>OY728140.1:2096191478-2105452308 GCA_963277665.1 Viscum album | reverse complement strand
TAACCCACATCGTAAAAAGGAATACCAAAACTTGTCTTTAAAAACTAAAGTATGATATGTAATGATTACCCAAATAAACTAATCACTGGGTTTCCACATAGGTGAAAAATATGGATATGGAAGAGAAATCTAACCATCATGTTCTGATGGAGAGTGGTAGAGAACATGGCTATGAAAAATCCAGTAATCAAAAATCCATAAAATTTGTGACGATCTATTGGTACCATCTGATTCATCAGGTATAAGATCACTAGGACAACATTTTTGGTTTTCAAGATCATTTCCCTAAAGTTGAAAATTTGAATTAGAATAAATACTTACTTTATTTTGGTACAGTCGCACTATTGTTCGTGCCTTGAAAAATTTTCCACTTCATCTCTTAAATAAATGAAGTTGAATTTGTTATTCGTGAAGTGTTAGCAGATCATGTAATAGAATGAAGGGTCATTCCATCTGTCTCAAACAAAAGGTTTGAAAAGTTTTTTAGTTCATCTTATGGCTAGATTAATTGTATATGGTTCCAAAAATGAACTTATACTTTATATATCATACCTCTTAATAAAAATAAAACTAGTTTCTACTAAACAGTGACTTCCTGTAGGTCAGTGGGTAGGCGATAAAGGCCAGTCGCACTTCGGTTGTGGGTTCGATTCCCACAGCCTTGTCCGAAGCGATGGGCTGTCGCCCGTCCTGCAGGTTGTCCTTTTTCGAAAAACTATATTACTATAACATCCCATAATATCGAAAAACTTCTATCCTTAAACAATACTGACTTATGTCCAACATAATCCATTCCAATCTTTAGTCCTATCCATAATACTGCAGTCCATTCTCATAACATAGTGAAAACGAATTACCAGAGATTTAATACCATCGTTGATCCCCATATATCATAAGATATATCTTGTTGGACACATTCCAAACATTCAAAGGCCCTTAATCTTGTACTCTCTTGAATACCCATTGAACCTTAGTGAAAACTTGAATGCAGTTAAAAGTTAACACTTTCCCACATACCAAAATCCTCAAAATTTTATATACTCAAACCATGATATCACTTGGTCCCTTATATCAATCATGAGCTCATGAATACTGTTTAAACATTTCATTTTCTCGTTTTCCCCTTCATTATGCGCATAATATCTCAAATCACTCTTGAATACCACATTAGAGCCAAATACATAAATATTCTCAATATTCCCATGATACAACATTATTTTGGAATCCCAAGTTACATAAAAACTTAATCATTCCACCACATCATTGTCATATTCAACATTGCCAATAAGTGATCGCATGTGACTTCCCTTTGTCCTTTGCCTTAAGCGGTTTGCTCATGTCGATCATCACTGAACCCTTGGATTAGGGAATTTATTGGCATAATGTCCCATCTCCTTGCACTTGAAGCATTGAAGTGTTGGTTGTGCGTTCTCTGCAGTGTTTGCTTTATTCACTTCATTAGAATCCCTTTTTCCATTACTTCGACACTCAGCTGCTCGATGACCTTCTTTTCCACACTTAAAACATTTTCTAGTCCCTTTAAGACAATCTCCACCATGCTTCTTTCCACACTTTGTGCATAAGGAAACATTCATCTTCTTTATCACCATTATTCTGAGATTTCTCCTTGAACTCCATCTTTCGTTTCTTTTCAAAACCATGAGATGGATATGTAACACCAACTTACATTTCTACCTTGATAGCACAACGCACAATTTCTTCATATCTACTGAAGTCTCTTATAGCTAATGCCCTTCGAAGACTTGGTTTTAAGCCACTGAAAAATCGATCAACTTTACTTTCAGGTTGGATGATAATGCCAGATGCATACCTTGCAAGTCTTGTAAAATTCGCTTTGTATATACCAACAGATTCATCATCCTTTTGCTTTAGTTCAAGAAACTCCTTCTCCATCTTCGTTACGAAGAATACGAGGAAGTACTTACTGAAAAACAAGTTCTTGAACTCGTCCCATTCCATGGAATCAATTTCATCTCTTTGCCTCGTATTCTTGATAAGATTTCCACCATTGAAAAGCTTCACCTTCCAAACAATATACTGCTAAGATGACTTTATCATGTTCAGAACATTGAAGAACTGAAAATATCTTTTCAGTAGTACTAATCCATTGTTCAGCAACTAATGGATCAGTAGACCCACTGAAAGAAGGCGGACGCTGCCTCATGAAGGATTCAACAGAATGTTGCTCCTTCCTTTGCTCGTTTGGAAGTCCTGCATGATTCATTAGCTTGAGAAAGTTGTGTGAGCATGGCTACAAGATTTTTCATTCCAGCTCCCATATCGTTTGGTTGCTCAGGGGGACAATCATTGCATTGTCCATTGCATTGATCAACACGGTTCCTTCGGGTTCCATCCATCGTCTAAAACCCCAAAAGAATAGTGTGAGAGGCAAAAATCTTGCTAGGGAAAACAACATAATAAAGGGGTAGTACCCTCAATATCTAACATCTTAGGTTAAATTCTAAGATCGTATAGAGCAATTCTAGGACTATAACCTATACGTATACTTAACTCTTATAGACATCCCTAGACATACCTTAGAAATATCTCTAGGGATCTCACTAACGTTTTCGCATCTCTAGTTTCCAAAGGTTGACTAAACCTTTTCCTCTGATACCAACTGTAGAGACCCGTAGCCTGACGTACATGGACATTACATTACATTTGCGGAATATTTAGTACATAACAAAAACACACACACACAAGGATCGTAATAGTTTAGTGTCTTTGGAAACTCGGAACGTAATCTTCTAATCGTGGTGAAAGTTCTTCAATATCTCCCATAAAGGTCATCCCTTTTGTTTACCTAAAACCTTTCATTATATCCTGGGGAAAAGAAAACATAAAAGGGTGAGCTCAAATGCTCAGTAAGGTATACAAAAGAAATAAAAATCATATCATATCTTTTTGAAAATCATAACCTGCAAAAGAGATCATAATATCTTAACATGGAACAAATCATAGAAGTGAAAATAAGATCACCATAATCATAACATGAAACTTGAAACTTTGTGGCATGCACACATAATCATGGAAAATCATTTCTTTTTAGTCATGACTCATTGTCAAGACTATCTTAGTGGACAAAGTCCCTTTCTGAATCGAGTAACCCTCGTTTCAGTCCTGTTTCACTGAACCGGTATATACCTACCATTCCAGCCATGTCCTATCTCATGAGGTATAAAATCTTTACCCAATGCATTGGAGGGAGATATAGGTCACACCCATCTTATAATGAATCCTTTCTTATGTGTGCCACATAATCATAATCATACATCATCGCATAACACATGTAACAAAAATGGGATTCTTGAAACATCATGACATCATAAAATAAATCTTATAAGGCAAATGACTTCATAAAAATAATCCCCTCACAACATAATCAAATCAATGTAATTAAAAGGTATAAAAACAGAACCCTTTATTATCTTAGATGGAAAATAAATTTTGATAAAACACTTGAATTGAATTGTTGAGGAAAATATCCTTTCTTTTTCAAAATCAATTTCTTTTCACAAAACATCATGCAATTTTAAAAGAAAGATATTTTATTGAAAATAGTCATGAAATCTTTTAGAGGAAGCTTCATGAAAATAAGGCTTCATAAAATAGTAGAAATCGTTTCGTTGCCGTATAAGTTAAAAAAACATTCTTTTTTACTTTTGTCGAAAAAGTCAAAATGTACCTCGTACGAAAAACGACAAAAGATTCCTTTCATATCTTTTACTAAAAAACTCACCAAAGGGTAAAATTGAATTTAAAACATTTTAGATGTATGGAAATAATATTACATATTGAGGAAACATGGATGTGTATGATAAAATACACCCTAGTAAATACTTACGAATAAACAATCTCGGATAAAAATGAGATTGTGATATTTCCCTTACCTTAGGTCCGACTTGCTTTGTAAGTGTCCGAACCTCCTGTATAATGATTTAAATCATGTTATTGACTTATTACAGAATCATATTCATTGTTATGATATCATATATGGTTCACTTATGACATTATATTACCCGTTCTTTTGTAAAATTCCATTTTAAAGAAGCGTTTTGGGTAAAATCGTTTCATTTATCGTAGGTGTTTTGACTTGTTGTTCTTGACATCATTATTACTTATATCATGATTTACTTACTTCCAGAATATAAAATATGATTTATATATCATATATATTCAGTATATATATATATATATAATAGGTAGATAAATAAAATGAAAAACACCGTTCATGGAGACGGTAGTTCGTACGTACGCATGAACGTTGTTTTCCTTTCCTTATTGTCTTGAAATGGAAGTAAGTAGATGACATAAATATGTATATATATATACATAAATCCAGTAGTTTTATAATGTCATATATTTCATTATTATTTCTTATATATACTTTATAATCATTCTTAAATGGTTAACATGGAGAATGAATCTCATCGCGTCGTGGAGACGGTAGTCCGTACGTACGCACGAGCGATGATATCATTTCTATAAATATTGAATTGAATTGGAGTGGATTATACAATATATCAGAATAAATATGATGTTGTAATAACTATGTATAGTTATTCTTTACACCATTATACCCATCCATGTAAGGTGGTGGTGGAAAATAGATTACACCACGGCGTGGAGACGGTACTCCGTACGTACGCACGCGCGGTGATTTCTTTTTCCGTAGGATGGATAGATGGTGAAATAGGGTTGTTTCATACTTATAATAACATATCAGTATATGAGTGATACTGATGTTATTACTTCATAATGAAAGAACCTAAGAAGAAGAAGTGGAAGAAGAAATAAAGATGAAAGAATTGGTAACGGTAATTACCTCTTCTTTGAAGTGCCTCTTTGAGACCTCCTCTTAGGGCACTAGAATTGGTCTTTGAGGAAGACCAGAACCTCTAGGATGTTTCTAGGGAAGTGGAGAAGGGATTTTGGCAGGGGTTGGCCGAGCTTGAGTGCTCAAATTGGTGTGAGGAGGAGGGGGAGGAGGTGTCCTTTTATAGGGGAGGAGAGGGGCACCTTAGGAATATCTCAAAATATTATTTTATATTAAAGTCAAAATCGGTTTATAATGGTTCCAAATGGTCTTATTTCGAAGCTAAAGTGGGGATGGGTCGAAATACTATCCACCAATAAGATTTATACAAGTTTAGGGTATTATTTTAACCTTATCAATTAGATTTAACTCTAAGTTAAATAATTTTACTTTTACCGTGTCTTTTTGTTTTCTTTCACTATATGGTTAATACACTTACTATAACATGCCAAACGAACCCCAAATTGTTTATTATTAAAATATATATCCTTATCTAAGTCATTTGGCCGAACCTTAGATTTTTAGAAATACAATAACAATTAATAATATAATATTTGATTTAAAAACTATTTTGTATCAATTTTGACACTATTTGATATATTATTTTTGTGAAAGTCATAACAGAATTATATGTTCGAACCAAGTTGATTAAATCAACAATAATATATCATAGTAACCTAGAAAATTAGTGGAATTCATAAAAAGTCTCAAATTACATTTATTGTGGTGTTTATAACATCAATTATGTCAATATTTCATTAATAAGATAATTACTGCATTATCATTGTGTCATAAATAAATTGAATTATTTAAAGTCTAAAAATTACAAATAAAA
The DNA here is from genome assembly GCA_963277665.1 of Viscum album. Taxonomy (NCBI): domain Eukaryota; kingdom Viridiplantae; phylum Streptophyta; class Magnoliopsida; order Santalales; family Viscaceae; genus Viscum; species Viscum album. The sequence goes on along the minus strand of OY728140.1, from coordinate 2,105,446,633 downwards.
TATCATTATGTAGTAAATCGGTTTAGCTTTCTAATGAATATTTATAGTCGAATTTATCTTATGTATAACCCCATATTAAAAATGTTTTAGTAAATAAACTTTGATTTTAACTCTTTTAACTCTTCTTTGAATTAAATCATAATAAATGTCCTAATCTAATCCAAGTGGGCCTAAATGGTCATATTATATTCATAAGGTTGTTTTTGGCCGAATTACACTTATCCAATAGAATTAGGACATGTGTTAGGGTAATAGTAATATCATATTTACCCTTAGTTACCCTATTTACTATTAACCGTGGTAAAAAAAAGTAAAAAGTTACTATTCACCAAAAATTATTTTCATCTCATTGAACCACATTTTAGTCCTTGATATTAACCGTGTCTGTCGGATTTTTGAAATTCCATTCACAGAAGTGGTAAAATTATGTTTTATGCAAAATTCAGTTTTTAACCTACCACTTAGTAGTTTCACTATTCATCAAAAATTGATGTTTTTCAGAACAATGCTAAAATTTCATCCTAAGCTATATTTCATATTCCGAATTCAAAAATGAAGTCTATTTTACCATATTCATAACATAGATGTTGCATTAATTAATTTTATAATTAAATCCCGCTGTTAAAACAAATAGCGTGTTTTTAAGAAACAATATCTATCAAAAGATTGACACTTGTTTATGTCTGGTTTAAATGTAAAATTACATACAATGACCAAAATTGTATTGAATTGTAAAAATATATTCTAAATATAATTTAAAACCACTCAAATTAATAATTTATCACTATTAATTATTTCGATTAAAAAAGTTGTTTTTAATTAAAATTTAGTAATTTTCACTATTCATCAGAATATGAAAGTTATCCGAAAAGTACCAAAATTTCACCCTAAGCTAATTTCGATATTACGAATCCAAAAATGAATTCCATTTTGAAAAATAAAATTTACTAAATTTCAAAAAGTGGTTATTAATATTCATAACGGCTAGTTTTAATAATATCTTAATAGCATATCATTGTTTAGCGAAACTCGGTGTTGCGTACAACACACGCTATAGAGGAAGGTTGTGATTGCGTGTAATTCAAGCCAGGTCAGAGAAGTGTATTGTGAAAGATCCTTTTGGTGTAGATTATAACACAAGACATTAATAAAATTAAAAAGAATATTTTTCATAAAATCTCGGGCTGTTACATTCTACCCCCCTTAAAATGAATTTCGCCCTCGAAATTCGTCGGGGTTATAAATGGTTTACTATTCGAAAGTTTCTTTAATAGAAACCCACATCGTAAAAAGGAATACCAAAACTTGTCTTTAAAAACTAAAGTATGATATGTAATGATTACCCAAATAAACTAATCACTGGGTTTCCACATAGGTGAAAATATGGATATGGAAGAGAAATCTAACCATCATGTTCTGATGGAGAGTGGTAGAGAACATGGCTATGAAAAATCCAGTAATCAAAAATCCATAAATTTGTGACGATCTATGGTACCATCTGATTCATCAGGTATATGATCACTAGGACAACATTTTTGGTTTTCAAGATCATTTCCCTAAAGTTGAAAATTTGAATTAGAATAAATACTTACTTTATTTTGGTACAGTCGCACTATTGTTCGTGCCTTGAAAAATTTCCACTTCATCTCTTAAATAAATGAAGTTGAATTTGTTATTCGTGAAGTGTTAGCAGATCATGTAATAGAATGAAGGGTCATTCCATCTGTCTCAAACAAAAGGTTTGAAAAGTTTTTAGTTCATCTTATGGCTAGATTAATTGTATATGGTTCCAAAAATGAACTTATACTTTATATATCATACCTCTTAATAAAATAAAACTAGTTTCTACTAAATAGTGACTTCCTGTAGGTCAGTGGTAGGCGATAAAGGCCAGTCGCACTTCGGTTGTGGGTTCGATTCCCACAGCCTTGTCCGAAGCGATGGGCTGTCGCCCGTCCTGCAGGTTGTCCTTTTTCGAAAACTATATTACTATAACATCCCATAATATCGAAAAACTTCTATCCTTAAACAATACTAACTTATGTCCAACATAATCCATTCCAATCTTTAGTCCTATCCATAATACTGCAGTCCATTCTCATAACATAGTGAAAACGATTACCAGAGATTTAATACCATCGTTGATCCCCATATATCATAAGATATATCTTGTTGGACACATTCCAAACATTCAAAGGCCTTAATCTTGTACTCTCTTGAATACCCATTGAACCTTAGTGAAAACTTGAATGCAGTTAAAAGTTAACACTTTCCACATACCAAAATCCTCAAAATTTTATATACTCAAACCATGATATCACTTGGTCCTTATATCAATCATGAGCTCATGAATACTGTTAAACATTTCATTTTCTCGTTTTCCCTTCATTATGCGCATAATATCTCAATCACTTTGAATACCACATTAGACCAATACATAAATATTCCAATATTCCATGATACAACATTATTTTGGAATCCCATTACATAAAAACTTAATCATTCCACCACATCATTGTCATATTCAACATTGCCAATAGTGATCGCATGTGACTTCCCTTTGTCCTTTGCCTTAAGCGGTTGCTCATGTCGATCATCACTAACCCTTGGATTAGGGCATTTATTGGCATAATGTCCCATCTCCTTGCACTTGAAGCATTGAAGTGTTGGTTGTGCGTTCTCTGCAGTGTTTGCTTTATTCACTTCATTAGAATCCCTTTTTCCATTACTTCGACACTCAGCTGCTCGATGACCTTCTTTTCCACACTTAAAACATTTTCTAGTCCCTTTAAGACAATCTCCACCATGCTTCTTTCCACACTTTGTGCATAAGGAAACATTCATCTTCTTTTCACCATTATTCTGAGATTTCTCCTTGAACTCCATCTTTCGTTTCTTTTCAAAACCATGAGATGGATATGTAACACCAACTTACATTTCTACCTTGATAGCACAACGCACAATTTCTTCATATCTACTGAAGTCTCTTATAGCTAATGCCCTTCGAAGACTTGGTTTTAAGCCACTGAAAAATCGATCAACTTTACTTTCAGGTTGGATGATAATGCCAGATGCATACCTTGCAAGTCTTGTAAAATTCGCTTTGTATATACCAACAGATTCATCATCCTTTTGCTTTAGTTCAAGAAACTCCTTCTCCATCTTCGTTCGAAGAATACGAGGGAAGTACTTACTGAAAAACAAGTTCTTGAACTCGTCCCATTCCATGGAATCAATTTCATCTCTTTGCCTCGTATTCTTGATAAGATTCCACCATTGAAAAGCTTCACCTTCCAAACAATATACTGCTAAGATGACTTTATCATGTTCAGAACATTGAAGAACTGAAAATATCTTTTCAGTAGTACTAATCCATTGTTCAGCAACTAATGGATCAGTAGACCCACTGAAAGAAGGCGGACGCTGCCTCATGAAGGATTCAACAGAATGTTGCTCCTTCCTTTGCTCGTTTGGAAGTCCTGCATGATTCATAGCTTAAGAAAGTTGTGTGAGCATGGCTACAAGATTTTTCATTCCAGCTCCCATATCGTTTGTTTGCTCAGGGGGACAATCATTGCATTGTCCATTGCATTGATCAACACGGTTCCTTCGGGTTCCATCCATCGTCTAAAACCCCAAAAGAATAGTGTGAGAGGCAAAAATCTTGCTAGGGAAAACAACATAATAAAGGGGTAGTACCCTCAATATCTAACATCTTAGGTTAAATTCTAAGATCGTTAGAGCAATTCTAGGACTATAACCTATACGTATACTTAACCTTAGAGACATCCCTAGACATACCTTAGAAATATCTCTAGGGATCTCACTAACGTTTTCGCATCCTAGTTTCCAAAGGTTGACTAAACCTTTCCTCTGATACCAACTGTAGAGACCCGTAGCCTGACGTACATGGACATTACATTACATTTGCGGAATATTTAGTACATAACAAAAACACACACACACAAGGATCGTAATAGTTTAGTGTCTTTGGAAACTCGGAACGTAATCTTCTAATCGTGGTGAAAGTTCTTCAATATCTCCCATAAAGGTCATCCCTTTTGTTTACCTAAAACCTTTCATTATATCCTGGGGAAAAGAAAACATAAAAGGGTGAGCTCAAATGCTCAGTAAGGGTATACAAAAGAAATAAAAATCATATCATATCTTTTTGAAAATCATAACCTGCAAAAGAGATCATAATATCTTAACATGGAACAAATCATAGAAGTGAAAATAAGATCACCATAATCATAACATGAAACTTGAAACTTTGTGGCATGCACACATAATCATGGAAAATCATTTCTTTTTAGTCATGACTCATTGTCAAGACTATCTTAGTGGACAAAGTCCCTTTCTGAATCGAGTAACCCTCGTTTCAGTCCTGTTTCACTGAACCGGTATAACCTACCATTCCAGCCATGTCTATCTCATGAGATATAAAATCTTTACCCAATGCATTGGAGGGAGATATAGGTCACACCCATCTTATAATGAATCCTTTCTTATGTGTGCCACATAATCATAAATCATACATCATCGCATAACACATGTAACAAAAATGGGATTCTTGAAACATCATGACATCATAAAATAAATCTTATAAGGCAAATGACTTCATAAAAATAATCCCCTCACAACATAATCAAATCAATGTAATTAAAGGTATAAAAACAGAACCCTTTATTATCTTAGATGGAAAATAATTTTGATAAAACACTTGAATTGAATTGCTGAGGAAAATATCCTTTCTTTTTCAAAATCAATTTCTTTTCACAAAACATCATGCAATTTTAAAAGAAAGATATTTTATTGAAAATAGTCATGAAATCTTTTAGAGGAAGCTTCATGAAAATAAGCCTTCATAAAATAGTAGAAATCCGTTCGTGCCGTATAAGTTAAAAAAACATTCTTTTTTACTTTTGTCGAAAAAGTCAAAATGTACCTCGTACGAAAAACGACAAAAGATTCCTTTCATATCTTTTACTAAAAACTCACCAAAGGGTAAAATTGAATTTAAAACATTTTAGATGTATGGAAATAATATTACATATTGAGGAAACATGGATGTGTATGATAAAATACACCCTAGTAAATACTTACGAATAAACAATCTCGGATAAAAATGAGATTGTGATATTTCCCTTACCTTAGGTCCGACTTGCTTTGTAAGTGTCCGAACCTCCTGTATAATGATTTAAATCATGTTATTGACTTATTACAGAATCATATTCATTGTTATGATATCATATATGGTTCACTTATGACATTATATTACCCGTTCTTTTGTAAATTCCATTTTAAAGAAGCGTTTTGGGTAAAATCGTTTCATTTATCGTAGGTGTTTTGACTTGTTGTTCTTGACATCATTATTACTTATATCATGATTTACTTACTTCCAGAATATAAAATATGATTTATATATCATATATATTCAGTATATATATATATATAATAGGTAGATAAATAAAATGAAAAACACCGTTCATGGAGACGGTAGTTCGTACGTACGCATGAACGTTGTTTTCCTTTCCTTATTGTCTTGAAATGGAAGTAAGTAGATGACATAAATATGTATATATATATACATAAATCCAGTAGTTTTATAATGTCATATATTTCATTATTATTTCTTATATATACTTTATAATCATTCTTAAATGGTTAACATGGAGAATGAATCTCATCGCGTCGTGGAGACGGTAGTCCGTACGTACGCACGAGCGATGATATCATTTCTATAAATATTGAATTGAATTGGAGTGGATTATACAATATATCAGAATAAATATGATGTTGTAATAACTATGTATAGTTATTCTTTACACCATTATACCCATCCATGTAAGGTGGTGGTGGAAAATAGATTACACCACGGCGTGGAGACGGTACTCCGTACGTACGCACGCGCGGTGATTTCTTTTTCCGTAGGATGGATAGATGGTGAAATAGGGTTGTTTCATACTTATAATAACATATCAGTATATGAGTGATACTGATGTTATTACTTCATAATGAAAGAACCTAAGAAGAAGAAGTGGAAGAAGAAATAAAGATGAAAGAATTGGTAACGGTAATTACCTCTTCTTTGAAGTGCCTCTTTGAGACCTCCTCTTAGGGCACTAGAATTGGTCTTTGAGGAAGACCAGAACCTCTAGGATGTTTCTAGGGAAGTGGAGAAGGGATTTTGGCAGGGGTTGGCCGAGCTTGAGTGCTCAAATTGGTGTGAGGAGGAGGGGGAGGAGGTGTCCTTTTATAGGGGAGGAGAGGGGCACCTTAGGAATATCTCAAAATATTATTTTATATTAAAGTCAAAATCGGTTTATAATGGTTCCAAATGGTCTTATTTCGAAGCTAAAGTGGGGATGGGTCGAAATCCTATCCACCAATAAGATTTATACAAGTTTAGGGTATTATTTTAACCTTATCAATTAGATTTAACTCTAAGTTAAATAATTTTACTTTTACCGTGTCTTTTTGTTTTCTTTCACTATATGGTTAATACACTTACTATAACATGCCAAACGAACCCCAAATTGTTTATTATTAAAATATATATCCTTATCTAAGTCATTTGGCCGAACCTTAGATTTTTAGAAATACAATAACAATTAATAATATAATATTTGATTTAAAAACTATTTTGTATCAATTTTGACACTATTTGATATATTATTTTTGTGAAAGTCATAACAGAATTATATGTTCGAACCAAGTTGATTAAATCAACAATAATATATCATAGTAACCTAGAAAATTAGTGGAATTCATAAAAAGTCTCAAATTACATTTATTGTGGTGTTTATAACATCAATTATGTCAATATTTCATTAATAAGATAATTACTGCATTATCATTGTGTCATAAATAAATTGAATTATTTAAAGTCTAAAAATTACAAATAAAATATCATTATGTAGTAAATCGGTTTAGCTTTCTAATGAATATTTATAGTCGAATTTATCTTATGTATAACCCCATATTAAAAATGTTTTAGTAAATAAACTTTGATTTTAACTCTTTTAACTCTTCTTTGAATTAAATCATAATAAATGTCCTAATCTAATCCAAGTGGTCCTAAATGGTCATATTATATTCATAAGGTTGTTTTTGGCCGAATTACACTTATCCAATAGAATTAGGACATGTGTTAGGGTAATAGTAATATCATATTTACCCTTAGTTACCCTATTTACTATTAACCGTGGTAAAAAAAAGTAAAAAGTTACTATTCACCAAAAATTATTTTCATCTCATTGAACCACATTTTAGTCCTTGATATTAACCGTGTCTGTCGGATTTTTGAAATTCCATTCACAGAAGTGGTAAAATTAAGTTTTATGCAAAATTCAGTTTTTAACCTACCACTTAGTAGTTTCACTATTCATCAAAAATTGATGTTTTTCAGAACAATGCTAAAATTTCATCCTAAGCTATATTTCATATTCCGAATTCAAAAATGAAGTCTATTTTACCATATTCATAACATAGATGTTGCATTAATTAATTTTATAATTAAATCCCGCTGTTAAAACAAATAGCGTGTTTTTAAGAAACAATATCTATCAAAAGATTGACACTTGTTTATGTCTGGTTTAAATGTAAAATTACATACAATGACCAAAATTGTATTGAATTGTAAAAATATATTCTAAATATAATTTAAAACCACTCAAATTAATAATTTATCACTATTAATTATTTCGATTAAAAAAGTTGTTTTTAATTAAAATTTAGTAATTTTCACTATTCATCAGAATATGAAAGTTATCCGAAAAGTACCAAAATTTCACCCTAAGCTAATTTCGATATTACGAATCCAAAAATGAATTCCATTTTGAAAAATAAAATTTACTAAATTTCAAAAAGTGGTTATTACTATTCATAACGGCTAGTTTTAATAATATCTTAATAGCATATCGTTATTTAGCGAAACTCGGTATTGCGTACAACACAAGCTATCGAGGAAGGTTGTGATTGCGTGTAATTCAAGCCAGGTCAGAGAAGTGTATTGTGAAAGATCCTTTTGGTGTAGAGTATAACACAAGACATTAATAAAATTAAAAAGAATATTTTTCATAAAATCTCGGGCTGTTACAGAAAATATAATGGAATGGGAAAAATATCACAAGGATGGAAGAAGTGAGATTTAGATAATTAAGAAAATTTAGACTCAAAAAATTGGAAAATGGGCTTCACAATAATACATAATCCTAGATACACAAATGAGAGTTAAAAATAGATCATGAAATAAACTTGTTAAATAGCTAAATTTATTTCGAATAAGAATATTTAAAGGATATTTAGGGTTATGTGGTATATTAGGATATAAATATTATAAATAGTGATACAACATTCCTTTATATAGATTGAGAAAGGATCATGAATAAGGGGGGACGCAATAAAATCTGATAACAACTCAACAAAAGAATAACAAATATGAGAAGAAAACTGAAGTGAGGAAGAGTTTTGAATCCTTGAAAGAGGTTTGTGGATGATGTGATGAGAAAGTAAATACATCAATTAGAAGTGTTTATTTTATTTTAGATTTGTTGAATTTATGTTAAAAACTTATAAACAAAAAAAATCTGATTCATATCAAACATCATGAACATGTTTTGGATGTGGAATATAATACTTGTAAATACTAAAGATCCTAGATCATGGATATTGGTTAATAATTATACATGATAGGAAATGTAATCAATATGAAAAATATTAAGAATTATGAATATGTAAATATGAAATTTCTAATTGATATATCTCTAAAAATCAAAGGAGTTTGAACATAAAATATTTTTAATAATGATATTATTCTAAATAATGTCTTGTTTTTTAAAATAATAATCACAATATATTGATTATATCAAAACTCTCTGATGTTGTAAATAAATTTATCTTTTCTAAAAATGTTGTTTAGTCATCATATTGAAAAATGGAGTAGGTATGACTTTGTTTTTTAGAACCCAAGTGAATTTATTTCAAGTTTTAGAAGCCATGATATATTGTTATTTAAGCCAACAAATAAATAATATGTGGCTTAAAAGAAATATCTGTCTTAGCCAAAAGAACATGAATAAAATTATTAGAGATGAATATGGAAGTAATATATCTATCCTAAAATAAGATATTGACACTATCTGTATAATATATAATAAAGTCAAAATAGTGAATAGAACACCCAATGGGATTGAAATTATAACATCAAGACCTTTTAATATGATCCACTGAAATGTTTCTAGACCAATGAAATAAATTCATTAAGTAGAGACAAATAATTTATTTGTTTCATAAATTATTCCACAATGCCGCTTTATACGAGGCAATGCTAGCCGATCAGCAATGCAAGGCGGGGGGATAAGGAGATCAATTATTCAAGATGCTAGGGAGGGGTAGTTCTAGTGGGCTAGGCCTACGGGTCATGTAATGGGAATGGTATGCCTCGGGGCCTTTGGGTCATGTATTGTGGGTCATGTCGGGCCTAGTTCCTTGGGCCTACGGGTCATGTACGGGTTCCCCTTCAACCCTTAAAAGGGGGATTATCTATAATAAAATAAGAAGAAGGCCTTCGGGCCATTCGGGCCAAGTCCATGTTTATATATGACTCCCTATGATATTTGGTTTGAGAAAAATAAAATTGTCAAACACTTAAAAGTGTTTGGGAGTGAATGTTTGATAAATAATAAGGTTAGAAGTTGGGGATATTTTGTGGAAAATTTTGAAGTTGGTATATTCCTTGATTATACAAAAAAATGAATGTTCATATAGATGTTACAAAAAGAAATTTATGAGAATTATTGATAGTGATGATATCACTATTTTTTAATATCAATGAGAAGTGAATAATTTTATCATTTTTTATGATGAGGATGAAGTTATCAGTTTTGAACAAGTAAGAGAAATTAGATAGAGCACACAGATTCAAGTAGATAATATTGATTCATCCTACTCCCTTCATAATGATGACAATTATATATTAAAAGTATCTAACTCCAGTTTGAAGAAGGCAGTTGATGTCAAGAATATTTTTAATGATCTCAATCAAGGGGTGAAAACTAGGGGATGAATTATGTTACCATCGATGTAATTGTTTATAAAATATTGAACCTCAAACATTTGAGGAATCATTTGAACACTAGGAGTGGATTTGTGCTACGAAAGAATAAAAAAAGTAGATTGAGTAAAAGGAAACTTTGGAACATGATAATAGACCCATACAAAGGAGCTCAATTGGAACAATGTGGGTTATCAAGATAAAGTTAGATTATAAGGGTGAAGTGTTTGAAAAAAGAACATACTAGTTTATATAAGGTACTAAAATATTAAAGGAACTGAATTTGATGAAACCTTTTCTTCGATGGCTAGACTTGTATAAATTAGGATATTATTAGATATGGTTCTTAAAAGAAGTTTAAAATTATTTCAAATGGATGTTAAGCCTGAATTTCTAAATAGATATATTAATAAAGAAGTATATAAATTACATCTATAGGGATTCATGCTATATTCTAATAGTAGTAGGGTATGTAAGATATTAAGAACTATTTATGGTTTTAAGAAAGATACAAGATCATTCTATTTTAAGATTGACTAATACCTGAGAAACATGAACATAAAGAAGGTATAAATTCATATAAAATTTTATATAAAGAAGACCACAACAAAATCACATTTTATTATTGTTTATACTGATGAAAATATTTTTTCTAGAAATGAAGACAATTTATTTGAATAATTTTCAATTATATAAAGGAGATATTTTAAATTTCAATGTTTTGTGATTTTAAATTTTTCTTAGGAATAAAAATTACCTAAGAAATTAATTATATCGTTATTTCACAATAGAAATGTACAAATAAGCTGTTGAATAAGATTGACATGTTAGAATCCATAGGTTTGTACACTCATAATCATTTATCCATAAAACTAAGCAAGGCTGATGAAGGTAAATATGTTAATAAAAAAATTAGAAGTCTGGTTGACATTCAAATGTAATTAACATCATACAGGCCCAATAATGTATATATTGTCACTCACTATGTAAGATATAAAATTTATCATCAAGACTCACATATATTGGTGAAAAATAAATTCATAAGATATATCTCAAATAAATTTAATAATGTTTTGGTGTAAAATAAGAAGAAAGAGCTAGACTTAAAGGTATTTACAATTGGGCATGAGATGATGATGATAAAAAATCTACATTTGGTGAATCATTTTTTATTGGATGAAGTTGTGTATCATTGAACTCAAAGTAACAAACATCAGCTACATTGATCTCAACTGAGATGAATATATGGTTTCATCACAAGTAGTTGCTCAGATTATGTGGATGATGACAAAAATTGAAGATATGAGTGTTGAAGTTAAATATAATTTAATCATAGAATGTGGAAATTAGAGTGTTATTATTCTATCAAATAATACATTTGAACATTCCAAATCAAAACATATTGATATCATGTATCATTTCTTAAAAGATAAGGTTGTTAGAGGTATCATAAAATTAGAATTTGAACCTTATAAGGAATAGATTTATAACTTCCTCAACAAACCACATGAAATAATGACCTTTGAGAAATTAAGGCTATAAATAAGAGTATATCCCACTTCCCATGATTAAGGTATGATATTTATTTATTTTCTTCCTCTATTCATTCTAGTTTGAACTCCTGAGGATATTTCATTTCTAGGGATAAAATTTACCACCCCTTAGTTTGTAAACTTTTATAATGAGTGTATTAAGTGTTCTAGGAAAGAAATATTAAAATCTATTTCAAGTTACTCTTATAGTTTAGTATTAATAAAAGGAAAATCTTAATTTGTGTTTTTTAATGACAGTATTACTGTTAGTGACATTTACTCTTGTTTTCTACACTGAGATATATCTCATATACATAGGGTTGATCAATTCATGACTGATTACTATTGAGTAGTTTCTTACAACCTCCATTGTTTTTTGATTTCATTTCACTGGGGGTGAATGATGAAGGATGTATTGATAATAAGTAAAAATGTGTAAATTGTTAAATTTATGTTAATATGATTTTTTTTTCAATACCAAAAAATTATGATGATAGTTAAACTGGTCTTATGCACAAAGTTCGGTGTCAATGATGTTTAAAAATTTACATAATGTTTACAACATCCTTGAAAAGTTTAAATAATTATTAATACCATAAAAGATATTATTTTTCAAGATCATTGGTTGAAATTAATATCTAGAAGAAAATTAAATACCCACATCATTATATGGGAATATTAGGATGAATAATTTGGAGGTTAAGACCATAAAAATAAATTATGAGGTGAAGACCATGAAAATATTTATATTCATGAAGAACAATAAGGTCATGAAAAATAATTTAATATTTACATGAGTAATTCATATTCATGGAATAACTTTTAGTTGTTTGGAACATACATTTTTACAAAGTATTTGAGTGGGCCTTAGAAAAACATTAGGCCACCCAAGGTCAACCAAGGACCCACCACAACCATTTATGGGTCCAAGGTCAACTAGAAGAGATTTAGGTAGACTTGGGAAACCATAGATGATAGGTGCATATGTGAAGTCATGGTTTCTATTGGAAGTACATGGGGGAATTCATGGCCTATGCACAAGGCACATAGGCAGATGCCTAAGGGACCATGCAATGGGGTGGCATGATCTATATAGGGTGTGTGAAAAGAATTTTTTGGGTTCCAACCCTAGTTTTAGATTGAGAAATCAGTCGAATTTGGTATATTATAAAGAGGTTATAGTGATAAAAAACATCTATGGGGGTCTTACGGAGCACATTAGTGTTCCTGTTATTTAAAAAAATATGAATATACAAATATTTGTCCAATCATGTGAATCTATATCTTGTAATTGAGAGTTCTATCATCATTAACCTTTGGCCTTCAAAATATCTATGCATGAACTCAATACAGCCCTTTATCAACACTAGCTCGATTAACCCAAGTCCATACATGCAATCTTCATCTTACATGCATCTGATTATTCGAATCATGTGATACAATCGAATGAAAAATGAAGAAATAGTTATTATTCCATTGATCCATTATAAGAACAAGCATTGATGTAATGAATCTATTTAAATAATAACCACTACATAATATGAATAATAGTGTACAAAAAAATATTTTTTCATAGATAGCCTCATTCACATGTTCTTATGTCCATCGAGAAGTTTCATGATGCTCCACCATGGAGCTAATTATTAATTTTCTTGTCTACTTCAATATTTCATGAAGAATATAATATGAGACTCCATTATTTAATGTGGAACATAAGTTATACATATTACAAGATCACTAGAGCATTAAATTGGTTTTTAATGAACATAATATTAAAGGAGAGGGGGTGAATTCCTTGCCTATAAATATTTAGGTAGAGAGGATTCATGTGTATTAAAACTTTTTTAATTTGAGAAGCTCTTATATTTATACATGGAAAACAAAGTACTTTATGGTTCCCCTTATAAGAAGAAGAGTTATTTTCATGACTTCAATTATTTTTTATGTAGGATAGGTCATATGATTCCAGTATATGTGAAGAACAAGACCTGTGTACTCTTGTATACATGATGTAGAAGATGATATAATATATTTCTTATTCAAGTGAGAGATAATAAGAAAAATTCATTCACAAAGAAAAAAAATAATAAGGAATACAGTACATGGGTATCATGAATAATAAAGAGGGAAGGATTCATGAATTTATATATGCATGAAAAGATAAGCATAATTTCATGAAGACATGAAATAATTATGAAATTTTTTAGATGAAATGAATTTGAACATGAAATGGTGATGTGTTTAATGAACACAACATTCTACATGAATTAAGTTAATAATAAAGAGTGAGAAGAACTTGAAATATTGACCTTATAAATACATGTTACGGTTTTTTTAGGTAGAATAAAAGAAGTTTCATTTATGGATTTTTTGTAGGTTCCTGCATTTAGTGTCTATTAAGAAGAAAATTTTCTAAGATGTTACTTTTTGAACACGACTCTGAAGTGGGTCTGAGGTTATTCCAAAGATTAATTTCTTATGGATAATAGTATTTTAGTTGTGTGTGTTGGATAAAAACCCTAACACATTGAGTATGTAGTCATCCTTAAAGTAGGGGTCCCTTATTAAAAAAAAATTTGTGTTCATTTGTCTCGATACATCAATTCGTATCTTGAGAGAAGTTTTTTTAATAAGAATGATATTTGAATGGACTTTTGAAAAATAATTAAACACTAATCCCTCATATTAGTGTTTATCACCCTTCATGTGATCCTTTCATCAATGGAAGCAGCCAGGGTGATACCTAGTAATGTTTTTCATCTATTTAAATTGGTAAATTTTTAATAACATGATTAAAACCCCCAAAAATATTAATAGAGTCGATATTTTCAAAAAAATTGTAATTTATTTAAAACATGAATTACCCCATATTGATAATTTTTTTATTTTTGATCAATTTTGTTGTTTCTATCAGAGTCTCATGTTTTATGTATCAAAACTTGTATCCCTATAGTTGTATATATTTGTGATCCACATATATCAAATCATCACCATTGATATTTTGGGTTTTTGAGAAATGGAATTAATAACCTTGCATCATTCACCATTTATTACAATAAAAAATATATCAAACATTATAAAATTGTCTCTTCCTCTTGAGAGGGAGGAGGAGGATTATCTCTCATTATACAGATAGTTCTTGAGAGGTTCTCTCAAGGTATCTTATAGAATTCTATGTAGAGAATTCATTGTTCACAACTATACCTTCTCCAAAATGATAGAAATCAGATTATATACAAGAGATTAAAAATTTAGTATTTATTCAAAATTAACCCCACATAAAATGAAAATAATATTATTATTATATTCTCATGACATGAAATAAACTAAAATATTAATATACAATCTTTTTGGTCCCCTTAAATCATCCTATAAATCTTCATCATCATTTATCAGACCTTGAAAAATAAATATTTAATTAAATAAATAAATATTATTATATTATTCATTTAATAAATTTATAAATATTTTATTCACTAAAATTGATAATAAATATTTATTTCAAAAATCAAATCACATATATTCTAAAATAAAATAACTTTTCATTGAAATTATCCGATCAATATAAAATGAATAATTATTATTCCAAAAACTAAGAATAATATTTATTCATATTATTAAATTAAAATAGAATTTAAAGAAGATTCAGGATATAAATAGTGTTAAACCCTCTAGGTATCTTTATAACTGGCCTTAGGTGAATAATCCTAAAGTCTAAGATTACTGCCTAGAAATGTGTCAAGAACCCATACTGAAGTAATTTAATGTGGAAATGTAAATAGTATTGTACAAACACTAATTTTATAGTACAATCCATTTTTCTAAATATATTAACAATGATGTTGTATACTTTATTTCGTCAGCCTAAATTCTTCGTTTATATTTGTTTGACTCTTGAAAATGAACTCATCAAAAAAATACCATGTCCTTGCATTTAATCAGGCAATTATATTTTAATCAACAAGATAAATATATCTTTTTTATTAATTCAGAAAGGAAAATCATTTCCTAACTTTTTCAAGTAATTTCATATCACTTTTGAAACACCCAATATATGTTACCTCACTGTATACATATGTCATCATGGGTTTCATCCATACATCAAATAATGTTATTCATGATCTATATTAACAACAATTTCATTTCTAAGGACCAATACACACATCCATAGATATGAATATCCAATGACACATATATCATGTAGAATTCTTATCAACGTGTTTTTTCTCATAACTTTCGTTATTGGATATTATCATGTATAAACATGATGAGTAGAATTCCGAACCATTTTTGAGAATCCAAAACCTAAAATTCAAAAATAATCTATGTCTCTTCATATGGATATTTTTTATAGAATAAGAAATATGTTTAATAATACTATCATGGAATTTTACTGGTTCTCATAATAGTAGGGAACTATTAAAACATTTCAATGAGACAAATAATCTATAAAAATTATCACATTATTGTTACTTAAAATAAAAAACATCATGTAATAAGATATTAATTAAAAATAATATTCTAGTAATCAAAGTTTCAGTTCCAGTAGGTTATAGGTAATCAATGCCAATATAATCCCACTTTCATCAAATATAAATATTAACAATTTTTATTTTCATATCACTCACGTTATATTCATGTATCTAACGTAGATAAGTATTTAATATAATTTTCTTCCTCATTATATTTTATGGAAAATTTTATTACTTCAACCTCACCCATATATGAAAAATACCCTATTCAGTGATATATCTCATGTATATTCTTTTTCGGTTGATGTAAACCAATATCCCTTGCTATAGCCACTGATATAGTATTATCACATTAAAGAGTGATAGAATATTTACTTATTGGAATAACAACAATCTCCCAGATGAATTTTTATATCCAAACTACTTCTTTATCTTTATTTCATGTGGATACATACATGAACTTTTCTATAGAATCAATGACCATTGCCTGCTTAAAACACTTTCTACTCATAGATCCTCTATTAAGAAAAAAATACATATCTTAATTTTATTTCATATTGTTATGATCTATCTAGAAAATATCATCGTTTTATACCCTAATATCTAGTCCCTCATCTCCTCCATAAACCAAGTATATATTCTTTGTGTGCCTTATGTTCTTTAGAATATTCTTTAGAGTCATCCAATGTGGTTCTTAGGGTATGATTAATATACTTATACCTAGATCAAGGCATTGAAAACAACAAGAATTATACATAAAATTTCCTATATGATATATCTTGTCACAAAATTATAAGGTGTTTTACTCATTAAATATATCTCTCCTCTTATATATGAGGTCAAATTTTCTTGGATAGATGCATACCATGTGACAATGGAAATAATTCCCTGTTAGATTATTTCATATTTAATCTCTTTAATAGCTTTAAAATATATATACCATAACATAATCCAATATGACTCTTAGATCTATCATTATAGATTTTGAACCATAGAATTTATGTTGGTTAACCCAATCATTTTATGGGTAATCATTTATTTAACCATTTCTTAACAAACTATAAGATTGGTATATTATTTCACATTAGTAATATATCATCAACATATATTCCAATGATAACTAATTAACTCACACTAAACCACTTGTAGGAACAAGATATATATTTAGTCCCTATTTAACCAAGTTATCTTTTATCTTTATCAAAATTAATGTTCTTTGATCTTGATGTGTGCATCAGCCCATAAATGTATCACTACAACTTTCATGCCTGATTAACACTTTTTTGAGTGAAAAACCCTTCCGATTTTGTCATATAGACATCTTTCATGAGGTTTAAATTATGGAAGGTTATCTTGATATAAATTTTACAAATCTCTCTATCATGATAAGATTCTATGGATATTTTAATTATAATAGATTTAAGAATAGTTACTATAAAAAAAATGCATCCTAGTTTATGCTTTAGTGGTTCTTAAACCATTTGGAAACCAATCATGCTTTATAGGAACTAAATTTACCATGCATATTCATATTCTTCTTGAGTACCCATTTTCACCAAAAAATATTTACACCAACAGGAGGTTCTACCAAAAACCAGACTGATTTTTTAGTACATGAAATTTATTACTAAATTCATGGATTTTTTCTACATTGAATCTTATGAGAAACATTCGTATTAATTGTAAAACATATGTTCTTTATTCCAAAAAATAATGTTTCACCAGAATTGATGCACAGAAAACCATATTTATCTTGTTCTCTAACATCTTGAGAGCCCCTATATAATACTTGTGTCTCTAGAATGAATTACCCCATTAGATTAGTTGAATTTTTTCCTATACCAACAATTGTGAATCCTAAACATCAAATTCAAAAAATTATACCATTATCCAAGTATCTATTTTATAGATGTTCTCCATTTCATGAAAGGTAGGATGTATTTCAACCACAACCTTTTTATATAAGGAAATTTATAGATAATATCATTTAGTTTCTTTAGGATATCCTATAAATATGTGTTTTTCTCCTTGTGATGCTAGTTATTTCCATAGATACCCATAAAAAATTCCTCACATCCCCATATATGAATATGTGAAAAAATATTTTATTGATATAATATGTTATTATAGAATATTTTTTTTCACTTTAGTTGGATCTTGGATTACAATGTGTGTTATTGTTTATAATGTTTATCTCTTGAAGGATAATGGGAAACTTATATAGCTCATAATTGATATCACCATGTCTAACATGGAATAGTTCCTAATTTCACTAACAACATTCCATTATAGTTCATAATAAAGAGTCAGTTTTGATTATATCCTAAACTATTTCATACAATTAATGGAATCTTGGTTTAGATACTCCCCAATATAGTCTAAGTTGAATTTCCTTATCTTTGTATCAATTAGATTCTATAATTTATTATTATATTAAGTAAATTTATAAAATGAACCATACTTAAAACTCATTAGGTAAATATATACATATCTAATAAATTCATCAATAAAAGTAATTAAGTAATATTATCCAACTCAAGCTTCAATAGGAAAAGGTCAACACACATCTATATGAATTAATTCTAAATTCTCTGTTAATCTATCACCCTTTACATTGAATGGATCTTTTCACATTTTAATTTAAAAAAGAAAATAAATATATCCAAGGATTTTAGTTCCAATGAATCAAAATATCCTTCCTGATATGGTTTTTCAAATTCTTTTCATTTACATGACCAAACATGGGATTACAAAACTGAGTATGATGTGATTCATGTGAACTATATTTTTTATTTATTACCAACAATTAATTTTCATAATCTAGTACATAAAGACCATTTCCAAATGTTCTATAGCATAATATATGTTATATTTATAAAATTATCATCTCTTATATCCAAAAATGGAAAAAATAAATCCATTATGGTCTATAATAGAAATGGTTATTATGTTCTTGGTTACACTAGTAACTTAATTAAAATTATTTAAAACTATAATTAAACACATTTGAAATGTTATATGGTAGGTTATAATAGAAAAATAAACTATTATTGGTCCATTTCAGCTTGAAGATCCACCTAACCATTGGTAATATTACAAATTCTACATGGTTCATGTATTTCGATATAAATGAAAGTACTATAAGCTATATCTCATAAAACATTTATATAAATGGATAGATTACACTTTATAATTAATATACCTAAATATTTACCATTATAATTTAATGATCCATAGTTCTTCTTCTAGTGTCCTTTCATTCCATAGGACAACACACTACATTTTTCATCTTAGCCTATCCATCAATATTTCTCCTCTTAGAAGGGCAGTATGATTGTTACATCAACATAAAATTAGTTTATATATTTTCACCTTGTTTTTTTACTCTTTTATTTTATGAAGGAAGGAGTTTTTCAGGGTTCACACCTTTATATATCTTGATATTTAGAGTGAAAAGACCCAAAAGAGTCTTCTCGGTATTTTTTAAGTTAAAATCCATAATAAAATTTGTGAAACTCTGTGGAAATTAGTAATGTATGAGGTGTGTACAAAATTACTTGGGTATAAAGAAACTCAAAATTTATAAATGATTAATGTAGACAACCATATTTAATACATGTGGTCTATCCGACTCAACTTCTCCAAGACTGTACATAAATAGTGCCTTGGAGAGTCCATACCTCTCTTATAATAATTTACAATAATAAATATCACATAGATCAAAAAATAAGTTGAATATATACATGTTTTCATGAATATTTTGGTTCTCTCTATTCATGAAAGATAACATCATGTTTTAGAGATATAATTAATTATCCAAGTATTTCTATAATATATGTTTCTCCTCCTCACTTGCCTCTCTTGAGGGGTCAGTAGGGACTGGGGACTCTACCATATATAACTTCTACTATTAGTGCAAGAGGATTCACAAGATCTTTTACCTCTCTAAAAAGTTAGTATTGATCATAAGTTCATGTTTCTCTAAGATAGGTCAAAGTAATATTTTCCTGGTTTAATTACATTACATTTTCTATAAAAACTAAAAAAATTATTTTATCTTGATTACCATGTGTGATGTAATAAATTAATTTTATTATCATCACAATATTTTATCAAATCCCATTTTCCATTGAAATTTCATTTGGAATATCCTATCATGTGGATATTCTAGTATAAAGGATCCATATTTTCCTATGTACATGCATATTACTAAAATAAATTAGGTAGGACGACTTGTCAATTGGATTAACACATAGTTCTTTAATCTTTTATGGACTCCCTAATATATAAATAATAACATCATATTTCCTCAAAAATTAACTCTAAAATTTATTAAGTAGACTATTTCTATTAACCTTAATTCTAATTTGGTTAATTTAAACCATTATCTATATTAAGACTCCTTCATAATTAAAAGTGTCACTGAATATGGAATGGATGACGCATTAACTATGATTGTATCTTAACTCAGAGGGTGGAAGGTTATAGCTGACTTAATATTTCATTTAGGTATTTTTATTTAACTTATGTGTAAATATAATTTATTTTATTTTTAACAAGATTTTTAATATTTTATGTATTTTACATAACTAATTAACCATGTATGATATAATAATTTATCCATAATAATTTTAATTTATTTCTCCTTTCATGCTGGTTTTTTATTTATGTTATCATATTGTATTTAATCATCAAAAAAAATGTACCTAACATAATTAAATAACCATTATTTTGAAAAATAAAATAAATATGTGATATGATCATGTGATTTTTAATACTAGTTATTTTATCGAGTATAAGATAAACACATATTAACCCTATCGTAAAAACTTCTTGAGTCAATACCTATTTCGAGTTGTAGGATTCCTCCATTAACATGTGTATATACATGGATTCTTTCACCATATATCAGATCCTAAATCATATTTTCTTACATAGAGATCTTTCCATTACATATGATTACTTAATAAAAGGTGAGGGTAACTGAGGGATCAATATTACATAAAAATAATCATCTGATATGTAGGGTTGTACATAATAAAAGAGGAAAGGATGATTCAAAAATCATAAAAATTAACTTAAAAATAAAATTACCACAACCCCCATATAATTAATAATTAAATTAAATATAAACCAAATACATACATAGGTCAGTCAATCTTATAATCATTCACAACATGAAATGACTATGCATCAAAATTTCTAGCATTCAATTCAATATTTTCTTTATTAAGATAAATTTATTAAATTAATAAATAAATTGTAATGTCCGAGGATTGATCACTCTAAACTCTTACCTGATTGGACTACCATTTGACCTCAGGATGGACTCCCCAAATTCTTGAGGTGAACAGCTAGTCGTAAGTGTCTATAGAGGCACCTTGGGGAGGCTATACCCCCTATATCAGAATGTGAAATAATAAGACAAATAACCAAAAATTGACTATAGTACTAAATAAACAGAGAATGTGAAATAAATTAATGAAATAAATATGGAATAAAACTATTATAAATCAATAATGATTTCCAATTGGGTCAATCAGATATAAATTTAGAAATAAAATAACAAAATAAATGTACAAGAGGCTCCACTACATCATCGAGTCTCACCACATCCTGATCAACCTATCTCATCAGATTCGCCTGCTCTCCCCTGATAAAATTGATCTTATGCCTCATCCCAGCCTTTTCCTAAAAAAAGTAAAAAAACATAATATCTATTTGAAATGGTTTCATAAGTAGTGTGTGTGTAAAAACATTATATGGAACCACTAGTGCAGTCTCATCTTGATCATAAAATATTTTGATATATGAATGTGAAATGATCGACTGAAATAAATAATCTATATGAAACAAATAAATAAATGAAGCATATAAAATACCTAATTTATCAAGTGTTGGAATGTCTCTAAACACATCATGGGAACCATTCTAACCACATTGTCATCTCCACACCAAGTGTGTGTAACTAAAACCTAGGACAATCCCAATAACTACCCTTAATCCTTGTGTCCATGAACCTAATCAACCATACCTGCTTAAACCATTTTCATAGTGTGTATAAGATTGAGAATCACCATAGAGGACATTTTTTCACACTCTAGGGATCCCATGATCATTCCACCACCCTAATGAGTTGTGGGCCCTAGGGAATCACCAGGTATCCCTCATCCTGATCATTAATATTGGACCTCTTGGTAGTACCTTGGAATCATTGATGTGAGGATGAAACCTGATTCCTAAGAGGGGAAGGCTCTATGAAATCCTATATACATAGGAATGAATTATTCAAAATTAACCAATTCAATCAAATAAAATACCCTCATGAATAATATGATCAATATCTGGGACATCCAATAATAGGCATCTCCTCAGCTAAATAATATCTTGTGCATCCATTTGATCCTAAGGAGTATCCTAGGAATAATTCAAGGGGATCCAATAATAATACTTGGGAATTAAAAAATATGTGAATAAGTATGTATAATCACTCATCACTTGATGTGGATGTACTATTCATTATGGTCATGGGTGTTTGACCAGTGTGTACAACCCAATAAAATGCTCCCACACAGGGTCAGTCAACTAATAGGGAAAACTCTAAGGTCATGTAAGGTCACATAATAGTAAAGACACCATCACATGAGTCTTTGGTATCGAACTAGGTTTAAGGCCGACACCTTATTCTAATATGATGAAATTTTCCTTGATATCATTATCAATATAGTACAACAACATGGGGTATTCCAAACTAGAAACAATCTATGTTATGTAACATGGCCTATCTCAGTCCTCAAGGTTTTTCTAGGACATTATTCTACCCCATCCATCCTATTATTCTTGAGTCATGTCCATCTAGGTCTTTTTATATTATATGGGGTAGGTTCGCTCACCCCAAGGTCAATTTAATGATCTTAATGGCTCCAAATTGTCACAGGGTCCTCCAGTAGCCTTTTGAGTCCATGGATTTATCGTTCTTTTCTCACCCCAACTTGGTTATATAATGATATAGGTAATGGGCCACTAATCCATGTTTATCAAGTTTATTCTAAAGGAAACCCTCTTGGGGGTCCTAATAAACAATGGAAAATATCTAGTCATGATCCCATCCGTCGGTGATGATGTCATCACACCAGCGCCCAATGACCAACATGGACTAGGATCATACTCATTTAGTTCATGGATCTCAATTAATTTATCACTATAGAATTAACCAAGCAATTCAATTTAAAAAATTTAATTTCACAAGAGGCAACCACCTATAGTGGTAAGTCAAAATATCACATTCCATATACCAAAATCATAAATACCATAGGTTTATTCATGAGACCACCTACTAAATTAACAATTTTTCTATTTATTTTATAAAGGTTGAATACAACTTCCATGGCATGTACATTACTCACCAAGATTAATAAATCACATGATAATCTATCTCAATTCATATCATACAATCAACAACAATTAATTAATTAAAACAATTATAATTTAAAATTGAATTTAAAAAATCCTAATCCCCAAATAACTCATTAGGAATAAATATCTCAATGAAACCTGAGAAAACACCCATGGGAGGACAATAATAGAGTCTCGACGCCATTTGAAAGAAAATATCTATTTGGAAGTTACAATTACACAATTAAATAATGTCCACTTTAATGAAAACACTAATTAAATTCATTTTGGTTTCATATATCAATGAAAAGTGGATCCATCATAAGAAAATGACACCGTAGGATTTCCTAGAGAAGAAAAACAAATAAGAAAAAAATTGTACCTTTCCCCTTAAAAAGCCTACCATGTAACCGGCAGTTGGATGATGTTTTATATCTTCCACCATGGACCCCCTTGATTTTGAGTATGTTTTTACCAAACAATTTCCTTAATTTATTTTGATTTTAATAATCATAAACACCTAGATATATGTTAAAAATTAAGTTACTTAAAGTGAATTTCAAGATAATATTCATTGGAATAATAATTTTTTTCTAGATGCACATTCAATCCTTAAACTCATGGAAAGATATTTTATTTATCAAATTATAAAGTTTTCAAGATATGTTTATAAGATGTATGGAAACACTATTTTTAACCTTCATTTTAGTTAGTTCATATGGTTTGGGTGCCCTGTGTTTGGAATGAATGCATGGATTAAGAACCTAACTTATAAAGTAAATATTATTTTTGAGGAAAATATATCATTCCTCAACTCAACATTTGTAATCAACCATAAGATATCAACCGTAATTTTGGTGTTTATTATTATGCAGAGAAATCCTACGTTTGACTTGGTTGAATACAGAGTTCTGAATTGTGTATTATTTTTGTGTTTTCTACAATGGTATCCCCTGAATTAGATATCTATTTAGATACGTGTAAATACCAATTAAAAAGTTTATATTCAAAAAATTAAATAATTCCTATTTCTAAAGGAAGTTAAGAGTTTATTTGATAATTTTAAATTCAAATATTTTTAATTTATCATGTGATATTTTTTGTGATGTTTGACCTGAAAAAATTTGAAAATCATGTTAAAAACCAAGATTTTATTATTATGAAAATATAGATATTCTCATTCTTATAAATATACATATACTCAATTAAAAATAATAATATTTTATTTTCTATAGAGCTTCACTTCTGAGACATATATGTTTTGATTCTTATTTATTTGATTGACTCAACTATTGCAGTTGTTTTATTTATTTATTAATCTTATACTACAATTCAACAAATCACATATCTTATATACACTTTGGAGATATATTCATTTGAAAATATACTTTATTTTTCTCTAATACTATTTAAAGAATGCCTTTTTTACATGAATAAATTTGTTATGTTTTTTTCAAGATCATTTTATTTCTTAGTTATTGTTGCAATAATGAGTTGAACCAGTATTAAACCTCTTCATCTTAACCAATTTACTATTAAAGTTTCTAATTATTTTACTTAGTCATGTGGAGTGTTATATTATTATACTAAGATATAATTTTTTCCTATTAAAATAATTGTATGTCCCTATAAAATTGTTTTTGTAAGGTTTCAATTATCTGCACTTAGTTATATAAGTCCTCAAAAAAGGACCTGCAAGTGAACTCATTGAGCTCTTAGAGAGAGTATTCATGGAGTATACATGGGAATATTTATTCCAAGAACCCCAATAAATCATTATCTTATTTTCTTTATTTATTTTCAACTACTTACTCATATTTATTAGATAAGGAAATAATCACTTTAATCTCAAGAGGGAAGTATTAATTCGACCATGTTTTTAAAGGAACGTAGTTCACCACCACCCCCTATTATGTCTTCATCATTTCTATTCTAATCAAAAAATTATTATCATTAGTTTGGATCTATTTCTTTGTTTCTAATTATGAAAATTCTAATCATTTCTTCTTAATAAAAATAGTAGGTATCAAAAGAAAATCATCATTGGATATATATTTTTTGAAAATCCTTTATGATTTATTTGATTTTATCTGATTCAAAAAATTGATTTCAAAAGTTAGAAAAACCCGGTTATATTCTTTTTGAGTCTAAAATTTCATGGTTAAAGATAAAAAAAGATGATTCTTACTAGATGATCTTAGAGATTGTATGTCAATGGTTTGTTTACCTTATTTTGATAGTGATAATTATTGATGTTGGAAAGAATGTATGATTATTTATTTAAAAAATATTGTAATTAGAGTTTATTTAAATATATTAAAGCCTTAACAAGTTAGTGAATAATATCTAGAAAGATGGAATAATGATAAAGAGAAAGAATTCGATCTCAATTCATGATCTATGAATGTTATTTTCTTTGGATTAGGAACTGTTTAATTTAATCAAGTCTCTATATGTCGTCCCACCTATGAGATGTGGAAAACCATTTATGTCACCTATAATGGAACTAAAAATGTCATAAGGGTAATTTAAAAAATAAAAATTTAAAATTTAATACATTTTGGAAGTGTGAAAATGAGATCATCACTCTTACGAATGGAATTTTGATAGAGGTTTTCAATGATATTATAAACTTAGGAGATCTAATTAAACAATAAGATTAATATTTAAAGGTAATCATAGTTTTATCCTTTGAGTGTAATAGAATATATTATTCTATTTTACAATCCACACTAGTTAAATAATTTATCAAGAAATAATTTATTGACACCTTGATAATGTATGATGTAGAGATGTAATCGAAATTTGAAATTATATTTCTATCAAAATGAAAGATAATGCAATTAAAACAACTATGGAATAATCATCTATTTCAATTTATCCAAAAAAAAGATAGCGAATATCACTAATATTTTAGTAAAACTCTAAGAAAATATAAGTAAAATGAATAAAGATGATATAAGCCCTGAATTTAATTAGAAAGGTTGCACAAAGTCTAATTGTCTAGTGGTTAAAGCTCCAAGAAAATCTAATTATAAAAGAAATGGTAGTAAATCCACGAAGGCTGCTTGGATTGATTATGGAGTACACTTTAAATTTATAGGTTACCATGAAAATAAAATGGTGTGTCTATGGCTTATGAAACATGATGAGGAGTTACAAACTTATTAATCTAAAAATTATGATTCAAAAAAATTTCTTATGATGAACGTAATAAGTATTATTTATACTTCTATAAAAAAATTGAGTATTTAAAAAATGAGCTTATAAAATACAGAAAATCTTATGATATTATTTCTACTAATAAATAATTTTTATCAAAACATATTTATGAATATAATTATTCAAAATGTTCTTATATTTTGGATGAAAATAAAATTAAGGTACTATTAGATTTAATTAATACTTTGAAACAAGTTTCTAGAATTATTATTAAAGGATAAAACTATTTGAATAAAATTCTTCATAAATGAAAACTTTGGATTGGTAGTAATAGAGAAAACCCCAAATTATATAGAAATGATTTTTTTGTTAGTTCAAAAATAAAAATCATATCTACCTTTAAATTTTTTCACTATGGAATAAATAGATATTATTTTAATGAATACTATTTTAAAAACCCTCAAATTTTTAGTATCAAGAATTTTAATTATTTGAAAGAATAATATATACTTAGTTATGTATTACCTACTCAATGAAAATAGATTTAGTTACCCAATTGTTTATATTTTAACACTGTTGAACCCAAAATAAAATGGGTTCCAAAACGCACTTGTATTGGATATTTTGTAGGTATACACCAATAGACTTAATTATTATATCATTAAGTGTATAACAATGTAACACCCAAGAATTTTATGAGAAATATTTTGTTTTCATGTTATATACATCATCAAAGGAATATTTCACTACACACAATACTAGCTTGGCTTTCTTTACATGCAATCGCGGCCTTCCTCGATAGCTTGCGTTGTACGCAATACCGAGTTTCACTAAACAACGATATGCTATTAAAATTTTATTAAAACTAGCCGTAATGAATAGTAATACCCACTTTTTGAAAATTTTTAAATTTTATTTTTCAAAATGGACTTTATTTTTGGATTCGGAATATCGAAATTAGCCTAGGGTGAAATTTTGGTATTTTTCTGAAAACATTCAATTTTTGATGAATAGTGAAAACACTATGTTACTATTTAAAAACCAACTTTTTATTTAAATAATTATTTATTTTATTTAAATTTATTTTAGGTCAAAATTGATACATAATACCTATATAAGTTCAATGTAATTCATTAGAGTCATTTTATAATAATTTAATATATATAAAAATTTTATTGAACTTTTGATCGTCTTTTACCCACCTCCTAGGAGAATTTGCAAATTTACATAAAACGTAATTTTACCACTTTTTTCAATGTAATTTTAAAAATCCAAGAGACATGGTTGATATCAATAAGTAAAATGTGGTTCAATGAGATGAAAATAATTTTTGGTGAATAGTAACTTCCTACTTTTTTTACCACAGTTAAAAGTAAATAGGGTAATTAAGGGTACAAATGATATTATTATTAACCTAACACATGTCCTAATTCTATTGGATAAGTTTAATTAGACCAATAACAACCTTATGAATAAAATATGACCATTTAGGCCAAATTGGATTATATTAGGACATTTATTATTAATTTATTTAAAGAAGGGTTAAAATAGTTAATATCAAAGTTTAATAACAAAATCATTTTTAATATAGGGATATACATAAGATAAATTAGACTATAAATATTAATTAGAAAGATAAATATTTTTCACACATAATGGTATTTTATTTGTAATTTTTAGATAATAAATAACTTAATTTATTTATTACACAATGATGATGTAATAATTATCTTATTAATGAAATATTGAAATAATTGATGTTATAAATACCCAAATAAATGTAATTTGAGACTTTTTGTGAATTATAATAATTTTATATGTTAATATGACATGTTATTATTGATTTAATTAACGTTTTTATAAGTAATATTTCTGTTATAATTTTCACACAAATCAATTACCAAAGAGTGTCAAAATTGATATAAAATAGTTTTTTAAAAACAATATTATATTATTAATTGTTATTTTATTCCTAAAAATATAAGGTTCGTAAAAATGACTTATATAAGGTTATATATATTAAAAATAAACAACTTGGTGTTCGTTTGGCTTGTTATATTAAGTTTATTAGCCGTATAGTGTAAGAAAACAAGAAGACACGGTAAAAGTAAAATTATTTAACTTAAAGTTAAATCTAAATGATAAGGTTAAAATAGAAACATAAAATTGTATAAATTATATTTGATGAGATTATTTCGACCCATACCCACCTTATCTTCTAAATAAATCAATTTGGAGCTATTTAAAACCGAATATGACTTTATAATAAAATAATATTTTTAGTTTTTCCAAAGGTGCCTCTCCCCTCCCTTATAAAAGGGAACCTCCTCCCTCTCTTCCTCACACCACTTTGAGCCTTCAAGATCGGCCAAACCCTGACAATTTCTCTTATAAACTTCCCTAGAAACATCCTAGAGGTTCTGTTCTTCTTCAAAGACCAATTTTAGTGCCCTAAAAGGATGTCTCAAAGAGGCACTTCAAAGAAGAGGTAATGTCCGTTACCGATTCTTTCAACTTTATTTCTTATTCCACTTATTCTTCTTTAGTTGTTTCATTATGAAGTAATAACATCAGTATCACTTATATACTGATATGTTATTATAATTATTAAACAACGCTATTTCACCATCTATCCATCCTACGGAAAACGAAATCACTGCACGTGTGTACGTACGGAATACAGTCTCCACGTCGTGGTGTAATTTATTTTCCACCACCACCGTACTTGGATGGGTATAATGGTGTAAAGAATAAATATATATGATTATTTTAAATTGATTCTGAAATATTATACATACACTTCAATAGAATTACATGATCATTGGAACAATATCATCGCTTGTGCGTACGTACGGAATACTGTCTCCACGATGTGATGTGACTCGTTCTACATGATTTTCCCTTGCATAATGATTACATAAATGAATTTAGTGAATAAATATGATATATATTACACTAATAACATTCTGTAAATGAGGTATCTATAACCTAAAAATAATAATATGAATTTATTTGACAAAACACGCATAAGAACAAAAAGTAATAAACACCCGAATAACTAATAAACACCCGAATAACAAGTAGCAATGAAATATTACTAATAAGAAGCTAAGAATATAACCATATATGATATCATAACAAATATTATGATTCTGGAATAAGTAAATGACATTATTTAAATCATTATACAGTAGGTTCAGACACTTATGAAGCAAATCGGACCTAAGGTAAGGGAAAACCACGCAATTTTTATCTGAGATTGTTTATACTTCAGAATTTACTGGGAAATATTTATCATCCAAATCCATGTTTCCCCAATATTTAATATTATTTATATCCTCCTACAATTTTTGAAATCCAATTTTACCCTTCGTTGAGTTTTTAGTAAAAGATATGAAAGGAACCTTCTGTCGTTTTTCGTACGAGGTACTTTTTGACTTTTCCGACAAAAGTACGAGAAGAATGTTTTTTTAAAATAATCTGCATGAATGGATTTTTAAAACATTATTTCCAAGAATCATCCTTTACAAGTTTTCAAGTTTGTTTTTAATCAACTTCTTTTAGTTTAAAATTTTATGACATGTTTAGAAAGGAAAAATGTTTTTGAAGTAGAAAGGATATTTTCCTCAAGAATGGAGTTCAAGTGTTTTATCAAAATTATTTTCCAACTAAGATAATATAGGGTTACGTTTCTATATATATTATTACATTGATTTTATTATGTTGTGATTGAATTATTTTTATGAATTCCTTTATCTTATATGAATTGTTTTATGATGTCACAATGTTTAAGAATCCCATTTTTATTACATAGGTTATGCAATGATGTATGATTTATTATTTTGGGGCACACATAAGAAGGGTATAATTATGAGATGGGTGAGACCTATATCTCCCTACAATGCATTGGTTAATGATTTATATCTCATGAGATAGACATTGTTGAAATTCTAGGTTAAACAGGTTCAGTGAAACTGGACTGAACTCGGTTCAGAAATGGACTTGGTCCGCTAAGATAGTCTTGGCTATAAGTCTTGACTACTAAGAAATGATTCTTTATTATTATGTGTGTATTCCACAGAGTTTCATGTTTTATGTTAGGATTATTGGGATTACATTTCACTTCTATGATTTATCCCATGTTATAAAATTATGATTTCTTTTGCAGGTTAAGATTTCCAAAATGTTATGTTCTTATGAATATGATGTAATTTATATTTCTTTTTTTTCCTTACTGAGCATTTGAGCTCACCCTTTTGTATGTTTTCTTTCTCCAGGTTATGAAGAAGGATATTATGTAATGTATGCCAAAAGGGACTATAGATATGATGAAATAAATGGGAGACAGTGCAAATGCTTTGTGAACCAGTTGTTTATGTTTCCCAGTTTCTAAAGACACTATAACTATACGGTTCTTTCATTGTTTTGTTATATCTTGTTATAAGTATGCTTCAATTTTAATGTATTAACCATATATGTAAAGTATGGGTCGTTATAGTTGGTATTAGAGGAAATTTATAGTCAACCTTTGGAAACTAGGATTTGAAAACCTTAGTAAGAAACCTAAGGATATGTCTAAGCATAGAACACAATCTTAGAAATGGCCATGAACAACCTATGATAAGACCTTAAGTATGAAATTTTATTATTGATTATGTGTTTTTTATATTATAATTAGTGTTTCTCAAACTATTCTTCTTGGTTTTAGTCAATGGCTGGAACCCGAAGGAACCATGTTAATGCGGAATGTGACGGGCAATGCAATGATTGTCCCCCTGAGAAACCAAAAATTATGGGAGCTAGAATGAAAAATATTGTAGCCATGCTCACACAACTTTCTCAAGCTATGAATCATGTAGGACTTCCAAACGAGCAAAGGAAGGAGAAACATTATATTTAATCCTTCATGAGGCAGCATCTTCATTCTATGGGTCTACTGATCCATTAGTTGATGAACAATGGATTAGTACTACTGAAAAGATATTTTCAGTTCTTCAATGTTCTGAACATGATAAAGTCATCTTAGTAGTTTATCATTTGGAAGTTTAAGCTGATCAATGGTGGAATCTTATCAAGAATACGAGGCCAAGAGATGAAATTGAGTCCATGGAATGGGATGAGTTCAAGAACATATTTTTCAATAAGTACTTCCCTCGTATTCTTCAAACAAAGATGGAGAAGGAGTTTCTCGAACTAAAGAAAAAGGATGATGAATCTGTTGGTACCTACGAAGAAAATTTTACAAGACTTGCAAGGTACGCTTTTGGTATTATTATCCAACCTGAGAGTAAGATCGATCGATTCTTTAGTTGATTAAAACCAAGTCTTCGAAGGTATTTATCCATAAGTGACTTCAATAGCTACGAGGAAATCATTCGATGTGCTCTCAAGGTTGAGATGGAGATTGGAGTAACCCATCAGTCATATGGGTTTGATAAGAAGAGGAAAATGGAATTCAAAGGAAAATCTAAAGACCACACTAAAAAGAAGATGAGTTTTCCCTTATGCTCAAAGTGTGGAAAGAAACATGGAGGGAGTTGTCTTAAAGGGACAAGTAAATGTTTAAAATGTGGAAAGGAAGTCCATCGGGCATTTGAATGCCACAATTATGGGAAGAAGATGTCTAGTGATGTGATCAAAGAAAAGGCTACACAGAGTGCACCTCCTACACTTCAATGTTACAAGTGCAAGGAAATGGGGAATTATGCCAATCAATGCCCTAATCCAAGGTTTGTTGATGATGATCAACGTCAACAAACTCTTAAGGTTAAAGACAAAGGAAAGTCACATACAATTTCTATCAGCGATGTGGAGTACGATAACGAAGTGGTGAAAGGTACACTTACCATCCACTCTAAAGTAGAAAATGTTTTATTTGATTCTGGATCCACCCACTCTTTTATTTTTGAATAATTTTCTAAGGGTATCACCATATTACCTCAACAATTAGATGTTGAGTTATCTATGAAAACCCCTAATGGCACAACAGTCGTATCAAAAGTTTATAATTCCTGTCTGATTGAAGTATGTGGGAAAGTTCCTCCTGCAAATCTTGTGATCCTTCCTATAGTGGAATTTGATGTGATTCATGGCATGGATTGGATTTCTTTATATGGATCTCATATCAATTTCCAAAGAAGGGAAGTCACATTTCATATTCCAGATCAATATATGATCATTTATCAATGCAAGGATGAACATAACCTTACGGTGGAAATTTCTTCCATATTATGGGTCTTGATTCCACTAAATAATGGTTATTTATCTCAAATGGTTAGAGAGAAACTCACGATTAAGAATATGCCCATTGTACAGGAGTTTGACGATGTATTTCTAGAGGAATTTTCGGGTCTTCTACAAAATCCTAAAGTACAGTTTTCAATAGAACTCATACTGGGTGCTTTGACTATTTCAAAGACAGCTTATAGAATGGCCCCAATTGAGTTGCAGGAATTGATGAAGCAACTCCAAGAGAATCTTGATAAGGGATTCATACACCCAAGTGCATCACCTTGGGGAGCACATGTTATTTTTGTTAAGAAGAAAGATGGATCAATGAGTCTCTGCATTGATTATCGATAACTTAACAAGATCACTATCAAGAACAAATATCCTCTCCCGCGCATTGATGACTTATTTGACCAACTATGCAGAGCTCAATACTTTTCCAAGATTGATCTTCGTTCAGGGTATCATAAATTAAGGTTCAAAAGGGAGTATATACCATAGACGGCTTTCCGTACAAGGTATGGACACTATGAATTTATAGTGATGCCATTTGGTCTTACTAATACCCCTGCTATCTTCATGGACTTGATGAATAGAGTCTTTAGAGACTATCGTGATCAGTTTGTGGTAGTCTTTATAGATGATATTCTTGTATATTCAAAGAGAAAGGAAGAACATGAAGATCACTTGAGAATTATATTGAAGACCCTGAAAAAAGGAAATGATTTATGCAAAATTTAACAAGTGTGAATTTTGGCTTCAAAAAGTTTCATTTTTTGGGTCACATAATCTCAAAAGAGGGGACATCTGTGGATCTAGCAAAAACAGAGGTTATCGAATGTTGGTCGAGACCAACAACAGTAACTGAGATCCGAAGTTTTCTTGGTTTGGATGGATATTATCGACATTTTGTGAAAGATTTTTCATGATTATCTAATCCACTCACCAAGTTGACTTGGAAAGGATTTGAGTTTGTTTGGACGGAGGAATGTGAAGAGAATTTCAAGGAGTTGAAAAGAAGGTTATCCAGTGCACCTGTACTCTCACTTACTTGTAGTGGAGAAAGGTTTGTGATCTACAGTGATGCATCCAAGAAGGGGATGGGGTGTGTTATTATGAAAAATGATATGGTGATAGCTTATGCCTCACGACAGTTGAAAATACATGAGCAAAATTACCCAACTCATGATTTGGAGTTAGCTGTGGTAATCTTTGCATTAAATATTTGGAGGCATTATATTTATGGAGAAAGGTGTGACATTTATACTGATCATAAAAGTTTATAGTATATTTTCACACAAAAGGTGCTGAATATGTGCCAAAGAAGATGGTTGGAGCTGATTAAGGATTACGACTACTCAATTCATTACCACCCTGGGAAATCAAACAAGGTGGCAGATGCATTAAGTCGACAAGACCATGCTAGCTTATCTATGATAAGGATCACAAAAGATCCAATATTTATGGATTTACAAAGGATGGATCTTGGAATTATAATGGAAGGGGAAAAATCTTATCTTTATCAAATGAATTTTCAACCATCTATACATGTGAAGATTAAAGAGGCACATAAAGAAGATGTAGAGTTACAAAAGAAGGTGAGAAATGTTCCTGAATTCAACCGTGATTGTGATGGGATAATAAGGTTTAGGAATCGGGTTTGTGTTCCTCCCATCCCCAAATTAAAGAAGGAGTTGTTGGATGAGACTCATAGTTCTTCATTCTCTATTCATCCTGGAAGTACGAAGATGTATAGGGACCTGAAAGAGTACTTCTGGTGGGATGGCATGAAAAGAGATGTTGTTGAGTATGTCTCTCGATGCTTGGTTTGTCAGTAAGTTAAAGCTGGGAGACAGAAGTCTAAGGGGATATAACAACCATTACCCATACCCGAATGGAAATGGGAAAACATCACTATGGACTTTGTCACCGGACTTCCTAAAACATCCAAATGCAATAATTATATTTGGTTCATAGTTTATTGTCTTACAAATTCTTCACACTTCATTGCTATTAGAGAGGATTTCTCTCTAGACCAGCTTTCCAGGATATATGTAAAAAAAGTGGTAAGATTGCATGGAGTACCACTTTCTATTATATCTGATCGGGATTCGAGGTTTACCTCAATGTTCTGGCGAAGTCTGTAGCATACTCTGGATATATAGTTGAGTTTCAACACTGCTTATCATCCTCAGACAGACGGTCAGTCTGAGAGTACAATTCAAACTCTAGAATATATGTTGAGAGATTTATCTATGTATTTCAAAGGTGGTTGGGATCAACACCTACCTTTGGTGGAATTTTCATATAATAATAGCTTTCACTCTAGTATTCAGATGGCTCCTTATGACGCTCTCTATGGAAAGAAATGTAGGACTCCAACTTGCTGGGATGAAGTTGGGGAAAGAAAGCTATTAGGACCCGATCTTGTTGATGAGATGGCAGAAAAGGTACGATCTATTCAACAGCACATTAGAACTACTCAGAGTCGACAAAAAATTTATGCTGACAACTGAAGAAAAGACCTAGAGTTTGGAGTGGGTGATAAAGTGTTCTTACTAATATCTACTTGGAAGAGAGTAATGAGATTTGGAATGAAGGGAAAGCTGAGCCCTAGGTATATCGGTCATTTCGAAATACTGGATCGTGTTGGGAAGGTAGGTTGCCAATTGGCGCTTCCACCGAATCTCTCCCAATTTCACGATGTGTTCCATGTATCTATCCTGAGAAAGTATATACCTGATCCATCACATGTACTCAGCTCAGAAGTTATACCGCTCGAGCAAGATCTTTCTTATGAAGAACAGCCGATAGAGATTCTGGATCGTAGCGAAAAAGTCCTATGGAACAATACTACTCGCTTAGTGAAATTTTTATGGAGGAACCACCAATTAGAAGAAGCTACATGGAACTTTAGGATAGGATGAGGGAGTGGTATCCTCATCTGTTTGTTACAAAGTGACGAATTTTGAGGGCGAAATTCATTTTAAGGGGGGTAAAATGTAACACCCGAGACTTTTATGAGAAATATTTTGTTTTTATGTTATTCACATCATCAAAGGAATCTTTCACTACACACAACACTAGATTTTCTTGCTTTACACGCAATCTTGGCCTTCCTCGATAGCTTGCATTGTATGCAATATCGAGTTTCACTAAACAACGATATGCTATTAAAATATTATTAAAACTAGCTGTTATGAATAGTAATACCCACTTTTTGAAATTTTTTAATTTTTATTTTTCAAAATGGACTTCATTTTTGGATTCTAAATATCAAAATTATCCTAGGGTGAAATTTTCGTATTTTTCTGAAAACTTTCAATTTTTGATGAATAGTGAAAACACTAGGTTACTATTTAAAAACCAACTTTTTATTTAAATAATTATTTATTTTATTTAAATTTAATTTAGGTCAAAATTGATACATAATACCTAGATAAGTTCAATGTAATTCATTGAAGTCATTTTATAATAATTTTAGATATATAAATATTTTATTGAACTTTTGACCGTCTTTTACCTACCTCCTAGGAGAATTTACAAATTTACATAAAACATAATTTTACCACTTTTGTGAATTGAATTTCAAAAATCCAAGAGACACGGTTGATGTCAGTAATTAAAATGTAGTTCAATGAGATGAAAATAATTTTCGGTGAATAGTAACTTTTTAGGTTTTTTACCATAGTTAAAAGTAAATAGGGTAATTAAGGGTAAAAATGATATTATTATTACCCTAACACATGTAATAATTCTATTGGATAAGTTTAATTCGACCAGAAACAACCTTATAAATAAAATATGACCACTTAGGCCCACTTGGATTAGATTAGGACATTTATTATTAATTTATTTAAAGAAGGGTTAAAATAGTTAAAATCAAAGTTTAATAACTAAATCATTTTTAATATTTGGTTATACATAAGATAAATTAGACTGTAAATATTCATTAGAAATCTAAAAATATTTCCTACATAATGGTATTTTATTTGTAATTTTTAGACAATAAATAATTTAATTTATTTATGACACAATGATGATGCAGTAATTATCATATTAATGAAATATTAACATAATTGATGTTATAAATACCCAAATAAATGTAATTTGAGACTTTTAATGAATTAAAATAATTTTATATGTTAATATGACATGTTATTATTGATTTAATTAACTTTTTGAGAATTGATATTTCTGTTATAATTTTCACAAAAATCAATTACCAAATAGTGTCAAAATTGACATAAAATAGTTTTTAAAACAAATATTATATTATTAATTGTTATTTTATTTCTAAAAATTTATGGTTCGGAAAAATGACTTAGATAAGGTTATATATATTAATAATAAACCACTTGGGGTTATTTTGTCTTGTTATAGTAAGTTTATTAACCTTATAGTGTAAGAAAACAAGAAGACACTGTAAAAGTTATATTATTTAACTTAAAGGTAAATCAAAATGATAAGGTTAAAATACAAACCTAAAAATTTTTAAATTCTATTGGATGAAATTATTTCGACCCATCCTTACCTTAGATTCTAAATAAATCAATTTTGAGCTATTTAAAACCGAATATGACTTTCTAAGAAAATAATATTTTTAGTTTTTCCAAAGGTTCCCCTCTCCTCCCTTATAAAAGGGCACCTCCTCCCTCTCTTCTTCACACCACTTTGAGCCTTCAAGATCAGAAAACCCCTGCCAATTTATCCTCTCCACTTATATAGAAACACCCTAGAGGTCATGGTCTTCTTCAAATACCAATTTTAGTGCCCTAAAAGGAGGTATCAAAGAGGCGCTTCAAAGAAGAGGTAATGTCTGTTACCGATTCTTTCAACTTTATTTCTTCTTCCACTTATTCTTCTTTAGTTGTTTCATTATGAAGTAATAACATCAGTATCACTCATATACTGATATGTTATTATAATTATGAAACAAACCTATTTCACCATCTATCCATCCTACGGAAAACGAAACCACCGCGCGTGCGTACGTACGGAATACCATCTCCATGTCGTGGGGTAATCTATTTTCCACCACCACCTTACTTGGATGTGTACAATATTGTAAAGAATAAAAATATATGATTATTTTAAAGTGATTCTGAAATAGTATACATACACTCCAGTACAATTCCACGATCATGGGAACGATATCATCGCTCATGCGTACGTACGGAATACCGTCTCCACGATGTGATGTGACTCGTTCTACATGATTTTTCATTGCATAATGATTACATAAATGAATTGAGTGAATAAATATGATATATATATTACACTAATACCATTCTGGAAATGAGTTATCTATAACCTAAAAAGAAGAATAAGAATCTATTCTACAAAACACGCATAAGACCAAAAAGTAATAAACACCTGAATAACTAATAAACACCCGAATAACAAGTAGCAATGAAATATTACTAATAAGAAGCTAAGAATATGACCATATTTGATATCATAACAATGATTATTATTCTGGAATAAGTCAATGACATTATTTAAATCATTATACAGGAGGTTCAAACACTTACGAAGCAAATCAGACCTAAGGTAAGGGAAAATCTTGCAATCTCAATTTTTATCCGGGATTGTTTATACTTCAGAATTTACTGGAGAATATTTATCATCCACATACATGTTTCCTCAATATGTAATATTATTTATATCCTCCTACAATTTATTAAATCCAATTTTACCCTTTGGTGAGTTTTTAGTAAAAGATGTGAAGGGAATATTTTGTCGTTTTTCGTACGAGGTACTTTTTGACTTTTCTGACAAAAGTACGAGAAGAATGTTTTTTTTAAAGTATACAACATGAATGGATTTTTAAAACATTATTTCCAAGAAGCTTATTTTACAAGTTTTCATTTTTATTTTTAATCAACTTCTTTTAGTTTAAAATTGTATGACATGTTAATAAAGGAAAAACATTTTTTAAGTAGAAAGGATATTTTCCTCAAGAATAGAGTTCAAGTGTTTTATCAAAAGTATTTTCCATCTAAGATAATATAGGGTTCTGTTTCTATCTCTATTATTACATTGATTTGATTATGTTGTGATGGAATTATTTTTATGAATTCCATTATCTTATATGAATTGTTTTATGATGTCACAATGTTTAAGAATCCCATTTTTATTACATGGGTTATGCAATGATGTGTGATTTATGATTTTGTGGAACACATAAGAATGGTATCATTATGAGATGGGTGGGACATATATCTCCCTCCAATGCATTTGGTAAAGATTTATATCTCATGAGATAGACATGGCTGGAACGGCAGGTTAAACTGGTTAAGTGAAACAGGACTGAACTCGGTTCAGAAATGGACTTTGTCCGCTAAGATAGTCTTGGATATGAGTCTTGACTACTAAGAAATGAGTCTCTATGATTATGTGTGTATTCCACAATGTTTTATGTTTTAAGTAATGATTATTGGGATTACTTTTCAGTAATATGATTTATCCCATGTTCTGAAATTATGATTTCTTTTGCAGGTTAAGATTTCCAAAATGTTATGTTATTATGAATATGATGCAATTGATATTTCTTTTTTTAACCCTTACTGAGAATTTGAGCTCACCCTTTTGTATGTTTTATTTTCCTAGGTCAAGAAGAAGGATATTAAGTAAGATATGCCAAAACGAACTATAGATATGATGAAATAAATGGGAGACATTGTAGATGCTTTATGAACCTTTTGTTTATGTTTCCCAGTTTCTAAAGACATTATACCTATATGGTACTTTCATGGTTTTGTTATATGTTGTAATAAGTATGCTTTAATTTTGAACTATTTACCATGTATGTAAAGTATGGGTCATTATAAACAACCTAGATATTTATAGAATAACAATTTTTATTCCAATAAATTATTATGAATAAGATATTAATTTTACCTTAAAAGGGATTCTATTTTTTATGGTGTACCCAACACGCAACAATGGGTTTCTCTAAAATCTCATGTTGCATACAAGGTGGAGTCATACTAAAAAAAATATTATTATTTTAAATGCTATTTAATGCCTAGCCATTGTATTGATAAAAATGAATA
This sequence comes from Viscum album, assembly GCA_963277665.1. NCBI lineage: Eukaryota > Viridiplantae > Streptophyta > Magnoliopsida > Santalales > Viscaceae > Viscum > Viscum album. The sequence continues at coordinate 2,105,406,729 of OY728140.1, read as the reverse complement.
GAACTAACCATAATATTATTAAACATGTTTTTTTAAATATTTTTACATTTATCCAATAAAATTTAGAGTCTTAAAATTAGAATGAATCCAATTCTAAGCATAAATAGTCTAATATGTTTAAAAGGTAGTTTTATGACCTTTTGATGGAGAAACCCTTTTAAATATAGTTTTAGTCACTTTTATATGTTCCATTTGAAAAAATAAACTTCCTCTTTATAATTAGAACATCAAAATTTACTTTGGGAAAATTTATGGAATTTTTCTAATAAAGTTTATTTTTTTAATGAATAGTGGAAAATACTGCATTTTATGGAAAAACAATCTTTTCACAAGATTTATTTATATAGTTATATTGTTCTTTTTATGTATTTTAAAGTTTAATTAGATTATATGTTTTACAATTAATACAATGTTGGTCATTGGATGTAATTTCATTCTTAAATTTTCCATAAACATATGTTAATCTTTTGTAAGTTTTTACCTCTTAAAAAACATTTTTTGTTTTGAAAGTAGGAATTAATTTTAAATTAATTTCTATAAATTATGTGTTTGGAATTTGGAAAAATGGATTCCATATTTGGTATCAAGAGTTACAAATTTTTTAAATAGGCAACATTTATTTTCTGACATTATGAATAGTAAATTCAGTAAATATTTTATTTACCATGGATAAAGGGTAAATCTGGTAAATAAGGGTAAAAAAATAACATTAGAATAATATTAAATTACCCTAACATGTGTCCTAACCCTACTGAATGATACATGTGTCACGACCCGTCCCATCGGGGCCCACGCCGCGACTCCCCAAGAACGCCTCCAATGGGCCAGGGGCTGGTGACTAGCACTGAGTAGGCATATTACTGACATGGGAGGCATTGCCTATATACCTATACACACGAACACATCTCCAATCCCACAATAATGAAATGTAAAAACCAAAATGGAACAAAATGCATGCATACAACTAAACCCAACCAACAGAGTATGATGGAAAGTAAAGCACCGAATGTAAACTGGGCCAGAATACAAGCCCACAAAAAACAAGAGTCTGAAAACTAAAAAGTCCAAAATGTAAACACAAAGTGGTACTGGGAATGCTACTCATAGTCGTAGGATCACCTTGGCCTATAGAGAAATCAAAAAGCTCAGTCATGTTATGGTTTTCCCTGGACTCTGTCAAAAGGATTCTCATCTGCACAAGACACGACACGTGCGGGCAAAGCCCGTGTAGGGGTGAGTATAACAATACTCAATAGAGGACCTCGAAAACCACAAAGCAATACATAATGGAAAGGCATAGTCATCTCTGAAAAATATTCCTACTAAACATATAGCAAGAGAAACAAAAAAATATCTAGATATGCTCAAATCCTGAACCCATAGTCTAGGGACAAGTCACGCAATAGAATACCCCTTATACGGATTCAGTTCGAAGATTCCACAAAGCTTTCACCCAGGAGAAATCACTCCATGATTTTGATATCACATATGATGTTCGTCTAAGAAATATTGTCTGTCGGGAAAAGTCATGAGATATTAATACACTCATTTCGGGAGAACACACTCCTTTGTGGGAAAGATCACGATACACAGATAAGAATCACTTCCAGGGCCTTTGGGGATACCGCGACTCATCCAGAATTAACCTTCTTGGTAGAGGATTGGTGCCCAGTGAAAGTGGTCACATTGATACCTGACTCCACCTATGGTCAATAATGGATAAAGGATCTCGCTCCGGGCCTCTCGGAGGGATATCAGACTCTATATTGGAAAGTCCTACTGAAGGGATCATGCTCTTATAGTAGGAAATGATACCAAACCATTAGGGGATTGAGAAAAGGGGGCATTAACCCAAAAAACATTTCCAAGATACGGTGGACAAGAATACCAATCCATGTACTGAAAAGTACATGGTGTGTATAAGTTTTACACAACGTGTCTTCTGACCCTGGGTACTGCCCGTGTATAACGGCTCATGTCACAAGGCTTGTCATGTTGAAAAGTCATCACACAGTGTGTAGTAAAGATCACACGTCGTGTTCGAGTAACTAGGGTCGGCTCTGTGTAAGCGGTCATGTGCCCATACACGCCTTTATCCAGTGTCCGTGTATCACCCGAGATACACGCCGTGTCTCACGTAATTTCCTCTGCCATTTCTTCAAGCCGTGTAGGGTCTACACGTCATGTCTTCGAAGACATGTAGTTAATCTCATGTTTGTGTACTTCCCAGAATACATGTTGAGCTTAGGGGAAGGTCCAACACACCGTGTGACTAGGGTCACATGCCGTGTGATACCTGTCTAACAGCTGAAACCCTAGTCGTTGTCACCGCTACCACATAGTGTGTTCTTCGGAATTACACATCGTGTATTCTGGAATTTTCCAAAATCACGAACCTGCTTCTCCATGCCTCGTTGATGCTCTGATCATTGATCTACCATCTGATCTCAACCAAACTCTCAAGTTTAGGTCACTCCCACGTCATGAAGTCGATTCCGTAAGTATTGGGCCTCCAATATGCCCCGAAAACATGTTTTTAACATCCGTGAGAAGAACGGTCCAAGAATAATCATTCTAGAACCATGTCGATTCATCTTCTTCCATCACCATCGCACCTCCTCTAGGTCGCCATGAGGTTTGATCTCCAATTTGGGATCATTGCGTCCCAAAACGGATGCACAATGACCTGTTGTTCATCGACCCACGAAGAACTTGAAGAACACAACTAAAAAAGAAAGGGGGAAAATAAATCCAAAACCAAAATTGAGGAACAAACCACCACCATCATTTTTTATGGCATTTTTTCACTCTCGTTAGTAGGATCAAATGGAGCAGAATCAAAACAAAAAACTTGACATGGATTAATTCCCCAAGATCAACCCAATAAAAACCCTCCCGCAAAAACGTATGAATCCACTAATCAACCTTTTCATGGATTGGTTAGAATTCGATGTTTAATCCATGAATGGGAATGAATAATTGAAATAAAAACCCCTATTTCGATCTAGTTGAAGAACGATTGACGCGTTTTGTTCATTGGTGAGGCTCGTCGGATCCGAGATGTGTCGTTGTCGTCTGCCAATGGGTTCTCCTCCAAAGCTCCAAGAGTCTCTCTATCAATTCATAAGTTTATGAGCCTAACCCTAAAAACATTCTATAAGATGGTATTTAAAAATGGATTAATTTGGTCACTGTGTAAAAACGGAAACTTTTAAATAAAATAAATTATTATTTGATTTTATTTCCATTAAACATCCAAAAACTAAGTTTTGCAGTCGACCCATGCTGGTCGATGTTAGACCCTACCTAAAGTAAATTCACTGCTCTAAATGCAACAGTTCCCTTGGATTTCTTATACAGGCACCCATTTAAAATATATTCTACTTTTTTAGGAAAATTGCTTTCACACACTATTTAAATGTTTAATTTATTTCAGACATTTATTTTTGGCACTCCAGGTCTCAGAATCACATGCCGTCAAAAATCATGATCTCATAGTAATTCAATATAATATTTAAAAAATAATACACAGAAAAATAGATACATTACATTCTCCCTACCTTAGGGATTTGCATCTTTAAAAATCCAAAACAAAGGATACTCAAAAATATGTGGGTACTAGGCATGGATCTAAGCATCCCGCTCCCACGTGCTCTCTTGAAGATTCCCATGCTGCCACCAAATGCACACCAAGGGAATTGATTTACCATGAAAGATACTCTCCTACCGATCCTTGATCTCCACCAAGTACTCAACAAAGCTCACTCCATCCTCTATGTCCAGCTCGCCCCAGTTGATGATGTGTGATAGGTCATGAAAATACCTCCTCAGTTGTGACAAGTAGAAGACATCATGTACCCGATGAAACTATGCCAATAGAGCTAAGAATTCCGCCACATATCCAAATCTTCACAGTATCTGGAAAGGTTCGATGAACCTTGGAGATAGCTTGCTTCCCTAGCCAAATCTCGGCAACCCTCGTCGTGGTGAGACCCATAGAAAGACATGGTCTCCCTCCGTGAACTCCATATGTCTTCGTCTTCTGTCATTATAAGACTTATTATAGCTCTTTGCAGTCTTCATCTGCTCCCAAATGATCTTCACCTTCTATGTGGTAACTCGCACCAACTCTGGACCCATGAGTGATGGCTCTCTAGGGTCGGTCCAGCAAAGGACTGATTGGCAAGGTCTCCCATATAAATACTTAAAAAGTTCGATAACAATGGTAGAGTGGTAGCTATTTTTGTACGCAAAATCCACCAGTGGTTGGTGGTACTCCCAATTATGACCAAATTCCATGATACAGTCCCACAACATATCCTCCACTACCTATATAGTCTTCTCTGCCAGACCATCGGTCTAAAGATGAAACATCCTGCTCAAGCGTAGATGAGTCTCAAAAGCCTCCTACAATCCATTCCACAATCAGGATGTGAAGCATACATCTCGATCCGAGACTATTGTTGAAGGTATATCATGTAGCTTAACTATCTCCTACACGTAGAGGTGTCTCAAGCTCTCTATGGAACTCTACTCCCTAATAGCTAGGAAGTGGGCCGACTTGGTGAGTCGGTCAACGATCACCCAGAAGGAATCATGCTCCTTGTACATTCGTGGTAATCCCATCATGAAGTCTATTGATATTCCGTCCCACATCCACTCTAGAACTTCCAAGGGTGAGATAATCCCACTGGAACCTGATGCTCAGCCTTCACCTACTGGCATGTAAGGCATCGATAAATGAACTCTACTACTACCTTCTTTATGCCTGACCACCATAACTATCGTCGGAGATCCTAGTACATCTTCACCACTCACGGATGTACCACCAAAGGGGACATATGAAACTCCCTCAAGATCTCCTCCTACAATGTTGTTGGTTCAACAGTGCATCCACTTAAAAAAAGTATGTTCTCCCACCTTGGGAATATCCATCAGGATCATGTCCTATGGATAACTGAGCACATAAAACCTCATAGTTAAAATCCACAAGTTGTGACTCCCTAACTCATTGTAAGAGTGGAGGGTTGACAACCATTGACTGAAGGTAAGTTGCGTCCTCACTGTCCACAAAGGATAGCTGCAATGTGGCTAACTGCTTTGTTGCCTCACTCAACAGTTGTGAGCTCGACCTTTTTCTAAGAGAATCTGCAACCTTTTCCCACTTCTCAAAAGTATATATGATCTCAAAATCATAGTCCTGGAGGAACTCTATCCAACGCCTCTATCCCCAGTTCAGATCCTTCTGTGAGAATATGTACTTGAGGCTCTTGTGGATAGAGTAGATGATAAATCGATAACCCATAGGGTAGTGTCGCCACAACTTCAATGAGAAGACTAATTTTTTCAACTCGATGTCATGGGTCACATAGTTATTCTCATGTGGCCTAAGCTGGTGTAAACCATAATCAATATCTGCCTGTCTCTACATTAGGACACATCAAAGCTCTATCCCCGATACATCGTAGAAAACTATGTACTCGAAACCCTCCTAAGATAATATCAAGATCGGGACACTCATCGAACTCAGCCTCAACTGCTCGAAATATAGTAGGCACTTCTCCATACATATGAAGGGTTTTCCCTTCCTGGTCAAGGCTATCATCGGTGATGATATTTGGGAGAAATTAGGAATGAATCTCCGGTAATATCCTGCCAACCCAAGGAAGCTCTGCACCTTCGTCACGCTCTGAGGTGGCACCAATGCTAACCTTTCCTTCACCCTGGCTTGGTCCATAGCTACACCATCTTTTGAGATTACATGTCCAAAAAAGTGGACCTCCTAAATACAGAACTAGCACTTTGAGAGCTTCCCATAAAGCTGGTTCTCTCGGAGTACGTCTAGTACCATCCGTAGGTGTCTTGTGTGCTCATCCTCTGAAGCCGAGTAAACAAAGATGTCTTCGATGAAGACCACTATAAACCGGTCTAACTATGTATGGAAGATCCCGTTCATCTGTCCCATGAACACTGTGGGGGATTTTTGTCACCCCAAAGGCATCACCAAGTACTCATAGTGACCATAGAGACATCTGAATGTCGTCTTCGGCAAATCCTCATCTCGTACAAGTAACTGGTGATAACCTAATCAAAGGTAAACATTTGAGAACCACTATTCCCCTCTCAGTTGGTCAAAGAGGTCTTCATTCCTCGGTAGTGGATACTTGTTTTTCACTGTTACCTAATTAAGGTGCCGGTAATCCATGCACAACCTCAAACTACCATCTGCCTTTTTGGCAAACAAGACTGCGGCCTCCCAGGATGAAACGTTGTGTCTTATGAAACCATTTATGTAAAAATCCTCCAACTACAGCCTCAGCTTCTGAAGCTCTATAGGATCCATCTGATATGTTGATGAGGAAATCAGTAGCATCCCGGGGTGTAAGTTGAATTAGAAGTCGATTTCCCAGTGGGGAGGTTGTCCTGGAACATCTTCGGGAAATACTTCCTCAAGCTCCACCACTACTATAGGGAACTAGGAGCTCATAACATTTTCTTCTCTAAGGGAAATACTATCCAACTCATGAGTGATCAACTGAACCCTCCTATGCATGATCTCATTTTGTGCTACTTAGGTCTCCTTTTCTCTGATAAAAGAAAACCTTGTCCCATTACTATGGACACACCGCGCTCTGCGCCTAAAACAATCAATCTGTGCATGGACCGAAGATAACCAATCTATACCGAGAATGACATCGTAAGGCCTTGATTCGACCACCAAGAGGTTGCAACTGAAACTCTCACCTCAAAGGGTAATATCACACTATCTTCCAATGTGTGTGATCATCGAGTCTCCTCCTTTAAATTTATCCAACCGTAAGGATCGAGTCAATGGCTCTACCAGAATCTCATGGTTTTGCACCAGACATGTGGTGATGAAGGAATGACTGTCACCTGTATATATAAGTATAACAACTAAGGTAGAGAAGATACATATCATACCTTGGATCATGCATGGAGTCCCTGGTTCATACGCCTTGACCGCATGCAGTAGTCGCTGCCCCTATCCCCCAGCTCCCTGAGCCTAGTGTGGACCTCCTGAGGGTGGTGGTGGAAGTAAATCGAAGAGTCTGCCACCACCTATAGCTCTCCCTACTCTTCTGCCACATCCACCTCCTGGAGGGTCTTCTAGCTTCACAATTTGACTCTACCTCGGTGGTCTATCAACCACCTCCCTGTTAGTATCTTGACAGGTCAAACAATCTCCAGTGATATGTTCCCTACCGTCGCACGCATAGCATCACTTCTCCCTAGGCTAACTAGATCCATCCTGAGATCCCTGCATTGTTGATCCCTATCTTAGGCCCTCGTATGATGTCTCCCATGTTCTAATCCCTTTTCCTGACGTCATCTCCCTACAGTAGAGGTCTCCGCACCTATTTTCCTGCTAATTACTATCGTCAGCTATCTCTACTCCGCTAAGAAGATCTCGATCCCCAAGGATCACTTGAGTACTCCAGCATAAGTCTAAATTCATAGAGGCATGACACTAGCTCGGATGTCCCATTGTATACCTCAATCGAAGGTCCGAGATTTGAAGTACTGATCCTTGAACATATCCATCGAGTACCTTGCAAGTTTGGTGAACCTCAATGAATAGTCAGCTACCATCAAACATTCCTGCTGGAGCTGAAGAAGCTCTTAAATGTGCACTGATCTTAGCGTAACTGGAGAGAACTCATCCCTAAAGAGTTGCTCAAACTACATCCATGAAAGAGTCTCCTCATCATAAGTCTGTGTGGTCAGACTCCACCATCGTCCAACTAATCCCTGAAGAAGCCTCACTCCTAGGATCACCATCTGGTCCGATGGTGTCCTCATGAGACAGAAGACTCTAGTCACCGCCTCAAGACAGTCCTCAGCCACCTGAGGTTCGGGCTCGCCTCAAAAGTTGAGGTGTCTCTATCTCTGGAACTCATGGATCACGCTTTTCCTGTGCTCCTTATCGGTCAGTACTGCAGGTACCACAGGCTGCTCCACTGGTGGTGGTATAGTAGGTGCACCACTTGGTGGCAATTCCTGGGGAACTAGTCCCTATAAAGAAGCCTTGTCACTGAGGTGTTCATCCTCATGATACTGTAGTTGAATCCGAGCGGGAATGCATCATGGAGGCATCCTGTAAGGAAGCAAGATGTACCATGGCTAACGAGTATATCTGGATAGCTGACACAAAGGACATGGAAAACACAACCCATTCCTATATGATGCATGTACCAATCTCTTATTTCTCTACAACTAGTGTTTTCATGTATCGAGTCAAAAATCAGGTAATTAGAGTCTCGGCGTATGGATGTGACAGCCTCCCACACCAACGTTGGAGTCTCTGGCCTAAAATCCAAGCTCGAAACACTAAACAATGTTTCCACAAACCAACATCAAAGACTCTTAGTCATAAGGTAGAACAGACCACCTCTGATACCACTCTGTCACGACCCATCCCAGTGGGGCCTGATCCGCGACTCCCCAAGCCCACCTCTCGTAGGCCCGGGGGTGGTAACTAGCACTGAGTAGGAATATTACTAACCTGGGAGGCATTTCCTAAGTACTGGTCACACACAGAACATCACCAAGCCCACAATGCTAAAATGTAAAAACCACTAGGGAACAAATTGCATGAATACAACATAACCCAACCGACAGAGTACGACAGAAAGTAAAGTACTAAAAGTAAACTGATCTAGAATACAAGCCCACCAAAAACAAGAATCTGAAAACTAAAAATTCTAACCTGTAAACACAATGTGGTACTGGGAATGCTGCTCGTAGCTATAATATCGCCTCAGCCAGTAGGGAACTCATAAATTTCAGTCTCGTCCTGGTCCACCGTGGACTCTATCAAAATGTTACTCGTCTGCACAAGACATGACTTGTGCGGGAAAAGCCTGTGCAGCGGTGAGTATAACAATACACAATAGAGGACCCCAAAAACCACAAATCAATACCCAAAAGAAAGGCATAGTCACCTCTGCAAAACATGTCTACTAAACATATAGCATGATAAATAGGAAATATCTAGATATACTCAAATTCCAAACCTGTATTATAGGGACACATCACACAATAGCATACCCCTACTAGGGATTCAATTCGAGGATTCCATGAAGCACTCGCTCAATAGAACTCACTCCGTGATTATTATAGCTCTAATTATTTCCGTCCGAGAATTATTTTCTGTCACAAAAAGACATGTGAGAAAGATACACTAATTATGGGAGAACACACTCCTGAGTGGGAAATATCATGATAAACAGATGGGGATCACTGCCAGGGCCTTTCCAGATACCGCGACTCATCTGTAATTCACCTACTAGGTAGAGGATTAGTGCCCTGTGGAATTGGTCACGTCGATACCTAACTCTAACTAGGGTCAAAAATGGATAGAGGATCTCACTCCGGGCCTCTCGGAGGGATACCTGACTCTATCTCGGAATGTCCTACGGAAGGGATCATGCTCCTGTAGTAGGAGACGATACATGACCTTCAGGGGAATGATAAAAAGGGGTACTAACCCAAATGAAACATGTCAATGATATGGTGGACAAGAAGATGAAGCCATGTACTGAAAAGTACAAGGCACGTAGAAGTGTTGCATGACTTGTATTCAGACCCTGGGTACTGCTTGTGTACAACGGCACGTGTCGCAAGGCTGGTCATGTCGGAAATTCAGTATAAGGAGTATAGTATAGATCACATGATGTGTCTGAGTAACTGGTGTCAGCTCTGTGTACGTGGCCATGTGCCCATACATGGCATTATCTTGTGTCCGTGTATCACCCGAGATACACGTTGTGCCCCACGTAATTGCCTCTTCCGTTCCGCGTAGGGTCTGCACACCGTGTCTTCGAAGCAATGTAGTTCATCTCGTGTTTGTGTACTTCCCAGAATACACACCGAGATTCAGGGAAGGTCCAACATGCCATGTAACTAGGGTCACATGTTTTGTGACACTCGTCTAACACCTAAAACCCCAGTCGTTGTCGTTACCACACAGTGTGTTCTTCGGAATTACACACCATGTATTCTGTAATTTTTTCAGAATCATGAATCTGCTTCCCCGTGCCTTGGTGATTCTCTGATCATCAGTCCATCCATCTGATTGCAACAAAACCCCCAAGTTTAGGTCACCCGCACATCATGAAATCGATTACGTAAGTTTCGGGCCTCTGATTGGCCCTGAAAACATGTTTTGATCATCCGCACGAAGAACAGTCAAAGAAAAATCTTTCTCTAACTTTGTCAATTCGCCTTCCACCATTTTCGTCGCACCACCTCTAGGTCACCAAGTGGTGAGATCTCTAATTTTGGATCATTGCGTCACAAAATAGATGCACAACGATCCATTTTTTATCACCCAATGAAGAATGCGAAGAACACAAGAGAAAAAGAAAGGGGGAAAATAAATCCAAAAGAAAAATAAAGGAACAAACCTCTACCGTCGTTCTTCATGACATTGATTTCCTCCAATTAGTAGGATTAAACAGAGAAGAATCATAACAAAAATCTTACATGGATTAATTCCTGGAGATCGACCCAATAAGAAACCTCATGCAAAAATGTATGAATCTACAGATCAACATATTTGTGGATTAGTCTGTGTTCAATGTTTAATCCAAGAATGGGGAAGAAGAATTGAAATAACAACCCATACCTCAATCCGGTTGAAGAACGATCACCGCATTGTTTTTGTTGGCGAGGCTCGTCGGATCCGAGATGCGTCATCATCATCCGCCAACGGTTTCTCTTCCAAAGCTCCAAGAGTCTCTCTCTCAATTCACATGGTTTTGAGGCTATCCCTAAAATCATTCCATAAGTGGTTATTTAAAAAGTGTAGATTTTGGCCTTTACTCAAAAAGTAATCTTTTAAATAAAATAAATTATTATTTTATTTTATTTCCATTAAACATCCAAAAATTGACTTTTGCAGCCAACCCGTGTCGGTCAATGTTAGGCCCTGGCTAGAGTAAAGTTGCTTCTCTGAATGCCATGGTGACCTCAGATTTCTAATCCAGGCACCTATTTAAAATATATTCTTCTTTTTCTGGAAAACTGCTCGTGCGTGCTATTCAAAGGTTTAATTTATTTCAAATATTTATTTTGGGCACTCCGGGCCTCGGAATCGCATGTCGTTGAAAATCATGGCCTCGTAATATTTCCATATAATATTTAAAAAATAATACACAAAAAATCTGAGACATTACAACATGTCCAACCATGGACATCCTTTGGTCGATTTTGGGACCCCATGAAGCCACTTGTAAGTGAAAATTACATTTTATAAAAATTAATTTAATGTTAAGAAAAATGGGACATAAACATATATCTTTAAGTAAACTATTTTTTATATGGGGTTATATAAGTGATATTTTTTACTATAAATTGTCATTAGAAATCTAAAAATATTTTCTATATCATGATATTTTATTTATAATTTTTAGTCATCATATGAATAAATATATTTATGACACAAAAATGATATAGTGATTACCTTATTAATGAATGTTTAAAATAAATGACATTATAAATGTAAAAATAAATTTATTTTGAAACTTTTTATGTCATACTCTAATTTTATGGATAACTATGAAATATAATATTTTATTTATATCATTTTATTCGAATGAATAAAGTTTTATCACTTTAAAAAAATTAATTACTAGATAGTGTCAAAATTAACATAAATGAGTTTTTAAAATAAATATTATTTTATTAAATGTTATAATAATCCTAAAAATCAATGATTCGGCCAAATGACTTATATAATTTCAAATATATCATTAATGAACCACTTGATATTCGTTTTGAAATTTATATTAATAATATTAACCATCTGATATGAATATATGAAAAGACATGGTAAAAGTTAAATTAGTTAACTAAGGGTTAAAGCTAAAAGATAAGGTTAATTTTATGAAATAAACTTGTCTAAAACCTATTTTTCAGAGTATTTTGATCCATCCTCATCTTATATTTGAATTAACTAACAATCAATACTTTAGAAACCGAAAATGAAATTATAATAAAATAATATTTCTAGACTCTTCTAAATAGTACCTTCTCCCTCTTATAAAAGGGATTCACCCCAACCCATTTAATCACAACTATCAAGACTATTGGCTTGTACAAAATCTTTTCAAATAAGATCCAAATATCCCTCTATTCCTCCTAGAAGCATTCCCAGAGGCATAAGGCAATTTAAAAAATCTTTTAGGCTCAAATCAATGAGACTTTAACGTTTTATGAGGTAGCATCTTCTCTTAAATTCCTTTCCATTATTCTACTTATTCCCTCCATATTCTATTATTTTTCATTTAATACATAAAAAAACCATTATACTCAATAATAAATGATTTTTTATGATAATTATTTGAGCTAAACTAACATACACCTTCATCTAATGAATTTAGAACATACTGTTTCTATGGACGACGAACTACTGCCTCACAAAATGATGATTGTTCGATTTTTTTGTACCACCTCTCATGATGGCCTTTATGACGGAACTGTATTTATATGTGATATATACTATATTTATATTGTCTCTATGTTTCTTTATTTTATATTGATATCGTACCTTTATGGTTTCCATAATGGGTAAATACGATAATTTCATTTGAGGAAGTGTGGACTACCGCCCCCTCAAAGTGATGTGACTCATTCATGTCATACATGGAACGTGTGAAGTATAGTGTTAATTAACATATGTAACATATATAAAATATGTTACTATACTGGGAATGTTGCTAGAGGAAATACCTCTGACCATTTATTAAACAAAATAAAAGTTCAGAAAACAAGTGACACAGACCAAACCTAACAACTACATACCTCCAAAATCAAACCCATCTCCATAACCATTATAAAAGGCTTCTTCCGCAGTCACCGACTCCCATTCCGAACTTTCATAATGCATTATGACTTTGGAATATTTCTTTCAAAGGTTCAACCGCTCCAATGGAAGAAATTCATTATTAATTGGCATACCTTTAGATCTAGTGTACATTGGCCTTGGTAAATAGGATTAATCCTTCCTTGGACTTCTTCATGGGGATGTAGTCATATCCTCTTGATTCCTAGATAGAATCTTCATCCCTCCCTAAATGATGTCACTAAATGATGGCTTGATCATGGAACCCTTGTTTTCTTTACCACTATCAGAAATGTCCCCCCACTTTCCACAGACTTGTATCTCTTGATACTGCACAATCTGATTCTGCTGAACTTGACAACTCATGTCAATCATAGCAAGACAATTCAGGTGTTCCACCATCTCATGGCCTGCACACATCCCATATCCCATTTCCTCATTCACAACAACCTCTTCTTAAGACCCAATTTTCATTTTGTCTTCCAATCCTTCATGTTCTATCCATTTGAAGTGATTCCTTGTAGAGACTGTGACCAATACACCACCATCCTCACCAGCCTATCCATAGAGCCCATTCTTCACTGCATAAGGTAGTCTGTTGTCCTCTAAAGCAGAACCCTACTTCCCTTCAAACAAACCACCATTGTTGCATCCTTTTCATTTACCATCCACAAAAACATCTCCCTCAAAAAGATCACCCTTCTACAAGCTGATCTCAAGAGTAGCAAGGCCATCACAATGGGCCATGTTCTGCTACCTTGCCCGTGCAACCAAAAACCCATTTGAGGCCATTCCATCAGTCCCAACTGCATTCATAATAGAATTTCCTTCACCACCAGTCTCAATAGCACCCATGGTAGAAATTCCTTCAATCCCATCCCCCTGATTCAGGTCATGTCTAAGCCTATTCAGCACAGTAGAAACCAATGGGTTTTTTTAGAACTTTTGTCGATTTTTCCAGAACTGCTGCAGCCCGAATTCCCATATCAGGTGCATTTCCAATTTCACCAGACGCATCAGGAATCCTCCTCCTATCATAATTTTTTCCTAGCCTCCTCTCAAAAATAGGAAGCCTCTTATTCATAGCTCCACTATGACACCTATCTTCTAAATGCTGCAATCTGCTGCAAGATGAGCAATAATTTGTCCATGATTCATATATCACTGCCTGCTTCCATGAGAACTCCCCACCCACCGAAATCTAGACCCATTTCACTGGAGATCATGAAACGTATACTTTAACACAGAGTAGAGGACTAATCAGATGACACATAGAGGTTGTACGAGCATCAGAGCACAGGAAAAGACCCACCAGGTTCCCAATCATATGAATAATCGCACGATTTTGAAAAGGTAATGAAAGGTGAGTAATACATTCCAAAATTGGGATGGAGGTTGGATCACAATTCATGGAGAGATCAAAAGTCCAGTGGAGAAGAAAAAACATGCAACTGTTCCAACGCCTGGGGGCACTGGACCATGCAGGAATTAAATCCTCCTCTGAGGCAAATTGAATCATGAAATGTCGATTATCAAGAACTTCGACAATCGCGTGATCTTAAAGATCCCATTTTCCAAACACAAACAGATCAATATCATCCACAAATGGTCTTTGAGTGTTGAAATTATCCACCATAGTAAGGTCTTGGTGACTTGTCACTTTAGCGAACTCCGACACTGATATCGGGAGTTGGGGATTACCAAGATGAGGATCAGGCACTTCCGAGCATAATGCAATTGATGGGAACTCTGAGAGGTAATTAGGGTTTGAGAAATGAACAAATGGGATTCGTGGATTCATAAGTTCTAGATTCTGACCATCCTCCCCCCTCCCACCTCTAGGAAGGGGGGATCTTAATCTGGTATGCTAGGGTTCCATCACCGATCCCCAATCGCCAAGATATCATCTCGAAACCTCTCCTCCAATGTACGTTATCTCATATAAAATAGGTTACTATACTAGAACAATAATTCACCTATATATCATTATGTTTTAATTGTAGTAAATAAGAAATATAAATGAATGTATGGTTCATGCGTACATACGGATTACCATCTCGATAAATGGCGCATTTCATTTCTTATCTCCAAATGTTATGGAATACTATAAATACATATATAATGGATATATATGATATATAAATATATATGAATAATATTATGGAGATAATGTACTTCTGACCACATGGATGATTTGTAATTATAACAAGTTAATATTTTACTCAAGAACCATATATCAACAAAACAAATGATATTAACTTAAATAAATATGAAATTTTTATAATGTGGTAATAAGTGATATAAAAGGAATAATAAAAATGAAAAATCATCTGAATCAATTATAAATTAACATAAGTTTATTATTTTGTAATGACATTGAACATACGTCACAAGTCAGATTCAAGGTAAGAGACTTCATCTCAATCTCCTTTTATTGAATCATATTTTGGTTTATACATGCCTTGCTTTTAAATAGTGAATATTAAAACCATTTTTACTTTTACATTCATTCGAAGGGAATCTTTATTATATGAAAAAATATACTAAACAAAAAAATAATGTTTCTTTTAAATGTATGGGATGAAAATGAACTTTCCACCGACGCGAGCATTATTTCATATTTGGCTTCCCTAACAAGTCATAATGTTTTTAAAAGGAAAATAAATACCATATACACTTTTTACGTATTTTGGTATTTAAAATGGTTTTGATAATGGATTGATTATGTTAATATATTGTAATATTATATTGTAATTGAAATTTAGAAATTTTATCTTTCTTTTATGCTTGTTCATGTGTTATTATTATGTTATGGTTCTTGGGAATATTTTATGCATACGGGTGGTTTCGTGGTAAACCTATGGTGGGTCAGCCCAAGATATCCCTCCAATGCATTGGGTATCATGATGTAGGTAAACAATAATGTTTCTCCTAAGAGAATTAGGGAATATACCAGGATGGGTATTCCAAACGTAACTCCCTGTGTAGCTGTGAAAGATACAATACAAGTATGTTATAGATGTCACAAGTTACTTTTATGATTTATGAATTCTATGTGTTATTCATAAATCTTATGATTTCATGAGGTATTTTAAATATATTATGTTTTGTTTTTTTAATGGACTAATGGTTTATTTATTTATTTTATAACCCTTATTGAGATTTTTATTCTCATCCCATGTTTTTGTAATGTTTTTTCATCGTGTATAAGGAAGGGTAAGAGAAAGGTAGAATTTAAGAAGATTTATATCACGAAAAGAATTATTGTTTTACTTTAAGAGATTTTATTTTATAAAATAATGGATATTGAGTAGAAGTGTCTACTTTGTAACATATGAGATATAATGTAATAGTTATGGCCTAATTATCTCAAACACTAAACCTAATATGATCCTCAATGGGAATTATTAACTCAATTAAATATTGTGTAATGTTTATGGTTGGAGCTTTATAGTTCGTATCATGGGTCAGTTTAGAAAACATTAGGAGTTAGGATATTGTTAAATTAATATCCATAAATAAATTTTTGGTAAGATTGAAATGATATTGAATTTGAATATTTCCATGTTTCTTCACCTAATATATTTCTTTGTTCAGAATGGGTTTTCATAAAGGAAATAGGGAAACTATACTAGGAAGGCATATAGAGGGGAATGTCCTTTGAAATCATCATCTTGAGATGGTTGGAATCAGAATTAAACAGTGTGTTATAGTGACGGCTCATTTGACTCAGGTGATAAATGGTGGTTGTATTTATAAATGATATTTTGGTATATTATAAGAGTTAAGAGGTGCATGAAAGTCATTTAAGGGTTTTCTTTCAAAACATAAAAGAAGAGAAATTGTATGAGAAATTAAGCATGTGTGATATTTGCTTACAAATAAATTCATTTCTCAGTCACATTGTTTCAAAAAAATTGCTTACTTTTGATCCTGCTAAAAAAAGTTATTGAATAATGGACAGGACCTACAAATATAACTGAGATTTATAGTTTTCATAGTTTGGAATGCTATTATAGAACATTTTTTGAGAGTTTTTCATGGTTATCTAACTCACTCACTAAGTTAACATAAAAGGTGTTAAGTTTATCTAGACAAAAGAATATGGTGATTTTTTTCATGAATTGAAAAGAATATTGGTGAATGCTCTAGTATTGGCATTAATTTATAGAAATGGTGAGTTTGTTATCTATAGTGATGATTCATTGTAAACACATGGTTGTTTCCTAATGTATAATGATAAGTTAAATGATTATGCTTTACGTTAGTTGAAACCTAATGGGTTAAATTACCCTACACATGATTTGAAATTAGCTGCTGCTATTTTTGCAATAAATATTTGTAGGCATCATTTTTATTGCCTAAAGTGTGAAATATAATCGATCAAAAAAGTTTGAAGTATATATTCACTCTAAAATAATTAAACATGAGATAGAGGAGATGGTTAGAATTAATTAATGATTACGATTTCATGATCCATTTCCATTTAGGAAAGGAAAATAAAGTGGCTGAATCTTTGAGACAAATGAGTAATGTTTTATTAACCAAGTTAAGTTTGGAAAAAGGTACTTTGATTAAAAATTTGATGAACTTTGGCATAGAAATTTTTTGTTTCAAGAAATTCCTCTGTTTTGTTTTAGGTGGTAGTGAAATCGTCTCTAGAAAATAGAATAAAGAAATTGCATAAATATGATAGTGAGTTAAAGAAAAATGTAGATTTGATTCAATAGGGTAAGTTACCTGAGTTTAACATTGATATAGACAATTTTTTGAGTTTTGTAAGGAGAGTATGTGTGCCTTGTGATTCAAAGTTGAAGAAAGAGTTATTATGTGTAGCTCATAGTTCTCTGTTTTTATTTTATCCTGGTAGTACTAAGATTCAAAAAAAATTTCAGGAGTATTACTAGTGGGGTGGAATGAAAATAGTTATTTCTGACCTTACCCTGAGATGTTTGACCTGTAAACTGGTTAAAGCATATCGGATGTTACAAAAAGGGATGTTTCATTCTTTATTGGTGACATAGTGGAAATGGGGAAATATATCCACTAACAATTTTGTGGGATTACCGAAGAAATCTTGAGTTAATAATGAAATTTGAGTTATTGTTGATCGATTGACAAAATATGCTCATTTTCTTCCTATTCGAGATACTCTATCTCTAGATAAACTATCTCAGTAGTATATTGAAGAGATAGTCATGTTACATTGAGTTCCCCTTTTCATTTTATATGAACATGATCTGAGGTTCACATCTAACTTTTGGAAAGGCCTTTAGAAGTCTTTGGGTACTGAAATAAATTTTTTTTACATCTTTTCATCCTCAATCATATAGGCCGTCAGAATGAACAATTTTGACTTTGTACGATATGCTACATGCTTCTTCAATAATTTACCATGGATGTTGGGACCAGTGTCATTCTTTGGTTGAGTTTTCTTATAACAACAATTTTTGTTCTAGTATACAGATGGATCCATTTGAAACATTATATGGAAAGCGGTGTCGAACTCTATCTTTTTGGGATGAGTTTGGTGAAAGGAAACCGATGGGACCAGAATGGGTAGAAGAGATTGCAAAAAAAGTTCAGTTAATTTAGAAGCACATGAGAATAGCTCAGAGTAGGAAGAAAATTTATGTCGATAAATGGAGGAAGGATATTTGTTTTTAGGTAGGTGATCCTTTATTTCTCAATGTTTCTACATGGAAAAGTGTGATGTGTTTTGTTAAGAAGGGAAAGTTGAGTCTGAGGTTAATTGGACCCTACGAAATCTTGTAGAAAGTTATATCTTCTTCCTATAGAGTTTATTTACCGCCAATTTTATCCTAGGTACACAATATTTTTCATGTTTCAATTTTAGGAAATTATATTCTGGATTTATCTCATATTTTGAGTCCATAGGTAGTTTATTTGGAAGAAAATATCATATATATGGAATAACTAGTCCAGATTCTTGAACAAATAGATAAAGTGTTGTAGAATAAGGTAATCCATCAGGTAAAGGTTTTATGGAAAAACTACATGGTTAAAGAGGAATCATGGGAATCAGAAAATGCTATGAGGGATAAATACCCCCCACCAATATTTGATAAGTGAATATAATTTTGGGGATGCAATTCCCAAAAAGGGGAAGGATGTAATGACCTAGGTATTTATAGAATAATACTTTTTATTTATATTAATAATTTTGAATAAGATATTAATTTTAATTTGAAGGGGATTCTATATTCGATGGCGTACCCGACACGCAATAATGGGATTCTCTGAAATCTGATGTTGCACCCAAGGATGAGTCATACTAAAAAATAAGCACATTATATTATTATTTTAAATAGTAGTTAACGCAAAGCTTTTGTATTAGTGAGAATGAATAGAACAAACCATATTATGATTAAACATGTCTGTTAAATGTTTTTATATTTATCCAATAAAATTTTGAGGCTTAAAATGAGAATGAATCCAATTTTTTGCATAAATACTCTAATATTTTTAAAAGGTAGTTTTACCCCCTTTTGATGGAGAATCACTTTAAAATCTAGTTTTTCTTCACATTTATATGTTCCATTTGAAAAAATAAACTTCTTATTTAGAATAAATACATAAAAATTTACCTTGGGTATTTTTTGGGTATTTTTCTAATAAAGTTCATTTTTTATGAATAGTGAAAATACTAAATTTTAAGTCAAAACTGTCTTTTCATCTGATATATTTATATAATTAAATAGTTCTTTTTATTGGTTTTAATGTTTAATTATATTATATTTTTAAAATTTAATCAAATTTTGGTCATTGGAAATAATTTAATTTTTAAATTGGACATAAATACTTGTTAATCTTTTGGTAGTTTTTACCTCTTTAAAACATGCTTTTTGTTTTGACAATGAGAATTAATTTTGAATTAATATATTCAAATTCTGTGTTTTAAATTTGGAAAAATGGATTCCATATTTGGAATCAGGATTTCCAAATTTTGAAAATAGGTAACTTTTATTTTTATACATTATGAATACTAACTTCAGTAAATATTTTATCAACCATGGTTAAAGGATAAATCTGGTAAATAAGGGTAAAAAAATAATATTATAATAATATTAAATTACCCTAACACATGTCCTAACCCAATTTTATGATAAATTTCCGACCATGGATGTAATTGGGTTTATTTTTGGACCCCATGGATCCACCTTTATTGGAAAATGACATTTTATAAAAAGGAATTTAAAGTTATGGAAAATGTAATATAAACATATATCTTTTAGAAAAACAATTTTAATACAGGGTTATATAAGTGATATTTTTTACAAAAAATAATATTTAGAAATATAAAAATATTTACTAAATCATGGTATTCTATATATAATTTTTAGACATTAAATAAATAAATATATTTATGACACAATGATGATGTATTTATTACCTTATTAATGAATGTTTTAAATAAATGAGATTATAAATTTTAAAATAAATTTATTTTGAAACTTTTTATGAAATCCACTAATTTTATGTATAACTATGAAATATTATATTTGATTTAAATAATTTTATTCTAGTTAATAAATTTTATTTCACTTTAAAAAAATAAATTACTTGACAGTGTCAAAATTGACAAAAATGAGTTTTTAAAACAAATATTATTTAATTAAATGATATAATAATCCTAAAAATATAATATTCAGAAAAACGAATTATATAATGCCATTAATATCATTATTTAATCACTTTAGGTTCTTTTGGAAATTTATAGTAAGTATATTAACCATATAATATGAATATACAAGAAGACATGGTAAAAGTTAAATTAGTTAATTAAGGGTTAAAGCTAAAAGATAAGGTTAATTTTATGACATAAACTTGTCTAAAACCTATTAATTGAGAGGATTTCAATTAATACTCATATAAAATTTGACTTAAATAACTTTTTAGCCTTTAGAAATCGAAAATGAAATTTCAATAAAATAATATTCTGAGACTCATCTAAATAGTACATCCTCCTTCTTATAAAAGGGCTTCACCCCAACCCATTTAATCACACCTCTAAATCAGTTAGTCTCATCCATAATCTAATAAAATAAGCTCCTATAATCTGTCTATTACTCATATAATCTCTCCCAAAGGAATAAGTTAATTAAATAAATCCTTTTGGCTCAAATCTTAGAGATTTACACATTTTTAGAGGTAGCGTCTTCTCTAAAATTCCTTTCCATTATTCTACTTATTCACTCCCTATTATATTCTATTTATTTGATTACATAACAAAAACAGTATCTTCAATGTACTAGGATTTTTTTATGAGAATTATTATAACTACACTCACACACACCTCCATCTAATATATTTAGAACATACTCTTTTTGTGAACGGTGAACTACTGCCTCACAAAATGATGATTGTTTGATTTTTCTATAGCACCTCTCATGGTGGCCATTATGATAGAACTGTATTTATTTTTGATATATATTAAATTTATAATATATACATGTTTCTATATTTTTTATTTATATCATACCATTTTGGTTTCCATAACGGGTTAATACGATAATTTCATTTGAAAAAGTGCGGACAGTCGCCCCCTCAAAGTTATATGACTCATTCATGCCATACATGGAACATATAAAGGATTGTGTTAATGAACATATGTAACATATGTAAAACATTATATTCTACTATAATTATAATATACCTATTTATTATTAGGTTTTCATTCCATTAAATATGAAATAGAAATGAAATTAGCATTCATGTGTACATACTTCTTACCGTTTCTATTAACAGTGTATTTCATTTCATATCTCCAAATGTTATAGAATATTATAAATACATATATACTAGATATATATTATATATATATGAATAATATTCTAGAGATAATATACTTTTAACTACATGGAGATTTGTAATTATAATAATTTCATTTTTGACTCAAGTAGCAAATATCGACAAAATGACCGTAATTAACGTAAATAAATATGAAATTTTTATAACATGGTAATAATTGATATAAAAGGAATAATAAACATGAAAAAGGTTCTTAAACAAGTATAAATTAACTTAATTTTATTATTCAAGAAGAACAAGGTACATATGTGACGAGTCAGATTCATGGTAAGAGGATTTGTCTCAATCTCCTTTTATTGAGGCCTATTTTGGTTTAGACACGCCTTTCTTTTACACAGTTTATAATAAACCCTTTGGGATTTTACTTTCATTAAAAGTGAATATTTTTTCTATGAATCATTTTACTAAATGACCAAAATAATGTTTCTTTTAATCGTACGCAATGACAGTGACCTTTCCACCACCACGAGAATTATTTGATATATGGCTTCCTTAACAAGGCGCAATGTTTTTAAAAGGAAAATAAATATCATATACTCTATTTTTGTATTTTTGTATTTAAAATGGTTTTGAGAATGGATTTATTATTTTAATATATTTTAATGTTATATTTTTATTGTAATGTGGAAATTGTATCTTTTCTTTATGCTTGTTCATGTGTTATGATTATGTTATGGTTCTTGGGCATTGTTTACGCATATGGGTGGTTCCGTGAAAACCCTTGGGCAGGTGATCCCGAGATAGCTCTCCAATACATTGGGTAATGTGATAGATGTAAACATTAATATTTATCATAATAGATTTATGGAATATAACTTAATTAGTATTACAAACGTAACACCCTATGTAGTTGTGAAAGATACAGTGTAAGTATGTCATGGATTCCACAAGTTACCTTTATGATTTATGATTTCTATGTGTTATTCATAAATCTTATGATTGCATGAGGTATTTTAAAGAGCTTATGTTTTTTATTTATTGATGGACTAATGTTTTCTTTATTTATTTTATAACCCCTACTGAGATTTTTATGCTCATAACAAGTTTTTGAAATTTTTTTCACACGGTATAAGGAAGGTTAAGAGAAAGGAAGAATTCAAGAAGATTTATATCAAGAAAATAAATATTGTTTTATTTTAAGAGTTATTATTTTATAAAAAAATGGATATTGAGTAGAAGTGTCTACTTTGTAACATTTTAGATGTAATGTAATAGTTATAACCTAATTATCTAAAATTATAAACCAGAAAAGAACCTCAATATGAATTAATAACATAATTCAAAATTATGTAATGTTTATGGTCGGGGCCTTATAAAGTGGATACTTAAAAATTATTAAAATTTATTATATTTACAATTCTTATTCTTCTAAATGGAAACATAATTGGATATAGAACTATTAATCCACGAAGTTTTTCATTTGTATTTTCATATTTTATTTAAATGCACTAACTATTTTATATAGAGGGGTAAAACTTTCAAATATTTTACCTTTTCCATTATATTTAATTATCCTTTTATTTAAACTATTAAACTATTATCACTGAATTATTTTATTTGTTGAATTAATATGTTGAAATATTTTTACTACAACATGCATACTCTTTAACGATTATTTAATTACATATTAAGATATGAAATAAAATTGCTAATGTATTATAATAAATGTTAATGTTTAATAATTTTAATATTAATATAAAAATGATCTATTTATCTTCTTAATACTAGTTTTCTAGGAGAAGTAATAATTTAGGGGTAGTGTGTAGTACTTACTTGTATTAATTTAAAATCCCATGAAGAATGATTAGTCTATTTAAAGAAAACTGTGTTCTTAATTTAATCTTTTATTTTGTAAAATGTGTTTCAAAGGTTTGTATTTCTCATAAATTTTATTTAATTATTCAAATATATTATTTGAAATTAATTTTCTTATGTAAAACTATCTTTCTAGTGAAAATCTGAAATGATTACTCTATATTTTGGGTTAAGAATCTAAAACATTTCCTGAAACTATCATAATAATGAATTTCTTATTCATATTTCAAACCCTAATGGCTCCTCAAACTCTATAAAACTAATTTTATTATTTATTTGAAATTAAAAAAACAAATACTTCTAAAGAATCCAATCCATGCAGCATGAAGAGGTCTAAGACTTCAATCTCAGTGAAATGTTATCTTGATGTTATGACTGATCTGTTTAGAGAACACTCTACTTATATTATTAAGTATTTCATAGAAAAATATTCTCGTAATGATACATAAATACATTTTTTTGAAGAACCATAAGTTTAATATTATCAAATAGTTAAATATGGAATTATCTCTATATATTTTAAGTCTAAGTTTGTTATTTGGTATGAAGAAGTAGTGAATCTCCATGAAGATTTAAAAATTTCTAGAAAATATTATAGAGAGATGGAAAATTCATCTATTTCAAAACATGTTTTTGATAATCTTTAAAGGAAGTATCAATGTCTGAATGAAATCACAATTAATAAATAAGAGTTTGATTCATTTAAAGTGGATATTATAAGTCTAATAAATAAAATCATAGATGAATCTGTTTATAAGATGGATCTTAATGAGGTAATGGAGTTTTAGTTAAACATCTCTCATTTTCTTATATGAATCAATGATTAGTAGATATTAAAAAGATAGTAGAAATTTGGTCAAAATTTCTAGATGTTTTGAGTAAAATAGTTCAATTTTTGGAAATAAAAGATGAAACATTAAATATTTAGAAAATTATTTCTTCTTTTAAAACATTCCATCTTATCAAAATTCAACAAAAAATTTGGAATATTTTAAATTTTTCCATTTCTCTCTGTTTAAGTATTTATTTTTATATTTTTCCCCTATTTAAAATGTACAATAATATGTTTCTTAATTTCTTTTTGATGTCACTAAAATTGGGAAGAATTTATAGTGAAATATATGGAGAGATGTAAAAATAGAAATTTATTTAGAATAAATATGAGGAATTTATAGAAATAATTATGTCAAAAATATATTATATATATATATGAAATTTATTTATAAAAAAAATCATTATGAGGGAAATATTTTCTTCAAATTTTTTTATTCTCATATTTGAAAATTTTCTTTTCATATTCATGTTTACGTTAATATTGGTTTTATGGGTTTTTTTGATCAACAAAATGGGGAGATTGTTGAGAATGTGTTTATATACAAATTTTGATATTTTATTTTTGATTTTTATTCTCATAAACTCTCACATATATGTTACTAATGAATTTACATTATGTGAACTTCCAGATAATAATCATTGAAATAATTATTTTATTTTGGAATTGTTTTCAGAACATAAAACAATGGAAATATATTTTATTTTTAAAATTATAATGTATTGTGGATGTGTTTATAAGAAATATAGAAACATTGTTCATACCCTACATTTTATACAGAATGTATGTTTTGTGTACTATACATTTGGAATTAATATATAGATCGGGAACCTTAATTTTGTAATAAACCCTATGTTTGAGGAAACATTGTATGGTTCATCATCCCTACTTTTTTAATCAACTATACACTATCAGCAGTATTTTTGAATTTTATCACTACATAGAGAAACCCAATATTTGACTTGGTCAAATACAGAGTTTTGAATTATGGATTATTTCTACACTTTCTACAATGTTCTCAGTGGAATTCAGTTTCTCCATAAAGAAATTTAAAGACCAATTAAAAGAATAAAATTCAATAAATTAAAAAATTCATATTTATATGGGATGTTATGAATTTATTTGGACATTTTAAATTCAAATATTCGTAATTTATCATATGATATTTTTAAACTATTTAACTTGAAAGAATTTGACAGTCATTTTAAATATCAAGAAGTTCTTCTTATGAAAATAAATATTTCATTATTCTTATGAGGATAAATATGTGCTTCCAAAAATAAAAAAAGTTTTTTTGTAACAATAAAGAGTTTATAAATGTTATTTTTCACTAGAAATAAATGTGTGTTATAATATACTATACAGGATTATATTAATATAGAGACTGACAAACAAAATTTCACTAATAATTGATATTACATTAATCAGTATAGAAACCAATTAAAATTCCAAACATTATAATTGGACAAAAAATATAAAATAAAAAATCTATAATGGGGGAATATGATCGCCCCAATCTACTAGAATCATCACCCCCACTGTCATCACAATTGAAAAGATACAAAATATGAGTAAACCAATCAAAATCATAGAAAATGGAAATATAGAACTTTGAGCATAATTTAGTTGAATAATGAGTGAAATAATTTAGTGCTATTTATAGGAGGTAAGGTGACCATTTAAATAGTAATGTGGTCATTAGAATAGTAACCTAATAGTTTGGAATAGTAACTTGACCACTAATAATAGTAATCTGATTGTAGGAATACTAATTTAACATCAAAATAAAAATATAAAATACATAATATTTATCATGATTAATATAAATAAATATAAATATTATAATTCTGAAAAATAAATATCATGGTTTAAAAACTCAATAAAAATATAATCACATTTTTAATAGACTATATTTTAAGGTATTTTGTAAAAAAACATAATTTTTATATTAAAAATAAAAATTAAATATACAATAATTTTATTTTAATAAAATTAATATCATTTTTTAATTCACTATTTTTAAATTTTCCAAGAGTTGTTTTGGGATAATATTATGAAATAATTCAATTTTCTAGTAAATATTAAAAATACAATTTTTCACATAATCGGTGTATCTTAAATTACATTATTCATGATGTAATAGTGACATTTTACATTATATAACTTCAGGATTATACATGATATATTTTATTTCATAAATTAGTCATTAATATAAAATAAATTTAATTTCAAAACCTAAGAAAGAAATTTCCAAAACCTAATGAGAAATGTGATTTCTTAAAATAACTGTTTCTATTTTTTCAACTTTCTTTTTCAATAAACTAATGAAATAAAATTATAATATGGATTTAAAGTACTAAACCCATTATATTATATTTATATATGATTTATGTTGTAAAAAATTAACTATTACATGATATATCGTTGATATAATATTTTATATAATATTTTATATAATATTTTATTTTAAAAATACCTCTCTTCTAAAGTATAAATAACCCCCGCTCTCTCTCCTTGGAAAACCACTCATCACCCACATTACAAAGCCTAAAATCTACCAAAACCATTCCACCCAAGACCTTATAATCCTTAGAGATTCTCTAATGTAATATAAATCCAAACATAAATGGATTTTTAATTTCATATAAGAGAAGCTGCACTGAGGATTAAATAAGATTCGATCAACTCTTATTCATTTTATTTCTTTTTATTATTATAATTATTTTTTACCACCCTTTTCACACAAAAAACTATATAAGAGTAATTATTGATTAAGTTAAAATTATATTAATGATGTTAACCTATAGTAATTATCATATTATATATATATATATATATAATCCAAATATCTCTTTCCTGCTCTCTCGATAATGTGATGTAAAATGTTAGTTAACCACTTATGGATATGTTTCCATGTCAACACATATAACTATAATCCTGGGTAGATAATTTAAACTCTATATAACCTATAAATATGTAATTATATTTATTATAATCTTATATAATTAATTATAAAAATGTATAAACTACATTAATCGAAGTAGTGAATCAAGGAAAATGGAAAAATTTTCAGTAAAGAATGGTATCAAAATGACTACCATATAACCAAATAAATTAATAAATATAATCAAATTAATATAATTTATAAATAGTGTTAAAATTTTGAATAATTCAATTTGGTATCAATGTTTTAATAAATCTATTTTTATTATTCAGGAGGCATAAAAGTGATGAAATAATGTGACAATAAAGGTAAGGAGATTCTCGAACCCAACTCCCTTTATTTGGGTCTTCATTATTTCATATAAATTTCAATATGGTTATTCATTTAATTTTCCTTAACTTTGATCTCATTATTATTACCATTTATTAGTGGTATATGCATGTTTCGACATTAATTTTTAAGCCAAATACAATTATTTTCCAAAAAAATACATTTCTTTTTGAAAAAAAACATATACTCCCCAGGTGTTGTTTCTTATCTGAGGGAAATGGTCCCTTATTCTAATTTATGATCTACCATCCCCTTTTAGCAAACCCAAATTTTATTCATGAATGTATTATTTTTTAAATCCTTATTAAACTCATTCCTTTCCATGGGTAATTTAATGACTATGATTATTATACATTCTATGTGACATGCAAGATTATTTAAATATTATGATGTGACTAGTGGGACCAAAATTATATATCCCTACAATTCAATGGGTAATATGGTGTATCTCAAGAGATAATTTTTAATATGCGTGAACATGATTCAATGTTTTTTCACAATGATGATGTTTGGATTTTAAAAAAAATGTTATGCATGAACATGTTTCTAGCTTTGTTCACAATAATGTGTGGTATTTGACAACTATGACATGATGTTTCATTTTTATGAATTGCCACATTCCATGCCATTATCAAATGTTTCCCTCATGATTTTGATGATGGTCCTATGCTTGTTGTATGATTATTATAATTATTATTATGCTCACCCATGTTATATAGATCCATGACCTTTATTCATCCTCTTATTGGGATTTTAGCTAACCCCTTTCTTTGATGTATATCCTTGTGTGATAATATATAATAAGGTGAATGTCATAATTTAAAGATAAATATGAATACTTTAAATAATTTATTATGTTCTAGTTATGTATGAACCTTTTTTTCCTAAGACACTAAACCTTTTGATGATGGATTTGTATATCTGTTGTGTTATTTATCTTAAAAATTATTTAATAGTTATGTAACAAAATGTAGGGTCTCTATAGTCATCACCTATAGATCTAAAATTTGGATGAATAATTTTTTTATTCTTAACTATTTTATTGACACAACTATTGTTATTGTTTTATTTCTTTATTGATATTTTACAACAATTCGACAAAGAACATATCAGAGCTGTACTTCGGATACATATATGTTTAATCAACTGTCGGGTGTATTATCTAATTCATTAAAATAAATCATATTTTATGTTGGAGAATATACTACTGCTATTTTTTTACTAAATTTCATTTTTGTTTTTTAGTTACTATTTTAATTGTGAACTAAACCAATATTCAACCTCTTTATTATAATCTATTAATTATTGAAGTGCCAACAGATCTTACTTTATCATGGTGGAGTTTCAGCCTCTCATACTAATTTGTGAATATTTTTGTTTCCTATAAATGAATTATAAGCCCTCTAAAAACCATTCTCAATGTTTCATGTACCTTCCCTTAGTTTTATAGGTTCCCATAAAAAATGACATGCTATTGAAAATCACCAAGCTCACAAAGTGAGAATTTGTGGACTAGACTAGCAGATATTTTTTTCCCTAAACCACTATACATCATTGTATTATTTTCTTCATTTCTTTTCCATTTCTTACATCTATTTAATAGATAATTAAATAATCAGTTTAATATAAATATGTAAGTATTTTCTATCATGTTTTTAAAATAAAAAAATGCACCCCCCCCCCCTTTATCTTCATCTTTGTCATTATGAGTTAACACTTAACACTCTTATGAACTCCCAATATACCTCTCAAGCCCCATTCCATTCCAAAAATAAATATTTTAGGACATTACATTCAACATAACTCCACCCCAAATTACAAATTAAAATCTCACCCTCTCAATAAAATCAAAATATAAATTTCTCTCTAATTCAAAAAGTGTGTATGGACACCATGTATTACAATAATAAGCATATTAATAAGTTAATTCATTATGTTAATAGTCTCTCCGAATAGTCCATGATATTCATATCCTCTATAATTTTAAATAAATTAAATTCATTTAAATTTATTTTAGAATAATTTAGTACATGGAATGTACAACTAGGTGAAAGAAATGTTCCCTCCTAGTTAGATTAAATTATATCTGGAATTTAATATAGATAAAAATTACTAGTGGTGACATGGAAGGTATGCATCTGATTAAATCTATTTCAAGAGTTTAATACTTACTCAGTGTTCATTTTTACATAACATGTTGTGTGATTTATGTTTTTTTTCCTTATCATGTTTTGTATAATTACATGGCATCTTATCCTATGTTGTGTGATGTGATATATATTATGTTTTATTCTATGGGTCAAGTTGTGTAGTTAGCATTGAAAGGATTACTACATGGAATGCCACAATTAAATACACTTTGTACCATTAGATATTCTCATTAAGTGAATAACATGTATCATGACCATACATGTCATGTATTGGAATAATTACACAAATATTAATAATTTGAAGCATTTAATTCCATATGACCTACAAAAAATCACCAAATGTGTATTTGGTGTAGAAAATCCAGTTACATGGTAGGTACACCAGCTTCAATCTATTTGGTTATTCCCACATTAATTTTTTGTGTATTGAGTCACCTGATAAATATATCTTGATGTGTAAATTTACATGTGTTTTCTCAAGTTACATGGATTGTATAGCCAGCTACATGTTGTTTAATCCATTAATTTCCACATTCACTACACTCCAAGGGACTCAACTTGTATATCGCATGGGTTATCATTGCTTAGATGGCTTGTAAATCCCACTACATGTCATCTACATTATGTAATTTCATGTCACTCAGTTGAAAGTCAATACACTATGTGTAATGACAATTTGTACTTTTACCACACAACTTATGTGATTTCTAAGGGATCATAATCATTCAGGATTACATGGTGTGTACACCAGATACACATCATGTAATACTATGAAAATTAATTCAGACAGAAGATCAATACATTTTGTGTAATCACATTATGTACCAACCACCTTAAAGCGTGTCTTGATTGTCACATCCCACACATGTGTTGTTGAACAAGGGTGCATGAAAAGTAATTTCAGTTACACACCATTTAACTGTTTCTATTATCTAGAATCCTCTGCCCCTCTAGATTGGATCTTCAAGAATTTTTCATTCTTTCTTGGTCTATTATTGGTCATCAGAATTCAAAAAACAATAATTACCTCAACTTCTGGATTTAAAGAACAAAAAACAAGATATGAAATATCTCTAAGAAAACCAAATATTGATCGCCCGAATAATATATATTTATAAATTTTTAATGTGACAAATTTTATAACACTTGAAGGTTCTAGGGTTTAGTGAAAGTTTTTGGGGTGGTACCCAACTATTTATTTTGTTGATTTCAGTGGATAAAATCCAATGAACATGATGAATTAACTCAATAATCATTATAAAGGGGGTATTTTAACACTTTATTTATAATTAATTTAAAACAATAATTACTATGACATGATAATTCGTCTTATTATTTATCAATTCAGTAGTTTATCTCATAGCATAATAATTTTGGTGGAGAATAAAAACTATGATATCTCTATTTATATCAACATATGATCCATGAATCTCAAAACATCATCATTGGTATTCCAGGTGCTATGATGGAGGAACCATGCACCTTGTGTCATTCGCCATTGATTAAAAATATAAATCACTCAATCTTGATATAATTCTCAATTGTACTTGGTATGGATGATGGAGATTATCTCTCATTTTTGAGTGTGTTCTTGATAATTTATCTATAGGATTTTGATATAATTATCAAGACAAGATTAATTGTTCACAACTCAACCCTCTCTAAAATTACATAAATCGGATTATATACTTAGGGATAAATAATAATTAATTTCACAAATACCCATTATTTTAATATTCAACTCACATATTTTCTAAACTCAAATAACTGGTGGATGAAATTATGAAATCCACTTAACTTGAATAATTATTTTTCTAAAAACTAAAAATAATATTTTTTTCTCAATATTAAATTCAAATATAATTTAATAGAGTTTTTAGATGCACTTAGTGTGTGACCCTATAGACCTCTTTCTCAATGACATTAGGGGATTTTCCAAAAGTCTAAGGTCAAAATCTAACAACATGTCAAGGAACCCATAGAGAAATAATTTAATTTCATTATAACAATAACCTCATATGAGTACTTACTATGTAATATAATCTCTTAGTCTCAATATCACATAAAGAAGGTTTCATACATTGTGTCATAAAAAATTATGATACATTTAAATTACTTTAACTCACTCAAATAAACTTATTAATTAACTATTTTGTCCATGAATTTAATTAGATAGTTAATTTTCAATAAAAGTAACATATGTATCCACTACCATTAAAGAAAAAGGGAAAAATCCTTTCTTGACTTATTAAATTAATTTTATATCACTTATGACACACCCAATGTATGCTACCACTTATATGTAAATTTTATTATTATTTTTATCTGTAAATTATATTAGGAAATTTATGATATACATTTATAATAATACAAAGTCTAAGGAATAATATTCATATTTAAAAAAAATATCAAATGTCACATATAACATGTGGAATTTGTATTGAAAATTATAACCTCATAACCTAACTTCAGGAAGATTACCAAGTGAGACCTTCCCGAGAAAAGTATCATCTTCTTTGGAGGAACTAGAACCTGATATTCAATAATCATTTATGTCTTCTTAGAAGAATGGTATCTAGACCATAGGTCATAAGTTTAATAATATTGTCATCAAATCTCTATGTTCTCATTTTAGTGAGGAACTGTTATAGTCATTCTATGTGAAAAATACTCCAAGTACATTGTTAAATTAATGTTATATAGAATAACAATCATCATAGGAAATATATATCATTAATATTTATATTTTGTTAATCAAAACAATAAAATCATTTAGTTATATAGAATCATATCCAAAAAAAATTCTTTTACACTTTAAGGAATATGGTTTGATTAAAAATCATCACATGGGTTTGGAGAAGATACTTTTATACCAATTAAAATATAACCATTTATTCCACATCTCTACTCAGATGGGGAGTTAAACAAATAATATTGGTAAAATTAGTGGTTCATTCCATTACATTCATTGATCATTTCTAAAGTTCATTAAATTTTCAAGATTTCATTTGATGAAGGTTTCAAGATAAAAATTTTAAAAACAAAATTACTAAAATCATTTCCATATAATATTTTCATTATTATTTATCTCTATTATCACATCCTACCAGCGAAGAGGTATCCCTTCATGCATAAATGTTTCTAAATGAACATGATATTTTCAAGCATCATAATAATTAAAAATATTTTATGGAAACAACCAAATCACCCCTCTAATACACGTGGGTAAAAATTATCCATAAATTATAGTGGTAATAGAATTTGAAGTCTCTTATAATATCAATTTTTTAGGTTCTTGATGAGGTGTTTTATTCCCTAAACCTTGAATTAAATTCATAGTCACCTAAGAACCTAACAGTAAACAGTGGGTTTAGTAACAGGTTCATGGGTATTGGATCCTTATTGTCGAGTTTATATAGGTTGGTATGAAGAGATATTCTAAATTAAATTAGGTATTCATATACGATTTACTTTCCAAAACCAACCAAATTTTAATATGGGCTTAGCACGTCCTATTTTAATTTAAACAGATAACCACTCTATTTCTCACTTAATCCCTTTTAAAATAACATTAAATTGTTTAAAAAATATATTAAAACAATTAAAAATGTACCGTTAAAAATAATCATGAAAATTTATTTCTAATCAAAACAATAAATGGGATTTTTAAATCAATTGAATCAATTGGTAGTTTATATTGATCTTGTCATCACTAATTAATAAATAATAAAGAACCAATTATTTATTATTGATGTTTTAGTTAATATAGACATCTAATTTATTATAATAATAATTTAATCAATGACATATAAGAACATGGCATGTCATGTGGCCTATATATTCCTATTAATCAACACCTACTCCTAATCCATGTGACGTGAAAGAGAAAGACTCACTCAATATGAAACCCACACTACCCCTAGAAACTGAAGCTTATGTCATAATTATGATTTACAAACATATATGTGGGATACTTCATGAGTCTTGATAATACTATATCCCAGTTAGTTTTATAAAGAATAACCATCAATGGTCCTTGTTAATATTTTGTAATGATTGTGATCTGAATACCTTAATAGTACCCAATCCGATTCTTTGAAACGCCTCTAGCATACATCTCAATTACCAGAGGATAGGATAAACACTGATAGATATATTAAAAATTTGTGAGATTAGTTTTACCCTTGATTATTTTCAATTAAAACATAACCTAGTTCTACTAAGAATTGTACATGATCATACAGTTGATGGACAACCAAAAAAAGTAAAAAGAGTTATTTTTCACTATAAAAGAAAACTTTTATTCCATAATGATTCATTAAATAACTATATAATCACATAGATAAACCTTTAAATGTATATAGATCTGATAAAAGATTATTGAAAACTATAAATACTATTTCAGAAACAAAAATTCACCAAAATATATATATACATGATTAAGTTTGAAAAATACACAAAAGAGTAGTAAAGATATATCTCATGAATATCATCAAGTTAGAACTCTATGTCCGGCCCTAATATGCCTAACCTAGTCATCTATCAAAGTCCCTAAAAGTTACAACTTTACTCTATACTTTAAATCCCATGGTTTTTTAACTATTGTGATTTACCATTTCCATGATTATGCAAAACAAGTTCTATATATATCTTAAAATGAACACATGTAATATGTGAGTATATAATACCTAGTGGGAGGTCACCACTTGACCACAAATTATTTTTTATAAAACCCCTTTTATTATATAGTGACCTAAATTAGGAATCATAAAAATAAAAAATATTAAAGTATTTTAATTTTTATATAATTGTGGGACTACTATTTTAAGAATAATTAGTTTATATCATAAGAAATGGATTAAAAAATCAACTGTCAATCAGTTGGTTTCTCGATGCTAGACAATCCACCTTGGAAAACCTTACAATACCACCTTCGATCCATTCTCATAATCCAAGTTATCTTTTATAATAGAGTAATTCCAAATTTAATAATATAAGTGTCCAAGATTTCTCTATTAAGCTCAAAAAAGTTCACACATAGTTCAATCCAAGGGTTTCATAATAATTTGAGATGGGACCCCTCATATTCAACCCCCATTACATGTGTGAGTTTGTGTAATGGATAGTTGGAGTACCAATTTCTAATTATTATATACTCATTAAGGACCTATAATATGGTCCCAAAAAATATCAACATTTATACATCATATGAAATATAACTATTTATTTCTGTAGAATTTCACCCTATAACTTGTGTCTGGATCCCATAAACCCATAACAAATCCACAGAAATGGAACTAGAGAATCAAAACTAGACAAAAACTTATTATTAATAGTTATTTATTTACCTTGAATATAGAGAAAGTCATATGGAAGGTTCTTGAAACACCACGACACCCCCAAGTGAATTTAATGTATTTAAGTTGGAATACCAAAAAGCATATTCATCATGTTGGTCTGACCTTCACTCAAATTTTGGTAACATTGTGTTATTTCAAAATATCTTCTATAAATAATAAATAAGAGTGAAGAAACATATTATACAAATTGAATAATAACAAATCATGGAAATTACGTGGTTCAATATTAGTCATACTCCATGGGGGAACACACTACATGTTTCGTTAAGGTGGAAACAATGTTACATGGGAACCTTCCTTCTAGAAACCCTACCCAATCTGAGTTACAAGATAGATGACTTACATAACCTACTCATAAATAGAATAACCTTCTTGGAAATTCTTCGGGTGACTCCTGTGATCATAAGTTCTTATTTGGGTAATTTCCCCCTAATGAGTAAAAAAGTCACTCTAAATCCTTTTATATTGACTCTCACTTGATCCCATCACACCACTCAATGTTAGATCCCACCCTCTATTTATAAATGTACACCATATCTATCATTCAGCAATTATAGTTGAAACACCTTCCAAAAATTATGGATGACTCTTTATTTGTTCAAGGTAACTCATTATGTATCACCTCTTAATCTATCCCTTTGAATGAATAGATCAATATCTCCTTTTATAGCCCACTGAGGATTATTACGTTTACTTTTAAAATTATATGGGAACCTTATGAAATTTCTTTATATTTATTCTTATATTAGGTCTCCTTTTATACACCCAACACCCAAATATATTTATTTTCATCACCTCCACTTCCATTGAAACTTATGTGTCATATACATAATATCATTCCTCAATGTAACTCCATACATAATTTGGTTTTTCTACAAGTTCATGCATCAAGACTTTTCCTTATTCTATGTTAAAACACCACTACCGCTACTATTACATTAGATAAAATAAATCCAGACATTCATAGAGAAGGTGAGCTACTTCATCCTAGTTCTTCCAAGTATAATTTCATAATGAAAATTATAATAAATTTTTACACTTGAACAAAGAATTTTTTTCACACTAAACCCCAGCAATCACCTTCTTGGGAATTTTTTTAGGATGTTAATCCTAAAAATCTCTCACTCAAAATCCATTCACATGTATTTCACCTAATTCCATTAGTCAACTAAAAAATTTCATATTAAATTATTCCCTTTACACTGTTCACATATTCATATGCTATAATTTTTATCATCCAAGCCCCATAGAGACAATATAACCCAATAATTTTGAGACCATGATCACCCAATCTATTAGAAAAAATTATTCTTAATTACACCATAAGGATTTATCAAAAAAATTATCCTCAGGCTTATCCAAAAATTTTAAAGCCCCAAAAATAATTTTTATTGTGTACCTTCTCGATGGACCTACTTCATTCATACCTTTTACTATGAAACTTCCACAAAAGCTTCCAAAATTTAAGATATTTTACTATATCAAACTCTATTGATATTGTCATAACTAACTTTTATCAAAAAAAAATAATGTCCCAAAGAAAAACTTATCTACTCCATGACACCTTCCAGTGTTCTAAGTTTATTTTCCTCAAATTTATGGCCCCTGTACTATTATATATTCAAAAAATACCATTGATTTTGGATCTCTCAACCTCCAGACCATCATATGGTCTCATTTATCCCACAATTATTCTTCTCTATAAAGATTCTAAATCTCCTCAAACTTTTTATTGAGGAAAAAACCCCAAATTCATTCAATACCCAAACTTTAAAAATATGAAAAAATTATATTTCATCTTATGGGAAAAACCAAAACTAGATAATCTTATAATTATTATTTTCATATTCAATCAGAATAAGAACACCTTCCACTAATTTTAAAGAGCACACTCCTCATATATTTAATCCTCATTATGTTTAAGTTTCACTAATCCTTTCAAAAACTAATGGTTCTTAAAACTTTATTTATCTTTATAATACCATGGATCTCCTGTATTAATCCCACATCATCTAAAAAATCATGGAAAGAAAAATCAGTGTCGTTTTATCAATGGAAACATTCCTTTTATAAGGTCAGGAATGTTGTGAAATTTTTTCTTCCATTTATTTTCAACTCTAAACCACCGCCTTTAAAATAATATTTAGTGTTCCCAAACTAATTTTTTGGAAGAAAACACATGATATCCTTTTAGTAAGCTGAGCTTTGAAAAACCACATATCCAAATTATCCTCAGTCAGGTGGGATGGTGAATGTTTGGTAGTAAAAAATAGTCACCCCTCTAAGTTATGGGATTTGTAAACATTGGGAATATTAATATTTGGAAAAACCATTGAGTCTCTATTGTCCTACTCTAATATCCCTTAACACAATAATAACATATATAGAACTTGGGAGCAACTAGATATCATTAACTCGTTCTTCCAGTCCCTTAAATAGATCATTTTGAATGACATCAACCTTGTGGTTCATGAACTATATCACCTAAATACACCCCCAAAGCACTCCCTTATTTTATTTCCTATTGGGGTTTCATGTTATTCTAATAAACATTTATTTGGATAATTCTATATCAATAGAACTTCAAGATTCTCTTAGAGTAACAGACTAGTATCCTTGAAAATAAGAATCTTCCATCATTGAAACTTAACCATATATAATACAATAATTCAAAAACAATTTTCTCCAAATGAATCTAAAAAATGATATTAGTCATATCTCAAGAAGTATTAAATAGTATTCCAACCAAGATTTGAATACCAACTTAATAATGGAACATGCCTAAATACATCTAATATCATGAGGAATTTCAATATACCTTTAAACATTAGCACCATCAGTATCTTATTAGTGAAATTATTTAAAAAACATAGTGTAGAACTTAACTATAAGTACCTAGTATCCTTCATAAAAAATTCTACTTACAAGACTTTATAAACCATTCATTAGTATTATGTAATGGATCTCTAATCCCATAACTCACCATCCACGGATCTATTGTCACTTTTTAGGGAATTACATCATATCACTCACATATATATCCATTTTTTTCCATACCATATCCATTTAAATCAAACCATAGAATCTTAAATTGTCATCCTCCTATTATCAGAAGTTACTTATGGACCTAAAATGTTGAAAAAAGAACCCAAAAGTGTCTAAAATTCCATTTCATGTCCAAAATAATTCTTCATCTAGTGCTAGGATAACCAGGAACCCTAGAGACCACGTTTATGCTCCCTTCCCATTGATTATAGTAACACCATTTCCTTTAATACCATATTCTATTAATGATATGGAAAATAACATGATATAAATATAGAAATGACAACACATCAAAATTATGTGGTTCATACTTAGTCCTATATCATTTAGGAATAAACTACATCTTTAATAAAGGGGTAAATTTAGTTAAAAGGGAAACCTCCTTCTAAAACCCCACCCATCCCATGTTACATGGTATTTATGTTCTAAACCCTACCCTTAAATGGAGGAACCTCCTTGGAAATACCTTTAGTGACTCCTTTTCACAATAAGAACTTCTATGTGGAGGTCCTCCCATGGGGATAAATGCCACCCATACCCCTTTTAAATAGTCTCTCACTTGATCCTATCACGCCTCTAAAAAGGATCACATATCCTATTTTTATAGAGGTACACCTCTCATTATAGTTAGTTTTTCTAGTTTCACCACCATCTAATCATTGTGAATAACCCTTTATTTGTTCAAGGTAACCGAATAAACATCACTTCCTAAACTAAACATTCTTGTGAATAGTGAAATAACTCCTTATTTAGAAATATAATGATTCTGACATATCAATTAAAAACCATAATGAAACATTATAAACATTTCATCAGATTGATTCCTTCACAACAGCCACTCGGAACTCCCATCAATCAAAAGTAGTTGTTTTTTAATCCTTAACTTCACATGGAAATTCATTGACACATCCATAACATTATTCCAATATTTCACTCTATCTAAAACATGATTTCCTCCCATGTTCATTCCTAAATACTTTTCATCCTTCCATATTCCCACTCATGAACACCACTTCTTCTATTTATACTTCCACTGACTTGATTCAAACATCTATAGTAAAGGTGAAATGCTTCATCCTAGTTCTACCAAGTATAAATCTAGAAAAGAATTTTTTAGAAATTCCAACACTAAAATAGAATATAGTTCAACCAGTAAATTCCAATGTTTACGTACGAATATCTATCCAAGAAAATTGTACTTATATAATTTCACTTTTATAATAAGTACACATAGTTCATAATAAAAAATTGTGTAAGATTAGGCCTATATAAAAGGTGAATACATAATCATCCAATTTTATATAAATAAATTAAACAAGTGATAACTTGACATTTATATCAATAAATTCTATTCATTTTAAAGGTTATTTTTAAGGCCTAGCCCATATATATAGTTCAAGATTCAACCATATTAATAAAAGTATTTAAAACAATTGATTTTATAAAAAACCTTTCAATTTAGGTTCACTCTACACCATGTCATTATAATCATTCCATCTTCAATCACTTGAGAAGAGATAATGGTTTTCCCACTAAAAGTTGTATTGAACCCCCTTTTACATCCAAAGTAAGAATGATTGTCCCTTCATAATGACTTGAAATTTACATCAATAAGTTATATTAATTTTAAAGGGAACTTATATGGTTTACTCACAAAATATGTAACTTTTATATATAGTTCGAGATTCAACCATGTCTTGACAAGTATTTTAAAACAATTTAATTTATAAAAAAATTCAAATTAGGTTCACTCTACTCCATGTCATTATAATAATTCAAACTCCAGTCACCTGAGAAGAGATAATTGGTTTCCCACTAAAAGCTATATTGAACCCCCTTTTAGGTCCAAATAAGTATGTTTTCCACTTCATAAATGATTAGAAAAATGTAGGTTATGGGAAACTAAAATTTAAATCATTTTTCTAATAGAAAACACCAATCAAAAGAAAACAAGTTTCTATTTACCTCATATTCACTTACAATAATGCTTAATATTCACATAAAAGAATAAAACCCCAATAAGGTTACCAAAATTACACCCTAAACAAAAAAGAAGATTATGTATTTTGATTTCCAACATCAGTACTAAAATAAAAATAGTTATTACGGGTGATCACACCTTAGATTATCTAATTGAAATATTTTTTACAAGTTAAAGGAATAATCTAAGATAATTTGATCAAGAATCCACCTAAGGGAAATAATAAGTTATGGAGAGCTACAAGAGGGAATAATTGAGAGTTATATAATGGAAATATCTAGGGGTGTATTTAGTTTTTTTTAATATTAAATTATTATAATAACCAATATTCCCTATTGAAATAAATATAATGGAAACCCACAAAAACTCTAGTGGGTAACCATCCGACGTCAGGTTTCTTTAAATATATTCCTAGATTCTTAGTGGCCATCATTTTCACTCTAGTGTAGTTATGTTAAACCTATCTAACTCTTCTTCCTCTACCTTTTGCACCTAATATTATACTAATTCATCTCAAATTTCTTCTAAATTTAAAATACCACCATTATATCAATTCAATGAATAAAAATTAAATGAAAAAAAACCACCTGAAATGATAAGGTTAAGTATATCCCATTTCCATCAAAATTTTAATATATTTCCACCAAACACATGGGGGTATGAAAAAAATACCACTCTATATAACCCATTAGAGTTTTTATGTCTTCTCACCAGACTCCCAATAAGCACCACAAAAGTTATGATGGTCCATTGTTGTGGTCACCAATGCTAAACTACCACTTTATCCTTGAAATTATTTCAAAAAAAAATTCTTTAACCCAAAATTCATTCAAAATTAGTTTTAAAAGTAGATTTAATAATACAAAAAATAACTCACTAAAAAATCTGGTTATTAGAATACCTAAATGAGTAAAATATTTTTGTTTTGTTTTTTTGGAAATTCATGTCTTATTAAGGAAATATTATATGGACGGGGTTTATTAAATGGTAAAGGAATAGTGTTAGAGAAAATTTTAAGTTAAAAGTATATGAAATTATAATTCATGTTTAAACACATCATGGCCTTTCCCATTATGGTAATTGTAGTATTTTACATGTCATCACACGAAGAAAATGGATGTTATATGGGAATTTGGATGAAAAGAATTACTAAAAGAAACAAAACTATGGATGATGAAATTATTTTTTGGTCCATAGGAAAAAATCATGGCCGTCAATATTTTCAAATAAAAGGATTTTGTAAATTAGTTGGATTTTTTCCCTTTATAGGATATTTTTATTCAATTAAATTTTATATATATTTTGGTATATAGTTATTATATTTAATATATATATATATATATATTACAGTAATGTAGATAAATGATTTTTAATTTTATAACGTAAATAATGATATTGATAAGAAATATCCCAAAATTTCATATTTATTGATTTTATTATTATTCAATACTTAATATATTAAATGTACAATTTAAGAAATGAGTTTTTTTGTTTTGAAGGAAGGTGGTTTGATGCAGCATATGACATCACATAATTGTAATATCATGTAAAACTCATGTATGTGTAAAAAAATAGATATAATTCTATTGAGAAACTCCATAAGGAATCACAATACCAATTACATGTCGTAGAGGACCCCTGGGATAAACTAGATCACTAGTGTACTCCTATGGTGAACCCTCACATAACATTTGTGTGTCAATGTAATCTCATGGTTTTCCATAATTCTACATAAAAATACAATATTGTTTTAACACCCAAATCCTAATAAATTTTCATCCTAATGTAATTATCAATGTGATGCTCTATTGTTGGGAAATTATACTCACCTAAATGATGTAGTCTAAGGAATAACCAACGAAACCCCATGTATCAATTATTGTATATATTTTTGGACCCACAAAACCTTATCATATAATTACACAATCCATATTACATGATATGTAATGTATTTCCTCTACAAAATATTTATTTCTTTTCAATGTAACCTCAATCCATGACCAAATTCACCAAAAATCTAGAATAATTGACCATATCTCCCATCCTATTCTATGTGGTTATATATATTCATGATATTAAAAAGAAGATATTTTCTATTTATTTTACATGGAAAAATCAATAAAAGGAATTATGGAGATCTCAATATGGATTAAACCCATAAAAATAATGGGATAAGGATAATGATTAAATAATAACTTGTTTGGAGAAGAATAAATAATGATTATATGTTGAATCTTCCTCATATACAAGATAATGCATCGAAACCATCTCTTATCATCAAGTATTTAACCATGTTCTATATAAAATAATATCCCTATCTTTTATAAAGGGTTCACCCAAATATATTCTTGGTAAAATATTGAAGTATAATAGGTTTTACTTCTTTAATTTCATTTTATATAATTTAATACAAAGTCCTATTGTTCCATTTATTCTTTTATTTTGTGCCTTCATCCCCACCATGCCACATCAATGATCATAATAGTGAGGATCTAACATGAGGGTATGAACCATAGAGGAGGAACAAGGTATTCCAAGATCACTGTTATTAATTCTTAATATTTTCATTCCATATTTAGTAGTTTAGTGGGTGTATTTTTTGTTTGCTGAGGCATTCATCCACCTTCAACAACATTCCATTACATTCACTCCATCATCTTCCAAATGCCACTCCCTGTCATGTTGTGGTTCACCACATATACAATAAAATGTAGAAGATTTATGAATTAATGACATATGATGGATTGGGTAGATTTTGTTTCCATTCCATTAAAATGGTGTGTTCAACATTCTTTATTATAGAGGATTGAGATTTTGTTTTCTGAAGAGATATATTAGGTGAATTTAGTACCATAATATCATTAAGGGTGGTAAATAATGTTAGATGGTATGAATTATCAAATTTAATTTTGAAAACATAAATATATATTTAAGGATGTCACTAAAATAATTGATTTATCCCCTTTCTCACTAACTAGTGTTATCTCTTTTCTTATTTCACTTAGTTTTCAGGAATCCATGTAATGAAATAACTCCCCATTTACCTAATTTCAATATATTTAAAACAAAAAACAATAAAATAAATAAATAGTATAGTGGGTAGTCCTGAAAATATCCATGGGGGGAAATCTTGTTAAATACTATGTTAAACTAGGATTTTTGAATATAACCATTGGTTTTGAGGCTCATGAAATCCTCACATCAGCTTGGTTTCATTTTAAACAGACTAAGTCAGTCATTCATATTTATTTTAACATTCTATATGATATATTATTTATTTTATTTAATTTTAAAAATCTAAATAAAATTGAATCTATTTTGAGCACACCCCATTCCCTGAGTGATGTTTTGAAATTATTTCCCAAGAACAATCAAGTTGTGAGACAATCCAAATTTAGAGAGTATGATTCCAAGATTCTTATATAAGATCTAAAATTGAACCTCAGACAACCTATTATAGAAGGATTCTAGAAGTATACTATCATATTCCAAGTGTACTTATCAAAGTTCCATCATCGATTGGTCAATGCATAAAAAGATCCCATCACTATAACATTTTTATAAATTATCATGGAGGCGAATGTGAAATTGTAAAACACTTCTATTTCACATGTTCATAAAATTATCCTAGAGTAATTACCAAAATATCAATAGATTTTTTCTAAAATATTGAAGGAGTATATATAACCTTTGATTATATTCTTTATAATTCTTCATTACATTCATTATGTTCTAAATACCTTTAGGTTACATTTTCAGAAGTGGTCATACTATACCTTTCATAGATGAATAAGAACAGGTAGAGGAAGAATAATATTCCTCCATAAAAGAAACTATGGAGTAAGACACCATAATATTTGATAGGGAACCCATTTTATTTTCCCTCCCATGCAGAATTATCAATTTTGTCTCTCTCATCTAACTCTTAATAGTGGGATTCTTTTCTTTTATTATGGTTC
This sequence comes from Viscum album, assembly GCA_963277665.1. NCBI lineage: Eukaryota > Viridiplantae > Streptophyta > Magnoliopsida > Santalales > Viscaceae > Viscum > Viscum album. Next base: position 2,105,362,616 of record OY728140.1, on the reverse strand, counting down.
CCCTATATTATTGTCTATTAACATACACTAGGAGAAATAAAATGTGTTTATTCACATATATTAGACCTTATATACCATTTAATTGGAGATAATAAACTCGTATTCTCCTACTTGAATTAGTATAAACCTAATGCCAACTTTGGATGTTCAAACAATGAAATTTCTCATTTCTTTCTTTCTCAGTTTCATTTTCATTTAAATTATATTTTCTCATTTGATTTATTTTTTTAATGTTTTAGAAAGTGGAGCTTGAGTCCCTAATAAAAATCCACTAGATCCAAGAAATACGTTTTTATATTTCCATCTCACTATTTATCATTCCCCATATTTTGTATTTTGTTCATAAATGTGGGATGTAAATTTCAAGTGTGGGGGTTTTTTCAACCCATTTTAGGTTTTTTTTCTTATTTTTTCCGCTTAATAATTTTGTTTTATGATTTTTCTCTACATGAATATACACTATCTTTGAGTACTTTAAGTGACATAATAAGTTTTCGAAAATATAAAAATCCCTTGTCTAAATTTTTTTTAATGATTTTTAATTAAAAAAAGATTTTGGTGGGGCAGAATTAAATAAACATAAATGAGATCAAATCACTTTAATTTGAGTGGATCACATTCAGAAATTGGTTATTCAAATATTAATTAATAAAAACAAATTACATAAATTAATTTGAATTAAAGTAGTGTGAGTAGCTAGGATCCAGACGTAATTCTATAAAAAATTTCAAAAGAAATGTGTGCATGGGTGGGTGTGTGAAAAAATAAATCCATGATAAATTGAATAATTTTTATCCACATGAATGGATCAAAAAATGTATTAATAGGTGCATGGTTATGGAGAGAGATGGAAGGGAATGAGAATACTGAACTTTAATTAATTAGAGGAATATGAATTTATCTAATATAGTTGTGTGATAATGATTCAGTGATTTTAAAATTTCTAAGTCGGTTGAAAATATTGAAGAAAAGGAAATGAAAAGTTTTTTTCATGTTAATATTGATATTTATTTAAAACATTAATAATTATAATTCTTTTAAAAAGTCTTTAATTTGGGATTAAATTGATTCAAAGTGAATAAAATTGTTGAGAGACATTACTTATATACAAAGAATAATTCATGTGTGGGGGTGATTCAAAAATATTTTTATATATTTTTCAGTATATTATTTAGAATATTTTTTTATTTTTTAAATTTTTTATATAAGAATAGTTAAAATAAATTTGTTATCATTTTATAGTGTAGATAATGAGATTAATATAAAAAAGGACTAAAATTTTATTTTTATGGATTTTATTATTATTCTATTCTTAATTAACTAAATAGAAAATTTAATAAATGAATTTTTGGGCTTTAAGGAATGTTAAAGGATGTGTAATAGGTTATACCTTGGATTTAATCTCATGGAAATACTTATAGAGGCTTCATTGCACCAATGTAATGTCATAGAGATTCTCTATGAGGAATCAAAGTGAAAACACCATATCATGGATTACCCTCAAGATACACTAAATCACTAATGTACTCCCATGAAGAACCTTCACACATTCTCTATGTAAAGTCCTAGCCCAGCTGACCATCGATCCTATAGCTAGATTAGTGGGTCACATAACCTCAAGCACATCTCCCTGAATGCCAGAGGCTTCCAGCTTGCAGTGAGGGCCTAGGGTGTGTCTGTGGGGAGACAATGCCCTCATAGATCAGTGTATGCACAGTGAATAAAAATATATAATTGATATAGGAAATAACATGAAAATTCAGTAGTATAAATAGTAATAAATAATTGAAAATGTAATAGAGGATAGATTTGACATAACTGAACAAAAGTGTCCCAGTGTGAGTTTATACAATAGATGAATGAATGACATGGTAATGATACATGATAGAAAGCATTAAAAAAAATATGGCATGATTTAAAATATAGTACAATAATAAAGAAAGCACATCAAATCCCTATAGGGGGTCTCCATGAGCATCCCAAGATCCAGTTCGGTCCTTTTCTCATAACTCTTGTGTACCAGCAGTACAACAAAAAACCTAGATCCAGCAAATATAGGGTCTACTCGGGTACCAAGGGTACCCAGGTAGGGTGTTAGGTATAAATCTTAGTAGGCCAGAACATATTGTGTCTAGACCAATCCAGAAAATGAAATATAAATTAATAAGTGTTCCATAAAAAAAATATATGTAGAGTGATAACAATTAATAATAGAAACTTGGTTCGGGTTTCTAAAAGGAAACCCATCCCATACCACCTACTTCAACCTAAGATAGAAATTAGAAAAGCGGTACCTATGCAAGCATAATATGTGTACTAGTGCCAAAAGTAACAAGGAAACTAAAAAGGTACACCCCCAGGTTTGTTCTTATTCTTTGGGTCTAATTCCTTTGTCATCATGTATGCTTTATAATAATGAATAATGAAAATTCACAAGTGTATTCTCTAATATAAATAGAAGAAAAAAATTATATCACCAACAATTAACTAATGAAATCAATCAATGCAATTCAACTAATATATCAAATATAGTAGTAGAGTCTCAGCCTTTCCCTGAGCTATCACGACGGTACATCCATTAAAAATATTCAATGCCACTGAGCCCATCCAAGGCAATCCTTTATAAGGTACAAGTATCGTTAGTGGTACACCAACAATTAACTAATGAAATCAATCAATGCAATTCAACTAATATATCAAATATAGTAGTAGAGTCTCAGCCTTTCCCTGAGCTATCACGACGGTACATCCATTAAAAATATTCAATGCCACTGAGCCCATCCAAGGAAATCCTTTATAAGGTACATGTATTGTTAGTGGTACGCTAACCATGAGTTTGTCTCAGGTATCACACATAAGGGACCAAGTATAACCTGAGACTTTTCATAGACATCTTGGAAATGATTATATCCTTGATTGCCCATTAGGGAACCTATATAACCCAATAGTATAATACAAAGCCCAGGGGAGTGCTTTCCTGGATATCCTAAAACACCGCTTCCCCGGCGTGTCATGGTATAACCACCCAAGAACAGGTGACCACCATGGGTCCTTAATATGGATCCCATGATTTCTCTCAACCCTTTTCAAAAGTGTCATATCAATAATGGAATATATCATAAGTAAATGAATTTATAATATAGAATACCACTAAATAAACATCTCATTCCATCAAAATAGCATAATGAATTTATCAAAAATGAAATCATGTAACAATTATAATCCATTATTATCATTATAATTTCTCAATTTAACAATCATTGAATAAATATTTATATCCACTAAAAAGGAAATAATCATTAGGCACTTTCATAAGAAGTGGAATATAAATATGAGCACATGGAATCAACATGCCTCAATCCATAGGTCATCAACAATAATAAATAAAACAAGCTAACAAGTTTCTCCATTCAAGGAATTAAATAAAAAGCTTTCCCTTCCCACCCTCCACATTTCTTTCTGCTTCAACCAATTAATGAAAGGAAAAGAAATTCACAATGAATAAACCATTTAATCAAATACATTTCATTAAGTTCCTATAATCATATAAAACCATCTTATTCTAACAATTTATTCTCAATTTAAACACTCAAGAAAAGTCATTCCACCAGGACAAGACATTTCATCCAAATCATGTTTTTTAATTTATCAAAATAAGTTGATTTGATTGAAATTAGAAAAAAAAAGCACATATAATGTGCACCTATCTAGATGGAAATTGCCTAATTGGGTATTCCCTTGTACAAATAATGTCAAACACTTAGAAGATATTTAGTTATAATTGGGCATTTACTAATTTACCTTAAGTAATTTGAAATGTAGAGTTCAATTCACCATGATTAATCCAGTCAATTAATTTTATTCCATCCAATTAAACTTTAGAAATGAGGCATAACCATTTATTTAATTCACTATATGAGGAATTACAACTCATGTTCCATGTTTAACATGATCGGTTCCATTTAACACATTTAATTCATTAGAATGTGTAAATACCATTTATAAGCCTAAAAGGGGTCACTTAGAGATTACTTTTTCATTACATCACTTTCCTAATTGGGAAATTCCAACTTAAAAGTCTCATGAAACATAAAGGGTGCTTTATTTCAAAAAACCATTTTAATGGAAAGAGGGAAACCCACTTCGGAGATATTAAAACATCCAAGTATGATGTGTTCTTTATGACTAACAATGAAATCATCTATAAGGAAAACATCAATATAATAATGTATATAAAGCTAAATAATCATAAACTACCACTATATATTTTCACAGGCAGTGCACCATTGTTGGAGAGGTTTTATTAAAAAACCATTACTTCTTTATCAAAAGAAAAAATTTTCATAAATAAAAAATTATTCAATAAAAGAAGTTAAATATAAACTAGAATAATTAAATAGGAATTTAAATAAAATTTAAAAAATTATTGAATTAAAGAGTCAAGAAGAGGGACCCTACCTCAAATGAATTAATTTGAATGCTCAAAACATGACTGATTTAGCAGAGACCACCCAAAATCACTTAGTAAATTCCAACACACCTCAAAATTAATTACAAGGGACTCATAAATTACAGCACACCCCATTATAAATATTTAATCATCAGTGAATGAAGGAAAAAATCACCCTAAACCATTGGTGGCGAATGAAATTGAACTCATCCACATCTCCTTTGGTGGTGGATGCCATAATAGACACGAAGGAGTCCCGAGAGACCTCCCACAAAATCCTAACAATGTAAGAATACAACCAAAATCAGATTAACCCCAACCTAGGTTTTTTTTGAACAAAAATAAAGCAATGAAGGTAGAGACAAACGATTAAGTGAAAAAGGAGAAAATTTTTGAATCACTTAACTTAATGATTAAAGTGAGAATCAATAATAATATGGGGAGAAAATATCATGGAATGAGGTTCGACTGAGGGGGTCCTGCACTGGAGGTAGGATCGGCTGGAGGGGGTCATTCACCTGAGGGAGGCTTGGCTAAGGGGTGTCATACACCTGAGGTAGTCTTGGTTGAGTGGGGAGTTAGGAGGGGGTTTGACCTTGGAGGGTGTCACACTATAGGTGGGATGCAGCTAGGGGAGTATTCTCATTAGATGTCATCAGGAAAACCCTTTAGAGAATCTTTAAAAAAATAACCTTCAAAAGAATATAATAATAATAATGATAATAATAATAATAAACACAAAAAAATAATAAGAATATTATTATTATTATTATTATTATTATTGTTAAAACATTGTTTTTTTTATTTTCCATTTTTCTCATTTGACTTTTATTTTAATTTGAAATTAATTATTTTGAATTTCATTTAAATATAACTCATCACTTTCAAGTTTTAATACTTTCTCAAATTCTTTCAGAAACCTAATTTAAAAAACTGAATGTGCAATAAATGAAACTGAAATTAAAATTCCCCTAAAAATTTTCATCATGTTCAAAATAGGGGATATTACAACCTTTCCACCTTATAACTTCAAATCCCCTAGAATCTTTTGGGAACAATGTAGACATAACCTAAAATAAAAGGATTTTGAATCATCATTCAAATGGTCATGTTTCATTTTCAATTTCCAAACATTCCTTCAAGAATCCCTTCAAACACCAAGAAATTGAAGCCTTCAAAACATGAGCAAGTGCTCATTCTCTAACTGAAACACTAATATGGATCTTACCCAAACATTTTTATCTAGTCACATGATCACATCATCCTCTCATCGAGAAACTGGCCAAAGGTACTTCCCAATATAGTCTTTAATGTTAAGCATCCAACTCAAAACCATGGTTTAACCCCAATTACAATTGACTTACAAGCATGACTATAAACATTTCAATGGTGATCATTATGTGAATTTTGAAATAGTCAAATGGTAGATCCCCCATAAACCTCACTATATAGGTCAATCCAACTTTTCATTAAAGGCCTATGCTGACACTTACCACACTCATCTTCACCCACGCTCGGCTTAAATGGTCGGCATTTTACAAGAAGAACATTAATAAAACCTCCCAAGGAATCTCTCATTCAACATGAACATGTCCACTAAAGTAAATACCCATCCTCAGATGAAGTTCCTCACCAAACCATGAAGGAAACCATCTATCTAGCGTGAAACACTGAAAGAGAACCACCTAACAAGTTTAACAACTTTTAAATATTTAGCATTGTGTAGGACATATGCTCTCTTACTACATCTAGGACAAAGTCAAGATAGGGTACATGCTTGTCACTATGTAGAATACACTAAGAGGGTTTGTAAATTACAAAAAAAGAACACATTTGAACCACTATGGTTGGATTCTTTGAAGAAACACAGCTTCTCTTTCCAATATACCGCTATTGACTAGTCACAATGTCTTTACCAACTGATACATTACATGATCATTCAATATTAACCAAAAAACTACTCTATGACCCACGATGTTTATCAAGGGTTGCATACACTGCCAAAATTATCAAAATAATACTTCCGAGAAAGAACTGAAATGATTTAATGTTTACTAGCCCCAATTGAATTTAATAAAAACTGACCATTTCTAAGTGGTCCACCTTTGTTGTGTTCCTTCTACAAGAAAGTACACACTTACCAGAACTGAGATGACACTCCCCACCTTAAGAGGGTCTAAGTCATTAAATTAAAATCCAAGCTTGTTGTTCCCAAGTGTGATAGACTAGATTCAACTTAAACGTTCTCATTAAACTCCTTCGAGACATGCTCACACATGTCAATAATTACACATAAAATTAAAACCAAATAGATCGGCATGTCAAGACACCTGAGTCTCTAAGAAGTCATCATGGGCTTTGGGGTGACTTTTTTTATTCCTTTAACACACAAGTAAATCTTTTATATATATTACCCAAGACGTATTTAATAGAACAAGTCCTAATTATTACACTAAACTCGTCCATTTGGTAACAACATTAAGCACTCGACGGGAACCATGTATGTGAACACATACTACACTGTTCTGATAGATAAGAAACATGAATTTTAACTAGGATGGTGACATACCGATTAATCCATCATTTTGGAGAGGAGTGGGGTGAATGACCTAATAAGTAGATGGTCATTCCCAAGGAATGTATAAAATGATGAAAATGAATGTCACTCAATGCTTGAACCCAAAATCAAAGTCAAGGATACCATGACCACCAGTTTGAACAAGGGGGAATTTAAAAAGTAAAAGTATAACTAGGTACAAAGGCACCAGAATGACACCAAACTTTAGAAAACTTATGACATTATCAATGAAATTAAACTCAAAGGCTGATACTAACCATGTCTTAGACCCTTATGAAATAAAAAAAGTGTCAACCCATAACGGTTCCCCACCTACGAAAGTCACTAGGCTCAAGATCCAATCATTAAGATCATTTATTAAGAGGAGAAAGCCTACGGAAGACACTTATTGTTCTGTTCCAAGGAAACTCAAGGAGAAACTCAAACTACCCTTACATGAGGGTTTTGAAAATATTTTATCACAATAGGTTCCATTTCCAAGTCCTTTACATTTAAAACCATTTCATAATACAACATGCACATGTTTGATAGTCCAGTCATATGGGGTTCCATCTACCAATCCATAAAGAATCCATATATATTAAAGGTGGAATTTGGATCCAATTTAATTTCAAAAAATACATTTATCACATACAATAAATTACATCAAAAACAAAACCAGAATGTCATCACAAGAATCTAACACAGGACAGACATGCTATCATCACAAATACATGGCATATTAACACCTAAGAAGGTTATAAAAATAGGTAAGCTAATAAATATAAAAACATTATAGAAACCATGTGCTTTTACACATAACATTAAATGATTTTAAACATAAAAAAACATCATATTACTAACCAAGGATCGTAAAGTCTGGTGTCTTGGAAGACTAGGTACATAAAACATAAAACATGGGACTAAAAAACACTTCTTTATTTAATCTTCATAAATATCTCATAACTTCCTTTGAGCCCTTACATCTACATAGGGTACTCTGGGGATAACTTGAAATAATTGAGGAGCTAAAATCCCAATAAGGGGGAAATAGTAATAAAGCTTTGGCATATAGGTTAGAAGGAATGACATAAGGATATAAAAAGGCATGGAACATGTGAAACCATAAAATATAAACATGGGATAATATAATCATTGAGTAATAACAATGTGGAAGTAATATAAAACATGACTTTATCATGATTCATGTTTATTTTTACATAGATGAGTACAAGTTAAGGTTAATCACCAAGACCATTATATATGGTAGCACAAGTCAAGGCTAACCGCTAAGACCGTTACACATAATGTCTCATGAGACTCAACTTTAACCAATGAATTGAAGTGATATATGGAAGAATCCATATTAACATTTTCATGGATAATATTTCCACAAAAATAATAATACATAATCAATCATACATAAATATAGGTGTGCCCATGGAAAGAAATGGGCATCGTAATCAAGCTATAAAGAATAATTTAATGGGTGTATTATGCAAGTTTTCACGAATGAAAGGAATTATATCAAGCATGGAAATTCACAAGGTATAATAGGAATATTTCAAAATAAGTGATTTAAAATTTAATTAATAACTTGTAAAATATTTTTTTAAGAAACTTCAAAATTAAAACAATTTAGTGCGGTCTAATGAAAATATCAAATATAATTTAAAATACAAAGGGGAATAATATTTTATATAAAATCAGAAGTGAACCAAGAATTGTTTCATGATAAAAATATTGGTTTTATAAATATAAATTTTTCTCAAATAAAATATCATATATTGTACATGAAATTGGGTAAGAATTTGGGAATTTCCCTTTAAACAGGTTTGCTTATCGAGAAGTGTTGAGGAGGGAATCATTTAAAAACATTCATATCCCTAAAAGAGAATGATGGATGGATATTTCAAAATTATTTTGGAGAATATAAATATAATTTATAAGTTGTACATTAAAATAAAATAAAACTAAATTTGGATCAAAATAACGATAGAGAAACCCGAATGAATGATGGAAGTTCGGGTAGAATCCATTTTGGAATATCGGCATGGTACCGGGTGTAATAAAGAGGGATTAATGAGGGATAAATAGGTTTATATTATTTTATAAATAATGAGATAAAAATGGGGGAGGTTAAAAATAATACCCCTTCTTTAGGAATCACACATAAAAGGACATTACATAGAGGAAATTCTTGAATAAATATGTGAAAGAGAGCATCCCTTACCTTATGTGTGATGGTGTTCGTCGATTGATCATAATGACCTGAATAATAAGAATAGATTCTTTAATTAATAGTTAAAAAACCTTCAATACATTTTATTTATTTAATATAACATTATTAAGTTCATTCATGTCCTTTTTTGATGAGTTAAGAGGTTCAATTTCATTGTTTTGAAGCGTTTTATTCCTTGGTTTTAATGATCGGTTCACTTATATTCATGTTCATATAAGAAATTTTGATGAGAATTGTTGTCCATAATTGGAGTTATAAGTTATTAGGGAACATACAGAATATTAAATGTTTATAAAATTCATTTGGTTACTTGGATTGAAGGTGAATCATTATATAAAACAATGTGTGAAAAAGGATTTCAAGGATAAACACTTCGATTAATTTAGCGATTTTTCTCATAATTAACTTGTTTTGTATTATTATTATTATAAATAATGTGTGAAAAATGATTTCAAAACATAACATAAGATAAAATAATTATTTAATAATCTGGTTTAACCATAAAAATGATTTCATGACCATAATTTAATATGGTAATATAAATTGATAACTCGTCGTCCTTGAATGTGATAAATTAACTCATCTTAGACGGTGTTTTTGTTTCTTTTGTATAAAAGAAGGGGAAATGCGAGATGATAATGAATTCTCACATTATAATAAAAAAATTACATTACATGTATGGTATTGTATTTTTTATACCATTTTTAAAAGGAGAGGTTAGGAAAAAAAATAGAACAAAGGTACAGGAAAAGAAAATGAAAGAAAAGAAAAGAGGGATATACCTCTTGATTTAATCTTCCTCGATATCCTATTAAGCGAAGAGGATTTGGCCTTTTTAGGAGACCAAGGGATGATAGAAATTGGGGGGGGGGGGGGTCTTAGGGAGATTTTTAGGCAGAATTTAAGAAAGGGATAAGGCTTGAGAGGAGTTAAGAGAAGAGGGAAGTGTGGGGGGTTTTTATATTGGAGGAGAGGTCGGTTTTCTTAATTTTGTAATCATTAGTTTATTATTTACCCATAAGATAAGAAATAGTGATGATTACATTGAAAAAATATTAATAATTTCATGTGTGTTCTAACCAAATGTGATTACATTAGCATAAAATCACTCATGACTCTGTAATTAATGTATTTAGCTTATTTTGTAAATTATCATATTTCACTATTCATTCAAAATTCAAGTATTTCATAAAAATACCAAAAATTCACTCTAATAATTTTTTAATATGTAGAATCCATGAATGAAATCAATTTTATAAAATTAATTATCTATATATTATTAATTTAATTTTTAATTAAAATCATAATTTACATGAAAAATACAGATTTTGAAACTATAAATGATTTCATAATGCATTCAAAAATTACATAATGTCTTATGAAATTATATTAAAACCAGAAGACATGAAATTGTTAATTTATGAACACCTTTTAAAAAAATATATTTTCTTTTAAATTATTTATTTTATTATCAATAATTATTTATGACTTTCAAAAATACTAATACTTTTACTATGGTCATATTATCACTTACAAGTTGCCTAAATTTTATTTATACAATTAGGAGTGAGGTTACTATTATGTTGGATGATTTACTATTCATAAGGGTCATATTACTATTCATAATGGTAGGCTACTATTCATTCAAAATTATTTTTGGCCCATCAGACTCCAAAAATATTACTAATCACAACCATGTATGATAGATTTTCATAATTAAAATAACTCGTAAGAAATATCTTTCTCCAACTGTACCACCTCTGAAAAGAGTACATGGGAAGGAACTAGTATGTAATTCTTTAATAGGGATAGGTCGAATACATCAAGTATTTTAGACATGGTAGGAGGAAGTTCAACTTAATTAGCCACAACCCTAACACGATCAAGAATCTAGAAGGGGCTGATGTACCTGGGACATAGCATTCCTTTCTCCCCAAAAATCATGAACTTCTTTCATGGAGATATGCGCAAAAAACCATATCTTCATATTCTAACTCAAGGCCTCATCAACAATTGTCTTCATAACTCTTCTGTCAACTTTTGGCTACCTTGATGTGATTCTGAATGGTTTTCAGGTTCTCCACCATTTCTGTGACCATTTCAGGTCCTAGTAGCTAACGCTCACTAACATCATTCTAACATGTTATTTTTATACACCTTTTCCCATAAATGGATATGTATGGTGTCATTTGGATGCTCGAGTGGAAACTATTGTTATAGGAGAATTCGACCAGTTGAAGATGTTGGAACCATTTTCCTTTTAATTCCATAGAACATGCTCTCAACATATCTTCTAGTTTCTAAATATTTCACTTATATTTTTCATCATTTTGGGGATGATAGACAGTACTGAATTTCAGTTCAGTACTTAGGGAATGTTGGAGACTTTTCCAGAACATTGAGGCGAATCTTGGATCTAGAACAAATAAAATAGATAGTGGTACTATATACAACCTTACCACTTATTTGATATATATCCGTTCAAGTTTATCCAATGAGAAGTCATCTCAAATCATAAGAAAGTGATATGTATTTGAAAATGATGTACAGTGACCCTTATAGGATTGTTTCCTTTGGATGTCCTTGGAAGTCTAGTGACAAAGTCCATGGTTATGTTCTCCCACATTAATGTTGTTATGGGTAGTGGTTGCATCATCCCCTTAGACTTTTTTCTTTCAGCCTTCACTTATTAACATACCAATCACTTTGATGTACACTCATCAATATCTTCCTTTATATTGTCCCACAAAAATTTTGCTCAGAGTTCTAGATACATCTTTGTGCTCCTTGGGTGAATAGATAAGGTTGAGTTATGTGCATCATTCAAAAGATCCTTCTTTATCTCTAAATCAGATGGTACACATAATCATGACCCAAATCTTATAACTCCATCCTCATTAACCATATACTCATAGGATTTCCCGTTTATAAAGGCTTCCACCCTTTTCTGAATTTCCACATATTTTCTTGGAGCGTCGTTTATTTTCTCCATGAGGTATGGTTGAGAAATCCTTTGAGAAAGGATTTATGATGTTCCTCACTTAAAGATTCCCATGTACATCCTCTGAAAATCTATGAATATTAGATCCTTTTCAATTCTCATCATTGACAAAGATGCATGATTATTTATACTTAGAGAATCAGTCACCTTGTTTGTCTTATCGGGGTGGTAGTGGATTGAGTAGTAATAATTCTTGATGAGCTCTATCCATATATGATGGAGTATATTAATCTCTTTTTTTTACAATATATTAGAGACTCTTGGGATCTGTATAAATCTCACACTTTTCCTTATAGAGATAGTTCTACAAGATTTTTAATGCAAAGATCAAAGCCGCCAACTCCATATCATGCGTAGGATAGTTTTTCTAATGGATTTTCAGCTACCCTAAGGTGTAGGATATCACTTTATAATTTATAGTTAGTATATAGCCTAGTCCTTTCTTTGAATCATCATTGTACCCCCCACAAATTTTTCTCCACTTGTTGGGAGTGTGAGTATCAGCACAATGATAACCCTATTTTTCAACTCCTTAATGCAGTCTTCAAATTCTTAAGTCCAAAAAAACTTCACTCCCTTCTCTTTGATCTTGGTAGTTGGGTTTGAAAACAGTGAAAAATTCTTCACAATTCATTGATAATACTCAACTAGACCTAGAAATATATAGATCTCCATTACAGATGTTGGTCTGGGCCACTCTACAATTGCCTTTATCTTGGAAGGGTCCACAAATATCCATTTGTTGGTGATAACATTTCCCAAGAATGATAATTCCTCTATCCAAAAATCACATTTACTGTAATTTCCATACATATTCTCCCTTCATAATGATTTTATAACAATATTCAAATGCTCCTCATGTTCCTCCTTTCTCTTGAATTATATCAGAATATCATTGATAAAGGCTACCAAAAAAATTTCGAGGTAATATCTAAAGACTATATTAAATAAATCCATGAAAATTTATGGAGAATTAGTGAGTCCAAAGGGAATCACTATGAACTCATAGTGTCCATACTTTTTTTAAATGGTGGTCATGGGAATATCTTCCTTCCTCACCTTTAATTAGTGATATCCATACCAAAGGTTCACCTTAGAGAAATAACTGGCCCCACAAAGCTGATCAAACAAGTCATCTATCTTTGGTATGGGATACGTGTTATTTATTGTGATTTTATGGAGCTCACGATAATCAATGAATATGCACATTGATTTGTCCTTCTTCTTGATGAAGAGGACTGAATCACCCCATGATGAAGCACTCAGGCATGTAAAACCATTCTTCAAATTCTCCTGTAACTGCTTCTTTAGCTCTTACATCTCTACCGTGGCCATTCTATAAAGTTTCATTGATATGGTTAGGGATCCATGAATAAGTTCAATTTGGAACTCAACCTCTTAGTTTGGAGGAATACCAGGAAAATATTCATGGAATACATTAGTGTAATCCCTCACGATGGGAATATCTTTAAGTGAGTTTTAATCCTTTTTCTCAATCATTTTAGCTACAAATGATTTCTCGTAAGGAATTAATATCCACACTTGATACCACGATTCTAAATAAGATTCATCTTCTGCCATATACTTGTAATTAATTGGAGGATTATTCATGATATGTAGAGTGATCTCCCTTTCACGACGGTTGATGTTATCTTTGTATAAAGATAGTCAATCCATGCCCAAGATAACAGAAAATTTCACTAAAAGAAGTATGAAAATATTTTCTGGGAGGTTCAGTCCATAAAAAATTACTGGGGGAGTTGTAAACATTGGATGTAGTAATCCCCTCATTCAATATTCTCATAGATAACCTATCCTCCAAATTTTGAGGTGGTGTTTTAATAGTTCTACTAAATGTTAACGATATAAAAGAATACATAGAAGTAGAATCAAATAGTGTGTTCTATATTCATGAATGAATAACTAGCGTACCTATCAGAACATGATTGTCGATATACACCTCAATAGTAGTGATAGCATAAGCCCTTCCTTGTTGACTTAGATGTTGTTGTTGATTTCCTCTAACAACACTTGTTTTAGGGAAATCGTTCACACAATTCTCATGATCCTTGTAGTTCTAACACTACACTATAGGGTAAGTGTTAATATAAACCTTCCTTTCTTCTTCCACATTAGTGGGATTTTTTATATCCCTTTGAACGTTTTTAGCTATATGTCCCATCTTTCTGTATTTGAAGAAATTCCTGGTTCCCTTTAGATAGTTCCAAGGATGCTTCTTCCCACAATTTTTACACATGATATTGTAATGATTAATTCCATATTAGAATTTATTTGCATAACCACCCACATTTGATTTAATTTTCCTCTTTATATGGTTGGGCCCATGATACCACTGACAGTCTATGATCTTCATTTTAACTTTAACGGAACAACATACAATCTCCTCACTGCTGTCTAAGTCTCAAATTTCCAATGCTTTTTGTAGACTAGACTTTAGTCCGCTAAAAAAGTGATCTACCTTTATTTCGGTGTTCATAAAAAATCCAAAGGCATACCTTGAAATCCTTTTAATGTTTTCATCATACACCCCAATTGAATGATCTTTCTTCTTCTTGAGTCTGAGGAACTCTCTTTCCATCATTATACGGATGGTTCAAGAAAAATATTTATTGAAAAACATTATCTTGTATTCCTACCAATCCATGGAATCAATTTCATCTTGGGGCTTCGTATTATTGTTTAGTTTCCACAACTGATCAGCTTCCCCATCAAAATGATAGACTGCCAGCACAAATTTCTCTTCTTCTGAATACTGGAGGACAGATAATATCTTCTCAATGAAGTTAATCAACTATTCTTCGAGGAGGAAATCATAAGATCAACTAAACATGGGAGTCATTTGTCGGATGAAGTATTATACTACACCATGATATTTCCTTTGGGGAGGAGAGTGTTCCACATGATTCAATTTATTATTCATAACGTGAGCCAGCTATGCAAGTATTGTCATGATGTTTTGAGCACCTTCACCCATTATATTTGGAATATCAATAGAAAAATCATCGCATTCCCTATCACATTTATTGTTGGAACATGTTATTTTATTTCCCACTATTAACGAAGAAAAATAACTTACAATTAGGTGGATTGAATACTTAGTTATTGATCATAAAACTGTAACTTGAACATAAAAGGATAAACTTATAAAGGGGAATTATATCTTAACTTGTTATTCCCTAGGTTTAAATGTAGGGTATCCTTGATCTATTTATTAACTTATATTCTTATGGGATTTTTTTATTCCCTTAATATTGGTTTGTACTAAGCTCATGAATTTACTAAAGAATATTCCCTGGGAGTGTAAAAACAAGAGTGCAGCAATACCCATTTTCGTGCTCCAGTTCTCATTGGAGTCTAGCTCAAAGAATTGTTTTTAGGTTTTACCACTAGATACATTTATGCTAGATCCACCTCTACCTATTTGTATCTAGACAGGTATGTATTTTCTTGATAAACCACTTACTCTATACTTACAAAAATTTAAAGGAGTTTTATTATACTTAGTCTCATCTTTAAGGTTCTTACTAATGTGATTTATTCCTATTATTCAAAAATAACTAAACCATCCTATGATGCCAACAATTGTGACCCTAGACTTTTACACATAACATTACATGATTTTAATTAAAATAAAACATCATATTATTATTCAGGGATCATAAAGTCTACTATCATGGAAAACTAGGTACATAAAACATAAAACATGGAACTAAAAAAATTCTTATTTATTTAACTATCATAAAGATATCCTAACTTAATTTGACCCCTTACATCTACATAGAGTACCTTGGGTATCACATGAATGAAGGTATGAGCTAAAATCCTATTAAGGGAAATAATTTAGCAATAAAGGTTTGGTACATGGGTTAGAGGGAATTGCATAATGATATAAAAAGGCATGGAACATGTGAAATCATAACATATAAACATGGGATAATATAGACATGTATTCATAACAATGTGGCAGAAAAATAAAACATGACTTTATCACTATTCAAGGATTGTTACACATAGAGGATCAGAAGTCAAGGTTGACCACCAAGAACATTGCACATGGTAGCACGAGTCAAGTCTAACCGCCAAGACAGTCACACATAACGTCTCATGAGACTAAACTTTACACAATTAATTGGAGTGATATATGGGCACAACCATCATAACATGTTCATAAATATTTTTTCCACATAAATAATCAAACATAATCAATTATACATAAACATAGGGGTACCCATGGAAAGAAATGGGTATCATTTTCAAGCCATAAAGCATAATTTAATGGGTGTAGTGTCCCGAAAAAAAAGGAATAATATCTAGAATATAATTCATAAGGTATAATTGAAAAATATCATAATAATTAATTCTAAATTTAAGTGGTAACATGTAAAATAATTTTTTAGGAATCTTTAAAATTAAAACATTTTAGTGCGGTCTAATAAAAATATCAAAGATAATTTAAAATAGAAAAGGGAATAATATTTTTTTTATAAAACCATAAATGAACCAAGAAAGGTTTTATGATAAAAAATATTGGTTTTATAAATATAAGTGTTTCATAAAATCAAATCAAATAGTGTACTAGTAATTGCGTAAGAATTTGGGAATTTCCCTTAAAACGGGTTTTCTTATCAGGAAGTATTTAGGAGGGAATCATATTAAAACATGTATATCCCCAAAAAAGAATGAGGTATGGATCTTGAAACATGAGTTTAGATCATATAAATAGTATTTTTTTTTGTTTTATATATAAATAAAATACAACTTCATTTGGATAAAAAGAAAGATAGAGCAATCTGAAATAATATAGGAGGTTCGGGTAGAATCTCTTATGAAATATCAGCATGGTACCTGGTGTACTTATGAGGGATTAACGGGAGATAAATGTATTTTTATTATTTTATGAACCATAAGGGAAGTATGGGAGAGGTTATAAATCATACCCCATTAATAGGAACTGCACATAAAAGGACATAACCAAGAGGATATTCTTGAATAAATGTGAGAAAGAGAGGATCCCTTACCTTAAGTCGGATGGTGTTCTTCGCATGATCTTAATAACCAGAATAATAAAATTAGGTTCATTAATTAATAATTAATTAAACTAAAATACATGTTACTAATTTAATATATCCTTATTAGGTTCATTCATGTCATTCATGATGATTTAAGAGGTTCAATTTCATTGTTTGGGAGTGTTTTCTTCCTTGGGTTTAATGATCGATTCACTTACATTCATGTTCAGATAAACATGTATGATGAGAATAGTTTTCCATAATTTGAGTTATATGAAATTAGTTAAAATATATAATATTACATGGTTATAAAATTCATTTGGATATTTAGAGTGAATGTGAATCATTATATAAAACATTAATGATAAACACTTGGATTAATTTGGTTATTTTGCTCATAATTAACTTGTTTTGTATAATTATTTTACATCATGTGTGAAAAAGGATTAAAAAACATAACATAACATAAAATAAATATTTAATAGTATGGTTAAACCGAAAAAATGGTTTCGTGACTAGAATTAAAGATGGTAAAATAAATTGATAACATGTCATCCTTGAATGTGATAAATTAACACATCTCGGATAGTGTTTTTGTTTCTTTCATATAAAAGTAGGCTAAAGAAGATATTATAATGAATTATCCAATTAGAATTACAAAATTATAGTACAATTATGTTATTGGATTTTTAATACCATTTTTATGAGGATAGTTTAGGAAATAAAAGATAACAAAGGAACACGATAAGAAAATGAAAGAAAAGAAAAGAGGAATTTAACTCTTGATTTAATCTTCCTTGAGAGCATCTTAAATGGAGAGTATTTGGCCTTTTGAGGAGAATAAGGGATTTATTTTCATGGTAGAGGATCTTGAGGATATATTTGAGCAGAATTTAGGAAATTTACAAGGCTTGAGAGGAGTGAAGAGAAGAGGGGAGTGTGGTGGTTTTCATAGTGGTAGAGAGGGGGTTTTCTTAATATTTTAATCATTAGTTTATTATTTTTCATAAGACTATAAATAGTAACGATTCCATGACCATAAATAGTAATAATTTTATGTGAGTTTGAAACAAAGGTTCTTACATCAGCAGAACATCACCCATGACTCAGTAATTAATGTACTTATCTTATTTTGTAAATTATCGTATTTCACTATTCATAAAAAATTCAAGTATTTCATAAAAAACCCAAAAATTAAAGCTAAAACTTTTTCAATGAGTATTATCCAAAAATTAACTCCATTTTATGAAAATAATTTTATAAATATGATTAATTTAATTTTTAATTATAATCATAATTTACTTGAAAAATAATGATTCTAAAACTTTAAATGATTTTATAATGCTTTCAAAAATTACATTAGGTCTTATAAAATTATCCTAAAAACAGAAGAAATAAAATTGTTGATTTATAAACACCTTTTAGGAAAAAAATTATATTAAATTAATTAATTAATTATAATTAGTTATTCATGACTTACAAAAATACCAATACATTGACTATAGTAATATTATCACTTATAAGATGCCTAAATTTTATTTATACAATCATGGGTGAGGTTACTATTATTTTGGATGATTTACTATTACTAAATGTCGTAAATCTGTTCGTAAGTTTGGTTTACTATTGATAAGGTTAGGTTACAATTTAACAAAAATACGTTTGTTCTATTAGACTCTAAACATCTTATTGATTGCAATCGTGTATGGAATATTATCAAAATTCAACTCACAGAAGTGAAAATTTTATGTTTTAAGGTCACATAGTAGTTATTAGTTCATTGTGTTTTTTGATTTCATTTGATTATATGACATAATTATAAGAAGGGAATTTCCATTGTTAAAACATTGGGTCTTTAAAAACATGGAATGGTATTCAAGACACTCAATCATATCAAAATTAAACCTATTAATGTAGCTATTTGGGATTTAATATTTATTAAATATGAACCTGTATGTGTCTATTATGATGCATGTAATGCTTCATCCTTTCCTTAATATTCCATGGGAATAAATCAAAAAACTCTATAAATCCATAAGTAGCAGAAATTACAATAATCACTTGCAGTAAAATCATATCAACGTTAACATTGGAAAGCAAGAACATCAATTCCCAGCCCTAGACAGTTGTTCATTTCTTGTATATGGGGTGATCAACCCCAAGAACGACTATTAACCAAGAACAAACACATTTCTAGTCTCATGTCGAAGGAGGAGGAGCATAAAGAACCCCTTTATAAGTTGGTTTAGATACCTTTCCCATCATCAGTCCCTTTCCTGGGGGATTCCTGAGGGATAGAGCCCAAGGAAATAAAAAGTATGTGGGCTTGGACCAAAGTGAAAAATATCATGATCATGGGCAGGATTGGGCCGTCACAAATGGCATCAGATCTGATGTTCATTTGATGTACTAGCGAGGACGATGGGCCCTAATGTGGGGTTCAATTATAGCAATCTCACATTGAAGGAGGATGAGAATGAATCACCCCTTTATAAGGTGGTGGGGATAACTCTCCCATCATGAGGCCTTTTCATGGGGGATTCCTGAGGTCCAGATCCTAGGGAAAGAAAAAATGTTTGAGCTAGGCCCGAAGTAGAAAAAATAATGATCATGGCCTGGACTGGTCCATCACATTCTACTCTTCAAACTAATATCAATGTTCACTATGAGTCTATGTCATAATCCAATATATTATCGAGTCCCAATGAACAAAACATTCTCATCAAAGAATAATCAGTGTTGAGAATATTGGTTTTTTAGGAAATACCTCTACCTCAGTGATGTGGTATGAGGCACAGAGAATGAAACCATGACTATAAATTCTAGAATATGTTGATGGACCAATGAATCCTCATGATCCAACAACATCATCAATATATCATACAATATAATTATCCACCACACCATAATATATTCTTCTTTTTAATGTAATCTAAATCTTGGACAAAACCCATCAAATACTAGAACCATTGATCCCATCTATTTCAACATGGCTCTATGAATTTGTAATATTAAAAATGAAATATTTTATATTAAATTTTCTAGTTTTATGGATGGATTTTTATCATGGGCCCCAATCAATCAAATTATACACTAATAAGAGAAATATATAAACCCATGTATTGTCTCTTGATGAGGTAATAGGATAAGTTCCAAACTATCAGTTTTGTTTTCTTTTCTTGACAAATATAAATAAATAAAAGGATTATTTGATGTTTTAAACAAATTCAAAAAGGAATAAAATAATATTTAACTAAAAAAATTTATATTTAATTATTTTAAAATTAAAAGAAATTTAAAATTGAAAAGGAGGTGTAAAAATATATTCAAGGACATCGGTAAGGGAAAAGTTTCAACCCTTGAGACACTCCCAACTTCCTTGTATAAAAATATTAATTAATTTAATTCCTTAATTTATACTTCATAAAATCAATGTCTATAACTAAATATTTCTAAAAACCATTTCAATACCTCAATATGGGTGTTGATCCTATTATAAATGTTATTTGATTATCGAAAAAATTTTAAAACACCAAAACTGATTGAAACTATTATAATAAAATGTGAGACATGCAAGGTTTAAATAGTAAATATGATCATTTTACTTTTATAGGTTGAAAATTATCCAAAATATTTTATAATAAAAATATATTCAATATATAAAACAACCATATTAATTAATGAAAATAGTTTTTAGAATAAGTTAAAAGGAGTACAATGAAAAGAAGAATACTCAGAAGGGATTAAACTAAAGTTAAAATTTTTATAGACACTTGGTATTTTAGCCTTACATTTATAAATCAAGTATCATACTCTTCTTCCTATATCTACCTATTCCTTCATGACTTCCCATGCTATAGCAATGCTCTATGCATGTAACTCTAATGTTAACTCTCCTAGACTCTCTACCTTATTCCTTTTTAATTTTTTCTACCCTCTGTATACATCCATGATGGAGTGGGAAATATTATTAATAATAAAACAACTTTAAAATAAATCATGGGGAAGCTTTATGCTAATTAATCAAAAATTTCAAAAGTTTATCGAGGTGGTATAAAGAAATGTTTCCTTATTATACACATTGGGTGGTCATTGATTCAAGTGGAAAATGGTATTTTTATTTCTCTTTAAATCATACCAAGACATTAGCTAATAATATACTTCTTAAAAATAATTCATTTGGTCGAGATGCGATTCTGAAGAAATCCTAAAACATGAATATCCTTCCTTGTCGGTTCCTAAAATTTCATCAATTAAATATTCTTACATGAGGATCTTGTCCAATTTGTAAGACTTTATTTAATTATAATCTCATCGCGTAATACTTCTAATGTATTTCAGGAATTATAATGTCTAATGATAATTCAAATTCATTTGAGGTTCTAAAAAATATCTAGAATGGACTCTCAAAATGTCTTACGAGAATAAAACATTCATACTAAACTATAAAATATCTTACAGGAGCCTTTAGAAATCATACATTACTTAGAAAAAGTCTTATGGTATATATTTTTTTCTATGTAAAAGTATTATGAGAATTTCGAAAAGATATTATATGATGTTAAATAACTTATGGGGCTCAAGAACCATCATACGGGATTGAAGTAGTCTTACTCACCCTTGAAATTTCTTACACAGCCAAATAAAATATCCTATATAGTATAAATAAAATGTCTTACATGGAAATAAATAACCAAATTTAAACATATTAAATTTTAAAATAAAATTTCTCTAAAAACATAAATAAAAACATGACATATTAAATTATTTCCATAAATTATTAAAATCACTTAAAACTCATGAATTTTTTATATTTATAATTAAAAAAATCTTCAATAATATTAAAATTATATAATTCCATAGAAAATATAAAAAGTGTAGGCTTAAATAATTTAAATTAAAAGATAAATAAATGAAAATATCATCTCTATTAATTCCTCCATACTTAATAATTTTACTCCTAGATAATTAAATATCAAAAAAAACACCAAAGTAAAGATGAAACACGATCCCAATAGATCAATCCACTAATTTAGCACCAAGGAACCAAAAATTATAAATCCTATTTAATTAAAAATATTTAAAATTAATTCATATTTTCATTCAATCAATTTCCACTTCCTCCATCTTCCCATGAACAAAAAACACTTACTTCACCATAATTTTCTCTTGTCACACGGATTTAGATTTTTTATAATGGTTTTTTTTCATTCAAAAAAATGTATGGGTCTCCATAGGCTTAATAAGTTATTATATCTCTACCCAACTAAATCAATTACTATTTTAACCATGAGAAAGTTACATTAATTTTAATAGGATAATTGATGGTGGGATTTATATTTGAAAACTTTTGAGGCAAAATAAGTATGTTTGGATATTTTTTATGCAAGGAAATTCATGATTCTAGTTTTTACTCATGGATGGACTTAAATTTACTCCACATGTTAGTGATATAATCAAAATATCTTGAAAATTATGAATCATATTTCAAATCATTAATCTTTTCATCAAAAATAATTTTTCCACACAACCACCTAAAATTGTTTTGAATTTCTGATTTTGATGTTTTTAAATTCTAGGTAGATTTATTTTTGAATGTATTCAGGTTTATTTGAATATTACAATATTATTATTACTTCCCAACCATTATTTTGAATTATTAAACTTTTTTACATCTTACCAACTTCAATGATTCTTTGTTTTAATATAATGTTTCATATAATATCTTATTTCAAAAAATTTATTTTTCAAAATCAACATTAAGTAGCTTTAGAATTTGTATCTTCAAAATAAATTTTTAGCCTTATTTTTCTACCAAATAATCCCCAATTTATGTTGAAACCCATAACACATTATCCCCTACACTTGAGTTCAACTAAATTACACATGTTTACTTCTAAATAATGTTAAATAGAGGTGAATAATTTGTAATGTGGATACCTAATGGCTTTTTCATGCCTACTATTTTCTAAAAAGGAGAAATGTAAAGTTAGTCCAATATAAGAATTATTTTTTTATAAAAAATAGCCTTTAAAAAAAGAAATAATTCAATCATGTTCCACACAATAACCTTAAATCTCTAAGGTTTTTATAGAAAAAATATCAAATTTTAGCTAAAAAAATTTTTGTTTAGTTTTCTCAAGAAGTGAGGTAAATGTTAACAATATATAAAAAATGGTTCATAATCCACATATATAGGTGAATGAAAAAGTTTTATAGTGATTAGTGGGATGGGATTTAAAATTCAATAGTCTTTTAATGAATTTTTACAAACATTGAATCTAATAAAGAGATTATTTTAGCATTAATTTAAATGTAGTTCTGTGGTTTAAATTAGTTCATTAAATAAATTGTGTTTTGAAATTTACAAAGGTATTGTTTTTAAAATCACAAGTTTGAAAAACAATATAAAAATGTAAAAGAAACACAAAAAATTAATTAAAACCTATAATATTTTGAAATAAAATAAAAACCATAAAATAAAAAATTGAACACATTAAATCATAATCTAATAAAGGATGTCCCCCACCCCCACTACCCCCCAAACCTATTTTATGTAGTTTTCTCATAATATAAATATTTCAATGAGAAATAAAAAACAAAAATCATGGGTATGATAAAATAAGTAGAAAGGAAACAAATGGATTGGTGTTGAGTTTAACTTAAGTATTAAATGAATTTCTCCTCCCATGTATTCTCTTAAAAAAATTATTTAAAATTATTTAATTTTTTCCATTAACTATAAATGGTTCCTCTTTAGTAGGTTATTTAATCTACATAGTGTTAATGGAAAATATTAGTAACAATAAAGGGTCCAACCCATTTGGAATGAAATTTACCTAGAAATATTTTGAGTTTGGATTCAAATATTATCACCTTATATCCCTCTTTGAATTATTTTTTGAGTAGTAACCCATCATTAAATTAGTTGGTTTCTCCTTATATATCCTGGAGTTTTCATATGCATCATTTTTTTATTTATTATAACATGTGAATTATAATTTTATCTCTTTTATAAATTCTAAAATATTCATCTAACAAGTTTTAATATCCCCAAAAGAATTTTTTTCAGACTCTATAAAAAAATGATAATATTTTATATAAATAAATTTGAATGGTAACATTAAAATTAGGGTTCTGAAATCATTCTTATAAGCTCGAAGAGAATCACCTAATCTAAAACTCTAGTCTTTTCTATTTGGGTTGATAGATTTTTTCAAAAATGTGTATGATATATCTGTTGAAAAATTCATCCATACCATTTTTATGGGTTATAACCCTATTATGAACTAAAAATTTCCTTAAAAAATTACTAATGATCTATTACAAAAATTATTCCCATGTTCAGTGACAATAATCATTGGAAAGCCAAATCTAGAAAATATATTGAATATGAAAATTTTCTTAATAACTTTTTCATCATAAAATCTAGCTAGAATAGCCTCTATAAACTTTGTAACAAATACTACATCAATCACAATTTAAAGATATCCAAAATAATTGGGAAATTATCCCCTAAAATCCATACCCCTTACATCAAAAACAATATAATACATAAGGGGTTGTTAAGGCATGTTATTCCTCTTAGAAAATTTACCATCAAATTTGAATGTTTAAAAAGTTCTACATAATTCAAAAGAATCTCCATGAATGGTGGACCCGAATAGAACTAAGTTTAGTATTTTTTCCAAATGTTCTTTGGGGTCCATGGTGACCACCAAAGCTCAATGTATGTAAGTATTTTAACACAAATTAAAATTAAAATTTTGGGATACATATTCTTAGTATTTTATTACTAAAAAATGTGATAATATTGGATAGTAACAAATATATTTTCTTAATTCACTCATATTTTCAGAAATAATATTCTTATAAAATTATGGGGGAACTTCATTAGTGACTATATAATTATAAAGATTAGAAAACCATGGTCCCTTACTTTTAATAGCATGAAAATACTCAACACATTTTTTTTATTTAACTGGTGGATATACCTAAATTTTCTCATACCAAACGTTTGGAAATCTTCTTGAATAATCATCCACAAGGTTTTGACTTCCTTTTATGTCAATTTTTTAAACATAAAAATATTGAAAAATACTATCTATCTCAAAAACATTAGTTTTTCATCATGTTTATTCATAAAAAATATGATTTTATGATATTATGTGAAAAAAATTACTTTATATCCTAAAACATAAAATCTAAAAATATATTTACAAAAAAATTTGTATAGAAGATTCATATTTGTTTTTATACCATTGAATAAATCTTGATCTAGAGTCTAAGATACATATGTTATCACATGATACATCTATTCAAAATTATGACTCAAAACTACCCTATGGAAAAAATTAGATGAATTATTTACCAATTCAAAGGGTGACCCCCATTTTAGTGGTTGAACAATGGATGGGGAAACCATATTTTGTTTTATGTCCTACAATTATGGATTATAACATTAATGAACTAAAAATTGAGACTCTTTTTGAATAAATTTTGATAACTTACATGTTTCATAGTCATCTATCACTATGTTGGGTATAGTAGTAAATATATTATTCAATATTATATTAGTCCACTTTAATTATTTATTCAAACACTACTTGTGTTGGAAAAATCCTTTTATATTCCTTGAAATGGAAATTTTTATAATTTTAAATAATGTTTTTAACAATACGGGTTTTAAGAACATACACTAATGTATTAGAACAATTTTAAAAATAAGATACATAAAATATAAAAAAATCCATGAAACATTATATAAAAAATTATTTAAATCTAGAAAATATACTCACCTTACACCTTTTAAATGTGCCTAGGGAATTAAACAAACCCAAATTCATTGTTCTATAGGAAAGATTTCCATAAAATAAAAAGTTAACATGGTTTTCTCTTTATCTTTAGGTGGAATGTGAACCTGAAAGTAATCAGAGAATCCATTAAGAAAAAATATTGGTCTTATCCAAATAACCCTTTAATAACTTTATTATGAAATGGGGGAAGGAATTGATCATTCTTAGTCACATAGTTCATATTTTTCTGATCAATACAAACTCTCCATTTGATGGGATTTATAACTGGAATTGGTTAACCAAATTCATTACATGAAATGTTAAATACAATATTATTATGAATTATTTGGATAGGACTAACCCATTAGCTATAAAAAATGGGAAAATGATTTTATCAACCAATAAGGTTCTCAATTATTGATTAATAACCTCTAAAATTGTTGGGTTCAATATATTTTGAATATTATTAACAATTTTGTAAATTTCCTCTGATATAATTTAACACATAAAAGATTAAGGCTAATTTCTTTTAAATTACCTAAAGTTCATCCTAAATATTTCTGGTGTTTTCTAGGAACTCCTAAAATTTCGGTTTCATTATCTATTTACCAATATTTAGTAATGATGATGGAAAATTTATCATTCTATTCTAAGAATGAATATTTAATAATTTCATTTAGTTCATTAAATTATATATTAGCCGATATTTATTTATTATTTTAATAAATATTAATTAACTTAAAAAAATCTCATAATTCATTCCTAATACAAGAAGTTTTAAATTCAATTTAGCATCAGGAAGTTGTTCAGAAATCTGTTTGTGAGAGACATTTCCATGAAAAATTTCTGATTAGAAGGAACATGCAAGATATAAATTTTTCGTATTATTTTTATAGTTTTAAATTACTCAATACATATTTTATATGAAAAGTTATCATTATTTTCAAGGAAAAAACATGTATATTTAGCAGTTTTCCTAGTTTCAAAAGGATCATTGAAAATAAAAGCAGTGTCATAAATTCCAAAAAATTCACATAATGAAATTTCAACATTCAAAAATTCTTCGCATCCATCAGTTTCACTGTTATGAAAATAATTTTTAAAAGAAAACTATGTTTTAATTTCAAAAATAGTAGTTGTGGTTTATTAACTACAAAATCAAAAAAAAACTCAATGTAAATTCAACCAACCATATTCACTTGAGGATATGAATGGCCTTCCAATGGGGTTTTTATGGAACCAAAAATATTACAGTATACTACTTCTCCTCAAAAATGAAATTAAATTTTACCTTGGAAAATATTTATGATTTTTTTTATAATTTTTCCAAAATGGTGTTCCAATAATATTTGGGGCATGTGTACTAAACCTATCATCTTCTATATCCAAAACATAGAATTTAACTAGGAAACTCTTGTATCTTACTTCTACCAAAACATCCTCGAAGATAGTAGTAAGATTTTTTATACTCTTATTGTATCATTTAATATAAATTAGTGCATGTTTCAACTCTAAAACAAATAAATATAAATAAGAAAGATGAGAAATAACATTTATTGAAGATCATAAGTCTAACATCACATCCTTGAATTCACACTCAAATATAGTGTAAGGAATGGTAAAATTCCCTATTTATTTTCATTTTATAGTTAATTCATGTTAAGTCCTATAAAAAATATTCCTCCCAAGGTTTAGTTTTTGACCTCCCATGAACTTTCACTTATAAGAATATATTTATTTTAACAATTTGGCATATCTCAGAATTTGTTTCATAGGACCAAGAAAAGAGGAATTTACTTGAAAAGGTCTGTAAAACTTAACTATCTAAATCACTCTCAACACTATTCCTACGGGTCGATTACATATAGGGTAATTCAATGGTGATTTGGGTATCTCTTAATCATTTTGAGAACTTTTTTGGGAAACATATGGTCTTCCCGTCATTATCTAATATTACTTGGTTCTCTCAAGAAAAAAAACTTCTTTGGACATTAATTTTTCATTCCAAACTGGTTCATAATTTTCAATTGGGTTAACATTAATTTTTCCTTCTTTCACAAGGTTGATGTCAAGTGAAAAGGGTTTATATGTCTCTTCAATACCTTTAGGTTAAAAATCAATGTTAAAACTATCATTTTAGGGGTTTTCCAACTGATTTTCACATCAAATTTATATTTCACTCACATTTTTTTCATTTTTCCTTATTTTTCACTTGAGGTTATGAATGTAAACCTCCATTAATCTAGTTTCTTATAATAATAAAATTAATATATCATTATCCCATTTTTTCATCAAAGTTCTTATCTTGATCTATTGGTGTAGCGTGTTTTCCTCATGACTTTTTTATTATTTTTTATTGGGTTTTTGAAGTTGAAAATTTCTTCTATATTGATGCTTGTCTTACTTATTTAAATATCTTGATTGTGTATTGGTTAACAATCCTTGAAAAAATATTCCTTTTTAATGCTATAAAAATCTATCAGGGGATGTTTGGTTATAGTTTTGGTTAAAATTTTGGTTTGGAGGTTAAAATCTATTGGAATTAGTCTTCCCTAAAAAATGAGATTGAAATTTTTAGAAGGTTCTTGTGTTTTTAGACATAAGTCATTAAAATTTCAATTTTAATAAAAAATTACACAATTAAATTGTAGTTGAAAAATTGTCTTAGGTTTGGGTTGGTTGTAGGTGATGTTTGAAAACACCATTGACCAAACCATAGTGGTAAGATCACTTAGTTAACTCACAATAATGTTATATTCAGAAGTGGAAGTGGAAACTTCTTGAGAAGATATGGCATAAGGAAGGCCTCTTATTCCAAATTATTGCACATTTGGGTCATGTATTCAACAATAATTCTAGTAGTATATATGGTTTTATCAACTAAATATCCTCAAGTAGAAACATTTTTCATGCTCCTATCAGTAATAAAAAATCCATCATAAAAGTATTGAATCAAAAGTTATTCACCAATCTGATGGTAGGGAAAAAACCCTATCTCTTGAATCATTCCATGTTTTCATGTAAAATGTATCCTTAAAGTTTTTTAATCACCCAAAACATTTTTCTAGTTGAATAAGTCCTATAATATAGGTAAAATTTCACAAGAAAATTTTTATTCAATTTATTATAATCTATAATCAATGTAGAGTGTGAATAGAAAATTCATTCATTATAAATTTATTATAAATAAAAAAGGGATGGAAATAAATTTCATTTAAACACCCTTGAATATTTGTTAAGTTAACACTATTTACAATGGATGAATCTTTTACCCAATTTTTTTTAGAGTTTACATAGATCTGGTTTCCAATAGTAGGTTTTCATTAATATCTTACCAGTGATACATGGGTTCTACATTGGCTGAGAGGATAGGAATTAAGGATCATCCTTACCATTTAGGGTGGAATTATTTATTAATCGTAGAATCTCTTATATATTTAATATGTATTTTTTAATCCTTCACAAATCCCATCACAAGAAAAATTACCCCTATGCAGGTGATTGATCATTGGCATGATTAGATGTGAAGATCGGTATATAACAGAGGTTATCCATCAATGTGACCATATATATGTATCATAGGATCTCTATCAGTGTGACCATCTATATTTATAATAGTTTCTCTATCATTCTCTTATTTCTTAGTCAAACTATTGTTTAAAGGAACACAATTATGATCTTCGGAATTTATCACCCTCTATGGAGGTATTATCTGTTTGCACCGTTTAGATCAGGACTAAAAGAGTGGATTTCTAAAAAACTCTTCAAAGGGAATGAAAACCCACATAGTTTGAGTTTTGAATTTTTTGGTTTTGTGATAGGACCATATCATGTAGTTTAATGTTATCAGTACAGACATTTTCATTCAATTTTACATCATATGAATATGAAATTTATAATATATTTTCATGTCATGTGACCAAGATGTTCATGTCATGAAAATTGATAAAATATAGGATAGAATGGGTAATATGCATTAGGTTACCCTTTTGGTTCAACCTATTTCATGGTGACAAGATAGGAAAATATATGGACATGTATTACACTTAACAGGAATCCCAAATGTATAATTATGGAATTGGGAGAGCATGAGTATGGGTTATGCATGAATATGTGTTTCCCATTATGGGTATAACTTGATCATTGATGTTTTATGGTAACAAAATCATCAATGGTAACATGGATAGGGATTACACCTCATGGGTAATCCTATGGAATCATGTCTCATTGAGTGGACTAGGGTGGTAAAGATGACATTTTAGCTTCCATGATGAGAATCCTAAGATAAGAAAGACTACTCTATTGTTATCTCATAGGATACCAAGATTACCAAGGGGAAATATATTTTTATTCTCATATAGGGTTATATTTATTTGGGAGAAAATTTATGGATCATACTTTTTTCAAAAGAATACGTGGTTTAAGGAGGTGCCTTTAGAGTGTATGGACATCTGATCATGTATGTTCAATGGTTATGAAGGAGCTCTTGGCTTATACTTTTTTGAGGTTTTCACATTAGTGAAATGTGTCATGAAGTTAATTTGAGTTGGTAAAACCCAATTAAGTGAATTGGGAAAAGAATAAGATATGGTATAGGGACATCTTCCTGGAATTTGGGTGCTTTGGGAAGTAATCATAGGGTTTCTAAATGCTACCTGAGCAAGATGAATTGGGAATAGTATAGTGGGTGCATTAAAAACCACCCCATTTTCATACCATGGGATCTATATTAAAGGGATATAATCCTACCCACACATTTCATGATTTCAATGGGATACGTTAAGGGATTTACATGAGCCACCATCCACAAACTAATTTTACAGGGTTACCTCATGAAGGATCTTCTTAAAGAATGCACTTTTTCATAGTGCTTAATTAAATAAATCCTTCATAAATCGCATTATCTTTAGTCTTATTGAACTTTTCTACGAGATTACCTATAAGGATTTCTCTAAGTATTATCCATCTCATATGAAAATATCTCAATTTATTCCTATTCTGAGGATTATACCAAGTATTTATTATAGGTATTGGATATCAACATTCCTAAAACGAGAAGTGAAAATAGTGGTATTTTGATTCATATTGATATCATTAGAAGGCTTAAAATGATGGGAACTCAAAAAGGTACTCTAAAATGGGCCTATAATACCAACATCATCACCACATATGATGAGTAATTGCATAGGATGTTCATGTTGGGGCCCAAATCACTGTCTTATCCTCATATATGATGAGGACTCACAAAGGAGGTATGTGGTGCCTTTCCAAATAGTTAAATTTTGTAACCAAATATAGACTATGAGGACCACAAAAATTCTATATAAACCATGTAGTTTCTATATAGATAATAATCCTTTATTATTTTCATCATGTAATTTTCTCTATCTTCAATTTCAATGAGTCTTCGATCCTTTTTCAACCTTTCATACCCATTATTATTTTTATTTTTGAATTCTTTTTGGGACTCAATAAATTCCCCCATCTATATGAATTATTATCAGCATGAAGAATTTCCAATTTAGAGGAAGAAAAGTGGATAGTGATATTTCTATGTGGTCCTTGATGAGAAGATCTGCTCTGTATAAATTAGTTAGACTAGTTATACTTGACACGATGACTTCAGTGTACTTTTTGAATAAATTTAGAGCTCACATATTTTATGGTGTCTTACAAAAGACTACAACATTATGGATATTATTTCACATACTAAAGAGGATTGTCCAAATAATTTTTAACTTATAAGATTTTTACATTACATAGTGACCACATGGATTGTATACTTTCCATAAGGCTTACATAATGATAGCACATATCATGTTATTTCTATGAAAAATGTTAGTCTTTGTAAAATTTTCTATAAAAAACCCTTCCATATTCAACTAATATTTTCATTTCATATAAAGTAACTCTGAAAAAAGTCCTTCGTTCTACTGGTGAGAGGAGTAATGCCATGATTTAAATAATTGAATATGGTTCATGTAAACATGTGTGTTTGAGGCATCACTTCTTATTATAACTTTTGGGTGAGAGTATTTGGGATTATCCATTATCAGATATGATGTATGTTGATGGGTTCAGAATACTAACTAATGTCCCCATCCCTATACTCTACCCTAGATATCAACTAGTTGATTAGGTTAATCACCATCCTGAGACTTCATGAGAAAATATCTTATTGAAGGGTCACTTCATTAAAGATACTAGTCATTATTGAGGATATGGATTTGGTTATACTCTATTGAAAATAGAGGAAGTATGAAGGGTGCTATAGTGATACATTCACAACTATGGTTCTATCTTGAAGAAGGATATAACTGGTCAAAAAATGGGATGGTCATCAAGATGGGATATTAGACCTGAGGGTTCTTTAATTATGGACTAGATATGAATTTTCTAGGTGAGTAAATAATATAATGAATTTGTTATATAGGTCTTTGTCATGGGATTATATAATTTTTTTAGGGCCCAATGTTATTTAACACCATAATAGACACATTCCTCCCAGACTTTCTAAACATATGAAGCCATGATTCATATACCTTTCACTTGGTATATAGGTAGGATGTAATCAGTCTTTAGGATGTACACATGTTCACGTGGGCACCAATCATAGGGGAGATGAATGGATAGTTCATCCCCCATTTATTAATTTAGGAAAATGAAAATAGGATGTGGCTTATTGAAGTGGAATTAATTATCATAAAATAGAGTATCTTGGCAGAAGAGATTCTACAAAGGATTTTCATTCCTTTTTACAATTAGGATTATGATTTTAACACACCGAATTATTGGGATCCTAAAGCCCGGAGGCCGAGAGCACACCACACGTGAAAAATAACTTGGACTTCTAGGCATGTATTAGATGTTATTGGAAGAGTGGTGCTATACGACATGGGGATAATATGACTCCATCATGGTTGATTAGAAAGCAGAGTTTCTAGATTTCCGAGACATGTTCATGAAAATCTACATAATGCTAATGTATTAGTCCTGTAATCCAGTTAGGTTCATGACCATTATTATGGAATCCCAATTAGAAACCGGGCTTTGAATTAATCTTATGGATATATTACAAGAAAAACATTACCATATCTTCCAACGTATTAATAGTAGAAGTTTCCTATCAAGATTTTGGTATGTTATATGTCCTCTTGGTGTGAATCATGGATCATATGGGGGATATGAGTTCATAAATGACTAACCAATATAAGATTACCATTTAAAATTGTACCTCCAATGTATAGGTGGATTTAACCCCTAAAATTTAAACTACTAGTATGTAAATTTTCTACTAAATTATCACATTACCTTCATCTATACGTTATACACACCTTTGAATAGTGTTATAACAAATAATGAGTCTGGTGTCCATGAAAACTGAGAACCTCTCATATCATTGGGGGAAGGAATCGTTACTTCCATTATCGATGAAGAGATAATATATAAGGGTAATTCACCTTGAAAATTCAAGAAAAATTTCCTTTCTATTAAAACAATATATCATAATCCACCCAACTATGTGAGAATAGAGAATAATTTATTGGTTGTGCACTGATTTGGGTTTATGTTTTCATGAGAGTAGATAGGAATTTGGGTAGTTCTTATTCAAATTGATATTGTAGTCAGAATCTTCACAAACTATGTGGAAGCCTAAATTATGTCATACCTAAATGATAAATTGTCCATTTTAGTACGCAAAAAAAAATATCAATCAGTAAGTATAATAGGAACAAACACTTTGAGTGTAAGTGGAGAGTCCTCTAAATAGATTGCCTCCATAGAATTTCCCAATTTCTCAAATTCCTTAAAAGTTAGTCAGTGGGTTATATTCTAACCCTTAATCAATTAGGGTGCCTCCTACACCATCCATTATTATTTATTCCTCATTCCCATCATCATAGAAGGAATGGGATTATCATAGGACCACTTGGTTAGATGAATAGTTTTGGAGGATACTCTTGGAAAAGAAGATAATATTATCATTTTTTAGGAAAGTGTCCAAAAATATCAAAATCTCCTATAAAGAACAGATAGGGGAGGTGTAGGAATACCTCATAGATCTTGTGTCTATAATCCGTTCCCATAAATGTAAGACCATTTATATAGATTAGTTCCTTTAGATGTTGGATCATCGAGAAGTCATAACTGATGGATTGGAAAGCACTTCTTGGGGAGTGGTAATATAATTTTCTATTTCATACCTTCATGATATTTTTGAAATTAATTAGATAATTTCTTCCCCAAACCCTAAATGTGGTTGAGAGTACATGATCTAATGTGATTTCTATTTAATATTTGACTTGAAGGATGGAAATGAATCTAAGCACCTTTCCTAAAGAACAAATCCATGGTGAAGGTACCACTTTTATGGTATGTGGGAAGTTATTATGGACCCTGAGGGGGTGATCCTACCTCCACTCCAATATTTTCTCTTTTCATGGAATATTATCCTCATGAAAGACTACTAGATAGAGGTTATAAAAATATCTTGAGTTACATGATCACTCATGATTGGAAAATAAATTCTATACTTTCATACTCATTTGTTAAAAATTCTTATTAATTTATTAATAGATTAGTCTAGGTATATTATTTTCATATATCCCCATACCTACGGGTATCAACTACTGAAAATAATAAAAAAAACATGTGCTTCCAAAATGGAATCCATGGATTTGGATATGAGATAAATTAAAATGAGGTTCAGTTAAACTGAGGACTTAGTTATGTCAGTCATTTCCATTATTCATCCAAATCTATAAATTATAACTATAAATATTTTGGATTCTAAGGTATTATATCTCCCAATGACATATAGTCCCTAATATCCTATAAGGATCCTGAATAGGAGTGATAATAGGTGAAACCTAAGATATATAAGACCTAATTCTTTAGGACATTATCCATGCAAAGTTGATGTTGGTGGATGATGTCATGGGGGATATATATTTTAGAGTACAGATTCCTTAGGAGAAAATTAATTTTATACTTATAGAAGGGAGTTTTTTGTTGTGGAAATAGTGTCTAAAACTCATGAGTAATTAGAGCAGATTGTTGATCCTACCACTTATTTCATCAGACTCATGTGTCATAAGAATTTGGCTGAACTAATCACGATTATGGATATAACATAATATTATTCCACTGGTCTATCTCTAGTGAATATATTTGTTGAATAAAGTTGTAGATTCTTATATTTCTGACTCTCTTTTATGATAATTATAACCCATGTTTATTCATGTATACAGCTATACAAGGTGATAGGATAAGGATTCCATTTAGGATTTTTTCTTCATTAGAGGGTATAATACCTTTTGTGATAAAAGTATCATCAAAAATCCCATTGTAAGAAATATCATGGGGAGAATGGATTATCATCCCAACTGATGGGGAAAACAGTCATGGAGATCAATGCTCTAATGGATGAAGGAAGTATCCACTATTATAATCTTCTAATTTTTTCCCCTTCTTGATAACTGATAAACCCCATGAGTTTATTTCCGCAATCCAATTTCAGGTTATAGAAATTTAAAATTTGACTACCTTGGAATATCAACCAATGGGGATTACAGTGATATCAATTGGTATATGGATACATTTTTCATCAGGTATTGACAATATGATCTCACTATTTGAGCTAATCCATGAATATGTTTTTCCTTCTTAAAGTGAATATAGACTTAATTAGGTGGATTTTAAAACCTTATGCTTCAGTAAGAAGTTTTTTTAGAAATATATATAGAGCTTAATCTCTAAAACACCTTTTAAAGAATTTTATATGATGAAATACAATATATTTCATATATTAGTGAAACCTAGGTATAGTGGGATTGATTAGATCATGATCTATAATTTTTTAAACTAGATTCTTCAAAGATAGGAATGGGAGGAGGAATCAAACCGATGAATTGTTATTGAAAACATAACAAAAAAATCAGTATCATCTGAGATACAAAATCCCTACAAGAGTCTTGTTATGCCAAATTGG
The DNA here is from genome assembly GCA_963277665.1 of Viscum album. NCBI lineage: Eukaryota > Viridiplantae > Streptophyta > Magnoliopsida > Santalales > Viscaceae > Viscum > Viscum album. The sequence continues at coordinate 2,105,326,550 of OY728140.1, read as the reverse complement.
TAGTAGAATAGTGATTCTTAGCTGATGAAGCAGTTTTTGGGGTAGAATTCCATCTGTGGGAATTGAAAATCACTAAAGGTGAGTTGACCAAGAACCATAGGCTACTAGAATATGTTAAAACTGGAGAAAAGAGTGTTTTTTCAAGGTATAAGACCAACAATATTCTAAAATAGTTGAAGCTATGGTTTTAGATAAACATCAACATGACATTGATGAATCCTGATAATAAATCATTAAACTATACACCCAAATTGAGGGAATATTACTATATGCCACTATTGTGAACAGAGACTCTAACCTGTGGATGTTCCTTTTCTTTTTCCTTGATGAATAAAAATATATTTTATTCTCAATCATTTATCAATTTTTCAATCCTTATTTAAATTTTATTATCACATCATGGTAACCTATGAAAACCTATAAAGAAATAGTAATATTATATTTCTCCACTTGAATATTTTAATTTGTAATGAATAAATTCAATCATGGTCCCAAAAATCTTATGTTAGAAATATTTACTTCTAGATGTGGATCAAGGATGGGCATAGGCATGGATACCATCATTATAATACCGAAATTGGTCCATTTTTATATGATACATGGGTTCCTCTTAGGTGTGGCTCGTAGATGTGTATATGCATACAAACTATCACCATAACACTAGAGTTTATTATTTCAAATATGATATTTTTTCTCTATGGTGTGTCTTATAGATGTGTATAGGTACAAATAAAATCACCATAACATTATAGTTAGTATATTCAAATTTAGATAGTGGTAACTCATTATGATGAAGAACGTGATGGAGGATTCTAGAATGAGTATTTTAAAATTCAAAAGGGCTCAAGCACCTTGGAACTATATCATCATAGATTTTTATGGGTCATCTGATCCAAATTATGAGGTAAAATGAAGGATGATCTAAATTTTTCCAATTTCAAAAGACCCATCAAGAATGGATCAATTTTTTCATGATCATATAGTGAATCCTATGATTCCTTATCTCTCCTCCTTCTTAGACCTAAATTTTCTCTAAATATTGTGTTGGGGAGAATTTTAATATAGAGACTTGTCTTTTTTTACTCCAAACATTGTGGGTTTTCAACATAATAGGATTTTTGCTTTTCCTTTATAGCACTCAATTCTACCTAGATCACATGACATGCATACCTAGCAACCAGAGACTCAACTTTTTCCCATGCCACCATTTATGGGTTTTTAACCAGGTGGGTTATTTGGTTCTTCACTTATTTATTTTAATTTCATGTAATTCAGAATAATTTATTCATTGTTTAAGGTTGTACATCTTTGTCCAAAAGTGAGGTAGTCGGTACAACAACATGGGTGAAGCAAACTCGACGTTAATAGAGTGCCTAATTTCACAAATGTAGATAAAATCAAGGAATAGTTCAAGTAATTTAATGTCATAGTTCTTGGAATAGAGGTTGTTGGTGTTTATTTTTGGATATATTTGGTTGTATGTTGCTTTAGTTTTAGGTCATACATCTTTGACCAAAACATTGTGGGACATAGTCTATGCTGTATGGGAAAAGAAAAACCAGATGTGAATGAATCCTAAGGTTTGAGTAGACTTCCTCCGAAAGAGGTTAACATATTTTACGGGTATAATGATAAGACCATAATATCATTTGGTTTAAGTTCATTTTAGGACTGTCAAAGGTTCAAAATTCAAATTACATATTCATTCCCTAAAAATATATAAGATGCATGATTTTGTGATGTAGAGGGTCCTTGAATCCACTTGAATAGTTGGATTATAAGATTTATAAATCATCATTGAAGGAATTTTAATCTAGGAATAATGATGTTAGATAAGAACACAAGGTATGATCACTAAACATGTCCAAATTATGGGTTATGTTATGATGGTGTGAGGGAATATGAAGATTAAAGGACCATTTCCTCGGGACAAAGATGCATCTGGTTAGCAGGGCTAAATATGGTAGTATCGATGATCATTACCAAATAGAGGCATCCCTTGGATATAAATATACACATAAATAGTATCCATGAATATTTTAAAAGTATTAAAAAACTAAATAAACAAAGTAGGCTTATGGAAAAGAGGGAACTCAAGAAAGGGTTTTAGTACCATAGATGTTACACCATTATGCAATCAAAACATTTTTGTGGTGAATAGTAATGCCATGGAATTGCTTTAACTTTTTCCTAGAATTGTTGTCATATTAGACATAACTTTAATTCTAATAGTTTCGTATGTTGGGACATATAATATTTTGGGCTATTATCTTATTTACACTCTAACATTTCATAATATATGAAAAGGAATGACCTAGCGAGCAAGAAATGTACATTTTCTCAGGATTCCATTTTACAAGTTTTTGACCAAACCAAGTTTGGGTATTTTTCATTTACAGTTTAAGGGTCATGTAGTTTTAAAAATTTGGGTATAGAGTTTAAGGTCATGGTATTTTTTTTAAATTTTATTGGGGTTTAAGGTCATACAGCTTTGACCAAATGAACTAATGAGGTAGTGTACCTTGTGATGGGAGAAAGGTTTATATGTTGTGATTGGAATCCCCTAACCACTAAAATAGATATTATAAATGAAGGTTCATGCATTTTAAGGTCATAGTTCTCATAATGTAAAATTGGGCGAGATAATTCATAAAATAAGGTAAAACTAAGACCTAGAATGAATGAAGTTCCCACCACCATGATAGACTATCTCAAGGGGATTTCATGTAGTTTAAGGTTGTAATGATTGGAACACTAGAAGGGGGTGTGAAATGGTAACACGGATGGGGATAAAAGACAAATAACACCACCACACCATTGAATTAAAATTTATAATATTTTAATCATGACCTAAAATATTTAAATTAGGGATTTGAGAAGATAAAATTACACTAAAGATGATGGTTAACTAATATTCTAATGACAGACTCTACTATGATATTGTCAGAGGCATGTGGAGATTCAATAAACTTATTAAGATAAAGATACCTCTAGTTAAGGGGTATGAATATGGTGGCACTAATGATCATTCCCATGAAAAGGTGTCCCTTGAATTCAGATAAAATCATTACTGATAATTGTGAAAAATTTATTGTAATTTAAACACTTAAGTAACGAAGTGTGATATAAGGAACGGAAATAACTAGAAGATTCTCAGAACATCTCAATCCTAAAATAAATATTATTTTTATGTTAAAATGTGATGATATAGTTTAAATGGATGTTGATTTTTGGAAGGGTCTAAAATGTGAAGTTTAGATGTCACTATATATCCTGAAATAAAAAAAAATCAATCCACACATAGTACATATATGATGAATAGTTCAATCGCCAATTGAGAGAAAATATAGAGGAGGGGTACATTAATTTCCTTGTAAGGAATTTGAAACAAAATAAACCCACAGTTTTATCATGGTCCATGCACTGATTAACAACCAAATATGAGGGAGGGGTACCCAAACACAATATATTTTAAAGTTAAATAGGAATTTTAACCAAGTTTCAGGTCTTGTATTTCAAACAACCTTTATAATGATATTTCTATCATATAAAGAATTTTGGTTCCTATAGTATGGACCACTCTAAGAAGTTTAATTTCATGAAGGATGGATTATAACAAATATGTTCAAGGTCCAGGAAAAACCCGTCCCTGTCAAATTAATACAAATAGAAAAAGTGGCAGAATAATTGGGCTTAAAAAGATGCTAATAACACACACGACGCATATCTGAATCAAAAAAATGAGAGAAAAAGTCTTGATTAATAAGTGACTATCTCGAGGAGATATTCTTGATATCCCTCTTGGAAAGAGCATCTACAGCTCGATTTTCCTCCCTGTAGACATGAGGGACATCCAACTGCAAGTGATCAAGAGCACTAAGAATGTTTCCCCATGACGGAAGCACTTTCCAAGGAACATTATGTGAGCGCATATTTATAATTAGCACCACTATGGTAGAATCAGATTCCACCCAGATATGCATCCAACTGTGTTGAATCGCATACTTGGTGGCCTTGATCATTGCCAAAATCATGGAATCAATTTTAGATCTAATTCTAATATAGTGGTAAAATACTCCTTTAACGAAGCCCTGATGGGTGCGAAAGATGCCACCACATCCTGATAGTCCTAGCGCACCTGAATCCACCCCATCAATGTTTTCTTTCAACCATGGGCAGATAGGCAGGATCCATCTGATTGATCTTAGAACCATAGGCTTTTTGACCATTCCAGGAACATAGAGAGTCTTTAGAATAATCAATTTATAGAATTTGTTATTTATCGCACATGTTTAAATTTTAGAGGTATATAACACCACCCTATAAATCACATGAAACCCATCCTTCAAAGAGGGCCTAAGGATATCAATGAAAACACTATTTCATGCCTTCTAGATGAAATCATATGCAGCAGAAACAGTAAATAAAAGCAACACATAAATCTCTTCACTTTGTCTATCACCCTCGATGGATCACAAGAACCTATCAATGTTATCCTCCTAGAGGGAAGTTCCAAATAGATCATGTAACTGATTCTAGATTTAACATGAATAATTTCATGGTAGAAAAATTTGTTTTATGGTTTCATCGGTCTGCATGCACAAATAGAAGATGCAAGATGCAGCACAGTTTGATGCATCATACTTTTCATAGGTAGTTTGTATTTCCAGACCCTCCATATGATAAGGTATTTAGTAGGAGGTATAAATGTTTTTCTAAATCCACGTAACTGAGCAGGAGTGGTAGTAGAGTTATCAAACAGGTGCCTATATTACTCTCTAGAAGTGAGTATCTCATTCACACTAGGAGTCCAAGATAGAAATTCATAAGAATTGTAACTATAATGTTATAACTACAACTAGATAGGACTGGGTAAACATCCGTGCAGATTGTGATGATGATAAAATTCATCAGTCGAGAGTGTTTTCATGGGAGGTGTAACATCAATTGTCTCATGTATAGGTTTTTCCAGCCACCGTTTTGTACACATATTATGATCAAAAGATGGACAGACCATCCAAATAGAGCATTTCTTATGGCCATGGTAGGCATTCTTGATGGTAGGCCAAATAAGGGAAGAAACATACATGGAATTCCCATTGTACAACTTAGATAGAAACCTCTGTGAAAGAAATTTCAGTGAAACATCACTGCCAGAAACCAGGTTCCATGTGAACTTACTAATAATAGAATCATTTAATAAGCTCAAATCCTTTACACCCTTACCTACCATGTCAATTGGATTGATACATTTTTTATAGGAAACTGTAATATGCTTCTTCTCATTAATGGATTTAGTCCAAATAAAATTTATGATTAGAACTTGAAGTTCCTTAATGAGGTTGTTGGGCAATTTATAAATATAGAAGGCATAGAAAAACATATAAGTAGTCATGGAATTCACCAAAAAAATTATACCCTCTTGGGAGAGGGATTTCCCTTTATAGGACACCATATGAGAAATGATTCTAGAACAAATACTTTCAAGATAAACCCATTTGACTCTTACTAAAAAAATAGGCACAGCAAGATAAATTAAAGGAAGGGTTTACCTCCTCACCCCAAGGTTCCTGGTTATTCTGTTCTGTCTATAGATGGTCATACCTTTCCCGAACACAATAAAAGATTTATTCTAGCTAATCACATGCCCAAAAATGTCTTCATAGTGATAAAATAGATTCTGAATACAATAAAGTGTCCTTTTATCATCTTTCCAAAAAATAAGTATGTAATCAGCGTAAAAGAGGTGAGAGGGTGTAAAGTAATCCTTTCCAATGCTGATTTTCCTATATATACCATCTTGCACAAGGTCATTCGGACACACACTTAGTTATTATTTACCTAGAGAAAAAAGAAGTCCAGAGAGGGGGTCCCCTTTTCTGACACGTCTAGTACATCTAAAGTACCCTCTATGAGACCCATTTATGATAATTGATAGCCTGGCACTACTCAAAATGGTAGAAACCAGATTAACAAAGGTCTTAAAGAATCCTTGTTTCATGAGAATCACAAATAAAAAATTCCAACAACTGGTGTCAAATTCCTTGGAAATATCTAGCATAAGAGCAAAGCTTCCATTCCTGAATTTCATTCTTATAATGTTCACAATTTCCAATGTCATGAAAAGAAAACTCTGAATGTTCCTCCTAGGTAAAACCTAAATTTATTAAGAGTATTTAATTCACTAGAAATGTTACTTAGCCTTAAGGAAATGATCATGCTGCTGAATTTGGGTATTTTTTTACCAATAGAAACTATCCTAAAGTCTTTGATATGCAAGTCACTTTCCATCTTGGCAAGAAAGGCTATAAAACATGAATTGAAATCATAAGTCTTGGATGCATTATTGGAAAAATAACCCGCAGGTCTAATAACTTCAAGGCGCACAATGTCCCAATAGAACATAATGAAATTTTTAGTGAACCCATCAGGCCTACCTACACTATCAATATTCACAGAAAATAATGCATACTTTATTTCCTTCTCCATTGGTGCTACAATCAACATCTGATTCTGCTATGCACCAATGGTGGCTGACATATTCTCAAGAAGGTGGGACATGTTTCTATTCCCTTTCTCAGAGTATATCATCAAAATAGTTAACAACAACAATGGAGATTTCATCCTCTGTGTTGTATAATGATCCATTGATTTCAATAGCAGTGATACTTGGACATGTCTTCTTCTCTCGATGAAAACATTGGGAAAATAATGAGTTCATATCCCCTACATGTATCCATTAATTATTGTATTGGATCTTATCTAGCCTTTCCTAAAGTGATTGAAGGTCATCATGGCACGAAAGGTCCTAAATCTCATCCCTTGTTGGGACATTCTGATTTTGGCTTGAACTCTGGAAAGACAAGAGATGTTATTCAGTCGCCTTAATTTATTTTTCTCGATCAGAAAAGGATTCCTTGCTCCAATCCTTAATATGATTCTTCGCATGTTTCATCTTACTAGCCAGGATTTCAAGGGTGCTGCTAATCGCTTCCATCATCTATGCATTAGAGATGATCTCCATGGATTTGGGAGTAACTAGCCAGGCGTTGTTGAATCTGAAGGGAAGGGGGAAGGATCACCGCTGACTGGTACAAACATCCACTAAAATTGGACTATGATCAGAGTGAAATTTGGGTAAATTTAGACCTAAGACCATAATTGCATCATTCCTTTCATCAATTTTGAAAAAACACCTGTCCAATTTACTAGCTTTCCACCCATTGAGGGTGTACCTGCTCCATTTGAATCATGCCCCCACAATGGGTACTTTAGTCAAATGACAACTATCAATGCATGAGAAGAATTCAGTGGATTCCAACCTATTAAAATGGTTGCCAATTTTCTCCATGGGCTAGAGAACTGTATTTAAGTCATCCATGGTAACCCATCTGTGAGGCAACTGAGTAGAAATGTTTTTAAAATATCTCCACAACTCCTTGCTTTCGATGCAGAAGTTGGATGCATACAGAAAAGAATAGGTAATAGTGAATCCTTGAAACCCAACATCAACAGAGAAAACCTGGTGATTCATAATACCAGATAAGAGATTAATGCTATCATGCTTGATAATCCAATAGGATTCATCCCCAATGTCACTCATATTTATTGAGATAAACAAGTAACCAAGAGTTTCCCATTTAAAAGCAACCCACTTATAAAAAGTCATCTTTAGTTCAGATAAGGATATCAACAAACAGTTTTTGGTCACAATGAAATGCCTAAGGGCCTTGACCATGAGATCATTTTGAATCCCTTGACAATTTCAAAATTGGATCTTTATTTAGACAAGTTTGTTTTTACTCAGGTTTGAGGACAACCATTACTTTTCACTTCCACTATCATCTTCTTTCTCTTCCCTTTTCCTTTCCCTTTAGGCCACTCTTCCACAAAGGGAATCAAATTCTTCTCATCAAGTTCAGAAAGAGAATCACAATCATCATCCCACAGCTTCCCAATAATATGAATGAATTTTTTGGGTGAATGAGTGATAGCCAAAGGATAATCCTGTGATATTATTCTCTTGGAATCATTCTCACTAGGGACTTGAGAGAAGGGGTCCTCAATTACCTAAGGTGTATCTTCTGTAACAAAAGAATCCTTGGTAGAGTCATCTTTGAGAGGTGCCTGCATCTTCCAGCTGATGTGATGCCACCAAAAAAGTGTCCACAGAAGCCTTTCCTGCCTCTCAGTCATGCTCATGAAAAACCTCATACAAAGTAGTGATGACCGCCAAGTCATGAATGGCATAGCCTTTCACACCCACTGGGCTCAATAGAGCCAAAACACCCCATGAACCTACTGCTCAGAGCTGGTCTCAACCAAACTACCCGTCATGGGATCTTTGCACGGTGCTACAGTCGGGATCCCAGGGGGGAGGGATGGAAGGGGCATCTTCATTGTTATCAAATGTACTATGAACCTTAGGGTCATTAAGAACCATAACTTCATTCCTTGGGTAAAATTAAATTTCCATTTCAACCTTACTTATTATCCTGTTGATTGGAAATACATTAAAATTTTTATTAAAATTATCAGTATTAATAATTCCAGCAATAACAATCACCTTCAGATCCAACACAGGATCCTCTTCCGTTGTATTCAAAACTGAAAGCATGAGTCACCTCGAGGCATCCCCTTATCCTTATCACTTCCCTTCCTACAGGAATTCTCATCATGTCCCTTGATGTTATAGAATCCGAAGAGTTTAGACTTTTTGCATTTATGGACCAAGTGACCAAAAACACTAAAATCTAAACAGAACTTCGGCTTCCTTTCATAATGGATTTCCAACTAAAAACTATCATCCCTTGTGGTAAGTACCACCTCCTAAACCAGAGTAGTAGCCATGTCTACTTCAACCAGAACATTCACAAAGTGCCCAAATCATGGATTATCCATTTGCAGATCAATCATGATAGGGTTTCCAACTGAGGAAGAAATATCCAACAGGATCTTTGGATGCCAGTAGATCCAATGGAGCCTGAAAATTCTGGTCCATATCTATGTATAAGTATACCTCACATCAAAAGGATCGAAATTATGATCCCATTCCTGATTCCCATGAATTCCAGGCTTCACGGATATAGCACCAAAGCATCCAGCATTCCTCTTTAGCTCATCAAAAGGGAAGACTATGTGAAATTTTCCCCTTCCCATGGTAGTCATGTGCCAGTCCCCAAAAACCCATACCTCTGAAATCAGGTTCACTAGATAAGCAAACCGCCAAGCCCTCTCACCCTTCATTGTCATGACCCTCATGATAATCACAAACCTACAGAGCTTGATCCTCTCCTCTGTAGCTTTCTACATGGAAGAAATATGTGCAACATGACCTTTGAGAATGTTTCTTCTCGGAGAAGGGAGACCAACATCAGAGAACACCATATTCTTTGCCGATTTAACAACTTTGATGAAGTTTTTCATATAAGATGTTTCTGAAGATGTCCCAACAGAACCTATGAAATATTTATCAGAATCACACCGATAAAAGAGATCCTTGTTCTCCACAAAATCAACTCGAGCAGAGTTGAGCCTTTCCCTAGATTTCTCATCAGCAACCCTGACCAGTGCATGTGATTCCTTCTCCCCCGAGTTTCCCACTTTCCCTGCCTTATTTTTTCGAGGATTGATTATACATCATATAGTTTATCTTCATAAGAAAAGTATGAAGTTGTTTTCTGTTATAAGTTTATACGACAATGACTTGAACTAAGAAGTTTAATGTCATGTGATGAGGACATGTACCATATAGTTTAATGTTATGTGGCAAGGATGTGTTTGAATTTTCCCAGAATCTAATAGGAACATTATTGGTGGGATATTTTAGGTCATATCCTTGGTGAACTACAAAATATATAGAGTAAAATGAAACTATATCTATTTTGTTTTCATAGAAAATATGATTATTTGGATGGAGGAATTTTTATATTAGAGGTATTAATGATAATGAAGTCTATGTTAAAGGATACTATATAGGTCTGGTTCTTGTTTAGGATCGTGGAATTTTGATTTCTTCGTCATGGAATCATAGATATAGTTATATGGAATGGTGATGTTCCTACACATATCTAGATCTCATGAAATTATATCAATATATGTATATTATGATACTTTAAACAGTTTAAGGTCTTATATGATAGACTATATATCTTGAAATTTATCCTCATATAATAAAGGTTGTGTACTATGTCGTTTATAATCATGTATCTAGGACTTGGGTGTCATGCAGATTAACTTCATATGACTAGGACAATATAAATTGGGGAAAATTGATTTATAATGGGTTTTTGGATTGAGAACTTTATACTGATGATGGATTCTTTCATAGATTCAGATCAAAATTGTAATAAAGAGGCTTCATGAGATGGAACACTATAATCAATTTAAGGTCATGAAAAATGAAATGTGGTTGTTGTTTAATCATCAATATAAATTATACACAAAGAAAATTCTGTAGCTTCATCTTAATGCATGGTCCATAAAGGAAAACCTTGTGTGATTTATGAGATCCAGTCACCAAGATTAGGTGAGGTGTTTAATTAGGGTTAGACCCAGTATTAGAGAACTATACATCATCTTTTTCCCTAAGGGATAGGAATCAAGACAAACATATTTCTTAAATAATGTTTCTCTATACATATCTAGATCATTTATAGGATAATATGAGTGAAATGATTTCATTGATAAGAAAAATAAGGATACAACCCAATGTGAATTGAAAATAGTTTTGTCCCTATATAATTATCATTATAAATAGAATCTATGGATAGGACTTGGAAAGAAGATCCCAGTATCACTACATATCCTAAGGCATGGGGCTCGGGACACACATAATTATTATAATAAGGGGAAAAATAATATCACCTTGCCTTATATCCAAGAAAGGATAGGGAATATTACATGAATAAAATGGTGTTCTTTCATCAAGACAATGTGGGGGAGTTATTGGAATTGGGAATTTTTCTAGGCCCATGATAGGATACTTGGGAATAATTGTATATCATATGTTAACAGAAATAAAGGTACATATATTTCTGATGATATGGGTAATTTTATCATAGTGTGGATTGATGGAAACAATAAGACTTATTACATGGATTTGGATCTTCTGTAAGAGGGACATACCTTTAAAATAGTCCAACCCAAATGATTTAGGAGTATGTAAATAGTCTATTTTATTACATGTGGTTTAACATCATGCATTGGGGATAAAGGTGTTCTACAGTTTAGGGTTATTTTATGAGGAACTTGGACATTATTTTTTACATCTTGTAGTGAGGAAGAACGAAATATGGGGGAATTTTTTCCTTTATAAAAACTAAAAGGTTCAGAAAATTATTCATTGATAAATCCTACATGGATATAGATCTATTATAAGGATTAAAGGGATTAAAAGTGATAAAGATTCATTGATAAGCCAATGATAAGAGATCCAGGCATTACTGTGAATCTTTTATTTCTATGAATTAAACCATAAAAAGTTCTTATATGGACTTATGAACAGATTTGGTTTACATACATAATAATATGTAAAAATCAAATGGGTGCCATAGTGTCATAATCAAAGAAAAAATAGAATATTAATTGGTCGGAATTACAACTATTATGGAAGAACCAATGTGAGTAGAGTATACAGCTAGGACTAGGATAAGGGATTAATGCATCATTATGTATCCTAAACAATCAAGAATCAAGACATACATAGTTTTGAAAATTTATCTCTACACAAATAAATCTCTTACATAGGGAGGGGAATCATATTTTGTGTAGGATTATGAATGGAACAAATAATGCATCGAGAATCCCTATATGAATCAATATTTCATATATGGGAATGAATCCATAGAGAATGGGTCACTCTAAATAGTTTAATGTTATATAGGGTGGACTCAATTTTTATGTATTTTATAGTCATGTAGCTAGGGGTTAACTCCCTATCCTTGAACAAAATATCACTCAATCATGAAAATTGAAGCATTCAAATAGAACCTCTAAGTTCACATGAGTCATGCTCGATGTAAGAAACAAGTGGTGATTGGAAAATTGCCTAAATGAATAGTAGTGAATGGTAGGGGTGGAAGTGGGCCATATAATTTAGCATCATATGGAAAAGATATATCATTTATTTTTACATCATGTGATAAGGATGTTAGTGCTATGCGGTTTAGCATCATTCCACTAGGACATTGATGTTATGCATTTTAGCATCATGTATATGTTATAATGGTGGGGGTTTTTAGTTTAAAGTAATATGAATGGGATTATTACCATGTAGTTTAATATTGTAAATTGAGTAAGTATCTATCATGGTTCAATGTCATGAAAAATATTCTTCTTTTATATAGTTTATTCTCTTGCATCTTATAATTTTTTAAACCCATTATTTATGTTATGAAAAGAATTTTTAAGAAACCTTGTATTTGAGGTATGTGTGATGTGTTCATCATTCATGATGATCATGGAATGGGATCCATTATTTTAGATCTTGTATATATCATACCTAGTATCATTGGAGTACTCAGATCCAGCACCAATTATACTTTAAGTAATGATCATCGGTGAACCATCTTATTGAATTCTCACATAATCTTGTTTTTATGGATTTTATTATTATGTTATGTGTGAAACCAATCATAATCATTCCACTCTAATTCATCCTATCACTTCTAATACATCATCTTTAGAAAATTTATTACAAAAAGTGATGCAAAGTGAGAGTAGCTACACCTCAATGGTAGAGACCACTAATGTCCCATAAATAACTGAATATGGGTTTTCTTTGTATCATTATGGGTTGTGGTTTGATATGACCAGATAGCATGTATAATTTTTTCCAATATATTTTATCCTTATCCAACATCTTCTGGAGTATATTAAATAGTGTCTTGTTGAAATCCCCTATCTATCCATTCACTATTTCATAATAGTGTGGTGAGTAGTTGTATGGAATGATAAAATATTGATATATCCTTTTCCATTAAAAGTAATATAAGTTGGTGTCATTTTCCATCAATATTGTGTGAGGGACACCAATTCTAGTGTTAATTTTTATCTTCACAATGTTGATGATATCCTTCATTTTTAATTCTTTAAGAGATATAGCATTGGACCATTTGGAGAAGAAGGAGGAGGAAGTGAGGATGAACTTGAACTGTCTAGATATAGCTGTGGGATATTAACCAATGAAATTTATTTATTAGATGGAAAAAATAAATTATTTATTATTATGTTTTATCTTTTGGGATTTATTGAAGAAATTGGTATAATTTTATCATGTATGACACTTCTTAATGAACACCATGCAATCATGTGTCATCGATGGCCAAAAATATCCAATCCTATTAACATAATGTAGAATTATTTTATCTGACTAACGATCCCTACAATAACCTATGTAGACTTCCATCATGGAGGAAAGGGTATCTCCTCCATCAATACACCTAATAAAAACATCATCAAAACCTCTTTTATAGATATCTTTATGATAATTCATTCCATCTTAAGGAATGAAATTTACATCCCAAAATTGTATTTGTTCTTTATTGGATCAATCTGATAGAATAACTACTCTTTGTAGGTATTCCAATGTGAGGGATATTCACCCAATGGTGGTATCATTTAGTGGGGATATCAACTCTCCTTAATCATGATAGGAGGTGATTTTGTTGAACTCTTCCATGTCATTATTGACTAGTTGATATAGCACTATAATGATCATGATGCTAATGACTATTACATCCAAGTTTGGATCAAACATGGTTGTGGTTGAATTAGACAAGCATCGATGTGGGTGTTCTATGGATAATGTATGTGAGATAGTGTTGGATCGGAGTGGAATTCTATCATCAATCCTCATACATAACTAATCATAAGGATCGGTTCTTATTTCTTAATTACATATCCCATATTAATTTACCTGGTCACCATTTCCGAGTCACCCATGATACTAAGGATTCCCACTAGTATCTATAATTCAAAATCCAATCCTATAATGATATCTTGTTATTATTCTTAATTATTGGTCCATCCCTCTGAAAATATGAAGTAATAGGGTGGATCTTCCATTATTGGGTAGATGATAACAATTTTCAATAAAACTCTATTGAGTTTTGGATCTTCCTTTCTTATTATTATCAAGATTCAAGAACTATCATAAAAATACATCTCCGACATTTTGGGAGTGACATGGACTGAGAAAACATATTCATCAAGGAGCTCTATATTAACTACTATGCTTTCTAAAGTTGGATGTAATACCAAAAATTCAATTAGTTTCGTCCCATTAATTTATTTTTGAGATATTAATTAAATTTCATATTTTTGAAATATGGTTAACCATCATTCCATATAGACAATAATAATTAAATGGTTGAAGGTGTTCTTGATTATATCAATATGAGATACTTGATAGTTCTCATAATGCTACAATTAGTGTCTCAACTAAATAACTATAAAGATAAGTGGAAGGAAATTATTCTCAATGTCAGCGTATCAAGTATCCATATCCAAAACAAATATAATATATTAGATACACTTTTCCTTCCCAACGTTATTTTTATGTTAATGAATGGAACCAAGTGATATATCCAAGGTCGCCACATAAAAGATGATCGGTGATAATTTATAGGTTGCATTAATACCAACAGGGTCAAGAGGTATTGTTTGAGATTTTTGAAATATTATTGAAAATATACATCTCATTGATAAGTGGCTCCCTTATCTATAAACTTTTTTAAGGGTATAAATTTATAGATGAAGTTGGATATGATGAATTTGAGATAGGTGAGGCATCTCGGAATCCCTCTAAACTATTTGAGTTTTCAAAGAGGTAGAATGTAAAGTATTACCTTAGTTTTCTTAGAGTTAACTTTGATGTTCTAATGTAACATTGTGAATCTAATAAAAATTCCTGATGACATCTTAAAAGAACATTTCAAGGTATTTATCGTCAAATTTTTTTCAATGCTTGTTTAAAATGGTATCAAAATCAATGTTAATATTACAATATTATCAGGACTTAACTACTATATAGTCAATGTATAATTGCATAATTTCCCATAGAGGGGATTGTAGATACGTTTCATGTCACATTGGTATATAGTTCTTGTATTCTTTAAGCCAGAGGGGATTACTGGATAGCAATAAAAAACTTGGGGTTCCCAAAATGTGCTGGTATTCTCATATTAAGGGGATATTTGGATCTATTTTTTTTCTATAATTTACTTCCATGAAGGAAAGGGATTGAAAAGCAATGCTTATATCAATCTATAGTTCTATAATTAAGATATGGAAATTATCCTTTGGGAAATACCAATTGTTTTTTCTGAAATCAATGTAAAATCGGGTCTTCCCATTTTTATATTTAAAAAGGATGATATCGCAGATCTATTTTTGATTTTGGACCTCTTTAAAGAAGTTCTATTTGATAATATTATCAAATTTTTCATCCTCCTTGGAAGAATGAGTTGGATGCATTCTCTTGAATGATTGCATGAAATCATGATAATCAACTGGTAGTCCTAATAATGGGTGGCCACATCAGGATCCATTTCAAGAATTTCTATATAATTACAAGTGAATAAATCTCAATTTTTCTTTAAGAAGAAGATATATGTCTCCTTATATTTTGGGGAAACTATGGAACTGATTAACATGGGTCGTGGATCCTCCTATATAAACATATTCACTTGTCTGAGTTTATTAATAGTGGTAGATATTCCTTACTCAAATTCCATAGAATCATCAAAGATATCCACTTCTTATCCCTCCCCTACCTCATTTTTTCAAAAATGGAAGAAAATGGGTCATTTATTTATCCATAACTTAATATGGGGGAATTTTAATCTACTGTGAATGATTTGGAGGCATCTCTAGACTGAGAGGGTATGGATAATGATACTCATTATCTGGGTCACCCAAAACATGTTCTCTTTTCTATTTTATTTCATAGTGGGTAGAATAGTTGTTGACTAATTATATTGAAGGTGTGAGGTGATGGTATATTCCACTCCCATTGGTGATGGTAGAGTGTCTCTGTGTCCAGAAAAGGAATAGTTATGGCCATACTTGGATCCAAAAGACACTGCGGACACTTTTTATAAGGTTTATCATTATCATCATTGAAGTTATGTTCCTATTTTTCCTAGAATGATATTTCCAACATATCTCATATCATGAATATAGGGTGAAATATTCTCAAACCCCCATTTTTACCTCCTTTTCTTAGATTTAAGGTCTAATTAATTGAAGATAAATAGTTATGTGTTCTATATATCAGTTAGACTTGACTTCATGTAAAGGTACTCATGATTAAGATTGACTTTTATAGGGGTTTTGGTTCATTTATTCTTTATCAGTGATAGCTTCTTTGTGGGGAAATATGATTAAGCTTAATATAATTTGAATTTAATATAATTCATTAACTTTTCAAATAGGATTCAAATGAACTAATTATTTACTAAGTTTAGAGATATTTCCTCTATTTGATTGATAGGAATTGAATAGTTTAAAATGAGTTCATTGAATATATTGAAAAGGTCCATTTCTAGACCATTTTGGGGAAGTGATTTAGATGTCATCAACTATTATTGACTATTTTCCATTACTTTGTTATAATCATACTTCTATGTATTAGAATTCAGAATAATAAAAAGGGGTATTTTCACCATAAAAAAGTCCAAACGTTTTTATAATATAATAATTAACACATTGATGATATGATGAATTCACTTCACGTGTAAATGAATCTATAGAATTCCCAATAGAGTATTCAAATCCCTATCTAAACAAATAAACATGAACTTAGAGTGAAATTATAGGTCTCTAAATTCGGATCAAATCATTATTTGACCCCCAAGGATTTTTCTCACTCTTTTTATACCCTTGAATCATCAGATTTTAAGGATGAAAATCAGTTTCACTAAGGCCAAAATTCTAGAGGGTATAGACTAATAAGGGATTTATTTTGAGGTCATTATCAATTAGATCCTAATAGAAATTGAAATAATTGGATTTTATAGATTTGGAAAAGGGTCTATCATGTAAATTTATAGTTATTTTTTGTCTTTATTTGTTAGGGATATGACCACACATCATTCTAAAGGGTTTCTTTGTACATTATATACATATTTCGTAGTAAATTTTTCCTTGAAATCTTAAGGAATTAAAAGGGCCTCAATAAGATCTTACAAAATTTCCTTTGTAATATAGAGAGTATCAAGGATTGTGGTCTTACTTTAAAAACATAAAGATGTTTCAATATGTAATATTTTTAGACCAAAGGCATACACTTCTAATGAAGAGGTTCCTACCTAGTTTGAGGCTTGAAACCTAAGGCTACTTGTGTTGGTGGTTACTTTTCCTAACCAGAATTCTGAGGCATTAATTTTTTATGGGTTTAATTGATTTAGTTATTTATCATTCTGATTTCAACCAAATAAGTACATATTTGAAAATTATTCCTTGAGTATTATTTTATCTAAAAATTTATTAACTAGCACAAGAGTTAATTAGCTCTCTTTTTTATCCTACTAAAGTGTGTGTTTCTAGATTTCGGAAGCGTATATGGATTTCGTGTAGATATTTCTAGAACACTTAGATCTGTAATGACCTAATCTTCCTCAACATATTCAAAATAGTAATCCTCTTACCCCTCCTAGATCTCAGATGGTGAATCTAGTCCCATGGGTGTATTTATCCCTGAAAATGTGTTTTAAAATCTCATTGACAAAACCATATTTTGTTTCTTCATCCTATGAGGATTCTATTTGGAAGGGTGGTTCCAACAAGACTATTTAATGGGATAGTTTCCATCCTCTAAATAATAAAGGAAGGATTTCTTAGAGATTCTGAACCAACTTAAGAATTGTAATTGGTTCCTCTTCTTGGGTTTTATTTTTATTTAACTAATTATGTTTAATATTTAAAGGTGTTATTTTGGAATACTATAATGTTGTAAGAGAAGGTTAAATCATATATGAAGGAATTAGGGTTAAACATTCCTTGATTCAATTATTCCTTAATAATGGAATGTTCTTATTCGACTGACTTTCTATTCATCCATCCATCAAACATTTTGGTTCCCTTACTCATTACTTCTTTCTATTTTTATTCTTCTTCTAGTGCGATGATAGGGACTCGTGATACCTATGCAAGAGGTTTTTCAATCTTTACCTACCAGAAATAATTCATATTTTGGAGGATGTATTTAAAGATGAATCACTCATTAATGTTTTCCTTAATTTCTTGATGGTATTAAAAATAATTGGGGTTGTATTTGAGGTTGATTTCATTAGGTTTCCTAGCCTCATGAATTTTGAGAAATTTATTTTCCAAGGGATGAAGTACCCAAATATTTTCACATTTTGGATGTTATTTAGATATTCATATGGTGGATGAATTTTATCTTTTCTTATCTACTTTTAGGAGTATATTTTTTTCATTCATTCAATGCAATTCATAGTGTAATATTTCATAGATTTTGGAGAAATATCTATTGTTGGAGATCATTTTAGAATAACTATGTTCATTTATGCTTTTTCAAATCACTTTCTATGAGTTAATAACTTCTTTCAACATTTATCTTTTGAATGCCGGATGGAATCATTAAATATATTTTCAACTACTACAAACTCCTTGAACCCACTAGGGTATTTCAATGGAATTAGTGGTACCTATAACTCATAATAAAAATTTTCAACAAAAAAATATTTTGTAGCTTATCTGGAGGGAGTTCCATGTTCAAGGAGTATGTTGGACCCTATAATTTAACAGTTAATTCCAATACCCTCTAATTATTATGATTCTTATTATTAGAGAAATTAAGGATTTCTATCTTTCATAGAGTGAAGATAAACTAGTAGATAAATTATCAACATAGGTCTTCCCACCCTATAATGGGTCAATAATGTAGGTTTTTATACTTGATAAATGTTGATCCTTTCTATTTTTACAAGAATCATAGGATTCTAGCTTCTTCTTTCCATTTGATAAATCCTATCTTGGGATCACCTCAAGAAAAAAACATATCATGTGTTTCTACGAGTCCCCATTTCCATTGAGGATCAATAATATTGGATTTTTTAAATAGTATGGAGGTTGAGGAACATCCTCCCACTCAATATATGATTTCCTCTTTAGTTACATGAGAACACATTGATATTTAATGGATTCAATTTCAGTTATTATGGAAATAATGAAATCAATAAGTTGTATAAGGATGGTCAGTTGATCATACATTTGAGGAAGGCAGTTGCAGATCTTGATATAGTGAGTTTTCTTATGTCTATTATCAATACCTAATACCCTATAGCATAGGGTGACTTTCTTCACATTACTCTCACTACCACCCTAGTGGTAGGAAACCCTGTTATTCTTTATCCACTATGTTTAAATACATAGAATATATTACTCTTGAGTCTATCATATGGTTTAATACATCCCTAATAAGTTGTGTAGTCTTCTAAAATTAGGGAAGATCCATAGCAATTGAAATATTGGTTTCCACCTATACATTTTACTCAATGGGAATATTACCCCTAAGTAATTCAATATTAATTCATGTATCATCCTGACCTTGATACCACTTTAAATGGTTCTCTAGAACAGATGACCAATGGGCCTTAGGTTCGCATCCCCATACGCCAAAGGCTACAGACTGGTAGTGAGGGTTTGAGAGGTGCTAGTGGGGTGACTATATCTGATGGATTTGACAATAATAATATTCAAGATATATATAACGTCATAAGAAAAACTGTACTCAGTGTAGGATATGAACATTTAATATATAACCCACTTCCCTTGTACTCTACTACCACATTGAAGTAATCGCTATCTTCGTCCATCACTAGTAATCTCTAAATATGTTCCCACGGTGAAATATATGGAATACGACACATTAATTCATAAATATATAACTTTAGTGAAAATTATTCATGGTGTAATTCCCAAGGTATCCCCTGATGAGAGTCATCCCAGGCGAACCCTTAGGTTCCACCTAAAATATAACACCAGAACCTCATTCCCTTAATTTCATAATTTTCATGCCTAATATATAAGTTCCTGGTCCCTGAAACCTTAGCTTATAATTCCCCTCGATATTAATTCTCAATGTCCTGACGCACTTCTATGTATTTCCTCCAGTAATAATAATTTTTGTCCCAATATCTAATGTTTGTGGGAATGGAGATATATGTCCTCTCATTATCATCAACTGATGGTCCATCACAAACTATGTGTATTTATATAGTGATCACCCCCAATCATAACTAATGGTCAACACCATAACCTAATCTTTATATTCTCCAGGGTTCTCCAACCATGTCGAGTAGTCAATATTTCCTTTTCTAATTCCTAACTGTGTGAACACAACTCCAAAGGTGTGTTGACCAATAAACGATGAGAGAAAATCACCCAAAAAATTCTTAATCCACATCATCAGGCACATCATACCCCTATGACCATTTCACTAAGTCCTTATGGTCAACACCATCTCAATTCACAAGGGACATTCCCCCATCATTATGACCTCATCACATCAAATCCTGATGACTGAGTCACGTCAACCTAGAGATCATCATAACTCCAAGTATCCAAATCCAATCCCAAACTAATGAACTATTTCACCTCAATCTATGTGATCATCATCAACTCAGTCCTCATTCCAAGCCCAATGCATTCCCATGGAACCATGAAATTAAATATAAAAAAACTCATTTCATTTCAATTTATACACCCAGCCCAAACCTCCCAAGATGGTCCAAGCCCCTTACTCATCTTAAACAAGTATAGTGTTTCAAAAGTACGCCCATAAGAATCTTATATCATCAATTTAGTGATTTAAATAGAAGAATTAAATTTATTAGGGCCTCACTCAGTCAACCCACATAGAACATATAGTGTGCACACCCAAAACTCTTATAAAATATTTGAAAAAGTATAGGAACCACCTAACTTGTACTCATAGGTATGTGATTGACTAATTTCAGCCTTATACTCAAGATAAAATGAGATAAATATATTTTTCAGGAAAAAAACCATGAAAAAGGGAAATGATATTGTAAGAATTTAGCTTTCTATATAGTGAGACAAATAGAGAAAAGAGGATAGCAGATCAAAGGCCTTACCAAGATGATTCAGTATCCACCATTGGATTGAATATCAGTGCATGGATAGAATATTTGTTTTAAATCATAGGAAAGTCCAAAACTAAAATTCCTTAAAACCATCTAAAAAAATCCTTCGGTTAATAAAATTCCTGGAATTGGGTTCTTAAGATCAAAAAATAATTGGCCCATTCACCAAACTCAAAAAAATCAAACAGGTTGGGAAAATATGACCCACTTAAAAATAGGATATTACAATCTCCTCATGTTAACATAGCTCATCCATGTTCTATCAATCATTACCTAGAGATGGTACAGAACATACCCATATCCTCAAAATCAACTTGGATATCTCCTTTAATTAATTCATATGTCGAATCCCCTCAAGACTCTCCCCACCTTAGTAGTTACCTACTATGTCACTTCCTGACCCAAAAAAAGAATTACAATGGTCCACTGACCATCCCTTGAATCAAAAGACCTTCAGTGATGCACCATCACTCATGTACCTTATCAGGTTCCCATTTCATATCTAATATCAATCCAGTCCTGCATCTCACTAGATGCCTATAATAAGTCTCAGTCCCACGAACCACATATGAAACATGAACCTCGTCAATGCTCAAATGACTATGCACCTCATGTATGACCAGCATCACGTTGATTCTCATAATATAAACCAATGCCAAAAAACCTTTTATATATATATATACATATATATGAAACGCATCACAACTAATTCCAACCTACTAAACAACATTTGGATTTTCCAAAATCAATACATATTAACCTCATTCATCAAAACAAGCCAATGCCCAGAATAAAACAAACTCAGTTATTCCCATAGTGTACCTCTAACTATATTTGTATCTCCATCCTGCACTACACACAAAAGTTTAACAATATGCACCTAGACTAATGCCTAACTACCTGAGGCATTGACTCTCTATAGAGCTACACTAGCTACCATACACTAACCCCACTTATAGGTATCATTGTCTCTTCCATGACCTTTATGTGTAGCTGAATCTCAGATACCATCTCCTAGTACCGAACCTTATACAACCTCAAATCCCTACATATTCCTCAGTCCCCGGCTTCAAGATGATCAAGAATTATTTCTACATAACCTCTCTAAATGACCCATCTGAATTCCTTCCCAACACTCCTTGAGAACTCAATCACACTGGGCTTGAACATCCCCTGGATTCCCACATTGGAATGCTAAAGCCCCACTCGATGGTGGTTTGATTGAATCTATGGCATGACAACCCTATTCAGACTCCTCATGACCCTGATTCATGTCTCCTTATGCATCCCAACTCGACTCAACTAACATTGTCACCCATATCATTTAATACTTCTCTATTAGGTTCCCCTTACCTATACGTGTATAATTAACCACCTCTAAAATGGATGTTGGCCTAAAGATGTTGACATGTACCTTTATGGAGTTCTCAATACATCCTCAAAACATCGCAACCTAGCGATGTCATCACCTCACATAACAGCTGAAAAATGTGATAGATATGTAAAATTGGTTGCATAGTCCATGATAGAACTACCCCTTACAAAATATTCATGAACTCACAGGCCCTATCTGCCCTCAACATATCTTGAATGAAATGGTAAATGAACCTGAATTCAAAATCCATCCAATCCATTCCCTTGTGTCTTCCCTCTAGTACCTATACATCCCACCAACATTTTTTTGGTTGTCTGATTATATAGGCATCTAGTTTCAACCTCAGATCTAGGGTGTTTTGATTTCACCGAAGATTGTCTAAACCAACTCAATCTAGTTATCTTCCACCTATAATCCACCCCAATACTAAAATAGTGGTAGGTGTTGTGATTTAAACTCTTGAGTAAGGTATTCCATCAAGGGATCAATTCCTTGATCTCCCCTATTGATTCCCTAGATAACCTGAACCAGACTATCTATAAGCTTTTCATCTATCCATGGCCTGAAGTCTTCCATATGTGGTTTCCTGGCCTGTATTGAAGCATGTACATGTGCCTATACCATCATCTCATGATCATATTGAAACTCTGAGGCCCCATCCCGACCCTCAGGAGCCTCATCCAATGCACGCTCATGCGACACCATATCACCGACCTCCTAACTCTCCACCGGAGCATGTCTAGGTGGCATCTTTTGAATACCAATACAATGGTAAAACAACCATAATAGTATATATATATATGCACATCATATATAGGAAAATATGTAATAGGAATTGCGATCTCACTTCCCTTAAACTCTCATATCATACATTGTCATAAGACATACGACCTCAGGGCCCCTTACCTACCTGTATCAGGGTCAGGTATCACATGTAACCCAAACTTGTGGCCCCCTTCCTACCGAAATCAGAGTTAAGAATCAAATATAATCCATCCTCATGGCCCGTCACCTTCCCATAATTTGTTCACGAGTCACATATCATATATATTCATCAGGGGTACCCGAGTAGAATGACACCAAAAAGGTTATACATGAAACCACTATTTACCTTTTTGTTGGGACATTAAATATCTCACCCCCTATTATCATATCTACCTAACCATATCAGGTTATAGACCATATATCACATGCATATTCATATCATCTCACATGGATTTCATTGGAACCACATGCCTAGGATGGCGGAGTATAATTACATCAAAGAGAGGCAAATCAAGAAAAAACCCCATTTTGCTTCCTTTGTGGACATATTAAACAGCCCAACCAGTCTTAGTGAAATCCAGGTTCCCAATAAAAATCCAATGAAAAAAATATACCTTATGAGTCTAAGTTCCTATCCTCATGCATAAATAAACCACCCTTTCCATGTCATCCAAGCGTCAAAATCCATATTATAAATAACTATCACACCCAAGTGTGCCACTCATAGTGGAAATGAAATCCAATCTAAAATAACATATAAAGATAAAACATTTCCCACCCCTAGAGGCTTGGTTTATCCCCCATGTCTGTGGCCATAGGCACCCAAACATGGGTTATGTACCCAATACTAACTACATCCAAGTATCCAGTCTACCATAGCCCATATAATAATACCCAATAATGAAAAGAAAATAATTTGATACCAATACTAGCTAGCTAAATTCTTCTACCCAATCCCAAAGAATAAATTTTTTTTGATACCATTTATATCGGACAGACTTGGATGCCACTTTAAATGGTTCTTTAGGATGGTTGACCATTGGGCCTTAGGCACAAATTCTTATATACCTAGAGCTTTAGACTAAAAAAGAAGTTCTGAGATTTTATAGTGGGGAGACTATAACTTATGGTTGTGATAATAACAATTTTATGATAATATATAATAATGGAAGAAAAACCATAATCAGTGAAAGAAATAAGATAAAACTAGCATAGGCATAATACAATAGTTGTTGAATAATAAACAAGCCCAAGGGAAATGATACTACATGTAGATGACATTCTATAACATGTTATACATAACACTTGAAAATAAGGTTTCCAATGTTCAAACATTATTACATACATATATAATCATAAAGAATAAAAGGAAACTCAAAAGTAAACTTCAGAATATGAAAGAACTATCATGGTCTCCTTCCATCCATCCCATGAAAAAGTTATAACTTTACAACTGAGTTCCAACTCCTGAGCTCAGTACCTTACCTGATCACAAATACAAAAAGTCTACATGAATCCAAAGGTACCCATGTACAGTGTTAGAATTTCTCTCAATAGGCCCCATCAATGTGTTCCTGTCTTACATCCATGATAATTCAGTTGTACTAAAAATAAGTAAAAAGGGTAGCACATGTACATTTAATATATAACATACTTCCCTTGTTTTTAGTAGCCACATGGAAGTGATCACCTGCATTGACCATCATCTTTAATCTATGAATACATGACCCTAGATATATATATATATATATATATGGTATAAAACACAATACTGCATATATATAACTACACTGGTGAGGATCCATGGTGTAAATCCCAATAAATTACCTGATAAGAGTCATCCCAGGTGAACCCTTAGGTTCCAAATAAAATATAACACTATCACTTCATTCCCTTGATATCATAATTAACATCCATACAGAACTCCCAATCAATAAGTACCTAGTTCCTAAAACCTCAGCTCATAAGTCTCTATCATCTCAAAGCCCAACTTCACAAGGCATAGTGATTTCTGTCCTCCAATAATAACCATTGTCGGCTCAACATCTTCTATCATGAGAAATAGTGATATATGTCCTCCCAATATCTTGTCCCAATGGCCTCAAGTGTCGCAGCAAGCCTCATCCCTCAATTTATGGTATCATCACTTTCAATCGATGGTCCATCCCCATTCATGTGTATTTCTACGATGTGCACCCCCAAACATAATTTTTGGTAAATACCATCACCTAAGATACATAGCCTATGGGGACCTCCACCTACATCAAGTGGTCAATGACACCTCATCTGAGTCCTAAATATGTGTGCATGACACGAATGATATGTCATCTAATAATCAATAATCAGAAATCACTCAAACAATGCATAAGACACATCATCTAGAACCTCATTCCCCTAAGATCATGTTTCTATGTCGTAATTTTCTACACCATCTCAAGTGACCCTAACCATTTTCCTTATATTGACAACCTCATCACCTCAAATCCCAATGACTGAATTGACTCAACCTAGTGGTCATCATCATTGTGAGTGTCCCATGAACAGACCAACCTAACTAACTATGTCACCTTAGTCCATTTGATTATTATCACCTCAATTCTTGGTCCAATCCCGTCAAATTACCCTAGAACCAAGAAATTCAATATAAATATTTAAATTCAATTAAAATTATATTCTCGACCCAAACTTCCCAAGATGGTCCAATCCCCTTACCCGGATTGACCAATTGTAGTATAGAAGAAGCATTCCCAAAGGAATCTAACATCATCAATTTAACAATTTAAAGACAAGTAGTCAAATTATTAGTGTCTCGCTTGGTTGACCCAAATGGAGTATATAGAGCATACCCCCGTAACACAAGTAAAAACTTATAGAAAATAGGAACCCCTACTATGTACTCAAATTTGTATGCTCGAATTATATCAGTTTTGAACTTGAGCTAAAATAAGGGAAATTATCATTTTAGATTAACTCCCTAAAAAATTAAATGATCTCGCATGGATTTAGCATTCCATATGGTGAGATAAGTATAGAAAAGATGATAGTGGATTAAAGGGCTCACTAAAATGAATATTTATCCACAAATGGGTCAAATATTTGAGTTCAGATGGGTGATTTGTCCCAAGTTTTATGAGAGACCAAAATATAGGAACCCCCACTGTTGTCTGCGTGAATGGGAGAACAAGGTGGAAGAAAAAGCTGAATAGAAGGGGTGATTTGGTATTTTCACATTTGTTTTAAAGATAGGTGCATGGTTAACTTGTACGATTTTCCTAAACATTCACAAACCATGTGTACTATGTATCCAAAGGGATATCCCCTCATATAGTTAGGAACATAGTTTACCAAAATGTATGCATCCGATGAAGATGTCAGTGTCCAAGACACTCACCTTGCACATTTAGGTGAAAGGTTTTCCTAACCATGCATAAAATATTAAAATACCCTCTGATAAAAATTGTATAAGGGATTGAAAATCTATTTAACACCTCTCCAATGGTTTTCCAAACCATTCTCAATGATTTTGGATGGTTGTATGATGACTCTTAGAAGGCTTCATGGGTTTTTTAAAATTGTGTGCATCTATCTACGAATTCTTAAAACTATGTTTCCAGACATTTCTTCACCTAAAACCCTAATCCAATTGTTCTTCCATAAAAACTATCTAAAAAAATACATGAGTCAATAAAACACTCAAAATGAGGTTTTAAATATCAATAAAAAATCCACCCACTCACCAAACTCAAAAAATCAAACAGGTTAGGAAAATCTGACCCGCTCAAAAACTCTTGATGTTACAAGTTATCTAATTTCATATAATTCAAATTCATATCAATCGTTCCTTTTCTCAATGGTTGTATCCTTATTTTAGTTTAGTGGTGGATGGGATAATACCACACCCTTCACCTTTTATTTAGATAAATATCACCATAGAGGTGGTATCAAAGCATTTGGGGGAACCCCCAAATGCTGAATATGTCTCTATTATTATGTAAACACACCCTCTTCAAGGTTTTTAGTGAGAATTTGGTTTCATATAGATACTTCCATATATTATCATCAATTTTGGAATTTCATTATGAATTATCTATGGTACTAATGCTGATGGAATTCACTAATTCATAATACACAACATGAATCATGTCTTCATGGGAAGGGTAAGGGTATTGGTCACCTATTTAGTATTTCTCAAGGGATAAATTACAATCCTTATTAGTGTTTTTCATAATAAGGTACTTATTAAACTTTTTTCCTCTATAAGACTTTAATTTCTCTACCTTATGCTCTCATGAAAATTAATTTTTGAAAGGTAATCTGGAGATATTTCCTAACATTATTTTTTTAACAAGTCTCCAGAGAGAAGGATAGGTCATTCAATTGGATAAATTTTAAAGTAGTCTATTGTGAATTTCTCCCCTGCCTAGGTGGAGGGGTTGTGATATAAATTCACCCAGACATGTTTTTTGGGGTTGATTTGGTTCTAGCACCAACAAATATTATACACATTTAGGGTTTTAAGATCCTAGGGGTGGTAGTTGTGGTAAAAAATCCCAAATCTAAGTAGGTTGGGGTTGTTATTGTATTTTCATTATGGAATATATTTCTACTACACTCTTAATTTTTTTATAATTAGTCTTAGTATGGATAGAAAACAGTTCATTTTGTGAGATCACACTATTCACTATTGATGGTAATGTTTTAGAAAGTGGTTTTAATTTTTTCAAGAGTGAATCTTGTTTAACATTTTTAGAGATCTGAGGTAAGAGTATATCAATGTCCTACTCCCATGGAGTTCACTGCTTTTGAGCTTTGGAAACAACAGGATTTTACCATACTGACCAGTCAGTACATGCTACCCTAAGTTGAGAATTGAATTGTTGTAAATAAATTGTATGCTACCATACATATTGAACTCTACTAGATATAGATTGGAGTAAAATTCAATAATTCGTGATCAACACGTCCTCTAATGTGTACAATGGGTGGATAATAAGTAATAAACTAGTATCAATCCATCAAAGCAATGAGGAATTCATATTGAAGATCTCTATATATACTCTCTGACTTTGGATTTTATACATCTAAAATGGATGATAATTCATTCTAGAAGAAATTTTCTTCTGTAGACTTGATATAGTTGACATATTATCTTTAAGAAAAGTGTTTTGTATTAATATGGAAAAGATTTTTCCACAAACATAGGAATATGTAATGTATGCATTCCATGTTCAATTGTTTAGAAATTTCATATAAAGAGGTGGTTATGGGCCAAAAAATAACCATTATTTTATTTTAGTCTAGTTATTTCCTCATAACCATGGATTTATTATCATCTTTAAAAATGGATTCCTCTACATGATTAGACTAGAGTGGTTATTTCGCAGTTTCCTTATCAAGAGGAGTGGGATAGGTTGGAATCTCTTCCACTACATGAAAGGTTAAATAATGAAAAATGTTTTGTGAATAGAGATTGTCATCTTATATCATACTTAAGATGAGAAGATATATCTCTTGTCAAATATAAGGATCTTAGTGTGACTATCCTCAATATATAAAGTTCCTATTGATATGATATCATTCTCAGAGTAACATTAACATGGAGAGGACCTTCTTATCAAAATGGAATGTCAATGTTGGGAGGAATTTCATAGTGGAAACCAAGGGTAGGATCTCCATAATCATATTCTTATTTTTCATTATGGGTATTACTTCTATTATGGAATAATGTTCATATGTAGAGAAGATTTCTACAACATATTCCTGGGAGAGGACCTCTAGGGTGGATAGTCTGGCTTCCCCAAGGAGGACTTTCATGGTAACTAGTTCTTGATATATTGTCAAGGGGGACCATCTTTTCAATTGATCTTCTATATGTAAGGATGATTTTAATATATCTTACCCCAATAAAATTTATCATGATTGATATTTTTCCTTTCATATGTAGGACCTTCATAGTGGGAACTGTAGAGTTGATATTCAGAGATACTAAATAAATTTATATTGGTAATACATTCATAAATGCAGTTACTTCCTATTTATAAAGACAAGTCAATATATTTTCTAGCCACTATCGAGAGATGTTAAAAGACCTCTTAAACAAAATCATTGATCAGGGTAGGGATATGAGAATTCTTAGGGGTTGTATGCTTCCTCTAGAAAGATTTATTCTTGGATTCTCTTTATTGGGAAGTTGAGATCATGTATTTTTAAAAATAAACATCATAGGTTGGATTACACATTAAAAACTCTTATTCTTCTATATGAATATATTAATGGAAATATTAAGACTAGGAAATAATATGTGCATGTATTTTTTCCACAACCAGAATATTTAAATGATAATCTTCAGAATATGTAGGAATTGGTGCCTATATTTTGAATGCTATCAGGATATGTTGATGATATTCTTTGAACTAAAGGGGATCGAGAATATGGTTCTTCTTCTAAGCCTCTATTAGAATATTCTAGATATATCCTATGAGATCATCATGTATATAATCCTACTATGAAGTATTCATCATGATATCCTAGATAAATCTATTTTGAATGAGGATATATACATAGTCATGTTCTTCATTCCTCTCTAATACATTCCAAAAAATCATACTGAATATGAGTTGGAGTATGGACCTACTCTTAAGTAGCTCTTGAAGTATATTGTTTAGTTACTCGAATGAAGGGGGAAGGGGTATTTTTTTCCCCTTGTTAA
Source organism: Viscum album (assembly GCA_963277665.1). NCBI lineage: Eukaryota > Viridiplantae > Streptophyta > Magnoliopsida > Santalales > Viscaceae > Viscum > Viscum album. The sequence goes on along the minus strand of OY728140.1, from coordinate 2,105,296,567 downwards.
ATATAGGGATATTTCGATGGTGGTCATGTACTATTGATGATAGAATATGTGGATAGTTCTATAAGACATGGGAATGGATATAAGTCTCCCATTCAATCACCTTCTGAATGTATAGATTTGATTCTTACATGGAAATGGTAATATGGGACTACTACTCTCTAGGAGTGGGAATATGATCCCACACATATCCGATGATTATCACTGGGATATGCAAGCATGATTCATGTTTTGGGGGAATGAATGTGGGATTTCCTAATGGTTATTTATATATTATGTTAGAATTCTCCTCCTAGTGCTACTAGGGCATAAAAATAGGCGTGATGAGTGGGATAAGGGATAAAGTCCTACTTCCTGGAGGTCTCAAAGGTATGTTTGTGGGATTATTCTCTAAGGGATTAAATGTGAGATTTATCCCTTACTCTAGTGGTTTATAACTCATAGTGAGATCTCATTCTAGGTTCTCTACCCTAAATGGATGGGGAAATGATATGTTGCTCATTTTCCTCTATAAATTCCTAAGGGGTTGGGGCCACACGACATTAATGATGATAGTGATCTATTAGATACCTCTTTGTAGACTCCTAGGTGATAATGATATCATGATTTTCTAACTCTTCCATATCCCTAATATAAGGTAGGTACTTATTAAATCACTCTAGAAAGAATATCCCTAAGTGATTCAAGGTGGAAATAGGTTCTATCAGCTTTATTGTGGTATTCCTCTACTGGTGAGGTGATCTGTAGTGATTGATGGCCTAGAGTCTCTCTCTATCTCCATCTTCGGGGAGTGGATGGTATTGTTTAGGTAGTAATCTGTCACAAGTGTATTGGTAACCTATCACTAAATATGTTTCCTTTGTAGAAGTGTCCTTTGTGGGGACTTAACCTTCACAATAGTCAATTAATATGTCTAAAATTGAGTAGATTCCATCTATTTGGATTAAAGGGGGCTCATATAAGTGTTCTATGAAGTTCTATGAGAATAAAATATCACAAATAATAAAACCCATTGATTCATCCTCAAAAGTAAGATCATTTTTAAAAAATAATTTTCCTAGTTAAAGGATTCACATATTGTTCACTATTTTGTTTCTGATATGTGAATCCTTTATCTTCATTTTATAAGTTAATATGGAGCTGATTTCAAAGGAAATTGGTCATTGAGATCTTAACAGTAACACTTGGGTTATGAATTTTCGGAGAGGATGGAAGGTCTAAATCCTTCACACATTTTAGGGAGAATTATTACATACTCTTAGAATTTCATATAGATTTAGGATGTATTCATGAATCCTTCCCAAATACTAGTATAAAAATGGTTACCCATATGTCAATGAATAATTGTCAACATGAATTAATATGAGATTCTATATATATAATATATTCTTAATTAATGTGTCGATCTATATATATCAGTGGCTCTCCATTGATGTGACCATCTTTATGTAACTAACATTCTCCTCCATTCTCTTATTTGTTAGTGAAACTGCAATTTAATGCCAAATCATTAGAAAATGTAAAATTTATTTCTCTCTAGGGATGAGTTCGGAGTTTTAGGTATTGTTATTGGGACCATAAGATGGGATTCTTATGTATCACTATAAATGGTATTATAACCCACATAGATTAAGTTTCATAGTTTAAGGTTATGTGATAAGAATATACCATGTATTTTAATTTCATGAGGTACAGGGGTCGTCATTTACTTATATATCATGTATTTAAGAATATTTACATACATTTAAATGTCATGTTACTAGGACATATATTTCATGAGATGGATGAAAATATAGTATTGAATGGGGCTTACACATTGGGCATCCCTTTTCGTTCAAACAATCTATTGGCGACTAGATAAGAGAATATATTTTTGTACATTACACCTAGTAGGAGTCTCGTATTTGTTACTCAGGAACTTGTAGAGCCTTATTTAGCCATAGGTGTGAATATTTGTTTCCCTTGTATGGGTATCTCAATATCATTAATGTTTCTTGGTGATGATATCATTAATGGGAACATGTCAATGGATTATACCTCATGAGAAATCCAATGGAATCATGTCTCATTGAATGGACCAGGCTAGTAAATTCAACATTTTGGAATCCTAGATGAGCATATTGATTTAAGGGATTCTTCTCTAGTGTTTTATTGATAAAAATCCTCTTTATCAAGGGGATACATGGTTTTGATCTCGTTGAGGGTTCTATTTATATGGGAGTACAATTACTAACACACTTTTATTAAGGGAATGCAAGATCTAAGGAGGGAACTTTGGTTTGTCTAACTACTTGATCATGTATGTCTATTGGTTTGGAAAAATGTCATGTTTTATCCTTTTCAAGGGTTTTTTACAATGATGAAATGGGGCCATGAAGGTCATTTCAGTAGGTGCAGCCCAAATAGGTGACTTGGGAGATGGATAGAAAATGGAAGAGGTCCATCTACCCACCATTTGGGTGCTTCATGAAGTATTCATAAGGGTTCTAAAACTATTTAAGTGGGACCCATTAAGAATATCTTAGTTGGTACCTTCAAATAAACTAAATTTTCATTGAATGTGTGATATTTGAAGGTATATAATTTTATCATATAGGGCAAAATTTTCAGGGGACTTCACCAAATAATTTACACAAGGCACCCTCTGTACACTAAGTTTTATTGGTTACCTTGTGAATAAGTTTTATGAATAAAGGAATTAACAAAAATTTCCATAAAGGAAATCCTTCATAAAGCTACCATAGCTTTATTTTTTTAGTTTTTTCTCTGAGATTACATATTGTTTTTCTATAATGATTATCCTTTTTATTTGAAAATATCCTGATCGATGTAAATTCTAAGGATGGTTTTGGGTATTTTTAGGAAGTATTGGGTAACAAATGACTGCTTCTTTATTTCTAGTATGGTTAAAAATAAATTTCTAACCCTAAATATAGAATAATTTTTAACTTATGGTTCGATCTTCAGGAAATGATATCTCTTTTCCTAGTGGTATACCCAAAAATATTTTTAGGTTTTATATATTTTGAAAGAAGTAAAGATAGCTACCATGTAGGGCATGCAGGCGTGTTTAGTGTGGGATATAGTGGTAGGGAATTCTTTTTGGGTGTCATTCTTCAAAGGGCACTATAGGGATCTAGAGATGATTAATAATGAGTGTAGGGTTTGTCCCTCTCAATTAGGTAGGTGAATAATGGAATTCCTTGAGGTGCTATGTGGCTCGAACAGGTGGATCATTGGAAGAGGGGGCACAGACTTTTGGAAAGATAATTGGGTAGGGGAGTGCTAGTTTTTTCATGGATATCCTACACTAAATATCACCTTCAGGGAAGCTTGTGATTACCCAGCATTCATCAGTTCGGTTCTAAGTCAATAACAGGGGAAGGTGTTTGATAGTATATTCCTTAATGAAGAATAGGATCGATGATGCTTCACGGGTTCAAGCACGGTAAGATTCTCCATTCGAAGCTATATGGAGTGGAAGAGAACAGAGATCAGCCTTTAGAATGGGTCGGAGAGAATCTGGTGTAAGGAGGTCACAACCAAAATAAACTTTCTGGTCTAGAGTGTCAAAAATAGAGCACTTTCGATGGATGAAAATGACCAAAGTAGGGGAATCTCCCAGAATCCCACTACATCTGTTGCAAAGCACGGAAGAGATAATCAATAACTCACTACTTTTTCCAGAGCGACTAGGCGGCGGCTTTCTGGAGCATGTTCACTCCTAGTGTATGTTTCATTTTCAAGAATTTTTTCTTTTAGGAGCTCCTTTCCTCGTGGTTTATCAAAATTTCTATCAGTGACTCAGAAGGCAAGGTGAGAGCATATATTCTCTCTGCCATATGTCGGGTCATTTGGGAGTCTAGAAACACGGAATGCTTGGGATCCGAGAGATCGATTTCCTTGCTTCAGTTAAGAGTTATATCATTGGTATATGATTTGGTCTTGCTGTTGAGAATGGATCAGCATTCGACTAAGACATGAAATTTTCTGGTTAGACCTTGCGGTTCAGATCGGTTTGAAAGGAGGTGGGTAAGATGGAAATATCCATCCAGCGGGCTCAAGTTAAACGTGGATGGGTCCTACATGCATGGCATGATGTGATGTGGTGGGGTTTTAAGTGATTCAGGAGGATTTCTTTACCTGGCCATTAGTGTTACCTTTGGTATAGGCAATTTGTTGGGATTGGAGGCTCGAGCCCTCCTTATGGGACTGAGGGTATGCAGGAGCAATGGTTTCCAGTTTTCAAAGGTGGAGTTGGACTTGGAAGTCTTGTTTAAATATGTTAGGGGATGGCTGGACACACCTTAGGAGTTGGCTTATATCATCAGGAGGTGAAGCTTGGAAACCAACCAAGGACAGATCATGCATCATAGCTAGAGGGAGGGTAATTTTGTTGCAGATGCACTAGCAAAGATTGGATGTCCCAAGGACGAGGCTGTTACATATAGAATATTGGGATCTATGCCACATGATTTTAGGTCTTTTGTGATGAGGGATGCGTTAGGGTTACATTACTTTCGGCCTCCTTGATTTTTGGGGTTTTAAGTATTTTTGGCCTTGGCCTTTCATCATTTTAAAAAAAGAAATTTACAGTAAAAAAGAAGTAAAAAATCATGGTATAATGATAAAAATCACTGGGTAAGTGAGTAAAATACTGATTAAATATAGGAAAGAAATAAGAAACAAAAAAATTAAATAAATAGAGAAGGAAAAGAATTTAGGAAGAAACAATCCTAGATTCATGTTAATCCACTAATCTTTTACTAATCATTAAACTCAAATGGATTAGATCATTTCTCAATGTTACTTATTGTTTTATTGATATCTTGATTCACACAACTGTATCTACTAAAATTATGATCACAAATGCTTGGAATATCTTCTATTACATAAATACTTTCCAAAAATTTAAACTTTCATCCAATCAAACCACTCCATCCAAGAATTTCTTCCTAATCGAAGTGATCATTATGATATATTCAATCACAAAACCATTCATAGATAATCTATTGATATATCCATGTATATTAAGGGATAAATATTATAGGGAAAAATATTATGGGTAAAGAGTGAAAAATAATTTCCTTGGGTGGTCATACTCTTTCTTTATGACCTACACAATCATTTTCCGCCAAGAGTAATGAATAAGGATGATGATCGGTATAATGTGTAGATCTATGGGTAGGGTCAAGGATTCAATTCCTGGAAATTTACTTGAAAATTATCACTTCATCTTTGATGTTTTGAGATCACAATGCATTTATGGAATAATGAACATGAATATTTATTCCAAAAAATATAAAACAGAGTTATAGTGGAAGGAACTAGGGAAAAGAAAAATTAGGTTTTCTCCCATCTCTTGGAATTTACATTAAAAACTAAAGAATAAGTCCATTCACTAGAAATATAAAAAATAAAATATATTACTTCCAATTATACAAAAAATAAAATAGTGAAATTAAAAAATAACATATAGTGGAATCCACATGCCATGCTTTGACATGATCGTGACATACTCTAAGTGAATTCCCCGTGATATTAGTCAACCTCTAGTGACGAAATACATTTCCCTTCCAAATTTTCCATTCCAAATATTTCTCATGAAACAATATCCATATTTTATCTATATGTGACTGTTAATGGCCTTAATAGATGGAATCCAAAATTAGTTATGTCACTATCACATTCGCCTTTATGTCTTCCTGATTCATATAGACAAAAGAATAATATGGAAAATCAAAAATTGTTTCTTTAAAAAATTGTTTTGCCCCTTTCTAATTTTACATATTTTTTACATGATTCATGGACCAATGGTGTAAATCCAATTTATTATACCCATTTCATGTAGTATTTTGGGATTTGTGCACCCAAGTCCTTTTTTATTTGGGTTCAAACATCACTGCTAAAGGTCAAACATACTTTTTTATAATATTTATTTTTATTATTATATTATTATTATTATTTATATAAATATATAAATATAATAATATCATTATAGGGGGTTTGGAATTCCCTCGACTTCAAGGGTAACCAAAAGAGATGGCTTGATGGTCTATTCCTCAACTAGCCCTACACAGGTTTTAATCTAAGTTCAAGGGTCAGAATATAGCTTTAGCAACATCATCGATTTCTCTAAGTTATATGGTGCTTCAACATGGTGAAATTGTATAAACTATGAGTCATCTTCATATAAAATAAAAATGGGTGGTGCCATGTTATTATCGATGTGTCTTCCTCAGTCATGGATTGATTTCTTATGGTTAACCTAAAGTATTTATTTTTTTTATAATGGTCTATTGAGTTGTATTTGTTTTCAATTGATTTTTTATTTGTGGTATCTCGGTGTTGTTCATAATGTGAGGACCAGTTTTCTTCAATCAAGATCAGTATAATAGTGTTCTCAAAATTTCAGTTTACATCAACTAGTAACATGGCTCGGATTATTTGAAAATATTTATTGGTGGGAGATCACAAGGGAAAGGTTTAATCTCTCAGATTTTGGCTATCATATCGATTCCAATGGTCATGATGAATCATGGGTTGACACATGATCGATCCATGAGATTTTCAAAAAAAATTATTTCTTTTTGTAGTTGATTAGAATGGTCATCTAGTTGATTAATCCCAGTCACAGTCACTCCTGTCATTTTCCAGATTTTCACTATAGATCCAAATGGAAATTAAGGATTTTTCAATTAATCATCATTCAAATTATAAATTTAAATTCATTAAAAAATATCAACTAATTCTTACATGATATGAGAACTTACACCAATCACATTAATCAATTAATCACCCAAATGATACATTTATATTATAATTGTAAATTCGATAAGTCTTCTTAAAAATTAAAGGATTCTCTATTATAAGATTAATTTTCATTGAATATCCATTTATTTCATATCATAATTGATGTGTAATAGTGAATCAAAAATTGAGACATAAAAATTCCCCACACTTGATAAATTTCAATCTCAGAAAAGAAAACACATTTGATATATTTATTTATAAGGATCCCCAAGATAAATTGATGATCATCCTTCCTAGGATCAACTTCATATGCCCAAATCAAATATAAATAATTGAATCATACATTTATAATAATTTCTTGCATCTATGTGAATAATTAAAACTGACATATTTTAACCCTAGCTCAAATTATAGATCCCAAAGTATAGACCAACGAGACCCAAATGAAATTAAATCTATAACAAGAGGAACAAACAACTTTCACTATCTCCAAAATTCCTCAAACCAAAGTTACAATATCCACTTTATTGATAAAAATAAAAATATTTACTTATAGTGAAATTAACCCTATTCATTTGGGTTTAATATTCCCCTCGCCTAAATGGACTCATTTTTTATAAGGACAATTATTTGAATTTTTCTCATCTATAAATTAGTTTATATAACATTATAATGAAATTATTATATTTGGATTTATTTATATAAACGCACATATCACCTTTTTCCTAGATACTCATCATGGGATAATAATTTCCAAGTTTACACAATATTAAAAGGATTTATGTTACTCATTATTGAGTTTTATCCCTAATTTGTACCATTTCATCAAGTCTAAGTAACTAGATTCAAGTTAAAACTCAAGATTACACATTTTATAGATCCAATTTCACAAGAATATAACATATAAAACTTCATTTTTCTAGTTTTCAAATAGTATATCTATGAGATAATTGGACAACATCACTTAGAAATCACTTAATCCTCACAACATCAGACTTTATGAAATGCCTAAAAAATAATCCATAAATTTTTCCTTTAGGCATAATTTTTTTTTATTTTCCTAACCTAATGAAACATTAAAATTTCATAACCAGAAAAAAAGATAAAATTATTTACCAACATGAATTTGTTTTGAAAAACATTTGTTTTTCTTATGTGCAAATAATTTATGCAAAGAAGATTCATAGATAAATTCCCCTCTCACCCACACAAAAAACCCAAAATTTTCTCCAATGTTGAATCCTAAGGTGTTAAAATTATTTTCATCAAAAAAAATTAAAAATTTAGTAGATAAAATATTTTTTATGGGAATGATATTAAAGTTAAAAAAACAACACAATTTTCACTAATCCAATAAATTTACAACAACATTGGTTTTCTTTCTTTTATATTTCATGTTTCTTATTGTTGTCCATAGAAAAAAATACTTTTCAATTTAGTGAAAAAATGATCCTTGTAAACAATTAAATATTAGTAGTATTTGTTTTGGGTGATGGATAGATTTCAAATTCAATTTAATTGATTTTCAACACTTTAGATACCAGAAACCTAAAAAACCATAAATGAAAATAAAATTTAAAATTTTTCAAAATAAAACCAATTTTTCCCCCATACTTAACTCCAACACATCATACATCAAACATAATTGACATGATGTAATTAAAATAAACACTCCCCTATTCAAGATATTTTGATGTTTTTTTTAGTTTATCCAAATAAATCCTCACTATTTTCTTTTGAAAACATCCTTATGGATACTTAATTATAATCCCTATAATATGTAAATAGATTAATATTAAACTTTACAATTTATTTCTCAAATTTAAATTAAACTAGGTTTCAGGGTGGGAGTTTAATCCTATGATTTTCAGCATGAAGATCCTATTTTCATTTATTATTTGCAACATGGAATCACTTCATTTTATATTGTAATAAGAAAAATCACATAATTAGTAAAAGTAATAAAATTATAATGAAAATGGGAAAATAGAGGAGGATAATCTTGGGATAACCCATCTAAGGGGTGCTGTGTTTAGACTGGTCAAAATTGGACAGACTGTGGGTCGACCCCAGTCTGATGGTGGTTATGTATTCTTACTTATAAACCACCATATATTATTCTTCCCAAATTCCATGATCAGAAATTTACGAATTACACCTCGGATAACTTCATTTAAGTACCCCTCTATGATAATGTAGCTTTTATGGAATAGTGGATAGGGAAACAGATGTAGGGGAACTACCATTCTATTTCAATTTGAGGGGAAGTGTGAAAACGTTATGAGAATTTAAATCTAGGGTGGGACTATTATTCTAGTTAATTCATGAACACAATTTCCTCCTTAACTGTAGAAAATTTTTCAATTCCCTCTTTTACTCCCATACACAATTTTAAACACTCCTCTTCTTCTTAAATAAATGCAGCCTTCTCAAGACTCTCCAAGAAATCATAAAGGTGAGATGTCTCTTCAATATCTGAAATGTGAGTAATAGAATTTAAATTATCTTAAATTTAGTAAAACTAAAATGAAAAGATGGATACTTCCCTAAAATTTTCAATTCTATGAATTAATCCAGTTTTTTCTTCTTCTGGGTGGAATAGTGCTCCTGGGAGTAATGTTGGATAAAGAGTGAGGTAGTCAACCTTCTTATGATTTTCTTCCAAATTCAATAACTCATTTTATGTTTCTTTGATATAAAATAATATTATTTATTATGTTACATTGTCCTATTAAATCGTGTAAAATTTAGCAGATAGGTTGTTATAGTAAAAATCATCATAATTAATATTAGAAATAAAATGATCCTTATAATGTTGTCTAGCTTCTTCAGGTTCTGCATAACATTTCTCCTGTTATACAATAAAATAATTCATAGTGTGTGAGTCTAGATTTTATATTATTGGATCAAAGGGAATGTTGGAAAGAAAAATTTATAACTCCAAATTCCATTCTCTTTTCATCTCAATTTCTTTCAAGAATATATTTTAGTAGGTTTATAGAGTGCATCTTTATCTTCTTTATTTCCTTTGATCTTATCCATAGCATACAAAATCATTTTCATTATTTCATAATGATAAATCATTTAATCATTTCTAATATATATATATATATATATTATTAAACACAATATTGGAATACTTATATGATATCCTAAATTTAATGAATTATATTAAATCGTGACATTGAATTAGATTTGTTTGAGTTCATCATTATTGTTTTTGTTTCAATCTTTAAAATTCAAATGAAAGGTGTATAATCCTCTAAAAACATTTTCAACCCTCAATAATGGTTCCATTTTTATAAGCGTAACATTTTCATGAGGATGTTCATAAATAAATTTATAACCCTAAATATATTATGGTGGCCAACTTAGGGGTTGATCTCAAGGTAGTAATGTCGAATGTCCTAGATGACTTCCTGAATCCCTTTTTGGGTTTTTATATGTTTTCAAAGAGTTAAAAAAAGCATGTGAAATTAATAAAAACATGAGAGTTGTAACAACCCGAGAATTTATGAAAAATATTCTTTTTAATTTTATTAATGTCTTGTGTTGTACGCTACACCAAAAGAAGCTTGCACAACACACCTTCTTGACTTGCCTTTCATTACACACAATCACGACCTTCCTCGATAGCGTGTGTAATACGCAATACCGAGTTTCACTAAACAACGATATGCTATTAAAATAATATTAAAACTAGCCGTTATGAATAGTAATAACAACTTTTTGAAATTATGTAAATCTTATTTTTCAAAGTGAACTTCATTTTTGGATTCGGAGTATCGAATTTAGCCTAAGGTGAAATTTTGGTACATTTCGGATAACTTTCATATTCTGATGAATAGTGAAAATTACTAAATTTTAGTTAAAAACAACTTTTTCAATCGAAATAATTAATAGTGATAAATTATTAATTTGAGTGATTTTAAAGTATATTTAGAATATATTTTTACAATTTAATACAATGTTGGTCATTGGTTGTAATTTCACATTTAAACCAGACATAATCAAGTGTCAATCTTTTGATATATATTGTTTCCTAAAAACACGCTATTTATTTTAACAGCAGGATTTAATTATAAAATTAATTAATGCAACTTCTATGTTATGAATTTGGTAAAATAGATTTCATTTTTGAATTCGGAATATGAAATATAGCTTAGGATGAAATTTTGGTATTTTTCTGAAAACTTTCAATTTTTGATGAATAGTGAAACCACTAAGTGGTAGGTTAAAAACTGAATTTTGCATAAAACTTAATTTTACCGCTTCTGTGAATGGAATTTCGAAAATCCGAGAGACACGGTTAATATCAAGGACTAAAATTTGGTTCAATGAGATGAAAATAATTTTTTGGTGAATAGTAACTTTTTACTTTTTTTACCGCGGTTAATAGTAAATAGGGTAACTAAGGGTAAATATGATATTACTATTACCCTAACACATGTCCTAATTCTATTGGACAAGTTTAATTCGACCAAAAACAAACTTAGGAATAAAATATGACCATTTAGGCCCACTTGGATTAGATTAGGACATTTATTATTAATTTATTTAAAGAAGGGTTAAAATAGTTAAAATCAAAGTTTAATAAGTAAATAATTTTTAATATGGGGTTATAAATAAGATAAATTCGACTATAAATATTCATTAGAAAGCTAAAAAGATTTCCTACATAATGGTATTTTATTTATAATTTTTAGACATTAAATAATTTAATTTATTTATGACACAACGATGATGCAGTAATTATCTTATTAATTAAATATTGACATAATTGATGTTATAAACACCAAAATAAATGTAATTTGAGATTTTTTATGAATTCCACTAATTTTCTAGGTTACTATGATATATTAATGTTGATTTAATCAACTCGGTTCGAACATTTAATTCTGTTATGACTTTCACAAAAATCATATATCAAATAGTGTCAAAATTGACACAAAATAGTTTTTAAATCAAATATTATAATATTAATTGTTATTTTATTCCTAAAAATCTAAGGTTCGGCCAAATGACTTAGATAAGGATATATATATTAATAATAAACAATTTGGGGTTCGTTTGGCATGTTATAGTAAGTGTATTAACCATATAGTGAAAGAAAACAAAAATACACGGTAAAAGTTAAATTATTTAACTTAGAGTTAAATCTAATTGATAAGGTTAAAATAATATCCTAAACTTGTCTAAATTCTATCGGTTGATAGGATTTCGACCCATCCCCACTTTAGACTCGAAATAAGACCCTTTGGAACCATTATAAACCGATTTTGACTTTAATATAAAATAATATTTTGAGATATTCCTAAGGTGCCCCTCTCCTCCCTTATAAAAGGACACCTCCTCCCCTTCCTCCTCACACCAATTTGAGCACTCAAGCTCGGCCAACCCCTGCCAATTTCTCCTCTCCACTTCCCTAGAAACATCCTAGAGGTTCTGGTTTTCCTCAAAGACCAATGTTAGTGCCCTAAGAGGAGGTCTCAAAGAGTCACTTCAAAGAAGAGGTAATTACCGTTACCAATTCTTTCATCTTTATTTCTTCTTCCACTTCTTCTTCTTAGGTTGTTTCATTATGAAGTAATAACATCAGTATCACTCATATACTGATATGTTATTATAAGTATGAAACAACCCTATTTCACCATCTATTCATCCTACGGAAAAAGAAATCACCGCGCGTGCGTACGTACGGAATACCGTCTCCACGCCGTGGTGTAATCTATTTTCCACCACCACCTTACATGGATGGGTATAATGGTGTAAAGAATAACTATACATAGTTATTACAACATCATATTGATTCTGATATATTGTATAATCCACTCCAATTCAATTCAATATTTATATAAATGATATCATCGCTCGTGCGTACGTACGGAATACCGTCTCCACGACGCGATGAGATTTATTCTCCATGTTAACCATTTAAGAATGATTATAATGTATATATAAGAAATAATAATGAAATATATGACATTATAAAGCTACTGGATTTATGTATATATATACATATGTATGTCATCTACTTACCTCCATTTCAAGACAATAAGGAAAGGAAAACAACGTTCATGCGTACGTACGGACTACCGTCTCCATGAACGGTGTTTTTCATTTTATTTATCTACCTATTATATATATATATATACTGAATATATATGATATATAAATCATATTTTATATTCTGGAAGTAAATAATCATGATATAAGTAATAATGATGTCAAGAACAACAAGTCAAAACACCTACGATAAATGAAACGATTTTACCCAAAACGCTTCTTTAACATGGAATTTACAAAAGAACGGGTAATATAATGTCATAAGTGAACCATATATGATATCATAACAATGAATATGATTCTGTAATAAGTCAATAACATGATTTAAATCATTATACAGGAGGTTCGGACACTTACAAAGCAAGTCGGACCTAAGGTAAGGGAAATATCAAAATCTCATTTTTATCCGAGATTGTTTATTCGTAAGTATTTACTGGGGTGTATTTTATCATCCACATCCATGTTTACTCAATATGTAATATTATTTCCATCCACCTAAAATTGTTTAAATCCATTTTTTTCCCTTCGGTGAGTTTTTAGTAATACGTATGAAAGGAATCTTTTGTCGTTTTTCGTACGAGGTACTTTTTGACTTTTCCGACAAAAGTACGAAGAATGTTTTTTTTTAACTTATACGGCACGAACGGATTTCTACTGTTTTATAAAGCCTTATTTTAATGAAGCTTCCTCCAAAAGATTTCATGACTGTTTTCAATAAAATCTCTTTCTTTTAAAAATTTCATGATGTTTTGTGAAAAGAAATTGATTTTGAAGAAGAAAGGATATTTTCCTCAAGAATTCAATTCAAGTGTTTTATCAAAATTATTTTCCATCTAAGATAATAAAGGGTTCTGTTTCTATCCATATTTTTTACATTGATTTGACTATGTTGTGATGTAATTATATTTATGAATTCCTTTATCTTATATGAATGGTTTTATGATGTCATGTTGTTTAAGAATCCCATTTTTATTAAATGGGTTATGCAATGATGTATGATTTATGATTTTGTGGCACACATAAGAAAGGATTCATTAAGAGATGGGTGGGACCTATATCTCCCTCCAATGCATTGGGTAAAGATTTTATATCTCATGAGATAGACATGGCTGGAATGGTAGGTTATACCGGTTCAGTGAAACAGGACTGAAACGAGGATTACTCGATTCAGAAAGGGACTTTGTCCACTAAGATAGTCTTGGCAATGAGTCTTGACTAACAAGAAATGATTCTCTATGATTATGTGTGTATGCCACAATGAGTAATGTTTTAAGTTATGATTTCATTTCACTACTATGATTTATCCCATGTTATGAAATTATGCTCTCTTTTGCAGGTTAAGATTTCCAAAAAATGTTATGTTCTTATGAAAATTATGTGATTGATATTTCCTTTGTTTACCCTTACTGAGCATTTGAGCTCACCCTTTTATGTTTTCTTTTCCCCAGGATATAAATAAAGGTTTTAGGTATATAAAGGAAGATCTTTATGGGAGATGTTGAAGATCTTCCACCACAATTAGAAGTTTACGTTCCGAGTTTCCAAAGACACTAAACTATTACGATCCTTGTGTGTGTGTTTTTGTTATGTACTAAGTATTCCGCAAAAGTAATGTAATGTCCATGTACGTCAAGATACGGGTCTCTACAGTTGGTATCAGAGGCAAAGGAGGTAGGAATGTATCCGATCCTTGGGAACTCTCACATGTGAGCGTTGGACGAAGCATGGCTCTCCGCCCAAGGGCTTCATGAGGAAATGGCTGCCACTGGGGATGGTGGTGTGTCCCGCCCAGGGGGTGTAGCCGCCCATGGAGTGCCCTGATAGGTATCAATTGTAGTCCACTGGAAGTAATTCTAGACCGCTACAGTTGGTATCCGAGGAAAGGTTTAGTCAACCTTTGGAAACTAGGATGCGAAAACGTTAGTGAGATCCCTAGAGATATTTCTAAGGTATGTCTAGGGATGTCCCTAAGGATAAGTATACGTATAGGATATAGTCCTAGAACAACAGTAACGATCTTAGAATTTAACCTAAGATGTTAGATAATGAAGTTATTCCCCCTTTATTATGATTTTTGCATCTCACACTATTCTTTTTGGGTTTTAGAAAATGGATGGAAACAAGGTGATTCACGATAATGGAGGATATGCTGGACAATGGAATGATATTCTTCATGAGAAACCAAATGAAATGGGATTTGGAAGTCCAAACATCATTATTATGCCGAATCAGCAATCTCACAATATGATCAATAAAGTAAAATTTGGTAAGTTTCCTGACTCGACTAATAAGAGAAAGATGGAGTTCCATGATGATCATAGAGGAAAGAAAGTTCAATTTCCCCTATGTAAATCATGTGGGAAGAGGCATCAAGGAGAATGTTTCAAAGGAACTGGAAGATGATTTGGGTGTGGAAAAGAAGGACACAAAGCAAGTAAATGCAAAAGAAAAGGTTCAGTTAACAACATGGATGAGGATAATGGTATTGCTACGACATCAACAATGGTTAAATGTTTTAAATGTGGAATGTGCGGGCATTATGCAAACCAATGCCCTAAGGGAAAGTCTCATGAAGATAATCAGTATGGTCGTATGGGAAGTATTTATGTGAATGATGATGAAGAGACTACAAATGATATGTGAGATGAAAGAATTGTTGAAGCTCGGTCAATGGTTTAAGAATGTAGTGGAATGATTACATGTTTATCATGTGTAATGTTGTATAAGTAATCTCATGGTACTGTAGAATAAAGAGACATATAAGGATTGTTACACTGTTGTCTGATTAATGTTACCAGTATCCATGAAAGGTTATTCAGATATTTTTGGAATGTAGATGATATGCGCATAATGAAGTGATAAAGAGAAAAGGAAATGTTTGATAGTATTCATGAGCTCATGATTGATATAAGGACTAAGTGATATCATGGTTTGAGTATATATAATTTTTGAGGATTTTGGTATGTGGAAAGCGTTAGATTTTAACTGCATTCATGTTTTCACTAAGGTATTCAATAGAATACATGATTAAGGCCTTTGAATGTTTGGAATGTGACCAACAAGACATATCTTATATGGAGATCGACGATGGTGTTAAATCTCTTGTAATCGTTTTCACTATGTTATGAGAGTGGACTGTAGTATTATGGATAAGCCTAAAGATTAGAATGGATTATGTTGGACATAAGTTAGTATTGTTTAAGGATAGAATATTTTCGATATTATTGATGGGATGTTATAGTAACGTAGTTTTAGAAAAAGGACAACCTGCAGGACGGGCGACAGCCCATCGCTTCGGACAAGGCTGTAGGAATCGAACCCACAACCGAAGTGTGACTGGCCTTTATCACCTACCACTGACCTACAGGAAGTCCCTGTTTAGTAGAAACTAGTTTTATTATATTAAGCAGTATGATATATGAAGTATAAGTCCATTTTAGGAACTATATATGACTAATCTCACTATAGAGTGACTTATGTATATTTAATAACTTTTTCTTACCTTTTATTTGAGACAGATGGAATGACCCGTCATTCTATCACATGATCTGCTAACACTTCACGAATAACAAATTCAACTTCATTTATTTAAGAGATGAAGTAGAAATTGTTCAAGGCACGAACAAAAGTGAGATTTTACCAAAATAAAGTAAGTATTTATTCTAAGCAAATTTTCAACTTTAGGGAAATGATCTTGAAAACCAAAAATGTTGTCCTAGTGATCTTATACCTAATGAATCGGATGGTACCTTAGATCGTCACAAATTTATGGATTTGTGATTTTTGGCTTTTCCATAGCCATGTTCTCTACCACTCTCCATCAGAACATGATGGTTAGATTTTTCTTCCATATCCATATTTTCACCTATGTGGAAACCTAGTGATTAGTTTATTTGGGTAACCGTTATGTCTCATACTTTCGTTTTTAAAGATTGGTTTTGGTATTCCTTTTTACGATGTGGGTTTCTATTAAAGAAACTTTCGAATAGTAAACCATTTATAATCCCGACGAATTTCGAGGGCGAAATTCATTTTAAGGGGGGTAGAATGTAACAACCTGAGAATTTATGAAAAATATTCTTTTTAATTTTATTAATGTCTTGTGTTGTAATCTACACCAAAAGAAGCTTGCACAACACACCTTCTTGACTTGCCTTTCATTACATGCAATCACGACCTTCCTCGATAGCGTGTGTAATACGCAATACCGAGTTTCACTAAACAACGATATGCTATTAAAATAATATTAAAACTAGCCGTTATGAATAGTAATAACAACTTTTTGAAATTATGTAAATCTTATTTTTCGAAGTGAACTTCATTTTTGGATTCGGAGTATCGAATTTATCCTAAGGTGAAATTTTGGTACATTTCGGATAACTTTCATATTCTGATGAATAGTGAAAATTACTAAATTTTAGTTAAAAACAACTTTTTCAATCGAAATAATTAATAGTGATAAATTATTAATTTGAGTGGTTTTAAAGTATATTTAGAATATATTTTTACAATTTAATACAATGTTGGTCATTGGTTGTAATTTCACATTTAAACCAGACATAATCAAGTGTCAATCTTTTGATATATATTGTTTCCTAAAAACACGCTATTTATTTTAACAGCAGGATTTAATTATAAAATTAATTAATGCAACTTCTATGTTATGAATTTGGTAAAATAGATTTCATTTTTGAATTCGGAATATGAAATATAGCTTAGGATGAAATTTTGGTATTTTTCTGAAAACTTTCAATTTTTGATGAATAGTGAAACCACTAAGTGGTAGGTTAAAAACTGAATTTTGCATAAAACTTAATTTTACCGCTTCTGTGAATGGAATTTCGAAAATCCGAGAGACACGGTTAATATCAAGGACTAAAATGTGGTTCAATGAGATGAAAATAATTTTTTGGTGAATAGTAACTTTTTACTTTTTTTACCGCTGTTAATAGTAAATAGGGTAACTAAGGGTAAATATGATATTACTATTACCCTAACACATGTCCTAATTCTATTGGACAAGTGTAATTCGACCAAAAACAAACTTAGGAATAAAATATGACCATTTAGGCCCACTTGGATTAGATTAGGACATTTATTATTAATTTATTTAAAGAAGGGTTAAAATAGTTAAAATCAAAGTTTAATAAGTAAATCATTTTTAATATGGGGTAATACATAAGATAAATTCGACTATAATTATTAATTAGAAAGCTAAAAAGATTTCCTACATAATGGTATTTTATTTATAATTTTTAGACATTAAATAATTTAATTTATTTATGACACAACGATGATGCAGTAATTATCTTATTAATGAAATATTGACATAATTGATGTTATAAACACCAAAATAAATGTAATTTGAGATTTTTTATGAATTCCACTAATTTTCTAGGTTACTATGATATATTAATGTTGATTTAATCAACTTGGTTCGAACATTTAATTCGGTTATGACTTTCACAAAAATCATATATCAAATAGTGTCAAAATTGACACAAAATAGTTTTTAAATCAAATATTATAATATTAATTGATATTTTATTCATAAAAATCTAAGGTTCGGCCAAATGACTTAGATAAGGATATATATATTAATAATAAACAATTTGGGGTTCGTTTGGCATGTTATAGTAAGTGTATTAACCATATAGTGAAAGAAAACAAAAAGACACGGTAAAAGTTAAATTATTTAACTTAGAGTTAAATCTAATTGATAAGGTTAAAATAATATCCTAAACTTGTCTAAATTCTATTGGTTGATAGGATTTCGACCCATCCCCACTTTAGACTCGAAATAAGACCCTTTGGAACCATTATAAACCGATTTTGACTTTAATATAAAATAATATTTTGAGATATTCCGAAGGTGACCCTCTCCTCCCTTATAAAAGGACACCTCCTCCCCTTCCTCCTCACACCAATTTGAGCACTCAAGCTCGGCCAACCCATTCCAATTTCTCCTCTACACTTCCCTAGAAACATCCTAGAGGTTCTGGTCTTCCTCAAACACCAATGTTAGTGCCCTAAGAGGAGGTCTCAAAGAGGCACTTCAAAGAAGAGGTAATTACCGTTACCAATTCTTTCATCTTTATTTCTTCTTCCACTTCTTCTTCTTAGGTTGTTTCATTATGAAGTAATAACATCAGTATCACTCATATACTGATATGTTATTATAAGTATGAAACAACCCTATTTCACCATCTATTCATCCTACGGAAAAAGAAATCACCGCGCGTGCGTAGGTACGGAATACCGTCTCCACGCCGTGGTGTAATCTATTTTCCACCACCACCTTACATGGATGGGTATAATGGTGTAAAGAATAACTATACATAGTTATTACAACATCATATTGATTCTGATATATTGTATAATCCACTCCAATTCAATTCAATATTTATAGAAATGATATCATCGCTCGTGCGTACGTACGGAATACCGTCTCCACGACGCGATGAGATTCATTCTCCATGTTAACCATTTAAGAATGATTATAATGTATATATAAGAAATAATAATGAAATATATGACATTATAAAGCTACTGGATTTATGTATATATATACATATGTATGTCATCTACTTACCTCCATTTCAAGACAATAAGGAAAGGAAAACAACGTTCATGAGTACGTACGGACTACCGTCTCCATGAACGGTGTTTTTCATTTTATTTATCTACCTATTATATATATATATATACTGAATATATATGATATATAAATCATATTTTATATTCTGGAAGTAAATAATCATGATATAAGTAATAATGATGTCAAGAACAACAAGTCAAAACACCTACGATAAATGAAACGATTTTACCCAAAACGCTTCTTTAACATGGAATTTACAAAAGAACGGGTAATATAATGTCATAAGTGAACCATATATGATATCATAACAATGAATATGATTCTGTAATAAGTCAATAACATGATTTAAATCATTATACAGGAGGTTCGGACACTTACAAAGCAAGTCGGACCTAAGGTAAGGGAAATATCACAATCTCATTTTTATCCGAGATTGTTTATTCGTAAGTATTTACTGGGGTGTATTTTATCATCCACATCCATGTTTACTCAATATGTAATATTATTTCCATCCACCTAAAATTTTTTAAATCCATTTTTTTCCCTTCGGTGAGTTTTTAGTAATACGTATGAAAGGAATCTTTTGTCGTTTTTCGTACGAGGTACTTTTTGACTTTTCCAACAAAAGTACGAAGAATGTTTTTTTTAACTTATACGGCACGAACGGATTTCTACTGTTTTATAAAGCCTTATTTTAATGAAGCTTCCTCCAAAAGATTTCATGACTATTTTCAATAAAATCTCTTTCTTTTAAAAATTTCATGATGTTTTGTGAAAAGAAATTGATTTTGAAGAAGAAAGGATATTTTCCTCAAGAATTCAATTCAAGTGTTTTATCAAAATTATTTTCCATCTAAGATAATAAAGGGTTCTGTTTCTATCCATATTTTTACATTGATTTGACTATGTTGTGATGGAATTATATTTATTAATTCCTTTATCTTATATGAATGGTTTTATGATGTCATGTTGTTTAAGAATCCCATTTTTATTACATGGGTTATGCAATGATGTATGATTTATGATTTTGTGGCACACATAAGAAAAGATTCATTAAGAGATGGGTGGGACCTATATCTCCCTCCAATGCATTGGGTAAAGATTTTATATCTCATGAGATAGACATGGCTGGAATGGTAGGTTATACCGTTTCAGTGAAACAGGACTGAAACGAGGATTACTCGATTCAGAAAGGGACTTTGTCCACTAAGATAGTCTTGGCAATGAGTCTTGACTAACAAGAAATGATTCTCTATGATTATGTGTGTATGCCACAATGAGTAATGTTTTAAGTTATGATTTCATTTCACTACTATGATTTATCCCATGTTATGAAATTATGCTCTCTTTTGCAGGTTAAGATTTCCAAAAAATGTTATGTTCTTATGAAAATTATGTGATTGATATTTCCTTTGTTTACCCTTACTGAGCATTTGAGCTCACCCTTTTATGTTTTCTTTTCCCCAGGATATAAAGAAAGGTTTTAGGTATATAAAGGAAGATCTTTATGGGAGATGTTGAAGATCTTCCACCACAATTAGAAGTTTACGTTCCGAGTTTCCAAAGACACTAAACTATTACGATCCTTGTGCGTGTGTTTTTGTTATGTACTAAGTATTCCGCAAAAGTAATGTAATGTCCATGTACGTCAAGATACGGGTCTCTACAAGAGTGGTGGGGAAAATATTTATGAAAATATGGAAAAAACAATAAATAGAGAAAGAAAGAAAAAAGTAGAGAAATAAAATAATTTATAAAGAAGCATGCCTTGATTAAGGTCGATCCACTCATCATATACCTATCATTGATCTCAAATTAATTAGATTATTTATCAACCTAACATATTAGATGATTTATTTCTTAATTTACACACCTCTCTCACCCAAAATAATGGGAACCTTTGTTTGGAATCTCCTCTAGTATATAAATACTCTCAAAAAGTGAAATTGAGACCCAAACCGAACCACTCAGACAAGAATATATTCCTCATTGAAATGATATTTTTGATATCTTCAATCACAAGACTATTATTAGATACTATATTGATATATACAAGAAAATAATGGTATAAAGATAAAGGGGGGGAGTGATGAAAACTTCCCTTTGGAGTTCATGCTCGTGCTTCACCACTTACACAGTCAATATCTTCCAAGTGTAATGAAGAAGGATGATGATCATCATGATGTGAAGATCCTAGAGAAGTGTTAGGGTTTCAATTCCTGGAACTATACATGAAAATTAGACCTTTATATCTATATTTTTGATATTACAACATACTAATTATGTAATGGAAAGGACAAACATGTATTTAAAAAATTAAAAACAGAGTTATAGTGGAAGGAACTGAGGAAAATAGAAATTAGTTATGATCCCATGGATAAGAATTTATAGAAAAACCAAATACTGATTCCCATCTCTAAGAATGTAAAAAATATATTTAAACACCCCTCTTATACAAAAATAAGGAAAAAATGGCATTCAAAACAAACAAGAATTTAAATCCATGTGTTGTGCATGGACGTGCTCATGACCAACTCCAAGTGAAGTCTCTATGAGAGTAGTAAACCTCCTTTAATGACATACACTTCCCTTACATTTTTTTCAGGAAAAATAACGTCCATGATACCATATTATAATGGTATATTCATGCACAATTGAAGGGCCTCGATAGCTTGAATACAAAATTACTCGTGTCACCATCCCATTCTCCCTACATTTTTTTGATTTAGATAGACAAAAATAATTAGATGAGGCATCAAATAGTATTTATTTTGGAATTTATATCACCCCTTTTTAATTTTATTGATTTTCAAAATGATTCTATCCCCACTTCTAAAAATCCTATTTTTTGGGCCCTTGTTGTGCAGCATTTTGGGCCTCCTTCACCCAGATCCATTTCTCATTAGGTTCAGATTCCACTACATTACGCCGAACATATGTTTTTATAATGTTTATTTTTTTTATTATAACTATAGTGTTATTATTATAAATATCTATGTAAACATATATATATATATATTAGAATATCAGACCAAGGAGGTTTCATTATTCCATCACCTTTATGTAAAATTGTGAGAGGTGGGTTGGTGGTATCTTCCTCAATAGGCCTTAGACTCACTTCGACCAAAGTTTGAGGGTCAAAATATAGCTTCATCGGTGACATATGTTTCTCCAAGTTCATTAGTGCATCGACTTATTTCATCGGCATCCACTATGATTTCTCTTTTCTAGAATCAACATGGATGGTGCCGACTTGGGATCAGTTGGTCTTCCTCAGTCGCAAATTGATTTCTTTTAGTCATCCATGAGTATTTTTTTTCTTATAATCACTCGAGTTGGTTTTTTAGTCAATTTATTGTTTCTTCATGGTCAATTGGTGGTGGTCATTACACAATAGCCTTTTTTTTTCAATCGACCTCATTACAATAGTGGTTTCCCAATTCTGTTCTCTATCAACTTGCGGCATGGATTATATTCTTTGGAAATATTTTTTTTGTGGGAGATCATGGGTACAAGTTGAATTCACTTATAACTTTTCCTTTCATTTAATCTCAATGGTGGTTTGGTAGATTAATTTTACTCATGACAGATCCATGACATTACTAAATTTTTGTATTTCTTATTGTGGTCGAGTGGAATGGTCATGCGGTTGATTAATCCTAGGAATAGTAGCTCTAGTACTTCTCTAGATTTTCATCATATAGCCTAATAGAAAATAAGGATTTTTCAATTAATCATCATTTAAATCCTATATTCAAATTCATTAAAAACATCAAAAAACTCATACATGATATGAAAACCTACACCAATAACATTAAACAAATAAGAACCCAAAAGGAAAATTTATATTACAATAGTAAATCCAACCAAATCTATTCTAAATTGAATGATTCTCTATTATAATTTTAATTTTTCATTGAAAATACATTTATTTCATATCAAAATATATGTGGAAAAGTGAATAAAAAATATCCACATCAAAAATAACTTTCATAAAATGGGAAACCAAAAAAGAGGTATGTGGTTGAATATTAAGCTCATTGTAGGGACACAAATGATAGGAGATCATGAAAGTGATATTACTAATGCAGGATCAATGTATCACTAATAGGAGGATGGGTTAATTGGTGATTACTATTTATTTTAAGTATTATTTATTTTGAAACAAGATTCACCTCCTGTTAAAGATTTATCACTTTTCTAAAAAAACAAAACAATCGCACATCCATAGGTATAAAAATATTTAAAAGGTTTTCTACTAAAAAATAATAGATACTTCTTTAGTATGGTTTGGAAACAATCCAATACCAAAAAAAATACACTAGAAAATAATCTTTTTGTGTGAATATAAATATGTTGGATATTCCCTTACACTTGTGTAGCAATATGATCAATACAAAAGTGTTGGTTCTTCTTCTAACACAAATTATATAATATACATATTTTTAAAAAGTTAAGAAACATCACCAATTAATTCCAAATATGTTATTATGCAACCTTATCGACTTTCACTATTGATAACCTTAAAAACAATTCTTCACATTCCTACCTAGTTTTATGTAAGAACTTCTCAAGACTTCATAGTGACACTCAGTCTTATTTTCTAGTCGGATTCCTCAATCTAATCACTCAGTCTAAAAATATAAGTCTTCCCAAGGACTACTAAAACAATTCTAAACTACTTTTTCTTCATCCTAGAAACCTAAGTCTAATTTCCCAGTTTGATGACCAAGTCCAATATGATAATTGAAAAATATGACCTTCCTTCTACTTATTTTATCCAAAAAACTACCTTAAAATGCTCTATCTGAAAACATATTCACTCTAAAACCTCATCACTTCACTCTCTTCACATTAATGTGAATATTGTTTAGATCTTTCAGAAAGTACAATGCACTCTCTTCCTTTAATAGGTTCACCAAAAGTGTTTTAGGTGGGAAACTAAAATGTTTTCCCGCTTAACCAAATTTAATGAAACTTTAATTTCCCTTAATTTCAAATACATATTTGAATTATTTATCTCTTATAAACCCCTATTGATTCTTCTAAAATATTCTCAAAGGTTCATCTTTCTTTAGACATTCTAACCATTCTTTAGTATAATTCTGATTTCATTTTGATTTATTTATTACGATGAATCCATATAGTGACTTTGATTTTCTTGACCCACTTGAAAAAGCATCTGAACTAAATAATTATCATTATGATGATCATCAACAACTGAAAAAAATGTCTCATTATAATGATCCAAACTAACTTTTAGATATAAAACATTAAAACCATTCTTCCAAAAATGTAGTCACAACTTCTAAAGTTATCATCGCTGCTTGGAAGGACTTAAACAATAGCTTCAGAACCACATTTACTAACACGTCCACATAACTCATCCAATAAACTTTAATAACCCCCTTGATAGCACTTTTAAAACTACATAAAAAATTAATCTTTTATTCAATTTATTAACATCTTCCTTAGTTTGATAAGCATGTGTCAGATGAAGTATCAGTGTTATCGTGTGTCGTGTGGATTAGTCTATGACTCAATCTAATGAATCGATGCCACCTTCAGTTTAATGATTTAGCGCCACATATTTTCTAATTACTCTTAAACCTATTTAAAATATATCAAACTTCTTATTTCATTATTTACCCAATTAAAAAACAATTAAACATTATGAATATTGTTGACTATATTGATTATGTTCATCTAATTGACTAGTATCTGACTTTATTACACAAATTAGTCCCAATAAACTCCACTTTCTCATTATTCCCTAAAATATCCACTTACTTATATGATTAAAAAATCTTTTCTACCTCAGATTCCCTTTTTGAAACCTTACTACATCTAAAAAATCAGTGTTAGTATTTCTCTGATGGATTGGGGGAACACCACATTCAATGATTTAGTATTAGCAGTGACTTCCCTTTTTCCCAAATTATGGTAAAAAACATCCTAAATTCACCAAATTCTTTTTCTAATTATTTCTTTCATGTGTCTTATTTGTTTAACTAAAAAATAGTATTTCATATTCTCATGTTCTGAAGAAAACATCATATCCATCAAACAATTCTACATCTGGTGATCTTGCACCAATAAACTGAGATAGGAAAACTTTGACATCGCAAACATTATTATTCAGAAAATTCCTTCTTATATCATGACTTTTTCAAGACATTGAGAACTTTAGGATCAGCATGGTATAATATTACTTACATTGGATTGTTTCTATTACATTCCACTCTTTAAAAATCTTCTTTCGTTCTAATAAAATCTCAAATGGATTCGAAGCACTCTTTCTACATGTTTCCTTCATAAGGATAGAATCACAAGTTTTTTCATAAAACTTATGATTTATTAGAACTTACCGAACAAAAGATCATCATCAAATTTATATTTGATCCATCAAAACTATGACACTTCTCTTTATTCCAATTCAAACTTTAATTTCAAACCCAATGTGAGTCTGATGAACCTTTTCTCACAGAAAACTTCTTCACAAACCAAAGGAATTATTAAGAATTATGAATCTAATGTTCTTATTATGATTCATATTTATGTCCATATCATTTGATAACCAAATATTTATAAATTTATTTAATTTATTTTCTTTGACAACAAGAGACAATACTTTCAACACAAACTTTTTCCAACATCCAAAAACAACTTCCAGCAAACTAGGTCCCAAAAATCTCCCCATTTGGATTTTGTTTTCAACCAAGGTTCATAAATCACTATGAATTATAACCTCAAGATATGGATTTCTTTTCAAAAATTAAAATACTATATGAACTAACTCGTTATATTAACAAGAATCATTGATATAGATACCATGTTATCCAAAAGTAGTGACTTACAAAACTTTTTCTTCAATATTTCAACATTTACACATATTCATAACTTCTTTCACATACCTATAAAAAGTTTCCTACAAACACTCCAACAAACTGTTGGAATAGTTCACACACATACATGTTGAGTTCACATATTACCCACAACTTCTCATACTGTAATGACCCAAACCTGAACAACCATCCGAACAGTGTTAAACGGGTTGGGTGTAACTACCTTAGGTGAACCTCCCCGAACGCCAAAGGATGCCGACTAGTAGCTAGGGTCTTATAGGTATAATGGGGAGGCTATACCCTCTCAAAGGATAATAATAATACTGGTACAAGTATAATAATAAATATGCAGTGGAATAAATGACTTAGCAGACTCAAACCAGACCCATAGAGTGGAAGCACATTCAATATCGATAAATAGAAGAAGAAATTAATATAAAAAACAGCAGTGCAAATAAACACAACTGCATGATGATCACTTGTAACTAATACTAAACAAAAAAAATTCATCCAAATCATGTCATACATATTTAAATATAAACTGCGCTAATGGATAACCAACTATAGCTATAAAACAGGTAAGCATGTTGATACAGGAAAGAAATAAAAACAAAATAATCTCTAGCTAGGTAAAACCTCAGTGTCCATACCATCTCCATGAAACAACTAATGTATTATAGCTCTTGAAGATGTCCACTTTCCTGCACATAAATTCATAAAGTCTACATGCATCCAGAAGTGCCCGTGCAGGGTGTGAGACGAATCTCAGTAGTATACCACCAAACGGTGCATACCTAATATAATTTTATAAGTAGGCGTGCATTTATAAGGAAATAAGTAAACATTATAAAGCACAAATAAACATTAACTCCACTGGTGATCTGCATCCACCACAAAGTTTCACCTTCTTCGGCCAATGCTGGAATCTCTGTTATGTAACCCGACACCATGTGCCCCCTAACATTGCGTGTCTCAAGTACATACATCCTGAAGGCACGCCCAAGAGATAGTAACACGTAGGAACAGTGATTTCTATCCTCAAATAATTAACCGGAGGGATAGAGATGTCTTCCCTCAAATAAAGTTACCAGTGGGACAGAGATGTCATCCCTCAAATAAAGTAAGAGGAGGGACACTGATATCTACCCTCAAATAAATTAACTGGAGGGACAGTGATGTCTACCCTCAAATAATGTAATTGAAGGGACAACGATGTCTGCCCTTAAATAACAGCATGCCTATGTCCCTAATCCAATAGCCTCAATGCTATCCCATGAAGGCTCCTCACCTTCCACGTGTCATCCTATGGCAAGTACCCCCAAACCAAAAGTACATAAACCACAACTAATAGGGGCCTCTACCCACACGAGTGGTCAAAACCTTCTCATCACGGAGTCTCTATGTGTGCACACTACTCAAAGTTCCGGGTGAGCAGTAATCACCAAATTAAGTTCCTAAGAGACAACCTCTATGACACCTCGTACCCCTGCAACCATGATACTCAAGTCTGATGGCCTTGCCATCGAAGTAACCTGGTTCATGCCCAACCTGACAATCACACTACCTCAAGCTGATATCTATGATGCCCAATTCCATGGTCAGAACCACCCAATGTAACCCAGGCCAAGCCCAAACTATGATCAACATCACTCAAGAATATCCCAGCCATTCCCAACACAACCATAAGGGTTCTAGCATATGTAATTCAGAAATTACATATAAAATCAAAAGAATCACTTTTAAATAGGAAAAAAACTAAACAGTTGAAAAGAACTAACCAAGTGTTGACCCATAACAGCAATGAGGTCTTTAAAGCCTCTAACAATTCATATCAAGGTTTAATAAACTAAAATCAATAGTTTAAAATAATAAAATTCAATTATAACCATTTTGGAATCCCCCGGCCAAAATGCCTGATGAGCAACGACCACTCTCCCAGCCCCGCTCAAGAAAAATAGGTAACAGGGAATACCCAAATGCATTTTATAGGTCAAATAAACAATTAAACATGCAATAGCAGGTAAAAAAGGGTCACACTCAAAATACCCAAAAATTCACCAAAGGTCGCACAACCAAAATTTTTATAAAAACACAAAAAGAGGTATGCACCACCTACCTCGTACTAGTACGATGACACTCCTCCAATAACAGCCTCATATTAGGTCTAAAATTCAATAGATCTATAAAATAATAAAGACCACTCAAACCCCCACAACTCATATAAGAACAAAAATCAAGAAAACAGCTCAAGTGGAATCAAGGCCTTACCAAGGGGGTTCTAATGCATATAACGGTAATTGAATCGGATTTCAGACAGATGATCGGGAGAAAAAATGAGCTTCGGTCGGCTCTCCCCACTCAAACCCATCAAGGGTTTGGGTTTCTACCTCAAAATGAGGATACTTCCCATTTAAAGAAAAAAAAGAAAATACATGGCGTGTACTTATGAATACACATTGTGTGTCGTTTTTTAGTTCATATTACTGTTGATATTTCATTGAGGACTTGCCGACTGACTAAACGGCGTGTACATAAGGTATACGGCATGTACCTCTCTAGCAAGCTGACATCCCCAACACCCCATGCCATGTATATCCCCATACACGACCCCTCTATGCGGCATGTACAAATAGTACATATCATGTACCTACTAAAAACATTCTACCCAACCCACAGGCCTACATGTCATGTATGTCCTCCACACGGTCATGGGTATATGGCGTGTCGAGCAACACTACACACCGTGTAGTCAGAAATTCTTACACGGTCACCACATGACATGTACTCAGCAAGCACACGACCGGTACATGCCTAACCCATACATTTCGTGTACTTTAAATTAAATCGCATGTAGTCTGAAAATTTCCAAAACATCCCAGATTTTCCCATTTTTCTCAGAAACAAGTTAAAATTTCAAATTGGGTCGGGATTTTTCCCTATTCTAAAAACTCGTGCTCTTACAATCTCCCCACCTAAACATAGCACAAATCTGAGCTATCAAATGATACACAGAGATGGTACTGAACAGACCACACCGATAAAAGTAACCTAGAATACCCTGTTCTTAAACGCTCTAGATAAATTCTTCAAGGGACTCCCCACCTTAGGAATTTCCTAACTCAGTCTCTACCCGATAAAACTCAAATACAGCAAAGGTTCTTAAACCTAGTTTCAAAACTCATGGTCCTCTCATGATACATCATCACCCCTATGCATAATTCATGCTCCTATGTCATTCCAGACACCCAAATGTATCCCTCACTACATCGGTGTCTACCTCCATGAGGTCCTGCATTCCATTGATTCTCAAAACGAACCTGGTGCCTAGCACCTCAAGTAACTTGCATCCTCGAAGCCCTGATGCCAGAGAATCTCAGTTAAACCACATCCTTGGTGCCCCAATCCCATGGAACCTCAATTAACTCTCATACTCGATGCCTCGATGCCATGTATCTCATATATATATATAAATATATATCACACCCTCGATTTGGCGCCAATCCCTCTGACCAGCAACTAGTAAGTCCACATAAATTTTGTGGACCACGTGCACTCAAAACAGACATTACTTAATAGGTAATGACAAAGAGAAAACTTGAAAGTCATGGCCACACTTGTTGTGTACCTCTAACTATCGTCGGTGCACTAGCTTGATCAGCCTCTGGTAGCTCCACAACATGCACCTGGCCTAAAGTATGACTGCCTGATGCCTGACCTCCCTACGGTTCTACTCCAATCACCGGCCAATGACCCCTCACCTAGGTCATGTTTTCTCTATCACTTCCTCTGCGTGCAACTAAAACTCAGCTCCCCTCTCCTATTGTCGAACCAAAACCAACTCGAGATGCCATCGTCTCTCCTGGTCCTTTCCTACTGGCTGTCTGAGAAGGCTTCATGCATAACCTCTCAAGATGCCCAACCTACCCACATGCCTGACTCTCCTTTATATGCCTATCACATAGAGTCTGAACATGTCCTGGCTATCCAAACTGAAATCAAATCATTGATGGACTACTACAAGGTGGTCTAGATGAGTCCTTGGCCTGATTGCCCTACTGGAACTCATCTCATCCTCGCTTCCTACTATCTGAACCGTCACCTAAAATTGTTCACCAACCAACCTAGGGCCTATCAATCTGGTTTACCTCTGATATGAGTGCTTGAATCACCACATCTGAGAATGAACCTATCCTGAAGATATTCACTATGATCAGAATGGCATGCCGTAATCCATCCTCGAAGCGTCTCACCCTTGTCGTGCCATCGCTTACCATACCAGGTGTAAAGCGAGACATCTTAGTGAAATTAGCTACATAGTCCATGAAGAATATGTCTCCCTACTGAAGGCTCAAGAACTCTCGATCTCTCTTGTCCCTTAGTTTCTCTGGGTAAAAGTTCTCAAAGAACCTATCCTGAATGTCCATCCATGCTATCCCTTCATGTTTGTGAGCCTGAACCTACACATCCCACCAACGCTTTGCCAATCCTTGCAACATATATGTCTCCAGCCTGACCCTCTACCTAAGAGGCATCTCAAGATTCTTGAAAATCATCTACATGCTCTCTATCCAGTTCTTATCCACCTATGGATCAACCACACCTTAAAAAATTGGCAGGTGTTGCGACTGTAACTCTTGCGTCAAATATTCCATAGATGGATTTGTACCCTGCGCTCCTCTATCAATCCCCTAGATGACACGTACCAGGATAGCTCAGAGCTGCTCATTGAGAAATGTTCTGAATGATGTGAAACCCTTTTGTTGTCCTAACTACACATGATTCTGGGCATGTTCCTGGCCCTAAGCTTGTGCCTGTGGCTCATGCTCTGCCTACACTAGATCCTGAACCGGACCCTACTTCTGTGGCACTGTACCAACTCCCTCCTAATTCTCCATCTAAGTTGACTAAAAGGAACCCATTAAATACCATAAATGGTCAGGTATCCCATATATATATATAGATGATAATATAAATTTAATGCATATAAGGAAAATAGTAAAGAGGCAGCATAAAAAACTACCCTTACTCTCCCCTATCGCAACCCATGCCCATGGAATCCCGACCTCATGGCCTCCATACCCGCCCTCAACAGATCCAAAAATCAAAATTACCTCGAGACATACCCATACAAATAACGAATGTTTCCTCAAACCGATGATTTAGTCACCCAATATTGGTGATCAAAATCACGTCAACCATATTACATGCCTTCTTATTAAAGAGCCAGACCCAAACACCATGCCATATGCAATTCTGAAAATATATAAATCATGACATAACAAATTGAAATCAACCAGAAATTCTATCAGTAATTTCACCAATTCACATTTCAAAGCATACAAAGCATTGGAATTTGATATTATTCACGTGGAATAATCACTTCACAAAGCATAACTGCGGTTATGAAATTGAAATTCCCTATAATGTTCCTGTCAAAAGCCATGAAAATGAGCCTTTCCATACCGGGCCAAGGTCCAATTATCCCTTACCGCATTAGGTTACGGGTTACATATCACAATCAATAACACCATACACCAAGTGAGCCACCAAGGTGGAAATCATATAAACTGTAATCTGAGCAAAAGAAAACAGTAATTCTCACCCATGAAAACTTGGTCCATCCCTCATACCTATGGTTGTAGGCACCCAAGAACAAGCTAGAAACCCAGTTCCAGTCACAACATATATCCATTCTACTATATCCCAAATAGTAAAACCCCTAGACATAAAAAGAGAAGCCTCAATCTCATTAGTAGCCAGCAAAACACTGCCACTAAATCCCTATCAAGAAATCCTCTGATACTATTTTGTAATGACCCAAACCCACACATGAGCCTCAGCCCAGTTGGTGAGGTATCCTTAAGTGCATCTACAAGACACAGGTTCAAAACTAGGTAGAAGCATATTTCTAGGGATTGTAGGAGAACAGTACACGGTGCAGGTACTGTAGTAGAACTGTACACTGTACAGGTAGTATAGGATAACTGTACACTGTGTGGGTAATGTAGCAGGCACTGTAGCAGTTACTGTAGAAGGTACTATTCAGGACTGTAGTAGCTGGAACTATTCACCTTGGGCCACTAGTTTGGGCTCGGAGTCCTTAAGGCTTTCGGGCCACCCAGGCCTTCGAGTCAGTAGGGCTTTTGACCCACCTTTACGGCCTTCGGGACACCTCAAGGCTTTTGTGCCACATTCAGTTTCTGCATACACACTAAAAAAAAGGAGCATCCCCAGAAGAGGATTTAGAGCAGGTGCAATCACCAGAGCAGATCCAAATACATTTGTTAGAATGAGAGGGTATTGCTATTCCATCGGGACCAGCCTGTGATTACACGAGAAGCCTAGCTAGACGGCCATGCGAAGGTGGAGAGCTACTATCATGATGCAGATGCTGGGGAGGGGTAGTTCCGTGTAGATAGTCTGGTTAAATTCCCTAAGACCTTTAGTTCATTTAATCACCTAAGCCTACGTGCCATGTAATCTCTAAGCCTATGCGCCTTGTAAGGGTTCCCCCTCATCCCTTGAAAGGGGGTTATCAAAAATCAATAAAAATGAAGGCCCTCGGGAAATTCGGGCTAATGACCCAAACCTAAACAGCCACCCGAACCGTGCTAAATAGGTCAAGTGTTACTACCTTAGTCGCACCTCCCTGAACACCAAAGGTTGCCGACTTGCCGCGAGGGTCTTATAGGTATAGTGGGGAGTCTATACCCTCTCGGAAGATAATAATAGTACTAGTCTGAGTATAATAATAAATATGCAGTAGAATAAATGACTCGGCAAACACAAAATAGACCCGCAGAGTGGAATCACATTCAATATTGATAAAAAGTGGAAGAAATTAATATAAACAATAGCAGTGTAAATAAACACAACAACCTACTAATCACTTGTAACTACTACTTAACAACAAAACATGCATCCAAAGCAGGTCATACATACCTAAATATAAAGGGCACCAATGGCTAACCATCTATAGCTATGAAACAAGTTAGCTTACTGATAGAGGAAATAAATCAATACAAACTAATCTCCAGGTAGGAAAGACCTCAAGGTCAATACCATCTCCATGCAATAGCTAATTCAGCCCAGATCCTAAATCTAGAATCTTTCCTACACGTAAATGCATAAAGTCTACACGCATCCTAAAGGGCCCATGTTGGGTGTGATATGAATCTTACTAGGTTACCACACAATAGTGTGTACCTAATATAAGTGTTTGAGAAGACATGCATTTATAAGGAAATAAGTAAATAGTAAAATGCACAAATAAACATAAAATCCCCTAGTTCTCTACAGCCACCACGAAGTGTCACCTGCTTCAGCCAATGTCAGAATCTCTATCATGTAACCCAGCACCATGTGCCCCCAGACACTGCATGTCTCACATACATACATCCCAAAAGCATGCCCAAGAGATAGTAACCTAGAGGAACAACGTCGCCTATCCTCAAATATGTAACCAGAGGGATAGCGATGTCTATACTCAAATAAAGTAACCAGAGAGACAGTGATGTTAGCCCTCAAATAAAGTAATTGGAGGGATAATGATATCTTCCTTTAAATAATCTAGCTGGATGGAGAGAGATGTATGCCCTCAAATAATGTAACTAGAGGGAAAGTAATGTCTTCCCTCAAATAACGGTGAGCCTCTTCCCCCAACCTGATAGCCTCATCGTTATCCCCTGAAGCCTCCTCACCTTCCATGTGTCTTCCTACAGTATTCACCCCCAAACAAAAAGTACCTAAAAATCAACTAACATGGTCCTCTACCAACACGAGTGGTCAAAACCACCTCATCACGGAGTCTCTCTGTGTGCACACTACTCAATGTTCCGGGTGAGCAGTAATCACTAAAGTAAGTTCCCAAGCCACAACCTCTCTGACACCTCATTCCCCTACGACCATGCCGCTAAAGTCTAACGGCCTTTACATCCAAGTAATTCGGGCCATGCCTAACCAGGAAGTAATAATGCCTCAATCTTATGTCCATGATGCCCAATATTGTGGCCAGAACCACCCAATGTAAACGAGGCCAATCCCAACCTGTGATCAGCATCACTCAAGAATATTAGAGCCATGCCCAACACAACTGTAAGGTTTCCAGCATATGTAATTCATAAATTATATATATAATAAAAACAATCACTTCTAAATTGGAAAAACAAACTAAATAGTTGAAATTCACTAACCAAGTGTTGTCCCATACCAGCACTGAGGTCTTTAAAACATCTAACAATTCATATCAAGGTTTAATAAACTAAACTCAATAGTTTAAAACAATACAATTCAATTATAACCATTTTTGCATCCCCCGACCAAAATGTCTGATGAGCAACAACCACTCGCCCGACCCTGCCCAAGAAAAACACATAATAGGGAATACCCAAAGGCATCTCATAGGTCAAATTAACTATTAAACATGAAATAGTAGGTAAAACAGGGTCACTCTCAAAATACCCAAAAACGCACTAAAGTTCACGCCACCCAAAAGTTTCTGAAAAGACAAAAAGAGGTATGCACCACCTACCTCGTACTTGTACGATGACACTCCTCCAACAACAGCCTCCAATTAGGTCTAAAACGCAGTAGATCAACAAAAGAATCAAAACCACTCAAACCCCAATAACTAATTGTAGAACATAAATTAAGAATAGCTCAAGAGGAACCAAGGCCTTACCACGGGGGTTCTAACGCATCTTATAGTGATCGAAACGAAGTTTGGATGGAGGATTGGGAGTAAAAACGAGCTCTGGCTAGCTCTCCCTGCCCAAATGCATCAACGGTTTGGGTTTCTACCTTAACACGAGGCTATTTCCAGTTTTAGTGGAAAAAAGAAAATACACGGTGTGTACTTATGACAACATTTCATGTAACATTTTACTATTCATATAACAGATGATATTTTTCCAAGGACTTGTCGACTGACTACACAGTGTGTACATAGGGTATAAGGCGTGTACCTCTCAACACGATAGACATCCCCAACACGCCATGTATATCCCCATACAGGGCCCCTCTACATGGAATGTACAAATAGTACATGGCGTGTACTTACTAAAAACATTATACCCAGCCCACAAGCCTACACACCATGTATGGCCACCACATGGTCACAGGTACATGGCGTGTCGAGCAACACTACATGCCATGTAGTAGGAAATTCCTACACAATCACCACACGACATATACTTGGTGAACACACAGCGAGTACACGCCTAACCCATACACTGAGTGTACTTTAGAGTACATGGCATGAAGTTTGGAAATTTACAGAACTTTCCATATTTTCCTAGTTTTCTCAGAAACAAGTCAAACATTCAAATTGGGATGGGATTTTGACCCGTTCTAAAAACCCGAGTTATTACACTTACATACACGCTTCCTTAAAAGGGTTATCATATTCCAATGAATATATTTATGAATCTATTCTCCCCCTTAACAATAATATCCAAATACATGATGATTGAGGGGTCTAAAACTCATACCTCAATCTTAGTGAGAAATAGGTTAGATGCCCATGTTCAACCTCATCATGAAAAATGATTCCTTCGGTAAAGGTTTTGGTAATATTTCATCAACTTGTTTTGATGTGGGAACATAATTCAACTTCAATTAATTATTATCCATATGATATTTGATGAAATGATATTTGATATCAATATGTTTTTAATGATAATGTTTTACTATATTTCTTATAATATTGATGGCACTCTGATTATCACAATCTAAGAGAAAGGGTAAATTTAATTCAACAAGTATGTCTTACAACTGATACTTCATCCATATAAGTCAGGTATTAGCTTAAGTGGAGAAATATACTCATCTTCAACCATGATAAGAATTAATAAATTTGGTTTCTATGTATAACAAATTATAAAAACAAATCCCTGAAAGGAAACTTCACCATATGTGGATCTTCTTTTATCAACATTTCATGCCTAATCAACATATATATAAGAAAACAAAACAATAATTTCCAACCTATCATACCTAATTTTGAGCTCTTTTCAACCATTGATATATCTGAGAATTATTTTTACATCCAATAAATGTGATTCTTTTAGAGCACTCTAAAATATTGCACATAAGGTAATAGTAAAAAAAAAATCCAGGTCTTGAGGTAGTCAAATAAAAAACACTTCCAATCCACTTCTGAAACTCTTTAGAGTCAAATTAATTATTGTATCCATAATTATTAAACTTGGTTTCGATAGAAATTGGTGTGGAAACAAGTTTAAAATTTTCCATTCCAAACTTCTTAATAATTTCCATAGCATAGTTTTCTTGAAAAAAGAAATATATGTTTCCTCTTTTTTTGAAATATGTAACCAAAGAATATATTTAATTTCACAAAGAATGGAAAACTAAAAAAAACTTTTTCATCTCTTCATAAAATTATTAATAAGTTCCTTCATCATTCCCATCAATCATAATTTCATCATCATGAACAATTATAATGAAAAAGATATTTTGACATTCTTTGATGTATAGATTACTATTGACCCTTCCTTTCGTAAAATTGAACTTTCTAAAGAAAGTATCAAATTTGGAATACCATGATCATGGATCTTGATTTACCCAATATAAGGATTTCATTAACATACCCACATAACTTTCATCCATCCTAACAACAATGTCATATGGTTATTCAATATACACTTTTTTATCTAGTTCTCCATTCTGAAATGTCGACCTCACATCCATCTAAAATATTTTTTAACTTTTTTTTATTAATTTAAAGAAATATTATAATTGTTTATAACCTTAATACTAGAGAAAAAGTCTCTTAAAATTAAATGCCTTAAATTTTGGATTAATCTTTTCATAATAACCTTGCTTTGTATCATATAACTTCACCATCATTATTCAACTTTTTCTAGAACACCCACATTATAAAAATAATTATTTTTGTAATTTGTCTTAGGTGTGATTTCCCAAGTATAATTCTTCTCAATTTTATCCAACTATTCATTCATACCCTGAATCCTTTCAAGATTCTCAAAATCTCCATTCACATATTTCAGCTCAACTTTTTAATACAAATAAGTATGTGTAATAACTTTTTATATTCTTCTTGTTTCAATATTTGGGTGTTGATCACCAATTATGTTTTAAGCATCCACATGATTCCTCAGTTAGGGATGAGGTTTTTTAGATTATTCCTCATCATTAGAAAAAACTATTTTTGATTCTACTACTTAAGTAGGATTACAATTGTTTTCATCTTTATCAAAAATTATTTCTTCTTGTTCATCATCATTATCTTCATGAGTTTGTTTTGTAGTATCCTCAAATTTTTAAATAAAATTCATATCAACTGAGTAAACTAATCTTCTTGTATCTTTCCCAAAACATCTATATCTTATTCTTTTCGGTGCAAATATAAGAAAAAATTCATCTTCACCTTGATGCTCGAACTTTACAAGGTATCCACCCTTCTTCTTTATAATGCATGGACACCCAAAAACTCTTAAGTATTTCAAAAAAAATTTTTTTCATAAAACATCTCATAAGTAGTCATATCTTAACTTTACCTATATAAACATTTGTTTTGTATATAAATATAAGTTCTCATGGCTTGCCTCCAAAATTAATAAGAGAGACCACGTTCAAGTAACATAATTCATCCCATTTTTACAAGACTTCTATTTTTTCCTTTCAAAAACACCATTTTATTGAGGAGTGTATGGTGTATTGAACTCATATCAAATTCCATGATTATCAAGATAACGTTCAAAATCCTCATTTTTTTTATTCACCACCATTTTCTTTTCTCATATTCTTCTCTAAATACTCACATTCCATCTCAACTTTTCTCTTGAAACTTTTAAACATTTTTAGATAATATTAATTATGTTTCATATAAAAAAATGTAATGTGAATAAAGTTATCAATGAAAGTAATGAAGTAC
Source organism: Viscum album (assembly GCA_963277665.1). Taxonomy (NCBI): domain Eukaryota; kingdom Viridiplantae; phylum Streptophyta; class Magnoliopsida; order Santalales; family Viscaceae; genus Viscum; species Viscum album. The sequence goes on along the minus strand of OY728140.1, from coordinate 2,105,258,394 downwards.
TTATCTCCATGGGTTGATTTTTTTCTCATTTTCTCATAGATATCTGTATGAATAAGTTACATGGGTCATTTTGAACAAATGTGCACTTTCTTATGCACAGATTTTGTAATCTTTTCTTTCTGAAAAATTGTACAACACCAATATCTTCTTCTTGAGATATCAAGAATTCCACAGACATTGCCTCTCTTTGATAACTTTATTATGTTTATCTAACACAATTTTCCAGCCTTTTATTTCATAATGGATTATTTTCTATTATAGATAAGTAATAAGTGTTTTAACCTCACCAACTTAGAAAAAGTTTCCTTCTGTATGCTGGCATCTTGTAACTATCTTTACATTTTCCTCTCCTTTCACAACAACCCCATTTTTTCTAAAAATAACTTTTTTTCCTTTATCGAATTTTTTTGAAACACTTAGAAAGATGTGTTTCATCCCATCAACAAATAAATACTTCTTGAAATTTAATTTTTATTCCCTAATAATATCATACCCAACACCTTTTATTATGAGGGATCCATCATTTCCAAATTTCACTATTAATTCTTTAAGGTCTATCACATTATTCAACAATTTGAAGTATCATATCATATGAGAAGAACACCCACCATCCACGATCCAATGTTGTTCTCTTTTTGTATATTTTTTAGCAGTTTTCATAATAATATATTTGTCTTTCCCATTATCTTTCTTCACTTCTAGTTTTTGATATTTGTTAAAAACATTTTTTCATGTCGATAATAAAAAAAGACATCATTTTTCAAGATTTATAGGTTGCTCACATCTTTCAAAAATAGTTTCTAAAGATTGTAATATATTTTCAATTTTCACACCAACATTATTATTATTCTTCAAAACATCCTTCTCATAATTCTTTCTTTGAGATGATTGACTCCCCCACAAACATTACCTTTATTAATTTATAGAATAACTATAATGTTTTTTATTAAACAGACACATATTTTTTGTGTGTATTAATCCATCATGATACCATCAGTATCCATAGAAATAATATTTACCTTTGTAACTTATATACTATTCTGATTTGTGAGTATCTTTTTCATTACACTTGTTTTATTTAACACCAAAACGTTGTCTAGTCCCAAACTTTTTGTTCTCAATAATAACATTCTTCTTCGGCCTGGATTTCATTCCATCCTTATCACAACCATCAGTTGTAAGAACTTTTTGTAGAATTATAATTTTTAGAAACTTTTGACATCTACACTTTATTTATTTTTCCCTTAAATATAACTTTTTGAAATTTCTTCTTCTCAGAAACGATTTAAAATTTCTTATCAACCTTTTAAGGGAACTATTGATCCTTTATAGGTTCACTCTTTCCATAGATTTCACAAACTTCAGTGATAGAGTTTTTGAAACTTTTAACCCTATACTTGGATTTAGAATGCTTTTTTAACAAGTTTTTATTATTCTTATTTTTCTTTCAACTAAACTTCCAAATGTTCATTCCGATTATTTTCTTCATAATAAATATATTCAAGTCATCAATCTCTTCCAAAAACTTAATTTTCTCCCAAGGAAAACATTCTTTATTTTTGTTGAGGAACATTCATTTTTCGATTTCCTGATTTTTTTCAATACTTCCAATATTTCTCCGACATTATTTGAATTCTTATTCATATGATATTATAATCAAGTTTCTTCTATTCTCCAGAACTACTACTTCCAAATTCATTATTGTTAACTATTGTAATGAAATTATTCTCTCTAGATTTCTTAGTAGACTTTTCATTTTCATATTTATTTTTTTATTATTCTTCATAATTAGGAAAAAACACATCCTTTTATATTTAGAGAATTTTTTATCTTTCCTTTTGGGATAATATTTATCCATATCACCCTATTTATTCCATGATCTTTATCACTTTTTTATTAATTCTATATTTGAGGAAAATTATTTGAAAAGTTCCCAATGGATCCATATTTAAATAATTTTATGATAATTTTCCCTTTATACTTTCATCTACCTAATTTTACATTTTTAAAAGGCAAGGATAAAAAAAATTAATAATTTTACATACCTCAATTTCAGAATCAGAATCTACAAATTCTTCCCCTTCAAGACTATTCTTCTTATTTTCTTTCTTGGAGGCCTTAGAAGACATTTCTCTATCAAATTTTTTCCCTTTCACAACATTTTTCATTATAATTATATAAGTGATGAGAGTAATATGAAAGGAATCCATAGATAATGTTTTGGGATCTCTCTCTTCCAATGTGAAAACATTGGCATCAAACATGTTAGGAAGATTTCTTAAGATCTTTTCAAAAATAGTAGAATCTTCCAAATTTTCACCAAGGCATCTAATAGTGCTAATAATTTCATTAAACCTTGTAATGAAGCTACCAATGGATTCATACTCACCCATTTTTATCTCCACATACATCAGACTCTATATTTGTAAATTTTCCTTTTTTTTAACTTTTGTATTACCTTTATAAATGTTCTTCATCTTATCCTATATACCTTTGGTAGTATAATCACCCTTCACTCTAAGAAACTCACTTTTATAAAGTGATGGGAGTAAACAATTATTATCTCTACCATCATTATCAAGACTCTTCTTGTCAATAGATGTAAGAGGAACTTTTTCATCAATGGGAGTAAATCTATATGTTGTAAATTCGAGAACATCATACCTAAGAGACATAATGAAACATTTTGTCTTTATTGATATGATAGTTCTTCCCATAGAAGACCGAAACCCCCTTAATATTCACACAACTCAGGTTCTTCATCACATATTATCTTTAAAATCTTTAATAAAGAGTAAAAGAACGGAACCTTCAGCTCTGATACCCATTGATATTTCCCAATCGGGGTCAATGTATCACTAAGAGGGGGAGGGGTAAATCAGTGATATCTTTTTCTTTTATTTTTCCTTTATTTTGAAACATCCATCACCTCTTTTTAAATATTTTTCACTTTACTGAAAAAAAGACAATCACACATCCATAGGTACAGTTGTATTTACTAGGTTCACTACTCAAAAGGAGTAGCTACGTTCTTGGTATGGTTTAGAAACAATACAGTTCCAAAAAATCCACAAGATAATTATCCTTTTCTGTGGATTCAAACAAGTAGGATATACCTTTACACTTGTGTATCACTATGATCAATACAAGATTGTAGGTTCTTATTCTAGAACAAATTATATAATATATGTTTGTGTGATAACTTAAGAAACATTCACAAATTTCATAAAAACATATTATTGTGCTTCCTAATAAACTTTTACTTTGGAAAACCTAAGAAAAAATTATTCAATTTCCTAGCTAGAAGTAGGTAAGAACTCATGAGGACTTCATAATGACACTCAATCCGATTTACCACTCTAATTCCTCAATCTTATTACTCATTCTGGACAAATAATTTTTCCAGAATACCATTGAAACAATTATAAACTGCTTCTTCCTCAATATGGAAACCTCAGTCTAATTTCCCAGTCTGATAAAGTAGTCCGATATAAAAATCACTAAATACAATATTTCTTCTTCTTCTTTCTAGAGAACTTCTTCAACAACTCTCTATACAAAAAACATCTTTCCTTTACAACTTTATAACTTCTCTCTGTTTATCCTCATATGAATAGTGTTCTAATATATTAGAAAGTACAATGTAATATATTCCTTTTATAGGTATGCCAAAAGTGGTTTAGGTAGGAATCTAAAAAAATTACCACTTAACCAAATTTCCTAAAACTCAAATTTACCCTTTATTTTGAATAAATATTTGACTTATTTAGTTCTCATCAACCCCTATTGATTCTTCGTTAACCTTCTTGAATATTCCTCCAATATTTAACCTTCTTCATACTTTATAACTATTATTCAGTTCAATTCTAATTTTCATTCTGATTTCTTTATTATGATGAAGACATATGGTCACTCTGATTTTCTTAACCCACTTGAAAAAACATCAAAACTAAAGAATTACCATTATTATTCTCAACACCAAATGAAAAAAAATACCCATTATAATGATCTAAACCAAAAATTATATACAAAACATTGAAACAATTCTTCCATAAACATATTCATGAATTATAAATTTACCAACACTTATTAGAATCAATTCAAAAAATCTTCAAAACACATTTTACTAACATTTTCTCAAAACTCTTCAAACAAAATTCAAGACCCCCTTGACAACACTTTTGAAACTGCTTCAAAACATTTCATATTCTCCTCAATAGATTGAAAACTTCGTTATTCCAATGATCATGCATCTGATGAAGTATAGGTGTTATCATGTTTCTTGTGGATAAGTCTCTGCCTCACTCTGATGAATTAGTGTCACCTTTAGTCTAATGAGTTGACACCACATATTTTTAGATGAATCTTAACCCTATTAACAACATATCATGGTTCTTCTTTCATTCATGACCTAATTAAAGAAAATAAACTTTATGGACATGGTTGACTATATTTTTGATATTCATTTGGTTGATTATTATATGACTTTCTTACACATATTTTGTCCCAAAAAACTCAATTTTTTCATTCTTCCCAATAATCACCACTTATTGATCTTCTTAAACAAACGTTTTTCCTCTTATTCCATTTTTCAACCATCATTGTGTTTGGTGTATTAGTTTCATAATTACTCTCATTTATTGATGGCACACCACACCTAATGGATTAGTATTAGCACTGAATTCTTCCCTTTCCTGATTATGGTATAAACAAACTTCCTACATTAAAAAAGTTCTTTCTTTGAATATTTTTATCTCGTAGATTTTTAATCTTACTTAAAAACAAAATCTTCCTCTTCTCAAATTTGGAACCAAAAATCAAAGCCTTTAAAAAATTATGTGTTTGGTGATCTCACACCTATAAACTGAGATTAGAAAACATTGACTTTACAAACTTTCTTCTTTCATAAAATTCATCTTGTTTCATGAATTCTTCATGACTTTGATAACATTAGTATCAGTGTAGAATCATCTGAATTACATTATAAAGTTTCTATTAATTTCCACCCTTTCATCAACTTCTTTATTTTCAATCAAAACTACAACTGATTGGAAGCACCTATTCTTCTCCTTTACATCATAAGGCTAGCATCAAAAATTTTCAAAAAAACATATGATTTATGAGAACTTACTGAACAAAAAAGAATCATCATATTTATATTAGATCCATCCAGATTCTAATAATTTTCTTCATTCCAATTAAATCCTTCATCTAGGACACAATGTGAGTCCGATGAACCATTTCTCATAGTAAACTTCGTCAAAAACCAATAGAATTACATAAGAATTTTGTGTCTGATCTTATGATTATGATTTGTCCATATGTTCCAATCATTTGATCACCAAATCTTTAAAAACTAAAGAGATTTATTCTCTTTGAAAAAAATTCGACAATTTTAGCATAAACTTATTCCATCTTCAAAAAACATCTTCTTTCCAATTTGATCCCAATATAAGGTACTTCATGGTGTGCCTATAATAACCACCTTATTATTGCATATGATGAGGGATCTCATAATAAGATCATAGTGGGGATTGAATCACCAGTTTATCCTTTTATACAACGAGTGATAACATTTGACGTACATTTTGTATCCATGAATATTTAACCCTTGTGACCATGTAGAGACTATGAAACTCGGGTTGTTATGTAGAATTCATATTTACTATGCAAAAAATATTTCTTTGTTATTTTCTTCGTTGAATTTTATTTTTTTGTTAATTTTATTGATTCTAAATTCTTTTTTCAACTTTTAATACACATTAAGATGTTTTTAATACTTTGTGGGAAACAAAAACACAAATATAACTAAATTATTTAATATTTTTGTGTGCATCCTCCCCTAGAAGTCCATTAAATTTTAGAATTTTTTGAATTAATCTACATTTAATTTTATAACCATCAGGTGTAGCATGTTATTATATAAGGTTTTATGGATTATATTCATTGGATGATGCCAATTCGTTAAATGTTCTGTTATCATCCATTGTTATTTTAGGTTCAAAAATAATTCTTATTAATTTTTTTGTAAGTAGTTAAATATTTTGGATAGATCTTTTAATGTTTCCTCACTTACATAGTTAACTAATGAGCTTTTATTTTCAATAATCATAACAACTCTAGATATATAATAAAATGTCCTTTCAATTTTAAGATCTAAAGGAAATCAATTGTGGTTTGAAGTTCTGGGAATACGAAAACCAATTGAAACAACTTATTAAACATCCCTGAAAACAACACCAGGTTTAGGGAGGTGTTTTTGTTTCAAATCCCTATCAAAAAAAATATCCCCAAAGAAATGTAATATCGTAGCCACAAGGTTATCTCTTGGGGAGGTAACTAGGTAATTTTAAAACTATCAATTGCATTTTCTATTTTAAAAAATAAAAATAAATATGGATTTTTAAATTTTTATTTAAAAGGGAACCAAAACCAATTTATCTAAGAAATAAATTTAAATGTAATGTTTTTAAAATAAAAATAAATTACAAAATAGAAAAGGATATGAATAAGTCGGTTTCAAAGATTATTGGAGTGGAAAATTTTCAAACGTTTAGTCAATCCCTTGTTTCTTATCTAAAAATATTTATAAATTTAATTCATAAATTTATACTTAAATACCTCAAATTATAAACTAAAATCTTCCTTGAAACCATATCAAGACATCAATATGGGTTTTCATCCTCTTTTCAAAGTGATCTAATTACCCAAAAACCTCTGGATCACCAAAACTAATTGAACCTTCTAATTTTAAAATTGATGCCTCACATTAAAAGATTAAATAAAATTAAAGGAAATTTTAATTTTTTTAGTTGAAAAATGATCTTGAACATTTTAAAAGAAAAATTATTTAAATAAATAAAAGGAACCTTCAGTTCCTGAAAAAAATTTAAACAATAATTTAAAAGGTTTGTAATAAATATTTGAAGATTAAAAATAGATTATCCTTGGATATACAATATCCATATCCACTTTGTAATTTATCCTATCATTGATAAATAATATAACATCCTATTATTATTATCTCTTCCTTCATGACTTCCTATAATGCAGTAGTGATCTTTGCATCTGACTCTTGTGAAAACTCTCCTAGATGATATCTCATTTTTATTATTTTGGTTCTTACCCTCCTTATAAATACATTATAGAGATAAAATATTTTAAAAATTAAAAAAATGTTCAAATAATTCTTGGGGAAGGTTTATACCCCTGAAAAAGAAAATTCTATTATTTCTCTAGGAGGTTGAGGAAATGTTTCCTTATATATATGAAAGGTATGATTACTAATTCACGTGGAAAATAATATTTTAATTCTCGATGAATATTCCCATGACATTCAACAATTTATATCCTTGTTAAAATGAAAAAAATTCATAATAAGTGTTTTGTAAAAAATCGTAAAGCATGAATCTTCTTCCTTATGGTTTCCTGAAATTTCACCAAGTAAAAAGTCTTACATAAAGAGTTTAGATTGTTTATAAGACATTATATCATATGACTCTCATCATGTAAGACTTATAATGTCTTATGGTATTTTTAACGTCTTATAAAATTTTAATTTCATATGATGTTATTAAAAATATCATATGCAGACTCAAAAAAATTAAAAGACTAAAAAATACATACAGGAATGGAAAATATCTTACGGGATCCCTCAAAAGTCATATGAAACTCATAGAAAAGTTTTACAATTCAGATTTTTGGAAAAGTAAATATCTAATAGGAATTTGAAATATAAGATATGGGGTGGTAAATATCTTAAAATGTCCAAGAAACAACATATAGGAGTGAAAATTATTATGCACTCTATAAATGTCTTACACAACAAAAAAAAATATCCTACATAGAAAATATATAATTTCTTATATGTCATAGGTTTAGATAAATTTTACCTCATTCAAGATTGAAAAATAAAATTCAAAAAAAAATCAAATAATGCACGATTGGATCAATTACTTCAAAAAATTGTTAAAAAACATTTAACCCATTATTTTTTAATTTTTTTAAATTAATAGAAAATTTACAAAAAATATTAAAATGATATATTTTGTTTGAAAATTTTCAAAAAAAATCAGCTAAATCATTGAAATTCAATGCAAAAAATAATGAAAATTTCACCTATATCAATGGTAAAATTGGGAAAGGGTAAATGTATATCTATACATGGATATGATTCATTAAAATAATGGTACAAAGATTATGGGGGATTAATAAATATGATGGAGAATAATAAATAATGCTTACACGTGGAATCATTGTTTAGATCATGTTGTTATGTTACAATCGTATATGGTCATTGGGGATTTCCAAATTTCCAATATAAATACCACTGCCTCGTCATTTTTCATTAGTTACACTCTTTTACTCTTCGTTAAAGCCATGAAGTATTGTAGGTTCTTCTTGTGTAATTTCATTTTTTTTATAATTTAATACATCAATCTTCTTTTTCCATTTATTCTTTTATTTTATGCTTTATTCTTCATTATACCAATTAAATTCTTATGATTTTGAGTATCTAAGCTAAGGGTGTGAACCCTGGGGGTGGGTCATGGTATTCTCAAACCTACTCTATTAATTCTTAATGATTTTATTTCCAATATTTCATTGTTTTGGGTGTTTTGTGGTTTGGTGAGGCAATCATCCACCTTCCATAGAATTCAAAAGTATTTAATTCACTTTATAAGATAACTCTCCCTAACTTATCTTGGTTCACATCATCTATTATTAAATTAAGAGTATCAATTCATAAGCAATGTATGATGGGGTTAGGTAGAGTTTGGTAGCATGAAATGACCATAGTGTGTTCATCATTTTCTTCTATAGAGGAGGTGACATTGGGTGTTTTGAAGAGATATCCTAAGTGAAGATTTTCCCACAACATATGTATGGGTGTTAACTCAATTTTAAAGGGATAATTTATCAAATGAAATTTAGAAAACATAAATGGATAATGAAGGATACTAATGGAAAAACCTATGATTCACGCACTTTACTACTAACTATTGTTCTATCTTTCCTATTATTATTTTATTTTCATGCATCCACACTATAATAACTCCCCTAATTTACCTAATTTCAATATATTTAAAATAAACAAAATATAAAATAAGTTAATAGGGTGGTGAGTAATGGGCCAATGCTCCTTTAGAGATGACCCTAGTCACCCACAATGCTACATTAGGAGTTCTAAATATAATTTTTGTTTTTGAGCCTTGTAATTCCCCCATGTCAAATTTACACCATGATGGTAAGTTATGGTGGAATAAATTTTATGATAATCTAGTGGATGGAACTGGGAGAACAGAGGTACCACATTGTGGTTCTGTGCATTTTGAAGATGGTTATTTTCAAACTATATAGTTACTATAGAGAATCTAGAATAACCACACTAATTTTTATGTTTTTTAAAACAAAAAAAAATCATAATGCTTCACTGGGAACCAACCTAAATAAAATGAGTTTCTAGGTAGATCTAGGAAACTATGTTGTGGTTAGTCAAACCACATCATGGTGTAGTATATATAAAATAATTCCAAAATAAGAAAATTGTATAAAATCAATATTGATTGAGATTTTATAGAATTTTTTAATCAAAAATTGACCAAGAGAACCATGTAGTGGTTTTATAATATAATTTGTGGTTTATTGAATATCAGTATAATTTAAATTTTTTTATCTTATTTGATTTTATAAAGATGTAATAGGTTTATTGAAGATATTATTTAGTTTATATAGAAGTTTTTAGATACTATTTAATGGGGATGACACATGAAATAGGATTTATAATATCCTAGAAGATCCAAGCTATCTATTCTATGATGAAATGGCTAAAATTTTATATATTCATTGATTAAACTACAGATATCATAGAGTAACATAGAAATAAAGAGCGATATTTGTGTAACAATTATCTATACATGATATTGAATTGAATATTTTAGAAATAAAGATAAACGTGGTGGTCATGATGACACAAATTTGAACTGAAATAACATCTTTAATTAGATATAATTAACACCCATATATCGTAACACCCTAATATTTGAAAATAAGAACATTAGGTTCGATAACGTATATGACATACAACACTGAGCTCAAATAACACGAGAAATATATTATCTAAATATGGCCATTATAAACTAGATATTAAATTGGTAGTTATGAATAGTATTAACTAAGTTGTGAAATATATATAAATTTCATACTTAATATGAAAATATTGATAAATTATTAGTAAAGAATCATAATTTTTTTTAGTAAAGTCATTTTATTCTCCAAAAATACATTTTCATTGAAATAGTTTTTATTTATTTTTGTGAGAAAATATTATAACTAATTTATGGAAATTTTAGAAATTTTATTTTATAAAATTTACGTTTTTTTAAATGATAATATAAAAATTAACTTTGGGTAAACTTATTCATGCTCAAATTTACCCAAGAGAAGAATGTACAACGGTCCTTGTAGTCGAGCTTAGGTTGTCGATTCCTCAGAGACCTAAGAAGAAATCTATAGACACACACATTCTATGAACTGCTTTTGGCTATGAAGTGGCCAATGTGGGTTGATTTTAGATTGGTTTAAAGTATAACTAGCAGATTTAAGTGAATTCAAAATAAAAGAATGAGTTGATCCTAGGTCATCGCTCTGGGTGGATTGGATGAAATTCTTTTTCAACTATTTTAATTTCATATATTTGATATGGGTTAATCTAATAAGATCAAACAACATCCTCACATACTGGTTTAATACCTACACACTTTAATACTAATCACCTATACACTTAAAGGATCAATGTTTTGAGGATGTCAATGTAAAACATTGTATTATCACTTGAAGTGTGTGGCCTTAAATTCAACAAGGATGATGGAGTTTAAAAATCATCAAATAAAAATATCAATTAAAAGAATTGATTAGAAATTAATGGGGTGATAAATAACATCCAATCCAGCCCCTTTCTACTCCCTTGGATCAACCCATAATTGGGTTAGCACTCTATTGATGTTATGGTTTCAGTAGAAGTTGGAAGTAGACTAATGAGGGAGGAATTGAAGAAGTAAAGAAAACAATAAAAATAAAATGATCACTCCACTATTGTGTGAATAATTTCACAAGGTTTGGTGTGAATAAATTCATTCCTTGAGATAACAGTATCAAAGTGATATGGAAAAGAATAGAATAATAGTAGAATATGAACTTTTATTAAGAAACTAGGATGAATTAAAATAACTTACATGTGAAAGAAAAACTAGAGACAACAAAATCGTGGCATAACATTACAATGAAATAAAGCTCAAAAGATGATAAAATCCTCCACCAACACTTCCTTAAATAGGTATTTTGGGAGCCTTGGGTCGAGCCTCCAATTGTACAAAGCATCCCACTTGATTATGGTAGGCCTATGGTGATGGAAAGTTTGTGGAACTTGGACTTTTCCACTCTTGACCCGAGTTGGCAGCCAGCTTGAAACCACCGACCAAATGCATCGAAAGAACCTTATATATGGCAGAATCAGAGTGGGACATAGAAGAAAAAAATTTATCTCTGGATATCTCCTAACCTCCTGAAAAATTGGGACATATTTGGAGCTTTGAATCGGGAGTTATGGCTGATTTATTGGGATAATATTCTTGGTTGTAGATTTCTGAGCCCGATTTTGATATTCTATTTGGGCCGCCTTACTTGTCATCATGTAGGCCGAATTAGCACTATCTTATGAATAATTATTTGTTCCTCTAGAAGTATTATATCAGCCCACGAAATCTTGGATTCATTGGAACTATATTCTTGGCCCCACATTCTCATCGGTTGTCTAGTGTCCAATATTCCTTCTATAGAATTGCTTCCATTCATCTCTAAATATCCTCTTCATCCTTTATAAATCCGCCATTGATCCCTGAATTAAATATGTTCATATTAAAGATTATATACATTTCACAAAATATCAAATTAAAATATGGAAAATTAAATTCCTTAAAATCATATGAATCATTGGGCCTAAATTTGTGTACATTACGCATGAAGTGCACAAATGATAAGAATGGATGTTCAAAATTAAAATCCACTAACTCTGGCCCATAAGATCAAAAATTAACATTTAATAACATTATAATGAAATTAAAATATTTGTTTTTATTGTCTTATCACACCCCCAACTTGATATTTTCTAGTCCCGAGAAAAATGTATCTCAACAATATGAAATTTGAATTCTCTTTTCAAAAATTATTTTAATACACAATGATCGCCAAAAACACTTATACCAAAAAATCATGAAACCCATCAAACTATTTTAATACATGATAGTTTCATAAGCATATCCCAATCCCAATCTCATTTTTTTGTTCAAATTCATTTCCATATTTCATCCAATATCAATTAAGTATAAGGATTTGTTGTGTATTACAATAGACATGGGGGGTTCATCTTTATTCAAGGGGGAAATGACGGAAGCGTTAGGTGGAATCACATTTCAATATTAAAATGAGTATTCAATTTCTTTATTGTTTTTTTTTTGTTTTTTTTTTGTTTTTTTTTTTCAATTTTTCCATGGTAATTGAAATTGCACTCATAAGAGGCAACCTCTATATCGAGACTTTACTGATGACTCTTAGGCTCAAAGACCTTAGGGCACCAAGTGAATCCCACATACTCAGGAATCATCTTGAGTTAACTCAGTAAAAAACAAATTCAAATTACCAAAAATAGAGATAAAATTACTAATTCTGGGCTAGACAACTACGGATTCAGGATCCCCAAGTGCTGAAATCCACGCATTAGGTCATTTCATTGCTCTACGAGCAAATTTATTATTTTTTTATTTTTTTATTGAATACTCATATTGAAACTAAAATGATCAAAAAACCTATTCTATTTATTTGGGGTACCCCATGAACTCAAACTAATACCCCACTATCCAAAGGTCATGCATTGTGATCTTTTTTTTATTTGGATGAAAATATAAAAGATGAAATATGACATTGAACAGCCACACTTTCTAAAATCTATGCTCATGAAATTATAGATGGATTAAAATCATAATCGGGGAATGGTAAATTATTTGATATTCAGTTTCAAAATTTTCAATGTGTATTATCATGTTCAAAGTTAAAGTAATTTTTCCTTCCATTTACACACATTTTTTTAAATCATTTTTTTGCACACAAAAGCAAATTTTTTATTTCATCTCCCCCCTGACTTAAAATTACATTGTCCCTATTGTTTGAAGAAAATAAAATTTAGAAGGAGGTACAGGTAGAGAGTGGGAGTTCAAAAAGGAAATTGAAAATGAGGATCATGGAATGAAGTTACCTAGTAGTTAAAGTTTAAATTCTTGTTGCTCTCTTTTAATCCCTTTATCTCGATGTCACATTGATAATTACCTGGTGGAAAAAAATGAAAAAAACAAATAAAAAAAACTATATATATGTATATATATATATATATAATAAATAAACTAAAATATAATTATATATATATATAAATTATAGAATAAAGAAGCACAACAAGCCATAGGTCAGTGGTAATCGTGTGCCCCCGGCTCCCTTCGGTCCCGAGTTCGAGTCCCCGGGGTTTGCCCCATGACCTACGATGTGGCCTTTATTATTAATATTATTATTTATTTTTTTATTTTTTTTTATTTTTTTAACCTACAAACACATAAAAATAAAATAAAATAAACTGATGATACATTGTCTTCTTTTTAAATTTCTGGGTATGGTATTACTCAAGGATCACACCACATGACACAAATGAATATGGTTCCCCCTTTCGTACCCATCCATACTCATAATAGAAGATCAAGTCAGCAGCCTATTTTTTTAATATCAAAATGATTCATTAATCATATTTAAAAAAAGATGATTTTCAAGGATGAAAACCACAGGTTTCCTCCCATGCATCACTTTGGTCTAATGTTTTTAGCTCGACTTAGACCCTTAATTGTTTAAGTATTTTCCTCATATAAGGTTAGTTCACACAATTTTTAATCAACTTAATTTTTTTGGAATGTTTCAAGTAATGGTTTGACTCTATGACCATTAACTTTAAAGGTTTTACCATTGGTGGGATCTTGAATTTCTATAGCCCTATGGAGGTACACCTTATGCACTATGTATAGACTTGACCATCTAGACCTCAACTTTCTTGGGTGTAAATGATGTTTATAACTATACAAAAGAATAGGTTTACCTAGTACAATGTTATTGGTTTTAATATTTCATGATTAGTAGGCTTGCACTTCAGCTTTATTGATCCTTGAATTTTCATAAGCCTCCAACCTAAGTTCCTCAAGTTCATTGAGATAAAATTTCCTTTTTGTTTTGTCCAATGAGAGATCATAATTAATTTTCTTAATTTCCAAAAAGGCCTTATGTTCAATCCCCACCAAAAAATGGCATGATTTACCATAAACCAAACTATATGGGGATATTCCTAAAATGGTTTTATATACGGTTTGATAGGCCCAAATAGCATACAAGAGTTTCTTGGACCAATCTTTCCTAGAAGGATTGACTGTTTTTTCAAGAATATTATTAATCTCCATATTTGCTAACTTATCTTGACCATTGGTTTGAGGATGGTATGTAGTGGAAACGTTATGAGAAATACCATACTTAGACGTGAGTGAAGATAATTGATGGTTGCAGAAATAGGTTCCTTGGTCACTGATTATAGCCCTAAGAATTCCAAATCGAGAAAATATGTGCTCTTTCAGAAATTGGATCACAACATGATGGTCATTAGACTTGGTGGGAATAGATTCAACCCATTTTGAGACATAATCAATAGCTAAAAGGATCTAGAGGAATCCCCTAGAGTTTGGGAAGGGACCCATGAAATCGATTCCCTAGTAGTCAAAGATTTCAATCACTAAGATGGGAGTGAGTGGAATTTGATTCCTTTTTGTTATTGAACCTACTTCTTGACACTTAGGAAATCTTTGAAAAAATGTGTAGGAGTCCGTTGAGAGGGTGGGCCAGAAGATACCACACTAAAGAATCTTATTAGGTATTTTCTTAGAGGAAAAGTGACCTCTACATGCCTCACTATGACAAAATTTAAGGATGGCCTCTTGTTCAGATTCTGGGACACACCTCCTAATGACTTGGTCAGAGAAGAACTTATAGAGGTATGGATCATCAAAAACATATTTCCTAACATCATAAAGAAATTTCTTTCGAGCATGAGTCCCTAAGAATTTTGGAATTACTCTTATAACTAAGAAATTAGCTATGTCAGCATACCAAGGGTAGTCACTCACAGAGTATAGGTGTTCATCTGGAAATGAATCAGACACATAAAGGTGATTTGAGTTGTATTTGAATTCCATCCTAGATAGGTGATAAGATATAACATTTTCAACACCCTTTTTATCCTTGATTGTGAGGTCAAATTCTTGTAAGAGAAGGACCCACCTAATCAGTATAGCCTTAGAATCTTGTTTTTGGAAGAGGTATTTTAGTGAAGAATGGTTAGGGAACACAATTATGGGTGATCCTAAGAGGTAGGACCTAAACTTCTCTAAGGAAAACACAATATCAAGTAACTCATTTTTTGTAGTGGTGTAGTTGATTTGGGAATCATTTAATAATTTTCTTTCATTAGCAATGACATAAGGAGTTTTATCAAAATGTTGTCCTAACACAGCTCCTACAGCAAAGTCATTGTCATCACACATTAGTTCTAAAGGAAGGTTCCAATTTAGAGATTTCAAAATGGGAGGGGAGGTGAGAGAGGGTTTGAGGGTTGATAATGAACCCTCATATCTTTATGTCCAAACAAATGGATCATCCTTTACTAGGAGAGAACAAAGGGGATGGGAGATTGAACTAAAGTCCTTGATGAATCTTATATAGAAACCAACATGTCCTGAGAAAAACCTCACTTCCTTGATAGTTTTGGGTGATGGAAGGGGATAAATGATGTCAACCTTGGGTTTATCAACTTCAATCCCCCTACCTGAGATCAGATGGCCTAGAACTAGTCCCTCTTTAACCATGAAATTGAATTTTTCCTAGTTTTGGACCAGATTCTTTTCTTCACATCATGAAAATACTCTCTCCACATTATTCAGACATCCCTCAAATGTATCCCCAAACACAGAAAAGTCATCCATGAAGACCTCAAGAAAATCCAATACCATGTCTGAGAATATTCCCATCATGCACCACTGGAAGGTTCCAGGGGGATTTCATAACCCGAAGGGCATGCATTTGAAAGCAAAGGTGCCAAATGGACATGTGAATGTAGTCTTAACTTGATTCTATAGGGATACCTCAATTTTATTATACCCTGAGTACCCATCTAAGAAACATTAGAAGGAATGACTTTCCACTCTTTCAAGGACTTGTTCAATGAATGGTAAGGGGAAATGGAGTTTCTTGGTGAATGAGTTTAGCTTCTTATAGTCAATTCATACTGTACATCCACTACTCGCCCTATTTGGAAGAATCTCTCCATCTTTATTGGTTATCACTGTGATTACAGCCTTCTTGAAAACCACTTGGATTGGGCTGACCCACTCACTCAGAGTTATACGATATAAGATACCAACTTTTAACAATTTTAGATGTTCCTTCCTTACTAACTCCATGATATTAGGATTGAGTCACCATTTAGGTTAACGATATGTCTTTGAATCAGATTCCATAACAATTCTATGAGTCTTGATAAGTGGGCTAATACCAAGAATATCGGATAGGGTATAACCAATGGATTTTTTATGTTTCCTACGGACATCTAGAAGAATCCACTCATTATTGGCTTCAATAGAAGATAAAATGACAATAGAATGTGTTTGATTTTCCCCTATGAAGGCATACTTGAGTGCAGCAGGAAGTTCCTTCAATTCAATATCAAGTTGGTTCAGAATTTCAACAAAAAATTGGGAAATTGGATCAAGATCAATTTTATTTCCCATATTTTTAGATAGGATTGATTCCCCACATGTTGAAGTTTCAGCTACTAGATTGTCTTGATCAGATTTAGAGAAGGAAGTTAGAGTGGCCTCCATGAAAGTGGTTTCCTGAAAGGTTTCACTGATTGTTAGACCTAAGACTTCATTTTAAGAGCAATTTGAAAATGATTCAAGCCAAGGAGATAAACTTCCTTCATGTGAACAAAGGATATCAATATCATCCTAACTTAAACATCCATCAAATATTCCTTGATGTTCCATGGATTCATTATCAATGCTTCCTATCATGTTTACTTCATGAATGTCCTCGCCATCCCCTATTTGTGAGCTTTCATTATAGATGTTCAAGTCTAGACTCATGTTTCAAAAGGTGATGGTCATGTTCCCGTTTTAAACTCATATAATAGATTTGAATTTTGCAAGGAAAGTATGACCATGGGTGATTGGGGTTTTTTTTTATTTCCTAAGTTTGGATGGTTCTCAAGGAAAAGGAAGTTAGCAGGGTAGATGATGTTTTCAACCTTTACCATAATGTCCCTTAAATTCCCCTATGGAACCCTAATGTTATGATCAACAAGTTAAAGTGTGACAGATGTGGGTTGGAGCTCTTTTAGGCCTAACTGGTAGTACATAGCATAGGTGATGATATTCACACTATCACCTAGGTCACACAACGCGATGACAACTTTGCTCTCTCCTAGTTCAACATTGATTTAAGAGAAACCCGGTTCATTCAACATAGGAGGAATGGTCCCTTGAATGGTGGTACTCGCATTAGCAGCCAAAAGGACATGGTTTTTATGTGATAATTTTTTTTAAAAGATCACAGGTCCTTAAGGTACTTTTAGTAGGTAGGTATGGTTTGGATTGCATCAAGAAGAGAAATTTTCAACTTTACTTGTGAGAATATTTCCCTTAATGTTTCACTCAAATCTGGTTGGGTTTTCACCCTCATGTGTTGAGGAAATGGTGTAGTTTGTGGGGTTGTTTGTTGAAGAGATATTTCATTGACAATGTTATCATTTCTTTCTATTTGATCATTTTTTTCATTTAAATTTTCATCCAAGTTTTAATTTTTAGGTGGGTTCTGAATTAGCTATTCAGGTTTTTCAATTGATTTCCCACATCTTAAAACAGTCACAACCATTAGTTGTTCATGATTTGTCTGAGTATAACTTGACTCTCCCCTTGAAGTTTAGGATGGTACCGCCTGAGTATGTATGTGTTAGTTATAGTTTTTATGGTTTGAAGTTCTTGTTTTAGGGAAGAGACATCCAAGTTCATCCTTTCCATTTGTTTTCACAGTTATTTTAGTAGGATTTGTGGAACAGTTTGGGTTGGTTCTTGAGAAGATTGGTTTATCCCAGGGGGATATTTTGGAGGTGAGATGATTTGTTAAAAATGGACAGATGGTTTTATCTATTAGATAGGTTGGGTTTGGAACTGGTTATGGGTTTGGTAGTTCTGATGGGGGTAAGGATTTTGTATCTGGGGTTGGCTAGGTTGCGGGTTATCTTTCCAACAGAAGCATGGGTAGTCATTATAGCTTGGGTTGAAGTTGTTATGGTATTGATGCTTTTGAAAGTTCAAAGCATTTACTTCTACTAGAGGTAATCCTAAAAGAACATCCTTTATGAATGTAATTGTTGGGCATTTGTTTGTCTTATGTTCATATTTGTCACAAATTTTGCAAATAGGTTCTACAGTTTGGATTTCATAGACTTTCCTAACTTCTATCTCTTCAACATTCCTAGAGAGTGCTGCGATTTTAGCCCTAAGTATTTCCTCTTCTCTAAGTGTATGAATTAAAATATTTAATTTTGGATTTACAGAATAAGGTAAAGTTCCCCACGTTTGGTTTTGTTCAGCAAGGCTTTCTAGATACTCATAAGTATCGTTTGGGGCTTTGTTTTTAAAGGTTCCATTGCAAATCATGTCAATGAATTGTTTGTTCCCTGGACCCAACCCTTCATAGAAAATTATCACTTGTTCAATAATAAAAAAACCATGGCATGGAACCATGTTTAGAGTGTCTTTGAACCTCTCCCATGTTTTATAGAATGACTCCCCATCTTTTTCAAAAAAAAATTGGACGCTCTTTTTAATTGAAATTGGTTTGTGGTGGGGAAAGTATTTTTTGTATAATTCTCTATGTAATTGGTCCCAAGAATTTACGGATGAAAGTATCAAATTGTTTAGCCAATTTTTTGCTTGATCCATTAAAGAAAAAGGAAATATCCTAATCTTAGCTAATTCTAGATGATGTGTGGGCACATAGTTTCTACAATGTCATTGAACTCCTTAACGTGAAGGTAGGGCATCTAGGACTCCATTCCATGGACTGTGGGAAGATGGTTTCAGACATGGGGATTAAAGATGTAGTTAGAATATCCTAGAGATTTTTGGCTAATTCATGAGGGGGAATTGGTCCAGGAAGGTTTGAGCTAGTCATTCATGGTTTGATCAACTGCATTCCCTCAAGGTTGGGGCTGCCTCATTTGGGTTTCCATGTTGGTTCCCACTCAGGTTTATGTGTTGGTTTCATTGAAGACCTTCTATGGAAATGGGATCAATTTTTGACTTTGAAGTATTAGGAATATTAGGATATAATGTAAATAGTTCCCTTTGTGTACTTGACTCCCCAACCCCAAGACTATCCTTCATAACTATATGGTTTGATTGATCAAGAGTGTGGGTGAACATGCGCCAAAAGAAAAAAAAACGAGAAACGGAAAAGATAAGAGATCTTGAGTGAGAATAGACGAAATGGGGGAGGATAGAATGGGTTTTGAGATGAATTTCTTGGGTCCCCATAAATAGTTCCAAAATTTGATTCATGCTCAAATTTACCCAAGAGAAGAAGCAAGAACAGTCCTTGTAGTCTATCTTGGGTTTTCGATTCCTCAGAGACCTAACAAGAAATCTATAGACACACACATTATATGGACTATTTTTGGATATGAAGTGGAAACATTAGGTTGATTTTAGATGGGTTTAAAGTCAATCTAAGAGATTTAAGTGAATTCAATTTAAAAGAATGAG
The DNA here is from genome assembly GCA_963277665.1 of Viscum album. Taxonomy (NCBI): domain Eukaryota; kingdom Viridiplantae; phylum Streptophyta; class Magnoliopsida; order Santalales; family Viscaceae; genus Viscum; species Viscum album. Next base: position 2,105,238,436 of record OY728140.1, on the reverse strand, counting down.
TTTATTCTATGTTATCTCTCGGGGTGGATTTTATGAAATTCTTTTTCAACTATTTCAATTTCTCATATTTGAGATGGGTTAACTTAAGAAGATCAAACAACATCCTCATTTACTGGTTTAATACCTACACAATTTAATACTAATAACCTATACACTTGAAGGATTAATGTTTTGATCACTTCAAGGTAAAGGTTCGTATTAGCACTTGAAGTGTGTGGCCTTAAATTCAACAAGGACGATTGAGTTTAAAAATCATCAAATAAAAATCACAATTAATAAAAGTGATTAGAAATTAATGGGGTGATAAATAACATAAAATCCATCCCATTGATACTCTCCTAGATCAACCCATAAATGAGATATCCCCCCATTGATTCTATGGTTTCAATAGAAGCGTGAAGTAGACTCATGAGGGAGGAATTGAAAAATTGAAGAAAACAATAAAAGGAAAATGATCACTCCATCATTGTGTGAATAATTTCACAAGGTTTGGTGTGAATAAATTCACACCTTGAGACAACAGTATTAAACTGAGATGGATAAGAATAGAATAATAGTATAATAACTTTTATTAAGAAACTATGATGAATTAAAACAACTTACAAGTGAAAGATAAACTTGAGACAACAAAATCACAGCATAACATTACAATGAAAGAAAGCTCAAAAGATGATAAAATCCTCCACCAAAACTGATTTAAATAGAAATTTTTGGAGCCTTGTTCGAGACTAAAATAGTACAAATCATCCCCTTGGAATATGGTAGGCCTAGGGTGGTGGAAAGCTAATGGAAATTGGACTTTTCCACTCTTGACCCGAGGTGGGATCCATCTTGCAACCACCAACCTGACGTGTCAAAAGGACCTTTTAGATGGCTGAATTAGACTCTTACATAGAAAAATAAATTGGATATACATATGTCTCCTAACCTCCTGTAAAAGTTGGGCCCATTTTTTGTTTTGAATCAGGAGTTATGGTCGATTTAGTGGGATAATATTCTGGGTCGCAGATTATCGACTAGATTTTGATATTCTATTTGGGCCGCCTTAATTGTCATCATGTAGGCCGAATTAGCACTGTCTCCTAAAGACGTATTAGTTAATCTATAAGTATTCTAGAATCCCAGGATTTTTGGGATTCATTTGGCCTGTATTATGGGCCCCACATTCTAATCAGTGGGATGGTGTCAAATCTTCCTTCTTTAGAATTGCTTCCATTCATCTCCAAATATCCCAATCATTTTTTATGAATCCTCTATTGATCCCTGAATAAAAAATGTTCATATTAAAGAGTAGATACATTTCAAAAAATATCAATTTAAAATATGGAAAACTAAATTCCTTAAAATCATAAGAATCATTGGGCCTAAATTGGTATACTTTAGGCATGAAGTGCACAAATGATGAGAATGGATGTTCAAAATTAAAATCCACTAACTCGAGCCCATAAGATCAAAAATGAACATTTAATACAATTAAAATGTAATTAAAATATTTTTTTATTGGCTAATCACACCCCCAAACTTTTGATTTTCTAGTCCCGAGAAAAATGTATCTCAACAATATGAAATTCGAATTCTCTTTTCCAAAAACATTATAATACACAATGATCACCAAAAACTCATATACCAAACAATAATGAAACCCATAAAACTATTTTAATACATGATAGTTTCATAATAAGATCATAATCCCAATCTCATTCCTTTGTTCAAATTCATTGTCATATTTCATCCAATATCAATTAAGTATGAGGATGTGTTGTGTATTACAATAGACATGGGGGTTCATATTTATTCAAGGGGGAAATGACGGAAGTGCTGGGAGGAATCAAATTTCAATATTAAGATGAGAATTCAATTTTTTTATTGTTTTTTTGAAATTTTTTCATGGTAATTGAAATTGCACTCCAAAGAGTCAACCCCTGTAATAAGACTTTTCCAATGACTCCCATGCTCAAAGACCATAGAGGACCAAGTAAAGCTCACATACTTGGGAATCCTCTCGAGTTAACTCAGTCAAAAAAAATTCAAATTAAAAAAAAATAGAGATAAAATTACTTATTTTGAGACAGACAACTATGGAGTCCCCATCCCCAAGTGTCGAAAGACACGCATTAGGTCATTTCATTGCTCTATGAGAAATTTTTTATATATATTTTTATTGAATACTCAGATTAAAACTTAAATAATCACCAAACCTATGATATTTATTTGGGGGACCCCATGAACTCAATAAAATATCCCACTATCCAAAGGACGTGCATTGTAATCTTTTATTTATTTGGATGAAAATATAAATGACGAAATATCACATTATACAACCACACTTTCCAAAATATATTCTCATGAAATCATACATGGATTAAAATCGGAATTGGGGAATTATAAATTATTTTATATTTAGTTTCAATGTTTTCAATGTGTATTATCATGTTCAAAGTTAAAGGAAATTTTCCTTCTATTTACACACATTTTTCTGAAATCATTTTTTCACACAAAATCAAATGTGTTATTTCATCTCCCCCCCCCCCACCAACTTAAAATAACACTTTCCCTAGTTTTGGAGAAAATAAAATTTAGAAGGAGGTAGAGGTAAAGAATGGGAGTTCAAAAAGGAAATTGAAAATGAGGATCATGGAATGAAGTCACCTAGTGTTTGAAGTTTAAATTCTTGTTGCTCCCTTTTAATCCCTTGATCTCGATGTCACTCTGTGAATTCCCTAGTGGAAAAAAAAAAAGAAAAAAACCCAACAAACAAAAAAAAATTATATATATATATATATACATATATATATATATATATATCTAATAAAGAAAGTAAAATATAAGTATATATATAAAAATTATAGAATAAGGAATCATAATAAGTTGTAGGTAATTGGTAAGCACGCACCCCTGTCTCCCTTTGGTCCCGCGTTCGAGTCCCCATGGAATGCCGGTTGTGACGGGGCTTGCCCCATGATCTATGATGTGGACTTTTTATTATTATTATTATATTTTTTTATTTTTTTTTATTTTTTATTTTAACCTATAAACACATAAAATTGAAATAATATAAACTGATGATACATTGTCTTCTTTTTAAATTTATGGGTAAGGTATTACTCAAGGATCACACAATGTGACACAGATGAATATGGTGTTCCCCTTTCGTACCAATCCATACTAATAATATAAGAATAGTCCAACATTCTTTTTTTAAATATCAAAATTATTCATTAATCCTATTTAAAAAAAAGATGATTCGCAAAGTGGAAAACCATGATTTGCCTCCCGTGTAGCGATTTGGTTTAATGTCGCTAGCTGGAATTAGACAATTGATTATTTAAGTATTTTACTCATCTAAGGCTGGTTCACACAAGTTTTCATAAACTTCATTTTTTTGGAATGGTTCAATGAATTGTTTGACTCTATGACCATTAACTTTATTGGTTTAACAATTGGTGGGATCTTGAATTTCTACAGCCCCATGGGGGTACACCTTATGTACTATGTATGGACCTGACCATCTAGACCTCAACTTTCCTGGGTGTAAATGAAGTTTATAACTATACAAAAGAATATTTTTACCCAATACAATGTGTTTGGTTTTAATATTTTGAGATTGGTAGGCTGTTACTTTAGCTTTATTGATCCTTTAATTTTCATAAGATTCCATCCTATGTTCTTAAAGTTCATTGAGATCTAATTTTCTTTTTGTTTTGGCCAATGAGAGGTCCTAATTATTCTTTTTAATCTCCCAAAAGGACTTATGTTCAATATCCAATAGAAAATGGCATGCTTTTCCATAAACCAACCTATATGAGGACGTTCCTATAATTGTTTTATATGTGGTTCGATAGGCTCAAAGAGTGTCCAAGAGTTTCTAGAACCAGTCTTTCCTAGAAGGATTGACCGTTTTTCAAGAATATTCTTAATATCCCTATTTTCTAACTCATAATGACCATTGGTTTGAGGATGGTATGCAGTGGAAACTTTATGAAAAATCCCATAATTAAACATGAGTGTAGATAATGGACAGTTTCAGAAATGGGTTCCTCGATCACTGATTATAGCCCTAGGAATTCCAAATCGATAAAATATGTGTTTTTTCAGAAATAGGAACACAAAATGATGGTCATTAGACTTGGTGGGAATGGATTCAAACCATTTTGAGACATAATCAACTGTTAAGTGGTTGTAGATTTATCCCCTAGAGTTTGGTATGGGACCCATGAAATTGATTCCACAGTAGTAAAAGTATTCAATCACTAAGATGTGAGTGATTGGCCTTTGATTCCTTGTTGTGATTGACCCTACTTGTTGACACTTAGGAAAGATTTAACAAAATATGTAGAGTCCCTTGAGAGGGTGGGATAGAAGAGACCACACTGAAGAATCTTATAAGCTATTTTCTTAGAGGAAAAGTGACCTCCACATGCTTCACTATGACAGAATTTAAGGATGGACTCTTGTTCAGATTCTGGGACACACCTTCTAATGATTGGTCAATGCAGGACTTATATATGTATGGATCATTAAAATCATAGTGCCTAACATCATAAAGGAATTTCCTTCGAGCTTGAGTCCCTAAGAATTTTGGAATTACTCCTATAACTAGGAAATTGGCTATGTCAACATGCCAAGGGCAATCACTCAGAGATTATAGGTGTTCATCATGAAATGAATAAGACACAGAAAGGTGATTTGAGTTGTCTTTGAATTCCATCCAAGATAGGTGATCAACTACCACATTTTCAACACCCTTTTTATCCTTGATTTTGAGGTCAAATTATTGTAAGATAAGGACACACCTAATCAGTCTAGCCTTATAATCTTGTTTTTTGAAGAGGTATTTTAGTCCAGAATGGTCAGTGAACACAGTGATGGGGGATCCTAAGAGTTAGGAACTAAACTTCTCTAAGTCAAACACAATACCAAGTAACTCCTTTTCAGTAGTGGTGTAGTTTATTTGGGCATCATTTAAGGATTCTCTTGCATAAGCAATGACATAAGGAGTTTTATCACAATGTAGTCCTAACACAGCTCCTTCAGTAATGTCGCTGGAATCACCCATAAGTTCTAAACAGTGGTTCCAATTTGGAGATTTCATAATGGGAGGAGAGGTGAGAGAGGATTTTAGGGTTGATAATGAACCCTCATAGCTTTATGTCCAAATAAATGGAGTGTCCATTACCAGGAGAGCACAAAGGGGATGGTAGATTGAACTAAATTCCTTGAAGAATATTCTATAGAAACCATCATGTCTTAAGAAAGACCTCACTTCCTTCACAGTTTTGGGTGATGGAAGGTGAATAATGATGTCAACCTTGGATTTATCAACTTCATTACCCCTAACTGTGACTAGATGGCCTAGAACTAGTCCCTCTTTAACCATGAAATGGAATTTTTCCTAGTTAAGGAGTAGATTATTTTCTTCACATCTTGACAAGACTCTCTCCACATTCCTTAGAAATTCATCAAATGTATCCCCAAACACAGAGAATTCATCCATAAAAACCTCAATAAAATCCCCTACCATGTCTGAGAATATTCACACCATGCACCGCTGGAAGGTTCCAAGGGAATTGCATAACCTGAAGGGCATGCGTTTCAAATAAAAGGTGTCGAATGGACATGGGAATGTATTCTTCCCTTGATTCTCTAGGGAGACCTTGATTTGATTATACCCCGAGTACCCATCTAAGAAACTGTATAAGGCGTGACCTGCCACTCTCTCAAGGACTTGGTAAATGAATGGTAAGGGGAAATAGTCCTTCTTGGTGAATGAGTTTAGCTTCCTATAGTCAATGTAGACCATCCATCCATTACTAACCCTGGTTGGAAGAATCTCTCCATCATTATTGGTTATCACTATGATTCATGCCTTCTTGGGAACCACTTAGATTGGGCTGACCCACTCACACTCAGATATGAGATATATGATTCCAACTTTTAAAATATTTAGAAGTTCCTTCCTTACTACCTCCATGAGATTTGGATGGAGTCGCCATTGAGGTAGACAACATGTCTTTGAATCAAATTCCAAAACAATCCTATGAGTCCTGGTAAGTGGGAAAATACCAGGAATATCAGATAGGGTCCAACCAATGTCTTTCTTATGTCTCCTAAGGACATCTAGAAGCATCCTCTCATGACTAGCTTCAAGAAAAGAGGATATGACAATAGGATGTGTTTGATTTTCCCCTTGGAAGGCATACATGAGTGCAACGGGAAGTTCTTTAAATTCAATATCAGCTTGGTTAAGAATATTAACAGAAGATTGGGACATTGGATCTAGATCAATTTTATTTCCTAGTGTTTTATAACGGATTGATTCCCAACATGTATAAGTTTTTTCTACTAGATTGGATTGATCAGATTTAGGGAAGGAAGTTGGGGTGGTATCCATGAAAGTGGTTTCCTGAAAGTTTTCACTGATTGTTGGACCTAAGACTTCATTATAAGAGCAATTTGAAAATGATTCAAGCCAAGGAGATAAAATTATATCATGTGAACAAGGGAAATCAATCAAATCCTGACTTAAACATCCATCAAATATTCCTTGATGTTCTATGGATTCATTATCAATGCTTCCTATCATATTTACTTCATAAATTTCCTCATCATCCCCTATTTTTGAGATTTCTTAATAGATGTTCAAGTCTAGAATCATGTTTCCAAAGGTGATGGTTATGTTCCCATTTCAAACTCAAATAACAGATTTGATTGTTGAAAGGAAAGGACGATCAAGTATGATTGGGGTTTGTTTCTTATTTCCTAAGTTTGGATTTTTTTCAAGTACATTGAAGTTAGCATGGTAAATGAATTTTTTAACCTTTACCATAACTTCCTTTAAAATTCCCTTGGACCCTAATGCTACGATCAGAAAGTTGAAGTGTGACAGATGTATGGTGGAGTTCTTCTAGTCCTAACTGGAATTACATAGCATAGGGGGTGAGATTGAGACGAGAACCTTGGTCACACAAGGCCTTGACAACTTTTCTTTCACCTAGTTCAACATTGATGTAAATGAAACCTGGGTCTTTCAACTTAGGCTGAATGGTCCCTTGAATGGTGGTACTTACATTAGTAGCTAAAATGACTTTGTTTTTATGTGAAAATTTTCTTTAAAAAGTGCACAGGTCCTTAAGGTAGTTGAGTAGAAAGGTATGTTTTGGATTGCATCGAGAAGAGGAATGTTCAACTTGACTTGTGAGAAGATTTCCCTCAATGTTTCACTCATTTCAGGCTTGGTTTTCCCCCTCATGTGTTGAGGAAATGGTGTAGGTTGTGGGATTGTTTGTTAGATATTTTTTTCTTTGTGAGCCTCACATTCTCATCAGTGGGCTGGTGTCCAATCTGCCTTCTATAGAATTGCTTCCATTCATCTCCAAATATCCCCATCGTCCATTATGAATCCTCTATTAATCCCTGAAAGGAAGATGTTCATCTTAAAGTTTAAATAAATTTCAGAAAATATAAAATTAAAATATGGAAAATTAAATTCCTTAAAATCATATGAATCCTTGGGCCTAAATTGGTGTACATTTGGCATGAAGTGCACAAATGATGAAAATGAATGTTCAAAATTAAAATCCACTAACCCTAGCCCATAAGATCAAAAATAAAATTTAATACCATTAAAATTTAATTAAAATATTTATTTTTATTGGTAAACTTTTGGGATTTTTTTAAAATGATTGATTTTTCAGTGAATAGTAAAAATCAACAATTCTTTAATATTATCATTACATTTAAATTAATAAATTAATATAAAAGTTAAATTATATTTTAAAGTGAAATATAAAATATTTTATTTATAATAATTTATTAAATTTCATTTTAATCATAAATTTTCAGGATTTTTGTAAAAGTTTATTTTTATACTTAAAACTCGGTTTTCTACAAACTATTTTTATTTGTGTAAGGTTTATCAATATTAATTAATTAAAATAACACATAATTTGGAATAATTTCAATTAAAATTGTTATTATAGTTTTATATATATGAATTTCAATTCATATAATGATTATTACATTCATAGAGTTAATATAAGATCATCTTATGCTTAAAAATGCATTTCTTGAAAAACGATCTCTTGACATGTTTTACGGGTATATTTTTAAATTAAATTATTCATCTTATATGAATTTAATTTGATAAAATGGATTAAATATTTTTAATAATAAAAAATTAATATTATTTAATAAGTTAAAATTTATTTGGGTCATAATGAACAACAAAAATAGTACAAATAATTCAGCGTGGTAAAAAGGTAAATCAGGTTAATCTAGGCTAAAACTAAGTGATAAGTCCATAATTTTTCATATTCATTCTTATTGGATGAATTTATTTATACTGTTCTCATCTTATTCTTGAGATTAAATTATTTATGAGATACTTTTCCATAAAAGTGACCTATATAATAATTTAAGCAAAGAAAAAAATAAAATATCACTCTCTTTCTTTTAGATATCTCTTACATATTCACATATGTATGAAAATAAGTGTATAATGAATATTAAATTTTATTTTTATTATAATGAAATTATTTTCATAATGTAAAGTTATTTTTTATTTTTTAGTGATTATATATTTACCATAAATTCCTATACAATGTTGACACTATGTATGTGAAAACAATAGAAAACTCATGATAAATAATTTTTAAAACATTAAAAGTAATTTATGGGGTATGATTCATTGTTAAAAAATATTTTAATTTTTAATAATGATATATTATTTATTTTTAAATGTATCATATTCTAAACTCATTTTTAACTTCATGTCTTTAAATCCAAATTAAATGAAGTGTCAAAAATGACATTAAGGATATTGTATGCTAAATAATTTTTTTTAAATTACATAAAAAACATAAAAATAACGAAATAAGAAAAATTTTATGATAAATTTTCTATAATTTCATCCATTTTACATTTATAATCCAATTGTTAACTTATATGTACAATTATAACCCTTTTTTAAAAAAAAATTAATTACCGTAGTTAAGGTTTAAATGGGTTTAACATGGGTTAACAAAAATATAAGTCTATTTTTTTCAAATTAAACTTTTCAAAATAATATTATATGGAAATATTAAAACCTTATAATATCCCACCTTATAATATTTTTCCATTTTGAATATTTTTCTTCGAAATTACTTTATCATTTTTTATTCTTTTAAGAAATTTCATATTGGGTCCTCACTCCCCCATATAAATGACATCTCTTATCCACTATTATCCACACTTAAAGATCCTTTTTATACATTAAATACCTTAAAAATCCCTTACTTATATCCCTATATATTTCTTAGATGCACTTTTTAATCATAAAATCAGTCTATGGGCTATTGGTGTAAACCTTAAGAGATTTTCTGAAAAAAGAGGTATAGTTATTAATCAAGAATTTTTCTTTTTTTCACCTTCAACAACTTTAAAATATTATTAAAACTTTATTATATAATAACCTAATTATCTATCCTATATTAATTTGTTTTTTGTTACTTTTATACCCTATATCCATCTCCAACAACCATCAAATGTGAAACGAATTCGTCATTCGTGTGTATGGCAAACTACCCCAGCCTAAACTGATGTAATTCATTTTCTATAACCTCCTATTATAGAAGGTTTTAATGATAAATTTAATGTATATATATGATATTATTGACATATTTATTATTATTAAACTATAATATATCATATAATTTTTTACCTTTCCATTCACTGAAAAATGATAACGTCAATTGTGCATACATGTGGACTACCATCTTCATAAATTGATGTGATTAATTCTTTATCACCAAATCACATTGATGATATTTATAAGTATATTAATGTAAATAATATTTTATTTATGATAGAGTTATATTTCTAGAAATATAAAATAAAACTTACCTTATTTCCATAATTATCATTGAAAAACAGAAATGTTACTCATACGTATCTATGGATTACCATCTTTATGATTGTAACATGGTTTATTTTTCATAACCATATTTCATGGTTGGTTTTAAAATTATAATTTTTGTATTGAAATTTTAATAGATTCATTATTATTGTTTTGTTGATTATGAAATAATGACCTCATTGTCCATGGTCAACCTTTCGATATCCTTTTGGACATATGAACCGAATATCATCAAAATTTATGCCGTGAAATTAATTTATTAATTAATTAAATATAAAATGGTAATAAATAAAATAAAAATAATATTAAATGTGTAAATTTTCTTAATAAAGTAAATAATAACATAATTTTATTATTCAATAATAAAAAGAATATACGTGATGATTCATAACTAAGGTAAAGGATTCAGTATCAATTTCCTTTCATTGGGACATATGTTAATGTTATGAAATAATTCATTTTATGTATTGTATATAATTCCCCTTTTACATTTTATATCATGAATCATTCATAATTCACAGTATTTTATCTTAAAATTCATTTTTAATTTATCTAATGTTATTTTCCTTGAAAGTTACCACAGTGGTAAATGAATTATTTTACAACCTCCATTATTTTGGAGACTGTTTATGTTCAAGGTCACTTTGGGAGAAATAATTTATAATTATTTTATTGAACAACATTCATTTTATTATCCTCTCATAATGAATATGTTTTACATGTTTGATTTCCATTTCCTCCCTTATTTAACAAAGAAACATAAAGACAGTTGTTTGTAATTAGTATTGATCTTGTTTCTTCTTTTAGTTTAGAAATATTTCTCATAAATTTCTATATATTCCTAAAATTTGTTTAAAGAATTTATTAAATATTTTAAAATTATTTATTGAATAATTTTTTACCCATGCTAAACTTTTTTATAAAATGGTTTAAAATGAATCTTTTATCCATATTCTGAATAAGTTACTTCTTAAATTTTTATAAAAGTGTGAATGAAATGTTTTATTTTAACATATATGGCATGTAATGAATTTACATGCTTCATTACTGTAACACCCCATGTTTTCAAGATATGCTTCTCTTTCAATAATACAGTAGTGTGTGTTGTACACAAGTTTGAGATTCTAACACACTGCGACCAATCAAAATAGATGTTATGAATAGTAATAACAAATTTTTGAAATTATATTAATTTTATAATTTAAAATGGACTTCATTTTTTTATTCGGAATATCGAAATTATCCTAAGTTGAATTTTTTGTAATTTTCTGAGAACTTCCAATTTTTTATGAATAGTGAAAAATACTTAAAAACAACTTTTTTAATCAAAATAATTTATAGTGATAAATTATGCTATTGATTGGTTTTAAAGTATAATTAGAATATATTTTTACCATTTTATCCAATGGTGGTCATTAAAATTAATTTCACTTTGAAATTGGACATAAACAATTGTCAATCTTTTGATATATATTGTTTCTTAAAAACACGCTATGTGTTGTGACAGTGGGAATTAATTATAAAATTAATTAATACAACTTATATTTTTGGAATTTTTTAAAATAGAAATCATTTTTGAATTCGGAATATCAAATATATCTTAGGGTGAAATTTTGACATTGTTCTGAAAAACTTCAATTTTTGATGAATAGTGAAACCACTAAGTGGTAGTTAAAAAACTAATTTTTGGTTAAAATGAAACATTACCACTTCTGTGATTTGATTTTCAAAAATCTGACATACATAGTTTTCATTAGGAAGTAAAATGTGGTTCAATAGGATTAAAATAATTTTTTGGTGAATAGTAAATTTTAAGTTTAATTAATCGCGATTAAAGGTAATTAGTGTAATTTAAGGTAAATATAATGTTTTAATAATATGAAATTACCTTTACACTTGTCTTGCCCTTATTGGATGAGTCATGGAAGACCAAGACAATCCATGGTTCAACTTGGGGACCCCATGGAGCCACTTGGGTAAGAAAATGACATTAATAAGTTTTTATTTAAAGTAAAAATAAAATTGTCACAAACATGTGTTATTTTACTAAAACAATTATTACATGGGGTAATATAAGTTAACCTTTTGACTATAAATATTCGTTGGAAATATAAAAATATTTCCTACATCATGGTAATTTTTATATAATTTTTAGACATTAAATAAGTTAAAGTTTTAATGACACCATGATGATGCAATGATTACCTCATTAATTAACAATTTGAATAAAATGAAAAGATAATGTAAAATATAATAATTACACTTGTCAAAAACCATTTAGATAGGTATATTTCGAACCCTTATCACCTTATAATCGAAATATATAATTGTGGGACCCTTTAAATCTGAATAGCGCTTCATAATAATGTAACATTTCATGACATTCTAAGAGTGTCCCTCCTCTCCTCTTATAAAAGGCCCCCACCACTACCACCTTATTCACACCTTCCAAGCCATTTGCTCGGCCAAAATCTACCCAAATACTCTCTAAACTTCCCTCTCTTACTCCTAGAAGCCTCACTTTGGGAATAATTCTTCCCAAGGAATCCTTTGGCTCAAATCAAAAAGAGTTACCCGATTTTAAGGTAATGTCTTCTCTTATGTTATTTTGTTTTATTTTGCTTTTCCAACCCCTTAAACTCTTTTTATTCCTTTATTTTTGTAACAAAACCAATATATTCAATATACTAGGATGTTTTTATGAGAATTATTTTATTTAAACTTTCACACACCTTCGTCTAATGGTTAAAGAATATATTGTTTCTGTGGTTGGCGAATTTCTGCCTCACGAAACGATGATTGTTCAATCTTCTTTTAACACCTCTCAGAGTGGCCATTAAGATGTCAATATAATTATATAAGATATATATTATGTTTTTGTTTTCCTTATGATTCTTTATTGTTCAGTTATGGCATACCTTTACTATTTCCATTTTGGGTAAAGGCTATAATTTCATTTTCGGAAGTGCGGACTACCGCCCCCTCAAAGTGATTTGAATCGTTAATGCCATATGTGGGATGTATAAAGGATGGATTAAATGGTATTATATATTATATTATACTGGAATTATATTATACCTTTATATAATTATAATTTCATTCCATTAAATATGAAATAGAAATGTAAGTAGCGTTCATGCTTACGTACGGCTTACCATCTCCATGAACGGTGCATTTCATTTCTTACCTCTAAATGTTATGTAATATTATTAATGAATGTAAATACTGGATATAAATGATATATATGATACGTAAATCATGAATATAATTTTGGATATAATGGATATTTTTCTACAAGAACAACTTGTAATTATAAGAAGTTTATTTTTGACTCAAGTGCCAAAGATTGAGAAAACAACCGTTATTAACTTAAATAATTAAATAATGTTCATAACATGGTAATAAGTGGTATAAAAGGAATAATTAACTTGAAAAAGGTTCTTAGTCAAGTAGAAATTAACTCTATTTTATTATTCATGAGGTTAAAGAACGATCAAGTCTAGTCAGACACGAGGTAAGGGAACTTCTTAACCCAATTTCTATTCTTTGGGTTAATCTCTTATTTTCAAATTATGTCATGATATTATTATGTCCTATCTTGTATTTATACATTCTTTATGTGTAAATATAGTGAATACACATAATAGATCTATTTTATTTAAAAAATGATATTTGTAAGGGAACTTCTTAACCCAATTTCCATTCTTTGGGTTAATCTCCTACTTTTAAATTATGTCATGATACTATTATGTCATATATTGTATTTTTAATTTCTTTATGTATTCTTATAGTTAATACACATAATAGATCTATTTTATTTAAAAAATGATCTTTTAAAGGGACTTCGTCTCAATCTCCTTTCATTGAGGCATATTTTATTTTATACAAAACATTCTATTATACTTTGTATAAACCCCTTTGACTTTTACGTCTATTCAAAAGGAATATTTTTTTATACAAAGAGTTTTACTAAACAACAAAAGGAATGTTTTTTTTGTCGTACGTATGCGGCAACAATGACTTCTCCGCCGTCGTGACCATTATTTGAGTTTCAGCTTCCTCTACAAGCCATAATTTTTTTAATGAAAAATAAATACCAAGTTTTAATTTTCTTTTATTTTGGTATTGAATATGGTTTTGAAAGTGTTTTTATTATATCAATGTGTTGTATTGATAACTTGTGATTGAGTGTGGAAATGTTATGTTTCCTTTATGCATTTTTTATGTGATATGATTATGTTATGGTTTATGATATGTTTAAACCTATTCTTATGAGGAATGCATTGGACTTAATAAGTGATGGGTGGAGCCCGCTATAGCTTCTCGATGCATCAGCAAGTCTCATGAGACAAACTAGTGTCTTGGCACGAGGCCTTGATAAAATCATATTTGTAGTCTTGGCACGAGGCCTTGGCTACGTGGTTATAATAGTCTGGCATTATGCATTCCATCATTATGAAAGTGGTTATTGATATTGCGTGTGATTATTCAACCAGCAGAATAACCATGTGAATAAGTAAATCACATTATTTCATTTTAATTTTTCCATATTATACTAAAGTTCAAGTTTAAAAAGATTTTGTTTTAGTTATACATTGCCTTAAATGTTAATGTTTATTTATGAAAGTTTTTGCTATATTGTTGTCCTTACTGATCATCTGAGCTCACACCTTCCAATGTTTTAATTTTTCCAGGATGTGAAGAAGTATATTATGAATGACCTGCAGGAATAGTATGAGGGGATATGAAGACAAGATGTTGTTGTAGTTTTGTTTTACTTTATGATCTAATGTAAGACTTATGAATGTATCTAGTGTTTCCAAGGCTACTAAACTAATCGGTCTTTCGAGACTTGATCTTTTGTGATTATACCAATGTTACGTAATAATGCACCGACTCTGGGTAACTGGGTTCGGGGCGTTATAGTTGGTATCATAGGGAGGTTAGTACTAACCTTGGAAGCTATATTTAGATAAACTCTGATTAGAGAACATAGACCTAAGATAAAATTTGAGGATTAGTATAGAAGAACTTCCTAGAATTTTGGTATTATAGATATTTTGTGAGTTTTCCGATCAATACATCCTTGTCTGGATACAAGTAGGTAGAGGCGGCTCTGGCATAGATGTACCTAGTGGTAAAACCCGAAAACACTTCTTTGAGCTACACTCAGACGGGAACTGGTGCACGACAATGGGCCTTTCTGCACTCTTGGTTACGACACTCCCGGGGAATATGCTTAGGATAATTCTCGTCTTCTTTACAAACCACTATGAAGGGTTATGAGTATATAATTTATCAAAGAAAACATTTTTATGATTATGGATTATATCGATAAATAGTTCAATTTATGTTAAGTGTTTTTCACATTTGTAATTATGTATTTTGATTCATAAACTAATCTAGTTTATGACATTGTTTAGAAATGGTGCCTAGTGGAAGGAATGGAAACCCTATCAATGCACGCACTCCATGTAGGGATTGCCCTTCTGATCAAGATAATTATAATGGAGCTGGTGATACGACAGGTGATGATAAACATATCACCATACTGGGACAACTCACTCAGGTTATGAATAATAACCTTACTCGTATGGAGCACCCTGATTCGCAGCGTGGAGGATCAATGTTAGATCGCTTCATGAGGTAGAAACCAACAACATTTAATGAGGGTACAAATCCCTTAGTATCTGAGCAATGGAAAAACTCATTAGAAAAAAATTACACACCTTGGGGAGTAGCGAAAGGGAGAAGGTTGTCATGGCAGTTTACCGCCTCACTAGAGATGCCGATCGATGGTGGTCCTTGATTAAAAACACAAAGGAAGATGATGAAGTATCAAATATGGAATGGAGGGAGTTCAAAGTGATTTTCTTAGAAAATTACTTTCCTCATGACCGTCGAGCAGATATGGAAAGGCAATTTCTTAGTCTGAGACAAAAGGAGGATGAGAATGTCGAAAAGTATGAGGCCAACTTTACAAGGTTATCGAGGTATGTTGCAGATTATATACATAACCGAAGAAGTAAGATTGATCATTTCTTTTATGGGTTAAAACCATTTCTCTGTCGCGCTTTAGTATCACAATCTTTCTCAACATACGAAGATATAGTCTCGTGTGCTATCAAGACAGAAAAAGAATTCTCTAAATCTTATGATAATAAACTAAAGCAAGAGAAGAAGAGAACGGTGGAGCAAGAGACAGATAAAGGGAAAAAGGGAAAGAAGGATTTTCCATTATGTGATAATTGTGGGAAGAATCACCCCGGTTCATGCCTAAAAGGAATGGGAGTTTGTTATAAATGTGGAGAAAAGGGTCACCAGGCTCGTGATTGCAAGGGAAAGAAAGAGGCTTTCAATGTTGAATGCTACAATTGTAGGGAAATGGGGCATTGTGCAAATGAATGTCCTAAGCATCCGGGAAACTTACCTCAGAAAAGGCAAAGGGATCAAGGCCAATCTTATGTTGTTACTATAGTTGAATAGGAATAGATAATGTATTGGTGCTTTTGGACTCAAGGATTATATTCTGGTTATAAGAATAATGTGATATATATAAGGATTTTACTACTGTACTTGTTGTTTTCATTAAAGTTTTAATATGATGAAGGTAATCATATTTTTAGTATGTGACAATAAAAGAAACATTACTTTATTTAGGGAATCTGTTGTTACAATTGATTTTGGAATTTAGAAACCTTCTAGAGAAAGTTTGGACAAAGGTATTTTGGATAACTATAAAGGTTGGAATGGATTATGTTTAACCTTGGATAGTATTGTTTAAGGTTAAAACATTTCTGAAGATTATTTTTGGAATATTATAATACTATAGTTTTAGGAAAAGGACAACTTGCGGGTTGGGGGATAACCCATCACGTCAGACAAAGCTGTAGAAATCGAACCCACAACCACAGTGCGATAGGTCTTTATTGCCTACCACTAGCCTACAGGAATTCCCTGGTTATGACAAAATAGTTTCCCAAATCTGAATGGTATGTGTTAATATTTGGAACCTTGTACGATTAGGATAAAAATAATATTTTTGAGTTCTATTATCTTTTTAAGTGAAAGATGGGTTTGTGGTAAAAATTTATTAAAGAATGAATGTCTACATGACAAAAAAATATATTTCCTTACATTCTTAGAAAATCTCCTAAATAAATTCCTCAACTTTATGAAAGGTAACTTAAAACAAAAATGTTGTCGGTTAACTTTTCTAATTGGGGAATCAATGACCGTTTAACCAATCACAAGTTTGTGATTTTCTTGTAGTTAACTTTATCCTAAACCTGTTTTATACAACTCTCCATCAGACCTTGATGGTTTTTTTTCCTCCATATCCATATTTTCATAGAATCCTAGTATGGGCTATCTCGGGTGACCTTTGTACTTCTCTTTCCTTCTTTTAAAGTTATATTTTTATTAACCCTGTTTTCGTTGTGGGTTTTCCACAAAGGTATTTTCTATTTTCAACCTTTTATTTTCAAAGAAAGATTTTAAATTGCAAGGATGAAATTTATTGAAGGTGGGGATAATTTAACACCCCAAGCTTTCACGATACGCTTCTCTTTCAATAATACAGTAGCGGGTGTTGTACACAAGTTCGAGATTCTAACACACCGCGACCAATCAAAGTAGCCATTATGAATAGTAATAACCACTTTTTGAAATTATATTAATTTTATAATTTAAAATGTACTTCATTTTTGTATTCGGAATATCGAAATTATCCTAAGTTGAGGTTTTTGTAATTTTCTGAGAATTTCCAATTTTTTATGAATAGTGAAAAATACTTAAAAATTAATTTTTTAAACAAAATAATTTATAGTGAGAAATTATACTATTTAGTGGTTTTAAAGTATAATTAGAATATATTTTTACCATTTTATCCAATTGTGGTCATTAGAATTAATTTCACTTTTAAATTGGACATAAATAATTGTCAATCTTTTGATATATATTGTTTATTCAAAACACGCTATTTTTTGTGACAGCGGTAATTAATTAAAAAATTAATTAATGCAACTTATATTTTTTATATTTTGTAAAATAGATATCATTTTTGAATTCGGAATATCAATTATATCTTAGGGTGAAATTTTGGCATTGTTCTGAAAAACTTCAATTTTTGATGAATAGTGAAACCACTAAGTGGTAGTTAAAAAACTAATTTTTCGTTTAAATGAAACATTACCACTTCTGTGATTTGATTTTCAAAAATCCGACATACATGGTTGTCATTAATAAGTAAAATGTGGTTCAATGGGATTAAAATAATTTTTTGGTGAATAGTAACTTTTAAGTTTAATTAATCGTGATTAAAGGTAATTAGTGTAATTTAAGGTAAATATAATGTTTTAATAATATGAAATTACCTTTAAACTTGTCCTACCCTTATTGGATGAGTCATGCCCCACCAATAAAATCCATGGGTCAACGTTGGGACCCCATGGAGCCACTTGGGTATGAAAATGACATTAATAACATTTTATTTAAAGTAAAAATAAAATTGTCACAAACATGTGTTGTTTTACTGAAACAATTATTACATGGGGTTATATAAGTTAATATTTCAACTATAAATATTCATTGGAAATATAAAAATATTTCCTATATCATGGTAATTTATTTATAATTTTTAGACATTAAATAAATTAAATGTTTAATGACACCATGATGATGCAGTGATTACCTCATTAATTAACAAATTAAATAAAATGAAAAGATAATGTAAAATCTAATACTTACACTTGTCAAAAACCTATTGGATGGGTAGATTTCGAACCCTTATCACCTTAGAATCGAAATATGTAATTTTGGGACCTTTGAAATCCGAAAATAACTTCATAATAATGTAACATTTCATGACATTCCAAGAGTACCCCTCTTCACCTCTTATAAAAGGCCCCCACCACTACCACCTTATTCACACCTTCCAAGCCATTTGGATAGGCAAAAATCTTCCCAAATACTCTCTCAAATTCCCTCAATTACTCCTAGAAGCCTCACTTTGGGCAGAATTCTTCCCAAGGAATCCTTTGGCTCAAATCAAAAAGAGTTACCCGATTTTAAGGTAATGTCTTCTCTTATGTTATTTTGTTTTATTTTTCTTTTCAAACCCCTTAAACTCTTTTTATTACTTTATTTTTGTAACAACACCAGTATCTTCAATATACTAGGATGTTTTTATGAGGAGGATTTTATTTACACTTACACACACCTTCGTCTAATTGTTAAAGAACATATTTTTTCTGTGGTTGATGAATTTCTGCCTCACGAAACGATGATTGTTCAATCTTCTTTTAATACCTCTCATGGTGGCCATTAAGATATAACTATATTTACATATGATATATATTATTTTTTTCTTTTCCTTATGATTATGTATTTTTCATTTATGGCATACCTTTAAGATTTCCATTATGGGTAAACGCGATAGTTTCATTTTAGGAAGTGCGGACTACCGCCCCCTCAAAGTGATTTGAATCATTAATGCCATATATGGGATGTATAAAGGATGGAGTAAATGGTATTATACATTATATTATACTGGAATTATAGTATACATTTATATAATTATAATTTCATTCCATTAAATATGAAATAGAAATGTAAGTAGCGTTCATGCGTACGTACGGCTTACCGTCTCCATGAACGGTGCATTTCATTTCTTACATCTAAATGTTATGTAATATTATAAATGAATGTATATACTGGATATAAATGATATATATGATACCTACATCATGAATATAATTCTAGATATAATGGATATTTTTCCACATGGACAACTTGTAATTATAAGCAGTTTATTTTTGACTCAAGTGCCAAAGATCGACAAAACGATCGTTATTAACGTAAATAATTACATAATGTTCATAACATGGTAATAAGTGATATAAAAGAAATAATAAACTTGAAAAAGTTTCTTAAGAAAGTATAAATTAACTCTAGTTTATTATTCAGGAGGTTAAATAATGATCGAGTCAAGTCAGACACGAGGTAAGGGAACTTCTTAACCCAATTTCTATTCTTTGGGTTAATCTCTTATTTTCAAATTATGTCATGATATTATTATGTAATATCTTGTATTTATACTTTATTTATGTGTAAATATAGTGAATATACATAATATATCTATTTTATTTAAAAAATGATATTTGTAAGGGAACTTTTTAACCCAATTTCCATTCTTTGGGTTAATCTCCTACATTCAAATTATTTCATGATATTATTATGTCATATATTGTATTTTTACTTTCTTTATGTGTACTTGTAGTGAATACACATAATAGATCTATTTTATTTAAAAAATGTTCTTTGTAAGGGACTTCGTCTAAATCTACTTTCATTGAGGCATATTTTGTTTTATACACAACTTTCTTTTATAATGTGTATAAACCCCTTTGACTTTTACGTCTATTCAAAAGGAATACTTTTTTATACAAAGCGTTTTACTAAACAACAAAAGGAATGTTTTTTTGTCACACGTATGCGGTGACAATGACTTCTCCGCCACCGTGACCATTATTTGAGTTTCAGCTTCCTCTATAAGCCATAACAATTTTTTAATGAAAAATAAATACCAAGTTTTAATTTTCATTTATTTTGGTATTGAAAATGGTTTTGAAAGTGTTTTTATTATATCAATGTGTTTTATTGATAACTTGTGATTGAAATGTGGAAATATTATGTTTCCTTTATGCATGTTTTATGTGATACAATTTTGTTATGGTTTATGATATGTTTAAACCTATTCATATGAGGAATGAATTGGACTCAATAAGTGATGGGTGGAGCCCACTATAGCTTCTTGATGCATCAGCAGGTCTCATGAGACAAACTAGTGTCTTGGCACAAGGCCTTGACAAAATCTTATTTGTAGTCTTGGAACGAGGCCTTGGCTACGTGGTTATGATAGTCTGGCATTATGAATTCCATCATTATGAAAGTGGTTATTGATATTTCATGTGATTATTCAACCAGTAGAATAACCATGTGAAATGGCATTATTTCATTTTACTTTTGTCATATTATGCTAATGTTCAAGTTTAAAAGGATTTTGTTTTAGTTATACATTTCCTTAAATGTTAATGTTTATTTATGAATGCTTCCGCTATATTGTTATCCTTACTGGGCATCTAAGATCACCCCTTCTAATGTTTTAATTTTTCCAGGATGTGAAGAAGTATATTATGAATGACCTTTAAGGATAGTATGAGGAGATGTGAAGACAAGATGTTGTTGTAGTTTTGTTTTACTTTATGATGTAATGTAAGACTTATGAATGTATATAGTGCTTCTAAGGCTACTAAACTAATCGGTCTTTTGAGACTTGATCTTTTGTGATCATGCCAATGTTACGTAATAATGCACCGACTCTAGGTAACTAGGGTCAGGGCGTTACAGTTGGTATCAGAGGGAGGTTAGTACTAACCTTGGAAGCTAAATTTAGATAAACTCTTATTAGAGCACAAAGACCTAAGATAAAATTTGAGGATTAGTATAGAAGAACTTCCTAGAATTTTGTTATTATAGAGATTTTGTGAGTGTTCCGAGCAATACATCCCTATCTGGATACAAGCAGGTAGAGGCGGCTCTGGCAGAGATGTACCTAGGGGTAAAACCTGAAAACACCGCTTTGAGCTAGACTCGAACGGGAACTGGTGCACGAAAATGGGCCTTTCTACACTCTTGGTTACGACACTCCTAGGGGATATTCTTAGGGTAATTCTCATTTTCTTTACAAACCACTATGAAGGGTTATGAGTATATGCTTCCTCAAGGAAAACATTTTTATTATTTTGGATTATATCCATAAATAGTTCAATTTATGTTAAGTGTTTTTCATGTTTGTAATTATGTATTTTGATTCATAAACTAATCTAGTTTATGACATTTTTTAGAAATGGTGCCTAGTGGAAGGAATGGAAACCGTATCAATGCACGCACTCCATGTAGGGATTTCCCTCCTGATCAAGATAATTATAATGGAGCTGGTGATACAACTGGTTCTGATCAACTTATCACCATACAGGGATAACTCACTCAGGTTATGAATAATAACCTTACTCGTATGGAGCACCCTGATCCGCAGCGTGGAGGATCAATTTTAGATCACTTCATGAGGCAGCAACCACCAAAATTTTATCGGGGTACAAATCCCTTAGTAGCCGAGAAATGGATAAACTCCTTAGAGAAAATATTCCATGCCTTGGGGAGTAGTGAAAGGGAGAAGGTTGTCATGGAAGTTTGTCGCCTCCCTGGAGATGTCGATCAATGGTGGTCCTTGATTTAAAACACAAAGGAAGATGATGAAGTATCAAATATGGAATGTAGGGAGTTCAAATATCTTTTCTTAGAAAAATAATTTCCTTATGACCATCGAGCAGATATGGAAAGGTAATTTCATAGTCTGAGACAAAAGGAGGATGAGAATGTCGCAAAGTATGAGGCCAACTTTACAAGGTTAGCGAGGTATGCTACAGATTATATACGTAACCCAAGAAGAAAGATTGATCGTTTCTTTGATGGGTTAAAACCATTTCTCTATCACGCTTTAGTATCATAATATTTCTCAACATATGAAGATATAGTCTCGTGTGCTATCAAGACAAAAAAAGAATTCTCTAAATCTTATGAAAATAATGTAAATCAAGAAAAGAAGAGAACGGTGGAGCAAGAGATAGATAAAGGGAAAAAGGGAAAGAAGGATTTTCCATTATGTTATAATTGTGGGAAGAATCACCCCGGTACATGCCTAAAAGGAATGGGAGTTTATTATAAATGTGGAGAAAAGGGTCACCAGGCTCGTGATTGTAAGGGAAAGAAAAAGGCTTTCAATGTTGAATGCTACAATTGTAGGGAAATGGAGCATTATGAAATTGAATGTCCTAAGAATCCGGGAAACTTACCTCAGAAAAGGACAAGGTATCAAGGCCAATCTTATGTTGTTACTATAGTTGAAGAGGAATAGTTAATGTATTGGTGCTTTTGGACTCAAGGATTATATTCTGGTTATAATAATAATGTGATATATATAAGAATTGTACTGTCGTACTTGTTGTTTTCATTAATGTTTTAATATGATGAAGGTAATCATATTTTTAGTTTGTGATAATAAAAGAAACCGTACTTTATTTAGGGAATATATTGTTACAATTAATTTTGGAATTTAGAGACCTTTCAGAGAGAGTCTGGACAGAGGTATTTTGGATAACTATAAAGGTTGGAATGGATTATGTTTAACCATGCATAGTATTTTTTAAGGTTAAAACATTTCTGAAGATTATTTTTGGAATATTATAATACTATAGTTTTAGGAAAAGGACAACTTGCAGGTTGGGGGATAACCCGTTGCGTCGGATAAAGCTATAGAAATTGAACCCACAACCATAGTGCGACATGCCTTTATTACCTACCACTAGCCTACAGGAAGTCCCTGGTTATTACAAAATAGTTTCCCTAATCTGAATGGTATGTGTTAATATTTGGAACCTTGTACGATTAGGATAAATATAATATTTTTGAGTTCTATTATCTTTTTAAGTGAAAGATGGGTTTGTGGTAAACATTTATTAATGAATGAATGTCTACATGACAAGAAAGTATATTTCCTTACGTTCTTAGTAAATCTCCTAAAAAAATTCCTCAACTTTATGAAAGGTAACTTAAAAAAAATGTTTTCGGTTAACTATTCCAATTGGGGAATCAATGACCGTTTAACCAATCACAAGTTTATGATTTTATTGTTGTTAACTTTCTCCTAAAATTGGTTTATACAACTCTCCATCAGACCTTGATGGTTTTCTTTTCCTCCATATCCATATTTTTATAGAATCCTTGTATGGGCTATCTCGGGTGACCTTTGTACTTCTCTTTCTTTCTTTTAAAGTTATATTTTTATTAACCCTATTTCCGATGTGGGTTTTACACAAAGGTATTTTCTATTTTCAATATTTTATTTTCAAAGAAATTTTTTAAATTGCAAGGACCCAATTTATTGAAGGTGGGGAGAATTTAACACCCCAATCTTTCACAATACGCTTCTCTTTCAATAATACAGTAGCGTGTGTTGTACACAAGTTCGAGATTCTAACACACCGCAACCAATCAAAGTAGCCATTATGAATAGTAATAACCACTTTTTGAAATTATATTAATTTTATAATTTAAAATGGACTTCATTTTTGTATTTGGAATATCGAAATTATCCTAAGTTGAATTTTTTGTAATTTTCTGAGAATTTCCAATTTTTTATGAATAGTGAAAAATAATTAAAAAAAAATTTAATAAAAAAAATTTATAGTGATAAATTATACTATTGAGTGGTTTTAAAGTATAATTAGAATATATTTTTACCATTTTATCCAATGGTGGTCATTAGAATTAATTTCACTTTGAAATTGGACATAAACAATTGTCAATCTTTTGATATATATTGTTTCTTAAAAACACGCTATTTGTTGTGACAGCGGGAATTAATTCTAAAATTAATTAATGAAACTTATATTTTTTGAATTTTTTAAAATAGACATCATTTTTGAATTCGGAATATCAATTATAGCTTAGGGTGAAATTTTGGCATTGTTCTGAAAAACATCAATTTTTGATGAATAGTGAAACCACTAAGTGGTAGTTAAAAAACTAATTTTTCGTTTAAATGAAACATTACCACTTTTGTGATTTGATTTTCAAAAATCCGACATGCGTGGTTGTCATTAAGAATTAAAATGTGATTCAATGGGATTAAAATAATTTTTTGGTGAATAGTAACTTTTAAGTTTAATTAATCGCGATTAAAGGTAATTAGTGTAATTTAAGGTAAATATAATTTTTTAATAATATGAAATTACCTTTACACTTGTTCTACCCTTATTGTATGAGTCATGGCCGACCAAGACAATCCATGGGTCAACTTGGGGACCCCATGGTGCCACTTGGGTAAGAAAATGACATTAATAACTTTTTATTTAACGTAAAAATAAAATTGCCACAAACAAGTGTTGTTTTACTAAAACAATTATTACATGGGGTTATATAAGTTAAATTTTCGACTATAAATATTCATTGGAAATATAAAAAGATTTCCTAAATCATGGTAATTTTTTTATAATTTTTATACATTAAATAAATTAAATTTTTAATGACACCATGATGATGTAGTGATTACCTCATTAATTAAAGATTTAAATAAAATGAAAAGATAATGTAAAATATAAGACTTACACATGTCAAAAACCTATTTCATGGGTATATTTCTAACCCTTATCACCTTATCATCGAAATATATAATTGTGGGACCTTTGAAATCCGAAAAGCACTTCATAATAATGTAACATTTCATGACATTCCAAGAGTGCCCTTCCTCACATCTTATAAAAGGCCCCCACCACTACCACCTTATTCACAACATCCATGCCATTTTTCTAGGAAAAAATCTTCCCAAATACTCTCTCAACTTCCCTCTCTTACTCCTAGAAGCCTCACTTTGGGCATAATTCTTCCCAAGGAAGCCTTTGGCTCAAATCAAAAAGATTTACCCGATTTTAAGGTAATGTATTCTCTTATGTTATTTTGTTTTATTTTTCTTTTACAACCCCTTAAACTCTTTTTATTCCTTTATTTTGTTACAAAACCAGTATTTTCAATATACTAGGATGTTTTTATGAGAATTATTTGATTTACACTTACACACACCTTCGTCTAATGGTTAAAGAACATATTGTTTCTGTGGTTGGGGAATTTCTGCCTCACAAAACGATGATTGTTCAATCTTCTTTTAACACCTCTCATGGTGGCCATTAAGATTTCAATATATTTATATATGATATATATTATGTTTTTATTTTCCTTATGATTCTGTATTTTTCATTTATGGCATACCTTTATGATTTCCATTATGGGTAAACGCGATAATTTCATTTTAGGAAGTGCGGACTACCGCCCCCTCAAAGTGATTTGAATCGTTAATGCAATGTGTGGGATGTATAAAGGATATATTACATGGTACTATACATTATATTATACTGTAATTATATTATACCTTTATATAATTATAATTTCATTCCATTAAATATGAAATATAAATGTAAGTATCATTCATGCGCACGTACAGCTTACCGTCTCTATGAATAGTGCATTTCATTTCTTACCTCTAAATGTTATGTAATATTATAAATGAATGTATATACTGGATATAAATGATATATATGACACCTAAATCATTAATATAATTCTGGATATAATGGATATTTTTCCACAAGAACAACTTGTAATTATAAGAATTTTATTTTTGACTCAAGTGCCAAAGATCGACAAAACGACCGTTATTAACTTAAATAATTACATAATGTTCATAACATGGTAATAAGTGGTATAAAAGGAATAATTAACTTGTAAAAGGTTCTTATGCAAGTATAAATTAACTTTAGTTTATTATTCAGGAGGTTAAAGAACGATCGAGTCAAGTCAGACACGAGATAATGGAACTTCTTATCCCAATTTCTATTCTTTGGGTTAATCTCTTATTTTCAAATGATGTCATGATATTATTATTTCCTATCTTGTATTTATACTTTCTTTATGTGTACATATAGTTAATATACATAATAGATCTGTTTTATTTAAAAAATTATATTTGTAAGGGAACTTTTTAACCCAATTTCCAATCTTTGGGTTAATCTCCTGCTTTCAAATTATGTCATGATATTATTATGTCATATATTGTATTTTTACTTTATTTATGTTTACTTATAGTGAATACGCATAATAGATCTATTTTATTTAAAAAATTATCTTTGTAAGGGACTTCGTCTCAATCTCCTTTCATTGAGGCATATTTGGTTTTATACACAACTTTCTTTTATAGTGTGTATAAACCCCTTTGACTTTTACGTCTATTCAAAAGGAATATTTTTTTATACGAAGCGTTTTACTAAACAACAAAAGGAATGTTTTTTTTGTCGTACGTATGTAGTGACAATGACTTCTCAGCATCTGTGACCATTATTTGAGTTTCAGCTTCCTCTTCAAGCCATAACTTTTTTTAATGAAAAACAAATACCAAGTTTTAATTTTCTTTTATTTTGGTAGTGAAAATGGTTTTGAAATTGTTTTTATTATATCAACATGTTGTATTGATAACTTGTGATTTAAATGTGGAGATGTTATGTTTCCTTTATGCATGTTTTATGTGATACGATTTTGTTATGGTTTATGATATGTTTAAACATATTCATATGAGTAATGAATTGGACTTAATAAGTGACGAGTGGAGCCCACTATAGCTTCTCGATGCATCAGCAGGTCTCATGAGACAAACTAGTGTCTTGGCATGAGGCCTTGACAAAATCTTATTTGTAGTCTTGGAACGAGGCCTTGGCTATGTGGTTATGATAGTCTGGCATTATGCATTCCATCATTATGAAAGTGGTTTTTGATATTGCATATGATTATTTGACCAGTATAATAACCATGTGAATAAGTAAATGGCATTATTTCATTTTACTTTTGCCATATTATGCTAAAGTTCAAGTTTAAAAGGCTTTTTTTTAGTTATACATTGCCTTAAATGTTAATGTTTATTTAAGAAAGCTTCCGCTATATTGTTATCATTACTGATCATCTATGCTCGCCCCTTCTAATGTTTTAATTTTTCCAGGATGTGAAGAAGTATATTATGAATGACATGCATGGATAGTATGAGGGGATATGAAGACAAGATGTTGGTGTAGTTTTGTTTTACTTTATGATGTAATGTAAGACTTATGAATGTATCTAGTGTTTCAAAGGCTACTAAACTAATCGGTCTTTCGAGACTTGATCTTTAGTGATCATACTAATGTTATGTAATAATGCACTGACTCTCGGTAAATGGGGTCAGGGCGTTACAGTTACCACTAAATTATTTGAATATCACTTTATAATTTTTCATGGTTATTTTAAAATATAATTTTTTCTATAATATTTTGGAAATTTTAACATTTAAAATAACTGATAACAAAGTGCAAAAAAGGAATTTAAAAATATTTTGACGGAATTTTTAGTCATTAAAAAAAACTTTGGTGTTATGGATTAATTATAAATTATGTATATATGTTTCTTAAATATATATATTTTTATTATCCTCCATTAATTTTATGGGGTCATATATTGTTGGAACCAAGGTTGATCATTTATATAAATGGAGTTTGTTTTGTGTTTATTATCAATCCATACTGGGTTGATCACAGAGTTTGAAAAGAAAGTGATCTTATAGTATAAGCTGACTAAAGTGATGATAGTGGCGTCATTTCCCAGTGTTTGCCATATTTTTGGTCTCAAAATCTAGAGAAAGAGGAAAGAATCAGGAAAGGTAGTTTTTTGGGATGAACTCTTCATATATATGGTAAACGTATTGGTTTCACAAATACTGGGTTTCGCAAAGGCTAAGATTCTTGAATATGTGGAGCATCGCAAACAAGCATTGTGAATAGCGTGATGTGTTGATAGTAATATCTCTGAATATGAGATGCTTCACTAGTGGGTCGAATTTTAAGGAATCTTTGTGAGTAAAGGATAATCTCGAACAAGGATTTCTGAGTTTCACAAAAAATATGATGGAGGCATAGGATTGTTATGAAAATCTAAGCCTATAAATATAAGGTTTCCCCCACTTGATTTGAGATGAAAGAAGAATTGGAGAAAGTATAAATTGCTCTAAAATTTTAAAGTCTAAGAGATTATAGAATCAAGTATTCATTGAGATACTTAGCATCACGAAAAGACTTTCTTAGTATTGAACAATGCTTAGGTATTTAGGAAAAAGGAGTTTCGTGATGATCGAGTGTTCTGCAATAGACCAGTGAGATTCGTGAAGGTAGTTTGTTCCAAGAAGGAAGTTTTCTTTGAGAAGGTAGTGATATTTGTGTAGGAGCTTCGTGAATGGCAGTATTGAACATCTGGTATAACTAAATAGTTCTTCTGTGTGCATCAAATTTGGGATACGGTGCAAGCATAGTCTCATGTTGGTTAGGGATTAAGACATAAATTCCAATTTACTGAAGCATCCTTCAAGTTGTTAAACTGAGTGAGACTTCTCCAAAAGTATTGAGGTAGGGGGTGTCGACATATGTGTTAGGAGGGAGGCAGTGTGATATCTCTAAAATCTTTTAATGTAATTTTTCCTGACATATATTGGTTTTGTATGAACTTCTCTATTCCAAAACTAGTATAGATTCGAGGATTTAGGTATGACTGACACACTATAAATATATGCTCTATAGAATATCCCTTAGTGGTGAACCAATTAAAATTGCAGTGTTGTCTCTCTGCATGATAATGTTTGATTATTACATGATTATATATATACAATTTCAATAAGTTCTTACAAATATGGGAACAAGATCTGTCCCTTTGAAATAAAAATTTGACACCATAATTCACTCATCCCCTCTTAGGGTGTTCCATGGTCCTACGTACATGACATATGTTAATCTCTCAAATTCCTTTGTTATGAAATTTTATTTGATTATGACATGAGGGAAGATAATTCAACCCATTTTATTTCCATCGGTAAGTCTTATGTTTTTTTCTTATGAATGATTTTTTTTTGTGGCACATAGAATCATGAATATGTTATGATGGGTTTGTCCGTATAGTGATCCAATTAATTGGGTAAAGATTTAGTCTCATGAGAAATTATGTATGGGATTAGGGAGTAAACATAATACATTATGAAATTTTTACCCCCATGTGATATTATCAAGGCAGTTAGCCTTGACTCGTATTAATGTCATGTTATATGTTTCCACCACATTTACTATGTTTCTATGACCTTATGATAATATATTAATTATATTATGCTTCCATGTGGTTACTAATGAGCCACATCTTTTATAATATCATATTATTCCTCTCACTCACACCTTATGATTTCTTATCATGTTTATTCCCTTACTAGTATTTTTATAACATCCCTTTATTTTATGAATTTCCTCATGTTATCTTATGTAGATTTCAAAGCTCAAAGAGATATAAGATCTCACTATGGAGAATAAAAAATAAATATTTTATGTTTTAGTTTCTTTTTATGTTTTATATACCAATTTTACTAAAGAAACTAGTCCTCTTGATCTTTAGGATGTAATTAATGGATGCTTATGTTAAAAATCTTGTAATGATGTGTGTAAAAGTCTTGGGTCACTGGATTTGGTATTAGGGTAAGTTATAGTTATTTTTAGGTATTAGGATTGTATTACTTTATTAAAATCCTTGGGAATAAGTCTATGTATAGGATAATATCCAAAAGTTTTGTTAAGGAATAGATTATTTACTTTTCATGGTAATAAGTCCTTATCTAGATACTATATGTGGATGCGGTTTTGGAAAATATTATTTTAGGGGTAATAATACCAAAAATATCTAGTGGAGAATATCTCCACCATCATTCTGATTGATTGTGATTGTTCTAGTTGAGTATATATCCACCATCATTCTGATGAATGGTGATTGTTCCCTTATGGCACACCTAGTTTAACACTCTTAGGGGATATTAATGAGTTAATTCACACTTTCTCTATGAACAATCAAGATTAATTAGTGAATATAACATTTAAAAACTATGATATTCTATAGAGATATGGGATAAAACTAAATTATCTTGGGTTGATAGGTCTAAAGTTGATCGAAATTTTAAAGTCCTAGATACCCATTTTTAGGTTTAATGTGATGGGAGTTTAAGATTATTAAGGATATTTTGGGGGGAAATTTAATGGAATACAACCCTTTGGTAAGTATAATTTTTATTTATTTGAGGTATAATTCATTTATATTTTGTGTACATAAGTTTAGTTTTATTTATAAAATTTATGGTTAATCTGATCATTGATGTTAATGTAAAAATAGTTAACTAATATTATTTTATTTTGTAAAAAAAATATATTGTATAAAAGGCTTTAGTGGTGAAAAACTAATTCGATGATTAATTTTATTTTGAGGATTTTCATCATATTTTGTTGAAATTTTTTGTAATTAAATTGATATATTTTTATAGAAATGACAGCCGACATGTTGGGTGACCACTCGTCATATCTAGAAAGACAGTTAGTCTTGAACCCAATATTTAAGGGTGATAAGGTTATAGGTCCTTGCACTAGCCTATGTATTGTCCGCGTTTTTATTAAATATTTTTATCTTAAAAAAATTGGTGTTTAAATATTATTTTTAATTTGGTAAAAATATTATAGAATCAAATATTTTTTTTATTTTTATTTCTGGATTTTTATATCATTAATGATACTTTGGAAAATGATTCATTGGATTGAGGTATATTTAAAACTTAATCCTAACATATTATTTAAAATGGAAGATTGGTTGGGAAGATAAAACTTAATTTTTTATATTTTGGGGTTATTTGGGATGTATGGTTATTTATTTTTTATAATTATCTAAGTTGAGTCATTGGAGGAAATTTTGAAGTAAAATGCATTATTTCTTCTTCTAAAGGTTCATACATTTATTTTATTATCTTACCAAGTGGTAACCATTTCAATTTTTTAACATTTAATTAAATGAGGACTAGATTATTATTCTTTTATAGATATTATTATCCATTAATATTTAATTGTATTTCTTTCGGTATAAAATTTTTTTATTGAATATTCATTCCTTGGAGTAATATATGAAGTGGAAATTGATATAAGCACAATGAATGGATGAAATTATGTTTATGAAGTAGAAATATATCAATTATGTTTATTTCCTTATATTATTAGTCTACATGTTAATGTAATTTCTCAAATATAGGAAAAGGATCTTGAAACAATATAGTTATCCTATTAATATCATTTTTGATGAATTGATGGTCTTTTCACAAATAAGATAAGTGGGTTTTGGTTTTTAGCATTCTTACGATCCTTAAATTTCTTGTGATCAATGATCTCTGTCACTATCTTTAATTATATGGGCATTAATATTTTCTTCCTTTTTTCATATTTTCACTTCCCACTAATTGTTTCTTACATGGATACCTAGTTATGTTTTTTTATAGATGAGCACCATAATTTTCTTTCTCTCCTTTCAAGAATAAGTTTTATCAACCCTTTGTATAAGGTGGGATTTCAAAAAAGGTGTTTTCAAATGTCAAACTTTTGATTATTGAGTTCAAGTTCAAATTTAGAGGATTTAATTTATTAAAGGGAAGAGAATTTAACACCCTAAGATTTAAAAATATGAATATTATGTTCGATAGCGTATATGATATGCAATACTAAGCTTAAATGACCCAAAAAATATATTATTTAAATATGAAAATTATAAAATAGTTGTTAAATCGGTGGATATAAATATTATTAAATAATTTATAAATTATATATATATATATTTCCTTCTCAATAAAAACTTAATGATAAATTATTATTAAATAATCACTCAAATTTTTAGTAAAGTCATTTTATTCTTCAAAAATATGTTTTCTTCAAAATAGTTTTTATTAATTTTTGTGAGAAAATATTATAATTATTTTTTTTTTAATTTCGAGAAATTTATTTGAAAATATGGCTATCATTTTTGAAAACATTATATCATAATTAACATAGGGTTAAATTTTTATATTTTTCTAAAATGATTGATTTTTCAGTCAATAGTGAAAATTACTGATTTTTTAAATATTATCTTTTATTTTCATTAAATATAGTAATTTAAACAATAAATTTTATTTTAAAGTTAAATATAAACTATTATTTATAATATAATAATTTATTTATTTTAAATAATCAATTTTCATGATTTTGATATAATTTTATTTATTTTTTTTAAAATGTGGTTTTCTGCAAAGTGTTTTTTAATGCATAATGTTTATCTATTTTAATTAATTAAATTAACCCCTAAATAGGAATTATTTATTTTAAATTTATATATTATATATCTATATATATTAATTTTAATCCTTATAATTATTATTACAAGTTATATAATTAATATAAGATCATTTTTTACTTGAAAAATCTATTTCTTAAGAAACCATTTTTTGTTAATTTTACAAGTTCATTTATAAATAAAGCATGCCACTTCTATGAATTCGATTTTTTAAAATGGATTCCATATTTTTAATCATCATAATTAATATTTTTTAATATGTAGTACTTAATTTTTTTCATAATGAATAGTAAAAATAGTAAAAAAAATCACCGTAGTAAAAGTGTAATTCGGGTTAACCTAGGCTAAAACAAGGTGATAAGGAAACCATTTTTCATCTTAGTTAATATTGGATGAATTTATTTCTAAAATTTTCACCTTATTCTTAATATTCAATTATTTTTGGGATACTTTTCCATGAAAGTGAAATATATAATAATTTAAGCAAATAAAAAGACAAAATGTCACCCTCTTTCATTTAAATGTCTCTTATATTTTAAAATAGAGATAAATATAGGCGTTGAATGAATATTATTTTTTATTTTTTGGTATAATTAAATTATTTTCAAGATGAAAATTTATTTTTAATTTTTAGTGATTATATATATATCTTAAATTCTTATACAATGCAAACACAACTGTTGTACAGACATTGGAAAACTAGTGGTAAATCATTTTAAAAACATTAAAAATAATTTATTTAGGATAATTTTAGATTTAAAAATAATTTTATAGTTAATAATTTTGTATTATTTTTGTTTATATTTTTTATATTATAAATTAACTATTATCTTCATTTATTTAAAATCAAATTAACTGATTAGCATCAAAATTGACATTAATGATATTTTATATTAAATAATATTTTATTAAATTAATTAAAAATAGTAAATATCATGAAATAGGAAAATTAAGATGATAAATAGACTATAATATCATCCATTTTCCATTTATTATCCAAAATTTATCATAAAAGTAATATTATAAACCATTCAATTTAAAAAATTAATTATCATTGTTAAGGTTAAAATGTGTTTACAAAGGGTTAAACCAAAATATATAGTTATTTTTTCAAATTAAAATTGTATAAATACTATTTTATGGATATATTTAAACCTTAAAATATCCTAAATGTTAATCTATGCCCATTTTTATGCATTTTCCTTGGAAAAGACCTTATCTTTTTTTATTATTTTTAGAAATTTATTAGTGGGTCCTCTCCCCCACTTATAAAAGGACACCTCCTCTCCTCTACTATACACAATTAAATATCCTTTTTTTTTAAAAAATAACTATTAAAATCTAGTCCTTTAAACCCTCCCCATTTCATAGAGTCATTTTGTGATCATAAAATCATCCTATGTTAGCTTTTGGTGTAAAGATTAATTGATTGTCTAAAGAAGTTGTATGGTTCTTAATGAAGAGGTTTTTTTCTTTCTTCATCCACATCCTTAAAATATTATTAAAACATTCTGATATAATAACATAATTATCTTCCACCAAATTATATTTTTTAATGTTAATGTAATATTATAATATCTTGGGTTGTTAAAAATGAAAAACTATGTTCGATAGCATACAAGATAAGTCATATCAAACATAAACAATCAACCAAATACTATTATTTAAATATGACTGTAATAAACTATCTTTTAAATTAGAAGGTATGAATATAAATAGCTTATTTATGAAATAAATGTAATTTTATAACTTAATATTAATCTATTGGTAATTTTCTATATGATAATAACACATTATTTTTAGTGAACTCAATTTACTATTCAAAAATAGGTTTTCCTCAAAAATGATTTTTCATATTTTTATGATTAGATATTAAAATTTCAATAAGTTATAGAAACATTATTTGAAAAAAATTATTTAATTTCTTAATTCACAATTTCAAAATTAAAATAAAATTAATTTTTTATAATATTCTGAAAATATTGATTTTTTAAGGCATAAAGAAAAATGCATATTTTTATTGAAAACTATATTTTAATTTAAACTTTTTACAAGGTAAAATTATATTGTTGAATATTTTTTAATTTTAATTAGTTAATTTTTATTTAAAATAACCCAATTTTTTTAAAGGTATTTTATTCTTTAATTTAGTTTAAAACCATTTTATATTTAAAAGACGAACTTTTCCAAAAAAAATGTTTTTCATTTCATTTTGATGGTTTAATTTTAAATTAAATTCTGAAAATAATATGTATTGAATTTTAAAAAATGGATTCAATATTTGGAATCACTGGGTCAATATTTATTAAATATTTAACCTTTATTTTTGGAAAATATGAATTGTAACCTTAGTAATTTTTATTACCATGGTAAAGGGTAAATCAGGCAATTTGGATTGAAAATAAGATAATAAGAAATATTAAATGAATAAAACACTTAACTAAATCTTATTGGATGAGTATATATCGACAAAAATAATACAAGGGTCTAATTAATTACCTTTTGGGGAAACTCATATAATATTATGACCTTTAGAGTATTTTATTAAAAGAAATGTCAAACATGTCACATTCTGGTTTTTATTAAGTGCAATATTTTAAATATAGTGTTATCCCAAGTATATGTTTGACTATAAATGGTATTTTTAAATAAAAAATAATTATATTCATCATGTTAATTTATTTTAAATTTTTAAATAAGAAAATATTATCTTAAATTCTTGCATAGCACTAATGAAGTAATTATTGAATTAAAGAAAAAAATCAAATAAATGATTTTAAAAATAATAAAATAAATGTAATGTGAGATATTTAAGGTTATAAACGAATTATATAGATAAAAATGACATTATTAAGATATAATAAAATTGTTTTTTTATTTCAAATATTTTTTTATGTTTTATAAGAAATATTAATGAATAGTATCAAAATTGACAATAATGATATTTTAGGGGATTGATATTTTTTTAAATCATTTAAAAATCATAAAAATATTAAATAAATAATGGGATAATATATGGTCTAAAATTTAATCCCATTTTCATTTATGAGACATTTTTAATCATTTGGATCTATAATAGTCTTATTATATTTTAATATTATGAGAAATTCCTAGAGTGCCCCTTCCCTCTCTTATAAAAGATAACATCTTCTTCTCCATCCATCACACATAAAAACCCATTTGTTTCTGAACATACATTCCAATATCCTTTCCTATAATCCCTCACCCAATTCTATAGGTATTTTTTTATGAATAATACCAATCTTATAGATCTTAAGGCTTTATGAAAAGAAAGTTTTCCAAGGAAAATGTATAGTTTTTATTTGAATGTTTTAGTTTTGGTCCTTCTTTAACATCCATAAAAACTTATTAAACCATTAAAAATAATAATTTAGTTACAAAAAATATACTAATATGTTATTATTTTATCGTGATGACCTGTATGAATCTCCACTTCTATCAAATGTGAAAATAATTCATTGTTTGTGTGTACGGGAGACTACAACATCTTGAAATGATGTAATTCATTTTCTATATACATATCTCAAGACTATATTATAATTATGGAATTAATGTTTATCTATGATATTAATGAAATATTTGGGATTATAAATGAATAATATATTATTTAACTTATTATCATTCCATGAACTAAAAATGATAATGTCGTTTGTGCGTATATATAGACTATCGCCTCCATGAAGAAATTTATTTAATTTTTAAAAACCACATCACATAAATGATATATATAAGTATATTTAAAGATTTAATATGATATTTAAGATAGTATTATAATTCTATAAAGATAAAATTATACTTGACTTATTTCAATGATGATCGTTGAAAAATAGAAACATTACTCATTCATACATATGGCTCATCGTCTCCATAATTGTAACATGGTTAATTTTTCATAACCATTTTTAATGAATGGATTTAATAGTATAATTGATGTATATAAATGATAATTATATTATTAATAGTATTCTTGATATGTTTTAATAATTACCTATTTTTCTATATTCCAATACTGTGTCATTTTGGACTTATGAACCGAATGTCATCAAAATGACTGATGTGAACTTAAATGATTAAGTAATTATATATAACATGGAAATAAGTGATATAAAAGGAATAATAAACTTGAAATGGGGTTATTAATTAAATAGATAATTAAATTTATTTTATTACTTTAGAATATAAGGAATGTAATTGATGAATGAGACTCAAGGTTAGGGTTTTTCTTTTAAAAAATATCTTTTAAAGTTATTATTTCAACACATTTTACAAAGTTCAAAAGGAATTTTTTTTACATATACAGCATGTAAAAAATTTCCCTCTTTCATGATGCATTAATATTTGGAATCATAATTTAAAATATTATATGGTTACTTTCAAATAAAATTTATTCCATTGTACGTGTGTGGTGATTACAATATGGAAAGGTAATTCTCCTCAAGAATGATTTTAATGATCTTTTCTTCAAAGAAAAATGTATTTAATTTTTTCTAGGAATTATATTATTTAAAATGCATTTTTAAATAGAAGGGTATTTTGGATATTTAAAAGGTTTTTGTATATGGTTTTAAAAAAAATCAATGGTTTTATAAAATTGTTTATTCATGATACTTGATCATTATATATGAAAAATGGGTGATCCCAATACATCTTATACAACTGGTTGAGACCCATTATAGCTCATGGGTTATGTAGATATAGCTTATATGAATAGTGATCCCCATTAAAGCTCTCTAATGCATTGAGTATATTTGATGTTTATTTTGATAGTTATTCCAAGTATAACTATGATGGTTACTCGAACTATAAATGTGAGGGTTATTTTAAGTATAACTATGAGGTTTATTTTAAGTATAACCATGAGGGTTATTCCATGTGTAACCATGAGGGTTACTCCAGTTTTAGCCATGATGTTTACTCTGAGAATAAGTGTGATAAGAAAGTGATGCCCCAAGTGAACCATGTGACTTATATTTTCTTTTTATGGGTTCTTCAATTTTTTTTGAGAAAAAAGTGTGTGATTTTCTTATGGAAGTGTTTAATTACACTTAGATAGCATTCAAGATAAAGGTTAACATTACATTGGTTTTCCTATTTTCACTAAACTATTAGTTTTATTTTTTTTATGAACCTTACTAATATATTTGTGATCACCCCATGTTTTAAAAAAATCATAGGGTTTACAGATGGGTAAGAAAAATAAGAATTCAAGTTTAAAGTTGTGAAGATTTATCAGGAAAATAAATCATATTTTATTTTATAGACTTTTGTTTTATAAGAAAAATGCATAATGAGTATAAGTGTCTACTTATAATGTATAGATTTAATATTTAAGAGTTTTTATTAATTATATAAAACTCTAAACCAAAAATATCATTCGGATTGTAATAAAGTGAATTATATCTCAAGTATAATAGAATATGCAATGCTTAAGGTGAGGTATTTACAATAGGTATTAGCATAGGGTTGAGAATTCTAGATCAAAGACACTAGAATATGTTTTCTTTTCAGGAATTCCTAAGAGTTATGTATATCATCATGGGTTTATAATTTTTAGTTTAATAATAATTTAAATGTATTGGAATTCTGTTTTGATGTTTTAAGTGGTGGATTACTAATATGATTAATAGTATTTTAAGAGACATTTATAGTAATAAAAACCTTAGGTTTAGTATTAGTTTTATTGAAAATGTTATTTGAGTAATAATATCTTTTAGTGGACATATAATAAAAGTTATTGGTATACTTTATGGTTTATATTATCTTCAATTTTAAGGTAATTTTGGGTTATTTCTATTTGGGAACATATGTTTTATCAAAGATTTATTTGGTGATTAAGTGACTAATGTTATTTTTAGAAGAATATTGCTATAATTTTGGGAACTATATATGATACTATGTGACTTTATTTGATAAATAAAGGTTTAATTATATTTGGGAATAATATATGATCATCAAGTGTCTTTATAGTGATTCAGGTGATTTGTAAAAATGATTAGGTAGTCTTAACTATTAATTGATTAGAAAAATTACATTTTTTGGTATGAGAATTTAAGAGTAATTGATATGATTTATAGAATGTTAAATTTATCATGGAAGACTATGTGATAAAATCCTTCTAAATTTTGGGTTTCAATATTAGCATATAATTTTTTTGAGTACTTTTAAAGATAGTTATTTCGTGAATGATCTATGTTGAACTTTGTGTATAATTGTTGAATTTTGTAGATTAAAACAGTTTTTTGGCATATAAAGTTTTATTATTTTTAGATAATTATCTTATTTGGTAATAACCATTTTGGTTTTCATTAATGCCTAAATATTGGAAGAATATATATTTATTCTTATATGGATTTTTTATCTATTGATATTTATTTTGATAATTTAGGCATAAAAAATCATCTATAATACTCATCATTTGGAGAAAAAAGATGAAATTGTGGTGGAAATTGATTAATGTATGAAATTGTACTTGTAAGGTATGTATATTTACCTATGTTATTAGTATAAATAAAAATAGAATTCCTCATCTCTAGGAAAACTGTTTTGAAATAAAAACTTTATCTATTTACTTTTCTTACTGAAAAATCAATGTGCCTTTAACCCATCAAATATTTATGGATTTATCATGGTTAACTTTCACACGACCATGTTCTTTATCACTCTCTATCAACCCTATTGAGTATAATTTCTCTTCCATGTTCATGTTTTCACTACCCAATTATTTCCACCTACTTATAAATCTAGTATTTTTACATCATAAGAACTTCATACATCCATTTTCTTTCATACCAAGTGGAAGTTCTATTAATCCTTTTTATGAAGTGGGATTTCAACTAAGATATTTTTGAAAGTTCAAACCCTAGTTACCAAACAGGAGTTCAAATTTGAAGGATGAAATTTCTTATATGTGGAACAATGTAACATCCAGATGTTTTTAAAATGGAAAAACAATGTTCGATAGTGTAAAAGAAATGATATATCGAGTGTAAAATAACAACTAAATATTATTATTTAAATGTGATGGTTATAACATAGTCATTAAATTTAAAGTTATGAATAAGAATAACTTATTTATGAAATAAATATAAAGTTCCAAATCAATTTTATTTTATTGGTAAGTTCATATAAAATAATCACACATTTGTTTCCGTAAAGTGATTTTATTCTTCAAAAAAATATGTTTTATTCAAGAATGATTTTTTTCATATTTTTTTGAGTGAATATGAATATTTATAAAAGTTTTATAAAATTTATTAGTAAAAATAATTTTATTATTTAATTATTCATATTATTATTATCATAAAATTATCTTTTTTATAATTCTCTTAAAATATTGATTTTTCAAGGGATAGTGAAAAATAATTGTTTTTATTGAAAAGATATATTTTATATTTTTTATTATAAGGTAAAATTATTTTTTGGATTATTTTTAATATTCATTAGATAATTTTGATTTAAAATAATTTAGTTATTTTTTAAATGGATTTTATACTTGAATTTAATATAAAGAATATTTTATATTTAAAAATGGCATTTTTCTGAAAAACTGTTTTTCGTTGCATATTTTTGTTTTAATTTTTATTTAAATTATGAAAATTATATTTCTTTTTATTTTGAAAAATGGAATAAATATTTTTAATCATTGATTTTGATTGTATTAAATAATTATCTTCCATTTTTATACAATATGAATAGCAACATTAGTAATTTTTACTACCACAATAAAGGGTAAATCAAGTAATTTAGGTTAAAAATAAAATTATAAGAATAATGAAAAGACCCAAAAACATACCTAAATCTTGATTTATGAGTATATATTTTACATAATTATCCAATTTTAAAATTCATGACCTTTTGGGCCACTTTTATGGGATTATGACCTTTATAGTATTTTATTTAAAGAAATGTCTGACATGTCACACTCTTGTTTTTATTAAGTGTAATATTTTTAATATGGTGTTATAAAGAGGATATGTTAAACTATAAATATTATTTTTAAATATGAAACAATAATATTCATCATGTTAATTTATTTTAATTTTTTAAGGAATAAATAATTAACTTAAATGCTTGCACAACACTGATGCAATAATTATTTGATTAGAAAGATCAAATAAATGATATTAACAATATTACAATAAATATAATTTTAGATATTTAATATTATCCATGAATTATGTAGATGAAAATTATATATTTAGAATATAATATAATTTTTTTTCAAAAAAAAATTATGTTTTTAAATTTAAAGTATTAAATAGTATCAAAATTGACAATAATGATATTTTATGGGATTAATATATTATTAAATTATTTAAAAATACTAAAAATATTAAATAAGAATAAATGGGATAATATATAGTCTAAAATTTTATCCCATCTTCATTTTTAAGTCATTTAGAATCATTTAAATTTGGAATAGTCTTATTGTATTTTAATATTTTGGGAAATTCTAAGAGTGTCTCACCCCCCCCTCTTTAATAAAAGGGCACATCTTCTTCTCAATACCCCACACTTAAAAATCAATTTTTTTAGGCTAATAACATCAAATATACTTTTTTATATTCTATTATCTCATTATATATGTCTTTTTATTGCATAATTCCAATCTTATAGGTCTTAAGGCATTAAGAAAATGATGTTTTTTAAAGAAAATGTATAGTTTTTATTTTCATGTTTTAGTTTTGTTTATTTTTAAACATCCATTAAACCTTCTTAAACCATGATAAAATAATAAAAACAGTATAATCCATATAATTAGATTTTACTATGTTATTTTTATGACCAATATCTATCTCCACATACATCAAATGGGAAAAGAAATCATCATTCGTGTGCACGGTGGACAACTGCCTCACGAACCGATGTAATTCATTTTCCATCACCATCTCTCAATACTAGATTATAATGATGGAATTAATTTTATATATGATATTAATGAAATATTTATCATTATAAAGGGATTATATATCATTTACCTTGTCACCTTTCCATGCATTTAAAATTGATAATGCCATTTGTGCGTACGTGGGGACCACCACCTCCACAAAGCGACGCGATGCATTTTTCATCACCACATCACAAGAATGATATATATATATAAGTATATTTAAGGAATTTAATATTATATTTAATATATTATTATCATTATTTAAAGATAAAATAATACTTTACTTCATTCTCTAATGATCGTTGAAAAATGGAAATGTTACTGATGTGTATGTACGGTCTACCGTCTCTGTGATTGTAACATAGTTCATTTTTCAAAACCATATTTGATGGATGGATTTAAAATAATAATTGATGTATAAAATTATTGTTTTTTCATGAATATTATTATTTACATGGTTGAATAATGACCCCTTTGACCATAATCTACATACCTAAGTCATTTTGGACTTATGAACCGAATGTCATCAAGACATCTGACGTGAACTTAAATGATTATGTAATTATATATAAGATGGAAATAAGTGATATAAAATGAATTATAAACATTAAAATTGTTC
Organism: Viscum album; assembly: GCA_963277665.1. Classification (NCBI taxonomy): domain Eukaryota; kingdom Viridiplantae; phylum Streptophyta; class Magnoliopsida; order Santalales; family Viscaceae; genus Viscum; species Viscum album. The sequence continues at coordinate 2,105,196,154 of OY728140.1, read as the reverse complement.
TTAATAAATAAAATAATTAACCAAAGTTTATTATTTGTGTAACACCCCAAGCTTCCATGGTACGCTTCTCTTTGAATAATACAATAGTGTGTTGTACGCAACTTTGAGTTCTAACACACCACAACCAATCAAACTAGTTGTTATGAATAGTAACACCCACTTTTTGAAATTTTATAAATTCTATCATTCAAAATGGACTTCATTTTTGGATTTTTAGTATCAAAATTAGCTTAGGGTGAATTTCTGGTATTTTTCTGAAAACATTCAATTTTTGATGAATAGTGAAAACATTGAGTTATAGTTTAAAATAGAATTTTTATTTAAATAATTATTTATTTTATTTAAATTTTTTAGGTCAAAATAGATACATAATAACCATATAAGTTTAATTTAATTCATTGGAGTTAGTTTATAATAATTTTAGATATATAAAAATTTTATTGAACTTTTTACTGTCTTTTACCCAGCTCATAGGAGCATTTGCAAATTTACATAAAACATAATTTTACCACTTCCGTGAGTTGAATTTAAAAAATCCAAGAGACACAATTGATATCAGTAAGTAAAATAAGGTTCAATAAGATGAAAATAATTTTTGGTGAATAGTAACTTTTTACTTTTATTTACAATGGTTAAAAGTAAATAGGGTAATTAAGAGTAAAAAATGATACTATTATTACCCTAACACATGTCCTAATTCTATTAGATATGTGTAATTCGACCAAAAACAACCTTATGAATAAAATATAATCCTTTAGGTCCACTTGGACTAGATTAGTACATTTATTATTATTTAATCCAAAGAAGAGTTAAAAGTGTTAAATTCAAAGTTTAATAACTAAACCATATTTAATATAGGGTTACACATAAGATAAATTCGACTCTAAATATTCATTTTAAATATAAAATTATTTCCTATAAAATGGTATTTTATTTATAATTTTTATAAATTAAATAAATAAATTTATTTATGACACAATGATGATGCAGCAAATACCAAATTATTGAAATATTAAAATAATTGATATTATAAATATCCAAATAAATGTAATTTGAGACTTTTTATGAATTAAAATAATTTTTTAGGTTAATATGACATATTATGGTTGGTTAGATTAATTTTTTATATGTAATAATTCTCTTATGAATTTAGCAAAAACAAAATACCAAATAGTGTCAAAATTAACATAAAAGAGTTTTTAAAACAAATATTATATTAATAATTGATATTATATTCCTAAAAATATAAGGTTTGGCCAAAATACATAAATAATGATAGTTGTATCATTAATGAACCACTTGGGGTTCTCTTGGAAGTTTATAGTGAGTTTATTAACCATATAATATAAAAATACAAAGAGACATGGTAAATGTTAAACTATTAAATTAATAGTTAAATCTAAAATATAAAGTTAATATAGTGACCCAAACCAGTGTAAACCCTATTTTTTGAGAGGTTTTTGACCCATACCAACCTTATCCTTTAAATAATTCATTTTTTATCCATTATAAACAGAAAATTATTTTATTATAAAATAATATTTCTAGCTTTTCCTAAGGTGCCCCTCACCCCACTTATAAAAGGGCACTCCACCTTCTCTCTAATTCACACATTCAAAGACATTTGGATCATCCAACCCCTAACCAAATACCCACTAAAATGTACTCCCTTCATCCTAGATTCATTCCTTTAGTCAGAAAGCCAACCTATGGAGCCCTTTTGATCAAATCAAACGGAAGAACCCAAAGAAGAGGTAAATATTGCATCACCTCTTTTAAGTTCCTTTATTCTTCCAATTCCTCTTTCTTTATTGTTTTCATTCTAAAATAATAACTCTAGTATCTTCTATATAAAATTATGTTATTATAAATATGGTACAAACAAATTCATTATTCTACCCAACCTTTGAATGACATGTCACCATACGTGGGTACGTACGGCTTACCGTCTCCACGTCGTGGTGTAATTGTTATTCAATATATTATTATTTGGATGGGTATAATAATTATGTCTAATTAATTTAAATAACAAATATAAAATAATAATTATTATTTATATATGATATAAAATTCAATTATATATTATTTTAATATCAATAGAATGATATTTTCGCTCGTGCGTACGTACAGATTAGCGTCCCCATGAACACGATGAGATTAATTCTCCATCGTATCCATTCAAGACTAATTTTCATTAGATGATTAAAAATAATGTTTCAAAACTTAATATCATTCTGAATATGAATAAGATACATCCTACCCATAACAAACATTACTTACATAACAAAGAATATAAAGGAAAATGAATCTGTTAACACCTGAAACGACGATAATACTAAGATATTATTAACAAAGAAATGTTAAAAGAACACATATGATATAATATTAATGTATATTATTCATGTATAATTTAATAACAATTATTTTACCATTATATAGGAGGTTAACCTACCCTCGACCAAAGAAAATTACAAGGTAACGGTTAATTTCACAATCTCTTCATTATCTGAGGTTGTTTATATGTAATTATCTACTAGGACCTCTTTATCATCCACATACATGGTTCTTAAAAATGTATTTCAAAAAATTCATACTATTTTATAGACTATGGGTTAAATTCATTTATACCTTTGTTTGAATTTTATAAGATGTTTATAAAGGAATCTTTCTGTCATTTTACAAACAATGTACTTTATGACCTTTTCAACAAAATTAAGGTAAGAATGTTTTTTTAACGTATACGGTGGGTACGGTTATTTTCTGCCGCTATAACATAATCAAAAAATCCCTTATAGTCTTATAAGAATATTTACAAAATAAATTTTTTCTTTTATAATTATATGAATTTTGAAATATTTCAAAATAGAAAGTGATATTTCTCTAAAAAAGGTTTTGATTACATCTATGTCAACATCCTTTGATGGATTTTAAGCTTATTTGAAGTTGATTTATTATGATACAAAACTTCCATATTGTATTGAAGGTTTTGTGGTATGTTTGATTGTGGATGTGTTATTTTTACAGCATTCATGGTTTATGGATAAAGTATTGACATTTCATATGCTAGTTTTAATACGAATGTATATGTTATGTTTAAACCTTTTCATATAAAGAATGCATTGGACTTAGTATGTGATGGGTGGAGCCCGCTATATCTCCTCGATGCATCGGTAGGTATCATGAGAAAAACCAGTGTCTTGGCACAAGGGTTGGAAAAAATCTTATTTTTAGTCTTGGCACAAGGCCTTGACTATGTGGTTATGAAAATCTAGCATTATGCATTCCATTATTATGAAAGTGGCTATTTATTTTGCATGTGATTATTCGACGAGTATAATATCCATGTGAGTATGTAAATAGCATCATTTTGATTTATATTTTCCATATTATAATGAATTTTATGTTGAAAAGCCTTTTGTTTTATTTTTATACATTGCCTTAAATGATTGTGCTTGTTTATGAAAGTTTTTGCTATATTGTTATCCTTACTGAGCATATGAGATCACCCCTTTCTATGTTTTATTTTTCCCAAGATGTGAAGAAGTATATTATGACTGACCTGCATGGATAATCTATGGGATCTCAGTGTTTTCTATGGAAAAAATGTTGTTGTAGTTTTCCATTTTATGATATAATGTAAACCTTATGAATGTATCTATTACTTCCAATACTAATATACTAATCGGTCTTTTGAGACATGATATTTTGAGATAATTCCAATAATAGGTAATAATTCACCGACTCTGGGCTTCTGGGGTTGGGGAGTTATAGTTGGTATCATAGGATGTTTAGTACAAACCTTGGAAACTATGTTTAGATAAACTCTGATTAGAGCACATAGACCTAATATAGACTTTCAGGATTAGTATATAATAACTTCTTAGAATTTTGGTATCGTAGAGAATTTGTGAGTTTTCCAAGAAATACATCCCTATCTGGATATAAGCAGGTAGAGGTGGCTCTGGGACAAATGTACCTAGGGTTAAAACCCGAAAACACCGCTTTGATCTAGACTCGAACGGGAACTGGTGCATGACAATGGGCCTTATTACACTCTTGGTTATGACACTCCTTGGGGATATGCTTTGGATAATTATCATTTTCTTTACAAATCATTATAAAGGGTTTATGAGTATATACGTCCTCAAAGAAAACATTTTTTATGGTTATGGATTATATCCATAAATTGTTCAATTTATGTTAAGTGTTTTACAAGTTTGGAATTATGTATTTGGATTCATAAACTAATATATTTTATTCCATTATTTAGAAAGGGAACCTAGTGGAAGTAATGGGAACCTTATCAATGCACACACTCCATGTAGGGATTTACCTCATGCTCAAGATAATTATATTGGAGCTGGTGATAAAACTGGTGTTGATCAGTTTATCACTATACTGGGAAAACTCACTCAGGTTATGAATAATAACCTTACCTGTATGGAGCACCCTGATCCACAGCATGGAGGATCAATGTTAGATCTCTTCATGAGGCAACAACCACCAACATTCAATGGGAGTACAAATCCATTAGTAGTCGAGAAATGGATAAATTCCTTATAGAAAATATTCCACTCCTTGGGGAGTAGCGAAAGGGAAAAAAGTTGACATAGCAGTTTACCGCCTCACTGGAGATTCTGATCAATGGTATTCGTTGATTCAAAACACAAAGAAAGATGATTAAGTATCAAAAATGGAATGGAGGGAGTTTAAAGAAATTTTATTATAAAAATACTTTCCTCGTGACCATCGAGCGGATATGGAAAGATAATTTCTGAGTCTGAGGCAAAAGGAGGATGAGAATGTCACAAATTATAAATATAACTTTACAAGGTTAGCAAGGAATGTTGCAGATTATATATGTAACCCAAGAAGTATGATTGATCATTTCTTTGATGGGTTAAAACCACTTCTCCATCGATAATTAGTCTCACAATCCTTCTCGTCATACAAAGATATCATCTCATGTGCTATCAAGATAGAAAAAGAATTCTCTAAGTATTACAACTTTAAAGCAAAGAAAGAGAAGAAGAGATTTGTCGAACACTCTGGAAATGGAAATAAGGGGAAGAAGGGAAATGTTTAATATCCATCTTGTAGAAAATATGGTAAGAAACACCCAGGTATTTTTCTGAAGGGAATGAGATTTTGTTACAAGTGTGGTGAAAAAGTCCACCAAGCTCATGATTACAGGGGGATGAAAGTGGTTGTCATTGTTGAATGCTACAATTATAGATAAAGGGGGAATTATGCAAATTAATTTCCTAATCTCCAAGAGAACTTACCTCAAAAAAGGCCAAGGGATCAAGGCCAAGCTTATTCTATCACTATTGCTGAGGTTGAAGCTCTGAGAGAAATAGTTGTAGGTAATTTAATGGTTTCCTCAAGTTTAAAAAATGATTTATGTGATTATGGATCATCGAATTGTTTCATATCTTATCAGTTTTCTAAGAAAATTAGATACTTATAATTTGATTTAACAAAGGAGTTGTCAGTCAAAAATCCTAAAGGAAGTATGATTACGACCACGTTTTGTGAATCAATCCCCATTAGGGCAGATAAATGTTCTTTATCTACTGATCTCATCATCATAGCCATGATTGAATTTGATATAATCCTTGCTATGGATTGGATTTCAGACCAAGATGAAAAAATTTATTATAAGAAGAAGGAGGTTACTATTTTTTATGACAATGATAAAGAACACCATATCATTAGACCAGAATCATCACCACCTAATTCTTATCTAGCTCCACCCCCAGTAGCTCAACTAAATTCAATTATTGGGGATGAATAGAATTAAATAACTATGGGTGAGGAAAAAAATGGTCAAATAGAGGATATAGATATTGTGAATGAATATGTCGATCTATTTCCAGAATATTTACCTGGACATCCTCCAGAATGAGAAATTGAGTTTTCCATTGATTTAATTCCTGGATCAAGGCCCATATCGAACAACCCTAATAGAATAGCAACTGTGGAATTAGTGGAACTAAAGAAACAACTAGATTAATTGAGTAATAAGGAATTTATTCTCCCTAATATTTCTCCATGGGGAGCCCCTATCCTTTTAGTTAAGAAGAAAGATGGGTCTATGAGGTTATTCATTGACTATAGGGAGACCAATAAAATAACAATAAAGAACAAGTATCCCCTACCTCGCATTGATGATTTATTTGAACAACATCATGGATCTAAATACTTATCAATGATTGAGCTTCGATCTAGATAATATCAGTTGTGTGTGAAGAAGGAAGACATTCCAAAAATAGCATTTTGAACCAAGTACGGGCATTATGAGTTTACAGTAATTCCATTGGGAGTGACTAATGCACCCTATGTCTTCATGGATCTTATGAATTGAGCTTTTAAGGAATATCTTGATGAAATTGAAGTGGTATTTATTGATTATATCTTGGTATACTCAAAAAAGATACTAAAATCATTAAAATCACTTGTGCATTATCATGAAGACTCTTAAAATACATGAATTATATGGGAAGTTTAGCAAGTGTGAATTCTGGCTTTAGGATATTTCTTTTCTTTGCCATATTGTCTCTAAGGATGGAATCTCTGTTGATCCTTCTAAGACCAAAGCAATCCAAGAATGGCCAGCACCGACGAGTATAATAGAGGTAAGTAGTTTTATTGGTTTAACAGGTTATTATCAGCGTTTTGTCTAGAATTTTGCCTAACTGGATAACCCATTAACCAATATCATAGGTAAAGGGGTGAAATTTGTTTGGACAAAAGAATTTGAATAATATTTTGATGAATTGAAGGGAATATTGGTTAATTCTTTTATATTGACTCTACCATCAGGGAATGATAGGGTTATTGCCTATGCATCACGATAGCTATAAATTCATGAGAACAACTATCCTACTCATGATCTTGAGTTAGCAGCTATAATATTTTCTTTGAATATTTGGAGACACTATCTCTGTGGTGAAAATGTGAGATTTATAGTGATCACAAAAGTTTGAAGTATATTTTCTCACAGAAAGAACATAACATGAGGCAAATGAGATGGCTTGAACTACTCAAGTATTATGATTGCACTATACACTACCACAAAGGGTAGGAAAATAAGGTAGCAGATGCTTAGAGCAGAAAAGATCATGGAGTTTTGAAAAAGACGAGAGTTTAAAGGGATCCTCTTTTGTGGATCTAGTAAAGATAGATATGGGAATAACCATAGAAGGTGAAACATTAATGCTTTTTTAAATGGTTGTCAAACCATCTTTACTAGAAATGATAATAAGTTCTCATGTTGATGATGAGGAGTTTCAAAAGAAGATTAAATCTATGAATTATGGGAGATTGAGTGAATTCGTATATGAAGATGGAATTTTGAAATTTGGTAAGAGACTTTATGTTCCCGATATATTTGATCTAAAAAGAGAATTGTTGGATGATGCTCATAATTCCAATTTTTCTATACACCCTGGGAGCACCAAAATGTATAGAGATTTGAAGGTACATTTTTGGTGGGACAACATGAAGAGGAAGATTCCAAATTTTGTGTCAAGATGTATAGTTTGTCAAAAATTGAAAGCTGGAAGGCCACATCCTGGAGGAGTCTTGCAACATATTCCCATACCTGAGTGGAAATGGGATAATATTATGATGGACTTTTTCATGAGACTACCAAAGACTCCTAGAAGGAACAGTGAAATATGGGTCATTGTTGATCTTCTTACCAAGTCAGCACATTTTCTTTCTATTAGAGAAGATTTACCACTTGAAAATCTAGCAAAACTATATATTAATGATGTTGTGAGACTTTATAGAGTACCCCTATCGATTTTTTCTGACCCTGATCCACATTTTACATCATGATTCTGGAAAATTATTTTGAAATCCCTAGATACTGAACTTCATTTGAGCAATTCCTACCACCCCCAAACTGATGGACAATTAGAACGGACTATTCAAACCTTATAAGACATGTTGAAATCATTCTCACTTGACTTTCAAGGTATGTGGATCAATATTTACCTCTAGTAGAATTTTCCTATAACAATAGTTTCCATTCAGGTATTCAGATGGCACCATATGAAGTATTATATGGAAAAAGATATCTCACACCAACCTATTAAGATGATATTGGTGAAAGAAAACTCGTAGGCCCGGAACTTGTGGAGGAAACGGTGGAAAAGGTGAAGGTAATCCAAACCCACATCAAAGTAGCTCAAAGTGGGCCGGAGAGATATGTCGATAATCGAAGGAAGGATTTGTAATTTCATGAAGTTGATCACGTTTTCTTGAAGGTATCTTCATGGAAGGGTGTTATACGTTTTAGTAAGAAGGTTAAATTGAGTCTCATGTACATCAGACCTTTCGAAATTCTATAATTAATTGGGGTTTTAGATTATCGTTTGGAAATATCGCCAAGTCTCTCCAAAGTTCATGATTTATTCCACGTATCACTTTTGATAAAATACATGCCTAACCGAACTCATGTACTCACCTATGAGGAATTAGAACTGGAACTTGATCTATCCTATTGTGAAGAGCCTATAAAGGTTCTTGATACAAGAGAACAAGTGCTGATAAATCGGATAACTCATCTGGTAAAAGTTCTATGGAGAAACCATATTATGGAAGAGAAAATGTGGGAACCCAAGGAACATACGATGAAGAACCACCCTAATCTTTTTATGCAGTAATATTCTAGAAATTTCGAGGACGAAATTATTTGCAGGAGAGGAGAATGTAACACCCCATGCTTTCCCAGTACGCTTCTCTTTGAATAATACAATAGCGTGTTGTATGCAACTTCGAGTTCTAACACACCAAAACTAATCAAACTAGCTGTTATGAATAGTAATAACCACTTTTTAAAATTATATAAATTTTATCTTTCAAAATGGTCTTTAGTTTTGGATTCAGAGTCTCGAAATTATCTTAGGGTGAATTTTTGGTATTTTTTTGAAAACTTTCAATTTTTGATGAATAGTGAAAAACACTGAGTTATAGTTTAAAACAGAATTTTTATTTAAATAATTATTTATTTTATTTAAAAAAATTAGGTCAAAATAGATACATAATACCTATATAAGTTCAATTTAATTCATTAGTGTTAGTTTATAATTATTTTAGATATAAAAAAATTATTGAACTTTTTGCCTCCTTTTACCCACCTCCTAGGAGCATTTGCAAATTTACATAAACCTTAATTTTACCGCTTTTGTGAGTTGAATTTAAAAAATATGAGAGACATTGTTGATATCAATATGTAAAATTTGGTTCAATAAGATGAAAATAATTTTTGGTGAATAGTGACTTTTTACATTTATTTATCACGGTTAAAAGTAAATAGGGTAATTAAGGGTAAAAATGATATTATTATTACCCAAACACATTTCCTTATTCTTTTGGAAAGGTTTAATTCCACTAAAGACAACCTTATGAATTAAAAATGATCCATTAGGTCCACTTGGATTAGATTAGGACATTTATAATTATTTAATCCAATGAAGAGTTAAAAGTGTTAAATTCAAAGTTTAATAACTAAACCATTTTTAATATAGAGTTACCCATAATATAATTTAGACCATAAATATTCACTAGAAAGATAAAAATATTTCCTACATAACGGTATTTTATTTATAATTTTTATACATTAAATAATTAAATTTATTTATGACACAATGATGATATAGTAATTACCTGATTAATGAAATATTAAAATAATTGGTATTATAAATATCCAAATAAATGTAATTTGAGACTTTTTATGAATTACACTAATTTTATAGGTTAATATTACATGTTAGGTTTGTTTATATTAATTTTTTTGAAAGTTATAATGCTTTTATAAATTTATCAAAAACAAAATACCAAATAGTGTCAAAATTGACATAAAAGAGTTTTTAAAACAAATATTATATTATTAATTGATATTATATTCCTAAAAATCAATGGATAATCCAAAAGACTTATATAATGATATTTTTATCATTAATTAACCACTTTTTCTTCTCTTGGATGTTTATAGTAAGTTTATTAACCATATAAAATAAAAACACAAAGAGACATGGTAAATGTTAAACTATTTAACTAAGAGTTAAATATAAAAGATAAAGTTAATATAGTTACCCAAACCTGTATAAAACCTATTGGTTGAGTGGTTGTCGACCCATACCCACCTTATCCTTTAAATGAATTTTTTTTGGAGCCATTATAAATCGAAAATGATTTTATTATAAAATAATATTTCTAGCTTTTCCCAAGGTGCCCCTCACCCCTCTTATAAAAGGTCACCCACCCTTCTCTCTAATTCACACCTTAAAATCCATTTTTCTCGGCCAAAACCTACCCAAATACCCTCTAAACTATCCTACCTTAATCCTAGAGGAATTACATTAGCCATAAATCCAACCTAAGGAGCCTTTTTGATCAAATCAAAAGGAAGAACCCGAAGAGGAGATAAATATTCCATCACCTCTTTCAAGTTCCTTTCTTTTTCCACTTCATCTTTCTTTGTTGTTTATATTATAAAATAATAACTCCAGTATCTTCTATATAATTTGATTTTATTATAAATATGTTACAACCAAATTAATTATTCTATCCATCCTTTGAATGACATGTCACCATAAGTGCGTACGTACAGCTTACCGTCTCCACGTCGTTGTGTAATTGTTATACAATATATTATTATTTGGATGGGTATAATAATGATGTGTAATTGATTTAAATAATAAATATAACATGATAATGATTATGTAAATATTATATAATATCAAATTATATATTATTTTATTATCAATAGAATTATATTGTCGCTCGTACGTACGTACAGATTACCGTCTCCACGAACGCGATGAGATTCATTCCCCATCGTATCCATTCAAGACTAATTTTCATTAGATGATTAAAAATAATGTTTAAAGACTTAATATCATTCTGAATATGAATAAGAAATATCCTATCCATAACAAACATTAATTATGTAACAAATCATATAAAGGAAAATGAATCAGTTAACACTCGAAACGACGATAACACTAAGATATTATTAACAAAGAAATGTTAAAAGATCATATATGATATAATATTAATGTATATGATTACTGTATAATTTAATAAAAATTATTTAACTATTATACAGGAGGTTAACCTACCCTTTACCAATGAAAAGTACAAGGTAAGGGTTAATTTCCTAATCTCTTCATTATCTGAGGTTGTTTATATGTAATTATCTACTGGGACCTCTTTATCATCCACATCTATGTTTCTTAAAAATGTATTTCAAAACATTCATAATATTAAATGGACTATGGTTTAATGTATTTTATACCCTTGTTTTACTTTTATAAGATTTTTATAAAGGAATATTTCTATCATTTTCCAAACAAGGTACTTTATGACCTTTTCAACCAAATTATGGTAAAAATGTTTTTTTAACTTATATGGTGGGTGTGGCTATTTTCCACCGTTATAACACCATCAAAGATTCCCTTACCATCTTATAAAAATATTTCCAAAAATAAATGTTTTATTTTATAATTATATTAATTTTAAAATATTTCAAAATTGAAAGAGATATTTCTCTAAAAAGGGTTTTGATTTCATCTATGTAAACATCCTTTGATGGATTTTAAGCTTATTTGAATTTGATTTATTATAACACAAAACTTCCATATTTTATTGAAGGTTTTTTAATATGTTTGACTATGGATGTGTTATTTTTACATCATGCGTGGTTTATGGATAAAGTATTGACATTTCCTATCCTAGTTTTAATACGAATGTTTATGTTATGTTTAAACCTTTTCATATAAGGAATGCATTAGACTTAGTATGTGACGGTTGAAGCCCACTATAGCTCCTTGATGCATTGGTAGGTCTCATGAGAAAAACTTGTGTCTTGGCACAAGGCCTTGAAAAAATCTTATTTGAAGTCTTAGTACAAGGCCTTGACTATGAGGTTATGAAAGTCTGGCATTATGCATTCCATCATTATGAAAGTGGCTATTGAAATTGCATGTGATTTTTTGACTATTAGAATATCTAATTGAGTAAGTAAATGACATTATTTTGATTTATATTTTCCATATTATGATGATGTCTATGTTGAAAAATCTTTTGTTTTAGTTTTATACATTCCCTTAAATGATTATGCTTATTTATAAAAGTTTTTGCTATATTTTTATCCTTACTGAGAATCTGAGCTCACCCCTTTCTATGTTTTATTTTTTTCAGGATGCGAATAAGTATATTATTACTGACCTGTAGAGATATTCTATGGGATCTCAGTGTTGTCTATGGAAACAATTTTGTTGTTGTTTTCCATTTTATGATGTAATGTAAACCTTATGAATGTGTCTAGTACTTCCAAGGCTACTAAACTAATCAGAATTTCGAGACTTGATCTTTTGTGATCATTCCAATGTTATGTAATAATGCACTAACTCTGGGTAACTAGGTTTGGGGCATTACAATTTGGGAATATAAATAATGTATGTGATGAATTAGATTCAAGGGACTTTATTTTAAAAATCATCTTTTAAAGTCTCACAGTCAACTCTTTTTATAAAAGAAAAAAGGAATATATTTTTTTATATATAAAACATGAATAGAATTTCCCTCCATCATGACAACTTAATATTTTAAATTTTACTTTGCAATTTTATATGGTTACTTTCAAATAAAATTATTTCCTTTAAACATTCAAAGTTATTTCCAAAGGGAAAGGTTATTTTCCTCAAGAATGTTTTTAATGATATTTTATTCAAAGGAAAACTATATTTCCTTTTTTATAGGTATTATTGTTTTGAAAAGTGGTTTTAAAATTGAATGATATTTTGGATACCCGAAATGGATTTTCATACATGTTTAAAATAGTTTCTTAATGTCCTTATAAAATGATTTATTTATGATTCTTGATAATTTTATATGAGAAAAATTTGAGCCCAATACATCTAATATGAAGGTTTAATCCCCATTATAGATCACATGTGAGATCAATATAGAGAAATAAAATCAGACCAGTGGTGATTATTTGGGTAGATAAAGAACGTCAGACCTAAGATAAGTTATTCAGTCTCAATTTCCTTTCATTGAGACATATTTTAATTTTATACAACAATTTATTTTAAATGTTGTATATACAACCCATTTGACATTGTTATATAATGAATCCTTCAAAATTCATGATAATTAAAATTTATAATTAATTTTACTTTATCCAATTTGATTTTATTTTAAAGTTACCAAAGCGGTAAAGGATTTATGTTACAACCTCCTTTATTTTAGATATTTCTTATGTTCAAGGATACTTTGGGGGGAATTAGATAAAATTATTTCTTGAAACACATCCATTTTAAAATAATTTATTCCTTAATATGGTTTACATTTTTTTCCATTTCCTCCATTATTTAATAAATAAACATTAAGAAATTGTTTTCTAAGTTGTATTGATCTTGTGTATTCTTTATGATATGAAATATTTCTCTTACAAGTCTATATTTTACTTAAAGTATTTTAAAAAATATTTAAACTATTTTCCAAATATTTATTAAATATATTTTTACCCATTTTTTATTTTTTTAAAAATGGTTTTAAAGGAATATTTATGTCATTTTCCAAAAAAGATACTTTTTGAATTATTACAAAATTTTGGAAGGAATGCTTTATTCTAACATGTACGGCATGTTAATATTTTCCAACTATCAAGGCAACTAAATTATTTTAATATTCCTTTAAAATTTTCCAAGTTTATTTTCAAAGAAAATGTTTTCTATAATATTTTTTAATTTTTTATATTTTAAATAATAGATTTAAAATTGTAAATTGATTTTCACCATAAAATATTTCTTTTAATCTTTTAAGGATATTTTTCATCATCAATAACAACATTTGATGTTATTTATTTATTTCAAATAATGTATATATGTCTCCCAAATATTTACCTAGTTTATTCTTCCATTCTTTTATGGGGTAATACATTCCTTATGTTCGTCTCTAATATGTATTCATTGTGAAATTACTTTTGATTATGATATGATGCAAGATCCTGCAACCCATTTTTTCCATGGGTAATTCTTATATTTATTCCTTATGAGTGATTTCCTTTTGGTCATGCACATAATCATGAACATATTATAATGGGTAGACCCAGATATTTATTAAATTCATTGGATGAATTTTTAGTCTCATGAGACGTTATGTATGGGATTATGGAATCAACCTAATCCATTATGGGACATTACCCACCATGTGATATTGTCTAGGAGGTTAGCCTTGACTTATGTTCATGTCATATTATATGTTTCTACTGCATTTCTTATGTTTATATAATATTATAATACCATCTTCTTTATATTATACTTCTATGTGATTAATCATGAACCTTCTATTTTTCAATATCACTTTATACCTTTGACTAACACTTTATGTTTCTTTATTATGTTTATTCCCTTACTTGGTTTTTTTTCTCACCCCTTTTTTTATATATTCCCCAAATTTTCCTGTATAGTTTTAAGAGATCTAATATATTTAGGAGCTCACTATGGAGAATAAAAAATAAATATTTTATGTTTTCATTTATGTTAATTTTTTATATACCTAGTCTTCCAAATACACGAGGCCTCATGATCTTTGGGTTGTAATTAATGATTTTTTATACTAAAAATCAAGTGATAATGTGTATAAAAGTTTTAAGTATCTATATATATTTTTCATTGTAATGTTATGTATGCCAAATATTCTTGTGATCCTTTTCTCATAGTAGTGATTATAGGGTTGAGAAGAGGAAGTAGTTCTTAGTCCTAGTAGTGAACCAAAACAAAACATTATATTTAAAATAGTGAATTAGTGATATTTTGTACACTCGAACATCAATGTGTGTAAGCTCTTTAAACATAGTTTAGTGGGTGAACTATGTAAAATCCTTGTGTTAGTACAATTTTTATTTTGTTATATGGTTTTTATGATTTCTTGGTGTTCTTGATAGATCCATTATTCCTTTTAAAATGGGAATAATATCTAGTTTAATACATTCGATGAAAAGAAGTTACACCCTAATTAACCCCCACCCCTCCATTTTTCGTGGTCATAATAAGTGGTGTCAATGTTTAAATGTTTTTTCTTTGTGAATCAATAAATTGAAGATCCATATCTAATGTTATCATGACATGAATAACCTTATGAATAAAAAATGTGTAAAAATATTTGATATTTTAAATTATCAAGAATGGAATAATTAGATGAGATCACATATATAGTCTCAAGAATTGGATATTATTCTGAATGTATATATATAATCCAATTAAATTATTCAATAAATATTTAATTTATTGAAATGGTAAAAAATTACTAAATATAGGTAAATATTAAAAAAAATATTTAAGGCCTTATAAAATAAAATTTAAATTAATTTTATGAGTTTTCCATAATATAATGAAATATGGGAAAAAAAATCCAATATTTATTATGGTGTAAGAAAATTTAAAGAGGAAAAAATTCATGTCTTAGGGAAAAATATTCAAATATTGGAGAATGTATTCAAATCAACGCCTCAATAAATAACTCAAAAAATCATTAATGTAGTTGGGTAAAGTTGAGGACATGGTAAATTGGTTAAATATGTTAAAATAATTAATAAAATATTGATTAAATTTTCACTTTTATATAATGTTAATGTATTTATAATTGAAGAGAAAATTATAATTCAAGTCACACTTGATTATTTGAAAATTAGTTTAGTGTCTTATGAGATAAGAGTGAAGTTGGATAGGATGTCAATTCATTTATCTAAAAAGATGAATTTTAGTGAAATGGGAAATATAATTTGAACTATAACGAAGACAAAAAAGACATTAGTGATAAAATTCTATCACTAATTATAAATGAATTTATTCAAGTTAAATATAGGTTTCAAATTAAACTATTAATAACTTACATTAAATATAGAAAAGTTTTTCACGTTGTTGAAAGGTTTCCAATATAACATGCATAATAAAATGATGAAGATAGTTCCTTATGGAGAAGGACAAATAATACATCCCAAAATAAGGTCAATAAAAATCAAAATTAAATTCCAATGAATAAGATATTCAAGTAAGGAGGATAATTATCAACAATCATCACATAAAGAAGAATAAATTGAGTTATATCAAACTTAGATAAGGTTCTGGTTGTTATAGTGGATAAAATAAATGTAAAGAAAACAATATAATCAATACGATGAATTTGTGGATTTTAATGTTTAACTAGAAGGATATCTTGAATAAATTGATCTTAAAAGAAATAAAATAGGGATTTGAATATGTTTTTAAAAGAATTTTCAAGATATATTAATGATTTGGAAAAAGAATTCCCTAAACATGAACAAGTGATTGAATAAAAAAAATTTCTATAGAAAACTATAATGAAGTGACTGGTTCCATACTGATATTTTAACTATAAGCTAATATGATTGATTATCTTAGTTCTTTACTAAATAACATGCACTAGTGTAAAAATTGGTTTTCCGCGTCGTTGTTTTAGGTTTTCTAGTGATGTTATTGTAAGAGATTTGTAAATAGGTTTTTCAGGTCAATTATTATTAACCAATGTGGAAAAATTTATTTCAAATCGATTATTAAATAAACCATTATAGAAATTAATCAAAAACTACATAATGTGAATGTTTTTTCACATAGTTTATTGTACAACTAATATTAAAACCCATATATCATGTTAGATATTGAAAATAACTGATGTGGTAGACTATATTTTATATCAATTATACAATAAGTGATATGAAAAATATATTATTCTTTGAATTAAAATAAAATAAAGTATCCCAACAGTACAAAAACACAAACAAAATCCTAAAATAATAGCACAAATATAACTAGAAAATGGTATCATAAATTCAAATCATTTTAATTTTATAATTTGAAATTTAATCTTTAAAATATATATTATAAACAAACTTAAACCTAATCAAAACTGTGAAATAATGATCCCATGTTTCTTGTGAGTGATTTATCTCATTTTCAGAATAATCTCTAAGGTTATAGAAAACTAAAAATAAAATAGAAATCATTTAACATGTATTATCAATATAATTACAAGAGAAATTAAATGAAAGCTTATGATAAAATTTAACATTGTGGAATTTTATAACTGTCTCTGTTGAAATTATTTTGAACATAAATTTTAGAACAAAATATCCACATTCCTTTAATCTTTTTTGATAATGATAGTTATGTTTCAAAATATGTTTTAATTAAAAATAACATTTTATGTACTTACAGCCAAAATGTAGTTATTATAAATTATATGTTTCCTTTGTGCACACATATTTTAACTTTTTTGTCCTCTTTCCTATTGTATCAACAATGTAATATCATGCCCAGTTTGAAAATGATATGTATGAAATAAAATTAAAATTCATTATAGTATATAATAATTCAAATAATTAAACATATGTGTCCAATACATTGTGAAAAGTTTCTCACATGTCACCATGTCTAGAGCATAACCATTAAGTTGTCTTCTATTTTGGACAAAATAAATAAATCATCCAATGGGTAATAATATAAAAAATAATATATTATGAGTGTTTATTTGGTTAAAATAAAAAATACTTTAAGAAATAAATGTTCCATACCCTTAAAGATAAAAAATCTTCCAACATTGAATTTTATTATTTTGAAATATTTCATAAATATATATTATTATTTTTGTATTTTTCATTGTATTAATTTTTGGATAAATAAATTTTGGTTTCAAAAATGTATATATTGATGTCATTTCATAATGAATATAAAGTGTATAAATACACCTCATAGAAAAAAAACATAAGTATTAAGTTACATTAAATTAATATTATTTAAAGAAATATGATAATAAACTTACATGGAAAAGAATTTCATCACATTGATGCGAAAAAAATCTCCAATTACAATCTCCATGGTCTCTCTCTTTAAAATCATCATACTTATTTCATGCCCCAAAATGTTAGCATACATTGGAATCTAATAAACTTCAAACAAAAAAGAATAATTTATTGATAATTTATTGTCTAAATCCACAGTGGATTCTAAATATTTTTTTCCAACCAGCATGTATTTACATTTAAATTAATTCTATTAAAAATATAGTTATATATATTAAAATGTTAAAAAAAATTAACACCAATATAAAATAAGGTATATAATCTATGAAAGCCTAATTGGAAAGTTTTCAAATAATTCTAGATGGCCAAACTAAAAAAAAGTCAATACTTTTTCCAACTGTAGTGATCTCATATATAGGAAATAGTACTCTTGTTGATCTTTCTATAATAACATGCATAGTGACCCTTAGATAATCCATCTCTATATATTGATGATGAATGGTATCCCCAATATATTATATAATCTCATATGAAACAATATGATGTTGGGTATCCTAAACATATAACACATAATAGAGAAGAAACAGTAGAGGAGGATGTGTAAGAGTTGGATATATATGTTGATTTGGATGAGTAAGTTATGGAGATGAAGGTGGAGGAGTGGGATTTGTAGCTTGAAATTATCTTTTCATGTCTTACAACATTGATTATACTAAATTTCTAATCATATAGTCTATCATCACACCCATATCCTAAACCTTATCTTTTAAAGAATCTATTTTTCCTTTATATACATCCTCCTTTGAAGAAGCTTCAGAGTGACCAAACACTTTTTTGACCGATACATCTACCTCATATCCTCATTCGTGGCATGGGTGGTTGGGTTTTCCTAGTGAAGTAGTTAAAATATCCTTATTAACCTCATGTATAAAGTTCTCATGTGTGATCCTCCCCTCTATATATTTTTATATAGAATATTTGAAAAATTAATTAGGGAATCACAATATATAAAGAGTTGAAATAACATAAATAATTCCTTAAAAAATATCATTTGAAACCCTCACAACTTCAAAATGTAGAATAAGAAAAGAAAGTATTTATCAGTGCCAAATAAAAGCACTGATAAAGCATGGTTTTTAAAAGTTCAATATAAAATCACTAATAAAAAGAACCCTTTATCTGTACTTTATTAGCACTGATAAAGGGTTGACCGGAAATGTGTGAATCCCACATCAGATTCGGAGATGCACTCTACACATAATTATATGTTTACCCCCAAAACAATACTTGTAATGAAGTTGGACTAGTATCGATGGATGCCTACTACCATCAGAACCACCCTGTACTGGTGATGCCTTCCTCTCGTCATTATGTGGGTCTGACACCACATGCTGGTGTGATGTTCCCATGTGCTTTCTAAGCTCCACTATCATCATGTGATAGGATCTCCCTACGGGTTAACTTGGACCGCGGGCCTAATTTGAGTCTACTATGTGGCGGGTTTCCCAATAGGTTTAAGACTAGATCATTGGCATATATTTTTAACAAAAAAATAATAAACACTTAAAAAAAATTCTTACTATTTTCATTATTAAATTTTAAATATATATAATTAATATACTATTTATTAATATATATATATATATATATAATTTATTCATTTTTATTAATAAATATTTCATTAATAATTAACTCTTAAAAAATTCTCAGAGTATTCATAATTAAATTTTAAATATATATAATTAATATATTATTTATTACTATATATATTAAATTTATCCATTTGTATTAATACAAATTTCATTAATAAAAAATTTAAAATTTTTGTAATTAATTATTTTTTAATTAAAAAAATAATATATTATTTATTATATTATATATATGTATATATCAGATTTATTTATTTTTATTAATAAATATTTTGTTAATAAAATTTATAAAATTTATTAATTTTATTAATTTTTAATTAAATAATTAATATACTATTTATTACTATATATAGATATATTAAATTTATTAATTTGTATTATTAAATAGTACATTAATAAAGCTTTTAATATTTTTTGAATTTATTAATTTTAAATTTCATAATTAATATACTCTTTATTACAATATATAAGTATATATTAAAATAAATTAATTTAATTATAAATAGTATATTAATTATTTAATTATATATATATATCAAATTTATTCATTTTTCTTAATAAAAATTTCATTAATACATTTTTAAATAAAAATTTTTAACATTTAATATTTTTAATAAATTTTTAAAGTACATAATTAATATTTATCACGGACTGGACTAGGCCAACCCCCAAATTTTTTATAATTAA
This sequence comes from Viscum album, assembly GCA_963277665.1. NCBI lineage: Eukaryota > Viridiplantae > Streptophyta > Magnoliopsida > Santalales > Viscaceae > Viscum > Viscum album. The sequence goes on along the minus strand of OY728140.1, from coordinate 2,105,175,976 downwards.
ATTTATTAAATTTAATATATATATATATATAGTAATAAAAAATTGTATTAATTACATATATAATTAATATATTGTTTATAATTAAGAAAAATGAATAAAATTATATAAAAAAAAGGAAGAAATTTAATATATATATATATATATAATAGTATATTAATTAAATAATTAGTATATTATGTATTTAAAAAATTTATTATTTTTTATTAATTATAAATAGTATATTACTTAATTAATTATATATATATATATGATTAAATTGAACTCATTTTTAACTTGTATTAATTTAATATAATTTATTCATTTTTTATAATTAATATATATTCATGTTCATTTAAAAAAATATAAATATTCATTTTAAAATTTTTTTATTAATCAATATAATTAATAACCATTATCTATTTTTTAAATTTATTCATTGTTATTATTACCAATAAATTTTTAGGAATAGAGCGTACTCGCCCCTAAATTTTATTAATGAAAATAAAATGAAAACATAAACCAAAAAACATATAGCACATAATGCACTACCAACCCATAAAAGTGGAAAAAAATCCACCCAACACAAAATATCCAAAGACCCATGCATCACGGCCCATAGAACTAGATATTAAATAGGTCAGAAAACCCACATCAAAAAGGAAAAACACCCACACCATCCCATAAGAATGGATATAAAAAAAGAAAACCCCACCTCCCACATCTTGAATCAAAGGTTGTCGTCAACTTGTGAAAAAAATTCACCAGCTTCCTGCAATTTGCCCATAACCATCCCATATAAATGTGACCTGAGTTCAAATTTGACAGCCACCTTGTGTTCCGAGGACAACTTTGTCCTAAGGACATCACTCGACATCCTCCCACCAGCCCACACGCACACACCACCACCTATGTTCCTACAACACACCATGCTCTGGCCCCATCTTCGCGCGAGATGTTGTTGATCACCAGACATCGCTAGCCCCTCGACTCCACTAGGATCCCACATAACCATCACCACCACTGAAAGAAGTCTTGGGTCCCTATCATCTGTTAGGTTCATCTACCAGCTCTATCCAATGGGATCCCACAACCTCCATGCCCTATCACTCGATCATGCCAACACTCCTCATTGAAATGATAGCCAGTGATATCCTACTGCCAAGAACCCAAAACTAGTGTCATTATGCACTGTAACATCCTTAAATCTAGGACTCTCTCATTTGGCTGGAAAGGTTTGGTTACAAGACCTAAATCATGCCTCCCCATATACCATAGGCTTTTGAATAAAAGCGGGGTGTGAAATGTATAGAGGGGAGACTATACCTCATGGTATGAAGTGTCGTTTAATTTGAACAATTCATATTAAAATGGAAATAATCTAAGTAAAGACCTAGCGTAAGACAATAAAGAAATTCAACTAAATTCTCCAATAAATAAATAAGGAAATAATATAATGATGCGCTGGAATATAACTAAATTTCGTGGCATGACAATACAAGAACAATACTAGAAGTATAATATAAAATACTCAAGTCTTGGGCCCCAAACCTGATAGAGGTATCATCTCCACATTCTAGCCCAACAAAAAACAAGCAATCAATAAAAAGGTCATTTTCCCTTTTCCAAACCTGCATCTATAAAATTTGATCAGGTGCCACAGAGCATCCCAAATAGGGTTTGATTATAACATAGTAGGTCTACACCACCGTTTCTAAGCAAAATGAGTGCGATAAGAATTTTATGAAATAAAACAATAAAAATGTGTATTAAGTAATTCAACAATTAATAAAATATAATTACAAACTTCTTAAGCTCTATGACGGAATAGATATGATCAATACTTACGACCTTGACAACCACAACCATATAACCAAGGTAAAATAACCTAATTCAGATCCATACTAGAATATCTCTGAGCATGTCTTACAAAAATTACAACCACAACCATATAACCATGGTAAAGTCACAAAAATCCTGGTAAAATCCCCATAATCATTACAACATTTTCAAGTCAAATCCCTATAAGAATTTCAATATTCGAGGTCAAAGTCCTATAAGAATTACAATATTCTGGGTCAAAGTCCTACAAGCTTTACAACAAAGGACTTGGAATATCCCACACTCTATAAGCATTACAACATGGGACTGGGCCTAGGCCGCTCAATATCAACATTACATCCTATAACTGTGCAAGTTACAGGTTCAAGCCCAATATATAAGCATTACAATATGGGACCGGGCCAAGACCTCTCAATATCAGCATTACAACATATAATTTTGCAACTTCTAGGGTCGAGCCTGAAATATAGGCATTATAGCATGGAAAAAAATTCATGTCATACAAAATAGATATCAAAATATTGAATCATATATCTCAATGGTTAATTATTTGAATTACCAATATTCTCTCATATGCCACTTTCAATTCAATTCACAATTGAATAATAATTATATCAATAAGTAATAAGCCATAATTTAGGGATTCTATAATAAGAAATCACTCTACATCACATGTCATGATAACATAATTTAATCCATAAGTCTATTGAAAATTCATTGGAACAAAATGAAATCAATTAATAATCTCATTCAATTATTAAATTAATTTGAGTGTGCACAATGATGGTGAAATTACTATATTTAATAAACTTAGAAATTTTCAAAACATAGGGTTAAGATTTGGAACCCCTACCTTTAACCGAAAATCCAATAACACTTCACATGGCCAATTACCTTGATTAATAAGGTGTAGATGATTACAAATAGGTTTTTAGATCAAAACTGATCAAGATCAAAACCAACAATGCAATCGGCCAAAGGATTTCATCACAATGATTAGAGAACCAAAGGTAAGAAAGAAGAAATCTAACCAATGTAACTTTTCAGGTATTTGAGACACAAAAAGAATTTTTATAAGGGAAGTTAGAACTCCAAATTCAACTAGATAAATACCTAGGTTCTAGAGGATAGGATCTGTAGTGAAATATAATGAATTTTAGTCTAATAGCGTGTTAAAAACTGTAGGTCGAGTATTTACATGGCGTGTAATGTGAGTGCATGTTGTGTAAATGTTTTAAATAAATTTCAACAAAGACCCATCACCTCAGATTTATTTTATTAAAAACCCAAAAAAAATTACACGGCATTTAATCCCTTTACATAATGAATAAATGTTCTACAGTTCATTTTTCATCTCATTTTACTTTTAAACAACCTTAACACCCTTTAAAGCTTCTCAACATACCAACCAAGAACCCATAAAACACTAAAAAAACATGCATGGACTCTATTTACTCAAATGATAATACATCCTTGAACATTATATCATTTTCTACAACAAAGGATTTTCATATCCTAACAAGACTCATCCACCAAGGCTAAAAAGAAAAATTCGGAGGGAGACATACCTAGAAAAAGATGGGATCTCACAACCTCACCACCATCAATGAACTGATCCAAGAGTCACCAAGAGGTATCAATGAACAACTTTGAAAACTATGTTAATATATCATACTCCCTATATAATGGCACATATTTCCTTGGGACTTACCTTTGTGAAAACCCACTTTTTATTGTGTTTTAGGAGGCAATGGTGGCTCATATCAAGACTTTCCCAAATTTATAGTTTTTCTATCAGTAACTTAGGGTATCGGCATTGGCATGTTTTTGTGTCATCATGTTAGTGAATCAATATGTCTGTGTCTTTGCATGTTAGTTCATTGGTGAGTAAAAGGTGTCAGTTTCGGTGAGTCTAGGGTGTTGTGTAAGTAGGTTGAGGCGTCAGTAGGTCTTTGCGTTGGTTGCTCAGCGTCGATAGCTCGGCCTTGTTAGGTCACGTCGATAGATCAACGTTGGTAGATCAGCATCAGTGGATCAGTGTCGGTAGGACACATTGGTAGATCACCCTTTGGTGGCTCTGTGTTAGTGAATCACCCATCATTGACTCGCCCATTGGTGAATCATTTGTAGTTTTCTCATTTTTCCTAGTTTTCCAGTTTCACCCCTCTTATGTCTTATTTGATGTAAACCACTTTTAAATACATTTTGTATCCTTTTAAGTTATTTTCAAAGGGTATTGAGGAAATCATTAATATGCAAACACCCTGGTGATTTTAGATACTCAAACCATGTGATCTTCACTAAGATCCCACATTAATGACTTTTTGGAAACCATTCTACCTTTAATATAGGATCTGGATCTTCAAAGCCAGGATCATTCCTTCTTAGTGTGTTTTATGTTTCCCCTTGGTATGTCTAGAGAATTCCTCCCCAGATTAGTCATGCACCTATTCTAGAGTCCCTCCTGCTTAGTTTTCTTGGAGTTCTTCCCTACTGCTCGTGTGATCCCCTATTCATGGTGCAAGGAGGAACTTCAATCCTTTGATTATCCGATAGGGATTTCTTCTGCCTCTATTAAATTGTGCATCATGTAGGGTGGGTGTACTAATGATTCTTTGGGAATAATGTTGTATATTATTTCTTAAAACAAGAAATAAATAATAAGGAAATATGATCAAAAGATAATGGGTGTTAGTAACATAACGGGGTAGGATTGGTTTGACGTTGATTGTATGTTTTATTTGTTATACTTATTGATATTATGATCTATTGTGGCCATAAATCCTTTTGAAAATCATGTATTATGGTGGTCTTCATCTATGTATAGGTGACACTTTATAACTATTGTTGTTTCCATATGAACAATTGGCATAAATTCTAATCTGGCTAATCATGTATACCCAGTTAAATGAAATGAATGACCATGGATAAAAACCCTTGTTTAATCACCCCTATTTATTAGGTGGACTTAAGTAATAGTGTTTACCAAATCTAAATATGTCATGTTTGATAGGTTTGGTTGTGTGTTGTGTTCTTTTGGGTTTTGTGACCTTCTGTGAGTTGTGTGCTGATGTTGTTTGGAGCACGGTTATGGGTGAAGGGGTAGATGGAGGAGTTGGTTCTATGAGAAAGGGGTTGGGTGTGTTTGCAGTTGGGTTGTGGGTTAATGTTAGTTGTTGTGGGTTTTTTCTGTGGAGTGGTATGTGTGGTTTGTGGGAGTCTCATGTCGAGAGACTGATTGATAGTGGAATGGAGGGACTTGTAGTTAGCGGGACTGCCTTTGTTTATGATTTGTTCATGGAAGAACATTGGGTTGTGGGACTGCGGGGTGGTTGTGAACATGTATTAAGTGGGACTACATTGGGAAATATTATGATTGTGTGGTATAACTTTAGTTGGCAGTGGTTAAATGGGGGCGTGCAGTGGGATTGAAAAATCTGGTTTTATTGTTGTTTGGATATGGTTGTGATTGGTAGTTTCCTATTTGTACTAGAATAAACTAAGGTAAACCCCTAAATAAATAAATTTCAAGTGGTTAAATTAAAATGGGTTGGTTTATGCTTGGGAAGTGGTTGTTGTGTGGTTGTGAATATAGGTGTAGCAGTAAATGTGGTTCTATATGAGTTTGTTGTCTGTTGTGGGGACCAGTAGGTTAGGATGAGTGTTTTCTTACCTATATATATATATATATTGTAGTAATTAGTGATTTCTATACTCACCCCACCCTTTTTTAAGACCACATGCTGATACCCCCATTTATTGGGGAGGGTGTCTTTCCCAACATCCTGGTGAGAGGATAGATGGATGGTTGCTGACTTTCTTCCTCACACCCTCTTCTGGGTTCTTACCACTCAAGTGTATCCATGAAATTTGTAATGTATTGAGGATTAACATAGTCCTATATCTTTCATGTAGGTTTATTTTTTATGAGAGTTCTAGGTGTTTTCAGTCCAGGACTGTTTTCCCAAGCAGGATGAGGCCCAGGTGTCTTTGGGCGAGAGGCGTGGTTGTTGTGGCCCAGGTGTCTATGAGTAGGATTGTGTGTGATTTGATGCCTAGGTGTGTGTGGGAAGGTTGTGGTAGTGGGACTAATTATGGTAAGAGTGTTAGTGTCAAGATGTTAGATATTAGGGATGATCAGTTAACCAGTGGTAAAGTGGTGTAGGGTACCCAAATTTCTATGTGCTGATACTATTACTTTACGTGACTTGTGATATTTGGGGAGCATTCATTGGTGAGGTTAGGCTGGTTATAAATTCCTTGGTAGGTTCTTTGAGGTTCAACTTTTTTTCTCATAGGGACATTAGTATATTCCCCCACTTGTGCATAGGTAGTTTTGGTTCCCCTACTGAGTATACTCATATGCTCACCAAACGTATATAAAACCTTTTTTAGGTTTCCAGGTTAACTTCAAAGACCATACTAGACTTTACTAGCTCAGGCATCAGGATTATTTGGTTGTTCAGCTTAGTATATTTTCTTTTGGTACTTTACCTTATAGTTTTGGTTTACCTTGTATCAGTTATACTTATTGAACATTCATGTGGGAATTTATTTTTTATTTACTTTTAATTTTATTATTTGTATTTTCTTGGGATTTTCCATAATATCTCCTGATCTTGTTCTACAAAAGGGTAATTCCTTCCATATTATTTGAGATTCTATACCCTTGGTGATATTCACCACTCTAGGGACAATTTAAGGTGGGACTTAGGGGTCATTATATCTCCTTCACCTTGAGGAAGGAAGGGTGTGGCACTTTTTTGGACCTTCCCTCCTTTTGAAGAATGTGGGTCGTGACAAAAATTTGGCATTACCCAAATTCTTCAAGATGAGGGAAGGGGGGAAAAGTTCCACGACCTTCCTTACTCGTGATGAATGAGAGATAATGACCCCCGAGTCTCACCTTCAATAGGCCCTAGAAAGGAGAGTAGCACCAAGGGTGTAGAATCACACATAATATGGAAGGCATTACCCTTTTTATAGAACATGATCAGGAGATAAGATGGTAATTCCCAATAAACTTTAAATACAAAAAGTAAAAGTAAATCCAAAATTCATTCCTAGATGAAAGTTCAGTAAGTAAAGCTGATAGAAGGTACAAAAAAACTCCACGGTAAAGTACCAAAATAATAGTGACCATGAAGTAATGAAAATTAATCCTGGCGCCCAAGCTAGTAAAGTCCATCACGGTTCTCAAAGTTCTCCTGGAAACCTGAAAATAGTATTATATATGTATGGTGAGCATATGAGTACAATCAGTAGGGAAGCTAAAGCTACCTAAGCACAATTGGGGGAACATACTAATGTCCATGTGAGAAAATAGTAAAACCTCCAATCACCTACCAAGGAATACTTAACCAGCCCAGCCTCCCCAAGACACTCTCACCAAATATCTCAAGTCAATTAAAATAATAGTATAAGCACATCGACATTTAGGTACCCCGCATCACATTACTACTAGTTAACTACTCATCCCTAATGGCTAACTTCTTGATGCTACCACTCTTCCCATATGCAGTCCCACTGCCACAACCTGATTTCACACACCTGGCCTTAAATCACACACAATCCTACCCAAAGACACCAGGTCCACAATAACCATGCCTCCCGCCCGAAGACACCTAGTCCACATCCCGAAGACACTTAGGAAAACAATTCTAGCCTAAAAACACCTAGGTCTCTCATCCACAAAAAACCTGCCAAAAGCATTGGGACTATGGTAATCCTCGGGCCATTATAGCCTACCTGGATACACTCGAGCAGTAAGAACCCCAAAGAGGGTGCGAGGAAGAAATTCAGTAACTATCCATCCATCCTCCCACTAGGATGTTGGTAAAGATACCCTCCCCCATGAATGGGGGTGTTTGGTACAAGGTGATCAAAAAGGGTGTGGTGCATATAGAAATCAGAAGGAACTATAATATGTGTGTGTGTTTAATAAAACACTCAACCCAACCTATGGGTCCCCAAAACATACAGCCAACTCATACAGAACCACATTTGCTACTACCCATATATACACAACCACACAACAGCCACTGCCAAAGAATAACCCAACCCCCTTTCATTTAACCACTTTCTATTTATTTATTTAGGGGTTAACTTTAGTTTATTCAGAACTATTGGGAAAGTACCAACCACAACCATATCAAAACAACAATAAAACCAAATTTTTCAGTCCCACTGCATTCCCCCATTCAACCAGTACCAACTTAAGTTATACCACACAATCCTAATATTTTCTGATGCAGTCCCGATTCATACAATCTCATAACCACCCCATAGTCCCATTTCCCAATGTTTCTCCATGACCACATCACAAAGAAAGCTGGTCCCACTGCCTACAAGTCCATCTATTCCACAATCAATCAGTCTCTCAACCAGAGACTACAACACACCATACGTACCACCCCACAAACCAAACCCACAAAAACTAACATTAACCCAAATCCCCACTTCACACATGTCCCACCCCATTCCCATAGAACCAAATCCAACATACACCCATAAACCTATAATCGTGCTCCCAACAATAGCACCACACAACTCACACAAGGTCACAAAACATAATAGAACACAGTACTCATCCACACCTATCAAATAGGACATATTCAAATTTGGTAAACACTGTTATTTAAGTCCACTTGATAAATAGGGGTGATAACACAAGGTTTTTCATCCTGGGGTATTCATTTCATTTAACTGGGTATACATGATTATCCAGATTATAATTTATACCAATTGTTCATAAGGAAACAACAATAGTTATAAAGCATCACCCAGGCACAGACAAAGACCACCAACGAACATGATTTTTAGAAGGATATACAACCACAAGAGATTATAACATCAACAAGGATAACAAATAAAATAGGTTATCAACGTCAGACCACTCCCAGCCCATTATGTTACTAACCCCCATTATCTTTTGATCATATTCCATTTTTATTTATTTCTAGTTTTAAGAAATATTATTCACCATTATTTACAAGTAATATTTAGTAAACCCACCCCATATGATGTAAAATTTAGGAGAGTCATAATAACTCTCTACCAGATGATCAAAGGATCAAAGTTCCTCCTTATGGAAAGAATAGGAAATCACCTGAGCAGTAGGGAAGAACTCCAAGAAAACTGAGTAGGAGGGCTCTAGAATAGGTGCATTAATTGTCTAGGGAGGAAGGATCTAGAAACACCAATGGGAAATGGAAAACACACTATGAATGTATGATCCTTTCTTTAAAGAGACAGATCCTTTATTAAAGGAAGAACGGTTTACAAAATTCATTAATGTGGGATCATCGTCAAGATCATGTGGTTTGAGTATCTCAAATCCCCAAAGTCATTAGGATATTAAATATATACTCAATATACTTTGAAACTCCCTTAAAATGCTTAAATAATTCTTTAAAATTGGTTTACGTCAAATAAGACATCAGAGGGGCGAAACTAGAAAATAGGGAAAACTAGGAAAACTGCAAATGAGTCACTAATGGGTGAGTCACAGACACTGATCCATGAATGGGTGAGCTACCGACACAACCTACCAATGTTGATCAATTGATGATTATCTATTGAAACTGAGCTACTGACATGACATATCGTTGTTGAGCTATAGATTTCGAGCTACCGATGTAATAACCTACCAATGCCTCGACCTACCAACATTGTTGCCCTCGACTCACCGAAATGGATGCCTTTGACCCACTGATGCACTAACATGTCGACGCACTGGTATTTCAATGCACTGACATGCTGAAAAATTTACATTCTGATGCACTGATATTTTGATGCTGATGCGCTGAGTTAATGATGGAAAAACTAGAAAAACTAGAAATTAGGAAAACTCTTGAAATAATCCATTGTTGCCACCCAGAACACCCTAAACACTGGTTTTTTCACAAAGGAAAGGCATGGGGAAATCCAGGGCATTGCATCAGATATCTCTCAATATATTCTCATACTGGAGAATTCAAAACTAACTTAAAATAAAGGGCTTCTAAACAATGACCCCTTAATATACCTCTCAGGAGCAGACCACCTTGTGTTATTCTAATGCTGGAGTGAAAACCTCAACATCCCAAGGATAAGTCTTGACATATATCTCTTGAACAAATATGCTAACACTAAGGAACCACTGCCCAGAAAAACCTCACAAACACTAAGGTCACACTGTTCGTACGTGTGGATTAGGGATCTCCTTCCTCCATATCAAGATATTATCTGCTTTGGGCAGCACTGTCTCACCTGCACGGGTTTAATCGCATTCGAATTAATGCATCTTGATTAAGGATCAATTCCTCCCCTCCCCATATATTAGGAATTTTTACATGCATTCATAGAATAAGTAAACAACTCATCTTATAGAAAATAAGTTCAATCATTACATCACTGGAAAAGAACAAAGAAATACACAAGAGAATAACTCAGAACAGCTTTGGGTACTGGGCATGCCTCTATATCTCCAGCTCCCAAGTACTCTCCTCGAGTCCACCATGCCTTCATAACACATGAACCAAAGGAATTTTCCATCCACAGATCACCTTCTCCTCATGATCCTCGATTCTTACTGGTCGTTCCATGAACATCATTTCTTCCCCGATATCCAACTCTCCCCATTCAATAATGTGGGAGTCATCGGGTAGATACTGACAGAGTTGAGAGATATGGAAGATGTTGTGGATCATCTATAACAATGGTGGAAAATCCAGCTGATATTCCACCTCTCCAACTCTTCCCAACACCTCAAAAGTTCTAATGAACCTGGGAGAAATATTACTTTAATTACCAAACCTCTACTACCCACGCTGAGGGAAAACCTTTAAGAACACATGCTCCCTATCGTTGAACTCCAAGGGCCTCCTCCTATGATCAACATATGGATTCTTTCGATCTTGTCCTACCTTCATCCTCTCACACATAAGCCGAACCTTCTCCATTGTCCTCAACAATACCTCTAGTCCAAGAAGGGAAAATTTCCCAACCACTATCCAGCATACTGATGAATGACACAACCTTTTGTACAAAGCCTCGAATGGTTCCATGAAAATGGTAGAGTGATAGCTATTATTGTAGTCAAACTCTACTAGGGGAATGTTTCATACCCATGATCATCTGAAGTCTAATACATATTCCTGTAGGATATCTTCCAACATCTAGATGGTCCTCTATGTCTACCCATCCGTCTGAGGGTGGAAAGCAGTGCTAAGGAATAACTGGGTGCCAAAGGCAAGCTACAATCCCCTCTAGAATCATGATGTAAAATGTGTATCCTAGTCTGATACAATGGATCTTGGAACTCCATGAAGCTACACCACCTCATCCACATACCTCATTTCCAAGGCATCTATTGTGCTTAACTCATTGATTTCTAGGAAGTGAGCCGACTTCATCAATCAGTCCACTACTACCCAAATAGAATCACATCCTACCTGAGTATTGGGTAATTATATGATGAAATCCATCATGATTTCATCCCACTTCCACTAGGAAACATCTAATGGCAATAACAGACCTCTGGTAACATGGTTCTCGACCTTCACCTGCTAACACAATAGGCACCTTACCATAACTCTACCACTACCCGCTTTATCCAAGGCCACCAAAACTATTCCCTCAAGCCTTAGTACATATTTGAAACTCCTAGAAGCACTGCCAAGGGTGAATTTTAGAACTCATAGAGAACTCCCTCTTACATTTTCACTGGGAAAAACATCTTCCCACGGAACAACATTCGATTCTGACTATCCTCTGACCATCCCTCTAGAGCATCACCCTAGGTAGTGCGATCATGCATCACTTCAGTCTTTGAGTCTCCCCACTGAGACTCCTCCACCTACTGCATTAAGGAAGACTGCACTGTTATCTAAAATAGTCATCCCCCTCTGCCATCCACCCTCACATCTAGACACAAATTGGCCAACTCATCCATTATATTCTATCCATCTGTGGATTCCTGAGCTACCTCCTTTTACAACTTCCTGCTCAAGAAATCATCCACCACGTTCCATTTCCCTAGGGTGTAAGAGATATAAAAGTTGTAGTTCTAGAGAAAAACCATCCACCTTCACTATAAAAATTTCATGTCTCGTTGGGAAAAGATATACCTAAAGATATTATGATCCGTGAAGACCACACAGTGCTCCTCGATGAGGTAATCCCACCAAAACATTAACATGGACATGACCACTATAAGCTCCAGATTATGGGTGGAATAGTTATGTTTATGAGGACATAATTTTATAGATCCATAAGATATTACTCCTCATTGTTTTATCATCACACACCCTAAACTTAATCCAGAAGCTTTGCAGAATACCTCAAACATCCCCCCTTTATCTAGAAACCTAAGCATTGGGGCACTGACCAGCTTCCCCTTTAGGTAGCTGAAAACTTCCTAACACTGCTCAATCCACATGAATGTCTGGTCGATTATTTTAAAATATGTTAATGGTGATACAAATTGAGAGAAGTTAGGCAGGAATATTTGATAATATCCCACTAGTCCTAGAAAGCTACAAACCTCTGCCACATTCTTGGGTACTGCCTAAGAAACAACTTCTTAAACCTTTGATGAGTCCACTTTTATCCCCTAATGAGACACTACATGTCCAAAGAATTGCACTTCTCATGTCCAAAATGTTCAGTTGGGAAACATTTCATAGATCTGGTGGTGTTAGAGAACCTCCAAGATAGTCCTTAGATGCTCAGTATTCTCCTTATCTGACCTAGAGTAGATCAGAATGTTATCACTGAACACGATGAAGAAACGGTCCAGGAACTCATGGAAAATAGAGTTCATGAGCCTCATGAACATGGTCAGTGAATTCGTAATTTTGAAGGGCATGACCACAAACTCAAAGTGCCCATACCTGAATTTGAAAGCAGTCTTCAAGATATCACCCTCATTCACCCTCAACTGGTGATATCTAGATCACAGGTCAATCATAGAGAACCAAACTTTTCCCTTTAACTGGTGGAAATGATCATCGATCCTTGGAAGTGGGTAACAGTTCTTCAACATTGCCTGATTCAGTCTCTGGTAGTCTATACACAGTCCTAGACCACCTTATTCCTTCTTCACAAACAATACTGGAGCACCACATGGTGATACACTCAGCCAGATAAAACCATTCTTCATCATTTCATCATCTTGATTCTGCAACTCCCACAACTCAGAGGGTGCCATCCGATAGGGAGCCATCGAAATCAGACGGGCACCAGGTTACAAGTCTATCTCAAACTCAACATCGCTTTGAGGGGGTAAAGTTGCAATCTCCTTTAGGAAGAAATTCAGGAACTCTCTAAAAAACCCGGAAAATTCAACCATCTCTATGTCTATTAACACCACTGATAGCTTAGCTAATAAGGAAAGAAGAGGCTCCACACACTGGCTATCCACCTGGAAACTCCACTCGCCAGCAAAAGCTATGCAATAGACATCCATATCTGAGAACATGACTCTTCTCTGTAAGAAGTCAATAATGGTGTGCATATAAAAAACTATTTGATGCCTAGGATGACATCGTACAGCCAAATGTATAGCAAGAAAATATCTTCAAGGGATTGATGTGGTCCCATCATTAGTCTACATCCCCGACACACATCAAATATATTTTTCTGACCTCTGACTTGCATACTGAACACCGGGGGAACATAAAGTATCTCCACATCTAGTCCCAATGCATGGTCTAGACTGGGTGTAACAGAAGATTGTGGAGATCCTAAATCAAACAAAGCACACGAAAAAGTACAAAACTGACTGATCGTACCTCAAACTACCTCCAGTCCCACTGAAACTACTGCCTCAGTGATGTGTAACTTCCCTTGCCCAACTCCTATACCCCTATATTGTTGACCTCCTCCCTGACCATGCCCTGGTCGAGGTCCATGAGGTTCACCCTGAGTTCGGGCTTCCCCAGCATCATCTACCTTAGGTGGATTGGGAGCTCATTGTCCATGTTGTTGGAAAGGCCTGACCGGAAACTACTGCTACGGAGGTGGGAACTGAACCATCCCACCCCCACAGTACTACAATCGAACTGGGAACTAGTTCCAAATATTTCCATGACCTCCATAGATAAATCACCTTAGTCTTAGTCGCATGGTGAAAGGGTGAGGATCGGGAGATTGGAACTGAAACTACCGAGACCTACTTCCCGCTGGTCGAAACCTGGAAGGACCTGACCCTGAAGACCTGCTACTGATATCCTTCCCCTTCAACGAACTTGGATGGATCCCCTCTCTTAACACACCTCCCAGTGAGTGCATCCTTTCCATTACCTCATCATTATTATGAACCTATAAGTATGTTAGTACGGTAAAGGGAGTGATGACATGCTAAAGAGAAGGTCGGAGTACCTCCTCTAAGTGTCTCTCTAGGGACTCCTCATCCAAAAAGAGATCTGGTGTGAAGCGTAAGAGATCCTTGAACTTGATCCTAAGTGCCCTTACCAACATAATCCCCTGTTAGAGGTAGATAAGCTTCTTTAACTTCTCCTCCTTCATCACGGAAGAAAGAAATTCCACACGGAACTCATTCTCAATGTTGTCCCACAAAACATTGGTCTCATTCCTTTCCCTGAGGTAAAGTGTCCACCATTGATGCACAAATCCCCTCATATAGATTACCGCTAGAAAAACCCAGTACTCTATAAGATCCCATATCAAGCTAAAAGTGATCACCAACTCCTCGATCCAACTCTCTATCTCTATGTTCGAGATGCTTCCCTCATATATTCTTAGAGTCTGTCATTGGAAGACATGAAGTATCTTCTGCCACTGGTCATCTTCATTCTCTTGATCGGCCCTCCACTAATTAACCAGGTCAATTTTAAGGTCCTCAAATACTCATACAACATGTCGGAAACGTTTAAGTGTCATAGCTGATAAACTAAACAAGGAACTCCTAAGCCTAGGTAGTGTGGAAATTTTCTTTTAAATTTGTTTTAACTCTTCATTTATTTTAAATTCCCAAAACACCCAAGACACACAAGAACACAAGTTATTTTTATGCATGTACATTTACTAGGGTCTCTACTCTACAAATGGAGTGGCCTTACTTGGTTGTTTAGTAGGTCTAGAGTCCATATATCGGATCATAGGGGGCCCTAAAATCTTGTGTCCTAGATAGCCTTCCCTAACCTATTTCATGCACCAAGATTTCCTAACACTGTTACCCTTCCAATTCATGAAATATATATTGCTCCTAAATCTAAACTCCATCTTATCCCTCAAACCCCTAAACCTTCTCTGATACCATTTTTTCATGACCCACCTATTTCATCTTGAGGAAGGCGGTTCATGACACCCTCTCCCAAGTCTCTTTCTAAACTCTCTCATGCTTCTATTACTCTCAAACAAATGGTATAGTCTAACCTTGAAGATATTTATCACTTTAATCCACAACCCATATTGGATTCTCTTTAAATAATGCATCATTAAAAAGATCAAATTTTTCCATATCTACCACATGGGAAGGGTATGGATGATATCTTCAGAGTTTCAATACATGGAACACATTATGCATGGAACTATAGCATTGTGGAAGGGATAAACGGTGCATCACTAGACCAACCCTTGCCACTATTTCAAATATCCCATCAAACTTGGGTGGTATATTTCCATATTTCATGATACAGTGTTGTCCCAACCAAGGAGACACTTGAAGGAAAACATTATAACCAACATTGAATTCAAGTGTTCATATCTGATGGTTATTAAATGATTCATTCCTACTTTGTGTGGTCACCAATTGTTGTCTAATAAACTGAAACTGTTAAGATTTCTCATACACAAGACTAGTCCCAAGAATTTCTGACTCATCTTCCTCCAGCCCACAAAGAGGCGAATGAAATATCCTACCATACAAATCATAAAAAGGTTCCATTTGGATCGATTCTTGGAATCTATTATTATATGAAAAATACACGATTTCCATATGTTTCACCTATAAACCACAAAAATCCAAAACACAGGCTCATAACATATCCTCCATAACCTAAATAGTCCACTCAAATTGACCATCAATTTGTGGATGATAGGTTATTCTTAAAAGAACTTGTGATTTTAGGGATTTCTAAAGACCCTTCCAAAAAAATGATGTGAAACGAGGACCTCTATTTGTAATGATACTCCCTGAAACACCATGAAACTGAACCACCTTGTGCAGGTAAATATTTCTCATATCTTTAACTGTGATGGTTTCCCTAATATATAAGAAGTGGGCTAACATAGTCGGTCGATCAACAAAAACCATACAGAATCATGCCTACGGGTCATCCTGGGTAATCTTATTACAAAATACATCATGAAATCATTCCATTTTTATTTCAGGAAGGTTAAAGGATGTAAAATCTCAGCTAGCCTCTGATGTTTGGCTTTCACCCACTGAAAAGTGAAGCATCTAGACACAAATATTTCCACATTCTTCTTCATTACTAACCACCAATACTATCAATGGAGATCACGATACATATTTATTAAACCGAGATGAACCACCCATATAGAGGCATGAAACACCCTCATTATCTCCTCAGGCAAGCCCATAGGAACCCATACTTAGCCATGAAAAAAGAAGAAAATTTGCACTGCTGAGAGACTATCCTGATGGTGTCTCCCCACCATGTAATTTTTCTCTTAGAACTAATCCCTCTAGATCAGACAACTACTCAGTCTTAATATGTTACAAACAATTAGGTATAAATAATGTTGAAGTTAGAGCTACTCACCCCTAAGATTCCTGAACATCTAGATGCATGTTTGAAAAAAGGGCCATTACCCACCACTCATCACAAGACTCATGTACTACCTCTATCTCTATGTTTTGACTCAAATAATAGGAAATGGTATTTCTCATTCTTGGGGTATAATCCAATGAAATGTTTAAAGACTATAGATACTCGACCGACCTCCTCTACCGAGGGTTAAGGTCTCGCTGAGAAAAGATATTTCTGAGGATCCTATTATCTATGTATACGAAAGACCTCTCACCCATGAGATAGTGTCTCCGACATATCAAGGCATGTGCCACAAATTTTAACTCTAGATCATGAGTAGGTTAATTCCTCTCAGGTTGTAACACCCCAAGCTTCCATGGTTTGTTTCCCTTTGAATAATGCAATAGCTTGAATTGTATGCAACTTGGAGTTTTAACACACCACGACCAATCAAACTAGCCGTTATGAATAGTAATACCAACTTTTTAAAATTTTATAAATTTTAATTTTCAATATGGACTTAATTTTTGAATTCATAATATCGAAATTAGTTTCGAGTGAATTTTTGGTATTTTTCTAAAAACATTCAATTTTTGATGAATAGTGAAAAACACTTCGTTATTATTTAAAATCGACTTTTTATTTAAAAAATTAGTTATGTTATTTTAATTTATTTTAGGTAAAAATAGATACATAATAAATATATATATCCAATTTAATCCATTGGGTCATTTTATAATAAGTTTAGATATATAAAATTTTATTAAACTTTTTACCGTCTTTTACCCACCTTCTAGGAGCATTTACAAATATGCATAAAACATAATTTTACCGCTTTTGTGGGTTGAATTTCAAAAATTTGAGAGACACAGTAGATATCAGTATGTAAAATTTAGTTCAATAAGATGAAAATAATTTTTGGTGAATAGTAACTTTTGACTTTTATTTACCACGGTTAAAAGTAAATTGGGTAATTAAGGGTAAAATGGTATTATAGTTACCATAACACATGTCCTAATTCTATTGGATAAGTTTAATTAGACCAAAACAACCTTAGGAATAAAATATGATCCTCTTTAGTCTACTTTGATTAGATTGAGACATTTATTATTATTTTATTTAAAGAAAAGTTAAAAGAGTTAAATTCAAAGTTTAATAACTAAACCATTTTTAATATAGAGTTACACAAAATATAAATTAGACTTTAAATATTCATTAGAAAGATAAAAATATTTCCTACATAATGATATTTTATTTATAATTTTTATACATTAAATAATTTAATTTATTTATGACACAATGATGATGCAGTAATTACCTTAACCATGAAATATTAAAATAATTTATATTATAAATATCCAAATAAATGTAAATTTAGACTTATGATAAATTACACTAATTTTATAGGTTAATATGAAATGTTAGGGTTGATTAAATTAATTTTATTCGAAGTGATAAAGTTTTTATAGCTTTAAAAAAATCAAATTCTAAATAGTGTCAAAATTGACATAATTGAGTTTTTAAAACAAATAATATATTATTAATTGATATAATATTACTAAAAATATAAGGTTCAAAAAAAGGACTTAGATAAGGTTATATATAATAATAATGAACCACATGGGGTTCTATTGTCTTGTTATATTAAGTTTATTAACCATATAATATAAAAATACAAAGAGCCATGGTAAATATCAAACTATTCAACTAAGAGTTAAATCTAAAAGATAAGGTTAATATGGTGACCTAAAACAGTTCAAAACCTATTGGTTGAGAGGTCTTAGACCCATACCAACCTTATACTCTAAATAAATCATTTTGGAGCCATTACAAACCGAAAATTATTTTATTATAAAATGATATTTAAAGCTCTTCCAAAAGTAACCCTTACCTCTCTTATAAAATGGTACTTCCCCTTATCCTAATTTCACACCTCCAAATCCATTTGTATCGGCCAACCCCTACACAAATAACCTATCGTCTTTTTTCCCTTCATCCTAGAGGCCTTCCTTTGGTCAGAAAGCCAACATAAGGAGCCCTTTGGATCAAATCAAAAGGAAAACCCCAAAGAAGAGGTAAATATTTCCTCTCCTCTTTCAAGTTCTTTTATTCTTCCACTTCCTCTTTCTTTGCTGTTTCCAATATAATATAATAACTCCAACATATTCTATATTATGTGATGTTATTATAAAAATGGTACAACCATATTAATTATTCTATCCATCATATGAATGACAAAGTCACCATACGTTCGTATGTACGGCTTACCGTCTCCACATCGTGGTGTAGTTTGTTATTCAAACACTTCATTATTTGGATGGGTATAATAATGAGCATAACTAATTTAAATAATAAATATAACATGATTCTTTATATATACTAAATCAAACAATTACATACTATTTCACCATCAATATAGTGATATTTTAGCTCATGCGTACGTACGGATTACCGTCTCCATGAACGCGATGAGATTCATTCCCCAACGTAATCATTCAGGAATAATTTTCATTTTATGATTAGAAAAAATGTTTATAAACATAAAATTATTCTTTATATGAATCAAATAAATCCTATCCATAACAAACATGACTTATTTAACCAAGAATATAAAGGAAAACGAATCAGTTAACACCCAAAACGAAGATACTACTAAAATATTATTAACAGAGAAATATTATAAGATCATATATGATATCATATTTATGTATATGATTCTTGTATAATTTAATAACAATTATTTGAATATTATACAGGTGGTTAATGTACCCTTTACCAAGGAAAAGTACAAGGTAATGGTTAATTTCACAATCTCTTTATTTTTTGAGGTAGTGTTTTACGTAAGTATCTACTGGGACCTCTTTATCATCCACATCTTTGTTTTCTTAAAAATGTATTTCAAAAAAAATTACTATTTACTAGAGTATAGGTTAAACTAATTTATACCCTTATTTGACCTTATATGTTTCTAAATGAATCTTTTCACATTTTTCCAAACAAGGTACTTTATGACATTTTCGACAAAATTAAGGTAATAATTTTCTTTTAACTTATACGGTGGGTGCGGATATTTTCTGCTGTTATAACATCGTTGAAGCTTACCATAAAAAATTATAAGAATATTTTCAAAATAAATGTTTTCTTTTATAATTATGTGACTCTTAAATGGTTTCAAAATATAAAGAGATATTTCTCTCAAAAAGTTTTTATTTCATCTATGTCAATATCCTTTGATATAATTTACACTTGTTTGAAGTCTATTTATTGTGAAACAAATATTCCATAATGTATTTAAGGTTTTGTGATATGTCCGACAATGGATGTGTCATTTTTATACCATTCATGGTTTATGGTTAAAGTATTAACATTTTGTATGCTAGTTTTAATATGAATGTTTCTGTTATGTTTCAACCTTTTCATATGAGGAATGTATTGGACATAGTATAGTGAATTGGTAGGTCTCATGATACAATTAGACGTGGAATTGGACAAGGCCTTTCCCAATTTGATATATGGATTTGGCCGATGCCTAAATGATTTTTAGATGTCTTGGCCAAGGCCTTGACAAGATGTTTTAGAAAGTCCGGCATTATACATTCCATCATTATGAAAATAATAATGATGGTTCAGGTGGTTATTTGACTAGTAGAATACCCATGACTATGTTTTATTATGGCTTTATTTACTCAGCTCATATTCCATCCATAAAGAGTTCAGGTTTATTATTTCTAAAAGGCATGTGTTTTCAATTATTCAACATGCCTAATGTTTATTGTATATTCTGTTATACTTCATACTCTTACTGAGAATTTTATATCACCTATTTCTTATGTTTCATTTTCCTAGGATATGAAGAAGTTAGTTATGAGTGACTTTCAGGCATAATCTAAGAGTCTTGGATGTTTCTAATGGAATAAATTAGTTTTGTATTTCTTATCAAGTTGTAATGTTAAACTTATGTATGTATCTTGTTTCCAATAATACTAAACTGTTTGGTCTTTTGGGACATGATTCCTTATATCATT
Source organism: Viscum album (assembly GCA_963277665.1). Lineage (NCBI taxonomy): Eukaryota > Viridiplantae > Streptophyta > Magnoliopsida > Santalales > Viscaceae > Viscum > Viscum album. The sequence goes on along the minus strand of OY728140.1, from coordinate 2,105,155,413 downwards.
CTAATGTTATATAATAATCCACTGACTATGGGTAACCGGGGTCGGGGAATTACAGTTGGTATCAGAGGAAGTTTAGTACAAACCTTGGAAACTGGATTTAGATAAACTCTGATTAGAGCACATTACCCTAAGATAGACTTTGAGGATTGGTATAGAAGAACTTCCTAGAATTTTGGTAATGTAAAGATTTTGTGTATTTTCCAAGAAATAAATCTCTGTCTGGATACAAGTAGGTAGAGGCGGCTCTGGCACAGATGTACCTCGGAGTGAAAACTCCGACAAGGGGTTTTGGGCTTGACCTGAGGTATCCTGGTGCACGACAATGGGTCTTGCTACACTCTTGGTTACGAAAATCCTAGGGGATATGATTAGGATAATTCACATTTTCTATAAAAACCATTATGAAGGATTTATGAGTATATACCTCCTCAAAGATATTTTTTTATGATTATGGATTATATCCATAAATTCTTCAATTTATGTTAAGTGTTTTACAAGTTTGGAATTATGTATTGCGATTCATAAACTAATCTAGTGTATGCCATTGTTTAGAAATTAAGCCTAGTGGAAGGAATTGAAACTGTATAAACAAACGTAATCCATGTAGGGATTTCCCTCCTACTCAAGATAATTATACTAGAGCTGGTGATGCAACTTGTACTGATCATCTTATCACCATACTGGGACAACTCACTCAGGTTATGAATAATAACCTTACTCGTATGGAGCACCCTGATCCAAAATGTGGAGGATCTATATTAGAAGGCTTCATGAGGCAAAAACCACCAACATTTAATGGGAGTAAAAATCCATTAGTAGCTGAGCAATGGATAAATTCCTTAGAGAAAATATTTCATGCTTTGGGGAGTAGCAGAAGGGAAAAAGTGTTCGTGGATATTTATCATCTCACAGGATATGTAGATCAATGGTGGTCATTGATCCTAAACACAAAGGAAGATGAAGAAGTATCGAACATGGAATGGAGGGAGTTTAAAGATATTTTTATAGAAAAATACTTTCCTCGTGACCATCGAGCGGATATGGAAAGGCAATTTCTAAGTCTGAGACAAAGGGATGATGAGAATTTCATAAAGTATGAAGCTAACTTTACAAGGTTAGCTAGGATTACTGCAGATTATATAAATAACCCAAGATGTAAGATTGATTATTTCATTGATGGGTTGAAACCATTTCTCTGTCGAGCATTAGTCTCGCAATCCTTCTCATCATATGAAGATATTGCCTCATGTTCTATCAAGACCAAAAAAGAATTATCTATGTCTTATGACTTTAAAGCAAAGAAAGAGAAGAAGAGATCTATTGAACACTATGGGAAAGAAAATAAGGATATAGGGGAGATGGTAAGAGTGGAATTTCCACCCTGTGATATGTGTGGAAGGAAGCACCCTGGTGCCTATCTAAAAGTAAAAGAGGTATGCTACAAATGTGGACAGAAAGTCCATCTTGCTGGTGATTGTAAGGGGATGAAATAATCTACCAATGTTCAATGCTACAATTTCAGGGATATGGGACATTATTCAAATGAATGTCCTATACGTTAGGGAAACTTACCTCAGAAAATGCCAAGGGATCAAGGCTAAGCTTATGAGATCACTACTGCTGAGGTTAAAGATTTGAAATATGTGGTGGTAGGTAATTTAAAGGATTCCCCAAGTTTATCCAATGATTTATTTGATTCTAGATCATCACATTGTTTCATATCTTCCCAGTTTGATAAGAAAATTATATATTTTCAATTTGAGTTAACAAGGGAGTTGTCAGTGAAAACTCCTAAGGAAAGTATCATCACAACAAAGTTTTGTGAATCAGTTCCCCTTAAGGCATATAAATGTTCTTTATCTTCTGATCTCATCATCATACCCATGATTGAATTTTATATAATCCTTAGAATAGATTGGATTTCATACCATGATGTGAAAATTTATTGTCAGAAGAAGGAGGTTACATTTTTCAATGATGATAAGGATTAGCTTATCTTTAGAGAAAAAACGTCACCACATAATTATTATCTACAACCACCCCCAGTAGCTCTTCTAAATTAAATTATTGGGAAGTAAGAGAATGAAATAATTATGGGTGAGGAAAAGAATGTTCGAATAGAGGATATACCTATTGTGTAAGAATATGTTGATGTGTTTCCATAGGATTTACCTGAACATCCTCCAGAATAAGAAATTGAGTTTTCCATTGATTTAATTCCTGGTTCAAGGCCCATATCAAATAACCCTTATAGAATGGCCACTGTATAATTAGTGGAACTAAAGAAACAACTAGAGGAATTTAGTAATAAGTGATTTATTCACCCTAGTGTTTCTCCATGGGGAGCCCCTGTCCTTCTTGTTAAGATAAAAGACAGATCTATGAGGTTGTTCATTGAATAAATAGAGATCAATGTTATAAAAATAAATAACAATTATCTCATACCTCTCATTGATGATTTATTCGACCAAATTCATGGAGATCGCTATTTTTCAAAGATTCACCTTAGATTTGGATATCATCAGTTGTGTGTAAAGAAGGAAGACATTCTGAAAACATCATTTCAAACAATATATGGGCATTACGAGTTTATAGTGGATTGACTAATGAACCATCCAGCTTCATGGATTTAATTAATATATTTTTCAAGGAATATAATGATGTCATTTTAGTGGTATTTATTGATGATATATTGGTATACTCAAAAATATACAATGATCATGAAAATCACTTGCGCACTATTCTAAAAACCCTCAGAAGTAATGAATTATATGGGAAGTTTATCAAGTGTGAATTTTTCCTTCAAGATATTTCTTTTCTTGGACATTTTTTCTCTAAGGATAGAATATCTGTTGATCCTTCAAAGACCAAGTCAATCCAAGAATGTCCAGCACCGAAGAGTATAACTGAGGTACACAGTTTTATTGGTTTAGATGGTTATTATCGATGTTTCGTTCGGAATTTTGCTCATTGGGCTATCCCATTATCCAAGATCACATGTAAAGGGTTTAAATTTGTTTGGAAAAAAGAGTGTGAAGAATGTTTTGAATAACTGAAGAGAATATTAGTCAACACTCCTATCTTGACTCTAACATCAGGGAACAATGGGTTTGTTATTTATAGTAATCCTTCAAAGAAAGGACTTGGTTGTGTCCTTATGCAGAATGATAGATTTATTGATTATTCATCACGACAGCTAAAAAATCATGAGAGAAAAAAATCTCACTCGTGATCTTGAGTTAGCAGCTGTAATCTTTGCTCTGATGATATAGAGACACTATCTCTAAGGTGGAAAATATGAGATTTATACTGATCACAAGATTTTGAAGAATATTTTCTCACAGAAAGAACTCATCATGAGGTAAAGGAGATGGCTTGAACTACTCAAGGATTGTGATTTCACTATACACTACCACCTGGGGAAGGAAAATAATGTGGCATATTCTTTGAGTAGAAAGAATCATGGAGTTTTTAACAAGATGAAAGTTGAAAGGGATTCTATTTTCATAGATCTAGTAAAGATGTATATGGGAATAACCATGGAAGGTGAAACATCAATACTTTTTCAAATGGTTGTCAAACCATCATTACTAGAAAGGATAAAGAGTTCTCAGACTGATGATGAGGACATTCAAAAGAAGAATAAAGCTGTGAATGATGGGAGATTGAGGGACTTCATATATGAAGATGTAATTTTGAAATTTGGGAAGAGACTTTGTGTTCCTAAAATGGCTGATCTAAAAATGGAATTGTTTGATGATTGTCATAGCTCCAATTTCTCTATACACACTAGGAGCACCAAGATGTATAGATATTTGAAGGGACATTTTTGGTGGGACAACATGAAGAGGGAGATTGCTGGTTTTATGTCAAGATGTATGGTTTTTCGATAAGTGAATGCTAGAAGGCAACAGCCTGGAGGAGTCATGAAACCTCTTCCCATACTTGAGTGGAAATGGGATAATATTATGGCGGACTTTTTCATGGGGCTACCAAAGACTCCTAGAAGGAATGATGCAATATGGGTCATTGTTGATTGTCTTACCAATTCAGCTCATTTTCTTGCTATAAGAGATGATTTACCACTTGAACATCTAGAAAGACTATATATTAATGAATTTGTAAGACTCCATGGTGTACCCCTGTCGATTGTTTCTGATCATGATCCCCGTTTTACATCGAGATTTTGGAAAATCCTTCAGAAGGACTTGGATACTGAACTTTGTTTGAGAACTGCCTACCACCCTCAAACCGATGGACAATAAAAACGGACTATTCAAACCTTATAAGACATGTTGAGATCTTTCTCACTTGACTTTCAAGGTATGTGGGATCAATATTTACCTCTGGTATAATTTTACTATAACAATGGATTCCATTAAAGTATTCAGATGGCACCATGCAAAGCATTATATCGAAAGAGATGTCACACACCAACTTGTTGGGATGATGTTGGTGAAAGAAAACTCATAGACCCAGAACATGTTGAGGAAACAATGAAAAAGGTGAAGATTATCCAAACCCACATCAGAGAAGCTCAAATTAGGAAAAATAGCTATGCCGATAATCAGAGGAAGGATTTGGAATTTCATGTAGGAGATCATCTTTTCTTGAAGTTATGTCCAGGGAAAGGTGTTATAAGATTTGGTGAGAAGGGTAAATTGAGTCCCAACTACATCAGACCTTTTGAAATTCTAGAAAGAATTGGGGTTGTATCTTACCATTTGGCAATGTCGCCAAGTCTCTCCAAAGTTTAGGATGTTTTCTACATATCACTATTAAGAAAATGCATGTCTGACCCAACACATGTACTCACCTATGAGGAAATTGAAATAGAACCTGATCTATCTTATTGTTAAGAGACTATCAATATTATTGATACCAGAGAACATGTACTGAGAAACCGGGCAACTCGCCTTGTAAAACTTCTATGGAGAAACCATAAGATGGAAGAGGCAACGTGGGAACCTGATGAACTTATGATGAAGAACCACCCGAATTTTTTTATACAGTGATATTATAGAAATTTCAAAGATGAAATTATTTTAAGGAGGGGAGAATGTAACACTGAAACGCACGGCTGATTGTCACCTATCGACCGGTCAAGGTTCCGGTGCTCTGGTAATGTGTATAACAGCACTCGGGTCGAATCCTCAGCGATTATACTTTGTAATAGTCGTTTTTTTTATTTAATTGTATTCTGATTGGGGGGTTTGTTTGCAGAGCTTATGAAATAAGTTATGTATGATGTTTGATTTAACATATTGATAAATATTGGGGTGATTTCATCATTAGGGAGTTAAGCATGTGATATCCTTGAGCTTTTCTTTATATTGCATTAAATTAACACCAACATCAAAAGTTGATGTTGATTGGAATTCCCAAGTGTTAAGCCTTTAATCCAAGCCTTAACTTTACTTAGGGTTCTAATCTCAATCAGTTATTGATTGTGAAAGTGTATTTATTGTTCCAATAATCCATTGAAACCACACGTTGAATATAATATGTCAATAATCCATGACATGTTAAGTCCAACATACACAATGTTAAATTAAGGAATACTCATCGAGCAAAACCTCTCAATAACTTAACATCCCTAAATTATAACTCACCCAAATAAGATATTTACTCAGCCATTTAAATTATTAGTAATCTGGTCTATTATGTTTAAGGTGATGAATTACAAAGAGAAGAAAAAGAAAGGGATAAGAAAAGAGTTGTGCGCCGAACACACACACGAATGGTGATGAGAGTAAAAAAACCGGACTTTTTATTTAATAATAAAGTAAAATAAGATGATGTATTTCAGATTGATTTAAACTACAATAAGAACATTAATATTTAACTACAGAAGTTGGATGAGAATAAGAAATTAAGAAGAATAAAATTGCATTAAAACAGAATTACAAAGACAAACACTTGCAAAATTACAACGAAGAAAAATGAAAAAGTAAATGAAAACAAAGAGAGGAGGAAGGGATTATCAAGTGAAAACATGAGTTTGGAAGATCCTCCCATGCCTTTGGTAGGGACATGGTACTTCCAATCAATCCTCATTTGCTCTGAAATTCCAACCCTTTTGAAAGGAGAGAAGGGGATGTATTTATAGCCCAAGGTGGTGGACTGTTTACATTCCAGAAATACCTCTCCACATGGCTCGCAGATATGGACATCAAGACAGCTGAATCTCGAGAAATCTCCTTCTTAAAATTGTAGATAATAAATTTGTACGACTACTCTCAAAATGTGGAGTCATTTGGACATAAGGATAAAACGTTATGGTCGGTTGATTAAACAAAGTAAAACTATCCATTTCAATCCAGTCTTTTTAAAGTCCAGAATGTAAAAGGGTTTTTGAGTATGAATATGCCTTCAAATCCGAATGGGTTCTTCAACAAAGTCTGTCGTCTATATCGCCTCTTTCACAATGCAAATTCTCAGCTCGATTTGATTCTTACATCATGAGATATGTCATGCATACTATACTGATTTTAATTATCTTCCAGAATGGTGGGCTGGACTTCAAAGCTTCATTTGGCCCCCTTGTACTTAGATTTGGGCCTTGAAATTTTTTTAAAAGATGACATGTAGTGTCCCCCGACTTATTGTAGAGAGTTAATGTTTTTGGACTTCTGTATTGAGCCCAGTAAATCAATCTTCAAGGCTGGTCCAGTTTGTTCATAGATTCTTTGGTCTTGTTTGTGAGGATCATATAACCCTTCAAAAGGCAGAATTGGCTCATGGTAACTTCTAATGAAATGTTGTATATTGAAAGGATAATCCTAAAAAATAATAACCACACAATTTGGATCAGTATAGTTATAGTTATTATTAAAACATTTAACTGACTCAATTGGACTACTTCTAAAAATGCTCAAAAATTATACTTAATATTAAAACATTAATATTTCACACAAATTATGCACATTTAATATAAAATAAGTAAAGGGAGTATATAATAAGTCATGAAAATATTAATAACATCAACTCCCCCACACTTTGTTTTGTTCATGTCCTCATGTGCAACAAATATAAAAACATGACAAAATCATTTTTACTCACCAATAGATATTAAATTTTTTTTTGTCCAATCAGGGGAGGTTTAGACTATTTCACTCGTCCATTTTGAAATCCACCACAAGTTTTTACAGACACAATGTTCCAAAACTAATTCATTTTTTCATGCTCAAATTTAGAAATGGAAAATGTGGACACTCAAAACTCACACCTCTCAAGATGATAAAATTTATTTGTGGAGGTTCACTCTTTCACCAACCAAAAGTGAAAATCATAGAGTTTGAAAAGAGCTCTCAGCTTACAATCCCTATTCAAAGTTCACAAGAATCAAGATGTCTTTTTAAGGGGTTTTTCTATGGCTATGGGATGCTAGGAATATAATGTCCAAGAGAGAAGAAGAGGGGTAAAACCCTAACATAGAAAAAGCAATGCAAATTTTTTTGAAATAAAACATGGAAGGAAATGAGAACACATATTTACAAGGGAATGATTGTGTGAAGAAAGACACAATAGAAGAAGAAAATATGAAGGTAATGAGAAGATGAAATATTTACAAAACACAGAACTTCTCCCAATAAGAATATAATGCAAGTGTTCTTTTTTTTCTTTTCCTTTTTTTCTTTGTTTTTTCGAAAGTTGACCTTGAAACTGATCTCACACTCATATACCAACCCATTTTTGATCTCCTCACAACACAAATTGTAATAGTTCTAACAATATAAAAGGTTGAGAAAGAGAGATTTTTGACCTACCCAAGACACAACCCATTTTTTCTTTTTCTTTTTTTTATTTATTTTTTTTTTTGGTTTTTTTCATCATTTTTTGAGCACTTGTCAATAACATTTACAAAATTACATAAATGGAAGTTCATTACATTCCCCAAAACACACTTAATGACAACCTCTCCCCCCACACTGAAATGGATGCTTGCCATCAAGAATATGGTAACATGGTGAAAATCAATAATAGGGTACCCAAACAATGAAATCTATTCCCCACCCCCCCCCCACTTAAATTTCAAAAAAAATTATGCAATGAAAATCCATGTTGATATTGGGAGGGAAAAGGTATTGGTCTTGTAATGTGGCTATCAAAGAAAAGGTTTTCATAGGCTAGAAGGGGAGTTCAAAAGGAGGATTAATGTAAGGGAAATGGGATGCTATTTGGCTATTGTGATTCTCATGTGGTTCAGAAAATTCCTCTATCATATTAATACACACTAAGGTAGTAAATTCAGCTTGAAGGTCCAAAAACTCAAGACTCACAAATGGGGGTGAAAACACGCATTTTGAAAAGATGTCCATAGGTGGCCTTGGCATGAAAGCAAATGTTGTTCCTCACGGTTCGGGAAAATAATTTTCCAAATCAAAAATTGAGCATTCAAAATGTGTTGGTTTTGACACAAAATTATTTATCCAAAGTCATAATGAAAATACAAAATTTTTTAGATGAAAACATGTCTGTTAACTCCCCAAAATGGTTGTAAAAAATTTCAAAACTCAATGGTGAGTAATCATGACTCTTTAATTTTTTTTGTATTTTTTTAAGTGATTTTTTTCTTGGTTTTTTTAGTTTTTTAGGTTTTTATATTTTTTTTGTTTTTTATAAAGATACAGCCACAAAAAATAGAAAGTGAAAAAGAAAGGTTTTGAAAAAGAAAGTGGTAAAAAATTAAAGAGAGAGGAAAAAGAAGAAAGTGGTAGAGAGAGGAAGAGATAGAGAGAGTTAAAGGGAAATAGGTGCCCCCTGGTTTGGATTTGGCGGGTCACCTTCTCTATCTAGTGGTAGGTCGGCTATAGAAGTTATGGAGCCAGTGGAAGTCGATGTTGATCCAGTATTGTGTATCCTCTCATGGTGATGCTTTAACCGATGTCCATTAACCGTGAATGTCCTTTTGGAAGAGGGGTCTTGGACTTACACTACACCAAATGGGTAAACATTAGTAATAACAAAAGGATCTTCCCAATAAGAATTAAGCTTACCTAGGTGAAGCCGAAATCGAGAATTGAAGATCATTACCTTTCCACCTTCATGAAATACCTTTCTCAGGATGTGTCTGTCATGGAGTACCTTAGCCTTCTCTTTGTACAGATTGGAATTCTCATAGGATTCAAGTTGAAGCTCCTCCAGTTCATCCAATTGCAACAATCTTTCTTCACCATATTTTTCACCATCAAATTATAGGTTTTCATAGCCCAAAAAGACTTATGTTGGATTTCAACTGGTAAGTGACACGTTTTACCAAAAACTAGCCTAAAAGGAGACATCCCAATGGGTGTTTTATAGGTAGTTCGATAAGCCCAAAGGGCTTCACCAAGTCTCTCATGGCAGTCTTTTCTGGTGGGCTTAACAATTCTCTCAAGTACCATTTTCAATTCTCTATTAGCGAGTTCAGCCATGCCATTTGTTTGAGGTTGATATGCAGTTGAAGTTTTATGTACAACCCCATTCTTTTTCAGAAGAGCTTCCATGGTTCTATTACAAAAATGGGTTCCTACGTCACTGATCAAGGCACGTGGTGTGCCAAATCTTTGGAAGATGTGGGTCTTTAGGAACTCACTAATAGTATGATCATCATCCTTCCTAGTGGATTTGTCCTCAACCCACCTTGAAACATAATTGACCGCAATAAGAATTTATGAGAATCCATTGGAAGGGGGAAATGGTCCCATGAAATCGATGCCCCAAACATCAAAGATTTCACAAAAGATTAAAGGCTTTTGGGGAATTTCACTTCTTTTAGGGATTGTTCCGAACTTTTGGCAAGTGGTACATGATTGAAAGAACTCATGTGAGTCCTTGAAGAGTGAAGGCCAGAATAATCTAGAGTCTAGGACCTTTCGGGAGGTCCTTCGTGGTCCAAAGTGTCCACCTCTGGGAAGTGAGTGATAGAATTATAATATGGAGAAATGTTCATTTTCATCGACACATATCCTTATTACCATGTCAGCCCCAGTTTTCCAAAGTTTATTTTCTTCCCAAAAATAGTATTTTGAATCAATTTTCAACTTCATTTTTTGTTCTTTTGAAAACTTTTCAGGAAAAACACCAGAAACCAAGTAATTTAAAATTGGGGCATACCATGGTATTTTTTGAGTGAGAGATGAAAGGTTATCAGTGGGGAATTTAGGATCGATGATTTCAGATTGAGAAGAATTAGAAATTCTACTCAAGTGATCAGCAACAGGGTTTTCTTTTCCGGGTCTATCTTTTATTTCAAGGTCAAACTCATGGAGCATTAGGATCTATCTTATTAGCCTTGGTTTAGAATCACTTTTCTTGAGTAAGAACTTTATAGTAGAATGGTCTATGAAGATTATGATTTTGGCACCTAAGAGAGAGGGTCGGAATTTATATAAGGTAAAAACCACTGCTAGAAGTTCCTTTTCAGTGACAGTGTAATGAGATTGAGTTTCATCCAATGTTTTTGAGGCATAATAGATGACATGAGGAATCTTTTCTCTTCTTTGGCCAAGAACAACCCCAACAGCTCTATCAGAAGCATCACACATTAACTCAAAGGGTAAGGACCAATATGGGGGGTTGGATTATTGGGGAAGATGTTAGAGCAGTTTTGAGTTCAACAAAGGCTCTCTTGCAAACCTCATCGAAATGGAAAGTGACATCATTTTGGAGAAAATGAGTGAGTGGGAGGGAAATTTTACTGAAGTTATGGATTAATCTCCGATAGAAACCAGCATGACCGAGAAATGAACGGATGTCTCGAACGGAGTTTGGTTCAGGAAGTGATTGGATCACTTCAATTTTGGCAGGATCGACTTCAATACCATCTTTTGAAACTATGTGCCCTAGAACAATCCCATTTGCAACCATGAAGTGACATTTTTCAAAATTTAACACAAGGTTACACTTGACACACTTTTGGAGGAGAAGAGAGAGTGAATTCAAAAAATATTCAAATGACTCACCATAAATGGTGAAGTCATCCATGAAGACTTCCATGAAGTGTTCAATGAATTCAGAAATGATACTCATTATACACCTCTGGAATGTTTCAGGAGCATTGTAAAGTCCAAAAGTCATTCTTCTATATTCATATGTTCCAAAGGGGCATGTTAAAGTAGTCTTTTCTTGGTCTTGAGGTGCGATTGGGATTTGGAAATAGCCAGTGTATCCATCAAGAAAGCAATAGTGTGACTTTATGGCTAATATTTCTATAATTTGATCAAGTAATGGAAGAGGGTAGTGATATTTTCCTGTTTTATCATTAAATTTTCGATAATCGATGCATACAAACCATTTTTTCTTCACCCGAGTTGTGACTACCTCCCCATGTTCATTTGTGACAACAGTTATCCCACCCTTCTTTGTTACAACCTGAATTGGACTACCCCATTCACTATCATAAATTGGGTAGATAATACCAGCATGAAGAAGCTTGGTGATCTCTTCCCTAACTACCTCAAGGATGATTGGATTGAGTCTTCTTTGTGGTTGTCGAATTGGTTTGGATGATTCTTCAAGATGGATGTGATGCATGCAAAAGGTAGGGTTGATTCCTAGTATGTCATATAGGGTCCAACCTAAGGCCTTTTTATTTTCCTCTAACACTTGAACAAGTTTGGACTCCTCGGTTTCAGTAAGTGTGGTAGAGATAATGACAGGATATGAATGATCATTGAAGTGGAATGCATATTTTAGGTGTTCAGGAAGAGGTTTTAGATCAGTATCATCTCTCATTTGTGGTTTAGACATCTCATTAATGGATGTAGGGACTTTAGTTGCTTCAGATTCATTTTCCTTAATACTATCCAAGGTGGAGCAGTAGAGATCAGAGTTGATGTGGGATTCAAGTGAGTTTTCAAGTTCCTCAAGATTGATGGAGTCTATGAATGAGAGGTCCACATAAACTTCACCATTTATGACTTTGTTAATCATGGTGTATATTTCACAATATCCTTTATCATTATAACATGAAGAACATGGTGGATTGGGGTTTGATTGACTCTTAGAAGTGTCCTCAGAAGCATGGATTGAGAATGCAGAGTGATCCTCAGATGGGTATCGCATGGCTTGGAAAATGTTGAACTTGACCAGTTGGTCACCGAATTCCATGGATAAGATTCCTGAATGGACATCAATATTGGTTATCATAGTCATTAGGAATGGTCTTCCTAGAATTAGGGGAGATCGAGAAGAGTTCATCTCACCTTCCATGTCAAGAACATAGAAATCAGCAGGGAAGATAAGATCATTGACTCGGACAAGGAAATCCTCAATTATTCTCTCAGGACTGGTTGTGCTTCGATTGGCTAACTGAATGACAACACTCGTTGGGTGCAAGGGTCCTAGACCAAGGTTGGAGAATATGGATTTGATCATGACATTAATTAAGGCTCCTAGGTCTATGAGTGCATCATCAAAGTTGGAACATCCAATTTGGCATGGGACTGTAAAGGTACCTTGATCTTTTCACTTAATGGGTATGGACTGCTGGGTGGAAACATTTTCAAAGGTCCTAAGTTTCCTCTTGTGGGTACACAACTCCTTGAGAAACTTGGCATACTTAGGAATTTGTTTTATGGCATCTAAGAGGGGAATGTTGACTTCAACACGTCTAAACATGTCAAGCATTTCAGGATCAGGTTCAAATGACTTTTTTGGCTTAGAAACAGCTTGAGGAGAAGGAATTGGATTCCTAAGTGGAATAGAAGGAGGTGAGTCAATGGTTTCAGGTTTCTTGTCAAGTTTCTTTTTATTTTCGTTTTCTAGGTCAACATTCAAAGGAGGGTTTGAGGATTTATCTTGAGGCATAGCAAGTTGCTTTCCTGATCTAAGTGCAATTGCACTTACATTACCCTTGGGGTTGGGTAATGGTTGAGCTGGGAGTTGGGAATAATTTGATTGTTTTTGCAGGCTCAGGTGGGATGCAAGATGACGTATTTGAGTTTCAATGTTCTTAAGACTAGAACGGGTGAAGGAGGCAAGATCTTCAACAGTACTTTCCCATGGTTGATTGGAAGAAGAGTCTTGTCCCGGATTGGGATTTCCTTGATTTTGGTTCTTGTGAAATCGATTGAATTGGTTTGGGAATTGGGAAGGCTCACTATGATAGTGGAATCTAGGAGGAGGAATAGGAAGATTGATCCTTTGAGGTTGAGGGGAAAAAGGATAAGGTTGTTGGAAGTTAACAACATTTTGACTATATTGAAACTGGTTTGGGTTTTGAGGAGGGAATTGAGGGGGGTGAGAAAAGGGATTATCATACCTCAATCCTTGGTTAAAGTTAGAGGAGAAGGGCTCAGAGTGAGGTTGGTTGAAGTTTCTAACAAACTGCCCTGATAGTTGAGGATTGGTGTTTCGCTGAGCATATGCTGCATTGAGCTCCATTGGTCCAGATGAATCGGATTGATCCTCTTGAAGTTGTGGAAAAGTGTCAGTTGGATGATATGGAGAGTTGTAGATTCCATAGTTTTTGATTGATTCAGGAAACATTGATTGCGGAGAAGGCAAGGTTGGGTATTTGGTGGACACAGTTAGCTGTCGCACAAGACCTGTAAGTTCACTCATCCACTCAGTCATTTTGTTCGGTTCAATTGATTGATTATATTGGGCTTGTTTGACTTGAGCATGTGCTCGAGTATGGAATTGTTGTGTGTTTGCATCCATGTTACTTATGAGATCACTTGTAGCTGCAGGAGTTTTATCAACAAGAGCACTGCCACTTGCGTCATCTATGAGAGTTCTCTCCATAGCCAATAACCCCTCATAGAAGTATTAGATCAAGAGTTGGTTAGGGATTTGATGATGTGGGCAGGTTGAAACAAGCTTTTTGAACCTCTCCTAGTACTCATGGAGTGATTCACTTGGGAACTGACGAATACCACTTATTTCTTTTCGGATAGAAGCAAAACGAGAAGCAGGAAAGAATTTTTCTATGAAAAGCCGCTTCATGTCATTCCATGTGGTTATGGAACCATGAAGTAGGTAGTATATCCTTGACTTAACAGTGTCAGCTAGGGAAAAGGGAATGCTCGGAGTTTGATTTGTTCTTCAGAAACCCCTTGAGGCTTCATGGTAGAGCATACTACTTGGAACTCTTTAAGGTGAAGATGTGTATCCTCACCTGCTAGCCCATGAAAATGAGGGAGAAGATGAATCAAACCTGATTTGAGTTCAAAGTAAGCCTATATATTTGGATATTGAATACCAAGAGGTTTGTAATTCATATCAGGGGCAGTGAGTTCTTCAAGTGTTTGTTCCCTAGGATTGGCCATATCTAATTCAACTGGTTGGACAAGGACTGGTTCTTGAATTATTTGATTATCTCTTATGTTCCTCCTAAGTTGCTGAAGTGTTCGCTCAATTTTAGGGTCAAAAAAATCCGAGAGATTGTTTGGAAGACTGCGGGGCATTCAGAGAGATTCTGGAAGAAAGAGGAAGACGGGTTTTTCTTTTTATTTTTTTCAGTTTATGATTTTTATTAGAAGACGGGTTTTTCTTTGTGATTTTTTTTTCAATTTTTTTCTAAATTTTGTTTTTTTTAATAACAAGAAACTAATGACTACTTAAAGCACCATACCTGGCAACAGTGCCATTTGGAACTCGTGATTGATTGTCGCCTATCCACCAGTCAAGGTTCCGGTGCTCTGCTAATGTGTATAGCAGCACTTGGGTTGAATCCTCAGCGATGATACTTTGTAATAGTCGTTTGTTTTTAGTTAATTGTATTCTGATTGGGGGGTTTGTTTGAAGAGCTTATGAAATAATTTATGTATGATTTTTGATTTAAAAAATTGATAAATATTTGGGTGAGTTCATAATTAGGGAGTTAATCATGTGATATCCTTGAGCTTTGCTTTATATTGCATTAAATTAACACCCACATCAAAAGTTGATGTTGATTGGAATTCCCAAGTGTTAAGCCTTTAATCCAAGCCTTAAATTTACTTAGGGTTCTAATATCAATCAGTGATTGATTGTGGAAGTGTATTTATGGTTCCAATAATCCATGGAAACCACACATCGAACATAATATGTCAATAATCTATGACATGTTAAGTCCAACATACACAATGTTAAATTAAAGAATACTCATCGAGCAAAACCTCTCAATCACTTAACATCCCTAAATTATAACTCACCCCAATAAGATATTTATTCATCCATTTAAATTATTAGTAATATGGTCTATTATGTTTAAGGTGATTAATTACAAAGAGAAGAAAAATAAAGGTATAAGAAAAGAGTTGTGCGTCGAACACACACACGAACGATGATGAGAGTAAAAAAACGGAATTTTTATTGAATAATAAAGTAAAAGAAGATGATGGATTTCAGATTGATTTAAACTAAAATAAGAACATTAATATTTAACTACAGAATTTGGATGATAATGATAAATTAAGAAGAATAAAATTTCATTAAAACATAATTACAAAGACAAACACTTGCAAAATTACAACGAAGAAAAATGAAAAAGTAAATGAAAACAAAGAGAGGAGGACGGGATTATCAAGTGAAAACTTGAGTTTGGAAGATCCTCCCAAGACTTTCTCAGGGACTTGGTACTTCCAATCAATCCTCATTTTCTCTGAAATGCCAACCCTTTTGAAAGGAGAGGAGGGGATGTATTTATAGCCCAAGGTGGTGGACTGTTTACATTCCAGAAATACCCCTCCACTTGGCTCGCAGATATGGACATCAAGACAGCTGAATCTAGAGAAATATCCTTCTTCAAAGTTTTAGATAATAAAGTTGTACGACTACTCTCAAAATGTGGAGTCATGTGGACTTAAGGATCAAACGTTATGGCTGGTTTATTAAACAAAGTAAAACTGTCCATTTCAATCCAGTCTTTTTGAAGTCTAGAATGAGAAAGGGATTTTGAATATGAAGATGCCTTCAAATCCGAATGGGTTATTCAACAAAGTCTTCATACTATATCTCCTATTTCACACTGAAAACTCTCAGCTCTATTTGATGCTTACATCATGAGATATGTCATGCATACTATACTGATTTTAATTCTCGGCCAGAATGGTGGGCTGGACTTAAAAGCTTCATTTGGGCCCCTTGTACTTAGATTTGGGCCATGAAATTTTTATCAAATATGACATGTAGTGTCCCCAGAATTAGTGTGGAGATATAATGTTTTTGGACTTCTGGATTGAGCCCTGTAAATCAATATTCAAGGCTGGTCCAGTTTGTTAACAGATTCTTTGGTCTTGGTTGTGAGGACCATATGGCCCTTCAAATGGAAGAATTGGCTCATGGTACCTTCTAATGAAATGTTTTATATTGAAAGTAGAATCCTAAAAAACAATAACCACACAATTTGGATCAGTATAGTGATAGTTATTATTAAAACATTAAACTGACTCAATTGGACTACTTTTAAAAATGCTCAAAAATTATACTCAATATTAAAACATTAATATTTCACACAAATTATGCACATTTCATATAAAATAAGTAAAGGGAGTATATAATAAGTCATGAAAATATTAATAACATCAAACACCCCAAGATTTCACAGTACTTTTCCCTTTGAATAATGTAGTACCTTGCATTATACGCACCTTGGAGTTTTAACACACCACGACCAATCAAAATAGACGTTATGAATAGTAATACCCACTTTTTTAAATTTTATAAGTTTTATTTTAAAAAATTGACATCATTTTTGAATTCGGAATATTGAAATTATCTTAGGGTGAATTTTTGGTATTTTTTTGAAAACATTCAATTTTTGATTAATAGTGAAAAACACTGGGTTATTATTTAAAACTGACATTTTATTTAAATAATTAGTTATATTATTTTAATTTATTTTAGGTTAAAATAGATACATAATAACTATATATGTTCTATGTAATTAATTGGAGTCATTTTATAATAAGTTTAGATATATAAAATTTTATTGAACTTTTTACCATCTTTTACCCACCTTCTAAAAGCATTTACAAATTTGCATAAAACATAATTTTACCACATTTGTGGGTTTAATTTAAAAAATATGAGAGACATGTTTGAAATCATTAAGTAAAAGTTGGTTCAATAAGATGAAAATAATTTTTGGTGAATAGTAACTTTTGAGTTTTATTTGAAACAGTTAAAAGTAAAATGGGTAATTAAGGGTGAAAATGATATTATAATTACCCTAACACATTTCATAATTCTATTAAATCAGATTAATTAGAAAAAAAAACCTTAGTAATAAAATATGATCCTCTTTGTTCCACTTGGATTAGATTAGGACATTTATTGTTATTTTATTTAAAGAAGAGTTAAAAGAGTTAAATTCAAAGTTTAATAACTGAACCATTTTTAATATAGGGTTACACACAATTTAAATTCAACTATAAATAATTATTAGAATTATAAAAGTATTTCCTACATAATTATATTTTATTTATAATTTTCAGACATTAAATAATTTAATTTATTTATGAAACAATGATGATGAAGAAATTACCTTAATAATGAAATATTAAACTAATTGATATTATAAATATCCAAATAAATGTAAATTGAGACTTATGATAAATTAAAATAATTTTATAGGTTAATATGACATGTTAGGGTTGATAAAATCAATTTTATTCTATGTAATAATGTTTTTATGGCTTTCCAGAAAATAAAATTCTAAATAGTGTCAAAATTGACATAATTGGGTTTTTAAAAAAAATATTATATTTTTAAGTGATATAATATTCCTAGAAATATAAGATTCGTCCAAATGACTTAGATAAGGTTATATATTTTAATAATTAACCACATGGGGTTATATTGTCTTGTTTTAGTAAGTTTATTAACCATATAATATAGAAATACAAAGAGACATGGTAAATATCAAACTATTTAACTAAGAGTTAAATCTAAAAGATAAGGTTAATATGGTGACCTAAACCTATCCAAAACCTATTGTTTGAGAGTTTTTAGTCCCATACCCACCTTATCATTTAAATAAATCATTTGTGAGCCATTATAAACCTGAAATTATTTTATTATAAAATAATATTTCAAGCTTTTCATAAAGTGGCCCTCACCTCTCTTATAAAAGGGTACTTCTTATTCTCTTAATTGCACACCTCCAAATCCCGTTGGATCGGACAAACCCTACCCAAATATCCTCCCAACATTAATACCTTCATCCTAGAGGCCTTCATTTAGTTATAAAGCCAACCAAAGGATCCCTTTTGATCAAATCAAAAGGAAGAACCTAAAGAAGAGGTAAACATTTCATCACCTCTCTCATGTTCTTTTTTTCTTCCACTTCCTCTTTCTTTGTTGTTTCCATTATAAAATAATAACTCTAGTATATTATATATATTGTGATGTTATTATAAAAATGGTACAACCATATTCATTATTCATTCCATCATATAAATGAAAAAGTCACCACATGTGCGTACGTACGGCTTACCATCTCCACGTCATGGTGTAGTTTGTTATTCAAACACTTCATTATTTGGATAGGTATAACAATGTGTTTAAATAATGTAAATAATAAATATCACATGATTATTTATATATGATATACCATCCAATTAAATACGATTTCACCATCAGTATAATGATATTGTCACTCGTGCGTACGTACAGATTACTGTCTCCGCGAACGTGATGAGATTCATTCCCCATTGTAATCATTAAAGAATAATTTTAATTTTATGATTAGAAATAATTTTTATTAACATAATATCAATTCTTATATGAACTAAATACATCCTATCTATAAAAAACATGACTTATGTAACCAATCATATAAAGGAAAATGTATCAGTTTACACCCTAAATAATGATACTACTAAAATATTATTAACAAAGCAATGTTATAAGATCATATATGATATCATATTTATGTATATGATTCTTGTATAATTTAATAACTATTATTTAACTATTATACTGGAGTTTAACAGACCCTCGGACAAGGAAAAGTACAAGGTAAGGGTTAATTTCACAATCTTTTTATTTTCTGAGGTTATTTTTACGTAAGTATCTTCTGATACCTCTTTGTCATCCACATCTGTGTTTTCTTAAAAATTTATTTAAAAACATTTTTACTATTTAATAGAATATGGGTTAAATTCATTTATATCCTTATTTGACCTTATATGATTTTAAATTAATCTTTCCATCTTTTTTTAAACAGGGTACTTTATGACCTTTTTGACAAAATTAAGGTAAGAATTTTTTCTAAACTTATACGGCGGGTGATGTTATTTTCCACTGGTATAACATCATCGAAGATTACCTTACAATCATATAAGAATATTTTTAAAATAAATGTTTTCTTTTATAATTATTTTACACTTAAATGATTTCAAAATATAAAGAGATATATCTCTCAAAAAGTTTTGATTTCATCTATGTAAACATTCTTTGAAAAAATTTACACTTGTTTGAAGTTGATTTATTATGATACCAATATTCCATATTATATTTAAGGTTTTATGATATGTTAAACTGGGGATGTGTTAATATTATACCATTCATGGTTTATGATTAATGTATTGACATTTCGTATTCTAGTTTTAATACGAATTTTTATGTTATGTTTCAACATTTTCATATGAGGAATGTATTGGACTTAGTATGTGACGGATGGAGCTTGTTATAACTCCTTGGTGCATCAGTAGGTCTCATGAGACAATTAGACATGTAATTTAATGAGTCCTTTCCCAATTTGATATATGGTTTTGTCCGAGGCCTAAATCATTTTTAGATGTCTTGGTCGAGGCCTTGACAAGATGTTTCAGAAATTCAGGCAATATACATTCCCTCATTATGAAAATAATAATGATGGTTCATGTGGTTATTGGACTAGTAGAATACCAATGAATATGTTTTATTGTTGCATTATTTACTCAGCTCATATTCTATCCATAAATAGTTCATGTTTATTATTTCTAAAGTCATGTGTTTTCAATTATTAAACATACCTAATGTTTATGCTATCTTCCATTGTACTTATTACTCTTACTAAGAGTTTGAGCTCACCCCTTTATTATGTTTAATTTTCCCAGGATATGAAGAAGATAGTTATGAGTGACTTGCAGGCATAATCACAGAGGCTTGTATGATTCTAATGGAATAAATTAGTTTTGTATTTCTTCTCAAGTTATAATGTTAAACTTATGTATGTATCTTGTTTACAATAATACTAAATTGTTCGGTCTTTCGGGACATGATTCCTTCTATCATGAAAATGTTATGTAATAATGCACCGACTCTAGGTAACTGGGGTCAGGGAGTTACACATGTGGTCCAAACTACCTAGAGCCATAAGAAACCACATTATCCTCTTGTATTAGAACTGTTCTGAGTCCAACTATAGAGGCGTCACAATACAAGGTATATGATTTAACTAGCATAGGTAAAGAGAGTATTGGTTCTTTGGCCATCCTTCCATTCTTCTATAGAAAATATCTATCTCAACCATCAGACCAGAAAAACTTCATTACCTTTTTGTTCATCCAATATATTGGTGTTGTCAAATTGGAGAAATGTTGGATAAAATGCTTGTAAAAACACACTAAACATAGAAAACTCCAAATTTTGAAGACATTATTAAGATATTACCAAGATATAATGGATTTAATTTTATGTGGGTCCACTAACACTGCTACCTTTGAGAAGACAAATCCCAAAAATTTCACTTCATTTATCCAGAAATTGCATTTAGTTAGCTGTGCATAAACTCCATGCTCTCTCAATATACTCAGGACAATGTCAACATGTTTAGAAATATCATCAGTGACTGGGAGTAAAATAATATATCTTCGACAAAAACCACAATAAAATGACCCATAAATGGTTTAAATTTCATATTCATTAAGGCCATGAATATCGTAGGTGCCTTAGTCAACTCAATTGGAATCCCTAAAAATTCATACAAACCATACTTGGTCCTAAAAGAATTATGAGGTATGTCTGATAGTCTCACCCTTAACTTATGATATCCTAATCACAAATAAATCTTGGAGAATACCTTATAACCTCTCAACTGATTGAAAATTTCATCAATGAGTGGAATAGGATATTGATTCTTGACTGTCATCTGGTTCCATCTCGGATAATCTACACATAAATGGAAAAACCCATAAACCTTTTAGTGAAGATAATTAGAGAAACTCAAGAAGATGTACTCAACTGTATGAAAACTTTAGATTATAGATCTTCCAAGTGTAACTTCAACTCCCCAATCTCTACTAGTTCTATTTGGTAAGGTGGGATAGAAATTGGCTCTACTCGTAGCACTAACTCGATCGTGAACTCAACCTCTCACTCGAGTAGTAAGCCATAGAACACATTAGATAAAACATTCTAAAAAAGGTCTACCACTAGAGGAAAATAATCATACTAGATTCCTCCATTATCCAAAGCAATACTGGAAATTAGATCCATGAAAAAATCCAATATTCCCTGAATTGGTCCCGCACAACCAGCATGAAGATCCCACTCACCCTGGTGAGAATAACTGCTTCCTTCTAGATATAGGAAGGTAACTCTCCTCCTATAACAGTCGATATGACTTTAGTATAGAAATAACCAATAAATACCAAGAATCAAGTCAAATACTTTCATTTCAATCATGAATAGTTTTGAAAAGAAATGGTAACCATCATTCTTTAGAGAACACGCCTTGAAACTTTTGATATTTTTGTACTTCACGCCCAATAGTGTGTTAATGGTTAAAACACCATCTAATATTTACACATACAATCCCAAACAATTTTCAAAAAGATAATATTGAAAATAATGTTATTCTACTTTATCAAACAAAACAGAAGCTAAGGTACATGATACAAGAATCCTACCTCTAATGACTGGTAGTCTAGGATCCATGTTAGTTGGAGTAGTCTGTATTATGACAACCCCAACCCCAATAGCCCAGATTAATGGGTCATTTTATTAAAATGGAATAGATACAAGAGATCAAATCACCAAGGATCGATTAGTTTATTATTCTTAAAGAAACTAAATACATACAAGGTTCCCTTAATACATTCGACAAATAAATATAGAACATAACAAAGGAAAATAAATTGCTTCCTTGACACTTAACCAATATTTCATATTCAAAACCTGGGGAAGGAAAACAAATGAAAGGGTGGTCTAAAATTATTATTATGGGTAACATGTAGTGGAAACAAGAATCAATAATAATTAGTCATAATCAATTATACATAATTAATATGTCAAGGTGAATTACTGAAAAACACACCATCAATAAACTGAGAATATAAATGTATCTATAAATTTTTTTCATAGTGAAAATCCTATTGATAATGATAACTGAATATTTAAGGAATAAAATTCTTAGCTATTGGATGTCATGTATCTGGAACATGAACCATTATACCATCAAGATGTTTTGATCATGTGGGTAGACACCCATCTAATTATTTTTTGGAATCAAACATGAAGGGTTTGTCACTAACTATTTTGACTTATGAGACCTATCGATGCATCAAGGGGCTATAAAGTTAGGCCCCAACCATCATTGTAATTCCAAATAATTATTCATACATAGATTAAGTTAAATAATAGTATTCCTTAAAACAATATTTGTATTGAGTAGTAAATATAGATTTATCAACATTTCAATATTCAACGTAAACACCCTTTAAAAAAATAGTATACGACTTAGATAATAATCATATCAATGATATGAGAAAATATGGATATTTAAAATTAATTTAGTGTAAATTGAAAAATGATCTCAAAGGGTTAGTAGATATACACCATAAAAATGATTAGTTACACAGTACCAAAAATGTATCAATTAAAAAGAAATTGAGACGAAGTCCCTTACCTTAATTATTTCTTAATTACATTTATTTTTACACCTCTTAAATAAAAAATTATATTTATTAAAACACATATCCAGAATTGAATTATATTAATTTATATAACTATTTAAAAATTATAATTATTGGATTGTATTTATTAATTTTTTTTATAAAATTTAAGCCTTTTGATATCTTGTTTTTCTTAAAACTTTCTCGTTTTGCCTTGATTTCTTGATTTTGTCAAATGTAAATAATACATTAGTATAATTACTTATAGAAGAATAGAATAAATGTAATTAGATATTTTTATATTATATATAATTCATACTATGCATCCATGAAGGTGGTTATAATAATTGTTTTTTTCAATGTATCTGTAGATGGTTAATTGGCCTTTAATAGGATATTGTCGTAAGAGTGGGAAAAAGGGAATGAAAAATTTATATATTCCATATATATAATACTTTAAGTAGGTTATCATCCTTAATATAATGTTAAATTACTACATAAATAATTTTTTGATTATATTATTTTGAAATGAATTGGTAAAAGAAGAAAGAGAAGAAGAAAAGAGAGAGGATTTAATGGAGATTTATTCTTTCCTCAGTGTGGATCCACTCACACGACACTAAAAACCCATTAGTAATTGGAGTTTGATGGATCCAAAATGTACCTAGGTATTATAATAGGATTAATAGGAAGTATTTGAGAAGATATTTAGATTTTGAAAGGGTGTGATGAGTTGTTTTCCATGGGAAGTGAGAGGGGTTATTTATACTTGAGGAGAGGGGGTTTTAGAATAAAATATTAAATAAAATATTATATCAAAGGTGATACATGTAACAGTGACTTTTTGAAAATATAAATCATATATTAAAATAATATAATGGGTTTAGGACTTTAAAATACCTTTATAATTTGAATTCGTTAATTTATTAAAAAGTAAATTGGAAAGAAAGAAATATTAATATTTCAAGGAACCAATTTTGACATTAGGTTCTAGAAAATACTTTTTCGATTTGGAAATTGATTTTATTGTATTATAATGAAAAATATTTAAAATTAAATATATGATAGCTGAACTTAAAGTTATAGAATTTATTATTTCACAAATACATCATGAATGTTGTAATTTAAGTTACATCGGTTAAGTGAAATCTGTATTTTTACTATTCATCGAAAAATTGAAGTATTTCAGAAAATTACCAGAAAATCACCATTGGATAATTTCAAAATGATAAATTTAAAAAATGAGATCAATTTTTTGAAAGTATTTATTTAAATAGGATAAATTTAATTTTTTTTAAATCATCATTTATTCGAATAATAATGATTTTAAAATTATAATTGATTTTGTGACACTTTGAAAAATTAATTAAGGCCTTATAAAATTATCATATAATTATAAGGTAATAAAATATTAATTTATGAATCTATTTTTAATAAATAAATTTTATTATAAATCATTACATTATTTATAAAATTGTAAACTGACACCTAATTTATCATTTTTAAAATATTCATTGTAACGACTCAGATTTTTCCCTAATTTATTTTAATAAATTAATTAGGAAAAAATAATAAGATCACATGCTGAGATTGAATGAGATTTCGAGGCCTAGTGTGCCAAATATAATTTTTTGAATAATGTTTCATTTTTTAATTTAAAATGTTTAGTGGATAACTTCAAAATTTTATAACTCTCAAACGAGTGCCTGAATCAAAAATCTAAGTGCACCATTGCATCTGAAATAGAGTCTTTACCTTAGGTGGGGTCTAACATCATCGGGCGTGGTTTGAGGGAAAAAGTTAGAATTTGAACATAACCGTCATTAAAAATATTTTAATGAAAATATTTTTTTTTCACAGTAAATATTCCATTTCATTTTATTAAACCTAGAAGAAGGGGTCCAGTGTTACAATTAGTAACCCTAAGATCTTTCTTGAGAGCTCTGGTGAGAGGAAACCTTGGCAGGAGGTGTTGGCATGCAGCAAACGATGACTTGAGGATTGGGATCACTAGACATTGGATTGACGAATGCAAAAATTATTCATTGATTGATATAACCTAGATACAGGGTTTGTTATTTAAATTCTATCATTTCACCGTCTTTGAATTCCTATGATGGACATAAATCGATCGACGAATGGATCGATTCACAAATCATGTGTATTGTTGTAGGATGGGTTTCACTTGTGGGGTTTATTGGGGATTTATGATCATTTTATTGACTTATAGTTTGTTTTCCATTTTATTTATCCTTATAATAGATCAGATCAAGGCTAGAATGAACAAACGACTGAGGTTCGATCCTCGGTATTCTTATTGTTCTTTTCTCCCACACGTTCTTTGTATTCTTCACAGGTTGACGAATGATCAATCGTTGCGCAAGAGTTTCATGGTGAAATATCTAACATCTTTGATCTAGAATGGCCACGGCACGACAGAGGTGTGATTATGATGGTGGAGAATAGATCAAGGCAGTGAGAGAGATATCATCACTCAAACAAAATTGCATTGCGGTGGATCGCAACGAAGATTCAAACCCTAGGAATGAAGAAAGCAAACCGAGGATCCCAGAAACTCTTCTGGATCGAAGAATATACCACCAGAGATCGTCCAGTTGCCCACAGAAGGTAACATCAATGCCTTATAGAGACTTAAGCCTTTGACATATAACAATACATGATTTTAAGCATAGTTAATCATCAGAGTACAAGCCAAGGATCGTTAAGTCTAGCATCTTGGAACACTAGGTAAATATAACATAAAACATGGGGCTAAAAAAATACTTCTTTATTTAATCTCCATAAATATATCCTAACTTCATTTGAGCTCTTACATCTTCATAGGGTACCCTGGGGAACACATGAACAAAGGGATGTGCTAAAAATCCCAGTAAGGGAATGAACAGAAGGATACATCTTAAGCACGTGAGTTAGGAGGCATGACCTAATGATATCCAAAGCATGAAAAAAATGAAATAATATCATATAAGAATGGGATCATATAAACATGGAATCATATAGATGTGGAAGAGTCATAAAACATTTCTTTAGTACGATTCAAGCCTAGTCACCAATCATGTTTCCCATTTTAGTACGGGTCAAGGCTAATCGCCAAT
The DNA here is from genome assembly GCA_963277665.1 of Viscum album. Lineage (NCBI taxonomy): Eukaryota > Viridiplantae > Streptophyta > Magnoliopsida > Santalales > Viscaceae > Viscum > Viscum album. The sequence continues at coordinate 2,105,129,507 of OY728140.1, read as the reverse complement.
CCCGTTTCACATTGCATCTCATGAGACTTAACTTTACCTAATGCATTAGAGCATTATCTGGGTGCACCCATCTCAAATTTTTCATTAATATTCTTTCCACATAAATATTCTTTCCACATAAATAATCATACATAATCAATCATTCATAAACATAAGGATACCCATGGAAAGAATTGGGTACCACAATCATGACATAAAGAATAACCAATGAGTGTATCATGAAAGTATCCCTGAAATAAAGGGATTAGAATATACATGTACGTTCATAAGGTAATATAGGAATATAACATGTTAGTTGGTGACAAATAGAAGTGACAACATACAAGAAATTCATTTGAGAAACATTATCATTAAAACATTTTTGTGCGGTTTTAAGGAAAATAATATAGTGATTTTAAAATAGTAAAGAGAAAATTATTTTATATAAAACCATAATTAAACTAGGAAGATTTTCTTAATAAAAATATTGATTTTATAAAGACAATGGTGTCTTAAAACAGAGGATATAGTGCACTTTAAATTGGGTAAAATTCGAGAAGTTCCTTTAAAATGAGAGTGCTTATTGGGAAGTATCAAGGAGGGATTCACTTAAAAGAATGTATATCCACAAAATAGAATGAAAGATGGATCTTGGAACATGCTTTTAGAGCATATAAATAGAATTTATAAGTTTTTCATAAAAATAAAATACAACTACATTTTGGTAAAAATAAAGATAGAGCAACTTGAAGGAATAAAGGAAGTTCAGGTAGAATCCATTACAGTTTATCGGCATGGTATCAGGTTTAACTAAGAGAGATGGATGAGAGAGATAATGGGGTTATAATCACTTATAATACATTATAGAAGTAAGTTGAAGGTGAGAAAATACACCCCATCACTTTTAATTACACAAAAAGTCATATCATAGAGAACCATATTGATTAAGAGTGAAAAGGAGAGGATCCCTTACCTTAAATTCGTTGGTGTTATCCACTTGTTATTAAAGACCTGAATAAACAAATTAGGCTTATTAATTAATAATTACAGAACCTATTCTATATGTAATTGATTTATTATATCCCTTTTTATTTCATTAAAGGCCTTATTGATTAGTTATAGGGATCAATTTCTTAGTTTGGGCTCGTTTGTTTACTTGGTTTTAAAAGATCGGTTCACTTACATTCAAGTTTGGATAATCATCAAAGAAGGAAGTGGTTGTACAGAAACGGTGTTATATGATATTAGTGAACATCTAGTACATTACATGGTTTTATATTTAATTTGGTTACTTAGAGTTAAGTTGAATTATTATATAAACCCAAAGTGACAACCGTTTTTGTTAATTGGTTGGTTTGATTATGAAAAACATATTTTTCTTTATAACTTAAAACCATTTGTACAAAAAAAATTACAGATTAAAAATAGTATATATTACATATATATTCTGGTTTAACCATAACAAAAATAGTTTCATTACCATATATGATGATGATAATAGAAATTGATAAACGGTTGTCCTTGAATGTGCTAAGTTAGCACATCTCAAACAGTGCTTTCATTTCTTTCAAAAAAAGGCGAGGAAAGGAGATTAGATAATGAAGTATCCCATTAGCATAATATAATTCCAGTAAATGTTTGCTAATAGAGTTATCATACCATTTTTTTGAAGGTAGGTGAGGAAAGAAACTAAAATAAAACAACTTAAAAGAAAAGAAGGAATTAGAAAGAGGAATTTACCTCTTGAGACTTCCTCCTTTGAGAACATCTTAACGGGAGAGGTTTTGGTATTTTGAAGAGGCTATGAGATTTTGGACCTGGGGGAGGATCTTGGGGAGAGATTTGGGAAGAATATTGACAAGTCACAAGGCTTGAGATGAGTGAAGATAAGAGGTAAGAATGGGTGATATTTATAGTGGAGGAGAGGAGGGTTTTCATAATATTTTAATCATTAGTTTATTATTTCCTCACAAGACAAGTAATAGTAAGTATTCCATGACCAAGAATAGTAATAAATGCATTTGACTTCGAACCAAATAGACTTTCATCATCAGATCATCATCAATGACTCAATTAATCCATTATTTAGCATCTATTGTGAATTACTGGATTCTACTATTCATCAAAAATTCAAGTGTTTCAGAAAAATCACAAAAATTTACCCTAACCATTTTTTGATGTGTAGAATTCTAAAATGAAGTCCATTTTTTAAAAAAAAATTATAAATATTATTAATTTAATATTTATTTAAAATCATAATTTATTATTAAAAACCAGTTTTAAAACATTCATTTACTTATTCAAAAATATAGGTACATCATAATTTCACTTGAATATTATTTTTTGAATATCATAGGTAAGGTTTCTATTCATTAGGGAATTTCACTATTCATAATGGTGTGTAACTATTCATAAGGGTAAGTTACTATTTTCCAAAAATTATGTTTTTCTTATCAGACTCCAAATAACTTACTGATTGCAACCATGTATATCAGATTTCCAAAATTCCAAACACAGAAGTGACAAACTTAAGTTTAAAAGCCACTTATCACTTGGTAGTTCATTATGTTTTGTTTTCATGTTATTTTATGACATATTTATAAGAAGGGAAATTTACATTAAAAGATTTGGGTTGTTACATTCTTCCCCCCTTATGAAATTTCTTCCTCTAAATTTTGTTTTACACTCTAGGTCATAAACAGGTGAGGGTACTTCTCCATCATCGCCTCCTCCGGTTCCCAAGTAGATTCTTCAAAATTTTGGTTCCTCCACAACACTTTGACAAGGTGGGTTGTCTTTTTGCGTAGAACCGTATCTCTTCTATTTATAATCTTCACTGGCTGCTCCTCATAAGAGAGATCATCTTCCAGCTGCACCAGATCTGAGTTCAGTACATGTGAGGTATCAGGTATGTACTTCCTCAGGAGTGATACATGAAACACATCATGAACTCGAGTCATATTCAAAGGAATTTTGAGCCGATAGGCCACGAATCCTATGCAATAAAGGATCAAAAAGGGTCTAATGTACCTTGGGTTTAGCTTCCCATTCTTTCCAAACTACATGACTCTCTTCCATGGTGATATTCGAAGGAAGACTTTATCCCCAACGTCGAACTCCAAGTCCCTTCGATGGTTGTTAGTGTATATCTTTTTCCGACTTTAAGAAACTTTGATGTTTTTCTGGATGACTTGGTCATTATCTGTCATCTCTTGCACAAGATCGGGTCCAAGTATCTTTTCTTCTCCAACTTCATCTCAATAGGTTGGAGTTCTACATCGCTTTCCACACGGAGCTTCATACGGAGCCATCTGAATACTCGAGTGGAAGCTATTGTTGTATGAGTACTCAACCAACAGGATTTTCTGATCACATCCACCTTTGAATTCTCTAGAGTAGTCTCTTAGCATATCTTCAAGTATCTGAATAGTCCTTTTAGATTGGCCATCAGTTTGGGGGTGATAGTCCATGCTGAAATTTAAGTAAAATTTAAATCAGTACTCAAAGAGTCTTGAAGACTCCTCCAGAATTTAGATGTGAACCTTAGATTACGATCAAAGAAACTTGAGAGTGGAACACCATGCAGTCTCACCAAATCCTTCACATATATTTTTCAAGTTGTTCTAGTGAGAGGTATTTCTGAATAGCAATAAAATGGGCAATCTTGGTGAGTAGATCAACCACAACCCATATCACATTATTTCTCTTCGACATCTTTGGGAGACCCATGACAAATTCCATTGTGATATTTTCCCATTTCCACATGGGTATAGTCAATGGTTGCATCATCCCTTTGGAGTTTTGTCCCTCTACATTAACTTGCATACATACCAAGCACCTTGATATATATTCTGCAATCCCCTTATTCATATTATCCCACCATAATTGTTCTCAGAGATCACGATACATATTGGTACTCCCATGATGGATAAGGAATGTTGAGATTTGTGCATTGTCCAATAGCTCTTTCTTTATCCCGGGTGATGAAGGTACACAAAGCCGCATTCAAAACCAAATCACATCATCATAATTGATATGGAACTCTTGCATCTTCCCTTCCTTTACTGCATTGACCCTCTTTTGTAACTTCACATCATCCCTTTGGGGTTCTTTAATCTTCTCTTGAATAGATGGTTGCACAATCATTTGGGCAAGGTAGGATGTATCCCTTGCCCTTATGATTTCTAAATCCATCCTTTTCATATCCAAGAAGATAGGTTATTCCTCAATCTTTAACATGGAGAGAGTAGCAGGTTCATTTTTTTAGAGCATCAGCTACCTTGTTTGCCTTTCCAGGATGATAGTGAATCGAGAAATCGTAATCCTTAATTAGCTCTAACAATCTCCTTTGACGCATGTTGAGATCCTTTTTTGTGAATATATACTTTAGGATCTTATGGTCAGTGTATATGTTACACTTCTCGCCATAAAGGTAGTGACGCCAGATTTTCAAGGAAAAAATCACGGCCGCCAGCTCTAGATCATGCATCAGGTAGTTCTGCTCATAGATCTTCAACTACTGTGAGGCATAGGCCATCACATTATCATTTTTAATGAGTACACAAACCAATAATTTATTTTAAGCATTGTTGTATATCACAAAACTTTCTCCACTTTTTGGTAATGTGAGTATAGTTACAATGATCATCCTTCTCTTTAGCTCCTTGAAGCTTACCTCACATTCTTCGGTCCAAAAAAAATTTACCCCCTTCTATGTAATCTTTGTCATTGGGTTTGATAATCATGAAAAGTTACTCACGAATCATCGATAATACCAAGCTAGACCAAAAAAGATACAGATCTCCATTACAGAAGTTGGCCTGAGCCACTCTTCAATTTCCTTCATCTTGGAAGGGTCCACAGATATCCCTTTGTTGGTGATAACATTCCCCAAGAATGATACTTCCTCCATCCATAACTCACATTTACCGTACTTTTCATACAAATTCTCCATATGAAAAGTATTTAACACAGTTTTTAAATGCTTCTAATGTTTCTCCTTACTCTTAGAGTATATTATATTATCATCAATAAAGACTACCACAAATTTTTCATGGTAATCTCTAAATACTCTATTCATTAAATCCATGAAAATTGCTGGAGAAATAGAGAGTTTGAATTGAATTACTATGAACTCATTGTGTCCATACCTCATTCAAAAGGCAATCTTGGGTATATCTTCCTTCCTTACCTTTAGTTGGTGATATCCTGAACAAAGGTCCACCTAAGAGAAATAACTGGCCCCGTGAAGCTAATCGAACAATTCATCTCTCCGTGGATGGGGATACTTGTTCTTTATCATGATTTTATTGAGTTCACGATAATCAATGCAGAGGCGCATTGATCCATCCTTCTTTATGATGAAAAGGACTGGCGCACCCCACAGTGAAGCACTCAGGCATATAAAACCCTTCTCAATATTCTCTTTCAACTACTTCTTCAGCTCCTCTAGATCTACGGTGGCCATTATGTAAGGTATCTTTGATATAAGCATAGATCTAGGTATAAGTTCAATTGAGATCTCATCCTCTTAGTTAGGAGGAAGACCAAGAAACTCTTTATAGAATACATCAGTGTAATCCCTCATGATGGGCATGTCTTCAAGCATGATTCTCTCCTTTTTATCAATCATTTGAGCTAGATATGCTTGCTCATAAGGCAACAATAACCACACTTGAGATGTAGATTCTAAAGGAGACTCATGTTCCTCCTTACACTTGTAAAGAATCGGAGGATGCTTCGGGATGTGAAAAGTGATCTCCCTTTCCTGACAGTTGATGTTGGCTTTGTACAGAGATAACCAATCCATTCCCAATATTGCTTCAAACTCCACTAAAAGAAGTATGACGTGATTTGATGGGAGGTTCAGTCCACAAACATTAACCAAGGAGGAGTTATAAACCACGGATGCAGTAATTTCCCCATTTTATGTTCTCACAGATAACTTTTCCTCCAAAATTTGAGGTGGTGTTTGAATAGTTCTACTAAATTTGTAGGATATGAAAGAATGCATAGAACCATAATCAAATAGTATGTCTGCTATTTTTGAATGAATAATAAGCATACTTTTCACCACATAGTTTTCCGGATCCACCTTAGTAGTAGTTATAGTATAAGCCCTTCCTTGTTGCCTTGGAGGTTGTTGTTGATTGCCACCGACAACCCTCAGCTTAGGGAAATTGTTTTTATAATGCCCATGATCCTTTTAGTTGTAACACTACACTACAGGCTGAGTGTTGATCTGAACCTTCCTTTCTTATTTAACATTAGCAGGATTTTTCATATCCCTTCAGCATTTCTTGGCCAGATGACCAAACATTCCGCATTTGATGCAATTCTTGGTTCCCTTAAGACAGTTACCAAGATGCTTCTTCCCACAATCTTTGCAAATGGGAAAGTGAGGCTTCTTTCCATCATGGGATTTTTTTGATGAACCACCCACATTGTTCTCCATTTTCCACTTCTTTTCACTAGTCCCATGAGACCACTGAGAGTCTCCAATCTCTATTTCAAAATTTAGGGCACAACAGACAATCTTCTCATAACTGTCGAAGTCCCGAATTGCCAACACTTTTCATAGACTCGACTTTAGTCTGCTAAAGAAGTGATCAACTTTACTTTAGATGTTCATGAAAAAGCTAAAGGTGTACCTTGATAGCCTTGTAAGGTTTTCTTCATAGGCCCAAATGGACTCATCTTCCTTCTACTTGAGTATGAGGAACTCTCTTTCCATCTTGATATAGAGGGTTTGAGGAAAATATTTGTTTAAAAGCATCCTCTTAAATTTATACCAATCCATGGAATCAATTTCCTCTTGGGAATTTGTATTCTTGATGCTTTTATACCATTGATCAGCTTCCCCATCAAAACTATAGACTACCAGTACATCCTTCACTTCTTCCGAGCACTGTAGAATAGAGAATATCTTTTCAATGGAGTTAATCCATTGTTCCGCGAGGAGGAGATCAAAAGATCCGCTAAACATGGGAGTCCTTTTCCGCATGAAGTATTCTATGACAACTTTCTCTTTCCGTGGAGGAGGTGGGAATTCCGTATGATTATTGTTATTATTCATAACTCGAGCCAGCTGAGGAAGTACTGTCATGAAGTTTTGAGCACCCACTCACGTCATATCAGGCATATCATTAAGGCAATCTTCACATTCCATATCACATTGGTTGTTGGAACATGTTCTTCTATTTTCCTCCATTAACTAAAAAAAGAACATATAATTAGAGGTCTTGAATACATATTTATTGAGTATATAAATAGAAATTTTCAACATAAAGGATAAACTTATAAAGAAGATGTATATCCAAACTTGTGATTCGTTAGGTTAAAACCTAGGTTATCCTCGATCTATTTCTTGACTTATATTCTTATGGGATTTTTTTGTCCCTTAATAATGGTTTGTTCTAAGCTCACGAATCTACCAAAGAATATCCCCGGGAGTGTTATAACCAAGAGTGCAGCAAGGCCTATTGTCATGTACCAGGATACTCTAGGTCGAGCCCAAAACTCCTTGTCAGAGTTTTCACTCCTAGGTACATCTATGCCAGAGCTGCCTCTACCGGCTCGTATCCAGACAGAGATGTATTTTCTTGATAAACCACTTAATCTATACTTACCAAAATTTCGGCATGTTTTATTATAATTCATCTCATCCTTGAGGTTCTCACTAGGGTGCTCTATTCCAAATCTCCAAAAATAACTAGACCATCCTATAATACCAACTATAGTGACCCAATCCTTTTATATATAACAATACATGATTTTAAGGATAGTTAATCATCAAAGTACAATCCAAGGATCATTAAGTCGAGTTTCTTGGAAGACTAGGTACATATAACATAAAACATGGGGCTAAAAACACTTCTTTATTTAATCTCCATAAAGAGTTCCTAATTTCCTTTGAGCCCTAACATCTACATAGGGTACTCTGGGGAGTACATGAACAAAGGGATGAGCTAAAAAGCCCTGTAAGGGAATGAACATAATGATACATCTTAAGCACATGAGTTAGGAGGCATGACATAATGATATACATGGAATGAAACATGTGAAATAATATCATATAAGTATGGGATAATATAAACATGGAATCATATAGATGTGGCAGAATCATAAAACATTTCTTTAGTATGGGTCAAAGCTAACCGCCAATCCTGTTTCCCATTTTAGCATGGGTCAAGGATAACCGTCAATCCCGTTTCACATCACATCTCATGAGACTTAACTTCACCCAATGCATTAGAGTGCTATTTGGGTGCACCCATATCAAACTTTTCATGAATATTCTTGCCACATAAATATTCTTTCCACATAAATAATCTTACATAATCAATCATTCATAAACACAAGGATACCCATGAAAGAATTGGGTACCACAATCATGACATAAATCATAACCAATGACTGTATCATGAAATTATCCATAAAAGAAAGGGATTAGAACATACATGGACGTTCATAAGGTAATATAGGAATATAACATGGTATGTTGTGACAAATATAATTGACAACATATAAGAAATTCATTTGAGAAACATTAGCATTTAAACATTTTTGTACGGTTTTAAGGAAAATAATATAGAGATTTTAAGATAGTAAAGAAGAAATTATTTTATATAAAACCATAATTGAACCAAGAAGGTTTTAATAATACAAATTAGGATTTTATAAAGACAATGGTGTCTTAAAACAAATGATATAGTTCACTTGAAATTGGGTAAAAATTTTGGAAGTTCCTTTAAAACGAGTGTGCTTATTGCGAAGTATCAAGGAGGGATTCACTTAAAAGAATGTATATCCTCAAAAGAGAATGCAAGATGGATCTTGGAACATGATTTTGGAACATATAAACATAATTTAGAACTTTTTCATAAAAATAAAAGACAAATAAATTTTGGTAAAAAGAAAGATAGAGCAACTCGAAGGAATAAAGGATGTTCGTGTAGAATCCATTACAGTTTATCAGCATGGTATTGGATGTAACTAAGAGAGATTTATGAGAGAGAAAAAGGGTTTATCATCACTTATAAGACTTTAGGGAAGTATAGGGAAGGTTTGAAAATATACCCCATCACTTATAATTACACAAAAAGGCATAGCATAGAGAACAATCTTGATTAAGAGTGAAAAAGAGAGGATCCCTTACCTTTAATCTGTTGGTGTTCTCCACTTGTTATTAAAGACCTGAATAAACAAATTAGGCTTATTAATTAATAATTAAAAAACCTAATATATATTTAATTGATTTATTATAACCCTTTTTAGTTCATATAAGGACTTCTTGATTAGTTATAAGGATCAATTTCTTTGTTTGGGCTTGTTTGTCTACTTGGTTTTAAAACATCAGTTCACTTACATTCAAGTTTGGATAAACATGAAAGATGGAAGTGGTTTTCCATAAATGAAGTTATATGATATTATTAAACATAAAGGATATTACAAGGTTTTATATTTAATTTTTCTACTTATAGTGAAGTAGAATTATTATATAAAACCAAAGTGACAATTGTTTTTGTTAATTGGTTGGTTTGATTACAAAGAACATATTTTTCTTTATAAATTAATACCATTTGTACAAAAAAATACAGAATAAAAATAGGATATATTACATATATATATATTATGGTTCAAACATATCAAAAATGGTTTCATGACCAGATTTTATGATGATATAGAAATTGATAAATTGTTGTCCTTGAATGTGCTAAGTTGGCACATCTCAAACGGTGCTTTCATTTCTTTCAAACAAAAGGTGAGTAAAGGAGAGAAGATAATGAAGTATCCCATTAGTATAATATAATTCTAGTAAATTTATGCTACTAGATTTATCATACCATTTGGGTGAAGGGAGGTGAGGAAAGAAACAAAAAGAAAAGAACTTAAAAGAAAAGAAGGAGTTAGAATAGGGAATTTACCTCTTGAGACTTCCTCCTTTGAGAACCACTTAAGGGGTGAGGTTTTGGTATTTTGAAGAGGATAGAAGATTTTGGCCATGGGGGAGGATCTTGTGGAGAGATTTGGGCAGAATATTGAAAAGGAACAAGGCTTGAGAGGAGTGAATAAAAGAGGTAAGAATGGGTGGTATTTATAGTGGAGGAGAGGAGGGTTTTCATAATTTTTTAACCATTAGTTTATTATTTCCTCACAAGACAAGGAATAGTAAGTATTACATGACCAAGAGTAGTAATAACTGCATGTGACATCAAAACAAATGGGATTTCTTTAGAAGATCGTCAACAACGACTCAATTAATACATTATTTAGCATTTATTGTAAATTATCAGATTCTACTATTCATCAAAAATTCAAGTGTTTCAGAAAAATACCAAAAATTCACCATAACAATTTTCCGATGTGTAGAATCTGAAAATGAAGTCCATTTTTCAAAAATAATTTTCTAAATATTATTAATTTAATATTTAATTAAAATCATAATTTATTATTAAAACCTAGTTTTAAAACATTCATTTACTTATTCTAAAATATCGGTACATCATAATTTCACTTGAATATTGTATTATGACTATCATAGGTAAGGTTACTATTCATTATGGTATTTCAATATTCATAAGGGTATGTTACTATTCATAAGGGTAGGTTACTATTAACCAAAAATTATGTTTTTCTTATCGGACTCCAAATAACTTTCTGATTGAAACCATGTATATCAGATTTTTGAAATTCCAAACATAGAAGTGAAAAACATAAGTTTAAAGGAGACTTTGCACTGAGTAGTTTATTATGTTGTGTTTTCATGTTATTTTATGACATATTTATAAGAAAAAAATTTCCATTGAAAACTTTGTGTTGTTACACACCGGGGCTGGTGGAGTTCGTGTGCTAGATCGGAGGATGTGGCATGTCGTTTCGTCAGCGGCTTCCATCATGATGGGAGAAGCTAGACCGATGGATCATGTCGCAGGCTGCATGCAGAAACCGCGGCTGGCCAAGCCGGCAGCGTGACACAAAGTGATGTGACATGTTTTCACGTTCAGGGAGGTTTGACGGACGTTGTTGGAGGCCGCGGTCAAACTGGATGATGGTGGTGACCCATGACAACAACTGCATCCTAGGTGGAGAAGACTGGTCCGCTCTAGTAGGTCAGGTTTGTTAGGAGGGTCGAGATCAGGCTGGGCCACCACAATGGGTCGAGTCAGACCCAGCCAATCCGGGTTGGGCTCAATGGGTCAGGTCTACCTAGTGGGTCGAGTCATACCTGGGTCGGGTCAGTGGACCCCAGGTCGGGTCAGTGGACCCCAGGTCGGGTCAGACCAGAGACAGACCCCATCGGCCCCTTTTTACAATAAGGGTCATACCTTTCAAACAATATGTTTGATTGAAAATAAGTTTTTGGCATTGTGACCTTTACGATGAGGCATAAATTTTGGGATGCCTTGTTGGATTGTTAGAAAAGACCGGTATAGGTGTAGAGTTTCCCCTTGGTTCTTCCCTCTAGGGTTCAGTACGACATCGCATGGCAATACCCTCGATATAAGATTCCTAGATAGAGTTGTAAATACTCTTTAGGATGGGAGTGATACTCTATCTCCCTGGATGGAGTTCGTTGGGTATTTACGTGACCTCCAGGCGCAGGGCATGAATCCTCCATATAGTTGGTTGTATCGTAGGGTTCGCGGTATTCTTCGGAATCCCCTACGTTATGAGCTACACCATATGGTTTATTATATTCTCTAAGAATCCCCTATAGTTCGGGGTAATATAGATTGGTTTTTTCAATATTCTTTGGAATCCTCTAGTTGTATATCATTACCTTTGATCGGCGTTTCCTCATTGCGTATGGCCCAGGTTAGCGGAGTCTTATGACTAACATTTGGATGTGACTTACCCTCTCTTTCCTCATGGATACTTCTTAGTATATCTCGATATATTTGGTATATGTATGGGTGTATACCTATGTAGAGTAGACTGTGCATTCTATTATGGTTGTTCCTTTTTGGTTTCAGGGTGTCCTATTGAGTATTATTTTACTCACCCCGGCATGGTTTTTCCCCGCATGTGTCATGTCTTGTGTAGATGACTAATGCTTTTATGGGGTTCCAGGTGGAGCAGGGCCAAGGCCAGAATAGAATGGTGCCTTGTGATACCAGGCAGGCTGAGGTGCTCCCAACATTTTTCTACTACAGATTCAGTGCCCTATTTAGCAAGTATATTTTTGTAGTTTTCTTTCTTTTTGGGCTTGTATTCTGGACCTATATTGATGTTCTGCACTTTACTTTTTGGTTTCACTCTGGTTTTATTACTTTGATGTTTCGTGTTTTTCATGCATGGAGGTTGGTGTTTCCCCTTTCCTTTAGATTTGTGGGCTTGGAGACACGTGTGTGTCTATAGGTACTTAGTACAAGGCCTCCCATATGTGAGATATTCCGACTCAGCCCTAGTCACAAGCCCATGGCCTATCGGAGGCGGGCTTGCGGTGGTCACCGCATGGGCCCCACTAGGAAGGTTCATGACAAAGTAGTATCAGGGAGTAGGTTCGGTTCCGCATTGGGACCAAGAGTCAGTGAGATTGGTTTGGGGAAATAGTTGTAAGTTTTTCGAGTTCAAATTTTAGGCTAGGGAGTCCAGTGTTAGTTTGGAAGTTGATGTATCCATACAGCAGGATTCTGGACACCTACTTTCCAACTCGGTGCATTAAAAAACTAGTTGTAGGGAAATGAATAGCACATGCATTATATAAGAATGGGTTGTGTTTTCCATGTCCTTCTTGAGTTAGCTTTCCAGATACACCCTTTTGACCATGGTTCATCTTGACATGTTTCAGTATGCCTCCATGTAGACAGCCATCAAGGATCCTGATACGTGATCATGAGGATGATCCACAGGGGCCTATGATAGATATGGAACCCCCATGTGGTATTCCTGCTATAGTACCACCCATTGAGAAGCATTTGATACTGGCACTACTAGTAGGTGATTCACACAGTCTCAGTGCATTGCATGAGTTCCGGAGGTAGTGACCTCCCAGGTTAAGGGGTGAGATATACCCACAGATAGCCAAGGATTAGCTAGAGGCAGTTACACGTTTTTTCTACCTTGTGAGTACACCACCTGATCGGATGGTGGTCTTAGTCGTGATACTTCTTGCAGGGCTTAGCAGGACGGTGGTGGAGCTTATTGATCCAGACGCATGACAAGAATACCTTTCTTGGGCTGACTTGAAGTGCCTTTTTAGATAGGAGATCTTTCCAGCGACCTTGTTCTCAATACACATCCAGGAGCTCCTACACCTACACCAGGGTAGCTTGACATTAGAAGAGTACTCAGTGAGGTTTACCGAGCTATCTGCCTACTTCATAGACATGGTGTGAGACTTTTTTTTAGGTCTTAGGATTTTGAGTAGGGACTACATCAATGAATCCGTGTGTCCATGGTATCTCTTAGCATCTCTACTCAGTCTGGAGTTTTTGAGTGAGCTCTGATCATGGATAGTTTCCTGTATAAGCAGGTGCCTTTGGTGGGAGCTACCAACATGAATTAGGTGGCGAAGTCTTCAGCAATGTGTAGAAAGAAATAGAGGAATGCGACCAAGCAAGCCAGGTCCCTCTGGAGATAGTCCCAGGATGCGGGATCAGTGGTTCAAGTCTCCTAGAGTAGATCGGGACAACCAAATGACAGACTATGTTTCGCATGCGGCGGTCTAGGAAACTTGGCTCAGTAATTCATGAAACATCGTACATATGATCAACAGATGATTGAGGGACCAATTATATAGATATAGAGGTTTAAATAGGGTGTACTTCAAGGTTTCGGTGGATGTGGAAGGGGTATAGGTAGAGTAGCCGGTGGTGGGAGGAGGTTCGAGGTACCACCACCACCACCCCTAGGTGGTCCACCGCGGGCTCTGAGAGCTGGTGGAAAGGGGAGAGGAAAGCTTCAGTAAATAGAGTATTATGATCCCATAACTCTATATATGATTAGAGGTATCTATGTATTCCCCACCCTAGTTTTATTTCTTATAAACATAGGTTCTAATCACTCTTTCCTTCCTACAGAACGTTTTCAAAGCTCAGATATTCTGGTGGATCAGTTGGATCCATCCTTATGTTTAGATACTCCTATGGGAGGTAATTCAACTATAACACATTGGTTCTAATAGTGTGTGGTTATTCTTGGAGGTAATAGATTCAGCTGGGAACTCCTAGTAGTGTCATTGGTGCCTTACAATGTCATTACAGGTATGGACTGGTTATCCACAGTCCATAATCAGATTGAATATTTTAGGCATAGAGTGTGGTGTGTCCATAGTTATGGGACTAGGTTTTCCTTTATAAGTGAAAGGGAGATTCATACAGTGTAGGATGGGATTTCTCAGTGGAGGGTATAACTGATTACTCATCAGTTGTCTAGCCTCACCCTCGATGCGGTGGAGGAGAGTAGTCCCCAGTTTCCTACAATAGTGGAAAAGTACAAGGACGTCTTCCTTGAGCATGTTTCAGGATTACCTCCCCATGGGGAGGTTTACTTCTACATTTATTTGTACCATGGGATGACACCAATATCCACCCATGCATATCTGAGGGCTCATGTGGATCTTTGGGAGTTGAGGGTATAACAGGAGGATTTACAGAGGAAGGGCTTCATGAGGCTCAATGTCTCACATGGGCAGCCCCATTTTTGTTTTCCAAGAATGAATATGAGATTTTAAGGGTATGTGTGGACTTTAGGTGCCTGAAGTAGGTGAATGTGAATAACAAGTATCAACTACCAAGAATGGAAAACCTCTTTGACCAGCTGAAGGGAGCGAGGTGGTTCTTGAAGATAGAACTCAAATCAGGCTATCATCAGCTTCGTGTACGAGATGAGGATGTAACAAAGAAAACCTTCAGGTGTTGGTATGGCCACTACAAGTACTTTTTTATGCCATTAAGCATAAAAAATTCCCCATATGTGTTCATGAGACTCGTGAATAGGATCTTCCAACCATACCTTGACCGGTTCATTGTGGTCTTCATTGATGACATCCTGGTGTACTCAGAGTCTGAGGAGGAGCATGAAATACACTTAAGGATGGTCTTGTACATGTTTTAAGAGAACCAACTTTATGGGAATATCTAAAAGTGTTTTTTTAGATTCAGGAGGTCCACTTTCTGGGACATTTCATTTCATAGGTTGGATTTTTGGTGGATCTGGTGAGGATTATGGCAGTTCTTTCTTAGGAGCCACCCAGGAATGTGATTGTGGTCAGGAGTTTTCTGGGTTTGGCTAGGTACTATTGAACTTTTTTCCCAACATTTCCAGGGTAGTAGAACCCTTGACGGCCTTGACATGGAAGTAATATCCCTTCATGTGGACAAAAACATGCCAGTAGTGTTTCCAGGAGCTAAGATAGAGGTTGATGAGTGGTATCATCTTGATGCTACCAAAATAGGGTGTTGGGTATGTGGTCATCTTTGAAACATTAGAGACTGGACTTGAATGTGTCCTTATGTATGGGATAGTGGTAAGTTCCTATGGTTTCCTCTAGATTAGGCAGCATGAGAAGAACTACGCGACCCATGATCTTGAACTGGAAGCAGTGGTCTTTTCTTTAATGATGTGGCAGCATTACTTGATGGGGGAGCAGTTTACCATCTAATCAGACCATAATATCCTCAAGTGTATCTTTACTCAGAGGGGCCCAAATTTGATATAGAGGTAGTGGCTAGAGTTCATCCAGGATTACAACTTCAAGATTGTTCATACTCATGGGAAGGGGAACATGGTTGTGGAAGCGCTTAGTAGGAGGTCCAACATGCAGTTGCTGAGTGAGGTGTCAGAGCAGTTGGTTGTGCTACAGATATCCTTCATGGATGACAATGGAAAAGTTTTTCTTTAGTTGATGGCTTTCACCCCTCCACTCTTTCAGTGATTCAGGGAGGCATATCTTGGGGATGTCGACTATGAGAGATGTCGCTCAGAGTTATCCTCAGGGCATGAACTTTATGGATATTCAATAGGTGGGGAGTACGTTGTTCTCCTTAGAGGGATAATGGTTGTGTCAGTGGTGTTTTAGGAGGAGGTCTTGATGGATTTTCACACATCCCCCCCTAGCGGTACATCTGGGAGTTGTAAATATGTACCAGGACCTCTAACACCAGCTCTGGTGGCCAAGGATGAAGATGATAGTGGCTGAGTTCATTTCATGGTGCCTCACTTATCAGCAAGTGAAATCAGAGCACCAGGTTCCAACAGGCTTTACTCCACCACTCGAGGTGCCGGAGTGGATGTGGGATGGGATATCGATGGACTTAATGACAGTTTTACCATGCACTTCCAAGGGACATAATATCATCTTGGTGATCATTGAATGAATCATCAAATCAGACCACTTTCTACCTATCCAGAAGCAGTGTTTTGTAGATATCCCAAGATGTCTCTATATCCAAGAGATATTTTGACTTCACAGTGTTCCTTAGAATATCATTTCAGACTGTGAAGCTCATTTAACTTCTTGTTTGTGGAAGGTTTTGTAGGAGGATTTTGGGATGCAGTTGTATCTAAGAACATCTATTCATCCGCAGATGGATGGTCATATGGAGAGGAATATCTAGGTGCTAGATTACATGCTTTGTGCCTACATCTTGGACTTTGGTTTTAGTTTGGAGGAACACTTACCTCAAGTGTAGTTTTCTTACAAAAATATCTATCACTCCACCATTGGCATGGCACCATTTGAGGTCCTGTATGAGAGACCTTGCAGATCACCATTGTGTTGGACTGACCTGGGGGAGTAAGCACTTGTGGGACCATATTTGGTGCAAGATACCACTGAGAAGGTGTAGATCATCTAGGAACGGATGAGGACTACATAGATTTAGAAGATTTCTTATGCTAATAGGAGACGAAGATCCATAGAGTTCAGGTAGGGAAACAATGTCTACATTTGAGTCTCACCTCGACAGGAATTTCATAGATTTTGTCAAGGAGGCAAGTTTTCCTCGACGTTCATTGGCCCCTTTCATATTTTTAGTAGAGGTGGTGAGTTGGAATAATTCCTAGACCTACCCCCATAGTTTCACTAGGTGCGTGATGGTCTTTCATATGTCATAGATGAGGTGGTATGGGCATGACCAATCACATGTTATAGACTAGGGTGAGCGATACATTGATGATGGGGTTATGTTTACGGAGTTCCCAGTAGAGATCAAGGATTGAAAAGATAAGACCCTTCATGGTAAGTTGATTACTCTAGTACATGTTTGGGGGTAGCTTGAGAACCAACAGGAGAGCACTTGGGAGAGGGAGGGTCAGATGTATTCTCTGCACCATTATCTTTGTATTGAGTATCTCTTCTTTTGGCTTTCAAAAATATAATTCCCTATGGGGGGAGAATGTGATGACTCATATTTTTCATGAATTTATTTTAATAGATTAATTGGGAAAAAATACTGAGACTATGTGCTGAGACATAATGAGATTCTGAGGCCTGGTGTGCTTAGAATAAATTTTTTATTAAAGTTCTTTTTTTAAATTAAAAACACTCAGCGACTAACTTTGAATTTTTATAACTCCCAAACGGGTGCCCAGATTAAAAATATGATGGTAGCATTGCATCTGGAACAGTGATTTTACCTTATCTAGGTCTTAACATCATCCAACACGGGCAATATGAAAAAGTTATATTTTTAAAATAACTGTCATTAAAAATATTTTAATGAAAATATTTTCTTAGCATAGTAAAGATTTCATTTATTTTTATTAATCCTATAAGAATGGGTATATGGTTATAACTCATAACCCTGATATATTTCTTCAAATCTTTAGTGAGAGGAAACCTTTGGAGGAGGCATTGGCAAGCAATGAACAAGGACTCGATGATTGGGATCGCTTGATGACAGATTGAAGAATGATGAATGTGAACGTTCTTCATCAACTGATACAACCTAGAGGTAGGGGTTGTTATTTAAATTTCATCATTTCCCCATCTTTGAATTCCTATGATTAATGTGATTCGATCGATTAATGGATCAAGTCACAGGTCGTTCATATTATTGTGGGATGGGTTTCACCTTGTCAGGTTTGTTGGGGATTGATGATTGTTTGATGGATTTCTAGTTTTTTTGTCATTTTTTTGAACCTTCTAATTTATCGGATCGAGGATGGAATGAACAAATGGTCGAGGATCAATCCTCATATTTCTTATTTTTCTTTTCTCCCACACTTTATTCGTCGGTTGAAAAATGATCGATCATTTTGCACCCATTTCTTGGTGCAACAATCTGACGTCTTATATATGGAATGGATATGATATGAAGTAGGTGAGATGATGATAATAGCAAATGGATCGAGGTGGTGTGGGATATATCGCCACTCGAAAGACATTGCACTATAGTAGATCACAGTAAGGATTTGAACCCCATGAAATGAAGAACACAACTTGGGTATCTTGAAACCTCTTCTTGATCCAAGAATAGACCACAGGAGAAATTATGCCGGCCCGCAGAAGATTCTGTCAGCATGTCAGCACCAGCGGCGGCCGTGTGCCGATGCAGAGGAGGCGGCGTGCTCTGGTAGCATGGCACAATGACGGCGGTGACCTCTATGGTGGGAGTAGATGGACCTACAGCTCAGGATGTGGGTAATTTCTGGAAACAGTGGTTGGCTGACCCAATTGCATGACATGGAGGCATGCGGCAGGTTTCCACGTCTAGGGCAGTGTGGCGGACATGGCTGGAAAGCTGTGTTACATGGCTTGAGCCCATGATCCAAATGGAATGATGTGGAAACCCGTGATAATGATCATGGGTAGTACGTGGCACCCACCGCATCCCGGGTAGAGAAGATCAGCCCGATCTAATGGGCTAGGTTGGTTAGGTGTGTTGGGAACAACACCTTGGTCTGGGCCGGCGTAGCATGTCGGGTCAGAACCAACCAGTCTAGGCTAGACCTAATAATTTGGGTCAACTCTGTGGGTCAGGTAGGACCTGGGTCGGGTTTCCAAACCCTGAGTTAGGTTAGCAGACCCCGGGATGGGTCGGGTCGGTTCGGACAGGACCCAAACCCAACCGTCCCCTTTTTACAAAAAGGGCCATAACTTTCCAACCTTGTGTCTGATTGATGAGACATTTATGGCATTTGGACCCTCTTGATGAGGTGTAACCTTTGATAAAACTTGTTGTATTTTTATAAAATAACAGAATAGTTATGGAGTTTCCCCTTGGTACTTCCCTCGAGGGTTCAGTACAACATTTCATGGAAATTCCCTTGAGAGATGAGTCCTGAATAGAGTTGTAAATCATCCTTAGGATGGAAGTGTTACTCTATCACCCTGTATATAGTTAATTGGGTATTTACATGACCTCCAAGCATAGGGCTTTAATCCTCCATCTAGTTGTCCGTATCATAGGGTTCACATAATTCTTCAAAATCCCCTATGTTATGAACCGCACCATAGGGTTCTTGGTATTCTATGAGAATCTCCTATGGTGCATGGTAACATAGATTGGGTTTGTGATATTATTCAAAATAACCTATATATAAATCATGATTTTTTACCAATATTTCCCCGTTGGGTGGGGACTTGGTTAGCAGAGTCTTATGACTGAAATTTGGTTGTGATGTACCCTCTCTTTCCTCATGGCTTCTTATGAGTATATCTGGATATCCTTAGTATATGTATGGGTGTATAACTATGTAGAGATGAATTTGAATTATTTTTTGGTTCTTACTTTGTGGTTTTAGGGTTCCCTACTGAGTATTATTTTACTCACCCTTGTATGGTCTTTCCATTCATGTATCGTGTCTTGTGCAGATGACCGATGCTTTGACATATTTCTAGGTGGATCAGAACTAGGGACAGGACCAAATGTTACCTTGTGAGATCATATGGGCCAAGGCATTCCTGACAGTTTTCTACTACAGCTTCATTACCCTTATTAGCAGGTTGGTCTTTGTAGTTTTCTTTCTATTTAGGCTTGTATTCTTGCCCCAGTTTGCAGTATTGCACTTTGCTTTTTGGTTGCACTCTGGTGGTATTACTTTTATGTTTGTGGTTTTCATGCATGGTGGTTAGTTTTTCCCCTTTCTTTTAGCTTTGTGGGATTTGAGATGTGTATGTGTATATAGGTACTTTGGCTAAGGCCTCTCATTTGGGAGATATGCCTACTCAACACTAGTCTCTAGCCCCTGGCCAACTGGAGGCGGGCTTGGGGTGGTCACGACACAATCCCCATCGAGACGGGTCGTTACATTCATTTACTTATTCCATGATATAAATATGTAATATTTTCATTCATAAGAAACCTAAATTTTATTTATAATTTAATTGGTGAGTTTATTATTCTCATGGTCGAATTACTATTCCAAAGGGTGGCATTACTATTCTTAATGGTCACATTACCATTACAATAGTCATGTTAACATTTAATAAATATTATTTTAAGATTAGTGTTGTTTGAAACATAAGATATAAAATTAATTTAATTTATTTAAGAAGATACATTCCATAAATCTTGTGGTGTTATATTCTTCCTTCCTTTAGAAATTTCAACCACAAAATTTTTCATGAATATTTCCTTCTAAAAAGATGAGGTTGGTTCTTCTTCATTTGATCCTTAGGCTCCCATGTTACTTCTTCCATTTTATGGTTTCCCCAAAGTACTTTTACCAGTCAACTCATCCGGTTTCTCAATACCTACTCTCTTGTGTCAAGAATCTCGATAGGCTCTTCACAGTAAGACAAATATGGTTCCAATTCTATTTCTTCATAGGTGAGTACATGTGTTGGGTCTGGCATGTTCTTTTTTAACAATGATTTTTAGAACACATCCAGAAATTGGGAGAGACTTAGTGGCATTTCTAATTGGTAAGCTAAAACTCCAATTATTTCTAGAATTTCAAACGGTCCGATGTACCTGGGGCTCATTTTCCCTTTATTAACAAACCTTGATACACTCTTCCATGGAGATAATTTCAGAAAGGCATGATCTCCCACATAGAATTTCAAATCCGTTCTCTACTTTTCAACATAACTCTTTTTCTGAATTTTAACTACTTCAATATGAGCATGAATTGTCTTTACCTTTATCGGTGTCTCTTAAATAATTTTTGCTCCTATAATTTTCCTCTCACCAACTTCATCCCAACAAGTTGGATTTTGACATCTCTTCCCATATAATTCTTAATATAGAACCATTTGAATACTATAATGGGAACTATTATTGTAGGAAAATTCTACCAAGGTTAATGATCCCATATACCTTGAAATTCAAGTGATCGAGATATTAACATGTCTTCAAATGTTTGAATAGTCCTTTCAGACTATCCATCGGTTTAAAGGTGATAAGAAGTACACATATAAATATCAGTATCCAAAGCCCTCTGAAGGCTCTTCTAGAATTTTTATATAAATCAGGGATCATGATTATACATAATTGAAAGTGGTGCACCATTAATCCTTACAACTTTATTAATATACTATCTTCCTAGGGACTCTAGTGGAAAATCCTCCCTTATAGTGAGTAAATTTACAGATTTGGTGAGTCGATCACAAATTTCCCATATTGTATCATTCCTTCTATGTGTACTTGGTAGTCCTATAACAAATCCCATCATGATTTCATCCCACTTCCATATAGGAATAGGTATAGGTTTCATGACCCCTCTAGGATGTTGTCTCTTGGTCGTTACTTGTTGAAAAATAAGACATCTTGATGCATATTCAACAATTTCCCACTTTATATTATCCCACCAAAAGTGTTAATTAAGATGTATATACAACATGGTAATACCAGGGTGTATAGAAAATTTTGAGCTATGAGCATTATCTAATAGCTCCCTCTTTATCTGAGGTATTGATGAAACACATAGTCTCTTTCCAATTTTCAAAAATCCATCCTCATACACGAAGTCTATCAATCTTCCATCCTTAAGGGCTTTAATTTAATTTTGAAAATTCTCATTGTCCGATTGAGATATTTTTATCTTGTTTGGTAAAGATGTTTTAGCAAACACTTAAAAAAGGAGTGATGTTTCCGTTTCCTTAACAATACCCATATCTATATTTACTAAAACCATGAACATAGGATCATTCTCAATCATCATTTGGGTTAGAAGTCCATGATGTTTCATACTTAATGCATATGCAGCCTTATTTTACTTTACTTGGTGGTAGTGTATTGAGAAGTAATAATTGTTGAGTAACTCGAGCCATCACCTTTTCCTCATGTCACTTTCTTTCTAAGGAAAGATGTATTTGAAACTTTTTTGGTCCATATATATCTCACATCATTCACCATAGAGATAGAATATCTATATATTCATAGAAAATATTACTAATTCTAACTCAAGATCATGAGTTGGATAATTTTTCTGGTGATTCTTCAACTTCCTTGATGCATAAGCAATAACTTTATCATTTTGTATAAGGACACATCCCAGTTCATTCATCACTGTATATCACAAACCCATCATTTTCTGATAGTAGAGTCAAAATTGGAGAATTTTCCAATCTTCCCTTAAATTCTTCAAAACATTCTATACATTCTTTTTTCTATATGAACTTCACCCCTTTACATTTGATCTTAGTTAATAGGTTATTCAATTGAGAAAAATTATGGATGAAATGATGATAGTACATACTAAACCAATAAAACTACATACCTCAGTTATGTTAGTTTCCATAGAAAATTATCATACTTATTTTGTCTTCATAGGATCAACTGATATTCCATCCTTAGAGAGAATATGGCCAAGAAAAGAAACTATTTGAAGCTATAATTCAAACTTTATAACCCTCCCATATAACTCTTTTCTTATATGAGTCTTTAGAATAATCAGTAAGTGTTTCTCATGGTGCTCATTGCTTTTGGATTATACCAATATATCATCAATAAATACCACAAAAAATATCAAGATATTCATTGAATTATCTTTTCATTAGATCCCTAAAAACAAAGGGTGTATTAGTCAGTTCAAATGGAATTACTATAAACTCATAATGTTCATACCGGGTTTAGAATGTTGTCTAAGGAATATCTTCCTTCATCATATACAATTTATGATATCTATAATGAATGTTAATCTTTGAAAAATATTGATCTAGATGGATTTGATCAAATAAATCATCAATTTGAGGTAGAGGATACTTGTTCTTTATTATAATAGCATTTATTTCTCTATAGTCAATGCACAGCCTCAAGGATTCATATTTCTTCTTCAAAAAGAGAACAGGGGATCCCCAATGAGAAATACTAGGGTGAATAAATCACTTATTACTCAAATATTCTAGTTTTTTCTTAAAGTCCACTAATTCCATAGTTTCCATTATATAATGAGTCTGATATTTGTCATGCATCGAGGATTTGATCAATGGTAAATTCAACTACACACACTGGGGGTGCCCTTGTAATTCCCCAGGAAATACATCAATGTATTCCTGCAAAATTGTTAACATCCTCAATTTGAAGATTACTATATTAATCCCTAGATTTTTTTTTCTCTACATTCCCAAGAATTTCATTTAGTAGAGATATTGGTGGTGGATCTATATAAGAATAAGATAATGATTTTTCTTATCTAAAGATAATGGATTCTATATCTTCCTCAAATATTATAATTTCTTTCTTATTATAATAAATTTTCACATCATATTTTGAAAGATAGTCCATAATGAAGATTTTACCAAAGTCATTCATGGGTATTATGATAAGGTTAGTAACTAAAGGGAATTTATGTGTCATAACAGGGATTGACTGCTGCATTTTTATTGTAATGAGACTTCCCCTAAAAGTTTTGATTGATAAATCCTTTCTTAAATCAAAAGGTAAATGTATAATTTCCTTGGAAAATTGGTTATATATAAAAGATTATGATAAACTAGAATGAAATAAATAATTATATAGATTTATAGATAGGATTAATGATCTAACCACCACATCATTGGGTACTTCTTCATCAGTTGTGGTGATTGTATAAGCTTTTCTATCTCCCCTTGGACTCTTATATGGTAGATTCCCCTGAATCTTGGGAAATTGATTGGAATAATGTCCCATTTCATTATAGTTGAAGTATTTACCATCATTTATTTGTTTCTTTCCCAATAATTCATTAGCTCGATAACCTTTTTCTACACACTTATAATAAACTCTCATACCTTTCAAGCATTTACCATGATGATTCTTTCCAAATTTTCACATAATAGGAATTTCTTTATTCCCATATTCTTCTTTAAGGCTTCAACTTTTTCATGATTATCATAAGAACTCTTTTTCTCCTGATTTCTCTTGAACACCTAGAATCTATCAAATTCATTCTCCATGTTAATGACACTTAATACTTTTTCATCATATAAAAAAATGTTTTAGAATCCAGTTCACTTCGTAGAATTAGTTTAATACCTTAAAAGAAATGATCAATCTTATCTTTCTAATCACATATGTAATCTATAGTATACAAAGATAGTCTTGTGAAGGTATCCTCATACTCTGTAACACTATCTTCTTACCATTTCTTTAAGATAAGGAATTTTCTATTCATTTCAGTTTGTTTCTTGAAATGGAAGTATTTAGAAAATAATGATTCATTAAAATTTCTCTATTCTATGACTTATATTTAATCTTACTTCTTAGTATTCTAGATCAAAGACCACCATTGATTAGAATCACCCTTGAGATAATATACTTCTAGTATTACCTTTTTGTTTTCATTGTATCTCAATTACAGAAAAAAAATTCAAGGGACTTGATCCACCACCCATATACCACTGAATTAGTAGTCCCACTAAATGATGGGGGATTCTACCAAATGAAATTATCCAACATAGGTTTAGTATGTTAATTTTTTATAACCTGAGTAAGCTATCCTAATATGGTTATGATCTATTCAACTCTAAAACTAACTGTGTTGACTGGATCTATAAGGAAATCCCTATATTTTATGTGGGTATTGATTCACTTCCTTTCATTAGGCTCTATTTATAAAAAATATCATATTTTAAATTAGGTAATGAATTATAAAGAATAATTTAAAACTAGAAAAACACTTAACATAAATCACATAGATAATCTCACAATCAAAAACATGGTTTCTTGGGGGATATATTTTCTGTTAAATACTTTATAATGGTTTGTAAATACATTGTGAATTATCCTAAAAATATACCCACATGAGTTTCAAACTTGGTGAAAATTAAATCACATTTTTGTGTACTAGATTACATCGATTCAAGCTCGACACACCATCTTGGAGTTCTTACCCCTAGGTACATCTGTTCCAGAACCACATCCACTTGTAGTATCCATACAAGGATGTATTTCTAGGAATACCAACATAATATCTAACTTATAAAAATTATAGGATGTTATTCTATGATTATCTTCAAAGTCTCTCATAGGTTTATTATCCCGAAAATATTTTTTATAAATCTATTTCCCAAGGTTTCTATTGAACTTCTTCTAATACCAACTTTAACAACACCGACCCCAGTAGCCTAGAGTCAGTGGTCATTTTATTACAATGTAATAGATACAAGATATCACATCACCAAGGATCGATCACTTTAGTAGTATTAAAGAAGGTAGATATATACACAGTTCCATAAATACTTTGGAAAAATAAATATAGAGCATAACAATGGAAAATGAACTACTTCCTCGAAGCTTAATCAAAAGTTTCATCTTAAGAACCTAGGGATAGAAAAAAAACAAAACGGGTGAGGTCAAATTCTCAGTAAGGGTCTCATATAGAATAAACACAAATAAATAATAAGTGGATCATAATCAATTAGAAATAATAAATATTTTATAGTGAATAATTTAGAAAAACATTCAATCAATAAATTGATACTGTAAATGAATCCATAGATTTTTTCATAGTGAAAATCATCTGGATAATAATAACTAAATACTAAATGAATAAAATTATTAATTATTGGATGTCATGTATCTGGAACATGAGCCATCATACTATCAAGACAATGTAATTCTATGGGTATATACCCATATAATTACGTTTGTAAACAGACATGAAGGGTTTGTTGCCAACTGTTTTGTCTTGTGAGACTTTTCGATTCATTGAGGGGCTATATTGTTGTGCCTCGCTCTTCACTGTAATTATTTACCATTATTCATGAATATATTTAGTTCAAGAACAATATTTCTTAAAAATATATGTATTTAGTAGGAAAAACTGATTTATCAACATTTCAAAATTCAAAGTAATCACTGTATGTAAAAAATATTATGTAGCTTGTACAATAATCGTATCCATGATACAAGAAAATATGGATATTTAAGATTAATATAGTGTCAAGTGAAAAATGATCTCAATGTTTTAGTAGATACACAACATAAAAATTATTAGTTTCACAATACCATGAAAGTCTTAATGAAATGGAAATTGAGACGAAGTCCATTACCTTAATTCCCGCTTAATTAAGCCTCTTTTTATGTCTCTTGAAAAACAAGATTATATTTATTAAAACAATGATCTAGAAGTTAATTATAGTTATTTATAAAACTATTTATCACTTATAATTATTGTAATATATTTATTAAATTTTTTATAAAATTGAAGAATTTTGATTTCAAGTTTTTTTTAAATAATGTTTTTCCTTGATTTCTCTATTTTGTTAAATGTAAACAATAAAATAGTATAATTATTTCTAGAAGAATAAAATACATGTAATTATATATTTATATATAATATATAATTTATACTACCTGTACATGAAGGTGGTTATAACAATCATTTTTGGAAATGTCTTCGTAGGTGGTTAACCGACCTTTAACGGGGCATTGTCGTAAAAGTAGAAAAAAAGGAGTGAAATTTTTATATATGTCATATATATAATACTATAAGTAGTTTAAAATAATTAATATAGTTTTAAAATACTATATAAATAATTTTTATAGTATATGTCTTTTAAATGAATTATGAAAATAAGAATTTGAAGAAGAATAGAAGGACGAGTTAATGGAGATTTACTCTTTGCTCGGGGTGGCTTCACTTGCACGACACTAAAACTACCTAAGTGATAATAGTTGTATGCCTCTAGAACATCCCTATGTATTTCAAGAGGATTAAAATAGAGTATTTGGGTAGATATTTGTCTTTTTAAAGGGTGGGATGAGTGTTTTGGCAAGGGAAGGGGTAGAAGTTATTTATACTTGATGAGAGGTGGATTTTTAGAATAAAATATTAAATAAAATATTATATTAAAATGAGACTTTTAATAGTTAATTTTTTTAATATAAATAATATATTAATATAATATAAAGTTTTTAAGACTTTAAAACACATTTATAATTCCAATTAATTTATTTATTGAAAATTAATTTGGAAAGATGTAAAAATTAATATTTTATGGAACCACTTTTGACTTTATGTTTTAAAAAATAATTTCTAGGTTTTCAAATTGAGTTTATTTTATTTTAATGAATAATTATTCAAATTAAATATTTTATGCATTAACTTGAAGTTATTTAATTTATTATGTCACTAATACATCATGACTAATGTAATTTAAGTTACACCAGTTAAGTGAAAACTGTATTTAATATTCATCAAAAAAATAAAGTATTTCAAAAAAATACCAGAAAATCACCCTTGGATAATTTTGATGTGTTGAATTTAAATATTATATCCATTTTATGAAAATATTTTTCTAAATATGATAAATTTAATTTTTAATTAAAATCATCATTTTTTTGAAAAATACTGATTTTAAAATAATAACTGATTTTGTTACACTTTGAAAAATTAATTTAGGTCTTATAAAATTATATTATAATCATAAGACAGTAAAATATTAATTTATAAATATATTTTCTGTAAATAAATTTTGTTTTAAATCATTTTATTAATTATAAAATTGTAAAACAATACTTAATTTATCATTTCTAAAACATTCATTTACTTAATCCATGATATAAAGATGTCATATTTTCATTCATAAGATACCAAAATTTTATATATAATTTCATGGGGGGTTATTATTATAATGGTCACATTACTATTCCTAAGTGTCACATTACTATTCCTAATTGTCACATTACGATTCCTAAGGGTCAAATTACTATTTCAAAGGTCATGTTAATATTTAATCACAATTCATTTAAGATCGGTGTTGTGTGCGATATAAGCTATTGAATGAATTGAATTTATTTAAGAAGATACATACCAGAAATCTTGGGGTGTTATATGCATAATGTGAAACTAACCTTTACCTCTATCATGGACTCTAGTTTAACTACCCTAAGTTATTTCCCTAACTTGGTATTGTTACTCATGAATTGGGGTAACACATCCCCTACATTGGAATGAATGGCCTATGGAACTCCAGGTGCCAGCCTTGTAAGGGGTATCTAAGACCATTCCCAACTCTGGTGACTGTCCAAATAATTTTCCATCGGCCTACAATAGAAATTTCATACAGATCCTCTGAAGATGGCCCAGTATTCCAAAAATACGACAATCAACTATAGGTTAAGGACATTGCGGGTGCTTGTGACCAAATTTTTCACACTGATAGAACTGGAACAGAACACTATATTGATATGGTAATCCACTACCTAGAATTCACTACCCACTATTAATTTGGTGGAAACTATAATAACATCTCTTCTTACCACTCAAAGAAGAACTCTCGGATCGCCCTGTTGATATAGCTTGGCTGCTTCTTGAAGCCTCTCTTATATTCCCTTATGTGATGAGTGCCTGATTCATCACATATTCAAAGATTATTAAATAGAAAACATTTACCTATGACCTTATATTATAACAAAGAACATCCTCGAAACATCTCTCACTAGATATCTCATCAGCTACCAAAGAGGTTGTAAAGATCTGTAGGTCGGTAAAATGTCTAACATAGTCCAGCACTATCAAACCCTCATACGTGAGACGTATGAACTCATGAGATTTTTCATATCTCAAGGTATCTGTATTGAAATGGATCAGGAACCTTGTCTCAAATTCCTTCCAATATTTCTCATCCTGGTGCTAGGATTCCTCTAGAATATCCCACTAATGATTGACAGGTCCATAAAGAATATAAGTAGCCGGATTTATCCTCCTATCTATAGGGGCTTTGAGATGATTGAAGATTGTATGGACTAACTCAATCTAGAATTTGGATACTAGGGTACCCCCTTCCCTAGTAAACATACGTAGATGCTGAAGCGGGAACTCTCTTGTCAGCTTAGACATTGAGGGAATGGTAAAAACACTATCTCTTTCCAAGGATCACATGACCCTCATGAAACTACCACGAAGCTAAACATGACTCTACTCCTCAGGATCTACAAGAGTTTTGTGTTCAGCTACATTAGAAGCATGTTGAATTCCACTCTCTTAATTCTTGATTCAAAGCTGACGAGGAGGCAATTTCTCTACAAGAGAGACACGCACCTTAGATAACTGGATAACAATAAGGTCAAGCCTATTAAGTGACTAAAACTAAGAACCACTAACTCTTGGTCTTTCTAGACATGGCTTACAATAATTTTAT
Source organism: Viscum album (assembly GCA_963277665.1). Lineage (NCBI taxonomy): Eukaryota > Viridiplantae > Streptophyta > Magnoliopsida > Santalales > Viscaceae > Viscum > Viscum album. Next base: position 2,105,100,070 of record OY728140.1, on the reverse strand, counting down.
CATGAAATGAAAACTCATTTAATTTATTTAGAGAAATATATATCTCATATTACAATTCAATAGGAAATTATTTATCACATTAAAAAAATAAATATGTTCATATCATGAACAATGCTTGTCAATATATCCCTATATGCCTATTATGATGCAGGTATTATCAACTTGTGCCATATCAGGGCATGATTACAAACCTCATGAAATAGTAAGATAATAAAATAATGACCTCATACAACATGTGAATCATCCAAGGTTAAATAACATCAATTGTAAAAAGTACACAACACAAACAGTAATCTCATCCATGGGTACTCAGATTTTTCCCCATACATGGGTTAGATACTCCTATTAATAGGATCATTATAAAGTCATGAAACATCATAGTCTCTTTTATACCTTTCCCAAACTATAAGGAAAAATAAAATAAAACCTTCTCCATTGACACGTCTTTCTAATATCCCCCAATCTAACACTCTCTCACATGGCCGGAAGGGTTGGTTATAAGAGCTCAAACACACCTCCCAATATGACATAAGCTTCCGAATAGTACCAGGGGTGTGAAATGTTTAGTGAGGAGACTATACCCTTGGTATGAAGTGTCATAGAAAAATAAAAAATCATATTAAAATGAAAATAATAAAAGTAATGACATAGATAAAGAAAAAATAAAATCTAACTAAATAATACAATAAATAAATAAGGCAATAATGTAACTAAATATCATTCTAGAATAATACAATAAAAAACTAGAAGAACCAAATAAAAGACTCAAGTCACAGGTCTTGGACCCCACATATATCCCATCTCCAAAAATCCAAACCAATAGTAAATGAGAAATCAATAGCAAGTTCATTTTCCCTTGTCCAAACATATATCCACAAAATCTACTTGGGTTCCAAACAACAATCTGAATAGGGTGTGTGTATAACTAAATATGTAAAAAACACAATGTTTAAATAAAATATGCCGGATAAAAATTGTATGTAATAAAGTGATAAACATGCATGCTAATTAATTCAAAAATTAATAAAATACAAAAACAACATGCTTTAGATCCAAATCTGAATAGCCCTGGGAATGTCTTATGACCTTGTCAACCACTACCATATAACTAAGGTAAAATAACCTACTTTGGAACTATGCCAGAATATCTCTTAGAATTTCTTACGATCATGCCAACCATAACCATATTACTAAGGTAAAATAGCCTACTTTGGTGCCATGCCGAAATAGATCAGAGAATGTATTATAAACATGCCAACCACAACCATATAATCATGGTAAAGTCACAACAATCCAGATCAAATCATGATAAGCATCACATAATTTCTATGTCAAATCCCTATAAGCATTTAAGCACCTCATGTCAAATCCCTATAATCATTACTGCATGGGATTGGGCATAACCCTCTCTCTCTAAGAATTACATCATGGGATTGGGTCAAGCCCACTCAATATCTACATTACAACCTATAAGTGTGTGAGTACTAGGGCTGAACCCAAGATATAAGCATTACAGCAGGGGACTGGGCTAAGCCTTCTCAATATCATCATTACATCATATAAGTGTGCAGGTGTTAGGTCTAAGCCTGATATATTAGCATTACAGTATGGACCACAATTCTTATCATACAGCATGGATATCAAAATATCACATCATATATCTCAATGGTTAATTATGTGAATTACCATTATTCTTTCATATTCCACTTGGAATTTAGTTCACAATTGATTAATAATTATATAAATAAGCAATAAGCCACAATTTAGTGATTCTATAATAAGAAATCACCCAATGTCACATGTTATGCTAAACATACTTTAATCCATTATCCAATTCTAAATCCATTGGAGCAAAAAGCAATCAAGGAATAATATTATTCAATTATTTAATTAATTTGGGTGCACGCAATGATGGTGCAATCACAATATTTTATAAACTTTGAAATTATCAAACTATAGGGTTAACAGTTAGACTGCCTACCTTTAACTGATAATCCAACAATGCTTCAAACAGAAAATTCCCATGAAGAAGAAGGTGTGGATGATTACAAAGAGGTTCCTAGATCAAAACAGATCAAGATCAAAACCAATAACACAATTGTAAAAGGGATTTCACCGTAATGATTGGAGAACCAAAGGTAAGAAAGGAGAAACACAACCAAAGGAACATTCTAGGGATTGAAGATGCAAATAGAATGTCCGTAAGGGAGGTTAGCACTCTAAAATTTCATGGAGAGAGCCCTAGGTTTAAGAGAGGAGGAGCTATAGTGAAATAGAATGAATTTCAGCCTCATAGCATGTTTGAAATTGTAGGTCTGGAATTTACACTATGTGTAATGTGGTTACACATCATGTTAATGTATTTAATGGATTTTTCCAAAAAATCCATCACCTCAGATTTATTTTATTAAAACTCACAAACAATTAAATGACATGTAATCCCTTTACACGAAGTGTAAATGTAATGCCTTTGATTTTTCAACCCATTTTCCTTTTAAACAACCCAAACCCCCTTTAAAGCTTCTCAACTTACCAAGACCCAATAAAACACTTATCCCATTTATACTCAGACTCTATTTACTCAAACGAGCATAGATCCCTGAACTTTAGGTCATTTTCTTCAACAAAGGCTCACTATCTCCGAACAAGACTTGGAAACTAAGGTTAAAATAAAAAAACTCAGAGAGAGACATACCTAGAAAAATAGGGTCTTACATGTTCCCCATTTCAGGTCGTCACTGATCAGAAACCCATCAATGCCACAAAGGAAGACAACACACCACAAACCCCCACCGTCATCACTGTCGGGGTTCCATCGCCAAGAAACATGACCCCAAAATCTAAATTAGTGTTGTAAAAGCACACCAAACCATTGAAAATCCCCTGGAACACCTGTTCAAAGCATCCCCAACACATCCCCATCCATCCCTAAAAATAATTGCAAGGGCATCGATCAGCATCTCGTGATCCTCCATCACCATCCACCGTTGTCAAGGGTCATCATCAACCACCACCAACAAATCACCAATGTTATCCACCATTTTCAAGGCACCATCACCCACCACCAATAAGGGGTTTCCATAAGTCACCACCATCAAGGCACCATCGATAGAAAAATTTGAGACTCCATCTTTAACTTCCAACTTTCTAGCTATCGACTATCATGGAACTATAGTACGATGCTCACTACCGCAATCTATAAAAAGATCATAATGACCAAAATCCCATCAAACCCTCCATTTCTAGAGTGATTAACAAGTAAAATAGAGATAATCTCTTCATTTTTGTGAGAAAAACTCTCCAAATATTGAATTCTTCATTATTATTAATATTTTCATTAATATACATTACATATTTATGTAATTAATGAAATCTTATATAGAAACACATACCTAATCTTTATGTAATTTGTTCAGATTTTAATATTAATTTTAGAATTTCATTTAATAACATAATATATTTAATATATTATGTTTTTAATCAGGAAATTTTATTTATTCGTTTTTAATATTATTTCAGTTAGTATTATTTATATTTTTTTTATTTTTTTATTTTTTTATTTTCATTGGAATTTAATCATTCTCTAATATTTATTTACAATTTTTTAATATTTTCAATATGTATTCATAGTCAATTCAATATATGTCTATATTTTATTCTTCTAATATTTTTCATAATTATTAAAACTTATCTATTTTTTATATTTTTAAAGTCTACTCATTTTTAATTATTAAATTTCACTCTTTTTTAACTTTCATGCATTTAAGATTATATATTAAATAATAATGTTAAAAATATATTTGTAAATAAATATTTATAAATAAATATATTTATAAATGTACATTTACTATATTAATAAAAATATATATTTATAATTATAAATAAATAAATATAATTTTTAAAAAGTATTTATATAATTATAAATAAATAATTATAAAATTATAATAAGCATATTTACTATATTTATTTTTATATTTATATTTATATATTAATAAATATATATAATTATATAACTATATTTATGGTTATATAAAAATATTTATAAAAATATTTAAAATATATTTATTTATAATTATAATTATAAATACATATCAATAGTTTTATTTATAAATACGCATTTATATTTATTTTAATATTTTTATAATTATATAATTAATTTTTTTTATAATTATGTATACTTATATTTATTTATAATTATATTTATAAATGCATATTTATAATTCTTTAAATATATTTATAATTATATACATTTATATTTTTAAATTTTATTATTGAAATATTTTTTAATAAAAATGAATAAATTATATATATATATATATATTAATAAATATTATATTAATTATATATATATAATTAAATTATGAATACTATGAGAATTTTTATAAGAGTTAATTATTTTTTAGGTAAAAATTTATGCCAATGGGTTATGCCTCAACCCACAAGGTAGCCTGCCACATAGCTGGCTAAAATTAGACCTCACGTCCAGGTTAACTCACATATAAATATTTATATAAATATAGTAAATATATTTATTATTTATATACAAATATTTATAAATATATTTAAAAATATATTTATTTATAATTATAATTATAAAAAGATATCTATAATTATATTTATAAATATATATTTAAATTTATTTTAAAATATTTATAATTATATAATTAATCATTTGTTTATAATTATGTATATTATATTAATTTATAATAATATTTACAAATGAATTTTTATAATTCTTTAAATATATTTATAATTATATTCATTTATATTTATAAATTCATTAATGATAAATTATTAATAAAAATTAACAAATTAAATATATATAATAATAATAAATAGTATATTAATTATATATATTTAAAATTAAATTACTAATAATTTGAGAATGTTTTTTAAATAGTTAATTATATTTTAGGTAAAAAAAATATGTCATTGGGATAACCCTCAACCCACTAGGAACCCCACCATATAGCATACCCAAATTAAGCCTGTTAGCTAGGCTAACTAGTAGGGAGAGTTTCCCACATAGAAAGAAGAGATTAGTTGGAAAACCAAAGCATCATGGTGGCATGTGGTGGTCAGGCCCACACAAAAACAGGAGGAAGGTGTTGCCGGCATGGGGTGGCATCGGCGGTGGTTGGTATCCTCCGACACCAATCTAACATCATTGATGGTATAATGTTGGGGGTTAATATATAAAAAATGTAGAGCATGTCTCAGAATAGGATGTGTGATGCGCAGATTTGCGTTCAACCCTTTCTCAATGCTAAGAAAGAGTTGAAAAAGGATATCCTTTATCAACTATTTTATATAATCACTCATAAAGGGTACCCTTTATCAGCTCTAGAAAAGAACGGACAAAGAATTGTTTTACCAATGGTTTTTATTTTAGCATTGATAAAACTTTACTAGTCTTTTAAATAGAACTCTAACCAAAATGATTTCTCTCATGCCATTCTAGCTCTCATGAAAGTTTAAATTTGTCAATGCTCTCCCTCAACATTTTCTTGGATAAATCAAACCTCTCAAATACTGAGTTATGTTATTATTTCTACTCCTCTCTCATTTATATATTTTTCCCTTTATTTATTAATTTCAATCATTATTCATCTTGGTTTCTATTTCTTGTCATTTTTTCCATTGTTTCTCAAAATATTTACAGACTAGAATTTATTAGTCAATAGGTGATCTTAGGTTCACATAAGGGTGTGAAATTTGGGAAAAAATATTTATTTTCTCTATTAATCTTTGGTTCATCTTCTATTAGTTTAGAGTGGTCCATTATTATGGATTGAAATATAGTAAAAACAATTTATTTATTTTTTGGAAAAATGATCAAGTGTATACACTATATATATTTCATTAATATCTTTAATGAAATCTCTGAACACATGTTCATCTCCATAATTAAAATAGAACCTCCTGGTTTTTTTTGAAAGAACTGGTACCTTCACAATAAAAGTGTAAAAATTATCTAACTCTAAGCTTTTTTCTAATCATTTTCCTCTTTTATTTTTAATATTTGTTATTATTTAATAATTATATTAATATATGTTATTGAATAATGAGGAAGATATATGACTCCCTATAAATGATAAGAGTGACAGGTTCTTGTGGGCCTTATAAATAAATAATGATTTCTAGAACACAAAGAATATTTATATGTTTGATGAATAAGGTTGTCTTTAAAATGAAAAAAATCACCCTAAAACTTAAGATGGTATTATTTATTTAATGTTTTTAATTAATAGAATCAATGTGAGAAGTGAGGATGGTAATTTTTTATGTCTGTGTGTACAAAAATTAAATAATTATAGTAAAATACTATGTTATCTTTTAAATATAGTGAAATAATGGTTCACCTAGTAATATCTATATTTATATATCAATTACACTGTCATAAAATTGTTATTGTAATAAAAATCATTCATACATAACCATCATAAACTTAAATTATATTATTATATTTGATTTTAGATACATCCTAGATATAAGGAATCTCACCTCCTATATAATATAGATTGATAATAAAATCAATAAATGATAACTCCATCCATCCCATAGTGTATTTATTATGACCCCACTCACACAACCTTGGCCTCACAAAAAGAGAAGTACTTCTGAAATTCAGTCCTTGAAACAAAAGGAATTTTCCTTTTAATATATTAATTGATGGGTTTCTTTGATTATTAAAACTGTAATGGTTCTCTAAGTATGAGTGAATGTAAGACCTTCTAGATGAGCCTTCTTGTGGTCACACAAATCTAGGAGCCTCTTATAGGGATCAGACTAATGCTTCTATTTTTTCAGCTTTAGGAAGAAGAATAATAAATATTATTCTATGCTTCACAAAATCCCCATACCAAAAATATTTAGATTTAAGGAGAAAATTTACATCCTCATCAGCTTCATCTATGGAATAGTTATTATTTTATTTTGTTTCTTGAGACTCATCCCTAATCTCATTAGGATATTCACTTATGTTTCCTGAACTACTCTAAGTCGTAGTCATCCCATACTTGGTACTAATGATCATTTGGGATAAATTAAATGGATAAAAGCTACCACCAATGGAGTAATTATTTTCTCAAATTAAATTACCCATTTCCTTCAATGCATACTAAAATTATTAAAACAATAAAATGTTGGGTTCCTATTATTATAATTATCTATAAATTTCACCTTTTATTATGAATATATTATGTGTATCTATTTATATTTTATAAAAAATGAATATTTTATAAACCTGATAGGATGGATATGAATCAAAAATGGATGCACACTAATCGTATGACAAAATAGTATAAATATAGAGTTAAAGAGTTCACCAGGTTTGCAATAGAGCATGAATACAACCCTTTTCAAATCCTTTATCCATGTTTACATTTTTTTTATTCTAGAAAAAAAATTCTAGAAGATTTGTATGAATATTTTATTTATCATGGAATAGATAATAGTTATAAATATTGGACTAAACCTAGGGAAAACTGAATATACACACCGATTGGGATGATGCACTTGTTTATGAATCATTTGATATGAATAAAAGTGTAAATAATAATGGATTTCATATGAAATAAATATAAATTTAAATTGAATATGTCCTTTATGATTATCTAAAGTTGTTTGAGAAGTTAAATAGTGCTGGTAAGAGACCATTGTATACCAATTGTACTAAATACCCAACATTTTCATCTATATTGATGTTATATAATTTGAAATCTAGAAGTGAATAGAGAAACACCAGCTTTATAGAACTACTTGGTCTCTCAAATGATATTTTAGTAGAAGAAAATGGACTTTGTTTTTGAACATATGATTCTAAAAAAATACTATGTTCAATGGTAATGATCTCTAAAAAAATCATTCTTTTCCAAATTATTTCATATTATTTCACAACGACCATGAATCACTCATAAAATTTCCTAATTGTGACTTGAATCAATAAAAAGGATGAATCAATTCATTCAAAATCAATATTGTATATTCTTATCATTCCATGGTTTAGATGACTTTATAGATATCAAGAAATCGTGAGACAATTGACCTGGCACACATATACAAGAATTAAATAATGGAAACTACACCATCCAATAGTCTCTTCTCAGTGAAAGAAAATTTATTTTTAGTATCTTGAATTTGGAAATGAGTTGATAAAATTCCATATTATTTTATCTACATATGAAATAAATCCTTTTGGTGTATATAGTGGCACTCATAGTACATGACCAGTTATATTGATAAATTGTAACTTTCCTCCATTATTATATATGAAGTGAAAATACATTGTCTTTTCTATACTAATATATAAACCTAAACAACCCAATAATGATATTCATGTTTATTTGTCTCTATTGATCAAAGATTTGAAATTGATGTGGGATACAAGTATTATAATGTATAATGCTCATAGAAGTGAAAAATTCACATTAAGTGATGTGTTGTATGGGATGATCAATGACATTATTTCTTATGGAAATTTTGTAGGCTATAGAATTAAAGGAATGTTGGGGTTTCCTATTTATAAAAAATTCACATACACAGTTTGCTTGAAACATTCCTTGAAAACTATGTTTTTAAGACATTATAAATTTTTACCTCGACGATATACATACTGATCCTGGATGACAACATTCGATGGGAATATCGAACAAGGTACAACATTATCTCCACTAATGGGTGATTGACTATTTGATAAGGTAAAATATATTTACACAATTTTTGGTAAAACATTTTAAAAAAAACATATGAACATATGTTAGAAAAATGGATCGATTTTATTTGAATTTTTTAGTATACTTTTTTGTATGTTAGAAATTATCTCTAATTCATTCATGTAGAAAAAAATGTATTTTATAGTGTTATTGTAATGTTACTAAATGTTCCTAGAAAAAAAATATTGCCTCAAGGCTAGGTTGGACATGATTGAAATGAGGATAAAGGAAGATTTGGCATATGTGAAGGGGGAAATGTGGACTTTTATTACTCTAGTAGCTTACTATCTAGATAAGAAAATTTGTAATTTTTTATTTTCCTTAAAAGTGTAAAATTTCTAGAGGGTTATTTATGAGATGTAAATAATTTTTTGTCAATGATTAATTTGAAGTTATAAGGACTAAAATCACTTGACTGTCGTGTTTTAATGAATTATTTTATGCTCAACACTTTATGTTTCATTCTACCTAAAAATGTATGATATACATTAATTAGAATCTGATTTTTTTCAAATACATATGAATTAAATTTATAGACCCTATGAAGTTTCAAATCATGAATATGGATGTTGGAATCATATTATTTTAATTATAAATTCTCTTCTCACCATAATTATTTCATATAATGATCCACATGATGGTTCACTAAGTTAGAGAGGATCAACGAGGGTTTCTGCCTCGTTGAATTCGGTGAAGGGATGTTGGTGCGCTGGTGAAGGGATGGAGGAGGTGGTTGCCGGTGAACGGACTCGTTGGCGTCTGGCTGTGGCGGTGAGTTTCCGGCGACGTCCAAGTGAAGTGAAGATCATCTCCAATGACGGTTTCACACCACAGGTTTCGCCACGCTTCTCGAGGTGTGCGGACCGAGGTGAGCACGTGATTTGACAAAGCCCGAGGCGGTGCGTGGCTCGAGGCGTTGAAGGCAGTGTTTTAAAAATTTTGAAGTGTTTCGTTTGAATTTTGAATTCCCTGATGTGGTGATGTGTATTTGTAGTGTTTTGGGTACCAGCAACCCCTAAACCGGTTTCAGGGGAACCGGCTACCCTCAAACCGGCCATTAGAAAATCAAAAACAAAATGATTTGTAGCAATGTCGGCCATAAGGTTGTACTGAGGAATGATATATTGTTGAAGAATATATTGAATTATATACATATTACCTATCAGATGTTGATATCATCGGTCTCCCTATGTATTTTCATAGTACATGCCTTATGGGTGAATGGATTTCTATAAGAGATGTTGTTACAATTTCTAATATAGAGCAGGATCAATCTCACCATTACATTTTATATAATATTGAAGAAGTTGATCCATACATTGAATCCTATAAATAAATTATTTTACATTTGAATCTATCAAGGTCTGAAGAATAGATATTAAATTTAATGCACTGACCCCAGTTACCCAGATTCGATGATTTATTACATAGAATTGGCAAGATACAAGGAACCATGTCCTGAAATACCAAACAAATTAGTATTATTTGAAACAAGATACATACATGAGTTTAATATTAAAACTTGAGAAGAAATACAAAACTAATTTATTCCATTAGAAACATCCAATCCTCCTAAATTATTCTTTCAAGTCACTCATAACTAACTTCTTCATATCCTGGGAAAATGGAACATAAGAAAGGGGTGATCTTAAATGCTCGGTAAGAGTAATAAGTACAGCAGAAGATAACATAAACATTAGGCTTGTTGAATAATTAAAAACACATGCCTCTAGAAATAATAAACCTAAACTATTTATGGCTAGAATATGATCAAAGTAAATAATTCCATAATAAAACACAGTCATTGGTATTATACTAGAATAACCACATAAACCATCATTATTATTTTCATAATGAGAGAATTTATAATTTTGGACTTTCTGAAACATCTTGTCAAGGCCTCGACCAAGACGTCTAAAAATGATTTAGGCCTTATCCAAAACCATATATCAAAATGGGAAATGAATCATCCAATTCGATGTCTAATTGTCTCGTGAGACCTACCAATTCACCAAGGAGCTATAGTGGGCTCCACCCATCATGTACTAAGCCCAATACATTCCTCATATGAAAAGGTTGAAACATAACATAAACATTCGTATTAAAACTAGTATACAAAATGTCAATAATTTAACCATAAAACATGAATCATATAAAAATAATACATCCCCAGTAAAACATATCACAAAACCTTAAATACAATATGGAATATTTGTATCATAATGAATCAACATCAAACAAGTGTAAATTTTATCAAAAGACGTTGACATAGATGAAATCAAAACTTTTTGAGAGAAATATATATTTCTATTTTGAAATAATTTAAGAGTCACATAATTATAAAAGAAAAAATTTATTTTGAAAATAATTTAATAATATTTTATGGGGATATTCGATGATTTTATAACGGTGGAAAATAGCCGCACACACAGTATAAGGTAAAAAACAATCTTACCATAATTTTGTCAAAAAGGTCATAAAGTACCTTTTTTGGAAAACGACGGAAAGATTCCTTTCATAACATATAAGGTAAAATAAGGGAATAAATGACTTTAAACCATAGTATAGTAAATAGTAAAAAAAATTAAATATATTTATAAGAAAACATGGATGTGGATGATAAAGAGGTCTCACTAGATACTTATGTAAAAACAACCTCAGATAATAAAGAGATTGTGAAATTAACCCTTACCTTGTAATTTTCCTTAGTCAATGGTATGTTAACCTCATGTATAATAGTTAAAACATTGTTATTAAATTATACAGTAATCATATCCATAAATACAATATCATATATGATCTTATAATGTTGTTTTGTTAAAAATATTTTAGGAGTATCACCATTTGGGGTGTTAACTGATTTGTTTTCATTTATATGATTGGTTATATAAGTCATGTTTGTTATGGATAGGATGTATTTTATTCATATAAAGAATTATATTATGTTCATAAACATTATTCCTAATCATAAAATTAAAATTATTCTTGAATGATTATGATGGGGAATGAATCTCATCACGTTGGTGGAGATGGTAATCTGTACGTACGCATGAGCAACAATATCATTATATTGATGGTGAAATCATTTTTAATTGGATGGAATATCATATATAAATAATAATTAACATGTTATATTTATTATTTAAATTAGTTATACTCATTATTATGTCCATCCAAATAATGAAGTGTTTGAATAATAAACTACACCACAACGTGGAGACGGTAAGTCGTACGTACGCACGTATGGTGACTTTGTCATTCATATGATGGATAGAATAATGAATATAGTTTTAAAAATTTTATAATAAAATCAAAATATATAGAAGATTATAGATTTATTATTTTAGAATGTAAAAAATAAAGAAAGAGGAAGTGGAATAAGAAAAGAACTTCAAAGAGGTGATGAAATATTTACCTCTTTTTCTGGTTCTTCCTTTTGATTTGATCAAAAGGGCTCCTTAGGTTGGGTTTCTGACCAAATAAAGGCCTCAAGAATGAATTGAGGAAATATTTAAGGATATTTGGGTAGGTTTTGGCTGAGACAAATGGATTTGGAGGTGTGAAATTAAGAGAAGGGGAAGTACCTTTTAATAAGAGAGGTGAGGGTCACTTTAGAAAAATCTTGAAATATTATTTTATAATTAAATAATTTTCAGTTTCTAATCGATAAAAAATTATTAATTTCTAGGATAAGGTTGGGATGGGTCAAAAATCGCTAAACCAATAGGTTTTGGAAAGGTTTAGTTCACCATATTAACCTTATCTTTTAGATTTAACTCTTAGTTAAATAGTTTTCTATTTATCATATTTTTTGTATTTTTATATATTATATGGTTAATAAACTTATTATAACAATACTAGAGAACCCCATGTGGTTAATTATTAATATATATAACCTTATCTAAGTCCTTTTTATGAAACTTAGAATTTTAGTAATATTATATCAATTAATAATATGGTATTTATTTTAAAACCTCAATTATGTCAATTTTGACACTATTTAGAATGTGATTTTTTTAAAAGCCATAAAAAATTTATCACTTAGAATAAAATTTATTTAATCAACTATAACATGTCATATTAACAAATAAAATTAGCGGAATTTATCATAAGTCTCAATTTAAATTTATTTCGATATTTATAATATCAATTATTTTAATATCTCATTATTAAGGTAATTATTTCATCATCGTTGTGTCATAAATAAATTGAATTATTTAATGTCTAAAAATTATAAATATTATATAATTATGTACTAAATAATTTTTTATTTCTATTGAATATTTATAGTCTACTTTATATTGTGTTTAACCATATATAAAAATGTTTTAGTTATTAAACTTGGAATTTAACTCTTTTAACTCTTCTTTAAATATAATAATAATAAATGTCCTAATCTAATCCAACTGAACTAGATAGGATAATATTTTATTCCTAAGGTTGTTTTTGGTCGAATTACACTTATAAAATTGAATTAGGACATGTGGTGGGTAATTATAATATCATTTTTACCCTTAATTACCCTATTTACTTTTAACCGTTGTAAATAAAAGTCAAACGTTACTATTCCCCGAAAATTATTTCCATCTTATTTAACCACATTTTACTTATTGATGTCAACTGTTTCTTTAATATTTTTGAAATTCAACCTATAGAAGCGGTAAAATTAAGTTTTATGCAAATTTGTAAATGCTCCAAGAAGGTGGGTAAAAGACGGTAAAAAGTTCAATAAAATTTTATATATCTAAACTTATTATAAAATGAATCCAATGAATTACATTGAACATTTTTAGTTATTATGTATCTATTTTGACCTAAAATAAATTAAAATAATATAACTATTTATTTAAATAAAAATTCTGTTTTAAATAATAACGCAGTGGTTTTCACTATTTATCAAAAATTGAAAGTTTTCAGAAAAATACCAAAAATTCGCCCTAAGAAAATTTCGATATTCCAAATTCAAAAATGAAGTTAATTTTGAAAAATAAAATTTATAAAATTTCAAAAAGTATGTATTACTATTCATAATGGCTAGTTTGATTGGTCGTGGTGTGTTAAAACTCCAAGTTGTGTTAAATGCAAGCAACTGCATTATTCAAAGGGAAACATACCGTGGAAGTTTAGGGTGTTTCATTCTCCCCTATTTAAAATAATTTCATCCTAGAAATTTCTAGAATATCACTGCATAAAATTATTTGGGTGGTTCTTCATCATAAGTTCCTCTGGTTCCCATGTTGCATCTTCCATCTTATGGTTTCTCCATAGAACTTTTACCAGATGAGTTGTCCGGTTTCTCAGTAGTTGTTCTCTAGTATCATGAATCTTGACAGGCTCTTGACAATAAGACAGATCAGGTTCCAGTTCAATTTCTTCATATGTGAGTACATGTGTTGGGTCAAGCATGTATTTTCTCAACAGTGATACATGGAACACATCATGAACTTTGGAGAGACTTGGCGGCATTTCCAAACAGAAATCTATAGCCCCAATTCATTCTAGAATTTAAAAAGGTCGGATGTACCTGGGACTCAATTTACCCTTCTTACCAAATCATATCACACCCTTCCATGGAGATGCCTTCAACAAAACATGATCTCCTACTTGAAATTCCAAATCCTTTCTCTGATTATCGGCATATCCCTTTTTCCTAATTTGAGATGCTTTGATGTGGGTTTGGATAACCTTCACCTTTTCCATTGTTTCCTCAACAAGTTTTGGGCCTATGAGTTTTCTTTCACCAATGTCATCCAAAAAAGTTGGTGTGCGACATCTCTTTCCATATAACGCTGCATATGGTGCCATTTGAAAACTTGAATGGAAGCTATTATTATAAAAAAATCTACCAAAGGTAAATATAGATCCCACATACCTTGAAAGTCAAGTGACCAAGATCTCAACATGTCTTCTAAGGTTTTAATAGTCTGTTCCGATTGTCCATCGGTTTGAGAGTGGTAGGCATTTCTCAAACGAAGTTCAGTATCCAAGGCCTTATTAAGACTTTTCCAAAATCTTGATGTAAAATGGGGATCATGATCAGAAACAATTGATAGGGTTATACCATGGATTATTACAACATCATTAATAAATTGTCTTTCTAGATGTTCAAGTGGTAAATCTTCTCTTATAGGAAGAAAATGTGCTGACTTGGTAAGATGATCAACAATGACCCATATTGCATCATTCCTTCTAGGAGTCATTGGTAGCCCCGTGAAAAAGTCCATCGTAATATTATCCCATTTCCACTCAGGTATGGGAAAAGGATGCATGAATCCTCCAGGATATTTCCTTCTAGCATTCACTTATTGAAAAACCATACATCTTGACACAAAATCAGCAATCTCCCTCTACATGTTGTCCCACCAAAAATATTCCTTCAAATCTCTATATGTCTTGGTGCTCCTAGGGTGTATAGAGAAATTGGAGCTATGAGCATCATCCAACAATTCCATTTTTAGATCAAGTATGTTAGGAACACAATGTCTCTTCCCAAATTTTAAAATTACATCTTCATATATGAAGTCACTCAATCTACCATCATTCATAGCTTTAAACTTCTTTTGAAACTCCTCATCATATGTCTAAGAACTCTTTATCCTTTATAGTAAGGATGGTTTTGCAACCATATGAAAATGTATTGATGTTTCATCTTCCATGGTTATTCTCATATTCATCTTTACTATAACCATTAAAATAAAATCCCTTTCAACTCTCATATTTTTCAAAACTCCATGATCCTTTCTACTCAAATAATATGCCACCTTATTTTTCTTCCCCGGGTGGTAGTTTATAGTGAAATCATAATCCTTGAGTAGTTCAAGTTATCTCATTTTCCTCAGGTTGAATTCTTTCTGTGAGAAAATATACTTCAAACTCTTATGATCAGTATAAATATCACATTTTTGACCATAGAGATAATGTCTCCATATATTCAGAGCAAATATTACAGATGATAACTTAATATCAAGAGTGGGATAGTTTTTCTCATGAATTTTTAGTTTTCTTGATGCATAGGAAATAACTCTATCATTCTGCATAAGGACACAACCAAGTTCTTTCTTTGAAGCATCACTATAAATAACAAACTCATTGTTCCCTAATGGTAGAGTCAAGATAGTAGCATTGACTAATCTTATATTTAGTTCTTCAAAACATTCTTCACACTCTTTTTCCAAAACAAATTTAACCCCTTTACATGTGAGCTTGGTTAATGGGTTAGCCAATTGGGAAAAATTATAGACGAAACATCAATAATAACCTACTAAACCAATAAAACTGTATACCTCAGTTATAATCATCGGTGTAGTACATTCTTGGATTGACTTGGTCTTTAAAGGATCAACATAGATTCCATCTTTAGATATAATATTACCAAGAAAATAAATATCTTGAAGCTAGAATTCACACTTTCTAAAAATCCCATATAATTCATTTCTTCTTAGGGTTTTCAGAATTGTGTGCAAGTGATTTTCATGATCTTTGTAGATTTTTTTGTATACCAAGATATCATCAATAAATACCACTACAAATTCATCAATATATTCCTTGGAAACATTATTCGTTAAATCCATGAAGACAGAGGGTACATTAGTCAATCCAAAAGGAATTTTTGTAAACTTGTAATTCTTGTACCTGGTTTGAAATGATTTTTTCGGAATGTATTCCTTCTTCACACACAACTGATGATATCCAGATTGAAGGTAAATCTTTGAAAAATATTGAGCTCCATGAAGTTTGTCGAATAAATCATCAATGCAAGGTATGAGATACTTGTTCTTTATTGTTATAGGATTGACCTCCTTGTAGTCAATGCACAACCTCATAGATCCATCTTTCTTCTTAACAAAAAGGATAGAGGATCCCCATGGAGAAACATTAGGGAGAATAAATATTTTATTACTCAATTCCTCTAGTTTTTTCTTTAGTTCCACTAATTCTACAGTGGCCATTCTATAAGGGGTCGTCAATATGGTCCTTGAACCAGGAATTAAATCAATGGAAAACTAAATTTCTCATTCTGGAGGATGTCCAGGTAAATTCTCTAGAAACACATCAATATATTCTTGCACAATAGGTACTTCCGTTATTAGAAGATTATTCTCCTCACCCATAATTATTTCATTCTCTTTTTTTATAATAATTGAATTTAGTAGTGCTTCTAGGGGTTGATCTAGATAAGAATTAGGTGATTGATAATGGTGGGGTTGAGTCGAATGGGCCTGTAAGGGGCACTCATCCACTAAGGGTTTTCCCCATCACCGCCTACCTCTATTTCACCTCGGGTCAGCTCGGCGTTTATCCTTGGCATTGGATTGACATCTTGGGGTGGTTTCTCTTTTTTGGTGAAGTCATGCGACTTTGCAGACTCGGCTGTATCAGTACTTTTCATCGAGGTTGGCCTTATTCTTGCCTCACTCCCCCTTCGTGGGATAGAGTTTCTTCTAGCATCATGGTGATGAACCAATGGTCGAGATCCATTCTCCGCAACTGAGGATTACTACCTTGCATCTGGTGTTTGCATTGGATGTCCGTTGTGGTCCATGTGGGTGTTTGGATGACGACGACGGGACTTTCATGCTGGTCTTTGGAAGGGTATTTTCTCATCGATCTATGGAGCTCGGGTGGCTAGCGACATGGTGATGATTCATGATCTTTAATTTTTCTTTATTCATTATTTGTTTTTGGATTTGGTTCCTGTTTTTCGTGCTTTGGATTTGGTTCTACAATTTTTTTGGGATTCCTACTTTAGTTCTAGTTTTCCACAGGGTATGGTGTGATCCGTTCTTTTTGGGATGATTCTACTACTTTGGTCAAGGCTTCACTACTATGTTGATGTTTTAATTATGTTGGACTCAAGATGAAGAAGATGTTATCTTATTTCATTGTGAATGATGGTGCTACAATGCTTGGGAGGTTGTCAGCAAGAATTGTATTTCCTTGGTTATATGATCTGTGCTTGAAGATGCTATTTTTTTGCTGTTGAATTTTTGGGTTTTCCCCCAACCAGCACACTACATGCGTCTACTTCAGATGAGGTCTAGAGTAGGAATAATTCACCTTGCATACCATTCGGATTTGGAAGTTCAAGAAGGTATGGCTCTTTCATCGTTACTAGGCTCGTGCAACTCCGTATGGGACAGCTAGTCGAGTGGTCATTAAATGATGAAGGCTTTTTAACACGTTGTATTCGCTGGGAAGGGGTAGATCATGTAGTCATGTTTTGTGTAATTCTATTTCATGGTTGTTTTCTTGGTTTAATGGTTGTGTGGTTTCTCACTTTTTCCTCAAAAGTGTTTTCATAATTAAAAAGTAAATTTTCAGTCAGGTGGTGACGTTTTTGCTCTAAAGATGAGGTAATCTTTATCATTATCGAAAATTGTAACCTCCTTCTTCTTACAATAAATTTTTGCATCATAGTCTAAAATACAATCCATTCTGAGGATTATATCAAATTAAATCATTGGTATGATGATGAGATCAGCAGATAAAGAACATTTATATGCCCTAATGGGAACTGATTCAAAAAACTTTGTTGTGATGATACTTCTCTTAGGAGTTTTGACTGACAACTCCCTTGTTAAGTAAAATTTAAAATATCTAATTTTCTTAGTGAACTGGGATGATATGAAACAATGTAATGATTTAGAATCAAATAAATCATTGGAAAAACTTGAGTAAACCATTAAATTACCTGCCACTATGTCTTTCGGAGCTTCAGTCTCAGCAGTAGTGATCACATAAGCTTGGCCTTGATCCCTTGGCCTTTTCTGTGGTAATTTTCCCAAAAACTTAGGACATTCATTTTCATAATGTCCCATCTCCTTGAAATTTTAGCATTGAACATTGGTAGCTTCTTTCTTCCCCTTACAATCACCAGCAATATGGTCTTTTTTTCCACATTGGTAGCATACTTCTTTTCCTTTTAGACAGGCACCAAGGTGCTTCCTTCCACAATTATTACAGGGTGGAAATGAAACTCTTCACTTCTTCCTTGTATTCTTATTTCTTTTCTGAGAGTTTTCAATAGATCTCTTATTCTCTTTATTTTCTTTGAAGTCGTAAGATTTCAAGAATTCCTTTTCTGTCTTGATAGCACATGAGACAATATCTTCATATAATGAGAAGGATTGCGAGACTAATGCTCAATGGAGAAATGGTTTCAACCCATCAAAGAAACAATAAATCTTACTTCTTGGATTATGTATATAATATGCAGAATTCCTTGATAACCTTGTAAAGTTAGCTTTATACTTTGTGACATTCTCATCCTCCATTTTTCTCGGACTCATAAATTGCCTTTCCATATCTGCTCGATGGTCACAAGGAAAGTATTTTTTCTAAGAAAATATCTTTAAAATCCCTCAATTCCATGTTTGAAACTTCTTTATATTCATTTGTGTTTTGGATTAATGACTACCATTGATTTTCATCTCCTGTGAGGAAATAAACTGCCATGAAAACTTTTTCCCTTTTGCTACTCCCCATAGCATGAAATATTTTCTCTAAGGAATTTATCCACTGCTCAGCTACTAATGGATTTGTACTCCCATTGAATATTGGTGGTTGTTTCCTCATGAAGCGGTATAATGTTGATCCTCTGCATTTTGGATCAGGGTGCTTCATATGGGTAAGGTTATTATTCATAACCTGAGTGAGTTATCCTTGTATGGTGATAAGATGATCAACACAAGTTGCATCACCAGATCCATAATAATTATCTTGAGAAGGAGGGAAATCCATACATTGATTACGTGCATTGATACAGTTTCCATTCCTTTCACTAGGCACCATTTCTAAACAATTTCTTACACTAGATTAGTTTATGAATCGCAATACATAATTCCAAACTTGTAAAACACTTAACATAAATTGAACAATTTATGGATATAATCCATAATCATAAATAAATGTATTCTTTGAGGAGGTATATACTCATAAATCATTTATACTAGTTTGTAAAGAAAATGTGAATTATACTAAGCATATCCCTTGGGTGTGTCATAACCAATATTGTAGTAAGGATCATTGTCATGTACCAGGATACCCCAGGTCAAGCTCGAAACTCCTTGTCGGAGTTTTCACTCTTTGGTACATCTATTCTAGAGTCGCCTCTACCTACTTGTATCCATACAGGGATGTATTTCTTGGAAAATACAAAAAATCTCTACATTACCAAAATTCTAGGAAGTTATTCTATACCAATCCTCAAAGTCTATCTTAGGGTAATGTGCTCTAATCAGAGTTTATCTAAATCTAGTCTCCAAGGTTTGTACTAAACTTTCTATGATACCAACTGTAATGCCCTGACCCTAGTTACCAAAAGTTAGTTCTTTATTACATATCATTGGCATGATACAAGGAATCATGTCCGGAAAGACCAAACAATTTAGTATTTTTGGAAACAAGACACATACATATGTTTAACATTTCAACTTGAGAAAAAAAAATACAAAACTAATTTATTCCATTAGAAACATCCAATACTCCTATACTATGCCTATAAGTCACTCATAACTAACTTATTCATATCCTAAGAAAATGAAACATAAGAAAGGGGTGAGCTCAAATGCTTAGTAATAGTAATAAGTACAGTAGAAGATAACATAAACATTGGGCGTGTTGTATAATTGAAAACACATGCCTTTAGAAATAATAAACATAAATTCTTTATGGATGGAATATGAGCTGAGTAAATAATTCCATAATAAAACAGAGTCATGGGCATTATACTATTCGAATAACCACATGAACCATCATTATTATTTTCATAATGAGTTAATTTATAATGCTAGACTTTCTGAAACATCTTGTCAAGTCTTCGGCCAAGACTTCTAAAAATGATTTAGGCCTCGGCCAGAACCATATATCAAAATGGGAAATGCATCAGCCAATTCTAAATCTAATTGTCTCATGAGACCTATCGATGCACCTAGGATCTATAGCGGGCTCCACCCATCACATACTAAGTCCAATACATTCCTCATATGAAAAGGTTGAAACATAACATAAATGTTCTTATTAAAACTAGCATACAAAATGTCAATGCTTTAACCATAAACCATGAATGGTATAAAAATAATAAATCCCCAGTCGAACATATCACAAAACCTTAAATACAATATGGAATATTTGTATCATAATGAATCAACTTCAAACAAGTGTAAATTTTATCAAAGTATGTTGACATAGATGAAATCAAAACTGTTTTAGGGAAATAACTCTTTCTATTTTGAAATAATTTAAGAGTCACATAATTATAAAAGAAAATATTTATTTTGAAAATATTCTAATAATATTGTAAGGGGAGCTTCGATAATGTTATAATGGAGGAAAATAGCTGCACCCACTTTATAAGTTAAAAAACATTCTTTCCTTAATTTTTCCAAAAAGGTCATAACGTACCTAGTTTGGAAAACAACAAAAAGATTACTTTAAAAACATATAAGGTATAATAAGGGTATAAATTACTTTAACCCATAGTCTATTAAATAGTACAAGTATTTTGAAATACATTTTTATGAAAACACAGATGTGGATGATAAAGAGGTCCAAATGGATACTTAAGTTAAAACAACCTCTAAAGAAATTGTAAAATTAACCCTTACCTTGTACTTTTCCTTAGTAGATGGTATTTTAACCTCCAGTATAATAGTTAAAAAAATGTTTCTAAATAATAAAATAACCATATACATAAATACTATATCATATATGATCTTATAATACTGCATTGTTAATAATATTTTAGTAGTATCATTGTTTTGGGTGTTAACTGATTCATTTTCCTTTATATGCTCGGTTACGTAAGTCATTTTTGTTATGGATAGGAGGTATTTGATTCATATACAGAATTATATTATGTTCATAAACATTAATTCTAATCATAAAATGAAAATTATTCTTGAATGATTACGATGGGGAATGAATCTCATCGTGTTCGTGGAGACGGTAATCTGTACATACGCACGAGCGACAATATCATTATATTGATGGTGAAATTGTATGTAATTGAATGGTATATCATATATAAATAATCATTAATATGTTATATTTATTATTTAAATTATTTATAATTATTATTATACCCATCCAAATAATGATGTGTTTGAATAACAAACTACACTACGACATGGAGACGGTAAGTCGTACGTACGTATGTATGGTGACTTTTTCATTCATATGATGGACAAAATAATGAATATAGTTGTACCATTTTTATAATAACATCATAGTATATAGAAGATACTAGATTTATTATTTTATAATTGAAACAACAAAGAAAGGGAAAGTGGAATAAGAAAAGAACTTCAAAGAGGTGATGAAATATTTACCTCTTCTTCGGGTTCTTCCTTTTTATTTGATCAAAAGGGCTCCTTAGGTTGGATTTTTGACCAAATTAAGGCCTCTAGGTTGAATTTAGGAATGTTTGGAGGATATTTGGGTAAGTTTTGGCCGATCCAAATGGATTTGGAGGTGTGAAATTAAGAGATTGGTGTGTACCCTTTTATAAGAGATGTGAGGGTCACTTTAAGAAAGCTTGAAATATTGTTTTATAATAAAATAATTTTCAGTTTATAATTTCTAAAAAATGATTTATTTAGTGGCTAAGGTGGGGATGGGTTGAAAACCTCTCAACCAATAGGTTTTGGACAGGTTTAGGTCACCATATTAACCTTATATTTTAGATCTAACTCTTAGTTAAATAGTTTGATATTTACCATATCTCTTTGTATTTTTATATTATATGGTTAATAAACATACTATAACAAGCCAAGAGAACCCCATGTGGTTAATTATTAATATATATAACCTTAAATAAGTCCTTTTTCCGATCCTTATATTTTTAGGAATATTATATCAATTAATAATATAGTATTTGTTTTAAAAAATCAATTATGTCAATTTTGACACTATTTAGTATTTGATTTTTTTGAAAGCCATAAAAACGTTATCACTTCGAATAAAATTTATTTAATATACCCTAAATTTCATATTAAACTTTAAAATAAGTGGAATTTATCTGATGTCTCAATTTACATTTTTTTGGATATTTATAATATCAATTATTTTATTATTTTATTATTTTATTATTATGGTAATTACTGCATCATATTTGTGTCATAAATAAATTAAAATATTTAATGTCTAAAAATTATAAATAAAATATCATTATGTATGAAATACTTTTATATTTCTAATTAATATTTATATTAAAATTTATATTGTGTGTAATCTTATATTAAAAATGGTTTAGCTATTAAACTTTGAATTTAACTCTTTTTACTCTTTTTAAATTAAATAATAATAAATGTCCTAATCTAATAAAAGTGGTCCAAATAGGATAATATTTTATTCCTAAGGTTGTTTTTGGTCGAATTACACTTATCCAATAGAATTAGAACATGTTTTAGGGTAATTTTAATATCATTTTTACCCTTAATTACCCTATTTACTTTTAATCGTGGTAAATAAAAGTCCAAAGTTACTATTCTCCAAAAATTATTTTCATCTTTTTAAACCAAATTTTACTTACTGATGTCAACCGTGTCTCTCGGATTTGTGAAATTCATCCCACCGAAGTGGTAAAATTATTTTTTATGTAAATTTGTAAATGCTCTTAGAAGGTGGGTAAAAGACGGTAAAAGGTTCAATAAAATTTTATATATCTAAAATGATTATAAAATGACTCCAATGAATTAAATTGAACATATATAGTTATTATGTATCTTTTTTTACCTAAAATAAATTAAAATAATATAAATAATTATTTAAATAAAAATTCGGTTTTAAATAATAACGCAGTGTTTTCACTATTCATCAAAAATTGATAGTTTTCATAAAAATACCAAAAAATCACCCTAAGCTGATTTTGATATTCCAAATTCAAAAATAAAGGCCATTTTGAAAAATAAAATTTATAAAAATTCAAAAATTGGGTATTACTATTCATAACAGCTAGTTTGATTGGTCGTGGTGTGTTAATACTACAAGTTGCGTACAATACAAGCTACTAAATTATTTAAAGGTAAATATATTGTGGAAGCTGGGGGTGTTACATTAAATAAACATAATCAATAGTTTATAGGATGGTTCTGAGATCATGTTTATTAAGAGTTATTTGAAAATCCAAATTCAATTGTTTAATGAATTTGATGGATATCCATGGGACCAAATGAATATATTATATATTACAATGGTTTTGTAATTAATTGTTATAGGTTCTATAAAAAATAACATGATAACTGAAGTATAATGAAAAATAGTGTATGTATTCTTGTGTTGGAAATGATCAACATATATGGTTCCAAGGATAGAAATAAAATTTATGTGAATATTTCATAATTATTTATCATCAAACATATATATGAGTTGTATTATACAAAACTTAATGTTATGATTTTCCGTTACAAATTTGTTAAAAATGGGATTGCGTTGAAATTTGATGAAATGGGATTTGTGAAGGAGAAATTTAGTGTGGAAGGGTATAAGGATGATCCGATTATATTGAAATCACAATCCGTGTAAGTATTTCATGTCTCAGATTCGGAAAATAAGAATTGGTTAATTTTCCTACTGGGGACTAAAATAATTTTAGGGTCATATGAAAATTCAATTGAGTATGACCTTTTCATTGGGAGATCAGAATCATTTCATGGAGGTCCAAATGTAGAAAATGTCATGTACGTTATAGGGGAACACAAAGAGGAGATTTGGATTCTCGATAGAAGATCTAAATCCCTTCAACCCTTAAAGAAAATAAATAGATTTCAATGATTAGGTTGAAGTGTTTTTTAATATACTATTATTTTCATCATAACATTATGTTTTCTCTACTATTTAACTTAATCTAAATTAAAATTTTCACTACTCATATAGACATTGACTTCTGCACATGATAATGTTACCATTCTTAGGGAAGAAAAAATGGTTGAAAATAAAACTATATAATTATTAGGGGATCAAAAACGTATTGATAAAAAAACAACAATGATGTTTCATCACTGTGTTAACTAAAATTATCAAGGCATATAGAAATGGTATAAAATTTGAGGTTGGCTGGAATAAACATAGCCAGCCTATTGAACCAAAAAAATTCAAAGTTCATTAGTTATATTGGGGTTATAATGAGAATGTTTGCGACAATTAATATAGATTTTTGTCTCTATGTCTATCCTATAATGAAGGAAATCCTTTGGGAAGATATTAAGGAAATGTTAAGATATACTTTCTCTATTTTACCAAAAACTTATATAATGAAATATTTATTTTATTTTTATTATCTCTTAAAGTTTTTGTTTATTTGAGATTATTTATTTAATAAATATATCTTAATGTCCACTAAAAAATCCCATATAGACTTCTAGAAAATTATCACAAAAATTTATCTTAATGGTGTTGAGGGTAAATTAAATACCCACCCACAAGTTACGTATGCACACATTATAAAGAAGTAAACATGGAATGCTTTCATTAGTCTTCATGATGATAAATCATTTTAGGTTCATTGTAGTTGATAATATACTATTTAAAATTATTTATTTTATCCAATTTTATTCAAAATTGTGGATTTATGAATTATCAACGGAGTACTAAAAATAAACAATGTGCATCAAAACCAATATATCCTTATCACAAAGCAGATATGGGGTACAATTCACTGGATAGGAAAATGGTATGCATTTTAAATATAAAAATAAATGTTTTAGGTGATATAAAACAACATATGTTATTTTGTTTATATGAATATTGATGAATCAAAATCCAAATTCACTTCCATCTCATGTCATGTGCTATGCAAGGAGGGCCCCATGAATAAAGAGGGTAAACTAGTTGATTAAAACACAAAAGAATTATGGGAAACATATTTAAGATTGACATAATAGTAATTATTTATTATTTACAATAGTATAACATAAAAATATATATTTGTGTTTATATTTTTTTATACAGTTTGGACATAATAATCGGCAATGACCATAGCTGAAGAAAAACTAATTTCAGTAGCTTTGAAGCAGCTAGAACAATATGATCACATTTTAGGTGGAGGTTTTGGAGTGTCACCTTAAACATATTTTTTAGAAGACAAATACATAAGAAGATACATATCATATAATGAAAGTATTGTAGGTGAAAATAGATGCTTTGTAAGATATTATTGTCCAGTCTGGTTTGGTAGACCAATATATGTGAAAGGATCAAAGTGAACTGGTAGTTAAACAAAGATCAATAAATAAAGATCCAAATGACCCCCATTAGATTTTGGGCTAGTCATTCCCCTCAACTTCAAACCTTACCCAAGTTATTCATTTTTTTCATTACTCTTTCTCTTAAATGTGAATCAAACAACTTCTGATAACTTTATATTAAAAAAACTTGTAGGGTGATGTTGTGTGTGATTTTTATCTATTAATATCCATGCATTACCTCATTGTGATGGCTACAGTGTATAATATCATAGGAGACATGTTAAAAAACAAAAACTCCAAAAAGATCACATGAGAGTGGGGATTGAATTATCTCAAGAGATAGGAATTGAATTTCCTATTCCATTTTATGATTCAAATATTATAATAGTCAATGATTCTATTGAAATTTTCATAGAATGGTCATATAATATTATAAAGATACATGAAGAATTTCCTTAAAAAACAAATGAAAAACCTATAATAATTGATGAAAAAATGTCTAAAGTGAGGTCTTTTATTGAAGATGGATAAAAAATGTGGAAATGAAAGGTCAGATCAAGATAATCTAGTGAATCAACCAATAAAAAAAACTATATTCCCAGAGTACATTATCCCTGCTCGTTCCACTACAGCATATATTAACATTACAAGTTCATGAAGACACCATATCCAAAGATAGATATATTTTCTACATTCAATATAAAGAAGAAATGTTTCTAAAGAGGCTGATTAGGATTTCCTCTCTCTACTATAGAGAAAATATCTCTCTCTTTTTTACTGGAGACTACTCTGGCTATCGCATTCTGGATCCGCTCATCCCACTTGGAGAAATTATTGGGAATTATAAGATTTTTTCCACATGTGGTCACAATCATCCTTCAATGGATTCAAATTTATTCTTGGTGATCAATGTACTTTCCAGGAGTACCTTTTTCCAGTTACAGAAACTGCCCTGGTGATGGCGTGATATGTCTACATCTTGGTGGCAGGGTGACCCACACACTAGTGGGGATGGAGATCAGATACATGTAGATATTAGGATGTAAGGAAGTCGTTGACGACCCTAGTAGGGTGTTTCTATTTATGATGTTTGATATCCAGCCGACAAAGTCATTGGTGTGTGATTACCTTAATGTAGGTGGCCTTGATATGCAACATAAGATCTTGGGTTGGAGTGAACTTGAGAAATGTTGGTCATGTGGATTCTATGGGAAAGGGAGTGATATAATATACCCTTTTAGGGTGTTGTTTAATGACACCATCCCTGCCTGTCAGTGGGGATGGTGGTCAGACGTTGGCTCATGATGAGGGGAACATTCCAATTATATTGGTTTGGGATCCTATCAGAGGCAAGGATAAAGGCCTAACAGCATAGATGGCTTCAGTGATGAGTTGAAAGATCATAGTCGATGACCAGTTGGTGGGTGGGTAGAAATCATTATGGTGGTATGTGATCCTGGATGGTTACTGGATGGAAAACATTAGTAGAGATGATGGATATGGAGATGACCTTAGGATGCATGTGATGAATTTGATATCATTCTGAGAGATGACCTTGATATGAGGTGTTATCACCAAGTGGCGGTTGTCCCTCATTCAATTGGAGATTTTTTTATTCTAGTTGCATCTTCATGTTGCAAGATAGGAGACCTCGAGTATGGGGTTCACAAAGGTAGTAATATGGATGGTTTCTTCCACAGAGGTGATGGTGGGAGTCAGTTGTGAACTGAAATGGTCAGCGATGATGATTGAGTGGGTCGATGATGGGTCATTGTTGTGGGGTAGGCGATGTCGTCTGGATTGGAAATGATGCACAATATGGTGTGTGGATCAACTCAGAAATCATGGGATGTTCTTGGGATGAGGGAGATGAATACATTGGGTCATGGGGTGGCTATCTAACTTCACCTCAGGATACCTAATTTGGAAACAGGCAGTGTGTTGGTGCCTTATTACTATGTAATAGACCCCAGTTGGACCTCCTTCAGGTTTTGGCCTGCATTATGCTTGTTTGGGCCATGGGATGGTTTTTTTAGGCATCGCATGGGTTTTTATGTTGTATGGCCATATAGAATCCATATTATATACTAGGAATTCACTTTTTATGCTTTCAGACTATTTTGTTTTGTTTTTTGGATTTTTTTTGTAACATTATTGGAAATGTTAGCCTCCCACCATGTGGTTGGTAATGCTTGTGCGACATTTCTCTATCAATGTATCTTACTTATTTTTCTTAATAAATTTTTGGGACTTGGTATGCAAAAATCCTAAAAATTCTTGGTTTTTAATATTTTTAAATTTCATTACAGGTGTGGTTGGTCTCGAGTATATAAATGAGATTCTTAGGATTGAATGGTTGGGAGTCTCAGTTGTGAATACATACATGATATGCTTTTTCATAAACTTTCTTCCTAAAATATGGTCTACTATGTTCATTAAAGTTAATAAATATTCATATTTTATATATGAATTTTTTTTAATACTATATAAAGGGAAAACATTATGAATACAAATTTTGATTCATTAATCCCTATATTGTTTATATGTAATAAATTTATTTGGAAGTGGAATAAATTGATAAGAAAAAAGATGAACTAAGAAAGGATTTTGAGGAGAAAATAAATGAAAATAGACTCTTCTTGATTCTTACAATGTCAGGTAAAACTCAATAATATAATCTTATAAAATGTATTTTTCTTTTTTTCATTACTTATTTGATTTTTTTAGGAAGCACTATATGTTGATCACAATCAATTTGTATACCCAAGATATTTTGTTTTTTAGATCCAATGCATTGATTTCCATCAAGCTAACCACACATAATGTATATTGTGAATTTTAAATACACTAAAATCAAAATTTTATAGATAAACATTGAATTATATGTTCAATTTTGTGTTTTAATGAAAAAATTATGAAAAGTTAATCTATAAATATTGGCTAAATCATCGAATGAGGTTGATAATTGCACATAAAAAGCATATAGATTTCATCAAATGGAAATATATTAAGGTATATATATAAATATTTAACTATCAAAACATATTTAAAAACAATTTACATATTTTGGTAAATGTTTCTATAGTGTCAGAAGTTGTGGATATTATGTTTGCAAATTTATTAAATATATTATATATCATCAAAACACTATCATCCTTGAATAGTAAATTTATTAAGGTAATTAAAATTTCATTAAAAATTTCTTAATAATATATTTGTATATATTGTTTCAATACTATCAATATTTCAAACAATCTACATACTCAAAATAAGTAAATTTGATTAGAGA
The DNA here is from genome assembly GCA_963277665.1 of Viscum album. Taxonomy (NCBI): domain Eukaryota; kingdom Viridiplantae; phylum Streptophyta; class Magnoliopsida; order Santalales; family Viscaceae; genus Viscum; species Viscum album. Next base: position 2,105,070,884 of record OY728140.1, on the reverse strand, counting down.
TGAGTGGGAAGAGTACATGGTGTCAGAATGTGTGCCAACATCAAATTTAGCTGATTGCCTATTATTTTTGTGATCTAGTATGGGTTATTACCTTAGAGATATATTTGGGATGTGAATAATTAGTATAATAATACTTGTATATTATTTTAAATTAGTTTCTCAAGGAGAAGTAAAATAGAGGAAATTTATTTGTTTATAAATGACTTAGAAAAATATAAAGTTTTAGAGTGTATATAAAAAACATGAAGAGGTGGCTTCCTACTACTTATTTAGTTAATTTTATCATCATTTTATCTCATTTTTAGTTGATTTATTTATCCTTTTTATCTAATACTTATTTTGTTAAATTTAAAAATTAATTCAAAACACATTTCACATTATCAAAACCAAGAAAACATATTCATATTATTTTCAATCTTTATTAAACTAGTATATAAGTCATTTTTTATGTTTAGTAATTTACCAAAAATCAATTTCACGCATGATGCGGTTGGTATGACTCAAAGTGCATGTTTTCACTATAAAATTGTCATTTTAGTTTGAAACATGTAACCCATTGAAAAAAAAATAAAACGAGGTTTTATTTCTTTCAAACATTAGTAAATTGATCCATAATTAATTTTTAACATGTATGAATTGATTTAATTTTAATCCAACACCTGATGCAGTCATTATGACTCTAAGCACATTTTCTCAACATTAAAATGTCATTTTAGTTTAAAATGTGCATCACATAGCCCAAACCAAGAAAATGAGTTCAAATTATTTTCAAATTTTATGAAAAGAATTAAAAATTCATTTTTAATGTTTAATAATTGAATTTTTGCTAATATGATACATGATATGGTCATTATAACTCAAGGTACGTGTTTTCAACATAAAAGTGTCATTTTAGTTTAAAACTCATTCCACATCTCTAAAACTAAGAAAATGAGCTCTAATTATTTTCAAAACATTGGAAAACTATAAAAAATTTATTTTTTATGTTTAGAAATTAACTACACTTAAATATAACACCTGATGTAGTCAATAGGACTTGAAGTATGTTTTTCAATATAAAAGTTCCATTTTAGTTTAAAACATGTTCTATGTTTCCAAAATTGATCAACCCATTATGGATTGTTTTAAAAAATTATAAAGACAATACATAATTTTTTTCATATGTAGGAATTGACTACACTCCAATATAACACACTATGTGATTGGTATGACTCGAAGTAGATTTTTTCAATATAAAAGTGTCATTTTAGTTTAAAATTCATCACATATCAAAAAAATAATAAAATTATCATGTATTATTTTCAAACTTTATAAAAAATACATAATTTATTTTTGATGCCTAAGAATCAACCACATAAAAATTTGATACCCGATGTGAATGATATGACTCAAAGTGTATGATTTCAATATAAAAGTTTCATCTAAGTTTTAAAAAATCATCAATTAGCCAAAACTGAGAAAATAATATCAAATTATATTCAAAATTTAAGAAAATGATCAATAATTCATTTGTGATATATAATAATTTAATGCACATCAATAAAAACCCCGATGTGGTTGGTATAACTCGAAATGTGTGTCTTCAAAATAAAAGTGTCATTTTAGGTTAAAACGCATGTCACATCATCAAAACTAAGAAAATGAGCTTGTATTATTCTCAAATTTGTTTAAAATGATCCATAATTAATTTTTGTTTTTTAGGAATTGACCTAACATCAATACAAACATTATATTGTCAATATTACTTGAAGTGTGTGTTTTCAATACAAAGTTTCCATTTTAGTTTTAAACACACATCAAATAGAAAAAATTAACCATATGATCTTGTATTGTTTTCAAACATTAGAATAATGGTCTATAATTAATTTTTTGACATGTAATAATTGACATCACATTAATCTAACACACAATGTAACTAATATGAATCAAATTGTGTGTTTTCAACATAAAGGTTTAATTTTATTTTAAAACACATGTCACTATCCAAAACCTAGAAAATGAGATTTAATTGTTTTACAACTTTAGTAAAAAGATCCATAATTAATTTTTGATGTGTATAAATTTACCGCACATCAATCTGATACACAATGTGGTCATTATGACTTGAAGTGTGTTTATTCAATATATAAGTACCAGTTTAGTTTAAAACATACATCGCATAGGAAAAACTAAGTATAATAAGCACAGATTTTTTTATTATCATTTTATCTATCATGACTTAATTAATTTCCTTATAATTTTTATTTGATAATTATTTAGTTAATTTTCACTAAGATAATGCTTGAAGAATAAAAAAATGGTGTGAAAGTTAAAGGATTATTCTCAAAAATAAAGTTCTCTTGAATTGGATCACATCCATAGTGAGTTTTTTATCACCACAGATGTGATCCAATTCAAGATAACCTAGTTTTGGGAATAATAAGTAATTGTGTAACTTGTAATAATCCACTGAAACTCAATACGATACATTGTGTTCCCGGTATGACTTAAAGTATATGTTTTTAGATTAAAATTGACCCTTTTTGTTTAATTTATTTTTTATAGTATTACTAACATAATAATTATTTTCCTATATAGGTGAATTATTTTACTCTATCTAGGTTGGTTTGTTCAAAAACTAATAGCATGACCAGGGGTTGGGGGCCAAAGATAAAGAACAATCATGTTTTTGAATTTTGGTGAAAAATTTTACTTACACATTTAACTATACAAAAACCAATTTTTGAAATGTATATATTATATTTTTTTATATTTCTGTTGTAAATTTTATTTCAATTAAATTATGTATTTTATATCCTGTTATTTTCTCTTTTCTCCCAATTTTTACTATTATAGTGCGCTATAATTATGACATCATATTTCAGAAGTATTCCCTTTTATTAGTACTAGTAATAGCACTAATAAAGGGGAATTTTATTATCACTAGAAAAATAAATAATAAAGGAATACATTATTAATATTATGAAAGGTTTTGATAAAGGTATTCTTTATCATTGTTAGGAAAAGAATTGATAAATGGATTCTTTATCAATGTTAAACAAGTGTCGATAAAGAACCCCCTTTATCAGAACTATTTTTAGCACTAATAAAGAATCCATTAATAATTTATTAATAAAACTGCTGATGAAGAGTAACCATTATCAGTACTTTTCTAGCACTGATAAAGGAATTGAGATTTTAAGGGCGCTCTGATTGTCAGTTCTTTTTGCACTAAATTACTCTATTATACCATTGTCAAAGGCCTTGTGTGTAGTAGTTCCTCAACTATTCCCTAATATATCTTCCTTTTTCCCCATTTAGGCCCTCTTATATTTTTCATGTCTAGCGGGGGGAGGGTCGGCCTCTATGGATCTTGAAGACTCAAATATCATTTTTTGAAATTTTTCTATCGTTATGTTTTATTCCAAAAACATATATTGTCCATGACATAATGAATAATGATTTATGTTTTTTATTGGATATCTTAATTATATCTTCTTAGTTACTAAATATTTAGAGTAAAAAATTCATTTATATTATCATTATTTTTCAAGACCTGTCCCCTGAGGCCAGTGTTATGACAACTCCAATCCCGCCTCTGATAGGCCAGGGGTTGGCAACTAACGCCAAGTAGTAATATCCCACAAATGGGAGGCATTTTCCTAATAACCTTTACACACACTCCAAACTCCAAGACATAAGGGATGGAGAGTAAAAACACTAAGTATGTGAAATGAATGCATACCACTATAACCCAAAAACAGAGTATGAAAGAAAGTAAAGAAGTAAATTACAACCGGGCCAGAAACAAAATCCCACTAAAAATATAACTGTAAAGTCTGACCTTAAAACAAGGGAACAGAAGCTACTGTAGGAAGCTTCCAGAAATACCTTAGCTCTTCTGATCTCACATGGCACCAACTGGTCCTTGTCCTAGTCCTGATGTGCCTAGGACTCCACCAAAGCATTGTCCAACTACATAAGATAGGACACATGAAAGAAAATCCCATGTAGGGGTGAGTAAAACAATACTCAGTAGGGGACCTTAAAATACAAGGTAATATACCACAAAGGAAACACCACCAAGAAGGTATAGTCAACTCAACACAGGTATATGTCAAAAACACATATAATAAAAACATCAAGGTATACTCGTAAAGGATTCAAAGATGCAATGTCTCATCCACTTCTAGCCATATAGTTATGATCGAAGCGTGCTTGATTCTGGGAGATCCCACTCCTGGAGATATCTGATAGAACCACGTAGAAAAATGCTACAAAAATTATTTGAGAGAATATCTGGTCTCGATACATCATGAAGTTTCCCTGAGACGTCCGATCTCACTAAGACAAGGAGTCTCTATATTTCATCGAAATCCATGGTCATAGGATTCTTGTATAGGTGTGCTCATTCTAGGAGAAATTTCTCCTTGAGAAATGAATTCATCAAAGACCCTCACAAAGAGGTCTCACTTTTTTAGGGCCTACCCAAAGAGAACACACTAAGAACTACCTGAAGTACACTGTTCAGGTCAAGTCACAAAGGAAGGAAAGATCTCGATACACATATAGGGGGGTCCTACCCCCAGGGATCACTAGGGGACATCCTAGCCCTACTAGAATTTTCATCTTAGATAAGGGATGGGTGCCTGTGTAAATATTGGTCACACTCATGCCTCAAACCCTATCTAAGGTACCATGAAGAGAAGTGAGGACCGACCGAGCCTCTTGGTGTGGTACATGCTCTATATAGATCTACTGGGGCACTGAGAACTTCAGATTCATTTCGTCATGTTGGGTCACCTAGATCTTCTCATCACTTAGGGTTGTTGGGTCACCAAGATCCGATCTAAGCCAAGTCACTTCATAACATGGTCCATTATCTATAACAAGAATGGGATTATACGTCGTACCTTCATAGAGAAGCCAAAGGGTTTGGTCTGAAACTCTACTGTCACCCTCTATGATGGGATTAGGATCCTACATCGATCCTTCATAGAAAATATAAAGAGAACTCCATCATCCCCTACTGGTATACCTAAAACCCCACTAAGCTATCTAAAAAGGACCTCCTCATCTCATGGGTACCAACATTGTAGAAGGATCATTAATAAACCTTACTATTTGAAAGATATGGGTGTTTTAGTGAAAAGGGGTTTAGTAGGGTCTGGGTCCAGTCTGACTCGACCCGCTGAGGTGGCCTGGCCTGCTAGACCAACCCGAACCATTAGAGCGGGCCAGTATTATTTTCCTAGGACGTGGTGGGCGTCTTTTACCACCTGTGGCTATTGTTGTGGTCTAGCTGGACCATATCCTCCATCTACATCTGACAAACCACCACTAGCCATTGCCTACTGCCTCTAATCACTACCCATGGTGGATGCTGCCAGCCACCTTCATCATCGTGTGTCACCACAGGCTGTCACTGACGCACCGATGGGGCCTTCCATGCATCACCAGATGCACTCCAGTGGTCTATTATTTGATTCGAAATATGTTCTAGAGTCCTCAGGTCATGTTCTTCATCTCTGGGGGTTTAAAATCATGCAACAATCCCTTTTCGATACGAATTTGTTCGCATAGGATATCTCTCGCACTGCCTCGATCTGATCATCACCATTTTCATCGCACCTCCATCGTCTCATGTCCATCCAAGACCTGCCACATCGGATCATTGTACCAAGGATCATTTGTGAAAAGATCAATCACTAAAATTCGAGTCACGGGGCAGACAAAGAACACTCATGATGAACAAATAACAGAGGTGGGAAAGGCATGAATCAATAAAAAAGGGACAAACCTTAATCGATGTTAGTTTCAATCATGGTTCATTATTGTTATAATAGAAATAAAATTAAATAAAATATCCATTACACTAGATTAATCAAAATTTGATAACTAAGGTCAATCATCCAATAAAACCCCGCAAAAAAACTCCCTTCCTACAAGAGAAATCGAACTGTAGGTCAACCTATTCATGGTTTTATCCATGTTCATTATTTAAATATAAGGATGGGGAAATACAAGATTCAAAAAACAACCCCTACCTCGATTTGGATCTCAAACTGACTTAGATTGAAGTCACGTTGCTACGTCGATCCTTATTCCATCAGCATTCATTGATTCATTGTTGCTTGATCGAATAACGACCTTCATTCTATCATTGTTGGTGGGAGATCCTCCTCCCCCATTACTTAGGGAAACTTCAGAGTTCCATATAAATTCTCCAGTTTTATGAATTCTAACACTAGGTCATGTCCTCGATTAATAGAGGAAACACGTTAATGCATTTACACTTTTCAACATTACTATTTCTCTTTGAAACAGTATCACCACATTGCTTCAATTATGATAGGAGAATGGGTTTCTCAATCACATCATTTCCATACTATGAAACTTAAAAAAGGAAAAAAATATTCTTTAAGTTTATTTTATTCTCCCTTAAAAATTCTGAAAATTAACTTTTACCCTCAACCCACACCAGTCGAGGTTAGGCTCTGCCTCAGGAAAGAACATTCTAACAAGCTCAACAGTACTCTCAAATTTCCAATATTAGTTACCATTTATGAGTTATAAGATTTTAAAAATAAAATAATTTTATTTAATTATTTTATTTACAGTTATTCTATTTTCAGTTTTTCTCACTAAAGACCTACGCCGACTAAAGTTAAGTCGCACCTAGGGTAAACCCACTCCTCTAAACACAACGGTGCCCCCAGATTTTTTGATTTGGTCACCCTTTTAATATTTATTCCACTTTTTTAGTAAAACATCTCATGCATTCTATTTAAAAAACTTAACATTTTTCAATGGATCATTTTGAGAACTTTAGGCCTTGGAATTACACGCTTTCTCAGCACCTGGTCTCATAATTTTCCCAAGAATTTTCTAAAAATAGAACCTGTAAAATCCAATTCATTATATTATTATAAAAAAATTCTAAAATCTAACATTTTTCTAATATAAAATGATTCTTGTCATCTGTTTTCAAAAAAACACTACCATGTATCTTTATCTATAAAAGGATGTATATCAAAAGGATTTTTATTTTGTCTTTTCCTACAAATGAAATCTGATGTGAGGGTTTATTTAAAATCCTTCCATCTCCTAGCAGACAAAGATAAACATTTCTTCCTAATTTATTTACTATCAGTTATATTAAATTTTATCTAATAAGAAGAGAAAAAACCTATATTAGTACAAACGTGTCATGATAAATTAAATAATAATAAATGATATTACCAAAATTGTCCCTCATAATTGTGATATTTTTTCTTTTTAAACACTTTTCTGATCACAAATCAAAATGATAACATTCTAATGATCTTATATTTAAAAAAATATTAAATTGTTTTTAATTTTGACCCCTGGTGTTATCATTATCATCAAACTCATCATGTACCCTCTTTTCCTAGCTATGAGAAATTGATAATTTTGGTAAATGTGTGCTACCATTTTTACCAACCCTAGAAGCCTTCTCTATCACTATGGAAGTAGATGGATGTTGTGTAAATGTATGAGGAGGATTATCAACATAAGTATGTATATGATCCTCCCCATAAGCATAAGGTTACTTAATTGTTTTATTATATAATATCCTAGAAATTAAATTAACAAAAAATTAGTGTATAAATGTACAAATATAACTATTACATATAAAATTAAATGAAAAATGAAAAATAATCCTTAAAAAGACTAGACTAAAAACTTTTTAATATATATTTGTTAAATTGGTTAAATAAAATGATAAAAAAAATTAATGAGAATTAAAATGATAAAAAAAGGGGAAAATTAAGTAAAATATTATACAAATCTAAATTTTGTATAAAAATTTTAAAAATAATTTTAAAATGTCACAAATAGAAAAACAATACAAATCAAACCACTCTTGATCATATTCATTTGCGTAGTTAATGAAAATGTTAAAAATAATAGTAAAAATATTCTTTATCTTTTTTTAGTAGTTAAAAATGTTAAAAGAATATTGAAAATATTTATGAAACATAAAATGATATAGAAACAAATATTAAGTAAAAAATTATACCAGTATAACAGTTGCATATAAAGTTGAATAGTTAAAAAATGATACAAAAAACTAAACTAATCTAAATAAGAAATTTATCATATTTGTTAAAATATGTGTTTCAAGTAAAAAAATAAATCTAAAATATCTAAAATTTTAGGACATTATAAATAGTAAAAAAGAAATAAATATACATTACCTATAATTTTAGGAACTTACTAAAGTATTTTTTTTCCCATATTCCTTCCTCGTGATCATTCATTATGTAAAAAACAACATCTATAATGTTTTCATCAATATTCTTTGATAATATTTCTATAGAAGTATGGATCTTATATAAATTAGCATGATCATCAAGTTTTTCATCACGAAAATAATATTTTTTCCATGAAAAACTATAGAACACATCACATTTGATGGATTAATAACAAAAAAAATTTACTTTTTATTATGTTTCCTTGATAAAATTATTAGTTGTGTATTCCATTATATTTAGATTAACTAGTTTAATACTAAATTCATCATATATAAAACTTTTGTAACTGATAACTCATTTTCTTTTAAACACTAGAACTCAACATTTAATGTGATAAATCTCTAATATTTATTTAATAACTTCATAATATACACTTAACATGGATATTTGGTTTTTATCAATGTAACTCAAAAAATATATTTCTTCTATGAACCCGAATAAACTACTATTCTAAATTGTAATTATGTTTTCCTGGTCATTAGTATAAAATTTATATCCATTAATGTCATTCCCATACCATGTTATCAAATTTAAACTTGAGTCACCTGCTAACCATTTCAGTTTTTCTAATGCATCTGATCTACCATGCATGGTCTCTTTAAATCATGGAAAAAGATTTTTTTTTATTCTCATTAAATATCTACTTATCTTTCTTCTTTTTATAACATTGTTTTAACCCTTTAATATAAAATGTTATATATGGCATAATCTTCATTTATGTTACTGAAGATGTATAAATACACCTACTTTACTTATTCACCTATACATGACTTTACTTTCAAAGCATGGATCCCCATTCCCCTAAAACTAACTCATTCATAGTGATATATAATAATTCTAATGTGATTCACTATATATGTTAAGTTTATATAAAAATACACAACCTCTTCGAAAATATACTTCTCAATAATAGAGGCTTTTGGTTTATATTGATTCTTAACATATCCTTATAATATCTTTATATAGCTTTTAAAAGGATACATCAATTGTACATATACAAGTATGAAATGTTTTATTTCTCAAATAAGATGAACCATTAAATGCCCCATTATGTCAAAAAAATTGATGAAAGTAAATTCCTAGTTGGAAAAGTATAAAAACTGCATAATTATCCAAATTTTTCAATGAATTTGGATAAATCAATTTATTAAAAATTGAATTAAAAAATAACACACCTTTATGAAATTCATTCTAACATGGATGGTAAGTATTCTAATCAATTAAACTGGTAGGATTTTTTGAATCATGGGGTGAAAATCATGAGGATTTATTCCTATCAACTTCAAATATTTTAATGACACAAAAAATTTTAGATTTGAGGAATATTCCTATGTCACTTTGATACCATGGAATAACTAATAAAAACTAACTTTTTACCTATTAGATAAATTATGATATCCAAGAGTTAGATATGTTCATCTTCAATTAGGAGTGTATACTAACTCCAAGAATATTTCCATTAAGAGTAAGTCCAATCTTACATTCAACCCATTTGTAGTTCTTAATTTAATATCTAAAAATGTTCCAACCAAATATCACAAATATTCTTCTCCATGCATATAACATAAATGTTATGTTTTAAATAATGATATATCCAATATATATTCTCAAGAAATATTGATCATTTCTTCTAAATATTTCTATCATTATGATATTTTTATGTCTTTCTGAATATAATTTCAATTTTTTTCACCCTCTCAAAATATTAATCAGTTGAAAGTGGTTTTGGAGAAATATAAAATCCATATAACTCATTCAATATATTTTTTAATCTTTAATATAATTGATCCATTGGAAAAAAAAATCCAATTACTCATGTTTTGTTGTTCTCCCATGTTATACTTGATAATATAAATCTCTTTCTTTGCAAATTGGACAATATTTATGCCCCTTAACACTATTTCCAAACAAATATCTATATTCTGGGAATTCATTTAAAAGGAACATAATCATTGAATATAGTAGAAAATGTTCTATTTTATAATAATCATACACTCTGATACCCTCCATCCCTATAAGTTTTAAAATATCAATTAAGGGTGATAATAAAACAATAGTATCATTTTCTAGTTGTTTTGGTCCAAAAATCATTAAGATCAACATGATATATTTCCAATTCTTCTAAAATTGAGGAGATAAGTTGTAAATTACCAATAAAATTGGCAATGAACTGTGTTTTCTACTATCTGATATGGATTCATTCCATCTATGTATAGTCCAAGTATAATATTTCAATCTACATTTCTAAAGATAGTAAATCATTGATCAATTTTTATCTACTATAGATAATCATTTGGATGATTTGATTTTACATCTGATATTTCCTCATATTTATTCCATATTAGCCTTTTTTTATCATTTTAATTTTTAAATAAATGATTGAAATGAGGAATTATATGAAGATACCAATTTTTTTAGAGACCTGCTATTTTCATACATAGATATTTATTCTTAATAGATGAATATTCATTACATAACAAAATGATACATTATCAAATAATTTAGGTCTAGTTCCTTTGGAAACATGGACACAAAAACATTTGGTTCATAAGTGATCTACGTTATCTCCCACTAAGTTCTTCAAAACAAGCACCCTTCTTAGACATATCATACATAATACCTTTCTTCATAATCTAGGGAAAGAAAACATAATAAATGGTGAGATCATATTCTCAGTAAAGGTAAACAAGGGAGATATCAATGATCAAATAATCATAACATGAGAATACGGGTATGAGAACATGATAATAACATATAAAACTCATACCCCTTATATCATAGATCATAAACGTGAGTTGTGGAATAAATATTGGAAATTAATTAGACATTAATCATAAAGGAATAAAATAACATGATAAATGAGAGAATAACATTGGAATAAGACATATATTTGTGGCATACACATATGTATAGAAAATATTATCTCAAGGATATCCCCCAAGACATATATAACATGTTATTCTAGGTCTAACCACTTCTGTACCAAATTCGGGATTGGGATAACATCATGTTTACAATCTTTTAGGATTGGGATAACCTCATGTGTTACTTATTTTAGGCTTGGGATAACCTCCCATGTGCCCTCTTTCAAGTTTGGGATAACCTCTTGTGTTACCTTTTTTGGGATTTGGATAATCTCCCATGTACCCTTTGATCTCATAGAACAATAATATTTACCCAATGAATCGGAGGGAGATACATGTCCTACCAGTAACATTATCCATAAATTTCTGTTCCATAATATCATAAAACACTAATCATATCATTAACTTTAAAAATAAAATGGTTTTTATAAAAATTTCATCATATCATAACCCATGGGAAAGAAATGGGTTTCATAAACATTTCATCATGGCATAACTTGTGGGAAATAAATGTGTTTAATAAAAAAATTAATCATTATCATAAATGATCCATAGAAATAATAAATATGGAATTATTGGATAATATCCCCATTAAATATTAAATAACATCAAATGATGTCATCATAGATGGAAGATTATTTTAAAAGATCACTCAGAACGTTTCTTGAGAAAAATAACCTTTCTAATTTAAAAATTATTATTTAAAATCTAAAAATTTCAAATATATTAAATACAATATTTTATTTTAAAATAACCTTAGAAACTTGTAAATTAATCTTTAAATCATTAATCAGTCATGATAGATAGAAATTTCATTCATGTTACACATGTTAAAATAGAGATTCCTTTCAGATTTTCAGTAAAAAATCAAAAGTAAATCATTTAAAAAAAAAAGAAGATTCCTTTTAAATAATTTTTTTAATGTATAATATGGGTGAAAGTGAATTTAAACTTTCAAATATTAATAATAAAATTTTCTTGAAAACATTTTTAGAAAACATGGATATGGAAGAAAAAATATTTTTTACCAAAGAAACAAAACGTATAATTTTTTATTATAAATATTATTTTGGTCTCTTTAGTTATTAAATAGAGGAAAATTAAAAGAAAACATGTATTATCAAGAAATAACAATATTATAATAAAATATTTTAGTTTCTTTTGATATAGATCATAATATTTTATCGTTGAAAACTTAATCATGAACAATCCCAATAAATAATGAGATTATAACATAAAACCTTTACCACTTTGGTAACTTTTGAATCATAATCCCCAAGAAATAAATACCCTTTTATGGATATTTATATCTCATAATTATTATTATAATAATAATAAAATTCATTTATGTGTAGTATTTACACCACATAAAATAAATGAGATGTGAATATGGAATGTGTCTCATATAAATAAAAGTGAGACAAAAATCCCTTACCACTATGCTAATATTTTGAATTGTAGGCCCTAAGAAATAATAACATCAAATGAAAATTTAATTATAATTAAAATAAGTATAATAATGATATAACATATAAAATGGTAAGTATATACCCCACATAAAATAAATTATATGCATAACTACCAAAGATGTCACTATAAAGGAAAATTGAGACAAAGTCCCTTACCTCAAGTCTCGAATTCCTTCATATGAATTAAAACCTCATGTATAATAAATATTGGTTTATAATAAATATATTATATATAAATAATAATATATATCATATCATCTATGATTTACCCATAACTTTTATCACCCATTTATTAATAATTCTTTGTTAAAATCACTATTTTGGGTAACAACTACTTCATTTTTCATTTATGTTTTAGTTTGATGGTTTTTTTCTTGTATTTTTTCACGGTTGCATAATATAAATAATTTTAATAATTATATAAATATCATATAAATTCATTATTTACATATCTATAGTCAACCAAATATTTTAGAGATATAAAATGAATTACACCGTTCATGGAGATGGTAAGTCATACGTACGCGTGAACACTATTTTCATTTTCTTGCAAAATGGAAAAAAATAGAGTTAAATAATATTTCATCTTCAAATAATACTTTTTATAACATATATACCATATATATTCACTAAATATATCCTTATTACCATCTGTATCAAAATAAAATGAAAATTTAATCGCATTGCTTTGTGGAGACGGTAGTCCACACGTACTCACAAATGAAATTATCATTTTACAAGAGATTGGAAAGTAAGAAGGTATGTGTTATATTATAATTATAGGAGTATAAATATTTCATAAATATCAAATAAAAAAATTAAAAATGTCATTATATCCATCCTTGAGAGGCGGTTATGGAAAATGAATTACATCGGTCCGTGAGATGGTAGTCTGTCATACACATGATCGATGGTTTCATTTCCCATTTGATGAAAGAGTATATGGATATTGGTCATTAAATTAATATAATAACATTTCATTATATGTTAGATAATTTTTCTATTATATCATAATTATTAAGACATGAATGAAGGAGTTAAGTGAAGAAGTAAAAAATAAAGAGCTTAGTCAAGAGAAATACCTTCTCTTTGGATCACTTATTAAGGACTATAGAGTTTGTTTTTTGGGAATACCAGTATCTCTGGAAAATTTATAAGGCTATTTGGGAGATATTATTGTTGGTTTTTGTCTATCCAAATGGATAATTATGTTTCAATAAGTGAGGGGAAGAGTCGCCCTTTTATAATTGAGAAGGAGTGTCATTTTTTATGGTCCCATTAGGGGATTCGCTGCACGAGATATCCATTCAATGGATTAGATATTCCTCCACCATTATTCTACATCCATCACTTATCCTCTTATTCTTATTAAATGACTTGGCACAATCGATGGTTGGGTTTTTCATGGCGAGGTGTGTCGACCGCTCTACGGTTTCACGGACTGATAAGGCCTCCAGATCTCTGTCGACGAAGATCATTATTAAACCTCCTTTGACAATTCCACATTGAATTTATTCACTCCCATACCCATGAAGGACTCACCCACTTCTCTATTGAATCTTCCCCCATATTCTTCTAGATTGGGTTTGGTGGGTCATCTTCCTCCTAGGGGTTATTACGAGGTCACAGGTGGCATCCTCTAGAAATATCAGTGACAACAATTTCTCCTTATTCTCTTTTGGGTTCACGGTGGATCATTTTGTTTTACAAAATCCCAATTTATAGAATGGTGGAGGCTAAGTAGGGTGTCTATGGGATACAGTTTGTGGGTCTCATCAGTGTGGTGGGGTGTGAACGTCACTGAAATTTTCTATCCAGTGACTGGAGTTTCTTCATAGATGAGTGGATTGAGGTGCATGGATGTGACGGTGATGACTGGCGCACTCTATGTAATCCAAAGGTAGGGTGGGTGATTCGGCCACATGTTTCATGGTAGCAGTCAGGAACTCCCTTGGCGGTGTGACGTTATGGTCAGCTTGGCATGGTTTTAGTCGGATCAATCAAGGACTTTTTTTGTTTCCTTTTGTTGGTTTTTGGGTGGGGCTATTCCTGGATTGGGTTCCTTGGTCGGCCCACTTATAGCTCTTCATGGATGGTGTTTGATGGTTATGGTATGTTTCATGCCTTCAATAGTGGATCTCATTGTTCACGACCTTATTTTTTTCTTCTTATTCAGTTCTAACTTAACCACAAAGTGATTTTATCTGAAAATACAAAAAATAGTTTGGGTGAGGAGTGTCATTTTTTTAAATAACCAAAAATATTCAATAATGGGAATTCAATCTCAATCCAAGTGCCTAAAAAATTAATAAATAATGTATTATAAGGAATATATGATAAATAAACACCTCTAAAAAATACATTTTTTAAAGATGTCGTTCTTTAACTTATAAGTTTACTTACTTTTACCATTTTAGTTTTCACCACGGTAACTAATTTTTTAATTTATTTACTTATATAATTTATATTTTAAGCCTAAAAATAAATGATAATTATTAGTTAATTTGGAAAAAATAATACTAGATATTAAATCAAATATATAAAATAAAATTCATATGTGTGTGAAAAATTAATTTCAACACAGACACATGTAATGTGAAAAACATTGTTTTAACCATAATCGATGTAGTTAATTTATGCTATTTTTACTATTATTTATGAAAAAATTTAAATTGAACTTATTAAATAATATTATTTATTTTTATTCTAAATATAAAATCTATTTTACCAAATTAAATTCACATAATTTGTAGAATATAATTTTAAATTAGACCTGTAACCACAATGAAAATATTATTTTTCAAAGAAAATGTTTTCATAAGAATAAAAAGTTTTAATATCCAATTTCAATATTAAATTGATTAAAATGAACTAAATTGTATTAATAATAACATAATTTAAGTAATTTTACTTTAAAAAACATTTTTAAATAAAATAAAGCTTTTTAAATGGTTTAAATGAAAATTTAGTTTTCAATAAAAATAGTAGTTTTTAGTATTCATTAAACAATTGAACTTTGAAAAAAAAATAAAAACATCACCCTAAAATAATTTTGACATGTTGATTCCAAAAATTAATTTCATTTTTTTCAAATAAATTTTATAAAAGTGATAAAAAATAACTTTATTATTTATTCACTAAAAGTAAAATAGTTGTTTTTTGAGAAAAAATGTACTTTGAAACCATATATAAAATTTACAAAAAATTAAGTATTTATTTTATATATATATTATTTTTGTAAAACCATTATACTTAATTTTTTAAAAAATATTCCTTTTCATACTACCAAGTTTAATGGATTGGTTATAACAATCATATCTAAAAAATAATATTAATAGTATATTATGGTTCATTTAAACTTAGTGTTGCGTGTAATGCAAACTATTGAATAAATTAAATTTATTTGAAAAAAATATATTTCATAAAGACTTGGGTTATTACATACTTGGTAGGAGTCTTCGTAAATGCTAAATCAGCCTCTTATTTTTCTTATAAATTATATTATGATGTCTGACATTTAAGACACTCTGAAAGACCATCATATTCCTTCCTATATAGTACACAATCATTTGAGCAGACATGTATCTTCTTTTAAACAAAACCCATCATGAAAAATATTTTCATAACATTATAATGTGAATCTAGAAGAGCATTTTCTTTTGGAATTATGTCTTTCAACAGTTTTATCAACTATATAAAACTATTGTCACTCAATATATTTCTATCCTTTAAGTTAATCAATCTTAAAAACATTGATAAAACCATAAATTTCATAAAACAAAGATATAATATTTTTGTAGAACCCCCATATAGATTCTAAATTATAGGTTATTTCCCAATTTCCTCTACTTCAATATCATGAGTAATTTTTTAAATTTGATCAAACTTATCATCTTAAAAATCATCATCATTAATAGATCTTAAATTATAATCAATTTCAGCATAACAAATCCAAGGAATGTAGGTTATATTAAAACCATGAAAAATTAAATGATCTTTGATATCTTTGGTTTTTAAATTTTTTATATTTAAATATTTCAAGAATGGGTAGAAAAATAAGTCATTGTTTGGAACATTTTTTTAGAAAATTACAAAAAAAACATCAACACCTTCTGTATATCCATAACTTGTTCACAGTGCAGTAATCAAACTATGACTAATTATTATCTATAATAATTTTCAATAATTAAAAATAAATTATTATATTTTTAAATTTAATTTAAAATGTATTTTAAATTTTAATTTTATAAGTAACAATAAAATAGAAACATAAAATATTTCAAAAATTAAATTAAAAATTATATATTTTATAAACAAAAGTAACACTTTAAGTATTTTTAAACGTTATAATTTAAAAAAAATCAAAAAAACAATGGTATAAAAACATTAACATTTATTTTATAAGGTTGAAAAAAAATAAAACACAATTATTCATTATGTTTATTAAGTAATTTAATAATTATATATTTATTGTTTTCAAAGTAAATAAATAAATATAATAATATGAAGTGAAAAATATTAGAGAGTGAGAAAAAATGATATTAAAAAACATTATAAAGAATATAAATTCATTCCTATACTTATAAAAAAACCTACATAAAAGATTGAATACAAAAACATAGACATCACGCTCACTAAAAATAGATTCCATGAAAATAAAATTTAAATGAAAATACAATCATTGTAATTTGATAATATTAAAATATTTCAATTAATTAAAAATGTGTTACATTATATAATGAAGAAAATTATAAAAATGATTCAACTTGAGAATTTAGTGGTTTTCATGACATTTTAAATAGACACAAATAACATATTAAAATCAATATAATGTTCTACCTGAGTTAATCCCTATTTGATCTAATGGGGTTTAACAAATAACGTACTAAAATAAAATTAGGTCCCTATTATAAATATGATCATGAAATTTTTCTTGTATTAGGTTCATGATTAATTGGAAGTTATAATTTTTTTATCACAATAAGATCATTAATAATCATGATCATCTAAATATAAATGATCAATACTCCATACTCAATTATACCTTAAAAACACCCATTTATAATGTAATAAAACCATATACCTTAAACACACATTAATCATTAAATTATAATTATTTATAACATAAATTCAAAAAATAATTATTTAATCATATTGTAATCTCAAAACATTCATTCATTAATTTAAAAATACATTAGATGAAATAATTTCAAAACTTAAAATATAAACCATGAATGGATATCAAAGAGAAGTAATGGGAGTGATTATTAAATCAAACAAATATCTAAAATAGACATCCAAAAAATATTAAACATACTTTAGATTCATAGATAATTGGAATAATAAATACAAACCATAAATATATATCAAATAGAAGTGTAAATAGAGGATGGAAAAGAATGAGGAGGAGATAGATACAATAACAATGATAGTTGTGCCCATGAATGAGAGTTTGGATGATTAATATGAATAGGATAAAAATTCATTATGGAGGTGGAATATCAATGGGTCAAGTGTTAAAAATAAGGAATTTCATTTTATGAAATATTAAGATTGGTGCCATCTATTATGATGTGTGATGTGTTATTGTTAGAGATAAAATAAACTTTAACTATTTAGAACTATTATAATTATAGACCCCACATATTATGGGGGAGTAGAGAAATTATTGACATTCAATGAAATTTGTTCTCATGTCGAAATTATTTTTAAATCAGACGAATGCTTACACTCAAAGTGAATGTTTTCAAAGGTAATGAAATGTTAAATTTTTTTTATATTAATACTTTTTATATTTTCTTGATATATTGAAATTTTATATTTTAATTCTAGGGTTGAAGTAGTTGGTGGGAATTCACAATAAATATTTTACTTTTAAGGTGATGTTTAAATGATTCCCTATGAAATTACTAGTGTCTCTTTCTTGATGCCAAAGTTAACTAATAAAAAGTGGAATTAATTATTAATGTATGTTGGAAAAATATTTACTTCAACCAAATAATTGAGGGATGTGATCTTCAATTACATAATTTCACATAGTTTTAACTAATAATTTGTAAGGAATAGTCTTACAAAGATTATTGTGAAATGGAAATTTTGGATTTGTGCATGGAAGTTAACAGTGTATGGGTTAAGAAATTCAATTCCATTTATTTTTATAAAATAATTTCAAAATTCACATATTCACTCATCAAAATATATATTAATTGTTTTTTAAAAAACAAGGTAATCCTTATGTCATCTATAATTTTTGATGGGGTGAAGTTGAATGAAGAAAAACTGCCAATTAGATTAAAGTTGACTTGTATAGAGAATATGGTATATACCCTTTCATATTAACAGGCACTAAGAGACAAGGAAAGAATTTTGGGTAAATATATGGGGTTTCAATGAAATCATACATATTAATCCCTTTGATATTAAAATATTAATGGAAATCAATCTAGAAACTATATCCAAGTGGGTAGCTTCAGAAAATTATAGATTTGAAATATTATTCATTGCATATGGTTTCTTATTAGGTTATTATCCTATGTTTTATGTGGATGGTTGTAACATTAGTGTTCCTTATAAAGGTACATTGTTGGTTTCATTGGCATATGAAGTGGATGAAAACCTCTTCCCATAGGTACAGTCAATTATTATGGGTAAAACATTTGATGATTGGTTATAGTATTCAAACAACATACAATAAATTAAATGTTATATTCAAATGTTTAGTGTATTCTACTAACACAATGCGATTGTGGGTACTATTATAATATTATTTGGGTTATATAAACATGTATATTTTCACTTTCATGTGAAAGAAAATTTTATCTATGGAATTAAAAAATTATGTCGTGGAATGGGAAGAGGAACTATGAAAGTGGGATTGAAATTATTGGATTCCATTTTTTATTTTTGATTGGACTATGATTTTAATATTACTATGAATAATTTGAGAATATTTTTTCCAAAATATGAAAGTTGGGTTGAAAATGATTGTTATGTTGATAGGTGGGAAATTTCATGATTTACACATCAATGACGGGGGAATATCAAAACCAATTTATCCAAATCATTAAATGCATGTATTTTATAGGAGAGGAGATAAAATATTTGTGTGTTGATTAATAAAAATCATAATTAATTGAGTAAAAATTGTTTTTACTACGGTATACCAAAAAATAAGGAGAAATGGAGTTGGTCCCAATGTTGAGGAAAAAATTAAATTGAATATCTTGAGGGTTGAAACTATGATAGGAGAACAATATAGAAATAATACTATCTTAATTCGGACCATAAATAAAGATTTTAGTGTATAAATAAGTACTTTAAAATTAACTTATTAGGAATAGAAAATGAGTTGGTTTTATTATGATCATGCATGTGTAGAAATAAGAAAAGTACATGGTAACTTGTAAATTTTTTAGAAAATTGTTGTCTGCTTAGCACCGAAGAAAACATTTATCTTAGAGTTAATAATCTGGTTGAAACAAATTATATTAAACATTTGAATACATTTACATATAATGATTATATGAATCAATTTTTTTTGCATCCACCGAATACTTCTCATCCTCCTAGTAGACCATATCTGAATAGTATTAGATTCAAAATTTAAAAATAAGAAGAAGTTTCACTAGACTCATTATAAATAAGTTGGTAACACATGATAAATGTTTATAAATCCCAATATAAGTTAATATAGAATCTATGAGGGGTGGAATTTTTTATTTTGGTGGTTGAAATATGGATTTTTCCAATATAAATCATATTTAACTTAGTTTCTTGTGATTTTTTGTTACATGAAATGATGAGGACATGTGAGTATTTATGACTATTTATAAATTCATTAATAAAGTCAATAATATTTATTACATTCTAATATTTAAAAAATTATTAATTTCATATGATACAATGTCTAGTTATTTATACTGCACTTTTAGATCTTAACACAAATCATCCACGTTTAAGTATTATTGCTCCATATTTTACCATTG
This sequence comes from Viscum album, assembly GCA_963277665.1. NCBI lineage: Eukaryota > Viridiplantae > Streptophyta > Magnoliopsida > Santalales > Viscaceae > Viscum > Viscum album. Next base: position 2,105,050,308 of record OY728140.1, on the reverse strand, counting down.
AGAAATTATGTATAAATATTTAATGTGTTTTCAATTAAAACATGAATATTCTAAAAGACTATTGTAATTATTATTATTTAGTTTCATTATATTTTTTAACTTATTATTATAATTATTAACTATTGATTCTATTTTTTTGTGGTATTCCCCATTGAAAATACTTATTTTAAAAAATATGTTAATTTACCTATGCTGTTTACCTATATGTATAATTTTTTAACTAAACTTTATTTGAGTTATTATATAAAACCAAACAACCAATAAAAAACAAAATTGTGTAATATTGATGTTAACATTTTTCTACTTTGACTTTGGTTGTCATTTAGAAATTCTAAATTAATTATAATTATGTCTGGAATATGTATGGGATTCTAAAATTTAAACCAATTTCTTTATTTTATATGACATAAAATCTATATTTTAATACTGATATTCTATATTTTAACACATGTCATCCACATTTAAATTTTTTTCAGATTGTATTTGTTTTTTTATTTTTTTGGTGTTTTATTTTTGAAAAGTTAATTAAGCATGTTCTCTTTTTTGGATTTTTATATTCTAAGAACTTTTATTGTGGAATTATATTTAAAAACACTATCTTGGATAATCTCATTATTCTATATTAAATAATATGTATGGAATAACTTTTTATTTTGAACCCTCATTCATTGTACCATGAATTGTTTTATAGAAAATGTATATAATTCCCAATATTTAATCGAAGTCATGAATTTTATATAAAATAATTTCTATATTTCAACATAAATATTCTAGAGTTTAAAAAATATATTCCATATTTTAATAAATATCTTCTATATTTTAACACTGTTCTTCAATGTCGTTATAATTTCATTCCATTTTTTGGGTTTTTTGGGAAAATTCAACTGAGCATCTCATTTTGTTTTAGAATTATATTTTCCATCAATGTAAAGTGTGGACTTATGTTCTTTAATTTTTGACATGATTTTATTTATAAAAGTAAAACCATTGGAAGACCATATTGGAATCATATTTTGTCTCAATTTATAAATAATAATATTTATCATCTTTTAGGTTGTAAACAAGTTGGGAAAGCGCGAAAGAGGTGCAGAAATACCAATCCAAGCTAATATGCCAGCTATGAGAGGGTGATTATTTTTTGTTTCTAGTGACTAAAGTGTGGTATACTGCTACTTAAATCCTATTAATTTGAGTATCTAGTCATTTTCTATATGTTATAATGTTGTATAAAAGATTTATGATATTCAAACATTTAAATTATGTCATGAAATTAGATAACCTAATTTCCATATTTTAACCGTCATCTTTCAGATTTTATCACTACTATTCTAGATTTTTTTTGTTTGTTTTTTTTAAATTCCACTAAACATTTTATTTTGTCTTATAATTCTATTTTATATGAATGTATATTGTTTACATATATTATTTAATTACTTACATTTTTTATTTATAAAATTATCATTTTCAGTTGACCATTTGAGAATCATATTGCGTCTCAATTTTAAAATAAGAAGATGTACCATTATTTACATTGTAAATAAGTTGGGAAAATGTGAAAGAGTTGTAGAAATCCCAATATGGTTAATGTGACATTTATGAGAGGGTAATGTTTTTTTGTAAACTAAAATTTAGGATACTTCTACTTAAATCCAATTAATTTTAGTTTCTAGTCATTTTTCATCAATTATAATATTTTATGGAATTTTTATGGGATTATAAAATTTAAACCAAGTCAAGGATTTTTTATTTCCTAATTAATAGATTTTAACACTACTATTTTAGATTTTTTCTTGGTTTTTCATGAAATTTCCACTATGCATGTCATTTTGTTTTAGAATTTTTTAATCTAATTTAAATCAATGAATCATTTTTTCTAATAAAACCATGTACCCAATAGTCACAATTTATAGCAACAATACACATTTTTTATATGCCCACTAAATTAGTCTAAATTTTCATATCAATACATATTTTTCTCAAATCATGTCTTTAACTAGATAGCACCTCAAAAAACTATGGCCACCTTGTATTTAATTTATTTTTCAAAACCACCATATTATGTTAACCATATTTCATATGAATCCAATTCTTTAAAAAAATCATGAAAAACAATTATAAATAATAGATAGAACAATAAATATATAAATTCTAAAATATATACATCACTATAATCAGTCATATCCCTCATAGTCTCCTATTCTAAAAGGTATCTAATCAATTTAATTCCACAATAATTAACATGAAATAATAAAAAGAAACCCCATTATATAATAGTAATTTATTTAGAAAAAACATTAACTTATAACATATTTTACCAATTATATTGAAACTGGACAATTTCCAACAAAAAAATAATTTTTTATGGAAAATATTTTCATTATAAAGGAAGATGTCACTACATTATTACAAGGAATCCAAAAAATATAAAATTAAATAGATAAAATAAATCACAATTATATAAAACAATAACTATTTTTGTTAACCAAAAAAATAAAATGAAGATTATGGTTAGATGAAGCATAGTCAAGGCATAAAATTATTGCTTCTCAATATTCATGGATTTTGAATCAAGGGAGTCAATAGTATGTAGTTTCTATATCATTAATTTCACATGATATTAAAACTAATGAAGATTCATAAACACAGGTAAAAAATCAGTCAAAAATATACTATGACTTACCCAACAATGTTGGTCATGACATATAGGAAAACATATGTCACTTTATATTCCTCTTCGAAGAATATAATTATATCCTACAAAAACAGATAATCTCAACTTATGAGATGTAATAAAAAAACATGTTAATATACATTTGAAATTATTATAATTAATAATTGATCAAATATGTATTTTTGTCATCATTCCATAATACCTTTGATCATTTACAAGTGTTCTTGTGATCATGGTCACCATCTATTATTCTAATATTTTTATTCATATGTTACTAATTAGTTTTATGAAAAACAAATTTATTACAAAGGAAAAATATAAAAACGTTTTTGTCGTGCCATTCCCTAGGGTCCAAGTAATGACACTCTAACTCAGTTATATGGTAATTAAATATTTTAATAATAATTCTACTTGAAAACCAAATACCTTAACTATACCAAACACGGTAGAGTAAATTTTTTGTGTAAAATATGAAAATGATAAGAGCCTTAAACTATGTGTTTCCATGATTCCTTCCAATGGTGCACCAATCATAAACCCTCTTTTATAGGAAACTTCAAACTCTAAGTGGCTATTAAATATAGAGTGACATTTTTTTAAAGTCTTTCTTCATTATAAATGCCTTATATTTATTACCTTATATATCTCTCTCATGATCATTACAACATATTCCTTAGAAACTTCCTTTGTCACTGCCACTATTTCCAAATCTTCCTCATTGTATTCCTCATTCACCTCCACCTTTTATTCCTCTTATTCTTCCTTGGATTCCTCCACCTCCCTAGCTTTCAGTTCATACCCCTCTTCTTCCACGGGTTCCTCCACCACCACATATTTCTCTTAAATCTATTAAACATCATCTATAGTGTGAAAAAACTATTTTTATTATATGATAATTTGTAATATTTTAAAATTTATTTTTAGAGTAACATGTGGAGATGTCATGGAGTTTCATTACCTATGGATACTTGATGTTTATATATAAAATAATAATAAGTATAATATATCACATGTGATTAGTTTTTTATAAGTAATGAAACATATCACAAATAGAGTGTTGAATAGGGAAACTAACACTACCCTTAATTCCATAATGTGGGTTATACCCTAGGCATGTCATAATTTTTTTTGTCAAATGTTTCTTTTAAGAACGGTCATGGGTGAAATAATTGAAAAATAAATAATTTAAATAATTTTTTGTCTATTAAATTACTAAAATCAAATGTAACTCTATTTATGAATGGTTATAAATAATATTAGGTTTATCCATATAACCTTAAATCATTTGATGAGATAAAACTTGATGGAGGTCTCCATTGGTGATGGAATAGAGGAGAACGAAGGAGGATCGATGAAGAATAGGTGACTGACACTTCAACTCTCATCAATATCAATGTAAGGGTTTCATTATTAATCAATTTTCAATACATTCTTTCAGGTAGGGAATTTATTTTATTGGTTTATTCCTCATTAGTTTTTTTCCATGATGAATATGAATCAATTCATTTATAAATTATTTCATGGATCATTTTTGTTGAATTGTTGTTAATTATTAATATTCCTAAAATTAGGAATTGTTAATTATTTGAAATCCCCCAATAGTTCCTCATTTCTTATATTCCATTGATGATGGAAAAATTATGTAATCCCTTGTTTAATGCTCACTTTTCTATTAAATTCTTTTATTTCTCGATTCTTTGAATGTTCATCGTTAGTATTTTGTTTAATAAATGATTTGACTATACTATGGAACCAAATCATTGGGTAATTTATCTTTAAAACAATGGATTGTTTCTGTGGGTATGTGTAACATCCCAGGTAAATAAAGAATAATGAATTTTCATATTTATTAATATTTACGAATTAAATATTAATTTTATTTTAAAGGGGTTGCTATGTTCGATAGTGTACCCGATACGCAATGATGAGTTTCTTTGAAACTTACGTAGCACACTAGTAATAAAATAATATTATTTTAAATGTTAGTTAACAAGTAGTCGTTGTACTGGAGGGAATGGATATAAATAAATAAAATATGATTAGATATGTTTTTAAATGTTTATACATTTACCCAATAAAAGTTAAAGGCTTAAAATACGGAAAGAGTTCAATTTTAGGGCATATATACTCTAATTTTCACTAAAGGTTCACTTATCACCTTTTAATGGTGAACCGTCATTAAATATAGTTTTGATCACTCTTATACTTTATTTTGGACCAAATATAAATCTTCTTTAGAATCGGGACATCAAAATTTACTTTGTATAAATTTTTGGTACCTTTCTGATAAAGTTCTTTTTTTATGAATAGTGTAAAATGTTGTATTTTAATTCAAAACCTCTTTTTAATCTAAATTATTTATATGATTAGATTATTATTTTAGTTGGTTTTAAAGTGAAAATAGAAAATATTTTTACCAGTTAATCCAATGGTGGTCATTGGAATCAATTTCACTTTGAAATTGGACTTAAACTGGTGTCAATCTTTTGATACTTATTGTTTCACAAAAACACGCTATTTGTCATGACAGCGGGAATTAATTATTAAATTAATTAATTTGACTTATATGTTTTGAATTTTGTAAAATGGACTTCATTTTTGAATTCGGAATATCAAATATAGCTTAGGGTGAATTTTTGGTAATTTTCTGAAAAACTTCAATTTTGGATGAATAGTGAAACCACTAAGTGGTAATCAAGCAAACTGATTTTTCAGTTAAATGAAATTTTACCACTAATGTGTATTGAATTTTGAAAATCCGACATACATGGTTGTCATTAAGAAGTAAAATGTGGTTCAATGAGATTAAAATAATTTTCTGGTGAATAGTAACTTTTTTTCATTAATCGCGATTAGAGGTAATTAGTGTAGTTTAAGGTAAAAATGGTATTATAAGAATGTGAAAACACCATGACACTTGTCCTACACCTATTGGGTGAGTCATGGCCGACCAAGACAAGCCATGGGCCAACTTGGGGACCCCATGGAGCCACTTTAGTTGGAAAATGACATTAATATATTTTTATTTAATGTTAAAGTGAAAATGACACTAACATAAATTGTTTTACTAAAATAATTTTTGAGTTGGGTTATACAAGTCCAAATTTTGATTATAAATATTCATTGGAAAGCGAAAAAGATTTCCTACATCATAGTATTTTTTTATAATTTTTAGACATTAAATAAATTAAATTATATATGACATAATAATGATGCAGCGATGACATCATTATTTGACGATTTAAATAAAATGGAAAGATAATGAAAAATCTAAAACCTACACATGTCCAAAACCAATTGGATGAGTGGATTTCAAACCCTTATCACCTTATCCACGAAGTATATCAATTTGGGACCTTTTAAAACCGAAACACATTTTCAAATAAAGTAATATTTCTTTACTTTCCAAAAGTGCCCCTCCTCTCCTCTTATAAAAGGCCCCCACCTCTACCCCATTTCACACACTTCTCAAGCCTTTGGCTCGAACAACCCCTGCCCAATTACTCTCTCCACATCCCTCTCCTCATCCTAGAGGATTCTCTTTGGGCAGAATCCTTTCAAAGGAATCCTTTAGGCTCAAATCAAAAGGGAGTTACACTTTTAAAGGTAATTCATTCTCTCTTGTTCATTTGTTTTATTTTGCTTCTCCAACCCTCTAAACTCTTTTTATTTACTTCTTTTGTAACAACACCAGTATCTTCAATATACTAGGATGTTGTTATAATATTTATTTGAGCTACACTCTCACACAACTACATCAAATGGTTAAAGAACATACGGTTTCCGTGGATGGCGAAATTCTGCCTCCCGAAACGATGATTGTTCAATACTCATTTAACACCTTCAAGGGTGGCCATTATGATGTCACTATTTTTATATATGATATATAATGTTTTTATGTTTTCTTTAAGCTTCTGTATTTATCATTTTTGGCATATCTTTATGGTTTCCATTATGGGTAAACACGATATCTTCATTTAAGGAAGTGCGGACTACCGCCCCCTAAAAGTGATGTGATTCGTTAATGCCATATGTGGGACGTGTAAAGGATGGATTTAAAGTTATTATATATTATGTTATACTAGAATTATAATATAACTCTATATCATTATTATTTCTTTCCATTAAAGTATGAGATACAAATGAAAGTAGCGTTCATGCGTACGTACGGCTTACCGTCTCCATGAACGGTGCATTTCATTTCTTATCCCCAAATGTAATGTACTATTAAAATAACATGTATATAATGGATATATATAATTAATGATATATCTAAGTGATGAATATAATTCTGGAATTAAAATATACATACCTCTCATTTAGTTTTAATTCCACTAATATGACAAAGAAATGAAAGTAGCGTTCATGCGTACGTATGGCTTACCGTCTCCATGAACGGTGCATTTCATTTCTTACCTCTAAATGATTATGTAATATTATAAATACATGTATATGCTGGATATATATGATACATATTATATCCAATTCGGGAATTTCATTCTGGATATAAAGAACTTTTGACCACATGAACAACATGTAATTGTAAGAAGTCAACTTTCGACTTAAGAACCAAATATTGATAAAACAAACATTATTAACTTAAATGGTTACATAATGTTTATAACATGGCAATAAGTGATATAAAAAGAATAATGAACTTTAAAAAGGTTCTTAATCAAGTATAAATTAACTCAAGTTTATTATTCAGGACGTTAAAGAATGATCGAGTCAAGTCGGACCCGAGGTAAGGGACTTCGTCTCAATCTCCTTTCATTGAGGCATATTTCGTTTCATACACAACCTTCTTTTATACGGTGTATAAACTCCTTTGACTTTTACTTTTATACAAAAGGAAACTTTTTCTACGAAGCTTTTTACTAAATGACAAAAAGGAATGTTTTTTTAACGTACGCGGTGACAATGACTTTTTCCGCCGCCGCGAGTATTATTTGGTCTTTGACTTCCTCAACAAGCCATAATGTTTTTAAAATAAAATAAATACCATATACTCTTTTATGTATTTTGGTATTGAAAATGGTTATGATAAAGGATTCTATTATGTCAATATATTTATGATATATTGTGATTGAAATGTGGAAATGTTATCTTTCCTTTATATTGGTTTTATGTTTTATGATTTTATATTGGTACTTGGACATTTTAACGGGTGGTTACGTTATAAACCATATGACGGGTGGTGTCGTGAATACCAGGATGGGTGGTTACGTTATAACCTCCAATGCATTTGGTATGGATGTCGGATGTATGGCTATTCCATTAAGTATGTATGGAAAATGGCCGTATGGCTATTCCATTAAGTGATATGTGTGGAAGTCAACCGTATGGTTATTCCACTTAAGTATGTTTATGTCCCAAGTTACCTTTATATATTCTATGTGTTCTTTATATGGGTTTTATGGTAATCCTTTGGTTACAAAAAGGTAAGTAATGATACTTTATTCAGTGAAGATTTTTTTTACTACTTCATGAAGGTGAAGGTATTACTCTGATATAGTATACATGGTTTACTTGATGTTTGAAAAACTAACAGTTTTCATTCTTTTTGTATCCCTTACTGAGCTTTTTATGCTCACCCCAAGTTTTTTGAAATGTTTTTCACAGGACTTAAAGTGGAATAAGGTCAAGGATGGGATCAAGGGAATTTCATGCTATCTAAAACATGGAATCTAGACATCTTTCTTTTTAAGAGTTTTTTTTATGGAGACTTAGTAGAAGTGTCTACTTTGTAATCTTTTAAGATGTAATAGTTATGTTCTAATTCTCTAAAACTCTAAACCTGAAAATATCCTCAATGTGAATTATTCATTTAATTCAATATTAAGTAAGGTTTAAGGCTGGGGCCTTATAGTTGGTATCATAGGTCGGTTTAGACAACTTTAGGAGTTAGAAAAGTGTTAAATTATAATATGATTGAAATGATATAGAATTTACGGATTACCATGTTGCTTCGCCTAATATATTTCGGTGTTCAGAATGGTTTTCCGCAGAGGAAACAAAGCAGCTATGTTGGGACGACATCAGGAGGAAGATAACCTTCCAAATCAGCAACCTGAGATGGTCGGAATCGGAACTGAACAGTTTGTTGCAGTAATGGCACAGTTGACTCAGGCTATAAATGGTGGTGGTATCCATGCACGAGATCAGCCAGATCAACCGCAGAGGAACATGTCAGTGGTGGAACATTTCACGAGGCAACATCCCCCATCATTCAGAGGATCATCTGACCCTGTGCAAGCTAAAGGGTGTATTAAAGCACTGGAGAAGATTTTTGATGTCATGGGGTGTTCAGAACATCAAAAGGTTAGTCTTGCTCTTTACCGTTTTGAAGGTGAAGCTGATCAGTGGTGGTCGATGGTGAAAAATATAAGGGATAGTGATGAGATTGAGGATCTTCACTGGGACGAATTCAAAGGTATGTTTCTTGAGAAATATTTTCCTAAGGTGGTTCGTCTTAGGATGGAAAAACAGTTCCTAGAATTGAGGCAGGAGGATGATTCAGTGGCTACTTATGAAGAAAATTTCACTCGATTGGCAAGGTATGCTCCAAACTTCATACGAGATCTTGATAGTAAAATAAACCATTTTTACTCAGGGTTAAAGCCAAAGTATCGAAGGGCTTTAGCTTCTCGTGAGTTCAAAAGTTATTAAAAACTTGTTCGATGTACGGAGAAGGTGGAAATGGATTTTTCCGATGATCAGGTGTTCTATGACAAACAACAGAATAAGAGATCTAGTTGGCAGGAAAAGGGGAAGAATTCATCAATGAAGCAAGGAGGTAAGAAAACCAAATATCCATCCTGTGAGAAGTGTGGTAAAATGCATCCTGGAGAATGTTTATCCAAGTCTGGTAAGTGCTTTCGGTGTGGTAAGTCTGGTCATATTGCTTGTAACTGTAAGGAAGATGATCAAGCAGGAAATGAAAAGCCAACGACAAGATGTTTAAAGTGTAATGAAATGGGTCATTATGAAAATGAGTGTCCAACGAAGAACTCAACTGGGGAAAATCAGTTAGACTACAAGCAGAAAGGGGTGGTAAAATCCTTTGCAACAACTTCAGCAGATGTTGGGCCATCGAATGAAGTGGTATCAGCTCCAGGGAGCTCAGTATTTTTCGAAGATTGACTTGAGGTCGGGGTACCATCAGTTGAAAGTAAAAGAAGCAGACGTTCCGAAGACTACGTTCTGTACTAGATATGGCCATTATGAATTTGTAGTTATGCCTTTTGGGTTAACCAATGCACCTACTGTATTCATGGACCTTATGAATAAAATTTTCCATGAGTTCTTGGATAAGTTTTTGTTTGTGTTTTGAGGTTTGGGAAGAGGTTATGTGTGCCTTGTGATTCACAGTTGAAGAATGAGTTGTTTTTTTTCATCCTGGCAGTACTAAGATGTATAGAGGTCTGCGGGAGTATTACTGGTGGGATGGAATGAAAAGAGACATTGCTGATTTTACTGTGAAGTGTTTGACATGTCAACAGGTTAAAGCAGAGCGGCAGGGATGCTTCAGCCTTTACCAGTGCCAGAGTGGAAATGGGAAAACATATCCATGGACTTTGTTGTGGGATTACCGAGGACATCTCGAGGTAATAATGAAATCTGGGTTATTGTTGATCGCTTGACCAAATCTGCTCATTTCCTTTCTATACGAGATACTTTCTCTCTTGATCAACTTTCCCGTCTGTATCTTAAAGAGATAGTCAGGTTACATGGAGTTCCTCTCTCCATTTTATTGGATCGTGATCCCAGGTTTACTTTTAAATTTTGGAAAGGCCTTCAGAAGTCCTTGGGTACTGAATTAAATTTTACTACAGCTTTTCATCCTCAATCAGATGGGCAGTCAGAACGAACAATTCAGACATTGGAGGATATGCTACGAGCTTGTTCGATGGATTATCAGGGAAGTTGGGACCAACATATTTCTTTGGTTGAATTTTCATATAATAACAGTTTTCATTCCAGTATACAGATGGCACCATTTTAGGCATTATATGGGAAGCGGTGTCGAACTCCAGCTTTTTGGAATGAAGTGGGTGAAAGGAAGCTGGTGGGACCAGAATTGGTAGAAGAGATGGCAGAAAAAGTTCAGTTGATTCAGAAAACACATGAGAACAGCTCAGAGCAGGCAGAAGAGTTATGCGGATAACCGGAGGAAGGATCTATCTTTTGAGGTAGGTGATCATGATTTTCTCAAGGTTTCTCCTTGGAAAAGTGTGATGAGATTTGGTAAGAAAGGAAATTTGAGTCCATGGTTGGTTGGACCATACGAAATTCTGGAAAGAGTTGGATCAGTTGCATACCCAGTGGCTTTACCTCTGAGTTTATCTCAGGTACACAATGTTTTTCACGTTTCGATGTTGAGAAAGTATATGCCAGATCCATCTCATGTTTTGAGTCCATAGGTAGTTTAACTGGAAGAGAACCTATCTTATGAGGAACAACCGGTCCAGATTCTTGACCACAGGGAGCAGGTGTTACGAAATAAGGTGATTCATCAGGTAAAGGTTTTGTGGAAAAACCATGTGATTGAAGAGGCAACATGGGAATCTGAAAATGCTATGAGGGATAAATACCCCCACTTATTTTGATAAGTGAATAAAATTGCGAAGACACAATTCCCAAAAGGGGGGAAGGATGTAACATCCCAGGTAAATAAAGAATAAAGAATTTTCATATTTATTAATATTTACGAATTAAATATTAATTTTATTTTAAAGGGGTTGCTATGTTTGATAGCGTACCCGATACGCAACGATGAGTTTCTTTGAAACTTACGTAGCACACTAGTAATAAAATAATATTATTTTAAATTTTATTTAACAAGTAGCCGTTGTACTGGCGGGAATGGATATAAATAACTAAAATATGATTAGATATGTTTTTAAATGTTTATACATTTACCCAATAAAAGTTAAAGGCTTAAAATACGGAAAGAGTTCAATTTTAGGGCATATATACTCTAATTTTCACTAAAGGTTCACTTATCACCTTTTAATGGTGAAACGTCATTAAATATAGTTTTGATCACTCTTATACTTTATTTTGGACCAAATATAAATCTTCTTTAGAATCGGGACATCAAAATTTACTTTGTGTAAATTTTTGGTACCTTTCTGATAAAGTTCTTTTTTTATAAATAGTGTAAAATGTTGTATTTTAATTCAAAACCTCTTTTTAATCTAAATTATTTATATGATTAGATTATTATTTTAGTTGGTTTTAAAGTGAAATTAGAAAATATTTTTACCAGTTAATCCAATGGTGGTCATTGGAATCAATTTCACTTTGAAATTGGACTTAAACAGGTGTTAATCTTTTGATACTTATTGTTTCACAAAAACACGCTATTTGTCATGACAGCGGGAATTAATTATTAAATTAATTAATTTGACTTATATGTTTTGAATTTTGTAAAATGGACTTCATTTTTGAATTCGGAATATCAAATATAGCTTAGGGTGAATTTTTGGTAATTTTCTGAAAAACTTCAATTTTTGATGAATAGTGAAACCCCTAAGTGGTAATCAAGCAAACTGATTTTTCAGTTAAATGAAAGTTTACCACTAATGTGTATTGAATTTTGAAAATCCGACATACATGGTTGTCATTAAGAAGTAAAATGTGGTTCAATGAGATTAAAATAATTTTTTGGTGAATAGTAACTTTTTTTCATTAATCGCGATTAGAGGTAATTAGTGTAGTTTAAGGTAAAAATGGTATTATAAGAATGTGAAAACACCATTACACTTGTCCTACACCTATTGGGTGAGTCATGGCCGACCAAGACAAGCCATGGGCCAACTTGGGGACCCCATGGAGCCACTTTAGTTGGAAAATGACATTAATATATTTTTATTTAATGTTAAAGTGAAAATGACACTAACATAAATTGTTTTACTAAAATAATTTTTGAGTTGGGTTATACAAGTCCAAATTTTTATTATAAATAGTCATTGGAAAGATAAAAAGATTTCCTACATCATATTATTTTTTTATAATTTTTAGACATTAAATAAATTAAATTATATATGACATAATAATGATGCAGCGATGACATCATTATTTGACGATTTAAATAAAATGGAAAGATAATGAAACATCTAAAACCTACACATGTCCAAAACCAATTGGATGAGTGTATTTCGAACCATTATCACCTTATCCACGAAGTATATCAATGTGGGACCTTTTAAAACCGAAACACATTTTCAAATAAAGTAATATTTCTTTACTTTCCAAAAGTGCCCCTCCTCTCCTCTTATAAAAGGCCCCCACCTCTACCCCATTTCACACACTTCTCAAGCCTTTGGATCGGCCAACCCCTGCCCAATTACTCTCCCCACATACCTCTCCTCATCCTAGAGTATTATATTTGGGCAGAATCCTTTCAAAGGAATCCTTTAGGCTCAAATCAAAAGGGAGTTACACTTTTAAAGGTAATTCATTCTCTCTTGTTCATTTGTTTTATTTTGCTTCTCCAACCCTCTAAACTCTTTTTATTTACTTCTTTTGTAACAACACCAGTATCTTCAATATACTAGGATGTTGTTATAATATTTATTTTAGCTACACTCTCACACAACTACATCAAATGGTTAAAGAACATACGGTTTCCGTGGATGGCGAAATTCTGCCTCCCAAAACGATGATTGTTCAATACTCATTTAACACCTTCAAGGGTGGCCATTATGATGTCACTATTTTTATATATGATATATAATGTGTTTATGTTTTCTTTTAGCTTCTGTATTTTTCATTTTTGGCATACCTTTATGGTTTCCATTATGGGTAAACACGATATCTTCATTTAAGGAAGTGCGGACTACCGCCCCCTAAAAGTGATGTGATTCGTTAATGCCATATGTGGGACGTGTAAAGGATGGATTTAAAGTTATTATATATGATGTTATACTGGAATTATAATATAACTCTATATCATTATTATTTCTTTCCATTAAAGTATGAGATACAAATGAAAGTAGCGTTCATGCGTACGTACGGCTTACTGTCTCCATGAACGGTGCATTTCATTTCTTATCCCCAAATGTAATGTACTATTAAAAGTACATGTATATAATGGATATATATAATTAATGATATATCTAAGTGATGAATATAATTCTGGAATTAAAATATACATACCTCTCATTTAGTTTTAATTCCACTAATATGACAATGAAATGAAAGTAGCGTTCATGTGTACGTACGGCTTACCGTCTCCATGAACGGTGCATTTCATTTCTTACCTCTAAATGATTATGTAATATTATAAATACATGTATATGCTGGATATGTATGATAAATATTATATCCAAATCGGGAATTTCATTCTGGATATAAAGAACTTTTGACCACATGAACAACATGTAATTGTAAGAAGTCAACTTTCGACTTAAGAACCAAATATTGATAAAACAAACATTATTAACTTAAATGGTTACATAATGTTTATAACATGGAAATAAGTGATATAAAAAGAATAATGAACTTTAAAAAGGTTCTCAATCAAGTATAAATTAACTCAAGTTTATTATTCAGGACGTTAAAGAACGATCGAGTCAAGTCGTACCCGAGGTAAGGGACTTCGTCTCAATCTCCTTTCATTGAGGCATATTTCGTTTCATACACAACCTTCTTTTATACGGTGTATAAACTCCTTTGACTTTTACTTTTATACAAAAGGAATCTTTTTCTACTAAGCTTTTTACTAAACGACAAAAAGGAATGTTTTTTTAACGTACGCGGTGACAATGACTTTTTTCGCCGTCGTGAGTATTATTTGGTCTTTGGCTTCCTCAACAAGTCGTAATGTTTTTAAAATAAAATAAATACCATATACTCTTTTATGTATTTTGGTATTGAAAATGGTTTTGATAAAGGATTCTATTATGTCAATATATTTATGATATATTGTGATTGAAATGTGGAAATGTTATCTTTCCTTTATATTGGTTTTATGTTTTATGATTTTATATTGGTACTTGGACATTTTAACGGGTGGTTACGTTATAAACCATATGACGGGTGGTGCCATGAATACCAGGATGGGTGGTTACGTTATAACCTCCAATGCATTGGGTATGGAAGTCGGCCGTATGGCTATTCCATTAAGTATGTATGGAAATTGGCCGTATGGCTATTCCATTAAGTGATATGTGTGGAAGTCAACCGTATGGTTATTCTACTTAAGTATGTTTATGTCCCATGTTACCTTTATATATTCTATGTGTTCTTTATATGGGTTTTATGGTAATCCTTTGGTTGCAAAAAGGTAAGTAATGATACTTTATTCAATGAAGATTTTTTTTACTACTTCATGAAGGTGAAGGTATTACTCTGATATAGTATACATGGTTTACTTGATGTTTGAAAAACTAACAGTTTTCATTCTTTTTGTATCCCTTACTGAGCTTTTTATGCTCACCCCAAGTTTTTCGAAATGTTTTTCACAGGACTTAAAGTGGAATAAGGTCAAGGATGGGATCAAGGGAATTTCATGCTATCTAAAACATGGAATCTAGAAATCTTTCTTTTTAAGAGTTTTTTTTATGGAGACTTAGTAGAAGTGTCTACTTTGTAATCTTTTAAGATGTAATAGTTATGTTCTAATTCTCTAAAACTCTAAACCTGAAAAGATCCTCAATGTGAATTATTCATTTAATTCAATATTAAGTAAGGTTTAAGGCTGGGGCCTTATAGTATGGTATAGGGAGTGTATATGTGAAGCAAATTTTATGGTTATTATGAATATTCTATGGTGGTGAAAGTGATAGTGGTTTCATGATCCAGATCATTCCAGCACTATGAGGTGCAACGGTGGGCATTTTTCGATCAAAGGGTGGTCATAATCCATCCACCATTTATGAAATGGGACTATTCAATGTGATTCTAGGATTTTTATGAAATAATCATGGACATATAAAAGGTTTTAATAATGGAAATTTAAAATTCTTTAAGACCTGAAGATTCTGGAAAAATATTGATCTACACAGTGTGAAGTTCAGATAAACACACATCATGTATCTCTATTGTGTGGTGGCTAGGGTTTACGCAGAGAGATTAAATATCACATTCCATATCCGGGAACCACACACCATGTGATAATTAGTTGTCTATATTATAATGTATAGGGACTACACAGCTAGGAATACATGTGGCCCTACACATCATGTGTTTGAGGGCACACCCTGTGTGCTTTGGAGAGTATATGCGCATGAGCAGAAAACACATGTTTGATTATGTTTCTTGACCTCTACACATCATGTGTAATTATAACACATAATTTATTAAGAAAATTTTGTGAAATATGGGATGAGATATCTAGGCTCATTCTTAGTGAGAGACACATCATGGACCCATTTGACACATTGTCTACTCCTTCCAAGATAAGTTAAATCCCTTGTATTCTTTAATTTAGCTTCAGTTCTACCATGGGTGTGTTATCCCTACCTTATCCAATAAATGTATATTCCCAAAAAAATCTAAATGATGTTATGGTTTTCCATCTTATCCTAGGTATAAAAAGATTTATACCATCTATATTCTAGTTATAGATTGATTCATGTGTCCCTCAATGTGGTCCGGAGTGTGATCCTCTATCTCATTCTTCCCTAGGTTGGGTTAGGTATCCTGTATTTGATATCTATGATGTGAAATATAATTTCTAGTGAGTTATTATAGATAGTATTGGGTATCCCCCATAGGCCTTGGGTGTGATCCCATACCTATGTATCGACTGATGAGGTGTAGACCAAACGAGGTGGTATCTCGGATGACCCCTATTAGTTTCTATATGCTTCAATATGGACAAGACGGGTTAGTTTGACCTTTTGGTTTAGTTCCATTAGTTTCATGAAACCTGATGAGGGAGTTATCTCATACAAGTGTTACCATGGATCCATAAGAAGAATCCTTAGTCTAGAAGTGAGGATGGGCCTCACCTTGAGACTTGGAGTCTTCCTTGAGCATATATGGGCTATCTTGTTTAACCTCCTTGATTTTGTGATTTATAGAAGACTCTATCTTCTATTCTTTGTGCTTAGTGAATTAGGGTTGTCTTACTAGGTATATTTATACTCCCACCTTCATGGGATCTTCCTGTATGTATTGTGTATTATGTAGAAGACAAGCCTTTAATTGAGTCCTAGGTAGACTAGGAGACGATTGAGCTTAGTTAGGCTAGACAAACCACATACGGATAACAGAGTTATAGTTTGGTAGAATTCCCCTTTCTATTAGTAGTTCAGACTTCTGTATAGTATTTTTGGTCTTGTATTTTACCCTTTACATTACCATATTCTTTTCACTCTGATATGGGATTATATGTTACGCGTATATTTACAGTATCATTTATTTACCTTAGGTATTATACTTGTGTATAGAGGTATGCATGTGTAAATGTACTTTAGGATAAGACTCCCATGTGTGTGACATGCCTAATTGGCACAAGTATCCAACCCATGTCCTAATAGAGGTGGAATTGGGGTGTTAGACATGGATTACTATGGATAGGCAGTTATGGTGGGTTGAGTCATGATAGAGTTTTGTTAGATCTTTGGATGTATTAGGACCAAATTTTAGAGATGGTCTAGATATGAGGATTGGTTTGGGAACTAGGAAAATGACATTAATCTTTCTTGATTTCAACTCTTAGGCCAAGGAACCAAGCGATGGTGTGGTAGATAATGTATCTATTCACCATAACATTGATAACCTTCTTGTTTACTTGGTACATGTAGGCATTGGTTGAAAGAAAAGAATTTTAAAGTGCATTATGGAGGATTGGGTTTTGGTTTTCATTTCCTTCTTGAGTTATCTCCCTAGATATTATCACTAGACCATGGTGCATAGTGACTATAGAATGATTATTCTATGATAATATCATGTTACGATATTGTAGATGGGTCATGATGATGATTAACTTAGTGATGAGGCCCTATTCTAGGGGGGAAATGAAAGAGGTTGTTCCTCTAGGTGGATTTTCGATGGTACCTCCCATTGATTAGTCGATTTTCCTACCAGTATCGGTAGATGATGTGCATTTTATGAGTGTTCCACATAAGTTCTTGATGTAGATACTTCCTTAGTTTCCAGGTGATCCAGACCCCCAGGCTACAGAGGATTGTCTTGAGGTAGTAGAGTTATTTTTCTACCTTAACAGGACCCCTCCTAGCCATATGGTGGTGCTAACGGCAACCCTTCTCCATGGACCAATAGGGTGAAGGTGGATATTGATGATAAATACATACAATGAGACAACTCTCACCTATAAAGAGTTTAAGAGAATCTTTAAGATATCCAAGATATTCTAGAGATCCATCGTGGAATTATGATAGTCACGGAGTATACATAAATGTTCACCAACCTCTCATGGAATTACATGTATATGATTCATAAAATATTCTTTCAAGAATAGATATTTGAGTGTGGCCTTTGCTAATATATATAAGGTGGAGTGGAATCTCTCTACATTCTTTATTACACCAGTATTCTAAAGGGTGCCTTGGTTGTGGAGATATTCTTAGTAGAGCAGTCCCCAACCATTGGTTTTTATAGTAGACACCTTAGAGATGAGACCTCAGCAGCTTGTGTTCAATGTCAAACTCATGGATCCAGGAGTTTGAGGTTGATTCAGAGAAAATCTCATGACATAAGGTTATCCACTTAGGGATCTCAAGCATATTTAATTCATCTAAGGGAGAGTCATTTCTTCTCCTATTATGGGTGAGGCCATATCATGTGGGATTTCCCAATGCATCATGTAGAAGATAGGGAGATAGTCGATGGTCCACTAAGGTAGAGGTAGTGTCTTGAAAAGGAAGGTTTTTATGGTGGTGGACATGTTAAAGGAGATGGGATATTTATGTTAGGACACTAAAATTAAGATCGGTTACTATTTCTTCCACATCTTGGTGGTCCATGATAGGCCAATGGAGCTATCAGGTGGGGATGTGGATGACTATGGTAAGTGGAGTCTTATGACCTAGAGGCTCCTGGTATGATATATGATATGATCTATATCTTCCAAAATTAAATTTTTTTTTTGATAGACAAAGGTTCAAGAAACTATTACTTTTTTATATACCTTGTTCAATACATATATATTAAAATAGAGTATTTAGATTGACCATTACTATTAGAGACTCTTACTGGAGGAAACTAGGTGATCACACACTTCTATTTATAGTGTGTCATGGATCTTAGATGAGATAACTTTGTATAGGATCTCTTCATAGTCATGATGATTCCTTATGGTGTCATTCTAGGTATAGAATAGATCCCTAAATTCCGTGTGAATATTGACTTTTTAGGAAGATGATGTTATGTGTCTGGGTTGATGGGATGATATTTTTCTTCATTTGAGAGAAATAATCTCATGCAAAGTAGGATGGTCACATACGGAGTATACAACCAATTTTTAATCACTTGTCTAGAATATCCCTTAGAGTAGTAAAAGTTATGATCATTTAGTTCCCTATAATACTGGAGGAGCATGAAGAATTCTTTCCCAAGGATGTGTTGGGATTACATCACCATTGAGAGATCAACTTCTTTATAGACCTACACTTAGGGACTTCCTAGATATCTACACTAGAATATCTAATGACTCCTATAGATATTTGAGAGATGAAGGTGCAGTTGTAGGATCTACAGAGTAAAGGATTCGTTGGACCCAGTGTGCACCCCTGGGCATTGCCAGTGTTGTTCTCTAAGAAGTAGGATGGGATCTTGAGGTTATTCATGGATTATCATGGTCTAAATTGAGTTACTATTAAGAATAATTATCCACTTCCAAGAATTTATGGCCTCTTCGATCAGTTTAAAGGGGGGAAGTGGTTCTCAAAGATTGAGCATGGGTCAGTTTATCCAAATCTTCAAGTTCAAAAGAAGGATATATCAAATAAAACATTTGGGTGTTACTATTTATGGGATTCATATGATAATCTAATGATAATTTTTAGTATAAAAAACCCAAACCACATGTAATCTATCATCAAGAATTAATGTGTAACTAATACTGTAAAAAAATTCCCTAGAATTTATGAACAACAACAATTTTCACCATCCTTATATGGATAATTTTTTAGGAAGATCACAAGGAGAAGTAAATAAAAGAACCCTGTCTCTAAGGTGATATCATGACCAATGGATCCAAAAAAACTTCATAAGGATACCCAAAATCTGAAGGGGTATTTCACCTTCTCAAATGAGATAAATGGATTTTTGGGATGAAGAGAGTTTAATAGAGTCTCATCACATCACACACCCAACAGGAGAGGATTTCACCCTATTATATAGTTTAATCCTTATTCTCCCACTTCATAACACATCATATGCTTTTATGTCTATTGGGTAAAAAATTTTGAACATTTTTAATTAATTAATGTAAATCCACTAATCCATTCATAATGGATTGTAACTGATGAATAAACCATTAAATAGAAATAAATAATATATATATATATATATATATATATATATCCCATGAATTCATTATATACATATATTAAATATACATTATGTATAGTATCATATTATATATATGTGTGTCTCATGCACCATATGCATGTGTACATATATCTCATGAATATACATTTTTGAGTGCACATCCAATAATCTCCCACATACACTAAAATCCCATAAGGGAGTTATAAAAGACATAAAAACTCTTTTTTTTAATCTATCCAAACTCTTTTGGATATGGTTTTTCATCAAACTCTCTTCATTTTGAACAAACCCTTCATCCAAAATTTTATCCTTATCCAAGGGCCTAATTGTAACATCCTGGTATTTATAGAATAATACATTTTCATATCTATTAATATTTTTGAATTTAATATTAATTTTAGTTTAAAGGGGACACTATGTACAATAGCATACCCAACACACAAGAACAGTTTTCTCTAAAATCTTATGTCGCACACAAAACTGACTTATACCAAAAAATAATACAATAATACTATTATTATTTTAAATGGTAGTTAACGCCTAGTCGTTGTGTTAGAAGGAATGAACATAATTAACTATATTATGATTTTACATATTTTTTAATTGTTTTTACCTTTATCTAATTAATTTTAGTGGCTTAAAATGAGAATGAATCCAATTTTAAGCATAAAATACACAAATATTTTTAAAAGGTCATTTTATCGCCTTTTGATGGTGAACACTTTTTAAATATTTTTTTTCACTTTTAAATATTCTATTTTAAAAAATAAAATTATTCTATATAATCTACACATCTCGATTTACTTTGGATAAATTTTTGGTAATTTTCTAATAAAGTTCATTTTTTAATGAATAGTGAAAAATACTGCATTTTAAGTCAAAACTATCTTTTCATCTAATTTATTTATATATTTAAATTAAATTTTTATTAGTTTTAAAGTGTAATTTTATTATTTTTTTATCATTTAATACAATTTTAGACATTGGAAGTAATTTTACATTTAAATTGGACCTAAACACATGTCAATCTTTTGATAGTTTTTATTTCTTAAAAACTCGCTTTCAAGTTATGACAACGGGAATAAATTTTAAATTAATTATTGAAAATTATATGTTTTTAATTTGGAAAAATGGATTCCATGTTTGGAATCATAATTTTCAAATTATATAAATAGGTACCTTTTATTTTTGGATATTATGAATAGTAACTTCAGTAATTTTTTTATTTAACACAGTTAAAGGGTAAATTAGATAAATAATGGTAAAAATAATATTGTTATAATATAAAACTACCCTAACACGTATAATAATTTTATTTTATGAGTAATGGGAGACCAAAATAATCCTTAGTCCAAACTTTTGGCATTTGGGAACCACTTGGGTGTGAAAATGACATGTTATAATAATTAATTTAAAGTAAAGGGAAATACAACATAAACATTTATCTTTTTACTTAAACAATTTTAAGGTAGGGTTATATAAGTTATATCTTAGAATATATATATTAATTATAAAGAGAAAAATATTTCCTACATCATGATATTTTATTTATAATTTTTATAGATTAAATAAAAATTAATTAATTATGACACAATGAGGATGCATTGATTATTTCATTAATAAAGGATTCAAATAAATGATATTATAAATATTAAAATAAATTTAATTTGAAAATTTTTATTTCATCCAAGAATTTTATATATTATTATGAAATATTATATTTTATTTAATTCTTTTTTTTTTGAAGTAATCAAGCTTTTTTTACTTTAACAAAAATTAATTACTAAAGTGTGTCAAAATTGAAATAAATGAGTTTTTAAAACAAATACTATTTTATTAAATGATATAATAGTTATAAAAATATAATATTCATCCAAATAAATTATATAATGTTAAAATTTTCATTAATGATCCACTTATTGTTCTATTTTTATTTTATAGTAACTATAGTAACCAAATATTGTGAAAATACAAGAAGACGTGGTAAGAGTTAATGTTTTTAACTAAGGGTTAAAGCTAAAAGATAAGGTTTATTTTGTGACCCAAACTTGTATAAAACCTATTGGTTGATATTTTTTTGACCCATGTGGATCTTATCCACAAAATATATCACTTTGTAACAATTATAATTTGAAAATCAATTTATAATAAAATAATATTTCAAGACTTTCCTAAAGTTCCCCTCCTCCCTCCTATAAAAGGACACTAACTCTACCCACTTACTCACACCTCTCAAGCCCCTTGGATAATTAAAATTAAACTCAAATAATCTTCTAGAATCCATACCTTCTTCTTATATGCCACACTTTGGTCATAAATCCATACTAAGGAGAACTTTTGTGAAAATCAAAAGGAGATATTGAAAAAATGGTATATGTTTTATCACATATTTCAAAATTCTTTTCTTCTTCTACTTCATATTCTTATATATTTTCTATAATAAAGTAATAAATACAGTATCTTATACATTCTTAAATTTTATTATAATTATGTTACAACCTTATACCTCCTTTTATCAATCCTATGAATAACAATATCACCATATGTACATACATACGACTTACCGTCTCCACACTATGGTGTAATATTTACTCAACAATACTTAATTTGGATGGGTATAATGATTAGTATAATGGATTTAAATAATTAATATAAAATTATAATTATTATTTATAATTTATATACCTTCCAATTCTATACTATTTAAGCATTAAGTAAATGATATCGTCGCTTGTGTGTACGTACAGTCTACCGTCTCTACAATGTGATGCGATTCATTCAACATGATCTTCATTAAACCAAAATTATATACATGAATTGAATGAATAAATATGATATATATAATATTTATATTGACTCTATGCTTCTATAATTTTTATTTACAACATACCTTTATGCTTTCCATAATGTGTAAATATGATAATTTCATTTGAGGAAGTGTGGACTATCGCCCCCTCAATGTGAAATGAATCTTTCCTTCCATAAATAGAACATATAAAGGATAGTGTAAATTAACTTATGTAACATATACAACATATATATTATACTACAATTATAATATACCTATGTATACTTTAGTTTTCATTCCTTTAATATGAAAAAAATGAAAGTAGTGTTCATGCGTACGTACAGCCTACCTCCTCCATGAACGGTGCATTTCATTTCTTATCTCCAAATGTTATGGACTATTATAAATACATATATAATGGATATATATGATATTTAAATCATGGATAATATTCAGTATATGATGGACTTATGACCACATGGACTAGTGACGTCATACCAGGTTCATTTTTGACTCAAGAACAGATTATCAAGAAAACATCCGACATGAACTCAAATAATTAACTAATTATTATAACATGGTAATAAGTGATGTAATGGGAAAAATAAACATGAAAAAGTTTATGAATCAAGTAAAAATTAAACTAATTTTATTATTCATGAAGATAAATAATGGACATGACAAGTCAGACTCAAGGTAAGGGACTTCATCTCAATCTCCTTTCATTGAGGCATATTTTGATTTATATACAACCTTATTTTATATGGTGTATAATCAAACCCTTTGAATTTTAATTTCATTCAAAGATTTTCAAAAGAAATCTTTTTTTACAAAGTGTTTTACTAAAATACAAAAATAATGTTTCTTTTTAATGTATGCAGCGACAATGACATTTTCGCCACCGCGAGCATTATTTGATATTTGGCTTTCTCTACAAGCCATAATGTTTTGAAAAAAAAATAAATACCATATTACTTTTTTGGTATTTTGTTATTGAAAATGGTTTTGATAATAGATTTATTATATACATATCTTGATATTATGTCTTATGATTGAAATGTGAAAATTTTATTTTTCCTTTATGCTTCTTCATATGTTATGATTATGTTATGGTTCTTTGGCATTGCTTATGTATATGGGTGGATCCATGATAAACCAAAGGAGGTTGATCCCATGATATCTCTCCAATGAATTGGGTAACATGAATAAGGTAAATGTTAAGGTTTTTCCTAAGTGATTTAGGGAATATACTGTGATGGGTATTCCATACATAACCATGACAGTTACTCCCTATGTAGCTTTGAAAGCTACAATGTAAGTATGTTACGGATGCCAAAAGTTAATTTTATGATTTATTATTTCTATGATTTATTCATAAATATTATTATTTCATGCGGTATGTTAAATATATTATGTTTTATGAGTGAAAAGTATTATTTCATTGATTTTTATGTATTCATGTACTAATGTATTCTTTCCTTATTTTATATCCCTTACTGAGCTTTTTATTCTCATCCCAAGTTTTTGAAAAAAATTTATAGGGTATAAGGTATGGTAAGAGAAATGAATAATTCAGGAATATTTTTATAAAGAAAATAATTCTTGTTTTATTTACGGAGTTTTATTATTGTGAAAAAAAATTGGATAGAGTTGAGGTGTATAAATTGTAATATTTGAGATGTAATGTATTAATAATGGCATAATTCTTAAAAAAATATAAACCTAAAAAGATCCTCAATGTGAATTAAATTAAAATTATTGACTTATCTCAAGATTATGTAATGTTTTGAGGCTGGGGCCTTATACTAACTGTGTGACCATATAGTCCTTAAAAACATTAAAAAACTATAAAATATATATTTTATAGATTGAAATCAAAGTGTGGCATCTAGAAAAGTTTTTATGTCTACATTATCTACCAAGGGGTTTAATGTGATATCCATGAAACATACTAATATCTATATATGATCATTTCCACCACAATATATATCATATACATTATATTTATACCTATATAATCCCTTATTACATGACATCGACTAACCTCTAGACATGGAACATGTCAATCTAGTATTTCCCTCTCATCATTTCTTGATTCTCCAAAAAATGGTTACCAATTCAATGAATACATCAAGTGTCATTCATTTATTTGATAAGTACCACAAATTACACTTATCCTAGTAGTTTAACACATCATATGTGAAACAAATATGTATGGACATTCATTTCCTCAGTCAAATTCAATCATGTCCTAGATGTATTTAACTCTTCATACAACTGAACAAATCCCATTTTTTCCATTCTTCTACTGATGACATGATCATCAACATACCCTACCACCCTCTTATTAACTAAGTCAACATGTAGACTTATGTAAGAAGGGTATCAAAGTATTAAGGTTCTCATACTAGGTATTTCACCAACATCAAGTAAGATGGATTGATAATAATCACACACTTATATATATATCGAAGATTTTATGGCATTCCATGAGATATAATTTTGCAGATCAATCCAAGTAATAAGTCTCTTCTTATCACATTATGAATATATTCTTCATATCTTATATATAAATATTTGAAAAATAAAGGATTATATTCATGCTAAATTTGTCATATCATTACAACCCATAATACTCTATAATGATCATTAATTAGGGACAACTCAAAGTTGTACTTTGAGGGGATATTTTCATTCAACAGTTCATGTAAAATAAAATTACATCACACATGAATGAATGGTAATTTTATATTTCCTTTATTATAGTAACATGATACATTTACAACCATTAAAACTAATATCTCATGTATCTAAAACTTATAGATTCTACATGACCCTCATGTAGTTTCTATGATAATGGTATCATCAACAAATCTGATGCATTCTCTAGTGTATCCACCCAACTAATATTTTCATATCACCTCTCAATGATCTCCCACATGAGATGGTATTTTCAAAAAATGTGTTTGGTCCTTTGATGATACTAGGTCTCTTTATCTTGATAAATAGCATTTTTATTGTCACAATATAGCTCTATCGCTCCCTCAATGATAAGAATCACTCTGAATTTAGAAATGAAGTTCAGATTCCAAAAAACATCCTCCAGAGCATCTAATGTAGTGATGTATTCATCCTTTATTGTCATGTTTTCTATAGAGTCTTGTTTGGAACTCTTCTAGTTAATTTCTCCAACATTTACGCAAAGCACAAATCCAAATTGATATTTCATATCATTTTTTAAGATTGGAAACTATCATTTGTGTAACCCTTTATATAGAGATAATAATATCATCTAAAAGAAAATATCATATCATTATTCCTTCTCAAGTACTTAAAGATGTTCTTTAAATTAATATTGTAACTCTCACCAGTATTGGATTGGTATCTACTTGTTATTCTCAAAGTATATGTGACATTAGGTTGATTACATATAATGGAATAAATTATAGATAATATAGAATAAACATAAGGAATATTATCCATACTTTTTATTTAAAAAGAATAATCCTAAATATTCTTAAGATTCATTCCATGAAACACTGGTAAAGACCCCTTCTTGGAGTTCTCCATGTTAAACTACTTTAACACTTAACCAATGTATGCGTTCTGACTCAATCCATGAAAATTATTATATCTATCTCTATAGATCCTCATTTCTATTATTTAAGCTACTTTACCTGTATATTTCATTTAGAAACATTTACCCAGACACATATTCATAGAGTGAAGTGTAACATCCCAGGTAAATAAAGAATAAAGAATTTTCATATTTATTAATATTTACGAATTAAATATTAATTTTATTTTAAAGGGGTTGCTATGTTCGATAGCGTACCCGATACGCAACGATGAGTTTCTTTGAAACTTACGTAGCACACTAGTAATAAAATAATATTATTTTAAATGTTAGTTAACAAGTAGCCGTTGTACTGGAGGTAATGGATAGAAATAACTAAAATATGATTAGATATGTTTTTAAATGTTTATACATTTACCCAATAAAATATAAAGGCTTAAAATACGGAAAGAGTTCAATTTTAGGGCATATATACTCTAATTTTCACTAAAGGTTCACTTATCACCTTTTAATGGTGAACCGTCATTAAATATAGTTTTGATCACTCTTATACTTTATTTTGGACCAAATATAACTCTTCTTTAGAATCGGGACATCAAAATTTACTTTGTGTAAATTTTTGGTACCTTTCTGATAAAGTTCTTTTTTTTATGAATAGTGTAAAATGTTGTATTTTAATTCAAAACCTATTTTTAATCTAAATTATTTATATGATTAGATTATTATTTTAGTTGGTTTTAAAGTGAAATTAGAAAATATTTTTACCAGTTAATCCAATGGTGGTCATTGGAATCAATTTCACTTTGAAATTGGACTTAAACTGGTGTCAATCTTTTGATACTTATTGTTTCACAAAAACACGCTATTTGTCATGATAGCGGGAATTAATTATTAAATTAATTAATTTGATTTATATGTTTTGAATTTTGTAAAATGGAATTCATTTTTGAATTCGGAATATCAAATATAGCTTAGGGTGAATTTTTGGTAATTTTCTGAAAAACTTCAATTTTTGATGAATAGTGAAACCACTAAGTGGTAATCAAGCAAACTGATTTTTCAGTTAAATGAAAGTTTACCAATAACGTGTATTGAATTTTGAAAATCCGACATACATGATTTTCATTAAGAAGTAAAATGTGGTTCAATGAGATTAAAATAATTTTTTGGTGAATAGTAACTTTTTTTCATTAATCGCGATTAGAGGTAATTAGTGTAGTTTAAGGTAAAAATGGTATTATAAGAATGTGAAAACACCATGACACTTGTCCTAAACCTATTGTGTGAGTCATGGACGACCAAGACAAGCCATGGGCCAACTTGGGGACCCCATGGAGCCACTTATTTGGAAAATGACATTAATATATTTTTATTTAATGTTAAAGTGAAAATGACACTAACATAAATTGTTTTACTAAAATAATTTTTGAGTGGGGTTATACAAGTCCAAATTTTGATTATAATAATTCATTGGAAATCTAAAAAGATTTCATACATCATAGTATTTTTTTTATAATTTTTAGACATTAAATAAATTAAATTATATATGACATAATAATGATGCAGCGATGACATCATTATTTGACGATTTAAATAAAATGGAAAGATAATGTAAAATCTATGAACTACACGTGTCCAAAACTTATTGGATGAGTGGATTTCGAAGGCTTATCACCTTATCCACGAATTATATCAATGTTGGAACTTTTGAAACCGAAACACATTTTCAAATAAAGTAATATTTCTTTACTTTCCAAAAGTGCCCCTCCTCTCCTCTTATAAAAGGCCCCCACCTCTACCTCATTTCACACACTTCTCAAGCCATTGGATCGGCCAACCCCTGCCCAATTACTCTCTCTACATCCCTCTCCTCATCCTAGAGGATTCCCTTTGGGCAGAATCCTTTCAAAGGAAGCCTTTAGGCTCAAATCAAAAGGGAGTTACACTTTTAAAGGTAATTCATTCTCTCTGTTCATTTGTTTTATTTTGCTTCTCCAACCCTCTAAACTCTTTTTATTTACTTCTTTTGTAACAACACCAGTATATTCAATATACTAGGATGTTGTTATAATATTTATTTGAGCTACACTCTCACACAACTACATCAAATGGTTAAAGAACATACGGTTTCCGTGGATGGCGAAATTCTGCCTCCCGAAACGATGATTGTTCAATACTCATTTAACACCTTCATGGGTGGCCATTATGATGTCACTATTTTTATATAGGATATATAATATGTTTATGTTTTCTTTAAGCTTCTGTATTTTTCATTTTTGGCATACCTTTATGGTTTCCATTATGGGTAAACACGATATCTTCATTTAAGGAAATGCGGACTACCGCCCCCTAAAAGTGATGTGATTCGTTAATGCCATATGTGGGATGGGTAAAGGATGGATTTAAAGTTATTATATATGATGTTATACTGGAATTATAATATACCTATATATCATTATTATTTCTTTCCATTAAAGTATGAGATAGAAATGAAAGTAGCGTTCATGCATACGTACGGCTTACCGTCTCCATGAACGGTGCATTTCATTTCTTATCCCCAAATGTGATGTACTATTAAAAGTACATGTATATAATGGATATATATAATTAATGATATATCTAAGTGATGAATATAATTCTGGAATTAAAATATACATACCTCTCATTTAGTTTTAATTCCACTAATATGACAAAGAAATGAAAGTAGCGTTCATGCGTACGTACGGCTTACCGTCTCCATGAACGGTGCATTTCATTTCTTACCTCTAAATGATTATGTAATATTATAAATACATGTATATGCTGGATATATATGATATATATGATATCCAAATCCGGAATTTCATTCTGGATATAAAGAACTTTTGACCACACGAACAACATGTAATTGTAAGAAGTCAACTTTCGACTTAAGAACCAAATATTGACAAAACAAACATTATTAACTTAAATGGTTACATAATGGTTATAACATGGAAATAAGTGATATAAAAGGAATAATGAACTTTAAAAAGGTTCTTAATCAATTATAAATTAACTCAAGTTTATTATTCAGGACGTTAAAGAACGATCGAGTCAAGTCGGACCCGAGGTAAGGGACTTCGTCTCAATCTCCTTTCATTGAGGCATATTTCGTTTCATACACAACCTTCTTTTATACGGTGTATAAACTCCTTTGACTTTTACTTTTATACAAAAGGAATCTTTTTCTACGAAGCTTTTTACTAAACGACAAAAAGGAATGTTTTTTTAACGTACGCGGTGACAATGACTTTTTCCGCCGCCGCGAGTATTATTTGGTCTTTGGCTTCCTTAACAAGCCGTAATGTTTTTAAAATAAAATAAATACCATATACTCTTTTATGTATTTTGGTATTGAAAATGGTTTTGATAAAGGATTCTATTATGTCAATATATTTATGATATATTGTGATTGAAATGTGGAAATATTATCTTTCCTTTATATTGGTTTTATGTTTTATGATTTTATATTGGTACTTGGACATTTTAACGGGTGGTTTCGTTATAAACCATATGACGGGTGGTGCCGTGAATACCAGGACGGGTGGTTACGTTATAACCTCTAATGCATTGGGTATGGAAGTTGGCTGTATGGCTATTCCATTAAGTAGGTATGGAAATTGGCCGTATGGCTATTCCATTAAGTGATATATGTGGAAGTCAACCGTATGGTTATTACACTTAAGTATGTTTATGTCCCAAGTTACCTTTATATATTCTATGTGTTCTTTATATGGGTTTTATGGTAATCCTTTGGTTACAAAAAGGTAAGTAATGATACTTTATTCAGTGAAGATTTTTTTACTACTTCATGAAGGTGAAGGTATTACTCTGATATAGTATACATGGTTTACTTGATGTTTGAAAAACTAACAGTTTTCATTCTTTTTGTATCCCTTACTGAGCTTTTTATGCTCACCCCAAGTTTTTCGAAATGTTTTTCACAGGAATTAAAGTGGAATAAGGTCAAGGATGGGATCAAGGGAATTTCATGCTATCTAAAACATGGAATCTAGACATCTTTCTTTTTAAGAGTTTTTTTTATGGAGACTTAGTAGAAGTGTATACTTTGTAATCTTTTAAGATGTAATAGTTATGTTCTAATTCTCTAAAACTCTAAACCTGAAAAGATCCTCAATGTGAATTATTCATTTAATTCAATATTAATTAAGGTTTAAGGCTAGGGCCTTATAGTTGGTATCAGAGGTCGGTTTAGACAACTTTAGGAGTTAGAAAAGTGTTAAATTATAATATGATTGAAATGATATAGCATTTACAGATTACCATGTTGCTTCGCCTAAGATATTTCTGTGTTCAGAATGGTTTTCCGCAGAGGAAACAAAGAAGCTATGTTGGGATGACATCAGGAGGAAGATAACCTTCCAAATCAGCAACCTGAGATGGTCGGAATCGGAACTGAACAGTTTGTTGCAGTGATGGCACAGTTGACTCAGGCTATAAATGGTAGTGGTATCCATGCATGAGATCAGCCAGATCAACCGCAGAGGAACATGTCAGTGGTGGAACATTTCATGAGGCAACATCCCCCATCATTCAGAGGATCTTCTGACCCTGTGCAAGCTGAAGGGTGGATTAAAGCACTGGAGAAGATTTTTGATGTCATGGGGTGTTCAGAACATCAAAAGGTTAGTCTTCTTGTTTACCGTTTTGAAGGTGAAGTTGATCAGTGGTGGTCGATGGTGAAAAATATAAGGGATAGTGATGAGATTGAGGATCTTCACTGGGACGAATTCAAAGGTATGTTTCTTGAGAAATATTTTCCTAAGGTGGTTCATCTTAGGATGGAAAAACAGTTCCTAGAATTGAGGCAGGAGGATGATTCAGTGGCTTCTTATGAAGAAAAGTTCACTCGATTGGCAAGGTATGCTCCAAACTTCATACGAGATCTTGATAGTAAAATAAACCGTTTTTACTCAGGGTTAAAGCCAAAGTATCGAAGGGCTTTAGCTTCTCGTGAGTTCAAAAGTTATGAAAAACTTGTTCGATGTGCGGAGAAGGTGGAAATGGAGTTTGCCGATGATCAGGTGTTCTATGACAAACAACAGAATAAGAGATCTAGTTGGCAGGAAAAGGGGAAGAATTCATCAAAGAAGCAAGGAGGTAAGAAAACCAAATATCCATCCTGTGAGAAGTGTGGTAAAATGCATCCTGGAGAATGTTTATCCAAGTCTGGTAAGTGATTTCGGTGTGGTAAGTCTGGTCATATTGCTCGTAACTGTAAGGAAGATGATCAAGCAGGAAATGAAAATCCAACGGTAATATGTTTTAAGTGTAATGAAATGGGTCATTATGCAGACGAGTGTCCGACAAGGAGCTTGAGTGATGGGAAGCAGTTAGACTACAAGCAGAAAGGGGTGGTAAAATCCTTTGCAACAACTTCAGCAGATGTTGGGCCATCGAATGAAGTGGTATCAGCTCCAGGGAGCTCAGTATTTTTTGAAGATTGACTTGAGGTCGGGGTACCATCAGTTGAAAGTAAAAGAAGCAGACGTTCTGAAGACTGTGTTCCGTACTAGATATGGCCATTATTAATTTGTAGTTATGCCTTTTGGGTTAACCAATGCACCTCCTGTATTCATGGACCTTATGAATAAAATTTTCCATGAGTTCTTGGATAAGTTTGTGTTTGTGTTTTGAGGTTTGTGAAGAGGTTATGCGTGCCTTGTGATTCACAGTTGAAGAATGAGTTGTTATGTGAGGCTCATAGTTCCCTATTTTCAGTTCATCCTGGCAGTACTAAGATGTACAGAGATCTGCGGGAGTATTACTGGTGGGATGGAATGAAAAGAGATATTTTTGATTTTACTCTGAAGTGTTTGACATGTCAACAGGTTAAAGCAGAGCGGAAGTTACCGAAAGGGATGCTTCAGCCTTTACCAGTGCCAGAGTGGAAATGGGAAAACATATTCATGGACTTTGTTGTGGGATTACTGAGGACATCTCGAGGTAATAATGCAATTTGGGTTATTGTAGATCGCTTGACCAAATCTGCTCATTTCCTTTCTATACGAGATACTTTCTCTCTTGATCAACTTTCCCTTCTGTATCTTAAAGAGATAGTCAGGTTACATGGAGTTCCTCTCTCCATAGTATCGGATCGTGATCCCAGGTTTACTTTTAAATTTTGGAAAGGCCTTCAGAAGTCGTTGGGTACTGAATTAAATTTTAGTACAGCTTTTCATCCTCAATCAGATGGGAAATCAGAACGAACAATCCAGACATTGGAGGATATGCTACGAGCTTGTTCTATGGATTATCAGGGAAGTTGGGACCAACATCTTTCTTTGGTTGAGTTTTCTTATAATAACAGTTTTCATTCCAGTATACAGATGGCACCATTTGAGGCATTATATGGGAAGCAGTGTCGAACTCCAGCATTTTGGAATGAAGTGGGTGAAAGGAAGCTGATGGGACCAGAATTGGTAGAAGATATGGCAGAAAAGTTCAGTTGATTCAGAAAACACATGAGAACAGCTCAGAGCAGGCAGAAGAGTTATGCGGATAACCGGAGGAAGGATCTATCTTTTGAGGTAGGTGATCATGCTTTTCTCAAGGTTTCTCCTTGGAAAAGTGTGATGAGATTTGGTAAGAAAGGAAAGTTGAGTCCATGGTTGGTTGGACCATACGAAATTCTGGAAAGAGTTGGATCAGTTGCATACCGAGTGGCTATACCTCCGAGTTTATCTCAGGTACAAAATGTTTTTCATGTTTCAATGTTGAGAAAGTATATGCCAGATCCATCTCATGTTTTGAGTCTAGAGGTAGTTCAGCTGGAAGAGAACCTATCTTATGAGGAACAACCGGTCCAGATTCTTGACCACAGGGAGAAAGTGTTACGGAATAAGGTGATTCATCAGGTAAAGGTTTTGTGGAAAACCCATGTGATTTAAGAGGCAACGTGGGAATCTGAAAATGCTATGAGGGATAAATACCCCCACTTATTTTGAATAGGTGAATAAAATTGCGAGGACGCAATTCCCAATAGGGGGGAAGGATGTAACATCCCAGGTAAATAAAGAATAAAGAATTTTCATATTTATTAATATTTACGAATTAAATATTAATTTTATTTTAAAGGGGTTGCTATGTTCGATAGCGTACCCGATACGCAACGATGAGTTTCTTTGAAACTTACGTAGCACACTAGTAATAAAATAATATTATTTTAAATGTTAGTAAACAAGTAGCCGTTGTACTGGAGGGAATGGATAGAAATAACTAAAATATGATTAGATATTTTTTTAAATGTTTATACATTTACCCAATAAAAGATAAAGGCTTAAAATACGGAAAGAGTTAAATTTTAGGGCATATATACTCTAATTTTCACTAAAGGTTCACTTATCACCTTTTAATGGTGAACCGTCATTAAATATAGTTTTGATCACTCTTATACTTTATTTTGGACCAAATATAAATCTTCTTTAGAATCGGGACATCAAAATTTACTTTGTGTAAATTTTTGGTACCTTTCTGATAAAGTTCTTTTTTTTATGAATAGTGTAAAATGTTGTATTTTAATTCAAAACCTCTTTTTAATCTAAATTATTTATATGATTAGATTATTATTTTAGTTGGTTTTAAAGTGAAATTAGAAAATATTTTTACCAGTTAATCCAATGGTGGTCATTGGAATCAATTTCACTTTGAAATTGGACTTAAACTGGTGTCAATCTTTTGATACTTATTGTTTCACAAAAACATGCTATTTGTCATGACAGAAGGAATTAATTATTAAATTAATTAATTTGACTTATATGTTTTGAATTTTGTAAAATGGACTTCATTTTTGAATTCAGAATATCAAATATAGATTAGGGTGAATTTTTGGTAATTTTCTGAAAAACTTCAATTTTTGATGAATAGTGAAACCACTAAGTGGTAATCAAGCAAACTGATTTTTCAGTTAAATGAAATTTTGCCACTAATGTGTATTGAATTTTGAAAATCCGACATACATGGTTGTCATTAAGAAGTAAAATGTGGTTCAATGAGATTAAAATAATTTTTTGGTGAATAGTAACTTTTTTTCATTAATCGCAATTAGAGGTAATTAGTGTAGTTTAAGGTAAAAATGGTATTATAAGAATGTGAAAACACCATGACACTTGTCCTACACCTATTTGGTAAGTCATGGCCGACCAAGAAAATCCATGGGCCAACTTGGGGACCCCATGGAGCCACTTTAGTTGGAAAATGACATTAATATATTTTTATTTAATGTTAAAGTGAAAATGACACTAACATAAATTGTTTTACTAAAATAATTTTTGAGTGGGGTTATACAAGTCCCAATTTTGATTATAAATATTAATTGGAAAGATAAAAAGATTTCCTACATCATAGTATTTTTTTTATAATTTTTAGACATTAAATAAATTAAATTATATATGACATAATAATGATGCAGCGATGACATCATTATTTGACGATTTAAATAAAATGGAAAGATAATGTAACATCTATGAACTACACATGTCCAAAACTTATTGGATGAGTTGATTTCGAAGCCTTATCACCTTATCCACGAAATATATCAATGTGGGACCTTTTGAAACCGAAACACATTTTCAAATAAAGTAATATTTCTTTACTTTCCAAAAGTGCCCCTCCTCTCCTCTTATAAAAGGCCCCCACCTCTACCTCATTTCACACACTTCTCAAGCCTTTGGATCGGCCAACCCCTGCCCAATTACTCTCTCCACATCCCTATCCTCATCCTAGAGGATTCCCTTTGTGCAGAATCCTTTCAAAGGAATCCTTTAGGCTCAAATCAAAAGGGAGTTACACTTTTAAAGGTAATTCATTCTCTCTTGTTCATTTGTTTTATTTTGCTTCTCCAACCCTCTAAACTCTTTTTATTTACTTCTTTTGTAACAAAACCAGTATCTTCAATATACTAGTATGTTTTTATAATATTTATTTGAGCTACACTCTCACACAACTAAATTAAATGGTTAAAGAACATACGGTTTCCGTGGATGGCGAAATTCTGCCTCCCGAAACGATGATTGTTCAATACTCATTTAACACCTTCAAGGGTGGCCATTATGATGTCACTATTTTTATATATGATATATAATATGTTTATGTTTTCTTTAAGCTTCTGTATTTTTCATTTTTGGCATACCTTTATGGTTTCCATTATGGGTAAACACGATATCTTCATTTAAGGAAGTGCGGACTACCGCCCCCTAAAAGTGATGTGATTCGTTAATGCCATATGTGGGACGTGTAAAGGATGGATTTAAAGTTATTATATATGATGTTATACTGGAATTATAATATACCTCTATATAATTATTATTTCTTTCCATTAAAGTATGAGATAGAAATGAAAGTAGCGTTCATGCGTACGTACGGCTTACCGTCTCCATGAACGGTGCATTTCATTTCTTATCCCCAAATGTGATGTACTATTAAAAGTACATGTATATAATTGATATATATAATTAATGATATATCTAAGTGATGAATATAATTCTGGAATTAAAATATACATACCTCTCATTTAGTTTTAATTCCACTGATATGACAAAGAAATGAAAGTAGCGTTCATGCGTACGTACGGCTTACCGTCTCCATGAACGGTGCATTTCATTTCTTACCTCTAAATGATTATGTAGTATTATAAATACATGTATATGCTGGATATATATGATATATATGATATCCAAATCAGGAATTTCATTCTGGATATAAAGAACTTTTGACCACACGAACAACATGTAATTGTAAGAAGTCAACTTTCGACTTAAGAACCAAATATTGACAAAACAAACATTATTAACTTAAATGGTTACATAATGTTTATAACATGGAAATAAGTGATATAAAAGGAATAATGAACTTTAAAAAGGTTCTTAATCAATTATAAATTAACTCAAGTTTATTATTCAGGACGTTAAAGAACGATCGAGTCAAGTCGGACCCGAGGTAAGGGACTTCGTCTCAATCTCCTTTCATTGAGGAATATTTCGTTTCATACACAACCTTCTTTTATACGGTGTATAAACTCCTTTTACTTTTACTTTTATACAAAAGGAATCTTTTTCTACGAAGATTTTTACTAAACGACAAAAAGGAATGTTTTTTTAACGTACGCGGTGACAATGACTTTTTCCGCCGCCGGGAGTATTATTTGGTCTTTGGCTTCCTCAACAAGCCGTAATGTTTTTAAAATAAAATAAATACCATATACTCTTTTATGTATTTTGGTATTGAAAATGGTTTTGATAAAGGATTCTATTATGTAAATATATTTATGATATATTGTGATTGAAATGTGGAAATGTTATCTTTCCTTTATGTTGGTTTTAGGTTTTATGATTTTATATTGGTACTTGGACATTTTAACGGGTGGTTACGTTATAAACCATATGACGGGTGGTGCCGTGAATATCAGGATGGGTGGTTACGTTATAACCTCCAATACATTGGGTATGGAAGTCGGCCGTATGGCTATTCTATTAAGTATGTATGGAAATTGGCCATATGGCTATTCTATTAAGTGATATGTGTGGAAGTCAACCGTATGGTTATTCCAGTTAAGTATGTTTATGTCCCAAGTTACCTTTATATATTATATGTGTTCTTTATATGGGTTTTATGGTAATCCTTTGGTTACAAAAAGGTAAGTAATGATACTTTATTCAGTGAAGATTTTTTTTACTACTTCATGAAGGTGAAGGTATTACTCTGATATAGTATACATGGTTTACTTGATGTTTGAAAAACTAACAGTTTTCATTCTTTTTGTATCCCTTACTGAGCTTTTTATGCTCACCCCAAGTTTTTCGAAATGTTTTTCACAGGACATAAAGTGGAATAAGGTCAAGGATGGGATCAAGGGAATTTCATGCTATCTAAAACATGGAATCTAGACATCTTTCTTTTTAAGAGTTTTTTTATGGAGACTTAGTAGAAGTGTCTACTTTGTAATCTTTTAAGATGTAATAGTTATGTTCTAATTCTCTAAAACTCTAAACCTGAAAAGATCCTCAATGTGAATTATTCATTTAATTCAATATTAAGTAAGGTTTAAGGCTGGGGCCTTATATGAAGTGTCAGGATGTCATTTCCAATAAGCTTTATCTCATCTACATATAGTATTATAAATACTACTATACTTCCACTAATATTCTTATATTAATAGGAATAATATGTTTTCTTCGTGATACAAAAGTCTTTATTTACATCTTCAAACTAGATATTTCAACATCAAGAAGAATGATTTAGTCCATAAATAGACCATTACAACTTGAAAACCTTATAATTCTAATTTAGAAATTCAAAAACCTTGGGACATATCATATACACATCCTAGGTTAAATTCCCATTAAGAAATTCAGTTTTAAAATCCATTTTATTTATCTCATAATCATAACGAGCTACTATGGATAGTAGAATATAAATGGAATTTATCATCACAAATGGTGAAAAGTTATCTTTATGTTAAATATCGTGAACTTGTTTTTAACTCATTTCCACTAATCATGATTTATAGGTAGAAACTCTACCATCCATGTTTTTTTTATTGAGGGAAATCCACTTTCAACCTATGGGTATCACCCCTTCAGGTGCATCCACCAAATTCAAATCTTGATTAGTGTACATAGAGTCTATCTCAGATTCCATGGATTATAGAAATTTCTCAAAATCAAAACTCTCAATAGACTCTCAATATGTATTAGTTTCATATATTATTAATGTTAGTTAAACATCATTTTCCACAATAAATCAATATCTCTTTGGTTTTTAAGGAATACTACTTGAACTTTGAGGATCTTAAGTAACTTTAGTTGATTCTTCATTCATAACTTTTTGTGGAATTGGATAAACCCACATATTAGGAGAACTTCCTATTTGTTGGTATTAAACTTCTATAAGTTCAATTTTCCACCCAGCATCCAC
This sequence comes from Viscum album, assembly GCA_963277665.1. Lineage (NCBI taxonomy): Eukaryota > Viridiplantae > Streptophyta > Magnoliopsida > Santalales > Viscaceae > Viscum > Viscum album. The sequence goes on along the minus strand of OY728140.1, from coordinate 2,105,011,848 downwards.
TCATCATAGATATTGATTCTTAATAAATATACTAATTTTAGCCATAAATACTTTTTGTTCAGTAGAGTGGTGGAAATAATATCCCATAGTTTCTCTAGGATAACCAAAAAATAAGCACTTATCTGATTTGCAGATAAACTTATCAAAAGATAGTCATTGTAAAAGTTCTACACAACCCCAAATTTTAATAAAATAAATTTTGGGACATTTGCTAGTCCAATCTCATATGGTGTTTTAGGAAGACATTATATGGAATTTTTTTTAGTGGGAATATAGAGTCTCCAGAACATAATGCAAAAATGATATAGGAAGGTCATAAAAACTCATCATCAATCGAACAATATCTAACAGTTTGTTACTACTCCTTTAAAATGAACCATTCAATGGTGGTGTTATGGGATGAGTGAGTTGTGAAACAATTCTAAAACATCTATGAAGAGCTATTAATTCCTAACTAAAGTATTCACCACCCGGATCTTATCATATCACTTTAATAATTTTTCCCAGTTGATTTTGTAGTTCATTCTAAAACTCTTTGAACTTTTCAAAAGTTTCATACTTGTGATCCTCTCATCGATGATTGGCGTGCTTGTGGCGGGTGTTGTCTCTTCCTATGATGGTGTCTCTCTTCATGGGCTTGTTTATCTCAGCGCATCTCACTGTATGCTAGCCTCTTTCACACCTTCCCTTCGATATGGAGAGGGCTTCTCTTGGAGGTGCTGTGAGGATCCAATGTTTGAGTTTCAGTTATTGCGGTGAAGGTGACTCTATGTGTCTGAGCTAGATTTGGGTGCATTGGGTGGATTTGGTCTCTGTGTGCGGTATCAAAGGCGGTGACGGGTTTTGCGGTTCAGTCTTGTGGATGTTGCGAAGAAGGTGTTGCGGTGAATCGAAGGTTTGTTTCGTCGGTGTTTGCAACGTCGTCTTTGGATATGATTCTGATTTTTAATATTTTTTTTCATATTTGATAGGGTTTTATGCTTGTTCATAGTTGGTTCCATTTACGGTTGGGTTCTGTTCATTTCTTGTGTTTTTTAATCTTCGATGGCCTCTATCAAGTGAAGTTTGGACAGCTTCATGGTCTTCTGGTCAATGATTGTCTAGCCATTGTTTCTTCCTGCACAATCTTGTTCTGCTCTAGATTCAGGCTTCCATTGTGCTCTCTAAGGTGGAGTTGGGAAGTGGTTTCATTGATCTTTGGGATGGAATCTGAGTGGGTAGTGTAGGGAGGGTGATGTTGACCACATTCGATTGGCGACGATGAGGTATGGTAAGGCTCCAATGTTGATGATGATGGTTGTTGGAAGAGACGTGTCGGTCGGTGTATGGGAGACACTGGAGGGATTGAAGTTTGTGAACTCTTTTGAATTTTGAAATTTGGTATGAATTTGGAGGTCATTTTGATATGGGATTTTTTTTTGCTATTCTTGTGTGGGTTTTGGAGTTTTTGCTAGACTCAACCACATGGATCAGGCCCCGAAGGATGTTTTAAAGCTAGTGGTTCATCTTTGCAGAGCTTTTTGGATTTGGTTGTTTGAGAGGGTATGGCTCTTGCCATTGGATTAGGCATGTTCTTTGACATAGGACATTTTCTAGCTGAATATCCATGCAATGGTGGAGAGGTTCATTACGATTAAATTCTGGGTATGGGCATCTCCTTGTTGTCAGTCTGGTTCTTCTCTTTAATAACCTCAAGTCTTGTTATGTTGGATGTTTTTTATGTATGTTTGGTTTCCCCCTTCTTCCCTTAAAAGGGGTTTTATTATAATAATAAAAATTGAAGGCCTTCAGGATATTGGATGGAATATTTCACTACCCCTCTCACCTTTTCTTTTAAAAAGTGATTTTTTTCATTTTTCTGATAAACAAGATTCACGTGTATCAAACAATTAATAATCAATTGAGTCCAACAATCTATCTCTATAGAGTCTTTGAATGAATTTCTCATTTTTATATCCAAGGTGAAAATTTCAAAGTTAGGTATGATTAGAATCATCATTAACCTTCTTATTCTAAAGTTATAAATTGGATTATCCATATCCATAATATATAAACCATTCATTATATTCTTAATGCCATAAAACAATTCATTCTTATATATAGAACAACTATTGTTCTTAATAATGAATGAAAATCCAATCTTGTAAAAGAATATATAAAAATCAAACTCTTGTTTATAGTGGGAACATAATAACAGTTTTTCAATTCTAGGATTAATCCACTTGGGAAAATCATATCATAAGTGTCAACCCCTAATGCAGAAAACTTTTCTCCATTACCGACATTAAGATATACTTCACACTTCATCAATTCCATCATATTTATGAGTCTGTGTTTTTCAGAACAAATTTGTGATTCACACCTACTATTTAATACCCATGAATCATAGTTAGAAAATTTTATTTCTATAACATTCACATTTGGGTAATGTGAATGTTTCTTCTTGAGAACACTTCTCAATCATAGATACCAATCTTTAACTATTTTATAGGTCATACCTATTAATGATCTTAATATGATTACTATGAAGTATTACATAATCTAAAACAAATAATTTTCATTAGGTGAATATCATGTATTATGTCTTCTCATTAAGGTATTTAAATAAAATTACTCACACTAAAAAAATGACCCTAGACATCATAATAATTTAGTGAGACAAGATCCATATTTCACTAAGCTCTAAGTCACTTTATAATTTCTCCCATTACTTGGCTATTTAGTTTGGGAATTATCCAAATCATATCATTTGTTATTCTTAGATATTTGAGTGGATAACCACTTATCAAAATCCATTATTTTAATTCACTCAACTATATTTCTCCAATAACCAAATCTTATTAAGTTCTCTCATCTAGTGTAACCCAAAAAAATACAGAAACTAGCTAATAGAGAATGACATAGGAAAAACCAGATTTATCATGACCCACCCAAAAAAATAATCCAAAATCACTTATTACTTTCTTTCTTTACAAAACATAATCTAGGGGAACCCAACTTTATCATGACCTATCCAGTTGGATGATCGAGGTCTTAACAAGTGTTTATTTGGAAGGAATCTCACACTTAGTATTTAAGGGGTTTTTAGTCTCATCAATTTAATATATATCATATTCATATTAAATTAATAACTATTAAATCATATATAACCATTATATTTTTATGTTTTATTTACTTTTGTGTATATATGATTCTAATAATTTAATTTTGAAAATACTTATTTCAGTCACCAAATTAATGTGTTCATGCCACATTAATGTGTAACACTTTAGACAACTCACAAGTCTATGTTAATAACCAAAAACAAAAGTCAATAATATTCATACATATCTAAATGATTCATATGAATAATGTATATGAATTTTTAATTTAAATTCATAGATTTATATGCTATTGAAAAACTATATAAGAGATATTCCAGAGTGATAGATAGTCATCCCCATTCACTTTCCTATACAAGGAAGTCCTCCAAGAATATAGGTGTCTGACCCTAAGTCCCTCTACCTGGGAAGACTTTACCCAAGAGAGAATTAAATTCATGAAAACTCTAAAAACTAATAAGTGAAACATATGACAAATAACCATTCTTAATCTCCTAAGTAAAAATACAGATTGAGGTTGATATGAGCCAAAAATTTCAACATTTTTTTCTTCTATTATTAGAAATTACCCTATTAATTTAATCCAATTCACCAGTAAATTAGTGGGTTTTATGATTTTTTAATCTAAACATAATTAATTAAAGTATTTAAACATGGTTTTAATTTATATATTCATTTTTCATGGTTAATTGAGAATCCATACAATTTAAATTTAAATTGATTTTAATTTTGAACTGTAAAAAAATAATTTTTCAATTTTCAATTTGGAACTTGGAATTCAATTTGAAATTAAGATTTTAAAAGTATTTTTTTAGATTAATTGTTTTATTCATTTTTAAATTTAATGAAAACCCCATGAATTGAAGAAATATTTGTTTTTTTTGTAATATCGGTGTGTGAAACAATTATTTTTATCGATACTCTATTCCTGCTATTGTCATATAGTGATACCATTGGAAAAAATAATCTACTATCAGGGGTAGTAATACTTTGAGAATGATGGTATCACATTGCTACCATTCCAGTAGTACAGATAGCATGACAAAAAATGATACCACCACATAAAAAATACAATATGTAGACCCATGTTTCACTTCCTGTTGAATGTAGAACAATCTACCATCCTATGTTTCCTACCATCACCTTTCTTTACTTCCACATTATTAATACCATTCCCCAATGGTATCATATCATTATAAAACTCATCAATGGTATCACTCAGCTACCATTTCCTATCCACCTCCACTGTCACCATACTTCTCCCTCTATTATCCACTCTCCCATGGTAGCACCACCCAGCTAAATCCACCCTCCACCGACCTCAAATGAATATTTTATAGCTACACAAATCTTATAGCATCAACTAAAGATTTAATAATATTGAAATTATTGCATGTTATTGTTGAATCAAATATAAATCAAGACTTGAAGATCAAAATCAATTCAAAACCTAACTAGTTCTCTCTGAATAAGAACGGTTGTGCCAATGTGAAAATACCAAGAACCACTGTGAAACTGCCAAGCTTCACTATTCAAACCTCCAACCATGCTGATTGCCTGATGCCACCAGGCCCATCGCTTGACACTACTAAAGGTACTATTATCGAATTTTTGAAGAGGAAATCCCATATCTGAAATCGAAATCCCATAACATTCAACTAAGAAGCCTATGGTCCAGATCGAAAGAACCTATAATAGATTCAATATCACCAGCGCCTCTAAACCAATATCGCACCACCTTAGAACCATCGAGATCCACCACAAAGGATTTCCTACCGCTTTCCACTACTAAAAGAGACTGAACACCACTACCCTATATTTAGAAGAAGATTTGAGGATGAGACTCCCACAATCCTAGATTGAAAAAAAAGAAAAAAAATTAATCAATAAAAAATAAAGTTATATATATATTTGTGTATATATTTTATGATAAAAATTAAATAAAAAATAAATATATATTGGTGTGCCTGTAAGGAGTAAAACACCTGGAGAATAATCATGAAGACCCACATGTGATTTTGGGGAATAATTGTGCACAAAATAATTAATCATGACCTTCGGTACAACACTCATAGAGCCCATCCAAGGAAGAAATAAATCACAGTTGAGAGATGGTTTTGATAAGAACATAGAAGATATTGTTTCACTTACATATAATGTTGTTCAGTGTCAATAACTCTAGAGGGGGTTTCATTAGGTTCCCAAAAAAATTTCTATTTAAAACTCAAATCCCCAAATTTCATAAAAATAACTAGTTAATAAAAACCTTATAAATATATTATTTTATTTTTCAAATATATTCTCAATATAGGATCAATACTCAATTAAAATAATAAATGATATCTCCTTAAATTTTGAAACTAAATTAATTAATCAAGCACTATATAAAATATAAATTAATATTAATTATTAGAGAAAACAATTTGATACAAATTATAAAACAAATATAATTTTAAAACATTGAAATATAGAAAAAAACATAGTGGAATTAAAACAAGGGATTCAGTCTCAATATGAGACTAAATCCCCTCTACTTGGTAATCACTCATTGCCAAGAAGTTTATTAAACAATAAAACTGATCCACAACCTAGATCAGATTTTACAAACCATAACAAAAAAGGATGTCCATGAACAAAGCCAATTCCATAATTATACATGGGATAAAATAATTACATGCAACATACAACCTCATTCATTGTTATCGTGGGTATAAAAGTGAAGAAATTTGAGAGTGTGTTGATCACTCTCTATTTAAGTATAGGAAAATTTGATTTATAGATAAATAGAGTAAAATAAAACATATATCTTATGTAAAGAATAAATAGAAGAATAAAATTAATAGATATTAGAAAAATTAATGCTACTTAATCTGAATATCATCATATATTCAAAGGTCTTCAAATCTATCTTTGAAAAGAGATCAAATAGGTTTCATAAAAAATGAAGGAAAATAGAGCATTGCAAAGGTCTATAAAGTCCTTATGTTTTCAGTTTTTCAAGGCCTAAAATCCTTCCACACACTAGTGTAATTGGTTTTCTATTGATTCGGCATATTAAAAAATGTATTCTCTATGAATTTGTGACTACTATTGGATCAAACCTATTTTAACTTCACATGAGAGAGATTTATGCTGGTTTTATATTGTTCAAGATCCAATTATACATTGAATAATAATAATAAATAACATGAATCCTCATACTGGGAAAAAAATAAAGAATGGTATGACTATTTATTTAATACATCCATTTAGTGGTTTAAGAATAATGATTCTTAAAAAAATGTGTAGCTGACTGCATTTAATTCCTTAAACCAGCAGTTGGAGAATTAAATTCTAATATGAGTTTGGACAGCAATAGTAAAGTATTACCTCTAGATCCTCTCTAGAAGTAGATCTGTCTTGGTGATAAATTCTCACTTATGGTAGATGTGTTATAGAGGTCACACATCCTAATGGTATCATTAGTGAACAGTAGCACAAACTGGTTATAGCATAGTACAAGGGTAGATTGGTTCTGATGGTTGATGTGCAGATGGTAGATTTGACTAGAGGTAGACCTATATGATGGTAGATTTCTCCAGTAGTAGATATATTAGTGGTATATTTTTCAATATTGGATCTATCAGTGGTAGATCTATTAGTAGTTGATCTGTCAGCAGTATATGTCCAATGGTAGATCAGTATAACCATTAGTAGATCTTCTTTAACCAATTTTAGATATATTGAATTAATGGTAGATCAACAATTATGGATGCTTGTTCACAAAAATACTTAGAAAATTAGTTACTATCATAAAAAATTGATATTGTTGGAAACATCAAAAACATGATTTTTGATCATTAAAATAAGAAGGTTCTAACAATCTCCCCCTTTTTTATCATTACAAGTCATAGAAATTATAATCATGTATAAAAAAAGAAAGATAGGTATAAATTAATATAAAGAATGTTATACTTAACATTTCAAAGTATGGATATGATTGTTATCATATTAAATTCAAGTATACTCTGCCTTTTGGGATTATAAAAAAGATAAGGAAATAAAATAAAATAGAAGTAAATATATAAATATGAATAATAGAAAATATTTATTATATGTATAATTCAAATATTACATCTCAAAAAGTAAGAAAAGGGAAAATTACAACCTCAATAAAATACTAAATAGAATTAGAACCACTCTCTACTCAAAAAGAGGAAGGAACCATTATATCATTTCCTTTTCTTATAACTGGAGGGTCATAAGTGGAAGTAGATGGTTTATAAGTAGTTGGAGGAAGATCTCAAAACAAGAAAGGCCTGGGAGCTAAAATGATTCAACCCAAGTCATTCCAAAAGGTTGAAAATGGGAATAAAGTGGTGATAAAGAAGGTAAAAAGTGATAAAAGAAATTGGTATGGGTTTAAGTGTGACTATTATAGTCCCATAGGCATACGAAAATAGCCTCATCAAGTTAAAACCCCTATAATGATGTTTATACCACACTTAATTACTATGAATAAATCCTTCTTCTCGTCCATAAAAAGTTTGATCATAGGGTAAAAAATTTTGAGATTATTTATTTTCTCCTTGAATTCCATATTCCCAAGAGGAATCCTTATATTATCATAAAGAAACATAAAGTGTTAATTGAGTTAATACTTGTTATATATCTAATAAAGGTAATATTTGATGGCTTTAGTGATAGTCACTCTATCAGTTCTATCCTCGTTCAAGAATTTCCAAACCATCTTATAAATATGTTCACCATGGGATATAATTTTTCAAGTTCTTCTTGATGAGATGTAGAAAAATTACCAAGGATAGAATTTAACTCTTCCCTAAAAATGGATCGAATATCATCTATATCAATTGAAGTAGTGGGAGGTGGAGCACTAGAAGTAGAAGCACCGATAGTAGGTAAAGACTCCAATATATCTCATAGAGATGTTTGGCCTTCATCAAATCTCCACTCATTTCTTGCATAATGGATTTGAATTCTTTCATCTCATTACCCATCCACCTTTTTCTAATCTCTAGTTTTTTCATTTTTAAGATTATCTTAGGATGGATATAAGAGATAACCAGCTCAAATATCCATCTTTTATCAGCTTCAGTTAGCTTGATTTCTTGAGGAGGTGTGGATCTAAGGATCCCACAAATATCTTATAGAATCCTCACTCTAAAATTATCCATATCATCCTTAGTTGCATAATTAGAAGGTAGATGATAAGAAGGTGGAGGATATGGAATCCTCTCTTAGGTAGGTAGGTTGGCCTCAATGTGTGTAGATTCAACTGCATGATCACCAAAGGGAAAGGCTTTCAACTGACCAGACTCATCTATATCTTCAACTAGAGATCCCTTAGGATATTTTTCATCAATAGAGATAGTAATTCCACCATGATCAGGTGGAATTATGTGTTCATCACTATCATTACCATCATATTATTCTGACTCTAAATAGTTAATCTCAAGTTGAGAATCTCCTGGGACTTCTAACCCTTAGTATATTTTATCTACTCATCTCTATGAGAAACATTATCCTCAAGTTTAATCTTAGAAGCTCAAACCTAATCACCATATTCATCCTCACTTTTAGTTGCCTCAGCCTCATCACCATATTTATTTTGACATTTAGGATCTTTTATCTCATCTATTTGACTTCCAGAAACTTGACCTTCTTCACCAGACTTACCTAAAGCAGAATAACTATAATAGTGATATACCTTCTCTCTCTTAATAAAATCAACGCCACTACTATTATTAGACCCATTAGATCCATTAGATAAATAAACAACTTCTCATGAGATCTAAGATTAAGATATTTCAACCTATTCTTCACCTGAGACATCTTTCTCTCCGAAATTTTCACCTTTACTGAGAAAACATTCTCTAGAAGAAAGAGAAGGAGATAAACTAGTAGGTCCATAAGAAACATAAGGGCTTATAACCACATCGGTTTCAATACCTTCCTCTATAGAAATAGACACTATATCTTCTTCTCTAACATTATATTCTTCTTCCTCAACTTTCTTGTCAAATGAATAAGCTACAACTTCATCTGGCTCCAATCCTGGATCAACCAGATTTCTAGGTCTGCAAGGGTGTCGTACAAGATTGAAATTATCATATAGCTTATCATTGTCAGGAATCCATTTCTTCAACCAAGGGTTCAATTTACTTATATTATTTTATAAGTAAATTTATTTAAATAGAAACCTTCATAACTGATGTCTACCTCTTCATCTTTAGGCGCAAATATTTGGATTCAAACATAGTTGAAAGGAACTTAGTGTAGATCAAGAAATTAGATTTAGATTATTTCTTTCTCATCTACATTATGTATACCATAAAATATCTATACATTTTTATCTTATCTCCACTTTTTATAAGAAATAAGAAGAGAAAATCTTGTTACTTCATGGTTCTAAAGTCACCCTAAAGTCCCCCTTCCTAAGACAAATCATGTGCTGGATAAATTTAAATAATAGTCTTCATTCCTCATAAAGTTCTATAGAAGTGTGTTTTTTTACAATAATTTTACCATTAAACTCTAGTAAGGAATCCTTATATACAAAAAAACACATTTTTACTTGGAATTGATCCCTAAAATTCATTATAAATATCTTTATGAGGTACATTGAGGCACTTGTCCCAATATTTTGAAGAAAATATCACTTATTTTACATTGATCATACTTATAATGACATATTTATTATCATCAAAACTATAATATTAATACTGATAAAATTGGTGAACCAACCGAGGATAGAATTTTTGGTCATTACTCAAAAACCATTCGATACATTATTGGTCTTGGATCACTTTCAGTCCTATCAACTTTCTCAAAACCAACCATTCAAAATCAATCTCTTTTTCAACAACAAAAACATTAGTCAAGAGTTATGGGTTCTTCAGTTTGAAAATTTCAGTATAGATGGATTCACATCATGATTTCTTCAAGGTATGTTATCATTTATGAGATGAAAATAATTCACATTTCACTCTCACCATCTTTTTAATAGTTTGAAGGAATAAGGATACACAGAAGGAGGGTTGCAGGTTGAGAGAGAAAGAAGATGAAAGTTTTGAAGGAGGCATGGGAAATAGGGTTCTCAAATCCCAATTTTAAGTCAATTTTATCATTTAGTGATTTATAATAATATAATTAAAGATAATTAAATAAATACAATAAAAATTTAATTGTAGAAAATAGGAGTGGTAGAAAACTCTAATGATAGATCTCGAATGGTGGGTTCTCTAATGATGGATTTCCTATGGTAGATTACCAATGATCAATCACCAATGGTTGATCACCAATGTTTGATCACTAATAATAGATCACCAATGGTTGATCACTAATGGTATATTGCCAATGTTGGATCACTTATAAAGAGTAAATCTGAAGATAAAGAATTAACCAATGTTTTCATTCCTAGTCCATGCCTGGAATAGCTTAATCTCTCAGAATTCAAAGGATTTATAAATATATCAACAATTTGATGTTCATTTATAATTATTTAAATATTTATACCACGTTTTTATAAATTATCTCTCAAAAATGATGTCTTATATCAATATGTTTTTTCCTAGAATGAGATACGGGATTCATGGATATATTTATTACACTTGTGTTATTGCAAAATTATCAGGACATGTCTAAATTGATATCGATTGTCTAATAAAGTTTGTTTCATCCATATAATTGTTCATATCAACTTCCAAAATCTATGTACTTAGCATCAATAGTATACAGTTCAACAAAAATTTTCTTTTTTACTATCCCATGAAACTAGTAACTTTACCAAAGTGTGGCATGTTCTAGTGGTTATTTTTCTATCTAAAATACAATCAACAAAATTTTTATCTAAATAACTTACTAAATAAAATTTTTATCCTCTAGGATAAAATAGTCCTAAATTAGTTTTATACTTGAGGTATTTAAAAGTTATTTTTAGATTAAGTAAATGTGACTATTTAGGATTTTATTTAAAATGAGCACACATACATAAACAAAATAGAATACCTCTTTGGATAGCTTTTAAATATATCAAGGTTCCAATCATACCTCTATAATTGGTTTGATCAACTTATTATCTAGACTCATCGAGATCCAATTTACATGTTGTACTCATGAGGGTATCACTACTCATTCTGAAATCTATATAAAAATGTTTTAAAATGGATTTGGTTTACTTAATTTTATTTAAAATAATTCCATATTTATTTTGAAATATTTTAAAATATAGAAATAATTGTAACTCACCCATTAAAATCATTTAAAATTCACATTCCATCATTTTTGAAAAATCAATTCACAGATAAGTTATAGAAGATATAAAAATTATATCATCAACATAAATCTATACTAATAAAATAACTTTTGAAATTATTTTTATAAATAATTTAGGGCCATCTATTCCTTTTTAAAAACCTTTAGAAATTAGAAAAGAGTTCAGTTTATCATACTAATCTCTAAAATATTTCTTTAGACCAAATAAATATTTATTTGATTTAAAAAAATGATTTTGAAAATAAGGATTTTGAAATCCAGGGGGTTGTTTAACAAAACAAATCATAAACTGTATAGCCATTTAGGAATGAACTCATAACATCCATATGATATTGTATGAAATTAAAATATGCTTCATAAGTAAGAAATATTATAATAGTTTTAATTATATCTGATGGTTAAAAGTTTTCCTCATAGTCAATACCTTCTTCTTGACTATATCCTTGCGTAGCCAATCTATATTTGTTTCTAACTATGGTGACTAACTTGTCAAATTTATTTCTAAAAACCCATTTAGTGTCAATGGTTAGTATGTATTTAGGTCTTTCCACTATTTCCAAAACTTTTTTTATTTGAAATTGATTGAGTTATTCTTGAATTTTAATTACCCAGAATTTATCATTAATTGCATCATTAATGTTATTAGGTTCAATTTGTAACAAGAAATCTTGATGTTCAACCTGATTTCTAAGAGAATATCTAGTTTATGTTGATCTATCTGGGTCTCCAACTACATCATCTTAGGGTTGATAGGAAAAGAAGCTTTGGATATTTCATTTTCCTCTATAGGTTTAGGTTTTGGTAGTTCATTAGAACATGAAGATTTTTCTACTTGTTTCACAGAATTTTAAAAAGTTTTATCTTTTTTATTTATATTAGACATATCATATTCAAGGTTACATTAATAAGTATTAAAATCATGCGGATTTGTTTAATCAAATTTTATATGAGTAGATTCCTCCATAATCTTATTCCTATTATTAAATACCCCATATGACTTACTAGTTGTTGAATATCCATGGAAAATTACTTCATCACTCTGGGATGGAAATTTTTTAAGATTATCCTTTGTATAGAGAATAAAGACTTTGAAACTAAAAATCTAAAGTAATTAACCTTTTATTTTTTCCAATTTCATAATTCATATGGGTTTTTCTTTAAAAACATTCTAATTAAAACTCTATTGATTATGTATCAATATGTATTCATAGTTTCTTCCAAAAATTAAATAGGTAAATCATAGTCATTAAGCATGGTATGGTAAATTTCATTAAAGGTTTTATTTATCCTTTCCAATATACCATTATTCTATGGAGTTCTAAGAGCTTAAATTTTTTTATTATATCCATATTGTGAGAATAATGATTCAACAGCCTGATTTTCACACTCACAATCATGATATATTCTTAAGGTCTTAATTATAATCCCATTAATAACATCTATAGATATAGAATAATTTTAAAGGTAGTAAAAAGATTAAATTTTGTGAGAAAGAATGAATACCCAAGTGTATCTAGAAAATTCATTAGCTAGAACATAAACATAGTGCTTTCCATTTAAGCTAGAAATACTAGAGGGTACAAATAAATTCATGTGAACTAACTCTAGGGGTTGATAAGTTGAATGTTATTTCTTTTATTAAAAATAGATTTTTGGGTGTTTCCCTTTTTTACATGGGTTATAGACTTTGTCATTTAGGAATTCAATTTTAGGGAAGTATTTTAAATAACCATTTCCTAGTTATATTTCTAAGAGAGTGTACGTTATAATGGCATAGTATCCTATTCAAAATCTACGAATATTTATGAAAGAAAGTTATATAGGAAATATTTTTAGAAAACAAGGAATCTAAATTAATAGCATATATATTATCTTTTCTCAAAGTAGTAAAAACTAAAGTATTTTCAGAATTTAAAACTTCGTAAGAATTATTTTCAAACATAACATGGAAACCATTATCACATAACTATGATATTATAAGAATATTATAATTTAATCCATATATAAATAAAACTTTTTCAATTAAAACAGTATTAGAATTATTGATTTTACTATATAAAATAATTTTCCTTTGGAATTATCACCGAAGGTGGCATATCCACCATCAACATTGATTAGGTTATTGAAAATTGAATAATCCTCAATCATGTGTCTAAATAATCCACTTTCCATATACCATAAGTGTTTACTAGAGATTTCTAAGAAAGTTTCCTACAAAATATAATTAAACCAAAAATGACTTTGGTACCTATATTTTCTTAGGTCTGGTAATAAGAGCTATTTGAATCCATAATTTTTTAAGAGGTTTCTTATAGAAAGATCTGATAATTTTAAAAATAAATTTTTTTTGGTCCATAAGGATAAGAAGTATTCACATAATATACAGAATTAGAACTATAAATAAATATAGTATTATTGATATTTCTATGTCTAGGTTGGTATCTAATTCATGTGGTATACTTCAGTACAGTTTTATTTCCATGCATCTGGTTAAAGCATTTCTTCTATTTGTGAATTTCTCCATATCCCTTTTTAATTGTTCATTGGATACTTTTAGATCATTATTTTATTTTAGAAATTGAGAATCGTTGTCCTTATCTATACTAAGATTTTTTTTAAAGTGAGAAGACAAGACATGCTACTTCTTTAAAATCTTATATTTTTCTTTGAGTTCATTGAAGTTATCCTCTATCATATTATAATACTCCAACAATTCATCACTAGATATGTTTTCTTTATTTTAAAAAAAATTAAGTTTTTAATTATAAATAGTATATTCATGGAAAATATTAGATACCTCCTATGTGTTTTTCATAAAACACATATTAGATCTATCATGATTATCCTATCTTATTGGGTTTGAATCACTTGAACTATCTTCTGAAGCACTCTAAGTTTCTTTCATATCATTTTTATACCAGTTATCTCAATCCTCGTACTTTTTTTAAACTATAACAAATAAAAATGAGCTTTGATATAGCCTTTTCTCTTGCATTCATAATAGAATATTTCATTTTTAGTATCATCTTTTTCAATTATTTTCTCTAGTGACCTATATTGTCATACTTGCCTTTATATTTTGGATTCTTGAAAAATTTACTTGTTTTATAAAATTTCTTAAACCATATGGATAATTAATACATTTATTCATCATTTTCTGAGGATGATTCTCCATCACATGGGTTTTCTTCTTTACTCATCCCTTTTTCTATGATTCAAAACTCTTAAGAGATAATAACTTTCTATTTAGTTCATCTCCTTCTTCTCTATTCACTTTGAGTTCTTCCTCACACGTTATAATCTTTCCTATTATCTCTTAAATAGATAAATTACTTATATCACATGATTATCAAATTAAAACCGATGCTCCTCCCTATTTGTATGTAAACATCTTAGTAGGTGAATCACTTATTCTTTTTTTATCAATTGGTTTCATGAGTGAATGAATGATGTTCACAATCTCATTGAATCTTAAATACATGTCAAAAATTGATTCATCAGTTTTCATCAGAAAATTATCATATTTAACAGTATAGTTATTCAAACAAATTTATCTAACATTTGAATTTCCTTCATGAGAAACAACCAAGGCATCACAAATCTCAAATGAAATGGTACAACCAAAAATTATATTAAACTACTCATCACTTAAATCATAGTATAAATCATTCATATATTTGTATTTATTATTATAATTTACTTTAGTAGGATCACTCCTTTTAGCTTTAGCAGTTTTGGGTAGTTTATATTTATTCTCAATGACAGTACAAATTTCAAAACCCATTATTTTAATATGAATTCCCATTTTAAACTTTCAATAAAAATTATTAGTACCATAAAAATAAGAAGGATAATTAGTGGCAGTTCACTCTTGACTATTATTATCTATAAAGAAGTAAATTTATAATAAACATAAATTTAATATCTTTAAATAGAAACTACATCATAGTAAAATATATTTTAAAAATTCTTATGATATAAAATGTTGTCCAAAGTGAGTAACTAAAGAGGGGGTAAATTTAGTTCCTGATAAAATTTTTATTTAAAACCATATAAAACTAAAATCCTCAATTTAATAAAAACACCCAATTAATCAAAAACCTATAAATATATAATTTTATTTTGAAAATGCATTCTCAAAGAAGGAATGATACTTAGTTAAAATAATATTTGATATCACTTCAAATTTTGAAAATAAATTACTTAATAAAAAACTATATATGAAACTCAAATTAAGTTTAAATGTTAGAGTAAAAAAATTTATACAGATTATAAAAAATATATAGTTTTAAAACCTCAAAATACAAAAAAAAAACTAATAAAACCATAGTGGAATTAAAATAAGTGGTTTCATCTCAAAATGAGATTTAATCCCCTTCACTTGGTAATCACCCATTACCAATCTATTTATTAAACAATAAACATTATTCATAACCTAGATTGGGTTTTATAAAAAACAATACCCAAGGTTATCAAGGCATAAATCCTATTTCATAGTTATGCATGGGATAAAGAAATTAAAGGTCACACATAACCACTTCCATAGTTTTAGTGGCTATAAAAATGTAGAAATTTGAGAGAGTGTGTCTATAGCTATCTAATTATGTATAAGAGAAGGTGTTTTATAAATAAACATAGTAAAAAACATAGCTCAAATGTAAAGTATAAACTAAAAGATAAAATGAATAAATATCGGAAAAAAGTGATACTACTCAATCCTAGTAGCTTAATATGTTCAAAGTCCCTTGAATTTGTCTTTTAAAGGATCCCAAACAGGTTTTTTAGAATATGTTGGAAAATAGAGCATCGTGAAGGTCTAGAGAGTCCTTCTGTTTTCAGTCTGTTGATGTCTATAATCCTTTAACACACTATTGTATATGGATTTATCTTGATTCAAAAAATAAAATAATTTATTCTCTATGAATGTGTCACTTCTATTGGATATAATTAGTTCTATCTCTATAAGAGAGATATTTTTGTTGATTGAATATCACTGTAGGACCAATTATTCATTAAATGATAATAAAAAATAGCTTAAATCCTCAAATTGAGAAGAAAAAAATTGGAAAGGTATAAATTTTTGTTTAATGAATACATGGAGTGGTTTAATAATAATTATTCTTAAATCCAAATTTATCTTACTAAATTTTATTCATTACACTAGTAATTAGAAGAATTAAAACCAAATAAGAGTCTAGACAGTAACAGTAGAAAACCAGTGATACATCCTCTATGGTGGTAGATATATTTTTTAAGTAAATTATCGCTGGTGGTAGATGAGTTCTGGTAGTATCTAATATTAATGGTAGAATTATTGAATAGTAGCACAAACTGGTGATAGAACATACCAGCGGTAGTTCAGTTTTGACATTTTATGTGCTAATGGTAGATTCGACTGGCGGTAGATCTATATAACAGTATATCTCTTCAATGGTAGATCTTTAAATGTTATATATTTTAAAATTATATCTATTATTAGTAGATCTATTAGTAGTAGATCTTTCAGTGGTATATTTCTAGAGGTATATCTTCTTGAACTAATGGTAGAAATATTGACATAATGGTAGATCGCCACTTAACCAAGTTTTCTAACAAATTTATTTAGAAAATGAGTTTGTATCATAAAACATTGATCTTGTTAGAAACATAAAAAACATGATTTGTAATCATTAAAATAAGGAGGTTTTAACATATAAATATTTTCCCTTGCCCCCGCTTTATGATTATTCAACTACTACTAACCCAAATTAGGTTTTTTCCTTCTATGTTTTTCTTTTGAAATTTTAATTGATTTTCATTCTTTTTATTTATTTGATTATTCTGTGTTTTTCCTCTCCCCCTGTTCTTTTTTTCTCACCTGTTATAAATTCTTGTGTTCTCTTAATCTCTCATATATGATGGGAGGATAACCTAAGAATCACCCATGGATGAAAACCAGTGATGCAGAGTACATGTATCTGACCTCATTCTTTCTATTTTGTTCTTGGGATTTCTAGATTGTGAGAGGTTGAGGATATGATTTTACCTCATGTATCTCACCTTATGGTGTTTTTTTTACTACTACATAAGTTTTCCTCTCCCACTATTTGGATCAATGTGGTGTAATGAGAGTTGTGATCTTAATGGAGGATGGGATCGTGATTGTGACCCATTTGAGAGAGTGTTTAGGTGATCACTTAGAAGTTTATCCTTAAATGTGATTCTTATTCACAAAATTTAAGCAATAAGATTGTGGGTAGGTAATTTTCACACAGTGAATAAAATTAACGTTATAAGGTTGTGATAAAATTAAGGATCTCAAATTTGAATCCAGGGGTGTCTCTTTTCTTGCATCCATTTTGTCATGAATTTTTATTTTCTCATCATTGTTTCCATTCAATAAAAATCCAAACAAACAATCATCATTATAGATACTTTAAAAAATTATAAAAAAAATATAATTGATTTAGAATAGTTAAAATATGAATCACACACACTCCTAGAAAAATGATCGTGGTTATCCACTAGGATACATTATGAGGTTTCAAAACATTTTTTTCACCACAGATTGTGATAACCGCATGATCAGAGGTCAAGATAGATGAAAACTAAATTTTATAATATCAAAACTAGTATGATATCAAATGCTCTATCCTAGGATAAATTTATCATATAAATGGGAATAAAAAATATTCACATTTCATAAATAATTTACTAAACATGAAAATCAAGTATCTTTAAAAAACATATAAACAATTTTTTTATTTCCCAAAAATTTATAAATTTATAAAATACTTGTAAATAAATAATAATTATAAATATTTTATTATTTATAAAGAATATAGGAATTATATATTTTTTCAATATAAGCCACTTCATATTTTATATTAAATGGAATCTATATTATATTTCATGAATTATAAAAATTTTATAATTAAATATCTATTATATAAACATATTATATAACTTAAATATCACAAATTTTGTAATTTAAAAACACTTTATAAATCATACTTTATGATTTCTGTATAATACTTTTATATTAATATCATAAGGCATGACATATAATTTTTCAAAAGGAATTTTAAAATATTAACATTTAATATTTGGGAATAATGTTTTATAAACATTTATTTAATTAATTATAAAAAATTGATAATTCATTCATTCATTTAAAAAATCCTTATAAATTAAAAAATATCAAAATACCTTTTATTATTATCTAAAAAAATTATAAACAATTAAAACCATTTAATATTTAAAAAAATTAAAATATAGTTTCTGGTTACTATTATCCAAAACCCCTTTTTGTGTAAGGGTATCCTCTATTTACCCTTAAACGGGTCATATGAAATCCTTTAAATAAAGTTAAGTCACCCCTTACCTTTACACAACTTAGATTTAACACACTTCATAAAGGTTATATAAATATTATATTTATACATATAATTATGCATAAGGGTACAGAGAATATTACCCTTATGTGAATGTTTCATGTAATAGTAGGTCTCAATTTACCTATACACGACACTACTGCATAAGGTTAAAACCTTTATGCAAACCCTTTTTTAATAGGGTATTTTGAAAATTTTATGTATTGTGTATAGGTAAGCATCAGGGACCATTACACATCAGTTCAAATATGTTTATGTATAAGGGTAAACTGTTGATAACCCTTACATAAACCCCTTCTCATAAGGATTCTACCTTTATGTAACTCATAGGTGTAAAGGTAACAGTGATTTCACTCTAACACAGACCTTGTTCAAAAGGGTATCTTTTAAGGATATCAGGTAACTGTAAATCATATTTACCTTTATGAAAGGCATCTATTTTCATACTTTTCTCAAAAACCAATGATTAAATCATGTTAAAAAATTGAAGAACCTACCTATAATACTACCGTTGTGTTTTTTATTATCATATAATGACCATTTGAAGTGAAATACAAACCAAATCATAGTAAATCAATCTTCAAGAATCAACATGTAAATAATACTATAAAACAGAGTACCTGGAATTCATGAAGAACATCAGTTTTTATCTTCCTTCCATAGAGAGTGTTTGAGGAAGATCATGAGGAGCAGTAAAAAAAAATACACCATGCATCTAAGATGATATAATGGCCAATGTATTCCTGAATTCTTCATGAGGATACCAAAAATATAATGGGTTTATACCACCTTATCAAATTAGATGAATGTAGTTCCAGGAGGAAGAGAGTTTATCAGAGGCTCTTACACATCGCATCCCAAATAAGAGATAATTTCATCCTATTATATAGCCAATTTCTTAGGATCTCACTTTATAACACAACATATATGTTTATTTCTATTGGGTATAATTTATTAGGAATTTTTAGTTAATTAATTAAAATCCTTTAATCCATTCCTAATGGATTGTAACTGATGAATAAACCATTCAGGAGAAATAAATAATATATATATATATCAAAAACACACACATATATATATTATTCATGCATATGTTATATGCATATATTAAATGTATACTATATATAATATCATATTATATTTATATATATATCATGCATCTCATGCATGTAAATTTTTTAGTGCACATCCAATAGTTATGGTCACTATAAATACTTGGTGATTCCCTTCGATATGAGGAATTCCCCAGTAGTGTTCATGGGACTCATGAACTAGATATTATAACCCTTCTTGGATAGTTTTGTGTTAGTCTTTATATATGGCATCACCATATACTCATCATTTTAGGAGGATCATGTGAGACATTCGATGATGGTTCTGGATATACTCTGGGAGCATCAGCTTTATAGGAATCTCTTAAAATGTCAATTCCAGATTCAAGAGGTCTACATCCTGGGTCATGTCATCTTAGAGTATTGAGCAGCACTAGACCCAAAAATATAAAGTTAGTCCTATATTGGTAACCACTAAAGAGCATGATCAAGGTGCAGAGATTCCATGGGCTAGAAAACTATTACCAAATATTTATGCCCAATTTATCTAGGATCATGGAACCTATGACTTCCTTGACCAAAAAGGGGTATTCATTCATGTGAACAAAGAAGTTTTAGTAGGTTTTTCAGTAGCTATAGAAGAGGTTGTTGAGTACCCCCATATTGAGACTAGAACAGGAGGGTGTTGAGTATGGTGTATTCGGCAGCTTTATTTTTCCCCTTAATGGCTTGGAGACAATATCTTACGGGAGAGTGACTCATTTTCTATTCAAACCATAAGAGTATCAGGTATATACTCTCATAAAAAGATCTTAACCTGAGGAAAAGATCATGTCTGGACATTCAGTAGGATTATGACTTTGAGATAGTCTATACTCCTAAGAAAGGTAACATGGTAGCATACACTCTCATTAAAAAATCATGTTTATAGCTGTTGAGTGAGGCCTTAGAGTGGTTCACCTCATTACAGTTGTCCTTTATAGACGAGGGTGGGAAAGTAAACCTCTAGTCATTGGTTTTTACACATATGATTATTTAGGGTGTTAGAGGAATGGATTTTAGATATCAATTGTGAGGTCATATGTCACCATATATCCATATGCAATGCTTAAAATGTATTTTTTGAATGTGGGAATCATTTAAACATTTTCCAAGAACAAACGATGGTACCACTCATGCGGCAAGAGAAGGTTCTCAAATAGTTACATGCACCCCCCCTAGTAGTGATTTAGGAGTGGATAAGATGAACTAGGACCATTGGAATCAGTTTTGGTGGCTAGGTATAAAGATAATTATTGCTCTGTTTATCTATCAATGCCTTACCTTCCAATATTTGAAAGTTGAGCACCAAGTTTCGGTGGGTTTTTTCCAAGCCCTTGAGGTACCAAAGTGGAAGTGGGATGGTATCACCATGGATTTTGTTATGATATTTTTGCAATAATCTATATGTCACGATGTTATTTGGGTGATTTTTTATCGAATCACTAAGTCATAAAACTTAATACCCATCTAGGAGTATATTTTAGTGGAGATTTTATGATGTTTATACATGTAGGAGATAGTCCAACATCATGGATTTCCATAATCAATTGTTTTAGACGATGATGATCACTTCATTTCTTGATTCTATATAGGATTACTAGAGGATTTTGGGGATCATTTGTGTATGAGAATGGCATTCCACCCCAATATATAATTCCAAAAAGAGTGGACCATTTGGGTTCTAGAGGACATGTTACGGGCTTGTGTGTTGGATTTTCACTGTAGATAGGAGTATCACCTACCATTAGTGGAGTTTTCATATAAAAATAGTTATCATTACACCATTGGTATGGAACTATTTGAGTCCTTGTATGGGAGGCTATACAGGTCATCACTATACTGGATGAATCTGGGATATAAAGTGCTTATGGGCGTAGAGTTGGGATAAGTAATGATAAAGAAGGTTAAGATCATCCAAGAATGGATGAAGACTACCTAGAGTCATAAGAAGTCTTATGAGAACAAATGAAGAATGCATTTATATTTTGATGAGGGAGACCAAATGTTCTTGAAGGTATCACCTCAACAAGGACTATGGATATTTTTTTGAGGTGACAAGATATCTTTGAAATTAATTGGCCCCTTCCAGATATTTCATAGGGTTGTTGAGGTGTCAAACCACTTAGCCGTAACACCGCAGCTAGACTAGGTGCATGACATTTTCAATATACATAGTTAAGAAGATGTGTGCAAATTCTATTGAATGTTATTAACTAGGTAAATATATACATTGGGGATGAAGTTTCCTTTTTAGTGTACATGATGGACATCTAGGATCCAAAATATAATATTCTTTATGGGTGAGTAATTCCTTTGGTGTGTGTTCACTGACAGTATAATAATCTTCATGAGAGCACCTAGTAGTTGGTGAATCAAATATGAGCTTAATACCCTCATATATTTTAGTGGGTTTTTTCTTTTGTGATGAAAATGTCTAAATGTGGTTAGAATTTAACAACCTTATTTTTTTGTATGTTACTTTGGAATATTTTAAATAATATTTCTAGAGTAAAAAAGAAGAGTCAAAACTGATATCCAAGCCCTATGGAGCCTTGGTATTAATATATTAATATATTAAAATATTAAATATAATATATTATGTCTGTATTGTTTTTCATAAATAATAAAATATTTCCCAAACGGTCTCTCAGATGGAGAAACTTAGACTATTATTAATTCTGAAATGGGGGTTATTCCATAGGATCTATATGACTTTTTTTATGCCATACATTCCATTTAAGTTTAGTCATGAGCGAAATAATATATGAATAAATTAATTAAATTATTTATTTGATATTAAAATTTTGTAACCTAATATACCTCTATTTAATCACGGATATATCTAAATCCTAGTTTTTAATAATATAACCTAGGAGCTTTGGTGGAGAGAAAACATGGTAGAGGAATTTGTTAGTGATGAACATAGCGGAGGAAAAAAGAAGTATTGATGAAGAACGAGTGGCAGATGCTTTGACTCTCGTCAATGTTGACACAAGGGTTTTATTATTAATCAATAATCATTTTTTTATTTATGGTAGGTATTTTTTTTTTGTTTTATTACCCATTATTGTTTTTCTATGATGAGTGAAAATTAATTCATTTACAAATTAATTCACATCTCATTTTTTTAAGATTCCATTAATTATTTTTATTCCTAGAATTAGGAATTACTAATTCTTTTGAAACCACTAATAATTAATCATTCATGGAATCCTTTAATGATGTAAAAATGAACAAATCCATTGTTTTATGTTCACTTTTTTTCATGCCTTTCTCCCTTAATTATTCTATTGCTTATCACCAGTATTTTTTTGGCCATTGATTCAACTATACCTAAGAACCTGATCATTATAAAATCTCTCGTTGGTGTAAAAAATAATTATTGTAGGTTTGGTATTGGGAGTGGATATGTTATGGAGGCATGGTGGTGAAGACAAAGATCTAATTGTGGTGCAGGTGAAGGTGGTTTTGTGAGCTGGATTGTGAGGGCACTTCAGAGGAGCAATAGAATGAGTTTTTCGAGAAAATGGTGGTTAGAATCTAGACACTAATGAGAAATGGGATTTTTAACATCGATTTGATAATTATAGGTGATATTAATGGTGTGAGTGAAGGTTTTAGCACTATAAACAAAAAATGAAACAATATATGAAGATTCTAAAAAAATATTGATCTACACAATGTGTAGTTAATATGAATACATGTCATGTATCTCGATTGCATGGAGGATAGGGTTTACACATAGATATTAAATATCACATGCTATTTGGGGGGGCACATGTCATGTTATACTTAGCCTAATATATTAGAATGTGAAGGGAGTACATACGCAGGAATATATGTGACCTGATATGCCATGTGTATTGGAGAACACACCATGTACTTCGGAGGGTACACACGCATGGGCAGACAGCACATGCCCAAGTACCCTGCCTGACCTCTATATACCATGTGTCATAAGAACACATTGTTTATTAATAAAATGACATGTTAGATAGAAGGACACATGTAGGTCTAATATCAATAAGTTACACTTCATGGACCCCCTAGACACATCATGTACCCCTTCTATGATAGGTTGGATCCCTTTTCTTCCTTAGTTTGACTTCAGTTCTAGCATGGGTGAGTTATCCCAGCCTGATCCAATATGGGTATATTCCCTTGACCATCCCTATGAGGGTAAAATGTGGAATCCTATACAAAGTATAATATGAGATATCCCCTATATGGTATATTTCTAGATAGATTCAAGTATCCCATCACCTGGACTAGAGTGTGATACTATATATCATTCTTCCCTAGTTTAGGTCAGGTATCCCATATCAAACATCCAGGATGTGTGATCCCCTTTCAAGTTTTTTATTCTTAATAGGGTTAGGTATTCACCATAATCCCTAGGTGTGATCCCCTACCACTATATCAACTTCATTTATCACTCTATGTGGTGTATCCCAATAGAGTGACTATCTTTAGTGAACCCCCTTCATTCCTTAGTGGTTAAACATAGAAAGTCCTGATATGTACAACCAATTTTATGAGAGGTATCTTTATAGAGAGACCCAATGAGTGAGTTCTCTCAAGTGAGTGTTTCCATGGAGTCCTCAGTAGAATACTTAGGATTGCAGTGAGGATGGACCTCACCTTGAGACTTATAGTATTTTTTGATAATATTTAGGTTATCTTATTTACCCTCCTTGATTTTTGGGTTTAAATATGACTCTTTATTTGATGATTTTTTTCTGTTGAATTTGAGGTTCCTTACTAGTTTTGTTTATACTCACACTTTAATGGGATCTGCCTACATATTTCATGTCTTATATGGATGATAGGTCTTTCAATGGAGTATTAGGTGGAGATTAGTTGGTCTAAAGAGACCAAAAATGGATCCTAATGTCGTAGATTGGTTGTAGTCCCATTTTTTTAGTAGTTCAAACTCATTTACAGTATTGGGGGGATTTTATTTGGACCTTTTTCATTATCTTAATCTTCTTCTATACTCTAATGTGGGATTATATGTTATTCATTCATTTTTAGTATCAATTATTTACCTTCTACATTATACTGGTGTATGAATATGTGTGCATGTGCAAAGGTACTTTATGATAAGGCCTCCCTTGTATTTAATTTTCCAACTCGATGGTGCTAGTTGCCAACCCTTAGCCTATTAGAGGTGGGATTGGGTTATCACACTCATATTACAGTCATCTAGGTGATCCCTAGTGAGGCGGGTCATGAAATTCAAATTTCCCTTCCTCTACTTATTTTAATTCAGAAACATCAACTATATATGATTTAGCATTAGAGGGTCCCTAAAATAAATTACCATTAACTTTAAGGAGTTCATTTAGGTTCTCATTAACACCTTTCATATATAATCATAAAGTTCCTTGATATCCTATAATAATAATGGTCAAAAATATTCTAGATGTCCACATGATGCTTTTAAAATGAACCATAAAGAATTTAACATTGTGACTTTAAATAATAACATTAATGATAAATAATTTAACACTAATTATCTAGATTTTAACACTATAGTTCCATATTTTAACACAAAAAAATCTAGATTTTAACATTGACATTCCAAATTTTAACATAATAATTATAGATGTTAGCATGAGGTTTCTAAAATGAACCATTAATATATTAATAGTAAGGGTCCAAATTTTAATACTAAGAATATAGAATTTAACGCTAAAACTCTAAATTTCAACATTAATCATCCAGATTTAATTTTTCACGTTGCATATTTTAACACAAACATTACAAATTTTAACACTATATTCCCAAATTTCAAAATTAATCTTATAAAATTAACCATAAAAAATTTAATAGTGAGAATCCATATTTTATCACTGAGAATCCATATTTTAACACAAAAAATCCATATTTTAACACTATAGTTTCATATTTTAACACAATTCATCTAGATTTTAACACTAACATTCCAGATTTTAACACTACAATTCCATATATTAATAAGAATATTCTAAAATAAACCATCAAGATTTTAATAGTAAGACTCCACATTTTCTCACTAACTATCCAAAATTTTACACTAATAATCAAGATTTTAAAAATACAATTCTATATCTATAAATGAAAATTTTTAACAAAAATATTTCATAAATTTTAACATGAAGTTTTTACTAGACGGGTGAAAAAAATTGGATCAAGAAAATTGCTCCCTTATAAAGTAATGGGGGCATATAAAATTCATTTTTACTAGTTATCCCTAACTCAATTGTCTTTTTATATTTTCTTTATCCCAAAATTTAAAACATTTTGGACACCATAATTATTAATCTCTCCAAGAAGAAAGTGGATGAAAAAAATAGCTACAATGAAGTGTCAATATATTAATGTCATTATCAAAAATTAAACTAATAAAAAACACCCAACAAAGTTCAAAATTTTTAAATAATACCAATAGTACAAGAAAGAAACCACTAACATGTTTATTTTATTGACAATTTTGAATTTAATTCTTGTATATACCCACCTCATGAATAAGATCCAACAAAATTAATTGTGACCAATCCCATTATAAAACATTTTTTCAGAGCCAAAAACTATCCTGATATTTCTTTCATTGAAAAAATAACTTGAAAAATATTAAAAAAGTTTCCCAATGTAAAAAATATAAATTTTGACACAAATTTCTTTTCCTCCAGCCCTCCAAAAATCACTTCCCTCTGAGAAGTTAACTTCTTTTCCATGTAAATAATTTTTATTTTTATGTATTCATGACTATCCTTTTTAAAATTGAGAGGTCTTCTTCCCAAAGTAATACCTAAAATGAAATTAACATCTTCCACTTTAATATTAATTTCTTTTCCTCTAACAATTATAGTCCATATTGGAGGGTCAAAATCATTTAAAATATTCTCACAGAGATCTCTTATAAATCCTTGGAATTTAAAATAAAACAATATACCAAATCCCATTTCTATAACCAATTATTTTAACTTATCATCCTTAATAATGTAATTTATAAACCACTTTAAATAAACTCATAAAAAATATTGAATTTAGAATAGTTTGGGTTATAACTCTTTGAATAGTTAAGGAATCCCTCTCTTCCTTTTCCATCTAATTATATTTTTTTTATTTTTTGGTAACTTTAACCATGTATATAATATGAAAACATTTACATCCCAATAATTATTATATAAACCTTTATTTTTCTTAAAAAAATTCCTCCACATAATAGAAAAAATAATATTTTATCAGAAATTAAATATATCTTGATTTTGTAAAAAATAAACATACCATAAATAAAAACATTCTGAAATTTTTTCAACCCTAATGATCCTTTCCTCTCTATTTTAGGCTCCTCCATGAAAAAGTAAAACATAAAAAAATATTTAAGAGCCTTATAACAAGGGTATCGGTAGGAAATATTTCCTATCTTGACACTCTTTAATGGTGATTTTCTAGATTTTTACACTAGATTTCTCACTTTTAACACTAAAGTTTATGAATTTAACAATTATGAAAAAAGGAAAATAAAAAAAGGAAAACATCCACAATTTTACACAACCCTACCATATTTTTAACACTAATAATACAACTTTAAAAACCAAACTTATAGAATTTCAAAGTTATGAAAGATGTTTTAAATTTAAACAATTGAAAAATATTATAGCCCCTAATTATGTCTCATGCAAAAAAAATATTTTCATCTAAGTAATCAAAAAAATCCACTTTGAAATGTTAATTGTAATTTTTCACAATAATACCTCCTAGTTTCCTAATTTTAACACTAAACTACAATAAATTGAACACTATGTTTCATAATTTTAACACTAATATTCAAATTTATGATAATTTCTCATGTAAAAAAAAATTAAAATCCATCTAAGTAATCAAACAACCAACTTTTAAATCTTAATAGTAATTTTTCATAGTTTCAACTCCTATTTTTTTATTTTAATAATAAACTACTATAAATTTAACACTAAGTCTTCTGATTTTAACACCAATGTTCCAAATTTTGATAGATGAAAAAAAAATGAATCCTACAACTGTGAAACCTCGAAAAATATAATAAAATAAGATATTAGTGGATAACTACATTAAATGATGTGTTCATTGATAATGAATGTATTCTTAGTTTTAATATAAGTCTTAGTATTTATTAATATAGTAGTTCAATTTCACTATAAAATGGATAAAAATAAATAAAACCACTAACCTTCAGCTTCCATATCATTAATTAAATTAAAAAACCATGAAAAAGAATTCATCATCAACATATTGTTTATTAAATTCAATTAAAATAGAATATTCAAGTTAGAAACCCATAACCAATTTATGATGAATATAACCATATTATAAATCAAAAATATATTTTAATATAAATAAAAATTCCTAAATAACATTACTATAATTAAGGTTTTGGTTTGAAAACTACATTTTAAATCATTTCTCTATGAAGAAAAAACATTTTAAATCACTTATCTAGGAAGAAAAACACATTTTAAATAATAATTTCAATATTTCAAACTCTATAAATGTTTTATTGGATCGTTTTATTTTAGAATATTATATCAAAAATATAAAATTATGTAATTAAAATAATATCTAACACATAAGTTTTATTTATTCATCCTTTATATGATTATTATAAAACAAAGAAATTAAATTTAAAATTAATATAATCCAATTATATTTATATTTTATTTCAAAATTTATATTTAACATCCACTCATTATTTAAATAAATTTTACCATATCATTTTGTATCACCACCATGTCATCATTCACTAATTCAATTGATAGAAGCAAAATAACATCAAGGATAACCAAGAATGATCATAGTTAAATTTATAATCCATTTACATCCATTTAAGTTTTCATGAGTCAATTTATTATGGAACATATTAGGAATTAATTAATTTATTATTCATTTACAAATTTTAGATAATGTATTTATCCATATTAATACAATGGTAATTGAAGACATCAAATATAAACATACCAATGTAAATATTCCCAAAGTACCTAAACTTTCCTATTTAATAATGCTCTTTCTTAAATATTATATTCCTAATAAAGTTACACCATTATTTAAAATAGTAAATAACATTCTATTATTTAAATAGATAATGAAAATCGGTTCGATTAAATATATTTCATTATTTCTAAAGTAATTAAATTTCTTAGTACTTCATGAAATTACCCCTGTTATAACCAATATGGACATCTTTTACTATCTTTTAACAAATAAAAATTAGAATATACTTCACTTATTTGGGTAACACATGGAATTTAAAAAAAAATAAACATACACATTAAATCTTATAAAGACATACATGTCACTTAAATAATATTATCTATATAATAAAATCACCTCTTTGTCAAAACTTAAATTAACAATTGTGGTTAAATAACAATCATTATTATCAAAATTATTATTTAACTATCATGCTCATCCAACAAATAACTAAGTATCTATTTAACTATATTTTTTATCAACAATAACATTAAATACCTAAAAACATGAGACCCATGAAATTATTTTAAAACAACTAAAGGAATTCACACACAATCTGACTAAATTTTAAAATAAACCATCACAAATCATTTAATGATGAAATTCCCTATAAAAAATAAATAGGTTGTCCACTATAAAACAATTATAAAATAAATTAACACTAACATAAATTTACCTTACAAAAAGTATTCAACAATATATTAAAATTTTGTCATAATTAAATTCAAAATACATATGTATAATCAAGTTATAAAATATCATAAAATTGAGAAAAAAACCTATAATTATAAACTAATTCAATTTATTTAAAACTCATTAATTTTACAATTTTTTTTGAAACAAAAACTCGGTTTCTAATTTAAATACAACCACTAGAGATTTTTTTAAAATCATTTTAGGATGAAATTTTAATTTATAATTTTTAACATATTTTAAATTTACACACTTCTGAAAACATATAAAAAATATGCGATAAATAACACATTTCATTTCCAAGAAAATAAAATTATAGAAAATACAAATCTAAATCAATAACTCATCATGTATTAATTATCCAATGAATTAAATATTTAATAATATAGAAAATAGAAATCATAAGTATTAAATATTAATATGTATTAGTTAGTTATATCACCACTAAATAATAATTTAATAAAAAACAAAATAATTACTTACTAGTTTATAATTAAATACTGTTTTTCATAAAAAAATAATTTCCATCATTTTACATCATTTTGAAATACACCTCTTTGAAAAATCAAAATAAAATGATAAGAACCAACTCAATAATGGGTTGGTTAGCCCCAAACAAATCTAGAATTCTAGGGAAACTCGTGATTTGAAAATAATTACATGGGTATGGAAAATTTATAGATTATTTTTTTAATCCTAAAAATATTATATCCCATAATTACTTTCCTTTCCCAAAAATGATAAATATCATCTAACTAATCGAACAACCAATATTCAAGAAGTAATAATAAGTTGTCTCATTTTTAAATTATGGTTTATTTATTTCAACACTTAACCATCAGAAACATACCAATAAGATATAATATTTTAATATTAATGATCAACATTTTAATAGATGAAAAATATTCAAATATAAACTATGAAACCTAAAAAAATGACAATATAATAGTAAATAAATACATTAAATATATTTTTATTTTAAACCATTTAATAATAATACTACAAGGATGCCAGTAGTGGAGCAAAGAATGATCACAATAGCCCCCAATTTCTTCAAATTCCCAAAAAATGATAAATATCATCCAACTAATGAAACAAACCAATTTAAAATATTAATAATAAGTTTTCACTCTTTTCAAATCTTATCTAAAAGTTAGAACTCTAAGATATAAAAATTTTAACACTTCTATATTTTTCCACTAATGTTACATATTTTAACAGATATGAAAATGAAAACTAAAACAAAAAAACATAAAACAATATAATTTTAAAAAAAATAGTTAAATAACTTAAATGTGTTTTAAAATTAAAGATTTCAAAAATAATGGTAAATGATTTTAATAGTTCATTTTATATAATTTAACATTAAACTTGTAAAAATTTAACATTGAACATCTAAAATATTAAACCTACTAAGAAACCACCAAATTTATAACGACCACCTTCTTATATTTTACACTAACCTATATAAATTTAAAAATTAAACAAAAACTGATACAAACAAAATTAAAAACCACATTATTATAATATGTCATATATCTATTAATAACAACCTTTCCGGATTTAACAATTATTATAATAAAGTCTAAAAATAACTTGATAATATTCAAAAAATAATTAGAATACTGCTAAGAGAAATTAAATAATATAATTTGAATATAAACATGTTACTTGATGATATTATGAGAAATACTTATTGTTTACAAGGGAATATAATAGGCGGATACTGGACAGTGAGGGTTGATGGAATGAGGATGGGTGCTTTAGGAGAAAAAATACAATCATATGTCAGAGAAGAGGTAGTGGATGGAGCACAAAGATATAATGAGGATTCCAACTATAGGATGATAATGAATCCTATAAGAGACAATAATGTCTAGTAGATGATAATAGAGTAGGGTGATAGTGAAATGATCACAAGAGAGGAGGGAGATGATGGGTTAGGATTTTCCAGTTTATGGGTTAAGGGAAATTGGATTTTCTACGAACTAGAAATTTAGATGGGTATGAGAGTCATTTATTCCTCAGTCATAAATAATGATGTTCCTTCATCATTATTTTTTTAATTTAGGGTTCTTAAGTGGAACTATGGACCTATTTTAGTTCTTATATGTGATTCCACCATAAAATAATCTCCTTATGATCGATCTCCCAAACCAGCATCCAATGAATCAATAATACCATCAAGCTGTATCCTTTACCTTACCCATGATATATATGATAATCCCTAACCCCTTTTTTCTTACTCCCCTAGATTCAAAATATATATAGAGATAAAATAGATACATACATTTGGTAGCATAACTTTGTATCAATGTTTTGAAACCCTAAGATATGTTCATTTATTATCCCTATTTATTATTTCTATATATGCATCCAAAATATATTTCTTCCTTAATAATTGAGACATACTTGTTTAAGTTTATGGTGATGGGAACTTCTTTTGAGGATTATTAGAGTTCTAATAATTATCCTTCATCCAATAATGCTTAATAGATTTCTTATCTATCTATAATACTTGTTCACTTTTCATGATGGATTTTATCTCTAGACTAATCCAATAATACTCCTTCACTGAGGGGGAATTCTATAAATATCAATAGATGCTCATTCTTTAGAGAGTTCAACCATGATAAAATCTTGATTTAATAGTTTTCATATAAGATATAGTGTAAGAGAATGAAGTTTTTTCATTAGAATTATTATATTGGATGATTCTCTCTTATAAGAGTATCATAGAAGTGAGGATGATGTTTTCTAAGGAATAATTATAACATATGTCATGGGACTGGCAGTATTTCTATATTTCACATTCAAGAAAGAAGTTTTAGTGGTAATTACACCACTAATCAACATTCCTGAATGGGTTGTTCAATTTTTTTATAGGGTATTATTTTATAAAATCTATGGTATATCTAAATTTACTTCTTTTACTATAGTAAATTTTATAGAAATTTTATTTCCAACAATGTTTTTTACCAGCAATGTAATGCATCATTTAATGGAAATAATCATTTTAAAATATTAAATAATTAGATACTAAAATTACATTATTAATTTTAATCTTAATGCCATATCTAATATTTTGAACCGTTATTTAAAATATTGTACTAATCCAACCTATAAATTTTATGGTCTTATTAGACTTTATTAGAGTACATAATAAAAAATTCTATATTTTTTAACATACTCCAATTATTTTAAATCATATATCTTTTTAGGTTTTTGTATTTTGCATCATGATTTCAATAAATTTTCATTCTTATATAATAGTCTAGAAAGTGATAAATTTAATGGGAAAAATTTTTATACCATTCCCCCCAATTCATTATATGCATATTCGATTCAAGATATCAAAAAAAGATTTTTTATTGTGTATATTTATAGATTTTAATTGTTATAATGTTTTTATTTTATTTCTTACGTAGTTAAATCCTTTATATTTTGTTAAATATTTGAGATAACTTTTTTTTAATGTTCCAAAGTCTTATTTCATTACTAGTTATGATTAACTTTTTCATGAGAAAATGATTCATTTTATCTCTTAAAATATTAGATTGAAAACCCATCTCTTAAAAGATTGATTTTGGTCCTTGCATGAATCCTTAACTATCAATGAAATTCCAATCACCAAATAATAAATTCTACTTTAAAATTTTTGTTTGAATACTTTTAAATGGAAGAATTTTTAGAAAAAAAAACTTTATATTTTAACCTTTTCATTATTAAACACGTTTTATGGCCAACTGTTTTTAATTGTTATATATAGGGATATAATAAAGTGTACCATAAGTAGTTGAGGATAGATCTTAGATTCAATACCGATAAATTATTCTATAAACACATATGTTTATATTGTATTTTTTGAGTGATTTATTTGTAATAAATAATAGTTTATATGGTTTCTCTACTTGAAAATATGATTTTATGTTTTTATTTGATAATTTTTTGGATTTCTATTTTCAATTTCTTAGTAAATTTGTTATGGAATTTTTTTTATAAAAATCTTGTATTATTGATATCTTTTAAAATTAATTATTTTTTTATTATAATGTTTTTATTTTCCAACATTATACTATTGTAATTGTTTTAATTAAATTTTATGAGGCTTCAATGTTAGTTCTTGGTTTATTTTATTTAAAAAATCATTTTTCTCCCTTCATGTTTATATCCCCACATATATTTTATCATTATTTGTTTTAATTTCTTTATTGTTTGAGATTTTTTGTATCTTTTAGGTAAAAAACATTATTGTTATTTTTCTTTATAAATAAGGGTAGTTTCACTTCATCAAATGTCCACTTATATTATATACAGAAAAATTAAAAATCGTTGATAAAATAGTTTCAGAAAAATAATATCTTTATCATTGGTCAACCCAAAACATGCTTAAAAATAATTTTGGGTCCTATTGATTATCTAGGGGAATGTACTAGGTTTACCTGGGTCAACTAGACTAGTATTTTTTCAAAATCATGATATAATAGC
Source organism: Viscum album (assembly GCA_963277665.1). NCBI lineage: Eukaryota > Viridiplantae > Streptophyta > Magnoliopsida > Santalales > Viscaceae > Viscum > Viscum album. The sequence continues at coordinate 2,104,977,828 of OY728140.1, read as the reverse complement.
ATCCTTGTTATTGAAAAACTTGTATGGTTTCCCACCCAAACATAAGAGACGTTTTAACTATTAACCATGGCTAAATGAACATGTGATAACATATAGGCCTTTATTCCATTTGGGCCTTATTAACATCATATTTATTTCTAGATTCCAAATAATTGGAGTCAATAATTCTTCACTAATATTATTGGAACATTAATCTTAATTATTATTTTTTAATAGAAACACTTAAGAACAAGATTTTTTAAAACATTGATTATAAATTTGTATGTATTATATAGGTTAGATTATAAGAGGTCCCAAATATTTTCTATTAAAACCTAACTACATCAAATCAAATCAATTTTGGAATAATGAATGGAAATCAGGGATGGATATTTTTGTAGATATGGTATTAGAATATTGTGGATTTCTTGAGGTATATATTTTTATATCCATATTTTTCATATGGTTTGTGTACTCCTTGATATGATTACATTATTAGTTTTTTATAATTTTTTAATATTAGGTATTTGAATTTTTATTTTTATTTATCCTAAGTTGAAACTATTAATTTTCAAGTATGTTTCAATATTTGAGTATTAAAAAATATTCTTAGAGTTTGAAATAGTCATTTATCCTTACTTTTATTTAATTTAAGTCTCATTTTTTTACCTATTTTAATATTCCACATATGGATTTCTAGTATAAATCATCAACCTTTTAAAATATTTTATCATTAATTATTGAATATTAAAACATCAAAATAAACTTCTAAATAATTTATTTTCATCAAATTTAACAATATATAAATATGTTTCTAAATCTATAATATTATCATAAATTATTTTTAAGTGGTTTTTAAATTATAATATTTTACTAGACTATAATTAATATACAACTATTACTTCATCTAATTGTTTTTTTTCTACATTCAATTGGAGGGAAGTTTGGTGTAATTTCATTTAGAAGAATAAATCGACTAAGTTGTTATTATATTATGAAAATATTGATATAAAATCATTTCAATGCTTGTTGGACTAATTCATGCACCTGATTTTTGGATCACTAATATTATCTAGCCATAAATTATACCTATTTTATTAGATTATTTGATTTTTATCATCTACTGATAGTATTTATGGGAGGTAAGTTAAGTTATATTGTTAATTTTGTTTCATTTTTTGAAATTATATTTTTTATAAGGGTTTTCCATCATGTATAAAACATTTAAAAGGAGGTAAATGTGATTTAATTCTTATTGAATTATTTTTTTTAATTATTGTGTATTATTATTTTGATAATTGTTTTTGTCTACTCATTTATGATATAGAGAGAAGTTTGGGTTATTATAAATTTAAAAAAGGTGAGGAAATCCCACCATTTTTTAATCACTTCTTATATTCTCTTAACATGGTTAAGCAAGATAATGTTTTTATTGTATATAAGTATGCATGATAGATCTTTTTAATTAATTCCTATTATAATATCTTGAGTAATTTTTTAAGGTTAAGTAAAAAATTATATATTTTTTATTATTTTTTAATCGTAAAGAAAAAACATTCAATTATGTATGGTCGGTATACACATTTGATCATCAGCACATGGTATAAAAAAGAGAGTTTAGCATCAGCTTTTTTCTATATCTTTCAGTTTAAACCACTTCCATATGGTTTAGTGGTAGTTAGAAAAACCTCTATGTATTTTTTAGTAGATAATCATTTAGTGGCGCTTCTTTCTATTTAGTGAGAGTTTTTATATGTTTCATTTTTAGAGAATTTAGTAGCAGTTCCCAATTAATTTATCGATAGTTTGTTTTTTAAATTAAGTAGAATATAAAATTGATAAATGAACATAATTACTGTTATAGTATATGGAGGTGGTTAAGTTTATTGGAATTTAATGATAACCACCACTACATTTTAAAAATATATTAAGTGGTAGTTATCATAAACCATCATTGAATGTATTTCTAAAAAAATTATTATTTTAAAAAATATTTAATAAAAAAATATAAATATAGAAACCCTAACATGTAATAAAATAAAACATAAATGCCCATTAAACTCATTATACATACACCATCATACATACACAGTTATATATATATACAACCTCAGTAACTATAACCTCAATCAACCCATACCTCTTTCATCAATATGTACATACAAAATATGTTCACCAGTAATAAACCATGGCTAATATACATCCATCACATGACCTCCAATGCATCCATAAACCTATGAATCTTCTAATCACTAAGAACCGACCACATCATCTCATCAACTTGAACAAAAAAAGAAGACCGAAATTAGAATTAAGTATAATAAATCAGAATAACAGTAGGATCATTGATAATATTTAAATATACCCCAGAAACTAAGAACCCTCATGACTGCCTTCTAAATAATTTCATGTATTAAAAAGGTCAACATCCTTCCTACATTAATAATTTTTCACCTACAATAAAAACCATAACATTTAAGAAATGAAATGTGAAAGAGAATATATACAAAATATATTCAGAATGTTTCACATAACATTTTTTATCTTGTTAATCAAATAAAATAAATTTTAACATAAAACTAATAATATATCATGAAAAGAACTTCTAAAACATAAAATTACCCATTTAAGATATGATTTAACACTTGGAACTAAAATGTTATAAGTATATGGGAATCCAATCAATTTTTAAATAGATGTGTGGTGTGCTTGAAATTTACATAATAAAAAAATAAATACATTAATATAATACAATGTCATATATTTCAAAAATAATTCAATGGTAGTTTTCCCATAATTTGAATTGTATTTGAGATTGTTTTCTAGGATTTTTACCATTACACACTTGTTTTAGTTTTTTAAAACACTAAAAAAATGTTGATGGGCATCCCAATAAGACCATAAATCACAATTACATGTCTTCAATTACTACATTTTAAAAATCAATCTATAGTTATCTTCCTATATATTCATGGTCATATGATATCGTATGCATATTTTTGACCCCTTGACACACGTTTGTAATGACTTTAGTATCTTTAAAAACTACTTTTTGAATTCTGTCGAGAACACTACATGTCATATGGATGTTTTTTCTACATGTACATATTAAAAATAATTAAAAAGTGGTTGTACCATGATTTTATGACAATATAAGGTCATAATCTATTGTTATTATCATTACATGCATGTTTTAGTGTTTTAAAACACTTAAATGCATTTACAGGAATCCTGGGAAAACTGGAAATCGGAATGATGTGTCCTCAATTCATACATTTCAAAAATAAATCTATAGTATTTTTCCTATGATTTCATAGCCATCTGACACTGTTTTCATTGTTTTGAGCCCCTAGTACACATTTTTAAATACTTCAGCATCTTTAAAATATTTTTATTGAGTCATTATGAGCACACCACACATCTAATTGATGTTTTTATATATTTACATATCAAAAATAATTCAATAGTTGTTTTCACATCATTTTAAACCAATATGATGTTTTTTATACAGTTTGGGTCATTACATTCATGTTTTAGTATTATAAAACACTAAAAATGTGTTTATGGGAATCCAGGTCAAATCATAACATGAAGTGAAATTTAGTTGGTTTTCACATTTGAAAAATCAATCTACAGTCATTTTTTTCTGATTTCACACCCATCTAATATCTTTTTCATAGTTTTGACCCCCTAAAATGCATTTTTAAAGACATTAGTATCTTTAAAAACTACCAATTGAGTCATTCGGAGTAAATTGCTTGTCTGATGGAGGTGTTTCCTATGATTACACATCAAAAAAAAATTAAAGTGGTTTTCCCATGATTTAACATCAATCTAAGATCATTTTATATGGTTTTTACCATTACATGCACATTTTAGTGTTTTAAAACATTGAAAATGCATTTTTGGGAAACCCAAGAAAACCATAACTCAGAATGAAATGTATTCAGGTCCTATATTTAAAAAATTAATATACGACCATTTTCCTCTTATTTCAAAACCTTATGATGTTGTTTGTGTAGTTTTGACGCCATGAAACACATTTTCAAAGACTTTAGTATCTTTAAAAACAACTTATTGATTCATTCAGATCATGCCTCATGTTGGATGGATGTGTTGTCAGTGAGTACACATGAAAAAAAATCAATGGTGGTTTTTCGATGATTTCAAGTTAATTTGAGGTTTTTTCTATGGTTTTGACTGTTACTTACATGTTTTAGTGTTTTAAAACACTAAATACTTGTTTATGGGAATCTCAAGAAAATTGTGACTTGGAATGATGTGTCTATAATTATTAATTTTCAAAAATAAATCTATAGTTTTTTGCCACTAATTTAATAGTTATCTGACATCATTTATGTAGTTTTGAAACATTGAAACACATTTTTAAGGCTTTCATGTCTTTAAAAACTACAAATTGAGAAATTCTAGGAACATCACACATAAAATGGATGTGTTTTCTATGTATACACATCAAAAATAATTCAATGATGGGTTTTCCATGATTTCACATTAATATGAGGTCATTTTATAGGGTTTTGACCATTACATGCATGTTTTGGTAATTTAAAACACTAAAAACATGTTTACATGCATCCTGTGAAAACCGTAACTTTGAATAATTTTTCTTTAGTTCCTAAATTTCAAAATTCAATCTACAATAATTTTACTCTAATTTTACATTCATCTGAAATTATTTTCATATTTTTCCCCCTAACACATTTTTTTAAAGACTTAATATCTTTACAAAATTTATTGAGTATTTTTAATCACATCACTCATTATATGGATGTGTTGCTTGTACGTACACATAAAAAATAATTCAATGATGTTTTTTTCAATATTTCACATCAATATAAGATCATTTTCTATGGTTTCAATCATTACACACTTATTTTAGTGTTTTAAAAAACTAAAAATGAATTTACAGGCATATCGAAAAAAACATAACTCATAATGAAATGTTTTTAGTTATGATATTTTAAAAATAAATCTAAATTTTTTTCCTCTAATTTCATATCCATCTAAAATCATTTGTCTAATTTTTACCCTCTCAAACATGTTTTTAAAGACATTAGTATCTTTAAAAAATTTTATTGAGTCATTCTAATCACACCCAACGTCATATGGATGTGTTGTCTCTATGTACACATCAAAAAATAGTTCAAATGTGGCTTTCCCATGATTAAAAAATAATATAATATCTTTTATATGGTTTTTACTATTACATGCACATTTTCGTGTTTTAAAACACCCTAAATGTGTTTATGGGAATCCTGGGAAAACCATAACTCAGAATGATGTGACATTAATTCCTACATTTCAGAAATAATTTTATGGTAATTTTCCTTTGATTTCACATTTATCAGAAACATGAAGTGGGTGGTAAGACTTTAATTTTGTGTTTTAAATATAAAAGTGTCATTTTTACTTTAAAATGGATATCACATAGCCATAACTGAGAAAACAAACTCAGATTGTTTTCAAACACTAATAAAATAATACATAATTCATTTTCAATGTGTAATAATTGATGACACATAAATATAACATATGGTGTAGTTGATATGAATTAAAGTGTGTTCTTTAATATAAAAGTTTCATTTTAGTTTAAATCGTGTGTCACATTATCAAAGTCGATAAAACAATATCAGATTGTTTTGAAACATTAAGAAAATAATCCATAATTTATTTTTGATATGTAGGAATCAACTACATTTCAATCGAATGCATGAAGTGGTTAGTATATATTTAAGTTCTTATTTTCAATATAAGTGTCATTTTACTTTAAAACTTCTTTTACATAGCCAAAACCAAGAAAAAAATTAGATTGTCTTCAAACTTTAGGAAAATGTTTTATAATTTATTTTTGACATGTAGGAATTGACCACACATCAATATGACACAGGATGTGTTCAGTATGAATTTAAGTGTGTGATTTCAATATATAAAGTGTCATTTTAGTTTTATAAATGTTAGTTGTGTGTTTCCTTTGAAAATGTGTGAATGATTTATGGAGTTTTAAAGTTACCTTAGAAGGATAATCTATATGGCTATAAATTTACATGGGGATTGTGCCTGTCATCCTCTGAAATACAGGCACTAAAGAATTTTCCATTGTTGACTACCATTGATCTTGTGTTTTCCTATAAGTGTTATGTTCTTGTACTTTTTCTTTTATCCTTTCAATTTCTATTTGTGATTCCAAATCAACAGCCCACACGACCACACTAGGTTAGTAGTAAATGATGATGACACCCTACCAAAGATAGCTAATGGAAGAGTACCAGAACCCACCACTTGTACTCTCCTTGTATGCTCCTTCCCTAAAACGATTGTAACTACATCATTCTAGGATACTGATGATTATTGTAAAGGGTTCTCATCCCAGTCTTCTTGAATTTTAACATATTAATATAATAATATTATATATTATTTTTTAAATTATTTGAACTTTATAATATTATCTAATTCATAATTTTTCTATTATTATATAATGTTATTTCATTACTACAAAAAACATAATAATTATTCATAAATTATAAAAATAAACACACCTTAATCCTAATTAAATAGGGATGGCTAAATGGATCAAATGATTCCAATATTACTAATTGGAACCATTTTATCCATGTAGTCAGCCCTACTTAATTAGTTTTAAGGCATTTTGTTGATATAAATTATTATTCATTAATATTTTTATAGTAATGAAATAAAATTAAATAGTAATTAAAAGTACTTACTCCAACCTCTCTGGTAATCTCATTCAAAAAACTTTCATCGGGTTTCCTATGAACTTTAAGCCACATATCTATGTAGCCAATAGATTTTCCTAATTTATTAGTCATTGTAAAAAAATACAAGTTTAAAAAACATTAATTTATAATAAAATAATAGATATAAATAACTATTGTGCACTCCCAATAGGTATTGGATCTTGGGAGCACCCCACCTAGGTTTTTATAGATGACAGTGGCTCATCAGCATTGCATCATGTCTTTTTTAACATTAATTTTCCCTATATTTGTTCGTTTTGATGTGGTTTATTCTTTGGGAGAACCTACGGTATTGGATTTTGGGTTTTTTCCTGCTTCTTCACCCTCCTTGTTTGATGGCAGGCATTAGAATTCCTTCTTTACAGATCCGGTAGGTGATGTCAGATCTCATCCAATCATAAGCATGTCATCCTTTGGTGGATGTTTTTGATGTTTTTTGGGGTGATAGTGGTATTTGTAACATCAGTTGGGAGCTTTCATGTGGTGAAGTTTGTGGCCTCTGGATATGATGGTGGAGTGACATCAAGGAGGGTATTAGAGGAGTCAGTAGTCTTAAGAGGCAATGGATCAAGGGAATCATCAAGTAGTGAAGTCTGTTTATTTGTAGATTATGGTTGCATGGATCCAGGGAGGTAATGACTTATAATATCAATAGTGTCATCGGTGATGAGGTAGTGACTCAGTGAAGGTGGATATATGGGTGGGTGGCAGCAATGTCTTGGGATAGAAATTGGTTATTTTACTAGGGTTTTTTTAACCACTAGTTTTAGAGCACTTTGGGTTGTATTATGTGACCGTGGATTAGGGAGGATCCTCAATTTTGGGTTTTCATGGATTCTGGTCTTTTGGCCTTCATCTCAGTCTCAAACCATGAGACCTTATGACTAACTTTTATTTCTTGTTATGGTTTTGGGCCAATTGGATCTTGGTCCATGGAAATCTAGGCTATGTTCTTTTGGGTCTTCAGGATTGTAAGGGATTTTCCCTTAACCCATTTCAAAATGGGTTTCTATTTTTCTTTTTTTAATAAAAGTGATTTGTCCCCAACCTATTTAATATAATAAAATAATATAAATAATAGTGTATAAAATATAACCAAGATTGTTCTTTTCCTCAAAAAAAACACTAAGGCCTAGCGATATGAGGAATGAATTATTTCTCAATATTTTTAAATCATACCAATAGTACAAACAAGAAACCACCAACATTATTCTTTTGTTAAACCTTTTGTATTTAATTCTTATACATAGACACCTCATGAAAAATATCCAACAAAATGAATTTTGACCAATCCCATTCTCTAAAAAAATTTTGATGTCCACACAATAACCTGATATTTCTTTCATTAAAAAAATAACTTGAACTAGATTGAATTTAAGAAAATATAAATTTTTTTACAAATTCCTTTTCCTTTATCCCTCTAAAAAACATTTCCCTCAGAGTAGTTAACTTATTTACCAAGTAAATATTTTTCATTTTTATGTAGTCACGACTATCCCTTTCAAAATTTAAAGATCTTCCTCCAAAAGGAATTACTATAATGTTATTAACATCTTCAACTATAATATTCTTTTCTTATCCCCTAAAAATTATATTTTAGATTATAGGGTCAAAAGCATTTAAAATATTTTCACAAATATCTCATGGATATCCATGGAATTTAAAATCCAACAATGTACCAAATAACATTTTTCTCACCAATTCTTTAAGTTATCCTCCCTATAAATGTAATTGATGACCAATTTAATAAAATTCAGAGAAAAACTATAATTTAGAATAGTTTGGGTCTAACTCATTGAATATTTAAATAATATCTCTCTTCCTTTACCATCATACTACATTTTTTATTTTTATTTTGTGATAGTTTTAACCATTTGTCTAATATAAAAAAAACCATCCCTAGAATTATTATTTATAACTTTATGTTTCATAAAACAATTTCCACCAAATCATAGAGAAAATAAAATTTTTCACAAACTAACTATATCATGATTTTTCAAAACAAATAGACATACTAGAAATCAAAAACATACTAAAATTTTGTCAACCCATAGGATCCCTTACTCTCAATTTGAGGCTCCTATACTATAAAATATACTACAAAAATTTATTTTGGAGCCACAAAACTAGGGTAATAGTAGGAAATATTTCATAACTATATACTCTTTAATTGTGAGTTTCCAGATTTTGACACTTGCTTTTTCACTTTTAACAGAAAAGTCAGTTAATTTAACAATTATGAAAAAAAATTAAAACAAAAAGGGGGAAATCCATAATTTAACACAATAATACCATATTTTTAACACTAAGAATCCAAATTTTAAAAATAAACTTCCAGAATTTAATAGTTATAAAAGATGTTTAAAATTTAAACCATTAAAAAAGAACATATCCCTTAATTACATCTAATTCAAAAAATATAGAAATTCAACTAAGTCATAAAAAACACACTTTGAAATGTTAATAGTAATTTTACACATTTATACCTCCTAGTTTCCAGAAATTAACACTAAACTACAAAAAATTCAACATTAAATTTCCAAATTTTAACACCATTGTTCAAGATTTTAATATGTTCTCATGGTAAAAAAATTGTTAAAATTCATATAAGTAATCAAACAATCCACTTTAAAATTTTAATAATAATCTATCATATTTTAATCAACTAGTTTTGCGATTTTAATAATAAGATACTAGAAATATAACACTAAGTATCCAGATTTTAATAGTAACATTCCAGATTTTAAGAGATGAAAAAAATGAAACCTACAACTGTGAAACCTCAAACAAAAAAAATATGATCAGATAGTGGATAACTATATTAAACAATATGTTTATTAATAATCAATTTATTCTTAGTTTTCATCTAATTCTTATTCATAATCAATATATTAGTTTAATTTCATAACCAAATGAATAAAAATTAACAAAACTACTAACCATCAGCCTCCATATCATAAATTTGATTAAAACCCCAATAAAAACATTCATCATCAACATGTTCTTTCTTAAAGACAATTAGAAAAAAATATTCAAGTTACAATACCTTAACCAAATTATAATGAACATAATAATATTATAAATAAAATATATATATTTTTTAATATAAATATAAATTCCAAAATAACATTACTAGAATTAAGGTTTTAGTTTGAAAACTAACTTTTAAATAACTTCTCTAGGAAAAAACACATTTTAAATAATCATTTCAATATTTCAAACTCTATAAATGTTTTATTAGATTTTTCTATTTCATAATATTATAAAAAATATATACAACCATTTCATAAAAACAATATCTAACACATAATTTTTATTTAGTCATCTATTATAAGACTATTGTAAGACTAAGAACTTAAATTTAAAACCAATATAAATCAATTATATTTCTATTTCATTTCATTATTCTTAATTAACACCCACTTATTATGTGATTGAATTTTACCACATCACTTTGTATCACGACCATTCAATCATTCACTAATTCAATAGATATAGGTAAATGAACATCAAGGATAACCAAGAATTATCATAATAAAATTTATAATCCATTTACTTCTATAGAATTCTTTATGAATTCATTCATTATGGAACATCTTAGGAATGCATGCATTTATTATTCATATATGAATTTTTGTTAATTCATTTATCCATGTTAATTAAATTTTAATTGAATACATCAAATATAAACATACTAATGTCAATATTTCAAAAGTACCTAAACTTTCCAATTTAAGAATTCACTTTATTTAAATATTATATTCCAAATCAAGTTACACTATTAGTTAAAATAGTAAATAACTTGATCTTATTTCAATATCTAATGAAAAAACTTCAATTAAATATATTTTATTTCTACTTAAGTAATTAAATAGCTTATTGATTAATGAAATTATCCATGTTATAACAAATATGGACATATTTTACCATATTTTATTTAATACAAATTAGAATATACTTCACTTATTTGTGTAACTCATAGAATTTAAAAAAAGTAAACAAATGAATTAAATATAAAAAAGACATATATGTCAATTAAATTTTATTATATATATAATAAAACCACCTATTTAACAAAACTTGAATTAAAAATCATGGTTAATTAATAATAATTCTTATCAAATTTATTAATTAACTATCATGATTATCCCAAAATAACTAAGCATCTATATAATTGTACTTTTTATCAATAATATCATCAAATCCCTAAAAACATGCAACCCATGAAATTATTTTAACACATCTAAATTAATTCACACACAATCTGACAAAATTTAAAATTAAACTATCACAAATCAAATAATGAAGAAATACAGTACAAAAAATAAATAGGTAGCCAACTATAAAATAACTTTAAAGAAAATTAACACTAACAAAAATTTAACTTACAAAAAATATTCAACAATATATAAAAAATGTTTCATAATTAAATTTAAATAACATATGTATGACCAAGTATTAAAATATCATAAATATGAGAAAAAACCTAAAATTATATACTAATACATTTAATTTAAAACTCATTAATTTTTTAATTTTTTTTAAAAAAAACTTTGTGTTCCAATTTAAATATAACCACATTAAATTTTTAAAAAATCATTTTCAGATAAAATTTTAAATCAAAATTTTCAACACATTTTCAATTGCCGCACTTTTTAAAACCTAGAAAAAATATATAATAAATAACACATTTCATTTCTTAGAAAAATTTAATTGAAAATAAAAATCCAAATCAATCACTCATCTTGTATCAATTATTCAATCAATGAAAAATAAAATAATACAGAAAATAGAAATCATAATAATTAAACAGTAATATGTATTGGTTAGTTACATCATCCCTAAATAACAATTTAATAAAACAAAAAATAAATACTGACTAGTTTATAATTAACTAATATATTTCATAAAAAACACTTCCATCATTTTAGGGAATTTTAAAAGACACCTCTCTAAAAAATTAAAAGAAAAATATAGTCAATGAATCAGTCATGCATTGGTTAGCCCCTCGTGAATATGGAATTCTAGGGAAACTCATTCTTTGATCATAATTACACAGGTAAGGAAAATTTATAGATTACTTCTTCAATTATAAAACTCTTATAGACCCTAATTATTTACCATGACCAATAAATGATAAATATCATTTAGCTAATCAAACAAGCTGTATTCAAAATTTAGAAATAAGTTTTCTCACTTTCAAATTCTGGTTTATTTATTTTTAATACTTAACCATCATAAATATACTAGTAATATTAATGATTTCAATATCAATTTTCCACATTTTAACAAATGAAAATATACAAATAGAAACTATGAAATCTAACATAAATAAATTAAAATATAATAATAAAGGTATAAATTAAATATATTTTAATTTTAAATCATTTAATAATAATACAAGAATACCAGTAATGAAGAAAATAATGATCAATGTAGTCCCTACTTTCTTCTCATTCCCTAAAAAATAATAAATGTAATCCAACTAATCAAACAAGCCAATTTAAATATTAAAAGTAAGTTTTCACTCTTTTAAAATCTGGTCTACAAGTTAGAACACTAAGATATTAGAAATTTAACACTTCCATATTTTAACACTAATGTTCCACATTTTAACATATCTGAAAATGAAAACTGTAACTAAAAAACATCAAAGAATATAATATTAAGAAAATAGTGGATAAAAAAAGTAAACATGTTTTAAATTTAAACTGTTAAACGATAATAGTAAATGATTTCAATAGTTCATTTTATAGAATTTAACATTAAACTTGTAAAAATTAACATTGAACATCTTAAATATAACACAGATAAATAATCAACCAAATTTAAAACAACCAACTTCCAACATTTTAAACTAACCTAGATAAATTTAAAAATTACAAAAAAAATGCTACAAACATCATTAAAAACCACATTCCCTTAATATAGCTTCTATCTTTTAACAATAACCTTCTAAGATTTAACAGTTCCTATAATAAATTCCAAAAAATATATATAAAATCCAAAAAATACATTTGATAAATACTAAGTGAAATTTAATAAGATAATTAATATAATTTGAATTTAAACATACTACTAGATGATATATGAGAAATACTTATATTTTATAAGAGATGATGATAGGAGGAGACCTACTAGGGAGGGTTAATGGCATGAGGACGAACGCTCTAGGAGAAATGATATGCTAATATATCGAAGGGGGTGAAATTGTGGGAGCACAAAGATATAATTAGAATTAAAACTATAGTATTATAATGAATAATATAATAAATAATAATGTCTAGTAGTATAAAATAAAGGAGGGTGACAGTGAGACGAGCATGGACGAGGAGGGTGATGGTGGGTTAGGGTTCGATCGTTTATGGGTTAAAGGAGACTAGATTTTCTATGATCTTGAAATTTACAGGGGTATGAGAGTTACATATTCCTCTTTCATAAATAATAATTTCCCTTAATCTGTGGTTTTTAAATTTTGGGTCCTTAAGTGGAACTATGGGTCTCTTTTATTTCATAGATGTGATTCCCCTAGAAAACAATCTCCTCATGATCAATCACTTAACCAAACATCTGATGAATTAGTGATACAACAAACCTATATCATTTCTGTTACCCATGATATTTATAAAAATCCCCAACCCATTTTTTCTCACTACTCCTACATTAAAAATATATACAGAGATAAGATAGAGACAAATTTTTGGAAGTGTAATTTTGTATCAATGTTTTGAAATAATCATAAATGGGGATTTTTTATCCCTATTTATCATTTATATCTATAAATAATAAATATATTTATTACTTGATAATGGATGTATCCATTTTTAAGTTTATGTCAATGAAAACTTCTTTTGAGGAGTCTTTAAACACTAATAATTATCCTTCATCCAATTATACTGAATAGATTCTCAATCTATTTAGGAGCCTCATTCACTTATCGTGATAAATTTTGGATCTCTACTATTCTAATGATATTCCTACTTAAATTACTCAAATTTTACATATATTATTTTTGTATATTGTATGGATTATGTTTGAGATCAGGCACTAAAATGACATACAATTCGGAGGCCTGATGTGGCCATAATAAATATTTGAAATATGTTATATATATTAAATAGCATACACCCACAATTTTCATAAAAATTTAGAATAAATTCTAAATGGAGTCCCATATCAGAAATTTGAGGGCATCGTTGAGATAAGAATTTGGTTTTTACCCTAGGCACTACATAACCATTGTTAGCATAGGGAATTTGTGGAAAAGTTAGCACGAACGTAAAATAAATAAAATTATTAATTAAAATTATTTTATTAATCTGTTGATGAGGTAACCTAAATTAATCTATAATAATATGGTTATGATGTAATTATAGAGTTATCTATATAACCCTAGAGCCATTTCAGGACCCTTGGAGAGATCATTTAAGTATCTCTCTTGGGTGAACATCAATCAAATCAAAGATCAGTGATCAGTGTGAAACGGGATTCGAATGTCTTTCCAAAAACAATGATGAAGGCTTTTTCTTCATTAGTGATCTATCCATATCAATGTGGTACATTTTTTTATTGGATTCTTTCCCTATTTATTATTCATATGATGAATTTGAATCATTCAACCAAAATATTGATTAGTGGATCATGCATATTTTTGGGATGGGATAGATTATTCAGGAATTGGGAGAATTTATTTGTGATTATCTCTTATCTCTCCGTTCATCATTCTAATGGTAAAAATCGAGGTTGACATGAACATAGACTGCATTCTATTCCTCATTATTTTTCTTCATGTTTTTCTACCCCTAATTCTTCATTCATCGCGGGTGTTCTTCATTTGGCCCATGGTTTGACATAAATCGAGGAATTGATCATTGCACACCCATTTCTTGGGGAAACAATTGGATATTATAGATCATGTATTGGAATGACTTGAAGGTGGAGCGGTGAGAGAAGCATTAGTGAATTGGATGATGTAGATACCTGATTTTTATTTTCATTATTGTTCAATAAAGAACATCATTAAAAGACATTTTCTGAATAGATTGATAGTCAAATTTTGATGATTTGGTAGAGGAAAGACATGATCAATGACACTTTTTGGTTTCAACATGGGAAATATCTAGATCAGTGGTTAGAGGAGTAGATAATATGTGTAAAGAACCAGAAATTTCAAGGAAAGTTTTTTCTTAAATTCATTGGGATTTTACGAGTATGCAGTTTCTGACGGCAGTTGATTCTGAGGCCCGGTGTGCCCGGAATCAATTTCTGAAGTTTAGCTCGGGTACGTTCAGTTAACGAAAAATCGGGTTTTTATATATTTTGAACCAATGCTTGGAATTGAAATTTGAGGGCGCCAATGAAACCATAGTGCCGGTAAATGCTAAAAAGGACCTTTATCGAAGATGCGTTTGCTCGGGAGGAGATGTTAAAAAAATGTGGATCAAATGAAAAGTGAATAAATTTGTGCTACAAATTTTATTTCTTTTTCTGAGGTGGTTTTATCCTACATTGGGGAGTTAGGGTGGGACCCACTAGCATCTTAACTACCCATGTGAGGTTAAATGTAAAGTGGGGCCCACACAAGCCCCAACATTTTCACATTCCATAACCCCTTAACCCCCTTAGAATTAAATGTGTAACCCTTCCACCCTCTCTCTCTCCTTCTTAACTCTTGCCAACACACATTAAACAATTAATTGAATCACTTCAATTAGTTAATGAGTGTTTTGAAATCTTAATTTTTGAAATGCATGGTATAAACAATTAAAATAAGGGGGTGACCTTATTTTAATTTTGGTTGGCTTGTTGTGTGGGAATTTGGGAAGAGATCCTTGTGTGAAGGAAGTAGGAAGCTCCTCCATCATTGAAGAATGTCATCCTCTCCATGAAGAACGACACCTCTTCGACGTAGACCACCAAATCCATGAATAATGACGACGTGCAGTCCTCTTCTTCTCTCCATGACAAAAAGAGGAGATGTCACTTCTTCCTCAGGCGCACTTCGACATCACCTTCTGACGAAAACGAATGATGCCACCTCTCCACAGATCATGTCACGAGGTAGGGGTGTGTTATGATTGAATCTTCTTTCCTTCTTGTTTTGTTCTATTTAACTGCCTGCTACTGAACTAATGCGGAGAGACTGGGCCAAACTAACATGGTCTGAATCCTCCACCAATTTTGTGATTGTTGGCGGATCTTCATGTTCTTCATGGATGACGAACAGATGATCGTTACATGTTCGTTAAGCGATGCAACAATCCGAAAATTGAAGACTCATCATCACGGCAACCTAGTGGAGGTGCGACGACAATAGCGGGTGACGGATCGGACCGGAACAAGATGGACCGTTCCTCGACTGTGCTTCAAGAGAGAATTCAAAACTTGTTTTCGGAGCCGATCGGAAGCCCGATAATGCCGGAATCGACTTCGGGACAACGGGGTGACCTAGAGTTTGAAGTTTCGTGATGAACGAATGATAGGAATGAAGAACTGGAATCAAGGGAGGCGCGCTGGCTAAAGGCATCATTTCTGGAAAATTCCAGACTACACGGCGTGTACACCTGGAGAACACGTCGTGTAGTGCGGGCATCATGTGGCTAGTGTTTCAGATGACAAATGACTAACACACGGCGTGTGACCTCTGTCACACGGCGTATACTCACCACACAGTAAGGAGGTGGCGGCTACGCGAGACTCAGTGTGTAACCCGGGAATACACGGACACGATGTGGAGTACACGGGCATGTACTCTACCACACGGCCAGACATGGCCAATAGTGTGGGACAACCCGTGTACCAATTACATGGGTTGGAGAACACAGGTTGAGGCCGTGTACGGGCACATGGCCAGCGTACATGGAGCCGACCCCAGAAGTTTGGACACAGCGTGTAACCATACCACACGCCGTGTACATACTTTTTACACGAACAACCCTTCGACATGGGATGTGGTGCACAGACAGTACCCAGGGACTGAAGACATGGTGTGTAACCATACCATACGCCGTGTACTTGCTTTTTAAACAAACAACCCTTCAACACGGTCCGTGGTACATGGGCAGTACCTGGGGTCTGAAGACATGGCATATAACCATATAAACATGCCATGTACTTTTTTGGAAAATGGATTGGTCGTCTTGTACTCGGTGTCTTAAACACATTTGTTTTGTTTGGGCCTTTATGACATAGCAGACCTTCAGGATACATCAACTCTGGACTTCGTGACAGTTGATGTATCAACCCCCTCTTTACTCGTGGAGCGGACCCTCCCCGAATCGAGTACGCTGTGTGCGGGAACCCTAGAGATGGCTGCGACTGCGATGAAGATGAGAACTTTACTTGGATCTTATGTGGGTTCGGCAGCAAATATGACTGTACTTGGATCCTCTGTGGGTTCGGCAGTGATGACGACTGTACTTGGATCCTACGTGGGTTCGGCAGCGATGGTTACTGTACTAGGATCTTACGTGGGTTTGGCAGCGACGACTTTTGTACTTGGATCCTATGTGGGTTTGGCAGGGAATATGATTTAGAGGCTATATCTATCATCTCCACCCATTTTTGTGAGTAGTATACCTATGTGAGCTGAGTCTTGACTTCCAATCAATATCATTGATATGATTGACTTACATTCCCGTGTGGACTGGGTTGTGCTTTCCTGTGTGGACTGGGTTGTACTTGGGTTCGTGAGTTGGAGCCGAACTAGTATTGATGACTTAGGTATATGTATGGTCATATACCTAAGTGGAGTTGGTTGATACTTCATGTTTGTATCTTTCATTTTTGGTTTATCCTTTGTGGATTATGGGAGACATTCAGGTGTCTCGGGGTCCCTACTGAGTATCATATACTCACCCCTGCGCGGGTTATGCCGACACTACCTTGTGTTGGATGCAGACGACAGATAGAACTAATCGAGGTGGAGTCTTGTGGAGTGAGACGGTACCTGGAGGTGGACCACTTGGCAGAACGTACACGGAGTTGACGGCCGGACCCGAGGATCTGAGGAGACCATCTGTACCCACCCTTCAGGTGGGATAGCCGGAGGACGACTCGGTGGTTGCTGATTTACTTTACTACTATTGTATTTTCTTTTCAGTTGTAATGTACTTTCAGTTGGGTTTGTATTATTGCCCATTTACTTTTCAGCACTTACTTTTGTACTCAGTTTACTTAGTGTTTACTTCATCTTGTGTACTCTATTGTGTTTGTTTACTTATATAAAGGCAATGTCTTCCCTTTTATTTGGATTTACGCCTTTGGTGCTAGTCGCCAGCCCCTGGCCTATGGATTGCGGGCTTGGGGTAGTCATGGCACAGGCCCTGAGGACGGTTCGTGACAAATTGGTATCACAGGAGTCGGTTCTACCACAGAACTCAGGACTCTGATAATTTCTTCTCTGTGAAGCAATAATGTTTAGAGTATTGAGTGTGGTTCTTAGTTCAGGGGGTCTAGTGTTGGTGTGGCAGTTGTCATATCCGTACACCAGGACCCTGACTTCTGATTTCCAACTCAGTGCCCGAAAACATTGATTGCATGTGTGTTTCAAAAGTTTTATTTGTGATTACTTTGTGACATATCACCGGGTATATTGTATTAACCGTGGTGCACCTGTTTCTTTTTAGGATGGCCCCACGACGGCGGCCAGCTAGGGTTCCCAATTACGTGCGAGATGGCAGCCCACCGAGTGATGAGGCCTCAGTGCAGGGCCCCATTACAGCGGAGGCACAAGCGGTACCTCTACCCGCAGGGCCACCAATACCACCATCCCCAACAGCGGAGAGTGCACGTCGCCTGAGTGCACTGCATGAGTTTCAGAGTCAGAGGCCTCCCAGGTTCCGTGGAGAGATGGACCCTCAGGAAGCCGAGGATTGGCTGGAGGTTGTCGTTCGAGTCTTTAGATTGGTAGGGACACTAGTAGATCTTATGGTGATCCTTATCGCGAGTCTCCTGCACGCAGTAGCAGGTATATGGTGGAGCCTAATTCTCCAGGTGCACGATGAGGCATATCTACTTTGGACTAACTTCAAGAGACTCTTCTGCTCATAGTTCATTCCAGCCACCCTCCATGCGGTGCTCATCCAGGAGTTACTACAGCTGCGGCAAGGCATCATGACAGTAGCCTAGTACTCGGCGAGATTTACCGACCTCTCGCACTACTCCACGGACATGGTACGGGACCCATTCTTCTAGTCCCGGACCTTCGAGCAGGGACTGAGGCATGAGATCAGGGCTTCGGTGATCTCCCTCAGCATTCCGATGCAGGCAGGAGTACTGGAGAGAGCCCTTCTATTAGAGAGCTTCCTTGCAGAGCCTACACCAGCAGTGAGGCCTACCACAGGGCGACATGTAGCGGAGTCTTCTGCAGCTGGTAGTAGACAGATATCGCAGAGGTCTAAGCGGACCAGGTCATCAGGTGGGTGACCTCAGGATACTGGTTCGGATGTGTGGGGCACACGCAGCAGATCCAGTCATACGAGAGGCAGGCAGTGCTATGCATGCGGCAGGCAGGGCCACATGGCTCGTGACTGCCCGACCCTCCATGCAGAGGAGCAGCAGATGGTTAAGGGACCACCCAGGTAGAGGCAGACGTTCGAATGTGGCGGTCCTCAGGGAGCAGGCGGATGAGGCAGAGGAGTTGGCCGAGCAGTGGGTGGTGGGAAACGCTTTGAGGCTCTACCACCACCACCACCAGGAGGTCCACCCCGACCATAAGGAGCTGGCGGACAGAGGCAGGCTCAAATTCAGGCAGTGGAGGCTTATGACCATGGAACACCTGAGATGATTCGAGGTACTATTTGTGTCTACTCCACCCTTGCTATAGTTCTTATAGACACAAGAGCGAGTCATTATTTTATTTTTGATGCCCTTTTTCGGAGCTCAGAGATTCCAATGGAGCTATTGGCTCGATTCTTATGGCTAGAGACTCCTATGGAAGTAGACTCAACGATTACGCACTAGTTCCGGTAGTGTGAGCTTACTCTAGGAGGTTAGAGCTTCGGCTGGGATCTTCTTGTAGAGGCGTCGAGGCCTTACGACGTCATCATGGGCATGGATTGGTTATCTACAGTCCATGATCATATCGATGGTATTAGGCACAAAGTGCGGTGTGTCCGCACATATGGGAGCAGGTTTACCTTCACCGGCAATAAGGGAGCCTTTGAAGCATAGGATGGACTTACACAGAGGAGAGGGCAGCCGATCACAAATCAGTTGGCTAGTCTCATTCTCGGAGCGGTTGATGTGCGGAGTCTGGGTTTTCCTGTTGTGGTGGATCAGTTCGCGGACGTTTTTCCTGACGACGTTATAGGACTACCTCCTCGTAGAGAGGTAGACTTCTATATTGACCTGTACCCCGGGATAGCCCCGATATCTACTCCAGCATATTGGATGGCTCCCACAGAGCTTCGTGAGCTACGGGTACAGCTGGAGGTCTTGTAGGGCAAGGGATTCATCTGACCCAGTGTTTCACCCTGGTCTTCTCTGATTCTATTTTCCAAGAAGGAATATGGGAGCTTACGACTGTGTGTCGACTACCGTCACTTGAATCAGGTGACCGTAAAGAACAAGTATCCACTTCCAAGGATTTACGACCTCTTTGATCAGCTCAAGGGAGCATGTTTGTTCTCGAAGATAGACCTCAGGTCAGGCTATCATCAGCTCAGAGTTCGAGACGAGGATGTGCAAAAGACGGCCTTCAGGTGTCAGTATGGCCACTATGAGTTCTTAGTTATGCCTTTTGGCATAAACAACGCCCCAGCAGTGTTCATGAGTCTCATGAATAGGATCTTCTAGCCTTACCTCGATTGATTTTTCGTAGTCTTCATCGACGACATACTGATTTACTTGACTACTGAGGAGAAGCATGCCTACCACTTGTGAGTTTTACTAGACACACTCAGAGAGCAATATTTTTATGGTAAGCTCTCGAAGTGTCAGTTCTAGATTTGAGAGGTCCACTTCTTTTGGAACGTCATCTATGAGGCAGGATTTGTGGTGGATTCTGCGAAGATCGAGGTAGTACTAGCTTGGGAGCCACCCAGGAGCGTGACGGAGGTGCGGAGTTTCCTAGGTCTGGCAGGGTACTATTGGAGATTTTTGCCAGACTTCTCCAGAGTTTCTGCACCACTTTCAGCATTGACGAAGAAGGGGAAACCCTTCGTGTGTTTAGATAGATGTCAGCAGAGCTTCCAGGAGCTGAGACAGAGATTTACCAGTGCAACCATCTTGAGGCTACCGGAGGAGGGCATAGGGTACGTAGTTTATTGCGAAGCATCAAGGACCAGACTCAGTTGTGTCCTGATGTAGGAGAAGGCAGTGATCACTTATGGTTTATGAAATTTGAGGTAGCATGAGTAGAACTACGCTACCCATGACTTGGAGTTAGCAGCAGTGGTCTTCTCCTTGAAGATGTGGTGGCACTATCTTATGGGAGAGCGCTTTACAGTCTTATCTAACCACCAGAGTCTTAGGTATATCTTCTTGTAGAAGGACCTAAACCTGAGATAGTGGCGATGGCTCGAGTTCCTCCAGGACTATTACTTTGAGATAGTCTATACTTCTAGGAAGGGGAACTTAGAAGATGATGCTCTTAGCAGGAGATCGGGTATTCAACTACTTGGAGAGGTGACGGAGCAGCAAGTCGTGTTGCGGATATCCTTTGAGGATAGAGATGGAGAAGCCTTTCTACAGTCTCTCATAGTCAATCCTATACTACTTCAGTAGGTTAGAGAGGCACAACATAGGGACGTTGACTGTGAGACTTGACATGCACAGATATCAACAGGACAGGCACCTGATGGGTTTTCTGTAGGAGGAGAGCACGTCATTCTTTTCAGAGGAAGTACCATGGTACCAGTTGCATTACAGGAGGAGGTGATGAGGGATTTTCACACTTCCCCATTGGCAGTACATCTAGGAGTAGCGAAGATGTACCAGGATCTCAGAAGACAGCAATGGTGTCTGGGTATGAAGAAGGTTATGGCAGAGTTCGTTTCACAATTTCTCACCTGTCAGCAGGTGAAGGTGGAGCACCAGGTACCGGTAGGCTTGGTGTAGCCCTTAGAGGTCCCAGAGTGGAAGTAGGATGGGATATCCATTTATTTCGTGACGGGGCTCCCTCATACTTCCAGAGGTCACGACTTCATCTGGGTGATTGTCGACCGACTCACCAACTTAGACCACTTCCTACCTATCAGAGAGCAGGGCTTAGTGGAGAGTTTGGGATGCCTATACATTCAGGTGATCATACGTCTTCATGGTGTGCCATCATCTATAGTCTCCGATCAAGATGGTCACTTTATTTCCCAGATTTGGAAGGGGATGTAGGAGGCTTTTGGGATGTAGCTACGCCTGAGCACTGCCTTTCATCCTCAGACAGATGTTCGGATGGAGAGGACCATTCAGAAACTCGAGGACATGCTCCGTGCATGTGTCCTTGACTTTGTTCATAGCTGGGAGGATCACCTACCCTTGTTGTAGTTTGCATACAACAATAGCTACCACTCCACCATCGGGATGGCACCATTCGAGGCATTGTTCGGTTGACCATGCAGATCACCTCTGTGCTGGACTGACCCTGGGGAGTCATCACTCGTAGGAACAGAGATGGTTCAGGATACAATAAAGAAGGTGCAAATCATCCAGGAGAGGATGAGGACTGCACAGAGCAGACAAATATCCTATGCTGATAGGAAGTGGAGACCACTGGAGTTCGAGGATGGAGACCATGTTTTCTTACGGGTCTCACCTCGACGTGGATTACAGAGATTTGGCCAGGGCGGCAAGTTATCTCCATGCTTCATCGGACCATTCTAGGTTCACAACAGGATAGATGAGGTGTCTTATCGCCTGGACCTTCCACCTCAGTTGCACCGGGTGCACGAATTCTTCCATGTATCTCAGCTGAGGAGATACGTGCACGACCTGACGCATATCATCGACCACGGGGAGCTGGACATCGATGATGGGGCGACATTTGCGGAGGTCCTGGTGGATATCGATGATTTACAGGAGCGGGTCTGACGTGGATGGTTTATTCCTCTAGTGTGCATCAGGTGGCAGCACGGGAACCTCTAGGAGATCACATGGGAGTGGGAGGCTCAGATGCGTGCACGGTACCCTCATTTCTTTCCCTAGTTTTTTTGTAGCTTTATTGGGACTTAAATCCCTGAGGTGGTAGTAATGTAAAGACCTGGAAATTTCAAGGAAAATTTTTTCTTAAATTCTTTGGGATTTTACGAGTACGCAGTTTCTGATGACACTTGATTCTGAGTCCCGGTGTGCCCGGAATCGATTTCTGAAGTTTAGCTCGGGTACGTTCAGTGAACGAACGAGCGGGTTTTTCTATCTTTTGAAATGGTGCTCGGAATTGAAATCTGAGGGCACTAATGAAACTGCAATGCTGGTAAATGCTAAATAGGGCCTTTACCGAAGATTCGTTTTCTCGGGAGGAGATGTTAAAAAAATGTGGATTAAATGAAAAGTGAATAAATTTGTGGTACAAGTTTTATTTCTTTTTCTGAGGTGGTTTTATCCTACATGGGGGAGTTAGGGTGGGACCCACTAGAATCCAAACTACCCATGTGAGGATAAATGTAAGGTGGGTCCCACACAAGCCCCAGCCTTTTCACTTTCCATAACCCCTTAACCCCCTTGGAATTAAATGTGGAACCCTTCCACCCTCTCTCTCTCCCTATTAACTCTTTCCATCGCACATTAAACAATTAATTGAATCACTTCAATTAGTTCATGAGTGTTTTGAATTCTTAATTTTTGAAATGCATGGCATAAATAATTAAAATAAGGGGGTGACCTTACTTTAATTTTGGTTGGATTGTTGTGTGTGAATTTGGGAAGAGAGCCTTGGGTAAAGGAAGGAGGAAGCTCCTCCATCATTGAAAAACATCATCCTCTCCGTGAAGAATGACAGCTCTTCGACGTAGAGCACTGAATCCACAAAGAACAATGACGCACAATCCTCTTCTTCTCTCCATGACAAAAAGAGGAGATGCCACTTCCTCCTCAGGTGCACTTCGACGTTACCTTCCAACGACAACGAACAACGCCACCTCTCCACAAATCACATCATGATGTAGTGGTGTGTTATGATTGAATCTTCTTTCATTCTTGTTTTGTTCTCTTTAAACACCTGCTACCAAACTAATGCGGAGAGACCGGGCCAAACTAACATGGTCCAAATCCTCCGCCAATTTTTTGATTTTTGGCGGATCTTCATGTTCTACATGGATGAAGAACAACGAATCATTACGTGTTCATTAAGTGATGTAACGATCCAAAAATTGAAGAATCATCATCATGGAAACCTAGCGGAGGTGCGATGACAATAGCGGGTGATGGATCGGACCAGAATGGGATGGACCGTTCCTCGACTGTTCTTCTAGCGAGAATTCAAAACATGCTTTCGGAGCCGATCTGAAGCCCGAGAATACCGGAATTGACTTCGGTACAATAGGGAAACTGAGAGTCTGAAGTTTCGTGATGAATGAATGATCAGAATGAAGAACCAGCATCAAGGGAGGCGCGCTGGCTAGAGGCGTCATTTCTAGAAAATTCCAAACTGCACGGCGTGTACACCTGGAGAACATTCCTTGTAGTGTGGGCATCCTATGGCTAGGGTTTCGAATGACAAACGACTAACACACAGCATGTGACCTCTATCACACAGCGTGTACTCACCACACAACAAGGAGGTGGTGGCTACGCGAGACTCGGCGTGTAACCTGGGAATACACGGACACGGTGTGGAGTACACGGGCATATACTCTACCACACATCCAGACATGGACAATGGTGTGGGATAACCCATGTACCAATTACATGGGTTGGATAACATAGGTTGAGGCCGTGTACGGGCACATGGCCAACGTACATGGAGCCGACCCTGGAAGTTTGGACACGGTGTGTAACCATAGTACACGTCGTGTACATAATTTTTACATGAACAGCCCTTCGACATGGGCTGTGGTACAAGAACAGTAACCGGGTACTGAAGACATGGCGTGTAACCATACCACACGTCGTGTACTTAATTTTCACACAAACAGCCCTTCGACACGGGCCGTGGTACACGTGCAGTACCCGGGGTCAGAAGACACAGCGTGTAACCATACCAACACGCAGTGTAATTTTTGGAAAATTTCTTGGTCGTCTTGTACTCAGTGTCTTGGACACATTTTTTTGGTTTAGCCCCCTATGACGTGGCAGACCTTCAGGATATATCAACTCTGGACTTCATGACAGTTGATGTATCGACCCCCTCTTTACTCATGGAGTGGACCCTCTCGGAATCGAGTACGCTGTGTGTGGGAACTCTAGAGATGGCTGCGACTGCAACGATGATGATGACTGTACATGGATCCTGCGTGGGTTCAGCAATGAGGACGACTGTACTTGGATCCTCCGTGGGTTCGGCAACGATGACGACTGTACTTGGATCCTACGTGGGTTCAACAGTGATGGTTATTGTACTAGGATCCTACGTGGGTTTGGCAGCGACCACTTCTGTACTTGGATCCTATGTGGATTTGGTAGGGAAGATGAGTCAGAGGCTACATCTATCATCTCCACCCTTCTTTGTGAGTAGTATACCTGTTTGAGCTGAGTCTTGACTTTCAATCAATATCATCGATATGATTGACTTACTTTCCTATGTGGACTGGTTTGTGCTTTCCTGTGTGGATTGGGTTGTACTTGGGCTCATGAGTTGGAGTCGAACTAGTATTGATTACTTGGGTATATGTATGGGAATATACCTAAGTGGAGTTGGTTGATACTTTGTGTTTGTATCTTTTCTTTTTGGTTTATCCTTTTTGGATTCTGGGAGACCTTCAGGGGTCTCGGGGTCCCTACTGAGTATTGTATACTCACCCCTGCACAGGTTATTCCCACACTACATTGTGTTAGATGCAGACGACAAACAACACTGATCGAGGTGGAGTCTTGTGGAGCGGGACAGTACCTGGAGGTGGACCACTTGGTGGAACGTACACGGAGCGGACGGCCAGACCCGAGGAGCTAAGGAGACAATCTGTACCCACCCTTCAGGTGGGATAGCTGGAGGATGACTCGGTTGGTGCTGGTTTACTTTACTACTGCTGTATTTTCGTTTTAGTTGTATTGTACTTTCAGTTGGGTTTGTATTCTGACCCATTTACTTTTCAGCACTTACTTTTGTACTCAGTTTACTAAGTGTTTACTTCATCTTGCATACTCTGTTGTGTTTTTTTACTTATATAAAATCAATGTCTTCCCTTTTATCAGGATTTACGCCTTCGGTGCTAGTCACCAGCCCCTGGCCTATGGAAGGCGGTCTTGGGGTAGTCACGGCACGGGCCCTGAGGACGGGTCGTGACAAGATGTGAGATTCCAGATATATAATTTTAGAAATTTCTACATTACACATCATGTATGGTGAAGCTACATACCATGTGGGACCCTATCAATTGTGGTTGGGGTTTCAGGAGAAAGATAAGTATCACATGGGGTGTGACCATTTCACACAGCATGTGACCCCTTCCACGGTATCTCGGTGTATACTTTATAGGGTACATGGATACAAGCTAGAGTACATGGGCTTGGATATGTCATGTACTCCCACAGAAACATGGCCAACCTGGGTGTACATGGGATAAGACATATACTAGGACACTGGATATAAAGTAAATGGTAAGTAGAACATTGTGTACTGTTACACAGACATGAACATGGGCCGTTTACACGAGTAGGACCTTTCATCGAAGGGACATGGTTTGTAACCCTACTACACATTTTTTAATCCCTTAATGTTGGATTGGATCCCTTTTCCTCTTTATCTTAGACAAGTTTCATTAGGTTATGTTCCACATATCTATTCCTTGAAGGTTAGTATGGAATCGCCACATACACATAGGAAAATGATCCATTTAGCATGAATTCTTGGATAGAGTTATTGGAATCCTTCTATGAGACCCAGAGTGAGATCCTCTACCATCTTCTTACCCTTTTTTTAGTTCTTGGTATCATTACAAATTAAACTATGAGGTTAATGATTATCTACTTAGCAGGTTATTCCATATTTAGTTGTCAGTACTCCTCATGGACTTGGGTGTGATCCTCATCTATATATCGTATATATTTAGACTTATAGTGTATACTTCCTATGAAGGCACCCAATGATAATGACCTCTTATATGGATTTCATCAGCGATATCTGACTCATGGAGTGTGTTCTCTCAGGCGAGCTCTATGTGGAATCTTTTAGCTATAATACTAGGATGGAATTATGATTGTGACTTTACCTTGATACTATGTGAATTTGTTGAGTATATTTGTATATTCTTGTTACATTAATTATAGACATATACCTATGTAGAGCTGACTGTTATTCCTTTTTTGTATGATTTGTGGTTTCAGGGTTTCATGTTGGGTATTGTTATACCCTCCCTACATCCTTTTGATAGAGTACTAACCAGACCAAGACTAGATGGTTCTTAGTGAGATCAAACAGATAGAGGTTCATTATTAGGGTATCTTGATATCATTCCCTATATTTACTTTCGTTTTGGACTTTTTTTCATATTCTTTGTGGTGGGATTGTACTTAGCCATGTTTACTTTCCTTCGCTTCATTTCATACTCTGTTTTTGGGATTTAAATGTATACATGCATGTTTGTTTAGTTTTCTTTATATTTCAGCATTTTATATGGTCTTGTAGATGTATGTTTGCGTGTAGATAATTAGGATAAGTCCTCTCGTGTTATTGATATGCCAACTCGATGATAGTTTACCACCCCTGGACTATTGGATTCAGGCTTAGGAATTCATAGTATGGGGACCTTTGGGACAATGCATGAAAGAGTTGTATCAGATGCAGTCGGTTCTACCTGAGTACTAGAGTATGTGAGGTTTGTTTTTGGAAATAGTGTTAAGTATTTTGATTTTTTATTTTAGTATAGGGACTCCATTATTGGTTTTGTGGTGAGCGTATCCATACACTAGGACTTTAATCACATGATTTTTGACTTGGTACCTAAGAAAATTGGTTGTAGGGAAAACAATGGTATATACATCATATATGAATGGGTTGTGGTTTCCATGTCCTTCTTAAGACAACTCTCTAAAAATATTCATTGACCATGGTACATCTTATTTATTTTAGGATTCCTCCATGATGTGTCCCAACTAGTATTCAGCATCAAGATCTTGGGGACAATCCCCTTAGTGATGACAAATCAATACAAGGACCAGTTCCATAAGTTCTACCTTCATGTGGTGCACCAACAATACCACCACCTATCGAGTAGTAGATGGTACCCGTGGTACTAGAAGATGAGGTGCACAGTCTAAGAACACTCCATGATTTTTAGTGATAGAGACCCCTCAGATTCCTAGGTGATCCCAACCCACAGTCATTTGAGGAGTAGCTTGAGGTGGTGACCAAAGTTTTCCATCTGGTCAAGACACCAGCATATCATATGGTTGTCCTGGTGGTGATCCATCTCCATGGCTTGATAAGAAGATGGTGGGGATTAGTAACCTAGTTTTACAATGAAGTGACTCTAGCATGGTCAGAGTTTGAGTGCATTTTCATAGAGGAGTTATCTCCATCTATGTTGAAGGATATATATATATCCATGATATTCTACAGCACTTTTAGTGAAGAACAACATTATCTGAGTATTCATTAAGGTTCACCAACCTCTCCAAGTACTCGATGGATATAGTTCATAATCAGTTCATTCGATCTCAGACCTTCGAGCAAGGACTACATAGAGAAATTTTAAAAATTGTTATACCTCTATGAACTCTTATCTATTCTAGTGTTCAAGATAGATCTTTAGTGGTTGAAAGTTTTCTGGCTGAGTAGATGTAAATAGTTGTTATCGGTATTGGTCCCACAGGAGAAAAAACCTCGGAAATTGGGAGCTGATGTTAGTCTTAGGGGCCTATATGTATGATACGTTTTAGGAGGAGGTCCTAGGATAAGGGGTATGCAGTTTAGGGATCACATGATTGGTCTATTAATACCAAGAATAGGTGATTTTACTCTTGTGATGGTATGGTACATCTTGTATGAGATTGTCCAATCCACCGTATAGCTGACATGAAGATAGTGGATGGGCCTCCTTGGTAGAGTCAGCGGTAGGATTACACAAGTCTGTAGGGTGGCGTACATGGAAGAGGATCTAGGAGAGTAGATAGAGGTGCTAAATGCTTTGATCTATTACCATCACCACCCCTAGGTGGTCCACACTAGGCTTAGGGAGCTAGAGGACAGGGGTGGGGGTAGCTTCAGGTGGTCGAGGCTTACTACCTAGAGGCTTTGGGAATGATATGAGGTGAAATTTGTGTCTTTTCTACATAATATATAGTACTGAAAGAAACAAGTTCTAGTCATTCATTTATTTCCATCTATCTACTTCAAAACTTAGAGATTTTTGTTGATCCCTTTCCTCGAACCTTGCGCTTTAAGACTCCTACTAGAGATGACTTAGTGATCACACACTTGTGCTGATAGTGTGACCTAACTCTTGGAGGTGAGAGTTTTTGTTGGGATTACTTTTTATTAGCAATTATCCCTTGCAATGTCATCTTAGGTATGGATTGGTTATCTATTATTTGTTTTTATATTGACTATTTTAGGTGGAGGATACAATGTGTCTATAGTGATGGAACTAGGATTTCATTTTTAGTTGAAAATGAAACCCAGGAAACATGGGATGGACTCATACATAGGATGGTGTATTATATTACTCATTAGTTTTCTAGAATAACCCTTGGTTTAGTGGATTTTATGTGTTTCTAGTTTCTTACAGGGGTGGAAACATATGAGTACATCTTTCCTGAGGATGTTCTATACTTACTTCCCTACTTAGAGATAGACTTTTACATTTATCTACCCCCTAGAGGACACCTATATTTTCACTGACATATTGGATAGATACTTTATAGATTTTCAAGCTAAGGGTTCAGTTAGAGGACCTGGAAAGGAAGTGAAATGAAAGACCTGGTGTTTCTCCTTTGGCAGCCCCAGTTTTTCTCACTATGAAGGCGGATGGGAGATTGAGGTTATGTGTGGACTACCGATGCTTCAATCAGGTGATCGTGAAGAACAAGTATCCACTACTAATTATTGATGACCTATTTTATCAGTTGAGAGGGGCATGATTGTTCTTGAAGGTTGACCTTAGTTTAAGTTATCACCAGTTGCGAGTACAGGATGTAGATATACCAAATATGGAATTTATATATCGATATGGTTACTATGAGTACTTGTTGATTCCTTTTCTCATGAAGAACACCCCAAAAGTTTTCATGGGACTCGTGAACTATATCCTTCACCCTTTATTAGACCGATTCAAGGTGTTCTTCATCGACGATATCATAGTGTACTCAGGGTCCAAGGAGGAGCACACGAGATAGTTGAGGATGATTCTAGATATACTCTGAGAGCACTAACTTTATGAAATGATCTTGAAGTGTTAATTATATATCCAGGAGGTCCACTTTCTGGGAAATGGTATCTTAGAATATAGAGTGGTAGTGGACCCAGCCAAGGTTTTCGTAGTGTTAGCTTGGGATCCAACCAAGAATGTGATGGAGGTGCGGAGTTTCCTTTGGTTGGAAGTTTATTACTAGAGATTCATACTTAAATTCTCTAGGATATCATCCCCCATGACATATTTTACCCAAAAGGGGAATCCTTTCATGTATATAAAGAGGTTCTAATATAATTTTTAGGAGTTGAGTAAGATATTGGAAATTTCTCCAATCTTGAGATTATCAAAGGAGGGTGTCAAGTGCATAATGTTCTTTAATGCATTTGGAACTAAGATTTGTTGTGTTTTGATGTAGAGGTAGGTGGTGATTGACTATGGTTCATACTAGTTGAGACCACATGAGAATAACTACACAACCCATGATCTTGAGTTAGTAATGGTATTCTTTGCACTAAATATGTGGTGACATTACCTAATGAGTTAGAAATTTATTGTCTATTATGACTACAAGAGTCTCAAGTATATCTTTTTTTAGAAGGATATTAACTTGAGATATAGGTGATGGATATAATTCCTATATAATTATGAATTTAAAATTTTCTATACTCTTGGGAAGGGAAACATGGTATAATATTCTCTCTATAAGAGATCTTGTTCGTAGTTACTTAGTGAAGCATTGGAGGAGTTGGCCTCATTGCATTTATCTATTTTGGATGAATATGGAGAAACTTACCTCTAGTAGACGGTTGTTGCCCCTATAGTTATATAGTAAGATATGGAGGAATATCTTGGGGATACTAACTGTGAGACTCTATATACTCATATATCTACTGGACATGATCTTGATGATTTTCTAAAGGTGGGGAGAATATCATTTTTTTCAAAGGATTGACAATGGTACCAGTGATGTTGTGGGAGGAGGTTATGATAGAGTTTAATATATATCCTCTGGTGGTATATCCATGTGTGAAAAATATGTACAAGGACCTATGACATCATTTTTGGTGGCCAGGGATAAAGAAGGGATTTTTGGATTTTTCCTCTCTATGCATTACATGTCAGCAAGTGAAGGACAAGGACCAAGTTCCAGTAGATTTAGCTCAACACATTGAGGTTCAAGAGTTGAAGTTGGATGGGATATCCATGTACTTCATGATGGTATTACCACGTATTTCTAGGTAATATGATGCAATTTGGGTGATCATAGAACGACTCACCAAGTCATCTTACGTATTACCTATCTAAGAGTAGAGTTCAGTAGAGATATTGGGACGACTCTATATACAAGAGATAGTTTGACTCCACGGGGTTCCCTCAATGATCATTTCTGACTTCTGTACTCGCTTCACATCTCAGTCAAGGAGAGTATTGGAGGAGGCTTTTGGGTCTTAGTTACACTTGAAAACAAAATTTCAACCCCAAAATGATGACCATATATAATGGACTATTCAGGTTCTGGAGGACATGCTAAAAGATTTTATATTGGACTTTATCCATAGTTGGGGGGATCACCAACCTTTGGTGTAGTTTTCATACAAAAAAACTACCATTCCACCATTGTCATGGCACCATTTGAGGCTTTGTATGTGTAAACCTATAGGTCACCACTTCGCTGGACTGACCTTGGAGAGTTAAAAATTATGGGCCTAAAGTTAGTGCAAGATACTACTAAGAAGGTGAAAATCATTTAAGAGTGGATGAGTACTGCACATAGTCATTAGAAGTCTTGTGAAAATAGGGGATGAAGTCCTTTGGAGTTCAAGGAAGGAGACCATATTTTCCTAGGGGTTTCACTTTGATATGGACTATGGAGATTTGGCTAAGTGGAAAGCTATATCTGAGATTCAATGAAAATTTCTAGATACTATAGAGAGTTGGTGATGAAGAATACTTCTTAACTTTATCACTGTAGTTAGACTGGGTACACGACGTCTTCCATGTGTTGCAACAGAAAAAGTACATGCATGACCCATCAAACATTATTTAATGGGGAAATCTCAACATTAATGATGGATCTACCTTTCTATATAACCTAATAGAAATCAAATATCGGAAGAAGATGATTCTATTTGGGTGAGAAATTTTGTTAGTGCATGTATAGTGGTATCAAGAGAATCTCCAGGAGAGCACATAGGAGCGGGAGGCTCAGATTCATTCTCAATACCCACATCTCCTTGTATAGCCCTTATTTTGACTTTTTGAGACATAAATCCCCAAAGTGGGGAGTATTTAATGACTCATATTTTCCATTTATTATTTTTTGATATTTTATGGACTATTTTTTAGACCATTCACTAATATGGAATGATATTCTAAGGCCCAATGTGCCAAAAATAAATATTCAAAATATATTAAATTGTATGCACACACGGTTTTCCTAAAAAGGTGGAATAACTTCTAAACATTAGATTGTATCAAAAATTTGATGGCACTATTGAGTTTAGAATATCGATTTTACCCTAGGTACTACATAACCTTTATCAGCGCTAGGATTTTGTAGATAAGTAACTACGGGTGTAAAATAAATAAAATTATTAAGTAAAATTATTTTATTAATCCATTGACACAACGACTTAAATTCTTCTATAATAATATAGTTGTGATAGAATTATATGTTTATCCACATGACCCTGGAGCCATTGTATAACCCATGACGAGGGCACTGGAGGATCTCTCTCGGGAGAACATCAACTGAATTAAAGATCAGTGATCAGTGTTCAATGGGATTCAGAGATCTTTCCAATGGCCATGATACAGGATCATTCGTTTTTAGAAATCAATCTATCTCAAAGTAGGATATATATTTTTGATTTTTTTTCTTTCCCTGTTTATGATTCCTATAATTAATTTGGATCAATCGACCAATATATTGATCTTTGGATCATGCGTATTGTGGGATGGGTAAGATTAATCAAGAATTGGGGGGATTTATTTATGATTATTTGTTATCTCATCATTCATTGTTATAATAAAAATTGATAAGTTTCACGAAAACATCAACTATTTTCTATTCCTCGTGATTGTTCTTTGTGATTTTATCCCCCATATTTTTCATTCGTCATGGGTGTTATTTGTTTGGCTTGTGGTTCAACATACACCAAGTAATTGATCATTGTGCACCTGTTTCTTGCTACAACGATTAGATATCGTAGATCCAAGCTTGACATGATGTGATGGTGGTGAGATGACGGAAAAATAAGTGGATCAGATGATGTAAATACCCAATTTTTATGTTCTTATATGCTCAATTAAGAACACTATTTGAAAGAGTTTTCTAAATGGATTGATGGCTGGATTTTGATGATTTAGTGGTGGAAAGGCATGGCTGATAACACTCCTTGGTTCTGACATGGGATGTGGCCGTATTGGTGTCTAGAGTTGTTGAGAATATGTGCAATTCCATATCTAAAATTATGTAAATTTCTATGTTACACGACATGTACGATGGATATACACACCGTGTGGGGCCCACTCCGTGGTGGTTAGAGTTTTGGGATAAAGATAAGAATCACAAATCATGTGACCATGTCACACAATATGTAATCCCTTCCTCGGTAGCTTGGTGTGTACTTATGAGGGTACATGCACATGGGATAGAGTATATAAGCTTGGGAATGTCGTTTACTCCCACACAGAGATGGATAACCTAGATGTACACAGGATAATCTATACATTATAACACAGGATATAAGTACATGGGAAGTATCATGCCATGTACTATTACGTAGACATGGACATGGGTCGTTTACAAGGGAATGACCCAGGTTCAAAGGGACACGATGCATAACCCTACTACAAACTGTGTACTCCCTTAATGTTGGATTGAAGTCCTTGTCTTCTATATCGTGGACAAGTTTCATTAGGGTATGTTCCCCATATTAATTTCATGAGGCTTATTATAGAATCACCTCCTACACATAGGATGGTGATCCCTTTAGTATAACTTCTAGGATAGAGTTTTTTTAATCCTTCCCTAAGGCCTGGAGTGAGATCCTCTATCATCTTCTTTTCCTAGGTTTAGTTTTTGGCATCATCATGACCAACACTACATGATAAATGGTCCTCTACTTAGTGGGTTATTCTAGATTGAGTTGTTAGTATACCCCACGGACTTGGGTGTGATCATCATCTTTTTAACATATCTCTTTATACTTCCTATGAATACTTCATATGATGAGACCCAAAGATCGTGAACTCTTGGATAGAATTCATCAATTCTATCTGACTCATGGAGTGTGTTCTCATGGATGAGTGCTATGTGGAATCTTCAAGCTGGAATCCTATGATGGAATTATGATTATGACTTTACCTTGAGACTATTTGTATTTATTTAGTATATTTGAATATTCTTATTATATAAATTGTAGATATATCCATGTGTAGCACTGAATATTATTCCTTTTTTTATGATTTGTGGTTTTGGGGTGTCCTATTGGGTATTGTTATACTCACCCCAATACATGCTTTTACCATACATGTCATGTCTTGTGTAGATATTCGTCCTTTTGATGGAGTCCTAGATAGATCAGGACCAGACAGTGCTTAGTGAGACCGGATAGATCGAGGTGTGTTCCTACAATATCTTAATAGTAGTTCCTATATTTACTTTTAGGTTGTAATTGTTTTTATACTATTTTTGGTGGGCTTGTATTTGGACCTCTTTACTTTCTTTTACTTCCTTTCCTACTATGGTTGTGGGATTTAGATGTATGCATGCATGGTTATTCAGTTGTTTTTACATTTCAACATTCAATGGGATTAGATATGTGTGGGGGGTACTTAGGCTAAGGCCTCCTAGGTTAGTGATATGCTTACTCGATGCTTGTCACCATCCACTGGCCTATCAGAGACGGGATTTGTGAGTCATAGCATGGTCCCCTTTGGGATGGGTCATGGCACCTGAACTGAGGGGGTCATGAATATCAATATATGGTCATTCCTTACAGAGTTCAGCCTTGATGGCATCTTGATTTAATAGTTTTTAGATAAGATAGATTATAATATATATAGGTGTTTACATAGACTTCTTATATTGTATGATTATCTCTAATTGATGTATCATAAAGGTAAGGATGATATGTTATAAGGAATAATTCCAGCATATGTCATGAGACTAGTATATTTTCCATATATCTCATTCAAGTAAGAAGTGTTAGTGGTAATTCCACCACTAATCAACATTCTAAAAGGGAGATATCAGTTTTTTGTTATGGGATATTGGGTTATTAAATCTAATTTATATTAAACATTACTTCCTTTACTATTGTAAATTTTATAGAAATTTTTTTTTCCAAAAATATTTGTTTATTTTCGAGTAGTGATGTAATGCATCATTTCATAGAATTATTCATTTTAAAGTTTTAAATAATTAGAGAATGAAATTACTTTCTTTCTATTTATCTTAATAGCTTATCTGGGTTTTCTTATTGTTATTTAAAATATTTTACTTATCCAAATACAATTATTATAAATTTTATGATCTTATTATCCTTTATTAGAGTACATAACAAAAAAGTGTATATTTTTTAACATATTCTAATGGTTTGTAATCATTGATATTTCTATATGGTTGTATTTGGAATCATGATTTTAATAAATTTTAGTTCTTATAAAATAAGTTATAAAATTATAAATTTAGTAGAAAAAAATTTTATATCATGTCCCTTAATTAATTATATTCATAATAATTTCAAGATATCTGAAAAATATTTTTTTGTTGTGTATATTTATGAATTTTAATTATTATAATGTTTTCAATTTATTTTTTTATTAGTTAAACCCTGGATTTTTTTTAAATATGTGAGATAGTTTTTTCCAAAGTCTTATTTCTTTATGAGTTGTGATTAATTGTTGCATCAAAAGATGATTCATTTAATCTCTTAAAATACTACAATGAAATCTAAAATCTTAAAAGATTACTTCTTTTCCTTGAATTAATCCTTAACAATCAAGAAAATTCCAATCACCCAGTAATAAATAATTCTTTAACAATTTTGATTGAAAACTTTCACATTGAATAATTTTGATAAAAACATTAAATTTTAAACTTGTAGTTTCTTAAACATTTTTTATGGCCAAAATTTTTTAATTTTTATATATAGTGATATACTGAAGTGTACCATAAGTTGGTGAGGATGGATCTTAGATTTTCAACCCTTAAATTATTTTATAAACACTCATGTTTATAGTATAGTTTTTGAGTGATTTGTTTTTAAAAACTACCGATTTATATGGTTTCTCTATTTCAAAAATATGATTTGATGTTTCTCTTTGATAACTTGTGACTTTATATTTTCAATTTCTAAATAGATTTATTATGGAATTTTTTTTTATAAATCTCATGAATTATTGTGATCATTTATAGTCAACTATTTTTCTAATTAAAATGTTTTTATTTTCTAACACTATAATATAGTAATTTTTTTAGTTAAAGTTGATGAGGATTTTATGTTAGTGCTTGATGTATTATATTCATAAAATATTTTCCTTTTTTCACCCTTAATGTTTATAACCCCACCTATATTTTATCATTATGACTTTTTATTTCTCTATTTTTTGATATTTTTAGTAGCTTTTTAGGAAGAAAACATTTTTATTATTTTTATTTATGAATCTGGGTAGTTTCACTTCATCTAATTTACACTTATATTATATATATCAAAATTAATAATATTAGATAAAAACATTTCAATAAAAAATAATATTTTTATCATTGATTGAACCAAAACTTGGTTAAAATTAAGTTTTTCACCAATTTATTTTCTAGTTAAATAGAATAAATTTTACCTGCATCAACTGGACTAGTATTTTTCAAAATTATTATATAATTTTGTCCATGTTATTGAAAAAATTATATGGCTTCATACACCAACATAAGAGGAATTTTTACTATTAACAAAATCTAAATGAAAATGTAATAACATATAGGCCTTTATTCCATTTGAGTCTTGGTAACATCATATTTATTTCTAGATTCCAAATAATTAGGCTCATTCATTCTTCACTATATTATTGTAAAATTAATGATTATTATTATTTGTGAAATAAAAACACTTTAAAAATTACTTTTTAAAACATTTTTTACAAATTATTATGCATTATGTATATTAGATTATAAGAGGTCCCAAATTTTTCCTATTAATACCACACTACATGAAATATAATCGAGTTTGGAAAAATGAATAGAAATAATGGATGGTTATTACTATAGAAATGGTATTGGAAGTTTAGGGATATATTGTGGTATGGATTTTTATATCCATGTCTTTAATATGTTTTGTGTACTCCTTGATATGATTAAATTATTATTTGATTAGAATTAATTAATCTCATGTATTTTAATTTTTATTTATATTTTTCTTAAGAAAAATATACAAATTGTTTTGTATCATTAAATATTTGACTATTTAATAATATTCTTAGAGTTTTAAATGGTTATTTTTACTTTTTCCCCTTTTTAATTCATTTTTCACTTATTTTTAGGTTCCACATATAGATTTTCTAGTAAAAAGCATCAAACTTTTACAATATTTTCCCATTAATTACTGCAGATTAAAAACCTCAAAAGAAAATTCTAAAGAATTTATTTTCCTCATATTTCATGGTAGATAAATATGTTTCTCAAACTAAATTATTATCATAATTTATTGTTAACTGGTTTCTAACATATATCATATTTTACCATACTATAGTTCTTATCCCACTAATACTTCATCTAATTGTTATTCTCTACTTTCAACTGGAGAGAAGTTTGGTAAAATTTAATTTAGGGGAATAAATGGAACAAGTTGTTATTATGTTGAGAAAATATTGATATAAAATCATTTCAATGATAATTGGACTACTCGATGCACCTGATGTTTGGATCACTATAATTGAATAGGAATCAATTTTCTATATTTTATTACATTATTGTATTTTTAGTTTCTATTAGTAGTGTTAATGGGAGGTGAGTTAGGTTGTATAGTTTATTTTACTTCATTATTTTGAACTTTTATTTTCTACAAGGGTTTTCCTTCATGTTTAAAATATTTAAAAGGTGTTAAATGTGATTTAATTCCAATTGAATTATTTCTTTTTTTTTAATTATTTTATGTTAATATTTTGAAACTTTTTGGGTCTATTCATTTATGATACATGGAGATGTTTTGTTATTATACATGGGAAAAAGGTGATGGCATCCCACCTTTTTGTTTTAATCACTGCCAATATTCTCTAAATATGGTTAAACCAAAGAATATTTTTATTGTATATAAGTATGCATGATAGTTATTTTCATTTATTCATATTTTAATATCTTGATTATTTTTTAAGGTGAAGTAAAAAAATGAAGATTTTGTATGCTTTTTTCGGGGTAAAGTCAGAATTTTAAGTTATGGATGGTTAGTGTACACATTTGATCATTAGAATAGACTGTAACAAAGGGAGAGTTTAGTTGTGGTTTTTTTACTATACACAATTGTTTAAACCACTAATATATAGCTTATCAGTTATTATGAAAACTTTCATGTATTTCATGGTCGGTGATCATTTAGCAGTGCTTCTTTCTATTTAACAATGGTTTTTATATGTTCCATATTTTGATCATTTAGTTGCAGTTACCAATTAATTTAGTGGTTTTTTGTTTTTAAAAAAATAATCCAAAAATAAAATTGGGAAATGAACATAACCATCACTACAATATATAGAGGTGGTTA
This sequence comes from Viscum album, assembly GCA_963277665.1. Lineage (NCBI taxonomy): Eukaryota > Viridiplantae > Streptophyta > Magnoliopsida > Santalales > Viscaceae > Viscum > Viscum album. Next base: position 2,104,938,876 of record OY728140.1, on the reverse strand, counting down.
ATTTTAGTGATAATTAATAATAACCTATACTAAATAAAATTTCTGAAAATATATTTAGTGGTAGTAATAAAAAACCCCACTAAATATATTTTACAAAAAAAATTATTTTAAAAAAATTAATAAAAAAATATAAATATAAAATATATAACATGCAATAAAATAAAATATAAATTCATAATAAACAAATTATATATACACTATCATACATCCACAGTCATATATATACAAAATCAATCACTGTAACCTCAGTCAACCCATACCTCAGTCAACTCATACCTCAGTCATCAATATATACATACAAAATATATCCACCAACAACAAAACACAGAAAATATTTTTACATCCCATGACCTTCGCTGCATCCATCTACCTCAGCATCATCTCATAAACTAGAACTGACCACATTATCTCATCAATTGGAACAAAAAATAATACAAAAATTAGAAAAAAACATAATAAATCATAATTACAGTAGAATCATTGATAATATATAAATATACCACAAAAACTAAGAACTCTCACAATGGACATTTAAAGAATGTCATGGATCAGAACGGTCAATATCCTACCTACTATTAGCATTGTTCACCAACAATAAAAAAACATTTAAGAAAATAAATAAAAAAATATAATGTACACAAAATATATTCAGAATTTTGGATATAAAATTTTTTTTGTTAATAAAAAAATACATTTTAACATAAAAATAATAATATATCACGCAGAACACTTTGAAAACATAAATTTAACTATTTAAGATATGATTCAACAATTGTAACTGAAAAATGATAAGTATATAACAATCTAATAAATTTTTAAATTGATGTACAGTGTGCTTGAAATTTACTTAAAAACAAAATTTAAAGACTTTAATATGGAACAATATATAATATTTCAAAAAAATCAAAGATGAATTTTCTAAGTTTTTAACTTCAATTTGAGGCCGTTTTCTAGGGTTTTGACATTTACATGCATCTTTTAGTGTTTTAAAGCACTGAAAACATATTTACAGGAATCATAGGGAAATCATAAATCATAATGGCATATCTTCAATTCCTATATTTCAAAAATAAATCTATAGTTGTTGTCCTAAAATTTTACGGTCATTCAACATTGTTTTCATAGTTTTGACCCCCTAACGCACAATTTTAAAGACTTTGGTATCTTTAAAAACTACTTATTAAGACATTATGAGCACAACTCACATAGGATTGATGTTTTTTCTATATTTAAACATCATAAATAATTTAATGGTGATCTTCCAATGATTTTACATCAATATGAATTTTTTTCTATGGGTTTTTCCATTATATATACCTTTTACTGTTTTAAAACACTAAAAATGTGTTTATGGGAATCCTAGGAAAACCACAACTTAGAATGATGTTTTTTTAGTTCCTATATTTTAAAAATAAATCTATGGTTATTTTCCCCAAATTTCACAACCATCCAATGTCGTTTGCATCATTTTGACCCTATGACACATGCTTTTAAATACTTTTGTATCTTTAAAAACTTCTTATTAAGTCATTTTGAGCACACAAAATGTCAAATGGATATGTTTTATATGTATACACATAAAAAATAATTAAATTTTGTTTTTTCCATTATTTAAAATCAATATTAGGTTTTTTTATGGTTTTGGTTATTACATGAACACTTTAGTGTTATACAACACTAAAAAAACGTTGATAGGAATCCTAGTCAAATCGTAACTTGTAATGATGTTTCGTTGGTTTCTACTTTTCAAAAATCAATCTAAAGTCATTTTTCTATTATTTCACAGCCATACGATGTTATTTTCAAAGTTTTGACCCCCTAACACATGTTTTTAAAGACTTTGGTATCTTTAAAAATTGTTTATTGAGTCATTCAGAGCACACCACACATCAAATGGATGTTTTTTCTATGCGTACATGTCAAAAATAAGTAAATGGTCTTTCCCATGATTTTATATCAATATGAGGTCTTTTTATATGGTTTTGACCATTACATGCACATTTTATTGTTTTAAAACACTAAAAATGTGTTTACGGGCATCTTGGAAAAACCGTAACTCGGAATATAATGTAGTCAGTTCCTACATTTGAAAAATAAATTTAAGGTCATTTCCACTAATTTCACAACCATATGATGTTGTCTATGTAGTTTTAACCCAATAAAATTCATTTTTAAAGATGTTGGTATCTTTAAAAACAACTTATTGAGACATTCGGAGAAAACCACACATCAGATGGACATGTTGTTAGTGTGTACACATCAAAAATAATTCAACAGTAGTTTTCCCATGATTTCATACCAATTTGATGTCGTTTCCTATGCTTTAACTATTACATGCATGTTTTAGTGTTTTAAAACACTAAAAATGTGTTTACAGTAATCCTAGAAAAATTGTTACTCAGAATGATATATATTTGGTTTTTATATTTCAAAATCAATCGACAATTATTTTCCCCAGATTTTATAGCCATCCAATATCATTTACATAGATTTAACCCCCCATAACATATGTTTTTAAATACTTTGGTATCTTTAAAAACTTCTTATTGAGTCAATATGATCACATATCATATCGTAGATGTGTTGTATATGCGTACACATAAATAATAATTAAATTTTGGTTTTACCATTATTTCACATTAATATGATGTTTTTTCTACGGTTTTTACCATTACATGTATGTTTTAGTGTTTTAAAACACTAAAAATTTATTTACGGTCATCTAGGGAAAACCGTAACTCAGAATAATGTGTCTTTGGTTTATACATTTAAAAATCAAACTATATTCGTTTTACTCTGATTTCATATCCATTTATCAACATTTGCGTAGTTTTTACCCCCTGACACACATTTTTAAAGACTTTGGTATCCTTAAAAACTTCTTATTGATTCTTTCTAATGACACCACACATCAGATGGATGTGTTACTTTCATGTACACATCAAAAATAATTCAATGGGTTTTTCCATTATTTCATGTTAATCTAAGATTCTTTTTCTATGGTCTCAACTGTTACACACACATTTTATTATTTTAATACACTAAAAAATGTTTACAAGAATACCAAGAAAAACATAACTTAGAATGATTTGAAATCGGTTCCTACATTTCAAAAATCAATCTAAAATTATTTTCCTATGATTTAACAGCCATCTAACATTGTTTTTTCTAATTTTTACCCTCTAACACATGTTTTTAAATACTTTGGTATCTTTAAAAACTTTTCATAGATTCATTATGAGAACATTGAATGTAGAATGGATAATTTTTCTCTTTTTACACATAAAAAATAATTCAAAGTTAGTTTTCCCATGATATAACATCAATATGAGGTCTTTTTCTATATTTTTTACCATTAAACACATGTTTTAGTGTTTTAAAACACTAAAAAAATTATTAGATTCCTGAGAAAACCATAACTCATAATGATCTGTTGTTAATTCCTGAATTTCATAATTCATTTTATGGTCATTTTCCTATTATTTCATGGTTATTGGATTCACTAAGTGTGTAGTGTGACTCTAAGTGAATGTTTTCAATATAAAAGTGTCATTTTTAATTTAAAACAATTTTCACATATACAAAACTGAGAAAACAAGCTTATATTAATTTAAAACGTTAAGAAAAAAATTCATAATTAATTTTAAACATGTATAATTTAACAAAACATCAATCTATAAAATGATGTAGTTGTTATGATTAGAAGTGCATGTTTTCAATATAGAAGTTTCATTTTAGTTTAAAACATATATCACATTTTCAAAGCTGAGAAAACAAGCTCAGGTTGTTTTAAAACTTTAGGAAAATGATCTATAATTCATTGTTGATGTGTAGGAATCATCCACACATAAATCAGACACATGAAGTGGGAATTATGACTTGAATTGTCTTTTTTCAATATAAGTGTCATTTTACTTTAAAACACATATCACATAGACAAAACTAATAAAATGAACTTTTTTTGTTTTCAAACTTTAGGAAAATGATCTATAATTCATTTTTGATATGTAGGAATTGACTACATGTAAATATGACACATGATGTGATTTGTATGAATCAAATTGTATGTTTTCAATAGAAAAGTTTCATTTTAGTTTTATTTTGGGTAGTTGTGTGTGTTCTTTGAAATTTTTTGTATGATTTATGGAGTTTAGAATTTACCTCAGAAGGATAAGCTATAAGGCTATAAATTTCCATGGGGATCATGCCCGTCATCCTCTAAAATACAGACACTAAAGAATTTTCCATTAATGACTACCATTGATCCTATGTTTTACTAAAAGTTTCATGTTCTTATACTTTTATTTCAACCTTACAATTTCTATTTTTCTTCCCAGTAAACATCACTACTTGAACCCACACTGGGTGTAGTAGTAAATTTTGATGATTCCTTACCAAATACAGTTGATGGAGTAGGCCCAGAACCCATCCCCGCACATGCCTGAGATGCTCCTTTCCTAAAACGATTGCAACTGCATAATTTTGAACTGAACTGAAAATTCTTTTTTTTTTGGATTTTCAAAATACATGCTTTATGGCTAAGCGGTAACCATAACAACACAATTCAAAATTCAAAAAGTTATAGGACCTGAGGAAACCTCGAGCCACGAGAACCCTCAACAGTAAATCCCATCACCATCCACCATCACGCATTCCAGAGCACCTCGTTGGCTGAACCGACGTCCCCATCAAACTATTCACCATCATCACCAAAACCCCCGAGCCGTGAGCCTACACAGCCTCGAGCGCCACATCACTATATCGCCGGAGAGCATCACCGGTGTCCGTCTTCTCCATCACCAGCAACGCCATCGAGAACCCGACGTTGCAGACGCAAATTCAGGGGGCAACGACACCATCACCCGCACCAAAGAAAATCACAAAAACAGAAAATCAAACGCCACTGATGCGCAACACGAACCAAATCACCCAGAAAACATGAAAAATTATAGTGATTCACAAACATCAAAGAACCACCGAGAAAGGAACCAAAAATCCAAAGCTGTCAACCAAACCGCTGGGAAATGTCTCTTAAGATCCTCAAACTACTCAACCACAGTGGGACAATGGCGACCAGTAGAATCTGGGACCTCACCACAGGACCAACGAACTTCCGAGAACAAACCTGGAGTGCTCCGAAGAGTATGCCGGAGAAAACTCAGTCTTACACCCACAGCTCTGAATCTGCAACCACAAAATCCCATAGAAAAAATCCACAGTAGGAGAGGAAGCCACGGTACCACCGCAGGGAGCACAGAGGGATCGAAGAAAAACCACCACTAGAGAGAGAAACCCTAGCGCATCCTTCACAGAGAGGGAACCTTCAACCATAAAGAAAATCACAGAAAGAAAAAAAAACCATGAAGTTAAGACCTCCCCTCCCCGGACCAAACCATCTCCGTCATCAAACTACAAAGAGACATCATCGCGTTGAGACCAGCTGCGTAGCATCACCCAAGCACCGAGGTGAACCCGATGAAGAAGACTCGGGATTCAGTGGAGGCCGAAGAGGGAAGGAGCGCGAGGATGGAGAAAACCCTAGTCGACTCGGAATGGGAAGGAGACGCCGCTCGGAGGCCCAAGTCCCATTCTTCCGCAACTGCATAATTTTGGGATACCGATGAGATTATAAAGGGTTATTATCCTAGGATTCTTCAATTATAACTTATTAATACAATAATATTAGAAATGATTTTTAAATTATCTAAAATTTATAATATTATTTAATTCATACATTATTAATTACTATTTAATGTTATTTCATTACTTAAAAAACATAATAATGAAAAATAAATTATAAATACAAACACGCCTTAAGCCCAATTAAATGGAGCTAGATATATGGATCAAATGATATCAGTAGAGCTAATTGGGTCTATTTGATCCATGTATCTAGTCCCATTTAATTGGGTTTAAGGAAAGTTTCTTTTAACAATTTATTTCTATTAATACTTCTTTATATTAATTAAATAACATTAAATAGTAATGAAAATTACTTACTCCAATCTCTTGAGTAGGCTCATTCACAAAACTTTCATCAGGTTTCTTATGAACTTTAAGTTACATCTCTGTCAGTCCAACAGAGTGACCAAATTCATTAGCCTTTGTAAAAAAATAGACAAGTTATAAAAAAAACTTAACTTATAATAAAATAATATAAATAATAGTGGATAAAATACATCCAAGATTTTTCTTTTTCTTGAAAAACTCTGAGACTCAGTAATATGAGGAATGGGTTTTTTCTCACGATTCATTTTATTTTTTTAGATAATTCTTACAAAAATATCAAAATTAATAAAAAAATATAATTTTATTGTGTTTGTGTTATTAAGATACTGTAAAATATGAAATTACCTCATGAGATTCATCTCTATTTATATCAACAAAAATATTCCACTGCTCATGAAAAAATCCTTCAGGTACTTTTTCATACATTTTTTATAAGCTTGGAGATGTGTTATTAAATTCATGTTATAATCTCTAATTAAAATCTCTCCATTTCTTGCCCAAATTTTTCAGATTCCATGGGCATGAAATAGAGATAGGGGAATCAAAATGAAAAAACATCTAGAAAAAAAACATAATACTTTATAATTATATTAAAAAATTACTCATATATTTTAAATTAGTTATCATTGAATATTAAATTAATATTTCCTTTACTTGGTTATCAAAGACATAATTTTTCACTATTAGAATATTTCTCTAATATTTATAATTAATGGGAAAAATCATTGTATCTTAAGAAACCTTCCCAAGAATCTATATATATATTTTATCAACATCACTGTTAAGTTACCCAAATGCATCAAATGGAATGATAATATTTAAGTCTTTTAGGTCCCATACTTCTTCCATATTCATATTTATATCAATTCTATTGTTATCTTTATCTATTTTACAAATTCATTATATAATTAATAACATACATAGTTTTTTTTAAATGACATACATACCAGTAATGGAATCTCTCTAATATCTTCTATATAGATGGGTAACCAAATGATCCATCATTTAAGGTTTATAATATGGTGGGATACTAACATTAAGGGAAACTACTAGATCGCTGTAATTCTATAGTATATAGGAATAACTCAAATCCACTCAAGCTGATGGTAGTGGTGGTGTTCTATGAGATATTGATCATCTAGGATCTCAAAAAAATTCTCATAATTCTTATAATTCAAATGGTTTAGAATATATTAAATGTATAGAAGTAAATGATTTTTACAAAAATAGGGAAAAAATACAATAATATATGTATGTATGAAATAATATAAATGAGAAATTTTTATAGAGTTTCATTACCAATTTATACAATTATTTATATTCATCTACGTTAACTTTATTATTATCAACATCCATTTTGATGATTACTTCATTTTAACCCGCTCTTATAAGTTCTATTGTTTCAATATTGTCAGGAAAAAAATGTTCAATGTTTTTTGGTTGATAAGGTTCATTGTCACAAAGTACCAATTGATCTTCATCACCCATATCATACAATTCTCTCTTATTTAAGTGTATAAAAACACTCCAACCCTTATGTATTTCATCATCCACATAATAAACCATCTTCTCTGGTAAAGTCAAGATAAATAGATCATGATCTGCACACTCATCAGTATGGATCAAGTGAGAGAAGTTAACATAAGTAAAATGTAATGAATCTTTCATTATACCCCTATCAATGTTGACCAACTTTCAATTGAATAAGATGACTAAAGATAGACCATGATAGTTTAATTTGATTATATCAATCAAATTTTCATAGTATCTTACCTCTTCAAGTGTAAATACACCACTATATTGAGTTTTCAAGTCTTCTTTAGGATAAATTGTTCAAAACTTGGAGCCATGAATATTATAGGCATTGAATCTCTTAGACTTACTAAGAGGGACTTGAATCAAAAACTTAAAATCATTTTATATTTCAGCTCGATTCTCAACATTCATTATATAGACAAGAAGATATAAGGTGTTGCTTTTAAAATAGAAAAAATAAATACATTTCAATAATATTAATATGAGTATATACTTACAGAATGGATGAACCATTCAAAAATCTCCTTATTAACAACTTTTGTTAATTCTATATCATTTTGAACTCGACCCCTTAGTATCTTATTTGTTTGCATTTTCAATTCTTCAATACATAGATCTTCAATAATACTATTGAGTGGAACATAACTATGTGCTTGTAGCAACTCGAATTCTATCAGTGTAAAATTTGACCCCTTTCCAATTGTTCATCCAATAGTTTGAAATACCGATGAATGGTTTTTGGAATGATAATTAGTGGAGATGCCTTCAACATGTCTAACACAATTGAATCTAGTCTCAATTCTATCCAAATACCTAGAACAAAATTTCAATCACTCTTAGGCTATGTAATCTTCAGCAATAGAGTCCTCTAGTTGAGATTTATTCCTCACATATGATTTCAAATGAACTATGTACCTGATGAAAAAAAAAATAAGAATCATATTAAAAAAAGTTATTCAATGATTTTATAAAATTGAATTCACCAATGAAAATAATGTAAGAACATGGGTCTTTATTTTAGGTATGGATCTTGATTTCAGGTTTTTTTTAGGAAAAATGATGAAATGAGGTTTTTCTAAGTACACGTTGTGTACTACTGAGTACACTCCATGTACCTAGTTGCCACATATATCCGTGTACTGGACATGTAAAAGCTGAGTACATGGCTGTGTAGGTGACCTAGTAGACCACCAAAATAAAGTGTTGGTTGAGGCTAGTACACAATGTTTACATTAAATGAACATGCCATGTACTTTTATTTTTATTTGATAAATAGGTTTCGGTCATGTCTCATCTTCAGAAACACCTTCTTCTCCCCTTGGTTCATACAGGAAAGTGACGGAACACCAAAGAACTCTGAACCCCTCCAGATTCTTCATCTGACATCTGATTTAGGCATCGTCAAGTGCGTTGGAACCCTGCCAATGAGTTCTCAATTCCCCTAGAGTATTTCTTCCCAATTCCTCCTCTCTCATGAGTATTTCAAGGTTGATAATTTTTTACCTTTTTTTTTGATCTATGTCATTCTAAGCTGATTCAATGGCCTACTTTCAAGATTGTTGATATTACAATGTCAAGGTAGGTGATTTGTGCCTTTCGTTGTTTGTATTTGGATTATATATGCTTAAATTTCTGAATACCCATGTTTGGGTATTGTGTATTTTGTAATTTAATCCTATTTAATATCTTCTATGGTTTTTTTGATTGATAAAGGGTTATTTTTTTTGTGTAAGTTTAAATACCATGTTATGGTAAACCTCATGGGTGTGTTCCCTTGATTGTTTATTTATGGCCATTTGGTCTAGGATGTTTGTAGGATTTCCTTATTCCCATGCATTGTTTTGGTAGGATGTATTTGATGTTTATATGAAATTCATGTGTTATGCATTGTGGAAGTTTGACCAATGGGAATTGATTGTGAGAGCTTCCCAAGGTAGGGTCATTTATTTAAGAATTGTAGTTATGTTGACCCAAAGGTATTGACTGTAAGAGCTATCGGGTGGTCATAAACAAGAGAGGTTAGACCGTCAGAGCTACCTAGAGGGTCATAATTAAATGAATTTTATACCCTAGGGAATTAACTGTGAGAGATTCCATGTGGTCATTATAATTTAATTTTTCTATGAAGACCAAGGTGGTATTAACCGTGATAATTTTCCAGGTGTTCATTTATAAATGATTAGTGTTATGTGGGACCAAAGGGGTTAGACTATGTGAGCTTTCCCAGAGGATCATTATATATTGAATTGATGATATGTTAAACTAGAGGGGATAGACTATGAGAAATTTTTCAGAGGGTTGCATTTGAATGGTTAAATGGTTGTGATGAGTCTACCAAGCCAAAGCACAAGCTTGGACTTAGACTTAATTGGTAGTTTAGATGGTCTTATGAGATGTCTATTGTTACCATTACACAGGGGATACAAATATTAGTCTAGATCCCAAGGTTTACTTGATTAAATTGATGAATAATAAATGTAAATGAATATAATTGAAAACTATAGGATTGTTTACTTTTGAGTATCTCCTTGTTCATAGCTTTATTTCTGTATATTATCTGCTATATATATTCACTGACAGATATGAATTGATCTTTGGTTGGTTTCCTACTAAGATTCATCTCACACCCTATTTGGGTCATGATTTTAGACCTAAACAGATTATATGGTTTCAGGTATAGATACGGTCAAGATCCCTTCTTCATCAGGTACTTAATTTATGTTGGAGTTGGAGATCATGGGACCAAGCTGAAGCTAGTGATTCTGTTGGACTTTACTGTTTTTCAATATATTGGTTTCAGTATTGTATTTACAATATTGTGACTTGTTTGGCTACTTTACTAGACACATGTGACATGCATCATTTATATATGATCCCATTGTTATATTACTATCACTCTTCCACTATTTACTTTTGTTGTATAGTATTACAGATTCTACTATTGTTACTATTTTCTTTCTACTGTGTATACTCTGCCAATGGGGGAATAGTTTCTCCATTATTAGACCTTGTCCCTCACTGATAGTCGGCAGCCTCTAGCATTTGGGGAAATGCTCTTGAGTTCATGTGACCAACCGGGTTCGGGGCACTTTTGGGAGGCACCCAGAACCAAGACGTTAAAAATAAAAATAATACCAATGTACCTCTAAATTGGATATATCCATCAATGATGTACCGATCCACCAAGTTTAACTTATTTAACAAAATAAATATTTAAATGAATAATGAATATAAAGAAGTAAGGGGTAAATAACATTTCTGAATAACAAAGTGTCAAAATAATTCTTTTTTGAAGTTCATCAAGCTCGGTTGGATTTATATTTTTTCCCCAAAGATCTATGAAAGGCGTGCACAACATAACTAGAAATGCAATTGCTTTTTCAGGTAATATATTACACAATGAAAATAGAAACAATTGCTCCATTAAAATATGTGATTCAGTACTTTTCAATCCATGTAACTTTTAATGTTTTAATTCAATGCACCTTGAAATGTTACTTGAATATACATATAGAGCTTTTTCATTATTTAAAGTTCAAAGGAATATGTCTTTCTCATGATTTTTCATTGTAAAAATAGTCAAATGATACTTTCCATTCTCATTTTCCTATTAACCATGATTTATATTTATTAATTCCAAATCCTTATAAACATTAAGGTGATTATTCGATTTACCCTACTCATTAAGCAATATAAAAATTACATTATCACATACATTCTTCTCAATATGAATTATGAAAATATTATCACATATCAAATTAAACTCCAAATAAGGGATTTTAAAAATTATACTCATTTTATTCCACTATTGTGTTTCAGATTCTTTAGATAATATACCGCATACCCTTTTTCCTCTTTTAAACTTATTACATTTTCCAAATTCTATAGTGACGTTCATTAATTGTCCCAATATTTTTGAACTAAATAATATCTTTAGTATCTTTATCAATTCAATATCTCCATTAAATTATGTCTTGTTAAACCTGAATTTATGATAAAGATTAATAAATCAGTTATGAAACATAAAATGCTATTTTCTTCTATGAGGTAATCGTTGAGGTTCAAAATCAAAATTTCAAACAGGACAAGCCAAACCAATAAGAATATTTCAACCAGATAATTTTTCTATTCTAGTAAAGTCACTAATTTTATAAATTAAAGCAGCAAGCATTTTGAATAGCTTTCATATTGAATCATCATATATTTCCACACCATCATCCCACAATTATTTCAATTATATGATTATAGGTTGAAGGTATAAATTATTTTCATTTTCATGAATTTCCTTTCTAGGAATAATGATCAAAATAATAAATTAATTCTTCTTCATACACATCCATAGAGGTATGTTATAGGGGATCAAAACAACTAGCCAAATTCTATAATTAGAACTTCAAGTACCCAATGGGTTAAACCATTAGAATCCAATCCCAAATATACATTCTTAGGATCTGAATAAAAAATAGGATATAGTGAATCAAACACTTTCCATGATGCTGAATCTTATGGATATATCATCAAGACATCATTGTTACTCTCATGATCATGCTACCTCATGTTGTATGTAGTCTTAGATGACCTGACTAATCTTTGCAAGCATGGTTTCAGATGAATTTAACACAATACCTTTGCAAGAGTTTTCTTATTCTATTTCTTCCTAGGTTAGCATTGATTTGGAATTTCATTGTTTTTCATTAACTCTTATCTTCTTATATGTAATCTTATGCATTATTTTTTATTAGACTCTTCTCCACAAAAAAAATCATGTAATCATTTGGGCATGCTTGTATCTTTTTATAATCAATTCAATGTTGGTTGATTATTTTATTCATATCATAGAATGATATAGGGATATGAGCTTCACTAAATGCCTCATGAAGAAACTCTAAAATTCTTAACATTTCTTTTTTAGTAATTCCACAGAGAAACTTTATATGATACAACTTAAGTGTAAAAGATAACTTTGAATACTTGGAACACCCTTCATACCATTCTTATTGACCATATTTAACAAATTTATAAAACTTTTTTTAGGTCACTGAAGTTCTGAGAAAGATTAACCTAATTAGGAAAAACTGACAGTTCTTTTGATCTATTAAAATCTTGGACATTTAGTCCTACAAATACAAATGTTTCATTTATCAAATTTTGTACTGAATTCTCCGATAGTGGGTCACTTTGTGTTTCATTGACAAGATTTTAATTTTTTTGAATTTCCATAACATTCAATTAACCATGACAAATCCAATATACATATAGATTGAGAAACTTATTTAATATCAAATTTTCATAGATTTTATTTCTTTTCACTCATTGCTTGAATTTACAATCAGTAAATAGATATATTATTTTACAATACACTGATTGTTTTATGATTGAATAATATAAAATTTCTTCCAAACCCTTGGCATATAAAGTTGTGTTTCAAGGTAAATTAATACAAATTTTATCTAAAGGTTTTGGATTGTCACTCCTTCCCGTGTATATTCAGATATAAAGATATAAATGTTTAATAAAACAAGTACAATAAAATTAAATATCATCCAACTTCATCATTGACCAGGGTAGGGTCTTGATTCTATATAACATAAATTCAACATAAAATGATTCAATGCAATGTGAAAAACAAAAACAACATAAATGAATAAATATTACCCCTCATAATAATACAGTTATAAGTTATAGATATGTTCACTGAGTCAAGGAGAGAGGTTACTATGATGTCAAGCATATTATTATCATTAAAAAATAGTACATAAAAATAGTTACTCAATTAAAATATCTCTAACTTTTCTACTTTTCATATAATCATTTTTTATTTTATATTAAAAAAATTATTGTCTCTATAGCTATATCATGCTTCAATAATTATAAAAAATCAATATTTTTTATCTCAAAATAATAACTTGACATTGTGATATCTAGTGAATGTGTTTCCATATGCATCATAGCATTACATAAAACTATAGTTTTACAAAATTTTCATAATTTCTTCTATAAATAGTACTCAAATTAAAAATAGCAGCACATACAGAAAGATTCTTGTAATCTAAATCTATATAGGTTGTAGTAAGTATTATGAACAATAATCATTATTAAGATTATTTTTTATTTATTATATTAACTTCATGATATCATTTTAAAAATGAGAATAAAGTGGTATATTACATGAGGCTTGTGTTCTTAAACTGTAGGCTAAATGTTCAGGTTTTTCGAATGAAACCCCCTATAAAAAACATCTAAAAACAATATTCTCCCCAAGACAACCCACAATGGACCTTAAGAAGGAACTCAATAAGAAAATTATAATTTAAAAAACTTAAACAATTATGAAATGGTTAAGATACACAAAAAAGAAAGACTGTCCTACCTCTTATTAAAAATGTAAAATCTTCAAGTATTACACCACACACCGATAACACCCAGGGGAAATGTATCATGTCACATGAAAGAAATAATTAATTATAAAAATTCATAATTAATTATTCAAAATTAAAAAAAATACGGATAATTTCCTAAAATAAAATTGAGTTGCATCCACTTTCCAAAATTGTACTCAACTGCCAATGGAAGTCTACAACATAACCCCAACATCATCCCAGAAAAAACACATAAAAACAACACTAAATTAAAAAAATATTTATATAATTTAATTAAAACCATTAGAAAAATATAACATGAATCATACTATTAACTAAACAACATGGATGTTGGGGATATGAGGCCAGCGAAGTCCGACTCACTGACAGATAGGGGCAGGTGGAATCAAGTCCCGAAAAAGCTAGGAGCATGGGTTCATGGCACTACCAATGATTCAGAAACTATTTTATCACTAATAAAGGGTATATTTCATAAAAAAATGTTATATATAATTAAAAATAATATATTAATATATAAATATATTTATATTGATATATATTATATATTTTATAAAATATGATTTATGTAATATGAAATATGTATTCACACTTAATATAAAAGATATTTAGTGGGAAATGATTTAAAAAATAATTAAAAAATAATATTAATTTAAAAATATTAATTATTATTGAGTAATAGTCATTTATTAAAAATTTAAAGATGTAAAAAATAAATTAATTAATTAACAATTTAAATAAGTAGAAAACATGATTCGAACTTCAAAAGGTTATAACTTTTTACTTGGGTGTCCATTAGAGCTCTACCACATATCAAATCAAAGCTTGAAAAAATATATATACTTTTGCAACTGAAGGGAGGCTAGATCATCATTTTTTTAGGTCAGAAAAGGCCAATAAGGCCTCCAAAATTGAGTTTTTGTCAGGGTACCCCCATTTTTTAATATTTCATGGAATTTTATCCTTATTTAAGGGAGTATTATTATATTTTTTTGCTGGAGGCTCAATTTATTCCATGTCTTACCCTCGTATGAATATTATGACATTCGAATTTTATCATTTTTTAAATTGTACTATTATTTATAATTAAATATATAAAAATATATACATATTTTTATATATTCACACCTAAAATTTTAATATTAAAAATAAATATGTAAACATATTTACATATAAAATATCTTTATAAATATATGAACCATTTTTAAATAAAAAATAATATTAATTTTATTAATAATAAAAATATAGGAATACTTATATAGCTATATAATGCGTATATGTATGTATATATATATATATATTTGTTTCTATACTAACAAACTAATATATATTATCTATATATTCTAATATATGTTATTAAATATATATATGTATAATTATATTTATAGATACACATAATGTGTGTGTGTGTGTGTTTTATATATGTATGTATTTATTTATTTATTTATAAAAACACACAAAAAAACATATTTTATAAATATATTTAAAAATAATCATATAAATATATATTAATATATGAGTAAATATATGTATAGAAAATATAACTATGTATATATATAAATAGATATATATATCATAAAATGGATAATAATGCAACATGGAGGAGTGGTAAAGGGGCATGAGTAGAAGGGTGAGGTCTCAGGTTCGAATCCAATGGGAGGAAACATGGCTATGGGCCTTAGCGAGTAGCTCAAACCCTGATAAAGGGATTAAATAGATTTAGACAAGCACTGATAAAGAGGGGTTTGTATTTGAGTATTGATAAAAGTAGGTTTTTAGCCCAGATAAAAAGATAATTTTAAACTTTTATTTTTTTTGACTTTTATCAATATTTTTTTAGTGCTGATAAATGGAACTCCTTTTAACGATTCTTACATTATCAGTGATGTAAAAGTACTAATAAAAGAGATTTTATAGCACTTATAAAATGGGGATCTATGGTTGTGTGGGTAGAAGGGATTAGTCATTGGGGGTTGTAGTCACTGGGAAAAGGGAAACAATGGTCTTTGTTGGGGGTTGTTGTTGAAGATTAGGGGGTCACTATGGGTCATGAGGGATAAGGGTCATGGGGATCATAGGGGGAGGGTCATCATCAGAAGAAGAGGGGTTAGGGTTATGGGGATCATAGTGGAGGAGGTACGATTGTCATCGGGGAGCAGGGGGTCGACGTCAAGGGGATTGGAGGTGAGGGAGGGTCGTTGGGGATTAAGGGAGATCAGGGAAAGGGATCATGGGGGAGAGGTCAGGACCAAGGGTATTGGGTGGAGGGAGGGGGTTGGATTCGGGTTTTTCTAAAATATTTAGTGGTGGTTTAAACTAAACCACCACTAAGTTTAAAAAAAATTACCAGTGGTTATATTAAACCCCTGATATATTATAAATTATATTTAATACGGTTTTTTAATAGTGGTTATTAGAACCTCCACTAATAATCTACCATTAAGACCTATATTTTATGTAGTGACACTTGATTATTTACATTCCAAAATGGGTATGAATTTACTAAAAAATCATATATTTTCATACCTGACTTTTACAATTTATTACTTGTTTTTTTCATTGTTTGAGAAAAAATCATTAAAGTCCATTGTTAGATTTTTTAACTTTTTTATTAAATTTATATGTTGGATAATTTTATTCATTTGTGTATTGATTACCATTATAAATTTTATCTAGTTTTCTATATACATTTCAAATTTTATTTTCTCTATCTAATACTTTTTTTAAAATTTTCAAATATCTAAATTGAGGTTAAGTGTGAACCAAGTACAAACCATGAAACTTTGTATAAGACCCCATAAAAACAAAATTCACCAACACTGTATAGACCACCACTTAACCAATATAACTGGTTCAGGCCATACCAATATTGAACCATCAAAGAAATAATTATGGGTCATGAGATCTTCAAGGGATCCATCAGCACTTGGATCTACATGAATGGTGGAAATTATGGGATTCCTTGAGCCTCAACCCTATAATAAATCACCATCACTAGATCACCATAAAAATTATTCCCTCTTGTTGGCACTAGCTCAAACTCCTCCTCACAAGTAACATTGAATGACTAGAGCCTCCATCGCCACTGTTCCTTCATCAGAGGACATCATCAGAAAAACAATGAAAAAGATACCACTGAACACCAAAATTACACATCATCACTAGTATAAACCAATACCAACTTCAAGACATCTTGATATTAGAAATAAACCTCACACTATAACTAAATAATATCCCATTCCACTGGAATCATAGATTAATTCCTTCAGACCTCCACCATTACATCTGACCATAGTGATAGGGAGGAAGTAGATCAGTTATATAATAGAAACTCAGTGGCAATAAATAAATTGTGAGAATATTCAATGAAAACAGAGTACATAAATAAAATCATAAAATAAGTGGGAATCCAAATTTTAATGTGAAAAATTATCTAATGTGTATGATTAAAAACCATAAGTAAAATCCAAGAAAATCCACTAATAATAAGAGAGTACACAAAATCCAAGTATAATCATAAAATTTGAATTGAAAATATAGATTAGAATAATAATGTGAAAATCCACACCTTGATACATCTCGGTGGTCTCTCTGATAATCACCCATGACAATATGTCACCCTTTGGAGATCAAAACTAAACATGTGGTTTCATTTCAGTTTCACAACTTAATTTATCATTTATCATTATATCCCTTGCTCAAAACCTCTATTGCCCATATATCTCTATGAAACACTACTGCCCACATATCTATACCCATGTTGCATGAATCTCTCCTTGGGTCACTTCCTCCCTTTTTTCTCACACACTAAATTAGTGTTGCATGCCAATTTTTAAAGGCCTGTATAATCCCTTATGTATATCTTAAAAATATATAATAATATCTTCCAAAAATCTTGGAGGTATGTAGATACATAGTAGAAGGAATTCCATTTTGAATTTAAAAAAAACTATATCTTTATAAACCCAATATGACTTGGGTTATTTGGGTTGAACCCCATCAATATCCCCCATCATCCCATCAGAGAAGGAGATAAATTCCAACAAACTCATTTGGATCTTAAGTCAGTTGGTATCGCACCAACTGTCATCCTCTATATAAAATATGAAATCCCTCTTTTGCATCTTTGATGAAAACCTAAAATCTACCCTTATAAAATAAATCCAAATTTTAAAGTCTTCATCATAATTGTGTTTGCACTGCCCTATTGAACACGATTGGAACCAACACTTAGCTCCCCCATAATTTTGACTGCCACATAATTCGGAGAACCTGCAGGAATTAATTTCTACCTCTATTCAACATTCTTCAAGAAGTATGAAACTCTCAGTGCATCACCCCAATATTTAATTTTAATTCTTTATTCTCTAGTAGAACTGTCTGAAGAAAAAGAATTAGGTGTAATACCAGAAACACCTAACCTTCCCTTCTTTATCTTTCAAACACTATTCATCCTAGTAGATGGTTTTCAACATATATGTGGCAATAACCTATGAAAAAAATCTAATGAAGTCCTCTTTACAACTACATTTTTCAAATCACTGAACACCTTTGCATCTATCATGTAAATAATTTCACCCATTTTTTCTAATGCATATATCACCGATCCTTTGGAAATTTTCCATCTTCCATTTTTAAACAAACTTCTGAATCCATCAATCTCAAGAGCACAAGCAGATAAAAAATTATGGTGTATACCTAGTACATGTAACACATCCATCAACATCAGTGTACAACATGCATTCATAGTGATAAAAATATCACCAACACTAATAAAATCAGTAGAATATCTATTTCCCATATTCAATCTACAAAATTCACCATATTCTTATGAAGATAATATTTCCCTCCTGGGTGTAATATGGTATGATATTTCTAAATCAACAACCCATTCATTGTACAGATCTAATATATAACATTCAACACTAAATGAAAGTAAAACAACCTCACCCTATATAATAATTATGTTGGTATCCTTAGAATCGGTGTCAAGAACCTTCTTTTCCTCCTTAATATTTTTTAAAGAAGATCAGTTTCTCTACCTTCAACTGACCTCTATGATTACCATATCTATCTACCACAACTAAAATACCACTATTATATAAAGATACACGATTATTTTTCTTTCTTTGAGTCTCATATATCAACAATGATGAAATAAAATCATCCAACTTTAATGTGCCTTTTCTAAACAACAATGTGGTGATGAGATTATCATATGAGTTAGGAAACAAACCTAAAAGAAGAAAAATTTTATCTTCTTACATTTCAATAAGTATCACATTACCTTTATCATTGATCTTTATTTCTACTAAAGATAGCTCTGTAAGAAGTTTGGTGAACTTTTCTATATGGCTACCTAAATCTCCACTCTCTGGAATTCATAAATGGTACAATTTTTTTCAAATATAAATGATTTATGAGGGATTTTGATTTATAATTTCTTTCATGCTTTGCCCAGATCTCCACTGGATTTTTCAAATTCATTACTTTATATAGTGTATTATCACCTAAATACATTTGGATTGTACTTGTGTCTAAATCTCTAATATCCTTCCAATCATAAATTCTCATCATCTCTGGCATCTTTTATTTTTTATTCAAATCCTTCACTCTCTTCTCACAGACCAAAATATTATTAACTTGTTTCTTCAATAGGGTAAAATCATTTTTCTCATAAAACAACTCAATGTGAGTAGAAATATTACTCTCTGAATCACTCATATCTAATCATTAAGAAACACTTATAACCACCTCTAATACCAGTTGTTGGGTTGGAATCAGATTGGCCCAAGGATAAAATCTCAATTGTGAAAAATAAATTTTGAGAACTTTAAATGAAAATGGAGTACATAAATAAAAGTAAAAAATAAGCGAAGGAACATAATTTAACATGGTAAACCCCTCTAATGAGAATGATTAAAAACCAAGGGGAAACTTTGAGAAAATTCACCAATAATCAATGAGCACAAAGAATCCATGTAGAATCCTGAAACATGAATTTAAAATATAGTGTAGAAAACCAATCTAAGAATCCACAACCCAATACCCCTCCATTATCTCTTTGATAATCACCTGTGAAAATATGTAACCTTTTAGAGATCAAAACGAAACACATGGTGTCATTACAGCATCTCGTTACACAACCTAATTTTCTAATTCTCATTGTATCCCTTACTCAAAATCATAGTTATCGCCAATATATCTACATGAAACATTGATGCCCTGTCTCTATACCCATGTTGTGTGTGCCTCTCCTTAAGTCGCTTCCTCAATATATCTTCACACACTTAAGTAGCGTTGCACACCACTTTTAAAAGGCTAATAGAATTCCTCATGTTTATCTCAAAAAAATCTTCAAATAATCTTGGAGGTGTGAAAATACGTCGTATAAGGAAATCCATTTTGAATTTAAAAAATAATTATCATCAAAAACCCAAAAGGACGTGGGCTATCCAGGCTGAACCACATCACCTAGTACCAAAAACACATAGTGTTTATTCCATAGAAATCCTCCATCATATAAAAAACATGAACCACCTATAGAGAAAACACTTTTTATTAACCCTACCTAACAGTTACCCTAAAATAATATGAAACAATCTGAACCAAATAATTTAGTGAAAGACACTAAAGAACCAGGAGAAATAGTAGCTTCATACACAAGGTTATAAAATCGACAAGGGGACCAAGAGACACCTGATGGAAGGAAAGAACCCACCAACACCATAAGACCAAAGAAAAACTAAACCACAAAGGATAACCCTACCTTCAGGACCCAAAAAAGAACCGTTCTTTAAACTCTAATTGCATCCTCAATGAAAATTTTCCTATAAATGAAAAAAGAAAAGAATTTCTAAAAATACCTAAATCAGAAAGCTATTTCCTAGTCTAGGGATGATTTTGGTTGGCCAGATGTATAAGGGTGGGTGTTGTCTTCAACACCACCTTCACAATAATTATTCTAAAGAAGATGTTATTCAAAATAGTTCCTTCTTCTTAAATCCTATGAAGAAGGAGTTATCCAAGACAACACCTTTATAATTTTCCTTAAGAAGGCACTCTCTGGGATATCACCTTCTTTAGAATACTTATAAGGAAAGCATTTTCACAGATAGAGTCCACTCTTCTATGTTTTTAAAAAAAATATTTTGTTTTGTTTTGTTTATATATATATATAAACAAAAAAAATATTAAATATAAAAATAAACAATATTTAACTCTTAATATTTTTCATTACTTGAAACAAAGTATTCCAAAATTATTACATAAAACCACACCAAACCTCCCCTTTTATAAGGGTATAGTACTTGATATCTTTTCCAGGTTTTTAATATGGTATTCAGACACCAATTTTCAATCATTTAATAAACAGTATATTGTTTATAATAATTCATTAATTCTAATAATTTATTAATCATATTAGTTTTTTAATAACAATTTATTATTTAATAATGTAATAAATAGTGAAAAATACAATCATAGTAATGATTACTAATAATTTCATTATCGTTGTTAAAAATATAATTAATAAAAAATATATATTTCAAATGAAATGATTAAAAATGTTATTAATTATAAAAATATAATTATTAATAATTTCAAATAGTTAAAAATAATTGGGGATGGAGGTTTAAAAATATTGAATAACTTATAATATCAAGTATAAAGAACATAATAAATAATATAAATAATTTTATATTTCAAAATAATTAGTAATAATTAATAATTATTATGAATTATTATTAAGTAATAAAGTTTTTTATCATGTGAATTATTTTTTGTTTATTATATTTATGAATACTAATGATATTAATAATTATTATGTATAAAAATGAAATAATTTATTTAAAATAATAATAATATTATTATTATTGTTAAATAAAAAAAAAAATAAGATAAAATTATTCTTATTATTAAATATAAAAAAAATTGTTTATTTATTAAACTAATTAATATTTCATTTTTTATTTTCAAATAAATTTCATTAATATTATTATTATTAAACAATAATTATGCACATAAATTCATTTCAACTTAATGATTATTTATAGTTAATTACATTATTATTTATATTATTATTAAGTATTATTAAATATATAAATAATTATATTATATATAAAATTTATGAAAACTATTTATTTATTTATTATTAATATATTAATTATATTACTATAATGATTATTATAAATAAATATTAATAATTATATTTTCTATATTAATATTTGTACTTATCAAATATTCTTGTAGTAAATATTGATTTGTGTAAACTAAAATTTTTTGTTCATTATTTTTCTGACATTCCTTTTATTTTCAATTAATTTTAATTTTTAAAGTTAATGTTTTAAATTTCATATAGATTTTATTTATACAATATTATATGCGCATAAATTTTTTGAAGAGAAAATATTATATTTTTTATTAATAAAGTTTGTGTCATGTAAATTAATTTCAATATGTTATATTTATGTAAACCATTTTATTTTCAACTATTTTTTATATTTTTCATTCATGCTTTAAGTTTCATTTATATTGTACTTATAATTTATATTTTATAGGCTTCCAAAGTCACCTACATGAAACAGAATAATATTTCATGTAGGGGACTTTAAAAGCCTATAAATTATAAATTATAAATAAAATTTTCAATTAAAACTAAAACATTGACTAAAGATATAAAAAATCATTGAAAATAAAAATATTTTTTTAGAAAATATTGATACAAAATAATTTCAATTACAAAAAAAATTTTGTTTCAAAACATAACATTTTTAATTGTAAATTATTTTTGCAGAAATCATTTTTTGTTTATTATTTTTTTGACATTACATTTATTTTCAATTAATTTTTATTTTTATATTAAATGTTTTAAATTTCATATAGATTTTATTTATACAATATTTTATGTACATAAATTTTTTTTAAGTGTAAATATTATGTTTGTAATTAAGAAACTTTGTGTCATGAAAATTATTATTATTTTGTTATATTTGTGAAATTACTTTTATTTTCAACTATATATTATATTTTTAATCCATTTTTTAATTTTCATTTTGATTGTACTTATATTTTATATTTTATAGGCTTCTAAATTCACCTACAATAAACTTAATCATGTTTCAAGTTGGTGACTTTGAAAGTATATAAATTAAAAAGTATAAGTTCAATATAAATGAAATTTAAAACATTGACTAAACATATAAAAAATAATTAAAAATAAAAAATAATTTCATAAAAAATGTTGATGAAAAATAATTTCAATGAAACAAAATATTTTTTTTTAAACATAACATTTTTACTTATAAATTATTTTTGGGAACTAGAGGGATTTCCAGGAATTGACTTATTATGGTCAGTATGTTCTCTTGATGTGGCCATTTTTTGCTTTATTGGACCCCAGCTCATCCTTTTGTATTTTTTTTTCTATTAATAAAAGTCATCAAGGCCTTATGAATCTAATATTTATCTGTTTAAAAAATTAATTTTTATTTATAATTTCAATGTTTTAAATTTTATATATATTTTATTTATACTATATTTTATACTCATAAATTTCTTGAAGTGTAAATGTTATATTTTTAATCAATAAAATTTGTTTCATATAAATTATTTTTTTGTTATATTTATGAAATTATTTTTATTTTCAACTATTTTTTATATGTTTAATCCATGTTTTAAGTTTCATTTAGATTTTACTTATAGTTTATATTTTATAGGCTTCTAATTACACCTACTTAAAATGTAATATTTTTTCAAGTAAGTGACTATGAAAGCACATAAATTATAAAGTATAAATAAAATATAAATAAAAGTTGAAATATTTACTAAACATATAAAAAATTATTGAATATAAAAATAATTTTTTATAAAATGTTGATAAAAAATAATTTCAATGGCACAGAATATTTTTGTTTCAAAACATAACTTTTGAACTTAGATATTTTATTTGTACCAAACATTTTGTGTGTTAATTAAAAAATTTTCTTTATTATTTTTTCAACATCCTTTTATTTTTTATTAGTTTCTATTTATACATTCAATATTTTAAATTTCATTTAAATTTTATTTATACTATATTTTTTGGATATAAATTTTTTTTGAAGTGTAAATGTTATGTTTTTAATCAATAATGCTTTTTTTGTGTAAATTAATTTTGGTTTATTATATTTATAAATTATTTTCTATTTTTATCTATTTTTTCTATGTTTAATTCATGTTTTGATTTTTATTTATATTTTACTTATAGTTTTTATTTTATAGGCTTCCAAATTTACCTACTTGAAACATAATAAGATTTTTTGTATTCCAAGTAGGTGAATTTGAGAGCTTATAAAAAATAAATTTTAAATACAATCAAAATGAAATTTAAAATATAGAATATAAATATAAAAAATAATTAAAAAAATATTTTCATAAAAATAATAAAATAACAATAATATAGATGATACAAAACAATATTGTTGAGAAACATAACATTTTTACTTTAAAAGGAGTAGGTAACTCTTAAAGCATACAAAATATAAATTATAATTAATATATAAATGAAATTTAATACATGCACTTAAAATGTATCAAATAACTGAAAATGAAAATAGTTTCATAAAAATAATAAATTTAAAATATTAAGTATTAATAATAATATATGACTTAATAATAAAAATATGATTAATGAATTAAATAAAAATAATTAATATTTTATACTTATTAATGATAGAAAATAAAATTATTATTAATTAAATTATTATAAAAGTAATAAATATTAATATTATATTAATACTTAATAATATTTAATAATAATATGATTATTTACATCCTTAATAATAATTGAATTATTATCAATATTATTCATCAAAAATAACATTATTATTATTATCATGAATTTTATAGAAGATAAATATTGTGACTTTATTAGTTTGGATTTATTAATAGTATAATGACTTTATTATAATTAATTCATTATCATTTATTATCATGAATTTATTGTCCAATATTTATAATATGTGGACAAGTTTCTAGATGCGTGTATTTTCTTTTTATCTTTATGTGTATATACCAATATTTAATTATTATTATTATTAATGTTATTATTATTATTCATAAATATAATAAAATAATAATAATTTACATGACAAAAACAATATGGATTAAAAGTGTAAATGTTATGTTTTTAATTAATAATGCCAGTGTCATGTAAATTATTTTTTGTTTATTATATCTATGAAATTATGTTTATTTTAAATTATTTATTATATTTTTATTCTATGTATTAAGTTACATTTTGATTGTACATATAGTTTATATTTTATAGGCTTCCAAAGTTACCCACTTGAAACAGAATAAGTTTTGTTGTGTTTTAAGTAGGAAGCTTTGAAAGCTTATAAAAAATAAACTATAAAAAAAATTAAAACATAGACTAAACACAGAAAGAAATAATTAAAAATAAAAATATTTTCATCAAAATAATATACATACAATAATATAGATGATATAGAATAATTTTGATTCAAAACATAACATTGACTTTAAAAGAAGTAGGTAACTCTATAAGATTATAAAATATAAATTATAATTAGTTTCTAAATAAAATTTAATACATGCACTTAACACATATAAAATAAATGAAAATGAAAATAATTTCATAAGACTAATAAATGGAAAATATAATGTATAAATAATAATGCATGACATAAAAATAAAAATGTGATTAATTAATTAATTAAAAATAATAAATTTTTTATACTTATTAATAATATTAAATATTATTATTAATTATATTATTATTAAAGTGATAATTATTAATATTATATTAATAATTAATAATAATTAATAATAGTGTGATTGTTTACATCATTGTTAATAATTGTATTATTATTATTATTCATAAATATTAACATTATTATTATTATCATGACTTTTATAAGGGACAAATATAATGTGTTTATTATTATGGATTTATTAATAATATCTTGACTTTAGTATAATGAATTAAATGTCATTTTTTATCAAGACTTTATTGTCCAGAATTTATTATTCGTGCTCAAGTACCTAGATGCATGTATATTTTTATCTATGTTTGTATGTAACCGTATTTTATTATTATTATTATTGTTATTATTATTATTATTATTATTATTATTATTATTATTCATAAAAAATATAAAATAACCTAATGAAAATGATTTCATAAAATTAATAAATAGAAAATATTAAGTATTAATAATAATATATCACTTAGTAATTATTATTATAATATAATTAATTGATTAAAAACAATTAAGATTTTCTAATTATTAATATTAGTAAATATAATTAATATATTTTTTTATGAATTCAAAGTAATTAATATATTACTTAATCATAATAATATTTATTAATAATACTATTATTTACATGATCATAATTATTATTATTAATAGTATTATTAGTCATAAATATAATCAATAGAAAAGAATTTACATGACACAAAAGATTATTATTTAATAATAATTAATATTATTATTATGATTAACTAAAAAAATAATAATATAATTAATTTTGATTGAATTATTAATTATTACATATTTATTTAGCAATAAAAAAAGTATTAATTATTTTAATAAATAAACAAAAAAAAATTTATATTTAATAATATTATTATTATTATTATTATATTTTTTATATTTAATAATAATATCATTATTATTTTATTTAAATTGTTTTATTTTTGTACATAATCATTAGTATTATCATTATTATTAGTATTAATCGTAAATAAAATAAACAAAAAAAATTATATGACACAAAAAATTATTTCTTAATATAAATTCATAATAAATAGGTTATTATTTATTAAATTGTCAAATAGTAACTATTTATTGAAAATATTTTATGATTAATAATTCATTATCATTAATTCATTATTATAGATAATAAATTATTCATTAAATTGTGGAAAAGTGATTCCTTAATATCCCATAAAAAATCTATAAAAGATGTTGTGTACTGCACCCTTATAAAAGGGATGGTTAGGTGGGATTTTCCATAAATAGTTTTGGAATATTTCACTTAAAGTAATACTAAATATAAAAACAGTTAAATACTATTTAATTTTAAATTTTAAATTATATATATATATATAAAAATGAAACAAAAAAAGAAAAAATATGGGCACCATCTGGGACAACGCCCTCTTTAAAAAACATTTGAAGAAGGCATTGTCCCAAATGATTCAATATTAAGAATTATTCTAAAGAATTCATTGCTTAGAATAGTTCCTTCTTAAGAATTATTCTAAATAAGGCATTATCTCATAAAATGCCTTCTTCAGAATTTTTTAAAGAGGGAACTATCTCAGACAACGCCCACCCTTCTACGTCAGACCCCTCATTTCTATCTTTAGATTGGGAAATAGTTTCCCAAACTATATATAATTGGAATTTGTTTTTGATTTATATTATATAGGGAAATTTGATCATCCTTAATGCTCTAGAGTTAACCTCTAGTGAGCTAGATGCCTCAAGGAAATAAAATAAAGTAAACATCAATCAAGGTTAGGATATATTCTAATAGAACTAGAAGACGTCACCGGAGATGGGATCATAGATTATATGAACTAGAAGTGTCACTCTGGGGCCACATAGCGTAGATATAACCCATAGAAAATTTAAAAAGGGAAAAATGGAAATTAAAACAACGATGGTCTGGAGAGAGGTAAGACTAGGAGACTCTAGAAGAAGAGTGAACACATGTGCAGGAAGGAAAAAAACAAAATGCCATTACTACCTAAGGGGTCTAAAATATAGGGAAAAATGAACTAAATAGGGAAGGTAAAGAGGAATAATGGGGTGTTTTTGTAAAATATTGGTTATACATCAAGCTTCCCCTTCCCCCTAATCCACCATTTAGAAGATGCATTAGTAGTGAGAGAGAGAAAAGTTATATCGCTCTGATGTCCCTTCCCTATAAATTTGATTTATTTTTCTTCATTTTATTATATAAAAATTAATTCATACTTTCTTTGGTATAAGTGTACCTAAATTTATATGGTATTTGAAAAAAAATACATCAAGGAGATAATTTGATCAGTCCCTACCCATATTGAAAAACAAAAGATTATTTTATATCTTCTTCTCAGAATATTATACCCTTTTTGGATAAGATTAGTGCATGATTGGACTACTTTAAAGATCATGTCAGTGACCACTTGAGGTGTGTCCAGCTTGTAAAAAAATTTATTGATTATATTTTTATGGTGAAGTAACAAGCAGGTACAATATCCATACAATCATTATTATGGTTATTTTATCTAAATAATTTAAGATAAAACCATGCATATTATTTCAATTTTTTAGGGAAAAATAAATGGAACTTTTTTTAAAAAGGTTCCTATGGTTTGGTTTTTTGTATAAATATTTTTTATTTATATTATAGTCGAGATAATTAAATAGTTTCATGTTCTATGAGGTCTATTATCCCCTAAACTATTTATGTGATTTTGTTTTTTATTTAAGGTTGTTATAAATATTTATCTTCAAATTACATGATAGTAAATATTTTTCCCTTATTTTATTGGATATTATTTATTTTCTTTTGACTATATAAGTATAAATTCTTGCATTAAAAATTCATGATATATTTAAATTGATAAACTAAAGGTTGATTATGAGAAGAAATAGGTTATTAAGTTCATATTCTAAAAGATTAAAATGAAAATGTCATTATGAGGAAGTCTATGATTGTTTTCTATTTTCTTATTCTAGGTCTTTTTTCATTTTATCTAAGGTATTAAAGTATGTTTTTTGTTTATATGAATTTGTGTTAATGAAATTTTGGTTGGTCACTTTTTTGAATTTGTAATTTCTTCTTTAGAGTTTCTATTTACCACTTGTGTAGTGTTGTTTTGAGTAGATGTTAGTGAAAATTGTATCCTTGGGTATTGTTGAAGGATTTTTATTCCATCATGGTAGAACATGATTAGGTTTTAGAGGATTTTGGGAGGACGATAGAGGATTTTGAGCTAGTGGCCATATTTTTTTAAAACAGGGGTGGGTGGGGTTGGATTCATGGGCTGGTTAGTATATGTATTTTTATATGACACTTTTAGGATATTAAGTAACTTTTGTATTGATTATTCTTAAAATTTTATTCATTAATTATATAATAAAATTTTTCCAAGAATTTAAACTTTTCTTCAAATTATGGACCTCCTAGTTTGATATAGTTTCATGCAAGTTAATTTATAATTATTATAAAATAATTATAATAGGTATGTTATATTAAATTAAATCAAATTAATAAATATAATGTAGGTTTTAAAAATATATATGGTATTAAAAAATCCTGAAAATTCATTTAAAAAATAATTTATAAATAGATATTAATTAGTGGAATTTCTTATAATAACAGATCAATTAATATTCTTAATAATATTACTAATAAAAAGATAAATGTTAGTAATTATATCACCAATAGAAAAGTATTTTGTATGAATACATTGCTAAATATTATTACTAATAGATATATTATATATTAAAATTGTTATAATTGTAACAAAAACAAATTTATTTATCAGATAATGATTACTGACATGGTTTTTACTGATAATTTAGTGACATAGATATATCTATTGGTAAACTTATTTACCAAAAAATATAATTTTACAAAAATATATTTCCCTATTAGAAAAAGTTAAATATTTTTTAGTGAAAATATCATATCCTAAAAAATAAAGGAGAAAATCTATTAATTGTTATTATTTTTATTATTCTAATTATAGACCGAAGACATTTGATTGTAGGAAGAGAAGATATTGAACTCAATTGGGAATTTTTCTAATGGAATTTGAAAGAGAAACCATTAATGTCATTTTATTGAAGAATGAATTTTCTATTATTTATAGGGAATAAGATAGAGTTGAACATGACGTTAATAAAAAAAGTGATCCCCAAAAATGTCTCAAATAATCAAATCATTTTATAGAAGTAAAAGAAAATGATAAGGAAAAACTTATTGAAGTTTTATTGATGAAAAATAAAAAACAACAACATGTGAATTATTGATAGTGATCATTCATCACTCATGAAAAATAGTTTAATTTTATTAAAAAATATAAATAATCATGTGGATAATATGTTACATTTTTTAATGATGGGTATCTAAATATAAAAGAATCAATAAAATAAATATAGGTGTAGAAGAGTTAAAAGCATAAAAGTACTCTTTGTGGATGAACTTCATCATAATATCCAAATTATGTCTCAATTATTTGACTTGTTTCTTGAATTTCTATTCAATAAGAGGGTTTATTTAATAAAAAGGGAGAATATAGGTGATTTTATCCAATTATAGAGGACTAATGATAATATTTATTAAATAACCATGAAAAAACTTGTTTTATTACTATAAAATATGGGAACAAACTGGGGAAATGTTAACTTGGCTATATTCACCAAAATAACATGGAGAATATATCTAATTTAAAGGTATAAAACAAGATACATGTTTTGAAGAGACATTGGGAAAATTATTGTTATTATTACATGAAAGTAAAGATGTCTGGTAATCCCTATAATCCAAAGAAGAAGAGATCATGAAATCTACTTGACTTGATTTACATAAATAAATTGTCCCATTACACAAAATGGGGCTAAATTTATGTAGTACTATGTCATGTTTGTTGATGGTTGTATTTGTATAACATGAATCGTGGTCATTAACTTAGATAATTGTTTGATGAATTATATCAGTAGGTATTGTATTCTTTCAGAAAATCAATATGGAAGGATGATCCAAACTTTATGATCAGACAATGTAATTAAGTATACTTCAATAGAAGTTGAAAATTTTTTGGAGAAACATTTCAGAAAATTTGAGGTTTCGTCGGTGATAAATCCATAGAAAAATAGTGTGGTTAAAAGAATGAATAATATTGTAAAAAATATGGAAAATTCATTGTTCATTAAAAGTGGTAGTGAATATTCTAAATATGACCTTACTATAGGATAGAAAATTATTCCATAAGAGAAGTTATATGAAATGAATAAAACTCTAAAACACTTAATAGTATTTATAATCAAGTAATTTATCAATAATAAGGAATATATATAAGGAAAATATATTTATATAATGAATCAAAGAAATTATGTGAAAGTGGTTGAATAAAAATATATAAATATTTTAAATGGGTCATAGATGAATAAAATTCATGAAGATGAACAAAATCATGAATCTATTTATTAAGAACCTCATTATACACCACATGAGTAGGATTATTAAATTGAATTAGAATAGGAAGATGGAGTTTATTTGAATCACTCACGAAATCAAACTTGAAATAAAATGAGAATAGTTTAAATTGATGAGTTGAATATCCTTGGTGATAAAACAACATCTATAAAAACCTGATTAATTGATAAAATTTAGAAAAAATATTATTATATCAAATTTATCCTAGATAATTTGATATAAAAAATGAATCATGATTTATATAAGTGAGGGATTAATTTGATAAAATTGAGAGAAACAAGAGATGGGGCATGTGAATAGACTACATCAATGAAATTTAATTAGAAGAAAGTATATTTTCAAACACAAACATTATGAGAATGGAAATTTAATTAAAAACAAAACATGGATTTTTTATAAAGGATGTGTCATAAATTGAGGGTATTAATATAGAAGAAACATTTACACCACTGTAAATACTTGAATCAATTCTTTTGTTCTTGGAAGTGAAAATCCAAAAGATATTTAAAATCTACCAAATAGATGTAAAGACAAAATTATTAAATTGTGTGATCAAGAAGGAAGTATACAATGAATAATTAAATGTATTTTAACTTGAATTTTAGGTGGATTCATCCTTTTAGGATCACCCAATTAGGATTGTGGATCACAGTAGGAAGGTATTATATGGCCGTTCTGTTCCTATGGTACGGGCGCTATGGTAGCACAGGCGAGTGCAGGATGAGACTTGGGAGAGGGAAACCAATGTATGATCACAGTGGTCATAATTGTTCACAGATTCTTCTTCATCACCCTTGTAAGAAAAATTAGGGGATTAATTTCTTTAAGGGGGAAGTTTTTAAGAACTTGGATCTTCATTTTAGGTATAGATCTATATTTCCAGTTGTATTTTAGGAGAAAAAAAGAAATGAGGTTTTTCTAAGTACACATCGTGTACTCCTGAGTACACACCATGTGCCTGGTTGCTACGTATTTTTGTGTACTAGCTGTGTAACAGCTGAGTACATGGCCATGTTGGTGACCTGGAAGATTTCCTAAAGCAGGGGTCGGTTGAGGTTATTACACGGCATGTACATTAAATGAACACGCCGGGTAATTTTCTTTTTATTCAATAAATCAGTGTCGGGTCACATCTCATCTTCAAAAACACCTTCTTCTCCCCTCGGTTTGTACATAAGAGAAACAAAATGATAAATAACTCTAAACCCCTCCAAATTCTTCATCTGAACTCCGATTGAGACGTCATCGGGTGAATTGAAACCCCAACAGTGAGTCCTCAATTCCCCTAGATTTTTTCTTCTGGATTCTTCCTCTCTCATGATTATTTTAAGGTTGATAGTTTTTAACCTTTTTATAGATCTACATCGTTCTAGGCTAATTCTAGGGCCTAAATTCAAGAGTGTTGATCATACAACGTCAAGGTAAGTGGTTTGTGCCTTTTATTGATCATATTTGGATTATATATGCTTAAAGTGTCAAATACCCATGTTGGGGTATTGTGTGTTTTGTAATTTAACCTTGTTTAATATCTACTATGGTTTGTTTGATTGAGAAAGGTTTATTACTTATGAGTAAGGTTAAATACCTTGTTATGGGACACCCCATGGGTGCATTCCCATGATTGTTTGTTTATGGTCATTTGGTCTAGGATGCTTGTAGTCTTTCCTTGTTCCCATGCCTTGTTTTGATATGATGTAGTTGTTGTTTATATGAAAATCATGTGTTATGAATTGTGGAAGTTTTACCGACGGGAATTGACTATGAGAGCTTCCTGAGGTAGGGTCATTTATTTATGAATTTTAGTTATGTTAACCCAAAGGTATTGACTATGAGAGCTGTCAGGTGGTCATAGACCAGAGGGTTTAGACTGTGATAGCTACCTAGAGGATCAGTATTAAATGAATATTAGACCCTAGGGCATTGACTATGAGAGATATCAGGTGGTCATTATAATTTATTTTTTCTATACAGACCAAGGTGGTATTGACCATGAGAACTTCCTAGGTGTTTGTCTGTAAATGATTAGTGTTATGTGGGACCAAAGGGGTTAGACTGTGTGAGATTTCTCAGAGGGGCATTATTTATTGAATTGGTGATATGATAAACTAGAGGGGTTAGATTGTGATAACTTTTCTAGAGGGATGATTTTTAATGGTTAAATAATTGTAATGAGTCTTCTAAGCCAAAGCAAAAGCTTGGACTTGGTCTTACTTGGTAGTTTAGATGGTCTTCTAAGATGTCTGTTTTTACCATTAAATAGGGGATACAAAGCTTATTAAATATCTCAAGGTTTGCTTGATTAAATTGAGGAATAATAAATGTAAATTAATGTAATTGAAACTATATGATTTTTTACTTTTGAGTATCTTAAAGTTTATAACTTTATTTCTACATATTACCTGCAAAATATATTCAATGATAGTTAGACATAGATCTTTTGGTGGTTTCCTACTGGGATTCATCTCACAACCTATTTGGGTCATGATTTTGGGCCCAAAAATATTATATGGTCGCAGGTATAGATAAGGGAAATCACCCTTCTTCATCAGGTACTTTATTTCTGTTGGAGCTAGTGATCATGGGACCAAGCTAAGTCTTGTGATGCTAATGGGATTTACAGTTTTTATATATATTGGCTTTAATATTTTATTTCCAATATTGTGACTTTTTTATACTTTACTAGACACATGTGACATGCATCATTTATATATGCTCCCACTGTTATATTACTATCAGTCTTCAACTATTTACTTCTGTTGTATGGTATTACTGCTTCCACTATTGTTACTATTTTCTTTCCACTGTGTATACTCTGCTAATGAGGGAATAATTTCCCCATTATAAGACATTTTCCCTCGCTACTAGTTAGTAGACTCTGGCATTTGGGTAAATGCTCTTGAGGTCATGTGACCAACCGAGTTTGGGCCACTTTTGGGTGGCACCTAGAACTGGGACATTATAAAAAATATATCAATGTACCACTCAATTAGATATATCCATCAATAGTGCACCAGTCCACCAAGTTTAACTTCTTTAACCAAATAAATATTTAAATGAATCATGACTATGAATAATTAAGGGGTAAATAACATTTCCAAATAATAAAGTTTCCAAAAAATTCTTTCTTGAAGTTTATCAAGCTCAGTTGGATTTATATTTTTTCACAAAGATATATGAAAAGGGTGCACAACTCAACTAGAAACTTGATTACTTTTTTAGGTAATATATTACACAATGCCAATAGCAACAATTACTCCATCAGAATATCCGAGTCGGGACTTTTCAATTCATGTAACTTTCAATGTTTTAATTCAATGCACCTTGAAATGTTACTTGAATATCCATATGGAACTTTTACATTATTTAAAGTTAAAAGGGATATGTCTTTCTCATGATTTTTCATTGTAAAAATAGTCAAAGAATACTTTCCATTCTCATTTTTCTATTAACCATGATTTATATTCATTAATTACAAAATCTTATAAACATTAAGGTGATTATTTTATTTACCTTAGTCATTAAAAATGTAAAAATTATATTATCATAGACATTCTTCTCAATATGCATTATGAAAATATTCTAACATATCAAATTAAACTCCAAATAAGGGGGTTTGAAAATTATACTCATTTTATTCCACTGTTGTGTTTCATATGCTATAGATACTATACCTCATACCCTTTTCCTACCTTCATTAAACTAATTACATTTTCCAAATTATACAGTGACATTCATTAATTGTCCCAATATTTCTGAACTAGATAATAACTTTAGTGTCTTTATCAATTCAATATCTCCATTAAATTATGTCTTGTTAAACCTAAATTTATGATAATCATCAATAAATAAGCGATGACACATAAAACACCATTTACTACTATGAGGTAATCTTTGAGGTTCAAAATCAAAATTTCAAACTCGACAAGAAAAACCAATAAGAGTGTTCAAACCAGATAATTTACCTATTCTAGGAAAGTCACTAATTTTCCAAATTAAAGCATCATGCATTTTGAATAGTTTTATTATTGAATCATCATATATTTACACACCATTATCCCATAATTATTTCAATTATTTGATTATAGGTTGAAGGTATGCATCATTTTTATTTCCATTAAATTTATTTCTAGGAATAATAATCAAAATAATGAATGAATCCTTCTTCATACACATCCATGGAGGTATATTATAGGGGATAAAAACAATAGGCCAAATTCTATAATTAGTACTTAAAGTACCCAATGGGTTAAACCATTAGAGTCCAATCCCAAACATACATTCCTAGAATCTCAAGAAAAAATAAGATATAGTGAATTGAACACTATCCATGATGTTGAATCTTTTGGATATCTCATTAATACGTCATTGTTACTATCATGATCATGCCACCTCATATTGAATGTAGTCTTAGATGACATGAATAATCTTTTCAATCATGGTTTCAGAAGAAAGTAATACAATACCTTTGCAAGAGTTTTATTATTCAATTTCCTCATAGGGTTGAATTGATTTATAATTTTATTTTTTTCATTAACTTCCATCTGCTTATATGTAATATTATGCATTATTCTTTATTAGACTCTTCTCCCCAGAAAAGCATGTAATCATTAGTTCATGCATGTATCTTTGTATAATCAATTCAAATTTTGTTGATGATTTATTCATCTCATAGAATGATGCAGGGATCTTAGCTTCACTAAATGCCACATGAAGAAACTCTAAAATCATTAACATTTATTTTTTATTAATTCCATAAAGACACTTAATATGGTAAAACTTAAGTAGAAAAGATAACTTTGAATACTTGTAAAACCCTTCAAACTGTTCTTGGTGACCATATTTAACTAATTTATAAAACTTTTTTTAGGTCACTAATGTTGTAAGCAAGATTAACTAAATTAGGAACAACTAATAGTTCTTTTGATCTATTAAAATCTTGGACATTGAATCCTACAAATCCAAATGTTTCATTTATCAAATTTAGAACTGAATTCTCCTATAGTGGGTCACTTTTTGTATCATTGATATGATTTTAATTGTTTTTAATTTTCATAACATTCAATTCACCATACCAAATCCAATATAAATATAGATCGAGAATCTTTTTTAATATAAATTTTTTAAATATTTCACTTTTATTCACTCATCACATGAATTTACAATCATCCATCCATCCAAATCAAATTTTTATTTGAAGAAATAGAAAATTAAACAAAACAAAACAACCAAAACAACTAAGACAACCAAGGGAGCCTGGGAATTAGGGGGGTCGAAAATAGTGCAAGATGAGGGCATCCCCTCTAAGTAAATTAACACACTCCAGTTTCAAACTATTAATAGGGAGAAGACTAGTGGATATAGATCTCTGGACCTCCAAGGAATCCATGTGATCCACAACCTTATTACCCTCGATCCAGGTGTGAGACACTTGGATGTTGATTCTAAGTATATCTCGACATTTCCTCACTATATAAGTGATAGACCAAGGGGGGGAACCTTTACCTATCATCACATCATGAAGGATCCTAGAATCTATCTTCGGTTGGGTTAACTCCATCATCTCCTACATGAAGAGGGAAAGCCCTGTGAACATGGCCTTGGTCTCAGCCAAGAGAGGGGTACCGTTGTCAAAGAAGGAAAAAAATTCCATGACCACCTCCCCCCCAGGGCTTCGAACCACACCCCCTCCTTTCATAACCCCCAAAGCGTATGACATGTCCATGTTCAACTTGAGACTAGATTCGGGGGTTCCAGCACACCCACATCCCCTGCTGAACCTGGGAGGGAATAGTAAAAGGGTCACTAACCTGGAGAAGTCTGGAAGAGGGATCCTCATGCCAGTCCTTGATGAGCGAAGACAAATCCAACAGAAGGAAACGGATCCGCGTGATAATGGACCTAACTATGGGAACAGAACCTTAATACCTTGCTTGATTCCTAGATTTCCATAAGCTCTAGCATTCTACACTGAAAAGAACCAAACAAACCATTCTATCCTTCTCATTACTGTATGTACCTTGGAACCATCTCTCCACAAAATTTTTGGCATTCTGCACTCAGGATGAGAGTTTCATGAATCCCCTAAAGAAGTGCCACACTGCTAGAGCCCAATCCCCCTCAAAAAATAAGTGGTTGGTACTCTCTTCCCGACTGATGATTCAGCAAGGGCACCTGGAGGCCAAGCTAATACCCAACCTCCTGATGTTCTCATCTGTAGCCAATGCTGAGTTCCTAATGTGCCAAGTGAGAAAGTTAAACTTTGATGGAATCTTATGGCACCACATGGCTCTGATCCCCCCCCCCCCTTATGTATACCCTTCCCCAAGAACATCTTACAAAAATCTCTATAGGAAAAGACCCCTGAAGTAGTAGGGGTGAAAACACATTTGTTAGGGTCGCTGGTAAACTCAATGGACTCTAGAAGATTCTGTTGGTCACCAACCAATACAGCCTTGGTAAACTTGGGATGCAGGGATGCTTTTTTAAGCAATATCATCAGGGTAGGGCACCCAGGGAAAGCTAAAATAGAGCCTGCCCAGTTCTTGTGCTAGAAGAGGATATCTCCTGAGCTAACAATCCAGCGAGAATTCAGTTGAAGAGTCTGGACCGGGGGGAAAATTTTCACCCACAGTGGAGAAGCATGATCGTGGGAAAACTCTTCACTTCCCCCACACAGCATCCCCATGGACTTTCCCCATAGAGATCGCTCCTCTAGAATTTCCCAGGCGAGCTTTCCATGCATGTATAGAATCATGCTCTGGAGGCTCTTCACATTGATCCTGCCGTCTTGGAAGGGTCGTGCCATCCTGCCCTATACAGGCCAGTGTCTCTTACCTTTAGCCTTTTCATCCCAGACAAGACTGCATAGGATTTTATCAATGTTGTTGATCACACCTTGAGGGATGTTGGAAGAAGCCAAAGCATGGATGGGAATGGCAGACAACACACTGTTCACCAGATCTATTCGACCTCCAAAAGACAGGAACTGATTTTTCCAATTAAGGACGCGACTAGTGATTCTACTAACAACATGATCATAATATTTGATACGAAGATGACATAAAGAAATGGGAGAACCCAGGTACTCCATAGGAAAGGACCCATGTAGCATGTCCAGATGGTTACACAGAGAAGACACCTGCCCTTGATAAATTTTATTAGAGATGTAGATGTTGCTTTTGGAGTTGCTGATGATATGCTCACTCCAGTAGCAATATTCATCCAAAATATCCTTGATCCCATGAACCGATCCCCACCCACCATTGATGAAAATAAGAGTTTCATCAGTGAGCATTATATGAGACACCATAGTTAAATTCAGCTTCCTTATGAAAGGAAGAATGCCCCCTTGAGATATTTTTTTGTTGATAAGCTTACTGAGAGTGTCCTACGCCAGGGTAAAAATGCTAGCAGAAAGAGGGTCTCCCTACCGGAGACCTCTCGTTGCCTTTAAGAAACCATGAATCTTTCCCCTAAAATAAACATCCAACCATGAAGAACTGAAGCACCTAAAAAAGTGGTCCACTCCCTTGGCCAAAAACCCAAAACCCGATAGAACTCTGTTGATAAAACTCCATTCCAGCCTATCATATGCCTTGTTTATATCCAATCTGATCATCATGTTGGATCCATGGGTTTTTACATTGATGTCCCTAACCATATCCTTAGCAATATCAATTTCTCCCTAGATGTAGAAACCTTTCACAAAGCTATGCCGCTCAACTGAAATCCACCCCAGGAGAAGATTGGACAACCTCTGATAGAGAACGCACGCAAGAATTTTGTAAGGGAAGTTACAGAGACTCACTAGCCTATATTGTGTAAGGGAAGATGGGTCCTTAATATTAGGAATGAGCACAAGAGTAGAAGAACTTTCCACCCAAGGTATTCCTCCTCAATGAAGAAGTCTTGAATAGAACCAATGATGTCTTGCTTAACAACATCCCAAACCCCTCTGTAAAAAGAACCGAGAAAACTATCAGGGTCAGGAGGACTCTTCGGATTGAGCTTTCGCATGGCTGCATGTATTTCATCCTTGATAGGAATTACCTCCAAGACATCATTCTCCTGATTGGACACTATAGTGGTAATCAACTCCCACAACCCTGTATTACCCCAGGGATACGCGCTGGACATCCTCGGGTTGGGGCTAGCAAGCAGGTCCATGAATAAAGTGAGCGCCAAGCTCCCGACCGTGTCACAGTTATCTGTGTAGAATCCATCTGCAAGTAGTATGTTAGTCGAGTAGAGGTTCCTTCCCTCTCTAATGCATGCATGAAAATAGGCAATGTTTTTATCTCCTTCCTTAATCCATTTCACCCGGGAGCGGTCTCGAGCCATCTGTTCCAGAAACATGATTGTCTCTATAGATATATCTTACTTCGATAATTATGAAAGTCAATATTTTTTTATCTCAAAATAAGAACTTGACACTAGGATATCTGGTGAATTTGTTTCCATATTCATCATATCATTGCATGAAACTATATTTTTACAACATTTTCATAATTTATTTCAGAAATAGTACTCAAAATGAAAATTGCAACACATACATAAAGATTCTTTTAATCTAAAGCTACATAGGTTGTAGTAAGTATTATGAAATATAATCATGATTAAGAGTATTTTTTATTTAGTATATTAACTTCATGATATCATTTTAAAAAATAGAATAAAGTGGAATATTACATGTGGATTGTGTTCTTAAACTGTAGGCAAAATTGTCAGGTTTTTTAAATAAAACCCCCTCTAAAAACATCTAAACCCAATATTATCCCCAAGACAACCCACCATGGCCCTTAAGGTGGACCTAAATAGTCAAATTATAATTTTAAAAACATTTAAACAATTATTAAATAGTTAAGATACAAAAAATAGAAAGACTAGCCTACCTCTTATTGAAAATGTAAAAGCATAAAGTCTTACACCACACACTGATACACCCAGGGAAAATGTGTCATGTCACATGAAAGAAATAATTAATTATAAAAAATCATAATTAATTATTCAAAATTAAAAAAAATAAGGATAAACACCTAAAATAACATTGAGTTGCATCTACTTTTCAAAATTGTAGTCAATTGTCGATGGAAGGTCTGCAACATAACCCCAAAATCATCCCAGGAAAAATCCCTAACAACAACACTAAATTAAAAAAATATTGATTTAATTTAATTAAAACCCTTAGAAAAATATAACATGAATCGTACCTTTAACTAAACAACATGGAGGTTGGGGATATGAGGCCAGTGAAGTCTAACTCACTGACAGATAGGAGTAGGGGAATCAAGTCCAAACAAATCTAGGAGGAGGATGGGGTCCTGGCACTACCAAAGATTCGACCACTATTTTATCACTGATAAAGGGTATATTTCATAAAAAATGTTATATATCATTAAAAATAATATATTAATATATAAATATATTTATATTGATATATATAATATATTTTATAAAATATGATTTATACAATACGAAATATGTAATCACACTTAATATATAAGATATTTAGTGGAAAATGATTTAAAAAATAATTAAAAAATAATATTAATTAAAAAACTTCTAATTATTATTGAGTAATAGTCATTTATTAACAATTTAAAGATGTAAAAAACAATTAATTAATAAATGATCTAAAATAAATTGAGAACATGATTCAAACTTCAAAAGGTCATAACTTTTTATTTGGGTGTCCATTTGAGCTCTACCACATATCAAATCAAAGCTTGAAAAAATATATATACTTTGGTGACTGAAGGGAGGCCATATCATTATTTTTTAGGTCATAAAAGGACCATAAGGCCTCTAAAATTGAGTTTTTGTCAGGGTACCCCCATTTTTTAACATTTCATGGAATTTTATCCTCATTTAATGGGGTCTTATTATTTTTTTTGTCTAGAGGATCAACTTATTCTCAATTATTACGCTCATATGGATATTATGACATTCAAAATTTAACATTTTTTAAATTGTACTGTTATTTATAATTAAATATATAAAATATATATATTTGTTCATATTCACACCTAAAATTTTAATATTATAAATAAATATGTAAAAATATTTACATATAAAATATCTTTTTAAATATATGAACCATTTGTAAATAAAAAATAATATTAATTTTATTAATAATAAAAATATATGAATACTTATATAGCTATATATGTGTGTATGTGTATATATATATATACATTTGTTTCTATACTAACAAACTAATATATATTATCTATATATTCTAATATATGTTATTAAATATAAATATGTATAATTATATTTATAGATACACATGTAATATATATATATATATTATGTATGTTTGTATTTATTTATTTATAAAAACACACAAACAAAAAACATATTTTATAAATATATTTAAAAATAATCATCTAAATATATATTAATATATGATTAAATATATAGATAGAAAATATAACTATATATATATAAATTGATAGATATATCATAAAATAGATAATAATGCAACATGGAGGAGTGGTAAAGGTGCATGATCAGAAGGGTGAGGTCTCAGGTTCAAATCCAATGGGAGACAACACGACTATGAACCTTAGCGAGTAGCTCAAACCCTGATAAAGGGATGAAATAGAGTTATACAAGCACTGATAAAGAGGGGTTGGGATTTGAGTATTGATAAAAGTAGGGTTTTAGCCCAGATAAGAAAATATTTTTAAAAAATTATTTTTTTGACTTTTATTAACATTTTTTTAACACTGATAAAAGGAACTCCCTTTAACGGTTCTTACATTATCAGTACTAGAAAAGTGATAATAAAGGGGATTTTATAGAATATATAAAATGGGGATCTATGGTTGTGTGGGTAGAAGGGGTTAGTCGTTGGGGGTTGTAGTTACTAGGAAAAGGG
This sequence comes from Viscum album, assembly GCA_963277665.1. Lineage (NCBI taxonomy): Eukaryota > Viridiplantae > Streptophyta > Magnoliopsida > Santalales > Viscaceae > Viscum > Viscum album. The sequence continues at coordinate 2,104,896,849 of OY728140.1, read as the reverse complement.
ATACAAGGGTCGTTGTTAGGGGTTGTTGTTGAGGAGTAGGGGATCATTGTGGGGTCATCAGGTTTCAAGGTCATGGGGATCATAGGGGGGAGGTTCATCCTCAAGAGAAGGGGGTGGGGTAATGGGTATCATAGTGGAGGATGTATGGTTGTCATCAGGGAGTAGGGGGTCGATGTCAAGGGGATTGGAGGTGAGGGAGGGTCATTGGGGATCAGGGGAGATCAAGGAAAGGGATCATGGGGGAGGGTACAGGGCCAAGGGGATTGGGTGGAGGGAGGGGTTGAATTAGGGTTTTTTTTAATATTTAGTGGTGGTTTAAACTAAACCACCACTAATTTTAAAAATAAAAAAATATGCCAGTGGTTATATTAAACCAACATTATATTATAAATTATATTTAATATGGTTTTTTTAATAGCAGTTATTTTAACCTCCACGAATAAAATACCACTAAGACGTATATATTATGTAGTGACACTTGATTATTCCCATTCTTAAATTCATATAAATTTAATAAAAAATCATAGATTTTTATACCTGACTTTTATAATTTTTTATTTGTGTTTGTCATTGTTTGAGAAAAAATCCTTGAAGGAAATTTTTAGCTTTTTTACTTTTTTATCAAAATTATATGTTAGATAATTTTATTCATTTTTGTATTGACCAACATTATAAATTTTATCTAGTTTTCTATATACATTACAAATTTGATTCTCTCTCTCTAATAGTTTTTTTAAAATTTTCAAATAACCAATTTGAGGTTAAGTGTGAACCAAGTACAAGCTAGGAAACTATGTATAAGACCCCATAAAAACACAATTCACCAACACCATACAGACCACCACTAAACCAAAATAATTGGGTCAAGACATACCAAGATCGAGCCATCAAAGAAATCATTATGGGTCATGAGGTCTTGGAGGGATCCATCAGCAGTTGAATCTATATGAATGATGGAAACTGTCGGATTCTTTAAACCTCACCCCTGTGAGAAATCACCATCACTAGATCACCATAAACATTATTCCCTCTTGTTGGTGCTAGCTCAAACACCTCCTCACTAGTAACGTTGAATGACTAGAGCCTCAATAACCATTGTTCCTTCATCAGAGAACACCAAAAAAAAGACACTAATAAACACCAAAATTGCACATCATTATTAGTATAAACCATTACCAACTTCAAGAAATCTTGATATTAGTAATAAAACTCACACTGCCACCAATTCATAGCCCAGTCCACTGGAAGCATATATTACTTCCTTTAGAGATCCACCATTACATCCGACCATAGTGGTAAGGAGGAATCAGATCAGTTATATAATAGAAACTCAGTGGAGATAAATAAATTGTTAGAATATTAAATAAAAACATAGTACATAAATAAAATCATAAAATAAGTGGGAATATAGATTTTAATGTGGAAAAAGCATATAATGTGTATGATTAAAAACCATAAGGAAACTCCAAGAAAATCCACTAATAATAAGAGATTACACAAAATCCAAGTAGAATCCTAAAATTTTAATTGAAAATATATAGTAGAATTCTAGTGTGAAAATCCACACCCTGATACATCTCTGTCATCTCTATGATAATCGCCCATGACAAGATTTCACCCTTCAGAGATCAAAACCGAACATACGGTGTCATTTTAGTTACACAACATGATTTATCATTTCTCACTATATCCCTTGCTCAAAACCTCTATCGCCCATATATCTCCATGAAACACTACTTCCCACATATCTACAACCATGTTGCATGTATCTCTCCTTGGTTCACTTCCTCTATTTTTTCTCACACACTGAAGTAGTGTTGCACACCAATTTTTAAAGGAATGTGTAATCCATTATGCATATCTTAAAAATATATAATAATATCTTCCAAAAATCTTAGAGGTATATGGATAAATAGTAGAAAGAATTCCATTTAGAATTTAAAAAAAAATTGTCTTCAAAAACCCAAAATGACTTGGGCTATTTGGGATGAACCCCATCAATATCCCCCTTCATCCCATTAAAGAAGGAGATGGGTTCCAACAAAATCATTTGGATATTAATTCAGTTGGTATTACACCAACTATCATCCTCTGTAGAAAATATGACATCCCTCTTTTTCATATTTGATGAAAACTTAAAAGCTAACCCTAAAAAAAATCCAAATTTCAAAGTCTTCATCATACTTTTGTTTGCACTACCCTGCTGAACACGATTGGAACCAACACTTAGCTACCCCATAATTTTGATTGACACATAATCTGGAGCACCTGTAGAAATTAATTTCTCCTTATATTAAACATTCTTTGAGTAGTATGAAACTATCAGTGCATCACCCCAATATTTAATATTAATTCTTTCTTCTCTAGTGGCACTACCTGAAGAAAAAGAATTAGGTGTAAGACTTGAAACACCTAACCTGCCCCTCTTCAGCTTTCAAACCTTCTTCATCCTAGTAGATAGATTTTAACATATATGTAATGATCACCTATGAAACAAATTTGATGAAGTCCTCTCCACAACTACATTTTTCAAATCACTGAACACCTTTACATATATCATGTAAATAATATCATCCATTTTTTCTAATCCATATATCATTGATCCTTTGGAAAAGTTCCATATTCCATTTCTAAAAAAACATCTGAATCCATCAGTCTCAAGAGCACAAGTAGATAAAAAAAATTATGGTGTATACCCAGTACATGTAACACATCCCTCAACATTAGGGTACAACATGCATTCGTAGTGATACAAATATCACCAACACCAATAAAATCAGTAGAATCTCTATTTCCCATATTCAATCTACAAATTTAACCATATTCTCATGAATATAATATTTCCCTCTTAGGTGTAATATGGTATGATATTGATGAATAAACCACCCATTCATTGTACATGTCTAATTTATGATAGTCAACACCAACTGAAAGTAAAAAAACCTCACCCTATATAATACTTATGTCAGTATCCTTAGAATCGGTGTCATATACCTTCTTTTCCTCCTTAATATTTTTTAAAGCATAGCAGTTTCTCTATACATGACTCTCCTTATCACGAAAGAAGAACTTGAATTTTCTTTTTACCTTCAACTAAACTCTATGATTATCATATTCATCTGTAGAAACTAGAATACCACTATTACGTAAAGATACATGATTATTATTCTTTTATTGAGTCTTGTGTATCAACAATGATGAAATCAGATCATCCAACTTCAGTGTGTCTTTTCCAAACAATAATGTGGTGACAAGATTGTTATATGAGTTAGGAAACGAACCCAAAAGAAGCAAAAAAAATCTTCTTATTCCATTTCAAAAATTATCACATTACCTTTATCATTGATCTTGATTTCCACTAAAGACAAATTTGTAAGTAGTTTGGTGAACTTGTCTAGATGGTTACTTAAATCTACACTCTCTGGAATTCACAAATGGTACCATTGTTTTTTAGATACAAATGATTTATGAGGGATTTTGATTTATACTTTCTTTAAATCATCGCCCAAATCTCCACTAGATTGCCCAGATTCATCACTTTTTGTAGTGTATTATCACCCAAATACATCTGGATTGTACTTGTGTCCAACTCTCTAATATCATTACAATCACCAATGCTCATCATCTCTAGCTTCTCTAATTTTTTATTCAAATCCTTCACTCTCTTCTCACAGACTAAAATATTTTTAACTTGTTTCTCTCATAGAGTAAAATTATTTTTCCCATTAAATAGTTCAATTTGAGTAGAAATATCACTATGTGAATCACTCATATCTAATCAGTAAGAAACACTTATAACCACCTCTAATACCAATTTTTGGGTCAGAATCGGATTGGCCCAAGGACAAAATCTCAGTTGTGACAAATAAATTTTGAGAACCTTCAATGAAAATGGAGTGCATAAATAAAAGTATGAAATAAGTGGGGGCACAAAATTTAACATGGAAACCCCCTCCAATGATGAGGATTAAAACCAATGGGGAAAATCTGAGAAAATTCATCCATAATCAAAGAGTACACAGAATCCAAGTAGAATTTTGAAACTTGAATTGAAAATATAGTGTAGAAAACCTATTTGAGAATCCACACCCCAACACACCTCCATCATCTCTTTGATAATCACCCATGAAAATATGTGACCCTTTAGAGATAAAAAATGAACACATGGTGTCATTGCAGCATCTAATTACACAACCTAATTTTCCAATGATCATTGTATCCCTTGCTCAAAATCACAGCTTTTTCCCATATGTCTACATGAAATGTTGTTGCATATGTCTCTATACCCACGTTGTGTGTGTCTCTCCTAAGGTTGCTTCCTCCAAATTTCATCATACAGTAAAGCAGAATTTCAAACCTCTTTTAAAAGGCCAATATAATTCCTCATGTGTATCTCAAAAAAAATTCTTCAAAAAATCTTGGAGGTGTGCAAATATGTTGTATAATGAAATCCATTTTGAATTTAAAAAATCATTATCATCAAAAACCCAAAAGGACGTTGTCTATCCAAGCTGAACCACATCACCTAGTGCCAAAAACACATATTTTTGATTCCTTAGAAAGCCTCCATAATATAAAAAACATGCACTACCTCTATAGAAAACACATTTTGTTAACCCTACCAAATAGTTTCCCTAAAATATGTACAAACAATCTAAACCAAATAATTGAGTGAAAGACACTGAAGAACCAGGAGAAATAGCAGCTTCAAACACAAGGTTGTAAAATCAACAAGGGGGGAAAGAGACACCTGAAGGAAGGAAAGAACCCACTAACACCAAAAAACCAAAAAAAATAAACCACCAAGGATGAACCTACCTTTGGGACCCAAAAATTACCCATTCATTAATCTGTAATCGCATCCTCAATGAAAATTTTCCAATATAATAAGAAAAGAAAATAATTTCTAAAAATACATAAATCAAGAAACTATTTCCCAATATAGGGATGATTTAGGGTGGCCAGATGTATAAGGGTGGGTGTTACCTTTAACAGCACCTTCACAATAATTATTCTAATGAAGTTGTTGTTTGAAATAGTGCCTTCTTCTAAAATCCAATGAAGAAGGCGTTGTCCGAGACAACACCTTTATAATTTTCCTTATGAAGGCACTCTCCAGACAACACCTTCTTTAAAATACTTATAAGGGAGGTGGTGTCCCGGATAGTGTTCACTATTCTATGTATTTTAAAAAAAAATATTTTGTTTATATGCATATATTTAAACAAAAAAATATATAACATAAAATTAAACAATATTTAACTCTTAATATTCATCATTTAAAAAAAGTATTCCAAAATTATTATATAAAATCACACCCAACCTCCACTTTTATAAGGGTATAGTACTCAACATATTTTCCAGGTCTTTAATAGGGTATTCATACACCACTTTTATATCATTTAATAAATAGTATATTATTTATAATAACACATTAATTCTAATAATTTATTAATCATAATAGTTTTTTAATAAATATTAATTATTTAATAATGTAATAAATAGTGACTAATAAAATCATAGTAATGATTAATAATAATTTCATTAATTTTGTTAAAAATATAATTAATAAAAAAATATATTATTTAAATGATACGATTAATAATGTTATTAATTATAAAAATATAATTATTAATAATTTCAAATAGTTAAAAATAATCGGGGAGGGAGGATTAAAAATATTGAATAACTTATAATATCAAATATAAAAAAGATAATAAATAATATAAATAATTTGATATTTCAAAATAATTAGTAATAATTAATAATTATTATGAATTATTATTAAGACATAAAGTTTTTTATCATGTAAATTATTTTTTGGTTATTATATTTATGAATACTAATGATAATAATAATTATTATGCATAAAAACGAAATAATTTAATTAAAATAATAATACTATTATTATTAATAATTAAAAAAATATAATAATTATATTATTATTGTTAAATATAAAAAAAAAATCATTTATTTAATGAACTAATTAATATTTTATTTTTATTTTCAAATAAATTTCATTAATATTATTATTAAATATTATTATTATTAAACAATGATCATGCACATACATTCATTTCAACTTAATGATTTTTTATAATTAATTACAATATTGTTTATATTATTATTAAGTATTATTAAATACATAAATAATTATGTTACATATAACATTTAAGAAAACCATTTATTTATTTCTTATTAATATATTAATTATATTACTATTATGATTATTATAAATGAGTATTTATAATTATATTTTCTATATTAACATCTATACTTATAAAATATTTTTTGTAGTAAACATTAATTTATTTAAATTAAAATTTTTTGTTCATTATTTTTCTAACATTACTTTTATTTTAAATTAATTTTAATTTATACAATTAATTTTTTCAATTTCATATAGAGTTTATTTATACTATATTTTATGCGCATAAATTTTTGGAAGAGTAAATATTATATTTTTAATCAATAAAGTTTGTGTCATGTGAACTAATTTAAATATGTTATATTTATGTAATCTTTTTTATTTTCAACTATTTTTTTATATTTTTAATTCATGCTTTAAGTTTCATTTAGACAGTACTTATAGTTTATATTTTATAGGCTTCCAAAGTCACCTACATGAAATGTAATAATGTTTCATGAAGGGGACTTTAAAAGCCTATAAATTATAAATTATAAATACAATTTTTAATGAAAATTAAAAGATTGACTAAAAATATAAAAAATAATTGAAAATAAAAAAAATTGTAGAGAATATTGATAAAAAATAATTTCAATTGCAAAAAATATTTTGGTTTTGAAACATAACACTTTTACTTGTAAATTATTTTTGCAGAAAACATTTTCTGTGTAAATTAAAAAAAATGTTTATTATTTTTTTGACACTCCTTTTATTTTCAATTAATTTTTATTTTTATAGTAAATGTTTTAAATTTCATATAGATTTTATTTATATAATATTTTATGCACATAAATTTTTTGAAGTGTAAATATTATGTTTGTAATTAAGAAAGTTTGTGTCATGTAAATTAATATTATTTTGTTATATTTGTGAAATTATTTTTATTTTAAACTATATATTGAATTTTAAATCTATTTTTTATGTTTTATTTTAATTGTACTTATATTTTATATTTTATAGGCTTCCAAAGTCACCTACATTAAATGTAAACATGTTTCAAGTTGGTGACTTTGAAATTATATAAATTAAAAAGTATAAGTACAATATAAATGAAATTTGAAACATTGATTAAACATATAAAAAATAATAAAAAATAAAAATAATGTCATAAAAAATGTTGATGAAAAATAATTTCAATGAAAAAAAATATTTTTTTTCAAAACATAACATTTTTACTTTTAAATTATTTTGGAGAACTTGAGGGATTTCTAGGAATTGACTTATTATGGTCAGTATGTTCTCTTGATGTGGTCATTTTTTTCTTTGTTAAACCCCATCTCATCCTTTTGTATTTTTATTTTTTCTATTAAAAAAAGGAATCAAGGCCTTATGGATCTAATATTGAACTATTTAAAAAATTTATTTTTATTTAAAATTTCAATGTTTTAAATTTCATATAGATTTTATTTATAATATATTTTATACTCATAAATTTTTTGAAGTGTAAATGATATATTTTTAATTAATAAAAAAATTCATGTAAATTATTGTTGGTTTGTTATATTTATTATTTTTTCAGCTATTTTTTATATGTTTAATACATTTTTTAAGTTTCATTTAGATTTTACTTATAGTTTATATTTTATAGGCTTCCAACGACACCTACTTAAAATGTAATATTGTTTCAAATAAGTGACTAAAAAAGCCTATAAATTATAAATTATAAATAAAATATAAATAAAATTTGAAATATTGACTAAATATATAAAAAAGTATTGAAAATTAAAATAATTTTATTAAAAATGTTGATAAAAAATAATTTCAATAGCACAGAATATTTTTGTTTCAAAACATAACCTTTGAACTTAGAAATTTTATTTTCACCAAACATTTTTTGTGTTAAATAAATTATTTTGTTTATTATTTTTTCAGCATTTCTTTTATTTTAATTAATTTCTATTTAAACATTCATTGTTTTAAATTTCATTTAGATTTTATTTATACTATATTTTATGCATATAGTTTTTTTTTAAGTGTAAATGTTATGTTTTTAATCAATAATGTTTGTCTCATGTAAATTATTTTTGGTTTATTATATTGATAAATTATTTTCTATTTTCATATATTTTTTCTATTTTTAATTAATTTTTTGAGTTTTATCTAGATTTTACTTATAGTTTTTATTTTATAGGCTTACAAATTTACCTACTTGAAACATAATAAGATTTGTTGTGTATCAAGTAGGTGACTTTGAAATATTATAAAAAATTATAGATACAATCAAAATGAAATTTAAAACATAGAATATACATATAAAAAATAATTAAAAATAGAAATATTGTCATCAAAATAATTAATAGATAATAATATAGATGATACAAAACAATATTGTGGAAAAACATAACATTTTTACTTTAAAATAAGTAGGTAACTATTAAATCATATAAAATGTAAATTATAATTAAAATATAAGTGAAATTTAATACATGCACTTAAAATGTATAAAATAACTCAAAGTGAAAATAATTTCATTAAAATAATAAATTGAAAATAGTAAGTATTAATAATAATATATGACTTAATAGTAAAAATATTATTAATGAATTAAATAAAAAAAATTAATATTTTATACTTATTAATGATAGAAAATTAAATTATTATTAATTAAATTATTATTAAAGTGATAACTATTAAAAATATATTAATAATTAATAATATTTAATAATAAAATGATTATTTACATAATTAATAATAATTGTATTATTATTAATATTATTCATAAAAAATAGCATTATTATTATTATCATGACTTTTAAAAAAGATAAATATTGTGACTTCATTATTCTAGATTTATTAATAATATCATGACTTTATTATAATGACTTCATTATCATTTATTATCATGAATTTATAGTTCAATATTTTTTATATGTGGTCAAGTTTCTAGATGCGTGTATTTTTTTCATCTTTGTGTGTTTGTACCCATCTTTAATTATTATTCTTATTTCTGTAATTATTATTATTATTATTATTATTATTTATAAATATAATAAAATAATAATAATTTACGTGACAAAAACATTATTGATTAAAAGTGTAAATGGTATGTTTTTAATCAATAATGTTAGTGTCATATAAATTATTATTTTTTTATTATATTTATGATATTATGTTTATTTTCAACTATTTATTATATTTTTATTCTATGTTTTAAGTTTCATTTTGATTGTACATATATTTTATATTTTATAGGCTTCCAAAGTTATGCACTTGAAACATAATAAGTTTTGTTGTGTTTCAAGTAGGAAACTTTGAAATCTTATAAAAAATAAACTATAAAAAAAATAATTTAAAACATAAAATAAACACATAAAAAATAATTAAAAATAAAAATATTTTCATCAAAATAATATGCAGAAAATAATATAGATGATACAGAATAATGTTGTTTCAAAACATAACATTTGGACTTTAAAAGAAGTAGGTAACTCCAAAAGATTATAAAATATAATTTATAATTAGATTCTAAATAAAATTTAAGACATGCACTTAACACATATAAAATAAATGAAAATGAAAATAATTTCATAAGACTAATAAAGAGAAAATATTATGTATGAATAATAATGCATGACATAAAAAAAGTTGTGAATTAATTAATTAGAAATAATTGATATTTTATACTTATTAATAATATTGAATATACTTATTAATTATATTATTATTAAAGTGATAATTATTAATATTATATTAATAATTAATAATATTTAATAATAATGTGATTTTTTACATCATTATTAATAATTATATTATTATTATTCATAAATATTAACATTATTATTATTATCATGACTTTTATAAAAGATAAATATCATCTCATTATTATTATAGCTTTATTAATAATATCTTGACTTTAGTATAATGAATTCATTATCATTTTTTATCATGACTTTATTGTCAAGAATTTATTATTCATGCTCAAGTACCTAGAAGCATATACTTTTTTATCTATGTTTGTATGTAACCATCTTTAATTATTATTATTATTATTATTATTATTCATAAAACATATAAAATAACATATAATGAAAATAATTTCATAAAGTTAATAAATAGAAAATATTAATTATTAATAATAATGTATCACTTAATAATTATTATTATAATATAATTAATTAATTACAAATAATTAAAATTTTCTACTTATTAATATTAGTAAATATAATTAATATATTATTTTTATGAATTCAAATTAATTAATATATTACTTAATAATAATAATATTTATTAATAATACTATTATTTACCTTGTCATAATTATTACTATTAATATTATTATTAGTCATAAATATAATCAATAGAAAATAATTTACATGACATAAAAGATTATTATTTAATAATAATTAATATTATTATTATGATTACCGAAAAAATCATAATATAATTAATATTGATTAGATTATTAATTATTAATTATTTATTTAGTAATAAAAATAAAGTATTAATTATTTTAATAAATAAACAAAAAAATATTTTTATATTTAATAATATTATTATTATTATTATATTTTTTAATTTTTATAATAATATTATTATTATTTTATTTAATTTGTTTTATTTTTGTATATAATCATTATTACTATCATTATTATTAGTATTATTCATAAATATAATAAAAAAAATTACATGACACAAAATATTATTTCTTAATATAAATTCATAATAAATAAGTTATTATTTATTACATTATCAAATATAAACTATTTATTGAAATTATTTTATGATTAATAATTCATTATCATTAATGTATTATTATAGATAATAAATTATTCATTAAATTGTGGAAAAGTGATTCTTTAATCTCTCATCAAAAAATCTAGAAAAGATGTTTTGTATTGCACCCTTATAATAGGGGTGGCTAGGTGGGATTTTCCATAAATATTATTTGAATACTTCATTGAAAGTAATACTTAATATAAAAACAGTTAAATGATATTTAATTTTAATATTTAAATTATATATATATAAACAAAACGAAACCAAAAAAATTAAGAAAAAAGATGGGCACCATCCGGGACAACGCCCTCTTTAAAAAACTTCAGAAGAAGGCATTGTCCCAAATGATTCTATATTCAGAATTATTCTAAAGAAGTAATTATTTAGAATAGTTCCTTACTAAGAATTATTATAAATAAGGCATTGTCTTAGACAATGCCTTCTTTAGAAGATTTTTAAAGAGGGCACTGTCTCAGACAACGTCTGACCTTCTATGTCAGACCCCTCATTTCCATCATTAGATTGGGAAAACGTTTCCCATTATATATATAATCTAAATTTGTTTTTAATTTATGTTATATAGGGGAATTTTCTCATCCTCAATGCTCTATAGTGAACCTCTAGTGAGCTATATGCCTCAAGGAAATAAAAGAAATTAAATATCAATCAAGTTTAGGATAACTTCTAATAAAACTAGAAGACATCACCAGAGATGGTATCCTAGATTATATGAACTAGAAGCATCACTCTGGGGGCACACACCATAGAGATAACCCATAAAAATTAACCATGAAAAAAAAAGGAAATTAAAACAATGATGTCCTGGAGAGAGGTAAGACCAGGAGATTCTAGAAGAAGAGTGAACACATGTGCGGGAAGGAAAAAAACAAAATGTCATTGCTACCTGAGGGAGCTAAAATAAAGGGAAATGAACTAAATAGACAAGAAAAAGAGGATGAATAGAGTGTTTCTATCAAATAATGGTTGTACATCAAGCTTCCCCTTCCCCTTAATCCACTATATAGATGAAACATTAGCAGTGAGAGAGAGAAAAGTTATATCACTCTGATGTCCCTTACCTTTAAATTTGATTTATTTTTCTTCATTTTATCATATAAAAATTAATTCATAGTTTCTTTGGTAAAGTGTACATATATGTATATGGTATTTGAAAAAAAAATACATCAAGGAGGTGATTTGATCGGTTCCTACCCAGATTTAAAAGCTCAAGATTATTTTATATATCCTTCTCGGAATACTACACTCTTTTTGGATATGATTAGTGCATGATTGGACTACTTTAAAGATCATGTTAGTGACCACTTGAGGTGTGTCCTACTATTAAAAAACATTTATTAATTATATTTTTAGGATGAGGTAACAAGCAGGTACAACATCCATACAACCCTTGTTATGATTATTTTTATCTAGACAATTTAAGCTCAAACCATGCATATTATTTCAATTTTTTAGGGGAAAATAAATGGAACTTTTTTTAAAAAAGATTCCTATGGTTTTTTTTGTATAAATAGTTTCTTATTTATATTATAGTTGAGATAATTAAATAGTTTCATGTTCTATGAGATTCATTATTTTAGTACCCCCGGTTTGAGTTACGTAGCCTTTGTTTATGTTTTTTATGTGTTTAAGGTGAATGGGATGAGTTGGGTTGAGGTTGGGAGAGTTTGGAATGGTTTTGAATAAGTTTGGAGGCATTTCTAAGGGAGCACAGTTAAGGGAAACTATGCGAGTTCTCCAGGAAACCATGCAGGGGGAGAGAGTAGGCTTCGCATGGCTTGTGCATAGTTTTCCAAACCATGTGAGGCAACTGTGAAGACCCTTGCTCCTGATTTAGTAGCGTGCGCATGGTTAGCTCACGGTTTACCAAACCATGCGGGCTAACCGAGCGGCCACTTAAAATAGGTTTTTAAAACCCAGGCTCACTCGGACTTGCCTCATTCCTCTCCAATCTTTCTCCCACTCGATCCTCACTCAGGTTTTTCGGTTCTCAATGGTTGAAGGTGTTCTCCCACCCATTTTGGAATCATTTCAAGGGGGTTTCATGGTGGTTTGAAGGTGGTTTCTCCCAGGTAAGTCTCCCCTCTTGGTTTCTTGGTGTTTTCCTCTAGATCTACATCTCCCTATCTATCGGTTTTCTGGATCTACAGCTATTTTGTGTAGATATAGGGTTTTGGTTTCCTTGGATACTAATTTTAAGGCTTGTGTATGTTAGGTAAATATATCTAGAGAGGTTTCGGTTGTGTGTTCTCTGGATTTTAGTTGTGATTGCTTGTTGGTCGATTTCTCGAGAACCCTAACGGTAGGTGGCTTCTCTCTCGACTCCACTTGGTTAGAACTAGTGGTGTTTGGTTACAATTAATTTTTTGTGCTAAAAATTAATTGTATTTTGATGTGCGAATGTGGTTGGAAATCCCTTGGATGATGTTTGGGGATTTTTGGGAAAAAGTGGGTTTTGTGGTGAGATGCTCTTGTTTTTTATTTTAAAATGAATATTTTAAAATGGGTTGTTGTGAATGATTTGTGAAAATGGTTGATTAAAATGGTTTTCAATAAAGATTTTGTTTTATTTAAATGTGTAATTTCATGGAAAATGATTTAAGGGTGGTTTCAATAAATGGGTGATTTATTGAAGTGGTTGACATGTAATGGAAGTGGTTGATTGCATGTTGTTGTGGCCTTGGTGGGTTATGTGCTTGGTTATGGCTTGATTGGAATGTTGTGTGGAAGTGGGAGGGAAGTAACACTAAAAAAGGGGGATGGATAGTGGATGGAAGGGCTACCATCAAAATATAAGTGTTCGAGAAGTACCGCTAGTTGTGAATGGGTGAATGGGTTGGACGGAAGTTCCACCGTTATGGTTGCTTTGTGTGCATTACTTTGCAAGATGAAAATTTTTGTTCTAATTTGTAAATGATGAAATGGCTTGTGGAATGCATGTTTTAGCTTTCCCATGGTTTCTTGGTTTGGGTGAGATGGCTTGGTAAGGGTGTGTTTGGCTTATGTTAAGGGTTGCACTTGTGATTATTTTCTATAAACTGTTTTATATAAATGTGATAACTGTTTTATCCTAGTGGAGTGCATAGGGAAGTCATTTGGGGAAATCCTACTGAGTAGTTGTACTCACCCCCTGCTTTGGCATGTTGGTGTCTTTGTAGATGTTGTGTATCATGACGTGGGAAAAGTTAAGGCATCACCCTCCTTTAGTGGTGCATCGTGATGTCTGCATGGAGCTTGGAGAATGGATCTTGGTGTGGAGCCATGGAGTGTGTCTTGGATTATTTTGGGTCTTTTTTTGAGTCTTCCGCATATTACTCTGATATGGTATTGGTTGTATTGGTTTTTGGTTTTATTGTGGAACAACTTTGTTGTTCTTTGGGAATAAATGCTTGAATGTTTTGATTGACATGTGTCATATAGTGGTTGATAGTGGATGGTTTGGTTGGTTTTGTCTTAAGGGAAAATTGTTCCCCAATTTGTTCTTGAAGCCCTTGTCATTTATTTCCAGCCTTTGGCATCTTGGGAATGTTTCTTAAGGACAAGTAACCCTCACCTCCTCCTCAATCCAATGAGGTAGGGCGGGTTGTTACAAGTTGTATCATCTTGTTCGGTCCTTTGGAGTTGATTCTCGGATTTGGAGTTGACATTCGTTGTGGTATATTCCTTGAGTCAGGATGTTATCAAGGCATAGGAATGTTGGAACTTGGAATGTATAGCATAAAAGGACATAGCTAACCCTTTTATGTTGAACATCAAGTTACCAGGGAGTTGGGTACATAAGTGGTTGGAGACACTTATAGGCATTGAATATCTCATTTTCGTGGGTGTAGCCAATGAGATGAGCATGGCATGCATGGTGGAAATGACTTCCCTCTAGGATGCATATTTCATTGGGGTATAATGATTTATGTTGAGATATGAATGTGGGGATTTTGAAAAATATCAAGTGGGTTTCAAAACAGAAGGATTTGAAACATGGAAAGTGGTGGTATTTTGAAAATGGTTTGATTTTCAAAAATGGTGAAACACGGAAAATGTGGAAAGGTGGAAATCCTCGTTGTGATAGTGTTGTGTAATGAAAATTTAATTGATAATTCTTGATGTCTATGTAAGTGAGAATCATGGTTGTTTGTTTTATGTTTATAGAAATGGAACCGGGTAGGCGTCGTAGAGACCAACCGGAAGTGGCCGATGAGAACTTGGTTTCACCTGATCCCTAAGTGAACCAGTAGTTAGTCCAGAGCATAGTGCAAGCTTTACAAGATGTAGGAAGTGTGAATATAGCTAAAGAACCAAAGCATGTTGATTATGTGGCTCAATTTCAAAGGCATGATCCACCCATCTTTAAGGGTGATTCAGACCTGGAAAAGGCAGAGGCGTGGCTGTCCAGAATGAACAGAATTTTAGAATTCTTGGGGATGATGGTAGAGCTGAAAGTAAAGCTAGAAACGTATAAGCTAGAGGATCTTGCCCTTCAGTGGTGGGAGTTGGTAGTCCAAGCTGGAACGGACTAGGGTAAGATGTGGGAAGTCTTTGAGTAATTGTTTAATAAACAATTCTACCTACATAAATTTTGAATTCAGCACACAACGGATTTCTTCCATTTGAAATAGGAAAACCTTTTGGTAACGAAGTATGCAGCTAAGTTTATGAACTTAGTGAGATTTTCACCCGAGGTGGTGGGTAGTACATAATTGAAAGCTCGTATCTTCAAAGCTAGTTTGAGGATAGAGATTCATTCCAAGATAGAGTTGTTGTGTATAGATGATTACACAGAGATGGTGAATAGAGCCTCGGTGGTTGAGCGGGACCTGTTGGGAGCTCCGAGCTAAGGTAGCATGGTGGTACCCATGGGGAATAGTGGGAACTCTAACGCTGGGTTCAAGAGGAATAAGGACACTTATTCTCAGGGCAGGAGTATGGAACATAATCTAACGGAAGGATTGGTAAATCTTCCTATGAATCCCCAGAGCAAGCCAGGATGTTTTCAGTGTGGTTCTACAATTCACATCAAGCAGGATTGTACGACACAACCTCGAGCATGTCATAATTGTAAGCAGATGGGGAATCTGCAGCATTATTGTTGGAATGCTCCAAGGTCGGGTGCGCGTGACACTCCTTTGGGATCACAGATGTCGTATGCATCGACGGGATGGGTACAATAGCATACCCCTCATCAGTAGAGAAAAATCAGTTATGGTGATTCTTAGAACACAACAACTCCTCATCAGGGCAATAAAGAGATGAGTGTGGAAACCAAGGCATTGTTTGGACCCGAGAAGGTTGTGGTGGATGATCAGTCAGGACCATCCATGGTGCGAGGTACTATTCTTTTAAATTCTACCTTGATGCAAGTGTTGTTTGATATGGGTGCCTCATACTCTTTTATTGTTTCATGTGTGGTAGAGTTGATGGGTTTAAGGGTAGAAATTAAGCCTTTATTTTTAAAACATCAAACTCCTCTGGGTCAAAGAGAGTGTGGAGCCTTCTTGTGTAGAGCATGTTGTATCATTGTGGGTGGGGTTGAGCTAATGTGGAATTTCTTAGTTCTTTAGATGGATTGGTATGATATAATCCAGGGAATGGATTGGATGGTGGCGTTTAAGGCCCACATCGACTGTAATGCGCGGATAATGTATTTTACGACACATGATGGCGTTAGAAATATCTTTAAAGGAGAGAGGAATGAAAGGCAAGGTGAAATGGGTTTGTTGGCACCAGTAGTAGGCACGATATCGTATTAGTTGGCGGTGTTGTCATTGGAATCGGTAGAGGGTGTTGAAAAAAGTGTTCTTCCGGCAGTGGTGGATATGTTCATGGATGTTTTTTCCAAAGAATTCTCGGGGTTACCTCCCGTAAGAGAAGTTGAGTTTACGATTGATCACATTCTAGGGACCAATCCTATCTCACTTTTGTCTTACCGGATGGCACCTACTGAATTGCGGGAATTTAAAGTCTAGTTAGAGGATTTAGAAAACAAAGGGTTTATCCATCCTAGCACATCTCTGTGGGCAATGCCAGTGTTTTCTGTGAAAAAGGTGGATGGAAATTTGAGGCTTTATGTTGATTATCGTCAACTTAACCAAGTTATGATAAAGAACAGATATCCACTTCCACAAATTGATGACTTGTTCGACGAGTTGAGGGGAGCCCAGTGGTTCTCCAATATCAACCTGAGGTCGGGATATCATCAATTGTGGGTGATGAAGGAAAATATTCATAAAACATCTTTCAGAAGTAGATATGGTCATTATGAATATGTGGTTATGCCCTTTGGTATAACGAATGAACCAGCGGTATTCATGGAATTGATGAATCAGATATTTCAGAGATATATTGATTCATTTGTGGTGGTATTTTTAGATAATATTCTGTTGTATTCAAAGACAAGGGTGGAGCATGAGCAGCACTTGGCGACAGTGTTGGGAATCTTGAGGGAAAATTGGTTGTATGCCAAATTGTCAAAGTGTGAATTTTGGATACAGGAAGTCCGTTTTCTTGGCCATGTGATTTCTAAAAGGGGTGTTTTAGTGGATCCGGAAAATATAGAGGTTTTTATCTCATGGAAACTGCCAAATAATGTGTTTGAGGTACAGAGTTTCCTTGGTCTAGCTGGGTATTATCGGCGTTTTGTTCATAATTTTTCACGTTTGGCTTCACCGATGATATCTTTGACAAAAAAGAATATTCCATTCCAATGGGATGAACAGTGTCAGCAGTGTTTTGAAGAGCTAAAGGGTCACCTTACATCAGCACCAATCTTGGTTTTTCCAGAACCAGGAAGAGGGTACATTTTGTATTTCGATGCATCAGGATCAGGGTTGGGGTGCGTTCTCAGGCAAGGGAATCATGTGGTTGCGTATGTCTCATGGTAGTTGAGGGTTCATGAGAAGAACTACCCAACTCATGATTTGGAATTGGAAGCAATGGTCCATGCTTTGAAAGTGTGGCATCATTATATCTTCGGTGAGAAATCCATGGTATATACAGATCATAATAGCTTGAAGCACATTTTCTCACAAAGGGATTTGAACTTGAGGTAAAGGATTTGGATAGAATATCTCCAGATGTTTGATTTTTATTTGATGTACACACTAGGTAAGGGAAATTCGGTGGCAGATTCATTAAGTATAAAATCATATTTTCAAGTGGTGAAATAGGCATCGGACCAGTGGAAGTTGATGTCAGGTATAGCTGACATGTGGTTGGAATGTGAGGACCAGGGTGATAGAGCGGTCTTCTTTCCTGTCTTGTTGATTCCAGACTTGGTTGGCCTGGTTAAAGAGGCACAGATATCTATTTCTCAGTGTGTGACCATGAGGTCGAAACTTAATGGTGGGGAGACCATTGAGGGTTATCAATTTAATGGAGATTCAGTTTTGTGTTTTCGGAATCAAATTCGTGTACCAGTTGCTTTTCAGGAGGATCTTCTCAGGGCGTATCATCATTCCAGATGGGTTGTTCATTCTAGAATTAAGAAAATGTATAAATCATTGAAAGTGCAGTTCTGGTGGGCTGGTATGAAAAGAAGTGTGTCTGAGTTTGTTTTGAGATGCTTGACTTGTCAGCAGGTCAAGACAGAGCATCAGAGGCCAGCGGGAATGTTGCAGTCTTTACCAATCCCTATTTATAAATGGGAGAAAATAGCAATGGATTTTGTTACATTTCTCCCAAGAATGGTCAGGAAGCACAATTCCATTTGGGTGATAGTGGATCAGCTAATGAAGTCGTCTCATTTCATCCTAATTCATGAATCTCATACGGTGGAGGATCTGTCCAAAATCAATATCTGGGAGGTGGTAAAAAGGCATGGCATTCCAGTTTTTATTGCATCATATAGAGATTTGAGTTTTACATCTCATTTTTTTAAATCCTTATAGCAAGACCTTAGAACACAATTGACTATGAGCACAGCGTATCACCCTCAGAAGGATGGTCAATCTGAGAGGACAATACAAACTTTGGAGTATATGTTGTGGGCTTGTGTCATGGATTTTGGTGGCTTGTGGGAGGAGAACTTTTCATTGGTTGAGTTCTCGTATAATAACAGTTATCAGGAATCCACACATATGGCTCTGTTTGAAGTGTTGTATGGGCGGTCGTGTCATTCTCCACTATGCTGGGTGGAAACAGGTGAGTCCTTGATGGTTGGACTGAGCCTTGTCTAGGAGACTATGGAGAAGATCAAGTTAATTAGGAAGAGAATGGAGATGGCTCAGAGTCTTCAGAAATTTTATGTGGATCATCTTCGATGGTCGTTGTCATTCGAGGTGACTGACCATGTTTTCTTGAGGATCTCTCTTAGGTTGGGACATCGTCAGTTTGGGAAGCAGGGAAAGTTATCTCCAAGGTATATTGGACCTTTTGAGATTCTTGAGAGGGTTGGTGAGGTGGCTTATCATTTGGCTTTTCCACCATGGTTCAGTGCGGTGCACAATGTGTTTCATGTGCCGTAGTTGAAAATTTATCAGCCAGATTGTGACCATGTGATTTGATGGGATCATGTTGAGCTAGAGTCAGATGCTTCGTTGGTGCACGTGTCAGTGCGGGTTATGGATAGGCAAGAGAAAGTCTTGAGTGGTAAAAGAATTGGTTTATTTATTGTTTTGTGGTAGCATGGTAAGATTCAAGAGGATACTTGAGAGCGGGAGAAAGAAATGGTCGAGCAGTGGCCCGAGCTCTTTCAGCAAAGGGCAGGTTCACTACTTTTCGAGGATGGAAAGTCCAATGGTGGGGAGAATGTTGTACCCCTGATTTGAGGTATGTATCCTTTTTTCTTCTTTTTATGTGTTTAACGTGAATGGGATGAGTTGAGTTGAGGTTGGGAGAGTTTGGAATGGTTTTGAATAAGTTTGGAGGCTTTTCTAAGGGAGCACGGTTTGAGAACGGTTAAGGGAAACCGTGCGGGTTCTCCAGGAAAACGTGTAGGGGGATACAGTAGACTTCGCATGGCCTATGGATGGTTTTCCAAACCGTGTGAGGAAACCGTGCAGACCCTTTATCCCGAGGCAGTAGCATGCACACGGTTAGTGCACGGTTTTCCAAACCGTGTGGGCTAACCGTTCGGCCACTTAAAAAGGGTTTTAAAAACCGGGCTCACTCATACTTGCCTCATTCCTCTCCAATCTTTCTCCCACTCGAGCCTCACTTGGTTTTTTCAGTTCTCAAGGGTTTAAGGTGTTCTCCCACCTGTTTTGGAAGCATTTCAAAGGGGTTTCGTGGTGGTTTGAATGTGGTTTCTCTCGGGTAAGTCTCTCCTCTTGGTTTCTTGGTGTTTTCCTCTAGATCTATATCTCCCTCTCTCTTATTTTTCTATATCTACACCCGTTGTGTGTAGATATAGGGTTTCGGTTGCCTTGGATGCCAATTTTAAGGCTTTTGGATTTTAGGAAAGGAGATCTAGAGAGGTTTCAGTGGAGCATTCGCCATTTTTGAGGTGTGATTACTTGTGGGTTGATTTCTCGGGAACCCTAAAGGTATGTGGATTCTCTCTCGACTCCACTTCGTTAGAACTAGTGGTGTCTGGTTAAAATTATTTTTTGTGCTAAAAATTAATTATGTTTTGATGTGTGAATATGGTTGGAAATCCCTTGGGTGATGTTTAGGGATTTTTGGGAAAAAGTGGGTTTTGTGGTGAGATGTTCTTATTCTGGATTTTAAAATAAATATTTTAAAATGGGTTTCTGTGAATGATTTGTGAAAATGGCTGATGAAAATGGTTTTCAATAAAGATTCTGTTTTATTGAAATTTTTAATTTCGTGGAAAATAATTTAAGGGTGGTTTCAATAAAGGGGTGATTTATTTAAGTGGTTGACATGTAATGGAAGTGGTTGATTTCATGTTGTTGTAGCCTTGGTGGGTTATGTGTTTGGTTATAGCTTGATTAGAATGTTGTGTGGAAGTGGGTGAGAAGTGCCACTATAAAAAGGGGGTGGATAGTGGATGGAAGGGCCACCATCAAAATATAAGTGGTCGGGAAGTACCGCTAGTTGTGAATGGGTGAACGGGTTGGACAGAAGTTCCACTGTTATGGTTGCTTTGTGTGCATTGCTTTTCAAGATGGAAATTGTTGTGCTAATGTGTAAATAATGAAATGTCTTGTGGAATTCTTGTTTTGGTTTTCCCATGGTTGCTTGGTTTTGGTGAGATAGCTTGGTAAGGGTGTGTTTGGCTTATGGTAATGGTTGCACTTGTGATTATTTTATATAAACTGTTTTATATAAATGTGCTAACAGTTTTATCCTAGTGGAATGTGTAGGGAAGTCATTTGGGGAAATCCTACTGAGTAGTTATACTCACCCCCTGATTTGGCATGTTGGTGTCTTTGAAGATGTTGTGTATCGTGATGTGGTAAAAGGTAAGGCATCACCCTCCATTAGTGGTCCATCGTGATGTTTGGGTGGAGCTTGGAGCATGGAGCTTGGTGTGGAGCCATGGAGTGTGTCTTGGCTTATTTTGAGTCTTTTGTTGAGTCTTCCGCATAGTACTCTGATATGGTATTAGTTGTATTGGTTTTGGGTTGTATTGTGAAACAACATGGTTGTATTTTGGGAATATATGCTTGAATGTTTTGGTTGACATGCATCATATAGTGGTTGATAGTGGATGGTTTGGTTGGTTTTTTTCTTAAGGGAAAATTGTTCCCCAATTTTTTCTTGAAGCCCTTAGCATTTATTTCCAGCCTTTGGCATCTTGGGAACGTCTCTTAAGGCCAAGTAACCCTCACCGCCTCCTCAAGCCAATGAGGTAGGGGTGGGGTGTTACAATTATCCCTTCAACAGTTTATGTGTTTTGGTTTTTTATTTAAGGTTTTTATAAATATTTATCTTCAAATTAAATGATACTAAATATTTTCCCTTCTTATATTAGATAGTATTTATGTTCTTTTGACTATATAAGTATGTATTCTTGCATTCCAAATTCATGATATATTTAAATTGATAAACTGAAGGTTGATAATGATAATAAATAGGTTATTATGTTCATATTCTCAAAGAATAAAATGAAAATGTTGTTATGAAGAATTATATGGTTGTTTATTCTATGTTTTTTTCATTTTATCTAAGGCCTTAAAGTATGTATTTTTTATATGCATTTGTGTTAATGAAATATTGGTTAGTCACTTTTTTGAATTTGTAATTTCTTATTTGGAGTTTCTATTTACTACTTGTGTAGTGTTGTTTTGAGTATATGTTGGTGAAAAATTGTATCCTGGGGTATTGGTGAAGGATTGTTATTCCATCATGGTAGACCATGATTAGGTGTTAGGGGTTTTTGGGAGGAGGATAGAGGATTGTGAGCTAGTGGCCTTATTTTTCAATACAGGGGAGGGGTGGGGTTGGATTCATGGGCTGGTCAGTATATGTATTTTTATATGATACATTTAGGCTATTAAGTAACATTTTTATTGATTATTCTAAAAAATTTCTTCATTATTTATATAATTAGATTTTTCCAAGAATTTAAACTTTTCTTCAAATTAGGAGACTCCTGGTTTGATGTAGTTTCATGCAAGTTAATTTATAATTGCTATAAAATAATTATATCAGGTATGTTATATGAAATTAAATCAAATTCATAAATAGAATATAATTTTTAACAATCTATATAGTAATAAAAAATCCTGAAAATTCATTTAATAATAATTTATAAATAGATATTAATTAGTGTCATTTTTTATAATAACAGATCAATTAATATTCTTAATAATATTACTAATAGAAAGATCAATGTTGGTAATTATCTCACCAATATAATAGTATGTTGTATTAATCTATTGCTAAATATTGTTTCTAATAGATATATTATATATTAACATCGTTATAATTGTAAAAAAACAACTTTATTTGTCAGATAATGATTACTAACAAAGTTTTTACTGATAATTTAGTGACATAGATATAGATATTGGTAAACTTATTTACCAACAAAAAATATACTTTTAGTAACATATATGTCCCTATTAAAAAATTTAAATATTTTTTAGTGAAAGTATCATATCCTACTAAACAAAAAAAGAAAATCTATTAATTGATATTATTTTTATTATTCTAATTATACACCGAGGACATTTTATTTTAGGAAGATAAGATATTTAACTAAATTGGTAATTTTTCTAAGTGAATTGAAAAGAGAAACCATGAATTTTATTCTATTGAAGAATAAATTTTCTATTATTTATGTGGAATAAGATGGATTTGAACATGATGTTAATAAAAAATTGATACCCAAAAATGTCTCAAATCATAAAATTATTTTATAGAAGTAAAATAAATTGATAAGGAAAAACTTATTGAAGTTTTATTAATGAAAAACAAAAAACAACAACACATGGATTATTGATAGTGATCATTCATCACACATGAAAAATAGTGTAAGTTTATTGAAAATTTTAAATAATTATGTGGATAGTATGTTACATTTTTTGTAATGATGTGTATTTAAATATAAAAGCATCAATAAAATAAATATAGGTGTAGAAGATTTAAAAACATAAAAGTAATCTTTTTGTATGAACTTCATAATAATATCCTGATTATGACTCAATTATTGGACTTGTTTCTTTAATTTTTATTCAATAAGAGGGGTTATTTAATAAAAAGTGATAATATGGGTGATTTGGTCTAATTTTAGAGGAATAATGACAATATTTATCAAATAACCATGAAAAACATATTTTCTTACTATAAAATAAGGGAACAAACTGGGGCAATGTGAACTTGGCTATATTCACCAATAAAACATGCAGAATATTTCTAATTTCAAGTTATAAAACAAAATACATGTTTTTAAGATACATTGGGAAAATTATTGTGATTATTACATGAAAGGAAAGATGGCTTGTAATCTTTACAATCCAAAGAAGTAGAGAGCATGAAATATTCTTGACTTGATTTACATAAAAAATTGTCCCATTACACAAAATGGGGATAAATTTAAGTAGTACTATATCATGTTTGTTAATGGTTGTATTTGGATGACATGAATCATGGTCATGAACTTAGATAATTGGTTGAGGAATTATATCAAATGGTATTGTCTTCTTTCTGAAAATAAATGTGGAAGGATGATCCAAAATTTATGATCAAACAATAAAATTAAGTATACTTCAATAGAAGTTGAAAAATATTTGAAGAAACATTTCATAAAATGTGAGGTTTCATTGGTGATAAATACATAGAAAAATAGAGTGTTTGAAATAAATAAACATATTATAAACAATATGGCAAATGCATTGTTAATTAAAAGAGGTAGTGTATATTCTAAATAGGTTCTTACTCTAGGATAGAAAATTATTCCATAAGAGATGTTCTATAAAATGAATCAAACTCTAAAACACTTAATAGTATTTATAATCATGTAATTTATCAATAATAAGGAATATATATAAGTAAAATATATTGATACAGTGAATGAAATAAATTATGTGAAAGTGTTTGAATAAAAATATATAAATATTTTAAATGGCTCATAGATGGATAAAATTCATGAAGATGAACAAGATCATGAATCTATTTATTAAGAACCTCATTATAAACCACATGAGGGTGATTATGAAATTGAATTAGAATAGGAATATAGAGTTGATTTGAATCACTCACTAAATCAAACTTGAAATCAAATGAGAATAGTTGAAATTGATGAGTCCAATATCCTAGGTGATAAAACAACATCAACAAAAACATGGTTAATTGATAAAATTTAGAAAAAATATTATTATATCAAGTTTATTCTAGATCATTTTATATAAAAAAATGAATCACGTTTTATATAAGGGAGGGATTAATTTGATCCAATTGAGAAAAACAAGAGATGGGGGAATGTGAATAGACTACATCAACAAAATTTAATTGGAACAAAGTCTATTATCAAAGATAAACTTTATGATAATGGAAGTGTAATTAAAAAAACAAGGATTTTTTATAAAGGATGTGTCATAAATTGAGGGTATTAATGTGGAAGAAAAATTTACACCACTATAGATACTTTAATTAATTCATTTGTTCTTGGAAGTGAAAATCCAAAGGATCTTTAAAATCTTCCAAATGGATGTAAAGACAAAATTATAAAATGGTGTGATCAAGGAGGAATTATACAATGAATAATTAAATGTATTTTAACTTGATAAATATTATAAAAATATATATCATACAAATAATGATTTATATGGTTTGATACAAGAACTATGATCTTGATATGATCAATTTGACACTTATTGAAGAAGTTAGGATTCAAGAGAGGTGATGTTAACTACATCTTGTCTGTAACTATTAAAAAGAAAAAGAAATTAATGGTACTAATATATGTTTAAAATATCATATTTTTTAAGAATAAAATTTGAATCATGTGAGTAATTTATAAGCATTATGGGATCAGAGTTTGAGATGTAAACGATTCGATAAATCACTTACTTTATTGGATTTCAAGTAAATCAATAAGGTAAGTATACATTTATCATTGAATCATGTTAATGAATTTTTAAATAAATTTGGAATGTATGATATAAATTCAGTGTCAAAAACCATTATGATTTGAATAAAACTTAGAATTAATTATGTTATAAATTCATTAGATATAAAGTTGTTTCATAAAATGATTGGAATATTGCTTTACTCAATGAAAACATGACCATATATAGTATATGAATCGTTTATGGGAAATCTATTTCAAAGTAATTTGAAATAGTAACACCTCATTACATTGAAGAAAATAATGTGGTGTATTATTCTAACTCTTTATTATAGTTTATTATATAAATTAAGTGGAAAATGATTAATGGCATATAGTGTTAGGGATTTGGTTAGAGATGTGATGGAAAAAAATCAATAAGTGGTGGATCTTTCTATAGTAGAAAAAAAAATTGGTTGGTTGAGAAATAAACAAGAGAGTATTTCTCTTATCATAACTAAAATAAAGTAGATATTGGATACAAAATCA
Source organism: Viscum album (assembly GCA_963277665.1). Classification (NCBI taxonomy): domain Eukaryota; kingdom Viridiplantae; phylum Streptophyta; class Magnoliopsida; order Santalales; family Viscaceae; genus Viscum; species Viscum album. The sequence continues at coordinate 2,104,870,990 of OY728140.1, read as the reverse complement.
TGTACCCAGCTAATTTAAATAAAGTAACAGTTAGAGAATATTTTTGAATAACTATAGTGATCTTGTGTGACAACAAAGGTGAAATTAATATTACAAAAAACAAATTACAACACTAATTAAAAAATTATATTAAGATTATATATAATTTCATTAATGAAAAAGTGGAGAAAAGGGTTTTTAATGTGGAACATATTGAAACAAATGAGAAAGTGGTAGATATTTTCACTAAACCAATAGTCACACTAACATTTGAGAAATATCTGTTGAATCTTAGAGTTCAACCACCTCTCTCAACTTTAGAAGATTTTAAAGAATACCCTCACCACATATGTTTTAAATTTATATAAATGGTGTCTTATGTTTGAAATTAAAGAGTGTACAATTTATCTATGTTGGATGAAATAGGGAGAGAGATACTATCTAGGGAGATTAATTATTTTGGTTTAAAAAGTGAATAAGTGGTATACTATCATGAACCAGCATGGGACACCCCTAATATACTAACCAAATACAACCTATGACATGAATTGAGGCATATTTTCAGTCACCCCAGATTGGATATAAGAACCAAGGCATAAAAATAAACTTGATGGGAATGATTTTACCCAGATAAATAATATTAAACAATGAGTGTAACTCTACCGATAATCTAGAATGGTAAAACCATACATTATAAGTCCATTCATAAACAAAATAAATGGATTTTAATAGAAGCAAACCAAACAAGTAATCTCAAATAAATAAGATATATATCCAAATAAATACAAATAGAACCAAAACCATAGATTCATGAGGAAGTTTGAATTATCCTGTATAACCATAATTCTAAATGAAAACTAGAAATACTGACACAATATTTATGTCACTCTGAGTCATTTTCCACCCTCAATACTAACATAACAACTAAATGATAAATCCAAATCCAAAACTTGAACCTGCAAAAGAGCTAATCATCCTACAGACACTGAGTGGTGTAAGTAGGGTGTGAGCATAAACATCACAATAGTATTTCACCAAATATTCCATGATTTTCTATTTTAAAAAAATCTAAAAATACTATTTTGAAAAAAAATACTTTAAAATATGGTTCTTATAAATTTTAAGAAAGATAACTCCTAACCATTCTCTAAAAAATATTTTAAACCTAGAATGATCTGAAGTAACTTAAAAAAATATTTTGATGTTTCATTTAAAATGTATCTTGAAATTTCCTTTTTAAAACTAATTTATTAAAACAAATCAATAAGGGTCTTGAAAATTAATAAATAAAATATTAAGTAACTAAACCAAAATATAAAAGAAATAATAAAACCAATAAAACAGTTTAGATACTAATATGGTAAATATACAAGTAAATAATACTAAAAGACATAATAATTCAAGTATAGTAGATTCATATCATAAGTGTGGAACAGAACTAAAACTACCATGTAATAAATGGAAAGAAAAAGAATGAATATATATTACTATAGTAAACTTCTAAACATACTGTGATATGATCCTATACAAACTCGAGTGGAACCATCTATTGGCCTATTCATGCATCCTTAGTCTATAACCAATGGGTTTCTCTCAACTATCATCACCATTGGAACTCCCCCCAAGGACTAGGCCCATACCATACTAAGGGGGATCTAGTCAGTCTCATTATGACTAGACAGTAATTTTATCTTAACATATCACTATGATTCCAAGGATTCCCATGATATTAGTGGTAGAGTATGGGTAAGGGTGTTTTTCTTAACTAATAGACACCAATAAATAAACACTTGACAAACCATGCTAACCTCACACCTCAACCCACCCGCCTACATCCCACTTACCCAATCCCTGTTCTAGATCATATAATCATCCATAATAATCACCATCATTAAAAAATATTTTAAATAGAATTTCATGGGAATTTAGTTAAAGTAATGGATTATTCTAGTTTGAGAATTTAATTCAAAAATGTGTGAACCAGACCTATTTTTTAAAAAACTAATTTCATAATTTTTAAGATTATTTTGGAAAACATTTAAATTCTCATGGTTAATCATAAATTTCATTTCAAAGTGATAAAAATCCATGAAATCTTACCCAATGAAACATTATTTTAAATCCATTTTTATAATCATTTTAAAATCATATGACAATTGGAAGTCTTTTTGAAGTTGTAAGAAAATCCCACTTTAAAACCATTCAATTCAATAATCCATAAAACGTCAAAATATAAAATCACTAAAGAATAATTAAAAACTATAAACATTTAAAATTGAAAAAAAATATAAGAATAAATTTAAATCATACATTAAATCCCAATGAAAAGAAAATACTAAACAAAAAACCCCTTGAAAACCAATGAATTTTTCTATGTGAAATCATTTAGAGTTTTAAAAACTTTTTAGAAACACTAATATATTTTTATGAAAAATCACCAAGAACACCATTAGATACATAATGGACATAATTTTAAAGATAAGTTTTTTTAAAATCTCAATCATATATATAATTCTATGAAAAATAGAAACATGGAAAAACTTACCTCAACCATGTTCGGATGTGATGAATCTATCTATTAAGGAAGGAACAATACCAAAAAACACTATGCACACCCTAGCATAAAAATCTACAAGGGATAAGGTCGAATCATGTAATATCCTTCCAAACTCATTATATTTTGAAGATATGTAGTTCCACTAACCTTAGGTGACATCCCCAAGACACCAAAGGATAGAATTAAATTCCAAGGGATTAAGAGAATGTTAGGGGATTATTTTCCCTAATAACCCAAAAAACCTATCAAGAAAGTCATAAAAACCAAGAAAAAAATATATGATGCATGATAAGATATCCATACAACTCAAAAAAGTAACCACAAATAACTATAATAGAGAAATAGTGGGAAAAAATATGTAATAAGAAGACTCCAAGACATAAAGCCTCAGGAAATTAAGTGGTGCCACTGTAGACCAATACATAGGCACTCCAAATCTCCATCTCCACCAAATAAATGATGATTTCAAGGATATCCACTGGAGAAATAAGATACATGGTCATTACTTGTATCTTGGTATAAAATATATATAAATACACCAAAGTTCCCAATCAATGGGTGAGCATAACACTTAGTAGGTAATCCCCTGATACTTCCCTACACATTCCACTATGATAAGAAAAAGTTAGAATATTTTATATAAAATATGAGAAAAATTAATAAATAGTTGATATAAGATATAAATGGTTTCCATGGAAAATGTTAAATAAATATTTTAAATCCATTTCTTATTACATTGTATAATCATTCCAGATCCAAATCCATACACACACACAATGCATAAAATCATGGACCTCCCTATACTCACAAGTGGTTATCCATCCCTTCACCAATCCATTTCATGGTGAACTGTTTTAATGAGGGTTCTTTTACACCCTTGTTTTGTCCCATTTTTATAATGTTACATTCACACCCTTATCCTATCCCATTTTTACATGAACACATGCCAACAATATTATGCTAGGTGACTCATTAAAACATTTCTTGAAAACACAATTCCCATTAACCTTCTTTTAAAATCAACTTTGTTTCAATATTTCAAAACCAAACTTTTAAAATAACATCAAAAAATGGATTTTCCATATATATTTACTCAATGGATTCCCAAGTAAATCATAAAAACAATTTATGAAAACTCAAAACAACAAGTTCCATAATATTATAGTGGTCGAGAATCCACCTACCTAGAGTTCGTTTGGTATGATGGATCTAAGATTATTCCACCAATATCACCCCTTCTATCTATTACTCTGTTAAAATCCAAGAATATATCATCAAAAAGGGGTTCGTAAGGGAACCCTAGAGCTCTTCTTCCTCGCTGACGGCGGCGGCGGCGACCGCGGGGATCCCTCCTCCTCCTTTGGGGGAGGGATTCTCCCACACCAATGATATGCATCATTTTAGGCCTTTTTTGAACCCTGAACTTCTCCCTTCTTTTCCGACTATTGATTTAACCCCTAAGGTTGCGGAACTCATTCAGGGATGCCCGAATCTTCAGATCTCGAACTCTAAATTTGCTGAATCTTCTGCGCTTCTGAACCTCACCTTGGTTGCGAGATTTAAGCAGCGAAGGCCCTCGGTGGATTCATTTGACAGACTCATCTTCGACACCTGGGATCTCTAGGAGCGGGCTACAGTTGGCTTGATTGGCAATCAGCATATCATGATCCACTTTGCTTCCGAGGAGGATCTCATCCTCGCCTGGTCTAGGGCGCCCCGGAGTTGCAATGGATGCCGCTTCATCTTGTTCCGCTGGTCTTTTGACTTCCACATGAACCGTGACCCGCCTTCCGCGGTGCTTTGGGTGAGTTTTCCTAACTTACCATTACCTTTTCAAAATCCCGCTATCATTAAGATGCTTGGTAATATCGTTGGGAAGTATCTTTGTTCTGATAATCGTACGCGTGCGGTGTGTCACCCTGTGAATCTGAGGGTTTTTGTGGATATGGACGTGTCGAAGGCCCCATTTGAGTTTGTCTGGATTACGATCGACGATCAGTACAGATGTAAACAGAAAGTTTTCTATGAGGAGTGGATGGACTTCTATTCTAAATGTAGGAGACTTGGACATGTCTTGGAGTAGTGCCGGCAGGGGTCTTCTTCGAGGGCGAGTTAGAGAGACACCGTTCTTCCAAGGGAGGTTGGGCGAAATGATAATTGGGGATCTCCCAATGGATGTGCAGTAAAGGGTGTGCGGGCTGATGGAACATCGAAAGTCGAATGAAATTCTCCAGAGGAGGCCAGTGGTCCATTGAGTGCTGTTATGGTGGCCCGGAGTGAGGGTCTGGAAAAAGGCAACAGAGGAGCTGTCTCATTTACTACTGGCTTGGGTTTCTCTTGCGGTGATACACAGGGGAGGCAGGACAACTTGCTGCTCAGTCCCGATAATCAGAAAGTCCTTGATGTTTTCAGTAGGTTGATAGGTGATCTCAATGGGGGGAGGTGTCCTGGTTCTGGGCCCATTGGCATTGCAGAGGCTGAGCAAGTTCATTATTGACCTGCAGATGTTCAGCAGGTGGAGGCTCAGACTGAATCTGAAAGAAATAAGGAGACCCAGCCCATGGATGGCTCTTTGGGCAATGATATTTTCAATGAACAGTCGGTTGGAGTGGTTAATGTCCAGATGTTGGGAATAGCGGGAGGCAAGGAGGCAGTGGATAGGCTTACAGTGCCTGTGCAGGCTGAGGATCCTGCGGAGGTTGTTGATGGATGGGTTAGGACCTTTCATGGGCTGAAATCTCACCATGTGCAAAAGGCTGATGGCATTGCTGTGAGCAACTGATTTTCTGGTCTTGTGGATGCTGAAACTGAGGTGGATTAGGTTCAAATGGTGCCTGGTTTGGGTTCTGGCCAGGTGCCTGCTGTAGCTCTTGAGTTGCATGGCCATTCTCCAAGGATGAAAAGCTTTAATCTGGAGGCTGGGGATAGTATGCAGATTGGGACTTCTGGAGAGATTGAGAAAGTGGCTCAATCTCAGTGTTTAACATTGTTTGGTCCTAACAGTCATGTGGAGCCGGAGCAAGGTGTGAACTTTTGTCCTCGGATGGTGTGCTTACCTGAGAAATGGGGGGATATTTCTGATATTGAGAAGGAGGTTGATGGCAATTCTCGTACCTCTTTTAGTGATATTTTCCAACATGGGAAGAAGGTGATGGCAGAGTGTGTGGGTAACTCTACCACCCCTCCAAAAAGAAGACAATGGAAAGATTATTCTTCTTTGCCAAGGCCGATGTCCACCAGAGCTTCTTTGAGCAATGGTAAGGTAATGACTTCTTCTGATGCGTTTGTGCAATTGGAGAAGATGAATCTCAGACTGAAGTATGTGAAGCTGATGAAGCAATATGAAAGTTCGGAATGGGAGTCGGAAACCGCAGGTGAGGCGTTTGATTATGGAGATGGTGATGGGTATGATGGCGGGTATGGTTCCTAGCTTGTTTTCTTTTTACTTCTTGTTTGCTGTACTTTTTTCCTTTATTTAATAAATGGTCAGGGACTTTGTCCCTGGCTGAGCCTTCCTGGTATATCATCAAAACTCATCTAATTCATATATATCTAGATGTCAAAACCAATATATGGTTCCACTCAAGGAAGGTTAAAGTGATAAAAGATGATAAGGAAGAATGAGATCCAAACCTTTCACTTCTATAATTGAATGCCCAAAGATTTATTATAAATTGGACTCACTTCATCAAAGACTTCCAAAAATTTCCTAGGTATCCTTGGAATTTGAGAGGGGGAAAAAGAAACAGCACAAGAAATTACAACTATGGGCTTAGTTAAAATTGTTTGGGCTCGACTGCATTCACGACATGAATAACCCATTCATGTTGTGAATGGTTTAGGGGTCACTTATGTTGAAAAACCTGTCACCTTAGGTGGAAAATAAAAATAATCAACTCATGTCCTGAATCACTCTTATTTCATGAATTTACATAACCTTTCACTTGATGAATCCATTTCACACTATAAAGAAAAATCATGGCATGTTGCTTTAATTATCCATGTCATGAATACACCATTCACAGTGTGAATAATTCCAATAGATAGATTACAACTGCCTCTTCTAAGTCCTATAAAATGATTCTATAAAATTATCCCAATGACTGAAAAAAAAGATATAAGACAATGGTGTACCTCATACTAGAGGTGTTTCATTCTCCCCACCATTGGTATTTTCATCCTTGAGAAGATGTACACCAAACTTTACCTTGAAAATATTAGGCTATTTCTCCTATATAAACATTTCTCATTCCCATGTTTCATCTTGAAATTGACTATTAAGCCATAAAACTCTCATTAAGAAAATAGATCTCACTTGTAGGATATTTTCATGTATGCCTAGAAACTAAACTGGTTAATGGATAAAAGTTTCATCAGTATCAAGAGTAACATGATCCCAACTAATCACATAACAATGATCTGAGTGGTACTTATTCAGTTAATAAACATGAAATATGTTAAGGATATCATTAAATCTTGGAATTAAGACTAGAAAATATGCAATAGTTCTAATCTATTATGCATTCTTGAACAGTCCCACATAATATGGTGCTAACTTCCCTTGTTTCCCAAGAATCGATGACAAAGTCTCGGTGAAACTTTCAAGAAGACGTGGTCACTCACATCAAAAGATAAGGGTCAACTATGATTGCTTTCATACAATATCTATAGTCTTTGATTTGTATCCATCCGCTTCTAGATCATCTAAATTTTCCCCATAGTCTATTGGAAAAGACTTGGTCCAATCAATGATGCCTCTCTTATTTCCACCCAACATAGTGGAGAGAAATAAAGAAGGCCGTACAAATCTTTTAACAGGACCATTTATACTTTCACTAGATAATTTTTATTATAGGATAATTCCACCAAAGGTATATGGTCTTCCCAAGAGCTGCTAAACTCCATGACACAATCCATGAGTATATCTTCTAATGTATAAATTGTTCATTTTGACTACTCATCCTTCTATGGATGATATATTGTTCTCATGGTCAATTGAATACCAATATCATGTTGTAATGATTTATATAATTGGGAAGTGAATCGGTGATCTCTATTAGATACAATTGAAATTGGAACTCTGTGAAACTTGACCACTTCTTAGATATATAACTTTACCAAATCCTCTACCATGTTATATTCTCTTATAGGGATAAAGTATTTTGACTTGGTGAGTCGATCCAAAATCACCCAAATATAATCATACTTCCATAAAATTCTTGGTATACCTATGAAAAATACCATTGTAATATAATCCTACTTCTATAAAAGTATAGGCATAGACTGCAGCATAAAAAGTAGTTATTGATGCTCAGATTTTATTTATAGATAAGTTGATAATTTCATCACTTAATATACAATATTATTTCTCATACCTATGCACATGAAATTTTATTTCATCACCTTGTAAATTTTTTGAACACCCATATGAATAACCCATTTCTAATTGTGATATGTAGAAATAATCTATTCTTAGAAAGAATGAGGGACTATAATTTAATTTTTTTTAAATGTAACGAGAAACTTCCATCCCTTATCCAGCCGTCAAAGTCTCACCACCATTTAGGTTTGACCTAATGGTGACACAATTAGGTTCTTCTATTTGGGCCTCTTCTTCCAAATCCATTAAGTTAGGAAAAAGATTAACTAATAATAAAATTACATGTCCATCATGTGTGGTTCAATCTAGATGCATGTCATAAATCATGCTCATAGACTTTCATTGGTCATGATATTCTTAGACCACTTCACTATGTGACTTCTGAATCAATGAATCTACCATAGAATTTCTTTCTTAGGGTGTGTATATAAAGTTGAAATCAAACATTTAAAGGTACTCCATCCATATTCATTATCTCAAGTTCAATCCTTATTGAGAAAATATATATTTCAAACTCTTATGGTTTGTGAAAATTGTGATATTTTATCCAATTAGGTAATGAATCTATGTTATTAAGGCATGGAAACTACATTTAATTACAGGTCATGTGTTGGATAATGTTTCACATTCATTCATAATTTCCTTGAACCATAGGCAAAAACATGATCTCCATATATTAGAACACAAACAAGACTAGATCCATACATGTCACAATATACCACATAGTCCTTACCTAGTTCTGGAAATATTAGGATGGGTGCTGAGGTGATATAATTTTTAAGTTCTATAAATATTTTCTAAAAAATATCATTCCATGTGAATGGAACACCATTTCTTATCATAGTAGTCATGGGATAATCAAGCCTTGAGAAATCTGAAAAAAAAATAACAATAATAACCTACCAATACCAAAAAACTACTTATTTAAAAAACATTATTTGGTGTATTCCAAGAAACCATTGCTTCAATATTTATAGGGTCAAATGATATTCCTTATTTAGAAATAAAATAGATGAGTAAACAGACTTCTTATATCTAGAATTCAAACTTATAAAACTAAGTATACAAATTATGGTCCTAAAATGTACTCATTAAAACTTCTAAGTGCTCCTCATGGTCATTCCTGCTTTGAGAGAAAACCAAAATATAATCAAAAAAATACCATGATGAAAAAATCAAGGTACCTATAGAAGATATGGTTCATCAAGGCCATAAAAAATGTAGGTTAATTATTTAGACCAAAGTGAATAAAGACATATTCATAATGTCCATAGAGACACTAGAATGTTTTCTTTGGAATATCTACTCTTATGGATCTAAGTTGATGATATATTGAGCATAGATCAATGTTAGATAACCACTTGGATCCCTTTAATTGATCAAATAGTTCATCAGTTTGATGAATAGGATACCAGTTTTTAATTATAGCTTGATTTAATTTATGATAATCAACACATAACTATAGAGTATCATCTACCTTCTTTATGAATAAAACTTGTGCAACCCAAGGTGATGCACTAGTTATAATTAATCCTTTACTTTAAAACTATTCTAGATGAACCTTTATCTCATACAACTATATCAGATCCATTTTATAATATGTTAATGAAATACGTATTGTTCTAAGGAGTATATCGATAGATAATTCAATTTCTTTTTTGGGTTGTAACCCAGATAAATCATTTGAAAACACATCTAGGTATTGATCCATTATGGTAGGAAGAGTCCCATTTTTATTTAATCATCAGTGGCCAGGGCCATTGCTATTAAATTTCTGGAGATGGTTTTTTCCAATATCACTAAAGGTATTTCTCTACCTAAATTTATATCACAATCCCCCCTGAATACATGAAAATCTCCAAATGGGGATATGAATTTCACCTTTTGAGTGTAGTAGTCAATATAGGATTTAAATCCCACTAGCCAATCTATAGAAAAAATTAAAACAAAAACAACCATCTCCAAAACTACAAACTCTAAGAGAAACTTCACTGCATCGTTGGTAATAGAACATATTGGGCATTTTAATCCTCTACACTCATGTTGTCTAAGGGGTGTATTGATTCTCATTATATGTGGAATCATTTCCATGAGAATTCCCATTTGATTAACCATAGAAGAAGTAAGGAAATAATGGGATGTAACAATATCAAACAAGAGATACATAAGATTTGAGTTCAAAAGAATGGTACCTCATACCAGGTAGGTGCCCTGTTTATTTCTCATGATAGCCTACTATGCTACATAAAGTTATTGATCAACTATCATATGATAGTTCTTGATTCTTTAATAAGGTGTTGACTGGATAACTGAATTTTTCCAAGAGGATTCTAAGTTCACATGTGTTTATGGATGAGAACTAGTCTGATGCAACTATTCTATCTAATCATATGAGACCTAAGGTTGATTCATGCTTATACCACCTGGTGATTTTAAAATTTTGAATGTAGATTTATCAACACTGTCCTTGAAAGTATAGGATTCTTAAAGTGGTTAATTGATCTTCTATTTTGTTGTTTCAGTTCCCCATGGATGGACACTACTTTTATACGAAATTAGTTTGGTTTTTCCAAAGTAGTCACTAGATTGAGGTGGGAAGATCCACTTTCCCCTCCCTCTTTATCATTTCTCAAGATTTTCTTATCCATTGTCTTAATCAGTTCATAGCAGTGGGAAAGGTTACTTCATACTGTAATAAGAATTTTATTGGGGGAATCTCTCATCACATGTTTTCATACGACACTATACTATTTATTAATGGTAGTAAAATATCCATCTCAGGGGTTAATGAATCTTTAGAGGTTTATTGTACTTGGAGCGAGAAAGTTTTCAACCATAAAAAGAGTAATTTATTTGTTCCTAACAAATGCTCGAAAAGGTAGATAAGGAATTTGGAAACCAGTCTTGGCATGCACAAAGGGTCCTTCCCTTTGAACTACTTGGGAGCTATTGTATCCCCTAACACCCTTATTATCAAGAACTTTGATATGGTTTTTGATAAAATAATGGGTTACATTTTCAAATGGAAAAATATATTCATATCCTTTGGAGGTAGAATTACTTTGATAAACTTTTTCCTCTCCTCCATATGCAAGAATATATTTTCTACACTAAATGTTCCAAAGAAGGTGATTTACAACATTGAGTGCACCCTGATTTCCTTTTTATGGGATAGCCACTTTCAAGGTAAGGTTCGCTAGGATTCTTGGATTATTCTTGCTAAACCCATTAAAGAAGGGGGTATTAATTTAAGAAGTATCTCTGGTACCATTAATGGTATTCATACTAAACTTTCTTGGGAACTAATTGAGGGGAAAACATTGTGAGGCAAAAACATGAAATGTAATTACAGTATTAATGGGAGATCACATACCCATTGGATAATTGGTAAGTGAGATATCATTTATTGGAATAAAAAATTATTAAGTAAACTCCTTAGATTCCCAAAATTCCCTACTTTGAATATCATCTTCATGGAGGCTAGTGAGCACCCCCGACCTCATCAGTTCCACCTTGGATGATAACCATAGTAGTCTCTTTGACAGAATCAAGATTTCTAGTGACCTGGATAAATGTGTGTTCATAGGTTCTACAGATAGACATTTTTCTATTAGATAATTTATTAAAATTCAATATTTTTTACCTCCTCGAGACCATTGGGTGAAATATTATGGTGTAAGGAGCTACCCTATAAGTTTACGTTCCAGGATTGGTGTGTTCAGAACAATTCATTACCATCTAATGAAAATGTTGAATAGAGAGGGATTAGTCTTTCTTTGAGATGGTAGTACTATGGTGAAGTATGATCTAAATCCACAGACCACTTGTTTTTCAACAGTAAATGGGCAAAGTCAGTCTGGATTTTGTTCGATCATTTCACCAGATAACCTAAACAATTTTATTCAGACAATAATTTCCTACAATAATGGTTTTATGGTGCAGATAGGCCCAATGCTGAGAGAGAGGCTAGAACATTAATTTTCATTGCGGGATGATGGATTCTATGGTTGTCCAAAATTGATGAAAATGAACCAGACTTCACCGATATCCACCAAAGGTATCCTCCTCAAAACCAAAAACTTAATTATGAATTTCTCCAGGTTTTGAAAAGACTCAGGGAATGCACCTTCTATCTTACCTGTAATTCCCCTAAACTCATCCCTCGTCAATAATACTAAAACTCATGAAAAATGGATCAGGTGGGAGCCTCTATCCTTGGGGAATAAATTAAATACATATGGGTCTTGTTGCATGGGATCTATGCATGGGGTAGGAGTTATCAGAGACTCCAAAGGGTCAGTTATTGTTGCATTTTCTTCCTTCTTTGGGGATGGTGATTCCTTCCAAACAGAATCCTATTCCATGCTCACTGGTCTACTTATTAGTAACTGGAGGAATATTACTATTAGTGATATTGAGACTGAATCATTAGTAATCTATTATGCAATATCAGGTAAAGGAATGATTCCTTGGTCTATTGAATATTCCATCAGAAATGAAAGAGACTCATGAATAATCACAAGAATATTCTTCATACATGGTATGAGGGAAATGATGTGGTAGAATTTCTAGCTTCTAAAGAATCCCAGAATGACTAGTTGCTTATCTTTTCTAGTCTTGGATCTTTCCCCCCTAAGGTTACAGACTTTGTTTAAGCTGATTATCTTGGGCTCCATTATTTTATAACCCCTTAATTGTATCCTTGTAGGCTCTCCATCCTCCTTTGTTTTAATAAATAAAAATTATTTGTTGGTGGTGTGTAAAAGATAAAAATTGGAAACAACCTAGTTAGTAATAAAATATTATAGGAAAGTTAATTGATTCAATAGTCTAAGTATGAGTTTTTCCAACTCCTTGATAATAGGTGTCCCTCTTCTTCTTGTTTCCAACACTATAGTTCTCCCATGTTCCCATGGAAACAAATATACTACCTCCAATAAGATTCCTAGAAAGATCATTTTCCATAACTATTTTTTTATTAACCATTTCTGTATAATCCTTAATATAGAGGATAGTTATCTTGGATCTAATATCTGGTCACAATCTTGACTCAAAGATGTTTTCATTTAAAGATAAGTTATCAGTTACTTCAATATTGAAATGAACCAAGTTCATAAACTTAGTTTCATACTCTGTCATATATTGGTTTTCTTACTTTAATGTGATTTTCTGACCCGGTTTCCACATATCGGTGCCCTAATTTGGTTCATTGCATGACCTCAAGCACACCTCCCCATATTCTAGAGGTTGTCGACTAGCAGTGAGGGTCTAATATGTAATGTGGGGAGACTATACCCTCATTATCAAAGAATCACATTAGAAAAAATCAATAAGAAATAGCCATATGATAATAAACAACAAAAAAGATAATACCATAATAAACAATCATCCAACAACACATGATGAATCCAAAATAGGAAAAGATGGACATAAACCAAAGAAGTAGATATGTTATGCCAGATAAGTATCAAGTGTCAAATGAAAACCCAAAATAAAGACACTCTAACAACTCCCAAATGATTCTAGACATAAATTCTAGTTCCCTCATCCATGATCCACCCTGAATCCCAACTCATCCATCTAACATACGTCTCTTTACCTTATCATATCATATAAACATAAATTTTATTTGGGTACCGATCTGATATCCTGATTAGGGTGTGAGTATAACTCAGTAGGCCACCACCAATGGAATATAAATCAATATCTAGTCTATAATAGTGTATATATTTTTATAAAGAATAAAGAAAAAATGATAAGGTAAATAGTTTTCATATTTAATATTCCTTAATTAACCATATAGGCCCTCAGGTTCATGGTGACACCTGAACCAATCATAGTTGCTTCATCCCATGCTAAAGTCTAAACCATACACCATAAGAATATCACAATCCATTATCTAATGGGATTTCATTATTCATTTAATTTCAATTTCACATTCATACATTGGGGGATTATAGAAATAGTTTGGCACCCTGTGGGTATTTTTGAGCAGTAGTCCTTGACCCACAACTCATTGATCACGTACAAATAAATATATATAACTTGGGGGCCTAGAGTAGCAGTCTGTCACCCCATGGGTATTTGGATTCATAGTCCCCAACCCACAACTCAGTGTTCAAATTATTCAAAAATTTCATATATCATGATTTCACATTCATAACCCATTTATAAACTATTTCCATAACCCAATATTCAACCAAATTCATAATCCCATTTATCTACCATTTTCATAATCCCATTATTCAACCAATTTCATAATACCATTTAACAACCATACATCAATGATTTAATTCCATTTCATACACTCATTATAACTCTTTTCACATTTCAATATTATTAATCAATGATTTTTGGCACATCCTATGGGTTGTCATCAAGCTAGTCTCGTCATCTATAATGGGTCCAATGGGATTCGAGAAGGTCTCATAATCACATGGAAAAATTAATTCATTAATTTAATTTAAATTGAAGTTTCCCAATGTGGAAAAGAAATGGTACAACTAAAATAGTAAAATAATAACCAAGACTGGGGAAAAAGCAATTATACCACCTACCTCAAGATCGTTGATGGATTCTTTCCAAATCGTAACCCTTGATTTGATGTAGAGTGGTCAAATTCAAAATAGTGAGTAAGATCTTAGACCAAAACCTGAGAGGTGATGATTCCTTCCACTGAATCATTGATTCACCAATAACGGGATTTTAGAAGCCTTGGAATCCCCTTTGGAGCCTCTAAAATTGTGTAAAATTGGTTTAGGTTGATAAGGGTATAATGGTAATAAAAAATGGGGGGTTTGGAAAATTTTTATAAAAAATTATAGGGTTCAATTTCTGCACACTTGGTTTCCTAGGTGAAGGTACACAATTTTCCAAACCGTGCACCCATAATCATGTGGTATACAAATTCTCCTAAGTGGTGAATGGTTTGAAAAACCATGTGTCAACTATGAAAACCCCCATTATCTCATGGTTCATGGTTTGTGGAGGGTGGTCACATAGTTTAGTCAAAACATGCACCACCTATTATGGATCCAAAAAGGGGTGCACAGTTTCCTAGGGAAAACCACATGGTTTTCTCTAACTGTGTGTCAACCGTGAACAACCCCATGGGATTCCAAATTTCTCCAAATTCACCTGAAACAATTCCAAAGTAAAACCAAACCAATATATGATCATAACATGGATAAAATAATAATTACAAGATATATTCAGAAATTTTGGGATCTTACAATATCCCCACTATATAATAGCCCATCCTCAAGTTATACTCCCAAGAATCACTAAGCATATGAGGTAAAAAGGTCGGTCTACTAGGCCTATATATTGTTTTCCCTCTCCCATGTTTTCTCTTGAACATTTCCATGCTCCACAATACTCAAACCAATGGCATAGTCATTCCCTGCAACACTTTCTCACTGTGATCCACAAGACAAATCAGATCTCAAAGGATGCATCAGCCTCAAACTCAATATCATTAACATCGATCACATGAGAAGGTTCAAGGTGATACTACTAAAGTTGTGACATGTGGAAAACATTTTTCATAGAACTAAACCGCTATGGAAGATTCAATCGATATGTCATCAGTCTGATCCTCTCCACAATCTTAAGAGGTACAACAAACCTAGGCATAAACTTTCCATAACTCTGAATACTATGGTGGCCCAATCTTAGAGAAACCTGAAGGAATACAAGATCTACCACTATAAACTTAAGAGTTAAATGATTTTGATCAACATGATACTTTTTTTACTCTATATTGTAGCCATACATTTCTGAATCAGTTGAACATGCTCCAATGTCTCCTGCACAAGACTTGGTCCCAACCACTAAATCTCTCCTACCTCCATCCAAAACAAAGGTGATCTACATGGCCTACCATAAAGTTATGTATATGGTTCCATCTGAATAGTAACTTAATAACTATTGTTATAGGTGAAATCAATAAGAACTAAGTGATTCTCCCAAGAAACACCAAAATCAAGGACACATGCTATCAACATGTCCTCTATCACCTAGATATTATTCTATGATTTCCTACATGTATATGGGTGGAAAGATGTACTTCAAAACACATGGTTACCAAATGACCTCTGTAATACCTACAAGAAGCGTGAAGTAAAATAAATGTCATGATTTGAAACTATACTTCATGGAACCTTGTAAAAATGGATTATCTCCTGAATATACATCTCACCCAACTAGTCCATGTTAAAATCCTCCGAGATAGGAAATAAATGGGACACCTTTTTCAAGGGGTCCACAATTACCCATATCACGTCATTCTTTTGAGGGCTTCATGAAATACCCACCAAAAATTCCATGGTAACATCATCCCACATCCATTTCAAAATGGGAAATAGTTGTAGTAAAACATTGGGTCATTGATGATCAGTTTTCACTTGCTAACAGGTGTAGCATCATGTCATGAAACCTATAATCTCCTTTTTCATGTTTGGCCACCAATACTATTGATGTAGGTTATAGTACATTTTGGTCAAACCAAGATTCACCACCCACTTTGAGGAATGAAATTCATGCATCATCTCCTCATGCATACATGTAGGCGCAACAACATGGTTTCGTACATAGATGATTTCATCCTCATATATGGTCCAATAGAAAGGTGTCTCCCCACCTTCAAGGATTTCCCTCAAGGACAAACACTCTGAATACTCATACTTCCTCTCCCTGATCTGACTTAGAAGTGCATAATCAAATGATAAGGATACAAGGTTCATCTTCTCTTGGCCCTCCTGAATCTCAATATGCATCTCATCCAGCAAGTTCATCATCTCCCACTAAGAACTAGACTCTTGAACTACCGGATTCTATGTATTACTGATCACAGTGTCAGCAATACTATTTTCTTTCCTTGGTGTATAGGATAGATCAAAAAAATTACTACATATACTCATCCAATATTCACTACTGGAGGTTCAAATCTCACTATGAAAATATGTATTTCAAACATTGGTAGTTAGTATACATAGTAAAATTTTCACCCAATAGGTAATTCCACCAACACTTTAAGGCATAAACCACTATAGATAACTCGACATTGTGTATAGGGAAATTCCATTCATGAGGACTCAACTTCCATGACCCATACATCTCAACTAGATCTCCCTATATCAACACTACTCCAAATCTAATTATGGATTATCCCAAAACACAGTACACTCCTCAACTGGTTCGAGTAGGATCAAGATAGGTATGGTTTTAAAATGATTCTTCAACTCCAAGAAATCATTCTCACATGCTCTATACCATTAAATTTTGAGACCATTCTTGGTTGAGCCCGAAAGTAGTGATTCTAAATGGAAAAATTCATAGATAAACCATCGATAATAACCCACTAACCCTAGAAAGCTTCAAATATAAAAAACATTCTTAGGTTACTCCTATAAAAACACTACCTAAACTTTCTAGGGGTCCACTAACACGCCTTCCTCAAAGATATTGTGACCCAAGAAATATACCCTATTGATCCATAATTGACACTTAGACAGCTTGGAATATATCTAAATCTCTCTTAGTATACTAAGAATGATGTCAAGATGTTGGGAATGATTTTATTGATCCTTGGAGTACACCAATATGTCATCCAAAAAAACAACCACAAACTAATCCATGTACATGTGAAAGATTTGGTTCATCAAGACCATAAACACATTCAGAGCATCTGTTATCCTAAAGAGTGTCATGAATAACTCATATAAAAAATAATTAAAAATAAAAAATAATTTCATAAAAAATGTTGATGAAAAATATTTTTTTTTAAACATAACATTTTTACTTATAAATTATTTTTGGGAACTAGAGGGATTTCCAGGAATTGACTTATTATGGTCAGTATGTTCTCTTGATGTGGCCATTTTTTGCTTTATTGGACCCCAGCTCATCCTTTTGTATTTTTTTTTCTATTAATAAAAGTCATCAAGGCCTTATGAATCTAATATTTATCTGTTTAAAAAATTAATTTTTATTTATAATTTCAATGTTTTAAATTTTATATATATTTTATTTATACTATATTTTATACTCATAAATTTCTTGAAGTGTAAATGTTATATTTTTAATCAATAAAATTTGTTTCATATAAATTATTTTTTTGTTATATTTATGAAATTATTTTTATTTTCAACTGTTTTTTATATGTTTAATCCATGTTTTAAGTTTCATTTAGATTTTACTTATAGTTTATATTTTATAGGCTTCTAATTACACCTACTTAAAATGTAATATTTTTTCAAGTAAGTGACTATGAAAGCACATAAATTATAAAGTATAAATAAAATATAAATAAAAGTTGAAATATTGACTAAACATATAAAAAATTATTGAATATAAAAATAATTTTTTATAAAATGTTGATAAAAAATAATTTCAATGGCACAGAATATTTTTGTTTCAAAACATAACTTTTGAACTTAGATATTTTATTTGTACCAAACATTTTGTGTGTTAATTAAAAAAATTTCTTTGTTATTTTTTCAACATCCTTTTATTTTTTATTAGTTTCTATTTATACATTCAATGTTTTAAATTTCATTTAAATTTTATTTATACTATATTTTTTGGATATAAATTTTTTTTGAAGTGTAAATGTTATGTTTTTAATCAATAATGCTTTTTTTGTGTAAATTAATTTTGGTTTATTATATTTATAAATTATTTTCTATTTTTATCTATTTTTTCTATGTTTAATTCATGTTTTGATTTTTATTTATATTTTACTTATAGTTTTTATTTTATAGGCTTCCAAATTTACCTACTTGAAACATAATAAGATTTTTTGTATTCCAAGTAGGTGAATTTGAGAGCTTATAAAAAATAAATTATAAATACAATCAAAATGAAATTTAAAATATATAATATAAATATAAAAAATAATTAAAAAAATATTTTCATAAAAATAATAAAATAACAATAATATAGATGATACAAAACAATATTATTGAGAAACATAACATTTTTACTTTAAAAGGAGTAGGTAACTCTTAAAGCATACAAAATATAAATTATAATTAATATATAAATGAAATTTAATACATGCACTTAAAATGTATCAAATAACTGAAAATGAAAATAGTTTCATAAAAATAATAAATTTAAAATATTAAGTATTAATAATAATATATGACTTAATAATAAAAATATGATTAATGAATTAAATAAAAATAATTAATATTTTATACTTATTAATGATAGAAAATAAAATTATTATTAATTAAATTATTATAAAAGTAATAAATATTAATATTATATTAATACTTAATAATATTTAATAATAATATGATTATTTACATCCTTAATAATAATTGAATTATTATCAATATTATTCATCAAAAATAACATTATTATTATTATCATGACTTTTATAGAAGATAAATATTGTGACTTTATTAGTTTGGATTTATTAATAGTATAATGACTTTATTATAATTAATTCATTATCATTTATTATCATGAATTTATTGTCCAATATTTATAATATGTGGACAAGTTTCTAGATGCGTGTATTTTCTTTTTATCTTTATGTGTATATACCAATATTTAATTATTATTATTATTAATGTTATTATTATTATTCATAAATATAATAAAATAATAATAATTTACATGACAAAAACAATATGGATTAAAAGTGTAAATGTTATGTTTTTAATTAATAATGCCAGTGTCATGTAAATTATTTTTTGTTTATTATATCTATGAAATTATGTTTATTTTAAATTATTTATTATATTTTTATTCTATGTATTAAGTTACATTTTGATTGTACATATAGTTTATATTTTATAGGCTTCCAAAGTTACCCACTTGAAACAGAATAAGTTTTGTTGTGTTTTAAGTAGGAAGCTTTGAAAGCTTATAAAAAATAAACTATAAAAAAAAATTAAAACATAGACTAAACACAGAAAGAAATAATTAAAAATAAAAATATTTTCATCAAAATAATATACATACAATAATATAGATGATATAGAATAATTTTGATTCAAAACATAACATTGACTTTAAAAGAAGTAGGTAACTCTATAAGATTATAAAATATAAATTATAATTAGTTTCTAAATAAAATTTAATACATGCACTTAACACATATAAAATAAATGAAAATGAAAATAATTTCATAAGACTAATAAATGGAAAATATAATGTATAAATAATAATGCATGACATAAAAATAAAAATGTGATTAATTAATTAATTAAAAATAATAAATTTTTTATACTTATTAATAATATTAAATATTATTATTAATTATATTATTATTAAAGTGATAATTATTAATATTATATTAATAATTAATAATAATTAATAATAGTGTGATTGTTTACATCATTGTTAATAATTGTATTATTATTATTATTCATAAATATTAACATTATTATTATTATCATGACTTTTATAAGGGAAAAATATAATGTGTTTATTATTATGGATTTATTAATAATATCTTGACTTTAGTATAATGAATTAAATGTCATTTTTTATCAAGACTTTATTGTCCAGAATTTATTATTCGTGCTCAAGTACCTAGATGCATGTATATTTTTATCTATGTTTGTATGTAACCGTATTTTATTATTATTATTATTGTTATTATTATTATTATTATTATTATTCATAAAAAATATAAAATAACCTAATGAAAATGATTTCATAAAATTAATAAATAGAAAATATTAAGTATTAATAATAATATATCACTTAGTAATTATTATTATAATATAATTAATTGATTAAAAATAATTAAGATTTTCTAATTATTAATATTAGTAAATATAATTAATATATTTTTTTATGAATTAAAAGTAATTAATATATTACTTAATCATAATAATATTTATTAATAATTCTATTATTTACATGATCATAATTATTATTATTAATAGTATTATTAGTCATAAATATAATCAATAGAAAAGAATTTACATGACACAAAAGATTATTATTTAATAATAATTAATATTATTATTATGATTAACTAAAAAAATAATAATATAATTAATTTTGATTGAATTATTAATTATTACATATTTTTTTAGCAATAAAAAAAGTATTAATTATTTTAATAAATAAACAAAAAAAATATTTTTTATATTTAATAATATTATTATTATTATTATTATATTTTTTATATTTAATAATAATATCATTATTATTTTATTTAAATTGTTTTATTTTTGTACATAATCATTAGTATTATCATTATTATTAGTATTAATCGTAAATAAAATAAACAAAAAAAAATTATATGACACAAAAAATTATTTCTTAATATAAATTCATAATAAATAGGTTATTATTTATTAAATTGTCAAATAGTAACTATTTATTGAAAATATTTTATGATTAATAATTCATTATCATTAATTCATTATTATAGATAATAAATTATTCATTAAATTGTGGAAAAGTGATTCCTTAATATCCCATAAAAAATCTATAAAAGATGTTGTGTACTGCACCCTTATAAAAGGGATGGTTAGGTGGGATTTTCCATAAATATTTTTGGAATATTTCACTTAAAGTAATACTAAATATAAAAACAGTTAAATACTATTTAATTTTAAATTTTAAATTATATATATATATATATAAAAATGAAACAAAAAAAGAAAAAATATGGGAACCATCTGGGACAACGCCCTCTTTAAAAAACATTTGAAGAAGGCATTGTCCCAAATGATTCAATATTAAGAATTATTCTAAAGAATTCATTGCTTAGAATAGTTCCTTCTTAAGAATTATTCTAAATAAGGCATTATCTCATAAAATGCCTTCTTCAGAATTTTTTAAAGAGGGAACTATCTCAGACAACGCCCACCCTTCTACGTCAGACCCCTCATTTCTATCTTTAGATTGGGAAATAGTTTCCCAAACTATATATAATTGGAATTTGTTTTTGATTTATATTATATAGGGAAATTTGATCATCCTTAATGCTCTAGAGTTAACCTCTAGTGAGCTAGATGCCTCAAGGAAATAAAATAAAGTAAACATCAATCAAGGTTAGGATATCTTCTAATAGAACTAGAAGACGTCACCGGAGATGGGATCATAGATTATATGAACTGGAAGTGTCACTCTGGGGCCACATAGCGTAGATATAACCCATAGAAAAATTAAAAAGGGAAAAATGGAAATTAAAACAACGATGGTCTGGAGAGAGGTAAGACTAGGAGACTCTAGAAGAAGAGTGAACACATGTGCAGGAAGGAAAAAAACAAAATGCCATTACTACCTAAGGGGTCTAAAATATAGGGAAAAATGAACTAAATAGGGAAGGTAAAGAGGAATAATGGGGTGTTTTTGTAAAATATTGGTTATACATCAAGCTTCCCCTTCCCCCTAATCCATCATTTAGAAGATGCATTAGTAGTGAGAGAGAGAAAAGTTATATCGCTCTGATGTCCCTTCCCTATAAATTTGATTTATTTTTCTTCATTTTATTATATAAAAATTAATTCATACTTTCTTTGGTATAAGTGTACCTAAATTTATATGGTATTTGAAAAAAAATACATCAAGGAGATAATTTGATCAGTCCCTACCCATATTGAAAAACAAAAGATTATTTTATATCTTCTTCTCAGAATATTATACCCTTTTTGGATAAGATTAGTGCATGATTGGACTACTTTAAAGATCATGTCAGTGACCACTTGAGGTGTGTCCAGCTTGTAAAAAAATTTATTGATTATATTTTTATGGTGAAGTAACAAGCAGGTACAATATCCATACAATCATTATTATGGTTATTTTATCTAAATAATTTAAGATAAAACCATGCATATTATTTCAATTTTTTAGGGAAAAATAAATGGAACTTTTTTTAAAAAGGTTCCTATGGTTTGGTTTTTTGTATAAATATTTTTTATTTATATTATAGTCGAGATAATTAAATAGTTTCATGTTCTATGAGGTCTATTATCCCCTAAACTATTTATGTGATTTTGTTTTTTATTTAAGGTTGTTATAAATATTTATCTTCAAATTACATGATAGTAAATATTTTTCCCTTATTTTATTGGATATTATTTATTTTCTTTTGACTATATAAGTATAAATTCTTGCATTAAAAATTCATGATATATTTAAATTGATAAACTAAAGGTTGATTATGAGAAGAAATAGGTTATTAAGTTCATATTCTAAAAGATTAAAATGAAAATGTCATTATGAGGAAGTCTATGATTGTTTTCTATTTTCTTATTCTAGGTATTTTTTCATTTTATCTAAGGTATTAAAGTATGTTTTTTGTTTATATGAATTTGTGTTAATGAAATTTTGGTTGGTCACTTTTTTGAATTTGTAATTTCTTCTTTAGAGTTTCTATTTACTACTTGTGTAGTGTTGTTTTGAGTAGATGTTAGTGAAAATTGTATCCTTGGGTATTGTTGAAGGATTTTTATTCCATCATGGTAGAACATGATTATGTTTTAGAGGATTTTGGGAGGACGATAGAGGATTTTGAGCTAGTGGCCATATTTTTTTAAAACAGGGGTGGGTGGGGTTGGATTCATGGGCTGGTTAGTATATGTATTTTTATATGACACTTTTAGGATATTAAGTAACTTTTGTATTGATTATTCTTAAAATTTTATTCATTAATTATATAATAAATTTTTTCCAAGAATTTAAACTTTTCTTCAAATTATGGACCTCCTAGTTTGATATAGTTTCATGCAAGTTAATTTATAATTATTATAAAATAATTATAATAGGTATGTTATATTAAATTAAATCAAATTAATAAATATAATGTAGGTTTTAACAATATATATGGTATTAAAAAATCCTGAAAATTCATTTAAAAAATAATTTATAAATAGATATTAATTAGTGGAATTTCTTATAATAACAGATCAATTAATATTCTTAATAATATTACTAATAAAAAGATAAATGTTAGTAATTATATCACCAATAGAAAAGTATTTTGTATGAATACATTGCTAAATATTATTACTAATAGATATATTATATATTAAAATTGTTATAATTGTAACAAAAACAAATTTATTTATCAGATAATGATTACTGACATGGTTTTTACTGATAATTTAGTGACATAGATATATCTATTGGTAAACTTATTTACCAAAAAATATAATTTTACAAAAATATATTTCCCTATTAGAAAAAGTTAAATATTTTTTAGTGAAAATATCATATCCTAAAAAACAAAGGAGAAAATCTATTAATTGTTATTATTTTTATTATTCTAATTATAGACCGAAGACATTTGATTGTAGGAAGAGAAGATATTGAACTCAATTGGGAATTTTTCTAATGGAATTTGAAAGAGAAACCATTAATGTCATTTTATTGAAGAATGAATTTTCTATTATTTATAGGGAATAAGATAGAGTTGAACATGACGTTAATAAAAAAAGTGATCCCCAAAAATGTCTCAAATAATCAAATCATTTTATAGAAGTAAAAGAAAATGATAAGGAAAAACTTATTGAAGTTTTATTGATGAAAAATAAAAAACAACAACATGTGAATTATTGATAGTGATCATTCATCACTCATGAAAAATAGTTTAATTTTATTAAAAAATATAAATAATCATGTGGATAATATGTTACATTTTTTAATGATGGGTATCTAAATATAAAAGAATCTATAAAATAAATATAGGTGTAGAAGAGTTAAAAGCATAAAAGTACTCTTTGTGGATGAACTTCATCATAATATCCAAATTATGTCTCAATTATTTGACTTGTTTCTTGAATTTCTATTCAATAAGAGGGTTTATTTAATAAAAAGGGAGAATATAGGTGATTTTATCCAATTATAGAGGACTAATGATAATATTTATTAAATAACCATGAAAAAACTTGTTTTATTACTATAAAATATGGGAACAAACTGGGGAAATGTTAACTTGGCTATATTCACCAAAATAACATGGAGAATATATCTAATTTAAAGGTATAAAACAAGATACATGTTTTGAAGAGACATTGGGAAAATTATTGTTATTATTACATGAAAGTAAAGATGTCTGGTAATCCCTATAATCCAAAGAAGAAGAGATCATGAAATCTACTTGACTTGATTTACATAAATAAATTGTCCCATTACACAAAATGGGGCTAAATTTATGTAGTACTATGTCATGTTTGTTGATGGTTGTATTTGTATAACATGAATCGTGGTCATTAACTTAGATAATTGTTTGATGAATTATATCAGTAGGTATTGTATTCTTTCTGAAAATCAATATGGAAGGATGATCCAAACTTTATGATCAGACAATGTAATTAAGTATACTTCAATAGAAGTTGAAAATTTTTTGGAGAAACATTTCAGAAAATTTGAGGTTTCATCGGTGATAAATCCATAGAAAAATAGTGTGGTTAAAAGAATGAATAATATTGTAAAAAATATGGAAAATTCATTGTTCATTAAAAGTGGTAGTGAATATTCTAAATATGACCTTACTATAGGATAGAAAATTATTCCATAAGAGAAGTTATATGAAATGAATAAAACTCTAAAACACTTAATAGTATTTATAATCAAGTAATTTATCAATAATAAGGAATATATATAAGGAAAATATGTTTATATAATGAATCAAAGAAATTATGTGAAAGTGGTTGAATAAAAATATATAAATATTTTAAATGGGTCATAGATGAATAAAATTCATGAAGATGAACAAAATCATGAATCTATTTATTAAGAACCTCATTATACACCACATGAGTAGGATTATTAAATTGAATTAGAATAGGAAGATGGAGTTTATTTGAATCACTCACGAAATCAAACTTGAAATAAAATGAGAATAGTTTAAATTGATGAGTTGAATATCCATGGTGATAAAACAACATCTATAAAAACCTGATTAATTGATAAAATTTAGAAAAAATATTATTATATCAAATTTATCCTAGATAATTTGATATAAAAAATGAATCATGATTTATATAAGTGAGGGATTAATTTGATAAAATTGAGAGAAACAAGAGATGGGGCATGTGAATAGACTACATCAATGAAATTTAATTAGAAGAAAGTATATTTTCCAACACAAACATTATGAGAATGGAAATTTAATTAAAAACAAAACATGGATTTTTTATAAAGGATGTGTCATAAATTGAGGGTATTAATATAGAAGAAACATTTACACCACTGTAAATACTTGAATCAATTCTTTTGTTCTTGGAAGTGAAAATCCAAAAGATATTTAAAATCTACCAAATAGATGTAAAGACAAAATTATTAAATTGTGTGATCAAGAAGGAAGTATACAATGAATAATTAAATGTATTTTAACTTGAATTTTAGGTGGATTCATCCTTTTAGGATCACCCAATTAGGATTGTGGATCACAGTAGGAAGGTATTATATGGTCGTTCTGTTCCTATGGTACGGGCGCTATGGTAGCACAGGCGAGTGCAGGATGAGACTTGGGAGAGGGAAACCGATGTATGATCACAGTGGTCATAATTGTTCACAGATTCTTCTTCATCACCCTTGTAAGAAAAATTAGGGGATTAATTTCTTTAAGGGGGAAGTTTTTAAGAACTTGGATCTTCATTTTAGGTATAGATCTATATTTCCAGTTGTTTTTTAGGAGAAAAAAAGAAATGAGGTTTTTCTAATTACACATCGTGTACTCCTGAGTACACACCATGTGCCTGGTTGCTATGTATTTTTGTGTACTAGCTGTGTAACAGCTGAGTACATGGCCATGTTGGTGACCTGGAAGATTTCCTAAAGCAGGGGTCGGTTGAGGTTATTACACGGCATGTACATTAAATGAACACGCTGGGTAATTTTCTTTTTATTCAATAAATCAGTGTCGGGTCACATCTCATCTTCAAAAACACCTTCTTCTCCCCTCGGTTTGTACATAAGAGAAACAAAATGATAAATAACTCTAAACCCCTCCAAATTCTTCATCTGAACTCCGATTGAGACGTCATCGGGTGAATTGAAACCCCAACAGTGAGTCCTCAATTCCCCTAGATTTTTTCTTCTGGATTCTTCCTCTCTCATGATTATTTTAAGGTTGATAGTTTTTAACCTTTTTATAGATCTACATCGTTCTAGGCTAATTCTAGGGCCTAAATTCAAGAGTGTTGATCATACAACGTCAAGGTAAGTGGTTTGTGCCTTTTATTGATCATATTTGGATTATATATGCTTAAAGTGTCAAATACCCATGTTGGGGTATTGTGTGTTTTGTAATTTAACCTTGTTTAATATCTACTATGGTTTGTTTGATTGAGAAAGGTTTATTACTTATGAGTAAGGTTAAATACCTTGTTATGGGACACCCCATGGGTGCATTCCCATGACTGTTTGTTTATGGTCATTTGGTCTAGGATGCTTGTAGTCTTTCCTTGTTCCCATGCCTTGTTTTGATATGATGTAGTTGTTGTTTATATGAAAATCATGTGTTATGAATTGTGGAAGTTTTACCGACGGGAATTGACTATGAGAGCTTCCTGAGGTAGGGTCATTTATTTATGAATTTTAGTTATGTTAACCCAAAGGTATTGACTGTGAGAGCTGTCAGGTGGTCATAGACCAGAGGGGTTAGACTGTGAGAGCTACCTAGAGGATCAGTATTAAATGAATATTAGACCCTAGGGCATTGACTATGAGAGATATCAGGTGGTCATTATAATTTATTTTTTCTATACAGACCAAGGTGGTATTGACCATGAGAACTTCCTAGGTGTTTGTCTGTAAATGATTAGTGTTATGTGGGACCAAAGGGGTTAGACTGTGTGAGATTTCTCAGAGGGGCATTATTTATTGAATTGGTGATATGATAAACTAGAGGGGTTAGATTGTGAGAACTTTTCTAGAGGGATGATTTTTAATGGTTAAATAATTGTAATGAGTCTTCTAAGCCAAAGCAAAAGCTTGGACTTGGTCTTACTTGGTAGTTTAGATGGTCTTCTAAGATGTCTGTTTTTACCATTAAATAGGGGATACAAAGCTTATTAAATATCTCAAGGTTTACTTGATTAAATTGAGGAATAATAAATGTAAATTAATGTAATTGAAACTATATGATTTTTTACTTTTGAGTATATTAAAGTTTATAACTTTATTTCTACATATTACCTGCAAAATATATTCAATGATAGTTAGACATAGATCTTTTGGTGGTTTCCTACTGGGATTCATCTCACAACCTATTTGGGTCATGATTTTGGGCCCAAAAATATTATATGGTCGCAGGTATAGATAAGAGAAATCACCCTTCTTCATCAGGTACTTTATTTCTGTTGGAGCTAGTGATCATGGGACCAAGCTAAGTCTTGTGATGCTATTGGGATTTACAGTTTTTATATATATTGGCTTTAATATTTTATTTCCAATATTGTGACTTTTTTATACTTTACTAGACACATGTGACATGCATCATTTATATATGCTCCCACTGTTATATTACTATCAGTCTTCCACTATTTACTTCTGTTGTATGGTATTACTGCTTCCACTATTGTTACTATTTTCTTTCCACTGTGTATACTCTGCTAATGAGGGAATAATTTCCCCATTATAAGACATTTTCCCTCGCTACTAGTTAGTAGACTCTGGCATTTGGGTAAATGCTCTTGAGGTCATGTGACCAACCGAGTTTGGGCCACTTTTGGGTGGCACCTAGAACTGGGACATTATAAAAAATATATCAATGTACCACTCAATTAGATATATCCATCAATAGTGCACCAGTCCACCAAGTTTAACTTCTTTAACCAAATAAATATTTAAATGAATCATGACTATGAATAATTAAGGGGTAAATAACATTTCCAAATAATAAAGTTTCCAAAAAATTCTTTCTTGAAGTTTATCAAGCTCAGTTGGATTTATATTTTTCCACAAAGATATATGAAAAGGGTGCACAACTCAACTAGAAACTTGATTACTTTTTTAGGTAATATATTACACAATGCCAATAGCAACAATTACTCCATCAGAATATCCGAGTCGGGACTTTTCAATTCATGTAACTTTCAATGTTTTAATTCAATGCACCTTGAAATGTTACTTGAATATCCATATGGAACTTTTACATTATTTAAAGTTAAAAGGGATATGTCTTTCTCATGATTTTTCATTGTAAAAATAGTCAAAGAATACTTTCCATTCTCATTTTTCTATTAACCATGATTTATATTCATTAATTACAAAATCTTATAAACATTAAGGTGATTATTTTATTTACCTTAGTCATTAAAAATGTAAAAATTATATTATCATAGACATTCTTCTCAATATGCATTATGAAAATATTCTAACATATCAAATTAAACTCCAAATAAGGGGGTTTGAAAATTATACTCATTTTATTCCACTGTTGTGTTTCATATGCTATAGATACTATACCTCATACCCTTTTCCTACCTTCATTAAACTAATTACATTTTCCAAATTATACAGTGACATTCATTAATTGTCCCAATATTTCTGAACTAGATAATAACTTTAGTGTCTTTATCAATTCAATATCTCCATTAAATTATGTCTTGTTAAACCTAAATTTATGATAATCATCAATAAATAAGCGATGACACATAAAACACCATTTACTACTATGAGGTAATCTTTGAGGTTCAAAATCAAAATTTCAAACTCGACAAGACAAACCAATAAGAGTGTTCAAACCAGATAATTTACCTATTCTAGGAAAGTCACTAATTTTCCAAATTAAAGCATCATGCATTTTGAATAGTTTTATTATTGAATCATCATATATTTACACACCATTATCCCATAATTATTTCAATTATTTGATTATAGGTTGAAGGTATGCATCATTTTTATTTCCATTAAATTTATTTCTAGGAATAATAATCAAAATAATGAATGAATCCTTCTTCATACACATCCATGGAGGTATATTATAGGGGATAAAAACAATAGGCCAAATTCTATAATTAGTACTTAAAGTACCCAATGGGTTAAACCATTAGAATCCAATCCCAAACATATATTCCTAGAATCTCAAGAAAAAATAAGATATAGTGAATTGAACACTATCCATGATGTTGAATCTTTTGGATATCTCATTAATACGTCATTGTTACTATCATGATCATGCCACCTCATGTTGAATGTAGTCTTAGATGACATGAATAATCTTTTCAATCATGGTTTCAGAAGAAAGTAATACAATACCTTTGCAAGAGTTTTATTATTCAATTTCCTCATAGGGTTGAATTGATTTATAATTTTATTTTTTTCATTAACTTCCATCTGCTTATATGTAATATTATGCATTATTCTTTATTAGACTCTTCTCCCCAGAAAAGCATGTAATCATTAGTTCATGCATGTATCTTTGTATAATCAATTCAAATTTTGTTGATGATTTATTCATCTCATAGAATGATGCAGGGATCTTAGCTTCACTAAATGCCACATGAAGAAACTCTAAAATCTTTAACATTTATTTTTTATTAATTCCATAAAGACACTTAATATGGTAAAACTTAAGTAGAAAAGATAACTTTGAATACTTGTAAAACCCTTCAAACTGTTCTTGGTGACCATATTTAACTAATTTATAAAACTTTTTTTAGGTCACTAATGTTGTAAGCAAGATTAACTAAATTAGGAACAACTAATAGTTCTTTTGATCTATTAAAATCTTGGACATTGAATCCTACAAATCCAAATGTTTCATTTATCAAATTTAGAACTGAATTCTCCTATAGTGGGTCACTTTTTGTATCATTGATATGATTTTAATTGTTTTTAATTTTCATAACATTCAATTCACCATACCAAATCCAATATAAATATAGATCGAGAATCTTTTTTAATATAAATTTTTTAAATATTTCACTTTTATTCACTCATCACATGAATTTACAATCATCCATCCATCCAAATCAAATTTTTATTTGAAGAAATAGAAAATTAAACAAAACAAAACAACCAAAACAACTAAGACAACCAAGGGAGCCTGGGAATTACGGGGGTCGAAAATAGTGCAAGATGAGGGCATCCCCTCTAAGTAAATTAACACACTCCAGTTTCAAACTATTAATAGGGAGAAGACTAGTGGATATAGATCTCTGGACCTCCAAGGAAGCCATGTGATCCACAACCTTATTACCCTCGATCCAGGTGTTAGACACTTGGATGTTGGTTCTAAGTATATCTCGACATTTCTTCACTATATAAGTGATAGACCAAGGGGGGAACCTTTACCTGTCATCACATCATGAAGGATCCTAGAATCTATCTTCGCCTGGGTTAACTCCATCATCTCCTACATGAAGAGGGAAAGCCCTGTGAACATGGCCTTGGTCTCAGCCAAGAGAGGGGTACCGTTGTCAAAGAAGGAAAAAAATTCCATGACCACCTCCCCCCCAGGGCTTCGAACCACACCCCCTCCTTTCATAACCCCCAAAGCGTATGACATGTCCATGTTCAACTTGAGACTAGATTCGGGGGTTCCAGCACACCCACATCCCCTGATGAACCTGGGAGGGAATAGTAAAAGGGTCACTAACCTGGAGAAGTCTAGAAGAGGGATCCTCATGCCAGTCCTTGATGAGCGAAGACAAATCCAACAGAAGGAAACGGATCCGCGTGATAATGGACCTAACTATGGGAACAGAACCTTAATACCTTGCTTGATTCCTAGATTTCCATAAGCTCTAGCATTCTACACTGAAAAGAACCAAACAAACCATTCTATCCTTCTCATTACTGTATGTACCTTGGAACCATCTCTCCACAAAATTTTTGGCATTCTGCACTCGGGATGAGAGTTTCATGAATCCCCTAAAGAAGTGCCACACTGCTAGAGCCCAATCCCCCTCAAAAAATAAGTGGTTGGTACTCTCTTCCCGACTGATGATTCAGCAAGGGCACCTGGAGGCCAAGCTAATACCCAACCTCCTGATGTTCTCATCTGTAGCCAATGCTGAGTTCCTAATGTGCCAAGTGAGAAAGTTAAACTTTGATGGAATCTTATGGCACCACATGGCTCTGATCCCCCCCCCCCCCTTATGTATACCCTTCCCCAAGAACATCTTACAAAAATCTCTATAGGAAAAGACCCCTGAAGCAGTAGGGGTGAAAACACATTTGTTAGGGTCGCTGGTAAACTCAATGGACTCTAGAAGATTCTGTTGGTCACCAACCAATACAGCCTTGGTAAACTTGGGATGCAGGGATGCTTCTTTAAGCAATATCATCAGGGTAGGGCACCCAGGGAAAGCTAAAATAGAGCCTGCCCAGTTCTTGTGCTAGAAGAGGATATCTCCTGATCTAACAATCCAGCGAGAATTCAGTTGAAGAGTCTGGACCGGGGGGAAAATTTTCACCCACAGTGGAGAAGCATGATCGTGGGAAAACTCTTCACTTCCCCCACACAGCATCCCCATGGACTTTCCCCATAGAGATCGCTCCTCTAGAATTTCCCAGGCGAGCTTTCCATGCATGTATAGAATCATGCTCTGGAGGCTCTTCACATTGATCCAGCCGTCTTGGAAGGGTCGTGCCATCCTGCCCTATACAGGCCAGTGTCTCTTACCTTTAGCCTTTTCATCCCAGACAAAACTGCATAGGATTTTATCAATGTTGTTGATCACACCTTGAGGGATGTTGGAAGAAGCCAAAGCATGGATGGGAATGGCAGACAACACACTATTCACCAGATCTATTCGACCTCCAAAAGACAGGAACTGATTTTTCCAATTAAGGACGCGACTAGTGATTCTACTAACAACATGATCATAATATTTGATACGAAGATGACATAAAGAAATGGGAGAACCCAGGTACTCCATAGGAAAGGACCCATGTAGCATGTCCAGATGGTTACACAGAGAAGACACCTGCCCTTGATAAATTTTATTAGAGATGTAGATGTTGCTTTTGGAGTTGCTGATGATATGCTCACTCCAGTAGCAATATTCATCCAAAATATCCTTGATCCCATGAACCGATCCCCACCCACCATTGATGAAAATAAGAGTTTCATCAGTGAGCATTATATGAGACACCATAGGTAAATTCAGCTTCCTTATGAAAGGAAGAATGCCCCCTTGAGATATTTTTTTGTTGATAAGCTTACTGAGAGTGTCCTGCGCCAGGGTAAAAATGCTAGCAGAAAGAGGGTCTCCCTACCGGAGACCTCTCGTTGCCTTTAAGAAACCATGAATCTTTCCCCTAAAATAAACATCCAACCATGAAGAACTGAAGCACCTAAAAAAGTGGTCCACTCCCTTGGCCAAAAACCCAAAACCCGATAGAACTCTGTTGATAAAACTCCATTCCAGCCTATCATATGCCTTGTTTATATCCAATCTGATCATCATGTTGGATCCATGGGTTTTTACATTGATGTCCCTAACCATATCCTTAGCAATATAAATTTCTCCCTAGATGTAGAAACCTTTCACAAAGCTATGCCGCTCAACTGAAATCCACCCCAGGAGAAGATTGGACAACCTCTGATAGAGAACGCACGCAAGAATTTTGTAAGGGAAGTTACAGAGACTCACTAGCCTATATTGTGTAAGGGAAGATGGGTCCTTAATATTAGGAATGAGCACAAGAGTAGAAGAACTTTCCACCCAAGGTATTCCTCCTCAATGAAGAAGTCTTGAATAGAACCAATGATGTCTTGCTTAACAACATCCCAAACCCCTCTGTAAAAAGAACCGAGAAAACTATCAGGGTCAGGAGGACTCTTCGGATTGAGCTTTCGCATGGCTGCATGTATTTCATCCTTGATAGGAATTACCTCCAAGACATCATTCTACTGATTGGACACTATAGTGGTAATAAACTCCCACAACCCTGTATTACCCCAGGGATACGCGCTGGACATCCTCGGGTTGGGGCTAGCAAGCAGGTCCATGAATAAAGTGAGCGCCAAGCTCCCGACCGTGTCACAGTTATCTGTGTAGAATCCATCTGCAAGTAGTATGTTAGTCGAGTAGAGGTTCCTTCCCTCTCTAATGCATGCATGAAAATAGGCAATGTTTTTATCTCCTTCCTTAATCCATTTCACCCGGGAGCGGTCTCGAGCCATCTGTTCCAGAAACATGATTGTCTCTATAGATATATCTTACTTCGATAATTATGAAAGTCAATATTTTTTTATCTCAAAATAAGAACTTGACACTAGGATATCTGGTGAATTTGTTTCCATATTCATCATATCATTGCATGAAACTATATTTTTACAACATTTTCATAATTTATTTTAGAAATAGTACTCAAAATGAAAATTGCAACACATACATAAAGATTCTTTTAATCTAAAGCTACATAGGTTGTAGTAAGTATTATGAAATATAATCATGATTAAGAGTATTTTTTATTTAGTATATTAACTTCATGATGTCATTTTAAAAAATAGAATAAAGTGGAATATTACATGTGGATTGTGTTCTTAAACTGTAGGCAAAATT
Organism: Viscum album; assembly: GCA_963277665.1. Classification (NCBI taxonomy): domain Eukaryota; kingdom Viridiplantae; phylum Streptophyta; class Magnoliopsida; order Santalales; family Viscaceae; genus Viscum; species Viscum album. The sequence continues at coordinate 2,104,836,630 of OY728140.1, read as the reverse complement.
GTCAGGTTTTTTAAATAAAACCCCCTCTAAAAACATCTAAACCCAATATTATCCCCAAGACAACCCACAATGGCCCTTAAGGTGGACCTAAATAGTCAAATTATAATTTTAAAAACATTTAAACAATTATTAAATAGTTAAGATACAAAAAATAGAAAGACTAGCCTACCTCTTATTGAAAATGTAAAAGCATAAAGTCTTACACCACACACTGATACACCCAGGGAAAATGTGTCATGTCACATGAAAGAAATAATTAATTATAAAAAATCATAATTAATTATTCAAAATTAAAAAAAATAAGGATAAACACCTAAAATAACATTGAGTTGCATCTACTTTTCAAAATTGTAGTCAATTGTCGATGGAAGGTCTGCAACATAACCCCAAAATCATCCCAGGAAAAATCCCTAACAACAACACTAAATTAAAAAAATATTGATTTAATTTAATTAAAACCCTTAGAAAAATATAACATGAATCGTACCTTTAACTAAACAACATGGAGGTTGGGGATATGAGGCCAGTGAAGTCTAACTCACTGACAAATAGGAGTAGGGGAATCAAGTCCAAACAAATCTAGGAGGAGGATGGGGTCCTGGCACTACCAAAGATTCGACCATTATTTTATCACTGATAAAGGGTATATTTCATAAAAAATGTTATATATCATTAAAAATAATATATTAATATATAAATATATTTATATTTATATATATAATATATTTTATAAAATATGATTTATACAATACGAAATATGTAATCACACTTAATATATAATATATTTAGTGGAAGATGATTTAAAAAATAATTAAAAAATAATATTAATTAAAAAACTTCTAATTATTATTGAGTAATAGTCATTTATTAACAATTTAAAGATGTAAAAAACAATTAATTAATAAATGATCTAAAATAAATTGAGAACATGATTCAAACTTCAAAAGGTCATAACTTTTTATTTGGGTGTCCATTTGAGCTCTACCACATATCAAATCAAAGCTTGAAAAAATATATATACTTTGGTGACTGAAGGGAGGCCATATCATTATTTTTTAGGTCATAAAAGGACCATAAGGCCTCTAAAATTGAGTTTTTGTCAGGGTACCCCCATTTTTTAACATTTCATGGAATTTTATCCTCATTTAATGGGGTCTTATTATTTTTTTTGTCTAGAGGATCAACTTATTCTCAATTATTACGCTCATATGGATATTATGACATTCAAAATTTAACATTTTTTAAATTGTACTGTTATTTATAATTAAATATATAAAATATATATATTTGTTCATATTCACACCTAAAATTTTAATATTATAAATAAATATGTAAAAATATTTACATATAAAATATCTTTTTAAATATATGAACCATTTGTAAATAAAAAATAATATTAATTTTATTAATAATAAAAATATATGAATACTTATATAGCTATATATGTGTGTATGTGTGTATATATATATATACATTTGTTTCTATACTAACAAACTAATATATATTATCTATATATTCTAATATATGTTATTAAATATAAATATGTATAATTATATTTATAGATACACATGTAATATATATATATATATATTATGTATGTTTGTATTTATTTATTTATAAAAACACACAAACAAAAAACATATTTTATAAATATATTTAAAAATAATCATCTAAATATATATTAATATATGATTAAATATATATATAGAAAATATAACTATATATATATAAATTGATAGATATATCATAAAATAGATAATAATGCAACATGGAGGAGTGGTAAAGGTGCATGATCAGAAGGGTGAGGTCTCAGTTTCAAATCCAATGGGAGACAACACGACTATGAACCTTAGCGAGTAGCTCAAACCCTGATAAAGGGATGAAATAGAGTTATACAAGCACTGATAAAGAGGGGTTGGGATTTGAGTATTGATAAAAGTAGGGTTTTAGCCCAGATAAGAAAATATTTTTAAAAAATTATTTTTTTGACTTTTATTAACATTTTTTTAACACTGATAAAAGGAACTCCCTTTAACGGTTCTTACATTATCAGTACTAGAAAAGTGATAATAAAGGGGATTTTATAGAATATATAAAATGGGGATCTATGGTTGTGTGGGTAGAAGGGGTTAGTCGTTGGGGGTTGTAGTTACTAGGAAAAGGGATACAAGGGTCGTTGTTAGGGGTTGTTGTTGAGGAGTAGGGGATCATTGTGGGGTCATCAGGTTTCAAGGTCATGGGTATCATAGGGGGGAGGTTCATCCTCAAGAGAAGGGGGTGGGGTAATGGGTATCATAGTGGAGGATGTATGGTTGTCATCAGGGAGTAGGGGGTCGATGTCAAGGGGATTGGAGGTGAGGGAGGGTCATTGGGGATCAGGGGAGATCAAGGAAAGGGATCATGGGGGAGGGTACAGGGCCAAGGGGATTGGGTGGAGGGAGGGGTTGAATTAGGGTTTTTTTTAATATTTAGTGGTGGTTTAAACTAAACCACCACTAATTTTAAAAATAAAAAAATATGCCAGTGGTTATATTAAACCAACATTATATTATAAATTATATTTAATATGGTTTTTTTAATAGAAGTTATTTTAACCTACATGAATAAAATACCACTAAGACGTATATATTATGTAGTGACACTTGATTATTCCCATTCTTAAATTCATATAAATTTAATAAAAAATCATAGATTTTTATACCTGACTTTTATAATTTTTTATTTGTGTTTGTCATTGTTTGAGAAAAAATCCTTGAAGGAAATTTTTAGCTTTTTTACTTTTTTATCAAAATTATATGTTAGATAATTTTATTCATTTTTGTATTGACCAACATTATAAATTTTATCTAGTTTTCTATATACATTACAAATTTGATTCTCTCTCTCTAATAGTTTTTTTAAAATTTTCAAATAACCAATTTGAGGTTAAGTGTGAACCAAGTACAAGCTAGGAAACTATGTATAAGACCCCATAAAAACACAATTCACCAACACCATACAGACCACCACTAAACCAAAATAATTGGGTCAAGACATACCAAGATCGAGCCATCAAAGAAATCATTATGGGTCATGAGGTCTTGGAGGGATCCATCAGCAGTTGAATCTATATGAATGATGGAAACTGTGGGATTCTTTAAGCCTCACCCCTGTGAGAAATCACCATCACTAGATCACCATAAACATTATTCCCTCTTGTTGGTGCTAGCTCAAACACCTCCTCACTAGTAACGTTGAATGACTAGAGCCTCAATCACCATTGTTCCTTCATCAGAGAACACCAAAAAAAAGACACTAATAAACACCAAAATTGCACATCATTATTAGTATAAACCATTACCAACTTCAAGAAATCTTGATATTAGTAATAAAACTCACACTGCCACCAATTCATAGCCCAGTCCACTGGAAGCATATATTACTTCCTTTAGAGATCCACCATTACATCCGACCATAGTGGTAAGGAGGAATCAGATCAGTTATATAATAGAAACTCAGTGGAGATAAATAAATTGTTAGAATATTAAATAAAAACATAGTACATAAATAAAATCATAAAATAAGTGGGAATATAGATTTTAATGTGGAAAAAGCATATAATGTGTATGATTAAAAACCATAAGGAAACTCCAAGAAAATCCACTAATAATAAGAGATTACACAAAATCCAAGTAGAATCCTAAAATTTTAATTGAAAATATATAGTAGAATTCTAGTGTGAAAATCCACACCCTGATACATCTCTGACATCTCTATGATAATCGCCCATGACAAGATTTCACCCTTCAGAGATCAAAACCGAACATACGGTGTCATTTTAGTTACACAACATGATTTATCATTTCTCACTATAGCCCTTGCTCAAAACCTCTATCGCCCATATATCTCCATGAAACACTACTTCCCACATATCTACAACCATGTTGCATGTATCTCTCCTTGGTTCACTTCCTCTATTTTTTCTCACACACTGAAGTAGTGTTGCACACCAATTTTTAAAGGAATGTGTAATCCATTATGCATATCTTAAAAATATATAATAATATCTTCCAAAAATCTTAGAGGTATATGGATAAATAGTAGAAAGAATTCCATTTAGAATTTAAAAAAAATTGTCTTCAAAAACCCAAAATGACTTGGGCTATTTGGGATGAACCCCATCAATATCCCCCTTCATCCCATTAAAGAAGGAGATGGGTTCCAACAAAATCATTTGGATATTAATTCAGTTGGTATTACACCAACTATCATCCTCTATAGAAAATATGACATCCCTCTTTTTCATATTTGATGAAAACTTAAAAGCTAACCCTAAAAAAAATCCAAATTTCAAAGTCTTCATCATACTTTTGTTTGCACTACCCTGCTGAACACGATTGGAACCAACACTTAGCTACCCCATAATTTTGATTGACACATAATCTGGAGCACCTGTAGAAATTAATTTCTCCTTATATTAAACATTCTTTGAGTAGTATGAAACTATCAGTGCATCACCCCAATATTTAATATTAATTCTTTCTTCTCTAGTGGCACTACCTGAACAAAAAGAATTAGGTGTAAGACTTGAAACACCTAACCTGCCCCTCTTCAGCTTTCAAACCTTCTTCATCCTAGTAGATAGATTTTAACATATATGTAATGATCACCTATGAAACAAATTTGATGAAGTCCTCTCCACAACTACATTTTTCAAATCACTGAACACCTTTACATATATCATGTAAATAATTTCATCCATCTTTTCTAATCCATATATCATTGATCCTTTGGAAAAGTTCCATATTCCATTTCTAAAAAAACATCTGAATCCATCAGTCTCAAGAGCACAAGTAGATAAAAAAATTATGGTGTATACCCAGTACATGTAACACATCCCTCAACATTAGGGTACAACATGCATTCGTAGTGATACAAATATCACCAACACCAATAAAATCAGTAGAATCTCTATTTCCCATATTCAATCTACAAATTTAACCATATTCTCATGAATATAATATTTCCCTCTTAGGTGTAATATGGTATGATATTGATGAATAAACCACCCATTCATTGTACATGTCTAATTTATGATAGTCAACACCAACTGAAAGTAAAAAAACCTCACCCTATATAATACTTATGTCAGTATCCTTAGAATCGGTGTCATATACCTTCTTTTCCTCCTTAATATTTTTTAAAGCATAGCAGTTTCTCTATACATGACTCTCCTTATCACGAAAGAAGAACTTGAATTTTCTTTTTACCTTCAACTAACCTCTATGATTATCATATTCATCTGTAGAAACTAGAATACCACTATTACGTAAAGATACATGATTATTATTCTTTTATTGAGTCTTGTGTATCAACAATGATGAAATCAGATCATCCAACTTCAGTGTGTCTTTTCCAAACAATAATGTGGTGACAAGATTGTTATATGAGTTAGGAAACGAACCCAAAAGAAGCAAAAAAAATCTTCTTATTCCATTTCAAAAATTATCGCATTACCTTTATCATTGATCTTGATTGCCACTAAAGACAAATTTGTAAGTAGTTTGGTGAACTTGTCTAGATGGTTACTTAAATCTACACTCTCTGGAATTCACAAATGGTACCATTGTTTTTTAGATACAAATGATTTATGAGGGATTTTGATTTATACTTTCTTTAAATCATCGCCCAAATCTCCACTAGATTGCCCAGATTCATCACTTTTTGTAGTGTATTATCACCCAAATACATCTGGATTGTACTTGTGTCCAACTCTCTAATATCATTACAATCACCAATGCTCATCATCTCTAGCTTCTCTAATTTTTTATTCAAATCCTTCACTCTCTTCTCACAGACTAAAATATTTTTAACTTGTTTCTCTCATAGAGTAAAATTATTTTTCCCATTAAATAGTTCAATTTGAGTAGAAATATCACTATGTGAATCACTCATATCTAATCAGTAAGAAACACTTATAACCACCTCTAATACCAATTTTTGGGTCAGAATCGGATTGGCCCAAGGACAAAATCTCAGTTGTGACAAATAAATTTTGAGAACCTTCAATGAAAATGGAGTGCATAAATAAAAGTATGAAATAAGTGGGGGCACAAAATTTAACATGGAAACCCCCTCCAATGATGAGGATTAAAACCAATGGGGAAAATCTGAGAAAATTCATCCATAATCAAAGAGTACACAGAATCCAAGTAGAATTTTGAAACTTGAATTGAAAATATAGTGTAGAAAACCTATTTGAGAATCCACACCCCAACACACCTCCATCATCTCTTTGATAATCACCCATGAAAATATGTGACCCTTTAGAGATAAAAAATGAACACATGGTGTCATTGCAGCATCTAATTACACAACCTAATTTTCCAATGATCATTGTATCCCTTGCTCAAAATCACAGCTTTTTCCCATATGTATACATGAAATGTTGTTGCATATGTCTCTATACCCACGTTGTGTGTGTCTCTCCTAAGGTTGCTTCCTCCAAATTTCATCATACAGTAAAGCAGAATTTCAAACCTCTTTTAAAAGGCCAATATAATTCCTCATGTGTATCTCAAAAAAAATTCTTCAAAAAATCTTGGAGGTGTGCAAATATGTTGTATAATGAAATCCATTTTGAATTTAAAAAATAATTATCATCAAAAACCCAAAAGGACGTTGTCTATCCAAGCTGAACCACATCACCTAGTGCCAAAAACACATATTTTTTATTCCTTAGAAAGCCTCCATAATATAAAAAACATGCACTACCTCTATAGAAAACACATTTTGTTAACCCTACCAAATAGTTTCCCTAAAATATGTACAAACAATCTAAACCAAATAATTGAGTGAAAGACACTGAAGAACCAGGAGAAATAGCAGCTTCAAACACAAGGTTGTAAAATCAACAAGGGGGGAAAGAGACACCTGAAGGAAGGAAAGAACCCACTAACACCAAAAAACCATAAAAAATAAACCACCAAGGATGAACCTACCTTTGGGACCCAAAAATTACCCATTCATTAATCTGTAATCGCATCCTCAATGAAAATTTTCCAATATAATAAGAAAAGAAAATAATTTCTAAAAATACATAAATCAAGAAACTATTTCCCAATATAGGGATGATTTAGGGTGGCCAGATGTATAAGGGTGGGTGTTACCTTTAACAGCACCTTCACAATAATTATTCTAATGAAGTTGTTGTTTGAAATAGTGCCTTCTTCTAAAATCCAATGAAGAAGGTGTTGTCCGAGACAACACCTTTATAATTTTCCTTATGAAGGCACTCTCCAGACAACACCTTCTTTAAAATACTTATAAGGGAGGTGGTGTCCCGGATAGTGTTCACTATTCTATATATTTTAAAAAAAAATTATTTTGTTTATATGCATATATTTAAACAAAAAAATATATAACATAAAATTAAACAATATTTAACTCTTAATATTCATCATTTAAAAAAAGTATTCCAAAATTATTATATAAAATCACACCCAACCTCCACTTTTATAAGGGTATAGTACTCAACATATTTTCCAGGTCTTTAATAGGGTATTCATACACCACTTTTATATCATTTAATAAATAGTATATTATTTATAATAACACATTAATTCTAATAATTTATTAATCATAATAGTTTTTTAATAAATATTAATTATTTAATAATGTAATAAATAGTGACTAATAAAATCATAGTAATGATTAATAATAATTTCATTAATTTTGTTAAAAATATAATTAATAAAAAAATATATTATTTAAATGATACGATTAATAATGTTATTAATTATAAAAATATAATTATTAATAATTTCAAATAGTTAAAAATAATCGGGGAGGGAGGATTAAAAATATTGAATAACTTATAATATCAAATATAAAAAAGATAATAAATAATATAAATAATTTGATATTTCAAAATAATTAGTAATAATTAATAATTATTATGAATTATTATTAAGACATAAAGTTTTTTATCATGTAAATTATTTTTTGGTTATTATATTTATGAATACTAATGATAATAATAATTATTATGCATAAAAACGAAATAATTTAATTAAAATAATAATACTATTATTATTAATAATTAAAAAATATAATAATTATATTATTATTGTTAAATATAAAAAAATATTTTTTATTTATTTAATGAACTAATTAATATTTTATTTTTATTTTCAAATAAATTTCATTAATATTATTATTAAATATTATTATTATTAAACAATGATCACGCACATACATTCATTTCAACTTAAGTGATTATTTATAATTAATTACAATATTGTTTATATTATTATTAAGTATTATTAAATACATAAATAATTATGTTACATATAACATTTAAGAAAACCATTTATTTATTTCTTATTAATATATTAATTATATTACTATTATGATTATTATAAATGAGTATTAATAATTATATTTTCTATATTAACATCTATACTTATAAAATATTTTTTGTAGTAAACATTAATTTATTTAAATTAAAATTTTTTGTTCATTATTTTTCTAACATTACTTTTATTTTAAATTAATTTTAATTTATACAATTAATTTTTTCAATTTCATATAGAGTTTATTTATACTATATTTTATGCGCATAAATTTTTGGAAGAGTAAATATTATATTTTTAATCAATAAAGTTTGTGTCATGTGAACTAATTTAAATATGTTATATTTATGTAATCTTTTTTATTTTCAACTATTTTTTTATATTTTTAATTCATGCTTTAAGTTTCATTTAGACAGTACTTATAGTTTATATTTTATAGGCTTCCAAAGTCACCTACATGAAATGTAATAATGTTTCATGAAGGGGACTTTAAAAGCCTATAAATTATAAATTATAAATACAATTTTTAATGAAAATTAAAAGATTGACTAAAAATATAAAAAATAATTGAAAATAAAAAAAAATTGTAGAGAATATTGATAAAAAATAATTTCAATTGCAAAAAATATTTTGGTTTTGAAATATAACACTTTTACTTGTAAATTATTTTTGCAGAAAACATTTTCTGTGTAAATTAAAAAAAAATGTTTATTATTTTTTTGACACTCCTTTTATTTTCAATTAATTTTTATTTTTATAGTAAATGTTTTAAATTTCATATAGATTTTATTTATATAATATTTTATGCACATAAATTTTTTGAAGTGTAAATATTATGTTTGTAATTAAGAAAGTTTGTGTCATGTAAATTAATATTATTTTGTTATATTTGTGAAATTATTTTTATTTTAAACTATATATTGAATTTTAAATCTATTTTTTAAGTTTTATTTTAATTGTACTTATATTTTATATTTTATAGGCTTCCAAAGTCACCTACATTAAATGTAAACATGTTTCAAGTTGGTGACTTTGAAATTATATAAATTAAAAAGTATAAGTACAATATAAATGAAATTTGAAACATTGATTAAACATATAAAAAATAATAAAAAATAAAAATAATGTCATAAAAAATGTTGATGAAAAATAATTTCAATGAAAAAAAATATTTTTTTTCAAAACATAACATTTTTACTTTTAAATTATTTTGGAGAACTTGAGGGATTTCTAGGAATTGACTTATTATGGTCAGTATGTTCTCTTGATGTGGTCATTTTTTTCTTTGTTAAACCCCATCTCATCCTTTTGTATTTTTATTTTTTCTATTAAAAAAAGGAATCAAGGCCTTATGGATCTAATATTGAACTATTTAAAAAATTTATTTTTATTTAAAATTTCAATGTTTTAAATTTCATATAGATTTTATTTATAATATATTTTATACTCATAAATTTTTTGAAGTGTAAATGATATATTTTTAATTAATAAAAAAATTCATGTAAATTATTGTTGGTTTGTTATATTTATTATTTTTTCAGCTATTTTTTATATGTTTAATACATTTTTTAAGTTTCATTTAGATTTTACTTATAGTTTATATTTTATAGGCTTCCAACGACACCTACTTAAAATGTAATATTGTTTCAAATAAGTTTCTAAAAAAGCCTATAAATTATAAATTATAAATAAAATATAAATAAAATTTGAAATATTGACTAAATATATAAAAAAGTATTGAAAATTAAAATAATTTTATTAAAAATGTTGATAAAAAATAATTTCAATAGCACAGAATATTTTTGTTTCAAAACATAACCTTTGAACTTAGAAATTTTATTTGCACCAAACATTTTTTGTGTTAAATAAATTATTTTTTTTATTATTTTTTCAGCATTTCTTTTATTTTAATTAATTTCTATTTAAACATTCATTGTTTTAAATTTCATTTAGATTTTATTTATACTATATTTTATGCATATAATTTTTTTTTAAGTGTAAATGTTATGTTTTTAATCAATAATGTTTGTCTCATGTAAATTATTTTTGGTTTATTATATTGATAAATTATTTTCTATTTTCATATATTTTTTCTATTTTTAATTAATTTTTTGAGTTTTATCTAGATTTTACTTATAGTTTTTATTTTATAGGATTACAAATTTACCTACTTGAAACATAATAAGATTTGTTGTGTATCAAGTAGGTGACTTTGAAATATTATAAAAAATTATAGATACAATCAAAATGAAATTTAAAACATATAATATACATATAAAAAATAATTAAAAATAGAAATATTGTCATCAAAATAATTAATAGATAATAATATAGATGATACAAAACAATATTGTGGAAAAACATAACATTTTTACTTTAAAATAAGTAGGTAACTATTAAATCATATAAAATGTAAATTATAATTAAAATATAAGTGAAATTTAATACATGCACTTAAAATGTATAAAATAACTCAAAGTGAAAATAATTTCATTAAAATAATAAATTGAAAATAGTAAGTATTAATAATAATATATGACTTAATAGTAAAAATATTATTAATGAATTAAATAAAAAAAATTAATATTTTATACTTATTAATGATAGAAAATTAAATTATTATTAATTAAATTATTATTAAAGTGATAACTATTAAAAATATATTAATAATTAATAATATTTAATAATAAAATGATTATTTACATAATTAATAATAATTGTATTATTATTAATATTATTCATAAAAAATAGCATTATTATTATTATCATGACTTTTAAAAAAGATAAATATTGTGACTTCATTATTCTAGATTTATTAATAATATCATGACTTTATTATAATGACTTCATTATCATTTATTATCATGAATTTATAGTTCAATATTTTTTATATGTGGTCAAGTTTCTAGATGCGTGTATTTTTTTCATCTTTGTGTGTTTGTACCCATCTTTAATTATTATTCTTATTTCTGTAATTATTATTATTATTATTATTATTATTTATAAATATAATAAAATAATAATAATTTACGTGACAAAAACATTATTGATTAAAAGTGTAAATGGTATGTTTTTAATCAATAATGTTAGTGTCATATAAATTATTATTTTTTTATTATATTTATGATATTATGTTTATTTTCAACTATTTATTATATTTTTATTCTATGTTTTAAGTTTCATTTTGATTGTACATATATTTTATATTTTATAGGCTTCCAAAGTTATGCACTTGAAACATAATAAGTTTTTTTGTGTTTCAAGTAGGAAACTTTGAAATCTTATAAAAAATAAACTATAAAAAAAATAATTTAAAACATAAAATAAACACATAAAAAATAATTAAAAATAAAAATATTTTCATCAAAATAATATGCAGAAAATAATATAGATGATACAGAATAATGTTGTTTCAAAACATAACATTTGGACTTTAAAAGAAGTAGGTAACTCCAAAAGATTATAAAATATAATTTATAATTAGATTCTAAATAAAATTTAAGACATGCACTTAACACGTATAAAATAAATGAAAATGAAAATAATTTCATAAGACTAATAAAGAGAAAATATTATGTATGAATAATAATGCATGACATAAAAAAAGTTGTGAATTAATTAATTAGAAATAATTAATATTTTATACTTATTAATAATATTGAATATACTTATTAATTATATTATTATTAAAGTGATAATTATTAATATTATATTAATAATTAATAATATTTAATAATAATGTGATTGTTTACATCATTATTAATAATTATATTATTATTATTCATAAATATTAACATTATTATTATTATCATGACTTTTATAAAAGATAAATATCATCTCATTATTATTATAGCTTTATTAATAATATCTTGACTTTAGTATAATGAATTCATTATCATTTTTTATCATGACTTTATTGTCCAGAATTTATTATTCATGCTCAAGTACCTAGAAGCATATACTTTTTTATCTATGTTTGTATGTAACCATCTTTAATTATTATTATTATTATTATTATTATTATTATTCATAAAACATATAAAATAACATATAATGAAAATAATTTCATAAAGTTAATAAATAGAAAATATTAATTATTAATAATAATGTATCACTTAATAATTATTATTATAATATAATTAATTAATTACAAATAATTAAAATTTTCTACTTATTAATATTAGTAAATATAATTAATATATTATTTTTATGAATTCAAATTAATTAATATATTACTTAATAATAATAATATTTATTAATAATACTATTATTTACCTTGTCATAATTATTACTATTAATATTATTATTAGTCATAAATATAATCAATAGAAAATAATTTACATGACATAAAAGATTATTATTTAATAATAATTAATATTATTATTATGATTACCGAAAAAATCATAATATAATTAATATTGATTAGATTATTAATTATTAATTATTTATTTAGTAATAAAAATAAAGTATTAATTATTTTAATAAATAAACAAAAAAAATATTTTTATATTTAATAATATTATTATTATTATTATATTTTTTAATTTTTATAATAATATTATTATTATTTTATTTAATTTGTTTTATTTTTGTATATAATCATTATTACTATCATTATTATTAGTATTATTCATAAATATAATAAAAAAAATTACATGACACAAAATATTATTTCTTAATATAAATTCATAATAAATAAGTTATTATTTATTACATTATCAAATATAAACTATTTATTGAAATTATTTTATGATTAATAATTCATTATCATTAATGTATTATTATAGATAATAAATTATTCATTAAATTGTGGAAAAGTGATTCTTTAATCTCTCATCAAAAAATCTAGAAAAGATGTTTTGTATTGCACCCTTATAATAGGGGTGGCTAGGTGGGATTTTCCATAAATATTATTTGAATACTTCATTGAAAGTAATACTTAATATAAAAACAGTTAAATGATATTTAATTTTAATATTTAAATTATATATATATAAACAAAACGAAACCAAAAAAAATAAGAAAAAAGATGGGCACCATCCGGGACAACGCCCTCTTTAAAAAACTTCAGAAGAAGGCATTGTCCCAAATGATTCTATATTCAGAATTATTCTAAAGAAGTAATTATTTAGAATAGTTCCTTACTAAGAATTATTATAAATAAGGCATTGTCTTAGACAATGCCTTCTTTAGAAGATTTTTAAAGAGGGCACTGTCTCAGACAACGTCTGACCTTCTATGTCAGACCCCTCATTTCCATCATTAGATTGGGAAAACGTTTCCCATTATATATATAATCTAAATTTGTTTTTAATTTATGTTATATAGGGGAATTTTCTCATCCTCAATGCTCTATAGTGAACCTCTAGTGAGCTATATACCTCAAGGAAATAAAAGAAATTAAATATCAATCAAGTTTAGGATAACTTCTAATAAAACTAGAAGACATCACCAGAGATGGTATCCTAGATTATATGAACTAGAAGCATCACTCTGGGGGCACACACCATAGAGATAACCCATAAAAATTAACCATGAAAAAAAAAGGAAATTAAAACAATGATGTCCTGGAGAGAGGTAAGACCAGGAGATTCTAGAAGAAGAGTGAACACATGTGCGGGAAGGAAAAAAACAAAATGTCATTGCTACCTGAGGGAGCTAAAATAAAGGGAAATGAACTAAATAGACAAGAAAAAGAGGATGAATAGAGTGTTTCTATCAAATAATAGTTGTACATCAAGCTTCCCCTTCCCCTTAATCCACTATATAGATGAAACATTAGCAGTGAGAGAGAGAAAAGTTATATCACTCTGATGTCCCTTACCTTTAAATTTGATTTATTTTTCTTCATTTTATCATATAAAAATTAATTCATAGTTTCTTTGGTAAAGTGTACATATATGTATATGGTATTTTAAAAAAAAATACATCAAGGAGGTGATTTGATCGGTTCATACCCAGATTTAAAAGCTCAAGATTATTTTATATATCCTTCTCAGAATACTACACCCTTTTTGGATATGATTAGTGCATGATTGGACTACTTTAAAGATCATGTTAGTGACCACTTGAGGTGTGTCCTACTATTAAAAAACATTTATTAATTATATTTTTAGGATGAGGTAACAAGCAGGTACAACATCCATACAACCCTTGTTATGATTATTTTTATCTAGACAATTTAAGCTCAAACCATGCATATTATTTCAATTTTTTAGGGGGAAATAAATGGAACTTTTTTTTTAAAAGGTTCCTATGGTTTTTTTTGTATAAATAGTTTCTTATTTATATTATAGTTGAGATAATTAAATAGTTTCATGTTCTATGAGATTCATTATTTTAGTACCCCCGGTTTGAGTTACGTAGCCTTTGTTTATGTTTTTTATGTGTTTAAGGTGAATGGGATGAGTTGGGTTGAGGTTGGGAGAGTTTGGAATGGTTTTGAATAAGTTTGGAGGCATTTCTAAGGGAGCACAGTTAAGGGAAACTATGCGAGTTCTCCAGGAAACCATGCAGGGGGAGAGAGTAGGCTTCGCATGGCTTGTGCATAGTTTTCCAAACCATGTGAGGCAACTGTGAAGACCCTTGCTCCTGATTTAGTAGCGTGCGCATGGTTAGCTCACGGTTTACCAAACCATGCGGGCTAACCGAGCGGCCACTTAAAATAGGTTTTTAAAACCCAGGCTCACTCGGACTTGCCTCATTCCTCTCCAATCTTTCTCCCACTCGATCCTCACTCAGGTTTTTCGGTTCTCAATGGTTGAAGGTGTTCTCCCACCCATTTTGGAATCATTTCAAGGGGGTTTCATGGTGGTTTGAAGGTGGTTTCTCCCGGGTAAGTCTCCCCTCTTGGTTTCTTGGTGTTTTCCTCTAGATCTACATCTCCATATCTATCGGTTTTCTGGATCTACAGCTATTTTGTGTAGATATAGGGTTTTGGTTTCCTTGGATGCTAATTTTAAGGCTTGTGTATGTTAGGTAAATATATCTAGAGAGGTTTCGGTTGTCTGTTCTCTGGATTTTAGTTGTGATTGCTTATTGGTCAATTTCTCGAGAACCCTAACGGTAGGTGGCTTCTCTCTCGACTCCACTTGGTTAGAACTAGTGGTGTTTGGTTACAATTAATTTTTTGTGCTAAAAATTAATTGTATTTTGATGTGCGAATGTGGTTGGAAATCCCTTGGATGATGTTTGGGGATTTTTGGGAAAAAGTGGGTTTTGTGGTGAGATGCTCTTGTTTTGTATTTTAAAATGAATATTTTAAAATGGGTTGTTGTGAATGATTTGTGAAAATGGTTGATTAAAATGGTTTTCAATAAAGATTTTGTTTTATTTAAATGTGTAATTTCATGGAAAATGATTTAAGGGTGGTTTCAATAAATGGGTGATTTATTGAAGTGGTTGACATGTAATGGAAGTGGTTGATTGCATGTTGTTGTGGCCTTGGTGGGTTATGTGATTGGTTATGGCTTGATTGGAATGTTGTGTGGAAGTGGGAGGGAAGTAACACTAATAAGGGGGATGGATAGTGGATGGAAGGGCTACCATCAAAATATAAGTGTTCGAGAAGTACCGCTAGTTGTGAATGGGTGAATGGGTTGGACGGAAGTTCCACCGTTATGGTTGCTTTGTGTGCATTACTTTGCAAGATGAAAATTTTTGTTCTAATTTGTAAATGATGAAATGGCTTGTGGAATGCATGTTTTAGCTTTCCCATGGTTGCTTGGTTTGGGTGAGATGGCTTGGTAAGGGTGTGTTTGGCTTATGTTAAGGGTTGCACTTGTGATTATTTTCTATAAACTGTTTTATATAAATGTGATAACTGTTTTATCCTAGTGGAGTGCATAGGGAAGTCATTTGGGGAAATCCTACTGAGTATTTGTACTCACCCCCTGCTTTGGCATGTTGGTGTCTTTGTAGATGTTGTGTATCATGACGTGGGAAAAGTTAAGGCATCACCCTCCTTTAGTGGTGCATCGTGATGTCTGCATGGAGCTTGGAGAATGGATCTTGGTGTGGAGCCATGGAGTGTGTCTTGGATTATTTTGGGTCTTTTTTTGAGTCTTCCGCATATTACTCTGATATGGTATTGGTTGTATTGGTTTTTGGTTTTATTGTGGAACAACTTTGTTGTTCTTTGGGAATAAATGCTTGAATGTTTTGATTGACATGTGTCATATAGTGGTTGATAGTGGATGGTTTGGTTGGTTTTGTCTTAAGGGAAAATTGTTCCCCAATTTGTTCTTGAAGCCCTTGTCATTTATTTCCAGCCTTTGGCATCTTGGGAATGTTTCTTAAGGACAAGTAACCCTCACCTCCTCCTCAATCCAATGAGGTAGGGCGGGTTGTTACAAGTTGTATCATCTTGTTCGGTCCTTTGGAGTTGATTCTCGGATTTGGAGTTGACATTCGTTGTGGTATATTCCTTGAGTCAGGATGTTATCAAGGCATAGGAATGTTGGAACTTGGAATGTATAGCATAAAAGGACATAGCTAACCCTTTTATGTTGAACATCAAGTTACCAGGGAGTTGGGTACATAAGTGGTTGGAGACACTTATAGGCATTGAATATCTCATTTTCGTGGGTGTAGCCAATGAGATGAGCATGGCATGCATGGTGGAAATGACTTCCCTCTAGGATGCATATTTCATTGGGGTATAATGATTTATGTTGAGATATGAATGTGGGGATTTTGAAAAATATCAAGTGGGTTTCAAAACAGAAGGATTTGAAACATGGAAAGTGGTGGTATTTTGAAAATGGTTTGATTTTCAAAAATGGTGAAACACGGAAAATGTGGAAAGGTGGAAATCCTCGTTGTGATAGTGTTGTGTAATGAAAATTGAATTGATAATTCTTGATGTCTATGTAAGTGAGAATCATGGTTGTTTGTTTTATGTTTATAGAAATGGAACCGGGTAGGCGTCGTAGAGACCAACCGGAAGTGGCCGATGAGAACTTGGTTTCACCTGATCCCTAAGTGAACCAGTAGTTAGTCCAGAGCATAGTGCAAGCTTTACAAGATGTAGGAAGTGTGAATATAGCTAAAGAACCAAAGCATGTTGATTATGTGGCTCAATTTCAAAGGCATGATCCACCCATCTTTAAGGGTGATTCAGACCTGGAAACGGAAGAGGCGTGGCTGTCCAGAATGAACAGAATTTTCGAATTCTTGGGGATGATGGTAGAGCTGAAAGTAAAGCTAGAAACGTATAAGCTAGAGGATCTTGCCCTTCAGTGGTGGGAGTTGGTAGTCCAAGCTGGAACGGACTAGGGTAAGATGTGGGAAGGCTTTGAGTAATTGTTTAATAAACAATTCTACCTACATAAATTTTGAATTCAGCACACAACGGATTTCATCCATTTGAAATAGGAAAACCTTTTGGTAACGAAGTATGCAGCTAAGTTTATGAACTTAGTGAGATTTTCACCCGAGGTGGCGGGTAGTACATAATTGAAAGCTCGTATCTTCAAAGCTAGTTTGAGGATAGAGATTCATTCCAAGATAGAGTTGTTGTGTATAGATGATTACACAGAGATGGTGAATAGAGCCTCGGTGGTTGAGCGGGACCTGTTGGGAGCTCCGAGCTAAGGTAGCATGGTGGTACCCATGGGGAATAGTGGGAACTCTAACGCTGGGTTCAAGAGGAATAAGGACACTTATTCTCAGGGCGGGAGTATGGAACATAATCTAACGGAAGGATTGGTAAATCTTCCTATGAATCCCCAGAGCAAGCCAGGATGTTTTCAGTGTGGTTCTACAATTCACATCAAGCAGGATTGTACGACACAACCTCGAGCATGTCATAATTGTAAGCAGATGGGGCATCTGCAGCATTATTGTTGGAATGCTCCAAGGTCGGGTGCGCGTGACACTCCTTTGGGATCACAGATGTCGTATGCATCGACGGGACGGGTACAATAGCATACCCCTCATCAGTAGAGAAAAATCAGTTATGGTGATTCTTAGAACACAACAACTCCTCATCAGGGCAATAAAGAGATGAGTGTGGAAACCAAGGCATTGTTTGGACCCAAGAAGGTTGTGGTGGATGATCAGTCAGGACCATCCATGGTGCGAGGTACTATTCTTTTAAATTCTACCTTGATGCAAGTGTTGTTTGATATGGGTGCCTCATACTCTTTTATTGTTTCATGTGTGGTAGAGTTGATGGGTTTAAGGGTAGAAATTAAGCCTTTATTTTTAAAACTTCAAACTCCTCTGGGTCAAAGAGAGTGTGGAGCCTTCTTGTGTAGAGCATGTTGTATCATTGTGGGTGGGGTTGAGCTAATGTGGAATTTCTTAGTTCTTTAGATGGATTGGTATGATATAATCCAGGGAATGGATTGGATGGTGGCGTTTAAGGCCCACATCGACTGTAATGCGCGGATAATGTATTTTACGACACATGATGGCGTTAGAAATATCTTTAAAGGAGAGAGGAATGAAAGGCAAGGTGAAATGGGTTTGTTGGCACCAGTAGTAGGCACGATATCGTATTAGTTGGCGGTGTTGTCATTGGAATCGGTAGAGGGTGTTGAAAAAAGTGTTCTTCCGGCAGTGGTGGATATGTTCATGGATGTTTTTTCCAAAGAATTCTCGGGTTTACCTCCCGTAAGAGAAGTTGAGTTTACAATTGATCACATTCTAGGGACCAATCCTATCTCACTTTTGTCTTACCGGATGGTACCTACTGAATTGCGGGAATTTAAAGTCTAGTTAGAGGATTTAGAAAACAAAGGGTTTATCCATCCTAGCACATCTCTGTGGGCAATGCCAGTGTTTTCTGTGAAAAAGGTGGATGGAAATTTGAGGCTTTATGTTGATTATCGTCAACTTAACCAAGTTATGATAAAGAACAGATATCCACTTCCACAAATTGATGACTTATTCGACGAGTTGAGGGGAGCCCAGTGGTTCTCCAATATCGACCTGAGGTCGGGATATCATCAATTGTGGGTGATGAAGGAAAATATTCATAAAACATCTTTCAGAAGTAGATATGGTCATTATGAATATGTGGTTATGCCCTTTGGTATAACGAATGAACCAGCGGTATTCATGGAATTGATGAATAAAATATTTCAGAGATATATTGATTCATTTGTGGTGGTATTTTTAGATAATATTCTGTTGTATTCAAAGACAAGGGTGGAGCATGAGCAGCACTTGGCGACAGTGTTGGGAATCTTGAGGGAAAATTGGTTGTATGCCAAATTGTCAAAGTGTGAATTTTGGATACAGGAAGTCCGTTTTCTTGGCCATGTGATTTCTAAAAGGGGTGTTTTAGTGGATCCGGAAAATATAGAGGTTTTTATCTCATGGAAACTGCCAAATAATGTGTTTGAGGTACAGAGTTTCCTTGGTCTAGCTGGGTATTATCGGCGTTTTGTTCATAATTTTTCACGTTTGGCTTCACCGATGATATCTTTGACAAAAAAGAATATTCCATTCCAATGGGATGAACAGTGTCAGCAGTGTTTTGAAGAGCTAAAGGGTCACCTTACATCAGCACCAATCTTGGTTTTTCCAGAACCAGGAAGAGGGTACATTTTGTATTTCGATGCATCAGGATCAGGGTTGGGGTGCGTTCTCAGGCAAGGGAATCATGTGGTTGCGTATGTCTCATGGTAGTTGAGGGTTCATGAGAAGAACTACCCAACTCATGATTTGGAATTGGAAGCAATGGTCCATGCTTTGAAAGTGTGGCATCATTATATCTTCGGTGAGAAATCCATGGTATATACAGATCATAATAGCTTGAAGCACATTTTCTCACAAAGGGATTTGAACTTGAGGTAAAGGATTTGGATAGAATATCTCCAGATTTTTGATTTTTATTTGATGTACACACTGGGTAAGGGAAATTCGGTGGCAGATTCATTAAGTATAAAATCATATTTTCAAGTGGTGAAATAGGCATCGGACCAGTGGAAGTTGATGTCAGGTATAGCTGACATGTGGTTGGAATGTGAGGACCAGGGTGATAGAGCGGTCTTCTTTCCTGTCTTGTTGATTCCAGACTTGGTTGGCCTGGTTAAAGAGGCACAGATATCTATTTCTCAGTGTGTGACCATGAGGTCGAAACTTAATGGTGGGGAGACCATTGAGGGTTATCAATTTAATGGAGATTCAGTTTTGTGTTTTCGGAATCAAATTCGTGTACCAGTTGCTTTTCAGGAGGATCTTCTCAGGGCGTATCATCATTCCAGATGGGTTGTTCATTCTAGAATTAAGAAAATGTATAAATCATTGAAAGTGCAGTTCTTGTGGGCTGGTATGAAAAGAAGTGTGTCTGAGTTTGTTTTGAGATGCTTGACTTGTCAGCAGGTCAAGACAGAGCATCAGAGGCCAGCGGGAATGTTGCAGTCTTTACCAATCCCTATTTATAAATGGGAGAAAATAGCAATGGATTTTGTTACATTTCTCCCAAGAATGGTCAGGAAGCACAATTCCATTTGGGTGATAGTGGATCAGCTAATGAAGTCGTCTCATTTCATCCTAATTCATGAATCTCATACGGTGGAGGATCTGTCCAAAATCAATATCTGGGAGGTGGTAAAAAGGCATGGCATTCCAGTTTTTATTGCATCATATAGAGATTTGAGTTTTACATCTCATTTTTTTAAATCCTTATAGCAAGACCTTAGAACACAATTGACTATGAGCACAGCGTATCACCCTCAGAAGGATGGTCAATCTGAGAGGACAATACAAACTTTGGAGTATATGTTGTGGGCTTGTGTCATGGATTTTGGTGGCTTGTGGGAGGAGAACTTTTCATTGGTTGAGTTCTCGTATAATAACAGTTATCAGGAATCCACACATATGGCTCTGTTTGAAGTGTTGTATGGGCGGTCGTGTCATTCTCCACTATGCTGGGTGGAAACAGGTGAGTCCTTGATGGTTGGACTGAGCCTTGTCTAGGAGACTATGGAGAAGATCAAGTTAATTAGGAAGATAATGGAGATGGCTCAGAGTCTTCAGAAATTTTATGTGGATCATCTTCGATGGTCGTTGTCATTCGAGGTGACTGACCATGTTTTCTTGAGGATCTCTCTTAGGTTGGGACATCGTCAGTTTGGGAAGCAGGGAAAGTTATCTCCAAGGTATATTGGACCTTTTGAGATTCTTGAGAGGGTTGGTGAGGTGGATTATCATTTGGCTTTTCCACCATGGTTCAGTGCGGTGCACAATGTGTTTCATGTGCCGTAGTTGAAAATTTATCAGCCAGATTGTGACCATGTGATTTGATGGGATCATGTTGAGCTAGAGTCAGATGCTTCGTTGGTGCACGTGTCAGTGCGGGTTATGGATAGGCAAGAGAAAGTCTTGAGTGGTAAAAGAATTGGTTTATTTATTGTTTTGTGGTAGCATGGTAAGATTCAAGAGGATACTTGAGAGCGGGAGAAAGAAATGGTCGAGCAGTGGCCCGAGCTCTTTCAGCAAAGGGCAGGTTCACTACTTTTCGAGGATGGAAAGTCCAATGGTGGGGAGAATGTTGTACCCCTGATTTGAGGTATGTATCCTTTTTTCTTCTTTTTATGTGTTTAACGTGAATGGGATGAGTTGAGTTGAGGTTGGGAGAGTTTGGAATGGTTTTGAATAAGTTTGGAGGCTTTTCTAAGGGAGCACGGTTTGAGAACGGTTAAGGGAAACCGTGCGGGTTCTCCAGGAAAACGTGTAGGGGGATACAGTAGACTTCGCATGGCCTATGGATGGTTTTCCAAACCGTGTGAGGAAACCGTGCAGACCCTTTATCCCGAGGCAGTAGCATGCACACGGTTAGTGCACGGTTTTCCAAACCGTGTGGGCTAACCGTTCGGCCACTTAAAAAGGGTTTTAAAAACCGGGCTCACTCATACTTGCCTCATTCCTCTCCAATCTTTCTCCCACTCGAGCCTCACTTGGTTTTTTCAGTTCTCAAGGGTTTAAGGTGTTCTCTCACCTGTTTTGGAAGCATTTCAAAGGGGTTTCGTGGTGGTTTGAATGTGGTTTCTCTCGGGTAAGTCTCTCCTCTTGGTTTCTTGGTGTTTTCCTCTAGATCTATATCTCCCTCTCTCTTATTTTTCTATATCTACACCCGTTGTGTGTAGATATAGGGTTTCGGTTGCCTTGGATGCCAATTTTAAGGCTTTTGGATTTTAGGAAAGGAGATCTAGAGAGGTTTCAGTGGAGCATTCGCCATTTTTGAGGTGTGATTACTTGTGGGTTGATTTCTCGGGAACCCTAAAGGTATGTGGATTCTCTCTCGACTCCACTTCGTTACAACTAGTGGTGTCTGGTTAAAATTATTTTTTGTGCTAAAAATTAATTATGTTTTGATGTGTGAATATGGTTGGAAATCCCTTGGGTGATGTTTAGGGATTTTTGGGAAAAAGTGGGTTTTGTGGTGAGATGTTCTTATTCTGGATTTTAAAATAAATATTTTAAAATGGGTTTCTGTGAATGATTTGTGAAAATGGCTGATGAAAATGGTTTTCAATAAAGATTCTGTTTTATTGAAATTTTTAATTTCGTGGAAAATAATTTAAGGGTGGTTTCAATAAAGGGGTGATTTATTTAAGTGGTTGACATGTAATGGAAGTGGTTGATTTCATGTTGTTGTAGCCTTGGTGGGTTATGTGTTTGGTTATAGCTTGATTAGAATGTTGTGTGGAAGTGGGTGAGAAGTGCCACTATAAAAAGGGGGTGGATAGTGGATGGAAGGGCCACCATCAAAATATAAGTGGTCGGGAAGTACCGCTAGTTGTGAATGGGTGAACGGGTTGGACAGAAGTTCCACTGTTATGGTTGCTTTGTGTGCATTGCTTTTCAAGATGGAAATTGTTGTGCTAATGTGTAAATAATGAAATGTCTTGTGGAATTCTTGTTTTGGTTTTCCCATGGTTGCTTGGTTTTGGTGAGATAGCTTGGTAAGGGTGTGTTTGGCTTATGGTAATGGTTGCACTTGTGATTATTTTATATAAACTGTTTTATATAAATGTGCTAACAGTTTTATCCTAGTGGAATGTGTAGGGAAGTCATTTGGGGAAATCCTACTGAGTAGTTATACTCACCCCCTGATTTGGCATGTTGGTGTCTTTGAAGATGTTGTGTATCGTGATGTGGTAAAAGGTAAGGCATCACCCTCCATTAGTGGTCCATCGTGATGTTTGGGTGGAGCTTGGAGCATGGAGCTTGGTGTGGAGCCATGGAGTGTGTCTTGGCTTATTTTGAGTCTTTTGTTGAGTCTTCCGCATAGTACTCTGATATGGTATTAGTTGTATTGGTTTTGGGTTGTATTGTGAAACAACATGGTTGTATTTTGGGAATATATGCTTGAATGTTTTGGTTGACATGCATCATATAGTGGTTGATAGTGGATGGTTTGGTTGGTTTTTTTCTTAAGGGAAAATTGTTCCCCAATTTTTTCTTGAAGCCCTTAGCATTTATTTCCAGCCTTTGGCATCTTGGGAACGTCTCTTAAGGCCAAGTAACCCTCACCGCCTCCTCAAGCCAATGAGGTAGGGGTGGGGTGTTACAATTATCCCTTCAACAGTTTATGTGTTTTGGTTTTTTATTTAAGGTTTTTATAAATATTTATCTTCAAATTAAATGATACTAAATATTTTCCCTTCTTATATTAGATAGTATTTATGTTCTTTTGACTATATAAGTATGTATTCTTGCATTCCAAATTCATGATATATTTAAATTGATAAACTGAAGGTTGATAATGATAATAAATAGGTTATTAAGTTCATATTCTCAAAGAATAAAATGAAAATGTTGTTATGAAGAATTATATGGTTGTTTATTCTATGTTTTTTTCATTTTATCTAAGGCCTTAAAGTATGTATTTTTTATATGCATTTGTGTTAATGAAATATTGGTTAGTCACTTTTTTGAATTTGTAATTTCTTATTTGGAGTTTCTATTTACTACTTGTGTAGTGTTGTTTTGAGTATATGTTGGTGAAAAATTGTATCCTGGGGTATTGGTGAAGGATTGTTATTCCATCATGGTAGACCATGATTAGGTGTTAGGGGTTTTTGGGAGGAGGATAGAGGATTGTGAGCTAGTGGCCTTATTTTTCAATACAGGGGAGGGGTGGGGTTGGATTCATGGGCTGGTCAGTATATGTATTTTTATATGATACATTTAGGCTATTAAGTAACATTTTTATTGATTATTCTAAAAAATTTCTTCATTATTTATATAATTAGATTTTTCCAAGAATTTAAACTTTTCTTCAAATTAGGAGACTCCTGGTTTGATGTAGTTTCATGCAAGTTAATTTATAATTGCTATAAAATAATTATATCAGGTATGTTATATGAAATTAAATCAAATTCATAAATATAATATAATTTTTAACAATCTATATAGTAATAAAAAATCCTGAAAATTCATTTAATAATAATTTATAAATAGATATTAATTAGTGTCATTTTTTATAATAACAGATCAATTAATATTCTTAATAATATTACTAATAGAAAGATCAATGTTGGTAATTATCTCACCAATATAATAGTATGTTGTATTAATCTATTGCTAAATATTGTTTCTAATAGATATATTATATATTAACATCGTTATAATTGTAAAAAAACAACTTTATTTGTCAGATAATGATTACTAACAAAGTTTTTACTGATAATTTAGTGACATAGATATAGATATTGGTAAACTTATTTACCAACAAAAAATATACTTTTAGTAACATATATGTCCCTATTAAAAAATTTAAATATTTTTTAGTGAAAGTATCATATCCTACTAAACAAAAAAAGAAAATCTATTAATTGATATTATTTTTATTATTCTAATTATACACCGAGGACATTTTATTTTAGGAAGATAAGATATTTAACTAAATTGGTAATTTTTCTAAGTGAATTGAAAAGAGAAACCATGAATTTTATTCTATTGAAGAATAAATTTTCTATTATTTATGTGGAATAAGATGGATTTGAACATGATGTTAATAAAAAATTGATACCCAAAAATGTCTCAAATCATAAAATTATTTTATAGAAGTAAAATAAATTGATAAGGAAAAACTTATTGAAGTTTTATTAATGAAAAACAAAAAACAACAACACATGGATTATTGATAGTGATCATTCATCACACATGAAAAATAGTGTAAGTTTATTGAAAATTTTAAATAATTATGTGGATAGTATGTTACATTTTTTGTAATGATGTGTATTTAAATATAAAATCATCAATAAAATAAATATAGGTGTAGAAGATTTAAAAACATAAAAGTAATCTTTGTGTATGAACTTCATAATAATATCCTGATTATGACTCAATTATTGGACTTGTTTCTTTAATTTTTATTCAATAAGAGGGGTTATTTAATAAAAAGTGATAATATGGGTGATTTGGTCTAATTTTAGAGGAATAATGACAATATTTATCAAATAACCATGAAAAACATATTTTCTTACTATAAAATAAGGGAACAAACTGGGGCAATGTGAACTTGGCTATATTCACCAATAAAACATGCAGAATATTTCTAATTTCAAGTTATAAAACAAAATACATGTTTTTAAGATACATTGGGAAAATTATTGTGATTATTACATGAAAGGAAAGATGGCTTGTAATCTTTACAATCCAAAGAAGTAGAGAGCATGAAATATTCTTGACTTGATTTACATAAAAAATTGTCCCATTACACAAAATGGGGATAAATTTAAGTAGTACTATATCATGTTTGTTAATGGTTGTATTTGGATGACATGAATCATGGTCATGAACTTAGATAATTGGTTGAGGAATTATATCAAATGGTATTGTCTTCTTTCTGAAAATAAATGTGGAAGGATGATCCAAACTTTATGATCAAACAATAAAATTAAGTATACTTCAATAGAAGTTGAAAAATATTTGAAGAAACATTTCATAAAATGTGAGGTTTCATTGGTGATAAATACATAGAAAAATAGAGTGTTTGAAATAAATAAACATATTATAAACAATATGGCAAATGCATTGTTAATTAAAAGAGGTAGTGTATATTCTAAATAGGTTCTTACTCTAGGATAGAAAATTATTCCATAAGAGATGTTCTATAAAATGAATCAAACTCTAAAACACTTAATAGTATTTATAATCATGTAATTTATCAATAATAAGGAATATATATAAGTAAAATATATTGATACAGTGAATGAAATAAATTATGTGAAAGTGTTTGAATAAAAATATATAAATATTTTAAATGGCTCATAGATGGATAAAATTCATGAAGATGAACAAGATCATGAATCTATTTATTAAGAACCTCATTATAAACCACATGAGGGTGATTATGAAATTGAATTAGAATAGGAATATAGAGTTTATTTGAATCACTCACTAAATCAAACTTGAAATCAAATGAGAATAGTTGAAATTGATGAGTCCAATATCCTAGGTGATAAAACAACATCAACAAAAACACGGTTAATTGATAAAATTTAGAAAAATATTATTATATCAAGTTTATTCTAGATCATTTTATATAAAAAAATGAATCACGTTTTATATAAGGGAGGGATTAATTTGATCCAATTGAGAAAAACAAGAGATGGGGGAATGTGAATAGACTACATCAACAAAATTTAATTGGAACAAAGTCTATTATCAAAGATAAACTTTATGATAATGGAAGTGTAATTAAAAAAACAAGGATTTTTTATAAAGGATGTGTCATAAATTGAGGGTATTAATGTGGAAGAAAAATTTACACCACTATAGATACTTTAATTAATTCATTTGTTCTTGGAAGTGAAAATCCAAAGGATCTTTAAAATCTTTCAAATGGATGTAAAGACAAAATTATAAAATGGTGTGATCAAGGAGGAATTATACAATGAATAATTAAATGTATTTTAACTTGATAAATATTATAAAAATATATATCATACAAATAATGATTTATATGGTTTGATACAAGAACTATGATCTTGATATGATCAATTTGACACTTATTGAAGAAGTTAGGATTCAAGAGAGGTGATGTTAACTACATCTTGTCTGTAACTATTAAAAAGAAAAAGAAATTAATGGTACTAATATATGTTTAAAATATCATATTTTTTAAGAATAAAATTTGAATCATGTGAGTAATTTATAAGCATTATGGGATCAGAGTTTGAGATGTAAACGATTCGATAAATCACTTACTTTATTGGATTTCAAGTAAATCAATAAGGTAAGTATACATTTATCATTGAATCATGTTAATGAATTTTTAAATAAATTTGGAATGTATGATATAAATTCAGTGTCAAAAACCATTATGATTTGAATAAAACTTAGAATTAATTATGTTATAAATTCATTAGATATAAAGTTGTTTCATAAAATGATTGGAATATTGCTTTACTCAATGAAAACATGACCATATATAGTATATGAATCGTTTATGGGAAATCTATTTCAAAGTAATTTGAAATAGTAACACCTCATTACATTGAAGAAAATAATGTGGTGTATTATTCTAACTCTTTATTATAGTTTATTATATAAATTAAGTGGAAAATGATTAATGGCATATAGTGTTAGGGATTTGGTTAGAGATGTGATGGAAAAAAATCAATAAGTGGTGGATCTTTCTATAGTAGAAAAAAAATTGGTTGGTTGAGAAATAAACAAGAGAGTATTTCTCTTATCATAACTAAAATAAAGTAGATATTGGATACAAAATCATGTACCCAGCTAATTTAAATAAAGTAACAGTTAGAGAATATTTTTGAATAACTATAGTGATCTTGTGTGACAACAAAGGTGAAATTAATATTACAAAAAACAAATTACAACACTAATTAAAAAATTATATTAAGATTATATATAATTTCATTAATGAAAAAGTGGAGAAAAGGGTTTTTAATGTGGAACATATTGAAACAAATGAGAAAGTGGTAGATATTTTCACTAAACCAATAGTCACACTAACATTTGAGAAATATCTGTTGAATCTTAGAGTTCAACCACCTCTCTCAACTTTAGAAGATTTTAAAGAATACCCTCACCACATATGTTTTAAATTTATATAAATGGTGTCTTATGTTTGAAATTAAAGAGTGTAAAATTTATCTATGTTGGATGAAATAGGGAGAGAGATACTATCTAGGGAGATTAATTATTTTGGTTTAAAAAGTGAATAAGTGGTATACTATCATGAACCAGCATGGGACACCCCTAATATACTAACCAAATACAACCTATGACATGAATTGAGGCATATTTTCAGTCACCCCAGATTGGATATAAGAACCAAGGCATAAAAATAAACTTGATGGGAATGATTTTACCCAGATAAATAATATTAAACAATGAGTGTAACTCTACCGATAATCTAGAATGGTAAAACCATACATTATAAGTCCATTCATAAACAAAATAAATGGATTTTAATAGAAGCAAACCAAACAAGTAATCTCAAATAAATAAGAGATATATCCAAATAAATACAAATAGAACCAAAACCATAGATTCATGAGGAAGTTCGAATTATCCTGTATAACCATAATTCTAAATGAAAACTAGAAATACTGACACAATATTTATGTCACTCTGAGTCATTTTCCACCCTCAATACTAACATAACCACTAAATGATAAATCCAAATCCAAAACTTGAACCTGCAAAAGAGCTAATCATCCTACAGACACTGAGTGGTGTAAGTAGGGTGTGAGCATAAACATCACAATAGTATTTCACCAAATATTCCATGATTTTCTATTTTAAAAAATCTAAAAATACTATTTTGAAAAAAAATACTTTAAAATATGGTTCTTATAAATTTTAAGAAAGATAACTCCTAACCATTCTCTAAAAAATATTTTAAACCTAGAATGATCTGAAGTAACTTAAAAAAATATTTTGATGTTTCATTTAAAATGTATCTTGAAATTTCCTTTTTAAAAATAATTTATTAAAACAAATCAATAAGGGTCTTGAAAATTAATAAATAAAATATTAAGTAACTAAACCAAAATATAAAAGAAATAATAAAACCAATAAAACAGTTTAGATACTAATATGGTAAATATACAAGTAAATAATACTAAAAGACATAATAATTCAAGTATAGTATATTCATATCATAAGTGTGGAACAGAACTAAAACTACCATGTAATAAATGGAAAGAAAAAGAATGAATATATATTACTATAGTAAACTTCTAAACATATTGTGATATAATCCTATACAAACTCGAGTGGAACCATCTATTGGCCTATTCATGCATCCTTAGTCTATAACCAATGGGTTTCTCTCAACTATCATCACCATTGGAACTCCCCCCAAGGACTAGGCCCATACCATACTAAGGGGGATCTAGTCAGTCTCATTATGACTAGACAGTAATTTTATCTTAACATATCACTATGATTCCAAGGATTCCCATGATATTAGTGGTAGAGTATGGGTAAGGGTGTTTTTCTTAACTAATAGACACCAATAAATAAACACTTGACAAACCATGCTAACCTCACACCTCAACCCACCCGCCTACATCCCGCTTACCCAATCCCTGTTCTAGATCATATAATCATCCATAATAATCACCATCATTAAAAAATATTTTAAATAGAATTTCATGGGAATTTAGTTAAAGTTATGGATTATTCTAGTTTGAGAATTTAATTCAAAAATGTGTGAACCAGACCTATTTTTTAAAAAACTAATTTCATAATTTTTAAGATTATTTTGGAAAACATTTAAATTCTCATGGTTAATCATAAATTTCATTTCAAAGTGATAAAAATCCATGAAATCTTACCCAATGAAACATTATTTTAAATCCATTTTTATAATCATTTTAAAATCATATGACAGTTGGAAGTCTTTTTGAAGTTGTAAGAAAATCCCACTTTAAAACCATTCAATTCAATAATCCATAAAACGTCAAAATATAAAATCACTAAAGAATAATTAAAAACTATAAACATTTAAAATTGAAAAAAAATATAAGAATAAATTTAAATCATACATTAAATCCCAATGAAAAGAAAATACTAAACAAAAAACCCCTTGAAAACCAATGAATTTTTCTATGTGAAATCATTTAGAGTTTTAAAAACTTTTTAGAAACACTAATATATTTTTATGAAAAATCACCAAGAACACCATTAGATACATAATGGACATAATTTTAAAGATAAGTTTTTTTAAAATCTCAATCATATATATAATTCTATGAAAAATAGAAACATGGAAAAACTTACCTCAACCATGTTCGGATGTGATGAATCTATCTATTAAGGAAGGAACAATACCAAAAAACACTATGCACACCCTAGCATAAAAATCTACAAGGGATAAGGTCGAATCATGTAATATCCTTCCAAACTCATTATATTTTGAAGATATGTAGTTCCACTAACCTTAGGTGACATCCCCAAGACACCAAAGGATAGAATTAAATTCCAAGGGATTAAGAGAATGTTAGGGGATTATTTTCCCTAATAACCCAAAAAACCTATCAAGAAAGTCATAAAAACCAAGAAAAAAATATATGATGCATGATAAGATATCCATACAACTCAAAAAAGTAACCACAAATAACTATAATAGAGAAATAGTGGGAAAAAATATGTAATAAGAAGACTCCAAGACATAAAGCCTCAGGAAATTAAGTGGTGCCACTGTAGACCAATACATAGGCACTCCAAATCTCCATCTCCACCAAATAAATGATGATTTCAAGGATATCCACTGGAGAAATAAGATACATGGTCATTACTTGTATCTTGGTATAAAATATATATAAATACACCAAAGTTCCCAATCAATGGGTGAGCATAACACTTAGTAGGTAATCCCCTGATACTTCCCTACACATTCCACTATGATAAGAAAAAGTTAGAATATTTTATATAAAATATGAGAAAAATTAATAAATAGTTGATATAAGATATAAATGGTTTCCATGGAAAATGTTAAATAAATATTTTAAATCCATTTCTTATTACATTGAATAATCATTCCAGATCCAAATCCATACACACACACAATGCATAAAATCATGGACCTCCCTATACTCACAAGTGGTTATCCATCCCTTCACCAATCCATTTCATGGTGAACTGTTTTAATGAGGGTTCTTTTACACCCTTGTTTTGTCCCATTTTTATAATGTTACATTCACACCCTTATCCTATCCCATTTTTACATGAACACATGCCAACAATATTATGCTAGGTGACTCATTAAAACATTTCTTGAAAACACAATTCCCATTAACCTTCTTTTAAAATCAACTTTGTTTCAATATTTCAAAACCAAACTTTTAAAATAACATCAAAAAATGGATTTTCCATATATATTTACTCAATGGATTCCCAAGTAAATCATAAAAACAATTTATGAAAACTCAAGACAACAAGTTCCATAATATTATAGTGGTCGAGAATCCACCTACCTCGAGTTCGTTTGGTATGATGGATCTAAGATTATTCCACCAATATCACCCCTTCTATCTATTACTCTGTTAAAATCCAAGAATATATCATCAAAAAGGGGTTCGTAAGGGAACCCTAGAGCTCTTCTTCCTCGCTGACGGCGGCGGCGGCGACCGCGGGGATCCCTCCTCCTCCTTTGGGGGAGGGATTCTCCCACACCAATGATATGCATCATTTTAGGCCTTTTTTGAACCCTGAACTGCTCCCTTCTTTTCCGACTATTGATTTAACCCCTAAGGTTGCGGAACTCATTCAGGGATGCCCGAATCTTCAGATCTCGAACTCTAAATTTGCTGAATCTTCTGCGCTTCTGAACCTCACCTTGGTTGCGAGATTTAAGCAGCGAAGGCCCTCGGTGGATTCATTTGACAGACTCATCTTCGACACCTGGGATCTCTAGGAGCGGGCTACAGTTGGCTTGATTGGCAATCAGCATATCATGATCCGCTTTGCTTCCGAGGAGGATCTCATCCTCGCCTGGTCTAGGGCGCCCCGGAGTTGCAATGGATGCCGCTTCATCTTGTTCCGCTGGTCTTTTGACTTCCACATGAACCGTGACCCGCCTTCCGCGGTGCTTTGGGTGAGTTTTCCTAACTTACCATTACCTTTTCAAAATCCCGCTATCATTAAGATGCTTGGTAATATCGTTGGGAAGTATCTTTGTTCTGATAATCGTACGCGTGCGGTGTGTCACCCTGTGAATCTGAGGGTTTTTGTGGATATGGACGTGTCGAAGGCCCCATTTGAGTTTGTCTGGATTACGATCGACGATCAGTACAGATGTAAACAGAAAGTTTTCTATGAGGAGTGGATGGACTTCTATTCTAAATGTAGGAGACTTGGACATGTCTTGGAGTAGTGCCGGCAGGGGTCTTCTTCGAGGGCGAGTTAGAGAGACACCGTTCTTCCAAGGGAGGTTGGGCGAAATGATAATTGGGTATCTCCCAATGGATGTGCAGTAAAGGGTGTGCGGGCTGATGGAACATCGAAAGTCGAATGCAATGCTCCAGAGGAGTCCAGTGGTCCATTGAGTGCTGTTATGGTGGCCCGGAGTGAGGGTCTGGAAAAAGGAAACAGAGGAGCTGTCTCATTTACTACTGGCTTGGGTTTCTCTTGCGGTGATACACAGGGGAGGCAGGACAACTTGCTGCTCATTCCCGATAATCAGAAAGTCCTTGATGTTTTCAGTAGGTTGATAGGTGATCTCAATGGGGGGAGGTGTCCTGGTTCTGGGCCCATTGGCATTGCAGAGGCTGAGCAAGTTCATTATTGACCTGCAGATGTTCAGCAGGTGGAGGCTCAGACTGAATCTGAAAGAAATAAGGAGACCCAGCCCATGGATGGATCTTTGGGCAATGATATTTTCAATGAACAGTCGGTTGGAGTGGTTAATGTCCAGATGTTGGGAATAGCGAGAGGCAAGGAGGCAGTGGATAGGCTTACAGTGCCTGTGCAGGCTGAGGATCCTGCGGAGGTTGTTGATGGATGGGTTAGGACCTTTCATGGGATGAAATCTCACCATGTGCAAAAGGCTGATGGCATTTCTGTGAGCAACTGATTTTATGGTCTTGTGGATGCTGAAACTGAGGTGGATTAGGTTCAAATGGTGCCTGGTTTGGGTTCTGGCCAGGTGCCTGTTGTAGCTCTTGAGTTGCATGGCCATTCTCCAAGGATGAAAAGCTGTAATCTGCAGGCTGGGGATAGTATGCAGATTGGGACTTCTGGAGAGATTGAGAAAGTGGCTCAATCTTAGTGTTTAACATTGTTTGGTCCTAACAGTCATGTGGAGCCGGAGCAAGGTGTGAACTTTTGTCCTCGGATGGTGTGCTTACCTGAGAAATGGGGGGATATTTCTGATATTGAGAAGGAGGTTGATGGCAATTCTCGTACCTCTTTTAGTGATATTTTCCAACATGGGAAGAAGGTGATGGCAGAGTGTGTGGGTAACTCTACCACCCCTCCAAAAAGAAGACAACGGAGAGATTATTCTTCTTTGCCAAGGCCGATGTCCACCAGAGCTTCTTTGAGCAATGGTAAGGTAATGACTTCTTCTGATGCTTTTGTGCAATTGGAGAATATGAATCTCAGATTGAAGTATGTGAAGCTGATGAAGCAATATGAAAGTTCGGAATGGGAGTCGGCAACCGCATATGAGGCGTTTGATTATGGAGATGGTGATGGGTATGATGGCGGGTATGGTTCCTAGCTTGTTTTCTTTTTACTTCTTGTTTGCTGTACTTTTTTCCTTTATTTAATAAATGGTCAGGGACTTTGTCCCTGGCTGAGCCTTCCTGGTATATCATCAAAACTCATCTAATTCATATATATCTAGATGTCAAAACCAATATATGGTTCCACTCAAGGAAGGTTAAAGTGATAAAAGATGATAAGGAAGAATGAGATCCAAACCTTTGACTTCTATAATTTAATGCCCAAAGATTTATTATAAATTGGAATCACTTCATCAAAGACTTCCAAAAATTTCCTAGGTATCCTTGGAATTTGAGAGGGGGAAAAAGAAACAGCACAAGAAATTACAACTATGGGCTTAGTTAAAATTGTTTGGGCTCGACTGCATTCACGACATGAATAACCCATTCATGTTGTGAATGGTTTAGGGGTCACTTATGTTGAAAAACCTGTCACCTTAGGTGGAAAATAAAAATAATCAACTCATGTCCTGAATCACTCTTATTTCATGAATTTACATAACCTTTCACTTGATGAATCCATTTCACACTATAAAGAAAAATCATGGCATGTTGCTTTAATTATCCATGTCATGAATACACCATTCACAGTGTGAATAATTCCAATAGCTAGATTACAACTGCCTCTTCTAAGTCCTATAAAATGATTCTATAAAATTATCCCAATGACTGAAAAAAAAGGTATAAGACAATGGTGTACCTCATACTAGAGGTGTTTCATTCTCCCCACCATTGGTATTTTCATCCTTGAGAAGATGTACACCAAACTTTACCTTGAAAATATTAGGCTATTTCTCCTATATAAACATTTCTCATTCCCTTGTTTCATCTTGAAATTGACTATTAATCCATAAAACTCTCATTAAGAAAATAGATCTCACTTGTAGGATATTTTCATGTATGCCTAGAAACTAAACTGGTTAATGGATAAAAGTTTCATCAGTATCAAGAGTAACATGATCCCAACTAATCACATAACAATGATCTGAGTGGTACTTATTCAGTTAATAAACATGAAATATGTTAAGGATATCATTAAATCTTGGAATTAAGACTAGAAAATATGCAATAGTTCTAATCTATTATGCATTCTTGAACAGTCCCACATAATATGGTGCTAACTTCCCTTGTTTCCCAAGCATCGATGACAAAGTCTCGGTGAAACTTTCAAGAAGACGTGGTCACTCACATCAAAAGATAAGGGTCAACTATGATTTCTTTCATACAATTTCTATAGTCTTTGATTTGTATCCATCCGCTTCTAGATCATCTAAATTTTCCCCATAGTCTATTGGAAAAGACTTGGTCCAATCAATGATGCCTCTCTTATTTCCACCCAACATAGTGGAGAGAAATAAAGAAGGCCGTACAAATCTTTTAACAGGACCATTTATACTTTCACTGGATAATTTTTATTATAGGATAATTCCACCAAAGGTATATGGTCTTCCCAAGAGCTGCTAAACTCCATGACACAATCCATGAGTATATCTTCTAATGTATAAATTGTTCATTTTGACTACTCATCCTTCTATGGATGATATATTGTTCTCATGGTCAATTGAATACCAATATCATGTTGTAATGATTTATATAATTGGGAAGTGAATCGGTGATATCTATTAGATACAATTGAAATTGGAACTCTGTGAAACTTGACCACTTCTTAGATATATAACTTTACCAAATCCTCTACCATGTTATATTCTCTTATAGGGATAAAGTATTTTGACTTGGTGAGTCGATCCAAAATCACCCAAATATAATCATACTTCCATAAAATTCTTGGTATACCTATGAAAAATACCATTGTAATATAATCCTACTTCTATAAAAGTATAGGCATAGACTGCAGCATAAAAAGTAGTTATTGATGCTCAGATTTTATTTATAGATAAGTTGATAATTTCATCACTTAATATACAATATTATTTCTCATACCTATGCACATGAAATTTTATTTCATCACCTTGTAAATTTTTTGAACACCCATATGAATAACCCATTTCTAATTGTGATATGTAGAAATAATCTATTCTTAGAAAGAATTAGGGACTATAATTTAATTTTTTTTAAATGTAACGAGAAACTTCCATCCCTTATCCAGCCGTCAAAAGTCTAACCACCATTTAGGTTTGACCTAATGGTGACACAATTAGGTTCTTCTATTTGGGCCTCTTCTTCCAAATCCATTAAGTTAGGAAAAAGATTAACTAATAATAAAATTACATGTCAATCATGTGTGGTTCAATCTGGATGCATGTCATAAATCATGCTCATAGACTTTCATTGGTCATGATATTCTTAGACCACTTCACTATGTGACTTCTGAATCAATGAATCTACCATAGAATTTCTTTCTTAGGGTGTGTATATAAAGTTGAAATCAAACATTTAAAGGTACTCCATCCATATTCATTATCTCAAGTTCAATCCTTATTGAGAAAATATATATTTCAAACTCTTATGGTTTGTGAAAATTGTGATATTTTATCCAATTAGGTAACGAATCTATGTTATTAAGGCATGGAAACTACATCTAATTACAGGTCATGTGTTGGATAATGTTTCACATTCATTCATAATTTCCTTGAACCATAGGCAAAAACATGATCTCCATATATTAGAACACAAACAAGACTAGATCTATACATGTCACAATATACCACATAGTCCTTACCTAGTTCTGGAAATATTAGGATGGGTGCTGAGGTGATATAATTTTTAAGTTCTATAAATATTTTCTAAAAAATATCATTCCATGTGAATGGAACACCATTTCTTATCATAGTAGTCATGGGATAATCAAGCCTTGAGAAATCTGAAAAAAAAATAACAATAATAACCTACCAATACCAAAAAACTACTTATTTAAAAAACATTATTTGGTGTATTCCAAGAAACCATTGCTTCAATATTTCTAGGGTCAAATGATATTCCTTATTTAGAAATAAAATAGATGAGTAAACAGACTTCTTATATCTAGAATTCAAACTTATAAAACTAAGTATACAAATTATGGTCCTAAAATGTACTCATTAAAACTTCTAAGTGCTCCTCATGGTCATTCCTGCTTTGAGAGAAAACCAAAATATAATCAAAAAAATACCATGATGAAAAAATCAAGGTACCTATAGAAGATATGGTTCATCAAGGCCATAAAAAATGTAGGTTAATTATTTAGACCAAAGTGAATAAAGACATATTCATAATGTCCATAGAGACACTAGAATGTTTTCTTTGGAATATCTACTCTTATGGATCTAAGTTGATGATATATTGAGCATAGATCAATGTTAGATAACCACTTGGATCCCTTTAATTGATCAAATAGTTCATCAGTTTGATGAATAGGATACCAGTTTTTAATTATAGCTTGATTTAATTTATGATAATCAACACATAACTATAGAGTATCATCTACCTTCTTTATGAATAAAACTTGTGCAACCCAAGGTGATGCACTAGTTATAATTAATCCTTTACTTTAAAACTATTCTAGATGAACCTTTATCTCATACAACTATATCAGATCCATTTTATAATATGTTAATGAAATACGTATTGTTCTAAGGAGTATATCGATAGATAATTCAATTTCTTTTTTGGGTTGTAACCCAGATAAATCACTTGAAA
Source organism: Viscum album (assembly GCA_963277665.1). Taxonomy (NCBI): domain Eukaryota; kingdom Viridiplantae; phylum Streptophyta; class Magnoliopsida; order Santalales; family Viscaceae; genus Viscum; species Viscum album. The sequence continues at coordinate 2,104,798,994 of OY728140.1, read as the reverse complement.
ACACATCTAGGTATTGATCCATTATGGTAGGAAGAGTCCCATTTTTATTTAATCATCAGTGGCCAGGGCCATTGCTATTAAATTTCTGGAGATGGTTTTTTCCAATATCACTAAAGGTATTTCTCTACCTAAATTTATATCACAATCCCCCCTGAATACATGAAAATCTCCAAATGGGGATATGAATTTCACCTTTTGAGTGTAGTAGTCAATATAGGATTTAAATCCCAGTAGCCTATCTATAGAAAAAATTAAAACAAAAACAACCATCTCCAAAACTACAAACTCTAAGAGAAACTTCACTGCATCGTTGGTAATAGAACATATTGGGCATTTTAATCCTCTACACTCATGTTGTCTAAGGGGTGTATTGATTCTCATTATATGTGGAATCATTTCCATGAGAATTCCCATTTGATTAACTATAGAAGAAGTAAGGAAATAATGGGATGTAACAATATCAAACAAGAGATACATAAGATTTGAGTTCAAAAGAATGGTACCTCATACCAGGTAGGTGCCCTGTTTATTTCTCATGATATCCTACTATGCTACATAAAGTTATTGATCAACTATCATATGATAGTTCTTGATTCCTTAATAAGGTGTTGACTGGATAACTGAATTTTTCCAAGAGGATTCTAAGTTCACATGTGTTTATGGATGAGAACTAGTCTGATGCAACTATTCTATCTAATCATATGAGACCTAAGGTTGATTCATGCTTATACCACCTGGTGATTTTAAAATTTTGAATGTAGATTTATCAACACTGTCCTTGCAAGTATAGGATTCTTAAAGTGGTTAATTGATCTTCTATTTTCTTGTTTCAGTTCCCCATGGATGGACACTACTTTTATGCGAAATTAGTTTGGTTTTTCCAAAGTAGTCACTAGATTGAGGTGGGAAGATCCACTTTCCCCTCCCTCTTTATCATTTCTCAAGATTTTCTTATCCATTGTCTTAATCAGTTCATAGCAGTGGGAAAGGTTACTTCATACTGTAATAAGAATTTTATTGGGGGAATCTCTCATCACATGTTTTCATACGACACTATACTATTTATTAATGGTAGTAAAATATCCATCTCAGGGGTTAATGAATCTTTAGAGGTTTATTGTACTTGGAGCGAGAAAGTTTTCAACCATAAAAAGAGTAATTTATTTGTTCCTAACAAATGCTCGAAAAGGTAGATAAGGAATTTGGAAACCAGTCTTGGCATGCACAAAGGGTCCTTCCCTTTGAACTACTTGGGAGCTATTGTATCCCCTAACACCCTTATTATCAAGCACTTTGATATGGTTTTTGATAAAATAATGGGTTACATTTTCAAATGGAAAAATATATTCATATCCTTTGGAGGTAGAATTACTTTGATAAACTTTTTCCTCTCCTCCATATGCAAGAATATATTTTCTACACTAAATGTTCCAAAGAAGGTGATTTACAACATTGAGTGCACCCTGATTTCCTTTTTATGGGATAGCCACTTTCAAGGTAAGGTTCACTAGGATTCTTGGATTATGCTTGCTAAACCCATTAAATAAGGGGGTATTAATTTAAGAAGTATCTCTGGTACCATTAATGGTATTCATACTAAACTTTCTTGGGAACTAATTGAGGGGAAAACATTGTGAGGCAAAAACATGAAATGTAATTACAGTATTAATGGGAGATCACATACCCATTGGATAATTGGTAAGTGAGATATCATTTATTGGAATAAAAAATGATTAAGTAAACTCCTTAGATACCCAAAATTCCCTACTTTGAATATCATCTTCATGGAGGCTAGTGAGCACCCCCGACCTCATCAGTTCCACCTTGGATGATAACCATAGTAGTCTCTTTGACAGAATCAAGATTTCTAGTGACCTGGATAAATGTGTGTTCATAGGTTCTACAGATAGACATTTTTCTATTAGATAATTTATTAAAATTCAATATTTTTTACCTCCTCGGGACCATTGGGTGAAATATTATGGTGTAAGGAGCTACCCTATAAGTTTACGTTCCAGGATTGGTGTGTTCAGAACAATTCATTACCATCTAATGAAAATGTTGAATAGAGAGGGATTAGTCTTTCTTTGAGATGGTAGTACTATGGTGAAGTATGATCTAAATCCACAGACCACTTGTTTTTCAACAGTAAATGGGCAAAGTCAGTCTGGATTTTGTTCGATCATTTCACTAGATAACCTAAACAATTTTATTCAGACAATAATTTCCTACAATAATGGTTTTATGGTGCAGATAGGCCCAATGCTGAGAGAGAGGCTAGAACATTAATTTTCATTGCGGGATGATGGATTCTATGGTTGTCCAAAATTGATGAAAATGAACCAGACTTCACCGATATCCACCAAAGGTATCCTCCTCAAAACCAAAAACTTAATTATGAATTTCTCCAGGTTTTGAAAAGACTCAGGGAATGCACCTTCTATCTTACCTGTAATTCCCCTAAACTCATCCCTCGTCAATAATACTAAAACTCATGAAAAATGGATCAGGTGGGAGCCTCTATCCTTGGGGAATAAATTAAATACATATGGGTCTTGTTGCATGGGATCTATGCATGGGGTAGGAGTTATCAGAGACTCCAAAGGGTCAGTTATTGTTGCATTTTCTTCCTTCTTTGGGGATGGTGATTCCTTCCAAACAGAATCTTATTCCATGCTCACTGGTCTACTTATTAGTAACTGGAGGAATATTACTATTAGTGATATTGAGACTGAATCATTAGTAATCTATTATGCAATATCAGGTAAAGGAATGATTCCTTGGTCTATTGAATATTCCATCAGAAATGAAAGAGACTCATGAATAATCACAAGAATATTCTTCATACATGGTATGAGGGAATTGATGTGGTAGAATTTCTAGCTTCTAAAGAATCCCAGAATGACTAGTTGCTTATCTTTTCTAGTCTTGGATCTTTCCCCCCTAAGGTTACAGACTTTGTTTAAGCTGATTATCTTGGGCTCCATTATTTTATAACCCCTTAATTGTATCCTTGTAGGCTCTCCATCCTCCTTTGTTTTAATAAATAAAAATTATTTGTTGGTGGTGTGTAAAAGATAAAAATTGTAAACAACCTAGTTAGTAATAAAATATTATAGGAAAGTTAATTGATTCAATAGTCTAAGTATGAGTTTTTCCAACTCCTTGATAATAGGTGTCCCTCTTCTTCTTGTTTCCAACACTATAGTTCTCCCATGTTCCCATGGAAACAAATATACTACCTCCAATAAGATTCCTAGAAAGATCATTTTCCATAACTATTTTTTTATTAACCATTTCTTTATAATCCTTAATATAGAGGATAGTTATCTTGGATCTAATATCTGGTCACAATCTTGACTCAAAGATGTTTTCATTTAAAGATAAGTTATCAGTTACTTCAATATTGAAATGAACCAAGTTCATAAACTTAGTTTCATACTCTGTCATATATTGGTTTTCTTACTTTAATGTGATTTTCTGACCCGGTTTCCACATATCGGTGCCCTAATTTGGTTCATTGCATGACCTCAAGCACACCTCCCCATATTCTAGAGGTTGTCGACTAGCAGTGAGGGTCTAATATGTAATGTGGGGAGACTATACCCTCATTATCAAAGAATCACATTAGAAAAAATCAATAAGAAATAGCCATATGATAATAAACAACAAACAAGATAATACCATAATAAACAATCATCCAACAACACATGATGAATCCAAAATAGGAAAATATGGACATAAACCAAAGAAGTAGATATGTTATGCCAGATAAGTATCAAGTGTCAAATGAAAACCCAAAATAAAGACACTCTAACAACTCCCAAATGATTCTAGACATAAATTCTAGTTCCCTCATCCATGATCCACCCTGAATCCCAACTCATCCATCTAACATACGTCTCTTTACCTTATCATATCATATAAACATAAATTTTATTTGGGTACCGATCTGATATCCTGATTAGGGTGTGAGTATAACTCAGTAGGCCACCACCAATGGAATATAAATCAATATCTAGTCTATAATAGTGTATATATTTTTATAAAGAATAAAGAAAAAATGATAAGGTAAATAGTTTTCATATTTAATATTCCTTAATTAACCATATAGGCCCTCAGGTTCATGGTGACACCTGAACCAATCATAGTTGCTTCAGCCCATGCTAAAGTCTAAACCATACACCATAAGAATATCACAATCCATTATCTAATGGGATTTCATTATTCATTTAATTTCAATTTCACATTCATACATTGGGGGATTATAGAAATAGTTTGGCACCCTGTGGGTATTTTTGAGCAGTAGTCCTTGACCCACAACTCATTGATCACGTACAAATAAATATATATAACTTGGGGGCCTAGAGTAGCAGTCTGTCACCCCATGGGTATTTGGATTCATAGTCCCCAACCCACAACTCAGTGTTCAAATTATTCACAAATTTCATATATCATGATTTCACATTCATAACCCATTTATCAACTATTTCCATAACCCAATATTCAACCAAATTCATAATCCCATTTATCTACCATTTTCATAATCCCATTATTCAACCAATTTCATAATACCATTTAACAACCATACATCAATGATTTAATTCCATTTCATACACTCATTATAACTCTTTTCACATTTCAATATTATTAATCAATGATTTTTGGCACATCCTATGGGTTGTCATCAAGCTAGTCTCGTCATCTATAATGGGTCCAATGGGATTCGAGAAGGTCTCATAATCACATGGAAAAATTAATTCATTAATTTAATTTAAATTGAAGTTTCCCAATGTGGAAAAGCAATGGTACAACTAAAATAGTAAAATAATAACCAAGACTGGGGAAAAAGCAATTATACCACCTAACTCAAGATCGTTGATGGATTCTTTCCAAATCGTAACCCTTGATTTGATGTAGAGTGGTCAAATTCAAAATAGTGAGTAAGATCTTAGACCAAAACCTGAGAGGTGATGATTCCTTCCACTGAATCATTGATTCACCAATAACGGGATTTTAGAAGCCTTGGAATCCCCTTTGGAGCCTCTAAAATTGTGTAAAATTGGTTTAGGTTGATAAGGGTATAATGGTAATAAAAACTGGGGGGTTTGGAAAATTTTTATAAAAAATTATAGGGTTCAATTTCTGCACACTTGGTTTCCTAGGTGAAGGTACACAATTTTCCAAACCGTGCACCCATAATCATGTGGTATACAAATTCTCCTAAGTGGTGAATGGTTTGAAAAACCATGTGTCAACTGTGAAAACCCCCATTATCTCATGGTTCATGGTTTGTGGAGGGTGGTCACATAGTTTAGTCAAAACATGCACCACCTATTATGGATCCAAAAAGGGGTGCACAGTTTCCTAGGGAAAACCACATGGTTTTCTCTAACTGTGTGTCAACCGTGAACAACCCCATGGGATTCCAAATTTCTCCAAATTCACCTGAAACAATTCCAAAGTAAAACCAAACCAATATATGATCATAACATGGATAAAATAATAATTACAAGATATATTCAGAAATTTTGGGATCTTACAATATCCCCACTATATAATAGCCCATCCTCAAGTTATACTCCCAAGAATCACTAAGCATATGAGGTAAAAAGGTCGGTCTACTAGGCCTATATATTGTTTTCCCTCTCCCATGTTTTCTCTTGAACATTTCCATGCTCCACAATACTCAAACCAATGGCATAGTCATTCCCTGCAACACTTTCTCACTGTGATCCACAAGACAAATCAGATCTCAAAGGATGCATCAGCCTCAAACTCAATATCATTAACATCGATCACATGAGAAGGTTCAAGGTGATACTACTAAAGTTGTGACATGTGGAAAACATTTTTCATAGAACTAAACCGCTATGGAAGATTCAATCGATATGTCATCAGTCTGATCCTCTCCACAATCTTAAGAGGTACAACAAACCTAGGCATAAACTTTCCATAACTCTGAATACTATGGTGGCCCAATCTTAGAGAAACCTGAAGGAATACAAGATCTACCACTATAAACTTAAGAGTTAAATGATTTTGATCAACATGATACTTTTTTTACTCTATGTTGTAGCCATACATTTCTGAATCAGTTGAACATGCTCCAATGTCTCCTGCACAAGACTTGGTCCCAACCACTAAATCTCTCCTACCTCCATCCAAAACAAAGGTGATCTACATGGCCTACCATAAAGTTATGTATATGGTTCCATCTGAATAGTAACTTAATAACTATTGTTATAGGTGAAATCAATAAGAACTAAGTGATTCTCCCAAGAAACACCAAAATCAAGGACACATGCTATCAACATGTCCTCTATCACCTAGATATTATTCTATGATTTCCTACATGTATATGGGTGGAAAGATGTACTTCAAAACACATGGTTACCAAATGACCTCTGTAATACCTACAAGAAGCGTGAAGTAAAATAAATGTCATGATTTGAAACTATACTTCATGGAACCTTGTAAAAATGGATTATCTCCTGAATATACATCTCACCCAACTAGTCCACGTTAAAATCCTCCGAGATAGGAAATAAATGGGACACCTTTTTCAAGGGGTCCACAATTACCCATATCACGTCATTCTTTTGAGGGCTTCATGAAATACCCACCAAAAATTCCATGGTAACATCATCCCACATCCATTTCAAAATGGGAAATAGTTGTAGTAAAACATTGGGTCATTGATGATCAGTTTTCACTTGCTAACAGGTGTAGCATCATGTCATGAAACCTATAATCTCCTTTTTCATGTTTGGCCACCAATACTATTGATGTAGGTTATAGTACATTTTGGTCAAACCAAGATTCACCACCCACTTTGAGGAATGAAATTCATGCATCATATCCTCATGCATACATGTAGGCGCAACAACATGGTTTCGTACATAGATGATTTCATCCTCATATATGGTCCAATAGAAAGGTGTCTCCCCACCTTCAAGGATTTCCCTCAAGGACAAACACTCTGAATACTCATACTTCCTCTCCCTGATCTGACTTAGAAGTGCATAATCAAATGATAAGGATACAAGGTTCATCTTCTCTTGGCCCTCCTGAATCTCAATATGCATCTCATCCAGCAAGTTCATCATCTCCCACTAAGAACTAGACTCTTGAACTACCGGATTCTATGTATTACTGATCACAGTGTCAGCAATACTATTTTCTTTCCTTGGTGTATAGGATAGATCAAAAAAATTACTACATATACTCATCCAATATTCACTACTGGAGGTTCAAATCTCACTATGAAAATATGTATTTCAAACATTGGTAGTTAGTATAAATAGTAAAATTTTCACCCAATAGGTAATTCCACCAACACTTTAAGGCATAAACCACTATAGATAACTCGACATTGTGTATAGGGAAATTCCATTCATGAGGACTCAACTTCCATGACCCATACATCTCAAATAGATCTCCCTATATCAACACTACTCCAAATCTAATTATGGATTATCAGAAAACACAGTACACTCCTCAATTGGTTCGAGTAGGATCAAGATAGGTATGGTTTTAAAATGATTCTTCAACTCCAAGAAATCATTCTCACATGCTCTATACCATTAAATTTTGAGACCATTCTTGGTTGAGCCCGAAAGTAGTGATTCTAAATGGAAAAATTCATAGATAAACCATCGATAATAACCCACTAACCCTAGAAAGCTTCAAATATAAAAAACATTCTTAGGTTACTCCTATAAAAACACTACCTAAACTTTCTAGGGGTCCACTAACACGCCTTCCTCAAAGATATTGTGACCCAAGAAATATACCCTATTGATCCATAATTGACACTTAGATAGCTTGGAATATATCTAAATCTCTCTTAGTATACTAAGAATGATGTCAAGATGTTGGGAATGATTTTATTGATCCTTGGAGTACACCAATATGTCATCCAAAAAAACAACCACAAACTAATCCATGTACATGTGAAAGATTTGGTTCATCAAGACCATAAACACATTCAGAGCATCTGTTAGCCTAAAGAGTGTCATGAATAACTCATATAAAAAATAATTAAAAATAAAAAATAATTTCATAAAAAATGTTGATGAAAAATAATTTCAATGAAACAAAATATTTTTTTTTAAACATAACATTTTTACTTATAAATTATTTTTGGGAACTAGAGGGATTTCCAGGAATTGACTTATTATGGTCAGTATGTTCTCTTGATGTGGCCATTTTTTGCTTTATTGGACCCCAGCTCATCCTTTTGTATTTTTTTTTCTATTAATAAAAGTCATCAAGGCCTTATGAATCTAATATTTATCTGTTTAAAAAATTAATTTTTATTTATAATTTCAATGTTTTAAATTTTATATATATTTTATTTATACTATATTTTATACTCATAAATTTCTTTAAGTGTAAATGTTATATTTTTAATCAATAAAATTTGTTTCATATAAATTATTTTTTTGTTATATTTATGAAATTATTTTTATTTTCAACTATTTTTTATATGTTTAATCCATGTTTTAAGTTTCATTTAGATTTTACTTATAGTTTATATTTTATAGGCTTCTAATTACACCTACTTAAAATGTAATATTTTTTCAAGTAAGTGACTATGAAAGCACATAAATTATAAAGTATAAATAAAATATAAATAAAAGTTGAAATATTGACTAAACATATAAAAAATTATTGAATATAAAAATAATTTTTTATAAAATGTTGATAAAAAATAATTTCAATGGCACAGAATATTTTTGTTTCAAAACATAACTTTTGAACTTAGATATTTTATTTGTACCAAACATTTTGTGTGTTAATTAAAAAAATTTCTTTATTATTTTTTCAACATCCTTTTATTTTTTATTAGTTTCTATTTATACATTCAATGTTTTAAATTTCATTTAAATTTTATTTATACTATATTTTTTGGATATAAATTTTTTTTGAAGTGTAAATGTTATGTTTTTAATCAATAATGCTTTTTTTGTGTAAATTAATTTTGGTTTATTATATTTATAAATTATTTTCTATTTTTATCTATTTTTTCTATGTTTAATTCATGTTTTGATTTTTATTTATATTTTACTTATAGTTTTTATTTTATAGGCTTCCAAATTTACCTACTTGAAACATAATAAGATTTTTTGTATTCCAAGTAGGTGAATTTGAGAGCTTATAAAAAATAAATTATAAATACAATCAAAATGAAATTTAAAATATAGAATATAAATATAAAAAATAATTAAAAAAATATTTTCATAAAAATAATAAAATAACAATAATATAGATGATACAAAACAATATTATTGAGAAACATAACATTTTTACTTTAAAAGGAGTAGGTAACTCTTAAAGCATACAAAATATAAATTATAATTAATATATAAATGAAATTTAATACATGCACTTAAAATGTATCAAATAACTGAAAATGAAAATAGTTTCATAAAAATAATAAATTTAAAATATTAAGTATTAATAATAATATATGACTTAATAATAAAAATATGATTAATGAATTAAATAAAAATAATTAATATTTTATACTTATTAATGATAGAAAATAAAATTATTATTAATTAAATTATTATAAAAGTAATAAATATTAATATTATATTAATACTTAATAATATTTAATAATAATATGATTATTTACATCCTTAATAATAATTGAATTATTATCAATATTATTCATCAAAAATAACATTATTATTATTATCATGACTTTTATAGAAGATAAATATTGTGACTTTATTAGTTTGGATTTATTAATAGTATAATGACTTTATTATAATTAATTCATTATCATTTATTATCATGAATTTATTGTCCAATATTTATAATATGTGGACAAGTTTCTAGATGCGTGTATTTTCTTTTTATCTTTATGTGTATATACCAATATTTAATTATTATTATTATTAATGTTATTATTATTATTCATAAATATAATAAAATAATAATAATTTACATGACAAAAACAATATGGATTAAAAGTGTAAATGTTATGTTTTTAATTAATAATGCCAGTGTCATGTAAATTATTTTTTGTTTATTATATCTATGAAATTATGTTTATTTTAAATTATTTATTATATTTTTATTCTATGTATTAAGTTACATTTTGATTGTACATATAGTTTATATTTTATAGGCTTCCAAAGTTACCCACTTGAAACAGAATAAGTTTTGTTGTGTTTTAAGTAGGAAGCTTTGAAAGCTTATAAAAAATAAACTATAAAAAAAATTAAAACATAGACTAAACACAGAAAGAAATAATTAAAAATAAAAATATTTTCATCAAAATAATATACATACAATAATATAGATGATATAGAATAATTTTGATTCAAAACATAACATTGACTTTAAAAGAAGTAGGTAACTCTATAAGATTATAAAATATAAATTATAATTAGTTTCTAAATAAAATTTAATACATGCACTTAACACATATAAAATAAATGAAAATGAAAATAATTTCATAAGACTAATAAATGGAAAATATAATGTATAAATAATAATGCATGACATAAAAATAAAAATGTGATTAATTAATTAATTAAAAATAATAAATTTTTTATACTTATTAATAATATTAAATATTATTATTAATTATATTATTATTAAAGTGATAATTATTAATATTATATTAATAATTAATAATAATTAATAATAGTGTGATTGTTTACATCATTGTTAATAATTGTATTATTATTATTATTCATAAATATTAACATTATTATTATTATCATGACTTTTATAAGGGACAAATATAATGTGTTTATTATTATGGATTTATTAATAATATCTTGACTTTAGTATAATGAATTAAATGTCATTTTTTATCAAGACTTTATTGTCCAGAATTTATTATTCGTGCTCAAGTACCTAGATGCATGTATATTTTTATCTATGTTTGTATGTAACCGTATTTTATTATTATTATTATTGTTATTATTATTATTATTATTATTATTCATAAAAAATATAAAATAACCTAATGAAAATGATTTCATAAAATTAATAAATAGAAAATATTAAGTATTAATAATAATATATCACTTAGTAATTATTATTATAATATAATTAATTGATTAAAAATAATTAAGATTTTCTAATTATTAATATTAGTAAATATAATTAATATATTTTTTTATGAATTAAAAGTAATTAATATATTACTTAATCATAATAATATTTATTAATAATTCTATTATTTACATGATCATAATTATTATTATTAATAGTATTATTAGTCATAAATATAATCAATAGAAAAGAATTTACATGACACAAAAGATTATTATTTAATAATAATTAATATTATTATTATGATTAACTAAAAAAATAATAATATAATTAATTTTGATTGAATTATTAATTATTACATATTTATTTAGCAATAAAAAAAGTATTAATTATTTTAATAAATAAACAAAAAAAATATTTTTTATATTTAATAATATTATTATTATTATTATTATATTTTTTATATTTAATAATAATATCATTATTATTTTATTTAAATTGTTTTATTTTTGTACATAATCATTAGTATTATCATTATTATTAGTATTAATCGTAAATAAAATAAACAAAAAAAAATTATATGACACAAAAAATTATTTCTTAATATAAATTCATAATAAATAGGTTATTATTTATTAAATTGTCAAATAGTAACTATTTATTGAAAATATTTTATGATTAATAATTCATTATCATTAATTCATTATTATAGATAATAAATTATTCATTAAATTGTGGAAAAGTGATTCCTTAATATCCCATAAAAAATCTATAAAAGATGTTGTGTACTGCACCCTTATAAAAGGGATGGTTAGGTGGGATTTTCCATAAATAGTTTTGGAATATTTCACTTAAAGTAATACTAAATATAAAAACAGTTAAATACTATTTAATTTTAAATTTTAAATTATATATATATATATATAAATGAAACAAAAAAAGAAAAAATATGGGCACCATCTGGGACAACGCCCTCTTTAAAAAACATTTGAAGAAGGCATTGTCCCAAATGATTCAATATTAAGAATTATTCTAAAGAATTCATTGCTTAGAATAGTTCCTTCTTAAGAATTATTCTAAATAAGGCATTATCTCATAAAATGCCTTCTTCAGAATTTTTTAAAGAGGGAACTATCTCAGACAACGCCCACCCTTCTACGTCAGACCCCTCATTTCTATCTTTAGATTGGGAAATAGTTTCCCAAACTATATATAATTGGAATTTTTTTTGATTTATATTATATAGGGAAATTTGATCATCCTTAATGCTCTAGAGTTAACCTCTAGTGAGCTAGATGCCTCAAGGAAATAAAATAAAGTAAACATCAATCAAGGTTAGGATATCTTCTAATAGAACTAGAAGACGTCACCGGAGATGGGATCATAGATTATATGAACTGGAAGTGTCACTCTGGGGCCACATAGCGTAGATATAACCCATAGAAAAATTAAAAAGGGAAAAATGGAAATTAAAACAACGATGGTCTGGAGAGAGGTAAGACTAGGAGACTCTAGAAGAAGAGTGAACACATGTGCAGGAAGGAAAAAAACAAAATGCCATTACTACCTAAGGGGTCTAAAATATAGGGAAAAATGAACTAAATAGGGAAGGTAAAGAGGAATAATGGGGTGTTTTTGTAAAATATTGGTTATACATCAAGCTTCCCCTTCCCCCTAATCCACCATTTAGAAGATGCATTAGTAGTGAGAGAGAGAAAAGTTATATCGCTCTGATGTCCCTTCCCTATAAATTTGATTTATTTTTCTTCATTTTATTATATAAAAATTAATTCATACTTTCTTTGGTATAAGTGTACCTAAATTTATATGGTATTTGAAAAAAAATACATCAAGGAGATAATTTGATCAGTCCCTACCCATATTGAAAAACAAAAGATTATTTTATATCTTCTTCTCAGAATATTATACCCTTTTTGGATAAGATTAGTGCATGATTGGACTACTTTAAAGATCATGTCAGTGACCACTTGAGGTGTGTCCAGCTTGTAAAAAAATTTATTGATTATATTTTTATGGTGAAGTAACAAGCAGGTACAATATCCATACAATCATTATTATGGTTATTTTATCTAAATAATTTAAGATAAAACCATGCATATTATTTCAATTTTTTAGGGAAAAATAAATGGAACTTTTTTTAAAAAGGTTCCTATGGTTTGGTTTTTTGTATAAATATTTTTTATTTATATTATAGTCGAGATAATTAAATAGTTTCATGTTCTATGAGGTCTATTATCCCCTAAACTATTTATGTGATTTTGTTTTTTATTTAAGGTTGTTATAAATATTTATCTTCAAATTACATGATAGTAAATATTTTTCCCTTATTTTATTGGATATTATTTATTTTCTTTTGACTATATAAGTATAAATTCTTGCATTAAAAATTCATGATATATTTAAATTGATAAACTAAAGGTTGATTATGAGAAGAAATAGGTTATTAAGTTCATATTCTAAAAGATTAAAATGAAAATGTCATTATGAGGAAGTCTATGATTGTTTTCTATTTTCTTATTCTAGGTCTTTTTTCATTTTATCTAAGGTATTAAAGTATGTTTTTTGTTTATATGAATTTGTGTTAATGAAATTTTGGTTGGTCACTTTTTTGAATTTGTAATTTCTTCTTTAGAGTTTCTATTTACTACTTGTGTAGTGTTGTTTTGAGTAGATGTTAGTGAAAATTGTATCCTTGGGTATTGTTGAAGGATTTTTATTCCATCATGGTAGAACATGATTAGGTTTTAGAGGATTTTGGGAGGACGATAGAGGATTTTGAGCTAGTGGCCATATTTTTTTAAAACAGGGGTGGGTGGGGTTGGATTCATGGGCTGGTTAGTATATGTATTTTTATATGACACTTTTAGGATATTAAGTAACTTTTGTATTGATTATTCTTAAAATTTTATTCATTAATTATATAATAAATTTTTTCCAAGAATTTAAACTTTTCTTCAAATTATGGACCTCCTAGTTTGATATAGTTTCATGCAAGTTAATTTATAATTATTATAAAATAATTATAATAGGTATGTTATATTAAATTAAATCAAATTAATAAATATAATGTAGGTTTTAACAATATATATGGTATTAAAAAATCCTGAAAATTCATTTAAAAAATAATTTATAAATAGATATTAATTAGTGGAATTTCTTATAATAACAGATCAATTAATATTCTTAATAATATTACTAATAAAAAGATAAATGTTAGTAATTATATCACCAATAGAAAAGTATTTTGTATGAATACATTGCTAAATATTATTACTAATAGATATATTATATATTAAAATTGTTATAATTGTAACAAAAACAAATTTATTTATCAGATAATGATTACTGACATGGTTTTTACTGATAATTTAGTGACATAGATATATCTATTGGTAAACTTATTTACCAAAAAATATAATTTTACAAAAATATATTTCCCTATTAGAAAAAGTTAAATATTTTTTAGTGAAAATATCATATCCTAAAAAACAAAGGAGAAAATCTATTAATTGTTATTATTTTTATTATTCTAATTATAGACCGAAGACATTTGATTGTAGGAAGAGAAGATATTGAACTCAATTGGGAATTTTTCTAATGGAATTTGAAAGAGAAACCATTAATGTCATTTTATTGAAGAATGAATTTTCTATTATTTATAGGGAATAAGATAGAGTTGAACATGACGTTAATAAAAAAAGTGATCCCCAAAAATGTCTCAAATAATCAAATCATTTTATAGAAGTAAAAGAAAATGATAAGGAAAAACTTATTGAAGTTTTATTGATGAAAAATAAAAAACAACAACATGTGAATTATTGATAGTGATCATTCATCACTCATGAAAAATAGTTTAATTTTATTAAAAAATATAAATAATCATGTGGATAATATGTTACATTTTTTAATGATGGGTATCTAAATATAAAAGAATCTATAAAATAAATATAGGTGTAGAAGAGTTAAAAGCATAAAAGTACTCTTTGTGGATGAACTTCATCATAATATCCAAATTATGTCTCAATTATTTGACTTGTTTCTTGAATTTCTATTCAATAAGAGGGTTTATTTAATAAAAAGGGAGAATATAGGTGATTTTATCCAATTATAGAGGACTAATGATAATATTTATTAAATAACCATGAAAAAACTTGTTTTATTACTATAAAATATGGGAACAAACTGGGGAAATGTTAACTTGGCTATATTCACCAAAATAACATGGAGAATATATCTAATTTAAAGGTATAAAACAAGATACATGTTTTGAAGAGACATTGGGAAAATTATTGTTATTATTACATGAAAGTAAAGATGTCTGGTAATCCCTATAATCCAAAGAAGAAGAGATCATGAAATCTACTTGACTTGATTTACATAAATAAATTGTCCCATTACACAAAATGGGGATAAATTTATGTAGTACTATGTCATGTTTGTTGATGGTTGTATTTGTATAACATGAATCGTGGTCATTAACTTAGATAATTGTTTGATGAATTATATCAGTAGGTATTGTATTCTTTCTGAAAATCAATATGGAAGGATGATCCAAACTTTATGATCAGACAATGTAATTAAGTATACTTCAATAGAAGTTGAAAATTTTTTGGAGAAACATTTCAGAAAATTTGAGGTTTCATCGGTGATAAATCCATAGAAAAATAGTGTGGTTAAAAGAATGAATAATATTGTAAAAAATGTGGAAAATTCATTGTTCATTAAAAGTGGTAGTGAATATTCTAAATATGACCTTACTATAGGATAGAAAATTATTCCATAAGAGAAGTTATATGAAATGAATAAAACTCTAAAACACTTAATAGTATTTATAATCAAGTAATTTATCAATAATAAGGAATATATATAAGGAAAATATGTTTATATAATGAATCAAAGAAATTATGTGAAAGTGGTTGAATAAAAATATATAAATATTTTAAATGGGTCATAGATGAATAAAATTCATGAAGATGAACAAAATCATGAATCTATTTATTAAGAACCTCATTATACACCACATGAGTAGGATTATTAAATTGAATTAGAATAGGAAGATGGAGTTTATTTGAATCACTCACGAAATCAAACTTGAAATAAAATGAGAATAGTTTAAATTGATGAGTTGAATATCCATGGTGATAAAACAACATCTATAAAAACCTGATTAATTGATAAAATTTAGAAAAAATATTATTATATCAAATTTATCCTAGATAATTTGATATAAAAAATGAATCATGATTTATATAAGTGAGGGATTAATTTTATAAAATTGAGAGAAACAAGAGATGGGGCATGTGAATAGACTACATCAATGAAATTTAATTAGAAGAAAGTATATTTTCCAACACAAACATTATGAGAATGGAAATTTAATTAAAAACAAAACATGGATTTTTTATAAAGGATGTGTCATAAATTGAGGGTATTAATATAGAAGAAACATTTACACCACTGTAAATACTTGAATCAATTCTTTTGTTCTTGGAAGTGAAAATCCAAAAGATATTTAAAATCTACCAAATAGATGTAAAGACAAAATTATTAAATTGTGTGATCAAGAAGGAAGTATACAATGAATAATTAAATGTATTTTAACTTGAATTTTAGGTGGATTCATCCTTTTAGGATCACCCAATTAGGATTGTGGATCACAGTAGGAAGGTATTATATGGTCGTTCTGTTCCTATGGTACGGGCGCTATGGTAGCACAGGCGAGTGCAGGATGAGACTTGGGAGAGGGAAACCGATGTATGATCACAGTGGTCATAATTGTTCACAGATTCTTCTTCATCACCCTTGTAAGAAAAATTAGGGGATTAATTTCTTTAAGGGGGAAGTTTTTAAGAACTTGGATCTTCATTTTAGGTATAGATCTATATTTCCAGTTGTTTTTTAGGAGAAAAAAAGAAATGAGGTTTTTCTAATTACACATCGTGTACTCCTGAGTACACACCATGTGCCTGGTTGCTACGTATTTTTGTGTACTAGCTGTGTAACAGCTGAGTACATGGCCATGTTGGTGACCTGGAAGATTTCCTAAAGCAGGGGTCGGTTGAGGTTATTACACGGCATGTACATTAAATGAACACGCCGGGTAATTTTCTTTTTATTCAATAAATCAGTGTCGGGTCACATCTCATCTTCAAAAACACCTTCTTCTCCCCTCGGTTTGTACATAAGAGAAACAAAATGATAAATAACTCTACACCCCTCCAAATTCTTCATCTGAACTCCGATTGAGACGTCATCGGGTGAATTGAAACCCCAACAGTGAGTCCTCAATTCCCCTAGATTTTTTCTTCTGGATTCTTCCTCTCTCATGATTATTTTAAGGTTGATAGTTTTTAACCTTTTTATAGATCTACATCGTTCTAGGCTAATTCTAGGGCCTAAATTCAAGAGTGTTGATCATACAACGTCAAGGTAAGTGGTTTGTGCCTTTTATTGATCATATTTGGATTATATATGCTTAAAGTGTCAAATACCCATGTTGGGGTATTGTGTGTTTTGTAATTTAACCTTGTTTAATATCTATTATGGTTTGTTTGATTGAGAAAGGTTTATTACTTATGAGTAAGGTTAAATACCTTGTTATGGGACACCCCATGGGTGCATTCCCATGACTGTTTGTTTATGGTCATTTGGTCTAGGATGCTTGTAGTCTTTCCTTGTTCCCATGCCTTGTTTTGATATGATGTAGTTGTTGTTTATATGAAAATCATGTGTTATGAATTGTGGAAGTTTTACCGATGGGAATTGACTATGAGAGCTTCCTGAGGTAGGGTCATTTATTTATGAATTTTAGTTATGTTAACCCAAAGGTATTGACTGTGAGAGCTGTCAGGTGGTCATAGACCAGAGGGGTTAGACTGTGAGAGCTACCTAGAGGATCAGTATTAAATGAATATTAGACCCTAGGGCATTGACTATGAGAGATATCAGGTGGTCATTATAATTTATTTTTTCTATACAGACCAAGGTGGTATTGACCATGAGAACTTCCTAGGTGTTTGTCTGTAAATGATTAGTGTTATGTGGGACCAAAGGGGTTAGACTGTGTGAGATTTCTCAGAGGGGCATTATTTATTGAATTGGTGATATGATAAACTAGAGGGGTTAGATTGTGAGAACTTTTCTAGAGGGATGATTTTTAATGGTTAAATAATTGTAATGAGTCTTCTAAGCCAAAGCAAAAGCTTGGACTTGGTCTTACTTGGTAGTTTAGATGGTCTTCTAAGATGTCTGTTTTTACCATTAAATAGGGGATACAAAGCTTATTAAATATCTCAAGGTTTACTTGATTAAATTGAGGAATAATAAATGTAAATTAATGTAATTGAAACTATATGATTTTTTACTTTTGAGTATATTAAAGTTTATAACTTTATTTCTACATATTACCTGCAAAATATATTCAATGATAGTTAGACATAGATCTTTTGGTGGTTTCCTACTGGGATTCATCTCACAACCTATTTGGGTCATGATTTTGGGCCCAAAAATATTATATGGTCGCAGGTATAGATAAGGGAAATCACCCTTCTTCATCAGGTACTTTATTTCTGTTGGAGCTAGTGATCATGGGACCAAGCTAAGTCTTGTGATGCTATTGGGATTTACAGTTTTTATATATATTGGCTTTAATATTTTATTTCCAATATTGTGACTTTTTTATACTTTACTAGACACATGTGACATGCATCATTTATATATGCTCCCACTGTTATATTACTATCAGTCTTCCACTATTTACTTCTGTTGTATGGTATTACTGCTTCCACTATTGTTACTATTTTCTTTCCACTGTGTATACTCTGCTAATGAGGGAATAATTTCCCCATTATAAGACATTTTCCCTCGCTACTAGTTAGTAGACTCTGGCATTTGGGTAAATGCTCTTGAGGTCATGTGACCAACCGAGTTTGGGCCACTTTTGGGTGGCACCTAGAACTGGGACATTATAAAAAATATATCAATGTACCACTCAATTAGATATATCCATCAATAGTGCACCAGTCCACCAAGTTTAACTTCTTTAACCAAATAAATATTTAAATGAATCATGACTATGAATAATTAAGGGGTAAATAACATTTCCAAATAATAAAGTTTCCAAAAAATTCTTTCTTGAAGTTTATCAAGCTCAGTTGGATTTATATTTTTCCACAAAGATATATGAAAAGGGTGCACAACTCAACTAGAAACTTGATTACTTTTTTAGGTAATATATTACACAATGCCAATAGCAACAATTACTCCATCAGAATATCTGAGTCGGGACTTTTCAATTCATGTAACTTTCAATGTTTTAATTCAATGCACCTTGAAATGTTACTTGAATATCCATATGGAACTTTTACATTATTTAAAGTTAAAAGGGATATGTCTTTCTCATGATTTTTCATTGTAAAAATAGTCAAAGAATACTTTCCATTCTCATTTTTCTATTAACCATGATTTATATTCATTAATTACAAAATCTTATAAACATTAAGGTGATTATTTTATTTACCTTAGTCATTAAAAATGTAAAAATTATATTATCATAGACATTCTTCTCAATATGCATTATGAAAATATTCTAACATATCAAATTAAACTCCAAATAAGGGGGTTTGAAAATTATACTCATTTTATTCCACTTTTGTGTTTCATATGCTATAGATACTATACCTCATACCCTTTTCCTACCTTCATTAAACTAATTACATTTTCCAAATTATACAGTGACATTCATTAATTGTCCCAATATTTCTGAACTAGATAATAACTTTAGTGTCTTTATCAATTCAATATCTCCATTAAATTATGTCTTGTTAAACCTAAATTTATGATAATCATCAATAAATAAGCGATGACACATAAAACACCATTTACTACTATGAGGTAATCTTTGAGGTTCAAAATCAAAATTTCAAACTCGACAAGACAAACCAATAAGAGTGTTCAAACCAGATAATTTACCTATTCTAGGAAAGTCACTAATTTTCCAAATTAAAGCATCATGCATTTTGAATAGTTTTATTATTGAATCATCATATATTTACACACCATTATCCCATAATTATTTCAATTATTTGATTATAGGTTGAAGGTATGCATCATTTTTATTTCCATTAAATTTATTTCTAGGAATAATAATCAAAATAATGAATGAATCCTTCTTCATACACATCCATGGAGGTATATTATAGGGGATAAAAACAATAGGCCAAATTCTATAATTAGTACTTAAAGTACCCAATGGGTTAAACCATTAGAATCCAATCCCAAACATACATTCCTAGAATCTCAAGAAAAAATAAGATATAGTGAATTGAACACTATCCATGATGTTGAATCTTTTGGATATCTCATTAATACGTCATTGTTACTATCATGATCATGCCACCTCATGTTGAATGTAGTCTTAGATGACATGAATAATCTTTTCAATCATGGTTTCAGAAGAAAGTAATACAATACCTTTGCAAGAGTTTTATTATTCAATTTCCTCATAGGGTTGAATTGATTTATAATTTTATTTTTTTCATTAACTTCCATCTGCTTATATGTAATATTATGCATTATTCTTTATTAGACTCTTCTCCCCAGAAAAGCATGTAATCATTAATTCATGCATGTATCTTTGTATAATGAATTCAAATTTTGTTGATGATTTATTCATCTCATAGAATGATGCAGGGATCTTAACTTCACTAAATGCCACATGAAGAAACTCTAAAATCTTTAACATTTATTTTTTATTAATTCCATAAAGACACTTAATATGGTAAAACTTAAGTAGAAAAGATAACTTTGAATACTTGTAAAACCCTTCAAACTGTTCTTGGTGACCATATTTAACTAATTTATAAAACTTTTTTTAGGTCACTAATGTTGTAAGCAAGATTAACTAAATTAGGAACAACTAATAGTTCTTTTGATCTATTAAAATCTTGGACATTGAATCCTACAAATCCAAATGTTTCATTTATCAAATTTAGAACTGAATTCTCCTATAGTGGGTCACTTTTTGTATCATTGATATGATTTTAATTGTTTTTAATTTTCATAACATTCAATTCACCATACCAAATCCAATATAAATATAGATCGAGAATCTTTTTTAATATAAATTTTTTAAATATTTCACTTTTATTCACTCATCACATGAATTTACAATCATCCATCCATCCAAATCAAATTTTTATTTGAAGAAATAGAAAATTAAACAAAACAAAACAACCAAAACAACTAAGACAACCAAGGGAGCCTGGGAATTAGGGGGGTCGAAAATAGTGCAAGATGAGGGCATCCCCTCTAAGTAAATTAACACACTCCAGTTTCAAACTATTAATAGGGAGAAGACTAGTGGATATAGATCTCTGGACCTCCAAGGAAGCCATGTGATCCACAACCTTATTACCCTCGATCCAGGTGTGAGACACTTGGATGTTGGTTCTAAGTATATCTCGACATTTCCTCACTATATAAGTGATAGACCAAGGGGGGGAACCTTTACCTGTCATCACATCATGAAGGATCCTAGAATCTATCTTCGCCTGGGTTAACTCCATCATCTCCTACATGAAGAGGGAAATCCCTGTGAACATGGCCTTGGTCTCATCCAAGAGAGGGGTACCGTTGTCAAAGAAGGAAAAAAATTCCATGACCACCTCCCCCCCAGGGCTTCGAACCACACCCCCTCCTTTCATAACCCCCAAAGCGTATGACATGTCCATGTTCAACTTGAGACTAGATTCGGGGGTTCCAGCACACCCACATCCCCTGATGAACCTGGGAGGGAATAGTAAAAGGGTCACTAACCTGGAGAAGTCTAGAAGAGGGATCCTCATGCCAGTCCTTGATGAGCGAAGACAAATCCAACAGAAGGAAACGGATCCGCGTGATAATGGACCTAACTATGGGAACAGAACCTTAATACCTTGCTTGATTCCTAGATTTCCATAAGCTCTAGCATTCTACACTGAAAAGAACCAAACAAACCATTCTATCCTTCTCATTACTGTATGTACCTTGGAACCATCTCTCCACAAAATTTTTGGCATTCTGCACTCGGGATGAGAGTTTCATGAATCCCCTAAAGAAGTGCCACACTGCTAGAGCCCAATCCCCCTCAAAAAATAAGTGGTTGGTACTCTCTTCCCGACTGATGATTCAGCAAGGGCACCTGGAGGCCAAGCTAATACCCAACCTCCTGATGTTCTCATCTGTAGCCAATGCTGAGTTCCTAATGTGCCAAGTGAGAAAGTTAAACTTTGATGGAATCTTATGGCACCACATGGCTCTGATCCCCCCCCCCCCTTATGTATACCCTTCCCCAAGAACATCTTACAAAAATCTCTATAGGAAAAGACCCCTGAAGCAGTAGGGGTGAAAACACATTTGTTAGGGTCGCTGGTAAACTCAATGGACTCTAGAAGATTCTGTTGGTCACCAACCAATACAGCCTTGGTAAACTTGGGATGCAGGGATGCTTCTTTAAGAAATATCATCAGGGTAGGTCACCCAGGGAAAGCTAAAATAGAGCCTGCCCAGTTCTTGTGCTAGAAGAGGATATCTCCTGAGCTAACAATCCAGCGAGAATTCAGTTGAAGAGTCTGGACCGGGGGAAAAATTTTCACCCACAGTGGAGAAGCATGATCATGGGAAAACTCTTCACTTCCCCCACACAGCATCCCCATGGACTTTCCCCATAGATATCGCTCCTCTAGAATTTCCCAGGCGAGCTTTCCATGCATGTATAGAATCATGCTCTGGAGGCTCTTCACATTGATCCTGCCGTCTTGGAAGGGTCGTGCCATCCTTCCCTATACAGGCCAGTGTCTCTTACCTTTAGCCTTTTCATCCCAGACAAAACTGCATAGGATTTTATCAATGTTGTTGATCAAACCTTGAGGGATGTTGGAAGAAGCCAAAGCATGGATGGGAATGGCAGACAACACACTGTTCACCAGATCTATTCGACCTCCAAAAGACAGGAACTGATTTTTCCAATTAAGGACGCGACTAGTGATTCTACTAACAACATGATCATAATATTTGATACGAAGATGACATAAAGAAATGGGAGAACCCAGGTACTCCATAGGAAAGGACCCATGTAGCATGTCCAGATGGTTACACAGAGAAGACACCTGCCCTTGATAAATTTTATTAGAGATGTAGATGTTGCTTTTGGAGTTGCAGATGATATGCTCACTCCAGTAGCAATATTCATCCAAAATATCCTTGATCCCATGAACCGATCCCCACCCACCATTGATGAAAATAAGAGTTTCATCAGTGAGCATTATATGAGACACCATAGGTAAATTCAGCTTCCTTATGAAAGGAAGAATGCCCCCTTGAGATATTTTTTTGTTGATAAGCTTACTGAGAGTGTCCTGCGCCAGGGTAAAAATGCTAGCAGAAAGAGGGTCTCCCTACCGGAGACCTCTCGTTGCCTTTAAGAAACCATGAATCTTTCCCCTAAAATAAACATCCAACCATGAAGAACTGAAGCACCTAAAAAAGTGGTCCACTCCCTTGGCCAAAAACCCAAAACCCGATAGAACTCTGTTGATAAAACTCCATTCCAGCCTATCATATTCCTTGTTTATATCCAATCTGATCATCATGTTGGATCCATGGGTTTTTACATTGATGTCCCTAACCATATCCTTAGCAATATAAATTTCTCCCTAGATGTAGAAACCTTTCACAAAGCTATGCCGCTCAACTGAAATCCACCCCAGGAGAAGATTGGACAACCTCTGATAGAGAACGCACGCAAGAATTTTGTAAGGGAAGTTACAGAGACTCACTAGCCTATATTGTGTAAGGGAAGATGGGTCCTTAATATTAGGAATGAGCACAAAAGTAGAAGAACTTTCCACCCAAGGTATTCCTCCTCAATGAAGAAGTCTTGAATAGAACCAATGATGTCTTGCTTAACAACATCCCAAACCCCTCTGTAAAAAGAACCGAGAAAACTATCAGGGTCAGGAGGACTCTTCGGATTGAGCTTTCGCATGGCTGCATGTATTTCATCCTTGATAGGAATTACCTCCAAGACATCATTCTCCTGATTGGACACTATAGTGGTAATAAACTCCCACAACCCTGTATTACCCCAGGGATACGCGCTGGACATCCTCGGGTTGGGGCTAGCAAGCAGGTCCATGAATAAAGTGAGCGCCAAGCTCCCGACCGTGTCACAGTTATCTGTGTAGAATCCATCTGCAAGTAGTATGTTATTCGAGTAGAGGTTCCTTCCCTCTCTAATGCATGCATGAAAATAGGCAATGTTTTTATCTCCTTCCTTAATCCATTTCACCCGGGAGCGGTCTCGAGCCATCTGTTCCAGAAACATGATTGTCTCTATAGATATATCTTACTTCGATAATTATGAAAGTCAATATTTTTTATCTCAAAATAAGAACTTGACACTAGGATATCTGGTGAATTTGTTTCCATATTCATCATATCATTGCATGAAACTATATTTTTACAACATTTTCATAATTTATTTCAGAAATAGTACTCAAAATGAAAATTGCAACACATACATAAAGATTCTTTTAATCTAAAGCTACATAGGTTGTAGTAAGTATTATGAAATATAATCATGATTAAGAGTATTTTTTATTTAGTATATTAACTTCATGATGTCATTTTAAAAAATAGAATAAAGTGGAATATTACATGTGGATTTTGTTCTTAAACTGTAGGCAAAATTGTCAGGTTTTTTAAATAAAACCCCCTCTAAAAACATCTAAACCCAATATTATCCCCAAGACAACCCACAATGGCCCTTAAGGTGGACCTAAATAGTCAAATTATAATTTTAAAAACATTTAAACAATTATTAAATAGTTAAGATACAAAAAATAGAAAGACTAGCCTACCTCTTATTGAAAATGTAAAAGCATAAAGTCTTACACCACACACTGATACACCCAGGGAAAATGTGTCATGTCACATGAAAGAAATAATTAATTATAAAAAATCATAATTAATTATTCAAAATTAAAAAAAATAAGGATAAACACCTAAAATAACATTGAGTTGCATCTACTTTTCAAAATTGTAGTCAATTGTCGATGGAAGGTCTGCAACATAACCCCAAAATCATCCCAGGAAAAATCCCTAACAACAACACTAAATTAAAAAAATATTGATTTAATTTAATTAAAACCCTTAGAAAAATATAACATGAATCGTACCTTTAACTAAACAACATGGAGGTTGGGGATATGAGGCCAGTGAAGTCTAACTCACTGACAGATAGGAGTAGGGGAATCAAGTCCAAACAAATCTAGGAGGAGGATGGGGTCCTGGCACTACCAAAGATTCGACCACTATTTTATCACTGATAAAGGGTATATTTCATAAAAAATGTTATATATCATTAAAAATAATATATTAATATATAAATATATTTATATTGATATATATAATATATTTTATAAAATATGATTTATACAATACGAAATATGTAATCACACTTAATATATAAGATATTTAGTGGAAAATGATTTAAAAAATAATTAAAAAATAATATTAATTAAAAAACTTCTAATTATTATTGAGTAATAGTCATTTATTAACAATTTAAAGATGTAAAAAACAATTAATTAATAAATGATCTAAAATAAATTGAGAACATGATTCAAACTTCAAAAGGTCATAACTTTTTATTTGGGTGTCCATTTGAGCTCTACCACATATCAAATCAAAGCTTGAAAAAATATATATACTTTGGTGACTGAAGGGAGGCCATATCATTATTTTTTAGGTCATAAAAGGACCATAAGGCCTCTAAAATTGAGTTTTTGTCAGGGTACCCCCATTTTTTAACATTTCATGGAATTTTATCCTCATTTAATGGGGTCTTATTATTTTTTTTGTCTAGAGGATCAACTTATTCTCAATTATTACGCTCATATGGATATTATGACATTCAAAATTTAACATTTTTTAAATTGTACTGTTATTTATAATTAAATATATAAAATATATATATTTGTTCATATTCACACCTAAAATTTTAATATTATAAATAAATATGTAAAAATATTTACATATAAAATATCTTTTTAAATATATGAACCATTTGTAAATAAAAAATAATATTAATTTTATTAATAATAAAAATATATGAATACTTATATAGCTATATATGTGTGTATGTGTATATATATATATACATTTGTTTCTATACTAACAAACTAATATATATTATCTATATATTCTAATATATGTTATTAAATATAAATATGTATAATTATATTTATAGATACACATGTAATATATATATATATATATATTATGTATGTTTGTATTTATTTATTTATAAAAACACACAAACAAAAAACATATTTTATAAATATATTTAAAAATAATCATCTAAATATATATTAATATATGATTAAATATATAGATAGAAAATATAACTATATATATATAAATTGATAGATATATCATAAAATAGATAATAATGCAACATGGAGGAGTGGTAAAGGTGCATGATCAGAAGGGTGAGGTCTCAGTTTCAAATCCAATGGGAGACAACACGACTATGAACCTTAGCGAGTAGCTCAAACCCTGATAAAGGGATGAAATAGAGTTATACAAGCACTGATAAAGAGGGGTTGGGATTTGAGTATTGATAAAAGTAGGGTTTTAGCCCAGATAAGAAAATATTTTTAAAAAATTATTTTTTTGACTTTTATTAACATTTTTTTAACACTGATAAAAGGAACTCCCTTTAACGGTTCTTACATTATCAGTACTAGAAAAGTGATAATAAAGGGGATTTTATAGAATATATAAAATGGGGATCTATGGTTGTGTGGGTAGAAGGGGTTAGTCGTTGGGGGTTGTAGTTACTAGGAAAAGGGATACAAGGGTCGTTGTTAGGGGTTGTTGTTGAGGAGTAGGGGATCATTGTGGGGTCATCAGGTTTCAAGGTCATGGGGATCATAGGGGGGAGGTTCATCCTCAAGATAAGGGGGTGGGGTAATGGGTATCATAGTGGAGGATGTATGGTTGTCATCAGGGAGTAGGGGGTCGATGTCAAGGGGATTGGAGGTGAGGGAGGGTCATTGGGGATCAGGGGAGATCAAGGAAAGGGATCATGGGGGAGGGTACAGGGCCAAGGGGATTGGGTGGAGGGAGGGGTTGAATTAGGGTTTTTTTTAATATTTAGTGGTGGTTTAAACTAAACCACCACTAATTTTAAAAATAAAAAAATATGCCAGTGGTTATATTAAACCAACATTATATTATAAATTATATTTAATATGGTTTTTTTAATAGAAGTTATTTTAACCTCCATGAATAAAATACCACTAAGACGTATATATTATGTAGTGACACTTGATTATTCCCATTCTTAAATTCATATAAATTTAATAAAAAATCATAGATTTTTATACCTGACTTTTATAATTTTTTATTTGTGTTTGTCATTGTTTGAGAAAAAATCCTTGAAGGAAATTTTTAGCTTTTTTACTTTTTTATCAAAATTATATGTTAGATAATTTTATTCATTTTTGTATTGACCAACATTATAAATTTTATCTAGTTTTCTATATACATTACAAATTTGATTCTCTCTCTCTAATAGTTTTTTTAAAATTTTCAAATAACCAATTTGAGGTTAAGTGTGAACCAAGTACAAGCTAGGAAACTATGTATAAGACCCCATAAAAACACAATTCACCAACACCATACAGACCACCACTAAACCAAAATAATTGGGTCAAGACATACCAAGATCGAGCCATCAAAGAAATCATTATGGGTCATGAGGTCTTGGAGGGATCCATCAGCAGTTGAATCTATATGAATGATGGAAACTGTGGGATTCTTTAAGCCTCACCCCTGTGAGAAATCACCATCACTAGATCACCATAAACATTATTCCCTCTTGTTGGTGCTAGCTCAAACACCTCCTCACTAGTAACGTTGAATGACTAGAGCCTCAATCACCATTGTTCCTTCATCAGAGAACACCAAAAAAAAGACACTAATAAACACCAAAATTGCACATCATTATTAGTATAAACCATTACCAACTTCAAGAAATCTTGATATTAGTAATAAAACTCACACTGCCACCAATTCATAGCCCAGTCCACTGGAAGCATATATTACTTCCTTTAGAGATCCACCATTACATCCGACCATAGTGGTAAGGAGGAATCAGATCAGTTATATAATAGAAACTCAGTGGAGATAAATAAATTGTTAGAATATTAAATAAAAACATAGTACATAAATAAAATCATAAAATAAGTGGGAATATAGATTTTAATGTGGAAAAAGCATATAATGTGTATGATTAAAAACCATAAGGAAACTCCAAGAAAATCCACTAATAATAAGAGATTACACAAAATCCAAGTAGAATCCTAAAATTTTAATTGAAAATATATAGTAGAATTCTAGTGTGAAAATCCACACCCTGATACATCTCTGTCATCTCTATGATAATCGCCCATGACAAGATTTCACCCTTCAGAGATCAAAACCGAACATACGGTGTCATTTTAGTTACACAACATGATTTATCATTTCTCACTATAGCCCTTGCTCAAAACCTCTATCGCCCATATATCTCCATGAAACACTACTTCCCACATATCTACAACCATGTTGCATGTATCTCTCCTTGGTTCACTTCCTCTATTTTTTCTCACACACTGAAGTAGTGTTGCACACCAATTTTTAAAGGAATGTGTAATCCATTATGCATATCTTAAAAATATATAATAATATCTTCCAAAAATCTTAGAGGTATATGGATAAATAGTAGAAAGAATTCCATTTAGAATTTAAAAAAAATTGTCTTCAAAAACCCAAAATGACTTGGGCTATTTGGGATGAACCCCATCAATATCCCCCTTCATCCCATTAAAGAAGGAGATGGGTTCCAACAAAATCATTTGGATATTAATTCAGTTGGTATTACACCAACTATCATCCTCTGTAGAAAATATGACATCCCTCTTTTTCATATTTGATGAAAACTTAAAAGCTAACCCTAAAAAAAATCCAAATTTCAAAGTCTTCATCATACTTTTGTTTGCACTACCCTGCTGAACACGATTGGAACCAACACTTAGCTACCCCATAATTTTGATTGACACATAATCTGGAGCACCTGTAGAAATTAATTTCTCCTTATATTAAACATTCTTTGAGTAGTATGAAACTATCAGTGCATCACCCCAATATTTAATATTAATTCTTTCTTCTCTAGTGGCACTACCTGAAGAAAAAGAATTAGGTGTAAGACTTGAAACACCTAACCTGCCCCTCTTCAGCTTTCAAACCTTCTTCATCCTAGTAGATAGATTTTAACATATATGTAATGATCACCTATGAAACAAATTTGATGAAGTCCTCTCCACAACTACATTTTTCAAATCACTGAACACCTTTACATATATCATGTAAATAATTTCATCCATTTTTTCTAATCCATATATCATTGATCCTTTGGAAAAGTTCCATATTCCATTTCTAAAAAAACATCTGAATCCATCAGTCTCAAGAGCACAAGTAGATAAAAAAATTATGGTGTATACCCAGTACATGTAACACATCCCTCAACATTAGGGTACAACATGCATTCGTAGTGATACAAATATCACCAACACCAATAAAATCAGTAGAATCTCTATTTCCCATATTCAATCTACAAATTTAACCATATTCTCATGAATATAATATTTCCCTCTTAGGTGTAATATGGTATGATATTGATGAATAAACCACCCATTCATTGTACATGTCTAATTTATGATAGTCAACACCAACTGAAAGTAAAAAAACCTCACCCTATATAATACTTATGTCAGTATCCTTAGAGTCGGTGTCATATACCTTCTTTTCCTCCTTAATATTTTTTAAAGCATAGCAGTTTCTCTATACATGACTCTCCTTATCACGAAAGAAGAACTTGAATTTTCTTTTTACCTTCAACTAACCTCTATGATTATCATATTCATCTGTAGAAACTAGAATACCACTATTACGTAAAGATACATGATTATTATTCTTTTATTGAGTCTTGTGTATCAACAATGATGAAATCAGATCATCCAACTTCAGTGTGTCTTTTCCAAACAATAATGTGGTGACAAGATTGTTATATGAGTTAGGAAACAAACCCAAAAGAAGCAAAAAAAATCTTCTTATTCCATTTCAAAAATTATCGCATTACCTTTATCATTGATCTTGATTGCCACTAAAGACAAATTTGTAAGTAGTTTGGTGAACTTGTCTAGATGGTTACTTAAATCTACACTCTCTGGAATTCACAAATGGTACCATTGTTTTTTAGATACAAATGATTTATGAGGGATTTTGATTTATACTTTCTTTAAATCATCGCCCAAATCTCCACTAGATTGCCCAGATTCATCACTTTTTGTAGTGTATTATCACCCAAATACATCTGGATTGTACTTGTGTCCAACTCTCTAATATCATTACAATCACCAATGCTCATCATCTCTAGCTTCTCTAATTTTTTATTCAAATCCTTCACTCTCTTCTCACAGACTAAAATATTTTTAACTTGTTTCTCTCATAGAGTAAAATTATTTTTCCCATTAAATAGTTCAATTTGAGTAGAAATATCACTATGTGAATCACTCATATCTAATCAGTAAGAAACACTTATAACCACCTCTAATACCAATTTTTGGGTCAGAATCGGATTGGCCCAAGGACAAAATCTCAGTTGTGACAAATAAATTTTGAGAACCTTCAATGAAAATGGAGTGCATAAATAAAAGTATGAAATAAGTGGGGGCACAAAATTTAACATGGAAACCCCCTCCAATGATGAGGATTAAAACCAATGGGGAAAATCTGAGAAAATTCATCCATAATCAAAGAGTACACAGAATCCAAGTAGAATTTTGAAACTTGAATTGAAAATATAGTGTAGAAAACCTATTTGAGAATCCACACCCCAACACACCTCCATCATCTCTTTGATAATCACCCATGAAAATATGTGACCCTTTAGAGATAAAAAATGAACACATGGTGTCATTGCAGCATCTAATTACACAACCTAATTTTCCAATGATCATTGTATCCCTTGCTCAAAATCACAGCTTTTTCCCATATGTCTACATGAAATGTTGTTGCATATGTCTCTATACCCACGTTGTGTGTGTCTCTCCTAAGGTTGCTTCCTCCAAATTTCATCATACAGTAAAGCAGAATTTCAAACCTCTTTTAAAAGGCCAATATAATTCCTCATGTGTATCTCAAAAAAAATTCTTCAAAAAATCTTGGAGGTGTGCAAATATGTTGTATAATGAAATCCATTTTGAATTTAAAAAATCATTATCATCAAAAACCCAAAAGGACGTTGTCTATCCAAGCTGAACCACATCACCTGGTGCCAAAAACACATATTTTTGATTCCTTAGAAAGCCTCCATAATATAAAAAACATGCACTACCTCTATAGAAAACACATTTTGTTAACCCTACCAAATAGTTTCCCTAAAATATGTACAAACAATCTAAACCAAATAATTGAGTGAAAGACACTGAAGAACCAGGAGAAATAGCAGCTTCAAACACAAGGTTGTAAAATCAACAAGGGGGGAAAGAGACACCTGAAGGAAGGAAAGAACCCACTAACACCAAAAAACCAAAAAAAATAAACCACCAAGGATGAACCTACCTTTGGGACCCAAAAATTACCCATTCATTAATCTGTAATCGCATCCTCAATGAAAATTTTCCAATATAATAAGAAAAGAAAATAATTTCTAAAAATACATAAATCAAGAAACTATTTCCCAATATAGGGATGATTTAGGGTGGCCAGATGTATAAGGGTGGGTGTTACCTTTAACAGCACCTTCACAATAATTATTCTAATGAAGTTGTTGTTTGAAATAGTGCCTTCTTCTAAAATCCAATGAAGAAGGCGTTGTCCGAGACAACACCTTTATAATTTTCCTTATGAAGGCACTCTCCAGACAACACCTTCTTTAAAATACTTATAAGGGAGGTGGTGTCCCGGATAGTGTTCACTATTCTATGTATTTTAAAAAAAAAATTATTTTGTTTATATGCATATATTTAAACAAAAAAATATATAACATAAAATTAAACAATATTTAACTCTTAATATTCATCATTTAAAAAAAGTATTCCAAAATTATTATATAAAATCACACCCAACCTCCACTTTTATAAGGGTATAGTACTCAACATATTTTCCAGGTCTTTAATAGGGTATTCATACACCACTTTTATATCATTTAATAAATAGTATATTATTTATAATAACACATTAATTCTAATAATTTATTAATCATAATAGTTTTTTAATAAATATTAATTATTTAATAATGTAATAAATAGTGACTAATAAAATCATAGTAATGATTAATAATAATTTCATTAATTTTGTTAAAAATATAATTAATAAAAAAATATATTATTTAAATGATACGATTAATAATGTTATTAATTATAAAAATATAATTATTAATAATTTCAAATAGTTAAAAATAATCGGGGAGGGAGGATTAAAAATATTGAATAACTTATAATATCAAATATAAAAAAGATAATAAATAATATAAATAATTTGATATTTCAAAATAATTAGTAATAATTAATAATTATTATGAATTATTATTAAGACATAAAGTTTTTTATCATGTAAATTATTTTTTGGTTATTATATTTATGAATACTAATGATAATAATAATTATTATGCATAAAAACGAAATAATTTAATTAAAATAATAATACTATTATTATTAATAATTAAAAAAATATAATAATTATATTATTATTGTTAAATATAAAAAAAATATTTTTTATTTATTTAATGAACTAATTAATATTTTATTTTTATTTTCAAATAAATTTCATTAATATTATTATTAAGTATTATTATTATTAAACAATGATCATGCACATACATTCATTTCAACTTAATGATTATTTATAATTAATTACAATATTGTTTATATTATTATTAAGTATTATTAAATACATAAATAATTATGTTACATATAACATTTAAGAAAACCATTTATTTATTTCTTATTAATATATTAATTATATTACTATTATGATTATTATAAATGAGTATTAATAATTATATTTTCTATATTAACATCTATACTTATAAAATATTTTTTGTAGTAAACATTAATTTATTTAAATTAAAATTTTTTGTTCATTATTTTTCTAACATTACTTTTATTTTAAATTAATTTTAATTTATACAATTAATTTTTTCAATTTCATATAGAGTTTATTTATACTATATTTTATGCGCATAAATTTTTGGAAGAGTAAATATTATATTTTTAATCAATAAAGTTTGTGTCATGTGAACTAATTTAAATATGTTATATTTATGTAATCTTTTTTATTTTCAACTATTTTTTTATATTTTTAATTCATGCTTTAAGTTTCATTTAGACAGTACTTATAGTTTATATTTTATAGGCTTCCAAAGTCACCTACATGAAATGTAATAATGTTTCATGAAGGGGAATTTAAAAGCCTATAAATTATAAATTATAAATACAATTTTTAATGAAAATTAAAAGATTGACTAAAAATATAAAAAATAATTGAAAATAAAAAATAATTGTAGAGAATATTGATAAAAAATAATTTCAATTGCAAAAAATATTTTGGTTTTGAAACATAACACTTTTACTTGTAAATTATTTTTGCAGAAAACATTTTCTATGTAAATTAAAAAAAATGTTTATTATTTTTTTGACACTCCTTTTATTTTCAATTAATTTTTATTTTTATAGTAAATGTTTTAAATTTCATATAGATTTTATTTATATAATATTTTATGCACATAAATTTTTTGAAGTGTAAATATTATGTTTGTAATTAAGAAAGTTTGTGTCATGTAAATTAATATTATTTTGTTATATTTGTGAAATTATTTTTATTTTAAACTATATATTGAATTTTAAATATATTTTTTAAGTTTTATTTTAATTGTACTTATATTTTATATTTTATAGGCTTCCAAAGTCACCTACATTAAATGTAAACATGTTTCAAGTTGGTGACTTTGAAATTATATAAATTAAAAAGTATAAGTACAATATAAATGAAATTTGAAACATTGATTAAACATATAAAAAATAATAAAAAATAAAAATAATGTCATAAAAAATGTTGATGAAAAATAATTTCAATGAAAAAAAATATTTTTTTTCAAAACATAACATTTTTACTTTTAAATTATTTTGGAGAACTTGAGGGATTTCTAGGAATTGACTTATTATGGTCAGTATGTTCTCTTGATGTGGTCATTTTTTTCTTTGTTAAACCCCATCTCATCCTTTTGTATTTTTATTTTTTCTATTAAAAAAAGGAATCAAGGCCTTATGGATCTAATATTGAACTATTTAAAAAAATTATTTTTATTTAAAATTTCAATGTTTTAAATTTCATATAGATTTTATTTATAATATATTTTATACTCATAAATTTTTTGAAGTGTAAATGATATATTTTTAATTAATAAAAAAATTCATGTAAATTATTGTTGGTTTGTTATATTTATTATTTTTTCAGCTATTTTTTATATGTTTAATACATTTTTTAAGTTTCATTTAGATTTTACTTATAGTTTATATTTTATAGGCTTCCAACGACACCTACTTAAAATGTAATATTGTTTCAAATAAGTGACTAAAAAAGCCTATAAATTATAAATTATAAATAAAATATAAATAAAATTTGAAATATTGACTAAATATATAAAAAAGTATTGAAAATTAAAATAATTTTATTAAAAATGTTGATAAAAAATAATTTCAATAGCACAGAATATTTTTGTTTCAAAACATAACCTTTGAACTTAGAAATTTTATTTGCACCAAACATTTTTTGTGTTAAATAAATTATTTTGTTTATTATTTTTTCAGCATTTCTTTTATTTTAATTAATTTCTATTTAAACATTCATTGTTTTAAATTTCATTTAGATTTTATTTATACTATATTTTATGCATATAATTTTTTTTTAAGTGTAAATGTTATGTTTTTAATCAATAATGTTTGTCTCATGTAAATTATTTTTGGTTTATTATATTGATAAATTATTTTCTATTTTCATATATTTTTTCTATTTTTAATTAATTTTTTGAGTTTTATCTAGATTTTACTTATAGTTTTTATTTTATAGGCTTACAAATTTACCTACTTGAAACATAATAAGATTTGTTGTGTATCAAGTAGGTGACTTTGAAATATTATAAAAAATTATAGATACAATCAAAATGAAATTTAAAACATAGAATATACATATAAAAAATAATTAAAAATAGAAATATTGTCATCAAAATAATTAATAGATAATAATATAGATGATACAAAACAATATTGTGGAAAAACATAACATTTTTACTTTAAAATAAGTAGGTAACTATTAAATCATATAAAATGTAAATTATAATTAAAATATAAGTGAAATTTAATACATGCACTTGAAATGTATAAAATAACTCAAAGTGAAAATAATTTCATTAAAATAATAAATTGAAAATAGTAAGTATTAATAATAATATATGACTTAATAGTAAAAATATTATTAATGAATTAAATAAAAAAAATTAATATTTTATACTTATTAATGATAGAAAATTAAATTATTATTAATTAAATTATTATTAAAGTGATAACTATTAATAATATATTAATAATTAATAATATTTATTAATAAAATGATTATTTACATAATTAATAATAATTGTATTATTATTAATATTATTCATAAAAAATAGCATTATTATTATTATCATGACTTTTAAAAAAGATAAATATTGTGACTTCATTATTCTAGATTTATTAATAATATCATGACTTTATTATAATGACTTCATTATCATTTATTATCATGAATTTATAGTTCAATATTTTTTATATGTGGTCAAGTTTCTAGATGCGTGTATTTTTTTCATCTTTGTGTGTTTGTACCCATCTTTAATTATTATTCTTATTTCTGTAATTATTATTATTATTATTATTATTTATAAATATAATAAAATAATAATAATTTACGTGACAAAAACATTATTGATTAAAAGTGTAAATGGTATGTTTTTAATCAATAATGTTAGTGTCATATAAATTATTATTTTTTTATTATATTTATGATATTATGTTTATTTTCAACTATTTATTATATTTTTATTCTATGTTTTAAGTTTCATTTTGATTGTACATATATTTTATATTTTATAGGCTTCCAAAGTTAAGCACTTGAAACATAATAAGTTTTGTTGTGTTTCAAGTTGGAAACTTTGAAATCTTATAAAAAATAAACTATAAAAAAAATAATTTAAAACATAAAATAAACACATAAAAAATAATTAAAAATAAAAATATTTTCATCAAAATAATATGCAGAAAATAATATAGATGATACAGAATAATGTTGTTTCAAAACATAACATTTGGACTTTAAAAGAAGTAGGTAACTCCAAAAGATTATAAAATATAATTTATAATTAGATTCTAAATAAAATTTAAGACATGCACTTAACACGTATAAAATAAATAAAAATGAAAATAATTTCATAAGACTAATAAAGAGAAAATATTATGTATGAATAATAATGCATGACATAAAAAAAGTTGTGAATTAATTAATTAGAAATAATTAATATTTTATACTTATTAATAATATTGAATATACTTATTAATTATATTATTATTAAAGTGATAATTATTAATATTATATTAATAATTAATAATATTTAATAATAATGTGATTGTTTACATCATTATTAATAATTATATTATTATTATTCATAAATATTAACATTATTATTATTATCATGACTTTTATAAAAGATAAATATCATCTCATTATTATTATAGCTTTATTAATAATATCTTGACTTTAGTATAATGAATTCATTATCATTTTTTATCATGACTTTATTGTCCAGAATTTATTATTCATGCTCAAGTACCTAGAAGCATATACTTTTTTATCTATGTTTGTATGTAACCATCTTTAATTATTATTATTATTATTATTATTATTATTATTCATAAAACATATAAAATAACATATAATGAAAATAATTTCATAAAGTTAATAAATAGAAAATATTAATTATTAATAATAATGTATCACTTAATAATTATTATTATAATATAATTAATTAATTACAAATAATTAAAATTTTCTACTTATTAATATTAGTAAATATAATTAATATATTATTTTTATGAATTCAAATTAATTAATATATTACTTAATAATAATAATATTTATTAATAATACTATTATTTACCTTGTCATAATTATTACTATTAATATTATTATTAGTCATAAATATAATCAATAGAAAATAATTTACATGACATAAAAGATTATTATTTAATAATAATTAATATTATTATTATGATTACCGAAAAAATCATAATATAATTAATATTGATTAGATTATTAATTATTAATTATTTATTTAGTAATAAAAATAAAGTATTAATTATTTTAATAAATAAACAAAAAAATATTTTTATATTTAATAATATTATTATTATTATTATATTTTTTAATTTTTATAATAATATTATTATTATTTTATTTAATTTGTTTTATTTTTTTATATAATCATTATTACTATCATTATTATTAGTATTATTCATAAATATAATAAAAAAAATTACATGACACAAAATATTATTTCTTAATATAAATTCATAATAAATAAGTTATTATTTATTACATTATCAAATATAAACTATTTATTGAAATTATTTTATGATTAATAATTCATTATCATTAATGTATTATTATAGATAATAAATTATTCATTAAATTGTGGAAAAGTGATTCTTTAATCTCTCATCAAAAAATCTAGAAAAGATGTTTTGTATTGCACCCTTATAATAGGGGTGGCTAGGTGGGATTTTCCATAAATATTATTTGAATACTTCATTGAAATTAATACTTAATATAAAAACAGTTAAATGATATTTAATTTTAATATTTAAATTATATATATATAAACAAAACGAAACCAAAAAAATTAAGAAAAAAGATGGGCACCATCCGGGACAACGCCCTCTTTAAAAAACTTCAGAAGAAGGCATTGTCCCAAATGATTCTATATTCAGAATTATTCTAAAGAAGTAATTATTTAGAATAGTTCCTTACTAAGAATTATTATAAATAAGGCATTGTCTTAGACAATGCCTTCTTTAGAAGATTTTTAAAGAGGGCACTGTCTCAGACAACGTCTGACCTTCTATGTCAGACCCCTCATTTCCATCATTAGATTGGGAAAACGTTTCCCATTATATATATAATCTAAATTTGTTTTTAATTTATGTTATATAGGGGAATTTTCTCATCCTCAATGCTCTATAGTGAACCTCTAGTGAGCTATATACCTCAAGGAAATAAAAGAAATTAAATATCAATCAAGTTTAGGATAACTTCTAATAAAACTAGAAGACATCACCAGAGATGGTATCCTAGATTATATGAACTAGAAGCATCACTCTGGGGGCACACACCATAGAGATAACCCATAAAAATTAACCATGAAAAAAAAAGGAAATTAAAACAATGATGTCCTGGAGAGAGGTAAGACCAGGAGATTCTAGAAGAAGAGTGAACACATGTGCGGGAAGGAAAAAAACAAAATGTCATTGCTACCTGAGGGAGCTAAAATAAAGGGAAATGAACTAAATAGACAAGAAAAAGAGGATGAATAGAGTGTTTCTATCAAATAATGGTTGTACATCAAGCTTCCCCTTCCCCTTAATCCACTATATAGATGAAACATTAGCAGTGAGAGAGAGAAAAGTTATATCACTCTGATGTCCCTTACCTTTAAATTTGATTTATTTTTCTTCATTTTATCATATAAAAATTAATTCATAGTTTCTTTGGTAAAGTGTACATATATGTATATGGTATTTGAAAAAAAAATACATCAAGGAGGTGATTTGATCGGTTCCTACCCAGATTTAAAAGCTCAAGATTATTTTATATATCCTTCTCGGAATACTACACCATTTTTGGATATGATTAGTGCATGATTGGACTACTTTAAAGATCATGTTAGTGACCACTTGAGGTGTGTCCTACTATTAAAAAACATTTATTAATTATATTTTTAGGATGAGGTAACAAGCAGGTACAACATCCATACAACCCTTGTTATGATTATTTTTATCTAGACAATTTAAGCTCAAACCATGCATATTATTTCAATTTTTTAGGGGAAAATAAATGGAACTTTTTTTTAAAAAGGTTCCTATGGTTTTTTTTGTATAAATAGTTTCTTATTTATATTATAGTTGAGATAATTAAATAGTTTCATGTTCTATGAGATTCATTATTTTAGTACCCCCGGTTTGAGTTACGTAGCCTTTGTTTATGTTTTTTATGTGTTTAAGGTGAATGGGATGAGTTGGGTTGAGGTTGGGAGAGTTTGGAATGGTTTTGAATAAGTTTGGAGGCATTTCTAAGGGAGCACAGTTAAGGGAAACTATGCGAGTTCTCCAGGAAACCATGCAGGGGGAGAGAGTAGGCTTCGCATGGCTTGTGCATAGTTTTCCAAACCATGTGAGGCAACTGTGAAGACCCTTGCTCCTGATTTAGTAGCGTGCGCATGGTTAGCTCACGATTTACCAAACCATGCGGGCTAACCGAGCGGCCACTTAAAATAGGTTTTTA
Source organism: Viscum album (assembly GCA_963277665.1). NCBI lineage: Eukaryota > Viridiplantae > Streptophyta > Magnoliopsida > Santalales > Viscaceae > Viscum > Viscum album. Next base: position 2,104,759,220 of record OY728140.1, on the reverse strand, counting down.
AAACCCAGGCTCACTCGGACTTGCCTCATTCCTCTCCAATCTTTCTCCCACTCGATCCTCACTCAGGTTTTTCGGTTCTCAATGGTTGAAGGTGTTCTCCCACCCATTTTGGAATCATTTCAAGGGGGTTTCATGGTGGTTTGAAGGTGGTTTCTCCCGGGTAAGTCTCCCCTCTTGGTTTCTTGGTGTTTTCCTCTAGATCTACATCTCCCTATCTATCGGTTTTCTGGATCTACAGCTATTTTGTGTAGATATAGGGTTTTGGTTTCCTTGGATGCTAATTTTAAGGCTTGTGTATGTTAGGTAAATATATCTAGAGAGGTTTCGGTTGTCTGTTCTCTGGATTTTAGTTGTGATTGCTTGTTGGTCGATTTCTCGAGAACCCTAACGGTAGGTGGCTTCTCTCTCGACTCCACTTGGTTAGAACTAGTGGTGTTTGGTTACAATTAATTTTTTGTGCTAAAAATTAATTGTATTTTGATGTGCGAATGTGGTTGGAAATCCCTTGGATGATGTTTGGGGATTTTTGGGAAAAAGTGGGTTTTGTGGTGAGATGCTCTTGTTTTGTATTTTAAAATGAATATTTTAAAATGGGTTGTTGTGAATGATTTGTGAAAATGGTTGATTAAAATGGTTTTCAATAAAGATTTTGTTTTATTTAAATGTGTAATTTCATGGAAAATGATTTAAGGGTGGTTTCAATAAATGGGTGATTTATTGAAGTGGTTGACATGTAATGGAAGTGGTTGATTGCATGTTGTTGTGGCCTTGGTGGGTTATGTGCTTGGTTATGGCTTGATTGGAATGTTGTGTGGAAGTGGAAGGGAAGTAACACTAAAAAAGGGGGATGGATAGTGGATGGAAGGGCTACCATCAAAATATAAGTGTTCGAGAAGTACCGCTAGTTGTGAATGGGTGAATGGGTTGGACGGAAGTTCCACCGTTATGGTTGCTTTGTGTGCATTACTTTGCAAGATGAAAATTTTTGTTCTAATTTGTAAATGATGAAATGGCTTGTGGAATGCATGTTTTAGCTTTCCCATGGTTGCTTGGTTTGGGTGAGATGGCTTGGTAAGGGTGTGTTTTGCTTATGTTAAGGGTTGCACTTGTGATTATTTTCTATAAACTGTTTTATATAAATGTGATAACTGTTTTATCCTAGTGGAGTGCATAGGGAAGTCATTTGGGGAAATCCTACTGAGTAGTTGTACTCACCCCCTGCTTTGGCATGTTGGTGTCTTTGTATATGTTGTGTATCATGACGTGGGAAAAGTTAAGGCATCACCCTCCTTTAGTGGTGCATCGTGATGTCTGCATGGAGCTTGGAGAATGGATCTTGGTGTGGAGCCATGGAGTGTGTCTTGGATTATTTTGGGTCTTTTTTTGAGTCTTCCGCATATTACTCTGATATGGTATTGGTTGTATTGGTTTTTGGTTTTATTGTGGAACAACTTTGTTGTTCTTTGGGAATAAATGCTTGAATTTTTTGATTGACATGTGTCATATAGTGGTTGATAGTGGATGGTTTGGTTGGTTTTGTCTTAAGGGAAAATTGTTCCCCAATTTGTTCTTGAAGCCCTTGTCATTTATTTCCAGCCTTTGGCATCTTGGGAATGTTTCTTAAGGACAAGTAACCCTCACCTCCTCCTCAATACAATGAGGTAGGGCGGGTTGTTACAAGTTGTATCATCTTGTTCGGTCCTTTGGAGTTGATTCTCGGATTTGGAGTTGACATTCGTTGTGGTATATTCCTTGAGTCAGGATGTTATCAAGGCATAGGAATGTTGGAACTTGGAATGTATAGCATAAAAGGACATAGCTAACCCTTTTATGTTGAACATCAAGTTACCAGGGAGTTGGGTACATAAGTGGTTGGACACACTTATAGGCATTGAATATCTCATTTTCGTGGGTGTAGCCAATGAGATGAGCATGGCATGCATGGTGGAAATGACTTCCCTCTAGGATGCATATTTCATTGGGGTATAATGATTTATTTTGAGATATGAATGTGGGGATTTTGAAAAATATCAAGTGGGTTTCAAAACAGAAGGATTTGAAACATGGAAAGTGGTGGTATTTTGAAAATGGTTTGATTTTCAAAAATGGTGAAACACGGAAAATGTGGAAAGGTGGAAATCCTCGTTGTGATAGTGTTGTGTAATGAAAATTGAATTGATAATTCTTGATGTCTATGTAAGTGAGAATCATGGTTGTTTGTTTTATGTTTATAGAAATGGAACCGGGTAGGCGTCGTAGAGACCAACCGGAAGTGGCCGATGAGAACTTGGTTTCACCTGATCCCTAAGTGAACCAGTAGTTAGTCCAGAGCATAGTGCAAGCTTTACAAGATGTAGGAAGTGTGAATATAGCTAAAGAACCAAAGCATGTTGATTATGTGGCTCAATTTCAAAGGCATGATCCACCCATCTTTAAGGGTGATTCAGACCTGGAAAAGGAAGAGGCGTGGCTGTCCAGAATGAACAGAATTTTCGAATTCTTGGGGATGATGGTAGAGCTGAAAGTAAAGCTAGAAACGTATAAGCTAGAGGATCTTGCCCTTCAGTGGTGGGAGTTGGTAGTCCAAGCTGGAACGGACTAGGGTAAGATGTGGGAAGGCTTTGAGTAATTGTTTAATAAACAATTCTACCTACATAAATTTTGAATTCAGCACACAACGGATTTCATCCATTTGAAATAGGAAAACCTTTTGGTAACGAAGTATGCAGCTAAGTTTATGAACTTAGTGAGATTTTCACCCGAGGTGGCGGGTAGTACATAATTGAAAGCTCGTATCTTCAAAGATAGTTTGAGGATAGAGATTCATTCCAAGATAGAGTTGTTGTGTATAGATGATTACACAGAGATGGTGAATAGAGCCTCGGTGGTTGAGCGGGACCTGTTGGGAGCTCCGAGCTAAGGTAGCATGGTGGTACCCATGGGGAATAGTGGGAACTCTAACGCTGGGTTCAAGAGGAATAAGGACACTTATTCTCAGGGCGGGAGTATGGAACATAATCTAACGGAAGGATTGGTAAATCTTCCTATGAATCCCCAGAGCAAGCCAGGATGTTTTCAGTGTGGTTCTACAATTCACATCAAGCAGGATTGTACGACACAACCTCGAGCATGTCATAATTGTAAGCAGATGGGGCATCTGCAGCATTATTGTTGGAATGCTCCAAGGTCGGGTGCGCGTGACACTCCTTTGGGATCACAGATGTCGTATGCATCGACGGGACGGGTACAATAGCATACCCCTCATCAGTAGAGAAAAATCAGTTATGGTGATTCTTAGAACACAACAACTCCTCATCAGGGCAATAAAGAGATGAGTGTGGAAACCAAGGCATTGTTTGGACCCGAGAAGGTTGTGGTGGATGATCAGTCAGGACCATCCATGGTGTGAGGTACTATTCTTTTAAATTCTACCTTGATGCAAGTGTTGTTTGATATGGGTGCCTCATACTCTTTTATTGTTTCATGTGTGGTAGAGTTGATGGGTTTAAGGGTAGAAATTAAGCCTTTATTTTTAAAACTTCAAACTCCTTTGGGTCAAAGAGAGTGTGGAGCCTTCTTGTGTAGAGCATGTTGTATCATTGTGGGTGGGGTTGAGAAAATGTGGAATTTCTTAGTTCTTTAGATGGATTGGTATGATATAATCCAGGGAATGGATTGGATGGTGGCGTTTAAGGCCCACATCGACTGTAATGCGCGAATAATGTATTTTACGACACATGATGGCGTTAGAAATATCTTTAAAGGAGAGAGGAATGAAAGGCAAGGTGAAATGGGTTTGTTGGCACCAGTAGTAGGCACGATATCGTATTAGTTGGCGGTTTTGTCATTGGAATCGGTAGAGGGTGTTGAAAAAAGTGTTCTTCCGGCAGTGGTGGATATGTTCATGGATGTTTTTTCCAAAGAATTCTCGGGGTTACCTCCCGTAAGAGAAGTGGAGTTTACAATTGATCACATTCTAGGGACCAATCCTATCTCACTTTTGTCTTACCGGATTGCACCTACTGAATTGCGGGAATTTAAAGTCTAGTTAGAGGATTTAGAAAACAAAGGGTTTATCCATCCTAGCACATCTCTGTGGGCAATGCCAGTGTTTTCTGTGAAAAAGGTGGATGGAAATTTGAGGCTTTATGTTGATTATCGTCAACTTAACCAAGTTATGATAAAGAACAGATATCCACTTCCACAAATTGATGACTTGTTCGACCAGTTGAGGGGAGCCCAGTGGTTCTCCAATATCGACCTGAGGTCGGGATATCATCAATTGTGGGTGAGGAAGGAAAATATTCATAAAACATCTTTCAGAAGTAGATATGGTCATTATGAATATGTGGTTATGCCCTTTGGTATAACGAATGAACCAGCGGTATTCATGGAATTGATGAATCAGATATTTCAGAGATATATTGATTCATTTGTGGTGGTATTTTTAGATAATATTCTGTTGTATTCAAAGACAAGGGTGGAGCATGAGCAGCACTTGGCGACAGTGTTGGGAATCTTGAGGGAAAATTGGTTGTATGCCAAATTGTCAAAGTGTGAATTTTGGATACAGGAAGTCCGTTTTCTTGGCCATGTGATTTCTAAAAGGGGTGTTTTAGTGGATCCGGAAAATATAGAGGTTTTTATCTCATGGAAACTGCCAAATAATGTGTTTGAGGTACAGAGTTTCCTTGGTCTAGCTGGGTATTATCGGCGTTTTGTTCATAATTTTTCACGTTTGGCTTCACCGATGATATCTTTGACAAAAAAGAATATTCCATTCCAATGGGATGAACAGTGTCAGCAGTGTTTTGAAGAGCTAAAGGGTCACCTTACATCAGCACCAATCTTGGTTTTTCCAGAACCAGGAAGAGGGTACATTTTGTATTTCGATGCATCAGGATCAGGGTTGGGGTGCGTTCTCAGGCAAGGGAATCATGTGGTTGCGTATGTCTCATGGTAGTTGAGGGTTCATGAGAAGAACTACCCAACTCATGATTTGGAATTGGCAGCAATGGTCCATGCTTTGAAAGTGTGGCATCATTATATCTTCGGTGAGAAATCCATGGTATATACAGATCATAATAGCTTGAAGCACATTTTCTCACAAAGGGATTTGAACTTGAGGTAAAGGATTTGGATAGAATATCTCCAGATGTTTGATTTTTATTTGATGTACACACTGGGTAAGGGAAATTCGGTGGCAGATTCATTAAGTATAAAATCATATTTTCAAGTGGTGAAATAGGCATCGGACCAGTGGAAGTTGATGTCAGGTATAGCTGACATGTGGTTGGAATGTGAGGACCAGGGTGATAGAGCGGTATTCTTTCCTGTCTTGTTGATTCTAGACTTGGTTGGCCTGGTTAAAGAGGCACAGATATCTGTTTCTCAGTGTGTGACCATGATGTCGAAACTTAATGGTGGGGAGACCATTGAGGGTTATCAATTTAATGGAGATTCAGTTTTGTGTTTTCGGAATCAAATTCTTGTACCAGTTGCTTTTCAGGAGGATCTTCTCAGGGCGTATCATCATTCCAGATGGGTTGTTCATTCTAGAATTAAGAAAATGTATAAATCATTGAAAGTGCAGTTCTGGTGGGCTGGTATGAAAAGAAGTGTGTCTGAGTTTGTTTTGAGATGCTTGACTTGTCAGCAGGTCAAGACAGAGCATCAGAGGCCAGCGGGAATGTTGCAGTCTTTACCAATCCCTATTTATAAATGGGAGAAAATAGCAATGGATTTTGTTACAGGTCTCCCAAGAATGGTCAGGAAGCACAATTCCATTTGGGTGATAGTGGATCAGCTAATGAAGTCGTCTCATTTCATCCTAATTCATGAATCTCATACGGTGGAGGATCTGTCCAAAATCAATATCTGGGAGGTGGTAAAAAGGCATGGCATTCCAGTTTTTATTGCATCATATAGAGATTTGAGTTTTACATCTCATTTTTTTAAATCCTTATAGCAAGACCTTAGAACACAATTGACTATGAGCACAGCGTATCACCCTCAGAAGGATGGTCAATCTGAGAGGACAATAAAAACTTTGGAGTATATGTTGTGGGCTTGTGTCATGGATTTTGGTGGCTTTTGGGAGGAGAACTTTTCATTGGTTGAGTTCTCGTATAATAACAGTTATCAGGAATCCACACATATGGCTCTGTTTGAAATGTTGTATGGGCGGTCGTGTCATTCTCCACTATGCTGGGTGGAAACAGGTGAGTCCTTGATGGTTGGACTGAGCCTTGTCTAGGAGACTATGGAGAAGATCAAGTTAATTAGGAAGAGAATGGAGATGGCTCAGAGTCTTCAGAAATTTTATGTGGATCATCTTCGATGGTCGTTGTCATTCGAGGTGACTGACCATGTTTTCTTGAGGATCTCTCTTAGGTTGGGACATCGTCAGTTTGGGAAGCAGGGAAAGTTATCTCCAAGGTATATTGGACCTTTTGAGATTCTTGAGAGGGTTGGTGAGGTGTATTATCATTTGGCTTTTCCACCATGGTTCAGTGCGGTGCACAATGTGTTTCATGTGCCGTAGTTGAAAATTTATCATCCAGATTGTGACCATGTGATTTGATGGGATCATGTTGAGCTAGAGTCAGATGCTTCGTTGGTTCACGTGTCAGTGCGGGTTATGGATAGGCAATAGAAAGTCTTGAGTGGTAAAAGAATTGGTTTATTTATTGTTTTGTGGTAGCATGGTTAGATTCAAGAGGATACTTGAGAGCGGGAGAAAGAAATGGTCGAGCAGTGGCCCGAGCTCTTTCAGCAAAGGGTGGGTTCACTACTTTTCGAGGATGGAAAGTCCAATGGTGGGGAGAATGTTGTACCCCTGATTTGAGGTATGTATCCTTTTTTCTTCTTTTTATGTGTTTAACGTGAATGGGATGAGTTGAGTTGAGGTTGGGAGAGTTTGGAATGGTTTTGAATAAGTTTGGAGGCTTTTCTAAGGGAGCACGGTTTGAGAACGGTTAAGGGAAACCGTGCGGGTTCTCCAGGAAAACGTGTAGGGGGATACAGTAGACTTCGCATGGCCTATGGATGGTTTTCCAAACCGTGTGAGGAAACCGTGCAGACCCTTTATCCCGAGGCAGTAGCATGCACACGGTTAGTGCACGGTTTTCCAAACCGTGTGGGCTAACCGTTCGGCCACTTAAAAAGGGTTTTAAAAACCGGGCTCACTCATACTTGCCTCATTCCTCTCCAATATTTCTCCCACTCGAGCCTCACTTGGTTTTTTCAGTTCTCAAGGGTTTAAGGTGTTCTCCCACCTGTTTTGGAAGCATTTCAAAGGGGTTTCGTGGTGGTTTGAAGGTGGTTTCTCCCGGGTAAATCTCTCCTCTTGGTTTCTTGGTGTTTTCCTCTAGATCTATATCTCCCTCTCTCTTATTTTTCTATATCTACAGCCGTTGTGTGTAGATCTAGGGTTTAGGTTGCCTTGGATGCTAATTTTAAGGCTTTTGGATTTTAGGAAAGGAGATCTAGAGAGGTTTCAGTGGAGCATTCGCCATTTTTGAGGTTTGATTACTTGTGGGTTGATTTCTCGGGAACCCTAAAGGTATGTGGATTCTCTCTCGACTCCACTTTGTTAGAACTAGTTGTGTCTGGTTAAAATTAATTTTTTGTGCTAAAAATTAATTATGTTTTGATGTGTGAATATGGTTGGAAATCCCTTGGGTGATGTTTAGGGATTTTTGGGAAAAAGTGGGTTTTGTGGTGAGATGTTCTTATTCTGGATTTTAAAATAAATATTTTAAAATGGGTTTCTGTGAATGATTTGTGAAAATGGCTGATGAAAATGGTTTTCAATAAAGATTCTGTTTTATTGAAATTTTTAATTTCGTGGAAAATAATTTAAGGGTGGTTTCAATAAAGGGGTGATTTATTTAAGTGGTTGACATGTAATGGAAGTGGTTGATTTCATGTTGTTGTAGCCTTGGTGGGTTATGTGTTTGGTTATAGCTTGATTAGAATGTTGTGTGGAAGTGGGTGAGAAGTGCCACTATAAAAAGGGGCTGGATAGTGGATGGAAGGGCCACCATCAAAATATAAGTGGTCGGGAAGTACCGCTAGTTGTGAATGGGTGAACGGGTTGGACAGAAGTTCCACTGTTATGGTTGCTTTGTGTGCATTGCTTTTCAAGATGGAAATTGTTGTGCTAATGTGTAAATAATGAAATGTCTTGTGGAATTCTTGTTTTGGTTTTCCCATGGTTGCTTGGTTTTGGTGAGATAGCTTGGTAAGGGTGTGTTTGGCTTATGGTAATGGTTGCACTTGTGATTATTTTATATAAACTGTTTTATATAAATGTGCTAACAGTTTTATCCTAGTGGAATGTGTAGGGAAGTCATTTGGGGAAATCCTACTGAGTAGTTATACTCACCCCCTGATTTGGCATGTTGGTGTCTTTGAATATGTTGTGTATCGTGATGTGGTAAAAGGTAAGGCATCACCCTCCAGTGGTCCATCGTGATGTTTGGGTGGAGCTTGGAGCATGGAGCTTGGTGTGGAGCCATGGAGTGTGTCTTGGCTTATTTTGAGTCTTTTGTTGAGTCTTCCGCATAGTACTCTGATATGGTATTAGTTGTATTGGTTTTGGGTTGTATTGTGAAACAACATGGTTGTCTTTTGGGAATATATGCTTGAATGTTTTGGTTGACATGCATCATATAGTGGTTGATAGTGGATGGTTTGGTTGGTTTTTTTCTTAAGGGAAAATTGTTCCCCAATTTTTTCTTGAAGCCCTTAGCATTTATTTCCAGCCTTTGGCATCTTGGGAACGTCTCTTAAGGCCAAGTAACCCTCACCGCCTCCTCAAGCCAATGAGGTAGGGGTGGGGTGTTACAATTATCCCTTCAACAGTTTATGTGTTTTGGTTTTTTATTTAAGGTTTTTATAAATATTTATCTTCAAATTAAATGATACTAAATATTTTCCCTTCTTATATTAGATAGTATTTATGTTCTTTTGACTATATAAGTATGTATTCTTGCATTCCAAATTCATGATATATTTAAATTGATAAACTGAAGGTTAATAATGATAATAAATAGGTTATTAAGTTCATATTCTCAAAGAATAAAATGAAAATGTTGTTATGAAGAATTATATGGTTGTTTATTCTATGTTTTTTTCATTTTATCTAAGGCCTTAAAGTATGTATTTTTTATATGCATTTGTGTTAATGAAATATTGGTTAGTCACTTTTTTGAATTTGTAATTTCTTATTTGGAGTTTCTATTTACTACTTGTGTAGTGTTGTTTTGAGTATATGTTGGTGAAAAATTGTATCCTGGGGTATTGGTGAAGGATTGTTATTCCATCATGGTAGACCATGATTAGGTGTTAGGGGTTTTTGGGAGGAGGATAGAGGATTGTGAGCTAGTGGCCTTATTTTTCAATACAGGGGAGGGGTGGGGTTGGATTCATGGGCTGGTCAGTATATGTATTTTTATATGATACATTTAGGCTATTAAGTAACATTTTTATTGATTATTCTAAAAAATTTCTTCATTATTTATATAATTAGATTTTTCCAAGAATTTAAACTTTTCTTCAAATTAGGAGACTCCTGGTTTGATGTAGTTTCGTGCAAGTTAATTTATAATTGCTATAAAATAATTATATCAGGTATGTTATATGAAATTAAATCAAATTCATAAATATAATATAATTTTTAACAATCTATATAGTAATAAAAAATCCTGAAAATTCATTTAATAATAATTTATAAATAGATATTAATTAGTGTCATTTTTTATAATAACAGATCAATTAATATTCTTAATAATATTACTAATAGAAAGATAAATGTTGGTAATTATCTCACCAATATAATAGTATGTTGTATTAATCTATTGCTAAATATTGTTACTAATAGATATATTATATATTAACATCGTTATAATTGTAAAAAAACAACTTTATTTGTCAGATAATGATTACTAACAAAGTTTTTACTGATAATTTAGTGACATAGATATAGATATTGGTAAACTTATTTACCAACAAAAAATATACTTTTAGTAACATATATGTCCCTATTAAAAAATTTAAATATTTTTTAGTGAAAGTATCATATCCTACTAAACAAAAAAAGAAAATCTATTAATTGATATTATTTTTATTATTCTAATTATACACCGAGGACATTTTATTTTAGGAAGATAAGATATTTAACTAAATTGGTAATTTTTCTAAGTGAATTGAAAAGAGAAACCATGAATTTTATTCTATTGAAGAATAAATTTTCTATTATTTATGTGGAATAAGATGGATTTGAACATGATGTTAATAAAAAATTGATACCCAAAAATGTCTCAAATCATAAAATTATTTTATAGAAGTAAAATAAAATGATAAGGAAAAACTTATTGAAGTTTTATTAATGAAAAACAAAAAACAACAACACATGGATTATTGATAGTGATCATTCATCACACATGAAAAATAGTGTAAGTTTATTGAAAATTTTAAATAATTATGTGGATAGTATGTTACATTTTTTGTAATGATGTGTATTTAAATATAAAAGCATCAATAAAATAAATATAGGTGTAGAAGATTTAAAAACATAAAAGTAATCTTTGTGTATGAACTTCATCATAATATCCTGATTATGACTCAATTATTGGACTTGTTTCTTTAATTTTTATTCAATAAGAGGGGTTATTTAATAAAAAGTGATAATATGGGTGATTTGGTCTAATTTTAGAGGAATAATGACAATATTTATCAAATAACCATGAAAAACATATTTTCTTACTATAAAATAAGGGAACAAACTGGGGCAATGTGAACTTGGCTATATTCACCAATAAAACATGCAGAATATTTCTAATTTCAAGTTATAAAACAAAATACATGTTTTTAAGATACATTGGGAAAATTATTGTGATTATTACATGAAAGGAAAGATGGCTTGTAATCTTTACAATCCAAAGAAGTAGAGAGCATGAAATATTCTTGACTTGATTTACATAAAAAATTGTCCCATTACACAAAATGGGGATAAATTTAAGTAGTATTATATCATGTTTGTTAATGGTTGTATTTGTATGACATGAATCATGGTCATGAACTTAGATAATTGGTTGAGGAATTATATCAAATGGTATTGTCTTCTTTCTGAAAATAAATGTGGAAGGATGATCCAAACTTTATGATCAAACAATAAAATTAAGTATACTTCAATAGAAGTTGAAAAATATTTGAAGAAACATTTCATAAAATGTGAGGTTTCATTGGTGATAAATACATAGAAAAATAGAGTGTTTGAAATAAATAAACATATTATAAACAATATGGCAAATGCATTGTTAATTAAAAGAGGTAGTGTATATTCTAAATAGGTCCTTACTCTAGGATAGAAAATTATTCCATAAGAGATGTTCTATAAAATGAATCAAACTCTAAAACACTTAATAGTATTTATAATCATGTAATTTATCAATAATAAGGAATATATATAAGTAAAATATATTGATACAGTGAATGAAATAAATTATGTGAAAGTGTTTGAATAAAAATATATAAATATTTTAAATGGCTCATAGATGGATAAAATTCATGAATATGAACAAGATCATGAATCTATTTATTAAGAACCTCATTATAAACCACATGAGGGTGATTATGAAATTGAATTAGAATAGGAATATAGAGTTGATTTGAATCACTCACTAAATCAAACTTGAAATCAAATGAGAATAGTTGAAATTGATGAGTCCAATATCCTAGGTGATAAAACAACATCAACAAAAACACGGTTAATTGATAAAATTTAGAAAAAATATTATTATATCAAGTTTATTCTAGATCATTTTATATAAAAAAATGAATCACGTTTTATATAAGGGAGGGATTAATTTGATCCAATTGAGAAAAACAAGAGATGGGGGAATGTGAATAGACTACATCAACAAAATTTAATTGGAACAAAGTCTATTATCAAAGATAAACTTTATGATAATGGAAGTGTAATTAAAAAAAACAAGGATTTTTTATAAAGGATGTGTCATAAATTGAGGGTATTAATGTGGAAGAAAAATTTACACCACTATAGATACTTTAATTAATTCATTTGTTCTTGGAAGTGAAAATCCAAAGGATCTTTAAAATCTTCCAAATGGATGTAAAGACAAAATTATAAAATGGTGTGATCAAGGAGGAATTATACAATGAATAATTAAATGTATTTTAACTTGATAAATATTATAAAAATATATATCATACAAATAATGATTTATATGGTTTGATACAAGAACTATGATCTTGATATGATCAATTTGACACTTATTGAAGAAGCTAGGATTCAAGAGAGGTGATGTTAACTACATCTTGTCTGTAACTATTAAAAAGAAAAAGAAATTAATGGTACTAATATATGTTTAAAATATCATATTTTTTAAGAATAAAATTTGAATCATGTGAGTAATTTATAAGCATTATGGGATCAGAGTTTGGGATGTAAACGATTCGATAAATCACTTACTTTATTGGATTTCAAGTAAATCAATAAGGTAAGTATACATTTATCATTGAATCATGTTAATGAATTTTTAAATAAATTTGGAATGTATGATATAAATTCAGTGTCAAAAACCATTATGATTTGAATAAAACTTAGAATTAATTATGTTATAAATTCATTAGATATAAAGTTGTTTCATAAAATGATTGGAATATTGCTTTACTCAATGAAAACATGACCATATATAGTATATGAATCGTTTATGGGAAATCTATTTCAAAGTAATTTGAAATAGTAACACCTCATTACATTGAAGAAAATAATGTGGTGTATTATTCTAACTCTTTATTATGGTTTATTATATAAATTAAGTGGAAAATGATTAATGGCATATAGTGTTAGGGATTTGGTTAGAGATGTGATGGAAAAAAATCAATAAGTGGTGGATCTTTCTATAGTAGAAAAAAAATTGGTTGGTTGAGAAATAAACAAGAGAGTATTTCTCTTAGCATAACTAAAATAAAGTAGATATTGGATACAAAATCATGTACCCAGCTAATTTAAATAAAGTAACAGTTAGAGAATATTTTTGAATAACTATAGTGATCTTGTGTGACAACAAAGGTGAAATTAATATTACAAAAAACAAATTACAACACTAATTAAAAAATTATATTAAGATTATATATAATTTCATTAATGAAAAAGTGGAGAAAAGGGTTTTTAATGTGGAACATATTGAAACAAATGAGAAAGTGGTAGATATTTTCACTAAACCAATAGTCACACTAACATTTGAGAAATATCTGTTGAATCTTAGAGTTCAACCACCTCTCTCAACTTTAGAAGATTTTAAAGAATACCCTCACCACATATGTTTTAAATTTATATAAATGGTGTCTTATGTTTGAAATTAAAGAGTGTAAAATTTATCTATGTTGGATGAAATAGGGAGAGAGATACTATCTAGGGAGATTAATTATTTTGGTTTAAAAAGTGAATAAGTGGTATACTATCATGAACCAGCATGGGACACCCCTAATATACTAACCAAATACAACCTATGACATGAATTGAGGCATATTTTCAGTCACCCCAGATTGGATATAAGAACCAAGGCATAAAAATAAACTTGATGGGAATGATTTTACCCAGATAAATAATATTAAACAATGAGTGTAACTCTACCGATAATCTAGAATGGTAAAACCATACATTATAAGTCCATTCATAAACAAAATAAATGGATTTTAATAGAAGCAAACCAAACAAGTAATCTCAAATAAATAAGAGATATATCCAAATAAATACAAATAGAACCAAAACCATAGATTCATGAGGAAGTTCGAATTATCCTGTATAACCATAATTCTAAATGAAAACTAGAAATACTGACACAATATTTATGTCACTCTGAGTCATTTTCCACCCTCAATACTAACATAACCACTAAATGATAAATCCAAATCCAAAACTTGAACCTGCAAAAGAGCTAATCATCCTACAGACACTGAGTGGTGTAAGTAGGGTGTGAGAATAAACATCACAATAGTATTTCACCAAATATTCCATGATTTTCTATTTTAAAAAATCTAAAAATACTATTTTGAAAAAAAATACTTTAAAATATGGTTCTTATAAATTTTAAGAAAGATAACTCCTAACCATTCTCTAAAAAATCTTTTAAACCTAGAATGATCTGAAGTAACTTAAAAAAATATTTTGATGTTTCATTTAAAATGTATCTTGAAATTTCCTTTTTAAAACTAATTTATTAAAACAAATCAATAAGGGTCTTGAAAATTAATAAATAAAATATTAAGTAACTAAACCAAAATATAAAAGAAATAATAAAACCAATAAAACAGTTTAGATACTAATATGGTAAATATACAAGTAAATAATACTAAAAGACATAATAATTCAAGTATATTAGATTCATATCATAAGTGTGGAACAGAACTAAAACTACCATGTAATAAATGGAAAGAAAAAGAATGAATATATATTACTATAGTAAACTTCTAAACATACTGTGATATGATCCTATACAAACTCGAGTGGAACCATCTATTGGCCTATTCATGCATCCTTAGTCTATAACCAATGGGTTTCTCTCAACTATCATCACCATTGGAACTCCCCCCAAGGACTAGGCCCATACCATACTAAGGGGGATCTAGTCAGTCTCATTATGACTAGACAGTAATTTTATCTTAACATATCACTATGATTCCAAGGATTCCCATGATATTAGTGGTAGAGTATGGGTAAGTGTGTTTTTCTTAACTAATAGACACCAATAAATAAACACTTGACAAACCATGCTAACCTCACACCTCAACCCACCCGCCTACATCCCGCTTACCCAATCCCTGTTCTAGATCATATAATCATCCATAATAATCACCATCATTAAAAAATATTTTAAATAGAATTTCATGGGAATTTAGTTAAAGTTATGGATTATTCTAGTTTGAGAATTTAATTCAAAAATGTGTGAACCAGACCTATTTTTTAAAAAACTAATTTCATAATTTTTAAGATTATTTTGGAAAACATTTAAATTCTCATGGTTAATCATAAATTTCATTTCAAAGTGATAAAAATCCATGAAATCTTACCCAATGAAACATTATTTTAAATCCATTTTTATAATCATTTTAAAATCATATGACAGTTGGAAGTCTTTTTGAAGTTGTAAGAAAATCCCACTTTAAAACCATTCAATTCAATAATCCATAAAACGTCAAAATATAAAATCACTAAAGAATAATTAAAAACTATAAACATTTAAAATTGAAAAAAAATATAAGAATAAATTTAAATCCTACATTAAATCCCAATGAAAAGAAAATACTAAACAAAAAACCCCTTGAAAACCAATGAATTTTTCTATGTGAAATCATTTAGAGTTTTAAAAACTTTTTAGAAACACTAATATATTTTTATGAAAAATCACCAAGAACACCATTAGATACATAATGGACATAATTTTAAAGATAAGTTTTTTTAAAATCTCAATCATATATATAATTCTATGAAAAATAGAAACATGGAAAAACTTACCTCAACCATGTTCGGATGTGATGAATCTATCTATTAAGGAAGGAACAATACCAAAAAACACTATGCACACCCTAGCATAAAAATCTACAAGGGATAAGGTCGAATCATGTAATATCCTTCCAAACTCATTATATTTTGAAGATATGTAGTTCCACTAACCTTAGGTGACATCCCCAAGACACCAAAGGATAGAATTAAATTCCAAGGGATTAAGAGAATGTTAGGGGATTATTTTCCCTAATAACCCAAAAAACCTATCAAGAAAGTCATAAAAACCAAGAAAAAAATATATGATGCATGATAAGATATCCATACAACTCAAAAAAGTAACCACAAATAACTATAATAGAGAAATAGTGGGAAAAAATATGTAATAAGAAGACTCCAAGACATAAAGCCTCAGGAAATTAAGTGGTGCCACTGTAGACCAATACATAGGCACTCCAAATCTCCATCTCCACCAAATAAATGATGATTTCAAGGATATCCACTGGAGAAATAAGATACATGGTCATTACTTGTATCTTGGTATAAAATATATATAAATACACCAAAGTTCCCAATCAATGGGTGAGCATAACACTTAGTAGGTAATCCCCTGATACTTCCCTACACATTCCACTATGATAAGAAAAAGTTAGAATATTTTATATAAAATATGAGAAAAATTAATAAATAGTTGATATAAGATATAAATGGTTTCCATGGAAAATGTTAAATAAATATTTTAAATCCATTTCTTATTACATTGAATAATCATTCCAGATCCAAATCCATACACACACACAATGCATAAAATCATGGACCTCCCTATACTCACAAGTGGTTATCCATCCCTTCACCAATCCATTTCATGGTGAACTGTTTTAATGAGGGTTCTTTTACACCCTTGTTTTGTCCCATTTTTATAATGTTACATTCACACCCTTATCCTATCCCATTTTTACATGAACACATGCCAACAATATTATGCTAGGTGACTCATTAAAACATTTCTTGAAAACACAATTCCCATTAACCTTCTTTTAAAATCAACTTTGTTTCAATATTTCAAAACCAAACTTTTAAAATAACATCAAAAAATGGATTTTCCATATATATTTACTCAATGGATTCCCAAGTAAATCATAAAAACAATTTATGAAAACTCAAGACAACAAGTTCCATAATATTATAGTGGTCGAGAATCCACCTACCTCGAGTTCGTTTGGTATGATGGATCTAAGATTATTCCACCAATATCACCCCTTCTATCTATTACTCTGTTAAAATCCAAGAATATATCATCAAAAAGGGGTTCGTAAGGGAACCCTAGAGCTCTTCTTCCTCGCTGACGGCGGCGGCGGCGACCGCGGGGATCCCTCCTCCTCCTTTGGGGGAGGGATTCTCCCACACCAATGATATGCATCATTTTAGGCCTTTTTTGAACCCTGAACTGCTCCCTTCTTTTCCGACTATTGATTTAACCCCTAAGGTTGCGGAACTCATTCAGGGATGCCCGAATCTTCAGATCTCGAACTCTAAATTTGCTGAATCTTCTGCGCTTCTGAACCTCACCTTGGTTGCGAGATTTAAGCAGCGAAGGCCCTCGGTGGATTCATTTGACAGACTCATCTTCGACACCTGGGATCTCTAGGAGCGGGCTACAGTTGGCTTGATTGGCAATCAGCATATCATGATCCGCTTTGCTTCCGAGGAGGATCTCATCCTCGCCTGGTCTAGGGCGCCCCGGAGTTGCAATGGATGCCGCTTCATCTTGTTCCGATGGTCTTTTGACTTCCACATGAACCGTGACCCGCCTTCCGCGGTGCTTTGGGTGAGTTTTCCTAACTTACCATTACCTTTTCAAAATCCCGCTATCATTAAGATGCTTGGTAATATCATTGGGAAGTATCTTTGTTCTGATAATCGTACGCGTGCGGTGTGTCACCCTGTGAATCTGAGGGTTTTTGTGGATATGGACGTGTCGAAGGCCCCATTTGAGTTTGTCTGGATTACGATCGACGATCAGTACAGATGTAAACAGAAAGTTTTCTATGAGGAGTGGATGGACTTCTATTCTAAATGTAGGAGACTTGGACATGTCTTGGAGTAGTGCCGGCAGGGGTCTTCTTCGAGGGCGAGTTAGAGAGACACCGTTCTTCCAAGAGAGGTTGGGCGAAATGATAATTGGGGATCTCCCAATGGATGTGCAGTAAAGGGTGTGCGGGCTGATGGAACATCGAAAGTCGAATGCAATGCTCCAGAGGAGTCCAGTGGTCCATTGAGTGCTGTTATGGTGGCCCGGAGTGAGGGTCTGGAAAAAGGCAACAGAGGAGCTGTCTCATTTACTACTGGCTTGGGTTTCTCTTGCGGTGATACACAGGGGAGGCAGGACAACTTGCTGCTCAGTCCCGATAATCAGAAAATCCTTGATGTTTTCAGTAGGTTGATAGGTGATCTCAATGGGGGGAGGTGTCCTGGTTCTGGGCCCATTGGCATTGCAGAGGCTGAGCAAGTTCATTCTTGACCTGCAGATGTTCAGCAGGTGGAGGCTCAGACTGAATCTGAAATAAATAAGGAGACCCAGCCCATGGATGGCTCTTTGGGCAATGATATTTTCAATGAACAGTCGGTTGGAGTGGTTAATGTCCAGATGTTGGGAATAGCGGGAGGCAAGGAGGCAGTGGATAGGCTTACAGTGCCTGTGCAGGCTGAGGATCCTGCGGAGGTTGTTGATGGATGGGTTAGGACCTTTCATGGGATGAAATCTCACCATGTGCAAAAGGCTGATGGCATTGCTGTGAGCAACTGATTTTCTGGTCTTGTGGATGCTGAAACTGAGGTGGATTAGGTTCAAATGGTGCCTGGTTTGGGTTCTGGCCAGGTGCCTGTTGTAGCTCTTGAGTTGCATGGCCATTCTCCAAGGATGAAAAGCTGTAATCTGCAGGCTGGGGATAGTATGCAGATTGGGACTTCTGGAGAGATTGAGAAAGTGGCTCAATCTCAGTGTTTAACATTGTTTGGTCCTAACAGTCATGTGGAGCCGGAGCAAGGTGTGAACTTTTGTCCTCGGATGGTGTGCTTACCTGAGAAATGGGGGGATATTTCTGATATTGAGAAGGAGGTTGATGGCAATTCTCGTACCTCTTTTAGTGATATTTTCCAACATGGGAAGAAGGTGATGGCAGAGTGTGTGGGTAACTCTACCACCCCTCCAAAAAGAAGACAACGGAGAGAATATTCTTCTTTGCCAAGGCCGATGTCCACCAGAGCTTCTTTGAGCAATGGTAAGGTAATGACTTCTTCTGATGCTTTTGTGCAATTGGAGAATATGAATCTCAGACTGAAGTATGTGAAGCTGATGAAGCAATATGAAAGTTCGGAATGGGAGTCGGCAACCGCAGATGAGGCGTTTGATTATGGAGATGGTGATGGGTATGATGGCGGGTATGGTTCCTAGCTTGTTTTCTTTTTACTTCTTGTTTGCTGTACTTTTTTCCTTTATTTAATAAATGGTCAGGGACTTTGTCCCTGGCTGAGCCTTCCTGGTATATCATCAAAACTCATCTAATTCATATATATCTAGATGTCAAAACCAATATATGGTTCCACTCAAGGAAGGTTAAAGTGATAAAAGATGATAAGGAAGAATGAGATCCAAACCTTTGACTTCTATAATTGAATGCCCAAAGATTTATTATAAATTGGACTCACTTCATCAAAGACTTCCAAAAATTTCCTAGGTATCCTTGGAATTTGAGAGGGGGAAAAAGAAACAGCACAAGAAATTACAACTATGGGCTTAGTTAAAATTGTTTGGGCTCGACTGCATTCACGACATGAATAACCCATTCATGTTGTGAATGGTTTAGGGGTCACTTATGTTGAAAAACCTGTCACCTTAGGTGGAAAATAAAAATAATCAACTCATGTCCTGAATCACTCTTATTTCATGAATTTACATAACCTTTCACTTGATGAATCCATTTCACACTATAAAGAAAAATCATGGCATGTTGCTTTAATTATCCATGTCATGAATACACCATTCACAGTGTGAATAATTCCAATAGCTAGATTACAACTGCCTCTTCTAAGTCCTATAAAATGATTCTATAAAATTATCCCAATGACTGAAAAAAAAAGGTATAAGACAATGGTGTACCTCATACTAGAGGTGTTTCATTCTCCCCACCATTGGTATTTTCATCCTTGAGAAGATGTACACCAAACTTTACCTTGAAAATATTAGGCTATTTCTCCTATATAAACATTTCTCATTCCCATGTTTCATCTTGAAATTGACTATTAAGCCATAAAACTCTCATTAAGAAAATAGATCTCACTTGTAGGATATTTTCATGTATGCCTAGAAACTAAACTGGTTAATGGATAAAAGTTTCATCAGTATCAAGAGTAACATGATCCCAACTAATCACATAACAATGATCTGAGTGGTACTTATTCAGTTAATAAACATGAAATATGTTAAGGATATCATTAAATCTTGGAATTAAGACTAGAAAATATGCAATAGTTCTAATCTATTATGCATTCTTGAACAGTCCCACATAATATGGTGCTAACTTCCCTTGTTTCCCAAGCATCGATGACAAAGTCTCGGTGAAACTTTCAAGAAGACGTGGTCACTCACATCAAAAGATAAGGGTCAACTATGATTGCTTTCATACAATTTCTATAGTCTTTGATTTGTATCCATCCACTTCTAGATCATCTAAATTTTCCCCATAGTCTATTGGAAAAGACTTGGTCCAATCAATGATGCCTCTCTTATTTCCACCCAACATAGTGGAGAGAAATAAAGAAGGCCGTACAAATCTTTTAACAGGACCATTTATACTTTCACTGGATAATTTTTATTATAGGATAATTCCACCAAAGGTATATGGTCTTCCCAAGAGCTGCTAAACTCCATGACACAATCCATGAGTATATCTTCTAATGTATAAATTGTTCATTTTGACTACTCATCCTTCTATGGATGATATATTGTTCTCATGGTCAATTGAATACCAATATCATGTTGTAATGATTTATATAATTGGGAAGTGAATCGGTGATCTCTATTAGATACAATTGAAATTGGAACTCTGTGAAACTTGACCACTTCTTAGATATATAACTTTACCAAATCCTCTACCATGTTATATTCTCTTATAGGGATAAAGTATTTTGACTTGGTGAGTCGATCCAAAATCACCCAAATATAATCATACTTCCATAAAATTCTTGGTATACCTATGAAAAATACCATTGTAATATAATCCTACTTCTATAAAAGTATAGGCATAGACTGCAGCATAAAAAGTAGTTATTGATGCTCAGATTTTATTTATAGATAAGTTGATAATTTCATCACTTAATATACAATATTATTTCTCATACCTATGCACATGAAATTTTATTTCATCACCTTGTAAATTTTTTGAACACCCATATGAATAACCCATTTCTAATTGTGATATGTAGAAATAATCTATTCTTAGAAAGAATGAGGGACTATAATTTAATTTTTTTTAAATGTAACGAGAAACTTCCATCCCTTATCCAGCCGTCAAAAGTCTCACCACCATTTAGGTTTGACCTAATGGTGACACAATTAGGTTCTTCTATTTGGGCCTCTTCTTCCAAATCCATTAAGTTAGGAAAAAGATTAACTAATAATAAAATTACATGTCCATCATGTGTGGTTCAATCTGGATGCATGTCATAAATCATGCTCATAGACTTTCATTGGTCATGATATTCTTAGACCACTTCACTATGTGACTTCTGAATCAATGAATCTACCATAGAATTTCTTTCTTAGGGTGTGTATATAAAGTTGAAATCAAACATTTAAAGGTACTCCATCCATATTCATTATCTCAAGTTCAATCCTTATTGATAAAATATATATTTCAAACTCTTATGGTTTGTGAAAATTGTGATATTTTATCCAATTAGGTAATGAATCTATGTTATTAAGGCATGGAAACTACATCTAATTACAGGTCATGTGTTGGATAATGTTTCACATTCATTCATAATTTCCTTGAACCATAGGCAAAAACATGATCTCCATATATTAGAACACAAACAAGACTAGATCTATACATGTCACAATATACCACATAGTCCTTACCTAGTTCTGGAAATATTAGGATGGGTGCTAAGGTGATATAATTTTTAAGTTCTATAAATATTTTCTAAAAAATATCATTCCATGTGAATGGAACACCATTTCTTATCATAGTAGTCATGGGATAATCAAGCCTTGAGAAATCTGAAAAAAAAAATAACAATAATAACCTACCAATACCAAAAAACTACTTATTTAAAAAACATTATTTGGTGTATTCCAAGAAACCATTGCTTCAATATTTCTAGGGTCAAATGATATTCCTTATTTAGAAATAAAATAGATGAGTAAACAGACTTCTTATATCTAGAATTCAAACTTATAAAACTAAGTATACAAATTATGGTCCTAAAATGTACTCATTAAAACTTCTAAGTGCTCCTCATGGTCATTCCTGCTTTGAGAGAAAACCAAAATATAATCAAAAAAATACCATGATGAAAAAATCAAGGTACCTATAGAAGATATGGTTCATCAAGGCCATAAAAAATGTAGGTTAATTATTTAGACCAAAGTGAATAAAGACATATTCATAATGTCCATAGAGACACTAGAATGTTTTCTTTGGAATATCTACTCTTATGGATCTAAGTTGATGATATATTGAGCATAGATCAGTGTTAGATAACCACTTGGATCCCTTTAATTGATCAAATAGTTCATCAGTTTGATGAATAGGATACCAGTTTTTAATTATAGCTTGATTTAATTTATGATAATCAACACATAACTATAGAGTATCATCTACCTTCTTTATGAATAAAACTTGTGCAACCCAAGGTGATGCACTAGTTATAATTAATCCTTTACTTTAAAACTATTCTAGATGAACCTTTATCTCATACAACTATATCAGATCCATTTTATAATATGTTAATGAAATACGTATTGTTCTAAGGAGTATATCGATAGATAATTCAATTTCTTTTTTGGGTTGTAACCCAGATAAATCATTTGAAAACACATCTAGGTATTGATCCATTATGGTAGGAAGAGTCCCATTTTTATTTAATCATCAGTGGCCAGGGCCATTGCTATTAAATTTCTGGAGATGGTTTTTTCCAATATCACTAAAGGTATTTCTCTACCTAAATTTATATCACAATCCCCCCTGAATACATGAAAATCTCCAAATGGGGATATGAATTTCACCTTTTGAGTGTAGTAGTCAATATAGGATTTAAATCCCACTAGCCAATCTATAGAAAAAATTAAAACAAAAACAACCATCTCCAAAACTACAAACTCTAAGAGAAACTTCACTGCATCGTTGGTAATTGAACATATTGGGCATTTTAATCCTCTACACTCATGTTGTCTAAGGGGTGTATTGATTCTCATTATATGTGGAATCATTTCCATGAGAATTCCCATTTGATTAACCATAGAAGAAGTAAGGAAATAATGGGATGTAACAATATCAAACAAGAGATACATAAGATTTGAGTTCAAAAGAATGGTACCTCATACCAGGTAGGTGCCCTGTTTATTTCTCATGATAGCCTACTATGCTACATAAAGTTATTGATCAACTATCATATGATAGTTCTTGATTCCTTAATAAGGTGTTGACTGGATAACTGAATTTTTCCAAGAGGATTCTAAGTTCACATGTGTTTATGGATGAGAACTAGTCTGATGAAACTATTCTATCTAATCATATGAGACCTAAGGTTGATTCATGCTTATACCACCTGGTGATTTTAAAATTTTGAATGTAGATTTATCAACACTGTCCTTGCAAGTATAGGATTCTTAAAGTGGTTAATTGATCTTCTATTTTTTTGTTTCAGTTCCCCATGGATGGACACTACTTTTATGCGAAATTAGTTTGGTTTTTCCAAAGTAGTCACTAGATTGAGGTGGGAAGATCCACTTTCCCCTCCCTCTTTATCATTTCTCAAGATTTTCTTATCCATTGTCTTAATCAGTTCATAGCAGTGGGAAAGGTTACTTCATACTGTAATAAGAATTTTATTGGGGGAATCTCTCATCACATGTTTTCATACGACACTATACTATTTATTAATGGTAGTAAAATATCCATCTCAGGGGTTAATGAATCTTTAGAGGTTTATTGTACTTGGAGCGATAAAGTTTTCAACCATAAAAAGAGTAATTTATTTGTTCCTAACAAATGCTCGAAAAGGTAGATAAGGAATTTGGAAACCAGTCTTGGCATGCACAAAGGGTCCTTCCCTTTGAACTACTTGGGAGCTATTGTATCCCCTAACACCCTTATTATCAAGCACTTTGATATGGTTTTTGATAAAATAATGGGTTACATTTTCAAATGGAAAAATATATTCATATCCTTTAGAGGTAGAATTACTTTGATAAACTTTTTCCTCTCCTCCATATGCAAGAATATATTTTCTACACTAAATGTTCCAAAGAAGGTGATTTACAACATTGAGTGCACCCTGATTTCCTTTTTATGGGATAGCCACTTTCAAGGTAAGGTTCGCTAGGATTCTTGGATTATGCTTGCTAAACCCATTAAATAAGGGGGTATTAATTTAAGAAGTATCTCTGGTACCATTAATGGTATTCATACTAAACTTTCTTGGGAACTAATTGAGGGGAAAACATTGTGAGGCAAAAACATGAAATGTAATTACAGTATTAATGGGAGATCACATACCCATTGGATAATTGGTAAGTGAGATATCATTTATTGGAATAAAAAATGATTAAGTAAACTCCTTAGATTCCCAAAATTCCCTACTTTGAATATCATCTTCATGGAGGCTAGTGAGCACCCCCGACCTCATCAGTTCCACCTTGGATGATAACCATAGTAGTCTCTTTGACAGAATCAAGATTTCTAGTGACCTGGATAAATGTGTGTTCATAGGTTCTACAGATAGACATTTTTCTATTAGATAATTTATTAAAATTCAATATTTTTTACCTCCTCGGGACCATTGGGTGAAATATTATGGTGTAAGGAGCTACCCTATAAGTTTACGTTCCAGGATTGGTGTGTTCAGAACAATTCATTACCATCTAATGAAAATGTTGAATAGAGAGGGATTAGTCTTTCTTTGAGATGGTAGTACTATGGTGAAGTATGATCTAAATCCACAGACCACTTGTTTTTCAACAGTAAATGGGCAAAGTCAGTCTGGATTTTGTTCGATCATTTCACCAGATAACCTAAACAATTTTATTCAGACAATAATTTCCTACAATAATGGTTTTATGGTGCAGATAGGCCCAATGCTGAGAGAGAGGCTAGAACATTAATTTTCATTGCGGGATGATGGATTCTATGGTTGTCCAAAATTGATGAAAATGAACCAGACTTCACCGATATCCACCAAAGGTATCCTCCTCAAAACCAAAAACTTAATTATGAATTTCTCCAGGTTTTGAAAAGACTCAGGGAATGCACCTTCTATCTTACCTGTAATTCCCCTAAACTCATCCCTCGTCAATAATACTAAAACTCATGAAAAATGGATCAGGTGGGAGCCTCTATCCTTGGGGAATAAATTAAATACATATGGGTCTTGTTGCATGGGATCTATGCATGGGGTAGGAGTTATCAGAGACTCCAAAGGGTCAGTTATTGTTGCATTTTCTTCCTTCTTTGGGGATGGTGATTCCTTCCAAACAGAATCCTATTCCATGCTCACTGGTCTACTTATTAGTAACTGGAGGAATATTACTATTAGTGATATTGAGACTGAATCATTAGTAATCTATTATGCAATATCAGGTAAAGGAATGATTCCTTGGTCTATTGAATATTCCATCAGAAATGAAAGAGACTCATGAATAATCACAAGAATATTCTTCATACATGGTATGAGGGAATTGATGTGGTAGAATTTCTAGCTTCTAAAGAATCCCAGAATGACTAGTTGCTTATCTTTTCTAGTCTTGGATCTTTCCCCCCTAAGGTTACAGACTTTGTTTAAGCTGATTATCTTGGGCTCCATTATTTTATAACCCCTTAATTGTATCCTTGTAGGCTCTCCATCCTCCTTTGTTTTAATAAATAAAAATTATTTGTTGGTGGTGTGTAAAAGATAAAAATTGGAAACAACCTAGTTAGTAATAAAATATTATAGGAAAGTTATTTGATTCAATAGTCTAAGTATGAGTTTTTTCAACTCCTTGATAATAGGTGTCCCTCTTCTTCTTGTTTCCAACACTATAGTTCTCCCATGTTCCCATGGAAACAAATATACTACCTCCAATAAGATTCCTAGAAAGATCATTTTCCATAACTATTTTTTTATTAACCATTTCTGTATAATCCTTAATATAGAGGATAGTTATCTTGGATCTAATATCTGGTCACAATCTTGACTCAAAGATGTTTTCATTTAAAGATAAGTTATCAGTTACTTCAATATTGAAATGAACCAAGTTCATAAACTTAGTTTCATACTCTGTCATATATTGGTTTTCTTACTTTAATGTGATTTTCTGACCCGGTTTCCACATATCGGTGCCCTAATTTGGTTCATTGCATGACCTCAAGCACACCTCCCCATATTCTAGAGGTTGTCGACTAGCAGTGAGGGTCTAATATGTAATGTGGGGAGACTATACCCTCATTATCAAAGAACCACATTAGAAAAAATCAATAAGAAATAGCCATATGATAATAAACAACAAACAAGATAATACCATAATAAACAATCATCCAACAACACATGATGAATCCAAAATAGGAAAAGATGGACATAAACCAAAGAAGTAGATATGTTATGCCAGATAAGTATCAAGTGTCAAATGAAAACCCAAAATAAAGACACTCTAACAACTCCCAAATGATTCTAGACATAAATTCTAGTTCCCTCATCCATGATCCACCCTGAATCCCAACTCATCCATCTAACATACGTCTCTTTACCTTATCATATCATATAAACATAAATTTTATTTGGGTACCGATCTGATATCCTGATTAGGGTGTGAGTATAACTCAGTAGGCCACCACCAATGGAATATAAATCAATATCTAGTCTATAATAGTGTATATATTTTTATAAAGAATAAAGAAAAAATGATAAGGTAAATAGTTTTCATATTTAATATTCCTTAATTAACCATATAGGCCCTCAGGTTCATGGTGACACCTGAACCAATCATATTTGCTTCAGCCCATGCTAAAGTCTAAACCATACACCATAAGAATATCACAATCCATTATCTAATGGTATTTCATTATTCATTTAATTTCAATTTCACATTCATACATTGGGGGATTATAGAAATAGTTTGGCACCCTGTGGGTATTTTTGAGCAGTAGTCCTTGACCCACAACTCATTGATCACGTACAAATAAATATATATAACTTGGGGGCCTAGAGTAGCAGTCTGTCACCCCATGGGTATTTGGATTCATAGTCCCCAACCCACAACTCAGTGTTCAAATTATTCACAAATTTCATATATCATGATTTCACATTCATAACCCATTTATCAACTATTTCCATAACCCAATATTCAACCAAATTCATAATCCCATTTATCTACCATTTTCATAATCCCATTATTCAACCAATTTCATAATACCATTTAACAACCATACATCAATGATTTAATTCCATTTCATACACTCATTATAACTCTTTTCACATTTCAATATTATTAATCAATGATTTTTGGCACATCCTATGGGTTGTCATCAAGCTAGTCTCGTCATCTATAATGGGTCCAATGGGATTCGAGAAGGTCTCATAATCACATGGAAAAATTAATTCATTAATTTAATTTAAATTGAAGTTTCCCAATGTGGAAAAGCAATGGTACAACTAAAATAGTAAAATAATAACCAAGACTGGGGAAAAAGAAATTATACCACCTAACTCAAGATCGTTGATGGATTCTTTCCAAATCGTAACCCTTGATTTGATGTAGAGTGGTCAAATTCAAAATAGTGAGTAAGATCTTAGACCAAAACCTGAGAGGTGATGATTCCTTCCACTGAATCATTGATTCACCAATAACGGGATTTTAGAAGCCTTGGAATCCCCTTTGGAGCCTCTAAAATTGTGTAAAATTGGTTTAGGTTGATAAGGGTATAATGGTAATAAAAACTGGGGGGTTTGGAAAATTTTTATAAAAAATTATAGGGTTCAATTTCTGCACACTTGGTTTCCTAGGTGAAGGTACACAATTTTCCAAACCGTGCACCCATAATCATGTGGTATACAAATTCTCCTAAGTGGTGAATGGTTTGAAAAACCATGTGTCAACTGTGAAAACCCCCATTATCTCATGGTTCATGGTTTGTGGAGGGTGGTCACATAGTTTAGTCAAAACATGCACCACCTATTATGGATCCAAAAAGGGGTGCACAGTTTCCTAGGGAAAACCACATGGTTTTCTCTAACTGTGTGTCAACCGTGAACAACCCCATGGGATTCCAAATTTCTCCAAATTCACCTGAAACAATTCCAAAGTAAAACCAAACCAATATATGATCATAACATGGATAAAATAATAATTACAAGATATATTCAGAAATTTTGGGATCTTACAATATCCCCACTATATAATAGCCCATCCTCAAGTTATACTCCCAAGAATCACTAAGCATATGAGGTAAAAAGGTCGGTCTACTAGGCCTATATATTGTTTTCCCTCTCCCATGTTTTCTCTTGAACATTTCCATGCTCCACAATACTCAAACCAATGGCATAGTCATTCCCTGCAACACTTTCTCACTGTGATCCACAAGACAAATCATATCTCAAAGGATGCATCAGCCTCAAACTCAATATCATTAACATCGATCACATGAGAAGGTTCAAGGTGATACTACTAAAGTTGTGACATGTGGAAAACATTTTTCATAGAACTAAACCGCTATGGAAGATTCAATCGATATGTCATCAGTCTGATCCTCTCCACAATCTTAAGAGGTACAACAAACCTAGGCATAAACTTTCCATAACTCTGAATACTATGGTGGCCCAATCTTAGAGAAACCTGAAGGAATACAAGATCTACCACTATAAACTTAAGAGTTAAATGATTTTGATCAACATGATACTTTTTTTACTCTATGTTGTAGCCATACATTTCTGAATCAGTTGAACATGCTCCAATGTCTCCTGCACAAGACTTGGTCCCAACCACTAAATCTCTCCTACCTCCATCCAAAACAAAGGTGATCTACATGGCCTACCATAAAGTTATGTATATGGTTCCATCTGAATAGTAACTTAATAACTATTGTTATAGGTGAAATCAATAAGAACTAAGTGATTCTCCCAAGAAACACCAAAATCAAGGACACATGCTATCAACATGTCCTCTATCACCTAGATATTATTCTATGATTTCCTACATGTATATGGGTGGAAAGATGTACTTCAAAACACATGGTTACCAAATGACCTCTGTAATACCTACAAGAAGCGTGAAGTAAAATAAATGTCATGATTTGAAACTATACTTCATGGAACCTTGTAAAAATGGATTATCTCCTGAATATACATCTCACCCAACTAGTCCACGTTAAAATCCTCCGAGATAGGAAATAAATGGGACACCTTTTTCAAGGGGTCCACAATTACCCATATCACGTCATTCTTTTGAGGGCTTCATGAAATACCCACCAAAAATTCCATGGTAACATCATCCCACATCCATTTCAAAATGGGAAATAGTTTTAGTAAAACATTGGGTCATTGATGATCAGTTTTCACTTGCTAACAGGTGTAGCATCATGTCATGAAACCTATAATCTCCTTTTTCATGTTTGTCCACCAATACTATTGATGTAGGTTATAGTACATTTTGGTCAAACCAAGATTCACCACCCACTTTGAGGAATGAAATTCATGCATCATCTCCTCATGCATACATGTAGGCGCAACAACATGGTTTCGTACATAGATGATTTCATCCTCATATATGGTCCAATAGAAAGGTGTCTCCCCACCTTCAAGGATTTCCCTCAAGGACAAACACTCTGAATACTCATACTTCCTCTCCCTGATCTGACTTAGAAGTGCATAATCAAATGATAAGGATACAAGGTTCATCTTCTCTTGGCCCTCCTGAATCTCAATATGCATCTCATCCAGCAAGTTCATCATCTCCCACTAAGAACTAGACTCTTGAACTACCGGATTATATGTATTACTGATCACAGTGTCAGCAATACTATTTTCTTTCCTTGGTGTATAGGATAGATCAAAAAAATTACTACATATACTCATCCAATATTCACTACTGGAGGTTCAAATCTCACTATGAAAATATGTATTTCAAACATTGGTAGTTAGTATACATAGTAAAATTTTCACCCAATAGGTAATTCCACCAACACTTTAAGGCATAAACCACTATAGATAACTCGACATTGTGTATAGGGAAATTCCATTCATGAGGACTCAACTTCCATGACCCATACATCTCAACTAGATCTCCCTATATCAACACTACTCCAAATCTAATTATGGATTATCACAAAACACAGTACACTCCTCAACTGGTTCGAGTAGGATCAAGATAGGTATGGTTTTAAAATGATTCTTCAACTCCAAGAAATCATTCTCACATGCTCTATACCATTAAATTTTGAGACCATTCTTGGTTGAGCCCGAAAGTAGTGATTCTAAATGGAAAAATTCATAGATAAACCATCGATAATAACCCACTAACCCTAGAAAGCTTCAAATATAAAAAACATTCTTAGGTTACTCCTATAAAAACACTACCTAAACTTTCTAGGGGTCCACTAACACGCCTTCCTCAAAGATATTGTGACCCAAGAAATATACCCTATTGATCCATAATTGACACTTAGATAGCTTGGAATATATCTAAATCTCTCTTAGTATACTAAGAATGATGTCAAGATGTTGGGAATGATTTTATTGATCCTTGGAGTACACCAATATGTCATCCAAAAAAACAACCACAAACTAATCCATGTACATGTGAAAGATTTGGTTCATCAAGACCATAAACACATTCAGAGCATCTGTTAGCCTAAAGAGTGTCATGAATAACTCATATAGGCCATAACATCTTATAAAATTGGTGTGTGGTATATCATAAGTTCCAACTCTCAACTTATGATACCCCAATATCAATTCAATATTAAATAAAACACAAGCTCCTCTCAACTAGTCAAAGATATCATCAATATGTGAAATAGGATATCAGTTCTTAATTTTTATCTGGTTCAACTTCTGATAATTGAAACATAAATGAAAATTCCTACCAACCTTATTAGAAAACAAAACTATCCATTATCCATAAACTCTTCTAGGTGGGTCTTAAGCTCTTAAATCACTATTGGTTTCATTCTTTAAAGTGGAATGGAAATTAGTTCCTTTCCATACATGAGCTCAATTGTGAACTCAACATCTCTCTCAGATGGAATCCCTGAGAATTTATCAAGAAAAACATATTGAAACTAGTCCACTATGGTTGGAAAGACATCATTATTTACTCCTTCGTCATCTAGAAAAGACTTTCATCCTGGGTGGTGAGCTCCCCAGTTGCTGATGAACTGGACTTGTACGGACTGACTGGATATCTCACTCTCCATGGTGAACATAAATGTTTCCCTCATGAGATATAATTGTCACTCTCTTGTGGTAGCAATCTATGTCGGGTCAATATGGTACCAAATAGTCCATACCCAAAATCAAGTTAAAACCTATCATGTTAAGTATGAAAAAATCCCAAATTAAATTATACTCACCCACCTTGAGAGAACACCCCTTACATATACATATGTCCCTCAACCGTACTCCAAGTGTTGTATTGGTAATGATAACCCCACTCACAAATTCCACCATTAGACTCAAAGAATTCACAATTTGAGAACATATAAAATAATGTGAGGCTCATGTATCAAGAAAAGAACTAGAAAGTGTAGAAGCTATAAGAATAGTACCTCTATAAATCGATGGTCAGACCTCTCTATCCAAAAGTGTGGGATGAATGAAACTGTTATACCCCTCTACCTTGAGCTACAGTATGATTCCCTTGTTATGCACTACTCTTCTGATTTTGATTCTCTTTCTCTGATATACCAAGTCCACTGCCTTGACCTCCATGGATGGAAGAACTCCAAATTCCCAATAGATATGGGTTAAAAGAACCCCTTCCAATAATCTGATTTTTTCTATCTCCTCCATCATTATCCATCAATTTAGGGTTTCTTAAATACCTATGTAATTGACCCATAATTTCGCAATCTCAACACTCCACTAGTGGTCATGGACACTAGCTAGTAATGTGACACGGCCTACCACACGGGTGGAAGTATACTCAGTTACTTGTCTGAGTAATTTATCCTTCTCCCTAACCACTCTGTTTTCCATTTTCGTGATTGACATTATCATAGAGACACTTCCTACTCTCGAAAGATGTACCTTCTGGTCATCCAGTAGAAACCAACTGCATTTCACTGGAATCCTCCTTTAAGTTCCCCTCATAAATGATAGCTTGATTCACCACCTCAAAAAAATTCTTTAGCCAAGAGATGTTAACATGGGACTTAATCTCATATTTAAGTCCATCCTAAAAATTTGTTTCCACAGTTGACTAATCTCTTTCCAAAACTAGGAAAAAGCACTGAAAATCAGTGAACCAACCATCATAGTCTATTACAAACAAACTCCCCTGGGTTAAACAAATAAACTATGTTACTCTCTATTCTCTGATCATATCTGGGTAAAAGTGTTCTAGGAACTTCTCATGAAAGTCTTTCCACACCATGTTCTCTAGTTTCTCATCCTGAGTTTGAATATCCCATCAACACTTTTCTGATCCACACAACATCTAGGAATCCAATTTGACTCTCCTCTCTATAAAAGTTTCCAAATGTTCATGGATTTTCTAGATATACTCAATCTATAACTCAACTAACTCAAGTATACCCTCTCTAGTGAAGGTCGGAGGGTGTTGCAACTGGAACTCCCATGTCTAGTCATACATATTATGCATATCATGGCCTAGGTATCTATACATAAACTGCATAAATCGAGGAAATTTATCATGAAACTACTCTCTGGATCCTTCACCTAGAACTAATGGAGCCTCAAGTTTCACTGCTGGAGGCACATTTCCATCCATGTCCTCTTGTCATCCTATCAACAAATTTCATCATGGATACATGTCTCTGCAATTTCAAAAACATGCCTTAGAAAACATAATACATCATTATAACATTTAAAAAATAGGGATTTACATAAGGATATAACAATTCATCCCTCAAAATCCAACACATAGTCAAAACTAAAGCACTATCACTACCCTCAACTATCCCTCACCACGGTCATGACTAACATAGGGTAAACACTTCCACAATTCAAGTTTATCACTAGACACATGTTTTATCCACTCCAAATTACCTTATTTAGAATCATTTACAATTATCAATTTTTTATTAGGAACTATTTAATTTTTTTAAATTGATAAAATAAAGAAAATCATTTCCATTCCCTAAAACCATCTCATAACATGCTTTTCTATGTGTTCCTATCATGATGCATGTCACATAAATTTCTGAGTGCCTAGAATGATTCATGGATACTCAAGTCTCATTACATATCAGGTTGTGAGTAAAATATTAGAAAAATAATAAAATCACATAGCAAGTGAATCACCCAAGGTGAAGTAACATTCAACTATAACAGAAAAAATCAAAATAATAATCCCACCCTAGGTACTTGGGTTTTCCCCTGAACATGGGTTAGATACTCACATTCATGAGATCATGAACAAGTCCCAACTTATCATATCCTTCTATCTACCATTCCCAAATAAAATAAAAATAAAAATAAAAGAAAACCTCATTTGATACCACTTTGTGATGTCCTGACTAGGATTCCACATATCAATGCCCCAAGATGATTCATTACATGACCTCAGGTGTGCCTCCCCATATGCAATAGGTTGTTGACTAGTATCAAGGGTCTAATATATAATTTGGGGAGACGATACACTCTTTATCAAAGCATAACATCAAAAAAATCAATAAACAATATCCAAATGATAATAAATAACAACCAAGATAATAGCATAATCAATAATCATCCAACATTAATTTATTAATCCAAAACAAGAAAAGATTACCATAAACCAAAATCAATAGATATGTAATTCCAGATAAGTTTCAAGTGTCAAATGAAAACCCAAAATAAAGACACTCTAAAAACTCCCAAATAGGTCCCAACATCATTTCTGGTTCCCCCATCCATGCTCTACCATGAATCCCAACTCATCCATCAAACATTGAGCTCTTACCCTTATCCTTTATTGAAAACATGAAGTCTATTTGGGTACTTACCAGGCAGCCCAAGTAGGGTGTGAGTACAACTCAATAGGCCAACACCAATAGTTTCTAAAGAAACATCCAGTTAATAATAGTGCATAAAGTCTTATAAATAATAAATAATAAATGATAAGGTAAACAATTTCCACATTTAATATTATTTAATTAACCATATAGACCCCTGGGTTCATGGTGACACATGAACCAATAATACCTTCTTTTTACCATGAAATATTTTGAACCATACACTATAGGAATATCATAATACATTCTCCCATGGATTTAATTATTCATTTAATTTCAATTTTACATTCATACATTGGGGGTCCAAAGTATTATTCTCACACCCTATGGGTATTTAGAGCAGTAGTCCCTAGCCCACAACTCCGTTATCACATGAAAATAAATATATATAACTCAGGGGAATAAAGAGGAAGTTTGGTGCCCCATGGGTATTTGGAGTAGTAGTACCTGACCCACAACTCAGTGTTCACATCATTCAAAAATTTCACATATCATGGTTCCACATTCATAACCCATTTATTAACCATTTATATAACCCATTATTAAACCAAATTCATAATCCCATTTATCAACCATTTTCATAATCCCATTTATCAACCATGCATCAAGGATTTAATTTAATTCTATATACCCATTATTCCCCTTTTCACATTTCAAGATTACTATTCAATGATTTTTGGCACACCTCATGGGTTTTCGTCAATCCAGTCTCATCAACTCCAATGGGTTCAATAGGATATAGGAAGGTCTCATAATCACATGGGAAATCAATTTTGTAATTATTTAAATTTCAATTTACTATGTGTAAAAAAAATGGTATAACAAAAATATGTGAATCAAAACCAAGACCATATTAAAAATCAATTAGAATACATGCCTCAGGATAATTAATGGATGCTCTCCAAACTGTAACCCTCAATTTTATATAGAATGGTCAAATTCACAATAGCAAGGAAGATCTAGGAAAAAACCCAAGATGTGTCAATTCCTTCCATCGCATCTTTGATTTACTAAGAATAGAGTTTGAGGCACATTGTAATCATCTATAGAGCCTCCAAAATCATGAAAAATTGGTACAGGTTAAGAGGGGGAAATGGGAATAAAAACCAGGGAGTTTAGAAATTTTTTATATAAAAAATGGGGGTTTAATTTTAATGTCCATGGTTTCTTGGGAGGAGGCACATCATCTTCCAAACCACGCGCCCCTACTCATGGGGTGCACGATTTCTTCTAAGTGACATACGATTTGACAAACCATTTCCCAACCATATAAACCCCCACTTTCTTGGGGTGCACGGTTTGGGGAGTGTGGCAACATGGTTTGGTCAAATCATGCACCACATCCTATGGCTCCAAAAAGTGGTGCATAGTTTCCTGGGGAAAACTTCATGGATTTCCCTAACCATGTGCTAACCATGAACATCCCCATCAGATTCCAAATTTCTCCAAATTCACTAAAAACAACACCAAAGTAAAACCCAACCAAGATATGATCAAAACATGGGTAAAAGAATAAATTTAATGAGTATAAGACATATCCATAAAGGTTAGGATCTTATATTTAATCTAAATAATTATATTATTCATTCTATATTGAATGTGTGGGGATAAAATTCTTTGTTGAAAAATTCATCAAAATCCCCCCACATAAGTTCTTGGTCAACTCTAACTTGGATAGCTAGATCTCACCATTTGTATGAAAGATCCTCTATCATGTAGGTTTCTAGATTAACCATTATATCCAAGGGTGTAATAAGAAAATAAAAGTTTTTCATTTGGTTGAGCCATGATTTTTCTTTTTCATGTTCTGAATCCCCTGGGAAAATAGGTGGATTATATTTCTGAAACTGCACTTAGTGACCCACTTTCCTAGGTTCATCATTTTTATTTCCTATATCAATAACTTGAAAATATTGTACAATTATCTATACAATTTATTGGTCCACATATGGTTCATATGTAACCACATTTTCTATGACATCTTCCTATTGATTTCGATGGCATCAACCTGGTGCCATTTTCTATCACTAGAGAAACATACTATTTAGTTATCACTCTATAGAAACTAAAGACTTGAAAATTTAAAATTATTCTAAACAACCATCATTAAAATTCTTTTTTTTATTTCAAAAATAAACTATGATAACCATTTTAACCTTTTTTTAATCATAAAACAAAATATGGACAATGAAGTCCTAATGGGAAGTATCAGTACTAATGCATGATTTTCTACACTGATCGTCTAAACCCATGATGATGAGATGAAAACTTATTTAGGAGTGTCTTGGAACACTTTTCTACCCAAACCACTTTGGTAAATTGAATTTTAGAATAAAAAGTTTAGCTATTTCTTTTTATTCTATACATTTCAAGTTCTAACTTTCCTATCACCTTGATACCAATCCAACTCAAGGACTGAACAAGATTGATACAATTTGTAACATCCCACCCCAATCATTGTCTTGTGAAGCGATGGAGTGATAGTAACATTTTGTGACATCCCCAAGACACCAAATGCTGGCAATAAATGTCAAGTTATTCACATAACATTAGGGGTGATTTTTTCTAAGAACCTAAAAACCTATCAAAAAAGTTGTAACAACCAAGAAAAACTATATTATGTATGAGAAGATATCCATACAACTAAAAAATATTAACCACAAAGAACTATACTAGAGTAATGGTGTAAATAAATAAAATATGAAAGAAGAAGAATCCAAGAAATAAAGACTCAAGCACCCAAGTGTCTCCATTATAAACCAATACATAGACACTCTATAGCTCCATCTCCACCAAATCAAGAATGATGTCAATGATATCCACTAGAGAAATAATATATGTTCCCTTCCCTTGTATCTTTGTATAAAACATCTAAAAATGCACCAAAGTTACCAATTATAGGGTGATCATAATACTCAATATGCAATCCCCAGAGACTTACCAGCACACACTACTAGTATAAGAAAAAATTATCACATTTTATATAAAACAAGAGTGAAGAATATAAAAAGTTGATAAAATCTATAAAAAAGTTACATAGAAAACATTAAAAGAATATTTTAAACCCATTTCTTATCACTTAGACTAATAATTCCAAATCCACACCCATGCACAAACAAAATTCATGCAACCATGGACCTCCCTATACTCATGAGTGGTGATCCATACCTTCAACAAACCATCACTTGGTGAATCATTTTGATATGGGTACTTTTACACCCTTGTTTCATCCTATTTTTATGGGGGTACCTTCACACCCTTATCCCATCCCATCTTCACAAGAACACATGTCAGCATAATTATACCATGTTGTCCATTAAAACATTTCTAAAAAACAAAATTCCCATTAAGATTATTTTAAAATAAACATTATTTATATATTTCAAAACCAACCCTTTGGAAATTACATCAAAACTGGGATCTTCCATATAAATTTTATCAAAGTATTTCTAAGAAAAACATAAGAAAAATTTAGTAAAACTCAATACCACAAGTTTCAGAATAGTAGAGTGGGAGAGAATCCACCTACCTCAAGCTCTTTTAGTATGATGGATCAAAAATGATTCCACTGGTCCCAACCCTTCCTTTTATTACTTTATTAAAACCTAGGAATACCTCATAAAAACTCATCAAATTAATATATATCTAGGTTTCAACAATGATATATGGTTCCACTCAAGTAATATTGAATAGATCAAAGATAAGAAGGAATAACAAGATCCTAACCTTTGATTTTAACAATTGAATGCCCAAATATTAATTATAAATTGGATTCATGTTATCAAATACCACCTAAAATCACCTAGGTATCCCCAAAAGTTGATAGAGAGGAAAAGAAATCCTATGGGAAATTAAAACTGTGAGCTAGGTTAAAACTAGTTGGGCCTGAATGAATTTATAATGTGAATACCCCATTCATGTTGTGAATGGTCAAGGGGTCACTTGCATAAAAAAAAACCCACCGACTCAAGTAGAAAATAAAAATAATTGATTAATGTCATGAATTACTCTTAGTTCATGAATTTAAATAGTCTTTCACATGATAAAACTCTTTCATGTTATGAATAAAACTCACAGTATATGTCTATGATTATTTACACTATGAATACTCTATACAAGATGTGAATAATTCCTATAGCCAGATTAAAATTGAATCCTATAAAATACTCCAAAATGTTCCAAAAAATTATCTCAATGACTCCTAATAAAAATAAAAATAAATATAAAATGATAGTATACCTCAAATTGAGGGTGATACAAATCCACTCCCTGGGGTTCATCCAATAAATAACCAAGGTAATAGAAAGAATAGAAATATGGGAGGAAGGATAAGAAATGAAGAGAGAATCATTCCCTTAGGATAAATCACTAAAAACCTTATGAAAGGATACTAAAATCAAAGATATGGGAAGAGAGGACCATGTTCCTGAGATCCTTTGAAGGGTTCGGTCAGATAGAGAATCAAGGACCCCTTTGAGGTTTTAATTTCAAAATAGGAAAAAGGATTAAACAAAAAAAGTTTAAAAATTGGTTAGGTATCATGATTTGGATGCACGATTTACCAAATTTTCTACCCCACATTAGATTCACCTAGAAAACTACAATTTTGGGGAAACCATGAACCAAACATGAAAAATAGATGTGTTAAAAAACTACATTACTTCTCATGAGTGGCCACATGGTTACTAATAACTATGTTCCCAACAATGGAACTCCAGATTTTAAAAAATCATGAAAAATTGACATAAATCAAGGAAAATGAAGAAAAACATTAAATAAATAAAATAATAAGGAAAATAAAGTTCATGTGTAACATTTATCCCCACCATATCACTTTTTTTCTATACAAATTCACCAAGTTCAAGGGAAGGTTATGACATGAAAATCTAATCAAAAATAAATATCCCACCATGACATACTCTCCAAACCAAACCCAAATGAAACAAGTCCAATGAACCAAAAAGGGATGTCTCTAAATTTATAAACATCCATAGACCTCAAATAACACTCACACCTGACTTCTCTATCATAGATCAAGAATAGAGACATGTAGTGAGCCTCATCTCCATTTAAGGGTTTCAATAACTTAGTGGATGAATAAAAAAATCCATTTCCATGAACCACTATGAAATAAATCTGGAACCCTAATCAAAGAAACTTTAATAGAACATCCGATCATCCAAAGCCACATTCATAATTCCATAAATCTAAGTATTCATTTATCTAAAAAAGCATGAGGCACTGAACATCCCTTAATAAACTCCAATGATCAAACCAACAACTATAAAGGTTTAATAAAATTATAAAAATAATAGGGAAGAGTGGGAATACCTCAAAATGTTAAAAAATAATTCCATCAAGATTATAAGGTTGACAAGGACTACTTTCCCCAATGATTATTCTAATAAATGAATTTATGAAGGTGTCCCAACCGACCATAGTGGCGATAGGTATTTTGAACACTAATGTGGGAGGGTTTAAAATGCCTAAATCAACCATAATGGAATCACATGAGGTATTTCTCCCTTAAATGAGAAAGAAAAATATAATAGTAAGATTCCCCTAAAATAAGTTCCTCTAGATTCCAAACCCTTATAGGTAGGTAAACTTTATCAGCATCCATCGAGATAGGTTTTCTACCCATCCTAAATATATCTTTGAAACCAATTCTAATATATAGTAATCATCCACCAAATCATAAAACAATATCAGTTTGGATGAGAAAAGTTTGGAACTGAGATATGGATGAAGACCCTTCACAGATAGATAATCTTTCAATGAATTTCTCAACAAAACCTCAGATAAATAAGGGATCAATACATTAAAATGATCAATGTTCTCCTTAAACAATCATTGATCCTGATGGAGACTCATGACCTCTTTTAGCTTCTTCAAATTCACTTCTTGTAGAAGGAACCACTTAACAAACCTAATATTAATTAATTTATACATCACCATATCTTGAAACTGGAATGGTATGACCATCTTCCACTAATCCTAGCTCAAACCTTCAAAAAAACCAATACATATCTCACCCTCAAGGTTTTAGGAGTCCCCAAATATTTAAATATGTACTCAACCATTCCAATACACTCCACAACATCTATAGGACCTCAATCACTATAATATATAGAAAAATTTTGAGATAAATCTATCTTCACCACTCTAAAATGAATATAGGTTGAGTTTCTAATGGAAAATCCACACTAAACTCCAAGAAATAAATCTATTACAATTATTCAAAACATTTCTAGTATCCATACTCTATATAACAAAGAAAAACACATATCCAAATCAAGAACATTTCATTCATGAGTCAAACCCTTCAATAAACAAGACTCACTACAAAACAATATCAAAACAATCATAGTAATTACTCAAGAAAACCCAACACATTAATTTTAAATTTAAAAAAATAACTTAAAAATAATTTTAAAACTCTATGTGTTAATGATCAAAAACATCTACCAATTCTAAAACACTAAATATCTTTAATCCTCTTTTGAAAAATTCCTATAAACTACTTAAAAATCGAACTCTCTAGTTTTAAAAATACAAAAAATTCATTGAGAATAATTTTAAAACCACACAAGTTCTTTATTAAAACAAGTTCAAGTCCTCTCCCTTAAGTTTCTTCCACTTATATTAGGAGTTTATTTTAGAAATTTTCCAAATTTAACTTTTACCCCTTTGAAAACCAAATTTTAATCATTAAATCTCATTGGAATCAATACAAATATAACTAATATACCATGGATATTTCCTTTAAATTATCTCGAATAACATCTACACACAACCTGAAAAAATAAGCATCAAATACATTTGAACACAAAAAAAATTATATGGGGATAATGGTTATGCACAGTTTGGTCGTACGGTTTGACAAACCACATGCCAATCATGTAAACTAAAACTGGAAGCTAGAAAGAACTAGTCACATAGTCGTCACATGGTTTTTCAGACCCTATGGGATAACCATTAACCTCTACTTATTCCATTATTTTTACCCCAAAATCATATAAAATTCACAAGTAACTCATAAAAATTATATATAACTTGAAATATCATCAATCTAAATCAAAATACATGAGAAGTAAATGACAAAAGGATTAAAATTATTTTCTCAAAAACTCTATGTCCAATGGTAACCCAGGCCTCATCACAAGAGGTTTTGATTAGTCACCTACTCACAAACTACCTCTTGATCTTTAATGATCATATATCCCATATACCAAACATCCCAAGTAGTATGAGAACTCCAAGAAACTAGGTCCTCTTAAGAACCTAAGCACTAATGTCATTTTGTCCTGAACCATCCCATGAAACCCCTAAGTTGGGAACCCAATATAGCCCATGACAAGACATGAAGTGCATTACTAATTACCCCGAGCTAGAAACAAGCACTGATGCATCAAAATAAACATGATGGGAATGTTTTTTTCAAGATAAATAATATTTAACTAGTAGCATAATTCTAGTGAGAATCTAGCATGGTGCGTCTATACATTGGACATCCATACATAAATAAATAAATAAAATTTAAAAGAAACTAACTAAATAAGGTATATTAAATAAATAATATTTGTATCCAAACAAATACAAACTAAAACAATCATAGAGATACATCAGGAAGGTTAAATTGGTTGGTGAAACCATAAAACAAAATTAAGTCCAAAAAAACTTATATAATATCGGTGTGACTCTAAGTCACTGCCAATCCTCAAGAATAACATGAACACTCCATGAGTGATAAAAATCTAGAACCTAAACCTACAATAGATTAAATTATTCTAAATACACCAAGTGGTGTTAGTGTGAGCATAAATATCCTAGTAGTATTTCACCAAATATTCCATGTTTTTTCTTTTTCAAAAAATTAAAAAAAAACTAGTTTTGAAATAAAATACTTTAAAATAATGGAATTCTTAATTTTAAAAAATAAAAATCATAACCATTTTCTAAAACCTCTTATAAATACAAGGAACTTACAAAAAAATTAAATGTTTCATTTAATATTTATCTTTAAATTCCCTTTTTGAAACCATTTTATTAAAACCACTCAAGAAGGGTATTAAAAATAAAAAGAAAAGAAATATTATCTAAGTAACTAAACTAAAACAAAAAAATCAAAAA
Source organism: Viscum album (assembly GCA_963277665.1). Taxonomy (NCBI): domain Eukaryota; kingdom Viridiplantae; phylum Streptophyta; class Magnoliopsida; order Santalales; family Viscaceae; genus Viscum; species Viscum album. The sequence goes on along the minus strand of OY728140.1, from coordinate 2,104,717,124 downwards.
TAAACCAAACAAAAAAAATCAGATACTAATATAATAAACAAACAAGTAAATAATAATGAAAGATGTAATAATGCAAGTATAGGATATTCATAGAATTAGTGTGAAATGAAACTGAAAATATTGTGTAATAAATAGAAAAAGAATAAGAATGAATATATATGACTAGAGTAAACACCTAAACATCTAGTGATATTATTCTAGACATACTCTGGTGGAACCATCTATCAGCTTATTGATGCATTCATAGTCTATAACCAATCGGTTTCTCTCTACTAGACTCGCTAGTGGAACTCCCCCAAGGCCTATATCCATGCCATACCAAGAGGAATATATTCAATAAAATTGTTAATATATGTTAACCATATATCAACATCTCACTATTATTTTGAGTATTCTCATGATATTAGTGGTACAGGGTGGGTAAGGGTGTGTGTCTTAGTTTACACCCACTAATAATAAATCACTTGGAAAACCATACCAACTACACACCTCAACCCACCCTCCTACATCCCTCCTACCCAATCCCCATTCTAAATCACATAACCAATAATAACAGTCACTTTAATTCAATAAATCATTTTAAAATATAATTACATGGGTCTTAGGTTAAATTTAGGGCTCATTCTAATTTTATAAGTCATTTCTAAAGGTGCTAACCAGGTCAGTTTTGTTTAGAACCAATGATATAATTTTCAAGATTCATTTGTAATCCATTTTAAAAACCATCATTAATCACAAATTACATTTCAAAGTGCCTACAGGCCCTGAAATATTACATAAGTAAAAATTATTCTAAATCCATTTTTTCAATCATTTTAAAATCATATGACATTTGGAAGACTTTTTTTAAATAATAGGAAAATCCCACTTTAAAACCTTTCAATTAAATAATCCATAAAATATAAAAACATGAAAAACTTAACAATCATTCAAAATCAACCAATATATAAAATCAACAAAAATACAATAATAAATTCAAATAAAACATTAAATTCCATTGAAAATAAAATCCCAAACAACAACCCCTTGAAAACCAATGAATTTTTTCATGTGAAATCATTTAGAGTTTGAAAACCTTCTTGGAAATACTTATCTATTTTTATGAAAACTCACCAAGAAAACCATTAGATACATAAAATACATAATTTTAAAGAGAATGGATTTTTTAAAGATCAAACATATATGAAATTATAAGAAAAGATAAAAACATGGAAACACTTACCTCAACCATGTGTGAATGCGATAAATCTCTCAATTACATAAGGAACTAGGCCCAAAAAACACTCTAAAAACACTAGAATATAAATACACAATATATTAGATTAAATACCCTCCTTAGGGTTTGTCCAATATGTAACCAATTTAATATAAGGAAGATAAACAACTGAGGAAGGATAAGTAACGAATAGAGAATCCTTACCATGGGAGAAATCACCAAGAAACCACATAGAAAGAGACCAAAATCCAAGATAAGGGAAGAGGATAATGTAAAACTGGGATCATTTGAAGGGTTTAGTAAAATGGGGAGTAAAGAAACCCTTTAGAGTTTTAATTTTGAAAGAGAAAAAATGGAAAAACAAAAAAAAGTTTAAAATTTGGGCAAGCCACACAATTCACCAAAATGTGCACTAACTGTGTGCCCCTCACTAGATTCACTTAGGAAGGAAAAAGATTTGTCCACATAGTTAGGGAAACCATGTTTCAACTATGAAAAATAGATCTATTGAAAAGTTTCAGGCCTTAACATGGGTAGCCTAATGGTTACTACTAATTGTACAACAACCCTGCATCCTATACTAAAACTTCAAATTTTAAATTTTTTTAAAAATTTGACCTAAAACTCAAGTACAAGGATAAGAAACATTAAATAAATAATATAATAAGTAAAATTAAGGTTGGGTATGAGATATAAATTTTGGGGGAGTAAATTTTTAATATGGTATGTAGTATGTCATGGATTTGAAATAATAATTAGTTGTGGTTTCTTGAAATTACAAGTGATATGCTTTGGAATCTTTCTACTCACTTTTATTTTTTACATAAATCATGATTCAAGTAGGATTAGAGTTAATTTAAAATGTTTCCTAAGTAATTTTAAGATTATGGATGGAGTTATCATGAAGATAAATAGCATTGTATAAATAATTTTCAAACTTTAGAATAATTTCCAACAAGTTCAAAGATGTGGAATATACATGTTGTGTTTATTGTTGGATTTTGTCTTATTATGGAGTTATTATATGGTATATTTGAATAAAATATTAAGGAATGGGTTTTTATATAAACTAAATTTGAAAAGATATGAAATTATAAAGCATGGTTAAACCATGTCATGGTTTATTCTATTTTTGTGATTATGATATTATGAGTGTAAATGTATAAAGTGTTAAAGTTGGTGTCTTGTAACCAACTATTTATACTTTTTTAAAATAAATATTTGATGTATTAAATATTAAATTAAACATCTTATTACATATTGTTCATTTTTTTCATGAATTTAATGTGATAATGTCTTGGAGTATTTGTCACATTGATAAGGTCATAGTAGTTCCCCACTATGATGAGAACCTTGAAGTTATATGATAATATTCTTAATATAGTTTTGTGGTTGGATAACATACTATGATGGGACTCATAGTATATAGAGTTTCAGGTGAAAGTACTCATAAGAAAATGAGACTTCTTCTCATGAAGTTCGCACTTGGTAATCTTATAGACGAAAGATTATAATAACGAACCTACCATAAGGACTTCTGTTTGTTTTGGTGTCATCAGATATTTCTATCTATGAGTGTGTGTAACAGTCCTTAGACTTTAATATTATCATTAATGCATGTCATGACTCACACACTAAGATTTTATGATGAAAACTGACATGTCATGTGTTAGAAGGAAGTAGAGTATGCATCACGAATGACATGTTATTAATGGATAAGTCAAGGAAAGATTTTTTTCTCTTCCATATTTATAGAAGTTGATATATCTTCCCTTTTATTGAAATATAAATGTATTCCTAAAATCCATGTCCATGGTGTAATGATGATTTTATTTTAGAAAGTCAAATAATTATGTATCAAGCATATAGGTTGATGACACTATCATGCAACCTGTTTGATGAGATATTGTGATGAAGGTATTAAATTACATAGTGAGTGTTTGTATGTGGTTGTCATTGTTTCAACTTTAAGTTCTTTCTATTGGGTGATTAACCTATTGCTAGACAGTAATATTGGAATTTAGGAAAGCCCGCCAAATGTCAATGAGAAAGAATACTAAAGTGTCACACACAAAGTGTTTCTATTGGTCTCGATTAAATTATATTTTAATTTAATTAATGGAATAAATATTATTCTCAATACTGAGGAATAATTTTATTCAAGTTATATTGATCACATAAATTAAATAAATATTAATTCACCAAATGTTGAATAAAATATATTTATTTATTTTATTGAATATTTAATAAATATTTATTTACTAGTTTGTGAATGAAATAGTTATTTAAGGGAGTGAAATATTTATTTGGGTGTTCAATAAATGCAAGAGAAGTTTGAATCAACCAAGACCATGTCTGGTGATAAAATAATTATTTATGTGCTGTTAAATATTATTTATCCATTTTGAGAAAGTTGGTGCCCCAAAAAATATTATTATTATTATTATTATAATATGGCATGGGATTTCATTAATGGTTAGAATTATATTTAATAGTGGATATTCAATTAATTTTTGTAAACTAAATCCCAGATCTATAAATAGATGGCTATGTCTATTGTGTAATTCATTCGAAACCAATTCCAGGTTTTGGATTAGATAATTTTTTTACACAATTAATTCTCTCTATACTCCTCCTCCTCTCTCCCTCCCAATAATGAGATACCCAATAGATAATTTCTTCAAGACCAAAGAACGACCGGTCAAGAATGAACAACACAAGACATTTCATTCGCTACGCTAGCACCTGGAGAATGGGTGGCATTGATCGAAGACCATTAGAGTGCATATGGATCACCACTAGAGGTATTCTACCATTGGATCCTCACAATCTCAATAAATTCAATATGGAAGGTCCTTTTTAGAAGATAAAAAATCATCAAAAAATAAAGTTCCTAATCCCAAGTATTTATTTATTTAAATATTAAATAAATTAATTATAAATTTGATGTGCAAGATCCTTGCTCTTGGTTTCAGTCAATTATTATTAAAATAAATTTTAATATATCACCCTCCACCGCAATTCTTATGATACACCCAGAACTAAAAAGTGGTATCAGAGTGGTTATGTTTAAATTTATAATTTTTTATTTGATTATTGATCTATGTGCAATTGTGGTTAGATTTTCATTTCATGTTATTCGTTCTTTAATTTGATTTTAATTAACATGTCATCAACATATTAATCATGTTCATTTAGTGTTTCATTTTCTTATAGATTTAAGAACAAATGAATAATTACTAGAGATACCATTGGGAAGTGCTAAATATTTGGATAGTAAAGCTATGTTACACAGTGTGTGGCCAGAGCACACATCTTATACCCATGTGCATTGTATCTAGATGTGTCAAGAAATTAAAAACACACGGTGATTTTATTTCACAATGCATATTGATCAGACTAACCTGGTATGCGGCAAGAAGATATAGGGTGTGTAGTTGGCATGTACACACCATGTAGTCTGGCTGATTTAACACGCCGAAGCCCTAGGCGTGTGACTTGGATATATAGAAACCTAGGTACATTGCATGTATCTAGATGTACATGACATGTAGTCTCCCATTAATGGAAAAAATTGAAATCACATTAAATCTGAAAAATTGGAGCATTAAAACCTTATTTTATTGATTGTCACATCATTGTGTGTTTGAAAATTTAATAATAGTTTTCAAGAATTTTAAATACTCAATTAATTTACTATAATGAATATGTCATTAATGGTTTTTATGTTTATTTTCCATTAATTACATATTGATGGGTATCTTCAATTAAGTTCATATGATCATTAAGATGAAAAGGAATTGGTTAATTCATTAATTAATTAATACAAGCATGTTCATCTTAATAATAAATAATGAATAAAGAAATGAATGCTAGCCAATTAATTTTTGTGTATTCATTGAATGTATTACCAATAATTATCTTGAAAAATACCTATGTATGTTTTTTAATTTATTAAATTAAATTTATTGCATAGTTTTTCAATTATTTAATATTAAATTAAAAATATGGCCTACTATTCATCCATCCCTCCATTATTATGTAGGACCAGTGTGTCCAAGGACACTTATGTAATTCCCTTTAACTAATCATTTGGTTCCCCTCACCTACATGTATATAATTAATATTTTTAATTAATGTAGAATCCCAAGATGCATGAAAATAGTTCAAGATGAAACCACAATGGTGCCAACTCAGTGATACATAGGTGGACATATGGAATTTTATACCTCATGCCAAGTTTAACATAAGGAGTTATTTCCCCTAGTTCATCGGTTGATTTAATTTTCTCTCATTAAATCAACCAATAGATAAGCTCATGATTGGTTCATTTAATTATTTATTTATTTTCTTACTAATTCATTAAAATTATATTTATTGATGCAAGATTCCGATCACATAAATGAATTAATATGAAAATATGAAATTTAAATAAAATTTATTATTCGTAAATGTTTTATCTAAACATGGTTAATTAATTAAGTAAACATCCACTAAAATATTAACAAGACATATAAAGGATAAAACAAGATAAAAATTTATGCATAATAAAATAAAATCCCTTAATCTAATATTAATTTGGACTAAGCCTTCTATTACTTGATTGGGAATAAAACTCAATAGAACTATGTGTTTGACCAACCCTTGTTGGGACACTTACTTTTATAAGGGGGGTTCTTATAAAGGTTTTGGGTTGAATTAACCATTTTACATCAAGATGAGTATCCCTTTCTATACTTGGTATAAATTGGAGGCAAGTTTTGAGAAAATCCAAGTCATGATTTCTGTATTGGGGAGTCAACTAAACGGATCAAGGAGTTGCAAGCCCATAGTTGGTAAAGACTTTACTAATAATACCTTCAAAACATATTGACCAACCCCTTTTGGGGTTATGAAAAGTGGAATATGGATTTTTACCACTATAATGTACTAGAAACTAGAAATTCCAAGTTCAATGGTGAGGGCTATTGGGATTTGATAAAATAGTGGGAGATTTAATAAAATCAATTAATTTATTATTTCTTACAAAAAATTTTAATCAATAAAAGTACTAATAATATTCTCTTTTAATTGTGTAATAAAATGAAAATATCCTTATCCACACTATCCCTATGATAAATATTGTATAAATACAATCTCCTCACTGGCAGTAACTTTTAGGAGTGATTTATATGCCTTTAGTTTTTTTGTGCCATGAACAAAAATCTTATGTGCTAGAATCCTCAATGCCTAATCCACCAGCTAAAGAGGTAAGTGATGAAGATTTACTAGTCTATAAAAAACATATGAACAATTCAGTCGATATTCAATGTCTGATTATTTCATCTATGTCTAGTGAACTCATTAATCCTCATAGAAACATGGATTCATATAGCATGATCAAGCACCTCCATGGTCTTTACCAAGAGAGAGAAAGAAAATAATGGTTTGAGATTTTCAAGGTGATCTTTTAGAGAAATCTTAGAGAGGGTGCCCCATATGGGCCTCATGTAGTCAATCTCATTGGATACATTGAGCACATAAAGGTTATATGGTTTAAAATCCCTAAATAATTAGGCACCAATATCATTCTGGAATCACTCCATCAAAACTTCTCCAGTTTTGTTGTGAATTTCAATATGAACAACATTGAGAAGTATCTTCCAGATCTTATTATCCTACTTTTACAAGTATATAAAGATATGAAATATGAAAATCCTTATGTCCTTATGGTGAACAAATGGAAAGTGAAATCAAACATCCTTAAGCCCAAAGCTTATTCACACCCTTCTAAGAAGAAAAATATCAAAGGGGAAGCAAGGTAATGGGATGTTGTCTATTTTTCATGTGGTAAGAAGGGCGACTGGAAGAAAAAATATACCCAGCTAAAGAAGCAAGGGGAAGCTTCAGGTGCATTTTTTATTGAGTGAAATTTTTCTATTTCTACAAATTGGGTATTAGATAAAGCTTGTGGTTCTCACATATTTATTCAAATATAGGAACCAAGTAGATTTAGAAAAATTGACTGAGGGGAGGTAGATTTACAAGCAGACAATGGAGCTAAACTTTCTATTATAGCTATTCGGGACTACCACCTCACATTTCTTAATAGAAAGATCTTGGTTTTAAAGGGTTATTATTATGTACCTTTAGTTACCAAAAACATTATTTTTGTATCCAGACTAGATACAGATGGATTCATTTTCAAATTTGGAAATAAATGTTTCTTCTTTTATAAATATAGACTTTTTTGGTAAGGCACATTTATATAATGGTCTTTATTTGTTGGATTACATGAACCAGGTAATGGAAATAAATAATGAAGTTACTTCACATGAATCATACCAACCCAACTTTTAAATCAACAGCTAGGTTATGTAAATGAAAAATGCTTGAGAAATTTACATCAAGATGGATATTTATATTCTTTAAAACTAAAACCACTTGGTGCATGTCACACATGTTTACAAGGAAAAATGACTAAATCCCCATTTATTGGTAAAGGTGAAATAGATAAATAGATTCTTGAATTAGTTCATACCAATGTGTGTGGAGCATTTCATGTTGAATCAAGGAGTGGGTACTCATACTTCATAACTTTTACTGATGATTTTAGTTGATATAGATATATTTACTTAATGAGGTATAAGTTGGATTATTTTGATAAATTCAAGGAATAAAATAATGAAGTTTAGAACCATCTTGGTAGGAATATTAAGAAACTACATTCATACCATGGTGTAAAATATCTTAATCAATATTTCATTGATTATTTATGGAAGTTTGGGATCCTATCCCTACTCACTTCTCCTTATGTGCCTCAGTGGAATGGTGTAAGCAAAAGGAGGAACCACACCTTGTTAGACATGGTAAGATCAATGATAAGTCATGTGAGTCTTCCATTATCCTTTTAGGGATATGCATTACAAATAGTGTCACACATACTAAACAAAGTACCAACTAAATTGATAAATGGTATTCCATACAAATTTTGGAGTGGAAGAAAAACCATGTTATCAAATTTACATGTGTGGAGAAGAGAAGTGTTTGTTAAGGCCTCTTCAAGTAACAAACTTTCACCCTAAGGCACAAAGTGTACCTTTATAGGATACCCTAAGTAAACAAGGGGATATTACCTATACAACCTCTCGAAAAAAAAATTAATGGAAAGACACACCATATTCCTTGAGATGGATCACATCTCCAAAATATATAGTGGGAGAGAGATAAAGTTCAATGAAGTCTAGGCTCAAGGAACACAAGATTTGGTACATGATAAGATTCCACATAGCCCAATGGAAGAAGAAACTATACCAAAGTCACAAGTATTGTGTAGGATTACAAGAGAGGTTAGAGAACTAGAACAGTATAGTTTTCTAGTTACCGAGGATGGTGACTAATTATTAGTTGATAATAATGATCCTATAACCTATAAGGAAGTAGTAAGTGGAACATATGTTTCTAAGTGTCAAGAAGCCATGAATTATAAAATGAATTCCATGTACCCAAACAAAGTATATATTTTGGTATATCCTCTAGTGGATGTAGATCCAGTTGGTTGCAAATGGGTATTCAAGAAGAAACTAGAAATGGAAGGAAATTTCAGTATGAATAAGGCGGGACTAGTTGAAAAGGAGTTTAAAAATCGTTAAGGTATTACCTAAAAAGAAACCTTTTTATTAGTTTCAATGATTAAATCCACCAGAATTCTAATTCCCATTATGGATTACTATGAATATGATATTTAAAAAATGGATGTCAAAACATCCTTCCTTAATGAGAACCTTCAGAAAGAGGTCTACATGACACAAACTGAAGGGTTAGTGACTCTAAAGGATTCCAATAAGATATAAAAGTTGAAAAAAATCCATTTATGGATTAAGAAAATCATCCAGGTCATGGAACATTCATTTTTATGAAGCCATAATGAAATTTGGTTTTATAAAGAATTAATGTCAGCCTTGTTTCTGCAAATGGTTTAGTGGGAGTGCATCCATTTTCTTAATAGTATATGTTGATGGCATATTACTTATTGGAAATAAAATACTGGTCTTATAGTCTATTAAGGTATGGTTGAATAAATTTTTTTCATGAAATACTTGGGTGAGGCAACATATATTCTTAGGATCAATATCCATCATGATAGTTATTAGAGGTTTCTTGACCTAAGTCAAAGTACATACATTGAAAATATACTGAAGATATTCAGCATGGAAAAATACAATAGGGGATTGTTTCCAGTGTCACATGGTATTCATATTTCTAAGAAAACTTTCCTCAGACCCATGAGGAAAGAAATAGAATTGAAAGTATTCTATATGCATCAGCAATTGGTTCAGCCATGTATGTTATGCTATGTACTAGGCTAGATTTCACCTATGCATTAAGTGTGGTAGGAATATATCAAGCTTATCCAGGTGGACACCATTAGATAGTAGTCAAGAGTATCTTTAAGTATCTAAGGCATACTAAGGGTATGTTCTTATTTTATAGAGGAGATAAGAAACTAGTCATTGAAGGATATGTATATGCTTGTTTAAAAACTGATCAAGATGACATGAATTCACAAATGGGATACATCTTCACTTTAAATGGATGTTATGTGAGCTAGAAGAGCTCAAAGCAGGCTATATTCACAGATTATATAGTAGAGTCTGGGTATATTTCAGCTTCTAAGGCAGTTAAATAAGTAGTTTGGATACATAATTTCATCTAAGAGCTTGATGTGGTGCCTAGCAGTAAAGATCCCATCACACTCTGTTGTGATAATACTGAAGTGGTGGATCTTGAAAAAGATCCAAGGTCACATCAACAGACAAAGAAGATGCTTGGAAAGTATCATCTATTGAGGGATTTTTATCAGAGAGGTGAGGTTTTAGTGAGCATTATTTTCCTAGAAGACAACATGGAAAACCCCTTGACTAAAGCCTTAACTCCATGGAAACATAATTATCATGTGAGTTCTAGCAGACTGAAAGTCATAGGAAGTTGGATCTAGTCCAAGTGGGATATTTTTAGAGTTGGTGTCCTAGAACCAACTGTTTGTACTTTAATTACATGAATATTTGGTGTATTTAATATTAAATTAAACATCTTATTACATATTATTCATTGTTCTTCATGAATTTAATGTAATAATGTCCTAGATTATTTTTTTCATTGATAAGGTTGTATTAGTTCCTCACTTTGATGAGAACCTTGAAGTTCTATGACAATATTCTTAATATAGTTCTATGGTTGGATAACATATTGTGATGGGACACATAGTATATAGACCATTAGGTGAAAGTACTCATAAGCATATAATACTTCTTCTGATGAAGTTATCAATTGGTAATCTCCAAGATGAGAGATTATGAGAATAGACCCTCCAGTAGGAATTCTGCATGTTTTGGTGTCATTATAAATTCCTATTTACAAGTGTGTATAATGGTCCTTAGACTTTGATATTATCATTAATGAATTTCATGACTCGTATACTTAGATTTTCTGATGAAAACTATCATGCTATATGTTGGTGGGAAGTAGGCTATGTTGGGTGAATCGCGAATGACATGTTATTAATGGATAAGTCAAGGAAGTATTTTTTCCATACCATATTTATAGAAGTTGATATCTCATCCCTTTGATTGAAATAGAATCATATCCTTTAATTCAATGGACAAGGTGTAATGATGAGTTTATTTTAGATATTCAAAGAATGATGTGTCACGTATATAGGTTGATGACACCGTCATGAAACCTTTTTAATGAGATATTGTAGTAAAGGGGTTATATTATATAGTTAGTGTTTGTATGTGGTTGTCTTCATTGAGACTTTAAGTTTTTTATCTTGGGTTCCTTGACTCGTTTCTAGATGGTAATCTTGGACTTTAGTCAAGCCCACCTAATGTCAATAAGAATGAATCCTAGAGGGTCACACACTAAGTGTTTCTATTGATCTCAATTAAATTCGATTTGAATTTAATTAATGGAATAAATATTATTCTCAAGACTATGGAATAATTGTATTCAAGTTATATTGATCACGTAAATTAAATAAATATTTATTCACCAAATTAAAAATAAAATATATTTAATTATTTTATTGAATATTTAATAAATATTTATTTACTAGATTGTGAATAAAATATTTATTTAAGAGAATAAAATATTTATTCGAGTGTTCAATAAGTGAAAGACGAGTTTTAACTGACTAAGACCTTGTCTAATGATAAAATAATTATTTATGAGCTAGTAAATATTATTTATCCATTTTCACAATTTGGCTCACCAAAAAATAATAATAATATTATTATTATTATTATTATTATTATTATTATGTGGAATGGTATTTCAGCAATGGTTATAATTATATTTAATGGCTCTTATGAAATTAAATTTTGTAACTAAAATCCCATCTCTATAAATTGACAACTATGTCTATTGTGTAATTCATTCGAAACCAATTCTATGTTTTGTATTAGAGAATTGTTGCACACAATGAATTCTCTCTCGACTCCTCCTCCTATATCCCTCTCAATAATGAGAGACCCAAGAAAAAATTTCTTTAAGACTGAAGAATGATCAATCAATAATGAATAATGAAAGACATTCGATTTTCCACACTAGAAACCATATAATGAGTGGCATTGCTCAGAGACCATTTTAGAATGTGTGGATCGCCACTAGATGGATTCTACCCTTGGATTTTCACAAAAACAATGAAGGAAATTCAAGGACTTTTCAAATGATCAAAAATAATCAATGAATAAAGTTCCTAAGCCCAGGTATTTATTTATTCAGATATTAAATAAATTAATTTTAAATTTTACGTTCAATATCCTCGCTCTTGGTTTTAAGAAACTATTATTAAAAGAAATTTTAATATATATCCCTCCATCACAACGCTTTCATTGCACCCAAAATCAAAATAAATAATAATGGATGTTATAGTTTAACTAAATAACTTCATAAAAGAAACCATGGAGTGGTTGATGGAATCACTTCCTGGTTCATAGGAACATGTAGTCTTAGGGATTTTCAGAGAAAAAATTATGAAATCCATGGATTTTGGGGCTTGATATAGGCTTTATTTCATGGTGGTAAGTCATTGTCTAAGAAATTTTATGATGATATGTAGCATGAAATTGGGAGAACAAATACATCATATGATAGTGTTAAGTGTTTTCAAGAAGGTTTGTAAAAAAAATCTACCATAGAGAAGTCTAAATAACCACACAATATTTGTTAGGTGTTTCAAAAGAAAAACAACATACATTGATGTTTCACTAGTCATTTACCTGAAGCAAAGGAATCGGGAGGTTGATCTAGGAATCTATGTTGTGGTTAATCAAATCACACCATGGTGAAATTGATATGGAAATATTTCAAAATAATCAACCAAACTAAAATCAAGGGTGATTGAGATTTCATGACTTATTTCTTAGAGTCAAACAGTGACCAAGAGAACCACATTGTGGTGGTTTAATATCACATTACTTCTTGGTGAATATGAGTGTAATTAAATGTTTTATATCTTATCTTGTACAATTGATAAAGTAAAGGAGAATATAAATATGAAAATATATATGCATGACTTTTTTGTTTGCGTGATTCAAAATTGAAGATTTGAAAAAGGAAGATAACATGATGTTCATGATGAAATGGATCTGAAGTGAAACATAGTATTTTATTAGGTGTAATTGATTCTCATATATTTTTTATTATAATAGTTTTAATATTAAATTATTTTCTAATCCGTTACTCAAAGCGTTGAGTGGAGAGAAGAGTGTTGGTGTTGGTTACTTGGAGCCAAATTCTTTGTAATTTATAATTACTTGTATTTATTGTTTTTAATATTAATAAACTTCTTATAATATCATGATTTTTCTTTTATATAACATTGTATGTGATAATGTCCTAAGAGTAACTATCGCACTAAAAGGATATAGTAGTTATCTACTATGATGAGAACCTGGAAGTGTCATGACATTATTATAAAATATATGTTATATATAAGGATGATATCATTTAGTGGGAAAAATGATACTATCTATCAGGGGTAGAGACTCATATAAATTTGAGGAAATTTCTAATGGAGTATGCCCTTGGTAATTTCCAATACAGGAGATTATGAGAATATGACCCACCAGTAGGAAATCCACATTTATATGTATTATTAGATATTCCTATCCATCAACATGTGTATTGATACTTATACTTAAATATTATTATTAATAGATATCATTTTTTGTGTATGTTTTTGTATTGATGAAAACCATGAAAACATATTTCTATGGTGAATTATAATGCATTGGGTGCATCACAAGTGATATTGCATAAATGAATAGTGTGAGAAAGGATTTGTCCCATTTATTCTTTAATGAAAGTTGATATCTCAAACCCTTTGATATTAATGTAAAAACTTACAAAATCCATGGACATGGTGGGAAGGTCTAATTCTAGAAAGTTAAAGAAATATTTATCAATCACATAGGTTGATGACACCAACATGCAGCCTACTTGATTAGATATATCATGATAAATGGATTACATTACATGGTGAGAATTCATATAAGGTTTTATATCATTTTGACATTAACTTCTTTATATATGGGTATATTGGCATGTTTTTAGATGTTGACCTTGTACTTTAGTCGAATTTACCTAATGTAACTGAGAAAGATACCTAGAGGGTCACACACTAAGTATATCAAGAATCTTAGTAAAATTATATTTGAATTAAACAAGTTAGAATAAATATTATTCCCAATTTATAGTTTAATAATTATTTGGTATTGGTTGATCGCCAATATCTAATCATGAGTTATTCATAAGAATAAATATGTGAATTAAATAAAAACAAATATTTATTTTCAATATTTAACGAATAAAATATTTATTATATTTATCAAAAAATAGTGTAGTGGTATTTATTTTTTTAAAAAAATAGTCACTATTTAAGGCCTGATAAATATTTAAGAGGGTTGAGGGCTGAGTTTAATAGTCCAACTCGAAATGATATATTAAATATTATTTAAATAAATATTAATTTATTTATTTAGGAAATGGTATTTATTTATCTGTATGTGTTGTGCATGTCAAATAAATAATAATAATAATATTTATATTATTATTAAACATGGGGTTCATTAAGGAATAAGAGATTGTATAAGATCCTATGTGAAATTAATAACCCTAGATTAGATTTATAAATACCCGATTATATCACATTTTAGGGTTAACCACTTGTTGTACACAAGAATCCTAGATATAATTATCTCAATACATAGAGAGAATCCTATCAATAACATGCACAAGAATAAGGGAATCAATCCTCCTCCAAACTCTCAAGCATCTAAGATATCCTTAAGAATACTTCATCCACAAAGAGAGTTTTCATGTAATCAATAACGAATGACTAAAGTGATAAAAATCAATTGTGCTACCACCCATCAATTATAAGGCAAAATTCAAAGATTTGGGATCATGTTTGGATCACCACTAGAAGGATTCTTCCCTTAGATCCTATGACTCAATGATGGTACAGAGAGATCAGTCATCTAGATTATCAATTAAGAAAGAATTAAAATATAAGGTAAATCTAAATGTATTTATAAATTAATTATAAATTATATGTAATGATCCTAACTTTTGTATCCATTATTAACAAGTCAATTAATCTTTGATTTAATTCTATTGTTCATGACATTCTTCATCATGTTCATCTCAGATTATTCATCAATTATAACAAAAAATACAAGTTGGCTATGCCTAATAGGTTCTTTTGTTGCGCCCTAAACCTATAAGTAGTATCATAGCTATTAATAATTATATATTAATTGCTGATTGATCATATGTATTTGTTTCTAGTTTTATTTCTATATTATTCATTCTTTAATACCAAATGTAGATTTATTATTCTTCCATCTTCATTCTCTCTCATATAACCATGAAAATGTTAAATTAACAACAAATAACAACTGAAGAATCTATTAGGAGGTGTCAAGGGTTATTGATGGATAACATAATAGTACATGGTATATATCCCAAATTTACATGTCGTGTACCTGTGTTCAATGCACTAGGAAGACTCGTTTTAAAAGAGGGTCATCATGCATCAACTACACATGGAATGAATTTAATGCACACCACATGTTGAACAAGTTAATTTAGCATGTAGTTTGACCAAACTACATATTGTGTGACTTTCTTACATGTCATATAGTCCATGTTTTTTAATAGTAAAAAACATGGGGTCTAATCTTTTTAATGTATTTACCATGTGATACGGGTACTGGAAAACCATGAAACTTTGAGGTTACATGTCGTATAGTTGACATACACATCATGTACCTCATACACATATATGGTCAATAAACACATTTAATACCTAGGCTTGTTTTGTGAACATGTGCGGAAGAGGTTACACGACGTGCATCTCTAGTAAATGTTTTGTAACTTGTTTTACCTCATTTAATTAATTTAACTTAAAGGGAAACATTAATGGTATAATTAAACCTATTTATATGTGTTTTTTGTGTCATTTATGTGAAAACACACACCATGGGATAGTATTATTAATCATATATTAAATTAATTTTGGTGATAAATTATAAAATACAAGTTTTATATGGTATTTACTTGTAGTGCGCTTTGTGTGTGTTAACAGCATCACATGTTTCATAATTTACATATGATCATGCGTTGTTTATTGAAAAATCATGATTTTTAATTATGTTCCTTGAAATATATGATGAATCCCATGTGAATCCACAGTACAAGGACCATTATAAGTAGTTTGGATGGGTACATATAATTTCCTCAAAGTAAACTTGTGCGCTTTGTTAATTCTAAATAAAATTAATTTTTTTAATTTGTTTAAAATTGTGGGTGATGGAAATTTCATGATGGTTCGGATGAAATTATGATAAGTTTAATTAATTAATTGGTTTAATTAGAGGTTTTTATATTAATTAAATAATGTATTGAATTAATTTCTAGCTAGATTAAAAATGCATATTCATTGTTTATGTGTGGTTGATCATGATCTTAGACTAGACATGTGTATGTGATTGATTTATTTTAATTTATTATTATTATTAAATTTAATTGATATCCTATGGTTCATACCCTCCTCTCATTATGTAAGGGTCTATATTCCCATAGTTTCTTTTATATAAATTCACCTCACCTATGCGTGAGTAAATCTTATGTAATAGATAGATATCACGGGTGAGTAGAGGCAGCTCAAGTATTGAACCAAGGTGAAACCAATCCAAAAGATTCACTAGATCATAGGTGGAATTTTACAACTCGAATCAGTGCATATTTAAGGATTTATTCCCCTATGTTCTTAGTGTGTTTTTCATCTTCTATATAAACCAACTATTAGATAAAATTCATGATCATAAAACTTTATTTATTTATTTATGTTAGTTGAATGGTTAGTTATTTATTTGAATGGATGGAGTTAAAATTAAATAAATGAATTAAGAAAAAATTAAAGATATAATTAAATAATTGGAATGAACATAATTTTATCAATACATGGTTAATAACTTAAGTAAATCGACTTAATATTAATAATCATGTAATAATGATAAAATGGGATATTTATGAATAAACATAAAAATAAATAAAAATTAAATATTAATTTAGTATAGCCTTCCACTACTTGGTTTGAAATCAAACCTTATTTTAAAGTTCTTGACCAACCTCTATTGGGGTGATTTCAATTATTGGGGAATTTCTAACTTGATTTTTAGGTTTATTTAACCTAGTTCGTATTAAGGGTTGATCTCCTCCATTAGACTTGGAGAAAGTAGTAAGAAAGAGTTAAGTAAATCCTTATACATGATTTTAGGATTGGTGAGTCCACTCAATAGATCAAGTAGTTTCAAGTTAATATTTTGAAAAAGTTACACCTACCTAAAAACCTTTAAAATAGATTTCTAGACCTCTGTCTGGGTTATGAAAAGGGACATAGGGATCATTTCTGCTAGAATTTTCATGCGATAGGATATTCTAAAACCAATGGTGAAGGATATTGGTTGTTTGTAAAATAGTGTGATATGAATAAACTAATAAATTAAATTTTATTATCTAAATTTATAATCTAGATAAAGTACTAAAATTATGTTATAATATATTACATAAAGGGAAAACTACATGACTTTGGATATATCAATGTTATCCATTCTAGTGAAGGATAACCTTCTGGCCAACTAAAATTTCTAGGAATGATATAAGTTCTTTTAAATTATATTATGATTTGAATGGAAATTATACATACTAAAAACCTCACTTCCAAATTTTCTTTCTAAAGTTACTTATGAAGGAATAAGTATCTCTCTACCTAAAACATGTGTTTGGTGTTATGGATGTATAATTTTTCATGTTATCCTCCATGTCCAATGATATTTTAAAGCAACACGAGGATATGGATGTGTATAGTATCATATATCACCTTCACGATCTTTATTAAGTTAAGGAAATAAAAGAGAGATATGAGATCTCTAATGCACAATTCATGTGCAAGATTGAAGAGTGGGTGATGGTCAGGCCTCATGTAGTCCAGATGATTGGCTACATAGATAACTTAGACATATTGGGGTTTTAGACCCATGATTAGTTGTACATATATCTCATTTTATTATCACTACCTAAAGTCTTCTCCAGTTTCATTGTGAACTATAATATGATAAATAGTGAGAAGAAAATTTGGGAACTTCTTACTCTAATTCACCAATTTTAAAAGGACATAGGGAATGAAAAAACTATGATCATTATGGTTAATAAGAAAAGTAAGAACAATTAAAATGGACCCAAGAATAATTCTTAGTCTAAGTCTCATAAGCACCATCCTTCCCAGAAGAATAAGATATAATAGAAAGAAAAGGAACAAAATATGGTATTTTTTGCATGTGGAAAGTTAGGCCACTATAATAAGAACTACACCTAGTTAAAGAAGAAAGAGGAAGCTTAATGTGAATTTGTTATTGAGTGGAATGTTTTTATATATAAACGTTGGGTACTATATACAACTTTTGGTTCTTACATCTATTTCCAAATATAGTAACCATGTAGATTCCATAATATTTCCAAAGGAGAGGTGGATCTTTAAGAATCCATTAGAGAATGACGTGTTGCCTTGTCTATAATAAACCACCACCTTCCATTTTCTACATAGATTATTTTTGTTTTTAAATATTTTTATTATGTACCAAATATTACCAAGAATAGAATTTATGTATATTTCCTAGATTCGAATGGTTTTATTTTTATATTTGGAAATTAGAGTTGTTTCTTTTTCAAAGATAACATATGTTATGGTATGGTGCATTCAAATAAACGAATTTATGTATTAAATCAAGAAAATAAAGTGTTGGAAATAGATAATGAATCCAGTTTGCATGACTCATTTAACACCTAATTGTGGCATCATTGTCTTGGTCATGTAAATGATAAGAATCTAACAAAGCTCTATCAAGATGGTTATTTTGACTCTTTTGACCTAAAACCACATGATATATGTCATGATTTTTTACATAAAAATGAGATGGATTTTTCATGAATACCTAACCAATAAATTCTTATTACCTAAGAATGAAACATAGTGAAATATTAGGGTCGATTTCGAGGATTCCACTTACATAAAATGATTTTCTATTGTCACTATTTATAAACAAACTAATATAATACTAAAGATAAATATTAATATAGTTGAGGGAGTTTCAGAATGAATATGGTATAAATATTTATATAATGATGAAAAATGTAAAGGAGAACACAACACATAAAGAATTCATTCAAAAGAAAAACTATTGTTCTTAGGGGTTTATGGTGAAGTAATCATGTTATTTAAAAAAATGCCACATCATCCGACTCAATATATTGATCAAAATATATCACACTACATAGGCTTGAGTCCCTTCAGGCTTGGACACTATTCATATTATGAACAAGGATATTCAACACCATTGCTTAGATAGGGAACGTGTATCTCCCTGGGTTGGTAGACCCACTATACAGGTAAAGAGGGGGACTTAATTGATAACCACATTTTATCCCCCAGGGAATTAGTCAAGTGGTTCACCGGTTGGGCCATTTCTCTGCCTGGGGGAACTAGCATAGGCTCGAGTCCGCTAGGCTCAGACACTGTTCATGTTATGAATAGGTATATTCAATTCAATTGATTAGCTAGGTAATGTGTATCTCCTGGGGTTGGCAGACCCACCATACGGGTAGAGAGGGGGACTTAATTGACAACCACGTTCTACCAGCGAGCATGTACCTGAGTGGTAGAGGCTCCTACTTGGAATCCAAGAGACCCAGGATCAAATCTGGGTGAGGTTGAATTTTTGGGGGTACTATAATAGTATTATAGTATTACTATAGAGGGTACTATTTGGTATTGTAGCAGCCAGCACTACTCATCCAATTTAGGCCTTCGGGCCACCGGTTTGGGCATACGGGTCTTAGGGACTTCAGGCCACAGGGCCTTAGGTATATAGGGCCTTTGGGCCACCAATGGACATTGGGCCACAAGGATTTTGGGCCACAAAAAAGATCAAAAAGAATCATAGACCACATAGGGAGCAGGCCAAGATGATGATTCAGATCAAATAAGAAACCACCAGAGCAGAGCTAACCGAATTGGAAGAATGAGAGGGCATGGAAACTACCATCGGGACCAGGCATCGTGCAGCTCTTCATGGGAAAATAATATTTTATCAGCCATACGAGGTGGGGAGCTAGGCGCCTTCAATATTCAGATGATGGGGAGGGTTTTTTTAAAGTGTTTCAGGTCTTGGGACTTTGATTTCATGTATAGGCCTTGTGCCTTGGGCCTACGGGTCATGTAAGGGTTACCCTTCAACACTTAAAAGGAGGATTATCCAAAATCAAATAAAAAGAAGGAATCTGGGTCCTCTAATTTGAAATATTACTACCCCACACCACGATCTCTGCATGTATGGTATTACTCTCTCAAAATATTTTTAAGAGATACCTTTTCCACACAGTACCACCACAATGTTACTCCATCACATGCAACATTGTAATGATGAATGAGAGAAACATTGGTGAAAAGGAAAAGAAAGTTGGTAGTAGAGAAAAGGGAGGAATGAAAAATCATAATCAGTTTATCCATCATTAAAATCCAAGAATAAAATAATTATAACACATTGGATGGTTAGAAACTAAAATATCAATGTTTCCCCCATCGAACAACAGTGAGATTTATTTCTTTATTTTCATGGATTTTCATGGTGGGAGAAACACAAAATAAAAACAAAAGTTAGAGAGTGTAACACCCCATAATGTTAAGGGGTTAAAAAATATAAATGTTAATACCCATTTAAATAAGTTTAACCTTTATTTTTAGGATCCTACCTGATTAGAACTTTATATTTAAAGAGTTTTGGCTTGGAGTAATGATCTAGATGGGTGACCTCCTAGGAAGTTTCCCAAAGTGTGTGCGAGTGAGTAAAAAACATTTTGGAAAGAATATGTGTTGAAATGAAGGGATATTCATTAGTATGGTGACATTTTTGGGAATATATATGGGCCCCAGTTAGGGTAAAACACATTTCTTCAGGACATTTGGGTTGCCTTTGGGGCCCAGTTGTTATATTGGTATTAGAGTAGGAACCCAACCAGGAGTGGGGTGACACTGCCTGGGTTGAGATAAATGGGTGTGAATGTAACTTCAAATACTATTAAAGTTTTAAAAAGGATAAATTTCAATAACCATTTCAATAAGATACACCTTTATTTTATGGATCCAACCATATTATAACTCCATAGTTAAAAAGTTTTGTCCTGAAGTAGTAATATGGATGGGTGACCTCTGGGGAATTTTCTCAGGGTGTGTAAGTGTGATGAAAAATAATAGCAGAAATAACATGTGTTGGAATATGGAGATATTAATTAGTTTTATGATTGATTCAGTAATGTGGTTAGGACCCAAGGAAGAGACAGAATGTGTGTACAAAGCAATTGGGTTAATTGTGTGGCCCATTTGTTATGGAGTGGGAGAGGAGGAGGAGAAAAATAATATATATATATATATATATATATATTAAATTTAAAAGGGAATTAAGACAAAAAATTAAACCCTGCTAAGATAATGAAAATGGAAAACTAAAATGGATAATTAAACAGCTAACTCTTTTGAAAGGAGGTGGAGTATAAATTTGTAAGGAGTGGGTGGCCCATTTTCACTCAAAAATATTACTCTGAATGTTTTTGTGTGTTGGGATACATTAAATGGATTAATTGTAAAATTCATCTTCTATAAAATTTTTACTATTTATATTATTTATGCACTAAAAAATTTGAACTCTATTGTATATGTTCATTAAAATTTATGAAAATTTTACTCGATAAAATATTTTTGTCCTAGAAACTATTTGTATTCTAATGCTTCGATTTCCCATACCATTATGACCATGAAATTTCTAGAATATTGTTGGATAAAAATCCCTCAAGTCGTCATTAAAAGTATTTTTGAGGTGATTGTGTTTGTTGAAAAAGTGAACATCTGTGTTGTGATTGTTGACAACACAAACCATGACATACAAATTTGTTGACAAAGGGGATTTCATGGTGGTATGTCGAGTTCAAGAGTTGTGTTCAATGATCCATGTTTGATTCAAGAATGTCGAGAAAGGAATGGATTATCTGGAGGTGGCATAAAAAGAACAGATACAAGGTGGCACCGTTTTCCAGTGTTTGCCAAATTTTTGGGCCTGAAAATCGGAAAATGAAGAAAAGCATTTTTTGGAATAGGGACTTGCGCATCATGTACATGAAGGCTTGGAAACTTGCACACCATATATTTTTCAAGATCAGATCATCAAAATATGGAAAAGGGATAAGTGTTGCACAAGTATTGGTGGTGTCACGCAAGAGACTTGCGCACCGATGCCTTGGAAGCTTGAAAACTTACGCACCTATGGTTTTTCAAGATCAGAAGATCAAAATATGGAAAAGGAAAGAGGTTTGTGCATGTTTGGAAGTGGGTCGTGAAAGTGAATTGCAGGGGAAGAGACCTGTGTGCCGAGACTTGCGCGCCGAGGGTTGACTTGCGCGTTTTCGCGCAGGGTGGTCAAATTGCCTATAAATACTGGACCACCCCTCCTCATTTCTCACCAGAGTTCAACACTTTGAAGATTCAGAGCTCCCGTCGCGCAGGTGTGGTGGTCGTGCAAGTGTTGGTGTGTTGTGCAAATGGGACTTGCGCGCCAGAGAAGGAAGTTGTGTGCCAAGTGTGAGTTGCGCGCTTGAGGTGGTTTAGGTGAGGAAGGAAGTGAGTCGCGCAAGTTTGGAGTTGGAGAAGCTTGTGTCGCGAAAGTGTATGAGGAGAGCTTGCATGCCAGTTGTGACTTGTGCACCGATACTTGCGCACCGACATAGACTTGTGTGCCAAGTAAGGTTGATTTCCCGGCCATACTTTCGGGTCGCGTGGAAGCTGGAGTTTTTCCTGATACCTTCGGTGCAAAGAGATATTCATCTACGGGTGAAATTTGGACTTCAACAGAGCATCTACATACAGAGGAAGATGCATTCCTTCATGCAAATGAAGATACCTATAGGTATATAAACTGTGAGTGGATCCTTTCCGATGCAGTGAGAAAAGGAACAGGAAGAAGGTGATCCTCTCCACCGACAGTGAGCCAGAGAGAGAGAAATAGGGAGTGACCCTTGGGAAAGCAATGAGCTGACCCTAAACCTTGTAAAGGCAGTGAGCCTGGGAATAGAATTGATATATCCCGAACCTTTGTATCCACATCTAGTGAAGAATAGTGGAATTTGGTATGACCGGAAACTTGTCGGCGTATGCTCCTTGGACGTAGCCCAGTGAGGGTGAACCAAGTAAAAATCTTTGTGTCTTCCTGCTTACTTCCCTGCATTGCATTTAAAGTATCATCATCAGATAAATAAGAATGTAAGTGATCATAATAAACACACAAGTGCAAAAAAAGTGACCCTTGTAATAAATAGGTCAAGATCCATTGGGGAAGGAAGAACTTTGAAAAATAATATCCATACCCTGATTCACCCCCCCTCTCAGGGTATATAGGCCCCTATTGGTTCTAACAATTGGTATCAGAGGGAAGGTTTCTTTGGGAGGTTCCTTTTATCATATTTGTTTTCTCTAACTTAATGTAGTTGATCTGTGTGGTTAAAGAATCAGTCTGCTCTTATCTTGGTGTGCCATGGAAAAGGGAAGATCTTTAAAGAAGAAGCAGAAGTCTGGTGAAATTCTCTAGTGTGGAAGTGTCAATGGAAAGAGTGTGATCCAGTTAAAGGAATCATGTAGTGAACAGAAGAATGGTTTGGATGGATCATATTATGAAAATACTTACTCATTCAATGATGCTAAAGGAATGAGTGAAGAACCTAATACTCCAAGTGATTTTGGAACCACTGATGATGAAGAAACACCAAGAATTCGAAAAGTATAAGTTGTCCACAAGGAAAAGGAATTGGATCATAAATTGGATGAAGCGGTAAAATCTAAAGAAAGAAAGATCCAAGCAATGGAAATTGAGGATAACAAGCTAAGAGGATTAAATCAAAGGATTATTGATGTGGCCACTGATCTAAGGGAGAAGAATGATTCTCAAGCTGAAGAACTGGAAAAGTTGTCTATCAAGAGAGAAAAGATCAAAGATGATGTTAAGGGAAAGAATCTGGACACATATGAAATTCATTTTTTGAAAGCCAGAAATGTTGATCTTGCTACACAGCTATCTGACCTAGTTCAGAAGAATCAAAGGCTACAACAAGAGAATGCATCCATCTCTGAATCAGTTTCTCAGGAAAAATTGAAAGTAAAGGAGAAAAGTGACATAGTAGAAAAGCTAACACGAGAACTAGAATATGAGATGATTTGTGGGAATCTTCTCAAGATAGAACTTTATTTCCAACTTGAATCAAGGGAAATGCAGATTAAAAAGCTGGAAGAAGAGCTAGAATCAGTAAATAAGGAAGCGGATAAATCCAATACCAAAGGAAAGTCTAAAATGAAGGATGCATTGCACTTACTATTTAATCATCCTTCGACAAGTGATGATAAAATGAAGAATAGATATGCTATTTCTGAAGAGAAACAACAGAATATTTTCTCAGCACATAGGCCATATAGTTTGGGAAAAACTGGTATTAGATTTGAGGAATCCCCTTCCGTGCATGACATAAAGAGAGCTGTGAACAATTCCAGAAGTGGAGAAAATACTGTAGGTGATGGAGACAGACCTAAAAAGGATTTTATAGGAAGAAATGATAGCATGTTATATTTATGTGGGGTTCATGGTCATACATCAAGATTCTGTTCAAAGGCATAGGAATACATCTCAGGCTGTGAAAACAGAAACATTACAAGATCTGAGAAGAAGAATATGTGTCATGAGATATCAGAAAGAATAATCTCTCAGAGGAAATAATCTGTTAGATTCTATTACTGTGGAAGAATGGGACACACCATGAGTATGTTCCAAGAAGCTGAAGATCCCCGTGTTAGAAGAAGATCTCAAGGTATATCAGCATCTCGACATAGAAATGAAAAAACGAGGTATGCCTTTGATGGAAGATGTTTTATATGTTCAGATTATGGACATTTGGCAAGAAATTGCAGCAAGAAGTTCCCAAGAAATGAAAAGGAACTCGAAAGGATATTCTCGACCCCAATGATGCATAATGAGAAATTCTACACTGGGAGACAAAGTGTTAAGGAGAAGAATAGGATTAGAGCCTCAGGGGAATCACATGGAGCTATAGGAAAGGTGTATCAGTCACCTCCTATGTCATACTCACAACAGCTCTTATGGAGAGAATGTGAACAAACCTGGAAGATTAAGGGGAGATCTACTCCAGTTGTGATAAAGAATAATAAACATTCAATGGAGGACTCACCACCAGTGAAAAAGCATGTGGTGACTCAGATATCTGATAAAATAAAGACAAACAAAGAATGTACTGAAAAATTCGCATGTCATGTTCCGCAGTGAGAAGTGGAGAAAAGAAGAAGATTCCTACAATGGAGGAAGGAGCCAGGAATGATGACAATAAGAGATATTCCTGATCATAGAAGAAATAAAGGGAAATGGAATTTTGGTGGAACATCAAAGACGGAAATGTCTACTAGTGGGTTTAAACCCCAAATGGTGAGAAAGGCCAGGCTTGTAGAATATACCTATTAGAAAAAGGCTCAGCGTGTGGGAAATAAATGCTTAGTCATATGGATAGAGCAGTTGAAGTTGGCTAGGCAGCTAGAAGAAGCAAAGAAAGAGTGTGATGCTCTACAAGAAAGAATCAAAGGGTTGACCCATCAGGATCAACCACCATCCTCTTCCTGAGGATTCTAGAAACACCCCTCTCCCTATGTGTATAAATGTTGTTAACTGATTATTCAAGTGTTTCAGGTTTTAGGGATATATGATCCAAGGTGAATTGGAATCTATAGATGAAAAGTGGAGAATTGATATGCTCCATTTCAATTGATTCAAATCAGGTACCAGAGTTGAAGAAGAAAGGGAGCAACAGAGCACAATGGGAAGTGGTTGTGTTATTAACTCTATCTCTTGTTTCCTACACCGAGTCGCAACTCATTAGGCTTAGATATTTGGTTAATGGCTTGATATTTAGTTCCATATTATAATAAATGATGCTTGAGGAAATGATGAGTGTTTATGGGTATAAATAGTGGTCATAACCCCAGGAAGTGTTGCATAACATAGGGGGAGCATTAAATAACAAAATCAGATGCAAGAGTCATCAAATAAATAATTGAATGACTCAGCTCAGGTGTTTCCTATCGAGGGAAGAAAGAAATATGGGTAGAAGAAGAAATAATCATTCATCTCTTGCTTATCTATTTCATTCTAACAAGTGGTATTAGTTGATAGTTTTCAGGATTCCAAGAAGCTACGAGAGAAAATCAAAGGTGTGTTAACAAAAATTTGAGAGAATATGTTTACAGAAATGAGGTAATTGAACAATGACACAGTGAAATGTTTTCTATTAAAAGTGAGGAATTTGTAAGAGACTCAGGGAGAGAAGAAGTGGATGAAGATGATTTAGAAGAGGATATTGATGGTGAGTACGAGGAAGTAAAATCCTTATCTGCACAAAATCCAAACAGTCGAGCTGAAATTGATAGGTAGAATATCATCAGTGATCAGTGAGCCCCAGTTCAAACAAGGAAAATTAAATCACTGCAGTAGAAATCTTTTCTATCTCAGGTTGAGCCGAAATGCTTTGATGATGCAGTTGAAGATGAAAACTGGGTTCAGACCATGAATGAAGAGTCGGATCAGATTGAGAGGAACTAGACATGGGAGATTGTTTTGAGGCCAGTAGATAAGAATGTCATCGGGACTAAATGGGCCTATCGCAACAAGATGAATGAAGATGGCATAGTGATTCGGAAAAAAGCACGGCTAGTATGCAAGGGATACTCCCATATAAAGGGAATAGATGTTGAAGAGACATTTGCACCGGTTGCAAGGCTAGAGACAATCAGATTATTTTTTTCCATAATAGTGAAAAGAAAGTTCAAAGTGTTCTAGATGGATATCAAATCCAAATTCTTGAATAAATTTCTGGAAGAGGAGGTGTATATTGAGCAGCCAAATGGTTTTCTCATTCATGAGGATGAGAACAAAGTTTTCATGGTGAAGAAGGCGTTGTATGGGCTGAAACAAGAACCAAGGGCATGGTACTAAAGGATTGATCAGTAGTTGAAAAAGCTTGGTTTCCAGTGTGGAGTAGTTGATTACAATCTCTATTTCATCAACGACAGTAATCAAAGAATGATGGTGTTGGTGTATGTTGATTACATAATATTTGGCGGATCAGATGAAGCTCAGTGTAGACAGTTTTCCGAATTCATAAAAAATGAGTTTGAAATGTCAATGATTGGAGAGTTAACGATTTTCCTTGGTCTATAGGTGACACAAGTAAGGAAT
Source organism: Viscum album (assembly GCA_963277665.1). NCBI lineage: Eukaryota > Viridiplantae > Streptophyta > Magnoliopsida > Santalales > Viscaceae > Viscum > Viscum album. Next base: position 2,104,689,971 of record OY728140.1, on the reverse strand, counting down.
GGAACATTAATTTCTCGATCAAAGTATGCTAAGGAGGTTCTGAGAAGATTTAGAATGGAAAATTCCAAGGAGATGAAGACTCCGGTTGATACCCAGATGAAATTATCAAAAGTGAGATATCAGAGTAATCTCAAGGAAAGCCACATGATTGTAGTGAAAAGAATACTTCGGTATATCCAAGTCATAGTGTATTTCGGCTTTACATATACTGAAAAATCTCAGACAGAGTTATTGGGATATACTAATGCAGACTGGGCCAGATCAGCAGATGACAGAAAATCAATGTCAGGCGGTGCATTCTATCTTGGTGGATTGTGTATTTCTTGTCTTAGCAAGAAGCAAGATTGCATTCCATTGAGCATCGCGGAAGCTTTTTATATTGCAGCAACTCAAGCATGCACATAGTTATTGTGGATGAAGCAGCAGCTTGAAGATATGGGAGTTGAATTGAAGTCTACGATCGGAATCCAGTGCGATAACTCAAGTGATATCAATCTTAGAAAAAATCTCGTCCATCACTCAAGGACCAAGCACATTGATATCAAGTATCATTTCATCAAGGAGAAGGTTGAGTAGGGAATCGTGAAGTTGGATTATGTGCTTACAGTGCTACAGGTTGCAGACATTCTGACAAAGGCCTTACCCAAGGAAGCTTTTGAGAGGCATCGACTGGCTCTGGGAGTTCAGTCAACTCCCCGCACTTAAGAGAGTGTGGATTTGAAACCCCTCCCCCTCTCCCCGAGGTATGATGTGTTTTCCCTAATGTGATGATGTGTTCTATACTCTGTTACAGACTTCAAAGGAGTGACCTTTGGGTTCATTGAAAAATGGGGAGAAAATAGTGATTGTTCAAGGGGGAGACAATGTGGAGATTTGATAAATCGTGAATGATATGGGGAGAAGCTGACAGGTGGAGCAGCTAGATAGGGGGGGTTGAAGCTAGTTGAACGTGCTTAGCCAGATCTTAGCTTGGACAACACAGGCAATAGTGCTAAAGGAGTTTTGAAGCTGACAAGAGTGAAAGCTTTAATCAGAAAGGGGGGTCATTTTAAATCTGACGATGCTAGAAGTGAACGATCAAAGAATAGATATCATGACAGCCTAGGATCGTGATTAAAGTAGAAGAGTGATGTTGGAATGTGGAAAGAATATTTCCAACAATTGGTATCAGTTTGGTAAAAATTGGTATCAGTTTGGTGTCAATAGTGGGTGTAAGAGATGAAGTGATTCATTTATGAACTTTTCATTTACTCTTGTTTCTCACACCGATCATTGCTCATGTGGGATTAGAGTATGTGTTAAGTAAATCCTTGATCGCTATAATAATCGCAAAAGGCGGATGGTGGCTGAATAATTAATGATGTATATTTTTATGGAAGAGTTGTCAACAAACCCAAAGGGGGAGATTATTGGGAAAAAATCCCTCAAGGCGTCAATAAAAGTATTTTTGAGGTGATTGTGTTTGTTGACAAAGTGAACATCTGTGTTGTGATTATTGACAATGCAAACCATGACATAAAAATTTCTTGACAAAGGGGATTTCATGGTGGTATGTCGAGTTCAAGAGCTATGTTCAACAATCCATGTTTAATTCAAGAACGTCGAGAAAGGAATGGATGATCTGGAGGCGACACAAAAAGAATAGATATAAGGTGGTGTCGTTTTCTAGTGTTTGCCTAATTTTTGGGCCTGAAAATCGGAAAATAAAGAAAAGTGTTTTTTGGAAAAGGGACTTGTGCGCCATGTACATGAAAGCTTGGAAACTTGCGCACCATATATTTTTCAAGATCAGATCATCAAAATATGGCAAAGGAATAAGTGTCGCACAAGTATTGGTGGTGTCGCGCAAGAGACTTGCGTGTCGATGCCTTGGAAGCTTGAGAACTTGTGTGACTATGGTTTTTCAAGATCACAAGATAAAAATATGGCAAAGGAAAGAGGTTCACACAAGTTTGGAAGTGGGTCGCGCAAGTGACTTGCAGGGGAAGAGACCTGCGTGCCGAGACTTGCGCGACGAGGGTTGACTTGCACACCGTCTCACAGGGTGATCAAATTGCCTATAAATACTGGACCAACCCTCCTAATTTCTCATCGGAGTTCAACACTTTGAAGATTCAGAGCTCCCGTAGTGAATGTGTGGTGGTCGTGCAAGTGGTGTTGTGTCACGCAAGTGGGACTTGTGTGCCAGAGAAGGAAGTTGCACGCCAAGTGTGAGTTGCACGCCTGAGGTGGTTTAGGCGAGGAAGGAAGTGAATCGCGCAAGTTTGGAGTTGGAGAAGCTTGTGTCACGCAAGTGTATGAGGAAAAATTGTGTGCCAGTTGTGACTTGCGCGTCGATACTTGAGCGCTGAGGTAGACTTGCGTGCCAAGTAAGGTTGATTTCCCAGCCGTACTTTCGGGCCGCGTGGAAGCTGGAAGTTTTCCCAATACCTTCGGTGCAAAGAGATATTCATCTACGGGTGAAAGTTGGAATTCAACAGAGCAAATACATACAGAGGAATATGCATTCCTTTATGAAAATGAAGAGACCTACAGGTCTATAAACTGTGAGTGGATCCTTTTCGACGCAGTCAGCAAAGGAAGAGGAAGAAGGTGATCCTCTTCACTGGCAGTGATCTAGAGAGACAGAAACAGGGAGTAACCCTTGGGAAAGTAGTAAGCTGACCCTAAACCTTGTAAATTCAGTGAGCCTGGGAATAGAAGTGATCTATCTTGAACCTTTGTATCCATATCTATTGAAGAATAGTTGAATTTGGTACGACCGGAAACTTTTCGGCGTATGCTCCTTGGACGTAGCCCAGTGAGGGTGAACCAAGTAAAAATCTTTGTGTCTGCCTGTTTACTTACCTGCATTGCATTTAAAGCATCATCATCAGATAAATAAGAAAGTAAGTGATCATAATAAACACACAAGTTCAAACAAAGTTACCCTTGTAATCAAGAGGTCAAGATCCAGTGGGGCAGGAAGAACTTTGAAAAAGAATATTCATACCCTGATTCACCCCCCCTCTCAGGGTATATAATCCCCTATTGGTCCTAACAAATATAGAGTATCCATGGTTATGTAAAAAATTCCTATATATGTTATATATCTTCATGTGATTTTTTAGATTAATTGGACAAACACAATAGGAGATATAGACCCATCTTTTAAAGTTTTCAGAATGGTGCATAGATTTTGAGGTCGGACTTGACAGCTTCATTTGGGCCTTAAATTGATTGATTCATCTATTTTTCTAGTTTGATGAAATACATACCAATGGAAATTTAATTTAAAAAAATGAATTTCATACTTTTGATCAGTTTAGAAAAAATTATTTCTAAAATACAAAAGTAAATAAAAATAATTAAAAATACAAAATTAGGACATTTTTTCAATTAAGATTAATTTACTAATAAAACCAAACAATGTGATAATTTTCCATAAAATAACACATTATTAGGATTAAAACATTTAAATTCAAAGTATAATTATAGAAAATATTGGCTATGTTAGTTCCCCCACACTCGAAAATTACACTCATGGTAAATTCAATGAATTCAACCTAATGAAAATATATGTCGTGTCTAGGATCCCATACACATGCTATAAAATAAAAAATTCAAAAATATATCCATTATTGAAAATTCCATACCATCAATGTAAATTTCACACAAAGTCTCAATTCATTCCAAGTTCAAATTTCAGTTCCATGATTGAAAAAATAGATCTAAGTAGAATTAAAAATTTAACAAGAATTTTTTTTAAATTCTCACTATTTCCTAAGTTCCTTATACCTAAGTTATATTTCTCACTTTCTTTATTAAACTTAAAAGATATTTTTTTAAGTCAATTTCCCCTTGTTTATCTAATTTTCAATATTTTCCTCACATAAATTAATTCATTTTTGATAGTTATAAACTTATTGAATTTCTCCCAACCATGTCATGTGTAAAGAACTTGTTGGATTGTATAATAGAATTTATTTATTCACACACATAGTGCCTAATGTATCAAATATTCATTTTGGGATCTTAATTTCCATTTTTAATAAATTTTTTAATGAATTATATGAATAAAAAAACATTTTAGTTGGATCCTTAATGTGTTTTTTTATAATGGAAAAGTCCTTGGTTCTAGTTTAAAAATCCAGTTTCCACATGTTATAATTCCAATTCCACAGATTTTTTAGTCACACTCTATTTACTAGTTCTAAAAAAGAATCCATGAAAATAGTGGAAAAAATCACTTAGAAATAATTTAATTGTATTAATTTAAAAACCAAGAAAATATCTCAAAAATGGCATGAAATTTTTCCACTAGGCAAGGAAGCTTTGAGATTCAAGTTTCCTAGCATAAAAACACACAAAAAATTAAAAAGAAAAAAATGATAAATTATATCTAAGAATGTTGAGATAACCCACCCCCACACTTAATATCATATTAATATTTTATTTAAGATCAAAAAAATAAAAATATAAGGGAAGAAAACCCAAAGATAAAGGGAGAAACAACCCAAGTATTTTTCAAAAGAAACCTTCAGTTAATCTCCAAGATACGACCACTTTAGATCTAATAAATAAAGACAAAAAAGGAAATAAATTTATTGAAATTAAAAAAAGTAGTAAAAAAATGGATGATAAAATAGAATATATTTTGGGTGAAATCCATTAAATAGGTGTTATGTTTTTACTTCCCCTAGTCAGGTAGTTGTAGGTGGTCACCCCCAATCTAAAGGTGGGTGTGGATTCTTTCTCATGAACCATAAAAAAAATTTCCTTCCAATGTGCATCCCTTTATACTAGTTTTAGAGAAACCCATATATAGAGTTTAGAAGTTCTATCCTCATTGCAATTTAGTACAGCTTGTATGGTGGAGGATGAAAAAAATGGGTCCTTCTTCTTTGCTTTAACCACAACTTCTTTGGCCTCCTCAACATTAATTCCATCGAGGGACTAATTATTTGATGTTATTAAATATAAAATTTTATGAAGAGTAAATTTACTTATAGTTTTATTTTTAAGTGAATTAAAATAAAAGGAATCAATATAGAAATCTTATCCTTCAATTTAAATAGATTGGGAGTTGGTTTCTTCATGAAAACCCATTGAGAATTCCTTATTTTCTCCCAATAAAAATTATTAAATAATATCAGGAAGCTTCAAGTGTTACTCATTAGGTGTATCATATTATTTTTCATTTTCATATAAGTAATTCCATGTTATGAAAAAATATAAAAAAAATAAGCATGGGGGATTAATACTCAATTCAGTTTTAATAAAATTATTAGAAATTTGGTTCAAGAAAGGATTGATTCCCTAAGTTGGTTTGGATTATAGTTCTTATTTAGTGGATAGAACCTCTTAGAGATGGTTTATAGTGGATGGAAGTAATTAGTAAGTCTCTTCTATCTTTTCTTCAAATTCCACCACTTGACTGGTTTCTTCTTCCAAGGTTTGGATGAGATAAAATAGTTTTGAGTAATCTTTTTCAAAGATGGGAAGGTCATTTTGTAGGTTACCTTCCTAAAATTGATTCTATAATTCATATAAAAAATGATGATCTCTCATAAGTGCATCAGTATGAATGTGTTATTTAGGGATCTCCTATGGTAATAGATGAGTGTGGGATGATGATGTTAATTCTTTGAGAAACTCCCTATCAACCTCCTTGGGTTTATTAACATAGAAAATAGGTGGGGAAATATTTTACAGTGCTATTTCATGTTGAAATTCAGGTTCATCTTCAGGTTCTCCAGTTGGTTCTCCTAATATGCACAGATGAATTCAGTTATTTAGATCTTTAGGTTTCTCCAATATTATCTAATTTCTTATACCTAATATTTTCTTTGAATTTTTTCTTTCTGTTCTTATTTTTACACCTCGGATTAGTCAATCCATGCATAATAATTTCAATTTGAGTAAATCATTGATAATATATATTTTTTAAATTTTTTAAATTTATTCTTTTTTGTGTTTTTTATGAAAAATAGTGTTTGAAGGTGTTGTGTATCTTCAAAAATGGTTTCAAATTAGGGGTATAGATAGTTGTTCTTAGTGGAGTTTCAAATATGAAATTATATAAATATATATAAATTAAAAACATGTTGAAAAAAATACATAAATAAGTTAGTAAATAATAAAATATTATTCTTAGGAGTTTATGGTGAATCTATCATTATTCTATAAAATATTCTAAATATTATACTCAATGTAGTGATTAAAACCTATCACGTTGTAACTTACTTATTAGAAGTATTTCTACCCCACATCGATATATTTTCACATAGAATAATACTCTTCCTAAATTTACCTAGGATATCCCTTTTTCGAGCATCACTACCAAAGTCAAACTCCATCGTATGGATGACTTAGATAGGGAAGGGAAGAAATATTGATAAATAAATAAGAAGAAAATGGTATTAGTGAAAATAGAGAGATCATATACAAAAATCAATTTAACCACCACTAAAATATTAGAATAAAATAAATAGAAACATTAAAGTGAAAATAAATCAAATCATAACATCACTCTCTCCCTTCAAACAATAGTAAAAGTTAGTTATCCATTTTCATAGAGATGGGATTATAGAGGGATAAAACACAAAGATAATAGAAAATATATGTGAAAGAGAAAGAATAAACAATATAAATTAAACATTTATACTACTATTTAAGTAGAAAAACATATTATTATCTGTATATAGGGATAAATAAAATATCTAAAACTTTTGAAATAGAGAGTAGAAGAATTTTTATAGGAAAAAGGGTGTCCAAATTTCCCTCTAATTTCAACCTCTAAAATTTTTCACATGTACAGTTTATTAAATGGACTAATTTAGTAAAGTTTTTTTCTTGAAAGTTTTTCATCTATGTATTTCATGTTAACCCATAAAATCTTAGCTCTATTGTCTATATGTAGATAGATTTATAGCTAGATTACTAAAGATAATATTTCTATCCTATAGACTCTTCATATTCCACTTATCTGATTTCCCATGCATTTATGATCTTGAAATAAGTAGAATTATATCTATAAATAGTTTAAGAAAATGATACTAGTCATATTAAATATCTCTAAAAAACTCATCTCCTTTAATTTGTTATTTTAGTATATATGGTTCCATCTCTGAAAGTCTTTATAACTTGTCACAGATTCTAAGGCTCAGATTACATGCTTCTTTTAGGCCTCATACTATTGTATTCATCTCAATGTTCAGTTGAATTAAATATATACTAGAAATAGTAGAATAAAAAAAAGGAATTTCACAATTTAAATTAGTTTATAAAAATTTCTATCCATAATATGAAACTAATTTACAATACATAAAATTCCAAATTTAATCCATTTCATAATTAGGATCAATTTACTACTAAAACCTAAAAAATGTCAAAAAAAATCATAAAATAATGCATTGGTGAGATTAGAAAAATTAAATTAAAAGTAAAATTATTGAAAATATTTTCTCTGTCAATTCCCTCAAACTTAAACATTAAACTCTTAGGCATTCATCTATATTAAGGTCAAAACAAACTTTCCAAGGTATCAATGACAACACTACACAATTATCACATCAGATAAAAATACCATTCCTCCTACATGGATTAAAATTCCCTAACTTCTCACCAATCATAAAATTTTATTAAATCTCATAATAATACTCATATGAATTTTATACCTACCTCCCCATAAATGTATTTCTATCTCATGAAAGATTTTTGATATAGATATTTTCTCATTCTCAAAAATAGGCATGATAACCATATGCTTGATATTCTCCCAGTATCTCTACTTTATAGAGTCAAAAAAAATTAATAATTAGTTTTTTTACATAGGTTGTTATGAGGTTGAGGGTTGGAGGGTTTTAAATATACAAAATATTATAGATTGAATGAGCAGGGTTAGCCTCTAAAGTGAATTAAATGTTTGAAACTAGTTTTTCTCAAGAATGGTGTGCTCCTCAATCATCTTGAAAATGAATCACCTCAAAACACATCTTTATCTCCTTGGGAACCCCATAATTTATCATTTTAGTAACAAAAAAATATTTCTTCCTTCTTCCCTTCATTTTTAATCTTTGTTTCCTTTATTTGATTAGGAATTTTAGATTTTTCTATTTTTGAGAGGAATAGAGGCACTTGGTAAGTGATGTGAAATCTCAAATCATATTTGTAATGATATTTTCACCACCCATTTATCTTTACATCATGAAATTTAATCCACCAAAGTAGCAATAAATATGTAAATTCTTTTTTTATTTCATCTCAAATGGATTCTTCGGGAAAATAGAATATAACTCATCTTCTACCACCCCCACACTTGAGTTTAAAAAAACTCATGCATTTAACTTCTATATCATGTTATAAATTTATAAATGGTTTTTGATGTGTCTTTCTAACAAGTTATTTCATTGCTATAGATGGATTAATAAAGGTTAGATGTAAAGGTGGGACAAAATAAGAGTTTAATGTAAAAAAGGGTCTTTAAAAATGGTACCTCAATCATGCTTGACACATTCTATAAACTCTAACATATTCAAAAAAATATTAAAAAAAATATCAAGTTATAGATAACACAACATAACTCAAGACTCTTAAAAAAATAGAAATGTTAAGAATATACCAAAAGGGTTTAGAAACCTCTCAAGTTGGGCAAGATTTTCAATTTTTATGGTAATTTTGCACATAAGTTTCAAAATCAATCAAACTTTATTAAATGAAAAAATTGTAAATCGGGAAATAATAATCTATTTCAACCATCATTTAAATCCAAAAACATTCAAATTAGTCAATGTGAAAAAAATACCAAGTTGGTTTGAATTTTTAAAAGTATTTAATTTTTATCAAGAATCTTAAAAAGACAGCAAAAATAAAATCATAAAACATGAAAAATTAAAGAAAGTATGAAAAAAAATTAAAACACACAAAAAATTCCTAAAATCATGTTAAATCCCCCCTGCACTTAAGATTTAACTACCCCTTCATTTAAGCTCAAATAGAATAAAAATATAAGGGAAGAAAAACTGAAAGGAATGGCATAACCTGAGTTATTTGATGGTGATGGTTTTGAGTTAAATCCTATATACTACCACATGGAAACCTTAAAAGTAAGAACAAAATGAAACATATTAAGAATAAAGAGAAGTAAAGAGAAAAGTAAAAGATAACATAACTTGGTTTTACCCTCAAATGGGTGTTAGGTTTTTAATACACCTAATCAGTAAATTTCAATACTTTATCCCTAATCCAATGGTGGATGAGGTTTTCATTGTATAAACCACCACATTTTATTTCTCCTACTATCCATAACTAGATACCAAAGGTGAGAAATCTCAAAGAAAATAAAAAATTTGCCAACCCACAAAAGAGAATAAATAAAAAAAATATTATGAAGAGAGGGAGGGAAGAGAATTTAAAAGGTATCCCTATTTACTATTGTAGTTCCTTCCTCTATATGATATACATGTTAATGTATCGGAGGTAGAATAATTACTATAGGCTTCTAGGTATCTTCTTTATTCCACTACTTATGTGGCCACTTACTTAACATCTAGGGTATTCTTTATTTTTGTTGTATCAGAAATTTCAGAAAAAAATAATAATTTAGAAAAAAATAACTTGAATAAGATTAAAACAGGAATGATTAATATAAAAATATTCTCCTTCAAGAAAATTGGATTGGAAATTGATCTCTTCTATAAAGGCCATTAGAAACTTAGTCTTAGCAGGTGTATATTCATCATAATTTTTCAAAGTAGGATAGTGGTAGAGAGGTACTGATTTTTCATTATCCTAGATATGAGAATCACTTACCCTTTAAGTTCTACAAATGTGACCAATACTAATCTGAATCATATTAATCTCCCACATATACAACAACTAGTATATATAATTTTAATAACTCTTCTAAAAATGGTTGGTAAAGTTCAAATGGGTCTTCTTTCAAATATATCAAGGGATCCCCATGTTCTTAAATAGAAAATATTATTGGGGAAGTCCCTTTCACCATTGGTTCTGGTTATGATGCTAGTTTCTTCTCTTGAGATGCATGGATGTATTTATCTATCCATTCTATTTTTCTTCCAAGACTTTTATATCATCTTTAATTCCTTATAACTAAGATTTTATATCATTTTTAGTTTCATATTCTTGTAGTTGAAACTATGAGTAGTTAGTCTATGAATAATAATTTTAATTTTAATAAATCATGGAAAATATTTTTTAGATTTTAAAATTTATGTCTTTTTTGTTTTATTATGAAAAGAAAGTGTGTGAAATTATTGTCTCTCCCCATAAATGGTTCCAAATTTATAAGAGATATTTGTCTCAAATATCTAGATAATATATTCTCATTACCTAATAATGTGGCATAGTTTTCACCTTATGTTCGATCTTGAGGATTCCTCTCACACACACCATTCTCCTATTGTCACTATTTATAACTAAAATATACCACTATATGTAATAATAATATATTGGGGGTTTCAAAGATGAAAATGATATAGATATATATAAATGAAGAACACAATGAAAACAAGACAAATATAAGTTAGTAAAGAATAAACTATTATTCTTACGAGTTTATGGTGAAGTAATCAGTGTTCTATAAAATATTCTCAATATTATACTCAACATAGCTATCAAAACCTAACACACTATTCCATAATTATTTGAATTGTTACTACCCCAAATCGAGATCTCTTCATGCAGGAAAATACCCTTTATAAATTCAACAAGGATTTCTCTTCACTGGCCATCACTACTGTTGGCGCCAAAATATTGCACGAAAAGAAGGGACAAAAAAGAAGCCCCGCACGCTGCCTCGCGAAGCTCCAACGCGAAGCACCCCTGAGCATCGCGGCTGCCGCGAAGCCCAGTAGGCGGTAACTCTCCGCGAACGCCCTAACGTTCGCGAGCCCGCCGCGAAGCACAGGAGGCGGTAACGCTCCGTGAACACCCTAACGTTCGCGAGCCCGCCGCGAAGCACAGGAGGCGGTAATGCTCCGCGAACGCCCTAACGTTCGCGAGCCCGCTGCGAAGCACAGGAGGCGGTAACGCTCCATTAACGCCCTGAAGTTTGCGAGCCCACCGTGAAGCACAGCAGGAGGTAATGCTCCACGAACGCCCTGACGTTCGCGAGCCCGCCGCGAAGCACAGCAGGTGGTAATGCTCCGCGAACGCCCTGACGTTCGTGAGCCTGCCGCGAAGCACCCGCCGCCCCTTCGCGCCGCGTGAGTTTTGCTTTGTGGCACTCCTTGCCTATAAATACTGGCTTCCCCATGAGTCCAGAGGATGGACAATCTGATCTTTCAGCTTCTCAACTACCGAATTGCGAAGCACCCTTCTCCCTGGGAATCATGAGCTCTGCGAGGTATTTTTACTTCGCGAGATGCCTTCGCCTTGTCTTGTTTTGAGCCCCTCTTCCGGGAGGGATTCCCTTTGTGAAGCCCAAGGGAATTCGTGAAGGAGGGGGATTCCCAAGGGAATTCGGGTAGCCTCTGAGCGTTTATGCTTCGCGAAACACCCATCATGTACTAGTGATTCCCATGCCAAGGCAGGGTCGCTGCATATCGCAAAGCACACTACTTCACAGCACCTTGCTTCGCGAGGCGCCCCTGCTTCGCGAGGAAGTGCTCCGCGAATACTATTCCACTTCAGGAAGTACCCCCCATTCACACCTCTGCCCCATGCTAAGGCCAAGGCACTCCACTTCGTGAAGAACACTCCTTTTCTTGGCAATTCCTCTTCCCGTACGACCCTCCATGTTTGCACGATGTGATTTAAAAGTCCCGTGGAAAACACCACTCGTAGCATTGCTCTGCCTAATTCTTCTCCACATAGGAACGCTAACGTATATTTCTTCTTCGCATAGCCACGCTAACGTGGACCCCTCGATGGTTCGCTCTGCGACCCCCCTTGACCACGGCCTTACTGGTACCTTCCTTCCCCCAAGGAGCAGAGGGTGCCGGTCATGTAAATTCTAGGGGTGCAGAGTGAACCCGCCTCGTCTGAGCTGCAGGATGTTAAATTTCCAAGCACTTCGTCCTCAACACATGACGATAAACTGTGATCCAACTCTGTGCCTCGAACACAGGGTCCCCTCATCTCGTACATTCTTTACGCTACTCGTCTCCACGGACAAGGAATCACCCCCTCCACAGGGGATGATATCCTCCTTATCGGAGTGGCGTATGTCCACAGGAGAAGGGCAACCACTTTGGTGTAAGCCCCCTTGCCTTTCTTGCGGAAGGTAGCACCCATGCACCTCCGTACTTCCCCACTGCCAAGGTCAGTGGAGGGCGCGATAGGGAACGAGGCACCTCCCATCATTGGTCCCAAATCCCTCTCTCGCTGCGCTTTTCCGCACTTCGGGCCTCCATCTTGGAGTAAGTCCTAGCACCATGGGATACCTAATGCATAAGCCCCTTTTCTCTTCTCACGGACTCACCCTTCACGACGTGATCATCAGGTCCTTGCTGTCTCTTGTTTCTCACACCGAGCATGACTCACGTGGGCTTAGAGTAAGCATCGACTGTGACAATACCTCGTCCAGCATGACGTTAAACTGTATTCCCTCATCCATCATGAAGTTAAACTGTATGCCCTCATCCAGAATGACATTAAACTGTATGCCCTCATCCAGCATGACGTTAAAATGTATGACGTCCAGCATGACGTTAAACTGTATGCCCCCGTCCGGCATGACATTAAACTGCACATCCATTTGAACTACGAGTTATTTGGTCCATGTCAAGGCATGGTACGTAGGAAGCCTCCATGAGGTTCAAGCCCGCCACCCGTCATTTCTTCACTTCGGTTCACTGACACCCACCATCCTGAACTACGAGGACTTTGATCCATGTCAAGGCATGGTACGTAGGAAGCCTCACGAGTTTCAATCCCACCACTAGTGGACCCCTGGGTTCACCTTCATGTCAGTTGGCTGACAAAGCCCTCTGAACTATGGGGTCTTTGATCCATGTCAAGGCATGGTACGTAGGAAGCCTCGACGAGGTTCAAGCCCACCTCTCGTTGTTTATTCACGCAGGGTTCATCTTTGTCCCACACGACGTTAAACTGCATTCCGGTCCAGCGGAAAGTCGTTGTGACCAACCTGAACTACGTGGTCTTTGATTTATGCTAAGGCGCGGTACGTAGGAAGCCTTTACGAGGTTCAAGCCCACCGCCACCTGGACCCCTGGTCCTTCTTCACGTCGGCCTTCCGGCGTCCAACCTGAACTACGTGGTCTTTGACCCATGTCAAGGCATGGTACATAGGAAGCCTCCCAGAGGTTCAAGACCACCACCTATTGGTCACAACGACCTTCTTCACGTCAGGTCACCAGCACCTGGGCAGCCTAGTGTGTAAGCCCCACACCATCTGGACTAAGGTCCTCACTCGCGTCAGTTCTCTGACACACAATTATGAACTACGTGGTCTTTGATCCATGTCAAGGCATGGTATGTAGGAAGCCTCCATAAGGTTCAAGCCCATCACCCAGTCGTTCCGACCTCACTCACGTCGGTTCACCCCCGTCCTGCATGATGTTAAACTGTACTCCACATTCCATCTGAACTACGGGGAATTTGATCCATGTCAAGGCATGGTACGTAGGAAGCCTTCACGAGGTTCAATCCCACCACCAGTGGACCCCCGGGTTCACCTTCATGTCGGCTCACTGACGATGCCCATCGGACCAAGGTCCACCTTCATGTCGGTTCTCCAATGACACCCATCGAACCAAGGTCCACATTCACGTCGGTCCTCCGGCACACCAACCCGAACTACGAGGACTTCGATCCGTGTCAAGGCATGGTATGTAGAAAACCTCACGAGGTTCAAGCCCAACATCCATCAGGCCAAGGTCCACCTTCACGTCGGTCCTCCGATGCACCATCCCGAACTACGCAGACTTTGATTCCCTGCCACGGGGATACGTACGAAGTCTCTTCGAGGCTCAAGCCCAACTTTACCATCTCCCTTGCGATGGTCCCATTTCATTCCCCCTTCACTTCATTCAACTCTCCATCATCTACCCTGATTCTCACCCGGACCGCCATATCCCGGCAAGATCATGTCATTCCACTCCTCTTCACAACATTCAGGAAGTCGCCCACGGGTTGGCCCCGATATCGGCATCCCTTAAAGGGAAATTCCTCAATCCGATCCATTCCAGCTAATGTTCTGATCAGGCCGATCCATCTCCGCTGGACGTTAAACCTGCAGTATACCCTGTGTTAAACATAGGAAGCTGAGGAAAACCTCAGATATATGCCTATGGCATATAATTCCCTGCATTAGATGTGGGATGCATTGGGCTTTCATGCCCCCGAGAAACCGTATGACAAGGGAAAAAAGAAAAACACGCCGGTTCCCCAGCATTCAGACACGCTACTGATTCCTCGACATGACTACTCCCCCGACTGAAGGTTGTTGCCCTGACCAGACCCTTTGGAATGTCCTGACAGAAGCAATGTAATTAACCGACATCCATGGAAACATGGCACTGGGAATAGTTTCATGAACAACGTATTAAATCTATGAGGGAGACCCGGACTAGGTGACGAGTTCCGAGGAGGAATCCACGGAAGGAAGAACCGACATCCCATCATCTCAATTTCGATCAAGGAGCAGACGTCCCTGAATAAGGAGCGAATTCTGCCCACCTTTGGAAAGCGGGAATGTGGGGAAACAGTTGCACGTCCTCCATAGACGGATGCACGCGCCCCGGTGAAAGCCTCAGAAACAGAAATGGTGAACCCGATGTGAAATTCTTCTCCTCAATATGGAGATTTGTAGCATTCGAGACACCAGTAGATTAACGTGTCACTGGATCTAGATATTCGACGCCGGGTCCCACCAAGAAAATAGCGTGCCTAGCGTGAAACTCACCGGAAGTTGGGGTAGTAGAACGTGGGGCATTCCGTTCTGCAACGTGTTGTCATGGATCCCTGTTACCAACATGTAGAATGGAATGAAGTTGGGGCACTGGTTGTCAATCCTTTTCCTCGCAGTGTTGATGAGTTGATCTCTCTGTTTCCCAGGAACCAGGTTGCCACTATGGAGACATGATCACCACCTTCTCGCCTACGCAGGGGCGGGGGAAATACCAGCACAGCTTCCCCGCATGGCTCCACTGCCGCCACGACGGCCTCTACATCTGTGAATACGGGGCACCCACGTCCCCTCTCCCCATCAGAGATCATCCAGCGAAGGCTGATCAACAACCTTGTATGAAGGTATGAGGAGGAAGGGGTCATCCCAACTCGGGATATGGCCCACCTGGACCTGGAGGCATCCAGGCCCCGCCGTCAACGCCGCCCTCAAAGGCCGCGCAGGGAGCCCCTGCTCCCCACCCCAACATTCAATCATTTCAGGAGCCTGTCCCCAGAACGCCTCGACGACTTATCGCCTTACGCTGATGAGGCGGGTGATGTCCGGCTCGACCCGCTCAGAGTCCCAATCCAGGGGCTCTAGGCAAGGGCTCCCATCCGGATGCATCAACGTCACCGACCGACTTCACCAGAAGAGCAGGTAGTCCATGCCCCTACACCACTAGCACCAGCTCGTTTAACCCAGCGTCAGCGTCAGGCCCGAGCTGAGGACGCTCGTCAAGGGGCGTCGACATCAACATCTACTATGGCCCAAGCCACCACCGACATGCATCATGGATTCCCTGCACACACTGAGCAGGGGCACTCCTTCACCCGACCAGGACCGAGGCTCCAACCGCCCCATGGGCAGGTCGGGCTGGCTCTCGGGGTTGCAGGCCTGAGTGGTGATTGCCCCGAACCAATTCGCGGTAATGTCACCCCGTACGGAGGGCCTCCCCGTACCACTATTCCATAGAGTGTGGTCCTTCCCTACTCAGAAGCTCGTCACAGAGGTATACCTCATGCTACCCCCATCCCGAAGGAAGACTTGCCCCGCGGCAGTGACTATCGGCGCGGAAACCTCTCTCGTGCCTACCATACAAGGTATGGAGTCCCTCCTCCTGCCCCTGACCGTCGATGTGAAGGAACTGCCCATCCGGTCCCTCTCCAATGTGGGGGTCCTCCCTACATCCTATCTGCAACTGGAGAAGGTCCTCCTCGCCCCGAAAACTCGAGGAGTAAAAGTCAGCCTTGCTCCACCCGCATCGACCATGGAGGTCCTCCCCATGCTCCTGCCGGTTCCAACAGAGGTTCCACCCACGTGGGTGTTGTCCATGGAGGTCCTCCCCATGTACCATTCGACATTTTCCCCGATGCCCCTCGCACCCTGTCTATCTCAAGCGGGAGCCCTCTCTGCCATGGAACTAGCGCCGCCCCGAGACTACATGTTGAGAATAAACCTTGTCCCGAAGATCCATCTAGGGGCAGGAGAGCGGGTCGTCACCGCCACAAGAAGAGTCCTGGGAAGGCCCGAGTGGAGGTCAAACCAGCCCATTTCTCGGATTCTGAAGCAGAATGCTACTCAGCGACAGAGCCTTCTCCCCGCTCCTCCGTGTCAAGGACTGGGGCAGGAACGAGGCGCGTAAGCCTCATCCTCCCAGAATGAAAAGTCCACTGGATTCCCACCTCTCTCTGCAGGTACATCCAGGAGGAAGAAATTGTAGAAATTTTGCAGTTCCCGACCATGAAATCACCACTTTCATCACCAGAAGCACCCTATAACTCTACCATAGATCACGGAGAGCTATTTTGGGGACCAACGGCGGTAGAGAAACGACATGACCTATCGCCGGAAACCGCAATTCCTGCGCTAGAAGCTATGGCTATCAGCCCATCGTATCGTGATATTGTGGTCAGGTCACCTCACTCTTCAAAGGATGGCCTGGAATTTGGTATCCAGTCAGCTCATTCACCGTATTCTCCGCCGACAAGTTTACTGTCCCAGCGGTCCACCTCGGTACCGTTATCGGTCCCTCAGCTGCCTTCGGTTGACGAGTGGGGCAATACGAGGCCAAACCCCAAGTCCGAGCCCAGGAGCTTCTGGAACATTCTCACAGCAGATCACTTCCCGGAGAAGTTCTGGCCGACGGCAGCGCTGAACTTTTGCGCACCAGAGTCCCTTACCCCAGAGGAAGTGGGGTGCTTTCGTCAAACCCTATGGGTGACACACTTCCGCCTTCATTATGAGCGGATGATGTACACCAGGAGTCGAGAGCACTTTGAAGAAATCGGCGAGCAATGCTGCCTGATCGATTTGGCCGCACTCCCTATGGCCCAGCACCCTGAGTCACCAGGCCGTCAGAGCACCCTTCAACGGAAATGCATTCAGAGTTTCAAAGTACTCTGCAGATTCATCAGGGAATCTACCCCCCATGTTCAAGTCCGTGGTTGGGGACACTATGCCTCTCTCCTCTTCATCCCTATCCGAAGACAGCACGATTCGTTATACGACATTGAGGACATGCCCTTGAGAGGGGTCGCGGTCCACATGGCTGACGTAGTGGACAAGGAAGACGAGCTTGAATTTCCCGATGGAGACTTACCCCTTGAGGGTGTACCTCCACTGCTGGACCCATCAGGGAGGGTTACCTGTCAGCAGAGAAACCTTCTAGGCCTCCCTGTACCCACCGAGTCACTAGTACTCAGTCCAAATGCCGGTAAGGGTAAGGAGCATGTCGGAACTGTCAAGCACTCCGACCCGTCCGCCATTGTACAGAAGACAGACGAAGATCCCAAAAAGGCCGTGTTGCGCCAGCATCTTGTTGAACAGAAGAGTTCGGTTGACGAACTCCTGGTCGAGCGTGCTGCAGAACAGCGGCCCGACTACGGTAATCCCAAGATGGGGAAACAGGGGCCGGAACAATTTCCCCCCGGAGAGATGCCTCCGGGCAACCTTGATCATGCTTCTTTCATAGACAGGGCAAGAGTCGGAGCCCACAGCAAGAGGGAGCGATACGTCTCGCCAAACCCTCCTAAACGACGGGGAAATATGAGGAATCCAGCCCGAGTTCCCCCAATCGCCCCACAGGCCCTTCCACCAGTCGCCCCACGAGCTGCTGAAGCTATCTATCGTGTCGAAGAACCCGGCAACGCACTTGTGATTAGGGATCCCCGTCAAGACAGGGACCCCCACCCGAATGATCTTATAGCGGAACTCATCGCCTACATCGAAGCATTGGAAACGCGGCAGGTGGAAGTCCCACCGGATGGCAATCCATATCCCACGTGGGTGGATGATATGCCCGCACCCCCAGGTTTTGGGAACCCCACTTTCTCGCCCTTCAACGGGACAGGGGACCCGCCACAGCACCTGGCCCATTTTTCTTCCAGGTGTGGCCCCATGCTGGGGACTCCGGCCCAGCAAGAAGCCACCAATATCTGATGTTTCGTGCAGACATTGGAGGGCCCCACATTTTTCTGGTACAGCCAGCTCCCTATAGGATCGGAGACCGGTTGGGAGGATCTCCGCCGGCAGTTCCTATACCAGTTCAGCTCCACCACGCGAAATACCAGCATCGCAGACCTCTTCAAGTGCAAGCAAAGGCCGGATGAGCGAGTCGCGGACTTCATCGCCCAGTGGAAGGGGCTTACATACTCCCTCAACATGCCACTGACTCAGGAGAAATTACTGACAATGTGTATAGGGAATGTTAAAACGGAGCTGGTACCTTCCCTGGTCACCTAGAACTACCCTGGAGGGTTCTGGGATTTCTCAGATAAGGCTCAGCGCCTTGAGGAGGCTCTGCAATAGGCTAGTCAGGCACGTTCGCTGCCCCCTGTGATCCCATCCAGGAGGGCTTCCAGAGCCGAACCCACCGCGGTGGCCCAAATAGAAGCCCCTAGGAAGCTGGAATTACTGTCAGCAGCACTGGCCCCGTAACCCCGCAGAGGTCCTCCACCTCAAGCGCAGGCTTCTACCCAGCAGCGGCCACCTTAGAATCGACAGGTTTCCCCGCGCAATGCGCCACCACAACCTTGGCGAGACAATCAGGCACCGCCTCCTCGGTAGGCCCCTCCGGCCCCTCGTCAGGGCCAGGCCCCCAGGGCTGCCTATCTGGAAAGAAGGCACCAAACTTATTGGTTCAACGAGAATTAGGTCCCTGGCTACTTCCGAAGTGCTCTAGAGCAAGGGATTGTGCGCCTACCCGAGTGCAGAAGGCCGGTGGAGGCAAATCTCACCGATCACCCCAACTACTATCCTTATAATCGGATTCTGGGGCACACCCTCAAGAAATTCTATGTGTTTAAAGACTGTCTTCAAGACCAGGTCAACAACAACATAGTCAGGTTGGGCCCAGCACCAACACAAGTAGCGAGTGTCTTTGTAGGGTCAGAGATTGGTAGCGACAGCGAAGGCGAGTGGCAGCAGGTTCCTAGCCGTGGGTCCCAGAAATACGATGACTGGATGGCTCGAAAAACCGTCGCTCATTCCCATGGTATCATCCGAGCACACCTAAATCAACCGGATCCTTCGGAGGAAGTAGTCGGTACCTCTGCATCGCCTTCACAGCCAACCTCTTCCCAAAAGGGAAAGCAGCGATGACGCAAGAAGAAGCAACGCGCTCCACCACTGTCGTCATTATCCCACACTCTTGGAGACTTTATGCCCCCTGAAATGGGGATCCCTCCCAGAATCTGCCCAGTGGTAGATGACTCGTCAAGCGACAGCTAGGGGTACGCTTCGGTTAACACCGTGGAGCTGGTAAATCCCTATATGACTCCCGATGAGGGGGAACGCCAGGCGAGCCTCCCCAATGTTTCCAGACGACGTCAATGTCAGCGAAACCGCAACCATGCTAGTCATCGAGGCATGTCAGCGGGCACTTTCATTCAGGTCGTGCATGCTACTGAAACCAGACAGCAGGCTCAGCACAGAGCTCAGCATACGCAACCTCATATGATGCCCCTAGCTCTACCCCCACCGCCATTTGTGCTACTAGATCGGGTAGAACTGCCTCTTCCATATCACAGTCAGTCTTGATCGGCTACAGGCCAATCTCCACTGTCTGATCCTAATCCGGCGACTACTCTCCAGGCTTCAACTAGTAGGCAACGGGATGTACCCAGCACTAGCCAATCGCCGGTTCAACCGACAGGACCCGCTATGCCTCCAACTGCATAACGAACTCCTATAAGCAGAGGCTCATGCTTGGCATGAAAGTATGATGTCCTAAAGCACCTGGTCGGAATTCCAGAAAGTCTTTCTATCCCTGAGGCCCTTTGCCTATCGTCTGAAATGCGCAAAGCACTTGCCGAGGCCCTAAGGATCCCCCTTCAGTTTGAGACCGAGGTAGCAACTGCGGAAACCTTCAACGCTGAGGAAATTGAGAACACCGAATGCCAGGAAGTTATCTCTTTCTCTGGTGAAGATGATGACCCTCCCATACAGGGGAATATTCACCCATTATACATCACTGGCCACTTCAATGGAATGGAAGTCTGCCGCTGACTTTTTGACACGGGTTCTAGGATCAACCTAATCCTGAATCGGACACTGCAAAAGTTGGGTCTGTCTAAAGATGATTTAACTCCCTCCGACCTTAGAATCCAGGGATATGACAGGACCAAGCAATCCCCAGTCGGCAAAATCTGCCTGAAGACCCAGTTCGGTGGCCTAATTGCCAGCACCGAGTTCATGGTTGTCTCCCAGGACACCGCCTACAATGCATTGATGGGTAGGTCATGGATCCATCTACACACAGCGGTCCCTTCATCGTATCACCAATGCCTCAAATACTCCCTCAATGGTCGAGTAGGCCTGCTCCAAGGAGATGTGTCTCCTTTCGCCTCTTGTGAAGCCCGCTATCTGGATGCCGATTATTACAAGAGCAAGGATAAGCAAATCCTGGTAAGTGAGGATGAACCTGCCCTAGTCACAAGTGATCCATGGGTAGGCCTGGTTGACACCTACATCTTCCTGATCCATTTATTGGAGTCCACGACCCCGGACATGGGGCAATGTTTTGTTGTTTCAGGTACGCAAGGAAGGCGTGTTCCCATGTCCAAGAGACGACGGAAAATCACCTCGTACTCCTATGCCAACCAGGATCAGGTGATCCCGAAGCCTCCTGCCCCTGTGCAGTACTGGTATGTCAAGCTTATGACAACGGCAGTACGTCATACGTGTCTCTTCTACCAGTCTGGAATCAACTGACTCAGGCCGACGCATCACCACTGCTTTGATGTCATCAAACATGGCCTCTTAGGCCGAAGGCCAGATGGGATAGGATCAACTGCCTTCATTTCTATAGTCTCAGTGGCGAGTGGTTCTCCTTATATGATGACCACTGCTACCCAAGCCGGAACCAGCTGCCCGTCAGGGTTTGATAGCTTGGAAGTAGCTCCCTTTGCGGGAAACCCCTCCATGGGTGGAGAGGCAGATCTGGAGGATGCTCCCCCCGCCTTTGAGGAAGGCGTCTCTACCATGGTTGATGAACTGGTACAGGTTAACCATGGTAGCGAGGCAGATCTGAGACCCACATTGATCAGTGCATCCATGTCCCCCGAGGAGCAGCAACGGTACGTAGACTTTCTCAAGCAACACTACGATGTGTTTGCCTAGGGTTATGGTGAGATGCCAGGACTAGATCCTCAGGTAGCCATTCACTATCTAGGCCTCCCGTCAAACTATCGTGGGTTTAAGCAGCCTCCCAGAAAGATGCACCCTTCGCACGGTGCTATGGTTGAGGCCGAAGTTGACAAGATTATCAAAGACAACTTCATCAAGGAAGTCCAGTACCCCAAGTGGCTTTCCAACATTGTGCCATTCAAGAAGAAGAATGGGAAAATCAGAGTCTGCATCAACTTTCGTGACCTCAATCGCCACTGCCCAAAGGATGACTTTCCCCTCCCGGTGACTGAGTTATTGATTGATGCCACGGCCGAGTTCCAAGCTCTCTCTTTCATCAATGGGTACTCCGGGTATAACCAGATCCGGATGCACCCCGAGGATGAGGAATCCACTGCCTTCAGGGCTCCCCAAGGTACCTTTTGCTACCAGGTTATGCCCTTCGGCCTGAAAAATGCGGGTTCCACTTATCAGAGGTACATGCATCGCATATTCAGGCCGATTCTCAGGATGTTGTTGGAATGCTACGTGGATGACCTAGTGGTCAAATCGCGCTAGCGCCAGGACCAACTCAAAGACCTTGAGAAAGTGTTCGGTTTCCTCTGTTCCTGCCACCTGAAGATGAACCCATTAAAGTGTGCCTTCGAGGTCACCTCTGGGAAGTTTCGTGGCTTTTTTGTTAGATACTGAGGCATTGAAATCGACCTAGAGAAGATCAAGGCCATCAGCCAAATGCCTCCCCCAAGAAATATTCAGGAACTTCGAGGTTTCCAAGGCCACTTAGCCTATATACGCCGATTCATCGCGAATCTGGCCGGAAAGTGTAAGCCCTTTTCCCGGCTCATGAAGAAGGGTGCCGCCTATGAATGGGATGAAGAGTGTCGGACCGCCTTCGAGGAAATCAAGCAGTATCTACTCCAACCTCCGTTTTTGATGCCACCCATCTCCAGAAATCTGCTGGTCCTTTACGTGACCACCCTGTAATGGTCCCTCGGTGCACTTCTCGCCCAGAAGAATAACGAGGGTATGGAGAACAGTCTCTACCATCTCAGTCGTATGCTTATTGATACGGAGATCAGATATTCCCCAATCGAAAAGAGCTGCCTTGCGCTCGTTTTTTCTATACAGAAGTTGCGGCATTACCTGCAGCACCATGAGGTACAATTGGTCTCTTGGGTAGACCCACTGAAGTACATCCTAAACCGCCCCATGTTGACTGGCCGATTAGCATGGTGGGCGGTTGTTTCGCACGGAATCCGGGGATGACCTCCTGGACGGGAGATTCAAACGTTCCGATCGGTTTCTAACGGGTTTGTTCGTAGAACCGGAAACATCCAATGATTTCACATCTGTTTGGACCTACTTTCCAAAGGTAGGCGCTCATTAGCTTGTGGGCTAATGAGGCTTAGGAATTTGCATTGGTCGAGAGGATGGGAGGTCGGACTCATCACACCTTTTTGAGGGGAATTATTGTCTACTCCGGGACTCTCTTTATAGATTTAAGTTATGTTCGTGAATCCTTATTACATTACCAAGTATAAAATGAGCTTTCCTTTAGTTTTAACAATCAATGATTAAATATGAAAGAAATTTAGAGAATCTTTTATATGTATTCGAGGTTCTTCATCAATAGAGAATCATCTATATCTGTTTAGAGATTCTTGATCAATGGTATCCTTCAAAATATTTATATAAAAAGTCTCTTGGTCATTATGATGACCAGGCTGGTTTTAAAGCCACTCAGTGGGGCACTTGAAGTTTATCGTCATTCAGAAGGACGGAGATTATTTCAAAGTTGGGATCGAACCCATAAATGGGCTACCTACGTATCCTTTGTTTTGGAAAAGGAATCAGAACCCACGTAGTTCAAGTTATGGAGTATGATGTTTATGATTGATGGCTCAAAGAAGAATGTCATAATTACTTTTACACTCTAAGCTCATGTGAGTCATGCTCGGTGTGAGAAACAAGAGGCATTGGTAAAATTTAAACAATTGTGCAATGAAAGATGCAATCATAAGAAATTGTTTGGGGCTTATGTATGGATGACTGCCCAGATAGATGAAGATTTAGGATTTACTTTTAGGGAGAAAATCCATGAACAGGGTCCACAAAGTTATATGTGCTTTATGGAGATTTGAATACTCTAATCTTGGGGTTTATTCCTAAGTAGAATGCCCAAGTTAGGAGGGGACTTATGATTGGGTTTTATTCCTGAAAAGGAAACCCAAATCAAAGGTAATTTATGACTGGTTAAGAGAAGTTTAAGGGGACTTGGGGATTATTCCTGAAAAGGAAGCCCAAGGTTATGACTGAGTCTTATTCCTGAAAAGGAGACTCAAGTTAAGGGACTCAGGGTTTACTCCTGAAAAGGAAGTCCAAGATTATGACTGAGTCTTATTCCTGAAAAGGAGACCCAGGTTAGGGATTAAGGTTTGGGGCTTACTCCTGAGGAGGATGCCCATATTTGAGGTTGGGGCTTATTCTTAAGAAAGATGCCCAAGATTAGAGGACTTGATTGGGGCTTATTCCTGAGGAAGATGCCCAGATCAAAGGTTTTATAACTGGGGATTATTCCTGAAAAGGAGACCCAGGTTAAGATTTTCTCATCTTAAAGGATGAGGTTGAATGAATGAACTCCCCGTATTTTAGGGACATAAGGATATTTAAATCACTAGACTTTGAGAGAGATTTCACAGAATTCCTTTCAGATAAGAAAGTCAAATCAAGAATTCATGCCATAAATGGCTTTGAAGAGTGTCTTGAAGACTGAATCTTAAAGAGGAAAGGTGAAATGGTTGAAGAGGGGTAAAAATGGGCAAGATGGGCACCCAAAAAGATAGGGGCGCGCAAGTCTTGAAAGGCGCGCAAGTCCTGCGGCGGCGCGTAAGTATTGGTCGCGCAAGTATACTTGCGCGACATGAGGGGTACTTGCGCGATTTTCAACCAGCATTGAAATTCTTGAGCGACTCTTTATTAAACCCTTTATCATCCTCTTGAGGTTCTTCCAGAGAAGGGACGCGCAAGTTATATTGAAGGAATTAAGTTGGCGCGCAAGTGTTTGTTAAGTTTCAACACTTAGGCCTTCCTTCTTCTCTTTAGATCTTCCGTTCTAGGTAAGAAATTACCTTAGAAGTGTTCCGGAAGCTTTGAGAAGACCCAGGGCGGTTACCGGGCGGTTACCAATTAGGTCGCGCAAGTCACCTGCGCGACCAAGGTAGCCGCGCAAGTATACTTGCGCGGCAGTGGTATCACTTGCGCGGTGGATTTGCTGTTGATCCTTTGTTCATGCCTTTGTCGATTTTTGATGTTTTCTTCAAAGGATGAATCACTTTTAACTGAGATATTCCCTTTTCCGATCTTTAGATTCTGTGACGAAAGGAGCGTCAACAAAAGTCCCCCCTCAGAGTTGGATCCGGAGAGAAATGAGGATTTGACTCTGAGGAAATCGAATCCTTCCAAAGGAAAAGGGAGGGCACGCAAGTCTTTCAGTGCGCAGAGGGTGGCGCGCAAGTCTGCGTCGCGCAGGCCTTAAGCGCTCTGGGTGTGGCGTGCAGGTAGGCTTCTTGGCCTATAAATACACGGCCTCACCTCCGTACAAGTATCCGGATTTCCGGACATCATCCCTTCTCGAGCTCTCGCCGCGCAGGTCACCTAAGCCGCGCAAGTCTCTTTTCCATTGTTCCCTCGATGTCGCGCTCCTGTAAAGGTATTCGTATTTGCGCGGTTTATACTTGCGCGTCAAAAACTAGCGCGGCACATGAAATACTTGCGCGTCCTTGTTTAGACTTGCGCGACTTAATGCCTTGGCCATTTTTTCCAAATTCTTTCACAAATTTTAAAAAATAAACCCATTTAAGAGTTAAATTTGTTCAACTTTTGTGCAGATTCAATGGCTCTTAGACCTGGATTAATTGATGAACTGTCTAGCAAGCGGATAGATGATATGATGAATATCATTGGCCCTGATTATTATGATATCTGCGACAGCACTCTCCCAGATTTGGATAAGTACTTGAAGAAATATCATCTTAATTTCCCACAGAGCATCTACCTGTCTCTGTGTGTTCATGGTCATCTGCAAGGAGTCAATGTTCCAAATGCAGACAATTATACACCTGAGATGCAGCTGCACTACTACTTCTCTATTTCGGTTATGCTGTGCATTAAGAGTAACAACAATGGTGTGAACTTTCAAATTCTTCCTCCATGTCATTTCCTTGCAGATATGAAAATGGAAAATCCATGGGCTGAAATGTTTTCCACTAATGGTTGGTGGAGTGAATACAAACATGGTATTAGAGCAATATCTGAAAAGGGTACTCTATCCAAATGGCTCTTTACTTCCAATGCTCCATTCTCAAATCCATGTATCCATCTTCCAAGTCTCTTGGACAGAAACAGAGTCACTGTTTGATCAGCAGAAAATTTTCTCAAACCGCACTCAAGAACATTCTTTTACAATTGTTCCAAGAAGAGCTGGTATCACTGCATCTCTTATTGTATCCAGTTGAATGAATGAATTCCAAGTGGTTGCTAATGAAGCTCGGGATGCCGTAAATCAAATGAAGTGTTATGTTTGAAAGCCTCTTGTAATTTTCGAAAAAGAGAAGAGACTCCAGTCTGTGGATGTCCTTCTAACTCTTGTGTATCAATGAAAAACACTTTTGTCTTCAATCATTTGTACTTGCATTCTTCCATTACCTGCTTCAAATTTACTTAAGCCAATGGGCCTAGTAAGCATAGTTTGATTTTTACTAGGATTATTACAAATAACCCTACAAACTTTGAATCTTTTAACTGCTCAATATTACCTAAATCATACAAAAAATGTATATTTAGTGAGCTGGAACTTGACTTTTATTCAGAGTTCCTTTGTCTTTTGTGTGGGCAGTTTAAATTCATGCACGTCGGACATAAAGGGGCTAATGTTTAAGGTCGAAATAGCTTTGACCTAAAATGGATTAGAAATGGATTCAATTCTTTGACAATTTATCTGAAAACATATTACCATACTCAAGTATGAGGGAAAAAAAATGTAAACTATGGCTTAAGAATATTTGAATCTGAGGAATGATATGAAAAAGAGCTAAAAGGCATTAGAAGAAGTAGTTTCCAAGAATGAAGTTACTATTATTTAACAAAACCCGTTAGGGGGTTGAAATATGCAGGGCCACCTATGGGCATTGGCTGCATAGTCAAATAAAATAGCATCTTTTGGATGACAAGTCTGTTATGTGGACTGTTTATGCAAGGCCACCTATGGGCACGTGCTGCATAGTCAGGCAAAAGAACTCCCAGAAATTTACTTTCCTAGTGCTAAAAGCCAGTGAAAGTTTATGGAGATTCAAATTTTCTAAAGCATAGAGTTTGTTGTATGGAAAGAGGTACTTGAATATGGAGAAGATATTTCCAAACAAGAATATCGAAGAACTGGATGAATATCACTCCTACGAAGGTCTGACCCAAACGTAGGGAAGAAGAATAAACCATAGACTTGAATACTTTCAGATCATGAAAAAGGATATGGGACAAATACGTTAAGGATGGCTATTTTTGCGGATCCCTACATACTGTCGTTTAAGACAAATAAGGACAAAAGAGGCATTCTTCCCAAGAATGAAGTTACTATTATTTAACAAAACCCGTTAGGGGGTTGAAATATACAGGGCCACCTATGGGCATTGGCTGCATAGTTAAATAAAATAGCATCTTTTGGCTGACAAGTCTGTTATGTGGACTGTTTATGCAAGGCCACCTATGGGCACGTGCTGCATAGTCAGGAAAAAGAATTCTCAGAAGTTTGACATTTTTGTGACTAGAAGTCATGAAAAGGTTTATGAAGATCTGAAAATATTTAAGGTTAGGATTATAATACATAAAGATGGGTATTGTCCAATGTATATAGAGATACATAGGTCAATGAAAACCATAATCATGTTGTGGCTGGGTCCTGAATTGAAACTTGGACTTCACTACGTATCTCATAAGAATGAGAATCAAGCCATACGTAGTTCTTGAAATGCAGTTTAACATCGTGCAGGATGAAAGTATGAGTGATCTTAGTTTAGGGTCATAGAATTCGGACCATAATAATGAATACACAGTGTGTGTTTTCATGAGGACTTTTCAGCCAAGGGACTGAAAGTGAAATTTGGGGTTAGGCCCAAAAGACTTGGGACTGGATTCGAGGGACACTCGAATGTTCCTACGTATCCCATAAGGATGGGAATCAAGTCCACGTAGTTCTAGAATTACCCTTTGTACAAATTTGGTTCGTACATGTGAAGGGTGAAAGGGGACTTTAGTGCAATGATGGTTTTTAACCTAAGATAAAAAGTTTAGGCATTACCATGTATGCACGTAGTCTTTTGAAAATGAAAACCATGCTTGAAAAGGAATCAATGTTAATAATGGTTCCTTCTCAAATGAGGAAATCAAAGAATATTGTAGTTTATTGTCGTACCGGACAAAAGTGTTGTATAGTTTAACGTCATATAACAAGGACGAAAGTGAATCAATGTAAAGATATTGATTCCATGGGTGGTTTCACAAATCATCATCATATGAGATGGTGGTGAACCGATGTGAAGAGATTGTTTTTGGGCTTGAACCCTGGGAGGTTGCCTACATACCCAGCCTGGAGGGCAAGGATCAAAGTCCGTGTAGTTCAATTAAAGAATGAATCAATGATCAAGTTGTTCTTGTGAACAATGATCTAATAAAAAATATTGTTGGGACTTACACGTGGTTAGTGGCCCAAAGGGAGTGTTATGGTTGATGTTCGCTCTAAGCTCACGTGAGTCATACTCGGTGTGAGAAACAAGAGGTAATAACAACCTTAACGATGTACAGTTTAATGTCATGTAGGGCATAAAAAAAGGGGACTATGCAGTTTAAAGTCTTGCAGTTAGGACTATTGGTGCTGCACAGTTTAGTGTCATGTAGCAGGGACAAAATACAGTTTAATGTCATGTAGGACATATCAAGGACTTTCTGTACAGTTTAGCGTCATGTAGTTAGGACGATGGTGAAAATATAGTTTAACGTCATATTGGACGAAAAGGGGGACTGTGCAGTTTAATGTCATGCAGTAAGGACAAAAGAGTGTATCATTTTAACGTCATGTCGGACGAAAGTGCGAATAGTTTAAGGTCATATGCATGGACCGTGGATGGTGCAGTTTAATGTCATGTTGGACCTTTGATGATTATATAGTTTTAACGTCTTTCCGGACGTGAGGGACTTTTATACAGTTTAGCGTCATGTAGTTAGGACGTCACAGTTTAACGTCTTGCTGGACATAAGGGATTTTCAAATAGTTTATGGTCATATACATGGACCAGGGATGATGCAGTTTAAGGTCATGCTGGACGGTTTAGGGAACTTTTTCATAGTTTAATGTCGTGTGGGACGAAGTTGCAGTTTAAGGTCATACTGGACCATTACTGTACAGTTTAAAGTCATGTAGCTAGGACTAACTGGTGCTGTACAGTTTAAAGTCATGTAACTAGGACTAAGGTGAACAAATATGAGGATATCAGTTCTGGGGACTTTTTACAGTTTAACGTCATGCTGGACGTTGGAAGTGCCACACAGTTTAATGTCATGTTGCTAGGACACAAAAATAGTTTAATGTCATCTCGGAAAAATAAGGAACTTCTGTACAGTTTAATGTCATGTAGATAGGACATTATACAGTTTAATGTCATGTAGGACATTGAAGGTGACACAGTTTAATGTCATGTTGGACGAAGTTGCAGTTTAAGGTCATACTGGACCATTGCTGTATGAACCAAATGTAAGAGTCTTGGTTCTGGAAACAATATTTTGTGTTTATACAAAATACTTCTTCAGAAATCTGGCATTAGTTGGAGTCGTCATGTGTTCTCCATCCATTGAGATCAGAGAATACGCTCCATTGGAGTAGACCTTATGTATTGAATAAGGTCCTTCCCATTTTGGTTCAGGCTTGGGAGGCTTCTTTCCTGGTATCATTGGTGTTCTGAGAACCAATACCAATTCTCCCTGAATGAATGAATGAAGACGAACTTTTTTGTTAAAAGCTCGTGCTATTCGATTCTGATTGATTTACAAGTGGTGCAAAGTGCACAATCTCTTCTCATCTAACTGTTCCAATTCATTCAACCGCTTTTGGGATTGCTCATCTGTTGATAACTGATCACAAATGGCTATTCTGAGTGAGGGCAATTGAACTTCAATTGGCAAGACTGCTTCTGTTCCATATACCAATGAATATGGAGTAGACCGCGTTGCATTGCGAGTGGTAGTCCGATAAGCCCATAAAGCATGATAGAGTTTATCAGGCCATGACCTCTTATCTTTATCCACCATCTTTTGCAGTATGTTTGAAAGAGTCTTGTTGAAGGCCTCTATCTGGCCATTAGCCGCTGCATGATATCGAGATGAATGGTTGGACTTAATGTTGTATTCTTGATACAATTTCTTTACCTCAGAAGAACAGAAGTTGGTGCCGTTGTCCGTCAATATGGTATGAGGGACACCAAATCTAGAAATGATGTTAGACTTGATGAAGCTAACTATGCATTTAGAACTGACTTCTTTGAGAGGTACTGCCTCTGCCCATTTGGAAAAGAAATCAGTAGCAGTAAGAATGTACTTAAACTGCTTGGCCGTAGCTGAAGGGTAAGGTCCCACCACATCCATTCCCCATGTGGAAAATGGCCATGAGTATTTAGCTGTATGAAGCAACTCTGGAGGTTGATGAATGAAGTTGGCATATACTTGGCATGAATGACACTTCTTTGTGAAATTAACACAATCTTGTATCATTGAAGGCTAGAAGTATCCAAGCCTTCGAATTTGATCAGACAATCTATGTCCAGACTGGTGGGCACCACAGACTCCTGCATGCACTTCTTTTATGACAGCCATTGTCTCTTCACCATCAATACATCTGAAGAGAACTCCATCAAAACCACGTTTGTAGAGAATTTTCTCGAGGTGGTTTGGACCATCATAAAGAGTAAAATTGACCACATGTCGCCGAATTTGTTCTTTCTCGGCTCTATCAGGTGGAAGTGTTCCATTTTGAAGGTATTCCTTGATAGGTGACATCCATCCTGTAGTATGACCATACGGTTCAGGAATGGGACTAATTTCATTAATTTCCTCTGTTCTGACTTGAACATAAGGTGAAATTGCACGACGGTGGGCAATACCGATGGTTGTCTCGTCCCGATTTGGATCTGCTAAAGCTGTGGCTATATTAGCCAATGCATCAGCTTGAGCATTTTGTGATCTTGGGACATAAGAAAATGTCGGTTCTGAAGGGAATTCCGACATTAACTCTCTGACGTAATCATACAAAGGGATTAATTCTTCTTTTCTGATGGCATAATCCCCATTGACTTGTTTGATTACCAGGTCTGAATCACCTTTAACCTTTAAGTGATTCACTTGTGCTTGAAGCGCTAACTCCAAGCCTGCAATGAGAGCTTGGTATTCAGCTTCATTATTGGTACCACCTTCCCACAACAAAAAGGAATAAGGTAACACTGCCTTATCTAGAGAAATGAGCACAATTCCTAAACCAACTTTGTTGAATTTAGGATTTTCCATTTTCTTCCCTGTTGGACTTCTAGAAGCACCATCAAAATACATTTCCCATGTTTGAGGACTCTCTTGAATAGAAAAAACTTCCTCATCAGGGAGTTCGATATCTGAATACGTGTCTTCCACTGAAGGGTGTTCAGCCAGGAAATCAGCCAGAGCTTGGCCCTTAATTGCCTTTTGAGACACATACTGGATGTCGAACTGCTGTAGAATAACCGCCCACCTTGCCAGACGTCCTGTAAGCATTGGACGACTAAGGATGAATTTGAGTGGATTATTACGAGATACCAATTGGACCTCGTGATGTTGCAGGTAGTGTCTCAGTTTCTGAACTGCAAAGATTAATGCTAGGCAGCACTTTTCAATACTCGAATACCGGGTTTCTGCTTCAAGCATAGTTCTACTGAGATAGTAGAGACTATTTTCATTCCCAGCATCATTATTTTGAGCAAGAAAGGCACCCAATGATCGCTCTAAAGCTGTCACATAGAGGATAAGAGGCCTACCCTCAACAGGTGGCATGAGTACTGGTGGACTCAAGAGGTATTTCTTGAGAACATCAAATGCTTCTTGACATTCTTTAGTCCACTGGTAAGTGACTCCTTTCTTCAATAATTTGGTAAAGGGTAAACTTTTGCCTGCCAAATTGGCGATGAAACGCCGAATATAGGCTAAGTGTCCTTGAAGTCCTCTTAATTCTTTCAAATTCTGAGGAGGTGACATACCAAGGATTGATTTGGTCTTCTCAGGATCGACTTCAATACCACGATGGCATACAACAAAGCCGAGGAATTTTCCTGAGGTTACCCCAAAAGCACATTTTAAGGGGTTCATCTTCAAATTATATTGTCGAAGCTTGTGGAATATGATTTCCAAATCAGTCAAGTGATCAAAACGTTGTTTGGATTTAACCACCAAATCATCTACATAGCATTCAACAAATTTCCCTAGAAAAGGTTTGAAGATACGATGCATGGCGCGTTGATATGTTGCACCTGCATTCTTTAAACCAAAGGGCATCACCCGGTAACAAAACACACCTTGAGGAGCTCTGAAGGCTGTATATTCCTCATCTTCTGGGGCCATTCGGATCTGATTATATCCAGAATATCCATCCATGAAAGAAAGTACTTCATAGCCAGTTGTCGCATCAATTAAGAGTTCTGTAATCGGAACTGGAAAATCATCTTTGGGACAATACCGATTAAGATCTCTGAAATCGATGAAAACCCTAATTTGTCCATTCTTTTTCTTTACAGGGACAATATTAGCCAACCACTTGGGATATTGAACTTCTCTGACGAAGTTAGCTTTGATAAGCTTATCCACTTCAGCCTCGATTTTGTCAGCATAGGTTGGGTGTGTTCTTCTCGCAGCTTGCTTGAATCCTCGATGTTCTTTTGGCAAACCCAAATGATGGGTGGCAACATTAGGATCAAGGCCAGGCATCTCTGTATAATTCCAAGTAAAAATATCTTTATTTTGCTTTAGAAAATAAATATACATCTCTTGTTCTTCAAGGGTCATGGCCGCACTAATTAAAGTGGGGCGTGGATCTTTCTCTGTACCCAGATTTACTTCTCTGAGTTCATCCACAGTGGTAGAGATACCCTCTTCAAATGCTGGAGGAGCATCTCTAAGATCTTCCTCTTCCTCTTCATCATGTGTTATTTCTTCCGTTTCTACTTGAAAAGTAGATGAAACAACGAAATTCTCATGATCATAAGAGATGTCAAAATTTTCACATTTTGAAGAAGAAGCTTCCATTTCCGACCCTATTGATGATAAAGGGTCTTCTTTGGGAATCAAAGAGGAGATGATGGATTGAGAATAGACATCAATATTTACCTCTGGTGTTGCTATAACTTCTTCTGGCCTGATTAGCGAAGTATAGACTTGTTGGATTTCAGCAGACGAAATGAAAACGTCACCACTTATGCTTTCATCACTGCTTGGTAAGTTACTAATTTCTCCCATGTTGTCTGGCTCAATTGTCGTAATTGACATTATGGATCTTTCCATAAGAGTATTTTGATTTGGGCCTATTTTGTCAATTTGACTGATAGGTAACACATAATCTGTACTCACATGTAAAAATGGATTTATTGGAATTTTTTCCAAACCATATGGAGCATTAACTTTGGTAATTTCCTTCATTGTAGATTTTTCTCTTCCCTTCATGTGATAAAATTCCGCCTCAATGTATTGAGACTCACATGTCTTGAACGGGGCCTTATCACCATACAATGTTCCAACTTGACCATCGAAACAGTATTTGAGACATTGATGGTATGATGACGGAATAGTTGCATGCTGATGTAGCCAGGGTCTTCCAAGCAAGATATTGAAAGCTGAGTCTTGATCAACAATCATGAAATCCGAATTGGAAACAAGATCTCCAAACTGAGTTCTGAGCGTAACTTCTCCCAGTGGTTCTTGTTCATTTTTATCATATCCTTGCAACATCATGGTAGAAGGAGATAAATCAGATTCCGTGAGGCCCAATCGACGAAGTGTACGAATGGGCATGAGGTTGACTCCTGAACCATTGTCAATAAAAGCTCTTCGAACATCTATACCATTAATTTTTCCAGATAAGTACAAAGGTTTTATGTGCCCATGCACAACATCATCTTCATCTTTATCAGTAAAAGATATCACTGCATGACATTCTGCAGGATTATTCTCTATGTGATAAATTTCAGCCGCAGCAATTTCAGCTTCAAACTCTTGAGGACTTGACAAAGCTTCGATGAGTGCTTCCCGAAGATCTCTTGATAGATTCAAAGCATCCAAAATTGATAATTTGGCTGGTACTTGGGCCAAGTGTTTCAATATATCATACTTTTGATCTAGAGGCCTGCGTTTCCCAATAGGAATATACGGTTTAGCAGGTACCTTGGAAGCAGATGCTTTGGAAGCTGATGCATCTTGTATTGAAGTTGGCAACATCTTTGGTTTTGGAAAATTAGACTGATTAGATCCATTTACTTGCTGAGATAAAGAAGATGGAACTTTTAATCGATCTTCCAAAATAACTGTGCCGAAGCTGAGTTGGCCATTTGCAGAAGAACTTGCTTGTTCTTTTTGAGCTTGCTGAAGGGCTCTACCACGAGTTTCTGCTGCATATACAGTGCTAGCAGGGGTAGAATTAGAGTAGTGGCTTCGGAAAGATCCACGTCTTCCCCTATATCCTGAACCTCTAGAACTTCCTCGGGTTCCCTTATTTGATACAGGGAATTCAGGCTCATCAAGACTGAAATATGAATCTGTTAATTGAATCATATTAACAGAACCAAAGATAAATTCTTCGTCTGATAAAGACTCTGCCTGGTTAGCCTGTTTAGGCTGTGCCGTTTGGTGGGACGGTGCCCGTGACTTTGAAGTAGATGGCATGAAATCTGCCAGAGTCAAAGACAATTTAGGCTTTGATGCATACTCATCTTCTTCTGATTCCTCTTTCTTCTTTGAATTGTGCTGCCCTTTTGAGGATTTGTCCTTTGATGGAGGCTTTACTGCAGCTTTTGTAGGAGACACAATTGGCTTCTTCAATTGTGTTCGCAAAATGGAATGGGTCCGATTGATTGTCTTTCTGACCATCCAATCATCATATTTTCTCACAGTTTTGCTTTTGACTTCCTGCCACTCACCTCCTTCTTCTGGATCTGTAGCGGTAATACACGCTACATGATCTGAAGAACCCTTCAATTTGACTTGTCCCAAGTCGACCATCTTTTGCAGGAGGTCTTTAAAGACAAAACACTCCTGGATGGGATGCCCCAACATTTGATGAAAGGGACAATAATTGGGACGGTCTTCATCTCCTTCCTTGTTTGGCCTCCTGGGCACTGGTAATTGAACCAAATTATTTTCCAGAGCTGAAATGAAGTAACCAGGAACTTGCTCACTTCGGAAAGAGTATGTTTTACTCTTCATATCCTCAAATTGTTTTCGTCGTTGATCTTTTTGATCATTTGGACGAAATAGCCTTTGTTGTTGGCGTTCAGGAGGTGGAGCCCTTCGAGAAGATGAAGGTTTTGAAGTAGAAATAGGTACAGGTGCCTGTTTAAGCATAACTGTAGCAGTTTCTGCTTTACCCATTCTTTTTCCTGGAGCTGATGGAATTACACGAGATTTAACCTTAGCCTGTATAAGGGAATATTCAATCTGTTGAGCGATTGAAGTAAGGTCTCGAAACCCTCCTGTGTATTTCACAGGGATCAATGGCGTGCGTAATTCGTCACGCAAATTTGCCACACAAATTGGCAACAATTCCTCCTGAGGGAGTGATAAACTCAAGGAATACGTTAATCCCTTCCAACGAGCAATGAAATCAGAGACTCTTTCATTCTCCCTTTGCTTTCAGTTTGTAAGATCAAAAACTGTCGTTTTTGGAAAAGTTGAGCTAAACTGAAGAAGGAATTTTTGACGAAGATCCTCCCATCTGATGACTGACCGGGATTTCAAGCTTGTATACCAGACAAAAGATGGTCCTTGAAAGGTTCGCACGAAGCATCTGAGTTTCACTGCTTCTTGCTGCTCTGGAGTTCCCATCATAGGATCACAACAAGATACGTAATGCGTCAAATGTTGTTCAGGGTCGCCTGATCCATTGAAAGTAGGGAAAATAGGGTTTCCAAAACTGGATGGAGGAGAAATTGAATCTACCCATTCAGGGTAAACTTTCTTTTCAGGTTGAACTTGCACCCGTTTCCCTTCCATAGTTTCTAACCGAGCTGTTAATGACTCAATAGTAGTTATTAACTTTTGAGAAACGTCAGGTTGAACTTGGTTTTGGGTAGGTGCAATGAATGGAGCTTGGACAGACGTGGTGGTTGGTGCTGCAACTGATGGTAGTGCTGCCAACCGTTGTTGCGTTTGACCCGTAGGATTAGACCTCTGTGGGTGTACTGACAAAGGAGGATATTCTTGATCCATCTCAGTAGTTACAACAAATTCCTTCGGCTGTCGGACTTCAGCATTCTTAAGAAGAAGAATACTCTGAAGTAGTTCTGCATTCAACCTTATTAATTCTTTCATTTCTTCCTCCTGTTGTGCAAATCTTTGCTCTAATGAGAGCGATTGACCTCCTTCAGAGGAAGGGTGAGAAGTAACCTGATTCTTTCCTTTCCCCTTATTGGATCCTTTTCGGAGAGGGGGAAGTGGGTTACTTGAAGGAATACCCAGATTTTGGGTAAGCCTTTGATTACGTGTGCGCACACCTTCTTCATTTAGGTCTGTGTGCGCAACTTCTTGAGCAGGAACCTCTTCGTCTGATCCCTCTGATTGAGCCTCATCTGGTGAATTAGCAGCAACAGCATTGATGACATTAATGGATGCATATTGCATGGAATCCTTTCTTTAGCATTACTGTGATATTGTCTCCTTCTATGTCCATGATGAGACATGGCATTCCGTTGACTTGATCCCTCAGGAATTTCTTGGAGAACCGTCACTTGGAGAGAATCTCCTGACAGCTTGGCTCTTCGTTCCTCTTGAGGCTTATTCCCTAATCGAGAGAATACTGACTTTCTCTGAGGGAGGGATTGAAGATTTGAAAAATTCCCCAGTCCGGTGGACTGGGGGTGTTCCTGCTGCTTCCGCTCAACTCCTCGAATCCCATTCGTTGACTCTGAGGGTTGGGTTAGAGAAGTCCCCAGTCTGGCAAGCTGGGGTGTCTCTTGACATGCTATGTCTGAGATCTTCTTGAAATCTCTCTTGATCTTGCGAATCTTAGTTCAGAAATTAGCTGGATTCATTAACCTGTATCCACTTTTATCACCTGGTTCAACAGACCGTTGGATGATTTCCGAAACTTCTGTCATTTGATGACGTGTTTTCTCCAGACGAGAGGCTTGTGCAATATTCTCACCTGCTTGATGTAGAAGCAATTCAACAACCTGTTCTCTATATACTTGATTTTGAGAGGAACTAGTTGAAGCTTGTTCTCGAGCAAGCTTTTGATTATGAACAAAGCCCATTGACTGTGGCCGGCCATGGGAAATAACATTGCATGAGACCATTTTCGGCGGGCTTTGCTGACCGGAAAGCACTGTGAAATGTAGTGCTCCGTGAACACCCCATCCTCTGATATGAACATTAGATGGAGCATTGGAAATTAACTGACGCAATCTTCTTAGTGCGCCAAGGCATGAACGTTGAAGGGTTCTCTGTTGCTTTTCAGCCTTTGGATACCGAGAGACTGATAGAGATGCCAAATCAATCTGGCATTGTAACCCTTCTATTATCTTAAGATTATTTTCATATTCATCGTAAGATAATACCTTCTTCTTTAATTGAAAAAGAGTTTTCCATATGTTGAGACGAATATCATGGATTCCATCATCCGTCAACATCTTTGGAATGTCGTACTGGGAATCACCCAAAGGCCAAAACATGACTGGTACTTCACCTTTTTCCAGTTTTTTCCTCATGTTCAGCATTTCCTCTTTATCATAAAATGAAGATTCTTCTACCTGTTTGGACCAGAGTTGGTGTTTCCTTGTTGCTTCATCGGATTCAACAATATTGGTAGAGAAATCACTATTCATGCTGGAAGATGAATGACCCAGGGAAGGTTCGGAGAATAACCTGAACCCCAGGCTATCTTCTGATGGAGAAAGAGTTTCACCTGCCGATAGTAAAGCATCAGACATGACTGGTTTTACGTTTGCAAGTGCCTCGAGATAGGAGGGCTTTCTCGTCACTACATTGCCTTCTGAAGAATTTTCGAGACAACGTGAATCACTACTGCGGAGAGGACTTTCGCAGCGAAGTTCATCACCATGAGGAGGACCATCATGATGGGTTACAGCAAAAGATGAAATCTCTTGCTCCTTGGTCTTCTGACCACACAGAGGGTTCTTGTGGCTCTCATCTGAAGAAGAAACTTCAAGATTGACCGGATTTTCATAAAGCAAGTCTTCATGAGGAAGTGTCTGTTGAAGACCTTCAGGATTAATGTTCCCGTTATTGGGAACTGAGGGAGTAGAATCTTGAATTCCGGTAGATAAATGTCTGAGGGCTTCAAGAACTCCAGCATTGAGCAAGGCTTGGTTACAGATTGGCCTTTGATCTCCTGACTGTGCTGGGCGGATCTTTTTCTTAGATGCCTTCTTACTCTCTTTAGAAACCACTTGATGACGAAAGTGATTGCTCTGAGCAGGTGTATGTGCCTGATCAGGAAATATGGTCAGGTTAGGCTGACGATCATCGCTCAAATCAGGTGTATGTGCCTGACTTGGTTGTCCATATGATATGGGGGAGTAGGCCCCACAACCCTCTTGGACTGGAACAGATGTGTGTATCTGTTCCGGAGTGAATTGTTGATGTGTCACTCCACTGCTAGGGATAGATTTATGTGTCTGTCCCTGAGATGATGCTGAAGCTGTTATGATATCCTGGCAAGTATCCAGAATATGAGCAGGAATTTGCTCCTGCTCTTTCACCATTGACAAAATATGTTTGGTGACTTCAGCCGCCGGAACAGGGATATACGTCCATTCCGGGCTTGGAGTAGGTTTATGTGCCTGCTCCTGTCCTCCTTTTCCTGTCAGTGAATCCTGACAGTACTCAAGTGTGGAGGCAGAGAGTTTAGTCTGCCTCCTGTTTGTCGTCGGGGCTTTCCGACTGACTTCTCCGTGCGCTACCAAGCGAGACTGTTGGTAGGCTTGATTAGTATTAGCAGGTGTATATGCCTGCTGATTACACTTCGCCAAACGCGGTTGATGAGATCCACCATATGTAGTCAGACGAGCCTGCTGACTAACTGGTGATGTATAAGTAGGTGTATGTTTCTGCCTATGGTACTCCGCCGGAATTGCCTGGCGGGATCGGCTTGATGCTGTCAGACGAGTCTGCTGGACAGCTGAATTAAAACGGGCAGGTGTGTATGCCTGCTCGTTATTTGCCACCAAGTTAGGTTGGTGGACTTCTCCAGATATGGCAGGGATGAAAACCTGCCTATTGTTAACCGGATTCCGTCTCTGGCGGTTCATCTTGCCTGCTCGGGTTCGAGGAACCTGAGCTGAATGCCTGGAGTCGGTACCCTCATCATGTTGAGGGCGCACTACCGCACGAGTCTGGCGGCGATTGTTGATGGGAGCCCTCGGGAAGGACTTCTGTCTTTTTGAATTAAGGCCCCAAGGGACCTGCTCATTCACTTCCTCGGAGTAAGGGAGTGAATGGAAATTGCGTTCCGGGGATAACGACCCGAAACGGTTGGAGACGGTAGTCAGCACCGCCTGCTTCTTGATTGCTGGCCACCGTTGTCCGAACGACCAGGTAGAGTTGTTAACTTGGAGGGCTTGACGAGCGGCCTCCAGAGTTGGGATAGTACCGTTGCGACGGTACTCCTTAACCAGTGCATTAGAAACACAGCGTTGAAGACGCTGAGTTGGTGATGTCATCCTCAGAGCGGATGACGTTCCAGCAGGAGTAGCAGCATTGGTTTTCACAGCAGCAGACCTCACAGTAGAGGTGTTCACAGCAGCAGTATTCACAGGGGTGAATTTAAGGAAAGCCATTTTTGTAGAAGATCTTGAAAAAAGAGTGCCTGTTCCATGTAACAGACATAATCAAGATGAATCCGGCCACTGCATCTTTTGGATGAGCATATGTCAATGATTGCCTTGTTGGCCCAAGGGGCCTAACAAATAAGAAGAACATCACTTTAACTTGGTTAAGGATTCACGTCGGGTTCACCATTTTTGTTTCACACGGAATCCGGGGATGACCTCCTGGACGGGAGATTCAAACGTTCCGATCGGTTTCTAACGGGTTTGTTCGTAGAACCGGAAACATCCAATGATTCCACATCTGTTTGGACCTACTTTCCAAAGGTAGGCGCTCATTAGCTTGTGGGCTAATGAGGCTTAGGAATTTGCATTGGTCGAGAGGATGGGAGGTCGGACTCATCACACCTTTTTGAGGGGAATTATTGTCTACTCCGGGACTCTCTTTATAGATTTAAGTTATGTTCGTGAATCCTTATTACATTACCAAGTATAAAATGAGCTTTCCTTTAGTTTTAACAATCAATGATTAAATATGAAAGAAATTTAGAGAATCTTTTATATGTATTCGAGGTTCTTCATCAATAGAGAATCATCTATATCTTTTTAGAGATTCTTGATCAATGGTATCCTTCAAAATATTTATATAAAAAGTCTCTTGGTCATTATGATGACCAGGCTGGTTTTAAATCCACTCAGTGGGGCACTTGAAGTTTATCGTCATTCAGAAGGACGGAGATTATTTCAAAGTTGGGATCGAACCCATAAATGGGCTACCTACGTATCCTTTGTTTTGGAAAAGGAATCAGAACCCACGTAGTTCAAGTTATGGAGTATGATGTTTATGATTGATGGCTCAAAGAAGAATGTCATAATTACTTTTACACTCTAAGCTCACGTGAGTCATGCTCGGTGTGAGAAACAAGAGGAATTGGTAAAATTTAAACAATTGTGCCATGAAAGATGCAATCATAAGAAATTGTTTGGGGCTTATGTATGGATGACTGCCCAGATAGATGAAGATTTAGGATTTACTTTTAGGGAGAAAATCCATGAACAGGGTCCACAAAGTTATATGTGCTTTATGGAGATTTGAATACTCTAATCTTGGGGTTTATTCCTAAGGAGAATGCCCAAGTTAGGAGGGGACTTATGATTGGGTTTTATTCCTGAAAAGGAAACCCAAATCAAAGGTAATTTATGACTGGTTAAGAGAAGTTTAAGGGGACTTGGGGCTTATTCCTGAAAAGGAAGCCCAAGGTTATGACTGAGTCTTATTCCTGAAAAGGAGACTCAGGTTAAGGGACTCGGGGTTTACTCCTGAAAAGGAAGCCCAAGATTATGACTGAGTCTTATTCCTGAAAAGTAGACCCAGGTTAGGGATTAAGGTTTGGGGCTTACTCCTGAGGAGGATGCCCATATTTGAGGTTGGGGCTTATTCTTAAGAAAGATGCCCAAGATTAGAGGACTTGATTGGGGCTTATTCCTGAGGAAGATGCCCAGATCAAAGGTTTTATAACTGGGGATTATTCCTGAAAAGGAGACCCAGGTTAAGATTTTCTCATCTTAAAGGATGAGGTTGAATGAATGAACTCCCCGTATTTTAGTGACATAAGGATATTTAAATCACTAGACTTTGAGAGAGATTTCACAGAATTCCTTTCAGATAAGAAAGTCAAATCAAGAATTCATGCCATAAATGGCTTTGAAGAGTGTCTTGAAGACTGAATCTTAAAGAGGAAAGGTGAAATGGTTGAAGAGGGGTAAAAATGGGCAAGATGGGAACCCAAAAAGATAGGGGCGTGCAAGTATTGAAAGGCGCGCAAGTCCTGCGGCGGCGCGCAAGTATTGGTCGCGCAAGTATACTTGCGCGACATGAGGGGTACTTGCGCGATTTTCAACCAGCATTGAAATGCTTGAGCGACTCTTTATTAAACCCTTTATCATCCTCTTGAGGTTCTTCCAGAGAAGGGACGCGCAAGTTATATTGAAGGAATTAAGTTGGCGCGCAAGTGTTTGTTAAGTTTCAACACTTAGGTCTTCCTTCTTCTCTTTAGATCTTCCGTTCTAGGTAAGAAATTACCTTAGAAGTGTTCCGGAAGCTTTGAGAAGAGACTTGGGCGTCGGGAGCTTCAATTCGAGTTTCTGGAAAAAGATCCTCCCGAATGGGGGGCCCACAGGGTCTATTTATAGGCAAAAGAAGACCCAGGGCGGTTACCGGGCGGTTACCAATTAGGTCGCGCAAGTCACCTGCGCGACCAAGGTAGCCGCGCAAGTATACTTGCACGGCAGTGGTATCACTTGCGCGGTGGATTTGCTGTTGATCCTTTGTTCATGCCTTTGTCGATTTTTGATGTTTTCTTCAAAGGATGAATCACTTTTAACTGAGATATTCCCTTTTCCGATCTTTAGATTCTGTGACGAAAGGAGCGTCAACAGCGGTGATCCTCCAGCAGTTTGATATCAGGTTCATACCTCAGAAGGCCATTAAGGGACAGGCATTGGCAGACTTTTTAGCTAACCATCCAACCTCCGTATATCAATCCCTGGACCTGGATTTTCCTGATGAGACGATCCTCTCAGTCGATCATGTCATCTTATGTTGGAAAATGCACTTCAACGATGCCTCCCAGATCCCCACCGGTAGGAGGCTCAATGATCCTAAGCTCAATAGGGTGGGTCTGGGTATCGTCTTCATTACCCCGGCGCAAGCCGTCCTTCCATACTTGTTCCTATTGTCAGAAGGTTGTACCAACAACGAGGCAGAGTACCAGGCTCTCATCACTGACCTCGAGTTGGCCCTCAAGATCGACGTGCCCCATCTATATGTGAAATAAGATTCTGAGCTGGTAATCAAGCAGGTCAATAGAGATTATGTTTTCAGGAAGCCAGAGCTTGTGCCATTTCTGGAGTGCACCCTCCGCCTAATGGCCCAGTTCTCCTCTCGGCCAGAGGTCACCCATGTCCCTCGGTCACAGAATGGTCGAGCTGACGCTTTGGTCGGCTTAGCTGCGTCGCTCACGGAACCCGAGCAAGATGATTTGATCATACATGTGGCACACCGGAGAGTCATTTCCCCCGTCACCCAAGAGGACAATGGCGGCCTGTGGGTAAGCCATCTCACCGCCGGGCCCTCTACGTCAGGGGTCCCGGGTTCGTCAGACACATTGGTTGAAGCCACTCTCGACTGGAGGTCACCTTTTGTCGAGTATCTCCAAAATGGTCACCTCCCAGACGATCGGGCCGAGCGTGAGCAAATCCGACGCCGCACACTGCAATTTACCCTCCAGAGTGGTCCCAGACTTGAGCAGATCCTTTATAAGAGGAGCTTAGATGGCGTTCTCCTCCATTGCATTCAAGGATTCGAGATTTCTCAGGTTATGCAAGAGGTTCATGCCAGTTCCTGTGGTGCGCATCAAGCTGGGCCAAAGCTGTCCCATCAAATCTGGAGGTTGGGGTACTTCTGGCCCTCTATGATCCATGATTGTATCGAGTATGCTAAGATATGACACGCGTGCCAAGTTCATGCCAACTTCCTGCATCGGCCGCCAGAGCCCCTCCACTCCACCAAGTACTCTTGGCCATTTGCGGTGTGGGGACTCGATGTAGTGGGACCATATCCACCGGCAACAGCTCACCGATGTAGGTTCATCCTAACTGATACAGATTTCTTCTCCAAGTGGGCATAGGCAGTTCCACTCAAAGAGGTCAAGGCCCGTTCCATCGTCGACTTTGTGAACTCCAATATTATCCACCTGTTTGGGGTCCCTCACGCTGTCCTCACCGATAACAGCACCAACTTCCGAGCGGCTGAGCTGAAGAAATTGTATGCCAAGTACAATATTCGTTCGAACCATACCTCTCGCTATCATGAACAGGCAAATGGATAGATCGAGGCGTTCAACAAAACCCTCTCTAACATTCTGCAGAAAATGGTTGGTCAGAACAAGAAAAGTTGGCCAAACAATCTCCCCAACACCCTCTGGGCTTATCGGACGATGACTCGCAATTCCACCCAGGTGACCCCATATTCCCTGGTGTATGGGGATGATATTGTCCTACCCATTGAGATCCAGCTGCCATCGTTACGCACTACAGTCTATGACCAGAAGGCACCAGATAAGGTGGTCGAAATCCATCTAGCTGAATTGGAAGCACTGGACGAGAACAGGCTTCATGCCCTGCACAATCTGGAAAGGCATCAGAATAAGATAGCAAGGGCCTTCAATAAGAAGGTTCGCCTTCGCTCTTTTCTACAGGGCGATCTGGTGTTGGCCCTTTGAGCACCAATGATCCCCGGTAGGAAACCACCCAAGCTAGAGCCTAAATGGGAAGGACATTACATCATCCACAAGGTTTACCCCAATGGAGCATACTCCTTGGAGACCATGAATGGTGAGCGCATAACTCCTCCCACCAACGCCAAGTTCCTCAAGCAGTACTTTGCCTAAGCGCATATGGTCCGGCATGACCTTAAAATGTACAGTCCCGCACGACCCAAAATTGCATATTATGGTCCATCACGACCTTAAATTGTACAGTCCCGCACAACCCTAAACTTCATATTATGGTCCGGCACGACCTTAAACTGTATGGTCCCACACGACC
Source organism: Viscum album (assembly GCA_963277665.1). Classification (NCBI taxonomy): domain Eukaryota; kingdom Viridiplantae; phylum Streptophyta; class Magnoliopsida; order Santalales; family Viscaceae; genus Viscum; species Viscum album. The sequence continues at coordinate 2,104,645,772 of OY728140.1, read as the reverse complement.
TTAAACTTCATATTGCGGTCCCACACAACCCTAAACTGCATATTGCGGTCCCGCACAACCCTAAACTGCATATTGCGGTCCCGCAAAACCCTAAACTGCATATTGCGGTCCCGCATGACCCTAAATTGCATATTGCAGTCCCGCATGACCCTAAACAGCATATTGTGGTCCTGCATGACCCTAAACTGCATATTGCGGTCCTACATGACCCTAAACTGCATATTATGGTCCTGCATGACCTTAAACTGCATCGTCATCCTGTAAGAGGATAAACTGCAAAATGGTTCGAGCTCTATGACCTTAAACTAAGATCTCCCCTCGTCCTTACTGCAAGATGTTAAACAGCAAGCCAGTCTGGCCTTCCTGACTGAGGCTTATCCTTAGGCCCCTTGGCCTTTTCGGGCCCACGACCCCCGTCATTACTGTAAGAAATTAAACTGCAAGCTGGTCAAGTCTCCCTGATCGTAGCTCGGCCTTAGGCCCCTTCGTTTTCGTCGTCCCAGGTCCTCTCTTATAGGATCGTATGGTGTGGTGTGGGATTATATCCTCATTCACGTCGGTTTATTTTTTATACCATACATCTCCCTTGTTTGGGGGTATATTACTCCCCTCCTCGTACCTCATGACGTTAAACTGCATCTTCAGAACTACGTATGGCTTGATTCCCATCCTAATGGGATACGTAGGAACACCTGGAAATTTCATCTGTTGGCCTATCCCAAAAACAAAAATCTTCTTCTTGGGTCAAGACATACGGCAGGGTGTACCCTTTCGCCCCGACTCATCTCGAGCAAGCCTCGACCTGGCTGCACGTCCCCCCTGGATATGTTCGCCTCTTTCGTGGATGGATACAGCTATGCTTCACCCACTCTTTGACTGGGATTCCATCATCTTTCACACCTGGAGGGACCCCCAAGAATGGCCTGGATACTACGCCCAAGGGCTCTCCTACCGATACGGACCAACGCCCTCAAGGGTTTCCGAGCAACAAGCCGATACAAGTCCCGCATTGCGAATTTGGTCAACGGTTGATGCTCATTTTTTTCTCCCATATCAGGTCACCATAGGAATGTTGTGTTTCGAACATGGTCAACAGTGTCCTGGATCTTCGAGTCCACCCCGATATGTCCCAAACATCAAGTGCAGTGATTCGTTCTGCCCCGTCCTGAAGCGAAAAACTTCCCTCCGGGTGGCGCCAACGGTCAGGCCCACAATCCCGATTCTCTTATAAGGGATGTATGGCGTGGTGTAGGATTACGTCCTCTTTCGCGTCGGGTTACTTGTCATGCCATACACCTCCCCGAATGAGATACAGTTATCCCTTTCCCCATCCTCATTGCAAGATGTTATACTACAAATTGGGCAGGCCTTCCTGACCAAGGCTTAGCCTCAGGCCCCTTGGCCTCTCCAGGCCCCTGGCCCTCATCCTCATTACAAGACATTAAACTGCAAATTGGTCAGGCCTTCCTAACTGAGGCTCAGCCTCAGGCCCCTTGGGCTCTCCGGGCCCACGGCCCCCATCCTTGCTGCAAGACGTTAAACTACAAGTTAGTCAGGTCATCCTGACTGAGGCCCAGCCTCAGACCTCCCTCACCGAGGCCTACCCTCAGGACCCTTGGCCTTTTCGGGCCCCTTGGACCAGATTCTTTCCTACAGAACTATGCGGTATGGTGTGGGATTATGTTCTCATTACCCGCTGCGCCATACACCTCCTTGTTAGGATATTCTACCCCCTGGGTATCGCTTCAGAACTACGTGTGGCTTGATTCCCATCCTTATGGGATACGTAGGATCACCTGAATGTCTAGGCTTAGGGTCCATTCCTATCTCTTGGGAATCTCCATCCCACCTTGGATCCTTGTCCTATTATTCCTCCACGAGGGAATTATATGGTGTGGTGTGGGATTATTCCCTTATTCACATCGGTCTTGTAATGACCATGCTATGTACCTCTCATTCTCAAGTTGTTTCGTCGACCCTTTCCGACGGTTCACCAATGTGCCTAAGGGTACTTTGTTTTATTACCTGGAATGCCAGACTTTACTCGGACACATCCGCACCCTCTTTCTAGGCTTTTTGTATCCCTTCATCAAGGATTCCATCATATTTAACACCCGGAGGGACCCCCAAGAACGGCCTGGATACCACGCCCAAGGGCTCTCCTACCGATACGGGCCAATTCCCCTGAGGGTTTTGGACAACAAATCGATAAAATCCCGCGTTGCGAATATGGTCAATGGTCGATGCTCGTTTTTTGTTCCCACTTTAGGCTAACACGATATGGAGACTATTTTTTCTGCCATGGTTAACGGTTATCCTCTATCACCATGCCAACCCCATTAAGCCCAAAATGTTGGTTACACGATTCACATCCTTCTCCAGTCTCATCATGTCCAAGTGAAGTTTCGAAATTCTTGGTACTATTCCTCCGTGTATGTCTGCACATTGGGGGAACAAAGTCATGTCAAAGGTGTCCTTCGGGGCTCTTCCCCGACTCCCCCTAATGGGATGTTTCGGGTATTGCGATAAGGGTCTTCCCCCATTGTTTCCCACACCGAGTTTAACTCATGTGGGCTTAGGGATAGGGTCGAGGTCTGCTCTTACCTGGAAAGTTGTCATCCACCCTTGGTCTGAGCTCTAAGACCATAAACTAAGATCTCCTCAGAACTACGTTTATCTTGATTCCCATCCTCATGGGATAGGTAGGACCGCCCGAACAACTTGTTTTCGGTTCCATCTCATTTGGGAGCTAGTTTCTCCCCCATTACCTTTCACCTCTATGTGGGCCCCTCATCCTGAGGTTCCTCTCTCAGGACTGCGTATGGTATAATGTGGGATTATGTCCCCATTCACATCGGTTATGCCACACGACACCATACACATTCCCCGCCTAGCATCGTCTCTGCTACGTCTGCGCTGCATGACATTAAAATGCATGCTTGGTCCTATCACATGACCCTAAACTATGACATTATCCTCCTGGCCGCACGATGAAAAACAGCACTGCATTGTGATGACCTCGTTGTAGAGGACATCACGTTGGGTATTGGTCACGTGCCATGCCATTTGTCGATGCCTATCACGGCTTGATTCTTGTGGCGACACCAGGGCCTACTACCCCAGGCCTGTCGCTTCACAAAAAAAATCACTCACCTTAAAGGACAAACAAGATTTATCAAATTATGATTCTTTTAGTGCAAGGGCCACGCCCGAACTCCCCTTTTTCCCTGGCACTAGTACCTTACCGTTCCACCTTTTAGAACTACGTATGACTTGATTCCCATCCTCATGGGATAAGTAGGAGCGCCCGGGCACTTCCCCGCAGGCCCAGCCAAACCTTCATGTTTGGTCCCTTGACTCGAGCATTTCCCCATAGAACACATGGTAAGTAGGGCTTAGGTCCTCATTCATGTTGGGTTTTGTAACCACCTTTCCATGTGTCCCCTACTCCCCTTACCCATTCATGGTCCGAGTTCTAAGACGTTAAACTAAGACCCTCTCAAGAACTAAGTGCAGCTTGATCCCCGTCCTCATGGGGTACGTAGGAACGCCTTTGAATTTTTCTTCAGGCCTAGATCAACTCTCATTTTTGGTCCCTTGACCTAAAACCTCTCCCAAGGGGGTTATACGGTATGGTATGGGATTATGTCCTCATCCACGTTGGGTTTTGTAATTACCCACCGTGTGCCTCCTATGTTTCCTCCTAATCATGGTCCGAATTCTACGACCCTAAACTAAGATCCCCCTACGGGAAAGGACTCTCCTCCCTCTATCTAATACGCCTAGTTGTCGTGTTTAGATGCGTTTTTACAAAGAGCCCGAATAGTGGGATTTTCATAGGGACATTCCCCTCATCCCATGACCAAGCTTCGTGAGCTCGCTATTTGGATCCTCAGCCTCTTCTGCATCCAAAAGGACCCTCGGGCGACATGGATACTAGGCTTAAGGGATCTCCGTGGAAGTTGAGCCTAAGGGCTCTCCTATCGTCTCGGGCCAACGTCCCTAAGGATCTCTGACAAAATTTGCGACATGGTCCCGTGTTTCGAACTTGGTCAATGGTCAACCCTCATTTGTTTGTCCCCATTCTAGGCCAACATGATATGGATGCTGCGTTTCCTCCATGGTTAACAGTTATCCTCTATCGTCATGCCGTCGTCATTGTGATCCAAATCTCAAGCATCATGATTCACACATTTCCACTTCCTCATGTTCAAGTGGAATTCCAACATATTCGGCTCTATCTATTCACGCATCTAGGTGCGCCACATGGGTGTGTCCCTTCACCCTAACTTGCCACTTTCTGTGTCTGGAAAGTCCCACCACTACTTCTTGTTTCCCACACCGAGCACGACTCGCGTGGGCTTAGTAGTTTTGGCGAGATGTGTACCAACACGATCGGGCTTCCCATCATCCTGCATGACATTAAACTTCGCTCTCAGAACTACGTATGGCTTGATTCCCATCCTCACGGGGTACGTAGGAACGCCCGACTGCTCTGCTTCGGGCCCAGCCTAATCCTCACTCTTGGTCCCTCGACCTGGAGAGTTTCCTCCGGGGGTACGTGGTGTGATTTGGACTCCAAGTCCTCATTCACGTCGGTTTCATAACTACCACGCCATATGCTCCCTGGGATCTTCTCTTTCACTCCACGTCCTATTGTATAATGTTAAACTACAAGAGTCCATATGTCCTCAATGCATGACACTAAACTGCGGTTTTACCCTGAACAAGTTCAGGATGCCCCGTGTTAATCATGGGATGCACCAGAGCCTCTGCCAGAGAGGATTTCACCTGCCAGTGTTGGTCTATGACTACACTGTGCTTCCATAACTACGTGTTTCTTGATTCTTATCCTCGTGGGATATGTAGAGACACCCTGGTATTTTTCCTAGGGTCCAGCCTATAGGAATCATTAATCCTATCCTTCCCCTTTTCGGCCCCCTGGCCAGACCCCTCGCTACAGAGGCCCTATCCCAAAGAAGGAAGGATTCATAACCAAACCAATGCACCCATCTGGCATACTCCCACCACGATGGTGTAATTACATGAGTGTTGGATTCTGTTCGGACAAACCATCACTCCATATTCCACGCTTTGCGTACCCCTTATTTGGACCCTCGTCCCCTTTCATGTCTGAAGGAACCCCCTAACGGCCTGGTCCCATGCCGCATCAACTCACATACCGTCCTGGGCTAACGTTTCGGAAGAATGGTCGTGTTTAGAAGGACCCCCTAACAGTATGGATGCTCGACCTAGGGTCCGCCAACTATCCTGGGCCAACGTCCCGAAGGATGGACCGACAACATTTGTGACCTGGTCCCATGTTTCGAACATGGTCAACGGTCAACCCTCATTTGTTATCCCCATTTCAGGATAACATAGTAAGGATATCATTTCTCCACCATGGTTAACGATTGTCCTTTATTGTCACACCATCCCCACAGTGTTTCGAATCTTGGGCATCATAATTCACACTTCCCATTTCCATATGTTCGGACTGATTTCAGTGCCCCTGGTGTTGCACCGTTTGTGCATGAGGGCACGCTGAAGAAACGGTAATTCGGCTGTTTTGAGAACTTCCTTCTCTGGCTAGGCCTCTCCCATCTTTCGGAAATCCTGAATAGTTATCCAAACCCCGGATTCTTGAAGCTTGGTTTCCACTCCTATGTTGAGTAGGATGAGAAGGCAACTATCCCATGTTTCTCACATCGGGCTTGACCCATGTGAGCTTGGGGAATTATCGCCGAATGTCCCGCAAACATCGTAGGTATGTAATGAACCGATTAAAATAGTGGAAATCATGCATGCTACAGCATTCAAAACAAAGAAGGAAGAAATTAAAGCACAAAAATGCCATTAAAAGGTTTGTAATTTGTTACAATACCCGGGGGTCGACTCCCCCCATGGATGGGTTGACCCCGTCAAAAGAACGTTGCAGCTCCGCCACCCTTCGGCTTGTGGCATCCAAGACTTGTTGTCGCTGACTTAGATCCCGCTCCTCCTCAGCAGCAGCAGGGCGCAGTTCATCATCCTTGGCTCTGGACCTCTCTACGCCAGCCTGAATGGTAGCCATCTTTCTAGAAGCCTGCCTCATATGCTCTTCTACCTCTTACAGCTGGGCCTTCAACCGGGAGATCAGCTCAGATTGTGCATTAATAGAGGTTGAGTGCTCATCTGCCCGGGTCTGCATCTGTTGGGCCTCGCTTTCAGCCTCCTGGAGCTTCTTGATGTTGGTCGCCTTCCTCCGCTGCAAGCCCACGCTGAGCTCGTGATCATACTTCTGGATCTGCTCAGCCATGAGATCTTGGATGAGCGCATGAGGACGTTGGGCATCCACTCCCCCGGTGCACAGTTCGCGTAGCCATGAGCGAAGTCTGTCCATTTTGTTCAGCCATAGCACTTGGGGGGTGTCCTTGATGAAGTGCATGATTAGCTTCCACGATCGGTGGCGGACTATGCTGCTGTCTTCCTCGTCGGAGGTTGTTTTGTCCCAATCTGCACAATTGGTAGGCTCGTACATAGGATACGCCCGTAGGAATTCCTCGATAGGATCTGCATCTGGTGTTGAATCTGGCATGACATCTGGCGCCGGAGTAGGCATTACGGGACTTGGTTCGTCCGATTGATCCTCGTCATCAGACTCCACCTCAATAACCTCAGGCACGACCCTGCTGGTGGCCCCGCCGATGATAGTGTGTGTTGCAGCTCGGGGAGATGGGGGACTATCTCCACCATCACCGGCATGACCCTAGGAGGGATGCCGCCAGACATCCCAACCAACCTTAGTGCAGCAGCCCATGATAGTCGAAGAACTGTACGACAAAGAGGGACACAAAAATTAGTTGGCACAATCTATATATGACAACAATGAATCTGGTAGAGGAAACTTATGGAGATCGATCTCCTAGTGTTGCTCTTGAGTCGATGCTGACGGGACCCCGGGGCGTGGCCCTCCATATACTGTTGGAAGGTCTGGAGATCCTGGAGGATCCACCTCGGGTGCTCTGGCCCCGCCAGACACAGAACTGGACGCAACCATAGGCACGGGTTCTGAAGGTCCTGCATCATCACCCGTCAAGGGGCGAGAGCGAGGCCTGCGTACAAGTTCCTCCTGCATGGTTCAAACATCGATGTGAAATCCATGATGGCCCGAGAACGGACCATAAGGAAAGTAGTTCAGAATGCTACCTCGAGAGCCTCTGTGAAATCATCAGAATCTGAGTCTTGGTCTCCGACTTTGCCCTCCTCCAATGGGCTCCCTCTACAGCCTCATCCTCCCGAGAGGAGTCCTCTGATTCTTCTGGTAGGGGGAAGTTCTCCCTCATATCAGCAGCTGACAGCTATGGGGGAACCGTCTGATCCAGCAGTACCCTCACCCGGTCTGTCATTGGGCGTGGGACACCACTGGAGTGAACGTATTCCTCCAGCTCGTCCAAATATTCCTCCACCTCCGTCAGAGATGCCGTGAAACTAGCCCGGACTGGGCCTATGCTCGGTAACTCCATCCCGAGGCGATTCAAGTGCGCCCACATCTCGGGTGGACTGAAGAATTGTCGGTTGACATCCCAAATGTCCCAGGCCTCCGGGAAGACAGCATCCTCTGCTATGTCGATATGACGCAACCGCTTCCCCGGAGCCTGAGTGAATATCCTATGAAATCCCCTTGGTGGCTGCCCCTCCGGATGGCCCTGCTCTTATGGAATCACCGGATCCGCCGCTGCTGTCACACCCTTGGCCGATGCGGGCCTTGCCGCCATGGCAACCCCGCCACCGCGAGAGGCCCTTGCTGCCCTCCGACCCTGACCTCGGGATAGAGGAGGCCCACTGTCACCAACCTGAATAGTTGGCTGCCTCAGCATCTCCCCCGGATAAGAAGCCTCCCAGCTAATGGCATACTCCCTCACCAATCCGAAAGCGGCGGTGGATGGAGGCAATGCAATTTGCATCTTCCCGTCTTCCCATGTGAACATGAGCCACAGATGCCACATCACACACGGGTGCTCCTCGTGACGCACCTCCCAGTAGACCTACGGGGTCAACCATTGGAGGCACCGTAATTTCCTCGTAAACTGATGCGGGGTGTACGGTTCACAAAGCAGCTCACGATCCACTCGTGCCACCAAAACTCCACCTCAAAAGGCCATGAGATAAGCCCGGTTCTCTTCCATTCCCTGTCCGTTGTCAGTAAGTATCCCCGTCGGCAATGGGAATGGGTGAAATTTAAACTCATCCACCCTCCACACCTAGTTCAGCACCATCGGCACGGTTAGTTTGAATGGAAAGCTCCCAGCCGCATTCATAATGGAGGGGCGGAAGTTTGATCCTGGCGGCGAAATAGGGTTTGGATACTCATAGATCCCCCTGATGTGCACCGCAATCCACCCATACAGGAGGTGGAAGGACCCGTATATCCTTGGTGGCTTCTTTCCCTTGCTAACGTGCTGCAGCATCCTGTACAGCTTGGCGAGCATTGGAATCCCCGGATTGACCCGCTGCCCCATGGCCAGCACTGATACCATGATAAATGAGCTGGGCCACACCCCCATGCTGGTATCCCTCACCGGTAGGATCCAACCGCAGATAAGGGCCGCGATGAACGTCACCAGCCTGACTATCGGCTGTTTTTCAGTGCTGACACTGAAACCCCAATTCTTCCATTGGCTGTCCTCCAAGACTCGCCAATACGCATTCTCCTTTCCCCATTGAGCCACCTTCGGACAAATTCGAGGCCTCAGAGGGAACTCTCAATTCTCCGAAAAATTCAGGAACCGCTTGAACCACTTCTTAAAGTGGACATCTCTCACTGCTTCCATGTCCTCTCCAGGGACCAGTGCCATCAGTGTCGACACTAGTCGCGACATCTGCTCCGTATCCTCCCACGAACTCATGACAGGGAGGAACTCATCATACATGGCCCCCCAAGATTTGGACCCCCGAAATCTGATGGACATCCCACAAACTGATGCCCACCTCCCCATGGTTCAGGTGAAAAGTATTGGTCCTAGATGACCATCTGCTCAGCAGCTCCGGCATCAGCTGTTTCGGTTGGTAAATGTGGAATTGGGATGCCCATGTCGCCTCATACAAACCCACTCTCCTCAGCTCGGCCACAAACTCCTCACATGAGGCACCTACCCAGTAGGCCCATGCCCAGTCATCGGTGAAGTTTCCGCCCTGGCGTAGGTCCCACTCATCGGACCACCCCTTCTTCGAATCCTGCATAGATGCCTTCAGCATGGTACGGTACAGAGGAGGGGACGTCTCCGATTGCAGTGGATTCCCGTCAATATTGTTCACATGGTTGTAGAGATATTCGGTGGTGACGGGTGTGAAGTCCTCCTGCGCATGACCATCGGCCGCCCTGAACCACTGGCGTTGACATGGCGTGCTCCTAAACCAGCAAGCTGGTTCATCCCTACTCGCCTCAGGGATGAAGACGTCATCCCTCAACCCGAATCCATACAAGGGCAGCTTCTTGCGCTGTGGATAGTTTTTCTGACCCTCTGATAGTAGTTCTATCAAATAATTATGGTCCGAGTGGCTTCGAACCATCTCCCCAAGGCCCAGATAGTTGGCCATCTCATCCCTCTGGGCGGCGTCTGCAAGAACCCCCAATACAGCTTCTTTATGGGCCATTTTGGTTTCGGCACTCGGAAAAGAATTTTTTTGGGCTGGATCGCGAATCTTGCTCGCGAAGATCTCTCGCGAAGCTCGGGCACAAAACCAAGCCACGGAGTCTGTCCTAGGCAGGCAAACAAAAGTTTGCTTGGTGTGGTCGCAGAGTCGGAGACTCGCGGTTTTCTGCGAAGCTCGATTCACGGAGAGCAGACGCGGAGTACGCGGAGCTTCGCGAAGTCGAGAGCGCAAAAGGAAAAAAGTCACGAGAAGACAAAAGAGAGGTCAGCCCCCCTATTTATAGGTGGCGACCCCAGAGCTTCGCGGTGCAACTCGCCCACGCGGAGCATCGCGGCACGTCCGGACTGCGTGGCCTCCGTCAGCACCATGGTCCCCTTCGCGAGGCCGCATCGCGAACCGCCGATAATTTTGGTGATTTTCCCTCAGACTTCAACCTTTCGTCCCTCCATAGCTCTAAGTATGAAGGGGGCATTTGTTGGTGCCAAAATATAGCACGAAAAGAAGGGACGAAAAATAATCCCCGCACACTGCCTCGTGAAGCTCCGACGCGAAGCACCCCCGAGCATCGCGGCCTCCGCGAAGCCCATGAGGCGGTAACGCTCCGCAAACGCCCTGACGTTCGCAAGCCCGCCGGGAAGCCCAGGAGGCGGTAACGCTCCGTGAACGCCCTGAAGCTTGCGAGACCACCGCGAAGCACAACAGGCGGTAATGCTCCACGAACTCCCTGACATTCACGAGCCCACCGTGAAGCACAGCAGGTGGTAACTCTCCACGAACGCCCTGACGTTCGCGAGCCCGCTGCGAAGTACAGCAGGCAATAACGCTCCGCGAACGCCCTGACGTTCGCGAGCCCGCCGCGAAGCACCCGTCTCCCCTTCGCACCACGTGAGTTTTGCTTCGCAGTGCTCCTTGCCTATAAATATTGGGTTCCCCCTGAGTCTAGAGGATGTACAATCCGACCATTTGGATTCTCAACTCCCGAATCGCAAAGCACCCTTCTCCCCGGGAATCATGAGCTCCACGAGGTATTTTTACATCACGAGATGCCTTCGCCTTGTCTTGTTTTGAGCCCCTCTTCTGGGAGGGATTCCCTTCGTGAAGCCTAAGGGAATTCGCGAAGGAGGGGGATTCCCAAGGGAATCCGGGCAGCCATGAAACGTTTATGCTTCACGAAACACCCATCCTGTACTAGTGATCCCCATGCTAAGGCAGGGTCGCTGCATATCGCAAAGCACACTACTTCACAACACCTTGCTTTGTGAGGTGCCCCTGCTTCGCGAGGCAGTGCTCCGTGAATACTATTCCACTTTGCAAAGCACCCCCCATTCACACCTCTGCCCCATGCTAAGGCCAAGGCACTCCACTTCGTGAAGCACACTCCTTTGCTTGGAAATTCCTCTTCCCGTGTGACCCTCTAGGTTTTCACGATGTGATTTCAAAGTCCCGTGGACAAAACCACTCATAGTGTTGCTCCGCCTAATGCTTCTCTGCATAGGCATGCTAACGGCTGTTGCTTCTTCGCATAGCCATGCTAACGTGGACCCCTTGATGGTTTGTTCTGCGACCCCCCTTGACAATGTCCTTACTGGTACCTTCCCTCCCCCAAGGAGAAGAGGGTGCCGGTCATGTAAGTCCTAAGGGTGCAGAGTGAACCCGCCTCGTTCGAGCTGTAGGATGTTAAACTGCCAAGCACTTCATCCTCAACACATGACAATAAACTGTGATATGACTCCGCGACTCGAACGCAGGGTCCCCCCGTCTCAGACATTATTTACGTCGCTCGTCTCCATGGGCATGGAATCACCCCCTCCACAGGGGATGATATCCTCCTTATCGGAGCGGCGTATGTCCACGGGAGAAGGGAAATCACCTTGGTGTAAGCCCCCTTGCCCCTCTTGCAGAAGGTAGCACCCATGCACCTCCGTACTTCCCCACTGCCAAGGTCAGTGGAGGGTGTGATAGGGAATGAGGCACCTCCCATCATTGGTCCCAAATCCCTCTCTCGTTGTGCTTTGTCGCGCTTCAGGCCTCCATCCTGGAGTAAGTCCCAGCACCATGGGCCGCCTAACAAATAAGCCCCTCCTCGCTTCTCACGGACGCACCCTTTACAACGTGATCGTCAGTTCCTTGCTGCCTCTTGTTTCTTACACCGATCATGACTCACGTGGGCTTAAGGTAAGCATAGACCGTGAAAATACCTCGTCTAGCATGACGTTAAACTGTATGCCCTCATCCAGCATGATGTTAAAATGTATGCCCTCATCCAGCATGACGTTAAACTGTATGCCCCCGTCTGGCATGACGTTAAACTACACATCCATTTGAACTACGAGGTCTTTGATCCATGTCAAGGCATGATATGTAGGAAGCCTCCATGAGGTTCAAGCCTGCCACCCATCATTTCTTTACATCGGTTCGCCGACACCCACCATCCCGAACTACGAGGACTTTGATCCATGTGAAGTCATGGTACGTAGGAATCCTCACAAGGTTCAAGCCCACCACTAGTGGACCCTCGGGTTCACTTTCACGTTGGTTCGCCGACGAATCCCTCTGAACTATGGGGTATTTGATCCATGTCAAGGCATGGTACGTAGGAAGCCTCCTTGAGGTTCAAGAACACCTGTCATCATTTATTCACGTCAGGGTTCATCTTCATCTTGCATGACGTTAAACTGCATTCTGGTCCAGCGGTAAGTCGTTGTGACCAACCTGAACTACGTGGTCTTTGATCCATGCTAAGGCATGGTACATAAGAAGCCTTCACGATGTTCAAGCCCACCGCCACCTGGACCCCTGGTCCTTCTTCACGTTGGCCTTCCGGCATCCAACCTGAACTACGTGGTCTTTGATCCATGTCAAGGAATGGTACATAGGAAGCTACCCAGAGGTTCAAGCCCACCACCTGTTGGTCATTCCAACCTTCTTCACGTCAGGTCACCAGCACCTGGGAAGCCTAGTGTGTAAGCCCCACACCATCTGGACCAAGGTCCTCACTCGCGTCAGTTCACCGACACACCATTATGAACTACGTGTTCTTTGATCCATGTCAAGGAATGGTACGTAGGAAGCCTCCATAAGGTTCAAGCCTATCACACGGTCGTTCCGACCTCACTCACATCGGTTCACCCCCGTCCCCCATGACGTTAAATTGTACTCTACATTCCATCTGAACTACGAGGACTTTGATCCATTTCAATGCGTGGTACGCAGGAAGACTTCACGAGGTTCAATCCCACCACCAGTGGACCCCTAGGTTCACCTTCACGTCGGTTCGCTGATGAAGCCCATCGGACCAAGGTCCACCTTCATGTAGGTTCACCACCGACACCCATCAGACCAAGGTCCACATTCACGTCGGTCCTCCGGTGCACCAACCCTAACTACGAGGACTTTGATCCGTGTCAATTCATGGTACGTAGGAAACCTCACGAGGTTCAAGCCCAACATCCATCGGGCCAAGGTCCACCTTCACGTCGGTCCTCCGGCGCACCATCCCGAACTATGCGGACTTTGATTCCCTGCCACAGGGATACGTAGGAAGTCTCTTTGAGGCTCAAGCCCAACTTTACCATCGCCCTTGCGATGGTCCCATTTCATTCCCCCTCCACTTCATTCAACTCTCCATCATCCACCCTGATTCTCACCCGGACCGCCATATCCCGGCGAGATCATGCCATTCTGCTCCTCTTCACAACATTCAGAAATCCTCTCATGGGTTAGCCCCGATATCAGCATCCCTTCAAGGGAAATTCCTCAATCTGATCCATTCCAGCTAATGTTCTGATCAGGCTGATCCATCTCCGCTGGACGTTAAACCTGCAGCATACCCTGTGTTAAACATAGGAAGCTGAGGAAAACCTCAGATATATTCCTATGGCATATAATTCCCCACGTTCTATGTGGGATGCCCCGGGCTTCCACGCCCTTGAGAAGCCCTATGACAAGGGACAAAAGACAAACATGCCAGCTCCCCAACGTTCAGACACGCTACTGATGCCTCGATGTGACTACTCCCCCGACTGAAGGTTGCTGCTCTGACCGGACCCTTTGGAATGTCCTGACAGAATCAGTGTAATTAACCGGCGTCCATGGAAACATGGCACTAGGAAGAGTTTAACGAACAACGTATTAAATCTATGAGGGAGACCCGGACTAGGTGACGAGTTCTGAGGAGGAATCCACGGAAGGAAGAATCGACATCCCATCATCCCGATTTCGATCAAGGAGCAGACGTCCCTGAATAAGGAGCGAATGTCACCTGCCTTTGGAAAGCGGGAATGCGGGGAAACAACTGCGCGTCCTCCACAGACGGATGTGCGCGCCCCGGTGAAAGCATCGGAAACAACTACCCAATTAAAACTCTATCGTATTAATGACTTAAATAGTTAAGGGAAGGAATATTGATGAACAAAGAATAATAAAATAGTAGTAGTGAAAAGGGAGTTACCACATACCATAATAGATTTAAAAACCACTAAAATATTAGAATAAAATAAATAGAAACATTAAATCATAATGAACTCAAATAATAACTATTTATTATGGAAACTTAGACTCGCTAACACATCATAAATAGTTCGATGGGAATGTCATTATGAGCCTTCTTTCCAAATGTAGGTGGTCACTAGGATTGTATACCAAAAATTATTTAGAAATTGAATTATTTGGAAACATAGGAGGTTGGTCTCATATCACCCTTTATGGGGGAATTATTTCCTACATTGGGACTCTCTTATAGATCTTATAAATTAATCACATAGTAATTTACTATTCATTTTCACCCTTATACAACTGTTTTAAACTGATTTTTTATTGTAAATTATAAATATAATAAAAAATTTCAATTCATATTTGATTCAATTATTTAATTTTTAACACTTTTAAAAAGGTAAATTTTACTTGTTTTGATGATTTCATTATAGGAGGAAGTGATTTGGAGAACCCAGGATGAAGTTGAAGAAAAATGATCCAATCTAAGTAAGATCCCAATCACACATGTTGACTCAAATGCACACTTCAACTAATATGTGCATCCAATTGGGATAAATTTTTTTGAACTAATCCAAAATTTAGTGGAATAAATTTATTGTGAAGAAACAAAATCCAAATTATTCTAATAATGGGCCAAATATAAATAATCTATCCAAGAAACTGAATTTGTTCGAAGTAAAAAAATTGGGTTCTATATTTTGAAAATATCTCCCATTTTATACATTAAATGGACAAAAAATTTGAAATGGAGATATTCAATATATTGGAAAAAATATTTTCTTTTTTCTAAGTTGAGATAAGTTAGTTTAATATCCCAAAACCATGGTCCAAGTGGTATCTCAAAATATGGGTTCCCAAAACTACCTCCCATTTTTTCTATAAATTTGAACCATTGTCACCCCATTTGTAAGCTTAGCCAAGGGGAAAATATATTCCAATTTAGAGACCCAAAGGATTCATTTATTCATCCTATAAGTTTTTTATTCCCCTATCTTCATAGGGAGGTCAAGTATGAAGTTGAAGTTCCACCCAAGACACATCTTCCTCGCGATGGTGAGATAAATAGTGGACGATCATTTCGAGAGAGTTTCACACACTTGAAGAGGGATTTATGGAACTTTTATTATAATGGTTTGGTGTAATTATTGTGTGTATAATTTTATTTATATTTTTGTTTCTGATTCTTTCCTCAGGGTTCCCCACCTCTCATTTTTTTTCCTTGACGGTGCATTGTACCCTGCATTCCCACTTTCCAAAGGCGTATGGCATTCATCACTTTCTCAGTGATGTATGCTCCTTGATCAAAATGGGATTATGGGATTTTGGTTCCTACTTTCATGGATTTATCCTTGGAATTCATGGCCTAGTCAAGGTCTCCCCCATTGATTTGAGATGTGGTTAGTGAAACTTTTTCCCGATGCCATCGCTTTGTGGATACCAGTTAATTACGCTGCTTATGTCTGGACATTCCAGGGGGTTTTCACAAGGAATTAACCTTTAGTTAAGAAAGTAGTTATGTTGGGCATCATTAGAATGTATGGACACTATAACATTGGTCACCTGTATTCTTCCTCATAATAGGGAATCTCATGGAGGCATCTTAGGCATGAAACCCAAGGATCCCATGTGGATCATGGGGTGTCTTATGTCAGAGGCATGCCTTCTGAGGTTTCCCTCAGGAATTATATGTTTAACATGAGGTAGTAGTGTGAAAGGTCATGAGTTTAACATCTTGAAGATATAAAGGAAGGCTAATGAGGATGCCCAGTAAAGGCATATCAAAGGGGTACATCCTTAGGGGGATAATCTAGAAGGTTTACCAGATGGATGGGTCAGAACGCCCAATGAGAGTGGACCCAAGGTGGTGTGTCCCATAATGGGAAGATGTCACACCATGAAGGATAATATAGACACCACTTAGGGAAGATCAGAGAGGTTAAACCTTAGGAGGGGACACCAAGTTTTACTATTGGTTGGGATTTAAACTCATGGAGGCATCCTATATACCCTTTTTAGAATACAGGGATCAAAACCCATGTAATTGAATGGATGGTGTGGGGATTACGTATGTGAGCTTCTCAGATGGGTGGCATGATCTCTCCAAGATGTGGTAGCCTAGGAAAAAATTATTATGGATGTGGATGAAGTTTTGGGTGGAGTGGATAGAATGGATGGATTGTTTGGGGGTGTTGATCTTGAACCTCATAGAGGTTTCCTACATATCCCAGTTAGTTTTTAATCGAATTCCACATAGTTATGGAGGGAATTTTGGGGATTACACCTAAGGAGGATGTCTATGGAGCATGTGGTTGGGGATTACACATGGAAGCTTCCCATGTAGCATGATTAGGGAATATACATAAGGAGGAGGCATGTTGGATGGTACATGTTGGGGATTACATGTAGGAATGACCTGTTAGGAAATGAAAACTAGGGATTACTCTAAGTGGTATTTATGTTTGGGGGGGATGGATGTCATATTCGCTGCTAACCTCTAAGCCCGCATGATTCATGATCGATGTGAGAAACAAGAGGAATCAGTGGACCTGACGCTAGTGTCATGAAAGAAGCATCAACGAGAGATTTTATGGGGATTATGCATGGAAGGTACCTGAGTAGGATGTCATTATATATGAGGAGGATCTAATTCCATGTGAGGAAGATCTCATTCCATGTCATTCATACACATAGCATCCTATCAAGTGTGCACTAGGTATTACATGTAGACATTGCCTAAGGTGAACATGGAGACAAATCACCAAGGGAGAGGGATGGTGGATTGAGAGTGAGGGTAAGTGATAGGTTCTTGGTTCACATCCCCTCTCGGATCTATTGGTTGAGGGGTGAGGAGGAGATAAGGTGTTTCCTTCTATAGGAAAGGCTGGGAGCTTACTCCAAAATGGATGCCTAGGAGGAAGTCATTCCTTATGGAGAGGATCTAATTCCATGTGAGGAAGTTCTCATTCCATGTGAGGATAGATAGTACAAATATCATCTCTTGTCACCCATACAGAGAGTATCCTACACTTACACCATAGTGTGGGGCCATAGTTTAATTTCATGCACCTAGGATGATGGTGCTGGGAATTTTTACGTCATGCATCTCAGACATAGGGAACTTGCTCTTCACCCCTTATGCTTGCATAACCATAACTCACCAACCCTTGGGGAAGGTAAGGCATTAGAAATTCCATAAGGTGTGGGTGTGAAGGATTGGTCACTCACAAGATCCATGTTAGTGTAGCTATTCTAAAAAGAAAAAATTATTAGCATACCTATGCTGAAAATCAAGAGGTATGGTAACCCAAAGAGGGATGCCTTGCAAGGAACCAAGAAATCACTATTTGCAAGACTAAGGGGATGTGTGGATGAGGTATGCACAAGAGGGGCTCAATCATGGTAATTTTAAGTAAATGAAACACATGGAGCTTCAAGTAGGGTGTGCACTCAAGATTGATGGGTTGTTCATGATAAAGTGGGGTGAGCGCAAGAATGGGTGTGCATAAGGAAAAAGGTGTGTGCAAGAGGAGTTTTTTGAGCAAACTTGCCTAAGGTTCAAAAGAAAGGGGAAATATTTAATCCATAGTGTGCCCATGAAAAGTAGGACCCACAAAGAACCTGTCACACAAAATATTATACCTTGAGGGTTTCATAGTTTACGCGATGTCGCGGAAGAGGTTTCTAACATGCATCATATTGACGCTTCGACTTTTGGAGGATCACCCTAAAGAAGGGAGGTGACTTCAATATATAGAAAGAGGCTTCAATGTCAGTGCATGAGATATCAGGCATAAAAATAGTTCTTTTGTGAATCTATCTCCTTGATCAATAGCGGGCATATATGAAAAGGCCATGTTTGACATCGCATTGAGTGCATAAGCATCTTGTGTGTGAATTTCACACTTGATTGCATGTCATGAAACTTATGTGTGCCTTAATTGGGTTTCTCAGAATGTTTCTTTGAGTCAAAGGGTGCTTTTTTTACCCAAATATGGTCATTGTGGCTCTGTATGGAATTTGGCACCAAAAAATGACCCCCCCCCCCTCATAATCTGAGCTGAAGAAAGACTATAAGGTTAGGTTCTGAGGGAAACACCGAATAGAGGGGTTCATCCATGAATCTCCATGCAAAAAATAGAGTCTATCAAGAAAGTGACATTTCCCATCTACGTAGGTCCTATTCCATGCCTATAAATACATAAGGGGTCTACGTATAGTAGCTTTAATTTCTATATGATAGGTGATTTCTCTCTCATGCATGCAAGTCTCTGCTTCCCTCATGAAAAACTAAAACTCGGTTGTTGCCTTAAGTGCATCACCTATTTCTTCCACACTTTTCCCTTTGTATAATTCTCACCATTTTTTGCAACTTATGGCCAGTCTTTCTTGTAAATCTTCATTTTGTGTATAGCTCCCTTGGCGTTTCATGCTTCATCCTTTGACTTTCCAAATCCAACACAAATGGTCGGTCAACAAAATGATGCTAAGATGGGGGATTCCAATGCCTTGTGAAGAGAAGAGATGATCGAGAACCCTCAAATTATTTTTTTCAGGAGGGTCATATTATACAATCAGATTCTCTTAGGCATGTTGACACAACCGCAAAAGGATTATCTCTTGAGTAACATCCTCATGTTGTGGAACTTTGGAATACACGATGAAGTATCCATCTCGGGCATCAAAAATGATTTGCTACAATTACGGTTCATGCATGAAGATAGTATTCAGTGATACAACATCAATGTCCATAGTTGTGTCATAAGAGAGCACTAGGTAATGGTCTTTTACATCTTAAACATGAAGACCGGGAGGATCACAGAAGATGAACTAGAGGTAGAGGAGTGTCCCTCCCACTATGTCAACACCTTCCAAGGTAGTATGAGGGATGAAAGTCTAGTATGGAAGCAAGACTAATACCTGAGGTCCAGGGTAAACTTAATAAGAAAATGGGCATGGGAATATTGGGTACACTATACATGCATGGAATTCTAAGAAGATATGCATAGCATCAAGATGTATGATGATTCATGGACATCACATTTCCATATCTACCATCTACAAGAACTGGTTCCAGAGCTTCTCATTTTATGGTCTCTCGACACAAACACATTCCACCTCCACCATAGGGAGGTTTTCTTTAGCTTGTGGTACATTCACTAAATTAGAGGAATTTATTTCAGAGGGATTCCAAGACAATGAGTTTCTTACAATGGAGAGAACTTTTATAGATAGGGAACATACCATGATCTTAATGTAGAATCTATTAGAGGTGGATAAATAGAAGCTGAAGATCAAGTTCATCCAAAATTATATCCCATTCCTGACATGGTTTGACCTATTCTTTAAGAAGGATGACAAGGTTAGTATGTTGAGATGAGCGAATAAATGTCTGGATGGATTATAGAGGGGAAAGGCGGGATCATATTGGGTTATCCTAGAGGCAAGGAAATATAAAACCTTAGGGTACAACATAGATGAGATCTAGGACCCACTGGTTTGATATGTCTCCTTTCTTGTTTCCTTCCTAAGCGAGTGGTTGTTTCCAATGAGAGATATGAGAATAGGGGTCCGCCTAGGGACCTTGGTGATGTTAGGGATCATGGAATCTTGTAATAGGGTCAACCTGGTAGTGTCTACCTTGGAAAGACTTTACAGGATTCTGGGATGCATCTCAAGTGGAAGCATTCCCAAGATAATCTATGAACTCTTCCAGATCATGCATGGTTGGATTGAAGCTTGTCTTGGTGGATGATATTTTCCAAATGTCATCCTTCCTCCAGGTTTTGTCCTACAGCTATACCTTTTTAAATTTTTTGGGGTTTGGCCATTAACCCTCCATAACGAAGTAGTTGTGATTTATATCAGCAACTAATAAAATTTCAACTTTCACCCCTTCAACACTATAGTCATAAAAATGGTGTATAACATGTGAGGTTAATTGGGAAAGAGGGATTACTTATAGAGCTTTAGTAGTAGTGTGTTGGTGGCCCAGATCAATGGAAAGATCCTTTGCAAACAATATGTGCCATACTGCTTCACCATGAAGTTTGGATGCCTTTAGCAGGTGGAGAATAAAATTTATACAGGGGTCTATGAAGAATGACACTCATGAATTCTTAAATATCTATTATGCATGATGATGACTACTATCTTTGAAAAAATAATCACATTAATGCCTACGTATGTCGATGATGGACTATCAATAGAGTATTAAAAACACTGGGTGGAGGAATATCTAGAGGAATTATTGAAAACATGCATTCAGAAGATCGAAGTAGCAATCATGGGGCCATAGTAGTGGGAAGGAAGGCGGGATTCCACCCAAGAGGTGAGTCAAGTGGAAAGCCAAGAAACTTGGGTGACATGATCTGGAACCGTAGCAGTGGGGACGTCACAAAGTGAGGTCGCACCTCCACCTTTGGAAGAGGGGTGGTCCTAAAATTGGCATCGAGGGCCAGCTAAAGTGGATCCTGGGAATAAGATAAGATACCTTTTGCAACCTACCACTAATTATATTTTCTTGGACCTTTGTTCTGCTTGAAGAACATTGTGACAAATGATGTTACCCAAAGACCTGTGGAGGAAGATAAAGTGGGAAGGGGTCATACTTCCAGAAGTCGGGCATGTTAATATGGATGACAAGGGGAGATTTCATTGGTGGCATTCATACTTGACAGCCATGGATGTCTACACATTCCAGAGGGGGTAGTGTGAGTAACCTACCACCCTGGTGAAGGTGATGTTTGACCAAGAGTCAGATAGAGAGGAAACTCCACATAAGGATGACAGTAAAGAAAGAGGATGAGGAGGAGGAGGAGGAGAATAAGAAGAATATGAAGATTAATAGGAAGAGGAAGAGGAAGAGGAAAAAATAATAATACAAGGAACCTCAAGGGATGGGTTTTAATCAAGAGAGTCCCCAAGAGATCAGTGAGATAATGGGTTCTGATGAAGAACTCACTGAGTACCTCTTAGTAAGATCGACTGAATCATATATTCCTTGATATATCTTCTCACTCCCCAAATATTTTAACTGAAACTCATCTAAAAGAGTATAAACTCAATTTGGAACAAGAAGTCCCCGCAGTAGAGGGTGAATATGTGATAGCGGGTGTGGGGGAGAATTCTCCAGGGCCTGTTCCTAGGACTGATGCAAGTGGTGAGTCATCTGAGTCTAAGGCAGCTAGCAGTGGGCCAACTGAGTAGGCCGGAGTGGAAATCTCAAAACCCCATGTCCTTATTATTATCTATGGAGGTCACATCCTATTATTCCCATCATAAAACCTAATGAAGTGGAACATATGAGGAGGATCATCATTGATATTCCTCCTCCTAATAAGAGAAAACCCTAAACTATTATTCCATAATCAGGATTTCACAGAGTTTATACATCAACATGTGTCTATCTCAGACATCTCCCTCTCAAATGGTGCAAGGAGGTCTGGTGAAAACTATTGAAATATCAAGTGGTGAGTGATATCCGATGTTTTAAATCTCTTCAGTGACCCAAGATCCCGACCCAATGGTGCTCAACTCTTGTAAGTCTTCAATTTCACAAATCCATACCTATCATCAACTGAGCAGACTGACTGAGGTGCTTTGTTCAATACAGTGATAAGAATATTGCAGACCCAATGAGAAGATAGGGCCAAAGAATCTACAAGATATCTTCTAATGGACACTCCCATTCATGAGGATCTGATCATTCAAACTGATCCAACCTTGGTGATCCAAGATGAACATGAAACTACAGGTGCGAGTGACACCACTAGAGAGGCATAACTCAAAGCTATCAGTGGTGAGGCTATCAAAGAGGAAACAAGTGAAGATGAACACCTGCATAATATAGAGTCTGACCCCTTGGAAAGGATACCATAGGAAGACACTATTGATTCACTCTTTACTGCCTTTCCTTAGTATGATCCTATTGACCCTAATAATCTGGACAATGCCGACCCTAATGTGTTTGAAGAAAATTGTATCACCTAGCGTGGGACATGGATATGCATCCATCACTTCATTGGTCAGACCTTTTAACTGTAACTGGTGGGCTGAATGGGTTCACTCCACCATTGGCTATGCAACTTGTGTGCCAAAGGGGTGGATGCTTGAGACCTCCATGCATTGGTCCATGATTGTCTTGCTGAGAATATGTGGGAGGGGATCCAGCATTTGGAAGCTACTTGGTGTCAGGAGAAGTCTGATAGCATGTGTAAACTTCAAGAGGTCATCTGGGAGATCCCATAGCAAGAGGAGCAAGTGAGAAAGTTTACTTATTTCCTTAGAGCTCAGTCAAAAATTATAAATAATATGAGGGCTCAACTATAAGAGGTTGAGAACCAAATGAAGCAGGCAACTACTTAGATTTATGATCTTCAGGATGAGTGGATCCAAGCATAGACAAAAGCTGATGAGCTTTATCTAGTGGATAATGATGAGTAAGAAGAGCTTGGGAGTAGGTAACAAGTCCTGGGGACCACACGCCAAAGGCAGGTAGACCTGAAGTAGATGATTTCGGGACTAGATAAATTTGGGTGATTTTACTAGAACTTGTAACTCTCTGACTATCGAAATTACTATGTGTATGTATATATTTCTTCTTGCTTAAATTAATGCACCTCAATCATATTTGTGACACAACTAATTAACAATCCCTAAGATCACATGGTTCATACCTAGTGTGAGAAACAAGGGATTGAAACATAATC
Organism: Viscum album; assembly: GCA_963277665.1. Classification (NCBI taxonomy): domain Eukaryota; kingdom Viridiplantae; phylum Streptophyta; class Magnoliopsida; order Santalales; family Viscaceae; genus Viscum; species Viscum album. The sequence continues at coordinate 2,104,622,934 of OY728140.1, read as the reverse complement.
ATTCACCTTGTATGAGAGTTCTAGATAATCATCGATCGAGAGAAGTTGTGGCTAGAGAATAGGGATCTCTGTATATCCAACTTGTTTTTTCAACATGTGCTAGTGCATGAACAAGATAATTCCAAGGGTTCTAGAGTCAATCCAAAAAAAAGTTAAATGAAGAGTGTTAATCACAATTCCTTAAATTCAGAACACTGGGAGGATGGAATAGTGGTACATGATGATTTATGACCATGTTTGAAACATATTATCCATAATGCTGGCTTGAAATGGGGAAAAACAAGGTTCGGCTTCTAACCATGTTCAAAACATGTAACCTAACTCAAAATATCATCTAAAGTCTTTAGGAACATTTTCCTAAGATGGTAGGTGATCCAAAGTGGCATAACCAGGCCGTTAGGGGGTCCCTTCAAACATAAAAGAGGATAAGGACACAAATGAAGGTCACGTGAAGTGTGGGAGTGGATTGAAGGAATGTTTGAACAGATTCCAATACTCTTGGAACTATGACACTGCATCTTAGAGAACATTGGTGTAGGAACATTGTTCTGAACAAATATTAAACCCATATTTCGGAGAGTACCTCTTGGGTGAGGACCTAGGATACCTTGCAGTTTTATATCATGAAAATGAGGATGATGAACATGCAGTTTAATTTCATACGGTGAGGATAATTCATGGTTTAGTTTAATGTCATGTGACTAGGATTTTGTACATAGTTTAAAGATGTACTTCCTAGACCCCGGCCAACAGTTTGAAGTCGTGTTTCACAAACCATGGAAATGTCTATTCCCAATACAATTATGTGGCATGGAGTAAATAAACCTGATGTGAATAATCCAAAAAAGGATTTTGGGCCACATAAGAGTTATGAAACATACGATAAGGAGGCATATGTGATATGGTAAGGGGAAAATACCATATTAAGGCTCTTATTTTAAGGTCATAAATTTTAGACCAAGAAGATGGTATCCTGAATGGATATTCATGGTGTGATGGATTAACAACCTGATGTGAATGAGGATAAAAGAGCCTCCTAATCCACACCATGAATTCTTAGGTATTCACACATAGTTTAAATTAATGATGTCTTGTATATATGATTCTAGTTTAAAGTTATAGAGTTAGAACCATGAGGTCCATGTCAGTTCACACCTTTCCAGATTCCTAAGCCCATGTGATCCATGCTCGATGCGGGAAACAAGGAATGATATTGTGGATCTTCCAACATGTGGGAGTGCATAGGGAATGGAAAGGTCGTAAGCTGATACTTTCAAGGTTTGGATCATAGGGGTGACCAATGAGTGAGGATAGACTGGTGAACATTTTCAAAAACATAGGAATACTTTCCTAACTAGCCATGAATAGGGAAAGAAAATGAAAAATTGACTGTTGACCATGTTCAAAAACATAGGATCTGTAATTTGTTGTCAGAGATCCATTAGGGAATTGGCCCAAAATAAGAGGTGATCTTAAGGCGACATGAGACCATCAACATTAAGGGGGTGTTTCTGGATTCAAAGGTTGATGGAGAACCAGACCAAGAAAGGCTTGGTGTGTGAAATGGGAAATTATTAGTAAATGGGAATCAAACCTAGGATTTACAAATAGTTTAAGGTCATATTTCATGGACCATAGTTAAGGAAAAGGGTCTGAATATTTGAAGGATCTTGTGGTTGGTCCCAAATATTAAATTTCTAGGCGTCACTACATATCCCATGAGGATGGGAATCAAGTCACATTTAGTTCTTTGAAAGTAGTGTAGTAGAAGACCAACACTGGAAGAAGAATTCCTCTATGGTGAGGGACAAAGGTATCCCATGATTTTTCATGGGGAGTCCTAAATTTTCTCAGGGTATGATTGTAGTTTAATGGCATGAATTAAGTATGTGGGATATTAGTTTAAGGTCATAGAGTTTAGACCATGTGGAAGGTATCCTAAGTGGACATGTATAATGTGGTGTTATGACTAACCTGGTGTGAGAGAGGCCAAGGTGGCCCAACACTACATGAAACATCCTAAAGAAGGCTTGAACAAAGTTTAAAGTCAATATTCCTGAACTTGATCATCTATTTTAAAGTCATAGATCTTGTACCATGATGGGGAACATCTCAAATGGAATTGTACAGTGCGGTATTATGACAAACCTGATGTGAATGAGGCCAAGGAGGCCCAAAACCACACTACAGCCTCCAGAAAACATCCTATATATAATTTAAATTCATGTAAAGTGGACTATGCTAAGGCTGAAGGGCTAAGAGATTTACAAATCTATAGTTGGTCCTAAATAAAAAATGTATTGGAATCACTATGTATCCCATGAGGATGATAATAAAACCACATGTAGTTCTTGAAATTTCATTCAGTTTAATGTCCCGCGGTAAGGAAAAACGTGAATCAACATGAAAGAAAGGAAAATACATGGTTGGGTCTGAGATCAAAGATCTGAATGTTACTACGTATCTCATAAGGATGAGACTAAAGCCATATGTAGTTCTTGAAGGAAATATCCCTACATAAGTTTGATCAGTACATAGAGAGGGGGAATGGTAGGTGACTAGTATTGGGAGAAATGATGCAACACTTTAAGGTCATGTGACAAGATCATTTCATGTAGTTTAACATTATGCAGTAAGGATGTTGGTTTCTATACATTTTATCATCATGCGGCTAGGATATTGGGGGATAAGAGTGTTCCTAAGGTAGTTTCATGGAACAACTATTATAACCCTAATGTAAATGAGGACATAAAAGTCTCCCATGCCACACCACGCACTCCTAAAGGAAAATTAGGACAAGGGTCCAAAATCTTGAGATTATGGCTAGGCCCAAGGATGAAATGTTTGGGTATTATTATGTATCCCATAAGGATGGTAATCAATCCATATGTAGTTCTTGAAAATGGCATGGTAGGTGACTGATGTCAGGGGAAATTTTCTCTTAGGTGAGGACATCATGGTGTTGTGCAGTTTATCATCGTACATCCAGGACATGAGGGAAAACATATCAACCCAAAGAGATATGTGGGAATAGGGGGAACAACCTGGTGTGAATGAGGTCTAAGGAGGCCCACACCATACCATATAATCCTGATGAGACTCACACATAGTTTAGAGTCATTGTGAAGGGACTTGGAGGTAAATATTCTAATTGAAAATATATGGTGTAGTGTCATGGAAGACCCAACATAAATTAGGACCAAAGAGGCCCAGTATTGCATAACATATTCCTAATAAGAATGTGCACACAGTTTAAATTCATAATGTTTAGACTTGGTCTATGTCATTTAAATTTGTATAGTTCATACTATAAGAGAGGGTATCCAATAAAGTGGAGATGTGTAGCACATAAGAAAAACCCTAGTGTGAATGAGGGATAAAGGAGGCTCACGTCACATGAAACATCCTCAAGGAGAACCCCTGCACAGTTTAGAGACATAATGTTTGGACTTGGGTGTCCAATTTAACGTCGTGTTCCTAGTACATGGGTACATGACTTTTAAGTTCATAAAAAAAAGGACCATCAATGCTGTGTATTTTAACATTGTGAAACTAAAATGATAAACACGCAATTTGACATCATATGATGAGGATGAGGTGGATGAAGTGTTCCAAAAGGGATGTGCATGGTGTGGTTGTTATAACCTAACATGAATTAAGACATAAAATGATTCATGCCACAACATACATTCCTAAGAGGATATTTAATGCAATTTAAATTCAATATGTTTGTAATTTGATGCCTAGTTTAACTTTGTGTGCCTGGGATATTGGTTTCTATGCAGTTTACCATCATACGACTAAGAAAATGATTGTTATGTAGTTTAAAGTCATGTAACTCGGACTGGGATCTTATTCATGCGAAATAATGCTTGAGGAACTTGATATTGGTTAGAGGAGTGATGTGATCTCCATCTGTGGTGACCAAGGAGTATGCATCTTTGGGATAGACCATATGAATCATATATGTCCCTTCATACTTGGGTTCTAACTTTTGCATCTTTCTTTTAGGTATCATTGGCATTCAGAGATCCAACATTGTATCACCTTGGAGGAAAGAGTGGAGGTGAACCTTCTTGTTGAGTGCTCTAACTATCTTGTTTTGGTGCCTATCTAGATTATTAAAGGCTTAGATCCTACTTTCATCAAGGGTCTCTAGTTCATCCAAATGGACTTTGGTTATTCTGTATGATTTCTTCTGATCATATAAAGTTGTTCGGAGCAATGGAAACTAGATATCAATGGGTAGGACTACCAATGTTCCATACACCAGGAAATATAGAGTCACCTAGGTGGAATTTTGGGTCATCATCTAATAATTCTAGATATCATTATGGAGATTTTCTAGCCAACTTTTCTTATTTTGTACCACTATATTCTTGAAAAATGTTGGATAGGGTTTTATTGAACATCTCAATCTATCCATTTTCTTGTGCATGGTAGAAGGAAGTCTGGTTGGACTAGATGTTGTAATTAGCACATAGCCTCTTCAAATCGACTGCTCGGAAGTTGGTGTTGTTTTCAAGGAGAATAGCATGAGGGACTCCAAACCAGTAGATGATATTGGAGCTCATGAATTCAATGACTGATTGGGCCTTGAATTCCTTGAGAGGTATCACTTCTACCCACTTAGAGAAGAAATATATTGTGATTATAATGAACCTACACTGGAGATATTTTACTAATGGATATATTCCCAGGACATTGAGTCCCTAGATCGTAAAGGGACAAGAGAAATTGGTATTATGGAGGGGCTCTGGAAGTTGATGCACAAAGTTTTCATGGATCTGACATGCATGGAACCTCTAGGAGAACTAGATACAGTCATGGAATATAGTGGGCTAGAAGTATCCCATCCTTCAAATCTAGTGGGAGAGCTTCAACCCTACCTGGTGAGCACCATAGGACACAACATGAACTTCCTTCATAACCTAGGGAATTTTGTCTCTTTGAATGAAATGAAGAATAATTCCATCAAAACAATGTATGTAGAGAGCCTACTCGAGGTTGGGTCCACTCTGGAGGGTGAACTGAGATGCACATCAATGGACTTGCCCACGTTCAGCTCTTGTAACATCCCAAACCTGATAATCCACCTGAAAAATGCTAAACGGGTCGGGTGTTACTAGCTTAGGTGCACCTCCCCAAATTCCAAAGGCTTCCAACTAGAAAAGAGGGTCTTATAGATATAATGGGGAGGCTATACCCTCTAGGAGGATAATAATATTACTGGTCTGAGCATAATATAAAATTAGAAGACTATACAAAATCTAACCAGACCCACATAGAGGAAGAACAATCAATAGAAGTAAATAGTGGAAGCAATAAATATAAACAATAGCAGTGGATTGTAAACACAACAGAATGTTGAACCACTTGTAAAAACTATTAGAATAGACAAATCATGCATCCATAGCAAGTAAATATATAAAAGGGAACCAATGGCTAACCAACAGTAGCTAAAATAAACAAAGTAAGCATGCTGGTATAGGAAAGAAATAAAAACAAATTAAACTCCGGCTAGGTAATACCTCAAGGTCCCTACCATCTCCATGCGACATCTAAAATAGTTCAGCTCCTGAAGCTGGTCACTTTCTTTCATGTAAATCCATAAAGTTTACATGTGTCCCAAAGGGCTCGTCCAGGGTGTGAGACAAATCTCAGTAGGATACCACCCAATGGTGCGTACCTAATATAAGTGTTTAAGAAGGCATGAATTTATAAGGAAAACAATAAATAGTATGATGCATAAATAAACACAAACTCCACTGGTGCTCAGTAGCCACCATGTAGTGTCACCTACTTTGGCTAACGTTTGAATCTATGTCATGTAACCCGTAACCATGTTCCCCCTAACACCGTGTGTCTAAATTACCAACATCCCGAAGGCACGCTCAAGAAGTCATAACTCAAAGGAACAATGATGTTTGTCCTAAAATAAGTAACCAGAGGGATAGAGATGTCTACCCTCAATAAAGTAACTAGAGGGACAGTGATGTCTGCCCTCAAATTAGTAACTGAAGGGACAGTGATGTCTACCCTCAAACCATGGAGAGCCTCTGCCCCAAACCCGATAGCCTCAATGCTTTCCTCTGAAGAATCCTCACCTTCCACGTGGCTTCCTAAGTCAAAAACTCCCAAAACAATAGTACCTAAACTGCAACTAGCGGGGGCCTCTACCCACATGAGTGGTCAAAACCACCTCATCATGGATTATCTATGTGTGCACACTACTCAAAGTTCTAGGTGAGCAGTAATTACAAAAATAAGTTCCCAATACACAACATCTCTGACACATCGTGCCCCTATGACCATGTTGCTCAAGTCTGATGGCCTCTCCATCCAAGTAACTTGGGCCATGCCCAACCTGACAGTCACATTTCCTCAAGCCAACATCCATGATGCCCAATCTCATGGTCAGAACCATCCAATCTAACCCGGTCCAAGCCCAACCTGAGATCAGCATCACTCAATAATACCCAGGCCTTGCCCAGCATAACTCAAAGGTTACAGCATAAGCAATATCACACGTCACTTATATATAATTAGAATAAATACTTTAAATGTTCAAAACAAACTAAACAGTTGAAATGCACTAGCTATGTGTTGTCTCATAACGGAACCAAGGTCTTGGAAGCCTCTAACAAATCATATCATCACTTAACAATTTGAACTCAGCAGTTTAATCAAAAAAATTCATTTTAACGCATTTTAGAATACCCGTCCAAAATTCCCCAATTGAGAAATGATCCCTTGCCCAGCCTCGCTCAAGAAAAATAGATAAAGGAGCATACCCAAAAGCATCCCACAAGTATAATAAGTAATTTAATATGCAATAGCAGAAAAAATAGGGTCTCGCTCAAAATACCCAAATATGAACCAAAGTCTGCATCACCAAAAAGTCCACAAAAAACATGAAAGAATGTATGCACCACCTACTTGATACTTTTAGACGTAGGCACGTCTGATAACGAGCTCTAATTCGAAGCTGATCTTTGTAGATCTATGTTTCTGTCAAATCCAAGCAACTCTACTCTGATGCAATTTTCAGTGTGTGAGGAAAATAAACTGGAACAAAAAATGGTGATCGGGTTTATCCTTCCCGATGAGATACCACAACCACTGATGGATTAAAGAAGGGACTTCGAATGATGATTATAGGGTAGGAAATGTTCTATAGAAATTCAGAATAGACATGTTCTGAAGTTGGGAAAGAAGGTGTTTTCTGAAATAAGATGTGACGCTCTTTCATTTAAGTGAATAAAAATAAAAATACACAGTATGTATAAAGGAATACACATTGTGTAGTAGCCTTGTCAGTACTCCAACTTAAGGGAAGGTATCCAAATAGCTTAGACACGCCACATAGGTCAACACACGGCTAGGACTCAGCTAGTACATGGAAGGAAAAATACACAGTGTGTCAAGAAACACTACATGCTGTGTAGTAGGAAATTCTTACATGGTTATCACATGGAATGTACTCGACAAGCACATGGCTGGTACATGCCTAACCCATATAGGGCGTTTACTTTGGAGTACATAGTGTGTAATCTAGAAATTTCTAAAACTTCCCAGATTTTTCCAGTTTTCTCAGAAATAAGTCAAAAATTCAAATAGGGTTAGGATTTTGACCTGTTCCAAAAACCCAAGTTCTTACAATCTCCCCGCCTTAACATAGATCATCCCCGAGCTATCAAACAAAACCCAGATATTTCACCGAACATACCACCCTGATCAAAGTAACATGAACTACCCTGGTCTCAAAGGTTCTAGATAAATTCTTCAAGGGTATCCCCACCTTAAGAATTTCCTAACTCAGTCTCAACCCTACAAAACTCAACAAAGAAAATTTTAACTAACCTATTTCCGGACTCATGGTCCTCTCATGATGCCTCGTCACCCCTGCACCTCATTGGTGCTCCTGTGTCGTTTCTGACACCCCAAACGTATCCCGCACTGCATCAGTGCCCGCCTCCATGAGGTCCTGCATCCCATGGATGTTCAAAAAGAACCCAATTCCTAGCACCTCAAGTAACATGCATCCTTGATGCCCCAATTCCCATGGCACCTCAAGTAACCCTCATACTCGATGCCCTGATGCCCACAACACCTCAAGGAACATGCATCTTTGATTCCCCTGATGCTACACATCTCATACATATATATAAATATATCACTCACCCGATATGTCACCAATTCCACTGGCCAGCATTTGGTTAGTCCACATAAATATTTTTCACCTCGTGCACTCAAAGTAGAAATTCCCCAATAGACCATGACAAAACAAGTAAAAACAAAACAGATCACAGCCACACCCTTGATGTACCTCTAACCGTTGTCGCCACATCATCATGTTCATACCCTGGTAGCTCCACGGTGTGCACCTGACCTAAAGTATGACTACCTAATGCCTGACCTCCCTATGGTGCTGCTCTATTCACCAGCTACTGACCCCTCAACTGGGTCATGTTATCTCTATCACATCCTTTGCATGCATCTAAACTTTGGTTACCATCATCTGGCACTAAACCTGGACCAAATCCAGATGCCACTATCTATCATAGTTCCTACCTGCTGGATATCTGAGAAGGCTACCTATAGAACCTCTCCAGATTCCCGACCTATCCACATACCCCGCACTCCTTTGGAGGCCTATCTCACTGAGTTTGAACAAGACATGGTTGTCCACACTGAAATCAAACCACCGAAGAACTTCTATGATGTGGTCTATCTAAGTCCTTGGCCTGACTTCCCTATTGGAACTCACCATTTCCTCACTTCCTGCTATCTGAACCATCACCTGAAGATGTTGTTTGGCCAACCTAGGGCATATCCCTCTGGTTTCCCTCCGCTATAAGTGTCTGGTTCACCGCCCTAGAGAAAGAACCCAAAATAAAGATATTTACCTAGATCTAAATGGTGTGTCACAAGATATCCTCAAAGAGGCTCACCCTTGCCAAGTCATCTCTTACCATACCAGGTGCAAAGAGAGACAACTCAGTGAAAGTAGCTTCATTGTCCATGACGGACATGTCTCCCTGCTAAAGGCTCAAGAACTCATGAACTCTCTCTGCCCTCAGTTTCTCTGGGTAAAATTTCTTGAAGAACTTGTCCTTAAATTCTTTATGTGTTATTCCCTCGTGTCTATGAGCCTGAACCTGCACATCCCACTAATGCTTCTCTGGTCCTCTCATCATGTACATCACTAGCTTGACCCTCTGCCCAGGAGGTGTCTCGATCTACTCAAAGATCATCAGCATGCTCTCTATCCAGTTCTCAGCCGCCTATGGACTACCCTCACCCAAAAAAAGTGGTGGTTGCTGCAACTGGAACTCCAAAATTAGATATTCCATAGATGGATTTGTACCTTGCGCACCTCTATCAATCCCCTGCAAGACACATACCAGACTAGACTGGATCTGCTCGTCGAGCCATGGCCCGAATGATGCCAAACCCAACTATTGTCATGCCTGCACTGGATCCTAAACCTAATCATGTCCCTGAGCTTGTACTTGCATATCATGCTCTTCCTACACCGGATCTTGAACCTGATCCTGCTCCTATAGCATTGTACCATCTCCCACCTGACGCTCCATCTAAGTCATCCAAAAGGAACCCGCTGAATACCATAAATGGTTAGACAACCCATATATATATATATAATATATTCAATGTAGATAAGGAAAGTAGTAAAGAGGTATCATATGACAATTTCCCTTACTCTCCCTTATCACAACCCATGCCCACAACATCCCGACCTCATAGCCTCCTTACCCGCCCTCATAGAACCAAGTATCAAAAGTACCTTGGGCCATTCCCACCCTGAAAACCAACATTGCTTCAAACATGAAGACCTAGTCACCCAATATTGGTGATCAAAATCACCTCAACCATAGTACTCGCCTACTTATATAAGATCCAAACCCAAAATCTCCTGCCACATGCAATTCACAATATATAAAGCATGGCATAGTACATTGCAATAAACTAGAAATTCTATCAGGAATTTCACCTATCACATTTCAAAAACATTCAAAGCATGGCATTTGATATTATTCACATGGAATTATAACTTCACAAAGCATATGTGTAGTTATGAAATTGATATACCCTAAAAATGTGTCTATCAAAAGAAAAATAATCATGCCTTGCCATACCGGGCCAAGGTCCAATTCTCCCTTACCGCACTGGGTAAAGGGTTACATATCACAATCAATAACACCACACACCAAGTGATCCACCGAGGTGTAAATCATATAAACTTTAATTTGAGAAAAAATAAAACAGCAATTCCCACTCATGGAAACTTGATCCATCCCTCGTAACTGGGGCTGCAGGCACCCAAGAACAAGCTAAAAACCTAGTTCCAGTAACAACCTATCTCCAGAATACCATATCTCAAATAGTAAAACCAACAGAAATAAAAAGAGAAGTCTCAATCTCATTAGTATCCAGAAAAACACTATTACTAAATCCCTATCAATAACTCCTCTGATACCACTTTTTAACATCCTGGACATGATAAGACACCTGAGAAGTGCTAAAGAGGTCGGGTGTTACTACCTTAGATGCACCTCCTTGAACGCCAAAGGTTTCCAACTAGTAGTGAGGGTCTTATAGGTATAGTGGGGAGGCTATACATTCTCAGAGGATAATAATGGTACTGGTCTGAGCATAATATAAAATTAGAAGACTCTGCAGACTCAAACCAAACCCGCATAGTGGATGCACAATCAATAGTAATAAACAGTGAAAGTAATAAATATAAATAATAGAAGTGGAATGTAAACACAACAGCATGTTGAACCACTTGTAACAACTACTAGAACAGACAAATCATGCATCCATAGCAATTCAATATATAAAAGGGAACCAATATCTAACCAACAGTATATACAATAAATAAGGTAAGTAAGCTGGTATAGGAAAGAAATAAAGAAAAATTAAACACCATCTAGGCAAGACCTCAAGGTCCCTACCATCTCCATGAGACAGCTAAAATAGTCCATCTCCTGAAGTTGGTCTCTTTCCTGCACGTAAATCCATAAAGTTTACATGCATCCCGAAGGGCCCGTGCAAGGTGTGAGAATAATATCAGTAGGATACCACCCAATGGTGCATACCTAATATAAGTGTTTAAGCAAGAATGCATTTATAAGGAAAATAGTAAATGGTATGATGCACAAATAAACAAAAACTCCACTAGTGCTCAGTAGCCACCATAGAGTGCCACTTTCTTCATCCAACGCTGGAATCTCTATCATGTAATCTAGCACCATGTACCCCCTGACACCGTGTGTCTCAAATACTAATGTCCCGAAGTCACGCCCAAGAAGTAGTAACTCAGAGGAACATTGATGCCTATCCTAAAATAAGTAACTGGAGGGAAAATGATGTCTTCCCTCAATAAAGTAACTGGAGGGATAATGATGTCTTCCCTCAATAAAGTAACTGGATTCTTCCCTCAAATTAGTAATAGGAGGGACAGTGATGTCTGCCCTTGGTAGTCATTTCTTCCGAAGTGTTATCTTCATCTTTCCAAATTATTTAACCCTGATGAGTATTGTAATAGTAATGGGTCGATCCATGGGGAGAAGGAGTTATTTTTGTCTTGCTTATCTATTTTGTATTTGATTTAGTGATGTTTAATAAAATTATAGACGATTTCTTTAATGTTTTGATGAAAAGGTTATTGGATTTTAATTTCTTAGAAAATTAGTTAAAGGATAAATAAAAAAATGGGAATTTGGTTTTGATGCAAATTTGGCGGGAAATGCATTACGGCTGTGGATTTTAAGAGGTTTCTATTAAATCAATTTTCTTATGAGGTTTTGTTGTTCATTATAATTCACATATCTGGGATTAATTATGTAATAGAACCCCCTTGGTCTAGTAAGTTTTGTTTAAATCAATGGAAGTCAATTTTATTGGTCCGGAAATTGATTTCTCTTAATTTATATTAATTGCATCCCTTTTGAGATGATTAAAACACACAATGTTCATGGGTATTTTTAACCATAATTCCTTAAGGATCCCTAGAAATTCCGTTCTTATTTTGATATGATATTTCTAGTGATATTTGAAAAGGGTTAATAAGGAATTATGAGGAAGAAATGATGAACAGTATGATTACATCATCACAATTGAAAAATTACAACATTCATTTTTCCACAGACCCAACATATAGGGAATATAGCTACTCATGGAGTATCTATTAATTATTCTTTTTGTACCTATACACATCCTCTTGAAAGATTTGAGGTTAATTTTTTCGGGAAGGTAGCACGGAAACACCTTCCTTTCTCTCTTCTCTTCTCTTCTTTCTCTCTCTTCTTCTCTTCTAGGTCGTAACTAGAGTGCTCTCTCTTCGAATTGAAAAAAATTTGAATGAATCAATGACTAACTCCCGAACTTGGAGGGCCTTCCACCTATTTATAGGTTTTAGGAGTACACAGCGTGTACCGAAAAGTACACGGTGTGTACTCTTGTCAACGCACTTTGCCATCTTTTTCTTCACTAGTGGGTGACCTAACATGCTGTCTTTGACTTGGAACATGGATTTTCTTGGTAGGTGGAGGTAAACATCATGTAGTTCCTCTATACACGACATGTACTCTCATTCATCAGCCACCAACTACTTCTAGAAGGTAACACACAGCGTGTAGACTGATGTACACGGCGTGTAAAGGCCAGCCGACAACATGGGTGTGTAGACTTCTTCTTATCCCCCAGCCACTTCTAGAAGAGGATATATGGTATGTATATTATGTACACTATGTGTATGTGCTTCTGGTAACTTGGGAATCTACTTGGCCTGGCCTATCTGTGTCGGGGTTCTGGTACACGTCATGCATATAAAGTACACGTCATTTAGTTTGGATTTTTTTTTATCAAATTTCCCCTGATTTTTTTATTTGTCATGGAAATACTTGAAAAGTATTTTGATCACCTAATTATAGCATTTTATCTCCAAAATAACTTGTAACTAGTGAAAACATGTTTTAAAAACTCAATAAAATGTACGAAAATTTATGCACAAATCAGGCACATCAAACTTCCCCACACTTAGTTATTTACTTGTCCTCAAGAAAAATATTAACATCTAATCGATAGTATCCATATTCTAAAAATGGAAGAATTCAACTTTAATTATACTTATAAATACTATAGGCATAAAAATGATTTTATAAATACACAAAAGCATATTTCAGTTTTTAAATGATACTTTAATCATGCCTCCTTTATAGTTTTAATTATGAAACTTTCATTCTCTTTTATGAACATCATTCAACATTTCATAATTACACATGCCACTTGATGATTTACCTCACCATAAAATAATACTCTCATAACTCAAGATCATTTTATTAGAGTTTTTCTCAATTTTAAGTATATGCACTATATCCATAGGCTTTCAAGATTTATCATTCTCTACTTTAGAAATTTAAATCACAAAAACCGTGAGGGATTTTATCAAGGTTCAAATGTTTCTGAGGCTAAGGGTCGGTAGGTAATAATGTGAAAAATAATCTCAGAGGCTTGAAAAAGGAGGCTAAATTCTTAAACAACAATTCATGATATTCAAAAATTATAGCTCAATGAAAATCCATCCCCAATTAAGATCTCTTAAAAATAATATCATCACCATGATAGTATTTTTCCAAAATGGGTCCATAAACAATCAATAAAGTGTAATAAATGAACTTAGTCCCTCTTTTTCATTTTTTACATCAAAGTGACCACCAAGAATACAATTAATAATAGGCTACGGAGCCATTTTTTCCAAATGAACACGTGACAAACTCCCCCACACTTAAGTTCATGATTTCTCACCAAAATGTACCATGAAAAAACAAAAATATCTCTCTAAAGATCAAGTGAATAATCATGTAAAATTATAAAAGAATTAGGGTAGGAAGGGGAAAAGGATTTTAATGTAGCTTCCTATCAAGTAAGTTCATGGTTTATAAGGGTTTATGAAGATCAGATGTAGGGTAGGTCTCAAGGTCAAAGGGGTTGAAAAACAATCAAATGCCTCAATAATTTTAATGATATTCAAAAATCTTCATGTATTGAAGAGAAAAAATTGCAAATTTTGGTAGTTATGCATATCCCAAGAATTTCTCAAGAAAGAGGGTATAAGAAAGAATGTGTCAAAAAGGTTTAGAATACCTCTCGGGAATGAGGGAAAAGATAAAGGGTCAATTAGGTCATGGTATTAATAAAAATGAATAGTTTAATAAATGTAGATAGCTAAGAATTTAAGTCAAAAAATCAACCATATTAGCAATCATTTTAAAATAATTTATTAAAATTTTAAAAAAAGCATATAACTTCTAAAATTCTCAACTATGCCTTTCTTATTTAAAATTATAATTAACCAAAAAATTTCCACAGTTTTAAAATATTTCATCTATTAATTATGTCTCCTAGATTAGTTCAAGGAAAAAGAGCAGTTTAGGTAGAGAGGCTCCCTCACACTGAATAGAGCACATGGTTCCCCAAGTGCCATAGAATGGTGAAGAAGGTAATGTGGGGTCACAATAGTGGACCAAGACGAGGGAAAGTAATGGAAGAAGTAAAACTAGAAAGAAAAAGAAAACAACAGAATCCTGAAAAGCAATAATTTCCTCGCGTCTAGGTGAAGAAAGACAGAAAGTGGGGGAGAAGTACAGCCCAAAGCATGCCAGAGTACCTGTGAAGGTCGTGGAGAGAGAAAACTACAAGCATACACAATATAACACAGGAACAAGATATCACTAATATATATATATATATATAATTGAAGAAAGGTGCTCAAAAACTAGTCAGGGGGTCGCCTCAGAAGAGGAATCATCCTGTACAGAAGCAGCTGTCAAAGAAAGATCAGTAGCCATGGAAGATGGAGGCTCAGAAGCTGCATGAGGAATAGAAGTTATAGTAGCCAGAACCGCAGGAGCTAGACTCAGAATAGAAGGTGTGATAGTGATCTATAGACCAATAACAGTAGTGGTAGCATCTGGTCCAGTAGTAGAGAGGAGAATGGAATCTGTGGCCAGTGTTGTAAATGGTGGTGGAGCTATGGAAGAAGGTCCAAGAGAAGAAGGAGAAGTAGGAGCAGGGGTAGTGGAATATTTTTATGTTGGCTACTCAAGCCGGTCCAGATGATGATCTAGACAAACCTGGTGCTTCTCCACCACGGTTAGGCGGAGGGGAAAGGAGATATCGACCGAGGGTGCGGAGGGAGGTGGGGCAGAAGAAGAAGGAATGGGGGAAGAAGAAGGTAGGCCATAAGAAGGGGGTTAGGGTGTGGAAGGAGGTACAGGGGTAGCCTCAGGGGTAGGAGGGTCAGTAGGGGGTGGTGGTGGGACCTAGAAAGGGGTGTAAGTGCCCCCTACTTCCAAACCAATCCCATGTAAATAAGAATGAGAAAGTCTATCTACTGAGGGGACCCTAATCAGTCATGAGTAATAGAAGGATCAAAAATGCCAAGGTGGTGGGAAAGGCGGGTGGTGTAGAACCCACCATTCATGTTTTCCTGATAGTCGGTGAACATGGCATGGTTGTAGGAGGCGGTAAGGTAGGGGAGGTCCGGGTAGTTCTGTTGGATGGCACAGGTGAGGATCTCCATGTCATGGCCAGTCACAACTCCCATATCCTTATGGTGGGTAAATAAGATGGTGTTAAAGAACTAGTGGGTGAAACTGAGGATAGGATCAATGATGACGGTACTCTTCTGGGAAGTGGGGGTGTAGCAGTGGTCGGGTCCAGCAATATCCCGCCACATGGTGATGAGCTCAGAACGCTCTGGTCAAGTCAAGGTGGAGACAAGGGGTGGGGTGACGGGATGGGGATAAAAACCACACCCTCGGCCAAAATCGGTCATGGTAAGGTAAAAAGGTTATCCACCTAGCTGAAATCAGACCACTGGGACAGTGTCTCTAGGTGTATCCTGGTACTCAGATCCGTCGAACTCGAAGGAAGCAGAAAACTCCAAAAATAAATATATGAAAATAGGAGTGCTAACCTGAAAGATTGTGAGTAATGGTGTATTCCTAATGAGCTCCTACAACTCCCCCCAGATACCCAGCTACTAAGATACACTGGTATCAAGATAACAACTGCTCAATGGGATTGGGCGGTGAGAGAAGCGTCGGACTCTGTCGTGCACCAGGTCTGTAACTAGGAACACCATGCAAGGATAGGGGGTACCCACAAGGTCCGGCCTAGGTGGTGCAGTAGTAGGGGATGGATCTGGTGGCAGAGCGGTTATAGTAGACAAAGGCCCACTGGACGTGGCGGCCAATGAGGGATCAGCTGCAACTAAGGAGGGATCAAGAGGTGTGGCGGCTGGTGGTGAAGAAATGATGGTGCTTGGAGGCTCCGTGTGGGGTGGTGGAGGTGCGGTACTGGGACTAGAATTCGTTAGGGCATTGAGTGGTAATAATATGGACAGCAGAGGAGGCTGGTGCATTGAGAATTCTGGGGTTAGTGTCGTTGCAGGCCGGATTCATATCCGGTGAAAAGTGGACCTCTCACCCTTAGTAGCGGAGGTGGGTTGCTTCCCACATACAGGGTCTCCATCTTCCATATCCTAAAAAAGAAAGAAAAACAAAACAAAAGAAAATATAAAAGAAAAAGAGAAAAAAAGTGTGAGAAAAACCAAAAAAATAGAAGAATATAGTGTGTATATCAAGCATACACATCATGTAGTGTAAGAGGGTTAGCATATCATATTCACTGGATAGACATTCAAAGTGGGCATTTCACTAGTTAGGAAAGGTTACACGGTGTTTACCGAACATACACGTTGTGTATGTGCAAATTGGTTCCTGGTCGTGTGTTTCAAAGACACAATCACTGTATGAGTAGAGCCAAAAATGAAGTACACATCGTGTGAAGGTACAGCATGGCGTGTGTAAGAACAAAGTCCACCTGGCTATGTGGAATTATGGACATGGGCTGGCCTAGAGAAGATGGGATACACGGCGTGTACCGAACATACACAACATGTATGTAAACATGGTGTGTGTGGCTGTGTGAATGAGGTTCCCGAGCACTATTTTGGCTAGTACACGATGTGTACTGAACATACACACCATGTAATTTTGAATTTAAAATTGTCCAGTGTGTGGTCGTGTACAAAAGTACACGCCATGTGTTCCTCATGTCATTCCCATGTACTGCGGGAGCCTAACTAGAAGCCGATCTGAAAAACACCCTAAATGCTACGAAAATTGGGAAATAAGGAGTGTCGAACGACATACCTAAAGTGAGGATCACAATACAGAAGAAATCAGACTGAAAAATGGACAAAATGGTGGATTTTAGGAGGGGAGGCCATTCGGCTTCCGGGAGAAGAAAAAGGAGAGGGGGGTCCTCGTGACACGGGTTGTGGCCGCATAGGGTTTTCGGCTTTTATAGCCAAAGTACACGGTGTGTACTCTAGAAGACACACTGTGTAGTATTTTTTTAGGAAGAAAGATATATAACATAATTATTATAGTAAACTATATAATAATTACTATCAATATATTAAAATAAAATAAATATATACATAGTTAAATAATTTACTAAAAATAAAGTTATGCACGTAATGTATCAATAAAATACATGTTGTGTGTTCTAATATTGGAAAAATAGAAGTACAACCTTTGGTTTGGTGCTTGGGGTGAGGTTCGAACTAGTGATCGTCCATTTCGAACAGAATTCCTCAACCACTAGAGAAAAGGTTGTACTGCTGATCATGTTTATGAATTTATATATTTTATAATTTATAGGACCAAAACTACATGGGATAGCATAAAGGCATGGTGTACGGTTTTTAATTAGACAAAAAGGGATGAAGCAGGGAGATTAGAAAAGTTCTAACTCGGGTCTTTTGTATCCAAGGACAAGACTCTGCAAATCTTCCAAATTCACCTACATGTATTCCTTTATTTTGAAAATATTTTTAGTTATTAATGAAAACATGTCTCACATTACATATATTGAAATACACACCATGTGGTTTTATTAAAAGTATAAATGATGGAAATGGGATGGCTGTCAGGATTCGAACCCGGGTCTTTTGGAACTGGGTTACGACCCTGGCCAACCGATCCATCCCCATCATGAGTTTTCTTATATTTAAACAAATATATATATATATATATATATATATATATATATATATATATATTATTTTGGAAAATACCACACACACTGTGTAAGAAAACACAGGCATAAAAAGAAGGAACCTCGTGCCAAAGGTAGGTATAGAGGGATTTGAACCGGTGACGGCTCGGATAAACTCCAGTGACTTTACCATCGACACAGGAATCATCCATGTATATTACTTTGTTAATCTATATATTTATAATATTACAAATAAAGATGAAAAATAATTAGTACTTATTGTGTGTATAGGGGGTACACGGTGTGTAACCTCTGGGTTGCCTCCCAAGAAGCGCCTTTGTTTTAGGTCATTGGCTCGACTGACTTACCTATGCTTACCTAAGATTCATGGTGGAGAGAATTCCCACCATGTATTCCATGTGATGGTAAGTATTCAACCATTGTCCGTTCACCTTTAACGGTTGACCATCCTCCCCAGCAATTTCTACCGCTCTATAGTGGAATACTCGTATGACTCGGAATGGTCCTGACCATCTTGACTTTATCTTTACTAAGAATAATCGAAAATGGGAGTTAAAAAGGAGTACCTGATCACCGAGTTGGAAATATTTTCATGAAATCTTCAAGTTGTGGATTACTCTCATCTTCTCCTTGTATAGATTTGTGTTCTCATACACCTCCAATCAGATTTCATCGAGTTATAAAATTTGTAACTTACTCTTCTCTTCAGTTGCCTTCAGATCAAAATTCAGGACCTTAACGGCCTAGTAAGATTTTTTCTCCAACTCTACTGGTAGATGGCATGGATTTCCATAGATGAGGTGGAATGGGGACATCCCCAGTAGCATCTTGAAAGTGGTCTAATATGCCCACAAAGCATCATCTAGCTTCTTGGACCAATCTTTCCTTGAAGTGTTTACCATTTTCTCCAGAATATTATTGAGATCACGGTTAGAGAGCTCTACTTTTACACTAGACTGGGGATGATATGGAATCCCCATATGATGCTTTACTCCGTACTTTGATAGTACTCCTTTCATCAATGTGTTGTCAATGTGGGTCCCTTTGTCGCTGATCAGTACACGTGGAATGCCAAACCTGCTAAAAATGTGTTTCTTTAAAAATTCCATAACCACCTTGGTCGTGTCGTGTGTTGTAGTAGCGTATTTTACCCACTTGGAGATGTAGTAGATGTAGACCAAGATGTAAGTGTTCCTGAAAGATGGGGTGAATGGCCCCATAAATTCTATGCCCCAAACGTCAAAGATCTTGACCTACAAGATGGTGTGTTGGGGCATCTTAGCTATACACCCCACATTACCAGTTCTTTGGAACCTATCACAAAAAGAAACAAAGGATCGGGAATCTATATGTATGGTGGGATAAAAAAACACAAACTATAGGATCTTTGGTATAGTATGATCTGGCCTATGATGTCCCCCAACTAGCGAGGCATGACAAAATTCCAGGACTCCGTGAACTTCAGTTTCTAGGATATAACATCGGATCACCCCATCCCCATAGGATTGTAATAGTAGAGGATCTTCCCATAAGTACCTCTTGACATCATAGAGAAACCTCTTCCTCTACTGGAATGAGAGGTCAGGTGGATGGCACCTATAACCAAAAACTTAGTAATATTAGCATACCAAGGTCTAGGTGATTCTTTGACTGAAAAGAGGTGATCATCAGGGAAATCCTTTGTGATCTCTCAATCTTACTCCTTCTCTAAATGCGGTAGCTCCAAGTGGGAGAGATGATCAACAACAAAGTTCTCACTCCCCTTCTTATCTTGGATCTACATATCAAATTCTTGTAGGAGGAGTACCCAATGGATCAGTCGTGGCTTCGCATATTTCTTATTCAGCAGGTACTTTAGTTCTACATGGTTGGTATAAACAATAACTTTATATAGCACTAAGTAATAAAGGAACCTATCAAATGTGAACACCACTGCCAATATCTCCTTTTCTATGGTAGTGTAGTTCATATGTGCCTTGTTGAGCATCCTGCTGGCATAATAGATGGGTTGGAAAATTCAGTCAAGCCACTGGCCTAGGACTTCTCCCACTGCGTAGTCGCTATAATCACACATCACTTCAAATTTCTCCTCCCAGTTGGGAGAAATCATCCCTGGAGCTTCCACTAGGCACTGCTTCAGGTGCTCAAAAGTTGTGGTGCATGCCTCATCAAACTCAAAAATGGCATCCTTGGTCATAAGGTTGGTGAGGGGCTGATCTATCTTCTAGAATTTGCAGACAAACTTCCTGTAGAAACCTACATGCCCCAGGAAGCTGCAAATGGCTCTAACAGAAGTTGGAATAGGAAGTTGTGAAATGACTTCTATCTTTTCCAGGTCCACCACTATCCCCTTTTCTGGGATTCTGTGGCCAAGGAAAATGCTACTCTACACCATGAAATGGCACTTTTCCTAGTTCAAAACCAAGTTAGTGTTCTCACGTCTTTCCAGAACCAGCTCTAGGTGCCGCAAGAAAGTGGCGAATGATTTTACGTAAATAGAAAAATCATCCATGAATACCTCTAGGATCTTTTCCGCCATGTCATTAAAGATAACCAGCATGCATCACTAGAATGTGGAAGGATCATTTCACATGACAAAGGACATCCTTCAGTAATAAAATGTACTGTAATGGAAAGTAAATGTGATCTTCTCTTGATCCTCTAGAGAAATAAAAATCTGATTATAGTTAGAATAGCCATCAAGGAAGCAGTAAAACTTGTGCCCCTCTAGTCTCTCTAGCATCTAATCTATGAAGGGCAGGGGGAAATGATCCTTCCTCATGGCATCATTAAGCTTTCTATAGTTCACATATACTCTCCAGCCTGTGACAGTGCATGTTGGGATGAGCTCGTTTTTGTCATTTGAAATCACAGTGATACCCCCCCTTTTGGGTACCACTTACAAGGGACTCACCCACGGACTATCTGAGATGAGTTATATGATGCCTGCATCTAGAAACTTGATTACCTCTTTCTTTATAACTTCCTTCATGGGGAGGTTCAGGCGTCACTGTGGTTTCTAAGATGGTTTCGCTCCTTCTTCGAGAAACACCTTGTGGGTGAAAATGGTAGGGATTATTCCCTTCAAGTCTATAATTGTCCACCCAATAACCTATTTCTGCCACTTCAAAACCTGCAGAAGTGCATCCTCCTGATCTTGTGACAGTTTTTCACTAAGTATAACAGGTAATGTCTGATGGTGTCTCAAATACCTGTACTTTAGATAAGACGGTAGAGGCTTCATTTCTACTGCAGGTGCCTTTATAATTGAAGGTACAATTGGTTGTACTTCTTCCCACTCCAGAATGTTGGGAATAATAGCACGTTTCCAGTAGTGGCTGCCCTGGCCTTCTAGGAATTATAGGTCCTCTAGTTCTTCATCAACTGGAATGTCTGGAAAAACCAATTCATCTGAGGTGGAAGAACATACCAGATCGTCTTCTTTTCCACTCAACTATTCATCCATGGTGTTCACTGCATAGTAGCCCTCATTCTCTGATAATTATGCTTTCTTGATGGCTTTGATGACATTTTAGGAGAATATTTCATCCCCTACTCTGAAAATCATCTCCCCCTAGTGTACATCGATCAATACCTTCCTAGTGGCCAAGAAATGCCTCCCTTAGATGAGAGTCACCTCTTGGTATTCTTCCATGTCAAGGATGATGAAATCTATAGGTAGGATTAGCCTTCCCACCTTTACTAGCACGTCCTCCAGTATCCCCTTTAGATATTTGATGGATCAATCGGCAAGCTGAAGGGATAATCGGGTAGGCTTCAGATCTTTGATCCCTATCTTATTAAAAACTTCAAGGGGCATGAGTTTGATGCTAGCCCCTAAGTCATAGAGGGCCTTCCCAAACTCACATGGTCCAATAGTGTATGGGATAGTGAAGATACCTAGATCCTAGAGCTTGGGAG
Organism: Viscum album; assembly: GCA_963277665.1. NCBI lineage: Eukaryota > Viridiplantae > Streptophyta > Magnoliopsida > Santalales > Viscaceae > Viscum > Viscum album. The sequence continues at coordinate 2,104,600,893 of OY728140.1, read as the reverse complement.
GAATCGAATGTTGTACGACTACTGAGCACTCTTTGGTCAGTGCAATGGTGCCTATATCCTCCATATTTATTTTGTTGTAGAGGATCTTATTCATGAATTTTTCATTCGTGGGCATCTACATTATTGCCTCTGCAAATGGAATGTTTATGTGAAGCTTTCTGAACACTTCCATGAATTTACCAAAATGGTGTTTCAACTTTCTATACTTTATCCTCTCCAAGAAGGGTAAGGCAGGCTCGAAGGGTTTGACAACCTCCTTTCCTTTACCCTATGAAGCCTCTTTTGGTGGGCCTTTGGATGAGGAGAGGTATGTAAATGTACCTTCTTCATTAGCAGGGGTGTAGGTACACTTGGTTTTTTCGGTTCCTTCTATTTTAGCTTCTTCCACTTCATAGTGTGATAGCATGGGCATCCTCCCTCATGTTCTTCTCGGTGTTACCTGGTAGTGTAACAGGTTGCCTCCTTGAGAGTTGGTTTTCCAGATGGACAATTTGGTTCTCTAGTCCTCGAATAGAAGACTCCTAATTCCGGAATCTTATCTCAGTATTAGATATAAACTTGTTCATGAGATCCACTAACCTTGATGTGTTCTTCTACTGAGGTGGTTGTGCATCTGGTGGAAGTGGTGGATACCGCGGCTGCTGTGGGAGAGGGTTTTAATACCCTTGCTGCTGGTAAGAGGTCTGCTGGAGTTGTTGTTTCCTTAGGTACTGGATCTGATTTGGGGTTGACCGTAACCGAGTGGTCACTAGGGCGGAGGATTCTGCTGCTATTGGCCCCAACCTGGGTTCTGGTAATCACGCCATGTCAGGTTCTGGTACTACTGGTACTGGTTCAGCCCTTAGTTTTGAACAACATAGCTCACCTCACTCATCGAATGGGATATTGTAGGTCCTTTTCATTCTCCCATAATGTGGTTATCACCACATTGATGCACGTCTAATGGTTCACTGCATGTACTTGGGATGCACCCTTCATATTCAGCGTGTCGATCTTTTTGGACACAGCGTCCAACTGGGCAACAAGTATAGTAGTGGTATCGATATTATGAATACCTCATTTTCATGTGCCCTTCTTAGAATACCACTGGAAGCTATTGGAAAACATGTCTTCCAGTATTTTTGAAAAGATCTTCGGGGTACATCCTCATAACTTTACCCCCAGCAGTAGCATCCACCATGGACCTTGTGTTCATCATCAGTCCTCCATAGAAGGTTTGGACCTGCATCCAGAGTAGGAGTCTGTGGTGTGGGAATTTGCGCTGAATCTTCTTGAAATTCTCCCATGACTCATACAATGACTCTGAGTCATGATACTAGAAGTTGTGTATTTTGTTCCACAGGGTCACCATCTTCGAGGGTGAGAAATATTTTGACAGAAACATCTGGGCTAGATTCTCCCAGGTGAGGATAGATCGCTACAACAAACCTTTTATCCAGTCTTTTGTCTTATCCCTTAGAGATAAGGGGAAAAGGCAAAGAAAAATGGCATCGGTAGACACTCCATGGTAGAGAAACATGTCATAAACCACCAGGAAATTGGAGAGATAGGCATTTGGGTCCTCACTGGGTAGGCGGCCGAATTGAACTATGTTTTGGATTGGCTGCATGATAACAGGCTTTATCTTGAAGTGTTGGGCCTACACCGGTGGATGGACGATGACTGTGTCAGATCCGTGAATAGATGGTTGGTCGTACTCCATAAGTGTACAACGTGGAGGTGGCTATTTAGGGAGTGGAGGTGGCAGATATTGCTGCTCTTGAGGGGCGAAGTACGGCCCCTAACCTGGCTATAGGTATGGCATCCACTCCGGTTGGAACTGTTGGAGCTGTTGTGGGCCATATCTTGGAGCAAGTGGAGCTTGCTGGTTCGGGTTGTCCTCTAGGCCAAATGTTTGTCCAGATTTCTAGACAGCAGCTGGATATCCCTCTTCGTTATGTTCCATGAGATTGTTTTGGTTATGCTCATCCATAAGATTACGTCATCACTATAAATGCGTATGTTCGATCTTTGGGTCAATTAGAAGAATCTCTGGTGACTCAATGATTTTGGAATGAGTAAGGTGGTCGCTCATATACCTACGAACCTGCACAACACTAAATACACCAAGCGTAAACTAGGAAGAAGAAAGATAAATAGAAATGGGATTAGAAAAGAAATTTTTGGGAATCGTTAATTTTTATTTTCACTAAATTTGATATAAACTTGATTTAAACAAAAAAAAATTAACTCTTGTTTCCCTAAAAATGGAACCAAAATTTTCTAGTCGTTTCTACCAAATTTTTATCTTTGTCTTTCCAAATTCTTTAACCCTAATGGGTATAGTACCAGTAAGGGGTCAATCTATAAGGAGAATGAGTTTTTTTTGTCTTTCTTATCTAGTTTTTATTTTGTTTAGTGAAGTGTACTGAAATTAGAGTTGATTTCTTTAATTTTTTTATTAAAAGGTGATTGGGTTTTAATTTCTTATAAAATTACTTAAAGGATAAATTAAAACATGGGAATTTTTTTTGATGCAAATTTGGAGGGAAATGCGTCAGGGCTGTGGATTTTAAGAGGTTATTATTAAATCAATTTGTTTATGAGGTTGGGTTGTTCATAATAATTTACATCTCTAGGATTAATTATGTAACAGAACCCCCTTGGTCTGATAATTTTTGTTTAAATCAATGGAAGTCAATTTCATTGGTCTGGAAATTGATTTCTCTTAATTTATATTAATTTCATCCCTTTTGAAACGATTAAAAACCCCAATGGTCATGGATATTTTTAACCATAATTCCTTAAGGATCCCTATAAATTTCATTCTTGGAATAATATGATATTTCTAGTGATATTTGAAAAGGGTTAAGGAATTATGAGGAAGAAAAGATGAACAATATGATTACAACATCACAATTGAAAAATTAAAACATTCATTTGTCCACAAACCCAACACATAGTGAATTTAGCTACTCATGGAGTAGCTATTAATTAAAGAACATGTAGTACCTGGACACATCCTCTTGAAATATTTGAGGCAAATTTCATCAGGAAGGTAGCACGAAAACACCTTCATTTCTCTCTTCTCTCCTCTTCTTTCTCTCTCTTCTTCTCTTCTAGGTCATACCCGGAGTGCTCTCCCTTCGAATTAAATGAAATATGAATAAATTAATGACTAACTCCCAAACTTGGAGATACTTCCATCTATTTATAAGTTTTAGGAGTACACGGCATGTAACGAAAAGTACATGGTGTGTACTCTTATCAACATGCTTTTCCATCTTTTTCTCCACCGGTGGGTGACCAGACACACCGTCTTTGACTTGGAACACAGTGCCTCCTGGTAGGTTGAGGTACACGGCATGTAGAACCTCCATACACGGCATGTACTCTCATTCATCAGCCACCAACCTCTTTTAGAAGGGAACACACGGCGTGTAGACTGATGTACGCGGTGTGTAAAGGTCAGCCAACAACATGGGCATGTAGACTTATTCTCAGCCACCAATCACTTCTAGAAGAGGATACACAGCATGTATATTATGTACACGGTGTGTATATGCTTCTGGTAACTTGGGAATGTACTTGGCCTGGCCAATCCATGTTGGGGTTCTGGTACACGGCGTGCATATGAAAGTACATGATGTGTAGTTTGGAATTTTTTTGATCAAATTTCCCCCGATTTGTGTCTTTGTCATGGAAATACCTGAAAAATAATTATGATCACCGAATTACAGCATTTTATCTCCAAAAGAACTTGTAACTGGTGAAAACATGTTTTAAAAACTTGATAAATTGTACGAAAATGTATACAAAAATTAGGTACATCAGTCCTCAAAACACGGTGAGCCTCTTCCCCCAACTCGATAGACTCAACTCTATCCCTTGAAGGATCCTCACCTTCCATATGGATTACTATGGAAATCACCCCCAAACCAATAGTACCTAAACTGAAACTAATAGGGTCCTCTACCCACATGAGTGGTCAAAACCACCTCATCACAGAGTCTCTCTGTGTGCACACTACTCAAAGTTCTGGGTGAGCAGTAATAACCAAAATAAGTTCCCAAGCCACAACATCTCTGACACATCGTGCCCCTGCGACCATGTCGCTCAAGTATGATGGTCTCTCCATCCAAGTAACTTGGTTCATGCCCAACCTGACAGTCACATTGCCTCAACCCGACGTCCATGATGCCCAATCCTGTGGTCAGAATCACCCAATCTAACATAGGCCAAGCCCAACCTGAGATCAGAATAACTCAACAATACCCAGGACATTCCCATCAAACATGAAGGTTCTAGAATATGCAATATCACACATCACATATATATAATCAAAAAATACTTTAAATAGGAAAAACAAACTAAAAAGTTGAATTTCACTAGCAATGTGTTGTCCCATACTGGAACCAAGGTCTTGGAAGCCTCTGACAATTCATATCATCACTTAACAAATTGAACTCAACAGTTTAATCAAAATTATTCATTTTAACACATTTTGGCATACCTGGAAAAAATTCCCCAATTGAGAAATGACCCCTAGCCTGACCCCTCTCAAGAAAAATAGGTAAAAGGTCATACCCAAAGGCATACCATAGGTCTAATAAGTAATTTAATATGTAATAGAAGACAAAACAGGGTCTCACTCAAAATACCCAAATACACACTAAAGGTCGTGTCACCCAAAAGTCCGTAAAAATATGAAAGAAGGTATGCACCGACTACCTGAGACTTGTAGACATAGGCATGTCCGATATCAAGCTCCAATTCGAATCTGATCTTTGTATATCTACATTTCTGTAAAATCTTGGAAACTCTGCTCAGGTGGAATTTGATGTGTGTGAGGCAAAGAAACTAGAATGAAAAAGGGTGTGCGGGTTTAGCCTTCTCGATGGGATCCCACAGACACCAACGGATTTAATAATGGATATTGGATGATGATTCTAGGGTAGGAAACGTTCTATAGAAATTCAGAGTGGACCTATTTCAAAGTTGGGGAAGAATAATGTGTTTTCTGAAATAAGATGTGACGCTATTTCATTTAAGCGAATGAAAATAAAAATACACAGCATGTATAAAGGACTACATGCCATGTAGTATCCTTTTCTATACTCCGACTTAAGCAAAGGTATCCAAGCGGCTTGGACGCGCCACACGGGTCAACACACAGCTAGGACTTAGCTGGTATGTGGAAGGAAAAATACAAGGCATGTCAAGCAACATTACACACTGTATATTAGGAAAATATTACACATTCGTCACACGGTATGTACTCAGTGAGCATGTGGCCGGTACATGCCTAACCCATACATAGCATGTACTTTGGATTACATGTCATGTAATCTATAAATTTCTATAACTTCCCATATTTTCCCAGTTTTCTCAAAAACAAGTCAAAAATTCAAAAAGGGTTGGGATTTTGACCCATTCCAAAAACCCAGGTTCTTACAGATCTTTCTAGTGGGTGAGTTCCATATTGAAGATACTTAAAAAAAGGGTTTTTCCAATCAGATATTTCCTCAACTGTAGGGGTTTTGGAGGTATCGATGTGGAAGTACTGGTGGTAAGTTTGTTTACCTACTAGCTATCATCATCATCTAAAATGATAGGAGCGATGACTCTTTAATGTACCACATGAATGAATAGATTATCCTAGTCAGCCTCTTCAAGAGAAGTAGCTAGACTTGATAGGGAATCAAATCTACCATTCCATGACCAGGGAACATCGGTCACCTATAGCTGAGAAGGTAACTAGGCCATCAGCTAGAAAGTATGATTGAGAAAGGACACGAGCTATGGATTCCTGACGATATAATCATCATTGATATTCTTGATGACTAACTTGGAATCCCCTTTGACTTATAGGTGGGGTACATTAATCTTAGGTTCCATATTGAGTCCAGTAATGAGGGGCTAATAATCCACTTAATTTTTCATTAATCCTTTTGATAGAAGGAAAGAATATGGTAGGATAGTCTGTGTCGGGGTGATGAATATGATTCCTAGACCCACTATGTTGATCTTGGGATCATTGAACCTTCTACTGGTTAGAATCTGGGAGGCACCATAAAAATTAATATTCCAACGTGGCATGGTTTGGTTCAATGAGCGGATGGCCTCATCTAGGAAATAAACATCCATAGGTGTTTCCTTAGGGGCTGGATGAGTGTTCATAAAGTATGTTAGTGCTTGACCCTTGAATGATTTTTATAGAATGAAACTGATTTCTAACTACTAAATAATAACCACCCAGCATGCTATATGGACTATCAATATCAGGAGGTTTAGGATATACTTTAGTAGATCCACATGGGACACCAACTGTATCTCATGATGCTACAAATAATGTTGCAACTTATTCACTGTGAAAACTAGCATGAGGAAACCCTTCTCGATGGGAGATTTTATGGACTCTGTTTTGAGGATCATGCAACTAAGATAGTATAAACTATTCTCCATCACTTATTTTTTCTTATGAGCAATCAAGTAGTTGAGGGATCTCTCCAGGGTGGTCACATAGATGACCAAAGGCTTCCCTGAGATAGGCAGAATCAGGACTGGGGGATGTAATAGATATTTCTTGATTTCCTCAAACTCGGTTTTGCACTCTTTATCCCACTGGTAGATGGAACATTTCTTCATGATCCTAGAAAAGTGATTGCACTTTCCATCTAGATTCTTGATGAATCAGTGTTTGTAGCCTAAGTGTTCTTTAAGGCCTCAGAGCTCCCATAGGTTTCTCAGATGAGGCATATGGCTGATGGCCTTGATCTTCTCTGGGTAAATATTGATACATATATATCTAACAACAAAACTAATAAAATATCCAAAGGTAACCCTGAAAGTTCATTTCAAAGGGTTAATCTTCAACTTCCCATAGTAGAGTAGGTGAACACTTTATTAAGATCTCTGATATGGTCCTGAAACTGGTGGTATTTGACCACCAAATCTTCTATGTAGAATTCCAGTAACATACCAAGGATCATTTTTAAGTTTTGGTGCATGGATCACTTATAGGTAACTCCTACATTTTTAGACTAAAATGAATTATCTGATAACATAAAGTACCTTGATATTCTCTAAATGATTTAGAATCCTCATCTATGTGGGCCATCTGGATCTAGTTGTACTTAGAGAACCTATCCATTAAAGAGATATCCCAGAACCTAGTTGTGGAATTGATCAACAACTATTCCATTAGAAGGGGAAAATAATCCTTTAGTTAGTGGAGGTTGATATCCTAGAAGTTTATACAGACTATGATATTCTTGTTCTTCTTCTTGACTGGGATGATGTTGGTGAGCCACTTGGGGTACTGAACTTCCTTGATGAAGTTGGCTTTGATGATCTTGTCAACTTCAGAATCAACCATGGAACCATAGGACAAGTGAATCTTCCTGGAAGGCTGATTAAACCCATGATGGATTGTGGGGAGACCAAGACGGTGAATAGATACCTGATGTTCTAGTCCTAGAATCTTATCATAGCTCCAGGAAAATACATCATGGTCCTTCTTCAAGAAATCCACATACTTCTATTTCTCCTCCACATGCATGGATGCACTGATTAGAATTGGACTTGGACTTTCCTCGGTACCAATATTCACTTGAACCATCTAATCAATAGTGGTAGATACACCTTCCTCAAATTCAGGAGGATCTTCTTCAAGATCTTCTTCATCGTCTAAGGTAGAGTTATCATTGGGAAAAATTTATTCATCTAGGTTGATTGATTCTGGAGGAAAACTGGCACTGGCTTGGGAAGTGGTGAAATATTCTTCAAGAGAATCCTATTATCCTGAAATTATGGTGACATATGGGTCATCTTGTGAAAATTTAACCTGGCTCTGAGAAATAAGTGAGTTTGGAGAACATCTATAACCATGGGGTGAACATATCAATACCTGACAAGAGTAGGGGTTATAGTATAACCCAATCCTAGCCCATGTAGAAGTATGAGGTAATATTATGGAATTTCTTGAACATAGGGATATAATTCCCTTTCCTCTCAAAGATGAAAAATAAGTTCCCCAAGTTTGGCGTCATAGCCTCCAACCAGTAAATCAGGAGGATGAATGAGTCATCAAAATCTATCCATGAGTCGGCTATGATGAAGGTGTTCTAAACCTCATTGGTTTGAGTATGATTTTCTTTTATCTGGTAATAAATTGAATCCATATAGTATGCTTCACAAGAGGAAAAGGGATAATCATTACCTTGGAGTATGCTACTCAACCATTGAGGGAGTACTTTAGGCATTGGTGATATGAGGAGGGAAATATTGCATGAAAATGGATCCAGGGATTACCCATAAACACATTTTAAGTGGTGTACAATTATAAAACCATGAACCCAGTGTCTACTACCAAACTACCAAATTGGGTCTTCAAATGGATTCTTCCACACAGTATATGTTTTTTCCTATTGTAACCCTGAATCTTTAGGTCATAGGGGCTCAAATATGCTTTGGTGATTCCCAACCTACAGAGCATCCAATTCAGGATGAGATTGATCCTAGAAACTATGTATAATAGACAATGATAGACCTCCACTTGATCGAATAGGCTTGTGATGTATAATGGGTAGATGTTCCCATGGACAAGAGAGATCTCATCTTCTCTGAAGAGAGAGATGATGGCTTGTAATTTTGACTTCTCAATCTTCTAAGCATAGAAAGTCTCAGTGGTGTCAAACTCTATCTCAAACTAGAAGGGGATTTTCAAATATTTTGTGAGGGATTATCAAATCTCTTATAAAAAAAACCTCGAGGATCTAGAGCTTGGTAGGAATGCTTGTAATATGTTTTAACACTTCATACTTCTATGAAAGATGCACATTTCTACCCACAGAAGGTCCCTATGTGGTGGGAAGCATGACGGGAACTATTGGCTGAACCATTGGGTTCCAGATGGTGCTGGAAACATCTTACTATGCATTATGAAAACTTATGAGAACTTTCATTGGATGACTGTCGACTGACTAAGGCCTTATTGGACACAACTGATCATAATGTAATTGTGGTGGTTTTTCTTGATCAATAGCATGGTCAATAGTGGCAGTGAATCTAGAAAAGTAGGAAGGAAGGACTATGCCTATTGGGATTTGTGAAATGCCTATTTTCTGGTCTCACTGGAATGCATCGCTTGGCATGAATCGTTGGACTAAGCATTATGGCAGCTTATTTTTCCTTGACTTCTTTTTCAATGGCGTCAGCCAGGGACATTGGGAGGGATCACCTGATACTCCTTGTTATCTAGAATTGTGTAGGGATCTACCAATTTTACGGTATTCATAGACAAATAATATCAATCATTATCAGAGGATTCCTTTTTTTCTAGATTGACTCTGGGTGTGATTCCCATCTCTAAAGGCATGAAGTCACCAAGTGTATTGGATAGATTTGGCACTGATGGGGTACTTTTTCCCCTTAATCCATTGATGTCTACTCTTCTGAGATACTAGAGGCGGATAAGTGGATGTAGAAGCGGCTACTAGAGAAGACTAAATGACTTCTGGAGGTTTCGGTCGGCCCAAATGGGAACGGATGACACTATGGGCTCAAGCAACAGCTCTATAGGCCAACCAATCATCATAATTCTAAGTCCTGTGATTGGATACCTGCTTCCACTCACCAAAATCATCATTTTCACTATCGGTCTCAGACAAGATATGTTCTACATGTGTTGGGACTTCACCTAGTCTGGCCATACTATTCACCACTTGGTCTTGGAGTCAATCCTTGAACACATTGCTTGATGGTATGTACAAGTATTTTGTGGTAAGGGTAGTGATTAAGGAACTTAGGGATTTCTATATTCTAAAATATTTAGAATACCTTATTCTAGATAACTATGGAAATAATTGGGAACCTTGGCCTTTGGAAAATAGTAGGTTTAGTTTCTTCTATCTGGAAAGGGAACTCTAGGATCTTAGCCCTGATGAGGGGTCAGAGGTGGACAGTGGATAGGAACCAAAATCTCTTGTATGGTTGGTGGTATCTATTAAGGAGGTGCCTTCTGATTCTAAGCTTGGTGAGGTAGATCTTTTTGATACTGTTATCCACGACAAGGTTGTGCTTGGCAAGGATATGCAGGCAACAACTCTAGCATCTCTGGGCCCCCACTTGCACTGTAGTGGAAATATCTGTCTTGTTATCTCTTCTAGTAGGATCTAGAAGAGGAAAAGGGCATGAATTCTTGGATTGATTCAAAGTTTCCTCTAATCATTGATCCATATTATAGAAATCCTGAAATCCACTTATGAAATTTTGAGTGATGGGGGTGGGAACCAATTGAGTTTTTACATTACCTATGCACATTTTCAATATCTTCTCTTGAGTTAGTGGCATGTTTAGTGAGTACGTGAGGTCCTTACACCTAGAAATTAAGTTTTTAATGTGCTCATATGGAAGTTTCTTTCACTTGAAGAGTTCAGAAATACTTGTCTTGCATGCAGTGGAACTAAACTAGTAGAGAAACTAACTGTAGAGTTCTTTCTAACCGGTGATAAACCCAATGGGTAACTAGTTATACCAAACAAATGCAGACCCTTTAGATGTTTGAAAAAAAAACATTGTACATTTTATAATTCCTACTGATATGGGGTTCCCAAAATGGGTTCACACATGGAGATAAAGTAGGCTAGATAGTGCAGCGAGTTGTCTATCCTATTGAAGGGGGTGAAGGTTAAATTCCCAAAATCTGGGGTTGTGCTCACATTTTATCCACCCATGTCATATATGGATTTCCGTTAGGTGGGATTTTTCAACTGTCATGTTTCCAAGTATTTAGGCTGAGTAGTGAGAGAATCTATCAGGTCATCCTAGTGGTAATTCCTATCTTGGTGTGGATTCTAACCACTAGTTCATTGATAGGCTCATCAACACGGTAGGTAGGCTCAACAGCTCATAGATAAACCCATACAGTGGATTGTGGAGTGGCTTGATCTAGATCCTGAGGGATATCCTCACATTTTTTGGGTATATTCAATAATTCATACTATGGTCACTTGCCATACCTTTCAGGGTGCATGGAATCAACAGGATCGACTGGGAGCAATTGGCCAAGTATGGCCTACAACTATCTCTGATTCCCCAGTGGAGGAGGAACACGGTCCTATTGAGGATCACTATAATATGTATGTCACTCATCAAGGGGATCATTGATGATCCAGTGTTGATCTATAATCTAATGTTGTAGATTAGTGATTGCAGAGTCATTCTTTGTCTTCTGTGCGGTATTCAGCAGATCTGAGGGCTCAATTTTTCCCTTACCCTTATTGAGATTATGTCTAATGGGAAACTACATGGAGGGTTACCCTAATATGAGGTTCTACCTCTACTGGAGAGTGAGGATATATGTGTTAGGTTCCATATATTGTGCCGCCCCAATATGCTAGTTATCTTTTTCAGATCTTTCACTAATGTCCCCATCCTTGGTCAGTGTGAGTTTAGGAATGTTCATTGTGAAAATACTTAGAGTATCATCAATGTCACTGGGTGAATTGGGATATCTCTTGATAGGAATTAAGTGGAGAGCATCGTAATGTCCCCAACCATGGATCTATACGTGTGGAGATTCTTCTTCAATGATTCTACAAAGCACTATGAAGCTTTAAACGCATATACATTGAAGGGTCCAGTGGTAAACAGGTGACATATGATGTTGTGCCACTAGAATCTCTTACAATTAAACCATGAAGCATTGCTAAAATATGTCTTTGAAGTGCTCTATAATCTTTAGGTAGACCAAATGATGGTCACAGAGGCAAAAATGCATCACCTAGATGGTACGTAAAAATCATGAGACCTCATCCTGAGTGAGGGACTCTAGAATGTCGAAGTCAGGAACTGCATTCCTCCATAACACTTCAAATAGCTAATCGGAATCCAAGGTGTCCCATAAGCTTTCCTATTCAGATACGAGGCTTAGATCTTGGCTACCCTAGAATCCAATCAGCATTGGATGAGAAACTATCAATGAAATAGATGTAGACCACTATAGTGGTGGACTAGCCAGTGGAGATACTACTATATGAAATGATTGATCACTGCACATTGGGTTTCCTTTTGGAGGTGGTGTCGTCCACATCATCACATACTTATAGGATGGGCTACCAACCACTATCTCATATGTGAGGGTAGCGGTTTCCAACTAGGGATCCACTAGGTTCTCATAGTCTATCATGTCCCATAAATATTCTACAAGATATTGTGTAGTGGTAGAGAATGAAGCCGGTGATGACAGAGATTACTGCACCGTAAGACCCTAAAAGGGAGCCAATCCTTCCTCCTCTTACATATACCTATGAAGGGATTTGGGGATATTTTTAACTTCACCTTTTGAGATGATGAATCTAACCTATTGGGATATTTCCCCAGACTCTAATGTAGAAGATTAGGGGGAGTCTCCATCATCGAGTCAAACTTGGCTTCAGAGTCTAAAAAATGAGGAGGATTAACAATGAACTGGTGCTTCCCATAGTTATTCCTTTAGCAATGATGATTTTATCTTCTTCCTTGAGATGGTTCTTTAGGGAATGGAACTTTTTTAGCATGATTAGTACATTCATGTTGTGGGTTGATTGTGTAGGGAGGACCTCCACTTTGATTTTTTGGGATATAAAGAGGACCTCCATATCGGTTGTCACTAGAGTAGGTAGGACCTCCATTGGAGATGGGGATGATATGAGGAGGACCTTTTCATCACTAGTCAAAGACACAGGGAAGACCTCCAAATTGAGAACCATAAACATGGGGAGGACCTCTGTGCTGGGAATCAAAGAAATGAGGAGGTCATATGCTTTTTCTAATGCTAGGAACATGAAAAGGACCTCCATTTTGGGTGTAATATTGGAGAGGACCTCCAATAAGACTAGATACTTCATGAGGAGGACCTATTTAATGAGTCTCATCATCATATATTTTCCCATAACAGCTGCTGTAGAGGCCAGCGGCTGAAAGAGTCAACCTAACCTACCTGTGGGGTGGTTGAGGGATTGATCCCAACCAGGAATTAAGGAATCCTTACTCTGCAGTAGTAGGGACTTGGCGGAATGCACTAATAATGGCAGGGACCATTAGAGTTGTAGATGATGATTAACCCTAATGGGAATCCTCCTGATCTTGGGCCCAGCATTAACGTTGGGTGAGTCAGACTAGGGATAGTGGAGTAGGGAAATAATCCACCTATTCCTTGGCCTAGAATACTAGTCATTAGTGGCATTGATGTGGCTTGGTGGGAGTCCTCTTAGTCGACTCTCGGGTGGTGGTCATTTTCGGGTTGACCCGGGAATCCCCTATCTCCTCATCATAGGGGAGTGAGTCAAAATAATACTCTGGGGAGAGGCTCCCAAAGCAGTTCATCATCGAAGTGGGGAGTATGGGATCCCTACGCGGCCCTTGGGGGCAGCAGTGCTGGTGAGGCATAAAAGCCTCCTAGTCCTGGTGAGCCATATACCTTGTGGGAATGACTCCCTCCTGCTTGTACCATTATACAAGGGTGTTGATCACCCTCCTCTAGATGATTTCAAAGGGTGATGTGGGTTGTGTCCACCTAGTAACTGATAACATAGTAGAAATCATGGAAAAGGTGGGGTCATGTAGTATTTCTGCATCGATGAGTTTCCTTCCCCTACATCGGTGAGCATTGGGTGTGCAGTTTCCTATAACTTGTGACCTGGAAAGCAAAAAGATTCAGAAGTCAATAAGAATTCTATAAAATCAATTCTTAATTCCCCATCATCATCCAATATTCCATAGTTGGATAGAGAGATCCATGCTGATGATTTTTCAGACTGGGATGCCCAACATTCAACTGTCACAACTACTGGTGAGTTCCACATCGGGTCCATTATTTTCTTTGTGGAACCTAGAGCTAGATATCTAGATCTAGTGACATTATGATCTATTTATCTTATGCCTCAAAAAATACTAGTCCCCGCATTATGGTGAAGAGTTTCACGTTGGGTTCACCATTTCTATTTCTGATGCTTTCGTCAGGTTGTGTCACCTCACATTTTTTTGTTCACTGATGGTGAATTATACCTTGCATTCCCACTTTCTAAAGGAAAGATACATTCATCACTTTCTCAGTGATGTATACTCCTTAATCTAAATGATATGATGGGATGTTGGTTCCTCCTTCCATGGATTTCTCCTTGGAATTCATGTCTTAGTCCGGGTCTCCCTCGTAGATTTGAGACGTGGTTTGTGAAACTCATTCCCAGTGCCATCTATTTTTTGATGTTGATTAATTACACTACTTCTATCTGGATATTCTAATGGATCTTGATAGGGTAGAAATCTTTGGTTAGTAGAGTGGTCGTTTTGGTCATTATTGTCATGTATAGACTCTAGAACATTGGTCACCTATATTCTTCCTAATAAGAGGTCATCTAATAGAGGCATCTCGAGTGTGGAACCCAAGTCATCCCATGTTAATCAATGGGTATCTTATACTAGAGGCATATATTATGAGGTTTTCCTCAAGCATCCCATGTTTAACACGAGGTAGTAGTGTGACAGGTCATGATTTTAACATCTTGTAGAGATGAAGGAAGGTTGATCAGGATACCCGATAAAGGAAGATCAAAGATGTACATTCCTATGGGGAGAACCAAGAAGGTTTACCATATGGATGGGTCAAAATTCCTAATGAGAGCTAACCTAGGGTGTTATGTCCCATAAAGGAATGATTTCACACCGTGAAGGCTGTTTTGGACACCACTAAGGGAGGATCAGAGAGGTGCACCCCTAGGAGGGGACACCAAGGTTTACTGTTGGTTGGGATTAAACCACATGGAGGAATCCTACATACCTTGTTTATAATATAGGGATCAAAACCCGTGTATTTCAATGACTGGTGTGGGGATTACACAAATGAACTACCTGTATGGTTTGAATGATCTCATCGAGATGTGGTGACCTGGGTAAAAATCAGGATGGATGTGGATGAAGTGTTTGATGGAGTGGAAGGAATGGATGGATTGTTTGTGGGTGTTGGGATTGAACCTTAGGGAGGCTTTCTATGTATCCCAATTAGTTTGGAATCAAATTCCACATAGTTCTGGAGGGGAATTTGGGGCTTACACCTAAGTAGGATTCTTGTGGAGCATGTATTTGGTGCTTATGCATGGAAGCTGCTCATGGAGCAAGATTGGGGCTTATACTTAAGGAGGAGGCCCGTTGGATGGGACATGTTGGGGCTTACATGTAATAACATCCCATTAGGAGATGAAGACTTGGGATTACTTCAGGAGGGATGCTCGCTTGGGGTGGATGGATGTCATAGTTTCTACTAACCTCTAAGCCCATGTGATTCATGTTTAGTGTGAGAAACAAGAGGAAGTAGTATACCTAACACTTGTGTCTTGAAAGAAACATCAATGAGAGATGGTGTGGGGATTATGAATAGAATTTTCCCAAGGAGGAAGTCATTTTTTGTGAAGAGGATCTCATTACAAGTAAGGAATATCTCATTACATGTCATTCATATAGAAAGCATCCTATAAAGGGTGTGTTGGGTCTTACACGTGGAAAATGCCTGAGGAGCACATGGCGACAAATCGCAAAGGGTGAAAGATTTAGAATTGAGAGTGTGGGGAGTGAGAGGTTCTCGGTTCCCATCCCCTCTCTAATCCAGTGGTTGAGGGGGTGAGGAGGAGCGAAGTTTCTACATCCTTCAAGAAAGGCTAGGATTTTACTTCAGAATTTATGTTTAGGAGGATTTTATTCCCTATAGAGAGTATCTATTCCATGTGAGGAATATCTCATTACATGTGAGGAAAGATGATACAAAGACCACCCCCTATCACTAATACATGGAGTATCCTATACTTACTCCATAGGGTGAGGTCATAGTCTAATTTAATACACCCAAGATGATGGCACTAGGAATTTTTACATCATGCATCTTGGGGCTTATATAGTTGTCACTCATTAACCCTTGGAGAAGGGAAGACGTCAGTAATGCCAGAAGGTGAGGGTGTGGAGAAGTTTTCACTCACAAGTTCCATGTTAGTGCATATATATTGAAAAGTAAAAAAATATTAGCATGCATATGCTGAAAAGAAATAAGTATAGAAATGCAATGAGTGACACCTCGCGAAGAACCAAGAAATCACTACGTGCAAGTCTGGAGGGCTTTGCGGAGGAGGTGCATGCAAGAGGTGGGGATTTCTCACAAAAGGGGATCTATTATGGTTCTTTTAAGTAAATGAAACACATAGAGCTTCAAGGAGGGTTTCACACAATATTGAAGGGTCACACTCAAGAAAGTGGGGTGATCGTAAGAATGGGTGTGAACAAGGAAAAAAGTGTGCATAAGAAGAGTATTTTATGCACACTTCCCTTAGGATCAAAATAAAAGGGAGAGGGTTAATCCATAGTGGGACTACACAAAGGTAGGCCCCCAAGGAACTTTTCTCACAAAATCATATACCTTGAGGGTTCTATGGTTTGTGTGATGTCATGAAAGAGGTGTTTTACACATAGTAGAGTGACACTTCAACTTCTAAAGGATCTACCTAAAGAAGGGGGTGCACTTCAATATATAGATAGAGGTTTAATCAAAGGCGTGCAAGATCTCAGGTGAAGAAAAGGTCTTTCTCACGTCTATCTCCTCAATCAAGGGTGGGCGCATGCACAAAGGACCCATTTGACATCTCATAGAGCACATAAGTGGCTTAAATGTGGATTTATCACTTTTGCGCATGTCATGAAACTTACACGCACCTTCCTTGGGCTTATTGGAATGTTCTTTTGAGTCAAAGGGTGCTTTTGGTTTACCCAAAGATGTTCATTGTGGATCTGTGTAGAATTTGGCACCAAAAATTATATCTTCACAAGATTCTCATTTGAATGCATTGTTTTGGTATAATTAAGTGGAACACTTTTCATTTCAACACTGATTGGTTTGAGATTTCAAGTGGGAATATTGGGTTGTTATGATTGGAAAACACAAGAATCATTTTCACATTAAAATTCATGATATTTCGGTATGCTTTGGTATCCCTCGTTATATTATTGAGGTACAAACCTTGACAACATGATTATTGTGTCAAGGGTTGGTTCTTTATGAATCATTTTAAAAGTCATGTGGGGAATCGAGATCTTTATTACCCTCAACCAAATGATTACATTAAACTATATGTAATTTTTAGAATAATGAACTAACCAAGATGTGTAGTGAACTTGAAATGACCTCATCTCATAATTATAAAAACACCACCTTTTTTGTAAACTATTAAACTCTTTAATTAATTAATTTTATTTTTAAAATTGTTTCTAACCCCCCCCCCCTATTTTTGTAATTTTTATTAAATATACATGCTTTGAACCTCTAACTCTTCTTGAGACACAACCTAGAGTCCTCCCTAACACCAAGAAGCACAGAAAAATCCCTTAAAAGAGGATGCATAAAATATTGACACTCTTCTTGATCCTTCTTCTTCTTCTGAAACCAACATCAAGACTGAAATAAACTTTCATAATACAGCTGAAAATAACCATATATTAAAAAAAACTAACCTATCCTGATGTAGAGATCCAACCTGCATACATTAAAATATAGGTTGAAGAATCTAATTTTGAACTTAAATCCATACTCAATCACTTATTACCAAAATTTCATAGTCTAGTTAGATAAGAACCACCTAATCACTTAAAGGAATTACATATTGTATGTTCAAACTTAAAACATGCTGATATGGATGAAGAATTGGTTAATATTAGGTAATTACCATTTTCTTTAGAATAAACTAAAAAATACCAGTTATACTATCTCAACTCCCCAATTAGATCTTGGGCTAACATGAAATTCCTTTTCTTGAAAAATAATTCCTAACATCTCAAAATGTAGCAATAAGGAAAGAAACTTGTGAAATAAGAAAATCTAATGGGTAAAAACTTCATGAATATTGGAAAAGTTTTAAAATGACTTATTCAAGTTGAACACACCATAAAATAAGAAATAAACTTTTAATATAATAATTTTATGGAGGTTTAATTCCAATTGATCATAATATGATTGAAAAGAAGGTAGAGATAAAGTTTGAATAGGTAAGTAACCTACTCTGAAAACTTTCTCTTTCCCAATGGAAATATTAATCACATCCTCTAATTAATTGTGGTATTTATGCCGGAAACACCCACTATTATAACAAATTCCCTCAACAAAGAGAAACTTTTGAGAGATGTGAGGAAATATTCCCAGGTTACCCCTATAACCAACCTATTAGGCAAGAACCATATTATCCATATAACTCTGGATGGAAGGATAACCAAACCTATAGACAAGGGGGGTATTATAACCAACCTCAATAGTATTAGAACCACCAAGGGTAGGGTATTCAACCCCAAACACCACCTAGAAATCCTCAACCTCCATAAAGTCCTTTACAATATCCCCCTTCAAAACCTGAGCCTATCCTTGAGGACATGATGAATAAAATGCCTACAAATAACCTAAATTTCTAAAAAACCACCAAATCATCCATACAAGATCCAAAAACTCAATTATGCTAACCATACAACTTGATGGATGAAATCCAAAGTCAAGGGTCTGGATAACTACCATCAAAACCTATTTCTAATCATAAGGAAAAAGGTTATATATGTGTTATCACACTTCATAGTGTTAAATAAATTTTTCCTTATGATGATTCAACACATTAGGTATTTCCTCCTCTTAAAAACCCTCTTTCTATATTCTCAAAAGATTAAAGTGAAGAAAAAAACAAAAGGGGTAAAAATTTCTCAATGAAAATTACCCTAAACAATCCATTCCTCTTCCATTTCCCCAAAGACTCTCTAAATATAATAAAATTTTTGAAAATGAAATTGATAAAGAGATAATGCATGCATTTGAAAAGGTATAAGTTAGAATTCCTCAATTGGATGCAGTTAAACAAATTCCTCACTATGTCAAATTTCTCAAAGAACATTGAACCCATAGACAATGACTAAAGGGTAATGAGAGATTCAAACTTGTAAATAATGTCTCATACATGATACAACTAGTGATTATAACCAAATTCAAGGATCTATGAACTTTTACGATATTTTCACCATAGAGGAGACTTTGTTTTATAATGAAATTCTTGATTTAGGTGCTTCGATTAATGTGATGCCTCACCCTATGTGTACTTATCTATAGGTTGAAGAGCTTCAACCAACAGGCATCATCATGCAACTTTATAACCAGATCACAATACACCCAACATGAGTGATCAAGAATATCCTCATTTATGTAAATAATCACATATTCCCTACATACTTCTATGTTCTTGAGATAGAAGATCTCTAGACCCAAGGTCATACTCCTCTCATGCTTATAAATAATTTTCTTAAAATGACAAATAGAATCATTAATGTTCACAAAATTATTTTGTCCATGGAGTTTTGGGGAGAAAATGTAAGTTTCAATATCCTTGATTCTATGAAATAACCAGTTGAAGAGCTCTCTACTCTTCTTGTATATTTGATATAATTTCTCTCCAATGAAACACACACACACAACATTCTCTCCTTGACCCATATTATTATTTATTTTTCTCTTATTCACTCTTTAGTGATTTGGGTTGTGATTTGTCTTTCAAGTGTTGTGTGGGTTTGAAAAAGTGTAAATTTTTTATCTTAATATATGAGTGTGTTGATTCTTAGGTACCCATGACTATCAATGATTCTTAAAATATCATTTCCATTGATTTTATTTTCATATAGAATAAACATGATTAGATAGAAAGATTCCTAGACCTCACTCCCCCTAAATCTCTTACCTCTATCCAAAAATAACTAGTATTAGAATTAACACCATTTCCATATAATTTAAAATATTCCTATCTTGAGGGTATTGACCAATTTCCTGTCATTATTTCCAATAACCTCTATTCAGATCATGAATCAAAACTTCTAAACCTTTTGAGTGAGTGTAAAAAGGTGATAGAATTGAAATTGGATAATATTCCCATGATTATCCCATCTATTTTAATTCACCGTATACTTTTAGATGATGAGACTAAGCTCGTAAGGCAAGCTCAATGTTGGTTAAATACCATAATCCTTGAAGTGGTAAAATTTTAAGTTAGTAATTTACTAACTATTGGGATCATCTATCCCATATCTAATAGTAAATGGGTTATCATAGTACAAATTGTGCCTAAGAAAACTAGAATAATAGTAGTGTCAAATGAAAGAATTAATTGGTTCCAACATGTGTGAAAAACATATGGTGAGTCTGTATTGACTACTATAGACTAAATCAACCCATGTGAAAGAACCACTTTCCTCTACCTTTAATTGAACAAATGTTAGAAATATTGGACGATAATTCTCATTATTGTTTCCTTGATGTATATTTAAGTTATTTTCAAATCCATATAGCCCCTGAGGATTAAGAAAAGACAACATTTACTTATCTATTTAGAACATTTTCATACAGGAGTATTCCATTTGGTCTATGTAATTATCTTGGTACTTTTCATCATTGTATGTTGATTATATTTTCTGAGTAACTTGATAATTATATAGATAATTTTATGGATGGTTTCATAGTTATGGATCTTCCTTTGATGATTTTTTTAAACACCTAGGTTCTTTCCTCCATTGTGTCATTGGAAATGATCTTATATTAAATTATGAGAAATTCCATTTCATGGTAGAGCAGGGGATAGTTCTTGGGAATTTTATTTCTAGTAAGGGAATTAAAGTTTATAAATAAAAAATTTAAATAATTTCCTTCCTTCCATATCTAAAATGTGTTCATGAGGTGAGATATTTCTTGGTTCATGCCATTTTTTACCATCATCCAATAACTAAGGTGGGACCTCCCCTTTAAACTTATGTGTAATGACTCTAACTTTATAATTAGGGAAGTTTTATTATAAAGGGTTGATATGGATCCTTATGTCATTGTGTGTGCCTCATGTACCCTTGACCCTACCTAGGAAAACAACATGACCACTTAAAAAGAACTTATTTATATTGTGTTTTCCTTGGACAAATTTTGTTCGTATATCCTTTGGTCAAAATTCATTCTATTTTCTCATCATGTTGCCCTTCAATTTCTCCTTAAGAAACCCAAATCTAAGACCTACCTCATACGGTGTATACTCTTCCTCCAAAATTTTGACCTAGATATTCAAGATAAGATAGGAGTGGAAAATTTTAGCTGAGAAAATTAGTAGGATTTCCCCACTATTGTATCTCCATGTTGACTCATCCCTCCCCATTAGAGAATTCTTCCTTGATGATAAACTTTTGATGTAGTAGAACTTACCCCTTAGAATGTGGACATTTTGAATTTTTTGGCAACATCTAGGGTCTCCATGGATTTAATCACTTTAAAATCCCAAATACTTAAGCATGAATCATGATGGTACAGTTGGGATAACCCATACTTGTGGATATTTTTTAGTGACAAGGTTGTTTGTCAGTGTGTCCTTGACCATGAGTTCACCTCTGTTTTGAGATTCTACCACAATTTGTCATATAGGTCAACTTTGGATATCAACATATAAATCAAAAGTTACTTGACTTTAAAATTTATTGGAAAACATTATATAGAGATTCTCATCAGTTTTATAAGTCATGCACACAATTTCAATTCACAGGGAATATTTCCAAGAGGAATGAAATAACCCAACAACCTATGTTATTTTTTGAGATCTTCAATGCATGTGGAATTGAATTAATGGGTCCTTTTACAAATTAAATTTTCTTTCTATACATCTTATTGGTTGTTGATTATGTATCTAGATGGGTGAAAGAAAATGATACAAGGTCTGATGAATGTTTAGTGATTTTCGATTTAGTGAGATCTTAGATTTTCACTGGGTTTGGTTTTCCAAGATTCATCATTAGTGATTAGGGTTCAAATTTTTTAATCAAAACATGAAAAGCTATGTCTTTAATTATGGGGTTTTACATAAACTCTCTACTTCATATCACCCCCAAAATAATAGACAAGCATAAATTTCAAATCAGTAAGTTAAGTAAATCTTATAAAAATGGTACAATTCAATATGAAGGATTAGAGTTTATGATTGGATGATGCACTTTGGGCATACCGTATAGCTTTTAAAATCCCAATAGTAATGTCATAATATAGTATTGTATTTTTAAAGGCTTGTCACCTCCCTGTGGAGGTAGATCAATGTACATATTGGGTTTTTAGACAATGTAATATGAACTTATCAGATACAGGTGAACATAGGAAGTTACAGATTCAAGAGATGGAGGAAATTTAAATAGACTCATATGAGAACTCCTAGATCTATTAGGATATAACCAAGTCTTAACATAACCATCTCATCCTTCATAGTAAATTCCACATTGGGCAGAAGGTCCTCCTTTTTAATGCACGGCTGAAGTTTCACCCAGGTTAGATTTTTTTCCTATTGGTTTTACCCATGTACTATTACTAACATCTATCTATTTTTGTGTTTTACAAGTTCAAAATAAAAAAAACAAA
Source organism: Viscum album (assembly GCA_963277665.1). NCBI lineage: Eukaryota > Viridiplantae > Streptophyta > Magnoliopsida > Santalales > Viscaceae > Viscum > Viscum album. The sequence goes on along the minus strand of OY728140.1, from coordinate 2,104,578,440 downwards.
AAAATCATTTTTAATGGGAGGAAACTAAATAACTTTTATGAAACCATTATAAAGTCCCTTGTGGCCACCTTAAAGAAGCAACCTACTAGTGAAAAATACTAGGTTTTATACTTACTTCCCACATTCTCTTTTATTATAGTGAGGGCACTACACACTTTGGGTTTGAGGGGTGGATACATTCTTGAGTTAGTTAGGATTTTTTATCATATTTATTCCTTTTTCTCTTTTTCACATGTTGCATATTATTTTTAATTTTTCCCACTATCTTGAGTTCATTATAATTTTCATCATCTTTCTTCTTTTTCTCTTTTTGTCTTATTGTATGGTATTTTCACTTCCCCCATTTTTTTACTTTTTTGTTGGAATATTAATTTTTTATTCCCACATTATCATAAAAATTATTGAAAAATCATGATGAATTTCCCTATTTCAAGTCATTTTAACATTTAAATAAAACTTCATTCATCGAGGGAATGTGATTTTTATCAATAATTAAATAATGAGATGTGACTTTTCTAGTAAATTGGTTATTTTTCAATGATATAAATGGTTGTATATCTATGAAACCTTTGATATAATTAACACCCTATATGTGAGTAGCTTATAGGTTAATAATGTCACTTCATATCTCTACACCACATTAAAATTAAAAATGAAGTGTGAATATTTATTACTAAACATAAGGTAAATATAAGTTAGGTTAATGATTATTATCTTTCCAAAATTATTTTTCCATGCATTCTTTCCTTGTACAATTTATTTCATTACTGTACCAGATTAACCTATGTGTGTGTGCCTATTATCTAACTTCTATACACCCTCAAAAAAAACAAAAACAAAACAAAAAAACAAATAAATAATTAGGGTTGATGAAATTTATAACATAAAAAGATATATAGGTCATAAGGTTATGGTTTGAATTATGGTAATTATTAAGTGAGTGGGACTTGAAATTTGATTACAAAGGATGTAGGGAAGGTTCGGTGGAAATAATTGAGAAACTAAAAAAAATTAAAAACCCTATATTTACTGGATAGAAAGTGGAAAGGATATACTTAAATAGTTTTCACAACACACATGGAGATTTAGTGACATGATTGAGTATTTAAATCCTTTCTCAAACTGGTATCATATATCTCTTTGAATTTCATTCTGATATAATTTATGAGACATTTTTTCCATGATCACTGAGAATAACTCCTTGGTGTGGTTTTTTTATCACGTTGATATAAAGAATTAAATTTTCATTGAATGATAAATCTTCATGATGTTGGTAATATCTCCATGCATCATTTTTGGAAATTTTAATTTGCACAGGAGTGGAAATTTTTAGGTGTGGGGATGTGATCGCATAGCAATTCACTATTCATTTCCACCATTTTACCATTGTGTTAAACTAATTTTTTATTGTAAATTCCAAATATAATAACAAATTTCAATTCATTTTTTATTAAATTATTTAATTTTTATTATATTTAACAAGGTATATTCTACTTCTTTTGATGATTAAATTATAGGAGAAGGTGATCTAGAGGGCCCATGATGAATTTGAAGAAAAATGGTCCAATTTTAATAAGATCCCAAGCACACATGTGGAATCAAATGCACACTTTAGATAATGTGTGAATAAAATTGGGCTAAAATTTTGTGTTTTAATTAAAAATTAAGTGTCATAAAACTCTTTTGAATACACACAATACCAATTCATCCAATAAGGGGCCCAACCAAATTGATCTGTCCAAGAAACCAAATCTGCTCGATGCCAAAATTTTGGTTCTGTATTTTGAAAATTCCTCCCATTTTATAAATTAAATGGACACAAAATTTTACATATAGATATTAAATATGTCTTCCAATAATTAGTGTCTTTTTTAGAAGTCTAGATAAGGAAATTTACTAGCCCAAACCCATGGTCCAAGTGGTATCTCAAAATCTAGGGTCCCAAAACCACCTACTACTTTGCCTATAAATTAAAACCTTGGGCACCCCATTTATCAAATCATACAAGGGGAAAATATCTACCATTTTAGAGACCTAATGTATTCCTCTCTTCATCCTATAAGTTATGGAGTCCCCTATCCTCATATGTAGATTAAGGATAAGGTGAAGTTCCACCCGAGCCTCCTCCTCCTCTTTATGGCAAGCTAAACAGTGGAAGGTCATTTTAAGGGAGCTACACACACTTGGAGAGGGAGTCATGGAACTTTTTATTTTGAGGATTTGGTTTTATTTGTGTGTGGAAAATTTTATTTATATTTTATATTAAAATTTTTATATTTTTAATTCATTTTAAAGACCTGGAAATTCCATGGAAAATTTTTTCTTAAATACATGGGAATTTTACAAGTCCGCGAATTTTTTACGGCGCTTGATTCTGAGGCCCAGTGTGCCCGAAATCAATTTCTGAAGTTTTGTTTGGGTACGTTCAGTAAACGTACAAGCGGGTTATTATAACATTTGAAACGGTGCTCAGAATTGAAATCTGAGGGCACTGTTAAACTCTCAGTACCGGTATTCGCTTAAGAAGACTTTCACCTCGACGGTAGTTGGTCGAGAATGAAAGTTATTTTTTGGAGTTTTTAAGAATAAATTAAATAAAAATAAGTGTGTAGCTTATTTTTATTTGGTTGTTAAAACCTTCAAGAGGAGGTTAGGGGTGAGGGACACCACACCATAACCCCCCATGAGAGTTTATGGTAGTGGGGCCCACCCGAGGTCTAAACACCTCTTATCAATTAAAGTGGTTGGGACCACCTGAGGATTAAACCCATGAACTCCCCATTTATAGAGCCACCACCCATGAATCCTCTTGAACTCCCTTTATTAATTTGTGCCTACACACAAGAATTAATTAATTGGAGGCCCCATTAATTAATTCTCCTTTTGAATTCATGCCAACAAATAAAATAATAGATAAACTATTATTTCATTTTGTTGGAAAAATTCTTTTGTTGGAAGGGGGAGTTGAGGAGCTCTTGGAGGTAGACCGCCAAGGAAGGAAGAACTCTCCAACGAGGAACAACCATTGAAGAACGACAGACACCTTCTTCCTTCTTCAACCAGAACAAAGGAGGGAGCGTTGTCCTTCAAGAACGTTGACGAATCCATCCTCAGCTTCTTCATTTTCAACGTCAACGAATCAATGTACGTCATTCCGTGTCATCATCAACAAACAACGATACAAGGTAGGGGATTTGAGTTCGAAATTATTCTATTCTACATCATTCAATCATGGGTAATTTTTTTCCAATTGATATCACCATAATGTGGAGGGATCGGGCCACAAAAACACGGCACGACCCTCCCCCTTTGTTTTTCCTCACTTGTTGACGACGGTGGTGGAGCAACGGCGGCCGAGAAGGACACCAGCCGTGAAGGAAACCGGCGGTGCAAGGCTGCCGGGTCACCGGAAGGGCGCGGAACCGTTGTTTCATGCATAAGAAAGGGTTGCGGCCAGTTCGGGCCATGGAAGAAGGGTGTGGTGTCGTCGCGCCGCGTGGAGGAGGAGATTCGTGAACAGGGCGCAGCGCCATCGCGCCGCGCGGAGGAGAAGAGGCGGCCGGTGTCGGGCCGACCACTGGCGGTGTGGAATCGGCTGGCCACTCAACTAGCTGGGAGGAGCGAGACCCTGCTAGGTCCTGTGTGACCTAGACTGGCACCACCTGGTGCCGGTTTGGTCCCCACCCGAATGGCTCTACCATTCGTGAGTTCCAGGGGGCACGCGGTCTCCCCCCTGGACGCGGCTGAGGCAGACCCCCTGCGGTCCGCTGGGCCTCCAGGAAGGACCCAGCGTGGGTCGGGCCACCCCCTTGGGATGGGTCAGACCCGCGGACCGGGTCGGATCCGCAGACCGAGTTGGACCCCAGTCCGGACCCGTTGACCCGGATTCACCTTCTTGCCCATAACTTGGGATACGGGTGTCTGTTTGACGAACCATCTGTGGAAACGAAAATCTTGGAATGAGATGGTTTATTTGGAATACCCCACTAGAGGTTTGGACACAGTTGGGGTATGGTCGGGTTGGTTTGAACCTAAATCCAACCGGGCCCCCAGGACGGAAATGCCAATAACTCACAGACCGGGTGTCCGATTGACGCGCCATCTGTTGCGTTGAGACCCCTATGACGTGGCAGACCTTTGAGATACTTCTTCATGGCACTTCATGATGTTTGGAGTATTTCCCATTAGCTCGTAAAGAATATCCTTCCAGTGACGAGCAGACAGAGTGCAGAGACCTAGTAGCTGGCAGACCTGACGACTGCTTGACCGTTTCAACTCGGAGTGATTCGAATAGCCCAGTGGGGAGTGCTTGGTAGTTTGCTGCAGAACCATAGTGGAGGAGCGCCTTGTAACTTCCCCGACCTGGAATCCACTAAACCAGTGCTCCAAGCCGAGTAGTTACATAACCTTAAGTGTGCCTCCCCGTACGCCAAAGGTTGCCGACTAGCAGTGGGGGTCTATGGATTCAAGTGGGGAGACTATACCCCCTTTTTATCAGAGTAAGCCACAACAGAAATAACCAAATAGCAGAAACCATAACCAGTAAACAGAGAAAATGTGTAACAACCATTTCCAATAATAAATATGTCATGTCATACTACAAGTTCAAGAGTGAACAAAACCCAAAATAACGACAATGGCCAAAATCCCCAAAATGGTCCTGGCTCCAAGTCTGGATCCTCCACCAAGTGCTACCCATGTCCACTCAACTATCTAGCAAGGACCTTTGCCCTTCTCCTGACCTGCAAACATGAAGTCTGCTCGGGTACCCAACGGTGGCCCGAGCAGGGTGTGAGTACAACTCAGTAGGCCACCACCAACGGTGTCTACAAAATATCCAGTATAAACAGGTAGTGCATGCTAAATGAATATGAATGATAATTTCCAAGTAATTTATTTAAGGTTCCATTTACCAGTTCATATCCAAATCCATTGCTGCTTCCATTACCATTTATTTCACACCAATTATCATCACTTACCATTTCACCACATTTCCATGGGTTAATCACATACATTATGTTACAAGGGTCTAAGGCCAACAATCACATGTGAGAGGGTAAACACATCGTTATCCTATCTCACTAGGATTAACCCCCACATAGAAACCATATTCTCACCTCGAAGCCTCAATCTGGGTGGATACCTCATAGCAACCATATTCTCACCTCGAATCCTCAGTCCGAGTGGATGCAACCGTTAGGAGAATAGATCATCAGTTCTCATTCCTAACCCGTGCATATAGGATGGAGTTTAGAGCATCAATCTTCGCTCGACCCTTGGGAGTAGATCCTCAAGTCATACCTCACTCTACCAAGCCATGTGCATATGATTATATATATGAGTAACCATCAACCAACCATATCATTTCCCCTTGGACAAACCATTCACAACAAACCACACGGGAATTCACATTTTGCCTCAACCCATTAACAAATTTCCATTTCACATCATTTAACCATTCACCCAATTCCCATGTGTTATGCCTATCTCACTAGGCATTCAACACTAGACCCATAATCCATCCCATTATGGTCTTTAATCTGTTTACACATTAACCCATTTAACTCGTTCATCATTCCCATGAATCATCCATTCAACCCATTCCAATTAACTTTTAGGTTATTTCCAAGTCTAGGTGCATCACCTAACTTCTATTTCAATTTCAACCAATCATGCCAACATATTCATCAAGGGATCTACCATTTATTACAACAAGGTCACTTGTTTAATAACAATCCCTAAACCCGGGAAAAGCCGGCACATCCCATGGATGGCCCCAATTTATTCAAGTCATTCTCAACGCATCCCATGGGGATCGTGAGAGTTCCCATTTACCATTTTAAGCGTCATTTACACCAAAAAACTTCAAGGTTGATCAAATATCACCAAAAGGAAACCATGAGCAAAGCCACACATGCATAAATCCACCATAAAACTATGGGATAACATTTTTAGACCACCTACCTCGAAACCGCAGTTGAACGCACTCTTAATTGAGTCCTTAGACCTCGATCTGACCAAACTTTGGAGCTTCAACCTAAAACTCACCCAAAAGATAGGGTTTTAGAGCTTCAGAACAAGAGGGAGAGAAGATATAACCCCTAAACCAAAAGGAGAAGCAAGGATGGGATTAGCCTTACCCGGAGCTTCTATCCGCATCCAACGGCCCCAAAACTCCTAAGAAACGAGGGAGATCGATCTCTTGGAGCTCTTGGGTGATTTGGTTTACTCCTAGGGTGAAGAGGGGGGAAATAAGAGGAAAACCCAAGTGGGTTCTTAAAATCCCGGGGTGGAAATTTTGTAATTTTTCCCAACTTTAAGAGGTCGCACAGTTTGGCCACACGGTTTGACAAACCATGTGCAAACCATGTGCATGCTACTGTCTGGGGGAGGATGGTTTCACGGTTTACCTAGTAGGCCGAACGGTTTTCCCTGGTCGTGCGCAGGTCGTGCGCCCAGGCTTGCCTTGCCCAGTTTTTTTTCTTTCGTGCCCTGAACCCCCATAACACCCCCAAGGCCTCTCATACTTTCAGAAGACATCCCTTGAAGCCCAAAACAAGGGATTAAACCAAAACATAACTAAAACATAACTTTCCAAAAATCAGGATCTTACAACCTCCCCACCTTATAACGGCTCGTCCTCGAGCCGAGCTCCCAAGCCTCATTGATCCATCGAAGAGAAGAGTTTGGGCCACTGAGCCTGCATATCTGATTCCCTCTCCCAAGTTTCTTTCTGAACTTTCCCATGCTGCCATAGTACTCACACTAATGGTACAACCTTGCCTCGTAATACCTTTTCACTATGATCCACCACATGAACTGGATGTTCCTCAAAGGACGCATCAGCCTCAAGCTCCACATCCTCAACATCAACCACGTGAGATGGGTCTAGGTGATACCGTCGAAGATGTGACACATGAAACACATCATGCATCCCACCATACCGCTGTGGAAGAGCCAATCGGTAATCCACTGGTTTGATCCTATCCACAATCTCAAAAGGTCCTACATACATGGGTGCCAACTTACACTGATTTCGAATTCGATGGTGACCCAACCTTGACGACACCTAAAGGAACACTTTATCATCCATCACAAACTCAAGAGGTATACACCTCCAATATAAATACTACTTCTATCTACTCTGAGCCATATCCATCTACTTCCTGATCAACTTAACTCTCTCTGAAGTCTCCTGCACGAGACTTAGTCCCAATAACTCAGATTCACCGACCTCTAGCCAACACAATGGAGATCTACATGGCCTACCATAGAGTGCCTCAAATGGTTCCATTTGAATCATAGCCTGAAAACTGTTTTTGTAGGAAAACTCAACTAAATATAGGTGTCTCTCCCAAGAACCACCAAAGTCCAAGACACAAGCTCTTAACATGTCTTCCAACACTTGGATCGTACGCTCTGATTGCCCGTCCGTCTGTGGGTGGAAAGCCGTACTCAAAAACACCTGCACACCAAGTGCCTTCTGGAACCCTTTCCAGAAACACAATGTGAAATGCGGATATCGGTCCGAAACTATGTTCTATGGCACACCATGCAACCACACTATTTCCCGAACATACAGCTCACTCAACTGGTCGACTGTAAAGGTCTCCTGAATCGGTAAGAAATGAGCCACTTTCATTAACCAATCCACAACCACCCAAATTGCATAATTCTTCTGTGGTGTCCTTGGATGACCCATGACAAAATACATTGTTACATCATCCCACTTACATTCTAGAATGAGAAATGGATGAAACAAACCACCTAGACGTTGATGCTCGGCCTTCACCTGCTGACAGGTAAGGCACCGTGCCACAAAGCCCGCAACTTCCTTCTTCATTCCAGGCCACCAAAACTGCCTTCGGAGATCACTGTACATCTTGGTCAAACCAGGATGCACTGCACACTTTGATTCATGGAACTCACGCATCAACTCTTCCTGCACACACTTTGGCACAACCACACTATCATGAACACAAACAACATCATCCACACCGACGGCCCAACCAGAAGGTGGATCCCCACCTTTAATAATTTCCTTCATGATCAAACACTTAGGATCATCAAGATGACCTTCCTTAACTCGACTCAAAAGCATCAACTCCATCGTTAAGGAATCAAGAGTGACCTGGCCACTCTCCTCCTACACCTCCAGGTGAATCTCCGCAAACAAATCCATCACCTTTCACTCGGTGCTGGATTCCTGAACCAGCTAATTCTGAACCTTCCTGCTCAGAGCATCAGCAACATTGTTTCCATTTCCCAGCGTATACACAAACTCAAAGTCAAACAACTGGATATATTAAACCCATATTCGCTACCGAATATTCAGATCCCATTGTGAGAAGATGTACTTTAGGCTCTTATGGTCGGTAAACACAGTAAATTGTTCTCCCAAAAGATAGTGCCTCCAGCACTTCAAGGCGTACACTACTACAGCCAACTCAAGATCATGAGTGGGATAGTTCCGCTAATGGGGTCTCAACTACCTTGACCCATAAGCCACAACCCGCTCATCCTGCATCAACATAGCCACAAGTCCGATTCCGGACGCATCACAAAACATGATGTACTTCTTACCTGGCTCAGGTAAGATCAAGATAGGTGTGGTCATCAAATGCTTATTCAACTCTTGAAAGGAATTATCACAACCCTCAGACCACTCGAACCTGATTCCTTTCTTGGTTAAGCCTGAGAGTGGTGCTTCCAAGCGATAGAAATCCTGAATGAACCTTCGGTAATACCCGACCAAACCCAGAAAACTCCGAACATCAAAAACACCCTTGGGTTGCTCCCAAGATACAACTGCCTGCACTTTCTATGGATCCACTGACACACCTACCTCATAGATGATGTGACCCATAAAATGCACCTCACCTATCTAGAATTGACACTTTGGTAGCTTGGCGTATATCTGATTCTCTCTTAGCGTACCCAAGATGATGTCAAGATGATGGGAATGATCGTCGTGAGTTTTCGAGTGCACTAAGATATTGTCAACAAAGGCAACCACAAACTGATCTATATAGGGATGAAATATTTGGTTCATTAAAGCCATAAACACCGCCGGTTCATTGGTCAAGACGAAAGGCATAACTACAAACTCAAACAACCCATACTGACTTCGGAAAGTTGTCTGCGGTACATCAGAAGGCCTCACCCTCATCTGGTGATACCCTGACCTCAGATCAATCTTAGAAAACACTGATTCACCCCTCAACTGATCAAACAGATCATCAATTCTAGGAATAGGGTACCAATTTTTCACCGTCATATGATTCAGCTTTCGATATTCAACACACAGCCTCAATGACCCATCGACCTTCTTTGCAAAAAGAATGAGAGATCCACAAGGAGACATACTAGGATGGATAAACCCCTTACGCTATAACTACTCAAGATGAACCTTCAGTTCCTTTAGTTCTACTGGTGCCATTCGGTATGGAGGAATAGGAACTGGCTCCGCTCCCGGTAGCAACTCAATCATGAACTCGACATCCCTCTCGAGTGGTAACCTCGATAAATCCTCAGAAAACACATCCTGAAACTGATCCACCACGGGAGGGAAATTAGATTTCTCCCATCCCTCATCATTATCAAGCATGATACATTCCACTTGAGTCGTGAGTCTACTCATCTGTTGACAAAATGTCCCCGCACACCCTGCTCGAACATCCCATTCACCACGGTGGACATAAGTGTCACCCTCAAGTGACCTAAACAATACTCTGCGATGATAAAAATCTATGTGCGCCCAATACAACACCAACCAATCCATTCCCAATATTAGGTTAAATCCTAACATCTCAAGAACGAACAAGTCCCACAAAAAATGATACCCACCAACTTCCAAGGAACATCCCTTGCACTGCTTGATATCCTCAACCCGTACCCCCAACAGAGTGTCAATTGACATAACTCCACACACCCTCTGCACAGTTAAACCCAGTACAACCACAAGTTGAGTAGAAACAAAATAGTGTGTGGCACTTGTGTCAAACAATGCACTAGAAAACGTAGAAGCTATAAGGATCATACCTCAAACAGTTGACGGTCTGGCCTCGCCATCACCAGGCACAAACTGAACTGCCTGAAGCTGACATGCCCCTCTACCCTGGGCTCCAGCCTGAACACCCTGCATTGCACTGCCCTGCTGGTGTGAGTGATATTTCCCTAGAGTTCCACGTCCACCGCCCCTGCCAGTACAGCTTGTGGAGCTCCAAATGCCTGCCTGATACAGGGCAACTGATCCCCTTCCCACACCTAGTACATGCCTTTCATCATCATGCTCACCCGCCTGTTGAGAGTTCCTACAGAACCTCTGCACATGCCCCATCCTTCCACATGAATGGAACTCAACTGGAGGTCAAGGATACTAACCATGCATATTCCCCGACCTACCGCACTGATAACAGAACACCCGGTTCTCACTCTGAGAGGCTAACCCTCTCTTCTGACCACCTTGATGGAAACTTTCCAAATGGCGCTTCTGACCCTCAGAAGATGCACCACTTGTCCGCCCAGCTAGCACAACAAGCCCACCACCCGAAGCTCCCTTCATTTTCCCTTCAGATATGAGTGCCTGATCCATCACCTCTACAAACCTCTTTAAGCAGAAGATATTTACTTGATACCTGATCTCATGTCTCAACCCATCCTGGAAACGCCTTGCTACCACCACCTCATCCCCTACTAACACTGGGACGAAGCATCTCAAATCAGTGAAGTGGCTAGCATAGTCTATCACCGATAGTGATCCCTGAGTCAGGCTTATAAACTCTGCAGCCCGCTCCTGCCTCAAAGTCTCTGGGTAGAAATGCTCCAGAAACTTCTCTTGGAAAACCTCCCACGACATCCCCTCAGCCTGCTCGGTCTGAGCCTGAATGTCCCACTAATGCCTTGCCTGGCCCTGCAACATATAAACAGCCATCTTTACTCGTTTTTCAATAGGGGTCTCCAGATGATCCAGTATCGTCTGGACATACTCTAACCAGAACTCCGCTGCCTCTGGCCCACCCTCTCCGGTGAAAGTCGGAGGGTGCTACAGCTGGAACTCCCTGGTCAGCTCAAACATACTCGGTGCAACCCGCCCTGGGTCCCAATCCATCATCTGTATAAGGCGAGCCAAGTTCTCCCAGAACTGGTCTTCTTTACCTTCATTGATCACCACATTTTCATGCTCCTCTACCAGAGGAGTGTTCTCAGCAACATCTTCTCGTTTCCCAACTGGTAACCGACATCATGGTGGCATCTCTCTACATTGCCAAGAACGAGATTTAGCACGCATACCATAAAACTTTCACGACTTCATCAAAATCCCTTTACTAGACACAACAACCCATTTCATATACTCATTCAATGACATTAACACCTTAAATTCACCACCCCAACCATCCCTACCGCGGGACATGGTCCACATGGGGTAAACAATCATTAACTACCACCAAACTCACACAACATTTTACAAAAAAAAATTCCACTTCATTCAAACCCTTATATTTCATTAAACATCATTTACCCACTTGTTTTATTTCATTCTTCTCATTATTTCTTGGTTTCATGAAATGCATGATACACTCTACTTTCCTGCCTCACACACCCACCTCGTGTGTGTTCATAACAAAATGCATGTCACCTATCTCCCTAGGTTCCTACAATGATGCATGAATGCAAATCCTCGTGCTGTTAAGGCCACGAGCCAAATATCATAAAACAGTCACATCAAACCACATGTGCATCACCCAACGGTTTAATATCATCAATTGTAACAACACACAACCAAGAACAACATTTCCCACCTAGGGTGACTTGTTTTTTCCCTCGTACATTGGTTAGCTACTTCCAAGCATGAGCTCATTACCAAGGCCCGACACATCTTAACCCTTGGAAACCTACCCCAAAAAACAAGACCTCAAAGAAGGAGAAGAAAGACCTCCTCTGATACCACTTTGTAATGTCCAAAACCCGGAAGCCACTAAATCGGTGCTCCGAGCTGGGTAGTTAGATAACCTTAAGCACGCCTCCCCGTACACCAAAGGCTACCGACTAGCAGCGGGGGTCTATGGAGTCAAGTGGGGAGACTATACCCCCTTTTTATCAGAGTAATCCACAACAGAAATAACCAAATAGCGGAAACCATAACCATTAAATAGGGAACATGTGTAATAACCATTTCCAACAATAAATATGCCATGTCATACTACAAGTTCAAGAGTGAACAAAACCCAAAATAAAGACAACGGCCAAAATCCCCAAAATGGTCCTGGATCCAAGTCTGGATCCTCCACCAAGTGTTACCCATGTCCACTCAACTATCTAGCAAGGACCTTTTCCCTTCTCCTAACCTAAAAAAATGAAGTCTGCTCGGGTACCCAATGGTGGACCGAGCAGGGTGTGAGTACAACTCAGTAGGCCACCACCAACGGTGTCTACAAAATATCCAGTATAAACAGGTAGTGCATGCTAAAGGAATATGAATGATAATTTCCAAGTAATTTATTTAAGGTTCCATTTACCAGTTCATATCCAAATCCATTGCTGCTTCCATTACCATTCATTTCACACCAATTATCATCACTTACCATTTCACCACATTTCCATGGGTTAATCACATACATCATTTTACAAGGTTCTAAGGCCAACAATCACATGTGAGAGGGTAAATACATCGTTATCCTATCTCACTAGGATTAACCCCCACATAGCAACCATATTCTCACCATGAAGCCTTAGTCCGGGTGGATACCTCATAGAAACCATATTCTCACCTCGAAGCCTCAGTCTGGGTGGATGCAACCATTAGGATAATAGATCATCAGTCCTAATTCCTAACCCGTGCATATAGGGTGGAGTTTAGAGAATCAGTCTTCGCTCGACCCATGGGCGTAGATCCTCAAGTCATACCCCACTCTACCAAGCCATGTGCACATGCTAATATATATGAGTAACCATCAACCAACCATATCATTACCCCTTGGACAAACCATTTACAACAAACCACATGGGAATTCACATTTTTCCTAAACCCATTAACACATTTCCATTTCACATCATTTAACCATTCACCCAATTCCCATGTGTTATTCCTATCTCACTGAGCATTCAACACTAGACCCATAATCCATCCCATTATAATCTTTAATTAGTTTACACATTAACCCATTTAACCCATTCATCATTCCCATGAATCATCCATTCAACCCATTCCAATTAACTTTTAGGTTATTTCCAAGTCTAGGTGTATCACCTAACTTATATTTCAAGTTCAACCAATCATTCCAACATATTCATCAAGGGATATACCATTTATTACAACAAGGTCACTTGTTTAATAACAATCCCTAAACCCGGGAAAAGTTGGCACATCCCATGGATGGCCCCAATTAGGTCAAGTCATTCTCAACACATCCCACGGGGATCCTGAGAGTTCCCATTTACCATTTTAAGCATAATTTACACCAAAACACATCAAGGTTGATCAAATCTCACCAAAAGGAAACCATGAGCAAAGACACGCATGTATAAATCCACCATAACACTATGGGATAACATTTTTAGACCACCTACCTCAAAACCGCGGTTGAACACACTCTCAATCGAGTCCTTAGACCTTGATCCAACCAACCTTTAGATCTTCAACCTAAATTTCACCCAAAATATGGGGTTTTAGAGCTTCGGAATAAGAGGGAGAGAAGATACAAACCCTAAACCAAAAGGAGAAGCAAGGATGTGATTAGCCTTACCCAGAGCTTTGATCTGAATCCAATGGCACCAAAAACTTTTTAGAAATGAGGGAGATTGATATCTTGAATCTCTTGGGTGATTTGGTTCACTCCTAGGGTGAAGAGGGAGGAAATGAGAGGAAAACCCGAGTGGGTTCTTAAAATCCCGGGGTGGAAATTTTGTAATTTTTTCCAACTTTAAGAGGCTACACGGTTTGGCCGCATGGTTTGAAAAACCATGTGAAAACTGTGCGCATGCTGCTGGATGGGGGAGGAGGGTTGCACAGTTTACCTAGGCAGGCCGCACGGTTTTCCCTGGTCGTGCGAAGGTCGTGCGCCCAGGCTTGCCTTGCCCAGTTTTCCTTTCTTTCGTGCCCCGAACCCCTGAAACACCCCCAAGGCATCTCATACTTTCATAAGACATCCCTTGAATCCTGAAACAAGGGATTCAACCAAAACATAATGAAAACATACCTTTCCAAAAACCGGGATCTTACATGCCTTGTAGTTGGTGGCAGACCCATGGTACTCGACAGGAGGTGTACCTCTGCAGGCTATTAGGGGGAGCGTCTGGTAGTTGGCAGCAGACCCACAGCGAAGGAGTGCCTGGTAGTTGGCAGTAGACCCATGGTACTTGATAGGAGGAGTACCTCAGTAGTCCAAGGTTAGTGAGAAGCACCTCAGTGTCACAATAGGCCCATTATACTCGATAGAGGAGGAGTTCTCCAGCAGTCGTGGTTTCGATAATGAAAATCCTAGTTTGAGCTGAGTCAATTACTTTTGTGTTTTTCCTCATGATTGAGATGGGTTACTAGATAACTTAGGTATATGTATGGGCATATACCTAAGTAATGGTTATCTGTTGATTTCTTACTTTTTGGTTTATCCTTGTTGGATTTTGTGAGACCTTGAGGGTCTCGGGGTCCCTACTGAATATCGTTATACTCACCCCTGCACGGGTTATGCCTGCACCTCGTTGTGTTGGTTTTAGATGACGGACAGCGTTGACTGAGGCAGAGAGTAGCAAGACTAGACGGTACCCAGAGGTGGACCACTCGGTGTGATGGTACACGGAGGAGACGGATGGAAAGGAGTGCTAAGGAGGCCATATGTACCTACCCTTTAGGTAGGAACCCCAAAGGACGACCCAGTAGTTGATTTACTTTTCTTCAGTTGTTCTTGATTTCAGTTGTACTTGTACTTTCCTGTTGGTCTTGTATTTCCGGCCCATTTTACTTTCCATCACTTCTTTTGTATACTGTTTTACTTAGTATTTTTCTTGCAGTTGTGTACTCTGATGTGTTTGTTTACAGTTATAAAGGCAATGCCTTCCCAGTTTAGGGATTTATGCCTTTGGTGCTAGTCGCCAGCCCCTGGCCTATGGAAGGTGGGCTTGGGGTAGTCATGATATGGGCCCCGGGGGATGGGTCGTGACAAATTGGTATCAGAGGAGTTGGTTCTACCGCAGAACTTAGAACTCTAATATTTCTTTTCTATGAAGCAATAGTCTTAAGGGTGCTAAGTGTGGTTTTCAGTTTAGGGAGTCCAGTGTTGGTGCAGGTGGCCGACGTATCCATTCACCAGGACCCTGACTTCTGATTTCCGACTCAGTGCACGAAAACACTGATTGCATATGTGTTTTCAAAAGTTTTTCTTTAAGTCAGCTCAACTAGGTCATCTCACCAGGTATAATCTTTTGACCATTTCGCATCTGTTTCTTTCAGGATGCCTCCCTACGAACGACCAGTTAGAGCCCCGAGAGTCATACGTACTGAAAGACCACCAAGCGAAGAGGCCTTAGTGTAGGTCCCTTTTCCAGTGGAGGCAGCAGTAGTACTACTTCCCGTTGGGCCACCGATTCCACCAGCCCCAGCAGCAGACAATGCACGCCACTTGAGTGTGTTTCACGAGTTCCAGTGCTAGAGTCCACCCAGGTTCAGGAGATAGATGGACCCACAGGCAGCTGAGGATTGGCTGGAGGCTATGGTGAGAGTCTTCAGGCTAGTAGGGACACCAGAAGACTTCATGGTGATCCTTGCTGCCAACCTTCTTCAGGCAGTATTAGGCAGATGGTGGAGCCTGATGCTCCAGGTGCATGACGAGGCGACGCTACTATGGACAAACTTCAAAAGCCTATTTCGGGTAGAGTTTATCCCAGCCACCCTTCGAGCGGTGCGGATTCAGGAGCTACAGTATCTACAGTAGGCTATCATTACAATATCACGGTACTCAGTGAGGTTCACCAACCTCTCGCGCTACTCCACTGATATGGTACGAGACCCATTCTTCAGGGCCTGGACCTTCGAGAAGGGGCTCAGGCGATAGATCCGAGCTCCGATGATCTCACTCAGCATCCCGACGTAGGCGGGGGTGCTAGAGAGAGCCCTCCTAGTGGAGAGTTTCTGTGATGAGCAGTCTCCAGCAACGAGACCCACCACTATCCAACACGCAGCGGAGTCTTCTGCAGCTGGCAGTAGACAGATGTTGCAGAGGTCCAAGAGGACCAGACCTATAGGTGGTCAACTGAACGACTCAGGATCGGTTGTGCGGGGCACCCAGAGTGGAGATAGAGCCATACATGCCAGGAGCGGACAGTGTTACTCATGCGGTGGGCTTGGTCACATGGCTCGTGACTTTCCAACCCGTCTTTATAATGATCAGCAGACAGTTGAGGGACCTCCCAGGTAAAGGCAGAGGTTCAATCAAGGCGATCCACAGGGAGGAGGTGGATGTGGCAGAAAATATGGATGTTCATCTGGCGGTGGACGACGTTTTGATGTGTTTCCACCACCACCACTAGGAGGTCCACCCCGACCGCAGGGAGTGGGTGGACAGGGGAGAGATCAGCTTCAGGTAGTTGAAGCGTACGACCATAGCGCTCCAGAGATGATTCAAGGTACTATCTGTGTCTACTCCACCTTAGTTTTAGTTCTTATAGACACATGTGCTAGTCACTCTTTCATTTCCACTGCCCTCATTCGGAGCTCGGAGATTCCGACGGAGCCGTTAGCTCGATCCTTACGGCTAGAAACTTCTATGGAAGTAGACTCAATGATTACGCACTGGTGTCAGCAGTGTGAGCTTACTCTATGAGGTGAGAGCTTCGTATAAGATCTCCTCATATCGGCGTCGAGGCCTTACGATGTCATCTTGGGTATGGACTGGTTATCTACCATCCATGCTCGGATTGACTGTATTAGGTGAAAAGTGAAGTGTGTCCTCACGGATGGGACTAGGTTTACCTTCACTGGCAAGAAGGGAACCTTTACATCGTAGGAAGGACTTACTTGGAGGAGGGTGAAGTCGATCACTCGTCAGTTGTCCTGCCTTACCCTTGAAGCAGTAGATGTGGAGAGTCCGAGCTATCCTATAGTGGTGGACCAGTATGCGGATGTTTTCCCTGGCGATGATCTAGGACTACCTCCTAACAGAAAGTTGGACTTCTACATTGACCTGTACCCCGGGACGACACCGATATCTACTCCAACATATCGGAAGGATCCTGCTGAGCTTTGTGAGCTATGGGTACAGCTGGAGGACTTACAGGGAAAGGGATTCATCCAGCCCAGTGTTTCTCCCTAGGCAGCTCCGATTCTATTCGCCAAGAATGCGGACGGGAGCTTGAGACTCTGTGTCAAATACCGTCTCCTGAACCAGGTGACTATGAAGAACAAGTACCCACTCTTGAGGATTTATGACCTGTTTGATCAGTTGAAGGGAGCACGGTGGTTCTCAAAGATAGACCTCAAATTATGATATCACCAGCTCAGAGTTCTAGATGAGGATGTGCAGAAGATGGCCTTCAAGTGTCGGTACGGCCACTACGAGTTCTTGGTTATGCCCTTAGGCATAACCAATGCTCCAGCAATGTTCATGAGTCTCATGAACAGGATCTTCTAGCCTTACCTCGATTTCTTTGTCATAGTCTTCATCAACAACATTTTGATCTACTCGACTACTGATGAGGAGCATGCCTACCATTTGCAGGTAGTACTGGACACACTCCGAGAGCACCAGCTTTATGGTAAGCTCTCAAAGTGACAGTTTTTGATTTGAGAGGTTCACTTCTTAGGACACATCATCTCAGAGGCTAGAGTTGCGGTGGATCCAGTGAAGATTGAGGCGGTACTTGCTTGGGAGCCACCCAGAAGTGTGATGGAGGTACACAATTTCCTAGGTTTGGCTGGATACTACCGGAGATTCATTCCAGACTTCTCTAGAGTTGCAGAACCACTATCATCCTTGATTAAGAAGGGGCAACCCATTGTATGGTCGGAGAGATTCCAGTAGAGCTTTCAGGAGCTGAGGAAGAGGCTGACTAATGCCCTCATCTTGAGGCTTCCTGAGGAAGGTGTAGGGTACATAGTTTACTATGATGCATCAAGGACCAAACTTGGGTGTGTCCTGATGCAGGAGCGAGCAGTGATTGCTTATGGTTCTTGGAATCTGAGACAGCACGATCAGAACTACGCTACTCATGACCTGGAGTTAGCAGTAGTGGTCTTCACCTTGAATATATGGTGACACTATCTGATGGGCGAACATTTTACCATGTACTCTGATCACAAGAGTCTCAGGTATATCTTCTCTCAGAAGGACCTGAACCTGAGACAGTGGCGATGGCTTGAGTTCCTCCAGGACTATGACTTTGAGATAGTCTATACTCCTAGGAAGGGGAATGTTGTAGCAGATTCTCTCAGCAGGAGGACTAGTATACAGCTGCTATGAGAGGCAACAAAGCATCTGGCTGCCTTACAGATATCCTTTGTGGATAGAGATGGAGCATCATATCTATAGTATCTTACAGTCACTCCCCCACTTCTTTAGTGAGTCAAATAGGAGTAGCATGGGGATGCTAACTGTGAGATGCGACGTGCTCAGATATCCACAGGGCAGGAACCTGATGGATTTTTTGAAGGTGGGGAGCACGTCATCCTCTTCAGAGGACATACCCTGGTACCAGTGTCACTTCAGGAGGAAGTGTTGAGGGAGTTCCACACTTCCCTTCTAGCGGTACATCCAGAAGTGGCGAAGATGTACCATGATCTCAAATGACAGCACTGGTGGCCAGGTATGAAGAAGGCGGTAGTAGAGTTTGTCTCATGGTGCCTCACTTGTGAGAAAGTGAAGGCAGAGCACTAGGTACCAGTAGGCTTAGTTCATCCTTTAGAGGTCCCAAAGTGGAAGTGGGATGGGATATCCATAGACTTAGTGACAGGTCTTCCATGTACATCCAGGGGTCACGACTCGATTTGGGTGATCATCGACCAACTCACCAAGTCAGCCCACTTCCTACCGATCAGAGATCAAGGTTCAATAGAGAGCTTGGGACGCCTCTATGTACAGAATATTGTATGAATACATGGAGTACCTTCATCTATTGTCTCTGACCGTGATGCACGGTTTACTTCCCAGCTATGGAAGGGGTTGCAGGAGGCTTTTGGGACACAACTTCTCTTGAGCACCTCCTTCCATCCTCAGACAGATGGTCAGAACAAAAGGACCATCCAGACCCTGGAGGACATGTTGTGTGCATGTGTCCTTGACTTTGGTCATAGTTGGGAGGATCACTTGCCTTTGGTGGAGTTTTCTTACAACAACAGCTATCACTCCACCATAGGGATGGCACCTTTCGAGGCGTTGTACGGGCGACCTTGTAGATCACCCTTGTGCTGGACTGACCCTGGGGAGTCAGCACTAGTGGGTCCAGAGATGGTACGAGCTACTACGGAGAAGGTTCGGATCATCCAAGAGTGGATGAGGACTGCACAGAGTAGGCAGAAGTTGTATGCTGATAGAAGACGGAGACCTCTGGAGTTCGAGGATGGTGACCACGTCTTTCTATGGGTCTCACCTTGATGAGGTCTATGGAGATTTGGCTGAGGTGGTAAGTTATCTCCACGATTCATAAAACCTTTCTAGGTCCTCAATAAAGTAGGCGAGTTGGCTTACCTCTTATCTCTTCCACCTCAGTTGCACTGGGTGCACGACATCTTCCACGTATCCCAGCTAAGGAGATACGTGCATGACCCTTACCGCATCATCGACCATGGAGAGATGGATGTCGATGATGGGGCGAATTTTATGGAGGTTCTAGTGAAGATTGAGGATTGACAGGAGTGGGTCCTACGTGGATGGTCGATACCTCTGGTGTGTATCCACTAGCAGCACGGAAACCTCTAGGAGAGCACATGGGAGTAGGAGACTCAGATTTGTGCTCAGTACCCCCATTTGTTCCCATAGTTTGAGTTTTAGATTACGGGGATGTAAAGCCCTGAGGTAGGGAGAATTTAAAGACCCGGAAATTCCATGGAAATTTTTTTCTTAAATACATGGGAATTTTACGAGTCCGCAAATTTTTTACGGTGCTTGATTT
This sequence comes from Viscum album, assembly GCA_963277665.1. Lineage (NCBI taxonomy): Eukaryota > Viridiplantae > Streptophyta > Magnoliopsida > Santalales > Viscaceae > Viscum > Viscum album. The sequence goes on along the minus strand of OY728140.1, from coordinate 2,104,558,340 downwards.
CGAGGCCCAGTGTGCCTGGAATCAATTTCTGAAGTTTTGTTCGGGTACATTTAGTAAACGTATGAGCGGGTTATTATAACTTTTGAACCGGTGCTTGGAATTGAAATATAAGGGAACCATTGAACTCACAGTGCCGGTATTCGCTTAAGAATACTTTCACTTTGACGGCAGTTGGTTGAGAATGAAAGTTAGTTTTTGGAGTTTTTAAGAATAAATTAAATAAAAATAAGTGTGCAGCTTATTTTTATTTGGTGGTTAAAACCTTTAAGATGAGTTTAGGGTTGGGGGGCACCACACCATAACCGTCCATGAGAGGTTATGGTGGTGGGTCCCACCCATGTTCTAAACACCTCTTATCAATTAAAGTGGTGGGGACTACCTAAGGATGAAACCCATGAACTCCCCATTTATGGAGCCACCACCCATGAAACCTCTTGAACTCCCTTAATTAATTTGTGCCTACATGCAAGAATTAATTAAGTGGAACCCCCCTTAATTAATTTTCCTTTTGAATTCATTCCAACAAATAAAATAATATAAAAACTATTATTTCATTTTGTTGGTAACATTCTTTTGTTGGAAGGGAGAGTTGAGGATCCCTTAGAGGTAGAACACCAAGGAAGGAAAAACTCTCCAACGAGGAACGACCACTGAAGAATGACGGACACCTTCTTCCTTCTTCAACTGGAACAAAGAATGGAGTACCGTCCTCGAAGAACACCGATGACGCCATCCTCGACTTCTTCATTTTCGACATCAACAAATCAACGTCCTCCTTTCTGCGTCATCGTCAACAAACAACGATATGAGGTAGGGGATTTGAGTTTGAAATTATTCCGTTCTACGTCGTTCAATCATGGGTAATGTTTTTCCAATTGATATCACCATAACGTGGAGGGATAGTGCCGCACGAACATGGAACGACCCTCCCCCTTTGTTTTTCCTCACTTTTTGAAGATGGTGGTGGAGCAACGGCGGCCGAGAAGGACATCGGCCGAGAAGTAAACCAGCGGCGCAAGGCCGCCGGGTCGCCGGAAGGGCACGGCACCGTTGTACCGCACGGAAGAAAGGGTCGCGGCCAGGCCAGGACATGGCGGAAGGACGCGGCACCATCGTGCCGCGTGGAGGAGGAGATTCGCGGCTAGGGTGGGCTGCGGCGGAGGGGCACGGTGTCATTGCGCCGCATGGAGGAGTAGAACCGCGACCAGGGCAGGCCGTGATGGAGGAGCAGAGGCGGCAGGCATCGGGCCAGCCGCCGGCGGTGCGGAATCGGCTGGCCGCTCAGCCATCTGGGAGGAGCGGGACCCCACTGGGTCCCGCATGACCTAGAATGGCGCCACTTGGCGCTGGTTTGTTCCCCACCTGAATGGCTCTGCCGTTGGGGAGTTCCATGGGGCACGTGGTCTCCCCCCTGGACGCGGCTGAGGCGGACCCCCCACGGGCCGCCAGGCTGGACCCAGCGTAGGTCAGGCCGCCCAGAGCGGTTCGAGCCACCCAGCATGGGCTGGGCCACCACCTTGGTCTGGGCCACCCCTTCGGGCCAGATCAGACCCGCAGACCGGGTCAGACCCCAGTCCAGACCCGTTGACCTGGATTCACCTTCTCGCCCATAACTTGGGATACGGGTGTCTGTTTGACGAACCGTCTATGGAGGCGGAAATCTTGGACTGAGAAGGTTATTTTGGCATACCCCACTTGAGGTTTGGAGACAATTGTGGTATGGCTGGTTGGTTTGAACCTAAATCCAACAAGGCCCCCAAGACAGAAATGTCAATAACTCACAGACCGGGCGTTCGATTGGCGCGTCGTCTGTTGCGTTGAGACCCCTATGACATGGAAGAACTTTGAGATACTTCTTTGTGGAACTTAGAGATATTTGGAGTATTTCCTAGTAGCTTGTGGAGCGTATCCTTCCAGTGATGAGCAGATAGAGTGCGGAGACCTAGTAGCTGGCAGACCTGACGACTGCTTGACCGTTTCGACTCGGAGTGATTCGACTAGCCCAGTGGGGAGAGCCTAGTAGTTGGCGGCAGACCCACGGTGGAGGAGCACCTGGTAGTTGGCGGTATACCCACGGTACTCGACCGGAGGAGTACCTCTGCAGGCTATTATGGGGATCACCTGGTAGTTGGCGGCAGACCCACAGCGGAGGAGTGCATGGTAGTTGGTAGCAGACTCACAGTACTTGACAGGAGGAGTATCTCGGTAGTCCAAGGTTAGTGAAAATATCCTCAGTGTCATGACAGGCCCACTGTACTCGATAGAGGAGGAGTTCTCCAGTAGTCGTAGTTTTGATAATGAAAATCCTAGTTTGAGCTGAGTTAATGACTTTTGTGTTTTTTCTCATGATTGAGATGGGTTACTAGATAACTTAGGTATATGTATGGGCATATACCTAAGTAATGGTTATACGTTGATTTCATACTTTGTGGTTTATCCTTGTTGTATTTTGTGAGACCTTGAGGGCCTCGGGGTCCCTACTGAGTATCTTTATACTCACCCCTGCACGGGTTATGACCACACATCGTTGTGTTGGTTGCAGACAACGGATAGCACTGACGGAGGCAGAGAGTAGTAGGACCGGATGGTACCTAGAGGTGGACCACTCGGTGTGACGGTACACGGAGGAGACGGACGGACGGGAGTGCTGAGGAGACCATCTGTACCTACCCTTCATATAGGAACCTCGGAGGACGACCCAGTAGCTGATTTACTTTTATTTAGTTGTACTTTCTTTTAGTTGTACTTGTACTTTCCTGTTGCGCTTGTATTTTCAGCCCCTTTTACTTTCCATCACTTCTTTTGTATACAGTTTTACTTAGTGTTTTGCTTCCAGTTGTGTACTCTGATGTGTTTGTTTATAGTTATAAAGGCAATTCCTTCCCAATTTAGGGATTACACCTTTGGTTCTAGTCTCCAGCCCCTGGCCTGTGGAAGTCGTGCTTGGGATAGTCATGATACAGGCCCTGGGGGACGGGTCGTGACATGCATTGTTTTAGTATAATTAAGTTAAACACTTTTCATTTCAACACCAATTGGGTTGAGATTTCAAGTGGGAATCTTGGGTTATTCTGATTGTAAAACACAATAATATTTTTTCACATTCACATGCATAATATTTAAGTATGCTTTGGCATCCCTCATTTCATTATTGAGGTCCAAACCTTTACAACAGGATTATTGTGTCAAGAGATGGTTCTTTGTGCATAATTTTAAAAGGCGTGAGGGGAATCAAGATCTTGATTACCCTCAACCAAATGATTCCATTAAACCATGTGTAATTTTCAGAACAATGAACTAACCAAGATATTTATTGAAATTTAAATGACCTTCTTCTCTTATTATTTTAAAAATACCACCTTTGTTTTGTCAACTATTAAACTCTTTAATTAATTCATTTTATTTTTAAAACTGTTTCCAAAACCATCCCCCCTATTTTAGTCTTTTTTATTAAATATAAAGACTTTAAACCTCAAAATATCATTAAGATATGACATATGGTCTTCCCTATTCTATAAATAAACATTAAAAACTTAATAAATTTAACGCATCATGATAACATGGTTAGATATGTTCATGAGTCCTTCACAAATCCTAGTGCGGGACTTGTTACCCATGTTCCAATGATTTAATTGAAACCATGTGTTTGATGTGATCATATATGTGTATTGGAGGTTATATATATTTATCTTATTAGTTGGAGATTATATGGTTTAAATACATAGTTGGAAAATCTAGAGTTTATCGCAATCCAGGAAGGTGTTTGGTTGGTGTGATGTAAGGATCGGGCCCATGATAGGGATTCCTACATATCCCTGTAAAGGGAATTAGAACCTACGTAGTTTAGTGACACTTAATGGGGCATGTAATTCATTTTAATCCCATGTGATAAGGAACTATACATGAAGTTTAACATCATGAGGTAATGAAATCTAGGTGAAATGTGACTAGAAAAGGTTTTTATAGGGATTACGTATGAGCGGTCCTTTCTGGTTTGTCATATCTATGGGTAACTAAATAGGAGAAGGTGTAGATCATATATGGATCATCATTAGATTCATACTTGGATCATGAACAGAGAATAATGATTCTCATTTTACTCATTAGTAGAAGGAGGTCATATGCTTGTCACATAATAGGCCCTGGTCTCTTCACCTAGGAGGAATCTATCTTGGGTTGGGGTTTACACCTAATAGAATACCAATATATGGTAACCAAGAGAAGTATATCGACTCAAGGTATATTAAGGAACCAAAAGGATGATATTGACTCAAGTTTTATTAAGGAACCAATAGTATTATATCGACTTAAGTTGTATGAAGAAACCAAGAGGATTATATCAACTAAAGGTGTATGATGAAACAAAGAGGAGTATATTGATTCCAGGTGTACAAAGAAACCAAAATTATTGTATCGAATCAAGGTATATGAAGAGGTAAAGAGGAGTATATTGAATCAAGGTATAATGGGTCATTTTATGCTCAATAAATAATAGAAGTGGTATGTTTAAAGGTATTGGGATTAAACTATAGTGAGGCATCCTATGTATCCTAGTTAATACGAATCAAAACCCACATAGTTTTAGTGACATAGTTCAAGGTCACATGTGAGGACCGAACCATAAAGTTTAACATCATGTAGTAAAAACATGTGTTAGGTAGTTTAATTTCATGCATCTTGACCTTAAATGGATATCCTTATGATGTATCTTGATTATGCTACTAGAATGATCAAATAAACCTCTAATCCCACAAGATTCATGCTTGATGTGGGAAATAAGGGATAGAAAATCAGTTGTATTGCATTGTAATACACAATGGGGGATTGATAGGAGCTTACGTATTGGTTCTACCCTTGAGATGTTTATGTGTTGTGAAAGGGTCAACAACAGGAGATTGAGTGGGGATTATTCATTTATTCTTCCCTTTGATGTAGATTTGGTGCTTAAACCTAGTAAGAGGCCCATATTTAGGAACCAAGAGGAGAATATTAACTCAAGTGTATGAGGATATACACATAGGTGTCACCTAGAAGTACCTAAACATGTTTAGTGACCCAAGTATATTTAGGTAGATATAGGGTATTATACCTAGGAGGATTACCAAATATAAAGAAACAAAAAAGATTATCTCGATACTAAGTGTATATGGGAACCTAGAGAAGTATCTCAACTATATGTGTATAAGGAAACCAAGGGAAGTATCTCGACTCTATGAATTTTTTTATAGATGTGTTACTAAGCATGATACATGGGTGGATAGGTTCTTATCCCTAGAGAGGGCTAGTGAATGTGCTTAGATCTAGTGAGGACTAGTGAAGGTTCTTATCCCTATTGAGGGATGAAATGAGGTTGTTTTTCCCTAGTGATGGAGAAAATAAGGGTGTTTATCCCTAAAGAGGGATAGAGTGGGGCCTCGCCCTTATAATTAATCCAAGGTTTGAGATCTAGGTGAATGGATTTCATCCAAGTAGGGGTACCTAGGTGAAGGAAATGGGTAAATGATAAAGATTTTCCCCAGTATGGAGCAGGGTGAGTAATGAAGCTTCACCCTGGAAAAGGGATAAGTGAATGTGTAGATTTTAACTAGTGGAGGTGTTTCAAAGTGGTTCACCCTAGTGATGGAACATAGGGGTATTTACCCTAGTGAGGTCTAGAAAAAGTGATTTACCTTAGTAAGGGTGAACAGAGGGCCTCACCCTATTGAGGGTGATCCATGGTGGTTTTCCCTAGTAAGGGTGAAAATGGGGCCTTCCCCTGGTGTGGGTAAGCCATAATGGTTTCCTCTAGTAAGGGTGAACATGTTTCCTCACCCTAGTGAGGGATATATATGGTTCTTCCCCCTGGTAATGGAAAATAGGGGGCCTCACCCTAGTGAGGGTGAGCCATGGTGGTTTTGTCCTAGTAAGGGAAAACATGGGGCCTCACACTATTGAAAGTGGTCCATGGGGGCTTTCTTTATTAATAGAAAACATGGGGCCTCACCCTAGTAAAGTTGATCCATAGTGGTTCACCCTATTAAGGGAGAACATGGGGCCTTCCCTGGTGAGGGAAAGCTATGGTGGTTCACCCTAGTAAGGGCGAACAGGTAGGGTGAATATATAGGGAGAGTAGATCTCCCACCTTGCTTAATCCTATGAGAGTTCATCCATCCATATAAAAATTGGATTTTGGGGTCTATTTAAAGAAAAAAATGATGATTTGGTCACACGAGATGGGAAAGCGACTTGAGTGGCAAGATGGGTAAAGGAGTGAAGGAGATGGGCATGAAACTTGAGTGTGAGCCTATATTTCTTCATGAAAAATGCACAACTTTTGATAGACATGACTTTTGATCTATAAGTCCCTTTAGGATCTATAATCAGTCAAATAAAATCCATTAAAGTAAACTATGACCTTTATTATGGTGTATACACCATATCATGATGTTTTTTGAGTCTAAAGTGTCCATAAGACCCTCAAAATTGGGTTTTAAAGATTAAAAATCCTTTTATTATAACTTCATGAAATGTATGGCCTACTCCAAAAGGGAGGTTCTCACTACCACATCATCAAAATGGGAAATATATTTTAGGAATCTTTATCTCTCGATGTGTGAACAATCATGGGGTATATGGAGTTCCAATTTGCTTCTCCTTCGGGCATAGAGATACATTTCTACTAAAATTATACATCTATTGTATAAGGGAGGATAGTATCATGGGTTATATGGAAAATTGTATGGAATAAATATTCTGATTCCAATAATAACATTTCACCCTCCCTTTGAACAATAGTCAAAGTTAGTTCTCCATTTTCATGGAGATGAGATTCGTGGAGGGAGAAAACACAAAGAGAAAAGAAAATAGAAGTGAAAAAAAGAACTAAAATATATTAAACATGTATAATACTACCATATTATCAAAAATTATTCTAATATATAGAAAATGGATAACTAAAATGATCAACTATTTTGAAATGGATGGGTGATACATTTTTATTGGAAAAAAGTGTGGTCAAATTTCTCTTCAATTTATATCATTTGAATTTTTTACATGGTTAGGGTAGTAAATAGACAAATTTTGAAAAAATTTATTCTTTAAAGTTTTTTGTATATGTCTTTATCATTAACCCACAAAATTTTATATTGATTTCCCATGTGTAGCCAAAGTTGGAACTGTATTACTGAAAATGTTATTTATGGACTAGAGACTCTTCATATTCCATTTATCTTATCCCCCATGCATTTATGAACATAAATGAGGTATAATAATGCATAGACATATTTAAATAAAATTATCCTCACCGTCATATATTTCTCCAAAAAAAATCATATCCTTTAATTTTTTAGTTTAGGAGATATGGAACCATCTTTTAAAGTATCCAAAACTTGGAATAGATTCCAAGGACTGACTTGCATGCTTCTTTTAGGCCTCATAATATTGTATTTAGATCAAGTTCCAGTTGAATGAAATGTATCATAACAATCCTAGAATCATAAAAAAAATTATCAATTTTTATTAGTGTATAAAAAGTCATAACTAAAATATGAAACTAATTTAAAATACATAAAATTCCAAATTTAAGAAATTTTCATAATTAAATTCAATTTACTACTAAAACCTAAAAAATTAACAATTTCTCATAAAATAACACATTTTTTGGATTAATACATTTAAATTCAAAGTAAAATTATTGAAAATATTGGTTGTGCTAGTGGACATGGTGAAAGAGTTGTGGAGCTTCTAGAATTGGTACACACTAATGTGTGTGGATCTTTTTCAGTAGAAGCTAGAGGTGGTTATTCTTAATTCATAATTTTTAATTATGAATTGAGTGGATATAGTTATATTTACATGATGAGTTATAAATACAAATATTTTGAGAAATTAAAAGATTTCAAGAATTAAGTTGAGAATCAACTTGTAAATAAGATAAAGAAGTTTTGATATGATCAAGGTGGTGAATATCTTAACCAAGAGTTTATCGAATTTCTACAAGAGTTTGGGATTTTATATCATCTCACTCCAACTTATACACCATAGTGGAATGGTGTTAGTTAAATAAGGAAACATACATTTCTTGACATGGTAAGGTTAATAATGTGTTATGCAGATCGTTGATTATCCTTTTGAGCATATGTATTACATGTTGTGGCACGCATTTAAAATTGAGTTCCAACTACAGTTGAAATATGGATACCATATAATTAATTTATGGAAAGAAATATATGTTGTCACATACTCATTCATGAGGACTAAAATCAGTTGTTAAGGCTATCTTAGGCAACAAACTAGCACCCTGAGGCACAAAGTGTGTCTTTATAGGGTATCTCAATGAAACAAGGGCATACTATCTATACAACCCCTTGGATGAGAATCTAATCATCATAAGACAATACTTTTTTAGAGTGATTAAATTATCAAGAAGGATAGTGGGAGAAAGATTTACTTTGATAAATTTGATGCTCAATATATACAAGAGTTGGTATAGGAATAGATTCTAGAGGTCCCCATGGAAGATGTTGTTCCTAAAACACAAGTACTGCGTAGGATCACCAAATATGTTAGAGAACAAAAAATATTTTTTTCTAGTCACTAAGGATGATGACTCATTATTGATTGAAAATAATGATCCTATTTACAACAAGTAGGTAACAGATAGCTCATAAGTTGCAAGATTGAAAGAATCCATGAATTTAAAGTTGGATTCCATGTATCAAAAACAAGTTTGGGTTCTAGTTGATCCACCAGTTAATGTAAATTTCATTAGTTTAAAATGGATATTCAAGAAAAAAAATGGACATGAAAGGTAAATTTAATACCTATAAATAATTTATGGTGTATAAAGGTTTTAAGCAGCATCAAGGCATTGATTATGATGAAACTTTTTCTCTAATGGTCGTGTTTAAATCCATTGAATTTTTTTTTGCTATAGCAGCTTTACATGACTATGATATTTGGAAGATAGATGTAAAAATAGTACTTTTTAACTATAATTTTCAGGAATATGTCTATATGGAAAAACCAAAAGGGTTTCTGACTCTGGGTGATAAGAAAAAGTGTGAAATTTTAATAGATTCATCAGTAGATTGAAGTAGACATCTAGGTCATGGAATATTTGATTTGATGAAACTATAAAAGAATTTGGTTTCATTAAAAATGAATGTGAGACATGTGTTTAAAATATATTTAGTGAGAGCATGGTCATTATCCTAATATTATATGTCAATGAAATATTACTTATTAGAAACAATATACCAGTCTTACAATCAGTTAACGACTGGTTTAACAAGTGTTTATCTATGAAGGACTTAGGTGAAGTGGCTTATATTCTAGGGATCAAGATCATTCATGATATATCCAAGTGGCTAAATGGACTAAGACAAAGTGAATATATTGACCAAATACTAAAGATATCTATTATGGAACAATCCAAGAGGGGATTGGTTCCAGTGTCACATGGTATGAATTTTTTCAAGAAAATGTGCTCTCAGACACAACAGGAAGGAGAGAGAATGAGTAAGATATCATGCGAATTTGTGATATAATCAACCATTTATGTCATATTATGTACTAGTTTTTATGTTTCCTACACCTTTATCTTGATACACTAGTGGAAAAAATGCTTTTTCATGTCTTTTTTTTCTTTTTAACATCGGTTACTACGTGATGTTATTGCAAGTGATGTTGTAAATAAGGTTTTAACATAAGTTAATAAAAATGGACATTATAAATATATTTTGGTGGGATTTTTTCATGTTTTTTATATAAAAAATGACGTGAAAAAAGAATATTATTCATGATTTACCACATCAATTATATTAAAACTGTCATGAAAAATATTTTACCGCATTTTTTTTTTAGAAAAACGGATATAGTAAACCTTGTTTTAATTTTTTTAAGGTAGGTTATAAAATAAATGATGTGAAAAGAAATTAAAATAAAATTCTATTAATTCATCCCCTCTAAATAGTATAGAAAATTAGCAACAGAAAAATAGCAGCATACCAGAAAATTAGTACCATAAAAACAGCATCAGCACAAACATTTACAATTTGAACTTTAAAATTTATAATGTATATTGAAAAAAAATCCTACCAATTAAATAATTCACCCATTAACTTTTTAAGTGCCTTATATATTTTATAGTATAAGGCCGGGGGTTATCAAAAATATAAAAATTAAAAATAAACCATTTGACATGTATTTTGAATAAAATGAATGTAAAATTAAAAGAAAGTTTTATAAAAAAAATATAACCTTCTAAAACTTTGTAACCATCCCAGTTGATTTTTTTTCAAACATAAATATTAAAACATGGTATTAACATTCCTTTACTTTTTATTTTTTATGAAACTTTTTTTTAAAATATTTTTTCAACTCACAATAACATTTTAAGTACTTACAACCAAAATATAGTAATTGTAAATGAAAATTAACCTTTTCTTTTACATATTTGATCTTTGTGATCTTCTTTATTATTGTATATCTAGAGTAATTTCATTCACTATTTTAAAATAATATTTATGAAATAAATTTAAATTTCAATATAATATATAAAATCATTAAAATATTCAAACTTATATGTTCAATATATTCATAAAATTTTCTCACACTTCACCATGGATAGAGCATAACCAATAAATTATCTTCTTCCTTGGACAAAAAACACTCTACATCCAATGGAAACTAATATATAAGAACATATAATGTGATTTTTTATTATATTAAGAGATATATAACACTTTATGATATATATGTTTTATAATATTGAAGATAATAAAGCATCCAACACTGAGTAATTTTATTCTTTTTAAGTATTTTAGCAATATAAACCATTATTTCTACATTAGTCATTTTTCTTTCTATAGGTTAAATAAATTATGGGTCCATAAATCCATATAATTATATCATATCTATTGATTCATAATTATTACTTCTTACTTATCCATTCCTTTAGTTTTGGAAATCACAAACACTTTCTTAAAACATGTTTACTAACATTTTATGTCCCAAGTATTTTAGTATGTTTTTATAGAAAATGTTATCTTTTACCATACATAGAAAATGATCTAATGTATTATAAATATAAACATATCCTTATTCATTACAATCATCGGAATGAGTGTACATCCGATTATCAGACTTACCTTTTATCAGAAAAGGAGTTATAATTTTATCTTGTCTTTCATACTAAAAAAATTGATGACCATCAGACTGATACTAATACCAAAACATTTCAACTAACTCTAATAAGTATTGTTATATTAAAAATTGACAATAAATTCCATAAAACTCACCTAAGTTTATAATCAGAATACATAGACTTATTTTTATCATAAGGAATTCCTTTAACATTATAATGGTGTTAATTAATATGACGTCATACATTCAGTTACAGATGAGCTATCAAGTGCCAACTGTCTGAGGTCATTGCAACAAACTCATAAATATGACCATTAGAGAATCTCTTATAAATATATATTCATTTGAATTGTTTGGAGAATATTTTATTTACAACTCAATTCATCTGAATATTTCTTAGCATGAACTGTTTATTCTTAGTCTTTTTAATTCTTTTGAGAGTTGGTAGTTCGAAGGAATCCTTGTCAGGGTTGTTTCCTTACGAACATTTACTTTTGTAATCGTTTCCATTAATTGTTATGATCAAGGTATTTCTAGGATAGGAAAATGGTGAATCTGGTCAATTGGATCGAGGGATTCTAGGGATAGGAAGATAGACACTGATCATCGTATCAATGGCTTCTAGGGATATGAATATAGATCTATTATGATCATCATATCAGGGTATTTCTTGGTAAGTAAAGAAAAACTTTACTATAAGTATAAAATATTGGATACCTTTAGTCAATGTTTTTTAATACCTTACTCTTAAGTTTAAAAGAGGTTAATCTTTTAATATAGCTTGTAATTCATTCTTACTACTATTAGTTATTGTATTACTTGTTTTTACAAGTATCTATTCTGTTGTGCATATAATAGAAAGATAGTCATTATACTTAGATTTATATACAATTTATTTTATCAGTGTTACTATGAATATGATAAAATAATACTTTTATATTAATTGAATCCATTGTAATTATGATTATTTTACTCTGATATAATCAGATGTATTCTAGTTCCAATTTTGTGAGTCTGATAATCAAACTAAGTCTGAGTCCGATAAGTTTACTTTAAGAGGGTTTGTTTTTTGTTTAGTTTAAATATTTTAAACTAAATTTTTAAACTACAATTCACCCCCCCCCCCTCCTCTTTTAAGTATAACCATCATAGGATCCTCTTAAAATCCTAAAATTGGTATCAGAGTAGTTTTCTACTACTTATATACTTGCTGAGTTTTTACTTTCTTTACTTGTTGCAAGTTGTTTATTTTCTAATAAACATATTATTTATAAACTTTTTTAAACTAATGTGTATCTATGGAAAATAGTTTGTATTGTTTTAATATTTTGGGTATGAATGTTGGATATCTTGACAATCTTAATCCCATTTGACCACCTATATTTGATGGAAATGACTATGAATACTGGAGAGACAGAATGAATACTTTTTGTGATCAACACTAGGGTTGATAAATTTTTTATGATTACTAGAAAATATAACATTCCTGGTAAGGAAGTTTCTACTTTTACAAATTCTAAGAATCAAGAATATCAATCGAATTAAAAAGTTATAAATACTTTATTGTGTTCTATGAAAATAAATATCTATAGTCAAATTTCTTCTTGTGAATCTGCAAATAATATATGAATAAAATATAAAGTTACTCATTTTCATACATCCAAAGTAATGAAAACTAGAAGATTTGTGTTAAGAGACGATTATCAAGCCTTTTATTTTCTACCTGGAGAATCAGTTGTAAATATACATCAAAAATTTATAAAAAAAATTAAATATTTTACAATCTCTTAGAGAAAAAGGACTTGATGGTGAAATTATTATAGAAAATATTATTTATATTATACCCAATGAGTGGGAATAAAAAAGAACAATTGTGGATGATATGTAGAAGTTAAAAAATATTACTATTAATGATTTTATTGGTACCCTTATATAGTATAAGGGAAGACTTAAAAGAGATGTTGAGAAACTTAAAAATAAAAATGGTGGTGTTTCTTTTTCTACAACATCTACTATACCTTCTAAATTTTAGTTAGCTGAGAAATTTGTAAAATCTTAGAGGAATAAGAAAATTGTTGTTAATTTAGATTCTATCACATAATAACATTCAGAAAATGAATTAGATAGTCTATCTAGAATAATGAATAAGATTGTGGGAAATAAATATTTACAATATCGATATAAAAAAGGTTATAAGGATAAAGGTTATAAGAAAGATTCTGAGGTCACTTGTTATAAGTATAACAAAGTTTTACATATCTAACCTAATTTTCTAAAGCTAAAAAGGAAATATAGAAAGGAAAATAATTCAAAAATAAATTACAAGAAATATTTCAAGTCTAAGATAATTGTGTTTTTTACATTTATAATTAAATTGGTTATGAATTTCATGGAGATTTTTAAAGTTGAAAAAAAAATTATCCAGTTTGAGAAAAAAATTCCTTCATTAGTGAGGATACAATGTCCATAATGAAATTGGTTTTTGATACCAAGTCAATGAAATTTGTATAAAATATTGATGTTATTGCATCAGAGGCACAACCATTAAGAAAAGATGAGGAGGTTGAAAAGAAGAAGAAAATAAAGGATGAAACTTATTCTCTAGCCAAGAGAAAGAAAGAAAAGAAGTTTTCGGATGATGTTTTTGAAAAAATGATTGCTCATAAGGCTCAGAAGAAGCCTAGGGATATGAAATTCATAATCAACCCCACAAAAGAAAAATCCTTGAAGATTCGAGCTGCAAAAAAACTTGAGGAAGATAATAAGAAAAATATGAAAAGAAAGAGTCTATAAGAAACTCATATTGTGGAGAGTATTTTGAAAGGATTTTAAAGGGATTCAGATATTCTAGTGATTCTAATATCCCACACTGATAAATTTTTATAGGAAATATGAATTAATTTTTAAAGAAACTACTGTTGTACATACCAATATTCCTTCTATTACTGATAAAGGAAAGGAGAAAGTCATTATTTAAGAATCGGTCCCAATTTTTCCTAAAAAAGAAAAGGAACATGTATTACTTGGAAATGGATATCTGATAATAGTGAGATAGTTATAAAAAGAGCTTGAAAAGGAAGTTGATGAAGAAGTTGATGGAAAAGTTGGAGAAGGAAAATAAGATGAAGAAGAATAATATGAAGAAGTTTATGAAGAAAATGAAGAGTAAGAATAATAAAAGTAAGGGGATGAGGATGAATAAACTTAAACAAAAAAGGATTCATTGGATTCATCCTCATTATCATCAAGTTTACCCTCCAAGACCGATAAGGATGAAAAATCTAGAAGTTCTCAAGAGGAAGAATATTCTTCAAAAAAAGAACCACAATCATCATCTAAGAAATAATAACATTATAAATAGTCTAAGACCATAGTTTTTAATAGAGTCGAATTTGATAAAGATGTAGAGACTATAGAAATATTAGATGATAAGAAATTCTCTAAGAAATATCATAAGAAATGCAAGGAAGTTAATTTTGGAACCAGTAGAACAAAACCTTCTGAGGTTGAGCATGATCAATTGGAATCATAGGTAATGATAGCTCAAAAAAAATTTGATTATATTTTTCATGTATTAAATTGATTAAAAGGAAAAATTCCTTACTTGCCAAACCTTAAAGCAAGGTACAAGCTCATTCATAATATCCTAATTGAGAAATCAGAATCAATAAAAGTTTTAATAGAGTCATTGATTCATATTGAATCTGAGTTAAAAAAAATTCAAGAAAATTCTTGAACTCAGAAAAGATCATGAAATTAGATGGTAAAGTGGTCTAATCAGATCGATTTTGATGTTCATATACATGATGAAAATTTTATGAAGTTAATAAACTTATTTTAGAATCATATGATTTGTTCAATAGATTATCTTAAGATATGGATGATCGATTTAAGTTTTTTGAGGAGTTTAGAGATACCACTGATGAATGGATTGAATATGTAAATGTTATGAATAAAAATATTTGAGATACAGAGTTAGAGATGAGCATACTCCAATCATGTGAAGATGATCTAATCTTATTGAGGGATCATAATAAAGAGTTATCTGAGGAATTCAAAAGGATAAACACTCAAGATCAAACTCAAGAAGAAAAAATTAAGAAGCTGGAGAAATATGGTCATGTGTTCAAGAAAATTAAGGTCTTTATAAAGACCTTGATAAAGAAAGATTGATTTTATTATCTTTGAACTCTAGATGTATTTTTTATAAAACTTTTGTATTAATAATGAATTAATTATCTTTTCATCCAATTCTTTTATGCTTGAATGTTTTCCAATTTTGATTGGTTATATGTTATTTCATATTTACATGGATGTTTAGTTAGTTTAGTATTTTTTCATATGTTATTTTTTTAACATTTGAGGAAAAGTCATATTCTTTCCCATTATTTTTGAAAATAAAAATGGGGTAGAATATTATATTAAGGGGGAATGTTTTTTTAAGTGGGGGTACTTATTTCAAAAGGAAAAACAATTATAAAAAGGGGGATAAATTTTCCAAAGGGGGAGAATGTTTTATCTTATTCAACATCATATTCAAAAGATTTAAAAACTCAAGGGAGTTAAGTTTTAAGGAATAAATCTGAATAAAAAATTCTTAAAAGAACAAAGGACTATAAGTTTTTCAATTTATTTTTCCATTTTAAGTCTTGTGGTTTGTGCTTTAAAAAAAGGGGGAGATTATTGAGTTAGAAGTATTACTTCTTACTTTTCCATTACTTTATTTTTGGAAATTAAAAACACTTTATTAAAACATGTTTACTAACTTTTTATGTACTGGGTGTTTTAGTATGTTTTTTTAGAAAAAATTGTCTTTTACCATGCATAGAAAAAGATCTAATGTTTTATGAAAGTAAAAAATATCCTTATTCATTACAATCATTGGACTAAGTTTACATCCAATTATCATACTTACCTTTTATTAGACAAGGAGTTAGACTTCTGACTTGTCTTTCATACTGACAAAATTCATGACCATTGGACTAATACTGGTACCAAAACATTTGGACTAACTCTCATGAGGATTATCATATTGGAAATTGATAATTAAGTTCATCGGACTCACCTAAGTTTATAATCATAATACATAGAATTATTTATATAATAAGTAATACCTTTAACACTATAATCATGTTAATCAATATGATTTCATACATTCAGTTATAGATGAGATTTCAAGTGCCTGTTATTTGAGTCCATTACAACAAACTCATAAATATGACCATTGGAGCATCACCTATAAATAGCGAGTCATTTGAAGAGTTTGGAGGATATTTTATTCGAAAATAAAGTAGTTTGAAGATTGCTTAATGTGAACTACTCATTCTTAGTCTTGGTAATTATTTAGAGAGTTGGTGGTTCTAAATAATCCTGGTCATGGTTATTTCCTTATGAACATTTTCTTTTGTAATTGCATCAGATCATTGTTACGATAGAGGGATTTTGGGGATATGAAGATAGTGAATCCAATCCATCAGATTGAGGTATTTCAGGGATAGGAAGAAAGATGCCCATCATTGTATAGAGGGCTTCTAAGTATAGGAAGATGGTCTATTTCAATCATCGTATCAAGGGATTTCCTTGTAAGGAAAGACAGACTTTACTATAAGTATAAAACAATGGATACCTTTAGTCAGTGTTATTGACTACTTTACTCTTAAGTTTTAAATAGGTTAATCTTTTAATATAGCTTATAAGTCATTCTTACTACTGTTAGTTATTATATTACTTATTTTTACAAGTATCTATTATTCTGGGAATATAATAGAAAGATAGTCATTGTACTTATATTTCTATACAATTGATTTTATCTATGTTACTGTGAATACAATAAAAAAAGAGTTTGATATTAATCGAATTCATTATTATTATGATTATTTTACTCTAATATAATTGGACATATTCGGATTCTCATTTTGTGAGTTTGATAATCAGACCGATACTAAGTTAGATAAAATTAATTTAAGATATTTTGTGTTTTTTTTAGTTTAAATCTCTTAAACTAATTATTTAAACTACAATTCATCCCCCCCCCCTCTTGTAAGTATATCTATCATAATCTACTCTTATGATCCTCCAATATCATGTTACATAAAAATTGTATAAAAATACCTAATACAAAACAAACATAAGTATAAAGTTTCAATAAATTAAAATAATGGAAAGATATATGTTAATCAACTTACATAGAAAATACTTACATTGTGTTGATGCCCAAATCATCTCCAATTACAAGCTCCATGATATCTTTTTTAAAAAGTTTCATAGCCATTGTACACCCAAAAATGATAGTTTCCATTGTAATATCATAAACATACAATAATAAATTTGAATATGTTAACAATCTATCAAGACTATAAGAAGTTTTATTTGAAGTCATAATAGCATGTATTTGTTGTTGTTTATACAATATGTCTTTACCTTTAATGTATTCCAATAAAAAATAAATAAATATATAAACTTTAAAATGTTAAAAAAAAATTAATAAAAAAATGAAATAAATGATATAATATATATATATATATACCTCTATATTAATTTTTCAAACAAATCTAGATGGCCAAATTAAAAAATAGTCGATGATTTGTCCAACTATACTGACCTCATCTATAGTAAATTGTATTCTTGTTGATATATCTATAATATCATGTACAGTGGACCTATGATTTTATATCTCTATCTATTAATGATGAATGGTATCTACAATATAATGTATCATACCATATGAAACAATATTATGATGTGGATCATCAACATATAACTCATAATAAATGGGAATTTATAGAGGAATAGGTGTAGGATTTGGATAAGTAGGAGGAGTGGGATCTATAGGCGGAGGTGGAGGAGTGGGGTTAGTAGCCATAAATTGTCTTTGCATGTCTATAAAAATCGATTGTACTTAATCTTTGATCCTATCCTCTATAATCTCATGAATATCTTGAATTATAGATTCCAAAGAATTTATTTTTATTTTATAAACATCCTCTATTGAAGAATCTTCAAAATGTGGAAACACTTTTTTTATCAATAAACCAATTGGGTATCCTCATACACTTCCTGAGTGTTTGAGATTTCCCAATGTTGTATCTAAAATATTTTTCCTACCCTAATCTATGAAGGTCCCCTTTGTGATTTTCTCCTCAAAATATTCTTATATATAATATTTGAAAAAAACATTATTGAATCACAATATATAAAGAACTTATTTATATTAAATAAATTAATTAATTAAACATCTTAAAATCCTCTCATCTACAACCCTTGACTCTTCCATAATATATTCTAATCTGATCCCTCTTCCATTTTTCATGTCTAGTTGGGGGGGGTCAACCTCTATGGAGGATGAATACTCAGCTCTCAGTTTTTGAAATTTTTTATCAATCATTTATTATTACAATAACTTATATCCTCCATGAGGTAAATTATGAGGTTATACATTTCTATATAGAATATCTTGATGATATCTCCTCATTTTTTTTAAATTAAGAATAAATAAAGCATTAATATGATCATTAATATACAAAAAAACTTCTAAATGGTAATATTGAACTTACGAAAAATACTTTTTATTTTCTACTTTCATAAAATTTCCTCCATATATCTTCATCTATAAATGGATATATATCACATGGATTTTGATGTTGTCTATTCCCAAAAATTAAATCCAATGTGATAGTTGATTTAAAATCCCTCCATATCCTAGCATCCAATTCTAAACAATTCATCCCAACTCCTCTAGTATCATGTATATCATATGTCATCTGATAAGAAGGGAGAAAACCTATATTAGTATAAAAATTTCATAATAAGAAAAATAATAATAAATTATCTTACCAAAACTATGTTTTATAATTGAGATATTGTAATTTTTCAAAACTTTTCCAATCAGAAATCAAAATACTAACTTTTCTTTTAGCCTACACTGCAATAAAATTCTTGAATTATTTTGAATTTGGAACCCTTTTAATGTCATTATCATAAAATTTAACCAGTATCCTATGGTCCTGGATACAAGCAACTGATAATTTTGTAAATGTGTGTTTCCACATTTACCAACCCTCAAACTCTTTTTTTTCACCCATGGAAGTAGATGCCTCTTGTGTAGAAGGATGAAGAGGCTCATCAATAAGAGTATGTGTACAATACTTCCCAAAGGTGTGTGTAGGATCTTCCCTAGAAGCATGTGGTAGATAATATGTTTGATCAACCAATATCCTACAAATAAAAGTAACAAACAATTAATACACAAATATAGAAATACAACTATTACATACAAATGTAAATAAAAAATGAAAAATGATCAAACAAAAATTAAACTAAACTAAACAAATTTTTATTCATATTTTCTATAGTTAACTAAAATTATAAAAAAATTAATGAGAGATTAAATAACATGAAAAATGAAAAAAAATCCAAAAATGGTGTGTGAATAATAAAAATACTCCAATATATTACACCATTTTTTACACTAAAAATAATGCTCTTTGAATATATGAAAAATGGCCCAACAAAAAGTAAACTAAAATGAATACATTTTTATTCATATTTTTTAGATTAGTTAACTAAAATTATGTAAACATTAATGAGATATTAAAAGATATAAAATAATGAAAACAAATCCAAAAATGGTGTGTGAATAGTAAAAAATATCCAATGTATTATATCATTTTTTATACTAAAAAAAATATTCTTTAAATATACTCTTTTATACAATCTTTTTATTTTTATTTAACATATTAGATTAAAAATAATTAATTTTCCACAAAATCAACAAATAGATAAGTTAAGTAAGAGTAAACATGGTAACCTAAACAAAACTAAACTAATATAAACAAAAAAATTAACTTATTAGTTATAATATGTGTTTTAATAAAGAAAATAAAACTAATATATCTAAAATTTTATGAAATTTTAAAAAGTAAACCAGAAATAAACATATTTTTCCTGCGATATTAATAATTTACTAAAGGATTTTTCTCCCAAATTCCTTCATCATGATCATTATATATGGTATAAACCATGTTTATGATGTGATCATCAATATTATCCATTAATCTTTCCATGGAAGTAGGGATCTCACATAAATAATCATCTTTGTCAATTTTTTCATCACCAAAATACTATATTTTTTCTTACAAAACAATAGACCACTGCATATCAGATTGATCAAGAACATAGAAAAAAATCATGTTTTCCATGATAAAAGGATCAATTGTGTATTCCAATCTATTCAGATTAACTCATTCCATTCCACATTCATCATGTATGGTACAGTTGTTACCGATAAACCATTTACAGTTAAACATTAGAACTCAAAATTTAATGTAATCAACCTAACATATTTTTTCAATAGTGCTCTTATATACACTTGATGCAGTGATTGAGTTTTTATCTTTGGCACTTGAAAAATGAAGTGCTTTTGTGAACACCAATACACTATTATTCTAAACTACACTTCTATTGTCTATATATTTCATATGAAATGTATTTTCATTAATTTCATACTCAGATTATGTTATCAAATTTAAACTTGGACCACCCACTGACCATCTCAAATTTTCTAATGCATCTAATCTACCAATCATGGTCTCTTTAAAACATTGCAAAAAAAATTATGCTCATTCAAAATCCACACATCTTTATTCTTTGTAAAACATTTCTTTAACACATTAATATGAAATATTATATAAAGTCAAGCATCATCTATGTTATTCAAGATGTATAAATGTACCTTCTTTGTCTATTCACCTATCAAAGATTTTACTTTCAATCCATGGGTCCCCTTTCTCCCATAATGTACTTGTTCATGATGAGATATAGGCAAACTTATATGCTCTAATGTAGAAAAGTAGCTTATACAAAACTCTAAAACCTCCCCAGAAATATACTTCTCAACAATAGAGGTTTCAGGTCGATATGGATTCTTAACATACCCCTTCAATATCTTCATATTCATTTAAAAATGATACATCCAACATATATATAAAGGTCTACAGAGCTTTATTTATTACACCAAATGAACCATTAAATTCACCATGATATCAAAATAGATGGAGGAAAATGCATTTCTAGTTGAAAAAGTATAGAAACCAATTCATTCTCTAAATTTTTCAAAGTATTCAGATCAATAACATTATTACAAATTGAATTAAAAAAAATAACACACCATCATGATAGTCATTCTGACACATATGGAAAATATTCCATGAAATGAAACTAGGAGTCATTGCATCATGACATGAAAATCTTGATATTTTATACCTATCAACTTCAAATCCTTTAATGACACAAAATTTTTTACATTTGAAGAATAACCATGTGGCACTTTGATATCATGAACACATTTAAAAAAGATAATTCTCTCCCTCTTGGATAATGTATGATAATCTAGAGGTAGTTATGTTTTCATTCCATCGGGAGTGGGCATTATCTCCAAACATATTCCCATTGATAGTAATTCCAATCTTGCATTCAACCCATATTTAATCTTTCCTTTAATATATAACAATGTTTCTAATCAATTTTTCATATGTATTCTTCTCCACATGAATGAAAACAATGTTAATTTTTACCTCATGATATATCTAGTATGGTATCTCAAGAAATATTGACTATTTCTTCCAAATATTTCTATCATTACCATATTTTTTTGTCTTTCTAAATGTCACATCAATGTTTTTGACCCTCTCAAAATAATTATTGGTGTAAAAGGTTTTAGAGAAATATAAAATTATTTTGATCCATTGAATTCCTTTTTTAATCTTTGATAAGATTGATCCATAGAAAAAAAATCTTCTATGACCCATGTATATTGTTTTTCTCTCATGTTGCAGTTGATAATATAAAGTTTTTTGTTCACAAATTGGAAAATATTTATGCCCCTTAATGTTGTATCCATAAAAATTTCTATATTCTGGGAAGTCATTTATAGTGAACATAATCATTGCATGAAGTTGAAAATATTACATTTTATAATAATCATACACCCTAATTCCTTTCTCCTATAAAATTTTAAAATTATTAATTAATGGTGACAAGAAAACATCAATATCATTTTCAGGTTGTTTTGGTCCAATTTGTACACATTCCAAGTCTGATATTTCTAAATTCATTTCTGGATGTAGGAAACTGTTGATCAATTTTCTTTCACTGTGGATAATTAGTGAGATAACATAATTTTATATCACATATATGCTCAGATGGATGTCATCTTAACCTTTTTTCATCCACTACAACAAATGCCGGTCCTAGCGGCGGTTTTTTTCCCGTTTAGCGGCGGTTTAAACCGCTGCTATATTGTGTGGCGGCGGTTTACAAAAACCGCCGCTAAGTTTGGCGTCGGCAATCTATTAGCGGCGGTTTTTTCGATTCCGCGGCGGTTTTAGAAATGTGTCGTAGGTCCTTCATTTAGCGGCGGTTTATCTTCATTTAGCGGCGGTTATATGGGCAGCTTATTCGCGGCGGTTTTAACCGCCGCTAAATTCAGGCGTTTGATGCGCCTATTCTGCGGCGGTGAATACCACCGCGAAATATCAGCATAATAAATTTAGCGGCGGTTAAAACCGCCGCTAAATTCTTCCCAGTTCATCATTTAGCGGCGGTTTGAACCGCCGCTAAATGATTCCTTGTTATTTAGCGGCGGTTAAAACCGCCGCTAAATGTTCACAGGTATGGCATTTAACGGCGGTTAAAACCGCCGCTAAATGTTGAACTGGAAAAAAAAATATGTTGGATCTGCTCCACCACTGCCCTAAATTTTCCAAAACTACAGCCACATCATGAAATCTCATGATGGAATAATTGACTATACAACCAACATGAGAAAATTAATAATGGAACACAAGGCTTCATGACCAACTCAACTGAATACGTGAATGAATGAGAAACCACAATATGAAAACAAGAAACATAATGATGTAACAAACAAAAAATGACCAATTTAAAAGACGACATGATCAAACTAGTGGTCGAATGAATAAATAGGGAATCTATGAGAAAACCCATGAATGTTTCAATGTGAAATGACTCATAAAACCATATTGAAATATCCAAAATCCAATAAAACAAGTAGGTGGGTTTTATTAAAACTGGATATATTACCTAGGATACCACTAAAACAGTTATCATCCTCATGTTCCAATGAATATAAATGGTTCCAAAATAGAACCCTTGTGGGAAACCTCTCAAGGATAATATAATAATTTGATCAAAACTAATCATTAAATAAATAAACACATAACCATGTCATAACCAACCAATTAAAGGGACCATATTCATATTATGACAAACAATAAAATAGATTTACACAGTTACATTGAAAAAAATGAATGAATTAAAACACTTTATGACATTATTCATTCATCTTTGAATATGTACCAAAAAATATCTCCTCCAAACCACTATTCCACCATAGAAAATGATAAAATGGATTAACATTCCCATGAAGAGTAATCTACAAATGATCCATGATTTCCATTGGGTTCACCAAATCATTACCTCATCCTCATCATCCAACTCTCTATATTTGAATATATGGGATGAATCATGATTATTTCAGTAATGTTGGGATACATGGATGATATTGTGAATTATTTTTATCAGTGGTTAGAGCTCCAACTGATATAACACCTCACCAATGTTCACCAAAACCTAAAAAATCCAGAACAACCTAGGAGAATCCACACTCCCTCACACAAAATATGCCTACACCATCATGGAAACAATACTACTACTCATCATCTGATGCTGCATCGTCACCCTCTCCACCTTCATCTCCACCACCTTCTGCCACCTGTAAGAACATTATATTGAAAATTAAATATTGTTGCATATTTATAATAAAAATTAAAACCAATAAAAGTTTGCAAACTAAATGATTTTGATTTTTTTGTGATTTACCTGCTCACCACTACCCGATGCACTACCACCGGGGGCATATCTGCTCATATGCTGACGTATTTCAAGCAACTCTTTCTGCAAATCAGATATCTGATTCCCCTGCTGGTGAACTGTGTTTCGTAGAGCAGACATCTCCCTCTGAGCATCTTCAGGTATGAAATGACTATAACCAGGAGTAGATGAGGCCAAAATCCCTGATGGAATGCGAAAGACCTCAGATGGTACAGGTCCCAAACCCATCCCGCGCACTCTACCAGGATGCTCCTTCCCAAGGACTTGACCAATCGGGTCATCCTGGGAGACTGAGTAGGATTGCCCAGGATTGGCATCCCATATTTCTTTAATTTTTACCTATAAATCAAATATCAATATATATTAACACAGTAAAAACTAATATTAAGTTATTATAATAAATAATTGACTTCATACCCCAACTTCTCTGGCAGGTTCATTAACAAAACTTCCATCTGTTTTTTTATGAACATCCAGCCACAGTTCTGTTCGGGATGCTTTATGCCCTAAACTCTGTGACTGCATTAAACAAAGATAAATCATCAATCAAATATGTTAAATAGATAATATTATCTTATAAATATTTAAACTAATTAAAAGATTACCAATGACATTCGGCTTCTTGAAAAGCTTTTTGAACCCGCAGTGTGCGGGATTACCTGCTTCGCCCGGTTTGAAGCATTCTTTCTTGAGAGATCCTGAAATAAATAAAATTCAATTTAACAGTATTGTATTCAATGTCTATCTCCTCTTCATGTACATGTATAAATGTAAAATGAGGATAATATAATAATATATATTTCAATACCATCCGCTTCTCATCAAGATGTCTATCGACAAAAACCTTCCACTGTTCTTTCGGTACCCCACTGGGTATCTTCTCATACATCTGCTGCACGGTCAACGAAGAATCGTTGACATCACACCACAACCTCCATTTGAAATCTTTCCATTTTTTTCCAAGATTTTTCAATGTCCACTTCCGTGCTATCACATCAGCAACGGTAAAGTGGAAGAACATCTGTATACAGAAATTCATTTTGAATATATTAGTAAAATGACATTCAATTAAACCATAAAGGAATAAAATTACCTTTATCTGAGAATCATAAACTTCATTTTTCCAGTTTGGAGGCATATGCCTCCAATCATCATACGAAATAGGCAGGGAAACGGGCTCCGCTGCCAGCTGACCTATAATCTGACCAAGTAAACCTGCGGCGTCATCCGTCGGGACCCCATAAGAATCAAATGGCACTACTATCTTCTTACCATGCATGTTCCAAACATCAGAACTTTTTATGTCTCTTTCCACGGTTTCATTGTCTTCATCTGCAATGAGCAAACAATTACTATAAACAAAATGAAATAAATTTATTTAATTAAAATTTGTACCTATGACTGCGACCCTCCAGAATGTCCGTGATGAACTGGAGGGGGCGTGTCGCTGCCCCGCTGCTGAAGCTTCTGTAGGGGGAGGCGATGACTCATCCTCTAATGAGGGATCCACTGATGGTGTCAGAGATGGTGCAAGGGGAGATGATTCCGTGGGGACAGACGGATCGTCGTCTGTCGCAGAAGAAGAAGGAATAGTGTACCGCTTCTTCCTTGGCATTCCTGTCATTTAATCAAATAAAATTAAGTTCAGAATATATATTTCAAAAAAATTATGCAGAAAAAAAATTAAAAATGATAATAGATGCCCAGTATTAACAAACAAAATATATATAACAATGATAATGAATGACTACAGAAATGAAACAAGTAGTTGCTGAATGAATAAATAATTGTACATACAATCATTTTCCCCTTCAATCATGTCGGTTTCCTGCTCCATTGCTTCATCCACTTCATTCATCCTTGCTAGACCAATATTTTCAATATCATGATGGACAAATAATTCTGCTTCCTGTTGTTGATGAAATTCAGTTGCAGAGGTCAAATCTTCCACTTCATCACCCATATCATACAAATCTCTTTGTATTACGTGAGTAACTACACTCCACCCTTCATCCACAACATCATTCACATAATATACCATTTTTTCCTGCGATGCTAAGATATATGGATCATGCAGTTCACGATCACCAACATCCATCAAGCGAGAGAAGTTTACAGAAGTAAATTGCAAGGAATCTCTTTTAACACCTCTGATAAAATCGACCCATTTGCATTTGAATAAAACAACAGAAAAATGCCCGTGGTAGTTTAATTCAATAATATCATGCAGCTTTCCATAGTATTCCACTTCAGCAAATGTAAAAATACCACTATTCTGTGTTTTCAAACCCACTTCTCGATCGACTGTACGAAATCTAAAACCATTCACATTATAAGCGTTGAACTTTCTAACTTGTTTTATAGGACCTCTAGCAAGAAACTTCAAATCTTCTGAAAAGTCAGCTCGAGTATCAGTATTCATGATCTGAAAAAAAAATTAATAGATTTTCAAATTGTATGTGTCAAAGTAATATTCGTATTTATTGCAATATTTATAAACTTACACGTCGTGCAAACCATTCTACCAGCTCTTTATTCACAGCTTTCGTTATATCTTTTTCATTTCGTATTCGGCTTCTCATTCGTCTCTTTGTTTGTATCCTCAACTCTTCAATAAATGGATCTGCAATTTCACTATTCAGCAGCACATATCTATGTGCCTGTAATAATTCCAATTCTGTTAGTGTCGCGTATGAGGTCCTCCCAACTGATCGGCCAATAGCAGGAAATATTTTTGATTTCTGATGCATTTGAGATTGATTTGATGTGTCGTCAACACGTCCAACTCGAGTAAATCTTGTCTCAATATCATCCAAATATCTGGAACAAAAGGTGATACACTCCTCGGCCAAATAGCCTTCAGCAATAGAGCCTTCTGGTTGAGCTTTATTTCTCACGTATGCTTTCAAATGCCCAAGATATCTGTGAAAAAAAATAATAATATTATGCATTTATTTAAATGCCAAAAAATGTTTACTTAACTGGAAACATATAAATAAAATACCTCTCAATTGGATACATCCATCGATAATGAATGGGGCCTCCTAATTTAGCTTCGTCAACCAAATGCACAGTTAAATGCATCATGACAGTAAAAAACGATGGAGGGAAGATCATCTCCATTGCACAAAGGGTCAATACAAACCTCTCCTGTAGGTTGTCAAGCTGAAATGGATTTAGATATTTCTCACATAACTGTCTGAAAAATGTGCAGAAATGGAGTACAACAGCAGTAACTTTTTCAGGTAATAATGTACGCAATGCCAATGGTAGTAACTGTTGTAACAGAACATGTGAATCGTGACTTTTCAATCCATATAACTTACGATTCTTCAAGTCAACACACCTCGAGATGTTACTCGAATACCCATAAGATACCTTCACATTCTTTAAAATTTGAAGGAACGTATCTTTATCCCTATTTTTCAATGAAAAAATGGCCGGAGCATACTTTTCATTCTCATCTGGCCAGAGATCACGTTTTATGTTCATTACTTGTAAGTCTTTGCGAGCATTGAGATGATCCTTCGACTTTCCATGCTCATTAAGTAATGTGAAAATCAAATTATCACATACATTCTTCTCAATATGCATCACATCAAGATTGTGGCGCAAACAATTAAATTCCCAATACAGAAGTTTGAAGAATATACTTTTTTTCTTCCATTGTTGCGTTCTGATTTCACTTGACGATGCACTTCGCACTCGTTTTCCGCTATCATTCAAATGATGAACCTTCCCAAATTCTGTTTTAACATTTTCAAGCTGTGTCAATATTTCAGAACCGGTTAACAACTTTGGAGGTGGTCTACGATCAATGCAACCATTAAATTTTGATTTGTTCAGCCGAAATCTATGAGATGCATCAAGAAATCTTCGATGGCACAAGAAGCACCATTTTCTACTATGAGGTAGCCGTTTGGGCTCGAAATCAAAGTTACAAACGGGACAAGCCAAACCCGTATAAGTGTTCCAACTAGATAAATTCCCAAGCCCAGGGAAGTCACTAATGGTCCACATTAAAGCAGCATGCATTTTAAACATTGTTTTAGAAGAAACATCAAATGTCTCAACACCGTTGCTCCATAACTCCTGCAATTCTTCAATCAAAGGTTGCAGGTATACATCAATATCATTTCCAGGCATTTGTTTTCCAGGAATAATCATCGAAATGATAAAAGATGTTTGTTGCATACACATCCACGGAGGCAGATTATAAGGGATCAAAACAACTGGCCTAATGCTATAACTCGTACTCAAAGTCCCAAATGGGTTGAATCCATCGGCAGCCAATCCCAATCGAACATTCCTAGGATCAGCTGAGAAATCTGGATGTAATGAATCAAATGTCTTCCACGATTGGGAATCTCGTGGATGTCTCATTAACCCATCATTGTTATTATCTACAGCATGCCACTTCATGTGTTCGGCGGTTTTTGATGACATGAATAATCTTTGCAATCGAGGCTTCAAAGGAAAGTAACGCAAAACTTTTGCAGGTGTGTTCCTTTTCTTCTTCTCCGTGAAATTATGTTCAGTCATACTTCCAACATCACCCTTTGACTGCCATCTAGAAGAAGAACATTTCTTACAATTCTGTCTACTTGAATCCTCTCCCCAGTAAAGCATACAATCATTGGGACACGCATGTATTTTTGTATAATTCAGACCAAGCTTGTTAACAACTTTTTTCATATCATAAAACGATTCTGGGATTTTTGCTTCAGGAAATGCATCACGAATCAATTCCAATAACATGGACATTGCCTTATTTGTAATTCCACATAGACATTTGATATGGTACAACTTCAGTAGAAATGAAAGCTTTGAATATTTCAAACACCCACTATACAACTCTTGATTTCCATCGTCAACTAAATCATGAAATGCATTTTCCTCACTGAAGTTTTCCCTTACATTTGGCTCCACAGAATCAAGAGGATCCAATGATATGTTACAATCTTGATCTTCTTGTGTTACAGTCTCAGAAACATCACTTGTCACGTTGCAATTTGTAGCACCCTCTTCTGGTTGTTCTGATATGTTTTGATGCTCATAGTGGTGTCTTGCAGTGCCGAATGCATCATTTATGAGGTTTTGCATTTCATTTTCCATTGTCGAAGAACTTGGGACCTCATTCTGTGGATTAACATCAGTCCTCAATCTTTCTGTATTGTTTGATTCTCCATGCCAAATCCAACACAAATATTGCTCAGGGAATTGCTTCAGTATTAAATGTTCATAAACTTCATCTCTCTTCAACCATGTTCTAAATTTACATTTAGGACATGGACATCTTATTCTCCCTTCAATGGATCAATTAGAAATTGCAAAATCTAAAAACCCATTCAAACCCTTAACATATTGAGATGTGTTCCTCGGTAATGTGATCCAGCTTTTATCCATGTATATCACAATGTGCCTACACAAAATATACGATAGTGTAAGATTACAGAAACATAATATAATAAAGATGAACCATTGACCATAAAGTATGCATAATATAATAAAGATGATTCATTTACCACATTTACCATTTCAGACCAACTGAACAAGTCTGGTCCATAGGAGACAGCGTCAACACCTCATTGAGGAGCAATAAGAATATCGGGATACACACTTATCATAACACCATCGATGACACATTTATGTTGCCTCAAACAACACCCCTTTGATGTGTGATCTAAACTGATCATAATGCATTTTAAATCAAGTTAACTACATTCACTGAAACCATTTTCACAATGGGTAATGTTTGTTTTATTGTTCTAGGGAAATCTAAATGGCCACATTTAAGTTTTGGGGTTCATCTTGTGATGGAAGCATGAGACATGGTGTTTGAATTTCTTGAATAAATTAGTGATAATGACCCTCCTAAGGTGGAGAGAATTATGTTAGTCATGGAAATGTGGAGAAAACTGTAGAGTGGATGTGGAGGAATCAAGGTTCCAAATAGAAACCTATAAGGGACATGTTTGGGGGTTCTTATGGAAGGCCCAGTGGAACTTGGATATGGTGTGTGTAGGTGATGGAGGTATACCTTAAGTGAGAAGGCTTCGTGTTTGGGTAGAGGGGCGACATGCCAATAGGGGAAGTTGGGAACCAACGGAGTGAGTTAGCAGGAATGGAAAGACATAGTTGGATAGAAAGGGAATGGATGTGGTGGGCTGCGAGGCACCTCAAGTTAATGTTGAAATGATAAGTTTATCCTAGTAATGTGAATGAGTTTTGAAGAATAACCAAGTAGTCCTTGGTTGAGATATGGATGGTGAAAGTGTGACAAATCTGGGTAGTTTTGGCAGAAATAATGAATTCTAGAATTAGGTGGAGTTTTCATGGATGCTGTGAGTTGGAAAACATGTTAGGGAAGTTTTGAAGGTTGAGTTGAGGTTCTGTTGACCTCTTTTATGATGAGTGAAGTTCTCAAAACTAGAAAATTATGGTGAAGAAGTAAGTAATATGGTGTTTAAAACCATGGAAGGAAAGTAATCGATTAATGGTGTGGCTAGAGTTTCAAGTTGGATGGTCTCAGGTAGGAACCATATTAGTGTATTAGTTTTGGTGATGGGTGTTGGATTAGGTTTTGTATGGTTGAATACCTTGAGATAAAGGTTATGCTTGGGTTGTGCTTTGGATGTTTGAAATGGAGTGAGGCTGTTGGGCCTTGAGTTCTGGATTGATGTAGGTCAGAGAATGTGGTTGGAATCTATGTATACCTTTAGCGACAATGAGTTTGTGTCACCATTATAATTTTGGTAACTAGGTGAGGTGGTGCTAAGAATTTTGGGCCATGAGTTGTGGAGAGGATTGGAACAAAGGTGTTCCGATTGGATCTCCACAGGGTAGTGTAGTGCCTTATCGATGTCCTATTGTGCGGTGGTATAGTAACATTACCTAAACCTTTAATTTTCATTTGATGTTGATAATAAATAGTTGAGGTGGATGCGTCCTCAAAGATAATTGGGTTTTAATTGTGGTTCATGGTTGGGGAAAATGTTTTCAGGTAGGACCTTTTCCTTAGTCCGAGTGTTGTTATAACATGGTTGAGTTCAAGGAGTATATTAGAAGATGGAAGTTTATAGGTGGGTCCGTGGAACTAAAATTGGCCTAAGGGGTGCTGTGATGCTTGGGAAGTTTGGATATGTGATGATATGTTATAAGGTGGGGAGGTTTTAAGATCCCAACCCTTATCCATGTGATATGATGAAAAAAATTACACCATGTAACCATAAATATCACACACCCTACTAACATGGATACCCATGACTTCTATGAGGAACCTTTCCATTACATACATTATATAAAAAAGGACCTGAAAACACCCAATGGTCAGTGTATGGTGTGAGAAAATGAATATTAGAAATATTACACCATGTTTTTCATAAGGAGACATTAGAAAAATAAAACAATTATTCTTATTAAGGGAAAATAAAATAATAAAATATATATATATATATATATTAAAAAAATGGTAATTCACCCTTTTAGAATATATTAAAAAGAATAATCAAATTGATACATCATGTTCCATTTAAAATAAATGTGACTAAACCATTTCATAATGTATTTATAAATAACCTCTTTGAAAAGGAAAACAATAGAATATACTCCTATGGTATATTAGGTATAAGTTATCTAAGATCCTTTTAAATCTATGGTCAAATGACTATTTACATACATATCCCTAAAATATGTTCCCTTAAATGAGGTAATCACCCTGATAAGTGAATCCACTATGGAAATAATATTTAGTTATATTTTTAGTGTAAATCATTAATAGGTAGCCACAATTCATCCTAGAATTATTTTCTTATTATATCCCTTACTAAGTACCACATGATCCCATCTATCGTAGCCCATATTGAAAGGATTTCATTTATTAATTTTCCCACACATAAAGGATTTCAATTTCACAAATGACCCATACATGTAGGATTTAAATTAAAAATTCAAACTATTTGGAGGGAATATCACACATCAATAATCAAACTACTTAATTTAAAATAAAACATGATTCAAAATCCATTTTCAAAATCAATTCCAAATTAATAAATCATTTAATCAAATAATTCAAAAAACAAACCATTATAAGAATCATAAATCAATCTATTAATCAACTTATATAATCCAAAAAAAATGATATAGCAAGTATGGATTATAAAATAAAAGATATCTTTAAAGCCTAAACACATAATTTTTTTAAAAATGAATGAAATAAATACCAATAGGATCAAAAACTAAAATAAATCCATTAACCAAGAGACTCATATAATGAATCTCAGATTCAATTAGAAACAAATCATCAAGATGGATGTGATAATAGATAAAACTCACTTTGGGGCCGAGGTCGAAGTGAGAAAGGTCGTCAGGAGAAGGGGGTCGCGGGTTGCCGGTCGCAGGCACCGCCGGAGGAGGTCGCGGGGTTGCCGGAGCAGGTCGCGGGGTCGCCGGAGCAGGTCGCGGGGTCGCCGGGGGGGTCGCGGGATCGCCGGGGGGGTCGCGGGGGCTGCGGGCGAGGGTTGTAGCACGGAGGGTCGGGGGAAACGGGGGTCGGGGTAGGGAAGGGTCGGGGTTTTTTTTAAAAAACAAAGGTTTAGCGGCGGTTTATTAAAAATCGCCGCGAAATGTATTTCGGAAAACGTTTAGCGGCGGTTTTGTGAACCGCCGCCACAAAACCGCCGCTAAACACTATTTATTTTGTAGTGATCATTTGAATTTTTAAATAAACGTTTCAAATGAGGAATTATAGGAAGATACCAAAATGACTTGGTAGGAGTATCTATAACTGCTAAATAAACCTGTGATTTTTCTTTCAACTTATATCGTAATGTACCACATTTAGGACACTTATAGAAATTCATATTCCTTCCTATATATCATATTTTCATTTGATATAGAATGTGTTTTGTTATACCTCAATCCCATAAAGCATAATATTTTCTTTTCTTTATAATGTGAATCTGGAAGATTGTTTTCTTTAGGAGGTATTTATTTAAACAATTATAGAAACTCTGTAAAACTCTGGTTACTCCATCCATTTTTTTTCCTTCAAGTTAATAAATTTTAACACCATCAATAAATCCTTAACTTCTATACAACCCAGATACAATGTTTTTCAGCATCATCATATAGGCACTCAAGTATCAATTCTTTCTCAATTTACTCTACTTTAATATCATGAATCATTTCTTCAATTTGATTAGACTTATCATCTTATAAATCATCATCATTAATAGATCTAAAATTTTACCCAGTTTCACCATGTCAATCCAAGGGTTGTAACTCTGATTAAAAACATGAAAAATTAAATGACCTTTGATGTATTTTCTTTTAAACTTCTTCATATTTAAATATTTCTAGCATGGACAGAAAAACATGTCATTGTTTGGAACATTTCATTTTGTAAATTCAAAAAAAGCATCAACACCTTCCTCATATTAATCACTTATTCTAAGTGTAGTTATCCAACTTGGAATCGTTATTATCTATAACAAATATCAAAAATTTAAAATAAGTTATTATAATTTCAAATTTAATTACAAATTTACTTTTATAAATAATAAAAAAATACCATAACATATTTCACAAAATAAATAAATACAACATATTTGATAAAAAAAATATAACTTTGAATATATTAAATTATCATTATTTAATAAAAAAATGAAAACCTTAATCTAAAAATAATTATTCATAAATTAAAAAATATCTAATATGTTTGAATAATCGGAAAAGAAAATATAAATAGTGAATATAAAGTGACATCTATAGAAAATTAGAACCGTAAATACAAATTAAAATACCTTGTATGAAAATAAAATCAAAACAATAAATAGAAACCATAAATTTACATTAGAATCAAGAAAATTGAGAAGATGGCACCAATAATAAGAAGGTGCAAGTGGCGGTCGATGATGGGTAATGGAAGATGGTGGTGGTGAATGCCAATTGAAAGATAAAGTGACATAAATGGAAAATTGGAACCAAAAATACAAATTTAAATACCTTGGATGCACAAAAAATTGAAATAATAAACACAAATCATAAATTGATATCAAAACTGGGATGATTGAGAATTTGAAACCAATGGGAAGAAGTCACAAGTGGTGGTTGATTATGGATGATGGTGGTAGATTCTGACTCAAAGATAAATTAACATAAAATAAAAATTGAAATTGAAAATAAAAATAGCTATAATTTCTGTAAAATAGAAAAAATAAACACTAACTGTAAATTGAAATCAGGCCGAGATGAGTGACACCAACGAGAAGAAGAGAGAGTGGTGGTCGACAATGGGTAGCAGTGTATGGAGATTGTGGATACCAAATGAAATATATTAAAATCCAAGGATTGAAGAATAAATATATTTGAGGTTTTAGATGAAAGAATGAATAGATTTGAGGCCATGGATCAAAGATGGAAGGATTAGGGTTCGGTGTGTGAGAGAAAAATGAGAACTATCGTGTGAAATAATGAAACAAAAATGACTCCTCCTGATCCTGAATAAAATTATAAAGCTTTTACATATTGGTTATTCAATAATTGATTTGAAAAAATAGTTTTCCACATCGGTTATTGAATAACTGATTTGAAAAAAAAATCTATTTTATTTTTCATGTCATTTGTAGATAACCAATGTGAAAAAAAAAGTTTTTGGAAAAATCAATTTTATAATATTGATAGACAGATATCAAGTTGATCTAGTTGAACAACATTGATCTATTGTTAAGGTTATCCTTAAGTATCTAAGGATAAATGAGGTTATGTTCTTGGTGTATGGAGGGGATGAGGAGCTAGTCATCATAGGTTATAAAAATGATAGTTTTCAATCAGATCATAACAATTTGAATTCATGATTAGTACATGTCTTCAGTCTCAATTGAGGATTTGTGAGTTGGAAGAGTTCAAAGCATCCAATTTTTATCGATTTTACAGTAGAATCCAAGTATATAACAACTTTTTATGCATCCAAATAAGCTATTTGGATATGAAACTTTTTCCAATATCTTGATGTGGTGATTAGAAATAAATACCATATCACATTATATTTTGATAATACTACAGTAGTGGCTCTCGTAAAGGAGTCAAGGTCACACCAAAAGATAAAGCACATACTTCATAAGTATCACTTATTGGGGGATTTTTTCCAAAGGGGTAAAGTTACAGTGATTATATTTACCATAGAATAGAACATGGTGGACCCCTTGACTAAAGTCTTATCTCATCGAAATAATGAATATCATGTGAGAGCAGACTGGAGGTTGTTAACATATGGCTCTAGTGAAAGTGGGGTATGTAGGATTTGGTGTCCTAGAACTAACTTCTATGTACTTTATAATTACCTGTATTCATTACTTTTAATATTAATAAATTTATTATCACATCATGATTATTCTTCTATGTGACATTGTATGTGATAATTTCCTAAGAGTAATTATCTCACTGAAAGTTCATAGTATTTCCTCGCTATGATGAAAACCTGGAAGTGCCACGATAGTATTCTTAAATATATATTCTATAGTTGGATGATATCCTTTGATGGGATGTAAATGATATAAACTATCGGGGGTGTAGACTCATATGACTTTAAGGCATTTTCTCATGGTGTACGCCCTTGATAATTTACAGTGCAGAAGATTATGATAAAATGACCCGCTAGTAGGAAATACAATATTTTTATGTTTCATTGGATTTTCCTATCTAAAAATGTGGTTATTGATGAATTTAAGATTATTATTAATGAATATAATTAGTCATGTACTTTTTTGTATTGATAAAAATGATGTTTACATATGTTTACGGTGAAGTATGATACATTGGGTGTGTCATGAGTGATATTTTATTAATGATTAATGTGAGAAAGGATTTTTTTTCCTTTTTTTAATAAAGTTAATATCTCAATCCCTTTAATGGGAATGGAACACCCTAAACAAATTCATGATCATAGTTTTTTATGGTGGGCACATAGGTTGATGACACCAATATGAAACCTGCTTGATTAGAGATATCGTGATAAAGGAATTATATTACATAATGAGCATTCATATGATATTGTATGTCATTATGACATTAATTTCTTTCTCCATGGTTTTCTTGGCATATTTATAGACTCTAACTTTGGATTTTAGATAGTTACTCCTAACTTCACTTAGAAAGGGGATTAGAGGGTCACACACTAAGTATGTCTGGAATCTTAGTTAAATTCTATTTGAATTTAACAAGTTAGAATAAATATTATTTTCTCTATATGATTTAATAAATAATTATTTATAATATTTAATGAATAAAATATTTATTATATTTATCAAGAAATAATTTCGTAATATTTATTTATTAAATAAATAATCATTATTTAAGGCCTGATAAATATTGATGGTTACAGACAGTTTAATGATCAAGCCGGAAAAGATATATTAAATATTATTTAAATAAATAATAATTTATTTATTTAAAAAATGATATTTATTTATCCACAAGTATTGTGCATGTTGAGAAAATAATAAAAAAATGATATTGTTATTAGACATAGAGTTTGATAATGAATAAAAGATTGGATAAGGGCCTATGTGAAATTATCAATCCTATCTTAGCTTTATAAATACCTGACTATATTACATTCTAGGATTGGACACTTATTGTAAAAAACAGACCTAAAAATTAATTCTCTCAAACCATAGAGAGAATTGTAATGTCTCGGACCAGATTCCCCTAAACTGGTGCCCTGAGATGATTCTCCATAAGACCTCAAGCACGCATCTTCATACACTAGAGACTACTGACTAATAATGGTGGTATAAGGTGTAACTATGAGGAGATTATACCCCCATATAAAATGCATAACCAGAAGTAAATAACCAAAAATATTACACATCATAGTATGCGGAAAGAATAAATAAACTAAAAAAGAAGCATGTTGTAATAAAATGAAATGCAGTATAGGCCTGAACAACCATTCCATACATACAACATCGATCTTCTGCTGGGCTGATCACATATAGAAAATAAAAAACTAAAAAATAAATATGTCAAGATCTACTGTCAAATCTGATCCATGCCACTTACCTAGTCTCCAGTACCCTGTCGAGCTACTCTATCCCAGTCATCATACTCCACACGAGCGACCTTCTCAATCATGAAATCTCGATCCTTCACCCTATCCATCATGCATCTAAGCTCAAATTGAAATAAAACATAAGGTATTCATGCACACTAAGGTGCACATATAAGGGGTGAGAATTAAATCTCAATAGGCCACCCCCAATAGTGAACAAATAACCTGCTTCCATAAGTGAATTCTCATGCAATATGCCCAGCCTAGCTGAAACATAACTAAAATAAATACAAATAAACCCATTTTCAATCCTTAGTTCCATGAATTTGATCGACCGTACCTACTTCATACAACTTTGGGTATCTCTAAACTAGTCTCAATGATTGTGCATTCCAAGTAACATGCAGACTCCACCTCTATGGTATCCCTAACCAAACCTCACAACTTCACTTGTTATCACTTACTCGGTACGTAGATGCATAAGTCATAGGTACTCATTTCATGATAAAGTACTACCAAAACCCAGAATATATGTCTGACCAATATCCCATGTATCATAAATGATAGTGGCTAGAGCATCAGTCCTGCACCTAACTATACATCAACACTAGTGGTGCCCAGAGTGTCGTTTTGGCACCAGTCCAAAGATGAGGAGCACCGGTCCTACATCTTATTCCATATGGTATGTCATCACTGCCTATGTTCAGAACCTCGGTACGATATATCATCATATTTTGGAACACTATGTCCCCAATCTTATCATATTTTTGGAACTCCATGTCCACCAGTCTCATCATATATGTGGAATTCCATATCCAATAACATATCATATGAGTTTGGAGCATCATGTCCAACCTACCCAACCTCATATGTGGAGCATCATGACAGACATTCGGAACCATGCATGGGAAACGTCATGTCTAACTCTATCAACCTCAGATCTAGAATATCATGTCAGACATTGGAAAAAATATGTGGATCATAAAGTCCAACTCTCTTAGTGATGGCCGCCCATAACATTAAACCAGTCTCCAAAATGGGGCAACCCAACCAGGTCACAACAACCCTATGTTGTAAACTGAGTCTCAACCTCAAAAAACAAACATAACATGGGCAGGTAAAAGACCCATGCCCTTCATCAACATCTCATCCCCATCATCTCATTCATCAATTCAGGTCCCAAGGGAACATATGCAGCCATTACGACCCAAACACATGTACCTTCTCAAGGTTGGTCTATCAATTGGGCACCCACTTCACCCTCTAGGTCAACACGTTCACTAACCAACCTTATATGTGGAGAGTCATGTCATACATTTGGAACCATATATGGGGAGTGTCATTTCTAACTCTATCAACCTTGTATCTGGAGTGTCATTTCATACATTTGAAACCATATTTGTGGATCATCAAGTCAAACTCTCTCAGCAATGGTCACCCATAACATTAAACCAGACTCCAAAATGGGGCATCCCAACCAAATCACAAAATCCCTACAGTGTAAACTGAGTCTCAACCTCAAAAAATAAACAGAACAAGGGTAGTTTGAACACCCATTACCTTCATCAACATCTCATCCCCATCGGCTCATTCATCAATTCAGGTCCCAAGGGAATATCCACAACCATTACTGCCCAAACTCATGTACCCACTCAAGGTTAGTGTGTTAATCGGGCACCCACTTTACCCTCTAGGTCAATACATACACTACCAAAAAAATGTACATTAGCGACATTTTTTTCATTAGCAGCGTTTTAAAACGTCACTAATTCATTTACCAATGTTTCTCAAAAACATCGAGAAATGCGAAGTCTCTAAATTAGCGATGTTTAAAAACGTCTCTAATTGGAGATGTTTATAAACATCACTAATCAGAGAATTTTTTAAACATTGTTAATTTAGCGATGTTTATAAACATCACAAATTAGTGACACCTTATTTAACGGTGTTTTTATAAAATGTTAGTGATTTTTTTTAAACTAATATTTTTTCCCCTTATTTTTTTACAATAAATAAAAATTATTATTTTTAAATATACTAGACCCTTACTCCTATTCAAGCCCCACCACCCCTACATGTGTTCTCCACACCTTATTTACATTTAAATTTGCATGTGCTCCAACATTATTTCCCTATACCAAAATCGAACAATAGACCTCGTGTTTCCCACTTGAAGCACCCAACTCACCTATGAAAGTTCTGAGTATATTATTGTATATATATAAATAGATTTTAGTATCTAAAAATTTAATATTATGTATGTGTGTGTGTGTGTTTATATTTTATATATATTTATATTTATATTTATATTATATATATATATATATATGTTTATATATCTATATGTTTATATTTTGTGTTTATATATATGTGTGTTTATATTTTATATTTTATAGATATATATGTTTATATTTTATGTTTATATTATATATATATATATATATATATATATATTATATGTGTGTGTGTGTTTATATATATATGTTTATATATATGTGCGTGTGTTTATATTTTATATATATTATATGTTTATATTGATATATATATATATATATATGTTTATATTGTATATGTGTGTGTGTGTGTGTGTTTATATATATGTTTATATATATGTGTGTTTATATATGTGTGTGTGTGTGTTTATATATATCTATGTGTGTGTGTGTGTACATATATATAATTATATATATATATTATTAACTATGTTTTAAAACACTGATAAAAATGTCACTAAAACAATCACGTTTTCTTAAAAACACGACTAAATTTAAAATATATATGAGTTTTTATATAGAGATATATGTGTATATATTTATATATTTATACGTGTGTGTGTGTGTGTGTCCATGTATATATATATGTATGTATGTATGTATATTAATATATATATATATATCTAGATATATATTTGCATCTATGCGGAGAGATGGACTATATAAATATATATTTTTTTAGCAATGTTTCCTGAAAAACATCACTAAATTAGCAATGTTTCCTTAAAAAATGGCTAAATTAATGACGTTTCCTGAAAAATGTCACTAAATTTAAAATTAATGAAGTTTTTAAAAAATGTCGCTAAAAAACATCACTAAATTCTGACTTTTTGTAATGGTAAATAAAGGCATCCCTCTTTAGATCCTTAGAATTTGCACTCAAGCAAAGGCATCCCTCTCCCAATCCTTGGTAACAGCCAAACTCTCCATCTCTTAGAGGTCACACATCATGTAACCTATTCTCTAGCATCTCACAGCCTCACAGAACTTA
Source organism: Viscum album (assembly GCA_963277665.1). Lineage (NCBI taxonomy): Eukaryota > Viridiplantae > Streptophyta > Magnoliopsida > Santalales > Viscaceae > Viscum > Viscum album. The sequence goes on along the minus strand of OY728140.1, from coordinate 2,104,517,992 downwards.
AAGGTAGTAAATCCTCATAAAGGATATGGCTTTAAGCCCAAACCTATCCAAGTCACCCTAGGTTGTCCTGTACACCCAACCAATCCACCACCTCAAGTCCCAACTTAGTCTCACTAACTAGGGAAAATCCCATTGCAACACCAATTGAGGTCTCCCACAAACTCATGTTGCATCCTTCAATCAGCCTCATAACCCCTGCCCAGGTATCCCATTGTTTCTCACCCTCATGAGATAGTTGAACTCACTTTTTAGAGGAAAACATATTTTTTGTAACTTATTCACCCCAAACTGCCTCTTAGAAGTCCTCAAAACACCCAAGGGTTCCATCATCATGTTCTATACAGAAAAAATACTCATAATAGACTCCTCTTGGGTCCAATTTTGACTTTGGGGTTCCAAATCATCCAAAACCCTTAAAAGGGTAACTAAGGGGAAGTACATGGTATGTACCCCTAGTACACAGTGTGTACTCCAAAACCTCCTACTTGACCATGTACTTCTACATAGTCTGGCACACATGTAGTCTGGTCGTTTACTACTACACAACCACATCATACATGGGGTCTAGTCGTGTACTTCCACACGACCATGCCCCCCCCCCCCCCCACATGGGGTGTCTGACCATGTATCTGGACACCTGGTCATGTCTCATTGCACGACGTGTAGCTCCAAACTCTATTGTCCCAACTACATGACCACATGGACATATACCACCACATGGTCATGTACTACTACATGGTGTGTATTCCAAGTACATGGTGTGTACTTAAAAAAATCCATCTCCTCCAAATATGAAGAATACAAGGCATGTGTTTCTGAACTACACATCGTGTGATTGGGATTTCTGAATAAGAAACCCTCTATAAACCTCTTGAAACCCCCATTTACCTCGATTAGGTATATATTGACCCCCATTGGGTCCTTAGTAGTCATAAAAAATATTTAAAAACTAAAAAACATTAATCTATGGGGATCGGACATAAAACTCAAAACTAGCCTACCACATAACATAAACCCCAAAGCTTCAGGTACAAATTCGTTCTCAGAAGACAATGAACCTTGATCCGGTCTCAATATCTTCCATGGATGAAGTCAAGCGACATTTCTTTCCCCCTTACCACTCATTTTGTTCATTGTGTGAGAGAGTATACCTCTCACCCTTCATGCCTTATGTTGGAAGAAAAATGGGTGGGATTTTACCTATTTTGATTAATTAATTAATTAAATTCAAATTTAAAACTTTTATCAAGTCCTAAAACTCGAAGCGAGTTTATTATAGTGACCCTACTTTTTTTACATGACTATTACATCATTTTAAAGATAAACAACATATCAGTGTTATAAAACCAAGATCCAGAGGTTTAGTATCTTTGGAAAATTAAGCACATACATAACTTGTGGATAATAAAACATAAACATTTATTTAAAATCTTCTTCTTTATCATTATAAATCTCACATTATCCTTAGTACATGTAGTCTCTTGAGTATATACATCAAATAAGGGGTGAGCTAAAAGCTGAGTAAGAGGATGAATAAGGGACATCAAAAAATATAACATGAGTGATCATAAACCTCATCATTATAACATAAGCATGGGATCATTATCAACATCATAAGGGAAACATTGGATAAATGCATGTAATGTGGTAATGCATAAAAATGAAACATCATGTCTTAGTGGTCAAATACCACACATAGTTGTGAATAAAGCTAGCATCATGTTCACACATAACATATGTACATAATCATAACATCATCATTGTGAACAAATCTAGCATCATGTTCACACATAATACACATTATCTCATGAGATACATCACATTACCCAATGCATTTTAGGGTTATATAATTCTGGGCCCACCCGTCACATCATAACATTTACATAATCATGCATGCCATATAAAGTGTATAACAATCGTAGTCATAAAATAATCCATGGAAAGGAACGGGTTTCATAAGAATTTCATAAAGAATACATTCATGAATAAATTTTGTGGTTCCCAAAAGAAAAAGGAAAAAACATATTTGGTATAAGAATTATTATTCTTAAGTGAAGAAGAAACAATCCCAAGAGGAGTCGGGATTTATTTTAGAAAGAAGAGTTCTTTTGGAAAATATTTATATTTATCATAAAACCTAGTTAAAAACATGAATATACTAAAAAATAAAATGTAAGAACAATGAAATTATGTTTTAGGAATATTAAAATGATATCCACACTGAAATTTGGCATGAAATAGGAATAACCCAAATAAAGGAAATTGGGTTCGAGAATCCCCCTACCTTATGTCTGAAAGCGTTCTGCACTTGCACTTAATATCCTAGATAATCAAATTAGATTCATTAAATAATTAATTAATAACCTCTTATATATATATTTTATTTATTATAATTTTATTAAGTTCATTTATGACCATTTTGATGAGTTATAGTGTTCAATTTCATCATTTTGAGAGCGTTCATTTTAATGGTTTCTTAGTTTCTTTACTTGTATATAATTATGGAAATTCTTGTAAAATGAGAATAATCCTACAAAAGTGAAATTTTGTATTATTAATGAACTTGTAGAAGTTTAAATGGTATCATATATTTTTTTTTATGATATTAGGATGATTAATTTGATAAAACATTAATGATAAATTTTTAGTTTATTTTGGTGTTTTCTTCATCCATCAGGAAATAATTTCATTTTATTAAATATTATGTTTATAAATTAGTTACAGAAAATTAAACAATTTATAATATATATATTAAAATCTTTTTTAACCATAATAATTATTTTATGACCAGCCTTGAAGGAGTGAATGAAAAATGAAAATTCATCGTTCACGAATGCGGTGAATCAACACATCATGGACGATGTTTTCATTTTTTTTAAATAAAAGGATGAGAGAAGAGATTTGATTATGGATATTACATTAACACAATAAAATTCCAGTATATATACTGAATTTACCATTCCTCTTTGTATAAGGGGAGGTGAGGAGAGGATAAGAAAAAAAAGAAATTAAAAAATGAGGATTGAGGATTTTACCTCTTGAATGATGTCTTCTTGAGAACCTCCTTAAGGCACTTGGATTTGGTATTTTGTTAAGACCAGTAGTTCCTGGATGTGGGTAAGAAGCTTGGGGATGGAATTGGGCAGAATTTAGACAAACTATAAGGCTTATAAGGTGTGAGGAGAAGAGGTGGTATTTATAGGGGAGGAGAGGGGTGTTTTTTTATAATTTTATTCATTTGTTTATTATTTTGGATCAAGACTATCAATAGTGTTTATTCTCATCAATAAATACAATAAATAGGGAAGTAGAGTTCTATATAATGATTCTTACATCATCCATACATTATCCATAACTCAAAAATTCATGTATCTAGCTTATATCGTAAATTATCATATTTCGTTATTCACCAAAAATTCAACTATTTTAGAAAAATATAAAAAATTCATCTTAACCATTTTTCAATGTGTAGATTTCAAAAATGGACTCCATTTTATGAAAATAATTTTCTCAATATGAGAAATTTAATTTTAATATAAAATCATCATTTATTCAAAAAATACATATTTTTAATATTATAATTGATTTTTTGACCCTTTGAAAAATTAATTAAGGTCTCATAAAATTATATTATAATTATAATAGAAAATAATATTAATTTATAAATAAATTTTATGAAAATAAATTTTCTTTTAAGTCATTATATTAATTATAAAATTGTAAATAAACATTTATGTTTTACAAAAATACCAACACTTAATTTATTATTTTTAAAACACGTATTTAATTATATCATGATATAAATATATCATATTTTCATTTATAAGATACCTAAATTTTATTTATACTTTCATAGGTGGGGTTACTATTCTAATGGATGGATTACTATTCATAATGGTCATATTACTATTCTAAAGGTCAGGTTGTTATTCCATCGACATAGGTTGTTTAATTTCTATAAATATCACTTATTTTATTCTTAATTTATGAGAATAGTGTTTTAATTGGTTTCTTTATGTGATTCATGTGTTTTATGACTTAATTATAAGAAGAAAAATGTAATTGATAAAAGTTTGGGTCGTTACATTTATACTTTGCCTAAGAAAAACCATTCGTTCTGGACTCAACCATGGTACCAAAATCTCAATCTAACACTCCATTCAAAAGATATCTCCACCCGAACCTACACGAATAATTTAATATTTAATTAATTAAATATTATATATTCCATAAAAAACATGAACATTTTAGAATTCCATCGAACTTATTTCCAAGGGTAAATGCCCTATTTCAAGACCAAAGGAGTGGTTAAAAACTATATGAGATCATCTGCTAAGGGAAATGGCCATTTTACCCCTCACAAGCACCCAAAAGCAAAAATTCAAATTTCTTCTCAATTTTAGAATCTAGGGAAACATGGGTCTTGATAGGATCCTCTCAAGAACATGCTCAAGAAAAAAGAGCATCAATCATCCCCCAACCTCTCAATCCTTCTAGATATCCTTAAGAATCTTTCATTAATGAAGAGATTCAACTGCGATCAACGACAAACGACGCAAACGATTAGGATCGACCGCGCTAACACCCGACGATTCTATAGTGACGTTCTAAGATTTTAGATCACATGTGGATCACCTCTAGAGGAATTCTGCTCTTGGATCATACAATGCAACAATGGTATGATGAAATCAATTAACCAAATCATCAAGAAATAAAGAATTAAAAGACAATGTAATTTTAAATCTATCTATAAATTAATTATAAATTATATGTAATGATCATATCTTCTAGTTTTGGAATTACCAAGTCAATTAATCTTTGATTTAATTTCATTGGTTATGACATTCTTCATTGTGTACATCTCAGATTATTCATCGATTATGAAAAAAAATCTAAGTTGGTTATGGATGATAGAAGTTTTCTCACACCTGAAACGTATGAAGAGAAGAGTAAATGATCTTTGATCATGGTGGTCAATCAAACTAAAATATTATAATGACAAATATAATGTTAGTGATTTTTGATATTGTTATGGGGGATTCCCCTACGTGAGAGACGGTCCCCATGTAATAGCCTGTGATCTATTGGGTATTTTGGTTCATCACAATCTAAAATGCGATAACAATGTTTATTCTATAGTTTAATATATAAAAACTGATAAACATAAAATAGAAGTTCACATTTCAACTTTCCAATCAATAAGGAATATTCAAATGAATCAACTTTAGTGGATAAGAGGCACACATGGCAAGGGTAACTCACATAACAGTGGAAATTACAACATTCAAAGCTTGAAAAAATTATCATTACAAAGAAGAAATTATGTATGACATAAAAAAACATGGGGGATGCCCCAACACGAGAGATAGTCCCCATGCAATATCCCGGGATCTATTGGGTATTTTGGTTCATCAAAATTTGAAATGAAAAAAACTATGTTTATTCTACAATTTAATGAATAAAAATTGATAAACATAAAACAGAAGTTCACATTGAAACTTTCCAATCAATAAGGAATATTAAAATGAATAAAATTTAGTGAATAAGAGTCATAAATGGTAGTGGGTAACTCACATAGCAATAGAAATTACAACATTCAAAGCTTGCAAAATTTCTCATTACAAAGAAACAATTATGTACAACATAAAAAAACATATCCCAAAATTGAAGGCATCAAGCATTAATTAAGGCACCGACATCGAAGTAAACCAACCACAAATAAGGGGTTCAAGATAACTTTGATATAAACAATTAGTTTCAAATTCATATTTGAATTTAAATTCAAGAAGCCAGTGAATTCGATCAGCGATTACGGGTCGAATAAATGCAGAAAAGGAAAGCAGTAGAAGGGACACATAGGATTTACATGCTTCAGCCATTGGCCTACATGCACAGGGCAGAATCATTATGGTTTTCACTATGAAAATAAAAGGGGTACAAGAAAAGTGAAAGGCAGCAGCACACAAGGACTACACAACAACAACAAACTATGAACAAGGCTCAAGTACAAACAAAGCAACAAAAACAGACCGAGACCCCCCTTACTAGGGGTCCGACATCACCTTTGTTGAAGCCTCTATGCCCATTATAGCTAGTATATGTCATTGTAGAGTCCTCATCCTCTAGGATTAGTCCTCCTCAATACCGTCACCACGCATCTTGGATCAAGAATGATGCCAGAAGGTTGCTACCATCATTGAACCCAAAACCCCCAAACTAGGAGCTCTAGTACACATAATCGTCAAACTAAAATGCTGCCAGCTTAAATCCTAGCACAGTCCTGGATCCCTCGCTGTTATCTCTCAGTGACAATAAGAACATCAAAGCAAGGGAGAGATCACACTCTCCATTCCAGTCAGTGGTCCATGGATGCAGACTTTGGGAACCATCACACCCCAAAATCAAGGAGGCCTCCTTGATCTCCCTTAAGGAACTGTGGATGGCCCACTACTATGCCTCTCTCTCTCTACTAGGAAAGAGCCAAACCAGAACGGTGAAGAATCATTGAACTCCATGAGAGGTGTTTCTATCTCTCTCGGTGAAAATAGATCTCTCCCAATCCCTAAAAGTGTTACAATCCCTAATAGAGGAAAGTGAGGTGTGCAAAGCAAAAGTTTACATGTGGTCAATGGAGCTCGATTGGGTGGTTCACCCCTTATAGCTGCATAACAAATTCTTAAAATATAAGGAATATTAAATGTATTTAATTAAAAAAATAAAGGTGAATAAAAAAACCACAATTCTTCACCTTGGAAATTAAATGCATGAACAAATTTAATATACAACATCACACTCTCCACTATGAAAATTAAAAACCTAAACCACATGATAATTCTACACCACCTACATTGTCATCAATTTGGACATCACAACCTAAATAGGTAATAACTATTGGGTACAACCCAAAGAGACCCCCTTCATGTATCAATGTGACACATGTTTCCCATAATTGAATGATATTTTAAGGCTATTAAACATGCTTAGAATTAAACAATTCTAAACAACTGCATGATAAAGGTCATACTTGTACTTATTTGGGTCGCTCTCTAAGATGATGCCAATGAGGAAGATAAGACCAGCAAATCACATGCCAACAGGTCTACAAAACAGCTCACTAGTGCCAGTAGAACACCAAGAAACATAGCAGTATCCATCCTCATGCAAAACAACATGGAAAAACAAAACTCGGGGAAATCACAAAGAATTACAACTCAGTACAAAATAGTACAATCATGCAAAATGCTAGAGGAAATAGCATAAAGAGAGAAATAGAGAGAAAGCGTGCATAGGAAAGGAAACAACTGAAAGAGGTCTCCACCTGAATCTATAAAAACACAAGAGGACTGAAACACCAAACACCGTCGGCTTTAAAACCCAAACACGCCACCTGAAAACTCTAACAGGAAGACTATCGATGAAAGGCGCCAGAAGATCCTTAAAAGATGGATTCAGAATCTCCACCCAAGGAGACGAATGTCTAAAAAATCCAGAAGGAGATATCCTCAAATAAAAGGGAAACTGCAAGGACACATACAAGAAGTCCCAACATCCTAGGAAAATTCTAAGACGTGAGAACAAAGGTTGAGAGCCAGCTAGAAACCTAGGAGAAAATAAGCTACATAAGGGCCACACGTCCTAGTTTTGACTTATTAATGACACACGGTTCCTAGGAAACCAAAACATAGCCGCTAAAAAAAATCAAACAAAAAATCCAAGAAATTTGGTGATCATCCAAGCGACAAACAAGAGAACTACACTCACAAGATACCCAAGTCCAAACACTGAACTCGCTACAGGTCCATATCTAAATCAAACAGTCCTAAAGGATGTGGAGAAACACAATGGAGCTAACATAATCTCATCTCCTGGGCAAGAGGAAGACACTAGAGACACAAGATCCCGCCAACACCTTACTGCTAACCACCTCTCAAGCATAGGTCAACCTCACATAGAACCCTTTCCTAACCCTAAGATCAAAGACACGCACATGTAGAAACTACCAAAAGGCGTCTATAAGGCTCGGTCTGGTAGAGAAAACAAGAAAAATAAAGGAAACAAACTATCAATAATAGAATGAAATTACAGCCCAAGAGAGCACACGACCAAGCTTAACAAAACAACACAACATGTTGTAATAGAAGAAAGCCACTAGAAAAACATTTGAAAGCAATGAACAATCGATTTCAAAATTTTAACGAAACAAAATTTAAACCCAATTGGGCTCTGATAACACTTTGTTGTGGGGGATTCCCCTACGTGAGAGACGACCCTCATGCAATAGCCCATGATCTTTTTGGGTATTTTGGTTCGTCAAAATCTGAAATGAGAAAACGATGTGTATTCTATAGTTTAATACTTAAAAACTGATAAACATAAAACAGAAGTTCGCATTTCAACTTTCCAATCAGTAAGTAATATTCAAATGAATCAACTTCAGTGAATAAGAGTCGCACATGGTAGTGAGTAACTCACATAGCGGTGGCAATTACAACATTCAAAGCTTGCAAAATTTTTCATTACAAAGAAACAATTTTATACGACATAAAAAAACACATCCCGGAATTAAAGGCAGCAAGCATTAATTAAGGCAGCAACACCAAAGTAAACCAACCACAAACAGGAGGTTCAAGATAGCTTTGATATAAACAATTAATTTCAAAATCAGATTTGAATTTAAATTCAAGAATCTAGTGAATTCGATCAGCGATTATGGGTTGAATAAATGCAGAAAAGGAAAGCAGTAGAAGGGGCGCAGGGGATTTAAATGCTTCAGCCATTGGCCTACATGCACGAGGCAAAATCATCAGGGTTTTCACTATGCAAATAAAAGGGTTACAAGAAAAGTGAAAGGCAACAGCACACAAGGACTACACAACAACAACAAAAAACAAGAACAAGGCTCATGAACCAACAAAGCAACAAAAACAGACTGAGACCCCCCTTACCAGGGGTCCAACACCACCTTTGTTGAAGCCTCTATGCCCGTTGCAGCCAGTAGATGTTGTAGTCAAGTCCTCGTCCTCTAGGGTGCGTCCTCCACAAGACTGTCACCATGCATCTTGTTGGAGTTGGTGGCCTAGAACTAACTACTTTGTACTTTATTCATTAATAAATACCTTATCACATCTTGATTGTTCTTCTGCATGACAATGCATGTGATAATGTCCTAAGGATAGCTATTGCATTAAAGGGTCATAACTGATCTCTGCTATGATGAGAACCCAAAAGTGTCATAACACTGTTCTTGAATATATGTTCTATGGTCGGATGATGTTATTTGAGGGACACAAATAATACAGGTCATTAGGGGTGAGGACTCATAAAACTTTGAGGCACCTTTTCATGGTGTGCGCCCTTGGTAATGTTCAGGAGGATATTATGAGAACGAGACCCGTCAGTAGGAAATCCACATTTCATAGTGTCATTGGATGTTCCTATCTGTGGACGTGTGTATTGGTCCTTAGATTTTAAGATTATTACTAATGGGTATTACAACTCACGCACTTAGATGTATTAACGAAAATTGTGACGACACACTGTTCACAGCAAGGTAGGATACATTGGGTGCGTCACAAGTGATATTGCATTAATAGATAATGCGAGAAAGGATTTGTCCCTTCTGTTCCATAACGAAAGTAGATATCTCAGGCCCTTTGATGGAATTGATATAGCCTAAATAAATTCATAGCCATGGTGAGGAATGAGCAAGTTCAATTCCGGAAAGTCAAAGAAAGAATAATCGAACACATGGGTTGATGACACTAGCATGCAACCTGCTTGATTCGAGATATCGTGGCAAAGGGATTACATTACACGGTAAGCGTTCGTAGGAGGTGACACGTAGTTGCGGCGTTAACTTCTTTCTCTATGGATGTCTTGGCATGTTGCTAGACGCTAACTTTGGACTTTAGGCAGGCTCCACCTAATGTCACTGAGAAAGAAGCCTAGAAGCTCACACACTAAGCGTGTCCAAGTGTCTCAGTTAAATATTAATTTAACAAGTTGAATAAAGATTATTCTCGACTGTGGTTTAATAATTATTCAAAGATATCTGATCGCATTTATTTCGACACTAGTTATTCGAGAGAATATATTGTAGACGAAATAATATATTTATTAGCGAGTAATGCAGTGATATTTATTTGAAAAATAGTCATTATTCAAGGTCTAATAAATGTGGTGGAGGAAATTAAGAAAAATGGAAAATAAATGTACACACCGTGTATATTAATATATACACGTCGTGTAGTTTTTCTGGAAATTTATAAGAAATAATATTATTTAATTAATTAAATAGTATTAGATGTAATTCGTTGGGCGTATGTCAAGTAAGAATAATAGTCAATTGTTATTATTAGACATGGGGTATTACTAAGAATTAAATGAAATAAATAAATGATTTCAGGTAATTAATTCATTTTATTATTCTATGTAATTAAAAATCCCAATTATATATTTCTCATTAGCCTAACCATTTTGGGTGGTTGTGCACAACGGATTTGAAAAAACTCTCAAGCCAAGAGAGAATTCTTTTTCCACTAAGAACACTCTTAAGCTACGAGAGAGAGATCCACCTCCACCGGATCAAGGCGATCGAAGGCGGACATCGCAAGCGAATGCTCTTCTGCGCTAGCACTCGAAGATCCATTCGGCAACGTACAGAGATACGTGGAGCACGTGTGGATCATCGCTAAAATAATCCTACACTTGGATTCTACGACGCAACAACGGATAACATCGGATCACATCGGATCGTGACTGAAGACATCAACGAAGAAAGAATTTCATCAAGGGAATTCTTGTCAATTAATTAAATTAATTATAACCAACATATGATGATCCTCTATATGGTTTCGGGACTCCCCATTTTCTTTTTCGTTCTTCGTTCTATTTCGAAGATCCGGCGTTTTATTATTGTGACGGATCTCGGATTGATCGTTGTTAACGCTAAAATTAAAGTTGGGTACACCCATCAATGTGTTTCCGTTGCGCCCAGAACCTACACATCTTGGATCAAGAACGATGCCAAAAGGCCGCTGTCGTTGTCGAACTAGAAACCGTCAAAACTAGGAGCTCTAACACACGGAATCATCAAACTAAAATGTCGCTAGCTTAAATCTCAACACAACCCTAAATCCCTCACTACTATCTCTCGACGAAAACAAGAACATCGAAGCAAGGGCGAGCTCGCACTCTCCATTACAGTTGGTGATCCATGGATACAAACTTCAAGAATTATCGCACCCCAAAATTAGGGAGGCCTCCTTGATCTCCCTCAAGGAACCGTGGATGGCCTGCTGTCACGCCTCTTTCCGCTAGGGCAGAGCCAAACTAGATCGACGGAGCGTCGGACTCCAAGAGAGGCGCCACTATCTCTCTTCAGTGAAAATTGAGCTCTCCCCAATCTCTAAAAGTGTTATAATCCCCAATGGAGGAAAGTGAGGCGTGCAAATCAAAAGGGGACACATGGTCGGTGAAGCTCGATTGGGTGGTTCACCCCTATAACAGATTCTTAAAACAGAAGGCAAATTAAATGTATTTAATTAACAAAATAAAAGGTGAACCCAATTGAAATCATGTAATGAAATCAAGTCATCTTCCTCTCAGGATGTTTGATGCGTTGTTTGATATAATATATATATATATATTAATTATGTTTATGTTTGATTCAAAAAAAATTAAAATTCTAGAATGTCTTGAAGGATGTAAAAAACAAAGAAATTTGAGCGTTATGCATTCTTATTTATTATAAAGTAAAAAAACATTTCCCCCCTAAAATAAGATTTAGTTGTAGTATCTTTTAAAGAACATAATCCGGGCAAAGGAGCAAATTTATCCGGTCGCTTCGTGCCCACGGCAGCCCTCCAAAGTTGCAGCACCTCTATTGGCCCATCCGTTGCCACTCAAATCTTTTACAGATAAACAGCTCCGCTCGTCTTATTCGCAATCCATGGCTTTCTCCGCTCTGCCCTCCTCACCCAACATCTCTCTGAAAACTGGAAGCTCAAGCCGCCCGCCACCGATCCTCTGCTCCTCTGCATCAACGCCGTCGATATCGACGAAGACGGCGCAGTTCGATCTGCGGACCTACTGGAAAAGCCTGATCACGGAAATCAATCACAAACTGGACGAGGCAATTCCTCTGCAGTACCCTAAGCAGATCTATGAGGCCATGCGCTACTCCGCCCTCGCCAGGACCGCCAAGCGCGCTCCTCCCGTCATGTGCGTCGCTTCCTGCGAGCTCTTCGGCGCCGATCGCCTCGCCGCCTTCCCCACCGCCTGTGCCCTCGAAATGGTTCCGCTTGAGTTTGTTTCATACAGATGATTAAGATCTTAACCTGATCCGACGTTTGCCTGCTCTTATTTTCGCGATCCGATGTTAATTGAGGATTTGTTTTTAACTTTCTATTCCCAGGTCCACGCGGCGTCGCTGATCCACGACGACCTCCCCTGCATGGACGACGACCCATCGCGGCGAGGCCAGCCGTCGAACCACACCGTGTACGGCGTCGACATGGCCATCCTCGCCGGCGATGCGCTCTTCCCGTTGGGGTTCCGCCACATTGTGTCGCAGACGCCGCGCCACCTGGTGCCCGACGCCCGCCTCCTCCGCGTGATCGCCGAGATCGCCCGCACCGTGGGGTCCACCGGGATGGCGGCCGGCCAGTTCCTGGACCTCAAGGCGCCCCCGGACACAACCGTGGAGTCCGTGCAGGAGAAGAAGTTCGGGGTGATGGCGCAGTGCTCCGCCGCCTGCGGCGGCCTCCTCGGCGGCGCAGCCGAGGACGAGGTCGCTCGGCTGAGGCGCTACGGCCGGGCTGTGGGGGTTCTGTACCAGGTGGTGGAGGACGTGATGGAGGAGAAGAGGCGAGCCGGGGAGGAGGGGAGGAAGAAGGGCAAAAGCTACGCGGGGCTGTACGGGGTGGAGCGGGCGATGGAGGCGGCGGAGGAGCTGAGAGGTAAGGCCAAGGAGGAGCTGCGCGGCTTCCACAAGTTCGGCGATCGGGTGCTCCCCCTCTACAGCTTCGTGGACTACGCCGTCGACAGAGGGTTCAGCATCGGCGACTAGAATTTTATAATAAATTGCAATGTGAATAATTTACATTCAAAGAATAGACTTAAAAACTTCAAGAATGAATCCAGCGTGTCTAGCTTAGTGATGATGGCCTCGCCGGAGCACGGACAGGAAGCCGGTCGATGATTTCTCCTTGCGCTTCTGCTCTCCATTCTCTCCAACCTATATATTTTCAGGAGAACAAATCATTAGGAAGTGCGATCATCAAATGTGTTCTATGATGCTGAAAGTGGAAAATAACATACCGCTTTGGCCAAACCACGTAGGATCTCTAAAACCTCGGAGAATTCAGGCCGTGACGCCGGGTTTTGTTGCCAGCATCTCTCCAGCAACTCGGCAAGCTCGGGGTGAGCGTGCTTCGGGATGGAAGGCCGCAGGCCCTTCTGGACAACACCGACCGCCGCTTGTAAGGGAGTGAAGTACTGGTAAGGAATCTCTCCCGTTAACAGCTCCCAACACACAACCCCGAAACTGAAAACATCCGCCTTGTGATCGTATGGCTGGTGCTCGATGACCTCAGGCGCCATCCATCGATATGTCCCAGTTTCTGCTGTCATCACTCCGGATTGAGCTTTCACCCTCGCAACTCCAAAGTCCGCTACCTTCACAACATCATGTTCATTCATCAAAAGATTAGCAGTTTTCAAATCCCTGTGGATGATATTGTTCTGGTGCAGGTAATTCATTCCCTTGGAAACGTCCATCGCCACTTTCAGTAATGATGGAAGCTTGAAGCTGCCCTTTTGCTTGTGCAAGTAGTCATAGACACTTCCAGCCGGCATGTATTCTAAATTAAAAAAAAAATGAATAACAAGATAAAATAGACTGAAATATAAAATATCGAGGGATTTACCGGTTACAATGCAGAGTCTTGGAGGCTTGGTACTCGCACCTATAAACTGTACAACATTTTTGTGCCGGATTTTCCTCATTATAAAGACTTCCTGAGAAAACTCTTTCTGCATTTCTTGATTCAGACGCTGGGATTTAAAAACTTTAATAGCAACTTCCTGGCTGCAATAAGTCCCTTTGTACAGGTCACCATACGATCCGGAAGCAAGCTTGCCCTCAAATTTTAAATATTTGACATCAATTTCCCAGACATCAGTCCCGTCACTGGGTATACTGACGTGATCTGCTTCGCATTTGCTAGTTCCTTGCCTTTGCTTTCCTACAGGAGATGATGGCTGATGACATGGCCAAGACTGAGCATCGCCATTGAAAAGAAGAGGGTGCAAAGAGAATAAATCAATAGAAAACTGATGGAATCATGCTAAACAATATAAAGATCATTATGTGAAATGCATTTCTCATAATGCAAAATTATAATTAAATGTCAGGAATGATGGAAAATCCAATGTGAAGCGGCCTCTTAGATTAATCTCTCCTGAAATATAAATTCGTGAATGAATATTTCACCATGTAAAAGAACCAATCAATTTACAAGAAATATGCTGAATAAGGTCAATGTATTGGTATATCTTAAGCATCATAAAATATTATAATTTTGCAATAAATACAGTCCAAAAGGTGCACTTCAACTGTAAAGCAATTTAGAGGATTATGCAAAATTTAGTCCCGTCTGAACCTCAAAAGCTGTTCAAAGAGCAGTAAGTGCCTAGAAATTACCTCAATTTTCGTAACTTCCCTTTCAAGTGTCATTCTAAGTTCCTCAGTTTCCTAGAAATTCAAAAGGCCAATTGAATGAAACAACATGGTTTGCGATAAATCAATAAAACAATAAATTCACCACTCAAACCAAATAATTTGCATAATCTATCCTAAAAAATATTAAAAAAACAGTAAGCTTTTAATCTGCTGTATCAAAGATAATACTTAACCAAGGGCCCATTGATGGACAAAATTATTACACATCTAGTCCACAATATAAGAAAAAAATTAAGGGCTTAACATGGTCCAAAATATAACAAAAAGTTGCACATTTAATTTTATTTTCTCACAAAACAGCCTTTATTAATGATGAAAGAGAAGATATATTGAGTAAAACTACAAGTATGTTTGGAAATATATTATAGTATCTGATAAATTTAATGAATCCAATCATATTTAAATAATTTTCTTAATATTGATGAAACAGTTTTTTTTCTATTGTAGACTCATTGTTCTGAAACCCAGACAAGACCAGACGGTCTGACCAGACTGTCAGCCGGCGGGGACTCCGGTCCGGTCCAGGTAGTCTAGCCACTTCATGGAACATGCCGGTTTCAGCCGATTAATGCCAGTTGGGCCATCCGTTCCGGTCAAAACCACACCGGAAAACCACAAATCATTCAAGATGATATTATTCTGAATGGTTTCAATGAAAATATGGTTTTCAATAGAGCTAAATGGCGGTGTTTAATCCATGTAGCTGGCCCCATTTAATTGTGTTGGACCCCATTTAAGTTTAAATGGGTCTTTCTGAGTCCCACATCGGACTTACCCTCCTTGTAATTAGATTTACTCATCTATAAAAGAATATCCCCACCTCACATTGAGGTAAGGGGAATTCACCATTTACATGGTATCAGAGGGATCTTAATCCCGACCCTCCCTCCCAACGGATTCCCGGTTCTGTCCGGCCCCGCCTCCCCACCCCCCCCCCCCCCTCTGGCCTTGCCCTTCCCGGCGGCCACCTTTCCTGCCTGGCGTTTCTCCTGGCGGCCCTCCCTCCAGGCGCCCTCCTTCCGGCGGCCCTCCCTCCAGGCGCCCTCCTTCCAGGCGCGCGTTCCTCCCGACAGCCCTCCCTCCAGGCGCGCTCCTCTCCCAGCGGCCCTCTAGCCCCGTCGCTCCTCTCCCCACGGCGCGCCCTCGCCCAGCGCCCCCGCCGCTCCTCTCCCGGCGCCCAGCGGCGCCCTTGCCCCGGCAGCACCCTCGCCCGATGCCCGCTCCTCTCCCGGCGCCCGTTCGCCTAGCGGCTCCCCTCCCGGCGCCCTTCCCCAGCGGCGGATCCCGGCCCCGGCTTCCGGCGCCCTCCCACGGCGCGCCCTCGCCCAGCGCCGCCCTCCTCCCGCGCCCCAGAAGCGCCCTTGCCCCGACAGCACCCTCACCCGACGCCCGCGCCCTAGCCCTAGCGGCGGCCTCGCCTAGCGGCGCCCTCGCCCAACGCCAGCCCCTCGCCCCAGCGTTTCCCCCTGAGCGCGACCCCCCGTCGCAGCTCTCTCCGGCGACATCTCCAGGCCGCCTCCATTCCAGCGCGCGGCTCCCGGCAACCGGATCTAGCGCCCGCCCTCCATGGACGCTTCCTCGGTTCTTTCGTCCCTGATCACCGCCTCCTCCCGGCTTGTCGATGACCGACTGGACGCCACAAACTTCTCCGTCTGGCGGAAGACGGTCTTGATGTCCCTACGCGGCATGGGACTTCATTATCATCTTGAGAAACCCCCACCCGCCATCACTGACCCCAAATTCGACTCTTGGCAACTGGCGGACAGCAAAATTTTCGCATTGCTGGTCAACTCAATGAACCGATCGGTGAAAGATGTCACCAGGACTGCCAACACTGTCAAAGAGTTATGAGATTCCTTAATTGTCATGTACTCCGAGACCTATAACTTGGCTCGGGTCTCCAACGTTCTACAGCGTCTCTCCCACATCCGACAGCAGGATCGGACCTTTCCGACCTATTTCATGGAATGGAAGGGTCTCCGAGACTAACTGCAAGAACTCTGGCCTGTTCCTCAGACTCCGGCAGAAGCGCAGACTCAACGGGACCAGCTCTGCCTTTTCAATCTCCTGAATGGCCTCGCCCCGGACTACGCCACGACGGCCACTGAGATGCTCGCCAGCCCGTCTACGCTGGATATCCCGCAGGTCTATCATCGCCTGCAAAAGGCTCATCGGGCCCTTGCACCACCAGTCCCAATCCCTGATCACACTGCTCTACTAGGACGTGGCGGTGGCCGCCCTACCGGCCCTCGTGGACGCGGCCGCGGAGACGGTCGACCTCGCCCCCTCTGCCAGCACTGTGGCAAGCTCGGCCACCTGGTCGACCGCTGCTGGGTTCTTCATGGTCGTCCCGATTCGCACCCCCGCCAGGGCCAGACTGCGATCCGCGATGCACCTGCTGCTGCTCTTCCACCGTCTTTGGATCTCTCCCTGGCTGAGCTCCAGCTGATTCACGATCATCGGGCCACCTCCATGCCGGGCTCTTCATCAGCATCTCTTGCCCATTCCGGTGGTCCCACTGCTTTTGTCAGTTATCGTTCCCCTGCATGGATGCTTGACTCAGGTGCGTCCGACCACCTCACCGGGGATGCAGGTATACTCTCCAACTACCGTCCCTATACTGGATCCTCAGTCATCATTGTTGCTGATGGGTCCACTCTCCCCATAACCGGCTTTGGTACATGTTCCTTCACCTCCTCCCTTCACCTATCCTCGGTGGCTCATGTACCCCGCAGTCCATTTAACCTATTTTCCATCAGCAAGCTGACCAAGGATCTCAATTGTAATGCTATCTTTACCTCGTCTTCTGTGTTGTTTCAGGAGCGGACGATGAACCAAAAACTTGGTAGAGGCCAGCTTCGGGATGGGGTGTACATGTTCGATGGCCCGACTTCCATCGCCTGCACGTCTGTCACGACTCGTGCCGTAGACCTCCATTCTCAGTTGGGCCACCCCTCCACCTCCGCTCTTCATCAGCTCTATCCCGATATTAGTCCTCGTTTATCTTTTCCTTGTGAGTCGTGTCGTTTTGCGAAACACCATCGCATATCATATTTTCCTCGAGTTGACACACGGACCGCCAAACCCTTTGATTTGGTTCATTCCGATGTATGGGGTCCCTGTGCCACCTCGAGTCAATCTGGGTATAAATATTACATTTCTTTCATTGATGATTATTCCCGTATGACATGGCTTTACCTCCTTCGAGATCGGACAAAGGTTCTCTTCACCTTTCAGACCTTTTACCATGAGATCGAGACACAGTTTTCTATCCTTGTGAAATGTCTCCGATCTGACAATGGGCGGGAATACTTATCCACTCACTTTCAGCAGTTTCTGCAGGCCCACGGCATCATCCATCAGACCTCCTGTCCTGATACCCCCCAGCAAAATGGGGTTGCTGAGCGGAAACACCGGCATATTCTGGAAACCGCTCGTGCCCTCCTCTTCCACCGCCAGGTACCTCTTCTCTTCTGGGGGATGTCATTCTCACTGCTACTTATCTTCTCAATCGTCTTCCCTCCTCCATCCTTCAGGGGGAGACTCTTTTTCATACCTTGTTCCCCTCTATTCCTCCTCACTCCCTTCCACTCCGCGTCTTCGGATGTCTCTGCTATGTCCGGGATGTAACGTCCCGGGTTCCGGGTGCCACTCAATGGATGCCCCGAACCCGGTTCGTCACGTGACCTCAAGCGCATTTCCCCAAACGCCAGAAGTTGCCGACCAGCAGCGAGGGCCCAGGTCTGATAGTGGGAAAACTATGCCCTCATTTGTCAAAGTGTAGCGCAGCGGAATACAAAATAAAACATACACCAACAGCGGAAGCAGTAAACCATACACAATTGAAATAAACAACAGCAGTGGATATAACCAACAGTATATAAATGGTGATGCTACATGTCTCAAGTTCTAAGAAAACAGTCAGAACATGTTATACATCAATACGATACAACCAAAAGCAGAGTACAGCAAAACAAAGCAAAACAGCTGGCAGCGGCATCGCGAGCTTAGGCTCGGTCCCATGTCCTCCTACTCCTCAGCAGCAATCATGTACCTGTATAGGGACTCTTGCCCCTATCTACACCTGCAGCAACGTAATCTGTTTGGGCCGAAAAGCGCGACTCAAACAGGGTGTGAGAAATATATCTCAGTAGGCACCCACCAAAGGCCCGTGCCCAACTGCGTGTAAGCATGCAACGATAGTGTGCAGTAGTAAAATGCAATAAAGTAAGCAGTACTCAAAAGTAACTAATTACCAGTTATATTGTCATTTTATTATTCATTTAATCCATTAAATATTAGAAATCACCACAGTGCATTTCTAAGTAAACAGTTCACGTTCTCAGACAAGCAAAACCTTACCCTCAGGTAAGCAGAATCCAACCCGCAGGTATAGCCCTCAGGCGTAACAGAATTTGCGCTCAGTCGTAGGAAGTGTCGCCCTCAGGCACAGAAGTCAAGCCCTCAGGCACGAAAGGTTGCCCTCAGGCGAAATAACTACAGCCCTCAGGCTAAACAATGCAGTGCCCTCAGGTAAATCACAACAACGCCCTCAGGCTAACAGGTAAACGGGCCATGCCCAACATGGAAACAAGCAGCAACAAGCAATTCCTCTCAAGGCAATTCTACAATTACTACTTTAAAGGCATACCCTCGGGTATCCCGGCCAAACGGCTAAACAGTGGAACACACCCCCGGGGTGGTTCCGGATCCAAGCAACGATCTCAACCAGCATTTTAATATCATAATTAAATACCTAATCAATTCCAGGTGTTTAATATAGCAACGACCTCAGCCACACGACACCCCAACATGGGTTTGTGGCACAAAAACGCACAAAACACACAACAGTTGAAAAACTAAACACCAAGCCACCTACCTTAAACGCCAACGAACGTTATACCCGAACGCCGACTCCAGAAACGCCCAAGAACGGCGTAGATCTGACGAAGAACAAAACTCATTCAAACGTAAATAACTTACGTTAGGAGAAGAATTGGTAAGCGACACGCTAGGAGAAGAGAGGGCTTACCCGTGCGGTTCCAACGAGATCGTCCGAGGCAGAAACCGATTCCAGACGAACACCCGGCGGATCTTCAAAGGTTTGGCCTCCTCCTTTGGCTCCAAAACGGCTCAAATGCCTCCTCTGCCAAATGAGGAGGCTACTGCCTATTTTAAACCGAAAAAACAAAGTACACGACGTGTACTCTTTTCATTTAACTATTACTCTAGCGGCTTCCCGCTAGCGCGGCACTGTTCGCCTGCCGACATGAGTACACGGCATGTACTCCTGAGTACAAGGCGTGTACTGCCGCCCAGCAGGCGTGTAACGTCCCGGACCCGGTCAGCCACCCGAACAGTGCCGAACGGGTCGGGTGTTACTACCTTAGGCGCACCTCCCCGAACGCCAAAGGCTGCCGACTAGCAGCGAGGGTCTGTTAGGTATAGTGGGGAGGCTATACCCTCTCGGAGGATCATAATAAGGGTACTGGTCCGAGAATAATAATAATTATGCAGCGGAAAGAAAGACTCAGCAGACTCGAACCAGACCCGCAGAGCGGAAGCATAATCAATATAGATAAACAGCGGAAGCAGTAAATATAACAACAACAGCGGAAATAAACACAACAGCATGCTGATAACATGTAACTACAGTAAAACATGCATCCCAAGCAGGTCATACACAACTGAATATAAAAAGGGCGTCAATGGCTAACCAACAGTAGCTACAACAAGCATGCCAATACAGAAAAGTAAATAAAGCAAAGTAAACCCAGCTAGGCATGACCTCAAGGTCCATACCATCTCCATGCAATAACTAACGCAGCCCAGCTCCTGAAGCTAGCCTCTTTCCTGCACGTAAATCCATAAAGTCTGCACGCGTCCCGAAGGGCCCGTGCAGGGTGTGAGACAAATCTCAGTAGGATACCACCCAACGGTGCGTACCAAATATATGTGTTTAAGCAGTTATGCATTTCTCAGAAAAGCAGTAAACAATACAATGCACAATTAAACACAACCTCCACTGGTGGTCAACAGTCACCATGGAGCGTCACCTGCTTCGGCCAACGTCAGAATCTCTATCGTGTAACCCGGCACCACGTGTAACCCGGCACCACGTGTCACCTGACACCTCGTGTCTCAAGTACCGACATCCCGAAGGCACGCCCAAGAATAGTAACCTGGCACCATGTGCCTCCTGACACCTCGTGTCTCAAGTACCGATGTCCCGAAGGCACGCCCAAAATAGTAACCCGGCACCATGTGCCTCCTGACACCTCGTGTCTCAAGTACTGACGTCCCGAAGGCACGCCCAAAATAGTAACCCGGCACCATGTGTCTCCTGACACCTCGTGTCTCGAGTACCGACGTCCCGAAGGCACGCCCATTCCCTGAAGGCTCCTCACCTCCCCCGTGGCTTTCTACGGCAAGCACCCCCAACCAAAATACCTAACCGCAACTACGGGGGCCTCTACCCACACGAGTGATCAAAACCACCTCATCACGGAGTATCTCTGTGTGCACACTACTCAAAGTCCCGGTGAGCGGTAATCACCCAAAAATAGTCCTAAGCCACCAAAACATCCGACACCTCGTGTCCCTGCGACCATGTCGCTCAAGTCCGATGGCCTCGTCATCCAAGTAACCCGGGTCATGCCCAACCTAACAGTCGTGTTGTCTCAAGCCGACGTCCATGACGCCCAATCCCGTGGTCAAAACCACCCAAAGTAACCCGGGCAACGCCCCAACCTGTGATCAGCATCACTCAAGCGTAACCGGGCCAAGCCCAACACAACCCAAGGGGTCCAGCATATGCAATTCAGCAATTGCATATATAACATATGTAAACAGTAAACATAACCAGGCAAAACAAACTAAACAGTTGAATTGCACCATACCAGGTGTTGTCCCATACCAGCACTAAGGTCCTAAATCCTCTAACAATTCACAATAGGCTTTAACAAATTAAACCTAATAGTTTATAACAATCATATTTCGATTAAAACCATTTTGGCGCTCCCCGACCAAAATGCCCCGATGAGCAACGACCCCTCACCCGGCCCTGCTCACGCAAACTGGTAACCGGGCCTACCCAAAAGCATCCCAGAGGTCCCATAAGCAATACAGTATGAAAAAGCAGATAAAACAGGTCCCGCTCAAAATACCCGAAAACGCGCCAAAAGCCGTGTTACCCAAACAACCGCGAAAACACAAAATGAAGTATGCACCACCTACCTGAGACTCGCACGATGCTACTCCTCCGGTAACACCCGCCAATTCGGTCTAAAACGCGGCAAATCTACAAAAGATTCAAAACTGCTCAAAGGGCTATAACTCGTTCTATAACGAAAAACAGACAAAACGGCCAAAGAGGAACCAAGGCCTTACCGAGGGGGTTCCAACGCATCCAACCGGGATCGGATCGGAGTTCGGACGAAGAACCGGGAAGCAAATGAAGATCCGGCCGACTTGGTTCGCTAAACCCGGCCAAAATATTGAGGTTCTGCCTCAATACGAGGCTACTGCCCGTTTTAAGCAAAAAAAGAAAGTACACGGCGTGTACTTTGGGACTACACGCCGTGTATGGTTCATTTAACTGCTCATAAGACGGAAAGGTTCCGCCGACTTACTTTTCGAGCCTGCCGACATGAGTACACGGCGTGTACCTAGGGGTACACGGCGTATACTTGGTTCCTCTTCCTTTCCTCGCCGTCGGACTCACACGTCATGTGTTTTCCTTATACACGGCTAGACTACACGGCGTGTCCAAGGGGAACACGGCGTGTCCTTGGTTCTACCCGGCCAAAAGGCCTACACGCCATGTATGGCCTCACACGGTCGGGGGTATACACGGCATGTTCAAAACTACACGCTGTGTAGTAAGAAAATTCTACGCGGTCACTGCACGGCATGTACTCGGCGAGCACACAGCCGATCACTCGCCTACACATACCGGCGTGTACTTAAAGTACACGGCGTGTAGTCTGGAAATTTCCAGAAACTGTCCATTTAATCCAGTTTCCTCGGAAACAAGTCAAAAATTTAAACAGGGTCGGAATTTTGACCCGTTCCAAAAACCCGGGTTCTTACAAGGCGGCTGCTCCACCGCCTTACTTTTTGACCTGCCGACTGACTACACGGCGTGTAAAGGACCACTACACGGCGTGTAGTCGGTTCCTACACCCTTTGTCGTTGGCAAGGCTACACGCCCTGTATACTCATCCCAACACGGCCATAAGTACACGGCGTGTAGTCGGTTCCTACACCCTTTGTCGTTGGCAAGGCTACACGCCCTGTATACTCATCCCAACACGGCCATAAGTACACGGCGTGTGGAAAAGTACACGGCGTGTAGTTCCAAAATTTAGGATTTTTCCCCATTTTTCCATATTTTATTAAAAACACTTAAGGAAAATGAAAAAGAAGAAGCCCGTACCTCAAAGAGAAGAACCGGGTTCTTACACGGGACACTCGCCCCAATCTCTCTAAACTTTCTCCCAAATCCCTTCGATGTATTTTTCTCGGATATTCCCGCACTCAGCGCGGGTACCGATGCTTCTCTCCCGACCTACGCCGGTACATCACCTCTGCCGACGTCTCGTTTGTCGAGAGCTCTCCTTTCACTCCACCATCTCCTAATCCAGACACTACCATCGATGACTGTCTTCCACTCATGATTCACCCGCCTCTGGTGTCTCCTCCTACCGGTCATCTCTTTGGACAGACCTAGGTACTCGCTCGTGTCAGACTACTCCTCTCTTTGTATCTTCATACAGGGGTCTGTCAGCTCTGGAGACTGTGTCGATTCCTCGAACAGTGGGTGAAGTCAAATCTCACCCCGGGTGGCTAGCAGCAATGCGTGATGAATTGCAGCTCTGGATGACAACCATACATGGGATCTTGTTCTACTCCCGGCAGGCAAACAGGCGGTCGACTGTAAATGGATTTTTACGATCCGTCTCAATCCCGATGGCTCTCTTTGCTGCCTCAAAGTCCGGCTTGTGGCAAGGGGATTTGCTCAGACATATGACATCGACTACTTTGAGACCTTCTCTCCA
The DNA here is from genome assembly GCA_963277665.1 of Viscum album. Lineage (NCBI taxonomy): Eukaryota > Viridiplantae > Streptophyta > Magnoliopsida > Santalales > Viscaceae > Viscum > Viscum album. Next base: position 2,104,494,190 of record OY728140.1, on the reverse strand, counting down.
GTCGCAAAGATGGTCTCTGTTCGCCTATTCATATCTCTGGTTGCTCATCAAAACTGGCCCCTTCATCAACTGGATGTCAAGAATGCTTTTCTTCATGGCTTTCTTGACAAAGAAGTCTACCTGCAGCAGCCCCCTGGCTTTTCTGCCTCTGGTGCCGACTCCCATGTCTGTCGTCTCCGTCGATCCCTCTACGGCCTCAAGCAGTCTCCTCGAGCATGGTTTGGCCGCTTCAGCACTGTCGTCACAGCCTTTGGCCTCTCTCGCAGTATGAAAGATCACACAGTCTTCTTCCGTACGACGACGCACGGCTGTATCTTGCTTGTGGTATATGTTGATGATATCATCCTCACAGGGAGAGACTCCAGAGGCATCGCCAGCCTCAAGGCGCATCTTCACCAGCACTTTCACACCAAAGATCTTGGTCCCCTCACCTACTTCCTTGGCATCGAGGTCTCCCGGACTGCGGACACTATCTCTCTCTGTCAGCGCAAGTATGCTCTTGATATCTTGCAGGATGCCGGGTTGAGCACAGCCACTGCAGTGGACACTCCACTTGAGCCTGGGGAACGCTCTCTTCATACCAATTCGAAACCATTTCCTCATCCCGAGAGCTATCAACGTCTGATCGGTAAACTCAACTACCTCACCATAACGCGCCCCGACATTGCCTGCGCCGTTGGCAAAGTCAGCCAGTTCATGGAGCATCCAACCAGATCTCAGTGGGATGTTGTCCTCCACATTGCCAAATACATCAAGAGAGACCCTGCACGTGGCCTTCAGTACTCACGTCATGGTCACATGGATGTTGAGGCCTTCTGTGATGCAGACTATGTAGGTTGCCTCGCTACCCGCAAATCTACTTCGGGATTCGCCGTGTTCTTTGCCGGTAATCTCATCTCGTGGCGCAGCAAGAAGCAGACTGTCGTCTCCAGATCGAGTGCCGAGGCCGAGTATCGAGCCATGGCCACAGTCACTACTGAGATCCTCTGGCTTCGTCATCTCCTCCATGAGCTCGGTTTCCCAGCACCGACTCCAGCTCATATCTGGTGTGACAATCAGACAGCCACGAAGATTGTCTCGAATCCCGTCTTCCATGAACGGACGAAGCATATCGAGGTGGACTGTCACTTTCTCCGCCACCATCTGGAGCAGCACCATATCAGTTTTGGCCATATCCCGACGGCAGATCAGTTAGCCGATCTCTTCACCAAAGGCCTCCCAGGAGCTCGTCTTGAGTCTCTCACTACCAGGCTGGGTATTCACAGACTCCATGGCCCAGCTTGAGGGGGAGTATGAGAGGGTCTTTGTGTCTTTTCATCTTTTTCTTTGTGGGACTCTTTCCAATCTGGGCATGTCCAGCTTGAGGGGGAGTGTTGGACCCCATTTAAGTTTAAATGGGTCTTTCTGAGTCCCACATCGGACTTACCCTCCTCGTAATTAGATTTACTCATCTATAAAAGAATATCCCCACCTCACATTGAGGTAAGATGAATTCACCATTTACAAATTGGATTTAAGGTTTGTTGTTTTTGTTTTGTTTTATGCGTGTGTCTAAATAAAATCTTTGTACTAAAATATATATTTAGTACTTCCAAATATATATACATATATATATATTTTAAAGAAAACTATCAATACCCACTTTTATAATAAAGTTCAATTTAAAACTTTTAAAAATCGTTCAATGTGGAGTACAATCCCACTTCCCACTTTTATAGTTTTAACTATACTATATTAATTCATGTCCTTCCGATGTGGGACTTTATATTAATTTATAGAATAAAATATTTAACATTTAGTTGATAAAAAAAGTAAATTAAATTAAAGTAAAAGGGAAAAATATAAAAAAAATAAAATGTATTGTCTATAATAAAAAAAATATTAATTTGATATCATTAAAAAAATTATATGATATTAAAAATAATTTACGATTAATATAAATATATGATAGATAATAACATAAAATTAAAAATAAATAAAACCATAAAACCAGTTCAGCCACCTGGCTTAACCAATCACCAGTCCGTTCTTTAACTGCTTCCCTTTCCAGCTCAACATTCAGTCTGGTTCTGAGAACATTGTGTAGATTGGAGGTAGTAATTTACAAAACCCTGATTTGAAAGCTTTCTAAAGTGATCCCTTAAAAAGTGCTAATTTCTAATCAGAGAAAAGACTTTTGAATGTTATTTTCAATTCAAACCAAACATCACTCCGCATCCATTCTCCCTACTCATAACAGTAGGCCACAAGGATTAATTTTGGTTAATTTAGATAATTTTCTATAAAATTTCAAAAGCTGACTTGAGTAAAAATTGAAACAGTTTTGACATGACTATTTTTAGGAACAGTCATCTCATGTAGCTAATTAATCTTTTGTATTTACTTACATTTATGTCAATTTTAAGGTATGGATTGATCTATTTTAATTCAATAATTCTAACATTGGATTGTGGGCTGTTGAAATCTTGATTCCACAATGCTATCCTTGAGCCCTCCCCACAAAGGCCTGCCTTTTTGAAATCTTAATGCCATGTTGCCATGGTTACTTGTAAAAAAATTACATGTCCAGTAATTTATTATTTGGCATAAATTTTATCATATGATTCGAGGTCATATTAATAGTTTTTTGATACCATGCTTTGGTATATGCACTTGAATCATAAAAAATATTAGAGTTGATATATAAAGGAAAAATTAATTCACATCTATTAAAAAAAGGACACTTTACCCAATGCTAGTGTCACAAACCGAATCTGATCACCACCAATACCGGCACCAAACCCAGCCCTTGACAAGGCCCGAAGGGCGTTCCCTATCCCCACAGGCTGGCACAAGTGCCCGGGTATCATTTATCTTGGTTTGGGAACGATTTACCCGAAAATGTATACATAAAACATCAAAAATATTTGATAAGATGAATCTGAAAAATTCATACCAACAAGGTTTATACAAAAATCCAGAATTGAATACATAAGTTCAAATACAATACAAAAGGTCCAAAGACATAATGAAACAACAACAAAACAGCCCCATGGACTCCACATGACAAGGGGTCATCACCCCCAAGCCGTCTCCACAACTCCGCCCCAATGATGGGGACTAACACCCTGAACCGCCATCACCCTTAACCTTTCCTTTACCTGAGTCAAATATAACAAAGTCTACTTACACCCAAGGGGTGTAAGTAGGGTGTGAGCCTAAGCCCAATAGGATACCACCCAATGATTCCGAAGAGCATGAAAAACAATGTGAAAAAGCAAGCAGTTTTAGAACACAAAGAAAAACAGTGTTAAAATTCCAAGAAATGTAACTTTCAATTGAAAACAGTTTTCAATAAAAAAAAATCAGAATGTTGACACATTTAAATAGAAATGCTAGCTACTGTAATTTACTGCCAAACATACCCTAATACAAGGGAAAATACCAGAAATACAATGAGCAACAAAATCGAGAACACCCCTAGGCACTAGATAGTCTCGGGCCTCATGTACCACGTACCTCAGTGTAAAGCAACCATAGTAAAATCCGTTTTCGTGCACGAGCCACTAGTAGAGAACATACCCATAACCTAGTGGTCCCCAATCATCATCCACATAATTTAGTTAGAGTTGTCGTTGTCCAAATGCTAGGTGAAACAGGGACAAAACTCATCCGGTCCACTAGCCGTACTAGTACACATCTGCCCCACCTAGGTACTCGGGCTTCCCTCTTTGTACTCAAACAATTTCAACATGCAACACATATCCATTTTCATGTAAAACACCACTACTGGTCACATGCACCCAATACAGTAGCTATACACATTTTACACCATTTAAAACACACAACAAAACACTTGGAGTTTCTATAAAATAACTTCTCCAAATCTTTCCTTATTTTGCACCCAAAACTCTTTGAAAACCCCACTTGAACATCATATGCATACTCACATTAACCAAAATAGAATTCACAGAACCTTAAACATTTCTTTAAACCCATTACATGAGTTATAAAACAACCCCCAATAAGCATCACATAGAATAGCCATGTAAAGCACCTAATTCAACACCAAATGGGTACTCAAAAACCATTTTCGTAACGAACGTCACCCAAAACCAATTTCGCAGCAACAACCAAAGGATAAGAACATTTAAAAGATTTTGTTCAGCCCTAATATAGTTCAATAAAATCAACTAAATAATTATAGGGCATCCCTTAAGGAACCAACAAAATATTTTTATGAAAAACCCCCAAATTTCACATGAAATTGGCATTAAAAATTCATTTTCTTTATAATTGCCACTAAAACCAATTTTGGCAGCAACATTCAAATTAAATATACATGCAAATGCCATAAACATAGCAGCTAGATCACAAAGATTGCATACCAAAAGGAATCACCTACCAAAGTAATGAAAACCCTTGAATGACCGTGCGAAAATAAAGTCGCACCACCACCGCACCAAGAGGAGTTTATAACTGTTGGAATCTGTATCCCACATCGGACTTGTGGTCCGATGTGGAGTTTATCATTCATTATAAAAGAACGCCTCTTCCTCACTTTGAGGTAAGGAGGCAAAGGGGGTTTCCTCATTCTACATGGTATCAGAGGAGGTTTGATCCCTCCCTCACATATTTTTTTTTCATTTAGGGTTCTACTTTTTTTTCTCGTGCGGGGGGCGGCGGCTCCCATCCAAATAGTCGCCCCCCCCCCTCCGCTGCTCCTGCCGGTCATCCCTCCCGAGCGGCAGCCTCCCGCTCCGGCTCTGTCCGGCGGCTTCCCCCTCGGTGCGCCTTCCCTTCCGGCGCCCGCTCCTCCTGCGCGCAGGCCCTCCCCGCCTCGGCTCCCCCAACCTGCGACCCTCCTTCCCGGCGCCCTCCCCGTCGTGCATCCCGTCGCCCCCATCGGCCCCGGTGCGCCTCTGCGTCGCGCCTCGTCCCGGCGACCCTCCCAACGCGCGCTCGTCCTACGCGCGATCCTCCCGGCGGCTCCGTCCAGATCCGTCCCGGCTGCTCCGTCCAGATCGTCCCGGCGGCTCCGTCCTGCGCGCGACTCCCGTCGCCCCGCTGCGTCCTCTCCCGACGCAGCCCTCCCCGTCCCTCCCGGCGCGCGATCTCCCCGACACGGCCCTCCTCTTCGGCGGCGGCCTCCCGAACCCGACGGCCCGTAGCGCCTCCTCCAGACGCGCCTCCCTCCCCGACGAGGCTCCTCTGGCGCGCGGTTCCTGACGCGGCCCTCCTCCCTAGTGCGCGATCTCCTCAGCGCACTCCACCCAGTCGCCGCTCCTCCCGGCGCAGCTCCCTCCTCCCGGCGGCCCTCCTCTCCCGCCCTCTCTCCCGGCGGTCCTTCCGGATCCCGTAACTGCCGACGCGGCTCCCCTCCCGGCGTCCCTCTCTCCCGGCGGTCTTTCCGGCTCCTGTAACTGTCGGCGCCTACTCCCCCCGGCGATCCCGAGCGGGATTCCTCCCACCGCGACAGCCCCGCCCTCCCAGCGCGCGACGCTCGGCCTCCTCCGCCCTACGCAGCCTCCCTGCTCCGGCTTTGTCCGGCGGTGCTCCTCCCTGTGCTGTTTCCCGGCGGACCTCCCTTCCCCGACGGCGGACCTCCCTTCCCCGACGGCTCCTTCATGCGGCTCGCGTCCCGCGGCTCCCAGCCCTCACCTCCCGTCGCGATCCCGACGGCCAGTTGCGCCTGCTCCGTCTAGCTGCTCCCTTCCCGGCGGATCCCTCGCGCCGGCCCATCTCCGTCCGGCCTCTCTCTTCCCGGCGGCTCCTCCCTAGCGCGACTCCTCCCCAGCGTTGCCTCCTCCTCCTGCCTCCTGCGGAATCACCGCATTCAATCGCCGACCTCCTCCTGCGGATTTCCCGGCGCTTCAACGACCGGCACCGCCATTGCGGCTTTCTCGGCGCTTTGACGATCGGCCCGACTTTACGGTTTTCCCGACGCTCTGACGACCGGCCCGTAGTGCGGATTTTCCCGACGCTCTGACGACCGACCCGCCAGTGTGGATTTCCCGGCGCTCTGTTGTCCGGCCCCGCACTTTTCTGGCGATGACCCATCATTTTCAGCGGCATCACATTACCATCTTGAGGGGGAGCAGCATCCACAACGATTTTATTATTTCGGTTTCTTCTGTTTTCGTCTTGTTTTGTCATCAAGCTGGGCATGTCCAGCTTGAGGGGGAGTGTTAGCGTTTGTTTTGTTGCTTTCTTTTCATTATCTTTCCAAGCTAGGTACACCTAATTTGAAGGGGAGTGTTGAAGTCTGTATCCCACATCGGACTTGTGGTCCGATGTGGAGTTTATCATTCATTATAAAAGAACGCCTCCTCCTCACTTTGAGGTAAGGAGGCAAAGGGGGTTTCCTCATTCTACAATAACAAGCCTAAAACCACAAGAATCGACCATGAAAACCCAAGTTTAAACCCTAGGTTCGAAACCCTACCCCCCTGGTCACTTGGTACTTCAAGGAAAAGAGAAGAAACTCTAATCAAATAGAATGAAACCCTAAGCAATTTGAAAGATGAATGAAATGAACTAACTTACTTGAGGGATCTTGAAGAAATCTCCCCAAAACACCAGTTTCTGAAATTGAAAACGGCCACAATGCTGGGGTTGTTCGAAGGAGAATGAGGAGCTCATTTAGGAACTTGAATGGAGGAAAAGGAGTAAGAATTAAGAGTTATGATGGAAAGAACTTACCTTCTCAAATCTGGCCGATTTTAGAAACTCTAAGATGTTCTGCACTCAATCGCGATGTAGAAGAGCTCCAAAGAGGGTGGGAGGATACTGGACGCGCGGTCGGGTTCAATGGGCGTGTGTGGGGCTTAGAATCACCGAAAAAGCCTTAAAATTGAATAAGTAATTAATTAAACAAATTTTATTTTTAAAACTGGAATTGGGCTTTCAGGCAGGCCCAATCCCTTAAATAAAAACCCATATACACCTTGGTTATGGATTTCTAAAGGCTCCATACTACAATGGTGGTGTTAATATGTCAGGGGAGGCCATTTAGAAATTGGAATGGTGCAAAATATTAAAAAATGAAAAAGTTATAAAAGAAACAAAATTTATTTTTAAATCTGGAATTGGACTCACGGTTTGGCTCAATTCACGAAAACTCACCAATTCCACCATAAAAGCTTGAGAAACCCCCAAAACAAAACATAAATGGAAAATAAATGAAAAATACCTCTAAGATATGTCATGTATGTGACAGCTAGTGTATATCCAAAAATCAATGATGCAAAGATCGTTTAAATATTATTCTGAATCATGTTATATTTCATTTACAGTAATTTCATTTTATTTATATGTGTTGCATTTGATATATTTGACTTGATAATGACCCTAAAATACTTTACTCTTAAAAAACTATAGTTAAGAATCATCGTGGATTTGATAATTGTTAGAATGGTTATGTATTTGGTATACGAGTGCATCCAGTTCATTCTGTTTAACTAGGTCTCCCCTACCCCTTATCCTGCAAGTTTGAATTTTGCATCTCCCGTCTAGAGGGTCTGTCATCTCCCTCGCCCCCTCCCCCTCTCTCTTCTATGACGCGCAACCCAAGCACCTATGCCCAAGAGCCCTTGTCATAGAGGCTCGGGCATCCCACACGCACATGCACACTACACCCCACACGAGATAGACCTACTAAAACATAATGAACCTGGATGCACCCATATACTAAATACATAGCCAAACTAACAATTATCGAGCAAGTTTGAATTTCGCATCTCCCATCTATCTCAAGTCATGCATTTCTTTATCTCCCTCCATAAATAAAGGGTGTCAAACTCATTCAAGAGGCACAATTTTCTGGTATCTAAATTTTAGCATGATATCAGAGCCAGAAAAACCTTGGAGGGTCTATCCCCTCCCTCTCCTGTCTCACTCTCTCCTTTTTCTCTCCCCTCTCTCTTCTTTGTTGAGCAACCCAAGCACCTATGCACAGGAGTCCCCATTCAACTGCTCAGGCATCCCATGTGCTCATGCACACAGCACCCCACGCCTGGGCCCTCCACCACACCCCCAGGTGCCATGCACCTAGCCCAGGCCCTCTGCCATACCAGAACCTTTGACCCCTATTGTCATAATTTTACCATGTCTGCGGTTCCACCTTGCTGTCACACACCCCTTCTCAACATTCTTCATTGTTGATCAGTTGGATGTGTTGTACCTCTCGTACCCCTCGTGGTTTAATTTTCATGATCACAATCACTCTCTTTTTTATCTAATATTGTTTTAAGTGTTTTTGGATGATAGGCATGATTTCAGGTTGCCAAGGAATTGGGCCAAGAAAGCAAGAAGCCAAAAGTGGACTGATTTTCAGTCCACCGGCCAACCGGTGGATGCCCACCGGCCAGCCGATGGAGCCTGGACAGAAGGCATCCCTCTGTCCAGACCACCGGCCAACCGGTGTCCCATCACCGGCCAGCCGGTGGAACCCAGACAAATAGTGTCAGCCACTGCCTCTGTTGCGGAATCACCGGGAGACAGAACGACAGAAAACGAGAAAACGAAAGAAAGAAAAGCAACAAGGAACACGGCGATTTACGTGGTTCGGGAAAAATCCCTACGTCCACGGGAGAGGCAGATTTTCACTATGATTCGGGAGCAATTACAGAGGATTTTCCAACCAACAAAACCCTAGCCCGAAATGGGCTATAAAACAGATAGAGAAGACGATCACTATTCAAAAAAGTGGTCCGCGTCGCTACAGTGAACGGCGGCTGGCTTTGTCAAAAGCGCTACAGTAAAGTTGACCCCGAAGTCCGCACCGCTACAGTGCCTGTCGGTGTCGGTCGGTCAGCTCCGCGTCGCTACAGTGCCTGTCGTTGTTGCGTATTGGGTAAGCCATCAAGCATAGTGTCCCCTTTAAAGTAATATTAACATTTTATTCACAAATATGGGTAAATATAAAAATGTCATATTCTTTATTTACCTGGGGTGTTACATCATTCCCCCCTTTTGGGAATTGCGTCCTCGCAATTTTAAAATTGGGCTCGGAAACATCCTTGAAAGTCCCACATCGGAACAAGAGTCGGTAAAACAATCACTTTAAAATAAAGAATGAGAAGTACAAAGGTCACCCGAGTTAACCCATACTAGGATTCCATGTAGGAAAACATGGACATGGAGGAGAAAACATAGGGTCATGTTCTCATGGAGAGTGATAGAAAACATGTTTAGGAGAAAGTTAACCACAAGAAAATCACAAACTTGTGATGGGTTAAACGGTATTCGATTCCCCAGTAGGAAAATTTAATAGACAACATTTTTGTTTGTTTTTTTATTGAGGAATTTATTCATAAGGAAACATAATTACTTATCATGTTGACTTTCAACTTTTATTAGATTCCTTACACAAACTCATATTTTCTCCAAAAGACAAGTATTTAGGAAGACTTGATCACATTAAGTGTACTATAATCAACTTCTAGAGAATCACCTAATCCACAAAAGAGAACTATATACTTCCCATATCTTTAGACTTTAACCAAAACCAAAACCAGAAAAGTTAGTACAAGATCAGATAATCCAGAAAAGGATAACCCTTTATAAAAAAAAAATCTATTCTTAATCTCCAAAATTTGTCCAACAAAACCCAAAGTTCAACGAGGACCATTTGATAAACAATTTGTCCATAAAATTCTTCAAAGTAAACCAAAATAAGATTGAAACCCAAATATTTGAAGGATTTAGTCACATAGTCTTCCAAGGTACAAATTAGCTTTTATCTCCAAATAACATCAGTTGCTCTTAAATTCTCATATTGAAAAGTAATTAACCTAATCACAAATCTTCGATGATAGGTTAATCATTTCCATAGATAACCCAAAATAAACTTACTCTTGATTCCTAAAATCATCTAACTAAAAAGAATTAGTCAAACTAACCAGGGACTTCACGTAGTCCAGTGGTAGGCGATAAATACCAGTCGCACTTTGGTTGTGGGTTCGATTCCTGCAGCTTTGTCCGACGCGACGGGTTGTCACACGGTCTGCGTGTTGTCCTTTTTCCAAAACTATATAATTATTAAAACATTCCCCAAAACGAGACAAAATCTTCAAAAATAATCATAACATATTTTAACCTCATGTTTATCTCATGCATTTCATTTTCCATCATAACATATAATAACCCATAATTACCTCAAAAGTAAGGATCATATAAACCCTAATAATTATTACCTGAACTTCCACATCGATTGGTCATCTCGTACATGATGTATTACATAACATATCAAGGTACAAGTGGTTGACCATGACTCCTTAATAGTTGGTTTAGAACAACCACGAGTTTCCTCATTGAATACCCCATTTCATCCAGTCTCTTAATCAGAGAACCACCACAGTTTCCTTCAAACCTATTGTCACTTTGGTGCCTACTAGATCCATCCATTCACTAAAAACAGAAATGTCAGTGTGAGTATATCAACAAAACCATCATGTACTAATGAGGAAGATATACTTACTCATTCACTTTATCTAAAAACTATGACTCTTTCTGAAATCCTAACCATTATGGTAATGTCACTTATGCTTAAAAAATACTCTAACCTCTAAAGTTATCTAAACCGACCTTTGATACCAACTATAAGGCCCCAGCCTTAAACCTTACTTAATCTTGAGTTTATACAAGATTACACATTGAGGATCTTTTCAGGTTTAGAGTTTTAGAGAATTAGATCATAAAACTTGCATTACATTCCACATTTAAACAAAGTGGTTACATAAAAGATAGTATTCATTTTTTCCCATCAATGGAAACATATTTAAAATAAAACATGGATTCTTTCTTAACACTTACTTGACATTATCATCATATCATGTACCCTTCCCTTGACCTGTGAAAAACATTTCAAAAACTTGGGATGAGCATAAAAAGCTCAGTAAGGGATATAAAAATATGGAAAGGAAACATGAGTACATGTATACATAAGAATGAAATCATACTTTACCCATAAAACATAAGCACTTTAACATACCTCATAAAATCATGAATAAATCATAGAAATCATACGACATAAAAGGTAACTTGAGGCATTCATAACATTCTTGTGTAGGGAGTAACCCTCTTGGTTACGTTTGGAATACCCACCACAGTATATTCCCTAAATCTCTTCGGAGAAACCTTAACGTTTCACTCCTTCGCGTTACCCAATGCATTGGAGAGCTATATCGGGCTCACCCGCCCTTAGTTTATCACGGAACCACCCGTCTTCATAACAATGCCCAAGAACCATAACATAATCTTATCACATAAAACATGCATAAAGGAAACATAACATTTCCACCTTTCAATAACAAGATATCAATACAACACATTGATATAAAAACATTATGAAAACCATTTTCAATACCAAAATAAAAGAAAAGTAAAACATGGTATTTATTTTTCTTTTAAAAAGAAGGTATGGATTGTAGAGGAAGCCGAAACTCAAATAATGGTCATGACGGCAGAGAAGCCATTGTCGCCGCATACGTATGACAAAAACATTCCCTTTTGTCGTTTAGTAAACGCTTCGTAGAAAAAAGATTCTTTTCGAATAAACGTAAAAGTCAAAGGGGTTTATACACCGTATAAAAGAAAGTTGTGTATAAAACAAAATATGTCTCAATGAAAGGAGATTGAGACGAAGTCCCATATAAAGACGGTATCCTTGGATTAAGGATAAATCAGTTACATAATTATGTGTGACAAACGAATACACGAAATATAAGTGGGTATTAAGTGTAAAACAATCAGAGGACATTCACACATAATCATAGAACGACATATTCAAGGTGTACAAGTTTATCCCAAAGAATCAAAATTGGGTTAAGAAGTTCCCTTGCAAAAATTCGACAGCCTAACGGCGTCACTTCAAAATTCAGAAAAAGAGTTGATGAGAGATAAAAAGTGTATCTCATCACTTGGACATAAAATTTACATCAATAAGGATATAGAAGAACATATCCCAACATAATAGTATGTGAATTAAAAGACATAACAAAAGAAGTCTTTTAAAAAGAGGAGGGTGAAAGGTTCCCTTACCGACTTGGGTAACTTTCGAAACATACACCCCGTGAAAGAAAGATAATACAACATTGATGTAAATACTCATAAATGAAAGTATATTACACAATGAGTAAAATAATGGGAAGTACATACACCACTCAAAGGAAATTGTGGCAAATGTAGCATAAATCCCACGGGAATAAAAGTGAGATGAAAAATCCCTTACGAAAACTCGGCAGCCTAACGGCGACACTTAAAACTTCCAAAAATGGATTGATGAGATCAAATAGGGTCTCTCATCATATTACAATAAAATGTACAGGAAGAGGAATATAAAAGAACATCCCCCATCATAACAAAGAGGAGCTTAAAAGAAGTAACATAAAGGAGAGTACTTAAAAAGAAAGAGAGAGGTTAGATCTCTTACGAAAATTCGGCAACCTAACGGCGCCACTCAAAACTTCCAAAATGGATTGATGAGAGAAAATAGGGTCTCTCATCATATGAACATAAGAATTACAGTACGATTAATATAAAATAACATCCCAATTATAAGAAAGATGAGCTTAAAAGGAATGACATAAAAGAGTGTACTTAAAAAGAAAGAGAAGAGTAGGATCCCTTACCTCAAGTCCAACTTGTCTTGGACGTTAAAGAACCTTTTAAGAACCTTGAGTTAATAAACATTAACTCAAGAACCTTGAGTTAATAAACTTGAGTTAATTTCTATTTGCTTAATAAACTTGAGTTAATTTCTATTTGCTTAAGAACCTTTTTCAAGTTCATTATTCCTTTTATATCACTTATTGTCATGTTATAAACATTATGTAATCATTTAAGTTAATAATGTTTGTTTTGTCGATATTTAGTTCTTAAGTCGAAAGTGGACTTCTTACAATTACATGTTGTTCGTGTGGTCAAAGTTTCATTATATCCAGAATGATATTAATGATTTGGATATCATATATATCATATATATCCAGAATATACATGTATTTATAATATTACATAATCATTTAGAGGTAAGAAATGAAATGCACCGTTCATGGAGACGGTAAGCCGTACGTACGCATGAACGCTACTTTCATTTCTATGTCATATTAATGGAATTAAAACTAAATGAGAGGTATGTATATTTTAATTCCAGAATTATATTAATCATTTAGATGTAACATACATCATATATATCCATTATATATATGTACTTATAATAGTACATTATATTTGGGGATAAGAAATGAAATGCACCGTTCATGGAGACGGTAAGCCGTACGTACGCATGAACGCTGCTTTCATTTCTATTTCGTATTTTATGAAATGGAATCATAATGATGTAAAAGTATATTATAATTCCAGTTTAATATCATATATAATATCATAACTTCATCCTTTATACGTCTCACATATGGTATTAACGAATCAAATCACTTTGAGGGGGCGGTAGTCCGCACTTCCTTAAATGAAGATATCGCGTTTACCCATAATGGAAACCATAAAGGTATGCTCAAAATGAAAAATACAGAAGCTTAAGAAAAACAAAAACATATTATATATAATATATAAATATAGTGACATTTTAATGGCCACCTTTGAGGGTGTTATATGAGTGTTGAACAATCATCGTTTCGTGAGGCAGAAATTCGCCATCCACAGAAACAGTATGTTCTTTAACCATTTGATGTATGTGTGTGTAAGTGTAGCTCTAATGCTTCTTATAACAACATCCTAGTATATTGAAGATACTGGAGTTGTTACAAAAGAAATGAATAAAAAGAGTTTAGGGGGTTGGAGAAGCAAAATAAAACAAAAGAACACAAGTGAAGACATTACCTTAAAATCGGGTAACTCCCTTTGGTTTGAGCTCAAAGGCTTCCTTGGGAAGACTTCTGCCCAAAGTGAGGCTTCAAGGAGTAAGAGAGAGAAGTGGAGAGACAAAATGGGCAGGGGTTGTCCGAGCCAAAGGCTTTGGAAGTGTGGGTAAAGAGGTAGAGGTGGGGGCCTTTTATAAGAGGAGAGGAGGGGCACTCTTGGAAAGTAAAGAAATGTTACTTTATTTTAGAATGAGTTTCGGATTTTAATGGTCCCACATTGATGTGTTTTGAGGATAAGGTGATAAGGGTTCGAAATCCACCCATCCAATAGGTTTTGGACATGTGTAGGTCTTAGATTTTACATTATCTTTCCATTTTATTTAAATCGTTGAATAATGAGGTCATCGCTGCATCATCATGATGTCATAAATAATTTAATTTATTTAATGTCTAAAAATTATAAAAAAAATACTATGATGTAGGGAATATTTTTAGCTTTCCATTGATTATTTATAGTCAAAAATCTGACTTGTATAACCCCGTGTAAAAATTGTTTTAGTAAAACATCTCATGTTTGTGTCATTTTTACTTTAACATTAAATAAAAAGATATTTATGTCATTTTCCAACCAAAGTGGCTCCATGGGGTCCCCAAGTTGACCCATGGATTGTCTTGGTCGGCCATGACACATCCAGTGAGGGTAGGACATGTGTCTAGGTCATTTCATTTTATTAAAACATTATTCTTACCTTAAACTACACTAATTACCTCTAATCGCGATTAAAAACTTATAAGTTACTATTCACCAAAAAAATATTTTAATCCCGTTGAACCACATTTTACTTCTTAATGACAACCATGTATGTCGGATTTTTGAAATTCAAAACACAAAGATGACAAAATTTCATTTAAATGGAAAATCAGTTTTTATAAGTACCACTTAGTGGTTTCACTATTCATCAAAAATTGAAGTTTATCAGAAAATTACCAAAAATTCACCCTAAGCTATATTCGATATTCCGAATTCAAAAATGATGTCTATTTTACAAAATTCAAAACATATAAGTTGCATTAATTAATTTAATAATTAATTTCCGCTGTCAAAACAAATAGCGTGTTTTTATGAAACGAAAAGTATCAAAAGATTGACACTAGTTTAAGTCCGATTTCAATGTGAAAATAATTCCAACGACCACTATTGGATTAAATGGTAAAAATATATTCTAATTTCTCTTTAAAACCAATTCAAAGGATAATCTAATCATATAAATAAATTAGATTAAAAAGAGGTTTTGAATTAAAATACAACATTTTTCACTATTCATTAAAAATTGAACTTTTTCGGAAAAATACCAAAAATTTACACAAAGTAAATTTTGATGTCTCGATTCTAAAGAAGAATTTTATTTTGTCAAATATAACACATAAAATTGTCAAAAAGTGGATTTAAAAGAGGTTCGTCATCAAAAGGCGGTTGATCGACATTTTAAAGAATATTAGATTGTTTACGCTTAAAATTGGATTCATTCACATTTTAAGCCCCTAACATTTATTGGATAAAAGTAAAAATATTTGACAAACATATATAATCATATTGTAGTTAGTTCTGTTCATTCCCGCCATTACAACGGTTAGGCGTTAACTACCATTTAAAATAATATTATTTTATTATTAGAGTGCAACGTAAGATTTCAAAGGTACTCGTTGTTGCGTATTGGGTAAGCCATCAAGCATAGTGTCCCCTTTAAAGTAATATTAACATTTTATTCACAAATATGGGTAAATATAAAAATGTCATATTCTTTATTTACCTGGGGTGTTACATCCTTCCCCCCTTTTGGGAATTGCGTCCTCGCAATTTTAAAATTGGGCTCGGAAACATCCTTGAAAGTCCCACATCGGAACAAGAGTCGGTAAAACAATCACTTTAAAATAAAGAATGAGAAGTACAAAGGTCACCCGAGTTAACCCATACTAGGATTCCATGTAGGAAAACATGGACATGGAGGAGAAAACATAGGGTCATGTTCTCATGGAGAGTGATAGAAAACATGTTTAGGAGAAAGTTAACCACAAGAAAATCACAAACTTGTGATGGGTTAAACGGTATTCGATTCCCCAGTAGGAAAATTTAATAGACAACATTTTTGTTTGTTTTTTTATTGAGGAATTTATTCATAAGGAAACATAATTACTTATCATGTTGACTTTCAACTTTTATTAGATTCCTTACACAAACTCATATTTTCTCCAAAAGACAAGTATTTAGGAAGACTTGATCACATTAAGTGTACTATAATCAACTTCTAGAGAATCACCTAATCCACAAAAGAGAACTATATACTTCCCATATCTTTAGACTTTAACCAAAACCAAAACCAGAAAAGTTAGTACAAGATCAGATAATCCAGAAAAGGATAACCCTTTATAAAAAAAAAATCTATTCTTAATCTCCAAAATTTGTCCAACAAAACCCAAAGTTCAACGAGGACCATTTGATAAACAATTTGTCCATAAAATTCTTCAAAGTAAACCAAAATAAGATTGAAACCCAAATATTTGAAGGATTTAGTCACATAGTCTTCCAAGGTACAAATTAGCTTTTATCTCCAAATAACATCAGTTGCTCTTAAATTCTCATATTGAAAAGTAATTAACCTAATCACAAATCTTCGATGATAGGTTAATCATTTCCATAGATAACCCAAAATAAACTTACTCTTGATTCCTAAAATCATCTAACTAAAAAGAATTAGTCAAACTAACCAGGGACTTCACGTAGTCCAGTGGTAGGCGATAAATACCAGTCGCACTTTGGTTGTGGGTTCGATTCCTGCAGCTTTGTCCGACGCGACGGGTTGTCACACGGTCTGCGTGTTGTCCTTTTTCCAAAACTATATAATTATTAAAACATTCCCCAAAACGAGACAAAATCTTCAAAAATAATCATAACATATTTTAACCTCATGTTTATCTCATGCATTTCATTTTCCATCATAACATATAATAACCCATAATTACCTCAAAAGTAAGGATCATATAAACCCTAATAATTATTACCTGAACTTCCACATCGATTGGTCATCTCGTACATGATGTATTACATAACATATCAAGGTACAAGTGGTTGACCATGACTCCTTAATAGTTGGTTTAGAACAACCACGAGTTTCCTCATTGAATACCCCATTTCATCCAGTCTCTTAATCAGAGAACCACCACAGTTTCCTTCAAACCTATTGTCACTTTGGTGCCTACTAGATCCATCCATTCACTAAAAACAGAAATGTCAGTGTGAGTATATCAACAAAACCATCATGTACTAATGAGGAAGATATACTTACTCATTCACTTTATCTAAAAACTATGACTCTTTCTGAAATCCTAACCATTATGGTAATGTCACTTATGCTTAAAAAATACTCTAACCTCTAAAGTTATCTAAACCGACCTTTGATACCAACTATAAGGCCCCAGCCTTAAACCTTACTTAATCTTGAGTTTATACAAGATTACACATTGAGGATCTTTTCAGGTTTAGAGTTTTAGAGAATTAGATCATAAAACTTGCATTACATTCCACATTTAAACAAAGTGGTTACATAAAAGATAGTATTCATTTTTTCCCATCAATGGAAACATATTTAAAATAAAACATGGATTCTTTCTTAACACTTACTTGACATTATCATCATATCATGTACCCTTCCCTTGACCTGTGAAAAACATTTCAAAAACTTGGGATGAGCATAAAAAGCTCAGTAAGGGATATAAAAATATGGAAAGGAAACATGAGTACATGTATACATAAGAATGAAATCATACTTTACCCATAAAACATAAGCACTTTAACATACCTCATAAAATCATGAATAAATCATAGAAATCATACGACATAAAAGGTAACTTGAGGCATTCATAACATTCTTGTGTAGGGAGTAACCCTCTTGGTTACGTTTGGAATACCCACCACAGTATATTCCCTAAATCTCTTCGGAGAAACCTTAACGTTTCACTCCTTCGCGTTACCCAATGCATTGGAGAGCTATATCGGGCTCACCCGCCCTTAGTTTATCACGGAACCACCCGTCTTCATAACAATGCCCAAGAACCATAACATAATCTTATCACATAAAACATGCATAAAGGAAACATAACATTTCCACCTTTCAATAACAAGATATCAATACAACACATTGATATAAAAACATTATGAAAACCATTTTCAATACCAAAATAAAAGAAAAGTAAAACATGGTATTTATTTTTCTTTTAAAAAGAAGGTATGGATTGTAGAGGAAGCCGAAACTCAAATAATGGTCATGACGGCAGAGAAGCCATTGTCGCCGCATACGTATGACAAAAACATTCCCTTTTGTCGTTTAGTAAACGCTTCGTAGAAAAAAGATTCTTTTCGAATAAACGTAAAAGTCAAAGGGGTTTATACACCGTATAAAAGAAAGTTGTGTATAAAACAAAATATGTCTCAATGAAAGGAGATTGAGACGAAGTCCCATATAAAGACGGTATCCTTGGATTAAGGATAAATCAGTTACATAATTATGTGTGACAAACGAATACACGAAATATAAGTGGGTATTAAGTGTAAAACAATCAGAGGACATTCACACATAATCATAGAACGACATATTCAAGGTGTACAAGTTTATCCCAAAGAATCAAAATTGGGTTAAGAAGTTCCCTTGCAAAAATTCGACAGCCTAACGGCGTCACTTCAAAATTCAGAAAAAGAGTTGATGAGAGATAAAAAGTGTATCTCATCACTTGGACATAAAATTTACATCAATAAGGATATAGAAGAACATATCCCAACATAATAGTATGTGAATTAAAAGACATAACAAAAGAAGTCTTTTAAAAAGAGGAGGGTGAAAGGTTCCCTTACCGACTTGGGTAACTTTCGAAACATACACCCCGTGAAAGAAAGATAATACAACATTGATGTAAATACTCATAAATGAAAGTATATTACACAATGAGTAAAATAATGGGAAGTACATACACCACTCAAAGGAAATTGTGGCAAATGTAGCATAAATCCCACGGGAATAAAAGTGAGATGAAAAATCCCTTACGAAAACTCGGCAGCCTAACGGCGACACTTAAAACTTCCAAAAATGGATTGATGAGATCAAATAGGGTCTCTCATCATATTACAATAAAATGTACAGGAAGAGGAATATAAAAGAACATCCCCCATCATAACAAAGAGGAGCTTAAAAGAAGTAACATAAAGGAGAGTACTTAAAAAGAAAGAGAAAGGTTAGATCTTTTACGAAAATTCGGCAACCTAACGGCGCCACTCAAAACTTCCAAAATGGATTGATGAGAGAAAATAGGGTCTCTCATCATATGAACATAAGAATTACAGTACGATTAATATAAAATAACATCTCAATTATAAGAAAGATGAGCTTATAAGGAATGACATAAAAGAGTGTACTTAAAAAGAAAGAGAGGAGTAGGATCCCTTACCTCAAGTCCAACTTGTCTTGATCGTTCTTTAACGTCCTGAATAATAAACTTGAGTTAATTTCTATTTGCTTAAGAACCTTTTTCAAGTTCATTATTCCTTTTATATCACTTATTGTCATGTTATAAACATTATGTAATCATTTAAGTTAATAATGTTTGTTTTGTCGATATTTGGTTCTTAAGTCGAAAGTGGACTTCTTACAATTACATGTTGTTCGTGTGGTCAAAGTTTCATTATATCCAGAATGATATTAATGATTTGGATATCATATATATCATATATATCCAGAATATACATGTATTTATAATATTACATAATCATTTAGAGGTAAGAAATGAAATGCACCGTTCATGGAGACGGTAAGCCGTACGTACGCATGAACGCTACTTTCATTTCTATGTCATATTAATGGAATTAAAACTAAATGAGAGGTATGTATATTTTAATTCCAGAATTATATTAATCATTTAGATGTAACATACATCATATATATCCATTATATATATGTACTTATAATAGTACATTATATTTGGGGATAAGAAATGAAATGCACCGTTCATGGAGACGGTAAGCCGTACGTACGCATGAACGCTGCTTTCATTTCTATTTCGTATTTTATGAAATGGAATCATAATGATGTAAAGGTATATTATAATTCCAGTTTAATATCATATATAATATCATAACTCCATCCTTTATACGTCTCACATATGGTATTAACGAATCAAATCACTTTGAGGGGGCGGTAGTCCGCACTTCCTTAAATGAAGATATCGCGTTTACCCATAATGGAAACCATAAAGGTATGCCCAAAATGAAAAATACAGAAGCTTAAGAAAAACATAAACATATTATATATAATATATAAATATAGTGACATTTTAATGGCCACCTTTGAGGGTGTTATATGAGTGTTGAACAATCATCGTTTCGTGAGGCAGAAATTCGTCATCCACAGAAACAGTATGTTCTTTAACCATTTGATGTATGTGTGTGTAAGTGTAGCTCTAATGCTTCTTATAACAATATCCTAGTATATTGAAGATACTGGAGTTGTTACAAAAGAAATGAATAAAAAGAGTTTAGGGGGTTGGAAAAGCAAAATAAAACAAAAGAACACAAGTGAAGACATTACCTTAAAATCGGGTAACTTCCTTTGGTTTGAGCTCAAAGGCTTCCTTGGGAAGACTTCTGCCCAAAGTGAGGCTTCAAGGAGTAAGAGAGAGAAGTAGAGAGACAAAATGGGCAGGGGTTGGCCGAGCCAAAGGCTTTGGAAGTGTGGGTAAAGAGGTAGAGGTGGGGGCCTTTTATAAGAGGAGAGGAGGGGCACTCTTGGAAAGTAAAGAAATGTTACTTTATTTTAGAATGAGTTTCGGATTTTAATGGTCCCACATTGATGTGTTTTGAGGATAAGGTGATAAGGGTTCGAAATCCACCCATCCAATAGGTTTTGGACATGTGTAGGTCTTAGATTTTACATTATCTTTCCATTTTATTTAAATCGTTGAATAATGAGGTCATCGCTGCATCATCATGATGTCATAAATAATTTAATTTATTTAATGTCTAAAAATTATAAAAAAATACTATGATGTAGGAAATATTTTTAGCTTTCCATTGATTATTTATAGTCAAAAATCTGACTTGTATAACCCCATGTAAAAATTGTTTTAGTAAAACATCTCATGTTTGTGTCATTTTTACTTTAACATTAAATAAAAAGATATTTATGTCATTTTCCAACCAAAGTGGCTCCATGGGGTCCCCAAGTTGACCCATGGATTGTCTTGGTCGGCCATGACACATCCAATGAGGGTAGGACATGTGTCTAGGTCATTTCATTTTATTAAAACATTATTCTTACCTTAAACTACACTAATTACCTCTAATCGCGATTAAAAACTTATAAGTTACTATTCACAAAAAAAATATTTTAATCCCGTTAAACCACATTTTACTTCTTAATGACAACCATGTATGTCGGATTTTTGAAATTCAAAACACAGATGGCAAAATTTCATTTAAATGGAAAATCAGTTTTTATAAGTACCACTTAGTGGTTTCACTATTCATCAAAAATTGAAGTTTATCAGAAAATTACCAAAAATTCACCCTAAGCTATATTCGATATTCCGAATTCAAAAATGATGTCTATTTTACAAAATTCAAAACATATAAGTTGCATTAATTAATTTAATAATTAATTCCCGCTGTCAAAACAAATAGCGTGTTTTTATGAAACGAAAAGTATCAAAAGATTGACGCTAGTTTAAGTCCGATTTCAATGTGAAAATAATTTCAACGACCACTATTGGATTAAATGGTAAAAATATATTCTAATTTCTCTTTAAAACCAATTCAAAAAATAATCTAATCATATAAATAAATTAGATTAAAAAGAGGTTTTGAATTAAAATACAACATTTTTCACTATTCATTAAAAATTGAACTTTTTCGGAAAAATACCAAAAATTTACACAAAGTAAATTTTGATGTCTCGATTCTAAAGAAGAATTTTATTTTGTCAAATATAACACATAAAATTGTCAAAAAGTGGATTTAAAAGAGGTTCGTCATCAAAAGGCGGTTGATCGACCTTTTAAAGAATATTAGATTGTTTACGCTTAAAATTGGATTCATTCACATTTTAAGCCCCTAACATTTATTGGATAAAAGTAAAAATATTTGACAAACATATATAATCATATTGTAGTTAGTTCTGTTCATTCCCGCCATTACAACGGTTAGGCGTTAACTACCATTTAAAATAATATTATTTTATTATTAGAGTGCAGCGTAAGATTTCAAAGGTACTCGTTGTTGCGTATTGGGTAAGCCATCAAGCATAGCGTCCCCTTTAAAGTAATATTAACATTTTATTCACAAATATGGGTAAATATAAAAATGTCATATTCTTTATTTACCTGGGGTGTTACAGATATGCTTGAAATTGGATAAACAAAAAGTTGGTGATGATAAACTGATTAATGAAAGAGACATGTGAATTTGATTACCGCTCTTTTTTAAAACTGTTGAATAGGAAGGTACTGCCTGAAACATGTTTATGTTTGATTATTAGTTACGGGTAGCTGCTAATGATAGCGTGCTTGTTACTGGAACCTATGCATAATGAATTAGTTGAATAAAAAATGGTAATGAGAAGACTGTTTACTGGAGATAAATGTTTAGGGCTGAGCAAACTCATTATTGTTTGCTAAAGGCTTGTATGCCTTGGAGTGATGGCCTTGGTTTCCCTTTGAGTTTGTGTACTCACCCTACGTATATATGTAAGGCAATACTAGTTCGGAGTGGTAGTTCAAGAGCCGTTACAGTTCGTGGTTGCTACCTAAGTGATTCTATTGGTATTTTTCAATTGTTTTATGTTATGTATGACATTACATTCATGTATTGAGATTGCTCATTTATTTATGTTATGGTGTTGATTGGTGGATCTCTTATTGTCGCTTATCCTTAAATTTATATAAAGAGGGTAATGTCTCCCATTTGTATGAATTATATACTCTCGGTGCTAGTCGCCAACTCGTGGTCTGTTGGAAGCGAACTTGGAGGATCATCCCTCTTCATTACCGACCCAGGAGAGGTAAAAGTTTAAGTGCTTCCAATCACTTCATCAATACTATAGGTATTCTTCGATCTTACGATCCCACCGCAAATAGAGATTCTATTACTGTAACTGATGGATCCTCTATTCCAATAGCTGGGTTTGGTGCGTGTTTTATTACACCCCTGAGACCACACACACTTCTGTGGCTTTAGTTTCACATAGTTTAATCAATTTACTTTCCATTAGCGATTCTATTATTGTAACTGATGGATCCTCTATTCCAATAACTGGGTCTCGTGCATGTTTTATTTACAATGTTTTGTTATATTCTCAATAATGGATGTTGTCTTTTAGGAGCTATCAGCAAATCAAGTGCTTGGTGTTGGACTCGAGCCCTTCTCTTGCTTGCACCTTGCTTCCTAATCATGTTCAGGACTTCACCTTTGTTGATTCCCTAGCATCTTCATCCTGAGTTGGGATCTTTTTCAACGATTGAATGTGAGTTGTGTCGTTTCTCCCGGCATCATCGAGCCACTTATATTTCCCGACAACAAAAGCATGTGACTAGTCCTTTTGAATTAGAGCATTCAGATGTGTGGGACCCCAACTCAGTCCCTAGTTTATTGAGTTACCATTACTATGTGTGCTTCATTGATGATTCCTCGTGTATATGCTAGGTCTATCTCTTGAAGATTCAAACTGGTTTTTTCATGTGTTTTGTTCATTTTATAATGAAATTAAAACTTAACTCTTTGTTCCCATAAAATCTTTTTGTTCACTGATAATGGTCATATATACTTATCCATCTCCTTTCACAAGTTACATGATAAACGTGGTATTATCCACCAGACATCTTGCCCCAAGACAAGTCGACAAAATGGTGTCAAAAAATGTAAGAATCGTCATCTCTTGGATGCCGCTCAAGTTTTTCATTTACACACGAAGGTCCTCACCATGTTTTAGAGTGATACTATCTTGACTGCTATGTATCTTATAAATTATCTTCCATCACTAGCCCTTGAGGGCGAGACTCATGTCATATCATTTATCCTTCACTCTCTCACATCACTCATTTTCACTCTACGTCAACGGATGTTTGTGTTATGTTCGCAACATATGCCCACCTCGCACCAAGTTTGATGCCCATTCCCTCGAATGCATCTTCTTTTGTTACTCTCGCAAGTAGCAGAGTTATCACTACTACTTCTAGAACTTGGGGTGCTGTGTTGTTTACATTGATGTGTTTTTTGTCAAGAGTTCACTATTTGGGTTTCCTCATGCTCCACATGCAACCATTACTCGTGATCCTGAGGGATATCCCCCATTTTCCCCATTTACACATCCCCCCAACTTCCACCTGAGGCTAGTGGCCTCTGCTTTGATAGTGTCACTCAAATCACCCCCCACCTCCTCCTCAGATAAGCAAGTCACTTCGGTCACAATCATGAGTCGCACAAATGATGCGTTTGCTACACTACCTGTTGATTTCTCTTGATTTGTCAACTGTTACGCCACCCCGCCACCAAAAATCACCTTGTTTCCATATGCAATGGTACACATATATTTTAACAGTATCCTCTATATACTCACTTAATAGGGCTTATCAACACACACCATTGCCTTGATTGGCACTTTGGTTACAATGTTTGTTCATCGTACCCTTGCCAAGACTAATGCAAAGATACACATATATTTTAACAATATTCTATATATACTCACTCTTAATATGGCTTATCAACACACACCGCTACCTTGATTGGCACTTTGGTTACAATGCTTGTTCATCGTACCCTTGCCAAGACTAATGCAAAGGTACACATATATTTTAACAGTATTCTATATATACTCACTCTTAATAGGGCTTACCAACACACACCATTGCCTTGATTGGCACTTCGACTACAATGTTTGTTCATCGTACCCTTGTTGAAGACTCGCTAGGATTGACTGCAGACAATATTTGATGAGATTCATGCTTTGTAAGACATTCACATCTAAGATTTGGTCTCTCTCTCTCTGGATAGACATACAGTTGGGTACAAGTGAGTATATATTGCACATGTTAATGCAAACGACTCCCTCGGCCAACTCAAGGCCCGACTTGTAGCCATGGTTTATGCGCAAACATATGAGATAAATTATTTTGATACTTGCTCTCCAGTGCTCAAAAAAGACATCTTGTCTCCTTATTTCACTCATCGCATCTTATCATTGTTGGTTGTTAAAAACGCCTTCCACCATGCTTGGTGGGGCGAGGAACTTTATATGAAGCAACCTCTTGGATTTGTTGCTCGTTAATATTCTTCCAAAGTTTGTTGCTTCAGATGCTCTTTGTATAGTCTCAAAAAATCTCCAAATGTGTGCTTTAGCTATTTTTGTACGATTATGAGTCTTCTATTAGTAGTTAGCTACCAGGAGTATTTTGGTTGATGTTTATATGGAGGATATTGTGATCACAGACAGTGACCCTGCAGGGATCAATGGGAACGATACAAAGCACTTGAGCTCCAAAGTACTTTCATGGGATTGAAGGTCTCTCAATGCTCAAAAGGGATTTTTGTTTTTTTTTTTTTTTTTTTTGTCTCAATAAAAGTATGCCTTAGATTTGCTACAGGAGACAACCCTCTCAAGCCAAGCAAAAAACATCTCCATGCAGAGAATGAGGCATTCCCCTCGCTTGGCAGGTATTGTTGATTGTCAACAAACTGAACCACCTCACTATGATTCGATCTAGCATTGCTTGTGTTGTAAGCAAGGCATTCTACGAGACTGCAGTGGGGTGCATTGTTTTGCATCGTTAAATATGTCAAAGAGGGAACCAAGCCAGGCTTGTCATGCTTTGATTATGGGCGCGCTGATTGTGGGACATTCTATGATACTGATAATGCAGGTTATTTATTCTCCCAAAGGACCATGCTTGGATATGTTGTCTTTATTGAAAGTAATCTCAGCTTCTGGCGATGTAAGAAGCAGGCCAACGTATCTCACTCAAGTATCAAGTATTGGGCCATGACATATGTAACAACAAATATCCAAGACGCAACATCTTTTGCATGAGATTGGTTATCCCGTCCAAAAGACCACACACATATAGTACAGCAATCATGTCACTATTAAGATTTCTACAAATCCCATTTTCCATGAGCAGACTGTCACTTTGTTTAGAAGAAATACGAAAAGAAGAAGTTCACCGTCTGCTACATACGAGCTACAAAGCAACTAGCTAACGTGTTCACTAGAGTTTCAGGGACACGGATAAAAATTTTGTGCAACTTGAAAGTGAGTGTTAGTGGTTATGTATTTAGTGTATAAGTACATCCAGATTCATTATGTTTGACAAGGTTTATTTATCCCCATATACCATGAGTTCGATTTTTCTATCTCCTGTCTATCTTGAGTCTTGTATCTCTTTCCCCCTCTAAAAATAAAGGAGTACGGTATAATTCAAAATAGGATTTTCTAGTATCTAAATTTCAACAGCAATGATACATTAAGACTAAAATGTATAAAAATTTGAATAATGGATATATGAAATCCACACATAAGCACGAGGTTAAGGAATTGGTAAGCAAGATCAACCTGCTCTAAGAACGCTACATTGAACATCAAATTTGTTATTAGCGTTTTATAATGGTCATTATGATAAGTTTTTTGACATGAGATCAATAAAATTCCCTATATGTGAAGTTTCGCATTTTGATAGCCACTCAACATCGCTTGTGCGAATTTCTGCCCAAGGTAATTGTTGGATGTGTTACGAATGGTGGTGTAAAACCAAAAAGCCATCCGTCAATCAATTTTGGCCCATTTAGCCCAATTCAGGCCCGAAACAGCTTGACAGGGTTTTTTAATAAATTAATAAAAATATATATTTTATATTTTAATTTAAAATCTTAGATTTTTTTTAAATACCAGACTTAGCCAGGCCCATGCCACGAAACCTAAAATTTTGGATGTCCAGCCTGGTTGAACCCAAGTTGGGCCCTATGCAAAGAAAGTTAACCAGTCAGGATGAAATTTGTCTTTCAATATGACTGGTATGACATTATAGATCCTTGATAAGTAAGGTTGAGTGACATTATAGATCCTTGATCCTTGACATTATAGATACTTGATAAGGTCGATGAAATCGATGATCATGCTTGAACAATTAACTTGACATCATAATATCATTAGTATTCAAATGATTGACATGAGATGTCCTTGGTATTTAATTTTGCTTGTTTAGTTGGGAATCAAGAATTAATGAATTGTGTCATGTACTTGATCTTAATGTTTTAGATAAGAGTTCATAGATTATGGGCATTGGAAGCTTTGATCAGATCATCAATCCTCACAATGTTTGGAAACAATAATGTGTTAGACATCACTCATTATTTATGGTTATGAATATAAATTTATGTATAATAATCAAACAATTAACACGACATGTTAATATCATTGGTATTCAAATGATTGACATGGGTAATACCCGGACGAGCTCCTGGGAGGCTTTTGCTGAAGATGTCAACAAGTTGATCTGTCGTCGGAATGTGGCCGAAACTGATATGGTCTTGCTCAAGGTGATGGCGAAAAAAGTGACAGTCCACCTCAATATGCTTCGTTCGTTCATGGAAGACGGGATTCAAAGCAATCTTTGTGGCTGTCTGATTGTCACACCAGATATGAACGGACGTATGCGATGGAAAGCCAAGCTCATGGAGGAGATGACGAAGCCAAGGGATCTCAGTAGTGACCGTGATCATGACATGGTATTCAGACTCTGCACTAGATCTGGAGACGACCGTCTGCTTTTTGTTGCGTCAAGAGATGAGGTTACCTACCAAGAAAACGGCAAACCCAAAAGTAGACTTTCGGGTAGCAAAGCAACCGGCATAGTCCGTATCACAGAAAGCCTCAACATTCAGATGAGCGTGACGTGAGTACCGAAAACCACAAGTAGGGTTTTTCTTGATGTACTTGGCGATGCAGAGGACAACATCCCACTGAGATTTGGTCGAATGCTCCACGAATTGGCTTACTTTGCCAACAGCGCAGACAATGTCCGGTTGTGTCATAGTGAGGTAATTGAGTTTGCCCACAAAACGACGGTATCTCTCTGGATGAGGAAAGGGTGTCATGTCGTCACAAAGAGAACGTTCCCCAAGTTCAAGAGAAATGTCCACGGCAGTTGTCTGACTCAAACTCGCATCCTGCGAGAGATGCATGGCATATTTCTGTTGGCAAAGAAAGATGGTGTCAGTAGAACGGGAGACCTCGATGCCAAGGAAGTATATGAGAGGACCGAGATCTTTGGTGTGGAAGTGGTGGTGAAGATGCCCCTTGAGTTGGGCGATTTCAGTGGAGTTGCTCCCGGTGATGATGATATCATCAACATATACCACCAGCAAGATGCAGTCGTTGGACGTCGTACGGTAGAAGATGGCGTGGTCCTTCATACTGCGAAAGAGTCCAAATGTGGTGACGACGGTGTTGAAGCGATCAAACCAAGCACGAGAAGACTGCTTGAAACCGTAGAGAGAGCGACGAAGTCGGCAGACATGGGAGTCGACTCCTGAGGCATGAAATCCGGGGGGTTGCTGCAGATATACCTCTTCTTCAAGAAAGCCATGGAGAAAGGCATTCTTGACATCCAGTTGATGAAGCGGCCAATGATGATGAGCAGCCAGAGAGATGGATAAGCAAAATGATGTCATCTTGACAACCATAGAGAAGGTCTCAAAATAGTCGTTGTCATATGTCTGAGCAAAGCCCTTCGCCACAAGTCGGGCTTTGAGGCGATGGAGAGTGTCATCGGCATTGAGACGGACCGTATAAATCCATTTGCAGCCGACCGGCTGTTTTCCTTCTGGAAGGGGGACCAGATCCCAAGTATGATTGTCATCCAGAGCCTGCAATTCATCTCGCATAGCCTGTAGCCACCCCGAGTGAGATTTGGCATCGCCAACCGTGCGGGGAATAGATATCGTCTCCAAAGATGACAAACCTCTGTATAAAGATGTAAAGAGAGGAGTGTTCTGAGAAGAACGAGTACCTTTCCGGAATGCAATAGGCAAATCATATGGTGCTGGGGCAGGAGCATTGGACGAAGCGGGGACGATGGTGTCCTCGGCCTGAACGGGGGGCATAGTCGATGGGCGACGGGAGTAGACCGTACCAAAGCGGTGATCAACAGGGGAAGACACCAGAGGAGGGTGAATGATGAGAGGAAGATAATCATCGATGGTAGTGTCTGGATGGGGAGAGGGAAGAGATAAAAGAGAGCTCTCAACAAACGATACGTCAACAGAGATGATATACCACCGTAAGTTCGGATAGAAGTATCGGTATCCGCGCTGAGTGCGTGAATATCCGAGCAAAATGCAACGGAGGGATTTAGGAGAGAGCTTGGAGCGGTTGGGACAAGTGTCACGGACATAACAGAGACATCCAAACACACGGAATGGAAGTGAGTGAGGAGGGCAAGAGAAGAACAGAGTCCGAAAAAGAGTCTCCTCCTGAAGAATAGATGAAGGAAGGTGATTGAGGAGGTATGTAACAGTGAGGATGGCATCTCCCCAAAAGAGAAGAGGCACCTGGCGGTGGAATAAGAGGGCACAAGCAGTCTTCAGAATATGTCGATGCTCCCGCTCAGCCACTCCATTCTGCTGAGGGGTATCAGGACAGGGGGTTTGATGAATGATGTCGTTCGCCTAGAGAAACTGCTGAAAGGGAGGGGATAAGTACTCTCGTCCATTGTCAGAGCGAATACATTTAACAAAGATGGAAAACTGGGTATGAATCTCATGGTAAAATGTCTGAAAGGTGGAAAAAACCGCAGATCGATCTTGAAGAAGGTACAACCAAGTCATACGCGAAAAATCATCAATGAATGATATATAATATTTATACCCTAAGTGAATCGAGGTGGCACAGGAACCCCATACATCTGAATGAACCAAATCAAAGGGTTTGGCAGCCCGTGTATCCACTCGAGGAAGATATGAAGTACGATGATGTTTCGCAAATTTACATGACTCACAATGAAATGAAACATGGTGGCTAATATCCGGAAAGAGTTGGTGAAGGGCGGAGGCGGGTGGATGTCCCAACCGAGAATGAAGGTTCAAGGCACGAGCAAAGACAGACGTGCAGGCGACTGATGTCGGTCCATCGAACATGTACACTCCGTCCCGAAGTCGGCCTCTACCAAGTTCTCGGTTCGTCGTCCGCTCCTAAAACACAACAGCAGACGATGTAAAGATAGCACTACAATTGAAATCTTCTGTCAACTTACTAATGGAAAGAAGGTTATAATGATTGTGTGGTACATGTGCCACAGATGGCAGGTGAATAGATGAAGTCAGGAAGCATGCACCAAAGCCCGCAATGGGTATAGTGGAACCATCAGCGACAGTGATGGTTGAGGAACCAGTATATGGACGGTAGGTGGATAACATACCTGCATCATTGATAAGATGATCAGATGCACCTGAGTCAAGCATCCAGGCAGGGGAGCGATGGCTGACAAAAACAATGGAACCACCAAAGTGGGCAAGAGATGCCGAAGAACCCGGTAGGGAGGTGGCCAAATGATCGTGAATCATCTAGAGCTCAGCCATGGAGAGGTCCAGAGATGAAGGAAGAGTTGCAGCTAACGGGGAAGCATCCTGAACCGCAGTCTGACCCTGTCGCGGTAGCGGAGATGGGCGGCCATGAAGGACCCAACATCGGTGGATCAGGTGGCCGAGCTTGCCACAGTGCTGACAGAGGGGACGAGGACGGCTCTCCCCATGGCTACATCCACGAGTGCCTGAGGGGCGGCCACTACCACGGTCCAGGAGGGCAGTGTGATCAATGCTAAGAGTGGGTGGGGCAAGTGCCCGATGAGCCTTCCCAAGACGATGATACATCTGTGGTATCTCTAGCGAATAGGGGTTGGCGAGCATCTACGTAGCCGTCGTCGCATATTCCAGGTCGAGCCCATGGAGGAGGCTGAAGAGGCATAATTGGTCCCTTTGGGCCAATGCTGCCTCTGGTGTCTGTGGAATGGGTCAAAGCTCATGCAATTCATCCCGTAGAGCCTTCCATTCCATGAAATATGTCGAAAAGGGAGGGGTTTGCTGGCGCATGAGGGACAGACGCTGAAGAAGATCGGAGACCCGAGCCAAATTATTGGTCTCGGAATACATGAGATTTAAGGAATCCCAGAGTTCCTTAACTGTGTTGGTTGTCCGGGTGACGTCTCTGACAGAGCGATCCATGGAATTGACCAGTAAGGCAAAGATCTTGCTGTCGGCAAGCTTTCACGGGCGGTATACGGGATCGGAAGATAAGGGCGGAGGATCCTCGAGGTGGGAGTCGAGGTCCATGCCCGTTAGTGACATCAACATCGTCTTCCGTCATACCGAAAAATTGGTGGAGTCGAGCCACTCATCAACCAAGCGGGTGGAGGCGATGATCATCGGAGGCAGAACCGAAGGTGCGGCCGAAGGTTCGACCATTGGAAGGGAGAGGTCGGGACCTGCCGAGGAGAGCGAAACCAGGGCCGGGATGTGAAACCGGAGAGCCGTGAGAAGGCAGAGCCGGAAAAATATCGCAGGAGGCGGGGCTGGTCGCAAAGCCGTGAGGCCGCGAGCAGGTGGGGCTGGGAGAGCACCGCTGTAGGCGGGGCTGGGAGTTGCGATGGGAGGCAGGGCCGAGACTCTGCCGAGAAGTCGGCTGAAGGGTGGGTTCGAGAGGCGGAGGTCGATCACGGAGCCAGGAGGCTACTAGGAGGCAGGGGCCTATCGCGAAGCCGGGAAGGGCATCGAAGGCGGTCGACGCCGGAGGAGGGCGCTGGCTGTCAGGGACCGGGAAGCCGCGAGAGGGCGGGCGAGAGGGGCGTCGTCGGGGAGAAGTGTCGCGGGAGGAGGATCCGTGGGCGGCCAAGCGACGGTGTCGGGATCGTGGAGGGCGGGGTCGGGCAAAACCGGGAAGCTGAGACGGATGCGGGAGGCGGGGCTGGCCGTCAGGATCAGGAGGCGCATAAGGCCATTCGCGGCGGGAGGGCACCGCTGGGGGGGCGTTCGCGACGAGAGGTCGCCTCTCAGGCGGGGGCCGGATCAGAGAGGAGCAGCACTGGGCCAGACAGAACCAGGAGTACACAGGGAGGGCAGGGCCGGTTGGAACCGGGAGGCTGCACGAGGAATTGCTGAAAACCCTAGACGGGAGGCGAGGGAAAAATAAGAAGGGCTCGGGTTAGGGAGCACCCTCTGATTCCATGTAAATGGCGAATTCTCCTTACCTCAATGTGAGGTGGGGACATTCTTTTATAGATAAGTAAAAAGGAATACATGGTGGAGTATTCTGATGTGGGATTCGGAAATACCCAATATAATAAAACTAGGATTAACAAGAACGATAAAGAGAGGTGTGCCGAATTCTCCTTCCCTTAATGTGAGGCGGAGACATTCTTTTATAGATGGGTAATATAGATTATACGGTGAGATATTCTGATGTGGGACTCGGAAATACCCATTATAATAAAATGGGGTTCAACACGGTCATACAAAATTAACATAATTCATGTTTTGTACCTAATCTTAATGTTTTAGATAAGAGTTCATAGATTATGGGCATTGGAAGCTTTGATCGGACCATCAATCCTCACCATGTTTGGAAACAATAATGTGTTAGACATCACTCATTATTTATGGTTATGAATATTGTAAAATAGGGAAACCCACTTACCTTCAAGGTGAGGTGGGGCTCTTCTTTTATAGAATGAAAAAGCGGAATGTACAAGGGAGTATTCCGATGTAGGACTCGGAAATACCCATAATAATACAAAAGAGGGTTTAACACTCCCCCTCAAGCTGGACAGACCCAGCTTGGACAACGAGTCCCACAAAAAAGAATAAGAAGACACCACACAAGACCCATAACTACTCCCCCTCAAGCTGGGTGTCAGATGTGGCGGATCCCCAGCTTGGAACTAAGCGAGGCAAGGCGAGCACCAGGGAGGCCTTTGGTGAAGATGTCAGCAAGCTGGTCTGCCGTCGGAATGTGGCTAAAGCTGACATGGTTGTGCTCCAGGTGGTGGCGAAGAAAGTGACAGTCCACCTCAATATGCTTCGTGCGTTCATGGAAGACGGGATTCGAAGCAATTTTAGTGGCTGCCTGATTGTCACACCATATGTGAGCAGAAGTCTGCTGAGGAAAGCCAAGCTCCTGGAGGAATTGCCGAAGCCAAAGGATCTCGGTAGTAACGGTGGCCATGGCACGGTACTCAGACTCGGCACTGGATCGAGAGACGACCGTCTGTTTCTTGCTGCGCCAAGAAATGAGGTTGTCTGCGAAGAAAATGGCGAACCCAGAGGTAGATTTCCGAGTGGCAAGGCAGCCAGCGTAATCAACATCGCAAAAGGCCTCAATATGCTGATGAGGATGCTGGGAGTAGTGAAGACCACGGGCAGGATCCCGTTTGATGTACTTGGCGATGCGGATGACAGCATCCCACTGAGATGTGGTGGGATGCTCCATAAATTGACTCACTTTGGCTACCGCACAGGAAATGTCGGGTCGAGTCATGGTGAGATAATTGAGTTTGCCCACCAATCGACGGTACCGCTCGGGATGGGGGTATGGAGCCGAGGAGGCATAAAGAGACCGTTTGCCAGGCTCCAGAGGAGTATCGACCGCAGTGGCCTGAGTCAGCCCAGCATCCTGCAATATATCCAAAGCATACTTCCGTTGGCAGAGGGAGATGGTGGCAGAGGAGTAGGAAACCTCGATGCCGAGGAAGTATGTGAGAGGACCAAGATCCTTAGTGTGGAAGTGCTGGTGAAGATGAGCCTTGAGATGGGTGATACCCACAGAGTCGCTGCCGGTGATGACGATATCATCCACATAGACGACCAATAAGATGCAGCCATGGGGAGTCGTCCTGTAGAAGACAGTGTGGTCTTTCATACTGCGGGAAAGCCCAAAGTCGCTGACGACCGTGCTAAAGCGGCCAAACCAAGCACGGGGAGACTGCTTGAGTCCGTAAAGAGAGCGGCGGAGACGGCAGACACGAGATTCAGCGTCGGCGGCACAAAATCCGGGGGGCTGCTGGAGATAGATTTCTTCCTCAAGGAAGCCATGGAGGAATGCATTCTTGACATCCAATTGATGAAGAGGCCACCGATGATGGGCGGCGAGAGAGATGAATAGCCGGACAGAGGCCATCTTGGCAACCGGGGAGAAGGTATCAAAGTAGTCAACGCCGTATGTCTGAGCAAAGCCTTTGGCCACAAGGCGGGCTTTGAGGCGATGAAGAGTACCATCGGGATTCAGCCTGACCGTGTAAATCCATTTGCTGCCCACTGCCTGTTTGCCTGCTGGAAGGGAGACAAGATCCCAAGTATGGTTTTCCTCCAGAGCCTGCAATTCATCCCGCATGGCTGCGAGCCACTCGGGGTGAGATTTGGCCTCACCAACTGTGCGAGGTATAGAAACCGTCTCCAGAGCGGACAAACCCCTGTAAGAAGATGCAAATAGAGGAGTACTCTGGCAGGAGCGAGTACCTTTCCGTAGGGCGATGGGCAAGTCCGCGGGTGGCGGAGCAGGAGCAGCGGACGAAGCGGGAGCATCAGTGTCACTGGCCGGAACGGGGAAGACAGTCGAAGGGCGGCGGGAGTAGACCTGACCAAAATGGGTGTCAACAGCGGTTGACGCCGGTGGAGGATGGAGGAGGAGAGGAGGACAATCATCGAGGACAGGGCCAGGAGGAGGAGAGGTAGGAGGAGGCAAATCCGGAAGAGGCTGGATGATGAGGGGAAGACAGTTATCAATGGCAGAGTCAGGAGGAGGAGAGGGAAAGGAGAATGGAGAACTTTCCACAAAGGAGACATCGGCGGAGATGACATACCGGCGAAGGTCCGGGGAGAAGCAGCGATATCCGCGCTGAGTGCGGGAATAACCGAGAAATATGCAGCGGAGAGATTTGGGAGAGAGTTTGGTGCGGCCAGGGCGAGTGTCACGAACATAACACAAGCAGCCAAACACTCGAAGAGGGAGGGAATGAAGAGGGAGAGTGGGGAAAAGAGCCCGAAAGGGAGTCTCCCCCTGAAGGATAGAAGAAGGAAGGCGATTGAGGAGGTAGGTAGCAGTGAGAATGGCATCGCCCCAAAAGAGCAGAGGCACCTGTCGGTGGAAGAGGAGGGCACGGGCAGTCTCTAGAATATGTCTGTGTTTCCGCTCGGCCACGCCGTTCTGCTGAGGTGTATCAGGACAGGAGGTCTGATGAAGGATGTCATTCGCCCGGAGAAACTGCCGAAAAGAAGTGGAGAGATACTCGTGCCCATTATCCGAGCGGAGACATTTGACCGAGATAGAAAAACGATTCTTAATTTCATGAAAAAAGGTTTGGAAGGTGGAAAACACTTCGGAGCGTTCCCGAAGAAGGTAAAGCCACGTCATTCGCGAATAGTTATCAATGAAGAAGATATAGTATTTATAGCCCAAGTGACTCGGAACGGTACACGGGCCCCAAACATCGGAATGAACCAGATCAAAGGGGTGGGAGGCCCATGTATCCGTGCGAGGAATGTAGGAAGAGCGATGATGTTTTGCAAAAGAGCATGACTCACAATGAAAAGTAGGAGTCCTACGGAAGTCCGGAAACATCTGATGAATGGTGGATGCAGGCGGGTGCCCTAATCGGGAATGGAGATCAAGTGCCCGAGAAGAGGTAGAGGTGCAAGCAATGGGCGCGGGCCCCTCGAACATGTAGACCCCGTCTCGAAGCCGGCCTCGACCAAGTTCCCGGTTCGTAGCCTGTTCCTGAAACACAACACCAGAGCAGGTAAATATGGCCGCACAGTTATAATCCTTAGTCAGTTTACTGATGGAAAGCAGATTAAAAGGACTGCGGGGCACATGTGCCACAGAGGGTAGATGTATCGAAGGAGTCAAGGAGCATGCGCCGAAACCCGCTATGGGGATAGTGGACCCATCAGCGACGGTGATGGCTGAAGAACCGGCATAAGGAAAGTAAGACGTCAACATACCAGCATCACCGGTGAGGTGGTCGGAGGCACCTGAGTCCAGCAGCCATGCAGGGGAGCAATGGCTGACCAAGGCAGTGGGGCAAACAGTACGGGCCAGAGAAGCCGAGGAGGGAGCGGGGCGGACAGAGGCCGGTGGATCATGAGGCCGCCTGAGGTCGGCCATAGATAGGGCCAGAGACGGGAAAAGAGAGGCGACAGTCGAGGACACGTCCCGGACCGCGGGTTGTCCCTGCCGCAGGTGCTGAGATGGTCGGCCATGCAGGACCCAACATCGGGCGATCAGGTGGCCAAACGTGCCACAATGGTGACAGAAGGGACGTGGACGACGTGAAGCACGACCACGTCCCGAGAAGTCCGCCATGGAAGCGGCGGGAGCTGAGGCAGCGGGCCGGCGGGATGATCGGGCGCAGGACGTGCGCGTGCTGGAAGGGCTGTCGGAACGAGGGCGCTCTGCGGGGATGAGGGCGTGCCGCCGGGAGAAGGGCGCTCTGCCGGGAGGGCCGTTGGGACAGAGGCCGAGGGCGAAGCGGGGCGAGTTGGAGACGCCGGGGAGCCGGGAGGCGCTGGGAGGCGCTGGGAGGCGCTGGGAGGCGCGGGAGGCGCGGGAGGCGCTGGGAGGCCGCGCAGGGCAGGGCGGCTGAGGCCGTTCCGGCGGGGCGAGCGGGTGATGGCGTCGGGAGCAGCGGGAGGCCGCCGGGAGCAGCGGGAGGCCGCAGGCAAGGCGCGCGGGTGAAGGCGGCGGGAGCCGCGGGAAACCGCGGGGAGGGAGCGCCGTCGGGGAGCCGTGGGGCGCGCGGGGGATGCCGCCGGAAGGGAGCGCGCAGGGCAGCCGGGAGGATGGAGCGCGCAGGACAGCCGGGACGGCGGGGCACCGGGAGCGCGGAGCAGCAGGAGGCACGGGAGGCGCCGAAGCTGTGGGAGGCGCCGGGTGCAGCAGGAGAGCCGCCGGGAGAATGGAGGGCCGCCGGGAGGTGAGCCGCAGGGGCTGGGCGCGCGGACGCGACGCCGTGAGGAGGTGCGCCGGGACGGCGGGGCGAGCCGGAAGCCGGGGAGCCGGGAGATGCCGCCGGGAGGGAGCGCGAAGAGGAGCGGCGAGGGAGGTGGTGCCGGGACGGGGGGAGGTGCGCGGGGGATGGCGCCGGGAGCCGGGGGGAGCCGCAGGGAGGATGGAGGGCGGTGCGACGGGAGGGCCGGGAGCCGCGGGCGTTGGGAGGGAGGGCCTGCCGGGAGGGTGCAGACCGGAGAGGAGAGGTGCGCCGGGAGGGAGGGCCTGCCGGGAGGGAGGGCCTGCCGGGAGGGAGGGCCTGCCGGGACGGGCTAGGGCAGGAGGGAGAGAGGCGGAGCCGGGAGAACGCCGGGAATCCGCAAGGGAGGGAGGGTTCGGGATAAAAATCCCTCTGATACCATGTAAAATAGGGAAACCCACTTACCTTCAAGGTGAGGTGGGGCTCTTCTTTTATAGAATGAAAAAGCGGAATGTACAAGGGAGTATTCCGATGTGGGACTCGGAAATACCCATAATAATACAAAAGAGAGTTTAACAAATATAAATTTATGATCATTGTCGATGTTATGGAAAACTGAGCAAATATGGATTAAATGAACCAAAAAAATCTCAGCCACAAGGACAAGGTTATATGAGCACATTATGAATGAAATCATAGATCAAAACAGGTTAATCCATGGAGAATGAATCTTCAGCAAAATTTAGATTTTTTTGGACTTCCTTTGGAGGGAATGAAACGGAAGGGATTACCCAAATTATATAGGTCACTTTTGAGAGGGGGGGGAATGGATAGGAAAACATAAAATACTTCAGTTACTGTTTAAAATAACTTTTTTACGATGAAATTGAGCGGCAATGGATGACCTATTGCCATTTAAAATCTCAAAATCTTTAAACTCTCAAAATAGGGAGTCAACAATGGAATGGAATGGAATAGACACCTGCAAATCCAACAAATTTGGTTTCATTTCATTCAATTTCATTTATGACAATTCAATTTCCTCTTACTCAAAACTCTCTAACATAATGCCAATTCATTAGATAGAAGTCTTAGATCATATTTTAATTAGGATTAAAATATGAGAAATGATAAGTTTTATCTTACTAAAAAAAAGTTTCCTATTATAAGTTATATTAAAGAAGAGATAAAGATGAAAGGAGATAGAAAATTTTAGTAATAGATTAAAGAGATTTGAGAAATATCTACACCAAAAAAGAGAAAGTGCGATTTTTAGTGAGGATAAACCCTAGTCGCCCATTTCTTTCCTTCATCACTATTGAGGCACGATTAGTATTACAAAGGAAAGAAGATGCCAATTGATGTTCATGAAGATGAATGATTCATAAACCCCTGCCCATCTCTTTTCTTCATCACGGTTGGTATTACAAAGGAAAGAAGATACCAATTGATGTTCATGAAGATAAATGATTCATAAAACTCATGTGGATACCATAGAAACTTGCAAAATTTTGCTTCAAGTCGAGATTTATATTGAAAACAAGAGGTTTGTCACAAAAAATGACCTATTCGGATATGTACACGAAATTTTGATTCATATATGTTCTACATAGATTATGAGTACATGATTTAGAAAGTTTTGAATACAAGGACTCTTGGGGTGCATTTGGTACATGAAAGCATTTTATGTTTTCATTTTTCATGTGGATACCATAGAAACTTAGCAAAATCTAGTGCCAAGCCAATAATTTATATTAAATATAAGAGGTTTGTCACTAAAATTACCTACTCAGATATTCACTCTAAATTTTTTATTTATATATGTTCTACACAGATATGAACTCCGATTTTTTATTTATATATGTTCTACATAGATTATGAGTAAATAATTTAGATATTTTTGGTACGCATATCAGATGTGATAAATCCCTACACCCAGCCCACCATTCTTATTTGTTTTGGTGCACGTGTGATAAATCCCTACACCCTGCCCACAATTTTTATTTGCTATAGGGGCAAAGACTCATGGGGTTCATTTGTTACATGAAAGGATTTTATGTTATCATTTTTCAAGGATGTATCAAAAAAATGTATTAAAAAATGTTTTGGAAAGTGACGTCAATACAAGGGAATTTCATTTTGAAGTGTTCTAATTTCCCATTTTACAGGAAAATGATAACATGTTTTTTTTCAGAAATTTATTATTTTCATTTTCATTTCCTAAAAAAAGATTTTCCATTTGCACAATCCAACACATTTTCTAATACATTCTTGAAAAAATGAAAATAGAAAACATTTTCATATAGCAAACACAACCTTTATCCTTATAGTTTTTGTGGAAACGCTAGGAGTCACACGATAGAAATTTGCAGATAAATAAAAGAGAGAAACAAAAGGAGGAGAAGATGAACACAGATACAACGATTTACATGGTTCGAGAATGATCCCTACATCCACGGAAAGACATAAATATCACAATGGAATTCGGAAGCACAATTACAGAGAGTTTTCAGTTTCAAGCATAGAAACCCAAGCTCGAAATGAGCTAATAAAAAGGACGAGCCACAATTCCACCAATCCAACAATAGTTTTCTATTATCATTCTACTCCTATGTTGCACTTGGTTCACGCCCTTATTAATCATTTTAATCGTTCACTAGTGCCAGAATAGAGTGCCCGGTGCTTAATGTTGCCACTAGAATCTCAAAGCATCACACCTAGATAATCAAGCATCATCAAGACTCGAATTATCTATTCATTCAGCACAACCTAGCACCATAATATGAAACGTTTGTATGTATCCAGGACAAGATGGCACTAATAAGAAAACATTACCTCACATGGCCAGCCATCAACAACAAAAACATCCAAGGAAAAACCATCAATAGTGGAAAACGCATGTGCCTCTTGAATGTTCAGACCAAGCTCGGCAAGCAAAGAAGTTAGCTACAAAATCAAAAATAAATATAGAAATAAATAAATAAATAATCAAGAGTGCACAAACAAAGCGAAAAGAGAAGACAAGGAGAGCAGCATGCAAAAACTAATGCAAGAAAAATTCGTACATGATCATGCAATGGAAGTTCAAAAGTCTAATGAAAGGAGTATTGCATTAAAAAAAGGCAACAAAGGAAAATTTAAGAAATTTTCTAAAACTTAAGTGTGAAGCACATGTAAAACATATGATTTTTTTTAGTAGAGAAGTGAGAACCCACATGCTTGCACATCATTATTTATGAAAGTGACCCTATAATTAGGAATGAAATTCCCAAAACAGTGTTTCAAAACAAACACAAAATCATATTCCTAGAAAGCAAATGCAAGCACGCATGTAGAGGGTAAGGATGCAAAATCATATTCCGGGTTATCTATTCCCTCTTAACCAACATAACTGAACATAGGCTAACAATATTCAACTATTCTCCTTGGTTTTCACTTTGATCTTCGAGCAAATTAGGGTTAATGATGCCCACCTGATGGGAAAATGTGTGTTATTTCAAATGAAATATAACTGAATAGCTAATCAGGTGTGATTTCATTGAAAAAAATAGCTCACAGTAACCCAGACAAGTTTGGCATTATATATGACTATGTACAAGCGCAACTTTCTAATTGAACAAGCCTATACTTGGCAAACTATCATACGGAAGCTTTGCAACTACCTGACTAAGTAATTTTGGTTTGTCATATGTTGAGAAAGTGATTTCATGCATAGGTCTGCAAAGAGGAAACAAACAGACGGGGTGAATTTTCAAAATAATAGTCTAACTTTTGATCAATAAAAGATAGTCGAAACTATAATTTATTGAGTATAATAATCATCCATAATACTTCAACAATTAATGCACTTGCTCAGATAAAAAAAGATAATTAGAACTTAAAATCATGATCTCATTAATGTCATTTTAAAAGTTGAATGTCTCATTCACAATCCAAATTGCTGATATTCTAATTTACCCTCAAACTCCAAGAATACACACATGTAGATGCACACATACATACAAGCAGCCACTTGAAGAAGTTTTAGTATACTATTCACACTTAAAACCAAACTTGATCCTCTCTCCTTCCTTCAATAGAACATTAACCACAAAACCCACCAAAAGAAACTAAAAGTCATTGCAGTCAAAGAAACAATAATAATACTTCCGGTGGATATTTACCATATGATTCAAAATAATTCTTCGCATATAGAAATCATGCCACAGACAACATGGACAGAAATTAAAAAAAAAAACACAGAAAATTATCCAACTCAAAGTCAGATTAATAGAAGAATTAAAAAATTTAATAACAAAATAAACACAAAAACACTGACTTCAAGCTTACATAATGTTATGAGAAAATTTTAACTCAACAGAATTTTCCACTTCCAATCCTTCTGAAAATTTCCAAAAAATACAGAACTATGTGATCCAATCAGAGTTGATTACCGGGAAAACAGTGTGCTAGCATGGACTGAACTGTCCTCAACTTGCAAAGGTGATGTACTTGCTTCAAGTGCGAGGGCCTGAAGATTAGGTGATGAACCAAACG
The DNA here is from genome assembly GCA_963277665.1 of Viscum album. Taxonomy (NCBI): domain Eukaryota; kingdom Viridiplantae; phylum Streptophyta; class Magnoliopsida; order Santalales; family Viscaceae; genus Viscum; species Viscum album. Next base: position 2,104,452,818 of record OY728140.1, on the reverse strand, counting down.
TAGGTGGGGGGTGAACTCTGATGTTATGAAAAGGCAGAAAGAATCATGAGAGACAAATGACAGTCAGCAACAAAATACGAAAAATAGAGCAAGATGTTTTTAAACAAACAATTGACTTAGAACCAAGACAAGAAATCTTAAACAAATGAAAATAACCAAGGATACCTTTGTCCGCTAGAGAAGTTCGGAGCACTTGGCTCTCCTTTTCCAGGAGAGTTTGAATTTGATGAATCTGTGAGATTCCCGTTTGGATAAACCTGAATAAAACAGAAACAGTTAAAATGAAACTTACTCGTGAAAAGAAATTTTGGGATTTTATTTTCAAAGTAAAGCCTATTCCAGCTTCATCCAATGAGGGTTAAGCACCTGCACTAGGCGAACATCAATTGCAGGCCTGTCTGTAGAATTATGGGCAAGATGCAGCAATCTCTTGTGCATAAGAACATCTTCTGATCTCTCTACATTCACATCTATGGCATACCTGAAAGGCAACAAAATCCAATGCATTCAGCATTGTGTACACAGACAGAATTGACAGCAGAAGGAAGGTAGACTCAACTTCCGTTAAATTGGCGTAAGAAAATCGAGTGTTACATTGTAATCACTTAAATGGGGAAAAACAGAAAAAGTTGAAATGATCTTTAAGGGCTTGTGTAGAACCACCTGCAGGATCTATGGGAGATCACTGAGAGGGGGGTGAATAAGTGGTTTTAATTTCTTTTTAATGTTTCTTTCGAAACAACCTTTGCCACCTGTTAAGATGAATGATGTTTGCTGTCTTCACACATTCAACACACACCAACATAAGGAGCACAACAATTTACAAGGTTCACCGCTCAAAATGAGATGGCTAGTCCTTGGTGCGAACAGGAAAACTCAAGATCAAACGACCCACTATAATCGTCTGTGAGTACAAACGAGCAGAGATTATCCTTAACCCGTGTTACACGTCGCCCAGCAATGTTTCAGTGCATCCCACACACAAGTACATCTCACGCTTTACAATGATAGCAAATATTGACAACTGAAGAGTCTTCCTCCTGTAGACTGCTATCAAGTTGTCGGATGTGATGAGTTCTACTATTGTTTTTTAACAGTAACAAGACACCAATTCAATTGACATACACGGCACTGTATGCAACGACTGTAATAATGCGGTTGCAGTTACAGAGTATTCAAATTTGAATTCTCCTGAAGACTCGGATATCTGTCTTCAATACTCTCATTGCTCCTCTTTATAACCGATGCAATAACTGTCACATGACTGCATGTAAATACAGTGAAAATATAATGCGATTACTGATATTCATTTCGCAGCACAAATCTCTACCTGAATATCTCCATATATCTTCACAGCGCAGCCCATTTAATTTATGGCGTGGATCTCTCGAATAACAGCCTGAATCACAATCCTTGATTGTGATATTTATCTCGATGAAGAGCACATCACTTGGCATCGTCTTACTTATTTTTTATGAGCCTTTGAATGAGTTTAGATGCAATATTAATCACCCAGATCATCCCATGAAGAATTCCCAGCATTTGATTTTATCACTGCTTTAATTCTCACCGAACCACAAAATCTTAAGTCCGGAGCCACCCTCACGAAGTTTTGATGGCCTTTAGGCGGGTGGAATGACCTTTATGCAGATGGAATTTACCCTTGCAATGACCTTTACGCAGATCTTTAGGATCATTACGTAGCCAATAGAAACCAGGAGTTGCCTTTTGTTAGGCTAGTGAGTGTGCGTGTCTTACGACAGGGAGAGAAAACTACTGCGCTGAGAATTGAGAATGTTATTAGCAGAACAATCGGCTTTTACATGAGATATTTCAGAGAAAAACAACAGGACAAACTCCAGAGAGACCACCTCCTGGACTTCCGCCTGCTGCAATGTCGAAGAGCTCGGAACCACAACAGCTCCCGCCTGAATCTGTTCCAACAGACTCGGTTCTGTTTTCCACTACCATCCCCCTGCCCCCGCACGTGCTCCACTTATATCACTTTCCACTAACTGTCCGCTTTTCCCTTTTTACCCCTCCTCTTATAAGTATAAAGTAGAAGTAACCGGAGGGGCAGATGATTCAAAGGAGGGGACCGAACTGCTAACATTTTCCCCGTCACAAAATGGCACCTTGTCCTCAAGGTGAAGATCGGGGAATTGAGCCAACAAATGCTCTGCATCTTCCCAAGTAGATTCCTCCTGCGGGCTGCCTTGCCATTGAATCAACCAGCTACCGTAGGGACGACCGGAAACCTGTTTTGTAGCCAAAATAGCTGCAGGAACAGAAAAATCAGTGGCATTGCTAGCCCAAGAAGCAGGAAGTTCGGAACAAGCTGTAGATGAACCAATGGCATGCTTGAGCTGGGAGACATGGAAAACCGGATGGATTCGAGTAGTGGGGGGTAAAGAAAGTTTGTAGGCAGTATTTCCCAATCGAGCCACAATGGGATAGGGCCCATAAAAATGGGCTGCTAACTTTGGAACGAGCTTGGTAGATTTAGAAGTCTGAATATTGGGCCGAAGTTTGACGAAAACAGATTCACCAATTTCGAAAGTAACATCTCGACGGTGCTTGTTCGCGTAGCGGACTGTTGGTCGGAGTGGATACTCAAGAGGGGGGGTGAATTGAGTTCCAATTAAAATTTTCTGTTAAAAAAATTGTTTATTAAAATCCCCATATTTCAAAAACAGATTAAACTGTAGTGAATTTATACAGATTATAAAGGTTCAATTAGTTTCTCAAAGATTGATTAGTTCTCAGTTAACTTAATCTTATGATTAAATTAACTTTTGAAACTAACTTACTGGTTTATAATAAATATAAACACTTGCGAGTTTAACTATCAAAGTAGCTTTGAAAATAAATTATATTTCAAAGTAATAGCAGCGGAATATGAAATAAATATGTAGTATGGATATAGTATGTAGCTACAAACACAGAGAATTAACCAAGAGGTTCAGTCTCAAGCCGAGACTTAGTCCTCTCAAAAGTTTATATAAAAATGATCCACACCCTGGATCGGGGTTAACAACAGTGAACACACTGTCCAGGTCACAAGACCTCTACCACAGTTCTGCGTGGGGAAACAAACAACAGCTTAGAGCTGTCCAGGTCTCACACGACCTCTACCACTATCCACAGTGGGAAATGAAGTGTAAAAAGGTTTGCTGAGGATTTACAGATCCTCCAGTGAAAGTACAGGAGTCAGTGTGTGTGTTTAATACAGCAGATAAGACACACTGCTCAAAATGTAAAACAAATGTATCACAGAGCAGAGATGTAGAGTTTAGAAATGGCTCTAGTGATTTCAGTGTAGCTCTGGACTCTTTTGTATTTGGTCAGAATTTATTCTGAGTCCTCTTCTCGTTTTTGTTTGAGAAGAAGAGTGTCGTATGCTTCAGGTTCAAAGGCAGTGAGATGTAGTCGATGAAGTTCTTCAATGTTCTTTTGTATGCACATAACTCTTCTTGAGTAGGCTTGATTGTGTATGAGGTTTTGTCTTGCTTGGTTCTTCCTCTTCTTTCTTTCCTCTATATTCTTCTTGTATTCTTCTGTCCACTACTCTTTTCTTCAGCAGAGTCTTCTTGTATTTATGTCACGTGCTTCGGAAGACAGAAAAAGTTTCTTTTCCGCAGGTACGAGGTACGGTTTCCTGACATCCGACAACCTTTATTAATTAATTGACAGAGCATTAAAATATACCTAATATGACCGTTGGTTAAATTAAATAAAGATAAAGATAAAGAAATTCAAACAGTTGTTTATGACTATTGAAGAATCAAGTGATCGGTAGGTCATCAGCATTAGCGAGTAATGATCGGTGACTCAGATAGATCAGCATCGGTCTGTCATCTAATCGGTGAGTCAGTTTGATCAGCATCAGTGAGTCATTTGATCGGTGGCTCATTTTGATCAGCATCGGTGAGTCATTTGCATCGGTGAGTCGTTTGCATCGGTGAGTCATTTGCATCGGTGAGTCGTTTGCATCGGTGACTCATTTGCATCGGTGAGTCATTTGCATCGGTGAGTCATTTGCATCGGTGAGTCATTTGCATCGGTGAGTCATTTGCATCGGTGAGTCATTTGCATCGGTGAGTCATTTGCATCGGTGAGTCATTTGCATCGGTAAGTCATTTGATCAGCATCGGTCTGTCATCTGATCGGTGAGTCAGTTTGATCAGTGGCTCATATTGATATCGGATCGGTGCGACCGTTGTCCTTTGATATTGGATCGGTGCTTCCGATGTCTGTTGATATTGGATCGGTGCTTCCGATGTCTGTTGATATTGGATCGGTGCTTCCGATGTCTGTTGATATTGGATCGGTGCTTCCGATGTCTGTTGATATTGGATCGGTGCTTCCGATGTCTGTTGATATTGGATCGGTGCTTCCGATGTCTGTTGATATTGGATCGGTGCTTCCGATGTCTGTTGATATTGAATCCAGAAGACTTCCAAAATACTTTGTAAGTCAATAAGCATAGACAAAAACATGATAACAGATTCATTAACAGATTGTAATTAAGGTTATGAGAAATCAAACCAGATTAAGCATTAACGGTATGTGATGATTTGTGATTATTAAAACATCAATCATAGACATGAAATCAACAATCTTCCAGAGGGCTCAACAGACTCGGTTCTGTTTTCCACTACCATCCCCCTGCCCCCGCACGTGCTCCACTTATATCACTTTCCACTAACTGTCCGCTTTTCCCTTTTTACCCCTCCTCTTATAAGTATAAAGTAGAAGTAACCGGAGGGGCAGATGATTCAAAGGAGGGGACCGAACTGCTAACATTTTCCCCGTCCCAAAATGGCACCTTGTCCTCAAGGTGAAGATCGGGGAATTGAGCCAACAAATGCTCTGCATCTTCCCAAGTAGATTCCTCCTGCGGGCTGCCTTGCCATTGAATCAACCAGCTACCGTAGGGACGACCGGAAACCTGTTTAGTAGCCAAAATAGCTGCAGGAACAGAAAAATCAGTGGCATTGCTAGCCCAAGAATCAGGAAGTTCGGAACAAGCTGTAGATGAACCAATGGCATGCTTGAGCTGGGAGACATGGAAAACCGGATGGATTCGAGTAGTGGGGGGTAAAGAAAGTTTGTAGGCAGTATTTCCCAATCGAGCCACAATGGGATAGGGCCCATAAAAATGGGCTGCTAACTTTGGAACGAGCTTGGTAGATTTAGAAGTCTGAATATTGGGCCGAAGTTTGACGAAAACAGATTCACCAATTTCGAAAGTAACATCTCGACGGTGCTTGTTCGCGTAGCGGACCATCAACTGCTGTGCACGAAGAAGATTGTGCCGTAAATGAAGCAAAACCTGATCACGCTCAAGGAGTAATTCAGCCACGCTGGCAACCGGAGAATCCCCACCCAAAAATTGTTGAACAACAGGGGGCTTGCGGCCATATACTGCTTCGAACAGGGGCAGTTTTGTGGAAGCATGGATGGCTGTGTTATAACAATATTCGGCCCAAGGAATGCAATGGGACCAAGTAAATGGCCGTTCCGAAGCAAAACAGCGCAGGTAAGTTTCAAGACATTTATTCACTATTTCTGTTTGGCCATCCGTCTGTGGATGATACGAAAAACTCATTTTTAATGTAGTGCCTTCTATTCTGAATAATTCGCGCCAAAAATTACTGACAAAGACGGGATCATGATCATTAAGAATAGAGCGTGGGATACCATGCAAACGGACCACTTCCTTGAAAAACAATTTGGCCACTGTCTTGGCTGTATAGGGATGGCGTAGCAACAAAAAATGAGCGTATTTTGTCAGACGGTCCACTACAACCAGAATAACAGAAAACCCTTGTGACCTTGGTAAGCCAGAGATGAAATCCATAGAAAGCTCATCCCAAACGAGATTGTGCCTGGTATTTATGGCGTTGGCATGTGTCACACTCACGAACATACTGCTGGACACGTTTGGTCATTCCCTTCCAATATAACCCCGCCGCTAAACGTTTGTAAGTCTTGAGGAATCCAACATGGCCTCCAACCGGAGAAGAATGATAATAATGGAGAAACTTAGGAATAAGGCTGGATTGGGTGGACAAAACCAATCGATTCAAACGGTAAAGTAACCCCTGATGGACAGAATAGGGTGGGCGACAGTCGGGATCGAGCTGCAAAGCTGCAGACAAATCTGTGAGCACAACGTCACTCTGGTATTCTGCCTTAACAGTATCAACATCCAACCAGAGGGGTTCGGACACTGCCGATCCGAGAACAACCGAATCGTCCAGGTCCCCTGTGGCGCGACGGGAAAGAGAATCCGCTGCCTGGTTAATACACCCGGGTTTGTACAGCACCTCAAAATCAAGTCCTAATAGTTTAGCTTGCCAATTCTGCTGATTAGCTGAAGGAAAGCGCTGGCTGAGCAAGTGTTTTAAAGCTTTATGATCAGTATAGACTACGAAGTGTGTTCCGACCAGATATTGCCGCCAGTGATTGACGGCCAAGACAAGGGCCATAACTTCCTTTTAGTAAACAGATTTATTCAGATTAGCTTCAGCTAGAGCCTTACTGAAGTAAGCCACTGGTCGGCCGGACTGCATAAGAACAGCACCTACCCCACGGCATGAAGTGTCACATTCTATAAGAAAGGGCTGCTGGAAGTTTGGCAGAGCAAGCAAAGGGGCAGATACCAAGCAGTCCTTGAGGAGAGTAAAAGTCTGCTCTTCAACTGAGGTCCAATGAAAATTATTTTTTTTGGTCAATTCTGTCAATGGTTTGGCAATCTTGCCATAACCAGCAACAAATTTTCTGTAGTACCCCGTCAATCCCAAAAAACCACGGACTCCCTTCACTGTATGTGGGCGTGGCCAACCAAGAATACAGTCCACCTTTGTCTGATCCATGGAAACTCCCTCAGAAGAAATTACATGGCCAAGGTATTCTATGGATTGTTGGGCAAAGAAGCATTTTTTCCTATATAGGTGGAGCTTATTGTTGGTGAGTATCTGGAGAATGGTTCCCAAGTGAGCCAAGTGGCCCACCCAAGATTTACTATAAACGAGAATATCATAAAAAAAAAACCAAAACAATCCACCGCAGATAAGCCTTGAAAATTCTGTTCATGGTAGACGGGAATGTTGCAGGGGCGTTCATCAAACCAAATGGCATGACAAGAAATTCATAGTGCCCCTCATGTGTACGGAAAGCAGTTTTGTGCACATCCTCTGTTTTGACCCGAATTTGATGGAATCCAGATTTTAAGTCCAGCTTGGAGAAAAAATTGGCCCCATGCAACTCATCTAATGATTCTTCTATGATAGGGATAGGAAATTTGTCCGGAATAGTGAGTTTGTTGAGTGCCCGGTAGTCAACACACATCCACCAGCTGCCGTCTTTTTTTTTTACGAGTATGATGGGACTGGCATACGGACTGTTGTTGTGCTGAATAATACCTTGTTCAAGCATCTCACTAACTTGCTGCTTGACTTCGTCCTTGAGGTGATGGGCCAGCTTATAGGGACGGATACTAACTGGAACTGAACCAGTCACCAGAGTTACCACATGATCGGTTTCCCTGCTCAGAGGTCAGCCATGTCTTTTCAAATAAGAAATTAAAGCTGTTTAGAACTCCCTCCAACTGCTGCTGGCCAGCCTTTTTCCCTATTCCCGCTTTTTGTGCTGGAAGCTGAAGTTGGGCCTGCCAGTTCCAGCCCTCTAACAACAGATTCTTAGTTTGAACTTTTGGTTGAGTACCCGATTGGAGGTCTTTCCCAACCATTTTTCCCTGGAGTTTTATCTCCTGACCACACCACCAAAATTCCATGGTCTTGTGGCTCCAATTGGTTAAAACACTGCCCAGGTTCCTCAGTCATTGCATGCCCAAAACGATATCTGGTCCCCCAGTTTCAAACACAAAAGCATCCACTTCCACAATAAAATTTTCTAGGCTGATTTTTATCTGCTTAGATAAGCCCCGAGAGAAAGCACGTGACTCATCTCCTAGCTTTATTCCAAAAGTGTTGGTTGGGCTTACCCCCACATTAGCCAATTTTGCTAATTGTCTGGAGATGAAGTTGTGACTTGCTCCACTATCAACAAGAACCAGCACTAGTACTCCGGAGAGATGTCCCTCAGGCATCATGGAATCAGCCCCCGCTGAACTGACACTTCGGAATTCCACTGCTTCTCCAGGCATTCCTGGGGATCTATCTTCCTATTCCCCTTTTTCTGGCAACAAACAACAATCTAATTCAGCAATGTCCTCCCTCCTCTGTATCTCCTCAGGTTCCTCTATTTCCCAGATCATCACCCGAAGATTTCTATCAGGACATCTATGCATTGGCCCAAAGGGTTGGCCACACCGGAAACACAACCCTTTCTGCTTTCGTTCCTCCCGTTCCTGAAGACTCAAAGCCTTCACCCCATTCCAGCGTTCCTCTCCAACAATTTTCTTGAAATCTTCCTCTCGACGACTGGGAGCTGGAACTGGTTAGCCAGCTGAAACATTTGTTGTTATCAGTCCAGGTTTCCGAGTCCAGGGGGTTGCCTCTGGTCGAAGTCGTGAGCTCCGGATTACCCCTTCACTGACCAATTCCTTCTCAACCTTCTGTGCTAACACTATCATCCGACTTCTGGTCGCCGGCTCATGTGTAGATATCCGGTTCTCTACTTCAGGGCACAAACCTCCCATGAATAAGCTCATATACCACGACTTCGGGAAATCCGAGATTCTTAGAGCGATCTGCTCAAACTCTTCAATATACTCGTCCACTGTACTGGTCTGCCGCAAATTCTTCAAGTACCTCAGTAGATCACCATCAGTATTTTTGCCAAACTGATCCGTAACAGAAACTTTGAACAAATTCCAAGTCGGTTCTGGCGTACCTTTGTGCCAAGGAACCAATATAACGTTGTTCCCTCCATACAAATCTGCGCATAATGCAACTTCATTTCCTCTGGAGTACGATTGATAAGAAAATAGGTGTCTGCCTTTGTCATCCACCCAGACGGATCTTCCCCAGAGAACAAAGGTAATTCAACTCGTCTCGTCACTCCGCGCATCTCGTCAAAAGGTACGTCCTCCTCCGCAGAGGTCTTTTCTCTAGCGCGCCCCCTGCACTCCACACTTCCAGACTCTTTACCTTCCACAACTTGCGGCACTGCCTTACTTTGTTTTTCCATTTCAGAGCCACGCTCCAACTGCTGTTCCACTTCTTTCTTTCGCTCCTTGGTCTGTTCCTCCAAATTCCACACTCGGAGTGACATGCGCTCCTCAGTCTGCTGCGCGACATCCATCGCCACTCGTTGACTTTCGTTTTGCACTCGCATCAGCTTTTCCAAATTCTCTTGCATGGAATTCATCGCAACCTTGATACTCTCCATAGCCAATTCAACCGATCCTATTCGACTCTCCATCCTGGTTTGCATCTATTGCGCGACGTTATCTTCCAGCTCCAATCCGTTCTCCTCATCACAGTTTCCCCAACGGAGTCGCCAAATGTTAGGCTAGTGAGTGTGTGTGTCTTAGGACAGGGAGAGAAAACTACTGCGCTGAGAATTGAGAATGTTATTACCAGAACAATCGGCTTTTACATGAGATATTTCAGAGAAAAACAACAGGACAAACTCCGGAGAGACCACCTCCTGGACTTCCGCCTGCTGCAATGTCGAAGAGCTCGGAACCACAACAGTTCCCGCCTGAATCTGTTCCAACAGACTCGGTTCTGTTTTCCACGGTTTAACGTACCATCCCCTTGCCCCCCCACGTGCTCCGCTTATATCACTTTCCACTAACTGTCCACTTTTCCCTTTTTACCCCTCCTCTTATAAGTATAAAGTATTGGCGGGCGAGAAGTAACCGGAGGGGCAGATGATTCAAAGGAGGGGACCGAACTGCTAACACCTTTACGTACCATAGGACTTTGCCCAATTTCATATCTTTACGCAATGCTCCATGGCCCTTATGTAGTCAATGTCATCTCCAGATGACCTTTACACCTTTACGTATCAATGTAATTTCCAGACTTCAACACGACTCATCTCCAATCAAAATGACTACCTCCACGGCATGTTCGAGCTTCATAATTTTTGTAGAATGGTACAATTCCTACCTCAAAGAGAGGTGGAGACTTTCATTTATAAATAGAGGAAAATAAATACAAGTAGGAGGAAACCGATGTGGGACTCGAAAATACACAACTCAAACATACACTTACTCAGGTATAACACTCCCCCTCAAGCTAGAACAGGTATAGCTTGGAAGAAGAGTCTCGCAAAAAAGAAAGTAAGAAGACACCAAAAAACAAGACCGCACACACTCCCCCTTAAGCTGGGCCGCTGATGTTGTGGATGCCCAGCTTGATGCATAGAGAGTCCAGTCGAGCCCCCGACAAGCCTTTGGTAAAGATGCAAGCAAACTGATAAGTTGTTGGAATGTAGCTAAAACTGATATGGTTTTGCTCAAGGTGATTGCGAAGAAAGTGACAGTCAATCTCGATATGCTTCGTGCGTTCATGAAAAACTGGATTAGAAGCAATCTTCGTGTCTGCCTGATTATCACGCCAAATATGTGTAGGTTCCGGGAGCAGCGGAAGCGTAGGAGGGACGGTGCCCAACTTTAATTTTTGCCATATTCAATGAACAATTCGGGATCAATACGACGATGAACGCCAGTATCCACAGAATTGAATCAAGAATTTAGATAAAAGAATAGAAACCCGAAACTGAGAGAGAGGATCAACATATTTTGTTTATAATTAATTTAATTCGATAAGAATTATCTCCAAGGTGATTCTTTTTTCGTTGATGCGTTCGGCCACAGAACTGCAGGTGTACCGTTGTTGCGTTGTAGAGATCAAGGGTAGATCTCCTCTAGCGGCGATCCATACGTGTTCCACGTATCTCCAGACGTCGCCGAAGGAGTCTCCGAGTGCTAACACAAAAGATCCTTGCGCTTGCGATATCCGCCTTCGATCGCCTTGAGAACCGCTTCCAAAACGTTCTCCTTGATCCGGTGGAGGAGGATCGCTCTCGTTCTTGAGAGCGTTCTTGGAGAGGGATGAACATTCTAGGCTTGAGAGTTTTTCTCCAATTCGTTGTGCACAACCCCATCGATGTCTCTTGGCTAGCGCTTGGCTAATAAGAGAATAATATAACCAGACATTTAATTCATTAGGGTAATAATAAATAATTTGCACAAGTGCCTTAATTATTTTATTAATCCTAGTGAAACCCCCATGTTAAATAATAACAGCAATATTATTATTTCATGACATGTGCTTAACATGCAAGTTATAATTAAATATTATTTAATTAAATATTATTTAATCAAATAATATTCAATATTATTATTTCTCATTGGACCCTTAAACTCGGTCTGTCAATGCTCCTCAATATTTATTGCGCCTTGAATAATAACTATTTATTTATTAAATAAATATCACTGCATTATTCGCCGATAAATAAATAAATATTTATTAATTATTCCGCTCACAATATATTCTCTCGAATAACTAGTGACGGAATAAATACGACCAGGCATACATGAATAATTATGAAACCACAACCGGAAATAATATTTATTCAACTTGTTAAATAATAAATTATTTAACTGAGATATTTGATACACTTAGTGTGTGACCCTCTAGGCCTCTTTCTCAGTGGCATTAGGTGAATCTGCTTAAAGTCCAAGGTTAGCGTCCAGCAACACGTCAAGACACCCATAGAGAAAGAAGCTGATGTCCCAACGACATGTGACCTCATACGAACGTTTACCGTTTAATATAATCTCTTTATCGCAATATCTCTAATCGAGCATGTGTCATCAACCTATATGTTCGATATCACTTTCTTTGACTTTCCGGAAATAGAACTTGCTTATTGATCACCATAGTCGTGGATTTATTTATGTTATATCATTTTCATCAAAGGGCCTGAGATATTATCTTCTGTTAAAGAACCGAAAAGATAAATTCTTTCTCGCATTATTCATTAATGCAATATTACTCGCGACGCACTCAACATATCCTACCTCGTCACGAACATTTGTCATCACGGTTTTCATCAATACATCTAAGTGCGCGACTCGTAATATCCATTAATAATAATCTTAAAGTCTAAGAGTCAATACACACGTCCGCAGATAGGAATATCCAATAACACTTATAAATATGGATTTCCTACTCGGGTCTCGTTCTCATAATATCCTAGTGGATATCACCAAGGGTGTATATCATGAGAAGGTGCCTCAAAGTCCTATGAGTCTCCACCCCCGATAGTCTGTATCATTTGTGTCCTTCAAATGATATCATCCGGCTATAGAACGTATATTCAAGAATAGTGTCATAGCACTTCCGGGTTCTCATCATAGCAGGGATCCGCTATAATCTTTTAGTGCGACAGTTACTCTTAAGACATTATCACATACAATGTTACGCAGAAGAACAATCATGATGTGATAAGAAATTTATTAATATTCAAAACCATGAATATAAGTTATCATAAAGTACAAAAGAAGTTGGTTCTAGGACACCAACTCCAACAATATGAGCAGAAGTCTGTGGCGGGAAACCAATTTTATGAAGAAGATGACGAAGCTAAAAAAATTCAGCAGCGACCACGGTATTCAGATTCTGCACTGGATCTGGAGATAACAGTTTGCTTCTTGCTTCGCCATGAGATTAAGTTACCGGCCAGGGAAAACGTAAAACTCAGAAGTAAACTTTCAGGTAGCTAAGCAACTAGCCTAGTCAGTATCACAGAAGTCCTTAATATTCAGATGATCGTGAGGTGAATACCAAAGACCACGGGCAGGGTCTTTCTTAATGTACTTGACAATGCTAAGGACGTCATCCCATTGGGATTTCGTCAGATGTTCCATGAATTCGCTAACCATGCTGACAACGCAGACAATATCCGAACGAATCATGGTAAGATAATTGAGTTTACCCACAAGACGACGATACCTCTCTAGGTGAAAATATGGGTTTGTGGCATCATGTAGAGACCATTCCTCGGGTTCAAGAGGAGTGTCAACGACAGTTGTCTGAGACAAGCCAGCATCCTGCAAGAATCTGTCAAACCATGCACGAGAAGACTGCTTGAGCCTATAAAGAGAGCGACGAAACCGGCAAACAGAACCGGCTCCTGAGGCAAGGAAACCAGAAGGTTGTTACGGATATACTTCTTCTTCAAGAAAACAATGTAGAAATGCATTCTTGATATCAAGTTGATGAAGAGGCTAATGATGAGCAGGCAAGAGAGATGGATAATCAAACGGATGTCATTTTAGCAACCGAAGAGAATGTGTCGAAATAATCAACACCATATGTTTGGGCGAAGCCTTTTGCCACGAGACGGGCTTTAAGACGATGAAGAGTGTCATCTGCATTTAGGCGGACCGTATAAATTCATTTGCTGCCAACAATCAGTTTACCTACCGGAAGGGGGACCAGATCCCAGGTGTGATTGTCGTCCAATGCATGTAATTCATCCCGCATTGCTTGAAGCCACCCAGAGTGAGATTTAGCCTCAGCAACCGTACGAGGAACAAATATCGTCTCTAGAGCAGAGAAGTCTTTGCGTGAAGTTGTGTAAAGAGAATTATTCTGGCAAGAGCGAGTATCTTTCCGCAATGCAATCGGTAAGTCATCGGTACCCGTAGCAGGAGCGACGGACGAAGTTGGGGAGATGGTGTCGGTCGGGACGGGGCATGTTCGATGGACGACGAGAGTAGACGGAGCCAAAACGAAAACCATCTGATTTGGTCAACGGAGGCAGGGGTGGGTGGGTGGTGAGAGGGAGACAGTCATCGATGGTGGGATCAAGATGGGAAGAGGGTGAAGAGGGTAACAATGGAGAGTTCTCAATGAATGAGACATCAACAGAGATGATATAATGTCCCAAGTCAGGAAAGAAACAACGGTAGTCACGTTGGGTACGATAGTATCCCAGAAAGATGCAACGGAGGGCCTTTGGGGGAAATTTAGAGAGACGGGGACGAGTACCACGAACATAACAAAGACACTCAAACACGCAAAGTAGAAGAGGGTGAGGATGAAGAGAGGGAAACAGAGCCGAAAACGGACTCTCCCCCTGAAGGATAGAAGAAGAAAGATGATTGATAAGATAGGTGGCACACACCTTGGGTCTGGCAGTGTTGCCTGTTGTGGACGTGTTTGAGGTACACGGCGTGTAACCTCCGATTGCACAGCAGGTCATTCCTCGTGTCGTGTATTCGATACACGGCACGCTTGGGACACCCCGTGTACTCGGTCGTGAGATAACGAGGACTACACATCGTGTAGTTCTTCATGTCGTGTGTCAGACTATCTGGATCTACACGTCGTTCCGATCTATTCCGATCTTAGATCCGATTTTATCGGATCTGACCCGATAAAAATAGATATGGGCAAGAAAATAAAAGTACACAGCGTGTACTTAGGAAGTACACGTCGTGTACTCTTGTTTTGCCCAGGCAGAGCCTTTGGCACCTTCATATGGTGTGAATCGAATGCTTCTGTGTTATTAATCATTAACCGATTACTGGTTATGTTGTCAAGCACGAAGAAAGAGTATAGACGACGATGTCGAAAATTAAAACGAATCATTTTTAAGTAAAAAAAACACAAACACATACAACCAATCAACAAATAATAAATAATTATAAATTAAACATGTGATCACTCTGATGTCATTTGTAGGTTTCGGATGCAGCGGAAACGTCCTTTGTTGGTATGATCAACTCAGCTTTTAGTCATAAATCCCGTGTAATTGTTGATTTACATAATCAAAATGTCATGCCCAACCAAAATAGTAGATTACTTGACCAGATTAAAACACTAGAACTATGGGCAAAGGATCTTCACATGTAATTTTATAAGATATAGAATTACCTTAACTCGTAATTCTCTCTCCGTTGATGGTCGGTGGAATAGATCTCGTCGCACCTTCATCGCGCTACAGGATCCAAGTACAAATTCTTTCTAGTGGTAATCCACACATGCACACAATCTCTGAACGACGTCGTAGAATCACCGAGTGCTAGCACAGTCGATCCTGATTGTTTGCGTTATTCGTGGTTGACCGCAGCAGAATTCTTCTCGAGAGAGGAAGAACTCTTGATGATCTCTCGTTGACTTGAGAGAGGAATGGAGGAGAGCACTCTAGATCTCTTGATCTCTCTCTAAGGCTTGAGAGAGTCTTTTTATCCATTGTGCACACCAATTCTATTTTAAAAAGAGATATAATTAGATATTTATTTTGTCGGGTTTAGGGTTGGTAAATCGCACACAAACCCTTTCCCAATTCCATAATTCTTAATTAACCTCATGTCCAATAATAATAATATAAATATTATTATTAAATGTTTGACATGCGCAACGCATAAAGAATATAAATAAATATCATTCATATTATTTCCAATCATATTATTTCCAATCAGACCATTAAACTCGGTCTGTTTTCCCTCATCCACATATACTGGTCCTTGAATAATGACTATTCATTTAATAAATAAAGATCACTGCATTATTCATCAATAAATATAATAAATATTATTTTCGTCAAACTTGAAAACAAATATTTATTATTATTATTTAACTCGCTTATTATTTCAAATAACTTGTGATTAAATTATGGCGATCAACCAAACCCGAATAAATATAATTTATTCTAACTTGTTAAATTCAATACTAGAATTAAACTGAGATTGTGGATACACTTAGTGTGTGATCCTCTAAGCCTCTTTCTTAGTACCATTGGGCATAACTGTCTAAAGTCCAAGATTAGCGTCTAGCAACACACCAAGGCATCCATAGAGAAAGATGTTAACATCGCAACGATGTCCAACCTCCTACAAACGTTTACCGTGTAATATAATCATTTTATCACAATATCTCAAATCAGGCAGGTTGCATGCCGATGTCATCAACCTATATGTCTGATGTCTCTTTCTTTGACTTTCAGAAAATGAATTCGTCCATCGAACGCCATGAACATGGATTTATTCAGGCGATTTCATTCCTATCAAAGGGTCTGAGATATTAACTTTCGTCAAGAGACAAAAAAGGATAAATCTTTTCTCGTATTATCAATTAATATTATATCATTCGTGACACACCCAACGTATCATACTTCGCCGCGAACATATGTCGTCACGGTTTTCGTCAATACATCAGCACGCAAGTCGTGATATCCATTAATGATAATTTTAAAGTCTAAGAATCAATACACACGTCTGCAGATACGAAAATCCAATGAGACATGGAAATGTGGATTTCCTATTGTCGGACTTGTTCTCATAACCTCTTATCTTGGAGATTACCAAGGGTAAATACCATGAGAAGGTGTCTCAAGGTCTTATGAGTCTCCTACCCCTAATAGTTTGTATTGTCTGTGTCCCGTCAAACAATATCATCCGGCAATAGAACAAGGTTCAAGAATAATGTTCTGGGTTCTCATCATGGCGGAGAATTGCTATTAACTTTCAATGCGACATATATTCTAAGGACATTATCACGGACAAATATAGTACCCCCAGTTTCTGGTATGTAACTCTTACTTGATGTTTTTCTTGGTTTTAAAGTTAAGTGTGTTGAATGGGAGGGTCGGGAGAACTTGGAATGATGTTGTGAGGCAAAGGAGAAGTCGCACGGGAGGCGCACGGTTTGTCTAAACCGTGCGACCAAACCGTGCGCAGTGGGTCTTGGAGGCAGTGGCTTCCGCACGGTCGGCGCACGGTTTGTCTAACCGTGCGGCCAAACCGTGCGAGAATGGTGGTCGAGGCAGTAGCTAACACACGGTTAGCGCACGGTTTGTCAAACCGTGCGGACTAACCGTGCGGTCACTTAAAATTAGATCCTAAAATTGTGGATCTAACTCGTTTTGCCTCTAATTGCCTTGTTTAAACCTCCTAAGCGGCCCTAACTCGGGATTACTCTCCCTTGAAGGTTGGAAGACTTCTCCCAAGCGTTCCGGAGGCGATCCGAAGGCTTCTCTTGGCGAATCGAAGCCGGATTCTTAAGGTATGTGATCGTTCTTGATCGGTTTCTTAGATCTACTTAGATCTACTTCTCCTCTTCTCTCGTTTTCTTAGATCTACGCCCATTATGGGTAGATCTAAGGGTGTGGATGCCAAATGTGACAAGATTTGGTCTTGGTTGTGTTAGGAGAAGAGATCTAAGGAGAGTTTTTGGAGTTTTGATCCGGTGTTCTTGAGCGTTCTTCGTCCGTGGCTTGGTTTCGCCCAATTTGTTGAGGTAGGTGGCTTCACTCTCGATTCCTCTTTCTTAGAACTTGAAGACTTAGGTCAAATTGATTTATTTGCTTGTGAAATTGTGGTGCAAAACATGTTATAAATCTTCTTTAGTGATGATTTATGAGTTTTGATGAAATTGTGGAAATTGAAAGAACGATTGTGCAAAGTGTTTTGGTTTCTTGATTTTAAAATGGTGATTTTAAAATATGGATTTGCTGGATTTGGAAAATGGTTTGTGGGAAAAAGGAGTTTTCAATAAAAGGGGTGATGCTTTATTGGAAGGTTTTGAACACACTTGGTTCTGGGCATGGATTGCATGGGTTGTGGTGTGTGTTCATATGCATTGGGATGGATAAGGGCGAGAAGTACCCCCATCAAAAGGTTGGGATGGATAAGGGCGAGAAGTCCCCCCATCAATAAGTTGGGACGGATAAGGTCGTGAAGTACCCCCGTCAAGGTAGTTCACTAAGTGACGACTTAGTGGAAGGATAACTCACCACTCGCGAGTATAGGGAGGTCCAAGTTGCATGCATGGTTGGTTGTGTGGATTTGTGGAATGGAATGAATGTGCAAAAAATGGAAATGTGAATTTGATTGGAAATTGTTGGACCTCATTTAAGTTTAAATGGGTATTTCTGAGTCCCACATCGGACTTACCCGCCTTGTAATTAGATTTACTCATCTATAAAAGAGTATCCCCACCTCACATTGAGGTAAGGGGAATTCACCCTCTACATGGTATCAGAGGGATCTTCTTCCCGACCCTCCCTCCCAGCGGATTCCCGGGTCTGACCGGCCCCGCCTCTCTTCCCCCCCTCTCTGGCTCTGCCCTCCTTTTCCGGCAGCCCTCCCTCCCAAAGGCCCTCCCTCCCGGCGGTCCTCCCTCCCGGCGGCCCTCTCTCTCTCCCGGCGCGGCTCCCTTCGCGCAGCAGCGCCTTCGCCCCGACGCAGCCCTCCCCGTACCTCCCGGCGCGCGATCTCCCTGACGCGGCCCTCCTCTTCGGCGGCGGCCTCCCGCACCCGACGGCCCGTCGCGCCTCCTCCAGACGCGCCTCCCTCCCCGATGAGGCTCCTCCGGCGCGCGGCTCCTAACGCAGCCCTCCTCTCCGGACAGGGCCCTCCCCGTCGCGCCTCCTCCCTGGTGCGCGATCTCCTCGGCGCACCTCCACCCAGTCGTCGCTCCTCCCGTCGCAGCTCCCTCCTCCCGGCGGCCCTCCTCTCCCGCCCTCTCCCCCGGCGGCCCACTCTCCCAGCGGCTCCCCTACCAGTGCCCTCTCCCGGCGTGGCTCCCAGCCCCGGCTTCCGGCTTCCGGCGCGCCCAGGTCCAGCACCGCCCTCGGCCCCGCGGCACTCCTGCCCAGCACCCGCGCCCTAGCACCGGCGGCGCCCGCGCCCACGCGGCGCCCCTGCCCAGCCGCACCATCCTGAGCGCGACCCCGTGTCGCTGTTCCCTCCGGCGACATCTCTGGGCCACCTCCCTTCCACCGCGCGACTCTCGGCGAACCGGACCAGCGCCCGCCCTCCATGGACGCGTCCTCCGTTCTGCCGTCCCTGATCACGGCCTCCTCCCGACTTGTCGATGACCGGCTGGATGCCACTAATTTCTCCGTCTGGCGGAAGACGGTCTTGATGTCCCTCCGCGGCATGGGGCTTCATTCTCATCTTGAGAAACCCCCACCCGATATCACTGACCCCAAGTTCGACTCTTGGCAGCTGGCGGACAGCAAAATCTTCGCCTTACTGGTCAACTCCATGGACCGCTCCGTGAAAGATGTCACCAGGACTGCCAACACAGTCAAAGAGCTATGGGATTCCTTGATTGTCATGTTCTCCGAGACCAATAACTTGGCTCGGGTCTCCGACGTTCTACAGCGTCTCTCCCATATCCGCCAACAGGATCGGACCTTCCCAAACTACTTCATGGAATGGAAGGGTCTCTGCGACGAACTGCAGGAACTCTGGCCTATTCCTCAAACTCCGGCCGAAGCGCAAACTCAACGGGACCAACTCTGCCTATTCAATCTTCTGAATGGCCTCGCCCCGGACTACGCCACGACGGCCACTGAGATGCTAGCCAGCCCGTCTACGCTGGATATCCCGCAGGTCTATCATCGCCTGCAGAAGGCTCATCGGGCCCTTACACCACCCGTCCCCATCCCTGATCACACTGCGCTCCTCGGACGTGGCGGTGGTCGCCCTACTGGCCCTCGAGGGCGCGGCCGTGGAGACGGCCGACCTCGCCCCCTCTGCCAGCACTGCGGCAAGCTCGGCCATCTGGTCGACCGTTGTTGGGTCCTGCATGGTCGTCCCGATTCGCACCCCTGCCAGGGCCAGACTGCGATCCGCGATGCGTCCTCACCTGCTGCTGCTCTTCCCCCGTCGTTGTATCTATCCCTAGATGAGATCCAGCTGATTCACGATTATCGGACCACCTCCGTGTCGGGCTCTTCATCAGCTTTGTTTGCCCATTCCGGTGGTCACACTGCTCTTGTCTTGCTATCTTTGTTTTCTTTATGAGACTCTATCCAATCTGGGCATGTCCAGCTTGAGGGGGAGTGTTGGACCCCATTTAAGTTTAAATGGGTATTTCTGAGTCCCACATCGGACTTACCCGCCTTGTAATTAGATTTACTCATCTATAAAAGAGTATCCCCACCTCACATTGAGGTAAGGGGAATTCACCCTCTACAGAAATCTTGCTTGGTTGCTTTTCTTGAGAAAGATGGTTTTGTTGGAAAAATGGCTTGGACATGGAACTTGTTATATTGTGAACTGTTTTTGGAATTGTTTTATATAAATTGTTTTATATAAATGTGCTAACATGTTTTATCCTAGAGGCATGGGTTGGGAAGTCATCGGGGAAAACCTACTGAGTTTCATTACTCACCCCCTGCTTTGGCACGTTGGTGCTTTTGCAGATGTCATATACCGGGACGTTGACAAAGGTAAAGTGTCACATGTTTAGAGCACTGTTTCGTGATACTTGGGTTGGTTCGTCATGTTGGAGCTTGGAGCTTGGAGCTTGTGGAGCATGGAGTTGGGTTGTTGTCTTATAGTCTTTGAGTTGTCTTTCCGCTGTTTACTCTAATGTTTAGCGTTGGTTTTCGTTGTGGTACTTTTGGTTGGTTTTTGATTAAATTAATGGTTGAGTTGTTTTGGTTTTAAATCATGCATCATATAGTGGTTGCTTGGAGATGTTTATCTAGTTGCTCTGTTTGTTGGTTGTTTTCAATTAAAGGGTAAATCGTCCCCCAAGTATTTTGAAACTCTTCGGCATTTATTGTCAGCCTTTGGCGCCTTGGGGACGTTGCTTAAGGCCTAGTAATGACTCGTTGAGCTCTCAAGCCAATGAGAATTGGCGGGTCATTATAAATAGTATCAGTTTGTTCGGTCCTTGCCTAACAAGTGGTCGTCGATGTTCTCGGTTATGGAGTTGAAATTCCTTTTCGTCTATTCCTTGGGTTCCAATCTTAGACAGGAGTAGGATTGTCGGAACTTGAAATGTATAGCATAAAATGACGTAGCTAACCTGTTTATGCTGAACTTCAAGTTACCAGGGAGTTGGGTACATAAGTGTTTTGGATACACTTCTAGAATGTTGGAAATCTCATTGTCCTGGGTTTAGCCAATGAGATGAGCATGACATGCATTATAGAGGAATGACTTTCCACTAGGATTGCATAAATCATTTTGAGAAATGGATTATGGTTTGATGCAAAAACATGATTTCTGAAAATTTTAAGCACGTTTTCAAATGAAAGATTTTGAAAAGACAATGGTTGATGTATTTTGAAAATAGATTGATTTTCAAAAGAAAGAAAAGATTTGTTTTAGAAGCTGTTGGAAATCGATGATGTGATAGTGGTGTAATAGAGATTGAAATGCTAAGCCTTCAGTTGTTAGGAAGTGAGACTAACGGCGTGCGTTCTTTGTATAGAAAATGGCACCCGTTAGGCGTCGTAGAAACCAACCCGAAGAAGCTGCGGAGAATGTGGTTGCACCTGAACCACGTGTGAACCAAGAGCTGATTCAGAGTATCGTTCAAGCGTTCCAGGCTGTGGACACAGGGAATCGGAGGGATGAGTCAAGGCATGTAGACCATTCCGTCCAGTTCCAGAAGCAGAATCCACCCATCTTCCGGGGTGATTCGGAACCAGAAAGAGCGGATGTGTGTCTGAGTAGAATGAATCGTATCTTCGATTTCATCGACACACCAGCAGAACTGAAAGTAAAGTTGGCGACATATATGCTGGAGGATCTTGCACGACAGTGGTGGGAGCTAGTGGTGCAGGCTAAGGCGGATCAAGGCCTGGGCTGGGAGGAATTTGAGGAATTGTTCAATAAACAATTCTATCCTCACACATTCAAGATCCAGAGGACGACGGACTTTTTCAGCCTGAAGCAGGAGAATCTCTCTATCACGGAATATGCGGCTAAATTCATGAATTTAGTGCACTTTGCACCGGAAGTTGCTGCAAGTGCGTCGCTGAAGGCACGCATCTTTGAATCAGGGTTAAGACAGGAGATTCGCTCGAAGATAGTTGTGCTATGTATTACGGATTATACAGAGATTGTGAACAGAGCAACGGTTGTTGAACGTGATATCTCGGGATTGATAGGAGGAGGCATGATGATACCCACGGGAACGGGTGGGAACTCCAATGCTGGGAACAAACGGAAGAGGGACACCTACTTCCAAGGTGGGAGTGCGAATCAGAACCAGACGGCGGGATCAGTCAACCTTCCTCCACGACCCCAGAGTAAAACAGGTTGCTTTCAATGTGGTTCGACTGATCACATGAAACGAGAATGTACAGCACCACCGAGAGCATGCCACAATTGCAAGCAGATGGGGCATCTTCAGAGATATTGTCGGAGCGCTCCACGGTCAAGTGTCGCAAGCATCTTATGCTTCGACGGGGCGAGGACAGCAAAATCAGTCTCGCCAACAGAACGGAGCTAGTTATGGTGATTCTAGGAATACCATGACCCCTCAACCAGGGCAATCTCAGCAAGGCAACAAGGAAAGCAACGCAGCGACGAAGCAATTGTATGGAGCTGAGCAGATGATGGTCGATGATCGGGCTGGACCATCTACGGTGGGAGGTACGATTCTTTTGAATTCTACCCTCATGCAAGTGTTGTTTGATACTGGTGCATCACACTCCTTCATTGCTTCTCGTGCTGTTGATTTGCTATGTTTAAAACTGGAAATGATGCCTTCTGTGTTGAAACTGCAAACTCCTCTTGGTGAAAGAGAATGTCAAGCCTTAGTGTGTCGAGCATGTGCTATAACTGTTGATGGAGCTGAGCTGGAATGGGACTTCTCCATGTTGGATATGGATGTCTATGATGTAATCCTGGGTATGGATTGGTTGGCAAGGTTTAAGGCTCACATCGACTGTTATAGGAGAACGGTTAGTTTCACGACTGAGGATGGCATCGACATCTCTTTAGAGGAGAAAGGATAGTAAAGAATGGTGCAAAGAGCTTGTTGGCACCAATGGTGGGAACGATTTCTTACCAATTAGCAGCGTTGACTTTGGCATCATTGGAAGAGATCGCGGAAAATAGTTTTCCAGCTGTGGTGGATCAATTTCCTGATGTTTTTCCTGAAAAATTCTCAGGGTTACCACTTGTAAGAGAAGTGGAGTTTACGATTGATCTCCTTCCAGGAACCAGTCCTATCTCACTTCCATCTTATAGGATGGCACCAACAGAGTTACGGGAATTGAAAGAGCAATTAGAGGAGCTGGAAAGCAAGGGTTTCATTCGGCCAAGCGTGTCTCCGTGGGCAGCACCAGTTTTGTTTGTAAAGAAAGTAGATGGAACTTTGAGGCTATGTGTGAATTATCGTAAACTTAACCAAGTTACGATAAAGAATAGATATCCACTTCCACGCATTAATGACCTATTTGATCAATTGAGGGGAGCTCAGTGGTTCTCTAAAATTGACTTGCGGTCAGGATATCACCAGTTGCGAGTTCGGAAGGAGGATATTCCGAAGACAGCCTTCAGAAGCAGATATGGCCACTACGAATATGTAGTCATGCCTTTTGGTCTTACGAATACACCAGCAGTCTCTATGGCATTGATGAATCGAATATTTCAGCGATATCTGGATTCTTTTGTTGTAGTGTTTGTGGATGATATATTGGTGTATTCAAAAACAAGGGCTGAGCATGACCAACACTTGGCGATAGTGTTGGAAATCTTGAGAGACCATCAGTTGTATGTCAAATTATCAAAGTGCGATTTTTGGATACAACAGGTACGTTTTTTGGGCCATGTTGTTTCTGAGAAAGGTGTTTCAGTGGATCCAGAAAAGATAGAAGTTGTTCTTTCTTGGCAACAGCCGAAGAATGTCTTAGAAATACGAAGTTTTCTTGGTCTAGCTGGTTATTACCGACGCTTTGTCCGTGACTTCTCACGACTAGCTTCGCCTATGACAGCATTGACAAAGAAGAACACTGCATTTCAATGGACTGAAGAATGTCAGAGATCTTTTCAAGAGTTGAAAGTTCGCCTTACATCAACACCCATCTTGATTTTTCTGGAACCAGGACTGGGGTATGTGGTGTATTGTGATGCTTCGGGAACAGGTTTGGGTTGTGTTCTCATGCAAGGAGACCATGTGGTTGCTTATGGCTCAAGGCAGTTGAGAGTGCATGACAAAAATTACCCAACACATAATTTGGAGTTAGCTGCAGTCGTCCATGCTTTGAAAACATGGAGACATTATCTCTTTGGTGAGAAATTTACTGTGTTTACGGATCACAAAAGCTTGAAACACATTTTCTCACAGCGAGATTTGAATCTGAGGCAGAGGAGATGGATGGAGTATCTTCAAATGTTCGACTTTGACTTAATGTATACACCGGGTAAGGGCAATTCGGTGGCCGACGCATTAAGCAGGAAGTCGTATGCTCAGTTGGCAAAGGAAGCTTCAGATGAGTGGCAGTTGATGTCGGTCCTAGCCGACATGCGTATGGAATGTGAAGACCGAACCGATGTTGCGGTTTTCTTTCCAGTTGCGCTTGTTCCTGATTTGGTGGAGATAGTAAAGGACGCACAGGCATCCGATGTAGACTGTGTTGCAATGAGTTCAAAACTCAATGGTGGGGAGACCATTGAGGGATGGAAGCTGGATGAAAGTTCAGTTTTTCGGTTTCGAGATTGGATGGTTGTACCTTTAGCTGCTCAGGAACAACTCCTTCATGCTTACCACCATTCAAGATGGGTTGTACATCCGGGTACACAGAAGATGTATAAGGCGTTGAAGGCGCAGTTTTGGTGGAGCGGCATGAAGCGGAGGGTAGCTGAATTTGTTTCAAGGTGTTTAACTTGTCAGCAAGTTAAAGCAGAACATCAGCGGCCAGCTGGTATGATACAATCTTTACCTATCGCAGTGTGGAAATGGGATCAGATAGCAATGGATTTTGTTACAGGTCTTCCAAGAACGGTCCGGAAACACGATGTCATTTGGGTGATAGTGGATCGTCTAACCAAGTTGGCCCATTTCATCCTGATTCGTGAAACTCATACGGTGGAAGATCTTTCAAAAATCTATATCCGGGAAGTGGTAAAGAGACATGGTGTACCAGTGTCTATCGTCTCAGATAGAGATTCGAGGTTTACATCTCGTTTCTGGAAATCCTTACAACAAGCCCTTGGGACTCAGTTGACTATGAGCACGGCGTATCATCCTCAGACGGATGGGCAATTCGAGAGGACGATACAGACGTTGGAAGACATGTTGTGGGTAATGGACTTTGGTGGCTCATGGGAGGATCATATACCCTTAGTGGAGTTCTCATACAATAATAGTTATCAGGCCTCGATACGTATGGCTCCGTTTGAAGCATTGTATGGGCGTCCTTGTCGTTCTCCACTTTGTTGGGTGGAAACAGGTGAGACTTCACTAGTTGGGCCGAGCCTTGTCCAAGAAACAACGGAGAAGATCCAGTTGATTAGAAAGAGGATGGAGACGGCTCAGAGTCGTCAGAAATCTTATGTGGATCATCGTCGAAGACCATTGTCGTTTGCGGTGAGTGATCATATCTTTTTGAGAATCTCTCCAAGGCTTGGACATCGTCGTTTTGGGAAGCAGGGCAAATTATTTCCTCGATATATAGGCCCTTTTGAGATACTGGAACGGGTTGGCGAGGTGGCGTATCGATTGGCATTACCACCACAGTTCAGTGCAGTGCATAATATGTTCCATGTATCTCAGTTGAAGAAGTATCAGCCCGATCCTGACCATGTGATCAGATGGGATCACGTTGACCTAGAGCTGGATGCTTCGTTGATACATATCCCGGTACGGATAGTGGATAGTCAAGAGAAAGTCTTGCGTGGAAAAAGCATCGGTCTAGTGCGGGTTTTATGGCAGCATGGTCAGATTCAGAAAGAGACTTGGGAACGCGAGAAAGAGATGAAAGAGCAGTGGCCAGAACTCTTTCAGACAAGCGATGGTTTTCTACTTTCCGAGGACGAAAAGGCCAATGGTGGGGAGAATGTAGTACCCCCGGTTTCTGGTATGTAACTCTTACTTGATGTTTTTCTTGGTTTTAAAGTTAAGGGTGTTGAATAGGAGGGTCGGGAGAACTTGGAATGATGTTGTGAGGCAAAGGGGAAGTCGCACGGGAGGCGCACGGTTTGTCTAATCCGTGCGACCAAACCGTGCGCAGTGGGTCTTGGAGGCAGTGGCTTCCGCACGGTCGGCGCACGGTTTGTCTAACCGTGCGGCCAAACCGTGCGAGAAGGGTGGTCGAGGCAGTAGCTAACGCACGGTTAGTGCACGGTTTGTCAAACCGTGCGGTCACTTAAAATTAGATCCTAAAATTGTGGATCTAACTCGTTTTGCCTTTAATTGCCTTGTTTAAACCTCCTAAGCGGGCCTAACTCGGGATTACTCTCCCTTGAAGGTTGGAAGACTTCTCCCAAGCGTTCCGAAGGTGATCTGAAGGCTTCTCTTGGCGAATCGAAGCCGGATTCTTAAGGTATGTGATCGTTCTTGATCGGTTTCTTAGATCTACTTAGATCTACTTCTCCTCTTCTCTCGTTTTCTTAGATCTACGCCCATTATGGGTAGATCTAAGGGTGTGGATGCCAAATGTGACAAGATTTGGTCTTGGTTGTGTTAGAAGAAGAGATCTAAGGAGAGTTGTTGGAGTTTTGACCCGGTGTTCTTGAGCGTTCTTCGTCCGTGGCTTGGTTTCGCCCAATTTGTTGAGGTAGGTGGCTTCACTCTCGATTCCTCTTTCTTAGAACTTGAAGGCTTGGGTCAAATTGATTTATTTGCTTGTGAAATTGTGGTGCAAAACATGTTATAAATCTTCTTTAGTGATAATTTATGGATTTTGATGAAATTGTGGAAATTGAAAGAACGGTTGTGCAAAGTGTTTTGCTGGATTTGGAAAATGGTTTGTGGGAAAAAGGGGTTTTCAATAAAAGGGGTGATGCTTTATTGGAAGGTTTTGAACACACTTGGTTTTGGGCATGGATTGCATGGATTGTGGTGTGTGTTCATATGTATTGGGATGGATAAGGGCGAGAAGTACCCCCATCAAAAGGTTGGGATGGATAAGGGCGAGAAGTCCCCCCATCAATAGGTTGGGACGGATAAGGTCGTGAAGTACCCCCGTCAAGGTAGTTCACTAAGTGACGACTTAGTAGAAGGATAACTCACCACTCGCGAGTATAGGGAGGTCCAAGTTGCATGCATGGTTGGTTGTGTGGATTTGTGGAATGGAATGAATGTGCCAAAAATGGAAATGTGAATTTGATTGGAAATCTTGCTTGGTTGCTTTTCTTGAGAAAGATGGTTTTGTTGGAAAAATGGCTTGGACATGGAACTTGTTATATTGTGAACTGTTTTTGGAATTGTTTTATATAAATTGTTTTATATAAATGTGCTAACATGTTTTATCCTAGAGGCATGGGTTGGGAAGTCATCGGGGAAAACCTACTGAGTTTCATTAGTCACCCCCTGCTTTGGCACGTTCGTGCTTTTGCAGATGTCATATACCGGGACGTTGGCAAAGGTAAAGTGTCACATGTTTAGAACACTGCTTCGTGATACTTGGGTTGGTTCGTCATGTTGGAGCTTGGGGTTTGTGGAGCATGGAGTTGGGTTGTTGTCTTATAGTCTTTGAGTTGTCTTTCCGTTGTTTACTCTGATGTTTAGCGTTGGTTTTCACTGTGGTACTTTTGGTTGGTTTTTGATAAAATTAATGGTTGAGTTGTTTTGGTTTTAAATCATGCATCATATAGTGGTTGCTTGGAGATGTTTATCTAGTTGCTCTGTTTGTTGGTTATTTTCAATTAAAGGGTAAATCGTCCCCCAAGTATTTTGAAACCCTTCGGCATTTATTGCCAGCCTTTGGCGCCTTGGGGACGTCGCTTAAGGCCTAGTAATGACTCGTTGAGCTCTCAAGCCAATGAGAATTGGCGGGTCATTACAAATATCATGCAGAGGAATAATCAAAATGTGATAAGCAAACTTCTTTAATAAGAAAAACATATAATCAAGCACTAAACAAGTTAATTCTAAGGCACCAACTCCAACAGATACCACTTGTAGAAACACGTGCAAGATCTATGGGAGATCACTGAGAGGGGGGTTGAATCAGTGATCTTAATTACTTTTTAATGTTTCTTTCAAAACAACCTTCATCACACCTGTTAAGATGAATGATGTTTGTTGTCTTCGCACATTCAACACACACCAACACAGGAGCACAGTGATTTACAAGGTTCACTCAAAATGAGATAGTTAATCCTTAGTGCGAGCGGGAAAACCCACAATTACACAACCCGCTAGAATCACCTATGAGTACAAACAAGCAGGGATTATCCTTAACCTGTGTTACATGTCTCCCGACAGTGTTTCGGTGCATCCTGCACACAAGTGCATCCCGCACTTTACAATGATAGTGGGAAAACCCACAATCACACAACCCGCTAGAATCACCTATGAGTACAAACAAGCAGGGATTATCCTTAACCTGTGTTACATGTCTCCCGACAGTGTTTCGGTGCATCCTGCACACAAGTGCATCCCGCACTTTACAATGATAGTAAATATTGACGACAACTTAAGAGTCTTCCTCCTGTAGACTGTTATCAAGTTATCAGGTGTGTTGGGTTCTTCTACTTCAGTTCTAGCACAGTAACAAGACACCACTTCAATTTACATGCACAACACTGCATGCAACAATTGTCGCCTGCAACTTCATCATGAAAAAGGCTCTTCAAGATATATGGCAGCACCTTTCCTTCTCTCTCTCTCTGGTAAACTTCACGACCAACTGGCATAATTTTCTTTTCACGGTTCGTACAACACCGTCTTTCTTCTGATGAATATATATTCACAGAATACCACGTGAATAATATTCCAGCACATCCTCCTTTTCCGGTCTCTCTCCTATGATAACAGTTACAAAGTATTCAAATTTGAATCCTCCTAAAGACTCATGATAACAACATGTAAATACAGTGAAAATATAATGCGATTACTAATATTCATTTTGCACCACAAATCTCTCCCTGAATATCTCTATATATCTTCACGACGCAACCCATTTAATTTGCGATGTAGATCTCTCAAATAACAGCCCGAATCACAATCCTTGATTGTGATATTTATCTCGATGAAGAGCACATCACTTGGCATCGTCTGACTTATTTTTTATGATCCTTTAAATGAGTTTAAATGCAATATTAATCACCCAGATCATCCCATGAAGAATTCTGATCATTTGATTTTATCACTACTTTAATTCTGGTCAAACCTCAAAATCTTTAAGTCTGGAGCCACCCTCACTAAGTTCTGATGACCTTTACACGGGTGAAATGACCTTTACGTGCATGGAATTTACCCTTGCAATGACCTTTACGCAAGTACTGGTGACCTTTATGCAGGTACTGATGACCTTTACACAAATCTCTATGATCCTTACATAGTCGGTAGAAATTAAGAGTTACCTTTACGTACCACTGGACTTTGCCAAATTCCATACCTTTACACAATGCTCCATGACCCTAACGTAGTCAATGTAATCTTCAGATGACCTTTATGCAACAAACAGAAGTTCAAAGTTACCTTTACGTATCAGTGTAACTTCCGGACTTCACAACTCATCTCCAATCAAAACGACCACCTCCATGGCATGTCCGAGCTTCATCGTTTTGCACGGTGTTAAATTTGGCATGTTTTGATGTTACAAATTAAAATTTTATGTTTTTGATTTGTTGATGCCATGAATAATCTCCTGTATGCATGTTTTTCACCCTTTATTTTAGTTTTATTAAACTTTGAATTGATTTGGCAATTTTATGGCTTATTTTGGTTACCCTTACATGACAGTGGGTTAACCGATCATGAGGAATGTTTTAGCCTTACGTGGCTTTAATTTTGTTCGGTTGACCCTTAAGTAAGTGGGTTTGTACCCTTACGTAACCTTTTGAGATGCAGGGTTACCTTTATGTATGGGTTGGTGTACCCTTACGTAGCTTTGGTTCAATGAGGGCTACCCTTACGTATGCACGGAATTACCTTTACGCAAGGTCTGTGTTACCTTTATATAACCAGTGGAATAGAGCGGGTACCCTTACACGAGCTAGAGGGCTGGAGGCTTAACTTTATGCGAGGACAGCAGTACCCTTACGCAGCTAAGGTTTTGTTCACGCTGCCCTTACGTAACGGTCGAGTGATCTTCACGCAGCGATCGATCGACCCTTATGCAGTTGGGCAGCGAGGCAACTTAACTTTACGCAACGCGCTGAGGACCCTTACACAGCGCTAGATGGACCCTAACGCAAAGGGAGAAGACACTTACGTAGCACGTCAGATGACCTTTACGCGGAGCAGCGTGCTGAAGACCCTTACGCAAATGTGGCCGTTCGGG
This sequence comes from Viscum album, assembly GCA_963277665.1. Classification (NCBI taxonomy): domain Eukaryota; kingdom Viridiplantae; phylum Streptophyta; class Magnoliopsida; order Santalales; family Viscaceae; genus Viscum; species Viscum album. The sequence continues at coordinate 2,104,422,674 of OY728140.1, read as the reverse complement.
GTTTGTTACAACAGCTTATTCCCGAAACTCCTTGACTGACCACGTGTCCCAAGTTTGTTCGAGGGATTTATTTCTTCGATTTTAAGTGTCTGAGATCTCTGCTTGTGTCGAGTGAGAGAGAATTAAAAGCTCACAGAAGGTTGAAGTCGTGAGAGAGATCGAGTGAAGGGAAGAAGACACACCAGAGGTGAGGGTCTGTCCGTGGACCTGTTTGTGGCGGCGTTTGCGATTGACTCTGAGAAGCTATTTCCAGTGGAGAGATTAAAGGTTGTGATTTCTGAGGACGGTAGCGGCGACAACAGATCTTGAAGAGACTCCGACGGGTGAGGTCGAACCCTGGTAAGGGGGTTTCGACCTGGTTTTGCTTCTTGTCCCTATCGATTATCCATGGTTATTTGATGCTTATTGTTTCCATCTATTTTGCGCATACTGCAGAATTATTCCACTGGTTTGAGTTTGTTCTTGCTATTTTTCTTTCTTCAGTTCTCTGACTGTAATCCGACGTTAGTTTCTTTACTTATTAATAAGAAGTGGCGTGGGTAGTGTTCTTGACGTAAAGTAGGACCAAAAGGTCCGAACCACGTAAATCCTGTGTTACCATTTCTTCTAATATTTTATTATTCTCACTGTGGTGTTGTTACATGCTACTGTGTCTGTAACACCCCAAGATTTTATGAAAAATATTCTTTTTAATTTCATTAATGTCTTGTTTTGTACGCTACACCAAAATGAGATTGCACAACACGCATCCTTGACTCGCCTTGCATTTCACGCAATCGCGACCTTCCTCGATAGCGTGTGTAGTACGTAATACCGAGTTTCACTAAACAACGATATGCTATTAAAATATTATTAAAACTAGCCGTTATGAATAGTAATAACCACTTCTTGAAATTTTGTAAATTTTATTTTTCAAAATGGACTTCATTTTTGGATTCGGAATATCGAAATTAGCTTAGTGTGAAATTTTGGTACTTTTCGGATGACTTTCATTTTCTGATGAATAGTGAAAATTATTAAATTTTAATTAAAAACAACATTTTTAATCAAAATAATTAATAGTGATAAATTATTAATTTAAGTGGTTTTAAAGTATATTTAGAATATATTTTTACAATTTAATACAATGTTAGTCATTGGATGTAATTTCACATTTAAACCAGACATAAACAAGTGTCAATCTTTTGATAGTTATTATCTCTTAAAAACACGCTATTTGTTTTGACGACAGGAATTAATTTTTAAATTAGTTAATGTAACTAATATGTTTTGAATTTGGTAAAATAAACATCATTTTTGAGTTCATAATATCAAATATAGCTTAGGCCTAATTTTTTGTATTTTTCTGGAAACTTTCATTTTTTGATGAATAGTGAAACCACTAAGTGGTAGTTAAAAAACTGAATTTTTTCATAAAACTTAATTTTACCTGTGAGTGGAATTTCAAAAATCCGAGAGACACGGTTGATGTCAGTAAGTAAAATGTGGTTCAATGAGATTAAAATAATTTTTGGTGAATAGTAACTTTTTACTTTTATTTACCACGGTTAAAAGTAAATAGGGTAGTTAAGGGTAAAAATGATATTATTATTACCCTAACACATGTCCTAATTCTATTGGATAAGTGTAATTCGACCAAAAACAACCTTAGGAATAAAATATGACCATTTAGGCTCACTTGGATTAGATTAGGACATTTATTATTAATTTATTTAAAGAAGGGTTAAAATAGTTAAAATCAAAGTTTAATAAGTAAATCATTTTTAATATGGGGTTATACATAAGATAAATTCGACTATAAATATTCATTAAAAAGCTAAAAAGATTTCCAACATAAAGGTAGTTTATTTATAATTTTTAGACATTAAATAATTTAATTTATTTATTACACAACGATGATGCAGTAATTATCTTATTAATGAAATATTGACATAATTGATGTTATAAATACCCAAATAAAAGTAATTGGAGACTTTTTATGAATTCCACTAATTTTCTAGGTTAATATGACATGTTAGTATTGATTTAATTAACTTTTTTCGAACTAATAATTCTGTTATGATTTTCACAAAAATCAATTACTAAATAGTGTCAAAATTGACATAAAATAGTTTTTAAAACAAATATTATATTATTAATTGTTATTTTATTCCTAAAAATCTAAGGTTCGGCCAAATGACTTAGATAAGGTTATATATATTAATAATAAACAACTTGGGGTTCGTTTGGCTTGATATAGTAAGTTTATTAACCTTATAGTGTAAGAAAACAAGAAGACACGGTAAAAGTTAAATTATCTAACTTAAAGTTAAATCTAAATGATAAGGTTAAAATTGATACCTAAACTTGTCTAAATTCTATTGGATGAGAGGATTTCGACCCATCCCCACCTTAGCTTCGAAATAAATCAATTTGGAGCTATTTAAAACCGAATTTGCCTTTATAATAAAATAATATTTTTTGTTATTCCAAAGGTGCCCCTCTCCTCCCTTATAAAAGGGCACCTCCTCCCTCTCTTCCTCACACCACTTTGAGCCTTCAAGCTCTGCCAACCCCTGCCAAATTCTCTTCTCCACTTCCCTAGAAACATCCTAGAGGTCCTGGTCTTCTTCAAAGACCAATTTTAGTGCCCTAAGAGGAGGACTCAAAGAGGCGCTTCAAAGAAGAGGTAATGTCCGTTACCGATTCTTTCAACTTTATTTCTTCTTCCACTTCTTCTTCTTAGGTTGTTTCATTATGAAGTAATAACATCAGTATCACTCATATACTGATATGTTATTATAAGTATGAAACAACCCTATTTCACAATCTATCCATCCTACGAAAAACGAAATCACCGCGCGTGCGTACGTACGGAATACCGTCTCCACGCCGTGGTGTAATCTATTTTCCACCACCACCTTACTTGGATGGGTATAATGGTGAAAGTAATGAATATATATGATTATTGTAAAGTGATATTGATTCTGTAATATTATACATACACTTTAATACAATTCGACGATCATGGGAATGATATCATCGCTCGTGCGTACGTACGGAATACCGTCTCCACGACGCGATGAGATTCACTCTCCATGATAACTGTTAAACCCTCTTTTGTATTATTATGGGTATTTCCGAGTCCCACATCGGAATACTCCCTTGTACATTCCGCTTTTTCATTCTATAAAAGAAGAGCCCCACCTCACCTTGAAGGTAAGTGGGTTTCCCTATTCTACATGGTATCAGAGGGATTTTTATCCCGAACCCTCCCTCCCTTGCGGATTCCCGGCGTCCTCCCGGCTCCGCCTCTCTCCCTCCTGCCCTAGCCCGTCCCGGCAGGCCATCCCTCCCGGCAGGCTCTCCCTCCCGGCGCACCTCTCCTCTCCGGCCTGCACCCTCCCGGCAGGCCCTCCCTCCCAACGCCCGCGGCTCCCGGCGCCATCCCTCGCGCGCCTCCCCCCGTCCCGGCACCACCTCCCTCGCCGCTCCTCTGCGCCCTCCCTCCCGGCGGCATCTCCCGGCTCCACGGCTTCCGACTCGCCCCGCCGTCCCGGCGCACCTCCTCACGGCGTCGCGTCCGCGCGCCCAGCCCCTGCGGCTCACCTCCCGGCGGCCCTCCATTCTCCCGGCGGCTCTCCTGCTGCACCCGGCGCCTCCCACAGCTTCGGCGCCTCCCGTGCCTCCCGCTGCTCCGCGCTCCCGGTGCCCCGACGTCCCGGCTGCCCTGCGCGCTCCATCCTCCCGGCTGCCCTGCGCGCTCCCTTCCGGCGGCATCACTCGCGTGCCCCGCGGCTCCCCGACGACGCTCCCTCCCCGCGGTTTCCCGCGGCTCCCGCTGCCTTCACCCGCGCGCCCCGCCGGCGGCCTCCCGCTGCTCCCGGCGGCCTCCCGCTGCTCCCGACGCCATCACCCGCTCGCCCCGGCGGCGGCCTCCCGCTGCTCTCGGCGGCCTCCCGCTGCTCCCGACGCCATCACCCGCTCGCCCCGCCGGAACGGCCTCAGCCGCTCTGCCCTGCGCGGCCTCCCAGCGCCTCCCGCGCCTCCCGCACCTCCCTCTGCTCGCGCAGCCCTCCATCGCGCAGCCCTTCATCGCGCCGGCCCTCCATTCCCCCGGCGCCTCCTGCTGCTCCCGCACGCTCCCGGCTCCCCGGCGTCTCCAACTCGCCCCCGGCCTCTGTCCCAACGGACCCTCCCGGTAGAGCGCCCTTCTCCCGGCGGCACGCCCTCATCCCCGCAGAGCGCCCTCGCTCCGGCAGCCCTTCCAGCACGCGCACGTCCTGCGCCCGATCATCCCGCCGGCCCGCTGCCTCAGCTCCCGCCGCTTCCATGGCGGACTTCTCGGGACGTGGTCGTGCTTCACGTCGTCCACGTCCCTTCTGTCACCATTGTGGCACGTTTGGCCACCTGATCGCCCGATGTTGGGTCCTGCATGGCCGACCATCTCAGCACCTGCGGCAGGGACAACCCGCGGTCCGGGACGTGTCCTCGACTGTCGCCTCTCTTTTCCCGTCTCTGGCCCTGTCTATGGCCGACCTCAGGCGGCCTCATGATCCACTGGCCTCTGTCCGCCCCGCTCCCTCCTCGGCTTCTCTGGCCCGTACTGTTTGCCCCACTGCCTTGGTCAGCCATTGCTCCCCTGCATGGCTGCTGGACTCAGGTGCCTCCGACCACCTCACCGGTGATGCTGGTATGTTGACGTCTTATTGCCCTTATGCCGGTTCTTCAGCCATCACCGTCGCTGATGGGTCCACTATCCCCATAGCGGGCTTCGGCGCATGCTCCCTGACTCCTTCGATACATCTACCCTCTGTGGCACATGTGCCCCGCAGTCCCTTTAATCTGCTTTCCATCAGTAAACTGACTAAGGATTATAACTGTGCGGCCATATTTACCTCCTCTGGTGTTGTGTTTCAGGAGCAGGCTACGAACCGGGAACTTGGTCGAGGCCGGCTTCGAGACGGGGTCTACATGTTCGAGGGGCCCGCGCCCATTGCTTGCACCTCTACCTCTTCTCGGGCACTTGATCTCCATTCCCGATTAGGGCACCCGCCTGCATCCACCATTCATCAGATGTTTCCGGACTTCCGTAGGACTCCTACTTTTCATTGTGAGTCATGCTCTTTTGCAAAACATCATCGCTCTTCCTACCTTGCCTCGCTTAGTTCCAAGCTGGGGATCCGCCACATCTGACACCCAGCTTGAGGGGGAGTAGTTATGGGTCTTGTGTGGTGTCTTCTTATTCTTTTTTGTGGGACTCGTTGTCCAAGCTGGGTCTGTCCAGCTTGAGGGGGAGTGTTAAACCCTCTTTTGTATTATTATGGGTATTTCCGAGTCCCACATCGGAATACTCCCTTGTACATTCCGCTTTTTCATTCTATAAAAGAAGAGCCCCACCTCACCTTGAAGGTAAGTGGGTTTCCCTATTCTACAATAACCATTCAAGAATGATTATAAAGTATATATAATAAGTAATCATAAAATATATGACATAATAATGCTACTGGATTTATGTATATATATATTTATGTCATCTACTTAATTCCATTCAATTCAATAAGGAAACGAAAACAGCGTTCATGCGTACATACGGCCTACCGTCTCCATGAACGGTGTATTTCTTTCCATTTATCGATCTATTATATATATGTATATTATGAATATATATTATATATAAATCATGTTTTATATTCTGGAATTAAGTAATCGTGATCTAAGTAATCATATTAATAATTACAAGTCAAAACATGGATGACAAATGAAACGATTTTACCCAAAACATTCTTTAACATTGAATTTACAAAAGAACGGGTAATATAAAGTCATAAGTGAACCATATGTGATATAATAACAATGAATATGATTCTGTAATAAGTCAATGACATTATTTAAATCATTATACAGGAGGTTTGGAAACGTACGAAGCATATCGGACCTAAGGTAAGGGATAATTTTGCAAATCTCATTTTTATCCGAGATTGCTTATTCGTAAGTATTTACTGGGGTTATTGCAATCGTCCATGTCCATGTTTTATAAAAGTGTTTTCATGTATGTTTAAAGTCCTTTTTACCCATTTTGACTTTTACCCCATGGTATGGAAGGAATCTTTCTTTTATTTACCCTACAAGGTACTTTTTTTACTTTTCCGACAAAAGTACGAGAAGAATGTTTTTTTTAACGTATACGGCATGAAAGGATTTTTACGGTTTTATAAAGCCTTATTTTCATGAAGCTTCCTCCAAAATATTTCATGACTATTTTCAACAAAATCCTTTTCTTTTAAAATTGCATCACATTTTGTGAAAAGAAAATGATTTTGAAGAAGAAAGGATATTTTCCTCAAGAATTCATTTCAAGTGTTTTATCAAAACCATTTTTCATCTAAGATGACATTATTTCGTATGTGTATGTTTCAAGTATAATGTCTCTATGATTTACATGGTTTCACTTTTCTTATCATGAAATGATATCCATTTCTTTTATATGGATTATGTGATGATGGGATGATGTTTATGAAACCCATTTTATTCGTTGGGTTATTATGAATGATGTATGTTTATTTTGTGGCACAAGTAAGAATGATTTCACTATGAGATGGGTGGGACTTATATCTCCCACCAATGCATTGGGTAAAGATTTATATCTCATGAGATAGACATGGCTGGAACGGTAAGTTAATCCGGTTCAGTATTACAGGACTGAAACGAGGAGTGAACTCGATTCAGAAAGGGACTTTGTCCACTAAGATGGTCTTGGCAGCAATGCCTTGGCTACTATAAAAATCATTACATGTGCTTAATGGATGCCACAATTACATGTTTTATTCCCATGCTATGTTATCATGATTTATGTTCCATTATGATCTATGTCTTATGTACTTCCATGTTTTAAGTCATTGCTCAAGATTTTGATGTTTAAACATTATGTTCATGTTTTTAAGTTCAAATGTATATGGTATGTTTTATTTTATCCATGCTTACCCTTACTAGGCATTTGAGTTCACCCTTTTTATGTTTTTTTTTCCCCAGGATATAAAGAAAGGTTTTAGGTAAGAAAAAAAAGGGGGAAGATCTTTATGGGAGATGTTGAAGATCTTTCACCACGATTAGAGGATTACGTTCCAAGTTTCCAAAGACACTAAACTATTACGGTCCTTGTGTGTCTGTTTTTGTTATGTATTAAGTATTCCGCAAAAGTAATGTAATGTCCATTTACGTCAAGCTTTGGGTCTCTACAGTGTCCATCAGGTTTTGCTTCAGTTTTTTGTTGTATTTCTTTTCTTTTGGGAAGTATTATCTCTAGCTCGAATCATATTGTTTTCTTGTTGTGGGTGGGTCGTGCGATATTGCCTCCTGCCCTGGGAGAATTGTGTGCCGCTTGTGTTGTCCTCCCATAACAAGTGGTATCAGAGCTGAGTTCATCGAGTCTAAAAATGTCTTCGACTAGATTAGAGATTGAGAAGTTCAATGGAGAGAATGATTTTAATTTGTGGAGAGTCAACATGCGTGCTTTTCTTGTCCACAATGAACTTGATTGAGCTTTGGCGGGATCTAGGAAGAAGATCACCACTGTCTCTGCTACAGGAGAGACCTTGACCTCTTTAAAGGATACTGACCCTAATATTTCAAAGAAAGTTCATTCTCTGTTGTTGTTGACCCTAGGTGATAGGGTTTTGCGAGAAGTGGTCCATGAAACTTCTGTCAGTGCAATCTGGTTGAAGTCAGAGCATCTTTACATCACTATATCTCTTTTAGGAAGGTTACAAAAGAAAATGCATCTTTATAATTTCAAAATAGTCTCGGGCACCTCTGTGCGGACTCATTTTGATAGTTTTAATAAGATGGTATTAGATTTAGTCAATGTGGATGTTGATATTGGTGATGAGGACCGGGCTTGTTTGTTGTTGAATTCCTTAGATGAATCTTTTAATTTGGTTACAGATTTCATGATGTATGGTAGGAATTTCATCACTTTAGAAAAGGTGAAGTCGCTTGTCTTGTCATCCATGGTTTGAAGGTGGAGGGAAGTGGGATGAAGTCTGCGCCTGAGTTGCTCAGTGTGAAGGGTCAAGCTAAAGGTAAAAGCAAAGATAGAAAGGATGGTAGTCCGTTTAAGAAGTTTAGGTGTCATCAGTGTGGAAAAGTCGGCCACATTAAGAGATACTGCCCTGAGGATCCGTTTAGGGATAATATGACCCAGAACAATGTGGTATGCCCCGGTTATGATAGTGTTGAAGTTCTTTGAGTTTGTCTCACAGCCCTTAGTATAGAGTAGGTGTAGCTCTAGGTTGTCTTTCTTCTGCGTTCCTAGGATTGGCTTTGCATGTGATTTGCAAAGGACCCCCGATTGGAAGAAAGGGTGAGGGTAGGGTTGGTTTTCTAAGTTGTTTGGGCTCAAGTGGAAACTTGTCTCCTGTCAGCTTGTTGTGTTCTGCTGTTTTCTTTCTGCTTGTATTTAGAACTATTTCACTTTTGAGTTTTTTTATACTCAGCATTGTTGTTTTGTCATGTTTCTTTCTGTTTGAGGAATTGGATACTGCTCTGGTTTCTTGGATGACTTGTAGGCACAGCAGAGCTGATCAAGACCTCTGATAGCATGTGTACAGCTAGTTGCGGGTATGTGATATGGAAGCTCGGGTATGTGAAGGTGTGAATTCGGGTTAATGTTGCTTAGAATTTTTGTTTTCCTGAGCATGTTTTAGCAATTGTTAGCAATAAATGTGTTGGTACGGGCAGACATGTGTCACTGTGGTACATGTTAGGTGGTTGGTCAGTCTGAGTTGGTCGGGTTTGGGCTTAGGGTCTTTTGTTAGTGAAGACCGTCTAAACCAACTGATTAGTTATGCTAGTATAGGCCTGTAAGAACATTGGCACTGTGTTTTTACATTTTATATTATAAGGTGGAGATTTGTTAAATTTGACATGTTTTGATGTTACAAATTAAAATGTTATGTTTTAGATTTGTTGATGTCATGAATAATCTTCCGTATGCATGTTTGTCACTTTTTATTTTAGTTTTATTAAACTTGGAATTGATTTGGCAATTTTTTGGCCTATTTTGGTTACACTTGTGTGAGGGTTGTTTACCCTTACATGAGGAATGTGTTACCCTTACATGGCTTTAGTTTTGCTCGGATGACCCTTAAGTAAGCGTGTTTGTACCCTTTCGTAAGCTTTTGAGATGCAAGGTTACCTTTACGTATGGATTGGGGTACCCTTACATGGCCTTGGATCTATGTGAGCTACCCTTACATATGCTCGAGATTACCTTTACGCAAGGTTTGTGTTACCTTTATGTAACCAGTGGAATGGAGCGGGTACCCATACGCGAGTTGGAGCGTTGGAGGCTTATCTTTACGCGAGGACAGCGGTACCCTTACGCAACTAAGGTTTTGTTCACGCTGCCCTTACGCAGTGGTCAAGCAACCTTTACACAACAGTCGATCGACCCTTATGTAGCTAGGCTGCAGAGCAACTTACCTTTAAATGGCACGCTGAGGACCCTTACACAGCGCTAACTGGACCCTTACACAGCGCTAACTAGACCCTTACGCAGCGCTAACTGGACCCTTGCGCAAAGGGAGAAGACCCTTATGTAGCGCGTCGGGTGACCTTTATGCGGAGCAGCGCGCTGAAGACCCTTACGGAAGTGCGGCCGTTTGAGATTTGTTTCCATGGATTCTTTGATGGAGATTTTTTCCAGCTACCATGGTTGGTGTGTGGTGCACCAACTACACCCACCATGGAGGACTTCCATTCTGGTGCACATTCTACATGTGCATCCCATGTTCTTTTGGCAGCCATGAGATTTGTTAAAGTTGCAGGTGGCCACCATTGTTGAAGTCCAATGTTTGGTGGGGGATGGGTGGGAGTTGTGTCAAAGTTGATGTAAGAACCCGATTCTTAGTTTTGAGGTACGGGCTTCTTCTTTTTCCTTTTCCTTAAGTGTTTTTGAGGAAATATGAAAAATGGGAAAAAATCCTAAATTTTGGAACTACACGCCGTGTATTTTTGGCCGTGTTGGGATGAGTACACGGGGTGTGTAGCCATGTCGGCGACGCGGGGTGTAGGAACCGACTACACGCCGTGTAGTGGTACTTACACGCCGTGTAGTCAGTCAGAGGCCTAAACAGTAAGGCGGTAGAGCAGCCGACAGCTGGGCGACAGTACACGCCGTGTACTTTAGAGTACATGTCGTGTACTCATGTCGACGGTTGAACAGTGTGGCGATGCCGCCAAATGAACAGTTAAATGAAAGGAGTACACGTCGTGTACTCAGAAGTACACGCCGTGTACTTTGTTTTTTCGGCTTAAAACAGGCAGTAGTCTCTTCATTTGGCAGAGGAGACACTTGAGCCGATTTGGAGCCAAAGGAGGAGGCCGGACCTTTGAAGATCCGTCGGGTGTTCATCTGGAATCCGATTCGGCTTCGGACGATCTCGTTGGAACCGCACGGGTAAGCCCTCTCCTCTCCTGGTACCGTTCTTACCAATTCTTTCCCGAGGGGAAGTTATTTAAGTTTGAATGGGTTTTGTTCTTCGTCAGATCTACGCCGTTCTTGGGCGTTTCTGGAGTCGGCGTTCGGGTATAACGTTCGTTGGCGTATAAGGTAGGTGGCTTTGTGTTAGTTTTTCCAACTATCGTGCGTTTTGTGCGTTTTCGTGCCACGAACCCATGTTGGGGTGTCGTGTGGCTGAGGTCGTTGCTATATTTGATGCCTAGAATTGATTAGGTATTTAATTATGATGATAAAATGCTGGTTGGGATCGTTGCTTGGATCTGGAACCACCCCGAGGGGTGTGTTTCACTGTTTAGTCGTTTGGCCAGGATACCCGAGGGTATGTCTTCAATGTAGTAATTGTAGAATTGCCTTGAGAGGAATTGCTTGTTTACTGCATTTTGATATGTTGGGCATGGCCCGGTTACCTGTTTAGCCTGAGGGCGTTGTTGTGATTAGCCTGTGGGCACTGCACTGTTTAGCCCGAGGGCTGTAGTTATTTCGGCCTGAGGGCAACTTCTTCCGTGCCTGAGGGTCATAGACTCTGTGCCTGAGGGCGACACTACCTACGCCTGAGGGCAAAATTTTGTTACGCCTGAGGGCAATTACCTGCGGGTTGGGTTCTGCTTACCTGAGGGGGTAAGGTTTTGCTTGTCTGAGGACGTGGACTGTTTACGTAGAATTGCACTGTGGTGATTTCTAATATATAATGGATTAAATGAATAATAAGATGGCAATATAACTGGTAATTAGTGACTTTTAAGTACTGTTTACTTTATTGCATTTTATAACTGCACCCTATTGTTGCATGTTTACACGCAGTTGGGCACGGGCCTTTGGTGGGTGTCTACTGAGATATATTTCTCACACCCTGTTTGGGTCATGCTTTTCGGCCCAAACAGATTACGTTTCTGCAGGTGTAGAAAGGGGCAAGAGTCCATATACAGGTACTTGACTGTTGCTGAGGAGTAGGAGAGCATGGGACCGAGCCTAGGCTCGCGATGCCGCTGCCAGCTGTTTTGCTTGTTTTGTTGTACTCTGTGTTTTGTTGTACTGTATTGATGTATAACATGTTCTAGCTGTTTTCTTAGAACTTGAAACATGTAGCATCATCACTTCTATACTGTTGGTTATATCCACTGCTGTAGTTTATTTCAGTTGTGTATGTTTTCTGCTTCCGCTGTCGTTGTATGTTATTTTGTATTCCGCTGCGCTACACTTTGACAAATGAGGGCATAGTTTCCCCACTATCAGACCTATGCCCTCGCTGCTAGTCGGCATCTTTTGGCGTTTGGGGAAATGCGATTGAGGTCACGTGGCGAACCGGGCTCGGGGCACCCGTTGCGTGGCACCCGGGTCCGGGACGTTACAGTTGACACCTCCCGCCATGCCTATATAAGAAAGCTTTGGGGACCTTCCTTCATCATCAGTTTGAGCCAAGAGAGCTCTTCATTGTTTTTAGAGAGCCTTTAGCTCCATGTGAGAGAAAGAAAGGGAGGTGTGGGAGGGGTACATTGTAACCTTTGTTTTTGGTGCAATAAAATTCTGGTTTCCTCTTCCATTTATCTCTCTTCATGGTCAGCGAAACACAACAGTGGTATCAGAGGGATTTTCGGTGCAACGGCAGTGAGCGGTTGAGTTTTTCCGGTGACCGGAAAATTCAAGTTGCTTGGAATCATGTTTTGAAGTCATATTCTGCAAGTTCATGACGAGCTGATTCCAACGGCGCAAACGGCATTGAAAACAAAGCTAAAACGAGTTTTCTAGGCTCAGTCAAAATTCGGTCAAACCTTGGGTGCTACAATACCCCCTTGTCGGAGAAGAAGGTATTGTTCCGACACCGGCGACATTTCCGGCTGGTTTCCAGCAGCTGCTCCGACATACCACATCAACGCCACGTTATCGCCACGTTATCGGACGATCTCGGCCGTTGATACTGATTTGGTCATATCTTGATCAATCGGTATCCGATTTTGACGATCTGGGAGTCGATTCCACCATTTTCAACTATTCTGGACGCAATGATGAGCTCAATTTTTCCAGATTCTGCACCAATTTTTCAAAATTAAAATTCCATGGAGGGACCATCCACGAGAGGTGGTCAAGGGGCCGGAAACGGACGCCAAAACCAGAGCAAGTCTATAGATGGCAGGAGACCATCATACAAATGATACGATTGTGGCATGATGGGGCACATGAAGAAGAGTTGTTGAAGGTTGCTACAAGAAAAGGATCAAAGTAGCAACTGACAAAGAAGAAATGGAGACACGCACGTGACAGTCTCAGGAGAAATCACGCTTTGCTCCAAAGACGAAGAAGAGACATGCTTTCATACATCAGGCCAAGACACAAAATGGGTGGTCGATACTGCAGCATCGTACCACATCACTCCGCATCATGAGTATTTATTGACTTATCAAGCTGGTGACTTTGGTGCAGTCAAGATGGGAAATACCAGTTCGACGGAGATTGTTGGCATGGGTGGTATCCAAGTCAAGACGGACGTTGGATACACAATCACCCTAAAGGATGTTCATCGTGTTCCAAACCTTCGACTCAACCTGTTATCAAGTATAGCTTTTGGTCGACAAGGCTATGACAACGTCTTCAGCAATGGAGCATGGAAGATGACAAAAAGAGTCATCGTCATTGCCCAAGGACACATATGCGGTACGTTGTACAAAACTCGTGTGAAGATATGTGCAGACAGCCTCAGCACGGTGGAAGAAGAGACGTCATCCAATATGTGACATAGGAGACTCGGTCACATAAGTGAAAGAGGGTGGTTATCTACCCTGACGAAGAAAAAGTACATCAGTATTGACAAGGATGCATCACTTGATCCTTGTAAATACTGCTTGTATGGGAAGCAGCATAGAGTCTCATTCAATACTACTTCATCAAGGAGATTAGAGTTGTTGGATCTAGTGCACTTTGATGTATGTGGACCCATGAAGGTGGATTCACTGGGAGGTAACAAATATTTTCTATCCTTCATTGATGATGAGTCTCGAAGGGTGTGGGTGTTCTTCTTACGGACGAAGGACCAAGTACTGGACTATTTCAAGATGTTCCACGCCATAGTGGAGCGTGAAACTGGAAGGAAGCTGAAGTGTCTTCGTTCAGACAATGATGGAGAGTACACATCCAAAGAATTTGATGTCTATTGCAGGAGTCAGGGCATCCGACATGAGAGAACGATCCCACGCACCCCACAACACAACGAAGTTGCAAAAAGGATGAATAGAACCATCATGGAGAAGGTCAGAAGCATGATGAGTTTGGCTAAGCTCCCTAAGCCATTCTGGGGAGAAGCTGTTCAGGTTGCATACTACCTCATCAACAGATCACCGTCGGTCCCGCTGAATTTTGAGATTCCATAGAAGAGATGGTCTGGTAAACATCCCTCTTACTCTCATTTACGAGTATTTGGATGTTTGGCATTTGCACATGTATCCAATGAGCTCAGGCAGAAGTTAAACGGGAGATCTACTCCGTGCATCTTCATCGGCTATGAAGATGAGGAGTTCGGATACAAGCTTTGGGACCCAAAAGAGAAGAAGTTGATCAGAAGCAGAGATATTGTATTCCAAGAGAACCAGACGATCGAGGACATTCAAAATTCTAGAATATCTCGAAGGAAAAGTGTCAAGGAATCAATTCATGATCCAACACTTGTACCAACACCACCTGTCAATAAAGAGGAGGAGGTGCAAGAAGACTCATCGGCAGCGGACCAGGAGGCAGTGGAGGAGGATATTGTGCAGGGGGAGACTCAATCATCTCCACAAGAAGTTGCAGAACCATCACAGGAGCTAGGTGATGTTGTGCCTCCCGAACCTTACATTTCACAGGTTCGAAGATCTTCACGAGGAAGGATTCCATCAACAAAATATTCAGAGTCAGAGTACATTTTGCTGACTGATGAGGGGGAGCCAGAAGGATACCAAGAAGCAGTGTCTCATCCTGAAAAACTCGAGTGGCTGCATGCAATGGAGGATGAGATGGAGTCTTTGATGAAGAACCAGACATACGATTTGGTGCAATTACCCAAAGGTAAGAAGGCACTAATGAACAAATGGGTGTTCAGACTGGAGAAGGATGACAGCAAAAAGGAAGTCAAACACAAAATTCGGTTAGTTGTCAAGGGTTTCCTTCAGAAGAAAGGAGTTGACTTTGACGAAATCTTTACACCCGTGATGAAGATGGCTTCAATCCGAGTCATTTTCAGATTTGGTGGCTAGCTTGGACTTGGAGCTTGAACAAATGGACGTGAAGACAACTTTTCTTCACAGTGACTTCTCCGAGGAGATCTATATGAAGCAGCCTGAAGGTTTCGAGGTTTCTGGACAAAAAAACCTCATCTGCAAATTGAAGAAGAACTTGTACAGACTGAAACAAGCTCTCAGACAGTGGTACAAGAAGTTTGACAGACTCATTCATGGTGAGTCATGGCTACAAACGGACACAAGCGGACCAATGTGTTTACATCCAGAGATTTCAGGATGGTAACTTTGTGGCTCTTCTACTTTATGTTGATGACATGTTGATCATTGGGAAGGATGCAACGAAGATTAGCCGGTTGAATGAGTTATCCAAGTCTTTTGCTATGAAGGACTTGAGAGCAGCTCAACATATTTTGAGGATGCAGATCATTCGTGACAGAAAAAGAAAGTTGCTATGGCTATCTCAGGAGAAGTATGTTGAACGTGTTCTGAAACGTTTCAACATGGACAAAACCAAACCTGTGAGCATTCCTCTTTCCGGTCATTTGAAGTTGAGCAAGAGTTCATGCTCGTCGTCCAAGGAAGAAATTGAGGCGATGGAGATGATACCATACTCCTCAGCAGTTGGAAGCTTGATGTACGTTTATGGTGAGTACGAGATCTGACATTGCCCATGCAGTGGCAATCGTGAGCCAGTTTCTCTCCAATCCCGGGAAGCAGCACTGGGATACAGTCAAGTGGATTCTGAGGTATCGTAAAAGTACTTCAAAGCTATGTTTGTGCTATGGGGGGGCTGAACTTATCTTGAAGGGCTATACATATGCAAATATGACCGGAAATCCTGATAGCAGGAAGTATACATCAGGATACATCTATACTTTTGCAGGAGGAGCTGTATCATGGCAATCAAGGTTGCAGAAGTGCGTTGCTTTATCCACGACAGAAGTAGAGTACATTGCTACTTCAGAAGCTGACAAGGAGGTGTGGCTAAAGCGTTTTCTCCAGGAGCTCGGATTCAGCCAGAAGGAGTACAGGGTTCATTGTGATAGTCAAAGTGCTTTGGACTTTAGAAGAACTCCATGTACCATTCCCGAACGAAGCACATCAACATTCGCTATCATTGGATACACAAAGTGATGGATCAACAGCTGCTGCAACTTGTGAAGATCCACAAAAAGGAGAACCCGACGGATATGTTGACAAAGGTGGTTGCTCGGGAGAAGCTAGACCATTACAGATGCTCCGGTGGATTGCAGTTGGAGGGGGAGAATTGATGGAGATTTTTTCCAGCTGCCATGGTTGGTGGGTGGTGCCCCAACCACACCCACCATGGAGGACTTCCATTTTGGCTGATGCACATTCTACATGTGCATCCCATGTTCTTCTGACAGCCATGAGATTTGTCAAAGTTGCAAGTGCCACCATTTTTGAAGTTCAGTGTTTGGTGAGGATGGTTGGGAGTTGTGTCGAAGTTGACACCTCCCACCATGCCTATATGAGGAAGCCTTGGGGAGCTTCCTTCATCATCAGTTCGAGCCAAGAGAGCTCTTCATTGTTTTTTAGAGAGCCTTGAGAGCCCCGTATGAGAGAAAGAAAAGGAGGTGTGGGAGGGGTACATTATAACTTTTGTTTTTGGTGCAATAAAATTTTAGTTTCCTCTTCCATTTATCTCTCTTCGTGGTCAGCAAACCACAATATTCTTCCCGAAGCTCCTTGACCGACCACGTGTCCCGAGTTTGTTCAAGGGATTTGTTTCTTCGATTTTTTAAGCGCCCGAGATCCTTGCTTGTGGAGAGTGAGACAGAATTGAAAGTTCAGGGAAGGTTGGAGCCGTGAGAGAGATCGAGTGAAGGGAAGGAGATGCACCAAAGGTGAGGGCCTGTCTGTGGACCTGTTGGCGGCGGCGCTTGCGATTGACTCCTGAAAGCTGGTTTCGATGGAGAGCTCGAAGGTTGCGAGTTCTAAGGACGATGGCATCAGCAACAGATCTTGGAGGGATTCCGACAGGTGAGCTTGAACCCCGGTAAGGGGGTTTCAACCTGGTTTTGCTTCTTGTTCCTATCGATTATCCCTGGTTATTTGTTATTTATTGTTTCCTTCTGTTTTGCGCATAATGTCGGGTTATTCCTCGGGTTTAAGTCGGTTCTTGCGGTTTTTCTTTCATTGATTCTCTGATTGTAATTTGTCATTAGTTTTTTTGCCTATTAGTAAGAAGGGGTGTGGGTGGTGTTCTTGTCATGGAGCAGGACCAAAAGCTCTAAATCACGTAAATCATTTGTTCTCTTTTCTTTCAGCATTTTATTATTCTCCTTGTGGTGTTTTGTATACTACTGTGCCCATCGATTTGCTTCTGTTTTTATGTTTATCACTTTCCTTTTGCGGAGTATTTCTTTAGCTTGGATCCTGTTGTTGTTTGTGTTGTGGGTTGGGTTATGCAATATTGCCTCCCACCTTGGAGTATTGTATCGCTAATGCTGCCCTCCCACTAACAATCAAAACGACCACCTCCATGGTATGTTCGAGCTTCATCGTTTTGCATAGGGAAAACACTTCAACTGAAACGTTCGCTAAACGTTCACTATGGTGTGGTACTCCCCATTTCAATCCTCTGATAATAGCTGGTCGTTTTCCTCTTTCATCAAGCAATACCTCGACATTTCAGTTTCAATTAAAAACGATTATCAACCATGTCGTAGTGATCACTATTTTGACTCTCAGTACATATAATCAAACCACCACGGTGACTCCTACAGCGTGTCCTTGCTAGCCGTTTTCAACACGTGGAGCACACAACTCAAAACGCCTTGGGAAACGCCCGTTTTGAAAATGCTCTCCTCGTTTTCATGCGACACCAAGCACTCCAGGTCACCACGGGTGCACTCCACAGCATAAGTAGGCTTGGCCGTTTTACACAGGAAGAACCCCCAAACAAAAACACGTTGCAAAACGCCGTTTTCAGTGTAGCTATGCCGTTTTGCCTTCCCAGACAAACACTGCGCCTGTTTTCAAATACCACTATGGTGTGGTGATGCCACTTTCAACTTCCAACAACTCTCTTCAACCTTCAAGCTTCTTCTATCATCCTCTAATCACTCTATGAAACATCGAAGCCAACTTCACCTCAAATGAATCCTCGAAACACTTGAGTTTGAACATGATTTCTATGTTGACAACAAAAGACAACATACCAAACATATCCACTCAATCTTCTCTTCGCTCCTTCAATCATGAGTTCAACAGCTTGTTTAACAGGAATAGTTGGTTTCATTCCAATATCAGTTTTGAAGCCCAAAATCTTGTACAGATTGAGATAACCAAACATGCTGGGTCATACGGATTCAGTTCTGAGGCAGAAAATCAAGTTTAATGTTCTAGTTTAACTTTCGTGTTAAAATCAATTCAGTTAGACCCCGCTATTTTCCAAATATGCACCAACTCGTTGGTAGAACAGTCATTCTCAATCAAAACCCCTGACAACCAAGGAAAGAGAAACACGGACACGGAGAAACAGAAACAAGCCGGAAGTGAAGAATTAGAGATGACAGAAGAATTAAAAAAAAAAACCCGCACTTTTATTTTTTCACGGCACTAAATTACCATGCTAACTCCTGATGAAATTAATCGCAGACTATTATCCAAAAATGAATTCACAGAAAATGACGGTATACATGAAATGAAGAAGCTAAAAGAGTTGAATATAACAACGAAAAGAAACAAAAAAACGTTATCATGTAAAAATTGGTGTGCCCTGAGGTAAAGAATCCGTATCGTAACCAAAGAAGTGCCTCTACGCTCCGGTGAAGAAGCCATACAAGAAAAACATCTGTTCATGATATCAAGATGGAAAAAGAAGCTGCCAGCAAGAAATGATAGGGATGGAAGGTTAAGGAACGGCTACCGAGTAGGGAGCTTATTGAAGTGAGCCCAAAGTTCCTCGTTGAATCCTGGTCGAGCATTCTCTTCGCGGTTCATTTCCCTCAGTCGACGAAGCACCTCGTTGTATACGTCAAGCTTCAGCCTCTGCTTCCGACACTGCGCCGTCTCCGATGACGCGCCGTGGACTCTGCTGCCGCAGCTCTCCGTGTCCTCCATCGCCATTGAGTGGAGAAGGGAAGAGATAAACAGAGAAACATAAACTATCACAACGAGAAACGCAGATTCTCGGGCAACCGCCGCCAAATTCCAAACGGGCGTTGAGTGATCCTGAAGGCCTTCCCGTCGAGAGAAGGAATCAATAATGTCGCGAGCGATAAACGTATTCAAGGATGAAACAACGAAGAAACGGTAATTAAAGACAACAAAATAAGAATCAATGAGGAACGGCGCCGATGAATCCGAAGGCCTCGCCGCGAATCATCATGCACTTGGCCCGTCACCCCTCTCACTCCCTCTCCCTCTCCCTCTCCCTCTCCCACTGCTTCTCCCCTCTCGCTTTCCCCACGTCGCCTCGGGCGCCCGTGTGCTTTCGTTGCACTGCGTCGTTGGACACCTGTCGCTTTCCCCCTGAAAAAAGCAACAATGCAGATTTTATAAAATCGTTTTTTCTTTGAGATAATCAACATTCGTTTTTAAATATATTAATTAATAATTGTTTTTAAAGGATCAGAACAATTAATATAATTAATCCGAATGGCCATGACGAAATTTTGGAGTTCGGTAGAACAGCACTGAAATTGGACACGTTGATAGATGCGGTTGTCGACGTGGCAATGAACTCATCCAAAACGTCCATCCTGACTAATTCAATAAAAATAATTCTAAGTAATTTAAAATATATTTTTATTTATTTAAAAAACATAGCTTAGTTTATAAATCATCATACAAAATAAAATATATTGTTTTTTTTTGCAAGGCAATATATTGTTGAAAACATGTGATCCTAACGCCTATTTAAACAATGAAATGTTTCAAAATCAATACCACAATATAATTTGTCCTATCTATTAGTTTTGGATATTCTGCATAGACGTCGCAACATCAAATCTGATACGTTCGGTTATTGAAGTGAGGATTTCGTGCAATTTAAATAAGAATGAAGACTAAATTGAAACGATACCTCATTCGATATGCAGTCGTTGACACATCTCGCTCATTGTCGATAATCGTTGCTCGAATGATTCGAAGTTGGAAACCTCTAGATCGTCCGCATATGCTTCAAAAGCTTGTTGATGTGTTAATCTTTAGACACCAAATGTTAGCGCATACAAATGAAGGGGCTTTCAACGTACTCACTATCATTGGGTATTATTTACTCAAACCTGGAAGGAGATCTTGGCTTGAGGTGCTCCAAACTATCCTTTATTGTTGTAGGAAGTGGGAGAGATGGCGAAGAAGCACTCAAATTCATGAGAGCAATAGTACCCATGAATTTGGGTTCACTTTGATTTATATATGTAAATTATAACTTGTTAAAACTGCACTTAAGTCTTTTAGCAAGTTTAACCTTCTAAATAAACCATATACGACACTTATGACCTAGTAAACGTGTCATGATTGTCATAAGTATATTATCACTTGTAACGTCAAGATTATGTTGTGTGATAAAACACGTGTCATTAACTCAACTCGTTTTCGGTGAAACATTCAACGAACCTTGAATAACGAATATTCATTCTTGAAATATTTTCCCTTATATCCACTTAATAAATTGCAATACTTTGAGTTAATAAATTCAATAATTATTATTCTAAACTTGAATAATATCGAATTTATTTATTTTACTACAATCGTTCAAACTCAGACATTGCATTATCTATGTCGTGGAGCCCATTATGTTATAAAACTTCAATTCATTAAAATTGATTAAACTTTTGAAATCACTTTGTGTGTGACCATTTAGACTCTTATCTCGATAGCAGTGAGTGTTGCTCATAGACCATGAGTGGTGTCTAACAACAAATAAAGACCCCTAAAGATATAAGGTTAAGTCACGACAACGACTACCTCTTTTACATGTTGGATGCACACTAAAATGTACATGCATAAGATGCATGTATGCACATGATGTGTGAAATGTGTGTGTGTGTGTGTGATATTGTATATATAGTGTACATTTAATACATGCATATGATGCATGTATATTACCATGCATATGATGTGTGTATAATATATGCTATATGATATATATATATATTAAATACGTATTTGATGCATATTCAGTATGATGCATGTGATGCAACAACGAACACTCCTGGATGGTTTTCATCTGCATTGAACCAAAGGTTGGTTCATCAAATGCTTTACATTTATTTATTGAAACATGTTCAATGAAACCTACCCAACAGGCAGTGATGTATGAGATGTGTTATAAATAGAAGCGTCGAGCTTCGCTTATATATAAAGAGGAGCTCTCTTTGTTTGGGTATGCGTGCCTATTTTGATCGCGCCCGTTCAACAAATTTGTGATAATCAGTTTCATGCAACGTTGTTGAAGCTCTCTTACTTCCCAAAGCTGGCTCATCATTCCACACAGGTGCTAACACCCCTTCGAGCGTTTAGGGATTATCTAGTTATAAATCGGGATCCAGTGGCTGATGTATCACCTCAGAGGCATGGTGCCTTTGTTCACTACTACTCGTGATATTCCTCACACACACTTCATTGAGATCAAAAGAACACTACTACAAATATGACCTTTATCAGCGTTAGAAAAGTCGATTAACAACGCTAAAAAAAGCGGTGTTAATCGAGGCAATGATAAAGGGGGTCTCTTTTATTAGCGTTAAAAAGCGCTGATAAATGATCCTTTTATCAGCGTTTTTTAACGCTGATAAAAGTTGAAAAAATATAAAAAAATATAATTTTTTTTTTTTTGCAATTTTGGGGGGCTTCAACAACGTCCATCACCCATGGTAGCCCACGTCCACCGAACTCGAGATCTCTTGCCTGCGCGCCTAAGCCTTTACCACTTCACCATATTGTTTTAATTTTCATTTATTAATATATCTAGCTATTTATATATATATTTAGTTATATTTACTCGTATATATATATATATATATATATATATATATTAACACACACACACATATATATAGTCATATTAATATATACATGTATTTAATTGTATTAATATATATATATATATATATATCTGTATATTAATATATATTTATACATATATGTATGTATTTAGTTATAATTTTTTATCTGTATATTTATTTGTATATTAATATACATTAATATATATCTATAAGATTAGTTTTAGATACATTTATAAAATATGTTTTCTTATGTGTGTTTTTATAAATAAATAAATACATACATACATATACACAACACACACACACACAGGTATATATTATATGTATATCTATAGGTATAATTATACATATTTATATATATTTACAAATATTATATATTAATATGTATATACAAAAGTGCTAGAAATGAGGTCTCGAAAAACCTAACAAATCGCACAGTCACTGAAAAAGACATAACTTCTTCTCCGGGTGTCCGTTTCAGCTCCGTAAATATTCAAACTGAAGCTCATAGAACGAAATATGATAACACAGGTGACGGATGCCGAACATGCGCACATATAAGAAGTTATGACCGTTTTAATAAAAAATTGACTGGGGTCCGGACACAAAAACTGAGTTTTGGAGGCCTTCTGGTGATTTTTTGGGATTTTAGAGTTTTAGACATGACTAAGACTATGTTTGAGTCAACCTTATGTGTAAATATCTTTGTTGACTTTGATTTGATATGTGGTAGAGCCCAAACGGACACCCGGAGCAAAAGTTATGACCGTTTGAAGTTAGATTTTTTTTGGAGTGCTATAACTGATATATCTTTCGTTCCTCTGATCTTATAATGGTTTACACTAGACGTGGTCGTCACTCGTTTCACGAGCTTCGATTTGACTAGTCGCGACACTCAAACAGACAATCAGAGCAGAAGTTATGCCTGTTTTAATGAGTTGATGGTTTCTTATGTTTTTAGGAGATACGAGAGTTGCAAAATTTCAAACGACAATAACTTCTGCTCCGAGTGTCCGTTTTGGCTCTACCACATATCAAGTTGAATCTTGAGAAATTTTACACACTCCGGTGATCACCCAAACCCCTTCTCACGTTCTTTGAGGTTAAAAAAGGACAAAAAACCCTATGAACGGTCATAAGTTTGGCTCCGGGGGTCCGTTTTGCCATAACTTCTACTCCGGATGTCCATTTTGCCTCAACCACATATCAAACTGAATATTGTGACCAAAACTACACTACGACGACCATTGTAACACGTTATCATATTTTTCAAGGTACGAAAAGGTCCTTAATCCCTACAAACGGCCATAATTTCTGCTCTGGGGTGTCCATTTTGGGTCTACGACATATCAAATCGATTTAAAACATATTTTAAAAAATATTTATTATATTTATATAAATATAAATATACTTATATATAAATATATTATTTTTTATGTTTTTTTGAAGTATACACATTTATTAGCGCTAGGAAAATGTGCGCTGATAAAGTGTGGCGCTGCGGAAACCCAATTTTGTAGCAGTGGAATAAGATGTATGCTACTGCAACTGTCGAAATACAGGCACTTTGCTTGACACTATTTTTCAAATTATTCTTACAAGTTATTTCTTGAAGATAGATCCACATGTTGTTTGGTTTGTTTTTCAGTGCCAATAATCACTAGATAATTAAACAAAACCCATTGGTGGTATCAAATATCAGGTTTCTTCAAGGTTTAAACATGTTTGAATAATTGGTTTTAATGAATTTTGAAATTATAAAACGAAGAACAATGTATTGTAAAATAATGTGTAGAAATGGTCATTATGACGCCCCGACTCGATTGACCACTAAACCAGTAGTCGGACCAGTCGCCACATGGCCTCAAGCGCGCCTCCCCGTATGTGAGAGGCTGCCGACTAGCACTGTGAGTCTAATGATGGTACAACGAGGAGACTATACCCTCATGATTAGAGTAGTACAATGGTATATCAGAAAGTAAATAATAGACAACAGTGGAAGTAGTAATAAATGAAAGATAGAGCAGTAGAAGAATAATATAAACTGAATAAGAGATGGCCAACAACAATGTACACAATGCATGTATGTCCAAATATAACATAAACTAAATAGTAGATATACACCAGACAACATGATACAATACAGTATGTGAATGAAGAAAGGAAATAAAAGCCCTGAGGACATTCTCCACAAGCATCCTAAGCTTTAGCTCGGTTCTGTGCTCCTAACTCCCAGGTACAAGTATAACAACATAAGTAATAATCCATGGTCCTGTGAACATGAGATCTACTTGGGTATCCCAGTGTAATGGTGGCCCGAGTAGGGCGTGACATAAAATATCAGTAGGTTACCACCAACGATGTCTACAACTAAATCCAGTCCGTGAATAAAAGGTACAACAATGTACAAATATAAATAAATAATCAACAATGCAAAATTAATAAATACCAACATACTCAGGTTCCTAAAGGACACATAATAGATCTACCTACTCCGGCTCATGGCCGAAATGATGATCTGATCAGTAACCATATATATATAGTAATAATATATACAGTGTATCTATATATTATATCCACCCACATAGACTAAGTATGTGTAGACGTAAGTAGCCACATACCTAGAATACTAGGTGTTGGCTGGACCGAGGTGTAAAGACCCGACCCCAATTGTCTGGAGCCGGTGTCTTATTTCATTACATTGACATATAAACAAGGAAGACACATCCCGAAGGACTGAATAGTTTAGTAGTTTTGGAAGACCATATCCATACATAAGTTCAACATTACAACATGAAATGAAATACAAGATAATAATTCCATTGGGAACATCCACAACTCTTAGATTTTCCGTGCAAGTCATTCATAATATACTTCCTCACATCCTGGGGAAAAATAAAACATAACAAAGCGGTGAGTTCAGATTCTTAGTTAGGGTAAGAAATAAAATTAAAGATATCATAAACATAAACATTAGGCATGATGAATAGCTAAAAACACATGCCTTCAAAAATAAACTTGAGTATAACATGGCAGAATACGAACTGAATAAATAATTCCATAATAAAACATAACCATGAGTATTCTACGAGTCGAATAATCACATGGATTATCAATTACTAATACCATAATGAGGGATTGCATATGCCATATTTCTGAACCAGATCGTCAAGGCCTCGACCAAGACATCTGAAAATGATTAAGGCCTCGACCAAAACTATATCTGAAAATGGGCAAGGCCTCAGCCAAGTTCATATATGTTTTGTCTCATGAGACCTACCGATGCATTGAGGGGCTATAGTGGGCCCCCACCCATCACTTACTAATTCTAATTCATTCCTCATATAAATGAGGATAAACATAAACAACATATACACATGAGATGCAAATACCTTTCCACAATCTTTAATATAATCACTAACCATTCAGAGTAATATGGTGAATGGAATCAAGATAGCACATTCACAGTCAAATTAATCAGAAACCCTTCAACAACATACTGTAGATGATATCATAAGAGATAAACCTCAACGAATTATAATATTTAGCAAAGGATGTTGATATAGAAGAAGATACTTTTAAATGAGACAATTGAAAAATTCTTGAGGAAATAATCCTTAAACACTCCAAAGTGTCTCATACCACCTTCAAACATTCAAATCATAATCCCTTAGAATATCATGAGAATAAGGATACTATTGATATGATACAATAAAGGTCATTACATACACCACATGAAAAGAATAAGTGGTGAATAAGGCATATATCTCATAAAAGTTAAAGTGAGACGAAAAAAATCATTTTTTACTTTGGAAATATGAGTTCTTTTGGAAAATTATTTGTATTTGTCATGAAATCAGATTGTAAACATATATATTCCAGAAAAAAGGTAAGGGAATTGAAATTATATTTGAGGCATAAATTTTGTCCCATAGAACTGAAATCATGTAAAAAGAGTTTTTAAAGAAGCTTTAGAAATAAAACATCTTAGCGTGGTTTAAGGAAAATATTAAAGAGATTTTAAAGCGAAAAGGCGTGTTTGTTTTCATAAAAACAGAAATGAAAAAAGATGTTTTTTCATGATAAAATTTCTGATTTTTGAAGAATAATGATGGCTTAAAACATATGATATAGTGCACTGGTAAGAATTTGAGAAGTTCTCTTGAATCGAGTTTGTTTATCAAGAAGAAATTTTGAAATATCCTTTTAAAACATGTAACTATCCACAAAACAAATGAGGATTATGATTGGTACACATATACAGAACATTCACATAGAATTTATCAGGAGTACATAAGAATAATTAATAATTTAATTGGGGTAAGTAGAGAATAAGAGTAACCCAAAACAAAATGGAGGTTCAGGTAGAAAACCCTTACAAAGATCGTATCATTAGAGCGGGGACAACACAATGACATAATTATGTGTGAAAAATAAAAATTCACACAATATAAGTGGATATATAGTATAAAACAACCATAGGTAATTCACACATATTCTTAGAGAAAACATAACCAATGACATAGATGTTTAACTCAATGAATGAAAACTAAGTTAAGATACCCCTTACCTCAGGTTCGACTTCCTTCAAATTTGTTCAAACCTCTTGTATAATGGTTTGAATAGTGTTACTAATTTATTACATAACTAAAATAATGTTTATAGCACCTTAAAAAACGCACCTATCATGGGGTGTGGAAAAACAATATTTTACTAAGTTAAAATGTAGTATTAGTAATTAACCTAGGTTATCTCCAGAGAGGAGCACACAACAATAAAGCTGTCACTTAAAATAAGAGAACAAAGTGGTGGTTGTTTTTAAAATTGTTTGATTTTGAAAAGAAAAGAATGAAACTAAAAAAATAAAAATATTAAGATCAAATTGATAAAACAAGTGATTGAAAACTATTATATGAGATGGTGATCAGGTCAGGGTCATTTTTCCAATTGTAATTCTATCATAGTTCAACTTATCCAATTCTCTTTTTCTAAGTCGATAAAAGTGAGAATCCATGATCATTTCTTCTCACTCCCCTGGTCAAATAATAATGGTGAGAATAAACCTTACTAAAATATCATATTGGTCTACTCTTCATCCATTGTGTGATAGAGTTGTGGCGAATACCCTCAATTGATTTAGGAAATTCCTAATCGGGTCTTGTTTATCCCAAACAATCAAGAACGTTCACTCACTACCACAAAACTGGGCAAGGCCAACGCCAACCTTTATCAGCGCTAACGAAAAAGCGCTGATAAAGGGGGGTACATTTATCAGTGCTAAAAAAACGCTGATAAAGGGTACCTTTATCAGCGTTAAAAAAAGCGCTAATAAAAGTACCCCTTTATCAACACTTTTTTTAGTGCTGATAAAGGTACCCCCTTTAACAGCGCTTTTTTTAGCACTGTTAAAGGGTACCCCTTTATCAGCATTTTTTTTAAAAGCGCTGATAAAGGGTCTACTTCAAAAAAAAAATCATTAAAAAAAATATATTAATATTTAAATATATAGATATAGTTATATTGATATAAATATAATATATATTTTTTAAATATAATTTTAAATATGTTTTAGATAAGTATAAATATACAGTTACACTTAATATATAAGATATTTAGTGAAAACGACTTATAAAAAAATTAAAAAAATATTTTTAATAAATAATTTGCTAATTATTATGGAGTAATAGTCATTTAATAACAATTTGAAGACTAAAAAAATAAAAAAAATAAAAAAGATCCAAAATATGTTAAAAACGCAACTCGAACTTCAAACGACCATAACTTTTGATCTGGGTGTCCGTTTGAGCTCTACAACATATCAAATCAAAGCCTGTGATGATCTCTATGCGCTAATGATTTAGAAAAAGCATTTTTCACATTTTTTTAAGTCCAAAAAAGGCTCATAATGCCTCCAAAACTGAGCTTTTAGTAGGGATACCCCAATTTTTTAACATTTTGTGGATTTTCAGCCTCGTTTAAGGGGGTATTATTGGCTTTTTTTGGTCGAGACTGAATTTATTCCAAGGTATTACATTCATATTGATATCATGTCTTTGAAATTTTATCGTTTTTTATAATGTACTTCTATTTATAATCAAATATATAATAATATATACATGTTTTTTATATATTCACACATAAAAATTTAATTATAAATATAAATAATAAAATATATTTACATATAAAATATATTAGTTTTATCTAAATAATAACTAATATCCATTTTATTTAAAATATAAATATATGAATATTTATATACCTATATATTAATCTAACTATATATATATATATTAATATAACTACATATATATATTCATATAACTATAACTATATATATTAATATCACTATAAATATATATATTAATATAACTATATATATATATTAATATAAATATATATTACTATACGAATAAATATAACTATATATATATATAGAGAGAGATATCATGAAATGGAAAACAAATCAAAATAGAGGAGTGGTAAGGGCTTAGACGCGCAGGGGGGAGGTCTCGAGTTCAAAACCTGGTGGAGGCAGGGGCGCGTGCATGGGGGTGGATTTGGGGGGCTAGCACTGATAAAGGGTGGAGGGGGTGCGTGCGGGCACTGGAGGGGCTGGAAATCACTGTTAAAAGGGGGGCTCAAGCGCTATAAAAGCCCCCCGATTGACAGGATTTTTTAATTTTTTTTAATTTTTTTTAATTTTTAATTTTTTTACTTTTATCAGTTCTAAAAAAAGAGATGATAAAATGGGTCTTTTATTAGCGCTAAAAAGAAATCACTGATAAAGGACCCTTTTATCAGCGCTTCTTTTTAGCGCTGATAAAAGACCCCTTTTATCAGCGCTTTTTTTAGCACTGATAAAAGGGGTCTTTATCAGTGCTTTTTAGAGCGCTAATAAATGGGACCCCCCTTTATCTTCTCCGGATTTAACATCACTTTTTTAGCGCTATTAAAGTCCATTTTTAACACTGATAAAAGGGGTATTTGTAGTAGTGACTACTCCTCACACACGCACCAACGATCACCGAGTACTTCACCACTAAGAACTGATCTATTCCATCATATATAGACCATATACTAGTGGAGTGAGAAATTTATCATTGACCAAAAAAATAAACATAACAAAATCTAAAATCAAATACAATCGTATATGATAATAACAACCGTTATAAGAAATTGAAATTGATTTCGCAGAAGAGATAAAAGGATCTTAAAATATCAAGTGAAAGAACTCATGAATTACAAAATGGAAAACCTCTCCTTCCCCAATAACATATAATTTTACCCCACCATGGTAAGGGTAATTGTGAATAAGGGGAAAAAATAACTCATTTCAAAACTAAGAATAATAAAAGAGATAAAATAAAGAACAAAAAAATTTATCCTCTAGAACATGTTCGCCAGAAGTTTGCTTCTATTATGCCAACCATCCAACCGAAACACACTAAGGTATATTATTATAATATTCTTGGAATGAAGTTTTCTATTGACCCTAAAAATTTAAAATTATTTTTATAGTTTTAAAGAAATATATGGTAGAATAAATGAACTTGACTTTTTTTTTCGTCGAACACTGTTTCACCCACTCCACTTGGACTCGATCAAAAGATGCCTTAATGATATCCTTAATTTATGAAATTTAATGTAAACCATAACTTTTGAGTCCTATATTGAAAAAATCTAGGATCACATCATTTAAAGGCTAGTAATATGAGATATGACTGATTTAATATGGTGGGGTCCATTCTACCGGCCATAAATATTTCTTCAATTGATTGATTTTTCTGGGCCATTGTGTATAGAATTGAGTTTTGGTACAAAAGACAATGATGAATCCCACGAGCAAGGAAATCCTAAAAAAAGGAATAAATTAATTTAGATCTTAATTTTAAAATTTATGATTGAAAAACATAAGCTTTAGAAAACTGTGAATTTTGTAGAATTAAGAAATTTTCACAATTAAACCCAAAATTCACCAAAACACTAAAATGATGCAAATATACTCAAATTGACTAATTGGGAGGGATTAAATATTTGAAAAAAATATTAAAAATAATGAAAATATTAACTTTATCAATTCTACCACACTTGGCAGTTGGACTCCGGGACAAATAAACATCAAAAGCAAACCAAAGAAAATTTAACACATATCCATGAGATCCACCATTTTAACACCAAGAAATAAAAGATATCATGCCTCATAAAAAAAATATTCCAAGTTCTCAAACCAGACCATTCAATATATTTCCTCTTCATTTCTCCTCCCATGATTTTTTCTCATTACACAAATTTCAATTTTTCAGAAATGTCTTTCTCATCCAAACTCATACAAGGGTCACAATAGGCTTGATAAATTCCTACATCTCCACCCGATGTGAGTTAAGGATATGTGTTTATCATGATAACTTTTCAGGTTTATTTTGTGGATTTCGGTTGGTAGGATTTAGATGTTAAAAAATTATGAGGCTAAATGAGGAAAGCTTTGCTCTTTTTGAAGTAAAATTGCATTATTCTAATTTTCACTCAAGTATGGTATCCTATTAATTACCCTTAGTAGAAAATTAGCTCCGTCATCATGAAAAATCAAGGAATGTTCACCTAGTTCAGTATTTCAGTAGAAAAAATTTCAATCTTTTCCAACATGATTTTTCTTGAAAGCTTTAGAAAAGGCACAACTTTCTTCCTCCATTAGAAGCTCTAGAAAGGAACAACTTATCTTATCATGAAAGATCCAGAAAAGGCACAACTTTTAACATAATGATTTTTTTCCTTCAGCAACAAACATATATTTTAAACATTCGATTTTCCACCCAAAGTTGCACCAAATGTGGTAGCACAACACAAGATAGCTCCCCCCACACTTAAGTTCAACTAGATAATGCAATTTCACTTCAAGAGCAGATTGGATTAGAAAAATTGGCTTGTAATGTGGCTAGCCTAATATATTGTTCATGGATTCTAAGGGTTAAAAGGATTAAATGTACAAGGTAGGCTAGAATGAAAGGAATTATCTTAAAAAGGGGAATTTAAAACCAAATAAATTTATCAATCATTTAAAACACAAGTACCCTAAACCCTTAAGTTTTGATAGGAATAAATCAAATTTTGGTTAAATCAAGCATGATTTGGTTCTCTCAATAAGTGAGGTGAATGTAAAGAATATGAAAACAATGGTTCAGAAGACTCACAGGAAAGTGATTTCAAAGATATAGACATTTATATGTGGCATGAGATTTAAAAATCAGAGTAATTTTCATGAAATTTCTAAAGATTTGAACTTGAAAAAAGTCATTTTAAGCATTCATTTAATATCATTTTTATAGAATAAATTATTTAACTCATGGACATGGGTTTCAAAAATGTCAAAGATAATCATTTTTGCTCAAAAGTTTCAAAAACACACAAAAATTGAAAAAGAAACACGCGGGATTTGAAAAAAACACACAGATTTTTTTTAAATAGGAAAACAAACAACAAATAAAAAACCTAATCTACAAAGGTTCCCTCCCCACAATTAAATGATGCAGTATTTGAAATTCATTCAAATGGATGTAACATGTAATAATATTTGAAAAATGAATCACAACAAGCAAACAAGTGTAAAGGAGAGGTACAACCTAGTGGATTTTATTAATAAACAGGCTGGAAGAGTGTGATCTCCTCTACTAGATCTGATAGAATGGTCCCATGGAATTTCTTTATCCTATTTCCATTAACAGTGAATGGCTCCTACACTCCATCCTCCACAATATGTATAAAACCAAAGAATATACATGAGTAACTATAAATGGACCTTCCCACCTGGAACGAAGTTTACCTAACATCAACTTAAGTCTTGAGTTGAATAACAACACCATATCTCTAGGATGGAAGTTTTTCGGTTGGATCAACTTGTCATGAGACACTCTTGTTCTTTCTTTGTAAATCCTAGAATTTTCAAAATATTCCCTTCTAATTTCTTCCAACTCCTACAACTACAATCTTCTCTCTTTTACAACACTTTCAAGATCCAAATTCATATTTATCACATCCCAATATGCCTTATATTCCAATTCTACTGGCAGATGAAATTTTTCCCCATAAATCAACCTATATGGACTCATTCCAATTGGGGTTTTGTAGGCCGTCCTATAAGCCCATAATGCATCTTCCAACCTTTGGCTCCAATATTTCATGTTTGGATTCACAATCTTTTCCAAAATTACTTTGATTTCCATATTAGACAATTTAGCATGCTCATTGTCTATGGATGATATAGAGTTGATGTTTTATGATGAACCCTATAATTCTTCAGTAAAGCCTCTATTATCCTATTACAAAAGTGAGTCCCTTGATCACTGATGATGGATCTAGGAACTCCAAACCTACATAATATGTTATCCCTGACAAAATCATAAACAACTTTAGCATTGTTAGTCCTGGTGGATTTTACTTCAACACATTTGGAAATATAATTAACTGCAAGAAAGATATAAGAATTTCGAAATGACATTGGTAAAGGTCCCATAAAATCTATTCCCCAAACTTTAAAAATTTCACAAAAAAACAATGGCTTTTGGGGAATTTCTTGTCTCCTTGAAATATTTCCAGAAAATTGACATTTTTCACACCTTTTGCAATATTCATGAGAATCTTTAAAAAGGGTGGGCCAATAAAGTCCAGATTCTAAAACATTCCTTACTATCCTCTGAGGTCCAAAGTGGACTCCACACACTAAAGTGTGATAAAACTTAAAGATAGAATCAATTTAACTTTCTGTAAAACATCTTCTTATCACTTGGTCATTGCAAATATTCCAAAGAAATGGATCATCCTAGATGTAATATCTAGATTCAGATTTCATATTTTGAATTTGGTGAGAATTTAAATGAGATGTTACCTGAGATGTTACCAGATAATTTACTATATCAGCATACCAAGGCACTTCTCCATCAATCAAGTACAACTGATCTCGTGGAAGGTGGTTATTCAGTGGTTCTCTATCTGTAATTTCAGCTTCAATGGTGTTGGGTAGTCTTCTTAAGTGATCAACCACTTGGTTATCAGATCCCTTCTTGTCTCTGATTTCTATGTTGAACTCCTGTAGTAATAACATCCATCTCACTAACCTCGGTTTAACATCTTCTTTCTTCATCAAGTACCTAAGAGCTGTATGATCAGAAAATGCCGTGATTTTAGTTCCAATTAGATATGATATAAATCTTTATAAAGAAAAGAAAACTACTAAAAACTCTTTTTTTGTTGTTGTGTAGTTGAATCAGGCCGCATTTAAGGTTCTTGAGGCATATGAAATGACTTGTGGCCTACCCTTAATTCGCTGAGAAAGGACTTCTCCAACTTCTTGGTTTGAAGAATCACAAAGTAGCTCAAATGGTTCTTCCCAATTTAGTGGTTGCATCACTAGTGGTGTAATAAATCTCCTCTTTAACTCATCAAAGGATTCCCTACATGCACCATTGAAATCAAAATCACAATCTTTCAAAAGTAATCGAGATAAAGGGAGATAAATATTACTGAAATCTTTGATAAACCTCTAGTAGAGTCCTGCATGTCCTAAGAATGATCTAACATGCTTGACACAAGTTGGGTAAGACAATGAATTTATGACTTCAATTTTTGATTTATCAACTTGTATCACCTTTTTGGAAATGACATTCCCAAGGAAAATTTCTCTCTCAACCATAAAATTAAACTTTTCAAAATTCAAAACAAGATTCTTTTCAATGAAAGTTTTCAAAAAATTTCTAGATTTTTCAAACAATGGTCAAAAGAATTTCTAAAAAGTGTGAAATCATCCAAGAAAACCTCCAAGAAATATTCAATATGATCATAAAAAATACTTACCATGCACCTCTGAAATGTACTTGGAGAATTACACAATCCAAATGATGTCATTTTATATGAAAAAGTTCCGAATGGACAAGTAAAGGTAGTCTTGTCCTAATCCTCAGGAGTAATAGGTACCTGGAAATAACATGAAAATCCATCCAAAAAGCAATAATGAGTTTTCCTTGACAATATCTCCAACACTTTGTCAATGAAGGGAATGGGTAAATGACCTTTTTTAGTGACCTTATTCAACTTCTTAAAATATATGCACACTCTCCAGATATTCTAAATTCTTATAGGTATTAATTCATTCTTCTAATTCCTCACAATGGTTAGACCAGTTTTTTTGGAACTACATGGATGGGGATAATACATTGTGAATTTGAGATGGGATAGATGATCACATCTTTCAAGATCTTCTCAATCTTCTTCTTCAAAACCTCTATCAGGGTGGGGTTCAACCTCCATTGGGGTTGTCTGACAGGTTTGGCATCTCCCTCATAAAGAATTTTATATGAGCATATTTTTGGGTTGATTCCTGGAATATCACCTAAACTCCACCCTATTACATGGAAATTATCTCTAAAAATCTCAATCAAATATTTTTCTTGGGTTTTAGATAAATTATTAGCAATTATCACTTGTAATTTCTCTCCATACATAAGGTAAACATATTTTAAATCACTAGGGAGTGGTTTTAATTCCAAATCAGGGGCTGTTCAAGGAATGAAATTAAGTTTAAGTTCCACACTTCTAAATGATGTGCATCCTGCACACAAGAAATAATATCATCATATTCATCATTTAACAAATCATTAAAGAAATTAGATTTTACCTCTTCCTCCCATATGAAATCAGAATCTCTAGGAGTTTGGGAATACTCATGTTCAATGATATTTTCAATGGATAAAGTCTCTCCTAAGGATAATAATTCATGGAACATATCATATTCTTTAATGGGTTCAGTACCAACTTCATGAGAGAGTGCAAAGAAGAAGTGATCATTAGATGGGTGCTTTATGGATTAAAAAATATTGAAGTGGACAGTGCTATCTCCAAACTCCATGGTGAGGGTCCCTTTATGGAAATTGATGATGGTTTTGGCCACATTCAAGAAAGGTCTACCCAAAATGATGGGTGAGTGTGATGAGATCCTATCAACTTCCATATTCAGCACATAGAAATCAACTGGGAATAAGATATCATTGACTTTCATCAAGATATCCTCCAGAACTCCTACTAGGAAAACTGTGGATCTGTTTGTAAGATGGACCACCACTCTTGTGGGCTTCAAGTCTCACATCTTCAAAGAAGTGTATATCGAGTGAGGCAATACATTAATGGAAGCACCTAGATCACACAAATTATTAGATAAATTTAAAGAACCAATGGTGCATGGAATGGAAAACGTCCATGGATCTTGACATTTGGTTGGAAATTGTGGTGTGATAAGGGCCGAGACACTCTTTCACAAGTTGATCCCATAATTACCTTGAAGTATTCTCTTCTTTGTGCAAATATCCTACAAAAATTTAGCATACTTTAGAATTTTTTTGAGGGCTTCAAGAAGGGGGATATTGGTTTCCACTTTCTAGAAGGTGTCCATAATTTCTTTTTGAAGTGCTTCTTCCTACAACCTCTTTTATTCAATCATCCTTGATGTAAATGGTGGGGGTAAGTCTTTATTTTCTCTTTATTGCCTTTGAAATGGTGTTTCTTGCCTCTTATTCATTGACATATACTTCTCCTCCTCTTTCTTCTCTTCTTCTTGTTGCATTTTCAATGAATTTTCTGAATTCTTAACTCCATTCTCCCTTAGCCCAGGTGGTCTTGTTTCGGGCTCAATAGTGCCTAGTGGTGGGAGTTATTTTCCACTTCTTGTTGTTATTATGATGAAATTATCTTTTGGGTTTGGGATTGTTTGGGATGTGAATTTTCCTAGTGGCATGCACATCACAACGCGTGAAAATTTGCAATATTTATTTACCTACCAACTATTGTAGAAGCGGTGAGCAGGGTCAAAACACAAAGAGAATGTGAGTAGACACTAGAAATGTCCTCTTGGAGGAATTTTTAGGCATATGGGATTTAATTGTGTGATTAACAACTAAGTTCTAAAAACTAAATGACTATTTTAAAAATGATTATTTAAATTGACTAAAACTATCTAAGTGAATTAAGCTATGAAAGAAACTGGGGGAGATAGAAGTGTCAGAGTCGTGATGTTCGTTCAAGTGCATGCAATGTGAATTATTTAATTCCCACATTTGAATATTTATTTATTCAATTATCACCGATTCCAAATTTAATCAATATACTATTTGGTCTTGTTCTCTGATGTTAGACAATATTCTAATGTTTACACAAATTATCTGTCATTTCATTCTCTGTCCTGACGAATAATTTGCACGTCATTATAGCACTGGATCACTTGGTGAAATACGACGACCCGTTTCTCACAAAGTTGAAGTATCTACCTGCGTTGGGTTTGCTCACATGAGATCACTTATTCAGTATCACTCACACAAGTTTGAAGAAGCGCACACACAAAATATTATTATTTTTAATTAATATATTTATTTATTCAGAATTTGCTCGCGTGCTTGATCGAATTCTAGATAAATAAATTATCTGATGAAATCCCATTCATGATTACTTATTTGGTATCACACGAACGGGCACCAAAGCATGTGTGCATAACCAAAATGACAATTAATTTAAACTCAAATACAATTAATTAAATAAACATCTAATTGAAATTAATTCAAAAGGCAATCAAACATAAGAATAAATTAAAGACATGAATTCACCATCACATTTGTCACAACTCTAACACAAATGAAATTAGCCAACCATCGCGATGGCATGACACATAAAATAAATAATAGAAGATATCACCATGCTCGTGTCATTTTTGTGGTCATCGTGAGACGCCATCGACGATCGTAAAATAATAATCATCACTTTGCTCTGTGCAGTCGCTGACACCAGACCCGAATCAAACCACCGTGCCACTGAAAATATGATATGAGATTTGCGCTAACTTTTTCTGTGCGACGTCAATCTCCAAAAGTCCAAGAGAACCGCCACACACGTCAATGATGTGTCCAAACCTCCCCTACGCTCCTGATGATGGTTTGCGGATGATTCTGACTGAGGAGGGCTGCTCGCTGTGGCTGGTGTACCAATTTTTTACCTGTGTACGTGCTGGGGAAAAGGGGTTGTGGGGTTTATGTGGGAGGGGTGGTAAAGGGTAGTAGAAAGGAATAGGGGCTGAGGGGCATTTGGTGAGTGGAGAGGGGGGACGGGGTGGCTGGTAGGCGGGATGGGGAGGGGAGAGGTAGGGGAGAGGAGCAGGGGTAGCGGGTAGGAAGGATGGGGAGGGGGGCGGCAGGGGAAGGGAGTGGGAATGGGGGGTCTGGGTGAGAGGAGGGAGCCGCTGGCTAAGAGGGGCGAACATGGTAGGGGGTGCGGGATTGAAGGGGGAGTGTGAGTGGAGATATGGGGGTTGGAAAAGGTGATTGGAGAGAGAAGATGAGAAGGGGTAGAGGGTGACATGGGAGAGGGAGAGGTTAAGGAAAAAGTGATAGAAAAGGTCAAAGGGAGGTGGGTAGGCGTGAGTAGTTAGGGGGAGTTTAAAAAAAGTTAAATTCAAATTAAAAAAAACTAATTATCTAATTAAGTTAAATAATAATAATAATAATATATTAATGTATATGTAATTAAATATAATATTACTATTAAATATAATAATAAACTAATAACAAATACTATTTTATTAATACAACAAAATAATGAAATAAAATAAAATACAAATTAAAATATACATACTAATAAAAATTAATAAAATGAACTAAACTAAAATTAGAGAAACTAATAATAATAATATAGTGTTAAATATAATATATAAAATTAATATAACTAATAGAAATACTAAATTACTAATATAAGTATATAAATTAACTAAAAATTATCAAAATATCTAAATTACTACAAAACTACAAAAATAAACTAAAAATATAAAAATTGGTTAAACTAATTAATTAAAACTAAGTTAGAAAATTATACGAATACATGTGAAATCCATGTACATCAAATCCCACCACACTTAAAATTTTTCACTCCTGGGCAAAACAATCAGAAAAAAACAAGTGGCCGTAGACAAATCAAAACATCACAATTACAAGTTCAAAAAATTTCAATCTCTTTTACCCATAAAATATCATGCTTCATTTAAAACTCCAATTTTTGAAAACCATTTTTCTTCCACTCACATTCTTTCCAAAATAAGTACTTGCACTCATGTATCATGTGAACTACCTCTCCATCACTCTCATCTCTCAAAAAAATTTAATCAAAGTCATGATCAATTCTTGTACACATGTTTGTTTACCACATGCTTGTCACGAATTTCACATCTATACTAGTGGAAATCAAAATAATGAACCAATATCAAGAACTTTACATGAGGTTCAAATGTCTCTGAGGCTGTGGAACGCTGGGTAAAAAAAATGACAGTTTTTTTTGGCAAAAAGGAGGGTTGAATATTGAAATAAATGCAAAATAAATGTCAATCCAAATGTCTCCCTCAAACTCTCGCCCCCACACTTAAAACACTGATTTTCCCCAAGAATATGATAATCCAATGTTTCTCTCTCTCTGTTTTTTAGACAAAACTCACTCAAATAAGATGGGTAGAAAAAACTAGTGAGTATCAATTCCAAAACCCCATGGAATAAGTGTCAGACAATAATCCCAAAGAATGGTACATAAGTAGCATATACGCTGTAACATCTCAATGAAAGTAGGTCATATAGAAAACTCTCTAGCTCCTGGAGAAATAGATCATCACTTTTATAGGTATCCTCAAAAGTGAGGGTTACCGTGTAATGACCACCAATGTACTCATTGTTGGAACAAAAAAGATTCTATATTCCTATATCAAAATACATGTAATGAATGTGACTACTGTGAAATATAACTAATATGATCAGGATGGGATAATGTCAATCCATGTGCATCAAATGACTCATTTCCCCTTAAAGAACCCTCTCCATGAGTAAATCTCTCCCCCATACTTAGATTGAAAATTATTATGCAAAAATTCAAGAAATGGGTAGGGAAGGGTATCAGCTATAGGATCATCCTAATAGGATTATTCATGGATTATAAGGGATATACGATGGAGAAAATGTATGGGTGGATCAGTGGGTTAAAGGGGATAAAGAATCAAACATATGCCTCATTTATTTCAGTGCAACTTTCAAAATTCATATCTCTTTGATGGAAAACATGAAAAGTTCTAGAAGACAAAACATGGTCAATATTCGCTCAAGAAAAAGAGAAACAAGAGATGATGTAAAATGTTCCAGAGTCCTCATAGGTATAGAAATATAATGTTAGACAAAACAGATGATCATGAGTGCAAATAAGTGTCTCAAAAAAAATATACAAGTTTTTGAAAAATATTTTCGAAGCATGAAATAATATCATCAATCATCTAAGTCATGAGATCAAGGATCAAAGCATTCTAAACAAGAATCAGGTGCTCAAACTACCTAGGGAAACAAGTTGTATAACCCCAAATGTGTTACAACAAAAATGCAGTGGCTTTCATGTGGTTTCATCAATGACATGAATGTTAGTTTTTTTAGTTGTTTTACATGGTGTGTTTTTAGAAGCATAAAATATGTAAAAAATAAAACACTTCCCTGGGTAAGTGTAGATAGATGTGGATAAGTTGTCTGTATTCGATGAAGCTCCAAAAAAGGTATACCTATAAAACCTACACACTGACAACACATACTCTCATCATATAAAATAATTCACACCATAATCAAAATCATACAGATGATAAAAATGCGTATGATGAATTCAAATCCACTGCAGTTTTAGGAGAAAACAGATTGTGGTAAATGAATGCCTTTTTATTTTATTTTATTTTTAAAGAAAACTAAATGAAATGAAATTAAATGCAGTGAAAAGAAAACAAAAAAATGATGGGTTGCCTCCCATTGAGCGCTAAGTTTACTTCATCTTTAGCCAAACATTTTTGAAACTCCACCAGGATCGAACAGAAATGTAAACCATGCATCTGCTTCTTTTTCAGTAGAAGTGTGGAATCCATTCATTGAAGATGAATTTATCCTATAAGCTACACAAAATCTCAACAAAATAGTGTTATAATAATGGATGTGTGGAATGAAATGAAAATATGCCAACTCACAAGGGAATGAATATAACTTGCCTGAATAAAGACTCATCGAATAATTGAATTTTGGGAAAAGGCCGTCAGCGGAAAGATCAAGAAGATTACCTATTTAAGTGTGCATAGGTGAAAAAATTAATTTAATAGACTCCTTCAGTAGTTGACTTATATCCATCACATCCTTGAATGCAGTATCTAGGTTGACGATGTATCCCAATTCATTTTCACACCCAACCACTAGCATAGGTAAATCTACTAGTTTCCAACTCAATTCATGCTCTATGGTTTCATTGATTGTGTCGAGGTCAAAAATATTGTTAGCATATGTGGGTATTTCAAGTGAAGTGTTTTTAACCTCAACGCATGGAGCAATTGGTGCGAGATAAATTGGAGCAGATGACTCCATTGTATCAAGAATGACATATTTTTCAACTATACCGCCCTCATCATATTTCTCTATTGGTACATGTTTCAACATAAAACCAAGATCCTCCAAGAAATCCCATTATTTCATTGTTTCTAGAAAATTATGAGTGTTCTCTACCACCAATGGTGATTGATTCTCCGACTCCAGAAATTTTTCAAAAGTTTCCATTTTAGAAAAAGTTTCAGACTCACAAAGATTTTCAGAAAGAGGTGATTCGATGTCATTTGAAGTGATGTCCTCTTGAGTGCGGCAATCCATTGTCTCTTGGTTCAATCTTGAATATATCATGGTAAATAATGGTCCTAGTTCAATTTCCTCTTCATCCTCAAAAGGTGAAATTTGATAGACATTGAATGTGTCCTTTTTCACTTTGGGATGACTGGGTTGTGAACTCACATAATGAAATGAAATCACAATTTTCAAGGGATTGTTATGTTCAACAGGGTGGAAGAAAAAGCTATCATATTCTTGAAATGTGATTATATTGGAAGAATTATTTTGTTATGGAGGGGAGTCATCAATTGTATGATAAGAAGGCATATCAATCTCATTATCAGACTCGGGACATGGATGTTGTTCAAATGGAAACTCTACTACACTCTCCTCAAAATAATTGTTTTGAATTAGATCATCAAGTGGTAATGATGCAGATAGTTCGGAAATATGATTCATTTGATTTAATAAATTCTTCAATTGATTTTCTAGATCTTTTGTTGAGGAAAACAACTTTTCATTACGTTCATCTTGAAGTTCAAACCTCCGATTTGTATCATTGATAACACAATGCAACATGTGCTCAATTATTGAGTCATTTGTTTGACATGAATTATCAAGTTATAAATTTTCAGGAATGTATTGAATTTGAAAATGATCAAATGGTGGATAAGGACTAGTAGTAGAATACAGATCATAACATAGACTTGAATGATAATCATTAAAATAAACAGGATTACCTAGAGAGTTCATGTGCGGTGAATCATTATACATCGTACCTTGCAATGTTAGTGGGCAGGGTGAGTACTGGTTGTAACTGTGTGGTGTGGCCCACATCATTCTAAGCTTCTAGGTGTCTTGAAAATTCCTTCAATGAAAAATTACCAGAGTAGTAAACTATTTTTTTTCTTGGTTTAGTTTTTTTATTTTATTTTTGACCTAAATCACTCTTTTAAAGGAATCTCTAATGCTACTATTCTTCCTGGAAACAACACCAGAATTTTGGCTTGCACGTTGCAATGCGTGAAAATTTTCAATATTTATTTACCTACCAACTACTGTAGAAGCGGTGAGTAGGGTCGAACCATAGAGAGAATGTGAGTAGACACTAGAAATGCCCTCTTAGAGGAATGTTTAGGCAGATGGGATTTAATTGTGTGATTAACAACTAAGTTCTAAAAACTAAATGACTATTTTAAAAATGACTATTTAAATTGACTAAAACTACCTAAGTGAATTAATTTATGAAAGAAACTGGTGGAGATGGAAGTGTTAGAGTCGTGACGTCCATTCAAGCGCATGAAATGTCAATTATTTAATTCCCACATTTGAATATTTATTTATTCAATTATCACCGATTCCAAATTTAATCAATATACTATTTGGAATTATTCTCTGACATTAGACAATATTCTAATGTTTACATAAATTATCCGTCATTTCATTCTCTATCCTGATGAATAATTTGCACGTCATTATAACACTAGATCACTTGGTGAAATATGACGACCCGTTTCTCACAAAGTTGAAGTATCTACCTGCGTCGGGTTCGCTCACATGAGATCCATTATTCAGTATCAATCACACAAGTTTGAAGAAGCGCACACAAAAAATATTAATTTTTTTATTTAATATATTTATTTATTCAGAATTCTCTCGTGCTCTTGATCAAATTCCAGATAAATAAATTATCTGATGAACTCTTTTTCATGATTACTTATTAGGTATCACACGAATGGGCACCAAATCATGTGTGTAGTGCCAAAATGACAATTAATTTAAACGAAGATACAATTAATTAAATAAACATCCAATTGAAATTAATTCAAAAGGCAATCAAACATATGAATAAATTAAAGACATGCATTCACTATCACATTTGTCACAACTCCAACACAAATGAAATTAGCCAACCATTGCGATGACATGACACATAAAATAATAAATAAAAGACATCACCATGCTTTTGTCGTTGTTGTGGTCACCATGAGATGCCGTCAACGATCGCAAAATAATAATCATCACTCCGCTCTGTGTAGTTGCTGACGCCAGACCTGAATCAAACCACCGCGCTGTTGAAAATATGATCCGAGATCGTCTCTCACTTTTTTTCGTGCGACTTCAATCTATAGAAGTCCAAGAGAACCGCCACACACTTCGATGATGTGTCCAAACCTCCCCTATTCTTATGATGATGGTTTGCGGCTGATTCTGACCGAGGAGGGCTGCTTGCTGTGGCTGGTGTACCGGTTTTGTACCTACGGACATGCTGGGGAAAAAGGGCTGTGGGGTTTATGTGGGAGGGGTGATAAAGGGAATCAGAGGGAAATGTGGGATGAGGGGCGCTGGGCCAGTGGAGAGGGGGGCAGGGGTAACTGGTAGGCAGGATGGGGAGGGGAGCGACAGGGGAGAGGAGCGGGGGTAGCGGGTAGCCGGGATGGGGAGGGGGGCGGTAGGAGAAGGGAGTGGGAATGGGGGGTCCGGGTGAGAGGAGGGAGCTGCTGGCTAAGAGGGGAGAATGGGGTAGGAGAGTGGGATTGAAGGGGGTGTACGAGTGGAGATATGTGGGTTGGAAATGGTGATTGGAGAGAGAAGATGAGAGGGGGTAGAGGGGTGATGTGGGATTGGGGGAGGTTGAGGAAAAAGTGGTAGAAAAGGTCAAAGGGAGGTGGGTAGGCGTGGGTAGTTAGGGGGTGTTTAAAAAAAGTTAAATTCAAATTAAAAAAAACTAATTATCTAATTAAGTTAAATAATAATAATAATAATATATTAATGCAGATGTAATTAAATATAATATTACTATTAAATATAATAATAAACTAATAAAAAATACAATTTTATTAATGCAAAAAAATAATGAAATAAAATAAAATACAAATTAAAATATACATACTAATAAAAATTAATAAAATAAACTAAACTAAAATTAGAGAAACTAATAATAATAATATAGTGTTAAATATAATATATAAAATTAATATAACTAATAGAAATACTAAATTACTAATATAAGTATATAAATTAACTAAAAATTATCAAAATATCTAAATTACTACAAAACTACAAAAATAAAATAAAAATATAAAAATTGGTTAAACTAATTAATTAAAACTAAGTTAGAAAATTATACGAATACATGTGAAATCCATGTACATCACCTGGGTTTTTGCTTTGTAAGTCCATGAGACTTTTGAACTTGTTGGAAAAATCTTTTATAGTGTATTTTAACCCATAAATCTCAGATTTCTACTGTTGGTTTTGAATTGGAGTTTATGCACTGGTGGATGGATTCTCATAGGGTCTTTGTAAAGTGGGTGGTTATTAGTAAGAAGGCTAGTTATAATATCACTTTTGTTGAAATGGTGGTGGGTTCTAGAATTGATTCTGGAATGGGGGTTGGTTTTGGAACTGATTTTGGTATGGGGTCAAGCTTGATTTTGTTGATTTCCAAATCTATATTGGACTTGGTTAAACTCTCTCCATCCTTGATTTTTCTGAAATTTCCTCAGCTGAAAGGTTGCTGCACAACTTTCAATTCCCTGTTTTTCTGCACACTGGTTAGTGAAATAATCAGGTGATGAGCATAAACCACATACCTTAGCTGGTTATTGTTGGTCACCAACTTGTTTCAAGGCCATTTGTATCACCAAACTAGTTATCTATTCAATATTAGTTTTTAATAATGGTGATGGATGAGAAGTTCTTACCTCATGAATACCTCTTGTTCCAGTACCTCTTGTACCAAATTGTTCGATTTTTGAGAAATTTTCTCAATCAAGCCCTTGGTTTCTTTTAGAGACTTTTCAATCAATGCGCCTCCAGATGATGCATCTAGAAGGTTTCTATAATTGTCTAGTAAGCCTTGATAAAATAAGACAATAAAGTGATGATTCTCAATTTCCTGATGTGGGCAGCTGCCGCATAACTTCTTAAATATCTCCCAGTACTCGTAAAGAGTTTCTCCAAATGACTATCTGATAACATATATCTCCTTTCTAATGGTCGTGCTCCTGGAGGTGGGGAAGAATATTTTCATTAATCATCTTACCAAGTCATTCCAATCATTCATATCTCTTGGTTGTAATCCATACAACCATTCTTTGGCAGCTCATTCTAATGAAAATAGGAATGTCTTCCACTTTACCTGCTCCTCAGCTACTCCTCAGGGTCTGAAAGTAAAGAAGATATGCATGAAATCTTTAATATGTTTGTTTGGGTCTTCACCTACCAAGCCTTGAAATTTTGGGAGCAATTAAATCATGTTAGGTTTCATCTAAAAATCATTTTGTAACACTGGCATGGCAAGTTGATTTCTTTGATTAGATAATTGT
This sequence comes from Viscum album, assembly GCA_963277665.1. Classification (NCBI taxonomy): domain Eukaryota; kingdom Viridiplantae; phylum Streptophyta; class Magnoliopsida; order Santalales; family Viscaceae; genus Viscum; species Viscum album. The sequence continues at coordinate 2,104,377,977 of OY728140.1, read as the reverse complement.
GGTGCACAAAGGTCTCTAAGTGTTTGGTTTTGATTTTAATCCATAATGTCAGGCTCATAATGAAAATTTAAAGTTTCACTCGAGTCTATAAGAGAAATTTTCTCAAATTCAGATTAATAATTCATGTTTCTAAGTCTATTAAACAAGGTTATTTCAATTTCAGGATCTATGGGGGAAGGTTCAGGGTTTGTACTTCTAGTCATGCAATATAAGAAAAAAAAATTGGCACTACCTCCCTGGAAAAAATGCCAAGTTTTGACACATTCCTTCCATGGGGTGTGGAAAAAAAAATACTTTACAAAGTTAAAATGTAGTATAGTAATTAACCTAGGTTTTCTCTATATAGGAGCACACAACAATCAAGATGTCACTTAAAATAAGACAACGAAGTGGTGGTTTTTTTTGAAATTGTTTGATTTTGAAAAGGAAAGAATGAAACTAAAAAAAAAATATTAAGATAAAATTGATAAAACAAGTGATTTAAAACTATCACATGAGATGGTGATAAAGTCAGAGTCATTTTTCCAATTATAATTTTATCATAGTTCAACTTATCCAATTCTCTTCTTCTAAGTCGATAAAAGTGAGAATCCACAATCATTTCTTCCCACTCTCTTGGTCAAATAATAATGGAAAGATTAAACCTTAATAAAATCTCATATTGTTTTAATCTCCTTACATTGTGTGATATATTTGTAGCGAATACCCTCAATTTATTTAGGCAATTCCCAATCGGGTCTTGTTTATCCCAAACAATCAAGAACACTCACTACTCCTCACACACGTACCAACAATCACCAAGTACTTCACCACTAAAAACTGATCTATTCCATCATATATAGACCACATCCTAACTAAGGGATAAATTTATCATTTAAAAAAGAAATAAACAAAAAAAAAATAAAATCAAATACAATCGTATATGATAATAAAAATCGTTATAATAAATTGAAACCGATTTCGTAGAAGAGAGAAAAAGATATTAAAACATTGAGTGAAAGAACTCATGAATTAAAAAATGGAAAACCTATCCTTCCCTAATCACATAGAATTTTACCCCACTATGGTAAGGGTAATTTTGAATAAGGGGGAATAATAACTCATTACAAAACTAAGAAGAATAAAATAAAGAAAATAAATAACCCAAAATTTGCTCCTCCAGAATCTGTCTGCCAAAAGTTTTATTCTGTTATACCCACCATCCGGCCAAAACTCACTGAGGTATCTTATTATAAGATTCTTGGAATGAATTTTTATATTGACCCTAAAAATTTCAAAGTATTTGGATAGGTTTAAAGAAATATATGTCTGAATAAATGAACATGACTTTTTCTGGATGCCAAACACTGTTTCACCCACTCCACTTGGACTCGATAAACAGATGCCTTAATGAGATCCTTAATTTATGAAATTTAATGTGAAACTTATTTTTTGAGTAATATATCTAAACCATATATAATTAAATCATTTTAAGTTCGGTAATATGAGATATGCCTGATTTAATATGGTGGGGTCCATTCTGCCAGCTAGAAATATTTCTCCAATTGATTGATTTTTCTGGGCCATTGTGTGTAGAATTGGGTCTTGTTCCAAAAGACAAAGATGAATACCATGAGAAAATAAATCCTAAAAAAGTAATAACATAATTTGGATATTAATTGTAAAAGTTATTACTGAAAAATAGAAGCTCTAGAAAACTTTGAATTTTGCAGAATTAAGAAATCTTCACAATTAAGCCCAAAATTCACCAAAAACACTAAAATGATGAAATTATACTCAAATTGACTAATTGGGAGAGATTAAATATATAAAACACATATAAAAAATAATTAAAATGTTAACTCTATCACCTTATATATTATTCTTATAGCATTTTCACCCATTTATTAACAATATTTTGTTTTTTCCATTGTTCCAGGTGCGTTCCTTTTGTGGTTTCCAAGGTCGGTTTATTATGGTATTATGTGTCAAAAGAAACAATAATATAGAAGTAATAACACACACACAAACACAAACACACACACACACATCTCATTTTAAACAATTAAATATGAATTTAAACTTTCCATGATTTTAGTAAAAGGGAAACAAAGAATCATCATCCACAAAGGCATTGAATTGACGCACCACGAATGATGGTTTTTTATTTAATAATAAAAGGAGAATATGAGATATTTTATGATTATTTTACCATAAAAATAAAAAAATTAAAGTATATATATATATATATATATATATACTGGAGCTATCACGAATCATTGGATAAGAGGTAGGGATAAGGTAGAAGTGGGAAAGAATTTGAAAGAGAAGAAGAAATGATCTTACCACTTGAAAATTTCTCTTCGAAGACCTCATTAAGGATCTTGGAAGTGGTATTTTTGCGAGATCAGAAGCACTAGAATGTGGTAATGGATGAGGGGAGGGAATTTGGTATGGGTTATCCAAGGAATAAGGCTTTAGTTGATGAAAATTTGTGAAGGAGGGAGCCTCCTTTTATAATTGAGGTGAGGGGTAATATAGGAATTACTCAAATTATTAAAATATAATAAATTTATTATAGGGTTAAAGACTTTCAAATGGGATAAAAATAATAGGATATCACATTATTGACCAAATATTTTTATTTTTGGGTTTTTTCAATAATTTTGTGATTTTTAAACATTTTAATTAAATATCATATTCATGAAAAATGATTTTTTCAAATTAAACACTATTCATAACTTTTGAATTTAAAGCAAAAAAACAAGGTTTAAAAATCTAATCCATTTTTTATTATATCTTAGACTTATCATATCAATCTAAGTAATTCTTGAATTAGCTTAAAAATACCAAATTATATTTATTTTATTATTTTTAATATCATTAATTTGATTTATTCATTAATTAAATCAATACCGCCTCATCTTTTTGAAAGAAATTATGGTATTTATTTGTTGTCTAAAAATTAAAAATAAAATTCTATGAGAAAAATAATTTTATTATATTTCCAAAGACTATTCTTTTTTACCCGAATGGCCTAAAGACCTTTATTTTTATTGATTTTTGATAACCCCCCTTTCAAGGGATGAGGGGGAACCCTTACAAGGCCTGTAGGCTTAGAGATTACATGGCCCGTAGGCTTAGGAGATTACATGACCCAAAGGTCTTAGGGAATTCAACCAGACTATCTACAAGGAACTGCCCCTCCCCAACATCTGCATCATGATAGTAGCCCTCCACCTTCGCATGGCCGTCTGGCTAGGCTTCCCATGAAAGCACAGGCTGGTCCTGATGGCATAGCCATACCCTCTCATTCTGAAAAATCCATTTGGCTCTGCTCTGGTGAGTGCACATGCTCTGAATCCTCTTCTAGGGCTGCTCTTTTTTTGTAGAGTCTATCTGGGGAAACTACATGTGTCCCGAAGGCCTTGAGGTGGCCCGAAGGCCTTAAAGGTGGCCCAAAATCCCTATTGACCCAAAGGTCTGGGTGGCCCAAAAGCCTTAAGGACTCCAAGCCCAAACCAGTGGCCCAAGGTGAATAGTTCCAACTGATACAGTACCGAACATTACCTACTACAGTAACTGCTACAGTGCCTGCTACAGTACCCGCATAGTGTACAGTCTGATACAGTACCTGTATAATGTACAGTTCTACTACAATACCTATACAGTGTACAGTCTTCTGCAGTATCGTACAATGTACGATAATGCTACAGTGTCTGCTACAGTACTGCTACAGTACCCCCGGAAAATACGCCTCTACCTGGTTTTGAACTTGGGTATCGTGGATGCACTTAAGGATACCTCACCAACTGGGCTAAGGCTCATGTGATTCCCAAAAACTATTCTTGTTTGAATAAAACTCTAGGAAAACCTTATATTAAAAATGTTATACAAACTTAAGTTTATAGTGTAAACATCTTGTCTTACTTTTAAATAAAATATTCTAAAGGTCTTAAAGTGATTTTTTGGGTCCAAAGTGTCCCCAAATTGAATCCAAAATAGATAATGGTAAAAAATTACTTATAAAAATTTTTATACAAAATATGGGTCATTTAATAATTTTAATTAAAAACATTTTATTTATTTTTCTTATTATTGTACAAGCACTACATCAACATTTCATAAGCATTAATGTTAATTATTTCATATATAAAAATTAAAAATAAATTTCTATAAAAAAATAAATAAATCAGGTTAAAAATAAAATTTCAAATTCATTCATTTTGTATATTCACTCTTATACATAACAAGACATCTTCTTAGATTTGTTATTTTGTCTTTTCTTACCCTGCACAAGCATTGACACACATTTGGATAATACTCATGTTATATAAAACTAAAATTCAAAATTAACAACCAAAGACATCCATAATACATAAAAATTAATAAATAAGTCATGAAAAATAATTTTTAGCATTCAATTATTATATATAAGTTACCAATTTTGACTTTGTTAGTGCTGCGCAGAGATTGCATTTACATTGAAAGTAATTTTTATACTTATCATGAAAAAATATAATTTTCATGTTCTAAATTAATTATGTAAAATATTAAAATTGAAATATAATTATTTATTTATTACATATTTTAAATAAATTTTTATATCATACTAATTTCATGACGATGTCTTGAAAAAATACTGTATTTTATAAAAACTATATTTTTTACCATTCACCAAAAATTAAACTATTTCATAAAAATCCCAAAAATTATTCCAAAATAGTTTTTGACATGTAGAATTCAAAAATGAACTCCATTTTATCAAAATAATTTTATAAATAGGAGAAATTTAATTTTTAATTAAAATAATCATTTACTCGAAAAATATTGTCTTTAAAATTAAAACTGATTTTATAACATCCTGAAAATTAACAAAGGTCTCATTAAATTATCACAAAATCATAGGGAAAAAAAATATTGATTTATGAATACATTTTATGAAAATTAATTTTATTTTAAATAATTTTATTTATTAAAAATTGTAATTAAATATATATTACTCACAAAAATACTAACACTTAATTATTTTTTTTAAAATATTCTATTTCATTTACAAGGTGCCTAATTTTTATTTATACTTTCATGAGTGAGGTTAGTATTCATAAGGGTCATATTACTATTCATAAGGGCAACATTACTATTTATATGGTTATATTACTATTCATAAGGGTCAAGTTACTATTCACTAAAAAAGTAAGTTGATCCTATCAGGCTTTAAATATCTTACTTAACGCAAATGTGTATGCCATTTTTTCAAAATTCAAATCATAGAAGCAAAAAAATTATGTTTATTGTCTAGGTTATAAAAAATTATTATTTTGTAGAGACTCAGTGTTTCATGAATTCAATATGAAATTTATTTGTAAATCCTTGGGTGTTATATTCTCCCCCCTTACAAAAATTTAGTTCTTGAAATTCCATAATGTTACCTCATAAAAAGATTTGGGTAGTTCTTCATCATAAGTTCCTTGGGCTCCCTCATCACCTCTTCAATTTTATGATTTTTCCAAAGTACCTTTACCATCTGATTCATCTGATTCCTCAAAACCTATTCTTAGTTTCCAAAATCCGAATAGGCACTTTAGAGTAAGATATGCCAGGTTCCAATTCTATTCATTCAGCAGTGAGTACATGTGTTGGGTCTAGAATGTACTTCCTTAAAAAAGAGGCGTGGAACACATTGTGAACTCTAGAAAGTCTAGGTGGCATTGCCAAAAGATAATCCACAACTCCAATTCTCTTCATAATTTTAAAAGGACCAATGTACCTGAGGCTCAGTTTCCTTTTCTTCCCAAATCTTATAAAAATTTCCTTAATAATTCCAACATCTATCCTTGTTAGATCCATATACACAGGTTCCTTGAAAATCCTGATTTTTTTAAAACTCCATGATCCATCCCGCTCAATGCATCAAATACCTTATTTACCTTTAATCAACATGAAGTAGATCTAAATTTTTACATTCCAAACATTTGAATAACTTCATCATGTGTCCTCTTGAAATATGGTAATAACTCGAATTACCATAAAACCTTATTGGAAACATGCATTCATCCTTACACATGCTATTGGATATATTTTGTATATCCAAAAGTGTTGTAAACTCTATAGACCACTTGTCAACAAGTCATTAATTAGTTCCAAGGTAGTCAACACTTATCCAAATCAATAATATCTTCATCATTATCTCAACTATAAGAATATATTTATGGTTTTCTTTCTCTTAATCACGTGTTTTACAAAAAGTTTAACTTTCCACTGATTATCTTTTCTTGGTACCATTCAACTTATAGTCTTAAATCCTTAAATGAAAAAGTAAAATCCTCATATATTCCATAATTCTTATAATCGGTCCATTGATGATAAAATATTCAAATTATATGATTCTTAACTAGTTATATTAATCATTCAACTTTATCTGTGGAAGTATCATAACTTGATCATTATTCAGTAACATCATTTGGGGTATATTCCTTTGACACTTGGGATATTGATTCTCATAGCATCTCATATCATTGTAGTTGAATCATTATATATTGGAAACCTTTTTCCTACCCTTGTAATCACAAACATGGTTTACTTTTTCTCCACACTTATAACAAACTCTCATTCCCTTCAAACATTTATCAAGGTGATTCTTTCCATAATTATCACATGTGGAAAAACCCTTCTTTCCCTTCTTCCCTTTATCCATATTTTTCTCTACCATACTCTTTTTATTTTTCTTCCCTTAAAAGACATAGGAATCAAATAATTCTTTACATACCTTGTTAACACATGATAATATTTCCTCATATTATGAGGATATTTGGGAGACTATCTTCCTTCAAAATTATGGCTTAAGACTATAAGAGATATTATCCTTGATACTCTTTACATCATGTGCATTGGTGTAGTTCTCATTCCTTCTACTAGGAGTCATTTCTAATCAATTAAATATACTATATTAGCTCATAAAATTATTAACTCTCTATAACTCTAAACATGGTATAGCACATAACATAAATTTATGCATTGTAAATCTTAGAACCATATAATTTGGTTACTTTGGGGGAATAAATCCTTCAAAATGGTGGGTAAATTAATTATGAATTTTCCTAAGAATATCCCCCAATAGTGTAAAACTTTGTACATAGTAAGGCCCATTGTCGTGTACCAGGTTACCCTAGTCCAAGCCCAAAACACCTTGTCAGAGTTGTTACTCCTAGGTACATTTGTACCAGAACCATGTCCACTTGTAGTATCTAGACAAGTATATGTTTTCTAGGAAGATCCATATAATCTGTTCCTTACAAAAATTCTTGTATATTCTTGTATGTATGTCCTTGAAGTCTACCTTAATGTTTTGTTTACTAATTTTTGTTTTCTATATCTAGTTTCTAAGTTTTCTAATAAACTTCCTCTGATACCAACTGTAAAGACCCAACCCCAATTGTCTGGAGCCAGTGCCTTATTTCATTACATTGGAATATAAACAAGGAAGACACATCCTGAAGGACTGAATAGTTTAGTAGTTTTAGAAGACCAAATCTATACATAAGTTCAACATTATAACATTAAATGAAATATAAGATAATAATTCCATTGGGAACATACAAAACCCTTATATTTTCCCTACAAGTCATTCATAATATACTTCCTCGCATCCTGGGGAAAAATAAAACATAAGAAAGGGGTGAGATCATATGCTTAGTAAGGGTAAGCAGTATAGTGGGAGATATCATAATCATAAACATTAGGCATGCTGAATAACTAAAAACACATGCCTCCAAAAATAAACTTGATTATAACATGACATGAATAAGAGTTGAATAAATAATTCTATAATAACACATAACTATGAGTATTATACTAGTCAAATAATCACATGGAATATCAATTAATACTACCATAATGAGGGATTTAATATCCAGACATCTAAACCATATCATCAAGGCCTCGACCAAGACATATGAAAATGATTAAGGCCTCAACCAAAACCATATCTGGAAATGGGCAAGGCCTCGGCCAAGTCCATATCTATTTTGTCTCATGAGACATACTAATTCATCAAGGGGATATATCGATACCCACTTATCACTCACTAATTCCAATTAATTACACATACTAATGGGGATAAACATAAAAAACATATACACATCAGATGTAAATAACTTTCCCCAATCTATAACACAATCACTAACCATTCAGAGTAATATGGTGAATGGAATCAAGATAGGACATCCACAATCAAACTAATCATAAAACCTTCAAAAACATATTTTATATGACATCAAAATCAATGAAGTATAATATTCAACAAATGATGTTTACATAGATGAAGATACTTTTAAATGATTCCATTGAAAAATTCTTGAGGAAATAATCCTTAAACAGTCCAAAGTGTCCCATACCACCTTGGAACATTCAAATAATAATCCCTTAGAATATAATTATAATAAGGATAATCTTGATATGATATAATAAATGTAATTACATACAACACATGTAATTAATAACTGGTGAACAAGACATATATCTCATAAAAGTTAAGGTGAGACGAGAAAAAACCTTTTTTACTTGGGAATAATGAGTTCTTTTGGAAAATAATTTGTATTTGTCATGAAATCAAATTGTAAACATGTATATCCTAGAAAATAAAAGTTAAGGAAATTGAAATTATATTTGAGGCATAAATCTTTGTCCCACATAACTAAAATCATGTAAAAAGATATTTTAAAGAAGCTTTAGAAATAAAACATTTTAGTGTGTATTAAGGAAAATATTAAAGAGATTTTAAAGCGGAAAGGTATGTTTGTTTTCATAAAAAGAGAAATGAAACAAGAAGGTTTTTTCATTATAAAATTTCTTATTTTTGAACAATAATTATGTCTTAAAAAATATAATAGAGTGCACTTCAAAATAGGTAAGAATTCAAGAAGTTCCCTTGAATCAGGTTTGTTTATCGAGAAGAAATTTTGAAAGATCATTTTGAAACATGTAACTCTCCAAAAAATAAAGAAATATTCTGATTGGTACACATATATATAACATTCACACAGAATTTATGTGGAGTAAATAAGAATAATTATTAATTTCATTAGGGTGAGTAGAGAATAAGAGTAACCCCAAAAAATGGAGCTTCGGGTAGAAAACCCTTAAAAGATCGTATCACTAGAGTGAGAACAAAACAATGAGATAATTATGTGTGAAAAATAAAAATTCACACAATATAATTGGATATGTAGTATAAAAAAATCACAGGTCATTCACACATATTCTTGGAGAAAACATAACCAATGACATAGATGTTTAACTCAATGAATGGAAACTCAGTTAAGATATCCCTTGCCCTAGGTTCAACTTCCTTCAAATTTGTTCAAAACTCTTATATAATGGTTTGAATAGTGTTAATAATTTATTAAAGAACTAAAATAATGTTTATAATACCTTAAATATTATTCTTATAGCATTTCCACCCATTTATTAACAATATTTTGTTATTTCCATTGTTTCGGGTGTGTTCTTTTCATGGTTTCCAAGGTCGGTTTATTATGGGCTTATGTTTCAAAAGAAATAATAATATAGAAGTGATAACACACACACACAAACACACACACATATATCATTTTAAATAATTACATGTGAATTTAAACTTTCCATTATTTCAGTAAAAGGGAAATGAAGAATCATCATCCATGAAGATGTTGAATTGACACACCACAAACGACGATTTTGTTATTTAATAATAAAAGGAGAAGATGAGAGATTTTATGATTATTTTACCATAAAAAAAATTATAGTATATACATATATATACTGGAGTTGTCATGAATCATTGGATAAGAGGCAGGGATAAGGTATAAGTGAGAAAGAATTTGAAAGAGAAGAATAAGGGATCTTACCTCTTGAAAATTTCTCTTTAAAGACCTCCTTAAGGATATTGGAAGTGGTATTTTTGTGATATCATAAGCACTAGAATGTGGTAAGGGATGAGGAGGGAATTTTGCAGGGTTTATCCAAGGAAGAAGGCTTAAGTTGATGAAAATTTGTGAAGGAGGGAGCCTCTTTTTATAATGGAGGTGAGGGGTAACATAGGAATTACTCAAATTATTAAAATATAATAAATTTATTATAGGGTTAAAGAATTTAAAATGTGATAAAAGAATAGGACATCACATTGTCGACCAAATATATTTTTGTCTTTGATTAATAATTTTTTTTATTTTTAAACATTTTAATTAAATATTAAATTCATGAAAAATGATTTTGTCAAATTAAACACTATTCGTAACTTTTGACTTTAAAAAAAAACAAGGTTTCAAATTCAAATACAATTTTTTATTATATCTTATAATTATCATAAAAATATAAGGAATTTGTGAATTATCTTAAAAATACCAAATTATATTTATTTTATTATTTTTAATATCATTAATTTGATTTATTCATTAATTAAATTAATACTGCATCATCTTTATGAAAGCCATTATGGTATTTATTTTTTTGTATAAAAATTAAAAATAAAATTCTATGAGAAAAATAATTTTATTATATTTCCAAAGACCATTATTGTTCAAATAAAACTCTAGGAAAACCTTACATTAAAAATGTTATACAAACTAAAGTTTATAGTGTGAACACCGTGTCTTACTTTTAAATAAAATATTCTAAAGGTCTTAAAGCGATTTTTGTGGGTCCAAAGTGTCCCTAAATCGAATCCAAAATAGATAATGGTCAAACATCACTTATAAGTTTTTTTTATACAAAATATGAGTCATTTAATAATTCTAATAATTTTAATTTAAAACATTTTATTTATTTTTCTTATTCTTGCACAAGCACTGCATCAGCGTTTCATAAGCATTAATGTTAATTATTTCATATATAAAAATTAAAATTAAATTAATATCAAAAAATAAATTAATTAGGTTCAAAATAAAATTCTAAATTAGTTCATTTTTTATATTCACTCTTATACATAACAAGACATCTTCTTAGATTTTTTATTTTGTCTTTTCTTGCCCTGCACAAACATTACATAGACATTTGGATAATACTCATGTTATATAATAATAAAATTAGAAATTAACAACCAAATACATCCATAATACATAATAATTAATAAATAATTCATTAAAATATTTTTTATCACTCAATTATTATATATAAGTTACCAATTTTGACTTTTTCAGTGCTACGTAGGGACTGCGTCGACATTGACAATGATTTTTATACTTATCATGAAAAAATATAATTTTCATGTTCTAAATTAATTATGTAAAATATTAAAATTTTAATGTAATTATTTATTTATTAAATTTTTTAAATAAATTTTTATATCATTATAATTTCATGACGATGTCACGAAAAAACACCGTATTTTATAAAAACTGTATTTTTTACTATTCACCAAAAATTAAACTATTTCATGAAAATTCCAAAAATTCTTACAAACCATATTTTGAAATATATAATTAAAAAATGAACTCCATTTTATCAAAGTAAATTTCTAAATATGATAAATTTAATTTTTAATTAAAATAATCATTTACTCGAAAAATAGTATTTAAAATTAAAACTCATTTTATAACACCCTGAAAATTAACTAAGGTCTCATTAAATTATCCCAAAATCATAGTATAATAAAATATTGATTTAGGAATAAATTTTATGAAAATTAATTTTCTTTTAAATAAATTTATTAATTAAAAATTGTAATTAAATATATATTACTCACAAAAATACTAACACTTAATTATTAATTTTTTTAAAATATTCTATTTCATTTATAAGGTGCCTAAATTTTATTTATACTTTCATGGGTGAGGTTACTATTTATAAGGGTTATATTACTACTCATAAGGGTAAAATTACTATTCTAAGGGTATATTACTATTCATAAGGGTCAAGTTACTATTGACCAAAAAAGTAAGTTGATCCCATCAGACTCTAAATATCTTACTGAACGCAACTGTGTATGTCAGTTTTTTGAAATTCAAATCATAGAAGTAGAAAAATTATGTTTATTTTCTAGGTTATAACAAAGTGTTGTTTCATAGAGACATAATGTTTCATGCATTCAATATTAAATTTATTTGTAAATCTTTGGGGTGTTACACAGGGCATAACTTAGTCATCCATAACTAGTCTAAATGAGCCTATAAGCTCAAGCAAAGGGTACAAGCCCTACATCTCATAATGAATGAGAGACTTCATGATAAAAACTTGAGATGGTGGGCGTTTCATCATTCCAACAACCAAAACAAGGGGCATGGTGCGTCATACCCCCATCCAAATAGTGTCAATGGTGTGAGACGTCATGCTCCACACCCGATGTAAGGGAGCATGAACGTCATTCCCAACAGAACCCCAATCGTCCCACAACCAATATCAATGGTGTATTAATATTAATAATAAGGTATTAACTCTTAATATAATCCATAATCTCGATATATCCAAGGGCGTTACATTTCAATTAAAGCATGTAATGATCAATGTGGCCTTTCCACCCTTTATAATTCATTTTAATTAAACCATTTAATTCATTTATTCAAGATAACCATCATGAAGAAATCCATTCAATATAATCAATACATTTCATTCATCAAGGTAAGAATTTCTATAATCAAGTCATGTCAACCCACTTAGAAGGTGGTTGGTCTTTGAAACAATTAGTCACAAGGAAGGTCATACCCTTTTATTCAATCAATTTAAGATCATCATTTGAGGCCATGCACTAATAATTCCACATATATAACAATAAAATAAAGTTATAGGAAAACACTAATTCCATAAGGCTAGGAAATATTTAAATCACTAATCACCACCTTTTTAGTTTAGAAGACAATTCACCTCATCTAATGGGTTTTATTATAAAACATGACATTATTACAAAAAATTCATTTAACTCTACCAATAATCACATTCAAGATTCATAACTCAATTTATCAAAAGAATCATTTTAGAAAGCTGCCAAACACAGAAAAACAATTACAAGGTTCAACATGGCAGTTAGGAGGTGCTATCATCAATTGGGTAGTTACCTATAAGGGGAAATTCCATTTACAATCCAAGATGAATGCTTAAAAGGCATTCCATGATTCTAAATAATTATTTATAAGGGGAAATTCGATCTGACACACCCAATGGGTGTCTACAATTGAGGTTGGAATCCTCAATTTACTAAACAATGATCCTCGAGGGTATAAAAAGTTTCATACAATAATTTAGAATGAATAAATCAATTTAAAGGATAAGTGCGATGAAGGCCAGTGCACAACACAACAACGACATTTTAAATTCAATGGAAACTTAGGGAAAGAGCTATAGACAACCTACCTCATGATTAGGATGCTCTACTCATCTAATATTTAGGTATGATTAGGTCCGGTTTGGAAAAAAATGAAGAAACTAACATCTACCCTGAAAATAGGGTGAATGATCTTACACCAAAATAGCGCTACAGATCGGAAGAGAAACCATAAAAGGAAGCAATAAGAAGATATTACTGATGTAGATCCAACATGACTAATGACGTTTGAATTGGAGTTTGTATCCATGAGATATCAAGAAGCCTAGAATAGGCTTGAGGAGAAACTTGTGGGAGACACTACTAGAAATTTAGGCTATAGCCACATTTTGGTACCATGGATATAATTCCAAAAACCATGGATATAGGTTATAACCATAGTTTAATGAACCTTGGATGATATTGGCATGGCTATAGGGCAAGACCTACAGTCACAGTTTCAAACCGTGGATAAAAAACCTATAACCACTTATAGACCTATAACCACAGTTCAAAACATGGCTAAATACTTAAAGGCGTAGTTTGAAACCATGGTATAAGCTTAAGCCACACATACCTATAGCCACAGTTTGAAACCATGCCTATAGGACTTCTCATTTCATAAAAAAACACCCCCACTCCCCTTGTAGTAGACCACCCTCTGCAGCCCCCTTCCCCCTTGAAAAAATCCCCACCACCCCCTGGACCCCCCTGGATAGACCCCACCCACCCCCCAAACATACCCTAGATAGACCCCCACCCAAGAGAGACCCCCCCTGGACAGACCCTGGACAGACCCCCACCCCCTGGATAGACCCCCTCTAGACAAACCTTGGACAGACCCCCACCCCCTGGATAGACCCCCCCCAGACAGACCCCCACTCTCCTTGCAGTAGCCCACCCCCTGTACCCCCTTACCCCTTGCAAAGACCCCCTCCATCCCCCCTGGACCCCCCGGACAGAACCCACCCACCCCCTGGACAGACCCTGGATAGACCCCCCCCAGGATAGACCCCCCCAGATAAACCCAGGATAGACCCCCCCGACAGACCCCCCCACACCACTCCCCTTATAGCCCCCTTCCCCCTGAAAATCCCCCCCTCCACTCCCCCCTCGACAGCCCCCCTCCCTGGATAGACCCCCTAGATAGATCCCCCCTCCACACACCACTCCCCCTGTAACCCCCTTCCCCCTACAAAGCCCCCCTCCACTCCCCCTTGGACAACCACCCTGGACAGACCCCACCCCCTGAACAGACCCCCCCAGGACAGAACCCCCAGACAGACCCCCCTCTCTCCTAAACACCCCCTCCCTCCTAGACACATGTAACTGAAAGTATTCTATATAACATTAATGTGTACAAATATATATAAATTAAATCAATGTATGCATACATGTGTATGAAATTTCAAAAAATGTATGCATACTATAATTACAGGCAATATATAATTTATAAATATATTGTTGACACGCCAGATTCATTCAAACCAAATTACCAGTGACACAATAATCACCTCACTCATTTCTTCATATGAGGGAAACACATGACGGGGGTCCAACTTTGGGTGTTTCACTTCCGCGTTCTCTCTGGCTCCCTTTATCAACAAATTTATTTTTCTCCAGGTTCCTCTCTCGAGCCATCCTATACTTTTGGCCATTGCTCTCACCCATAAGGCCTTCCTTCAAAGTTGGAAAATTGAAAACCTAGAAAAGAAACAAATAATTTGGAAAAATCGTATATATTTTTTAGAGACGTTTTATTATTATTAATTAATCTTACAGATTTTAATTATGCACATGGAACTAAGAGAATAAATGAAATATTTTCTAAAATATAGGAGAGATTGCAGTAGAATACATATGTGACAGGTCCGCCTGTAGATCACAGTAGTACAAAACTTAAATGTACTCATCAAAATACAAAAATGAAATATTTTCTAAAATGTATCAAGTAGAATACATGTAGGACTTGAATCAATATCAGTTCTAAATATAACGTTGTCATCAAACACCAAACATACATGTCATAATAAAGTTCACATATTACATCAAAATAGAGGAAGAGAGATCTACGTTAGTTCTCATGTTACTTATGAGATCAATCCAATTATTCAATATTGTTGAGATGACTTAATATGTGTGAACATCAAACTAAACATTATTAAAAGAGATATAGATAAATTATAATATAAAATAACTATTAAAGGATTTTTGAAAATAATAAAAGAAACAATTCTAATATATTTGGAGTAATGTATTTCAAATATAATGCAGGTAATATAGAAATTTTATATATGAGATATGCATATTGCATATAGCAGTATATAAAATAGTGCATTTTGATTAACTTGAAACTACTATAAACTAAAAATATAGTGCATTAAGTGCATCAAACTAAGATAGAATATGCTTGAAAGTGCAATAAAAATGTAGAGGAATGTTTTATCTATGAAATGAATAATACAGAAAAAAATTAACGAATTGTAATGATTAATATATAAATTTATGTAATACACACACACTTGTAATATAATAGACCCCCTCCCCTTCTTCTTGGATAGATCCCCTCCCTCCTGGACACCCCCTCCTTCTTGGACAGACCCCCTCCCTCTTAGATCCCCTCAGACAACCTCCTGGACACCCCCCGGACAACCCCCCTCCTAGATATCCCCCCGGACACCCCCCTCCTATACAACCCCCCTCCTGGACAACCCCCCTCCTGGACAACCCCCCTCCTGGACAACCCCCCTCCTGGACACCCCCCTCCTGGACACCCCCCCTCCTGGACACCCCCCGAACACCTCCCTCCTGGATAGCCCCCCGGACACACTCCTAGACACCCCTCTCTCTGCAAATCCCCCTCTACAAAGCCCCCCTCCACCCCTAGACACCCCTCCTGGACCCCCCTCTTGGACACCCCTCCCTCTAAAAATCCCCCCTCCACCCCCTTGTCACACCCCGGCCTGTGTGTTTAATTTATTTAATTATTTTCTACCTTAAATAATTTTTTTGGGGGTCTGGGGTGAGTCCCAAACGAAATTTCTAAGTTTTTTTGTGAAAAAGTGCACTTTTGGTGTTGACGTCATCAGGTGCATGAGCGGAGTGTGAATTTGGAAGTCGCATGGCTTTTCCCTGCCAACTACGTGATCTACCTCTCTCCGAAAGTGAGAATAAATAAATATTGTAATTAAAACAAACATTAATTGTTGTCTTTTAATTTTTTTGTAATTAAGGATTTTATTATTCTTGAAATGAAATAAATACTTTTATTATTTTTAATTTTATCATCATGTTATTATTGTTATTCTAAATATTACAATTAAAATTAATGTTAATTAAAATAATTATTAGGAATTATTTTATTGTTGTATTAATATTATATTTATTGTGAATATTATGATTATGATTATTATTCTTATTATTATTATCATTAAGGTATTATTATTAATATTATTATGATTTTATTATTATTATTATTATTATTATTGTTATGTTATTATATTTTTAGTTATTTTTTTAGGTTAGTTTAACTTTTATTTTTAGGGTTGTTGCATTTTTTTCATTCCCTCTCTCCAATCTCCTCCCTCCCTCACGACCCCTCCCTTTATGTGCGGCACTCAACAGCCTCCCCTAGACTCAGCCCTCCTCACAACATCGCATCAGCCCTACCGCAGCCTAGGCGCTATCCCGAGCCCCGTCGCCCCCCTTTTCACCCGACACACTCTCTCTTCTACGCTCGGTAGACCTGATACCCCCCATTTCCCCCCCTTTTTGTGCTCGTGCAGGCTGAGCCACTGACAGCTGAAGACCCGACAATCCCTCCCTCCGTGCGGTGCGACCCCCACTACCGCCTCCATCCTTCTCATCGGCGTAGCACCCCCAGCCTCCTGTTCACTAGCGGCACAACCCCTTGGACCTCCTGTTCACCAGCAATGCTTTCCCCCTTGGCCGACCCACCTTCAGCCACACAGTCCTCCTCCGGATAGCGCCCCCTTCCAACGATTTTCCATCCACCGACCACCTCTGACAGCTCTCTTTCAGTGTATTCTCCCTTCCTTCCCTTGTTTTTTGGTTTTTCCCTTGGTGAGGATTTGGTTTGACTAAATCCTAGGTGTAGGTTAATCCAATTTTGATGTTTCTTCTTTGAAGGGGGTGTGCGACTTGTCTCTCTAGACCTCTGGAGGTGAGTTTTGGTGTTCGCCGTCAAATGTGAGGTGCTTCAAATCATTTTGGGTTACCACATCCATTTGAGGTGAGGGTTTTCTCCTCACCTCTTGGTTTCACATACTGTAATTGGGGTATATGTATGTGTTTTGAGTCCTTGATATTTAATATGTAGGGCATTGGACTTTACCACTCGTTTTCGAACGCACGTTGCTTCATCGTGCTTTGGTTTCATGGTAGGAATTCCCTTCCACTTGCCTTCTAAATTTAAGAAACTTCAGTTCTATGTTTTTCACACTTCGTATACCTGTTAAATATTATTGGTGCAATCTTCTGGTCAATTTTTTGGTATGCTGTCGATGTTTGAAGTCTTGTTTTAAATGGTCTTATTGTGCAGTTAATTTTAAAGTAGTATTTTTTGTGTAAAATTAGGTGTGTTTTGACATAGAACCTTGTTGTGCCTCTTGTTGATGTTTTATGAATTACTCAAACATTTATTAAATTATTTTGGTAGTGCTAATTATAAAAGATGGTGTTTATGGGGTGCGTTCTATTTCAAAAATAGTTTTTTTATGAATGGGTTGTGCATTATGTTGAGTTGTGAATACTAGATGTTTACACACATGGTTTGTAAAGTTAAAAACAAGGTTCAACAATTTAAATAAAAGTATGGCATGCATATTGGGGTTCATAATTCATTGAGTGTTAAATTTAAATTGTTTTATTCTACATTTCATGCCTTGTTTTCTTTATAAAATGGTCATTTGGATTTTTGGAGTAAAGTGTGATGTAAAATAAATTGTTGGGGTTTATAAATGTATCAGCAGTGTGCGGAAAAATGTTTTATATTCTTTCTATGGTTTTCCAAGTGGTTTGGATTTTACAAAAGCGTGGTTTGTGTTTTAGTATATTTTGGCATTTCATTAAAAATAGTTGGGTCTTGAGTGTGTAGTTTAAATATATTAAAAATCATTTTATCAATGTTTGGATGTGTTAAATTATGTGTTTACATCTCTTTTGGAAATGTGGAAATTGTACCTTTGATAAAAGTGGGTTTTTTAAATAGTGTTTAAAGGCCCGTTTGGCCACTTTAAAAAAATGATGTAAATTTTTTATTGTAAAACCTCTGTGGATGTTCCTCATACCTCGTTGACATGGGTTGGTTGGGATTTCTTCGGTATGGAATCCCCGAGTTCCATTATATGGTTCCCTGGGTTAGGAACCCTTGGTATTTATTGAATTTAAGGCATGGGGGAAATCCTTGGGGAGACTCGGGGTGAGACCTGCTATGAATTATTATTATAAATATAGGTTGTGATTTGATGCTCGACAACATCTGTTGGATCACCTCCTTTTATACTTACAACATACGAACTTGACATATTAAGAGAATTTTCTGAGATGAGTACTGCACTGGTAGGTTATGGTACTGACCAGTGGCCCATAGTAAGCAGATATGTTTGGGTTTACTGCTATGGGATTTTCCCTTGTCCTACCTAAGAAAGGATGGTCGAGCATTTTGGAGCATTAGATTTCATCATATGTGGCATGCTACTATAGATGGGGTCGCAGGTATTAGTGTCATCTGGATTATTCTTGATCTCTTGGGTTCGCCTATGTCTAGTGATTTTTAGCTAATGAACTATTGTTGAGATATTTGTATTCCTATTTATATTGTCCTTGCTATATCTGCCTTGGTACCCTTGTGTGGTGTTTTTCATGGAAAGTGACATTTTGGTTTTCCTAACTCCTATGATAATGTTTTCAAAAGAAAATTTGTATCAAACTCTTTTGTTCTGGTTTTTCAAATGACTAAGGGCAATGGTTTATACTTTGTTTTCAAGTAAAAATTATAGAAATCCATAATTTAATATATTATAGTTCAAACTTAGAAATGATGTTTATTAATTTTAAAGGTAGTGCATTTGGAATAGATATCGGGCTATACTACTGAGTTTTAATACTCATGCCTATAGTTCTTTTCTATTTTTAGTTTTTGTGAAGGCTCCAGCTTGGGTGCACTCGCCTTGGGCGATGCTTGATCGTTGAGTCGGGGAGTGACCCGTGAGGTCGCATAGAGTTAGTTCGGACATCGAGTTCAGTCAATTTATTTTCTTTCATTTGTGTCTTTGTAGATTTATTTGGTTTATTTATTCTCTAATTCTCTTTATTATTTCCTATAGTTTTATTTATCTACCTTAGAAAAAATTGTTCCCATCATCTCTGTTGATGCCCTGGTACTTGTCGCCAGCCCGAGAGGATCGGGAACGCCTCTCGGGCCTTACTGCGGACTGGCTCGGGTGACCGGTTCAGGGTCGACCTAGGTTGTTTTGTGACAAAATGGTATTAGAGGAGGTCGGATCTTAGAAGACCTCACTTTTTAGAGTGCCCTTTTTTATTTGGTATGTCAAGGTAGATGGATTAGGACTGTCGGGACTCAAGGGGTAGGTGCGGGAAGAGAATTGAGAACTCTTGCTCGTTATGATCCTTGGGTTTCTATGGGAAGTCCATTTTAATTAGTTTCTTTGGGTTTTTATGGAACGTTTTATTATTGGGATACAACAAAGGGATTTGGGATAATGGTCCTTCTAAGCCGCACAGCCTAGAAATCCATGTAAAGCCAGGGGCATGGTCCTAAAAGGCTCTCTGTGTCGGTGACGTGTTTGGAATATGGCCACCAACCATATGGTCAAGTCACTCACCTACACTAGTTACCTATTGAGTTGTTTTGGGTTTCCTCTAACTTCTAAAGGAGGTTTTAATCAAAAAATTTGGTTTTGAAAATGGTTGTTTGAATTTACATATTTAATTTGAGGATTGTTTTAAAAGAAGTGGTATGAATGATTTGTTTTTGGAAAATGGAGTTTCTTTGTTTTGGCCTTGGTGTTCCAATGGGTGCTCAAATGTATAGTGGTATGTTGTAATATGAACGGATTTCTAGTATGGTGGATGGATTCCTAGGGAGGCACAGATACATGCATGTGAGTGGGACTCTAAAGAATACCATTGGCAAGGGTTTAACCCACCAATATTGTTTTAAATTAAAGATGTTTTCAAAGAGAAAAGTTTTGATGTTATGACAACTTTTTATTTTTTTAGAGCTTGTCACCTATGTGGTGTTTGATTTTGAGGATTTTTATTTATTTAGTTGACCTTGATTAGGTTCTCAACTTTTCTTTTCCAACGGTTATCCCCTTGAAGCTTCTATGGGTGATCATAGTGCGGTTGATCAACCTAAGGATTTTATGCTTGAGTTTTGAAAGTTAGATCCACCTATCTTTTATGGCCAAGAAGAACCTTCCACAGTAGAGGAGTAGATACATAAGATTCAAAGGGAATTTAACCTCGTTGAGTTTCCCGAGTCATTAAAGGTCAAGTTTGCGACCTTCATGCTTGCAGGTTCACCATGGATGTGGTGGAAGTCGGTGTCTCAGAACAAGCCCCGTCAAGAGCTCACTTGGGAGTTTTTCAAGACTTTGTTCATTCGTTAGTATTTATCTAAGGAAGAAAGGGTGAGAAAGGGGATGGAGATGTGTTGTCTGCAGCAGGGCGACAGATCCATGTTGGAATATTTCCAGCGCTTTGTGGAGCTAGTACCTTATGATTCAGGGTATGTCCTAGATGACTCCATGAAGGCTCGATTCTTTGAGGCAGGCCTCCGCCCTGATCTAAAATCAAAGATGTAGGAGTTCAACTTAACCTCATTTGCTGATGTGGTGAGATAGGCTTTTCATGTCGAAGCTGCGATGGTAGGAGTGCTCTAAGTAGTCCTCCCCCCTTCGATTTTTATGAGTAGTGGTGAAGATTCTGGAAAGGAGATGAGGAAGCGATTGAAAGTGGATGGAGAAATTCATGGAATCAAAAGGCCTCAGGGTCTTTCATCAACCTCTTTAGAGCAAGATATCCTCGTGTGTTATCAGTGTGGAAAGCTGGGTCACAAGAAGTCATCATGCCCAAGTACTCCTAAGCCCTGTCATGCTTGCGGACGTTTGGGTCACTTACAATGATTTTGTTGGGGCATTGCTAGAAAGCGTCGTAGAGGAAGTTATCAGAATTGATGTGATATTGGGTTTTTGTTTAAAGTTTCTTATGTATATTTCCTTCTAGTGTAAGGGATCTCTTATCGTTGTAGTGTACTGATGGTGTTTTGGGTTTTGAAATGTATGGGAATGTTGTGAGTCTTTTGATGAACTCCGGTTTTCAATACTAGCATGGTTTTTATTTCAAAATTCTGTAATTTATTTTGAGAAATGAAAAGATGTATGTTTCTTATTGGGATTATCAGAACCTAACTGCGAGGTAGAATATGCTTCATCCATCAGAGCTCCAACCAAAAGGTCTCAGAGTGAAGCCAACGTGTAGTCAGGAACCCCGAGTAGTTTTAAGAAGCTTGGATAAGGTTGTGCCTCTATCGTTATAATGAGGCAGTTTTAGCGTGTCTGTTGTGGGTTCTTGGTCGTTTTAATTCTCATCTTGTTGCAAAAAGAACGATGGAATTATCCCTCACAAAATGTTAGTAATTGTGCCTTTTTGGATTTGAGTTGCCAACCGTTGATCTTGCGTGGACCACCCATGGGAAACAGTTGCGGCTTCGGTTTGTGGCAATCTCGAGGTGATGAGTCGTGAGTAGTTGTCCATCACAGTTTCATTGATCCAATCCTTGGGGCCCTCCCTCCCCGCCCATGGGGTGAGGGTTTTTGGGGTCGTAAAGAGTTTTCAGTTCAACTCCTATTTATTTCAGATGGGACTGAGTGGTTTAAGTGTTCTTGTTGTGTTTCTTTTTATCTTGAGTAAGGCTCAGTGCACGTTTAAGTTGAAATTTTGTTTGGCCATGTATAAGTTTGTTCTTTATGGTGGGGAGACCCACCGTCTCTTTGGGTTTTCTCTTAAGTTGTTACCTGATGCTAGTTGAATTCTTATGGTGGGGAGTCCATTCAGGCCTCCCCTCTATTGGTAATTTGTTTTGGGCGATAGGGTTAAGTCCCATTGGTGGTTGATGGAATGACCATGTGTTAAGAGGTTGGATCGTGTTGTGTGGAATCCTTAAGTGTTGATCGACCGACTGGATGGTCGTGGATTTCTGGGGACAGAAAGCATTATAGTGGGGAGAATTGTCACACCCGACCTGTGCATTTAATTTATTTAATTATTTTTTTCCTTAAATAATTTTTTGGGGGGTCCTTGGTGAGTCCCTGATGAAATTTTTGAGTTTTTTTGAAAACGGGTGCTTTTGGTGTTGACGTCGTCAGGTGCACGGGCGAAGCACGAATTTGGAAGCCGCATGGCTTCGCCCTGGTAACTGCGTGATTGCCCGCTCTCAGAAAGTGAAAATAAATAAATATTGTAATTAAAACAAACATTAATTGTTTTATTTTAATTTTTTTTGTAATTAAGGATTTTATTATTCTTGAAATTAAATAAATACTTTTATTATTTTTAATTTTATCAACATGTTATTATTGTTATTATTGTTATTGTTATTCTAAATATTATAATTAAAATTATTGTTAATTAAAACAATTGTTAGGAATTATTTTATTGTTGTATTAATATTATTTTTATTATGAATATTATGATTATGATTATTATTCTTATTATTATTATCATTAAGGTATTATTATTATTATTATTATTATTATTATTATTATTTTTATTGTTATGTTATTAGTTTTTTAGTTATTTTTTTGTTAGGTTAGTTTACCTTTTATTTTTAGGGTTGCTGCGTTTTTTTTTCATTCCCTCCCTCCAATATCCTCCTCCCTCGCGACCCCTCCCTTTATGTGCGGTGCGCCTAGCAGCCTCCCCCGGACTCAGCCCTCCTTGTAGCATCGCATCAGCCCTGCCGTAGGCCAGTCGGTGTCCCGAGCCCCGTCGCCCCCCTATTCACCCAGCGCACTCTCCCTTCTACGCTCGGTAGACCCACTACCCCTCATTTCCCCCTTGTTGTGCTCGAGTAGGCCGAGCCACCGGTAATAGAACACTTGACAATCCCTCCCTCCGTGCGGTGCGACCCCCACTTCCGCCTCCCTCCTTTTCATCAGAGCAACACCCCTGACCTCCTATTCACCAGTGGAACAGCCCCTCGGACCTCCTGTTCACTAGTGGCGCTTTCCCCCTTGGCTGGACCACCTTCATTCGCACGGTCCTCCTCCGGCCGGTGCCCCCTTCCGATAATTTTCCATCCACTGACCGCCTCTGACAGCTCTCTTCCAATGTATTCTCCCTTCATTCTCTTGTTTTGGGGTTTTTCCCTTAGCAAGGATTTGGTTTGACTAAACCCTAGGTGTAGGTTAATATAATTTATGTTTCTTCTTTGAAGGGGGTGTTTGATTTGTCTCTCTGGACCTCTGGAGGTGAGTTTTGGTGTTCATCGTCGAAGGAGAGGTGTTTTAAATCATTTCAGGTTACCGCAGCCATTTGAGGTGAGGGTTTTCTCCTTGCTTCTTTGTTTCACATACCATAATTGGGGTATATGTATGTGTTTTGAGTCCTTGATATTTAATATATAGGATGTTGGACTTTACCGTGCGTTTTTGGATGCGCGTTGCTTCGTCGCGCTTCATTTTTGAGGTAGGAATCCCCTTGCACTTGCCTTCTAAATTTAATAAACTTTAGTTATATATTTTTCACACTTCGTATAATTGTTAAATATTATTGGTGCAATATTCTGGTCAGTTTTTTGGTATGCGGTCAACGTTTGAAGTCTTGTTTTAAATGGTCTTATTGTGCAGTTAATTTTAAAGTAGTATTTTTGTGTAAAATTAGGTGTGTTTTGACATAGAACCTTGTTGTGCCTATTATCGGTGTTTTATGAATTGATCTAAAATTTATTAAATTATTTTGGTAGTGAGAATTATAAAAGAGGGTGTTTCTGGGGTGCGATCTATTTCAAAAATAGTTTTTTATGAATGGGTCATGCGTTGTGTTGAGTTGTGAATACCGGATGTTTACACACATGGTTTGAAAAGTTAAAAACAAGGTTCAACAATTTAAATAAAAGTATGGAATGAATATTGAGGTTCATAATTCGTTGAGTGTTAAATTGAAATTGTTTTATTCAAAAAATTTATCAATGTTTGGATGTGTTAAATGATGTGTTTACATCTCTTTTGGAAATGTTGAAATTATACCTTTGATAAAAGTGGGTTTTTTAAATAGTGTTTAAAGGCCCATTTGGCCACTTAAAAAAATGATGTAAAGTGTTTATTGTAAAACCCCTGTGGATGTTCCACGTACCTCATTGACATGGGATGGTTGGGATGTCCTCAGTATGGAATCCCCAGGTTCCATTATATGGTTCCCTCGGTTGGGAACCCTTGGTATTTCTTGAATTTAAGGCATGAGGGAAATCCTTGGGGAGATCAGGGTGAGACCTGCTGTGAAACATTATTATAAATATAGGTTGTGATTTGATACTTAGTAGCATCTGTTGGCTCACCTCCTTTTATACTTATGACATATGAACCTGACATATTGAGAGAATTTTCTGAGACGAGTACTTCACTGGTAGGTTATGGTACTGACCAGTGAACCATAGTAGGAAGATATGTTTGGGTTTATTACTATTTGATTTTCACTTGGCCTGCCTGAGAAAGGACGGTCGAGCGTTTTGGAGCATTAGATTTCATCGTATGTGGTATGCTACTGTAGATGGGGTTACATGTATTAGTGTCGTTTGGATTATTCTTGATCTCTCGGGTTTGCCTATGTCTAGTGATTTTTAGCTAATGAATTGTTGCTAAGATATTTTCATTCCTATTTAAATTTACCTTGTTATATCTGCCTTAGTACCCTTGTGTGGTGTTTTTCATGGAAAGTGACATTTTGGTTTTCCTAACTCCTATGATAATGTTTTCAAAAGAAAATGTGTTTCGAACTCTTTTGTTCTGGTTTTTCAAATGACTAAGGGTAATGGTTTGTAATTTTTTTTCAAGTAAAAATTATAGAAATACATACTTTAATATATTGTAGTTCAAACTTAGAATTTATGTTTCTTAATTTTAAAGGTAGTGCATTGGGAATAGATATCGGGCTATCCTACTGAGTTTTAATACTCAAGCCTATAGTTATTTTCTGTTTTTAGTGTTTGTGCAGGCTCTAGCTTGGGTGCACTCGCCTTGGGTGATGCTTGATTGTTGAGTTAGGGTGCGACCCATGAGGTCGTACAGAGTTAGTTTAGACATCACTATTAGTCAGTTTATTTTCTTTCTTTCATGTTTTTATCGATTTATCTTGTTTGTTTATTCTATGCTACTCTTTATTGTTTCCTATTATTTTATTTATTTACCTTGGGTGAAATCGTTCCCATCATCTCTGTCGATTCCCTAGCACTTGTCGCCAGCCCAGGAGGATCAGGAATGCCTCTCGGGCCTTGCCGCGGACCGGATCAGGTGACCGGTTTAGGGTTGACCCGAGTTGGTTCATGACACCCCTCCTAGACACCCCCTGCTGAACACCCTCCTGGACACCCCTCCCTCTACAAAGTCCCCCCTCCACCTCCTAGACACCCCCTCCTAGACACCCCTCCCTCTGCAACTCGGATGATGACTATCACGCTATTGAGGTTGAAGGAAGGCAATGTTGATGCTCTACCAGAAGCGAAACACCAGCGGTGTAATGTGAAGATCAACTGATACGGAGAATTACCACCTAGGATAACCTAAAACAAGGGTTCAAGATCCAAATTCCAGAGAATAACACACCATAGTAGCGAGGGTAAAAAAAAACTTGAATACCCAATGAGTGATATATATTTTTCCAAATCCTTTCACCACTGAATAAACCATCTACATGGGTGCTAAAATCCCCAAACAAGCAGTAGACTGGCTTAACAACACAACGAAGGAGATAGTTCCACAAATAAAAACACAAACAACCCAGCCAACTACATACACAATTTCCCAAAACGAGTTAATGGACATAATCAAATGGTCAACCATGCATATCAATGGATAGAAGTGAAGTAAATAAAACATTCGGATTACCAGGGTGGAAGTTGAGAGATGCAGCATGCCAAACATAAGCTGGCCACAACAGTTTTGATAAATTAATCAAAATAATAATAATAAATTTCATGTATCAAAATGAACTAATGGTATAATAATTAAATTCATATTTTAATGTGAATATTGAAATTGAATACCCAAATTTCAAATCCTTCAGTTTGGCTGGATAGACCCCCCTCCTTCATGGATAAACCCCCCTCCTAGACAAACCCCTCCCTCCTAGATAGACCCCCCTTCCTGGAAATACCCCCCTATAGACCCCCTTGCACCCCTCCCCCCTACAGACCCCCTTTCACCCCACCTCCACACCCTTCCCCTCCTTCCTGGAAAGACCCCCTCCCCTCCTTCCTCGACACCCCCCTCCTGGACACCCCCTCTTGGACACCCCCACCCACCCTCCCTCCTGGACACCCCCTCCCCCACCCTACCTCATGGAAACCCCCTCCCTCCTGGATATACCCCCTCCCCTTCCTCCTAGAAACCCCTCCCCCTTCCCTCCTGGACACCCCCTCCCCCTAGACACCCTTATGAACATCGGTGGTTGGCACTCCATTAGTTAGATTATAGGAGAGTTACCGATCAAACATACCATTGGTAGATGGAGAAATTTAATGAATACAAGTACCATAAACGATGTTATAGATTGAACACTCATGCACTAGGAAGGTAAAAAATCATACAACTTTGATAATTTTGTACTAATAATAGTAAAAAATAACCATAGTCAAGACCACTAGGCCAACCTATTTAGTAGTACGGTCAATAATTTTTTCTGGAAGAAAATCATATCCTTGCATCAACAAAAACATTCATAGATGTTGACCATATATACTAACAATGACACAATCCAATATCATGTAGAAAAAGATTGTCAATTTTATACCTCTGGTTTAACATCTTTAGGATCATCAATATATTCACTATCAACCCAATCTACAGGCTGTTAATGATAGTAATGAAATGCATTAAAATTAGTAAAAAATAGAAAATCAATATTAAAACACAAAAGATATAAAATGAATCCCAGTATGTAAAACAACCTCCCTCGCTAGAATGAGAGAGATCTAATCCATCCTATCCCTTGAAATTAGAAAGGCACAGACGTCATTCAGCATTCATCCTTTGGTGTTCAGCTGGTATAGATTTGTTTAGTTGTGAATGTTGCAGTGAAAAAGCTGGTGTAGTTCATATATTGTTCCAATGTTGGATTCCATAGGTGGTCTATTTGATCCAATTTCCATCAGGGCATTCAGTTTTTTAGGTGAAGACTTGCATTTATCAGGCTTTAGAAGTGCAGATTTTTAAGATAAAAGGAATTTCCATTCAATTCAATCACATCAGTATGAACCACTATATGAGAAACAAACATACCTTACACCAAGCATAGTGGTACTTAGCTTTTACAAATCATGATCCACTTCTTTGTGAACCTGTTTGGCATACAACAACATAACTTTAAGAATATCATCAAGGAAACCATGATATACAATTTACCAAAAAAGCAATGGAAAAATTTTCATATGCATGACTAAAACCATCTTAGGGAAAGAAAAATATAACACATGAGAAGAAAAGATAATGAGAATATCTTGAGGGACTTATCTTGAAGAACCATCATCAATGATGGAATATATACATAAAGAATACAATATATAATAGGAAAACAAAGGAGGAGACTCATGGATAGTCTGGAAAAATATAATGGGGAAAATCTAGGCCAAAGTTGGAATAAATTGATTAGATTCACTCTTGTAATTTCAAAACAATTTCTATAAAACTGGGCAGCTCTCCATGTTTAGTATCATGGTTTAGAAAACCATATGCATTACTTATAGAAAACTCTAGATCCAAAACCCAATGAATCCTTGATTTCTTCTAGCTACATATGATTAATCTAAATGTTTACCTCTAAACATGCATAAAACAAGTTCTGACACAAAACCATAATGTACAACCCCCACTCATTTCATAAAAAAAACACCCCCACCCTCCCCCCTACACAACCCCCACTCCCCTTGTAGTAGCCCACCCCTACAAAGCCCCCCCACTCACCCTACAACCCCTTCCACCCTGAAAGCCCCCCCTCCACTCTCCCTTGGACAACCCCCCTCCCTGGACAGACCCCCCCAAACCCCCCTCTCGGACACCCCCTCTTAGACACCCACCCTCCTGGACACCCCCCGCCCCCTGAACACCCCCCCCCCTCCTGGACCCCTCCATCCAGGATACCCCCTCCCTTTGAAAATCCCCCCTCCACCCCCTTGGACACCCCCCTTCACTAGCCCCCCAACATCCCCCACACCTACACCAGTCCTAGACACCCCCTACCTCTACAAAGCCCCCTTCCACCCCCTGCACCAGGAACATACAAAAAAACAAAGGACCAGACATGAATAAACAACACAGGAACATACAAAAAAAGGAGAATCATTTCAGCATTGTAATTTTTAGGGTCCAAGAATGAAATGCTATGAAATTATAGTTTTAGTAGTCTAAATAACTAACTATGTAGGGTCATTTCATTTGTAAAATTAGGTCACATGGTTGTTACTAGATATGTAAGGAAATATTAATGGTTTACTCCTAATCATGTGTTAGCTGTAAAGGTGAGAAAAACTCTAAAAATTTGAAAGATTCAAACCATGACTTCCTTAAATCTAATAAATTCAATAATTAAACAAAATAATACAAATATTTGATATTATTATGAGAAAATCCCCCAACTACATTTATTTATTCCACTAGAAATTATTAGTAGAATAATTTGATCAAAAGATAGATAAAGTTTAACTTCCTCTTTACACTATTGGAGTTTCCTTCATCACTCCTAGGAAGAGATGAAAAAATAAATCACCTCGAGAAGTCTATCCATAACCACCTCTATCTAGAAGCTTTTTTTATTGCCTCTATATAAGTGGTTTTTAAAGACAAGAACACTTTCAACTGAAGCTTATAGATAACTAGTACTCGCCCGTGCATTCACACAGTGATATAATACAATGATCTAATAAATGATCCACTGCTCAATGAGAGTACATGCAGTCTAAAAAATGAAGCAAAAATAATATTTAATACAATTAAAAGAAAATATTAACTAAAAAAAATAAAGTGACCCACTACTTGAAAATATACCCTTGCTCTAATCCTCCATGATGGTGTATTTCTCCAAAATCGAGTGTTAGTCCACCCTATCACCTTGTATGAAGGATAAAAACCCTGCATGAATATTGATATGTATAAGTTAGAATATAGATAATACACATACCATACTTGAATCTATCTCGAATAGTAACTAATCAAGTCCCTCCCTTATACGCGTCATCATATGGTCCAAGAATATGGCACCATGAGTTTGTAATAGACCACCTATAGCTGGTGGTGGGATTGGTTTAAAACATTATCCATCTAGAGATCTTCTTAATCTTATAGCACCTCCTACTCCTCTACTGAATCCACATCCTAAAGGACAACTCTATAAAATACATAGAGACCCCTAAAATACATGTTCCAATGATATAAAAAAATCCACTGGTCAAATTAAATACACCATCGAATAATTAAACAAAGTACATGATCCAGTTTTCAAAAACATGTATCCAAAGTGATATTCATTACAAGTAGAAGAAACTAATAACCAAGATAGAATAAAATTATCCACTGCTCCAAAATATGCCACAAATTTTGCGTTCCATGATGCTGTATTTCTCTGAAATCCAGTTACGGAAAACCCTATAACCTAGTATGCAGGATCAAAACCTTGCATTTTATCCAAGTGAAAAATATCTTACAAGTGTCAAGAAATTTAATCTAGAGTTTAATGAATATACATTAATACTCAAAATGACATACATTTATAACATATGTTTTAGTGTGCAAATAAAGGTATCATATGTTTCAATGTTATTTAATTATTTGAAACTTTAAATTTTAAAATAAATTAGAATATTATACCGAAGATACACACTGGAGGGAGACATGTCAAAAAGTTCATCTTGTTGATTGTTAATGATTGAAAATCCAACCTGGTTTATACCTCATTTTCTTAGGCAAGACTTTCTTGAAGTTTGATCTCGTTTATGTCATATTTCATAAATATTACCTTGAATGTATTTTGTTCACATGGTCGATGTAGGTTGCAGACATTAAAATATAAAATATCAATAGTCACAAGAAGTGTTTTATGTTTGAATACATTCAGATCAGGTGAAAAAACCCATCATTTCCCTATAATGTATATATATTTGTTATTAATCAACATACAATGAATTTGAATTATATAAACAAAAATAATAATGAGTTATCACTAACCAACAACTGCAATTGGTATCTATAACAATATATAATATAGTTTTCATAATTTATGAAGTATAAAATGTATTTTTAATGTTTTCATGATAGTTTTAGTTATTAAAATACATTACAATGCACATAAATATGTTTTTAAAAGTAACAGTAATATAAGATTGAATTTTGTTCCAAAGATGTAATATACAAGAAAAATGTGTCTTAAATAAATATTAATCATGGAAAACATATCAGAGTAGTATTATTAAGTTATAATTAAAAATTATATTGAATATGTTGTAGAATAAAGTTGAATAGAATATAAGGACAGATTGTACAGTTAACAGTTGTGAGACAGAACATTGAAGCGATTCAACACCATTTTGTTATGTAATACAATTAATGACACTAACATTTTACTTGAATAATCAAAAGTAATGATCAAGTGCATACTTAAATTGCATACAAAAATATTAGTACAATAGAACAGATAACTAATGAAGTTGATATAATACCAATATCGTCAATTGTTAGTTGTATGCTAGTATATGGTGTTATAATATTTTCATTATCGATAAGGTTTCTTCAGGGATAGAGATTTGAGACATTCATGTATGAATGATCAAAACTTTTATCCTTACCTAGAAAAAAAAACTTGGTTTATACATAAACAACCTTATAGTACAACAAAAACATAAATATGGAAATAAATTAAAGTTATTGTATAACAAAAGAAATTAGGAACATGGAATGTTGCAAGGTACCATAATATGTGACGTTCTTTTCTTGATCAATATGATTTCTTGGAAGTTGGTTCCTATATTGAAAACATGACATTGTGTTATTTTTAGTAAAATAAGAATAAAAAAAGTAGTTGTTTATTGTTCATAGTTTACCTAAATGTAGAATAAAGCAATATCTATTTACAAAGTCTTGTCATGGAAGAGTCATCATACACTGACGAACCACTATGGTAGATAGTTTGATAATATTTTCCAATAGAAGTCTAGCTTGTTTTTCTCTTTGATTAGCTGAACCGGTATGGAGTCGCGCACACCCGTAGTGTGAAACATTTCCTTTAGTAATAGAATAAATTTTACCAGCCACATAGTGCATTAGTAACATTATATTAGGAGTTGAATTGAAATTTAATATATAAAATATAAGTTTAATAACATAATGGGAATAAAACATACCATTTATAGTCTATTTTTAAAATTGAACTCGATCTGCGAGCTGTATCTTATTGTGATCTGGACACAAATGATTTGTTTTACTCCAAATAGGCATAGGGAAATTTGATTTAAAATCATCATAATCAATAGATATTCCTGTAACACAACATATATTTCATGTTTATAAATTAATAAATGGAAATTGAGTTTAAATTGAATGGTGTGATAATTCAACACCACTACAAGTAGAGATAAGACAGACCTGCAATCAATACACTCTTCACTTTTATAATCATCTTTCGATGTTGTCTTTCCTCCTTGCATATAACAATGTGATTGTGGATTATATATGACATCTATTATATGCTTCTTGCATAAGGAGGGTAAACGGTTTTGTTCTAAGAAATTAATTTTCTTCTAGTTAAAGAAACATACTTTTCTCCCAGGTTATCTACATAAGTTAGATTATAATGAATCTATTTTTTGGATTGATTTATTTGGTGAAAATACTAATAGTCATTTGATACTAAATGGATAGTTGTGAAATAGTGCAACAAATAAAGGACGTCAATTCTATAAAATAGAGGGAAATAAATGATAATTTATTAAAGTATTTAATTATTTATAGTGTACTAAATGATATGTGGATGTCATGGTGTAATATGAACCCCTATAAGAGATTCCAAATACAAAAATTTTTTCACTAACACATCATAAACTCAAAGAATAAATTATCCTTATAAATACAAATTTAGACATTTATATTTCTAGGTGTTACAATTTTCCCAACCACTCCACTTTCTTCCCCTATAAATACATCAATAACTTAGGACAATAGAAATACCAAGACCAACTCACCTATAACTAGGAATGAAACCATTACCCAACTTCCTAAACCTAGTACCAAGAGCACAAGACCCAAAAAACCCACTACTCTGGAGAATTAACATAGAATAGTTCGAAACTCACTAACTAAGGAAGCACAAAAACTCCAAATATACAAAATCCCCACTAAAATAAAGTAAATGAGCTACCTAATATGTCATGTTAGAGTGGATACTTCTCTGATCTGTGTTGAACTTGGGAATGTAATCATATATACAACTTATCATAGAATCCACCTGAATCCTAAACCAGGACAATGGATAGAAAAAACAACTATGGAACATTCAATGTCACAAACACTATAATAAAAACACATTAAGCAACAATTATGTGGATTTAACATGGAGGTTTGGTGGTTAATTAAACATATTAATCTACAAAATTAGAATGGAATGAAGTATATCTTATTGAGGAAGATCCAAAGGTTTGATTTAAGGTAAAATTAATTAACAATTAGGTTATTTAATTAAGAAAAAAATAATTAGGTTATACCCATGTCAGAGGAGGGGGATGATCTCAAGGAGGCAGGGTGGACGCGTCAGAGGCACACTGAAGGAGGAGGGGGGTGGCTGTCTCGGAGAAACATCGGTGGGGTGGCCGCATTGGGTGGCAGCATCAGGGTAGGACACCCACAGAGAGGAGACCTCATGCAGGTAATAGACACCCGCGTCGGAGGCATGCAGGAGGAGGAGGTGGGGAGGCTACCATGAATAGAATCAGTTGGAGGAGGATGAGGGAATAGAGAGGTTAAGGGAATTGAAGGCCACCATGAACAACATTAGTCAGAGGAGGAGGTGGTCGCTGTGAATATCATGGGCCGGAGGAGGAGGGCACATAGAGGAGCGGAGACATTCGGCGGGGAGGAGGGTGTGGAGAGGTCTCCAGAACTCTCCAGAAGGATACCTCACTATAATCCATGTCAGGGAGAAGCAGTGAAGTTCATAGGGAAGGAGGGCACAAATAGGTCGAAGGAGGAGGAGGGATGCAGATAGGGTGAGGGAGGAGGAGCCCGACGAATACAAAAAAAAAGTTTTCCATAGTTTTTTAATTAAACTGTGGATATAAACAGGATATAGCCACCGACCTATAAAACCGTGGATATAGATCCATGGATATAGCCTAAATTTCTAGTAAAGAGAGAAGAGGACCATCATAAAACTGTATAAGAATAAAGAAAGAGATAAAATGGGTTTAAAGATCATTAAGGAAAAAATGGAAAATTCACCCTTAAAAATCGGGTCACATGGTTTGGCCGCACGGTTGTCCAAACCGTGCACCAACCGTGCTTCCTCTACTTATTTTAAAGGGGGATCGCAAGGTTTATGCACATGTTTTGGGAAACCATGTGCAAACCATGTGGTTTCCCTCTATCAAAAACCTATAACAAATCGCACACTCGTGTGGATCCTCTCACATGGTTAGATCAAACCGTGCAACACCTCCTGCTTCACTGGACCAAGCCTCACAATTTCTATTGGAGGGTCGCACGGTTTCAGAAAAACCATGAACCCCTACCAACCTTCTCCGATTTTGATTTTTTTAGGTCCAATGCTTCCTAAACTCAAAGGAACACCAAAGGGACCTCTCATGACTTTAACCATTTCTAAAAATAACACTTTTGATCATTCAAACTCTTGGAATTGTGTTCCGAGCTCAGTATAAGGAACGAACTATCCACCAAATACCAAAATTCAAATTCACTTGAAATTCTACCTCGGCTAAAAACATAGGTCATTACAATCTCTCCACCACAGAACTTCTCATCCTCAAGAAGCCTTGTAGAAATAACAAAAACATCACCCAACCTATAAGGGTCATGAAGTATTGTTCAAATTATCACGTTGTGTTTCTAACACCCAACACACCTCCAAGCATTAATTAAGAACATGATACTTAATCCGTGAAAACCCAAGCCCATTTAGCTAGAGACATGATCACGTCATCATCTATTTAAAAATCTGGATGATGGTGCCCCCTGCCATAGGTTTTAACATTTAATGGCCAATTTTGAACCATAGTATGCCCCACCATTAGAATTGCCTTGAAAAGCATGATCATAAGCATTCTAGTGAAGTTCCTAGCATTATTTTGAATCTTCCAAACAGTTAATTCCTCACCGACCTCATTTATCTAGGTTGAGTCGGCTTTTCAAGAAAATCCCTGGCCGGTACGTACTGCACTCATCTCCACATGAAAACATTTTAGATATGATTCTTCACTGATTGAATTCATTAGATAAAGAAAACAAGTAAATCCACCTCTGATTGACCATTCTCAAAATGCTCGACTTAGATGGCTGACGTAAAACAAACTAAACTACAATGCCTTCATCCAAGAAATCTCATGTTTACATCAATAAAGTTCCCCAAAGTCTATACCTAACTTCTGGTGACAATCTTTGATCAAACCAACACCTAACCATTTAATACATCATACCTCAACATGAACAAGGGCATAACCCATATCCACCTCACTGGAATCATCACCCTTCAAACATCATCTCTAAGCCCATCAACAAGTCTGGGAAACCTCATATTCATTAAAATAGACTCCAAGGAACTAAACCAAGGTAGTCCATACCCCATGTTTATAAGTGATATGTTGGTACATAGACAAGATTTTCACATCAGATATTTGTATGATCCCAGAGCGGTATCTTCCTAGTGGTAAAGTTAGAGGAAAATGACTAGCATCCAAAAATATGTCCAAGGAATTCCTATATAGGAACTCAGGTATCACTCAGGAAAAACCATTCTTATTAAAAAATCAGCATAATAGAAGCATAACTCTAATAAAACTTGTTTATTGAAACAATAGGACATTTAAGACTTTTATCTCAGCATATAATTGACGCTATCTTAGTGCATCAGGGACGATGTCAAGATAGGGGACATGATCGTAACTAAACAAGAGTACACTAAGAGGATATTAATAATTACCAAAAATATTCAAGACACTTCTATCAAATATAAGGTGAAGTGCTCTGTACAGTTTCCAACCAACCATACCCAACTACCGAAAAGAAGAGCAGTTGAACCACTACTGGTCGACTTCTTGGAATAAGCTTGGCTTCACCTGCCAACGCATAGTCATTAACTGATCAAAAAGCCTTTATCACCTGAGGCATCATGTTATCTCTCAAGATTAACCACTGAAGTCCATCCATGACCAACATTGTTTCTTAGGGGTTGCGTACATAGCCAACCATTTCACTTTCATGCTGCCTTGCAAGCACCAACACGTCATAAGACTCACTAGCCTCAAGGGAATTCAAAAAACAACAT
Source organism: Viscum album (assembly GCA_963277665.1). Classification (NCBI taxonomy): domain Eukaryota; kingdom Viridiplantae; phylum Streptophyta; class Magnoliopsida; order Santalales; family Viscaceae; genus Viscum; species Viscum album. The sequence continues at coordinate 2,104,341,928 of OY728140.1, read as the reverse complement.
TGACCATTTTCAAAAGGTGTTTCTTGGCTATATCAATTTTACCTAGAAGGAAACATATTCACTAGATCTGATGCAATGCTCCCCACCTTAGGAGTGTCCTAGTCATCAAAAGGAGAGATAGACTAACCGCATATAAGCGTGCTAAGTTAGATTAACCTTAATGCACGCATGAAACTTCTTCGAGTCATGATCAAAACATCATAGCATTCCACATGAAATCCAAAACCAAACTAGTCGACATGTCAAAACACATGATCCTCTTGGAACGTCATCCTGAGCTTTGGGAAGAATTTGATTCCTTCAATGCCTAGGTCACTCTACTTCAGTGATGGCCTGAGAATGCACTCAATAACTCAAGGCTCAAAAATTACACCAAACTCATCTAATTCATTATAACATTCAACAAAACGATGAGTTACACATATATTAATGCACACCAGCATGAGGTTCTAGAAGTGAGACAACATATCCTTGATACTATCTATAGGTTTTTCACCCTATGTATCCAAGTATCAAGTGGTTCGTACAATGGATTTATCCCAAAGTATTATTTCCCCATATGGCCATTAACCTAGATGATGATGCACCAAGTTGTCCATAGCTGAGGAAGAAGAGAGGGTCACACACCTACTAAGCAGCTAACCATTTCCTAAGTATGTCTAAACTTATAAAACCAAGCATTACTTGATGCTCACGCCCATAACAAGGGTCAAGGATACAATGATCACCCATCCAAACAGGGTTTCTTTTAGAAGATAAGAGTCATACTAGGGACAAAGACACCCGAATGACACCATATGTTAGAAATATCACAACATTTAGTAATAAATATAAGCTCTAAGGGTGATACCTACCTCATGCTATCCCCTTACAAAAGCATAAGCATCGAAAATATCACTAGGTCATGCCAAAAATATTTCACTAGGCCATATGCCTATCATTTAATCCCTTGATAAAAAAAGGAGGCCTACCTAAACCGCTTACATTTTCATTCTAAGGAAACTCATATATATATTTAAACAAACCTTACACAAGGGTTTAAATAAAGGATACCACCTAAGGTTCCATTTTAAGTCATTACATTGATTCACATTCAATATTTAAACATTTAAAATATTTAACTCATAACATAAAGTACCAATTATAAGAGAAAAGCACTTGGTACCTGATTTAACTAACGCATCATGAAAAAATAGGTAAGTCTTATCAAACTTCCATTTTAATGATTAATCATTTATTGACATCTCGTCATAATTAGGCAATTTATCACATAGATTTATTTTTAACTCATAAAAGACAAGGCAACCTATGAGGGTCCCGTTAACCCAACCTAGGTTCATCAGAATGCAACCCAATAGAAGTTATTTAATTACCAAGGTTTAAAAACACCCATAGTGGGTTATCTCATAAGAAACATGCCCCAACTAACCTACTTGGGTCTAGTTGTGCATTTATAAATTTAATCATACAAATCACCATGCCTGTGTGATAGAGTCACAAGCCTTTATAGAGGTAACAAATTCATTCATATCAAAATTAAATAGCTTTTACATTTATAAACATTTAAAAACATATCATGGTCATATATAATAGTTTGATTATATGGGTTTCCATCTCCCAATATATAAAGAGATCATACACTTTATAGATCACAAAAATAGATCCCATTTAATCGAAACCAATTCACTTTTAAAATTTTAACTTTAGATGATTTTACATTTAAAAAATGATCTCTAGATATATATACAAAGCTAAAAATATGGTTAGAATTCATGGGTTACCTTTCCCCAATTTATAAGGCACCCATACAACTTACAACTGAAAACTAGCTCCCATTTAATCACAACCAATATATCCATACCATGCAACCAATTATATATCATAAGCATAACTAGACATGTTATCACATGAATTAAACATAGAGTAACATTCTAATAAGCACAAAAGCATGATACATAGGCAAGAAATGCTAAATAATTAGGTTACATGGCATATAATTACCCAATCACGACAGAAGATTAACATGCTAAATCGTCACCCAAATATGTTATATAATAGTCATGCTAAATAAATACCTAAATAGGTATAAAACTAAGCATATCACTAATATACCTAACATGGTATATAAAATCCAGGCTAATAAACACGCAAGGCATATCATCACAATCAATAAGAAGCCTACAAATGCAACTTCATGGAATGAAATATTCATGACATGTGAATCTCAATGTGCCTAAAATGATGCATGCAATTACACTTCCTTTCCATACTGGGCCAAGGAAAAAACATCATAAATTCTATAAACCAATAATTAGTGGAAAGTACACCATTCACTCAAGGTGAAATCATAATCAACTATAAGAGCAAACAACATGAAAAAAATCATATCCCTGGCCACTTGGACTTTTCCCCATGGGTGGGGTGATCAATCCCAGACATGTCTATTTACCAAGCATTGAAATATTCCTAGTCTCCTGTATAACATCCCAAAATAGTAAGATAAAGGGAAAAAAACCCTCATATGATACCACTTTGTAATGTTCTGACTCGACTGACCACTAAACTGGTTTCCAGACCGGTCACCACATTGTTGGAGTTGGTGGCCTATAACCAACTACTTTGTACTTTATTCTTTAATAAATACCTTATCACATCTTGATTGTCCTTTTGTGTGAAAATTCATGTGATAATGTCCTAAGGACAGCTGTTGCATTAAAGGATCATAGCGGATCCCTTCTATGATGAGAACCCAGAAGTGCCATAACATTGTTCTTGAATATATGTTCTATGGCTGAATGATGTTATTTAAGGGACACAAATAATACAGGCCATTAGGGTTAAGGACTCATAAAACTTTGAGGCACCTTCTCATGGTGTGCACCCTTGGTAATATCCAGGAGGATATTATGAGAACAAGACCCACCAATAGAAAATCCACATTTCATAGTGTCATTGGATGTTCCTATCTGCGGACATGTGTATTGGTCCTTATAATTTAAGATTATTATTAATGGGTATTACAACTCACGCACTTTGATGTATTGACAAAAACTGTGATGACACACTGTTCGCAGAGAGGTAGGATATGTTGGGTGCGTCATGAATAATACTGCATTAATATATAATGCGAGAAAGGACTTGTCCCTTCTGTTCCATAAAGGAAGTAGATATATCAGGCCCTTTTATGGAATTGATATAGCCTAAATAAATACATGGCCATGGTAAGGTATGAGCGAGTTCAATTTTAGAAAGTCAAAGAAAGAATAATTGAGTACATGGGTTGATGACACTAGCATGCAACCCTCTTGATTCGAGATATTGTGGAAAATGGATTATATTACATGGTAAACGTTCGTAGGAGGTGACAGGTCATTTTAACATTAACTTCTTTCTCTATGGATGCCTTGGCATGTTGCTAGATGCTAACCTTGGACTTTAAGCAGGCTCTGCCTAATGCCACCGAGAAAGGGGCCTAGAGGGTCACACACTAAGTGTGTCCATGTATCTCAGTTAAATATTAATTTAACAAGCTAAATAAATATTATTCCAGACTGTGGTTTAATAATTATTTACAGATGCCTGATTTCATTTATTTCAACACTAGTTATTCGAGAGAATATATTGTGGTCGAAATAATATATATTTATTAGCGAGTAATGTAGTTACATTTATTTAAAAAATGAATATCCATTACTCAAGGACTAATAAATGTGGTGGAAGAAATAAAGGAAAATGGGAAATAAAAGTACACGTCGTGTATATTAAATATACACACTGTGTAGTTTTATGGAAAACGAGTACACTCCATGTATTAATGATTACACACCTTGTAGTTTTTCCAGTCGGGATTTTGAGGATGTAATATTGTTTTATTAAATGATATTTATTATAATCAGCGTGGGCGCATGTCAAGGAATTAATAATTCGACATGGGGTTTTTTAATAAGAGTTAATGAAATAAATAAAACGCGTAACACATTTATTTATTGTCATAACTCTATAACCTCAAACCCAATTATAAATATCCTCACAACCCCAACCCTTTTCCTAAATCGTTGTGCACAACAATTCTAGAGAATTCTTTCAAGGCCAAAAGAACTACTTCTTCCAAGAACGCTCTCAAGACTAAGATAGATCCTCCTCCATCGGATCAAGGCGATCGAAGGAGGACATCACAAACAAATGTTCTTCTATGATAGCACCTAGATATCCCTTCGATGACATATAGAGATACATGGAGCACATGTGGATTACCTCTAAAGGAATTCTACACTTGGATTCTATAACGCAACGACTAATCACATCGGATCGTGACCAGAGACATCAACGAAGTAAGAATTCTACCAAGGTAATTCTTGTGAATTAATTAAATTAATTATAACCAACATATGATGATCCTATCTCTATGGTTCCGAGACTCCATCTTTTGTTTTTCGTTCTTCATTTTATTTCAAAGATCCGGAGTTTTATATCATGACAGATCTCGGTTTGAACGTTGTGTAACGCTAAAATCAAATTTGGGAACTCCCACCAACACTCTTCCGCTACGAGCGGAACCTACAAGTGGTATCAGAGGGTTCATATCACTGATTATAATTATTTAGTTTTTCGTTGTTGATTTATGCATTTAATAATTTAGTTTTTTCAATTCAAGTTAATCATTCTTTAAATCTGAATCTCGAGATCTGTTCCTTCTCTATCGTTTCTCATTCACCATACAGAAACAAACTTTTCTTTTAATTTTTGATTAAAATAAAATAGAGGATCTCATCTGGAGAATCCAAACATTCCTAGCTGTACAACATGAGAATATGCAGTGTGTATTTTGAAGTACACTCTATGTAGTCTAGGTTCATGCATCGGACTGGTCTGCCAAATCAGGCCATGTATTGATCATATCTAAGTCATTTATGACACTGTGTGTTGAACAGGAATAGGTGGCACATGGTTTCTGAATTACATGCCGTGTGGTCCAACAGAACACGATGTGTAGTCCCTTCGGGTTAGGGTTGGACCGTGTACCCCATACACGGCTTGCCCGGCTGGAAACCATGTAATGCGGAAACTACACGATGTGTGTCCCACTGAACACGCCATGTACTCTGAAAATTTCTGAAGTACATTAACACGCCATGTCCTCGGGCACGTACTTCAGATGGATGGTGAAGAAAAGTACACGCCATGTAGTCGGAACTACACACTGTGTACTCACCCAAATTACGCAGATTTATTAAAATTTATTATTATATTATACAAACCCTTGATACGTATACCATGGTGCAGGCATAAAGCTGAGACATAACATGTGATAGGTGTTTTATATATATGTGTTTAATTTAACATCTGCGTAATGAATGGGAATTCACCGAGTTACCTCCAAGGTACAAGTTATGTACAAGGATAATTTTAATTTATTTAAAATTATGATGGATGAGAATCTCAAGGAAATTTGGAAAAAGGGTTTAAGATAAAAGGATTGATTAATTAAATATAATTAATTGATTCGAGTGTGATTTATCTTAAACAAGAACGATTAAAGAATTGAATTCTAGTTTTATTTATGCATAAATATCGTTGCAAGTATGGATGATCATGAGCTAGACCAAGAACTTTGTATATGAATGGTTTCTTTTAATTAATTTATTTAAAATTTGTTGGACTACGAGCCTTATCATTAATATGTAGGGCCTGCGCACCTAAGGATTATTTTATTTCAAAACCCCCTTTTACCCCTCACCTGCATGTGATATAAATGCATATGTAATGGATGGAACTCAAGCTAGTGGAGGTGGATCAAGTCAGGAGTCAAGGCGAAACCAATCCAAGGAGATACAAAGGTGGACAGGTGGAAAGCTATAAACACGAACCCGAAAGGTTCAAGGTGTTTCTCCCCTAGGTCTTGGGTTAGTTTATCAACCACTAGATAAACTAACCAATAGAAAAAGCTCATGATCATACCATTTATTTTATTTCTGTCAGTTTCATGGTTTATTTATTGTGGGTGTGTTGTCACGATCACACAATTAATGAATTAAACGAGCATGCAAGATGGAACTAAAATAAAACTGTCTTATACGTAAATATTATCTTAGACATGGTTAATCACTTAAGCATATCCCACTTAATATTAACAAGAATGTAATAAAAGGTAATAAATTGGAAATTTACGTATAAGGATAAGATCCCTCAAAGAAATATTAAGTCGGTATAGCCTTCCATAATCTTGGTTAGAATCGAACCATAGTTCAAAGTGCTTGAACAAACCTAGTTGGGGTGTTTTCAATTATCAAGGAATTCTAATTCAAGGTTTTGGGTTGACTTGACTTGGTTCACATCAAGGGTTGACTGCCACAGCAGGACTTGGTGTGACCAAGAGGCAAAGGTTGAGGAAATCCAAAATAAAAGGATTTCAGGATTGGGTAGTCCACTCAGCGGATCAAGGAGCTACGAGTTAATGTAGTTGTCATTTGGAATGCCTACCTAAAACCCTTCAAGTTGCTTGAACAACCCTATTTGGGGTAATGCGAAGGGAAATATGGATCCTTGCCACTAGAATATTTAGGCAACAGAATATTCTGAAGTCAATGGTGAGGGATATTGGATTTCGATAAAATAGTGGGAGACTAATAAGTATTAATTTATTTATTTGTCTCATTTTTTTAATAAAGTACTAAACCTTTGATCATATTAAGTTATAGAAATGGAAAGAAAAATGACTTCAAACATATCATTGCGAACCATACTCGAGAAGGAAAACCTTCTCACTAGCACCAATTTCCAAGAGTGGAAGAGGTGTTTACGCATCATCCTTCGCCACAAAAAGAAATTGTATGTGCTGGAAGAGCCTATTCCAGTTGCACCTGAAAGGAGGCTAGTGATGAGGAACTATCTCTCTACATGAAACACATGGATGATGCCACAGATGTCCAGTGTTTCATGCTATCGTCCATGTCTAATGAGCTCTTGAAGAAACATGAAAACATGGACGTGTATAGCATAATGTCTCACTTTAAGGATCGCTACCAAGAGAAGGAGAAATAGAAGAGATATGAGATCTCCAATTCTTTGTTTACAACTAATCTTAGAGAGTCTGCGCCAGCTGGGCCTCATGTAGTCAAGATCGTTGGCTACATTTTACAACTAATCTTAGAGAGTCTGCGCCAGTTGGGCCTCATGTAGTCAAGATCGTTGGCTACATTTAACGCCTGGACATCTTAGGGATTAATTTCCTGGATGAGTTGCGTATAGATCTCATCCTATCATCACTGCCCAAGGCCTTATCAAGCTTTATTATCAACTATAACATGAGAAATAATGAGAAGAGTCTATTGGAACTTCTGAACTTAATTCGCCAGGTAGATAAGGACATGGGGCGTGAAAAACCCGCATTCCTTATGGTGAATAAAAAAAGGAAGGATAAGAAAAAGGGGCCAAAGACTTATAAATGGTCCGAAGCCCCCGAGCACCGTCCCTCCAAGAAGGGGAAGATCCAGAGGTAGGGAAAGGAATGAGAGGTAGTATGTTTTTCATGTGGCAAGCAAGGCCACTAGAAGAGGAACTGCACTCAGAAGTGTGGGGACGCTAAAGGTGCATTTGTTATCAAGTGGAATCTTTCTATTTATACATATTGTGTATTAGATACAACTTGTGGGTCTCACATCTATATTCAAATCCAGAAACCAAGTAGATTTATAAAGATTGCCAGAGGAGAGGTGGATCTTCAAGTTGCTAATGGCGCAAAGCTGGCTGCATTGGCTATTGGCTATTACCACCTCTCATTGCCGACTGGGATGATTTTTGTTTTGCATAACTGTTATTATGTGCCTAGTGTTACTAAGAACATAATTTTTGTATCCTGTTTGGATATGGATGGATTTATTTTTAAGTTTGGAAATAAGGGTTCTCTCTTTTATAAGAACAACATATGTTATGGTATGGAACATTTAAATAATGGTTTGTATGTATTAAATTACAAAAACCAAGTGTTGGAAATCGATAACGAAACAAAATCACATGACTCATACATCACCTAGTTGTGGCATCACCGTCTCAGTCATGTAAACGAGAAGCGCTTGACAAAGCTTTGCCAAGATGGCTATTTAGACTCTACTGAGCTAAAACCACTTGATAAATGTCACGCTTGTTTACAAGGTAAAATGACCAAGACGCCTTTTGGTGGACAGGGTGAAAGGGCCACAGAGCTTCTAGTATTGGTGATCACGGATGTATGTGGACCATTTACAGTAGAAGCTAGAGGTGGATATTCTTACTTCATTACTTTTACTGACGATTTAAGTAGATATGGCTATGTCTACTTAATGAGGTATAAGTTAGAGTCCTTAGAGAAATTTAAGGAATTCAAGAATGAAGTGGAGAATCATCTTGGTAAGAAGATAAAGAAACTTCGATCAGATCGAGGTGGAGAATATCTGAACCAAGAGTTCATCAATCTTCTACGGGAGTCTGGGATTCTATCTCAGCTCACTCCTCCTTATACACCACAATGGAATGGTGTTAGTGAAAGGAGGAACCACAACTTGTTGGACATGGTGAGGCCAATGATGAGTCATGCATATCTTCTATTATCCTTTTGGGGATATGCATTAAAAACTACAGTATACACATTAAACCGAGTACCAAATAAGGCAGAAAATGGAATTCCATCTGAGTTATGGAATGGAAAGAAACCCATTTTGTCGCACACACATGTATGGGGATGTGAGTCATTTGTTAAGGCCTTCTCAGGCAAAAAAATAACACCCCGGGGCACAGAGTGTATCTTTATAGGATATCCCAAGGAAACGAAAGGATGTTACCTATATAACCCTTTATACAAGAAAGTGACTGTTTCCAGACAAGCCGTCTTTCTCGAGATGGAGCACATCCTAAAAAAGGATAGTGGGAGCAAGATTGACTTCAATGAAGTTGATGATCAAGATACATAGGAGTTGGTACAGGAATAAGTTCCACAGGTCCCCATGGAAGAGGTTCCAGAAACAAAAGTACTGCGTAGGAGCTCAAGAGAGGTAAGGGAACCAGAGAGATTTGGTTTCCTAGTCACCGAGGATGGTGAATAATTATTGTTGGACAATGATGAACATCTCTCCTACAAGGAAGCAGTAGAAATCTCAGAAGCTGCAAGATGGATAGAAGCTATGAATTTTGAGATGGATTCTGTGTATCAGAACCAAGTCTGGGTTCTGGTCGATGATCCAGTTGATGTAAAACCTATCAAATGAAAATGGGTATTCAAGAGAAAACTGGACATGGAAGGTCAAGTTAGCACCTATAAAGCAAGGCTAGTGGCTAAAGGATTCATATAGTGTCAAGTAATTGACTATGATAAAACCTTCTTGCAAGTTTCCATGTTTAAATCCATAAGAATCATACTTGACATAGTAGCTTACCATGACTACGAGATTTGGAAAATGGATGTCAAAACAACATTCCTTAATAGGAACCTTCTGAAAGATGTCTATATGACACAACCAGAAGGGTTTGTGACTCCAGGTGAAGCCAAACGGGTTTGCAAGTTGCAGAAATCCATTTATGGATTAAAGAAAGCATCCAAGTCATGGGACATTTGATTTGATGAAGCCATAAAGGAATTTGGGTTCATTAAGAATGAATGTGAGCCATGTGTTTATAAGCGGTTTAATGGGAATGCGACTGTTATACTAGTAGTATATGTTGACGACATATTTCTTATTGGAAATGATGTACCAGTCTTACAGTCAGTTAAGGAATGGTTGAACAAGTGTTTATTCATGAAGGACTTGGGTGAAGCAGCCTACATTATAGGGATCAAGATCATTCGTGATAGATCCAAAAAGCTTCTTGGACTAAGTCAGGGTACATACATTGAACAGATACTAAATAGATTTAGTATGGAGCAATCCAAGAGGGGATTAGTTTCGGTGTCACATGACCTACATCTTTCTAAGAAAATGTGTCCACAGACACAACAAGAGAAAGATAGAATGAGTAACATCCCATATGCTTTGGATATAGGATCCATCATGTATGCCATGTTATGCACCAGGCTTGATGTTGACTATGCATTGAGCATGGTAGGAATATATCAAGCAGATCTAGGAGAACATCATTGGACTACTGTTAAGACTATCCTTAAGTATCTGAGAAGAACTAAGGATATGTTCCTGGTGTATGGAGGAGATGAGGAGCTTTTCATCAGAGGGTATGCTGATGCTGGTTTTCAGATAGATCAGAATGATCTGAAGTCACAATTTGGATATGTTTTATATCTCAATGGAGGAGCTGTGAGCTGGAAGAGTTCAAAGCAGCCAGTTGTCGCTGATTCTATAGTGGATTCTGAATATATAGAAGCTTCTGATGCATCCAAGGAAGCCATCTGGATTCATAACTTTGTCCAGGAGCTTGATATGGTGCCTAGTAGTAAAGACCCTATCACATTGTATTGTGATAATATTGCAACAGTGGCTCTTGCAAAAGAACCAAGGTCACATCAACGGACAAAGCACATACTCCAGAAGTATCACCTCTTGAGGGATTTCTATCAGAGGGGTGAAGTTGCAGTGAGCAGAGTGTCCACAGAAGAAAACGTGGTGGACCCCATGACTAAAGGCCTATCTCAGTAGAAGCATGAATATCATGTGAGGGCTAGAAGGTTAAAGGTTGTTAGCAGTTGGCTCTAGTCCAAGTGGTAGTCTGTTGGAGTTGGTGGCCTAGAACCAACTACTTTGTATTTTATTCTTTAACAAATACCTTATCATATCTTGATTGTTCTTCTATGTGACAATGCATGTGATAATGTCCTAAGGACAACTGTTGCATTAAAGGGTCATAGCAGATCCCTGCTATGATGAGAACCTGGAAGTGCCATAACACTGTTCTTGAATATATTTTCTACGGCCGGATGATGTTATTTGAGGGACACAAATAATACAGGCCATTAGGGGTGAGGACTCATAAAACTTTGAGGCACCTTCTCATGGTGTGCGCCCTTGGTAATATCCAGGAGGATATTATGAGAACGAGACCCGCCAGTAGGAAATACACATTTCATAGTGTCATTGGATGTTCCTATCAGTGGACGTGTGTATTGGTCCTTAGAATTTAAGATTATTATTAATGGGTATTATAACTCGCACACTTAGATGTATTGAAAAAAACTGTGATGACACACTATTCGTAGTGAGGTAGGATACATTGGGTGCGTCACGAGTAATACTGCATTAATATATAATGCGAGAAAGGACTTTTCCCTTCTATTCCATAACAGAAGTAGATATATCAAACCCTTTGATGGAATTGATATAGCCTAAATAAATCCATGGCCATGGTAAGGTATGGGCGAGTTCAATTAAGGAAAGTCAAAGAAAAAATAATTGAGCACATGGGTTGATGACACTAGAATGAAACCCGCTTGATTCAAGATATCATGGAAAAGGGATTATATTACACGGTAAACATTTGTAGGAGGTGAAATGTCATTGCGGCGTTAACTTCTTTCTCTATGGGTGCCTTGGCATGTTGCTAGATGCTAACCTTGGACTTTAGGTAGGCTCCGCCTAATGCCACTGAGAAAGGGGCCTAGAGGGTCACACACTAAGTGTGTCCATGTATCTCAGTTAAATATTAATTTAACAAGTTAAATAAATATTATTACCGACTGTGGTTTAATAATTATTTAAGAATGCCTGATTGCATTTATTTCAACACTAGTTATTCAAGAGAATATATTGTGGGTGAAATAATATATATTTATTAGTGAGTAATGCAGTTACATTTATTTAACAAATGAATAGCCATTACTCAAGGACTAATAAATGTGGTGGAGGAAATAAAGGAAAATGGAAAATAAAAGTAGACGCCGTGTATATTAAATATACACGTCGTGTAGTTTTATGGAAAACGAGTACACGCCATATATTAATGATTGCACACCGTGTAGTTTTTCTAGTAGATATTTTGAGGATGTAATATTGTTTTATTAAATGATATTTATTATAATCAGTGTGGGTGCATGTCAAGGAATTAATAATTCAATATGGGGGTTTTCAATAAGAGTTAATTAAATAAATAAAACGCGTAACATGTTTATTTATTGTCATAACTCTATAACCTCAAACCTGATTATAAATATCCTCACAACCCCAACCCTTTTCCTAAATCATTGTGCACAACAATTCTGGATAATTCTTTCAAGGCCAAAAGAAATATTTCCTCCAAGAATGCTCTCAAGACTGAGAGAGATCCTCCTCCATCGGATCAAGGTGATCGAAGGCGGACATCGCAAGTGAATGTTCTTCCATGCTAGCACCCAGAGATCCCTTCGGCGACATCTAGAGATATGTAGAGCATGTGTGGATCACCGCTAGATGAATCCTACACTTGGATTCTACGATGCAACGACTGATCACATAGGATCATGACCAGAGACATCAACGAAGTAAGAATTCTACCAAGGTAATTCTTTTGAATTAATTAAATTAATTATAACCAACATATGATGATCCTATCTCTATGATTCCGAGACTCCCTCTTTTTTTTTCATTATTCGTTCTATTTCAAAGATCCAGCATTTTATATCATGAAGGATCTCGGTTTGAACGTTGTTTAACGCTAAAATCAAAGTTGGGCACTCCCACCAATGCTCTTCCTCTGCGCCCGGAACCTACACACATGACCTCAAGTGTGCCTCCACATATGCTAGAGGATGATGACTAACAACGAGGGTCTAATGATGGTATGATGGGAAAAAAATACCCTCATGATCAGATTAGGATGATAGAATATCAAAATTTAAATAATAGACAATAGCGGAAGCAATAATAAATGAAAGGTAGAGCATCATAATAATAATATAAATTGAATAAGAGATGGACAACACCAATGTACACAATGCATGCCTGTCCATATGGTGCATAAATTAAATAGTAGACATACAATAGGCAACATCATACAATAAAGTACATGAATAAATAAAATAAAATCCCCAAGGGCATTATCCATGAGCATCCTAAGCTTCATCTCAATACTATTATCATAACTCATAGGTACAAACATAATAATGTAAGCAATAATCCATCGTCCTGTGAACATGAGATATGCTCGGGTACCCCAGTACAATGGCAGCCCTGATCAGGGTGTGATATAAAATCTTATTATGCCACCACCAATGATGTCTACAGCTAAATCTAGTTCATGAATATAAGGTACAATAACGTTTAGATATAAATAAATAATCAACAATGCAAAATTAATAAATACCAGCTTTCTCAGGTCTCTAAAGGACACCTAGCGTCTCTACCTGCTTCGGCTCATGGCCAGATTGATGATTTTATTAGTAAATATATATATATACTTATATATATATATATATATATTTCAGTTATATATTGCATCCACCTATATGGACTAAGAACGTGCGAATATAAGTAGCCATATACCTAGAATATTGGGTGCTGGCTAGACTGGGGTGTAACTCAACATCCATAGCCAGACTAAATGAGCCTATAATCTCAAGAAAAGGGAACAAGCCCTATATCTCATTATGAATGAGAGACACCATGCTCAACACTCGAGATGGTGGGTGTGTCATCATGCCAACACCCAAAATAAGGGATGTTGTGTGTCATTCCCCCCATACAAATAGTGTCAATGTTGTGAGACATCATGAACCACATTCGATGTACGGGAACATGAAACTTCATTCCCAACAGAACCCTTTCCATAATTTCACAACTAATATCAATGGATTATTAATATTAATAATAATTCATTACCTCTTAAGATAATCCATAATCCTGATATAACCAAGTGAATCACATTTCAATTAAATCATGTAATGATCGGCGTGGACTTTCCACCCTTTACAATTCATTTCAATTAAACCATTTAATTCATTTAGGAAAGTGAACCATCATGAAGTAATACATTCAATATAATCAATCCATTTCATTTATCAAGACAAGTATTTCTATAATAAAGTCATACCAACCCACTTATAAGGTGGTTGCTCTTTGAAACAATTAGTCATAAGGAAGGCCATGTCCTTTTTATTCAATCAATTTAATATGATCATTTAAGGCCATGTACTAAGCATTACACATATATAACAATAACACAAAGGCATAGGAAAACACCAATTCTATAAGGCCAATCAATATTTAAATCACCCATCACCACCTTTTTAGTTTATAAGACAATGCACCTCATCTGAGGGGTTTTATTATAAAACATTACATTGTTACAAACAATTCATTTAACTCTACCAAGAATCACATTCAAGATTCATAACTCAATTTATCAAAATAATCATTTTATAAATCTATCAAACATGGAAAAAAATTACAAGGTTCAACATGGCACTTAGGAGGTGCTATCATCAATTGGGTAATTACTTATAAGGGGAAATTCCATTTACAATCCAAGATGAATGCTTAGAAGGCATTCTGAGATTTTAAATAATTAGTTATAAGGGTAAATTCAAGCCATCACACCCAAGGGGTGTTCATGATCAAGTTTTTCATCCTAAATTTACTAAACAATGATCCTTGAGGGAATAAAAAGGTGTGTAAAATAATTTAGAATGAAAAAATATATTTAAAGTTGACATGCAGTGAAGGTTGATTCTTGGAAAAATAGCGACATTTTAAATTCAATGGAAACATTGGGAAAGAGCTATAGACCACCTACCTTATGCTTAGGATGCTCTACTCATCCAATATCGAGGTTTGATTTATTCTAGTTTGGAAGAAATAAAAGAAATGTACATCCAATCTGGAAATAGGGTGAATGAGATCACACCAAAATAGCACAATAGATTGGAAGAACAACCATTAAAGGAAGCAAGAGGAATCAATAGCTTACCAATGTAGATCCAACATGAATAAAGAAATTCGAATTAGAGTCCATATCCATGAGATATAAAGAATCCTAGAATAGTCTTGAAGAGAAACCCATAGGAGATAATAGGAGCCTCATGTGGTTGGAGAATAATAAAGAAAGAGGAAAATTTATTTAAAGATCATTAAGGCCAAAATGGACAATTCACCCTTAAAAACGGTTGGCCAAATAGTGTGTCAATTTTGCTTCCTCTACTTCTTTAAAAGGGGGATCACACGGTTTATGCGCATGGTTTGGGAAACTGTGTGACTCCCCTCTGTCAAAAACCTACAACAAACTAAACAGTTATGTGAATCCTCTCACATAGTTAGATCAAACAATGCGACACCTCTTGCTCCACTAGACCAGGCCACACAATTTCTACTTGAGGGTTGCATGGTTTTATACAAACCATGCGCCCATTCCATGATTCTCCAGTTTTGAGTTTCTGGGGTCTGATACTTCCAAAACTCAACGGAATACCTAAGAGACCTCTCAGGCCTTTAACCATGTCTAAAAAAAACACTTTTGATCATTCCAACTATTGAAAATGTATTCTGAAGCTCAGTTCAAAGAACAACCTATCCACCAAACACCAAAATTAAAATTCCCTTGTAATTCTACCTTGGTTCAAAATATAAGTCATTACATTCACCTTTACGTATCTTGCATAAAGGTAATCACATGCTACTTTTATGTAAATGGGACTGCGTAATGGTCATCTTCTAATAACCCAGACATGAATCCTTAAAATAGTAATGTGTAAAGGTAGATATAGAATACCTTTACATAGATGCAACTTTTTCCTAGCTCACGTAAAGGTAATACGATGTTTACCTTTATGAGAGAGGCTCACGTAAAGGTAGTTCGAAGCTTAACTTTACGTAAAGGGGTTTATGTAAAGGTAATCCATAACTTGCCTTTATGTGATGGTTCTCGCATAAGGGTAATATGAGATTTACCTTTACATGAAGGGTTCACATAAAGGTGAATGATTTAGTACCCTTACGTAGTATGTTCCATGTAAGGTTTGTGTAGATCTATCATTACACAAATAGTCTGCATAAGGGTGGTGTAATTTTAACCTTAAACAAAATGACGGTTCTTCATAAGGGTAAATAAAAATGTTTTAAATTTTTTTTATGACATTTAAATGGTTTTAATGGTTTTTAAAATGTTTATAAATCACGATAAAATGTTTTTTTGGGATATTTTAATTTACAAGGAATTAATTAATTATTTAATCATAAATTATTTACAACTAATTAAATAAACTTTTATGAAATATTTTCTCCAGATATTAAAGATTAATATTAAAATATATTTTTACCAAAATCACATGACATGTCTTGTGATCTATACATAAAATGGTTTATTTAGAAATCATAAAGAAAAATTTATAAAATGTTTATAAATTCCAAAAATATATGATATTTAGATTATATATAATATTTATATAATAGAAATTGAATTCTAAAATGTTATAATTAATTAAATTTAATATAAATTCCATATAAATAAAAAATATGAAATATTTCATTTTGAAATGAATATAAAATGTTTATACTCTTTTTAATTTATAAAATGTTTATACTTAGTATTTATATATGAAATGTTTATGAATGTTTATCTCATGTTCTAAAAAAAATAAAATGTTTATTTATCTGTTAAATTTATTTGATATTCATGTTTAGAAACTTTTTTAATAAATGTGAATATTGTGTATGCTTTATGTTTATCTATTAAAATTCTTTTATAAGTTAGAGTCTTGCATTACATGTTAGGTACAACCCCATAAAATTTAGTTTTCATATACCTTGACCTTAGTTTGTTTATGAAGTTATGATCTTGAAAATAGCTATTAAATATAATTTTTTCATACTGGGTGTAGAGATATCTTGAATTGAACTCTCCCTTGAGTAAAATATCATTGGATAGAGGGAATTAGGGTCGGATCACCTATCATCTTGGAGGCCATGCTTTCTCTATAATATCGAATGAGGTTTTTTATTTTTTGCTTCAATATTACTCATGTATATATTTTTAATCTCATATAACTTTATGTCTTTACATGAATATTTATTATACCTTATTCATATGATACATTTGGATATGTATGAATATAATATAATTCTATTTTTGGGTGAGTAACTTAAACTTGTGGGTTGTGAAAAGAGTTACACATTAATGTGATATTAACACATTAATTTAGTGGTTGGAATAGGGATTACAAAACTAAAACTAAAAAATCAAGCTTATAAAAAAGGAATAAAAAATGAGAAAATAAAGTTTGAATATGATGCAATAATTATGAATTTAATATACATATGATGTATATTAAATTGATGAGACTAGAAATCCCTTAAATACTAGATGTGATATTCCTTCTAAAGAGAAACTTATCAAGACCTCAATCATAAAACTGGGTAGTTTCATGATTAACCAAGTGCCCCTAGATTACCTTATGTAAGGAAAGAAAGTAATAAGTGACTTTATATTGTCCTTTATGGTTGTTTCGTGATTAACTAGATTCCCTTACATTATTCAGTGTTAACATGTTATTAACATTTTATTTAAGCTAAACTTAGTTAGGAAAACCTAATGGTTAAGATATCATAGGAATATAGTTGAGTGAATCCAATTTATAGTTTTAGATAAATATTTATCTGCTCAAATATCCAAGAGTCACAACTATTGTTACTAGGAAGATTCCCTACCTAAATAATTAAATGGTTATATGAATGTTAAAGTGGATTTATTACCTAGAGAAATATTGATCTCAACTCACTAAATAGATATTATGTATGGGATCATCATTAGTAGTGAGGGAATTTTCATTTAAAGTCCCTAATAAAAATATATAATACATGATAACCACCCACTGATATGTCTTTGTTGTTGATTATGGAATATGTAATCACAATCACATTGAGATAAATAATAAGTATGATCTATAAATTAGTTAAATATTAGTATCTATTATTGATAATTTTTCTCAAGGAGAAACATTCTGAGCATCAAAATGTGAATGTTAAGATATTAATTCCATTGGATCTGACTCATGGGTATTAGATACCGGGTGCGTGTCAAACATTTGTGTTTACAAACAAAGACTCGGAGATAGTAGGGAATTATGAAGGATGAAGTATATCTTCATGTTGGTAATGGAGTAAAAGTTACTGCATTTCAAGTTAACATTTATGATCTAAGCCTAGCTAGTGGATTCACCCTAGAATTGAAAAATTGTTATTATGTTTCCACCATAAATATAAATTTGATTTATATATCTTGTTTAGATGGGATGAGTTTTTTCATTCATTATTAAGAAGAATATTTTTTATATATGTAAGAATGAAATGTTTTATATCATTAAGAATATAATGAATGGTTTATATATTCTAGATATGGATAATAATATTTATAACATTTTGAATAATAAGGTCAGATTTGATTCTAATTCCACCCATATTTGGCATTGTTTCCATAGACACATAAATGAGAAATGTATCCAAATATTTCATAGATATAGATCAGTGGAATTATTCTATTATGAATCATTTGATACATGAAAAAAAATTATTAGAAAAAATGACAAAGTCACCTTTTGTGAGAAAAGGTGAAAGGGCTAATGGATTGTTGGATCTCATATATGGTGATGTATTTGGACCAATGGTTACTCAATAAAGTGAAATATTTAGGGACTTTTTTACTTTTATTGTTGACTTTAGTAAGTATATATATGTGTTTCTAATTAAACACAAGTATGGAACTTTTGAAAAGTTCAAATAGTTTTAGAATGAAATGCAGAATCAAAGTATTAAGATTCTCCAATCAAATTGGGGTGGTGAATACTTGAGCCAGGAATTTACTGATCGTCTGGGGAATTGTGGAAAATTTTCACAAATCACTTCTTATAGAACACCAAAATGGAATGGTGTGTTTTAAATGTAGAATTATACCCTATTAAACATGGTTTGTTTAATGATGAGTTGGTGTGACCTTCCTATTCCATTCTAGGGTTATGCTCTAAAAACTATTGCATTCTTACTAAACTGCGTTCCCTCTAAAGAAATCATGAAGACACCATATGAGATATAGACTAAGAAACATCCTAAAATATATTTCATGAGTATTGGGGTTGTGAAGATTATTTATGATTATTGACTTATGATAATCTTATCCCCAAATTAGATAAGTGTTTATTTGTTGGTTATCTCAAAGAAACCAAGAGATACTATTTATACAACCCTACTGAGCACAAAGTGTCTTTGGTATGAAATAATTATTTCCTTGAGAAGCAAAACATAATTAAAGGATTTAGTGGGGAAAAAATATAACTTATAGAATTTCAATACCAATAAATAGGAAGTGTTCTCGAGGTCGTGGTTGAGATGGTTCAAAAAAGAGTTGTAGAAGAAGAGCCAACTCAAGTCACACAAGAACCTCAAAGGTCTGGTAGGATTAATCAGAAACCCAAGAGATACAGATTTCTCATGGTTAATGAAGATGAAATAATATTCATAGGAGATGAACCTACATCCTACATAGATTCCATTGAGAGTTACAATTTTGAGAAATGGTTAAAATCCATTGAATCTAAGATAAACTTCATGTACACTAACCAAGTTTGGAACTTGGTGGATGCACCTGAAGGGGGTAGACCCATAGGGTGTAACACCCAGAACCAAATCACCTAGTTAGGGTTGGAGTGACACATAGACTTATGCATGCCTCCCCATACACAATAGGTTGTCGAATATTAGTAAGGGTTTGAAGGATGGAGTGGGGGGGACTATACCCTCAATATAAATATCCATGCACCATAATAATAGACACATATAAATAACATCCAAAAAATAAACAATAAAGATAAATACTATATCAGATGTAATATCATACATTATATATTTATATGAAAAATTTTAACTAAGGAACACAATGTGTAAGGTCATCCAATGTATAATCAATCAATAGGAAAATAAATAAATTCACTAAAATATCTATTTGGAGTCTTTCTCGGTACTATCTCTATCACCATGCACCATCTCTCAAGCTCCCTATCACTGGGTCCATAACCTTCCCAAGATCCTTGATCATGAAGCCTATACATGCATTAAGATTCCCATATAGGGTGTGGGTATAAAGCTAGTAGGATACCACCAATTCATACTTAACATAAGTGAACACGTATAAGAGGTGTATTCCATGGTAATAAAAAAATACAAAATCAAGAAACAATCAATCATGTCTTGAGAGGGTGTGTGCGAACTAAGTTTCCATGTATAGCAACCCAGTATTAACATACATAGATATTACACCATTTTAGATGAATATTTAGTACATTATAATAATACATGCACAAGGACCATAATAATTTAGTGTATTTTGAAACTTGGAAACAAAATCTTCCATCCTGGTGAAATATATTCAACATATCCAATAAAGATCTCCACCTTTAATACTTATACATAAAACCTTTCTTTATAACCTAGGTAAAGGAAAAATAATAAGGGGTGAGCTTAGATGCTCAGTAAGGGTAAATAAAGGAAATTTGTAAGCATAACATGAATAAAGGGTATAAAATTTGAGAATAAAATTTGTAGATCATACCCTTCATATTAGAGATCATAATAAAGATTGAAAATTCATAAGACATGGATCATAATAGAATTAAGAGAATAAGTCATGAAACCGCAACATATTAATAAAACATGGAATTATGACAGACACATAGGTATATAATATGATTTCCATAGTAGCCAAGGAATTGATGAAAAGACCATCTTTATAGTATGGGTTCACTTACCATACCATATTGGTAGTAATAGTTCACTCCCATAGCCATCTTAGTAGCATGAGTTTACTCCTTATACCATCATGGTAGTCATGGTTCACTCCCATGGTTATCTTAGTAGCATGAGTTCACTGCTCATACGATCTTGGTAGTCATGACTCACTCCCATAACCATCTTAGTAGCACGAGTTCACTCATAACACCATCTTGGTGGTCACAGTTCACTCTCATGGCCATATTAGTAGTCAAGCTTCATTCCCAAGACCATCTTAATCTATCTCATGAGATATAAATATTTACCCAATACATTAGAGGGAGATATAGGTCCCACCCATCTCATAATGAAATCATATATACATGTTCCAAAAGATCATAAATAATCATATCATAACCCATGAAATGAAATGGGTATTATAAATATGTAATCATATAATAACATGTGGAAAAAGACAGGTTTCATAATCATTTCATCAAAATAATAACCTGTGAAAGAGAAATGGATTTCACAAACATATAACTCAGGAAAGAGAAATGAGTTTCATAAATATATAACCCATGAAAGAGAAAATATTTTTGATAAAAACCATGAAAATAGGAATAACCCATTCATAGAAAGAATATGAATGGAACCTTTAGATCATTTACTAGAAGGGCATGAGTAACATCAACATATGTCATCTTATATGGAAAATAATTTTGAAATATCTTTCAAAAATGTTTCTTAAGGAAATTAACATTTATTCATTGAAAAAGAATTTTTAATACATAAAACCATTTTAAAATATTTTTCTTAGAAAATACCTTGAAAACCTATAAATAAGACTTAAGATCATTTTTAAAACCTTTTTCCTTGAAAACTTATAAAATAAGCTTCAAAACATTTTTTATAAAATAACTTTTTCTTTTAAAACACCTTTAAAACATATAAAGAAAGCTTGAAAATGTTTTGAAAACCTTTTTACTTGAAAAAATATAAAAGGAACTTGAAAATGTTTTGAAATCCATTTTTTTAAAAATAATTTGAAAACATATAAATAAAGTTTTAAATTTTTTTGAAAACCATTTATTTGAAAATACTTTGAAAAATTATAAATAAGGCTTGAAAACATTTTGAAAACAATTTTCCTTGAAAATCACTTTTAAAAATATTTTCTTAAAAATTAACCTTTTAAAAATTAAAAGTAAGCTTAAAAAAAATGAAGGTATGTAAATCCGTACATGTCGTACGAGGTAAAAAGAACATTCCTTTTTGCACGGTAAAAATGTTAGAAAAATGTCTTGTTTAGAAAGAAACAAGAATATTACTTTTAAGAGATTGTAAAAAGAAAAAAAGGGTAAAAATTTATTTTAAAAATTAAATTACAATGGTACAATATTCTTAGAAACCTTTTTTATAAAATATGATTTTGAAGGAACATAGATTTCCGACCACAGAGAGGGTAAAGCCGAGCTTTCTTAAAAAACACTTTCATAACTATCTTATGTACCAAAGAGTGGAAGAAATGGTACCAATATATGAATAAATAATTAGTAACCAGATTATAATAAAATTCATGAATATTCTTAAGATATGGATCATAATATTTCATCAAAGGAAGTGTAAACCTAAACAATCTTGAAAAGCGATGAGATTGTCTCAATGAACTCTTATAACTTGGTAACTTGGGATCATACTCTACATGTAAGAAAATGAAATTAAATAAAACTTAAAATATCATTAAAATAATTAAATTAATTATATAACATGTAAAATGGAAGTATATACACCTCTAAATAGAATTTAGGTGCATAACAAAACATGAGTCTCAAAGAAGGAAAATTGTGACAAAACTATTTCACCGATTTGGAAACTTTTGAAACTTAATCCACATAAGATAAAGATAATAAAATGGATATTTGAATAACCATAAATTTAATTATAATATACATATAATACGACCATAGGCAGTACATACACCACACTAAAGGAAATAGTGGATATCATATCATGTATCTCATGAAAATAAAAAAATGAGTTGAAATACCCTTACCTTGTGTCTTGAATCTCACCGTACTTGTTCAAATCACCTGTATAATAAATATAAATTCATTATAAATATTTTAAAGAACCATATTCTTATATCTAATATTTTATATGGTTTTATTACTACCTTATATTATCCTCTTGTTAACCATTCTATGTTAAGGTTTCACTTCGGATAATATTCACTTTGTTCTTCGCATATATCTTAATTTGTTATATCGTTGGTCCTTAAAATTATATCATGATTCCATAATGTAAAAAATAATATAAATATAATTTATATCCATTATATTTTTATTATAATAATATATATAATATATAATTATGAAATTTAATACACCGTTAATGGATTGGTAAGCTGTATGTACGTACAAACGCTATTTCTATTTTTATTGTCGTATTGAAAGAAATAAAGAAAATGAAATATATGTATATATGTATATAATATTATTAAAATATAATTTTACTGTTATATATATATTTATCATATAATCTCACTAAATCCATCCTTAATATATTCCATGTAGTGTGTGAACGAATCACGTCACTTTGAGGGGGCGGTAGTCCACACATCCTCAAACGAAATTATCATATTTACACCAAATGGAAAATAAAAAGATATATGTTGTAAAAGGAATAAAAAAGTTTAAATAAATAATAAATAATAAATATAATACATAATATATATAAATATATTTTCCATCATAATTTCCACCATGAGAGGCGGTAAGGAAAATTGAACAATCATTGTTTTGTAAGGTGAAAGTTCACTGTATACATAAACAGTATGTCCATTACCCATTAGATGAAGGTGTGTGTAAGTGTAAATCAAATAATTATCATAAAAAATATTACTATATTTAGGATATTGGTGTTTTTATACAATAATGGAATAAATATAGTGTAGGGGGTGGGGAAGGAAAATAAACGAAAGGATCTTGAGAGAAGGCATTAGCTCTTAATCGGGTAACTCCTTTTGGTTTGTGCCAAAAGACTGACTTGGAAGACTTTATGACCAAAGGAAGGCTTCAAGGAAGAATAGAGAGATTTTTTTGAAGTGTATTGGTCATATATTGTCTAAACCTAAGTGGTTTGATAGCTTTGAATAATAGGGAGATGTGGTGGCCTTTTATAGGGAAGGGAAATGACACACTTGGAATTTTTGAAAACAAGTTAAGTGTACCCACATTTTTACCTAAGAAAAGTCATAAAAAACAAAAAAAACTAAATAATGGAAGGATAATTTCTGAATAATGTATATAAAATGGTTGTTTTACAAGTTTCTAATTTTTTTTGGTCTTAAATTTAAGGTTTAGTTCTTAGTTAAGCTTAATTTTACCTTAACCGATGTAATTAATTTTAATTACTTTCACTAATAATTTTGGTAAAAAACTAAGTTGACCTTATTAGACATTATAAATTATTATAATTCAAAAAATAGAATCCTTTTTTCTAAATCACAAGCACATTAGTGACAAAAATTAATTTAAAATTAATCCCACTGATGAGACGACATTGTAGGTTTTTAAAGTAAAAAAAATAAAAATTTTGCTAAGTTTTCATATCCAATTTCAATGTGAAATTGGTTAAAATGAACTATATTGGATTAATTTATAATAATATTATATAATTAAACTTTTATACCAATTTAAAATATAATTCAACCTTATAAATAAATTAGAATAAAAAGTAGTTTTGAATTAAAATCCAATGTTTTTAACTATTCATTAAAAAAATGAAACCTTATAAAAAAATACCAAAAAAAATATCATAACCTAATTTTTATGTTTATATTACAAATATAAAGTTTATTTTTACATATTAAATATATAAAAGTTCTAAAAATTGGATTTAAAATGGGTTCTCCATTAAAAGGTGTTAAAACTACCATTATAAAAAATATAGGTTTTTATGCATAAAATTAGTTTTGTTCTTATCTTATGTCTATAAAAACTATTGGATGAATACCAAAAATATTTTAATGAATATATAAAATATATATTACATTAATATCAATCACTAATTGTAATTAATTTAATTTATTAGGGTAAAACTTATTTGTGACCATAAAAATATTGATATTTTACTTTACATTCAATCAATATTAATATTCATTTCTAATTAATTGATAACCTATGAATTCATATTATATTTATGTAAACCATATATTTTCATAAATTAGTTAATACTGTTCATAACCGCTAATTTAATTTCTAGGTTATATCTTATTATATTAAATAATAATATTTTAATAATATATTATTGTTTGGTAAAACTCGATCATTCGTGTTACGCAAGCCATCGAGAAAAGTTATTGTTGCATGTAATGCAAGCTAACCTCAGTGTTTTTTGTAGAGTAACCAAAAATTTATGTTGTGTATAGTGCGTGATTAACTTAGTGTTGCATATAACGCAATCCAAACTTATTGATTTAATATAAAATAAACTATTATGAGTGTTACGTGAAATGAAAAAGGTCACAAATGTTAAATTAATTAAAAAAAAATCACAAAATCTTAGGGTGTTACATTCTACCCCCCTTAAAATGAATTTCTCCCTCGAAATTCTTCTGGGCTATTAAAGGTTTAATACTTGAAAGTTTAGTTCACAGAAACACACATTGTAAAAATGGATACTAAAACTTCCCTTAAAAAGGGAAATTTGGAACCATAACAGTTACCCAAAGTAACATATAACTGGGTTTCCACATAGGAGAAAATAGGTTGGGAGTGAATATTGGACATGGAGGAAAAGTGTAAATATTTATAGGGAGTGATTGAGGTCATCAATAAAAAATAAGAAAATGATCAAAGAAAAGTTAAGAGCCTCAAATTCATAAATTTGTGATGATTTAAAAGGCCATAGGTTCAACAAAATTAAGGTATTAGCTAGGATAACACATTTTATTTTGATAATTATCCTAACATTGAGAAATTATTTTATTGTTCAAGAATAAAAGGAAATATACTTACTTGATATATTTCTATAAACAAAATTTCATTCTTTATTTGTGATTTTATCAATTTCTAATTCATCTATTACTTCGTGTAATGGACGTCCAGAAATTAACTTTGATGCCTGAAGTGCTAAAATACACTTTTAGCAGATCTTAATGCCCATAAAATAATGAAAAGTATAACTATTTATCTATAAATATTCTTAAAAAACAATATGGTTAATACATTAATCTCTAAACATAAAAGAAGAATTACTATTTCATCATAAATAGTTATTCATCAAAAATAATTATACATTAACTAGTACATCGCATAGGCTAGTGGTAGGCGTGAAACCCTTATCGTCCTTTAGTCATGGGTTCGAGACCCATGGCCTTTCCAAACTTGATTGATTGTCACCTTACGTACATGATTTCCTTTTCTAAAACCATACTAATATAATTTCTAGAAATAAATAAGATGGACATCATTGAAATAAGGTTAATCACTAAGTAGCCTTTTAACCAAGGGTTTCAATACAAAATCAGTGCATAAATACTTTCTTTGAAGTTTAAATTAAACTTTTCATGAATTTTTAACCTTATAACCCTTATCAAAGATAAAAATAAAAAACTTTATAAATAGAGTCATGAAATCATCTTAACATTGATCCCCCATATAACAAAAAGTAGATCTTGGTTTTCACATTCCAAACATGTGAATACCCTCATGGTAAATTCTTTTGAAACATGGTAAAAAACTAAATTACCACAAATACTTATGAAAAACATGTATTCTTACTTATTCCATATATTAATGTATATATTACATAAATACAAGAAGTTTTAAACTTAATCCATGATATCATAAACTACTTTTCAACAAGTCCTTAATTAGTTCTAAGGTAATAAGTACCATCCAATTTACTTATCCATCTCCCACATATCTTTATCCAAACAGTATTATCATAATATAAGGAAAATATTAAGGGTTATATTTCCCCTAATCATGTGTTTTTCATGGACATTAACTTTCCATTATATCACTTTTCTATTCCATAGGAAACATTCAATGTGTTCTTATAAATCCATAGAAAAAACATAAATTGAACAATCCTTATATATTTCACTTTTTATATAACATACTTATTGAATCCAAATACATAAAAGCTTTTATTATTACACTTCATCCTTATGCCATTAGCAAGGCTACCTTATCCTATTACACAATACCTCTTTCCTTTCACATTTCATATGTAGTCTCTTCATCATCAACATTGTAACCATTACTCATACCACATTGATGATCCTCTTCAGGATATTTCCTATTGGGACATTGAGTTATATAATTAACATTTATTACACACTTAAAACACTTAATATTTTATGATTCCTTAGGGAGGACAATATTTTTATCTATTTAATTAATCGAACTCTTTATTTTTTCCCTATAGTCACTTGCTTTGTGTCATTCTTTTCCATAGTCAAAACATATTATTGTTCCTTTAAGACATTAAATTCGGCTTTTATTTCCACATTATTGACACAAAGTAACCTGAATCTTTTTTCCTCCATGGTATCCATTACCTGAAATCTTAGCGAACTCCTTCTTTCTCTTCCTTGGTGAGTTTGAGAGTTGGTAAAGGTACATATTTTTAATCATGTTCCATGAAAACTGATTAGTCATGATTACAACATCTCTTACTCTAGTGATCATTACACTTGAATTCTCATCAGCAAACCGTCCATCATATTCAACGTTAATCCGATTCCTTACAGTTCCCACCATTGACTAAAACCAAAAGAATAGTGTGATCATTAATTATCATAGTATAAAACCACATAGTCCTGAAAATAATTACTTATAGGATGTCTAAATCATGTCACCTTCCTTAATCTATGACACCCTAGGTTCAAACTAGTTTATTCATAGCCAACTTATATTTAAATCCTTTATGATGGTTCATGAAGAGTTTGTGAATTCCCAAAGTATATCCCCTGAGAGTGTCAAACCAGGCGTGCAGTAAGGCCTGTTTTCATGTACCATATTACCCTGAGTCAGGCCCGTAACATATTATCATAGTTTTTACCCCTAGGTACATCTATTCCAGAGCCACATCCACTTGTAGTATCCATATAGGGATGTATTTCTAGGAAACCACTCACTATATCCTTTACCAAAATTCAAGGACATTTTCCTAAACATTAACTCATCCTTATACTTATCCTTAGATACATCCCTAGACATATCCTTAGAAATATACCTAGGTATCTCACTAAATTTTTCTCATCCTAATTTTCAAAGGTTGACTAAACCTTTCATTTGATACCAACTATAGTGACCCAGACTTAACATACATGGATATTACACTATTTTATATGAATATTCAGTACATTACAATAATACATGCTCAAGGACCATAATAATTTAGTGTCTTTGGAAACTTGGAAACAAAATCTTATATCCTGGTGAAATTTCTTCAACATATCCCATAAAGATCTCCACCTTTATCACTTCTACCTAAAACCTTTATTCATAACCTAGGGAAATGAAACATAAGAAGGGGAGAGCTCAAATGCTCAGTAAGGGTAAATAAAGTAAATGTGTAAGCATAACTTGAACAAAGGGTATAGAACTTGAGTATAACATTTAAATATCATACATGCCATATTAAAGATCATAATAAAGATTAGAAATTCATAAGACATGGATAAAAATGGAATTAAGATCACAAGTCATGAAATCACAATATAGAAATAAAATATGGAATTTTGGCAGACACATAGGTATATAATATGATTTCCATAGTAGCCAAGGCATCACTGCTAAGACCATATTGGTAGTATGGGTTCACTCCCCATACCATCTTGGTAGTCATGTTTCACTCCTATAACAATCTTAATAGCATGAGTTCACTTCCCATACCATCTTGGTAGTCATAGTTCACTCCCATGGTCATCTAAATAGCATGAGTTCACTCCTCATACCATCTTAGGGTGGTTCACTCCCATGTCCATCTTAGTAGTATGAGTTCACTCCTCATACCATATTGGAAGTTATGGTTCACTCCCATGTCCATCTTAGTAGTCAAGGTTCATTCTCAAGACCATCTTAGTCTATCTCATAAGATATAAATCTTTACCCAATATATTGGAGGGAACTATAAGTCCCACCCATCTCATAATGAAATAATACATACATGTTCCATAAGATCATAAATAATAATATCAAAACACATGAAATGAAATGGGTATTATAAACATGTAATCATATCATAACCTGTGGAAAAATACAAGTTTCATAATCATTTCATCAAAATCATAACTCATAAAAGAGAAATAGATTTCATAAACATATAACCTGTGAAAGAGAAACAAGTTTCATAAAGATATACCCCATGAAAGAGAAACAAGTTTCATAAAGACCATGACATTAAGCATAACCCATTAATATAAAGAATATGAATGGAACCTTTAGATCATTTCCTATAAGGGTATGAGTAACATAAATAGATGTCATCTTATATGAAAAATAATTTTGAAATATATTTCAAAAACGTTTCTTGAGTAAAATATCATTTCTTATTTAAAAAAGGATTTTTAATACATAAAAAAAATTGAAAATAATTTTCTTAGAAAATAACTTGAAAACCTAAATAGAATAATTGAAATTATTTTGAAAACCTTTTCCCTTGAAAAATTATAAAATAAGATTCAATTTTTTTAAAGAAACCTTTTCTTTGAAAACACTTTGAAAACATATAAAGAAATCTTGAAAATGTTTTTAAAAACTTTTTACTTGAAAACATATGAAAGAATATTAAAAATGTTTTGAAAACCATTTATTTGAAAATAATTTGAAAACATATAAAGAAAACTTGAAAAGGCTTCGAAACCCTTTTTACTTGAAAACATAAGAAATTATATTGAATTTTTTTTGAAAAACTTTTCTTTGAAAATATTTTGAAAACTATAAATAAGTCTTGAAAACATTTTAAAAACAATTTTCCTTGAAAAATTATAAAAGAAGGTTGAAATTTTTTTGAAAACAATTTTCCTTGAAAATAACTTAAAAAAAAATTCTTAAAAATTAACCTTTTAAACATTAAAAGGAAGCTTCAAATAAATAATAGTGTGTAAATCCATACATTCTTTACAAGGTAAAAAGAACATTCCTTTTTGCATGGTAAAAAGGTTATAAAAATGCCTTGTTCATAAATTGACAAGAATATTACTTTGAAGAGATTAGTAAAATAAAAAAATGGTAAAAATATTTTTTAAATATTAAATCAGGGTATTCTCAGAAACCCTTTTTAGAAAACATGGTTTCAAAGAACATATATTTTCGACTGAAGAGAGGGTAATGTTGGGATTTCTTAAAAAACACTTTCTTAACTATCTTAATTAACAAAGAGTGGAATAAATGGTACCAATATATGAATAAATAATTAATAAATAGATGATAATAAAAGTCATGAATTTTCTTGAGGTATGGATCATAATATTTCATCAAATTAAGTGTAAACATAAACAATATTGAAAAATGATGAGATTGTCTCAATGAACTCTTACAACTTTGTAACTTGGAATCATTATATCCATGTAAGAAAAGGAAATTAAATGAAACTTAAAATATCATGAAAATAATAAAATTAATCATATAAAATTTAAAATGGAAGTATATACACCTCAAAAGAGAATTTAGGTGCATAACAAATCATGAGTCTCAAAGAAGGCAAATTGAGACAAAACTATTTCACCGATTTGGTAACTTTTGAAACTTAATCCCCATGAAAGAAAGATAATAAAATGAATATGTGAATAAAAAAAAATTTAATTATAATATACATATAATACAATCATGTGTAGTACATACACCACACAAAAGGAAATAGTGGTGATCATAACATGTATCTCATGGAAATAAAAAAGTGAGATTAAATCCCCTTACCTTGTGTCTTGACTCTTGTCGTACTCATTCAAACCACTTATATAATAAATATAAATTTAATATAAATATTTTTAAGAAACTTATTATTATATATAATACCATATATAGTTTTATTATGACCTTATATTAGCTACTTGTCAACCATCATATGTTAAGGTTTCACTTTGGATAATATTCGCTTTGTTCTTCGCATGTGTCTTAATTTGTTATATCATTGGTCCTTATAATTATATAATGATTACAGAATATAATCCATGATATAAATATCATGTATATACATTATATTTTTATTATAATAATCTATATAATATATAAGTATGAAATGGAATACACCGTTTATGGAGACAGTAAGTCGTAAGTACGCATGAACGTTGTTTCCGTTTTTATTATCATATTAAAATAAAAAAAGAAAGTGAAATATATGTATATATGTATATAATATCATTAAATTATAATTATAATGTTATTTATATCATATAATCTCACTAAACCCATTCTTAATACATTCCATGTAGTGTGTGAACGAAACACATCGCTTTGAGGGGGTGGTAGTTCACACTTCCTCAAACGAAATTTTCATATTTACACTAAATAGAAAGTAAAAAGATACATGTTTTAAAAGTAATATATAAGATTAAATAAATAATAAATATAACATATAATTTATATAAATACAGGTTCCATTATAATTTCTACCATGAGAGGTGGTAAGGAAAATTGAACAATCATCATTTTGTGAGGTGGAAGTTCATCGTACACATAAACAGTATGTTTGTTACCCATTAGATAAATGTGTGTGTAAGTGTAGGTTGAAACATTAGCATAAAAAAATCCTATTATATTTATTATATTTTTGTTTTTATAAAATCATGGAATAAATATATTGGATGGGGTGTAGAAGGAAAATAAAAGAAAGGAGCTTGAGAGAAGGCGTTACCTCTTAATCGGGTAACTCCTTTTGGTTTGTGACAAAAGGATTACTTGGAAGAATTTATGCCAAAAAGGAGTATTAAATGAGTAATGGATGGATTTTGGTAAGTTTATTGGGTAGATATTGGAAGAACCTATGTGGTTTTAGAGGCGTGATGAGGAGGGAGAGGTGGTGGCCTTTTATAGGGAAAAGACACACTTGGCATTTTTGAAAACAAGTTAGGTGTACCCACATTTTTACCTAAAAAAAGTCATAACAAACAAAAAACTCAATAATTTAATTTTTATAGAATAATAATGGAAATAAAATTGGTTTTTGACAATTTTTTAGGTTTTTTTGGGTCTTAAATTTAAGGTTTAGTCCTTAGTTAAGCTTAATTTTACCTTAACCGATATAATTATGTTTAATTACTTTCACTAATAATTTTGGTCAAAAACTAATTTGAACTTATTAGAAATTAGAAATTATTATTATTCCAAATATTTAATCCATTTTTTCAAATTAAAATC
Source organism: Viscum album (assembly GCA_963277665.1). Lineage (NCBI taxonomy): Eukaryota > Viridiplantae > Streptophyta > Magnoliopsida > Santalales > Viscaceae > Viscum > Viscum album. The sequence goes on along the minus strand of OY728140.1, from coordinate 2,104,309,914 downwards.
ACTTGAGTAGTAGAAATTAATTTAAAATTAATCTCGCTGATGGGACGACACTGCGGGTTTTTAAAGTAAAAAAATTATCAAAAGTTTGCTAAGTTTTTATATCCAATTTCAATGTGAAATTGTTTCCAATCAACTAAATTGGATTAATTGATATAAATATTATATAATTAAACTTTCAAACCAATTTAAAATATAATTTAACCTTATAAATAAATTATATGAAAAATCAGTTTTGAATTAAAATCTAGTATTTTTAGCTATTCATTAAAAAAATGAAACCTTACAGAAAAATAGAAAAAAAAAATACTAACCTAATTTTTATATTTATATTAAAAATATAAAGTTTATTTTGAAATATTAAATCTATAAAAGTTCCAAAAATTGGATTTAAAATGGGTTCTCTATGAAAAGGCGTTAAAACCACCTTTATAAAAAATATAGGTTTTTATGCATAAAATTAGGTTTGTTATTATCTTATGTCTATAAAATATATTGGATGAATAAAAAAAATATTTTATTGAATATATAACATATATATTACATTAATATCACTCACTAATTTTAATTAATTTAATTTATTAGGGTAAAATAGCTTTGTGACCATAAAAATATTAATATTTTCCTTTATATTCAATCCGTTTTCATATTCATTTCTAATTAATTGATAACATATGAATTCATATTATATTTGTGTAAACCATATATTTTCATAAATTAGTTAATAATATTCATAATTACTAATTTAACTACTAGATTATATCATATTATATTAAATAATAATATTTTAATAATATATTATTGTTTGGTAAAACTAGGCCATACTGTTATGAAAGCCATTGAGAAAAGTCATTGTTGCATGTAATGCAAGCTAAAATAAGTGTTTTTTGTAGAGAAAGATAAAATTTATGTTGTTTATAGTGCAAAATTAACTTTTTGTTTCATATAATTCAAGCCAACAATAGTTATTTAATACAAAATAAACTATTTTTAGTGTTATGTAAAATAAAAAATGTCAAAAAAGTTAAATTAATTTGAAAAAAACAATTCAAAAAATCTTGGGATGTTACGCCATGAACCCCGACTTCATATACTTCGACACCATGCTAAAAGAACAATCATAATGGAAGTTATGACAATGGGTTGGCCATAAGGCCACCACACATGTCCCTGGGTCACCACATAGCCAACAAGACTCTGGTCAAGACACATGGTCATTGTACCCTATCTCTATCATGGGTCAGGCCACAATGCCACCAAATACCATATTTTTCATGAGTTAGGACACAAGGCCGTCATATCTTTACACTGTCTCGGGTCAGGCCATAAGGCCATCGTATCCCACCACTACCTTGGGTTAGGCCACAAGGTCGTCGTATCCCGCTACTACCATTGGTCAAGCCTCAAGGATGTCGTATCCCTTACCTATGTCTTGGTAAATTGTATGGATTCAGTTTGCATCGACTTTGTGTGGTCCGGATTTGGATTTCTAGGTCGGTGTATTCCTTTCCAGATCTGGGATCATTATGTGGCTTCGAGTGCCTGGTGCCCCGAGTTCTCGTCGCGGCTTCCGCATGCTCATCATCGACTCTGGGTTGATTGTTGCCGGCTGTAGAAGACTCCTCTTGGACTTTGAGATCTAGTCACGACTGTGGTGTTCTTGGTGTCAGCCGTCATTCTTCCGGCTCCGAGATCCCAGTTGGGCTCCTTCTCGGCTTGACGACAGTTCTGGTGTGCTCTGGTCTGCTCGGGGTCGGCTCTAGTGGCTTGGAGGGGGGAGGCCCTGTGTTTCATTTCTATTGGTTTCATGTTCTATTGAATAATTTATGTTGGTGATTTTCTATGGCTATGATGGTGTTTGACTTGGGGCTACTGGAGGTTGGTGTGTGTTTCTTGCTAGTGTTCTCGCGACAGTTCCTTTTGTAGTGTATCCTCCCGCCCTTCGATTCTTCCAGATTTCCATAGTTTTCCTGTTTAGGAATCCATTGAGGGATTTTCTGGTGTCTCTATTTGTCCATCTCCAGCTGAGAGAGGAACTGCTGGCTCAGTTCTGCTCAGATCCCCTCAATGAAGACCTTCTCTTGAGGTGCTGTTGGTTCTTCCAGTTCTAGGCAATGAAGAACCGCCTTCATTCTCATTGGATTGTCTTCTTCATCTTGCTACAGATGCTGCTGGATGATTTTTGTGGATGCGGTGGGATGCTACTGGACTCTGCTCTGGTGTTTGGGCTCTGTGCCGTTGTTTGAGTGCTAGTTTGATCCTGTGAAGGTTCTTGTCTATATATTGGAAGGATTCTTGGAATCGAAGATAATGGTGGTTTTCATTTGGATTTCTGATGGTGGATGTCTTGCTTTCAAACTTGAAGTCAGTGGGTGTAGTTGGATCTGACTATATGGAACAACCCGTGAGAAGATTTAGAGCTGGCTATTCATCTTTTCAAAGCTTTTGAGATTTGGTTGTCTGAGAGGGTATGGATTCAGACATCAGATCAGGCATGTGCTTTGACACATAACACTTGCTTGCTGAACTGCTATGCAAAGGTGAAGGGCTTCATCATGATCAATTGCTAGGGTAGGGTTCCTCCATGTTGTTTTTCTGATTTTTATCTCTTTGACCTTTATGTTGTTGATTGTCCTATGTCTATGATGTCTGGGTTTCCCCCTTATTCCTTTTAAATGGGTTTTTTCTTTAATAATAAAAATTTTAAGGCCTTCGGGTCATTGGATGGATGGTAAAGACGACAATGACCACAAATCCTAAACATATCCTACAAAAACACGAGTTAGTAATATCCATCCTGATATCTAAACTTCTCTTGCTGTCTTGAAAATAGTTTATATATATGTGAGGTAAGAATAATAGTATACTAACTAGGATCCTCCCAGAAGCCTCTCATGCAAAAGAAAATGGAAGCATGATAAAGCACAGTGAACAATAGTGAAACTAACTAATAACCTAAATAGGTATAATAAGTTCTCATCCTCAACATGGAAAACTCTCACCAAGTATCACATACAAGAGAGAATATAATATAATAATGAAACATCAAGAGTACCCCACTCCTTCTTCCCCACTGTTTTCCACTCTTCCCCAACGTTGCACGTCCTGATCCATCTCTCTCCAAAATAATCCTTCTCGGAGATACCTAGTAAATACATCACAACATGCACCTCATGCATCACATCATCACATAATCCCATATCATATATCTAAATAGTAACCAAGTAGTTTTTGAGATCCACCATATTCTGTAAGATGTGTATCATACATCGAGTATTATACCTCAAGCCATCACAACCCATACATTGAGTAAGGTACCTCAAGACATCACAACCTATACACATCATACCTATAATAATCCTTTGGATACTATATTTGGGGATACATGTGTGTGAATAAACATAGGCCCCCATATCCATCTACACACATATATGGGGAAATAACCATCATGCATACCAACATACATAATTACCAAGAGAAGAGAGTGGGGCCATAGGGGGTAGTTATCCATCCATCCTACCACCTGAATGTTGGGGAAGACACCCTCCCAGAGTCCACTAGGTGTCAGTTTTCCTAACCGACATGGGTGGGGTAGATTGTGAAATAATAGAATATATAGGATATAAAGTTCACAACCACACTTTGGGCATAACCTAGTCTTAGACTCAACTACAACTAACATCACTCGAATTCCCAACCACCACTACTGAGACTAGATATCCTATAATCACACAATCATTTAAAGAGATACATTAGATTCATTCTTTTATTTCATAAAAAATCCATTTTACACTAATTAATTCATTATCCATTAATTAATCAACAACATTATTCTAAATTACATTACTTTAATCATCAGAGTAAAGTCCATTCCCTCTGGGAATATTCCAAACTAAGTCCAATGTTTCTCAAGATTAAAATATTTTTAGCATCTGTATTACATCAACACCAACCCCATTAGTTAATTCATTTATTAAAAATTATTAACATCATTCCATAATATAGGTACTCTATTAAAACCATACTAAGTTACCACCAAGAGGAAACATGAAATCAAGCACATATAGCTACCTCAAGTAGTGGGGAAAGGAATGAAAATAAAACTAGCAACCCAACCATTGACCATTAAATAGATTCATTTCAAGAAAGCATATAGATTTATCAAATCAATGAGTAAACCCCTATTCAACTCATTCCATCATCTCTGATTCCATCCTCAACACCCACATGCATATCCTGATGCATCTTTCCATTACTGGTGTTAACTGATACCACAACATCTAGGACTCCCATATAAGGAACCATCCTTAATCATTACATATTCTAGTGTTTTGGAACTAGAATTCAATTTATTATAACCCTAAGAATCTTTTCAGTATAGATTATTAGAGAATTAATACAAACTCTTACATAGTAAACTCATACATTACAAGAGTACACTTATACTCAGTATCCATTTTTCCCACCAAAAAAACTTTTTAAAATAAAACATGGTATTTTTTCATGATATATCTTCACAATTTTAAACATTGATTATTATTTTCTCTTACCCTTCCTTAATAACTATGAAAAACACTTTAAAACATAGGGTGAGTACAAAATTATCACTAAGGGACATAATAAAAGTAAACTATTATTCCAATGAAAAACATGAAAACCCATTAAAAACATTTTCTTAAGGACATACCTTTTCATCTGAAAATAGAATCATTTTTCCATAAAAAAATCATTGTCTTACCTTTTGAAATCAAAATATTTCCATGAAAACTCATTATCAAGCATATAAAAGTCACATAGGTGCCTTGGGACATCATCATTATAGAAAAATTATAGAACCCTTACAAGAAACCTTACAAATTAAAATAACCATGCATCTGACTTCAAATATAATTCTTTGGAGAAAAAAATCATTACCCAATGCATTGGAGCACTATATGAGCACACCCAAAGATATAATGATCTCACATATGAGCTATAATGGGAATAAAACCTTTTAAAACAATGTAAAATGACCATATAATGAATAAAACCATTTAAAAACTCTTTTAAACCTATGTACAAAACACTTTTAGATATCAAAATACCATTTTTCTTAAAAGCCACTTTTAAAATCCATAGACTAAACACATAATAAAGAAATAATTTTCTTTGAAAATAACCATGTAAAATTATAAAGTAAACATAAAATCATTGAGGTGTCATGATGGTGGGAAAATATTCTCATGACTTATAAAAATTCTTTTAGACTTTTGTAAAAAGAGATGAAAGAGGAACTTTAAAAAATGTTTTTAAAAAAAAGTCTCTTACCTTAAGTCCAAATCATCACATATATTCTTTATATTCCTAAATAATAAAATTAGTTTAATTATTTAATTTCTTAAGAACCATTTTAAAGTTTATTATTATTTTTATATCACTTTTTTTACATGTTATATACAATTACTTAATTATTTAAGTTCACATCGAACGTTTTGACGATATTCGTTTCATAAGTTCAAAATGACTTCGGTATGTTGACAATGGTCAAAGTAGTTATTATACCATCATCTAAAAAATAATAATAATTAAATAATTATTATTTTTTTATATAAATTATACTTTTAATTATATCCATTAAATATGATTATGAAAAATGAACTACGTTACAATCATAAAAATGGTAGGCCGTACGTACGCATGAGTAACGTTTCTATTTTTCAAAAATCATTATAGAAAGAAGGTAAGTATTATTTTATATTTATAGAATTATAATAATATAATTAATTTAATATTAATAATTTAAATATACTTATATATATCATCCATGTGATGTGGTGATAAAAAATGAATCACATCACTTTGAGGAGGTGATAATTCACACGCACACACGAATGCCATTATCATTTTTCTGTGCATGGAAAGATAAGAATATAAATAATATATTATTTTTAAAAATGATAAATATATCATTAATATAATATATAAACCTTAATTCCATGATTATACCCATTATTGAGATATGGTTATGGAAAAAAAATTACATCAGTTCGTGAGCTGGTAGTCCGTCGTACACATGAACGATGAATTATTTTCTCATTTAATGAAAGTAGAGATCGATATAGGCCATTAAACTAACATAATAAAAATCTAATTATATTTATGACACTTTATCTATTATTTTATCATGGTTAAATAAGGTTTTATGGATGTGTAAGAATAAATAAAACATAAACACTCGATTAAAAACTATACCTCTTCTTCATACAATCTCCTTTTCTTAACACCTTAAGACCACTAAGGTTGGCGTTATTCCTAAACCAAGACATATAGAATAAGGGTATTGATTATAGGAATGTATTTGATTAGGTATATGTATAACCAAATTGGTTTTTAATTGTCAATATTGAGAAGAATAGGTAACCTTTTATAAGAGAGGGGAGGGGCACTCTTGGAATTTCTCAAAATATTAAAATATAATAAGACTATTCTAGATCAAAATGATTTAAAATGGAATATAAATTCACAAGGGATAAAATTTTAGACTATATATTATCCCATTTATGATTATTTAATATTTTTCTGTTTTCTAAATAATTTTAAAAAATATTAATCCCATAAAATATCATTATGATCAATTTTTGATACTATTCATTACTTTGACTTTAAAACATAAAAAACAAGTAAAATTCGAACCAAATATTTTATTATATCCAAAAAATATCATGTAAATATATATAATTCTTTTATACCCTTAAATATATCAAAATATATTTATTTTAATATTTTTAATATCATTTATTTTATTTTTTCACTAATTGAATAATTATTGCATCAACGTTGTGCAAGCATTTAAGGTAATTATTTCATCCCTAAAAATTAAAAATAAATTTACATGATGAAGATAAATATTTTATATTTTAAAATAATATTTATAGTTAAACATATACCCTCTATAACACCATATTAAAAATATTACACTTCTTAAAAACATGAGTGAGACATGTTTGACATTTTTTAAATAAAATACTATAAAGGTCATAATGTTATCCAATTGGCCTCCAAAGGTCATAAATTAGACTCTTGAATGATTTTGGTTGATATAAAATCACAAAATAATATTTAGGTAAGTTTTTGTGTCATTTTAATAGTTCTTATCATTTTATTTTTAACCTAAATTACACGATTTACCCTTTACCGTGGTGACCAAAATCACTAGTTACTTTTCATATTGGCCAAAAATAAAAGTGAACTATTTAATAATTTTTTAATAATTGATTAAAAATATGGAATCCTTTTTTAAAATTCAAAATACATAAGTTTTATAATTTAATTTAAAATTAAACCGAAAAAACGAAATGAAAAATAATTTTTCAAAAAAATACCCTTTTAAAATATAAAATGTTTTTATAAAAAATTAATGTGTAAAAACCATTTAAAAAACCATAATTATGTTATTTTGAATTAAAATTAACTAATTAAAATTTAAAAATAATTCAAAACATAATTTTACCTTGTAAATACTTTATAATAAAATATAATTTTCAATAAAAATCAGTATTTTTCACTATTCCTTGAAAAATCAATATTTTCAGAAAATTTTAAAAAATTCATCCTAAGATAATTTTGAAATGATTAATTTAAAAATAAAATTTATTTTATCAAATTAAAATTCTATAATTTTAAAATTAAACTTTAAAATAAAATATTATAAGAAATAAGTTTAATAAAACCATTTCCTTGATATTAAGAATTACTTAATCTATTTATAATGAATATAACTACATAATTCAAGAATACTAATAAATATTAAAATTATTTATTCTATCATTACATTGGTTGTTACATTCTCCCCCTTTTGTAAATTACATCCTCGCAATTTTTGAACTTGGGTTTGGTAACCAGAGTTTGACTTTTCAAAATACCTTTATTGAAATCTCACATTGTAAAAAAGGATTAATAAAACTTCCTATTGAAAAGAGAGTAAAAAAATTACAAAGGTCATATAGAATAACACATACTGGGTTTTAAAGTAGGAGAATATAACTGGGAAGTGAAAACATGGATATGGAAGAGAAAAATAACTCCCACAGACTGATAAAGAGTGATAGAGAACATAGTCATGAGAAAGATAACCACCAAAAAATCATAAAACTATCATACACTACTAGAAATTAAAGTAATAGAAATGGTTTATAACCATGGATATAGATTCTAAAACTATGACTATAGGTTATAGCCACAGTTTGGAGAACCTTGGATCCTATTGGCATGACAATAGGGCCATGACTATAGCCACATTTTCCACCGTGGAAGTACACCTATAGCTACTATTTGCACTATGGAAGTACACCTATATCCACATTTAGAAACCATGGATATAGATAATTTCATTGAAATTTATCTCTATAGTTTGAAACCATGGCTATAGTTCAATAAACATAATTTCAAACTATGCCAGTAGACCTAAATTCACAGTTCTAAACCATATATGTAGGTAATTCAATTGAAATATATTACCACAGTTTGAAACCATGATAATAGTCCAATATCTATAGTTGAAACTATGATAATAAAGATAATTACATGGTTAAAACCATGGAAATAAGGATAATGACACATTTTTCAACCATGGATACAACCTATACTTTCCTGAAAAAAATAACACTCTACTACCACAGTTTTAAACCATGGCTATATCTTAGTTTCTAAAAAAAATGATACTACTACACCCTGCACTCTATCGTACCCCACAAACTACCACACCTGGAACCCCACACCCTGTACCTTTCCTCACCTCGCACCTTGGACCTGGGACTCCAAGCAATAAAATGTGAAGGATACATGATTGATTCACTTGCCTTCAAATTCATCATTATATTACTTCATCAACAAAGGCCTTCATGAACCTTTATCATATGAAATAATTCCATAACATCCAACATGAAGCTGAAAAACCCACCATAGAGAGAGTGAAGCAGGTTCATGAAAATCAAAAGATCCAAAAAATTTCAAGTCCAAGAGATGAATCTTCATAACAGTGTTGGGATTCACAGACCAGTCCTAAAAACTCCATCTAATGATATCAAGACAATAAGAAGGAAAAAATAGAGCACAACATAACTCTCATAAAATTTCAATATTTCCCATCCTTCAAAAATTGGATATGTAATATGTGAAACCATCATGGAAAATACACAAATCATCACAGTAAACAGAAACATCATGAAGCACCTAAAATGGGGCACTGATAATGGAAGATATGAATAGATGAAAAAAATTATCATATAACCCACACTATTAAATTGAAATAAAATTAATTTAAACAATAAGTTCCTTTATACGAGACATAGGTGCACATCACCCCTTATATTTAAAAAGAGTAAATGCATCAAATTCTTACAAAGAATAAAGGATAATTGAGAGCTTTAAATTCTATTTTATAAATTGAAACTGTAACCATGTTTCCATTCCAATAGTTATACTAGATTATAACATTAATAATTCTAAGTCACATTAATCATTTTATACATTCCATGTATAGTTTATAAGGTCCAATATTTGAAAAAAATTTACAATGTTAACCAATTTTAACGAGTCACTCTTTAACCAAATAATGTGTCATCCATTCCATTCAATATATATTATAAAAATATAATATATTAATGATCTAATTAAACAATAATAATGATTCATAGATATTTATAAAGTTAAATATATTCTGAGGATATATCTATAACATGGCAGTCTTGGTACTCCATGTGATACACCTTCGCTGTTTTCCTCGATCTAGTTATTGGTATGGATTTCTAATGGAGATTTTTTTAAATGTGTTTTCTGATTTTTTTTTAAAATGCACAAGTTTAAAATATTTTTAAAAATGTGTAGAAAAGGCAGCATCACCGCTTCCACCTTTCCCAGAATTTTTTTTACTATTTTAAATATTATTTTTTATATATTTAATTTTTTTTAATTTTTATTTTGTTTTGTTTATATATATATATATATATAAAACAAAATTTTTTAGAAGAATTTATATTCTATTTAATATACAGTAGTACTATCATTACAACAATCTGGATTTTGATAGAAACCCTCATTCATGACTCCTTTTTATAAGAGGTCTTTCCCTAGAAATCATTCTTTATTTCTGATGTGGGATTCAAGTTCTCCCTTTCCTATACAGAATATTATGTATTTATGATGTGAGATTTAGAAATGTTTCAAGTACATAGATTTAAAATCCTATAAAATATAAACTAAAAGTCCTATATAAATTAAAATTAAGATATGTATTAAACATATAATAAATAGTCTAAAATAAAAAAATTTCCTAAAATATGTTGATGAAAAATAATTTATAAGTTTTCAAAGCCACCAACTTGAAACTTAAAAATGTTTCAAGTATGTGACTTTTCTAGCCTATAAAATATAAACTATAAGACCAATATAAATTAAAATTAAAACATGGATTAGATATATAATAAATAGTCAAAAATAAAAATAATTTCGTAAAAAATGTCGATGAAAAATAATTTATAAGATTTCAAAGCCACCAACTTGAAACATAAAAATGTTTCAAGTATGTGAATTTGAGGGCCTATAATACATAAAATATAAGACCAATATAAATTAAAATTAAAAAATGGATTAAACATATAATAAATAGTCAAAAATAAAAATAATATTGTAGAAAATGTGGATGAAAAATAATTTATAAGCTTTCAAAACCACAAACTTGAAACTTAAAAACGTTTCAAGTATGTGACTTTTAAAGCCTATAAAATATAAACTATAAAACCAATATAAATGAAAACAAAAACAAGGATTAAAAATATAATAAATAGTTGAAAATAAAAAAAATTCATAAATTTTTTTGTTGAAAAATAATTTATAAGATTTCAAAACCACCAACTTGAAACTTAAAAGTGTTTCAAGTATGTGACTATGAAAGACTGTAAAATATAAACTATAAGATGAATAATTTATTTTAAACTATTTTTTATATGTTTAATCCATGTTTTAATTTTCATTTATATGGGTATTATAGTTTATATTTTATAGTTTTTCAAAGTCAAGTAGGTGGATTTGGATCCTCCTCAAAATTCTTTCTTTTTGCTCTCACTTCTGAGTAACTTTTCTTACATTCCTTTTATTTTCATTTATTTATTTTATTTATGAAAATATTTTTATTTTCAACAATTTTTTATATGTTTATTCTATCTTTTAAATTTTATTTAAATTGTTTTTGTACTGTATATTTTACAATATTTTAAAGTTAGCTACTTAAAATTTAATGATTATTCCCCTGTTTCAAGTAGTTGAATTTGAAACCTATAAAATATAAATTGTACCTAAAATATTAATGAAAATTGAAACACTGGATAAACATATAATAAGGGATGATAGTAATAAAATATCTTCATTTTAATACACATAAAACATATAAATGAACAAGTACAATCAATGTCTATGTCTATGGCAAGGATATTTTGTCCCACATGGTGGTCTGCGAATAGGACGCCCGCTTTGAGTTCATTGTGGAGTCTGATAACCTGGAAAGGGATAATCCTTGGGCACTGGAATGTCAACTATCGTATCATCCACCTATGTGTCAGCAGGGGGAGATGTCAACTACATATCGTACTGTTCTCCTGATCCTTCTCCCACTAGGTTAATAGAAGGACCTTCCATCATCATAGTGAAGAACCAAGCCTGTGATGGATCTGGACCCCAAGGATGTGATGGATCTAGACCCCAAGGATACAATGGATCTATACCCCAAGGATATGATGGATTTAAACCCTAATCTAGAGAGAACTACAAATATCATTTCAAGAAAGACGAATCCTATACCGCCTGAGGTACATCCTCAATCGGCTAAGGTTGGACTGCTAGAGGGCTAACCTCTGTCTGTGGAATAGGTGAGGCCTCATGTGTAGCATGATGCTGTCTACATCGTCATCATCATGGATCCTCATCACTAATAGATGTTGCAGGATGTTCCTCCGGGGTAGAAATCTCCTCTCTCTGGACTGGACTCTAGAATATTCTCTTGAAAAGAACACAATAAGATGACATCAGCTCTAGCGCTTCAATATGGATCGATGCTTGTCTAAAGACCCCCTCCTCCTCTTCATCACTCATGTGAACCAGATTCTATGAGTGAGTTCCCTGTAATGAGATTCAAAATGAATTAGAAAATAGTTCAATAAATAAAATAATGGAAATTTATTGACTTACAATATTATGAATCTCTCTACCATATCAGGTAAGATACAATATAGAATTCAGTATATACCATGTCTTATACTCGACCTACTCTAAAAGAAAGAATATCATTGTAGGTACACCCCAGATATGAAGCTCTACACGTATGTTCCAAAAGTCGAGATAGATGACATGTGCTCGGCACTAGTCCCCATCCTGCCTCCTTACCAACTTCACTTAATGAAGCCTCTCTATCTGTCTTGGTGGAAATGGAATTGAATGAACACAAAAAAATTGGCGCATGACTCTATTAGGCTTCTACCAATCAATAATATAGAAGTGAATGAGGGGAACTACATCCATAGTATCTTTAAGCCCAACAGTGCAGTATGGTGACAACTGGTCTAGTATAGTCCAGTATAGTATCCATGTAATCTGAAATGACATGTAACCTTTATAAAAAAATATCCTTACTAAAAACCAAAATTGATGCTATTATTAAATTTTTTAGATAGTGATAGATTTTATATACATACCTGGTTGGGTAAGAGACAGTCTAACTTGAGCCGATATGTGCCCAAATGGTGTCTCGGAACCATGTGGAAATTGTGTCTCTAACACCACCAATAAAATACAACATCGATAGTGAAAAATAAAGAGAAATTAAATTCAATAACTCCTAGTATCATTAGAAAAAAATAGAGATGACTGATCATACCAGTGTCGACTCGGAGCATCATGCAACACCTCTATATCGAGCGGCGGACTAGTAAGCTGATGGAAGAATGAGGGGAAGCACTCTCATGATCACATCTGAAGAAGGATGATGCATCCCATGAGATCTATGCGGTAACTATGAGATACCCTTCATAATACTCTATATGTGTATGCTAAGAAGGTTGATCCTCATCTCTTCATCCTAGCCTGATCAAATTCCTCTAGTAGGGCTAGATACATCATGTGCACATGCATCCCTGAGTGATAAGAAAATAGGGTCCCTCAAATGAGTCGTAATATATATGCATAGGCATAATGCATGACAGTCTGCTCGTCTGTGTTATTGGGTAAATTTGGAATCTGCTCCTCCATCTAGGTCATAGATATCGACCTACCATCCGTAGCCCTACAGTCAGCCAAAATATCGATGCCTAACGATCGTTGAGAAAGGCCAGGCCAAGATGCACAGGTGAGTCCAATAACGGCTTCCACCTAGATAGGAAGACTGAGAAGTACTTCTACATCCTAGAGGGTGATTATTATCTCTATCTAAAGTAGGTGGAATGTGTGTGTCTATGGTCTTCACCTATCCATGAGTGCAACAAGCAGGTTATGGTTGAAAAATGTGAAATCTAACACGACAATGCCATAGAAGCCAACACAATGCAAGTATGGTCTAATGGTATGTGGAGGCTCTGTGTGATGAAAACAGTGAGCTCGATGCACCCTGATCGGACGATTATCACTACCATCTAACAAGACCTGAGAAACATGCCTATACTGCTTAGTGATTAGTATGGAATCCTCCATCCGTATATAAACAAATGAAATGAGTTGTAAGTGTAAAATGTAAATATAATGTTATGGTCAGTGGAATTTTATGAAGTTTAGAATGTAAGAAATGTCATGTTTATTCGATTCTTTTATGAAGTTATTTTTACCAAAATAAAGGGGAATGTATTCATGTTTTTCAAAGAATATTACTAACGTGTTGTTAAGATATGCTTTTACCTAGAAAAGGGTGTTTTGTAAGATATGGTTATATATATTTATATATATAAACATTTTTTCTTCATTATGTAAATGTTTATTAGAAAATGGTGTGCTTTTTAATTTATGTATGACTATCCACATGATGGTATTTTTCATGATTATTTTCATGATTATTTTCTCACATGTATGCTTTATGGTTTAGCCATGGAAATATTGATTATGCGTTAATGTCGCCTCAAATGAACTTTTCATATTCATTTTAATGCCACTATGAAAGGACTATTATTATTTGATAGTAAAATTATTTGGTGAAGTCAGACAATTATACAAAATGAAGAATCTTATTCACATATGCACATACTCTGATAATGATCAGATAGAAAATGAATAAGGACATGTCTTCAAACTAAGTAAAGAGCTTGTTATAGTACACAACCAACAAAAATTGTTAGTATAAATAATTCTTTAGCACTAACTGAACTTCAAGAAATAATTTTTGGGAAATGAACCACGATGTAGGAGGAACGATGACAACGATGATGATGACAATGTAAACTCATTCCATCACCTTCATCGTTGTCATTGTTCCTCCTACACTGTGGTTCATTTCCCATAAATTCTTTCTTGAAGTTCAATTAGTGTTACAGAATCAGTTGTACTAACCACTGTTGTTGGTTGTGTACTATAAAAACTTCCTTGCTCAGTTTTTATAACCTCCCCATAGTAATACACATAGGTAAAACATGAATCTATATATAGAAAATGTTTTCTGATCATGATTCTGATAGTGTAACTAATATTGAAAAAGATGGTTGATCATATAATCTTTATTATACTGAAATTTTATAATTTATTTTTATACTGTAATATATGATACTATTATTTTGTTATATAAAAGTTTATTAGAATATCAGTCACATAATGTTTTGAAAACCGAGGTAAAAAGAAGAGATAAAAACATATAATTTACAATATGAGAATATCACAATGAATAAAATACATTATTATGGATGAGAGTGTGAACTCGACCCAACAATGTTACGGAATCATTTCTGGTTATGACCTTCTTGATTTCATATGGTGCATCTCAAACTCTGACCTTGTTCTTGAGGCCAGTCCATCTCATTACACATCCTTCTTTCCTTTGGTCTCCCATGGGTATATAATCGGTTGATGTAAGGTATCACTATTGGCTGGCCTTCGGGTATTGGGAAATAACAAAACTCCCCAATAGGCATCCACGGTGCAACATCATAGTTATAAATGGTATCTACCTGGTACAATGGATCAACATATGCTTCCCATGATATGTTCATAGAGTCACATACTGCGATGGTGTGTGCGCATAGAAACCGTAAGTCCTGAAATTTTCCACATTGACATTGCCTTGTTTCTAGCAATACCACCAATTTTTCACCGATGCTATTTGTGATGGGGTCTGAATGATCTTGAAATTAAAATTGAGAGTCTTCTCATCGAAAAAGAAAGACATGATAACCAAAAGTTTCTTCAATGTTCATTTCAATTTCTCATTGAAAGTGTATTCCGTACCTTAGCCCCTACTGAATTTCGTCTAAGGAAAGTTTTTGTCTATCAACAATGTGCTTCATGCAATGATATAATGTATCTTAAACTAGGAAAGTTATAGGTAACTTGAGAATCCCCTTAATGAAACCATTTATTCACTCCACAATGTTTGTGGTATGTGTCCGTACCTCTTCCCCCCGTCACATGCCAATTTACATTTTTCTTTTGGAATCTGCATCATATAATCATAAACTTGTTGATTATCCTTGAGGATTTGTTCAAAACTTTCTTCAAACCACCATTGATCCAGCTCATATACTACACAGAAGAGATGATATTTTACATAAATTTATTTTATCTTTATGTTGAAATAGTAAAAAATAACAAAGACAATGCATACCAAGACCCATGATTGCCTTATTCATCGGTTTGTTGTGGAATATTTTCTGCATGTTTCTAGTAATGTGTCTAATGAAGAACCATTAATGTGCATTTAGGGATATCCATGCATCAGGGTATGCATTTATTTCCTTATTAATTTCCTGATGCTGATCAGATATCAAATATACACCACGAATGTTGGTGAAATGGTTTCCGATACATGCCAAAAACCAACTCCATGATTCATAGTTTTCCTTCTCCACAATGGAAAAGGAAAGAGAAAGAGGTGAACAGTTTCTATCTTGGGTTGCTACAATCAACAATACATAATTTTATTTTCCATATAGAAATGTTCCATCAATCTGAATGAACTGTTTTCTGAAATGAAATGAGAAGATACAAGGGAAGAATTCCCAGAACAACCAATGAAATTGAACACAAGATGGATCAAGTCAATTATCTTGAGACAAATGTTCATTTGTATCAATATGGAAGGAAACTTGGTTATGGTTCCTTAGTATGGATATAAATTATGGAAACACCCGATACGAGTCATCCCAATCACCAAAGACCTTCACAATTGCCTTCTGTTTTACCATCCATGACTTATTATAAGAAATATTATAATTGAATGTTTGTTGTATCCTCTATTTCACAAGGGCTATAGGAACATCTTGGCATGTCATAATCATATCAATTACAATGGAAGAAACAAATTCTATCTTCAATGAGGTATGATCTTGTGTCAGGCTTGGCCAAATGCAAGTATGAGTTGCCTCAATCCTCGAGATTCTCCAACCTCCAAAAGCAATGTCCATAATTCCTCTCAAGTCGAATCTACAATCATCCCCATACTTCTCACAACATATGAGATATTTATTATGACCTGATTCCTGAACTATATATCCGTAGTGCCTCTCAATGTGAAATCTCTTTCGCATGATTTTTAATGCATATTTACTTAGAAAATTCATTCCAACATATAAGGTTTTTTCTAGATCATTAAACCTATCTGGTACAACTCTGTGAAACTTAGTTGTAGGTGTGAGAACATTGTAGTAGAATTCAGGAACACGTGTCATTGCTTCTGAATAAGATTCAAAGAGTAGTGGATGATTTATTATGGGTTGAGGTTGTTGTAAAACTAATGAATTTCTTGAAACTTTCTCCCTAACTTCTGTTACTCCCTCCTCATCAACACTGCTATCACTATCTATTTCATAATTATGAAACTCCTCATTAGAAGTCAAATTGACATGTATATCTAGGATATCATCTAGGTTTTCCTCTTCTGTATCATTTGGAATAGGCACAATTTCATGGGGCAGACCATCTTCAACCACTCTTGTAAGTCTATGTCTTCGTAAAATTGGATGTTGTTGTTGTATAGTAGAAACATAAAAATATAACTCCATCATGGTAACATCTTCTTGCTGAGAAAATAAATTTATTTCTTGGACCCACTACGCATCATCAACCAATGGACAAGCTAGATGCCACCGTGTTTCCAGGAATTGAAAATGTCTATAGCTCATAGACCTGATCTCTTGACCGAGTACTAGATTTAAATAACCAAGAATTCTATCTTGAAGGTAACTTAGGGTTATACAATCATCTATACTAACCAATATTGTTGGTTTTGTACTGTAATAAGCTCCTTTCTCAGTTTCAATAACCTCCCTATAGCATTTACACATGCAAACTTGACTCTCTACGTCAAAAATGTTTTTTGATCAATATTATGATAGTGTAACTAATATTTACAATGATGTTTGATCATATAATATTTATTAGAATGTAATTTTAGGATGACTTTTTATACCCTAAAATATGATAGTAATGTTTTATTATATAATTTTTTTAGAATATAAGTCACAGAATGTTTTGGAAACTGAGGTAAAAAGAAGAGGAAACATCAAATTAGTTTATTTATCATTAATAAAATGAAAATTATGATCATATAAAGTGTAATGGATAATAAAAAAGACATTAAATAACACATTAATTCTTTACAACATACAAGAAAACCTTGAAATTTTTCAATAGAATGCGGTTTGGATGAGATGAGCCTCACTTCGGACGTGAGGTAAAATCTAGCTTATTTTCACTTCATAGCTTAATAACATATTCAAAATATATGTATTCAACTTTATAATTTTTAAAATATTTCAGCTTTCTAATAAAATATCTTAGATGTTATCTTAGATATTATTAGAAGGCTGAAAGATTTCAAAAATTCAAAAGTTAAATATATATCATTCGAAGATGTTATTAAGCTACCAATTGAAAGTAATCTTTACTTTACCTCTTGTCCGAAGTGAGGCTCATCTCATACAAACCACATTATATTGAAAAATTTGAAGGTATTTCTTATATGTTGTAAAATATTCATGTGTTATTTAATGTGTTTGTTCTTATCCATTTCACTTTATATAATAATAAGTATCATTAGCTAATCATTATATGTATTCATTTTTTAATCCTATGTTATCCATTAATTAATCTATAATTAATCATTACTAATAATAACTATTATTTTGAAACAATATAATATTTATGATACTAATATTTTAAAACATTTTATTATATCTTAAACTATGATACTAATGATTCTTAGTATAGTTTTTACTAAGTTAATCATTATTTAATCACTAGTTAATCATTACTAAGTTATTCATTATTTAATCACTCTTCAATCACTCTATAATCATTCCTTATTCAATCATTAATCATATGATATTAATTAGTTAATTATTATTATCTTATCATTGTATGTATTAATTTTTTAATCCTAAGTTATTCATTAATTAATCTATAATTAATCATTAATAATAATAAGAATTATTTCAAAAATATATATAACTAATCAAACTACTTAATAAATAAAATCTTTAAAACTAACTAAAAAGAATTCAATTACTAATAATAACTTTCATTCTTTAATTCCTTTGTCCTTGTCCATTTAATTTTATATCATCATAATTATCATTTTATTATTAATAAATATACTGATTTGTTTTTTATTTTCTTAGGTATTTTAGTAGTTTATAAAGAAAATATGAATCATTTAAAGCATATCCCCGAGGTGTATCAAACTAGGAGTTCAAAAAGGTCCATTTTCATGCACCAGTTCCCGTTTGAGTCTAGATCAAAGTAGTGTTTTTGGGTTTTACCCCTAGGTACATCTGTGCCAGAGCCACATCCACTTGTTTTTATCCAGATAGGGATTTGATTTCTTAGATAACCAAATAATCTTTATGCTACCAAAATTTACAATATTTAATCCTAAGTTATTCTATACTTAATCTATACTTAATCATTACTAATAATAATTATTATTTCAAACTATATATAAATAATTAAACTACTTAATAAAAAAAATATATATAACTAAATAAACTACTTAAAAAATGAAATATTTAGAACTAAAAATAATTCAATTAAATAAAAAAACTTTAAATTAAATAAAAAAATACCTCTAAATAATGCTTTGAAAAAAAAAACGGTCCTTCTTTTGGACCAAAAAATCCACTGCATGTGAAAAAGAGTTTTTTATAGAGAGAGAAGCAGTGAAATGAAGAGAGATATGGGAAAATGGAAGTGAGGAGAAGGGGGGGGGGTTCCCTTTTATAGGCCATTGAAAGAAATATGACATCGGTAGTTCCAACTTTTCCATGTCATCAATCCAGTACAAACGCAAGGGGGGCATCAGTGATGCCACTTTTTATACACATTTTTAAAAATATTTTAAACCCATTCTTTTTAAAAAAATATTTTATTCATAAAAAACATTAAAAAAACTCATTTCTAATAATTTTTTACATTGATTTATCTTCATTGGGAATACTACAAGTTTACCT
This sequence comes from Viscum album, assembly GCA_963277665.1. Classification (NCBI taxonomy): domain Eukaryota; kingdom Viridiplantae; phylum Streptophyta; class Magnoliopsida; order Santalales; family Viscaceae; genus Viscum; species Viscum album. The sequence goes on along the minus strand of OY728140.1, from coordinate 2,104,290,253 downwards.
TTCATGGAAAAGTTCAAATCAACTTTTTAATTTTTCATTCGACATATTTGAAATTGGAGGCCTTTCAAGTATGCACCATGATACCTATATAGACTTACTTAAAGTGGAGAGATTTATCATAAAAAAATAGTGTTGTAGTATCCTCAAATGTAAAATAATGTTGTGTATGGAGTATGAGGAAATAAATTGGAGACTTACTAATGGACATATAGATTAAAAAATTAGTTCAGGAAGTTTTAATATATTTTATCACATTGAGTATTAATAAGGAATTGGGATAGGATGAATAATTGGATTTATCTTTCAGATTTATAATTATGGAAAACATTCATGAAATTTTATTATGCTTTAATGGAGAGAACACAAAGATATGTAATAAATATACCCTCAACTCTCATTCAACCATCTATCTGAAGTTGGTTATTGACGTACATGTATTTTTATAATTTTCTAACTTAGTTTTAATTAATTAGTTTAAGCTTTTTTTATATTTTTAGTTTATTTTTTGTAGTTTTGTAGTAGTTTAGATATTTTGATAATTTTTAGTTAATTTATATACTAATATTATTAATTTAGTATTCTTAATTATATTAATTTTATGTATTATATTTAATACTATATTAATATTATTAGTTTCTCTAAGGTTATTTTAGTTTATTTTATCAATTTTTATGTATATTTTAATTCCCTATTAGTATTTTATTTTATTTCATTATTTTATTGTATTAATAAAATAGTATTTGTTATTAGTTTATTATTATATTTAATAGTAATATTATATTTAATTACATGTGCATTAATATTTAAATTTTAATACTATTTTATTACTACTATTATTATTAATTAACTTTTAGAAAATAATATTTTTTTAATTTGAATATAACTTATTTTATTTTATTTTTTAGTTTTTTAACCCCTCACCCCTCCCCACCCCACACTCTCTCTCCAATCCCATCTCCCCTTGACCCGTTTCTCTCCTATTCCCTTTCCAACCTCCCCTTCTCTCTCTAATCCCACTCCCTCTACCCCGCCTACCCGCTACCTCAATCAGCCGGCTCTCCCCATTCACGCCCCCAACCCCGTTCGCCCATCTTAGCCAATGCCTACCCAATAACTCGCCCCCTATCTATTTCCCTTGAACCCCCACTCCCCCTCCATCTCCCCTACTATCCAACCCGCCACTCACCCGCCTACCCCCAAGCCCCAGCGCCTCACCCCATCTCCCTCACCCCTCTTGGCCACACCCACTCACCCTATCTCCCCCTTGTTAGACAGGTGAAAAACAGGCCACCATCAACACCGACATCCTCTGATGCTCATCACAACATCCAACGACCACCTATCCTCCATTTCGAGAGCGCAATGGTGGTTTAGAAACATCATCAACGTTGGATTTGGATTCCGGATATTGAATTTTCACGGTGAGATAAAGCGCAGATCAGATCATATTTTCAGCGGCGCGATGGTTTGATTCTGGTGTGGCGTCAGCAACTGCACAGAGCGAAGTGATGATTATTATTTTTCAATCGTTTATGGAATCTCACAGTGACCACAACAATGACATGAGCATGGTGATATCTTCTATTTATCATTTTATGTGTTTTGTCATCGTGATGGTTGGATAATTTCAGTTGGGTTGGATTTGTGAAAAATGTGACGGGGAATGCATGTCTCTAATTTATTCCTATGTTTGATTTCCTTTTGAATTAACTTTCAATTGGATGTTTATTTATTTAATTTTATCTACTTTTAAATTAATTTCCATTTGGGCTCTTTACACATGCTTTGGTGCCCGTTCGTGTGATACCTAATAAGTAATCACAAATGAGAGTTCATCATAGAATTTATTTATCTGGAATTAAATTAAGCACGTGAGCGAATTCTGAATAAATAAATATATTAATTAAAAAAAATTAATATTTTGTGTGTGCGCTTAATTGAACATAATGGTCCCTCAGAAAATGTGATTTCATGTCCTTCTTCTGTGAATTCACAACCCAACCATCCCAAAGTAAAAGAGGACATGATCAATGTCTATCAAATCACACCTTTTGAGGATGAAGAGGAAATTTAACTAGGACCATTATTTACCATGATAGATTTAGAATTAAACCAAGAGACAACAGATTGCCACACTCAAGAGGACATCACTTCAAATGACATCGAATCACCTCTTTCTGAAAATCTATGTGAATCCATTTTTTTTCTAAAATAGAGACATCTAAAATATTTTTGGAGTTGGAGAATCAATCAACATTGGTGGTATAGAACACTCATAATTTTCTTGAAACAATGGAAGAATGTGATTGTCTGGAGGATCCTGAGTTTGTGGTGAAACATGTACCAATAGAAAAATATGATGCGGGCGATATAGTTTTTTTTTGAAAAATATGTCATTCTTGACACAATGGAGTCATCTGATCCAATTGATCCCATGACACTTTCTCTATGAGTTGATGTTAAAAACACTTCACTTTAAATACCCACATATGCTAACAATACCTTTGACCTTGACACAATCAATGAAACCATCGAGCATGAATTGAGTTGGAAACCAATGGATTTTCCCGTGCTAGTGGTTGGGTGTGAAAATGAATTGGGATACATCATCAACCCAGATACTGCATTCATGGATGTGATGGATATAATCCAACCACTGAAAGAGTTTGGTAAAGACACTTTTTCACCTGTGTATGTTCAAAGAGGTAATATTCTTAATCTTTCCATTGAAAACCTTTTCCCAAAATTCAATTATTCGTTAAGTCTTCCTTCATGAGAGGTATATTCATTCCCTTGTGAGTTGAAATATTTTCATTTCATTCTGCACATTCGTTTTTCTAACTAGATTCTATTGAGATATTGTGCATCTTGCAGGATAAAATCATCTTCAACAAATGGATTCCACACTCCTACTGAAAAAGAAGCAGATGCATGGTTTACATTTCCGTTCGATCCTGGTGGAGTTTCAATAATGTATGGCTGAGGATGAAGTAAACTTAGCACTCAATGGGAGGCAACCCATCATTTTTTTTGTTTTCTTTTCACTCCATTTAATTTCATTTCATTTAGTTTTCTTTAAAAATAAAATAAAATAAAAAGGCATGCATTTACTGCAATCTGTTTTCTCCTGACACTGTAGTGGATTTAAATTCACCATACATATTTTTATCATCCACATGATTTTAATTATGGTGTGACTTCTATGATATGATGCAATTATGTGTTGTCAATGTGTAGGTTTTATAGGTATACCATTTATGGAGCTTCATTGGATACAAACAGCCTCTCTGCGTCTATCTACACCTATACAGGGAAGTGTTTTATTTTTTCCATATTTTATGCTTCTAAAAACACCATGTAAACTAAGAAAAAAATCAAGATTAAAAAAAAAAAAACTAACATTCCTATTATTGATGAACTCACATGAAAGCCACTACATTTTTGTCGTAACAGAGTCGGGAACATACCACTTGTGTCCCTAGGTAGTTTGAGCACCTGATTCTTGTTTGGAATTCTTTGATCCTTGATCTCATGACTTAGGTGATTGCTGATATTATTTCATGCTTCGAAAATGTTTTTCAAAAACTTGTATATTTTTGAGACACTTATTTGCACTCATACTCATATATACTATCCAACATTATATTTGCATACCCATGAGGACTCTGATCCATTATAAATCATCTCTTATTTATATTTTTCTTGAGGGAAATCTCAACCATGTTATGTCTTATAGAACTTTCTATATTTTTCCATCAAAGTGATATGAATTTTGAAAGTTTCACTAAACTGATCAAGGAATCTGTTTGATTATTCACCCTCATTGACCCACTGATCCACCCATAAAATTTCTCCATCGTATAGCCCTTAGAATCCATGAAGAAACCTTTTAGGATGAGCCCATAGCTGATACCCTTCCCTACCCATTTCTTTAATTTTTTCATGATAATTTTCAATCTAAGTATGGGGGAGAGATTTATTCATGGAGAAGGTTCTTTTAGGGGTAGTGAGTCATTTGATGCACATGGATTGACATTATCTTATCCTGATAATATGAGTTATTTTTCACAGTAGCCACATTCATTATATATATTTTGATATAGGAATATAGAATTCTTTTGGTTCTAACAATGAGTACATTGGTGGTCATTACGAGGTAACCCTCCCTTTTGGGGATACCTATAAAAGTGATGATCCATTACTAAAAGAGCTAGGAAGTTTTATATATGATATAATTTCATTGAGATGTTACATCTTATATGCTACTTGTGTACCATTATTTGGGATTATTGTCTGACATTTATTTCATGGGGTTTTAGAGTTAATACTCATCAGTTTTTCCCGACCATATTATTTGAGTGAGTTGTGTCTAAGAAAAAAAGAAGAAGAAGAAAAAAGATAGAAATATTGAATTATCATATGCTTGGGGAAAATCATTGTTTTAAGTGTGGGGGAGCGACAGTTTGAGGGAGACATTTGGATTGACATTTATCATTCCTTTATTTCAAGAATCAACACTCCTTTTTGCCAAAAAAACTGTCACAATTTTTTTTATGACCCACCGTCCTGAAAACTCAGAGACATTTGAACCTCATGTAAAGTTCTTGAGATTGGTGCATTCTTTTGATTTCCAATAGTATAGATGTTAAATTCATGGAAAGCCTATGGTAAGAATGCATGTGTATGAGAAGTGAGCATGACTTTGATCAAATATTTTTTGACCAATAAGAGTGATGGAAAGGTAGGTCACAGGATAAATGAGTGCACATACTTGTTTTGAAAAGAATGCAAGTGAAAGAAAAATTGTTCTTGATCATTGAAGTTCTAAATAAATCATGATATTTTATGAGTAAAAGAGATTGAAAAATTTTGAACTTATAATTTTGATGTTTTGATTTGTCTACGGGTTCACTTGTGTTATCTTTCTGATTGTTTTGATCAGGAGTGAAAAAGTTTAAGTGTGGGGGATTTGATGTATATGGATTTCACATGTATTTTTATAATTTTCTAACTTATTTTTAATTAATTAGTTTAACCATTTTTTATATTTTTAGTTTATTTTTGTAGTTTTGCAGTAGTTTAGATATTTTGATAATTTTTAGTCAATTTATATACTAATATTATTAATTTAGTATTTTTAATTATATTAATTTTATATATTATATTTAACACTATATTAATATTTTTAGTTTCTCTAAGGTTATTTTAGTTTATTTTATTAATTTTTATGTATATTTTAATTCTCTATTAGTATTTTATTTTATTTCATTATTTTATTGTATTAATAAAATAATATTTGTTATTAGTTTATTATTAAATTTAATAGTAATATTATATTTAATTACATGTGAATTAATATTTAAATTTTAATACTATATTATTATTATTATTAATTAAATTTTAGAAAATAATTTTTTTTAATTTGAATATAACTTTTTTTATTTTATTTTTCAGTTTTTTAACCCCTCACCCCTACCCATGTCACCCCTCCCCACCCCACACTCTCTCTCAAATCCTATCTCCCCTTGACCCGTTCCTCTCCTATTCCCTCACTAACCTCCCCTTCTCTCTCCAATCCCACTCCCTCTACCCCGCCTACCCGCTACCTCAATCATCCGGCTCTCCCCATTCACACCCCTACCCCATTCGCCCCTCTTAGCCAGCGCCTACCCAATCACCCGCCTCCCCTACCTATTCCCCTTGGACCCCTACTCACCCCTCCTCCCCTAATCTCCAACCCATCACTCACCCACCTACCCCCAATCCCCAACACCTCACCCCATCTCCCTCACCCCTCTCAGCCACACCTGCTCACCCTATCTCCCCCTCTTAGACAAGTACAAAACAAGACACCATCAACACCGACGTCCTCTACTGCTCAAAACAACATCTAGAGACCACCTCCCCTCCATTTCGAGAGCACAACGATGGTTCATACATGTAATGGAAATTCTATTTGGCTTCCAGAGATTGACTTTGCACAGTGAGAGAAAGCACAGATCAGATCATATTTTTAGTGGCGTGGTGGTTTGATTCTGGTGCGGTGTCAGTAACTGCACAGAGCGAAGTGATGATTATTATTTTTTGATCATTGACGGTGTCTCACGATGAACACAACAAAGACACGAGCATGGTGATATCTTCTCTTTATTATTTTATGTGCTGTGTCGTCGCGATGGTTGGTTAATTTCAGTTGGGTTGGAGTTGTGACAAGTGTGATGGTGAATGCATGTCTCTAATTTATTTTTATATTTGATTGCCTTTTGAATTAATTTCAATTGGATGTTTATTTAATTAATTGTATCTGTGTTTAAATTAATTTTCATTTGGGCTCTGCACATATGCTTTGGTTCCTATTCATGTGATACCTAATAAGTAATCACGAACGAGAGTTCATCATAGAAATTATTTATCTAGAATTCGATCAAGAGTAGGAGAGAATTATAAATAAATAAATATATTAATTGAAAAAAATTAATATTTTGTGTGTGCACTTCTTCAAAATTGTTTGATTGACACAGAATAAGTGATGTCATGTGAGAAAACCCAATGCAGGTAGATACTTCGACTTTGTGAGAAACAGGTCATCGTATTTCACCAAGTAATCCAGTACTACAATGATGCACAAATTATTCGTCAGGACAGAGAAATAAATGACGGATAATTTGTGTAAACATTAGAATAATTTCTAAAATCATAGAACGAGACCAGATAGTATTTTGATTAAATTTGGAATCAGTGATAATTGAATAGATAAATATTCAAATGTGGGAATTAAATAATTGACATTGCATGCACTTGAACGGACGTCACAACTCTGACACTTCTATCTCGTCCAATTTCTTTCATAGCTTAGTTCACTTAGATAGTTTTAGTTAATTTAAATATTCATTTTTAAAATAGTCATTTAGATTTTAGAACTTAGTTGTTAATCACACATGAAGAACTCATTTGCCTAAACATTTTTTCAAGAGGATATTTCTAGTGTCTACTCACATTCTCTCTGTGGTTCGACCCTGCTCACCACTTCTACAGTAGTTGATAGGTAAATAAATATTAAAAATTTGCATGCGTTACGACGCGTTTTCCAAATTTTTGGCGTCGTTTCCGAGGAGAATATCAGCATTAAGAGTTCCTTTAAAAGAGTGATTTAGGTAAAAAATAAAATAAAAAAAACCAATAAAAAAACAGTTTACTGCTCTGGGAATTTTCATTGCAGGAATTTTCAAGACACCCAGAAGCTCAGAATGACTTGGACCACACCACACAGTTACAACCAGTGCCCACCCTACCCGCCAACATTGCAAGGTATGATTTATAATGATTCACCGCACATGCGCGCTCCCGGTAATCCTGTTTATTTTAATGATTATCATTCAAGTCCATGTTATGATATGTATTCTACTGCTAGTCCTTATCCACCATTTGATCATTTTCAAAGTTAATGAATTCCTGAAAATTTAGAACTTGATAATTCATTTCAAACAAATGATTCAATAATTGAGAACATGTTGCAATCTGCTATCACTGAGACAAATAGGATGTTTGAACTTCAAGATGAAGGTAATGAAAAGTTACTTTCTTCAACAAAATATTTACAAAATCAAAAAAAAAGGTTTAGAAAATTCAAAAGAAGATTTAGAAAATCAAATAAAAAATCTAGGAAATCAAATGACTCATCTTGTTCAAATTTTTGCCTCACCGCCACTTGAATATCCAATTCAGAACAATCTCTTTGAGGAAAGGGAAGTAGAGATTCCATTTGAACAATATTCATGGCCTGATTCTAAAAATGAGATTGATCCACCTTCTTTTCATCCAAGTGATGACTCATATCCATCACAATATAATTCTTCCAATCTAATCACATTTGAAGAATATGAGAGCTCGGTATTCTGCCCTATTGAACATAATGGTCCCTCAGAAAATGTGATTTCATGTCCTTCTTTTGTGAATTCACAACCCAACCATCCCAAATTAAAAGAGGACATGATCAATGTCTATCAAATATCACCTTTTTAGGATGAAGAGGACATTGAACTAGGACCATTATTTACCATGATAGATTTAGAATTGAACCAAGAGACAACATATTGCCACACTCAAGAGGACATCACTTCAAATGACATCGAATCACCTCTTTCTGAAAATCTATGTGAATCCATTTTTTTTCTAAAATAGAGACATATAAAATATTTTTGGAGTTGGAGAATCAATAAACATTGGTGGTAGAGAACACTCATAATTTTCTAGAAACAATGGAAGAATGGGATTGTCTGGAGGATCCTGAGTTTGTGGTGAAACATGTACCAATAGAAAAATATGATGCGGGCGGTATAGATTTTTTTTTGAAAAATATGTCATTATTGACACAATGGAGTCATCTGATCCAATTGATCTCATGCCACTTACTCCATCCATTGAGGTTAAAACACTTCACTTGAAATACCCACATATGCTAACAATATCTTTGACCTTGGCACAATCAATGAAACCATCGAGCATGAATTGAGTTGGAAATCAGTGTATTTTCTTGTGCTAGTGGTTGGGTGTGAAAATGAATTGGGATACATAATCAACTGAGATACTGCATTCAAGGATGCGATTGATATAAAACAACCACAAATGGAGTCTGTTAAAGACACCTTTTCACCTGTTTATGTTCAAAGAGGTAATCTTATTGATCTTTCCATTGACAACCTTTGCCCAAAATTGAATTATTCGGTAAGTCTTTCTTCAGGAGAGGTATATTAATTCCCTTTTGAGTTGGAATATTTTCATTTCATTCTGAAAATTCATTTTTCTAACTAGATTCCATTGAGATATTTTGTATCTTGTAGGATAAACTCATTTACAACGAATGAATTCCACACTCCTACTAAAAAATATGTAGATGCATGGTTTACATTTCTGTTCGATCCTGGTGGAGTTTCAACAATTTCTGGATGAAGATAAAGTAAACTTAGTGCTCAATGGGAGGCAACCCATAATTTGTTTGTTTTCTTTTCATTGAATTTAATTTCATTTCATTTAGTTTTCTTTAGAAATAATATAAAATAAAAAGGCATGCATTTACCACAATCTGTTTTCTACTAGCACTGTAGTGGATTTAAATTCACCATACATATTTTTATCATCCACATGCTTTTAATTATGGTGTGACTTCTATGATATGATGCAAGTATGTGTTGTCAATGTGTAGGTTTTACAGGTATACCATTTCTGGAGCTTCATCAGATACAAATAACATCTCAGAGTTTATCTTCACCTATACAGGGCAGTGTTTTATTTTTTCCATATTTTATACTTCCAAAAACACCATGTAAACTAAGAAAAAAAACAAGAAAATTTTGAAAAAAACTAACATTTCTTTCATTGATGAACCCACATGAAAGCCACTGCATTTTTGTTATAACATAGTCAGGAACATACCACTTGTGTCCCTAGGTAGTTTGAGCACCTAATTTTTGTTTGGAATTCTTTGATCCTTGATCTCATGACTTAGGTGATTGATGATATTATTTCATGCTTCAAAAATGTTTTTCAAAAAATTGTATATTTTTGAGACATTTATTTTCACTCATGCTCATATGTGCTGTCCAACATTATATTTCCATACCTGTGGGGAATCTGATCCATTTTAAATCACATCTTATTTATATTTTTCTTTAGGGAAATCTCAACCATGTTATGTCTTCAAGAACTTTCCATGTTTTTTCCATCAAAGTGATATGAATTTTTAAAGATGCACTAAAATGATCGAGATATCTATTTGATTATTCAACCCCATTGACCCACTGATCTGCCCATACATTTTCTCCATTGTATAGCCCTTAGAATCTATGAAGAAACTTTTTAGGATGTTCCCATAGCTGATACCCTTACCTACCAATTTCTTGAATTTTTGCATGATAATTTTCAATCTAAGTGTGGGGGAGAGATTTATTCATGGAGAAGGTTCTTTTAAGGGCTGTGAGTCATTTGATGCACATGGATTGACATTATCTCATCCTGATCATATGAGTTATTTTTCACAGTAGCCACATTCATTATATATATTTTGATAGAGGAATATAGAATTATTTTGGTTCAAACAATGAGTACATTGGTGGTCATTACGCGGTAACCCTCCCTTTTGGGGATACCTATAAAAGTGATGATCCATTACTGCAGGATCTAGGAATTTTTCTATATGACCCACTTTCATTGAGATGTTACAGCGTATACGCTACTTATGTACCATTATTTAGGATTATTGTCTGACATTTATTTCATGGGGTTTTAGAGTTAATACTCACCAGTTTTTCCTAACCATATTATCTGAGTGAGTTGTGTCTCAAAAAAAAAAGAAGAAAAAAGAGAGAGAAAAATATTGAATTATCATATGATTGGGGACAAGAATTTTTTTAAGGTTGGGGGAGTGAGAGTTTGAGGGAGACATTTGGATTGACATTTATCATGCATTTATTTCAAGATTCATCCCTCCTTTTTCCAAAAAATAAAAACTGTCACAATTTTTTTTATGAACCAACATCCTGCAACCTCAGAGACATTTGAACCTAATGTAAAGTCCTTGAGATTGGTGCATTCTTTTGATTTACAATAGTAGAGATGTGAAATTCATGGAAAGCCTATGGTAAGCATGCATGTGTATGAGAAGTGAGAATGACTTTGATAAAATATTTTTTGAGCAATAAGAGTGATGAAAAGGTAGGTCATAGGATAAATGAGTGCACGTACTTTTTTTGAAACGAATGAAAGTGAAAGAAAAATTGTTCTTGAACATGGAAGTTTTAAATGAAGCATGATATTTTATGAGTAAAAGAGATTGAAAAATTTTGAACTTGTAATTTTGATGGTTTGATTTGTCTACGAGTTCACTTGTGTTCTCTTTCTGATTGTTTTTCCCAGGATTGAAAAAGTTTAAGTTTGGGGGATTTTATGTATATAGATTTCGCATTTTTTTTTATAATTTTCTAACTTAGTTTTAATTAATTAGTTTAAAATTTTTTTATATTTTTAGTTTATTTTTTTACTTTTTTAGTAGTTTAGATATTTTGATAATTTTTAGTTAATTTATATACTAATATTATTAATTTAGTATTTTCAATTATATTAATTTTATATATTATATTTAACAATATATTAATATTATTAGTTCCTCTAAGGTTATTTTAGTTTATTTTATTATTTTTTACGTATATTTTAATTCTATATTAGTATTTTATTTTATTTCATTATTTTATTGTATTAATAAAATAGTATTTGTTATTAGTTTATTATTATATTTAATTGTAATATTATATTTAATTACATGTGCATTAATATTTAAATTTTAATACTATTTTATTATTATTATTAATTAACTTTTAGAAAATAGATTTTTTTAATTTGAATTTGAATATAACTTTGTTTTTATTTTATTTTTTAGTTTTTTAACCCCTCACCCCTACCCACGTCAGCCCTCCCCACCCCACACTCTCTCTCCAATCCCATCTCCCCTTGACTCGTTCCTCTCATATTCCCTCGCCAACCTCCCCTTCTCTCTCCAATCCCACTCCCTCTACCCTGCCTACCCGCTACCTCAATCAGCCGACTCTCCCTATTCACGCCCCTACCCCGTTCACCCCTCTTAGCTAGCACCTACCCAATCACCCGCCTCCCCCCTATTTCCCTTGGACCCCCACTCGCCCCTCCATCTCCCCTACTCTCCAATCCACCGCTCACCTGCCTGCACCAAGCCCCAACACCTAAACCCATCTCCCTCGCCCCTCTCGGCCACACCTGCTCACCCTATCTCCCCCTATTAGACAGGTGAAAAATAGGCCACCATCAACATCGACGTCCTCTGCTACTCAACAAAACATCCAGTGACCACCCTCCTCCATTTCTAGAGCACAAAAGTGGTTCGGAAATGTCATCAATGTTCAATTTGGCTTTCGGAGATTGACTTTTCATGGAGAGAGCAAGCGCAGATCAGATCATATTTTCAGCGGCGCAGTGGTTTGATTCCGATGTGGCGTCAACAACTGCACAGAATGGAGTGATGATTATTATTTTGCGATCACTGACGACATCTCACAGTGACCACAAAAACGACACGAGCATAGTGATATCTTCTATTTATTATTTTATGTGTCGTGTCATCGCAATGGTTGCCCAATTTCAGTTAGGTTGGAGTTGTGACAAATGTGACGGTGAATGCATGTCTCTAATTTATTCATATGTTTGATTTCCTTTTGAATTAATTTCAATTGGATGTTTATTTAATTAATTGTATCTGCATTTAAATTAATTGTCATTTGGGCTCTTCACAAATGCTTTGGTGCCCGTTCGTGTGATACATAATAAGTAATCACGAACAAGAGTTCATCATAGAATTTATTTATCCGCAATTCGATCAAGTGCGCAAGCGAATTCTGAATAATTAAATATATTAATTGAAAAAAATTAATATTTTGTGTGTGTGCTTCTTCAAACTTGTTTTAGTGATACTGAATAAGTGATCTCATGTGAGCGAACCCAACGCAGGTAGAACTTCTACTTTGTGAGAAACAGGTCGTCATATTTCACCAAGTGATCCAATGCTATAATGACGCGCAAATTATTCGTCAGGACAGGGAAGGAAATGATGGATAATTTGTGTAAACATTATAATACTGTCTAACATCAGATAATGAGACCAGATACTATTTTGATTAAATTTGGAATCAGTTATAATTGAATAGATAAATATTCAAATGTGGGAATTAAATAATTGACATTGCATGCACTTGAACGGACGTCATGACTCTGACACTTCCATCTCTGCCAATTTATTTCATAGCTTAGTTCACTTAAATAGTTTTAGTTAATTTAAATAGTCATTTTTAAAATATTCATTTAGTTTTTTGAACTTAGTTGTTAATCACACATGACGAACTCATTTGCCTAAACATTTTTCCAAGAGGATATTCCTAGTGTCTACTCACATTCTCTCTGTGGTTTGACCCGGCTTTCCGCTTCTACATTAGTTGGTAGATAAATAAATATTTCAAATTTTCATGCGTTGCGACGTGCGTGCCAGTTATTCCATATTCTCCAATGTAGTGTGAACTTTGATGCTAGGATGAATTTTTCCTTGAATATTCATATTCATTTTGTTGAAGTGCCATTTTTTACATTCCCACCTATGTTAAATGTTACTATTATGAAACCCCGTATGGTCTGATATCCAATGATATAATTATAGGTCTATGAAATGGTAATATACAATATGGATTATGATATAATTACAAATATATCCAATAATAAGTCCCATCTTAATAAAATAATTTACAATAGTGTGATTATTGAGATCATGTGTGGAGGGGTGGAAAATGTTATAAATATATACATAGATAAAATTTGATCCCCAAAAGTTAATCTTCAACATCCTTGATGGGACTCACATGATATGTTGAGACATTTCACCACAAACCTATCTTATGGTTTGGAATATAGATGAATGTAAGTAGAATTTATAACCATTATGAAGTTTATTAATAATCATAAAACCCAAGAAAGTATTTGAGTCTCAATTTATTCTAATATGGTGTCATGGGTATCTTGATATAATTGAATTTTTGAATGTGAAAATTATTTTAAAATATATCCTATGATTCTTAGGAAGTATAACACATTTCATCTATGAAATGGTCTCCAATATTTTATTATGGATGAAACCAATATAAAAAATGTTTATGATATTCTATTCAATTATATTATAACACATTACAACCTAGTTATATATATGTGTGTGAAAAAAATATATAAACATTAAAGAGTTGAGAGGGTTCATTAGAAGAATTATTTGGCATGTAAGAGGCTCTTTCCTTTATATATCACCAATTGAGATGATATTTTGGAAGTAATACCCTATGAGAACATATATTTGAATCTACTATATAAGATAGGAATACATAAGTTTTTGGAAAAGTGGTTCTGAAGTTTGAACCCCCAAAACCTAATGATATGTTTCTTTTTTAATTCAATGACACCATTTATAAAGATAACCATTGATTTTAATTAGGTTATGACCTTTCCTAAAAATTCATTATAATGATAATAAACATCCTTATTAGATTTGAGAGTTTTATTATCTCCATTGAATATATGATGGATTTTATCATCATTGAATAGATGTGTAAAAGAATATAGGTTTTATCTCTCATTAATTAGAGTTATATACCAGGATTACATTTCATTAAAGATGCACTAACCAAGATAATCATTAACAATTCCACATAGAAGGGTAGAGGGAGGATTTCCCTTCCTAACTAACCTTGAGAAGTAAAGATAACCATTGAGTAAACCATTAACCATTAAAGAGAGAATATAGATTTATAAGAGAAAAGATAATTATAATGAACATTTTAGAAAAACCATAAGAAGGATGTTGGAGAAAAAGTAAAAACTACGGGTTTTAAAAGAATGGTGATATAAACATTGGGGGAAATAGAACTATTTTTTAATTTTCTTTGATAGAAATTCACACTCTCAAAAGTAGTGTGTCGATGATCCTTAAATTTTCAACCTAGAAAAATACAAATTAGGTTATAGAAACTATTTTTCCAATAATCATGTTCAAAGACTTTTGGATTGATGTTTCTATTCTAGTTGTGTTTTTTTAGTATTAGATTAGCGTGTATGATGAATTTGGTTTATCCAATAAAGAAAATTTCATTACATAAAGTGGTTAACATTGGTGGTTAGTGTGTAAGTGTGTAGAAGGTACATCTCATAGGGTTTTGGTGACTATGTGGCTTGGGGATTATTTTATAATTTCATGGATTAAGGTAGGGGAATTGCTCCTATTTGATATCCCATGACCTAAAATAACAGTAAATAATTTAAAATAGAACCACTAAATCATAACTAACTAAACATAATTATAAAGTAAAATACATCTCTTTGAATGAGTTTTTAATATATAAGTAAATGGTAGGTGAAATAAATTATTACATACCTTTAGTAAAAATTTTCACTCTTGCAAGCAGATCCTCATTATTATGCTTGTGAATGGAAGTAATTAATCCTCAATCATACACAAAAATCAAGAAAAAGATGCATATAAAATAAAATAGGAATATTTTATATGAATTAACACTAGTATTATTAAATATAGACCAACCTCAGGTTTAAAATATAATGTTAGTATGACTAAGATTCCCCAGATCCACCCCCACCTCCAAAATAGAAAAATACAAGAAAAGAACATATAAATATTTCATGAATGAGCCTTTAAAAAAAGGATTTCATCAATGAACCTCTAGTAGTTCTTTAGTTTTATAAATTTCCTCAAAATTCTCTTTCAATAATTCTTCTTGGAAGATAAAATAGGTAAAAACCTAAACACCATGAACCTGCATACATCATTTTATGAAAGTAGCATGATGGGAGGGATCACTAACCTTATATATTTGAAGATAAAATTATTTTTTTGAAAATTTTAACCTTATGGTCAACATTTATATATTTTATCTATAGATAAAAAACAATAAAAGTCAATATAAATAAAAAAATATCACTACTATTATCATTAGAGATGGAAAAAAACAACATATGTTAGACAAAAAACTAAAAATCACAACCAGTACAGAGATAATAGAGACACCAAACACAATTTAAGGTGATTTATACTTGAAAATAAACTAAGTACTAAACAAAAACTTGAATAAAATATGAAAAAAATAAAAATGAAGTAGAACTTATTATTAATCATAGGATTGTTCAACAAAAATGAGAATGTTGCAACAAAAGAACATGGATGAAAGAAGAAGACTGAATGTGAACAGGAGGAGTATGGTTTGTAGAAAGGGAAGGGGTCATCTCACGTTGGTCCAACTCATGGAATGTCTCGGCTCCAACACTCATGCATGGTCCAATAAAAAAAGTAAAAGGTGTAATAACTTATAGGAATTTTTTAACATATTCAGATTATAAAAAGTAAAAAAAAACTAGTTCTAAAATTTATTAACACATAACATTAGAGGAACGCAAGAGGAGGAGGTAGAGAGGCCACATCAGAGCAGCATCAATGGGGAGGTGTAGTGGACACATTAGAGGGAGGATATAATTAAATATAATAATAACAAAACTTAACTACTACAGAAATAGATAAACACCATAATATAATAATTCAATAAATGTAAAAAAATACAGACACCCTATAATACAATTCAATATAACAACAATAAAACTTAACTAAACAATAAAATTCAATATATAAAAAAACCAAAAATACAGTTTACAACAAAAGTGAGACTCAATATCAGTATCACCAGAACCATGATAACCCTCATTCACACTTCCTATAGAAACATTGTCATCACCTCTCACACTACAAACATCATCATCGACATCGAAATCAGTATCGACATCGACATCAACACCGACACCAACACTGGAAAGTTCAGAGGAATATACATAAATAGAAAACATCAACATAAAACAGACATCAACCCCTGAAACAACTTCTAGTGGAAGTGTAGAATAAAGATCAGAAATAGATTTCATTATATGTTCATTTATCATGTTTTGATGTTAAGTATATTATTCTAATTTTTAGTTGCTTTTAGAGATGGTTTTTGAGATGCTTGTTTGATTATGACATTCATTTGTTCCACTATAACCATACTAGAACTAGTACTCGAAGAAACATTGTCAGAAGACTAATATCTAGATGGTACAATATCTTTCCTAGGTTGACAATGCTCTCTTCCATGATACTCATCTTATAATACCTGATGAATATGATTGTTTAGGCCCAAATTGTTGAGTTCTTTTTGTGCCAATGCCTCCAAAGAAATATGTTGAGTGATATATTACATAAATTAAAATGATAAAATAATATAAAGAATTAAATTTGATCAAAATAAAAGAAATTTAAATATACCTATAATAATCTCCTAGGTGTTTCTATTTATCACATTACCATATCTATTTTTCTTGCTTGTACAAAATAAGGTAGAGCGAGGAACACGACCCTCGATATTCAATGCATTTTTTAGAAAAAATAAATAAATAAAGAAACATTAGAAGTTAATTAAATTACACTAAACCAAGCTAAATAAAATTAGATTAGTATTAATATATAGTTAAAAGTCATAAAATTTATTGAAAATAAAAGTTTAAGAAAACAAATAAAAATTAGAAATCATTTGATATTTTGAGGTAAAATAAAAAGATCATGTTTTTCATAATCAACTTCTCCCAGAATATGGAACATTAATGGAAAAGATGAAAATGATAGATAAGAAGATAAAGCATATTATATCACAATGAGGTTAATTTCTTAATGTTAATAGACAAAAATAAAATAGGAAACCCCTTTGGGGAGGTTTTCACAATAGCCTTATCCTAAAAAACCCAACCTCACTTAGAATATAAATCTTAATCCTACACACAAAGACCATATTCCCTAAAGGTGACATGAAGTGAAAATGATAACCTTGGAACTAATGAAGATCTTTTTCTAAAATAATATCATTAACCTTACCAGTAGATGAATATGGTGGGCAGTTTGATGCGATAGGTAGTCTAACATGGTTGTAGAATAGAAGGGGATGCCTAAGAAGATGAATAAAAACTATCACCATCGAAGGATCATCCACCTAATGAATCTTCATCAACCAATACAACATGATGAACCCATAAGAACCATAATCTTGAGACTCTAGAACCCAATAATCCATGAAATCCTCCCTTTAGAGGAGATGGATCCAGAAGGAGTGACGATTAAGCAAAAAAATTATATCTAGAGAGAGAGATCCAGTAATATAATAAAATTTCAAAATACAATGAGGTTGGGTTAAACCCTCTTTAATATCTCTAAAGGTGACCAAATATGATACTATGAAATAGATGAGAGTTCAGAAATTCAAATGGAAAACAACATTATACCTTCAGTGAGATCTGGAGATTTATTATCTCCTAGGCTCTCAATAATAACAAGGATGACATCCAAATGAGATGAAGATTGAGTGATAGAAAAAACCTACTTAAAGAAATCCAAATCCACACCAAAAACTATGGCCTCTGAAATTATTATGAAATATGGTTTCATAGTAGGTTTTGTTAGTGGGATAAAGGAAACCAAGGAAGGATTTGATCCTTAATATTTATCTTTAAATGTGGGAGAAACAAGTAAAGAAGTATGGTTCAAAAAGGTTTAGTGATTATGTAATGAAAAATATTATTAAATGTGTTAATATAAATTTAAAGAACATATTTTAAACAATAATCAATCATCAGATATATTAAGAGAAAAAAATGTTTCTAGTTATACACTACTTAACATCATTAACACAAAATAAAAAAAATTAGAAATATGTAAGGTAAAAAATTATATGTTCAAAATTCCATTCAATACACTCATAAATCAATACACAATGACTTAGATTAAGTGAAAAAATAATTAAATATAGTAGAAATAACTAATATAATTTTCTATATGATTCCAACACACATTTCAACACATTTTATATCAGTTCATCTTTGAATTTTTTGAAATTAGCAACAAAATAAGAAAGTGATAAGAATTAAAATTACAAAATTTAAAAAAAATACTTCCCTAATATAGAAAATGTAAGAATTTGAGTTCATCCAAGACACTACCCTTATTTAAATAAGTTCCCTGTTACATAATTATTTATATTATAACATGAAATTATTAACATAAAATTCCAAAAAATCAATGCTTAAAAGTGATTTTACTAGATTTTATTTAAAGAGATATTGTTTTAGGTTTCTACAACTAAAAAATACTCTTGGTACTAAAAAATCAATTGAAATTATACACTATGTGACATGTAAATGTTTTCATTAGATGCTAAAATAGTAGGAATAATTTTCTTAAAATAGTATGGGTAATAAGTGATATCATGGAATAAATACATGCATATTTGTTTTTATTATATTTTTGTAGTACATTAATAAGAACCATGAGTTGAATTTCAAGAATATCTATATTTAATTAATTCAGGTTAGATATTAATCAGTTCAAAAATGAACATCAATATATATTTGATGATGAAAAATTCACTATTCTTTTTAACAAATAGAGATTACTGGTTGAAATATTTTCAAAGGAAGAGAGGCTTCTTCATGAAAAATATTGGAATCTATGGAAAAAATATCATGATAGAAATATAGTTTTATTCATCAATTATATCAATGAGATGAAATTTATTGGGACCCTTAATATGAAACTTGAAGATGGTTTATATATAAATGATATTGAGGTCACCGAGTCTTTTTTTTGTCTCTTACATATCCTATATTCTATTCTGTTTATGGGCGGATTAGAGTAGATATATACGAGAGGATGTAGATGTATCCTTTTTCAATAATATAAATTTTTTAATTGGTTACTAAATTAAAAATATAATTGATTACATGACAATAGAGGAAGAGATCAGGGGCACTGTTAACTATCTAAAACTTAATAGTTCTTGAAGGACCGATGGATCTCTAGGCTTATTCTATATTGTTGTTTGGTGGGTCATCAAAAATATGGTCATAGATGTCATCTAGGATTGAATAAAAGAGTTTATTTCTTTCTTTGAGTGGTAGGATCACCCACATTTATAGTCTCTAAACACCCATTCTTATAAATGTACATTATATTATCAGAGATCCTAATGAAATTTTCCAGAATATTGTTGGAATAATCAATGTATTCCTATGTTATAGTTACTAATAACAATGAAATTTTCTCATGTTTATTTATTTTAATTATTAAATTCTTCATATCAAATTTTAGGGAGAAAAATCATTCCTAAAAATAAAAGAAAAATATTAATGGTGAGGGTAGAATAAAATAGATTACCTATGCTTGCTCATGATATGGGAGTGAAGTATGTCCAAGAGTATGAATTTATTTCATTTCACTCTTATTTATTTTATTTCTATCTGATTTATCCTCACATAATCCCATTAGCATAAATAAAATAAGTAATTTATACTTTAAAAATAATTTTCAAATAAATAAATGGTTATATATATAAATTTAACTAACACCTTAAAATTTGGGGTCTTTTGATAGCCAATCATCTCTATGTATTGTGATATTGGGAAATCATGGATGATTGGTATTTCTTCAAGCTCTGTATCAAACATCTCTTTCCAACCAACATACAATTCATGCTTGTACACTCACTACATATAGCCTAATTACATTAACCTTTTGGCCTTGGCATTTTTTCCATCAAGAAAATTATATCCAAGCTCCATTGGAAAAAATATTTGTTAAGAAAATATTATAAATTAATATATATAAAATTTGATTAAAATTACTTACAAAAATATCTTCCCAAGTATTTCTATTTATTTTTTCTCTAACTTCCCTCTAACTTATTGGTTGAACTGGAATGATATTGTTTTGTTTAGAAAGTGTTCACATAATTTTTTTTCATTCCATACCATGTTTTCTAATTATAGAACTGACCTCATTGTATTCAACCATGATCTTCATGTGTCGATTCCATACCTCTCAAATTTTTATGCAGCCTCATCATCTGGTGGAAGCTGCAGCTAATAATGAAAAATAATTAGTAAAGGAAAATAATATATATTTCCATGACCCGTCCCCTGGGGCCCGCTCCATGGCTACCCCAAGCCCGCCTTCCATAGGCCAGGGGTTAGAGACTAGCACCAAAAAGGCATATCCCTATAACAGGAAGGCATTGCCTTTAAACCTGTACAAAAACACAATCCAAGAACACAACAAGAAGCACCCACGAAGTAAACTACAGTAGTAAAAAGTGTACTGAATGTAAAGGGGGTTAGAATACAAGCCCAACTTAAAAGTAATAGTACAACTGAAAAGAGAAAACAACTCCTAGATCATCCATTGAGGATTCTACCTAAAGGGTATGTACAAATCATCTCCACAACACTCCACGTCAGCCCGTATCCTCTATGTACCACTTGGTCCTGGCTCCCTCAAGTCTCTAACCAGATGCTCGTTGTTTTCACAAGACACAACAAGGTGAGGGCGAAGCCCGTATAGGTGTGAATATAACAATACTTAGTAGGGACCCCGAGATCTCTGAAGGTCTCCCAGAGTTCCACAAAGGAAATACCACAAAGCAAGGCCTCAATCAAAAACCAAAAAGTAGTCATCAACTCTACTTAGGTACATTCCCATACATATACCTAAGTTATCAAAATATACTCATCTCTTACATGAGGAAGAACAAGGCCCAAACCTTTAAGCCATTTTCACAATTAATCTATGAGGGAAGTATACCACAAAGGTAACACCACGAAGGTAACAACATGAAGGTAAAATTACCACAATGGTAACACCACAAAGGTAACACCATGAAGGTAAAAGTACCACAAGGGTAACTCCACGAAGGTAACACCACGAAGGTAAAGTACCACAAAGGTAACACCACAAAGGTAAAATTACCACAAAGGTAATACCACGAAGGTAACACCACGAAGGTAAAGTACCAAAAAGGTAACACCACAAAGGTAACACCACACAGGTAAAAGTACCACAAAGGTAAGGACTAAGATCACACCAAGTATATAACTTAAGTACATAAGTACAGATGATTAGTCGTAAAACTAGATCATCTTATTCTGTTGAGAGGCTCTGCTGCTGACCTACATAGGATCAATATGCACTGACCCACACAGGATCACTGAGCACTGACCCACACGAGATCAGACACACACAGGATCAGTATGCGCTGACCCACACAAGATCACCGAGCACTGACCCACATAGGATCAATAGGTACTGACCCACACAGGATCACTATTCAATCTTCACATCACAACCAACCATGAGATTCCTGCACTAAGAATGCTTGATTACAAGAGGATCTACTCCTCAAGATATAGGTAATACCTCAACCTCCATGAAGTTCCATGAAGAAGTATCCCAAAGGACCTTCATGTCATAAGGGTTCCAATGCGATAGACGGCGCGTCGATCAGACGCCCGGTCTGTGAGATATGGGTATTTTTGTAAAAAGGTCCCGGTTGGATTCAAGTCTGATCCATATCAAGCCACATTTGAAACTCTGATATAACTCACTTAGAGTATCTCAAAAGGACTTCCTTGTCACTAGGGTCCTTATGCCACAGACGACGCGTCAATTGGATTTCCGGTCTGTTAGTTAAATCCCTTTCCATGAAACAGGGGGTGATCACACCTCAGTTCATCCCAGATTGGTCGGGCCTACTAAAATATTCCAAAGGGACCACTTCTAAAAAGGGGTCCCAACGCCATTGACGACGTTTCAACTAGACACCCGGTTCGTCAGTTATGAGCGTTTCTTTTTTTGGGTATCGGTTGGGTCTGGGCCTGGTCTGACTCGGTCAGACCGGCCCGACGCAACGGGTCCCAAGGTCTACCTGACCCTGTCGGGTATGGCCCACTAAGGGTTGGCCTGGTTCAGTGGGTCTCGCCCATCGGGATCGGCCCTATTTGGTTCACGGGCCTGAGTCGCGGTTGGCCCGGCCCGCCAGGTGGGGCTCGACCCTCCCGCGCTGGTGTGTTGGGCCGTGGGTTCGGCCCAACCCCCACCGGCTCAGTTCGATAGAAGGTGGTCTGCCTCCTTTGCTACCCCCACAGTTGCGGTGCCATTTCACCCAATGCCCCACCACATTAATCGATCATCCGTTCGGCCAACCGGTTTCCGCTAATGCGGCACGGCCCGCACCGCGCGCTCTTGCAGTGGCCACTTCTGCAGCGTGGCACATGTGGGCGCCACACTTGTCCTACACAGCCAGCTCAAGAAGGCCACCCTTCGCCGCCATGGCGCGCCACCATGCGCCACCTTCCACTGCCCGTGGTCGGTTACCGCGGGTCTCCTCCGGCCACCACCGGCCGTCATCGACATGGTGCGCTGACGGTTTCTTCCGTGAGTCACCAGATGTTCTCCTATGTACGTTCTTGGTGCCGTCTGCACCTATGGCTCTTCCACACTGCTGCCGACATAGCGTGACCCGCTATTTTGTGTTGACATCAATTTGGAAATTGTTTCCTGAAGTTCACATCAAGAACCAAGTGGTAGAGGGTCTGGGCCTTATTCGTTTTTCCTGCGCCCTACGTGTTAAGGTGATAGAAAGTAGTAGAGGATTTAATTCATCAAAGACAACTTCAAAATAAACCCTCTACCTGGATAAGATGTCTACTGACGACGATTGATGGAATCTCCTTCGTCGTTGTCATCAGTTATTGATTTGGTGGTGCTCATCACCGCTCTCTAAATCTAGCATCGTCCTCCAGGTGGTTAGCATCGTGGTACTTTACCAGAGCTTTTTTGCTTGGTGAAGCCATGCCAACACCCCTCACCGAGCTCCATATAAATAGGAGAGGATAAAGAGTGTGTCCCGCACAAATAATTAATTGGGTTCATTTAATTAATGAACCTCCCAAATTCCCAATGGTGCTGTTACAAGTAAAGAAGAGTTTAGCCATTTAATGGCTTGACATGTCGTTGGTCCCGCCACTGCTACTTGTCCATTAGATGAAAAGAAAAAAAGGAGAAATAAAATAACATTGTTATTTTATTATTCTTTTAAATGTCCAAAAATTATCTTTTTCTCCCGACCTACTGCGGTCTAAGTGAAGCCTCCCTTAAGCGAATCCTGGTGTTGTGGATTAAACAATTCCCTCATATTTTTAATCCGAGCACCGATTCAAAAGTTAGAAAATGCCTCCCACGCATTTAATGAACGTACCTTTAAAAAAAGTTCAATAAATTATTAAATTTCACCCTCGACCTGCGCTGGTCGAGGTTAGGCTCTACCTAAGGGAAACACGTCCCAAAGAACTAAATGGTACTCTCAAATTTTCAATCTGAGTTACCATTTATAAGTTGTGTATTTTAACAATAAAATAATTGTTACTTAATTATTTTATTTACGGCGAAAAAATAACTTCCATAGTTGGATGATCTGTTGACCCCTAAAGTGTTGTGTCTAGAGGATGGGAAGTAGCTTTTGTGGTAGTTGGGATATCTACAGTAGGATTAATCTATATAGTCGATGATGATAAGTGTACTGATGAAGGGAGAAAACCTGATGGATATACCTATACAGATGAAAGTGGATATGGATATGGATATGGTAGTGGGATATACTGGGGAGCAGTACTCTATACATTGGATGGTAGGAATGGGTAATAAGGAGGGATGTGATCCTGATAACTACTATCCTGTACAGGTGTGGGTGGAAAGGGATATAGAAAAGGTGGCTATGGAAAATATAGAGATGACAAAATTAGAGGCTGACCACTGGGTGACCAAAGAAATATGCAGGGAGGATGAACTAAATGACCTCCTGGTTATTGACACGATATAGTGGTTGGCTGAAATATAGAATTGGTCATACTAGTACCCCCCGCCATACTATCAACCTCCGTTTCATAATCCAACCGTCTCCTTGAAGATATATCCTAAAATAACATGGATAATAAAATAAAATGAATGATAAAAAGATAAATAATATAAAAGAACATAATATTCAAACATAAATTATACTTATAGTGGTGACCAAAGGATCCGTGCCTAAATCTCTAATGCGCTGTTCATTTATCTTTATTCTTCTTCTAACATCATTATAATCAGACATTTTGACTTGGAAATTTAAAATAATATTCTAAGATAAATATAAATAATGAAAAATGTTAAATAATAAAACTATAAAATAAATCAATGAGATACATTTTGAACCACTTTTATCTTTCTTTTACTGTTGTAAATTTCCTTAAAAAACTTAGTATGTTTAGTGATTTGCTTCACAACCTCAAGCAATGGAATATTTAACTCAATTTTCTTAAAAATATCAAGAAACACAGGTTCAGGTTTAGTGTACTTTTTAGCATTGTTTATAGATTTAGGAAAAGAAACTATAGGGGCAGGAATAGAGGTTAGAATAGGGTCTGGTTTAGAAGGTTCAAAACATGAATTAGTAAAGGAATATTCACTGAAATGAGTAGGTTTTTCACTTAGAACAACTTGGTTTTCAATTGTAATAACAATATTTTCTTCAAAAATAATGATTTTTCCATGTATTTTCTAGTTTAGTGTCTGGAATACTAAGAATAAAAGTTAAGTAGTGTTTAATTGAAATATAACTACTAATAGACCACAAAAAAGAATATTTCAACAATCAAATTGTATAAACAGATTTCAACCTTAATAAATAAAACCAACAAAAATATTGTTACGGTTATTAAAAAATAAGGATTAAAAATGGATTTTTAATCCCAAACCATCATGATTTAGCAAAAAAAATTATAGTTATCAATGATAGAAAATTAACATATGCAGGCACTAGTAAACAAATATAGAAACACAAATTTTTAACCAGTAAAAATAGTGTTCAACAATCATTTAAAGTAGGTTTCAAATAGATTTTGTGTGCCAGAATTTCTAAATTTATAACAAATTTCCAATTAAAACATAAATTTTCACACAAAAAATGATTTTAATATAAATTTTTAATAAGAAACCGAATATTCCAACAATTAACTACAATAATATTTTAAATTTTTTGTTTCATTTTTATATTTTTTTATATTTTTCTTTTTATAAACAACTCTGTCATCGACACTAATTAAAGAGAGGTTTTTTACTCATTTTGACCTACTTTTGATTTTTATTTCCTAGTCATCGCAATATAGCATCTCCTAGATTGTCTCTAATAAGGTTACCAAATAAGTTTTTGTCACTTTTTATATTTTTTATAGATTATGAAATTTAACTGCTCATTTTAACCTTTTCTTATTTTTCTAAGGTTGAACTAAGTAGTAAAAAAGTAAAGTTTCAAATAGTTGAATTAAGGCAGCCTACTCCTAGGTTGTACAAATCATAACTCTTTCTTCATTGTATGATTTAATTATCATCTTTGAATTCACACTAATGTAAGGTCAATAATCACTCACCCAACATTTCAGATTAAATGTTGTACACATGACCTATACATTTATAGTAATATATCTGGACCCTACTATTCATCTAAAATAATATTCTAGGAACATAAATAAATCAATATTTTATTTCAAAAAGTATTATGTATATTTTAATGTTTGACATTTTTAATTCATGATAAACACATTATTTAAATAAAAACACATTATATCTCATGCAATTACATGGGGAAACACTAGTTAATTTTATATCATGTATGAAAGTTTAAAAAAATACATAAAATATTGCAATACTATCAGGTAAATACTTACAAATGTTCCAATGCTATGTGTGTTCTATGAAAATTTCTAGTTCACAATCTATTCTAACAATCCAATCATCCATTTCATCAAATGAAACATTCGAATAAATACTGTAAGGTTCATCCACAACATCATTATCATCCATCCCTTCATAAAAAATATGTTTAGGAATGACATCAATAATAACACTAAATTTTTGTTTTAACTAGACTATTACATAAAACACAACACCTATCTATCTTGTGATGCAATAATATAAGTTTCATCAGTATAAAGCTGATAGTTCATATCAATCACTCTAAATCCACAGTTACCTATATGTATGCGTTACCATGTCATTGAATCAAATCATTTGCATTTCATCATTTCTACACAACCATGTTCATAGTAATCTAATAAAATGATTCTTTAAACAACCCCATAATATGATATATTTTTATGATCAAGACTTCTTGTCTAATGCACTCACATATTAATCTGTTTTAGTGCATATCATAACACTTTTATGTTTCATTTACATTTTTATTACAAAACTATTTATAATGAATTTAAAACTATTTACAACCACCACCTTACAATCACATACCACATTGTTTGGACCAAATAACAATGTTCTTATTTCATCCGATACATCATTCATTGGTAAACTTAAAACTTTAAAGATATCAACATCAAATATTAAACATACACCTATGATTATGTTATGAGAAAAAAATAAATATATTACCTTTGACTTTAACCAAGTAGTAATTTTTTTGTGTGTAATCATTCCTTCCTCTTAATCATATAGAGAATTATGTCTCCTTTTTAGAATTTCTAAATTTTATATACAAATATGAAAGCTTTAAAATTTCAAAATATATAAAGAAATTAAAAAATTAAAAAATGCATATTTATTAGTTTACTTACTTGATGTAATAATTAAGAACACCAAAGTTGAATAACAATGTACGATGAGTCATTTCCCACTCTTCCCTGCTTAAATTACACAATGAGTATGATACATATATCCCCCTTGTTTGGGGTAGTATAGGAAAAACATGCTTAGTGGGATCATATTTCTCATCTTCAATTATCATTAGTCGATTACACCTCATAGTGATTTTATCCAAGTATGATGAACAGAAATACATGCATTCTTATGCTAAATAGCCTTTCATAATAGAGCCTTCAGGATGATATTTATTTCTAACATTAGATTTCAATGTAAACATCATTATTTCTGTTGGATACATCCACTGACTTGAAATATGACCACCAAAAGGAACTTCTGTGGGAATATTCATAGTCAGATGTAACATACATGTGAAAAGTGACAATGGGAAAATTTTATTTAAGTCACAAAGAATAATCAGTGCATATCTCTACAATTTATGAAAAACACTTCTACTCAGTATTTTGGCACAATGGTCTCAATAAAAATGACATAACTTAATCAAAACAACTCTATCATTATATGAAATTAAATTTTGAATGGAAATGGGAATCAAATCATGTAACAAGACATGATGATCATGGGTTTTAAGATATTTTTGTTTCAAATATTGTGTATTCATCCTTTTTGAAATGTTACTTGAATAACCATCTGGAACTTTCAAACTTTACAAGACCTAAAGAAGTTATTTTTTCTCTAAATTTTTCATCGAATAACAGGGAAAAGGGAATTTCCACTTATTTTTACCAATTAACACAGGATAAGGTATTTCTCTTATACCCTAATCCATCAAATCATGATGTGACTGCAAATCATATTTTGTTTTTCCTTTGAAATTTAAAATATTAGAAAGCAACATCTCATAATTTTTTTTCTCAATATGCATTACATATAAACAATGACATAATAAGTTATATGACCAATAAAGAAACTCAAATAATATACTTTTCTTTCTCCAATTTCTATTGGAATTTTAATTAACATGATTTCTCTTTCTGATATTTGATTTAATTTTTCCAAGAAAATAATTCAAACCGTCAAGTTCTTTAACAATATCATTCCCTAACATTCTTTGAGGTGTTTAATATGTCTTGAAGACATTATTGAACTATCTATGATTTTTATTTTATAGATATTCCATCAGTAGAAATCATTAATTCCATATGAAGATGAAAGTTTTTTGAAAATTTAATCTTCGATAATGTGTATTTTTTATACAAATAGGGCAGGATAATTTCTCATTTGTACTCCAACCAAAAATCATTCCATAAGTAGGGAAATTATTTATCATCCATAATAAATCTACACGGAACAGAAAATACTCCTTCCTGAATGCATCATATGCCTACATTCCAACAATCCAAAGCTCCTTTAACTCATCTATTAACGGATACAAGTATATGGAAATATCATTTCTAGGATCACTGGGTCGAGATATCAATATGCTCGTGATAGTAAACTACTTCTTCATACACATCCATGAAGGAAAGTTATAAATGTGAATGAAAATAGGCAAAGTACTGTGTTCAATATGCATTTGAAAAAATTGGTTGAAACCATCCTCAGATAATCCCAATCTATCATTTCATGGGTAAGCTACAAAATCAGGATGTAAACCATAAAATTTCTTCCAAGATAACCCATCTATAAGATACAATATTTCATCATTATCCTTATTTCTTTTATCTTAATGCCATCCCTTACCATTTGTTCTAAAATAAAAAGTTTTTGAAGTTTGGGAATTAAAGGGAAGAGCCAAATCACTTTATCTGGTATACAATATTGTGTTTTGTCTTTACTAGTTTTCCATGTTAATGTACCACACTATTTTCACTGACTTAACTCTACATTTTCCTTCCAGAAAAGAGAATAATATTTGGGGAAAGAATGAATCTTAATAGATTTAAATCCAAAATTTTCAACCAACTTTGATTCTATGTAATCATTTTCTAGAATACATTCTTCATCATTTAGTAAATCCTTAATAAATGTAAGGATATAGTAAAATGAATTACTACTAAATCTATACATTGATTTCCCATGATATAATCACATTAAAAAATCAAGTTTACTAATTTTTTCACATGCATGATATACTAGGGTATTCACATCTTCCATCAACTTTTTAACACTCTCAATGAAATCATTCTGATCAATAGATGAAAACCATGATTTGGTATTAATTTCTACTTTAAATGGTCTACATGAGGAGCTGACTTTAGAAACAAATGTAAACCAATCAAAAATAAAAATTTCCACACCAATCCTTTTAGCTGAATCAATTTCATTTTATACTTGAGTTTTTTCTTAATTTTGATACCACACGTGATTTTTTTTGAAGCCATGTTAATTTTTATAGTAAATCACTTACTCATGATTTAACCATGGTATTATAGCACAATAAAAACATGAGCATCAAATCAATCCACCATCTGAATCATTATTTAATAAAAAGTCCAAAAAAATATCGTAACTCCTTCTGAAACTCATCAGTGATCTGATCAACGTTGTACATCCAAATTCTATCCATGTTGAGACAAATAAAAATACATTAAATAAATAATCTATAAAATCAATTAATGTCATATGTATTGTTTTTTAAGATAAAAAATAATAATCAATAACATGTTTATAAAAAAATCATCACAAATATCTTAAATGATAATTAAAATAATATATGTACCTATAAGATATCGTATGGTATTGAGTTCAATATATTTTGAATATTTATTACACAATTTATATGTTTCTATAATTAAATACTGATGGTTCTTGAATTATGGTCTTATTGGAATGGTTATTTATGGTGTATGGTGCACAATGGCGATAAGGGCTTCTGACACAAAAGCACATGCATGACACGCAATGTGTGGAAAATATTAATTTTTAGTGTACAAAGGGAATATAAGCACATTGAAATAATAACAAATAATAAGTTAAATGATAGGATTGCTGGATGTGATTGGTCGTGGAGCCTGATTAATGAATTGCATAGATTTGGGGGAGGTAGGAGGGGCATCACTTGACATAAAACATGGTGTTTTAATAAAGTATTTTAATAGAGGTGGGTTAGCCGGTTCAAAAAAGTAAAAAACAATTATGATGGCACAATGGAGTAAACAATTCCACACCACTCCATGGTGCAACATAACACCCGCCATGATGTTCCATGTCAATTGGAAAATTGTACAAGCGTTTCGTGACGCAATGATACCAGACACTAGCCATGGCACAATGGTGTTCCATGGTGCATTACATTAATAAATATGTCTATTTGGGAGATTTTTTTTATTAGAATATTTTTGTGATTATTTTGTGCATATATGACTTCATAGTTATCAAAGGCGCACAACACAACTATATATAGAGACTGCTTGAGGATACAAAATGAGGCACACACCTCTCGAATGTACCCTTATATCCTGATACATTATTCTTATTTATTATAGTCAAACTCTATTTAATATATTATGATACAATACTTTCTATTTTTCATATTCTTATTCTCTAATTCATTGCATTAAAAAATTATATACTTTGATATCTTTACACTCTGATACCCTGATACTCATATCCCATAAACTAAAAAATATTGCTTACGATGTATTATAATAGGAAATATTCTTTTCTAGGAGATAAAATAGGATATTTAGAAAATTTACTAGAATCATATTCATCATAAGAATATCATCCTTATGCATTGGGTGATAATCTCTATAAGGTTCATTATTTAAACTATTATCATTCAATGGATACTTTTGTTAAATTTTTTACTCATTTTAGCAAATAGGATGGTATTAAAAGATGTTGAAAAGTATGATTTATTAAAATTACAAGAAGAATATTTGTTTTTATTAATTATATAACAATATTATATTCCCAGAATATATTTTTTTCATTAATTGTTTTATAAAATTGTGTTTTATACTCATGTTTGTTAATATTATTTATAGTTAAATTTCACACATAGAAAAAAATCAAAGGGGGAGAAGTTCATATTTTATAAAGGGGAATATTTTATAGAATATAGAGGGATTTTACTTTTATATTTTATCAAACATATTAATTATCATTCATGATTGTGATTTTCAAGAAGGGGGAGATTGTTGGTTCAAATACTAACTTTATCGTTGGGTTTGAAAATCAAAATACACTAATACTAGAATTAAATTTATGATGATATTTTTATTTTAATCAGTGTTTTTTAGTTTTAAAATTTTAATTACCCATATTTTTATAAACTAAGTTATGTGATCAATTTTACCAAAACAAAGCTTTAGTGTTGTAATGGTGTGTTACTGGTCTGAAGTTACATGGTTTATTTCAACAAAACAAATGGATATTCTTATAATATAGATATATTGACACCTTAAGAACATAGAAGATAACCATTGAATATCCTTACAAGAATGAGTATAAATTTAATCAAATATTTATAGAGTGAAAGATACTAAAAATACTCTGATTACTCTACTGTGATGTTTTTTTACACTATCTCATGGCCTTTTTATACCTTAATCTTATAGTAGTCTATTAGTGTATGATGAAAGTCATCATTTGGTGAGGTATTCCTTGTAAGGTATTTAGATTTTAGTTCAATTATTATTTTTCTTTATAATCCTGGGAGATTGATGAGGTTTAGAGTTATAGAACTTATGATTTTTATGATTATACTGAATGATGAGATTTTTAGGATAGTAATTAGTTTACTTTCTGAATAGGTAGTTCAATAAATTCCATTTATATACTTAATATTGATGGTTTGACCGATGAGGTGCTTAGGGTTGATATTACTGATACTTTATAAAAGGATATTGTCAAATAAATTATAGGGTGGACTTGGATACCATGGGTTAGGTTATGAAAAAAATGACTCTTGGGTCTAAAAGGAAAGTATTACCTTACTAGAATCTATTTTTGGTGATAATATACATATAGGGAATTTGGATTTTTATCTAATAACTATTTTTGTTTCTTATTTGTTATTGTGCTTATTTTTTTAGTTCGGCTCCTTATAATATCCAATATTATAATTTATGATACTTTTACTACTTATAACATTATTGATAAAAACTTAATGGATTCTAAATTATAGAATATTCAAGGGATAAAAATTTACAATAATATTTAGACCATAGTTCATTCCCTCTATTATAGTGACTTATAATTTATGTTTTTTTAGTAAAAATTATTGGAGGAAATACAAGGAGATATACTAACAAAGTGAAGTTTCCATATTTTTTTTATTTTATGTTAAAATCTAGAATTTTGGACATACTTTATAAAACTAATGTTTGAGGTATGTTGATTGCCTCCCCATTTATGTTTGGGGTTATGTTAAATATGATTACTAATAGAGAGTGAATTCTAAACAAAAAAATGGTTTGAAAGGGGTAAAATACATTTTTTTAATTTAATGTTTTTTTATGTTTTTATTTAATATGAGTGAAGTTTATAAATTTATTAAAAAATAAATATGTAAAACCCTTATAAAGAAACATAAAAGTAGGTAACACCTTTTTGATTATTTATAGATAACTTTGTTTTCAAGATTTGTCACTCTATTTATACACCTAGCATTTATCACATAGAGTTAGAGTTTATTAATTTATGGACACTTTATATGTAAAAATTAATACTATTCTTATCACAATAAAATTAGATTTCACTTATATGGGTTACTAAGCATGAAGGTTATTGTATACAATGTTGAATATCACCTAGATAAAGTTTTAAGGAAGATAAATATGAGTTTGATTTATATATAGAAGTAAAATGATAGTTATTTTCATTGAAGAACTATAAATTAGATAATTAAATATTAAAAAAATACTTTGTATATAAGTTTGAAAAGGGTTTGTAAATAGTCTTTTTATTTATAAAGTGATTTAAATTCTTTTTTGTGATTTTTAAGTAGCTAGTGATGTATTGAGAATGGATAAAGAGGTTATAAATAGTATTTTAATATGTCTTGATTCATAAAAAATATATATTTTTTTATATTTGAATTGATGAAATGAAAAATTGTTGGCAGTTCCATGTATAGGTAAGTTTTTGATATTCAAAAGAGGAGAAAATGGAAATAAAAGTAATGCATATGATATTTGATTAATGTGTAAGTTTATTGTTAAATAACTCTTGTAATTATAAAATCCATGTGATGCATAACATATTTTCAAGATACAAAATATATTCTCTAGGGATTTGAATAAAATTAACAATGTAAAATATCTTATGTGATATACGTGTTAGTTTTTATCATGACATGTAAGTTTTTTTCTAGATTTAAGAAATAAAAGGATTAAATAGAGAATCATTACACATAATGTAAGGATACTAAAAAACTTTATGAAAAATCAATTATAGATAAGGATACTAAAATTCAATGATGTCAATTATCTTATTTAGATACATAATATAAATTAACTCACACTATGATATGTAAGGTTTTGTAAATCTTACGTATGGTTTTACACTTTTGGAAAATGTGAGATTTCATAAGAATAAAATATTTTGAGGAAAATTATATACTTTGATATATAAACCAATCTTAATTGTTTAATATATCAAAAATGAGATTGGATGACTAAGGGTGTATTTGATATGATCAATATGAATAATCAATCGTGATGCTGTGAGTAGTGTCTCAGCTTTTGTACCTCAAAGATTAATGAAACTAAATTTTTCTTGATATCAAAATATCTGTTCTCAATATCCAACATTATCCTAACATGATATTAGATACTGTTATACTTACCTACATCATTCTTATTTGCAAATATGGTATTGAGTTATCACTCTTTGGTTTCCATATATAAAACGGCCATCTTACCTTATGTGGGTTCCATTAATACCGGTGAACTCATGATTTATCATTTAAGATAATTAAAGGACCTTTGAAAATATCTATCCCATGGAAAGGTGGATCCCTTCACTATCATCTTTGTTAAGGGTAAAAAATTACCCATGAGGTTATCTAAAAATCATATGTTGTAGGCATGATGTCCCAGATTCACTCTCATCTCATTGAGTTTTTGTGGAGGTTTTATATCAAATATTGCCTTGGTTTTTTCATGGTTGACTTTGATATAAAGATGATACACAAAAAATATGAGGAAATTCCCAGATATTACCCTAATAACACATTTCAATGGATTCATCTATAAGCTATGATATCATGTTTTGTTAAAAACTATTTCAAGGTCATAAAGATCATCACAATTTCATAAAGACAAGACCTCCAAATTATCAACATAATATTCTATGGTTTTCCCCAAGAACAGATTGATGATATGGTGTGTGACACATTGATGTATATCATCAGTGTTCTTCAAGAAAAAGGGAATAATTTGAGTGTAGTATACTGAAGAATGGATTATTTTCACCTATTGAATGTCAAAGTTTTATTTCTCTATTATAATTTATATATTGGAACTCAATTCTAATCCTCAATGATATTATTATTATTTTGGAATTGATAGAAGTAATTTTTTGATGAAAGGTGGGTTTGGTTTTATAGAGCATTGATAATAATAATACATATTAAATTTGAATAAAAATCTTTATTAAAATTCAATTTAATAACCAGATATAAGTATTTAATGGACTAACATCATCATGTATTGAAAAAGGTCATTATAAATTATCATTCACAATATAATATGTGAAGGATCAGGATTCTATGATGTTTAAGTTATAATCCATGTATCTAATTGATATATAATCCACACACACTTGTTTTTGATGAATGGTTCAATAATCCATCAAGAATTATGTTCCAAGATAACCAATGATCTATAGATCTCTAAAATCCATAAAACATGTCAATAATTAATGAAATATTCAACCAAGTCACAAAATGAAAATTCCACTATCATGAAATGTGTGTTCTTTCAATCAAGCTATCATCCCCTGCCAAGGTCTCACACCCAAGGATTGTTTCATTAACCATAAAAATATAGTGTTATTTGGAGACTAATTTAAATGATTAAAAAATTAAAATAAAACAGAAAAGGGATAATAAAATATATAAACTAAATAAACTCACACACATTAATTAGATAAAAACTATATATGTTTATTATATAATTGTAGTGGGATTTAGGGAAAGTGTATCAAAAGAATTTCAGCTACATTAGGATCATAAATATAAATATATAGATAGTTATTAGAGTTTTTAGAATATGAATAAACATTAACTATCATTAAAATTTAAATTAACAAAACACTTAAGGTATTACAATAATGTAATGAAGTAAATATTGATTAATGAAAAGTAGATGAGTGGTATCTCTATTTGAAACTAGAGTTTTTTATGTCTTACCCACCCTAAATCAAGGATAGTTTATTCTAATTCCTAATTCATCCATGGTTAAGTTCTATCACCCATGAATGGAAGTGGATGTTTCAATTTAAAGTAAAGATGGGTGTTGAGTTTCCCTTAAAATTAACCTTCTAAAATTTGTTTCCTATTTGAAAATCATGACATCTGAATATATGAACCTGATATTCTAAAATATTTTTCCTTCTTTTAATGATTCTACCCAAAAATTTCAATTCTATTGTTCATTTTTATACTAATATATTGTGTAAATTGTAATGTTTACTTTTTTAGTCAAACAGAATCATTAAATTCTAGTATTCCATATTACCATGAATTTATGGACTAAAATAAGAAGGATTTTTAACACTTGGAGTTAATTAAATTGGTTTAAATAATTTTCTATATCATCTCACATATATTAAGCTTCATTTGACCAATATTTTGAGAGATACAATCACATCCTTATTAATGGTAAAAATTGTTAGTAGATTTGGGGTCCATATTTATTATTTATTTTTGACCATGCTTTGATATGATTTTTTTTCTTAGGCTAAATGAAATTAGGAAAATAGATTCTTCTTATAGACATTAAAATTTCATATCAATCAATGTAAGCATAAATATTTTATGGGTGAAATAGTGATGTGTGGTCTATTATGTCAAAACCAGCTCAACATTGAGGTATTTTTAAATTTTACCCATTAAATACGAGATATAGATCTCATTATCCAAACAAAGAATATAAATATATTAATTTATATTTCCTACAACAAATATTCAATTATAATTACATCACATATGAGAAATAGTATCTATGTATTGAATGATCCCAATACTATTCTATGAGGCTTGATAATGATTTAGAGTTTTAATTAGGTAGTGTAAGAACCATCAATATTCTAAATAATTTCTCATAGACACATTTTATAATAATGTCACAACATAAAAATAAACCATAATAGATTAGTATTTTTGTAGATATTTAAATGATAAAACTTATGAGTAATTAAAAACAAATATTCAATACTTGGGAATAAAAATCACAGCATACCTACATAAGAAGAAGAACTATCATTTTAAATGTAACAAATTATGCACAAAAAGATTAATTTTTAAGGAAAAATTAATGTCAGGAGTTCTATATCATGCACATATCAAGGTTTAAAAGTCAATATAATTTCATTAATATAATATTTCATGCAGTCAAGTGTAAGGGTAAGAAAAAATAGAGAACAAGTAATTTCAATTAATTTTAGTAAATTTTTCCTCCAAAGTACCACAAAAAAAATTATAACACTTAAATGATAGAATGTAATAGAAAAAATTAGAGTATAATGGGAAAAATTGGATCAATAATTTTGAGGGAAAACATTTAATATAGTCATGGTATGAAAATCATAATAAAAATGGTTCAAAAATTTATTTACATAAGTGGGATTATTAAAATCAGAACATATCATTGAAAATTGATGAAATTCACTCACTAGGAGTAAGACTAAATTGAATCATAGGTTGGATATAGAGGAGATGTTGTTCAGTGAAGAAGAGTAAGAACCAATTTAGTCAAACTAACAATGGAAAAACCTAAATACCTTTAGCGGGTAATTGTATTACTCAAGTGTGACTGAACAATATCTGCGAGGAGGAGAATGATCACCAGGAGTTGGGGTGGATGTGTTAGGGGTGCACCGAAGGTGGAGATTCAGAGCCCACTTAGGTGAAGAATTGGTGGGGTGGTGGGGTGGTCATGTTGGTTGGTAGTGTCATGGGAGTAGGGTCGTAGATAGGAGAGCCTGTTGTGGGGGTGGTCGAATTGGGTGGAAGTGTTGGGGGAGGAGTGTCATGGAGATGAGAGGTTGTGAGGGATAGTGTCGGGAGAGGAGGGTCTTACAAGGGTATAATGGTAGGGGATCGTAGAGAGGAGGAAATCCCATCAAGAAGAGGAAAACTGCATGAGTATTTCCATGCTTTTTATTAAACAGTGGATTTAAATATCCATATAGCCACAATTTTAATTAAACCATGGCTATAAACTAAGCTATAGCCACAAAACTATAAAACATTGGCAATATATCCATGGTTATAGAACATTTTTCTAGTAGTTATAGGTTAAAAGACCATTGATTTCTTAGTAATAAAAGCATAGAGATAACATTTTTGTTTTAAGATCCTTTTCTTAGAGTTGATGAATTATTTTACTACCTAAACTAATAAAATAAGTAAATATAATTACTTGACAAGTATAATTTCATCCTTTAATCAATTTCAATCGCAATCTCACTTTTTTCTCTAAACGATGAGTATTCAAGATGAATTTTTCATGTATGAAGCATTACAATCAAATTTTACTAATCACAAAATCCACAAAAAAGATAACAATCCATTCCTCGTATCTTTATAAATTATTCAATCCAAAATGGTTAGTTAAAGATAAGATAATTTCCCAAAAATAATAAATATTCATATGAATAAATCTACTTTAATCTCCAAAATTTAACAATAATACCCAAAGTTCAAATTAGATTACTCAATAAATAACCATCATTAAAATTTCTCAAAAATATTCTAGATTAATATTGAAACCCAAAAATCATAAGGATTTGATCACATAGTATTACAAGAAAAATTTATTATTTATCTCCAAGTAATATCAATAACTCTTAAAGTCTCACACCAAAATTTAATTTCCCTAATCACCTAATCTCCAAGATATGCTAATGATTCCCATAATCACCCGAATCACCATAAAGCCACATTATGATCATATATGATACTAAAAGATAATTTAACCTTTAATCCTCAAATAAAACCCCCTAATATTTCATTTACCTTAATCTTATAATGTTCCACAAAAATTATAGTGATTTTATTATGAAATAACATTAATCAATTAATCACAAAATCATTTTCCAATCACAATGGTTATCTATATGATAAAACATATGTTCCCAAAATTAACTTAATATTCATAAATCAAATTGTTTAACTAAAAATAAAATGTCATACTAACAGGGACTTCATTTAGTCTAGTGGTAGGTGATGCACTATTTTCACCCTTCAGTTTTGGGTTTAAACCCCACAACCTTTCCGGATGAGATGGGTTGTTTCCCGACCTATGAGTTATCCTTTTTTCTAAACCAATAATTATTATAAAATTTCTATAAATATGAGAAACATCCTAAAAAACAACCTTAATATATTAAACATTAAATAAGTATTTTAACTTCAAAGTTTATATCTTACCTTCCATTTTTCATCCTAAAATATAATAATCCATAAATACCTCAAAAATAAAAATATTCAAAAATATCATTAGTCACCTTAAAATTTCACAACTTAAAGCTTAAAAAAGGGTTTATAAGACATTGAACTTATGATAAAACTTAAAATTATAAACCCATGATGATATCTATAATTCTTAATAAAACCTCTCAAGAAAATATACAAATCTTCAAAGTTTTCTAAACCCTCCTCTGATACCAACTGTAAGGACCCAGCCTTAAGCATTACATATTCTAGTGTTTCTGAACTATAATTCACTTTCTTACAACCCCAAGGATCTTTTTGATTTATAGTTTTAGAGAATTAGTACAAACTCTTACATAATAAACCCATACATTACAAGTGGAAACTTATACTAAATATCTATTTTTCCACCAAAAAAAACTTTTTAAAACAAAACATGGCATATTTTCATTATATATCTTAAAAATTTTCAACATGGATTCTTATTTTCTCTTAAACATCTATAATAGTTTTGAAAAACATTTTAAAACATGGGGTGAGCACAAAAATATCTTTACCCAATGCATTGGAGTGCTATCTGGGTTCACTTGAATCTATAAAGAGCTCACCCATGAGATATAATGGGTCTAAAACCTTCATAAAATTTTCCAAGGACCATATAATGAATAAAAACCTTAAAAACTCTTTTAAACCCATGTATACAACACTTTTGGATATCAAAATAATATTTTTCTTAAAAAACACTTAAAATCCATAAATTGTGCACATAATAAAGAAACCATTTTATTTGAAAATAATTGTGGAAATATATAAAGGAAACATAAAATAGTTTAGGAATAATTATTGAGGGAAAATAATCTCATGTTGTATAAGTTAAAATCACATTTTTTATACTTTTATAAAAATATTTGAAAGAGGAACTTTAAAATAAGGTTTAAAAAAATCCCTTACCTTAAGTCCAACTAGTCATGTACATTATTTATATTCCTGAATAATAAACATAGGTTAATTATTTACTTACTTAATAATACTTTTAAATTTTATTATTTATTTTATACCACTTATTTCCATGTTATATACAATTAATTAATTATTTAAGTTCACATTGGATGTCTTGACGATATTCAGTTCATTAGCTCAAAATGACTTCATTATGTTGAATATGATCAAATAGGTCATCATTAAATCATATAAAGAATATTAATCATGATATAATTATAATTTTTGTATATTAATTATACTTTTAATTCCATCCATTAAATATGGTTATGAAAAATGAACTATGTTACAATCTTGGAGATGGTAGGCCGTACATACGCACGACTAATGTTTCCATTTTTCAATGATCATTATGGAAAGAACTTAAGTATTATTTTATATTTAAATAATGATAATAATACCATTAATATCATATTAATCATTTAAATATACTTATATATATCATTCATGTGATGTGGTGATGAAAAATGAATCACATCACTTCGTGAAGGTGATAATTTACACGTACACGTGAACAACACTATCATTTTTATGTGAATGGAAAGATAAGAATTTAAATGATATATTATCTTTTCAGAATGACAAATATGTAATTAATATAATATTTAAACCTTAATTCCATAATTATAACAAGTATTGGGAGATGATGATGGAAAATGAATTACAATGGTTCACAAGGCGGTAGTCTATCGTACACATGAACGATGAATTCTTTTCCCATTTTATGGAAGTGGGGATAGATATAGGTAATGAAACTAACATAATAACATATAATTATATTTATTATATCAGATTTATTATTTTATAATGTTTAAATAAGTTTTTAGGTATGTGTAATAATAAACAATACAGAAATGCATGATTAAAAACGACACCTCTTCTTCGGACAATCTCCTTTGCTTAACACCTTTAGACCACTAAGGTTAGTATTCTGCCTAAACCGAGAACTCTATAATTAGGTTATTTATTCCAAGAATGTGTTTTGGTAGGTATTGGTTTAAACAAATGAGTTTTTAATTGTTAATTATTGAGAAGAATAGGTACCCTTTTATAAGAGAGCGGGGGGGGGGGGGGGCACTCTTGGAATTTCTCAAAAGATTAAAATATAATAAGACTATTCTAGATCCAAATGCTTCAAAATGGGATATAAATGAAAATGGAGTGAATATTTCAATGACATATTACAACCTTTGTTCTTATTTGATATTTTTATTATTTTTAAATAATTTAAAAAATATTAATCCCATAAAATATCATTATTGTCAATTTTGATACTATTCATTACTTTGACTTTAAAAACATAAAAAAAGTAAATTTCAAACAAACTATTTTATTATATCCTAAAAATGTCATGATAATATAAATAATTCATGTATCACCTTAAATATCTCAAATTATATTTATTTTAATATTTTTAATATCATTTATTTGTTTTTTTATTAATTGAATAATTACTACATCAATGTTGTGCAAACATTTAAGGTATTTATTTCTTCAATAAAAATTAAAAATAAATCTCCATGATGAATATAAATATTTTAGATATCAAAATACTATTTATAGTTAAACATATCCTCTGGATAAAACCATATTAAAAATATTATACTTATTGAAAACAAGAGTGTGACATGTTTGACATTTCTTTAAATAAAATACTATAAAGGTCATAATATTATCCAAGTAGCCCAAAAAGTTCATAAATTAGATCCTTTTATAATTAATATAGATATAAAATCCTAAAATAATATTTATCTTAGTGTTTGGGTCATTTTAATAGTTCTTATAATTTTATTTTGAACATAAATTACCTAATTTACCCTTTACTATGGTAACCAAAATTACTAAAGTTACCATCCATATTGACAAAAATAAATTTGAACAATTTAGTAATTTTGGATCCACAAATTCCAAATATGGAATCTATTTTTCAAAATTCAAAACAAACAATTTTCAAAATTTAATTTAACATTAAACCAAAAAAACGCAACAAAAAACAGTTTTTTCAGAAAAATGCATTTTTAAAATATAAAATGTTTTTATACTAAATTAAAGTGTAAAAACTATTTAAAAAACCATAATGGGGTTATTTTAAATCAAAAATAACTAATGAAAATTTAAAACTATTACAAAACATAATTTTACATTGTAAATATTTTGTAATAAAATACAGTTTTCAATAAAAATCAATATTTTTCACTAAAAAGAAATATTTTTAGAAAATTATAAAAAATTAATCCTAAGATAATTTTGAAATGATGAATTTAAAAATAAAATTATTTTTTTCAAATTAAAAACCTATAATTTGAAAATTAAACTTTTAAATAAAATATTATAAGAAATGTGTTAATAAAACCATTTACTTTTTGATTTTATGAATTACTTTATATATTTATAATGAATGTAACTACATAATTCAGTAATAATAATAAATATTAAAATTATTTATTATATCATTATCTAGTTTGTTACATCCCCTCACCATATCACATTAGCCATCCCAAGCTCATAACATCATCTAGGACTCCCCACCCCACATCACATCATCCATCCTAGGCTCAGCCATCCCAAAATCACAACATCATATGTAGAGAAGCTCGTATACAGATCTCATCACAAGGTATCATGAAATAAAAAATAACAACCAAAAAGTCTATCTATATTCTAAAATAATACATCCTTCCTTCACACATAAACGAGCTCTCACAGTTCCAACACAAGACTCTCGACCTTCTTAAACAGACATGAAAATCATGCCCTAAAATTATCATTATCAAACTACTAGTTTTTATTCCTTCTTGAATTAACCAATTCATTATTCATAGTTTCCAACTCTGGGAAACCTAATACATCAAGCTATAATAAATTACAAAATTAATTAAATAGTTAATTTAAACATTCTTCCCAGCATACATTCCAGTTTCAAAAAACTTGCAGAATTACAATTAATTAACATGCCTTTAATTATTTTTATAAAAAAGAATTAACATTATTCACATTATTTATCAAATTAAATCAACACATGTAATCACAAAATAAATTAAACATGCATACTCACATCAATTTGATTATTATGAAATAAAAACAAACACTGAATTCATTAAACATGATTCATTATTTTCTAGCTAATTAATTATCAATTAATTCTGGATTTACATTATTTAACATTTTTCATCAAGAATAATAGGCTAATACATAGAATAACCAAATATTTTAACAATCATAGCATATATAGCATACTATCTAAAAAAACAAGAGGTAAACCATTATCATGGTATAAAGAAACAATATCAACATGTGATTGCTAACCAATTCTTTATTAACATAATTCAATATTCATTAGGTTAATTCCATTTCCATCCAAGGGGATAAACCATTATAACTTTATGATTGAAATTAAATAATTAGGAGAAGCAACTAATCCCCTACCTAGAAGAAGAAGCTTCACGA
The DNA here is from genome assembly GCA_963277665.1 of Viscum album. NCBI lineage: Eukaryota > Viridiplantae > Streptophyta > Magnoliopsida > Santalales > Viscaceae > Viscum > Viscum album. The sequence goes on along the minus strand of OY728140.1, from coordinate 2,104,247,087 downwards.
GATGCACTACACCAAAAATAGAGGGTGTGTACAAGATAGAGTCGCTGTTGTAGGAAACACAAACCAAAAAATGAAAAATTATATGACTATAATGGATGGTTTTCATAGTTTCTAGTCTCAAGAGAATGCAAGCATGGAATAAATTATGGTAATGACCTTCATTTTTAAGTCAATGGATTCAGGATGATCAGAATTTTAGATTACAAGAGATTTAATTCCAACTATTGTGGTTCTCATTAAACTCCACATGATAGGATGTGTTTAAAAACTCAATGATTTTAGAAAATCAAGGATATCAAGACTTTGAAGGCCCTTGATTTTCACTGCTAAAAGATTTATATGGTCATTTTCATGAAACTGGTGGAAAAATCCAGGTGGAAAAATTCTCCACACAAAAAATTCCTCATGTAGCCATTTTTATGTTGATGATCGCTCACATAACCGATAACTCATGTAGATGATATACAAAGTCTATCCACATAACCAATATCTCATATAAACAACCACTCATGTAGCTAATCCATGTAGTCAATCTATCCATATAACCAATTCACATAGTTGATCCATCGATGTAGTCGATTCATGTAGCATATTGCTTATGTAGCCGATCACTCATATAGCCGATCCACATAGCCGATCCATCCATATTACTAATTCACCCACATATTCAATCCAATAAAGTAGTCGATATCATGTAGCTGATAGCTCCACATTATTTATTTGAATGGCCATAAATCAGGTTCTCACCCAATCTGTGAACTATACATTCATGATGTGAAACCATTACACATCATGAATCCTACCTACTTCTATATTTTAGCATCTAAACACCTCCATACCTACTCCATTCCTCCTTTGAGAACTATAGGTCTTAGAAACATGAAAATGTTAAAACTAGATGGATCTGGGACCTTACATCAGATATCTCTCAAACAATTATCATCCTTGAGAATCCAAAATCAAACCTAGAGAGGAAATGAAAAGTGGTCATCCGAACATCTAACCCATGAGATACCTATCAAGGATATTTCTATCATAAGAGATCAACTACCTCATCATATTAAACAAGATTAAAACCACACAACAACTACCTCCTAAAAACTCTCTTAGGGGAGATAACTCTCAAACTAGAACAAAGTTACTAACAAGAAACAAGTGGGAACCATCTCATAAACTAGAAAGGTCAAAATCCATAAGAGAACAATGTTACAAGAGAATAGATAAACATAAAATAACTTGGGGCACTAAGTACACATCTGTGACTCATGTTCCTAGGTAATCTTCTCCATGCCACCATAACTCCACAAGTCACAAACCAAGGAAATAAAACACCCATGAAACAACTTCTCCTGGTGGTCCTAAATCTCTACAGGCTACTCCTCAATGGTCACATTATCCTCAACATCAATTTCACCCCAATATATGACATGAGGGTCATTATGAAGATAATAATGGAGCTATGACACATGAAAAACATCATGTGTCTAGATCATCTGTAGGGGAAGTTCTATCCGATATATCATGAATCCAATATGATCCAACACCTGGAAAGGCCCAAAAAACATGGGAGAAATCTTACTCCCATGACCAAACCTTCACTACCCATGATGAAGAGTAACCTTTAAGAACACATGATCTCCAACTTCTAACTATAGAGGTCTCCTCCTATGAACGACATAATATTTATGATGATCCTACCATGCCTTTATCCCTTCATGAATTACTTAAATCATCTATATAGTATTTTTTACTAGTTTTAGCCTGAGAATTTCTATCTCTCTGTCCTTAGTCTAACATAATAGAGAATAGAAAGGTCATTAGTAAAAATATTAAAATGATTCCATACCAATGGTGGAGTGAAAAATATGATTGTAAGAAAACTCAACCAAGGGTAGATGACTCATCCACACACCTTTAAAATCTAGAACACAAGAGTGCATAATGTCTTCATGATTCTAGAAGGTTCACTCTATTTTACCATCCATATGCAGATGAAAAGAAGTGCTATACATAATCAATATCCAAAAGCATGCTGGAGACCCCTCCATACTCTGGAGGTTAAAAGAGGATCTCGATTAGAGATAATCATCCTCAAGACTCTGTAGAGTCTTGCCACCTCCTCCAGATACTACCTTGACAAAATCTCCACTGTGCTCAACTATTTGATCACTATAAAGTAGGATGAATTTTTTAAATGATACTCTATCACCCATATAAAATCATAGAATACTTGAGATCAAGGTAAATTGATAAAAAATTACATCAAGATGTCCTCCCACTTCCACTGGGGAACATCTAATGTCTAGAGAAAACCATCGAGAATACAGTTCTTGGTTGTAACCTTATGAAATACCAAACATCAAGAAAAAAACTCCGTAACTACATGCTTTAACCCAGGAAACCAAAACTAACCTGTCAAGGATCGTTACATTTTTTTCATGGCATGATTCACCACCAAAGGAAATATATAGAACTCATAGAGAAACATATCATGAATCACTGAAGGGATGAAAAACCTTTCCTGAAATAACACCCAGTGTTGTCCATCCTCAGACCAACCATCAAAAAAATCAACAAAAACAACTCGGTCTATTCATACCTTCAAATCAAAATCCCCCAACTGGGACTCCTCTACCCATTTCACAAAATACAACTACACTTTAATCTAGAAAATACAACCTTTGCCTCTAACCTCTACCATAACAGCACATAGATGCTCTACATATTCCTCCTTATATACATAGTACACAAGGATTTCATCGATGAAAACCACCATGAACTTATCCAGGAACTATATAAAAACTACCTTCATAACCCCCATGAACATGTATGGAGTATTTTTCACACCGAACGACATCAAAATGATTTAATTGTTGGTTTTGGGTGCAGCAGAATCATTTGGTAGTGGGTAATATATCAAAATTTATTTTTAATATTTCTACGCCTAAAACCATGAATAGGGATATTACACATCAAATTTATAATTAATTTATTTAATATTGATAGAAATGAATACCCGGTCTTAATATATTTCATCGATGTGAATATTGATCATCCAAAAAGAGCCTTTTGTATTGACTTTGTTTCATTTTGAGGATCAAAGGATAGAATCCCTCTTGCAGTGATGCACACATTCCCCTGTGATCTCCAAGCTATGAAAATTGATCTCTGGGTGCAAGTGAAAAAAAAATTGTCTTGTGTTGTTTGTATTGATCGCACGTCCTTTGTTATTGAAGAAATATCTCTTTCATTTCTTGTTCTTAAGAGGGAGAGAGGAGGAGACGAGATAGAATTTATTGTGCACAAAAGTTCTATATTTCGATTGCACGAATCAATTTTTTCACCCACTACATAATATAAATAACCGTCTATTTCTATATCTAGGGTTTAAATTTTAAAAAATCATTCAATTTCATGTCGGCTATTAAATAATACAATAAACATTAATAAACCCTATGCCATATATTAGTAATAATAATATTATTATTTTGTGGTGCGTGTAAACTTGCACAATAAAAAATATTATTTCGCCATCTTGTTATTTAATATTTTTCACTGGATATAGTTTTGGTCCATTAGAAATCCTATAAAATTTATTGAATACCTGAATAAATATTTAATTTAAATATTTAATTCATCAATAAATATTTGTGATCAATTAAAATGTGAATAAAATTATCCCTCAGACTTGAGAATAATAATTATTCAATTAATTAAATTTAAACTGAATTTAATTGAGATCATTATAAACACTAAGTGTGTGACCCTCTAGGATTATTTCTCATTAACATTATGTGGGCTTACCTAAAGTCCAATATTACTATCTAGCAACGGGTCAAGGAACCCAATAGAAATAACTTAATGTCACAACCACACCAACCATATACAAAAAATCAATGTGTAATATAATCCCTTTACCATAATATATCATCTAGTAGGTTTCACATTCATGTCACCAACATATATGCTTGATAAACATTTCTTTGACTATCTAAAATAAAACCATCATTACACCATGTTCATGGAATTTAGTGTGACAATTCTATTCCAATCAAAGGTTCGAGATATTAGATTTCATAAATATGTAAGGGATAGATCCCTCCTTAAATTATCAATTTATGACATGTCAATAGTGACACACCCAATGTACCCTACTTACCAAAAATATATTTAGTGATGCTTTTAGTCAGTAAATCTAAGTGTACTAGTCATGAAATGAATCAATGACAATATTAAAGTATAAGGACCATTACACATGCTTGTAAATAGGAATATCCAATGACACCAAAACATGCAGAATTCCTACTGGTGGGTCTATTATCATAATTTCCCATCTTGGAGATTATCAAGTGTGAACTTCATGAGAATAATCCTTATCCACTTAAAAGTTATCACAACTTATAGTATATGTACTATGTGTCCCATCATTGTACATTATCCAACCACATAACATTATTTAATAATATCGTTATAACACTTCAAGATCCTCATCATAGTGGGGAACTACTATGACCTCATCAATGCAATATATACTCCAGGAAATTATTACATTATAGTTATAAAGAATAATGAAAAATACATAATAATTTTTTCATTAATATTAAATACATAGAATATACACATAATCCAAATAAAAATAGTTAGTCCTAGAAAACAAACTCCAAAAACTCCCACTTGTACTAGAGACAACTGCTTATGAATTTTAGTCTGGTATACCTCACATGATGATCATATTTCTACTAAGTTAAGGCTTTAGTCAAGGGTTTCTCCATATTATATTCTATGGAAATGATACTTAGTACAAATCCACCTATCTGAGAAAAATCTCTCAATAGACGATACTTTCAAAGTATGTGGTTCATCCGCTGATGTGACCTTGGCTCTTTTACAAGATCCACCATTTCAGTATTATCATAATAGACCATGAGAGTATATTTACTACTAGTTACCAAATCAAGCTCTTGGATGAAGCTACACATCCATACTACTTCTTTAGCTACCACAGAAGCCGCAATATACTCAGACTCTACTGTAGAACCGATGACCATAACCTACTTTGAGATCTTCCATCTCACAACACCTTCATTTAAAGTGAATATGTATCTTTTTTTTATGGATCTATATCATCTTGATTAGTTTGAAAACTAGAATATTTATATCCTCACATAGATAGTTCCTAATCTCCTCCATAAACTAGGAATATATCCTTAGTATGGCTCAAATACTCAAGGATAATATTGATTAACATCCAATGGAGGTCACCTGGATTATCTTGATATCATCCTACTACACTCAATGCATAGGATACATATATACTGGTACATAGATTAACATATATGACTGAACCAATAACTGATACACATGGAATCCATTCCATTCCATTTATTTTCTCATGTGTATGAGGAAACATTTACTTAAGAAGATGAATTCCACGTGATGCTGGAAATAATCCCTTCTTAGATTATTCCATACTAAATCTATTCAGTATCTTGTTAATGTATGCACTTTTACTTAGACTGAAAAACCTCTTGGATCCATCACAATGGATCTTGATCCCAAGTATATATGATTCCTCACCCAAGTCCTTTATATAGAATCATTTATTCAACCATTCGTTAATAGAAAGTAAGACTGGTATTTTGTTTCCAATGAGTAATATGTCATCAACATATACTATTAAGAAAATGATTTCACTCCCACTAAACCATTTATAGAAACAAGGATCACAATAATTCTTTATGAAACCAAATTTCATCATGGCTTCATCAAAATCAATGTTCTATGAACTAGATGCTTTATTTAATCCATAAATATATTTATATAATTTTCATATCTTTTTGGAATCATTTGGAGTCCAAAAACCTTCAGGTTTTGTCATATAGTCATCTTCCTAAAGGTTCCTATTAAGAAAGGATGTTTTGACATCCATTTTCCAAATCTCATAGTCATAGTAAGCCGAAATTACAAGTATAATTCTGATGGATTTTAGCATTAAAACTAGTGAAAAGGTTCATAGTCAATGCCTTGACACTGTATAAAGTCCTTTTCAACCATTCATGACTTATAGGCACTGAATTTTCCTTCCATGTCCAGTTTATTCTTGAATACCCATTTGCAACCAATGATATTTACATCCACTGTAAGATCTACCAAAATCCAAACTTGGTTTTAGAACATGGAATCCATTTAAAAATTCATGGATTTTTTCCACTTGGAAACTTCTACACCACTTACTACTTCATTTTAGGTTAACAGATCATTATTATCAACTAATAATGAATCACCATCCTAGGTGAATAGAAAACCATACTATTCTAGTTCTCTAACCTCTCTTGTAATACTAAGTAGTACTTGTGTATCTGGAAAAATTTATTTTCCATGAGGCTTTGAAAAATATACTATTTTTCCAACTCTTATATACCTTGAGCCTCAACTTTATAGAAGTCTATCTCAATCCCACTATCTCTTTTAGAGATGTGACCCTCTTAAAGAATATGGAATGTATTGCTACAATTAACTTTTTTTTCTAAGGGGTACTATTGGTAATATCCCCTTATTTCCTTGGGGTATCCTATAAAGGTACACTTTGTGCCCTGGGGTGAAATTTTGTACCCAAAGAGTCCTTAACAAATACATACTACCATACACATGTAAATTTGACAACATGGTTTTTCTTCCACTCCAAAATTAATATGGAATACCATTTATTTATTTAGTTGGTACTTGGTTTAGTATGTGTGCAACTGTTTACAATGCATATCCCCAATAGGACAATGGAATACTCATATGAATCACCATTAATCTCACCATTTCTAACAAGGTGTGGTTCATCCTTTTTCTTACACCATTCAATTAAGGTGTGTAAGGAGTAGTGAGTTGGGATAGGATCCCAAACTCCCATAAGTAATCAATTAAGTATTGATTAAGATATTCTATACCACAGTCTGATTGAAGTTTCTTAATCTTCTTACCAAGCTAGTTCTCAAATTCATTCTTGTATTCCTTGAAATTATCAAAAGAATCCAACTTATACCTCATCAATTAAACATATCCATATATAATAAAATCATTAGTAAAAGTTATGCAGCATGAGTACCCACCCCTTGCTTCAATAAGAAATAGTCCACACACATCGGTAAGAACTAATTCAAGAATATCTTTAGCCCTTTCACCTTTCCCACCAAATGGGGATTTGTTCATTTTTCTTTATAAAAATGTGTAACATACATCAAGTATTTTTAGTTCAAAATAATATAAATATCCATATTTATGTAATTTAGTCAATAAATTTTCATTTACATGACCTATCCATGATTCCATAGTGTGGGCATGGTATGAGTCATGTGAAGTGACTTTGTTATTGATTTCCATTACTTAGTTCATATAATCCAAAACATAAATGCCATTATTTAAATGTTCCTTACCATAAACAAATGACATATTTATAAAAGAAGAAATATTTATTCCCAAATTTGAAAATAAATCCATTTGTATCTAGTCTGGATTTATAAATAATGTTTTTAGTAACTGAAGGAATATAATAACTTCCCTTTAAAACCAAGATCATTCTGGTTGGAAATTTGAGGTGGTAGTCCCTGATAACAATAATATTAATTTTAACTCTGTTGTATACTCATAGATCTACCTACCCTTGGTCAATCTTTTTGAATTTACTTTGTTCTTATATTTGAATAATTATATGAGAACCACAAGCTATATCTAATACCTAATTTGTAGAAGCATATAAATTGCACTCAATAACAAAAGCACCTAAATAATCTCCTCAGTTATTTGGATGGGTACAATATAACAGCTTAGAACCCACACCTTTGGATCCATTGATAAACTCATAAACTTTACATTTTCATCTTTGATACCGAAGAAGGTGAACCAATTTTTTCCAATAAAAAATTACAACATCAAAAAGAAATATTGGATCAGTTACACACCCATAAACCTTTTAGGTTTAGAGTTTTAGAGAATTAGGACCAACTCATATCAAATTGGATTCATAAACAATTGGTTCATAAGGATGAACATCATCTATCATTATAACTATATTTTATTATTTCACATTAGGTCATCAATATAATCCTTGTGAAATCCATTATAGACATAATTTTTTCAACCTCATTCTTTATAACATGGGAAAGAGGAAACATAAAAAAGGTGAGCTCAAATGACTAGTAAGGGTAAACATAAGCATTAACCATTGAATGTCATCAATTAGCATAATAAGTACACAAGGGTATAATGACATAATCAAAGAGTATGATCAAAACATAAATAACTCATACCCATCAATACCTAGATCATAAAATATGAAAACATGGAAAAGGAGAGAGTTATTAGAATCAATAATCACGAGACATGATATTTTAATCTTGATCATAAGAGACATTATAAACTGATAAAAATCATAAAAAATGTGTTGGCATCTTGGAACATTTTTCTTCATAAATCATGTTAAAACTTTTTCAGAAATAACTAGATCTTAGTTAAATCCATAGGAGAAACCCTTAGGTAACTTCCAACTTCTTTCTTCTCAAGACAAGGTAAATCACCCAATACATTGGAGCACTATATGAGAGCACACATAATTTAAGATATAACAGGCTCACCTGATTCTATATGGGCCACCCCATCATATAAGCTGTAACAGGATCACCCGACGCTATCTGGGATACACCATCATACAAGCCATAATGGGATAACCTGGTGTTATCTGGGCCACCCCATCGTATAATATTTCCAAGAATCACAACATGAATACAATATATAGATATTTAATCATAAAACTCATAGAAAAAATAATTACTATGTTATAACCTGATTAACCCATGGAGAATAAATGGGTTTCATGTTAATATTTTTGAATCTTTATTAACTAGTGGAAAAGAAATGGGTTCTATAACAATCTCTTTAAAACATTATTAACTCGTGGAAAAGAAATAGACTCCATAATAATCTCTCTGAAACAATCTTAATTCATAAAGAAAAGAATAAGGATGTTATCATTAAAAAATATCCCCAATGGAGCATAAGTAACAACAAGGTTTGTTGACATTGATGAATGAAAATACTATTAAAACACTATTAGAAACATTCTTGAGGAAAATATCCTTTACATTGTAAAGACCTGAAATTTACATGTAAGTTTTTTTAAAAATATATGGGAATTTTACGAGTATGTGAAAATTGACGGCGCGTGATTCCAAGGCCCGGTGTGTCCGGAATCAATTTTTGAAGTCTTTTTCGGGTATGTTTAGTGAAAGTTAGAGCGGGTTTTTATAACTTTTGAACCTGTACTTGGAATTGAAATTCGAGGACATAGTTTAACTCACAGCACTGGTATTCACTGAAGAAGACTTTCACCTTGACGACAGTTGGTCGAGGGTGAAATTTATTTTTTGGGTTTTTCAAGGAAATAATAAAATAAAATAAACACATGTTTTATTTTATTTTATCTATTATAACCACCCATGTGGAAGTTGGAGGTGGGGATCACCACACCTTAACCTCCCATGAGAGGTTATGGTGGTGGGGCCCACCCGAACCTAACCTCCCACGAGAGGTTACGGTGTGGGGACCACCCGGGACTAAACCCGCATTTAATTGAGGAAAACCGCTCAACTCCCTCATAAATGAGGGAGAGTCTCTTGACCTCCCTCAACTTAATGGTGCCACCCACCCTCTTTTAATGGTGTCAACCCTCCCTCTTTAATTAACTGAGCCATCTCATTTAATTAAATGCTACAATTTTAATTTTAAACCCATAAAACTAAATAATAGATAATCTATTATTTGGAGGGGCTATCTATTAATTTGTTGGAAAAATGTTGGTAAAGGAGGATTAGAGATCTTAGGAGAAAACTCTCCAACGAAAAACACTTCCTCCATGAAGAATGCTCCATCGACGAAGAACATCGACCTCGACTTCGACTTGATTTCTCGGAGCTTCCTTCGACGTAGGATGTGTTCATCTACAACAAATCGACGTCCGCCTTCTTGCACCGACATCAACCAAATTCGAACAAGGTAGAGATTTTATTTAAGTATGATATTATTCCCTTGATTATTTCTTTCTAAAACAAAGAACACAGACCAACTTATTATCAAGTTGATCCGCGGATGTTTTTCCTTAGGGGTTGGGAATATATTGTTAATGAGGGATTATGGGAATTGATGTTTTTAAAATATCTTCCATGCTCGTTCTTTGTTTATGTTCTTGATGAACCGATTGCTACCACCCTAAACGCGGAGGGTGCGGGCCAAAAAAACATGGCCCGACCCCCCGCTGATCTTCCTTGTGGTGTTCTTCGAACGTCAACGAAGGCGACATAGGTGACGAAGGCAACGACCGCGCTACCCACGACCTCCGCAACCTGCACCGCCCCCGTGAAGCTCTAAGACCCCATCCGAATCGGTTCCGCTGCCCCGATCCGAACCATGCCGCCCGCCTGCTTCTGAGCCGCTGACCGCACCCCGCCGGCCGAGCCACCCTCCCGGCCGAGCCAGCCTCTGCCGGCCCCTCACGACGCCCTGGCCAAGCTGGCCTCCGCGTGCCCTCGCAGTGCCCTGGCCGAGCCGGCCTCTGCGCACCCCTCGCGGAACCCTGGCTGAACCGGTCCGCACCCTCGTAGCACCCTCTGGTCCGAGCTATGCCCTTGCAGCACCCTCCAGGCCGAACCACCCTGGCGCCGATCCACGGCCAGTCCGCGCCCTCGTGACCGGTCCGCACCCTCACAGCCCTCCATGACCCCTTGCGGCCAGCTGGGCTGGGACATGTGGGCCGGGCCAAACCTAACGGGTTGACCCACACAACGGGCCGGGCCAGAACTAATGGGTCAGGCCGGGTCGACCCAGACCGAGTCGGACAGGACCCGGGCCCACTTCGACCCTTTACTTTCTTTTGGCCATATCTTTGGCACCAGACGTCCATTTGACAAACCGTCAGCGATGCTAGTAATATTGGAACATGATGGTCAATTTAAGTATAACCCACTAGAGTTTGGGGTATAGTTGAGATACAGTCAGGTTCTATCATGCACGAATCTAATCGCCCCCCCGGGACTAAAAGGCTAATAACTCACAGAACGAGCATCCGATTAACGCACTGTCTGTTGCATTGAGACCTCTATGACATGGAAGACCATTGAGATACTTCTTTTTGGGAATTCGTGACAGTTGGAGTATCGACCAGTAGCTCTTGGAACAGATCCTTCTAGTGATGAGAGAGAAGATTGTGAAGACCTAGTAGCTGGTTGAGACTTGACGACTGCTGACCGTTTGACTCAGAGAGACTCTACTAGCCCAGTGGGGAGATTCTGGTTGCGGGGGAAGACCCATGGTGGAGGAGCATGATCTGTGTGACGTGGAAGACTCATGATACTCGACAGGAGGATTACCTATGCCAGCTATGAGGGGGAGAACCTGGGTGAGGCGGCAGACCCGTGGTGGGGAGAGCCTAGTTGTGGTAGCAGACCCATGGTACTGGATAGGAGGAGTACCTCAGCAGTCCAAGGTTAGTGGAAAGCATTCTTAGTGTCGCGGAATTCCCATTGTACTCGACAGAGGAGGAGTTCTCCAGCATACATGGTTTTGTAATGTGAATAAAAATCTTGTTTGAGTTGAGTCAGTAATTTTGTGTTTTCCTCAAGATTGAGATGAATCACTTGATAACTTAGGAATATGTATGAGCATATAACTAAGTAAGGTTATTCGTTGATTTCATTCTTTTTGGTTTATCCTTTTTGGATTTTATGAGACCTTGAGGGTCTCGGGGTCCCTACTGAGTATCGTTATACTCACCACTACACGGGCTATGCCCGCACCTTGTTGTGTTGGTTGTAGTCGACGGACAACGCTGACTGAGTCTGAGAGTACCAGGACTAGACGGTACCTGAAGGTGGACCTTACAACCAGTCGGTACGCGGAGGAGACTGACAGATGTGGAGTTCTGAGGAGGCTATCTGTACCTACCATTCTGGTAGGAATCCCAGAGGGTGACCCAATAACTTATCTTCCTTTCTACAGTTGTACATGTACTTCCAGTCCCTTGTACTTTACAGTTGGGCTTGTATTTCCAGACCCTTTTACTTTTCAGCACTCTTTTGTTATTCAGTTTACTTAGTGTTTTGTATCCAGCTATGTGATCTGTTGTGTGCATTTACAGGTTATAAAGACAATGCCTTCCCAGTTTTAGGAAATTACACCTTTGGTGCTAGTCGCCATCCCCTGACCTATGGAAGGCGAGCTTGGGGTAGTCATGGCACGGGCCCCGGGGGATATGTCATGAAAAATTGATATCAGAGGAGTCGGTTCTACCACAGAACTTAGGACTCCGATATTTCTTTTCTATGAAGCAATAGTGTTAAGTGTAGTGAGTGTGGTTTTCAGTTCAGGGAGTCTAGTGTTGGTGCGGTGACCAACGTATCCATACACCAGGACCCTGACTTCTGATTTCCGACTCAGTGCACAAAAACACTAATTTCCTGTGTTTTTAAAAGTTTTCTTTAAGTCAGCTCAACTAGGTCAGCTCACCAGGTATAACTTTGAACCATGTCGCATCTGTTTCTTTCAGTATGCCTCTACGCGGACGAACAACTAAAGTCCCGAAAGTTGTACGCATGGATAGCCCACCAATCGACGAGACCTCGGTGTAGGGTTCTTTTCCAGCGGAGGCACCAGTGGTACCTTTACCCATTTGGCCACCGATTCCACCATCCCCAGTAGCAGACAGTGCATGCCGCTTGAGCGCGTTGCATGAGTTCCAGTGCCAGAGGACACCCAAGTTCAGGGGAGAGATGGACCCACAGGTAGCTGAGGATTGGCTGGAGGCTATGTGAGAGTCTTCTGACTAGTAGGGACACCAGTAGACCTCATGGTAATTCTTACTGCCAGCCTGCTATAGGCCACAATGAGAAGATGGTGGAGCTTGATGCTCCAGGTCCACGATGAGATGACGCTTCCCTGGGAAGACTTCAAGATCCTATTTCGGGAAGATTTTTTTCCAATGACTCTTCGCGTAGTGAGCATACAGGAGATACTTCATCTGAAGCAGGGCAGCATGACTGTAGCTTAGTACTCAGTGAGGTTCACAGACCTCTCACACTACTCCACCGATATGGTTTAGGACCCATTCTTCAGGGCTCAGACCTTCAAGTAGGGACTCAGGCGGGAGATCAGGGCTTCGATGATCTCACTCAACATCCTGACGCAGGTGGGGGTGTTAGAGAGAGACATTCTAGTGGATATTTTCCATGATTAACTGTCTACAACAGCGAGATCCACCACCAATCGACACGTAGAAAAGTCTTCTGTATCTGGCAGTAGACAGATGTTGCAGATGTCCAAGAGGACCAGACCTACAGGTGGACGACCGCATGACTCAGGATCAGTTGTGCAGAGCACCCAAAGAAAAGACATACATTCCAGGAGTAGGCATTGTTACGCATGCGGCGGGCAGGGTCACATGGATCATGACTGTCCAACCCGCCGTTCAGATGATCAGCAGATGGTCGAAGGACCGCCTAGGTAGAGATAGAGATTTGATCGAGGCGATCTACAGGGAGCAGGAAGACATGGAAGAGGAGCTGGCCGTGAAGCTGGCGGTGGACGACGATTTGAGGTGTTACTGCCACCACCACCAGGAGGTCCACCCCGACCATAGGGGGAAGGTGGATAAGGGAGAGCTTAGCTCCAGGAAGCTGAGGCATACGATCATGGCGCTCCAGAGATGAATCGAGGTACGATCTGTGTCTAGTCTACCATACTTGTAGTACTTATAGATACAGGTTCTAATCACTCTTTCATTTCCACTGCCCTCGTTCAGATCTTGGAGATTTCAATGGAGCTGTTGGCTTGATCCTTACGGCTATAGACTCCTATAGAAGCGCATTCGATGATTATGCACTAGTGCCAGAAGTGTGAGCATACTCTAGGAGGTGTGAGCTTCAGATGGGATCTCCTAGTAGCGGCATCGAGGCCTTACGACGTCATCTTGGGTATGGACTGGTTATCTACCATCCATGATCAGATTGACTGTATTAGGCGCAAAGTGTGGTGTGTCCGCACGGATGGGACTAGGTTTACCTTCATTGGTGAGAAGGGAGCCTTTGCAGCACAGGATGGACTTACTCAGATGAGAGTGCAACCGATCACTCATCAGTTGGCTAGCCTTACCCTCAGAGCAGTTGATGTGGAGAGTCTAAGCTATCTTGTAGTAGTGGACCTGTATGCGGATGTCTACCCTGATGATATTCCAGGTCTACCCCCTCACAGAGAGGTATACTTTTACATTGAATTGTACCCCAGTATTACACCGATATCTACACCAGCATATCATATGTCTCCTATGGAGCTTTGCGATTTTCGGGTATATCTAGAGGTCTTGCAGGGGAAGAGATTCATCCGGCCCAGTGTTTCTCTCTGGGTAGCCCTAGTTCTGTTCGCCAAGAAGGCAGATGGGATCTTGAGGCTTTGTATCGACTACCGGTGCCTAAAATAGGTGACCATGAAGAACAAGTACCCACTACCAAGGATTGACGACCTTTTTGATTAGCTGAAGGGAGCACGGTGGTTTTTGAAGATAGACCTCAGATCAGGCTATCACCAACTTAGAGTTCAAGATGAGGATGTGTAGAAGACAACTTTCAGATTTCGGTACGACCACTATGAGTTCTTGGTTATGCATTTTGGAATAACCAACACTCCAGGAGTATTCATGAGACTCATGAACAAGATCTTTTATCCATACCTCGATCACTTTTTTGTAGTCTTCATCGAAGACATTCTAATCTAATCGACTACTAAGGAGGAGCATGCCTATCATTTGCAGGTAGTACTAGACACACTCTAAGAGCACCAGCTTTATGGTAAGCTCTTGAAGTGCCAGTTTTGGATCCGAGAGGTTCACTTTATGGGTCATGTCATCTCAGAGGCTGGAGTTGTAGTAGATTCAGTGAAGATTGAGGCGATACTTTCTTGGGATCCACCTAGGAGTCTGGCAGAGGTACGAAGTTTCCTGGGTTTGGCTGGATACTACCAGAGATTAGTGCCAGATTTCTCCAGAGTTGCTGCACCACTTTCAACCTTGACGAAGAAGGGGAAACCCTTTGTATGGCCGGAGAGATGCCAACAGAGATTTTAGGAGCTAAGGCAGAGTCTGAATAGTGCCCCCATCCTGAGGCTTCCAGAGGAAGGTGTAGGGTACGTAGTCTACTGCGACACATCAGGAACCAGACTTGGATGTGTCCTGATGCAGGAGAAAGCAGTGATCACATATGGCTCTCATCAGATGAGACAACATGAGAAGAACTATGCTACCCGTGACATGTATTTAACAACAGTGGTCTTCTCCTTGAAGATGTGGTGACACTATCTGATGGAAGAACATTTTACTGTGTACTCTGATCACAATAGTCTCAGGTATATCTTCTCTCAGAAGAACCAGAAGCTGAGACAATGATGTTGGCTTGAGTTCCTCCAATACTATGACTTCAAGATAGTATATAATCTTGGGAAGGGGAACGTTGTTGCAGATTCACTCAGCAGGAGGTATGGTATACAGCTGCTAGGTGAGGCGATAGAGCAGCTGGCTGATTTACAGATATCCTTTGTGGATATAGATGGAGAAGCCTTCCTTTAGTCTCTTACAGTCACTCCCCCACTTCTTTAGTGAGTTAGGGAGGAACAGTATGGGGACGCTGACTGTGAGACACGACATGCTCAGATATCCACATGACATGCACCTGATGGATTTTCTAAAGGTGGGGAGAACATCATCCTCTTCAGAGGATGTAGCATGCTATCAATGTCAATTCAGGAGGAAATGTTTAGGGAATTCCACACATCCCCTCTAGCGGTACATCCAGGAGTGGTGGAGATGTACTAGGATCTCCGACGAAAGTATTGGTGGCTAGGAATGAAGAAAGAAGTTGTAGATTTTGTCTCTCGATGCCTCACTTGTCAGCAAGTGAAGGTGGAGCATCAGGTACCAGCAGGCTTGGTTCAACCTTTAGAGGTTCTGGAGTGGAATTTGGATGAGATATCCATGGATTTCCTGACAGGAATTCCACGTACATCTAGGGGATATGAATTGATTTTGGTGATCGTCGACCGACTCACCAAGTCGTCCCACTTCCTACCGATCAGAGAGCAGGGTTTAGTAGAGAGTTTGGGATGCCTCTATATGCAGGAGATTGTGTGGCTACATGGAGTAACTTCGACTATTGTCTCTGATCGTGATGCACATTTCACTTCCTGGCTATGGAAGGAGTTTCAAGAAGCTTTCAGGATGTATCTTCATTTGAGCACCGCCTTCCATCCTCAGACGGATGGCCAGACTGAGAGGACCATTCAGACCCTCGAGGACATGCTTCGCACTTGTTTCCTCGACTTCGATCACAGCTGGGAGGATCACCTGCCTTTATTGGAGTTTGCATACAATAATATCTATCACTTCACCATTGGGATGACACCTTTTGAGGCGTTGTACGAGTGACCTTGCTGATCACCTTTGTGCTGGACTGACTCAGGGGAGTCATCACTGGTGGGACTAGAGATGGTACGAGATACAATAGAGAAGGTGCAAATCATCCAGGAGCGGGTGAAGACTGCACAGAGAAAGAAAAAGTCATATTCTGACAAAAGATAGAGACCTATGGAGTTCAAGGATGTCAACCACATCATTCTACGGGTCTCACCCCGACGAGGTTTACAGAGATTTGGCTGAGGCGACAAGTTATCTTCGAGATTCATCAGACCTTTTCAGGTCCTCAGCAGAGATGGTGAGGTGGAATACCGCTTAGCTCTTCCACCTCAGCTGCACTGGGTGCATGACGTCTTCCCTATATCCCAACTGATGAGATACGTGCATGACCCTTCTCACATCATCGACCATGATGAGTTGGACGTCGACGATGGGGTGACTTTTTTGGAGGTTACAATAGATATTGAGGATCAACAGGAGTGGGTCCTTCGTGGATGGTCGATACCTCTGGTGCGCATTTGCTGGAATCATGAGAACCTCCAAGAGAGCACATGAGAGTGAGAGGCTTAGATGCGTGCTCAGTACCCCCACTTGTTCTCTTAGTATGAGTTGTCGCTTACGAGGATGTAGATCTATGAGGTGGGGAGAATGTAAAGACCTGGAATTTCAATATAATTTTTTAAAAATATATGGGGATTTTAAAAGTCCGCGAAAATTGACAGCGCGTGATTCCGAGGCCCGGTGTGTCCGGAATCAATTTTTGATATTTTGTTCGGGTACGTTCAGTGAAAGTTCGAGCAGGTTTTTATAACTTTTGAACCGGTGCTCAGAATTGAAATCTAAGGACACCATTGAACTCACAGTGCCGATATTCTCTTAAGGAGACTTTCACCTTGACGACAGTTGGTCGAGGGTGAAAGTTAGTTTTTGGGTTTTTCGTGGAAATAATAAAATAAAATAAACGCATGTTTTATTTTATTTTATCTATTATAACCACCCTTGTGGAAGTTGGAGGTGGGGACCAACACACCTTAACCTCCCATGAGAGGTTATGGTGGTGGGGCCCACCCTAACCTAACCTCCCACGAGAGGTTACGGTGTGGGGAACACCCGGGACTAAACCCCCCATTTAATTGAGGAAAACCTCTCAACTCCCTCATAAATGAGGGAGAGTCTCTTGAACTCCCTTAACTTAATGGTGGCACCCCCACTCTTTTAATGGTGTCAACCCTCCCTCTTTAATTAATTGAGCCATCTCATTTAATTAAATGCTACAATTTTAATTTTAAACCCATCAAACTAAATAATAGATAATCTATTATTTAGAGGGGCTATCTATTCATTTGTTGGAAAAAGTTTGGCAAAGGAGGATTAGAGTTCTTGGGAGAAAACTCTCCAATGAAGAACGATTCCTCCACGAAGAATGCTCCACCAACAAAGAATGACGACCTCTACTTCAACTTCCATTCTCGTAGCTTCATTCGACGTAGGACGTGTTCATTTACAATGAATCGATGTCTACCTTCTTATGCCGATGTCAACCAACTTTGAACAAGGTAGGGAATTTATTTAAGTATGATATTATTCCCTTGATTATTTCCTTCTAAAACAAAGAACACAAATCAACTTATTATCAAGTTAATCTGCAGATGTTTTTCCTTACAGGTTGGGAATATATTGTTATTGAGGAATTATGGGAATTGATGTTTTTAAAATATCTTCCATACTCGTTATTTGTTTATGTTATTGATGAAATGATTGATACCACCCTAAACGCGAAGGGTGCGGTCCAAACAAATATGGTCCAACCCCCGCTGATCTTCCTTGTGGTGTTCTTCAAATGGTGATGAAGGCAACGTAGGCGACGAAGGAAACGACCGCGCTACCCGTGGCCTACACAACCTGCACTGCCCTCGTGACGCTCTGGAGCCCCGGAGGAATCGGCTCCGCTTCCCTGGGACGAACCACGTCGCCAGCCATGCCCTTCCAGCCGAGCCAACCTCTCGGCTGAGCCAGCCTCCGCCGGCCCCACACGGCACCCCGACCAAGCTGGCCTCCGCGCGCCCTTGTGGTGCCCCGGCCGAGCCAGCCTCCGTGCGCCCCTCACGGCGCCCCGGCCGAACCGGCCCATGCCCTCGTGGCGTCCTCTGGGATGAGTCGCGCCCTTGTGGCACCCTCCGGGATGAACCGCCCTGGCGCCGAACCATGGCCGGTCCGCGCCCTCATGACCGGTCCGCGCCCTCATGGCCCACCGCGACCCCTTGCGGCCAGCTGGGCTGGGCCTTGCAGGCTAGGCTGAACCTAACAGGCTGGCCCGCCAAAAAGGCTGGGCCATACCCAACGGATCAGGATGGGTCGGCCCAGAAGAGGTCGGCCCAGACGAGGTCGGGTTGAGTTGGTCCGACCAGGTCGGACCAGACCCGGGCCCACTTCAACCCCTTACTTTATTTTGGCCATATCTTTGGCACCAGACGTCCATTTGACGAACCGTCAGTGGCACTAGTAATCTTGGAACATGACGGTCCCTTTAAGTATACCCCACCAGAGTTTGGGGTATAGTTGAGATATGGTTAGGTTGGATCGTGAACAAATCCAACCGGGCCCCCGAGACTAAAAGGCTAATAACTCACAGACCAAACGTCCAATTGACACGCCGTCTGTTGCGTTGAGACCCCTATGATGTGGCGGACCTTTGAGATACTTATTTGTGGGAATTCGTGATAGTTAGAGTATCTAATAGTAGCTCATGGAGTGGATCCTTACAGTGACGAGCGACAAGAGTGCAGAGACCTAGTAGCTGGCTGAGATCTAACGATTGCTGACTGTTTGACTCGGAGAGACTCTACTAGCCCAGTGGGGAGCGCCTGGTTGCTGCGGAAAACCCACGGTGGAGGAGTGAGATCTGTGTGATGTGGAAGACCCACGATACTTGACAGGAGGAGTACCTCTGCAGGCTACGAGGGGGAGCGCCTGGGTGTGGCGGAAGACCCGCGGTGGGGAGCGCCTGGTTGTGGCAGCAGACCCATGGTACTCGACAGGAGGAGTACCTCAGTAGTCCAAGGTTAGTGGGAAGCACGCTTGGTGTCACAAAATTTCCACTATACTCGACAGAGAAGGAGTTCTCCAGCAGATTTGGTTTCATTAATGTGAATAAAAATTATATTTGAGCTGAGTCAGTACTTTTTTGTTTTCCACATGTTTGAGATGGATCACTTGATAACTTAGGTATATGTATGGGAATATACCTAAGTAAGGTTATCCATTGATTTCATTCTTTTTGGTTTATCCTTATTGAATTTTATGAAACCTTGAGGGTCTCGGGGTCCCTAATGAGTATCATTATACTCACCCCTGCATAGTCTATGCCCGCACCTTGTTGTATTGGTTGCAGACAATGGACAATATTGACTGAGGCTGAGAGTACAAGGACTGAACATTACCCAGAGGGGGACCTTACGATGAGTCGGTACGCGGAGGAGACTTACAGACATGGAGTGTTGATGAGGCTATCTATACCTACCCTTCAGGTAGGAATCCCGGTGGATGACCCAACAACTATTTTTCCTTTCTACAGTTGTACCTGTACTTCCAGTTCCTTGTACTTTACAGTTGGGATTGTATTTTCGGCCCCTTTTACTTTTCATCACTCTTTTGTTATTCAGTTTACTTAGTGTTTTGTATCAAGTTGTGTGCTCTATTGTGTGCATTTACAGGTTATAAAGGAAATTCCTTCCCAGTTTTAGGGAATTTCATCTTTGGTGCTAGTCTCCAGCCCCTGGCCTATAGAAGGAAGACTTAGGGTAGTCACGGCATGGGCCCCAGGGGACGGGTCATGACATACATTTCGAAAATCAATTTTTAAAACAAAAAACATTTTAAAAATCTTATTCTTTGAAAACCACTTTTGAAAACTAAAAATTTAAATAAAATTAAGAAAAAATTTTCTTTAAAAATAATATTGTAAAATTTATAAGGAATCTTTAAAGAAATTATGGTCATGTTGGCGGGTAATTCTGTAAATTCTATAAAGAACCTTCCTTTTGCATGATAAAAAGGTTAGAAAAGTGCCTTGTTCAGAAAGCGATAAGAAGATCCCTTTGAAAACAATTTTTTAAAAAGAAAAAATGGGTAAAAATTTATTTAGTAAATAATTTTGTAAATATTAAAAACATTTTTAAAAACATATTTTAGAAAACATGGTTTTGGAAGAAAACATATTTTCGACCTAAGAGAGAAATGAAGTCGGAGTTTCTTAAAACATTTTATCAATTATTTTAAGTAAAAAAGAATTTAAAATGGTACTATTACTTGAAAATATCATAAATAACCATAAGAGAATAAAATTAATGAGTTTATTGAGATATGTATCATAATATCTCATTATTGGAATAATAATCATAAACACTCCCAATAAACGATGAGATTGTAACATAAGACTCTTACCACTTTGGTAATCTTTGAATCAAAATTACCATGAAATAATATCATTAAATGAAACTTATATTATCATTAAAATAATAATATTCATGATACAATATTTCAAAGGGGTATTATAAAAACCTCATAAAATAACATATGTGCATAATATAACATACATCTCAAAGAAGGAAAATTGAGACAAAAATTCCTCATTGCTTTGGTAACTTTGAAATCACAAACCTCGTTAAAGAGATATCCTAAAATGTATATATAAATCACCATAAATTTAATCATAATAATCATTCAATATATTAATGGAAAGTATATACACTAAAAAATAAAAATAAGTGGTGAATATGGTATATATCTCATAGAAATAAAAGTGAGACGAGAAAACCCTTACCTTGAGTCCGACTTGTCATGTGCGCCTTTATCTTCCTGAATAATAAAATAATGTTAATTATTTAATTTATTTATAAATTTTTTCAAGTTTATTATTTCTTTTATTTCACTTGTTGACATGTTATATATGATTACTTAATCAATTAAGTTCTTGTCAGATGTTTTGACCATATTCGGCCTGTGTGTAAAAAATGACTTAGGTGGGTTGACTATGGTCAAAGTGTTCATTATTTAAAAATATAAAAAATAATTATCATGAAATAATTATCATATTTATATATAAATTATACTTTTAAAACCAACCATAAAACATGGTTATGAAAAATGAACTAACATTACGATCATGGAGATGGTAGGTCGTACGTACACATGAGTAATGTTTCAATTTTTCAGTGATTATTATAGAAAAAGGTAAGTAATATTTTATATTTATAGAATAATAATTATATCATAAATACCAAATTATTTAATTTTATATACTCATATATATCATTATTATGATGTGGTTGTGAAAAAAAATAATCAAATCGCTTTGAGGAGGCAATAGTCCACACGTCCACAAATGATGTTATCATTTTTTTCAGTGAGTGAAAAGGTAAAAAAATGATATATCGTATTTATAGAATGATAATAATGTCATTAATATCATAAATATTTCATTTATATCACATATATTTATTATATTCACCTTTATTACCTTCCATGCAACATGTTAGTGAAAAACGAATCACATCGCTTCACGAGGCGGTAGTCCACCGTACACACACATGACGTTATCGTATCCATTACGAAATGGAAAGTAAAAGGGTATATATAGTATAATGACTCCATAGGTATAATTATTTTATAAATATCATATATAAACTTTATATACTTCATTATACCCAACCATGAGAGGTGGTAATTGAAGTTCTAAAGGATCGAATAACAATTGAGAAGGGAGGGGGGAGTTAAATCAGTTGTTCTATTTTTATAAGTTTCAATACTTTTAAAAATTAAAACATAATTTTTTTTAAAGTTTATAAACTTATCATATTTTAGTAAATATTCATGCATGAAAAAGTTGTAAATGAAGTAAAGAATACTAGATTTACATGGTTCGACCTCAGTGTGAGAACCTACATATTTTCTATAGACACTCCTATGGGTTTATAGAAATTCACTATTATGAAGAAGTGAATAAAAATTATGCCAAATTACATTAGACAAATCCTACATCCCAATAGAAATTGTTATACTAACTCCTATAATTTTTCAATGTTTTCTTACAAAACAATTGATCCAAAACAAAATTATAAATACTTTGTTCAATCTTCTCTACAAAAGTTACTGGGTCCGATGAACTTGAGTCTAATGGTCTTCAGTATGATGAATACAATCCAATTGACTCATTCTGATTGGATCAATATGATTCACCCTTCCTCAATCTAAACTTTTCAAACTCTAATCAAATTCTTAGTTTTATATTCCTTAGTCTGGTAAGAAAACTTTCAGTTGTCTGATCTTCTAATTAGATCTATGTCCGAAAATAACTTCACCTAAACTTTTGAATTAAATTTTGTAGCACCCTACCTTTTTTACATGTAAAAAAAGATGAAAAGTATTAATGTAATATGCTTATATTTATAGTAAAATCATAATAGTAAAGGCGAGAAACTGAAAAAGTTTTCCCACTTAATAAAATTTCAAATATCTATAAAACACTCACATTTAAACTGCAACTTTGACTACTTCAAACCTTATCAAGATTTATCCAAAATCAGTCTCATTAAACATAATAATTTTCTCTATTCTGATGTAACTTCATTAGATTCAATCTAATATAACTTCTTTAGATTCAGTCTGATGTAACTTCCTCATCTTCATTCTGATGTAACTTCCTCAGCTTCAGTCCACTGTAACTTCATTACGATGGAACTTCCTTAACTCATTACAATCTAACTTTATTTCTATTCCCATTACAATTTGACTATATTCCTTAGCTCATTATGATTTTACCATCTTCCTTAGTTCATTATAACATGACTTTATTCCTCATCTCATTATGATATGAATTTCTTCCTCAGCTCATTATGACCCAACTTTCTTCCTCATCTCATTATGATCTTATTTTCTTCTTCTGCTCATTATGATATGACTTTCAACCTATGAGTCAATTTTATTAAATTTCCTTCTCATAGTCAGTATGATAGAATTCCTATTATTATGGAATTTATTAGATGAAGACTCCACTTAAAAACTTTGATATTCTTCAAACTGCATCATCTATAACTCATTTAGTCTTATATAAAACATATATGTCTGATAATTCTAGATTTGATAAAGACTTTTTCTTGATTTTTGCAACCACTCCATTTATCTTCACAAGGATTACATCAAAATTTTCATATAAAAATTATGATATTTAAGAATTAAAAATCAAAAAAGCATCATCTGAATTTTGGACATAAAGTTTAAGAACTTTCTAACTCTTAGAATCACGGTCATCCTTCATTCTCTTCAGCATAATTCTAAATTCTTCAAAATGAAAATTTTAATTTTCTAATCAACTCTGAGTCTGATGAATCTTGAACTTAATGCTAATGGACCTAAGTCTGATGGTGCATCCAATCAACAACTTTACAGAACTTCCAGCTTCCATCTTCCTTACACCTTCTACATCTTGTACTTCTTAGTTCAAAAACCTATTTCTAGAAACCTATATCTGGAAATTTTTTTCCCAAAGATAAATTCTTTTCTCCCCCAGTGTGTTTGGATCTGATCATTCAGAAACTTCCACCTATTTTTCAAAAACATTCTTTTAAAAAATACTAGTTTTTAACAAATACATAAACTTTGTTAAAACACCAAAAAGGTTCTTCAATCCTCCCCTTTGTATTTGGTTGAAAACTTTCATTAATAACTTTTAAAACTCTCCTTTTGAAAAAAACTCAAGTTTTTTTACTTTTACCAAAACATAAACTTTCTCAAAAGAGAGTTTCCTGAAACCACACTATGGCATAAAGTAATGTTTTTGAAGGAATTCCATCCATTGGGGATAAGAAAATTTTTCATCCATGTTAAGATAAACTACCCCTAACTATTATATTTTTCTCTCACTTTTCTTTTTCTCTCCCCCATTTTATGATAACAATAACTTTAGATTCATTAAATAAAGATAAGTAAAAAATTCTTAAAAATTAAAAAGTTTTTATTTTATCCCCCCCCTTTTCAACATAATCCAAGGAACTATGGGGGTACTTCATTATGAGATTTATGAATTAATTAGAGGAGGATGAACAAGAATTTGCAGCCTCAAATCAACAAACCTTTCTTTTGGCATTGACTTTGTGAAGATATCAAAAATTTGATACTTTTTTGAGATATATTCCAAAAAAAATATCCAACAAAAAATTTCTGTATTATATAGTGAAACTTTATTTCAATGTGCATTGGTCTTGAATGTTGGACTAGATTTTTAGAAAGATCAATTGCACTTTGATTATCACAATGTATCTTCAATGGTTTAGAAACTTTTACTTTCAAATCTTCTAATTAAAATTTCATCCACAACATTTGAGTATAAGAATGAGTGGATAAAACATATTCTGATTCCCCTATGCTCAAAATTACTAAAATTTGTTTCTTACTATGCCAACATACACAACATTAACCTAAGAAAAATGTTCCTCTTGAGGCTGATTTTCTATCATGACAATCTCCTGCCCAATCAACATCAGTATAACCATGAAACTTCATATCACAATTTCTTTTGTATAAAAACCCATGTAAATTTGTTCCTTTTTCATATATCAAAATTCTATTTTCTTCCAACATATGTGATTATTTTATATTACTTTGATACCTAGAACACAAAGTCACAACATAAAAAATATCAAGACTTGAGTTTGTAAGGTAAAGTAGACTTTCCATAAGCTTCTAAAAGTATTTATGATTCACAACTTTATCAGATTAATCTTCACTCTACTTTATCCCCACTGATATTGGAGTATAAAATTCTTTTTATTATTCCTTACTAAAATTTTGTAATAATTCCTTTTCATATTTTTCTTGATATAGGAAAATGTATTTTTCTTTTTGTTGAACTTGTAAACTAAGGAAGAATGTGAATTTTACTAACATTGAAATCTCAAAACTCCTTTTTATTTCTTCAGAAAAATGTTTTAAAAACATCTTATATATCACCAAAAAAATATATCATCCATATAAATAATTAAAATCAGAGTTCTAGAGTTAACATCTTTCACATTTAAGTTTCTATCAACTTTTCCTTCAGAAAAATTTAACATTATCAAAGAATTTTCTATCTTATAACACCATGAAAATGAAGATTTTATCAGCCCATACAAAGATTTATTCAATTTACAAACTTTTTTTTCATCCTCATCAAGTGGAAACACACAAGGTTGTTCACTTTAAACTTCTTCTTCAATTTCTTCATTGAGAAATGTTGAGTTTACATCAATCTAATACACTTTGTAATTCTGGTGGGCATCCACTGCTAGAAAAATTATGATATATTATAACCTTGAAACGAGGGAAAAGATTTAATCAAAATCCACACCTTCCACCTGTGTGTAGACTTTACAAACAAGTCTGCCTTTGTTTCTTGAAACTTCTCCATGTTTATTAAACTTGTTTCTATAATCCCACTTTGTTTTGATAACATTTTTACCTTTCGAACATGGAATGAGTTACCATGTTTTATTTTTCTCAATTTGATACAACTCTTCATTCCTAGAATTCACCCATTATCTGTTTATAATAGATTCTGAAATTGATTCCGGTTCAACTTTTAAAATGAGTGAAGTTTGATTTTCTAATCTCATCCTCCTTCTAGTCTAAACCAGAACCTTTTGATTCCCAATAATATTTTATGTCTCAACATATTTTTGTAAAGTAGTAAATTTTATAGTTCCTCTTCCTACATCACTTTCCTTATCACATGATTAGTCTGAATCTTCATGCACATTACTTCGTTCACTTTTATTTTCATTAGAAACTTTCAGTTTTTCTTGCTCAACATTCCCAAAAACTTTTGTTAAAGAATTTGGATTATCAATAACTTTCACATCATATGAGTATAAAATTTTTTTTAAACATTTGTTTCAATATTTTTAACTTATTATATTAGGTGAATAACCAAAAAAAGTTTCTTCCTCATCTTTCTCATCAAAATTTTCCAGATCCAGATTTTTGATTTTAAGTAAGCATGGACTTATAAAAACATTAATGTTCTTCAATGAAGTTTTTTTGATATACCACATTTAATAAGAAGTCATTTCGAATTCTATCCTTAATAAAATCTATTCTAAACATGTACAATAGTAATAATATCTTCTCTCAAATAGAAATTTCAAAGTTTGTATTATACTAACATGATCCTTCCCATTTCCACCAAACTTATATTTTTCCTTCCTGCTACTTCATTTTTTATGGAGTGTATGGAGCACTATACTAATGTTTGATACCATGATTTGTTAGATACATTTAAAAAGTATTTGTTTTTGAATTTGGTACCATTATATATTCTCAACTTCTTTATATAAACCCACATTTCATTCTCAACTTCTTTTCTGAAAAACCTGTACATTTCCAAAGCCTCTGACTTATGTTTTATAAACATGATGTTTGTAATATGAGTGAAGTCATAAATAAAAGTGATAAAGTATAAATCTAATTTTGTTTATTGTTTTCTCATTAGTCCACATAAATCAGAATGAATAAATTTAAAAGGCTTGGTATAGTGAATCTCAACTTTATTTTGACTTTTAATAGTCATCTTTCCTTTTTGACAAGTAACACAAACATCTTCCTTTCTTATTTTCAATTTAAGAAAATTTCATAAAACATCAACATTAGAAATTTTGTTCTTGTTTTTTTGCCTAAGGTGACTATGTCTTTAGTTCCATAACTTATTCTCATATTTAGTACTGAAGTAATAGGAGTTATTAAATTCTAATATTTGGAAGAGATTCCCTTTGGTTATTTCTCCTTTTGTAATAACCTTTCCATCTTTCACAATGTTGATAATACAAGATTATTTTCTGAATATCAATTATTTTCCATCATCATAATGTCTACTTGAACTAACTTATGTCTTATCCCCTCAAAAAATAAAACTTCCTTAGATTTCAACTTTTCTTCTTCAATCTCAACCATTCCGATTCCTCTTATTTTTAAGGAACTATCATTCCCAAAGGTAACAACACCTCCATTGTGATTTTCTACATGCTTGAAGATTTTTAAATCACCTATAACGTGTGAATAACAACCACTATCAAGTATCCATGGTTTTTTATTTTTTACTTTCTTTCAAGTCAGTCTCAACAACAAAGGATCTTTCTTTAACTTTCTTCTTTACAAATTTATTTTCTTTTCTACCATAAGGAAATTATTTTAGGAGTGTCATACATATTTATACATTATGGATAGCCTTATCACATATTCCAAAAACTTATTCTATACATTCAAATTGATTTTTTGGAAAGTTTCTAACACATTGAGATTTTTCTTTTCTAACTTCATGTTCGTTAGGAAAGTTACTCATTCTAATTTCACAATTTATTCCACTCTATTCAAAAATTCTTTTAGAAAGAGATAAGTTATGAAAAAATTATAAGCCCTATTCCCATATATTCCAAAACACCAATAATAACCATACAATATGGATTTTCTATTAAAATAATATATTTATCTGTATAAAATTTGTTGAGGTTGATAACTTCTTTCTACTTTAACATACTTTGGGCATGAACAATATTTCATAAAAAACGTTTTTTAAAAATTTATGGATGTGATAGGTTTCTCACATAACTTCTCAACCCATTATTTCTCAATAATTTTCTTATCACCTAAAATATTAGAAAAATTAGATGAAACATTATTTTTGGAGAGTGGGGAATTCACCTGATTCTTGATCTGATCTTTCTAAGAAACTTTAGAAGTCCCAAATTTCACTTTTGAATATTTGTTGAAGTTTTTATTCATCTTCCTAGAGGTATTTTTATACTTAAGAAGTTTTTATTGAAACCTGTTAACTTATTATTCCTTAGATGCCATCTTCTTACTGAGATGTTCAACCATCTTTCCCTGTTTAAAAATTCTATTTTTTTAAATCAAGATCTACTGAATATATTATTCCTCTTGCCTGATGAAATATTTTATTCATTCATAAAATTCCTCACAATATTTATTCATTACTCTGATTTCTTTCTTGAGAGTTCTGTTTTTCTTAAGATAAGAAAAAAGTTTTGTTATGATTTGATACTCTCTATATGATTCTTTACCACCTTTTTCACTATCTAAGGAATATTTTTTTTTCAACTTTTTCAATGAATGTTTAAAATTTATCTGAACTTTTATCCATTGAGGAATTGTTGATAGCTGAGTTTGATTCAACTTTCTTACTCAACAAACTTCTTTTGTTTCTAGTCTACTTATTATTGTGTTTGTTAGATTACTTTTCTTCTTTAGAACTTTTTTCCCACTTCTTCCATCAAGGTGTTTCATTAGAATCATCTTGATACTAACCAACTTTATTCTTGGGGAAATTCATCGCAAAGTGACTGATTCCACAACACTCAATACATTTGAGAGGAATTTTTCCTCCATAATTTCTTCTTCCTATTCTATAGTTATTATAGATAAGATATATGATTTTATCATTAAAATCATCATTATCTTTATCTTTATAATCACAAGGATTTATATCTTTAGTATCTTGAATTTTTATTTTTCTCATAGATTCAAAATCCATTTTATCTTTAATATTCTTTTTGAACATTTGATATTTCCATATTTCACAATAAAAAAGAATATTATGCAATTTATCAAGATATAAATCATATTTATTTTCTAAAGAGTGAATTTTAGAATCAAACATGTTCGAATTGTTTCTCATAAGTTTCTTCACTATTTTAGAATCTTCCAGAACTTATCCAAATCCTTTTATGTTGCAAAAAAATTCATTTATGATGATTAAGTATTCATTAATAGTTTCTTTATCTATCATTCTTATGTCTTAAAACATACTATACAGATTTGTATCTTTTCTTCCTTCACTTTAGTATTCCATTTGAAAATAATTTCTATCTTGTACTGCATACTCTTTGAGGTTTTGATACCCATCAACTTCATATAATTTTTTTTGATAAGGATATAAGGATAAACTTTCTATCCTTTCTATAAAATTCTAGATTTTTCTTATCAAATAATTTTATAGGAGAATCTTTCTCAATAGGTGGAAAACCAATTGTTGCAGCATCAACAAATTTGAAGCCAAGATATAGGAGACAAGGAATCATTATATTTTTCCATCAATAATATTTTTTCCCATAAAATTTAGGAATTCCTATACTGTTGAAAAAATTGATATTATCTATGATAAGGATTCAACAAGGGAACCTTCACTCTGATACCCATTAAAGTTCTAAAGGATTGAATAAAAAATAGGTAGGGGGGGTTGAATCAGTTGTTTTCTTTTTATAAGTTTCAATAATTTTAAAACTTAACCCTTGAAACCTATTAAATTTTATAACCTTATCATATTTTAGTAAATAATCATTCATGAAGAAGTAGGAAAGTAAGTAAATCACATGAGATTTACAAGGTTCAACCTTAGTGTGAGAACCTACACCCTTTATATAGCCACTCCCATGGGTCTATGGAAATTAAATATTATAAATAAGTGAATAAAACTTGTGCCAACACCCTTTAGACACCTTCTATATCCTAATAAGAATGATTACAGTGACTCCCATCATTTTAAAAAGTTTCATTAAAAAATAATTGATCCACAAAAAAGTATAAATAATTTGTTCAATATGCTCCACAAAAGTTCCTAGGTTTGATGACCATGAGTCCGATGGTCTTCAGTCTGATGAATGAAATCTGATTAAATCAGTCTGATCAACTCAATATGATGCTCCCTTACTTAATATGAACTTTTCAAACTCTACTCAAATTCTCAGTTTGATCTTCCACAGTTTGGTAATAAAAATTTCTGCTATATGATTTTTTAATTATATCTCTATCCAAAAATAACTTTGCATCAACTTCTAACTTAATATTTGTAGCACTCCTCCTTTTTCTCACATAAAAAAAGATTAAAAGTATGAATGTACTCTTCTTATATTTATAGGAAACTTATAATAGAAAAGACATGAAACTAAAAGAAAATTCCCACTTACTCAAATTCAAATCTCTGCAAAACACTCACATTTAAACTTCAACATTGACTGCTTCAAACATTATCAATATTTCTATGAATTCAGTATTCTTGAACATACCAAATTTTCTTCAATACAATGTAACTTCCCTATATTTAGTCCAATGTAAATTCATCAACTTTGGTATGATGTAACTTCCTCAACTTCAGTATGATGTAACTTACTCAAACAGGAACTCTATATGAGTTTTAGGGGGGGTTCTCTTGGAAGCTCACTACTCTCAGGAGAACCCTAGGTTTTGGTTCCCTTGGGAGGATGGTGAGGATGGAGGCTTGAGGAAGCAGGGTGTCTTTGGCAAGGTAGGTCCAAGGGAAGGCGATATGGGATGTCCTTTGGGAGTCATCGTGGTGTGGTTCAGTGCAGACAAGAGTGGCTTTGGTGCGAACGTCTTTCAGAGTTCATTCCCTTCAGCGAGGATATGTCACCTCATATTCCAGCGAGGGCTTCAAATGGAGATTATTCAGAGGTTTAGGTGCACACTATCAAGGATGAACCTTATCTAGACAAATATCAACCACTTCAGTTTGGAAATCTAATGGTAACCCCTAATTTTCAATCTCTTTTCTTGTGGATTTGAGTTCTATGTGAATTGTTCTGGATCTGTGATGAATGAAAGGAATGTGTTCTGAGACGACTATAGGGGACTAGATCTAAGCTCAATTAGTGGTTCTTCATATGTGATCTGATTATTTCACATAGTTTTATGAAGATGATTTACAAGTGTGGCCATTCGTTGATTTATCATTGATATTGCTGGATTTGTTGGTGTGATTTTTTCTGATAATGATCGAATAAAGTTGTGGTTGGATTCTAGAATTTCTATTTGTGGATTTGAGGTTGATGATACTAGATTTATCATGGATCCTTATTGTGGTCATGTACATTCCTATGCTGCTCTAGCTTTCAGGTCCATTTCTACTTTCCAAGTTGGTTGGGTGAGATAGTTTCCAAGGAGATTTTGGGATGTGTTTGTGTGAGTGTTTGGGTGTTCCAGGAGGCATGAAATGCTGTGGCCTTCTCCTTGTATTTGTAATTTTCAATTTCATATTTTTTAGGTCCATAGAGATGAGCTCTGTTGAGGTCTTTGGCCGCATGTTCCTCTACTCTTGCTTTAGGATTCCACCACTTTCTCAAAGGAAAATCCGAGTGGTGTTATTCTTGGTGCTTTGGGATGTCAGGGTAAGCAACTTCCGGTGTCTTGTGGTGGCACCATCTCCATTGGATCCCAGTGATATTCTTTGATGGCTTGAAGGTTACAATGAGGTTATTGTGTTTGTGGACAAAAATGGAGGTCCTTATAACTTTAAATTTTAAATTTCAAGCCTACCCATGCACAACTCTTCATGGTTTTCATCAACATGTTTGGTTTTTAGTGTTTTTTTGATTATAGAATGTGAAAGATTCTTGACAAGCTACAATAATTCTCTCTAGATGAGGTTCTAGAGAAGGAATAATTCACCAGAGCTTAACCATCTGGATTTGGAAGAATAATAGGGTATGGATTTTTCCATTGGTATTAGGCCAGTATAACCCTACACGGGACATCTAGCCAAGTGTTCATGCGTTGGTGGAGGCATGAAATAATGATGTAATTGTTGGGGAGTGGCATTTATTATAGTCTTTATCTGGGTTGTCTTTCATTTTAATTGTTTTTTATTGGGAGAAGTTGTTAGGGTTCACACTAATCCATAAAAAGTGTCATTTGAAAATATAAAAAAATGGATTCTGGTAACTTCTTCAACTTCAGTTTGGTGTAACTTTTTCAACTTTAGTCCACTGTAACTTCATTACAATAGAACTTCCTCAGCTCATTATGATCTTAATTTTTTCCTATTCCCCTTATAATATGACTATATTCCTCATATAATTATGATATAAATATCTTCCTCATCCCATTATGATATGAATTTCTTCCTTATCTCATTATGATCTGACTTTCTTCCTCATCTCATTATGATATGACTTTCTTCCTCAACTCATTACAATATGACTTTTTTCCTCTTCTCAATATGATCTGAATTTATTCCTCTGAGTTAGTATGATTAACTTTCTTTCTTAGAGTCAGTTTGATGTAATTCTCATTACGATGGAAAGTATTTGATGATTACTCCACCTAGAAACTTTAATATTCTTCAAATCAAATCATCTATAACTCATTAAAACTTCTGAAAAACTTCCATGTTTGGTACTCCTAGATCTAATAGAGACTTTTTCTTAATTTATAGAACCGCTCCACTTATATTTATAAGGATTGAATCATAAATGTTACATAAAACTTATGACATTTGAGAATTAAAAATTAGCAAAATCATTATCTGACTTTTGGTTAGAAAGTTTAAGAACTTTCTAAATCCTATCACGGTCTTCCTTCATTCTCTTCAGCATCGTTCTGAATTCCTCAAAATGAAAATTATAACTTTCTAATCAAAACTAAATATGATGAATCTTAAACTTCATTTCAATGGATCTAATTCTGATGGTTTGTCTAATGAAAATTTTTATAGAACTTCAAAATTCCAGCTTCCTTACACCTTATGTGTGTAACACCCGAGACTTTTATGAGAAATATTTTGTTTTTATGTTATATAAATCATCAAAGGAATCTTTCACTACACACAACACTAGCTTGACTTTCTTTACACTCAATCGCGACCTTCCTCGATAGCTTGCGTTGTACGCAATACCGAGTTTCACTAAACAACGATATGCTATTAAAATATTATTAAAACTAGCCATTATGAATAGTAATACCCATATTTTGAAATTTTGTAAATTTTATTTTTCAAAATGGACTTCATTTTTGGATTCGGAATATCGAAATTAGCCTAGGGTGAAATTTTTGTATTTTTCTGAAAACTTTCAATTTTTGATGAATAGTGAAAACACTGGGTTACTATTTAAAAACCAACTTTTTACTTAAATAATTATTTATTTTATTTAAATTTATTTTAGGTCAAAATTGATACATAATACCTATATAAGTTCAATGTAATTCATTGGAGTCATTTTATAATAATTTTAGATATATAAAAATTTTATTGAACTTTTGACCGTCTTTTACCCACCTCCTAGGAGAATTTGCAAATTTACATAAAACTTAATTTTACCGCTTTTGTGAATGTAATTTCAAAAATCTGAGAGACACGGTTGATGTCAGTAAGTAAAATGTGGTTCAATGAGATGAAAATAATTTTTGGTGAATAGTAACTTTTTACTTTTTTTTACCACAGTTAAAAGTAAATAGAGTAATTAAGGGTAAAAATGATATTATTATTACCCTAACACATGTCCTAATTCTATTGGATAAGTTTAATTCGACAAAAAACAACCTTAGGAATAAAATATGACCATTTAGGCCCACTTGGATTAGATTAGGACATTTATTATTAATTTATTTAAAGAAAGGTTAAAATAGTTAAAATCAAAGTTTAATAACTAAATCATTTTTAATATAGGGTTATACATAAGATAAATTCGACTATAAATATTCATTAGAAATATAAAAATATTTAATACATAATGGTATTTTAGTTTTAATTTTTAGACAATAAATAATTTAATTTATTTATGACACAATGATGATGCAGTAATTATCTTATTTATGAAATATTGACATAATTGATGTTATAAATAACAAAATAAATGTAATTTGAGACTTTTTATGAATTAAAATAATTTTATATGTTAATATGACATGTTAGTATTGATTTAAATAACTTTTTTCGAACTAATCTTTCTGTTATGATTTTCACAAAAATCAATTACCAAATAGTGTCAAAATTGACATAAAATAGTTTTTAAAACAAATATTATATTATTAATTTTTATTTTATTCCTAAAAATATAAGGTTCAGAAAAATGACTTATATAAGGTTATATATATTAATAATAAACAACTTGGGGTTCGTTTGTCTTGTTATATTAAGTTTATTGACCTTATAGTGTAAGAAAACAAGAAGACACGGTAAAACTAAAATTATTTAACTTAAAGTTAAATCTAAATGATAAGGTTAAAATAGAAAACTAAACTTGTCTAAATTCTATTTTATGAGAGGATTTATACCCATACCCACCTTAGCTTATAAATAAATCAATTTGGAGCTATTTAAAACCGAATATGACTTTATAATAAAATAATATTTTTAGTTTTTCCAAAGGTGCCCCTCTCCTCCCTTATAAAAGGGAACCTCCTCCCTCTCTTACTCACACCACTTTGAGCCTTCAAGATCGGAAAACCCCTGCCAATTTCTCCTCTACACTTCCCTAGAAACATCCTAGAGGTCCTGGTCTTCTTCAAAGACCAATTTTAGTGCCCTAAAAGGAGGTCTCAAAGAGGCGCTTCAAAGAAGAGGTAATATCCGTTACCGATTCTTTCAACTTTATTTCTTCTTCCACTTCTTCTTCTTTAGTTGTTTCATTATGAAGTAATAAAATCAATATCACTCATATAATGATATGTTATTATAAGTATTAAACAACCCTATTTCACTATCTATCCATCCTACGGAAAACGAAATCA
Organism: Viscum album; assembly: GCA_963277665.1. Lineage (NCBI taxonomy): Eukaryota > Viridiplantae > Streptophyta > Magnoliopsida > Santalales > Viscaceae > Viscum > Viscum album. The sequence goes on along the minus strand of OY728140.1, from coordinate 2,104,212,025 downwards.
CCGCGCGTGCGTACGTACGGAATACCATCTCCACGCCGCGGTGTAATCTATTTTCCACCACCACCTTACTTGGATGGATATAATGGTGTAAAGAATAAATATATATGATTATTTTAAAGTGATTCTGAAATAGTATACATACACTCCAATACAATTCCACGATCATGGGAACGATATCATCGCTCGTGCGTACGTACGGAATACCGTCTCCACGATGTGATGCGACTCGTTCTACATGATTTTTCATTGCATAATGATTACATAAATGAATTTAGTGAATAAATATGATATATATTACACTAATACCATTCTATAAATTAGGTATCTATAACCTAAAAAGAATAATAAGAATTTATTCGACAAAACACGCATAAGAACAAAAAGTAATAAACACCCGAATAAGGGACAATCTCGCAATCTCAATTTTTATCCGAGATTGTTTATACTTCACAATTTACTGGGGAATATTTATCATCCACATACATGTTTCATCAATATGTAATATTATTTATATCCTCCTAAAATTGTTTAAATCCAATTTTACCCTTCGGTGAGTTTTTAGTAAAAGATATGAAAGGAATCTTTTGTTGTTTTTCGTACGAGGTACTTTTTGACTTTTCTGACAAAAGTACGAGAAGAATGTTTTTTTAACTTATACAACATGAATGGATTTTTAAAACATTATTTCCAATAATCTTCCTTTACAAGTTTTCAAGTTTATTTTTAATCAACTTCTTTTAGTTTAAAATTGTATGACATGTTAAGAAAGGAAAAATGTTTTTGAAGTAGAAAGGATATTTTCCTCAAGAATGGAGTTCAAGTGTTTTATCAAAAGTATTTTTCATCTAAGATAATATAGGGTTATGTTTCTATACCTATTATTACATTGATTTGATTATGTTGTGATGGAATTATTTTTATGTATTCCTTTATCTTATATGAATTGTTTTATGATGTCACGATGTTTAAGAATCCCATTTTTATTACATGGGTTATGCAATGATGTATGATTTATGATTTTGTGGCACACATAAGAATTGTATCATTATGAGATGGGTGGGACCTATATCTCCCTCCAATGCATTGGGTAAAGATTTATATCTCATGAGATAGACATGTCTGGAATGGCAGGTTAAACCGGTTTAGTGAAACAGGACTGAACTCGGTTCAGAAATGGACTTTGTCCACTAAGGTAGTCTTGGATATGAGTCATGACTACTAAGAAATGATTCTCTATGATTATGTGTATATGCCACAAAGTTTCATGTTTTAATTTATGATTATTGGGATTACATTTCACTATTATGATTTATCCCATGTTATGAAATTATGATTTCTTTTGCAGGTTAAGATTTCCAAAATGTTATGTTCTTATGAATATGATGTAATTGATATTTCTTTTGTTTACCCTTACTGATCATTTGAGATCACCCTTTTGTATGTTTTCTCTCCCCAAGTCTGGAAGAAGGATATTAAGTAAGATATGCCAAAAGGGACTATAGATATGATGAAATAAATGGGAGATAATGTAAATGCTTTATGAACCAGTTGTTTATGTTTCCCAGTTTCTAAAGACACTATACCTATATGGTCCTTTCATGGTTTTTTTATATGTTGTAATAATTATGCTTCAATTTTGAAGTATTAACCATGTATGTAAAGTATGTCTCGTTATAGTTGGTATCAGAGGAAAGGTATAGTCAACCTTTGGAAACTAGGATGTGAAAGCCTTAGTAAGAAACCTAAGGATAGGTCTAAGCATAGAACACAATCTTAGAAATGGCCATGAACAACCTATGATATGACCTTAAGTGTGAAATTTTATTCTTGATTATGTGTTTTTCCTATTATAATTAGTGTTGCTCACACTATTCTTCTTTGTTTTAGTCAATGGATGGAACCCGAAGGAACCGTGTTAATGCGAAATGCGATGGAAAATGCAATGATTGTCCCCCCGAGTAACCAAACGTTATGGGAGCTGGAATGCAAAATCTTGTATCCATGCTCACAAAACTTTCTCAAGATATGAATCATGCAGGACTTCTAAACGAGAAAAGGAAGGAGCAACATTCTGTTGAATCCTTCATGTGGCAACGCCCACCTTCATTCAGCGGGTCTACTGATCCATTAGTTTCTGAACAATGGATTAGTACTACTGAAAAGATATTTTCAGTTCTTAAATGTTCTGAACATGATAAAGTCATCTTAGCAGTTTATCATTTGGAAGGTGAAGCTGATCAATGGTGGAATCTTATCCAGAATACGAGGCCAAGAGATGAAATTGAGTCCATGGAATAGGAAGAGTTCAAGAACTTATTTTTCAATAAGTACTTCCCTTGTATTCTTCGAACAAAGATGGAGAAGGAGTTTTTTTAACTAAAGAAAAAGGGTGATGAATCTGTTGGTACCTACGAAGCAAATTTTACAAGACTTGCAAGGTACGCTTCTGGTATTATTATCCAACCTGAGAGTAAGATCGATCGATTCTTTAGTGGTTTAAAACCAAGTCTTAAAAGGGCATTAGCCATAAGGGACTTCAATATCTATGAGGAAATTATTCGATGTGCTCTCAAGGTTGAGATGGAGATTGGTGTAACCCATCAGTCATATGGGTTTGATAAGAAGAGGAAAATGAAATTCAAAGGAAAATCTAAAGACAACATTGAAAAGAAGATGAGTTTTCCCTTATTCTCAAAGTTTGGAAAGAAACATGGAGGGAGTTGTCTTAAAGGGACAAGTAAATGTTTCAAATGTGGAAAGGAAGGTCATTGTGCATTTGAATGCCACAATGATGGGAAGAAGATGTCTAGTGATGCGAACAAAGAAAAGGCTACACAGAGTGCACCTCCTACACTTCAATGTTACAAGTGCAAGGAAATGGGTCATTATGCCAATCAATGCCCTAATCCAAGGGTTGTTGATGATGATCAACTTCAACAAACTCTTAAGGCTAAAGACAAAGGAAAGTCACATGCAATTTCTATCAGCGATGTGGAGTAAAATAACGAAGTGGTGAAAGGTACACTTACCATCCACTCTAAAGTAGAAAATGTTTTATTTGATTTTGGATCCACCCACTCTATTATTTCTAAAGAATTTTCTAAGGGTATCACCATATTACCTCAACAATTAGATGTTGAGTTAGCTGTGACAACCCCTAATGGCACAACAGTCGCATCAAAAGTTTATAATTCTTCTCCGATTGAAGTTTGTGGGAATTGCTTCCTGCAAATCTTGTGATCCTTCCTATAGTGGAATTTGATGTGATTCTTGGCATGGATTGGATTTCTCTATATGGAACTCATATCAATTGCCAAAAAAGGGAAGTCACATTTCATATTCCAGATCAATCTATGATTGTCTATCGATGCAAGGATGAACATAACCTTCCAGTGGAAATTTCTTCCATCTTATGGGTCTTGATTCCACTAAATGAAGGTTATTTATCTCAAATGGTTGGAGAGAAACTCACGATTAAGAATATTCCCATTGTACGGGAGTTTGACGATGTCTTTCCGGAGGAATTGCCGGGTCTTCCACCAAATCGTGATGTAGAGTTTTCAATAGAACTCGTACCGGGTGCTTTACCTATTTCAAAGACACCTTATAGAATGGTGCCAATTGAGTTGCAGGAATTGAAGAAGAAACTCCAAGAGAATCTTGATAAGGGATTCATACGCCCAAGTGCGTCACCTTGGGGAGCACCTATTCTGTTTGTTAAGAAGAAAGATGGATCAATGAGACTCTACATTGATTATCGAGAACTTAACAAGATCACTATCAAGAACAAATATCCTCTCCCATGCATTGATGACTTATTTGACCAACTATGCGGAGATCAATACTTTTCCAAGATTGATCTTCATTCAGGGTATCATAAATTAAGGGTCAAAAGGGAGGATATACCAAAGAAAACTTTCCGTACAAGGTATGGACACTATGAATTTATAGTGATGCCATTTGGTCTTACTAATTCCCCTGCCATCTTCATGGATCTAATGAATAGAGTCTTTAGAGACTATCTTGATCAGTTTGTGGTAGTCTTTATAGACGATATTCTTGTATATTCAAAGAGAAATTAAGAACATGAAGATCACTTGAGAATTATATTGAAGACCCTGAGAAATGAGAAGCTTTATGCCAAATTTACCAAGTGTGAATTTTGGCTTCAAAAAGTTGCATTTTTGGGTCACATAATCTCAAAAGAGGGGATATCTATGGATCCAGAAAAAACAGAGGTTATCGAAAGATGGTCAAGACCAACAACAGTAACTGAGATCCGAATTTTTCTTGGTTTGGCTGGATATTATCGACGTTTTGTAAAATATTTTTCACGATTATCTAATCCACTCACCAAGTTGACTCGAAAAGGAATTAAGTTTGTTTGGATGGAGGAATGTGAAGAGAATTTAAAGGAGTTGAAAAGAAGGTTATCCAGTGCACCTGTACTCACACTTCCTTGTAGTGGAGAAAGGTTTGCGATCTATAGTGATGCATCCAAGAAGGGGATGGGGAGTGTTCTTATGAAAAATGATATGGTGATAGCTTATGCCTCACGACAGTTGAAAATACATGAGCAAAATTACCCAACTCATGATTTGGAGTTAGCTGCGGTAATCTTTGCATTAAAGATTTGGAGGCATTATCTTTGTGGAGAAAGGTGTGACATTTATACTGATCATAAAAGTTTAAAGTATATTTTCACATAAAAGGAGATGAATATGCACCAAAGAAGATGGTTAGAGCTGATTAAGGATTAAGACTGCTCAATTCATTACCACCTTGGGAAAGCAAACAAGGTGGAAGATGCATTAAGTCGACAAGACCATGCTAGATTATCCATGATAAGGATCACAAAAGATCCAATATTTATGGATTTACAAAGGATGGATCTTGAAATTATAATGGAAGAGGAAAAATCTTATCTTTCTCAAATGAATGTTCAACCATCTATACATGTGAAGATTAAAGAGGCACCGAAAGAAGATGTAGAGTTACAAAAGAAGGTGAGAAATGTTCCTGAATTCAACCTTGATTGTGATGGGATAATAAGGTTTAGGAATCAGGTTTGTGTTCCTCCCATCCCCGAATTAAAGAAGGATCTACTGGATGAGGCTCATATTTCTTCATTATCTATTCATCCTGGAATCACGAAGATGTATAGGGACCTGAAAGAGTACTTCTGGTGGGATGACATGAAAAGAGATATTGCTGAATATGTCTCTCGATGCTTGGTTTTTCAGCAATTTAAAGCTGAGAGACAGAAGTCTAAGGAGATGTTACAACCATTACCCATACCCGAATGTAAATGGGAAAACATCACTATGGACTTTGTCACCGGACTTCCTAAAACATCCAAAGGCAATAATGCTATCTGGGTCATAGTTGATCGTCTTACAAAGTCTTCACACTTCATTGCTATTAGAGAGGATTTATCTATAGATCAGCTTGCCAGGATATATGTAAAGGAAGTTGTAAGATTGCATGTAGTACCACTTTCTATTATATCTGATCGGGATCCGAGGTTTACCTAAAAATTATGGAGAAGTCTTCAGCATACTCTGGATACAGAGTTGAGTTTCATCACTGCTTATCATTCTCAGACAGATGGTCAGTTTGAGAGGACAATTCAAACTCTAGAAGATATGTTGAGAGCTTGCTCTATAGATTTCAAAGGTGGTTGGGATCAACACCTACCTTTGGTGAAATTTTCTTATAATAACATCTTTCACTCCAGTATTCAGATGGATCCTTATGAAGCTCTCTATGGAAAGAAATGCAGGACTCCAACTTGCTGGGATGAAGTTGGTGAAAGAAAGCTATTAGGACCTGATCTTGTTGATGAGATGGTAGAAAAGGTCCGATCTATTCAACAACACATTAGAACTGCTCAAAGTCGACAAAAAGTTATGCCGAAAACCGAAGAAAAGACCTAGAGTTTGAAGTGGGTGATAAAGTGTTCTTATGAATATCTCCTTGGAAGAGAGTAATGAGATTTGGAAAGAAGGGAAAGTTGAGCCCTAGGTATATCGGTCCTTTCGAAATAATGGATCGTGTTGGGAAGGTAGCTTACCGATTAGCGCTTCCACCGAATCTCTCCCAAGTTCACGATGTGTTCCATGTATCTCTCCTGATAAAGTACATACCTGATCCTTCACATGTACTCAGCTCAGAAGTTGTACCGCTGGAGCAAGATCTTTCTTATGAAGAATAGCCGATAGAGATTCTGGATCGTAGAGAAAAAGTCCTACGGAACAAGACCACTCGCTTGATGAAAGTTTTATGGAGGAACCACCAATTAGAAGAAGTTACATGGGAGCTTGAGGATATGATGAGGGAGAGGTATCCTCATCTGTTTGTTACAAAGTGATGAATTTCGAGGGCGAAATTCATTTTAAGGGGGGTAGAATGTAACACCCGAGACTTTTATGAGAAATATTTTGTTTTTATGCTATGTACATCATCAAAGGAATCTTTCACTACACACAACACTACCTTGTCTTACTTTACACGCAATCACGACCTTCCTCGATAGCTTGCGTTGTATGCAATACCGAGTTTCACTAAACAACGATATGCTATTAAAATATTATTAAAACTAGCCGTTATGAATAGTAATACCCACATTTTGAAATTTTGTAAATTTTATTTTTCAAAATGGAATTCATTTTTGGATTCGGAATATTGAAATTATCCTAGGGTGAAATTTTGGTATTTTTCTGAAAACTTTCAATTTTTGATGAATAGTGAAAACACTTGGTTACTATTTAAAAACCAACTTTTTATTTAAATAATTAATTATTTTATTTAAATTTATTTTAGGTCAAAATTGATACATAATACCTATATAAGTTCAATTTAATTCATTGGAGTCATTTTATTATAATTTTAGATATATAAAAATTTTATTGAACTTTTGACCGTCTTTTACCCACCTCCTAGGAGAATTTTCAAATTTACATAAAACTTAATTTTACCTCTTTTGTGAATGTAATTTCATAAATCCGAGAGACACGGTTGATGTCAGTAAGTAAAATGTGGTTCAATGAGATGAAAATATTTTTTGGTGAATATTAACTTTTTACTTTTTTTTACCACAGTTAAAAGTAAATAGGGTAATTAAGGGTAAAAATGATATTATTATTACCCTAACACATGTACTAATTCTATTTTATAAGTTTAATTCGACCCAAAAAAACTTTAGGAATAAAATATGACCATTTAGGCCCACTTGGATTAGATTAGGACATTTATTATTAATTTATTTAAAGAAGGGTTAAAATAGTTAAAATCAAAGTTTAATAACTAAATCATTTTTAATATAGGGTTATACATAAGATAAATTAGACTATAAATATTAATTATAAATATAAAAAGATTTCCTACATAATTGTTTTTTATTTGTAATTTTTAGACAATAAATAATTTAATTTATTTATGACACAATGATGATGCAATAATTATCTTATTAATGAAATATTGACATAATTGATGTTATAAGTACCCAAATAAATGTAATTTGAGACTTTTTATGAATTAAAATAATTTTATATGTTAATATGACATGTTAGTATTGATTTAATTAACTTTTTTCGAACTAATATTTCTGTTATGATTTTCACAAAAATCAATTACCAAATAGTGTCAAAATTGACATAAAATAGTTTTTAAAACAAATATTCTATTATTAATTGTTATTTTATTCCTAAAAATCTAAGGTTCGGCCAAATGACTTAGATAAGGTTATATATATTAATAATAAACAACTTGGGGTTCGTTTGTCTTGTTATATTAAGTTTATTGACCTTATAGTGTAAGAAAACAAGAAGACACGGTAAAACTAAAATTATTTAACTTAAAGTTAAATCTAAATGATAAGGTTAAAATAGAAACCTAAACTTGTCTAAATTCTATTTTATGAGAGGATTTTGACCCATCCCAACCTTAGATTATAAATAAATCAATTTGTAGCTATTTAAAACCGAATATGACTTTATAATAAAATAATATTTTTAGTTTTTCCAAAGGTGCCCCTCTCCTCCCTTATAAAAGGGCACCTCCTCCCTCTCTTCCTCACACAAATTTGAGCCTTCAAGGTCGGCCAACCCCTGCCAATTTCTCCTCTAAACTTCCCTAGAAATATCCTAGATGTCCTGGTATTCTTCAAAGACCAATTTTAGTGCCCTAAAAGGAGGTCTCAAAGAGGCGCTTCAAAGAAGAGGTAATGTCCGTTTCCGATTCTTTCAACTTTATTTCTTCTTCCACTTCTTCTTCTTTAGTTGTTTCATTATGAAGTAATAACATCATTATAACTAATATACTTATATGTTATTATAAGTATGAAACAAACCTATTTCACCATCTATCCATCCTACGGAAAATGAAATCACCGCGCATGCGTACGTACGGAATACCGTCTCCACGCCGTGGTGTAATCTATTTTCCACCACCACCTTACTTGGATGGGTATAATGGTGTAAAGAATAAATATATATGATTATTGTAAAGTGATTCTGAAATAGTATACATACACTCCAATAAAATTCCATGATCGTGGGAATGATATCATCGCTCGTGCGTACGTACGGAATACCGTCTCCACGATGTGATGCGACTCGTTCTACATGATTTTTTCATTGCATAATGATTACATAAATGAATTGAGTGAATAAATATGATATATATTACAATAATACCATTCTGGAAATGAGGTATCTATAACTTAAAAAGAAGAATAATAATTTATTCGACAAAACACGCATAAGAACAAAAAGTAATAAACACCTGAATAACTAATAAACACCCGAATAACAAGTAGCAATAAAATATTACTAATAAGAAGCTAATAATATGACCATATATGATATCATAACAATGATTATGATTCTTTAATAAGTCAATGAAATTATTTAAATCATTATATAGGAGGTTTGGACACTTACGATGCAAATCGGACCTAAAGTAAGTGACAATCTTGCAATCTCAATTTTTATCTGAGATTGTTTATACTTCATAATTTACTGGGGAATATTTATCATCCACATCCATGTTTCCTCAATATGTAATATTATTTATATCCTCCTACAATTTTTTAAATCAAATTTTACCCCTCGGTGAGTTTTTAGTAAAAGATATGAAAGGAATCTTTTGTCGTTTTTCGTACGAGGTACTTTTTGAATTTTCCGAAAAAAGTACGAGAATAATGTTTTTTTAACTTATACAGAATGAATGGATTTTTAAATCATTATTTCCAGGAAGCTTCCTTTACAAGTTTTCAAGTTTATTTTTAATCAACTTCTTTTAGTTTAAAATTGTATGACATGTTAAGAAAGGAAAAATGTTTTTGAAGTAGAAAGGATATTTTCCTCAAGAATGGAGTTCAAGTGTTTTATCAAAAGTATTTTCCATATAAGATAATATAGGGTTCTGTTTCTATCCCTATTATTACATTGATTTGATTATTTTGTGATGGAATTATTTTTATTAATTCCTTTATCTTATATGAATTGTTTTATGATGTCACGATGTTTAAGAATCCCATTTTTATTACATGGGTTATGCAATGATGTATGATTTATGATTTTGTGGCACACATAAGAATGGTATCATTATGAGATTGGTGGGACCTATATCTCCCTCCAATGCATTGGGTAAAGATTTATATCTCATGAGATAGACATGGCTTGAATGGAAGGTTAAACCGGTTCAGTGAAACAGGACTGAACTCGGTTCAGAAATGGACTTTGTACGCTAATATAGTCTTGGCTATGAGTCTTGACTACTAAGAAATGATTCTCTATGAATATGTGTGTATGCCACAAAGTTTCATGTTTTAAGTTATGATTATTGGGATTAAATTTCACTACTATGATTTATCCCATGTTATGAAATTATGATTTCTTTTACAGGTTAAGATTTCCAAAATGTTATGTTCTTATGAATATGATGTAATTGATATTTCTTTTGTTTACCCTTACTGATAATTTGAGCTCACCCTTTTCTATGTTTTCTTTCCCCAAGTCAGGAAGAAGGATATTAAGTAAGATATGCCAAAAGGGACTATAGATATGATGAAATAAATGGGAGACATTATAGATGCTTTATGAACCAGTTGTTTATGTTTCCAAGTTTCTAAAGACACTATACCTATACGTTCCTTTCATGGTTTTGTTATATGTTGTAATAAGTATGCTTAAAATTTGAATTATTAACCATTTATGTAAATTATGGGTCGTTATAATGTGTCTGATACTTCTTTGTTCAAAAACTTGTGTCTGGAAACCTGTATCTAGAAAACAACTTTCTCAAAGATTTTTTTTCTAATCCTTTGTGTTTGGATTCAATCATTCAAAAAATTTCACCTATTTTTCAAAAAAAATATTTTTCAAAAGATTATTTGTAAAAAAATAAAAAAAACTTTGTTAAAACATCACAAAATTTCTTCAGTAATGGAAAAACAAATGACATTGTTTTGTGAGGTAGTAGTCTGCTGTACACACAGATGATGATTTCATAAACCATTTGATGAGAGTGTGTTTGGTTGTAGTTTAATACCTTAACATAAAAAAATCTTAGTATATAGAATATAATGAGGTTATTATATCATAATGGTATAATAATAATTAAATGGGGTTTATAAAGGAATAAAATAAAAATGCTTGTTGATAAACATTACCTCTTTTTTCAGGTAACTCCTTTTAGTTTGCACTAATGACCTTCCTTGGTTGGATTTAAACCCAAATTAAGTTTTATAGGATGATATGAGGAAAGTTTATAAGTGATTTGGGTAGGTATTTTCAAAACCAAAATATTTTTGAAAGTGTAAATAGAGGATGAGAGATGGTGGCCTTTTATAAGTAAGGTGAGTGGCACACTTGTAATTTTTTGAAAGACTGAATTACACCCACATTTTCTCATGATATTAGGACAAAATAATGGTTTATTATTGATACTAGAAGGTATAAGGTTGAAATATGTCTAAAAAATGGGTTTTGTACAAGTTCATAATTTATTTTTATCCTTAATTTTAAACTTTAATCCCCCGATAAGCTCGTTTTTACCTTAATCGTTGCGATTAATTTTAGCTATTTTCACAAATAATTATGGTCAAAAATTAAATTAACTTTATCATAAATTATGAATTATTCTGATTTCAAATATGGAATATATTTTTCCAAATTAAATTCACGTAAGTGAAATTTATAATTTAATATTAATCCCACAGATGTGGTGAGATAGTGGTTTTTTTAAAGTTGGGGCTAAAGCCTCTATTTATTATGACAGAAAAAACCTCATTATATCTAGGTAGAGGGAGAACCATTACATAGACCATAGTAACAAGGCTAATTTTATCATGAACATGGCCCAAATTCCTAGTGTAGTTTCATGCCTACGTCACCATCTTCCTGTATTTTAAAATAATTTTTAGAAAAACCCATTTTTAAACCCCAAAAAAAACTTATACTAAAAATCAATATAAAGTTGATTCAAAGTAATTAAGTGGGTTAAATATAACTAATTAATTATTAGGTTACTTGGAAACATATTCAAAACATATTAAGACTTTTAAATTAATTAATTTATTGTAAATAAAATACTTTTAAAAAATATGTACTTTTCACTATTCACTAAAAAATCAATATTTTCCAAAAAGTCCCAAAATTTCACCCAAAGTAAATTTTGATATTTTTATTAAAAAATTAAGTTCATTTTATCAAATAAATTTTATAAAAGTTCCAAACATTTATCACAATATTTTTTCCATGAAAATAAATACAAATCATTTTTGAAGAAAAAATATTTTTGAAAAATAAAAAAAATTTACTAAAAATTGATTGATTGTTTACTAAAAATTTATCAATAATTTATATTGAGTAAGAAATATATATATTTAATAAATTAGTTAATACTATTCATACCCACCAATTTAACAACTATGTTATAATGGTAATATATATCATGGGTCGTTTAAGTTCAATGTTGCATGTTGAACCCACTATCGAACATAAAAAACTCAAGGTTGTGTGTAACATAGGATAAATTGAGTGTTGTGTGTAATGCAGTAGAACATAGTATTGCATGTAATGAAATATAAACTTAGTTTTGTGTGTTATTTATTCTATCAAATATAATTTTCTTATTTTAAAATCTCATGGTGTTACATATAGTTTTTTAAGTCGCCCTTCTGGCCACATGAGAAACAGAAAGCATCATATTCCCTTACTTTCCTATTGATATTCCTATTTTTAGAAGGGTGTGAAAAATATTTAGGCTTAAATATATTCTCTTTCACTTTTTTTTTGTTCAAAATAAGGAGAAAATGATTTTCATGCTTTATATCCTTATCTACTTGGAAAATAAGAGTGGGAAGATCTGGAAGAAACTTCTCAATGTTGTTCATATCAAAATTTACAATAAATCTAGATAATATCTAAGGGAGTGATGCCAGAATGAAATATATTCCCAATTATTTAGGGATTTTAAACCCTAGAACCTCTATGCACTCAATGTATCCAATGATCTTGAATATGTGAAGCCTAGTTAAGGCACCTTCTCCAAGCCTTCTCTGAAGGAGCACATTGTAAATCTCAAACCATTCCTATCTAACTCTCTCCTAGTAAAGACCAAAGAGGTGCTCAGACATGCTATACACATCCATGTTTTCATGATACTTTATGAGTTCATTATAAATAGATTAAATCATCAAATATTTAACATCAACCATGACATTTAAATTTTTGTTATAGATAAGGAAATCTTCATCACCTACCTCCTTAGTGAGTAGATAAGGACTGACTGAATGGCCTGAAGGCCTTAATTTTTATTAATTTTGGATAAACCCCCTTTTAAGGAAAAAGGGGGGGAACCTCATATGAATTCAAGTACATAAATACATAACATAAAATGAATGAAAAATCCCAAAACAAAACTACTAAGAAATACCCCTACCTAGCATCATCATCAGTATAGAAAACCTACACTAGTGCATGATAGTTCAGAAAGTTGTCCTGTGCATAAATGCATAGGCCCGGTACCTATGATGGAGCCATAACCTCTCAAACTTCCAAATCTTAAAGGTCCTGCACAGTTAAAGCACCTTCTCAAATCCTCGTCTGGAGAAAATCTTAGTAGAAATTCTGGAAGAAGCATCCAAAATCCAAACTGAGAAAAAAAAACTTCTTTCTCAAAACCACTCACTCTGTAAACAACACCAGTGCTTCGATTCCATGGAAACAACATCATTCCACAGATCAAGACAACCTTCATCAAAACACCACACTACATCACCATCACTTGTTCATAGAAAACCACACAGCAATTCACCTGAACACCAGCATCCAACAAATATAAACAACATCTAGAAACAATCATGCACAAAATACCAACACCCAGCATCAATCAGCCACGAGCCGACCAAAATCATCAACCAAAATAACAAAAGAGTCCAGATGTGAAGAAAAATGCTGAAGAACCAGACATCCAACCAACACCAAAATCTCTACCACAACACAGATCAATATCTTTACACGAATCTATACGCACCCGAAATAAAAAATGATTGCAAGAAAACTAAAAAGGAAAAAGATCACCAGCATGTCGGACGGTAGACCTGACACAAGACAGATCCTGTCTTCGCCATCCTAGTTGCACGTAGAGAGCACGAAGAACCATATAACACACTCATGGAAGATGAGGTGGAAATCTTAGGCTAATGAAGCTGGATATTGGCTGCGGATCAGCACCGTTCCTCCTTGAGAAACCCTATCTGGCGAAGAAGGATTTGGGCGGGGGAGGGGCTAGTAGTGGTGCCATAGGTTGAGATGACCAAGTCCATGGAGTTGCTGATGCCACCACAATCGAGGATCTGCCACCCCGAAACCCACCGAGCATTAGTAAGGAGGTCCTGTGCCAACCCTAGGCATAGGAGGTGGCACCACACCAACCCTAGGTGGTTCCATGTAAGTTTTCCATTCACGGTATAACACAACCCAAAGGTGTTTAAACCACTCATAGGAGTTACTTCTAATTAAGAGGTTGTATTTATCTAATATTGACCACATGGATAGTATAAATGATTAAATTTTCATTTTTATTATACAATAAAAAGTTCATATTTTTAATACTATTCTTGATTATAAATTTTATGATAAATAACAAATTAATTGATTTTATTAAATCTCCCACTATTTTATCAAGTCCCAATATCCCTCACCATTGAAATTAGAATGTCTAGTTTCTAAGACATTCCAGTAGAAATGATAAATATTCCCCTTTACATAACCCCAAAAAGGGTTGGCCAAGTTACTTGAAGATATTTAGGTAGACAGGTCTTTACCAACTTCAGGATTACAGCTCCTTGATATGTTGAGTGGATTCGCTAATCCCAAAATCCTGACTAGAATTTCCTTAAAACTTTCCTCCAAATTACACCAAGTATATCAAGAGATACTCCTCTTGATGTAAACTAGTTAAGTAAACCCAAAAACTTCATAATAACTCCCCTTATAAAGGTAAGTGTCCCAACAAGGGTTGGCAAACAATTAGTTCTATTGATTTATATTCATATTCAAGTAACAAAAGGCCAAGTTTGACTTAATATTAGGTTGAGGGATTTTAATTAATTATACATAAATTATATATTTTTTTATCCATTACATTTATTTTTAATTTAAAGTGAATTTTACTTAATTAATTAACCATATTGGATAAAAGTTTTATGCACAATACATTTATTTATTTTCCTTATTTTCACATTAATTTATTTATTTATGTGATCAAAGTCTTACATCCATAAAATAGAAAATTTCATAGATATAAATAAATAATTAATTAAATGACCCAATGATGATATTTATCTAATGGTTTATTTAATGTGAGGACATTAAACCAACCCTTGAACTAGGGGAAATAACTCATTTTTTTTCAGTATTAGCATGAATTACAACATTCCACCTATCCACCCATCCACCTATGTAACACTTGGGTTGGAATCATTATGGTTCTATATTTAACTGCCTCCATGCCCCTTCGAAAACTCTATTAATTAAAAATATTTATAACTCACATGTAGGTGATGGGAACAAAAGGATTGGTTAAAGGGGAATTACATAAATGTCCTTGGATACACAAGTCCTATATAACAATGGAGGGAGAGATAACTCACAATCCATCACATTTAATTTAATAATAATAAATTTAAAATCCATGTAATAAATTTAATTAAAACATCCAACAAATACACAAGTCTTGGTTAAGCTCATGAATGACCATACATGCAATGTACACTCAAAAGTAAATGGATAACCTTTATTTCTTTATCTATTCTTTATTATTAAGATAAACATGGTCGCATTAATTAATAGATAAATTAATTAATTAATTCCCTTACCTCTTAATGGCTATTCAAATCCTCTTGAGTATAAACATCATAATGCAATTAATGGAAAATAAATGGTAGAAGCAATATTTTCATATTTATTACAATAAATTAATTAAGCATTTAAAATTATTTAAAAGCCTCATTAAATTATCAAACACATAAAGTTATAATCAAAACAATAATTTTTTAATGTTGCACTTTTCAATTTAATGTACCTTTATTTTTCTAGTAATTGGGAGACTACACAGTGTTTACTATCCAGATACATGTCATGTACCTCAGTTGCCATGTATTTGGGTCACACTCTTGAGGATTTATCATGTTGACCCAACCAGACTAAATGACATGTACATACCAACTACATGCACTGTATCCACTTTCTATGTGCCCAAGATACTCTTTTGGGTCTTTGGTGTGTATCTCAGCTGATTACATGGTGTGTACAAGCCAGCTACATGCCACGTGATCTGAATGTCATATGCCCATGAAACCTGCTGAAAGACTCAGTGTGTTCTCGAGCGAGAGACTACATGACATGTTCACTCAACCTACACACCATGTATCTCTAATAATATTTTTCTAAATAGCTCATCATGTATCTCGGATGTGGGAATTTATGAACCAAACACCATGTACACTTCATACACGTTGTTTATATCATAAATGTTTCAGGTTGTTAGTCTCACGTGGTTTGACCATGTATTATGACTACACGGATTGCGCGATTTACGCCACTAACCCATGTAGACTACATGACATGTATACTGATACATGACATGTAATTCGATAACCATTTTATAGGTTGGACGTTCAACACACAACATACACCATGTGTAATAACTGATTGGAATGATGTGTATCCTATGAGATGTCCAAGTGCAACGTACTAGGGTATAAAGTGTGTAATTATAAGTACATGTTGTATAACCCAATATTACTGATTCTTTTGGAAATTATTGATGGAATATACGGCCGTTCTTAATCTGTTATTAGATATTTAAGAAAATTAAATACTAAAAAAACATAATTAATATGTCAATAACATGTTAATTTAAATCATATTAAATAATGAATAATAAGAAATGAAAATTCAACCATGATTGTGTATGGATCAACAATCAAATTAATAATTATAAATTTAAATGCGACCACTCTTATAGCACTTTTTGGTTCTAGGAATAGTGGAAGGTTCAGTGGTGGGTGATATATCAAAATTTATTTTAATATTTCTATGACCAAAACCATAAGCAAGGATATTTCACATCAAATTTATAATTAATTTATTTAATATTGATAGAAATGAATACCCAGGCTTAGGATATTTCTTTGATGTGAATGTTGATCATCTAAAAATACCCTTTCTAGTTGCCTTAGTTGCACTATAAGGATCCAAGGATATAATCCCTCTAGTGGTGATATATATATTATCCTTTAATATCCTAGAAACTCCAATTGATCTTTTAGTTCTAGCATGATGAATCGATTGTATTGTGTTGTTTATATTGATATCTCATCCTTCGATCTTGAAGGAATCTCTCTTGCATTTCTATTTCTTGAGAGGGAGAGAGAAGTATGAGTTGATATAGAATTCGTTGTGTGTGACAATTCTCTATTTATATTTCACCGATCAATTTCTTCACCCACTACACAATAGACATAACCATATATTTATAAAGTTATGTTTTAGGTTAAAAAATATTATTTAATTACATGTTAGACCTTAAATAACATAATAAACTTTAATAAACCCCATGACATATAATAATAATAATATTATTTCTAATGTGTGCCAACTTTTGAAATAAAAAATATTATTTAACCATATTGTTATTTAATATTTGTCACCAGACATAGACTTGGTCCATTTTCACTCCTCTAGAATTTATTGAACACCCAAATAAATATTTAATTTAAATATTTTATTCATAAATAAATATTTTCGATCAAATAAAACAAAAATAAAATCATCCTTTGGTCTTGAGAATAGTATCTATTCAATTAATTAAATTAAAATAGAATTTAATCGAGATCATCAGAAACACTTAGTGTGTGACCCTCTAGCATTAATTCTCATTGGAATTAGGAAAAATTTCCTAAAGTCCAAAATTACTGTCTAGTAATGGATAAAGGCACCCACAAGAAAGAACTTAATGTCACAAAAAAAATAACCACATACAAATGGTCACTGTGTAATATAATCATTTTTTCACAATATCTCCTCAAACAGGTTTCACATCCATGCCACCAACCTATATGTTTGATATGTATTTCTTTGAATACTTGAAAAAAACATGTCATTACACTATGACCATGAAATTTAGGGTGACGATTCTATTCCAATCAAAGGGCCGAGATATCAACTTTTATAAAGATGGAAGGGATAACTCCTTCCTCGACTTATCCATTAATGACATGTGAATCTTGACGTACCCAAAGTTCCCTACTCCCTGTCATGATAATCTTAAAGTCTAAGTACCATTACACATTCTTGTAGATAAGAATATCTAATGAAAATAATAATGTGGAATTCCTAATGGTGTCTATGTTCTCATAATCTTCCATATTGGATATTACCAAGTGTGAAATTCATGAGAAGAAGCCTCATCTGCTTATGAGTACTCACAACTGATAGTATATATACTATGGGTCCCATCATAATATGTTATCCAACTACAAAACATTATTTAAGAATATCATCATAGAACTTGAAGGTTATCACCATAGAGGGGAATTTTTATGACCTTATCAATGTGAATTATACTCTAGAACATTATTACATTAGAGTCATGTAGAAAAATGAAAAATATATAATAAGAAGTTTTATTAATATTCAATACATTTAATATACATGTAACCAAAATACAAATAGTTGACCCTAGGAAACCAACTCCAACACTCATAATTCCCATGAAAACAAAATAAAGTAGTATTTGGAATATCCTTATCCTTAAGATTTATCTGATGATATCTTGACTGTAAATAAATCTTCGAGAACCAACTTTCCCCCTTTATCTGATTGAATAAATAATCAATCCGCCAAAGAGGATAGTGATTCTTCACTGTCACTTGGTTCAAGTGATGATAATTGAAAAAAATAAACAAAACACAATCAACCCTCTTAATGAACACAAATAGTGCACCCCAAGGTGACACACTCAGCTGAAAAAAAATTACTACAACAGATCATCAGGCTATACTCAGAGATCTCACAACTTAGAAGGCAATATCCTATACATATTCATTGAGTTAGGAGACATGTCCGATTGTTCCTCGATCCCAAACTTGACCTCACATTGAGGGGGTAACACTACATACTCCTTAGGAAAGACATCAGGGTACTCTTCTACAACCCTAAGAAACACCAACTACCGATCATTCAACAAGATCAACATCAACTCATCCATCAAATATAGTGAGGAAAGAACACACCTCCGACCCATCCGAGGGTCTCTATCGCAAAAAAACATCACCAACTCTCCATAATCATCATAGAACATAGCCTTCCTCCTAAATAAATCCATGAAAGTGTACATGAAATAAAACCAATCCATGCCAAGGATGATGTCATATTATTGTATTCGTAAACATATGAAGTCTCACCAAGAGTGGTGCCACCCCAACACTAACTCATAGTCACAACACACTTTATAAAAGACAACTCACCCTCCAAATAGAATATTTGACACAAAGGGAACTAGAATACTCTCTATCTTAATTCACAAACCATGGATAAGGGTAGGTGATATAAATTAGTGCACATCTCCTAAATCAAACAAAGCATGAACCCATGTAGAAAACAAGAAAAGGGTACCTCAAAGGACTTCTGGATTGGACGAAGTTGACAACTCTAAAGCATGAAGATGACCGAGACCTACCCTATGACCTTGTTGAACCTACTGTCAACCAAATCCAGGGTTTCACTCTAATATTCATGGAAGAAAATCTTATTGAGGTTGAAATCTACCTACCCCATCTCCCCTTTTTTGATCCCAAACTAGAACACCCTGCTGCTACTACCTCATCTAAAACTGCTTCAATGATACAGCTGGTGTAAACTAATTGATCTAAAAGGTTCGACACTCTTGTTAATAGTAACCTCATCATTTATAAGAAAAAACAAATTTGATCCCATAACATAGGTCTGAAACCCACCACCCCATAGAAATGAGATGAGGTATGGGACCTACCCTCGACTGAGTGAAATATCTTCTATCCAGGAAACTAGAAACCTCAAACCATAACTATTCTTTGTGAGGAATCCTGATTAATCCCCTCTCATGATGATCTTATTCTGGCTATCATACTCTCACAAAAACCTAGAGATACATCTTCAACATAAATGGGGTGAACTAGAACTAGATATTTGGATGAAAAGACTCCTCAAAATGCCTCATCCTGGCCTCCTCATCTAGAAATAGGTCTGAATCATATCATATAAGGGTCATGAAATAGATCCTAAACTCTCACATGCTGGAACTCCCTTGTCAAAGGGTAAGAAGTTACTGGCGACTGGACGCCTTCACGATCAAATAAAGAAACTCTACTCAAAATAGGTATAAGAACTTCTCCTATGAGACTGCTGACTCCCCACAATCCCTGAAGAATAAGATCCACCACTACCTCACTACTCCATGGAGCATTTTCACAATCAAAGAAACTTAGTGAACCTTCTTAGCATAGATCAAACCGAAAGCAATCTCAAACTCTTATAACCAGTCTTCTGTGATTGAGTCTAAAATGGATCCCTCATAATTATATAGACACTGGCACTGAAACTCTTAGAGTATACACCTCCAAGTGTCATCATAGTTGACCTATACTCTAAATTTTTTTTCTGGCACATCCAAGTGAACATAATCAGCTCAAACTTTATGAGGATGTTGACCTAGATCCATTCCGAAAAATAAAAAATTATTAGAATCCTAAACCTAGAATATAGAATACTTAAAATTAATTAATTAATTATTATCCTATTAAGGTTTTAACGCATCCTAAGGTATACCCATTTCAAAGATAGGCACAAATAATACTAATAAATAATCCTTTCCTAGGTCTCTACCCTACAACCAGTACCGCTTCATTTAGTAGTCTCAGTAAAATTAAAGGTCCATGCATCAAATCACATGGGCCCCTAAATACCCATGTCTCAATCGATATCTTGTGTTTACATCACTAACTAAACTTAGCCGAAACTATTTCTCTACCAACCCATGCAACCTCACTTGTGCCTAACTCCAAACTCCATCCTATCCCTCAACCTGAACCTCCCTTTGAAACCAATATATCATGACCCCTTTACCCAAAGGGCAACCATCCTGGTCCGACAATGAGATAAGGGAGATGGTGACTTCCTGAGTCCCACCTCTATTAAGCCCCGAGTTGAAAACTAGCACCGATGGTATAATAAACATACATATGGGAGGCATTACCCTCTAAGAGAACATGATAATGAGAGAGATAATACATATACACCCAAAAAAACTTTCTAAGACACACACATGCATGCACACACACACACATGCACATATATATAAAGAAATAACAAGTGAATACATGCAATGTTATATGGAACTTAAAAACAAAAAATAAAACCAAAAGTACCAAAAAGGTAAAGATAACAATGACCATGAATCCCAAACATCTCCTATAAAACCACAAGCTAGTAATATCTATACCAATATCCAACCTGATCCCGATGTCCTAAAAACAATTTATATATACGTGGGGTGAGAATAATAGTATACTCAATGGAATCCTCTCCAAATCCTCTCATGAAAGATATAAAGGAAGCATGCTAAAGCATAATGAATAATAGTGAAACTAACTCATCACCTAAAAATGTATACAAAGTTCCCAGCCTCACCATGGATAAATCTCACCAAGTATTACATACAAGAGAGCATATAATATATTAATAATACATCAAGGGAACCCCACTCCCACTTCCCCACTAGTTTCCAATCTTCCCCAATGTCGCACGTCCTGAGCCATCTCTCTAAAAAATACGCTAGCTTGAAGAATCTTGGGAAATACATCACAACACTCACTATGTGCATCACATCATCACATCATCCCATATCACATATTTATATAATAAAAAATTAGTTTCTAGTATCCAACATAGCCTGTAATATGTATATCATACATCAATTATTATACCTCAAGCCATTATAAACCAAACACCAAGTAAAGTACCTCAATCCATCACATACTATACACATCATACCTATAATAATCCTTTGGATACTATATATGGGGATACATGTGTGTGAATAAAAACAAGCGATCACAACCCCCTATATATTTATATGGGAAAAATAACTACCATTCATACCAACACACATAAATACCAAGAGAAGAGAGTAGATCTATAGGGGGTAGTGAGCCATCTATTATTCCATCAGGATGTTGGGGAAAACAT
Source organism: Viscum album (assembly GCA_963277665.1). Taxonomy (NCBI): domain Eukaryota; kingdom Viridiplantae; phylum Streptophyta; class Magnoliopsida; order Santalales; family Viscaceae; genus Viscum; species Viscum album. Next base: position 2,104,190,225 of record OY728140.1, on the reverse strand, counting down.
CCTCCCATATTCCACTGAGTGTTAGTCACCCTAACTAACATGAGTGGTGTAGTGTATGAAATCATAGAATATACAGGATATAATATAGCTCACAACCACACTATGAGCATAACTTAGTCTTATAATAAACTTCAGCTAATGTCACTCGAACCCCTGACTGCCATTTACATGACTAGATATCCTATATGTACACAAGAATTTAAAGAGATATATTAAATTCATTCTTTTATTTCATAAAAAAATTAATTTACATTAATCAATTCATTATCCATTAATTAACGAACAAAATTATTCCGAATTACATTACTTTAATCATTAGAGTAAAGTCCATTCCCTCTCGGAATATTCTAATTTCAGAGCTTCTCAATATTAACATATTTATAGCATCTACATTCCATCAACACCAACCCCATGGTTTAAGTCATTTATTAATCATTATTAACATCATTCCATAATCTAGGTACTCCAGGAAAACCATCCTAAGATACCATCAAGAGAAAACATGAAACCAAACACATCCATCTACCTAAAGTAGTGGGAAAAGGAATGCAAATAAAACAAGAAGCTCAACCATCAACCATTAAACATATTTATTTCAAGAAAGCATCCAAATTTATCACATCAATGGGTAAGACCATTTTCAACCCATTCCATTATCTCTTCTTCCATCCCCAACACCCACATACATATCCCAATACATTTTTTTTATCACAGGAATCAAGTGATACCACAACACCCATGCCTCCCTTCCCTATATCACATTCTCCATCCCAGGCTCATCCATCCCAGGATCATAACATCATCTGGGACACCCCACCCCATATCACATAAGCCAATCCCAGTATCATCCATCCTAGGATCATAACATCATCTATAGAGAAGCTCACATCTAGATCTCATCATAAGGAAACAAGAAACAAACAAGCATAGTTGACAAGGAAACCTAGGCCCTAAAATAAGTTATACAACCTTTATACATAAATGAGCCCGGATGACTCCAACACAAGGCTCTCATCCTTCTCAAGAAGATATAAAACTTAGTCCCTAGAAATTATCTTTATTAAAAAACTAGTTTTTACTCATTCTTGAATTAACCAATTCATTATTTATAGGATCCAACTTCGAGCAACCTAATGAATCAAACTACAGAAAGATACTAAATTAATCAAACAATTAATTTAAACATGCTTCCCAATATAAATTCCAGTTTCAAAAAACTTGATTAAATACAATATATTAACATGAATTTAATTATTTTAATTAATAATCATTAATATGATTCATATTATTTATCAGATTCTATCAACATATGGAATCACACATTCAATTAAACATGAATACTTGCATCAATTTGATCATTATCAAATTACAACAAACACCAAATTCATTAAACATGCCTATTTATTCTCCATCCAATTAATTATAAATTAATTTTGGCTTTAGGTTCTTTACAATTTCCCATAAAAAAACATGCTAATCCATATAACAACAGAACATGCTAACAAAAATTTCATGGATAGCATACTATCTAGTAAAATAGGAGTAAAACTATTATCACAGTATAAAGAAAGAACATCAACATTAAATTGATAACCCATTATTTATTAATCTAGTTCAATATTCATTAAGTTAATTACATTTACATCCGTAGGGATAAACCATGTTAATTTTACGACTTCATGTAGATAATTAGGAGAAGCAATAAATCACCTACCTGGAAGAAGAAGCTTCACATGACTTGTTGCAACAAAAATAGGGGCACAAACAAGATTGAGTTGCCACTAGAGGAAAAATGAGACAATAATAGAAGGATTACATTACTCCAAGGTATGGGATTCAAAATTTCGAATATTAAGAGAACACAAGAATGGAATAAATGAAGGGAAGGACCTTTATTTTTGAGTTGACAAATACGGGATGATCAGAATTTTAGATCGCAAGAGATTTAATTACAACTATTATGGATATCATTAAACTACATGTGAAAGGATATTTTTATAACCTAAACCATATTATAAAATCAAGTATATAATTATCCTTGATGGATCGACCTTTGAAGGCCCATGATTCACACCGTTGAAAGGCTCGCATGACCATTTTCATGAAACTGGTGAAAAATATAGGTGGTTGATTCCAAATAGATGAATTACCCATGTATTAAAATTCCCCACATAACCATTTTCACATAGCTATTTTATCATGTATTCAATCGATCACATAGTTGATCCACACAACCGATCACTCACATAGCCGATCATTCACATAGTTGATCCGTGTAGCAGATTCACATAGCTGATCACTCATATAGCCTATACATGTAGATGATCCATCTATGAAGACAATTAATCCACATAGATAACCTAGCCATGTAAATAATCTCATGTAGCTAATGGATCCACATAGCCTATTTGACCGACTATGAATTAGGCTCTCACCCAAGCCGTGAACCACAAATTCACGATGTGAAACCCTTATACATTGTGAATCCTTCATGATTCCACCTTTTAGTATCAAAACAACTCTAGAAATTATATAGGCCTCCTCCAAGAACCATTGTCTTTGAAAAAATTCAAAGGGTCAGAATAGATAGATCCAAGTCCTTACACACACATCAACACACACACACACACATGTGATCGACATAGGATATGGGTCTCATAGGCTACACATGCACACACATGTGATCAATATCAAACATGGGTCACATAGGATACACACACACATGTGATCATATCATGAAAATAATCATATACAGGGGACCTATATGGTAAGGAGCTTCCTACCACATATGTGTCAATGTCAATATCATGATTTACTAAGAGTAGAATCTAAAGTCACACTTGCACATCAACCAGATCAAACTCACATGCTAAGGGTACCTAAAAATATTTCCAATAATCCAATATAATAAGGGTTCTAGAATAAGATTTAAGAAGGGAATCATTCTAAGAGGGTATAACCACACAACTTAGCCAATGAAGACCATCACCAATGGTTGATCTAGGTCTAATCAAAGGAAGAGAAATAGTTTCTCCCAGATACGATGACTGGAGATGAATAGGTTAAGATCCATATGAGTCTAGATCAATAATAAAAAGTCTCCATATCTTAAGGTCAATAAAGTTCAAACAAGGATTGGGATGTGAAGAATGAGGTTACCCTAGAAAATAATAAGAATGGATGACCAGATTTCACCCTAGATCTGTTTGGATCTAAGAAAAAAAAAACAAGAGGAGGAGGGCCAATCGATTAATAGAGAGATAAATTAATTAAAAAGGTAATTAAACATCCTTTTATGAATATCACATAAGTTTCCCATTTTAAACACTTGGAACTCATGAAGATCTATATCCTTTTTATCATTTTCAAATTATAAAACAACCTTGACCATGACACGGTAATGCCCACTATGGACATTGTGGTCTCGAGCACACCCATCCCAAGTAACCTGACACGACAACCCACCAGGTAATGTTGTTAAAACCTAGCATGTTTTGGACTCACTATACCTTCCACCATGGCGTGTCCATGCCTCTCTGGTCATGGTCTATAGGAGGACCCACAACACTAAACACCTAAGACCATGCTCATTTGTGGGTGTGTTGGTCCTACCCATTTCACACAAGAATTATCTAGGAAGAAAATGTCCTACACCATGGTGTGGTCCTACTCATGGTGTACCCTAAAATGCCTAAAACCCTGTTTAAGCCACCATTAACCTCCCACTTTACACAGATCCAAGTTAAACCATTACAAGGCTCAAAACACTATTTATGATGTGATAAAACTTAAATAAACATGACTTGTAAAAACGAGGGTGTTACAAATATCCCCCTATAATGACTTATCATCCTCGAGAAGTTCCCCCCATAGTACTGCTCAAACAACATAGAAAATTGATCCCAAATATTGAACTTCCTCTCCTATGACACCTCTTGAATCCATCTATGCCACCAAAAGACTCAAAAAAGTGGTATCGTCTTCCCCATCAACACATTGTCGCACTAATATATAATTTACACCAAGTACTCCACAAATGATGCATCTAGTTCCAACCTAGAATCCTTATAGTCGATCAAATGTGCAATATTGGGATTGTGCCTTTTAAGATAAGAAACATAGAACATGTTATTCATACCTAAATAATGTGGAGGAAGGTCCAATCAACAAGACACTTCTATGACATGCTCGGTGATCCCAGGTGGTCCCAAAAACCACAATTTTATTTTCCCTTAACTCAGCAAATGATTATTCACCAACCAAGGTGATACTTACAAGAAAAAATAGTAACCTACAACAAACTGTGAGGTCATCTCCTCTGGTCAGCATATGATCATTGTCTAATCTTAGTGGCAACCAACTACTTCCTGATCAACTGAACCCTCTCAGAGGAATCCTGCAATATACTAGTCCCAACAACATCCATTTCACCCACTCCATGCCAATACAATGGTGAGAAACACCAATAAACATAAATATCCTCAAAATGTTCCATCTAAATCTGATCCTGGAAACTATTATTGTATGAGAGCTCTACTAAGTCCAAATTATCATCTCACGCTCCACTAAATTCTAGGACACATTCATGAAGCATATCCTACAAGATCTGAATTTTCATCTCTAACTATTCATCAGTCTATAGATGATATGCCATACTCAATTTCCACTAATTCCCTAAATCATTCTACAAGACTTTACAAATCTGTGATGTAAAACATACATCCATGTTTGATACGATATTGGATGGCACTCCATGTAGTCGTATAATCTACCAAATATTAAGCATGTTTAAATCATCGATAGAGTGAGTCTCTCAAATCTATAAGAAGTGTGATACTTTCATTACCTAGTAAACTATTACCCAAATGGAATATGATCTTTTTAGGGTTCTAGGAAACCTCACCACGAATTACATCATTACCTCATCCCACCTCCACACAGGAATAAGAAGTGGATGAAGTAATCTTCCTAGTTGATGATGATTTGCGTTGATCTTATGACATGTCAGACAATGAGAGACAAAGTATATGATGAATCTCTTCAATCTAAAACACTAGAAGTTTCACTTGATATATTGATACATCCTCTTCAAACTAGGGATCACTTCCCACTAAGTGGCATGAGATTCCCTCATCAAATATTCCCCCATCAAAACAAAAACCACAATTCTCTAATGGATAAAGACCACATCATCACTATCCATTGACCATACTAGAACTAAGTCACTTCTTGCTAACTGGTCCCACATCATTAAGAATTTAGGATCTGAATATTGGCTGCTCTTTACTCAATACACCAAAATTGATGTGATAACCAAGGGAGAACATATTATCACCCCTTTGTCCTCAAATGAATACACCAACCATTCATACCAATAGACCATCAACCTTCATTCCTATTATGAAGGTCTCTATACTAGATTCTATATTTTCTTGATGAAAGAATCTAAAACAATATTACATTTTTTGGAGAATAATCTATCTCAAAATCTAATTTATACAGATACTCCACCCAATTACTCTACCAAATATTAAATTATCATTGAGATAATATGTAACATAAGATCTTGTAGTCCCTATATATAAAAAATATCATAAAAAAATATAGTTTCACCAACACTTCAGAGCATGGACCATAACTAATAACTCCAAGTCACACGTAAGGTAGTCCCACACATTAGGCCATAGATGGAGAGACCCGTAAGTGACCACCTTATCCCTCTACATCTGTATAACTCCTAAAAAAATGTTTTAGGTATCATAATAAACCATATATCTAATCTCAGGTTTTGGAAATATTATAATTAGAGATTTCATTGGTCTTCTCTTCAGCTTTAGGAAATCCTCTTTACACCGATCTATCCACTAAAACTTCACCCCTCTTGGTAAGCCCATTCATAGGTTCTAATAGACGAGTAAAGTACTGAATGAACTATATGTAATACCCAACTAAATCAATAAATATACTAATCTCAAACAAATTTATATGGTTTCCCCAATACATCACAACCTCTACCTACTTCAGGTCCATACCAATTCCCATATTAGAGATCACATGTCTAAGGAAACATACCTTCTAGATCCATAAGTGATACTTCAATAGATTGGAATAGAACCAATGTGCTCAAAGTGTAATCCAAACAATCTCCATGTGTCTAGCGTGTATCTTGAAGGTCCATGAGTATATGATGATGTCATTAACAAATACCAAAATAAAAGAGTCAAGATTCAGATGGATGATCCTAATCATAATATCTATAAACACTGATGATGATTTTTTTAACCAAAAAGGAATGACATGATACTCATATAGTCTGTATCTACTCCTGAATATTGTCTTATGAATGTATTATTATTTGATGTAAAGTTGGAGTTAGCTTGATCACAAGTCAATCATAGAGAACCACCAGACTCCCCACAACTAATAAAAAAAGTCATAAATCCTCAGCAATAGGTATCTATTCTTCATGACCACCCAGTTCAGCTTCTTGTAGTCTAGACACAATCTAAGACTATCATCCACCTTGTTTGTGGACAATATTGGATCACGCCAGGGAGATTTTCTTTGTTTGATAAAACATTTTGCCTCCAAATCCTAAATATGAACCTTAAGTTCCTCCAACTTGGCTAGTTCCACATTATATAAAGTAATCTATATAGGTTTCTCCCCCAATATGAGTTTGATATCAAATTCAATCCCTCTATCATAAGGGAGTCCTGAGGAATTTTTTGGAAAGGAATCCTAATATAGGTCTACAACTAGAGGATATTTATTTCTCTACCATAATAGCCAATCCCACTATATGTGTCATAATAGCTCTGATATGGATTGGATATAGAACTATTCATCCTACTCCAATATCCCATTGACTGATCAAAACAATTTTCACCCCCTAAGGCATAATAATGTATACTTGTCTCTTGTATCAGTCGATGCACGCCCTATAAATAGTCAAATATTCCATTCCAAATATCACATTAAAGATATTCATATCAAGAATCATAAAATCACATAGATTTTATAGCCAAAAACTACCATGAGTCATTCTAGAAATCTCTAGCGATGATCCACCTTCCTTCCCAAGGGTGTGTTAGGAGAAAGTAACTCAGAAGATAACTTGAATGGAAAGTCATGTCCAACAACAAATTGAGTGGATATGAAATAATAGTAAACTCATGTATCAAAAAATATAGATGAAATTGTATATGTGATCAAGATCGTACTTCAAATAGTAGATGGTCTCTCTCTACTTTCAGCTGGAACTGATTCCACTGCATAAAATTTTATTGCCTCAGTTCCACGGGCCTAGCCCTGAGGCGCATAACTTTCCTAGGTCTCTGGAGTCTATGGGGTTAGATCCTGTTGCTAAGAATCCTGACCATACCCCTAGGTTATAGTCTATATCTACCTTGAATCCCTATGAGAACCTTTATGCAATTACCTTGAATAGAACTGCTGAAGATGTACCATCTTCAGAACACCCTCTCTATAATTGAAACATTAGGAATATCCTCATACCATAGAGGGTGATGAAGAAAATATACTATACTTTGATTTATTGTTGTTGCCTTGCTGCTTTTCACTAGCCTTCCTCTTCTTACTACCAAAAGAGGCACCCACTGTAGTACTTCAATGTCTTTCTGTTGATCCAATAAGAGTTAGAAGAATACATGTATCTTTTCCCCCTTCAAAACTTTTTCAATAATTAATGACTTGTGTAGTAATTTGAGTTATTTCATCAAGTAAAATATCCCAACCAAGTGTTTCAACGCCCTGACCCAAATCACCCAATCTGGGATGGAGTGGCACATGACCTCATGCGTGCCTCCTTATACACATGAGGTTTTTGACTAGTAGTGAGGGTCCAGATAATGGAGTTAGGGAACTATACCTTCGATATCAATAACTATACACAAAAATAATAGAAAATTATAAATAAAACCCCAAAAATATATAGTAGAGATAAATAATAATAAATTATACATCAGATGGAATTATAAACACCATCGAGTCTTATAAGAAAATAAAACAAGGACATCCAATGTAGAAAGTTAACCAATGTATATGAAATAGATAAGAAAATAAATAAAGGTTTTGTGGTATTTATCTGGAATCCTTCTCAGTACTGTCTCTGTCACCATGCAACATCACCTCAACTCAATGTTGTTAGGCCCTTTCCCTTCCCTGGATCCCTGATCATGAATTCTATATGCATATTGAGATACCCATAAAGGGTGTGAGTATACCCCATTAAGATACCAACAATTCATCCTTAACTTAATTTTACATTCATAATAGCTGTATTTTATGATAATAAGGAAATGAGAAATCAATAAAAAATCAATCATGTACCAAGTGGTTGTGTTCTAACCAAGATACCACAAACCTTGATTGTATCAGCTTAATATCCAAGTTGAAAGGACAATAATAATGAAATTTCTTATCAAGGGTTTCCTACAAGGCCACCACACATGTCCCTAGGTCACCACATGGACAATAAGCCTCAAGTTAGGCCACAAGGATATCAAAACCTTTCTTTATCATGATTTAGTCCACAAATCCATTGTACCCCATCTCTATCATTGGTTAGACCATAAGTCCGTAACATCATGAAACTGCCTCAGGTCAGGACACAAGGTCATCATATCCAACTACTACCTTGGTTTAAGCCTCAAGGTCATTATATCCCTGCTCCATGACTCAATCCATCATCATCTGATGTCGCACATACTACCCTTCTAAGGACTAAATAAGATATGACAGTCCACATATCAATTAATACCAGAAGAAAAACCTCAAAGGCTATAAAATCACACACAGCAGTGCACAACACATATAAGCACAACATATCCTATCAAAAACAAGTCTTATTAGTTTCACACACACATACACACACATATGATCAACATCTAACATGAGTCTCATGGGCTACACTGAAACACACATGTGATCAATATCAAACATGGGTCTCATGGGATACACATGCACACATGTGTGAACATATCATGCCAATAACCATATGTAAGGGATCTATATGGTAAGGATCTCCATACCTCAAATGTTTCAATGTAAAAGGGGAATCACATAATTGGGATCCTTCATCATTATGTTTTTTGATGAAATTTTGATATATTCGAAGTCCTCTAAATCACATGCTAAACACCTTGAAATTTTATCGAGTACACTTTGAGCACATCAAATTTATGCCAAGATCTAGAAATTTCACTTTTGGATCCAGGTGGTGTGATTCCTTGGGCATGCGATTTTTTTGGTAGAAATTTCTATAGATTCATAGAAGGTAGAGGTTTTTATGTCTTGGCCACAACCTAAGAATGAGTTCAAGATTAAAAGTTTCCTTGGACTAATCGAGCACTACAGGAAATTCATTCAAGAATTTTTATATTTGGAATCACCTATGGCCATGCTTACCAAAAAGGGGGTAAATTTTTTATGGATAGATCAGTGTGAAGAAGCATTCATATAGCTGAAAATAAGATTGATATCATCTTTGATTATAATTTTTCTTGAACTTAGAGTTGGGTAAGTAGTGTATTGTGATAATTCTGGGGTTGGATTGGGAGTTATCTTGATTTATAATGAAATGGTAGTTGCTTATGGGTCTCTCCAGCTCCAAATCCATGATCAGAACTACCTTAATCATGATCTGAAGTTAACTTTTATGGTTCATATAGTAAAGTAATGATGACATTACCTCTTCAGTGAGAGTTTTTCATACATATAGATCATAAGAGTTTGTAATATATCTTCTCCCAGTAAGACTTGAGTCTTATCCAGAGGCATTGGGTAGAGTACCTATAGAAATTCAACCTCAAGATGATGTATGATCCTGTAAAAGGAAATATTCTCTTATATGATATTATCAAGAAGACACAAAAACTTAGGGAGTGTATGTTGAAAGAAGAGTGGAAGCTGATGGTATTAATGGAAGACTTGTAGGTGGACATGACTAAGGATCAAGGAGGAGTGTATTTTTAACTATCATGACTCCCTCCCTCCAAAGATACCATAATGAGGGGAGAGAGATAATGAACCTTGAGTTATAACTTTAGTAGGCCCTAGGTTGGTGACTAAAACTAAGGGTATAAAACTATCATTATATAAGAGGAATTAACCTCTATAATAATATAGTATCAGGAGATAAGACTGATCATCCAAAAAAAATCCAAGACATAATATAAAATAAATCCAAAACCATCCCACATGCATGTATAAATTGAATTGATACAAATAAAATTCTCCAAAGTAAATACCTAGAAGTAAAGCTAAAGTATTGAAATAGTAACTGTCAAGGATCTGAGCTAGTAATACCTAGTAGGGTCCACATATTCCTCCTAGAAACTTGAAAACAGTTTTATATACATAGGGTGGGAATACAAGTATACTCAGTAGTAAAACCAAATTCTCTCATGCACATGTGAAAGAAGCATACTAATGCACCTGTGAGAAAAAAAACCAAAACAACACCTATCAAGTTATAATAACAATATAAACCTCCACAAGTAAGGCTCATAAAATAATAAAAACCAAGTAATATAATATAATAGTAATCACATTGATATGGGTACCCCACACCACTTTCCTATTGGCATGTTGTTGTCACACCCAACGTCGTACATCCTGGAACTCTCATCTATTTCGTATTCCACACCAACCCACAAGCATGGTCAAAACACACCATGCCTGAAGACACCTAGTATCACCACCCCACAAGTATGGCCACATCATACCTTGCCTAAAGACACTTGGGATACCACCCCACAAGCATGGCCAAGTCACGACTGAAAACACCTGGGCCATCACACCTCACCCTAAAACACATGGGCTATCACAACCACTATATAATGCACTAATAGACCTCATAACATCATAGTATATGCAATAACCACCTCATATGGAAGAGAGAGTGGGAAAGAGAAGGCACCCAACCATCCGTACACCTCACCAGATGTTGGGAAAAGCACCCCCACGTGACTTTGTGAGCATCAACACATAGTGATCGACATGGGTGGGGTGAGTATAGAAATAATAAGAATATATAAGTATATATATAGTATAAAACACTCAATCCTAACCCATGGGTTAAAAAACAAACCAACCAACTCGCAACACCATTGCTTTTTCCACCACCTCTAATTGCATAACACCACACAACAAGCCACAATCCACATTCACGTTTCTGAGAAATTTCATTTAACCATCTCATTATTTTTATTAATTAGAATAAACCATATTTAACCACACAACCCATTATTTAATTATCCATTAACCATTTTCATCACATTAACCAAACCAACCCATGTCATATCAACCATTATAAATCATTTATTCCATCACTACTTGGGCATCAAGCACAAATAAACCACCACCTCACCACCCCAAAAGCATGAAAAAAAACCACCTCACCACCCCCAAAGAACGTCCCAAAAACCAACTCACAAACCCAAAATCATTTTATATAAACCACCTCACCACCACAAAATCACGAACCACAAGCTACCTCACCTCCCCAAAAGAACGAACCATAAACGATATCGCTATCCCAAAAGAACGGACCAAAAACCATCAGAACCACATGATCAAACTACACATAGTCATACCAAAATCATGGTTAATTATAAAAAAATCAAGATCAATTTATAGATTTAAAAAGGGTATTTTATCACATTCCACTTTATTTTTAGGGGCGTCATCACAAAATCATTATATTGGGGCAACCGTTTTATTATCCAAATATAAGTCATTATTAAATTTCCATTTTAGGGTGATATCAAAATAATAACAACAGGATAAATAGTCATAATAAATATCATCCAACACAAGAAAATCCCCTAATGGACACAATTTTCATTAGGGCATCAAGCCCATACAATTCAAAATATCACAATAACAATAAAGCTATAAAAATATGTGATCCAAACCCCTTTTAACCTTCAATTTCAATTTAACCAACTATTTATCTTTAATTAATCCAGTAAAACCATAACCCAAGGTAAAGAAGGAAAACCCCTCCCGCATGATACATAATAAAGAGAAATAATGGATTCCCTACCTCAAAGAAGCTTTGCTGACTCGCTGCGCACCACATAATGAATAAGAACACCCGCAAACCACAACTACACCATGAGAAAACATGGATCAACCTACACCACAACCAAATACCATCAAAACACAACCCAAAACACACCCAAAAACATAACAATATCATCACAGTTAATCCAAAATAGAAGAATGGATGAAAACCTACCAAGAATAAGGAAGATCTTACCATAGATTTCTAAGGAATAACCACTAGGACCAATGGATCAAAGAGAGAGTAAGAGGGATTGAAGAACTCCTTGAAGAGCATAGAGTTATCCCAAAATGAGAGGAATAATATTCCATATCCAAATGAATGAAAATTATACCGAAAATAAATTTTAAAACTATACAGCATTGGGGATTTACATGATGTTTAATCCCTCTTCACATCATGTAATCCTAAGGGTTCAGTTTCATTGAAAAACATGTCACCTTTTTATTATTTAACCCTAAAAATATAAACGTCATTAAATATCCTCAAAAAAGCTATGAACCACCATTACAGATCATGTCATACACTTAAACAATGTTTATTTCCTGTAATATTTCTTCTGTACCCCCATATTCCATTGAAAACTCCCAAAACCTCCCTCGAACACCTCCAACAACCAAAAATGGAAAAGTAAAAAACTGGGAGGGAACAAACTATTAAATTAGATACCTATAAAATGATTATCACCCTCAATAATCAAAAACCAAGACTAGAAGAAAAGTGGTCCAAAAAACCACCCCCTGAGATACCTCTCAAGGGTCTCATCATACCTCAAACACTACCACCAACCAAAAACACCAACCCAGACAACCACAAAACACAATGGATAACCACAAGACACCTACTCTCACACAACCATACTAACAAAAAACTACTACAAAACCATCTCAACCTCCATGAAGACCAAACCAAAAACCACTACAACCAACAAACTGCATCTTCCTAAACACATGAATTGAGGAATTACATCTTCCATGTCATGATACAATCTGCTCTAGGTGGCACTAACTCACCCACATGAGTTTAACCACATCGCAGTTAATGCTTCTTGATTAGGAAACAAGTCCTCCCCCTTTCATATGTCAAGAATATATCACACATCACACCATACACATAACAAACTAAGGAAAATAGACCATATCATAAAACAAAAGGATCCAAAAATCACATCACGAAGAAAAATAATGTAAAGAAAAACTCAAAAAAACTATGGGTACTAGGAAAACATATGCATATCTCACTCCAAAGTAATCTCCTCCAGGGGCCACCATGACTCCACAACATACAAACCAAAGAAATGGTCTATCTATGTAGCACATTCTCTTGGTGATCTTGGTTCTCTACTAGTCACTCCATGAACTTCACATCTTCCTTGGTATCTAAATCTCTCCAGTCAATGAAATGGGAGTCATAGTGAAGATGCCGATGAATCTAAGAGACGTGGAAGACATCATGGATCCTCTCTAACCATGGTGGTAATGCCAACCGATATTCCACCTTTCTAACTCACCCCAACATCTCAATGGGACCAAAAAACCTAGAAGAAAGCTTACCCTCTCTACCAAAAATCCATTTATCACGTCGAGGGGAAGCATTCAAGAACACGTGGTCCCCAAACCTAAACTCCAAGTACCCTTTCTATGATTGGCATAAGACTTTTTCCTATACTGTGCTACTTTTATCCTCTCACTACTAAGCTGGACATTCTTTGTCGTGCTATACACCTCATTTGGACTAAGAACGACTATCTTCCTAACCTCTGCCCAACATAATGGAGAACAACATGGACTTCTATAAAAAGACTCAAATGGGGCCATGAAAATGGAAGAGTGATAGTATTATTATAAGAAATTTTTTCCAAAGGAATATGTCATACCCAAGATCCACTAAAGTCCAAGACGTACACCCGCAACATATCCTACAACATATGGATAGTCTATTCCATCTTCCCATATATATGAGGGTGGAAAGCAGTGATGAGGTGAAAATGAGTGCCAAAAGGATGTTGAAATCCCCTCCAAACTCATGAGGTAAAACATGAATCCTGATCTGAGAAAATGGACCTCATAACTCCATGAAACCGAACCACCTCATCCACATACCACTTAGCCAAAGAATCCACTATGCCTAACTCCTTGATCGCTAAGAAGTAGGTCTATTTCATCAACTGATCCATGAACACCCAGATAGAATCACTACCTCCTTGAGTTCTAGGTAACATTATGCTGAAATCCATCGATATTTCATCCAATTTCCACTCAGTAATATCCAACGGATGTAAGAAAACACTAGGAACAAGATTCTTGGCCTTTACTTGCTGGAAAACCAAGCACTTTTTCCACAATATCCTCCACTTCTTGTTTCATCTCAAGCCACCAAAACTACATATTAAATCCATAATACATCTTGGAAACTCCTAGGTGTACCACCAAAGGTGAGTTATGAAACTCAAGAAGGACTCCATCGTATATTACTAATAGAAAAATCAAACTACCATGAAACAACATCTGGTTTCGACCCTCCATTATCCATACCTCTGGAGCATCACCATGGACAAAATGATCATGCATCATCTTTTCCTCTGAGTCTCCCTAATGAGAATCCTCCACTTACTGCATCAGAAAAGACTACACCATCGACTGATATAATCAACCTCTACCACAATATACTCTTTCATATAAGTGCAAGGCTGTCAACTCCTCCCTTGCTCTCCAAGAGCCCCCAAACCCCTAAACAACACCCTTCCATGACTTACTTATCCAAGCATCAACCAAAAAATTCCACTTTAATGAGGTGTAAGAGATATAAAAATCACAATTCTGAAGAAACTCCTTCCACCTCTGCTATCACAAGTTCAAATCACACTGGGAAAAGATATACCTAAAACTCTTGTGATTCGTGAAGACCAAAAAGTGCTCCCCAATGAGGTAATGTCACCATAACTTTAGCACAAACACAACTACTGATAACTCTAGATCATGGGTGGCATAGTTATACTCAGGGGAACATAACTTTCTAGACCCAAAAGAGATCAATTCCCACTACTGCATCAGAATTCATCATAAGACCAGATGGGAAGTGTTATAAAACACCTCAAACATCACCCCCTCATCAGGAAACCAAAGCACTAGAAAAATAATGAACATTCCATTCAGGTAACTAAATGTTGCTTGAAACTGATCACTCCACACAAAAGATTAGTCTTTTATAGTCAAAGTTTTCAGTGATGTTGAAACTTGAGATAAATTGGGTACAAAAATCCAATAATAGCCTGAATAACCAAGAAAAATATGAACCTCTGCCAAAATATTGGGTTCTAACCAAGATTCAACCAATTAAACCATTTATGGGTCTATTTACACACCCTACTAAGATGACACATGCTTGAGGAAATGAACCTATCATGTCTAGAACTTACACTTGGAAAACTTTCCATAGAGCTGGTGGTGTCTAATAATATGAAAGATAGTTCTAATATGCTCAACATGACCATCATTTAACTTCAAGTAGATTAAGATATCATTGATCAATACAATGATGAAACAGTCTAGGAACTCATGGAACATAGAGTTCATAATCCCCATGAACACATCTGGTGAATCTGTAACACTGAATGACATGACTACAAACTTGAAATTCCCATAACTGCATCTGAAGGAAGACTTCAGGATATCTCCCTCCTTCAACCTCAACTGGTGATATCCAAACCTCATATCAATATTAAAAAAAAATCACCCCTCACAACTATTTGAAAATATATTTTATCCTTGGAAGAGGGTAACCATTTTTGGAAATCACTTCATTCAACCTTTTATAGTCTATACACAACCTTATACTACCATCCGCCTTCTTAGAGAACAACACTGGAGCACCCCATGTTGACACACTAGGATAGATAAAACCCTTCTTCATCAGATCATCAATTCTAATCCTCAACTCCCACAAATTAGAAGGTGTCATTTGATAAGGATCCATTGAAATTAGATAAACACCAATCCAAAATTCCATCATGAACTCAACATCATGTTGAGGGGGTAACGTTAAAACCTCCTTAGGAAAACATCTAGGAACTCTCTAATGACACTAGGAACATCTACCATATTAGTGTTCATAAATTCCCTAAACAAATCACCCAAAAAGGAAAGAAGGGGCTCCACATGTTGACTTCCCACCTAACAACCCCGCTCAATAAATAAAACCACTCATTTTCTATCCACATATGAAAACAAAAATATAATTTGGAATCAATATATAACACCATTTATATAATAAAACTAGTCGATTCCAAGGATGAAATCATATGGATTCATATATATCCAAAAAAATATCCCCATGGGACTGATGCGACCCCATCATCAATCTACACCCCCGGTACACATCAAAAAAGCTGTTCTAGCCACTGACTAGCATAGTCAACACTAGGGGAACATGAAGCCACTCTATGTCTAGTACCAGATCATGGGTTAGAGTAGGGGAAATAAAGGAGTGTGATCCTCTAGAATTAAAAAAGGAGCAAACAAAGGTACTAAAAAAACTGATCATACCTTTAATGATCTATGGACCCTCTAGAAATACTACCTCCATTGTGTGCAACTGATCACACATAGCTGCTCTACCTATCTACCGATGACCACCTCCATGACCATGCTCAGTTCATGGTCCCTGAACGCGAGGAACATCCTAGGGTCAGCCTCTACCTGCCCCATCTCCCCTCAGTAGAGAAAAACCCTATTACCCCTTCTGATGAAATAATCTTACTAGAAACTGCTATTGAGGCTAATGTTGAACCTATCCACCTCCACCAAACTGAGCATAAGGAACCATTGGGAACTAGTTATGGTGATGTATATGAACCCCAAAATAAAAAACACACTAGAAAAAAACTCCCAAGAAAAAAATATAAACCACTAGTACTGGAAGGTTGGAAAGGAAGCTATTGAGGCTGACTCCCTTCTAGTCAAAACCTTGAAGGTCCTGGTGTCGGAGACTTGCCACTGAAATCTCTTCTCCTTGAGAAACCCTATTGGTTACCCTCCAAAAAAAAAATTTCCACATGAGTGCATTTACTCGATCACCTATGCCTTCTCCTAAACCTATAGATACATCAGCTACATAAAAGGAGTAACTTTATACTAGATAGAAGGATGGAGTGCCTCATCAAGATGTCTTGCAAAAAACTCTTCATTTGGAAAAATATCTGGGAAAAAACATAGAAGGTCCTTGAACATGATTCTAAGATCCTGCACTGATATGCTCCCCTGCTGGATATAAGGATGGAGTGCCTCCTCAAGATGTATTGCATGAGACTCCTCATCTAAAAAAAGATATGGGGAAAACATATATAAGGTCCTTGAACTTGATTTCTATCTCTTACAATGAAATGCTCCCCTAATGAAGAGAAAGAATCTCCTACCTATTTATTGCCTTCATGATAAATGAAAGGAACTCTGCCCAAAAATCCTTCTGGATGTCAACCCACAAAAACATCTGCCTCCTTTCACTCTTCCAGATACAACATCCACCACTGAAATGGATCTCCCCGCATCATACTGATTACAAAAGGGACCCAATACTCTGTTGAGGCCCAAATCAAATAGAAAGAAATCTCGAGCTCCTCCATCCAGCTCTCTATCTCAACATCTGAGACACTACCCTCCTCCTTCCCCAAATCCCACCAATGGAAAGCACATAACATCTTATTCCACTTATCATCCTCATCAACAAGATCAACCCTATGATGATCAAACCTATCAACCTACTGAACCCCAACTACCTGTTCCACACATGAACAGAGAACATGAGCCATATCTATAAGGTGAACAAATAACTTCCTAAGCCTGGTAGTGTGGAATTTTATTAAGATTCATTTTAACTAATTTAATTCAGTTTTTTATATTTAAAATATCCCAAAACAACCCAATTAAAATAATAACACAAGTAATCATGATGCATGTACCTATCCTAGGCCACTTCCCCTTCAAATAGGTCCATCTCACTTGGCCATTAAATAAGCTTAGAGTTTGTTCACTGGATCATAGGGGGCCCTAAAATCACATGTCCTAGCTAGGATACCTATCCTATGTCATGCAATAAGGTCAACTAGCATTGTTTCCATACCACCCCATGCAATACTCACCATGAATAACTCCAAATATCATTCTATATCTCAACTACCATCTTTGATACCACTTTCCCATGACCCCTCCCTCCAAAGATACTGCAATGAGGGAAGAGATATAATGGACCCCTGATTCCCACCTCTAGTAAGCCCCTGGTTGGTGACTATCACCGAGGGTATAGAACTATTGTGGTATGGGAGGCATTACCATATATAATAATATAGGATTGGAAGATAATAGAGATCATCCAAAAACAACTCCAAGACATAATAGAAAAGAAACACAAAGTCTTCCCACATGTATGTATAAATAGAACTGATATAGATAAAAGTTTCCAATGTAAATACATAAAAGTAAAGATAAGTTAGTGGAACAACAACCATCAGGGATCCAAGCCAGTAATGTCTATAATGATCCACATATTCCTTATAGAAACTTGAAAACACGTTTATATACATAGGGTGAGCATACAAGTATACTCAGTAGGAAAACCAAAGTCTCTCATGTGCATGTGAAAGAAGCATACTAATTAACCTATGGGAAAATAGTAGAACCAAAAAAACCCTATCAAGGTATACTAAACATCCCAACCTAATTAAGCCCCTCTTACAAAATAACACAAACCAAGTAATATAATATAATAAGAATCACATCGATAAGGGTACCCCACACCACTTTCCCACTAGTATGGCACTCTCACACCCAAGTCAAACATCCTGGTGATCCCATATCTTATGTATACCACACTGCCCCATAAAAATGGTCATAAGAAACCACACCTAAAGACACCTGAGCTCACCACCCTACAAGAATAACCATGCCACACCTCACCTGAAGACACCTAGGCTACCGCCCCACAAGCACACTCACGTCTTACCTAAAAACACCTAGGGTGTTACACCTTCACTGTAAACACTCAAGCTATCACAACCACCATATAATGCACTAACATACCTTTGACCATCATAGCCTATTAAATACCTACCTCTCCTAGAAGAGAGTGTAAGAAAGAGCAGGTACCTAGCCATCTGTACTCCCCATAGGATGTCGGGAAAAACACCCCCTGCATGACTATGTGGGTGTTGACACATAATGATCAATGTGGGTGGGGTGTATATAGAAATAAAAAGAATATAAAAGTATATATATTGTACCAAACACTCAAGACCAACCTATGGGATCAAAAAATCTAACCAACTCACAACAAAATCATTTTTTCTACCACATCTAAATGCATAACACCACACAACAAGCCACAAGACACATTAATGTTTCCAACCAATTTCATTTAACCATATCATTATTTTAATTATTTATAATCAACAACATTTAACCAAACAACCCACCATTAATTATTCATTAACCATTTTCACCCCATTAACCAAACCAACCCATTTCATTTCAACCATTATAAATAATTTATTCCATCATTACCCAAGCATCTAGCACAAAGAAACCAACACCTCACTACCCTAAAGGTAAGTCCAAAAAACCATCTCACCACCCAAAAATCACGTCCCACAAACCACCTTGCCTCCCCAAAATCACGGCCCACAAACCACCTCACCACCCTAAAATCACAACCCACAAACCACCTCGTCGCCCCAAAAGCACAACCCATAAACCATCAGCCCCAGAGGACCCAACCGCACACCGCCATCCAAAAATCATGACCAAACATCAAAACACATCAAGATCATTTTACAGATTTATAAATGGGCTTTTATCACATTATACTTTATTTTTAGGGGCGTCATCACACAAGTGATTATCTTAGGGAATCCGTTTTATGAGAAAAATATATGTGGTTAATAAATTTCCATTTTAGGGTGATATCACAATAATAAAAGTAGGAACAAAAATCACAAAACATATCATCCAACATAAAAAATCCCTCAATGGCCACATTTTTAGTGGGACATCATGCCCGTACAATTCACAATATCACAAAAATAATAAAGCTATAAAAAATGCGAGTCAAACCACTTTTTAACCTTTAATTTTAATTTAACCAATTATTTATCTTTAATTAATATATAAAAACCATAACCCATAGGTAAATAAAATAAAACCCCTTCTGAATGATACATAATAAAGATAAATCATGGATTCCCTACCTCAAAGAATCTTTGTCAACTTGCTGCATACCGCATGGAGAATATGAATGCTCAAAAACCACAACCGCAACACGAGAAAAATGGATCAACCCACTGTTTCGCGCGGAATCCGGGGATGACCTCCTAGACGGGAGATTCAAACGTTCCGATCGGTTTCTAACGGGTTTGTTCGTAGAACCGGAAACATCCAATGATTCCACATCCGTTTGGACCTACTTTCCAAAGGCAGGCGCTCATTAGCTTGTGGGCTAATGAGGCTTAGGAATTTGCATTGGTCGAGAGGATGGGAGGTCGGACTCATCACACCTTTTTGAGGGGAATTATTGTCTACTCCGGGACTCTCTTTATAGATTTAAGTTAAGTTCGTGAATCCTTATTACATTACCAAGTATAAAATGAGCTTTCCTTTAGTTTTAACAATCAATGATTAAATATGCAAGAAATTTAGAGAATCTTTTATATGTATTCGAGGTTCTTCATCAATATAGAATCATCTATATTTGTTTAGAGATTCTTAGTCAATGGTATCCTTCAAAACATTTATATAAAAGTCTCTTGGTCATTTTGATGACCAGGCTGGTTTTAAAGCCACTCAGTGGGGCACTTGAAGTTTATCGTCATTCAGAAGGACAGAGATTATTTCAATGTTGGGATCGAACCCATGAATGGGCTACCTACATATCCTTTGTTTTGAAAAAGGAATCAGAACCCACATAGTTCGAGGAATGGGATATGATGTTTTATGATTGATGGCTCAAAGATGAATGTCATAATTACTTTTACACTCTAAGCTCACGTGAGTCATGCTCGGTGTGAGAAACAAGAGGTATTGGTAAAATTTAGACAATTGTGCCATAAAAGATGCAATCATAAGAATTTGTTTTGGGGCTTATGTATAGATGACTGCCCAGATAGGCGAAGGTTTAGGATTTACTTTTAGGAAGAAAAATCCATGAACAGGGTCCACAAAGTTATATGTGCTTCATGGAGATTTGAATACTCTAATCTTGGGGCTTACTCCTAAGGAGGATGCCCAAGTTAGGAGGGGACTTATGATTGGGTTTCATTCCTGAAAAGGAAACCCAAATCAAAGGAAATTTATGACTGGTTAAGAGAAATTTTAAGAGACTTGGGGCTTACTCCTGAAAAGGAAACCCAAGGTTATGACTGAGTCTTATTCCTGAAAAGGAGACCCAGGTTAGGGGACTTGGGGCTTACTCCTGAAAAGGAAGCCCAAGGTTATGACTGAGTCTTATTCCTGAAAAGGAGACCCAGGTTAGGGGTTAAGGTTTGGGGCTTACTCCTGAGGAGGATGCCCAAGTTTGGGAACTTGATTGGGGCTTATTCTTAAGAAAGATGCCCAAGATTTATGACTAGGACTTATTCCTGAGAAGGAAGCCTAGGTTAGGGGACTTGGGGCTTACTCCTGAAAAGGAAGCCCAAGGTTATGACTGAGTCTTATTCCTGAAAAGGAGACCCAGGTTAGGATTCTCTCATCTTAAAGGATGAGGTTGAAATGAATGAACTCTCAATCTTTGGTGACATAAATATGTTTAAATCACTGGGTGTTTGAGAGGTATTTCACAGAATTCCTTTCAGATAAGGATGTCAAATCAAGAAATCATGCCATAAATGGCTTTTGAAGAGTATCTTGAAGACTGAATCTTGAATAGGAAGGGTGAAATGGCTTAAGAGGGGTAAAAATGGGCAAGATGGGCACCCAAAAATCTAGGGGCGCGCAAGTCTTGAAGGTCGCGCAAGTCCTGCGGCGGCGCGCAAGTATTGGTCGCGCAAGTATACTTGCGCGACATAAGGGATACTTGCGCGATTTTCAACCAGAGTTGAATTACTTGAGCGACTCTTTATTAAACCCTTTCCCATCCTCTTGAGGTTCTTCCAGAAGAGGGACGCGCAAGTTATATTGAAGGAATTAAGTCGGCGCGCAAGTGTTTGATAAGTTTCAACACTTAGGCCTTCCTTCTTCCCTTTAGATCTTCCATTCTAGGTAAGAAATTACCTTAGAAGTGTTCTGGAAGCTTTGAGAAGAGACTTGGGCGTCGGGAGCTTTGATCCGAGTTTCTGGGAAGAGATCCCTTCGAATGGGGGGCCCACAGGGTCTATTTATAGGCAAAAGAAGACCCCGGGCGGTTACTGGGCGGTTACCACATATGTCGCGCAAGTCCCTTGCACGAACATGAGGAGTCGCGCAAGTATTGAGGCGTCGCGCAAGTGTACTTGCGCGACCAAGAGGGAACTTGCGCGATACATGGGCAATGTTCTCCTTTTGTATCCCTTTGTCGATTTTTGATGTTTCTTCAAAGGATTAATCACTTTGAGCTCAGATATTCCCCTTTTCCGATCTTTGGATTCTGTGACGAAAAGGAGCGTCAACAAAAGTCCCCCCTCAGAGTTGGATCCGGAGAGAAATGAGGATTTGACTCTGAGGAAATCGAACCCCTCCAAAGGAAAAGGGAGTGCATGCAAGTCTTTCAAGGCGCAGAGGGCAGCGCGCAAGTGTGCTGGAACTTGACTTTTATTCAGAGTTCCTTTGTCTTTTGTGTGGGCAGTTTAAAGTCATGCACGCCGGACATAAAGGGGCTAATGTTTAAGGTCGAAATAGCTTTGACCGAAAAATGGATTAAAATGGATTCAATTCCTTGATAATTTATCTGAAAACAAATTACCATACTCAATTATGAGAGAAAATATGTAAACTATGACTTAAGAATATTTGAATCTGAGGAATGATATGAAAAAGAGCTAAATAGCATTAGAAGAAGTAGTTTCCAAGAATGAAGTTACTATTATTTAACAAAACCCGTTAGGGGGTTGAAATATGCAGGGCCACCTATGGGCATTGGCTGCATAGTCAAATAAAATAGCATCTTTTGGCTGACAAGTCTGTTATGTGGACTGTTTATGCAAGGCCACCTATGGGCACGTGCTGCATAGTCAGGCAAAAGAACTCCCAGAAATTTACTTTCCTAGTGTTAAAAGCTAGTGAATGTTTATGGAGATTCAAATTTTCTAAAGCATAGAGTTTGTTGTATGGAAAGAGGTACTTGAATATGGAGAAGATATTTTCAAACAAGAATATCGAAGAACTGGATGAATATCACTCCTACGAAGGTCTGACCCAAACGTAGGGAAGAAGAATAAACCATAGACTTGAATACTTTCAGATCATGAAAAAGGATATGGGACAAATACGTTAAGGATGGCTATTTTTGCGGATCCCTACATACTGTCGTTTAAGACAAATAAGGACAAAAGAGGCATTCTTCCCAAGAATGAAGTTACTATTATTTAACAAACCCGTTAGGGGGTTGAAAACATGCAGGGCCACCTATGGGCATTGGCTGCATGGTCAAATAAATAGCATCTCTTGGCTGACAAGTCTGTTATGTGGACTGTTTATGCAAGGCCACCTATGGGCACGTGCTGCATAGTCAGGCAAAAGAATTCTCAGAAGTTTGACATTTTTGTGACCATAAGTCATGAAAAAGGGTTATGAAGATCTGAAAATATTTAAGGTTAGGATTATAATACATAAAGATGGGTATTTTCCAATGTATATAGAGATACATAGGTCAATGAAAACCATAATCATGTTGTGGCTGGGTCCTGAATTGAAACTTGGACTTCACTACGTATCTCATAAGAATGAGAATCAAGCCATACGTAGTTCTTGAAATACAGTTTAACGTCGTGCAGGACGAAAGGATGAGTGATCTTAGTTTTTTGGGTCATAGAATTCGGACCATAATAATGAATACACAGTGTGTGTTTTCATGAGGACTTTTCAGCCAAGGGACTGAAAGTGAAATTTGGGGTTAGGCCCAAAAGACTTGGGACTGGATTCGAGGGACACTCGAATGTTCCTACGTATCCCATAAAGATGGGAATCAAGTCCACGTAGTTCTAGAAACTACCCTTTGTACAAATTTGGTTCGTACATGTGAAGGGTGAAAAGGGACTTTAGTGCAATGATGGTTTTAACCTAAGATAAAAAGTTTAGGCATTACCATGTATGTACGTAGTCTTTTTGAAAATGAAAACCATGATTGAAAAGGAATCAATGTTTAATAATGGTTCCTTCTCAAATGAGGAAATCAAAGAATATTGTAGTTTATTGTCGTACTGGACAAAAGTGTTGTATAGTTTAACGTCATATAACAAGGACGAAAGTGAATCAATGTAAAGATATTGATTCCAAGGGTGGTTTCACAAATCATCATCATATGAGATTGTGGTGAACCAATGTGAAGAGATTGTTTTTGGGCTTAAACCTTTGGGAGGTTGCCTACATACCCAGCCTGGAGGGCAAGGATCAAAGTCTGTGTAGTTCAATTAAAGAATGAATTAATGATCAAGTTGTTCTTGTGGACAATGATCTAAAAAAATGTTGTTGGGACTTACACATGGTTAGTGTCCCAAAGGGAGTGTTATGGTTGATGTTCGCTCTAAGCTCACGTGAGTCATACTCGGTGTGAGAAACAAGAGGTAATAACAACCTTAACGATGTACAGTTTAATGTCATGTAGGACATATCAAGGACTTTCTGTACAGTTTAGTGTCATGTAGTTAGGACGATGGGGACAATACAGTTTAACGTCATATTGGACGAAAGGGGGATTGTGCAGTTTTAATGTCATGCTGGACTTTTGATGATTATATAGTTTAACGTCTTTCCGGACGTGAGGGACTTTTATACAGTTTAGCGTCATGTAGTTAGGACGTCACAGTTTAACGTCTTGCTGGACATATTTGCAAATAGTTTATGGTCATATACATGGACCAGGGATGATGCAGTTTTAAGGTCATGCTGGACTGTTTATGGAACTTTTTCACAGTTTAATGTCGTGTGGGACGAAGTTGCAGTTTAAAGTCATACTGGACCATTGCTGTATAGTTTTAGCGTCATATAGCAAGGACGAACTGATGCTGTACAGTTTAAAGTCATGTAGCTAAGACTAAGGTGAATCAATATGAGGATATCAGTTCTGATCTTTTTACAGTTTATCGTCATGCTGGACATTGGAAGTGCCACACAGTTTTAATGTCATGTTGCTAGGACACAATATAGTTTAATGTCATCTCGGACAGAATACAGTTTAGTGTCATGTAGGACAATAAGGGACTTAACACAGTTTAACGTCATGCTGGACGATGAAAGTGCCACACAGTTTAATGTCATGTCGCTAGGACAAAATATAGTTTAATGTCATCTCGGACAAAATATAAGAACTTCTATACGGTTTATTGTCATGTAGGACAAAATCAGGGACTATGCAGTTTAAAGTCTTGCAGTTAGGACTATTGGTGCTGCACAGTTTAGTGTCATGTTGCAGGGACATAAGTGCGAATAGTTTAAGGTCATATGCACGGACCATACAGTTTATCGTCATGCTGGAAGTAGTTGTAGTTTAAGGTCATACTGGACCATTGTGTAGTTTAAGGTCATACCGGACCTTTTCTGTATGAACCAATTGTAAGTCTTGGTTCTGGGAACAATATTTTGTGTTTATACAAAATACTTCTTCAGAAATCTGGCATTAGTTGGAGTCGTGATGTCTTCTCCATCCATTGAGATTAAACAGAACCAAAGATTAACTCTTCGTCTGATAAAGACTCTGCCTGATTAGCCTGTTTAGGCTGTGCCGTTTGATGGGGCGGTGCCCGTGACTTTGAAGTAGATGGCATGAAATCTGCCAGAGTCAAAGACAATTTAGGCTTTGATGCATACTCATCTTCTTCTGATTCCTCTTTCTTCTTTGAATTACGCTGCCCTTTTGAGGATTTGTCCTTTGATGGAGGCTTTACTGCAGCTTTTGTAGGAGACACAATTGGCTTCTTCAATTGTGTTCGCAAAATGGAATGGGTCCGATTGATTGTCTTTCTGACCATCCAATCATCATATTTTTTCGCAGTTTTGCTTTTGACTTCCTGCCACTCGCCTCCTTCCTCTGGATCTGTAGCGGTAATACACGCTACATGAGCTGAAGAACCCTTCAATTTGACTTGTCCCAAGTCAACCATCTTTTGTAGGAGGTCTTTAAAGACAAAACACTCCTGGATGGGATGTCCCAACATTTGATGAAAGGGACAATAATTGGAACGGTCTTCATCTCCTTCCTTGTTTGGTCTCTTCGGCACTGGTAATTGAACCAAATTATTTTCCAGAGCTGAAATGAAGTAACCAGGAACTTGCTCACTTCGGAAAGAGTATGTTTTACTCTTCATATCCTCAAATTGTTTTCGTCGTTGATCTTTTTGATCATTTGGACGAAACAGCCTTTGTTGTTGGCGTTCAGGAGGTGGAGCCCTTCGAGAAGATGAAGGTTTTGAAGTAGAAATAGGTACAGGTGCCTGTTTAAGCATAACTGTAGCAGTTTCTGCTTTACCCATTCTTCTTCCTGGAGCTGATGGAATTACACGAGATTTAACCTTAGCCTGCATAAGGGAATCTTCAATCTGTTGAGAGATTGAAGTAAGGTCTCGAAACCCTCCTGTGTATTTCACAGGGATCAATGGCGTGCGTAATTCGTCACGCAAATTTGCCACACAGATTGGCAATAATTCCTCCTGAGGGAGTGATAAACTCAAGGAATACGTTAATCCCTTCCAACGAGCAATGAAATCAGAGACTCTTTCATTCTCCCTTTGCTTGCAGTTTGTAAGATCGAAAACTGTCGTTTTTGGCAAAGTTGAGCTGAACTGAAGAAGGAATTTTTGACGAAGATCCTCCCATCCGATGACTGACCGGGATTTCAAGCTTGTATACCAGACAAAAGCTGGTCCTTGCAAGGTTCGCACGAAGCATCTGAGTTTCACTGCTTCTTGTTGTTCTGGAGTTCCCATCATAGGATCACAACAAGACACGTAATGCGTCAAATGTTGTTCAGGGTCGCCTGATCCATTGAAAGTAGGGAAAATAGGGTTTCCAAAACTGGATGGAGGAGAAATTGAATCTACCCATTCAGGGTAAACTTTCTTTTCAGGTTGAACTTGCGCCCGTTTCCCTTCCATAGTTTCTAACCGAGCTGTTAATGACTCAATAGTAGTTATTAACTTTTGAGAAACGTCAGGTTGAACTTGGTTTTGGGTAGGTGCAATGAATGGAGCTTGGACAGCCGTGGAGGTTGGTGCTGCAACTAATGGTAGTGCTGCCAACCGTTGTTGCGTTTGACCCGTAGGATTAGACCTCTGTGGGTGTACTGATAAAGGAGGATATTCCTGATCCATCTCAGTAGTTACAACAAATTCCTTCGGCTGTCGGACTTCAGCATTCTTAAGAAGAAGACTACTCTGAAGTAGTTCTGCATTCAACCTTCTTAATTCTTTCATTTCTTCCTCCTGTTGTGCAAGCCTTTGCTCTAATGAGAGCGATTGACCTCCTTCAGAGGAAGGGTGAGAAGTAACCTGATTCTTTCCTTTCCCCTTATTGGATCCTTTTTGGAGAGGGGGAAGTGGGTTACTTGAAGGAATACCCAAATTTTGGGTAAGCCTTTGATTACGTGTGCGCACACCTTCTTCATTTAGGTCTGTGTGCGCAACTTCTTGAGTCGGAACCTCTTCATCTGATCCTTCTGATTGAGCCTCATCTGGTGAATCAGCAGCAACGGCAGTGATGACATTAATGGATGCATATTTCATGAAATCCTTTCTATCAGCATTTCTATGATATTGTCTCCTTTTATGTCCATGATAAGACATGGCATTCCGTTGACTTGACCCCTCAGGAATTTCTTTGTGAACCGTCACTTGGAGAGAATCTCCTGACATCTTGGCTCTTCGTTCCTCTTGAGGCTTATTCCCTAATCGAGAGAATACTGACTTTCTCTGAGGGAGGGATTGAAGATTTGAAAAAGTCCCCAGTCCGGTGGACTGGGGGTGTTCCTGTTGCTTCTGCTCAACTCCTCGAATCCCATTCGTTGATTCTGAGGGTTGGGTTAGAGAAGTCCCCAGTCTGGCAAGCTGGGGTGTCTCTTGACATGCTATGTCTGAGATCTTCTTGAAATCTCTCTTGATCTTGCGGATCTTAGTTCGGAAATTAGCTGGATGCATTAACCTGTATCCACTTTTATCACCTGGTTCAACAGACCGTTGGATGATTTCCGAAACTTCTGTCATTTGATGACGTGTTTGCTCCAGACGAGAGGCTTGCGCAATATTCTCGCCTGCTTGATGTAGGAGCAATTCAACAACCTGTTCTCTATATACTTGATTTTGAGAGGAACTAGTTGAAGCTTGATCTCGAGCAAGATTTTGATTATGAACAAAGCCCATTGACTGTGGCCGGCCATGGGCAATAACATTGCATGAGACCATTTTTGGCGGGCTTTGCTGACCGGAAAGCACTGTGAAATGTAGTGCTCCGTGAATACCCCATCCTCTGATATGAACATTAGATGGAGCATTGGAAATTAACTGACGCAATTTTCTCAGCGCGCCAAGGCATGAACGTTGAAGGGTTCTCTGTTGCTTTTCAGCCTTCGGATACCGAGAGACTGATAGAGATGCCAAATCAATCTGGCGTTGTAACCCTTCTATTATCTTAAGATGATTTTCATATTCATCGTAAGATAATACCTTCTTCTTTAATTGACAAAGAGTTTTCCATATGTTAAGACAAATATCATGGATTCCATCATCCGTCAACATCTTTGGAATGTCATACTGTGAATCAGCCAAAGGCCAAAACATGACTGGTACTTCACCTTTTGCCAGTTTTTTCCTCATGTTCAGCATTTCCTCTTTATCATTAAATGAAGATTCTTCTACCTGTTTGGACCAGAGTTGGTGTTTCCTTGTTGCTTCATCGGATTCAACAAGATTGGTAGAGGAATCACTATTCATGCTGGAAGATGAATGACCCAGGGAAGGTTCGGAGAATAACCTGAACCCCAAGCTATCTTCTGATGGAGAAAGAGTTTCACCTGCCGATAGTAAAGCCTCAGACATGACTGGTTTTACGTTTGCAAGTGCCTCAAGATAAGAGGGCTTTCTCGTCACTACATTGCCTTCTGAAGAATTTTCGAGACAATGTGAATCACTACTGCGGAGAGGACTTTCGCAGCGAAGTTCATCACTATGAGGAGGACCTTCATGATGGGTTACAACAAAAGATGATATCTCTTGCTCCTTGGTCTTCTGACCACACAGAGGGTTCCTGTGGTTCTCATCTGAAGAAGAAACTTCAAGATTGACCGAATTTTCATGAAGCAAGTCTTCATGAGGAAGTGTCTGTTGAAGACCTTCGGGATTAATGTTCCTGTTATTGGGAACTGAGGGAGTAGAATCTTGAATTCCGACAGATAAATGTCTGAGGGCTTCAAGAACTCCAGCATCGAGCAAGGCCTTGTTGCAGATTGGCCTTTGATCTCCTGACTGTGCTGGGCGGATCTTTTTCTTAGATGCCTTCTTACTCGCTTTAGAAATCACTTGATGACGAAAGTGATTGCTCTGAGAAGGTGTATGTGCCTGATCAGGAAAGATGGTCAGGTTAGGCTGACGATCATCGCTCAAATCAGATGTATGTGCCTGACTTGGTTGTCCATATGATATGGGGGAGTAGGCCCCACAACCCTCTTGGACTGGAACAGATGTGTGTGTCTGTTCCGGAGTGAATTGTTGATGTGTCACTCCACTGCTAGGGATAGATTTATGTGTCTGTCCCTGAGATGATGCTGAAGCTGTTATGATATCCTGGCAAGCATCCAGAATATGAGCAGGAATTTGCTTCTGCTCTTTCACCATTGACAAAATATGTTTGGTGACTTCAGCCGCCGGAACAGGGATATACGTCCATTCCGGGCTTGGAGTAGGTGTATGTGCCTGCTCCTGTCCTCCTTTTCCTGTCAGTGAATCCTGACAGTACTCAAGTGTGGAGGCAGAGAGTTTAGTCTGCCTCCTGTTTGTCGTCGGGGCTTTCCGACTGACTTCTCCGTGTGCTACCAAACGAGACTGTTGGTAGGCTTGATTAGTATTAGCAGGTGTATGTGCCTGCTGATTACACTTCGCCGAACGCTGTTGACGAGATCCATCATATGTAGTCAGACGAGCCTGCTGACTAACTGCTGATGTATAAGCAGGTGTATGTTCCTGCCTATGGTACTCCGCCGAAATTGCCTGGCGGGATCGGCTTGATGCTGCCAGACGAGTCTGCTGGACAGCAGGATTAAAACGAACAGGTGTGTATGCCTGCTTGTTATTTGCCACCAAGTTAGGTTGGTGGACTTCTCCGGAGATGGCAGGGATGACAACCTGCCTATTATTAACCGGATTCCGTCTCTGGTGATTCATCTTGCCTGCTCGGGTTCGAGGAACCTGAGCTGAATGCCTGGAGCCGGTACCCTCATCATGTTGAGGGTGCACTACCGTACGAGTCTGGCGGCGATTGTTGATGGGAGCCCTTAAGAAGGACTCTTGTCTCTTTGAATTAAGGTCCTGCGGGACCTGCTCATTCACTTCCTCAGAATAAGGGAGTGAATGGAAATTGCGTTCCGGGGATAACGACCCGAAACGGTTGGAGACGGTAGTCAGCACCGCCTGCTTCTTGATTGCTGGTCGCCGTTGTCCGGACGACCAGGTAGAATTGTTAACTTGGAGGGCTTGACGAGCGGCCTCCAGAGTTGGGATAGTACCGTTACGACGGTACTCCTTAACCAGTGCATTTGAAACACAGCGTTGAAGACGCTGAGTTGGTGATGTCATCCTCAGAGCGGATGACGTTCCAGCAGGAGTAGCAGCATTGGTTTTCACGGCAGCAGACCTCACAGTAGAGGTGTTCTTAGCAGCAGTATTCACAGGGGTGAATTTAAGGAAAGCCATTTTTTGTAGAAGATCTTGAAAAAAGAGTGCCTGTTCCATATAACAGACATAATCAAGATGAATCCGGCTACTGCATCTTTTGGATGATCATATGTCAATGATTGCCTTGTTGGCCCAAGGGGCCTAACATCTAAGAAGAACATCACTTTAA
This sequence comes from Viscum album, assembly GCA_963277665.1. Taxonomy (NCBI): domain Eukaryota; kingdom Viridiplantae; phylum Streptophyta; class Magnoliopsida; order Santalales; family Viscaceae; genus Viscum; species Viscum album. The sequence goes on along the minus strand of OY728140.1, from coordinate 2,104,158,914 downwards.
CTTGGTTAAGGATTCACGTCGGGTTCACCATTTTTTGTTTCGCGCGGAATCCGGGGATGACCTCCTGGACGGGAGATTCAAACGTTCCGATCGGTTTCTAACGGGTTTGTTCGTAGAACCGGAAACATCCAATGATTCCACATCCGTTTGGACCTACTTTCCAAAGGCAGGCGCTCATTAGCTTGTGGGCTAATGAGGCTTAGGAATTTGCATTGGTCGAGAGGATGGGAGGTCGGACTCATCACACCTTTTTGAGGGGAATTATTGTCTACTCCGGGACTCTCTTTATAGATTTAAGTTAAGTTCGTGAATCCTTATTACATTACCAAGTATAAAATGAGCTTTCCTTTAGTTTTAACAATCAATGATTAAATATGCAAGAAATTTAGAGAATCTTTTATATGTATTCGAGGTTCTTCATCAATATAGAATCATCTATATTTGTTTAGAGATTCTTAGTCAATGGTATCCTTCAAAACATTTATATAAAAGTCTCTTGGTCATTTTGATGACCAGGCTGGTTTTAAAGCCACTCAGTGGGGCACTTGAAGTTTATCGTCATTCAGAAGGACAGAGATTATTTCAATGTTGGGATCGAACCCATGAATGGGCTACCTACGTATCCTTTGTTTTGAAAAAGGAATCAGAACCCACGTAGTTCGAGGAATGGGATATGATGTTTTATGATTGATGGCTCAAAGATGAATGTTATAATTACTTTTACACTCTAAGCTCACGTGAGTCATGCTCGGTGTGAGAAACAAGAGGTATTGGTAAAATTTAGACAATTGTGCCATAAAAGATGCAATCATAAGAATTTGTTTTGGGGCTTATGTATAGATGACTGCCCAGATAGGCGAAGGTTTAGGATTTACTTTTAGGAAGAAAAATCCATGAACAGGGTCCACAAAGTTATATGTGCTTCATGGAGATTTGAATACTCTAATCTTGGGGCTTACTCCTAAGGAGGATGCCCAAGTTAGGAGGGGACTTATGATTGGGTTTCATTCCTGAAAAGGAAACCCAAATCAAAGGAAATTTATGACTGGTTAAGAGAAATTTTAAGAGACTTGGGGCTTACTCCTGAAAAGGAAACCCAAGGTTATGACTGAGTCTTATTCCTGAAAAGGAGACCCAGGTTAGGGGACTTGGGGCTTACTCCTGAAAAGGAAGCCCAAGGTTATGACTGAGTCTTATTCCTGAAAAGGAGACCCAGGTTAGGGGTTAAGGTTTGGGGCTTACTCCTGAGGAGGATGCCCAAGTTTGGGAACTTGATTGGGGCTTATTCTTAAGAAAGATGCCCAAGATTTATGACTAGGACTTATTCCTGAGAAGGAAGCCTAGGTTAGGGGACTTGGGGCTTACTCCTGAAAATGAAGCCCAAGGTTATGACTGAGTCTTATTCCTGAAAAGGAGACCCAGGTTAGGATTCTCTCATCTTAAAGGATGAGGTTGAAATGAATGAACTCTCAATCTTTGGTGACATAAAGATGTTTAAATCACTGGGTGTTTGAGAGGTATTTCACAGAATTCCTTTCAGATAAGGATGTCAAATCAAGAAATCATGCCATAAATGGCTTTTGAAGAGTATCTTGAAGACTGAATCTTGAATAGGAAGGGTGAAATGGCTTAAGAGGGGTAAAAATGGGCAAGATGGGCACCCAAAAAGCTAGGGGCGCGCAAGTCTTGAAGGTCGCGCAAGTCCTGCGGCGGCGCGCAAGTATTGGTCGCGCAAGTATACTTGCGCGACATAAGGGATACTTGCGCGATTTTCAACCAGAGTTGAATTACTTGAGCGACTCTTTATTAAACCCTTTCCCATCCTCTTGAGGTTCTTCCAGAAGAGGGACGCGCAAGTTATATTGAAGGAATTAAGTCGGCGCGCAAGTGTTTGATAAGTTTCAACACTTAGGCCTTCCTTCTTCCCTTTAGATCTTCCATTCTAGGTAAGAAATTACCTTAGAAGTGTTCTGGAAGCTTTGAGAAGAGACTTGGGCGTCGGGAGCTTTGATCCGAGTTTCTGGGAAGAGATCCCTTCGAATGGGGGGCCCACAGGGTCTATTTATAGGCAAAATAAGACCCCGGGCGGTTACTGGGCGGTTACCACATATGTCGCGCAAGTCCCTTGCACGAACATGAGGAGTCGCGCAAGTATTGAGGCGTCGCGCAAGTGTACTTGCGCGACCAAGAGGGAACTTGCGCGATACATGGGCAATGTTCTCCTTTTGTATCCCTTTGTCGATTTTTGATGTTTCTTCAAAGGATTAATCACTTTGAGCTCAGATATTCCCCTTTTCCGATCTTTGGATTCTGTGACGAAAAGGAGCGTCAACACCCACACCACAACTAAAGGCCATAAAAATTCAACCTAAAACACACCCCAAACCATAAAAACATCACCACAGTGAATACCTGGGATAAGAAAAGAATAAAACCTACCAAGAAGAAGGAAGGGCTTACCACATATTGCAAATGAACAACCCCCTGAGGCCAACCGATCAAAGAGGGAGGAAGAGGGATTAGAGAAATACTTAGGGAACCTAGGGTTTTACCAAAATGATATGAAGAAGAATCCATGTCTGAATGAATGAAAATTTGGCTGGAAAGAACTTTTAAAATTTCACTGTATCGGGAATTTACATGTTGTGTAATCCCCTTTCATGTCATGTAATCCTCAAGGTTAGGTTTCACTAAAAAACACATTAATTTTTTATTATTTAACCCCTAAAATCTATATATCATGAACCAGCCTTGTAAAATCCATGAACCACCATTACACATTGTGTAATACACTTACACAACATGTATTTCCTATAGCAGTTCTGCTATACCCCCATATTCCACAAAAAAACTCCCGAAACCTCCCCCAAACACCTCTAACGACCAAAACTAGCAAAGTAATGGAAAATGAGGGAATAAAATATTACATTAACCCTTGTTAATAATGTCCTTTTGGTGGATTGAGTAAATTCCATTCAATAGAGTGATCCATATTGTCTCGTAATACATGAAAGGCTTGTGGCAGATGACTCTGTTTTAGGATAAACCTTGGATGTATGTGATGTGCTTTATGCTTGTGGAAGAGTTGTGGTTACTTCTTCTATGAGAGAGGAACTGATGAAGGACCCTCATGATTTTCAGTAGGCAGTGCACTTGAGTCCTACCAAGATGTATCATGATATCGGAAGATGATTCTAGTTGTCCTATAATAAGAGGTACATTGTAGGTTTTGTCTCTCGCTATTTAATTTTTCAAAGGATCAAAAATTAGCATCAGTAACCTGGTGGGTTACTTCAACCACTTTTGGTGTTTGTGTGGAAGTGGGATGAAGTGATGATGAAATTCTTTAAGGGTTTTCCTATTGTATTTGGTTCCCTTGAACCAACTACTTTGTAATTTAGATTATATGAATATTAAAAGGATTGGATATTATTATAAATATCTTATCACATATTGATTGTTCTTCGGTATAACATAGATGTGATAATGTCTTAGAGTATTTTTCGCATTGATAAGGTCATAGTAGTTCCCCTCTATAATGAAATCCTTGAAATTATATAATAATATTCTTAAAAATAGTTCTATGGTCAGACAACGTACTATGATAGGGAACATAGTATATAGATCAATAGGTATGAGCAACCATAAGCAGATGAGGATTTTTTCCTGAAGTCCACACTTTGTAATCTTTAAGATGAGATATTATTAGAAGAGACCCACCGACATGAATTCTGCATGTTTTGGTGTCATCAGATATTCCTATTTATGAGCATGTGTAATGGCCCTTAGACTTTAAGATTATTTTTAATTCATTTTATGACTCATGCACTTAGTTTAATTTCATAAACAATAACAATAATTGTTCATGGAGAAGTTGGATATTTTGGGTGTGTCACGAATGAAATGTTTCTAATTAATAAGTCAAGGAAGGATTTGTACCTTCTATATTTATGGAAGTTAATATCTATGCCATTTGATTGAAATATAACTATCACATTAAATTCCATGGCCATGGTGTAACAACGTTTATTTAAGATAGTCAAAGAAAGTTGTATCAAGCATATAGGTTGATGACACAGATGTTCAACCTGCGTGATGATATATTGAGAAGAAAGGATTATATTACACAGTAAGCACCCACATGTATTTTTTGACATTGAAACATTAAGTTTTTTTTTTCTCTTGGGAGCCTTGAACCATTTCTAGACAACAATATTAGACTTTAGGTGTACCTGCTTAATGGCAATGAGAAAGAATCCAAGAGGTTCGCACACTAAGTGTTTCTGTTGATCTCAATTAAGTTCTATTTGAATTTAATTATTAGAATAAATATTATTCTCATGATTGAGAAATATTTTTATTCAAGTTTTATTAATCACTAATATTCAAAAGATAATAAATAATTATTCATTCATTAAATAAATAATTCATTTAATTATATGAATATTTAATAAATATTTATTCAATAAATTATGGATAAAATATTTATTTTATTTATTTACTATTTAATAAACATTCATTCACCATTTTTTGAATAAAATATTAATTTCAGTTAATAAAATATTTATTTATGTATTTAATAAATACCAAAGAGTTTGAGAAGACTAAGATCATTTTCGATGAGAAATATTAATTTACAAGCTGGTAAAATAATATTTATCATTGTTCAAGGTAGAACACACCATAAAATAATAAAATAAATATTATTATCATATGAAATGAGGTTTATTAAAGATTATAATATTATTTAAGGGTTAGTACATAATTAAATAATATTTTAACATAGACCCTAGCTCTATAAGTAGATGGTTATGTCAATTTTATAGGGTTGATTGAGAATTGAGAAGCCTTTCAAAAAAGACTTCTACCCTGAACAGATCCTCTCATCTTATCAAAAATGAGAAAAACCCCTTTAATCCCTAAGGATCTTAGAGAGATCAAGTCGAGAAATGCAAGATAATTGATTCACCAAACTAGAACCCAAAAACCAATTGGTGTCTCTTGAAGATCAAAGGACCACATGTGGATCACCGCTAGAGGTATTATATACTTGGATCCTCCAAGCATAATAAAGGTAATCTAGAAAATGGTTTTCAGATGATCAACAATATATTTATCAAAGAAAATATCCTATGACTAGGTATTCATTTCTTCTGATCATAAATAAATTAATTATAAATTTAACATCAAAGGTCCTATGTTAGGGTTTCAAGAAACTCTAAATTAAAAGAAATTTTATTTTAACACCCACCAAAGGTGCTTTCATTGCGCTTGAAACCTACAAGCAGTATCACATCAGTCATGTTTTAAATTTATAATTATTTATTTGATTGTTGATCAACATGTACAATAGTGGTTGAATCTTTCATTTCATATTATTCATTCTTTAATATGATTTGAATTAAAATGTTTTCAAAATTTTGATTTCTTCATTCAAGATTCAAAATTTCTTAAGTTTAAGTACATATGAAGAAAAACCAGAGGTACCATAGGGAAGTGTTGAGGAATCTAGACAGATAGAAAGGGATTACATGACGTGTAGCCAGCGCACATGACATTTACCCAAGTAAAATGTACCTGTAAATGTCATGGGATACATGACACACCTAGTAGTAATTACACCCGGTGTATTTATTGGAAGCTGCATGTAGACTGGGCCAACCTGGCACACGACATGTTAGATTACATGGCATGTAACTAGCATATACACCATGTAGTCTACATGGGTTAACAACAAAATTCATGAAATTATTGTAGTCATTATACATGGTCAAACCACATGAGACTTACATATTGAAGCATTAATGATATACACAACGTGTATGCTGTGTACATGACATGTAGTTCATCATTTACTATGACCAAAATACACACTGATCTATTCAGTGAGTTATATGGATACAAGATATGAGCGATACATGACATGTAGCTGGTTTATACACATCGTGTAGTTGTGACAAAACACACACTAATTTCTTCAGTGGGTTACACAAACACATGGAAAGAGTGATTCATGACGTTTATATAGCTTGTACGCTCTCTTTAGTCCAGCTGAGGTACACGACCGAAGTGACATACATGTAACCCAAGTACTCTACAATCGAGGTACATGATATGTAGATCATAAGTACATTATGTGTAGTCTCCCAAATAAGTACAAAATTAAAGTAAATTAAATTGAAAATTTTAGAATTAAAACCTTACTTTATTGATTGATATACCTGGTGTGTTTGAAAATTTAATACTAGTTTTAAATAATTTTAAATGATTAATTAATTTATTGTAATAAATATGTGATTATTGGTTCTGTAGTTTATTTTTCATGAATTCCATTAATGATTGGTATCTCCAAATGAATTTGGATGGCCATTAAGATGAAAGGGAATTAATTAATTGATTGCTTAACTAATTAATGCAAGCATGTTTATCTTAATAATAAAGAACAAATAAGAAATGAATGTTTACTAGTTTTACTTTTGCATATTCATTCCATGTGTATAACTGTTCATAAGCTTGACCAAGACCTATATATGTGTTGGAATTATTTAATTTAATTTACTACATGAGTTTGTAATTATTTAATTTTAAATTAAATTGGATGGTCTGCATGTTATCCCTCCCTCCATTATTATGTAGGACCTGCATGTCCATTGTTATTTATGTAATACCCACTAACCAGTCCTTTGGTTCCTCTCACCTACATGTGAGGTATAAATACTTGTAATTAATGGAGTATCCCATGGTGTGTGGATGTGGTTCAAGATGGAACCATAATGATGCCAACTCAGGTGATACAAAGGTTTTTAGGGTGGAATGTTTTAACTCAGGACATGACTGGCATAAGGAATTTCTCCTAGGCCAAAGGTTGATTTATTGTCTACTCAATAAATCAAATATTGGATAATCTCATGATTAGTTATTTATTTATTTATTAATTTCTGTCTTATGCATTATTTATTTTATGGATGCAAGACCTCTATCACATAAATAAATTAATTAATGTGAAAATATGTAATTTAAATAAATGTATTATGCATAAATGTTTTATCCAACATGTTTAATTAATTTAGTAAAATACACTTAATATTAACAAGTTATGCACCGGATAAAAAAAGATAAAATATATGCATAATAAATAAATATCCCTCAAGTTAATATTAATTCATCAAGCCTTATATCATCTTAATTAATATGAACCCATAGTTTAAGTGTTAGTTCGACCTCCTTTGGGGGAAATTTGAATTACTTAGAAGTCTTAACTAAGATAGTGGTTTGACTTAACTGAATCTGTATTGTGTTTAATGGTCTCCCTTTGTCCAATAAAAATTTGGAGGCAAGTGTTGAGGAAATATGAGTCAGGATTTTTGGATTAGAGAGTTCACTCAGTGGATCAAGGAGTTGAAATCCCATAGTTAGAAATAATGCATACCTAAATACTTTCAAGTAATTTTCATGGCCTCCAACTAGATTATAAGAAAGAAAATATGGATCCTTGTGACTAGATTTTTAGAGCAACTAGACATTCCAAGTTCAATAGTGTGAGATTTTGAGTCTTTATAAAATAGTAGGACAATTAATAAAATTAATTAGTATTATTTCTCACATAATTTGTAATCAATTAAAGTATTAATCATCTATTTTAATTATTATATAAAATGGAATAAAAAACCATGAAAAAAGTGAAATAATTCCTTAACTCAGGGTGTGTCCTTATAAATACAAATTTTCAGATACATTATAATATTTTATGTGATGAATTATTATCATAAAGTTTTTTTTGTGGGTTGGAATCCCCTATTCTTTCTCTTCCACCCTAGTAGGTGAGAGAAGGTGAAAAGGATGCCTACCAGAGATATGTTAAGGATGCTTCCTATGTTCATTGTATTTTATTATCAACTATTTCTAGAGAGTTAATGATATAATATAAATACATGGATACACACACCATAATATCCCATCTACATTATATTGAGAAAGAGCAGGAAAGACTATAAATGAATAAGATCATCACCGCACTATATCAGTGTAAACTAGAAGAAGAAAATATAGCTACAGATCATGCTTTCAAAATGATGGGGTTTATTAACTGGTTAGTGAAATTGGGATTTCACTTAGATAATAAATTACACATTAATCTGATCTTATTATCCTTACCATCAAGGTTATCCTTCTTTATCCAAGCCTGGATAAACAAAATGGAAAATTTTCTTGGGAATTTTTTTTCCATACTTCACCAAGAGGACAAGGATCAGTTGAAACCTATTTCTCCACCTGTTATGGTGAAAAGTTTTAAAGATAATTCAAAAGATACCATAGATAATATAAATAAAAAATATCATTTATAGAATCCTTAAAAGTGACAAAATATTCAAAGGTTAAATAATGAATAAGAGGCTCTTTGTTTATTATGTTTAAATAATGGACACTAGAAAAGAAATTGAAATGAATTGAAGAATCAAGAAGTTCAATCAATTTCAGGTATATTCAATAAGTTTTTATCCACCACTTGTTAATTAAATACAATATTCTTAGAACATACATATAAATAAATACAATAAAAGATCAAAAATAGAAAGGTTATAGAGTGAAATCAAAAGGAGACGAGAAAGGGTGATTTCGATGTTATCCAAGGGGAGATTAGTATTTATCATTGAAAAAATGGATTTATTCAAGGTTTTAATAAGTTTGAAAAAAACATTTATCTTATTATATATCTTGACACAGTGAGGCATTATTTATTTTTTGAAAGAAATTTTTTTATGGTACTTTAATACTAAATTAACGGTTCAGTAACTCTTGAATAAAAAATATCGATTACAATGAATGATGAATATAAAAAATATAATAATATTACTTAATTATGGAAATAATTTTTTTTTAAAAATAAAATTAAAATTAGTTTACTTGTTTATACCCATAAAAGTGTTTTATTCTCAATTGATCTAAGATACTGGATATAAAAACATACCACTTATCATGTTTTAGATAAATAAACCTTTATAAATAAAGGTATGTCACAAAAAAAATTAGAGTTAGTTCAACATATCCATGGGAACTATTTTAGATATAAAGGTAACTTCATATACTTCGTGTGATTTATTTAATAAATTTTAGAAACACTCGGTGAAGTAAATGAGTGAACTTGGTAAAGATTGAGGAATCTCCAAGATGGATTGTTAGAAAACATCTTATACAAGTAATCATTGATCATACATATTAAGTAAAGGTTATCCCTAACTCACATCTTCTTATATACATCAATGTCTTTATGGTAGTAAAAGGAAGATCAATGACAAGTCTTATATATATATATTAAAAATCTTCCATCATTCCTTTCAAGACCTATTTTTCAAATAGGAGTTCAATAAATAACCATTCCCCAATAATATTTTATAATGGATATCTTTTCAATTTTGATATGATAAGAATATATTAAGACACCACCACAAGTTTTTTTGAGAACCATTTATTAAAAGCTATTATTAGCTAAAAATGAATATGAAAACACTAAGGTGAATCTAATTTAATGATTATATAGTCACTAAATATATTAAAATTTAGTCAATATTTACTATATATAGATAAAGTATTCCTATCTATTTGAAGATAGTGGGAGAAGAATTAACTTCTATGGCTTAAATATCTATATTTATATGGGTTGGAATAGGAACACTGGACTCCACTAAGCTCAGTGGAAGGAGTAGTTCCAAAGACACATACTGTGTAGGAACTTATAACCAAAGAGGTGGTTTATGTTCACTGTGGTGGGTGGTAAAAATATATTATTATTCTAGAATAAATATTATTAAAATACATTAGTAAGTGGTAATATGATAAGGTTTACAAGTATGTATAAATTCAAGTAATGAAACCCATGTATCAAAATTGAGGGATTACATACTTTGAATGTTTATAAGGCTTGATACTGTTGGTGAGTATTAAAGAGAAACTTAACATGGATGGTTCTAGATGATAATAATATAACACGATCAATTATTAAAAGGTTTAGTCTATGATAAAAACTTATTCACCAATCATAATTATAAAAATCATTTTGAATTTTAATTTTCAAAGCATATCTACATGATCATCATATTGGACTATTTATTTTCAAGGCCACATCATTTAGAGGAATCCTTACGGAAGATGTCCATATTATGAAACCAAAAGGAGACCCTATGATATGTGTCTACTAGGAATAACTATATGGGTTGGCGACATTAATAAATTCTAATAAGAAATGTAGATTACATAAATTTATTAATGAATAAATAATTCATAGTGATCATAGTATATTCATTTGGAAACAAATTAGTTACATGTGTCTCTAAATAGTCAGTTGGATTTATATAGGTTTTAAAGATAAATATGTTGATAACATATGAAAAAAATTGTTGCGTCTTACCTATTTATTAAGAATGATGAATGAAAATTTTCCAAGTTTGACTTAAAGTATCAACCATTTTTTGGGGAACATGATCAATATAATAGATCAATGGGTTTGATAAATATACTCATAGTACATATATTATCAAAGTATTGAAAAATACAAGTTGAAACAATTCAAGATCAAATTGTTGTTAGTGTATAATCTTTCCAATATAACATGCATGGGCATAAGAAGATATCTTGGAGACTAAAATAATTTTAAAAGATTAAGTGCTAGGAATTCATTTCATGTTCCATGATATGTAATAAAGTTTGATAATAATAATTTATATAGCATAATAGGTGAATATAAAATCGATCCAACATAATTTCATAGACTTGCAGTTAGAACTATTTGACAATACTTGGAAAAGTAAAACTGGATGATTTCCTAATGTTTGGATAAGTGAGATACTAGTAATCAAGATAATTGATCACTTTTCTTCACTTTTTTTTGATTTGATCTAGTATTATAGAAAATTATAATGTAAGATACAAGAAAAACTTATTACAACTAGTGGTTGTCATATTTACAAAAACTGAATACGTTGTGGCTTCTGATACAGCTTAAGAAGCAGTTTTAGTACTTTCATGTTTTGATTTTGGGTTTTACCAAAATAAAAGGGATTTATAATTTTATGATAAGCTTTGAATATGGATTTATTCAGGTTGTTAGTATTCTGACATAAGAATAATAGGTTGATACTTAGTTATATAACTACATGAATGATTTTCTTAAGATAGTAATGTTGTAGTAAACGTATTATCTATAAAGACACATGGATTTACCAAACATATCCATGGAAAAAAGGTAGTCATATAAGTTGTATCCATACTCCATAGAAACTTGTTTTTTCATGTGAGGACTAATTGGTTGTTAGCAATTGGATCTAGTGCAGGTGGGATTTTGTTGAAGTTTCTACCCTAGAACCAACTTCTTTGTACTTTATATTATATGAGTATTCAAAGGAGTGAAAATTAATATAAATATATTATCACATATTTATTTCTCTTCTATATAAAATTGTTGTGATAATGTCTTAGAGTATCAGTTTCTTTGATATGGTTATAAATGTTCACCACTATGATGTGAACCATTAAATTCTATGATGATATTTTTTAAAAATAGTTCTACTAATGTATAATATATTATGATGAACATAATATATATGTCATCTAGTGAGATTAATCATAAGAATTTGATGTTTTTTCTTAATAATTTTTCACATGGTAATCTCTAAGATAATAGATTATGAGAATAGTCCCACTGGTTGGAATTCCACATGTTTTGGTGTCATCAGATATTCTTATCCACGAGAGTGTGTAATTGTAACATCCCAAGTAAGTAATTAATAATAGATATTTTTATATATGTCTATTAATGAATTATATAGTGTTTTAGATGCTTAAAATGAAAATAAATCCAATCTTAAGCATGGAATACACTAATATTTTTAAAAGATTGTTTTACTGCCTTTTGATGGAAAACCATTTTTAAAGCTATCTTTTGAAAATTTTATAAGCTATGTTTGTCAAAATAAACTTATTCTTTATGATTGGGACATCAAAATTTACTTTTCGTGAATTTTTGGTATTTTTCAGACAATGTTCATTTTTTAATGAATAGTGAAAAATACTGCATTTTACATCAAAACTGCTTTTTAATCTAATTTATTTATATGATTAGGTTATCTTTTGAATTTTTTTTGAAGTTTAATTAGAATATATTTTTACCATTTAATCCAATGGTGGTCATTGTAATCAATTTCACTTTGAAATTGGACTTAAACTGGTGTCAATCTTTTGATACTTATTGTTTCAAAAAAACCCGCTATTTGTCATGACAGTAGGAATTAATTATTAAATTAATTAATGTGACTTATATGTTTTGAATTTTGTAAAATAGAATTCATTTTTGAATTCGGAATATCAAATATAGCTTAGTTTTAATTTTTGGTAATTTTCTGAAAAACTTCAATTTTTGATGAATAGTGAAACCACTAAGTGGTACTTATAAAAACTGATTTCTCGTTTAAATGAAATTTTGCCATCTTTGTGTTTTGAATTTCAAAAATCTGACATACATGGTTGTCATTAAGAATTAAAATGTGGTTCAATGAGATTATAATAATTTTTTGGTGAATAGTAACTTATTAAGTTTTTAATCACGATTAGAGGTAATTAGTGTAGTTTAAGGTAAGAATAATGTTTTAATAAAATTAAATAACCTAGAAACATGTACTACCCTTATTGGATGTGTCATGGCCGACCAAGACAAGACATGGGTCAACTTGGGGACCCCATGGAGCCACTTTGGTTGAGAAATGACATAAATAACTTTTTATTAAATGTTAAAGTAAAAATGACACAAACATGAGTTATGTTACTAAAAAAATTTTTATATGGGGTTATACAAGTCATATTTTTGACTATAAATATTAATTAGAAATATAAAAAGATTTTCTACATCATAGTATTTTTTTTATAATTTTTTAGACATTAAATAAATTAAATTATTTATGACATCATGATGATGTAACGATGACCTCATTATTTAACGATTTAAATAAAATGGAAAGATAATATAAAATCTAAAACCTACACATGGAAAAAACCAATTGGATGAGTGGATTTAGAACCGTTATCACCTTATCCTCGAATTATATCAATGTGGGACCTTTTGAATCCGAAACTCATTTTAAAATAAAGTAACTTATCTTTACTTTCCAAGAGTGCCCCTCCTCTCCTCTTATAAAAGGCCCCCACCTCTACCTCCTTACCCACACTCCCAAAGCCTTTGGCTCGGCCAACCCATGCCCATTTTGTCTCTCCACTTCCCTCTCTTACTCCTTGAAGCCTCACTTTGGGCAGAAGTCTTCCCAAAGAAGCCTTTGAGCTCAAACCAAAGGGAGTTACCCAATTTTAAGGCAATGTCTTCTTTTGAGTCCTTTTGTTTTATTTTGCTTCTCCAACCCCCTAAAATATTTTTATTCTTTTCTTTTGTAACAACTCCAGTATACTAAATATACTATAATGTTGTTATAAGAAGGATTCGAGCTACACTTACACACACCTACATCTAATGGTTAACGAACATACTGTTTCCGTGGATGGTGAATTTATGCCTCCCGAAACGATGATTGTTCAACATTATTTTAACACCTTCAAAGGTGGCCATTAATATGTAACTATATTTATATATGATATATAATATGTTTATGTTTTCCTTAAGCTTCTGTATTTTTCATTTTGGGTATACCTTTATGGTTTCCATTATGGGTAAACGCGATATCTTCATTTAAGGAAGTGCGGACTACCGCCCCCTCAAAGTGATTTGATTCGTTAAATACCATATGTGGGATGTATAAAGGATTGAACTATGATATTATATATGATATTATACTGGAATTATAATATACCTTTATATCATTATGATTCCATTCTATAAAATACGAAATAGAAATGAAAGTAGCGTTCATGCGTACGTACGGCTTACCGTCTCCATGAACGGTGCATTTCATTTATTACTTCTAAATGATTATGTAATATTATAAATGCATGTATATACTGGATATTTATGATATATAAATAATGATTATAATTCTGGATATAATGGATACATGAACAACATGTAATTATAAAGGGTTTATTTTTGACTCAAGTACCAATGATCATTAAAATGACCGTTATTAACTTAAATAATTACATAGTGTTCATGACATGGTAATAAGTGATATAAAAGGAATAGTGAACTTGAAAAAGGTTCTTAAGAAAGTAGAAATTAACTCAAGTTTATTATTCAGGACATTAAAGAACGATCGAGTCAAGTCAGACCCGAGGTATGGGACTTCGTCTCAATCTCCTTTCATTGAGGCATATTTTGGTTTTATACACAACCTTCTTTTATATGGTGTATAAACCCCTTTGAAATTTACGTTTATCCAAAAGGAATCTTTTTTTATACGAAGCGTTTTACTAAACGACAAAAGGGAATGTTTTTGTCGTACGTATGCGGTGACAACGACTTCTCCGCCGCCGTGACCGTTATTTGAGTTTCGACTTCCTCTACAAGCCATACCTTCTTTTTAAAAGAAAAATAAATACCATGTTTTAATTTTATTTTATTTTGGTATTGAAAATGGTTTTCATAATGTTTTTATATCAATGTGTTGTATTGATATCTTGTGATTGAAAGGTGGAAATGTTATGTTTCCTTTATGCATGTTTTATGTGATACGATTATGTTGAGGTTCTTGGGCATTAATATGAAGACGGGTGGTTCTGTGATAAACTAAGGGCGGGTGAACCCGATATAGCTCTCCAATGCATTGGGTAACATGAAGGAGTGAAACGTTAAGGTTTCTCTGAAGAGATTTAGGGAATATACTATGATGGGTATTCCAAAACGTAACCAAGAGGGTTACTCCCTACGTAAGAATGTTATTAATGCCTCAAGTTACCTTTATGTCTTATGATTTCTATGATTTATTCATGATTTGGTGAGGTATGTTAAAGTGATTATGTTTTATGGGTAAAGTATGATTTCATTCTTATGTATATATGTACCCATGTTTCCTTTACATATTTTTATATCCCTTACTGAGCTTTTTATGCTCATCCCAAGTTTTTTTGAAATGTTTTTCACAGGTCAAGGGAAAGGTACATGATATGATGATAGTGTCAAGGAAGTGTCAAGAAAGAATCCAAGTTTTATTTTAAATATGTTTCCATTGATGGGAAAGAAGAATACTATCTTTATGTAACCACTTTGTTTATATGTGGAATGTAATGCAAGTTTTATGATATAATTATCTAAAACTCTAAACCCGAAAAGATCCTCAATGTGTAATCTTGTAATAACTCAAGATTAAGTAAGGTTTAAGGCTGGGGCCTTATAGTTGGTATCAAAGGTCGGTTTAGATAACTTTAGGAGTTAGAATTCTATTAAATTATTATCCAAAAATATTTTTTTTTGAAATGATATAGCATTTGAAGATTACCATGTTGCTTCATCTAAGACATGTTTGTTCAGAATGGTTTTCCGCAGAGGAAACAGGGAAGCAGTGCTAGGAAGGCATACAGAAGGAAATAACCTTCCGAATCAGCATCTTGAGATGGTCGGAATTGGAACTGAACAGTTTGTTGCAGTAATGGCGCAGTTGACTCAAGCGATAAATGGCAGTGGTATCCATACACGAGATCAGCTAGATCAACCGCAGAGGAACATGTCAGTGGTGGAACATTTCATGAGGAAACATCCCCCATCATTCATAGGATCATCTGACCCTGTGCTAGCTGAAGGGTGGATTAAAGCACTGGAGAAGATTTTTGATGTCATGGGGTGTTCAGACAATCAAAAGGTTAGTCTTGCTATTTACCGTTTGGAGGGTGAGGCAGATCAGTGGTGGTCTATGGTTAAAAATATCAGGGACGCCGATGATATTGATGCTCTCGACTGGGATGAATTCAAAGGTATGTTAAGTATTTTCCTAAGGCTGTTCGACTTAGGATGGAAAAGCAATTCTTGGAATTGAGGCAAGTGGAAGACTCAGTGGCTACCTATGAAGAAAGGTTCACTCGATTGGCAAGGTATGCTCCAAATTTTATCCGAGACCTTGATAGTAAAATCAATCGTTTTTACTCAGGATTAAAGCCAAAATATCGAAGGGCATTAGCTTCTCGTGAGTTTAAAAGTTATGAAAAGATTGTTCGATGTGCTGAGAAGGTGGAAATGGAGTTTGCCGATGATCAAGTGTTCTATAACAACTAACAAAAGAAGAGACCGAGGTGTCAAGAGAAAGGTAAGAATTCTTCAAAAAAGTCTGATGGTAAGAAAACTAAGTTTCCAGTTTGTGATAAATGTGGCAAAAGGCATGCTGGGGAATGTCTTCTGAATTCTGGAAAGTGATACCGATGTGGTAAGATGGGACATAAGGCTCGTGATTGCACTGAAAAAGATCAAGGTGAAGGTAATACCAAATTTTATTTATAGTTAGTGAAATGTTATAAGTGCAATGAGATGGGTCACTATGAAAACGAGTGTCCGACAAAGATCTTGAGTGATGGGAAGCAGTTAGACTACAAGCAGAAAGGGGTGGTGAAATCCTTTGCAACTACTTTAGCAGATGTCGAGCCATCAAATGAAGTTGTATCAGGTACTTTGTTTGTTTTTTCAGATTATTCCAGTGTGTTGTTTGATTCGGGGTCTACACATTATTTCATATCTGAAACCTTTTCTAGTAAAATGGGAATACCATCTCAAGAAATGACTCCTGAACTTTTGGTAAAAACACCTGGTGGGAATGTTGACGCAAAAAGAATTTATAAGAATCTTCCTATCCTTATCTGTGGATAGAACCTACTTGCAAACCTTATTGTTCTACCTCTAGTAGAGTTTGATGTTATCATGGGTATGGATTGGCTCTCTATTTACCATGCTAAGATTGACTGTAGAGCTAAAGAAGTTTCTTTTCAGAAATACTTTCAGTTTGTGTACAAGAATGAACCCTTACTGTTGATAACTTATCAAGAGGCCGAGAAACTTGTAAAAGATGGAAATGAATGTTACCTTGCACACATCGTTGAAAATAAAGGAACTATTCAGATTATTGATGTGCGAGTGGTAAATGAGTATCCTGATGTTTTTCCTAATGAGTTACCTAGAATAATACCAGACCGGGAAGTTGAATTTACTGTTGACTTAGTTCCTGATGCTAAGCCAATTTCAAAACCCCCTTATCGAATGGCTCAAATTGAACTTTTAGAGTTGAAGGAGCAATTGCAAGATTTATTAGAGAAATGTTTCATTCGACCTAGCACATCACCATGGGGTGATCCTGTCTTGTTTGTTAAAAATAAAGATGGTTCAATGAGACTTTTCATTGATTATAGAGCCTTGAATAATATCACTGTTAAGAACAAATATCCTTTGCCTCATATCGACGATTTGTTTGATCAGCTCCAGGGAGCTCAGTTTTTTTCAAAGATTGACCTGAGATCGGGGTACCATCAGCTGAAGGTAAAGGAGGTAGATATTCTGAAGACCGCGTTCCGTACAATATATGGCCATTATGAATTTTTAGTAATGCCTTTTGGGCTAACCAATGCACCTGCTGTATTCATGGACTTAATGAATAGAATTTTCCATGAGTTCTTGGATAAGTTTGTGGTGGTTTTTATTGATGATATTTTGGTGTTTTATAAAAGTAAAGAAGATCATGAAAGACATTTAAGGGTTATCTTGAAAACCTTAAAATAAAAGAAATTGTATGGGAAATTCAGCAAGTGTGAGTTTTGGTTGCAACAAATTTCTTTCCTTGGTCACATTTTTTCTAAAGATGGGATAACTGTTGATCCTGCAAAAACAAAAGTTGTGGATGAATGTACAAGACCCACAAATGTAACTGAGATTCGTAGCTTCCTTGGTTTGGCAGGCTATTACTGAAGGTTTGTTAGAAATTTTTCACAGTTATCTAGTCCAATGACTAAGCTAACTTGGAAGGGTGTTAAGTTTATCTGGACAAAAGAATGTGATGATTGTTTTCAGGAATTGAAAAGAAGATTGGTGAATGCTCCATTTTTGGCACTACCTTCCAGGAATGGTGAGTTTGTTATATATAGTGATGCTTCATTGAAAGGAATTGGTTGCGTCCTAATGAATAATGATCAGGTAATTGCGTATGCTTCACGACAGTTGAAAACTGATGAGGTAAATTACCCTACACATGAATTGGAATTAGCTACTGTTGTTTTTGCTTTAAAAATTTGGAGGCATCATTTGTATGGAGTAAAGTGTGAAATATATACCGATCACAAAAGTTTAAAGTATATATTCACTCAGAAAGAATTGAACATGAGACAAAGGAGATGGCTAGAATTAATCAAGGATTATGATTGTACAATTTATTACCATCCGGGAAAATCAAATAAAGTGGCTGATGCTTTGAGTCGAAAAAGTAATGATTCATTAGCAATGTTGTGTTTGGAACATGATCCTTTGGTTAAGGATTTGATGAACTTTGGCATAGAAGTTGTTGGTGCAGGAAGTTCTTCTGTTTTGTTTCAGGTATCAGTGAGATCATCTCTATCAGATAGAATCAAGAAAGCACAGAAGCAAGACAGTGAGTTGTAGAAAATGGTAGAGCTGGTTCAGAAAGGTAAGTTACCTGAATTCAACATTGATAATGATTGCGTTTTGAGATTTGGGAAGAGATTGTGTGTGCCTTGTGATTCACAGTTGAAGAGAGAGTTGTTATGTGAAGCTCATAGTTCTCCGTTTTCAGTTCATCCTGGCAGTACTAAGATGTATAGAGATCTGCGGGAGTATTACTGGTGGGATGGAATGAAAAGAGATATTGCTGATTTTACTGTGAAGTGTTTGACTTGTCAGCAGGTTAAAGCAGAGAGGCAGTTACCGAAAGGGATGCTTCATCCTTTACCAGTGCTAGAGTGGAAATGGGAGAATATATCCATGGAATTTTTTGTGGGATTACCGAAGACATCTTGAGGTAATAATGCAATTTGGGTTATTGTTGATCGCTTGACTAAATCTGCTCATTTCCTTGCTATACGAGATACTTTTTCACTAGATCAACTTTCCCGTTTGTATCTTAAAGAGATAGTCAGGTTACATGGAGTTCCTCTCTCCATTGTATCTTATCGTGATCCCAGGTTCACTTCTAACTTTTGGAAAGGCCTTCATAAGTCGTTGGGTACTAAATTAAATTTTAGTACAGCTTTTCATCCTCAATCAGATGGGCAGTCAGAACGAAAAATTCAGACCTTGGAGCATATGCTACGAGCTTATTCTATGGATTATCAGGGAAGTTGGGACCAACATCTTTCTTTGGTTAAATTTTCATATAATAACAGTTTTCATTCCAGTATACAGATGGCACCATTTCAGGCATTATATGGGAAGCGGTGTCGAACTCTAGCTTTCTGGGATGAAGTGGGTGAAGGGAAGTTAATGGGACCAGAATTGGTAGAAGAGATGGTAGAAAAAGTTCAGCTGATTCAAAAGCACATGAGAACAGCTCAGAGCAGGCAGAAGAGTTATGCGAACAACAGGAGGAAGGATCTATCTTTCGAGGTAGGTGATCATGTTTTTCTCAAGGTTTCTCCTTGGAAAAGTGTGATGAGATTTGGTAAGAAAGGAAAGCTGAGTCCAAGGTTTATTGGACCATATGAAATTCTGGAGAGAGTTGGATCAGTTGCATACCGGGTGGTTTTACCTCCGAGTTTATCTCAGGTACACAATTTTTTTCACGTTTCGATGTTGAGAAAGTATATGCCAGATCCATCTCATGTTTTGAGTCCAGAGGTAGTTCAGCTGGAAGAGAACCTATCTTATGAGGAACAACCGGTCCAGATTCTTGACCATAGGGAGCAAGTGTTACGGAATAAGGTGATTAAACAGGTAAATGTTTTGTGGAAAAACCACATGATGTAAGAGGCAACATGGGAATCTGAAAATGCAATGAGGGATAAGTACCCCCATTTATTTGATAAGTAAATAAATTGCGGGGACACAATTTTCTAAAGGGGGGAAGGATGTAACATCCCAAGTAAGTAATGAATAATAGATATTTTTATCTATGTCTATTAATGAATTATATAGTGTTTTAGAGGCTTAAAAT
Organism: Viscum album; assembly: GCA_963277665.1. Taxonomy (NCBI): domain Eukaryota; kingdom Viridiplantae; phylum Streptophyta; class Magnoliopsida; order Santalales; family Viscaceae; genus Viscum; species Viscum album. The sequence goes on along the minus strand of OY728140.1, from coordinate 2,104,138,848 downwards.
GAAAATAAATCCAATCTTAAGCATGGAATACACTAATATTTTTAAAAGATTGTTTTACTGCCTTTTGATGGAAAACCATTTTTAAAGCTATATTTTGACAATTTTATAAGCTATGTTTGTCAAAATAAACTTATTCTTTATTATTGGGACATCAAAATTTACTTTGTGTGAATTTTTGGTATTTTTCAGACAATGTTCATTTTTTAATGAATAGTGAAAAATACTGCATTTTACATCAAAACTGCTTTTTAATCTAATTTATTAATATGATTAGATTATCTTTTGAATTTGTTTTGAAGTGGAATTAGAATATATTTTTACCATTTAATCCAATGGTGGTCATTGGAATCAATTTCACTTTGAAATTGGACTTAAATTGGTGTCAATCTTTTGATACTTATTGTTTCAAAAAAACCCGCTATTTGTCATGACAGTGGGAATTAATTATTAAATTAATTAATGTGACTTATATGTTTTGAATTTTTTAAAATAGACTTCATTTTTGAATTCAGAATATCAAATATATCTTAGGGTGATTTTTTGGTAATTTTCTGAAAAACTTCAATTTTTGATGAATAGTGAAACCACTAAGTGGTACTTATAAAAACTGATTTCTTGTTTAAATGAAATTTTGCCATCTTTGTGTTTTAAAATTCAAAAATCCGACATACATGGTTTTAATTAAGAATTAAAATTTGGTTCAATGATATTATAATAATTTTTTGGTGAATAGTAACTTATTAAGTTTTTAATCGCGATTAGAGGTAATTAGTGTAGTTTAAGGTAAGAATAATGTTTTAATAAAATAAAATGACCTAGACACATGTCCTACCCTTATTGGATGTGTCATGGCCGACCAAGAAAATCCATGGGTCAACTTGGGGACCCCATGGAGCCACTTTGGTTGGAAAATGACATAAATAACTTTTTATTAAATGTTAAAGTAAAAATGACACAAACATGAGTTATGTTACTAAAGAAATTTTTATATGGGGTTATACAAGTCAGATTTTTGACTATAAATATTCATTAGAAATATAAAAAGATTTCCTACATCATAGTATTTTTTTTATAATTTTTAGACATTAAATAAATTAAATTATTTATGACATCATGATGATACAGGGATGACCTCATTATTTAACGATTTAAATAAAATGGAAAGATAATGTAAAACCTAAAACCTACACATGGCCAAAACTAATTGGATGAGTGGATTTAGAAACCTTATCACCTTATACGATAATTATATCAATTTGGGACCTTTTGAATCCGAAAATCATTTTAAAATAAAGTAACTTATCTTTACTTTCCAAGAGTGCCCCTCCTCTCCTCTTATAAAAGGCCCCCACCTCTACCTCCTTACCCACACTCCCAAAGCCTTTGGCTCGGCCAAAAACTGCTCATTTTGTCTCTCCACTTCCCTATCTTACTCCTTGAAGCCTCACTTTGGGCATAAGTTATCCCAAAGAATCCTTTGATCTCAAACCAAAGGGAGTTACCCGATTTTAAGGTAATGTCTTCTTTTGAGTCCTTTTGTTTTATTTTGCTTCTCCAACCCCCTAAACTCTTTTTATTATTTTCTTTTGTAACAAATCCAGTATACTCAATATACTAGGATGTTTTTATAAGAAGTATTCGAGCTACACTTACACACACCTAAATCTAATGGTTAACGAACATACTGTTTCCGTGGATGGTGAATTTATGCCTCCCGAAACGATGATTGTTCAACATTCTTTTAACACCTTCAAAGGTGGCCATTAAGATGTCACTATATTTATATATGATATATAATATTTTTATGTTTTCCTTAAGCTTCTGTATTTTTCATTTTGGTTATAACTTTATGGTTTCCATTATGGGTAAACGTGATATCTTCATTTAAGGAAGTGCGGACTACCGCCCCCTCAAAGTGATTTGATTCGTTAAATACCATATGTGGGACGTATAAAGGATGGAACTATGATATTATATATGATATTATACTGTAATTATAATATACCTTTATATCATTATGATTACATTCTATAAAATATGAAATAGAAATGAAAGTAGCGTTCATGCGTACGTACGACATACCGTCTCCATGAACGGTGCATTTCATTTCTTACCTCTAAATGATTATGTAATATTATAAATGAATGTATATACTGGATATATATTATATATACATAATGATTATAATTCTGGATATAATTTATACATGAACAACATGTAATTATAAAGGGTTTATTTTTGACTCAAGTACCAATGATCGTTAAAACGACCGTTATTAACTTAAATAATTACATAGTGTTCATGACATGGTAATAAGTGATATAAAAGGAATAATGAACTTGAAAAAGGTTCTTAAGCAAGTAGAAATTAACTCAAGTTTATTATTCAGGACATTAAAGAACGACCGAGTCAAGTCGGACCTGAGGTATGGGACTTCGTCTCAATCTCCTTTCATTGAGGCATATTTTGGTTTTATACACAACCTTCTTTTATATGGTGTATAAAACCCTTTGACTTTTACATTTATCCCAAAGGAATCTTTTTTATACGAAGAGTTTTACTAAATGACAAAAGGGAATGTTTTTGTCGTACGTATGCGGCGACAATGACTTCTCCGCCGCCGTGACCATTATTTGAGTTTCGGCTTCCTCTACAAGACATACCTTCTTTTTAAAGAAAAATAAATACCATGTTTTAATTTTCTTTTATTTTGGTATTGAAAATGTTTTTCATAATGTTTTTATATCAATGTGTTGTATTGATATCTTTTGATTGAAAGGTGGAAATGTTATGTTTCCTTTATGCATGTTTTATGTGATACGATTATGTTGAGGTTCTTGGGAATTAATATGAAGACGGGTGGTTCCGTGATAAACTAAGGGCGGGTGAGCCCGATATAGCTCTCCAATGCATTGGGTAACGTGAAGGAGTGAAACGTTATGGTTTCTCCGAAGAGATTTAGGGAATATACTGTGATGGGTATTCCAAAACGTAACCAAGAGGGTTACTCCCTACATAAGAATGTTATGAATGCCTCAAGTTACCTTTATGTCTTATGATTTCTATGATTTATTCATGATTTGGTGAGGTATGTTAAAGTGCTTATGTTTTATGGGTAAAGTATGATTTCATTCTTATTTATATATGTACCCATGTTTCCTTTCCATATTTTTATATCCCTTACTGAGCTTTTTATGCTCATCCCAAGTTTTTTTGAAATGTTTTTCACAGGTCAAGGGAAAGGTACATGATATGATGATAGTGTCAAGGAAGTGTCAAGAAATAATCCATGTTTTATTTTAAATATGTTTCCATTTATGGGAAATAAGAATACTATCTTTATGTAACCACTTTGTTTATATGTGGAATGTAATGCAAGTTTTATGATCTAATTCTCTAAAACTCTAAACCCGAAAAGATCCTCAATGTGTAATCTTGTAATAACTCATGATTAAGTAAGGTTTAAGGCTGGGGCCTTATAGTAATGGTCCTTAGTCTTTAATATTATTATTAATAAATTTTATGACTCACACAATTAAATGTATTTCATAAACCATGATGATAATAGTTCATGGAAAAGTTAGATATGTTGGGTGTGTCACAAATGACATGTTGTTAATTAGTAAGTCAAGGAATGATTTGTACCTTCCATCTTCATGGAAGCTAATATCTTAGACATTTGATTGAAATATAACTATCATATTAAATTCCATGTTCATGGTGTAATTTTTTTATGATAGTTAAAGAAATATATATCAAGCATATTGGTTGGTGACTGATCACACCATGATTCATTGTTTCATTTTCACCCTTACACCACCATGCTAAACTAGTTTTGTATTGAAAATTATAAAAATAATAAAAAAATTTACGTCATGTTTGATTACATTATTATTTTTTATTACTTTTAAAAATTGAAATTTTACTTCTTTTTGATAATTTCATTGAAGGTGGAGGTGATTTGGAGGGCCCATGATGAAGTCCAAGAAAAATGGGCCAAAATACGCTGGATCCATACATACCAGTGGACTAAACCGCACAAGGATACTAAAGAGTGCATCCAAATGGGATTAAATTTTTTATTCTGGTCCAATATTCATTGGGATACATTTCATCTGAAGTAAATCAAGCCTCATTCTTCCATCTGGTTACCCAAATGACCTGATCTTTCAATCACATTGAATCTACACGAAGTCAAAAGTGGTGTGCTATGATATATCCATATCTTGAGATGTATGTGTCCAAATAAAGCCAAAAATTTAGTGGATATAGTAAATATGTGGTTAAAAAACTTTTTATTTTTTTACTAAAGTGAGAAAATGATGTATACCCACTGAAAAAAATGGGACAAGTGGTTTTTCACATTCTATGTGCCCAAAAACACCTTCCATTTTTTACTATAAAATGATGCCTCAGAAACATCATTTTCAAGTTCAAACCAGAAGAAAAGATATGAAATTTTTGTGTCCTATAAGAGTCTCATATTAATCTTAGAATTTATGGAGGCCCCTATCCTCATAATGGGATCAAGAATGAAGGAGTTCCACCTGATCTTCCTCCTCCTCCCGATGTCGAGCTAAATGGTGGGAGTTCGTTATGAGGGAGATACACACATGTCAAAGGAGTTCCGACACATATATTAGATACTTTTTTGGAGTGATTTGGGTGTTAAAACACTTCTTTCCATGTATCTTAAATTATTTCTTATTTGAATGCTTTTTTTGATGCATGTGATTGATTTGATCTTAATTTCTAACCGATCAGTGTGAGGTTTTGAGTGCGTGATTTTTGTTGTTATGATTAGACAACATAAGAATCCTTTTCTTACCCAATTTATTTACATTTAAATATGATTTATAATCTATTATTCCATGAATAAGTTTTGGACCTTGAAAATATGATTATTATGTCAAGGTTTGGTTCTTCAAGTAATGAAATAAAGGCTTAGGAATTAGTCGGGATTCCAATTAATTTCAACCAAAGAATTAATCCAAACATAAATGAATCTTTAATAAAAATGAACTTGAAATGTGTGTAGTGAAATCAAAATGACACCTTTGTATCATATTTTTCAAAATCCACTTGGTTTGTCAACTATTAAACTCTTTAAGTTAAGTTATTTTCTTTAAACTATTTTTAAGATCACCCCTTTTTTAGTACTTTTTATTAAAAATTCATACTCTAAACCTATTAGTTCTATAAGGACTGACCTTAAACATTACATAATCTTGAATTAAGTGAATAATTCAAATTGAGGATATTTTTAGGTTTATAGCCATATAGAATTAGGTAATAACTATTACATCTCAAAAAATTATAAAGTAGACACTTCTGCTCAGTTTCCATTTTTTTCATAAAATAAAAACTCTTAAAAAAAGAAACTTGTCTAGTTCCATGTTTTAGAAAGAATAACTTTTACTTGATCCCATCCTTGACCCTATTCATATTTAAGTCCTTTGAAAAACATTTCAAAACTTGGGATGATCATAAAAAGCTCAGTAAGGGTTATAAAATAAGGAAAGAAAATATTATCCCATCAATAAATACAAATCAATGAAACCATACTTTTCAATCATAACATTCCTTAAGAAATCATAAGATTTATGAATAACACACAGAAATCATAAATCATAAAGGTAACATATAGAATACATAACATAATTACATTGTAGCTTTCACATCTACATAGGGAGTTACATTTGGAATACCCATCACAGTATATTCCCTAAATCTCTTAGAAGAAACATTAATGTTTACCTCCGTCATGTTACCCAATGTATTGGAGAGCTATCTTGGGCTCACCCACCCTAGGTTTATCATGAAACTACCCATATGTGTAAACAATGCCCAATAACCATAACATATTCATAACACATAAAAAAATAATAAAAAAAGATAACATTTCCACTTTGTAATCACAATATATCATTTCAAGATATTGACATAATCAATTCTTTATCAAACCATTTTCAAAACCATTTAGAACATTTAATAAAGAGATTTTTGAATCAAAGTGTCCCATACCATTTTGAAACTTTTAAAATGAATTTTAATTTCAAACATTCATATCCATATAAATAAATCCTTAAAACCTTTTTAAAACATGGATATTAATGAGAAATATTTAGAAGAATAAATATTTAAAACAATACTTTAGCTAAGGAGTTCTTAACCAAATGAGATATGATTGAATGCAAATAATTGAGTAATAAGATTAATAAAAGATTATAATATCATGAGAATAAGGATATTCATGATATAATATGTCAAAGGGTAGTATATAGACCATAAAAAAGTTAATTGGTGTATAACAACAAATAAGTCTCAATGGAATGTAAATTGAGACAAAGTCCCTTGAAAAGATCACATCCTTAGATTAAGGACAAATCAATGACATAATTATGTGTGGAAAATAATAATACACCAAATATAAGTGTATATTAAGTGTAAAAAAATCATAGTTAATTAAAAAATATTCATAGAATGACATAATCAAGAAGTATAAGTTTAACCCAAGGAATTGAAATTGGGTTAAGAAGTTTTCTTACCGAAATTCAACAACCAAACGACGTCCCTTAAAAATTAAGAAAATGCGTTGATGAGAGAGAAAAGGTTCTATCATCACTAGGACACAAAATTTACAGCAATACGGATATATAACAACATATCCTGACATAATAAAGTGGAAATTAAAAGACATAACATAAATGAAGTCTTTTAGAAAGAGGAGGGTGAAAGATTCCCTCACCGATTTGGTAGCTTACAAAACATACACCCCATGAAAGAAGGATCATAAAATGAAGATGTAAATTCTAATAAATTAAAGTATATTACACAATGAATACAATCATGGGAAGTACATACACCACACAAAAGGAAATAGTGTCAAATATAGCATGAATCTCACGGGAATAAAAAGTGAGATGAAAACCTCTTACCAAGTTGTAATCAATCGAGTCGTATGAACACAAGTTAATAAACACAAAATTAATCACATAATGAAATGAATATAAATATAATCATGATAATATATATCAAATGGAAGTACAAAATACACCACATGAAATAAATAAGTGGTGAACAATAGAAATCTCAAAGAATTAAAAGTGAGATGAGAAACCCCTTACCTCGTGCCCGACTTGACCCGTTCATTCTTTAATCTCCTGAATAATAAACTAAGGTTAATTTCTACTTACTTAAGAAACTTTTTCAAGTTTATTATTTCTTTTATATCACTTTTTACCATGTTATAAACATCATTAAATCATTTAAGTTAATAATGGTCATTTTGTTGATATTTGGTACTTGAGTAAAAAATGAACTTCTTATAATTACAAGTTGTTCATGTGGTCAAAATTATATTATCTCCATAATAATATTAATGATTTATATATCATATATATCCAGTATATTTATATATTTATAATATTACATAACATTTGGAGATAAGAAATGAAATGCACCGTTCATGGAGACGGTAAGCCATACGTACGCATGAACGCTACTTTCATTTCTATTTCCTATTTAATGGATTGAAAAATTAATGATAAATAGGTATATTATAATTCCAATATAATTTCATTTATAATTTCATTAACTCCATTCTTTTTACATTCTACATATGGCATGAACGAGTCATATCACTTTGAGGGGGTGGTAGTATGCACTTCCTTAAATGAAATTATCACGTTTACCAATTATGGAAACCATAAAGGTATGCTATAAATGAAAAATACAGAATTATATGGATAATATAAATATAATATATATCACATATAAATAAAGTTTCATAATTGTAATAACTCTAGATTTTATGAGAATTATTCTTTTAAATTTCATTGATGTCTTGTGTTTTACGCTACACCAAAATTAGCTTGTGCTATAAGCAACACTATATTATCTTGCAGTATACACAACACTATGCTTGGCTCGTGTTACACACAATTTCAAGTTAGTTTTGTGAAATTATTCTACGCAATATTAAGTATAGATTTTGTTTAATGTATAAATAAAATATGTTTTGATTATGTTATACGCAACACCAAAAAGAGCTTTCACTACACGCATCCCTGACATGGATTGCATTAAACTCAATCAAGACCTTCCTCGATAGCGTGTGTAGTACGCAATACTGAGTTTCACTAAACAATATATTATTATAATATTATTATGAACTAGCCGTTATGAATAGTAATACCCACTTTTTGAAATTTTATAAATTTTATCTTTCAAAATGGACTTCATTTTTGGATTTGGAATATCAAAATTATCCTAGGGTGAAATTTTGGTATTTTTCTGAAAACTTTCAATTTTTGATGAATAGTGAAAACACTAGGTTACTATTTAAAAACCGACTTTTTATATAAATAATTATTTATTTTATTTAAATTTATTTTAGGTCAAAAGTGATACATAATACCTATATAAGTTCAATTTAATTAATTTGAGTCATTTTATAATAATTTTAGATATATAAAATTTTTTATTGAACTTTTCACCGTCTTTTACCCACATTCTAGGAGAGTTTGAAAATTTACATAAAAATTAATTTTACCGCTTTTGTGAGTGGAATTTTGAAAATCCGAGAGATACGGTTAATATCAAGGTGTAAAATGTGGTTCAATAAGATAAAAATATTTTTTGGTGAATAATAACTTTTTACTTTTATTTACCATGGTTAAAAGTAAATAGGATAATTAAGGGTAAAAATGATATTACTATTAACCTAACACATGTCCTAATTCTATTGTATAAGTTTAATTCGACCAAAAACAACCTTTGGAATAAAATACGACCATTTAGGTCCACTTGGATTAGATTAGGACATTTAATATTGTTTTATTTAAAGAAGAGTTAAAATAGTTAAAATCAAAGTTTAATAAATAAAACATTTTTAATATAGGGTTATAAATAAGATAAATTTGACTATAAATATTAATTATAAATATAAAAATATTTCATATATAATGGCATTTTATTTATAATTTTTAGACTTTAAATAATTTAATTTATTTATGACACAATGATGATATAGTAATTACCTTATTAAGGAAATATTAACATAATTGATATTATAAATACCCAAATAAATGTAATTTGAGACTTTTCATGAATTAAACTAATTTTATAGGTTAATATGACATATTATTATTGATTTAATTAACTTTTTTCGAACTAATCATGCTTTTATGATTTTCACAAAAATCAATTACCAAATAGTGTCAAAATTGACACAAAACAAATATTATATTATTAATTGTTATTTTATTCCTAAAAATCTAAGTTTAGGAAAAATGACTTATATAAGGTTATATATATTAATAATGAACCACTTGGGGTTTTTTTTTCTTGTTATAGTAAGTTTATTAACCATATAGTGTAAGAAAACAAGAAGACACGGTAAAAGTAAAATTATTTAACTTAGAGTTAAATCTAAATGATAAGGTTAAAATAGTAACCTAAACTTGTCTAAAATCTATTTTTGGGAGGCTTTTAACCCATAACCCACTTATCTTCAAAATAAGTCACTTTGGAGCCATCATAAACTGAATATGACTTTATTATAAAATAATATTTTAAGTTTTTCCTAAAGTGCCCCTCTCCTCCCTTATAAAAGGTCACATCCTCCCTCTCCTCTTCACAGCCTTTTGAGACTTGAAGCTCAGAAAAACCATAAAAAATACTCTTCTAAACCTCTCTAGTTACATCATAGAGGTTCTGGTCTTCTCAAAAGGCCAACTCTAGTGCCCTAAGAAGAAGTTTAAAGGAGGTGCGTCGAGGAAGAGGTAATCTCTTCTACCGACTCTTTCAAGTTTCTTTCTTCTTCTACTTCCTCTTATTTAGTTGTTTCATTATAAAGTAATAACATAATTATTACTTATATAATAATATTTTATTATAAATATTAAACAACCCTATTTCACCTTCTATCCATCCTACGGAAAACGAAATCACCGCGCGTGCGTACGTACAGAATACCGTCTCCACGCCGTGGTGTAATCAGTTTTTCCACCACCACCTTACATGGATGGGTATAATGGTATAAAGAATAAATATATATGATTATTATGACATAATACTTATTCTAAGATATTATATCATCCAATCCAATTCCATTCAATAAATATGGTAACGATATCATTGCTCGTGCGTACGTACAGATTACCGTCTCCACAACGCGATGAGATTCATTTTCCATGTTAACAATTCAAGAATGATTATAAAGTATACATAATAAGTAATAATTAAATACATGAAATAATAATGCTACTGGATTTATGTATATATATATATGTATGTCATCTACTTAATTCCATTCAATTCAATAAGGAAACGAAAAACAGCGTTCATGCGTATGTACGACCTACCGTCTCCATGAACGGTGTATTTCATTTCATTTATCTATCTATTATATATATATATATATGTAATGAATATATATATGATATATAAATAATTATTTAAATTCTTGAAGTAAGTAAATAAATATATAATTAATAATAATATCAAGAACAACAAGTCCAAACACGTACGATAAATAAGACGATTTTACCAAAAACGCTGCTTTAACATGGAATTTACAAAAGAACGGGTAATATAAAGTCATAAGTGAACCGTATATGATATCATAACAATGAATATTATTCTTTAATAAGTCAATGACATTATTTAAATCATTATACAAGAGTTTCGGATCCATACGAAGCATATCAGACCAAAGGTAAAGGATAATTTTTCAATCTCATTTTTATTCGAGATTGCTTATACGTAAGTATTTACTGGGGTTATATTCTTCATCCATGTCCATAAAAATGTTTTTCATAAAGTGTTTAATATTATTCCATGTATGTTTAAATTCATTTTTACCCCTATTTGACTTTCACTTTTCGTATGGAAGGAATCTTTCTTTTGTTTACTATACGAGGTACTTTTTGACTTTTCTGACAAAAGTACGAAAAGAATGTTTTTTAACTTATACAGCATGAAAGGATTTTTACAGTTTTCATAACGCCTTATTTTCATGAAGCTGACTCTACAATATTTCATGACTATTTTCAACAAAATCCTTTTATTTTAAAATTGCATGGCATTTTGTGAAAAGAAAATGATTTTGAAGAAGAAATGATATTTTTCTTAAGAATTCATTTCAAGTGTTTTATCCAAACCATTTTCCATCTAAGATGACATTATTTCATATGTGTATGTTTCAAGTATAATGTCTCTATGATTTACATGGTTTCACTTTTCTTATGATGAAATGATATCCCTTTGTTTTATATGTAATATGTTATGATGGGATGATGTTTGTGAAACCCATTTTATTCTTTGGGTTATGATGAATGATTTATGTTTATGTTGTGGCACACGTAAGAATGATTTCATTATGAGATAGGTGAGACCTATATCTCCCTCCAATGCATTGGGTAAATATTTATATCTCATGAGATAGACATGGCTGGAACGATAAGTTAATCCGGTTCAGTGATACAGGACTAGAACGAGGAGTGAACTCGATTCAGAAAGGGACTTTGTCCACTAAGATGGTCTTGGCAGCAATGACTTGGATACTATGGAAATAATATCATATGCTTAATGGTTTCCACAATTACATGTTTTATTCCCATGATATTTTATCATGATTGAAGTTCCTTTATGATCTATGCCTTACGTACTACCAACATTTATTTCACAACTCAAGATTTTGACGTTTAAACATTATGTTCATGTTTTGAAGTTCAAATGTATATGGTTTGTTTTATTTTCTCCATGCATACCCGTACTAAGAATTTGAGCTCACCCTTTATATGTTTTCTTTTCCCCAGGATATAAATAAAGGTTTTAGGTAAGAAAACAAAAGGGGGAGATCTTTATGGGAGATGTTGAAGATCTTTCACCACAATTTGAAGATTATGTTCTGAGTTTCCAAAGACACTAAACTATTACGATCCTTGTGTGTTTGTTTTTGTTATGTATTAAGTATTCCACAAAAGTAATGTAATGTCCATGTACGTCAATATTTGGGTCTCTACAGTTTGTATCAAAGGAAATGTTTAGTTAACCTTTGGAAACTAGGATGCAAAAACTTTAGTGAAATCTCTAGAGATATTTCAAAGGTATGCCTAGGGATGTCCCTAATGTGTAGTATAACTATAGGTTATAGTCCTAGAATTATGTTGATGATCATGAATAACCTAGGGTGAACCTAGGGTGTCATGGATTAAAGAATGTGTGATAAGTTAGACATCCCATAAGTGACTTTTTATGATTATGTGGTTCCTTGTTATATCAACTGTTTCTTACACCATGGTTTTTGGTTTTAGTCAATGGAGGGAACCAGAAGGAATTGGGTCAACATTGAATCCAATGGAAAAATTGGTGACTATGAGAAATGAAATTGCATAATTCCTAGAAAGAAAGATTTTTTGATTATGCCGAATCAGTCATCGTGATATATGATTAACAAGGTGAACATTAGTGGTATTCTTAATTCATCAAATAAGAGGAAGATAGACTTTTATTCATGTTAACATGGTGAGGAGAATAGAGAAAGGAATATTGATATTTCTAAATAATGGAAGAAGAACCTTAAGGAATACCTCAAATGGATGGAAAGATGTTATCTATGTGGAAAAAAGGGTCATAGAGTGACAGACTGTTATGGAGTCCAATGTCTTATTTGTGGAGAACATTGGCATTACCCAACTCAATGACTTGACCTAAGATGATACTTATAAATCAAGAAAGGACTTATTCCATGACAATCATTGAAGAGGATAGATTGAAGTGTTTATGTATTGGTATTCAAGAATAATGTTGTTGAGGTACTTTTATGGTATATTGGAATATCTATATATTGGTCCATTGTGTTTTTTCATAAGAATATGGTACCGGTAACCATGAAAAGTGATTGAGATATTTTTGGAAAGAAGATGATATGCGCATAATGAAGGGATAAGGAGAAAATGAAATGTTTGATAGTATTCATGAGATCATGACTGAGATAAGGACAAATTGATATCATGGTTTGAGTATATAGAATTTTTGGGATTTTGGTATGTGGAAAGAGTTAACTTTTGATTGAATTCATGTTTTCACTAAGGTTATATGGTAATACAAGTTTCAAAAGAATACATTATTAAGGTGATCAAATGTTTGTAATGTGACCAACAAGATATATCTTGTGATATATGAGGGATAAATGACGGTATTCACGTGCTTGTTATATGACCTTTTTATTTATCATTATCTTTATACTATGAGTTTGGAAAGAAGTATTTTGGATAAGTGTTAAGGTTGGAATGGATTAATTTGAACATTATATGGTATTGTTTAAGGCTAGAACTTTTTTCGATTTTATTTCTGGATTGTTATAATAGTATAGTTTAGGAAAAGGCACAACCTGCAGAACATGCGACAACCCATCGCGTCAGACAAGGTTGCGGGAATCGAACCCACAACCGAAGTGCGACAGGCCTTTTCACCTACAACTGTCCTACAAGAAGTCCCTGGTTAGTAGAAACAAGTTTTATTTTATTAAGTGGTATGATAGATGAAGTATAAGTCCATTTTTGGAATCATATATGATTAACCTCACCATAGATGGACTTATGTATATTTGATAACTTTTGCTAACCCTTTGTTTGAGATAGATGGAATGCCCCATCATTCTATCACATGATCTGCTAACACTTCAAGAATGACAAATTCAACTTCATTTATTTAAGATATGAGGTGGAAATCGTTCAAGGAATGAACAATGGTGAGATTGTACCAAAATAAAGTAATTGTTTTTTCTAATTCAAATTCTTCAACTTTAGGGAAATGATCTTGAAAACCAAAAATGTTGTACTAGTGTACTTATATCTGATGAATCAGATGGTACCTTATATCATCACAAATTTATGGATTTGTGATTTTTGGATTTTTCATATCCATGTCCTCTACCACTCTTCATCAGAACATTATGGTTAGATTTTTCTTCCATATCCATATTTTCACCTATGTTCTCCTATGTGGAAACCCAGTGATGTGTTAATTTGGGTAACCGTTATGTTTCTTACTTTAATTTTTAAAATTAAATTTTATTATTCCTTTTTATGATGTGGGTTTATATGAAAGAAACTTTCAAGTAGTAAACCATTTATAACCCTGACAAATTTCGAGGGCCAAATTCATTTTAAGGGGGGAAGAATGTAACAACCTGATATTTTATGAGATTTATTATTTTTAATTTCATTGATTTCTTGTGTTGTACGCTACACCAAAATTAGCTTGTGCTATATGAAACACCGTATTAGCTTGCAGTATATGCAACACTATTCTTGGCTCGTGTTACACACAATTTCAAGTTCATTTTGTGAAATTATTCTACGCAACATTAAGTATAGATTTTGTTTAATGTATAAATGAAATATGTTTTGATTATGTTATACACAACACCAAAAGGAGCTTTCAATACACGCATCCTTGACTTGGCTTGCATTATACGCAATCAAGATTTTCCTCGATAGCGTGTGTAGTACGGAATACCGAGTTTCACTAAATGATATATTATTATAATATTATTATGAACTAGCCGTTATGAATAGTAATACCCACTTTTTAAAATTTTATAAATTTTATCTTTCAAAATGGACTTCATTTTTGGATTCGGAATATCAAAATTAGACTAGGGTGAAATTTTGGTATTTTTCTGAAAACTTTTAATTTTTGATGAATAGTGAAAACACTGGGTTACTATTTAAAAACCGACTTTTTATATAAATAATTATTTATTTTATTTAAATTTATTTTAGGTCAAAATTGATACATAATACCTATATAAGTTCAATTCAATTCATTGGAGTCATTTTATAATAATTTTAGACATATAAAATTTTTTATTGAACTTTTCACCGTCTTTTACCCACCTTCTAGGAGAGTTTGAAAATTTACATAAAACTTAATTTTACCACTTTTGTGAGTGGAATTTCGAAAATCCAAAATTCAAGGTTAATATCAAGGTGTAAAATGTGGTTCAATAAGATAAAAATAATTTTTGGTGAATAGTAACTTTTTTCTTTTATTTACCATGGTTAAAAGTAAATAGGGTAATTAAGGGTAAAAATGATATTACTATTACCCTAAAACATGTCCTAATTCTATTGGATAAGTGTAATTCGACCAAAAAAAACCTTAGGAATAAAATATGACCATTTAGGTTCACTTGGATTAGATTAGGACATTTAATATTATTTTATTTAAAGAAGAGTTAAAATAGTTAAAACTAAAGTTTAATAACTAAAACATTTTTAATATAGGGTTATAAATAAGATAAATTCGAATATAAATATTCATTATAAATATAAAAATATTTCCTACATAATGGTATTTTATTTATAATTTTTAGACTTTAAATAATTTATTTTATTTATGACAAAATGATGATGTAGTAATTACCTTATTAAGGAAATATTAACATAATTGATATTATAAATACCCAAATAAATGTAATTTGAGACCTTTAATGAATTAAACTAATTTTATAGGTTAATATTACATATTAGTATTGATTTAATTTACTTTTTTTGAACTAATCATGCTGTTATGATTTTCACATAAATCAATTACCAAATAGTGTCTAAATTGACATAAAACAAATATTATATTATTAATTGTTATTTTATTTCTAAAAATATATGGTTAGGCCAAATGACTTATATAAGGTTATATATATTAATAATGAATGACTTGGGGTTCGTTTGACTTGTTATAGTAAGTTTATTAAGCATATAGTGTAAGAAAACAAGAAGACACGATAAAAGTTAAATTATTTAACTTAGAGTTCAATCTAAATGATAAGGTTAAAATAGTAACCTAAACTTGTCTAAAATCTATTGGTTGAGAGTATTTCGACCCATCCCCATCTTATCTTAGAAATAAGTCACTTTGAAGCCATTATAAACCGAATATGACTTTATTATAAAATAATATTTTAAGATTTTCCTAAAGTGCCCCTCTCCTCCCTTATAAAAGGGCACCTCCTCCCTCTCATCTTCACACCCTTTTGAGCCTTGAATATCCACAAAACCCTACCAATTACTATTATAAAACTCTATAGTTACATCATATAGGTTCTGGTATTCTCAAAAGACCAAATCTAGTGCCCTAAGAAGAAGTTTAAAGGAGGTGCGTCGAGGAAGAGGTAATCTCGTCTACCGACTCTTTCAAGTTTCTTTCTTCTTCTACTTACTCTTCATTAGTTTTTTCATTATAAAGTAATAAAATAAGTATTACTTATATACTTATATGTTATTATAAATATGAAACAACCCTATTTCACCTTCTATCCATCCTACGGAAAACGAAATCACCACGCGTGCGTACATAGGGAATACCGTCTCCACGCCATGGTGTAATCAGTTTTTCCACCACCACCTTACATGGATGGGTAAAATGGTATAAAGAATAACTATATATTATTATTATAATATAATAATGATTCTAGGATATTATATCATCCACTCCAATTCCATTCAATAAATATGGGAACGATATCATCGCTCGTGCGTACGTACGGATTACCGTCTCCATGACGCGATGAGATTCATTTTCCATGTTAACAATTCAAGAATGATTATAAAGTATATATAATAAGTAATCATGAAATATATTAAATAATAATTCTACTTGATTTATGTATATATATATGTATGTCATCTACTTAATTCCATTCAATTCAATAAGGAAATGAAAAACAACGTTCATGCGTACGTACGACCTACCGTCTCCATGAATGGTGTATTTCATTTCATTTATCTATATTATATATATATATATTTACTAAATATATATATGATATATAAATCATGATTTACATTATGGAAGTAATTAAGTCAAGATATAATTAATAATAATATCAAGAACAACAAGTCCAAACACATACGATAAATAAAACGATTTTACCCAAAACGCTGCTTTAACATGGAATTTACAAAAGAACGGGTAATATAAAGTCATAAGTGAACCATATATGATATCATAACAATGAATAAGATTATTTAATAAGTAAATGACATTATTTAAATCATTATACAGGAGTTTCGGATACGTACGAAGCATATCAGACCAAAGGTAAGGGATAATTTTTCAATCTCATTTTTATTCGAGATTGCTTATACGTAAGTATTTACTGGGGTTATATTCTTCATCCATGTCCATAAAAATGTTTTTCATAAAGTGTTTAATATTATTACATGTATGTTTAAATTCATTTTTACCCCTATTTGACTTTCACTTTACGTATGGAAGGAATCTTTCTTTTGTTTACCATACGAGGTACTTTTTGACTTTTCCGAAAAAAGTACGAGAAGAATGTTTTTTTAACTTATATGGCATGAATGGATTTTTAAGGTTCTCATAACACCTAATTTTCATGAAGCTTACTCTACAAGATTTCATGAATATTTTCAACAAAATCCTTTTCTTTTAAAATTTCTTGGCATTTTGTGAAAAGAAAATAATTTTGAAGAAGAAAGGATATTTTCCTCAAGAATTAATTTCAAGTATTTTATCAAATCCATTTTCTATCTAAGATGACATTATTTTATATGTGTATATTTCAAGTATAATGTCTCTATGATTTATATGGTTTCACTTTTCTTATGATGAAATGATATCCATTTTTTTATATGGAATATGTTATGATGGGATGATGTTTATGAAACCCATTTTATTCTTTGGGTTATGATGAATGATTTATGTTTATGTTGTGGCACACGTAAGAATGATTTCATTATGAGATGGGTGGGACCTATATCTCCCTCAAATGCATTGGGTAAATATTTATATCTCATGAGATAGACATGTCTGGAACGACAAGTTAATCTTGTTCAGTGATACAAGAAAAGAATGAGGAGTGAACTCGATTCAGAAGGGGACTTTGTCCACTAAGATGGTCTTGGCAGAAATGACTTGGCTACTATGGAAATAATATCATGTGATTAATGGTTTCCACAATTACATGTTTTATTCCCATTCTATTTTTTCATGATTGATGTTCCTTTATGATCTATTCCTTACGTACTAACAAGATTTATTTCACAACTCAAGATTTTGACATTTAAACTTTATGTTCATGTTTTGAAGTTCAAATGTTTATGGTTTGTTTTATTTTCTCAATGCTTACCATTACTGAGAATTTGAGCTCACTATTTATATGTTTTCTTTTCCCCAGGATATAAATAAATGTTTTAGGTAAGAAAACAAAAGGGGAAGATCTTTATGGGAGATGTTAAAGATCTTTCACCACGATTATAAGATTATGTTCTGAGTTTCCAAAGACACTAAACTATTACGGTCCTTGTGTGTTTGTTTTTGTTATGTATTAAGTATTCTGAAAAAGTAATGTAATGTCCATGTACGTCAATATTTGGGTCTCTACAATAATAATGTCCACCATAATAGGTGTTAGGAGAATATTGAACAATCATCATTTCGGGAGGCAGTAGTTCACCGTCCACAGAAACAGTATGTTTTTACCCATTAGACAAAGATGTGTGTAAGTGTAGTTATAATACTTATTATAAAAACAACATAGTATCTTGAGGATACTGGTGCTATTATAAAATAAAGTAATAAAAAGATTTTAGGGGGTTGGAGAAGTAAAATAAAATAAAATCACTTAAGAGAAGACGTTACCTTTAAATCCGGTAACTCCCTTTGGTTTGAACCAAAAGGATTTCTTGAAGTTCCTTCTGCCTAAGGTAAGGCTTATAGGTGGAATAGAGGGATCTCGAGAGTTTATTTGGGTAGAGTTTGGAAGATCCAAGTGGCTTTAGCGGTGTGAGTAATGGTTTATAGGTGAGGGCTTTTTATAAGGGGAGGAGGGGCTCTTTAGGAAAGTTTGAAAATCTTATTTTATTATATAATGATACTCGGTTTATAAAGGTAAAAAAATTATTAAAGTCTAAGTTAATATGACCATTGTTTGAAATAAAATCATCCTATATAAATTGGACAGGTTTTGGATATTGTTTTAATTTTTATAATCTTATTTATTTAAATAATTCATTAATGAGGTAAACACTGCCTCATTATTGTGTCATAAATAATTTTATTTATTTGATGTCTAAAAATTATAAATAAAATACCATGATGTAGGAAATATTTTTAGATTTATAATGAATATTTATAGTCAAATATATCAATCATATATCCCAATATTAAAATTGTTTTAGAAAAACAATACATGTTTTTGATATTTTTATTTTTTACTTTAAATAAAAAGTTATTAATGTCATCATCTTACCCAAATGGATTTCAAAGGCCAAAAGTCTTACCAAAGGATTGTATTGGTCGACCATTATTTATCCAATAAGGTGAGGACAAGTGTTAAGGTAATTTTATATTATTATAATATTATTTTTACCTTTAATTACCTTATTTACCTTTAACTGCGGTAAATAAAAGTCAAAAGTTTATATTCACCAGAACATATTTTCATCTCATTGAACCACATTTTAATTACTGATAACAACCATGTATGTCGGATTTTCTAAATTCAATTCACAGAAGCTGTGAAATTTTATTTAAATGAAAAAGTCGGTTTTTAACAACTACTTAGTGTTTTCACTATTCATAAAAAATTGAAGATTTTCATAAAAATACCAAAAATTAAGACTAAAATATATTTGATATTTTGAATTAAAAAATTATGTCTATTTTACCAAATTAAAAACATATAATTTGCATAAATTAATTTAAAATTAATTCTTATTGTCAAGACAAAAAGCGTGTTTTAAAAAAATAATAAATATAAAAATATTGACACTTGTTTATGTCCAATTTAAAAGTGAAATTACTTCCAATGACACTAATTGTATTAAATGGTAAAAATATAATCTAATTAAACTTTAAAACCATTTAAAAATATAATCTGACTATATAAATAAATTATATTAAAAGACGGTTTTGAATTAAAATGCAGTATTTTTCACTATTCATTAAAAAAACAAAATTTATCAGAAAAAATACCAACAATTTACCCAAAGTAAATTTTGATGTCCCTATTCTAAAGAAGAATTTTATTTTTTCAAATATAACATATAAAAGTGACCAAAACTAGATTTAAATAGGGTTCTCCATCAAAAGGCGGTAAATCGACCTTTTAAAGAATATTAGAATATTTATGCTTAAAATTATATTCATTTAAATTTTATGCCTCTAAATTTTATTGGATAAATGTAAAAACATTTAACTAACATGTATAATCATATTGTAGTTAGTTATTTTCATTCCTGCGATTACAACAGTTAGGCATTAACTACCATTTAAAATAATAATATATTATTATTTTCCAGTATGAATCAGCATTGTGTGCAACATAAGACTTCAGAGAAACCCATTTTTGTGTGTCAGGTATGCCATTGAATATATAATACCCTTTAAAATAAAATTAATATTAATTCAAAAATATTAATAAATATGAAAATGTCATATTCTTTATTTTCCTGGGATGTTACATCCGTACCCCCTTTTTGGAAATTGCATCCTCACAATTTTAAAATTGGGATTGGAAACTTCATTGAAAGACCCACATCAGAAAAAGATAAAATAAAACTACCACTTTAAAAGAAATAAAGATAAGTATAAAGGTCACCCGAGATAACCCATACTTGGATTTCATGAAAACATAGATATGGAGGAGAAACTAAGTGTCAAGTTCTGATGTAGAGTGATAGAAAACATGATTAGGATAAAGTTAACAATAAGAAAACCACAAATTTGTGATGAGTTAAATGGTCATTAGTTTCCCAGTAGGAAAAGTAAACAAACAACATTTTTGTTTTATGTTCCTTTTCATAAAGTTAGAGAATTTATTTATGATATTGAATAAGAACATAAGGAAACTTACTTACTTGACATGTAGACTTTCATCATTTACAAAATTTCTACCACAAACTCATCTTTTCTCCAAATTATGAGTATTCAAGATGACTTGGTCATATAAAAAGTGCTAGAATGAACTTCTAGATAATAACATGATCCAAAAAATATGAACCATATATTTCCCATATCTTTATACATTAACCAAAACCAAAATTGTTTAGTATGAGATCATATAATCCCCAAAAGGAAAATCCTTTATAAAAAGAAATACTACTCTTAATCTCCAAAATTCGACAAAAAGTATCCAAAGTTCAAGAAATACCATTCAATATACAATTTTCCTTAAAATTCTTCAAAATAATCCAAACTAAGATTGAAACCCAAAAATCAGAAGGTTTTAATCACATAGTCTTCCACAGTAAATCTTAACATTTATCTCCAAAAACATAAACTACTCTTAAAGTCTCATACTAAAGTGTAATTAACCTAATCACATATTCTCTATGATAGGTTAATCATTTCCATAAATAACAAAAATCACTTTATGTTCGCAAGAAAAACATAGATTCTTCCAACATAATATTTCAACCATTACTCCACAAATTAAATCCCATAGTATTCTATTTTCCTTAAGCATATAGTGTTACCAAAAGAGAGAATGTTTTCCAAAATAACCTTTATCAAATCATTTTCCTATACTAAGGATGTTCATTTGATAAAACATAATATCCTAAATAAACTAATTCTTGACCGATAAAATCATTTAACAAAAAATAATTAGTCATACTAACCAGGGACTTCACGTAGTCCAGTGGTAGGCGATAAATCACAATCGTACTTTGGTTGTGGGTTCGATTCCCAGATCTTTGTCTGACGTGACGGGTTGTCACATAGTCTGCATGTTGTCCTTTTTTAAAAACTATACAATGTCATAAAATTTCAAAAAAAATACAAATTCCTCAAAAAATAACCATAACATATTTTATCCTCAAAGGTTATCTAATACCTTTCATTTTTCACCCCAAAATATAATAACCATTTATCACCTCTAAAATAACTATGACTCTTTCTAATATGATAACAATTATGGTTATGTCACTTATGCTTAAATAACACCCTCACCTCTAAAGTTATCTAAACCGACCTCTGATACCAACTATAAGGACCCGACCTTAAACATTACATAATCATAAATTAAGTGATTAATTCACATTGAGGACATTTTCAGGTTTAGAGCTTTATAGAATTCGTCCATAACTATTACATATCAAAAAATTACAAAGTAGACACTTCTGCTCAGTTTCCATTTTTTTCATAAAATAAAAACTCCTAAAAAAAGAAACTTGTCTAGTTCCATATTTCAGACAACATGACTTTTCCTTGATCCCATCCTTGACCCTATTTATCTTTAAGTCCCGTGAAAAACATTTCAAAACTTGGGATGAGCATAAAAATCTCAGTAAGGGTTATAAAATAAGGAAAGAAAACATTATCCCATAAATAAATACAAACAAATTAAACCATACTTTTCAATCAAAACATTCCTTATGAAATCATAAGATTTATGAATAACACATAGAAATCATAAATCAAAAAGGTAACTTATGGAACACATAACATAATTACATTTTAGCTTTCATAGCTATGTAGGGAGTTACATTTGAAATACCGATCATAGTATACTCCCTAAATATCTTAGGAGAAACATTAACATTTACCTCTATCACGTTACCCAATTCATTGGGGAGCTATCTTAGGCTCACCCGCCCTAGGTTTATCACAGAACCACCCATATGCGTAAACAATGACCAATAACCATAACATATTCATAACACATAAAACAAGAATAAAGTAAAGTTAACATTTCCACATTACAATAACACTATATCATTTCAAGATATTGACATAATAAATGCTTTATCAAACCATTTTCAAAACCATTTAAAACATTTAATAAAGAGATTTTTGAATAAAAGTGTCTCATATCACTTTGAAACTTTTAAAAGGAATTTTAATTTCAAACATTCATATTCATATAAATAAATCCTTAAAACCTTTTTAAAACATGGATATTAATGAGAAATATTTAGAAGAATAAATCTTTAAAACAATACTTTAGTTAAGGAGTTCTTAACCAAATGAGAGATGCTTTAATAAAAATAATTGAGGAATAACAATAATCAAAGATGATAATATCATGAGAATAAGAAGATTAATGATATAATATTTTAAAGGTCAGTATATACACCATATAAAAGTGAATTGGTGTATAACAAAAAATAAGTCTCAATGGAATGTAAATTGAGACAAATTCCCTTAAAAATATCACATCCTTAGATTAAGGAAAAATCAATGACATAATTATGTGTGAAAAATAATAATACACCCAATATAAGTGGATATTAAGTGTAAAACAATAATATTTTATTCACACATATTCATAGCATGACATAACCAAGAAGTAGAAGTTTAACCCAAAGAATTGAAATTGGGTTAAGAAGTTTTCTTACTGAAATTCAACAGCCTAACGACGTCACTTAAAACTTAAGAAAATGTGTTGATGAGAGAGAAAAGGTTCTATCATCACTCGGACACAAAATTTACAACAATAATGATATAAAATAATATATCCTGACATAAGAAAGTGGAAATTAAAAGACAAAACATAAATGAAGTTTTTTAAAAAGAGGAGGGTGAAATATTCCCTCACCGATTTGGTAACTTACGAAACATACACCCCATAAAAGAAGGATAATACAATGAAGATGTAAATACCAATAAATTAAAGTATATTAAAAAATGAATACAATCATGTTCATTACGTACACCACACAAAAGGAAATAGTGGCAAATATAGCATTAATCTCACAAGAATAAAAAGTGAGATGAAAACCCCTTACCACGTTGTAATCAATCGAGTCGTATGAACAAAAGTTAATAAACACCAAATAAATCATAGAATGACATGAATATAAATAGAATCCAGATAATATATATCAAATTGAAATAAACACTACACCACATGCAATAAATAAGTGGGGAACAATGGAAATATCACAGAATTAAAAGTGAGATAAGAAACCCCTTACCTCATGTCCGACTAGATCCGTTCATTCTTTAATCTGTTGAATAATAAAATAAAGTTAATTTATACTTGCTTAATAAACTTTTTAAAGTTTATTATTCCTTTAATATCACTTATTATCATGTTATAAACATTATTCTATCATTTAAGTTAATAATGGTCGTTTTGTTGATATTTGGTACTTGAGTCAAAAATGAACTTCTTATAATTACAAGTTGTTAATGGGGTCAAAAGTCCATTATCTCCAGAATTATATTCATGATTTAGATATGATATATATAATATATATCCATTATATGTATGTATTTATAATATTACATAACATTTGGATATAAGAAATGAAATGCACCGTTCATGGAGACGGTAAGCCATACGTACGCATGAACGCTACTTTCATTTATATTTCATTTTTAATGGAATGAAAACTTAATGATAAATAGGTATATTATAATTTCATTATAATATCATATATAATTTCATTAAATCCATCCTTTATACATTCCACGTATGACATGAATGAGTCATATCACTTTGAGGGGGCGGTAGTCTGCACTTCCTCAAATGAAATTATCGCGTTTACCCATTATGGAAACCATAAAGGTATGATATAAATGAAAAATAAAGAATTATAAGGACAATATAAATATAATATATATCACATATAAATATATTTATATCATAATGGACACCATAAGAGGTGGTAGGAGAAGATTGAACAATCATCATTTCGTGAGGCAATAGTTCGCCGTCCACAGAAACAATATGTTCTTTACCCATTAGATGGAGGTGTGTGTTAGTGTAGTTCAAATACTTATTATAAAAACAACACAATATATTTATTATAATGGTGTTGTTATAAAAGAAAGGAATAAAAAGATTTTATGGGGTTGGAGAAGTAAAATAAAAGAAAAGCACTTAAGAGAAGACGTTACCTTTAAATCAGGTAACTCCCTTTGGTTTGAACCAAAAGGATTACTTGAAGTTTCTTCTGCCTAAGGTAAGGCTTATAGGTGGATGATATGGATCTTGAGATCTTATTTGGGTAGAGTTTTGATGAGAAAAGTGGATTTAGAGGTGTGAGTAATGGTTTAGAGGTGAGGGCTTTTTATAAGGGGGACGAAGGGCTCTTTATGAATGTTTGAAAATATTATTTTATTATATAATTATTTTCAATTTCTAAAGGTCCAAAACTTATTAAAGTATAAGATAAGATGAATATTGTTCTAAATAAAATTATCCAATAATAATTGGATAGGTTTTGGATTTTTTTAATTTTTATAATCTTATTTATTTAAATCATCAATTAATGAGGTAAACATTTCATCATTATTGTGTCATAAATAATTTTATTTATTTGATGTCTAAAAATTATAAATAAAATACCATGACGTAGGAATTTTTTTATCTTTATAATTAATATTTATAATCAAATATATCAATTATATATCCCCACATTAAAATTGTTTTATCAAAATAATACATGTTTATGAATTTTTATTTTTACTTTAGATAAAAAGTTATTAATGTCATGGTCTTACCCAAATGGATTTCAAAGGCCAAAAGTCTTAACCAAGGATTGTCTTGGTCGGCCATTATTCATCCAATAAAGTTATGAAAAGTTTTAAGGTAATTTTATATTATTATAATATTATTTTTACATTGAATTACCCTATTTATCTTTAATCGCGGTAAATAAAAGTGAAAAGTCACTATTCACCAAAAATTAATTTTATCTTATTGAACCAAATTTTACTTACTAATAACAACCATGTATTTCAGAGTTTCAAAATTCAATTCACAGAAGTGGTAAAATTTCATTTAAATGAAAAAGTCAATTTTTTAACAACTACTCAATGTTTTCACTATTCATCAAAAATTGAAGGTTTTCAAAAAAATACCAAAAATTCAGCCTAAGATATATTTTATATTAAAAATTAAAAAATTATGTCTATTTTACCAAATTAAAAACATAAAACTTGTATTAATTAATTTAAAATTAATTCTCATTGTCAAAACAAAAAGTGTGTTTTTAAGAAATAATAAAAATCAAAAGATTGACACTTGTTTATGTCCAATTTCAAAGTGAAATTACTTCCAATGAACAAAATTGGATTAAATGGTAAAAATATAATCTAATTAAACTTTAAAACCTTTTAAAAAGATAATCTAACCATATAAATAAATTATATTAAAAGACAATTTTGGATTAAAATGTAGTATTTTTCACTATTCATTAAAAAATGAACTTTATCAGAAAAAATACCAAAAATTTACCCAAAGTAAATTTTGATGTCCCGATTCTAAATAAGAATTTTATTTTGTAAAATATAACATATAAAATTTACCAAAACTATATTTAAATAGGGTTCTCCATCAAAAGGCGGTAAATCGACCTTTTAAAGAATATTAGAGTATTTATACTTAAAATTAGATTCATTCACATTTTAAGCCTCTAAATTTTATTGGATAAATGTAAAAACATTTAACTAACTTGTATAATCATATTGTAGTTATTTCTATTCATTCCTGCCATTACAACGACTAGGTGTTAACTACCATTTAAAATAATAATATATTATTATTTTTCAGTATAACTCAGCATTGTGTGCAATATAAGACTTCAGAGAAACCCATTGTTGCGTGTCAGGTATGCCATTGAATACAAAATCCCATTTAAAATAAAATTAATATTAAATTCAAAAATATTAATTAATATGAAAATGTCATTTTCTTTATTTTCTTGGGATGTTACAAGTTCTCCTTGAGATATGACCTAGGGTCCTCCCTGTACTTCAAATCAACCTTAAAATCATAATCAATTTTCTGTTTCATGACAACGGGGTAAATTTTTTTTCCATTGTCGGGGATCAATTTGGTTTTTAGTGCATGTTTTTATAACATTTTTGAAAATTTTGGGAATATTTATGTGTTTTATCTTCTACCTTTACATTTATTTTTGTTTTCTGATTTATTTATTGTGTTGGTTTTGTGCATGACACATTCTACTTTGGGAGACTTACCACATTTAAAACTTGAACCGAAGAGGATCCTACATCAGCGACACCAAGATGCACAAGCCACCCCTTTGAAGGAGGACACACCACAACTTGAGACTTTTCTAAACTCCTATTCTTCTGGAACCAAATTAGAACCTGAAATTAAAAAGTATAAAATGGATGAAAACAATTGAACACTAAAAGAACTAACTTCACCTGATGTTGATATCCAACCCACACATATTCAAATACAAGGTGGGGCAACCAATTTCAAACTAAAATCCGGTCTAATTCACTTATTGCCAAGATTTCATAGACTTGTGGGAGAGGATCTACATAAGGACTTAAAATAATTTCATACTGTGCGTTCAACCTTAAAACCTGCTAATGTGGATGAAGAACAAGTTAGTCTTAGGGAATTCCCATTTTCATTAGAAAACACTACAAAAGATTGTATTTACTATGTTAATTCACCAATTAGAGGCTAGGTAGACATGAAATTCATTTTTCTTTAAAAATAATTCCCAGCCTCTCGAACTATAACAATAAGAAAATAAATCTGTGTAATAAAGGAATCACAAGGGGAAACATTTCATGAATATTGGGAAAGATTTAAGAGGTTATGTTCAAGATATCCACACCACCAAATAAGTGATCAACTTTTAATTCAGTATATTTATAAAGGTTTAATTGCTATTGATCAAAATATGATTGATGCTGCTATAGGTGGTGTGCTAGTTGATAAGATCCCAATTTCTATAAGAAACCTAATTAAGAACATGGTGTAGAACACCCAACAATTCAGTTCAAGGTCTAGTGTACCCATTCGAGGTGTCCATAAGGTGTAAAGTAATAAATTGAAGAAGAAGGTGGACACGAAGTTCAAAGAGGTAAGTACCCTTCTTCGACAAGTAGCTCTTTCCCAAGGGAAATCCCAATCTACTCCTCCCATCCATTATGGTATATATTCTTCTAAAAACCACAACTCTGACCAATTCCACCCAATTGAGAGAAACTTCTGAGAGTTGTGAGGAAATATTTCTAGTCTGCCCTTATAACCAACCCTTTAGGCAAGAACCATACTATCCATCCAACTTGGGGTGGAAAGAAAACAAAGCTTATAGGAAACGAGGGTATTCAAACCAACCTCAACAACAATGGAACCATCCGAGGCAAAGTAGTCATCCACTACCACCACACAGAAATACCCAACCACCACAAAGGCCATTCCAACCACTCCCTCCAAAACCCAATCCTAGCCTAGAAGATACGATGAAACAAATGGATGCCAATAATATCCAATTCCAGGAAACCACCCAATCATCCATACAAGACCTGAAAACCTAATTAGTCCAACTAGATAGCTCTATGGGGGAAATTCAAAGTCATGGGTCAGGTAAAATACCCTCTCAACCATTATTTAACCCTAGGGACAAGGTACATGTTAGTGAAATCACCCTTAGGAGTGGGAAACAACTTAAAATCCAAATAACCCCTCTTGATTAAACCACCATACCAACTATTGAAAATGCTCCAGGAGAAGAAAATCCTTATCTTGAGAGAATCCCTTCCAAAGGAAAGAGTGTGTCTATTGATGAGTCACCTATCCAAAACATTCCTCTTCCATTTCCACAAAGAGACACCTAAATAATAAAACAAAAGGAAAATGAAATTGAAAATGAAATATTAGAAACATTCAAAAAAGTGTAGGTTAACATCCCATTAATTGATACCATGAAGTAAATTCCAAGATATGACAAGTTTCTGAAGGAGATGTGTTCACACCAAAGGTGACTTCAAGGTGATGAGAAGGTGAGCCTAGGGAGTAATGTCTTATAATTAATAGATCCATCAGTTCCCACTAAATGCAACGATCTAGGAACATTCTCAATTCCGTGCACCATAGGGGAGTATTCCTTTTCCAAAGCTATGCTTGATTTGGGTGCCTTAATAAATGTGATGCTTCATTCCATTTAATCTTCATTGTAGGTTGCAGAATTGAAGACCACTAGAATTTTTTTTCAATTATCAAATCAGAGTATAGCACACCCTTCTGGTTTGTTAGAGGATGTTCTTGTGAGGGTCCAAAATTTAAATTTTCCTGCTGATTTTTATGTGCTTATAATGGAAGATAATAGGATAAATGGAAATTCCCCAATTATATTGGGGATGACCTTATCTAAAACTACCAAAACCATAATTAATGTCCACAATGGTATATTATCTATGGATTTTTGTGGTGATATTATCCACTTCAACATCCTTGATGCCATGGAGAACCCCTTAAAATAAAATTCCTCTCTCTGTTAACTCTATATATGTACTCCCTTCCCCTAAAAAAATTATTTTCATTCCCATGATCCCCTTTATGAGTTTTCATAGTTGATTGAAATTCTAGGAAATGAATCGTGCATATAATTTTGTACTAGTTTAGAAAAATGACATGAATGTTTATTAATTGATGATTTCTTGAACACTGAGGATCACATGACCATCGATGATACTGCTAAGCTTGTAAAATATCATTTCTCATATGGGGAGGATAACGTTGAGAAGTTATACGATATTAGTGACCTCGAAATTTCACAAACACTCCCATTAATCCAAATCCACATGAACTAGAATTAAAACATTTACCTTAGGATTTAAAATATTCATATTTTGAGAATAGAAACAATTTTTTTATCATCATTGCTAGTTCACCCCCTCCTGAGCATGAATTGTGACTGATTGAACTTTTAAAGAGTATAAACAATATTTTGGATGGAAACTTATTGAAATTATTGGTATTATCCCATCAATTTTTACAAATCATATATTATTAAATGATGAGGCTAAACCAGTGAAGTAGGAACAACGACGACTGAACCCAAAAATATTAAATTTGGTTAAAAAGAAGGTAACAAAATTATTGGCTACTAGAATTATTTACCCAATATATGGAAACCAATGGGTCAGTATAATAAAAGTGGTTCCTAAAAAACCAATATGATGGTAATTAAAAATGAAAACAATGAATTGGTTCCAACACATGTGCAGAATAGTTGGCATGTTTGTATAGACCATAACCAACTAAATTAACACACAATGAAGGACCATTTCTCATTAACATTCATTGAACAAATGCTAGAGAGGCTAGTGGGGAAGTCCCAATACTATTTCCTTGATGGGTATTCTGAATAATTTTAGATCCATATTGCCCCTGAGGCTTAGGAAAAGATGAACTTCACTTGACCCTTGGGAATATTTTCATATAGGAGGATGCCATTTGGTGTGTGGAATTCCCTGAGTACTTTCCAACGATGCATGGTTAGCATTTTTTCGGATTACTTGGAGAATTTTGTGAAATCATTCAAGGATGATTTCACTGTTTATGGATCCTCTTTTAATGAATGTTTAAGTAATATTGGTTTAGTCCTACATCACTATATTGAAAATAATCTATTATTAAATTATGAGAAATTCCATTTCTTGGTGAGACAAGGTATAATTTTAGGACATGTCATTTATGGGGATAGTATCCAAGTAGATAAATCAAAAATGGATTCATTTCTTCCCTACCATTCCCAAAAAAATGTAAAGTATGTGCGGTCTTTCCAAGGTCATGCTATATTTTACCGGCGTTTCATTTTCAACTTTAGTAAAATTGCACTCCCCTATCCTGATTGCTCCAAAAAGAAAAGGATTTTTTTCATACATAATGTGAGTAAACTTTTAATAAGTTAAAATGAATTCTCACTTCACCCCCAATAATCCAACCACCTTGGTGAGATTTAACATTTGAGCTCATGTGTGACACCTCTAACTATGTAGTTGGGGTAGTATTATCACAAAGGGTCGATTGAGCTCCACATGTCATTGTCTATGCCTCGCATACATTGGACCCTGCCTAAGAAAACTACACCACAACTGAAAAATAATTTCTTGATATTGTGTTTTCCTTGAATAAATTCAGGTCATATTTTTTAGGGTCCAAAGTCACTGTGTTATTAGACTATGAAGACCTCTGGTATCTCCTTAAGAAACCATAAGCCAAACCACATCTCATTAACTGGATTCTCCTCCTTCAAGAATTAAATTTAGAAATTAGAGATAAAAAAGGAGTAGAGAATGTGATGGATGAACATATCAGTAGGATACACCATCCTCGGACATTGAACGATCCCCCTGTATTCTTATAAATGACATGTTTCTAGATGTGCAATTGTACTGAGTGAAAGATGTTATTCCTTGGTTTGCCAAAATTGTAAATTATTTGTTAGCATCTTGCATTCCTACTAATTTTAATAAAAACTCGTTTAACCATCTAAAACATGATCCCCATTGGTACATTTTGGATGACCCCTACCTTTGGCACACATGTAGTGATCAAGTCATCATGCTTTGTGTCCCCGATAGTGAGTTTTAGTCTATCTTTAGGTTTTTTCACACTCTTGCTTGTGGGGGCCACTTTGGTCCCCAACAGATTTCTCTCAAGGTCTTGATTATTGTATCTTTTGGATAACACTTTTTTAGGATGCCCATGATTTTTATAAATATTGTCCTCACTATCAAAGAATGGGTAATGTATCTAAAAGAAAGGAAATGACACAACCACCCTTGATCTTCCATGACATTTTTGATGTTTGGGGAATTGAATTTATGAGACCACTCACCAATTAATTTGGGAACATTTAAATTCTTTTGGAATTGGATTATGTTTCAAAATGGGTAGAGGCACAAACTACAAGGACTGACGATTCTAAGGTAGTTGTGTAATTTTTGAGAACCCAAATATTCTGTAGGTTTGGATTACCTAGGTTCATCATCAGTGACCGGGGTTCTCATTTTTGCAACCAAACAGTAAAATCTCTTTTGTGTCGGTATGAGGTCGGGTATAGAGTGTCTACAACATATCACCCACAAACTAATGGTCAATCCAAGGTGTCAAATAGAAAGGTAAAACAAATTTTTCAAAAAATAGTTCAACCCAACAGAAAAGATTGGAGTCTTAGAATCAATGATTCATTATCGGATTACTATATTTCCTTTAAAACTACCATTGGAATGTCACCATAATGGCTAGTGTTTGGAAAGAGTTGTCATATCCCTATTGAGATAGAGCACTGTGCCTACTAGGTCATTAAACAATGCAATTCTAGTCTTTCTGGTATAGGTTCTCAAAGGAAGTTAGAGATTTAGGAGCTAGAGGAAATGAGAAGAGATTCATATGATAACTCTTGAATTTATAAGGAGAAAACCAAGGCTTCCCACGATCATCTCATCCTTCACCATTATTTCCACATTGGGTAGAAAGTCCTCCTCTACAATGAAATTCTGAAGTTTCATCCAGGTAAGCTTCGTTCCCATTTGTTTGGACCATAAAATATTACTAATGTCTCTCCATTTAGTGTTTTCAAGGTTCTTAATAAAGAAACCAAGAAAACCTTCACTGTCAATGGGTAGCAGTTGAAGCACTTCCATGAATCCATTCCGAAGTCCCCAATGAAGGAACTCCATGTAGAAGAAGAAATCTATGAATGAAACTCACCAGGTTTTATCATTTTTCCCACATTATCTTTTATTACAGTGAGGAAACTGCTCAATTTAGGTGTGTGTGGGGGGGGGGGGGATGGGCATATTCTTGGGTTAGTTAGGAATTTTCATCATCTTTCTTATTTTTATTTTTTTAGATTGCTGAGTAGTATTGTTACTTCCCCCCATTCCCCCCCTCACCTTTTTTTCTGGAATATTACTTTTTATTCCCACTTTATCATGGAAAATGATTCCCGTTTAATCATGGAAGTTATTGAAAATGCATGTGGAATTTCTGTATTTCATGTTGTTATAACATTCAAAAAAAATTACGATGAAATGTAAATTTCAGCAAGAATTAAATACTATGGTGTGACTTTATTTTGAAATTTAGTTATTTGTTGATGATATAAATGGTTTTATCATTTTTAACCCTTTGAGAATAATGGTACCCTTTTTTGGTAATAGTTTAAGGGAAAATTGTTTCACTTAATCTCTCCACACGTCTTTTCACCCAACCATGAAGTATGAAAATTTATTACTCAATGGAAGGTAAATATAAGTTAGGTTGATTTTTTTCTACTTTCCAAAATCATTTTTCCATATATTCATTCCTTATCCGATCTATTTCATTACTATCCATATTGACCTATTCATGTGTACCTATTATCCGATTGTTGTACGCCCTCAAAAAAGGTTGTGTCTTGGCCAGGTCAAAAACCACCCTTCCTTGACTTTTTATATTGTTATAACTATTACAATTAGTGTCCTGAGGAGATCAAGCATGGGTTGAGAGAATATTTTTTGATTTTTTATAAATGAATCTTTTGAAAAAAATAATAAATGAGGGGAGTGATGAAATATACAACATATGGGTATATCTAGTTCACGAGCTTATGGTTTGACTTATGGGAATGCTTAAGTGAGTGGGTCTTGAAATTTTATTGCAAAGGATGTGGGGTAAGTTCGGTGGAAAGAATCATGTAAGTAGAATTTTTTTTAAATAACTTATATTTTCTTGATATATAGTGGAAATAATAACATGAAATGGTTTTTATACACACACACACATAGATAATTAGTGACATGATTAAATTTTGAATTATTTTATTCAATTGGTATCATGCATTTCTTATAATTTTGTTTTGATAAATTTTTTGAGACGTCCTTTTCCATTCTCACTGAGAATAACTCCTCGGTGCGATTTTTGATTTGATCACATTTCTATCAAAAATTAAATTTTCATTGAATGTTAAATATTTATTAAGTTGGAAATATCTACATGCATAATTTTTGGAAATACGACTTTGACCAAGAGTGAAAATGTTTAGGTGTGGGGGTGCAATCACACCACGATTCACTGTATCTTTTTCACCCTTACACTACTGTGCTAAACTAGTTTTGTATTGAAAATTATAAAAATAATAATAATTTTAACTTCATGTTTGATTGAATTATTTTGTTTTTATTACTTTTAAAAAGTGAAATGTTACTCGTTTTGATAATTTCATTAAAGGTGGAGGTGATTTGGAGGGCCCATGATAAAGTATAAGAAAAATTGGCCAACCTATATGCTTGATATGTATTTATTTGAATACTTGAATAAACATTTCATTACACTATGAACATGAAATTTAGGATGATTATTATATTCCAATCAAAGGGCAGAGATATGAACTTTTATAGAGATGAAAGGGATAAATCCTTCCTTGAATTATCCATTAATTACATGTGAATCGTGACACTCCCAAAGTACCCTACTTATTGTCATGATAATCTTAAAGTCTAAGGACCATTACACATGATTTTTGATAGGAATATCTGATGATAATAAAACATGTGGAATTTCTATTGATGGATCTCTTCTTATAATCTTCCATTTTGGATATTACCAAGTGTGAAATTCATGAGAAGAATCCTCATCTACTTATGAGTACTCACAACTGATAGTATATGTACTATGTGTCCCATCATAGTACGTTATCCAATTGCAGAACATTATTTAAGAATATAATCATATAACTTGAAGGTTCTCATCATAGAGGGAAATTTTTATAACCTTATCAATGTGAAGTATACTCTCGAACATTATTACATTAGAGTCATGTAGAAAAATGAACAATATGTAATAAGAAGTTTTATTAATATTTAATACATTTAATATACATGTAATCAAACTACAAACAGTTGTCCCTAGGACACCAACTCCAACACTCATAATGCCCCTGACAACAAAAGCAAGCAGTCTTTGGAATATCCTTATCCTTCAGATTTATCTAATGATATATTGACTGCAAACCAATCTTTGAGAACTAAATTTACCCCTTTAGCTGATTGAATAAATCATCAATACGCCAAAGAGGATAGTGATTCTTCACTATCACTTGGTTCAAGCAATGATAATTGATACAAATCCAAAAAACACAATCAACATTCTTCATGAACAAAACTGGTGCACCCCAAGGTGACACACTCAGCGGAAAAAATATTACTACAATAAATCATCAAGCTATACTCAGAGCTCTAGCAACTTAAAAGGCACCATCTATTTATATTCATCGAGTTAGGAGACACGTCCGACTGTTGATCGATCATAAACTTGATATCCCATCGAGGGGGTAACACTAAAAACTCTTTAGGAAAGACATCTGGGTACTCTTCTAAAACCCTAGGAAACACCAAATACTGATCCTTCAATAATCTCTACATCAACTCATCCATCAAAGATAGTGAGGGCAGAACATGCCTCCGACCCATCTGAGGGTCTCTATGGCAAACAAACACCACCGACTCTCCATCATCATCATAGAACATATCCTTCCTCCTAAATAAATCCACGATAGTGTACAAAAAATATAACCAATCTATGCCAAGGATGATTTAATATGGTTGTATTCGTAAACATAGGAAGTGTCCCCAAGAGTGGTGCCACCCCAGCACTAGCTCACAGTCACAACACACTTTATACAAGACAAATCACCCTCCAACTATCATATTTAACACCAAGGGAACTGGAATAATCTCTACATCAACTCACAAAGCATGGATAAGGGTAGGTGATATAAATGAGTGTATAGATCTTGAATCAAACAAAGCATGAACCCATGTAGAAAACAAGAAAATGGTAGCTCAAATGAAATCTGGATTGGCCGAAGCTGATAACTCTAAAGCATGAAGCTGACCAAGACCTACTCCATGACCTTGCTAAACCTACTGTCAACCAAATCCATGATTTCACTATGATCTTAGAGGAATAGGATATTATTGTGGTTTTAATCAACCTACCCCATATCCCCTATGTTGATCCCAAACTAGAACACCTTGATGCTACTGCCTCAGCTAAAACTTCTTTAATAATACACCTAGTGAAAACTAACTAATATAAAAGGTTGGACACTCTTGTTACTGGTGAACTCATCCTTCATAATAAAAACACATATTTGATCCCTTAATAGAGGTCTGAAACCCACCACACTAGAGAAATGATATGAGGGATGGCACCTACCTCCGACTAAGTGAAATCTCTTATATCCAGGAAACTAGGAACCTCAAACCATAAATCTTCTTTGTGAGGAATCCCAATGACTCCCCTCTTATAATGATCCTATTCTGGCTATCATCCTATCAAAAAGATCTACTCTCAAAAAAACCTTGAGATACATCTTCAGCATAAATGGGATGAACTAGAACTAGATATTTGCATGAAGAGCCTCTCCAAAATTCCTCATCCTAACCTCCTGATATAGAAATAGGTCTGAATCATATTGTATAAGGGTCATGAAATATATCCTAAATTCTCACATGTTGGAACTCCCCTGTCAAAGGGTAAGAAGTTTCTGGAAACTAGCTTTCTTCACGATCAAATAAATAAAATCTGCTCATAACTGGTATAAGAACTTCTCCTATGATACTACTGACTCTCCATGATCCCTGAAGAATAAGAGCCACCACTACCTTGCTACTCTATGGAGCATTTTCACATCCAAAGAAACTCAGTGCACCTTCTGAGCATAGATTAAACTGAAAGCTATCTCAAACTCTTATAACCAGTCTTCTGTGTTTGAGTATAAAATGGATCCATCATAATTCTATAGACTCTATCACTAAAAATCTTAGAGTATCCGCCTCCAAGTGTCATCATCATTGAGCTATACTATAAAAAAATTTGCCGGAACATCCTACTGAACATCATCAACTCAAACTTGATGAGGATGTCAACCTGGATCCATGCCAAAAAAGAACAAATTGTTAGAATCCTAAACCTGTAATATAGAATACTTAACATTAATTAATTATTATATTGTTAAGGTTTTAACGTATCCTAAGGTATACCCATTTGAAATATAGGAATAAATAATAATGATATATAATCCTTTCCTAGGGCTCTACCCTGCAACCACTATCACTTCATTTTAGCAGTCTTAGTAAAATTAAAGGTCTGTGCATTAGATCACATGGGGACCTAAATACCCATGTCTCAATCAATATCCCATTTTTACATCACTAACTAAACTTAGCTGAAACTATTTCTCTTCTAACCCATGCAACCTCACTTATTCCTAACTCTAAACTCCATCCTATACCTCAACCTGAACCTCCCTTTGAAACCAATCTATCATGACCCCTCCACCCAAAGAGTACCCATCCTGAGATGACAATGAGATAAGGGAGATGGTGACTTCCCAAGTCCCACCTCTAGTAGGCCCCAGGTTGGAAACTAGCATCGAGGGTATAATAAATATACATATGGGAAGCATTACCCTCTAAGAGAAAATGAGAATGAGAGAGATAATACATATACACCAAAAAAAACTTTCTAAGACACAAAAGCGCTCACATGCGTGTGCACGCACACACACACACACATATTGAAATCCCAAGTGAATACATGCAATGTTATATGGTACTTAAAAACTAAAAATGAAACCAAAAGCACCAAAAAGGTAAAGATAACAATGACCATGAAGCCCAAACATCTCCTACAAAACCATGAGCTAGTAATATCTAGACCAATATCCAACCTACTCCTAATGTCCTAAAAACAATTTATATATACATGGGGTGAGAATAAAAGTATACTCAGTGGGATACTCTTCAAATCCTCTCATGAAAAATATAAAGGAAGCATGATAAATCATAATGAATAATAGTGAAACTAACTCATCACCTAAAAATGTATACTAAGTTCCCAGCCTCACCATGGATAACTCTCACCAAGTATAACATACAATAGAGAATATAATATAATAATAATACATCAAGGGTACCCTACTCCCACTTCCCCAATGGTTTCCACTCCGCCCCAACGTCGCACATCCTGATCCATCTCTCTCCAAAAAAAGCCAGCTTGAAGAATCTTGGGAAATATATCACAACACACACCATGCACATCACATCATCACATCATCCCATATCACATATTGATATAATAACAAAGTAGTTTCTAGTATCCATTATAGCCTGTAAGATGTATATCATACATCAATTATTATACCTCAAGCCATCATAAACCATACACCAAGTGTGGTACCTCAATCCATCACATCCTATACACATCATACCTATAATAATCCTTTGGATACTATATATGGGGATACATGTGTGTTAATAAAAACAAGTGATAACAACCCTATATACATATATATGGGAAAACTAACCACCATTCATACCAACACACATAAACACCAAGAGAAGAGAGTAGAGCTAGAAGGGTAGTGAGCCATCTATTCTCCCATCAGGATGTTGGGGAAAATAACCTCCCAGATTCCACTGGGTGTTAGTCACCCTAACTGACATGGGTGGTGTAGTGTATAAAATTACAGAATATATAGGATATAATATAGATCACAACCAAACTATGGGCATAAATTAGTCTTAGAATCAACTATAGCTAATGTCACCCGAACCCCTGACCGCCATTGATAAGACTATATATCCTATAAGCACACAAGAATTTAAATATCTATGTTAAATTCATTATTTTCTTTCATAAAAAATTCACTTTAAAATAATTAATTCATTATCCTTTAAATAACGGACTAAATTATTCTGAATTACATTACTTTAATCATTAGAGTAAATTCCATTACCTCTTGGAATATTCTAAGTTCACAACTTCTCAACAATAACATCTTTCTTGCATATTCATTCCATAAACACCAATCAAATGGTTTAATTCATTTATTAAACATTACTAACATCATTCTATAATCCATGTACTCTATGAAAACCATCCTAAGATACCATCAAGATAAAACATGCAACCAAACACATCCATCTACCTAAAGTAGTGGGAAAAGGAATGTAGATAAAACAAGAATCTTAGCCATCTACCATTAAACATATTTATTTAAAGAAAATATCCAACTTTATAACATCAATGGGTAAGCCTAATTTTAACCCATTCCCTTATCTCCACTTCCATCCCCAACACCCACATACATATGCCAATGAATTTGTCTATCACAAACATCAATTTCTACCACAACACCCATGCCTCCATTCCTTATATCACATCCTCCATTCTAGGCTCATCCATCACAGGCTCATAACATCATCTGGGCCTCCCCACCCCATATCACATAAGCCATCCAAGTCTCAGCCATCCCAAGATCATAACATCATCCATAGAGAATCTCACATTCAGAGCTCATCATAAGGAAACAAGAAACAAACAAGCATAGCTAACAAGGAAACCTAGGCCTTAAAATAAGACATAAAAACTTTATACATAAATGAGCTAGAACAAATCCAACACAAGGCTCTCATCCTTCTCAAGAAAATAGAAAAATCAGTACCTAGAAATTATCTTTATAAAACGACTAGTTTTTACTCATTCTTGAATTAACCAATTAATTATTCACAAGATCCAACTTCAGGCAACCTAATGCATAAAACTAAAACATGTAACTAAATTATTCAAATAATTAATTCCAACATATGCTTAACAATATAAATTATAGTTTCAAAAAACTTGATTAACTAACACCTATTAACACAAATTTAATTCATTTCATCAATAATCATTAATATGATTCATATTATTTATCAAATTCTATCAACACATAGAATCACACATTCAATTAAACATGAATACTTGAATAAATTTGATCATCATCAAATTACAAAAAACACCATATTCATTAAACATGCCTATTTATTCTCCAACCAATTAATTATAAATTAATTTTGTCTTTAGGTTCTTTACCATTTTCCATCAAGAACAATATTCTAATACATATAACAATGAAACATGCTAACAAAAATTTCATAGATAGAATACTATCTAGTAAACCAAGAGTAAAAATATTATCACAGTATAAATAAAGAACATAAACATGTGATCAATAACCAATTATTTGTTAATCCAGTTCAATCTTCATTAGGTTAATTCCATTTCCATCCAAGGGGATAAACTATTTTAAATTTATTATTTCATGTAAATAATTAGGAGAAGTAATGAATCACCTACCTCGAAGAAGAATCTTCACATGACTTGTTGCAACAAAAACAAGGGGCATGAGAAAGATTGAGTTTCCAATATAGGAAACATGAAAAAATGAAAGAAGGGTTCCATGACTCTAAGGGATGGGCGTCAAAACTTCCAATCTTTAGAGAACACAAGAATGGAAGAAATAAAGGGAAGGACCTTCATTTTTGAGTTGACAAATACGGGATGATCAAAATTTTAGATTTCAAGAGATCTAATTCCAACTACTGTGGATATA
The DNA here is from genome assembly GCA_963277665.1 of Viscum album. NCBI lineage: Eukaryota > Viridiplantae > Streptophyta > Magnoliopsida > Santalales > Viscaceae > Viscum > Viscum album. Next base: position 2,104,098,658 of record OY728140.1, on the reverse strand, counting down.
ATTAAACTATATATAAAAGGATATTTTTAAAACCTCAACCATATTATAAAATCAAGGATATAATTATCCTTTATGAATTATCCTTTGAAGGACCATGATTCACACCGCTGAAAGGCCCTCATGACCATTTTCACGAAACTGGTGAAAGCTCAAGGTGGTCGATTCCACGTAGATGAATTACCCATGTATTCAAATTCCCCAAATAACCATTTTCACATAGCTGATTTATCATGTATTCAATCTCTCACATAGTTGATCCACATAGCCAATCGCTCTCATAGCTGATTATTCACATAGTTGATCTGTGTAGCCGATTCACATAGCTGATCACTCATATAGCCTTTCCATGTAGCTAATCCATCTATGAAGATGATTCATCAACATAGTTAACCTAGCCATGTATCCAATCTCATATAGATGATGGATCCATACATCCTATTTGACTAACTATGAATCGGGCTCTCACCCAAGCCATGAACCACACATTCACGATGTGAAACCTTTATACATCATGAATTCTCCTTGCTTCCACCATTTAGTATCCAAAAAAATATAGACCTTATCTAGGCCTCCTATGTGCACCATGGGCTTTGAAAACATTCAAAGGTTCAGACTAGATAGATCTGAGTCCTTACACAAACATCAGCACACACACACATGTGATTGACATAGAATATGGGTCTCATAGGCTACACATGCATGCACATGTGATCAATATCAAACATGGGTCACACAGGATACACACACAAGTGATCATATCATGAAAATAATCATATACAGGGGCCCTATATGGTAAGGATATTCCTACCTAATATGGGTCAATGTCAATATCAAGATTTACTAAGAGTAGAATCCAAAGTCACACTCTCACACCAACCTGATCAAACTCACATGCCAAGGGTCCCTAAAACTGATCCCAATAATACAATATAATAAGGGTTCTAGAATAAGATTCAATAAGGGAATCATGCTAAGAGGGTAGAACCGAATAACTTACCCAATGACAACCATCACCAATGGTTGATCTAGGTATGATCAAAGGAATAAAAATAGTTTTTCCTGGATACGATGACTGGAGATGAAGAGGTTGAGATCTCTATGAGTCTAGATAAATAAGAAAAAGTCTCCATCTCTTAAGGTTCATCAAGTTAAAACAAGGATAGGGATGAGAAGAATGAGGTTACCCTAGACAAGAATAAGAAGGGATGACCATATTTTACCTTAGATCCGTATGGATCTAAGAAAAAACAAGAGGAGGAGGGCCAATAAATTAATAGAGGAAAAAATTAAGTCAAAGGGGAATTAAACATCCTTATATAAAGATGAAATAAGTTTTCCAGTTTAAACAATTGGAACTCATGAAGATATATATCCTTTTTAGTAGTTTCAAATTACAAAACAACCATGACCATGACATGGTAATGCCCACTATATCCATTGTGATCTCGAGAACACCCATCCAAAGTGTTGGTCAAAGTGGATACTCAAGAGGGGGGTGAATTGAGTTCCAATTAAAATTTCTGTTTTAAAAAAACTTTGTCTTAAAACCCCCAAATAAAATACTGAATTAAACTGTAGTGAATTTATATCAAAGTAAGGGTTCGATTGGGTTCTCGAGGGATTGAATATTTCCCAGTTAATCAAAACAAAAAGGTTGATTAACTTTTGAAACTAACTTACTGATTTACAGATGATATAAACACTTGCGAATTTAATTATCAAAGTGACTTTAAAACGGTTTTGGTTTTAAAGAGATTAACATCGGAATAAAATAATAACTTTGAAAGGTAAAACACAGAAGATATAACCAAGAGGTTCATTCTCAAGCCGAGACTTAGTCCTCTCAAAAGATTTTATAAAAAGATGATCCACACCCTGGATCGGGGATAACAACAGCAACCGGCTGTCCAGGTCCAAGACCTCTACCACAGTTATTCGTGGGAACAAACACAACAACAACTATCTGTCCCGTTCACACGACCTCTACCACTATCCCAGTGGGAAATAAAATATGTAAGAGTATTGAGTGAGGATTTACAAATCCTCCAGTTAGAGTACATGAGACAGTGTGTGTGTAAAACATAACAGATAACACACACTGCTCAATATGTAAAAGGATTAATCACAGAGAAAATAGTTAGAGTTTAGAAATGGATCTAGTGATTTGTCATGCAGTTCTGGACTCCTTTGATTGATCAGAATTCGCTTTGAGTCCTCTTCTGGTTTTTGTCTAGAAAACAGAGTATCGTCTATTTCCTTGACTTCCAGGTTCAGAGATAGAGAAAAAGTAGTCGATGAAGTTCTTGTTTTATGATCTCGTTCTCAGCTCTTCACTGGTTTGCATTGATGAAAAAAAGTTCCTCATGTATGTTCAGTCATCTCTTTGTATTCACACCCGGTTGTTCTTTCAGCACACCTTGTGGTCACTCTATTTTTCTATGTATGTCTCACTTCTTCTTGTATTTCTTGTCCTTTTTCAGTAGCACATCCTTCCTCTATTTAAAGCACGTGCTCTGGCAAAGGAAATGATTTCTTTTTGCAGGTACGAGGTACGGTTCCCTGACATCCAACAACACACATTAAATAAATGACAGAGCATTTAAAATATTCCTAATATGACCGTTGGTTAGATTAAATAAAGATAAAGAAATTCAAACAGCTGTTTATGACTATCAGTGTGTCAAGTGATCGGTGGGTCATTAGCATCGGTGAGACATCTTCGGTGACTCATTCGATCAGCATCGGTGAGACATCTTCGGTGACTCATTCGATCAGCATCGGTGAGACATCTTCGGTGACCCATTCGATCATCATCGGTGAGACATCTTCGGTGACTCATTCTATTAGCATCGGTGAGACATCTTCGATGACTCATTCGATCAGCATCGGTGAGACATCTTCGGTGACTCATTCGATCAGCATCGGTGAGACATCTTCGGTGACTCATTCGATTATCATCGGTGAGACATCTTCAGTGACTCATTCGATTAGCATCGGTGAGAAATCTTCGGTGACTCATTCGATTAGAATCGGTGAGACATCTTAGGTGACTCATTCGATCAGCATCGGTGAGACAGATTCGGTGACTCATTCGATCAGCATCGGTGAGACAACTTCGGTGACTCATTCGATCAGCATCGGTGAGACAACTTCAGTGACTCATTCGATCAGCATCGGTGAGACATATTCGGTGACTCATTCGATTAGTATCGGTGAGGCATCTTCGGTGACTCATTCGATCAGCATCGGTGAGACCGTTGTCCTTTTATATGGATCGGTGCGACCGTTGTCCTTTGATATGGATCGGTGCGACCGTTGTCCTTTGATATGGATCGGTGCGACCATTGTCCTTTGATCCAGAGGACTTCCAGAATACTTGTAAATCAATAACAAAGAGATAAAAACATGATCCAACCAATATACACAGATTCATTAAGAGATTGTGATTATGAGAAATCCAACTGGATTAAGTAATTGATGATTTGTGATTATTAAAACAACAATCATAGGAAGAATTAAACAATCTTCCAGAGGGCTCAACAATCTCCCCCTTTTTGATAATCACAACTCTTAGCCAATCACAAAGCTTATCCATTAATAAATATAAGATATCATCAATAATAAGGCATAATAAGAATAAAAAACATAATGAGATATAAATCTCCCCCTGAAATTAGGCCTGTTAAATACTTATGCAATCATTGCCATACAAAGATATAAATCTCCCCCATATCTCCCATAGAGACATAGATATACAGAGATATATATTTCTCCCATCTCGCCCATATCTCCCATGGATCGATAGATATACAGATTTCTCCCCCTTTGGGATAATCAAAAAGGAGGGAAAACAGATAAAGAAGAGATGAAAAGACGGCAGCAGTGAGAATAAAAAGAAAAGAGAATAAAGTTCATAAGACATCATAGTACAATCACAACAGGTTTCACCCTATCAACAACAACACACAACTATTACTGGGGGTGTAAAGGGTCTTTTCCCTTGTCGGACGGATCAATGGTGGGTAAGTTGGAGAACCTGGAGAAAGGTTGAACTGGGCGAATTTGAAACGGTGGTAAGACAACTATGGAGGTTGGAGGAGAGGATGCCACCAGAATTTGCTGTGGAGCTGTAGGAGCTGTTTGAGAAGATTGCTGAGGAACTGGTAGAAGATGAGAGAGAGCTTGAGCAACAGAGATCTGATTTGGAGCAACATCAGAGGCACCGAGAGGGTCAGCAGTAGGAAGCACAACGACAGTGGCTTGTGCATTCAGATAAGGCTTCAAAAGATTTATGAAATTATGAATAACTTCTGCACCATACTGCATAGCCTTCTCAAAGTCATCCTTATTTTCCATGAATCGTTCCAAGGATGGAGTAAAATCTTGCAACTGTTGAACTTGAGTTTTGAAAGCTTGAGTGACTGGAGGTAGTCTCAGATTTTCAGCTAGCACTTTGAAATTCGCGGTCATCTCATGCTTGGTATAGATTTTTGAAAAGTAGTGATCAAACTTTTCCTTGATTTCTATCTGAGCTTTAGTGGAATCTGCTGAATATACTGTTACCATATTATGAATGTGATCACTGTGCTCCTTTATCTTCCTCAACGAGTCCAAATCAAGAACTTGCCTAATGGCGGCCAATTCATCATGCACAAACTACTTCAGAACCTCTAGCTCACGAGTAGTGATCTTGGTTACTTTGGCTATACTGGCTTGAGAAACTATCCAAGTTATCTCAGCCTTCAACTTTCTCAGATCAGACTTCTTAAGATGTTCAATCATATTTCACAACACTTCCATCATACCAGAGATGGTGGATCTAAATTCGTTGGATAAAGAAACTAACCCAGATTGTAGATCCTTTAGAATCTGATTTAGAGAGGCTATGTGTCTGCCAATAAACTCACTAGTATTGGCCAGGTCTGGTGTAATAGCCTTTGAAATTTCTTCTCTAACTGTGTCTCTCACAGCAGTAAGCAACTCCCTTTTTAACTTGTCAAAATCAGACTGAGAGATAGTAGAACTAGGTAGATGAGCACCAGCAGCATCAACAACATGAGCAGACCTTGCCCCAACTGGTTGGCTTTCCATCATAACCGCAGTAGATTCTGATTCTTCTTCTTCTTCCTCAGAATACTCTAAACCCAAAACAGCAAAACCAGGGTAATCATCCCAGACAGCAGCACACAGAGTATATTTCGGTTTATCATAACTTGCTTTCCACTGTTTTTAAGAGATTCTCTCTTGCCATTGGCATCTGTTTCTGGTACAGTTTGATGTGTTTCCGTTGGAAGTACAACAAGACCATCCACCGGTCGGTTATCACCACCACCACCACCATCATCATCACCATCTCCATTATCATTTTGATTCTTCACAGAAATTTCACTGTTAGATACTTCAGTGTCACTAGATTCTTCATCACCAAGAACTGGTTCTGATTCAGGTAAGGGTAAAGGTGGACCAGTAGGTCCAAAGTCTATTCGTCTCTTAGGACTCACAGTATCAAGATCACTCCTATAATCAGGAGGTGACATACTTCCTTCTTCTGTTTCAGCGTCTTCTATCCCTTGTTTACCAGACTCTTCAGTGTCTTTATTCCTTTCAACATTTACTTCTTCTTCGTCATCAGAATAAATTGGTTCCTCATCCGATTTCAAACCAGGGTCTATCAAACCCTTCGGCCTCTTTCCATGATCAGTGGGATTGTAGGATTCATACAACTTGTCCTCATCAGCAACCCAACATTTTTTCCATGGGTTCCAGTTTATTTTCATCCGTTTACAAATTTCTTTGGTAATACAAAAAGAATTATCAGATTCATCTATCTCATCAGCTTCATCAACACATTCCAGACCTTTTAACATAGCATAGATCATTTTGGGATAGAACAGGGCAGTGGATTTCTTAGAAGGTTTCACCATTCCAGCTATGTGCACCATTAGATATCTACACAAACTGATCTTCTCATGGTTCTTTAGTAAAAACAACAGAAAAACATCCTGGTATCTTACAGCAGCAAAATATCCTTTCCTGGAGCAAATTTGTTGCTGAATAAACTTAAAGAGAAGTCTACATTCACCGTCCAACTATGATGCTATGATTATCCTTGACTCTCTGTTTCCAGTCAAAATATCTAATGCTAACTCATAAGAGAAATACTCAGTGGTTGGAGGAATGTTTCCAGCATAATCCTCATACCGACCCTCGTGGGGTACATTCAAACATTCATCCCATTGTTTTGACGAAAAAGATATTTTCTTTCCTTTCACTACCGAAGACATTCTGGCAGCCTCGACACCATCTAAAGTAACTTGCAGATTTATATGAAACTCATGCACTAGCTTTGGGTAGTATACACGAGTGTTGTCTGAGAACCAGGCTTTCCATCCTTGCGAATCTAAAACTTGTAACAATAGAGACTTACTTGTCAAAAGCCAGACGGAGCTGACTTCCTTTTCTACAGCAACAATCCGAGTTTCCAGGTTCGGATTTACTGATCTTTGAGTAGTACTACTCGACTCGCCTCGAGCATGCTTTGAAGGTTCAGGACTTTCTGATCCTTTGCTCGGTCTCTTCTGCTTAGCCATTTGATGATTCTGGGGAAAGCAGGAGTTCGAAAGTTCGAAGTGGAGGAGAAGAGAGAAAATAAGGTTTGGCGGGAAAGAAATGAAAGGTCGACGGTTTGGGGAATAGGAATAGTCGCGTACCATTTGTTTCATCATTTAGGGTTCCCATAATAAAGATAAAAGTAGTTAATTAATCAAAAAATAAAAAGTAATATAAAGAAAGATTGGTTTCACAGATCGGTTTCACAGTTCGGTTTCACAGATCAGTTTCACAGATCGGTTTCATAGATCGGTTTCATAGATCAGTTTCACAGATCGGTTTCACAGATCAGTTTCACAGATCAGTTTCACAGATCAGTTTCACAGATCAGTTTGACAGATCAGTTTCACAGATCAGTTTCACAGATCAGTTTCACAGATCGATCATACACAATTCTTGTTTAATAAAATTCATTCTTTCAGAGCATAAAGGCTTTATAAAAATATCAGCTAATTGATGTTCAAAAATAATAAATTCTAGAGAAATATAACCTTTCTGATAATGATCTCTTAGAAAGTGATGTATGATATCAATGTGCTTAGTCCTATAGTGAGACACAGGGTTCTTAGATATGTTGATCGCACTAGTATTGTCACAGTTAATTGAAACTTGTTTAAAATCAAATCCATTGTCCAATAAGGTGTGTTTCATCCACATAATCTATGCATAGCAACTACCAGCAGTGATGTATTCTGCTTCAGCAGTATACAATGCAACTGAGTTTTGTTTCTTACTACACCATGATACTAGCAATTTTCCAAGTAAATGACATGTTCCAGATGCACTTTTCCTATCTAACTTGCATCCAGCAAAGTCAGCATCTGAATAACTAGTTAGGTCAAATGATTGTCCTTTTGGATAAAAAAACTTAAATTCACGGTATACTAAAGATATTTAAAAATCCTTTTAACAGCCAGTAAGTGTGATTCTTTAGGATTAGCTTGAAATCTAGCACACATACACACACTAAACATAATATCCGGTCGACTAGCAGTAAGATAAAGTAAACTCCCAATCATACCTCTGTAATTAGTTTGATCTACTGGTTTACCAGTTTCATCTATATCCAATTTATAGGTGGTACTCATAGGTATATCACTTTCCTTAATACTATCCAAACCAAAATGTTTTAATAAATCCTTAGTATATTTACTTTGATTTAGAATAATTCCATATTTAGTTTGAAAAATTTAAAAACCAAGAAAATACATAATAACTCTCATTAAGCTCATTTCAAACTCATTTTGGATAACCTATGAAAATTCAGTACATAAAGAATTTTTAGAAGATCCAAAAATAATATCATCAACATAGATTTATACTATTAACACATCTTTTGTAATCCTTTTTATAAAAAGAGTAGGATCAACTATTCCTTTTATAAATCCTTTTGAAATAAGAAAGTTTGAAATTCTTTCGTACCAAGCTCTTGGAGCTTGTTTTAAACCATATAAAGCTTTAGAAAGTTTAAAAACATGATTTTGAAAATGAGGATTTGAAAAACCAGGTGGTTGTTCTACAAAAACATCTTCAACAATAAAACCATTTAGAAAAGAACTTTTCACATCCATTTGATATAACTTAAAATTCAGATGTGATGCATAAGCAAGTAAGATCCTAATAGCCTCTAATCTAGCTACAGGTGCAAAGGTTTCCTCATAGTCAATTCCTTCTTCTTGATTGTAACCTTGTGCAACTATCCTAGCTTTATTTCTAATGATGTTTCCAGATTCATCAACTTTGTTTCTAAACACCCATTTTGTACCTATGGTTATAGTATCCTTAGGTCTTTCTACTAATTTCTAGACTTTGTTTCTTTCAAATTGATTTAGTTCCTCTTGCATAGCCATTACCCAAAATTCATCATTGATAGCATCATTGATATTTTTAGGTTCTAGCTGTGACAAGAAGGCTTGATGTTCAACCTGATTTCTAAGAGAAGCTCTAGTCTGTGTCCCTCTATCAAGATTTCATACAACAACATCTAAAGGATGATTCTTCAGAATTCTAGTTGGTCTAGAAAAGGCAGGGATCGAGATTTCAGGTTCATCTACAGGTTTAGGTTCAACAGAAGCAGGGTCTGAAAAATTTCCAGAACTGGATGTTTTAACTACAGGTCTACTGTTTTTATCATTAAGGTTCAAACCAGAGAGATCATCTTCAAGATTTTCAAGAGAGGTCTTAGGTTCATGTGGATCAGTTTCATCAAATTTGATGTGAACAGATTCTTCTACACATTTGGTTCTCTTATTGAAAACTCTATAGGTTTTACTGGAAGTTGAGTAACCTAGAAAAATTCATTCATCACTCTTGGATGAAAACTTATCAAGATTATCTTTAGTGTTAAGAATAAATACTTTGCAGCCAAAAACTTTGAAGTAGTTAACCTTAGGTTTCCTATGGTTCCATAACTCATAAGGGGTCCTCTTAAGAACAGGTCTGATCAAGACTCTATTAATAACATAACAAGCTGTATTTACAACTTCAGCCCAAAAGTAAACAGGTAGTTCATAATTATTAAGCATAGTTCTAGCAATTTCTTGCAGGGTTCTATTCCTCCTTTCTACTATACCATTCTGTTGAGGTGTCCTAGGGGCAGAGAAATTGTGACTATAGCCACTGTGTGAGCAGTAAGATTCAAACTCATGATTTTCAAACTCACGACCATGATCACTTCTTAGGGTTTTAATCTTAAGTCCACTAAGGTTCTCTATAGATTTGGAATATTTAACAAAGTAAGAACAAGCTTCACTTTTGTGAGCTAGAAAGTATACCCAAGTATATCTAGAAAATTCATCTATAAGAACATAGACATAATGCTTCCCATTTAAACTAGAAACTCTAGAAGGTCCAAATAAATCCATGTGAACCAACTCGAGAGGTTGAGAAGTTGACACTTATTTCTTTGATTTAAAAGAAACTTTATGTTGCTTTCCCTTTTGACAGGGATTACAAACTTTGTCTGCTGGAAATTCAAGTTTGGGTAGGTCTCTAACTAAGTTCTTCCTAGAAAGTTTTCTAAGTGAATGCACATTGAAGTGTCCTAATCTTCTATGCCAAAGCCAAGAATCTTTATGAAAAGAATTTAAACAAGTAATATTTTGCTTAGCTAAAGAATTTAAATCGACAGCATAAACGTTTTCACTTCTTAAAGAAGAAAACACTAAAACATTTTTAGAGTTAAAAACATTGCAAGAATCATTTTCAAATTTAACATAAAAACCATCATCACATAACTGAGAAATACTTAACAAATTGTATTTTAGTCCATCAACAAATAAAACTTTAGAAATTAGTACTGAGTCAGTGTTACCAATCTGGCCTAAGCCGATGATTTTCCCTTTAGAATTATCACCAAAGGTGAAAAAACCTCCATCAACTCTGACTAAGCTTTTAAAGCATGAGAAGTCTCCTGACATATGTCTTGAACATCCACTCTCCAAGTACCAGGTCTTTTTACAGGATCTCTTTAAGCAGGTTCCCTACAAAACAGGTTTAGATAGGAAATGATTTTGGTACCCAGATCTTCTTGGGTCCAGAAAGGTTAGCCAATAATACTTTAGGTACCCAGATTTGTCTAATGGGTCTCATATAATTTCCAGAATCAACAGATTTGGAAAGATAAATCTTATTAGATCCATAAATATGAATATAACTCGTTGAAGCATATGAAGTTCCAGAGCTAGCTACATTCTTTCCAGATTTAGGAATGAATCTAGTTCTGGTAATCTTCCTTTGTCCAGGTTGGTATCCTATACTAGTAGTGTATCTAGGTGCTATTTTCTTACCTAGCATCTGAGTAAGAGTATCTTTACCATTTGTAAATTTCTCTAAGTCTTTCTTGATTTGCTCATTGGATAATTTTAGTTCAGTGTTATATTTAAGAAACTGAGCATTCTTTTCCATTTCAATATCAAGATCAGATTTATGTTTAACAGTTAAAGAATACTGTTTCTTTAAACCTTTGTATTTGTCTTTCATCTCATTACAGGTTTCTTCTAACATATCACAATATTCAAACAGTTTAGATTTAGACATGTTATCACATTCAGAATCATCTCCAGAATAATATGAATTAGAAGAAGGAGTTTCTGAAGTTACCTCAGAAGCGCTTGTCATAAAACACATGTTTGCCTTGTTTCTATGTTCAGTTTCAAAAACTTCAGATTCACTAGAACTGTCCTCAGAAGCACTCCAAGTATCCTTCATGGATTTATTATACTTTTTATCCTTGTATTCATACTTCTTCTTGTATTTCAGCTTTGGACAGTCTGCTTTTATGTGTCCCTTCCTTTTGCACTCATAACAGACAACTTCATATGATTTGTCAGATTTTTCAAATCCTTTTTCCAATGTCCCTTGTTGTCATACTTACCTTTGTAGTTTGTCTTTCTGAAAATCTTCTTCTTCCTATAAAATTTCTTAAACCTTCTAGAAATGTGAGCCATCTCAGCATCACTGTCAGAGTCACTCTCACTGTCTTCACAGCTTGAACTTTCATTAATAGCTTGAAGCTTTTCCTTATCCTTATTCTTTGAGGTTATAGTTTTGAAGGAAACAGACTTCCTTCTAGGTTCATCATCTTCTTCTTTGTTCACTTTGAGTTCTTCTTCATACATCATCAACTTTCCAATCAGTTCCTTGACTGGTAGTTCACCAATGTCACATGATTCTCTAATGGAGACATAGGTTCCTCTCCATCTTTCAGGTAGACATCTCAAAATTCTCATGATTTGTTCCTTTGCTGGAACATCCTTTCCCAGAGAAGTCATTGTGTTGAAAATTTCATTGAACCTAAGATACATATCAGAAATGGGTTCATCAGGATTCATCTTAAAATTATCATACTTAATAGTATAAGTGTTCAATCTCATCTCCTTAACATTAGTTGTTCCTTCATGAGAAACAACTAAGGTATCCCAAATCTCATATGCAGTTTTACAGGCAGATATTCTATTAAATTCTTCATCTCCTAGATCACAGTATAAAGAATTCATAGCTTTACAATTATTATTATAGGCTGTCTTAGTAGCTTCATTCCAAGTAGTTCTAACAGTAGTAGGAATTTTATATTCAGATTCTATAGCAGTCCAAATATCAAAACCCATGCTTTCTAAATGAATTTTCATCTTGATTTTCCACTGAGAATAGTTAGTTCCATTGAAAAATAGTGGTCTATTGGTAGCAACACCTTCAACTCTATTATCCATGATAGCTTACTTAAGGCAAAGATTTTAAAGAGATAACAATTTAGAAATAACAGAAATTTTAAGAACTTTAAGATACAACTAAAATCACATTTGAAAAACAGAGTACTTTAGAATATATTTAAAATAAACCTCTGATACCAATTGTTGGTCAGATTGGATACTCAAGAGGGGGGTGAATTGAGTTCCAATTAAAATTTCTGTTTTAAAAAAACTTTGTCTTAAAACCCCCAAATAAAATACTGAATTAAACTTTAGTGAATTTATATCAAAGTAAGGGTTCGGTTGGGTTCTCGAGGGATTGATTATTTCCCAGTTAATCAAAACAGAAAGGTTGATTAACTTTTGAAACTAACTTACTGATTTACAGCTGATATAAACACTTGCGAATTTAATTATCAAAGTGACTTTAAAACAGTTTTGGTTTTAAAGAGATTAGCAGCAGAATAAAAGAATAACTTTGAAAGGTATAACACATCAGATATAACCAAGAGGTTCGGTCTCAAGCTGAGACTTAGTCCTCTCAAAAGATTTTATAAAAAGATGATCCACACCCTGGATCGGGGATAACAATAGCAACCAAATGTCCAGGTCCAAGACCTCTACTACAGTTATTCATGGGAACAAACACAACAACAACTATCTGTCCCGGTCACACGACCTCTAACACTATACCAGTGGGAAATAAAAGATGTAAGAGTATTGAGTGAGGATTTACAAATCCTCCAGTTAGAGTACAGGAGACAGTGTGTGTGTAAAATGGAGCAGATAACACACACTGCTCAATATGTAAAAGGATAAATCACAGAGCAAATAGTTAGAGTTTAGAAATGGCTCTAGTGATTTGTCATGCAGTTCTGGACTCCTTTGATTGATTAGAATTCGCTTTGAGTCCTCTTCTGGTTTTTGTCTAGAAAACAGAGTATCTTTTGTTTCCTTGACTTCCAGGTTCAGAGATAGAGAAGAAGTAGTCGATGAAGTTCTTGTTTTATAATCTCGTTCTCATCTCTTCACTGGTTTGCATTGATGAAAAAAAGTTCCTCATGTAAGTTCAGTCGTCTCTTTGTATTCACACCCGGTTGTTCTTTCAGCACACCTTGTGGTCTGTCTATTTTTCTATGTATGTCTCACTTCTTCTTGTATTTCTTCTCCTTTTGTAGTAGCACATCCTTACTCTATTTAAAGCACGTGCTCCAGGAAAGGAAATGATTTATTTTTGCAGGTACGAGGTACGGTTCCCTGACATCCAACAACACACATTAAATAAATGACAGAGCATTTAAAATATTCCTAATATGACCGTTGGTTAGATTAAATAAAGATAAAGAAATTCAAACAGCTGTTTATGACTATCAGTGTGTCAAGTGATCGGTGGGTCATTAGCATCGGTGATACATCTTCGGTGACTCATTCAATCATCATCGGTGAGACATATTCAGTGACTCATTCGATCAGCATCAGTGAGACATCTTCGGTGACTCATTCTATCAGCATCGGTGAGACATCTTCGGTGACTCATTTGATTAAAATCGGTGAGAAATCTTCGGTGACTCATTCGATCTGCATCGGTGAGACATCTTCGGTGACTCATTCGATCAGCATCAGTGAGACATCTTCGATGACTCATTCGATTAGCATCGGCAAGACATCTTTGGTGACTCATTCGATTAGCACCGGTGAGACATATTCGGTGACTCATTTGATTAGCATCGGTGAGACATCTTCGGTGACTCATTCGATCAGCATCGGTGAGACAACTTCAGTGACTCATTCGATCAGCATCGGTGAGACAACTTCGGTGACTCATTCGATCAGTATCGGTGAGACAACTTCGATGACTCATTCGATCAGCATCAGTGAGGCATCTTAGGTGACTCATTCGATTAGCATTGGTGATACATCTTCGGTGACTCATTCGATCAGCATCGGTGAGACCGTTGTCCTTTTATATTGATCAGTGCGACCGTTGTCCTTTGATATGGATCGGTGCGACCGTTGTCCTTTGATATGGATCGGTGCGACCATTGTCCTTTGATCCAGAGGACTTCCAGAATACTTATAAATCAATAACAAATAGATAAAAACATGATCCAACCAATATACACAGATTCATTAAGAGATTGTGATTATGAGAAATCCAACTGGATTAAGTAATTGATGATTTGTGATTATTAAAATAGCAATAATAGGAAGAATTCAACAATCTTCCAGAGGGCTCAACACAAAGTAACCCAACATGACAACCCACCAAGTAATTTTGTTAAAACCTAGCCTATTTTGAACTCACTATACCTTCCACCGTGGCGTGGTGATACCTTTATTGTCATGGTCCATAGGAGGACCCACAACACTACACACCTAATACCATGCTCATTTGTGGGTGTGTTGGTCCTACCCATCTCACACAGGCATTCTCTTGGAAGAAAATGGCCTACACCATGGTGTGGTCCTACTCGTGGTGTACCTTAAAATGACTAAAACCCTATTTAATCCACCATCAACCTCCCACTTTACACATATCCAAGTTAAACCATTACAAGGCTCAAAACACCATTTAAGATGTGTGAAAACTTAAAAAAAATGCCTTGTAAAAACTAGGATGTTACAAATCTCCCCCTATAATGACTTATCATCCTCCAGAAGTGACTCCCATAGTACTACTCAAACAAAATATACCATTTATCCCAAATATAAAACTTCCTCTCCCATGTCATCTCTTGGATCCATCCATGTCACCAAAAGACTCGAAAAAGTGGTACCATCTTCTCCATCAACACATTGGTGCACCAATCTATAATTTACACCGAGTGCTCCACTATTGATGCATCTAGTTCCTAATGAGAATCCTTATAGTTGATAACATTTGAAAGATTGGGCTTGTACCTTTGAAGATAAGAAACATAGAACATGTTATTCATACCTCAATAATGTGGAGGAAGGTCCAGTCGACAATCCACTTCTTTGACATGCTCGGTGATCCTAGGTGTTACCAAAAACTATGATGTTAGTTTCCCTTACCTCACCAAATGATGATTTCCCAACCGAGGTGATACTCACAAGAAAAAATAGTAACCTATAACAAACTCTGAATGTCATCTCCTCTGGTCAACATATGATCATTGTCTACTCTGAGTGGTAACCAACCACTTCTTGATCAACTGCATCCTCTCATAGGCATCATGAAATATACTAGTCCCAACAACATCCATTTCACCCACTCCATTCCAATACAATGGTGCGAAACACCAATAACCATAAAGATCCTCGAAATGTTCCATCTAATTCTAATCCTGGAAACTATTATTGTACAAGAACTCCACCATGTCCAAATGATCATCTCATGGTCCACTAAAGTCTAGGACTTATTCATGAAGCATATCCTAAAAGATCTAAATTTTCCTCTCTAACTATTCATTAGTCTATAGATGATATGCCGTACTCAGTTTCCACTAAAACCCTAAATCCTTCTATAAGACTTTATAAATTTGTGACGTAAAACATGCATCCATGTTTGATACGATATTGGATGTCTCTCCATGTAGTCATATAATCTCCCAGACATTAATCATGTCTAAATCATCTATAGAGTGAGTCTCTCAAATCAATAATAAATGTTCTACTTTCATTACCTATTCAACTATTATCCAAATGGAATCTCATCTTTTCAAGGTTCTGGGAAACCTCACCATGAATTATATCATTACCTCTTCCCACTTCCACACAGGCATAAGAAGTGAATGAAGTAATATTCCTAGTTGATGATGATTTGTGTTGATCTTATGACATATTAGACAATGAGAGACAAATTTTATGATGTATTTATTAATTATCAAACACTAGAAGTGCCACTTGATATACTGATACATCCTTATCAAACTTGGGTTCACTTCCCACTGAGTGGCATGAGATTCCCTCATCAAATATCCCCCCATGGAAGTAGAAACCAAAATTCTCTATTGGATAAAGATCACATCATCACTATCCATCAACTATACTAGAACTAGGTCACTTCTTTCTAACTGGTCCCACATCATTAAGAATTTTGGATCTGAATATTGGATGTCCTTTACCCAATCCACCAAAATTGATGTGATAATTAAGGGAGAACATGTCATTACCCCTTAGTCCTCAAATGGATCCACCAACCATTCATACACCTAGCCCATAAACCATCATTCCTCCTATGAAGGTCTCTCTCCAAGCTTCCGTATTTTCCTGATGAGATCATCTAAAACAATATTACATTTTTTTGGAGCATAATCTATCTCAAAATCTAATTTCTACAAAATCTCCACCCAATGACTTTACCAAATATTAAATTATCATTGAGATAATATGTAACAAAAGATATTTTAGTCTATATATATGAAAAATATCATACAAAAAATATAGTGTCACCAACACTTCATAACATAGACCATATATAATAACTCCAAGTCATGCGTAAGGTAGTCCTGCACATTAGGCCATAGATGGAGAGACTTGTAAGTGA
The DNA here is from genome assembly GCA_963277665.1 of Viscum album. Lineage (NCBI taxonomy): Eukaryota > Viridiplantae > Streptophyta > Magnoliopsida > Santalales > Viscaceae > Viscum > Viscum album. The sequence goes on along the minus strand of OY728140.1, from coordinate 2,104,082,350 downwards.
CTACCTGATCTTTATACATCTATATAGATCCTAAAAAAGTGCCTAAGGTATCATAATAAACCATATATCCAATCTGAGGTTTTGGAACTATTATAATCAGAGCCTTATTTGGTCTTCTCTTCAGCCCTAGGAAAGCCTATTTACACCAATATATCCACTAAAACTTCACCCCATCTTGGTAAGCCTAGTCATAGGTGATACTAGATGAGTAAAGTCCCGAATGAACTATCTTTAATACCCAACTAAAACAATAAATACATTGATCTTAAACACATTTATATACTGTTCCTATGACATCAAAACCTCTACCTTCTTTGGGTCCATTGCAATTACCATATTAGAGAGCACATGTCTAAGGAAACATACCTCCTAGATCTATAAGTGATACTTCAATAGCTTGGAATAGAGCCAATGTACTTGAAGTGTACTCACAACAATCTTCACGTGTCTAGTGTGTATATTGAAGGTCCATGAGTATATGATGATGTCATTAAAAAATACCATAATAAAAGATTCAAGATACAGATGGATGATCCTAATCATAATATCTAAACACACTGATGATTATTTTTTCAACCAAAAAGGAACTACATGATACTCATATATTCTATATCTACTCTTGAATGTTGTCTTATGAATGTCTTATTCTTTAATCTAAAATTGGTGTTAGCTTGATAACAAGTCAATCCTAGAGAACCACCAGACTCCCCCAACCGATAAAAAAAGTCATAAATCCTCAAAAATAGGTATCTATTCTTTATGAACACCCATTTCAGCTTCTTGTAGTCCACACACAATCTAATACTATCATTCACATTATTTGTGGACAATATTGGATCACCCTAGGGAGATGTTCTTGGTCTGATGAAACCTTTTGCCTCCAAATCCTCAATATGCACCTTGATTTCCTCCAACTTGGCTAGTGCCACATTATATAAAGGAATATATATATATATATATTTTCTCCCCTAACATGATTTTGATATCAAATTCAATACCTCTACCAGGAGGGAGTTTTGAGGAATTTTTTGGAATGGCATCCTGATAAAGGTCTAAAACTGGAGGCTATTTCTTTCTCTACCATAAGAACCAATCCCACTATATGTGTCATAATAGCTCCGATATGGATTTTTTATAGACCTATTCATCCTACTCAAACATCCCATTCACTGATCAAAACAATCTACACCCCCTTAGGCATAGTAAAGTATACTTGTATCTTGTAGAAATCGATGAACACCCTATAACTAGTCAACCATTCCATTTCAAATATCACATTAAATATTGTTATATCAAGAATCATAAAATCACATATAGTTATATATCCAAAAACTACCATGATTCATTCTAGAAATATCTATAGATGATCCACCTTCCTTACCAAGGGTGTGTTAAGAGAAAGTATCTCAGAAGATAACTTAACTGGAAAGTCAAGTATAACAAAAAATTGAGTGGATATGAAAGAATAGGAAACTCATGTATCAAACAAGATATAAGAAATTGTATATGTGATCAAGATAATACTTCAAGTTGTAGATGGTCCCTATCTACTTTCAGCTGGAATCCATTCCACTGTATAGAATTTTCTTGCCTCAGTTCAACGGGCCTACCCCTGAGGCACATATCTTGCCCGGGTCTCTAGAGTCTATGGGGTTAGATCCTATTTCTAAGAATATTGAACATACACCTAGGTTATATTATGCATCTACCTTGCATCCCTATAATAACCTTTATGCAATTACCTTGAATAGAACTACTAAAGATATCATATCTTTCCACATCTGTGACACTTGATCTGAGGTCTTGTGAACAAATTGTGATAATGAAAACTCTATCTACAATTGAAACAATAGGAATATCCTCCTACCATAGAGTGTGATGAAGAAACTCTACTCTATTTTGATTTCTCATTGTCACCTTGCTACATCTCACCTTCCTTCCTTTTCTTACTACTAAAAGAGGCACCGGCTGTAGTAATGAAAAGTCTTCCTATTGATCCAATAAGAGTTGGAAGATTACATTTATATTTTACCACTCCAAACCTTTATCAATCATTATGTAATTGTGTATTACTTTGGGATATTTCATCAAGTCAAAGATCGTGCCCTAATGTCTCAACGCCCTGACCCGAATCACCCAATCTGGGCCGGAGTGCCACATGACCACATGCGTGCCTCCTCATACACATGAGGTTTCTAACTAGCAGTGAGGGTCCAAATAATGGAGTGAGGGAACTATACCTTCAATATCAATAACTATACACAAAAATAATATAAAATTATAAATAAAATCCCAAAAATACATAGTATAGATAAATAATAATAAATTATATATCAAATGGAATATTAAACACCACCGAGTGTTATCAGAAAATAAACTAAGGAAATCAAATATAGAATGTTATCCAATGTATAAGAAATTGATAGGAAAATAAATAAAGGCATTTTGGTATTAATTTTGAGTCTTTCCTGGCACTGTCTCTATCACCATGCAACATCACCTCAACTCAATGTTTCAGGGCCCTTGCCTTTACCAAGATCCATGATCATGAATTTTGTATGCACATAAAGATACCCATAAAGGGTGTGACTATACCCCATTAAGACACCACCAATTCATCCATAAAATAATTTTACATGCATAATAGGTGTATTTTATGATAATAAGGAAATGAGAAATCAAGAAACAATTAATCATGTATCGAGTGGTTGTGTTTTAACCAAGATATCGCAAACCCTGATTGTATTAGCGTCATATGCAAGTTGAAAGGGAAATAATAATGGAAGTTATGATCATGGGTTTCCTACAAGGCCACCACACATGTCCCTAGGTCACCACATGGACATAAAGCCTCAGGTTATGCCACAAGGATATCAAACCTATATTTATCATGATTTAGGCCACAAATCCATTGTACCCCATCTCTGTCATGGGTTAGACCACAAGTCCATCACATCCTACAACTACCTCGGGCCAGGACACAAGCTCATCATATCCCACTACTTCCTTGATTCTTGCCTCAAGGTCATCATATCCCTTCTCCATTACTCAATCCATCATCATCAGATTTTGCACGTACTACCCTTCTAAGGACTAAACAAGATATGACAATCCACATAATAATTGTTACCAGAAGAAAAACCTCAAAGGCTATAAAATCACATAAAATAGTGCGTAACACATATAAGTACAACATATCCTATCAAACATGAGTCTTAGTAGTTCCACACACACACATACACACACATATGATCAACATCAAACATGAGTCTCATGGGCTACACTGGCACACACATGTGATTAATATCAAACATGGGTCTCATGGGATACACATTCATACACGTGTGATCATATCATGCCACTAACCATATACAAGGGATCTATATGGTAAGGATATATCTACCTAAAATGTGTCAATGTAAAAGGGGAATCACATAATTGGAATCCTTCATCATTATGTTTTTTGATGACATTTTGATATATTCAAAGTTCTATGAATCACATGATAAACACCTTGAAATTGTATTGATTACACTTTTATCGCATAAAATTTATGACAAGATATAGAAATTTCACTTTTGGATCCAGGTGGTGTGATTCCTTGGGCATGTAATTTTTTTTGGTAGAAATTTCTATTGATTTGTAGAAGGTAGAGGCTATTATGTCTTCACCAAAACCTAGGAATGTGTTCAAGATTCAAAGTTTCCTTGTACTGACCGAGAACTACAGGCAATTTATTTAAGAATTTTTCAATTTGGAATCATCTATGACCATGCTTACCAAGAAGGGAGAAAATTTTTTATGGATGGATCAGTGTGAAGAAGCCTTCATATAGTTGAAAAGAAGATTGATATCATCTTTGATTTTAATTTTTCTTGAACTTAGAGTTGGGTAAGCTGTGTATTGCGATGATTATGGGGTTGTATTGGGATTTATCTTGATTTATAATGAAATGGTAGTTGCTTATGGGTCTCTCCAGCTCCAAATCCATGATCAAAACTACCTTAATCATGATCTGAAGTTAACTTTTATGGTTCATTTTTTTTGGGTAATGCCTCGGTCAAGGACCGAAGCACCATTTATTAATAAAAGAAGAAAAAGTTTACATGAGTCGAAAGGATGGGATCTTATTACAATCTCTTTCAAAGAGGTGAAATAAATTAGCTGGTAGTGCATACAGCCAAGTCATGCTCTGGCGAACACCTTTGTTGGAAAGGGCATCAGCAACAACATTCGCTTCACGGAAGACATGTGTGGAAATGTAGTCAATTTCCTGTAGCGAATTCTGGAAATTCATCCAAAGTTTAGTGAGAGACCAGGAGAGATGAATGAGTCCATTCCAAATGGATTGAACAATGGTGGTAGAATCACTTTCAATCCAAAGTTTTCGCCATCCTCTTTGCAGTGAAAAATCAACAACATGGATGACTCCTAGAATCTCCGCTTTAAGGGATGAGGCAATCCCACACCTACTGTAAAAGAAACCCTGGCACTGGTCAGTAGAATCTCTAAAAATGTCCCAATAGCTGGTAGGTCCAGGATTTCCTTTTGAGGCACCGTCGACGTTCACTTTAATCTAACCCGTCATCGTAGGTTGCCAGAAAACTTCAAAGGGGTTCCTGGTCTTTGGGAAAATACCCAAGACACGGATACGTCTGAGGATCTCGAAGTCTCCAATATAATTGCTGCAATAGTCTTTTTGAATTGAGGCAGCTTCATGTATCGCAATGAGAATTCGAGATTTTCTTGCATTGAGACTGAATGAGTGATTATTATGGATAAGATCATTTCTTATGTACCAGATTTCATGCAGGAGTTCTGCCACTGCCGCAAGGAAAATGTTTTTAACATGCTGAGAGGCTTCATGTTTAGTGAATTTCTTCAAAAGAAAACAAATCGAGTCAGATAAGGACCATGAGCAATTAAATAACTCAAAAATGTAGTTCCATAAAGCTGAGGCTGTAGCAAAAGACAAAAAGAGATGATCAGAATCCTCCCTGTGCTGATTACACAAATGAAATTTAGAGCATAGATGAATTCCAAAGGCTTGAATGCGAGTTTCAGTGGGGAATATATTGTGAGCAATGCACCAAATAAGGGTGAACCTAGAGGGTCTGATCCAAGTCTTATTGAAGGTGCTCACCCATTGATAATTAAGTTCATTTCCAGAGAAATTGTGCATGTAGAAGTTTTTCGAGTCAAGGATGCCATTAGGAGTAGGTTCCCAAACAAGGAAGTCCCCAGAATTAGAGAAAGTGCAATTCTCAATGATCTTAGCAATGTTGTTAGGGAGATCGTGCCTATGAAGTTGCATAAAATCTTTAATATTATGTTTGGTATCTTCAGGAGTGTTATTAGGAGGCAGCAAGGATATCAAGGGATTACCCATCCAGTTGTCACACCAGAAATTAATGTTGGAGTCAGCGCTAACCATCCATCTAGAGTTATCCATAATCTTCTGATATGAGTTTCTAGTAGAGGGCCATATCAAGGTGTTAATGAAATTAAAATTTCCATTTAAAATTTTATTTAGGAATCTATGTTTTAAAAATTCAGAGGCTTTAGAGTTGTCATTAATGAGATTCCAAGTGAATCTCGCTTGCAAGGCATCGTTAAACAATTTTATGTTTTTGATGCCAATGCCTCCGTTATCAAGAGGTTTAGAGCAGGTCTTCCATGGGATGGTGATGAGTTTCCTTTCAAAGATACTTCCTGTCCAAATGAAATTTTTTATATAGTTATTAATTTTCTTGAAAGTACCTGTGAGCCATTTATAAATCATGAGGGAGTAAACCAACTTTGAGACAATGGTTGATTTGACAAGACAGATTCTACCAGCCATGGAAAGGGATTTCCCCTTCCAAGTAGAGAGTTGATTGATGATTTGATCGGTGATATTAGAGAAATAACAGGATTTAGGACGTCCCAAAAAAATCGGTACGCCTAAGTTCGTGAAGGGAAAGAAACCTTCTTTAATTCCAAGGTTACTGGTGATAGTAGTTTTCCTTATTACAAGGAAGTTTTTTCCAAAAAAATATGAGATTTGTTCCAGGAAATGGTTTGGCCAGAAATGTTCTCATAATGAGAGATAGATTGCTTAAGACATTGAATGTTTCTTTGCTCTCCCTTTATAAACAAGATAATATCATCAGCGTAGAGGAGGTGAGTGGGGACATTGAGGTTTCTAGTAGCTTGAATGGGTTTAAGTTTATTTTGATCTACCAGATTATGAATGAGTCTGCTAAAGTAATCTTCTTTAATAACAAACAGAATGGCCGAAAGGGGATCTCCCTGTCTAACAACTTTAGAACATTTGAAAAAACCATGAGGGGTGCCATTTATCAATATGGAAATGATAGCAGATTGAAATAAAGTCTTGATTCTTTTGATAAAAATCTCATGAAAACCAAAGTTTTTCAAGACTTTAAATATAAATCCCCAATCAATGGTATCAAAATATTTTCTAATATCAAGTTTAACGGCAACAAAACCTCCTCTATTTTTTTATTAAGGGTGTTGGTACATTCTGAGGCAAGACAAATACAGTCTTGGATGGATCTACTTTTGATGAAACCAAACTGATTCCATGAAACAATTTTGTTGCAAATCGGGACCAATCTGTTGGCAATGATTTTGGTAATGATCTTGTAGAGGGTATTGATAAGATCAATCGGTCTAAATTGATGAATTTCAGAATCATTTTCAACCATAGGTATTGAGATGAGGAATTGAGAATTGATACCATGAGGGAGTGATCCGTGAGTGAAAAAGGACCTTACTAGTTTACAAACATCTGAACGAAGGATGTCCCAGTGGTTTTGAAAGAATCCATTGTTAAAACAATCCATTCCAGGGGAATTATCTGGATTTAAACTAAAAACGGTGTCTTTAATTTCATTCTCCAATGGAATAGATAAGAGAGAGTCATTGTCTTTCTCATTCACCATTAAGGGAATAATATTGGGATTGAGATCAATGTTGATCTCAGGGCTGTTGAAAATGTCATTAAAGTAAGAGACAACATGATCCTAGATGTCCTCTTCTGAGTTAATGATCAAGTCATTGTGAATCAGTTTTGTAAAAGGATGATTGGATTTTCTGGTTCTTTGAAGAGAGTTATAAAACTTAGTATTTCTATCCCCATCAGCCAACCATTTAGTCTTAAACATTTTTTTCTGAATGTTATCCTTAAAGGTGAGTAAAGTGTTTAGCTTAAGAGCTGTATTGAACTCCAGTTGAGGGTCAAGGCTAAAATCAGAGTTGGTGTTACGAGTTTGAATTTGATTAAGCTCATCTTCAAGAGAGGTGATGTCAGAATCCATTTGAAGTCTCTTGGTTTTACACTAGCATTTGAGGTGCTGTTTTAAGATTTTCAGTTTGAAAATACGGGAAAAAGAGTCATGATGATGATTCATAGAATTCCAAGTGTTATTAATAAAAGTGACATAGTCAGGGTCTAGAGACCAAGAATTGTTGAATTTAAAAGTAAGGGGAATTCTGCATTCATTAGAAAGGGAGCTGAGTAATATGGGATGATGGTCAAAATTGAGTCTGGGTAGCGTTATACTAGAGACATTATCCCAAATGTCCAGGGAATTCATGTTAATAAAGGCCCTATCTAGCTTACTGGAAACTATTTTATTATAATTTCTTCTATACCAAGTATATTTCGCTCCAGTAAGGTTAACTTCAAAGATATTACAATCTTCAATAGAGGATCTAAATTCTCTTATGGATATAGAAAGATGTGAGGGTCCAATTTTTTCAGTGGGACTAAGAATAGCATTGAACTCTCCACTAATCACCCACGGATCTTGAATAGAGTTAACCATGTCAAGAAGATCATGCCAAATATTCCTTCTTTGCTGATACATATTATTGGCATAAACCATCGTGCAAAAGATGTCCTGATCATTCCAGATAAAATCACAGGTGAAATGTTGTTCAGAGGTTTTAAAAACATTGATGTTTTGAAGGGAATTATGATAAAAGATCCATATAGAGTCTGTCAGAGGACCATTTTTGCAGGATCCTAGGAAATTGTAATGAAGAGAGCCAAGGCTCATGAAATTAGAATTGAAGTTGACTTTGGGTTCAGAGATGGAAAACAACTAAGGTTTATGAGTGTTTAAGAGCCTCCTAAGAGTGGTGGAGGTGTCATTGTTGGCAATGCCTAATAGTTCCAAAATAGGAGATTTATTATTACTTATGTTTTGGGTTACAACCCCTTTTTTTGGAAATCCTATAATCCTTCTTCCTCTTAGATATTCTAACTTGAGGGGGGGGGAAGTAGATTTCGATTTGTTCTCAATTGGTTTGACATTGGAAGTTGAGGAGTTAACCTTAGTAGGCTCAATAGTAGAAACCGAATCAGAAATAGCAAGAGTTACAGGTTGGGTAGAATAGTTCTGAGAGTGTTCTGGATCTATTTCATGAACAGGAGGTTCCATTGAGGTTGGGAAAATATTAGTAGTCAAGGAGAAAGGAAAAATTTCATAAGGAACTACATTAGGTTGTTGTGCTCCAGTTGAGTCCGGAGTAGATTTGTGTTTAAGAGAAAGATGTTTAGGGGATTTAGCCAAGGGAGTGGGGGAGTCATCCAACATTTGATTTCTAGGGAGAGAAGCAGGAGTAAACAGGTGGATCTGTCTAGAGACAGGGTCCTATTTCCCCAAAGGAGGTGTGGATACCTCACTATGGGGGTAACTGGACGAAAGTAAGACATGCATGGATTTATCAGTAGAGGAGGAGTTAGGAACATGAAAATCAGAGAGTAATTCAATAGGAGTAGTGTTGACATTTGCCTCAATCTGCATGTTTGAAGCAGAATATATAGCCTGATCAATCATTTTATATTTTTCAGGGACAGTGATATGGGTTTTATCAGTAGTATCATGAACATCAGAAAGAGTTTCAGTAGGAATAGTGTTGAGTTTCTCATTGATATGCATGTCAGAAACATAATTTTTAATCCGAGTAGTCATATTAGAGTTTACACAGGCAGTAGCATTGCTTTTATCAACAGAATCATGTAGAGTAATAATTGTGTTACCTTGGTATGATGATTTTTACATGTTACCAGGAAAATCAGTGGAGTCATCTAGAGTGTAGAGCTCCTCTTGCTGGATCCCTGGAACATTCAGTGTTTTGAAATCTGTCCCAGCCCCGTCCAGAATAGAGGCAGTGCCAGAATTCTCAATGTTCCTATAAGAGGTCACCTTCGAAGAAGAGGAATTATGTGCAGAATCATTAGAAGTCAAAAGGAGGGAGATGGGGGGTTTATTGCTGTCAAGAGTAGTTCCATTAACCAGCAGGTTATTAGAAGTTTCAGCCACCATGTTCTCTTCTTCTTCCACTATTTTCCCCATGATTTCCCCTCAAGGGAGGAAAAGTTATTAGACTTCATGACCCATACATCATGCATCTTATTAGGGAGGTCAGTTTTCTCCATCATATATTTTCCTTTCTTATTATGCTTGATTTCTTTCCAATCATTTTTAATAGGGGGTCAAATTGCTTTCTAACCACTCTACAGTTATCAAGATTGTGCCCTATCAGTTTTCAAACCTCACAAAAAGGAGGTTTCCTTTCATATTCTATCCTGATATCAGTTTTATAGTTGGGAGCATTGAAGTTTATGACCAAAGGCAGTTCTGAAGCTAATTTCACCTCAACCATGATTCTAGCAAAAAGTCCTAGGTCTCCATTCAAAGTTCTATGATCAATTTTAATGGGAGAACCTATATAGGAGGCTATGTCATTTAAGATCTTAGGGTGCCAAAAGAACCAGTTAATACCATGAATTCGAATCCAGAATTGTGCCATAGAATTTCTATGTGTGTGAGGATTAAAATAGACACCCCAATCAGAAATTATAAGGAGGCCCGGTTTAAGATGTATATTACCTAATCTCCAAACCTGTTCCAGTTTCTCCTGAGAGTTGAGGAGTATGTAATAATATCCTTTGCCGATGGGGATCATCTTCCATTTGTCCGAATCCCAGAAATGTGCAATTTTGTTTTTGAGATCTATTAGAGACCAGGGTCGGTCACCTGTGTTGTAAGCAACATGACCAAGAACCGAGTATTTGCACAATGATTCCATTTTCTTCAGCACTTCCAGATCTGCATCAACGGAGAAGCCACCATCCTCTAGACTTTTGAAGAGTGGAGGTCTGTGCTCCTTCACGCTACTGAGATCCGAGCCTTGAAGTGCATCACGGAAGGAGACAGGTAACGTTCTAAGTGGAACCTCAAGATTTCCCACTTCGATTTTGGATGATCCAGCATCTAGGGTCGCCGGAGTAGCCAAGGGGGTGGATTCCCACTACGGATCGAAACTAGCCATCAATGAAGATTAGGTCGAAGCCAGGGAAGAGATTAGGGTTTCTCACCGTAGCGCTCTCGAGAGCTCCATAGATATATCAAGGTAAAATATGCATGTGATATTGAATCTTTTATGGTTCATATAGTGAAGTTATGATGACATTACCTCTTCAGTGAGATTTTTTCATACATATAGATCATAAGAGTTTGTGATATATCTTCTCCCAGTAAGACTTGAATCTTATCCAGAGGCATTGGGTAGAGTACCTATAGAAATTAAACTTCAAGATGATGTATGATCTTGGAAAAGGAAATATTTTCTTATATGATATTATCAAGAAGACACAAAAACTTAGGGAGTGTATGTTGAAAGAAGAGTGGAAGCTGATGGTATTAATGGAAGACTTGTAGGTGGACATGACTAAGGATCAAGGAGGAGTTTATTTTTAACTATCATGACTCCCTCCCTCCAAAGATACCATAATGAGGGGAGAGAGATAATGACCCCCCGAGTTCTTCCTCCAGTAGACCCCAGGTTGGTGACTAGAATCGAGGGTATAAAACTTTCGTGATATGGGAGGCATTAAACTCTATAATAATTTGGTATTGGGAGATAATATGGATCATCCAAAAACAACTCCAAGAAATAATATAAAATAAATCCAAAACCACCCACATGCATGTATTAATTGAATTGATAGGGATAAAATTCTCCAAAATAAATACCTAGAAGTAAATATAAATTAGTGAAATAATAATTTTCAAGGATCCGAGCTCTTAATGCCCTGTAGGGTCCACATAGTCCTTCTAGAAACATGAAAAAAAAATTATATACATAGGGTGGGAATACAAGTATACTCAGTAGTAAAACCAAATTCTCTCATGCACATGTGAAAGAAGCATACTAATGCACCTATGAGAAAACAACAGAACCAAACAACACCTATCAATGTATAATAACAATCCCAAACTCACCAAGGAAGTCTCATCAAATAATGAAAACCAAGTAATATAATATAATAGTAATCACATTGATATGGGTACCCCGCACCACTTTCCTTCTGGTATGTTGTTGTCACACCCAACATCGTACATCCTAGTGCTCCATATATTTCTTATTCCACACCACCCCACAAGCATGGCCATTCCATACCTCGCCCGAAGACACTTGGGCTACTGCCCCACAAGCATGATCACGTCTCACCCAAAAACACCTAGGCAGTCACACCTCACCTGAAAACACCTAGGCTATCACAATGACTATCTAAGGCACTAATAGACCTCTGACCATCAGATTCTATGAAATACCCACCTCACCTGGAAGATAGAGTGGGAAAGATAAGGCACCCAACCATCCTTACACCTCACGAGATGTTGGTAAAATCACCCCAATGTGACTTTGTGAGTGTCGGCACATAGTGCTCGACATGTGTGGGGTTTGTATAGAAATAAAAATAATATATAAGTATATATATAGTATAAAACACTCAAGACTAACCTATGGGTTCAAAAAAAACCCCCACCAACTCACAACACCTTTTATTTTTCCACCACCTCTAATTGCATAAAACCACACAACAAGCCACAATCCACATTTACGTTTCCAAACAATTTCATTTAACCGTCTCATTATTTTTATTAATTAGAATCAACCATATTTAACAACACAACCCACTATTTAATTATCCATTAACCATTTTCATCCTATTAACCAAACCAACCCTTGTCATTTCAACCTTTATAAACCATTTATTCTATCACTACTTGGGTATATAGCACAAAGAAACCACCCATCACCACCCCAAAATCATGACAAAAAAACACCTCACCACCCCAAAATCATGTCCCAAAACAACCTCACAACACCAAAATCATGTCCCACAAACCACCTCACCACCACAAAATCACGAACCACAGACTACCTCACCTCCCCAAAAGAACGACCCACAAAAGATCTCACCGTCTCAAAAGAACATCCCACAAAACATCAGACCCACATGCTCAAACTACACATAGTCACCCCAAAATCATGATTAAACATAAAAACACATCAAGATCATTTTAAATATTTAAAAATGGTCTTTTATCACATTCCACTTTATTTTTAGGGGCATCATCACACAAGTCATTATCTTGGGGAAACCCTTTAATTAGCTAATTATAGGTCATTATTCAATTTCCATTTCATGGTGATATCACAACAATAACAACAGGAGAAATAGTCACAACACATATCATACAACACAAGAAAATCCCCCAATGGCCCCAATTTTCAGTAGGGCATTAAGCCCATATAATTCACAATATCACAATAACAATAAATCTATAAAAACATGTGATCCGAACCCATTTTTAACCTTAAATTTCAATTTAACCAATTATTTATATTTAATTAAGCCTGTAAAACCATAAACTATAGGTAAAAAAAGAAAACCCCTCCCGCATGATACATAATAAAGAGAAACTAGGTATTACCTAACTCAAAGAAGCTTTGCTGACTTTCTACGCACCGCGGGATGAAGAAGAACACCCGCAAACCACAACTGCACCATGATAAAACATGGATCAACCTACACCACAACCAAAGACCATAAAAAAAACAACCCAAACACACCCCAAACCATAAAAAAATCATCACAGTTAATCCTCAAGATAAGAATGGATGAAAACCTACCAAAAAGAGGGAATATATTACCATAGATTTCTAATGAATAACCAATGGGACCAATGGATCAAAGAGAGAGTAAGAGGGATTGAAGAACTCCTTGTTGAGCCTAGAGTTATCCCAAAATGAGCAGAAGAAGAATACAGATACAAATGAATGAAAATTATATATAAAAGAACTTATAAAACTATACTGAATTGGGGATTTACATGATGTGTAATCCCCTTTCACATCATGTAATCCTTAGGGTTAAGTTTCACAAAAAAACACACTATCTTTTTATTATTTAACCCTAAAAATATAAACGTCATTAACTAGACTCACACAATCAGTGAACCACCATTACACATCATGTAATACACTTACACAATGTTTATTTTCTATAACAGTTCTTATGTACCCTCAGATTCCATTGAAAAGCTCCTGTAACCTCCCCCGAACACCTCCTTCAACCAAAAATGGAAAAGTAACAGAATATGAGGGAACAAACTATTACATTAGATACCTATGAAATGATTCTCACCCTAAAGAATCCAAAAACATTACTAGAAGAAATGGGGTAAAAAAAACCAGCCTGTGAGATACCTCTCAAGGGTCTCATCATACCTCAAACGCTACCACCAAACAAAAACACCAACCCAAACAACCACAAAAAACACTGCATAACCACAAGATGCCTCCTCTCACACAACAATAATACGAAATAAATACTTTGAAACCATCTCAACCTCCATGTAGACCAAACAAAAAATTGTTACAACCAACAGACTGCACCTTACTGAACACATGAGTCAAGGAATTACATCTTTCATTTCAAGATACTATCCGCTCTGGGCGGCACTAACTTGCCCGCATGAGTTTAACCACATCACAGTTAATGTGTATCAATTAGTAATAAAGTACTCCCCATTTAATAATTCAGGACTTTATCACACTTCACTCTACACACATAACAAACTAAGGAAAATAGACCATATCATAAAACAAAAGGATCCAAAAATCACATCATGAAGCAAAACAAAGTAAAGAAAAACTCAAAACAAATCTGGGTACTAGGAACTCATCTGCATCTCTCACTACCAAGTAATCTCCTCTAGGAAACTATGCCTCCACAACATACAAACCACAGAAATGGTCTGTCCATGTAGTGCCTTCTCTTGGTGATCTTGGTTCTCTACTGGTCGCTCCATGAATGTCACATATTACTTGGTATCTAACTCTATACAGACAATGAAATGGGATTCATCGTGAAGATGCCGAAGAAGCTAAGATATGTGGAAGACATCGTGGATCCTCTCCAACCATGGTGGAAATTCCAACTGATATGCAACCTTGCTAACTCACACCGACACCTCAAAAGCCCCAACAAACCTGGTAGAAAGTTTACTCCCTCTACCAAAAATCCATTTCCCACGTCAAGGAGAAACATTCAAGAACATGTGGTCCCCATCCCTGAACTATAAGGACCCCATTCTATGATTGGAATAAGACTTTTTCTAGTCCTGTGTTACTTTCATCCTCTCACGAATAAGCCAGAATTTCTTTGTCGTGATCTAAACCTCATCAAGACCAAGAAAGACTATCTCCCCAACCTCTATCCAACACAATGAAGAACAACATGGTTTACTGTAAAAAGATTAAAATGGGACCATGCCAATGGAAGAGTGATATCTATTATTATTATAATAAAACTCTTCTAAAGAAATATGTCATACCCAAGATCCACTAAATTCCAAGACGTAAACCCGCAACATATCCTCCAACATATGGATTGTCTATTCCATATTCTCATCTAGATGATGGTGGAAAATAATGATAATGTGTAACTAAGTTCAAAAATAATGTTTCAATCCCATCCAGACTTGTGAGGTCAAACATGCATCCTGATCTAAGACAATGGAACTCATAACTCCATGAAACAGAACCACCTCATCTATATACCACTTAGCCAGAGAATCCACTATGCCCGACTCGTTGATCGCTATGAAGTGGTATAATTTTGTCAACCAATCCATGATCACCCAAATAGAATCACTACCTCATTGAGTTCTATGTAACCCTATTCTGAAATCCATCAATATTTCATCCCATTTTCACTCATTAATATCCATGGGATGCAAAAAACCACTATGAACATGATGATTGGCCTTTACTTGTTGGAAAACCAAACACTTTGCCACAATATCCTTCACTTCCTGTTTCATCCTGGGCCACCAAAAATACATATTAAAGCCATAATACATCTTGGAAACTCCTAGGTGTACCACTAAAGGCAAGTTATGAAACTCATGAAGGACTTTATCACATATTACTAACAGAACAAACAACCTACCATGAAACAACATCTGGTTTCGACCATCCACTGTCTATCCCTCTGGAGCATCACCATGGGAAAAATGATCATGCATCACCTTTGCCTCTGAGTATCCCCACTGATAATCCAATACCTACTACATCATAGAAGACTACAACATCATCTGAAATAAACAACCTCTACCACCATCTACTCTTGCATCTAAGTGCAAGGCTGCCAACTCCTCCCTTGCTCTCCAAGCATACATAGAACCCCAAACAACACGCTTCCATGAATTCATTCTCCAAGATTTGAACAAAAAATTACACTTTAATGAGGTGTAATAGATATAAAAATCATAATCCTGAAGAAACTACATCCACCTCTTCTATCTCAAGTTCAAATCACACTGGGAAAAGATATACCTAAACCTCTTGTGATTTGTGAAGACCAAAAAGTTCTCCCCAATGAGGCAATGCCACCATAAATTTAGTGCAAACACAGCCGCTGATAACTCTAGATCATAGGTGGCATAGTTACACTCATGGGAACATATCTTCCTAGACCCATAAGAGATCACCACCCACTACTGCATCAACACACATCCCAAGCCCAGATGAGAAGTGTTATAAAATACCACAAACATCACCCCCTACTTAGGCAACCGAAGCACTGGAGAACTAAAGAAAATTATATTCAGGTAACCGAATACTTCCTGACATTGATCACTCCACACAAAATCTTAGTATTTTCTAGTCAAAGTTTTCAATGAGTTTGAAACTTGAGAGAAATTGGGTACAAACCTCTGATAATAGCCTGAATGACCAAGAAAACTATGAACCTCTTCCACAATATTGGGTGCTGACCAAGATTCAACCACTTAAACCTTTGATGGGTCTATTTCCACACCCTAATAAGACACCACATGCCTAAGGAAATGAACCTCTCCTGTCCAGAACTTACACTTGGAAAAATTTCCATAGATCTGGTGGCATTGAAGAACTTGCAAGATAGTTATGAGATGCTTGACATGATCATCATTTAACTTAATGTAGATTAAGATATCATAGATGAATACAATTATGAAACAGTCTAAAAACTCATAGAACATAGAGTTCATACGCCCTATGAACACATCTGGTGCATCTATTACACCGAACATCATGACTAAAAACTTGAAATGACCATAACTGCATTTGAAGGAAGATTTTAGGATATCTCCCTCCTTCACCCTCAATTTCTGATATCCAAACCTCATATCAATCTTAACAAAAATCAACCCTCCCAACTATTTGAAAATATATTTTATCCTTGGAAGAGGGTAATGGTTTTTGGCGGTCACTGGATTCAACCTTTGGTAGTCTATACACAACCTTAGACTACCATCCGCCTTCTTAGCGAACAACACTGGAGAACCCCATGTTGAAACACTAGGACAGATAAAAACCTTCTTCATTAGATCATCGATTAGAATCCTAAACTCACACAACTTAGAAGGTGTTATTTGATAAGGATCCATTAAAATTAGGGAAACAACAATCCGCAAGTCCATCCCAAACTCAACATCATGTCGAGGGGGTAACATTACAACCTCCTTGGAAAAACATCTAGGAACTACCTAATGACCCTAGAAACCTCTACCATCTTAGTGTCCACTAATTCCATAAAAAACCATCTAAAAAGGAAATAAGGGGCTCCAAATGCTGACTACCCACCTAAAATCCCCACTTGGAAATGAAAACCACACATTTTCTATCCACATATAAAAACAAAAATATAATTTGTAATCAGTAGATAACACCAATTATATAATACAACTAGTCGATTTCAAGGATGACATCATATGTATTCATATATAGCCAGAAAAGTTCCCCACATGACTGATGCGACCCCATCACCAGTCTACACCCCCAGTACACATGAAACAAGTTGGTCTAGCTTATAACTAGCATAGTCAACACTAGGAGAACATCAGGCCTCTCTACATCTAGTAACATAGCATGGGATAGAGTAGGTGAAACAAATGAGTGTGAAGCTCCTGAGTCAAACAAGGAACAAACAAGGGTACTAAACAAATTGATCATACCTCTGATGATCTATGGACCCTCTATAAATGCTACACCCATTGTGTGAAACTGACCACACCCAGCTGCTCTACCAATCTACTGATGACCACATTCACGAACATTCTCAGTTCATATTCCCTGAACATGAGGAGCATCCTAAGGTCAGCCTCTACCTTCCCCATCTCCCCTCGGTAGAGAAAAGATCCATTACCCTTACTGATAATACAATCTCACTAGAAACTGCTGCTAAGGCTAGTGTTGAACCCATCCACCTCCAACAAACTGATCTTGGGGAAACATTGGGCACTAGTTATGGTGATTTATATAAACCACATAACCAAAAAAAACTAGAAAGAAACTCCTAGGAAAATAATAGAAACCACTGGCCCTAGAAGGTTGGAAAGGAAGCTGTTGAGGCAGACTCCCTACTAGTTAAAACCTTGAAGGTCCTGGTGCTGGAGACTTTCCACTAATATATCTTATCCTTGAGGAATCCTACTAGTTACCCTCCCCTAAAAAACCTCCCCATGAGTTCATTTTCTCGATCACCTCCGCCTTCTTCTAAACCTCCAGATAAATCATCAATGTAAAAGGAGTAACTTCATACTAGATAGAAGGATGGAGTGCCTCATTAAGATGTCTTGCAGGAGACTCCTCTTTTGGAAAAAGATCTTGGAAAAAACCTAGAAGGTACTTGAACCTGATTCCTAGATATTGCAATGACATTATCCCCTGATGGATAAAAGGACGGAGTGCCTCCTAAAGATGTCTTGCATGAGACTCCTCATCTACAAAAAGATACAAGGCAAAAATGTAGAAGGTCCTTGAACTTTATTCCCAGCTCCCGCACTGACATGATCCCCTGCTGAAGAGAAAGAATATCCTACCACTTTACTACCTTCATGGTCAATGAAAGAAAATCTACCAAAAAATTCTTCTAGAATTAAACCCACAAAACATCTGCCTCCTTCCACTCTTCCTGATACAAAATCCACCACTGACATGCAGCTCCCCAAATTAGACTGACTGCCAAAGGGACCCAGTACTTTATTGGGGCCTAAATCAAATAGAAAACGATCTTGAGCTCCTCCATCCAGCTCTCTATCTCAACATCTGAGACACTACCCTCATACTTCCCCAAATCCCACCACTGGAAAGCACACAACATCTTCTTCAAATTATTATCCTCCTCAATTAGATCAAACCTAAGATGATCAACCATATCAACCTATTGAACCTCAACTACATGAGCCACACGTGAATGACAAACATGATCCATATCTATAAGGTAAACAAAAAACATCATAATCCTAGTAGTGTGAAATTTTATTAAGAATCATTTTAACTCATTTAATTCATTTTTATCTATTTAAACTATCCCAAAAAACCCAATTCAAATAAGAACCCAAGTCATCATGATGCATGTACCTCTACTAGGACTCTTCCCTACAAACAAGTCCATCTCACTTGGCCATTCAATAAGCTTAGAGTCTATGCACTGGATCATAGGGGGATCTAAAATCACATGTACTAACTAGTCTCCCTGGCCTATGTCATGCACTAAGGTCAACTAGAATTGTTTCCATACCACCCCATGCAATCCTCACTATGAATATCTCAAAATATCATCCTATATCTAAACTACCAGCTTTGATACCACTTTCCCATGACCCCCTACCTCCAATGATACCATAATGGGGGGGGGGAGAGATAATGACCCCTTCATTCCCGCCTCCAGTAGGCCCTAGGTTAGTGACTAGAACCGAGGGTATAAAACTGTTGTGATATTGGAGGCATTTCGCTCTATAATAATAGGGGATCAGAAGATAATATGGATCATCCACAAACAACTCCAAGACATAATATAAAATAAATCCAAAATCATCCAACATGTATGTATAAATAGAATTGATATAGATAAAAGTCTCCAATGTAAATACCTAAAAGAAAAGCTAAAGTAGTGAAAAAACAATTTTCAAGGATCCAACCTAGTAATTTCTATAATGATCCACATATTCCTCCTAGAAACCTGAAAGCACTTTTATATACATAAGGTGAGCATACAAGTATACTCAGTAGGAAAACCAAAGTCTCTCATGTGCATATCAAAAATCATACTAATTCACCTATAAGAAAATAGTATAACCAAACAATACCTATCAAGATATACTAACCATCCCAACCTCACTAATGCACTCTTACCAAATAATTCAAACCAATTAATTTAATATAATAAGAATCACATCGAAATGGGTACCCCACACCACTTTCCCACTAGTATGGAACTCTCACACCCAATGTCATATATCATAGTGCTCCCATATCTTATGTATACCACACTGTCCCATAAACACGGTCATAAGACACCATGCCTGAAGACACTTGGGATCACCACCCTACAAGAATGACCATGCCACACCTCGCCCAAAGACACCTGGGCTATTGGCCCATAAGCACAGTCACGTCTCACCTAAAAAAACTGGGGTGTTACACCTCCCCCATAAACACACGATCTATCAAAACCACCATCTAATGAACTAACATATCTTTGACCACTATAGACTATGAAATACCTACCTCTCCTAGAAGAGAGAGCAAGAAAAAGTGGGTACCTAGCCATCTGTACTCCTCACAGGATGTCGGAAAAAACACCCCTGCATGACTATGTTGGTGTTGACACATAGTGATCGACATGGGTGTGGTCTATAAAGAAATAAAAATAATATAAAAGTATATATATAGTATCAAACACTCAATATCAACCCATGGGTTCACAAACAAACCAACCAACTCACAACATAATCACTTTTTCCGTCACATCTAAATGCATAACACCACACAACAATACACAAGCCACATTAATGTTTCCAAACAATTTCATTTAACCATATCATTATTTTAATTATTTATAAGCAACAACATTTAACCACACAACCCACCATTTAATTATTCATTAACCATTTTAATCCAATTAACCAAACCAACCCATGTCATTTCAACCATTATAAATCATTTATTCCATCATTACCCAAGCATCTAGCATAAAGAAACCACCACCTCACCACCCAAAAAGTACGTCCAACAAAACATTTCCCCACCCAAAAATCATGTCCCAAAAACCACCTTGTCGCCCCAAAATCACAGCCCACAAACCAACTTGCCACCCCAAAAGCATGACCCACAAACCACCTCACCACCCCAAAAGCATGACCCACAAACCATCATCCCCACATGACCCAACCACACATCGCCATCCCAAAATCATGACCAAAAATAAAAACAAATCAAGATTATTTTACAGATTTATAGAGGGGATTTTATCACATTCCACTTTATTTTTAGGGGCATCATCACACAAGTGATTATCCTAGGGCCTCCATTTTATGATCCAAATATAAGTGGTTAATATATTTCCATTTTAGGGTGATATCACAATAATCAAAAAAGGAAAAATAGTCATAGAACATGTCATACAACACAAAAAATCCCCTAATGACCACATTTTTTAGTGGGGCATCAAGCCCATGAAATTCACAATATCATAATAACAATAAAGATATAAAAAATGCGAGGCAAACCCCTTTTTACCCTTTAATTTAAATTTAACCAATTACCTACCAGGAAGAAGAAAGGGCTTACCACCGATTGCAAATGAACAACCCCCAGGGCCAAAAGCTCAAATAGGGAGGAAGAGGGCTTAAAGAAATCCTTGGGGGCACCTAGGGTTCACCCAAAATGAGATGAAGAATAATCCATGACTGAATTAATGAAAATTTGTTTGGAAAGAACTTCTAAAATTACAATGCATTGAGGATTTACATGACGTGCAAACTCTTTTCACATGGTGTAATCCTCAAGATTCTGTTTCACCAAAAAACACATTGCTTTTTTATTATTTAACCCTTAAAATATATATGTCATGAACCGACCTCATATAATCCATGAATCATCATTACACATTGTGTAATACACTTTCACGACATGTATTTCCTAAAGCAGTTCTGCTGTACCCCCATATTCCACCAAAAAACTCCCAAAACCTCCACCAAACACCTCAAACAACCAAAACTATCAAAGTAATGGAACATCATAGAACAAACTATTACATTAACCCTTGGTAATCATGTATTTTTTTGTGGAGTGAGTAAAGTTCATTCAAGAGAGGGATCCAAATTGTCTTGTAATACATGAAAGTCTAGTGGTAGATAACTCCGTTTAGGATAAACCTTGGATGTATGTGATGTGATTTATGCTTGTGGAATAGTAGTGGTTCCTTCTTCTATGAGAGAAGAACTGGTGAAGGACCCTCATGATTTTTATTAGGCATTGTACTTGGGTCTACCAAGATGTATCATGATATCAGAAGATTATTCTAGTGATTTGATATTAAGAGAGACATTGTAGGGTTTTTCTCTCACTGTTTAACTTGTCAGAGGATAAAAAATGAGCATTAGTAACCTGGTGGGTTACTTCAGCCACTTGTGATGTTTTTGTAGAAGTGGGATGAAGCGATGATGAACTTCTTTAAGGGATTTCCTATTGAATTTGGTTCCCTTGAACCAACTACTTTGTACTTTAGATTACGTGAATATTCAAAGGAGTGAATATTAATATAAATATCTTATCACATAATGATTGTTATTCTGTATAACATTGATGTGATAATGACCTAGAGTATTTTTTTCATTGATAAGGTCATAAAAGTTCCCCTCCATGTTGAAAACCTTTAAATTCTATGATAATATTCTTAAAAATAGTTCTATGTTCAGACAACATACTATGATAGGGAACATAGTATATAGATCAATAGGTATGAGTACCCTTAAGTGGATGAGGCTTTCTTTAATGAAGATCACACTTGGTAATATTTAAGATGAGATATTATGAGAACAGACCCACTGATAGAAATTTTTCATGTTTTGGTGTCATAAAATATTCCTATCTATGAGCATGTGTAATGGCCCTTAGATATTAAGATTATTTTTAATTCATTTCATGACTCACACACTTAGTTTCATTTCATAAACAATAACAATAATACTTCCTGGAGAAGTTGGATATGTTAGGTGTGTCATGAATGAAATGTTGTTAATTAATAAGTCAAGGAAGGATTTGTCCCTTCCATATTTATGGAAGTTAATATCTCATCCATTTGATTAAAATATAACTATCACATTAAATTCCATGGCCATGATGTAATGACATTTATTTCAGATAGTCAAAGAAAGACGTATCAAGCATATAGGTTGATGACACAGATGTTCAACCTCCATGATGAGAAATTGAGAAAAAGGATTACATTACACAGAGAGTGTTTGCATGTATTTTTTGACATTTCAATATTAAATTTTTTCTCTTAGGTGCCTTGAACCATTTCTAGACAACAATCTTAGACTTTAGGTGTACCTGTTTAATGGCAATGAGAAAAAATCCTAGAGGTTCACACACTAAGTGTTTTCATTGATCTCGATTAAGTTCTATTTTAATTTAATTATTATATTAAATATTACTCTCATGATTGAGGAATAATTTTATTCAAGTTTTATTAATTTCTAATATTCACAATATAATAAATAAATAATTATTCATTAAATAAATAATTCATGTAATTATATGAATATTTAATAAATATTTATTCACTAAATTGTGGATAAAATATTTATTTTATTTATTTAATATTTAATAAACATTAATTCACCATATTTTGAATAAAATATTTATTTAATTGAATAAAATATTTAATTAGGTATTTAATAAATACTGAGTAATTTGAGCAGACTAAGATCATTTATGATGATAAATATTAATTTACAAATCGGTAAAATAATATTTATCATTGTTTGAGGTAGAGCACAACATAAAATAATAATATTAATTTTATTATCATATGAAATGAGGTTTATTAAAGATTATAATATTATTTAAGGGTCAATACATAATTAAATAATATTTTAACATAAACCCTAGCTCTATAAGTAGATGGTTATGTCAATTTTGTAGGGTTGATTGAGAATTGAGAAGTGTTGTGCAAAACAAGATTCTCCCCTGAACACATACTCTCATCTTCTCAAGAATGAGAAAAAACCCTTTAATCCCTAAGGATCTTAGAGGGATCGAGTCAAGAAATGAAAGGTAATTGATTCACCATACTAGAACCCAAAAACCAATTGGCGTCGCTTGAAGATCAAAGGACCACATGTGGATCAGTTCTAGTGGGATTCTATACTTAGATCTTCCAAGCGTAATAAAGGTAATCTAGAAAAGGGTTTTTAGATGATCAATAATATCTTTTTCAAAGAAAATAACCTATGAATAGGTATTCATTTATTTAGATCATAAATAAATTAATTATAAATTTAACATGAAAGGTCCTTTTTTAGGGTTTTAGGAAACTCTAAATTAAAAGAAAATTTAATTTTATACCCACCAAGGTGCTTTCATTTCACTTGAAACCTACAAGTGGTATCATATCGGTCACATTTTAAATTTATAATTATTTATTTGATTATTAATCAATATGTGAAATTGTGGTTGAATTTTTCATTTCATATTATTCATTCTTTAATCTGATTTGAATTAACATGTTTTCGAAATATTGATTTCTTCATTCAAGATTCATAATTTCTTAAGTTTAAGTAAAAATGAAGAAAAACCAGAGGTACTATAGGAAAGCGTTGAGGAATATAGATAGATATAATGGGATTACACGACCTGTATCTAGTGCACACGACATGTACGGAAGTACACTATACCTATCCATGTCATGGGATACATGAAATTCCTAATAG
Source organism: Viscum album (assembly GCA_963277665.1). Taxonomy (NCBI): domain Eukaryota; kingdom Viridiplantae; phylum Streptophyta; class Magnoliopsida; order Santalales; family Viscaceae; genus Viscum; species Viscum album. The sequence goes on along the minus strand of OY728140.1, from coordinate 2,104,058,213 downwards.
AAATTACAACTGGTGTATTTATTGCAATCTATGTGTAGACTGGGCCAACCTGGCACACGACATGTCAGATTACATCGCATGTAGCTGGAGTATACACCATGTAGTCTACATGGGTTAACAAAAAAATTCACGTAATTCATGTGGTCATTATACATGTTCAAACCATGTGATACTTAAATCTTGGAGGATTAATGATATACACAACGTGTATGCAGTGTACACGTTGTGTAGTTCATCATTTCCCATTTCCAAAATACACACCAATCCATTCAGCGAGTTATACAGATACATGATATGAGCGATAAATGACATGTAACTGATTTATACACATCATGTAGTTGTGACCAAAAAACACACAGATTTCTTCAGTGGGTTGCGCAAACACATGGAAAAGAGTGATGCATTCCATTTATATAACTTGTACGCTCTATGTAGTCCATCCACGGTACACGACCGAAGTGATAGAAATGTAACCCAAGAATACGACAATCGAGGTACATGATATGTAGCTCGTAAGTAGATGATGTGTAGTCTCCCAAATAAGTACAAAATTAAATAAAATTAAATTGAAAATTTTAGCATTAAAAACTTATTTTATTGATTAATATACCTGGTGTGTTTGAAAATTTAATAATAGTTTTAATGAATTTTAAATGTACAATTAATTTATTATAGTAAATATGTGATTATTGGTTCTGTAGTTTATTTTTCATGAATTCCATTAATTATTGGTATCTCCAAATGAATTCGAATGTCCATTTAGATGAAAGGGAATTGATTAATTAATTGATTAATTAATTAATGCAAGCATGTTTATATAAATAATTAAGAACAAATAAGAAGTTAATGTTAACTAGTTTTACTTATGCATATTTGTTCCATGTGTATGACCGTTCATGAGCTTGAACAAGACCTATGTATGTTTTGGAATTATTTAATTTAATTTATTGCATGAGTTTGTAATTATTTAATTTTAAATTAAATTTGATGGTCTGCATGTCATCCCTCCCTCTATTATTATGCAAGACCTCCATGTCCATTATTATTTATGTAATCCCCAATAACCAATCCTTTGGTTCCTCTCACCTATGTGTGAGTTATAAATACTTGTAATTAATGGAGTATCCCAAGGCATGTGAAGGTGGTTCAAGATGGAACCATAATGATACCAAATTAGGTGGTACAAAGGTTTTTAGGTGAAATGTTTTAACTCATGACGTGACTGGCACAAGGAATTTCCCTTAGGTCGAATGTTGATTTATTGTCTGATCAATAAATCAACTATTGGATAATCTCATGTTCAGATAATTATTTATTTATTAATTTCTGTCTTATGCATTATTTATTTTATAGATGCAAGACCTCTATCACATACATAAATGAATTAATTTTAAAAAATAGAATTTAAATAAATGTATTATACATAAATGCTTTATCCAACATGTTTTACTAATTTAGTAAAATACACTTAATATTAAAAAGTTATGTACCAGATAAAACAAGATAAAATATATGAATAATAAATAATAATCCCTCAAGTTAATATTAATTCATCAAGACTTCTATCATTTTAATTAAGATGAACCCATAGTTTAAGTGTCAGTTAGGCCTCCTTTGGGGGAACTTTTAATTACTTGAAAGTCTTAACTTAGATAGTGTAACACCCCAAGATTTCATAGTGTGCTATTTCTTCAAAGTAATTCAATAACTTTCACTACACGCAACACCGAGTTCAAGCGCACCACAAGATTACCCAAATAGCCGTTCAAAAGCGGTTATGAATAGTGTTAACTGAATTTTGAACGTTATGTAATCCGTATAATTTTAGAATCCATATTATGAGTTTCTTATATATAATTTAAGAACTAATTCATTTTTTCAGATAAAAGAAGTATTTTAAAAAAAAATGCACTTTTACCGCCTTTTAATGGTGAACCCTTTTTAAATCCAATATTTGAAACTTTTATATATTTAATTTGAAAAAATAAACTTCTTCTTTAGAATTGGGACATAATAATTTAGTTTCAATAAATTTTTGGTACTTTTCTGATAACTTTCATATTTTGACGAATAGTGAAAATTACTAAATTTTAATTAAAAACAACTTTTTTAATCGAAATAATTAATAGTGATAAATTATGAATTTGAGTTATTTTAAATTATAATTAGATTATATTTTTACCATTTAATACAATGTTGGAAATTGGACATAATTTCACATTTAAACTATACATAAACAAGTGCCAATCTTTTGATAGTTATTATTTCTTAAAAACATGCTTTTTTGTTTTGACAATGGGAATTAATTTTAAATTAATTTATGCCACTTCTGTGTTTTGAATTTAGAATAATTGATTCCATATTCAGAATGAGGAGGTAAAAATTGTGTAAATAGGTAAATTTTATCTTTAGACATTTAGAATAATTATTTCGGTAAATATTTTATTTACCAGGGTTAAAGGGTAAATCCGGTAAATAAGGGTAAACAAATAATATTATAATAATATTAAATTTCTCTAAAACGTGTCCTAAACTTATTGATTGATACATTTCCGACCATGGGAATCTTTGGGTCGATTTTGGGACCCCATGGAGACACTTGTTAGTGATAATGACACTTTATATTAATTAAGTTAAAGTAAATACAAAAATGACATAAGCATATATCTTTTAGAAAAACAATTTTTACATAGGGTTATATATGTTATATTTTCAACTATAAATATTCATTAGAAAGATAAACATATTTCCTAAATAATGGTATTTTATTTATAATTTTTAGACATTGAATAATTAAATTTATTTATGACATAATAATGATGCAGTATTTTCTTTACTAATGAAAGAATCAAAAAATTGATATTATAAATGTTAAAATAAATATAATTTGATTAATTTGATGACATACACGAATTTTATTGGTTAATATGACATTTTAGGATTTCTTAAATGAATTTTTTTATAATTAATAAAGTTTTTAAGACTTAAAAAAATCAATTATTAAATAGTGTCAAAATTGACATAAAGGAGTTTTTAAAACAAATATTATATTATAAATTGATATAATATTCCTAAAAATCTAAGGTTCATCCAAAGGACTTATATAATTATAGGTGTATCATTAATGAACCACTTTTGAGTCTCTTGAAAGTTTATAGTATGTTTATTAACCATATAATATAAAAATACAAAGAGACATGGTAAATGTCAAACTAATTAACTAAGAGTTAAAACTAAAAGATAAGGTTAATAAAGTAACCCAAACCTATCTAAAACCTATTGGTTGAGTTTTTTTAGACCCATACCCACCTTAGCCTCGAAATAAATCAGTTTTTATTCAATAGAAACTTAATATGAATTTATTATAAAATAATATTTCTATCTTTTCCTAAGGTGCTCCTCACCCCTCTTATAAAAGGGAACTCTCCCTTCTCACTAATTCACACCTTCAAAGTCATTTGGCTCAGCCAAAATCAGCCCAAATATCCTCCCAACTTCCCTCAATTCAACCTGTAGTCCTTAGTTTGATAATAAAGCCAACCTAAGGAGCCCTTTTGATCAAATCGAAAGGAAGAACCCGAAGAAGAGGTAATAATTTCACCACCCTCTTTCAAGTTACTTTATTCTTTCACTTCTTATTTCTTTGTTATTTCCATTTTAAAATAATATTATATATATTGTTATGTTATTATAAATATGTTATAACCATATTCAGTGTTATATTCATCCTTTGATTGACATGTCTCCATACGTGCGTACGTACGACTTACCGTCTCCACATCGTGGTGTAATTGTTTTTCAAAACATTATTATTCGGATTGGTATGATAATGATGTGTAATTGATGTAAATAATAAATATTACATTATAATGATTATGTATATATATGATATAACATCCAATTATATATTCTTTTAATATCAAAAGAATGATGTTGTCGCTCGTGCGTACGTACGGACTACCATCTCCACGAACGCGATGAGATTCATTCCCCATCGTATACATTCAAGAATAATTTTCATTTGATGGTTAAAAATAATATTTAAATCATTCTGGATATGAATAAGATACAAACTATCCATAACAAAAACTACTTATGTAACAAAACATATAAAATAAAATGAGTAAGTTAACACCCAAAATGATGATAATACTTAGATATTATTAACAAAGAAATATTAAAAGATCATATATGATATAATATTAATGTATATGATTCTTGTATAATTTAATAACAATTATTTCACCATTATACAGGAGGTTAACCTACCATCTTCCAAGTAAAAGTACAAGGTAAGGGTTAATTCTACAATCTCTTCATTATCCGAGGTTGTTAATACGTAATTATCTACTGGGACCTCTTGATCATCCACGTCCATGTTTCTTAAAAATGTATTTCAAAACATTCTTACTATTTTATAGACTATGGGTTAAATTAATTTATACCATTTCTTTACTTTTTATAACATGTTTATAAAGGAATCTTTCTGTCGTTTTCCAAAAAAGGTCATTTTTAACCTTTTGAAAAAGTTATGGTAAGAATGTATTTTTTAACTTATACGGTGGGTGTGGCTATTTTCCGCCATTATAAAATCGTCAAAGCTTCCCTTACAAGCTTATAAGAATATTTTAAAATTAAATATTTTCTTTTATAATTATGTGACTTTTAAATGATTTCAAAAAAAGAGATATTTCTCTCAAATAGTTTTGATTTCATCTATGTCAACATCCTTTGATGAATTTTAAGCTTATTTGAAGTTGATTTATTATGATACAAAACTTCCATATTGTATTGAAGGTTTTGTGATATGTTTGACTGTGGATGTGTTATTTTTATACCATTCATGATTTATGGATAAAGTATTGACGTTTCGTATGCTAGTTTTAATACGAATGTTTATGTTATGTTTAAACCTATTCATATGAGAAATTCATTGGACTTAATAAGTGACGGGTGGACCTTGCTATAGCTCCTCGATGCATTTGTGGGTCTCATGAGAAAAACTTGTGTCTTGGCATAAGGAATTGAAAAAATATTATTTATAGTCTTGGCATAAGGCCTTGACTATGTGGTTATGATAGTCTGGCATTATGCATTCCATCATTATGAAAGTGGTTATTGATATTGCATGTGATTATTCAATTAGTAGAATATCCTTGTGAATAAGTAAATGGAATTATTTCATTTTATTTATGCTATATTATGCTGAAGTTCAAGTTTAAAAGAATTTTGTTTTATTTATACATTGCCTTAAATGTTTATGCTTATTTATGAAATTTTCTGCTATACTGTTATCCTTACTGGGCATCTGAGCTCACCCCTTTCTATGTTTTATTTTTCCCAGGATATGAAGAAGTATTTTATGAATGACCTGCAGGGATAGTATGAGGGGATATGAGTGTGGTCTATGGAGACAAGATGTTGTTTTAGTTTTTCACTTTATGATGTAATGTAAACTTTATGAATGTCTCTAGTGATTCCAAGGCTACTAAACTAATCGGTCTTTCGAGACTTGATATTTTTTGATCATGCCAATGTTATGTAATAATGCACCGAATCTGGGTAAATGGGGTCGAGGCGTTACAGTTGGTGTCAGAGTACATTTAGTACAAACCTTGGAAGCTAGATTTAGATAAAATCTTATTAGAGCACATAGACCTAATATGGAATTTGAGGATTAAAATAGAAGAACTTATTAGAATTTTGTTATTGTATTGATTTTGTGAGTTTTCCGAGCAATACATCCATGTTTGGATACAAGTAGGTAGAGGTGGCTCTGGCATAGATGTACCTAGGGGTAAAACCTGAAAACACCGCTTTGATCTAGACTCAAATGGGAACTGGTGAACAATAATGGGCCTTGCTGCACTCTTGGTTAGGAAACTCCCGGGGGATATTCTTAAGATAATTCTCATTTCCTTTACAAACCATTTTAAGGGTTTATGAGTATATAATTCCTCAAAGAAAACATTTTTATGATTATGGATTATATCCATAAACTGTTCAATTTAGGTCAAGTGTTTTACAAGTTTGGATTTATGTATTACGATTCATAAACTAATCTAGTGTATGCCATTGTATAGAAATGGTGCCTAGTAGAAATAATGTGAACTCCAGCAATACGTATGATCCAAGGAGTAAGAAGAATCATATATTTCACGATATTAAGCCAAAATTTAGAAGGGAAATAGTCTCCCATGTATTCTCAACATATGAAGAAATAGTATCATGTGTTAATAAGATAAGTAAAGAATTCTCTGAGTCCTATGGATTTGAAGGGAAGTAAGAGAAGAAAAGGATGGAATAGAGAAAGATGGATAAAGGGAAGAGGGAAAAGAAGAATTTTCCCATATGTGATAACTATGGGAAGAAACACCCTGGAACTTGCCTGAAGGGAATGTGAGTTTGTTATAAGTGTGGAGAAAAAGGGCACCAAGTACATGACTGCAAGGGTAAGAAAAAGGTTTCAAATGTACAATGCTTCATCTACAAAGAGTTGGGACACTACGCAAACCAATGTTCAAATCATCAGAGTATTCCCCAAATAATGGTATTGGATAATAATCAAGTTATGATACTACCACAGATGAGGAGGAATGATTAGAGTTCTTATGTTGTTATTAAAGAATTATGCCATTTGAGTGTTGTATCAATGCTATACTAGTTATAATAATTATGGAGTATATAAGGATTATACTGTAGTACTATTTCATTAAGGACTTGAGATTGTGTGGAACCAAGAAATGTGACTCAATAGCAGGTTAAATTTTTGGAAAATATATGGTTGAGAGAAATATAAACTGTAACGTCCCGGTTCCGGGTGCCACTCAACGGGTGCCCCGAACCCAGTTCACCACATGACCTCAAGCACATTTCCCCAAATTCCAGAGCTATCGACTAGCAGCGAGGGCCCAACTCTGATAGTGGGGAAACTATGCCCTCATTTGTCAAAGTGTAGTGCAGCGAAATATAAATAAACATACAATAACAACGGAAGCAGTAAACCATACACAACTAAAATAAACAACTGCAGTATATATAACCAACCAGATATATAGATATGATGCAACATGTCTCCAAATCTAAGAAAATAGCCAGAACATGTTACATAGTAGTACAATACAATACAGAGTACAAGTACAGAAAAGAAAAATAGAACAACCCGCGGCATCGCGAGCCAACTCTCGGTCCCATGCTCTCCTACACCCCAGCAGCAATCAAGTAACTGTATAAGGACCTTTTCCCTTATCTACACCTGCAGCAACGTAATCTGTTTGGGCTGAAAAGCATGACCCAAACAGGGTGTGAGAAATATATCTCAGTAGGCACCCAACAAAGGCCCGTTCTCAACTGTGTGTAAAACATGCAACAATAGTGTGCAGTAGTAAAATGAAATAAAGTAATAAGTACTAAAAAGTAACTAACTTAACCAATTATATTTCCATTTTAATATCCATTTAATCATTTAATTAAAAAAAATATCACCACAGTGAACATTCTAAGTAAACAACTAATTTCATCAGACACGTAAACCCCTAACCTCGGGTAAAGAGTATCCAACACAAGAATCTTCCCACAGGCACACAGATATTGCCCTCGGGCGTAGTAATTGTCGCCCAAAGGCACAGAATAAACTTCCCACATGCACGAAAGAGGTTTCCCTCAGGCTAGGATAACAACTGCCCTCGGTCTAAGAAAAACAACGCCCACGGGCTAAGTAAAACACTTCCCTCAGGCACAAGTAACCGGGCCATGCCCAACATGTAAATAAAAATTTACAAGCAATTCCTCTCAAGGCAATTCTACAATCGTTAATTTAAAGGCATACCCTCGGGTATCCTGACCAAACGGCTAAACAAAGGAACACACCCCGGGGTTGGTCCCAGATCCAAGCATTGATCCCAAATAATAGTTTTACAACTTTAATTAATCAGCTATACAATTATAGGTATTAAAATTATCCATGGCCTCAGCCTCAAGACACCCCAAATATGGGTTCGTAGCTCAAAAACACACAAAACGCACGGCATTTGGAAAAATAAACACCAAGACACCTACCTTAAACACCCACGAATGATATACGTGAACGTCGCCTTCTGAAACGTCCAAGAACGCTGTAGATATGAGGTAAAATAATTCTTGCTTAAACGTAAATAACTCTCATTAGGGGAATAATTGGCAAGAACGGTGTAAGAAGAGTGGAGGGCTTACCCGTGTGGTTCCAACGAGATCGTCCGAGGCGGAAATGGATTCCTGACGAATGCTCGGCGGATCTCTAAAGCTTCGACCTCCTCTCCTGAGCTCCCTCTTCCCGTTATAAGCCTTCCCTGTGAATAGGGGAGGCTACTGCCCATTTTAAGAAAAAAACACAAAGTACACGGCGTGTACTTCCAAGTACACGGCGTGTACTTCCCATTTTTTAACTGTTCCTCTGGAGGCTTCCCGCCAGCGTGGAACTATTCACCTGCCGACGTGACTACACGGTGTGTCTCCTTGAGTACACGACGTGTGATGTCACACAGTTGGCCACCGCCTTACTATTCACCTGCTGACTGATTACACGGTGTGTAAGGGACCACTACACGGCATGTAGTCGGTCTTTACACCCTTCGTCACTGACATGGACACACGACCTGTGTACTCACTCCACACGACCAAAAGGACACGACGTGTGGACAAAGTACACGACATGTACTTTCCAAATTTTGGGATTTTCCCCCATTTTCCATATTTTCTCAAAAACACTTAAGGAAAATTGAAAAGAAGAAACCCGTACCTCAGAATAAGAACCGAGTTCTTACAAACTTCCCCCCTTAAAGCAATTCATCCCCGAATTGCCCTTCCAAGGGTGGTGAAGATATAGCCATGCCCAACTCCAGACACTGAGCACGTATGTCGGTCTCCCACTCTCAGGTTTCGTCCTGCACTCGGCCGTGATGCCATAGAATCCGTACGAGAGGAACTGACTGGCCTAGAAGAACCTTTGTGCTCCTATAAACGATACGAATCTGATGCTCCTCAAAAGACGCATCTACCTCGAGCTCAACCTCCTCGGGCTGAAAAATGTGAGATGGGTCTGAATGATAACGATGCAACTAAGATACATGGAAGACGTCGTGCATGGCCCGGTACCTCTGCGGTAACTGTAATCGATAGGCAACTAGCCCAACTCTCTCCAGAATCTCAAATGGCCCCACATACCTTGGTGAAAGTTTACCCTATCTCCTGATCCACTTGTGTCCTAGCCTCAGCGAAACATGCAAGAAAACCTGATCCCCAACCATGAACTCCAAAGGTCATCTGCGGTGATCAGCATAAGATTTCTGATGAGACTACGCAGTAGCCACCCGCTTCTGAATCAAATGGACCTACTCAGAAGTCTCCTGCACAAGACGTGGTCTGAGTAAAGTTGCCTCACCTACCTCTAACCAGCACAAGGGTGAACGACATGTCCTACCATATAAATCCTCATAAGGTTCCATATCTATAGTTGCTTGAAAGCTGTTATTATAGGAAAACTCGACTAGAGGTATATGATTCTCCCAAGATCCCCCAAAGTCTAGGACGCATGCACAAAACATGTCCTCAAGCACCTGTATAGTATGCTTTGACTGGCCATCGGTCTGAGGGTGGTAAGCTGTGCTCCGAAGCACCTATGTACCCAGTTCCCTCTGAAAACTCTTCCAGAAACAAGATGTAAAACGGGAATCCCTATCTGAAATGATAGATGGAGGGACCCCATGAAGACGTACGATCTCTCGAATATACAACTTCCCAAGGTTGTCAACTCTAAAGGTCTCCGTGATTGGAAAAAAGTGATCTACCTTCATGAGTCTGTCCACAACAACCCACACGACATCATTGCCTCGAGGTGACCTCGGTAAACCTGTCATGAAATCAATCGAGACATCATCCCATTTACACTTTGGAATGGGTAACTGCTATGACAGTTTGTCTAGACTCTGATACTCCGCCTTCACCTGATGACAAGTGGAACACCTCGTAACAAAACCAGCTACATCTCTCCTCATACCCGGCCACCAGTACTGACGTCTCAAGTCACGGTACATCTTGGTAACCCCAGGATGAACTGCCCAAGATGAAGCATGAAACTCCCGCATCATCTCCTCGCGTATATCCTCTGGAACCCACACTCGTCCATGGAAACACAGAACCTCATCATCTCCCATCGTCCAACCAGGAGGAGGGTTCTCACTTGCCACCAACTCCAGTAGAATTAGGCCTTATGAATCAGATAGCTGTCTCATCCTTACTCTATCTAGGAAGGAAGAAGTCACAGCTAAAGATACAGGATAGGTTTTTCCCTGACTGTTGTGCACCTCCAAATGCATCTTAGAGAAAAAAGCCATAAGATTCCACTCACCAATGGCCTCCTGCATAGCTTGTGTCCAAGTCTTCCTGCTTAGTGCATCAGCTACTGCATTACCTTTACCAGGTGCATAGGAAATCTCAAAATCAAAGGACTGTAGGTACTCAACCCACCTTCTCTGCCTCATATTCAAGTCACGCTGAGTAAAAATATACTTGAGACTTTTGTGGTCAGTGAAAACCACAAAATGATCTCCTAGTATATAATGTCTCCAACAATGCAATGCATGAAAAACTGCAGCCAACTCAAGATCATGCATCGGGTATTTCCTCTCATGTGGCCTTAACTTCTGCGACCTGTACGCAACAACTCGATTGCCCTGCATCAACACTACTCCCAACCCAATACCTGATGCATCACAGTAAACTGTATAGCTATTCCCCTGCTTTGGGAGTATCAGGATCAGTGCTAATGTCAACCTTCCTTTAAGGTCCTGAAGGTCTGTATCACAAGCTTCTGACCAAACGAACTTCACACTATTCTTAGTCAAGCCCATCAATGGAGCTGCTAAGTGGGAGAAGTCCTGTATGAAGCGTCTGTAGTAACCATCCAGTCCCAAGAAACTTCGTATCTCAAACATGTTCTTAGGTTTCTCCCACGAAACTACTGCTCTCACCTTATCTGGGTCTATTGAAACTCCTGCCTCTGAGATGATATAACCTAGGAAGTGAATCTGGTTCATCCAAAAGTGGCACTTTGAGAGCTTAGCATATAGCCGATGCTCTCTCAGTGTAATCAATACAATCTCAAGATGGGTGGCATGGTCGTGTCGAGTGTGAGAGTACACCAAGATGTCTTCCACGAATACTACCACAAAAGAGTCCAGATAAGGATGGAACACACGATTCATCAGAGCCATGAAAACTGCTGGGGCGTTTCTGAGTCCGAACAGCATAACCGTATACTCGTATAGATCATACCTTCTCTGAAAGCTGTGAGAGGTATATCAGATGGTCTAACATGAAGGTGATGATATCCTGATCTCAAGTTAATCTTTGAGAACACTCGTGCTCTGCGAAGTTGATCAAAAAGATCATCAATCCTCATCAAGGGATATTAGTTCTTAACCGTTAACAAGTTCAACTTCCGATAATCCACACAAATTCTGAGGGTACCGTCCACCTTCTTCGCAAAAAGGACCAAAGAACCCCATGGAGATGTACGGGGTCAGATAAATCCCTTTTCCTATAACTCCTCTAACTGCCTCTTGAGCTCCTGCAACTCAGGCGTGGCCATCCTATAAGGAGGAATGGACGTCAGTGCTGCTCCTAGAATAATCTTAATAGAGAAATCCACCTCACGCTCCAGAGGTAGGCCTGAAAAGTCATCCGGAAAGACATCCCTAAAATGATCAACCACAGGAGGGAAATCCGTCTGAAAAGTCCCCTGATCATCCAGATATAAACTCGTAATCTGGGCTGTGAATCCACCTCTCCCACGATGCTCTGGTCCAGCTCGGCTTGCTTGAACATCCCACTCGCCCTTGTATAGAAACTCTCCACCCTCTGCTGACGTGAAACTCACCCTGCGACGATAGCAATATACAAAGGATCGAAAGGGAACCAACCATTCTATCCCGAGAACGAAATCATAGCTCGTCATCTCCAAGACATAGAGGTCCCAAAGGAAGTGACACCCACCAACCTCGAGGGAGCACTCCTTTCACTGACTCATACCAGCCGTTCTAGTCCCCAACGGTGTGTCTAGCATCATGATATCAGAAAATGAAGAAACACAGAGCCCAAGGATCTCCACAATGGGCACAGATTTGAAACTATGTGTAGAACCCGTATCAAAAAGTACTGAAGATAAAACAGAAGCTACTAGAATAGTACCTCTGATTGTAGAAGGTCTGAGATCCTGCTCCTGCTGGGTCTGTTGCACTGCATATGCCTGCCCAGTGCCGCGGCCCTGCGACACAGCCTGGCTACCCTGAGCTGTCCCACCCTGCTGCCTCTGAGATCCTGGTGTCTGGCTACCATGACCACGAACACCATCTCTGCCTGCATGCCCTGACGTATTCCAGTTCCCTGACTGGTAAGAAGCCACTGGTCCTGCTCCCTCACGTGGAGTCTGCACAGAACCCCTCTCACTATCCATGGGTGGAAACACCCTGTAAAAGCACAACAGATGACCCATATTGCCGCAAGCTCGACACTCCACTAGGTCTCGTGGACAATGAGGTCTCTTGTGCCCCTCTCTACCACACTGGTAGCACATGACCTGGCCACTTGAAACATTCTTCTGGCTGGTACTGCCACCCTGAGAGATGTTCATCTGTCTTTTCCTCTTTCCAGCAGAAATAGTACCAGTAACTGGTGCTGAACCGCCCTAGCCCACACCACTAGATTCCCGCAGGTTCCTTTCTGTAATTAGCGCCTGGTTCACAATAGTATGTATAGTAGGCAACATTAAAAAATTCACCAGTGCTCTAATGTCATAACAAATACCATCCTCAAAACGTCTGGCTCTCAATGTCTCATCACCCACCAATACGGGTGCAAAACGCTGAATCTCGGAAAGGCGAGTAGAATAGTCCATCACCGGCATAGCGCCCTGTTGCAGATTCATGAACTCTCGAGCTCTATCTGCCAGTAACGTCTCTGAAAATAAGAAGTCATAGAAGACTACCTGAAAATCTTCCCACTCCATGTATTTGTGATTCTCTGACTGGGTGGTAACATCCCACCACCTCTTGGAAGAATCACGCCGCATGTAAGTCACGAGCTTGACCCTCCGCCCTGGAGGCGTCTCAAGATGCTCGAAAATAGTCTTCATCGATCCTAGCCAAGACTCCGCAGCCTTTGGTCCTCCATCCCCTGAAAACATAGGCGGATGCTACTACTGAAATATACGAGTCAACTCAGCCATAGATGTGGCAGCCGACAGTGCTCCCTAAAATGCCTACATGAACCGCATAAAGCCTTCACGGAACTGCCCCTCCGGGCCTGTGTCCGGTATAATGGCTGGCGCCGCATCTGGCTCTGCTGGAGGATCAACTGGTAGCCCATGTACCACCATCTCTAAAGTATACTCATTTTCGCTCTCCTAATGAACAACGCACGGTCTTCTAGGTGGCCTGACACTACAAGGTCAAAAACACGCCTTAGATTCAAGATTATCAAGTCCGAAAATGAAGAAACCAAAAGGGAACAGGAGGAAGAAGGCATTCAGAATTTGCAAAACAAGACTACCCGATGTGTATACTGACTACACGGTGTGTACTTGACTTCTCTTCCCCTGCCCGAGTCCTTCTACACGGCTAAGCAACATGGCTCCCATGGTACAAAACTACACGACATGTATAAAATCTACACGACGTGTATGGTGAAATTTTCAAACTGCCTGTATCGTTTGTGACACGGCTGACTACTCGACTTGACACTACACGGCGTGTTACACCTGCACACAGCGTGTACACCACCCCGTTTCCCAGCCACATGGCTTACTCAACACGATTTTTCCTTAGACAAGACTACACGGCGTGTCCCACAGGTACACGACGTGTACTAGAGGAGCTCCGCCGACTCGTGTTGTTAGTTACACGACCGGTTTACATGGCTCAACCTACAAGGTGTGTTCTATATACACACGGTGTGTACTCGAAAGGATTACCCCGACCTGTGTTGTTTGTTACACGACCAGGATCCCAGGTCACACTACACGACGTGTTCTTCATTGACACGACGTATATGTCTTACGGTTTTCTCTGCCCGTGTTGTAGTTACACGGCGGACACCGGGTCAACACTACACGACATTTTTTTCCCAAAGCTCTTCCCTTCCTCGTGTCGCCGCCCACATGGTTTGTGACATGGGAAGAGACTACACGACATGTACTCTGGGTACACGGCGTGTACTCAAAAATTTTATTTTTATTCCCGAACAGAAGAACATACACGGCGTGTCTACAGTACTACACGGCGTGTATACTGGGTTTCCAGATAGTATGCCTCAGAAACTTCTCCAGAACCCAGAAAATACCGCAAAACAACACCTAAGTGCCAAATTCCGATCCGTGAGGGCCCATACTCCCCATGAATCAAAGTTTGACATCTTATCTGTGTTATAATAAAATAAACAATCAATGATTCACCAAATTCTAGTTAATGGGGGCCCATACTCCCCACAAATCAAAATTTGGCATCCATTCTATAAACCATCTCATACATATTACCCTATCATATAGCAGGTAGTTATCAAGCAGCTATCATAATAGCATGATTTTCTAGCATGTCAACTATCACAACAACATGCAATTTCTAATGCACCTACATGGCATAGAAACTATGCATGACATGTGATTCTAGCATGTTACTAAATGATGCATGAGATGGCATACCCTCATCTCATCGAGTTGCAACTAAATAGAACCCAAGGATAAAATATCAACAACACAATCACAAGTGCGTCACCCAACGGTGAAAATCAATTCAACTGTAAAATTGCAAAATCAGAAAAACTGCAAAATGAGGTAAATTGGCTTTTCCCTGTACTCGGGTTAGCTACGCTCAGGCACAACTTATTACCAACTACCGTTCTCGTCCTATCCCTGAATAAGGCTCCAAATAGTAAGTCAAAGAAAAGAAACCCCTCTGATACCACTTTGTAATGTCCCGGTTCCGGGTACCACTCAACAGGTGCCCCGAACCCAGTTTGCCACGTGACCTCAAGCTCATTTTCCCAAACACCAGAGGCTACCGACTAGTAGCGAGGGTCCAAGTCTGATAGTGGGGAAACTATGCCCTCATTTGTCAAAGTGTAGCACAACAGAATATAAATAAACATACAATAACAACGGAAGCAGTAAACCATACACAACTGAAATAAATAACTGTAGTAGATATAACCAACCAGATATATATATATGATGAAAAATGTCTTCAACTCTAAGAAAACAACCAGAACATGTTACATAGCAGTACAATACAATATAGAGTACAGGTACAGAAAAGAAAAATAGAACAGCCCGCGGTATCGTGAGCCAAGGATTGGTTCCATGCTCTCCTACACCCCAACAACAATCAAGTACCTGTATAAGGACCCTTTCCCTTATCTAAACTTTCAGCAACGTAATCTGTTTGGGCCGAAAAGCGTGACCCAAACAGGGTGTGAGAAATATATCTCAGTAGGCACCCACCAAAGGCCCGTGCTCAACTGTGTGTAAAACATGCAACAATTGTGTGCAGTTGTAAAATGCAATAAAGTAAGCAGTACTAAAAATTAACTAACTTAACCAATTATATTTTCATTTTAATATCCATTTAATCAATTAATTTAAAAAAATATCACCACAGTGAACATTCTTAGTAAACATCTAATGTCCCCAGACACGTAAACCCCTACCCTCAGGTAAAGAGTACTCAACACAAGAATATGCCCACAGACACACAGATATTTCCCTCGGGAGTAGTAAGTGTCACCCACAGGTACAGAATCAACTGCCCAGAGGAACGGAAGAAGTTTCCCTCAGGCTAGGATAACAACTGCCCTCGGGCTAAGCAAAACAATTCCCATGGGCTAAGTAAAACACTACCCTCAGGCGCAAGTAAACGGGCCATTCCCAACATGTACATAAACATTCACAAGTAATTTCTCTCAAGTAAATTATACAATCGTTAATTTAAAGGTATACCCTCGGGTATCCTGGCCAAACGGCTAAACAGAAGAAGGCACCCCAGGGGTGGTCCCGGATCCAAGAACTAATCCCAAAAAACAGTTTTACAACTTTAATTAATCACTTATACAATTATAGGTATTAAAATTAGCCACGACCTCAACCTCATGACACCCCAAATATGGGTTTGTAGCTCAAAAACACAAAAAACGCACGACAGTTGGAAAAATAAAGACCAAGCCACCTACCTTAAACACCCATGAATGATATATGTGAACGAAGCCTTCTGAAACGTCCAAGAATGCCGTAGATACGAGGTAAAAGAATTCTTTCTTAAACATAAATAACTCCCATTAGGGGAAGAATTGTCAAGAATGATGAAAGAAGAGTGGAGGGCTTACCCGTGCGGTTCCAACGAGATCGTACGAGGCGGAAACAGATTCCCGATGAACTCTCGACAGATCTCCAAAGCTTCGGCTGCCTCTCCTGAGCTCCCTCTTACCATTTTAAGCCTTTCCTGTGAATAGGGGAGTCTACTGCCCATTTTAAGCAAAAAAAAAAAACAAAGTACACGGCGTGTACTTCCCTTTTTTTAACTGTTCTTCTGGCAGCTTCCTGCCAGCGTGGCATAGTTCACCTACCGACGTGACTACACGATGTGTTCTGTCACACAGCTGGCAACCACCTTACTATTCACCTACCGACTGACTAAACGGCGTGTAAGGGACAAATACACGGTGTGTAGTTGGTCTTTACACCCTTCGTCGCTGACATTGCTACACGACCTGTGTACACACTCCACACGGCCAAAAGTACACGACGTGTGGACAAAGTACACGGCGTGTACTTTCAAAATTTTTGAATTTTTCCCCATTTTCCATATTTTCTCAAAAACACTTAAGGAAAAGTGAAAATAAGAAACCCGTACCTCAGAATAAGAACCGAGTTCTTACATAAACCATAATATGGTTCTGATACCGAGGTAGTGATTTTGGAATAATACATGATTGATTTGTATATTCCATCATTGTTAGAGTTTACAACATTTTTGGATAGAAGAAATATATCCAGTATTCTATAAGGAATAAGGGATCATGAATGTAATTAATAAGGTTTTATGGAAATTCAGGATGTTGTAGTGTTTTAAAAGAATACCTGATGAAGGTGTTCACATGTTATTACATGGAAAAAAGGATCTTCATTTTGTTTACCTTCCTTATTAATTTTGGACTGTGAGTTTGGACAAAAGTATTTTGGATAATTCTAGTTTGATATTATTTTTGGATTGCCATAAAAGGACAACCCAGAGGTCGGGCGACAACCCGTCACGTCTGGAAAGGCCGCGAGACTTAAACCCACAACCGAAGGGCGACAATGGTGTATCACCTACCACTGGCCCACATGGTGTCTTGGATTTAATAATGTAGTTTTTTTTAAAAAAAGGTCTTGTAAATGAATTAGAAATTCATTTTTTTGGAAGCCTATATTAATTGGATAAATGGAATATTTTTTTAGTTCTATTATCTTTTAGAGTGAAAGATGAGTTTGTGGTAGAAATTAGTGAAATGATGGAACTATACTTGTCAAGTATATATATATATATATATATTCTTCTCTTATTATATGAAGAAATTAATTATTAAACATTAGGTAAGGGATTTTAAAACTAAAAATGTTTTATCCTAATACCTTATGTTTTTTTCAACCGATGATATTTTAAATCATCATGGATTGATGGATTTGAGACCCTCAATTATACAATTATTTGTGACTGATGAACTCAATCACTCCCTATAAATATTTAAGTTTTTACTCCAATTATGTGTCTCTAATTTCCACTAATTTTCTCCTAATTGAGATCATAATTTGGTGGTGACCCTTTCATTTCTCTTTACCTCTTATTAAGACTAAATTTTATTAACCCAATTTCCGATGTGGATTTTCCCACAAAGATATTTTCTATTTTCAAACTTTCATTTTCAAAGAACAATTTCAAATTACGAGGACACAATTTATTGAAGGAGGGAAGAATTTAACACCCCAATATTTCACAATGCGTTATTTCTTCAAAGTAATTCAATAACATGCACTACACACAACACTGAGTTCAAGCGCACCACAAGATTACCAAACTAGCCGTTCAAAAGTGTTTATGAATAGTGTTAACTGAATTTTGAACTTTATATAATTATTATAATTTTATAATCCATATTATGAGTTTCTTTGACATAATTTAAGAACTAATTTTTTTTTCAGATAAAAGAAGTATTTTTTAAAAAATTCACTTTTACTGCCTTTTAATGGTGAACCCTTTTTAAATCCAATATTTGAAACTTTTATGTATTAAATTTGACAAAATAAACTTATTATTTAGAATTGGGATATAAGAATTTAGTTTCAATAAATTTTTGGTACTTTTCTGATAACTTTCATATTTTGATGAATAATGAAAATTACTAAATTTTAATTAAAAACAACTTTTTTAATCAAAATAATTAATAGTGATAAATTATGAATTTGAGTGATTTTAAATTATAATTAGATTATATTTTTACAATTTCATACAATTTTGTCCATTGGACATAATTTCACATTTAAACTAGACATCAGAAAATGCCAATCTTTTGATAGTTATTATTTCTTAAGAACACACATTTTGTTTTGACAACGAGAATTAATTTTAAATTAATTTTTGTCACTTATGTATTTTGAATTTAGAAACATGAATTCCATATTTATAATCATGATGTCCAAATTTTTTAAATAGGTAACTTTTATTTTTAGACATTTGGACTAATTACTTCAGTAAATATTTTATTTACCATGGTTAAAGGGTAAATCTGGTAAATAAGGGTAAAAAATAATATTGTAATAATCTTAAATTACCCTAAAACGTGTCCTAAACCTATTGGTTGATACATGTTCTAAAATGGGAATCTGTGGGTCGATTTGGGGACCCCATGGAGCCACTTTTTAGTAATAATGACACTTTATATTAATAAAGTTAAAGTAAATACAAAAAATGACATAAGCATATATCTTTTTGCAAAACAATTTTTACATAGGGTTAGATATGTTATATTTTCAACTATAAATATTAATTATAAATATAAAATGATTTAATACATAATGGTATTTTATTTATAATTTTTATACATTGAATAATTAAATTTATTTACGACACAATAATGATGCAATATTTTCTTTATTAATGAAAGAATCAAATAATTGGTATTATAAATGTTAAAATAAATATAATTTGAAGGTTTTGATGACATAAAAGAATTTTATTGGTTCATATGACATGTTAGGGTTTCTTAAATGAATTTTTTTTGAATTAATAAAGTTTTTAAGACTTTAAAAAAAATCAATTATTAAATAGTTTCAAAATTGACATAAAGGAATTTTTAAAAAAAATATTATATTATAAATTGATAATATTACTAAAAATATAAGGTTCATCCAAAGGACTTATATAATTATAGTTTTATCTTTAATTAACCACTTGGGGGTCTCTTGGAAGCTTATAGTAAGTTTAGTAACCATATAATATAAAAAATACAAAGAGACATGGTAAATGTCAAACTAATTAACTAAGAGTTAAAACTAAAAGATAAGGTTAATAAAGTGACCCAAACCTGTCTAAAACCTATTGGTTGAGTTTATTTCGACCCATCCCCAACTTATCCTCTAAATAAATCAGTTTTGAGCCATTATAAACCGAATATGAATTTATTATAAAATAATATTTCTATCTTTTCCTAAGGTTCCCCTCACCCCTCTTATAAAAGGACACTCCCCCTTATCTCTAATTCACACCTTCAAATCCATTTGTCTCAGCCATAATCTAACCAAATATCCTCCCAAATTCCCTAACTTCAACATAGAGGCCTTAGTTTGATCATACATCCAACCTAAGGAGCCCTTTTGATCAAATCAAAAGAGCCCGGAGAATAGGTAATAATTTCACCACCCTCTTTCAAGTTCCTTTATTCTTCCACTTCTTCTTTATTTGTTATTTCCATTCTAAAATAATATTCTATATACTGTAAAGTTATTATAAATATGGTAAAACCATATTAAGTATTCTATCCATCCTTTGAATTACCTGTCACCATACGTACGTACGTACGGATTACCGTCTCCACGTCGTGGTGTAATTGTTATTCAAAACATTATTATTTGGATGAGTATGATAATGATGTGTAATTGATGTAAATAATAAATATAACATGATAATTATTCTGTATATATGATATACCATCCAATTATATATTATTTTAATATCAAAAGAATGATATTGTCGCTCATACGTACGTATGGACTATCATCTCCACAAACGCAATGTGATTCATTCCCCATCGTATCCATTCAAGAATAATTTTCTTTTTATGGTTAAAAATAATTTTTAAATAATTCTGGATATGAATAAGATACAACCTATCCATAACAAACACAACTTATGTAACAAAACATATAAAAGAAAACGAGTAATTTAACACCCGAAATGACGATAATACTAAGATATTATTAACAAAGCAATGCTAAATGATCATATATGATATCATATTAATGTATATTATTCTTGTATAATTTAATAAAAATTATTTAACCATTATATAGGAGGTTAAACTACCCTCTACCAAGGAAAAATACAAGGTAAGGGTTAATTCTACAATATCTTCATTATCCAAGGTTGTTTATACGTAATTATCTACTGGGACCTCTTTATCATCCACATCTATGTTTCTTAAAAATGTATTTAACAACATTATTACTATTTTATAGACTATGGGTTAAATTCATTTATACCCTTTCTTGACTTTTTATAGCATGTTTATAAAGGAATCTTTCCGTCTTTTTCCAAACAAGGTCCTTTTTAACCTTTTCGACAAAATTAAGGTAAGAATATCTTTTTTAACTTATACGGTGGGTGCGACTATTTTCCACCATTATAAAATTGTCAAAGCTTCCATTAAAAGATTATAAGAATATTTTCAAAGTAAATGTTTTCTTTTATAATTATGTGACTTTTAAATGATTAAAAAAAGAGATATTTCTCTCAAATAGTTTTGATTTCATCTATGTCAACATCCTTTGATGGATTTTAAGCTTATTTGAAGTTGATTTATTATGATACAAAACTTCCATGTTGTATTGAAGGTTTTGTGATATGTTTGACTGTGGATGTGTTATTTTTATACCATTCATGGTTTATGGATAAAGTATTGACATTTCATGTGCTAGTTTTAATACGAATGTTTATGTTATGTTTAAACCTGTTCATATGAAGAATGAATTGGACTTAATAAGTGACGGGTGGAGTCTGCTATAGCTCCTTGATGTATCGGAAGGTATCATGAGACAAACTAGTGTCTTGGCACAAGGCCTCGACAAAATCTTATTTGTAGTCTTGGTACAAGGCTTTGACTATGTGGTTATGATAGTATGACATTGTGCATTCCATCATTATAAAAGTGGTTATTGATATTGCATGTGATTATTTGATTAGTAGAATTTCCATGGGAATAAGTAAATGGCATTCTTTCATTTTATTTTTTCCATATTATGCTGAATTTCAAGTTTAAAAGTATTTTGTCTTTGTTATACATTGGCTTAAATGTTTATTATTATTTATGAAAGTTTCCGCTATATTGTTATCCTTACTAGGCATCTGAGCTCACCCCTTTCTATGTTTTATTTTTCCCAGGATGTAAAGAAGTATTTTATGAATGACCTGCAAGGATAGTATGAGGGGATATGAGTGTGGTCTATGGAGACAAGATGTTGTTGTAGTTTTTCACTTTATGATGTAATGTAAACTTTATGAATGTATCTAGTGATTCCAAGGCTACTAAACTAATCGGTATTTCGAGACTTGATCTTTTGTGATCATGCCAATGTTATGTAATAATGCACCGACTATGGGTAACTGTGGTCGGGGCGTTACAGATAGTGGTTTGACTTAACCGAATCTGTATTATGTTTAATGGTCTCCCTCTGTCCAATAAAAATTTGGAGGCAAGTGGTGAGGAAACCCGAGTCAAGATTTCTCGATTAGAGAGTTCACTCAATGGATCAAGGAGTTGCAAGCCCATAGTTAGAAATAATTACTACCTAAATACTTTATAGTAATTTTTATTACCTCCATATAGAATATATGAAAGGAAATATGGATCCTTTCCACTATATTGTTAGAGAAACTAGACATTCCAAGTTCAATAGTGATGGATTTAGAGTCTTTATAAAATAGTGGGACAATTAATAAAATTAATTAGTATTATTTCTCACATAATTTGTAATCAATTAAAGTATTAATCATATGTTTTAATTATTATATAAAATGGAATGAAAAACCATGAAAAGAGTGAAATAATTCCTTAACTCAGGGTATGACCTTACAAATACAAATATTCTGATACAATATAATCTTTTATGTGATGAATTATTAACATAATGTTTTTATTGTGTGTTGGAATCCCCTATTCTTTCTCTTCCACCCCAGTAGGTGAGCGAAGGTGAAAAGTATTCCTACCAAAGATATGCTAAGGATGCTTCCTATGTTCATTTTATTGTATTATCAACTATTTATAGAGAGTTTATGATATAATATAAACACACGGATATATACACCATAATATCACATCTCTATTATCTTGAGAAAGTGCAAGAAAGACTATAAATAAATAATATCATCACCGCACTATATTTGTGTAAACTGGAAGAAGAAAATATAGTTATAGATCATGATTTCAAAATTATGGTGTATATTGACTGGTTAGTAAAATTGGTATTTCACTTAGATAATAAATTATACATTTATCTTATATTATTATCCTTACCATCAAGTTTATCCTTATTTATCAAATCCTAGATAAACGAAATGGAAAAATTTATTGGGAAATTTTTTTAGATACACCGCTAAGTGGAAAAGGATCGGTTGAAACCTATTTCTCCACCCCTTATGGTGAAATGTTTTAAAGATAAGGCTAAATATCCCATAGATAATATAAAAACAAAATATCATTTATATAATTCTTCAAATAGACAAAATATTCAAAGGTAGAAAAATGAATAGGAGGCTCTTTGCTTATTATGTTGAAAAAATGTACACTGGAAAAGAAATTGAAATGAAATGAAGAATAAAGTAGTTTAATAAATTTCAGGTATATTCAAAAAGTTTTTATTCACCACTTGTGTATTAAATATAATATTCTTAGAACATACATATAAATAAATACAATAAAATAGCAAGAATAGAAAGGTTATAGAGTTAAATGAAAAGGAGATGATAAATGGTGGTTTTGATGTCAGCCAAGGGTAGATCAATATTTATCCTTTCTAGATTGGATTGATTAAAGTTTTTAGTATGTTTTATCAAAACATTTATCTTATTGATTGTCTTTACATAATGAGGCATTATTTATTTTGTGAAATAAGTGTTTTATGGCACTTCAATACAAAATTAACGGTTCAGTAACTCTTGAATCACAAATATAAATTACAATGAATGATTAGTATAAAAAAAATATAATAATATTACCTAATTGTAAAAATATAAGTCTTTTTAAAATAAAACTAAAATTATTTTACCTATTTATACCCATAAAAGTATTTTATTCTCAATTGAGCTAAGATACTAGATATACAAACAGACTAATTATCATGTTTTAGATAAAGAAACATTTATAAATAAAGGTATGTCACAAAACATTTAGAGTTAGTTCAACATATCGATGGGAAATATTCTAAATATAAAGGTAACTTCATATACTTCATGTGATTTTTTAAGAAAATTTTGAAACACTCAGTGATGTAAATGAGTGCACTTGGTAAAGATTGAGGAATCTTAAGATAGATTGTTAGAAAACATTTTATACAAGTAATAATTTATCATACATATGGAGTAAAGGTTATCCCTAACTCAAATCTCATTATATACATCAATGTATTGATTGTAGAAAAGGAAGATCAACAACAAGTCTTATATATATATATATTAAAAATCTTCCATCATTTCTTCCAAGACCTGTTTTGAAAATAGAAGTGCAATAAATAACCATTCCCCAATCATATTTTCTAATGGATATCTTATCAATTGTGATATGATAAGAATATATTTAGATACTACCACAAGTTTTTTTGAGAACCATTTGTTAAAATATATTCTTTGCTAAAAAAAATATTAAAACACTAAGTTAAATCTAAGTTACTGATCCTATAGTCACTAAGGATATTAAACTTTAGTCAATATTTACTATATTTACATAAAGGAATCCTATATATTTTAAGATATTGGGAGAATAGTTAACTTATATGGCTTAAATATCTAGATTCATATGAGTTGACATTGGAACACTGGACTCCACTAAGCTCTGTGGGAGAAGTAGTTCAAAAGACACATACTGTGTAGGAACTTATAGCCAAATAGGTGGTTTATGTTCACTGTGGTGGGTGGTACAAATATATTATTATTCTAGAATAAATATTATTACAATGTAGTAGTAAGTGGTAATATGATAAGGTTGAAAAGTATGTATAAATTCAAGTATTGAAATCCATGTATCAAAATTTAGGGATTCCATATTTTGAATGTTTCTAAGACTTGATACTGCTGGTGAGCATTAAAGAGAAAATTAACATAGATGGTGCAAGATTATACTAATATATCATGATCAATTATTGAAAGGTTTAGTCTATGATAAAAACTTATTCATCAATCATCACGACAAAAATCATTTTGAATTTTAATTTCAAATCATATCTATATGATCATCATATTGGACTATTGATTTTCAAGGTCACCTCATTTAGAGGAATCCTTAAGGAATATGTCCATATTATGAAACCAAAAGAAGACCCTATGGTATGTGTCTACTAGGAATAACTATATGAGTTGGTGAAATCAATAAATCCCAATAAGAAATGTAGATTTCATAAATTATTTATGAATAAATAATTCATAGTGATCATAGTATATTTGTTTGGAAATGAATGAGTGACCTATGTATCTAACTGGTCAGTGGTATTACTATAAGTTTTAAAGACAAATATGTTGATAACATATGAAAAAAATGTTGCATCTTACCTATTTATTAATACTGAGGAATGAAATTTATCCAAGTTTGACTTGAAGTAGCAACCATGTTCTAGGGAACATGATCAACATAACAGATCTATGAGTTTGATAAATCTACTCATATTACATATATTAACAAAGTATTGAAAAATATAAGTTGAAACAATTCAAGATCGAATTGTTGTTAGTGTATAATACTTCCAATATAACATGCATGGGAATAAGAAGAGATTATGGAGACTAAAATAATTTTACAAGCTTATGTGATAGGAATTCATATCATGTTCCATGATATGTACTAAAGTTTGATAATACTAATTCATATAGCATAATAGGTGAAAATCAAATCAATCCAACATAATTTTATAGACTTACTGTTAGAACTATTTGGAAATACTTGGAAAAGTAAAACTAGATGAGTTCCTAATGTTTGGAGAAGTGAGATATTTGTAATCAAGAGAATTGAACACTTTTATACACTTGGTTCAATTTGATCTAGTATTATAGAAAATGATAAAGTAATATACAATAAAAAATTATTACAGCTAGTGGTTTCCATATCTACAAAACCTAAATACGTTGTGGATTATGATGCAGCTTAAGAAGTGGTTTTAGTAACGTCATGTTCCAATTTTGGGTTTTACCAAAAGAAAGGGATTTATCATTTTTTGATAATCTTTGAATATGGATTTATTCAGGTTATTAGTATTATGAAATAAGAACAAGAGGTTGATACTTGGTTATATAACAACTTGAGGGATTTTCTTAACATAGTAATGGTGTAGTAAATATATTCACTATATAGACACATGGCTTTACCAAACCTATCCACGGAAACATGGTAGACATAATAGTTGTATCCATACTCAACAAAAAAATGTTTTTCATGTGAGGACTAATTGTTTTCTAGTAGTGGGATCTAGTGCAAGTTGAATTTTGTTGAAGTTTCTACCCTAGAACTAACTTCTTTATGCTTTATATTATATGAATATTCAAATTAGTGAACATTAATATAAATATATTATCACATATTTATTTCTCTTCTATATAAAATTGATGTGATAATGCCTTAAAGTATCTATTACATTGATAAGGTTATAAATATTCACCACTATGATGTGAACCTTGAAATTCCATGATGATATTTTTTAAAAATATTTCTACCATTGTATAATTTATTATGATGAAAATAATATATATATTTTCAGGTACGAGTAATCATAAGCAGTTGATTATTTTTCTTATGATGTTTTCACTTGTTAATCTATAAGATAAGAGATTATGAGAATAGTCCCACTGGTTGTAATTCCACATGTTTTGATGTCATCAGATATTCCTATCTACGAGCATGCGTAATGGTCCTTAGACTTTAATTTTATTATTAATACATGTTATGACTCATGCACTTAAATGTATTTCATAAAACATGATGATAAAAATTCACTACGAAGTTGGATATGTTAGGTGCGTCACAAATGACATGTTGTTAATTAATAAGTCAAATAATGATTTATACCTTCCATATTTATAGAATTTGATATCTAAAACCTTTGATTGAAATATAACTATCACATGAAATTCCATGGTCATGGTGTAAACATGTTTATTTCTGATAGTTAAAGAAATATGTATCAAGCATATAGGTTGGTGGATGATCACACAATGATTCACTGTTTAATTTTCACCCTTACACCACTGTGCTAAACTAGTTTTGTATTGAAAATTATAAAAATAATAACAAATTTCACTTCATGTTTGATTAAATTATTTTGTTTTTTATTACTGTTAAAAAGGTCAATGTTACTTGTTTTTGATAATTTCATTGAAGGTGGAGGTGATTTGGAGGGCCCATGATGAAGTTCAAGAAAAATGGACCAAACTGTGCAAGATTCATGCATACTAGTGGAATAAACCGCACAGAGATACTAATCCATGCATCCAAATGGGATGGAATTTTATAGTCTGGTCCAACATTCATTGGTATACATTTCATGTGAAGTAAACCAAGCCCCATTCAGCCATCTTGTTACCCAACCGACCTGTTCTGTCAAACACACCGAATCTTCATGAAGTCAAAGTTGGTGTGCTATGATCTATCCATATCTTGAGATGTATGTGTCTAAATTAAGCCAAAAATTATATGTATATAGTAAATAGGTGGTTAAAAAACTTTTTAGTTTTTTTTAAAGTGAGATATGGCTGTATACCCACCAAAAACAATGGGCTAAGTTGTTTTACACTATCTATGTGCCCAAAACCACCTTCCACGTTGCCTATAAAATGATACCTTGGACACCTCATTTTAAAGTTCGAACCAGAAGAAAATATCTACCATTTTGGTTTCCTATATAAGTCTTATATTCATCCTAGATTTTATGAAGTCCCCTATCCTCATAGGGGTATTAATAATGAAGGAGTTCCACCAGAGCTTCCTCCTCCTCCCGATGTCGAGCTAAACGATGGGAGTTCATTATGAGGGAGCTACACACATGTCAAGGGAGTTTCAATGCATATATTAGCTACTATTTTGGATTGATTTGGGTGTTAAAACATTTCTTTTTCATTTATCTTAAATTATTTCTTATTTGAATGCTTGTTTTGATGCATGTGATTGATTTTCTCTTAATTTCTAACTGATCGGTGTGAGGTTTTGAGTGCGTGATTTGTGTTGTTACGATTAGAAAAAAAAAATAATCCTTTTATTACCCACTTTATTGAGATTTATATATTATTTGAAATCTCTTATTCCATGCATAAGTTCTAGACCATGACAATACAATTTTTATGTTAAGGTTTGGTTCTTCAAGCAATGAAATAAAGGCTTAGGAATTAATTGGGATTCCAATTAATTTCAACCAAAACATTACTCCAAACCTAAATTAATATCTAATAAAAACAAACTTGAAATGTGTGTAGTGAAATAACAACAACCCCTTTGTCTCATATTTTTCAAAATCCACTTGGTTTTTCAACTATTAAACTCTTTAAGTTAAGTTATTTTCTTTAAACTATTTTCAAGATAACCCCCCTTTTTTAATATTTTTTTTAAAAATGAGTACTCTAAACCTATAAATGCTCCTTGATATATGAACTAGGGTCGTCCCTATAATTAAAATAAACATTAAAATCATAATCAATATGATGTGTCATGACAAAAAGGTCAAATTTTGGCGATGTTTCCGGGGTGCATTTTTATTTTTAGTGGTTTTATTTGTTATGATTTTTGTAAATTTTGTGAATATTTATTTGTTTTATCATATACCTTTGCATATATTTTTGTTTTCATATTTATTTATTTGGTAGGTTATGTTCATGATACATTCTAATTCATGAGACTTACCACCTTTCGAATCGGAACTAGACAAGATCCTACACCAGTGACACTGAGATGCATAAGCCACCCCTTTAAAGGAGGACACACCACAACTTGAGACTTTTCTAAACCCTTCTTCTTCTGGAACCAAATTATAAACTGAAATTAAAAAGTATAACATGGATGAAAACAATAGAAAACTAAAGGAACTAACTTAACTTGATGTTGATATCCAACCCACATATATTCAAATACAAGGCGAGGCACCCAATTTCGAACTAAAATCTGGTCTAATTCACTTATTGCCAATATTTCATGGAGTTGCTGGAGAAGATCCACATAAGCAATTAAAATAATTTCATACTGTGTGTTCAATATTAAAACCTACTAATTTGGAAGAAGAAAAATTTAATCTTAAGGATTTATCATTTTCATTATAAGATACTACAAAATATTGGATTTACTCTGTTAATTCACCAATCAGAGGATGGGAAGACATGAAACACCTTTTCCTTAAAAAATACTTCCTAGCCTCTCAAACTAAAACAATAAGAAAATAAATCCCTAGAATAATGAATTCACAAGGGGAAACACTTCGTTAATATTGGGAAAGATTTAAAAGGTTATGTTCAAGCTGTATAAACCAAAAAATAATTGATCAAATTTTAATTCAGTATTTTTATGTAGGTTTAATTTCTATTAATCAAAATATGATTGATGATGTTGCAGGTGATGTTCTAGTTGATAAGACCCTAATTGATACAAGAACCATAATTGATAACATGGTGTAGAACACTCAACAATTCAGTTCAAGGTCTTGTGTACCCATTTGAGGTGTCCATGAGGTGCGAAGTACTGACTGACTGAATGGCCTGAAGGCCTTATTTTTTATTGATTTTTAACAACCCCCTATCAAGGGATGAGGGGTAACCATTACAAGGATCATAGGCTTAGGAATTACATTTCTCGTAGGCTTGGAAACATTACATGACCCGTAGGTCTTAAGGAAATCATACAGACTATGACTACTTGAAACCGCTCCTTCCCAGCATCTGCATTGTGATCAGCTTCTCCACATTTGCATGACTATTCATCTAGAATTTCCTTGTGCAGAGGTGAACAGGCACGATACCGATGGAAAATTCCATACCCTATCATTCTTCAAAAGTCCATTTATCCCTACTATGGTGAATGGGCCTGGCTCTTTCCTCCTCTGGAGCGGTTTCCTTATAGAATCTATCTGTGAAACTGCAAATCAGGTGGCCCCAAAGGCCTTGAGGTGGAATGAAAACCATGAGGTGGCCTGAAATCTTTACTGACCTGAAGGCCTTAAGGACTCCAAGCCCAAACCGGTGGCCCAAGGTGAATAGTTTTGGCTACTACAATACCGAACATTACCTGCTACAGTACTTCTACAGTACCAAAATTATGCCTCTGCCTAGTTTTGAACCTAGGTCTCGTGGATTCACATAGAGAGACCTCACCAACCGGGCTGAGGATCATGTGCTGCAAAGTGCTGAATTCAAGAAGAAGGTGGACACAAAGTTTTAAGAGGTAAGTACCCTTCTTCGACAACTTTCTCTTTCCCAAGGGAAATCTCTGTCTCCTCCTCCCATCCATTGTGGTATATATTATTCTGACACCCACTACTCTGACCAATGCCCCCAATTAAGAGAAACTTTTGAGAGTTGTGAGACATTCTTTCCAGGATGCCCCTATAACCATACCTTTAGGCAAGAACCATATCATCCATCCAACCCTAGGTGTAAATAAAACCAATCTTATAGGAAACAGGGTTATTCAAACCAACCTCAACAATAATGGAACCAACCGAGGTAGAGTGGTCATCCACCAACACCACCCAGAAATACCCAACCACCAAAAAGGCCATTCAAACTAACCCCTCAAAAACCCGATCCCATCCTAAAATATATGATGAAACAAATGGATTCCAACAATATCCAATTCCAACAAACCACCCAAGCATCCATACAAGACTGAAAAACCCAATCAGTCTAACTAGCTAACTATGTGGGGGAAATTCAAAGTCATGGGTTGGGTAAACTACCCTATCAACCATTAGTTAACCCTAGGGATAATTGAAATGTTAGTGCCATCACCCTTAGGAATGGGAAACAACTTAAAATACAAATAAAACCTCCTGAGGAAACCACCATCCCAACTGCTGAAAATGCTCTAAGAGAAGAAAATCCTTAAATTGAGAGAATCCCTTCCAAAGGAAAGAGTGTATCTATTTATGAGTCACATATCCAAAATATTCCTCTTCCATTTACTCAAAGGGCCAGCTAATTAAGAAAACAAAATGAAACTGAACTTGATAATGAAATATTGGAAACATTCACAAAAGTGTAGGTTAACATCCCCTTGATTGATACCGTGAAGTAAATTCCAAGATATGACAAGTTTTTGAAGGAGATGTGTACACACTAAAGGAAAATTAAAGGTGATGAGAAGGTGAGACTAGGGAAGAATGTATCAGCATTGATAGAGCCATCTATTCCCACCAAATGCAACGATCTAAGAATATTCTCAATTTCATGCACTATAGGGGAGTATTCCTTTTCCAATGCTATGATTGATTTGGGTGCCTCTATAAATGTGATGCCTCACTCCATTTACTCTTAATTGAAATTTGGAGAACTAAAGACCACTAGAATTGTTGTTCAATTAGAAAATTGGAGTATAGCACACCCTTATGGTGTGTTAGAGGATGTTCTTGTGTGGGTCCAAAATTTAATTTTTCCTACTGATTTTTATATGCTTAAAATGGAAGATGATATGATGAATGGACATGCCCCAATTATATTGGGGTGGAACTTATTGAAAACTTCCAAAACCTTAAATAATGTCCACAATGGTACATTATCTATGTATTTTTTTCGTGACATTATCCACTTCAATATCCTTTGTTCCATGAAACAACCCTTAGAAGAACATTTCGCTCTCTCTGTTAACTATATAGATGTACTCCCTTCCCCTAAAAACAATTATTTTCATTCCCATGATCCCCTTTATGAGTTTTCATTATTGATTGAAATTCTAGGAAATTAATCATGCATAGAATGTTGTACCGATTTAGAAAAATGTAATGCATGTTTATTAATTGATGATTTATTGAACATTGAGGATCACATGACTATCGATGATACTAATAAGATTATAAAATCTCATTCCTCATATGGGTATGATACCATTGAGTAGTTAGATGAGATTAGTGACCTCTAACTTTTACACACACTCCCATAAATCCAAAATCCCCATGAACATGAACAAAAACAACTACCTTAAGATTTAAAATATTCTTATCTTGAGAATAGAAACTAGTTGTTTGTCATCATTGCTAGTTCACTCCCTCCTGAGCATGAATTGAGAATGCTTGAACTTTTTAGGGAGTATAAACAAGCTTTGGAATAGACACTTGTTGAAATTATTGGTATTATCCCATCAATTTTCACACATCATATATTATTAAATGATGAAGCTAAACCAGTGAGGCAGGCACAATGATGATTGAACCCAAACCTATTAAATGTGGTTAAAAATGAGGTAAAAAAATTATTGTCTGATGGAATTATTTACCCCATCTCTATAAACCAATGGGTCAGTCCAGTACAAGTGGTTCCTAAAAAAACTAGCTTAACGATAATTAAAAATGAAAATAATGAATTGGTTCCAACTCGTGTGCAGAATAGTTGGAATGTTTGTATAGACTATCACTGACTAACTCAAAACACTAGGAAGGACCATTTAACATTTCCCTTCATTGACCAAATTCTATAGAGGCTAGCAGGGAAGTCCCAATACTATTTCCTTGATGGAAATTATGGATACTTTTAGATCCATATTTCCCCTGAGGATTAGGAAAAATGACCTTCACTTTCCCCTTTGGAACATTTTCATATAAGAGGATGCCATTTGGTGTGTGCAATGCCCCAAGTACTTTCCAGCGATGCATGGTTATTATTTTTTCAGATTACCTAGAGCATTGCATGGAAGTTTTCATGGATTATTTTACTATTTATGGATCCACTTTTGATGAATGTTTGAGTAGTCTTGGTTCAGCCCTACGTCACTGTATTGAAAAGAATATCATATTAAATTATGAGAAATGACATTTCATGGTGCGAAAAGGTATACTTTTGAGACATTTTATTTATAGGGATGGTATCCAATTAGATAAATCAAAAGTGGATGTAATTTATTCCCTACCATTTCCCAAAAATGTATAGGATGTGCGGTCTTTCCTAGGTCATGCTAGATTTTACCGTCATTTCATTCATGACTTTAGTAAAATTTAACTCCCCTATCCCGATTTCTCCAAAAAGAAAAGGATTTTTTTGATAAATATTTTGAGGAAGATTTTAATAAGTTAAAATGGATCTCACTTCACCCCCAATAATCCAACCACCTTAGTGGGATTTAACATTTTAGCTCACGTGTGACACCTCTAACTCTGTAGTTGGGGCAGTCTTATCATAGAGGGTCGATCGAGCTACACATGTCATTGCCTATGCCTCACGTACATTGGACCCTGCCCAAGAAAACTACACCACAACTAAAAAATAATTTTTTCTATTGTGTTTGCATTGGATAAATTTAGATTATATCTTTTAGGGTCTAAAGTCATTTTGTTCTAAGAACATTTAGCACTCTGGTATCTCCTTAAGAAACCATATGCCAAACCACGCCTCATTCTCTAGATGGTCCTCCTTCAAAAATTCAGTATAGAAATTAGAGATAAAAAGGAGCAAATAATGTGGTGGCTGACCATATCAGTAGGATCCACCCATCCTCAGACATTGACTCATCCCCATGTATTCCCATAAATGACATGTTTCCAGATGAGCAATTATACTGAGTGCAAGATTTTATTCCTTGGTATGCCAAAATTGTAAATTATTTGGTAGGATCTTGCATTCCTACTAATTTCAATAAAAACTAGGCTAACCGTCTAAAACATGATCCCCATTGGTACATTTTGGATGGCCCCAACCTTTGACACACATGTAGTGATCAAGTCCTCAGGCATTGTGTTCTTAATAGCGAGTTTCAATCTATCTTTAGGTTTTGTCACACTCTTGTTTATGGGGGCCACTTTGGTCCCCATTTGACTGCTCATAAGGTCCTTGATTCTGGTCTCTTTTGGCCTACACTTTTTCGGGATGCCCATGATTTCTGTGAATATTTCCCTCGCTATCAAAGAATGGGGAATGTATCTAAAATAAAGGAAATTCCACAACATGCCTTGATCTTCCATGACATTTTTTATATTTGGGGCATTGAATTTATTGGACCACTCCCCAATTCATTTGGGAACCTTTAAATTTTTTTGGTAGTGGATTATGCTTCAAAATGGGTAGAGGCATGAACTACAAGGACTAATGATTCTAAGGTAGTTTTGGAATTTTGGAGAACCTAAATATTTTGAAGGTTTGTATTACCTAGGTTCATCATCAGTGACCATGGTTCTTATTTCTAAAACTGAACAATGCAATCTATTTTGCGTTGGTATAAGGTCGGGTATAGAGTATCTACTGCATATCATCCAAAAACCAATGGTCAAGCCAAGGTGTCAAATAGAGAGGTGAAACAAATTATTAAAAAAATGGTTTAACCCAACAGAAAAGATTGGAGTCTTAGACTCAATGATTCATTATGGGATTAGCATATTACCTTTAAAACTCCCATTGGAATGTCACCATATTGGCTAGTGTTTGGAAAGAGTTGTCATCTCCCTATTGAGATTGAGCACCGGGCCTACTGGGCCAATAAACAATGTAATTATAGTCTTTATGGTGTAGGTTCACAAAGGAAGTTACATATTTAGGATCTAGAGGATATGAGAAGAGATTTATATGAGAACTCTCGGATTTATAAGGAGTGAACCAAGGCTGCGCACGACTATCTCATACTTCACCGTCAGTTCCACATTGGGAATAAGGTCCTCCTTTACAATGTAAGGCTGAAGCTACTTCCAGGTAAGCTTTTTTCCCATTGGTTTGGACCATACACTATTACTAATGTCTCCCCATTTGGTGTTGTCCAGGTTCAAAATGAAGAAACCAAGAAAACCTTCACTGTTAATGGGAAGTGGTTGAATCACTTCCATGAATCCATTTCAGAGTCCCCAATGAAGGAACTCCATATTCAAGAAGAAATATATGAATGACACTCACCAGGTTTTATCCTTATTTCCCACATTCTCCTTTATTAAAGTGAGGACACTTCACACTTTAGGTGTGTGGGTATGTTTATATTCCTAGGTTAGTTAGGAATGTTTATCATCTTTTTTTTCTTTTTTAGCTTGCTGAATAGTATTGTTACTTCCCCCCATTCCCCCTCACCTTTGTTCCAGAATATTAGTTTTTTATGCCCACTTTATCATGGAAAATGATGCCTATTTAATCAAGGAAGTTATTGGAAATGCATGTGGAATTTTCATATTTCATGTTGTTTTATCATTCAAAAAAAATTATGATGAAATGCGCATTTCAAAAGGAATTCCATACTATGGTGTGGATTTATTTTGAAATTTAGTTCTTTGTCGATGATATAAATGGTTGTATCATTTTGAAACCTTTGGGAAGAATGATACCCATTTTTGTGAATTGTTCAAGGGAAAATTGTTTCACTTAATCTCTTCACACATATTTTCACCCAACCATGAAGTGTGAAAATTTCATACTTAATGGAAGTTAAATATAAGTTAGGTTTACTTTTTTCTACTCTACAAAATCATTTTTTTCAATAGGTTCATTCCTCATCCGATCTATTTCATTACTGTACCATATTGACCTATTCGTGTGTATATGTTATCTGACTCTTGTATGCCCTAAGAAAACAAAAAAGGGTTGTGTCTTGGCTAGGTCAAAAACCACCCTTGATTTTTTATCTTATTATAACTATTATAATTAGTTTCATGAGGAGACCAAGCATGGGTTGAGAGAAGAGTGTGATATTTGTTCCAAGTGCAACTTTTGAAAAAAATAATAAATGTGTAGAGTGATGAAATGTACAAAATATGAGGATATCTAGTTCAAGAGATTATGGTTTGACTTTTGGGAATGGTTAAGCAAGTGGGTATTGAAATTTGACCGTAAAGGATGTAGGGAAGGTTCGGTGGAAAGGATCATCTAAGTAGATAATTTTTAAAATAACTTATATTTACTCGATATAAATGGGAAAGAATAACATGAAATGGTTGTAACACACCCATGTAAAGAATTAGTGACATGATTAAATATTGAATTATTTTCTTTGATTGGTATCATGCATTTCTTGGAAGTTCGTTTTGATACATTTTTTGAGACGCCTTTTTCCATGCTCACTGAGAATAACTCCTCGATGCAATTTTATTTGATCACATTTCTATTAGGAATTAAATTATCATTGAATGTTAAATATTTATGAAGTTGGAAATATCAACATGCATAATTTTTGGAAATATGAATTTTCCCAAGAGTTCAAATGTTTAGGTGTGGGGGTGTGATCACACCACGATTCACTATTTCATTTTCACCCTTACACCATTGTGCTAAACTAGTTTTGTATTGAAAATTATAAAAATAATAACCATTTTAACTTCATTTTTGATTGAATTATTTTGTTTTTATTACTTTTAAAAATATCAATGATACTTATTTTTGATGATTTCATTGAATATGGAGGTGATTTTTAGGGCCTATGATGAAGTCCAAGAAAAATGGGCCAAACTGTGCATGATTCATGCATACCAGTGAACTAAAACACACAATTCTACTAAAACGTGAATCCAAATGGGATGAAATTTTGTGTTCTAGACCAAAATTAATTGGGATACATTTCATATTAAGGAAATCAATCCCTATTCGTCCATTTGGTTACCCAACTGACCTAATTTATCCAGCACACCTACATGAAGTCAAAAGTGGTGCAATGTGATTTTTTCATATCTCGAGATGTAGGTGTCCAAATGAAGAAAAACTTTCAATGGAGATATTAAATAGGTGGTTCAATGAATTTTTTTTTTCTTAAATCCAAATAAGGATTTATACCCACAAAAAACAATGGACCAAGTGGTTTTACACAATCTATGTGCCCAAAACCACCTTCTATTTTGCCTATAAAATGATACCTTGGGCACCTAATTTGTAAGTTCTAACCATAAGAAAAGCTCTACCATTTTGGAGTCATATAGGAGTCTCCTTTTCATCCTAGAAGTTCTGGAGGCCCCTACCCTCATAGGAGGATCAACAATGAAGAAGGAGTTCCTCCCGAGCTTCCTCCACCTCCCGATGTCGAGCTAAACAGTGGGTGTTCATTGTGAGGGAGATACACACATTTCAAGGGAGTTATAACACATATATCAGATATTGGTTTAGATTTATTTGGGTGTTAAAACATTTATTTCCATGTATCTTAAATTATTTATTATTTTAATTCTTGTTTTGATTCATTTGATTGATTTTCTCTTAATTTCTAACCGACCGGTGTGAGGTTTTGAGTGCGTGATTTGTGTTGTTTCAATTGGAAAACACAAGAATCCTTTTCTTAACTACTTTCTTGAGATTTCAATCTGATTTTTAGGATCTTATTCCATGAATAAGTTATAGACCTTAACAATATTATTTTTATTCCAAGGTTTTTTTATTTAAGAAATGAAATAAAGTCTTAGGAATTAATCAGGATTCTAATGAAGTTCAACCAAAGAATTACTCCAAACCTAAATGAATCTCTAATAAAAATGAACCTGAAATTCGTGTAGTGAAATTAAAACAACCCCTTTGTATCATATTTTTTAAAATCCACTAGGTTTTTCAACTATTAAACTCTTTAAGTTTAGTTATTTTCTTTAAACTATTTTTAAAATCACCCACACTTTTGTTGTACTTTTTATTAAAAATGCATACTCTAAACTTATCAATGCTCCTTGAGAGATGACCTAGGGTTGTCCCTATACTTCAAATCAGCCGTAAAATCATAATCAATTTGGCATGTCATGACAACGTGGTCAATGACATAGATTTAAAACCTTCATGATATGATATTAAGACCAAGGAATTATATTACACAGTGATAACTCGTATGTGGTTTTCAATGTTGCGAAATTATGTTCTTTCTCTTGGATTCCCTGACCTGTTTCCAGACAACATCATTGAAATTTAGGCGTAACTGACTAATGCTAATGAGAAATAATCTTAAAGGGTTACACACTAAGTGTTTCTATTGAGATTAAGTAAATTATATTTAAATTTAATTATTTGAATAAATATTATTCGAATGACCAAGGAATAATTTTATTCAAGTTTTATTGATTTTTAATATTCACAAGGTAATAAATAATTATTTATTCATTAAGTAAATAATTTATTTATTTATTTTAATATTTAATAAATATTTATTCATTGGATTTTGGTTAAATTATATATTCTATTTATTAAATATTTAATAAATATTTATTCATTGGTTTGTGAATAAAATATTTTTTTAAGTATAAAATATTTATTTGGGTATTCAATAAATACTGAGGAGTTTGAGTTGACCAAGATCACATCTGGTGATAAATATTAATTTAAAAGCTAGTAAAATAAAATTTATTATTGTGCGATTTCACGTACGCCATAAAATAATAATAATAATAATATTATTATATGACATGGGGTTTATTAAATATTATAATAATATTTAAGGGATGGTATGAAATTAAATAATTTTTTAACCTAAATTATAGCCTAATAAATATATGGTTATGTTTATTTTGTAGGGTTAATCAATAATTGAGAAGTGTTGTGAAAAACATACTTCTCCCTCAAACATCTCCTATTATATGCTGAAAAACGAGAAGAACTCCTTCAATCCAGAAGGATCTTAGAGTGATCAAGTTGAGGAACACAAGACAATTGATTCTACATGATAGCACCCAAAAATCAATCGACATCGCTCGAAGATCAAAGGATCACATGCGGATCATCGCTAGATGGATTCTACACTTGGATCCTCCAAGCTCAACGAAGGTAATCCCCAAAAGGGTTTTTAGTCAATCAACAATATCTTCATATAAGAAAATATCCTTTGATTGGGTATTCATTTCTTCTAATCATAAATAAATTAATTATTAATTTAACGTGAAATATCATCTCTCAGGGTTTCAGGCAACTTTAAATTAAAAGAAATTTTAATTTAATGACCACCAAAGGTGCTTCTGTTTCACTCAGAACTTACATTTCCTGAGACCCCAATATGAAGAGATACTGTATGATTTATAGTTGATCGGATGACTAAAGTATCACATTCCATGCCTATTCTGGAGAATCATTCGATGGATAAACTAAATAAGATATATGTTTGAGAGATTTTTTAGATGCATGGAGTGAAATTGAGCATATTTTCAGACAGATATGCTCATTTTACTTCATGATTTTTGAAAGGTTTGTAGAAGGTGATGAAGACTTAGTTAAAGATGAGTACAAATTTCCATCTACAGATCGATGGGAATTTGGAAAGAATTATTTATACCTTAGAAGATATGCTATGGGAATGTGTTTTGGATTTTAGTGGAGCATGGGATGATCATTTATCCTTGATATAATTAGCCTACAATAATATCTTTTAGTCTTCAATTCAGATGGCTCCATTTGAGACTCTCTATGTTCAGTCATGTCGTTCACCGCTATGTTGGAATGGGGTGGGTGAGTCTCCATTTTTTGGGCCAAGTATGATGAAAGAGACCTCAGAATGGGAGCATTTGATTCAGAAGTAGCTAGTTACTTCTTAGAGAAGACATAGATCATATGCTTAGGAGAAGACCATTGTAGTTTCCTTTGGGAAACCAAGTCTTCTTGTGGGTGTCCCCTCAGTTAGGATATCAATGATTGTAGAGGTAGGGGAATTTGGAACCTTATTTTGTTGGAATATATGAGATCATTGAACACATTAGTACAGTGGTCTACTAGTTGGATCTACCTCAATGATATCAAGGTATACATAATGTGTTCTACACTATTAGAAAACAAGCATTTAGGTGAGTTTTCTAAAAATGTGGTTAGATTTTAATTTACCAGTTCTTTTTTAGCCACATTTTAAAATATGGTTAATTTATAAATTAACTGTATTTTAAAATATTAATAATTTATCCATGTTTAAAAAAACTACTAAATTAAACCGTGTTTTGAAATGTCTCTAATTAGCTACATTTTAAAACAGCGTTAATTTAGCTACATTTTAAAACATCACTAATATGAGTAATTTTTATTTTAATTGTGTTTTAAATGTGCCAAACATTAAATGAAAAATTAAAATACATTTTATATGTATATATTTGTAATAATATTAAAATTAATTAATAATATTTAAAAATCAATTATAATATTAAAAATTGCTATATATATATATAAATTTATAACTATGTTTATAATAATTTACATATATATGTATGTATGCACACATACATACAAATAAATAAATATATATGTATGTATTTGTATATGTATATGAATATGTGTGTATGTATGTGTGCATGTGTGTATGTATATATAATTTATATTATATATATATAACTATATAAATTTTCAAGTATTCATCTAAATTAGCCATGTTTAATATATACATACACACAAGTATATTTATAATAATTTAAACATATATATACACATGGATATAAATATGTTAATTTATATGTGTGTGTGCACATGTGTATTGATTTATAATAGTAATAATATATATTAATATATATACACGCACACACACATGTAAATTAATATTTTTAATATATAAATAAATATTTAAACTTATTAGTATTTATATATACATACAATATTAATATATAATATAAATAAATCACGCATACATACACACAAACATACATAGAAGTTAAAACATAATTATAATTAATTAATATTAACTGCATAGATGATCATTAATATATAAATTAGTATTTATATGGGTATATTTACATTAATTTATATATATACACATTAATAATAACCAAATAAATGGTAATTAATAAAATAATACATATATACATACATATAGGTATATTTATATTAATATAAATGGTCATTAATGTATAAAATAA
The DNA here is from genome assembly GCA_963277665.1 of Viscum album. Classification (NCBI taxonomy): domain Eukaryota; kingdom Viridiplantae; phylum Streptophyta; class Magnoliopsida; order Santalales; family Viscaceae; genus Viscum; species Viscum album. The sequence continues at coordinate 2,104,017,742 of OY728140.1, read as the reverse complement.
TATATATATATATGTATATATACACACACATAAATATATAAATGGTCATTAATGTATAAAATAATACATATATGTATTTATGTACACACACACACAACCACACACATGTATGTATATATGCAAATTAATATTTCAATATATATAAATAAATATTTAAACTCATGAGTATTTATACATGCACACACACCAATACATCAACATATAATATAAATATAATCATATTAATTTATAAATATATATAAATATAACAAAATATTGATTTTTTAATTAATATACATATTAATTTTTATTTAAATACAATATTAATTTTTAATTTATACATATATATATATATAGATATGTATATTAATATTTAATTAATATATATATTAATATACATATATATACATATATACATATATACATGTATACATACATACATACATACATACATATATTTATATCAATTTATATGCATATATATGCATACACACACACACACATAAATTTGTATACATGTATACAAATATACAAATATACATATATACATATATACATATATATATATAAATTTATAGACATATACATATATATACATATATTAATATACAAATATATACATATATATTAAAAATTAATATAAATAAAAGTTAATATTGTATATATACACATATTAATACACAGACACATATAAATATATATTAGTTAAATATTAACACACAAACACATATTTATTAATATATATATATATATATATATATATATTAATATAATTATTAATGTTCAATATATATATATATATATATATTAATATTTATTTAAATGAAATATTAACTTTTATTTATATTAATTTTCAACACACACACATGTGTGTTTATTAATTAATACAAATATATATACATATTAGTTTTTATTTATAAATAAAATTGTATTAATTTATACACATATATAATAATATATTAAATAATATATATATATATATATATATTAATTTTTAGTTATATATAATATATTTAGATATATATAAATACACAATAATGTTTCAAGTAGACAGAAATTTCAGGTTTGCTGAGTGGTCTATTCCATTGGGTTTCTTCCTCCACATTATGGTTCGAATATCAGGTAGTGTATTCTAGAAAAGCTGCAGAAGTAGCGGCCCGAATCAGTGAGCGGGGTAGGTGGGGCCAGTTAACTTGTTGGGGTACCACCTAGCTGAGATGATCGAGGGTGGTGATCATGGAGGGGGGTCGCGGCTGGTGAGGGTGATGAGGTCGGCAGGGCTTGTGCGTGCGATGGTGTCGGGGGAGGGGGGATGCGGCCGATGAGCCTGACGGGACTGTGGCTAGCAAGCATGACAAGAACGAATATGGAGGGGACATTGATTTATGAGGAGGGTGGGTGATCGACGAGGTGGGTGGGTGGCCAATGAGGGTGGAGGGGACCATGACAGATCGATGAGGGCAGGATAAAAAAAACAAAAAAACCTAAAATTTAGAATTACAAAACAAAAAAAAACTAAAAACTAGAATAATTTATTTACCCATGTTTATACAAAAATGTGGGTAAAAATAAACCCATTTACCAATGTTTATAAAAAATGTGGGTAAATGGTGTGTCGGTAAACTAAATAAAATTATCAATAATTAGATACATTTATAAACATTACTAATCATAAAAATTAATAAACATGACTAATTAGTGACATTTATAAACATGACAAAATTAGTGCTAATTTATCAACGCTCCATTTACCTAAATTTTTGGAAAACATTGGTAAATGGTTTATCCATGTTTATAAATGCAGCTAAATGAAAAAAATATGGTTAAATCTAATTTTTATTGTAGTTCCATGTGCCTGAGCTTCAAAAGTATGAGTTTGATTCTACGCATGTGATTGACTATGGTGACGTTGAGTTGAGACCAAAAGCATCATATGTGGAATGAGAAATTCAGATTTTCGGCCAAAGTGATAAAGTTATATGAAGGAAGATAGTTCCTCTTGTTTATTCACTATGGAATCACAAGCATATCCAAGAAGATACTTAGGAGTGGGAGTCAGACATCCGAGTACAATGACCAAAGTTGTTTGAACAAGCCTCTGTAGATACTTCTTGAGGATGATATGTCATTAGAGGGGGCATTTTATAACACCCTAAATTTAATAAGGTATGTTAATTTATGTTTTAGTATACCTTATATAGTGTTTTTGAGTCTTTTAGTGGTCTAATGTTGGTTCATGAAGTTTTGGAGGTTTCTTGCTGGCTTAAATAGGGTTTTGGGTACTTTTAGGTGCACCATGGGTGTAATGCCTGTGTGTATGGATGGGATCAGAGTCTCGATAGGAATTTTGGATTTTCTATTTAGTAGAGGGTCCATATTTTCCACCAGCACTTAGAATCAAGTTATAAGGGTTAAAACCCCTCATTATAGTCTTTTTCGATGTGGAACAGAGGTTTATAATGGTCACAGAAGCATCTGAAAGGTTCAGGTGGCAGACTGGGTGGCTAGGGATACAGTATGCAACTACCGGATAGGGGGCTGGCCAATAAGAAGGTGTCCACCAGTGATCTAGTGTAGACTGAAAGTTGCATGAGTTACTACCTAAATCCACCAAACCATTGGTGGGGGTATTATTACAATTACAACCCCTCAAGTTTTCAGAGGGGCTCACCCTCTTTTCCCCATGTTTTTGGCTAACACAGACTTGTGAGGCTCACTCCCCTACCCTCTTGGCCCCTTCCTCTTAGGGTGTTTTGGATTCTTTTTTCAAATATTATTAGTAGGTTCCTTCATCCATATACTCCCTTACTTATCCTATTTACATCCTTCAAATTTTAGTTCTCCTAGTTAGGGATTTGGGAGATTATTCCACTAGAGGATGGTATAATCATCCCAAGATGATGTAAATTTTGTATTTCCTAGTGAGAAAAGGATTTGAGATGATTTCCTCTTTCCATCACTAGTTATTTTGATGGGGGTACATAGTTGTGTGATTTTTCTAAGGGTTTTAAGCTAAAATACATGTTTTCACTTATGGTTTTAGTTCTGGTTGATATGAATTAGGCTTGGGTGAGTTCTTGGACCTTATCACAAACCCCTAGAGGGGGATGGACATGGTTTCGATGTGTTGGGAGTATCTGGTGAGTGAATTGCTACTTATTACTATGTGGTTTATTTTTGATAATTAATTTTATGTTTTTAATCAATTATAATTTGATAATAATTAATTAATATTGGTTTCTTGGATGTAAGATAGGGTTACAAGTGGATGGTTGTTTACGATTAGCCTTTGACAATCTTGAGTTATGGGTTGTTGAGTTAGATTTAAATGGAAAGGCTTCATATACAAGGTTGGTGGAACCTTACTTTTTTCCCATAGTCTTACCTTTATTTTTGAGTGTGATCTTGGTGTGGTTAAAATGACTATGTCATGCTTTGACCTTAGTTTATTTTTTTTTAAATCAAGGTTGTGCTTGTTCAAATCCACTTTTTATTATGTCTCTCAACATTATAAATAATGATTCCTAGTGGGAACCTAGGTTATCAGGATGACCTTGATTTGGGAAAACAAAGTGGTGAAATGTGATTACAAAAGAAATCATAATATGTTAAGGTAGCCTTATTTTTGATATGGTTATAACAAAATTGTGAATTAAATCGATGACTATGAAATGGAATTTCACAACCATTAATGTTGTAAATGGAATTAGAACTTGGTTTGTATAAAGGAATTTTTAATTAGAATTTCCCCTTTTTATGAAATGATAAATGATTTTTAAATGTATTGGCCTATGGTAATGAGTTTTAATTGTTTAAAAAGGGGAAATGGAAAAGTAATTAAGAAATGGGCATTGAATGTATGAAAGTAAATTGTTATAATGTTAATTCTTTTGAGAGGTTAAATGAAGGCATTGATTAAATAGAGTTCCTGTAAGAAGCCTATAAGGAATTTTCCCATATATATTTTCAATGATATCCTATTTAGTCAAAACAATGAAAATGATCACATTTCATTAAATGAAATTGAGAATATATAATGGTATGGGATCTAGTGATGGTTTTTTTATTAGTCTTTATTTATTGTGTATATGGATATTATGTGTGGAATAACTTGGGTGTCACCCCTTGGATTCAGTTATAGACTTGAAATGGGTGGAATTTCTTAATTGATCATTGATTATATTACGGGACTCACTTGGATTCCATGAGAGTGTTCCTTATTAGATCTAAGGATATCCAAAGCTAAGTAATAGAATAAGTTACCTTGGATTCCTCACCGATTCATTACTATGAATTACTTGGGGTGGACCCCCTTGGATTGAGGTGATGTATTATGTTTTGAATAACATATATTAATGCCATTTATTTCCTTGGGATACCCATGTGAATGTCATAAGATGATCTCCCTAGATTCAACATGATTATATGAGATGAAATTCCATGGGTTTGGACCTAGTTCCAGTTAAAATAGATACCTTGAATTCCTTGGAATGGAATTACCTTGGATTCAGTTTAGAGAATTCCAATGTTGGGTTCCTTGGATTCACTTAGATGACACTGAGAGAAATTCCATGGATGGATTACATAGATTATAGAATTACTTGTTAAGAGGGTAATACCTAGTACATCCCCTATGGATTCCCTTATGTTTCATGGCTATGGTTGCCTTGGTTACGCACCCTGAAACTGATATGAATTATGAGATATATCACCCTGATCAAAGACTCACTGACGATAGCCAATGTTGATATAGACTGATGATGTGTGTCTCCATAGAGCCCAAGAATTTATGGTTGGTTTTTTCCTTTTTATTTAGAATATTAAATTGTTAAATTATTATATTGATATACACTAATTTTTTATTTATAGAACTCCCACATACACTCTCTTATGGAATGGTTATTTTAGAGACACCATTGGTGGTGGACTACTGAGTTTTACTCACACCCTACTTGGGCTTCCATGACACTTGGATAATTTTTTAGAAAACTATTTCATTATAGGTATAGGTTTGGGAAATTTCCTAATGTGTTGATTTTTTTGGTTTTTAATGGATCATGTGTAGTGTGAATTTTGAGACTGGGAAAGACTCGATATCGGGATAGGGATGAGTTTTTAGTTCTAATTTATTTGTTTGTTTTATACTTTCATGTGATCTACCCATGGGGGGTTAGTTATGTAATGTATAACATTACACATTTTTAAAGAATTTGGTATTATTGTTATTTATTGGAAATTTCCCCAACTTACCTTTGATGGTTTTTTGATATGTTTTATATATTTATTATTGTTTCTAATACTATTATAACTCAGATATATGAATTTAATATCCTCACAATTCCACCTTAGACCAGTTTTGTTGGTTGGTATCTTCTGGAATACGGTGAGGAATTCTTGAGGTTATGTGGTACACCAGCCCAGAGCACTAGTTCAGTGGATCCTAGGGCATGGAATTACAAAATGGAATCAGATAATTTTTCTTTTGTCATATTTTTTGGGAATGGTGGATGGAATAATAGGAATCCATCGGGTCTTGGTAATGAGCTCATTTATGAGAGTAATCACCCCATGAATGGGGGATAAACCAAGTCACCATGGTTGACACTTTTTATTCTTGGATTTTTATTGTTATAGTTGTATTAGATTTTCAATTCAAGTGATACACATAATTTATGATATGATGATTTATGGATTTATACTCTTGGTTTGGTATATAAATATGGTGTGGGTGTTTTCATGTATCATTTCAGGTACATAGGGATTAATGTGACATGAATCATGCTAGGGAATGGGTTCTCGATGTTGATTTCATGTTGCTTGTGATTTGTATTGGCTTATGATTCATGTTAGCTTGTGTTTATTTTTTTTTCGGATTATATCAGTCTCATTTATGTCATCATATGGTCTATATTATGCTAGTAATAAGGGGGTTGTTATTTAAAATATCCACAAAATTGTATATGGTGTTTAATATATATGGATTTGGTGACATCTTACTTGTCCAATTCTCATGATTATCACTTGACTCATAGGTAGATATAAATTTATTGGTGACTATATTGATGAAATAAGGTACCAATAATAATACAATAAGGTTTTCCCCTCATAGAATGTCAATAACACCCTATTTTATCAATCCTAGGAAGTTTGGAAGGTTTTAATAAATCCTAGAAAGAATAATTGTTAACTTCTGATTGAAAAATATAAATTCTTGAGAAAAAATTAAATAATGTGAATCATAAAATCTTAAATAATGTAAAATTGTAAAGTTGTGAACCTTAAACTGGATAAAGTGACTTAAAGGCCTTATTTGTTCATCTTGACCCCGGTGGGGGTAAGAAGGGGAAAAGATAGATCCTAGTTTATGATAACCATGAGTTGGGTGTTTAAAACTCTAGATGCCCTATGACCTTTAGATGAGGATGAGTGTTACCCCACCCATTAGAGGGTTAGACCATTATTATGTTTTCCCTTAGAGGTGTAGGGTGTGGGTAGATTCATTGGATTTTAAATTTCACACATTTTAGATGTTGTCAGGTATTGAGGTTGTGTGGTTGAGCACCATGAGTGCCAGTGACTTTTTTATAGGTGGGTTTTGAAGGTCCATGATCATTTAGATGCCTAAAACTTTTTATGGACATTATTTGGTGATAGGTTACTGTATAGGTAAGTAGTTTGGGTTATGGAAGTGATGTTTAGGTTGATGGGTGGTCGTATGTTTGGACTTGACACATGTAGGGTACTGGACGAGTTGTAAGAGGGCATCTCAGTTGCCTTTAGGTGGTTAAAGTGACATTTGAGAAGTATATTTGACTATCTTTATAGGAACATGAGACTAAATTTGATGATTCTTGAATCATGGGATATGACCCGGGTTTTGCAAATGTTCATAGTGTAGCATACGACACTTGGGTCTCAATGGGACCAAATTGGAACAAGGGTGAGAACCCTTTGTATAGATGCTATCAAAGTGGTTTCTTGGAGATTTGATTAGTGCACATGAGGTGTGATCATGTGTGAAACTTAGGTGAAATGATTACTTGAATGGTTTTAAAGTGTGAAAGAACCTTGGACGATAACAACTTGGTGTGAGTGGGTATGGATTCTTACTATTTGTAGATGATTCTAGATGGTATCCAGTTATGTGAAGAATCTTGGTATAAGTGAGGTGTATATTTTTTAAGAGAGTACCAAGGGAAATCTTGGTTAAGAAAGGATTTCCTTTTTGTGATAATAGTCAACAGTTTGGCTTGTGATCTTGGTTTGGATATGATGTAACTCATGGGAGTGTGAGTTGGGATACATGAATCAGTTTCTATGGGAGTGTCCACCTGTTTTGGGTCGGTGAGAAGTCATGTGTAAGATGAGGAATGATGACCTTAAAGAGACATTGTAAGTATATGTTCTTGAGTTTTGGATGGAAAAGTGAAATATCCTTAGTTTTTAGGGGAAGTGTTGGTTGGATCAAGGTGCGGTGACACAGTCAATCCACTAGATCAATCATAGTGAGGTTGACAGGATGGAGAGTATAGATCTGGAGGAGATACATGCATGTGGAAAAGGAGGGATCCATCCGGGTCGATGATTGAGGAGAAATGTAAGGAAATAAATATACTGGGGAGACCACTATACACTGTGGAGGGCATGAAACTCACCTAGGATGTGTCTCAGTGAGAAACAATGTTGGAATTCTGTAATTTAGAGGTGGTTGGCATTCAATGGTATGAGTAGTGCTTGAGAGTGGGGGATTTGAACCATCTCTAACCATTTTGTTTGGTAATAGATGAGTTGTAGGCCATGAGAATAGGGTTTGGTCCTAGTGGAATGATTAATAGGACACTACTTTTGTGGGTAGTGTCGCGTTGGCTATGGGTTTGTGACCCACGTGTGAGGAAGAGTTGTTGACGTGTGGGATCAATCTTTGGATAGTCATGACGACATTAGATGCCATTGCACATGTTTCTTTAATGTAATCTGGATTCCTCAAAAATTAAAAAGGATAACATATCTATAGTTATGGATGAGTTTATGGATTTAGTTTTAACTAGGAATGAGATGATGTGTTCGAATCATGGTTTGGTGTGATGACACATCATTTCTCAGGCAAGAGAACATGGAAAGGTTTATGTGATTGGTGTTTCACCATGGAATAGAATCAGAGGTCATGATGGACCTTGATGTGTTAGGATAAGAATGGGATACCTCCAGTGATTAAGGTATCATGATTTGGTAATTTAAATGTGCATTGATGATAGATTCCAAGAGTTATTGGGTTTTATTTCAGCTTGGGTCTTAATAAAATATGATATTAGGAGTCAGGTTTGAACTATGATGTGTGTACTTGGATAGCTTTAGGATTATCCCAGATCTAAGAAATAGGATTAGGAAGTGGGACAACATGTTGATAGTAGCCGAGTCTTTTTAGATAGGTTGTCCATAGAAGTTTCACATTATGATATCATGTGAGGTTGGATACAGTGAGTTAAAAACTATGTCGACCACATCGTTTCAGATATGGTGTTTATGTTTAGGAGTTTTCCAAGTATTGTTAAGGAATTGCAGACATTTTTAGGTTATGTTTGGATGGTGAAGGCACAACCGATTTTAATACTCTCATAATTTTGTTTAGATGTGGTGAAACAAGGATAATACTGAGTTGGTTGGTGGACCACTGAGATTGGTTTTTGGTAGAAAAAATATGATGGGAGGATGCAATGTGGTTTAGAATCTACCTCATAAACTAAGTCCTATAGCGGGGAGAAACATAAAAAAATGAATTTAACTTAATCATGACACTGAGGTGTCTTGGGTTAGATGGATGTTGTGGAGCCTCATCTCATTTTTTTGTGGTAATACGTGTGTCGAATCAAGATTAGGTATCTTTAGGCCTTGTGTTCAGAGACACACTTTGGAAGTGATTTGGGAATTAAAAAATAGAACATGGTTGTATGGTATTTAAATGACAACTGATGTAGGTCATGTAACATCATTGTATGACCAATGATACTTCTTGAGGACAATAAGTGTTATGGTGGAGAGTTTGTGAGGCCCAAAAGTACGAATGGGATCAAAGTCTCAGTGGGAATTTTTTATTTTCTGTTTAGTGGAGGGGTATAATTTTCTAAAAATGTTCAAAATAAAGTTTTGAAGGTTATAACACCTCATTAAAGTATTTTTGGATGTGTAACATAGGTTCGGGATGGTTTCAGAATCATCCAAAAGGTTTGTGTGGTAGACCGGGTGGCCAGGTCTACAACCTACAACCACTAACTAACGGATGGCCAGGTTGGCTAGCAGGTGTCCACCGACTAGCTGGAGGGGGTTTTAAGGAGAATAATTACAATTAAACCCCTATGATTTTTAAAGTGGAACTCCCTCTTTTCCCTATGTTTTTGGATTTCACAGACCCAAGAGACTCCCTCACCTTCCCTCTTGACCCCTTCCTCTTGGGGTGATTTGAATTATTTTTTTCAGAAATTATTTGTTGTTTTCTTTATCTAGAGACCCCCTACTTCTCCACTCACATCCTAATTTGTTTCTCCTAGTTATATATTTGGGATATGATTCCTATGAAGGATAGTGGAATCATACTTGATATAATGGAACTTCCGTATTTTTTAGCAAGAGGAGGATCTGAGATGACATCCTCATGCCATCACTAACTACTTTGATGGAGGTAATCTTTTTTGTGATTTTAAAGGGATTTTAAGCTAAAATAAATGTTTCCACTTATGTTTCTCATTCTAGTTGATAGGTATTTGTCTTGGGTGAGTGTTTAGACCTCGGAATGGACTCTCGAAGGTGGGATGAACTTGGTCCCGATTCATTGGGAGTATCTAGTGAGTGAATTAACACTAATTACTAAGTTTTTTTATTTTGGTTAATTATTTTTAAGTTGATAAATAATTATAATTAAATTATAACTAATTAATATTTTTTCTTGGATGAAATATAAGGACACATGTGGTTGGGAATCATCCATTATCCTTGGATGATCTCGAGTGATGGGTTTTCAGGTTAGAGTTAAATGGAAAGGATTCATATATGAGGTAAACGACCAATTTATTTTAGCTTATAGTGTTACCTTTATTTTTGAGTGTGTTCTTAGTGTGGTCAAACCTAACATGATGTGATTTGACCTTAGGTTAATTACTTGTTTAAAATTGAGGTTTCTCTTGTTAGAATCCCCCTTTTATTATGTTCTAGACTTAAAAATATTGATCTATAGTGGAGCATATAGGTAATAAATCTGACCATGAGTTTGGCAAGTAAAGTGGCGAAATGTGATTATAAATGTAATTGGAATATGTTTAAGGGAACCATATGTTTGAGATAGTTAGAATATAATAGTTAATTAAATTGATGGTTGTGAAATGGAATTTCACAACCATCAATATTGTAAATAGAATTAGATTTTGGTTTAGATAAATGAATTAGTAATTGGAATTGACCCTTTTTATGAAACGAGGAATGGGTTTTAAAATGGATTGGACTATGGTAATAAGTTATAATTTTTAAAAAAGGGGAAATGGAAAAGTTCTTAAGAAATGGGTGGTGAATATTTGAAAATGAATAGTTGGTATGTGACTTTCATCGAGAGTTGAAATGATGGTGTTAATTAAATAGAGTTCTAGTAAGAAACATATAAGATATTTTATTATTTAGCTTGTCAATGGAATCCTATTTAGTCAAAATTGGGAAAATGATAAGGTTTTATGAAATTTAAATGATAATATATAATGAAATTATCTCTAGTAAAGTTTTGGTTTTTGATTAGTTTTGATTTATTGTGTATATGGATATTATGTGGGGAATGACTTGGGTGCCACCCCTTGTATTTAGTTCTAGACATTAAATGTGAAAAATTACTTAAGAGAACATGAATTTCATTAAGGGACTCACTTTGATTCCCTAGGAGGATGCCTTGTTGGATCCAAGGATATATAAATATAAGAAATTCCATGAGTTACCTTATATTCCTCACTGATTAATTTCTATGAATGCCTTGGGGCGGATTCCCCTTGGATTTAGGTGTTGTATTATGTTTTTAATTCCATATATTAATTCCATGTATTCCCTTCAGCTGTACTTGTGACTGTCATAAGATGAACTTCTTAGATTCAGATTGATTATACAAGGAAAAATTATATGGGCAAGGACCTAGATTCTGATCAATCCAGATAGTCCTAATGCCTTCAATTTGTATTTCCTTATATTTATTTTATAGAATTACAAGGTTAGGTTCCTTGGATTTTCTTAGATGGAACCAGGAGGAATGTCCTGGACAGATTCCTTAGATTATGGATTGGATTGGTAAGAGAGGAATTCTTGGTGGAGCCATCATGGATTACCCTATGTTTCATGGCTATGGTTTCCTTGTTTACAAAACTTGGAACTTACATGAGTTATGAGATCCATCACCCTGATCAAAGACTCACCTGTGATGACCGAAGTAATATAGATTTATGTTGGGTGTTTCCATATATCTCGAGCATCAGTGGTTTTTTTTCTATCTTTTTTATTTAGGATATTAAACTATCAAATTTTTAAATTGCTAAACTATAATTTTTTATTTATATCACTCCTTCATGAACTCTTATATGGACTATATATTTTAGGGATTCCATTGGTGGTGGCGTACTGATTTTTTACTCACACAACATCTAGGCTACCAAGGCACTTTGGTAATTGAGAATAAGACTATTTAATTGTAGGGATTGGTTTTGGAAAGTCCCTGATGTGTTGATTGATTGAGTTTTTCATGGATCATATGGAGTGTGGAAATTAGGACCAAGAAAGTCTTGAGACTGGATTGGGGATGATTTTTTAGTTTTATTTTATTTGTTTTTGATATCCTTTCATGTTATCTCCCCACATGTGATCAGTTATGGCTGGTATATAATTCCTCATTTTTATCAAATTTGGTATTATAGTTATTTATTGGAACTTTCCTTGACTTATCTATGATGGATGTTTAATACTGTTTATATATTTATTATTGTTTCTATTGCTATTATAACTCTGATAAGTGGGTATAATATTCCTACCATTCTAACTTATACTTTCACTGTTGGTCAACAACCTTTGGAATAAAAGGTGGTATGTTCGAGGCCATGCGACACATTGTACTAAAGCACTAGTTCAGTGGATCTAAGGGATCAGTGTTATAATAGGAAATACCAAAAATTATTGGAGGCCATTTTATACCTAGAAACCACCTATTTGAAATGGTAGGACCAACATGCCTATAAATAGGCATGGTCTCAGGCGTATAACACTTGAAGTCCTCTAATAGACCATAACTAGGTTGGCCTCAACACATCATCATGGAAGGCATGGTGAGTCCAAAATGGTCTAGGATTTAGAAACATTCCATATAGGGTCTTAGTGTTAGGATTTCATGGATTGGGTTGTTTGAGGCCACCATGACCACAATGGGAATTTCCACCCTGTGGTGAAGATTGTTTATGATTTCTAATATGGTTGAATTAGTTACCAATCTTTATAGGTTTCATGATTTTAAAAGATTAAACCATGTGAATTTATTTTGGGGAGTTATTAATTGGGTTTTGACTTGATTTATTCCCTATATTATCCCTAAAAGACCTCACCCCTCACCAATTTTCTTGGGAAGAGATGAAGGTGTTACTGATCTTAGGTGAAACCCCTAAAACACCAAATGCTAGTAATAAATTCCAAGGGATTAATAGAAAATTGGGGGATTATTTTCCCTAAGAACCCATGCAACATATTAATAAATATAAAATATCCAAGACAAACTAAATGATGCATGAAAATAAACCACATAACTCAATGAAATACTAATACAGTGAAATATCAAAGTACAAAAAAAGGTGCAATGCTAAGTCTCCAAATAGAAATACATTGGTACCAAAGTGGAACCATCTTGAAACAAGATACAGAAACACCATAACTCCAGATTTAGAAACCAAAACATTATTTAAAGTACCACCACTAGGTAAGTATATACTATAACCCTTCCGTATATCTTGGTTGGTGATATATGCAAACACACAAAAGTTTCTAAGTAGTGGGTGAGTATATCACTTAGTAAGATTTACCCAAAGGATTCCCATCACAAACCACTAAGGAAAAATGAGTTAGCACATTTTATAAAACATTATAGAAAAAAACTAAATAGTTTATATCAAATAAATAAACAAATTATATATAAAATATCAAATAAAACCTTTAAAACTATTACTTGTTTCTTGGAATAATCGTCCAAATTACACACCCACACACACACGATGCATGAAACCATGGACCACCATATAATTATGAGCAATGGGTCATCCTTTCACCAATACACCACTTGGTGAACCCATTTGATGGTGGTACTTTCACCCAAAATCCATACACATGATTATTTTATAGTGATACTTCCCCCATGATTTATTCCACATAAACATGAACACACAACAACACTCTTATACAATATTTACAATAAAATGTTTATTTAGATATAAATACCATATTTCAAAACCCAAAATTTTGAAATCACAATAAACAAGGGTTTTCCAATTCAATTTCAAAATATATTTCCAAAAAATCATAATAAAAAATTATAAAAGATCAATCCAACCAATTTTAGAACTGTATATTGAGAGAAAATCCACCTACCTTTATTATTTTTTCATAAAGGTTCTTAAATGTTTTTGAAGATAAACTTATTCCTTATATTCCTTTATAAAAACTCAAGAATATAACATCATAAAAAATCCAAATCCATATATAGTCTTACACACTGATCTAGGGTTCCATGTGAAACAAATCTAGGAGATCCAAGAATAGGAAGAAGGTGGAGACCTTAACCTTTGATTTCAAGAATAAATGCCCAAATTTTCATTTAAAATATTTTTTAGACATTAAATATCACTATAAATATAGTAGACTATCTCTAGAAGTTTAGAGTGAGGAGTAGGAAACTGATTGAGAAAAATAAAAGTGCATGATGGATAAAAATTAGTTGGGTATGATGGCTTCATGATGTGAATTAGGAATTCAAATCATGAATTCCTGAAATCTCACTTACACTATTTTTAATGTTTCCTAAGTTTATTTTCTATGAGAAACTGATTTCACATGATGAATGGTTTTCACATCCTAAACAAACCTAGAAAAACCATTCAATCTTTAAAAGGTTTCATGAAATCTTCCCCAAATAATTCGCAATGTGAATGTTTCCTGTAGAATTTTCCAACATCCAAACTCCAAGCTCTTCTATTATTACACCATCAAAATCTTCTAGTTAAACTATCCCAATTAATTAAAATGTAAAATAACAAGAATAAATATATGTCATACCTCAAACTGTGGGTGCTATATTAACCATAGCATTGGGATTTCTATCATTGGGAAGATGAAACAAATATAGCCATTTCTAACGCATACAATTTTCTAGTTTCGAAGTTTCCTATTGAACCTGACCATGCTTCCATAATAATATCACCAAAGAAATAGATCTCCCTCATAGGTTATTTTCCACTCTATCTAGATCCCATACTTTTTCCTAGAAAAAAGTCACATCTGACTCAAGAGTAACATGATCCGAACTGATCACATGTAATGGATTTGGATGAAATTATTCAGTTGAGAAACATATAAGATATTATAAAGAACACTAAATCTTATATGTAGTGATAAAATATATGAAACAATACTAATTTTTCTATAACTTTGAATGATCCCACATACCGTGGTACTAACTTCCCATGTTTCTCCAAGCATCGATGACCAGGATTCGATGACACTTTCAAGAAAACATGGCCACTGACATCAAAAGATAAAGGTAGATGATGATTATCTACATATTAATTATGTATTCTTTATTCCATATCTATCTGCTTCTAGATCATCTAGACTTTCTCCATAGTCTCATGGACAAGACTCAATCCAATCAAAGATCCCTCTCATGTTTGCACCCAACATAAAGGAGAATAATAAGGAAGGCAATACAAAGCCTTAAATGGTGGAATATTTATTGTATCATGATAACTATTGTTATAGTAGAACTCAACCAAAGGTATATGATCCTTCTATGAACCACTAAATTCCATGACACATGCTCTGAGAATATCATCCAATGTCTAAATAACATGTTCTAACAATCCACATGTCCATGAATGATAAGATGTGATCATATTAAATAAACTTCCAAGAGCCTGATGTGATGATTGTTAGAGTTGGTGTCCTAGAACCAATAGTTTTTACTTTGATTAAATGAATATTTCATGCATTAAATATTAAATTAAACATCTTATTACATATTGTTCATTGTTCTACATGACCATAATGTAATAATTTCCTAGATTATTTATCATATTGATAAGGTTATATTAGTTCCCCACTATGATGAGAACCTTTAAGTGATATGAAAATATTCTTAATATAGTTCTACATTTGGATAACATAATATGATGGGAAAAATAGTATATAGACTATCAGGTGTGAGTACTTGTAAGCAGATTAAAATTCTTCTCATGAAGTTCATACTTGGTAATCTCCAAGATGGGGGATTATGAGAATAGACCCACCGGTAGGAATTTTTTATGTTTTGGTGTCTTCAGATATTCGTATCTATGAGTGTGTGTAATGTTACTTCGACTTTTAGATTATCATTAATGCATGTCATGACTCACACACTTAGATTTGCTGATGAAAATCATCATGCCATGTATTGGCGGGAAGTAGGGTACATTGGGTGTATCAGGAATGACATGTTATTAATGGATAATTCAAGAAAGTATTTTTTCCTTCCATATTTATGGATGTTGATATCATGTCCCTTTGATTGGAATAGAACTGTCACCGTAAATTCCATGGCCATGGTGTAATGATGAGTTTATTTCAGATAGTCAAAGAATGATGTATCAATAATATACGCTGATAACACCATAATGTAACCTGCTTGATGAGGTTTTGTGACAACAGGATTATATTACTCAATGATCATTCATATGTGATTATTTTCATTTTGACTTAAATTTATTTCTATTGGGTGTCATTACCCATTTCTAGACATTAATCTTGGACTTTAGGCAATCCCACATAATTCCAACATGAAAGAATCCTAGAGGGTCACACACTAAGTGTTTCTGGTGGTCCTGATTAAATTCTATTTGAATTTTATTAATGGAATAAATATTATTCTCAAGACCGAGGAATAATTTTATTTAAGTTATATTTATCTAATAAATTAAATAAATATTTATTCACTGGAATGTGAATATGATATATCTATTTATTCTATTGAATATTTAATAAATATTTATTTACTAGTTTATGAATAAAATATTTATTTAAGATAATAATATATTTATTTTAGTGTTTAATAAATACAAGAGGATTTCGAATAGACCGAGATCATATTTGGTGATAAAATATTTATTTACGAGTCGGTAAATATTATTTATCCATTTTGCGTAAGTTGACGCACCAAAAAATAATAATACTGTTATGTGTCATGGAATTTCATTAATGCTTATAATTATATTTAATGGATGTTATGAAATTAAATTTTGTAACTAAAATCCCAACTCTATAAATAGACGACTACGTATATTATGTAATTCATTCGAAACTAATTCCAAGTTTCAGAATAAAGAATTGTTGCACACAAAAAATTCTCTCTTGACTCTTCCTTTTCTCTCCCTCACAAGAACAAGAAACCCAAGAGAGAATTTCTTCAAGACTAAAGAATGAGAAATCAAGAACAAATAATTAAATACATTCAATTTGTTGTGCTAGCACCTAGATAACGATTAGAGTTGCTTGGAGACCATTGAAGTATATCTGGATCAATGCTAAAGGGATTATATCCTTGTATCCTCGTAAGTGCAATGAAGGAAATCTGGAAGGGACATTTTAGAAGATCAACAATCATCAATGAATAAAGTTCCATAGCCCAGATATTTATTTCATCATATATTAAATAAATTAATTATAAACTTGACGTACAAGATCCTCACTATTGGTTTTGGGGAACAATTATTAAAATAAATCTTAATATATCACCCAGTAATGCACACTTCTGATGTACCCGAAACCAACAAGTGGTATCAGATGGGTCACATTTAAATTTATA
This sequence comes from Viscum album, assembly GCA_963277665.1. Taxonomy (NCBI): domain Eukaryota; kingdom Viridiplantae; phylum Streptophyta; class Magnoliopsida; order Santalales; family Viscaceae; genus Viscum; species Viscum album. Next base: position 2,104,000,656 of record OY728140.1, on the reverse strand, counting down.
TGTATTTATTTTATTTTTGATCTATGAAAAATTGTGGTTAGATTTTATTTTATGTTATTGTTTCTTTTATACGATTTAAATTAACATGTTATCGACTTCTTAATCATGTTTTTTCAGTGTTTCATTTTCTTAAAGGTTTAAGAAAAAATGAAGAATGACCAGAGATGCTATCAGGGAGTGTCAAATAATTGGATGGTAAAACAGGGTTACACGATGTACATCCATAGCACACGTTGTATACCCATGCTCAATGTATCTAGATGCATTGAGTAATTAATCACATGTAATTATTTTATTACACAACATGTGTTGAACGGGACAACCTGACACACGAAAAGCGGATACATGGTGTGTAATTGGCATGTACGCACCATGTAGTCTGTCCAAGTCAGCACACTGAAGCCCCAAACATGTGATTTGGATATATAAAAATTGAGGTATATTACATGTAGCTACATGTACATACCATGTAGTCTCCCATTAATGGAAAAAATTAAAATTACGTTAAATTTAAAATTATAGCATTAAAACCTCATTTTATTAATTAACAAATCGTTGTGTGTTTGATAATTTAACAATGGTTTTAAATAATTTTAATTGCTCAATTAATTTATTGTATTTAATATTTAAATATTGGTTCAACCATTTATTTTCCATGAATTTCATTAATGATGGTCATCTCTAAATAAGCTCATAGTATCATTAAGATTAAAGAGAATTAATTAATTAATGTAAGCATGATTATCTTAAATAATAAAAGAAAGAATAATGAAATGAATGCTAGACATTTATTTTTGCGTATTAATTTAATATGTGACCATTAATGATCTTTACCAAGACCTATATATGTGTTGAAATTTATTTAATTACATTTATTTCAAGGGTTTTCAATTATTTAATATTAAATTAAAATATGGCATGTGAGTCATCCTTCCCTCCATTATTATGTAGGATCTACGTGTCCAAGGATATTTTTGTAATTAACTTTAAGAAATCCTTTGGTCCCCCTCACATACTTGTGAGTAATAAATATTTTTAATTAATGGATAATCCCCAGGAACATGGAGACTATTCAAGACAGAACCATAATGACACCAACTCAGTGATACATTGGGGGACACATAGAATGTTATTGCTCATTCAAGTCCGACATAAGGAGTTTTTTCCCCTAGTTATAGGTTGATTTAATTTTTGATAATTAAATCAAACATTTTTTAATATCATGATAAGATCGTTTAATTATTTATTTTCCATATAATGCATTAAAATTATATTTATTGATGAAATACCGCAATCACACAAATGAATGAATTAATATGCAAATAAGGAATGAAAATAAAATTAATTATGCATAAATGTTTTTTCCAAACATGGTTAATTAATTAAGTAATCATGCACATAAATATTAACAAGACATGTAAAGGATAAAACAAGATAAAAAGTTTATGCATAGTAAAATAAAATATCTCAATCTAATATTAAGTCAGGATGATCCTTCTGTTATTTGATTAGGAGAAAAACTCAATAGAACTACGTGTTTGAAAAACCCTTGTTGTTAAACTTACTTTTATAAAGGGATTTCTAATGAATGTTTTGGGTTTACTTAACCATTTTAAATCAAGAGGAGTAGTCCTTGCTATAGTTGGTGTAATTTGGAGGCAAGTGTTGAGAAAATCATGGTTAGGATTTCTCGATTGGGGAGTCCACTCAACGGACCAAGGAGCTCCAATCTCGTAGTTGACAAAGAATTTCCCACCTAAATACCTTCAAAATATTTTGAACAAACCTTGTTAGTGTTATGTAAATGAGAATATAGATCCCTACCACTAGAATATCCTAGAAACTAGAAATTCCATGTTCATTTTGAGGGATATTGGGACATGATAAAATAGCGGGAGATTTAATAAAATCAATTAATTATTTCTCAAAAAAAATTCAATCAAGAAAAGTACTAATAATATTCTCTTTTTAAATTGTAGAATAAAATTAAAAACTCACTATCCCTATGATCAATATTGGATAAAGAAAATCTACTCAATGGAAGTAACTTCCAGGAGTGGTTTAGACACCTTCTGGTTGTTCTATACCATGAACGGAAAACTTACATGCTAGAATCCTCAATTCCTGATCCACCTACTCAAGAGGCTAGTGATGAATATTTCCTAGTATATGAAAAAAATATAAACAATGTATTCAACATTAAACATTTTATGCTCTCATCTATGTCCAATGAAATCATGAAGTTTCATGAAAACATGGATACATATTGCATGCTTGATCACCTCTATAGTCTTTACCAAGAGAGATCTAAAAAGGAAAAATTTGATATTTTCAAGGTGATATTTCAGAGTAAGCTTGGTGAGGGTTTCCCTATTGGGACACACATAGTCAAGCCCATTGGCTATATTGAGTGCCTAGAGGTTCTAGGGTTTAAACTCTCCGAAGAACTGGGCATTGACATCATTCTGGAATCACTCCCTCAGAGCTTCTCTAGTTTTGATGTGAATTTTAATATGAATAATATTGAGAAGTCTTTGTCAGATCTTCTTATCCTCCTTTTCCAAGTAGATAAAGATATGAATCTTGAAAATACTTTTGTCCTTATGGTGAAAAAACAGAAAGGGAAAGAAAATATCATTAAGACCAAAGCTTCTTCACGCCCTCCTAAGAAGAAGAATATCAAAGGAGAATCAAGGGAATATGATTTTTTCTATTTCACATGCGGCAAGAAGGGCCAATGGAAGAAAAATTACACCCATATAAAGAAGAAAGGGGAATCTTTATGTGTGTTTATTATCATGTTCAATTTATATATTTCTACAAATTCGGTATTAGATACAACTTGCGGGGCTCACATATTTATTCCAATAAAGGAAACAAGTAGATTTAGAAAAATTGACCGAGGGGAGGTAGATATACGAGCATCCAATAGAGATAAACTTGCTATTGTAGCTATTGGGGACTACCACCTCACATTGCTGACCAGAATGATCTTGGTTTTAAAAGTTTTTTATTATGTTCCTTCAGTTACCAAAAACATTGTTTCTGTATCCAGACTAGATATATATGGAATCACCTTAAAATATGTAAATATATGTTACTTATTTTATAAATATAGCATTTGTTATGGTAAGAAACATTTACATAACAATCTTTACATGTGGGATTACATGAACCAAGTAACGGCGATTTATAACGAAGTTACCTCACATGTATCATACCACACACAAATTTTTCATCACTAGATAGGTTATGTAAATGAAAAATTCTTGACAAAATTACATCAAGATGGATATTTAGATTTTTTAGAACTAAAACCACTTGGTTCATTTCATGAATGTTTACAAAGAAAAATTACCAAATCCCCATTTGGTGGGAAAGGTGAAAGGGCTAAAGAGCTTCTTGAATTAGTTCATACCTATGTGTGTAGACCATTTCCTATTGAAGCAAGGGGTGGGTACTCATACTTTAAAACTTTTATTGATGATTTTAGTGGATATTAATATATTTACTTAATGAAGTATAAGTCAAATTCATTTGATAAATTCAAGGAATACAAGAACGAAGTTGAAAACCACCTTGGTAGGAAGATCAAGAAACTCCACTCAGACCGAGGTGGATAATATCTTAATCAAGACTTGATTGATTACTTATAGGAGTTTGAGATCCTCTCCCAACTCACTCCTCTTTTCATGCCTCAGTGGAATGGTGTAAGAAAAAGGAGGAGCTACACCTTGTTGGACATGGTGAGATCAACGATGAGTCATGAAAGTCTTATATTATCCTTTTGGGGATATTCATTACAAATAGAGACACACATACTAAACTAATTAAAAAATAAATCAATAAATGGTATTCCATATGAATTATGGAGTGGAAGAAAAACCATGTTATCAAATTTACATGTGTGGGGAAGCGAAGTATTTATTAAGGCCTCTTCTGGTAACAAACTTCCACCCTGAGGAACAAAGTGTACCTTTATAGGATACCCTAAGGAACCAAGGGGATATTACTTATACATACCCTCATACAAAAGGGTTATAGTGGAAAGACACACCATATTCTTTGAGAGGGAGCACATATCCAAAAGGGATAGTGGGAGTGATATAAAATTTAATGAAGTCAAGGATTAAGGAACACAAGAGTTGGTACAAGATCCGATTCTACGTAGCCCTGTGGAAGAAGAAACTATTCTAGAGACACAAGAATTGAGTAGGAGTACAATAGAAGTTATATAAATATAATGGTGTAGTTTTTATGTTACTGATGATGGAGAATCGTTATTAGTTGATAATAATGATCCTCTAAACTATAAGAAAACAATAAGTGGCACAAATGTTTCCAAGTGGCAAAAATCCATGAATTTTGAAATGTATTCCATATACCAAAACCAAGTCTAGATTTTTTTAGATCCTCTAGTGGATGTAAAGCCTATTGGTTTCAAATGGGTATTCAATAAGAAATTGGAAATGGAAGGATAATTTAGTACCTACAATGCATGACTGGTTGCATAAGGGTTTAAACAACATCAAGGTATTGACTAGGATGAAACCTTTTCACCAATTTTAATGATGAAATCCATCATAATTATACATTCCATTATAAATTACCATGAATACGATATTTGGAAAATGGATGTCAAAACAACCTTCCTTAAAAGGAACATCTGGGAAGATGTATACATGATACAACCTGAAGGGTTTGTGACTCCAAAGGATTCCAATAAGATATTCAAGTTGAAAAAAAATCCATTTATGGATTAAGAAAAGAATACAGGTCATGGAACATTCATTTTGATGAATCCATAAAAATTTTGGGTTTTATAAATAATGAATGTGATACTTGTGTCTACAAACAGTTTAGTGGCAGTGTAGTCATTTTCTTAATAGTATATGTTGATAACATATTACTTATTGGAAATGAAATACCAGTATTATAGTCTATTAAGGAATGGTTGAATAAATTATTTTCCATGAAATACTTGGATGAGGTAGTATATATTATTGGGATTAAGATCTATCATAATAAACCCAAGAGGTTGCTCGACCTAAGTCAAAGTACATACATTGACAAGATACTGAAGAGATTCAATATGGAACAATCCCAGAGGGGATTGTTTCCAACATCACATGGAATTAATATTTCCAATAAAATGTGTCCTCAAACCCATGAGGAAAGAAATAGAATGGAAAATATTCCATACACATCAGTGACTTGGTCAATCAGGTATTCTATGATATGTACTAGGCTATATATATCCTATGCATTAAGTGTGGTAGGAAGATATCAAGCTAATCCAGGTGACCTCTATTGAATGAAAGTTAAGATTATCCTTATGTATCTAAGGTGTACTAAGGATATGTTCTTGTTTTATGAAGGAAATGAGGAACTATTCATCAGAGGATATGCAGATACTAGTTTTGAGACTGATCAAGATGACATGAAGTCACAAATGGGATACATCTTTACTTTGAATGGAGGTACTGTGAGCTGGAAGTGATCAAAGAAGGTTATGGCCACAGATTCTATAGTAGAGTTTGAGTATATTACAGCTTCTGAGGTAGCTAAAGAAGTAGTTTGGATGCACAATTCCATCCAATATCTTTATGTGGTACCTAGTAGTAAATATCCCACAACACTCTACTGTGATAATACTATAGTGGTAGATCTTTCAAAATATCCAAGGTCACATTAGCAGATAAACCATATACTTCAGAAGTATTATCTCTTGAGGGATATTTTTCAGAGAGTTGAAGTTGCAGCGAAAAATATTTCCATGGAAGAAAACATGGAGGGCCCCTTGACTAAACCCTTGACTTAGCAAAAACATGATTATCATGTGAGGTCTAGCAGACTGAAATTCGTAGGCAGTTGGACCTAGTCCAAGTGAGATTTTGTTAGAGTTGATGTCATAGAACCAACTATTTGTACTTTGATTACATGAATATTTGATGTATTAAATATTAAATTAAACATCTTATTGCATATTGTTTATTGTTCTACATGACCATAATGTAATAATGTACTAGAGTATTCTTCGCATTGAAAAGGTCATGGTAGTTCCCCTCTATGATGAGAGCCTTGAAGTGCTATGAAAATATTCTTAATATAGTTCTATGGTTGGATAACATAATATGATGGGACACATGGTATATATACCATCAGGTGTGATTAATCAAAAGCATATGATACTTCTTATCATTAAGTTCACACTTGGTAATCTCCAAGATGGGAGATTATAAGAACAAAACCGCCAGTAATAATTCCACATGTTTTGGTGTCATCGAATATTTATATCTATGAGAGCGTGTAATGGTCATTATAATTTAAGATTATCATTAATTCATGTCATGAATCATGCAATTAGATTTTCTAATGAAAAACATCACACCATATGTTGGCGGTAAGTAGGGTACGTTGGGTGCATCACGATTGACATGTTATTAATGGATAATTCATGAAAGGATTTTTCCCTTCCATATTTATGGAAGTTGATATTTTGTCCCTTTTATTGAAATAGAATCATCACCCTAAATTCCATGTCCATGGTGTAAAGATGAGTTTATTTTAGATAGTCAAAGAATGATGTATCAAGCGTATAGGTTGATGACACTATCATGCCACCTTCTTGATAAGATTTTGTGACAAAGAGATTATATTACACAATGAGAATTAATATGTGGTTGTCATCATTGAGGCTTTAAGTTCTTTCTCTTAGGTTACTTGACCCGTTTATAGATAGTAATTTTTGAATTTAGGTACGCCCACCTAATGCCAATGAGAAAGAATCCTATAGGGTCACACACTAAGTGTTTCTGGGGGTCTCGATTAAATTCTATTTGAATTTAATTAATGGAATAAATATTATTCTCCAGACTGAGGAATAATTTTATTTAAGTTATATTGACCACATAAATTAAATAAATATTTATTCACTAGATTGGGAATACAATTTATTTATTTATTTTATTGAATATTTAATAAATATGTATTTACTAGTTTATGAATAAAATATTTATTTAAGAGTATAAATTATTTATTCGGGTGTTCAATAAATACAAGAGGAGTTCGAATGGACCAAGACTTTTTCCGGTGATAAAATAATTATTTACAAGTCGGTAAATATTATTTATCCATTTTTTACAAGTTGGAAAACCACAAAATAATAATTCATTTATTATTATTATGTGGAATTGGAGTTCATTAATGGTTATAATTATATTTAATGGTTGTTATGAAATTAAATTTTGTAATCGAAATCACAACTCTATAAATAGACGACTATGTATATTGTGTAATTGATTCGAAACCAATTCCAGGTTTGGGAATAGAGAATTTTTTAACACACCGAATTATCTCCCGACTAATCCTCCTCTCTCCCTATCAAGAACAATAAACCTAAGAGAGAATTTCTTTAAGATCGAAGAACATGTAATCAAGAACAAAAAATTCAATAAATTTGATTTGTTGTGATAGCACTCAGAGAATGAGTGGTGTTTCTTAGGGACCGTTGAAGTATGTGTGGATCATCGCTCAAGGTAATATACCCTTGGATCATCGCAAGCGCAATGAAGGAAATCCAAAAGGGTTGTTTTGGATGATCAACAATCATTAACGAAGAAAGTTCATATACCCAGGTATTTATTTATTCAGATATTAAGTAAATTAATTATAATTTTGACTTGAAAAATCTTCTCTCTTGGTTTCGGGAAATGATTATTAAAAGAAAGTTTAATATATCACCCAACAATGAATGCTTCCGCTACACCCAGAACCAACAATGATTAGCAAAATTTATAAGTAAAATGGGGGTCTCTATCAAATACAATTAAAAATCTAACTCCTTGTAATCTAACAACTTATCAGATATTCAATTTTTTTAAGTCCTCTATAATTTCACATTCCCTGATAGGGATAAAGTGTCCTGAATTAGTAATTTGATCCACTAATATCCCTATAACATCATGCTTCCATTATATTCTTGGTATACCTTTGAAAAAATCCATCAAAATTTTCTCCCACTTTCATATAGCTATAGGAATATACTAAAACATTCCATCCAGTCTTTGATGCTCTAATTTTACCTACTAAAATGTTAGACATTTCACCATATATTCTGCACTCTTGTGTTTCATAGCTGCCCACCATAAATGTGTTTTCATCACCTTATACATTTTTTGAACACCTGTGTAATGACCCAGAATTCTATTAATAAAATTTCCCTTCTTATAATTATTTCATATTGTATAAATCACATAAAATCACATAGAAAAAAGAATAAAACCTTTATAAATTAATAATGAATTAAATAAGATGTATTTTTAGAAGTTAAGGAACATATACTGATGAAATAGTAACTTGACCTTAGGAATAGTAATATGACCATTATGAATAGTAAACCTACCAAATGATTAGTAACCTCACCCATGAAAGTATAATTAAAATTTAGGCATCACATAAATGAAAATATGACATAATTATATCATAGTATAAGTAAATGAATATTTTAAAAATTATTAATTAAATGTTGGTATTTTTGTGAGTCATAAATATTTAATTATAGATTAATAATTAATAAAATGATATAAAATAAAATTTAGTTTTCATAAAATGTATTAATAAATCAATATTTTTTTATTTTAGGATAATTTAATGAGACCTTAGTTAATTTTTTAGAGTTTTATAAAATCAATTATAACTTTAAAAACTCTATTTTTGGATTAAATGATGAATTTAATTAAAAATTAAATTTATCATATTTAGAAAATTATTTTCATAAAATGGAGTTAATTTTTTAATTCCATATGTCAAAAAATGGTTAGGGTGAATTTCTGGGATTTTTCTAAAATACATGAATTTTTGGTGAATAGTAAAATATGATAATTTACGATAAACGTTAAATACATGAATTATTGAGTCATCAGTGATGTATGACTGATGTAAGCCAATAATCTCGAACTTTACTTCATTATTTTAATATATTTAGTGATAATTCTCAAACTATTCATATTCTTGATCCAAAATAATAAACAAATGAATAAAATATTCAAAAAACTTCTCTCTCTTACACTATAAATACCACCCCTCACCACCCATTCTCTTCACTCCTTCCAAGATTTGATCCTTATAAAATTTATACCCAATACTATTAGAAATCACATACTCCATTTCTAGGATCTTGTGGTCCTATCAAAATATCAAAACCAATCCCCTTAAGGAGGTTCTCAAGGAGGATAATTCAAGAGGTAAAAATCCCCTTTCTTTTCTTTTATTTTCTTTCAATTTCTTTTATTTTCTTATCCTTCTATCAAATCCCCTGTCCAAAGTGACATGATAACTATAGTATTATTTATATACTTTAATTATATCATTTTAATTGAATATATATAATCAAACTCTTTTCATTCTCTCTTTTATTCTATAAATGAAAACATCACCCATGACGTGTCAATTTACCGACATCATGGACAATGCATTTTCATTTTCCATTAATGAATTTAAGGATGTTAATAAAAACATAATTATGATAAAATTATATTTTATTATACATATTAAAATTTATTTAGTATTATATATCCATTATATATACATGATATTAATTAATAAGACAGAATTATTTTGTGCCGATTAAAACACCACCAAAATGATATAAACAATTATCATTAAAGTTCTATCTAATGAATCATAATCATATCTTGAAAAAATATATATAAGACCATTAAATATTCTATATGTTCATTAATAACATATAATTCTAATTTTGGATAATTATACCCATTTTATATGAACTTCCATAGCCATATACAAGAAAATTAATCATGAAAACCAAGGAAATAAGCAGTCCTGAATGATAAAATTGTATCTTATAACTAATAAAAAAGACCATAAATGAAACTAATAAAATTATATTAAATCAAATAAATTTTATAAAAGGTTCTTAATTAATTAATTTATGGATTTAATTTGATTATCCGGGACATTAAGGTCAAGTGCAAAGCACTTTCAGAAATAAGGTAAGGGTTTTCTTTATAAACCTCCATTTTCATTCATGTTATGATTAATCCCTCTATACACCAATGCAATTATTTATTATTTATATATAATTATTCTAATTTTATTATATATGTTCCAAAATCATGTATCTAGTTTATTTCATCTTTCTTTTTTGGGGAAATACATGTTTTACAAGGTTCCGTTCTAATTTCTTCCCGATACGCAAGCCTGATTAAAGGGAACATCTTGATTTCTTACCCATTTTCAAGTACCATAAATAATTTGTTTTAAGACAAAATTATTTTTCTAAAATCACCAATTTTGTAATGAAAAACTATATTTTTTAATTTCTAGTTTTATAATAATAATCATGACTTATACAAATGATTTTACCAAAATAAATCTTCTTTGTAAAGTAAAAAGGGTATTTCTCTCAACAATTCCTCATCTATTTTATTAGAGTATTTGCATCTATTTCAACACATCTATTTAATTTTATGATTTATTGATATTTATCTCTTATTATTATTATCGTCTACCTTATTTTATTAAATGGTTAATGATCAGTTTGACTGTGGATGTGCTATCTTGATGCCATTCACCATACAACTTAGAATGGTTAGTGATTATGATTAAAGATTGGGAAAAGTTATTTACATTCCATATGTTTTTGATTTTTATGTTTAACCCCATTAATATGATGGATTAATTGGACTTAGAAAGTTATGGGTGGGTCCTGCTATAGCCCCTCGATGCATCGATAGGTCTAATGAGACAAAATAGAAATGGATTTTGGCCGAGGCTTTAACCATTTATTTTCAGATGTCATGTCAAGGCCTTGATGATATATTTAAGATGTTTAAAATTATGTATTACCTCATTATGATATTAGTATTTAATAAATAATGTGAATATTTTACTATTAGAATATCCATGGTTAAGTTTCATGTGATTATTTATATGGCATTATTTATTCTGATTTTATTCCTTCCATATTATGATCAAGATTATGTTTGAATGGCATGTGTTATTTTAGTTATTCACTGTGGATTATTATTTATGATTCTCATATATTACTTAACATTATTGAGCATCTGAGATCACCCCTTTCTTATGTTTTATTTTTCCCTAGGATATGAATATGAATATTATGAATGACTTGTAGGGTTAATCTTAGAGTTTATGTGTGTTAACAATGAAGTTTCAATGTTGTTTTTTCCTTTCAATTTATAATGTACAATTCATGTATGTAATCTAGATTCTAAATCTACCAAACTTATTGGTCCTTTGGGATTCAAAACTTGTATCTATGACAATGTAATAAAGTAAGGAACCAATTCTGCACGATTGGGGTTAGGGTCTTTACAACCAGGATGAATAAACCATTTTAAATAGTGATATACTAAAAGGATCTATTCTTGAAAAGATTGAGGAACTAAAATTTGATTTTGAAAGCTATCCCCACCATTTATTTTTGACTTAATGGTGATGAAATTATAAAATTATATCTGATATTTTTTACCAACTTTATTAAATCCAGAACAAGAATTATAGGAAATAAAACTATGTGATCACCCTTAAAACACAATCAAAATGAAATCACCAATCATTCTCATCAACTTTCATCAGTAAAAAGATTCTTGTACCGCTTCGCTATACAATTTTTGACTCAACACATCTATGTCTGAATTCCATTTATTGAGTGTGTATATGATTAATTCTTATCATAGGTCATGGAAAAACAATTTTTATTATTTCCTAAATTTAGTCTAGAGGTTAACCCTTAGTTTATCTCCAAATGAAGAGAGAACACAAAACAATATTGTCTCTTTTTTTGGTTTTTTGATTTTTTTTAAAATTAATTTTGATAAAGTGAGTACATGAAGTAGTTTTATTTATTATATTTTAAAAAAATTGATAAATATAGTGACTAGAGTGGGTTTGGCTAGTTCTAGTTTTGTGCTATCATGATTTCCAAATTTTACCCCGTTTTTTTGTAATTCTAAATGGTAAGAGATAGATTGATCTACCAAGTTATTTCTACCACTTTTCCAGATGGTTATGATGAGATTATTCTTATCTGAAACCTCAGGTTGGTTTACCCTCCTTCCCATGTGTGTATCATTGCAATAGGTTCCCTTTATTAATTACTAAAATACCCAACTAGGAATTTTTGTTCCCCAATAAACCAAAATTCGCAACTTATAATATTACACATGTGATAACAACTGTCGAGAAGTCACCACACAATCCTAATATCATCCACTATATATAGAAAATAATTGGGTGGATGGAGAAATGAATCATCAACCAAGGCAATTAAAATTAAAAAAATCAAAACTGAAAGAAACCACATTTAGAATTTAAATATTAAATTGAGAATTGAAACCAAATACATAAATAAGAAAGGATTTCATTTAATTTAATTAAAAAAACTCAAGAAAAGAACATAGGTCCAGCCTAACCCTTTATGGATCACTCACAAAAACTACCCCTCCATAGATGGGAAAATTGAGTTGATTTAGGGGAGGGAAGACATCACAGAATGAAGAAAAGAAAAGAAAAGAAAAGAAAATAAAAGTATGTAAATAAACCTATAGCAGGACATCATCCAAATATCCTTTCCAATTGATTCTCTATCAATCCACCCTGGTCTCTTATTTATAGTCATGTAAGATCCCTATGGTCATCATAAATGACGAATTAATGAGTTTTATATCATAATGGGTTGTTTCGGGGGAATAATAAGGTGTGTAATCTATTTATTTCTACCAAAGATAATATTATTACATTATTGTAGAGGGTTTCACATCATGTAAATATTTCATGACATGTAATATGTGGGGTTGTGATTATTTTTCACGTTTTTTATTCATCAAGGTTCAAAGCATGTAAATAAATTACATGACACCTAATGTGTGGGGTTGAAATTCTCACAACATGTATTTACATCTTTTAATCCTTCATATTTTACATATTGAATGATATTAAAGACACATAATGTTGAATTCCAATGTATTTTTTCTAGTTTCATCCTAATTATTCACTTAAAAACCATTATCTTTTTTGTTCAAACTCTTATGGTCAGTGAAAAATGTGAACTTTTTTACCAAGATTTAATGCCTCCACGTCTTTAAGGCATGTAAAACCCTAGATAATTCCAATTTAAATGTCAGATAATTATTCTCATTCACTCACAACTACCTTGAACCATAGACCACAACATGGTCTCCTTGCATGAGAACACAACTAATACCAGATCCAGGTACATCACAGTATACCATATAAATGTTACCTGGTTATAAAAAGATTAGGATGTGTAATGAGGTGAGATGAGATTTGAGTTCTAAAAGGAATTTATGACATTCATCATTCCATATAAATGGAACACCTTTCTTTGTCAGAGAATTCATGAGAGGAGAAAGTATTGAGAAATACTGAACAAAGCAGTGATAATTGCCTGCTAATACCAGAAAAATGTGTACCTAAAAACCATTATTTGGTGATTTCCAATAAGATGCTAATTCTATCTTCCTAGGTTTAACTAATATTCCTTATTCAAAAGTTAAATTCCCAAGGAAATGGAATTCTTGAATCTAGAAGTCATACTATGAAAACATTTCATACAAATGATGATCTCAGAATGCAATTAGTACAATTTCCAAGTGATCCTCATGATCATTACTATTTCAAGAGTAAACCAGAATATCATAAAAAAATACCATAACAAAATAATCAAGGTACCTATGGAAGATTTGGTTCATCAATTCTATGAAGGCTTCTGGTGAGTTAGTTAGACAAAAAGGCACAACTAAGTGCATTGTTAGTTAGACCAAGAGTCATCCCATCATAACTGAGTTGTAATTATATGGAGTAAAAAATGATATAGAGATTGAATAACCAAGCCCCTCTATGGTGCAAGGTACCATTCTTTTGAACAACATTCTCATGGTGTGAGGGATCCAAGTGGTTCTCTAATATCAAACAAGACATTCATAAAAGTGGAGTTCAAAAGAATGGTACCTCACACCATAAAGGGGCTTGGTTACTCGATCTCTATATCTTATTCTACTCTATATAACTGAAACTGAGTTATGATGGGATAACTCTTGATTCCCTATTTAGGTGTTGACTAAACTATCGAAGTTTTCCTAGAAACATCCCTGTTCACCTATATTTGTGGATGTGAAATAGTATGATGGGACTATTTTGTTCGAGTGTATGAAAGATGAGGACAATTTGATCTAGATCCACCTAATGATCTTATAAGGTTATGAAAATACTTCATAATATTACCTTTATTTCCACAATGATGGAAATTACTTAGTGGTGCAGTGCATTAGTTCTTCTTATGCCCAAACAAACCACATTGGAAAAATCCTACTTTCCTTTATGATCTTCTTGTAAAGTTAATTGATTCAGAGGGATGAGTCTGATGTGTGACACCTCCTTGAGAATATTCATCTATCTTCCTTTTATTTCCAACACTAAATTTCCAACCTATTCTCATGTAAACAAATATGATACCTCTAGTAAGATTACTAGAAAGATCTCTTTTTACCACTAAATCTATATTAACCATCTCCGTATAATTCAAAATGAGTAGGATATTTATCTTGGATCAAATATCATTTCACAATCCCAACTCAAAGATACACATCTTCAAGGATTCACTAGAAGATACTTTTAAAGTGAAATGGTCCATGTTTATAAACTTAGCCGAAAACTCTATCACAAAGAGTTTTTCTTGATTTAAGATAATGAAACCCATTGTTCTTTCCATTTTTAAAGTGTGGGGATAAAATTATTTGTTAAAAAATTCATAAAAATACTCCCACATAAGACCTTAGTTATATTTATCCAGGATAGATAAATCCCACCATTAACATGAAATATCTTCAAATGTATAGGTTTTCAACTTAATCATTATCTCTTACAGTGCACCAAGAAAATCAAATATTCCATTCATTCAGTTAATCCACACTTCCTCTTTTTTAGGGTTTATAATCCCCTTGAAAAGAAGGTGGATTTTGTTTTTAAAGCTATACCAAATGATCTACTTTCCTTGGTTTATCATTTCAATTTCCTCAATTAATATCTTGAAATGATTTCACAATACCCTATCCAAGTTTTTGGTTTACCTGTGGCTTAAGTGAAACCACATTTTTAATTTCTTTTTAATGCTATTTTTATGACATATTCCTAGTTATATATTATATAAGCATAATAATACACCATTTAGAACATTTTTCTTTAAGAAAATAATTCTTTAATAAATTAAAAAACATTATAAACAATTATCTTTACCATGAAAAATAACCACCAAATCATTTTTTATTTTATTAAAAACCCACTTTAAGGAAAAGTGGGAACTATATAGAACATTCACTACAACAATATACACGGACCCTCCAAAAACACAGTTCATCATACAGATCTCAAAATTCTGAAATTCAAACATCACCACGCCTCGCAGTCTAACCGAGTACTAATCCCACGACACACACATGATCACAAGTATTCAAAAATAAAAATTCAAAAGATTCATCATCACCATTCTAGAACCACAAGATTCCCACAGTGGCCTTCATCATCAGTCACATCACCCATCACCAATCCTGAACCCATCCACGCTGGAGCCGAACACCGTACTTCCTACATGCGTCAATTCAACAGTGCATCCATCGTCACCGTCCCATCGAAGAAAACCAATCCGAACCATGAAAAAAACATCACCAACATCCACACCATTGTCATAACTGATGAAATCCATCTCCATTTCCGAATAAGGAAAACACTAACTAGGGGTTTGCAAGAAACATATGAAAAACCCGATCAAATAAGACCTTAGAAACAAAATCCACTAAAACCCACCAATTCCATGAGACAAACTCCTGAAAAAATGGGAATAAGACGTTCCAAAAAGACAGATCCATCGAAGAAGTCAGATCGAGGAAGACACTGACCAGGAACCATGAACAATAACCAGTGTAACCATTATTTAAAAAATAAACCATTACAATAATTTTCAAAAATCATTTTAACAATATATGAATAATCCAGTCCTAGTGGTAAGTCTATGTACTAATTCATGATATGAAATAATCATTGGATAAACCCTTTATGATTATATAAAAATACATCTATAAGTTTATTAAAACACTTTTGTACTTGAACATGCTGGTGAATTTTATTTCATCATAAAGAGGTTAGATACGTCTTTTTATTCTATAAATATTAAGTTCTGATAGTTCTATCCCCTTGATACCAACCCAAATCAAAGATAAAAAAACTAATACCATTTGTAACACCACACCCCTCACCCATTGTCTTAGTAAGAGATGGAGGTTATACTAATCTTATCTAACATCCTCAAGATATTAAATTATAACAATAAATGCAAAGGGATAAATAGAACATTGGGGAAATTTATTTCTGAAGAACCCATACAAATTCTCAAGAAATATATAATATTCAATAAAAACTAAATTATGAATGGTAATAAACCACATAACTCAATGAAATACCAATACAGAGAAGTATTAGAGTATAATAGAAAAAGAAATAAAGGTGAAATGATAAGTCTCTAAATAGAAACACATTGGCACAAAAGTGGCACCATCCCATACCAAGATGAAAACACTCCCCAAATCTAGTTTTACCAACCAAACCATGATGTCAATGACCACCACTAGAGAAGTACAAAACATTAACCTTACCTATGTCTTATTATATGATATCTGCTAATCCAAAAAGTTCCCAAGAATAGGGTGGGTATATTACTCAGTTGGATTTCCCTAAATACTTCCCATCACACACCACTAGGAAAAAAATGAGTTAAATTTTTTTATAAAATAGGATAGAAATAGGTAAATAGTTTATATCAAATCCATAAACTAGTTCTATAAAAAAAATCAAATAAAACCTTTACAATCTTTTCTTTTTTTTGGGAATAATAATCTCAATTCCACACCCACACGCCCACATGATGCATGGAACTATGGACCTCCTTATAGTCATGAGTGGTGAGTCATTATCTCAATAATACTTTTCATGGTAAACCCAATTTATGGTGGTACTTACACCCATAATCCATCCATATCATCATTTAACGGTGTTACTTCCTCCCATTATCCATTCTACATGAACATGAACACATGCAAACACTCTTATGCCAAATTTACAATATACAATTTATTTAAATAGAAACCCCATCTTTAAAAACCCACCCTTCTAAATTCAAATCAAATAAGGGTTTTAAAATTCAATTTCACAAGTGATTTACAACAAATAATAAGCATAATTTATCAAAGATCAGGCCAACCAATCTTAGAACTATAGAGTGAGAGAGAATCCACCAATCTTGATTACATTTTCATAAAGGACCTTAAATTATTCCATGTATGAAACTATTCCTTATGTTCTTCTATCAAAACTAAAGAATATATCATTTACATAAATATAAATCCATATATCCAGTCTTACACACTGATCTAGGGTTCTAGGTGAAATAAATCAAAGAGATCCAAAATGAATAAGAAGGAGGAGAACCTAACATTTGATTTCAATAATAGTCAACGATTCATTTCTAATGGAGTTTAGACATCAAAGATCACCATAAATCACCTTGGGTAGACTTGGAAGTTGAGAGGGAGAAGAAGGAAAATGAATGAGAAAAATACAATCATACATAGAATAACAATTAGTTGGGTCTGACAGATTCATAACATGAAATAGGAATTCACATTGTGAATTCATTGAGATCCTACATAAAAAATATTCTTGATTAACATCAGTTTATTTTATAGGAGAAACATATTTCAAGATTTGAATGGTTTTCATATCCTGAATAGACTCAAAAAAATTCACAATTTATAATGTTTTATATAATCTTCCCTAAACAATTAAAAATGTGAAACACTTTCTCAACATTAATGTTTCCTATAGAATTTTCTAGTATCTAGAATCCAAGATATCCTCCTCTTAAACCACTGAACACTTACAGTTAAAAAATACCAATGGATTCAAACATAAAAGCACAAGCCTAAATAGATGGAGTACCTCAAACTAGGGTGCTAAAAACTCTTTCCCTACTATCATTACTTGGATAATGATTTGGATGAATACATGGAGAGGTTTTGGAATGATTTCTTCTCCTCTCTTAGGTGTGTGAATCAGAAGATTCTAGATAAGGTGAATAAGGAGACCTATTTTTATTCAAATGAGTGATAAGAAGATCATACACATCTCTAATATCTTCTCCTAATATATTAAATTATGTGATCAACCTTGAGGTAGGGAGACCTTATCATACACAACATATTTAAATGGCGTTGTATTGATTTTTTGGCGTGTGCATGTATCCCCATGGTACCCATGCTTAGTATAATTTACATATGGTGTGTATGTAGCCCATGAGACCTATGCTTGATATGATTTTCACTTGGTGTGTGTGTGTGACCCATGTTACCTATGCAAGATATGATTCCCATGTGGTTTGTGTGTAACCCATGATACTTATTCTTGATCTAATTCACATGTGGATTTGTGTTGGTCATGTGATTCTTTATTGACATGACATTATTATGATCTACCTAATTGTATCATTGTGTGTTACATGTATAGTTTCTATATATTTGTAATTGAATGACTAGGTTGATCCATATGGGTTAGTATCTCCCTTAGAGGGAGAGTGTGGAAGATGTGAGGACTGGCCCCAAAAATTTGAGATTGGGTCAACACATGGCATTTTATTTCCCTAGAGATTGAGATTGGGTTGACGTGTGATGTGTGGATTTCCCCAGATTTTTGAATTGGGTCAACATGAGTATTTAACTTAAAGGAGAGTGTGGTTATCCCTTTAAGGGGGATATGGAAAGATGATCAGTTGGATGAGTACATCAGGACAATGTATGAAATTTCCTCCGACTTGGTGTCAAAGTAGGTAGAGTCAGTCTTTAAGGACCCAAAATATGTGTGCAATTGTATGATTAATTGTTGTTTAATTTCACATTGATTATTTTCATGGAATACACTTGAGTATATTGTGAACTTATGTTAAGGAACCATTGTTGGCGCTCTATTGGGTTTTATAATCACACCATACATGGGAATCTTAGTGCATGTGTATAATTTACAATTAGGGATTTAGTAAAGGGAATGATCCCTGCAATGGATGGTTATATAGGAGTTACAACATGGTGTGAGATGATGTTTGGTGGAATTCAAGTTTTAAATGTTCTACTGCATGTTACTCAGTTTTTTTACCTATTTTAGTAAATTGACCCACCATTTTGGGGATATCTTATTTGGCTTGGATTTCATGGTTGACATGTCACATTGTTATTGGGTTATTGTTTTCCTTTATCATTATTATTATGGTTGATGTAGGATTCCCAACCCAAAAAGCCACCCAAACAGTGCTATTGGATAGGGTTCCATTGGCCTTAGGCATGCCTCCCCGAATGCCAAAGGCTGCCGACTAGAAGTGAGGGTGTAATTTAACAAGTTGGGGAGACTATACCATCTAGTAATAGATAATACACTAGTCCAAGTAACAAAATATATAACATGCAGTGGAAATAAATGACTCAAAAAACTTGAACCAGACCCACCAAGGGAGGAAGTACAGCCAATATCAAATAAATAGTGGAAGAAATAAATACAGAAGAAGTAGAAAGTAAACAAATCAGCATGCAAAATACCACTTGCAGCAACTACCAAACAATCATGGATTACAAATAAAGGTCAATATACCAAGGGGTTCCAATGGATGACCAACAGTAGCTATATATAAAATAAGCATGTTGATATAAGAATTAAATCTAAATAAAAGTAAAACTTCATCTAGGCATGAACTCAAGGTCCATGCCACTTTATATCTGAACAAATACTACGATCTGAATCCTACGACTGATCCTTTACCTGGAGGTAAGTTCATAAAGTCTACATGCGTTCCAAAGGACCTGTGCAGGGTGTGAGAAAAATCTCACTAGGATACCACCCAATGGTTCATACCAAGAATATGTGCTTAAGAGGGCTTGTTACAACAATTAGACAAAACAACTCAATGCAATAAATAACCATGATTTTCCTGGTTCTTAACATCTACCAGGAAACCATCACCTACCTCAACCAATGCCAGAATCTATAAAAGAAGAAGGTCCTTGTCCCATGGCCCAAGGCACCTCTGATTTCACAACTCAGGTGAGCCCTTAGGTCATACCTTAAACAAGTAACCTGAAACCACATGCCTCCTAACATGCCGTGTCTTAAAAATTATTGACATCCTAAATTCACACTCAAACAATAGTATCCTGTTCCCAAAGACCCCTGCTCGAAAGCTCACATAATCCCATGGCATGAAATTCAAAGGAATAATGATGTATATCCTCAAATAAATATCCAGACCCACGGCCTAAATCATGGAGAGCCTCAGCCCCCAACCTGATAGCCTCATCACAATCTACCAAAGGCTTATCACCTTCCACGTGTCTTTCTACAGCAAGCACCCCAAACCATATATACCTAACCCACAACTATCGGGGTCTCTACCCATATGTGTGGTCAAAACCACCTCATCACAGAGTCCTCCTATGTTCAAACAACTCAATCATCTCTTTGAACATCATGGGTGAGTGACAATCACCAAATAAAGAAACCTAAGCCACACCAAATGGAACCTTGTGCACCTACGACTACGTCGCTCAGAAACTGATGGCCTTTCCATCCAAATATCACGGACCATTACCAACCTAATGGACTCACCACCTCAATCCAATGTCCACGATTCCCAATATTGATGGCCATACCATCCAAATATCATCTTGGGCCATGCCCATCAAGTCCCCTTTGGTCCCATCTCATGTAATTCAAACAACTACTTTTATATACAATATAAACAACACACTTTAAATAAGAAATTCAATTTAGAATATTGGATGGCACAATTTAAAAAATTATCAAAATTTAAATATGGAGGTATTTAATGCCTAAAATTCATTTAACTAAGCCAGCTTAAATCAAACAAATCAATTTAAAACAAAACAATTCAATTTAGATGATTTTGGCACCCATACAAAATTCCCAAAGGAGCAATGACCTCTAACTCGGCCTTGCTCATATGAAATAGGTTCGAGCATTCCCAAAATAATCCCTTAGAATCACATAGTCATTTTGATATAAAGCATGAAGTATAATAGGGTCCCGCTCAAAATACCCAAAATGTGAACTTTAAGCTGCACCACCAAAAATCCACAAAAAAAACAAAGTTTGGTATGGACCCCCTACCTTGGACTTGTAGACATATGAATATCCAATATCAAGCTCCAATTATAAGAAGAATGACATAGACCTGAGTTTCCATAAAATTCCCTAAAAATAGGGTGAAACAACTCAAATGGATTTAGCACTCTGTGAGGTGAAAACAAATAGGAAAGGAAGCGTGGGTGTGGAAAGCCTTACTCGCGTGGTTCTATTGCCTATGAAAGATCAAATAATGGACCCCCAGTGAGGCAGATAACCCAAGGTGAGGAGGTGGAGGAATGAAGGAGCTTTTATCCTGCTATGCATGACCCAGAAAGGAGAAAGAGGGAGAAAATAAAAGGAAACAAAAGGGGAAAAATAATTAAGGATAATTCTGCAAATTCCTACCCATACTGGGTTACATGGTTTACCCACATGTTTTTCCAAACCGTTCAATAACCGTGCATGATACAACGCATAGGTACTGCCTAAGTGGCATTACCAGTGCAACCTACTGCACAATTTTCACGTTCTATGTGAAAACCATGTGGTGGATCTCTGAAACTTCTGCAAACGAGCTCGCATGATCATTCATCTCATTCAAATAGTTTTCCCAAACCATGTGGCAATTAAAAATGGTTTTCACAATTTCCTATAAGGGGCCGCATGGTTTACCCTAAACCATGCACCTTAAGCCTACAACCCAAAATAGTCCATTTCCAATGCTTCCAAAACCAAACTGAAACACCCAAGGCACTTTCAAAGCCTCTATACTAACCCAAAATAAACATATAAATCCAAAAAAAACTCTTATAATTGAGTTCCAATCAAGAAAAAAAAGTAGCATAGCCACTAACTGAAATGTTCAAATCAGGAGTGGTTTTTGACCAGACTAAAAAAATAGGGACGTTATAATCCCCCCACGTTAACATAGCTCATCCCTGAGATATCAAATGAAACTCAAAGATGGAACATAACATAAACATACCGGTAAAACTAACCTGGAATTATGTGTTATTAAAGGTATAGGTCAACATCTTCAAGGAGGGATCCCTACCTTTGTAATTTCCTAACCCAAACCATTTCAACCAAAAACTCAAATCAATCAAAGGTCTATCAACATATTTCCAGACTCGTGGTCCTTCCATGATGAATCATCACTACTGCACCTTATTAGGTGATTTTGTGTCTCTCTCGATACCCAAATCATGTTTCACTTTGTATCAATTCCTACCTCGATCCCATAAAACCCATGTAACCATGAGGTAATGCATCCCATAGATGCTCAAACAAGCCCCGGTGCCTCAAAAATCAATAAAATACCACATCCTAGATGCCTCGATGCCCAAGAACCTCAAGTAAACTACATAAAATGATCCTACTAATTCCAAGAATATCAAATATATATAATAACACACCTAAGATGGTGCCAACCTACTGAACAACGTTTGATTAGTCCACAAATAGCTTGTGCACTATGTGAACTTAGAACAGACCTACCTCAATAGTCCATGCCAAAAGAAAAACAAAAGTAAATCATAGCCATGGTCGTGGTGTACCTATGACTGTCATCAGACCACCAGCCTGCTCAGCCCCTAACAGATCTGTGGCATGCTCCTAGCCTAACACATAGCTACCTAAAGCCTGAACTCCACGCGGTGCTACTCTAGCCACCGACCACTAACCCCACGACTGGGTCCCGCTATATCTGCTACATCCCCCACATGCAGTTGAACCACATCTACCCTCACTTGGTACTAATCCTGAACCGATCTATGAAGCCTACGCTGACCTCGGTCCCTATATTTTGGATATCTGAGAAGGATGATTATAGAATCTCTCAAGGTTTCTGACCTAGACACATGCCCAACACTCCTTTGGAGGATGATCACACTGAGTTTGGACATGCCCTGACTACCTACACTGGAAGAAAACCATAGAAGATCCACTCTGAGATGTTCTACTCGAGTTCTTGTCCTGACCTCCCTATTGGAAGTCATACTAAACTCATTTTTTACCACCTGAAACATATTCTGAAGCCTCTACCCAAATCAAGTGGGAACTATCCATTAATTTTCCCTCATTTATGAGTGCCTGATTCACCACCTTTGAGAATGATGCCAGCCTAAAGATGTTTACCCACAACCTAATGGCATAATGTAAACCATCTTCAAAGCACCCTACCCTCGAGGTGTCATCACTTACCATACCAGGTGCGAAGCAAGAAAATTCAGTGAAGTTAGCTACATAGTCCATGATGAACATGTCTCCCTGATGAAGGCTCAATAACTCGTGAGATCTCTCCACCCTCAGTGTCTCTGGGAAAAATTGATTGAAGAATCTATCCTCAAAATCCTTCCAGGACAACCCCTTATGTCTGCCAGCCTGAACCCACACATCCCACCAATGCTTAGCTGGACCCCTAAGTATATACATCGCTAGATTTACCCTCCACCCTGGAGTCATATTGATCTGTTATAAGATCATATGTATGCTATCTATATAGTTATTATCCACTTTCAGACCACCCTCACCCTAGAAAAGCTGCAGGAGATGTGACTAGAACTCTCGCATCAAGCACACCATAGATGGATATACTCCTTGAGAACCTCTATCAATACCCTACAAGACACGTACTAGGCTCGATCCGAGCTAATCTTCAATCCACAAGCCAAATACTGTCAAGTATGGAAGGTGTCCAAATTGTACTAGATCCTAAACCTGAGCTTGTACTGTAACTCATGGTTGACCTGACCCTCAGGGGTCTGAACCTGTCTGTGCTCCTATGGCACTGTATCATCACCCACTTGACACTCCATCTGAGAAGTACAGTCAGAACCTACTTAATACCATAAATTGGTAGACATCCTATATATATAACAATTTATATAATACGGATAGGGAAAACATTAAAAAGGGAGCGCACAACAACTACCCTTAATATTTCCTATCGTAACCATGCCCTATGGAATCCCAGCCTCATGGCCTCCTTACCCATCCTCAACAGAGCCATGTATCAATATAAATATGGGACATGACTATCCTGAAAACCAACATTGCCTCAAACTGACGATCGAGTCACCCAATCCTAGTGATCAAAATCACTTCAACCATTGCACCAGCCTGCTTCTATAACATGTAGGCCCATTTCTTATGACACATGAAATTATATATATATATATATAAATAATATCATATAAATTAAATATCACAAATAAATTCACACTTATCATGGAATTTGATATATATCACATGCTACGATCACTTTACAAAGAATCCATACAATTATAAAATTGAAATACCCTAAAATGTGACTATCAAAAGGAAAACCAAAACAAGCATCACAACCCCCATTCCATACCAGGGAAAGGGTCCATATTCTCATCCCTTACCTCACCGGGTCAAGGGACACATATCACAACCAATAATATCACATTACAAGTGATCCACCAATGTGGAATCATATAAACTGTAATATGATCAAAATAGAATAGTATAAACCACCTCCAACAACTTGGTCCTTCCCTCATACCTAGGGCTTTCGGCACTCAAGCACAAGTTAAAAATCTAGTTCCAACCATAACCTAATCTATAATATACCATAAAACAATTTGTAATACCAATAAAATAGGTAAATAAAAAACTTTGACACAACTTGTAGCATCTCTGATCTGAATAGCCACCCAAACAATACTATCAGACCGGGTTCTACTGGCCTTAGGCGTGGCTGCACAAATACCAAAGTCCACCGACTAGAAGCGAGGGCGTAATTTAAAAATATAAGGAGATTATACCCTCTAGGAATAGATAAGACATTGGTCTGAGTATAATAATATATAACATGTAGTGGAAATAAATGGCTCAGCAAAATCAAACTGGACCTGCTAATAGCATAAGCACAATCAATATCAAATAAACGTCAGAAGAAATAAATACAGAAGGAGAAAAAAGTGAACAGATCAGCATTGAAAATACCACTTGAAACAACTAATAAACAAGAATGAATTACAAATACAGGTCAATATACCAAGGGGTGCCAATGAATAACTAACTGTAGCTACATATAAAATAATCATGCTGATATAGAAACAAAATCTAAACAAAAGTAAAACTCTAGCTAGGCATGACCTTAATGTCCATGACGATTTCTATGAAAATAACTACTATGATCTAGATCTTGTGGATGAAACTTTACCTAGACATATGTTCATAAAGTCTGTATGGGTATCGAAGGACCCATGTAGGGTGTGAGATGAATATAAATAGGATACCACCTAATGGTGCGTACTAAGAATATGTGCTTAAGAGGAGCGTTACAATAATTAGACAAAAAAACTCAATGCAATAAATAACTAAGGTTTCCCTAGTGATCAACAGCCACCAGGAAACCTTCATGTACCTCATCCAACACTGAAATTCATAATAGAAGAAGGTTCTTAGCCTATGGGCCAATGCACCTCTATTGTCACAACTTAGGTGAGCCCTTAGGTTCTACCTCAAACAAGTAACTCAACACCACATGCATCCTAACACCTCGTGTATCAAAAAGTACCAACTTCACTAAATCCACACTAAAAAAATATTATCTTAGTTCCAAAGATCCCTACTCAAAAGATCACATTGGCCCATGGCATGAAAATCGGAGGAACAATGATGTCTGTCCTCAAATAAATATCTAGGCCCACAACCTCAATCACTGAAATCCTCATCTCCCAACTTGATAGCCTCATCTCTATCCAACAAAGGCTTCTCACCTTCCATATGGCTTTTTATGATAAGCACCTCCAAACCTTATATACCAAAACATCAACCATCAGGGCATCAACCCACACGAGTGGTCAAAAACACCTCATCCTAGAGTACTATGTACACACGACTCAATCAAAATTTTTTCCATCTCAAGTGATCATAAATCACCAAATAATGTAACATAAGCCACACTAACTAAAACCTCGTGTCCCTATGACCATGTCACTCAGAAACCGATGGCCTTTCCATTCTAATATCATGGGCCATGACCAACCTGACAGAGTATCTACCTCAATATAACATCCATGATTCCCAATATTGATGGCCATGCCATCCCAATACCATCTCAATCCATGAAATTCAGGACCCCTTGGGTCCCATCTCAAGAAATTCAAGCAGTTAAATTTATATACAATTTAAACAACACACTTTAAACAAGAAATTCAATTTAGATGATTGAATTGCACAAATTAAACAATTATCACAATTTAAATATGGAGGTATTAAATTCATAAAATTCATTTAACAAAGACAAATTAAATTAAACAAATCAATTTAAAATAAAACAATTCAATTTAGATGTTTTGGCACCCCGAAAAAATGACACAAGGAGAAAATACCTCTAACCCGACCTCACTCATTCAAAATCGGTTCATGCATGACCAACGACATCCCTTAGAGTCACATGGTCATTTTGATATAAATCATGAGGTATAACATGGTCCCACTAAAAATAACCATGATTCTATCTTTGAGTCTCCCCCCAAAAGTCTACAAAAACACAAATTAACGTATGCACCTCCTACCTTGAACTCATAGATGTAGGCACATCTGATATCAAGGTACAATTTGAAGTGGATTGACATAGATCTGAGTTTCTATATAATTTCCTAAAAATAGGGGAAAATAACTCAAATGAATTTAGCACTTTGCGAGTTGAAAACAAAGATTAAAGGAAGCATGGCTACCGACGCAGTTCTATTGCCTCTGATGGATCGAAGAATAGACCACCAATGAGGGAGATAGGTCAAGGTGACGAGGTGGAGGAATGGAAGAGCTCTTGTCCTACTACATGAAACCAAGAAGGAATAAATAGAGAGAAAATAAAAGGAAGGAAAAAAGAAAAATAATTAAGGGAAAACTGTAAATTGTTACACTTACCGGGCCACACAGTTTACCCATATAGTTTTCCAAACTGTGCAGTAACCATGCATGCTACAATGAAAAGGTACTACCTAAGTGGAAGTACCCATGTGGTAGCTCTCTGTAACATCTATAGATGAGGTCTCAAGGCTGTACGTCCCATTGATACAGTTTTCCCAAACCATGCGATAGTTGAAAATGGGTTGCACGATACCTGTATTGGGCTTCATTGTTTACCCTAAACCATGCACCTTCATCCTAAAACCCAAAATAGGCCATTTGGCTCCCAATACTCCCAAAACCAAACCAAAATAGCTGAGGCACTCTCCAAGACTATAGACTAACCCAAAACCAACATATAAATGAAATAGAACTCTCAAAATTGAGTTCCGGTCAATGAAACAAAAATTAGTATAACCACTAATTGAAAAGTTCAAATATGGAATGTTTTCAACCTGAATCAAAAACCTGAGATTTTATAGTTGATGCTTCTATTGTATTCAATATTGGTTGTTTGTTACTAAGGGTATAATCTCTCCATGATTCCTCTAAGGCCCTTTCCACTAGTATATAGCATCTTATGTAGTGGTGATGCACATGAGACCATGAGAAAGAATAACCACATTCCTATAAAATAATAACACAATAATAATATAATTGAACCAAATTGAGGAAGTATGAGATCAACTAAGGAAAAATATCAATGAATTAAAAATTTAAAAAACACGCCATAGAAGTTGACCTGCCCGGTCTCATGTTTTGAATCGGGAGGACCATGACTTAGAACCTAATATTTCATTAATTTATCAATCATCTCATATAGTTTATTCTTAGGAAAATATCTTTCATGGTAAGTATATTCCATTGTCCCACATGTTAGGAAATCATAAAATGGATTATCACAAGATGCAGAAATGAAATTCAATGATAAGGGAGCAATGATCTTATCTATTTGTGGAGAAAACTTATTTGACTTGACTTTTTTTAGGATTGAAAGTTTTATAGTGAGGATATTTTCACATCCCAACTTGAGGTATGATCTATTTTGGGGATTTGGAATTTTTTTTTGGTTCAGGATGTGTTGGCTAATTTTAGGTGGATTAAAAGGGTTTTTGGAATTTTTAGGTGCAATTCAGTTTAGAACAAACCATGGTCCAAGTCGTGTTAAGCCTATAGATTTCTTGTGTACCAAGGTTGGACCAACATTTATAGAGTAGGCCGTGGTCTCATATATGGGGAAGAGGGAGCCTCCCTGTGAACCGAAACTAGTTTGGTCACCACCACTCCATGGTGTAGGGGATGGAGAGTCCAAAATGTCTAGGGTATCTGCATTATATTGTAGTCAGTCAGTGTGTTGGGCTCTTGGATATGGTGCGATCGAGATCACTATGGGTGTGAAGAATTCCCACCACACCAAGGTGTTAGTAGTTTCAGAATTTCAAATAGACAAATTGGCCACTTGGTCTTCCATAGGGGGTTATACCCACTGAATGGGGAACACATGATCTTTAAGGGATGGGTTTTAACACCTTTTTACTCAATTTTTCGCATCTTAGGATTTTTTTGGACATTTTTTTCTTAATTTAGATTTTACCAATGAGGATATCATCCTTCCTCGATTTTCTTATGTTGTATTTCTTATTGTGTTATCAGTCTAAAGGTATGTGTTTATTATTTCCCTCCATTAACCTAGATAATTTTGACTTAGAGATTCATGAATTTGTTTTATTAATCTAGGGATCATTATTATCTCCTTAGATCTATCCTTCTCATACCTCACAGATCCCATGAAATTAGGGGAAATACAAAGTTTCTTGAGTTGGGTGGTTTTGTATTAAGTCTTTTTTATGAAATAAGCATGTTTAATCATTTTAAATTGGGGTTTTTAAATTTTTTAATGGCATGATTTATAATTATTGAAATGTGAATGTTTTGACTATTTGTATGAAATGGAATTTCCCCTTGTTTTTTTGATGAAAAGTGATTTCAAGCCATGTTGTATATTAATAAAGAGTGATTTAAAATCATGTTGTATCATGATGAAAAGTGATTTAAAATATTATTATATATTGATGGAATGTGTTTTCAAATCATGTTGTATTTTTATAAAAAGTTATTTAAAATCACGGTATGTGAAATTGAATGGCCTCTAAGTGTAGGCGATGAATATTGATTGCTTTGAATTATTTGACCTCACCACTGGAATGATACCTGTGAACCTGGGGTACTTAGGTGGGGGGTAAATTGGGAAAATAATGCTAGGCATGGTTTTATTTTTTTGGCATGGATACATGATGAAGATTATAACTAAACAATGTTTGAGGATAGGGGAAACTCATAGGATTGGAATCTTAACCCCTAGTATATTGTTCTAGGGTAACATGCACTAGGTGGATTTTAATCACAATGATAGTGTAACAACCTGAGTATTTACTCCTTAAATAAATACTGTGTTCGACAACTTATGGTACATGATACACCCAATATAAATGAACCAAAATACATTATAAGGAAATAATTAATGAGTCAATAATAAACACTAATATAGTAAACCACTAAAATCTATTGCCTTTAGATGATAGATAATTAATAAAAGTTAATATTGAAAAAGTGTATTTTCAATTAAATCTATTTTCTTTATATTGTAATTTATTTAAAAAACTGATTTAAAAATTTTAAAATGAAAATTTGATTAAAAAAATAATTTTTAAACTCTTATAATGAAAATTTACTCAGTATATTTTATAATTTTTTCTAAAAAGATTGATTTTAGGTTGAAAAATACGGTTTTTACAAAAAATATAATTTTTATGATCATATTACTATGAAAGTTTATTCTATAAGTTTTAAAAAACAATTTAAATAAAAAAATATGTATTTAAGGAATAAAATTATTCATTTTAATATATTATTTAGGGTTATAAATACTATACCCAAAATTTATAGAACTAAATAAAAATGTCAGTTTAATGAAAACTGTTTTCAGACTCCTCTTGGAATAAAGTATTTTTAAGGTAAGATTCAACTATGGATTTAGTTGAAAGACTAATTACTTTAATTTTATTTATAATAAATCAATTTATTTCATTAAAATTAGTAATAATGACAATTTTATCTTATATATAAATTTAAAGATGAAAAACTTTGTTTTTTTAAACCATGTTTACGTGATTAAGGGTGTTTATTTTATTTTTTTCGAAGAATTTCGAAATTTAATACGATAAAATTATTTTGAATTCTAAAATCACTATATTAAAATTATTTAATGAGTTCAATTTTAATTTTAGTTATAAAAATTAATCACTAAGTTTAAAAATAGTTACCCCAGTAAAAAATAAAATGGTAAAAAGTATTTTACTATTGGGAAATGGGCAAAACATGCTAAAAAATAGTTTAAAATAGGTTTTTGATATTATTTTTGACTTTATATTATCCCACACTCAAATTTTGTCCTATTTTATCCATTTACCCTTGAATAACATCATGGAATTATTAAAAAAATAACGAGTGTTTCCAAAAGTTTCATTTTATTCTCTTATAAAAGGATGTAACTTACACCATTTTAATACTATATACCTATCTGAACCCATACCACAATTTCATATAATTTAAAAAAATTATATTCCCAATTCCCCTATTCA
This sequence comes from Viscum album, assembly GCA_963277665.1. Taxonomy (NCBI): domain Eukaryota; kingdom Viridiplantae; phylum Streptophyta; class Magnoliopsida; order Santalales; family Viscaceae; genus Viscum; species Viscum album. The sequence goes on along the minus strand of OY728140.1, from coordinate 2,103,969,886 downwards.
CTAAAAAACATCCTAATTCCCTCAAATCTAAGGCCACCATTAAGAGGATGTTCAAGGTCTCAATGCAGGTATCACATCTTTCTTTATATTTCTTTCTTATTATTTCTTTTCTAAAAAAACATAACCATAGTATAATGATAAAATCAACATAATTAGTTTGTTCATATGTTATTTTAATAATGTTAAAACATTTATTCATTCTCTACCATCTACTAAGAAAAATAAGAATCATTGTTAGTGTGTGCGTACGAATTACCCCCTCCATGAAGTGACAATTTCGATTTTTAATCATCATCCTCATGGATGGTCTTAATGATGTTATTAATGAATAAATATGTATATATAATGTATTTATGATTTTTTTAATTCACCTAATATCCACCATTACCCCACTCATTCACTGATCAACGAAAACATTAATCATGTGTTGTGTGGACTACCATCTCTATGAATAAACATGATTCATTTTCCATCAATTCCAAACATAAATAGTTTTAGTTTATAGTTTATGATTATATATGATATATATCATTAATATGGTTTTTTGGATAAAAAAATTAATGATCATTATAATTTAATCCATCAATGTCGATAAATAACCCAAAACTAGTTAATTACCATTCCACTTTTCATGAAATGTGTCTAAAAATACCATATAATAGAATTATAACATTATAATTATTTATAAAAAATAAATCATAGTACCTTCAATGGGTTTTAAATTATGATATTTGGGAGAAAATGGAGATCAACATCGATTTTACAATCCTAGTTCAAAACATTCAAGATTATTAATACCCTATGTTTAAAAGAGGTTATAACAATCTAATACATGAAAAAAATTATTATTAATGATAAGTATAAATATAAATTTATATGAATAAGGTGATAAAATTGGTAATTAATACATTTATATTTATTATATAGGATTTTAAAAGACTTTCATGGAAAACAAGGGAAAATGTAAGGGACTTGGTAACTAAAAATCCTTTCTTTCAGTTATAAAATTTATTATTTGAACTTTTTTTCCAAGAATTCACATTTTAAATTATGTTATATTTACTTTACTTTTAGGGAAAAAGAGTTTTTGAACCAATTCAATTTCCATGAAAGTTTTTCTTTTCATTTTACTTAAAAAATATACTTTTTAAAATAGACTTGTAACTATGAATTTTATAAATATGAATACAACGTTTTTTCATAATTTTTTTTTCATAATTTTTTTTATTATCTTTAAAATGATCTACCCCATTGGAGTTATGTTTCATGTTTCACACTATGTTATTATTTTATTATGTGATTTTTGGGTGATCAAGTTTTCAGTATCAAGTGATTAAATTTATGATGTTATTTTTATGTTTTATGAAACTCATGTTATTTCACGGGTTACTTATAAAAATTTAATGATTTACATTTGGATGATCTACGAAACCCATTCTTTTCCATGGGTTATTTATTTTATGTTTTGGAAATGTCATAAAACCCATTTTTTCTCTATATGGTTTATTTTATGATATTATGGATTTTTTTCTAAAGTGGCATAAAAATGTATGGATTATGAGATAGGAGGGACCTATACCTCCCTATAATTAATTAGGTAAAGAATTATATATCATGATATAAAAATGTTATGTGAATAGGAAAGAAAGTATCTAGGTTTATAAATGGTGAGTGTGATTGAATTTACCTCTACTCATATTTTTATGAGTGAATGGGTTGGTATGTATCCATATTCACAAAGATAATAAATCCTATATTTAAGATTACGCCACTTTCTTTCCTATGTTCTATGGAATATATTTTATACTTCATGTTTTATTTTTCCAATTCTATGGTAAAAGTGTTATTGTTTGAGGTGTTATGTCTACCATCCATTCTTATTGTTAACTATTATTGTTTTATGCTCTTTTAAATCATATATTTCCCCTTATTCATACTTTTCTATATGTTTATGATTTATCCATTATTATATGTTATAACTTAGTAATTGTTTGAGATCAACCCTTTTTATATTTTCCCTTCCTTATAATTTGAAGATGATTATGTCACCTGAAATGTATAATAGTGGATTTAGCTTATGGTGAAATGTTCACAACATGTGAAATACGTGTATTTATGTTTCTAGTCCCCAAGACACTAAACATTTAGGTCCTTGGGTTGTGTGGATATTTTTGGATGTAATAATTAAACCATGTAGTCAAAGTATTATTTATGTATGTTTAGCATGGGTCACTTCAGTTGGTATTAAAGAAAGGTTTAGTTATTTTAGAGATTATGATGAGACATATTTAATGAGAACCATTTGGATAAGCCTAATTATAGGAGAAAATACTAAGTTTTAGTAAGTAAAGGAGTGTGGTTTTCCTAGCAATACATCCCTATCGAGATACTACATGTGGATGTTGGTTTATCACATATATATCTAGGGGTGATAACCCAAAAAAGAGTTATATGAGTATATCTTGACAATCATTCTGGTGCATAGTGAATGATCACTTACTTCACACCCAGTTTAGAACTCCCAAGGGATATGCTTAGGTTAATTCACATTTTCTTTATAAACCGTCATGAAGGATTTAGTTATCATATTAACCAGTGTGTTTAAAGAAAACATAGTAGGGAGATAATTATGGATGACATATATTGAAACTTAAGATGTTGTTGAGGAAGAATATACTCATTATTTTTGAGTTATTTATTATATGATCATAATTTTCTACTTTATACATTTACTTATTTAAGTATCCCCATCATGAACTTTCCTCTATCAAGGATATTGATGGAATAATAAGGAACTGAACTAATGATGCATGTAATGGAAAATGTGGTGATTTTCTAAATGATATTGGAATTAGAGTTCAAAATATCATGGAAAAGCTCACCCAAATTTCTCATATAATGAATAATAACATGGATAATCTGGAGCTCCCAAATACACTAATAAGGGATCATCTTGCTGTTGAATATCTTATAAATCAACATCTACCATCCATTAATGGGTCTTCAAACCCTTTGATTGTTCAACAATAGATTAATTTGAAAAAAAATATATTTTATGTCCTACAATGCTCAGAGCATGGGAAAGTTTTTTTGGTTATGTATCATTTAGAAGGTGATTATAACTAATGGTGAAATCTTACTAGGAATACAATGACAAGGAAGGAATTTAATTCCATGAAGTGGGAAGATCTCAAGGGAATAATCTTCAATAAATATTTCCCTCAAACTCTTTTCACTAAGATAGAATGATAATTACTTGAATTGAAACAAAAGGAGGATGATTCTATTGGATATTATGAGGAAAACTTCATGTTACTCTCAAGGTATTCACCATAGTATATCTATTTCCTTGAAAAGAAGATTACTCAATTATTGAGTGGCTTAAAACCAAGTCATTGAAATTCATTATCTATAAGAGAGTTTGGAAGCTATGATGAAGTTTTCAAATTTTCTCTTAAGGTTGAATTTGAATATGAAAAACCAAGTGATTCTTGAGAAAGTAAAAGGAAGATGGAGTATCATGGAAGATCTAATGAATAATATCATAGTGGGTAAGAAAGTCCAACTACCACATGTAAAATATGTGTGAGGAAACACCTGGGTAATTTCTTTAAAGGTTATAATAATTTTTATAAGTGTGGTAAAGTAGGACACTTATATTATGACTATAGAAGCAATGGAAAGAAGCTTAATAACACTACTAAAGGGAAATAAGGCCCAAAATAATGCTCCAAACACTCTTCAATGATTCAGATTATAGTAGTATAAGAATTATGTGAATCAATTACCTAACCTTAGATTTAAAAATGGTAATAATAAGTAGTATCCTCCAAAACCAAGGGAGAAAGAGAGGTAATACGAAATCAATACTATAGAGGTGGACAATAAAAAAAATGGTGAAAGGTACACTCATTCTCCACTATAGAACCATGAATTACTTATTTGATCCTCATTGATCACATTCTTTTATATATTAAAATTCTGAAAATAACATGTATTCACAAATTGAAACTTTTAATATCGATCTATCCATGAAAAACCTTGTTGGCATGCTAGATGAATCTAATGTGTAAAAATATTCTCTAATTGAGATTTTTGGAGAGACACTTTTAGAAAATTTGGTTCCTCTCCCTGTAGTTGAGTTTGACATAATTTTTGGTATGTACTGGATTTCCTTATATAAAGATAAAATCAAAAATTGAGAAAGGGAAATATCTTTACATATCTCTAATTATTCAGTTATCAAGTATAAACACAAGGATGATCCTACAACTTTTCTAGATGTAAATTCTATAATATGGGTCTTGATTCCCAAAAACATGGGGTTATAAAATCATATTATTGAGGATATAGTCAATATTGAGAATATTCATATTGTGTAGGAATATACTGATGTATTTACCTATTAATTTCTTGGTCTTCCCCTATAAAACGAGGTTGAGTTCTCAACCGATTACATCCCTGCATGTTTTACTATCTCAATGAATCCCTATAGAATAAATTATGTTGAATTAGAGGAGTTGAAAAAGAAATTATAGGAGAAACTTGAAAAGGTTTTTATATTCCTAAGTTCTTCACTATAGGTTATACCCATAATCTTTGTAAATAAAAAGGATTTATTAATGTTTCTTTTCATAGATTATCCCGAGATCAATAAAATCATGATAAAAAAGTATCTTTTACCCCATATTGATAAAATATTTGATCAAATTAGAGGGGCTCAATTCTTCCCAAACATTGACCTCCTATCTATATATAATCAATTTAGGGTAAAAGGTAGTATATTCCAAAGACAACATTCCATAAAAGGTATGAAATCTATGAGTTTATAGTGATTCCATTTAGACTTACCAATGCCCCTGCTATATTCATGGATCTTATAAATAGAGTCTTTAGAGATTAATTGGATCAATTTTTGGTATTAATTATATTTTATATCCTTATATACTATAAAATCAAGGATAAACATGAATATGACTTAATGAGTACGTTGAAGACCCCAAGGAGGGAGTGACTATATTCTAAACTCACGAAAAAGTGAATTCTGTCAACAAAAGTATCATTCTTGGGGTATTTCATCATAAGAGAGGATATATATTTAGATATTTTAAAGACTAAGGTTATTAAGAAATGGACTATACCAACCATGGTGACTAAAATATATATTTTTCTTAGGTTAATAGGATACACTACTACAAAACTGGCCTTTAACAATGCTAAAATTGACCTTTATCAGCTCTAGAAAAGTACTGAATTCCAAAGCATTATTAAAAGACCTAGGTTTTTATAAACAATGATAAAGGAACCCACTTATTAGTTCTTTTATTTAGTTCTAATAAATACTAAATTTATTGGAACATTTAATATCCTAGATAAAATGGGAATACTATAATGTGGTGTAACAACACACTGTAACACCAGTGCTGTGTGCTGTAACAACACACTACAACACCGAAAATAACACCAGAAAGAAGAAAAGTAAAGTAAAAATATATAATTTGAATGAAATAATATTTAAAACACAAATACAATAAAAACACTATATTTTAGACATTTTAAACCTTGGTTTATATAATCACATGATTGAGTACAAATTATTACATACATTAAAAAACATTAATCTTACTTTGTCATTTTCCCATGACCATGACTCATGATATTGCTAAAAAAACCACCCTGCTATAGAAAAAGAACACACCTATATAAGAAAACAATTCTTAAGTTAGAAATAATATAAATAAATAAATTAAACAGAAAGTGTTAATTTTAAACTAAACTTTGTGTCATACCAGGAATACTATACATCAGATTGAGTTGCAGTTGATTCTTACATATCACACCATTTATTGTTCTTCTTCAGGAATTATCTCTATGAAAATTAACTAAATAACTATAAGAAAAAAATTATAAGAAAATTAATTAATAAATAGAATATAAAATTATGAAAAAATAATCTAGGTTCATTTTCTTAGTTTTAGGGATGTGACACAGGTTTTAAACTAAAATAACACTTATATATTGAAAAAAATCACTTAGAGTCATAATAGTCACACAATGTGTCATGTTTATGTGAATATGATTCATAAAAATCCCAAATAACTTATGGATAATTTTACAAAAGTATGAAAACAATCTGAATGTTCTTGCTCAGTTTTGAGTACATCATTTGTCTTTTTTACTATTATGTCATTTTAAACTGGAAGCCTGAACTTTGGGTCATACCAATCACATAATGTGTTAGTTTAATATCAGAATGATCCATACACATCAAAAATTATTTATGAATCATTTTCCTAAATCATCAAGATAATCCTATCATTTTTTCTCAGTTTTCAGTGAGTGACACTTTTTGAACTAAAATGTCAATTTTAAACTGATAATGAATGCTTTGAGTCATATCAGGTACAAAGTGTATCAGATTGAGGTGAGATGAATCTTACACATCAAAAATGACATATGGATCATTTTATTAAAGTATCAAAACAATCTAAATGCATTTTATCAGTTTGGAGTATGTTAGTATTTCCTTTTTACTAAAACTAATGTAAATTTTAAATAAAAAGATACACTTGGAGTCATACCGGTCACACTGTGAGTTCAATTGAGGTGTGGATAATTCCTACATGTACCAAATGACTTATTTATAATTTTACTAATTTATAAAAACAATCCAAAATCCATTTTCTTAGTTTTTATTTCTCCACTTTTCTTTTTTACTAAAATGTCATTTTAAACTAGAAACACACACTTTGAGTCATACCGGTCACATAGTGCGTCAGTTTGTGGTAATATTGATTATTAAACTTAAGAAATGAATTATGATTCATTTTACTAAATTATAAAGACAATATAATCATGTTTTATTAGTTTTCTGTGAGTGAAATTTTTTGAACTAAAATGTCAATTTTATATTGATAACAGACACTTTGAGTCCTACCGGGAACATCGTGTATCGCATAGAGGTGTGGATGATTCCTACTCATCAAAAATGAATTATGGACCATTTTAATAAAGTATAAAAACAATTAAAATGTGTTTTATATATTTTTAGTAGTAAAATTAATGTCAATTTTAAATAAAAAGACGAATTTAGATTCATACTAGTCACACAAGCATCTTATTGAGGTGTGGCTAATTTCTAAACATCTAAAATGAATTATAGATCATTTTACTAAAGTATCAAAACAATCCAAATGTGTTTTATTGGTTTTGAGTACGTCACTTATCTTTTTTACTAAAATTTCATTTTAAAATGGAAACACACACTTTGAGTCATACCAGTAACACTGTGTGTTGGTTTGATTTGATACTGATTCCTATACGTAAAAATGACTTATGAATTATTCTACTAAATTATCAATACAATTCTGTTTATTTTTATTTGTTTTTAGTGAGTGCCACTTTTTGAACTAAAATTTCAATTTTAAATTGATAATAGACACTTTGATTCATAACGGACACATCATGCATCATATTGATTTTCAATTGATTCATACATGTTAAAAATGAATTACAAATTTTTTTACTAAAGTATAAAAACAATATGAATGTGTTTTCTTGGTTTTGATTATGTTAATTGTCTTTTTTAATAAAATAAATACCAATTTAAAAAAAAAGATTCACTTGGAGTCATATCGGTCACACCATGCATTATATTGAGGTTAGGATGATTATTACACATCCCAAATGACTAATGTATCATTTAAATAAAGTATAAAAACAATATGAATGTGTTTTCTTGGTTTTGAGTACATCACTTGTCTTTTTTACTAAAATGTTCTTTTAAATTGGAAACACATACTTTGAGTCATATTATTCACATAATGTGTCAGTTTGATGTGGGAATTTTTCCTGAACATCAAAAATGACTTATGAATCATTTTAATAAATTATTAAGACAATCCAATCATGTTTTCTCAATTTTTAGTAAGTGAAACGTTTTGAACTAAAATGTCAATTTTAAACTGATAAGGGACACTTTGAGGCATACCGGGAACATCATGTATCATATTGAGATGTATATGGTTTCTACACAAAAAAATGACTTATGGATCATTTTAATAAAGTATAAAAACAATATGAATGCGTTTTCTTGCTTTTGAGTAGGTCACTTTTAGTTTTTACTAAATTTAATGTCAATTTAAAAAAAATATGCACTTAAAGTCTTACAGGTCAAATTGTGTGTCAGATTTATGTGTAGATGATTCCTAGACATCCAAAATTACTTATGTATCATTTTAATAAAGTATAAAAACAACTAAAAATTGTTTTCTCAGTTTTGATCACATCAATTTTCTTTTTTACTAAAATGTTTTTTAAACTGGAAACATGTACTTTGAGTCTTATTGGTCACATCATGTGTTGGTTTGACATGAGATTGATTCCTAAACATAAAAAATTACTTATAAATAATTTTTGGAAATTATCAAGTCAAGATGATCATGTTTTCTTATTTTTTAGTATGTTACTTGTCTTTTTTACTAAAATTATTGTCAATTTTAAAAAAATGACATAGTTGGAGTCATACCAGGCACACTATTCATCGTATTGAGGTTCAGATGATTTATACACATTAAAAATTACTTATGTATTTTTCCCTAAAGTATAAAATCAATATTAATACATTTTATCAATTTTAAGTATGTGATGTGTGTTTTGAACTAAAATGTAAATTATAAACTAAAAACATACAGTCTGAGACATGCCAAGAACACTGTGTATCAGATTGATTTCTGGCTGATTGAATATGAAATATGTGTTTTTATTTCAACTATCTTAAAAAATATAAAAAATTTATCACATGTTCCATTCCGATGGAAGAGAAACTCCATTATCCCCAAAACACATCACGTTTTAGGAAACACGAGGTTTCCTCTTCCATCAGAAAGGAACATGTTATCTCTTTTATGGATTGTTATATATATTTGAAAACAAAATATGACTTCTCAAAAGATCTATGAAAAAGCTAAATAATTATTAGATAAAAATGATAAGGAAATTAACTTACAAGTAGTAGATAAAATGATGATAAAATTAATTAAATAAGTAGTAAGAATTCATCTTTTCATGTTGTTTGTATATAATATTGAACCATTTACTTATTCTAATTATCTCAATTGTAGCCACAATGTCTAATATCTCATGAGCTTGAGCAGCTTCTAACAAACCACCATAACTAGAAAAAAATATTCCACCTGTATAAGAAAATAATTACCATGTGAGTAATACTAAAAATAAATAAATAAAACATAAATATAAAATAATACATTAATTCTATGGAAAATTATTTTATTATGAAAACATTAATATTTTATCTATGATTGAGAAGAGGTAGAACCATTTATCTTCCTAAAAAGGCAGTAGAGATAACTTTACGGAAAGTGATAAATTCCAACACTTTATGCGTGAAAAGGTTTTGAGGGAGAAGAAGTCTGTAGAAGTTTTGGTGTAGAAAGTCATGTAATATAGATGAGAATATTCTGAAATAAATGAACTATAAAAGGAATAAGGAAAATTAAATCACTATTTCATTATATAATTTTTCAGTAAAATAGAGAAATTATATCATAAAAATACCTTCACATATTCCCAAAGGGTTTCCTTTATTATAGTATATTATTATATGGTATTGGTAACAAAATCACATGTAGAAGACATTGTCTACATGAGAATTCAAAGATTTAATTTAGATTTTTTTAATTCACTAGAGAAAATATAATATTATGAGAAAAAATATTGTATGTTAAAAAACACTTTTACCTTATCATTGAACTATATTTCTTCTTTTTAAAGGTTTTTGGGGTTTTGATCCTCTATTGAGAATCCAAATACACTCTTTATGGTTCCCTTTAATGTATAAGAAATTTTCTACATTGGGACTAACATGAACTGATTGTGATCTCCTAATAAAAGTGTCATCTTCAATTGAATTTTCATCTAAACCTACAGTTTTTCTAGCCACCAAGAATAAAATTGACCAATTCTTGTTTAATAGATCTGATATATAAAATACTTTAAATTCTTATAATGAAATTATGAATGACTTGTCTTTTTCCCCTTCCACATTGAAATTCACCTTCACGAAGCCCATTTCATTAAATTTCACTACAATCTTATTTTCAACCCATTTGCAACAGAGAATCATCACTTGAAATGTTTTATAATTCAACTTGTATATCTATTAGATAATTCCAAAATATGCCATATTTTCATAAATTGGATTTCTATCCTTGGAACCAGATATGTTCATCACTTCCACCACATACATAACTCAACTTTTTCGCATCATACTACAATCATCATGTTATTTTTGATAGAACATATAACCATTGATTACAAAACCAGTGTAAGATATAACATTTTGGTCCCTTGGTTATCTATTTACGCCATTCAACAATTGAATTAAAATTTTTAGATATCTTCTTATAAATTTTATCTCTGAAACATCCTATAAACTATCGATTATGTGTATTTTATATTCATCCTTCAACCCTTAATGAATTCAAATATCTATGAATTTCTTTGTGGGATTAAACTTATGGGTAAACATCTTCACTATTATGAAAAATGTAAAGGTGCGCTTGATCCCACACCATGATGGTAATTGTAACAACACCTCTTTTGGAAATACCTTAGCCCACAAGGCATCTACTGTAAAGAGACTTTGGGAGACTGATGCTATTAACAATTGATAAATAATTGTTATATAATTCAATAAATTCTTTCACAATATATTTTTATGCAATACAAACTTCTAGATGACTTAGATTTTTGACATACCCTTTCAAAATATTCGTATACCATTTAATGGGGCACATCCATCTGTAATGGAAATGACCACATAGTTGAACCTCTCTAACCAAGTGAACCATCATTTGGAACATTATATTAAAGAATTATGGTAGTAAGAACATATATAATTCACATAATATGATCAAAACCTCCTTATTCATGATAAAAAACTTCATCGATTCTATAAATTTACTATATATGGCATTGAAAAAGAAGCAGAGTCTGGTTAATATATAACGTACATTTTTAGGTAGAATGAAATGGAAAGAAACATGTTTTAAATCTTACATCAAAACATAACATTCATGTGATTTTAGTCCCTATAAATTCAAATTATTCATTGAAAAAATTTATTGATATTTGATGAATACCACTGTGTAACTTTTACACCATTATGGAAAAGGAAAAATTTCCATTTTTCATATCCATATAGAGTGTAAACTTCTAGAGGAAGAAAATTACTCCCTTTACCCTTTAATAGGTCCAAATTTTACTTAATCCACATGTCAATCATGTCCAATCTATCCTTTATTCCATATTTCATTTTTCTAGAAAAATTTAGTAGTGTGAAAATAACACTATCAAATACTTTTTTTTCTACATGCATGACATCAAAAAATTGGATAACATACAAATAATTCCAATATGGTAATTCAAAGAAAATATATCTCTTTTTCCAAACTTATTTCATAATATTTTTATAAAATGGTTTACCAAAAATAGTGTCAATATATTTTACTTTATCAAATAGTTTACCACCCTTTAGTGGATAGTGTATTGTACCTTGTTCGGTATTCCCATCAAATGTTTTCGTCCTTAATCGGTATTTATGTCATCAACTAAAAAATTCCCAATGTCCTAAAAAAATAGCCACCGAGGAATGTTTTAACTAAACCGAGTGTGTGTATTCTTCACAAATGGGACACCCCAATATTCCTTTAATTCTATAGCCTGCAAATTTTCCATAGGCCGAAAATTCATTTATCATCCCATAAAACACAGTCCTCAATGTGAATTCTTCACTTCTATGGGAATCATACATGGTAACACCTGTATCCCACATTAATTTTAGATCTTCAATCAATGGATTCAAATATACATCAATATCATTACTGGGTTTCTTTTTTCTAGATATAATCAAAGAAAACATAATGTATTTGAGCTTCATGCATAACCATGGTAACAAGTTACAATATACCCACATGATAGGCCATGCACTATGAGTACTAATCTATACACCAAAATAATTTATTACATATATAGAAAATAAAATATGAATGTTTCTCAGGTCATTCCCAAATTCAGGATACTCATAATCAATTTTCTTTCACTGAGGACAATCTACTGGATGACATAGGTTCCCATATTTAATTTTTGTATCTGCATTCCATATCAATTATAATTGTTTCCTAACATCCATATAGTCTTATAAACCATGGAATGATAATAAAGTACCATAATAATTTTAAAGGACTTGATTAATTTTTCTTGTATCGATCTAAACCCCACTTATGACATTTTATGAAGGATTCATGGTCCTTGCGAAACAATATGAATTTTTTTGACATGCATGTATTATTTTAATGATCATTCCCATTGAATGTAGAATTCATTTGGTGTCATATATTCAATATGGGAGTTAATTTTATTATGGTATAATATCATTTAAGAGATTAAGCAGTTTTGTAAATCTAGTGTGGTTCCATCTACTTCCATCTTTCAAATTATATAACTTCAATATAGCTGAAAATGTTGTGTATTTAGTAAACATAGTATACAATAGTCTGTAAGCACAACTATTTAACTTTTAAAAAAACTTTGTAAAATGATGAAGGTCATCTTTATTTTCCATTTTCATTTCTTCCATGCGATCTCCATCATCATTTACACTGATATTCATATCAAATGATCCATAAACTATAGTATCATCCTTATTAGTGTTCACGTTCAGTTTTTACCCATGTTTAGTCAAACATTTATAGCTCTGATCTATTCCAAGACAAATAATATGTTATTCCAACTCTTCTGAACTAATTTTTCTTAAATAAAAACAACATAAACAAGAACACATGATTTGAGATGGGTTATATACATGCTTTATTGAAAACATGATGAAAACTTTAACTTCATGTTCATACTCTTTTGTTAAACGATTAGTATGAATCCATTTTTGATTCATATCTATCCCATTAGTTTCATAAAATATTCATTTTTTATACTAAATAAATAAATACACATAAGATATTCATTTTTAAATGTGAAATTTATAGATAATTCTAATAAAGGGAACCCAACATTTGATTGTTTCAAATAATTTAAGTATGATTTGAAGAAAATGTGTAATTTAATTAAGAAAAGAATTTATATACTATGGTTAGTGTTATCCTCTAAATTCATCCAAAGGTGAAAGTTATAGAAAACTATCATCCTCATCAGCATCATCTTCCGAACTGTTATTATTTCATTTTGTTTTTTGAGACTCATCCACCATCTCTTGTGGACATGGACCAATGTTTCTTGAACTACTTTGAGCATTAATAATTCCATACCGAGTACCAGTGATCATTTTGGATGAATACTACTCAGAGTAGTTCAAAAAACATAGAAGAGATGGGGGATGAGTCTCAAAAAAGGAAATGCAGTAATAACTATTCCAGAGATAAAGCCAGTAAGGATGATATTTGTACTCCATTACGTTCTCTAAAAGGGGTAATGCCTCCCATTTGTGATAATTACACAATTGGAACTAGTTATTAACCTATGACCTATTTAAGCTAAGATTTTGGGGTATACACACTCTTTTATATGATTCAAGGGGTCTTTACTGGGACATGTTATTATATATGACATGAACATTTTTCACATGGCAATTTTAATTCACTGAAAGTAATGAAGAAATTAAATTTAAATAATTTTAAAGGAAAATTAAATAAAGATGAAGCATGAATAGAATCTAAAAAAGTAAAAAAAATCACAGTTTTGGAAGAATTAATGAATGCTAGAATTATTTCATTATAATATATTTTAGTTAAATGTTCTATTAACTAGTGGAGGTGATAAATACTTTAATACTTTTACTAGTGACTAAAACAAGAATTTAAAATGAATAAAATTAGAATAATAGATACTATACTAATTATTAAAGTAAGAATACATAGTGGGGGTTATTATTTATTCTAGTCTCATTATATTATGAATATGTTGAATACATTTTATATTATTGGTTTCAGAGATGAAAATACCCTACTTGACTCTAGTGTTAATTTTTTTTATTAATGTAGACATATAATTTTTACAGCATGAACATTATTGTTAAATTTTTTCTTTAATGTACGTGATATAATATAATAAACCCAATATATTTTTTTTGTTTTTCAAATGCATTTAAATTTTATTAATTTTAGCATGTAGTATTTGAAATGTATAACTATAATCTTTTTATGTTTAAATAAAGATAAATAATTTGAGATTATTTTATCATTATTACCTGAATACATTATGTATGCACTAATTCAAGTTTTAATACCATCATGGGAGATTATATATCCCAAATTGGATTGATATTTACTCTTAGAGATTGTGTCATTTTTGTATGGTAAATAAATAAAAAGGTATTTCATATTCGACATTAGATTCAGAATTTTATACTTTAACAACTTATAGAATGGAAAAATGAATCATAAACTTATTAATGAAACTTAAGTTATATAATATTTCCATGCCTCTAATTTCCATTAATTATGGTAGTGAAGAAACAATGTCAAAAGACTATAGTTTCATGTATAATGTAATATCTAAACATATTACTTTTAGACATGATATGTGAGAAAATTATTATAAAATGGTACTATAATAATTTTTTATGTAAAATCATGTAAGAACCTTACAGATCCATTTATAAAATATATATTAAGAGATATATCTGAAAAAATTATTATATAAATTGGGATAAAACCCTTAAAATGAACTATTAAGTGCAAAGTGTAATCATACACTTGTGAAATTCTCATCCCTATATCTTTCACCAAGTTACCCCAGGTTTCTCATGACATGTAAGTGGAGGAAAATAATACAATATAACAAATATCAATAAAATAAAAATAATTATTAAAATAGTTCAATAAACAAAAACTCGCTCACACATTTGAACACCCTTTAATGAATAACTCCCTTCATAATAACATATATAATATAATGTTATCAATGACCCATGATTAATCTATATTAAAATAACAAACAATATTTCACTTATGAATCAATAAGAGGATTAACTTCAAGGCTATATATAACATAAAATATTAATCTAATTGGGAAAACTTATTAAACACAACTTACTGCCATTGAAAATATAATAAAATAAATCAAAATTTCCCTTTAAAACCAATCCAAAAAATTTAAAATAATTAATGGAAACAATACTTCCATGTTATTTGATAAAGTAAAAATCATCTTGAAAAATCTCCGAACATGTTCTAATTCATAGAAATCCTTAATCAAAACATAATGGTAATTTATTATAATTCATATGAAATCATTACATGAAATCCATTTTGATTTATTCAATAAAAACCATGGGTGGTATTTTAACAAACACTTTGTGTGCATTACCTTCATTGAAGGAAGTTCCAAAAATTTAAATTTAAGAAAAGAAATCATTTGTTGTAAATGAAAAATTAAGAAAGCACTTATAAATACATAACCCAACATGGATAATTATAATAAAATTTACTTCAATTAAATACATGGATTTAAAAGATGTAAGCATTCATGGTTCTACATTTAAAGGAAAGTGAATTGATCCACCTACCAAAATGGATGAAATCATTATAAGGACGTCTTAATATGATACAAGGAAGTAAGAAAATCCCTTAAAGGGTCAATAAAAACCCAAAATCAAAGAAACCCCCAATTAGAAATTCATTATAGAAGGGAAACAAGTGATGGATAATTAATAACAAGAGATAATGAACAAAAAAATGCAAAAAAGATATCGCCAAACAAGAAATCAACATGAGAGAAGGAGGAGAAAATAACATAACTTAGATTGAAGCTTTAAATAATTAGAGAGAAAGTAGATATATCACCAAATATTGGATTCATTTGAGCCTTGGATTCATTCGAGCCTTGGATTCGAGCCTTGGATTTGTTTGAGCCTTGATTAGAGTTTTGATTCAATGAGGAGGAGTGTTGATAGCATGTGGATTCCTTGGAAGGCTTCATAAATCACAATTGTTTAAGATTCTTTAAATAGATCGGGGAATCTTTTATCAACACTTCTAAAAAACCATCGATAAATATACCTTTTATTAGCACAAAATTAACAAGCACTGATAAAAGGAATATTTACCAGCACTAATAAAAAATTTATAATTATAATTATAAATATCTTTTTTGTAAATACATTTACATAATTATATATATATATATATAATAAATATATAAAAATATAAATATAAAGATAGTAAATATATTCATTATTTAAATATATTTATTAAAATTTTATAATTATTCAAATATATAATTATTTATTTATAATTATATAAATACTTAAAAAAATTATATAATTATATATTTATTTCATTATATATATTTATATAACTATATATATATATGTTGTAAATATATATAAATATAAATATAAATATAAATGTAAATATAAATATAAATATAAATATAAATATAAATATAAATATAAATATAAATATAAATATAAATATAAATATAAATATAAATATAAATATAATAAATATATTCATTATTTAAATAAATTATAATTTTATAGTTATTTAAATATATATAATTATTTATTTATAATTATATAAAACTTTTTTAAAAAATAATATTTACTTATTTATAATTATAAATATATAAATTTAAAAATATAGTAAATATAAATTTTAAAATATATTTATTTATAAATATTTAGAAGTATATTTTAAACATTAGTAATGAGTATATAATCTTAAATGCATGCATGTTAAAAATGAGTGAAATCGAATAATTAAAAATTAGTACAATTTAAAAATATTGAAAATGTGGAAAAGTTTTATTAATCAAATAAATTATTAAAAAAATATGGATATATATTGTAATAAAGATGAATACATATTGAAAAAAATAAAACATAGTAAATAAATAAATATAAATAAATAATAGAAAATGATTGAATTCCCAAAAAAATAAAAAATAAGAAATAGAAAATATCAAAAATGAATTAACACCTAACAGTAATAATATTAAAAATAAATAAATTAAATTTACCTATTGAAGACATTATATATTAAATTTATAATATTATAATGAAATTCTAAAATGAATACTAAAATGTGAATAAATTACAAAAATATTAGGTGTATGTTTTTATATATAATATTTCATTAATTACATAAATATTTGTGTGTGTGTTGAATATAAAAATACATTAATTACAAATATGTATGTGAAATCAATCTAATACATGTTTGATATAAGTTAAATTGAAAAATAAAATGACATTCAATTATGTCTATTACTCAATACAATTAGTCAATATTTTTAATTAATATTAATTTTTAGTTATAAACCATTCTTTATTAAATATATAACTTATTTAATGTAAAGTATAAATATTTTTTACTATATAAATCATATTTTAGGAAATTATTATATAAATATATATATATATAGAAATATATATATATGAATATATATATGTATTAAATTTATTAATGAATAATTAGGTATAAAAACCATTAAAATGAATAAGACATTAATATGTTATTAATTATTACATTTTATTCATTTTCTATATTTATATTTAATATATATTATTTATTAATTTTTATAATTAATATATATATATATATATATTAAAATTATTCATTTTTATTAATAATTATTTCGTTAATAAATTTTTTAATACAATTTTAATTTATTCATTTTAATTTTTGTTTTAATTGTTACTATTTATTCGTTTTAAATTTTTTTGTTTAATTATTATAATTTATTGATTATATATATATTTACTATATACTATTTATTAATATTTATAATATATATAGCCAATGGGGTGTTAGTTGGGTGTTACCCGCTGGTTGTACCCCCCGCTCTCTGTGGGAACTAGCCCAGGATTGAGTCCCGCCAGGCTCGGACACTGTGTGTATTATGTACAAGGAGATTCAAAGCCATTTCCTAGCTAAGGAATGTACATCTTGTACCACCTAGCTAACACCCCATGGGCGTAGGTACTGTAGCTGCACTCTAGTTCTACTATAGAAAAACTATAGTGGCGACGAAACTGTAGCACTGGCGGCACTGTAGTAGTGGTGGGTACCGTAATAGGAACTAGAGCGGTTGCATCACTGTAGAAAGTACTGTAGCAGATCATGTACTATAGAAGCACTATTCACCAGAGGGCCTTTGGGTAAAAAATTTGTTCCTTTAGGGCCATGTAATGGGATTCATACCTACTGGTCCTAAGGGGCTTGTATATAATAAATAAGGCTTGATCGGTGGGCAATCCCCTTAGGGGGCTATGGCCTTCCTTTTCGGCCTGTGTGTGAGGTGTGTGTGTTTGTTTAAATTTAATTATACCCTCAAGAACCTAATATATATAATATATATATGTATATTAAATTTATTCATTTTTACCAATAATTATTTAGTTAATAAAATATTTAATATTTTTTTTAATTTACTCATTTTTAATTTTTATTTGTTTAATTATTTCATTTTATTCATTTTAAATATATATAGTTAATATATACTATTTATTAGTATTTTTAATATATATATATATATTAAATTTATTTTTTTTATTAATAATTATTTAATTAATGAAATTTTAAATACTTTTTTTAATTTAATCATTTTTATTTTTTATTTGTTTAATTATTTCATTTTATTCGAGACCTTTATCGGTGATAAAAAAGAGCTGATAAATGATACCATTTATCAGTGAAAAAAATATAGTGTTGATAAAGAGTTACCTTTATCAGTTCTAAAAATAAATTGATGATAAAGGGTACCTTTTATGAGTGAAAAAAGGCACTGATAAAAGGTCCCCTTTATCAGCGTTTTTTTTCTAACAATCATAATGGAAAGTGCTATTAAAGACCAGTTTTGTATTTGTGATATCACCAATTATTTATGAGTAATTTTTTATGGTTATAAAACCCATTAACCATGTTTACATAGAAATGAGTTATGTTCCTCTGGATGAAATAATACGAGGAAAGCTTCAAGGAGCTAAAGGGAAGGCTGGTCATTGCACTTGTGCTTATATTACCCTATAGCAGTGAATGGTTTATAATTTATAGTGATGCATCAATAAAAGGTTTAGGATTTATCCTCATAAAAAATAAAAAGGCAATTTATTATGCCACACACTAATTATAAACTAATGATAAAGGTTACTCGACACTTGATTTGGAACTAGTGTTGATTATCTTTGCATTGAAAATTCAGCGAAATTAACATTATTACGATAAGTGTGATATATACAATGATCATAATATCTTTAAATATATGTTCACATATAATTATTTAAACATTTTTCAAAGGATATGGTTAGATTTAATCATAGATTATGACTACCCGGTACATTTTCACCCTGGAATGGAAAACAAGTGGCTGATGCTCTGATTAGAAAAGACCATGCAAATCTATCCATGACGAGGATTGAAAATAACCCAATAATAATGGATTTTAAGAGTATTAATATTTAATTAATAATGGTAGTAGATATATCCTATGTTACCCAATGAATTATCAACCACCCATTCACGTAAAGATCAAAGAATCCCAAAAAATGATGCAAAGCTACATAAAAAGGTAGAAAATATTTTATAGTTCATCTTTAACAAAGATAGAGTTATAAGGTTTAGAACCCAGATATGTTTTCCATCTATACCATAACTAAATAAGTATCTTTTGGATGATGTTCATAGCTCATCCTTATCTATCCATCTCAGAGGTACAAATATATATAGAGATATAAAGTAAAACTTCTGGTGGGATAACATGAAGAGTGAAATTATGGTGTATATATATCAATTTTAATATGTTACAAAGTTAAGGAATAATTATAGAATCCTAATGGAATGATACAACCATCATCCATAGTTGTATGTAAATGTGAAAACATCACTACGGAATTCATCACAGGACTCCCCTAAACTTATAAAGGTTACAATTCTATATGGCTTGTAGTCGATCGTCTTACAAAGTTAGTGCATTTTATTATCATCAAAGAATACTTTTACCTTGAACAACTCACTAATATATATATATATATATAAAGTAAGGGGTAAGGATACATGGATTACTACTATCCATTATATTTGATCGGGATTCGAGGTTTACCTTGAGGTTTCAGAGAAGTATTCAGAAAGTGTTAGAGACAGAGATATGTTTTAGTATTTCATATCATCCTCAGATATATAGATATTATTAGAGGACAATTAAAACTCTATATGATATGATAAGATCTTGTTCGATGGATTTACAATGATGTTGGGATCAACACATCCCCCTATTAGAGTTATTATACAACAACAATTCCATTCTATCATTCATATGGAACCATATGAGGCTCTGTATATGAATAGATATAGGACTCCAATATACTAGGATGAAGTTGGAGAGAGGAAGCTGATAGGTCCTAACCTTATCCAAGAAATGGTGGAGAAGGTTCAAACCATTCAGTGATATATAGAAGTAGTTAAAAGTTGACATAAGAG
Source organism: Viscum album (assembly GCA_963277665.1). Taxonomy (NCBI): domain Eukaryota; kingdom Viridiplantae; phylum Streptophyta; class Magnoliopsida; order Santalales; family Viscaceae; genus Viscum; species Viscum album. The sequence continues at coordinate 2,103,949,376 of OY728140.1, read as the reverse complement.
TTATATAGATAATTATTGATGAGATTTATAGTTTGAAGTTGGTGATGAGGTATTTCTAAAAATATCTCCATGTTAAATATGTTATTATATTTGGGAAAAAATGGAAGCTAATCCCTAGGTACGTCGGTCTTTTTTATATCCCTGACCATGTAAGAGTTATAGATTATCTCTTAACACTCCCTCCACACCTCTCCCTAGTGCATGATGTCTTCCATGTATCATTTTTGTGGAAGTTCATAACATATCCATCACATTTATTAAACTCAGAATATATGAAACTAGAACATGATCTCTCTTATGAAGAAACAGACATGCAGATCTTGGATCAAAGAATTAAGGTGTTACGGAACATGACCACTCATCTGTTAAAATTTTTATGGAGAAACAATAAGTTTGAGGAGGCTATATAGAAACCTAAGGATGTAATGTGGGAAAATTACCCTCACTTGTTTTCTTCAATGTAATAAAATTATGATAATGAGATTCTTTTTAAGGGGGTATAATGTAATGACCTAAGTTTCTCCTCCATAAATAAATACTGTGTTTGATAACATGAAGTACACACTATACCCAACATAAACAAACCAAAAAATATTATAATAACATTATTAATAAATTGATAATAAACTGTAGGATATTAAAACATGAAATTCTATTTCCTTTATATGATAAATAATTAATAATAATTAATATTGAATAAGGTTACTTTCAATAAAAAATGTTTTCTTTATATTTTAATTTCTTTCAAAAAATGAATTTACAAATTTTGAAATTTAAATTTGATAAAAAAGTTCATTTTTAACTCATCTCATGAAAATTAACTTATTATGGATTTTAGAATTTTTTCTGAAAAATTGATTTTAGGTAAAAAAATACGATATTTGTGTGAATTATAATTTTTATGAGTTTATAACCATGAAAGGATATCCTTGAAGTTTTAAAAAAACCTTTTAAGTAATAAAATATGTATTTTAGGAATAAAATTATGCATTTTAATATATTCTTTTTGATTATAAATATTATGTCTAATATTTATAGAACTAAATAAAACTGTTAGTTTAATAAAAACAATTTTCGATCTCTTCTTTGAATAACGTATTTTTAAGGTGATATTCAGTTGTGGATTTCCTTTAAAGCCTCATAACTTTTATATGATTTATAATAAATCAATTTATGTCATTAAAATCAGTAATAATTATAATTTTTTATTATATGTAAATTTAAAGATGAAAAACTTCATTTTTCAAAAAACAATTATTCTGCGATTAAGTGTGTTTTTTTAAATTAAATTTTAAATAATTTAGAAATTGATATTATAAAATGAATTTAAAATATAAAATTATAAGGTTAAAATTAGGTAATTATAGCAAGTTTAATTTTATTTATCAAAATTAATCACTAAATTTAAAAAATTGTTACCCGGATAAAAAGTAAAATGGTAAAAACTATTTTACTATGAGGAAATAGAAACAATGTGTCATATTTTAAAATAAGTGGTTGGAATGAGTTTAAAATTTATCTTGTACCAAAATCAATTTTTTTAAACTTTTGATCCATTTACCCCTGAATAATTTTATGGAATTATTAAAAAATGATGAGTGTTTCCAAAAGTGTCATTTTCTTCCCTTATAAATGGACATCACTTCCAACCATTAAATATTCCAATAAAATATCGAAATTTATTTGTAAACCTATGAAAATTTCCTATAGTTTAATTCATTTACAATACCTAATTGCCCTTTTCACCCCAAATTATCCTAAGTCCCTCAAATATAAGGTCTTCATCAAGAGGAAGTTCAAAGTCTCAATATAGGTATCACATATTTCCTAACATTTATTTCATATTATTTATTTTATAAAATAGCCTTAAACATAGTATAATAATAACAACAATAAAATTAGTTTGTTTATATATTATTATAATAATGGTAAAACCATTATTTATTCTGTTCTATCTACTAAGAAAAAAAGAATCATCGTTATTGCACGCACGCATATTACCACCTCCACGAAGTGATGCTTTCAGTTTTTCATCACCACCCCTCATGTATGATCTTAATGATGGTATTTATCAATAAATATTCTTTATATAATTTATTTATTATTCTTATGTGATCACTTACTATCCAATTTCACCCCTCTTATTCATTGAGTAACAGAAACACTAATCATACGTTGTGTGGACTATCACCACCATGAATAAACATGTTTCATTTTCCTTAAATTCGAAACATGGATGGTTTTAGTTTATAGTGGATGATTATATATGATATTTATAAGTAATATATATTATTAATATATTTTATTTTGTATGAAATAGAAATTAATTATCTTTGTAAGGCAATCCTTCAATATTGGTAACTAACCTAAAACTAGTTCATTATCATTCTAGTTTTCATAAAATGCATCTAAAACCCCCATGTAATGGTATTATAACATTATAATTATTTATAAAAAATAAATTATTGTACCTTAAATGGTTCTGAAATGATTATACTTAGGAGTAAAAGTAATATCAACACCCCTTTCACAAACTTAGTTCAAAATGTCTAAGATTATTAACACCCATTGTTGAAAAGAGCTTATAAAAATCAAACACATGAAGATAATCGTTATTAATGAAAATTATAAATGAAAATATATATTAATAAGGTTCTAAATTAGGTAATTAATTTTTTTAATTTATTATATAGAAGGTTAAATAACTTCCATGGAAATCAATGGTAAAGGTAAGAGACTTGGTAACTCAAACTTCTTTCTCCGAGTTATACAATTTCTTATTTAAACTTGGTTTTTCCAATAATTTCCATTTTAAATGGTTTTATCTTTTTTACTTCAATGGAAAAGTGTTTTTGAACCAATTCTATTCCCATGAATGGTTTTCTTTTCAATTTTCTTAAAAACAAATGTTTATTTTTGAAAAGATACTTGTAACAATGAATTTTACAATGATAAATACAAAGTGATCTAATTTTTTTAGTGATTTGTTTTTTTCATTATATTCAAAATGATCTACCTCCATTAGAGTTATGTTTTATGTTTCACCCTATGTTATTATTTTATTATGTGATTATTTTGGGTGATCAAGTTTTCAGTATTAAGAGATTTAATTTATATGTTATTTGGATGTTTTATGAAGATCATATTATTTTATGGTATCCTTATAAAAATTCATTTATTTTCATTTATATGGTCTATGAAACCCATTTTTACGTGGGTTCTTTATATGATGATTTTTAAATTTTGTGAAACCCATTTTTCTTTTTGATGGGTTATTTTATGATGAGATAATTATTATTTTTCAAGTGGGACACAAATGTATAGATTATGAGACAGGTTAGACAAATATATACATCCAATGCATTGGTGTTTAAGCACAAAAAATAAGAATTGGAAAAATAATAATAGGATGAAATATCTGAAAATGGGTATTATTTTCCTCCTGGAAGTAAAAAAGAAGAGGATGGTTGAACATTCATGAAGCCTTTGAGAGAATCGCGATCACGTGACCATTTAAAGGTCATGAAAAGGCCCCACACATAGCGCATTACCCATGAATAGTCTCACGAAGCCCTATTCAATAAACCTGCCTACTCTTGCGAATCCCCCTAGAAAACCGAATGAGCATCCCCAAGCCACATGGTTTATTATTGTAAAGTTCCTAACAAACCATACAGAATCCTTCAAAAATAAAGATGAATGACATTATAAAGGAAGAGACCCCCAGTGGTCATCAAGATCACATGCCAGGTTATCATTAGGAAGAATAAAATCCCTTGGTGACATCTAATCAATCTCACATAACCTCGAAGCCTTCGCCACATAAAACAAAGGAGATAAAGTGAAGGAGGTGAGAGGGGTTCTCATTTTCTGAAATGCATGCGACACACACCCCGAGCGATATGTGAGACGTCACAAGAACTGAGTGGCATGTATGCCTCACCTTGCACAAACCCTATATTTTATCATAATCACCACACAAAATTCCTCATACATGTCCATGAAACCCCAAGATTCTCTAAGGATAGACGGATATACCTATCCACTACATGCTTTCACACTCTATATATGACCCATATTGGTCAAGAAATAAACCATCTAAAAATTGATTAAAAATCATATATACTACTCGTGTCAACTCACATGATCCTTGAAATTTGTAAAATAAAATAAAGAAGACAAAAATGTAGGAGGCAATAGGGGTTCTTGGTCACTGAAATACATGCGACGTGCCCCTGGAGACCTGCAAGGAACTGTGAGTCCTTGACAACATTCCCACCTTGTCTCCTAGAGGCCCTTTGGATTGTCATCCTCATCTTCAGGACATGGAATGATCGTGCACCCCCATGTGACCCATATTGGCCATGTGATTCATCTCAAAGAAATATAATAAATACCCACAACAACACATGTGAAATGTCACATGACTCCCAAAATTTGTTACATCAAATAGAGGGGATCAAAAGGGAGAAGGTGATATGTACTTGTGGTAACTGAAAGTCATGAAATGCACCCAGTGCACCCACAATGCTATTAAAATGAGACCCTAGAAAAAGTCACCCAAGGTCTCAAGAGTTTCTTCCCATAGGAATTTTGAATCTTGTGAAGGCCCTCAGACATGTCAACATAACAACATGTAGGTCTTTGAGCACAACTGCATGATCAAACAAGTCATTGATAATCAGAAATAATCCAATAAAGGGTGCATTGATGAAGGAGACTCATGATAACTAAAAATTAGGTGACGCACTTGAAATAGTCCTTGGTAGAGACTCATGAAACCATATGGTGCCAGGCCCCTTCACTGACTCCAGCCTGGACATGCGCCAGATACGCCACACAAATCGACAAGTATTAGGGGTGGTGATGCCTATAAATTCCCCACCCCAACATGAAGAAAGGTTTGGATTTTTGATCAACTAGATACCTAGGATCTAAAAGATTCGGCTCTTGACTTCTATGGACTTTTTGGGGGAACTGATCATGTGACCAACTATCTTTCCATCAAGTAATATATTGGCGGGTAGCTGGATTAGTCATGCGCTAGACATAAAGTGATACATGTGATCACTCATAGATCATGTGAAGGACTTCTGAAAGGACATGCAGAGAACATACCACATGTCCTCTAAATCACACAAGAATCAAAGAAGATAACATTGAACCAAACTAGGGAATTCTCCATAAATGGGTTAGAACTAATATTAGAGGAAGAAGGATTATGCAAAATACTTGCTTGCCGCACCTCATGCGCTTCACATGTATCATCTGAAGACATGATATTTCACCATGTAACATTGCCTATATTTCACGACACCCCTTTGGTATGTCATACAGGACACACAAATTCCCCCAGACATGTCAGGGAACATCATACATCACCCCCATGGGTGTCGATTTGATCTTCTAAACCCTCAAGGTTTACCACCCAGGACTTACAACATCCTCTGTACACATTGCCTGACTCATATAATGGCACCTTCTCATGTTATCCAAGTATCAAGAAAGAATCTAGGCATGACCCCCCCCCCACAACACCCTTTTCTCATGTTAGGTGAGACTCGTGATTCCCTCTAGACATGTCATCTAGGTCTCCCAATGTCTCCCAGAGGTGTCATATAAAACACATGACACCCCTTGGGCTCTTCCACACTGACTCCTATTAAAACCTCCATATGTGTCAATCTGGGTCATGAGATGATCCCCAATATGTGCCAACTAGGTCTTTCAATGTATTCTAGACAAGAAGGCTAGATCATCATGGCATCCCAGGATTTGACAATATTTTCTATCATTAGCATGTAATCCCTAATAAATTGGGAAACCTCAGTGTGTAAGCCCCAACATAAAGGTTACTACGATGAATTTGATTCCTTCCATATTCAGGATATATAGGCCACCTACCTTTTAGGACCAAGCTCCATATTGATCACTCAGGTAGGGACCAACATACAAGTCCATTATCCAAACTAATGACATTGATTACTTGTTATACCTTGGTTCTCACAAATGAACATGGATCACATGGAATTAGGGGGTTTAAATGGACATATCATCTTCCTTATAAACCCCTGTAATGGTATAGGGAAACCTCAGGGTGTAAGTCCAAACATAAAGTGAACTATGAGAACTCTGATTCATGCCACAACCAGGAAATGTAGGACACCTCCCTAAGGCTCAATCTCTATACCAAACATCCTAAGGATGGTCCTAATATAAAATTCCCATACACATATGTCATGAGACTGATCATCTTCTCCCCCTTCCTTCTCACCCCAAGCATGGATCACATGGGCTTGGGGGGATGCAATGAACACCTCACTAGAATCATAAATCTTTTCCATCGAGGGAATATTTAGTGTATAAGCCCTGATATAAAGGGAACTATAATGACTATGATTTCTTCCACAATCAAGATTTGTAGGACAACTCCCTTTGAGGCCCAAGATTCATATTGATCATCCATGGAGGGACTAGAATATGAGTCCCTTTTCCAAAACAATATCATTGGTTACTTTCTATCCCTTATTTCTCACACCGAGCATGGCTCACACGAGATTAAGGAGTTTTAGTAATCATTTCATCTGCACTATGAGTCTCCATAATGACATGAACAACCCCAATATATATGTCTTGAAGGAATGAAAAATGGGAACTCTGATTCTCACTATATTCGAAATTCATAGTTTGTCTCTTTAGGACCTGTGCTTGAAGGTGTCCTAGAGCAACCATATAAGTACTTCCACATGATGTAAAACTGCATGGGTTAAATGAACTATGTGGGTTTTGATTTATATGATAACCAGGATTGGTAGGGTGCCTCAAAATGTCTCAATCCCATCCTCAGAATATCAATCACCTCTTCATACGAGAGCATGTTCCGAAGCACTTGGTTATATGGATTCATCATATAAGAAACCACCTCTTACCAGAGAATGATAAAGAACCTCGAAAACATATAGATGAACTTAACCAAGATATCTCTATCTTTTTCATATAAAAAATAATTGACCTAAATTCATTTCATTAGGGAAACCAGTCTTATATCAGGATTAGGAAGATATTCACGAACACATCTTAAATCTATTAGAGTGTCCCAGAGTAGGAAAAAATTCCCCCTAAAAAAGGGTATGATGATCTTGAACTCCCATCCTCTTGACCAATGCAAGTCCCTAAGAGTTGCTAGGACTGAAAACCCAAACGACCACCAGAATTTGGAAAGTAGGTATGTACCCATCTATGGATGGGGGAACCATTTTGAGTTTTAGGGAAAAGTGAAAATAGTAACACGATGAGAAAAACTCATTCCACACATTATTTCCTGATGAAAAAAATAGCGAACTCAACATGAAACTCTCTAATGAAAAAAATATAGGTTTATATAATATGTTAAGAAATTTTTTTTGAAAACCCTACACAAACAAAGAAATAAGACCACTATAATCTTACAAATGATCCTCTGTATCCAGGGTTCTCATAAGTCCATCCTTTCTTTTATAAGTCCAAATAACTGGAATGGATGAATTGGGAATAAAACAACAAATGAGTTAACCATTAATATATGACATATCATATTATTCCTATGATATTGTATAGATTAGTAACATTGTTCTCTACCATCTCCATAATTGCATATACTACTTTAACAACCTGATTCAAGATGATGTCGTCATCATCCAACATTCATTCTGGAAAATCATCTGTAACTGGATTTTCCATAGCTCGCAAAAAAATCTCACTTTTACGACGACTCCAATGGAAGGTAGTGAATACAATGGTTAAGGAGTACCACCTATATGATAATATCCTAACCATGGAGGCTACTCATAAAGTCCTCTAGATGTGATGTCTGGTGAGTCTGCATCACCTATGAATGGATGCTGCTGAAACTATGTCCCTCATCGCCACAAACAATAAATTCTAGTGCTTATCCTCATATTGTGATAACATACACCTTCCATATCTAAGGTAGGTTGACTAAGAAGCTGGATACAACTCCCTTTATGTTCAAGATCTACCCAGTAGGGATCCTACTAATCACCATCATTAAAACTATCCTGTTGATACCCCTCTATTTCCTGCTGAGGGTACCATCTGATACAAAAATTCCTTTTACACCCATGCACAGGCTTCAAGGAAAACTCATCGGAGAATAAAGGTGCTAGATATCTTGGAGAGTGTGCATATATCTGATCCCTATGATGATGACTACCTACATACTCAGATAGGGATGAGATAAAAGGCTTATATCCCAGCTCACTCTGAACAAGTCTATGAGAATATTCCAATAGCAAGCATGGAGAGGCTCATATTCATGCCCCCCCATATACAAATCCCATCAGCATAATCCTATGGAATAAGGAGGATAGAAGTGGGAGAATACCCCCACTTCAATAAAATACATCTTCTAGTTCATCATGGAGACAAAAATTTTTAGGCTCGTATCCCAACACATACCTTGATAAAATTCAAATACATTTTATAAATAGTTGAAGAACTCCACTGGAATATTCTGGAACTATTGTAGATGAAGGGACATACACATAATCCCATCCCTACAGCCATGATAACACAACAATTTGATCACCGTGAACACATGGTTGAACCGGAGTGAGAACACACTCTTTCTCCCTCTCGGGAGGATTATCAGCATATTCTAATAAAAGGGGATACATCATATTGGCCTCATATCCCTGTTCCAACTAGGGATAACTAGGTGAGAGTGGAACATGCCTTAGGACAGAGGTGCATGCTTGTATAAGAAGTATGAAGTCATATTCCAAAGGCCCAGGATCAGGAATATGTCCCCATTCTAGTCAAAGATGACCTGGTGAGAAATAAAAAAGATTTAGGGCATGATCATATTCCTATCAATGAATCTACCCGGAATACTCTAGTAGACCATGGAAGAAAGGTACATATCCCTACTTCCATCGATAAACGACTATACTATCATCATTCCAAGGTAACACAGTAGAAGCCCCGTATTCATTTTCCCATTCTAGAGGTCCATTGACATACTCTGATGGGGAATGCATATTCATACCAGAATCAAATATGAGGCCAAGTTTATGGTTATCTAGCAAGACACTGCATATAATGTCCTTCTTAGAAGGCCTTGGCTACATATCCACTTAGTGGAACCGTCAAAATTCCATCAATGCCAGAAGTACCCCATCAATGGAAATATTGGAATACAATATAGTGACTGCACCCCCTTCGATACTTGCAGAGACACATATACCGAAACATATTTCTTTAAGAAGAATTGTAAGAAAATGATGGCGGGTGATGATATAAAGGTTTCACCCCCAATGGTTTAGGGACCACCTCTATGAATCCTTGGAGTATGATTGAATATGACTATGTTCTCCCCATAAACATGGTTAAAGTGGAAGATCTGACCCCATAGGTCCAAAACTCTCCTCTCCTCAGTGAAAATAATCTATGGCATCTCTCTACAGTAATTCAAAATGAAATGGATGATGATGTTTCTTATCATGGCTTCACTCACCCTTATAGTGATTAAGAGGCCCCCAAGTTTCCATCCTCACCTAAAGACGTCTCCATAGACTCAAAAATGAAGGAATATGTGGAAACACCCATCAATTATTCGAGGAAGGCATCTCTAATACCATAGATGATCTCAAAAAGATAAATATGGGGACATAAGAATACTAATGGCCTATCTTGATTAGTGTTTCCATTCCTCTAGAAGAGTAAGAAATGTACATTTCATTTTTGAAGCATCACCAATATGTGTTTTCCTGGAACTACACAAAAATGCCCAGGATGAATCCAGATGTGACTACGCATTATCTTAGACTACTCGATGAGCATTAGGGCTTAAAGAAAGCATCTAGGAGGATACACCCATCTCATGCCACTAATGTAGAGGTGGAATTTGACAAGTTGATCAAAGACAACTTTTTCTGAGAAGTGTAACACCTGAGATGAATTTCCAACATCATACCTTCAAAAAGAAGAACGATCAGATTAGGGTCTGCATTGACTTCAGATACCTTAATCGGAATTTCCCAAATGATGATTTACCATTACCATTAAATAAATCTTGATCAATGAAACTACTAGATTCTAGGCCCTTTCCTTCATGGATAAGTACTCAGGGTATAATCAAATCAAGATGGACCTCAAGGATGAAGAATCCACTTCCTTCAGAGCACCCCAAAGGATCTTATACTATCAGATCATTCCCTTTGGATTAATGATTGTGGGAACCATATATCATTGTGCTATGAATCTCATCTTTAATCCATTCTTTGGAAGGATCGTCTAGTGTTATGTAGATGAACTGGTCATTAGATACCAATAGTTATGTGATCACTTCATGGATATCTGATAAATCTTCAACAAGTTAAGAAATCATAGTCTAAATATGAATCTACTAAAATGTTCCTTTGCGGTAATGTTAGGAAAGTTCCTTAGATTTATGGTACGCAACCATGACACTAATGTTGACCTACTTAAGACTAGTGCTATTGTGGAAATGTCACCCTAAAAAACTTGAAAGAACTAAGGGGACACAAAGGGCAACTCACCTACATCCAAAGATTCATAGACAACTTGGCTGGAAAGGCTCTCCCCTTCACTAGGTCAATGAAGAAAGGATATGCCTACTAATGAGACAAGGATTGTCAGAAATCCTTCTAAAGCATCAAGAAATACTTGATTAACCCACTAGTTTTAATGCCTCTAGTGGAAGGGAGGCCAATCATCTTATATATGGACACTATGGAATGCTCACTGGGAGCCCTTCTCATGTAGAAAAATGATGTGGGAAGTGATAATAGTCTCTAATAATTTAGCCAAACCATGCTTAGTACTAAGTCTAGATACTCTGATGTCGAGATGAACTGCCTCACACTCACCTTCACAGTACAAAATATGAGGCACTACTTTTAGCACCAAGGGGTCCAACTAGTCTCTCTTATTGACCCACTCAAGTACATCCTTGGTCGTCCCATATTGATTGGGTGCTTGGATCAACAGGAGGTCATTATATAGAAATATGGCATCCAGTTTGTGTCACAAAAGTCAATGAAAGGGAAATCCATACCTATTTTCATCACTGCACACCCTTCCATGTAAAATAAGTCAGAATACATTGAGATCCCTAATGAAGAGGTCTTTTATGCCCATGAAACTCCTCAAACATTTGAGATGTACTTTGATGGAGCCTCTTGAAGTCATTTCGATACCAGAATGGAGAACCCGAAGCTCAATCGGGTTAGTCTAGGGATTGTATTTTTCTCCCCACATAGAGTAGATTTTTACCTACCATTTCTCACTATTTGAAGGCTGTATAAATAATGAGGCAGAATACCAATCCCTCATAGCTGGATTGGAACTATCCCTACATCTGCACATAGCCTACCCGAATATCAAAGGGGACTCATAACTAGTGATAAAGTAGACCGATGGTGGATATGCCATTAAAAAGTAAGAACTGGACCCTCTTATTATCTATGTTATATGATTGATGGAAGAATTTCCCTTGTATCCCACACTACATTATGTTCTCCAATCATAGAATGATCGCACTGATACACTGGCCAATGTAGCCGCCATCCTAGCCAACCCTGACTTGGAGGAAGTAACCTTCCATATTACACATCAAATAATAGTGTCATTAGTCACCGTATATGATATGGAAGAGATAAATAAGATCAAAACCTCCCTATATCATGATGAACCAATGACTACCCCTGGATGGATGGATCCCATAATCATCTGTCTTCGAGACAAGACTCTCCTAGTAGATCCTGTCGGAAGGGAATAGATTTGGTGTCGGGAAACAAAATTCACTCTACAAGATGTACCAAACGAAAAACATACTCTATAAAAATGTATTTGATGGAATTATCCTCAGGGTAATAGTAGAAGAAGAATTTATCACCATCATAGAGGAAGTCCACATAGGCTCTTGTGACACCCATCAATTTGGAACCAGGATCTACCACCAAATTAAGAGGTTGAGATATTAGTGGAAAACCATGATACAAGACTATGTGGAATTCACAAGAAATGTCAAGCATAATAGATCCATAAAAATTTCATCCATAATTTCCTAGAATTTATTCATACCACTAAACATTCTTGGCCATTTTCCATTTGGGGGATGGATGTTGTGGGGCTACATCCCCCAACCACCGCTAAGCAGTTCAAGTACATCCTTACTGCCACTGAATTATTTTCTAAATGGGATGAGGTGATACCCCTAAAAAATGTGGGATGAATAATATCATCAACTTTATGAATTCCCATATCATCACCAGGTTTGGAGTCCCTCACACAATATTGACGGACAACAACACCAACTTCTGTTCCACAGAGTTGAAGAAGCTTTACCAAGAGTACAACATTGGGTCCAACCACATTTCTCGCTATCATGCAGCGGTGAATGAAAAAATAGAGACCTTAAATAAGACATTATTTAACATAATCCAAAAGATGGCGAGAAAGGATAATAAGTCTTGGTTAGATGAACTCCTCTATGATTTGTGGGCCTACTGTACCACCACATGTACTACTTCCAAAGAAACGCCATACTCACTGGTGTATAAGACCGAGGTGGTGTTACCCATAGAATTTCAGCTTCCCTCACTTTGAATAGTCATTTGTGGACATGTCTCAGATGATGAGTAGTAGCAAAAATGGTTGGATGGGTTGAAACAGTTAGATGAGAAAAGGTTGCACACGTTGCAGAACCTCAAAGTCCACCAGAATTAGATTTCATGATATTTTAATAAAACGGTTTTCCTATTCTTCTTCCTTCTAGGAGAATTGGTGATGAATCTCAAAAACCCAATGATATTAGGAAATAATCCTCTAAAATTGGATCCCAAGTAGGAAGGAACTTACATCATACATAAGGTCTATCACAAAGGGGCCTATTCTCTGGCCACCATGGATGGAGAGCATGTCACACTGCCCACCAATGTGAGATTTCTCATGAAATAATTTCTATAAGATGTTAAGAAAAAGGGAATCCAAATCAGATTAAGCCTCTTAAATCATCCTCGATACATGATGTTAAACTGTATAGAACATTTTGTCCTCCCTACATGACGTTAAACTACATGAAATTTTTTTACCTGACCACATGATGTTAAACTGTATGCAGTTCATCCAAACCAAATGAAGTTAAACTGTATGGAATCTATCCTTAATAAAAGACATTAAATTTCATGGACAATGTCCTTAATTCATGACATTAAACTGCACAGATCCACAAATCCACTTCCTCTTCACATCAGGTAATCCATTGTCCTTTCCGCATGACGTTAAAATGCATAGTTCCTATCAAGAACTACATATGACTTGATTCTCATTACCAATGAGATATGTAGGGATACCTTGATCCTACATCTTGGTTCAACAACTGTATCATAAAAAATTATCGTGTTATACCCATATTTTGTATCTTCATTGTAGGGGAACCTATTCTTCTCCTTGTTTCTCATATTGATCTTAGCTCACATGATCTTAGGAATCACAGTAGGGACTTACCCTCACAAGAAATGAATATAGGTACACAAAAAATCCATTATGGTCTTGAGTGTAATAATATAAAAGGCATTCCATAAGTCCTTTCTACATGATGTTAAATAGCATGGTCTATGTCCTTGCCGTACGATATTAAACTGCACAGTCTAATAAGAACTACATGTGGTTTGATTCTCATCCCCATGAGATACCTAGTGTTTCCTAGGCTTCTATCCTTAGGCCCAACCATGATATCCCACCAATTCACATCAATCCACCTTCATCCTCGCCACACAATGTTAAAATACATGTAACTTCAAGAAATACGTGTCTCTTGATTCCTACCCATACATGATACATAGTGATGTCTAGATCTACAATCCTAGGACCAGCTGAAACTGTCAATGGAAATGATTTCCACCTCTATATATGGGTCAGAACTATATAGATTATTTATTTTTCTAGAACTATGTGGGTTTTGATTCTCATCTTCATGATATATGTAGTGATGCCCAAATATTTCATCTTTAGGCCCAACTATAACCATGACCCTTTTGGACCCTTTTTTTAGTCTTCCTGGAAAGGTGCATGGTATGGTTGAGACTTCTTTGGTCTCATTCATGTTGGTTTTCTTCATGGCACCACGCTGCACAACCCTTGGTTAGTAACTCCACGTTACAGACTGGTCCACATGACCCAAAAATTTATATGCTTTGGTCTAGTAGTGCAACCTTAAACTCTATCCCATAGTGGTCCAAATCTCAAGACCTTAAACTACCAGAAAAAGAGAAACAAAAACTTATCAATCCCAAAACGTGCAAAGGGGGACCTGAGAAAAATTCAAGTCTCCACCCAATAAAATCTTCTTCTTTAGAGGTTAGGAAAAAATTAGGGCACAAACATAAAAGGCGCAAATCTCATAGGGACCATGACCCTAGTAAAATCCAAGATATACTCACTGGACCCACTAGTACAGGAAAAATTTAGGGAAATATTTGTCACACCTCCTTGTTGTGAGAATATGTTCTCTAGGAAGTGACATAACCTTCAAGGCATTCGAACCCTACTTGGATTTTACATCTTGCGTGAACCACACTTTGTGAGTTGGGGTGAATTGAATCATCATAACATTGCATGGACCTTTTAAAGGATATATGGATTCAAGGACCCTTTTCTTGACTATTCATGCATGTCCATGGCTCCTGCATATGCGCCTATGGTTTTCAACCAAATGTGTCACTCTGAAAAAAAAAAATACAATTCTGGTGAACCCTGACATCATCACACCATCACTCAACACCCCAATGTGTTCGAACCACTCCTTGTATGACTATACCATACCATTCACTAGATTCAAATGCTCTAGATCATGATTTAAAATCCCCGTACCAAACTATCCAAGTTGAATTAATATCCTCGACGTTATGTCACCTTGTTTCGTACCCTTACTCAATGATGGATTGTGATGTTTCATTTCCTAGCCTTTGATGCCCCATGTATTGGGATTTGAAACCACATGGCATAGATATCGAGCTTCATTTTAAGAGCTAGCTACCCTAGGGTACTCGTACCCTTCTTGAATATATTTCTACCCATACCAAACTTCATTATCTAGATGTTTGAGTATTCATAAATTTTACATAGCCCTAAAAAATAAGTGGATATAATATTTCACTTGGTATGATACCAACATATAAGGGCCTTCACCCGCCAACTAAATGAATCTTCTACTTTCCCTAAAGGAGCTTCAATACTTGTGAGACTTTGCAACACCGTAGTAGAACTAGAAATTTCATAATGTCATGGGACATACCCAAAATGTCTACACCATCCCATATCTATAGACTCAAGTTGTTGGGTTATGATTTACATCGTCCATTATATAATTATCTACATAGACCTAGTATACCTATTATTTTATTCTCACCAATATTACCTCTCTAAATCTTCCATAACCCTTGGAAAAGATACCCATCTTCAAGTGACCCTTCACTTGACTATTCATATATGCCCAGGGCTCCAGCATATGAACATATGGACATCAAAAAATGGTGTCACTATGAAAAAAGGGTGTTCTGATCCTCATGAGCCTTATAAAAACCACGAAAGAACCTAACACCTCAAAGTATTTTAGGTCATACTGGCATGTATGCACCATATCCCATGATTATACAGATGGTTCGAGCTAAAAGACCCTAAAATAAAGAAAAAAATAGTACATTCTAAAAGACCTTAAACTAAAGAAACAAATGGTATGATATAAAGAACCTTAAACTAAATCAAAATATAGTCTAACCTAAAATACCTTAAACTAAATAAATAGATGATCTGGGCTAAAAGAACTTAAACTAAAGCAATAGATGGTCCAAGATAAAAGACCTTAAACTAAATCAACAGATGGTTCGAGCTAAAAGACCTTAAAATAAAGAAACAGATAGTCTGAGATAAAAGAACTTAAACTAAAGTAATAGATGGTACAAGCTAAAATACCTTAAACTAAAGTAACATATGTTCTGAGCTAAAAGACCTTTAACCAAAGAAATAGATGGTCTGAGCTAAAAGACCTTAAACTAAAATCAATATATGGTCTGAGCTAAACAACCTTCAACTAAAGAAATAGATGGTCCAAGCTAAAAGAACTTAAACTAAAAGTAACATATGGTCCAAGCTGAAAGATATTAAACTAAAAGTAATAGATTGTCTGAGTTAAAAGACCTTAAACTAAAAAAAATAGATGGTTTGAGCTAAAATAACTTAAACTAAAATAAATAAATGGTCCAAGCTAAAATAACATAAACTAAAATCAACAGATGGTCTGAGATTAAAGACCTTAAACTAAATAAATAGATGTTCTGAGCTAAAATACCTTAAAATAAATGCAATAGATGGTCTAAGCTAAAAGACCTTAAACTAATCCAATAAATGGTCTGAGCTAAAAGACCTTAAACTAAATCAATAGGTGGTCTAAGATAAAATACCCTAAACTAAAGGCAATAGGTGGTCCAAGATAAAAGAAATTAAACTAAAGCACAATGAGATTATCATGAGGCTTGCTACATGGCCTTATTATTGTCATATTTATTTCCATGAATATGGAAATCACTCATTCTTCAAGACATATCTCCTACCTAGGTGATCCCTCTATAGACCAGGCAATCATGATCATGCAATGAAAAAAAGGGATGGGTATCAATGAAAACTTCCAAAATAACAGAATAGAAGGATATCATACATATCATATAAATTTAGACAAACTCATCCATCAATACTATATAAAATGAGAAATCTACATATACCAGAGAATATCCTATGAATGTATGATCCAAAGTATGATTAAAAAAATTATACTTCCATTATATCACCTGATCATATGAGTCTTTAATATCAGAAATTATTTACTTCAGTAAAGTCACAGATTGGTGCAATTGACCAACAAATTCAGTCTCCACCTCTACAACATGATGAAGCTCCTCCGATTTGGTGATGGAATCAAGCCTAGATTTATCTTTCATATCTAGAATTCCTTGCTACTCCAGCATGATCTTTTCCAATATCTGGAATGAATATTGAAACCCAGATAACTCTCTCTAAAGATGATCAATTTCAGACTAGAGATGACCAGTCTGAACCTTCCCAACCTTGATTTCATCATAGTGTGTAGCGGCCTCCACCACTCATTGAGTGGATTCATTCATAGATTCACACCAGTCCCGCTTTGCTGAAGAGGAAGCCTCAATAGCTACTACCCTCAAATCAAGGTCCCTATTCTGTTCTCATATGGATATTACCTATTTCACTTAATAATGAAGGGAAGAATAGTCAAAGCATTTGTAGTCAAGGGTGGGAAATAATAATCAGAGATGACCCAATCAGTCTTTCAACCTATCTAATGGATTTTCTGGCACTAAAATCCAAATCTCTCTCCACATATATCACCGAATTGATTGATAGAGTGATGCAAATCTAGGGTCATGATCTAGATTTATCTTGGGGATGAGAACGTATTCTTGAATAAGATCACTCAAGGATAGGGCTTTACCCATGGTATTCGATGATGAGGGGAGAGAACTAGCCTCTATATTAGTAGATTCAATTAGAGTAACTCTTAGAGGGGAAGACACCAAATATTTTGAAGTCTAAGGCGAGGGAGATATAATAAGAGAAGCAGGAGTATATCAGTTTGGAAGATAAATCATACGGTTCTACCAAATATTAGTAGGTGTGAATAAGGTTATAGGAATAACCTTTTTAGTAGCATCATCAACATCATCCACTACCTCATCTCTGTCTGTAGGAGAATATACAATTCCCTCTTGCGATGAATGATTTCACACTACCTCTGGAACATTTTTTTACAGAAAATCCTTAATCACCACCTTGAAGGACTGTAAGAGTAGAAGGTGATGTTAGGAGATATTATGTGAGTAAAAAAAGGGTCTAGTCTTGGGAAATTCTTTTACCTTCTTCAAAGATTGCCTCCACACTAGCTAACGCAGCAGAAGGATAACTACTTACATCAACACCATCCAAAAAATTCCTCCAAATGTGATGGATCAGATGTAACATTGGATGAAACATCTGTGGTAGGAGACAAACCTATTTGAATACCCCTAGACCATGTTTACTCCTCCATGGATTTTTTTTAGTATTGGAAAAACCACTAGATCCACTAAACGCTCATTGACATCCCCAAGGACAAGAACGAGCTCTTGTAAATGATCTTGTTGGGGACATGTATGTTATAAAAAAATCATGAATGCACTACCAAACTAATTTAAGATAAATAGGGGAATATAATTACCTTTTTTACTTGGGGGTTTTAGAAGAGAAGGGTTTGATAATGAAGACTGCATCCTTTTCGTTTTCTTCTTCTTTTACAAACAAGGGCCTCGAGGAGATGTTGAAGATGGAAATGTCACTCAGAAGCATCAATCTATGCCCTCATTTAGCCTGTCAGCCTGGGGACCCTTCATCACCATCTCCCCAATCCCCACTAAATCCCTCCCCTACAACTGTACTGTGGGGAGTATATTTAGGGGATGGCAGGGTTGGGTGATATTTTGTAACCTCCTCCTTTATCCACATATATAAAGGATGTAAGCATGATGAAAAGGACATTGTGGCATAATAAGAGCCATAATATACCTAGAATCATTGCTTCCTCAATAATAGGGTAACCCTAGTCATATTTAGCAATTTGAAGCGTACCCAGAAGGACCATTTGGTGGACTCATGGGGAATAAAATATCCAACCCCGAGAAATCACCAAGAGCTCCTCAATACTTCCAAGGAGGTCCCTCACTTCCCACATATGCTCTTAAAAGGTAATGCTATGAGGCATAATTATATAATAGAAAGCATCCAAAAGAACCTCTGAGAAGACCAATATGCCCCAAAATGGTCTCCTTAGAGTACTTTTCCTTCCAATTATTCCATTTTCGAGATGCAATGGGAAACATCAAGTCACGTGTATCCCTTGTATACATAGTGGTATATGTGTCTACTAGAAAAAATAAATGTTTAGCCTCCTTGTGTGGAGCCACTAGAGCTTCTAACCTTCTGGAAGCCAACTGATTCCCAGGACTGGGATTGTATTCAACTACCAAGGGAATGGTAAGTCTGACTCACCAAATTAGATAATTTCCCATTTTGATACGAGTGGGTCCAAATGTCTGTATAGCCTTGGGATAAGCTGATGGATTCATCCTGAGGGGGAAGGTGTATTTCCACACCAGTTTCTTCTTTGGTGAACATCATCCAAAATTGGGGAGCTACCATTGGGTGCTTCTCATCTATAACATGAACAGTGCTAGGACACCTTGATTGGATGCACAAAAATTAGCGGTTAAACCGAAATGGTGCATACCATTCACAAATGAGGTCCCCATTAGTGCAAGTTGAAATAAACCCATCATGAAGGGACATCATATAATCATGTTCCCTAAGGCTCCTTGATATTATTGAAAAAAATTCCTATCGTTATAGGACTATATGTCCTAAGGGAGACATGTTCATGATGTTAAAAAAAATCCCTAATTTTCCAATATTTCTATACAATGGGTCTTACCCCTTTAATACAATTTAGTTATGGTACAATGTTAGTGTTGGAGATTTCCCAAATGTTTAGATATTCATAACCACCCAAATGATCTCCTATACAACCTCATAGCACTTGGAAGGGGCCCGATATTATGTAAGGAGCCTCTAACTTATAAATATGATACAGGAGGCGGTAAATATTTTCCAACATAGGGATTTACAGTCTGATGTGATCCTCCCAAACCATCTTAGTCGCCATAGTAAAAGTGGAGACTTGTACTCCCCCTTCTCTTTTGTCGGGAGTAAGTACCGACTCAAGTACATGGAAAGGAAGCCAACCAGTTTGACCAACCATTCAACACTAGGGACAACATCCCATCCCCAATCTCTGAACTTCTCACCTTCAATAATGGGACAATAAGCACGCGATGCACTGAAAGAATCCTTCATAAGGTATCCCTTCATCTTCCTATCATCTAGCTCAAAATAGGTCTTATTAATAAAATAGTCATCCCATGTTTTTAAGGGGATG
Organism: Viscum album; assembly: GCA_963277665.1. NCBI lineage: Eukaryota > Viridiplantae > Streptophyta > Magnoliopsida > Santalales > Viscaceae > Viscum > Viscum album. The sequence goes on along the minus strand of OY728140.1, from coordinate 2,103,929,299 downwards.
TTCTCACTTGGAAGCACCCCATTTGGATGATTCTTCTCAGATAACTGAATAATATATTGATTTAATGAAGTATTTTTGGTCACATCATCCTAGGAAGACTAGGGAAGAAATAATTCATCATACATGCTACTGAGGATAGGCACACCAAAAATCTGTTCCATTTCCCAAAGACTAATGCCGACTTCACTATGTGTGAGGGTAAGGTGTTCATATCTGGTCTACAATGACTAAATAGCTCCACCAAAAAATTCTTGTTGTAATATGCCAATATATGCGATATCTAGATAGCTTCATATATCCTGATTTCCTTCATCTCCTTGGGAAATTTAGAAATAATATAGTGAACCTAGAAGGTCCATCCCTAATCCAATCCAAAGGTTACCCATGATCAGATGTCCCAATTAGAGATCCACCCATACATTTGATCAGTGGCTGACTGTTGCATTATCAAGAGATACATATGGATGTCTCGGTCAGATACATGATCTGTCCTCTTAATGTTTGTCGGCATGAATGTTAGCATATGACCATCCTCATGGTCCCCTTTAGAGATAAAGTTCCCATTGGAGAACTGTTAGCTCAAAGAGTATTTTGAGCCCTCCGGATCTAGGAGGAGGGTATACGAAATTAATTTTTTAGATGGATGGAAGCATCGTTGGTAAGAACAAACCCATAAAGGAGAAAGAAGTCCAAAAGGTGATAGTTCAAGAATTTTTATCCCATCAATTTCAGCAGGATCTGTTAATATGACCCAACTAAATAAGGAAATTAGGGTATATTCTCTCTACCATAGACTCACGATGGTTAATTTCCACTCTCACCTCCCTCTTTGACATATTTCTAGTGGTTTTATGAGACCTGGAAACCATATAAAAATAAGTAATTGGCATACATCAGACAAAGAAAGTGTAAAGTATTGAAAAAAAATCATGACATGAGACATCGGTATTATGCACATCACATTAATTTTAAAGGGATCTATGAACCACATAAAGAGTTTTCAGACCACCTAACCTCTAGAGGGCTTGTGGGGTACATAACCTCTAAATGACATCAAACGAATCACATGACCCCCCTAAAGACTCACGATCGCGTGACCTAAGCATGGTTAGGCGATCCATAAATTTTGAAATGATCATGTTAATGAGTCTCAAGAAACCACTTGAGGTGACCATGGCCCCCACAGCTGAAGTCTGATCAATTATCAAAAAATAGTTGGTGGTTGAGTTAGATGAGCAATTGAGAAGAAATAAGCCTTGTGCAAGAGCTTTGGTGAGACAGGTTTGCAGTGTGGACCTGCAGACATGGATCACAGTGCAGACTTGTAGATAGGGTTAACAATTAGGGTTCATAGTAGGGTCTCATGATGGGAACAATATCGAGAGATATCTGAGGATAGGTATATGGTGGAATGAATTTTCCTCCATCCTCTATATATAGACTATTTGTAGAATACCAAAGGTCTACCAGTGGACCAAATGTCACCTGAAGCACTAGTCTGAGACATAGTCCAAGGTTCAGTAGGGCATTAGTTTTCCTCATAACTGAGTCCTTTTATCCTCAGACATCATTCCTAGGGGTGGATTTGTTGACACTAGTCAAATAAGCACTAGTAAAATCAAAAAAGGAGGAAATACTGGAATATGAGTATTATTTTCTTCATGAAAGTAAGAAAGAAGATGCTATTATATTATTCATGAAGCCTCTAAGAGACTCATGATGGAATGAACATTTCAAGGTCACATAAAGGCCTCATGCATGGCGCATCACCTATGGCTAGTCCCACAGAGCCAACATCAACAAACCTTCCTACTCTTGAAATGCCCCCCAGAAAACCGAATGAGTGCCCCTAGGATGCATGGTTTGTCATTGGAAAGTTCCTAACAAACCATCCAAAATCCTTTGAGAATAAATAGGGATGACATTATAAAGGAATAAAACCCTAGTGTCCATCAAGATCATGCGCCATGTCATCATTAGGAAGAACAAAACCCCTTGGTAACATCTAAGAAATCTCGTGTGACCTCTAATCCTTTTGCATATAAAACAAAGGAGATAAAAGGAAGGAGGTGAGAGGGGTTCTAGATCACTGAAAGACATGCAATGTGCACCCTGAGAGATCCAAGAGATGCCGCAAGGACTCAGTTACATGTCTTCTTTACCTCTCACAAACCCTCTGGTTTGTCATCCTTCCTGCACAAAAGTCCTCAAACATGTCCAGGAAACCACACGATGCTCTAAGGACATACAAATAGACCTATCTACTATAGGCTTTCACACTCTCCATATGAACCATATTGTTCAAGTGAGTAATCATCCAAAAATAGAGTAAAAATAATTCATACTACTCCTTCCAACTCGCATGATCTCTGACCTCTTTAAAAGAAAACAATGAAGACAAAAAGGGAGGAGGTGAGAGGGGTTTGTGGTCACTAAAAAATATGAAACATGCCCCTGATGACCCTCAAGGCACTACGGTCCCTCGAAGACATTCCCAACTTGTATCATAGAAGCCCTTTGGATTTTCATCTTCATATTCAGTACATAGAATTCTTTTGCACCCCCATACAACCCATATTGTCCATGCTACACATCTCTAAAAAATAGAAGAAATACCCTCAACATCACACATGCAATTTCGCATGAATCCCAACCTTTATTACATCAAACAGATGGGATCAAAAGGGTGGAGGAAATAGGTACTCTAAATTGTAGGAAGGAATTCAATGAACCTAACACACCCTCATAACTATGCCATGAGACCATAGGACAAGTCACCCAAGGTCTCACGAGTGTCTTCCCATAGGAATTTGAATCTTTTGAAGGTACTCAAACATGTCAGCATAACAACATGGAGGTCTTTAGGCATAACCTCATGATCGAAAAAGTATTTGATAATTGGAAATAATCCTATAAAGGATGTGTTAACGGAGGAGACTCATGATCACTGAAAATAAGGTGATGTGCTTGAAGCAGTCCATGGTAGAGACACATGAAACCACATGGAGCTAGGCCCCTTTGTCGAATCTAGCTAGGACTTGTGCCAGATATGACACAAAAAAATCGGCGAGTATCAGGGGTGGTGATTACTATACATTCTCCACCCCAACATGATGAAAGGGTTGTATTTTCAATCAAATAGATTCCCAAGCTCTATATAATTTTTCTCTTGAATTCTGTAGACTTGCCAAGGAAACTGATCATGTGACTAGATATCTTTCTGTCAAGAAATATACTGACCGAAATTTGGAGTAGTCATGCGCTATACATAAAGTGATTCACATTATCACTCATAGATCGCATAAAATACTTCCAATAGGGCACACAAATAACATAATACATGTCCTCCAAATCACGTGAGGCTCAAAGAAACTAACACTAAATGAAACCAAGGAATTCATAATACAAGGTTTAGAACCAAGATCAGAGGAAGAAGGCTTAATCAAAATATATTGTTGATCCCCTCATGCACTTCCGTGTGTGTCACCTGAAGACATGCGACAACACCAGGCCACGTTGCCCAAATTTTGTGACTCCACTAAGGCATGTCATCTGGGACACATGAAGTCCCCCAGACATGTTAGGGAACATCAAATTGTGCCCCTGTAGGTGATGCTTCGATATTATGAACCCTCTGGGTTTATCACCCAATACTTGTGACATCATCCAAACACATATTCTGACTTATATAACATCACCTGATCACATCATCTGAGTCTCACGAAAGCATTTAGGCATGAAAACCAAGCAACTGCAACACCCTTTTCTCATGTCAGTTGAGAATCATGATGCACTCAAAACATGTCATCCAGGTCTCGTGGTGTGTCCCAAAGGTGTCAGCCAAGACACACAACACCCCTTGGTCTAGGTCACACTGACTCCCTCAACACCCTCCATATATGTTGATCCAAGTTATGTGATGACCCCTAGGATGTTCCAACTAGGTCTTGCGAAGTCTTCCAAATAAGAATTCTAGATCAGCAGGGCATCCCTAGATTTGACAATGTTGTATGTCCTCATCATGTAATCCCCGATCAATAAGGAAACCCCAGAATGTAAGCCCAAACATAAAGGTAACTACAATGAATCTGATTCCATCCATATTCAAGATACATAGGCCACCTCCCTCTGAGGCCTGAGATCCATATTGATCATCCATGGAGGGACTAACATATGAGTCCCTTATCCAAAGTAATGACATTGATTACTTCCCATCCCTTGTTTCACAAAAACGAGCATAACTCACATGGGATTAGGGAGTTTTAATGGTTATATCATCTACCTTATAAAACCCTATAAGGGTATAGGGAAACCTCAACATGTAAGCCCCAACATAAAGTAAACTATGAGAACTCTAATTCCTGCCCCAACCAGGATACGTAGGATGCCTCTCTAAGGCCCGAGCTCTATAAAAAATATCCAAAGGTATATCCTAATATGCATGTCCCGTACCCATACTCCATGTGGCTGATCATCTGCTCCCCCTTATTTCCTACCCCAATCATGGATCATGTGGGCTCGGGGGATGCAAAAAACACCTCACTAGTATCATAAATCTTCACCATTGATGGAAAACTCAGGTTATAAGCCCCAACATGAAACTATGAAGAATCTGATTTCTGTCATATTATGGATATGTAGGACACTTCTCTATAAGACCCTATCTCCATATTGATCATCCATTGAGGGACCGACATATGAGCCCCTTGTTTAAAGCAATAACATTGGTAACTTTCTAACCATTGTTTAACACACCAAGCATGGCTCACATGAGCTTAGGGAATTTTAGTAATCATGTCATATGTACCAAGAGTCTCCATAATGACACGAGAGACCCCAATATATAATTCCTAAAATAATTAACTATGACATATCTAATTCTCTCTATATTCAGGATACTTAGGACACCCCTATGGAATCCGAGATCGAAGGTGTTCTAGATAACCTATATAAGTGCTTCTGCATGATGTAAAACTATATGGGTTAAATGAACTACATGGGTTTTGATTCCTATAATAACTAGGATATGTAGGACGCCTCATAATGTCTCAATCCCATCCTTGGAATATCAATTTTCTCCTCACATGGTAGCATGTTCTGAAGCACTTGGTTATATGGTTTCAACATATAAGCAACCGACTATTACTGGAGAATGATGAAGAAACCCAGAAACATACATATTGACTCACCGAAGAGATCACGTTGTTTTATATATAAAAAATAATTGACCTAAATTTGTTTCATTAGGGTAACCAGTCTCATATTGGGATTAGGAAAAGATTCAAGAACATATCTTAAATATATAAGACAGTCCTGAAGTAGGCAAAAATTCCCCCCAAAAAAGGGTGAGATGAAACCGACCTACCATCCACTCAACCAATGAGAGTCCCTAAGAGTCGTTGGGCCTAAAAACCCAGATGACCACTGGACTTTGAAAAGAAGTTTTGTACCCATCTACGGATGGGGGAAGCATTGGGAGTTTTGGGGAAAAGTGACAATGGTAACATGATGAGAAAAACCCAATCCACATCATATCTCTAGATGAAACAATTGGTTAAAGGCTTATATCTCATGAGATTAAAATTTTATATAAACTAGTTAGTAAGTAACTAGGATCACAAAGATTTACTGTGATGAAATTTAGCGCCACTCACAATTTTATTAGTGAATGGGTTGGTAGGTATCCAGGTTAATAAAGAAAATAAATCCTATGTTTATGATTGTGCCACTTTATTTCATATATTATGTGGCCCATGTTATATACTTAATGTTTTATTTTTCTCATTCCAATATAAAAATTTTATCGTTTGCGATATTATGTCTATATTTATTTCTCATGGTTGACTCTTATTATTTTATGTTATTTTAAATAATAAATTTTATCTTATTTGTGATTTTCTATATGTTTATGATCTAACCATTATGGAATTTTATATTTTATTCATTATTTTGAAGTTTACCTCACCTATTTTCATGTTTTCCCTTCCATAGTATTTGAATATGATTATGTCACTTGTAATTTATAATAGTTGATAAAGCTTATGGTGAAATGTACATAACATGGAAAATAAGTGTTTTTATGTTTTTAGTCTCCAAGACACTAAAACTTTAGGTCCTTGGGTTGTTCAAATATTTTTGGATGTAATAATTAAACCATGTAATCAATGTATTATTTATTTATGTTTATCTTGGGTCACTTTAGATAGTGTGAGGTTCCTAACTTACCTAGGCCTATTGTACCTTATTATTTAGTTTCCATGTTGTTGCTCTTTGAGAAATTGTTTTTGTTCATGCTTTGTATATTTTAAATGTGTTAAATGATTTAAATTATTTGAAAGGAAAATTTTCTCAAAAATTTGATTTGAAAATTAATTTATTTGTAAAGGTTTTGTAAACTATTTAAAAAGGGAGAATTTACATGTTTTAATATAAATTGTGAAACTATATCTCAAGTCTTTATTTTTGTTAAATGACCATAAGTGGTTTATCTTATAAAGTCGTATTATGAAACAATTGGTGGGATATTACTGAGATTTTTTTCTCACACCCTAAATATAATTTTAGGTTTGTATAGTTCTTATTTAATCTAGCATAGGTAAAGTTAATGTGCTAGATAATGACATCAGGTATCTTTGTTAGGATGGTGTGGGAGTTTGGTTGTCACAAACCAAGCTAGGGTGCCATCAAACTTGACACCCAACCCAATTCATGTCATGGACCAAAGGGAATTTTTGATCCCCATGGGATGGAAAATAGTTCCTAGGTATCAACAATACACTCTAGGAATAATTTCACCAATTTATATTATCGCCAAAAACCAATATAAATATACATCACAATAACTGATAACCACAACCAAATGAGATACAACAATTTTTAGATTCAAAGTTTACAAATTTGACCAAAACCAAAAGTACTACAATAGAGTGGGAACAACAAGACTATACCAAAAACCTCCATGAAATAATAGAGACATAACCCTCAATCCATCAACATCGACACCTTAAAGAAGTGGAACACTAGAAACTGGATCCACCATCACCCCCACAATACATCTTTCCTTTACCTGGGTTATACATAACAAAGTCTATATACACCCAAAGGTGTATGTAGGGTGTGATCAAAATCCTAGTAGTATTCCTCCCAAAAGAAATATTCCATTCTATAACATTGGAATACAAATCGACATTAACATTTTCATATGAATATTTGAAAAAAAATAAGAAAATGTTTTAAGGAAAACTTTCTCAAGAAACATTTTTAATGATTTTTTTCACAAATAACCCTTCTAGAAACAAAAACATACATAAGGTATACCATATTCCAACATCTATCACCACATCACATGAGAATCATATCATAAGATATCACCATGGGAAATACTTATAAGTAACGAGCACAAGTGGGACCCTATGAACCTTGTACCTTAATGATAAAAATACTCCAACTAAACTACCAACAGTGTTGTCATGCATGAGACATTAGAGGGGATTCTATCCCAAGGTCTAATGGTCACCATATAATAATCCAAAACCAACAACGTTCCCATGCATGAGCCACTAGAGGGGATCCCATACCAAGGTCTAGTGGTATCAGATGATATCACATGTTTAGTTAGTGTTGTAATTGTATATCCTACTAGATGAATCTGAGGCTCAACCACTTTCAAATCAACTAGAATATTAGTTCCAGTTCACCCACCTTGATACTCGAGATTCTATATTTTCTAAAATTCCATTTCAAATATAAAATAAATCATCACTTTCACATACACATTCCAAGCATCATAAGAAAACAAAGAAATCACCACTTCCAAATTTTCACATCGATCCAACAATCAATATCCATATAGAATCCACTATTTTCCATAAAAAACCCACTTTCGATTTCACATAAACACCATAGCCATTTGGAAATACATTTCACACCACTTCCACAATTTATGAAACCCATTTAGAAACACAACAAGAAGAACACATATGGAATCTAACCATTTACATGGGAAAATCCCCTTTTAAATTCATACTCACATTAAATCCATTTTAAAACATGTTTCACATCACATTAAAAATTAAAAGACACATTTAAGGTGCACAATAAAGAAAAAAACAAGCTATAAAAACACATTTCTCTTAAAAAATACACTTTCAACACATTAAAAATTTTAAATATCATTGAAAACACATTTCAAACCTTTAATATAAGGAATAAAAAATATTCAAGAAACACCGCAATGAAGAACACATGAAACATAACCCATTTCCTTCAGAAAACTTATTTTCATCACATGTAAATCTCAAGACCTTTACAAAACAAATTTATCACCACAAAAATAATCCATAGAATAAATTTAAACAATCAAGAAAGAAATCCAATCTCATATAATAATGTAACATCATAGAACCACCTACCTCACACTTGTAAACTTTTGAAAACCAATGTAAAACTACAACCACACCACTACACGACCCTATAAAAGAAAGATCGAAAAATAACCATCATTATTTCACCCAACATATAAAGACCAGAACCTCAATAGGTCAAATAATACATAGGAAAAGAATAACCTAAAGAGGGAATAGAAACCCTAAAATAAGGGAGAAATCATGAGAAAAGAGAATTACATGATGATTCCTTGAAGTTCCAAGGATAAAACCACAAAAATATTTATGCTCAAAGGCTCCAAGAAGGCTTGGAAGAAGCTCACATGGATGAAAATACCCTATGGGATGGATGGGAGTTTATTTAGGGTTAAAATTAAAGAGGTTAGAAGGGTAATTTTACACTTTTTAATGACTTGGACATGTCACACATTTAGACCGCACAGTTTTACAAATAGTGCAGCAATTGTGCATCCATAACTACCCAAGATAAATAAGATACATGGTTAGCACTCATGATTTTCCAAACTGTGCACCAACTGTGCATTCGCCACTGTCCAAAATGAACATTTTTTTTATGGTTTTCTGGGTGAAGGTGCATGGTTTTCTCAAATAGTGTGCTAATCGTGCACCACCTTCTTTCAATACAAAATCTCTATTTTTCACAAAAAACTCATGGGGAAACCCAAGGATTAATGAAATAATAATAATAAACAAAATAATACCTCAAAAAAATCTATATATGTGACAATTATTCTCACTATGAAAACTTTCTACTCTCTGAAAGTCATCACAAATCCTGATCAAAGAACAAAAATTGATACTACTCCTCAACCTAGGAATTCTTCTCCCATGTCTCATGCTCATAAAATCCATTATTCCAAAAAACTCAGACAAAAAAATATAATTCCCATGATTCATTTTCTCATAAGAATCCACAATTCATACCCGCCATTAAAACACATAAAAATTTGTCTCAAATTCATACTCTTACTAATTCAACACATGAGATGGATCTAGATTATAATTTTTCAAATAAGATACACAGTACACATCATGAATTTATGTCAACTAAGAGGGATAATATAACCTATATTCCACATTAATAACTCTCTTGGTAATATCAAATGGTCTGACATAACTGGGTGTTATCTTCCCTTGCTTACCCAAACGATGGTGACCCAAGCGAGTTGCCACTTTTAGGAACACCTGGTCGCCCACAGAAAACTCCAAATATTGGAACCTCTTATTGATATATGAATTATAGAGATTATTTTATATCAACAAGGGCTACTTGATCAAAATAAATTTGGCAGATTTTTCCTACACAAGGTTTGATCCCAACAACGTGGTCTCACCCACTTCATCCTAATACAAAGATGACCAACATGACCGACCGTAAAATGCCTCAAAGGGATCCATTCAAATAAAGGATTGATAACTATTGTTATATGTGAACTCAACAAATAAAAAATGGCTCTCCCATTAACCTATGAAATCCAACATACATGCTCGAAGCATGTATTTCAAATTCCGATTCTCCGTCTCTGTCTGACCATCTGTTTGAGGGAATCATGTCATGCTCAATTTAACCCATTACCCCATCACCTTTTGAAGGACTTTCCAAAATCTTGTGGTAAAATGGGGGTCCCTATTTGAAACAGTTTCAGATGGCACACCATGAATCCCCACAACCTCCTAAATATAAAACCGCTCAGCTCATCCACCTTGGATGAATCCCTGATTATAATGAAATGGGATGATTTGGTCAGATGGTCAATCGCTACCCAAATAGAATTACTCCCTCAGGGTGTACTAGGTAATCCAACAATAAAATCCCCGGTGATCTCATCCCACTTCTAGGTAGGAATAGGTAGTGGTTGAAGGGAACTAGAGGGTCTTTGGTTCTCTTTTTTAACATACTAACAAGTATAACACCATGATACAAAATCAGCTACATATCACTTCATACCTGGCCCCCAGAATTGCCGACGAACATAATAGAACATATTGGTGGCACTAGGATGAACGACCTAATGAGACTGGTGGATATCCTACATCACCACCTTCCTCACTGACAAAACTTCCAAGAAGTGACCCTTGGAGCATAATACTCTCTCAGGAGACAATGAAGAATCACAAGGTATCTCCCTACCATTTAAAAACTATATAGAACAATAGCACAACTCATCTGTCAGATGATCTTTCCAAATAAACTCTATAAGGGAAGGTTTTAGCTAAAAATCAGCCAAGAAAACACCTCCACTATGTTCTTTGGTCTCCAGGTGCATCTGAGAAAAAATACCCATCAAAATAAACTCAGCACTAGACTTTTTCAATGCGTGCCCCAAAACTTTCCAACTCAAGGAATTTACAACCACATTTCCTTTTCCTGGGGTTTAGTCAATATAAAAATCGAACCCCTAAATCTACTCAACCCAATTGTACTGCGTCAAGTTCAGTTATTTCTATTATAAAATGTAGACCAAGCTCTTATGATTCAAATAAACTAAAAACGTCTCCCCAAAAAGATAATGAAACTATGTCTTCAAGGCACACATCAGTACTACTAACTCTAGGTATGAGTCGGGTAATTATTTTCATGTGGTTGGAGTTGGCATGAACCATAAGAATCACATTGTCATCCTACATTAGCACACACCAAACAACCATAATTTAAGAATTAAAATATACCACATATCCCTTTATAGATTTTGAAAAGATAAAAATAGGGGTTGTGGTCAACTGTTGCTTAAGCTCCTCAAAGGACACCTGACACTCTGGGTCCCATTCAAGCTTTTCCCCTTACCGGGTAAGCACCATCATGGATGAAGCAAGGTGAGAGAAATATCAAACAAACCTCCTATAATACCCTTATAGGACCTAGAATCTCTTAATCCAAAAAAAATTCTTCAGCTGTTTCCATTACATAAATGCACTAATATTCTCAGGGTCCACCAAAACCCCATTCTTCAAGATCACATGTCCCAGAAATTTCACTTCCCTAATCTAGAAGGTTCACCTAGAAAGCTTCACATAGAGATTATAACCTCGAAGGGTTCCCCCCACAATTCTCAAATGTCTCTCATGATCCTCCTTAGTCCTAGAATAGACTAGGATGTCATCCAAAAATACCATGAAAAATGAATCGAGATACTGATGGAACACCCTATTTATAAATTCCATAAAGACCACTAGAGCATTTTTCAACCTGAATGGAATAACAAAGTACTCAAAATGGCCATACCTTCTTCAGAAGTATATTTTTGGAATATTATCTTCTCTAACTATGACTTGGTGATACCCATAACACAAGTAAATCTTTTAAAAACACCTTCCCCCTTATGATAATTAAAAAGGTCTTCAATATGGGGAAAACTGTACTTTTTCTTGATTGTTAACTTATTTGGCATCCAATAATCAATTCAAAACTAGAGAGATTGGTTGTATTTTTTCAAAAACAAAACTAGGGTGGACCAAGGATAGATGCTCGAGTGAATGAATCCTTTGGATTCCAAATTGTACATATATACATTTAAATCTCTAAACTCGATGGGGGCCATATGGTATAAGGGAAGAGATATAGGTTTTGTTCCCAATGCCAAATCAATGGATAATTCTATATCCTGCTTCAGAGGAAAACCTGAGGAATCCTCTGGAAAAAACTCTGAGAACTCATACACCATAGGAGGTATTCCACCCACAGGAGCACAATCATCATCCTACAATGTGAGTGACACGATATGATAAATAAGGCTTCCTAATTCTAGAATTATAGTTCCAACACATCCTGACCAAGGATCCCATTCTTATTGAAAAACATGGGTAACCCCATCAAGTGCCATATAAATCACTCACCACCTATAAAAATTGATGTCCATCTAGAAATGCACTATAACATCCATACCAAGGATCACATCATAGAGGTCCATTTACAAAACCATAAAATCCCATTCCATCTTGACCCATAACATGGCGAGTGCACAAGACAGACACTTGAAACCCTTCTCTTACTTCTCACCAAGTGGAGTTACCAAATCCATCACATACAACATAAGATTAGTTAAAAACTTTAACACATCCACAATATGGGAACAAATAAAATAAACTGAAGCACCATTATCAAATAGAACAACAAATAATCATGATGTAATAAAAATGATACCTTGAACTATCATTGGACATGTATACGATTCCATAGGAAATTTTTCCATGACATAGTTTCCTCATCTTAGCCTGACCCTGAGAGCGACCACTAACCTATGGCTATGCCCTGAACTGACTGTTCCTAGTAGAAGATCCAACCCTATCACTGCAAACTCAGCATTGAGAACCCTTCATCCTAGATAGTTCTGACCAGATTGACATCCCTTTAAAAGCCATATATCTTACACCACTATGATATGGGCGCACCACATTGTAGAATTGTGGTAAGTTCCCCATAGATCCACAATAGTGACAAGGTCTAGGTGGAGAAGAACATGAAGATCAAATCTTCCCTGCCTTCCCACATTGATGGAACTTGGATGACCCAACATTGAAATCTACAAACAAATAAAGTCATGAAGTATGGAATAAACTACCACCTCCCTTCTTCCCATACTCATCTTTATTCTTCTTATTCTTAGATGAACTCATACTGTACACTGTTGACACTACACCATTGAAACTTGAATTTCACTTATGATTAATTTCTACCACCATGGAATGACTAACCACCTCAAAATATGTTTTCATATTTAATAGGAGGACATGCGATCGGATCTATGGCCGTAACCCTATCTCAAACTTTTGATCCTTCAACTTATCATTGTAAATGTTCTTGGGTGCATACTAAACTTTATCTTCAAAGTGGTTAGCATACTCCATCATAGTTTGGTCTCCCTAGCTAAGCTCAAAAAACTCCTGGTACCCAAATATGTCTAAAATAATAGGATAATACTACTCATTTAAGATAACCTTGAAATATTTACAACCCATATGCTCATACTTTCCAACTTGAACCACCAAGTCCCACCACTTTTGATTGGGACCTTCCAACATGAACAAAGAAAATTTTACCTTAAATGACTCCAGAATATCAAGAAACTAAAAAATCCACACTATATTCTCAAGAAAATTCTCTACTTTCTAGGGTTTCATGATACCCCTTAAAGGAGTATTGTTCTTGATGAACTCTTGAGCTTTGTCCATTCCAAGACCTGGTTCAACTTCTTTAACATGAGCAGGACCAAATCCCACTCCTTGACCCAAAGCTGGAAAACTCGAACCGCTACCACCACTAATATCTAATCGATTGGTGAGGGATAACTCTCTCTATCCTCTTATCATAGTTTCACAGTAATTCTAAGAGGAGGAATTTTACTACATCAAGCAACAACTTCAAGGAAAAACTATCAAAATATATTCTGATTTTTTATCAATAACAATAAATACCAACACTTACATAATCAAAAAATAACCAAATATATCACAATAACAATACCAACCAAATCAATACACCCCCACCCAGTGTCCATATATAGTCTTTATCTTGTATGTATCACCTGGAGGAGAATTCCAACCAAATCCCAACATGCCATGGAGACTCGATCCCTGTCACAAGGTGTATTGACCAGACACGCCACTCGCAACCATAAGCTCAATCCCTGAAAATACTATTTATCATCTATATAGAATAATTACCCAAATAACTTTACCCAAAATGAGTGTAACCTGGTCTGATACCATTTTATCACGAACCAAGTTGGGGTTCCATCCATCTCAATACCTGAAAAAACTCATGGAATGACCCAAAGGGAATTATCGATACCCACAAGCTGGAAACTAGTTCATGGGTATCAATCATACACTTTCGGAATGATTTAACCAATTTATATAATCACCAATAACCAACAAAAATAAGCCTCACAATAACTGATAACCACAACAAAATGAGGCACACCATTTTTTAGATTCAAAATTTACAACTTTAACCAAAAACAAAATTACTACAATAGAGTGGTAACAAAAAGACTATCCCAAAAACCTATATGGAAAAAGAGATAAATAACCCTCAAACTTCCACCATCAACACCTGTAAGAAGTGGAACACTAGAAACTAGAACCACCATCACCCCCATGATACATCTTTCCTTTACCTAAGTTATACATAACTAAGTCTACATACACCCAAAGTTGTATGTATGGTTTGAGCCAAACCCCAGTAGGATTACACCTAAAAGAAAGATTCCATTCTATAACATTAGAATAAAAATCAACATTCACATTTCCATATGAATACTTGAAAAATTTCTAATAAAATATTTTAAGGAAAACTTTCTCAAGAAAAACTTTTTTTAGGAAACCCTTTTTCATAAATAAGATTTCTTGAAATAAAAATGTACACAAGGTCTAACAAATGATGATGACTAGAACCACATCACATGAGAATCATGTCACAAGAGAGAACCATGGGAAATAACTATATGTAACTAGCACAAGTGGGACCCTATGAACTTCATACCTCAGTGATCAAAATACTCCAACTAAACTACCAACAACATTCCTATGCACAAGCCATTAGAGGGGATCTTATCCCAAGGTCTAATGATCTCCATATCATAATCCAAAACTAAAATAATTGCCATAAATTATCCATTAGAGGTCATCCCATCCCTTGTTTAGTGATCATATCACATGTTTACTTAGTGTTATAATCATCAATACTTTTTGATGAATCTGAGCTTCAGCCACTTCCAAATCAACTAGATTACTAGTTCTAGTTCTCCCACATAGAATCCTAGGATTCTCTTTGTGATAAAATTCCATTTAAAATATCACATAAATCATTAAATTCACATACACATTTCAAACATTATAACAACATTAGTAAATCACCACTTTCACATTTTCACATTGATACAATGATCTATATCCACATAGAAACCACCATTTTCATTTAAAAAATCACTTTCCATTTCACACAAACAACAAAACCATTTGGAAATACATTTCACACTATTGTAAAAATTTATTAAACCAATTTGGAAACACAATAAGAAGAAAAGATATTAAATCCAACCATTTCCATGGGAAAATCCCCTTTTAAATTCATACTCAAATAAAATCCATTTTATAACATGTTTCACATCACATTCACAATTCAAAAACATATTTAAGGTGAAAAAGAAAGAATCCAGCATGAAAAAAAACTTATTTCTCTTGAAAAATACACTTTCAACACATTTACACCATTAAATATCTTTGAAAACACATTTCACACCTTTCAAACAAGACATAAAACATATTCAAGAAACACCACAATGAAGAATACATGAAACACAACCACTTTCCTTTAGAAAAATATTTTCATCACATGTTCATCTCAAAAACTTTCTAAAATATATTTCTCACTACAAAAATAATCCATAAAACATATTTAAACAATCAATAAATCAAGATTAACTCATACAATAATGTAAAATCATGGAACTTCCTACCTCACACTTTTAAACTTCTGGAAACTGGTAAAAAACCACAACTACACCACCAAAAGACCATATTAAGGAAATATCAAACAATAAACATCGTGATTTCACCCAACATCTCAAGTCTAGACCCTAAATAGGTCAAATAACTCACTAGAAAAGAAGATCCCAAGAAGGAGGGGAGAGAAACCCCAGAAGAAGGGTGGAATCCTGATAAAAGAGACTTACATGATGATTCATTGAAGTTACAAGGCTAAAAACACCCAAATATTGATGCCCAAAGGCTCCAAGAAGGATTAGAGGAAGCTCCCATGGATAAATATCCTATATGGGTTGGACGAGAGGTGATTTAGGCTTAAAATAGAAGAGGGTAGAAGTGTATTTTTCTACTTTATAATGACATAGAAATGTCACACAGTTAACCTGTATAGTTTTCCAAATCGCGTGGAAACCATTCATCCCTCATTGTTCAAGAGGAAAAATCTACACAATTTCATGGGAAAATGAGCACAGTTTTCCCAAACCTTGGTCCAACTGTGCACCATCTACATTCAATCCCAAAATCTATATTTTCACTAAAAACTCAAGGGGAAACCCAAGGATGAATTTTAGACCAAAAATAAAAAAAATAATACTTCAAAAAAAAGTCTCAATTGTGACATTGTTGGGGACATGGTTGGATGTTGGACCACATACCACATGTATATGGGTTTACATTCATTTTGAGTATTTTTGTTTTCATGTTCTGGTTTGACACATATTTTTCCTTGTATAATTTTGTCTTCCACTGTTTGATTATGTTTTTTCAAGTTGGATTTATTTTATTTATTCCATTTTTATTTACCTTGAATCTTATTTTGTGGGAAAAATCATTCCCAAAGGTAGTTATTCTTTCCTAAGTGATTATCGATAGACCATGGGGATCAAGAAAACCCTTAGGTACTTACCATGATTTGGATTAGATGTCTGTTTTAGGGATGTACTGGATCACTAGGTCTAGGATGGAGTTCCATATGATGTCATGCACCTCTCCTTGTATACAAGAGGTTGAAAACTAATAGCGAAGGTACAAATGATGGAGTGGGGAGACTATACCCTCAGTATTAACAACCAAACACCATAATAATAGAAAAGTATAAATAAAATCCTAGAAATATACAACAAATATAAACAATAATAAATACTATATCAGACAGAATGTTGGGAATCATAGAGCCATACAAGAAAATAAACTAGGGAACCCCAATATGGAAGGTCAACAATGTCTAATCATGAAACCATAAAATAAATAAAGTTGTTTCAAAATCTATCTAAAGTCTGTACTGGTACTACCTCTATCACCATGCACCATCTATTCAACTCCCTTTCACTAGGCCCTTTCCCTTCCCTAGATCCTTGATCATGAAGTCTGCATGCACATAAAAATTCCCTTGAAAGATGTGAGTATAAATCCAGTAGGACACCACTAATTAATCCTTAACATAAGTGAACATGAATAAGAATTGTATTCCATGAGAATAAGGAATTGTGTAATCATGAAATAACCAATCACGTACCAAGTAATCATGAGCTAACCAAACCACCTCAAATCCAAACTATTCCTACTAAAACTCCATGACAGAAGGACAATCATAATAGAAGCTCTGAAAATGGGCCATCCACAAGGACACCACACATATAACCATTTATCCACATGGATAATGAGCCATGGTCTAGGGTACAAGGCCTTTATAGCTAACTTTTATCACAGGTTAGGACACAAGGTCATTATACCTAATCTTTGTCACTAGTAAGACCATAAGGCTATCATATCCCACCACAGGCTTGGGTCAATCCACAAGGCCAATGTATCCTACCACTAATTTGGATCAGTATTTAAGGTCATCATATCTCTTACCCATGTCTTGGTCCATTGTCATCATTGTCTCATGTTGCACATGTTCCCCCTCTAAGAACTAACCAAGCCACAATGGTCAACCTATCAATTACTACCAGAAGAAAAACCCAAACGAACATACATTCACACATAACAAAGAATAAAACATATAGGATCAACATAACACATCAAACATGAGTCTCATAATCCACACACACACACATTTGATCAATATGAAACATGGGTCTCATGGGACTCATAGGCCTCACGAACTACACATGTACACACTTGTGATAAATATCAAACATGGGTTTCATGGGATACACACACACATGTGAACAATATAGAACACAGGTTAATGTAAATTATCACATTCCATCATACAATTCCAAAAAATATTTCCAAGGTATATACATGGTGAAGAGATTACTACCTCAAACACATCAATATCAATGCCAATATTTTCCTAGAGTCAATTTCGAAGTCACACCCACACATCAATGAGATAAAACCCACACAATAATGGTCCCTATAAATGATTCCAATCCAATATGATAAGTTTTATAGAATGGGATTAAATATGGTAATCATGAAAAGATTATAGAAACATATCACTGGCCAACGATAACCATCATTAACATTTGATCTATGTTTGACCGAAGTAAGAGAACCCATTTCTCCTAGAAATGGTGACTAGAGATAAAGAGGTTGAGATCCCCACAAGTATAGATCAAAAAGAAAAAGCCTCTATATCCTAAAGTCCACCAAGGTCAAATAAGGATAGGGTTGAGAATAATGAGGTCACCCTAGGAAGAAATAAGTAGGTTTGACCAGATCTCACCCTAGATTCATTGGAATCTAAGAAACAAACAAAAGGAGGAGGAATAATCGATTAATAGAGGAAAAAATAAGTCAAAAGGGAATTAAAAATACTTCCATAAAGATCATACACATTTCCCATATGAAATTCTCAGAACCCATGAATCTTGGAATTCATTTTGTCCATTTAAAATTATGAAATAGTTGTGACCAATACATGGTGATGCCCACCATGTCCATGGTGGTCTTGAACACACCCAAATAGAAAACTAGACATGGAAACCCACTAGAAAATGGTATTAAAACCTAGAAAATTTTGGAATCACCATTAATTCCAACAAAACATGGTGAGGCCACTCTGGTTGTGGCCCAGAGGAGGGCCTACATCGCTACATGACCAAGACCGCACTCAACCATGGGCGTGTTTGTCTTTCCCATTTCACACAAAAATTATACATAAAAAAATAATCTACAACATAGCATGATCCTACCCCTAGTGTACCCCGAAATTCCAAATTTTCCTATTTAATCCACCAAAAACTTCCAAATCAACCCAGATACAAGTTTTACAATCATAAGGCTCATAAATACCATTTAAGATATGTTGAAACTTAAATTAAAATACCTTGTAAAAATGTGGGTGTTACAAATATCCCCATTTAATGACTTATTTCCCTTGAGAAGTGCCTCTAGAAGTCTTACTCAAACAACATGGGCCATTGAGATCAAATATTAGAATCCCTCCACTATGTCTCCCATTGGATCTATCTAAGATGCCACAAGACTCAAATAAGAGGAAATATCTTCTATCAAAACACCTTCTCACTTCGTCTTAAAATCCAAATTGGTTGGTCCGCATATGATGCATCTATTTCCAACTCAACATACTGATAATTGATCACATTCACCAGATTGGGCTTGTACCTATGAATATGAGAAACATAGAACATGTTATGAATTCCTCAATAATGTGGAGGAAGGTATAGTCAGTAAACCACTACTCTGATATACCCAGTGATCCAAAATGGTATTATAAACTGTGGTTCTAGTTTACCATGCCTCTATAAATAGTTATTCCCCAATAAAGATGATACCCACAATAAAAAACAATCACCTATATCTAACACTAAAGTCTTATCATCCAGTCATTATGCTATTTTTTCTAATTGGAGTGATAAAAAACCATTTCCTAATCAACTGCATCCTCTCATAGGTCTCCTACACCACACTTAACCCAACAAAAACTAACTCACCCGATTTTCTCCAACACAATGTCGGGAGACATGATTGACCATAAATATCCTCAAAAGGTTACATCTGAATAAAATCTCAGAAACTGTTGTTAAATACAAACTTCACCAAACATAGATGATCATTCCATGCTCCACTTAAGTATAGGACACATGAAAAATCATATCCTCCATGATCTTGAACATCCTATTTAACTATCTTTCAATTTTTGGATGATACACCATACTCAGTTTCAATTGAGTCCCCAAATCCTTCTACAAGACATTCTAAAATTGTGATGTAAAATGAGAGACTTTGTCTGACACTATTATTGAAGTCACTTCATTCAAACAAATAATCTATCAAACATAGATATTTCCTATCTCATTCATTGAACAAGTCTCTTGAATAAGAATGAAATAATACACGTTGGTATGCTGATCAACTATAACCTATATGACATCTCATCCTCTCTAGGTTCTGGGAAAACCCATGATGAATTCAATTATCACTTCATCCCACTTATTCAAAGGAATCATAAGTGACTGGAGTAACCCACCAGATTGTTTATAATTGTCTTTGATCCTATGAAAGGTCAAACAATGAGAGAGAAAACCCCCAATATCCCTCTTTATACAGGGACACTAGAATCATAATTTGATATCATGAAACTTCTTGGTTGACCCTGTGTGCACTTCCCACTGATAAGCATGAGGGTACCTCATTAGTTACTCTTTCATAGAAGAAGGAATCACTACTCTCAATGAATATAAAGGACATCACATCTATCCAAGGTCCTTCCTGGAATAGATCATTTACCACTAGCCTTTTATACATCATGATACAATATAGATCACTCTCTTGACTAGATTTTACATGATCTACCAATGAGGAAATGATTAACAAGGGTGAAAAGGACACTACTCCCAAATACTTTATCATTCTTACCTTCCAGTATACCATCAAGGTAATCATCTTCAACTTTTATTCCAATGATTTCTCTCCAAGTTTTTGAATCTTCCTTTTAAGTAAAACTTGGATAACATTCAATTTTCTCAAAAGAATGCACCATCTTAAAGTTTAATGTATATAGGTACTCGACCTAATGACTATTATGATGATTCAAACCTCTCTGGGGGAATAATTACTACAAACTCTTATGTCCTATATATATTAAAAACTCTCCTCAAAGAGGTAATGCCATCAACACTTCAATGCATGAACCATGGTAGATAACTATAGATCATGTTCACAATTGGTGTGACCGGTAAGCAACTACCTAATAATTATATACCATGAAATATCCCAATCTAACCCTAGAAGAACAAAAATACACTATGTAACCAATTATGAGTTTAGGAAAAATAATAATTGGATTTGAATTCAATATTCTCTTTAGTTCTAGAAAAGATTCTACTGTAGGTCACTTAGTTGTTTTCCTTGTTTAATTACATTGAACAACCATTTATGGTGATCCATTATTTGATTTGGATAGTATCATTAATATGTCATATTATTATTAGATTATTATTTTACTTTATTATTATTTTTATTATTGTTGACACTTTTTTTGTATTCTTTTCTAGTTGTCTACTACTAAATGCATAGTCTCTCTATGATACCTCTCAGGTCCTCTCTACTAGCTGTCAGTCTCTTGTGTATGGGGAGGCACACATGATTCCATGTATCACTCTAGCCCAAACCTGGTGATTTCAGAATTTTAGGGAACAAGTTGGGTAGAACCACACCATGGTGTAAACTATTTTTTCACCTAAAAAATGCCTCTGTGAAATGGGTTGGACCAACACACCCACAATTGGTTATGGTCTTAGGTGTGTAGTGTTATGGGTACTCATGTAGACCATAGATATATTAGATTCACCATGTCATTGTTGAAGGCTTGGTGATTCCAAAGTAGGCTAGGTTTTTAAACCACACCCTGGTGGGTGACTATGTCATGTTTCCTGGGCTGGGTATATTCGAGGCCTCCATGATCACGGTGGGAATCACTACGCTATGTCTATCAATGTTTCAAAATTTGAAATGATTGAAATGACCACCAAGATTCATGGATTCTGACCATTTAAAAGGGGAAACACATGATATCTTCATGGAAATATGTTTAATTACATCTTGACTTGGTTTTTCCCTCTATTAAGAAATTTTCCCTCCTCCTCCTATTTTTTTTATTAGATCTAGATGAATCTAGGATGTGATCTAGTCAACCCTTTGTAAAACCATAAAAATGTTGGATACATAAAAAAACATTATTTCCCTTATTTTCCTCCTTGATCTTGAGATGTTCTATGTTTGGGTAGTGGATTGTTTTCCTTGAAGAGGTCATGGAAAGTTTAAAGACAAGTTTTCAACTTTTTGGATAGAATAGGGGTGGTTACACCATAATACTCATAACCAAATCACAGAGGAGGAGGCTATGATTTGGTAAAAATTGATATAATGTAGTGGGACGATGGAATTGAGGTTTCACCATAGGATAAAGGGTGAACCATAGAAATTTTCCTCATAGCGGTGGTTTTTATTGTAGCCTTCACCTTGGAGAACTATTTTGAGGAGGATACACCATAAAATATTAAAAAACACCACAAATATATTATCTATTTTAGTTACATGTAGCTGGTCTAATTCCCAATCTTTAGGAGTTAATCCTATTTAATATGCTTTTATGATTTGAATTTATGTTTTCATTTGGAATTGATTTACAGCCTTCAATTTGGAATTGAAGAGGGAATTCAAGAGGCCTTAAATGAGGGTTTCTCATGTGGGTCAGATCCTAGATGATTCCCATGAAAATACCCATTTTCATTTCCCCATTTGGAATCATCCCAGAACATTGAAGGGCCTCAAATGTGACTCTATGCGTCAATACATGGTTTTACACTGTAGTAACTTGTGACTTAGTGTAGTTCTATGTTGTAGTCTCCCTCGCGATTCCATAGAGATTCTTTATCTAGTTCTTTCCATACCACAATACCTCATTCTATGTCTGTAGAATTTAACTAATAGAGAGTCCATGCTATAGATGTTAGTACTGTGCCATGGTGGTATTCTCCCAGTGTACCCCTACACTATGTTGGTGCGTCCTATTCTATGGTGGTGGTTTTCTATATTCCTCCATGCCACAACCACATGCTTGTCCCCTAAAGCCTCCCAAACTTCCAAGAAACCATCCAAATGGGTTGAATTTTTCCAACGACCAACCTCAAGTAAGAATTGTTTATATACTTTGTCTTGTTTCTACTTTACTTACTCAACAACCATTGTCCTGATGGTTTGGAATCAGTTTTAGGAGTCCTTAGTGGGTGATTTTATTCTAGTTGGTGAACGAATGTGGTTCATGTGATGTATTGTAACAACCCAAAGTTTTCAATGGAAATTTACCTTCTTATAAATATGTCATAAAATAACATGAAACCACAATATAATGAACTAATAAGTGCTAAGTGGCCTTTAAACATAAGTTTTTCACTTTTGTGTTTGGAATTTTGAAAATCTGATATACATAGTTGCAATCAGTAAGCTATTTGGAGTCCGATAAGAAAAAATTATTTTTTGGTGAATAGTAACCTACCCTTATGAACAGTAACATACTCTTATGAATAGTTAAATACCCTAATTAATAGTAACCTTACCTATGATAGTCATAAAATAATATTCAAGTTAAATTATTATGTATGTATATTTTAGAAAAAGTAAATGAATGTTTTAAAACTGGTTTTTAATAATAAATTATGATTTTAATTAAACATTAATTTAATCATATTTATAAAATTATTTTTGAAAAATGGACATAATTTTTGGATTCTACACGTTGAAAAATGGTTAGGGTGAATTTTTGGGATTTTTCTGAATTACTTGAATTTTTAATGAATAGTAGAATCTGATAATTCACAATAAATGCTAAATAATGGATTAATTGAGTCATTGATGATGATATTATTATGTAAGACCATTTGGTTCAAAGTAACATGCATTTTTTACTGTTCATGGTTGTGTAATACTTACTATTCCTTGTCTTGTGAGGTAATAATAAACTAATGATTAAAAAATTATGAAAACCCTCCTCTCCTCCACTATAAAGCCCCCTCACTCCCTCTTCTCTTCACTCCTCCCAAGACTTGTTCCTTGCCAATATTCTGCCCAAATCTCTCCCCAATATTCTCCCCCACGTCCAAAAGATCCTAGACTCTTCAAAATACCAAAACCTCTCCCCTTAAGAGGTTCTCAAAGGAGGAAGTCTCAAGAGGTAAATTCCTCTTTCCAATTCCTTCTTTTATTTTAAGTTCTTTTTGTTTCTTTCCCCACCTCCCATCACCCAAATGGTATTAAAACTCCAGTAACATAAATGTACTGGAAGTTTTGTATGATAACATGATATTTCATTATCTTCACTCCTTTCTCCACCTTTTATTTGAAATAAATGAAAGCACCGTTAGAGATGTGCTAATTTAGCACATTCAAGCACCACGATTTATCAATTTCTATTATCATCATAAAATCTGGTTATGAAACCATTTTTGTTATGGTTGAAACATAATATATATATTTAATATATCCTATTTTTATTATGTAATCTTTTTTTAATAATTATATTAATTTATAAAGAAAAATATGTTCTTTATAATCAAACCCACCAATTAACAAAAACGGTTTCCACTATGGTTTTATATAATAGTCCGGCTTCAATATAAGTAAAAAAATTAATTTTAAAACCATTTAATCTCCTAGATGTTCACTAATATCATATAACTTCATTTTTGGACAACCACGTCCATCTTTCATGTTTATCCGAACTTGAATAAAAGTGAACTGATCTTTTAAAACCAAGTAAACAAACAAGCCCAAACAATGAAATTGAACATCATAACCAATCAAAAGGATTATAAATGAACTTAAAATGATTATACTAAACCAATTAAATATATAATAGGTTCTGGAATTATTAATTAATAAACCTAATTTGTTTATTCAGGTCATTAATAACAAGTGGAGGACACCACCAGAATTAAGGTAAGGGATCCTCTCATTTTCACTCTTAATCAAGATTGTTCTCTATGATATGCCTTTTTGTGTAATACCAAGTGATGGGGTATATTTTATCACCTCCCCCATACTTCCCTAATATTATATAAGTGATGATAAACCCCTTATATCTCTCATCAAGCACTCTTGGTTACACCCGATACCATGCCGATAAACCGTAATGGATTCTTCCAGAACTTCCTTTATTCCATCAGGTTGCTCTATCTTTCTTTTTACCAAAATATAGATGTCTTTTATTTTTATGTAAAACTTATAAATTATGATTATATGCTCCAAAATCATGTTTCAAGATCCATATATCATTCTCTTTCAGGGATACACATGCCTTTAAGTGAATCCCTCCTCGATACATCCCAATAAGCACACTCGTTTTAAAGGAACTTCCCGAATTTTTACCCAATTTCAAGTGCACTCTATCCACTATTTTAAGACACCATTGTATTTATAAAATCAGTATTTTTATTATTAAAACCTTATTGGTTTAACTCTGGTTTTATATAAAAGTATGTCCTCTTTACTATTTAAAAATATCTATATTATTTTTCTTAATACCACACAAAAATGTTTTAATGCTAATGTTTCTAAAATACATTTCTTATATGTTGTCACTTATATTTTTTACCAACTACCATGTTATATGCCTATATTACCTTATTAACGTCCATGTATGTCCTAATCCATTTCTATCATGGATACTTTCTTGATACACTCATTGGTTATACTTTATGCCATGATTGTGGTACCCAATTCTTTCTATGGGTATCCTTATGTTTATGAATGATTGATTATGTATGATTATTTATGTGGAAAGAATATTTATGTGGATATAATATTTATGTGGAAATAATATTTATGTGGAAATAATATTAATGGAAATGTTGAGATGGGTGTGCCCAGATAGCGCTCCAATGCATTGGGTAAAGTTAAGTCTCATGATATGTGATGTGAAATGGGATTGGCGGTTAGCCTTGACCCATACTAAAATGGGAAATGGGATTTGAATTTATCCTTGACCGATACTAAAGAAATGTAATATGATTCTTCCATATTTATATGATTCCATGTTTATATAATCCCATGCTTATATGATATGATTTCATATGTTCCATGTTTTTTTTTCATTACATCATGCCTCCTAACTCATGTGCTTAAGATGTATCCTTATGTTCATTCCCTTACTGGGATTTTTAGCTCATCCCTTTGTTCATGTGTTCCCCAGGGTACCCTATGCAGATGTAAGGGCTCAAAGGAAGTTAGGAGCTCTTTATGGAGATTAAATAAAGAAATTTTTTTATCCCCTTGTTTTATGTTTTATGTTCCCAGTCTTCCAAGACACTCGAATTAACGATCCTTGGCTTGTACTATGATGTATAATTATGGTTAAAATCATGTAATGTTATATATAAAAGTCTTGGGTCACTATATGTATCCTTTTATTAACCTTAATGTTGACATTGAAAACTCTTAGTTAGGAAGTTACTCACCTTCTTGGGCTCTTGTCTACACATGACTTCATATTATAATTTTTTGGCATACTTTATGACGATGCAATATTTTGATTTATCTCATGATTTAATCTTTTCTATCATGATTTACCCTATGATATGTGTTAGAATTTAATTTGGGGTTATGTTTTTACTTGAGACAGGTGGACCATTCTGTGATGTGAATCCATTAGAGGGGGAGTTCACTTGACAAGCAATTTTTGAGATGAGTGACTTGATCATAGGGTAGAGCTATGAGAATTACATGGTGACTGTGTCAAGGATGCACTCAAGGTAGCCTGGTTATATCAAGTACCATGCGATCGAGTTAGCATGACTTCCATGTAACATGTTAATCAAAACTATAAGACGTCAAGTATCATGACACACTTTATTACTAGAGAACATCAGATAGAATTTATGCATGACATTGTAAGGAAGAAAATCCCTTAATTCAATAATTTTTTTAAAGTTTAGGTTACTATTGACACATATATTTATCCTTCTAACATAGAGTTGAGGTCGGTATGACCAAGGGTTTATGGAAGCTTGGTTAGCGCATGACTACTCAGTTTTGGATTGTGTTTTTATGATTATCACATATTAATTATTATTATGGAATACACTTGTTATAATTGAGAATCCTAAGTTAAGGACACATTATTGGTATCCTACCAAGTCTTTAACTCACACCCTACTTATGCATTTCAATGCGTTTATAGGTTTCATGGCTAGAGATCTAGTAAAGGGAAAGAGCCCTATGACGGATGGTTGAGTAGAGGAACATGGAGATGAAGCAGAATGGGATAGACTTCAGAGGACCCAATATTTTTTATTTATTTATCTAATTATTATGCTCTAGATAGTCTTAAAATATTGGTAGATACCTTTACTATATGACATATATTCCATACTATAAGTTTATATATGATTAATCTAATTATTTATTTGTTATTGTTGCTAGAATTTTATTTATTTTTATCCGCTTTATGACATGATACAGAGGGTATAGTATCCCCAATGATGGAATTAGACCCTTGATGCTAGTCGGTGACTTATTTCATATGGGGAGCCATGCATGAGGTCATGTGGCACTCTAGATCATACCTAGTGGTTTGGGTTGAGATGTTAAAAAATCATATCAGAGCACCAAGAATCACTGAATTATTTATTCTCTTTTCCTTGATTTACGATAGTGTAGACAAGAGATAAGTTGGCTGGGACCCAGGAAGAGGTATTATGATAGTTCCTGACCAACACTGTATAGTGGACATTTATGTTTCCATAAACTGGGAAATTATGTTTTTCCAATTACCATTTATTAAATTCACCTTGGATGATTCACAAGATGTTTCTACATGATTTATGATATTTTTGGAGTGTTCATGTATCATGACTAGGAACGTAGGTTCACATGCCATATATATAGCTATTATTGTGCTGCATTATAGTTTATTAATTAAATGAATTGATTTTTGTTATCTATTTTGGATAGTTTATCCCATTATGATATATCTATATTGAAATTATGTAGTGATATATCTTTGTTGGCAATAAATTAAATGAACTAAGTATTATTTTGTGTTAGTATATATAAAATTTATGTGACTAATGTGTAGGGACATAGACCAAGGTTAGTGATAGGAGGGTATATCTTAGGCTTAGGGTATGTAGTACCCCCGGTGTTAAGTAACCCTTTATTTATTATTTTTAAGTATATAAAGTATTTGGGTGATGTTTAGGAGGGTTTGAAGACATTTTGGAATGTTTTTGGGAATTTTCTAAAGGTGCACAATTTATGCATGGTTAGTGGAAACTATGAAACTTCCCGAGGAAACTGTGCACAATGAGAAAGAGGGCTCTGAGTAGGTGCATAGTTAAGGAGCACGATTTGAACGAACTATGTGACCACCTAGTAGAAACCATGAAAATATAGAAGGTGGGATTTGGAATAGAAGGAACATGGTTTAGAAACCATTAGAGACAACTATTAAAGGTCCCTACTTGGGACATAAGATAGTTCACGATTAACACACATTTTTCTTAACCATGTGACTAACCATGCACTTTTTAAAAACAAGATCCACAAAAGTGGATCTAAGTAAATTTTGTGTTTTAACACATATTTATTTCCCTATTTGGACCCAAAATCTATATTTATCCCTCTCAAAGTAGATTAAAGATTTCCCCAACAATTTGGAAGCAATCTGAAGGTTTTTCTTGGTGCTTTGAAGCCCAACTATCTCATCAAGTCATCGTTTGTGGTTGTTCTTGATGGGTTTCCTTAGATATTCTTTTCCCTATATCTTTATTTCTTATATCTATGCCTGATGTAGATATATATATTGTATTTGATTCCAAATATAATGAAATTTTTATTTTTTTTATGGTAGAGAAAGAGATCTAAGGCAAGTTTTGGAGATTCATCCCATTTTCATTAGCATTTTAGTGTCATTCTTTGTCTTTGCAATAAATCTCGAGGTAGGTTCCTTCACTCTAGAATCCTATATTTATAAATTTAAGGATTGATTTCAAATTTATTGCTTTGTTTGAAATTTATTGTGGAATTTTTGTGAAATGATTGTTGGAATCCTTATTTGGTGATAGTTTGGGTTATTGTACAAAATTTGGTGTGTTTGAAAAAGCTGAATTTGGTAGCATGATTTTAAAATGATTGTTTTAAAATGGTGATTTTGTTTTAATGAATGGAAAATGGTTTTTATTAAAATTTTGGTTTTATTGAAATGGTTTTTTTGAAAAAATGGTTTTCAATAGAAGGTAGATTTTATTGAAATGGGTTGTGGAAATGGTTTTCAATAAAATGAGATTCTATTAAATTGATTAAATTTGTTATAAATGGTTGTATTAACATGTGATATGGCTTAAATGGTTATGTGTATATTGAATGGATGTATATTGGTCATGAAGTAACACCATCAAAGGGTACGAGTTATGGAAATGAAGTTCCACTATAATGCTAAAACTAATCTTGTGTGTGGGTGTGTGTGGGTGTGTGATATTTGAATGTGTAATTTCCACTTAAATTAATGAAATGGTTTGAATAAAATTTTTGGTTTCTTTCCTTAGAAATTGGTTTTATTGAGAAAACTAATTTGGTATGAAATTGTTTGGATTTGTGGAAAATTATTGAACTATTTAAGATGGTTTTTATATAAACTGTTTTATATAAATGTGCTAATTTGTTCTATCCCAGAGACATGAGTAAATAACTCATTTGGTTAAATCCAACTGAGTTTCCTTACTGACCTATGATTTATAAATTTGGTACTTTTGCAGATATCATTTACTGGGTCACATGAAAAGGTAAAGTATCACATTTATCTAGCAGTTCTTAGTGATAATTGGGATGTTTTGTGGAGTTTAAGCATGGATTTTTCAGCACTTAGGAGTTTTATTTGGAGTATTTGGGGTTTTTTGGTTATGCCTTCCATTATTTGCCATGATTTTTATATTATTCCACTATGGTAATCTTATGATGTTTGGTTTTGATATAAATGGTATTTATTTAAGTTGTATTTCATTTATATCATGCATCATATAGTGGTTTATTTGGTTATAGAATGTTTGATTATTTGTTTTATTTTCAAAGGGAAAGTATTCCCCCAACTGTTAATGAATCCATTAGCATTTATTACCAGAATTTGGTGTATTTTGGATGTCACTTAAGTCCAAGTAATGTATTTTCAACTTCTCAAGACAATGAAAAGAAGATTAATGTCACAAGTGGTATCTGTCTTGGTCCTTCCAGTTATCTTTATAGAACAAGTGTTCATTAGTTCCATCAGTCTTGGAGTTGAAATTAATTTTGTATTTTTCTTAGAGTTACGATTATAGAAAGGAGTAGAATCATCAATACTTGAAATGTATAACATTAAAATATGTATCTATCCTTTTTTATGTTGAACATAAAGTTACCAATGAGTTGGGTACATTAATGTTTTAGAGATACTTATAGGAATTGGAATCTCATTATCATGTGTTTATCCAATGTGATGAGCCTAACATGCATTAGAGAAATGAATTCCTACTAGGAGTGTATATATCATTTTGAGTAGTGATATATTATTTGGTGTAATATGATGATTTCTGAAAAATAATGATTTTTTTTCAAATGGAATATTTTGAAAAGAGCATGGGTATGGTATTTTGAAGGTTGTTTGATTTTCAAAAGAAAGGTGAAATTTTTGAAAATGGTTTGCTGTGATTGAATTTGAAATCAAGCCTTCATGTTATAAATAGTGGAGTCGAGAGTGAAGCCACCTACTTCAGGATTTATGAAGAAAATGAAAAATAGAACTAAAATTCCAACAGAAACAGATCATAAGAGTTTGAAGCATATTTTCTCACAAATTTACTTGAATACGAGACAAATAAGATAGATGGAATACCTCTAAATGTTTGACTCTAACTTGATGTATTCATTGAGAAATGTAAATTTAGTGGTAGATGCATTAAGTAGAAATTAATATGTTCAGTTGAAAAAATAATCTTGAAATGAGTGGCAGTTGATGTTAGTCCTAGCTGACATGCACTTAGAATGTAAAGACCAAGGTGAAGTTATGGATTTTTTTTCTATTTTCATTAGTTCATGATTTGGTGGATATGGTTAAAGAGGCACACACATATGATTCAAAATGTGTGTCCATGAGGTCAAAAATCAATGGTGGGGAGACCATTGATGGATGAAGGCTAAATGGGAGTTCAGTGTTGTGGTTAAGAAATCAGATGGTCGTAAATATGGATTATCTGGAAAAAATTCTTCATGCTTACCACCATTCAATATGGGATATTCATTATAGAATAAAGATGATGTATAAGGATTTGAAAACATAGTTTTGGTGGATCAATATGAAAAAGAAGGTGGTTGAGTTTGTTTCAAGATGCTCAAGTTATTAGTAAGTTAAGGTATATCATCAATGACTAGTAGGTATGTTGTATCCTTTACCTATTCCATCATGAAAATGGGACTATATAGATATGCATTTTCTAATAGGTATCCTAATAATGGTTTGGAAATATGATGCCATATGGGTGATAGTGGATCAACTCACAAATTTGACCCATTTCACCCATATTCATGAATCTCATAAAATGGTGGACTTGTCAAAAATGTATATCCAATAAGTGGTAACGAGGCATGGATTACCAATTTCAATAGGTTCAAATTGAGATATGAGGTTTATGTCTCATTTAGGAAAATCCTTATAGAAATCCCTTGGGACTCAGTTGACCATGAGTACGACGTATCACTCTCATACGGATGAACAATATGAATGGACAGTAAAAATGTTGGAAGACATGATATGGGTTTATGTAATGGATTTTGGTGGCTCATGGGAATATCACGTACCATTAGTGGAGTTATCATATAAAAAATTTATCAAGCCTCAATATATATGGATTATTTTGAAGAATTGTATGGGCGTCCTTGTCGTTCTCCACTTTTTTGGATGGAAATAGGTGAAACTTCACTGGTTGGATTGATCCTTGTCCAATAAACAATGGACAAGATTCAGTTGATCAGAAAATAGATTAATACATATTAGAGTCATTAAAGATCATATGCAGATCATTGTTGATGGCCATTGTCATTTGAGGTGTGTGATCATGTTTTTTTAGCATCTCTCCAAGGCTTGGACATCGTCATTTTGGGAAGCATGAAAAGTTATCTCCTCAATACACATGCCCTTTTGAGATACTTTAACGGGTTGACGAGGTGGCATAACGTTTTGCATTGCCACCACGATTCATTAGGGTTCATAATTTGTTTCATGTATCTTAGTTGAAAGTGTATCAACCAGATCCTAACCAAGTGATTAGATGAGATCATGTTGATATAGATCCAAATTCTTTGTTGGTGCACATGCCTGTGAAAATTGTGGATAGGCAAGAGAAAGTATTTCATGGAAAAAAATGGTCTAGTGTAGGTTATGTGGAAACATGGTCAGATTCCGGAAGAGACTTGGGAATGTGAGAAAGAAATGATCAATCAATATCCCAAATTCTTTTAGGAAACCGTGGTCTTCTACATTATAGGGATGGAAATTCCAATGGTGGGGAGAATGTAGAACCATTAATTTCAATTAAGTAACCATTTATTTATGATTTTTAAGTATATAAACACTAGTGCAGAAAACATTATTTATGTCACCATTTTTTACGTCAGTTATATATAACTGATGTGAGAATCTATGAAACGTGGTTTTTTACGTCAGTTATTTAATAACAGACGTAACAAATGCGTTGAGTAGCTTTTTAACGTCGGTTATTTTAATAACCGACATTACAAATCGCGCGTGTTCGGTTTTTACGTCGGTTATTTTATAACCGACGTAAAAAACCAAAGCGCGGGGGTTTTTTTACGTCGGTTATTTGATAACCGACGTAAAAAACAAGATATCTAGGTGTTTTTTATATCGGTTATTTGATAACCGACGTAAAAAACGTGATATCTATGAGTTTTTTACGTCAGTTATTTTATAACCGACATAAAAAACCAAAGCGCGGGGGGTTTTTTACATCAGTTATTTTATAACCGACGTAAAAAACCAAAGTGCGGGGGTTTTTTTTAAGTCAGTTATAAAATAACCGACGTAAAAAACGAGTTATCTACGGGTTTTTTACGTCAGTTATTTTATAACTGACGTAAAAAATGAGATATCTACGAGTTTTTTACGTCGGTTATAAAATAACCGACATAAAAAACCAAAGGACGGGGGGTTTTTTATGTCGGTTTTCAAATAACCGATGTTATAAATTTAAAAAATAGTTTATAACCTCAGTTATATAATAACTGACGTTATAAAACATTTAAAAATTTTAAGCCCCGTGGACTGTCATTTACGTTATTTTGATCGACAGTCTGCCGGCTCATCTCTCTCACGCAGTAAACCCTAATCGGATCGTCGATCGACCTGCGTTAAACTCATTTTGGCTTCATCATTTATCATCTTTAGTCTCCTCGGATCTATCATCTCAACTCGCAACACTCAAGTAAGCATTCTACGAATTTATTTCGTTCCTTTTTTTCCCGGATAGTCTATATTTATGTTTTGCGATTTATTTGTTTAAAGTAGGTTAGATTCTTCCATTTTGAACCCTATTACATCTTTTTGAATATCATTGGCACCGGACATTCGTTTTTATCTTGAGTGTCTTGTTTTTGTATTTCTTTATAAAACAAATTTTGATATATTACCTTGGATTTAATGACTCAAAATCCTCCTATGTTGGAAACATATTTGGGGTTATTTATTAAAGGACTATGGCGCGATTAAGGAAAGATTTGGAATATTTCTTGATTTGACCGGTTTGAATTTCATTATCAAAAAGAAATTTGAGGTATGGTTGATTCATCCATTCCTTTTATCCTATATTTCATTTAACGCTCAGGTTCATCTAACAATTTTGTAGTTGGATAACCAATAATGTTTATGTGATTAGAGAATTAAAAGAAATTATCATCATATATAGTGAATCATCCTTGTTGAGTGTCTTATCATAGAATTGGAATCAATCATCCTTATTGAAGATGTCATTTTTTAGAAAACAAAAACCATTAATGTAAACCATTTATCATTCATTAATTGAACTAAAATAAATATTTACACATGAGTTATAATGGAACATAATAAAATAAATATTTATCATTCACCCTCATAGAGTCTAATAAATCTATGATAAACCATTTGTTTTCTTTAATGGAAACAAATTCACTTTTACCCACTTTGTATTTTTAGAAGACACTAAACTCCCTTATAATTTCACCCTTCTGGGAAGTATTAAACATCATTATATCCCTTTAAAAAATCTAAATGTCATAGAAATATCGTGCATCCATTTTGTCTTATAGGACTATACTATAGATAAGTATACCATTTTTTATATTATTAGTTATGATAAACTCTATCATAACATCATTAATATATGTTTATAAAAATGGGAATATCACAATTCTCATGATTTTAGTTGAGAATAATGATAATTTTTTTTATTAATGATAATACAGACATGGGTAATTTTACAAAAAGAATGTGAACTTGAATAATGAATGTTACTTATATGTATTTCACAAGATTTTTTGATTTTATGTCACAAAACTAATTGATGATCGAATACAACAAATAATTGCACCACCAACCAAAGTGAAACCAGTGTATTGTTCTATTTTAGAAATTCAGGATTCAATCAATGAGATTGTGATTTATTTATTTTTTAGAGTTTCTGAATCAAGATACTAGATTCTATTTCAAATGGGTATTTGTTTGTCTTTTGATGTTTCACGATTTTATTTGATGTAGGTTTTTCTTTTTCATGGATTACTTCATAAAGTGGTCTCGGTTCATTTGATTTTGTGTTTCCTTTGACACCATCCCCCCTCAATGACTATGATCTCTCATTGCCAGTTTTTCTCTAATTGTTCTCTCTTACACCTTTTGGATTTGATGGTTGATTACAAACATATTTATTCAAATATTTAAGCTGGATTATATGCATTTTTTAGGATTATATTGCTGTTTTATGCCACTTTATTTATTATTCTATCCAATACTAAGACCCTTTCTAGTAAGAAAAATTTCATAAGAAATATGATTGGACTCTTCATCATATTTCATGAAACTTTTTTAATAATGTCATGTTTTTTTTTAAAAAATATATGTTATATCAAAGATGTGGAAACGGGTGGTGTTCGAGGGGGGTGTCCAAGGGGGTGGGTGGGTGTGAGTGGCTGTCCACGGGGGTGGGGGCCTGTCCAGAGGGTTTTGGGGGTTGTACGGGGGGGGGGGGGGGGGCTGTTCAGAGGGTTGGGTGGTGTCTAGGGGGGTGTTGAAGGGGTAGGGGTGGGGGTGGTGTCCAGGAGGGGTGGGGGGTGCTGTCTAGAGGGGTGGGGGGCTGTCCGGAGGGTTTGGGGGTGTCCAGGGGTG
Source organism: Viscum album (assembly GCA_963277665.1). Lineage (NCBI taxonomy): Eukaryota > Viridiplantae > Streptophyta > Magnoliopsida > Santalales > Viscaceae > Viscum > Viscum album. The sequence continues at coordinate 2,103,894,034 of OY728140.1, read as the reverse complement.
GTCCAAGGGGGTGGGTGGGAGTGGGGGGCTGTCCAAGGGGGTGGGGGCCTGTCCAGAGGGTTTTGGGGGTTGTCCGAGGGGTGGGGGTGATTCTCAGGTTTAATCCATTTTCTCCAATTTTCTATCAACTATGTAGGTGGCATGGTTTTCTTTGATTCAATGAAATTTAAAACTGTTATATCTAACTATATTTTGTTTTAAAAATAATATTCAATCCTATTTTCTTAAATACCCATAGATTTGTTTTATATTTTATGTGAGATCCCTACTTCCATGGAAAGATTAACAGAACATAATGATGATCATGTTGAAGACATAGTTTGCGCCATAAGGAACGATCACGATGAAAGAATTTGGGAAAACAATCCATTTGTACATTCCTAAAATTACAGGTAACATATGTTTATTTCTTGTTTACATTTATTTTTTCCATAAATGTTAGATATTGCAAGTTTTTTATTTATTAAAACATGTTTAAAAAAAAATAAGTATATGTTTTTGTTTGTTTTAAGTTTGTTTAGTTTACTTTATCATGTTTATCACCATTACATGAATTATATATCTATTATTTTTGTTCACTGACAATTAATTTACCATGTTTACCATGTTTACCAGGTTTACCATTTTTACCATGTTTACCATCTTGACCATCTTGACCATCTTTACCATCTTTACCATCTTTACCATTGTTTAACATGCTTACCATATTCCCAATGTTTACTATTATGTAACTTAGTACACTTTTCTATTTTCTGATTACAATAGTATTAAAATATTTGAATTTGTATATTTGTGAACTGACGTTTGTTTTTTTGATGTGAAGGATAATGAAAGATCATTCAGATGATCAACCACATGATTCTGGAGAGGAGCATATTGCTGGTCATACCTTTGGGGATGAACATTCACATGCTCCTATTACGACAAAGAGTTCAAAGGTTGGTAAACGTGGGTGCACACGTTTACCAAAATTATCACTTGCCCGTACGCAGGATCAGAGGATAGTCGTTGAGTTTGATGATGATGATATTCCTAGAGGTCCAAATGCAAAAGATTTTAAGAGTTTTGTAGCAACTCAGGCTAAGAGAAAAGTAAGCATTCTGTATGATGATTGGATAAGTGTGGATAAATCAATTATCTCTCAGTTGTGGGAGATGATTTTGGTAAGATCTTTTGTCATTGTTTGACTATTATTTTAATGTTTCTAGTATATATAATATGTTTAACCTCTTATTTATCATATGACATTTGATATTCCTGACACTGGAGGAGTCAGGAAGAAATTCTTATCGTTGGCTGCCAGGAGATGGAGGGATTTCAAATCAACCCTCTCATATGATTTCATTTATGGTCATAGGAGTCATGACAATCCATGTCGTATATATCCATTTATAGATGAAGACACACAGAGATAGTTTTTTTAAAGTAGAAGAAAAGAGTCATTTCTGGTAAGGGGAATGTAAACTTTTATAAACTTTCTTATATAAATGATTTTATTAATTTTTTGTTAATGATTCCTTATTCTTAAATTATAGCAAACAAGGAAAGCTCATCAGGAGATCCAATCTAAAAATGTATACCCTCATTGTTTATCTCAGGGAGGGTATGCATTATTGGAAGAACAAATGATGGCGGAAAAATTTCAACAACTAAGAGCTGAGTCTTCAAGCTCTGGAGAGGTGGCCCCTCCATCCCCTCCATCTAGACATGAAAAATGGAAGAGAGCTCAGAAGGGAAAAAAGGGCAATATCTTTTGGAAGAATCGAGAATCGTAGCTGAGAGGATTGTAAGATATCTATTTTATTTATTTAAGTTAACTATTTTCTTCATATAATTTCAATCATTACAGAAATGTTCAATTAATTAATACAGGACTCTCTTGAGGAGCAGAGTTCAGAGGGGACATTTACAGCTACTGGGAGGGAAGATATTTTATTTGCAGCATTGGGAAGGCCCGAACATCCTGGTCGTGTAAGAGGATATCCGGCACGTGTATCGGTAAGAAAAGTGTTTCCACGTTCTTCAACTTCTAACATTGAGGGGGTTTATAAAAAAAATAGAATCCTTGGAGGCTGAAGTTCATAATCTTAATGCGACGATGGAGGACAAGATTAGAGAGTCGGTGCAGTCTATGTTTGCAGAAATGCAAAGACAATTTCAGACTACAACCCCCACTCCTCCACCTCCCCCTACAAACCCAATTATTTATCCTCCACCTCTGCTAGTAGCTCCCACTCCCCCACCTCAGCCTACAGACCCCATTTTTTATCCTACACCTCTGCCACATCTTCCTACTTATTGCGAGTTGTATGTTGATGATTCTCAACATAATATAGTAGCATATGGGTTGGTATATTGTATATGAGATACAGTTCATCATCAACAATTAGAGGTAGAGAATCAGAGGGTCACTGTACAAGATATTATAGACAGATCAGCTAGAGTACCAATACCTATAGATGAGGTGGCGACAGTTGGACAGAGTATCGACCATTTTTTAATTTGGCCATCCATACTTCTTCATCTCATTACCATAGAGGTATGAATGTTATATATATATATTATTAAAGTTGTTTTATCATTTGAAAACTAATATATTTTTCAATTTTTTTACAGGAATACTTCAAAGGTAAAGAAATATTGTATAGACAACAACAAAGACAAATGGATATGACATCAGATAAAGATTCAAATGGTCTTGACAGATTGTCAAGATATTCACATTTTTTGTCGGGTTATTATGAGTTTCCAATGGAATCTCATGGTTGTGGACGTGAAATAAGAGTGGGGATTATAAAAACTGATATCATGGAGCTTGTTACTGGAGATAAGTTGGGCATCAACGTGGTGAATTTTTTTTCCATGTAAGTCGTAACACCTTTTCCCTGCATTATATTTATTAAAAATGTATAATTATGTATGTTTTGTATTAGGTATATTTATAAAATTTGTGAGAGGAATGATCTGACAGAAGTATATGGATTCATGGACCCTCAATTGATTTCCCCTGAAGCATGTTCATTGAATGAGGAACAAAGAATGGTTTATATTGCTGAAAGATTTGAAAAGAATATAATCACACAATGTTGGATGATTACTTTTTGTGAGAGGTATGAAACACATTTCTCTCAAAGATTTAATTATCTTTTAACATAAAAAACCACTAACGTCAAATTTCCTTTTATCAGTGATCATTGGATGTTAGGGGTTTTTTACCCAAGGGAGAAAGCCCTTTATTGGATATGCTTTATCCATGGTGATGTACGGGATAGTTTTAAGAATATATTGGAAAAGTAAGTTTCAATTTCTCAATAGTTTTATATATTATAATGAATTTTAAATTTACCCCATTCGTATTATTTTCTAACAGTGCATGGGCCTACTTTCGAAAAAACACAAAGAAAAGAGGTGCAAAGATCAAATATGTAAATGAGAAGGTAAATATCCATTTATAATTTGTACTTTTTGATTTATTACATAAAAATAATATATTTAATTTACACTCATTCAAACAGAATTTTCATGAACAACAATGCCTCATTGAATGCGGATATTATATGTTAAGATTTATGTATGAAATAATAACAACTGGGACAATTGTGAATTTTGACCTAGTACGATTTCTTCTTAAACTTTGCCATAATATTTCAATTTGATTTATTAATTATACACGTTAAATACTTTCTTTTTCACTTGTAGCTTTTTGATGACCCTAAACCCTATACTGCTGAAGACATCAAACACTTACAAGTGGAGTGGTCAAATTATTTTACAGGTTTGATTGACTTTTAGTTGTTTGTAATGTAAAATGTAATTTTGAATATTTTCATTTTAATTGTGTATTTGGTAGTTGTTTAGGCTGGATTTAGTTTTTTTTGAAGTTGACATTGTAAGTTTTGAATGTTATATAAGTGAATGTTTAATTTTGCTTTGCTTCTTTTTTTGGTTTACTTATGATGATTTTTATGGTATGGATTTGGGTCTGTGGGGGAGGGGTTCCAAGGGTGTGGGGGTGTGTTCAGTGGGGTTGGGGGGTGTCCAGCGGTCTGGGAGGGCTGTCCGGTGGGGTGGGGGGATAGTCCAGGGGGGTGGCAGGGCTGTCCAGGGGTGTGAGAAGGCGATCCAGGGGTGTTGGAGTGCTGTCCAGGGGTGGAGGGGTATACATGAGGGTGGGGGTTGTCCAGGGGTGTGGTGGGGGCAGTCAAGTGGGGTGAGGGGGTGTTGTTTAGGCGGGTGGGGGGTTATCGAGGGGTGTTTGGGGCTGTCCGAGGGTCGGGGGGTAGTCTAGGAGTGTGGTGGGGGATCCAATGGGGTGGGGGAGGGCTGTCCAAGGGGTATACATGAGGGTGGGAGCTCCAATGGGGTGGGGGAGGGCTATCCAGGGGGTATACATGAGGGTGAGGGCTCCAACGGGGTGGGGGAGGGCTGTCCATGGGGTATACATGAGGGTGGGGGCTGTCTAGGGGGTAAGTTTTATATGTTATCAATGTACATGCTTAATTTTGATCTACTTCTGTTTTTTTGGTACAATTTCTTGATTTTCTTTCTGGTTGATTCTGGTGGAGAGAAGATGACTGCATTCAATTTTTTTAAAAAAATTGGGTTTATCACATCGGTTATTTAATAACCGACGTGATAAAAGGCCTGGAAAATGGTTTATCACGTCGGTTATTTAATAACCGACGTGATAAACAACCTCCCCCGGTTTATCACGGTGTTTAGATAATAACCGACGTGATAAACCCCCCTCACCCCGGTTTATCATGGCGGTTATATAATAACCGACGTGATAAACCCCCTCCCCCGGTTTATCACGTCGGTTATTAAAAAACCGACGTGATAAACCCTCCGCCCCCCGGTTTTCAATAGAAGTGCGGTTTTATTTAATTGATTGAATTGGTTGGAAATGGTTGTATTGGTATGTGATATGGCTTAAATGAATAAGTGTGTTTGTAATGGGTGGATACTAGTTGTGAATTACCACCATCAAAGGTCATGGGTTATGGATGTGAAGATCCACCATAATGGTAACACCAAGCCTGTGTGTGGGTGTGTGTGGTTGTGTGTGGCTATGTGATATGTAATGGGTAATTGAAAATTAAATTAATTAAATGGTTAGAAGTACATGTTTGGTTTCTTTCCCTGGAAATTGGTCTGTTTGAGAAAACTTCTTTGGTGTGAATTTTTTTGGCTTTGTGATAAATTGTTTAACTATTTCAAATGGTTTTTATATAAACATGATAACTTGTTCTATCCTAGTGGAATGATTAGGTAATTAATTTGGAAGAATAATATTGAGTTTCATTACTCACCCCTACTTTTTAACTTTGGTTCTTTTGCAGATATTATTTATTGGGATGTAGAAAAAGATAAAATATCAAATTTTTCTAGAGGTTCTTTGTGATACTTGGGCTATTTTATGGAGCTAGAGCATGGAGCCATCAACATTTGGGAGTTTTATTTAGAGTCTTTAGGGTTTGTTGGTTATTTCTTCCACTATTTACATTGATGTTTCGTAGTCTTTCATTATAATACTCTTGTGGAGTTTGGTTTTGATATAAATGGTATTTATTTGAGTTGTATTTTATTTATATCATGCATTATGTAGTGGTTTATTTGGTTATGGAATGTTTAGTTCTTTATTTTATTTTCAAATGGAAATTTTTTCCCCAATTGTTAATAAATCCCTTGGTATTTATTTCCAGCCTTTGGTATCTTGAGGATGTCACCTTGTGTGATCCCTTAGACTAATTTGGACTTGTTCATGCTCATAATGTTCCTTTTGTTGTAGAATAGTTTTCCTCACAGATGTTTGATGGGACTACTATCTGAGAAAGAGGGTTATCTTTAGAATGTTCCTACACCCACCTCAGTGGTGAAGGCAATTTTCATATTCCAGTCACCACTGAGATCCATGGAAGACTACAATAGGGATTTCTAGGCCCAACATCCTATATCATTTTAGGGATCCGACATACCATATGATACCAAGGAGTTGGAAGATATCATAGAGGGTATCTTCGACTTTATCAAAAAACCAATAGATAAGAAGGTGAAGATGGCAGTGTTCATGTTGTAGGGACCCACTAGGAATTGATGGGGAGTCATGGGTTAGTATATACAATGTGATGGAATATGTTAGTAGGACTTCAAGGAATTTTTCTTCAAAGAGTTTTCCCCAGCACACTGAAGCTCAATATAGTATAGAAGTTCATGGAGTTGTAGTAGGTATCCATGATAGTATTTGTATACTCTACTTGTTTTATTGAGTTTATCTATTTTTATTTGCTTCTAGATGGTAATGCGGTGTAGAAGGCTAGGATGTTTGAAAGAATACTTTAAAAAAACCTTAAATTGTAGGTTTGGATCTTTAAACTAGATTCATACTCAGAGGTTCTAAGGAAGTCTGTGACCATTGAGAGGATTTTAAAGGATGGATGAGAAGCTGTTTTTTTCCTACCCTTCACTAATTTGATGGGTGGACTTCGTAATACTTCCATGAGCACCGATTATGATAGTAGGAAGATCAATGAAATTAAAATTCAATGAAGTATTGGTATGAATGTGAACTATAGTTGAGTATCTTTGGTTCCTTCTGAAGGTGGTATACATTTCTTTAAATATGGGAAGTTCTGACACTATATTCGGGTACGCCCAACACCCTATATCCATTTCCAGAAATGCAGAAAAATTAAATACCTCGAGTATTTTTACACTAGTGATTTATCTAGTAGGTAAAAATAGACATATCCAAGGAGCCATAGGTTCAACTAGGGTTCTCATCAGTAGACCCAGATTGGTTATACATGCTAGGGATATGGCCATAGAATTGAGAAAAGTCAAGTATATGCTATGGATTAGTCTCTAGTAGATAATGGAGAGGGGGAATCTATGATTATTGGTATGGTCTTTATTATTTTCACTTTATATACTACCTTGTTTGATATTTGTGCTTACCATTCTTTCTTATCTATAAAATTAGTTACTAGAGTTAACGTACCAGTCAAGTTATCCTCTAAGTTAGTCTCCTTGGATACACCATTGGGCATGAAGGTGGACTATCACTATTGATTCCATGAGTGTCCTATAGTTGTATCTAGTTATGGACACATATGATAATTCATGATTCTGTAGATGAAAAACTTCGATGTGATTCTCATCATAAAATTTATTCCAAACTAACAATCTCACATTGATTGTTATCATATATGGGTTTCATTTACTTATCCAAAGGGAGAGAGATACATGATGATTAGAGAGTGGGAACTAGGAGTAGGTAGTGTTGGACTAGACTTGAGCTAGCTCAGGATGATCACATCACATATGGTAGGCTTGGATATTTTGGCAAGACCAATGACATCCCCCTGACTCTTCCCCCTCTCATGGATCTCCATCAGGACATATTTCCCAATGAATTTATAGGACCCCCATCATGATAGAGGAGTTAAAATTGAGTTATAACTCAAACTTGGTGTACAAAACATTTTGATACCCCCATATCATATGAAACCAATTGAGTTGAAGGATCTCAAGATATATCTTGATTCCTTAGAGTAGAATGGATTTTTCAAACTAGGTACTTCACCATGGGGTACACCCATATTGTTCTTTAAGAAGGTGGGTGGTTTTCTTTGACACTGCGTTGATCACTAGAATCCAAAATAGGTGACGATAAAGAACCAATATCAATTTCCTAATCTTAATGATCTTTCCGATCCATTATGTGGATCCTAGTGGTTCTCCAAGATTGATCATTGACTGGGCTAGCACCAGTTGCATGTTGAAGAAGATGATATTTTGAAGATAACATTTTGAAGAAGTTATGGGTTGTAAGAGTACTTAGTGATACCATTTGGGTTGATGAACACACAAAAACTATTCATAAACCTAATAAATATGAAATTTTACCCATATCAAACTCATTCATTATGGTATTCATAAATGACATCCTCATATACTAATTAATGCTAGAGCATCATTATAGACACCTTGAGATAGTCTTAAGTACAACTAAAGCACATCAAATTTATACTAAGATATCTATGTGTGACTATTGGATATGGGAGGTGACATTCTTGGGTAATGTGGTGTCTGAGATAGGAATATCTATGAAACTAGAGAAATTTGAGGTGGTCATTTTTTAGACATATTCCTAGAACTTGTTTGAGATCTTGATATTTATAGGCCTGATATAATATTATCGATGGTTTATGTAGGATTTCTCATGAATATTAACACCCATGACAGTGCTAAAAAATAAGGGAGTGAAATTATAGTGGTCAGACTAGTGTGAAGAGTTTTTCTTGAACTAAAGATGAGGTTGGAGACAAATCTTGAACTGATAATCTTCGAGCCTAAGATTGGTTATGCAGTATACTATATTGCATCAACCCTTGGTTTGGGAGTGATACTGATGCATGGAGAGAGGGTAGTATCCTATGGGTATCATCATCTATGACCCCATGAGTGGAACTACCCTACACACGACATAGATTTGGTAGTTTTGGTTCATGATTTGAAGTGTTAACAGAACTATCTCTTTGGAGAGAGATTTGTTATCTACATGGAACACAAGAACCTTCACTACATCTTCACATAGAGGGATATGAGTTTGAGATAGAGGAACTGGCTTGAGTAACTGAAGATTCTCAACTTTGAGATGATGTATGCACCTAGGAAGGGTAATGTCATTGCATATTCTATTATCTATAAGACACAAGTTGAGAATGATATTAGAGAGAGGCATTCAAAGGAGTAGTGAAACTTGATGATATTTTTGGATAAGTGGAGGATGAATGATTCTAAGGATTAGGGATCAATGAATTTTTACCCTTTAGTGATCATTTCCTCACTTGTTGACCAGGTGAATATTAGTCACTATTCGGACCTAGAGTGTGCTGTGATGAGGGAACAATTATCTGGAGGTGATTCAATACCTCAGTAGTCCTTGAGTGATGAAAATGTGATAATGGTATATAAGAGAATAGTAGAACATGATTCTATCTAAGAGGAGATGATGATGGATTACCAAACCTCTAGACGAGTAGTTTATCCCAAATTAATGAAGATGCACCATGAATTTAAGTGACAGTTATGGTGGATAGAGATGAATATGGATATTTCTGGGTTCATCTCCCAATTCCTTAACTATCATAGGGTGAAGGTAGAGCACCAGAGTCTTGGTGGTTTTATCCATCCACTTATAATTCCCATGTTTAAGTGGGAGGATTTCATGATATATTTTTTTGGTTACCTAGGACCCCGAGGGTTCATGATGCTATTTGGATAATTATAGATCAACTAACAAAAAATTCCCACTTTTTACCATTTAGAGAGACTCACTTAGTGGATAAGGTGGGAAAATCCATGTTTGCGAGATCATACACTTACATAGAGCCCCCTTAAGTATTATTTCATACGTATATTCATGTTTTACATTATAGTTTTGGTAGATATTGTAGAAGGACCTAGGGACTTAGCTGAGATTGATCACAATGTACCATCTTTTAATAGATGGACATTCTAAGTGAAATATACACATATTAGAGGATATAATTTGATATTTCTTTCTAAAATTCAGTGGATATTGGTAAAATCATCTAAAATAGGTTGAGTTCATGTACAACAATATTTACTAGTATTTGATTCATATGGAACCTTATGAGTATCTATACGGGTGGCCACTTTGTTCACTAGTTCATTGGCATAAAGTGGGTGAGGAAATATTTATGGGTCCTAATATGGTTTTGGAGACCACCGAGGGAGTTAAGAAGATTCAAAAGAGGTTTTTAACCACTTAGAGTAGGTAGAGATCATATGCCTATAACATGATGAGACCTTTGGAGTATGCTATGGGCGATCAGGTTTTCTAGAGAGTGAATCCTTAGTTAGGTCACTAAAATATAAGGAAGCAAGGAAAGATAAAATAATGTTTTGTGGGTCCCATTGAGATTATAGAGTGGGTTGAGGTAGTGGCATATCATCTAGACCTCCCTCCATGTTATTGATTCATGCATGATGTATTCCACATTTCTCAGCTTCAGAGGTATATATATGATTATGCACATGTTATAGACTAAGAGGACATTGAGTTAGAACTTGATTCACTATATGAGGAGTGTTTTGTGAATATTATATAATTGTGTTATAAATTATTTCAAGTAAATATGGTACCACTTTTCTTTATTTTGTGGAAATATGGATGAATTTAGGAGGAGACTTGGGAGTGGGAGGCCGACGTTCAAGCTTAGTGGCTCAAGTTGTTCGAATGAGAACACTAGGGGATGAATAGTATTTAAAAGGGTTAGAAATGTAAAATCGTAAAAATTTTGAGTCTTTAATAAAAACATTGTTTCCCTAAGTTTCATCACTGATCTTGAGTTGGGCCATGTTTGGGTAGTGGCTTTTGGTCCTTGAAGAGGTCATGGATGGTGTAAAAATGAGTTTTCAACTTTCTTCTCATATCATGGGTGGATGCTCTAGAATCCTCATAAATATGTCATAGAGGAGGAAGATGCTCCATGTTTAAAATGGATTTGTCGTAGTGGGAATATAGAATAGAGTCCATTCCATAAGAGAATGGTCTACACCATAGTGATACTAGATGGTGGTGGTTTGCACTGTATCCTTTACCATGGAGGATAAGTTTGAGGAGGCTACATCATAGAGGCTTAAATAATGTTGTAAAACTCTTATACACACCATTTACAGATAGCTAGTACAATGCTCTATCTTTAAGAGTTAATCCTCTTTAAGAGGTTTTTATGATTTGAATTAGGGGTATCATTTTGAATTTATTTAAATCCTTCAATTCAGAATAGAAGAGGGAATTCAAGAGTCCTTAAATGAGGGTTTCCCATGCGGGTTGGATCTTAGATGATTCCCCTAAAAATAACCTATTTTACTTTCCTAATTTGTCATCATTACATAACTCTAAAGAAAATAGGGTTGAATCTACACTATAGTACTTGTATTTATGCCATAATAGATCATGACTCATCATAGTTCTATGTCGCAATCTACCTCACTACACCATGGAGTTCATTTTATATTTCTTTCCATAAAATAGTGCATAATCCTTTGCCTTTGGTGTTTAGAAGTCATATAATCCATGCTTTATCCATCATTTCTACACCATGGTGGTCTTCTCCCAGTGCACCCCTACATCATAGTGGTATGTCCTATGCTATGGTGTTGGTTTTCCATATGCCTCCACTCTATAGCAACCTTCTTGCATCATGGAGCCTCCTATAATTCCATGAAACCTTCCAAAAGGGCTTGAGGTTTTCCAATATCCATACTTAGTTAATAATTGGTTCTACCATTTGTCTTGTTTCCCCATGCCTTACTTAAGAAACCTTTTTTATGTTGGTCTGATATTGGTTCTAGGAGTCCATGACCTGTGATTGTGTTCTGGTTGGTGTAAAAACATTGTTAGGGTGATGGAAACTTCAAAGAAACATGATGTTGACATTAACAACCATGAGGTATGAAGATACTCACGTTCTTGGGTACTCGTTTAAACATGTTTCTATATTATAATTTTTCTTGGCATAATTAATACCCATGCTTGAATGTGATCACATTTGGATGATTTTACAACTCATGATGCCCGTTATGATATTGTTTACATAAGACTTGTTATAATATCCATATTTTATGTTTGATGTTGATTCACATATTGAATTGGTGCTATTAGTTATCACATGATGTCATGATTGTTATCACACTTTACCCTATGATGTGTGTTACCATTTTTTTGGTGGTTGTGTTGGTACTTGAGATAGGTGTACCATCATGTGATATGAATACCTTATAGGGGGTGTGTGCATAACATGTGGCACTAGAGATTAGGGACTTGAGAATATGGTAGATCTATGGTGATTCCATGGTGATAGTGTCAAGGATTCCCTTTAGGTATCTTGGTTATTGAAACTTTCATGTGCTCGAGGTAGCCTAATTGTCGAGTAACATGTTACTAATGACTAGAGGACACCAGGTAGCATGATACACTTGATGATTAGTGGATGTTGAGTAGAATGTATACTCTACATCATGAGGAAGATGAGCTCATGATTCACTAGCTTGTGTCTAGTTTGGGTTACTATTAACACCTTTATTCATCCTTCCAGCATGGATCTGAAGTTGACATGATTAGGGGTTTATGGTGGCTTGGTTAGCATATGAATGATTGGTTTGGGATTGTGTGTTTATGATAATTACACATTTATTATTATTATGGCATAAAATTGTTATTCTTGAGAACTCTAGTTCTAGGATTCATTGGCGGTGTCCAACCGAGTCTTGTAATCAATCCATACTTGGGAATTTCAGTGTGCTTGTAGAATTCATGGATAGAGATCCAACAAAGGTAAAGGACCCTATGGTATATGATTAAGAAAAGGAGAATGTAACTGGAGTAGGCAGGTACAGACTCTGGAGGACCCACCATTGTTTATTTAATTATTTTTTGTTTATACTCTAGATAGTATTACCGCTTTTGGAGTTACCTTTACATTTTTACTTGTATTATATCCTATCAATTTCCATATAATTACTTCAATTTTTTTTATTACCATAATTGAATTTATTTTTATATACTTAATGATATTATATAGAGGGTATAGTCTCCTAATTGATGGAATTAGACCCTCACTACTAGTTTGTAGCTTCGTTCATATGAGTAGGCACGCATGAGGTTATGTGAAACTCTGGATCATACCTGGTGGTTTGGGTCAGGGAGTTACACCATTCTTATTTCTGCCTAGGGTAACCTCATTTTTATTAGACCTATCCTTATTCCAACTTATTGTAACTTGGGATAATGAGGATTATTATTATTGATCTAGAATCATGGGGATCTTAACCTCTTCTTCTCCAATCACAATTTTTATGAGTGATAGGTTCCCTTCCTTTGATCAGACCTAGATCAACTGTTGATGGTGGTTATCACTGGGCCAGTGATATGGTTTACCCATCTTATCATGATTCCCTTATTAAAACCCATTCTATAAACCTTATCATATTGGATTGGAATCAGTTCTAGGACCCTTGTCATGCAAGTTTGATCTTATTAGCGTGCGAACATGACTTGGGAATCAACTCTTGGAAAATATTGATGTTGAAATCAACGAATTTAATGTATAAATATAATTTCTATATAGAGATGTTGTAGGTGGTTATTGGTATGATATGATAACATGTGTGTGTAGATTTTGATACCCATGATTTATATTGATCACATGTGTGTGAGTGTGTATCTTGTGAGACCCATGTTTGATGTTTATAAAATTTGTGTGCATGTACAGCTACCACGACTCATGATCGATATGATATTTTGTTTCTATATGTGTTATGACATATTTTGTGTGATTATGTGGCCTTTATAGGTTTTAATTCTGGTAGAAATTGATAGGTGGACCATCAAATATTGGTTGGATCATAAAGGGAGAGAAGGTGTGATATAAAGTGATGATGATGATGGATTGAAACACATGGAAGGGATACAACTATATTAATTCCAAAACTAAGGTAGTGATAGGATATGACAAACTTATGTCTCAACCGAAGGTAGTGGCAGGATACAATGACCTTGTGGCCTGACATGAGGTAGTGTCATTATAAGATGACCTTGTGGCCTAAACTATGAAAGAGATGGGGTATGATGGCCTTGTGACCGGACGTGTGGTAGATATGGGGTATGAAAGCCTTATGGCCTAACCCAAGTATCATAGGCCTTGTGGAAACCCATGGAAATACCTAGTGGCCTTATGAATTACCCATGATTAGAACTTCCATTATCATGGTCCTTCCAGTATGGACCTAAAGTAGGTATGATTGAGGTTTATGGTGGATTGGTTATCATACGGTTTCTCAATACATGATTGGTTGTTTATTGATTAAAATTTTCCTTATTATCATGGAACATACCTATTATGCATGTATACTTCTATTAAGGATGCATTGTAGGTGTCCTACATGGTTTATTCTCACACCCCGCATGGGAACCTTGATGCATGTGTAGACTTCTGATTAAAGATCCTTAGAAGGTCAAGAACCCAACAATAGAGAGTTGAGGATATGGGTCATGGTAATAGAGGAAGAACTAGAAAAAAAATCAAAATAGATATTGTAAAATATTTATTTATTTTTCCATTTATTTCTTAGAGATTATTTGAATTTCCACATTAGGGGTCTTTGGTTTATTTTCTTTTATGAATCTATGATGCTTGGCATTCCATCTTATATAAAATTTATTATTATTTATCATCAATATGTATTTTTGGGATATTATTTATACTTTTTTTATGATTATGGTGTATAAATATTAATACTAAGGGTATAGCGACCCCACTCCATCTTTTTAACCCTCATTGCTAGTCATCAACTTTTTGCATATGAGGTGGCATGCATGAGGTAATGTGTCACTCTAGCCCAAACTGAGTGATTAAGGTCGATGAATTACATACGGTGTAGGTGGGTTTTCTACAAGAAAAATAACATATATGTGAGATTACCTAACTATTAATCATTCATGGTGGAAAAGGTTTAAAAAAATTCATGATATTGACTATGAAGAGACCTTTTCACCTGTTGCAATGATAACTTCCTTTCAGATTTTTCTTACCATAACATCTCATTATAATTATAATATATATCAAATGGATATAAAAATAACTTTTCTTAATTTTAATTTAGGTGAGGAAATTTATATGATATAACTTAATGGTTTTGAAGTTCTAAATGATCTTTCTAAGGTATTTAAGGTGTAATAGTCTATTTATGGATTGAAGGAAGCTTCTCAAAGTTGGAATATCCATTTTGATGATGCAATAAAATATTTTTGTTTCATCAAGAACATGGATAGTTATTGTGTATATAAGTAGGCTATTTAGTGTATTTTAGTGTGTCTGATACTATACATATATGAAATATGTAACACCCAAATATTTCACAGTACGCTTCTTTTTAAATAATTTAATGGCTTGAGTTGTATGCAAACCCAAGTTCAAGCACACCACGACCTATCAAAGTAGCCGTTTTAAAAAAGCAGTTATGAATAGTATTAACCACATTTTAAAATTTTATAAAATTTATTTTTCAAAATATTCTTCATTTTTTAATTTGTAATATCAAAATTACATTAGGGTGAAATTTTGGTAATTTTCTGAAAAGTTTTAAATTTTGATGAATAGTGAAAAATACTACATTTTAATTCAAAACTACCTTTTGATCTAATTTATTTATATATTTATATTTTATTTTTAATTGGTTTAAAGTTTAATTGGATTATTACTTTATCATTTAATCCAATTATGGTCATTTTAAGTAATTTCACATTTAAATGTACATAAACACTTGTCAATCTTTTAATAGTTTTTATTTCTTAAAACCCGCTTTCTCAGTTTGGCAACGAGAATTAATTTTAAATTAATTAATACACCTTATAAGGTTTGAATTTGGAAAAATGGATTTCATATTTAGAATAATAAGGTCCAAATTTTGTAAATAGGTACCTTTTTTTGACATTATGAATAATAACTTTTGTAATTATTTTTATTTACCATGGTTAGAGGGTAAATCTAGTAAATAAGGGTAAAAAATAATGTTATAATAATATTAACCTATCATAACACATGTTATAATCCTATTTTATGTGATATTTCTGACCATGGAAATCCTTGGGTCATTTTTGGGACCCCATGGAGCCACTTGGGTGTGATAACGACATGTTATAAGAATTAATTTAAAGTAAAGATAAATATAGGAAAAATGTATCTTTTAATAAAACAATTTTAATATAGGGTTATATAACTGATATATTTTACTTTAAATATTATTTATAAATCTATAATGGTTTCTACATCATGGTATTTTAATTATAATTTTAGACATTAAATAAATAAATTTATTTATGACACAATGATGATGCACTGATTACCTTATTAATGAATGATTCAAATAAATGATATTATAAATATTAAAATAAATGTAATTTGAATATTTTTATCCCATAAAATAATTTTATGGATGATATTGACATATTATATTTGAGTTAATTCTTTTGTTTCTAGGGAATCAAGTTGTTATGAATTTAACAAAAATCAATTACTAAATAGTGTCAAAACTGACATAAATGAGTTTTTTTAAAAACAATATTTTATTAAATGATATAATAGTCCTAAAAATATAATATTCAACAAAATGAATTATATAATTTCACCAATGATACAATTTTTGTTCTATTGGAATTTTTTAGTAACTATAGTAACCATATATTGTGAAAATATAAGAAGACATGGTAAGAGTTAATGTTTTCAATCAAGGGTTAAAGCTAAAAGATATGGTTAATTTTGTGACTTAAACATGTATAAAACCTATTGTTTGAGATAATTTATACCCATTATCATATTATACTCTAAATATATCTCTTTGTAACTATTATTATTTGAAAATTATTTTATAATAAAATAATAGTTGAAAAGTGAACTATTATTATTCGAAAATTATTTTATAACCATGAATGATGCATTTCATTTATTTTTTAAAAATGTTATGGACTATTATAAATACATATATAATGGATATATATGTTATTTAAATCATGAATGATATTCTGAAGCTAGTGTACTTAATACCACATGCATAATTTACATCAAAACATGTTTATTTTTTGACTTAAGTACCGAACATCAACAAAATGTCTGATATGAACTTAAATAATTAAGTGATTGTCATAACGTGGTAATAAGTGATATAAAAGGAATAATAAACTTGAAAAAGGTTCTAAAACAAGTATAAATTAAATTAAGTTTTTTATTCAAGAAGAACAACGAACATATGTGACGAGTTAGACTTAAGGTAAGGGATTTCGTCTCAATTTCATTTCATTGAGGCATATTGAATTGTTATGCACCTAGTTAAATTTATTTGATTTATACATTAACCTTTGATTTTTTATCATGAATATCATTATTTTCATGATATTATATTATTTTAGTCATGTAAATTATTAATAGATCCATATTACTCATTTAATATGGTTATTTGACAAGGCGTATTATTTATTTTGGTTATTCAATATGAGAAATACTTTGGACTGGCAATGATGGGTGGAGCCGGAACTTTATATAGCTCCTCGATGCATCGAAAGGTTATAATGAGATGAATAAGTTGGCCAAATAGGTTTCTAACTTCAGTTTTAAACCATCTTGTGAAAGGTTTTAACGGTAACAAGTTTTCATGTGCCTGAGATATGACGTCATTAAATAAAGTATTTCCCTAATATAATTTTAGTTATTATTTATCCATGAGATTTTTTGCGTCGATATATCTATAGAAGTAGTTCATTATCAGTTTATTCATTTATGGAATATGTTTCAGTTCCTTACTTACCATATTATTTGTGCCTTATCTAGTTTTGTAAATGGAATGCGTTCTCAGATATTTACCTTTCCATATAGATTTATTATTACTTCCACTGTACATACCCTTATTGAGAATTTGATCTCACCCTTATTATGTTTCTCTCCCTAGGTAATGAAGAAGATAACTTTGATTAAGCTTTAAAGGATGCAATTTATTTAAATTATTTTTTTTCATGTTTTACTTTGTTTTCCCAATGTATTATGGGTTTCATATATGTAATCTGGATTTCGAAGACTACTAAACTTTATGGTCCTTTAGGATTTTTTTTCTCATAATAATGCCAATGAATTGTAATAATACACTATCTTCAGGTGATATGAGTGTGGGGCATTAGAGTTGGTATTAGAGGAAGTTTATGAACAACCTTGGAAACTAGATTTAGAGAACATATATTAGGTAACATACCCTAAGTTAGATTTGGGGATACAATTATGATAATTCACCCAAAGTAACAAAATTTTATGATATATAATGCATAAAATTTTAATTTATATTGAGTGTTTTAGCATATTTAAAACTCATAATTTTATGAGCTAATCTGATATGTATCATTTTATAAAAATGGAACCTAGAAGGAAAAATAATATCAATACTCGAGGAAATTGTAGGGGTTTCCCTACAGAGGAAACCAATATAGCTAGTATTGTAATGGAGAAAATTATGGTGATATTATGGAAACTTAATCGGGTTAGGAAAAATTACCTTGACCGAATGGAACAACCCATTCTGAAGAGGTAATCTCCCATGATGGATCACATTATGCGACAAAATCCCCCATCGTTTAGTGGGACTACTAATCCAATTGTAGCTGAGCAGTGGACTAAGTCTCTGGAAAAGATATTTATGTCCTTGGGATGTAGTGAAATAGAATAGGTTACTTTTACGATCTATTATTTGAAAGGTGATGCTGATAAATGGTGTAAATTGATACACAATACTAGGGATGAAGAAGAAATAGATCTTATGGAATGGATAACTTTTAAGGAAACATTCTTTGAAAAACACTTTCCTCGTGATCAAAAATTGAGATGAAGAGGAAGTTACATATCTTAAAGAAAAAGGATGAAGTGAGTGTTTCAGATTTTGAAGTTACCTTTACAAGGTTAGCTAAATTTTCTACAGATTATATATGCAATAGAGAGTATAAGATCAATCACTTATTTGAATGTATTAAGCCAAATCTCCAAAGGGAACTAGGTTTACAGAATTTTTCATCATATGATGAAATAGTTTTATGTGCCATCAAGACAGAGAATGAATTTTCTAGGATCAATATGTTCAAAGAAAAACAAGACATTAAGAGGCCATATGAGAACCATGAAAAAGGGAATACATAAAATAATAAGAAGTTTTAATGATTTTCATCTTGTGAAAACAGTGGAAAAAAGCATCCTGGGAAATGTTTTAAGGGATTTGGAGTTTGTTATAATTGAGAAGATAAGGGAAACTAGGCTCATGAATGAAAAGGTAAGAAAAAAATCAATGATTTCTATTTCTAAAATTGTAAATAGATGAGACACAATGAAAATATTCCCTAAATGTCAAGGGAATATACCACATAAGAGGTTGAGGGGAGATGACCAAGATTTTGCGATCATAACTACAGAGGTTGAAGTTCCTAATGGTGAGGTGGTAGGTACTCTAATTATTTCTTAAAATTTAGTTAAATCCTTATTTCATTCTGTATCATCGCATTCCATTATATCTTCCCAATTTTCTTAAAAAATTAGATATTTCAAATTCACCATGACAAGGGAATTGTCAATCAGAACTCCTGGTTGTAACCTTATCACAAAAAAGATGTGTTGAAAAGTTCCTATTATGGAATATAAATGTAAAGACCTGAAATTTCAATATAATATTTTTGAAATTATTTGGGATTATTACAATTCTATGAAAATTGTTTGCGCTTGATTCTGAGGCCCAGTGTGCCTGAAATGGATTTTTGAACTTTTTTTAAGGTACGTTCAGTAAATGCGCGAGTGTTGTTTTCTATATTTTGAACTGAAACTCAGATTAAAAATATGAGGGCACTGTTGAATTCGCAGTACCGAGATTATATTAAGGGAGGTTTAACTTTGACTGCAGTCAATTAGGAGAAAAATTTAGTTATTAGACTTTTTAAAGAATAATAACATGACATAAAATTGTTATTTTATTATTCTACCTGCAGTTGTGTTGTGGTGGCGGGACCGCTGAGTTTTTAAGCCATTTAATGGCTTGAATCTCCTATTTTGCAACCACACCATTGGGAATTAAGAGGTTCATTCATTAATGAACCTCATTAATATCTCATTTCATTAATCATCCTTCCACCTTTACTTAAATGATGACCGAGTTTGGGTTTTTGAAACAGTAGTGAGGAACCTCTGGTGAAGTACCACGACATCTTCCACCAACGAAGAAAGGAGGATCAAATGACGTCGTTATAGGAATAAATCCAGGACCGATTAAAGTCGGTGGCTTCATCAAGCGTGGATTCTTCCTTTACAACCACGATTTCACCTACGATTTTGAGGTATGGGTTTTGTTTAAATTCAAGTGTATTTTTTTCTTTCCATCCTTCTTGAAAAGAATTATGAAATGCAGAAGTAATACAGTTTATCTATGTTGATTCAATTGCTATCTACTTTTTATGAAGCTAATGAAGAGGGCATGGGCCAAAAAAATAAGGCTCGTACCCTCCGCTGCTTTGGTTTTGTCGCGTTCTTCATGGGAGAAGTTTGAACTCGACAGTAGTTTGAATCCGGGAGCCATGCAGTGACGGTAGCAACCCAGGAAGCCCATAGGCGCATTTATAAGGGAAAACGGACCACCAGAGCTCACCCGGTGGCCCATAGAAGATCCACCAGCATGCCTCCAATTGGTGATGGTGGCCGACCGCAGTGGCAGTGGGCGGTGCGCCATCGTGCGCCATGGAGGGGAGCTGTGACATCGAGCCGCAACGAGAGCAGGGCGGCTGGCTCTCGGCTAGCTGTGTTGGTAGAAGGCGGTGCGCCATCGCGCGCTGCCGGGGGTGGGGAGGGTCGAGGAAATGGTGGTAGGACAAGGGGACCCGCACTCCGCAGGTCCTGCTGACAGGGAGGCGACGCCACATGGAACCACCATTTTCAAAATCTGAACAACTTTTCAGCCATTCAGGAAGGGTGAGCGACCCCCCTCTGTGTGGGTTGCCCAACTGGAAGGCCTCACCTAGCTGAGGTGGGATGAGGTAGTTTGTTGCCTAGTGGGCCAAGCCCACAACCTAGCCCAATCAGCTCGGCCTAGCTGGTTCAGGCCAAGCTGGGTCAGACCCAGACCGGGTTGGGTTAACTCAGACCAGACTCAGACCCTTTTGACCTTGATACGCTTAAAAGGCCGTATCTCGCAAACCATACATCCGTTTGAAAAACCATCTATGGATATGGAATCCTTGGAATGAGACGATGCTTTTGAGATACTCCACCTGAGTTTTGGAGAAATTTGGAGTACGAATGGCTTGGATCTAACTCGAATACAACCGGGCCCTCGACACTAAAATGCCTATAACTCACAGATCGGGCGTCCGATTGACGCACCGTCTGTCGCATTGGGAACCTAAGACATGAAGGTATGTTGGGTTACTCATTTTTGGAACATCATGGAAGTTGAGGAATGACCAATATTTTTAGGAGAAGATACTACGAAACTCGAGTGCACCAGGTGCAAAGAATCCTATGGCTGGTCGTCAGCATTATAGTGACCCTGTGTGGATCATCATTATAGCAACCATGTGTGGATCAACATTATAGAGACCCTTTGTAGATTAGAATTATAGAAACGCTGTGTGGATCAAAATTATACTGACCCTATGTGGATCAACATAATAGTGGCTCTCTATGGATCAACATTATAGAGACCCTGTGTGGATCAACATTATAGAAACCCTATGTGGATCAGAATTATAGAAATCCTTTATGGATAAACATTATATCAACCCTATGTGGATCATCATTCTAGAGAACCTATGTGGATCTGCATTCTAGTAACCCTATGTGGATCAGCAGTGTGTGGCCCGATAATGACCAACCTTAGAGCATCTCATTGTGGATTAGTGACATACGATCCTGTGTGGCTCAGTAGACGAGCCCCTAGACAGAATAAGATGATCTGTCCTTACGACTAATCATATGTATTTCTATACTAAAGTTATATACTTGTTTTGAGCTGACTCTTTTTCCTTGTGCTTTGTGATTTATATCATGCTTTGTGGTTTTCCTTTGTGGAATTTTGAGAGACCTTTGGCAGTCTCAGGGTCCCTAATGGGTATTGTTATACTCAATCCTACACGGACTTCATGCGCACCTTGTTGTGTCTTGTGAATATGACGAGCAACTCAACTGAGACTTTAAGATCTAGGACCAGGTGGTATATGGAGGTGACTGGTTGATGTGGAGAAATCTAGAGATGATATGTACCTACCCTTTAGGTAGGAACCTTGGTGGATGATCTCAGGAGCTGTTTTCTATTTTCTATTGTAGTTGTATCTTTTCAGTTGGGCTTGTATTATGGCCCCTTACTTTGAGTATACACTTTTACAACTATAGTTTTACTTTGTGGTTGCATATTATTGTGTTCTTGGACTATGTGTTTGTCCAGGTTTAAAGGCAATGCCTTCCAATTTTAGGGATACACCTTTCCGGTGCTAGGAACCAACCCCTGGCCTATAGAAGACGGGCTTGGGATAGTTATGAAATGGGCCCTAGGGGATGGGTCGTGAAAAAGTGGTATCAAAGGAGTAGGTTCTACTGAAGAACTAGGACTCTGATCTTTTCAATAGAGCAATGATGTTAAGTGTTTTGAGTGTGGTTTTCAGTTCTGGGAGTCAAGTGTTGGTACACCGGCTGACGTATCCATACACCAAGACCTTGAATTCTGATTTCTGACTCAGTGCATGAAAAAACTAATTGTGTGTGTTTTGGAAATGTTTTACTTTGATCTCCTTTGAGTCAGCTCACTAGGTATAAATTATTGACCATGGAACACCTGTTTCTTTTCAGGATGCCTCCACATAGACATTCATCCAGTATTCCAGTGAGAGTTCATGATGAAAAACCACCTAGCGATGAGGATTCGGTGCATGACCCTCTTACAAAAATAGAACCTTTGGGTGGTGCACCAGAAGCACCACTACCCATTGGATAGTTTTTGCCACTAGCCCCACTAGAGGATGAAACACATCGATTGAGCACATTACACGAGTTCCAGTGGAATAGGCCATTGAGGTTTCGAGGCGAGGCAGATCCCTAGGCGTCTTAGGACTGACTCGAGGATATGGCATGAGTTTTTCTCCTAGTTAGGACACCAGTATATCAGATGGTGATCCTAGATGCTAACCTCTTCCAGGGTACAACGGGGAGATGGTGGATCTAGATGCTCCAGTTAAATGATGAGGAAACCCTCACCTAGACAAACTTCAAGATCCTCTTCAGAGAGGAGTTAGTTCTAATGACACTATACTTTGTGAATATTCAGGAGCTTCTACACTTACAGTAGGACAGCCTGACAGTATCCCAATACTCAACGAGATTCACTAATCTCTCACGCTGCTCCACTGACATGGTACGATACCCTTTCTTCAAGGTCCAAACCTTTGATAAGGGTCTATAATGGCATATTAGAGTGTTGAATATATCACTCAATATCCCGACACAGGCTAGAGTGATCGAGTGAGAATTATTGGTGGAGAGATTCTTAGGTGAGTGGGCATTGATAGTGATAGCCACCCCCAGATGATAGGTAGTTGAGTCATCTGAAGTATGTAGTAGGAAGATGAAGCAGAGGTCCAAGCAAGCATGACCTTTTAGAGGATGACCCTAGGACATAGGGTCATAGGTGTGGAGCTCACGAGGTAGAGCAGGACAGCAGAGGAGAAAACTGTGCTTCACGTGTTGCGGGCATGTCCACATGGCTCGTGACTGCCCGACCCACCGTACCAACGACTAATAGATGGTTGAGGGACCATCAAGGTAGAGGAATAGATTTAGGTGAGGAGGATCGCAGGGTGGCAGATGTGGTAGAGGAGCAGGCCGTGCAGCAGGCATCAATTTGAGGTTCTACAACCACCACCTCTAGGTGGTCCACCCTTACCTCAGGGAGTAGGTGGACATGGACGAGCTCAGCTTTAGGTAGCTAAGTCCTACAACCACGGTGCTCCAGAGATGATTTGAGGTACGATATGTGTCTACTAAACCCTATAAACCGTACTTATAGACACAAGTTCTAGTCACTCTTTCATTGCCATGACTCTCGTTCAGAGCTCGGAGATTACGGTAGAGCCATTAGATTGATCTTTATGATTGGAGACTCCTATGGGAGAGGATTCGACAATTACAAACTGGTGCTGACAATATGAGATCACAGTAGGAGGTGAGATATTTGTCTTGGATCTTCTAGTAGCAGCGTCAAGGCCTTACGATGTCATCTTGGGTATGGACTGGTTATCCACGGTCTATGCTCAGATTGACTATTTTAGGTGCAAAGTGTGGTGTTTCCACAAGTATGGGACCAGGTTCTCCTTCACCAGTGAGAATGGAACCTTTGAATCACATGATTGACTTATTCATAGGAGGGTGCAGCCGATCACTCATCAGTTGGATAGCCTTACCCTCGGAGTAGTTGATGTGAGGAGTCCAAGTTATCCTATAGTGGTGGACCAGTATGTTGATGTCTTTCCTAATGATATTCCATAACTGCCTCATCATAAATAGGTAGACTTCTATATCAACTTGTACCCTAATACGACACTAATATCTACACCATCATATCGGATGGCTCTCGCAGAGCTTTGTGAGTTTCTGGAATAGTTGGAGGACTTACAGAGGAAGGGTTTCATAAGGCCCATTGTTTCTCTGTGGGCATCCCCGATTCTGTTTTCCAAGAAGGTAGATAGGAGTCTGAGGCTTTGCATGGACTATTGGAGCATGAACCAGGTGACTGTGAAGAACAAGTATCCACTCCCTATGATTGATGATCTCTTCAACCATATAAAGGGATCTTGATGGTTTTTGAAGATCGACCTCTGATCAGGCTATCATTAGCTTAGGGTATGGGACGAGGACGTACTGAATATAACATTCAGATGTTGGTATGGCCACTATGAGTTTTTGGTAATTCCATTAGGTGTGACCAACTCTCCAGTAGTGTTAATGTGGCTCATGAACAAGATATTTAAGCCTTACCTCAATCGCTTAATGGTGGTTTTAATTGACAACATCTTGATATACTTGGGGTTGGAGGAGGAGCATTCCACACACCTACAAATAGTTCTGGATACACTCTGAGAGCACTAACTTTATGTAAATCTCATGAAGTTCCAGTTCTAGATATGGGAGGTCCACTTACTGGGGAATGTTATCTCAGAGGCTAGAGTTGCAGTGGATCCGGAAAAGATAGATTCAGTGCTTGCTTTGGAGCAACCAAGGATTGTGACCATGGTGTGGAGCTTCCTAGGATTGGCTAGGTACTACGAGAGATTCATACCAAAATTTTCCAAAGTTGAAACACCCTTTTCATCTTTTAAATAGAAGGGAAAACCCTTCATATGGACGGAGAGATTCCAGTAGAGTTTTAAAGAGCTAAGGCAGATATTAACAAATGCACCCATATTGAGGCTACCAGAAGAGGGTGTTGGGTATGTAGTTTACTATGATGCATCAGGTAATACACTAGGTTTTTTCATGATACATTCTTGAGAAGTGATCTCCTATGGCTCACGAAAATTGAGAGATCATGGGAAAAAATACGCTACCCATGACTTAGAGTTAGCATCAATGGTCTTTGCACTGAATATGTGGCAACACTACTTGATGGGAGAATGTTTTACAGTCTACTATGATCACAAAAGTATCAGGTATATCTTCTCACAAAAGGAATTGAACCTAAGATAGTAAAGATGGATAGAGTTCTTCAAGGACTATGAATTTGAGATAGTCTACACTCTTGGGAAGGGGAAGGAAGTAGCAGACGCACTCAGTAGAAGGTCTGGTCTACAATTTCTGAGTGAGGCGACAGAGCAGCTAGCCGCATTGCAGTTATCCTTCGTGGATAATGATGTAGCTTCTTACCTCCAGTCTATGACAGTTACTCTCCCACTCATTCAGCAAGTTAGAGAGGCACAACTTGGGTACATTGACTACGAGGCCCAAAGTGCACATATATCCTCAGGACATGATCTTGATGGATTTTCTGAAGGTGGGGAGCACGTCATCCTCTTTAGAGGATGCACTATGGAACCAGTGACGCTACATGAGGAGGTATTGAGGGAGTTCCATACAACCCCTTTGGCGATACATCCTGAGTGACAAAGATGTACCAGGACCTCCAACTTCAGTATTGGTGTCCAGGGATGAAGAATGCAGTGGCAGAGTTCATATCATGATGCCTCACTTATTAGCAAGTGAAGGTCAAGCATCGGGTTCCAGTAGGCTTAGCTTAGTCACTTGAGGTACTGGAGTGGAAGTGGGATGGTATATCAATGAAATTTGTGACAGGGATACCACATACATCCTGAGGCCGTGATTCCTTCTGGGTGACTATTGACCGACTCACCATGTTTTCCCACTTTCTACCCATTCGAGAGCAGGGATAAGTAAAGATATTGGGACGTCTCTATGCACCAGAGATTTTATGACTTCACAGGGTTCCATTGACGATCATCTCAGGACACAATGCTCGTTTTACATCCCAATTGTGGAAGGGATTATAAGAGTTATTCAAGAATCAACTATGCTTGAGCATCACCTTTCATCCTTAGATAGATGATCAGAAAGGGCAGACCATTCATAACCTCGGGGACACACTTTGTGATTTTGTCCTTGATTTTGGCTGTAGTTGGGAGGACCTCCTGCCACTGGTGGAGTTCTCTTACAACAAAAATTATCACTCAAAATAATAGAAAAATAACATATAGCCAAAAATTTATATCCACAGTATAAATTTTATGTGGCTATAGGTTAGATATATCCACAAGCATATCGTTCTCCTTGGGAATAGGCTTCTTTATTTTTTATCCTCCATAGAGGATCTCTTCTCCACTCGCACACTCCCCAATCTTTCCCTCAAAACCCTTCTCCTTCGATCGTCTCTCGACCGATTTATGCCTCATCCGATCCTCACTAACTTCTCCTTCACGGTGCCTCCATCCCTCACCGGCTTCTCTATTCACATCTCCTCCATTTGCGACATCTCCATTCGCAGTTCCTCCATCCCTCATGCATTCCTCTCCTCCCACATACCCTTCTTCAAGTGTACCTCCTCTATTAGGTGCATCAGCCGATTATTCCCCTCTTTGAGATCAAGCTCCCTATCCTCTGCCCGATTGAATTTCCCTTCCCTGCATCTTACTTTTATGAAGGAATTGATCAGATCCCTAATCTCATGACATTGGCTCACGCAAAGGAACCTACCATCTCCCTCACTTCCCACTCTCGTGACATCGGCTCACGTGAATGAACCTTACCCTCTCTAGATCTATCAAAGGAACCCTACCCACTCCTTGCTCTCGTGGATGAACCCTTCCTTCCAAAGGAACAAACCTTTTGGCTCCCTCCTATCATGATTCACCCCTTTTTACAGGTAATCAAAATTCTTAATTATCTATTAATGATATTCATCCTCATCTTCCATTAATTTATTTCAAACCAAATCAATCAAATGTTGAGATATTAATTGTAAATTGTCTATGTCTTTCATGTTTTAATTTTTACTTTCATGATCATTGATATCTAATAGCCTGTTTTCATGTTTCAACTATCCTGTTTCCAAAAATGCTTTTGATTTTATTTTCATTAGGGATATTTTCATAGTGAATCCACTTATGTTGTTTCTATTGTAAAAGTTATGATTATTTGTTCTTATAATTATTTTTTTCGAATTATTGAGAACAAATAGATATGAGATAGAACCCGATTTTTATGATAATTCATGATGAAGGGATACCGCTGATCCATTGAGAGTAAAAAATTCTATGGTTAATATTAAAATTTTTATTTCCTAGACTGGTGATGTGATTTTTTTTGAGATAATAGAGGGTAAAAGGGATGGATGTTAATACATACTAATGGGTTTTCAGTCGAGGAACATCTTGGGGGAAGAATTGAGATACCTTGGCTTAGGTTACAAAGCACATGTCACATAGTTCTAAAAGTAAAGGGTTTCATAGTTTTATTTTTTTTAATTGATATTCTTTAGGGATATTTGAGTTGTCACTCAATACATTATTTTTTATATATCATTGTATTTATAATTTCTATTGATGAAATTTTATTTGATGAACTATTTTTTAAGTGCTTGTAGTTTTATTCACCATAGATTTATGTTGTACTCTATTATTCTGTGATTTGATTAGAAGATTATATCATCCAGTCAACATAAATAGGACTAGGATGACTATTTTTTTGATTTTTATTTTATAATTCTCACCCTATTATTGTTTCATATCATATCACATCTAAAACAAATAAAATAAACTTTTTTATAAACTAAAATGGAAATTGATTTTTTCATCTAAGAGATTAAACAAGGACATAGAACATATATCCAAGAAGAATAGAAATGATATCATTCTAAGCTCATTCTCACTCAAGAATTGAAGAGGAAACTGTTGAACAAAAATGTAAAATTATCTAATAAATAAAAAAGTGTCTAATTAGGAAATTTGGAAAATTTTGGTAATATTGACAGGAAATATTTCTTGAGTTCTAGTGTGTTATCTAGTGATTCCTTATCCCTCGTTATTTTAATGTTCTCTACATTAAAATATTTTTATCAAGCTCACAGCCTCATAAACCAACTTAACACTACACATCCTCAAAATCCTCCACATGGAAGTCTTAACTGGGAACTCTTACTATCATGTGACAAGAACTCATCCCTAATAACTAAATGCAAAAAACCATTTTCTGATGGCTGAGGAATTTTGTCTGGTATACCTAGATAAAATTTTGTCTTAATTCACACTTCTTTTACTTATTCAAAAAATTCTAGAAACTTCTCCTATTATCAACGATCAAAATTCCATGTATCATTCAACAATTAACATGTCAAATTCTTTCATCCATAGACAAATTAATTAATCACATAACGAATTCCAAGATAATTCATCCAACTAGATCTCAATCATGACTTACCTAGCCCGAAACATTCTCCAGGGAAGTCAAGAAATCTCCATAAACATTAAACATATTCACTCACTAGCTCAAG
Organism: Viscum album; assembly: GCA_963277665.1. NCBI lineage: Eukaryota > Viridiplantae > Streptophyta > Magnoliopsida > Santalales > Viscaceae > Viscum > Viscum album. The sequence continues at coordinate 2,103,865,387 of OY728140.1, read as the reverse complement.
ATCAACATCGTTGCCTCAAAATTAACTTCTCAATTATAAATGAGGTCTTTTTTTGTTTTCAAATCATTTTTTGTACCCTTCCATAGCACCCTTGGAACATGGTTTACTATGATTCAAGAGACATATCTCATTTACACAAGTCATCTTAATTATCAAAAACCCTATATCCAACCTATGACAGCATCATACATGAATTCAAGTTTCTCCACATTTCAATATTCATTCTTTCAAAAGTCAAAACACCCAAAAAAACCCACTTTATTAATATCCTTCAACCACTTGAAATCAAAACCAGTCATATTGTTTTGGTGAATACAACTCGGACAACAACATTTAAATTGACATACCACTACCTAGCTTCGACACCACTCTAATCATCCTCAGAAAAACAAAGGAATTTCATTTGTTAAATATTCTATATTTATGAAACCACAATAATAAGGAAATTGGAGGCTCAAATTTTTCATTTTTATTCAACCAGAATTGGGAACACTATCCATTGAATAAAAAACACTGTCTTTAATAGCCTCATAATGGAATGATGCTTACCTTCAATTCCATATCCATGGAAATTTACTTAAAAACTTTCTTTGCAAATCACTTCAATCCTATCACTTCATTCATTAATTATTATTCCCATTTTATTTATACTGAAATTCAAGGTCTTTTGTCTAATCTGTTTCTTGTTCTCCAAGTCATCATCTTTGATCATCACATTTAAAATTATTGCATGACATACCATTGTTCCACAATCTCTTATAAGTCTGGGATATATTCTTTTATATATGATAAACACATCCTTTATTGGAACTTGATTTTTTTCCACCTGTTCATGATACATTCTTTTTGGCTCCATAATAGTCTAAAAAACTGCATCTTTTCTAAAAAACAATATTATAATCACATGAATTTAAATGGATTTTAATATCTATTTTGGGGAAAAAATTCATACACCAGTATTATATTGACAAATACTAAGAAATTAATAACTTGTAACTACATTGATCTATATGAAATTATTATCTATATAGCTACATATTTATATTTATTTTCCAGTATAAATATTTAGGTATGCACTTATTTCTAGTATACATTACCAGTTTTCACTCACATAGAAAATAAGTGTGACATAGATATTGTATGTAGTGATTTTCCACTATAGAGTACTAGTATAAACTTATATAGAGAATAAGCGTATTAATATTAGTGCCTTTATATGTGAACTTGTTTTCCTAGAATATATATTGGAAAAAATCCAATATATTTTTAAGTGAATTTATAGTAGACAATTATTTTAAAGCTTACATAGAAATAGAAGAGAAAAAATATAGAGGAGAAAGAGTTTGAGAGAAATAATATATATATATTTATATATAATCATATGTATTTATTATGATGTACTATTAGTATATTGTTTCCATACTTATGATGTATTGTTATTATATTAAATAGATCATCAGATGTACATCTAGAGAATAAATCCAACTCAATTAGGATGAAATAATCATCATATTACATTCATATTTATGTTAATATGCCAACACTACATCATAATTAAATCAAACAGTACATCTTGAATTGAATCAATTTCCATTAAAGAATTAATCTGTTTGAAAATGTCAACATATATTAAGGGAATCAGTTTGGATGTATTAATAATTGAGTTTGTATGTTAAAAAATTATAATGTATAATTGATGAAATCATAAAAACAAATATGTGATTAATATACAATGATGTATTTTAAATTGTTTTTATAACATCAATTATACATAGAATGTAATAATCAGATGTATTTATAATAACCAAGGAAGTGTTCTTTCTTAAATTAGAGGAATTGATTAGAGTTTCTTTAGAAAAAACCAACTTAAAATCAGGTTTGTTAATACAAAAATTTTAAACTATAATTTAAATTTTAATCATAAGAGATCCAACTCAATTATTTTGGTATATTTATTATGATTTATTATTGGGTTTTTATGAACAATATATCAGAATTATACATTGATTTAATAAAATAATTGATCTAACTCATTTATGTTCACATCCAATAATTTATGTTATCATAATAAATACATCTGATTATTATACATTGATGTTTTTTATATTTTTAGTATAATAAAAATTAGCAATACATCATTAAACCCCATTTTACATATGATGAACCATTATTTTTGGGGTCTGACTATAAATTTTATTGTCTTATAGGTTGTGCCTTCTGATGCAACCTCTCGACAATCTATTTCAAGTACAACAACAATGTTGTCTTCATACTCAATGATATGAACTATTTAATTTCCTTTCTGTTTCAATTTTATATTGAGAACAAAATTTTTTTTATGCATACCTTCACATTTTATTAGTGAAAATCGTTTTTAATTCTATGAAATATTTTTTTGAAAAATACTCAAACTCATCTTTTTCTACAACTTCTAAAAATTAAATTTTCAATATGTTATGTATTCTACTATTATTTTCCATAGCTGCTATATCAGTTTTATAAATTCCATCAACACACACCTTTCATTTTAGGTTTGATAATTAATCTCCTATTATCATTTTTCCACACTCATTCTAGGTGTGTCACAATGTTTTATTTTGTTCAAGACATTTCCAGTTAATTTATATAAATTATAAAGATATTGGTCCATGATTTTCACCTTTTCATATTAGTATTGTGATGTCCATTATTTTGTAGTCATAAAAATGGTTTAGCTAACTCCCCAAACACCATTCCCTTTGTTCTTTATTTTTTATCATTACCCATATTTGGAATTATGGAATTTTTCTTCCTCTTCATCGCATTGATATTTGTTAGTAACTATTTCCCTTAATATCCAACCATTTCTATCTCCAAAATTTCTTAGCCTCATTCACCATGGAATGGGGTAGGCTGTTGTGAAATTTTCATACACCATATCACTTTTATCTAGCTCCCAAAAACTCATTGTAAGCTTCAAATCCTTCCAACTCCTGGTTATTATTTAATAAACATAATAAACAACATCAAACACCATTTGACTTTCCACCTCCACATGTGCATCCATATACTTCCATGTGCACCAATTATTTATATCTCTTTCGATAATTCTCTTTTTATCATGTAATTAATATATTCCTATGCTTTAAACATTTTATATAATTTTTTATTTTTTAAAAAACAACACACAATCTCTTTGGTTACAACATTATCCCCCTTTGGTGTTCATCCTCAGCTCAACTCCCCCTTTCTCAAGAAACTTCTTTCACAAGATATGTGATGGAAAAAAACATATTTTCATGCCTCCAAATATGAATTTCATAATTTAGTCCCCTTATTGGATAGAATAATTCAAGATTTTCTTATTTTTAATTTTAGAACTACTTTCTTTAAACTCACCCACACTTTCCACAATGAATTAAAATTAGTGAATTCTACACTTTTAATTGAGTTGTAGACAAATACTTTAGGCCTTGTGAGTTGTAGATTTATGTATGAAATAATATTTTAAGCCGACGAACTTGTTTGTTATGTGTCACTCACCTTTTTGACCTACCACATGATTAAATGGCCTGCCATATTTTGTTTATTTTATCAATTTCCGTAGAAAGGTAGATTTACACTTCCCCTTGTGGTCAATCCAAGACATTGTGAATTTTTAAGTGCAGGAATTGGACTCAATGTGCTATCCCTTATGCCTATGCTGTCAATAAATTATTATAGTTTACATGCATATCTACTTACAGAACTTTAAGGCATGATAGTCATGATAGATATATGATTAGCTGTGGAATGTTGTGGGGGTTTTCTAGGATTTAGTATGCACTCAGTTGTTCAAACTCCATGTGGTATTATTGTTGGATGTATGTTTGGTTGGAGTCCCATTCAAAACATTGAATATTCTTCTATAGTTTTCATATTTCTTTCTCCTTAGGCTCTATTTAACCTTGAATTTAGTTTATGGCCTGTAGTTTATTTTTGAATGAACCTTGAATGATTTAGTTGCATTCATGATATCCATGCCTGATTCTAACGAGTTCCTTTGGAAGTTCCACCATGCTCTTCCCCAGCTTCACCTCAAAGAAAGCACCCTCATCTTCCCTAAGACTAGTTGTCGATTCCCCATTAACAAGGGCATAACCAAAATGCTTCTTCATGAATATGTGGTTTGAATCCCCCTTTCCCCCCTTCCTCTACGTATTACCCAAATTTTGCTTCCAATCATGCTGTGTAAATTAATTATTTACATTTCAAACATAATTTTAGTTTGATGATCCGTGTTTCAGTAGAAATAGACATTTTGCATCTCGATATGTCTGAATATATATATATATATATGATATAATATCCTTCTCATGTATATCGTTACTTTTTGTATGATAGAAATCTTGTTATATTCAGATCAAAGGATTTTCCAATTTTATATCTTTGATATGATGATGTGTAAGGGAGAGTATTTATATAAAACTCAAATATGGTAGAATCTTCATTTCAATTAATTGGGAAATTCTAAGGTGAATTCCATTTTATTTATAAAATATTGGATAAATAATTCTCATAGATCTCAACCTGCACTTATTTTTTTACAACTTTCCAGAGGGGGAAACAAACCAAAAAACTACCTAAATACACGCAGGTAGTCTCGAAACCAAGAAAAGGCACAAAAACTAGGCTATGACCATGGGGCACTCAACCCTCACTTTTTCTTCTCATGTATTATTTTAATCTTCTCACCATCTCATTAACCTTAGGATTAAAAATCTTAGGCATGCTATTTGAAGATTTTAGCTCCGATCAAACTATTCAGACACTATAATCATGTTGGTCTCCTAACTGGCCATAAATTATTCTGTTATGTATTAGTATGCATGTGAAGGGTGCAGGGTAGTGCAGGGCGCAGGGTGCAGGCAGTGGAGTGAAGTGGAGTGCATGGAACATGGTGCAAGAAGTGGAGTGAAGTGCAGTGTAGGGTGCCGACAGTGCAGGGTGTAGGGTGCAGGGTGCAGGCAGTGGAGTGAAGTGTAGTGCAGGGTACAGTGCAAGTAGTGAAGTAGAGGGTGCAGTGCAAGGTACAATGTAGTGTAGGATGTTTTACAGGGTGTTGGACATTGCATAATTTAGTTTTCATTCATGTAGTTATTTTTTATGTTCATGTGTTCCAATGATGAGGTACATATTATCATGAACTTTGGGAATGATAACTTATATATGAGTGTCTTTATCTTAACATATGGATGGTTTTTGGTATACTGTGGGCACTCATTTATGATTAAGAAGGTGTAGGGTGTCGTGGAGTACAAGGTGAAAGCTGTGAAGTTCAGGTGAAAGAAGCACAGTGCAGGCAGTGCAAGGTGCCTACTGTTTTTTTTCTAGAAATATAATGGTGTTTCCACGGTTGTAAACCATTTTAGTATACCTATTTTTAAACCCTGTAAATAGATAAAATTTTCCCCGATTTTAAACCATGGAAATAGACCTATTACCACTGTTTCAAACCACGACTATAGGTCTATAGCCACGGTTTGAACCGTGGCTTTATGGATTTAGACATGGTTTCCAACCATGGCTATATGTCTTTCCATATAGCCACACAAATAATAGCCACATGTCAAGAAACTGTGGCTATAACCTATAGCCATAGTTTCAAACTTTGGTTATAGCCTAAATTTATAGTAGTGTCCACCATCAGCACAACTCTGTTTGAGGCCCTGTACGGGCGACCTTGCAGGTCACCACTATGCTTGACAGACCCAGGGGAGTTAATACTTAAGGGTCCAGAGTTGGTATAGGCTACCACATAGAAGTTGAATATAAAATAGGAGAGGATGAAGACTACACAGATCTAGAAAAAGTCTTATGCCGAAAAGAGATAGAGACCCTTGGAGTTTTAGGAGGGAGACCATGTCTTCCTACAGGTCTCACCCCAATGAGGATTACAAAGGTTTGGCCAAGGTGGAAATCTATCTATGAGGTTCTTAGAACCTTTACATATCCTTAAAAGAGTAGGTGAGGTGGTGTACCATCTATATCTTCCCCCATAGATGCACCGAGTGCATAATGTTTTTCATGTGTCACAGTTGAGGAGGTACGTGCATGATCCATCACATGTTATCGACTGGGGTGATCTGGACATTGATGATGGGGAAACATTTGTGTAGATCCTAGTGGATATAGAGGATCGAAAGGAGTGGGTCCTTTGTGGAAGGTCGATTCCTCTAGTGCGAGTTCCATGGTAGCACGAGAATCTCTAGGAGAGCATATGAGAGCGAGAGTCTCAGATACATACTCAGTACCCCCATTTCCCCTAGTTTTTTTATAGCTATTGGAGATGAAAATACCTAAGGTGGGGAGAATTTAAAGACTCATAAATTCTATATATATATATATTTTAAATTATTTGGGATTATTTCAAGTCTGTACAAATTGACGACACTTGATTCTGAGGCCTAGTGTCCCCAAAATGTATTTTTGAACTTTTTTTAAGGTACGTTCAGTAAACACAAGGGAAGTATTTTCTATATTTTGTACCAGTGATCAGATTAAAAATCTAAGAGAACCATGGAATCTATAGCCAGAGGATTATCCTAAGGGAGGCTTAACATTGACCGCAGTTAGTCAGGAGAAAAACTTAGTTTTCATACTTTTTAAAGAATAATAAAATGGCATAAAATTATTATTTTATTATTCTACCAATGGTTGAGCGGAGGTGGATGGTCCGCTAAGGTATAAAACCATTTAATTGCTTGAATCTTCTATTTTGTAACCACACCATTGGGAATTAATAGGTTCACTCATTAATGAACCTCATTAAGATCTCGTTGTGTTAATCAACCTTCCCCCTCTATTTAAAGGAGGATGAAGTTTGGATTTTTGACATGACAGTGAGGAACCTCTGGTGAAGTACCGAAAAATCTTCCACTAATAATGAATGGAGGCTTGAACGATGTCATTGGAGTAATTTATTAGGGATTGAAGAATGCTGGCGACTTCATCAAGCGTGGATTCTTCCTCCACAACCACGACATCACCTTCGATTCTGAGGTAGGGTTTTTTTTTAAATTCAATTGAATTTGTTACATTCCATCGTTCTTGAAAATAATGATGAAACATGGAAGTAATATAGTTTATCTATGTTGAATCAATTGCTACCCTCTAGTTATGTTACTAACACGGAGGGTGCATGCCAAACAAATAAGGCCTGGACCCTCCACCGCTTCGGTTTTGTCGCATTCTTTGTGGGAGAAGTTTGAACTTGATGGAAATTCAAATCCAAAATCCATGCAGTGACTACAACAACCCAAGAGGCCCGTAGTTGTGTTAGGAGGGGAAAAAAGTCCATCAGAGCTCACCCGGTGGCCCATAGAAGATCCATCGGCGCAGCGGAGGCTGACATCGGCTGGCTGTGGGGGCAGTAGGAGGCGTATCGTCACGTGCTGCAGAGGGAAGCCGCGACATCGAGCCGTGACGACCGACTCTCGTCTGGACGCATTGGTGGATGGTGGCACGTCGTCGCGCGCTGTGGGTAGGTGGGTGTGGATTTGAAGTTGCGATATAAGCCGAAGGGGACCCGTGCTCCGTAGGTCCTGCTGATAGGGAGGCGGTGCCATGTGGTGCCTCTATTTTCAAAATTCAAATGGATTTTCAGCCATTTGAAAAGGGGGAGTGACCCCCCTCTGTTCTAGTTTCCCGACTGGCGGACCACCCAGTGGGCTGCGCCTTGTTGAGGTTTTACAGTCAGCAGCCCAGTGGTCCAATCCCGCGGTCCAGCCCACTCGGGCCAACCCATCCGGTTCGGGTCGGGCCGGGTCGAACTCGGGTCAGATCGGCCCAGATATGCTTAAAAGGCCATATCTCGCAAACCAGATGTCCATTTGGCAAACCTTCTATGGAACTGGAATCCTTGGAATGATATGGTCATTTTGACATTCTTCACTTGATTTTTAGAGAAAGTTAGAGTATGGCCGAGTTGGATCAAACTCAAATCCAACCAGCCCCTCGGCACTAAAATGCATATAACTCCCAGAACGGGCATCCGATTGACATTCCATCTATCACGTTGGGACCCTTACAACATGGAGGTCATTTGGGTTACTCCTTTGTAGAATGTCGTCATAGTTGAGGCACGAATTATATCTTTAGGAGTAGATACTACGAAACTCGAGCGCATTGGGTGCGGAGAATCCTATGGCTGGCTTTCAGCATTATAGCGACACTATGTGGATCATTATTATAGTGACCCTGTGTGGATCAACATTATAGAGAACCTATGTGGATCAAAATTATAGAGAACTTGTGCGGATCAACATTATATCGACCCTGTGTTGAGAAATATTATTACGACCCTCTGTGGATCAGCATGATAACGACCCTGTGTGGATCAACATTATAGAGACCGTGTGTGGATCGACATTATAGAGACCGTGTGTGGATCGACATTATAGAGACCGTGTGTGGATCGACATTATAGAGACCCTGTGTGGATAAAAATTATATAAAACCTATGTGGATCAGCATTATAGTGAACCTGTATTGATCAATATTCTAGCAACCTTGTGTGGTTCAGTAGTGCGCGACCCGATGAGGACCATTCATAGAGCGGCCCATCGTGGATCAGCGACATACGATCCTATATGGGTCAGAAGTAGAGCCTCTTGACAGAATAAGATGATCAAGCCTTACAACTAATCATCTGTATTTTTGTACATAAGTTATATACCTGTTTTGAGTTGAGTCTTTTTCTTTGTGCTTTGTGATTGAGATCATGCTTTGTGGATTTACTTTGTGGAATTATGAGAGACCTTCAGGGGTCTCAGTGTCCCTACTAGGTATTATTATACTCACCCCTACACAGGCTTCGCCCGTACCTTATTGTGTATTGTGTTGACAATGAGAAGATCGACTGAGGATTTAGGATCCTGGACAAGGCGGTACACAGAGGTTACTGGTTGACATAGAGAGATGCAGACGAGCTTTACCTACCCCTTAGGTAGAAACCTTGGTGGATGATCTTAGGAGCTATTTTTTGTTTTTTGTTTTCTGTTGTAGTTGTATCTTTTCAGTTGGTCTTGTATTCCAGCCCCTTACTTTCAGTACACACTTTTACTACTGCAGTTTTACATTGTGTTTGCATCTTATTTTTTTTCTTGGACTATGTGTTTTTTAGGTTTAAAGGAAATTCCTTCCCATTTTAGGGATACACCTTTCCAGTGCTAGTTGCCAACCCCTAGCCTATGGAGGGCGGGCATGGGGTAGTCCTAGCACGGGCCCTAGAGGATGGGTCTTGACAATAAAAATAATCGAACTGATAATTTTTAATGATACCTATGGTTGAATTTAATATAATCATAGGTATGGATTGGATTTCAAAATATGATACGAAAATCTATTACAAGAAGAAGGAAGTTTCGATTTGTGAGGAAGATGTAGAATCCATTATATTTAGACCAGAAACCTCATCACTTTATTCTTATCAAAATCCACCCCCAATAGCTTTACTAAATGAGATTATTGAGGTGGAAGAGAAAACAACATCTAGGGATGAAGGAGGTAATCTTCAAATTTAGGATTTACTTATTGTAAATGAATACATTGATGTTTTTCCTAAATATTTACCTGGACACCCCCTAGAGCATGAAGTTGAGTTTTTTATTTATTTAATACCTAATGCAAGGCCAATATCAAAAACCCCCTAAAGAATAGCCACTGTGAAATTAGTATAGATAAAAAAAACCTAAATAGTTGGGTCAAAAGGTATTTATCCACCCTAGTGTTTCTCCACGGGGAGCCCCTGTTCTCTTTATAAAGAAGAAAGATTGATCCATGAGGCTGCGTATTGATTATAGGGAAATCAACGCCATTACAATAAAGAACATGTATCCTCTAACTCATATCGATGATTTATTTGGTCAAATTAAAGGAGATCAATTATTTTTTAATACTGATCTTCATTATAGATATCATCAATTATTAGTGAAGAAGGATTAAATTCCGAAGACAACTTTTTGGATGAGGTATGGTTATTACAAATTTATAGTAATGCCTTTTGGATTGACTAATTCACCCTCAGTTTTTATGGATCTCATGAATATATTATTCAAAGAATATCTTGATGATATTTTTGGTATTAATTGATGATATTATGATATATTCTATAAGCTTTGAACACCATTAGTATCACTTGTGAATCATTCTTGAGACTATAAGAAGAGAAGAATTATATGGTAAATTTAGCAAGCATGAATTCTGGATTCATGAAATTTCTTTCCTTGTCTATATATTCTCCTAGGATGTAATCTCTGTTGATCTTTCAAAGAAAAAGGAAATTCAAGAATGGCCAGGAATAACAAGTATTACCAAGGTATGAAGTTTTATTGGTTTAGCAGGTTAATATCGGCGTTTCATCCAGAATTTCGCATGGTTGGCTAACCCATTAACCAAGATCACACGTAAAGGGTGTTAAATTCATTTCTACAAAAGATTGTGAAGAATGTTTTGATGAATTTATGAGAATATTAGTCAATGATCTTATATTGAATTTACCTTCTAGGAATGATGGGGTTGTTATTTATATTGATGCATCAAGGAAAGGAATTGGTTGTGTCCTTATACAGAATGATAGGGTTATTTCATGTGCATCAAGGAAATTAAAAAAACCACGAACAACACTATCCAACTCATGATCTTGAGTTAGCTGTAGTAATATTTTCTATAAATATATGGAGACACTATCTCTAAGGTGAAAAATGTGAGATATATACTTATCATAAGAGTTTGAAATATATTTTCTCATAGAAATAAATCAACATGAGACAAAGGATATGGCTTGAGATACTCAAGGATCATGATTTTACAATACACTACCACCCATGGAAGACAAATAAGGTGGAATATTCCTTGAGAATAAAGGACCATGGTGTTCTAAACAAGATGAGAGTTTAAAGTGATCCTATGTTCATGGATCTAGTAAAGATGGATATGGGAATTATCATAGAGGCTGAAACATCACTACTCTTTCAAATGGTTTCCAAACCATCTTAACAAGAAAGGATAAAAATTTCTCAAACTTATGATGAGGAGTTTGAAAAGAAAATTAAATCTTTGAATGATGAGATATTGATTTATTTTATATTTGAAGATGGAATTTTGAAATTTGAGAATAGGATTTGTGTTCCCGCTATACCTGATCTAAAAAGGGAATTATTGGATGATTTCTATAGATCCAATTTATCTATACACCACGATGGCACTAAGCTGTATAGATATTTAAAGGAACATTTTTGTTGGGATAACATAGAGAGAGATATTTCTGATTGTGTATCAAAATGTATGGTTTGTAAATAGGTGATGGTTGGAAGACAACATCCTAGAGGAGTCATGCGACCTTTTTTTATACCTGTGTGGAAATGTGATGATATCACAATGGACTTTTTCATGGGTCTACCATATACTTCCATAAGAAATGATGCGATGTGAGTTATTTTTGATCATCTTACAAAGTCAGCACATTTTCTTACTATAAGATAAGATTTACCACTTGAACTTTTAGAAATACAGTATAATAATGAGTTTGAAAGAATTTATGGTGTACCCCTATCGATTATTTCTGACCATGATCCCCATTTTATGTCAAGAGTTTGGAAAATTCTTCAGAAGTCCCTAGTTACTGAACTTTATTTGAGCACAGTATACCACCCTCAAACCGATAGACAATCAGAACAAACTATTCAAACTTTATAAGACTTGTTGAGATCCTACTCACTTGACTTAAAAGGTATGTGGGATTAGTATTTACCTCTAGTATATTTTTTCTATAAGAATAGCTTCCATTCAAGTATTTAGATGGAACCATATGAAGTGTTATATGGAAAGAGATGTAATACACCAACTTGTTGGGATGAGTAGGTGAAATAAAACTTGTAGGTCTATAACTTGTTGTATTGAAAATTGAAAATGTTAATATTATCCAAACCCATATAAAAACAGCACAAATTAGGAAAAAGATCTATGCTGATAACCGAAGGAAGGATTTATAATCTCAAGTAGGAGATCATTTTTTCTTGAAGGTATCACTATGGAAGGGTGTTATATGATTCGGTAAAAAGGGTAAATTAACTCCCAAGTGAATCAAAAAAATTTAAATTATAGAATGAATAGAAGCTATATCATCCCATTTGGAAATGCCTCCTAGTCTCTCGAAAGTTCATGATGTGTTGCACATATCACTGTTAAGAAAATACATGCCAGACCCAACGCATGTACTCACCTATGAAGAAATAGAACTGGAACCTGATCTATCTTATATTAAAGATCCTATAAATATTCTTGATATCATAGAACAAGTGTTGATAACTCTGACAACTCGTATGGTAAAATCTCTTTGGAGAAACCATAAAATGGAAGAGGCAACGTGGGAACCAGAAAAACATTTGATGAAGAACCACCCAAATATTTTTATGTTGTGATATTATAGTTTTTTTTAGGAAGAAATTATTTTAAGGATGGAATAATTTAATACCCCAAGCTTCCTTGGTATTCTTCTTTTTAAATAATTCAATGGCTTGCATTGTATGCAACCCCGAGTTCAAGTACACCATAACCTATCAAAGTAGTTGTTTAAAAAGATGTTATGAATAATATTAACCACATTTTTAAATTTTATAGACTTTATTTTTCAAAACATACTTTTTTTTGAATTAGGAATATAAAAATTAGCTTCGGGTGAAATTTTGGTATTTTTATAAAAAGTTTTAATTTTTGATGAATAGTGAAAAATACTACATTTTAATTCAAAATTGTATTTTCATATAATTTATTTATATAGTTATATTGTATTTTTAATTGGTTTTAAAGTTTAATTGTAATAATATTTTATCATTTAATCCAATTGTGGAAATTTTAAGTAATTTCAAATTTAAATTGTATATAAACACATGTCAATATTTTTATAGTTTTTACTTCTTAAAAAATTGCTTTTTGAGTTAGACTATAGGAATTAATTTTAAATTAATTAATACAACTTCTGTGTTTTGAATTTGGAAAAATGGATTCCATATTTTGAATCATAAGTTCCAAATTTTTTATGTAGTTATATATTATTTTTGGACATTACGAATAGTAACTTCAGTAATTATTTTTATTTACCATGGTTAAAGGGTAAATTGGGTAAATAAGGGTAAAAAATAATGTTATAATAATATTAAACTACCCTAAAACATGTTCTAATCCTATTTTATGAGATATTTCCGACAATGGTCATCCTTATGTCTATTTTGGGACCCCATGGAGCCACTTGGGTGTGATAATGACATGTTATAAGAATTAATTTAAAGTAAAGAGAAATATAACATACACATGTATCTTTTAATAAAAAATTAATATAGGGTTATATAACTGATATATTTGACAATAAATATTCATTAAAAATTAAAAAATATTTCTAACATCATGGTATTTTATTTATAATTTTTATACATTAAATAAATAATTTTATTTATGATACAATGATGATGTAATGATTACTTTATTAATGAAAGATTCAAATAAAAGATATTATAAATATTAAAATAAATGTAATTTGAAAATTTTAATGCCATAAAATAATTTTCTAGTAGATATTGACATATTATCTTTGAGTTAATATCTTTTTTTCAAATTAATCAAGTTGTTATGACTTTAACAAAAATAAATTACTAAATAGTGTCAAAATTGACCTAAATGAGTGTTTAAAACAAATACTATTTTATTAAATGATATAATAGTCCTAAAAATATTATGTTCGGCCAAATGACTTATATAATTTCATTAAGGATCAAAATTTTCTTCTATTTTAAATTTATATTAACTATAGTAACCATATATTATGAAAAAACAAGAAGACATGGTAAGAGTTAATGTTTTTAATTAAGGTTAAAGCTAAAAGATAAGGATAATTTTGTGACCTAAACTTATCTAAAACCTATTTTTGAAAGGATTTCGGCCCATTAACATATTATCATCTAAATATATCACTTTTGAACTATTATAATTCGAAAATAATTTTAAAATAAAATAATATTTCAAGACTTCCCTAAAGTGCATCTCCACCCTCTTATAAAATTCCACCAACTCTATCCACTTATTCACACCTAAAAAACCATTTGAATCATCCAAAACCCGCTAAAATAATCTCACAAAATCCATAAATTACTCCTATATTCCTTTCCACGGGAATAAGGAAATTCAAAAAATCCTTTAGGCTCAAATCAAAAGAAGTTACCTGATTTAGAGGTAACATCTTCTCTCAAGTTCCTTTCCTTTATTTGACTTCTCCACTCCCTATGATATTATTATTCATTGATTACCTAAAAACACCAGTATACTCAATATATTAATATGTTTTTATGAGAATAATTATAACTACACTTACAAACACCTCCATCTAACGTATATGAACATACTGTTTCTGTGTACGATGAACTACTACCTCACGAAATGATAATTGTTAAATTTTATCCTACCACCTCTCAAGGTTTCCATTATGACAGAAATATATTTTTATATGATAAATATTATATTTATATTTTCTCTATGATTCTATAATTTTTATTTAAAACATACCTTTATGATTTCCAGGAGGTGTAAATATAATTATTTCATTTGAGGAAGTGCGGACTACCGCCCCCTCAAAGTGATATGATTCGTTCATGCCACACATAGAATGTCTAAAATATGGAGTTAATGAAATTATGTAATATATAAAAATTGATATTGTACTATAATTATAATATACCTATGTATCATTTATTTCTTATTCCTTTAATATGATAAATAAATGAAAGTAGAGTTCATACATATGTACGAATTACCATCTCCATGAACGGTGTATTTCATATCTTATCTCCAAATGTTATGGACTATTATAAAAATATCTATACTATATATATATGATATTTAAATCATGAATAATATTTTTTAGGTATTGGAATTAATACCACATGGATAATTTACATCAAAACAAATTCATTTTTTGACTCAAGTACCGAACATCAACAAAATGTAAGATATAAACTTAAATAATTAAGTTATTGTTATAATGTGGTAATAAGTGATATAAAAGGAATAATAAAATTAAAAAAGGTTCTAAAACAAGTATAAATTAACTTAAATTTATTATTCTGGAAGAATAAGGATCATACACGACGATTCAGACTTAAGGTAAGGGATTTTATCTCAATTTCATTTTATTGACTCATATTGAAATGTTATGCACCTAGTTCCATTTATATGGTATATATTTTACCCTTTTATTTGTTATCATTAATCTCATTATTTTCTTGATATTATGTTATTTTCTTCATGAGAATTATTTATATATCCATATTACTCATTCAATATGGTTATTTGATAAGGCATATTATTTATTTTGTTTTTTCAATATGATAAATACTTTGGACTGGCAATGACGGGTGGAGCCCAAACTTTATATAGCTCCTTGATGCATTGAGATGTTATCATGAGATGAATAAGTTTTAAAAATGAGTTTCTACCCTTAGTTTTAAATGGTCTTGTGAAAGGTCTTGACGGTAACTAGTTTTCATGTGCATCAGGCATAATGTCCTTAAATAAAGTATTTCCCTCATATAATTTCAGTTATTATTTATCCATGATATTTTGCATCGACATATCTATGGAAGCAATTAATTATCAATTTATTGATTTTTGGAGTACGTTTCAATTCATTACTTTCCATATTATTTGTTTCTTATCTAGTTTTATAAATGGAATGTTTTCTCAGATATTTACCTTTCCAAATATATTTACTATTTCTTCCACTGCACATTCCAATATTGCAAATTTGAGCTCACCCTTATATGGTTTCTCTCCCCAGGTTATGAAGAAGAGAACTTTGATTAAGATTTCAAGGATACAATTCATTTCAATTATTGTGTAACAAGTTTTATTTTGTTTTCCCAATGTATTATGTGTATCATGTATGTAATCTATATTTCCAAGACTACTAAACTATACTATCCTTTGGGATTTGTTTCCTCGAAATAATTCCAATGAAATTTAATAATACACCGGCATCAGGTGATCTGAGGTTGGAGCGTTACAATTGGTATAAGAGGAAGTTTACCAACAACCTTGGAAACTAGATTTAGAAAAAATATATTATAGAACATACCCTAAGTTAGTCTTTGGGGATACACTTATGATAATTTACCCAAAGGAAAAAAAGTTTATGATTTATGATGTATAAAATTATAATCTATGTTGAGTGTTTTTCCATATTTCATACTCATAATTTTATGAAATAATCTGATATGTGTCATTATATAAAAATGTAACCTAGAAGGATGAATGGTATCAATAATATAGGAAATTGAATGGGTTTACCGATAAAGGAAACCAATACAGTTGGTATTGGAACAGAGAAAATTATGGTGATATTAGGGAAACTTAATCAGGTTACGATAAATAACATTTCCCGAATGGAACAACCCATTATGTAGATGGAAAATCCTATGATGGATCACATTATTGGACAAAATCCCCCATCATTCAGTGGGACTAGTAATCCAATTGTAAGTGAGAAGTGGATTAAGTCCCTGGGAAAGATATTTTTGGCCTTACGATACAGTGAAATAGAAAAGGTTATTTTGTGGCCTATTGTCTCAAAGGTGATGCTGATCAATGGGATGAATTGATCCAAAATACCAGAGATGAGGAAGAAATAGAACTTATATAATGGAGAACTTTCAAGGAAACATTATTTGAAAAATACTTTCCTCATGATCAAAAAATTGAGATGAAGAAAAAGTTCCTCAGCTTGAAGAAAAAGGAAGAAGAGAGTGTTGTAGATTTTGAACCTACCATTACAAGGTTATCTAGGTTTTCTATGGATTATATAAGCAACACAGAGTGTATGATCAATCACTTCTTTGAGGTTTTTAAGCCAAATCTTTGAAGGGAACTGGTTTTACAGAATTTTTCATCATACAAGGAAATAGTTTTATGTGCCGTCAATATGGAGAATGTATTTTATAGGATCAATATATTCAATGGAAACAATACAAGAAGAGGCCACATAAGAAACATGATAAAGGGAATGCATAAAATAAGAATAAGTAGTTTGAATGATTTTCATCTTTTGAAAACTATGGAAAAAAGCACCCTGGGAAATGTTTGAAGGGATTGGGAGTTTGTTATAAGTGCAAAGATACGAGACACCATGATCATGAATTCAAAGGGAAGAAACATATCAATGACGTCTATTGATAAAATTGTAAATATATGAGATAGTATGAAAATGAATACCCTAAATGTTAATAGAATCTACCACAGACGAGGTTGAGGGGAGATGACCAACCTTTTGCGATCACAACTACTGAGGTTGAAGTTCCTAATGATATGGTGGAATGTACTTTAATTATTTACTCAAATTTATCTAAATCCTTATTTGATTATGGATAATCGTATTCCTTTATATCTTCCTAGTTTTATTTAAAATTTAGATATTTCCAATTCACCCTGACAGGGGAATTGTAAGTCAGAACTCCTAGTGGAAACATTATCGCAACAAAGATGTGTTGAGTAGTTCCAATTATGGCATATAAACATGATATAATTTATAATTTTGTTGTCATACCTATGGTTGATTTTGATACAATACTAGGTATGGATTGGATTTCAAAATATGATGAAAAAATCTATTTCAAGAAGAACAAAGTTGTGATTTGTGAGGAAGATATAAAATTTGTTATCTTTAGAGTAGAAAATTAATCACCTGGTTCTTATCAAAATCCACATCCAATAGCTTTACTGAATGAAATTACTGAGGAGTAAGAGAAAAAAACATCTAGGGATGAAAGAGGCAATCTTCAAATTTAGGATTCACCTATTGTAAAGGAATACATTGATGTTTTTCCTGAATATTTACCTGGAAACTTCCCAGAGCATAAAGTTGAGTTTTGTATTGATTTAATTCCTGATGCAAGGTCAATATAAAAAACTCTATAAGGAATGGCCACTTTGGAATTATTAGAAATAAAAGAAAATCTTTAAGAGTTGGGTGAAAAGGGATTTATCCACCCTAGTGTTTCTCCATGGGGATCCCCTGTTCTGTTTGTCAAGAGGAAAGATAGATCCATGAGCCTATGTATTGATTATAGGGAAATCAATGTGATTACAATAAAGAACAAGTACCCTCTACCCTGTATCAATGATTTATTTGATCAACTTCAAAGAGCTCAAATATTTTCGAGTATTGATCTTCATTTTGGATATCATCTATTATGAGTGAAGAAGGAAGACATTCCGAAGATATCTTTTCAGATGAGGTATGGTTATTATAAATTTACAGTAATGCCTTTTGGATTGAATAATGAAACATCAGTTTTTATGGATATTAGGAATAGAGTATTCAAGTAATATCTTGATGATTTTTTGTGGTATTTATTAACGATATTATGATATATTTCATAATCTTTGAATACCATGATTATCACTTTCGAATCATTCTTGAGACTCTCAGGATAGAAGAATTATATGGTAAATTTAGAAAGTATGAATTCTAGATTTAGGAAATTTCATTCCTTGGCCATCACTACCACAAAACTGGGAAAGGGAAATGCTGCCTTTTATCAATGCTAAACAGAAAGTGCTGATAAAGGGCTATGCCTTTCTCAGCTCTAGTTAAAAGCGCTGATAAATCTAACCTTTATCAGCGCTAAAATAAGCACTGATAAAGGTATACCCTTTATCAGCACCATTTTTAACACTGATAAAAGGGCGTATTTACCATTGCTTATTTTAGTGCTGATAAAGGTTTTTATTCTTAATTTATATAAAATTATGATATTTATCAGCGCTAAAATAAAAGCACTAATAAAACATACATTTGTCAGCGCTTTCAGCGAGCACTGATAAAATTTCCAGTGGTTTATTTTTAATAGCCCTAACAGGCCCTCCTCTCTCGCACATGGTAAAGCTTTCACAGAAGCTGAACCAAGACCCTCTTCCACCGCGACTTCTCCTCCTCACTCTCCTCGTCATTCTCCTCCTCTTCCACATCCTCATCTTCCTCCACCTCCTTATCCACCTCCTCCTCTTCCTCCTCCTCCTCCACCACCGCCGTTGGGTTTTTTTCCTCCGTCACTACCTCTGCCGCCGCAACTGTCGCTGCCTCTGCCACCGTGACTGCTGCTGCCTCCGCCGCCGCTGCCTATGCCACCGCCTCCTCCACCGCTGCTACCTCCACCACCACTGGTTAGTTTAGGAGTATTTTTCCTTCTCTTGGGTTAATATAAATGAGAAATGATGATCCTTGAATGATTATGACGACTTATAGTTTTTTTATAAGTGAGTTTAACCAATGTATGGGTAGTTGGGGAAAGAGTGAGACCCTAGGTGGTGAGACCCTTGTATTGTAGGTTGTTTTAGATAGTGGGTGTGTGAGAACCTATAGTAAGTGGTTGGTTTGGTTCACTAGATGATGTGTGTTTGGATGTGGGGATAAGAGTGGCACACATGGGATAAGGATTGTGTAAGAATTGATGTAAGGGGTTTGTGTGAGATCCCAGTGGTTGTTAGAATGTGACTCAGGATGGTAGCGAGTTAGTGAGTATTGGTGGCTAGGGGAGACTAATGAGTGGGGTTATCTTGGTGTTATGAATACCTAAGACACATAAATCCAGGGTAGATTCTTTAACATGAGGTATTGATGCATATTAGGTGTTATCAAGTTGATAGTAAAGGAATGGTCATGCCTTGGATTTGTATAAGGGATGCACTCTTTATTCTTGATTTTTGGTTTTTTGACTGGGTTGAGGGACATAATCATTAGGATTCCTAACCCTATTTATTTAAAGCATGGTTTTAATGTGACCATCACTATTGAACCTATATGGATGGGTTTAGGGTAATGAAGCATGTGTATATTTCTTTGGTTTTGGAATATTGTTGGTTAACTGGTGATTTTGTGGTGAGTTTTGGCATGGTGAGATGTTAATATTGGAAAAGAGTACCAGGGGTGTCCCATTGGAAATATGTGTGTTCCCCCTAATTTTTTTCAAGATGTACGGGTAGGCTCATTGAGTTTGAATAGGGATATGATCCTACTCACTAGATACCACATGTTGTGTCGAAAATATTGTACCATGAAGTTTAAAGTCATGTGATTAGGATGTATGTGTCGTGAAAGGTGTGATAGCAGAGGATTGACCAGGGCTTAATCATTTTGGATATGCTATCTAGAATAAACTTGGGGATTATACCTAGTAAGGAGGACCTATTGGTCAGGGCTTACCAATTGTATGTTCATCTTTTATATTTTAAAAAGTCTGTTTAACTCGTTCTATCAAAGGTGGGTTTATAATTTCTTGTTATCTTAAGGTGTGTTTAACCATGGTGTGGGTTGATTTCGGTTTTAGTGGGTTCTTGGGGTTTGTGGGATGTGTTAAATGGTGTAATCAGTTTTAGATTATTTTATTCTCATGAGTTTCCCTATTTTATGTTTTCCTTTCAGTTGGAAATCTCTTCTGTTGTGCACCTCTCCTCTGTCACGAACACACCTTCGCTGTGTGCTTAACGACACCTTCACGGTGAGTTTTCTCCTGTTACTCATTGATTTCCTCTTGTTCACATGTTATTAATGTTTGATATTGATGGTTATAATGTGAAATGTACTAGCTAAACGCCCCGCTGAAAATCGTGGCCGTTGGTGGTCCTTGTTTGTGCACTAAATGAATTGCATGTTGGTTGGTTCTTGTTGAAAATTTGAATATAAAAATTGGTAATTTACATATACTTTACTTATGAATGAACACCCTAGGATGATAAAACTTTTGTGATAACCCCTGAATTGACAAACAAAATTGAATAAGGGATGCTTTGTAAAATCTAAAATTGTGATTGTTTGGTTTGTATGGTGTTGTGATTGTGAGCACGATTGTGTTTTTGTATAGTGTTGCGGCTGTTGGAATGATTGATGTGCCATTTTTTCCATGTTATTGTTCTTACACCATTGAATATCAATCCAAAATTTACACATTTCAATGGAACCACCACTTTGTTACTAGTGAAATTCCACTGAATCCTAAAAAACCACTTCTAGAGGACTCTATGAGACACTTTATGGTGTGAAGATGATGTTTTTCAGATTCTATATATTTTTAAAATACTTGTTATGTAGTCTAGTTAAATGGAACATGCTTCACCATACATGGATTTCATATATTTTTTTTCCAGACAACAGTTATCTCCACAATTTACACCACATGACTCATCTTCTGACTCAAACTTGGAATAAGTTTTATTTTAAATGTTACATGTCATGTTAACGTAGGTCACAGACAATGTATCTCCAAGACATATACTTCATCATGAAACCATGTGCATTCCATGAAATAATGGAAGAACCATATGATATGTGTTTAACATTACTCACACCATGTATAGATACCATAGAAACTTGATGTGTATAGACTATACACCCCTAGTGGTCATGTAAGGACTACACACCGTGTATTCCATAAAAATGAGATGCATAGCCGGTTAAGTGACTAATTTTTTATCTAAAGTACACGCCTTTAGCTCAAGTTGTTCTATATGTCATGTATTTTCAAAGGCATCATGCAGTCTTTGTAAGACTAAGTTGGAATTAATTTGATATATGTCAGATTAAATCAGGTATCTTATCCATAGATTATGTTCACCCTACTGGACACACCATGTATATGGATTTCACATGAGTTTAGAAATGGTAGTATATAACCAATATTGACTGAGAACCCTACACACTGTGTATCCATTGAACAAATTGTGTGTTATGTTAATTTCATTATTATTATTTATTTTTCACATAGATGATAATAATTCATGTATGAGTAGCCCATTATAAATATCTTCTCATGTAGCTCACAATATTACAATTCCTTCATTAATTGGAAATTGAACATGATGTGGTTTGGATATTTTAATTATCTTCACTCTACTTGAGAGTTGACAAGTGACAAGTGAGATGTTTGGAGAAAATATGGAGTATGGTACTCCCCCAAGTTTTGGTGAAGACTCCTCCATGTATAGGTTTTAGGTACTCTATAGAGATATACAAAAGACAGGGCACAGTCCCTAGTATATAGATAGAGTTCAAGTACTTTCACATGTTTTGGGGTAGGTTCCTCTATTTCATTGTAGAGGCATTTGTACCATGATTTTTTTTATAAAACCCAAAAAATGCTACTTGATTAATTAAATCATAATATTAGGCAAGTTTGGGATCGAACCCCTAAAGATGATGAATATGAATAAAGAACGGATGAATGAAAATCGGTTGAAAAAAGAGTATAAAGATGGTGTGAAAGAGTTTATCAAGTTTTCAAGAGATCATGCATGTGACCCTTCTCAAATCCTTTGTCTGTGTTTACGCTGTTATAATTCAAGAAAAATTAGTCCAGAGGAGTTGGAAGAACAGCTGATCTATCACGTAATAGATCGAAGTTATACATGTTGACATAAACACAGGGAAAAAAATGCAGGTAGTGGCTCGGATAACATGACATTTTATGGAAGATCTGATATGATTACAAGCATGAACAATGAAGATGATCGTATGGAGGGTGTGATTACAGATGTGAATGATGATGAAGATCATATCGAGGAAATGACAAGGAAATTTGAAGATGAACTTCATGATTTCCCAGAATTGTTTGAGAAGTTAAAGAGTTGTGAAAAAATGCCATTGTATGCTAGTTTCACAAAATATACAGCATTGTCAGCCGTATTGAAGCTGTATAATTTGAAAGAAGGCTGTGGGTAGAGTGACACTAGTTTTATGGAACTACTTACTCTTCTGAATGACATGCTCCCAGAAGATAATGAACTCCCAAGACAAACATATGATGTCAAACGAATGCTATGATCGATGGGTATGATCTATGAAAGAATACACTCCTTTCTGAATGACTATATATTGTTTCTCAAGGACCAAAAATCACTTAAAGAATTCCCAAAGTGTGGTGCTTCTCGATGCAAGAAATATGATTCTAGTCCTATGAAATTTTTATGGTACTTTCCAATCATTCCAAGGTTTAGGCGCCTATATGGAAGTGAGGAGACTATAGGAAAATTGAAATGGCATGCAGATACAAGAATTAAAGATGGGAAACTACGTCACCCAGTAGACTCTCCTCAGTAGAAGAGAATTGATCATGAGTATCCTGAATTTTGAAAAGAGACGAGAAACCTTCGTTTGGTGTTATCTACAGATGGGGTGAATCCTTTTGGTTTTGAAAGTAGCAGTCACAGTACATGGCTGGTTATGTTGTTAAATTATAACTTACCACTATGGTTATGCATGAAATGAAAACACTTCATGTTATCTATGCTTATATCAGGACCAAAACAACCGGGTAATGACATTGATGTTTATTTGGCTCCATTGATCGATGATTTGAAAATATTGTGGGATTCAGGTGATACGTTGTATGATGCGTACAAAAAAGAAGATTTCACTTTGAAATCCATGTTGTATGGGATGATAAATGACTTTCCTGCTTATGGAAATTTGTCAGGATATAGCATTAAAGGAACTCAAGGGTGTCCCATTTGCGAACAAAGTACACAGTCAATTAGGTTGAAACATTAATCAAAAACCATATTTTTAGGACATCGCAGATTTCTAACCTAACAGAATAAGTACCTATCTTGGAAAACATAATTCGAAGGAAGTTCAGAAAAACATACAACACCGTCTCCACTAACAGGTAATCAATTGTTTTGGAAGGTAAAAGATTTGAACACTACTTTTGGTAAACCATTTTCGAAAAACCTTACGAAAACTAGTTGGAAAAAGAGATCAGTTTTTTTTTGAATTACCATACTAGAATTGTCTTTATGTCAGACATTTTCTTGATGTTATGCATATTGAAAAAAATGTATTTTATAGTTTCATCGTCACGTTTTTAAATGCACATGGCAAAATGAAGGATGGAATTAAGGATAGATTGGACATGGTTGAGATGCGAATATGATAAGAGTTGGCACTAGTGAAGGGTGAAAAACGAACATTTCTTCCTCCTGCTACTTACACTCTTTCCAGGCATGAGAGATATTAGTTTTAAAACTTTTTGAATGATGTAAAGGTTATAGAGGGATATTCATCAAATATCAAGAATAATGTGTCAATAAGCGATTTAAAATTAAAGGGTCTGAAATCACATGACTGCCATGTATTGATGCAAGATCTAATTCCTATAGCTTTACATTTCATTTTTCCCAAGAATTTCCTCCATACATTAACGAAGCTCTATTTTTATTCAGATCTATATACAACAAATTTATAGACCCGGCAAAATTTCCAACTATGGAAAGAGAAATTGCCGTCATATTATTTGAATTGGAAATGTTCTTCCCATCATTTTTTTTGATATGATGGTTAATTTGATGGTTCATTTGGTGAGAGAGATTTGACTATGTGGTCCTGTACATTATAGATGGATGTACCCCATTGAACGGTATATGGAGATTTTGAAATGGTATGTCAAAAATCGAAGTCGGCTAGAGGGTTGTATTGTGGAGCAATATATTTTTGAGGAAGCCATTGAATTTTGTACCGAATACCTGTCTGGTGTGGAAAACGTTGGCCTTCCTAAATCTTGTCACACTGAGAATCTTGAGGGTGAAGTAATTTCTGGAAGATAGGTTTTCATAATAAATATTACATATCAGGAGCAGGCTCACCTTTACGTTTTGCATAACAGTTTCGACATTGACCTATATGTTTAAACCCACAAAACAATTCTTAGGTGTTTGAATCCATCTAAGGATGAAAAATGGATATCATATACACATAATCGACAGTTTATAGGATGGTTTCAAGACCATATTTTGAAGCAATTAGATTGAAATCCATACTCAATTTCAGAATGACTTAGATGGATAGCTGGAGGAGAAAGTCTGTATGTATAATCTTACAATGCTTATGCAGTTAATGGTTATAAATTCTATACTAATGAACATGATGAAAACAGTACCATGCAGAATAGTGGGGTTACACTTGTGGCTGAGGCAATGCATGTTTCCAGTGCTAAGGAAAAAAAATCCAATTTATGTGAATATATCATACTTTGGAATAATCAAATGAATATGGGAGTTGGATTATACGAAATTCAAAGTTCCGAATTTTCAATGAAAGTGAGTTGATAATAGGAGTGATGTTAAAATAGATGAATTAGGGCTCGTGAAAGTTGATTTCTGTAAGGAAGGGGAGAAAGACGAACCATTTATAATGGCATCACAGGCAATACAAGTATTTTATGTTCCAAACCCCGCAAACTAGAATTGGTCAATTGTTTTGTTATCGACCAAAACAACTGAAGGCTCAGATGAAATTTCAACGGAGGATGACCCTTTTATAGGGACTTCACAATCATTTCGCAGTGGTCCCAATGTAGACGATATTTTGTATGTAAGAGGAGACCACAATGAATGGATTTATATAGTCGATAGAGGAGTCAAATCTCTTCATCCTTTAAAGAAAAAAAAGAGAGTACAATAATCAGGTTATTTGTTTATTGTAATATACATTGTGTTACATTCTGTTATTATATGTCCGCTGCTGCTTTTATGTAATCTAAATTAAATGTTAAACCACTTCTGTAGATAATGACTTTTGCACCTGCTGATGCGCCCAATCCCAAGGCACAAAAGGTCTCTCAACCACCTGCTGGTGGTACCAGTGCAGATCAACAACATGTTTCTCAACCAGATGTTGGTGGTCCCAGTGTAGAGAAACAATAAGTTTCTCAACCTATTGTTGCTGGTCCTAGTGCTGATGCTAGTGCTCCGGAGAAAGATATTGATGATAATTCTGAGGAAATGGTTGGAAATGAAACCCTGAAAGTGAAAAAAAACAAGAGAGCCATAGTTTGACAATGTTAGAAAAAATCCTTAAGGCAAAAGAAAAAGGCATCAAATTTGAGGTGGGATGAAATAAGCAAGGCCATCATGTTAACCCCAACAAAGCTATATTTAGTAGCTACATTTGAATCATCACTCGGCAACGCATGTCGATTGATGTACAGTCGTGGCACTATGTTGTCACCAGTCTTAAGACACTAATGTGGGAAGAGATTACGGTAACATTATTATATCATTTTTTTAATTTATTAAAATAAAATACAAAAACATTGACTTATTCTTCATCATCCATTGCAGAGTGCATTTATAGTAGATGCCTCGCACAAGGAACATGTATTAAGAGTTGCAGGAAGGATTCATAGATGTTTCTGCACAATTTCAATGAAACATCATCTTAAAGATGCTGAAGGGAAAATCAAGACACACCCACCTCCTCTTTATGCACACTTGATATCCCAAGGAGCATGGGACACGTTTATCAACCATTATGGGGAGAAGACTTTTCAGGTACATTGTGTGGGGTAATACGTTGTTTGACGTTGCTTTTATTCATCACATTGATTGACATTTTATTATTTATGAAACAACAAATGAGTGCTGAAAATATAAAATGCGCAGCAGAACCAGTGTGCCCTTACAGTAAAGCAAGGATGGGATACGCTTCACTTGAGAAAAAATTGGTACGTATTTTAAATCTACCGTACTACTTATATGTGACATAAAACAACACCATAATCATGTTTCTCTATTTATATGTAGATTGATAAATCGAAATCCAAATCCAAATACATCCCATGCCATGTGATCTGGAAGGAGGATCGTGTAAATAAAGAGGGTATACTGATAGATGAAAACACAAAAAAGAATGGGAAACACGTGTAAGTATGAAAAAATATAAATTTGATTTATTTTAAATTGCTATTACATTAAAATGACTACTTATTTTTCTATATTTTCTATCTTACATAGTCAAAGGAATCAAAAACACCTGCACTAGATGTATACATACTTTCATCAGCCTTGAAGCGGCCAGAACAGTATGGCCGTGTCAGAGGTGCGTGTTTTGGGGTGACACCCCAAACATATTTTCAAAAACAAAAACAAGCGGATGATGAAAATGAAAAAATGGAAAAGATGCAAGAAAAATTAGCTATTTTTCAAGAATAATTACAATACCAGAGAGATATGATAGCAAAATTGATGTGGGAGAGGAAAAGAGAACAAACAACTCAATAAAAACCCATGTGTGATGATCCCATTGCACCCTCCATTAGCTTTGAGGTAAGACATTACCCTAAAAACCTGAGTTAGCTGAGGTAATAAATGTTTTAATAATTGTTTCTGTTAAATGTGATTCACATAGACACTGATAACTTTCCTGTACTAATATTCTACAGGGTGAAACTGATTGTGATTTATATCTATCAACTCCTACCTATCGCCTTGTAGCGAGGGATACGGTGTTCAATACACATAACGACATGCTATAAAACATACCTATTCCAACATATCATTTCAGAGTGCCAATTAATGTAGATAATGAACCAAGTTCCGAGATACCTGTTCCAAATCACGATGACGACATTCATATGGTTGAACAAGCTGTAGGAACATTCATCGCATGGCCGTCAGTTCTTGTAAAAAAACATGTCGACAAGGAGGTATCCATTTACAAGTTATTTGTCAAGCTGGACCGTTAACATTTAATGAAAAAAGGTCTGAACCGATGAATGTTGTTACAGAACGACAAAGAAAAGCGGGTGAAACGAAATATCATCTCAAAACTATATCAAGGATCAACCAACCGATTGAAATGGTCTACTGAGAGCACCTTCACCCCACCCGTTCTATATCCACAGTTAATATCATTGCAGGCTCATGTGGATACAAAGTTGATAGACAACAATGCTCACATAGTTGATTTTGAAAAGAATATATACGGAGAGGAAACATCAGATTTCATTAGTGATGAAAATGTAAATGAAATCCTCAAGTATGAATGGCTAGGCACCTCAGTTGTAAATGTATATAAGAGGTATGTTTTCGTGATTTGATTTTAAAAATGTTGATATAATCTGATAATTATGACTAAATACATTTTATATTTTTCGTAGGCGTATATATGAAATACAATTGAAGGAATTTCCCCATGAAAAAAAAGTTGGACTCGTTAGTCCTCACACCACCTCTTCAAAAGAAGAAATAGATTCTGGTAAAGAGGCTGAAATAATGTCATCCCTACTCAAATCATTTGAAAAAAAATTACAGATGAAAGACTCTTTTTAATACCAATAATGTAGGGGTAAAAATCTACAATTTAATGATATCAATTATATTTTCATTTATTTCTTTACTTATTATTTTTTTTATTTTTAGGGAGCATTAGATGCTAATTGCTGTCAATTTGGATACTCCAAAGATTTATTTTCTGGATTCAATGCATGGATATCCAACAAACCGACCATGCATGATGGCATTTTTTAATTTGTAATACACTAGATCTAACATTTTAAAACTAAACATCTAATTATATAATTTATATTATCTTTTAATGAGGATTTTTTTTATGATTTGGTGGTGCATCAATATCTTCTAATGCATGGAATGAATCCAGGGCATAAGGATGAGCAGGCCTACAAGATCTACAACTCGAAAAGTATCCAGGTATATATAATAACATTGAACTATCCAAACATATATCAAAACAAATTACTTATTGTTGTCGATGTTTCTGAAGTGTCCAAAACAAACAAACGGAAAGAACTGTGGTTATTATGTTTGTAAATTTATGAAGTAGATCATATTTCAGAAACAAACTAGCATCTCTGATGAGGTATTTTCGAAAATAATTACGAGTTCATTTAAAATATTTATTAATACTTTGTGTATTTATATTTTTTCAGTACTACCAATACTGTCACAAAAACTCATATTTAGAAGATGATATAGATGTGTTTAGAAATGAATGGGCAATATACCTTATGGAAGATTGTACACAAATAAGATGAAGGTGAATTCCTACTAATGTTATCCATATATGATCATTGATATCTCCCTTATTTACACTTATTGAGCATATATGATCACCCTTTATTATGTTTTATATCCTCCATGTCACACTTCACCAATACCTATATAGAATATCCTACACATCACACACACCATGACTCTTATATATCCTTAAGATGGTGTTCCCCATCATACGTGATATATAAAACTATAATATCCATCTTCTTTAGGCCTAAGACCCTAATACCAACTCAAATAGCCTTAGAAAACCTAACTAGGCTATACAAATCTCATACCAATCCGAGTCACTGGAACACATATACTCATGCATGAAACAATGATCCATTAGTCATTTGTGATGTGTACGAATCGACCACACCTCAATCCGACGCATGGTGTGACCAGTATGGCTAAAAGTGGCTGATATGAGTTTAAAATTGACATTAACTTTAGAAAACAACACAAGTGACATATGGAAAACTGATCAAACACATTTGGGTTGTTTTGATATTTTAGGAAAACGATCCATGAGTTATTTTTGAGGTGTACGAATCGACCACACCTCAATCCGATGTACGGTGTGACCAGTATGGCTAAAAGTTTCTGATATCAGTTTTAAATTGACATAAACTTTAGAAAAAAACACTACTGACATATGGAATACTAATAAAACATGTTCGAATTGTTTTGATACTTTAGGACAACGATCCATGAGTAATTTGGGATGTGTAAGAATTGACTGCACCTCAATCTGACGCACGGTGTGAGCGGTATGGCCAAAAGTGTCTGATATCAGTTTGAAATTGACATTAACTTTAGAAAACAACACAAGTGACATACAAAAAATCGAGCAAATGCATTCGGATTATTCTGATACTTTAAGACAATGATACATGAGTCATTTTTGAGGTTTATTAATCAACCTTACATCAATCCGACGCACGTTGTGATCAGTATGGCTAAAAGTGTCTGATTTTAGTTTCAAATTGATATAAACTTTAGAAAACAAGACTACTAACATATGGAATACCGTGAAAACAAGTTCAGATTATTTCGATACTTTAGAAAAACGATCCATGAGTCATTTTTGACGTGTACGAATAAACCGCACCTCAATCCGATGTACAGTGTGAGCGTTATGGCTAAAATTGTATGATATCAGTTTTAAATTGACATTAACTTTAGAAAACAACACTACTAACATAAGGAATACCATGAAAATGCATTCATATTGCTTTTATACTTTAGGAAAACGATCCATGAGTCATCTTTGATGTGTATGGATCAACCGCACCTCAATACAACACACGGTGTGACCAGTATGGCTAAAAGTGTCTGATATCAGTTTGAAATTGACATAAGCTTTAGAAAACAACACTATTGACATTTATAATACCAAGAAAATGTGTTCAAGTTATTTTGATACTTTAGGAAAATGACCCATGAGTCATTTTTGAGGAGTATGAATTGACCGTACCACAATTCGATGCACGGTGTGACCGGTATGGCTAAAAGTGTCTGATATCAGTTTGAAATTGACATTAACTTTAGAAAACAACACAAGTGACATACAAAATACCAAAAAAACATGTTCATATTGCTTTTATACATTAGTAAAAATATCCATGAGTCATTTTTGAGGTTTACAAATCGACCGCACCTCAATCCGACACACAGTGCGACCGGTATGGCTAAAAGTGTCTGATATCAGTTTTAAATTGACATTAACTTTAGAAAAGAACACTACCAACATACAGAATACTGAGAAAAAGCATTCGGATTGTATCGATACTTTAGGAAAACTATCCATTAGTCATTTGGGATGTGTAATATTCAACCACACCTCAATCCGACGCACGGTGTGACCGGTATGGCTAACAGTGCCTGATATCAGTTTGAAATTGACATTAACTGTAGAAAACAACACAAGTGACATATGAAAAACTGATAAAACGAATTATTATTGTTTTGATACTTTAGGAAAATGATCCATGAGTCATTTGTGACGTGTACGAATCAACCGTACCTCAATCTGACGCATGATGTGACTGGAATGGCTAAAAGTTACTGATATCAGTTTCAAATTGACATAAACTTTAGAAAACAACACTACTAACATACAAAAAACTGAGAAAACGTGTTAGGATTGTTTTGATACTTTAGGAAAATGATCCATGAGTCATTTTTGAGGTTTACAAATTGACCTCACCTCATTCCGACGCACGGTGTGACCGATATGGCTAAAAGTGTCTGATATCAGTTTCAAATTGACATAAAATTTAGAAAAAAACACTACTGACATACGGAATACCAAGAAAATGCATCATGATTGTTTCGATACTTTAGGAAAACGATCCATGAGTCATTTTTGAGGTGTACGAATCAACCACACCTCAATAAAATGCACAGTGTGACTGGTATGGCTAAAAGTGTCTGATATCAGTTTGAAATTGAAATTAACTTTACAAAACAACACAAGTGACATACGAAAAACCGAGAAAATGTGTTCGGATTGTTTTGATAATTTAGGACAATGATATATGAGTAATTTTTGATGTGTACGAATCAACCTCACCTCAATCCGAAGCATAGTGTGACCGGTATGGCTAAAAGTGTCTGATATCAGTTTCAAATTGACATAAACTTTAGAAAACAACACTACTAACATACAGAAAAATGAGAAAATGCAATCAGATTGTTTTGATACTTCAAGAAAAAAAATCCATAAGTCATTTTTGAGGTGTACAAATCGAATGCCCTCAATCTGAAATGCGTTTTCACTAGTATGGCTAAAAGTGTCTGGTATTAGTTTCAAATTAACATTAACTTTTGAAAACAACACAAGTGACATACAGAAAACTGAGCAAACGCATGCAGATTGTTTTTATACTTTAGGAAAACAATACATGAGTTATTTTTGATGTTTACAAATCAACCGCATCTCAATCCAATGCACGGTGTGACCGGTATGGCTAAAAGTGTCTGATATCAGTTTCAAATTGACATAAACTTTAGAAAACAACACTACTAACATACGGAAAATGGATCAAATGCATTTGGATTGTTTTTATACTTTAGGAAAACGATCTACGAGTCATTTTTGAGGTGTAAAAATCAAACTCACCTCAATCCGATGCACAGTGTGACCGGTATGGCTCAAAGTGTCTGATATCAGTTTGAAATTGACATAAACTTTAGAAAACAACACAACTGACATACGAAATACCAAGAAAACGCATTTGGATTGTTTTGATACTTTAGTAAAATGATCCACGAGTCATTTGTGATGTCTAAGAATTTACCGAACCTCAATCCAATTCACGATGTTACTAGTATGGCTAAAAGTGTCTGATATCAGTTTGAAATTGACATTAACTTTAGAAAACAACACTACTAACATACAGAAAACCAAGAAAACACGTTCGGATTGTTTTGATACTTCAAGAAAACAATACATGAGTCATTTTTGAGTTTTAAAAATTGAACTCACCTTAATCCGACGTACGTCGTCACCAGTATGGATAAAAGTGTCTGATATCAGTTTCAAATTGACATTAACTTTAGAAAATAACACAAGTGACATACGGAAAACCGAGAAAACGCATTCGGATTGTTTTTATACTTTAGGAAAATGATCCATGAGTCATTTGTGAGGTGTATAAATCAACCGCACCTCAATATAACGCATGGTGTGACCAGTATGGATAAAAGTGTCTGATATGAGTTTGAAAATGACATTAAATTTATAAAACAACACAAGTGACATACGGAAAACTGATCAAACACGTTCAGATTATTTTTATACTTTTGGACAACGATCCATGAGTCATTTGTGACAAGTACGAATCAACCGCACCTTAATATGACGCACGGTGTGACCAGTATGGCAAAAAGTGTCTGATATTAGTTTCAAATTGATATAAACTTTAGAAAAAAACACTACTAACATACAAAAAACTGAGTAAACACGTTCGGATTGTTTTGACACTTTAGAAAAAAAATCCATGAGTCATTTTTGAGATGTAATAGTCGACCGCACCTCAATCAGATGCACGATGTGACCAGTATGGCTAAAAGTGTCTGATATAAGTTTGAAATTGACATAAACCTTAGATAACAACACTACTGACATACAGAATATCGGGAAACATCATTTGGATTGTTTTGATACTTTTGGAAAATGATCCATGAGTCATTTTTAATGTGTACAAATTTACTGCACATCAATCCGACCCACGATGTGACCGTTAAGGCTAAAAGTGTCTGATATCAGTTTGAAATTGACATTAACTTTAGAAAACAACACTACTAACATACAGAATACCGAGAAAACACGTTCAAATTGTTTTGATACTTTTATAGAACTATCCATTAGTAATTTTTGAGGTGTACGAATTGACCGCACCTCAATCCGACACACGATGTCACCGGTATGGCTAAAAGTGTCTGATATCAGTTTCAAATTGACATTAACTTTAGAAAACAACACACGTGACATACGGAAAACCATGAAAACGAAAGTATCAATTTGTCCTTGGAGACTATATACACTACTATAATAAAACTGATATCATACACTTTCAATGCTTTTTCAGCACTGATAAATTTATGTTTTATCAGCACTTTTATTTTAGCACTAATAAATATTATAATTTTATATAAATTAAGAATAAAAACCTTTATCAGTGCTAAAATATGCACAAATAAATGAACCCTTTTATCAGTTCTAAAAAAGGTGCTGATAAAGGGTATACCTTTATCATCACTTATTTTAGAGCTGATAAAGGTTAGATTTATCAGTGCTTTTAACTAGCATCGATAAAGGCCTACCCCTTTATCAGCACTTTCTGTTTAGCGCTGATAAAGGGCAGCACTTCCCTTGCCCAGTTTTGTGGTAGTGCCCATTAACCAAGCTCACACTTAAAGGGGTTAAATTCATTTGGACAAAAGAGTGTGAATAAAATTTTAATGAATTAAATAGAAGATTAGTCAATGATTCTATCTTGACTTTACCATATGGAAAATGATGGGTTCGTTATTTATAGTGATGCATCAAGGAAAGGACATGGTTGTATCCTTATACAGAATGATAGGGTTTTTGCATATTCATCAAGGTAATTATAAACCCAAGAAAAAAACTATCAAACTCATGATCTTGAGTTAGCTGTAGTAATATTTACTTTTAAGATATGAAGACATTATCTCTACGGTGAAAAATTTGAGATATATACTGATCAAAAGAGTTTGAAATATATTTTCTCACAGAAAAAACTCAACATGAGACAAAGGAGATGGCTTGAGCTACACAAGTATTATGATTTAATAATACACTACCACCCGGGGAATCCAAATAAGGTTCCAGATTCCTTGAGTAGAAAAGACCATGGAGTTCTAAACAAGATGAGAGTTGAAAGTGATCCTATGTTTATGGATCTAGTAAAGATGGATATACGAATTATCATAGTGGGTGAAACATCACTTCTTTTTCAAATTTTTGTCAAACCATCTTTACTGGAAAGGATAAAAAGTTGTAAGATTGATGACAAAGAGTTTCAAAAAAAAAATCTATGAATGATGGGAGATCGATTGATGTCATATTTCAAGATTACATTTTGAAATTTGAGTATTGTATTTGTGTTCCTACTATTCCTAAGCTAAAAAGGGAATTATTGTTTGATGCTCATAGCACCAATTTCTCTATACCCCCTGGTGGAACTAATATGTATCTAGATTTGAAGGAATATTTTTTGTGGGATAACATGAATATGGAGATTGTTTATTATGTATCAAAATGTTTGGTTTGTCAATAGGTGAATGCTGAAAGAGAACATCCAAGAGGAGTCATGCAACCTCTTCTTATAACTGTGTGGAAATGGGATGATATTATGAGGGACTTTTTCATGGGGCTACCAAATACTCTGAGAAGAAATGATCTGATATGGGTTATTGTTGATCATCTTACCATATCCACACATTTTCTTTCTATAAGAGAATATTTAATACTGGAACATTTCGAAATACTATGTATTAATTAATTTTTAAGACTTCATGGTGTA
This sequence comes from Viscum album, assembly GCA_963277665.1. NCBI lineage: Eukaryota > Viridiplantae > Streptophyta > Magnoliopsida > Santalales > Viscaceae > Viscum > Viscum album. Next base: position 2,103,830,447 of record OY728140.1, on the reverse strand, counting down.
ACAATATCAATTGTTTCTGATCATGATTCCCATTTTACTTCAAGATTTTGGAAAATTATTCAGAAGGCCCCAGATACTGAACTTCATTTGAGAACTGCATACCACCCAAAAACTGCTGGTAAATCATAATCGACTATTAAAACTTTAAAAGTCATGTTGAGATCATGATCAATTAACTTTAAAGGTATGTGGGAATAGTATTTACATCCAGTAGAATTTTTCTATAACAATAACTTTCATTCAAGTATTCAGATGACACCATATGAAGCATTATATGGAAGAAGATTTCATACACCAACTTATTGGGATGATGTTGGTAAAATAAAACTGGTACATCCAGAACATGTTGAAGAGACAATGGAGAATGTAAAGATTATCCAAACCCAAATCAAAACAGCTCAAAGTAGGAAAAAAATCTATGCTGATAACCGAAAGAAGGATTTGTAATTCCAAGTAGGATATTAGGTTTTCTTGACGTATCTCCATGGAAGGGTGTTATAAAATTTTTTAAGAAGGTTATATCAACTCCTAGGTACATCAGACCTTTTGAAATTCTAGAATTAATAGGATCTATAGCCTACTATTTGGCAATGCCTCCAAGTCTCTCGAAAGTTCCTGATGTGTTCGACATATCACTATTATGAAAATACATGCTAGACCCAACACATGTAGTCACCTATGAAGAAATAGAAATGGAACCTGGTCTATCTTATTGTGAAGTTTCTATCAACATTCCTGATACTAGTGAACAAGTGTTGAGAAATCTAACAACTCGTATAGTAAAAGTTCTTTAGAGAAACCATAAAATGGAAGAGGTAATGTGGGAATCTGAAGAACATATGATGAAGAAACACTCAAATAGTTTTATGTCGTGATATTCTATAAATTTTGAGGACAAAATTATTTGAAGTAATTAATAATGTAACACCCCAATATTTCATGGTACACTTCTTTTTTAAAAAAAAATCAATGTCTTGCAATGTATACAACCCAGAGTTCAAGCACACCACAACCTATCAAAGTAGCCATTTAAAAATAAGTTATGAAAAATATTAACCACATTTTGAAATTTTATAAACTTTATTTTTCAAAATATACTTCTTTTTGGAATTAAAAATATCAAAATTAGCTTAGGTTTAAATTTTGGTAATTTTCTGAAAAGTTTCAATTTTTGATGAATTGTAAAAAATACTGCATTTTAATTCAAAACCGCATTTTCATATAATTTATTTATATAGTTAGATTTTCTATTTTATTAGGTTTTAAAGTGTAATTGTATTAATATTTTATCATTTATCCGATTATGGTCATTTGAAGTAATTTTATAATTAAATTTTACATAAACACATGTCAATCTTTTGATAGTTTTTACTTCTTAAAAACCCACTTTATGGGCTTGACAATGGAAATTCATTTTAAATTAATTAATATATCATTTGTGTTTTGAATTTGGAAAAATGAATTTAATTTTTTTAATCATAAGGTCTAATTTTTGTAAATAGGTACCTTTCATTTTTGGACATTATGAATAATAACTTCAGTAATTATTTTTATTTACCATGGTTAAAGGGTAAATATCATAAATAACAGTAAAAAATAATGTTATAATAAAATTAAAATACCCTAAAACATTTCCTAATACTATTTTATGAGATATTTCTGACCATGTTCATCCAGGGGTTGATTTTGGGACCCCCATGGAGCCACTTGGGTGTTATAATGACATGTTATAAGAATTAATTTAAAGAGAAATATAACCTAAACATGTATCTTTTACTAAAATAATTTTATTACAGGGATATATAATTGATATATTTGACTATAAATTGTAATTATAAACCTAAAAATATTTCCTACATCATGGTATTTTATTTATAATTTTTATACATTAAATAAATAAATTTATTTATGACTCAATGATGATGCAGTGATTACCTTATTAATGCGAGATTCAAATAAATAATATTATAAATATTATAATAAATGTAATTTGAACCTTTTTATCTCATTCATGAATTTTTTGGATGATATTGACAAATTATATTTGAGTTAATGTCTTTTGTTCGAAGGAATCAAGTTGTTATGACTTAAAAAAAATCAATTACTAAATAGTGTTCAAATTGACATAAATGAGTTTAAAAAAAAACTATTTTATTAAATGATATAATAGTCCTAAAAGTCTAATATTTGTCTAACTAACTTATATAATGTCATTAATTATCCAATTTTGGTTCTCTTTTCATTTTATAGTAATTATGGTAGCCATATATTATGAAAATATAAGAAAAAATGGTAAGAGTCTACGTTTTTAATAAAGGGTTAAAGCTATAAGATAAGGTTAATTTTGTGACATAAACTTGTCTAAAACATATTGGGTGAGAGTATTTAGAACCATTATCATCATATTGTCTAAATATATTACTTTTTAACTATTATAATTCGAAAATAATTTTATTATAAAATAATATTTCAAGACTTCCCTAAAGTTCCCATCCTCCCTCTTTTAAAAAGCCACCAACTCTACCCACTTATTCACAACTCCAAAGCCCTTTGTCTTGGATAAAAACTTCTCAAATAATCTCCCAAAGTCCCTAAATTCCTCCTAGAGTCCTTACCTTGGGAATAAATAAATTCAAGAAAGCCTTTAGGCTCAAATCAATAGAAGTTACACAATTTAGAAATAACACCTTCTCTCAAGTTCCTTTCCTTTATTTTCCTTCTCCACTCCCTATAATATTATTATTATTTGATTAAATAAGAACACTAGTATCCTTAATATACTAGGATATTTTTATGATAATTATTCAAACTACACTTAAAAAAACCTTTTTCTAATGGATACGAACATATTGTTTCTATGTACATCGAACTACTGCCTCACGAAACGATGATTGTTCAATTTTATTCTACCACCTCGGATGGTGGCCATTATGATGGAACTATATTTATATATGATATATATTATATTTATATTGTCTATATTATTCTTTAATTTTTATTTACAACATAAATTTATTCTTTCCAGGATGTGTAAATATGATAATTTCATTTGAGGAAGTGTGGACTACTGCCCCCTCAAAGTGATATGACTCGTTCATTCCACACATGGAATGTATAAAGGATGGAGTTAATGAACTTATGTAACATATATAACATATATATAATAGTATAATTATAATATACCTATGTATGATTTATTTTTCATTTCTTTAATATGATAAAGAAATGAAAGTAGTGTTCATGCATACATACGACCTACCATCTCCTTGAACGACACATTTTGTTTCTTATATACTAATGTTATGGACTATTATAAATACATATATGATAGATATATATGATATTTAAATCATGAATAATATTCTCTAGGTAGTTTATTTAAGACCACATGGATAATTTATATCAAAACAAGTTTATTTTTTTGACTCAAGTACCGAACATCAACAAAATGTCTGATATAAACTTAAATAATTAAGTGATTGTTATAAAGAGGTAATAAGTGATATAAAAGGAATAATAAAATTGAAAAAGGTTCCAAAACAAGTAGAAATTTAATTAATTTTATTATTCAGAAAAATAAGGAACATACGTGATGAGTCGGACTTAAGGTAAGCAATTTTTTCTCAATTTCATTTCATTGAGGCATATTGAAATGTTATGTACATAGTTCCATTTCTATGTTGTATATTCTGCCCTTTGATTTGTTATCATGAGTATCATTATTTTAATGATATTATGTCATTTTATTCATGGGAATTATTTATATATCTATATTATTAATTCAATATGGTTATTTTATAAGGAATATTATTTATTTTTTTATTCCACATGAGAAATACTTTGGACTGGAAATGATGGGTGGATCCCGAACTTTATATAGCTTCTCGATGCATAGACATGTTATCATGAGACAAAAAAGTTATCCAAATAGGTTTCTACCCTTAGTTTTAAACCATATTGTAAAAGGTCTTGATGACAACAAGTTTTCATGTTCTTGAGACATGACATCCTTAAATAAAGTATTTCCCAACTATAAATTCAGTTATTATTTATCCACAAGATTTTACATCGACATATCTATGGAAGTAGTTCATTCTAAGTTTATTTATTTATGGAATATGTTTCAGTTCCTTTATTTCCATATTATTTATGACTTATCTATTTTTTTAAATGTAAAGTGTTCCCATATATTTACCTTTCCATATATATTTATTATTGATTCCACTGTACATAACGTTATTGAGTATTCGATATCACCCTTATTATGTTTCTCTTCCCAAGTTATGAAGAAGAGAAATTTGATTAAGCTTTCAAGGATGTAGTTCATTTCAATTATTATGTTGCATGTTTTATTTTGTTTTCCCAATGTATTATGGGTATCATGTATGTAATCTGGATTTCCAAGACTGCTAAACTATACGATCCTTTGGGATTTGTTTCCTCATAATAATTCCAATGAAATGTAATAATACACTGGCTTCAGGTGATCTAAGGTCGGAGAATTACATAATACTACTTATAAAAAATTATGTCCCCACACTTCACTCTGTGAAGGTGTGGCTGGGTAAATGTTTCTCAATGAAAGACATGGGTGAAACTGCCTACGTACTAGGTATGAATATCTATAAATATAAATCTAATAGGTTTCATGGAATGATTAAAAAATACATTGGTATATTTATAAATCATTTTATCATATAAAACTCTAAAAATTGATTTTTATGGGTATTTCATGCCATGATTCTTAGGAATATTTAGGATCCCTATAACAAGTTAGAAAGGATGGATATGATTCCTTATGCATCCACCACATGATCTATCATGTATTCCTTGATATGTACGCAACAAAATGTCTCTTATTCTTTGAGAATGACTTGTACATACTAATCCAATATTAGTGAGAGTTACTGTATTTCTATAAAGAACATTATTAAGTATTTGATAATGACTAAGGATATGTTTCTGGTATTTGAAGGAGTGCATGAACTCTTTATAAAAGGTTACAAAAATTCTAGTTTCCAATCCAAAAAATGATTATATAAGATCTAAATATAGATTTTTGTTTTCCCTAATTGGTGGAGCTATCAGGTGGAAGAGTTCCAAGAAATCCACTATAGTAGAATCGACCACAAATACAAAGTACATCACTATATGTTATAATAGAGAGGAAGCTATTTGGATCAAGAATTTCATTACTAAACTTGGAGTGGTTCCTAGAAATAAGGGAGTAATTGAGTTATATTCTAACAAATATTCTATTGTTTCTCAATATAAGGAACCCAAATCTCACCAAAGAACCAAATAAATCCTTTACAAATACCATCTCATATGGGATATAATTGATAGGTGTAATGTAAAGATCAAATGGGTAGATATATGGGATACTACAGTAGATCCATTGATGAAACTATTACCTCAAAATCAACATAAGGGTTACATAGGATATCTGGGTGTAAGACACATGAGATATTTTTTAAGGGTTTTAAATTACTTCATGTTATTATAATAAAGTAAATCTCTAATTAGACTTCATTCATGCATACTGTAATTTATTTTACATGAATTATTGAATGATAATATCACCTTAATGTATGAATTTGAGTTATCCCTAACCGATGATCATTATGAAGTATTATGGGTTATAATGATATTTCATGGTTATATTTAATATATTCTTTTATACATTAAAAATATTTGTACATAAGGCGTGAAGAATGGATCATGAGGTAATAAGTAGAGACTAATTACTTAGACTGACCCACCAAAGTATATCTAATCAAGTGTCATACATTCATTGATATACTTAGGGATGTATTCTTATTATGAATCCTTCTTATTTGAATTTGGTGAGATAACTAGCACGATAACCATCATAATTTTTCACCCTACTTATGCAGGTTTGAAAATAGCTTAGCTAAAATTGGGGTGGTTAGCTATGTTAATGATCATGTCATCAGTTGGAACACAACCAAGATGTGATTTTTCTTCTTATATGTTAGGTAAAGACATATTTTCATTGATTTAAATTTACCAAGAAAATGCATGAATATGCTTATTTGAGTCGGATATGATGTGTTCTTCTACTTATATGAGGGGAATGTGATATACTCATTTTTGAGATGAATAACTTGTGTTGTATTCATCGACTTGGTCAGTATTTTTAGAGAATAAAAAATGATGAGTTTGCTACACTAGATTGACATGTTCCATGTCTAGTGGTCACCTGATTTCATAGGACAAGAAATTATATAGGTATAAATATGACGTAGATGATACATCTTGTGGTGGAAAAGTTCCTATAGAGTTATGAGTACGTTTTTTCTATATCACACCAGAGCCCTTAGTAGTTTGAGTAGTATTGATGCTTTTCTAGACGTTTCTCATTTCTTACATTTATAAAATTGGGATTTGTTAGTTGTTTTTAAAACTTCTAAGGCCCGTGGGGTCCCAAAGTTAGGAAATTGGATAAGGATAAAACTTGGGAAAACATGTTTCTTCAAAATGAAGAGAGTTTGATGAAAACCATATTCAAAATAGTTTAGATGGATTAACAAAGTGATGTGAGGGTTTGAATAAGTTCATTGTGGGATTTTAGTGAAAGTGGGAGATTATTAGATGTTTAATAAAATGTACATTCATAATATGCATGTACACATGAATATGATGCATGATATATATATATATATATATGTATAATATGATATTACATATATAGTGTACATTTAATACATGCATATGATGCATGCATATTATCATACATACGATGCATGTATAATACATAATATATGATATATATATATATATTATATTAAATATGCATTTGATGCATATTTATTTTGTTGCATGCGATGTAACAACCTGTAATCTTGAATGGTTTTAATCTATATCAAACCAAAGGTTGGTTAATTAAATTATATGCATTTATTCATTGAAATATATTTAATGAATAATCTACCCAATGGGAAGTAATACATGAGATGAATTATGAATAAGAGCATCAGGATTCACCTGTATACAATGATAAGAGTTATATTTGTTTAGTTATGAGTGTGTGTACTAATTTAATTCATTTTACATATTTGTAATCATCAGTTTCATGAAAAGTTCCTGAATTTCTCTTACTTCCTGAAGCTCTTTCATCATTCTATGAAGGCGCTATCAACCCTTATAGATTTTGGGATCCCTTTAGTTGTAAATCAAGATCCATTGGTTGGTGTATCACCTCAAAGTAAGGGTTATTTTATTCAATTTTATCATTATATTACTCAAATACACTCCATCAAAATCCAAGAAAGAAGATGGATGTTACTGCAATTTTCAAAATAAAGGTATTCTATTCAAATATGGTTTTAGAGTATTCTTACCTGTTATTTCTTAAATATATATATAACTATTATTTGGGATATTTTACATTGTAAAAAATCATTAGATGGTTAAATGAAACCCATTGATATGAACATAAAATATGTAATATAATCTTTTTTGTCTCATGATATGTCATAATGTTGGATTCATATATTGTGTCACCATCCTTACATGATTTATTTATTGTTTCTTTGAACATACCAGATAGAATTACCTCATTCCACCATGTACATATACTCAATGAAGTTATTACTATTCTGGTTAACAGTTACAAAGTAATCTCTTCCTATACTTTAAATCAACAAATCCTTTCTTGATTATTCAATCAATTTTATATCATCAATGATGTACCCAACACATGATACCTCACCACATACATAAACAATCATGGTTTTCATCATACATAAAATTATGATATTAATGAGATAAATTAATAATAATCTCAAATTATGGGACCGGTACACATGTTCACAAAGAGAAACAACTAATGATATCCAAAACTTGTTGTGTTCCTATTAGTGGGTTGGTCCACATGATTTCATGTACTTGAGATCACCAAGTGTGAACTTCATAGGAAGACATCACATTACTTATGAGCTCATAACACCTCAAAATCATGAATCATATTCATCCCTTAATAATGATATATGTATACCACATGACATATGTTAAATGCTTTTGTCATAGTTTCTATAAATTCTCATTATTGAAAAGAACTATTATAAACTTTTGATACAATATTTAATTTAAGACAATATTATATATATAGTTCATGAAAAAGTAATATTACTATCATGGTAATTGAAAAACATGTTTATATCCAGATACACACATGTAATGGTAATCAAAATAAATATAGGAGTTGGGTATATGTTATCCACTATCACGACACTCCCACATTCACTAAAGCCAACTAATAAAGACTATCAATCCAATATCTATCACATATAAATCATTATTCTACTAAGATATAGATTTAGTAAGGGGTATTCAATTTTATTCTCCGTGGATACTCTAATAACAACTACTTTACCGATTTGAGTAAAATATATTAAGAGATAAAACTTTTAAATTATATAATTTATCCTCTAACGTAATCTGGGATCCTTAGTAAGTAACAATGCTATAATATTATCAGGGTATATTATAATAGCATCTACACATATAAGTTTAATTCTATGACTTGATACAAAAATACATATCCATATAGTTTCCTTATCTATAATAAAAGTTGTTATATACTCGAATTATTCTATAGAATCAACATACATGGGTTACTTCGAGCTTCTTTAGTTAACTACCCCACCGTTTAGGAAAAATATATACCCTGGCTAGGATTTAAGATCATCTAGATCTATTTGAAAGCTAGAATCAATTTATCCCCTAACCATTATCTTCTCATCTTCTCCACACACCATGACTGTATCCTTTATACTTATCGAGTACTTTTGGATAATTTTAACTATTTCCTAATGCAACTATCCAAGATTATCTTGATATCTTTCCACCATGCTTAAAGTATATGAACTATAAAACCCAGTGTATAACATATCATACATGATAGATCCAATTACCAAATAATAAAAAACTCTAATAATCCTTTATATATTATTCTTTGTTTTTAGAAAAATTTTAATGTAGAGATTAATGCCATGTGACATTGGTAATAGTTCTCTCTTAGATTGTTCCATGTTGTACCTTTTCAATGAATATACTTTGACTTAGTCTAAGAATACTTTAAGATCTAACTTGATATATCTTTGTCCCTAGAATGTATATAGCTTCGCCTAATAATTTCTTGTCTAATAATTCAATGAATGAAGCCTTTACTAATAGTAATACTTGTACTTCATTTCCCATTAATAATATTTCATCACATATAATATTGAGAAAATGATGACACTCCCACTAACCTTCTTATATAAACATGGATCTCTTTCATTATTAATAAAACCAACATTTATTATTTCCTAATCAAAACATTCCATAACTATGTTGATCTCTTTAATCCATAAATGGATCTCTATAACTACTGGGTTTCAAAGGCTATAATAACACACAATAATTAAAAGGGTTGCAATAAATAAACCCAAACCATGATCAACCATTATTGATAATGGAAACCATACATAAACTAGAAATGAAGAAACTTTAAATGTATGCCTTATATCATTATATCTACTAGTCAATATTTATATAGATTTAATTAAGTTCACCAAGAGGCAGTATCATGACATCCCTACTTTATAGGTATCCATGATTTAAAAAAAATCAATCATCACATGAGTGAGATCCTATACCCTCCACAACATGATAATGCCTCTTGATGTGAAAGTGGTAGTAGAAGAGGACTACAAGGCTTGAGATTTTTGACTAAGTTTGAACAAGACAGATTGTCCCCATTACATAGTAGTGAGATCCTCATAGGTCCCTCTAAGATTCTCCTTGATTGTTCATACATTTACTCATGTGTTAAAAAACATGAGTAAATGTCTCAACCAATTCATGAAAATCATGAAAAAATGTAAACTCTACATTCATTTCATCTTATGTAATGACTATTTTTAATGATATCCAATGTGGAAGATCAATTGAACATTACCACTTAATGTTCAAGCACCATATATATAATAGTGTATAAATAACACATTGGATGAAGTTTAGTGTTGTATTTATTTTCAATAGTTAAATAACCTAGTATATGATGATATGTGTTAATTTTTGGTAAATTACATAGTGAGGAAAAGTATATTGAAGGAGAATATGGAGCTGCCTATATGAGTTCTAGAAGATAACAGTATAAAAGTTAACACATTAAAAGATAGATAGATTTCATACATACTTCCAAAAGATACACAATGAAGGTGTCCTGATGATTTACCCAGATGATAGAAGAGATTATGTATATATGTAATTAAGTGGATCCTAAATAACTAGTTATTGTTGAGATAAAATTAAGTGTTAATTTATGAAAAGTGTCGAAGGTTGATTAAAGAATTTTTAACTACATGATCATGCTTAAGTTTGTGAGAATCCATCCCCATGTTTATAAATTATGAAAACTAATGTCGATATTTGAAATGAACTTTAGTGATCTTGAAGGATTTGAGATAGAGGAATATATGTCCAAGAGTTACTATATCTTGAAGCTATATTTTTAGAAAATCACTTATAAAAGAAGAACTGTTGATACAGGTATTTCTAGTGATATTTTCTAAAATATATTGTTCATACATTACTAGATGAGGTGTTGAAATTAATCCAAAGTTAAATTGGAAGCTATCAGGTTAAGGTAGACACACATCTAAAGGATATTCCATAGTTAAGGAACACTGATACACCACCAAAATATAAGGTATATATGTTGAGAAATTATGAAATCTAAAGATAGTTGTGTAGTAAAAGTTTAGAAATCCAGAAGGCTATAGGATAATGAGTCTATAAGTTTGAGAAAGTGAGGAATGAAATAAAGGAAATATAATTACATTAACATGTAAGATATTTATCTTTTGGAAGTTACTTATTTTGGATATTTGATAAAGGAAAAATATTATATAATATATAAGATTAATATTATCAAATCATATGAATGGAATTTATAGGGGAATTAAAAAATGTGGTAAAGGAACATATCTTAAGTAATATATAATAATTATAATTTCTTATATAAAGGTAAACTGGATGATATATGAGGGTCATTTTTTTTTTGAGAAAATGAGAACTCTGAAAGTTATTAATAGGAATTTATGTGACAATACATGGATGAGAAGCTAGAGGGTATTCTAAGAAGATATGGTGTCTAGGAAGACCAAACTAACTGAAGGGTTTAGAAATTAAAATAGGATTTGTGATGTTATTTCTTAAAATTATTAAGATCATGATGATTGAGATCAACTCTAATTCAATCTATGTTAAAATAGTTAAGGTTTGTGGTGATTCAAGAAGGATTTCCAGAAGCTAACATATAGAACTAGTTGAGTTACTAATAGTTAAATCCAAGGTTATCAGAAACATATAAGATGATTTTATATAATTATGATATAGTATAAATAATATTAAATAATTAAACTATTATTTAATTTGTTTTTTAATGTTTAATAAGTTGAATTTCAGGAGAAGTTTGAGGTGAATGAGAAATGAAAAAGCCAAATGAATCGAAAGAATGATCTTGTGAGAGTCTAGAAGGTGAATCCATATACCTAAGTAATAGAATATAAGGATAATCTTAAATAATCATAGACTGTAAGGTCAGCCAAAGAAGAAGAAAAAATTAAGTTATGGAAGATGCTAAAGAAGTTTAGGAGAAGAAGCAAAGATTGATGGATTCAATGATGTTAAATAATAACTCTAGAAAATCTAGATTCATAAAATATATGCCATGATTTCTAACTGAAAGGTGATTCAATATGATAAAATTATTAAAGTATAATATATTTAAAATTATGAAAGATAAGTAATCTTAAATGTGTTAAAGTTGGGTTTATTGGAATTTGAAGACTGAAAGTTTAGTTGATTGAATGTAAGGTGATTAGAAGTTAGAAAAAATATGTGATACTGTTAACCAACATTCAAATGAAGTATTAGAGTAACGAATGGTGATAAATGGGAGCTAAATATTAGTATAAAATATAGTTTAAAGAATCAAAGGATATAGAGAAAACAAAAAAAAAACAAAAGTGGATTAAATTATATGAAAAACAGACAATCATAATGTGCTAGAGAGATTTCATATATCATTTATTTGAATTCAAAGTCAAGGGGATGATTTTGAGCAAAATTTTAAAGATAAAAATATCAAGAGTCTTAAGATATGATCCACATTGATATTTGATGAAGTGGTGAAGATGTTTTAATAGTAAATTAAACACAAATAATTATTAGTCAAGTCAAATATATCATAAGGATGACCATGAGATTAATTTAACACTGGATTTCAAGAAGGTTTCATTAAATCACAAAGGATATAAAAGGAGTTATTATAATTATGAAGATGGTGAAATTGAGAGATCATATACTCTAAGAGAGTGTGAGTAACTAACCAATAAATTCAAAAGACCATAAGGGAAAAAGATTTTGAGGATCTGGAATTTTATGTTCTAAATCATTAATAAGTGGTTTTTGGATAATAGGAAACTAGAATTGGTTGATATATAAATCATGTTTATGAAAGATGTAGTACAAGAATGATATTTATGAATTCGGAGAAGATTATTCAGTTGTAGTTGAAGACCATTATTGAGGAATAAGGTCTTATAGTTGATACAAAGATAACCGAGAGATAAAGTGAGATCTTCTTGAAGAGTTCTTTGAGAAGAATTAGTAAATGCTAGAAGTTGGAAGTACAATCAAATCCCAACTAGTCAAGAGGATAAATAATTGGTAGGATCTGGTATAAATAACCAATCGGGAGAAAAAAAAAGTATTACTGGGAGATATCCTCTTAACTTGTGTAATACAGTGAAGATTTGGGTTAGGATAAAAAACTACCCAGGGGTTTATGATAATAACTACCCAACTGTAATCACTTATGATAATAGTAAAAAATTTATGTACCAGGATGAAAAAAACATAGAAAGGAGTAGGTACCCACATTTGGATCATACCTTTTAAATACCATGTGTTTTACTCCATTTACTTTTTTTTCATTATATGTGGTGTGAATGTGTTTTGGGAAAAAATAAATATATCCATGCATTTTAAATGATACAAAGGTTTAAATACCAAAAGGGGATAAAATTTTAAGTTGAAATAAATCTATAAAATTGGTTCACATTGAGCGCACCATCCAATAGGCACATTAAGTGGTATCAGAGTGTAATATTTCCTTGTATTGGATCTATATGAAGTGTATTTTTTTAGAAGTTATAGAGATTCCTAAGTCAAAGAAAACATAAGTTAATTCTATTAGATCCACCGTGAAGGTTTAATCAAGAACATTAAAAGATAATAAGAATTAGAAGGATAATAAGTTAAGGAATTTAACTTCCTAAAAGAAACAAGAGAAAGAAACACCAATATTTTAAGGTAATAAAAGTTATAATTGTAAATATATTAAATGAATTGATTTTTATCCTTTGGAAGAATCTATTTTAATATGTGAAGAGTATGAGGAAAGTGATAATATTAAATCTATTAAATTTATCTACTATTCATTTAATAATTATTTTAATAAATTTCATTCAAAATTTATCATTTATATATTTAAGTTTATTCAATAATTAGATGATGATTAGAAATGGATAGAAAATAAATCTGATTAAATGTAGAATACATTAGCTAAAAAGTAACAAAAATGCGACACTCTCACTAAAATAATTGAAAATAAGGAAGATAATTAATTACATTATAATAAACAACTTTACTATATTTATGAATAATTAAAAAGGTATATTTTAAAAAAATTGTGAATAAATATGTTCTTAAAGAGAAAATCTATGCACTAGAAGACATAAATAGATCTCCCCTTGATGTCAATAATTCATAGCTATAAATCAAGGCTAAAAGAGTGAAGAATCTTGAAAAATATTTATAAGAGTAGTGTAAGTTTCATAAATATTAGATTGAAAAAATTAAGAAAGAATATGAAGAGAGAATAAGTTATGTTGAGAATGAGAAAAATACCCTCAACTTAAAATGTTTTTAACATGATTTTAAATTGGTAAATTTAGAAGAAGTTCAACATAAAATTTCTTAATAAGGTGAAGTGAGTATTTTCATGAAACGTTATATAAAAATTATCACATATTATAAGAATCATTCATACAATAAGAGGAGATTGAAAAAATAAAAATTAAAACCCAATTAAAGCTTATAAGAAGCAATAAATCTAAGTTATGAAAATTATGTTCACACTAATTATAATTATTTAAATAATTCAGGTTATAATTCAAAACCTAAACTTAAGTGGGTAAAGAAAAGAGGTGATAAAATCACCAAATCAACTAAGGTGGATATAAGAGAAGGTATAAATATCTGTTTCCAAGGTTAATCTAAAAAGGAAGGTTTCATTACTTGGAATAAACAAGAATATAATGTTATCCATACTATAATACAAAGGAATAAATCAATATTTTTTCATCTATTGTTAGTGCTTTGAAAATTTTAGGCATAAGAATTAGTGGAAGATCAAGTTACTACAACCCCATTACAACCATGGTCAGTAAAACCATGGATGTTGTGAGTTTATAACCATGATAAATTTTTGAATGTTGTTATAGGGAACCTAATTGCAGGTCAAGTATGACTGTGGAAATATCCTCAATTAGGGACTGCTTATGAATATGGTCAATCATGACCATGGTTGTAGAATTGCACGGGAACACCAAAAAGGGATGAGGATGATATGAGAATAGTGAGATAATGGAATGAGAAGGCCTATTTCCATAAAACATATATACTTATATAAAAATATATGTCTATATATTGATAAATATGAGTTTTGGTGGAGTGGTAAATTATAATGGATTCATTTTGGAGGTAGTAGTTTTGAAATTCACTGTGGCCATAGATAGATTTTGGAAATAATTAGTTTTCAACCATGGTAGCCTATGGAAATGAAAATATAAATTATAGTTATAACACCCTAAATTTATAAAATAATAACATTTTATTAAATATCAAACACCGAGCTTCAACAACCTAAAAAATATATTTATTTAAATTCAATCTCTTTCATTGTTTGCATAACATGAAACCCCGACTCTAAATGAATTGTAATATTATATAACATTATAACAAAACAATTAAATTTTAAGGTAATAATATTACTAACTAAATTATGAAAATTATTATTATCTATTTATTATAAACAAAATAATAATCATTTAAAATAAAAATATTTTTTCTAAAAGACAATTTAATCGTACTTTGGAAACATAATTTAAAATTAATTTTTACAACTTTTAGAAACTTTATTTGAAAAAATTAAATTTATTTTTTTAATAATCATTCTAAAATTATCTTAGGGATATTTTTTGGTTTTTTTTTCTGAAATGTTTCATTTTTTGATGAATAATGAAAATAATGATTTTTATTGAAAACTGGATTTTCGTTTAAATAATTAAAAAGTTTAAATTACATTTCAAATTGGTTATAAAGTAAAATTAGTCTAATAATATTAAAATTTAACTATTTTTGTTCATTAGAATTAATTTTATATTGCATTTTGATATTAAAAACCATCTATACTTATGAGAATTTTCTCTTTTAAAACCCTGTTTTTTCGTCGTATATGTGGGTATAAGTTTCAATTGGATAATGAAACTTTTTTGAACTAAATTTGAAAAAATGGATTAATTATTTATAATAAGTATAATTTTTATTATCTAATAATTTAAACTTAATTTTTTTATCAATATGAATAATAAAATTTGTAAAAATTAATTACTATGGTTAAGGTAAAAACCGATTTGGGGGGGGGGTAAACTAAAAATAGAAGTACTACAATTGCCTGAAATATTTTTCAGAATATAATATAATTACATATTTCTACTTTATAACCTATAATTTTTACACATAATGAATTTTTTATCCTTTTTTATGATGAAAATGTGGGTGTAATTGATTCTTTTGAAAAATTTTATGCCTGTCCTCTCCCTGACTTATAAAAGGCCACCCACTCTCCTGCCCTCTTCACGCATCCAAATAAATTTGGATCAGAAAATAACTCCTTAAATAACTTAATTAATACCCTAAGAGCATTATATATCCATTGTTTTGATCATAAATATATCATAGGAAGGATTTTGGTACAAAAGAAATAAGTTCCTTGAAGAAGAGGCAACGTTCTTAAATGAGTGTTTTCATTTTATTTCTTCTTCTACCACCATAAAATATTATTTAATAGTTATAATATAATAAAAAAATTATATTAAATATAATTAGATATTATTATATTAATTTCATAACTTATATCAATATCATCTTCTATCAAATGAGATACAATACTGCCAATTGCGTGCTTGGAGGACCATCACCACGCAAAGCGATGTAATTCGTTTTCCATCAACAGATTTCATGGCTATATATAATGATGGATTTAACTCATTTATATGATACTTATGATATTATTTTTCTTATATAATTTTAATATCACATATAACTTATTACATTCCATTCTATTTAAAATATGATAACATTGCTCTTGTATACGACAGACTACCACCTCATGAAGTGACGTGATTCCTTTTTCACTTATGATTTAAATGAAATGTAATAGGGATAAATTTAATGAATATTCTTGATATATATTACATGGTATTTATTATTTAATATTAATATATATTCCACTTATTTATCCTTTCTCTTGTTAATGGAATGATATTGTCGCTCGTGCGTGCGTACGACCTGCCATCTCCACTAAGCGATGTGATTCATTTTTCATGTAAAAAAATCAATAATGATTATAAAAATTTATATAATGAGTATATATTATATTTATAACATCAATATAATTATTTATATGATGGATGAATTTCTTATACCTAATAACCATAAATTTCAAGGAAAAACACGCATGAGAAAACAAGGTAATTAACACGTGAAACAATGAAAATAATGAAACATTATTAACTTACAGGTGGTAAACTATTATAATATAATCCTATATTATATTATAAATATGAATATTATTCTAGTATAAATTAATAACATGATTAAAAACATTATACTAGTGATTAAATTATGTTCAACCAAAAGGAAGTTTGAGGTAAAGGACTTTGTCTCAATCTTTTCATTAAGGTATATTGTAATGTTATAAACCTAATTTATTTTATATTGTGATATACTGACAATTTTATATTTAATATCCCAATTTATTAATAATTCATTTAATTCATTATTAAATATGTATTATTCATGCTAATTTATTTTTACTGAAAAGTTAAAAAGTGAAAATAATTTTATAACCCAATTTCTTTTCATTGGGTTATATTACTTATTCATTTCCTTTGAAATTTTATGATTATGTGTGTAATGAATTTTGAATATATTATTTTTTATTTAAACTTGTTTTATGTGGATTCAAAAATTTTCACAGAATTTATTCATTTATTTATCCTCACATCAACTTTATGATCTTTTTTGGTGTTTATTTCACAATCTTATTTTAATTAGGATTTCTTATACATGAATTTACATTGAAG
The DNA here is from genome assembly GCA_963277665.1 of Viscum album. NCBI lineage: Eukaryota > Viridiplantae > Streptophyta > Magnoliopsida > Santalales > Viscaceae > Viscum > Viscum album. Next base: position 2,103,812,940 of record OY728140.1, on the reverse strand, counting down.
GAAATTATTTAATAATTTTATAATAAAAACATTTAGTTTTCTTATCCTCTTGTTATTCATGATTTTTTAAATTAATATTTCCATTTCCACTTTTTTTTTACTTAAAATGATTGAGAAAATGTTTATAAGAACATATGACTTTATTTCTCCCTTCGATTAAAAATATCTTTTCTTCTGATACCAGAGTTTCTAAAAATATTTTCAAAAATGTTTTTAACATTATAAAAATGATTTACTAAGAAATTTTTACTAATGTTTGAATTTCTATAAAATCTTACTAATGTAATATTCATTCAATTTTCCAAAAAAGACCCATTGGAGTTTTACCAAAAACGTGAATGGAATCTTTTCTAACTTATACGACATGTATGAATTTTTATGAACTCATAACCACTCAATATTTTAAATATTATTTTATAAATTTCCAATTTTATTTTAAAAGAAAATTATTTACAAAATTTTATGTGACATTTTGTTTTTAAAAATGTTTTTTTAAATATGAAAAGGTTATGTTCCTCATTAATGTTTATTAAGATGATATTATAGTATTTTTATTCGTCAATGACAACAACCCTTTATTTTACTTATACCCCCCCATGGATATATTGTATTGATTCCATAATTATTCTTTATATGGATGGTTTATGATAATTTTTACTAAGTAAAGTATTGACATTCACTTTATTGAATCATTTTTGTAGTTATTAACTTCCCCTTAAAATATTCAATTTTCTGTGATCATTGGCCATTAAGTTTCCCCTAAATATCCATATTAATTATCATAGATATTATTATTCTTTAAAACATATATATTTTTCTACATATAAACTTTTATATTAAAATATATTTTATTTATTCTGTAAATATTGATAAATTCTTACCCTTTACTCAATACAGATATTTGATGATAAGACATATTATTCATGAATTAAATTGTTTATTTGACATATAAGGAGTATTTTGGACTTTTATATATGTAACATCCCAGGTAAATAAAGAATAAAGAATTTTCATATTTATTAATATTTACGAATTAAATATTAATTTTATTTTAAAGGGGTTGCTATGTTCGATAGCGTACCCGATACGCAACGATGAGTTTCTTTGAAACTTACGTAGCACACTAGTAATAAAATAATATTATTTTAAATGTTAGTTAACAAGTAGCCGTTGTACTGGAGGGAATGGATAGAAATAACTAAAATAGGATTAGATATGTTTTTAAATGTTTATACATTTACCCAATAAAAGATAAAGGCTTAAAATACGGAAAGAGTTCAATTTTAGGGCATATATACTCTAATTTTCACTAAAGGTTCACTTATCACCTTTTAATGGTGAACCGTCATTAAATATAGTTTTGATCACTCTTATAATTTATTTTGGACCAAATATAACTCTTCTTTAGAATCGGGACATCAAAATTTACTTTGTGTAAATTTTTGGTACCTTTCTGATAAAGTTCATTTTTTTTATGAATAGTGTAAAATGTTGTATTTTAATTCAAAACCACTTTTTAATCTAAATTATTTATATGATTATATTATTATTTTAATTGGTTTTAAAGTGAAATTATAAAATATTTTTACCAGTTAATCCAATGGTGGTCATTGGAATCAATTTCACTTTGAAATTGGACTTAAACTGGTGTCAATCTTTTGATACTTATTGTTTCACAAAAACACGCTATTTGTCATGACAACGGGAATTAATTATTAAATTAATTAATTTGACTTATATGTTTTGAATTTTGTAAAATGGACTTCATTTTTGAATTCGGAATATCAAATATAGCTTAGGGTGAATTTTTGGTAATTTTCTGAAAAACTTCAATTTTTGATGAATAGTGAAACCACTAAGTGGTAATCAAGCAAACTGATTTTTCAGTTAAATGAAAGTTTACCACTAATGTGTATTGAATTTTGAAAATCTGACATACATGGTTGTCATTAAGAAGTAAAATGTGGTTCAATGAAATTAAAATAATTTTTTGTTGAATAGTAATTTTTTTCATTAATCGCGATTAAAGGTAATTAGTGTAGTTTAAGGTAAAAATGGTATTATAAGAATGTGAAAACACCATGACACTTGTCCTAAACCTATTGGGTGAGTCATGGCCGACCAAGACAAGCCATGGGCCAACTTGGGGACCCCATGGAGCCACTTTAGTTGGAAAATGACATTAATATATATTTATTTAATGTTAAAGTGAAAATGACACTAACATAAATTGTTTTACTAACATAATTTTTGAGTGGGGTTATAAAAGTCCAAATTTTGATTATAAATAGTCATTGGAAAGATAAAAAGATTTCATACATCATAGTAGTTTTTTTATAATTTTTAGACATTAAATAAATTAAATTATATATGACATAATAATGATGCAGCGATGACATCATTATTTGACGATTTAAATAAAATGGAAAGATAATGTAAAATATATGAACTACACATGTCCAAAACTTATTGTATGAGTGGATTTCGAAGCCTTATCACATTATCCACGAATGATATCAATGTGGGACCTTTTGAAACCGAAACACATTTTTAAATAAAGTAATATTTCTTTACTTTCCAAAAGTGCCCCTCCTCTCCTCTTATAAAAGGCCCCCACCTCTACCTCATTTCACACACTTATCAAGCCTTTGGCTCGGCCAACCCCTGCCCAATTACTCTATCCACATCCCTCTCCTCATCCTAGAGGATTCCCTTTGGGAATAATCCTTTCAAAGGAATCCTTTAGGCTCAAATCAAAAGGGAGTTACACTTTTAAAGGTAATTCATTCTCTCTTGTTCATTTGTTTTATTTTGCTTCTCCAACCCTCTAAACTCTTTTTATTTGCTTATTTTGTAACAAAACCAGTATCTTCAATATACTAGGATTTTGTTATAATATTTATTTGATCTACACTCTCACACAAATACATCAAATGGTTAAAGAACATACGGTTTCCGTGGATGTCGAAATTCTGCCTCCCAAAACGATGATTGTTCAATACTCATTTAACACCTTCATGGTTGGCCATTATGATGTCACTATTTTTATATATGATATATAATATGTTTATGTTTTCTTTAAGCTTCTGTATTTTTCATTTTTGTCATACCTTTATGGTTTCCATTATGGGTAAACACGATATCTTCATTTAAGGAAGTGCGGACTACCGCCCCCTAAAAGTGATGTGATTCGTTAATGCCATATGTGGGACGTGTAAAGGATGGATTTAAAGTTATTATATATGATGTTATACTGGAATTATAATATACCTCTATATCATTATTATTTCTTTCCATTAAAGTATGAGATAGAAATGAAAGTAGCGTTCATGCGTACGTACGACTTACCGTCTCCATGAACGGTGCATTTCATTTTTGTCCCCAAATGTAATGTACTATTAAAATTACATGTATATAACGTATATATATAATTAATGATATATCTAAATGATGAATATAATTCTGGAATTAAAATATACATACCTCTCATTTAGTTTTAATTCCACTAATATGACAAAGAAATGAAAGTAGCGTTCATGCGTACGTACGGCTTACCGTCTCCATGAACGGTGCATTTCATTTCTTACCTCTAAATGATTATGTAATATTATAAATACATGTATATTCTGGATATATATGATATATATGATATCCAAATCAGGAATTTCATTCTGGATATAAAGAACTTTTGACCACACGAACAACATGTAATTGTAAGAAGTCAACTTTCGACTTAAGAACCAAATATTGACAAAACAAACATTATTAACTTAAATGGTTACATAATGTTTATAACATGGAAATAAGTGATATAAAAAGAATAATGAACTTTAAAAAGGTTCTTAATCAAGTATAAATTAACTCAAGTTTATTATTCAGGACGTTAAAGAACGATCGAGTCAAATCGGACCCAAGGTAAGGGACTTCGTCTCAATCTCCTTTCATTGAGGCATTTTTCGTTTTATACACAAATTTCTTTTATACGGTGTATAAAATCCTTTGAATTTTACTTTTATACAAAAGGAATCTTTTTCTATGAAGCGTTTTACTAAACGAAAAAAAAGAATGTTTTTTTTAACGTACGCGGTGACAATGACCTTTTCCGCCGCCGCGAGTATTATTTGATCTTTGGCTTTCTCAACAAGCCGTAATGTTTTTAGAATAAAATAAATACCATATAATCTTTTATGTATTTTGGTATTGAAAATGGTTTTGAAAAAGGATTCTATTATGTCAATATATTTATGATATATTGTGATTGAAATGTGGAAATGTTATCATTCCTCTATATTGGTTTTATGTTTTATGATTTTATACTGGTACTTGGACATTTTAACGGGTGGTTACGTTATAAACCATATGACGGGTGGTGCCGTGAATACCAGGACGGGTGGTTACGTTATAACCTCCAATGCATTGGGTATGGAAGTCGGCCGTATGGCTATTCCATTAAGTATGTATGGAAATTGGCCGTATGGCTATTCCATTAAGTGATATGTGTGGAAGTCAACCGTATGGTTATTCCACTAAAGTATGTTTATGTCCCAAGTTACCTTTATATATTCTATGTGTTCTTTATATGGGTTTTATGGTAATCCTTTGGTTACAAAAAGGTAAGTAATGATACTTTATTCAGTGAAGATTTTTTTTACTACTTCATGAAGGTGAAGTTATTACTTTGATATAGTATACATGGTTTACTTGATGTTTGAAAAACTAACAGTTTTCATTCTTTTTGTATCCCTTACTGAGCTTTTTATGCTCACCCCAAGTTTTTCGAAATGTTTTTCACAGGACTTAAAGTGGAATAAGGTCAAGGATGGGATCAAGGGAATTTTATGCTATCTAAAACATGGAATCTAGACATCTTTCTTTTTAAGAGTTTTTATTTTATGGAGACTTAGTAGAAGTGTCTACTTTGTAATCTTTTAAGATGTAATAGTTATGTTCTAATTCTCTAAAAGTCTAAACCTGAAAAGATCCTCAACGTATAATCCTGTAATAACTCAAGATTAAGTATGGTTTAAGGCTGGGGCCTTATAGTTGGTATCAGAGGTCGGTTTAGACAACTTTAGGAGTTAGAAAAGTGTTAAATTATAATATGATTGAAATGATATAGCATTTACGGATTGCCATGTTGCTTCGCCTAAGATATTTCTGTGTTCAGAATGGTTTTCCGCAGAGGAAACAAAGCAGATATATTGGGATGACATCAGGAGGAAGATAACCTTCCAAATCAGAAACCTGAGATGGTCGGAATCGGAACTGAACAGTTTGTTGCAGTGATGACACAGTTGAATCAGGCTATAAATGGTGGTGGTATCCATGCACGAGATCAGCCAGATCAACCGCAGAGGAACATGTCAGTGGTGGAACATTTCATGAGGCAACATCCCCCATCATTCAGAGGATCATCTGACCCTGTGCAAGCTAAAGGGTGGATTAAAGCACTGGAGAAGATTTTTGATGTCATGGGGTGTTCAGAACATCAAAAGGTTAGTCTTGCTCTTTACCGTTTTGAAGGTGAAGCTGATCAGTGGTGGTCGATGGTGAAAAATATAAGGGATAGTGATGAGATTGAGGATCTTCACTGGGATGAATTCAAAGGTATGTTTCTTGAGAAATATTTTCCTAAGGTGGTTCATCTTAGGATGGAAAAACAGTTCCTAGAATTGAGGCAGGAGGATGATTCAGTGGCTACTTATGAAGAAAAGTTCACTCGATTGGCAAGGTATGCTCCAAACTTCATACGAGATCTTGATAGTAAAATAATCCGTTTTTACTCAGGGTTAAAGCCAAAGTATCGAAGGGCTTTAGCTTCTCGTGAGTTCAAAAGTTATGAAAAACTTGTTCGATGTACGGAGAAGGTGGAAATGGAGTTTTCTGATGATCAGGTGTTCTATGACAAACAACAGAATAAGAGATCTAGTTGGCAGGAAAAGGGGAAGAATTCATCAAAGAAGCAAGGAGGTAAGAAAACCAAATATCCATCCTGTGAGAAGTGTGGTAAAATGCATCCTGGAGAATGTTTATCCAAGTCTGGTAAGTGCTTTCGGTGTGGTAAGTCTGGACACATTGCTCGTAACTATAAGGAAGATGATCAAGAAGGAAATGAAAAGCCAACGGTAAGATGTTTTAAGTGTAATAAAATGGGTCATTATGCAAACGAGTGTCCAACGAAGAACTCAACTGGGGGAATGCAGCCAGACTACAAGCAGAAAGGGGTGGTGAAATCCTTTGCAACAACTTCAGCAGATGTTGGGCCATCGAATGAAGTGGTATCAGCTCCAGGGAGCTCAGTATTTTTCGAAGATTGACTTGAGGTCGGGGTACCATCAGTTGAAAGTAAAAGAAGCAGACGTTCTGAAGACTGCGTTCTGTACTAGATATGGCCATTATGAATTTGTAGTTATGCCTTTTGGGTTAACCAATGCACCTGTTGTATTTATGGACCTTATGAATAAAATTTTTCATGAGTTCTTGGATAAGTTTGTGTTTGTGTTTTGAGGTTTGGGAAGAGTTTATGTGTGCCTTGTGATTCACAGTTGAAGAATGAGTTGTTTTTTTCATCCTAGCAGTACTAAGATGTATAGAGGTCTGCGGGAGTATTACTGGTGGGATGGAATGAAAAGAGACATTGCTGATTTTACTGTGACGTGTTTGACATGTCAACAGGTTAAAGCAGAGCGGCAGGGATGCTTCAGCCTTTACCAGTGCCAGAGTGGAAATGGGAAAACATATCCATGGACTTTGTTGTGGGATTACCGAGGACATATCGAGGTAATAATGCAATCTGGGTTATTGTTGATCGCTTGACCAAATCTGCTCATTTCCTTTCTATACGAGATACTTTCTCTCTAGATCAACTTTCCCGTTTGTATCTTAAAGAGATAGTCAGGTTACATGGAGTTCCTCTCTCCATTGTATCGGATCGTGATCCCAGGTTTACTTCTAACTTTTGGAAAGGCCTTCAGAAGTCGTTGGGTACTGAATTAAATTTTAGTACAGCTTTTCATCCTCAATCAGATGGGCAGTCAGAACGAAAAATTCAGACATTGGAGGATATGCTACGAGCTTGTTTGATGGATTATCAGGGAAGTTGGTACCAATATCTTTCTTTGGTTGAATTTTCATATAATAACAGTTTTCATTCCATTATACAGATGGCACCATTTGAGGCATTATATGGGAAGCGGTGTCGAACTCCAGCTTTCTGGGATGAAGTGGGTGATAGGAAGTTGATGGGACCAGAATTGGTAGAAGAGATGGAAGAAAAAGTTCAGCTGATTCAGAAACACATGAGAACAGCTCAGAGCAGGCAGAAGAGTTATGCGGATAACCGGAGGAAGGATCTATCTTTCAAGGTAGGTGATCATGTTTTTCTCAAGGATTCTCCTTGGAAAGGTGTGATGAGATTTGGTAAGAAAGGAAAGTTGAGTCCAAGGTTCATTGGACCATACGAAATTCTGGAGAGAGTTGGATCAGTTGCATACCGAGTGGCTTTACCTCTGAATTTATCTCAGGTACACAATGTTTTTCACGTTTCGATGTTGAGAAAGTATATGCCAGATCCATCTCATGTTTTGAGTCCAGAGGTAGTTTAGCTGGAAGAGAACCTATCTTATGAGGAACAACCGGTCCAGATTCTTGACCACATGGAGCAAGTGTTACGGAATAAGGTGATTCATCAGGTAAAGGTTTTGTGGAAAAACCATGTGATTGAAGAGGCAACGTGGGAATCTGAAAATTCTATGAGGGATAAATACCCCCACTTATTTTGATAAGTGAATAAAATTGCGTGGACGCAATTCCCAAAAGGGGGGAAGGATGTAACATCCCAGGTAAATAAAGAATAAAGAATTTTCATATTTATTAATATTTACGAATTAAATATTAATTTTATTTTAAAGGGGTTGCTATGTTCGATAGCGTACCCGATACGCAACGATGAGTTTCTTTGAAACTTACGTAGCACACTAGTAATAAAATAATATTATTTTAAATGTTAGTTAACAAGTAGCCGTTGTACTGGAGGGAATGGATAGAAATAACTAAAATATGATTAGATATGTTTTTAAATGTTTATACATTTACCGAATAAAAGATAAAGGCTTAAAATACGGAAAGAGTTCAATTTTAGGGCATATATACTCTAATTTTCACTAAAGGTTCACTTATCACCTTTTAATGGTGAACCGTCATTAAATATAGTTTTGAACACTCTTATACTTTATTTTGGACCAAATATAACTCTTCTTTAGAATCGGGACATCAAAATTTACTTTGTGTAAATTTTTGGTACCTTTCTGATAAAGTTCATTTTTTTTATGAATAGTGTAAAATGTTGTATTTTAATTCAAAACCTCTTTTTAATCTAAATTATTTATATGATTATATTATTATTTTAATTGGTTTTAAAGTGAAATTAGAAAATATTTTTACCAGTTAATCCAATGGTGGTCATTGGAATCAATTTCACTTTGAAATTGGACTTAAACTGGTGTCAATCTTTTGATACTTATTGTTTCACAAAAACACGCTATTTGTCATGACAGCGAGAATTAATTATTAAATTAATTAATTTGACTTATATGTTTTGAATTTTTTAAAATGGACTTCATTTTTTAATTCGGAATATCAAATATAGCTTAGGGTGAATTTTTGGTAATTTTCTGAAAAACTTCAATTTTTGATGAATAGTGAAACCACTAAGTGGTAATCAAGCAAACTGATTTCTCAGTTAAATGAAAGTTTACCACTAATGTGTATTGAATTTTGAAAATCCGACATACATGGTTGTCATTAAGAAGTAAAATGTGGTTAAATGAAATTAAAATAATTTTTTGGTGAATAGTAATTTTTTTTCATTAATCGCGATTAGAGGTAATTAGTGTAGTTTAAGGTAAAAATGGTATTATAAGAATGTGAAAACACAATGACACTTGTCCTACACCTATTGGGTGAGTCATGGCCGACCAATACAAGCCATGGGCCAACTTGGGGACCCCATGGAGCCACTTTAGTTGGAAAATGACATTAATATATTTTTATTTAATGTTAAAGTGAAAATGACACTAACATAAATTGTTTTACTAAAATAATATTTGAGTAGGGTTATACAAGTACAAATTTTGATTATAAATAATCATTGGAAATCTAAAAAGATTTCCTACATCATAGTATTTTTTTTATAATTTTTAGACATTAAATAAATTAAATTATATGTGACATAATAATGATGCAGCGATGACATCATTATTTGACGATTTAAATAAAATGGAAATATAATGTAAAATATATGAACTACACATGTCCAAAACTTATTGGATGAGTGGATTTCAAAGCCTTATCACCTTATCCACGAATTATATAAATGTGGGACCTTTTGAAACCGAAACACATTTTCAAATAAAGTAATATTTCTTTACTTTCCAAAAGTACCCCTCCTCTCCTCTTATAAAAGGCCCCCACCTCTACCTCATTTCACAAACTTATCAAGCCTTTGGCTCGGCCAACCCCTTCCCAATTACTCTCTCCACATCCCTCTCCTAATCCTAGAGGATTCCCTTTGGGCAGAATCCTTTCAAAGGAAGCCTTTAGGCTCAAATCAAAAGGGAGTTACACTTTTAAAGGTAATTCATTCTCTCTTGTTCATTTGTTTTATTTTGCTTCTCCAACCCTCTAAACTCTTTTTATTTGCTTCTTTTGTAACAAAACCAGTATCTTCAATATACTAGGATGTTGTTATAATATTTATTTGAGCTACACTCTCACACAAATACATCAAATGGTTAAAGAACATACGGTTTCCGTGGATGGAGAAATTCTGCCTCCCGAAACGATGATTGTTCAATACTCATTTAACACCTTCAAGGTTGGCCATTATGATGTCACTATTTTTATATATGATATATAATATGTTTATGTTTTCTTTAAGCTTCTGTATTTTTCATTTTTGGCATACCTTTATGGTTTCCATTATGGGTAAACACGATATCTTCATTTAAGGAAGTGCGGACTACCGCCCCCTAAAAGTGATGTGATTCGTTAATGCCATATGTGGGACGTGTAAAGGATGGATTTAAAGTTATTATATATGATGTTATACTGGAATTATAATATACCTCTATATCATTATTATTTCTTTCCATTAAAGTATGAGATAGAAATGAAAGTAGCGTTCATGCGTACGTACGGCTTACCGTCTCCATGAACGGTGCATTTCATTTCTTATCCCCAAATGTAATGTACTATTAAAATTACATGTATATAATGTATATATATATAATTAATGATATATCTAAATGATGAATATAATTCTGGAATTAAAATATACATACCTCTCATTTAGTTTTAATTCCACTAATATGACAAAGAAATGAAAGTAGCGTTCATGCGTACGTACGGCTTACCGTCTCCATGAACGGTGCATTTCATTTCTTACCTCTAAATGATTATGTAATATTATAAATACATGTATATTCTGGATATATATGATATATATGATATCCAAATCAGGAATTTCATTCTGGATATAAAGAACTTTTGACCACACGAACAACATGTAATTGTAAGAAGTCAACTTTCGACTTAAGAACCAAATATTGACAAAACAAATATTATTAACTTAAATGGTTACATAATGTTTATAACATGGAAATAAGTGATATAAAAAGAATAATGAACTTTAAAAAGGTTCTTAATCAAGTATAAATTAACTCAAGTTTATTATTCAGGACGTTAAAGAACGATCGAGTCAAGTCGGACCCAAGGTAAGGGACTTCGTCTCAATCTCCTTTCATTGAGGCATTTTTCGTTTTATACACAACTTTATTTTATACGGTGTATAAACTCCTTTGAATTTTACATTTATACAAAAGGAATCTTTTTCTATGAAGCGTTTTACTAAACGACAAAAATGAATGTTTTTTTTAACGTACGCGGTGACAATGACCTTTTCCGCCGCCGCGAGTATTATTTGATCTTTGGATTTCTCAACAAGCCGTAATGTTTTTAGAATAAAATAAATACCATATACTCTTTTATGTATTTTGGTATTGAAAATGGTTTTGAAAAAGGATTCTATTATGTCAATATATTTGTGATATATTGTGATTGAAATGTGGAAATGTTATCATTCCTCTATATTGGTTTTATGTTTTATGATTTTATACTGGTACTTGGACATTTTAACGGGTGGTTACGTTATAAACCATATGACGGGTGGTGCCGTGAATACCAGGATGGGTGGTTACGTTATAACCTCCAATGCATTGGGTATGGAAGTCGGCCGTATGGCTATTCCATTAAGTATGTATGAAAATTGGCCGTATGGCTATTCCATTAAGTGATATTTGTGGAAGTCAACCATATGGTTATTCCACTAAAGTATGTTTATGTCCCAAGTTACCTTTATATATTCTATGTGTTCTTTATATGGGTTTTATGGTAATCCTTTGGTTACAAAAAGGTAAGTAATGATACTTTATTCAGTGAATATTTTTTTTACTACTTCATGAAGGTGAAGGTATTACTTTGATATAGTATACATGGTTTACTTGATGTTTGAAAAACTAACAGTTTTCATTCTTTTTTATCCCTTACTGAGCTTTTTATGCTCACCCCAAGTTTTTCGAAATGTTTTTCACAGGACTTAAAGTGGAATAAGGTCAAGGATGGGATCAAGGGAATTTCATGCTATCTAAAACATGGAATCTAGACATCTTTCTTTTCAAGAGTTTTTATTTTATGGAGACTTAGTAGAAGTTTCTACTTTGTAATCTTTTAAGATGTAATAGTTATGTTGTAATTCTCTAAAAGTCTAAACCTAAAAAGATCCTCAACGTATAATCTTGTAATAACTCAATATTAAGTATGTTTTAAGGCTGGGGCCTTATAATATACATGTGGGGCTTATTTATAGATATCCCCTCAATGCATATATAGTTTCATGAGACAAATTAGTTTGATAGACTTAGTTGAATGGGTTTCTAGTGTATACCTACCCATCATCTTTAAACTATTTTGTGAAATGTTTTGATATTGGAGGTATCATGATTCCTGAGATCATGAAGTCCAATAATTAAGAATTTCTATTATCAAGAATTTAGTTGTTTTTATGCATGAAATTTTCATAATGATATTATCTCTTTATGAATTTCATTCTTATATTATCAATTAAATGGAATGTATTTTCTATTATATACCCTTCCATATTAATTATTCATTATATAGTTATGATATTCATGTTATTAATTAAATGGATTTTTTTTCAATTGTTTACCTTTTCATATTAATTATTCTATTAAAATTATTTAAGTGGACTATGTGTTCAGTTATTTACCTTTCCATGATTATACTTATTGATTCATGATAGATTCTACTATACTTAACCCTTATTGAGTATTTGAGATCGCCCCTATTCTGTTTCCTTTCCAATGAATCTAGTAAGTGTACTAAATATTATATACAAATGATATTCTAGAGGTTGTAATGATAATCTCAATTTTTTGTAATTTTTGTTTTACAATGTAATATGATAATCATGTATGTATCTAGTTTACCCAGACTACTAAAATATTATGTCATTTGGGATGTGATTCCTTGTATCTTATACCAATGTAGTAATCCATACACTAGATCCGAGTTACTGGGGTTGAGGTTCTTATATTAGGTATTGTAAAACCTTTATTAGGAACCTTGGGAACTAAATTTAGGAAAATATAGATTAGGGATCATAAATCTATAATATACTTTGAGGGTAAGCATAGAATACCATCTTATTGTTTAGGTAATATATAGATTATGTTGTTTTTCCAGGTAATACATCTCTGTATAGATTATACAAGTGAATGTGGTTCTAGAAAAAATTACCTCGGGGTAATAAATCCAAAAGGGAGTGTTGGTATTGATCTTATCGTCACCTCGTGCAAGAAAAAATTCCTTAATGTGCACCTAGTTAGACACTCCCATGTATTATACTCTGGAAAATTCAATTTTTTTTACAAACCATTTTGAAGGATTTGAATAGATGATGAAAATGAATGACCTAGGTTAAATTTAATGTGTCTTAAATTGAAAATATTTTTTCATGATTTAGATATCCTATAATTGATTATATAGTTTCCCACTTTGATTATTGTTTCTGACACTGTGTTTTTTAGTTTTAGTCAATGGTTGGAAGCTAAAGGAATTATGTTAACATTGAATACAATGGAAAATATAGTTACTATAAGAAACCAAATTAAATGATGATTATAGTGAAAGATATCATGATTATACCTAATAAGTTATATTGAAACAAGATTAATAACCTATACCTTAGCCAACTCTCAAACTCACCAAAGAATAAAATAATGGAGTTCACTAAGAGATATTTCTTTGGAGATCATGGAAGAAATAAGTATCAATTTACTTCATGATAGAAATGAGTAAAGTGAAACCTAGTAAAGTGTCTGAAAGGAATGGTAAAATTATTTATGTGTGGAGAAAAAGGACATAATTCAATGAATTGATGATGAAAATGATGAGTACAAATCAAAAGAAATAAATATTATCTTAGGTATCCATTTATTGTTCTTTTTATTAAATGTGGGAAACCTAGGAATTATACAAGTCAATGCCCTATTTTAAAGGTTTTCCCATAGACCATGGAAGGGTGTATGTTGATATATAATGGTTGAAGTATTTACGTATTGGGATTCAATAATTTAATTGTAAAATTATTTTTTTACCAATGATATTTTGGATATAAAAATCATGAAACATCTAAGGATTTTGTAAAATTTTAGAATCATATATGTCTCCATTAAATTAAGAAATACATATCCATCATGGGTTTATGATTTTAAGGGTTTTTATAATATTAAAGTCATAAAACCCCCTTTTTTAGGTTTTATGTTATGGGATTTGACCAATATTAATGGTATTTTGGGATACATTTATGGAAATATAACCCATTGGTTTAGAATATGTTTTAGTGAAAAAGTTATTTGTGGAATAATGCCCATACATTTTGTGGACATAAGTTTAAAGGTATTGGTAACCTTGAAGGTTTATATTATATTATATTTTTTTTGTAATTATTGGTCATCATAATTTGGGAACGTTATATAAATCATATTAGTATGGTATTTGAAAAAGTACAACCAGTATAATGGGTGACAACCCATTGCATATGGTGAAGGTTGCGGGGATAAAACCCACAACCGAAGGATGATAAGGGTTTTGTGACTCCCAAGGGACAACATGATTTCTTGGTTAATAATTCATAGTTTTTATTTAAATTATTTGAAAAATAAATATTAATTATGAACATGTTATTTTCCTTTTGAGGTTTAGAAATTCATAAATTGTTCTTACTATATTGATTTTAGAAAATATTTAGAAACACATGGAACAAATTTTCACCCTTTTATACATATTTTGATCCATTAAAAGTTAATTTTAGTTCTTCAGGCATAAAAAATTCATTTTTGGATATTAATTTCTTAGAGTAAGTGATGAATTGGAAATTGATCTAAGCCCAAAAAATGGATGAAATTATGTTTATGAAATAGAAACATATCAAGTAAGTGTATTTTTTATATATTCATAATTAGTAAAATAATTCATAAACATTTGGAAAAAGGTTTTTGAAACAAAAATGCTATCTTATCACCTTCATGTATGATGAATCAAATTATATTTAATATCATCACATATTTATGGTTTTGAGGTTCTTAAAATTCCATTGATCATTCCCTTTATTATGATCAATAACCTCTATCACTCTCTATAATTATTTATGATTTTATTCTATGTACATATCTTCACTTTTCAAAAATGTTCACTTACTTAGAGACATATATATGTGTTATTACATCAGACCTTTATACTTCCACTTCTCTATTATTAAGAGGATGCTTTATTAACCTATTTTATAATGTCGGCTTTGAAAAATGTAATTTTCAAATATCAGACCCATGATTTCTAATTGAAAGATCAAATTTCAAGGACGAAATTTATTTAAGGTGGGGAAATTATAATACCCCAAAATTATAAAATAATAACATTTTATTTTATTGTGTATGTTACACACAACTCTAAACTTAAATAACCCATGAAATATATTTATTTAAATTTAATACCTTCGATAGCTTGTAGAACATGTAACCCCGAGTATAATTGAACTGTAATATATTATACCATTAAAACATAGATGTTAAATTTTTTGGTATTAATAGTACTAAATAAATTATAAAATTATGGTTAGATATTTATTTTATAGAAAATAATTATAATTTTAAAAAATAAATGTTTTTTTAAATACTATATTTTTTTTCTTCTAAAAAATGGTTTAGTCACACTTTGCACGCATAATTTAAATTCAAATTTACCAATTTTATAAATTTTATTTGATAAAATTAATTTATATTTTGAAATAATCATATTAATATTATCTTAGGGTTTGTTTTTTGGATTTTTTAAAAATGTTTCATTTTTTGATGAATAGTGAAAACACTAATTTTTATCGAAAACTACATTTTATTTAAAAAATTTTAAAGTCTAAATTACTTTTGAAATTGGTTTTAACGTAAAATTAGTTCAATAATATTACATTTAAAATATTTTAGGTAATTTTAATCAATTTCATATTGAATATTTATTTTAAAATCTTCTATACTTATGAGATTTGTTTCTTTGAAAACCCAATTTTTCATCACATATTTTGCTATATTTTAAATTAGATTCTACCAGTTCTGTGAATTTAATTCTAAAAAATGGATTCCTTATTTTGAATAAGAATAATTTATATTATATAATAAGGGAAACTTAATTTTTATTCACTATTAATAGTAAAATCAGTAAAAATTAATTACCGCGTTTAAGGTAAAAATTGATCTACTAGGGGGTTAAACTAAATATATAAGGGTTAAAATGACCTAAAAATTATAAAAAAACCAATGGATGTACATATTTGTAACTTATAAAATATTATGGTTTATAATGAATCATTTTGGAGGATTTTTTAATGAAAAAAATGTCGGTGTAATTTATTCTTTTAAAAAATTCCTTGTGTGTCCTCTCCTCACTTATAAAAGGCCACCCACTATACTCCACTCTACACACATAAAAATACATTTTAACTAGTAAATAATTCCCAAAATAAATTCATTAATACTTTAAATCCACCTTATATCCCTTGTTTTTATCATAAATCCATCATAAGAAGGATTTTGTTACAAACCAAAAGAAATTACCTAAAGAAGAGGTAACATTCTTGAACGAGTGTTTTCATTTTATTTCTTATTCTACCACCATAAAATAATATTTAATCATGATAGTATGATAAAAATATAATCTAACATATAATTTTATATTATTATGTTTATGTAATATGTCACGAACCTGGCCGGGTCGCCATCCAACCCGGCGCCCGACCCAGCGCCCGACCCGGTCTGCGACATGGCCCGAAGGGAGTTCCCGATCCCCATGGGCTGGCACAAGTTCCTGGGTGTCAAAAATTACATGAGAACAATTTACCCAAAATAAAAGATAGAAAACAAACTAGCTAGATAAATAAACTGAAACTGGAAAAAGACAACCAAACACATCTTTAAACTATGAACATTTTTTAAGTCTACAACTCGAACCAATAACTAACAAGAAAAGACAACAACGGAAACTAAAACTCTTACTCAAAACCTCCTGGCAAAAGAGAGGTCACATCAACACCACTCTGCAAGAAAAGACCAACTACAACCTGAACCACCATCACTGATCATGATGTCACAACCTGGAATACACAAGAAACAAGGTCTACATACACCCAAAGGTGTATGTAAGGTGTGATCCAAAATCCCAGTAGGACGTCACCCAACAAAAAGTTTCCATGTATAAACATTAAATGAAAAATAAATATGCAGGCTAAATAAATGAAAGGACACCAAAGCTTAAACAACTTTAAATAAACAGTTTCTATAAGGAAATCACTTTTAAAGAAAACAACTTAAATAAAAGAAAACACTCTTGCATTAAAGAAAAACTCAAACCTTCACAGAAACCCAAAAGCTGCACCGTATGCCGACAGTGGGTATATAGTATTCCAGAAGCACCAAAAGTGGGAGAGGCCCTAATGTACTAAAGTTGTGTGGAGCCCTATAACCTCATGTCTCGGTGAACCATATCATACATTCCCATGAACGAGCCACTGGTAGGGAAACACCTCCTACCATAGTGGTCTCCAGTCATCAACCAATGTTTAGTTAGTGTTGTAAGCATCAATCCCACTAAGTGAAACTAGGAAGAGGCCACTCTCGTATCACTAGCACGCTAGTCTAGTCCACCCACCTAGTACCCATGCTTCCCCTTTTGTGCTCAAAATGTTCCAACTTCACATTTCATGTCAAACTCAAACAAATAAAACAAAAAGGGTGTAACATAAACCCAACACCAAACTTCCACACACACCGAAAACCATTTGACAAAGGATGCACTCCAAAAGATTTCACCCAACTCAATTAAAACAATTTCAGCATTGCTAATAATTGTTTATTAAAAACATATTAAATTTTCATCGTTAATAATTTTATTGAGACATATTAAATTGTTTGTAAACAAATTCTTTAAAAATAAATATAACTCGGCTTTAACACACAAAACCACTCAACCCTCTTTCATGACCAAACACACCCAACGCCACATCAAGAACACAAATTTCACACTTTGCACATTTTCACAAAACAAACACAAACATTATAAAAACACTAGAACACAAACATTGCACTTTTCACATATGAAAAACTAACTGAAAACATTAATAAACACTAGAAATTGACTAAAAAAGAGTTTCTAGACAAAGAACAGACCAACTGAAAACATTAATAAACACTAGAAATTGGCTAAAAATGAGTTTCCAGAAAAAGAACGCACCTGCACCACATAAACATATTGATAAAAGAAAGTAACACATAGAAAAAATTTAAGATAAACTAATCCACACACATAAGAATTAATCATGAAATATTTTTAATTAACTAAGAAATAAAATTAACTTATCAGATAATGTTTAAACGCGGAACCACCTACCTCGGTGTGGACCAACATCATAAATTTGGTGCGCAAAGCCTGCCTCACTTCGACCGCACCACAGATTAATGCAATTATTCCCTAATTCAAGAATTTAGACCAATTTTATCCCTATTAGACCCGAAAATCAAAACATGTGACCATTTATCCTCATAATCGAACCAAAGAAACACAAAAAAAACCCTTATAGAGACCGGACAAAGAATTACCTACACGAGACGAACCAGGGATAAAAGAGGGGGGGGGGGGTTCTGAAGGCACGTTGTGTCGGAAAATAGGGCGGTGCATGACTGTCCAAAGGAAAAAAGGGTCAATAGGTCTTCGGACACCGGTGCGAGGCTAATGCGTTGTGCGAAGCAACTGAGGGGGTGCGGCATAGCGGTTGCAGATCGGAGGGGAGGAGATGTGCCTATTCGATGCGCTGGGGGAGGCCGCACCGGCGGAGGCCGTGCCGGAGAAGGATGAACGAGAGGAATCCGTGCGGGATGAGGTCGGGAAAGAGGGGGTCGTGCGGGATGAGGCAGGGAAAGAGGGGGTCGCGCCAGTGGAGGCCGGGCAAGAAGGGCGGCCGAGTAGGAGGAGGTCCGACGAAGAAGAGTGAAGGGGAGGGGATGTCTGGTGCGGGTAGGGTTAGGAGGGGGAGCAGCAAAATGAAAATCGGGGAAAGGGGGGTCTTGTGCGATGGGGTAAAGGGGAAGAGTGAAACAAGAATAACAAAAAAAATAAAGAAATAAAAGAATAAGAAAAGAAAAATAAAATAAAATATGGTGAAATAAATTCTAAAAAAAATCTAAACCAATCTAATAAAATAATAATAATAATAATAATAATAATATGTTAAAAAAATTACAATTATGAAGAAAAATTTATTATTAAAAGCCTATGTGAATTATTTATGAAAATAATAATAATAATAATAATAATAATAATAATAATCTATATATTAATAATATTGTTATTATTATTTTTAGAACAACACAATGAATAATTTTATCTTTGCGACCACAATTTAATACCACAACCCAAATTTAATATTATTTGAAATAACAAGGATAATAATAACCTAATTGAAATATTAAATTAAACAATAATAATACTAATGATAAAACTAAAATAATAGAACCAGTCGTAAAATAATTACATTAATTATTGAGTCTGGACTCCGAGCATAAACGCGTACGTGGTCGCGGCATAGTCGCGCACCCATGTAATAATAAATTTATTCATAAGACGTTCCCTTATTAAGGTTGGGTGCTACTCAAGGCTGCGTGTATAGTCACACACCCACAAAAGATCTCAAATTCTTTTAAAATAGAACCAGTTCAAGCCGCATCTCAAAAGTGAGACCCTAAAATAATTAAATTAAAATAAATCATTGGTAGGGGTGTGAAAATTCTCCCCACCATGACACTTTCTATCCCCAGAAAGTCCCAAAATACTGTCAACCAAGGGTTCCAAGTGAGGCCACGAAGACACTTAAAACCAAACCTCAATCGCCCGAAGGCCCAGTATTCAGAACGCCACTGACCTGAAACTTCAATGATCTCTAAACCAGAATCACCAAACAAAATAATCAGCAACGAGGAATTCACTTCAAACAGAACTAAAACATGGAACACCCCGACCCCTAACTTATGGATCACCAGAGCCGCTCGAGATCTCCAAGAACGCTTGTCAAGCGACCCACTACCCAAGCTAAACAGTTAGCATGGTCGAGGTCGGGCGGAGCAGAAGTAAGGGATTTCTCCACCCAGTGCACTTTGAAAATAGAGTCTTCCATAAGCACGTCCTATGGTGGTCTCCCCACCATGTTAGGGTTCTCGTCAAACATTCGTTCTTTAAACCAAAACAACTCACCAACCCGGATAAACATCTAACACTGGATTGACCATCCATGATTTTTATGTTTAACCAACACAAGAGGGGACATCAGTGAGACCCGCATAGGGTCTCCCCACCATTTTAAAAATTCATAACACCACAAAACCCGCACGGGTATTCCCAGCTTACTTTAAGCAATACAGATTGAACCCTTCATCCCAAACCCACCACACGGGCTGACATACACTGATTATTCCTACAGTGGACAACACTCCTCCATATGAGATAACTTTGATAGCAGAAACCCCTAACTAAGAGGTGAACTAGACAGGTGCATGTCAACTCCACAAGACATGAGAATCTCATAGATGATTACAATTTCAATTTCTAAGCGACCCACAAGAAGGTTTACAGAGCCCGCCTACTGGCTTTAAAAGCATACTGATTCTTTATACCTCTTTAAGACCCAAGAGAAACTCCCATAAATTAAGACCACAACAAGGATACAAGGCCTTCAGAGATGGTTTTGCGATAAGAAAATTTAAGTTATCCCCATCTGTCATTGCATACTTAAGTTGGACCAAACTCGTACCACGTCCGATGAGTTTTGACTGCGCGCAAGCTTCACCCCGAGACCTATGGCTGGGGACCTGATATTTGAAGCATCTACCGCCTCATAGTCATAAGTTCACCACCTCTGACTGGAACTTCCTCTGCTAGAAAAGCATCCTACATTATTCTCCTTGTGTCTCGCACGACCACTCTATTAACATACCAACTGATAATTTCAGCAAATGACTTAGAGTGTCTGACTGACCACACTAGATATAGGAGGTTGAGCAGTCTGTCCGAAACAAAACACGAACTAATGGAAGGAGAACACCATGAAAAAGTCCATTTGGTTTACACTCTTCATCAGATAAGGGACATACTCTTACAACAATATAAACAGGACCAAAAACTTGTACGATTTTTAGACCAACGGTTCCACACTACTTCTGGGGAACATGGAACTAGCTCATCAGAAAGGTCAACACACCTCCTTCGCCACATGTTGACAGGTCGATCACCTACGAGATCAACCACTTTCCTTTCCTTCACTTAGGTACATCCGTAGAATGAGACTAGTCTTGTGGGTTTCTCTTGACGTCGCTATTCGCAACTAAAACGGAACCATCACCGTTTGCTGGTTTAGTCTCACTCCTCCAAACACACTCGAGACAACTTACACCCACACAACTTTTGGAGTTTCTCGAAAACTAGACACTTACAACTTCCCCAAATCATTCAACGATATCAAAATAACCTCGACGTCTATGAACCATCGACACAACCGAGGAGAACCCAACTCCCCCACTCCACTAGGAGTCTGGGCTGAGCCAAGAATCGAGAGACCTACTGGAATCCCATGGGACATTTCTAGGGGCTTATCTGAAATGAGAAACAGAAAACAACATTCCACAAATCCAAACACATGACTAAACAAACATCCACATTCCAGGAACAAATCCAATAATTCCAATTTAAAACATCAATACATTTTCAAATAAAAACACTCTCTTGAAAAACCAAGCATAATGCAATGAGACCAAACAACTCTTTTGAACTCTTCACTTTCACTCTGGACTTAAAATAATTTTCCAATTTCAAAAACCATTTAAGCACAAAAACTCATTTTTGAGAAAACCCCACTTTTCAGGAAACAAGAACCAGCCTTAGAAATCAATCACCCACCACTGATATTCGATGATGCCTAACAAATATGCATCTTCATGCCACTCAGGCACCCATACACACAATCCACCAGCTATCCCTTAATCACGTCCACATGCACGTGCGAGCACCCATAGGAATACGAGTGGAGAAAAAACAAGGCTACTCCGCTTTCGAAACAAAACACTCTCAATATCCGAAAATACTTTTTTTTCAAAACCATTTCAAAATTTCAAGGCAAATTTTCAAAATGCTTTAAATTTTTAAAACAACCCACTTCAATTTCAAATAACCCAAGACATTATTTTAAGAATTCAATTTTCAAAGAAATAAAACGTCAAATTTCAAAAAAAACATGGTCCAATAGAAATGCAACATGAATATCATGCCAATCACACACCAAAATAAAATAAGAGTAGTACCAAAGTCTTCTTCCCTTTTTAAAGGAAAACAATTTTGCGCGAATCCAAAAATTGAAGAAAGACATCGCAAACATTAAAGCACCTAGACAGAGGAATAGTGGTCATGTCTAACCCGGCTACATGGTCTAGCAAGTCATTCCCTAGGCAGGCACCAACCACTAAGAGTGTCGAACCGTACTCTCGGGCATCACATGGGTCACTACTCTATGTGAGTCCGCGCGCAATACCAGTTTACTCCTATTTTCATCCCCCATACACACATAGAAAAGCCAAAACATAAATCCCAGACTACCCTTGGTTAATCAAGTGTCACAACGAGTAGGAGTTTGCAATGCTCTTCTCGCACCTATCCCTTGAGTACCGACGGTCCTATCTCCAATCTACATGACATCCAAAATAACAAGAGCACAAACTCTCTCTGATACCATTTTTTCACGAACCTGGACGGGTCTCCATCCGACCCGGTGCCCGACCCGGTCCGCGACATGGCCCGAAGGGCGTTCTCGATCCCCACGGGCTGACACAAGTTTCCAGGTGTCAAACATTACATGGGAATGTTTTACCCAAAATAAAAGACAGAAAAAAAACTAGGAAGATAAATAAACTGAAACTGGAAAAAGACAACCAAACACGTCTTTAAACTATGAACATTTTTTAAGTCTAAAACTCGAACCAATAACTAAAAAGAAAAGACGACAGCGGACACTAAAACTCTTACTAAAAACCTCCTAGAAAAAGAGAGGCCACATCAACACCACTCAGCATGAAAAGACCAACTGCAACCCAAACCACCATCACTGAGCACGATGTCACAACCTGGAATACATAAGAAACAAGGTCTACGTACACCCAACGGTGTATGTACGGTGTGATCAAAAATCCCAGTAGGACGTCACCCAACAAAAAGGTTCCACGTATAAACATTAAATGACAAATACATATGCAGGCTAAATAAATAAAAGGACACCAAAGCTTAAACAACTTTAAATAAACAGTTTCAATAAGGAAATAACTTTTAAAGAAAACAACTTAAATAAAAGAAAACACTCTTGCATAAAAGAAAAACTCAAACCTTCATAGAAACCCAAAAGCTGCACCGTATTCCAACGGTGGGTATATAGTAGTCCAGAAGCACCAAAAGTGGGAGAGGCCAAAAAGTACTAAAGCTGTGTGGGGCCCTAGAACCTCACATCTCAGTGAACCATATTATACATTCCCATGCACGAGCCACTGGTAGGGAAACACCTCCTACCACAGTGGTCTCCAGTCATCAACCAATGTTTAGTTAGTGTTGTAAATGTATATCCCGCTAAGTAAAACTGGGAAGAGGATAGTCCCGTATCACTAGCACGCTAGTCTAGTACCCCCACCTAGTACCCAGGCTTCCCCTTTTGTTCTCAAAATGTTCCAACTTCACATTTCATGTCAAACTCGAACAAATAAAACAAATAGACTGTAACATAAACCTAACTTTACACTTCCGCACACACCAAAAACCATTTGACAAAGGATGAACTCCAAAATATTTCACCCAACTCAATTAAAACAATTTCTGCATTGCTAATAATTGTTTATTAAAAACATATTAAATTTTCATCATTAATAATTTTATTAAAACATATTAAATTATTTGTAAACAAATTATTTAAAAAGAAATATAACTCGTCTTTAACACACAAAACCACTCAACCCTCTTTCATGACCAAACACACCCAACACCACATCAAGAACACAAATTTCACACTTTGCACATTTTCACAAAACAAAACCAAACATTATAAAAACACTAGATTAAAAACATTTCACTTTGCACATATGAAAAACTAAGTGAAAACATTAATAAACAATATAAATTGACTAAAAACGAGTTTCCAGACAAAGAATGCACCAACTGAAAACATTAATAAACACTAGAAATTGGCTAAAAACGAGTTTTCAGACAAAGAACGCACCTGCACCACATAAACATATTGATAAACGAAAGTAACACATAGAAAAACATCAAGATAAACCAATCCACACCCATAATAATTAATCAAGAAATATTTTAAATTAACTGAGCAAGGAAATTAACTTATCAAACAATGTTTAAACGTGGAACCAACTACCTCTGTGTGGACCAACAACGTAAATTTGGTGCGCAAAGCCCGCCACACTTCGATCGAACCACATATAAACGTAGTTATGCACTAATTCAATAATTTAGACCAATTATATCCCTATTAGATCCAAAAATAAAAACACGTGACCATTTATCCTCCAAATTGAACCAAAGCAACACACAAAAAAACCCCCCTAATAGAGATCAGACAAAGACTTACCTGCGTGAGAAGAACCGGGGAGAAAAGAGGGAGTGTTTCTGAAGGCACGTTGCATCGGAAAATAGGGCAGTGAACGACTGTCCGAAGGGAAAAAAGGGTTGAGAGGTCTCTGGACACCGGTGCGAGGCTACTGCGTTGTGCGAAGAAACTGAGGGGGTGCGGCGCGGCAGTTGTAGACCGGAGGGGAAGAGATGTGCCGGTTCAATGCGCCGGAGGAGGCCGCATCGGTGGAGGCTATTCCAGAGAAGGATGAATGGGAGGAATCCACGTGGGATGAATTTGGGAAAGAGGGGGTCACATGGGATGAGGCCGGGAAAGATGGGGTCGCGCTGATGGAGGATGGGCAAGAAGGGCGGTTGAGCGGGAGGAGGTTTGGCGAGGAGGAGTGAAGGGGAGGGGATATCCGGTGCGGGTAGGGTTAGGAGGGGGAGTAGCAAAATGAAAATCGGGGAAAGGGGGTCTTGTGCGATGGGGTAAAGGGGAAGAGAGAAACAAGAATAATAAAAAAAAAAGAAATAAAAGAATAAGAAAATAAAAATAATAAAATAAGGTGAAATAAATTCTAAAAAAAATCTAAACCAATCTAATAAAATAATAATGAGAATAATAATAATAATAATAATAATAATATGTTAAAAAAATTACAATTATGACAAAAAAATTATCATTAAAAGCCTATGTGAAGTATTTAAAAAAAAAAATAATAATAATAATAATCTTAATATTAATAATATTGTTATTATTGTTATTAGAACAACACAATGAATAATTTTATCTTTGTGACCACAATTTAATACCACAACCAAAATTTAATATTAGTTGAAATAACAAGGATAATAATAACCTAATTAAAATATTAAATTAAACAATAATAATACTAATGATAAAACTAAAATAATAGAACTAGTCGTAAAATAATTTCATTAATTATTGAGTCTGGACTCTGCGCATAAACGCGTACGTGGTCATGGCATAGTCGCGCGTCCATGTAATAATAAATTTATTCATAAGACATTCCCTTATTACGGTTGGGTGCTACTGAAGGCTGTGCGTATTGTCGCACACCCATAGAAGATCTCAAATTCTTTTAAAATAGAACTGGTTCAAGCCGCATCTCAAAAGTAAGACCCTAAAATAATTAAATTAAAATAAATCATTGGTCGGGGTGTGACATAATAGATTATATCCATCTCATCTTTGATCAAATGAGAAATAAAATTGTCGATTGTGTGTACGATGGACTACCGCTATGCTAACAGATGTAATTCATTTTCCATCAACACATTTCATGGTTGGTTATAATGATGGATTTAAAAACTTTATATGAAATTTATTATATTTGTATACTTATTTAATTTTAATATCACATCTAAATTCTAATGTTCCATTCTGTTTAAAATGTGACAACATCACTCATATGTATGGCAGACTACCACCTCATGAAGTGATGTGATTCGTTTTCCACAAACTCATTATATGGAATGTAATAAGGATAAATATAATGTATAAATTTGATATATATTACATTTTATTGATTCTTTAATATTAATATATCAAAAAATTCTTTATATTTTCACTCGTCAGTGGAATGATATCATCGCTCGTGCATATGTACGACATACCGTCTCTACGCAACGATGTGATTCATTATCCATTTACAATATTCAAAATGATTATAGAAATGTATATAATGCACCATTATGATATTTATAACATTAATATAATTATATAGAATATTTATCTTTATTCTATACCTAACAATCACAACTTTCATGAAAAAAAAACGCATAAAAAACATGGCAATTAACAACCAAAACAATGAAAATAATGAAATATTATTAACATACGAGTGGTAAAATGTTATAATGGGAACCTATATGATATTATAGATTTTATTATGGTTTGGGATAAATAATTAATATGATAAAAACTGTTATACACGATATTAAATCACATTAAACCAAAATGAAGTGTGAGGCAAGGGACTTCATCTCAATTTCTCTTCATTATGGAAAATTAAAAAATTATGCACCTAATTTATTTTATATGGTGTATATAATTCCCCTTTTATGTGTAATATCATGATTAAGTAATAATTAATGGTATTTTAAGTTCCAATATGAATTATTTAATCAAAAGGTATTTTGACTTAAGATTTACTAAGTGGTAAATAATTTCAAAACTCAATTTCTTTTCATTGGGTTATATTACTTCTTTATTGTCATTGACATAATAAGATTATATATGTAAAGAATTTTTCATATATTATTTTTTATTGAAACTTTTATTATATTGATTTAAATTTTATACAAATAATAATTTCCTTGATTAATATTTAATGTTATGATATTTGTAAGGGTTTATTTCATAATATCGTTTTAATCGGTATTGTTTATACTTGAATTTCCATTGAAGAAAATTAGTTAATAATTTTATAATAAACCCCTTTAAGATTATTATAATATTCTTATTAATTATTATTTTTTCAAGTAATAGTTATATTTTTCCAATCTTTGGTACTTAAAATGGTTGAGATTGTTTTAATAAAATTTGAAATTAATTCTGTCTTCAATTAGAAATCTCATTTATTCCAATACCAGGTTTTATAAAAATGTTTTCAATTTTTTTTAAAATTATAAAAAATATTTATTAATTCATTTTTCCTATTTTTTACTTTTTAATTTTTTTAGAAGGAATATTCATTTCTTTTTCTAAACAACACCCATTTGGATTTTACCAAAAATGTGAAAAGAATATTTTTTAACTTATATGGAAAGAACATAATTTCCTACCATCATGACAAATCAATGTTTTAATGCCGATTTTACAAGTTTCAAATTTTATTTTCAACGAAAAGTATTTTCAAAATGTTTTGTCAACCTTTTGGTTTTAGAAATGTGATTTTCAACATGAAAATGATATTTTCCTAAAAATGTTTTCAAAGATATTCTTATGGTATTTCTATGAGTAAAAAACAACAAAACTTTATTTTAATTATAATAAAATAAGGATATGTTGAATTTAGACCATCCATATTCTTTATTTAGATCGTTTATGATCATTTTGACCAAGCATACTATTGATATTCACTTTCTAGAATTATTTTTGTAGTCATTATCGTTCTCTTGAAATATTAATTTTCTATGATTATTAGACTATAAATTTTATATAAATATATATATTATTTATCATGGATATTAATATTTATTAAACCAAATATTATTTCTACAAACATTTTTTTACATTGACAGTTATTTTATTGAGTGTGGAAATATTGATAAATCTATATTTTTTACTCAATACAGATATTTGAAGATAAGGAATATTGTTCATGAATTAATTTTATTATTCAATATATGAGGAATTATTTGTAAATATATAAATAGGTGGATCCCAGTTATATATATCCTCATGATTCATTGATAGTCACATGATAGAAATTAGTTGGATATCCTTAATTAAATTGGTTTATACTGTATACCCACCCATGGGTTTTAAACTATCTTGTGAAAGGTATTGAAATTAGTGGTATCCTGATTTCTGAAATCATGATGTCTAATAATTAAGAATTTTCTTCATCAAGAGTTAATTTATTATTATCCATGATATCTTCACAATGATATTATCTCTGGATTCATTTCATTCTTAGTTTATTAATGAAATGTAATGTGTTTTTAGTTATTTACATTTCCATATTGATTATGCCTTATCCAGTTATGATATTCATGTTATTGATTAAATGTAATGTGTTTTCATTTATTTAACTGGCAATATTTATTATTATTTTAAAATTATTTAAATGGAATGTGTGTTAAGTTATTTACCTTTCCATAATTATGCTTATTTATTCATGACATCTTCAACTATACTTAACCCTTACTAAGAATCTAAGGTCACCCTTATTTTGTTTCCTTTACTTGTAATCCAAGAAGTGTTCTAAGAATTATATGAAAGGATATTCTAGAGGGAATAATGATTTTCTCCAAAATTAATAATTTGTCTTATAAAATTTAATTTGAGAATCATGTATGTATATAGTTTACCAAGATTACTAAACTATTTGGTCCTTTGTGGGATTCAATTCCTTTCATATTATGCCAATGTATTAAAGTAGTCACCCACTAGAGGTTAATGGGGTTAGGGTCATTATAGTTGGTATCAGAGTAAGTTTATTAAAAACATTAGGAACTAGATTTAGTAAAACATAGATTAGGTATCATAACCCTGTGATAGACATTGCATGTAAGTATAGAAGAACATTCTAATATTTTAGTAAGGTAGAGATTATAAAATTTTTCTAATAAATACATACCTCTCTATATACTAAAAGTGGATTTGGTTCTAAAATATATGTACATAGGGGTAATAACACCAAAAACGGTGCATTGGGATTGACCTGATCTTCACATGGTGCTTGATAATGGGCCTTACTAGCACTGGGTTTGGAACTCCTAGGGGATATTCTTTGGAAAATTCATATTTTTTTAGAAACCATTATGAAGGATTTGAATAGATAATGAAAATGAATATAAAATGTTAAAATTAAGGTGTCTTATAGTTTAAATAATGAATCATGATTTAGATAACCTATAAATGATTATATAGTTAACACTATTATTATTGTTTTTCACACTATGAATTTTGATTTTATTCAATGGATGGAATCTAAAGGAATCATGTTAATATTAAATGGGAATGACAATGTAGTGATTATAAGAAACTAAATAGGATAATGATTTGAGTGAAAGATATCATTATTATGCCTAATCAATAATCCTAAAACATGATTAACAACTTATAGCTTAACCAACTCTTGGAATCACCAAAGAAAAGAAGGATGGAGTTTGCTAAGAGATCATGTGTTGGAGAATATGGAGGAATTAAGGCTCAATTTACTTCATTTTAGAAATATAGAAAGAGATTCCGAGGAATGTTTTTGAAAGTAACCAAAAAAATTTTTCTGTGTGGAAAATAAGGGCACAAATAAATGAATTTCCAAGGAAAAATGAATATTATTATGGAATAAAATAAATATCATCATAGGGATCCATTTATAGTTTGTTGTCTTAAATATTTTGAATATAGGAATTACCTGACCCAATTACCTATTCTAAAGTTTAACCCCTATACTAAATAATGTATGATATTGAAATAAAATGGTTGAAGTATTTATGTATTGGAATTGAATAATTAAATTGTAGAAGTATTTTTTTATAATGGTATTTTGGTTATAATAATCATGAAACATCTAAAGACTGTGTAAATTTTTAGAATAATATATGTCTCAATTAACTTAAAAATTATGGATACCATCATGGTATTATGATTACAAGGATTATCATAAGTTAAAATCCCTAAAAACCATTTTTTATGTTTTAGGTTATGGGATTTGGCCAATATTAATGGTATTTTGGGGGACTTTTATGGTAATAAAACCCATTGGTTTAAAATATGTTTTAGTGAAAAAAGTTATTTAAGGAAGAATTATCTTACATTTTTTAGACATAAGTTTAAATTAGTTATAAACCTTTAAATTTTATCTTATCTTTAATGTTATATTAATTATAGTTCATCAAAATTTTTGAATGTTTTAGGAACTATATTAATATAGTTTTTAAAGAAGGAAAAGCCACTTGACGAGTGATAAACTGTTGCATCTGGTGGAGGTCATGAGTCTTGAACCCATAATCGAAGGAAGATAGGGGTTTAGTGACTACCACTATCTTAAGTGATGTAATGATTAATATTTCCTTATTTCTTGTAAAATAAATTGATGAATAAATATTATTGATGAACCAGTGGTGTTACCATTAGGATTTTAAGATTAATAACTTATGCTAATCATATTAGTTTTGGAAAATATTTAGAGATAAATGGAAAGACTTGTCACTCTTTTATGGATATTATAATCCATTAAAAGTTAATTTTTGTGATTTAGGCATAATTTTTTTTGGATATTCATTTTTTGGAGTAACCGATGAATTGGATATTGATAAAATCACAACTAAAAGATAAAATTATAATTTTGAAATAGAAATATATCAAGTATATTTCATTATATTCATATATAGTTAAATAATTCCTTATCTTTTAGAAAAGTATATTGAAATGAAAATGTTATCATATTAAATTTATATCCAATAAATCAAATATCCTTTTAACTCATCACAGATTTATGGTTTTTAGGTCCATAACATTCCATTGATAATTCACTTTCTTATAATCAATGACCTCTATCAATCTCTATAATTATTGATGGTTTTCTTCCACATCCATATATTCACTTTCCACCAATGTTATCCTACTTAGAAAACTATTTATGTGTTATTCCATATGACATTTTTTACTTACCTTTCTCTCTTATTAAGACGATGTTTTAATAACCGTTTATTCTATGTTTGTTTTCAAGAAAAGAATTTTCAAATATCAATCCCTTGATTTCTCAATGCAAGAAAAAGTTGCGAGGATCAAATTTATTTAAGGTTTGCAGAATGTAACCAACTAAAATAATAAAGAAAAATATTTTATTCAATATAATATGTGATACACAACAATGATCTTAAAAAACCTATAAAATATATTTATTTAAATTTAATCTCTTCCATAGCTAGCGAAACACGAAACCCTGAGTCTAAATAAAACAAACCATATTATACCATTATAAACTATAAATTAAATTTTTGGGTATGAATAATTATAACTAAATTATTAAAATTATGGTTATATATTGATTATAAATTAAATAAGAACCATTTAAAAGAAAAATGAAATGTTTTTTTGGAAAAGTGTATTTTTTCTAAAAGATGATTTGGTCGCACTTTACGCACATATTTAAAAATTATTTTTTAATTTTTTTTAAAATTTATTTGATAAAATGAACTTAGTTTTTGAAATAATCATATCAAAACTATCTTAGTTTGATTTTTTAATTATTTTTTTTACTTTTCGATAAATAGTCAAAAATACTGATTTTTATTGAAAACTTCCTTTTCATTTAAATAAAAGAATGGTTAAATTACATTTTAAATTATTTTTAAAGTATAATTAGATCAATTATATAAAAATTTAACTTTTTTTATGTCATTATAATAAACTTATTACTTAATATTTGATATTAAAAACCTTATATGCTTATGATCATTTTCTCTTTGAAAACCTACTTTTTCGTCACATCTGCAGGTAAAATTTTAAATTTGATTCTGAAATTTTTTTGAATAAAATTGGGAAAAATGGATTCCATATTTGGAATAATAATAATTTTTTAGCTAATAATTTAAACTTTATTTTTTATTCATATTAATATTAAAATCATTAAAAATTAATTATCATAGTTAAGGTAATAACTAATTAACCAAGGGGTTAAACTTAAAATATGAGGGTTAAAATGGTCTAAAAACTATTCAAAAACATAATTTATGGAAATAGTTATACCTTATCACATATAATGTCTATAATGACCCATTTTTATGCTTTTATTATGATAAAAATATGGGTGTAATTGATTCTTTAAAAAAATTCTATTTGTGTCCTCTCCCTCACTTATAAAAGGACACCCAATCTCCTCGAATTGTCACACTTAAAAATCCATTTGTATTAGAAAATACCTATAAAAATCAATTAATTAATCCCCTATAAACATCATATATCTATTATTTTTATCATAAATCCATTCTAGGAACGATTTTGGTACAATCTAAAATAAGTTCCCTAAAGAAGATGTAATGTTCCTAAACAATCATGTTCATTTTATTTCTTCTTACAACTCCATAAAAACTTTTTAAATCATGAAAATATAATAAAACCAGTATCTAAATTATAATTATATTTTTTATGTTAATTAAATAACCTAAATCCATCTCTTACTCCATCAAATGGGAAATTAAACTGTTGATTTTGTGTGTGGTGGACTACCACCTCATGAGCCAATGTAAATAATTTTCCATCACCACCTTTCATGGATGGATAAAATGATGGATTTAATAGATGATTAATATATTTTTGGTATTATTATACTTATCTAATTTTAATATCACATATAAATTCATACATTCCATTCTGTTTAAAACACGATAACATCGCTCGTGTGTATTGAAGACTACCACCTCACGAAGTGATGTGATTTGTTTTTTACTTAAGCTTTTCATGGAATGTATCAGGGATAAATTTTAAAGAACCCGAACCTTCGTTTCAGGAATGTTTTTCCTTTTTCTGGAGTTTTTGAGAAAAGAGGAGTTTCTGGAAATTTTTGAAGTACATGTCGTGTACTTTATAAGTACACGCCGTGTACTTTGATGCCGCTCGAGGCCATGTGATGGCGGTGTCCTGGACACACACACGACCATGTAGGGGTGATGTGGAGGTCTCTTAATGTGGAGTATGGAAAAGCCTAGTACATGCCATGTACTCTAAAAGTACACGCCTTGCACTTTATGTTTTTTCATTAAACGGACCGGGGTCGTGTCTTAACCCCAGAAATGTCTTCTTCTCCAGCTTCTTCGACTGAGAGCGAGGGTATGACTGCATATCTTCTCTGAGACACTGATCAGTCACTGGTTATTTAAATCAAACGTCGTCAGTTGAAATAGAATCGCAGTAGTGAGTTCTTGGTTCTTCTTTGGCCACGTTTCCTGATTGTTCCTCTTATGAGAGTTATCGTAGGTTGAACGTTTAATTTTTTTTTTGCAGATCTACTCCATTCTAGGCCGATTCATGAGCCTATGTTCAAGTGTATCAATCTACTAGGATCGAGGTAGGTGGTTTGTTTCCTTACGTTGAATGTCTTTGAGTTTTTGTGA
Source organism: Viscum album (assembly GCA_963277665.1). Classification (NCBI taxonomy): domain Eukaryota; kingdom Viridiplantae; phylum Streptophyta; class Magnoliopsida; order Santalales; family Viscaceae; genus Viscum; species Viscum album. The sequence goes on along the minus strand of OY728140.1, from coordinate 2,103,779,799 downwards.
AAAATTGCAGGATTCCCATGTTTCGGGTATCTCGGGTTAGGTATTTTGGTCCTATTGTTTAATTTCCTTAGATTTCTTGTCATCTTAAGGTTAATTGAAAATAATATATTCTTTTTTTCATGTTTTAGGATCACTCTATGGGGTTTTCCCTTGTTTTGGCTATTTATCACCTTTTAGATTAGGTTGCCTGTGAGGCAGACCTTGTTGCATTGATTGCCTGCCTTGATATAGTTGATTGCATGTGCTGCCTACTGTTTATATGATTTTGATGCATTGTATCTATTAGAAAATTATTTTTTTTGAACTTACTTAGGGCTGCTGATAGTAAATTATGCACGACTGGACTGCTCAGGGCTGTGTGAATTGGGTGCGATAGACTAAAGAGGGAATTGACGATTAATGGATTCCATAGAGAGTCTGTTATAAATTAGTATCATTTGCACGACCTACAGGAATTGGACTTTGTGATTCTTTAGAGTGTCCTTAGTTACATATCGAGACTATAGGGGGAATTATATGTAAGTGCTTCCTCAGAGAGTCTATAGCTATAGTTGTAAGACCGCAGGGGAATTAACGGTGAGAGCTTCCTAGAGTGTCTGTTCCTTTGTATGATTACTTAACTAGAGGGTCCTGCCAGTATGAGCCACCCAGAGTGTCATTGTGAATATTGTTTGGTTGTTTGTGATGAGTCCACCTAGCCAAAGAACAATCTTGGGTTTTGTACTGCTTGTTGTTTAGGTAGTCTGATGAGATACATGTTGTGTTACTTGCTATGCCTTGGGAATATAGAGTTGTTTTCTTGATTCCTTGGTTGATAATTAAATGATGGAATTAAATTAATAAATAAATGTGAATGGAGATTTATAGGATTGTTTACTTTAGTGTACTCCTATTTTCTTTACAACATTTATTTCCATTACTTTTTCTATATTGCTCACTGATAGTAGGGAACAGATCTTGTGATGGTTGCCTACTAAGATTAGTCTCACACCCTATTTGGGTCATGATTTTCAGCCCAAACAGGTTATATGGTTGAAGGTGTGGATATGGATTGTGGACCTTCTACTTCAGGTACAAGATTGCTGGTTGGAGCTGGAGAGCATAGGACCGGGCATAGGCTTTCGATGCTGCTGGAGTTGCTGTTTACTTTTAGTACATTGATTCTCAGTTGTATTTCACCACGTTGTTGTGTTTGATGCTTTCCTTGGATACTTGTACATACTGCATCATTATCATCATTATTATACATTCTTTGCTTCCGCTGTTAGTTTCAGTTATTGTATGCTGGTTACTACTTCTGCTATTGACTGTTATTTCCTTTTCCTTGTATACTTTATCAAATGAGGTCATAGTTTCCCCAATGACCCACCAAGGCCCTCGCAGCTAGTCGGAAGCCTCTGGAATTTTAGGAAATGCACTTGAGGTCATGTGGCGAACTGGGTACGGGGCACCAGTTGAGTGGCTCCGGATTTGGTTCGTTACAAAGTGGTATCAAAAAAGTATCTTTCCTTTTCTATTGACTTACTATTTAGAGACATTGGACAAGGATATGAAAAAATAGGTAAATGGTAAATAGATTTTCCCGGGAGTTCTATAACCCGTGTACATGAAAAAATCTAGGTTACCTCGAATATTGCAGTTTTTGAGTTTTGCAAATGTTACAGTTTAATTGATTTCACCATTGGGTGGTGAACTTGTTTTGTGATGTTACTATTTATATGATTTTGGTTCTATTTTTTTGAAACTAGATGAGATTAGGGTATGCTATCTCATTCATCATATAGGAACTTTTTTAGAAAATCACATGTCATGCATTTTTCTATGCCATATAAATTTCATTAGAAGTTGTATGCTGTTGTAATAGAATTTGTGATAGAATATGCATGCTATTGTGATAACTGCTGTTATAGAATACCTGCTATGTTGATAGGGTATCTTTTATTGGAGCTTCTTTATCATGGACACCAAATTTTGGTCTTAGAGGTGTTATGGGCCTTCGAGGATTGGAATTTGGTGGATCGTGAGTTTGTTATACTGTTTACTTGTTATATACATTGTTATGATGCCAAACTTTGATTCGTGGGAAGTATGGACCCTCACGGATCGGAATTTGGCACCTTAAACCTTGTTTTATGTGTTTTTTGGGCTTCAAAGCAGATTCTGAGCTACTGCCTGGAAAAAACCAGAATACACGGTGTGTATTTTATTAATACACGTCATGCAGTTTTAAACCGTGTCAGTCACTGTGTAAGAAGAAACATGGGGTTCTAAAAAATCCTATAGGAACACGTCGTGTACTAGTTTAGCACGCCGTGTAGTATGAAATAGGTACCCCGACCGTGTCATGAACAACACGGGTCGTGTTATCTTTTCACATACACGCCGTGTCTGAATCTTACACGCCGTGTAGTTCGATCTAGGTACCAGCTGTGTCATGAACAACATGGGTCTGTGTTATCCTTCCTCGTATACGCCGTGTCCATCCGGAACACGCCGTCTAGTTTCGGCCGTGTGTCAGGCCGTGTCGCTAACAAAACGGGCCAGGTAAGGCATGTCTAGTACACGCCGTGTCTTCCTTGAACACGCCGTGTAGTTTTGTCTTAGAGGATCTGTGTGGATTAACTGTTTGGAAGGAATCGTTCAAGGAAGAGGATTCAAGTACATACCGCGTGTTAGTACAACATGCTGTGTATTGGGGGTGTCACACGACTAGTTTAGGTGGAAGTAAACACCCATGTGAATGACCTAACGGAACACGCCATGTGGGGAAAGAAGACGCCGTGTAGTCATGTTTTTCATAACTTGAGTGCCTTATTTTTTCTATTCCTTCTTGTACCTTTATATTTTTTTGTCTTTTTTAATCCTAAATCTGAGGTGTGCTTTTGACCTTTCAGAGCTATGGCACCGAGACGTCCTCTGGTTGACCGTCAGTTGCAAGGCAGTGACTGTACGCCTGATATGGAAGATCAGGGACTACTAGTAGTTCCGTCGATTGTTCCAGATATGGCAACTATAGTGATTCCAGACACTGGTGCTGACACCCAGTTCAGAAAGGGTTTCATGAGATTCATGCAGACCTTCCAAGGAGCTCAACATCCTGACCTGTCTATGGCAGAGCTGACGTGGGTTTTTCAGCAGCAGCATCCTCCCACGTTCACAGGGGATGGAGGACAGCAGGCTGCAGAGTCATGGCTAGAAGCTATACTATCCATATTCGAGCACCTGGATATGCCTCCAGAGAGAAGAGTGAATCTCTCTACTTATATGATATGAGATTCCACCAAGAGATGGTGGGATGTGGTTTCGCAGGCATGGCGCTATTAGTCTATGGCTTGGGACTAGTTTCAGTGTACGTTCTACGACTACTTCTACCTGACGACGTTGAGGGATAATAGATCCAGATAGTTCATGAACCTACAGCAGGGTACTATGATAATTATGTAGTATTCATCTCACTTCACAGAGTTACAGAATTTCACTCCCATTATGGGGAATGACGAGATGTTTTTAGCGAGGAAGTTTGAGGAAGGCCTCAGACCAGACATCTGATCATAGGTGAACGTCTTTCAGTTTACTTCTATTACTCTGATAGTCAATCATGCGCTTATCACAGAGAGAAATCTGTGGGAGACTGGAGCTGTGGACCAGGGCGGTTCAGCATCTAGGGCTGATTCATTTCAGATAGACAACAAGAAGCGTCATCGAGGGTCTACATGAGGTGACCCGAGGAAGTGATTCCTTATGGTAGTCGGGATCATCCTTCTGGAAACCATGTGGTGTGATATGAGTGTGAAAAAGTGGGCATACGAAACCTCAATGCTCAAGAGACCAAGTGGAGTGACGATCTTGCGACAAGATGGGTCATCTGCAGCGTTTTTGCAAGGTTCTCCTTCCAGCGACTAGTGAAGGAGGATCAGTTTCGACTCCGTGTACTGGAGAAGGATTACTGGTTTCACAATAGACTGGGGGATGGAGTTATTCAGGTCATTCAGTCAGGGGTAGAGGCCATGGATGTAGTAGTCAGGCTCAGGGAGGGTCAGCTTAGGGATCTCAAGCTGCAACACTGGGCCGCGGTGTAGGCCAGAGCTTTGCAGTAGAGCAGATTCATCAGGAGAAGGTTCCTGGAACTTCTACAGTTTGAGGTACGATTTTAGTAGCCTCAGTTTTATCCTCTGCACTTTTCAATACAGAATCTTCTCATAGCTTTATTTCTATGCATAATGTGGAAAGTCTCATACTTTCTGTTTATACTTCTGAGGATATGATGATGCTAGACACTCCCTTGGGAATTAGAACTTCTAGTGTGCATTAGTGCTTAGACTTCCCCCTTGACGTTGGTGGGTGTCATTTTTCATGGAACTTCTATGTCCTAGAGATGACAGGCTATGATGTCATTCTTGGGATGGACTGGTAAGTTCCATTCCAGGCCTTTGTTGATTTCTATCACCATAGGGTGAGTTTCACATCACCAAAGGGCGGATATTTTCTTCACAAGGGAGAATGGGATGTCCAGGCGAGTAGAGCTGGACCAGAGCATCATGGGTTGGGTGGAGTTATAGCTCAGATTGCCAGTCTGTATCTGGATGACCAAGGGACTTCACAGATAGACTTTCCTTCAGTGCTGGATCGTTTCAGGTATGTCTTTCCAGAGGGCTTTTCAGGTTTTCCTCCGGAGCATGAGTTAGACTTTTCTATTGATCATGTGCCAGGAGAGGCACCGATGTCCATTCCTCCTTATAGGATGGCTACACCTGATTTGTAGGAGCTCAAGAAGAATTTTGAGGAGTTTCAAGCAAAGAGTTTTATCCAACCCAGTACTTCTCCTTGGGGTTATCCTATCCTGTTTGCGAAGAAGGTAGACGACACCCTTAGGATTTTTGTGGATTATCGGAAGCTGAACCAGTTGATGGTTAAAAACCGATATCCATTGTCGTGGATAGATGATCTCTTTGATCATCTTCGGGGAGACAGAGTGTTCTTGAATATCAACTTGAGATTCGGCTACCATCAGTTGCGTGTCAGACCATCTGATATACCTCTTATAGACTTCCAGAGTTGGTATGGTCTGTATGAGTATTTGGTTACGTTGTTCGGTCTCACAAATGTGCCAACTATTTTCAAGGCGCTCATTAACAGAGTTTTACATCCTTACATGGATTCTTTCGTGGTGGTTTTCGTGGACGATATCATGGTGTACTCTCACACTCGACACGACCATGCTACCCATCTTGAGATCGTTTTGAGTACACTGAGGGAGCATCAGTTATATGCTAATCTCTCGAAGTTCCACTTTTGGATAGACAAGATTCACATCCTAGGTCATGTAATCTCAGAGACAGGAGTATCAGTAAACCCAGAGAAGGTGAGAGCATTAGTTACCTAGGAGAATCCAAATAATGACTTCGAGGTATGAAGTTTCTTAGGGTTGGATGGTTACTACAGGTGGTTTATACAAGACTTCCCCTGCTTAGCAGCACCGTTGATGGGATTGACTAAGAAGGGGGTGAAGTATGTTTGGTCATAATCCTGTGATTCATCCTTTTAGGAGATAAAGGGGATATTGACTTCAGCACCGATTCTAGGTTTTCCAGAGCCAGGAAAGAGTTATACAGTTTTCTATGATGCATCTGGCATTGGGATTGGAGCAGTGCTTATGCAGGAGGATCGTGTTCTTGCATATGGATCTTGGCAGTTAAGGCCACATGAGAGGAACTATCCTATGCATGACCTTGAGTTGGCTGTAGTTGTTCATTATTTGCATTGTTGGAGACATTATCTTCTGGGAGAGCATTTTTTGGTGTATACTAACCACAAGAGGCTCAAGTATATCTTCATGCAGCATGACTTGAATCTAAGATAAAAGATGTGGGTTGAGTACCTACAGTATTTCGATTTAGAGATTTGTTATATGTCTGGGAAAGGCAATGTTGTGGCAGACGCACTGAATAGGAGGACACATATATAGGTAGTTCAGAAGGCCATTAGTGAGTGGAAGCTTATGAATCTATTCTCTGAAATGAATTTGGAGGTGCACAATAGACAGGGTCATACTTTTCTTTCTTATGTAGCTCCCTCTACCCTTCTTGACCGAGTTCGAATGAGTCAGCTATCAGATTATGAAGGCCTAGTCCTACGGGAAAGTGTGTCAGTAGAGAACCCTATTCCTGGATAGACCGTAGTTGAGGGTGAGATCTTGCGTTTCCAGGGACGCATATGGGTTCCAGAAGATATACGCAAGGAGATGATGTGATACTTTCATTCTTCAGTTTGGGAAGTTCATCCTGGCGTCACCAAGATGTATCGTGATCTGCACCTCCAGTATTGGTGGATAGGTATGAAGAGAGATGTTGCTGGTTTTGTCATGAGGTGTTCCACCTGTCAGTAGGTGAAGGCGGAGCACCAGCGACCGACGTGGCTTTTACAGTAGCTACCCATTCCGGAATGGAAGTGGAATGATGTTGCGATGGACTTCATGATAGGGTTACTGAGATCACTTTAAGGGAATGAATCGATATGGTTTATCATTGAAAGGCTCATGAAGGTTTCTCACTTCTTGCTAATTAAGGAGACATTTAGTGTTGATGAGCTTGGACGGTTTTACATCCATGAGATTTTATGATTGTATGGGGTTCCGAGTTCTATAATTTCAGATAGGGACGCCCGCTTCACATTACATTTCTGGGAAGGGTTAAAGAGGGATCTGGGTACATAGGTACTTCTGAGTACAACATACCATTCCCAGACAGATTGTCAGTCAGAGAGCACAATTTAGGTTCTTGAGGATATGCTATGAGCATGCGTCCTTGATTTTGGATGTTCTTGGGAGAGACATAAACCTCTAGTGGAGTTTTCCTACAATAATAGTTTTCAAGAAACTATTCAGATGGAACCTTATGAGGCTTTGTACGGTAGGTCTTGCCGATCACCCTTGTGTTGGCTAGAGGTAGGAGAGGCAGCTATGCTGGGACCTCGTCTTGTTCAGGAGACCACAGAACAGGTGGAGTTGATTTTGAAAAGGATGGATACTGCACAGTCTCAGTAGAAATATTATGTTGATCAGCGAAGATGGCCTTTTGAGTTCTAGGTCAGATATCAGGTTTTCCTACGTGTTACCCCGACGTTGGGACACAAGAGAATTAGGAGATAGGGCAAGCTTTCACCGAGATACGTCAGGCCATTTGAGATTCTGGATAGATTCGGGCTGGTTGTTTATAGGTTGCAGTTACCTCAGAGGTACCAGGCTATGCACGACGTCTTCCATGTTTCTCATCTTCGATGCTATTTCTCAGACCCGTCTCATGTTTTTAAACCCAGGGAGGTTGAGCTGGAGAAGGATGCATCATTCAGGATCATCATATCAGGATTGCTGATTGTAGTGCAAAGGTACTCCATGGACAGTTTGTTCTTCTGGTACAGGTGCTATGGCATCACGGACGAGTATAAGATGAGACTTAGGAAAGGGAGGCTGATGTATGATCGTAGTGGCCGGAGCTATTTGGGGTTTCTTCTTCTACACCTCGATAGGAAATTCAGGGATGAATTTCTTTATGGGGAGAAGTTTCTAAGAACCCAGACCTTCATTTCAGGTATGTTTTTCCTTTTTCTAGAGCTTTTGATAAAATACGAGTTTTTAGAAATTTTGGAAGTACACGCCGTGTAATTTATAAGTACACTCCATGTACTTTGATGCCGATCAAGGTTGTGTGATGGCCGTGTCATGGCCACACACACAGCCATGTAGGGGTGATGTGGAGGCTGCTTAATGCAGAGTACAAAAAAACCTAGTACACACCGTGTACTTTAAAAGTACATGCCGTGTACTTTATTTTTTTCATTAAACAGACCGAGGTCACGTCTTAACCCTAGAAACATCTTCTTCTCTAGATTCTTCGACTGAGATAGAGGGTACGGCTGTAGATCTTTTCCGAGCCACTGATCTGTCACCGGTTATCCGCATCGAATGCCGTCGGTTGCAATAGAATCGCAGCGGCGAGTTATTGGTTCTTCTTTGGCCACGTTTCCTAATTCTTTCTCTTATGAGAGTTATCCTAAGTTGAACGTTTAAGATGTTTTTGAAGATCTACTCCATTCTAGGCCGAGTCACGGGCCTAGTTTCAAGTATATCTATCTCCCAGGATCGAGGTAGGTGGTTTGTTGCCTTACATTTAATGTCTTTGAGTTTTTGTGAAAAAGTGCCAAATTCCCTTGTTTTGGGTATCCTAGGTTATGGATTTTGGTCCTATTATATAATTTCCTTATATTTATTGTTAGATTAAGGTTAATTGATAACAATATATTCTTGTTTTAATGTTTTAGGATCACCCCATTGGTGTTTCCCTTGTTTTGGCTATTTATCACCATTTGGCTTAGGTTGCCTGTGAGGCAGACCTTGTTACATTGGTTTCCTGCCTTGATATAGTTGATTGCATGTGTTGCCTACTATTTATATTATTTTTATGCATTGTATATATTAGCCAAGTAGTTTGTTGAACTTACTTAGGGATGTTGATAGTCAATTACGCACGACTGGACTCTTCAGGGCTCTGTGAACCTGGTACGACAGACTAAAGATGGAATTGGCAATTAAGGGATTCCCTAGAGAGTCTGTTATAAATAAGAATCATTCACAGGACCTATGGGAATTAGACTTTGTGCTTCCTCAGAGTGTCCTTAGTTATGTATCGAGACTACATGGGGAATTAGATGTAAGTGCTTCCTCAGAGAGTCTATAGATATCGTTGCAAGACTGTAGAGAAATTAATGGTGAGAGCTTCCCAGAGTGTCTGTTCCTTTGTATGATTACCTGACTAGAGGGTTTTTCCAGTATGAGCCACCCAAAGAGTCAGTGTGAATATTTTTTGGTTGGTTGTGACGAGTCCACCAAGACAAAGAACATGCTTGGGTTTTGTACTGCTTGTTGTTTAGGTAGTCTGCTGAGATACCTGTTGTGTTACTTGCTATGCCTTGAGAATATAGAGTAGTTTTCTTGATTCCTTGGTTGATAATTAAATGACCGAATTAAATTAATAAATAAATGTGAATGAATATTTATAGGATTGTTTACTTTAGTGTACTCCGGTTTTCTATACTGTATTTATTTCCATTACTTTTGTTATATTGCTCACTGATAGTAGGGCATAGATCTTGTGGTGGTTGCCTACTGGGATTAGTCTCAAACCCTGTTTGGGTCCTAATTTTCAGCCCAAACAGGTTATATGGTTGCATGTGTGGATAAGGATTTTGGCCCTTCTACTCCGGTACAAGATTTCTGGTTGGAGTTGGAGAGCATATGACTGAGCTTAGGCTTGCGATGCTGCTGGAGTTGCTGTTTACTTTTAGTACTTTGATTCTCAGTTGTATTTTAGCACATTGTGGTGTTTTCTTCTTTTCTTAGATACTTGTACCCGCTGAATCATTATCATCATTACTATATATTCATTGCTTCCGCTGTTAGTTTCAGTTATTGTATACTGGTTACTGATTCCTCTATTGACTGTTATTTCCTTTTTAATGTATACTTTACCAAATGAGGGCATAGTTTCCGCAATGATCCACCAAGGCCCTCGCTGCTAGTCGGCAGCCTCTGGCGTTTGGGGAAATGTGCTTGAGGTCATGTGGCGAACCGGGTACGGGGCACCAGTTGAGTGGTTCTAGATTCGGGTCGTTACAAAATTTAATTAATATATATTATATGTATAAAATTATATTGATTTCCTAAAGATTAATATAACAAAAAATTATTTATATTTTCACTCGTTAATGGAATGATATCGTTGTTCATGTGTATGTATGACTTACCATCTCCACGAAGCGATGTGATTTATTTTTCATTTCCAAATTTCAAGAATGATTATAAAAATGTATATAATGAGTAAATATTATATTTATAACATTAATATAATTCTATATAATAGGGATATATATTCTATACACAAGAACCAGAACTTTCATGACAAAACACACATGATAAAAGAAGATAATTAATAAATGAAATAATGAAAATAAGGAATTGTTATTTACATACGAGTGGTAAAATATTATAAGAGGATACTATATGATTTTATAAATATTAATATGGTTATAGTATAAATTAATAAAATTATTAAAAACATTATACATGAGAGTAAATCATGTTCAAACAATAGTAAGTGTGAGGTAATGGACTTCGTCACAATTTCTCTTTATAGAGGCATATTGTAATGTTATGTACCTAATTTATTTTATATGGTGTATATACTTTCCATTTTATATGAAATATCATGATTAATTAATAATTCATGTTATTTTAAGTTTAAATTTTATTTATTTCAACTAAAGTTATTTTGAATCAAAATTTATTAAGTGGTAAAAAATGTATAACACAATTTCGTTTCATTGTGTTATATTACTTATTCATTCTATTTGACATTCTAAGATTATATGTGTAAATAATTTTTAGCATATTATGTTTTATTTATAATTTTTTTATGAAGAATGAAATTTTATTTATTTAATATATTCATTTATTAATCCTTTATTCAATATTATGATCTTTATAAGGTTTTATTTCACAATCTCATTTTAATCGGGATTGTTTGTACTTGAATTTCCATTTAAAATAATTATTTAATAAATTTTTAATAAAAAATTTAATTTTATTATCCTGTAGTTATTCACTATGTTTTAAGGTAATAATACCATTTTATTACTCTTTGGTACTTAAAACTATTGATAAATTTTTTTTAAGAAAATTCGACTTTATTTCTCTCTTCATTCAAAAATCATTTTTCTTCCAATAACAGGTTTTATAAAGATGTTTTTTTTAAAATTATACAAATTATTTTTAAGACATATTTAACCATGTTTTAATTTTTAAAATTTTAAAGGAATTTTCATGTCCTTTTCCAAACAAATCTTGTTTGGATTTTACAAAAAATGTGAAAGGAAACTTTTTTTTAATTTATATGGCTTGTATGACATTTATTATCATCATGACCACTCAATGTTTTATAGATTATTTTATAATTTTAAAATTTTATTTTCAATGAAATGTATTTTCAATTTTTTTTTGAAATTTTACTTTTAAAAAGATGATTTTAAAAATGAAACGGTTATTTTCCTCAATAATGTTTTAAATATATTATTATGGTATTTATATTCATTAATAACAAAAACCATTTATTTTACTTATACTTCACTTGGGATATATTACATTGATACCATCCTTATTTTTTCTATAGATGGTTGATGGTCATTTTGACCAAGGAAAGTATTTATATTCACTTTCTTGAATCATTTTTGTAGTCATTAACTTACCATTGAAATATTCAATTTCATCTGATCATTGGGAATTAAATTTACCCTAAATATCCATATTATTTATCATGAATATTTTTATTGCTTAAAACTTATATAAAATCTAAATATAATGTTTTTTATTTAATGTTATTTGATCCACTGGGGAAATATTGATAAATTTGTATCCTTCAATCAATATTGATATTTGAAGATAAAACATATTTTTCATGAATTAAATTGATTATTTAATATAGGAGGAGTGATTTTGGACATGAAGATAAGGGTGGGTCCTAATTCATCATTAGTCAAATGAGATGAATTAATTGGGTAGCCTTAGTTTAAATAATTTCTAGTGTATACCTACCCTGCAGATTTAATATGTCTTGTGATAAGTCTTGAGAGTAGAGGTATCATGATGTATGAGGTCATGGATTACAATAATTAAGTATTTCATTCATTAAGAATTAATTTTTTTTTCATGATATTTTCACAATGATATTATCTCTAGATTCATTTCATTCTCATTTTATTTATTGAATGGAATGTGTTTTCATTTATTTACCTTTCCCTATTGATTATTCCTTATCCAGTTATGATATTCATGTTATTGATTAAATGATATGTATTTTTAGTTATTTACCTCTTTATATTTATTACTATATTAAAGTTATTTAAATGGAATGTGTGGTCAGTTATTTACGTTTCCATGATATATTGATTCATGATTGCTTCCACAGTACTTAAACCTTACTGAGAATTTGAGTTCACCCTTATTTTTTTTCCTTTATTAGGAATTCAAGAAGTGTACTAAGAATGATATGTAAGGATATTGTAGAGGGAATAATGATATTGCAAAATAATGTTATAATTTATGTTTTCAAATATAATATAAGAACCATGTATACATCTAGTTTACCAAGACTGGTAAACTATTTAGTCTTTTAGGAGGTGAAACCTTTTATCTTATGATAATGTAATAATTTAGACACCATCTATGGGTTACTAGGGTTGGGGTTGTTATAATAGAGACCCTTATCATGGCTGTAGGATATGACCACTATAAATGTAGCTAATTCCATAGTCACTGATCATGGAAAAAACTATTTTTTTCACTAGTGAATTATACTGGCTATTTGTATAATATGTCAATTATTTAAAGATAGATAAGGCCTATATTAAAGAGGGGATTAAAATTTAATTTTTTAAAAATTATATAAAGTTCAACCAACCCACATAGGATAAGGGAAACCTTTTTAATTCCAATATATTTGAATATCTTGAGAACTTCTATGAATGATAAAATAAAAGTGGTCATTGCGATGAGTGTTGGGTTACCCCTACCAATCCTGATTTAGTTTCTAATAATAGAATAAATAAAAAATAGTTGAAGAAAAAATAAAAGGAAGATAAAAGGTAAGTCTTCAATAGGGTGTAAGAAAAATGATTATAAAAAACAGGACACACCCAAGAAGAAATTAAAGGAAGACGTAACACCTAATAAAAACTACTTCTTTTTTGGAATAAAAGGCCACCTCCTGGATATGTGAAAGCAATAAATGAATGTTAAAGTTAAAAAATAAAGATGAAGCAATAGTGTTAATAAATCCAAGAAATAAATAAATAGATAGCTATAATATAAGAAATATTTGATGAAAAAGTTGAATATCTTGACAGGTTTACAAAGTAAGGTAACATAAAGAAAGTTAATAAACTATGTGAATAATGAAAACTATATGTTAATACTCTTGGAAGTTTTATAAAAAAACTATTATGATAGGAGATACTGGTAGATAAATGGAAAATTTTATCCAATAATACATGTGCTATAAAATTTAGTGTGAAGAATAAATCACCACTAAATGATAATTTTAAACATGTTCCTAAAGTTTTCATGATTATTTCAATTGAAATGTTGGAAGTTGCAAGGAATATATAGGAATCAAAAAATAACTCATGTTCTCTACTAGATATTATGAAAAAGGATGTTATAGAAATTGTAAAAAGTTAAAGTTAAAGGAATTCCATTCTACCCAAGGAAATTAAAGCTTGGAAAATTAAGGGAGAAATTATAAAGAAAAATTGAGCTTAATTGAAAAGATATTCAAGGTTTAGAAATATCTCTCAGCCTTTTTGATATAACTAAGGAGAAAAAGTGATGCCAATTTATTCCCAAATCTGTTTTATTTATTTCATTATGTAAGGAAATAAAGGTGATTCAATTCAGAGGGAGAGTTTAAGGAGAACTAAAAGATATGAAAAAACTTGAAAATTATCATAATATATCCTTCATGTATAACTTTATTATAATTGGAATACTAGTGCATCCTCAATACACATTAATTATAATATAACAAAATATTTTAGTTTGTACCATCCACGATGATGAATTTGGATAGAGTTTACTTCCGTAAGGTGAGTGGAATTGAAGATAAAACAGAAATCTACATTTCTTGAAAAATATGAAGTTATAGTAAATATTAGATCAGGTGGTTTGGAATATTAATTAAATTGGAGGTAAAGATCATAAATTCTAGAAAACTAAAAAATTAAAGAACCCAAACACCAGAGATTCTTAAATCTGTGGTTTTGAATGAGGATGAAATTTTAGATGTTAAATTAAAGATTATTTTATTGATGAGGTACATTGAAAATGGTCTCTTATCCATATGAGAAAAATCAATTCTGAATATAAAGTAGTGAAATTGACCATTTGATTACAAAGAGAAAAATTAATTTTAAGGGGGAAATCCCACTTTTTCATTTGATTGTTTTTAACCTGTTTGTTGAGATGGGTACATGAAATCAGTTTAATGATTTTTTTTGAACAATCCCTGTAATAATATATCTAAAGTGGTTTCACTTGATAGATAATATATGGACAAACTTTATGTCTAAATTAGTTACTATTTTTTTCTACAATGAGAACGGATCACATAGACTTATATTTGATTAATATGTGACTTATTTCTTTAAGAAAAGTGATTCTATACTTATCTTGAGAAATCACATTTTATGTTTAGAAAAAAGGAAGATATGGGGAGAAAATATACTTTTATGTTGTATTATATGATTATTATTTCTCCCTAAGTATTAAACCAATGATTTTTTTTGTTAATAATACGGATAAAGACACTTGAAAAAATCTTAGGAATTATTGAATTTATTTGGATTACAAAGTATTGGGTCTTAAAAAAATCCAAAGTGAGGTATTTAAGAACCCAATGGATGAAAATTAATGTTATATTTTTTTTCAATATTTTAGGAACCCAATAGGTGATTGTATGTGTACAAGTTTAGTAAATTCAACTGTAAGATAAAAGTTTATTAAAGAAAAAGATGGATCTACCTATAAGAGTTCCTGGAGATAATAGCCTAGAAGTTAACACATCAAGAGATTGGATGAGTTTAGAACAACTTTCACAAGATACATTCTAATGGTGTCATGATGATTTACTTCAATAATAGGAGTGATCATGTCCATAAGTAATGAATTAGATAATAACTAAATGATGAATATTGAGATTAAATCAAGTGTAAAATTATGACAAGTGTTGAAGTATTATGAAATAATTTTCAACTACATTTTCATGTTAGAGTTTTTTAGAATCTATCCTTTTTTTACATATTATTAAAACTGATGTAAAAAATTTTAATTGCACTTGGGTAATGTTGGAGGAAGCTGTGTCCAAAATTTATGCTATCTGGAAGTTATACTATATTGAAGTAACTTACAAAATAAAAAATATTGATGTAGGTATTCTAGTGATGTAGTATGGAAGCTATTGTTCAAATGTTACTATATGATTCATTGAAGCTAATCCATAGTGAAAAATTGATGATATTAGGTGGAATAATAGACACATATAGAAAATATTCTAGAGTTAAGGTATTTTGGAACACTAATAAAATATGAGGTATGTATGTTGAGATCAAATGAAATAAAAAGATAGATATGTTTAAACAGTTCAATAATCCATAAGACTTGAGGATAGAGTCTATAAGGTAGAGGAAGTTAGGAATGTGACAAAGGAAAGAATTGTGCATTGGTACATAAGATACTTAACATTCAGATGCTACTTTCATTGGATATTTTAAAAATTCAAAAAAATTAAATACCACATAAGATTAATATTCTCATATAATATAAGATTTTTTTCTAGGGGAATTAAAAATGTGGTAAAGGGTCATATCTTATGTAATATTTAAGAATAATTACTTATTATATAAAGGTAAACTGGATGATACATGAGGGTGATTTTGTTGAGAAAATTAGAACTCTATAATTCATTAACAAAAAGTTATGTGATGAGCTGTGGATGATAATCTAGATAGAATTCTAGAAGATAAATTATATGAGAAGACCGAACAAACTGAAGGGTTAAAAAAATTAAGATAAATGATTCTATATTGTTCCTTAAAATTAATAAAAACATGATGATTGAGATGAACTGTGATATAATTTGGGTGAAATTAGTAAAGGCATGTGATAATTCATAAAGGATTTCATGAAGTTAAATACCAAACCAGTTGAAATTTTGAGGGTAAAATCTAATAGGATTAGAAGTGAAGAAGTATAAGAAAGAACAAATTCTATCATATGATTAACCAATTATTTTATTTATTTTTTATTTTTTAATAGGTTCAACATCAGGAGATGTTTGAGGTTCCTAAGAAGTAATAAAGGAAAAATAATTAGATGATCTATATTGTGAGTGTTTAGAATGTGAATATAGATACTAAAGAAATGAAAGATAAGGATGATTTGAGTGAATCAAACACAATAAGGTAGAATGGAGAAGAAGAATTAAATAAGTTATGGTAAATACTGAATAAGTTTAGAAGAAAAATTGAAGTTCGATGGATTCACTAATGTAAAAGAATAAATATAGAAAATCTAAGGTCCATGAAGATAGACCATTAGTTCCAACAGGAAGGTGATTTGAGATGATATAATGATTATAGTACATATAATTATAATATATAAAAGCTCAGAAAGTTTATATATGATAAATATGGGTTGATCAGAAGCTAAATAATGGAAGCTAAGTCAATTAGAAGTTATATATATAAGAAGATAGATCAGAAGATGAGATTACATTAGCCAAATTTTTAATGTAGTGTTGTACAAAATAGATGAACACTAGAAGTTTATGAGATACATAAAATATTTTTCAAAGAACTAATTACTGTGGATATAAAGGAAGAACCATAAGTGGAGTGAATTATATGTAAGTTAGTCATCCATAATATGTTAGAGAGAATTCACAAATCATTTATTTAAAGTCAAAGTCAAGGTGAATATAGTGAGTTAGATGTTCAAGATAAAAATATCATGAGTCACAAGTCATGATCCACACTGATATTTAAGAAAGTGGAATAAAGGTTTGACCAGTGAATTAAACTCAAATAAGTCTTGTTCAAGACAAATCAATTGTAAGGAAGACCATGGGATTGAGTAAGAATCATATTTCTATAAGGTTTTATTACTTCACGAAGGTTATAAAATTTTGAGAGCCAATTCAAATGAAAATGATAAAATAAATAGAGTAAAGACTGTAAAATAGGGGGAGTAACCAACTAGAAAGTTTAAAAGATCATTAGGGTTTGATGTTAAACTGTAAGTTTTGAAGCATCAATAGGAGGTTTCTATAAAACAAAAATCCATAAGAGGGTGATTATAACAACCCTACTCTTTATTACATATTTAAACATGATTTATTACATAAAATTTCACTTAAGACGACTATGGGGATCAAGATTTCTAGTTTATTGGGAAATTATGAACATTACATGACAACATAAGACATAAAATACAACATATTTATTTAAAAATTCTTGTCCATGACCAAAACACTCCTTCATACATAGCATTGCACTCTATAACCTGAGGACATACATAAGAAAAGGGTGAGCTATAAATCCTAGTAAGGGAGTAAATAAGGAATAACATGTATAATAAAGTACATGTTAAGAAATAGACATATAAATGGAGCACATGAGAAACAAGAACATAAATGCATGATATAAAAAGATTATCATAACATGAAAATGTGGCAATGACATACAACATGATATTACCATGAGCCAAGGCTCATTGTAAATGGATTATCATGAGTAAAAACTCATTGAACATGAATTATAATGAGTAAAACCTCATTTAACATGAATTATAATGAGTAAAAACCTCATTTCATATGGTGTATCATGATTATAAAAATTACCCACTGCATTGGAGTGCTATCAGGGCACACCCTTTATAAACATTTCATTTCATGCATAAGTGTACCACATAGATCATATAACATGGAATCATTATACCTCATAATTTATTCCATGATAAAATAAAGTAGAATACATACATGAAATTATATAATCAATAATTATATGTTCATAAAGGTGAATACCCTTGATATATAAATGGGAATGGTATTCACTACACGATGATTTTGGCATGGAAAATTGTAGTGCAATTTCGGTAGCCTAACGACGTGACATAAAAAATAATAAAAATGGTTGATTATAGAGAAAGGGGTTTCTAATCATATATACATTAAATGGATAGTAATGGGTTCATATAGATACATGTCCCAATACATGTAATTTCAAAATAAATGGCGTATCACAATAAAGAAACTTGAACAAAGAGGGGAAATGGAATAACTCTTACAAAATTTCATCATGGTAACAAGTATATATTGGAGGGATTAATGAAAGAGAAAGAGGTATATCATAATTTAAACATAAGTATGGAAGTATGGGAGAGGTGATAAATCATACCCCCACTTTTTAATTGAATATAAAATGGTATAACAGCATAAAGAAACTTGGACAAAAAAGGGAAAGGAAGGAATTACTTACTTGAGTGTGTGACTTCAAGAGATTTAGGAGGGGATTATTGATATCTTGAGGCACCTTGGGAGGATTATAGAGATATTAGGTAATAGTATTGACGTGGTCCAAGTATTTTTAGTGAAGAGAAGTTGGAGCTTGGGGGGGTTTATATAGTAAATGAGAGGGGAATTCTTTAATATTTCACAAACTTATGTTTTGGAATCTATATAATTAAATATTCAAAACCACAAACCTTCCCATGTTTTTTGCACATATCATTTTCCAAATGGGAGTGAAAAAAATTATTTTATAATTCCAAATGTCTAACTTATTAATATATTAGGCTTTCTTATGTAGAGGTGAGTCACACTCTCAAGGAAGTCATTTTAAAATGTCAAAATATTTTATAAGTCTTGTAGGATCCACTAATAAAATTATAAAATTAATAAAACTAATCTAAAATCACATTATTTTAAAGGATAAACATATATTGTCTGAATATCACTATTAGAGTATTTTATTATATCACTATTGGGTTATTATTATGTCATAAAACACATTATATATTTATACGGTATTTAATTTTTACCCAAAAATTCAACTGTCTTAGAAAATTATAAAAAAGTCACCATTGGATTATTTAGATATCAAAATTCTAAAAATAATATTTATTTTATCAAAATAATTTTCTAAATACTTTAATTTTCACTTTTAAAATAAAAACTGACATTTATTAAAAATTAACAGGTTTTGAGAAAAAAATATTTTAAACCTTAATGAAAATTACATTTGACTTCAAAAAAATTAAATACTCATTTATTATTCATAAAATTAATTTGATAATAATATTTTATTAAAATATTAATTAATATTTCAAAATAAATTCTTTAATTAAAAATATAATTTTTGGTTTATTTTATAAAAATATAATTCTTATCAAACTGAATACTTAATCTTTTATAGAGTATAACAATAAATAAAATCATCATTTATAAATAAAAGTATTGTTCATATAACACTATTATAATAACCTAATTAATAAAAACATAGTTTAATATAATAATTTATATATTCATGAAAATTACCATTTTACCCAAAAAGTCAATTTATATAATTCATTATATTTTTAAGATAAACTATTATTATAAAAGAATTGATGGAATAATAGTTTTATTTATAAAAAGGTATTACACAATAAGAAATTAATGCCTTATTACATAACCCCTTATCACACTCGTTTAAGACCTAAGGGTAAGGTGTGTGATGGTGAAAGACTCTTGGGGAGGCTCAGATGACATCGCTCGGATGGTAATCCCTATTAACTTGAACTTCTATCATTGGAGATTCTGTTCAAACTTAACATGTTGAGGCTCGGAATGGGCTTGGTCAAAAGTGAAGCCAATTGATGCTACCTCCTTTCTGGGATTTAAAAAATGAGCTTTATATGGCCCGAGTCTACTGGATGAGGCCATCCTCTCCATTTTCTATTTCGAATGGATTCTTTTTAGAAACGATAAATTTATATCATTCATTTGATCACTATTCAGTGACTATATTATCAACGATAATGATAATGGTCATTTAAACCCATAATAAAAAAATATTTCATGTGTTTTCTATAATACATTAAAAGAAAAGTAATTTTATTCATAAAATATCGGGCCGTTACAACATTCCCCCTTAAGAAATGTTTCCCTCAAAATTTCCTTTTCTTGCACTGAAACATATGAGGGTAACTCTACCTCATCACTTCCTCCAGTTCCAACATATCTTCTTTAAACTTGTGGTTTCTCCACAATACTTTGATGAGAGGCATTGTGTTATTTCATAGAACTTTTTCCCTACGATCTAAGATTACCACCATCTTCTCTTCATATGAGAGGTCATTCTTCAATATTACCACCTATGGATTGAGTACATGTAATGGGTTAGGTATATACTTCTTCAATAGCGATACATGGAATACATTATGTACTTGAGATAGGTTAAGGGGTAGTGTTAATCGATAGGACACTACTCTAATGCAATCAAGGATCTCAAAAGGGATGATGTATCTTGGAATAAGCATTCCCTTATTCCTAAATCTCATAAATCTCTTTCATGGTGATATGTAGAAGAATACCATGTCTCCAACATCAAACTGTAGGTCTCATCGACGATTGTCATCATAGCTCTTTTTTCAACTTTGAGTAGATTTAATGTGCTAATGTATAGTGTAAAATTTACCCACCATTTCTTCAACCACTTTTGGACCTATAATTTTTCGGTTCCCAACTTCATCCCAAAATTCAGGTGTTCTTCACCTCTTCCCATAATGGGATTCATAAAGAGCCATTTGGATGCGTGAGTGGAAACTGTTATTGTGAGAGAACTCAACCAGAGGAAGATGTTGATCACATCCTACTTTGAAGTCCATTGAGAATGATCTCAACATATCCTCAGATGTTTGGATATTCGAATCATATTGTCCATTAGTTTGAGGATGATAAGTCTTAATGAAGTTCAACTCAGTGTTCGGATCATTTTGGAGACTCTTCCAGAACATAGAGGTGATTCGTGGATCTCGATTGGATACAATCGATAGTGGTAATCCATGCATCCTTACCAATTCTCTGATGTATGTCAGTGCTAGTTTATCCAATGATAAATCCTCTCAAATTGAAATGTAGTGTGCATTATTTGTAAGATGATCCACAAAAACCAATATAACATTGTTTCCATCCGATGTATTCAGAAGTCTGGTGACAAATTCCATTGTTTTGTTCTCCCATTTCCATGTTGGTATGGGTAATGGTTGTATCATCAACTTATACTTCTTCCACTTAGCATTCAATTTCTAACACACCAGGAACTTTGATGTATAATTAGAAATATCCTTCTTCATGTTATCTCAAAAATAATTCTCTCAAAAATATCGATACATCTTTGTGTTTCCTTGGTGAATGAAGAAATTGAAACTATGTGCATAACCCAAAAGTTCATTATTTAACTCTATATTTTATGGAACACATAGTCTTGACCCAAATCGCACAATTCATTCTTCATTAACATTGAACTCTAAGGATTTCCCTTTTGATAGTTTCCACTTTATTTTGAATTCTCACACCATCCTTTTAATTATCCTTCAACCTTTAAAAAAGAGATAGTTGAGAAATAATTTGTGAAAGGATTTATGATGTTCCCTTATTTATGATTCCCATGTCCATATTCATTAAATCTAAGAAGATTGGATCCTTTTAAATTCTCATAAATGAAAATGTTGCTGGATACTTTCTACATAGAGTTTCTACCACTCAATTTGATTTCCTGAGATGGTAGTAAATTGAGCAGTCGTGGTCTTTGATCAGCTCTAACCATCTTCATTGGCGCATGTTCAACTCGTTCTATGTGAATATATACTTGAGGTTTTTAAAATCTGTATAAATTTGACACTTCTCCCCAAAAGAGATAATGTTGCCAAATTTTTAAAGCGAAGATTAATACAGCCAACTCCATATCATGTTTTGGATAGTTTTTCTCATGAACTTTAAATTACCTTGAAGCATAGGAAATGACTTTGTAATTTTGCATCAACACAAAACCCATACCCTTCTTCGATGAATCACTAAATACAACAAAAAATTATCAACTTGTGGGTAGTGTGAGCATGGGTGTAGTGATAATACTCCTTTTCAACTCCTTGAAGCCCTCTTTGCATTCTTCATTCAAAAAAATCATGAATACCTTTCTAAGTTAGCTTGGTAAGAGGGTTTGATAGTTCTGGTAAATTTATCACAAATAGATGATAATATCCAGCTAACCCAAGAAATCTATGGATATCTGTCACATATGTTGGCCTCATCCATCCCTCAATTGAATTTTTCTCAGAGAGATCAATATATATCTCATTGATTATGATTTTATGACCCAATAATGAGACTTCCTTCAATCAGAACTCAAACTTGATGTACTTTTCATAAAGATTCTCCTTTTGCAAGGCCTATAGTACAATTATTATATGATCCTCATGTTCCTCACTGGTTTTGAAGTATATTAGAATATCATCTAGAAAGACTACCAGAAATTTGTCTAGGTAATCTCTAGAGACTCGATTAATCAATTACATGAATATTTTTGGAGAATTAGTGAGTTTGAAATACATTACTATGAATTTATAGTGCTCGTACCTTGTATTAAAAGCAGTCTTAGGGATATCCGCCTTCCTCACCCTTGGTAATATACCAATAGAAGATACACCTTGGAAAAGTATTATACTACACATATATGATCGAAACATTCATAAATTCGTGGCCGAGGATACTTGTTCTTTATCATTATTTCATTGATATCAAAATAAACAATGTAAAGGCGCACTAACCCATCCTTCTTCTTGACAAAAAGGACTGGTGAACCCTATAGTGAAGCACATGGGTGTATAAACCCTTTATCTATATTCTCATGTAGTTATTTATTTTTCTCCTCAATCTCCATAGCATATATTATATATAGAGTCTTGGATATTGGAAATTCCCCAGGTATGAGATCAATCAATAATTCAATATCTCTTCTAAGAGGAAGGACAGGAAATTCCTCAGGAAACACTTTAGTGAATTCCCTCAAAATAGGCATGTCTTTGAGGATGGTTCCTCCTTAAAATCAATCATTTTAGAAATATAAATGTTCTCATAGGGATGTAATATCCACACTTTAGATGGTTGGTTATAATGAAGATTCATCCTTCTCCTTTCACTTGTACAAAATTGGGGGTCGATTCGCCATATGGAGAGTGATTTCCCTCTCATGAAAATTTATGTTGGCTCTATATAGGGAAAGCTAATCCATGACAAAAATTGCATAAAATTCCACTAGAGGGAAAATGATGAGGTTTAATGGTAAGTACAATCCACAAATTGTGATAGGGGAGGAGTTATATTCATGAGATTCAATAATTTATCCATTTTCTGTTCTCACCGACATCTCAACTTCCATGATTTGTGTTGGTGTTGGGAGTTTTCTACTAAACTTTTGGGATATAAAATAATGTGTAGAACTAGAATTTAAAATTACATTCACTATTATTGAATGAATAATTAGCATACCTGTCACCACTTCATTGTCAAGATTTTCTTCTACGGTAGTGATGGAAAAATATGACCCTTTCTTCCTTGGAGGTTGTTGGTTGCCTCTAAAAACCCTTGTATTAGGGAACTGGTTTGCAAAGTTCCCTGGTTCTTTAGAGTTGTAGTAATGAAAAATTAATTGAGGGTAGAATAGATCATTTCTATCCTTTTTTGTAATATTGGGTTTTTCTTACAATAATTAAGGGCCAGGTGCACTTCTCTTCCACACATAAATCATTTCCTCATTCCCTTCAATCAATTTATGGGGTGATTCTTTCTGCACCTTTGGAAAGTAGGGTTCTAGAATTTTTTTAGCATTGTTTGATTCATCCATTGAAGTGCCAGAATTAAATTCCACATTCTACTTCTTATCCCCATGATACCATTTAGATTCACATATCTCTAATTTGACTTTGAGGGCACATAGAAAAATTTCTTCATTGCTATCGAAGTCAAAAATCACTAGGGATTTCCATATTCTAGTTTTTATCCCACAAAATAAGTGTTCAACCTTACATTTATTGGTAACCAAAAAGTTTGAGGCATATTCTGAAATCCTTGTGATTTTTTCCTCATATGATCTGATAGATTTTTTGTCTTTTTGCTTATTGGCAAGAAAGTCCCTTTCCATATTAAGTCGGAGTGTGTGAGGAAAATTTTTATCAATTTTTTTCTAAAAAACCTTTTATTACAATGCCTTGATCTATTCCTCAGGCTTAATATTTTTATCAATTTAAACTATAGATTATATTCATCCTCCATACAATAAGCAGCTAGAATAACCTTCTCTTGTTTGGAACATTTAATGATGGAGAATTTCTTCTCGATGGAGTTGATCCATTGTTCGGTGATTAAGAGATAAGATGATCCATTAAAAGTAGAAGACCTTTGTCTCATGAAGCTCTTGATTTTGGCTTGTTCTTTATTGGGGGGGGGGGGGTTGGAAGTTCCTATTGACCCATGTTTCTATTCAAAAATTAAGTTAAATGAGAGAGTATCGTGACAAAGTTTTTGATTCCTGCTCACATCGGATTGGGGATCTCATTAGAATAGGCATCATATTGATATTCACATCAGTTTTCAGCCTAATTTATCATATTACAAGCCATTGGATAGAATAAAAGAAAAGTTGGGTGAAATTTTATTTACCACATAAAGGGGAATCCAATGATAAAAAGAGATAACTAATAAATTAAATTTATTTTCTCAACTTATGAATTTGTTGGCTTCAATCAATGTTATCCATGATCTACTTCCTAACATATATTCTTAGGAGAATTTTTTATTCCCTTAATAATGTTTCATACTAACCTTATTAATTTACCAAATAATATCCCTTAGGAGTGTCTCAACAAGAGTATAAAAATCCCCATTTTCTTGCACCAGTTACTGTTCGAGTCTAGCTCAAAGTAGTGTTTTTGGGTTTTACCCCTAGATGAATCTATTCCAGAGCCACCTCTACTTGTTCTTATCCAGATAGGGATAAATTTTCTTGATAAACCACTTAATATATACTCATCAAAATTTAGGTATGTTTTTCTTATACTTAGTATTTTCCCTAAGGTTTTCACTTAGTTTTTCTAATCCTAATCCCAAAATAACTAAACATATCCTTTGATACCAACTATAAAAACCCTACTCTTTATTACATATTTAAACATGATTTATTACATAAACATATAGTTAAGAAAAATCATTGGATTTAGAGTTCTAGTGTCTTGGAAAATTAGGAACACTACATGACAACTTAAGACATAAAGTACAACATTTTTATTGAAAACTTATTTTACATGACCACAACATTCCTTCATACTTAGCATTGCATGGGATAACCTGAGGAAATACATAAGAAAAGAGTGATATATAAAGCCTATTAAGGGAGTAAAAAAGATATAACATGATGAATACAACACATGTTAGACAATAAGCATATCAATGGAGCACAAGCGAAACATGAAAATAAATTCATGATGTTGCATGATTATAATAACGTGGAAATGTGGCAATGATATACAACATAATATTAGCATGAGCCAAGGATCATTGCACATGGATTAACATGAGTAAACCCTCATTAAAAATGAATTAGCATGAGTAAACCCTCATTGAATATTAATTATCACAAGTAAAACCTAATTTCACATGACGTATCATGATACTAAATATTACCCAATGCATTAGAGCGCTATCAGGGTGCACCCTTTATAAACATTTCATTTCATGCATAAGTGTGCCACATGGATCATATAACATGGAATCATTCAAAATAATCATTTATTATATGATAAAGGAAAGTGGAATACATACATGAAATTCTATAAACAATAAGTATATATTCATAAATGTGAATACCCTTGATAGATAAATGAGCATGGTATTCACTACATGATGATTTTCACATGGAAAATTGCAGTGCAATTTCAGAAGCCTAATGGCATGACATAAAAATTTATAAAAATGGTTGATGATAGATAAAGGAGTATATAATCATATTTACATGAAATGGATAGTAAGGGGGTCATATATATACATGTCCCAACACATGTAATTTGAAAATATAAGGCATATCATAATAAATAAACTTGAAGAAATAGGAGAAATGAAATAACTCTTAAGTAATTTTGGCATGGTAACATCTGTACATGGGAGAGATTAATGAGATAAAAATAGTTCTATTATCATTCAAACATAATTAGTGAAGTATGGGGGATTTTAAAAATCATACCCCAACTTTTTTAATAGAAAATAAAAGGGTATAACAACATAAAGAAACTTGGGAAAAAAAGAGAAAGAAATGAATCCCTTACTTGAGTGTGTGACTTCAAGAGCTTGAGGAGGGGATTATTGAGAGCTTGGGTTGCCTTGAGAGGATGATAGAGAGAAAATGGCAGAGTAGGGATGTGCTACAAGGATTTTGAGTGTAGATAAGTTCGTTATTGGGTTGGTTTATATAGGAAATGAGAGGAGAATTCTTTAATATTTCACAAACTTTGGTTTTAGAAACTATATAATTCTATATTCAAAACCACAAACCTTTACATGGGTTTTGCCCCTAATTTTCGCCAGAGAGGAGTGTGAAACATTATTTTATAAGGTCAAAGTCCGAACTTATTAAAATATTAGGCTTGATTATGTGGTGGTGAGTCACACTCTCAAGGAAATCATTTTAAAATGTTAAAATATTTTTTAAGTCTTGGAGGGTCCACTATGGCATTATAAAATTAATCAAACAGATCTAAAATCACATTATTTTAAAGATAAAAAATATATTGACCTAATATACCTTTTATAGTATTTTATTACATCATTATTGGGTTATTATATGTCATAAAACTCATTATATATTTTTTCAGTATTTATTTTTTACCAAAAAATTCAATTGTCTCAGAAAATTATGAAAAATTCACCATTTTATAATTTTGATGTCTTGATTCCAAAAATAATATTTATTTTATCAAAATAACTTTCTAAATATTTTAATTTTCACTTTTAAAATAAAATTTGACATTTAATAAAAATTGATGGGTTTTGAAAAAACAACTTTAAACCTTAATAAAAATTACATTTGACATAATAAAAATTATATACTCATTTATATTCACAAAAGTAATTTGATAATAATATTTTATTGAAATAGTATTTAATTAATAAAAATAAATTCATTAATTAAAAATAAAATTTCTATTTTATCGTATAAAAATATAATTCTTATCAAACTGAGTACTCAATATTGTATAGAGTAAAAAAAATCAATATTCTCATAAAAGAATTAATGGAATAAGAATTTTATTTATAAAAAGGGATTACAAAATAAGAAACTAATGAATTATTACATAACACCTTATAAAACCCGCATAAGACCTAAGGGTAAGGTGTGTGATGGTGGAATACTCTTGGGGCGGCTCAGATAACATCGCTTGGGTGGTAATCTATATTAACTTGAACTTCTTTTGTAGGAGATTCTATTCTAGATTAATGTGTTGAATATCGGATTGGACTTAGTCAAGAGAGAATACCACTGATGCTACCTCCTTTTTCAGCTCTGACAAATGAGATTAATACAACCCAAGTCTACTGGATGAGGCCATCCTCTCCTTCATTTATGTCAAAATGATTCTTTTTAAAAACCATAAATTTATATCAGTCGTGTGATCACTATTCAATGACTATATTATCTACAAAAATGATACATAACGGTCATTTAAACCTAATAATAATAAAAAAGAGTGCATGTGTTTTCTATAATACATTAATATAAAGGTAATTTTATTCATAAAATATCAGGTCATTACAGTGATCCATGAATTAAGTTTTCACAAGATAGAGTACATGAACAATTTGCATGTATTTGGAGAATATTATTCAATGACAGTCAAAGACCTATGTTAAGGAGTATGATATTAAAATTGTTGAAAATTTATCCTAGAACTCAAGGAAGATATTGTTTTGATGTTATTTGAGAATATCCATTTAATATTGATGCATATCAGTATAATCTATTCCCAAATAGCTAGGGGATGAACAACAGGCATGAGCCAGTATAAAGAACCTTTCAGAAGACAGTAAGGGTTTATTAGAAGATAGAATCTTCACTTGTGTAATATAGTAAAGATTTTGGTTACGCTGAAAACTACCCAAGGGTTCTGGATAATAACCACTCTTTTATAATAAATTATGATAATATTGAAAAATTTGAGTCTTAGTATAAAATTGAACACAACAAGTAGTAGGTACACAAATTGGTATTGATCTTTTAAAATAATCACACTGCACTCCATTTACTTTGTGTCATTTAATGTGGTGTGAATGTGTGTCAGGAATGATTAAATACATCCATACATATTAACCATTATAAAGGTGTGCATAAAAAAATGGGCAGGAATTTAAATTTGGAATAAATTACAAAAATTGTTTCACACTGATTCACCACCCTCTTAGTGTGACTAAATGATCCAATAGGAACATTAGAGTGCATGAGTATATCATACCTTATGATTGTACTTAAAACATTATGTATGACATCACCTAATTGTTCAATATGATTAGTTTTGGTAGTGGAATATAGACTTTATTCCATGCCTTAAGATATACCATATTGTAAAACAGGATATAATGAAACAAAAAAAATTTCACATACCATTAGTTTCTACATGTCATATCATACAACATGTTTATATCTTACCCTAAAATATATGAAAAAAAAAAATCATCTGTGAAAAGGCATTAAGGCATATCTCCTTCAATATCCCAGTCACATTATATCCTAAAAGTCTCACATTCAATTTCACCTCATATCATATTTTTTACAATAACTTGTGAAACAATATAAAAAACTCCATTTGGATATATGAAAAAGAAATTTTGAAAATATATCATCAACTTCACCATGTATTACATCATATGTAATACATTGGGAATACCCATCCAAAAATCGGTTGGATTAAACTCTAAAACACTTTTAGAGTAGCCCTATATGTCAATAAATACCCATATAGTCAACTAAAAAGTGTGACCACACAAGAATTTAAATCATTGAAAAAAATTATGAATAATAAGATCCATTAATGTAAGAAAAGAGTGTCATCAAGAAAAACATCAATTCTACTAAATCTACAAAGGGATATTATGTGATCTTTATAAAAAATATACATCTCTAACAAGTGCCCAAAAATTGCATTATATAAAATAATGAATTATCATACATTCTCTTTATCTAATACATGTATTCTCCATGAGATATAAAGTTTTTCAATCCCATATATCCACGACTCATACATTCTGGATTCTATGAGTATAGACTAACCGTGATGATGAATACGTAACATGTCATTCACCTTTATAGATAATCACACCACACACCCATAATTAGAATATATAATCACATCATATGTTTTATTTAGGTGTGGATACACACTCCTTGGTCTATCTAAATTAAGGGATAAAATGTTATACTCATTATATGAGAGGAAAAATCCAATCTTAGTTGAATTCAAAGTAATTAAATGATCAATAATGTACTCAATCACCCCTTATTAATGAATCCACATGGCTTACATAAAATATGTTTCAAAGTATGGATGTTCTCAAGAAAGTTATATCATCCACCTCAGGTAGTGGAGACTCTAAATATGATCCATACAACCCTAGTATACTATAGACATAGTGTATAACACTATATTTGGTATATATAGTGGGTCATACAATGAACGTAAACATTTTTTGTGCCTCATGTGAACATTTTTTATCTACATACAATAATCCTAATCAAACTAACCTTTACATTTTTTATAACCTATAATTCCTCATTTTGATCATCGGTTAGGTATAACTCAAAATTAAATTTTGAGAGGTCAATTATAATTTAATTTCATGGAATTCATATCAATATATACATAAATGAATCCAACATGAAAAAATAATAATGTATATACTTCCTTTTATCTGAAACATTTTATATTATTAAAACTCTTTTAAAAATAGTTAACAAAAATACTACATAAGAACTCGTATATCATACCATATGTGAAAGGATTCCATATTATCCTTATTTTTGATATAATTTTTGGGGTTTTGTTAACTCATTACATCTATATTTAATTCTTACCAAATCTCTATGTGGCCACCTGATAAAAAATACCACTAAACTATTTTGTGAGTAAAATCTATGAAGAAATCAATCTTGAATAATTGTGATATTTAAGAATCATATTCCTAATGTTGAACTCCTTAAACATATTCAAAATTCTTAACTACATAATATCAAATATTATGATGTCAACTTCTATTGTCTACTTATAACTTTTATAAGTCCCTCATAATCATCCTTAGAACCATTTCCATCAAAATTTTCCATGAAATATTCTATTTTCTAATGTAACTATTTATATCAGAATGTATTAAACTCCTTTTTAAATAAAGTGACATTCAATTTATTATGGTAAATAAATGAAACTTTTTACATTATTTTTATCAACATACTCTAAAACCCTTTTAGTATATTAATTGAAATCCACTTTGTAATTTGATTTGAATAATCCTTTAGGAAATAATGATATCCATTTTCTCATGGTAACTAAATATAACGTTTTACATTTATCTCTACTATCAAATATCCTAAAATATTTAGGATATCAAGTTAAAAAACATTAATTTTAAATTGGTATAATTTTTTATTTATTAACTTTGAACTTATCTAAATTCAACCATTCTCTCACTATGCTCTAAAACATTATATTTTCTTCATAATTTCATGTAATGATATATACACTTCCTTGTGTTATAAAATAACACCTATTTATTTTTAGTAGTAATATTTAACAACTAAAATATTGATTCCATATCATATATATTTTATATATTTTATATATTTTATATTATTTTATATAAAATTAAGTCTTTATTCTTTAAAATATACCACCAATGGGTGGAAATAAAAAATTCACTCATATTTTAACTAACACCTAGATAAAATACATTTATCCTGGAAAAAACATTTCTATCCATAACTCATTTTCAAAACATGTTACATAATTAGATGAATCATAAAAAACAATTATTTAATTAATTATATCATATTTTTCATATAAAATATTTTTTAATGAAGAAAACCTCTTATCATATAAGATAAATGAGATAAATGTAAACATATTTTATTTAAATCCATTTGATCATGATAAAATCCTTTTATATCCAAATATTTAATGTAAAACATATTTGTTTCATCACTTGAATGAATAATACGACACCTATAAATTATTCAAATTATTTTGAACCCCTGTATATTTAAAACACATGTAATGTATACATTTGGTATCATATACCATTTAAAACGAAATAATTAATTTCTATAACATTGAATCCTAACACGGACATTCCAAGGAATTTCCTAAAACCCTTTAGTCATCTCAAATTATTTTATCCTTTGGAATAATTACTCCTCGACCATAATAACATCTTCTGGTTTCAATGACCTGGATTGGATACTCAAAGAAACATTGTTTGACTTTGTAGGTAATTTTTCTTCTTCCACATCAAACTTTTATTCACTTGTACTATCTATACAACAATATAACCTAGACATTATATGCCCAGTAAAACTATTATCATCACATTGAGAAAATAAGGTAAAATGTTCTTAAAATAATTTAAACTGTTGAAACCTTTTCCTTAATTATATTATGATTAATTTCATGATCAGAATAATCCTTAAGGAATCCTCTAGTCTAACCAAGTCATTAGTATAATAAATTATGTTGAGTTTCATTGACATTCCATGGAATTTTCAAAACCCCTTTAGGTATATAAAATTATTTAATACTTTGGAATCATTACTCCACCAACCTTGATAACATCTTTAGGTTTTAATGACCATGATTGGATACTCAAAGAAACATTATTGTACTATGTAGCTAATTTTGCTTCTTCCATGTCAAAATTTTATCCACTTGTACTATCTATATGACACCAAAACCTAGACATAATATGATGAGATATTTATTATCATCACATTGATAATATCAGGTAAAATGTTATTGAACTCATTCAAATTGTTGGAACATTTTCATTAATGATAACAGAATGAAGTTCTGGATCGAAATAATATTTAAGGAAACCTCTAGTCTCACCAAGCCATTAGTATACTCAATCATATTGAGTTTCATTAAAAACCCAATAATATTGATTACATAGGTAGATACTAAAATTATTTATGTCATCATGCAACAAATGTATTTGAAACCCCAAGTGAATCATTTTATGTCTCTCATAATCTTCTAGATTTACCTATTGAACTACATCAACACTTGGTAACTTAGGAGATGTTTTTATAAAAAATAAAATTTTTTACTTAAGAAATTTAATTAAATTAATATCCATACAAGTTTTCTTACATTAAGTTTCAATTTTGAAGGATTCATTTCAAATTTACGTATAATGTTGATTATTCTATTATGTACAACCGAATATTTTATCAGATGAGTATAATTTTTTACTCACATTTAATAATGAAGTTAATTAAACATTATCCCACTAAAATTATAAACCCTTTACTATAAAATCTCATTCCTTAGTGAAACAATATCCATATTTCACTAATAAATTATTCCAATTTATCATTCCTCTAACCACTTATCTATTTAGATAATAAATCATTCCAATTATATCATATACAACTCTTAGATACTTGAGAAGAAAACTCTTTGTCCAATCCAACATATGTTTAAATTTAATTATATTACATTGGTATCCTAACTAATAAAATTTACTAGTTATGTGTGAACCAAAGAAAATAATAATATTTTGTTACCTAAATTTTAAAATTATCCATTTCCACCATGACTTATACATGATAACCCATGGGATCCCTACTTTTCCAGAACCTATTTGATAGAATGATCAAGGTTTTGAAATTTTACACATTCGAAGGAATATGAAATTGAGTATTTAGAAGTGGTTTTAATCTCACAATATTATCTCATGTGATTCCCTTTATCAATGCATGATTCCAGTAATTTAGTTTGGAATCTTATTCCTTTGACTAAATCATTATGCTCAAACCATATTAATATATAACTCTTTATAAAATCAACAAATTTATGTTACTCACCCAAAAATATAATCTAAATATATTTACACATATCCAAATACATCTCAATCATATGGCACATCAACTTTTCATTTAAAATTTTAAAATTATATGAAATTATCAATTATCACATGATTAATCTTAGATCCATAGATAGCAAACCCCCACATTTGTAGAATAAGGTATAAGCCTCTAGAATTGTGGGAAGTCCGACCCAAAGTTCCTCTACCATGAGAAAATTTAACGAAGAGAGATTCCAATTCATCATAACTCTAATACCTAATATGTATAAACTATATGAAATATCTAAATTCAATCTAATAACTTTAATTACAATCTAAATTAAATGTATATAGAAACTTGATCCATTAATATACCTAGAATTTAACTACTTAGATGTATGTATGATAATATCTAGAAGAAATTTAACAATTTTAAACTTAAGCATACACATATTCAAAATATAAAAAAATTATATTCATAAATAATAAACAAGATAATAAATTATAACTAAATGTAAAATTCATAAATTTAAACATGAGATAAATATTTATAAACAATTAATAAATAGAAGCTAATGATAAACACATTATAATTTAGCTATACATTATGGAAATTCAATAATATTAAATATAAAACCCTTATAATCATTTGATAATATTAAAACCTTAATATTATTCATTATATTTAATTTTATACTTTAAATATATTATATTTCAAGAAATATAACCATTTTATATCTGTAGCCTAATGGCCTAAAGGCTTTCTTTTTATTGATTTTTGATAACCCCCCTTTAAAGGGATGAAGGGGAACCCTTACAAGTCCAATAGGCTCAGAGATTACATGACCCACAGGTTTTAGGAAATATACAGACTATACTTGGAACTCCACCTCCCCAGCTTCTTCATCGTGATATCAGCTCTCAACTTTTTCATGGCTTGTTCAGCTAGTCTTCCCATACAAGTAAAGGATGGTCCCGATGAAATTTCTAAACCCTCTCTTTTTGAAAAATCCTCTTAGATTCTGCTATGGTGAATGTGCCTACTCTGAATCCCCATATGGAGTCTACCCCTTAAGGAGTCTGTTTAATCATTTAAGTATAATTTCAAGTGGCCTGAAAGTCTTGAGGTAGCCCGAAGGCCACGAGGTGACTCAAACTTCTTACTGGACCGAAGGCCATGGGTGGCCCTAGGGTTTTAAAGGACCTGAGGCCCAACTTGGTGGCCCAAAAGCCCACATAGTTGAATAGTTCCGGCTACTACAGTATCGAGCATTGTCTGCTATAGTGCCTGATATAGTGCATGTTATAGTGCATGATGTACTTCCTACTACAATTCCTACTACAGTACCCCTAGAAATTATGTCTCTGGCAGTTTTGAACTCGGGTCTCTTGGATGCACTTTTCGAGTCCTTGCCAACTAGGATGAGGCTCCTATGCACCATTTTATATTTCAATTTCTATTATACAAACTATTTATACAATCTAAATATCACATAATTAACATTGTTTAAACATTGATCAAAATAAATCATCAAAATCTTTTAATTGTGTTTTAAATAATATCCTCTAACAAGGCCCTTAATTTGAATAAATTAAATTAAGTATTATGAATAATTTATAATTTTAAAATATAAACACTTTATATTTATCCTTATTTTTTAATTTATACACTTTATAAATTATCATTATGATTTCTAAATAAATACTTTATATCTAAGTCATAAGGCATGCAACATAACTTTTTAAAAGGTATTTAAATATTAATATTTAATATTATGAAATATATAATAATAAATGGTTCAAAAACATTTAATTAATTAATTATAATATCTTTATAATTTATTAATTTATAAATGATTTATATTAATAGATATCCCCAAAATACCTATTATTATTATTTGTAAATAATTTGTAAATAATATAATTCAAATCATAATTTAATTTAAAGAAAATCATTTTTCTTTCACCAATCGTATTTTATGATTCATGGGATTGCACAATCTGTGACTGATAGGTAGTGATGCTTAAATAGTTCAAGCACTATCAATCATATTTTATGACTGATATCCCTATCGTATCCTATAATATGATACCTAAGGGCATACCCTTATGCATCACAACATATTTTATAATATAATATTTCAGTTACTATATAATATTTTCATGCGTATTTTATGATTCATAGGGATATCATAAAGGTGATATGATGTTCCATATTTTGAAACCACAATGCAATCACTATCATAGGATATTATATTTGAGTGTCGTACACTATGAATAATACAGATCTAAGGGGGTTTTTATCTAATCACTATATATGATATCTCCGTACCATAATCCATAATTCAATCATCCCAAAAAATGATTGTATCATCTTTTATGATAGGAATATGAGATACTGTATCATTTTGAAACACTTTAATTCATAATATGATTTCACAAATCAAGTTCATGGTAAGGATTTGATACCATTTCAAGATTTCAAATGATATAAAAACACTTTTTATATCATAGTTGAAGAAAACAATAAACCCAAACCAAGATAAATCATGTTTGATAAATTAAACTATGCATAAACTAGAAATAATGAAACTTTAAATGTGTAACTTACACCATTACCAATGATATTTCATATTTGTATGGGTTTGATGAAGTTTTCCAAGTGGAAGTCAAATAACACCCCTCATCTAGAGGTATCAATGGGTTGAAACCAAATCACTCATCATATGAGTGAGATCTTTGATTCTCCATGACATGATAGTGACTCATGATATGAAGGAGGTAAGAGAATAGAGTTACAAGGTGTGAAATATTTGGATATGTATGGATGTGAAATATTGTGCCCATAACATGGTAGTGGTATCCTTTATAGATCCATAAATGAGGCTCCTTAGCTTCATATGAATTTACACACATGTTATAGTGCATGAGTAAACTCCTAGACCGATTCGTGAAACTATTACATAAATGTAAACTCCACATCTATTTTATCTTATGACCTCTCTTTTTAAAGATATAAAACCAGAAAGATAATACAAATTTTAACATTTAACATCACTCCACCATATATATCATAAAATTTATGGGTATATCATATATCATTATTGTACTTAAAATATTATATATGATATCACCCAATCATAAAATATTATTAGGTTTGGTCATGCAATAGAATCTTTATTCCATGACATATGATATACCATATCATAAAATATGATATACTCAAACAAATAAATATCACATACCCTTAGTTTCTATATGATGTATCATACAACATGTGTATATCATAACCTATTATATAGACCAAAACTCATCATATGTGTAAATAATGTAAATAATATCTCCTTCATCAACTTGAATACTTTATTGTCATTTTATGAAATTATAAACCCTTATGGTTTTGTCATATATACATCTTCAACAAACTTCTCATTTAGTAAATGAATTTTCACATTGATTTTCCAAATCTAATAATCATGAAAAACTATTTTTAAAAGTAATATTCTAATGTATTACATCATTGTGATGGTGAGAATGTTTTTTTATAGTCAATGCCTTGATGTTGTCTGAATCCCTTTACAACCATTAATGATTTATAGGTATTTACTCTACCATCCATGTTCCTATTTTTATTGAATAAAAATTTGTACCCAATATGTTTTACATTATCTGGTGGGTCTACTAAAGTCTAAACCTTATTTTGGTACATGTAATCCATTTCATAATTCATTGAATCTCTCCAATTAGAAACATATTTTCAATCTAAAACTTGGTTATAGGTTATAGGTTCATTATTCTTTGGGAATAATGTATCACCTGACTCATAAATAAGAAAACCCTACCTTTCCAGTTCTATAACCTCCCTTGTAGACCTACACCGTACTTGTGTAGAAGAAACTTATTCACCTCCCACAACTAATAAGAACACATGCCTTAACAACTAATAATTATGATTTTAGAATAAAAATTTTCACTTTATTACATTCCCATGATCTTTTAGGTTTAGAGTTATAGGGAATTTGGAAAAAATATTACATATCAAACCCATACATTAAAATGTGGAAACATCCTCTCAATATATCTTTTTCCACAAAAATAAGATTCTTAAATTTAAACCCCAGTTTCATTCAAGTCTCTTTTGATTCATTTAAAAATAATCCACCACAGCGGAAATATTTAAATTTTTTTAGTTCGTAGTTATCCTTAAATCTAGTGAAAAACATTTGAAAATGTGTTATGGGTACATAAAACTTAGTAAGTGACCTAAATATAAATGAATCCCATTATTATAGTGAAAACATAAAAAACCATAAGGATGATTACCTTTTTCACAATAAAACATTAACAACATAAATAAAACATTTACACATATCAAAATAAACCATTTCTCAAAGAAAACATTTTAAACTCATAAAAATCCTAGGAAAACCATAATGTCGTCATGTGAAACATGAGAAATCAGGAAAAAATTCCTTTAAAAATAATACTTTAACTTGTAAAAGTTCATAAACATTTGTTTCCCTATGAAATAAAAATAGTTCAATAAAAAACCTTTGAAAGCATAAAATAGGTATCTTAGAGCACTATAGTCATAACATGTGTTCACTTGTGTTTAACCTGTTTGAAAATAACTATTTCTTAGTTAATTATATAGGAGTAACCTACTTGGTTATCTCCCTCATTTTTAATTTCAAAGAATAAATCATTACCCAATGCATTGGAGTGCTATATCGGGATCACCTCTCATCATGAGCTATATCAACTTCACTAGTCATCATATATATTTCTCAAGTACCATATAATGAACAAAAAATTTGTAATTATGATTCCACGAAAAACTAAAGTAAGAACCTTGTATTTGATAGCATGTATGACATGCGACAACAAGCGCATAAGGTAATATAATATTTTGATAGTTTATAATATGTTTACTATTTACAATATATTCCATGAATTCAACACCATGTTGTCCTGGTCTACATGAAAGAGTATCATTTCTTGATAGCTTGTGTTATATGAAAGATCAACCTTCCTCAATAGCATTTGTTACACACAAAACTAAGTTTCACCAAATAACAATGTATTATTGAAATATTATTATTTAATATAATATGACATAACCTAGATGTTATGTTAGTGGTTATCAATATTATTAACTAAATTATGAAAATATATGTTTTATAATAATATAAGATTAATTCATAGGTTAAAAATTAAATAGAAATGAATATAGGAACCAATTGAATATAAAGAGAATGTTTTTTTATAAAACAATTTTTATGCTCATGAAGATATTCTATCTTAATAAATTAAATAAATTAAAAATATTTAATTATTATAAGGAAATATATTTGGAATATATTGAATCAAATAATTTTTATATTCATCCACTAGTTTTGATATGTATAAGTTAATAAGAAACCCCATTTTTTCACATAAAAACCAATATTTTTTGAAAGGTAATTTTACTACCTGTTAATGGAGAACCCACTTTAAATTTGAATTTTGATACATTTATAAATTTAATGTTCCAAGAATAAAATTATTCTCTAAAATAAAAACATAATAATTATGTTACTGTGAAGTTTTTATATTTTTCTGAGACATTTCATTTTTTAAATAATAGTTAAAAAAACTGAATTTTAGTTCAAAACTACTTTTTAATGTAATTTATTTATAAGGTTAAATTATAATTTTAATTGATTATAATGTTTAATTATATAATAGGTTTATCAATTAATCCAATTTATTTCATTTCAATCAATTTAACATTGAAATTTACTATAAAAACAAATCCAACTTTAAGACATTTTTACTTTTAAAACCCACATTGTCCTCCAGTCTCTGAGATTAATTTTAATTTAATTAATTCAAATTATGTGACTATAATTGAAAAAAATTGATTCCATATTTGAAATCATCATAATTTATAATGTCTAATAATACCAATAGTGTTTTTTTCCAATATTAACAGTGAATGTCATTAAAATTAATTACAATTATTAAGTTAAAACTAAGATTAATAAAGGACTAAACCTTTAACTTATGGAACCAAATGACCTAAAAACTTATCCAAAACCAATTGTATGGAAATATATTGGCCATTTACCTTCCATTATTTTGTTTTATTGGTTTTTATGACCTTTTTAGGTGAGAACATGTGTACACCTAACTTCTTTTCAAAAATATAAAGTGAGTCCTTTTCCTTTCCTATAAAACACAACCACCTCTACCCATTAATCACACCACTCAAACCTCCTATGTTCAGAAAATCCCATACCATATAGTCTCCCATAATTCATATCCTAGAACTAGAAGGATCCCTTTAGTAGAAACCCTTCCAAAAAAATCCTTTTGGTTCAAACCAAAATAAGTTACTCGATTAAGAGGTAACACCTTACCTCATGATTTTTAGTTTCATTTATTTTCTACACTCTATATACCATTATTATTCTATGATTACATAGAAAAATAGTATCATAAACATAATAGTATGTTTTTATGCTAAGTGTTCGACCGACACTTACACAAACCTCCATATAATGGGTTACAAACATACTGTTTCTATGAATGAAGAATTACTACCTCACGAAACAATGATTGTTCAATTCTCCATTACCACCTCTTATGGTTGCCATTATGGTGGAAAATCTATTTTTATTTGATATATACATTATTTATAATGTTTTATTCTTCTTTAATTTTTATTTATGACATACATATAAATAAATGGTCATAATTAAACATAAGTGACATAAAAAAAATATATTCATGACATAATTATATTTCTGGAAATAATATATATATATATATATATCATATACTTTATTACCCCTTTACACACTTTAAAAGAGGTAACATCGTTCATGGATGTGTGGACTATTGTCTCATCGACATGATGTGATTCCTTTTATAAAAAATAATTATATATATAAGTATATAAGATTACATAATATGATATTTATTATATAATTATTATTCTAGAAAGATTTGAGTTACTTACCTTCTTTCCAAAATGATCATTTAAAAATTGGAATGTTAATAATGTGTACGTAAAACCTGCTATCTCCATGATTATAACATATTATCATTTTCATAACCATATTTAATGATTGATTTTAAAAGTATAATTTATGTAAAAATATGATAATTATTTCATGGTTATTATTTTAGAGATGTTATATAATAAACCCTATGACCATAGTTGACCAATAATAGTTGTTTTGACACATAAACTGAATTTGGTCAAAAAACACCTAATGTAAACATAATTGTTTAAGTAGTGTACACAACATGGTAATAAGTGAAATAAAATTATTTATGGAAATGAAAAATTTTCTGAAGAAAGTGGAAAATTAACATAAATTTATTATATATGAAGTTAAAGGATCTTCACCTGAAAGGAAACTCAAGGTAAGGGGATTTCATCTCACTTTTAATTTCCGTGAGATACATGTTATGTTAAACACTATTTCCTTTTTTGTGGTGTATATAATAACATAATTTTATTATATGTATATTATAATTATAATTAATGGTATTCACATATCCATTTTATTATCCTTATTTAACGGGGTTTTATATTAAAAAGGTACCAAATTTGTAAAAGGTTTTGTCTTAATTTTCCTTCTTTGAACTCATGTTTTATTATGTATCTAATTTTTTTGAGGTGAATATATTTCAATTTCACATGATATATCTTGAATATAAATATTTTAAATAAATTATATGTTTCATGAAATTTACCTTTCTTACATGGATAGTATGATCTAAGTTATCGAGTTATAAGAGTTTATTGAGATAATCTCATCGCTTTTTTCGAGATTGTTTATCTTTATGCTTCCTTCGATGAAATATTATTATCCATATTTCAATAACACTATTGAGTTTACTTCTCCTTTGTTATTTCATAATATAATAATATATTGGTATCATTCTGTACTCTTTGGTACATAATATTGTTAATAAAGCATTTTTTCAGAAAGCCTGACTTTACCTTCTCATCGGTCAGAAATATATTCAAAATCATGTCTTCCAGAAAGGGTTTACAAGAATTTTTTTCTATTCCCCTATAAAATTTAAAATAAATTTGTAACCTTTTTGTCTTTTACCAATCTCTTTGAATTAATCTTCTCATCTCTTTCCAAATGACGCATTTTCTACCCTTTTACAGTACAAAAGGAATATTCTTTTTACCTCATACGACATGTATAGATTCATATGCCCTCATTTCTTTGAATCCTCCTTGTAAAGTTTAAAAGATTTATTTTTAAAATATCTTTAAAAAGTGATTTTCAATGAAAAGTATTTTTAGAAGGGTTTTTAAGGGAAATGATCTTTTCCCCAAGAATATTTTTAATAGTTATTTTTTTATTTCATCAACGATAACAAACCTATATTTTACCCCACTTGGGATTTTTTGTTTTGACAACATCCTTTTTATTCCTTTGGATTGTTTATTATTTATTTGGACAAGGATATTATTCAAATTCACTTCCTTGATTTCACTGTTAGTTACCTTGAATATTCAATATCCTATCATCATTGAACTTGGAATTTCCCCTTATTATACATTTCACTTTTCATGGATATTACTATTACCTAAACTATATACCATTTTTACATACGGTGCCTACTTTGGAATTAATTTTATTAATTCATGAATTATTGATAAATCTGTATTTCTCATTCAATACAATTATTTTATAGGGCATGTTATTTATTTGATTATTCAATATGAATAATGA
Organism: Viscum album; assembly: GCA_963277665.1. NCBI lineage: Eukaryota > Viridiplantae > Streptophyta > Magnoliopsida > Santalales > Viscaceae > Viscum > Viscum album. Next base: position 2,103,738,260 of record OY728140.1, on the reverse strand, counting down.
TCTGGATAGGTAGACAGGGGTTGGGGACTGGTTAATGAAAGCCCATCGATGCATTAGCAGTCTCACGAGATGAAATAGTTGGTTAGCCACCTTAAGGGGTTATTACATGATAGATAAAATATCTTGTGAATGGTATTTATGGTAATGATTCCATGTACCTAGGAAACATTGCTTCCAATAATTAATCATTTCTTTTATATTATTTTTAGTTATTATTCATCCTTGATATGTTTAATTGATATATATATGGATACATTTCATTTCAGTTCATTGATTAATGGCATGTGTTTTAGTTCCATACCTTTCCATATTAATTTTTCTTTTCTAGTTATCTGAATGACATGTATTTTTAGTTTTTACCTTTATTTATTTCTTATGTACTTTCATTTAGTTTATTGATTACATGGAATGTGTGTTCAATTATTTACCTTTCCATATTGACTATTGTCATTGATTAATCATAGAATCTTCTATACTTTTCCTTTACTGATCATTTGAGCTCACCCTTATTATGTTTCTTTCCCGAGGAATCCAGGAAGCACACTATGAATGATATGAAGGATTATACTATATGGATTAGAGTTATCCTCAAAGTTGTTTATTTTTTTAGAAGAAAAAAATATTATCATTAGTGTGCCCATTTGTAATAAAATTCTTATTTATGTATCCCATTTTCCAAGAATACTAAACTGATTAGTCCTTCAGGGATAGATTCCTTATAATCATGCCAATTTAATTGATAGTAGACACTATCTCTGGGCTTCTAGGGTTGGGTCACTATAGTTGGTATTAGAGAAAGTTTAGTAGTAACCTTAGGAACAAGATTTATAAAAATATAGTTCAGGGAAGAAAAATCTAAGGTAGAATTTGAATAAGTATAGATAAAAACCCTAGAATTTTGGTACAAGTGTAGAATTATGTGGGTCTTATTAGAAATACATACCTCTTTGGATACTATAAGTGGAAGTGTTTCTAGAAAATATATACCTAGGATTAGGAACTCAGACAAGGTGTTTCGGGCCTAACTCGGGGTAACCTGGTACATGACAATGAGCCTTACTACACACCTGGTTTGACACTCTCGGGGGGATGTTCTTAGGATAACCCACGTTTTCTTTACAATCCATTAAGAAGGATTTTAATAGACAATGAAAAAAAATAATCCAGGTTAAACCTAAGGTGTTTTATATTTATAAATAAGGTTTTGGGATTTAGGGATCTTATAGATGATTATATACTTTTCTCACTATGAATATTATTGCTCAAACTATTCTTTCTGGTTTTAGTCAATGGATGGAACCCGAAGGATTAATAATAACATCAAACATGAAGTCAAAGTTGTTGAAAATGAGCAACCAAACGATGTGTTGATAGGAGTTAAGGATATCGTGTTTATTCCAAATTAGTTTTCCTAAAATATGATTAAAAATATATTTCTTTACCCACTCCCAAGCACACCAAAGAGGATAATTATGTAGGTTTATAAATGCTTGAGCGGTGTAGACCACAAAGAAAATAAGGATCGATTTTTGACCTGCAATAAGTGTGGAAGGAGACACCCTGGAAAGTGTCACAATGGAACAATTAAATGATTTACATGTGGAAAATGACATAAAGAAAAGGTTTACTGAGGAAGAAGGTAGAACACGATGGAAGGAAATGAATCTCATCCTATGAAATCATTTGTAATTATTTGTCATAAGTGTGAGGAACCTAGACATTAACTAAGTAAATTCCCTCACATGGGGGATAAAATCTTGACAATGGAAGGATCTATGTGGAAATAAGTGGATTAAGTATTTATGTATTGAGGTTTTATTAATAACATTAGTTAAAATTATATTTAGTTAATAACCTAATTATAAGGATTTCGATCATATATATTTTGGAAATTATATTAATATGGTTTTATAAAAATAAAAAACTACAATCTAGGTGAAAACCAATCAACTCTGGAGAGGTCCTTGGTCTTGAACCCATGACTGAAGGATGATAAAGGTTTTATGCCAACCACTGACCTATGTAATGTCCTTGTTAATTTTTATTGTTTTTAGTTAAACAATTTAATCAATAAATACTAATGATGAACCAGTAGTAACACTCTTTGAGGATTAGAAGTTGATATATTAACCATATTTATTTTTGGAGATATTTAAAGACAAATAGTACGACTTTTCACTATTTTATAGGCCTTACGATCTTTTAAATGTTTCTTTTAGTGCTTTGGGTATACAAAATTCATTGTTGGTAATTAATTTTTAGGCGTAAAGGGATGAACTGCAATTTGGATGAAGTACAACCAAAAGTTAGGATTGTTCATATGAGATTGAAACCTATCCTGTAACAATATTTTTTATATTATTTGTTGATAAAAGGATTTGCTAACATTAGTAAAATGACATAGAAAAAAATGTTTTCCTAATACCTAAATTTATGTTGAACCGATGGCCTTCTAAATCATCAAAGATTTAAGGATTTGAGGCCCTCAACTTTCCATTGATCATTCACTTATTTGTGATTGATGAACTCCTTAAATAATTATAAATATTTATGTTTTTCCTCTAATCAGATATCTCTTATTTCCACTGATGATCTCCTACTTAGATACGTAGTTTCATGGTTTTCCATGTGACCTTTGTACTTTCAATTATCTCTTTTATAGAGGATATATTATTAACCCTTATGACGATGTGGGATTTAAAACATAGTAAGTATCAAACAATCTATCCCCATGATCGAGTTCAAATTTCCATGATGCAATTTAAATAAGGTGGGGAGAATGTGACACCCCAAAAAACTAAAGTAATAACATTGTATTTGATAGTGTGTATGACACATGATAGTAATAATTTAAGGTAATATAATATCTGGATACTTTATAATATGTTTACTATTTAAAATATATTCCATTATTAAAACACTAAGTTAGCATGTGTTAAATGAAAGATTGACCTTTCTTGATAGCTTGTGTTACACATAAGAGCAGCCTTCCTCGATAGCTTGCATTACACGCAAGACCAAGTTTCACCAAATAAAAATGTATTATGAAAATATTATTATTTAATATAATATGAATTAAACTAGATGTTATGTTAGTGGTTATGAATAGTATTATCAAAATTATGAAAATATATGGTTTATAATAATATAATATTATTTCATAGGTTAAAAATTAATTATAAATTAATATTTGAACCAATTGAATATAAACAGAATGTTTTTATATAAAACATTTTTTATGCTCATGAAGCTATTTTATCCTAATAAATTAATGTAATTAAAATTATTTAATTATTCTCATGAAATATATATGGTTTAAATTAAATCAAATATTATTTATATTCACCCATTAGGTTTGATATGCATAAGATAATAACAAACCTTTTTTTACACATAAAACCTATACTTTATAAAAGTAATTTTACCAGCTTTTAATGGAAAACCATTTTTAAATTTGAATTTTTATACCTTTATAAATAAAATATTTAAAAATAAAATTTTTATCTTAAATAGAAACATAATAATTAGGTTAGGGAGAATTTTGGATATTAATCTGAGACATTTCAATTTTTAATGAATAGTTAAAAATATTGAATTTTAGTTCAAAACTGCATTTTAATCTAATCTATTTATAAGATTAAATTATAATTTTTAATGGTATTAAAGTTTAATTAGATTTTATTTATATCAATTAATCCAATTTATATCATTGGAATCAATTTCAAGTTTAAATTGACTATAAAAACATATCCAACTTTTGAATGGTTTTACTTTAAAAACCCACGTTATCATCCCGACTGTGGGATTAATTTTAATTTAATTACACCACTTATGGGATTATAATTTGAAAAAATTTATTCATTGTTTATAATAATCATAATTTATAATGTATAATAATACCGACTTTGTTTTTTTACCAAAAATATTAGTTAAAGTAATTAAAATTAATTACAATTATTAAGGTAAAACTAAGCTCAATAAAGGACTAATATTTTAACTTAATAGTGAAAATGACTTATAAACTTGTCCAAAATTCCTTTTCTGGAAATATTTTTTCCATTAACCTTCCATTATTTAGTTTTATTGGTTTTATATGACCTTTTTTAGGTAAGAATATGTGCACACCTAACTTCTTTTCAAAAATACCAACTGAGTCCTTTTCCTTTCCCATAAATGGCCATCACCTCTACCCATTCCTCAAACCTCTAAAACGTTTTAATATTGGTCATAAAATACTTATATAGTCTCCCATAATTACTATTATATACCTAGAAGAATTCCTTTGGACATAATCCCTTCGAATAAAGCATTTTGGTTCAAACCAAAAGAAGTTACCCGATTAAGAGGTAACACCTTCTCTCATGATTTTTCGTTTCATTTCCATTCTTCGCTCCCTATACTATTATTATTCTATGATTACAAAAAAAAACCAGTATAATAAATATAATATTTTTTTAATGATAATTTTTTGACCTACATATACACACACCTCCATCTAATAGGTAACGAACATACTGTTTGTGTGAATGGTTAATATCTTCCTCATGAAATGATGATTGTCCAATTCTCCATTACTTCCTATTACGATGGAAATTGTGATGGAAAATCTATTTTTATATGAAATATATTTTATTTATAATGTTTTATTCTTCTCTAATTTTAATTTATAAAATACCTTTATTCTTTCCAGGTTTTGTGAATATGATAACCATGTTTGAGGAAGTGTGGACTACCACCCCCTCAAAGTGATGTGATTCATTCGCACGATACATGAAATGTTGAAATGAATGGACATAATTATACATAAGTGACATAAAAAATTAATATATTCAAGACATAATTATATTTTATTAAATATAATATATATATTCATATCATCTCTTTTATTACCCCTTCACACACTGTGAAAGAGATAACGTCGTTCGTGGATGTGTGGACTACGACCTCCTCAACATGATGTGACTTTTTTGAAAAAATAATAATTATATATATATGTATATATGATTAAATAACATTATATTTATTATATAATTATCATTTTGAAAATATTTTAGTTACTTACCTTCTTTCCACAATGATCATTTAAAAATGGGAATGTTACTCATGTGTATGTACGACCTATCATCTCTATGATTGTAAAATATTCTCATTTTCATAACCATATTTAATGCATGATTTTAAAAGTATAATTTATGTAATAATATGATAATTATTTAATGGTAATTATTATATATATGTTATATAATGCATTTCATGACCATAGTTGACCAATAATAGTTATTTTGACACATAAACAGAATTTGGTCAAAACCAACTGACTTAAACTTAATTTTTTAATAAGTGTACACAAAATGGTAATAAGTGAAATAAAAATAATTCAAAACATTAAAAATGTTCTCAAGAAAGTATAAAAGTAACATAAATTTATTACATAGGAAGTTAAAGGATGTTCACCTGAAAATAAATTCAAGGTAAGGGGATTTAATCTCACTTTTAATTTCCATGTGATACATGTTATGTTCACCACTCTTTACTTTTGTGTGGTGTATGTAACTAAATGATTTTATTATATGTATATTATACTTAAATTTATTGGTATTAACATATCCATTTTATTATCCTTACTTAATGGGGTTTAAGATTAATGAATTCTCTAAATAGGTAAAATGTTTTGTCTCAATTTTCCTTTTTTGAACTCATGTTTTATTATGTACTTAAACCATTATTTGAGGTGAATATATTACAATTTTACCTAATATATCATGAATCTAAATATTTTTAAGATATTATATGCTTCATAAAATTTACCTTTCATCCATGTAATTTATGATCCAAGTTACCAAGTTATAAGAGTTTTTTGAGACAATCCCATCATTTTTTCATGATTGTTTATATTTATGGTTTCTTTGATGAAATATTATGATAAATCTTTCAAGAAAACTCATGAGTTTCTTTATAATATGTTATTTCATGATATAATAATTTATTTATACCATTCTCTACTCTTTGGTACATAATATTGTTAACAAAGTGTTTTTTAGAAAGCCCGACTTTGCCCTCTCTTCGGTTGGAAATATATTCAAAACCATGATTTCTAGAAACGGTTTACCAGAATATTATTACAATACCCTATAATATTTAAAATATATTTTTACCCTTTTTATATTTTACCAATATCTTTGAAGGAATCTTCTTTTATCTTTAAATATGAGGTATTTTCTACCCTTTTACCATACAAAAGGAACATTATTTTTACCTCATACGACATGTATGGATTAATCTGCCATCATTTCATGGAATACTACTTCTCAAGTTTAAATGGTTTATTCTTAAAATATCATTAAAAATATATATTAAATGAATATTATTTTTATAAGGTTTTTTAAGGAAAATGATATTTTACTCAAGAATATTTTTAAAAGTTATTCTTTTATTTCATCAACGACAACAACCCTCTATTTTACCCCACTTGGGATTTTTTTATTGATACCATAATTATTCTTCCTATGGATGGTTTATTATTTATTTTTCCAAGGATAGTATTAACATTTAATTCCTTGATTTCATTGTTTGTCACCTTGAAGTATTCAATATCTTTTTATCATTGATCTTTGAACTTTCCCTTATTATCTGTTTCATTTTTCATGGATATTAATGTTACCTAAACCGTACACCATTTTACATATGGTTATTAATTTGAAATTAATTTGATTAATTTGGGAGTTATTGATAAATCTGTATTTCTCATTCAGTATGGTTATTTGATAAGACATATTATTAATTTTATTATTCATCATGAAGAATAATTTGGATAGGTAGAAATGGGTTAGAGAGTGGTTAATGAAAAAAACTAGATGAATCAATAGTCTCATGAGACTAAATAGTTGAATAGCATCCATAAATGGGTTATTACCTGATAAAAAACCATCTCATGAAAGGTATTATGGTACTGGTTCCATGTAATTATGAAACATGGCGTCCAATAATTGAGTATACTCTCATATTATTTTTAGTTTTTATTAATCCATGAGATTTTTCATTGAAATATATATGGATACATTTAATTTTAGTCTATTGATTAATGGAATGTGTTTTAGATTCATACCTTTCCATATTTATTTTAACTTATATAGATATCTGAATGACATGTATTTCTAGTTATTACCTTTCCATGTTTCTTATATACTTACATTTTTTGAGTCAATAAGGTTTTCATTATGACTTTTCCATTACTTTATATAAGGGGGAGATTGTTAAGTCATCATGGTTTCCTTATGACTTGATCATTCCTCTTGTTTTGAAAATCAAAAACACCTTATCTTAAGGAAAATCTTATTTTAACCATATTTTACTTCTATAAGTAAAATTTCCTTAGCTAAGGAAATTTACCCCTACCTTGTTTTCATTGATCATATCAATATTTTTCTTAAGTATAAAAATCGGATTTAGATCTAAAACCTCGGAATCGTATAATACTTAGATATGAAGCATTCTGTTTGAGGATCTGAATTCATGTTACGAAATTTTATGATGTTCTACTCCGAATTCCCTATTACGAACTTTTATGAAGTTCAACTCTGAATTTTGATTACGAACTTATATAAAGTTCTAACTACGAATACTAATGATGAATTCGGATTAAAAATTCTCATTATGAATTATGATGATGAATTTTGATTATGAATTATCATTACGAATTCTGATGATGAATTCTGATTATGAATTCCCATTTGGAATTCTAATAAAGAATTATGATTACGGATTATCATTACAGATTCTGATGAAGAATTCTAATTACAAATTCTGATTACAAATTCTGATGATGAATTATAATTACAAATTCACATTACGAATTCTGATGAAGAATTATGATTACGAATTCTCATTATGAATTCTGATGAAGAATTCTGATTATGAATTCTCATTACGAATTCTGATGAAGAATTCTGATTACGAATTCTCATTACGAATTCCTTATAAAAACAAAATCTGAATATTCTTGTATTATAGACTCTGAACTTTATGTTTCATCATTCCGAACATTCATTTTCTCCATTCCGAATATCAGTTTTATTTATTCTTTTACTTGTTCATTTATAAAATGATGGCGTGCCTTCAATTATCAACTAACTTTTGTTTTAGTGACATGTGTACATGTCCCTCCAAAATTGAAGGAAAAAATTTGACCGTTGGAGGAGGGAGCCGACCGTTGGAGCTTCACCTATAAATATGATCTCATTTGAATGTGCTCAGAACTTTTTGGAATTTTGAAGCTTAGAACTTTCTGAAGTTATTTCTAGAGAGAGAGGCTCTTATCAACTCTCAAGATTTGTGTAGAAATTTTGAACAACTTGTTCAAAATTTTCCTTGTACAGATTTCCTTCGTGCGACTCTGATTTTTGTTGTGTAGAATTGAGGGCTTCCGGGGATAGGAAGATAGAGGTTCCAACACCTTGAAGTTGAGGGCTTACTTGCTGAGGAAGACAGAGGTGCCGACTACCCGATAGTTGAGGGATTGCGGGGATAACAATATAGACTCCGATCTTCGTATCGAGGGATTACCATGGTGTGGGTAAGACAAACTTTCTTGAAAGTATAAATCAAGGGACCTCTTATCTAGGGTTGTTGGATAACCTTCTCTTTGGGTCAAAAGAGTTATTGTTTGTTTCGTGTAGTGTTACTACTTTGTTTTCCGCTGTGCATTTTGCATTGATAAGGAAAGTATAGATTTCTTATACTTCCTTACTTGTATTCTGATATAGTTAGATTCTATACGCTTTAAGGTAGAACCTTCATCTTTGTAAACTTTAGCTATGTTACATTTCTAGAATCAATTTTCCGTAATTTAGAAATTGATTAGAATTTATATAGGTCTTGTGAATTATCTTGTTTAACCTTGTTAAACATAACCATCATTAAAAGTTCCAATTTTTTTTAAAAGGTACAATTCACCCCCTCTTGTATTTGAGAATGTCATTATTATTTTGATCCTACATTTGGTATTATAGAGTATATCATACTTAGACATACCATCCTAACAATGTTCAGTTTATTGATTACATGGCATGTGTGTTCAGTTATTTACCTTTCCATATTGACTATTATCATTGATTCATTACGGCTCTGGCTATAATTCCCCATTAATGAGAATTTGACCTCACCCTTATTATGTTTCTTTTCCCATGAATCTATAAAGCGTACTATGAAAGATATCCAAAAAATATACTAGATGGATTAGAGTTAACATAGAAGTTATTTACTTATTTAGAAGAAAAAATATGTTGTAATTAGTGTATCCATTTATAATACAATTCTCATTTATGTATCTGGTTTTCTAAGAATACTAAACTTATCAGTCTTTCAAGGATTCGTTCCTCGTAATTATTCCAATATAATTCATAATAGAAACTGGATCTAGGATTTTTCGGTCTATGTCTCTATAGTAATCTTTCAACTTTTCATGATAAAACCTTTAAAAAACTAAACTCATTCGAACCCCTAAGAAAATAAATTTCAATTTTCACATAAAAAATAAAGATAAATATCATTTTTCTTTAAAAATATTAAAAATGAAGAATCCCCAGATGAGAAAAAATATGATCTTCTTGGAAAACCCATGTAAACATATAGAGGAAGCTTGATAATGAATAACAACCATGGCGGTGGGAAAATGTGGAAAAGTTGTATATGTTTAAAAAATAGTATTTTTTCACTTTGGTAAAAATTTGAAAAATAATCCATATTGAAAAAGTTAAAAATAATCCATTTTAAAACATTGTAGAGAAATAAATAAAAATTTAAAAATTAACATTTGAAACCTTTGAATTGTGAATAATAACTTTATTGAAACATTTAATAGAATATGTAAATTGAGGAAAAATAGTTGGAAATAAAAATTTAAAAATAGGTTTTAATAAAAACTCCCTTACCACTTTTGTATCCTTCGAATCATAAGTACATTGAAGAAGATATCTTAAAATTTATTTTTAAAACACTTTAAATTTATGAAATGAATCATAAAATTTATTTATAAGGTAGTTTATTGATGCAAGCATCAATATTTAAAATTTTTATCTACTTTTTATAATAATTAACCCCATAATTTATTCAAATCATAGGTAAAATCAATGTTTCTATAAACTTCGAGAATTTGGAATTTAATTAGTAAATGGATTAATTTTTAGTTTTAATTATTATATTATTATTTTTATTTAAATTCAAACTCCAAATATTAGAAATTGAAATTCATTTTATATTAAGAATTTTGATATATTAATATGGAATTGAAATTTTTAAAAGGATTAATTTTAATTTTTAATTATTTCAAAATTTTTAATTAAATAAAATTTAGAAATTGAAATTGAAAATTAACATTTTTATTTGTGAAATGATAATTTTAAATTTAATGAGTGTGATTTCTAAAATAATGGAAATTAAGTTTTAGAAAATAATATTTTTAATTGGATAAACTGAAAATGATTTTAATTAATTTGGATTTGATGGTTCAAATTATTGAATTCTGATATTAATTGATTTATGATTCTTGATTTTTATTTTAAAAACTACTACACTGAAAAAGAATATTTTGTTGTAATGAAGGTGCATGAAAAAATGCTACTTCCGCTCCACTGAAACCACCATGCCCTATAATTGTAGCACACCACCGTCACTCAGCCATTCCACATACACCACCACTAGCCCTAGAGAAGCACAAGATATTAGTCCTCTGTTATGGTGTGATGCCACTACCAATTTGATGCCACCAATGGTAGTAAAAACATGATACCACCTGCTATTTTAGCCTAATAATGGTAGAAACATTTATACCGCTTCTTTATTCCACTCGGTGCCACCAACACCAAACTCTCTTATCAACACTATCATTCTAGTACCTATACCTCATCCCCATATCTACTATTCCCCATGATCTACTATCACTCCCTATATGTGACGTTTCTCATCCATTATTTCTCCCCTCTCCCTTCGCTACCACTCAATGATAGGACAACATCCTACCATTCCTCTTGTGCTACGAACACTCCCTCCTCATATAATGAAACTGATCATTTTCATATCCACCTCTATAGATCCCTCTGATGATGCAGGAGCTCACCAAGGCATCCATGCTCACCAAAGAAAGAAAAACCATACTTTTTATCATGCACTTTCCACAAAAAACAAATTCAAACCCTCTTTACCACTATGAAGTGTTCTGCTGGATTTGAAGAATATGGAAGCTGGACCACCACTAGAGAATAAAACCACCTCTTAATCCATGGTATTCCAAAGGAGATCTTTCCACTATGAAATACTAATCTAGAGGAATCTGAGCTCACGACGACAACTATTTTTGGTTGATATAGAACCTTCCACCTAGGAAGAAAATGAAAGACCACCAATCTATGAGAATTCTGAATCCCTACACACTACCATGTTAAATCTCAATGATGAAGTACCAACTAGTTTTCACCATGTTCTATGGATCTTTTCTGGTTGAAAACCATGATCACTATAGAAACCAGATCCATTGTCAGATACATCGCTGATGAGGAAGCTAGAAGAGTTCAAGCTACACCAATCGAATACACATTGAGGAATGAAGAATAAAACCCCCATCAAGATGAATAATAATAATAAATGAGAAAAAAATAAAAAAATAAAAATAAAAATGATAAATTAATAAATAAATAAATATATAATGGAAAAAAATAAAAAAATAAAAAGTTAATATAAATATATATAATGATAAAAATTGATTGTTGTATCTTGTTACCAATTTTGGTTTGAAGGCATATTGCCCAATTTTCAAATAATTATTATAATGAAATCCAAGGTCCAAGTCCAATATATCCACCATCTTCCGAAAAAAAGGAGTATTTCCACTAGGTTTTGTTTCACTAAAGTGATTTTACTTCATATTTTGCAGATTTAGATCATAGGGGAGAACACATTTCAGCCGAGGAATATTCTCGATACTATGAAAAATATATCTAGAACCCTGATTCTAGACACATACCGATCATCCAACAAAGAATTTATCACCAATCGACACTGAAATCAAAGAAATTTCTCAAGGAATGTGATTATTCTCATGTTAATCACATGTGGATTTTTGAAGTATGATAAAGACCAAAAATTATTCTATAATTTTTCCCCATTTTACTAGGTTGAAGGATTCTAGACACTCACCAACTCTCGCTCACACTCAGAGTCTATCTTCCACTGTCACCAACTACTAATTATTGTTACTCATTTCCCTTTTATCTTTTCATTATAATTACTCCAATGATGGAACACTAGACTATTTTTTCATGCCAAAGAGAATTACATCATCCCCCTATTGATAAATTTTGATTTTTTAATTTTCAAATAAATTAATCTATAAATCTTAATAGTTTAATTAGTTGTAGGTTTTTTCTAGTTTAATATTTTAATTTATTCTACTCATTATTTTAATTTCACACACTATACACTTAGAATTAAATCAATGTATGAAATAGAAAGTAGTGTGATAATTCATGGGTGATTGGAGATATCTAATCCATAGGATAGACAAGGATAAGGGATACAATGATCATTCTTTTTCTCTATCAACACTGAAATAACTAGATAAAAGCAATAAATGTGATTTCGATTGATTAAAGTAATAATAGAGATCAATTGAAAAATGATTTAAAATATAATGCGGGAATGATCTAAGGAAACATCAATACTTTTTAAATTTATATTAAATGAAATAAATTAAATATAATACTTCAAAAAATATGAACCCATCAAACAAGATTTCAACACACCAATCATATTTTATTCTCTGGAGACAACCTGTGTCCCACTCTACTATATTTAATTTGGGTTTAAAAATTATTTTGATGATAACCTTATGATAGGTTCACATCAAACTTGAAATTATTTTTAGAGAGGCTAATGTTTTTTTTAAGTTTTTATTAAATTTTTTTCAATTGAACATATTTTGTTCTTCTAATATTACTAGTTTTGATCCATATGTTGAGAGAGTTATAGTAACTGGATGCAAAAAATTAAAAATCACAAAACAAGTGGAAAGAGTTTTTTCACCATTCTATTGGATAAATCTCCTTCCTTATTCTCTTCCTACCTAAAATTTTCATTTGGAAGTAAAACAATAGAGGATAATATTACTCAAGTCAATAGAAATTTTAGGAAAATGTACACACCAAATCTAAATATTAATAACTAAAAATTTAAATTAAATGATAAAAAATACCGTGAATTCAAAACTAAAATGATTGGAATGCTGACTAAGTTTCATATATTATCTAGTGAAGACCCTCATAATAATCTTAGAGTATTCAAAGAAGTTTGCAATGGATTTTGAAAAAAAGGGGTCAATTAAGCTCAAATCAACTGGAAGGCTTTCTCATTATCACTTGAAGGGGAAGATAAGAAGTGGATATATAGATTATATCCTAGGGATGAGTTGCAAAGGGACTTACACTAGAAATTATTTCCTAATTCATGGAGTTCTCAACTCAGAAAGGATATCTACGGAATCAAACAATCAACTGGAGAAACCCTCTAGGAATTTTGGGAATGGTTCAAGAAACTAACCACATCCTGATGGATGTATCCTTATAAAGAACATCTTTTATTGGTATTATTTTACAAAGTATTTATTAATAACGACTGTAACCTAGATAAAACTTCTTTAGAAGGATTACTAATTTATAATTCTCTACTTTAATTCAATGAACTGGATGAGAGAATCTCTCAAAATTCCCAATGATTTGGAACAATAAGTTTCACCAGAGGCGTAAATGAGGTAAAAATTTTGAACTTAAATTTATTAGAAAATAAAATTGATGAAATAAATTATCTTGTGAGATAACTATCTATGAACAAGGTACATGAGTCATCACCCACCATACCCCCTCATGCCAACTATCTATGATATTCCCAAGAGAATTTCTCTGATGGATTCCCTAAAGTTGAAGGGATTGAAAGTTGTGATGTAATTTTCCATAGTAAATTCTAGAACAAAACAAGTGTAAACCAAGGATTTGAATATTTTTCCACCAATAAATTTGGAAGTGGGATCCAACTGTAACAAAGACCACCATTTTATTAACTATTCCAACATCATTCTCAATAACCCTTCTAACCCCCTCCTTTCTAGAGATAGATTTTCTAACAATATATAAGTTACCATCAAGTACAAGAATAAGATAATTAAATTAAGGAAATACTAAGATATGTAATAGAATCTCAGAACACTCAACATATAACTCTCACTACTCATAGATAAGAGTTGAAAGAATTTAAAGGAAAGTTTAGTCAACTCAGGACCACCCTTAATAATATGTTAAATCAAGGATCAGGTAATATTCTTGATCAATAATTTCCTAAACCTTATGGAAATGTCAGTGATATTAAATTAAAGGGTGGAAAGGAGCAGGAAAATAGTGAAGGAACACCCCTAGAGACTAAAATTTGAAGTGAAAAACATCAATCACATGATGAATCTGCCCAAGAAAAATAATCTAAAGATTAATATGTAAAGACACTATAACATCCCAAACATTTTATGGTATGTTTCTATTAAATACTTTCTATTAATTATATTGAATATATTTTAGGAAGCAATAATTCTTTTTGAAATAACACTTGGTAATTTATAGGATAAATTCCTAACCAATCCATTAAATATAAATTTTCCACTTATGTGTTCTGAATTTCAAAAACATGACATACACGGTTGCGATCAGGGTGATATTTAGAGTATGATAGAATCAAGTTAATTTTTAGTAAATAGTTAATTACCCTTATCAATATTAACATACCCTTGTGAATAGTAACATACCTTTATTAATAGTAATATGACCCTTATTAATGTTAACTTTACCCATGAAAGTGTAAATTAAATTTATGCACCTTAAAACTGAAGATGAATATTTTATGTGTTGGTATTTTTTCATTAAATGATGATTTTAATTAAAAATTAAATTTATCATATTAAGAAAATTATTTTTGAAAAATGGATTACATTTTTGGATTCTATATGTCGAAATATAGTTATCATTAATTTTTTGGATTTTTTAAAATACATGAATTTTTTGTGAATAGTAAAATAAGATAAATTATGATAAATGCTAAATACATGATTTATTGAGTCATTGATGATGTCTTGATAAGGTAACAACACTTGGTTCAAACTCACATGCACTTATTACTATTTTTGGTCATGAAATCATCACTATTTCTCTTCTTAGGTAAAAATAATAAACTAATGATTAAAATATTAAGAAAACCCTCCCCCTCCACTATATAAACCACCCGTCACCGCCTCTTCCTCCCACACCAATAAAGTCTTAAGCCTTACCTAAGATCTTAAAAATACACTCCCAAGCCCTCCCCTAAATCCAAGACCTTTTTATCTCACCGAAAGGCAAAAAAAGGCCTTAAGGATATTCTTGAGGAGGAGTACTCAAGAGGTGAACCTCTCTTCCTTTTTCTTTCAACTTCTTTTACATGTTCCATTCTTTTGTTTCTCTATACTCACCTCCCCTAATCATAATGATATGATAATTTCATTACCTTACATGAATGGAAATTTTATTATTCTAATTTAATATTTCATCATCATCTCTCTTTTCCCCCTCCTCATATACTAAAAATGAAAACACCATCTGAAATGTGTTAATTTATCACATTCAAGGAAGACACATTTTAAATTTCTATTAATATATTAAATACTGCTCATGAAAATTTTTTAATGGTTGAACAAGATCATAATATATGTATTTTAACTTATTTAATTTTCTATAATCCTTACACATTTATAATATAAAATAATAATACAAAACATGTTCATTGTGCACAAAACCGCCAAGTTAATCCAAGCATTTATCAATAACTATTATCTAATGAGACAACGTCATGGTATATAACAAAAATAATTATAAGATAATTTTATCTATTTAATTTCACTAATAATATATATTAACAATTATTGATGTTTAAACATATTTCAAATGAACTTCCATTCATGAATACAAGTAAACCGATCGAGAAAACCAATGAAGAAAATGCTTCCAAAAAAATAAAATTGAACCTATTAAACCCATAAAAAATGAAATTAATGAACCTAATAAGGTTATAATAAATATATTACATGTTTAAGAGGTTCTATAATTATTTATTAATGAAGATAAAATTTATTATTCAGGTCATTAAGATCAATTGATAACACCTTCAGGCGTATGGTAAGGGGCTTCTCATCTCACTTTTATTTCCGTGAGATTTCAATTTTTCACCAATTATTTCTTATATGTGGTGTATGTTTACTACCATTAAATATATAATATCATGATTCTATTTATGTTCATGGTATTTATTGTTTCACTTGATAATTATTAACTCGATTGATTACAATGTTGTAAGGGACTTTGTTTCAGTTAGCATTTCATTGTGATTTACTTGGTATTTTGCAACTAATCATTATTATGTGGTGTAACTACTACCCATTTGAGATAATTTTTCATTTTTAATCATAAATATATTATTTATTCTTATTCTGGTTTCATGGATATGATTATTTTCTTATGTTTTATACCCTTTTACATACTGTGTTTATTTGGAATGTTGTTTTATCTATGAAAATATTAATGAATCTGTATCCTCTACTCTTTACAGATATTAAGAAGAGATATTTTACTTTTATTAAATATATTTATAAATAATTATTTTGACATGAAATGATAGGTGGGGCCCACTTTATCCCCTCTATTCATGGACAAGTCTCACGAGACAAGTCGGTTGGCGACAAACCCTTCGAGTTTGTTTCCAAAATAGAATCAGATGGGTTTCTACCCATATACATAAAACATTTCAATGGTATGGTGGTATCATGTTCCAAATACATGAATTCCAATTAATAAAAATTCTATTTATTCATTTTCATTTATTATTATCCATGAGGTTTTTACCGTGACAAAATCTAGGGATGCAGTTCGATTCTCAGTTTATCAATATTGTGTGTTTTTTATTTATTCACCATACCATATTGGCTATGCCAATTTGATTATTATTTAATTATTTTTCATTCATTCTTCCACTATTTTTAACCCTTACATATCATTTTAGCTCACCCCTTTCATTTGTTTACCTTCAATAGGTTTTGAAGAGGAGACCATTTATTGAGTTCATGTGAATGATGTTTATTAGTTCTTATTATGTATTGTTTTTTTACCATTCACAATGTAATATGAGTTAAATTTATGTATCAAGTTTATTAAATACTACTAAACTAATAATTCCTATAGGATTTCATTCCTTGTAATCATTCCAATGTAATAAGTAATGCAATGGCTTCAGGCTTCTTGGCGTAGGGTGTTTCAGTTGGTATCAGAGGAAGTTTAATAGAAACCTTGGAATTTAGATTTAGGAAACATAGTTTAAAGGAAATAAACCAAATTTATAATTTGAAGATAATCATAGAAGAACATCCTTGAGTTTTTGTAAAGTAGGGATTATGTGGTTCTTCCTAGAAAATATATCCCTGTTTGGATACTACAAGTGGATGTGGTTCTGGTATATATGTACCTAAGAGTAACAACCCTGATAAGGAGTTTTGAGCTTGACCTAGAGTATCCTGGTACATGAAATTTATCATTATTGTACTCCCAGTTTTACAATCTTAGGGGATATTCTTAGGATAATTCATATTTTCTTTAAAACCCATTATGAAGGATTTAAAAGTAAATATAGACATTGTTTATGTTTATGAGATTAGTTGGGCATAAATTTTCAGATTATCTAAGTGTTTACTAGTTAGAAATAATGAACTATGACTTCATTTAGTGGATGTCATTGTTTAGCGATGGTTCATATTGGATGAAGTGGAATCAATATCCATGGAAAATGTAGGGATTTTCCTATTGAGCAGGTGAACATAGTCTATGTTGGAGTAGATTTGATCATGTTTATATTCGGAAAACCTACTTAGGCTATGAAGAATAAACATTCTATGCCTGTATTGGATCGTTTCATGTGGTAGAAGCCCCTATATTTTATTGGGACTACTAATTCGATGGTATCTGAGTAGTGGATCAAGTCCCTTGAAAATATATTTTTGGTATTAAGATGCAATGAAAATGAAAAGGTACCACTGGTAGTATATTTCCTTAAGAGTGATGTTTATCAGTGGTAGTCCTTGATCCAGAATACCACAGAGGAATAATAAATAGAATATATGAAATGGATAAATTTTAAGGAAATATTATTTGAAAAATATTTCCCTCCTAAACAACAAACTAAAATTAAGAGAAAATTATTTAGCCTAATGCAAAGAGAAGAAGATGAAGGAACCCAAAATACCCTGATAGGGGAGGGGTAAACCAGGGTGTCAAATTTTTCTTTTAAACTGATGGATCTTATTCCCATGTTGGTAGGAACCTGTTAAACCTATCTTAATAGGAAGTGAAAAAAATAAACAATCACATACAAAGAAATGATACACCAATTTTACTTAGTTCAACACTAAGGGCTATGTCTATGAAGCATACACAGACAGTGTGTTGGTATCCCAAAAACCACTAATCAACACATGTTTTGGATTACAATAGTTTGACATAGTCACTTTGTGTTATGTGTGCTTCCTTTAAAATGTTTTAGGGACAGGACATTGCATCCCTTAGATCACTTCCACTGACTCCCCCTTGCTCACTGTATTGGAAGAATCTTCACTCAGTTTAATGACTTGAAGTTCACTTCAATAGTTTGGCATTAATTCATGTATCCTAAATTGTAAATGTATTATTTTTTAAGTACCATAATAACTCATAGATGTAATTTATTTTCCCATACATTGATATGTTATGGAAATTAATTTCGCAAACTGAATTTGCCAATTTTCAGGCTTCTGTGGGTGTTCTGCGTACTTATGTTGTTTCCATGGACCATTGATGTTTCCACGTACCATCCAGCTGCTCCGTAGACTATCCTTATCCACATACTCCACTACACCATGTACTACTCCACTCCTCTGTGTACCGTCCTTCTCCACATACTGCCTTGGTCAGCCACGTATTGCAAGAGCTACCTGCGCGAACCACACTCTATTCCGCGAACTATTTTCCTTATGCAGATGATTCTCTCCATGTAGTGTCTTCTCCTCTATGTACCACTTCAAAATTCACCGAATTTCTTCCTTAAATTTTAATCTCTGATATATTTCCTTAACAACGGGGATTACTGCTCCTTATATAAGCACATAACTCTACAAATTTCAGTAATCTGATTTACCAAAATTTTCAATGTGGGACATTATTCACTATAAACTAAAATCCATCTACATACTCTTAGCCTCCACCATGTACTGAAATCCTCTTAACTGTGAACCTTTATCGTATACCATTAACCTTCAGCTTACCATGTGTTTGTCAGTCCGCGTACTGCATCTCTTCTCCGTGTACCATCATTGAAAATTGTTTTCAACCACATTTCTCTTACCACATGCCTTCACCGCATACTATATACCTTCACCACATAATGTGCACCTTCACTACATACCATGCACCTTCACCACGTACCGCACACTAATATCATGTACTGTTGCTGCGAACCATTACCAAACTCCCGATTTGTGATGGCCAAAAATTTGGAAAATACTAGAAAACTATTCCACCTTTAATACTACCTTCAGCCTCAAACATATGACCCTATTCCTTGAAAACACCCTTGTCATCCATGTAGATATTGACAACAAACAAAAACCAACCTCCATTATTAGTAATGATCCTCCTTGGTTCTAAAAGAAGAGAGTGTTGCGAAGTATGAGGCTACCTTCACAAGATTATCCATATATTCTATAGATTACATACATGATTTATAAGAAAAGATTGATCATTTCTTTGAAGGTCTTAAGCAAAGTCTTCTAATAGAAATTACTTCTCAAACATTTTCATCATATGATGAAATAGTATTAAGTTCCATCAAAAAAGAGAAGGAGTTTTCTAGATCAAATTTTTTCAAGGGAAATCAAGATAAGAAGAGGTATTCTAATAAACATGGAAAAGATGAAGCACCAATGGAGAAGAAGGGAATGTAGCAATTTCCATTATGTGAGAATTGTGGAAAGAATCATCCATGGAAATGCTTGAGAGGCATGAGAGTTTTCTATAAGTATAGAGAAAAGGTTCATTGATCTAGTGAATGCAAGGGGAAGAGACACTTCAATAATGTTAAATTCTACAATTTTATAGAGAAGCGACACTTTGCAAATGAGTTTCCTAAGAGCCAAGGAAAAATGCCTCAGAAAAGGTAATAAGAGAAAGGGAAAGCTTATGCAATTACAACAGTGGAAGTTGAAGTTCCTAATGATGTGGTGGAAGGTACTTTAATTGTTTCCTCAAACTTAGTCAATTATTTATTTGATTCTGGATCATCACATTCCTTTATATCTTCCCAATTTTCCAAGAGAATTAGACGTGTCAAATTTGATTTAATAAAGGAGTTATCAATCAAAACTCTTAGGGGATGTATCATTGCAAAAAAGATGTATTGATCAGTCCCCCTTATGACACATAAACTTTCTTTAGTTTATAACCTTATCACTATACCAAGGATTGAATTTGATATAATTATAGGTATTAATTGTCTATGAAATTATGATGTGAAGATATATTACAAGAAGAAGGAATTTAAAATTTTTAAAATTTTTGTAGAATCCTTTATCTTTAGAGTAGAGACCTCGCCATCTGATTCTTATCTATATCCACCCCCAGTAGCACTAATAATGAAATTCTTAGAGAGGAAGAGAAGAAAATATATATGGGTGAGGAAAGAAAACATCAAATTGAAGACAAACCTATTGAGCAAGAATAATTTAATGTATTTTAAAAGGATTTACCTTGAAATCCTCTAGAGAGGGAAGCTGTGTTTTCTATTGATGTAATTCCTAGAGAAAAACCTATATCAAAGACTCTATATAGAATGGATACTATATAATTAGTGGTGATAAAGAAACAACTAGAGGAATTTAGTGATAAAGAATTTATTTGACCTAGTTTTTCTCCATGGGGAGCCCCTGTCCTTTTTGTCAAGAAGAAATATGGTTCCATGAGGCTATGCATTGATTATAGGGAAATAAATGATATTAAAATAAATAAAAAGTATCCTCTACCATGAATTGATGATTTATTTGATCAACTTCATGGAGCCCAATATTTTTCAAATATTGACCTTCAATCAGTATACCATCTTCTTTGTGTAAGGAAGGGAGATATTCCAAAGATAACATTTCAAACCAGGTATGGGCATTACGAGTTTATAGTAATGCCTTTTGGGATGAATAATACACCCTCCATTTTTATGGATATAATGAATAGAGTTTTTAGGGAATATCTTGATGGATTTGTTATGGTGTTTATCGATGATATCCTGATATACTCCAAAATCTAAAAAGACTATGAGAATCACTTTCAGATTATTCTGAAAACTCTTTTATGAAATGAATTATATGGGAAGTTTATCAAGTGTGAATTTGGGTTTCAATCAGTTTATTTTCTTGTCCATATTGTCTATAAGGATGGAATCTAAGTTGATCCTATGAATAAAAATGAAATACAATAATGGACCATGCCAAAAAACATAACTGAGGTATGTAGTTTTATTGGCTTGGAAGGTTACTATCAATATTTCATTCAAAATTTCACCTGATTGGATAAACCACTGACCAAGATCACACGTAAAGGGGTTATGTTTTTATGGATTAAAGAATGCAGAAAATTATTTAAAGAATTTAAAAGAAGATTGGTCAATACTCCAATTTTGAATATTCCATATAGAAATGAGGGATTTCTGATATACCATGATGCATCAATGAATGGGCTAGGCTGCATCCTTATGAAAAATGATTAAGTTATTTCTTATGAATCAAGGAAGTTGATGAGTCATGAGAAAAATTACCCAACACATGTTCTTGAGTTAGTAGTTGTAATATTTTCTATGAAAATATGTATTAATTATATCTACGGTGAACAATGTGAGATATATATAGAACAAAAAAGATTTAAATACATTTTTACACAAAAAAATCAACCTGAGTAAAAGGAAATATATCAAGTTACTCAAAGATTATTATTTTTTAATACACTACCACCCAGGAATTGAATATAGGGTGGCATATAAATTGAAAAGGAATGATCATGGACTTCTGACCCAAATGAGGATTGAGATAGATCCTATATTCATGGATCTACTAAAGATGTATATTGAAATTATTATGGACGGGGAAACATATTTCCTCTTTCAAATGATTGGTAAAACATATTTACTAGAGAAGATAAAAAGATATCAATATGGTTATGAGAATATATAGAATAAAATTAATGTTATTAAGGATGGAAGTTTGGAAGAATTCATGTATAAGGACGGAGTTATGAAATTTAGGAAGAGGTTATGCATTCCATTAGTACCTAAGCTAAAAACGGAACTATTAGACGATGCTTATAGCTCAAATTTCTCTATACACCCTGGTAATTATAAGATGTATAGAGATCCGAAAGAACATTTTTGGTGGGATAACATGAATTGATAAATTGATCACTTTGTGTCAAGGTGTCTTGTTTGTAAATAAGGGAAGGATGAGAGACAACATCCTAGAGGGGTAATTCAACCTCTACCTATTCTTATGTGGATGTGATATTACATTATGATGGATTTTGTTACATGACTACCAAGGAAACCTAGAAGGAATGAAGAAATATGGGTAATTGTTGATTGTCTCACAAATTCAGCACATTTCCTTACCTTAAGAGAGGATTTACCAATTGATCACCTGGAAAGACTTTATATTAATGAAGTTTATGGAGTTTATGGTTCACCTATATCGAATGTCTCCGATCAAGACCCCCAATTTATATCAAAATTATAGAAAAGTATCTAGAAGTCTTTGGATACTAAGATTCATATGAGTACTCCTTATCACCCCCAAACTGACGGATAGTATGGAAGGACTTTTATAACACTGGAAGAAATGTTGATATCTTGACCTCATGAATTTCAAGGTATGTGGGATCAATACTTGTCTTTGGTGGGAATTACCTAAAATAATAGTTTCCATTCTAGAATTCAAGTAGTTCCATATGAAGCATTATATTATAAGAGGTGTCGAACTCTAACACATTGTGATGTAGTTGGCGAGAGGAAACTTATAGGACCAAAACTTATTGAAGAGACAACTGTAAAGGTAAAGAAAATTCAGGACCATATTAAAGAAAACCAAATTAGGTAAAAGAGTTATGTTGAAAACTAGAGAAAGGATTTGGAATTCCAAATACGAGATCATGTCTTTCTAAAATTATCTCCATAGATGGGTGTCTTAAGGTTCGGTAATAAAAGGAAAATGATCCCCAAGTACATCAAACCGATCAAAATTATATAATGAATTGTAGTTGTAGCTTACCATTTAGTAATGCCACTAAGTCTCTCCAAATTTCATAATGTGTTCCACATTTCATTATTAAAGAAATATATTCCATACCCTACACATGTACTCACCTATGAAGAAATAGAGCCGAAACTTGATTTGTACTACTATGAAGAGCCTATAAAGACTCTTAACACAAGGGAGAAGGTATTGATAACTCAAGATAATAAACTAGTAAATTGTAACACCCCAAGATTTTATAGTGTGTTATTTCTTCAAAATAATTCAATAACTTTCACTACACGCAACACCAAGTTCAATCGCACCATGACTTACCAAACAAGCTGTTCAAAAGAGGTTATGAATAATGTTAACTAAATTTTAAACTTTATATAATCCTTATAATTTTAGAATCCATATTATGAGTTTCTTAGACATAATGTAAGAACAAATTCATTTTCAGTATTTCACTTTTACCAAATTTTAATAGTGAACCATTTTTAGATACTATATTTTAAACTTTTTGACTAAATGGGGACATCAAAAAAAATTTAAAATGAAACATCCCAAGCTTCCACGGTACGCTAGCGTTTGTTGTACGCAACACCGAGTTCTAACACACCGTAACCAATCAAACTAGCCGTTATGAATAGTAATACCTACTTTTTGAAATTATATATATTTTATATTTTAAAATGGACTTCATTTTTGGATTCGGAATATCGAATTTAGCCTAAGGTGAAATTTTGGTACATTTCGGATAACTTTCATATTTTGATGAATAGTGAAAATTACTAAATTTTAATTAAAAACAACTTTTTTGATCAAAATAATTGATAGTGATAAATTGTGAATTTGAGTGGTTTTAAAGTATATTTAGAATATATTTTTACCATTTAATATAATGTTGGTCATTGGACATAATTTTACAATTAAACCGAACATAAACAAATGTCAATCTTTTGATAGTTATTACCTCTTAAAAACACGCTTTTTGTTTTGACAGCGGGAATTAATTTTAAATTAATTTCTGCCACTTCTGTGTTTTGAATTTAGGAAAATGGATTCCATATTTGGAATCAGGATGTTCAAATTGTGTAAATAGGTAACTTTTATTTTTAGACATTTTGAATAATTACTGCGGTAAATATTTTATTTACCATGGTTAAGGGTAAATCCGGTAAATAAGGGTTAAAAAAATAATATTATAATAATACTAAATTACCCTAAAAACGTGTCTTAACCATATTGGTTGATAGATGGTCGACCATGGGCATCTTTGTGTCAATTTTGGGACCCCATGGATCCACTTGTAAGTGATAATGACACTTTATTTTAATTTAGTTAAAATGAATACAAAAATGACACAAGCATATATCTTTTAGAACAACAATTTTTACATAGGGTTATATATGTTGGATTTTAGATTATAAATATTCATTAGAAAGATAAAAAGATTTCCTACATAATGATATTTTATTTATAATTTTTAGACATTAAATAATTTATTTTATTCATGACACAATGATGATGCAGTAATTACTATAATAGTAAAAAATTAAAATAATTGATATTATAAATACCCAAATAAATATAATATGAAACTTTTAATGAATTAAACTAATTTTCTATGATAATATGATATATTAGGATTGATTTAATTTACTTTTTTCGAAGTAATCAATCTGTTAGGAGTTTCACAAAAATCAACTATTGAATAGTGTCAAAATTGACATAAAAGAGTTCTTAAAACAAATATTATATTATTAATTGATATTAAATTCCTAAAAATCTAAGGTTCGGCCAAGAGACTTATATTATTATAGGTTCCTCATTAATGGACCACTTGGGGGTAGCTTGTATGTATATAGTAAGTTTATTAACCATATTATATAAAAATACAAAGAGACATTGTAAAAGTGAAACTAATTAACTTAGAGTTAATACTTAAAGATAAGGTTAATATAAGTACCCAAACCTGTCTAAATTCTATTGGATGAGTTGTTTTAGACCTATCCCCACCTCATCCTTTGAATATTCAACTTTGGAGCCATTGGAAACCGATTATGAATTTATTATAAATTAATATTTCTAGCTTTTCCAAAGGTGCCCCTCACCCCTCTTATAAAAGGGCACTCCTCCTTCTCATTTCTTCACACCTCTAAAGACTTTTGGTTCGGCCAAACTCTGCCCAAATACTCTCCCAACATCCCTCACTACAACCTAGAGGCCTTAGTTTGATCAGAAAGCCAACCTAAGGAGCCCTTTTGATCAAATCAAAAGGAAGAACCCGAAGAAGAGGTAATGATTTCACCACCCTTCTCCAAGTTCATTTCTTCTTCCACTTCTTCTTCCTTTGTTCTTGCCATTCTAAAATAATAACTCCAGTATCTCACATATACTGTGATGTTATTATAAATATGGTACAATCATATTAAGTATTCTATCCACCCTTTGAATAACATGTCACCATACGTGTGTACGTACGGCTTACCGTCTCCACGTCGTGGTGTAATTGTTATTCAATATAATATTATTTGGATGGGTATAATAATGATGTGTAACTCATGTAAATAATAAATATAACATGTTAATGATTCTGTATATATGATATACCATCCATTTATATATTATTTTAATATCAAAAGGATGATATTGTCGCTCGTGCGTACGTACGGACTACCGTCTCCACGAACGCGATGAGATTCATTCTCCATCGTATCCATTCAAGTATAATTATCATTTGATGATTTAAAAATGATGTTTAAGGACTGGATATCATTCTGGATATGAATAAGATACAACAACCATGGCTTATGTAACAAAACATATAAAAGAAAATAAGTAAGTTAACTCCCGAAACGACGATAATTCTAAGATATTATTAACAAATCAATGTTAAAAGATCATATATGATATCATATTAATATATATGATTCTTGTATAATTTAATAACAACTATTTCACCATTATACAGGAGGTTAACCTACCCCAACCAAGGAAAAGTACAAGGTAAGGGTTATTTCACAATCTCTTCATTATCCGAGGTTGTTTATACGTAATAATCTACTGGGATATCTTTATCATCCACATCCATGTTTCTTAAAAATGTATTTCAAAACATTTTTTATGGGTTAAAGTCATTTATACCCTTGTTTGACTTTTTATAAGAGGTTTATAAAGGAATCTTTCCGTCGTTTTCAAAACAAGGTCCTTTTTAACCTTTTCGACTGAATTGAGGTAAGAATGTTCTTTTTAACTTATACGGCGGGTGCGGTTATTTTCCGCCGTTATAAAATCGTCGAAGCTTTCCATACAAGCTTATAAGAATATTTTCAAAGAAAATGTTTTATTTTATATGGATCTTAAATGATTTCAAAATAAAAGGAGATACTTCTTTAAAAAGAATTTTGATTTCATCTATGTCAACATCCTTTGATGGATTTTAAGATTATTTGAAGTTGATTTATTATGATACAAAACTTCTATATTGTATTGAAGTTTTTGTGATATGTTTGACTGTGGATGTGCTATTTTTATAACATTCATAGTTTATGGTGAAATTATTGACATTTCGTATGCTAGTTTTAATACGAATGTTTATGTTATGTTTAAACCTTTTCATATGGGAATGCATTGGACTTAATAAGTGACGGGTGGAGCCCGCTATAGCTCCTCGATGCATCGGTAGGTCTCATGAGACAAACTAGTGTCTTGGCACAAGGCCTTGACAAAATCTTATTTGTAGTCTTGGCACGAGGCCTTGGCTATGTGGTTATGATAGTCTGGCATTATGCATTCCAACATTATGAAAGTGGTTATTGATTTTTGCATGTGATTATTCGATTAGTAGAATATCCATGTGAATAAGTAAATGGAATTATTTCATTTTACTTTTGCCATACTATGTTGAAGTTCAATTTTAAAAGGCTTTTGTTTTAGTAATTAATTGCCTTAAATGATTATGCTTATTTTGAATGTTCCGCTATATTGTTATCCTTACTGGGCATTTGAGCTCACCCCTTTTCTATGTTTTATTTTTCCCAGGTAGTGAAGAAGTAAATTATGAATGACTTTCAGGGATATTATGAGGGGTTAATAGTGTGGATATGAAGACTTTGTTGTTGTAGTAGTTTTTTTTCACTTTGAAATGTAATGTAAAACTTTATGATTATATCTAGTGTTTCCAAGGCTACTAAACCAATCGGTCTTTCGAGATTTGATCTTTCTTGTGATCATGCCAATGTTATGTAATAATGCACCGACTCTGGGTAGCTGTGGTCGGGGCGTTACAGTTGGTATCAGAGGAAGTTTAGTACAAACCTTGGAAGCTAGATTTAGATAAACTCTGATTAGAGCACGTAGACCTAAGATGAAATTTGAGGATTAGTATAGAAGAATTTCCTAGAATTTTGGTATTGTAGAGATTTTGTGAGTTTTCCGAGCAATACATCCCTGTCTGGATACGAGCAGGTAGAGGCGGCTCTGGCACAGATGTACCTAGGGGTAAAACCCGAAAACACCGCTTTGAGCTAGACTCGAACGGGAACTGGTGCACGACAACGGGCCTTGCTGCACTCTTGGTTACGACACTCCCGGGGGATATGCTTAGGATAATTCTCATCTTCTTTACAAACCATTATGAAGGGTTTATGAGTATATACTTCCTCAAAGAAAACATTTTTATGATTATGGATTATATCCATAAATAGTTCAATTTATGTTAAGTGTTTTATAAGTATGGGATTATGTATTTTGATTCATAAACTGATCTAGTTTATGCCATTGTTTAGAAATGGCGCCCAGTAGAAGGAATGAGAACTCCGGAAATGCACATGATCCAAAGAGAGGGAAGGATCATATCTTTCATGGTCTTAAGCTAGAATTTATAATAGAAATAGTCTCCCATGTATTATCATCATATGAAGAAATAATATCATGTATTGATAAGATAAGTAAAGAGATTACTGAGTCCTATGGCTTTGAAGGGAAGCAAGAGAAGAAAAGGATGGAAGAGAGAAAGATGGATAAAAGTAAGAGGGAAAAGAAGAATTTTCCCATATGTGGTAACTGTGGAAAGAAACACCCTGGAACTTGCCTGAAAGGAATGGGAGTTTGTTATAAGTGTGGAGGAAAAGGGCACAAAGTACGTGACTGCAAGGGTAAGAAAATGGTTTTAAATGTACAATGCTTCATTTGCAAGGAGTTTGGACACTACGCGAACCTATGTCCCAGTCATCAGACTATGCCGCAAATGATGCTATTGGATAATAATCAAGTTATGATACTACCACAGATGAAGAGGAATGATTAGAGTTCTTATGTTGATTATGTCAATTGAGTGTTGTATCAACAATGTACTTGTTATAATAATTATGGAGTATATAAGGATTGTACTGCAGTACTATTTCATTAAGGACTTGAGATTGTGTGGAACAAAGAAAAGTGACTCATTAGCAGGATAGATTTTTGGAAAATATATGGTTGAGAGAATGATAAACCATAATATAGTTCTGATACTGAGGTAGTGATTTTGGAATAATATGTGATTGTTTTGGATAAATTATATTGGATATTCTTGACTACCTTGGAACTGATTAATGATTTGTATATTCCATCATTTTTGGGGTTTAAAACATTTTTGGATTAATGAAGTATATCCAGCATTCTATATGGAATAAGGGAGCATGAATGTAATCAATAAGGAATATGGTAATACATGATGAAGGTATTCATATGCTATTACGGGGTAAAAAGGATCTATATTATGTTTACCTTCCTTATGAATGTTGGACTGTGAGTTTGGACAGAAGTATTTTGGATAGTTCTAGTTTGTATTATTTTGGATTGCCATAAAAGGACAACCCGGAGGTCGGGCGGCAACCCGTCGCGTCCGGCAAGGCTGCGAGACTTGAACCCGCAACCGAAGGGCGACAAGGGTGTATCACCTACCACTGGCCCAAGAGATGTCCTGGATTAAATAATGTAGTTTTTATTAAAAGATCTTTTAGATGAATTATAAATTTGTTTATTTTGGAACCCTATACGAATAGTGTAAATAGAATTTTTTTTTTACATTCTATTATCTTTTAGAGTGAAAGTTGAGTATGTGGTAGAAATTTATTAATGGATAAAACTCTAATTATAATGTAAGTATATCTCCTTATGATCTTAGACAATCTCATAAATAAATTCCTCAATATTAAGAAAAGAAACTTAGAACAAAAATGTTGTCCTAGATGGTACCTTAAATCATCACTAATTTATGGCTTTGGGATTGTTGGCCTTTTCATAGCCATGTTCTCTACCACTCTCCATCAGATAATTGATGGTTAGATTTTTCTTCCATATCCATATTTTACTACATGGAACCCTAGTATGTGTTATTTTCGGTAATCTTCATACTTTCGACTCTTTATTTTAAATAGAGGCCTCATTAATTCATTTTTCGATGTGGGATTTCAACTAAGATATTTTGAAACGTCAAAAATGTGTTATCCTAATACCATATGTTTTGTTGAACCGATGGTATTTCAAATCATCATAGATTGATGAATTTAAGGACCTCAATTTTACACTTGTTTGTGATTGACGACCTCAATCACCACCTATAAATATTTACGTTTTTCCTCCAATTATATGTCTCTAATTGCCACCAATGTTCTCCTAATCGAGATCATAATTTGGTGGTGACCCTTTGATTTCTCTTTTCCTCATATTAAGACTAAATTTTAGTAACCCAATTTCCGATGTGGGTTTTCCCACAAATATATTTTCTATTTTCAACCTTTTATTTTTGAAGAACAATTTCAAATTGCGAGGACGCAATTTATTGAAGGAGGGGAGAATGTAACACCCCAAGATTTTATAGTGTGTTATTTCTTCAAAATAATTCAATAACTTTCACTACACGCAACACCAAGTTCAATCGCACCATGACTTACCAAACAAGCTGTTCAAAAGAGGTTATGAATAGTGTTAACTAAATTTTAAACTTTATATAATCCTTATAATTTTAGAATCCATATTATGAGTTTCTTAGACATAATGTAAGAACAAATTCATTTTCAGTATTTCACTTTTACCAAATTTTAATAGTGAACCCTTTTTAGATACTATATTTTAAACTTTTTGACTAAATGGGGACATCAAAAAAAATTTAAAATGAAACATCCCAAGCTTCCACAGTACGCTAGCGTTTGTTGTACGCAACACCGAGTTCTAACACACCGTAACCAATCAAACTAGCCGTTATGAATAGTAATACCTACTTTTTGAAATTATATATATTTTATATTTTAAAATGGACTTCATTTTTGGATTCGGAATATCGAATTTAGCCTAAGGTGAAATTTTGGTACATTTCGGATAACTTTCATATTTTGATGAATAGTGAAAATTACTAAATTTTAATTAAAAACAACTTTTTTGATCAAAATAATTGATAGTGATAAATTGTGAATTTGAGTGGTTTTAAAGTATATTTAGAATATATTTTTACCATTTAATATAATGTTGGTCATTGGACATAATTTTACAATTAAACCGAACATAAACAAATGTCAATCTTTTGATAGTTATTACCTCTTAAAAACACGCTTTTTGTTTTGACAACGGGAATTAATTTTAAATTAATTTCTGCCACTTCTGTGTTTTGAATTTAGGAAAATGGATTCCATATTTGGAATCAGGATGTTCAAATTGTGTAAATAGGTAACTTTTATTTTTAGACATTTTGAATAATTATTGCGGTAAATATTTTATTTACCATGGTTAAGGGTAAATCCGGTAAATAAGGGTTAAAAAAATAATATTATAATAATACTAAATTACCCTAAAAACGTGTCTTAACCATATTGGTTGATAGATGGTCGACCATGGGCATCTTTGTGTCAATTTTGGGACCCCATGGATCCACTTGTAAGTGATAATGACACTTTATTTTAATTTAGTTAAAATGAATACAAAAATGACACAAGCATATATCTTTTAGAACAACAATTTTTACATAGGGTTATATATGTTGGATTTTAGATTATAAATATTCATTAGAAAGCTAAAAAGATTTCCTACATAATGATATTTTATTTATAATTTTTAGACATTAAATAATTTATTTTATTCATGACACAATGATGATGCAGTAATTACTATAATAGTAAAAAATTAAAATAATTGATATTATAAATACCCAAATAAATATAATATGAAACTTTTAATGAATTAAACTAATTTTCTATGATAATATGATATATTAGGATTGATTTAATTTACTTTGTTCGAAGTAATCAATCTGTTAGGAGTTTCACAAAAATCAACTATTGAATAGTGTCAAAATTGACATAAAAGAGTTCTTAAAACAAATATTATATTATTAATTGATATTAAATTCCTAAAAATCTAAGGTTCGGCCAAGAGACTTATATTATTATAGGTTCCTCATTAATGGACCACTTGGGGGTAGCTTGGATGTATATAGTAAGTTTATTAACCATATTATATAAAAATACAAAGAGACATTGTAAAAGTGAAACTAATTAACTTAGAGTTAATACTTAAAGATAAGGTTAATATAAGTACCCAAACCTGTCTAAATTCTATTGGATGAGTTGTTTTAGACCTATCCCCACCTCATCCTTTGAATATTCAACTTTGGAGCCATTGGAAACCGATTATGAATTTATTATAAATTAATATTTCTAGCTTTTCCAAAGGTGCCCCTCACCCCTCTTATAAAAGGGCACTCCTCCTTCTCATTTCTTCACACCTCTAAAGACTTTTGGTTCGGCCAAACTCTGCCCAAATACTCTCCCAACATCCCTCACTACAACCTAGAGGCCTTAGTTTGATCAGAAAGCCAACCTAAGGAGCCCTTTTGATCAAATCAAAAGGAAGAACCCGAAGAAGAGGTAATGATTTCACCACCCTTCTCCAAGTTCATTTCTTCTTCCACTTCTTCTTCCTTTGTTCTTGCCATTCTAAAATAATAACTCCAGTATCTCACATATACTGTGATGTTATTATAAATATGGTACAATCATATTAAGTATTCTATCCACCATTTGAATAACATGTCACCATACGTGCGTACGTACGGCTTACCGTCTCCACGTCGTGGTGTAATTGTTATTCAATATAATATTATTTGGATGGGTATAATAATGATGTGTAACTCATGTAAATAATAAATATAACATGTTAATGATTCTGTATATATGATATACCATCCATTTATATATTATTTTAATATCAAAAGGATGATATTGTCGCTCGTGCGTACGTACGGACTACCGTCTCCACGAACGCGATGAGATTCATTCTCCATCGTATCCATTCAAGTATAATTATCATTTGATGATTTAAAAATGATGTTTAAGGACTGGATATCATTCTGGAAATGAATAAGATACAACAACCATGGCTTATGTAACAAAACATATAAAAGAAAATAAGTAAGTTAACTCCCGAAACGACGATAATTCTAAGATATTATTAACAAATCAATGTTAAAAGATCATATATGATATCATATTAATATATATGATTCTTGTATAATTTAATAACAACTATTTCACCATTATACAGGAGGTTAACCTACCCCAACCAAGGAAAAGTACAAGGTAAGGGTTATTTCACAATCTCTTCATTATCCGAGGTTGTTTATACGTAATAATCTACTGGGATATCTTTATCATCCACATCCATGTTTCTTAAAAATGTATTTCAAAACATTTTTTATGGGTTAAAGTCATTTATACCCTTGTTTGACTTTTTATAAGAGGTTTATAAAGGAATCTTTCCGTCGTTTTCAAAACAAGGTCCTTTTTAACCTTTTCGACTGAATTGAGGTAAGAATGTTCTTTTTAACTTATACGGCGGGTGCGGTTATTTTCCGCCGTTATAAAATCGTCGAAGCTTTCCATACAAGCTTATAAGAATATTTTCAAAGAAAATGTTTTATTTTATATGGATCTTAAATGATTTCAAAATAAAAGGAGATACTTCTTTAAAAAGAATTTTGATTTCATCTATGTCAACATCCTTTGATGGATTTTAAGATTATTTGAAGTTGATTTATTATGATACAAAACTTCTATATTGTATTGAAGTTTTTGTGATATGTTTGACTGTGGATGTGCTATTTTTATAACATTCATAGTTTATGGTGAAATTATTGACATTTCGTATGCTAGTTTTAATACGAATGTTTATGTTATGTTTAAACCTTTTCATATGGGAATGCATTGGACTTAATAAGTGACGGGTGGAGCCCGCTATAGCTCCTCGATGCATCGGTAGGTCTCATGAGACAAACTAGTGTCTTGGCACAAGGCCTTGACAAAATCTTATTTGTAGTCTTGGCACGAGGCCTTGGCTATGTGGTTATGATAGTCTGGCATTATGCATTCCAACATTATGAAAGTGGTTATTGATTTTTGCATGTGATTATTCGATTAGTAGAATATCCATGTGAATAAGTAAATGGAATTATTTCATTTTACTTTTGCCATACTATGTTGAAGTTCAATTTTAAAAGGCTTTTGTTTTAGTAATTAATTGCCTTAAATGATTATGCTTATTTTGAATGTTCCGCTATATTGTTATCCTTACTGGGCATTTGAGCTCACCCCTTTTCTATGTTTTATTTTTCCCAGGTAGTGAAGAAGTAAATTATGAATGACTTGCAGAGATATTATGAGGGGTTAATAGTGTGGATATGAAGACTTTGTTGTTGTAGTAGTTTTTTTTTCACTTTGAAATGTAATGTAAAACTTTATGATTATATCTAGTGTTTCCAAGGCTACTAAACCAATCGGTCTTTCGAGATTTGATCTTTCTTGTGATCATGCCAATGTTATGTAATAATGCACCGACTCTGGGTAGCTGGGGTCGGGGCGTTACATAAATGTTATTCAATGAAACCATAAAATAGAGAAAGAAACATGGTAATTTGTGGATGTTATTAAGAAGAACCACTCACATCTTTATAGGGAGAAATATACATGAAACATTTCGAGGACAAAATTTCTGAAGGAGGGAAGAATATAACACTGCAAAGATTTTATGGTATGTTTCTCTTAAATACTTTCATTCAATTAGATAACCTACATTTTATGAATCACTGATTATCTATGAAATAAAACTTGGTTATTTATTGGATAAATTCATAAACTAGCCATTAAACTTAAATTTTCCACTTATATGTTTTGAATTTCGAAAAACGGACATACGTGGTTGCGATCAGGGTGATATTTACAGTATGATATAATCAACTTAATTTTATGTGAAAAGTAAATTATCCTTATGAATAGTAACATACCCTTATGAATAGTAACATACCTTTATGAATAGTAATATGGCCCTTATGAATGGTAACCTTACCCATGAAAGTGTAAATAAAATTTATACACCTTAAAAATAATGATGAATATTTTTAAGTGTTGGTATTTTTTGATTAAATTGAGATTTTATTTAAAAATTAAATTTCTCATATTTAGAAAGTTACATTTGAAAAATGGAGTTCATTTTTGTATTCTAAACATCAAAAAATGGTTAGGGTGAATTTTTTGTATTTTTCTTAAATACTTGAATTTTTAGTGAATAATAAAATAGAAAAAATTATGATAAATGCTAAATACATGATTTATTGAGTGATGGATGATATCCTGCTAAAATAATCACACTGGGTTCGAACTCACAAGCACTTATTACTATTGTTTTTATATAATCATCACTATTTCTTGTATTAGGGAAAAATAATAAACTAATGATTAAAATATTAAGAAACCCCTCCTCCCCACCACTATATAAACCACCCCTAACCCCTCTTCCTCCCAAGCCACTCATGATTTGATATTTACCTATGTTATTATAAATAAACTTACCAAGACCTCCCCCCCCACTTCCAAGACCTTATGGTTTCACCAAAATTCCAAAAAACAGAGGCCTTAAGAAGATTCTCAAGGAGGAGTACTCAAGAGGTGAACCTCTCTTACTTTTTCTTTCAACTTCTTTTACAAGTTCCATTATTTTTTTGATCTCTCCTAACTTACCTTAATCTAAATTATATGATAATTAAATTTCCTTACATGAAATTTAATTTTATTATTCTAATGGAACATTTCATCATCATCTCTCTTCCCCCCCCCTCTTATAATAAAAATGAAAATACTGTCTGAGATGTTTTAATTTATCACATTCAAGGACACCGCGTTTTACATTTATATAACTATATTAAAAAATGGTCATGAAACCTTTTATAATGGTTTAAATAGATAATAATATATGTATTTTATCTTATTCAATGTTATTTAATCCTTACATACTCATAATATAAAATAATAATACAAAACAAGTTCATTGTGCACAAAACTGCCAAGTTAATCCAAGAGTTTATCATTAACTTTTATCTAATGATTTATCCTCATGGTATATAACCAAATTCATTATAATATTATTTATATATATGTAATTTCACTAATAATATATGTTAACAATTCTTGATGTTTAACCACATTTCAAACGAACTTCCGTTCATGAATACAAGTAAACTGATCATGAAAACCAAGGAAGAAAATGCTTCCAAAATAATAAAATTGAACCTCTTAAACCCATAAATAAGGTAATTAATGATCATAATATGGTTATAATAAACAAATTAAATTAATATTAGGTTATTTAATTATTAATTAGTAAAGATAAACTTTATTATTCAGGTCATTAAGATCAATCGAGAACACCTTCTGGTATAAGGTAAGGGGTTTCTCATTTCACTTTTGTTTCTATGTTATTCCCATTGTTTGACACTTATTTCTTGAATGTGATGTATTTTTACTAACATTAGATATATAATATCATGATTAGTTTTATATTCATGGTATTAGGTGATTCACTTGAGGATTATTAGCTCGATTGATTACAATGTTGTAATGGACTTTGTTTCTGTTTCCATTTCATTGTGATTTACTTGGTATTGTGCACCTAATCATTATTATGTGGTGTACCCACTGAAACATTGAGATAATTTTTTATTTTTAATCATAAATATATTATATCCATATTCTTGTTTCATGGATATGATTATTGTCTTAATCCGTATACTGATGTTTATTTGGAATGTTGTTTCAACTATGGAAACATTCATGGATCTGTGTCCTCTACTCTATATGGATATTGAGAAGGAATATTGTACTTGTATTAAATATATTTATAAATAATGATTTAGACTTTAAGTAATGCTCCTGTCATGCTATATCCCCTCTATGAATCGACATGTTTCATGCGATAAGTCAGTTGGCGACAATCTCTTTGAGTTTGTTTCCAAAACAGAATCAGATGGGTATCTACCCACATACATAAACTTTTTTTGATGATATAGTGGTATCATGTGCTAGATACATGAAGTCTAATTAATAAGTATTATCTTTTTTCATTTTCAGTTGTTACTATCCATGAGGTTTTTACTATGACACAATCTAGGGACACAATTCTATTCTCAGTTTATTAATGGTGTGAGTTTTTCATTTATTCACCAAGCCATATTGACTATGCCAATTTGATTATGATTCAATTATTTTTGATTAGTGATTCTGATATTTTTAACCCTTACAGATCATTTGATCTCACCCCTTTCAATTTTTACCTTTAATAGGTTATAAAGAGGGGACTATTTATTGATTTATTGTTGATGTAGTTTATTATTTTTTTGTTATGTATTGTATTTTGTAACCTTTCCCAATGTAATATGAGTTACATGTAGGTATCTAGTTTCTTCAAGACCACTAAACTAATAGTTCCTTTTGGATTTCATTTCTTGTATTCATTCCAATGTTATAAGTAATGCACCGGCTCCGGGATTCTCGGGTCGGGGTGTTATTGACACACTCTATATAGGAAGAAAAATGAAAATCTAAAATGGAGGATCCCAATCAATGCCCCTCTCTTCCATGTAAGGATGCAAGAACCCATAGAAACTATTTAAGAATCTATACAACAGGAAATAATGGAAGTTTTCAAGAATGTGGAGATCAACATCCCTATACTTGAATCCTTTCACCAAATTCCAAGGTATAAAAAATTCATTAAATACATGTGCATCGATATAAAGTGATTTCATGATAATGAAGAGGTAAGGTTAGGTAAAAATGTTTCTTCTATTATTACCCCTAAAATATCCATGAAATTACAAGATACATATACTTTTTGTATCCCATATATAATAGGTAAGATGATTTTGTTTTCAATGCTTTATGTGATTTAGGTGCTTCAATTAATGTGATTCCTTATTATATTTATTATTTTTTATAGATGGGAGACATAAAAACCACCTATGTGGTTGTTAAACTCATAAATTTAGCTACTTCCTACCTAATAGGTGTTATTGAACATGTGTTAGTAAGTATACAAGTTTACCCACTCCCTGATCTCTTCTACATTATCAATATATAAGAAGAAAAAGATAAATATCAATCTCCAATAATTCTAGGCAGACTAAAATAGTCCTTCTCTTTATTTCATATTTATACATGATATATTGCATAAAACTGCACTTAATACAACCCATATTATAGATAGGTATATTGTGTTTGGATATTAGTAACATTAAATGACAACTTAAGACATAAAATTTAACATCTTTATTGAAAACTTCTTTTACATGACCAAAACAATCCTTCGTACTTAGCATTGCATGGGATAACCTGAGGATTCACATAAGAAATGGGTGAGCTATAAATACAAATAATGGAGTAAACAAGCAATAACATGAAGACTAAAATACATGTTAGGCAATATACATATCAATATAGCATAATAGGAAACATGGACATTAATTCATGATATAACATGGTCATCATAACATGGAAATGTATCAACAACTTAAAACACTGCATCATTAACATTAAGGAATAAGGTTATACCAAATTCAAACATGATGGAAAAAATTACTATAAAGGGTTCTGGTAAACCCCTATCCCAACATGACAAATCATGTTACTAAACATTACCAAATTCATTGGAGGACTATATAATTCTGAGTACACTCGTCACTTTCATTTCATTCTAATGCTTATTTGTGCCACATAGATCATTAAACATGGTATTCAATCATTATAAAAATTTATTCCATGATCAAGGGGTGTGTAATAAATACATTTAAGTACTAAATAAAAAATTATATGTTCAAAAAAGTGAAAATCAATGATAGAGAATCATTACGATATTAACTACACAATGGTTTTGGAATGGAAATTCGTGGGGAAATTTTGGCTGCCTAATGGCACGACATAAAAATTCATAAAAATGGCTTATGAAAGTGAAAGGGTTATATAATAATATATACATGAAATTTTCCATAACGGGGTCATATAAATACATGTACCAACACAAGTAATTTGGAAACAGAAGGCGTAACATAATAAATAATCTTGAAGAAAGAGGAGAAATAGAATAACTCTTGCAAAATTTAGGCACTTTAAAAAGTGTACATGAGAGAGATTAATGAGAGAGAAATAGGAATATAATCATAAAAAACAATAAGTTAAGTATTTGAGAGGATAAAAAACATACCCCATAATTTTTAATTGAAAAATAAATGGGTATAATAGTATAAGGGAAGTTGGAAAAAAATAAGAAAGGAAGGAGCCCTTACTTGGATGTGTGATCCCAAAGGCTTGGGAGAGGATTCTTGGGAGATTGGGGGAGCCTTGGGAGGAGTATAGGGAGTGGATAGTAGAGTTATGATGAGCTTTAATGAGTTTTAGTGAACAGTAATGAGTTCTTGGGTGGGTTTATATAGGAAATGATGGGGAATTCTTTATTATTTTGGTTTTGGATACAACACACTAAAATATCCAAAACCACAAACCAAACCACAGTTTTTGCCCATGTTTTTTGGTCAAGGAAAGTAGAAAACATTATTTTATTAGTAAAAGGGATAAAGATATTAAAATATTAACCTTTCTTATGTAGAGGTGAGTCACACTCTGAATGAAACGAATTTAAAATCGTAAAATATATTAAACATTTTGGAGGATTCACAAAGGTATTATAAAATAATAAAAATAAATATAAAATCACATTATTTTAAAGTTCAAACATATATTTGGTCAAATATACCTTTTATAATATTTATGAAATCACTCTTAGGTCATTATGATGTCATAAAACACACTATATATTTATATATTATTTAATTTTTACCCAAAAAATTAAATGTTTAAGAAAATTATGAAAAATTTACCATTGGATAATTTAGAAATCCTGATTCCAAAAATAATATAAATTTTATCAAAATAATTTTATAAATATGTATATTTTATCTTTAAAAAATGAGAACTGACATTTATTGAAAATCAACAGGTTTTGACAAAAAATGTTTTTAATCCTTAATAAAAATTAAATTTGACTTAATAAAAATTATATACTCATTTATTATTAAGAAAATTAATTTGATAATATTATTTTATCAAAATATTAATTATTTCAAAACTTCATTAATTTTTTAAAATAATTATTTAAAAATACACATTATGTTTTATCGTATAAAAATATAACTCTTATTAAACTGATTACATAATCGTATAAAGATAAGGAACTGATATAATAACAACTTATAAGAATTGGTTTTATAATATTATTACTAAAAAACATAGTTTAGTATAATAATTTATATATTTCTCCAAAGTACTATTTTTACCTAAAAAATCAATTTATCAAATTCATTATTTTTTTAAGAAAGGCTATTATCATAAATGAATTGATGGAATAAGACTTTTATTTATAAAAATGGATTAATAAATAAGTAACTAATACCTTATTACATAACTCATCATAAAACCTATATAAGACCTAAGGGTAAGGTGTGTGATGGTGACAAACTCTTGGGCGGCTCAGATAACATCACATGGGTGGTAATCTCTGTTAACTTGTAATTCTCCCATAAGTGATTTCGTTCAAACTTAAAGTGTTGAAGCTCAACTTGATCTTGGTCAAAAGAGAAGACCAGTGACAATACCTTCTTCCTGAGCTCCAAAAAATGAGCTTCGTATGACCCGAGTCTACTAGATGAGGACATTACCTCCTTTTTCTACGTCGAAAGGATTTTTTAAAACCCTATATTTATACTTGTCATGTGATTACTATTCAATAACTATATTATCAATTGTAAGGATACTAAATGGTCATTTAAATCCAATTGGATATAATAAAACAAAATATTTAATTTTTTTTCTATATCCATAAGAAATTTAATTAAAATAATGGGAATTATATTCATAACAGTTTGGGTCGTTACACAGACCATTAA
Source organism: Viscum album (assembly GCA_963277665.1). Taxonomy (NCBI): domain Eukaryota; kingdom Viridiplantae; phylum Streptophyta; class Magnoliopsida; order Santalales; family Viscaceae; genus Viscum; species Viscum album. The sequence goes on along the minus strand of OY728140.1, from coordinate 2,103,697,551 downwards.
TAAAGAATGATAAAACCAAAATAAATGTCAATGAATACACCATTTTTTAAATTTCAGTGAGGAAATAATGGATTTAATTATACTCAATTCAATGTAACACTCACATAAAGAGGATTCTATATTTATATTTAAACAATTTGAACTAACTTTATCTTACAGCAAGGAAATTGAAATGTTCAGTGACATAATTTGATTATAATAAGAGTTTGAAACACCCAAACTTCTTGATAATTTTTTTTGAAAATAAACATAATATGAAGACAGTTTCAAGTGTTGAAAATTTTGAAGAAGTTTATGAGACTTATTTGGATGAGTTAATCAAATCTGCTATTAATGTTTATTCCTTGCATGTGAAAGTTTACAACATAAAGAACATTAAGCTGGAAAAATGTCTAGCCCCCCTTGAGTTAGAATTAAAACTACTATAATAAAACACAAAATATTTATTTTTAAAAGGAAAATGATAATCTTATATTCATAATTTCAACTGATTTAGAGCCTTTCCAAGAACAAAAACTAATGAAACTTGTTAAAAATACTATTAGGGCCATAGGCTAGATATTAGGGGAAATCCTAGGGATTAACCCTACTACCCGCATGCATAAAATTTTGAGGAAATATGAATCCAAACCAAAGAGAAAAACCCAAATAAGGATTATCCTGACCATTATATAAATAGTAAAAAAGTATTAAAGATACTTTTAGTAGTTGGAACAATCTAACCCATCTTAGACCCCTAATGGGTGAGTCCCATAAAAATTTTCCCAATGAAAACTGGATACATAACTATGAAAAATGAGAACAATGAGTTAGTGCCCATAAGAATTAAAATAAAATAGATTTATTTGATAGATTATAGGTGATTGAATTAGGTGACCTGAAAAGAAAACTTACCCATTCCATTTTTAGACTAGATTCTAGAAAGTCTATATGGGAAGGGCTATTATTATTTACTTGTTGATTTTTTTGTGTATTTATAGGTTCTAATAGATCCTTGTGACAAAAAAAGGAAAACTTCACATGTCCCTTCAGTACGTGTACCTATCGAAAGAAGAATTTCAGTCTTTCAAATGCTCCTAGAACCTTTTAGCATTATATGGTACATATTTTCACAAAATCAATTGAAAAATTCCTAGAGGTATTGCTTGACAGATTTTTTTGTATGGGACTTGTTTTCAATGATTATTAGAGAGTTAGGAAAATGTTTTAAAATATTAATTTTTAAAAATTGGTTTTGAAATTTTTAAAAGTTCCATTTTATGGTTAAAAAATTAATTTTTTGGGACATTTAATATCCAAATCTGGGATTTAAGCTGAAAAAGAATATTTCTGTTATTTACACACTTCCTTACCCCACTATTATTAGGAACATTAGATCATTCATAGAACATGTTGTATTTTATAAAAGGTTTACTATGGACTTTGGAAAAATTAATTTTCCCATAACTAACCTACTCAAAAAAGAAACATATTTTTTTGATGATTCATGCTAGAAAAATTATTGAAAATTAAAAGAGTGGTCGAACACTTCCCCAATTATGTATCCACAAAATTAGGTTTACCCCTTTTTTTGTTTGATTCTTTTAACAGAGCTATAGGGGCGATTATTTCTTAGAATATTTATAGGATTCCACAATTGATATAATACACCTCAAAAACCATAGAAACATCCCATATTAACTACAAAAAAAAAGAGAAACTGTGATTTCTATTATTATAGAATTTAAAAAATTTATTCTTATACTTTAGGGTGTAAAGTTACTATTCATTGTAATCACTAATCCTTAAGATATTTGATCAAGAAAACTGATGTGAAGACCAAAATAGTGAGATGCATGTTTCTGTTGTAGGAGTTTTTTCTTAATATTAAGGATAATAAGTGCTATGAAAGTATGGTGGAAGAAAAAATTAGTAGGATTACTTACATAGATGAGGTAGAATCAATCCCCAATACCAATATAGATGATTCATTCCTTGGTGTGAAACTATAAAACCTCACCTAAGTTCCTTGATATGATGATATAATGAATATTTTGGTCACAAAAAAGGTTCCCTCATTCTTTTATAAACATCAAACTACTAAAATGAAATATAAACCAAAATTTTAATCTATAGAGACCCTTATTTATGGAAAATTTTCATTTAAAAAGTAATTATAAGATGCATACCTGAAGAGGAAATGAACATCATGATATATTTTTTCTATACACTTGAATACGGAGGCTACTTTGGACCACAAAGAACTGTTAGAATTTTTTTTTGAATCTATATGGTTTTATCCCTCAAATTATAAAATTTCACTTGATTTTTTTATAATGAATGTCCAAAATTAAATTTTACTAGTGGAATTTTCAAAAGGCATTATATTCCCCCAATACTTTTTTGTGAGATATTCTTTGTATAGAAAATAAAATTCATGAACCAATTTTTTGTGTTATTTGTATTTTACTACAGTTATTGGGTAGTGTAATATGTTTCTATGTGGATTAAAGAAAAATATACTAAAATAGCTAACTCAAAAATAATGATGGTGTTTAAAAAATATAACAATTTTTATAGATTTAGAATACCTCAATCTATAATTAGTTACCAAGTAACCCACTTTAGTAACAAGAATATTGAGGACCTCATGAAGAAATATGGAGTAAACATTAAAAATTACATTTCTTATCACCCATAGATAAATTAATTGGTTGATGTTTCCAATAGATAAGTCACATGAATTGTTGAGAAGATAGTGCAACCCAACCATCGAGACTGGAGTAAGAAATTATAAGATACACTATGAGCATATAGAACTATAAAAAACTCACTTAGGTATGTCATACTATATGATTTTTTATGGTAAACACTACCACCTACTTGTTTAACTACAACACAAGCCTACTAGGTTGTCAAAAGAGTGAACCTGGATTTTATTTAGGCCAGAGAGTAGAGTTTGCTACAGATGATGGAGCTTGAGAAGATCAAAATGTAAGCATATGAAAACTCACTATTTTAAAAAGAGAAAACTAAATCTACTCATGAATATTGATCCATATTAGATAATTCCAAGTTGGATACAAAGTGTTGTTGTTTTCTTCAGGGATGAAACTCTTACCTAGTAAGCTTCATTCTAAGTGGACTGGTCCATACATAGTAACTAAAAAATTTCCTTTTAATACAATTGAAATTAAAGGATAATGTTAAAAATACCAATTTAAGGTGAATGACCAAAAAATAAAGAAGTATCAGAAGAATTTTTGGAAGGAACCTATGGAGGAGTCCAAACTCCTCTCGAAATATGACAAATAGAGAACTGTTAGGTTTTTTCTTTCCCTCATATTAGTATAGAAACTTATTGAATTTTTAATTATTTTTCTTGAAAAAATACTTGTTGTAATTCAATTGGAAGTATGTTTGAAACAAGTGTGGGAGAGAGGGACATGATTTTTTTAGGATATAAATATAATTATTTATATTTTACTAAAAACAATTAGGAACATATATATGTTTTTTTAGGTTTCTCTTTTAGATTTTATAGAACTGGGAGTGTAAATTAATAAATTTATTACAAATAAAAAATACAATGTAAACACACACACACAAACATATATATATATATATATATATATATATTCTATTTATGAATTCTATAAATAGATCTTTTTTTTAGTTTTTTTATTTTTCAAAATTTTCATGAACTTTATCACTACCCTATCTAGTTTTAAAATATTATACTATAATTAAATTAATTCACTAGTTCTAAAACTATGATACTTAGAAGATTGCCGAGTGACTTTTTCATTGTTCTCATAAAATGTTTTTCTTAGAACTAGAAATGAAGTAAAAGTGAAAATATTATAATGAAACAAATTTTATAACTTGAGTTCACTAAGAATTTTTAACTTAATTCGAGGTGACTTGACCTCTATGAGAGAAGAACACCTTAGGGAGCCAAATTAAATGAAACTGATATAATTATTTTTAACTTAGACTAAAATGTGAATTCGGGAACCCATAATGGATATATAAGGCAATGACATAGTGTGTGTGAGTAGACCTATGTAAATTTTATTAAGTGTTTTTTTTGTAGTGCCTATATATACATGGATGGGAAAAATTAAAAATAAAATAAATAAATCAAAAACATTAAGTATCTAAGTCAAAACTGAATTAATTTAGGTGAGGTGAATATTTAAACCACGAATGTGGAGATTGACTATAAAAAAATTCATTTGAGTTATACCAATAAAGTAGAAATTTGAATTATGGTTTTAGAAAAATTAAGAGAGGGAAAAAGATGGAAATTATAATTATTAAAATTTTGATTACATTTAAATATCATTTGATCCACACCTAAATTTCAACTTTAATTTGATTGATGTGAAATAATGACTTGATTCACATATGAGGCATGATATTTTTAATGTTGGAGGAATATTTGATTACTTTTAGTTATTGATATTAAATTTAAATATACACATAATTCTTTTTTATCCATTTTGATTAAAATGAATTCATGGATAAATTTTATTGGAGTGAAATAGTTCAATTATAGAGGAGTGATGCGAGATTGAATTTTCAACATTTTTTTATCAACTTTTCATAAAAACTAACCACCCAATTCAATCAAATACTGGGTAAAATCAATGCTTTTTGGGAACTGTAAGAATCTGTACTTTAATTATTCGATGGATGAATTTTTGGTTTTGATGATTATATTCATTTTTTTAAAATTTAGAATCCAATAATTTTAAATTAAAATTTATTTTATACTGAGACCTTTGATTTTTTAATCTTGAATTTGAATTCTTAAAAGAATTTAATTTGGAGTTTTAATTATTTGAAACTTTTTAATTAAATGAAATATATAAAATGAAACTGAAAATAATATTATTTACTTATTAAATGATAATTTTAAATTTAATGAGTTTGATTTCTAAAATCATTGAAATTTTGTTTTGGAAAATTAAAATTTTAATTTATTACATTGAAGATGTTTTAAAAAAATCTGGAGTTGGATTTTTAAATTTTTGAATTAAGATTTTAATTGATTTATAATTCTTGAAATTGATTTTAAAAAAATATTACAATGAAAAATAATTTTTTTTGAAAGTAATGTGTGTGAAAAAATTATGTTACTGCTTCACTGCTATTTCCATGCCCTAAAATGGCAGTGCATGAGTGCTGCTCACCCACTATAGCACAAGTTTCTTCCAGCCCCCTTGGTAGCACAATCTAACAATCCTCTGTTTTGATGCAATACCTCCTCAAGGAGGATAACATAAATGGTAGAAAAAATATTCTAATGACATATATTTCATCTTGATATGGGTATAAAAATTGCTAATGTTTCTTCCTTAATCTTGGTGCCACAAAAATAAAGTGCCTCCTACTACCAATATCATTCTACTGCCCCTACCACCACCCTAGATCTTTTGTTCCACATGATCTACCATTGCACCCTAGAAATATTGTTCCTCATCCATTGTTGCTCCCCTCTGTGGCTGCTACTATTAAATAGTAACACAGTAGCATACCATTCCTCCCATTATAGGACCACTCCCTCCTCACAACTTGAAACTGATAACTTTTATATCCTTCTCCATATATCCCTATAATGATGTTGAATCTCACCAAACCATCTTCCCTCACCAAATAAAGAAAAATCAAATTCGTTTTCATGCACTTATGACACCAAACAAATTTTAACCATCCTCACCACTATGAAGTGTTCTACCAGATCTGAATAATATTGAAGAAGAACCACCACCAGGGAAGATAACCCTCTACCAATCCATGGTCTACCTAAGGGGATCTCATCACTAAGAACTCTCAAACTAGAGGAAATTGATATCACTTCCATGACCATTTCCAGTTGATACAGAAGCCACTACCTTGGATGTTCGTGGAAGACCACTAATCTCCAAAAATCGAAAAACCACACATTATTCCATGTTGAATATTGATTCCAACATCCAAAAAAGTCACCTTCACATTCAATTGATCAAAGAAAATTGAAAACCATGACCATTTAAGATCCATGATCTGCTATCGAAGCCCTCTTTGATGAGGAAGCTTGAGAAGATTAAGACACACCAATCAAATAAGTGATAAGGAATGAAGAAGAAGACCCATATAGAGCTAAACAAGAAGAATAAAAGATAAAAATTCAAAAAATAGATGAAAAATGAAAAATAAAAAGATAAATAAATAAATAAATAAGTACATATATATAATAGAAAAAATTAAAATAAAAAGATAAATTAATACACACACACACACATATATATAATAATGATAAAAATTTCTTTCGGAATCTATTTACAGATTTTGGTTTGAAGGCATATATACCAATTTTTAAAGCCCAATTATAATGACATCTCAGGCCCAAGTCCAATATATCTATTGTAATCCTCATAATAAAGGAGTATGTCCACTGTTTCATGTTGCAATGAAGTATTTTACTTTAGATTGTACAAATTTTTATCTTGAGGGGAAAAAATTTCAGTCATGGAAGATTTTTAATACCACAAAAATGTTATCCATATACTTGATTGTAGACATATGTGGATCTTCCAACATATAATTAGTCACTGCTCGACATTGAAATCAAAAAAAATTCATAAGGAATTTGAATATTCTCTTGATGATCATGTGGATATTCTTGATGCTCATTGTTTCTCACTCGCTCTCAGAGTCTATTTTCCACTATTACTCACTGCTCACTATTGTATCTCATTTTACTTTTATTTCTTTAATTATAATAACTACAATAATGGAAAACTTTCCCATTTGTATTAATTCCAAGGATAATTCCCTCATTCCCCTTATTTATGAATTTCAATTGTTCAATTTTCATATCAATTCTTATATGGATATTAATTGTTTTAATTAGTTGTATGTTTCTTCTAGTTTTAATCTTTTAATTTATTCCACTCATTATCAGAATTAAACACATAAGCCACTAAATGTTAAATCACCACATTAAATAACAGTTCGTGGGATAATTCAAGGGTGATTTGAGATATCCAATCACTTTTCTAGGAAAGGCTTGATTGTACAGTGATCATTTTACTTCTCTATAAAAACCAAAATAACCAAATAAAGTTAATAAATGATATTTAAATTAATTAGAGGAAGAATAAAGATTAATTGAAAAAATTATTTAATAGGAAAATGGGGGAATTATCTAATTCTAGACCATTTCTATTTAAATTTATATTAAAATACAATTACATTTTATATTTCAAACAATAAAAACCCATTAAATAAGATTTAAACACACCCACAACACAATATTCTCTAGACACAACCTGATGTGAAAATGGATTAAGTGTCAAATAAATAAAATTGATATGAGAAATACCTTACCTTGAGTTTAACTCGCCATGTACATTCTTTAACTAATTTATACTTATATATAATTATTTACTTTTTTAAGAACATTTTTAAGGTTTATTACCTTATAATAATACCTTTTATCTCATTTATTACCATGTTATATATATTGTTACTAAATCAGTTAAGTTCATATCAGACGTTTTGATGATGTTCAGTTTATAATCCCAATACAACTTTGATAGGATTACCATGGTAAAAGGGTTCATGATTAAATCATATAAATAATATTAATCATGAAATAATTATCATTTTTATTCATTAAATACAATTTTATAACCATGCCTTAATGGTGGTCATGGAAAATGAAACAAATTATTTCATGGAGGTGGTAGTCATCATGCACACACGAGCGATATTATCATTTTTCTAAGAGATATAAAGGAAATAAAATAGATAGAGTTTTAACTTAAAAAAATTATATTTATATTATAATTATAATATTAATTAATTATATACATCATAATTAATAGATATTTAAGGATAAAATGAAAAATTAATCACATCACTTCGTGGAGGTGGTAGTCCGCACAAACGCAAGAGGAATGTTATCATTTACAAATAGATGGAAGTGTAAGAATATAGATAATATAATATATTTTAAAAATAATAATTATGTAAAAAATATCATATATACTTATTTGATATATCATTTTAACTATCCATATTAGGTGGTGTTGAAAAATGAAATACATTGCTTCGTGGTGGTGGTAGTCGACATGTACGCATGATGATGTTTTTATTTCCCATAGGAGGGAAAAGAAGATGAAAAAGCTTTGAAACATAAACGTAATAAAATTTTATTATATTTAATATATTGTTTCTATTATATCATCATGGTTATGATATTTTTAAAGGAGTTATAAGATGAAATAAACACAAAAGAACCATGTTAAGTATTATACCTCTTCTTTTGAAAACCTCCTTTGTATTACAGATTAAGCCTTATAAGTTCGTATTTTTGGGAGAAAATAAACTCTAGGAAATAGTGAAGGGAGTTGGTATGGTATTTTGGTAGGTCCAGACTGATATATAGTGCTTAATGTTTGTAAATTAGTGAGGAGAGGAGGATCCCTTCTATAAGTGAGGGGAAAGACACTGTTGTAATTATTCTTAACATATAAATATTATAAACATTTTACTCATGTAAAAATGGAAGTAAATCAATAAAATTTAAAATATAAGGTGATAAAGTTTGATATAATATTATTCAATAATATTTAAGATTATATTTTTTGACCTTATCCCAAATTTTTAACTCAAATTAACCCTTTTTACCATTTATCGCGGCGATAACAATTTACCAAGGTTGCTATTCATTATAAACAAAAATGAAATTAAAATAATTAATAAATTTTAAAATAATTATTAAAAATATTAAATCCATTTATAATGAATTAATCTATATAATTTGAATAAATTAAATTTAATATAAGAATAAAAACTTCAACGAAAAACAATTTTTTTAGAAAAACGTTTTTAAGAATAAAAATGAATTTATTAAAAAATCATGTGTAATGATGATTCATATGGAAATAATTTTATTATTTTCATTAAAATGTAAATAATTTTAATTTAAACCATTCCAAAAATATAATGGGACTCTTTAAATTATTGAAAATAAAGGACAATTTTAATAAATATTGGTATTTTCACTATTCACCGAAAAATCAATCTTTTTAGAAAAATTGACAAAATTAAACCTAACAAAAATTGGATATTATGAATCAAAAAATTAGATAATTTAATAAAAAAATATTTTTAAAACTCATAGAAAATAATTCTAATGTTTTCACACAAAATTTGTAAGAACTATTTCAAGAAAAATGTATTATCAAAGTATAAAATAAATTTATTCTCACTAGATACCTAGTAAAAACGATTAAGTGATTGATAATTTATTTTATTTAATATATTATAAAAAATTTTATTAAAATCATTAACCAATAATAATTAGTTTAATTTATTAAGATAAAAATACATTACACACTTAAAGATATCTTTCTGAAAAATATCTCTTTTTACTGTCAAATGATTTTATCTTTATTTCTTACAAATTGATAATAATATTATAAATATTTATTAATTCGTTTTTATGTATATAAAATAATTTTTCAATAAATTTAATATACTAAATTAGATAAATTTATCTCTTATATGAAACATATAAAACATATTAAAAACCCAATTTCAAATAAAAATGTCTTTATAATCTTTATTTGTTCTTAAACATATTTTTTTAATTATTATCATTAAAAATTGAGTACTTATTTCATAGGAAATAATCAATAAATTTTTATTATGGAAAAAATTTCAATATATAATTCATAATGTAGTTACTTCTGTTGATACCCACCAATCCAATGACTAGGTTATAACAGTCATATTTAAATATTAATATTTTGATATATGTCATAGTTATTTTTAACCTAAGTATTGTGTGTGGTACACAAAATCTATAATTGTATTATTTTTAAAGTAAAAATAAATGTGTTACTATGAAAACCCATGTCTTTTATATACCTTTTTTCATGATTTATTACGTAAAGATTCACATAATATAATAATAAAAGATTGAGAGGCCTAATGTCTTTAGGAAATTAGATACATAGACCACTAACCTCAAACATGGATATAAATAAATTATTTAAAACCTCATAACATGCCCTTAAAATCTATTGATCTTTTAATACTATGTAAGATAACTTGGATACATACATAAGAAAGAGTTGACATATAAAACCCAATAAGGAAATAATCAAATAATAACATGATGAAAGTAATATAGGTGAGTCAAGAGTCATATCAATGTGACATAAAAGGGTTAGAATCATAAACAGTAACATCAAAGAAGGATATAAGATGATAATATCAAGGGAATAAAGGAATGATATAATAACATAAATATGAAATCATAATCATAATTTAAGGATAACCACTCAGACATCACAACATAGAGTAATTATGATAACCTACCATGCACCATACATGGTTTCCCATGAGATAAATATATTACCCAATCCATTAGAGGGATATATAATTCTGGACCCACCAGTCACATTCATAATATGTATATGCATTTGTGTTTCATATAGATCATACAAAATAATGATGTCTTTCATCACTTTTAATCTAGTGATTAAGTAGTGTGAGATAAAAACATGGAAGTACCCAATCAATGAAGAATACGTACAACTTGTTGAACAATTTTGAGTGTAAATGGCAATGGGTATTCACAATACCAAATTTTGGTATGGAAAATCAGAAGATAATTTCAGCTACATAACTGGTGTACATAAAGGTTAATAGAACGGTTTAATGATAGTAAAAGGTGGTATATCATAACTTTGGAATCATAAGTATAGTAAATGAATGCGTAAAATAACAATACAATATAAAAAATCATAAATCAAAAGGCTTAGTACAGAAAAAGTACTTGAAATTACAATAAAGAGAAGATGGCCCCTTACCTTGAGAGGGTGCATCTAAATGATTTAGAAGAGCTTATTTAGGTCTTCATAACACCTTAAGAGATATTTATAAAGGTATATAGAGAGTAAATTCAGGCTAAATAGGTTTTTAATGAAGAGGAGTGTGAGGGTCGGTGGATATTTATAACAAAAGAGAGGAAAATTATTTATTAATTTTCAAACTTATGTTTGGAATCTATATGATAAAATAATGAAAAACACAAAAATTACCATAGTTTCTACCATATATGACTGATTTTAAAAATTTTATGGCCAAGAACCCAAAATATTAAAATATTACCATTGGTTATGTAGAAGTGAGTCATGTTCATACAGAATTGTTTTTAAAAACTAAAAATATAATACAGGTATCGGATAATTAATTAAGAGTTTATAAAATTAATAAAAAAACATTAAAAACAAATTATTTTAAAGTGAAAATCTATATTTTATAATGGATGTATTTTATAGAATTTATTATATCACTTTTGGTCTATTGTGATGTCATAATACAAACTGTATATTTATATCATATTTAATTTTTATCCAAAAATTCATCCGTCTCAAACAATTATGAATGATTAACCACTTTATAATTTTGACATGCTGATTTAATAAATAATATATTTTTACAAATTATTTTTCTAAAAATGATAATTTTTAGTTTTAAATAAATATTTTTTACTAGAAAGTACTAGTTTTTATAACCCCAATAACTTTGAGACCCTTATTAAAATGAAATTGGACTTCAGTAAACTATATTTTCATTTTTATTTAAATAAATATTATTTAATAATAATATTCTATTAAAATAAAATTTATGTAAAAAAGATATTGAATATCTCAAAAAAGTGTTTTTCATTAAACTATATATTTCCAAATAAACAATTTTCATTTCTTTAAATCAAAGAATAATTTTTATCACACATTTTATAATCATTTATTAAGTAATAATAAAAAAATAAGTATAATAATTATTTTAATTAAAAGAAAATATAAAAATCCACCCTACTATGGTCTAGATACATAACCCCTAATTGCACCAATATATTCCCGCTCATTAAGGTGTGAGATGGTTGTGCTTTCTTGGGGTGGTTTGACAAATATAATTTGGGCCACAATCTCTAAAATCATTCCCTTATCCTATAAAAAACTTTTCTCATGTTTCAGTTGTTGAATCCTTTATTGGGCTTGTTCAATAAAAAATCCCAATGATTCCATCTCCGTAAGAATCAACGATAAATGGGATTCATAGGCCATGATCCTACTGGTCAAGGCTATCACTTCTTCTATTTATTTCAATTAGACTTTTTCATAACCCTTAATACATGATAATCATAATAGTATATATAAAATAAAATATATTATTAATTATTATGGTTTATAATGGTATTTTAAATCCGATAGGATATATTTTATAATGGTATAAAATAACCAAATTATTTCATTCTAAATGGACTTTAATTTATAAGAGTTTGGGTTGTTAAATTTTTCCAACCTTTAGAAATTTCACCCTCAAAATGTCATTTTTTACACTAGAATAGATAAAGGTTCTACTATTTCATCTCCTCTTCTAGTTCCCTTGTTTCTTCCTCATACTTATGGTTCTACTATTGTACATTGACTAGGTGAGTTTTCGTCTTTTGTATAACTCTATCTTTATGATCTATGATATTCACCGGCTACTCCTTGCATTTTCTAATGGTACCACCTCTGGATTCACTACTTTTGAGGGGGATGGTATGTAATTATTCAAGATGGATATATGGAACACATCATACACTTGAGATATGTTAGGTGGGAGTGATAGTTGATAAGCTACAACATGGATCTGATCAATGATCTCAATGGGGACAATGTATCTAGGAATAATATTTCCCTTCTTCCCAAACCTCACAAATTTTTTCTACAATGATATCTAAAGGAACTTCTTAACCTCAAACTCTAGGTCTCATCGATGATTTTTTGCATAGATTTTTTCGATTTTTTTGTGGATTTCATATGATGTTGAATGGTTTGAACCTTTTCTATCATCTATTGGATAAGATTTGGTCCCATAACATTCCATTCACAAGCCTCATCACAGAATGTTGGATTATAACACCTCTTCCCATAGATATCTTTATATGGTTCCATTTGAATGATTATAATAGAAACCATTATTATATAAGAACTCGACTAGGTGAAGGTAAAGATACCAACATCCTTCGAAATCCATTAAACATGATCTCAGAATATTATATTGATTTTTAATGGATCATTAAGACTGAATATCTATATGATGGTGATAAGAATTACTGAAACTTATCTATGTATCCAATGCTTGCTAAAGTCATCTATAGAAACTCAAGGTAAACCAAAGATCTAGATTATGTATAATAGAGAATGTAACTCCATCCAAACTTACAACTTTCCCTATGTATATCTTAGTGAGTTGATCAAGGGATAAATTTTCATTGATAGTAATGATTTGCATTGAATTTGTAAGGATAAAAAATACCAACCAGATTTTACTATTGCCTTTAGATGTTTTTGGGAGTCCTATTATGAAATCCATGATTATGTTTTCCCATTTCCATACTAGTATGGGTAATGGTTGCATCTTACCATTATAATTTTCTCATTTCGAATTGAATTATTAGTATAACAAGAATTGAGATACAAATTCTAAAATATCCCTATTCATATTATACAATATAAATTTTAATTAAAATATATATACCTCTTAGTTTTCTTGGATAAATAGAGATGGATGTGCTATGTGCATTGTCCATAAGTTCCCTCTTTAGCTATGGTTTTGATGGGAGATGTATATGGGTTAAAAAAAATATAACTCCATATTTAGAAAAGTTAAACTCTAAAATAATCACTACCATTTATTTAACTCCTAATAATATTTTTAGGCCTACTTGATCCTCTCATGAAAGTATGTTTGATAAACGGAATATAAAGTCTCTTTTTTGATTATCATGTCCATCCTTTGCATGTCCATGAGGATTGGATCCCTTTCAATCATCATCATGGAAAGGATTGAGGGATCCCTTATAATTAGAGAATCTATAAAAATTTTCAACTTCTTAGGATGGAAATGGATAGAACAATCATAATCCTTAATCAGCTCTTACCACTTTTATTGTCACATATAGAGCTCGTTTTGTGTGGATATATAGTTGAGGATTTTTTGATTCATATATATTTCACACTTTTCCCCACATAGATAGTGTATCCAAATATTCAATGTGAATATAATTGTAGATAATTATAAATTATGCATTGGGTAGTTCTGTTAATGGATATTGAATTTGAAGGAGGAATATACTATCACCTTTTCATCTTTCATGAGTACAAAACCCAAGGATTTTTTGTATGCATCCCCAAAGATCACATATACAACCCCACTAGTGGGTAATATGAGAACATGTGTAGTGATTAGACTATTATTTAACTCTTTAAATATCTCATCATATTCATCAGTCCATATAAACTTCAATCCAGTCTAAGTTTTCTTGGTTAGTGGGATTCCAAATCTTGAGTAGTTTCTCACAAATAGATGATAGTACGTAGCTAATACAAGGAAACTACATATCTCTATCACTGATGTTGGTTAGGTACTACCTTTAAGTCTATATATTTTTTCAAATTTTCAAGATATATCACTTTATTAGTGATAACAATCCCCATGAATGTTACTTTCTTGATCAAAAACTCACATTTACTATGATTTCCCTAAAATTTTTCCTTTTATAAGGTCTTCAGTACAACATTCAAATACTCCTCATGGTCCTCTTTTCTTTTAGAGTTGATAAGAATATCATCTATAAATACAACCAAAATTTTTCCATCATAATACCTAAATTATATATTCATTAAGTCCGTGATGATGAATAGAGAATTAGTGAGTCTAAATGGAATCACATAATCTCTTAGCACCCATAACTTATTTGAAAAGAAGTCTTTGAGATATCCTCCTTATTCACATTTACTTCAATATATCCCAACTGAAGATCCACCATAGAGAAGTACTGAGCTCCTCATAGCTAATAAAGCAAGTCATCAATCCATGGAAATGGACACTTTTTATTAATCAATGTCTTGTTAAGATCATGATAATCAATGAAGAGGTGCATTGACCCATCCTTAGTCTTGATGAAAATGAGCAGGGAACCGCACAGTGAAGCACTTGGGTGTATAAACCATTTATATAGATTCTATTTTAGTTGTTTCTTCATCCCTTCAAGTTAAATAGTGATAATTCTATATGCAGTATTAAATATTAGAAAATATCTGGCTATAAGATCTATTCATAACTCTACCTCTCAGGTAGAAGGAAGAAAACAAATTATATAGGAAACACATCAGTATATTTCTTTACAATGGGAATATAGTTTTGGATGATCTTTTACTTAGTCTCAATCATCCAAGAAAGATATAATTTTACATAATGAAATAATATCCACGCTTGAGATGCTGATTCCAAAGGATATTCATCATCCTCCATGCACTTGTATAGAATAAGAAGGTGATTTATGATACAAGAGGTGATTTCCTTTTCTCAACAATTTTTTTGTATCTATATAAGAAAAGAATCCATACCCAAAATATCATCAAATTTCTATAAATAGAGTATCATAAAATTTTCTGAGAAGTTTATCCAATAAATATAGATAGGGGAGAAGTTATATACATAAAATGAAATAATTAACTCATTTACCATTTTCATAGAATACTCTAATTCTATGTTTTGATGTGGTGTTTGAATAGCTCTACTAATCTTGCATGATATAAAATAATGAATATAACTATAGTAACATTGGACTTTTGAAGTTACAGAATAGATTTTAATCCTACCTTTCACTATTTCTTTCTAGTTCTAATCATTTAATTAATCAAAAAGAGAATTAAGAATGATAATTTTCAAACTATTAAGACCATAAAAGGGAAAATCTAAACATTAAATAGATAACCTATAAATAAAATAAATTACATGACCTATTAATTTCTAGGTTTTATTCTATTTTATCCATGGTCTAGTTCCTAACATTAAAATTTTATCGGAATTTTTATTACATTTATAATTTTTCATTAAGAGATTGTGAATTTAACAAATAATATCCCTCAACAGTATCAAACCAGGTGTGTAGTAAGGGCTATTTTTCATGCACCATGAGATGATCAAGTTAACACCCAATGTTGATTTTTTAGGATTATTACCCCTAAGTACAACTGTGCCAGGGAAACATCCACTCGTAGTACCCATACATGGATTTTGTTTCTTGGAAACCATTCAATATATACATTACCAATATTTACTAATATTTTCTTTTGTTTATTTTACCCATTTTTTTAATATTTTTTGTAATCTTAATACCCAAAAAATAACTAGACATTTCTTATGATTCGATCCATCACAGCCATATTATATACATGTATTTATGTTCCACATTAATCACATAATATAAAGAAGTGTTTAATCACTTTTAATCACAAGAGTAAGTACTGTGGGATATATAAATAGATGTACCAAATAATTAAAGGTTATTTATATCTAGTAAAATATCCTTGATTGGACATGGGGATTATTATTCCCATAAAAAAATTTGGCATGGAAAATCATGAGATATTTTTGGTAGTATAATGGGTGTACCTAAAGGTTCATTGAGAGTTCATGGTGGCCCCTAAAAACTTAGAAATCATAATTATAGTGAATAAATATTTAAAAAGGCATTACGACACGAAAAATTAGAAATTAAAAGGCTTAGTACAAATAAGGTACTTGAAAAAATGGGAAGAGAAAATAATCCCTTAACTTGAGAGGGCATTCTAAAAATCTTGGGATGAGATACTTAAAAGATTGATAAATCCTTATTTGGGACTTAGAGAAGAATAAATAGAGTAAATTCATGATAATTAGTTTTTTAGTAAAGAGGAGTGGAGGGTTGCATGGGTATTTATATTAAAAGAGAGGGGAATTCTTTATTAATTTCTAAACATAGGTCTTGGACTCTATATGATAAAATAACAAAAACTACAAACCATACAATAGTTTTTCCCATGGTATTTTCCAAATAATAGTGGTTTTAAATATTTTATAAGGATAAGAACCGAACACATTAATAGAAAACCACTGGTGATCTATATGTGAGTCAAGTTTATAAAAAATTAAGTTTAAAACCTTAAAATCTAATAGAGGTTTTGGAGGATTCATAAATCATCTAAAAATAAATCAAATAAATTAAAAAACACATCAATTTTAATGGAAAATCTATATTTGGTTTTTTATTCCTTTTATAGAATTTATTACATAACTTTTGGGACATTATTATGTCAAAATAAAAGTTATATATTTATTACTTATTTATTTTTTACCCAAAAATTGGAATATCTCAATAAATTATGAAAAAATCACCATTTGTTAATTTCAACATGAGGATTTTCAAAATAATATATACTTTAACAAAATTATTTTCTAAATAAGAAAATTTTCACTTTTAAATAGAAAACCTTATTTACTAGATGGTATTAGTTTTTATAACACCAACATATTTCTGACCCTAATAAATATTACATTATACTTTATTAAATTATATTATCATTTAAATTTAAATAAATATTATTTAATAGTAATTTTTTATTAATTTTTTTTAAAAAATTATAGAATTTATAGAAATAGTATTTTAATTGAAACTATATATTTTCAAAAAAATACAATTTTAGTTTCCTCATATCAAAATCAATTTTTATCACTCTTTATATAATAATTTATGAAGAAATAATAAAAAAGGATAAGTAAAATAATTATTTTATTTAAAAATAAAATATACATATCCATACTACTGGGGTCTAGATAAATAACCTCTTATTACACTAATGTATGCTCTATGGGTATGATGTACGATGCTGGTGATTTATTGGTGTCGGTCGATGAATGTGGTTTGGGTCATGATATTGATAATATTGAACTTCATCCATAAACAATTTCACTGGTGTTTTATTTATTGAATACCAGCTTGGGATTGGTCTAGGGAATAGACTAGTGATATAATCTCCCTCATAATCTCTGATAAATTTGCTTCATGGCATAAAATCCTACTGGTCGAGGCCATCTCTTCTTTTATTTATTCTAATTTGAATTTATTATAACCCATACTATATACTAATATTAATGGTCACTTTACAAAAATTATATTATCAACAGTTATGTTTTTTAACAGTGCTATATACCCGATAGGATGTGTTTTATAATGGTCCAAAATAACTAAATTTATTTATGTTTTTTCTATAAATACATTACTTAATGAGGAATTTATTCATTCAAAAGGGGATTTAGTTTATAAGAGTTCATTTAATTAGAGTTACATTATATGCCACTTAAAAACATTTCATCCTTCCAATTTTATTTATTGTCAGATGAGTAAAGGATTTAAAATATTTTCAAAATCAATTCAAAGGAGTGTAAGAAAAATATACATAAGAAAAAATAAATATTGATAATATTTCATTTTCAGAATAACTTTTATGTCTTGGTTTAAAAATTAAACTTATCATTTTTTAAATATTTATCAATCCAAGAATTTACTATAATGATACTCGTTAGATTTATATTTATTTTTCATAAGGCTATCTTATAAGAAAATATAGAGAATATGATTAAATATACTTATTATATTTATTTCTTGAATTTTTCCCTCAATTATGTTTTGAGAAGTTTCCCACATATACCTCATCTTATATTCTTAAAGATAAATGACCATGATGATATTTTCATGCCTAAATCACTAAAATTGATTTTTAATGGGACATAAGATCCACAAAAGGAAGGAAATTTATTTTCCAATTTTTCTATTTTTGAAAACAAAAATGGTTATTATATGTTAACATAATAACCAAAGCGAAAAAAATTTAATATTAAGAAATACTACATTAATACTCAAATCCCCAACAATTACACCCAAATCTCAACTTAAAAGTTACTATAACTAACCAACTTTAATACTCTTCAAAATATGCTAGACCAAAATTTGAAACCCAAATATTAGAAATATTTGATTGTATATTCTCTCAAAAAAATTTATCCCTAATCAACATAAATTACTCATAAATTCACAAAACAAATTATATATTCCCTAATCTTATATTCTCTAAAATGTTATATTCTTATCCATTAATAACCTCAATCAATATAAATCCATTTAAAATCATAAGTGCTTATAAAATATAACCCAATAAATTTTTGTCAATTTATATCAAACACTTTGACATAAAATATCATACTAGTTAAAAATATTTTGTTTACTTTAATCATATAAATTTTCTAATATAGTTAAATTATTCAAAAAAATTATTTAATTAATTAACCACAAAATCAATTCTCAATACCATGGTTAGCTATATAATGAAATATATGTTCCAAAAATTAATTAACCCTTTATCTAAATTAACCATAATTACCCCAATATAATAAATATTACTAATTCAAATAGTTATTTATAATTCAATGAGAAATTGTTCCTAAAACCAAATAAACAACTCCCAATATATCATTAATTTTTTTGAATACAATCACATAATACCTCATAAGGGTATATAAATTTTTGAACTTTTGATCACTCTTAAAGCTTATCAATATATAAATAAAATAACATTACATCATAAATTATACAACCATATATATAAACACTTCAATAATTTAAATTCCTCTATTAGTATTTAGTTAGGATTTTTCATCTTATTTCTTAATACTTCCTTCCTATAATCAGAAATATGATTCAAGTATGAAATCTAAATCTAATCATGTTTCCTAGTTGAACATAAGAAAAAATATTAAAATAACTCATACATTTTATTTTTTATTTGTAGTTTATTCATATTTAGTTGTAAAATTATTATTTATACAATATTATTAACTCTTTTCTCGATCTTTCCACATAGGGAATCAATTTTCATTATTCCCATACTCCCTACATTCAAAACATTCAACTAATACCTTAGTAAGAACTTTATAAGCCTCTATTGTTCAAAAAGGAACTCCTCAATTTTCTTAGGTAATTTATTTCTCTATTCCCTTACTTTTAATAAATAAAACATTTTCCTATTCCTCTAAGCCAATCCCTAGGGTGTTTCTTCCCAGATTTTTGATATGTATAATTTTAAATTTATTTCCTCTATGGGTTTTCATCACAAGAACTCCCTTGAGACTCCATTTTTCTCTTATTTGATGCGTTTGGAAACTCACCCTGGTTCAAGTTTTTAATCATAACTTGAGATACCTAGTTATGAATATCCATAAGATTTTTTACTCTAGATACTATCCTATTTGGTTTCTTGTTTGGACAATCACAATAGTCTCCTTCATGTCCATTAAAAATATTGTTCTTATTGGTACCATCCATTTACTAAAACAAAAAATGGATAGTGTGAGAATATAAAATAAAATCATAACAGACCATATTCTGAGGATGATAAATAATAAGGAATCCTTAAAAATATTATATTATATTCAACTCTTTTGATTAAACAAAAAATTACCATAATTATCCAAAACAGAATAAATTTTAATATTATAGAATAATTCTAACTTATGGTCAACCTTATACTTATTATGTCACGATGCTATGAAAAAATATTATATTATACTAATTTCGTAACCTCACAACCAATAAATTTATCAAAAACCTTATTTTAATACCAAATTTAATTATCCAGACCTGTACACATATATTTTGTGATAAAACATACTCTTTATAATTATTTATTTGATACCAACAGATGAGACTCAATTTTAACTATACATATTTAAAACAAAAAAGAAAATATTGAGTCCCTAATATACCCAACAACTTTAAGGTTTTCATTTTTATAGAATTAGAAAAAAATCTTACATATTAAATATATACATTATAATGTGGAAACATCCTCTCAATGACTATTTTTCAACATAAACTAGATTCATAAATTTAAACATTCATTTGATTCAAGTATATTTTTCATTTTTTTTAAATGAACCACCATAGTGGAAAGTTTTACATTGATATAGTTCCTACTCATAATTTGATACTATTTAAAACATTTGAAAACATCAAATGAGTAGAAAAATTTCATTAAGATATATAAAACATAAATTAATCTTGTTAGTCCAGTGAAAAATGTGAAACCCATGAAAATGTTTACCTTTTTTCCAATAAAACATTAGTCACATAACTAAAATATTTACATATATTAAAATCAATAATTTATCAAATAATAACTTTTAAACTAATATAAATCATTGGAAAAACATTAAGATATCATGATAAACAAGATAACTCATGAAAACATTTCTTTAAAAATAAACCTTTCACTAATAAAAGATCATAAAATTTTATTTCCACCTGAAATGAAAGTATTTCCATAAAAAAACTTGGTAAGAATAAAATAGGTACATTGGAGCATCATATTCATAACCCATTCTCTATCATGTTTAAACTGTGTTAGAATAACTCGCACCCCTTTAATTCCATAAGAGTAGCATACTTAGTTATCTCCCTCATTTTCATTCTCAAAGAATAAATTATTACCCAATGAATTGGATATATATATCACGATTTCCTATCATCATGAGATATATTTGGACCACACACTATCATATATAATGATAAATTACTGTATCATGAACAAAAAAAATTTTAATCTTACACTTTTTCATCATAAAACCATTAAAAATCATTTGATCCCATAAGAAAAAAACATTCCATGTTCCCAAAAAAATAAGGATAAATATCCAATTTATTTAAAAACTATTGAAATAAGAGTGGGAATAATATATTCTTTGAAAAAAAATTAGGGATGAATCTTGATAATAAATAATTAGTATGACGATGGAAAAATTCAGACAAGACGTATATGTTAAAATAGATTCTTTTTATACTTTAGTAAAAATTCAAAAAATATCCCATACATAAAAAGATAAAAGTATTACTTTTTGAACCATTGTCAATAAATTAAAAATAGTAAAAAATAACCTTTAGAAACATTTTATGGATAAATAATAACATTCTTTAAACATTTCAAAAAATGTTGATTTGTAGGAAAAGGAGTTAGAAGGAAAATTTTAAAACTAGGTTTAAAAGAAAAATCACTTACCACTTTGGTAACATTTGACTAAAAAATACATAGAATAATATAAATTAAAATGTTTTTTTAAAAAAAATTAATTTCATTAAATTTATTATAAAATTTTTCTATATGTTATTTTATACACCACAAAAATAAAACATGTGGTTAAAATATCGGAAGTCTCAAAGAAAGGAAATTGAGTTGAAAAATACACTACCTCAAGTATGAATCAAGTCGTATGTTCCTTATATCCTATATAATAGAACAATATTACTTATTTATGTTTTTAAGAACATTTTTAAAGTTTATGACCTTATAATAATATCCTTTATATCATTTACAACATATCTTATATAGTTACTAAATCAGTTAAGTTCAAGTTAGATGTTTTGAGGACGTTTTTTTCACTATCCCAAAACAACATTTTTAGGTTGGACATGGTTAAATGGTCATGGTTATGTAATATATATAATATTAATCATGAAATAATTATCATTTTTATATATTAAATATTTTTTTAACTATCCATGAAAGGTGGTCATGAAAAATGAAACACATCATTTCATGGAGGCGGTAGTCCGCACGTACACATGAGAAACATTTTTTTATAAGTGATGGAAGGGAAATAAAATAGAAAAAGGTTTATATTAAATAATAATATTTATGTTATAATTCTCATATCCATTCATTATATCATAATTACCTTTCGTGTAAGGTGAAAATGAAAATCAATCACACTACTTCATAGTGGGAGAACATATGCACAAGCGACGTTATCATTTTCCAACGGATAGAAGGGAAAAAAGATAGATAATATATTATATTTATAGAAACATAATTATTTTATAAATATCATATATATTCATTTGATTCATTATTTTGACGAACCATATGTGGCAAAGATGAAAAATGAAACACATCACTTCATGGAGGTAGTAGTCCACATGTACACACAATTAATGTTTCCATTCCCCATAGGTTGGGGAAGGAGATAAAAAGGAGTTATAATATAAACATAATAAAATTATATTATATTTAAAATTATTATGTTGTTATATCATAATGGTTATGATAGGGTTTATGGAGGTAGAAGAAGAAATAAACTTCAAAGAACCCGATTAAGAGTTATACCTCTTCTATGGAAAATCTAATTTGGATTACAACTTAAGCATTCTAGGTAGGTATTTTGGAGATAGAAGAACCTATAAGATATTTGGAGTAGAGTTGGAAAAGTATTTGGGTATGTTTTTTCTGAGCCATAGTTAAATTTTTTTTTGAATGTTTGAGGAGAGGAGGCACCCTTTTATAAGTGAGGGGAGTGTAACTCTATTAATTATTCTTAAATTTTAAATATTATAAATGTATTTATCTTCCTCAAGTGGAAATAAAATAATTCAATTTAAAATATAATGCTATAAGGGTATAAATATTATTACATAATAATATTTAGGAAGATATTTTGAGAGATTATCAAAAATATTTATTTCTAATTAACCAGTTTTACCTTTTACTGCCATGATACAAACTTACCATGGTTACTATTCAATATGAAAAAAAATGATATTGAAATAATTAATAAATTTCAACATTATAATTAAAAATATTAAATCCATTTTCAATATTTAATATTTTAAATTCATATAAATCAATTTTAATATAATAACACAAAATTCAATAAAAATCATTTTAAGAAAAATATATTTTTAAGCTCAAAAATAAATTTATACAAAAATAAAGTATAATTATTATTAATGTGGAATTAATTAAATTATTTTTAGTAAAATGGAAATAATTTTATTTTAAAATAAATGAAAAATATAATTGGACTTTTTGAATACATGAAATGAAATGATAGTTTTTTTTAAATCAATATTTTCCACTATTCGCCCAACAATAAATCTATTAAGAATAATCCAAAAAATTAACCCTAAAAAATATAGATATTGGGAATAAAAATATGAATATAATTTTATAAAATTTAATCTATAAAATTGGTGTAAAATAATTATATTATCCATGTATAAAATTCATAAAAACCACTTTGAGAATTAAAAGCATAAAATGAATTTATTTTCATTCCATGCCTAGAAAAAACCATTAGATGATTTGTAATTTATTTTTTTGAATAAATATTATATAAATTATATAAATATCATTAGAATATATTTGTTAATTTGATTTATTAAGATAAAAATTCATTGTGCACTTAAATATAATTTTCTAAAAAATAATGATTTTTACCATTATTTGATTTTATCTTCATTTCTAAAAAAATGATAACAAATATATGAATGAACATTCATTACTGTTAAATTATAAAAAATAAATTTTCAATAAATTTAATAATATAATTAAGTGAAATTTATATTTTAAATAAAACTTATAAAATATAAATAAAACCCTCTTTTATAAATAAATACGCCGACTAAACTTTTCCTATTCTTAATATTGTTTTATTTAATTAGTATAATTAAAAAATAATCACTTATTTCCTCGTAATTAGCCAATAAATTTTTATTAGGGAAATTTTTTTTTATATATTTCATGATGTAGTTACTTCTATCCATACATGCCAATCCAATTACTAGGTTATAACAATCATATTTAAACAATAATATTTTAATAGTATATCACAGTTTGTTTTATGATCAGTGTTGCATGTGGTACACACACAAAAACATAGTATTACTTTTAAACTAAAATCATGGGGTGTTATAGTATCTCTTATAGAGTTTTTCCATACTCTAACTCTTATGCATATAGAGACTCAACTTCATCGAAGTAAATCTTGATCCCACTATTTCCATTGAAAATTTATTCCCTTTGATGATATATTGGATTATTTTCCATAATTTTTTATATATAATTTATTATATAAGAAATATCCTTAATTTCCTTAATATTAACTATAAAGATTCACTTTTTTCTTTTAGATAATAGTTTTTCATCTGGTATTATCTTGAAAAATTCTCCATACCCCTATACACGTATCGATGATAGCCCACGTTCCTTTCCATACCATAAATTGTAGGTAATTCAATCTTTCACTTTAGTTGGTACACGATTTAGTGTATATTACACTATATGTAGTACATATCCCAAAAAGGATAAAGTTAAATTTTCTTGATTCATCATCGATCTAACCGTAAAAAACATTGTATGATTACTACTTTCACTTACACCATTCCACCGAGGTGTATAATATATATTGAGTTGGTATATTATCACACACTCCCTCAAGTGATTGATGAATGACTAATTAAGATATTATCCATTATGTTCTGAGTTAAGATTCTTATTATTATTACTAAGTTAATTCTCCAATTCCTTATGAAATTCCTTAATCATGTTAAAAGAATCTGACTTATATATCTTTAGGTAGATATATCCATATATACTAAAGTCATACATACAATTAATGAATTATGAAACCCCCAGTGAAACTATTACAATAAACTACATATGTTAGTGTTAATCAAATCCAGTAATTCTATAGCCCTTTATCTTTTCACAGTAAAAGTTTATTTGGTCATTTTTCATTTTTAATAAGTATGAAATACATCTAAGGGTTTTAAATAAACATATTTTAAATACCATTCTTGATGTAGTTTATTTAAACACTTTTTATTTACATGATCAAGCTTGAAGTGCCCTAAATAAGTAGGATATGAGTCTTTCTCACTTTATTTTTCATTGATATCCAAAAACAGGTTTTCAAGTGTATGTATATATAAGGAATGGTTAAGATGTTCCATACCATAATTTTTTATCCTTAAAAAACAAAAAAGAATTATTTCTCAACATGAAATATAATCCCATAGTGTCTATACTCGACTCCAAGATAATGTTATTGGTAATCGAAGGAACATAATAAAAATTATTAAATATAATAACCTGCCCACTAGGTAAATTAAGATGATAATCCCTAACTTCCAATGATTCTAGTCTTGCACCATTTTTTAATCAAATATCTACCTCACCCCTTGAAATCTTCTTAAATATACTCAGTTCTTATTTTTTAACACTTATGTGTGAGAAAAATTCCATATCAAATACAAATTTTTTAGAAATATATAGATTTTATTCAAGGAAAAATGTTCCTAAAGAAAAATCATCACCTTTATTTTTTTAACCCAGATATATAGTTCTATTTATGGCATTTTTTTATTTCCATATTAAAGGTAAGAAACTTTCTATTCATTTATTTCACTCTGTATATCTGTATTTTTTAGAGGGGTGGTGCATTGGTTTCTTTGGATTGGGTTTATGCATTGTCCCATTTGAATTTAAATTCCTTTTCCCTTTAAACATAATTACTGAAGATTTTATATTATTTATATCTTTATCTGTTTAGGAAACCAAACACCACTAATTATTAAGCAACCTAATCATGTTTTTTAAATTATTATTAACAAAGGAATTTGAAAATATTGGCGGTAAATACATGAATATGAGATTTTCCGCTACCTATTGGTTTAGTTTAAACCATAGAGACTCTATTTTCTTGATATACTTAATTATATTGAATTTATAAAGTACTTCCTGATTCCCTTCTCTCATCCTTTACCTATATAGTTCTATAGAGATCTCATAACTTTAATGCATTTCTATCTCTTAATATAATTCTTGGAGATGAGTAAATAACTTGTATGCATCCTAATCTTCATGATTTTTTATAATTCATTGGCAATAGATGATGACATGATTCCCTAGACACCCAATACATCATTAATATGCTTTTTATAGGATTATTTTTCCACCTTTTTTTTATCCATGAGGAGACTTGATAGGAATTCAAGACTCCCTCACATAAAGCTGTCTTTCTTAGTACGACACTATGAGCCAATATCTGTAATACTCCACTAAGTTATTTCTGGTCATGATATTCTTATTATCTATAATTTATCATAGTAATATTAAGTTGGTTATAGTGATTTAAATCTTATATAAAAAAAATAATGTTAATAGATTAGTACTTTGTATTTATTAATAGTATTATAGACATTATTAATTTGTTAATATTTAAACATGTCCCATTATTTTATCAAACTTAGTATCCCTAAACTTATAGATTAATAATATTATACCTCTTGAATATTATATTGGTAAGGATACTTTTCATAGACCCAGATATGGATATACCAACACTCAGAGAGTTTTAAGGTAATATTTTGGCTGGATAACCACATTGACTCATGGTTCCTTGATCTGTTGAGTTGGTTCCAAACTCTTGAAAATACAAAATTTGGATTTATGGAATGGTTTTCCTATAAAGATATAATAATTTAGCAATTAATATTTCCTTAAATAAAATTTTTGTTTAGTCTAACCACCAGTTTTATAAGAACACCCCAATAATTAAAGGAACTCTCAATAATGGTTGATGAGCACCTCATACTTATGGTTTTTTACAAATTCAATTGATGAACGGAATTTCTCCTAATATTAATTTTAGGTTTTTTAAATTTTTATCATAAAATGACATCCATTACTATTTATTATTCTTGTTAATATGTAATCACACTCACAAATTAACCATGAATAAATATAAAACATTCAGCATCTGTTATTTTTTTATCTATGAATGCT
The DNA here is from genome assembly GCA_963277665.1 of Viscum album. NCBI lineage: Eukaryota > Viridiplantae > Streptophyta > Magnoliopsida > Santalales > Viscaceae > Viscum > Viscum album. The sequence continues at coordinate 2,103,670,018 of OY728140.1, read as the reverse complement.
TGTATGTTATTCTATATGATCACATATAAACTACACATACATAATAAAAATAAACCATGAGTTTGATAAATTAAATGACATGATCATGAAATTTTTAAAATAATTGATATAATAAGTAGATGATGGAACAAATAAGATCTTAGGGGTAACTCATTGAGTCGTATCACACCCGAGTTTCAATTCTAACCCTATCTAAGGAATCTAAATTTTCCACATGCTTCACTAAGCCTCAGTGAAAACCAAGCATCCTTTATCCTCCTCATTACACAACAATACTCACTCATTAGTGAGGGGGTATTGGGGATGTGAAAAACAGATATATAATATCACTTTTTGACATATTGGACATTATACATATAATGAGGTTGTGGGATGATGCCCAAATCATCATTTATTAATTAATTATTATAAACATTTCACATTGTAGTAAATAAATAAATAAATAATAAACACCAAAAATATATTGACCGATATAACTCTTGATTAGTTAAAATGTATTAAAATTTCATAATTAAATTTAATTTTTAAATAATTATACTCAAGGTAATTTATTATGAATTTAAATAAATTAAACTTGTTTTAAATAATAATTTTCAAGTAGAATGGTCAAAAAATGGTTTTATAATATTCATAATATTTTTAAATATTTTATTAAAAATTTTAGGGATTTTCTAGATATATATATAGGCCTTAAGACCCCTATAAGGATTATAGACCTTTTATGGACCATTTTTGTCACATAGTGATAGTTCATAAAAAAAGTGGTCAACTTTTTCCTCTCATGAATCATTTTTTTAGAATTATATTTTTCCTAATTTCTGTAGTGTGTGTATATACAACCTAAATCCCTCACTCCACCCCACAATACTTTTTCTAAAATCCCCACCAATGCTTCCCTACACCGATATCTAATATATATATATATATATTAGTTTTATTTTAAATTATTATTTTTATCATTAAATGATCATAAAATGGCCATAATTGGACATTTGGACTTGGATCATCACACTGGTAGTGACATTGAGATCGTGTCAATACCCTCTATTTGAATTCTAGAAAACCTAGTTTTAATTTCAACTTAATAAACAAAATTATTTCTTTGAAAACACTTATTGGTTTGGGGTATTAAACAGAATCATGGAAGTCGGTAAAAATATTTTTTTCATTGGACTGATGTCAGAACATCAAATCCATTATCAGAAATACCTAGTTATCAACATGATTATTTCATATAATTTAAATAACCATAAAGGCTCAATTGAAATGACATGCCATTAAATATGTAGTTCTTAGTGTGTTTAATTTTTCATTGATTATTTTTTCTTAAAGGATCCAAAGTGTGAACCCTGTCGATCATCCACACACAATTCAATAGCTTATAGATACATCAATATTCAAACTCTAGGTCAAAGAATAGAGAAATGAATGGATTTCATTGTACTTATGATCACTGAAGAAACATTTAATCGATACAGGAAAGAGATATTGGATCAAGGTGATCCAAACTCTCATTTCTCACTCTATGAAGTGATATGGATGAAGTAGAACCTCTAAAATTCCTGAGAGTAATAGTACCCTCAAATTTGGGCTTATTTTGGTTTATATAGGTTGGTTAAAACTTGTTAAAATTTCACTTAATTACTTTAACATGTTTAAAATTATAACTATATAATAAAATATACTAATGAACTATAAAACATTTCAATAGTTTCATAAGTATATTATTACATACTTTTAAAATCAAGATTATGTTATGTTATAAAATATGAGTCATTAACTAAAATGGTTTCTCTATAAAATATTTAACAAAAATTTATTAATTAATATTCATTCATAAAATATTACCCATGTATTCACTTAATAAATTTTTAAAAATTTGAGTTAAAAAATTTAATATTTATTATTCTAAACATGAATAATATTTTTTTTATTTTCTTATAATATTTCAAACTCTGACATTATCCAACCCCTATCATGGGTCCCACTATATTCTAAAACTCAAATTCATTAGAATTGGAATTTTTTTTTAAATCACTTTGTGTGTGAAACTCTAAACCTTTATCTCTATAGTAGTGTGTGTCACTCAAAAACCAAAATCGATTTATAATAATACCTCATGACCCCTAAAGAGATAAAGTTAATCCATAATAATGAAAATCTTACATAAAAACATACACTATGAAATATATCTATTTGTCTCAACATATCTCATAAATCAAAATGAATATCTTATGTCACTATCCTTACATGATTTATTTATTTTTTCTTTTTCCATAAAAGGTATACTTATATCCTTTTACTATTGACATGGATTTAATGAAGGTAATACCATCAAAATTAATAGGTCTTAAGTTATCTCTTCTTACACCAGATAATGAAAAATATTTTCTAGATTATTCAATAAATTTCACATCATCAATGATAGACCTAGAACTTGCCACATCACCAAAAATATAACCTATCATGGTTTTAATTATGAATCAGAGTATGTGATCAATGATATACATTAATAATAATATCAAGTTATTAGACCAATAACCATGTTCATATATTGGAAGAACCAACAACACAAAAAACATGTGGTGGTCCTATTGAAATGTAATCCCTCATGATCTCATACACCTAAGATCACAAATTGTGTACTTTATGATAATAATTCTCAATGATTATGAGCCCAAAAAAATATATAGTCAAACATCATCTAGTTCCCTTTATAATGACATATCTTGATCGTAAAACAAATGATAAATATTACTATCATTGTAATGACTAATTTTTCTAAATGTATATAATTTATTTTAGAAATAACATAATTATACATAAAACTATATTTTATAAAGTTTTAATAAAAATTGAAGTTTAATTTATCGTGATAATTTAAGTTTGAATATATAAATATATACATGTTAAAATATATGTAGGTTAAAATATATATGATATATATATATATATGTGTGTGTGTGTGTTTAAAAAAATTATTATTTTTCTAATTATTAGTAATTTAGTATAATATAAGATACATAATATAAGATAAAAACTCTTCTACATGATAATATAAATTAATTAATTCCCAATTAATTTATTAGTAACCTATGAGTGTTACATTAAAAAAATTAATTCTTATTCATTATTAAAACATTTACCTCAATTTTTTTTTCTAAAAGATTACATGTTTTTGGATAATTAAACTGTTGACGATGAATAATTTTTATTTTTGGAATATTTTTATTCCATGTATTCTATTTTTAATCTAAAAATTTCTACTTATTTTACTATTTACTAAATATGTTATGTAAGAATCATTATCCAAAATAAATCTGTCTAGACATATTTACTAGATTTAATGTACCAAATGTCAATGCATTTTTGGATACCATAATTGAAAAATATTGGAATGTGATATTCTATGGAAATTATCTTGTATGTCTTTTACATCCATAATCAAAATTTTATCCTCTTATAAATAGTTTTGATAGGATTTATAGTCAAATAATTGATAAAACTATTTGTAGCCTGTAAAATTCATTGAATCTAGATGCATTGACTTCACACGAACTTTTGAACATGAGAAATTTGAACAAGATGTTACTATAGTTAGATGAAATTATCCAAATAAATTCATATAACATATGTCAAAATTTAAGAACAATCCAATATTAGGGAAAATGTTATGGAAGAATTACTGTGGTGGGACCCATCTATTCAGATCCACATCAACATTGACTTCATAGACACTTATAGACCATAGAAATATGGACCCATTTTCATTATATAAATGAATTTTTATATATATTAGTATATAATCCACACAAAATTTAAAATAAAGTTGAAATATAATTTTAGGAGAAAAATACTAAAGTGATATTGAAAGGGAAATCTTGAATTATAATGAAAAATTCCAATTTATTAATCATTATTCTTGATAAAAATAAATTTAAGAAAAAAACATAAAATTAAAAGTTTGATTTATGTATTAGATTACATTAACAATGCATTACAATATTAATTTTCCGTCAAAAATGTTGAAATTAATTCCACCCAATATTGATTGGATTTAATGGAAAAATAATAATTATTAAATACTTAACACCATCCCTCCACAAGTATAAATTTCCAACCCATATTCCCATTATCCCACACCAAATTCAAATTTCTCTCATCATATAACTCCCAAAGAGTCTCTTCTATTACTCTCACTTCAATCTTGAAAAGTTTTTTTAGTTTGAAGGTTGTCCTCTCAAAGATTTAGGAAGTGACTCTTCAAGGTAAGGTAACTCTTCTCTTCTTATTTTCTATTCAAGTAATTATTTTTATTGTGTGTCATATGATTATCAAAATAAATTATTTTAGTGGGCCTTTTCTCTTTTCACTACTACCCAAATAATGTTTTCTCAATGGGAGACCTCCATTATTTCTAATTATTTGTTTCCCTTTAAACCACATTGTATACTATCATGATACTGAATTTATTTATGGACTTTCTATATTTTACATGAGAAATTAAAAATATTATGAATACCCAAAAAAATTCTTTTCAATGGGTATTCACCTAGTTTTAAACACAATTTATTATTTTTCGGATTTACATGTATGGAACCCACATTCTCTCTTCACAGTTTAAAAATTATGTAATTTTTAAAGTCTTTAAGAACCTTTGAACTTAATGATTTTTATGAAACACATTCCTTATTATAAATTATTTATTTATGAAATGATTTTTATGATCAATATGGATCACATTAATTAATTCATATAAAGGTTTCACCCTAATAGTTCTCCAATTCATTGGGTAAAGAAGTTATCTCTAAAGATGAAATGTTTATGAACCCTTGGCATCATTCCTTGGTAATGTTTTATGATACCTTGGGGAACAACCTTGGTAATATGTAGGGTGAATCCTAATAGTGATATAATGGATTGGGTAATGAAGAAATATCTAGAGTTTACTTTTTCATTCTACCTTAGCATCATGCCTTGGTAATCTTTTACGATATCATAGTAAAAAACCTTGGTAATCTAAAGGGTTCACCCTAATATCACTCCTATACATTAGGTAAAAAATTAATATATAGATATTCTATGTTTTATGATATCATGGTAAATAAACTTGGTAAATATATTTTATGACACCTTTGTGATAAACCATTGTGATATGCTTATTAATGAATTTTTTTATGTTGTAGTGATATTTCCATGTTATGTATCAAGTAAATATGATTATTTTATTATGATATTCCTCATGTTTAATACATAATTATCATTCATGTTCCATTTCCTTTATTTTTTCCTCAGTGGGATTTATGATCAACCTATTCTATTAATGTATATCCTCATGCAATTATGTGTAGTAAGGTGACATAGGATGGAATAATAAAGGAGTATTTCAAAAGGATTAAATAATGTTATTGTTTTTGTTTTCATTATGTAATTTTCATGTTATGTACCCTGTTTCCAAGATAAAAAAACATAAAATATACTTTGAATTTACCAATGTAAATTTTCAAGGAATTCTTTTAAAAGTGACATATTAAAAATATAGTTCATCATATTTTGTATCAAATGATGGTTTAGTCATTTGTAGAAATATAAACTATGAAATATTTATTGGATTCCAAAGGATAAGTATAAATATTGGGAAACATCTTGAAATTTTAGTGAAGTATTATGTGAGTGGTTTACAAGAAACTACATACCTGTCTGTATACTACAAGTGGATGTGGATCTGGAAGAGTTGTACTTATGTATAATAACCCCCAAAATGATTTATTGAGCTAGAATCAATCGCCACCTGGGGCATGATAACTTTCATTAATACAAACCTAGTTTGACACTGATGGTGGATATGATCTGGTTAATCACATACTTTTACAAACTATTAATATGAATAGGTAACATGTGAACCAGAGAAGGTAATGGGATAGAAGTACGCTAACATATTCTCAACTAAGAATATGTGTTGAAATTTTGGGGATGAAATTTTGTTAAGGTGGACGAATTTAATTAACCAATTTTTTAAATATATATAATTGATTTGAGAAATAACGTAATTATACATAACTCTATATTTTAAAGTTTTTACTTGAAATAACTATTTTATTTATCATGATAATTTATGTTTGAATATATATTTGTTAAAATATATATGTTATATATATATATGTTAAAAAATGTATATTATTTTATTATTATTATTAATTAGTATAATATAAGAAACAAACTATAAGAAAAAACACTTTTAGATGATAATATAGATTAATTAATCCATAATTAATTTACTAATAACCAATGAGTATTACATTAATAATATTAATAATTATCCATTAATAAGACTTTTTATTCAATTCCATCCTCCAATATTTATGCATTTATAGATAATGAAATGGTTGAATCTAGATAATTTTTCTTTAGTAAAGTTTTTTTTGCACGTATTCTATTTTCTACCTCAAAATTTTATCTTATTTTTCCTCAATTGAATATGTTAAGGCCAAATTATTATAGAAAACAATTATGTCCAAATAGACTATCCAGATTCAATGTACCGAATTTCAAAACATTTTTTGGATACCTTAATAGTAGAATATTGGAATATGGTGTTTTTTTAATTTCTCCCATATGTCTTGAAAATCCAAAATTAAAACAAGATCCTCTTATATGTAGTTTTATAAGAGTTATATTCTAATAATTGATGAAAATATTTCTAGCCTGCCAGATTCATTGAATATGGATGAATTGAATTCAAATGTGCTTTTGACCATGACAAAGTAAATAAATGTGTTCCTAAAGTTATGCTATATGATAAAAATAATGTTATATAACATTTATAAAAATTTTAGGCCAATATAAGAATGGGGAAAATGTTATGACTGAATTACTATGTTAGGACCCATCTAGTTGGATCCACATCAATGTTGAATTCATGGAAACTTATCACCCATAAAAATATGGATCTAGATTTTATTATTAAATAAATAATTTAGATATATTAGTATATAATCCACAATAAAATTAAATTACGGATGAAATAAAAATTTAGATTAATAATACTAAAGTTCAATTGAAAAAAAAACTGGAATTCCAATGAAATTTTCAAATTTATTAATCAGTATTCTTGATAAAAAATAATTTTATAGATAAAAAAATTAAATGAGTGATTAATGAATTGGAAGAAAATAATTGTCCTTGAAAACATTAATTTTCATCCAAAAAAGTTGGAATTAATTTCACCCAAAAAATGTTGTCCTTAATAGAAAAATAATTATAACTAAAAACTTTAACACCACCCCTCCTTAAGTATAAATACCCTACCCTATTACAATTCTCCCATGCCCAATTAAATTTTATCCCATTATATACCTCCCAATTAGTCTCTTCCATTAATATATATTCAATCTTGAAGAGTTTTTTTAGTTTGAATGTTTTCATCTCTAAGATTTAGGAAGTTAATATTCTATGTAAGGGAAATCTCTTTTTCTTCTTTTCCATTAAAGTACTTATTTTTCTTGTGTGTCTTCTAATTTTCAAGTTAGTTTCTTTTCATTCACTTTTATATTCTCACTACCACCTAAATAGTGATTTATCAGTGATATAACTCTATTCTCTCTCATTATTCCTTTCCCTTTAATCCATATAGAATACCATCATGGTACCAAATTCATTTCTTAAATTTCTTTCTATTACTTGAGTAATTCCAAAATAGTAATAATACCCAATCCTCTTACTTTTCAATGGGTATTCACTTTTATGTAAACATAATTTATTTATTTTTGTATTTACAAGTATGAAATCCATATTCCCTCTTCATGGGTTAAAAATTACGCAGTGTTCAAAGTATTTAAGTAACTATATACTGAATGATTTTTATAAAATCGATTATTTATTATTCATAAGTTATAAATGAAATTATTTATTATGATCAAAGTGGATCACATGAATTAAGTTATATGAATTTTAAAACCTGATAGCTCTCCCATGCGTTGGGTAAAGAAGTAATATCTAAAGATAAAATGTTCATGATACCTTGGAATCATGCCTTGGTAATTTTTTATGATACCTTGGTGAAAAAACTTGGTAATATAAAGGGTGAACCCTAATGTAACTCTAATGCATTGGTTAAAGACGTAATATCTAGTGATGACATGTTAATGATACCTTGGAATCATTCCCAAATAATGGTTTATGATACCTTGGTAATATGAATTCTACGACATGATAGCACTCTAATGCATTGGGTAAATAATTAAACAATATAGATTCTATATTTTATGATTAATTAGTGAATAAACTTGGTAATTATGTTTTACGACACATTTATGATAATTTTTTTTGATATTCTTGTGAATATATTATATTTATATTGTATAAAAATTTCCATTTCATGTATCAAGTACTTATGAATATTCCCTCATGATATGCCCCATGATTTATCCATAATGATAGTTCAAACTCCATTTCATTTTTCTCCACTTATTGGGATTTATGATCATTATGTTATATTGATGTATGTACCTATTAAATTACTTTCAGTGAGGTGATATAGGATGGCATATAAAAGGATTATTTCAAAAGGATTAAATAAAGGTCATGTTTATGTTTTCCTTATGTAATTCATGTGTTATTTACCTGGTTTCCATGACACTAAACCTTAAAATATCCTTTAATGTTATTAATGTAATATTTTTTTGAGGAATTATGTTAAATGTCATGTATTAAAAGGATGATTCATCATAGTCGTAGTATCTTGTGGTTATCATTATAGTCAGTGACTACTATAACCTTCATACATGACATGTAATCTAAGTGAATTACCATAAATACACTACCTGAGGAAGTAATATTACTATCATGGTAAGTAAAACACACAGACACATATAGATATATACATATAAATATATCAATCTATATACATATAATGGAAATGAAAGTACACATATAAGTTGGTTCTAGGGATTCCAATCTCATAATAATATCATCGAAGACTATAGGATATCGAAATGTATTATCAATTGTTTATATCATTTATTAGTCCCCCAATTAAAGGAGATATCTCCTAATCCTTATATATATATATTATACAAATAATCTATATTATATTTCATGTACATTATTATTTTCATGCATGATGTGTATCATTTCTTGCAGACTACTGTAATGTCCCGGCCTAACATCCACTTAACTAGGGTGTCGAGTCGGTGGGTCACCTGAACTCAAGTGCGCCTCCCCATACACCAGAGGCCACTGACTTGCAGCAAGGGTGTAAATGAGATACAATTGGGATTCTATACCCTCATATTAGAGAGGAAAACAGATATATCCATAAAAATACAACAATGGAAGCATATATAAATATACATAATAAATAAGGAGCAGAAGAATAAATAAATGAGAAAGTGAATAATAATATCAAAATATTCTATGAAGTTTCTTATACATGTCATGTAATGATGATATACAAAAAATGGAATAGAAATATATAATAATTATACAAAAAACTAAAAAAAGAAAAAACTATGTACCACTAGAATCTTGATCATATTCTCTATCATCTCCTCCTATTCTCCATCTATAAGTCATGTATATAAAATATCTATACGAGGCAGCTTTCCCTTATCCATACCTACAAAAAAGTAATCTACTCAAGTACCAATGGAGATCCAAGTAGGGTATGAGATGAAATCCCAATATCCCACCACCAATGGTGTCTATAAGTATTCTAAGAAGTTCTCATAGCTAACAATGTGCCAGTATAAATAAATTATTAAAAATGATGAATAAAATGGTACCCGCATGTTTAGGTTCCTAATGGAAACATGGAAAATCTAAGCACTTTGTATCATAGCCAGAATGAGTGTCTAATAAGTAAATATATATATAGTAGTAGATATATAAATATCTATACTATAGTTATATATTTTTTCCACTTATATGGATTAAGTACATGCAGATGTAAGTGGCCTTATACATGGAGTACTAGTTGATGGATGGACTTGGGCTAACAATAAACACCCTTACCCTAGTAGCCTAGAGACGGTTCCTTACATTAATACATTGGCATAGACACAAGACTCAAATCCCAAAATACTATTCAATTTAGTATTTTTTGAATCCATATTACATACATGAACTTTACATTGCAACTAGAAAGGAAAAAACATAGAAACTCCATTGAAAACACCCCTAAACTCATAGATTATTCCTACAAACCATTCATAATATACATCTTTGTATATTGGGGGAAATTAAAACATAAGAAGGGGTGATCTTAGATTCTCATTAAGGGTAATAAATATAGCATAATCTATCATAAATAAACATAGAAAATAAGACAGGGTGAATAACTAAAAATACAATCCAATAAAACATAATCTTGAGAATAATATAGAAGGAATACAATTTGATCAAATAATTCCATAATAAAACATAAAAATGGATATTATAATAGTCAAATAATCCCATGGAATATCAATTACTGGGTTCATAATGAGAGAATACATAATGTTGAACATCATAAATATACCATCATGGATTCGACTAAGACACTATACATAATGGGTAAAAACCCGATCTAGTTTGTATCATGAGACCTACCGATGGATTGAGGTGCTATAGTGGGACCCACCTATCACTTAATAAGTCCAATTCATTTCTCATATGAATGGGGTAAAACATAAACACAATATATATATATATATATCAAATGTAAATAACTTTCCCCAATCTATAAACATAATCACTAACCATTTTGAGTAGTGTGGTGAATGGTTTTAAGATATCACATCCACTGTCAAACTGATTATAAATAATTTATTAAAACATGGAAGATTATAAAAATAAGATATAAATATCAATAAATCATAATATTCAATATAGGTGTTGAAATATATGAAAATACTTTAATAAAATCATCAAGGAATTCTTGAGAGAAATACCCTTTTAACATTGTAAAGAATATTTCTTTTGGAAAAATAATTTTTATTGTCATAATTGTTTGTATAAAACTAGAAAATAAAAATATAGTTTTTTCAAGACTAAATTATTGATTTTATAAAAATAATGGTTCATTAAAATTTATTATTAATGACACTTTAGAATGGGTATGAGATTCAGAAGTTCCCTTTAATCAGGATTGCATATCAGGAAGAATTGAGAATGGAACATTGTAAAACATGTAATTACCCATAAAATAAAGATTAAATGATTAGGATACATGAGTTTGGAAAATATAAAAATAATTTATTTGAATTATATAAAAATAATGAATAATGAAGTTAGTGAGAAGAGGGAGAAACCATAACCTGAAAGAAAATAGAGGTTCAAAAAGAAACCCTTACGTTATGTCTGAAATTTTTCTACACAAGACCTTAATTTCCTAGAATATAAAATTATATTCATTAATAAATTTATTTATAAAATTTTATATATTTATTTTATTTAGTAAAATTTTATTATGTTCACTTATTATCTATTTGATGAGTTATAAGATATAATTTTATTATTTGAAAATGTTTGTTTCCTTGGTTGTCATGATCGATTTACTTGTATATCAGTATTTGATGTTTATATAAATGGGAAGAAATATCCAAAATTGTATTTATATGTTATTAATTAAAATACATAAAATTAAATGTTTATACAAGTCATTTGGTTATTTGGGGTGAAGATGTATCATTAGATAAGACGTTCGTGATAATAATTTAGATTATGTTGGCATTTTTTAACTATTATAAAATCACCATGTAGTGACAGTTTAAACCACCTCCAAATGGTTCTATGAAAGTTTCCTAGAACCAAATTAAAAATTGGTGACGACATCCAACACATGATGGTTCTTTCCATTTATCAGTAGTTTTTGGTAAGTGCTGTAGAAATTCTATTTAGTAATGGTGTTAAAAACCGCTAAAATCTGAAGCCTTTTTACAAAAAGAACCACTTCTAAAAAGGATAAAACCACCACTAAATATATTTTTTCATATATAGAGGTAGTTTTAACTGCTTCCCAAAAAAATATACCACAATATAATGGTGGTTAAAAGTTTAAAGTAATTAAAAAAACTTTATTTACCAGTGGTTTAAACCACTGCTATATGATAAATTACAAAAAAAAATGCTACAGAATCTGCAGCCCTAGAAAAAACCCTGAAAAAAAACAATTCAGAGAATCAAAAGAACAAGTGAAACACAACATAATATGTGTACACATAAATCATAGTACAAAAAATATACACATAAAGAAAGTTTCACCATATTAAAATCATAGTACACATATACAATGCACCGACCTGATCACTCAACATGGTCCACTCTATGACACAAATTAAACATGGAAAAACTGTCTCCACTAATTAGTGGATGATGATGATATCGTCTCATTAACCTCTCTATATTTGTATCTACTTCTTTTTACTAGCACCTACAAGACAATTATATTGAAAATTAAACAATCTTGTATATTTTTATTTAATCTTAAAATAGGAAGGTAAGGAAGTTCTCATTAAGTCAATGGCCCAAGAAATCCCATCTTATGTTATGTTTCTATTAAAATTTCTGGAATATCTTATTGATAAAATACATTAATGGTTGGATAACTTTTTTAGGGGCTCTCATGATGTAAAACATAACACACATTGGATGTCTTGAGAGAAATTGTATTTTTTGAAGTACCATGGAGGTATCAGCTTTAGGAATATCAAATGGTTTAATGAGGAACCTCTGGAGAAGCATAGAAGAAACCTTCTCTCCAATCCAAATTCCCTAATCTCAAAGATTTTGGGTTCAAAATATTTTCCTCATTTTGAATTTTTGTATGCCCATCTTACACTGCGTCCAAGTTTTCTATTGAGAAAAATTTGGGGCACTAAATCTATTATTTTTAAAGTTTGGGTTTGGAGAATTTTGGATGGAAATGATGTTAGTGTTTGGAATGATCCTTTGATGGAAAATTGGGAAATAAATATGGTCTCTTTGACTACTATTATAGGATTAAAAAATACAAGGGTGAGAGATCGGATCAATGATTCGTTGGAGTATTAGGATTGGGGAAGCATTTGAAGATAGTTTAATAAGTTTGACCATCATATCATTCTCAGAATTCCTCTTACGCCAGAGATGAGAATTGATCAGATTTTCTGGATGGGGTAATCTTCTAGGAGGTACTAAGTTCACTCAAGTGATAAAATGCGAGCACATGGTTTGGATTAGACCCATCATTTTGATTGCTGGAGGATGATCTGGTTGATCACAAAAATGAGGTGACCCAAGATCATATTTGGATCAAGAGGGCCATTGAATGGGTGAATTTGTTGGAATGTGAATGATGTGAGAACCTCATCAGGAAGTACTCACTAGGATTCACAATTTTGGACTCCTACCGTAGAGGGTTTTATAAAAATTAATATAGTTGTGTCTGTCTCTACTAATTTGAAGGTTGGTGTTGGATTTATTGATCATCACAGTAATAGCCAGGTTGTGGAATCCCATTTCATGTATGTCCAAGACTCTTGGAGTCTGGTGTTAGTGGAGGAATATTATATACTCTAAGGTATCCTTCTTATATGTTCAAAATATTGGAATTTTATTTGGGTGGAATCATATTGCCTTGAAGTGATTACCACATTATCAAAGAAGGAGGAGGACTTGCAACTATTTGACCTTATATTGAGAAAGATTTGGTCTTTGATCAAAAGCATTGCAGAATGAAAATTTTCCTTCATCAATCGAGGGAATAATATGGGGACTCATAGATTGGAAGGCTTTGGGAAATAATAGGGTTATCATTCCCTAATCTCCATTTAAAATCATTCAATTTTCTGCCCAATAGTTTCAATGTCCAAATTCATACTAACACATCGGCAATGAGAAAGTGGAAAAACATATTTAAAAAGTGATTCATTTTGAAAATATTAGAACTAAATAACACAATGACAATCACTTACATCATAATGCATTAAAATTACCTTTATCTATGAATTTAAAACTTCTTTTTTCCAAGATGAAGGCTTATTCCTCCAATCATCATATGTTATTAGAAGGATAACTGTATTCGCTGTCAGATGTCCTATAATCTGGCCAAATATTCCCACGACATCATCCATAGGGACCACATAGTATTCAAATGGGACAACTATCTTTAGTCCTTTCAAATTACAGACATATGAACTTTTCATATTTTTCTCCATAGTATCATTGATTCCATATTTTTTGAAAAAATAGTTAGTAGTATAAAAAAGTGAAATAACTTTTTCCATATTAAAATTTGTACCTATAACAGTCACCCTCCAATATCCCCACAACAAACTACGAGTGGAGGATTTCTCCCTCACTATTGATATTGCTGAATGGGGAGGCGTCAACTGATCTGCTAATGGGACAATAATAGTGGGTATGAGAGATTGAGTATGAGGAAAGTTGATCATGTCTCAAATTATATAGGGAGGGAGATAAATGGATCATCAGCTATCAGTAAGGTGTAGAAACGTTGACTAAGAGTCAACTAACATCAGTATAACACTTCCTCCTTGACATTCCAATCATTTAATCAGAAAAAATGACGCCACATGAAAAAATTTAGTTTACATTGAATAAAATAAATGTGAAACCCCAAAAAATTAGTAACCATTAATAAAGGAATAAATTCCATGTGAAACCCCAAAATATTAAACATATGTATATATATAAAATAATATAATGCCATAATATCAATCATAGCATAAATAATAGTGCATGTGCTTAAGATGGTACCTCTCACTGTAGATAGCCAAACATAAACCTCCATGTACTAAAAAATATCAAGGTGTTTCCTAATATTCTTATAATGAAATATAACCAGTATTATCATTATTATACACTTATTTGAAGTACCCATTCCTTATCCACCTATCAATAGGAGTGTTTTTTTACGTCACATGATATGGAAGCCTATTTGATTAAATGTAACTTCCCGTCATGATTCAACTAACTTAATACTTCTCAACATATTATATAAGAGTTCATCAATAGAGTTAAAATTTATATTTTTCAATTAATATTTTTTTCTAATTTTTTTTATCAATATCCATTAATATTTATAAGCCTACTATATACATACTAAACTATACCATAAGCTTTTCCCATAACATTTACTACAAGTTTCAGGTAACCTATCATGTTGGATGAAATATCACTATCAATAATATATAAATTGACTTCTTATATTCCTATATACTATCTTAAAAATAATTTCATTCCCTTTTAACATACCCATCTTATCATTCCATGAATATATGTAATTTTTTGAGAGATATGTTACTCTATTTCCATTTTATTCAGTATATGAAATAATGTCATATTCTTTATCCTCTAATGGGTAAAATAAATTTCTTAATGTCATTAAATTGGATTTACTAGGATTAATTTTTTAGGTCTCCCATAGAATAAACATATAATTACTTTTCTATAATAAATTAATTTAAAACTATATATAGAGATATATTAAAAATGAACAATGAATGGATTTCTATTTTGATATGAATGATGTGATATGATTCCCCTTTATATACATCCAATTAAAACTCATTTCAAATATCTTTTCACCATAATGAAATAAAAAATCATGTGTCTATTTAAAAGATCAATAGATAATTCATTATAGGTAATATTTTATTTCATATCTCTCTATATAAAATTATTTTTTATAGATCATTGATAGTTGATTAGTTATAAATGATTGAGATAATTATTCTATATTTTTCCTATTATTGAACATCACATTTTCTCTGATTCCATTAAACACTTCCAAATAAAATAGAAAGAAAAATCTTCCATCGACAACTAGTACCTTTGATGATCATTACAACCTGAAAATATGTCTCAACTCATTCATCGCTTACCTTGAATCTAACATATTAGATGTTTCCAATTCTTTTTTGGGGTTTAAGGAGACCATTGATCCAATTCATTGGAAAGTATGTGCTTATTAAATAAAAAAATATTGATTCTATAAAAACTGAACTTTAACTTATAAACCTGATATATTAAAAATAATAAGTTCACATAACCTAATTGTTTCATCGGGTCTCACTTTTAATAACCAATATCTATCAAAATAAACTAAAAATTTTGAAAAGTGAACTAAAATAATGAAATAAAATAAGACATTACTTATACAACATTTAAATAATTATATCCCACATCAATGAGTTGGAACTAATAAAACATTAATTACCTTGTGTTAAATTATTACTATATCAATCAATTTTTTCCCTAATTATTCTTTACATTATTTCTATGTTAAGGTTAAATATGTTAAAAGTATTAAGGAAATCTCATAGCTCAATCGATGTATCATACAATACAATAGAGCAAACATGTCCTTTAATGGGTCTACAAAACATTAAACTACCATCAATACCTTTATATTAGTTAATTAAACTCCTAAATTAAAAATACTACAATGAAATAATCAAATTCAAACTCACTGAATGGATTAATGGTGCTAAAGAAACGAGAAAAAAAGTATAATCAAATACTAGCACACATCCATTTTAATTACCTTTACTAGGGAGTAGCGGTAGAAACCATTCAGGGGAGAGAGGGGTTGGAACCTCGGGATTGGGCTTGGGGAGATTGGGGAGAAGGGGAGGTGGTAGAGAGGGTGAGACAGGAGCTGACAATGAGGGATAAAAGGGGAGATGATGGTGAGGTTGAGAAGGGGGTCTACAACTAGGGTGAGAAGGGGGTATACAGCTAGGGTGAGAGTGGCGCCGTTGGTGAGGGGGAGAAGGGGAGTCAGTGCGAGGGTTTCACGGGGTCGAGGAAGAGAGGGGATGTTAAGATCGGGGGGGGGGGGGAGAAGTGTTGGAATATAAAAAAGGACATAGAAGTGGTTTTTAAGAAATAATAGCTATATATTGAAAAAAAACAATAGTTTCAGAAATCACCATTAATAACTGATTTTGTTGTAGTGTTTCAATCATCAGAAACTAGTTATGTTTTCTTAATTAAAATAATGTATATATAATGGTTCTTGAACATCAATAGGATATAATACACATTTTATAATCTGATTTAACAAAAAAATGGTTTTATAACCATCCTTGAATACATAATTTAAAAACAAAAACACATCGCCCACAAAGGTGGTAAATCAACACCTCACGAACGATGTTTTCATTTTTAAAATAAAAGGAGAGGGAAGAGAATTGATGATGGATTATTCCATAAACATAATAAAATTATAGTGTATAAAATATAATGGATATATCATTTCAATTTGTGATAGGTAGGTAATAAGAATTTTATAAAAGAAAATAACTTGAAAATAAATTAAAAGAAAAAGAAATTAGTTTTTACCTCTTGATTTTCTCCTCCTTGAGAATCTATTAAGGGAAAGCGGTTTGGTATTTTTATGATATAAAGGGATATTGTACATTGGGTAGGGTCATGGGAAGATTATTGGGTATAAATGTGAAAAATATCAAATCTTGGAAGTCGTGAGGAGAAGAGGTGGTGATAGGTGGTTTTTATGTGGGATGCGAGGGGTAATTTCTCGTTATTTTATTCATTAGTTCATTATATTTGCTCAATACTATGAATAGTTTGAGAATTATCACTGAATATATTAAAATAAAGAATAATGTTTCAATATTATGAGCTTACATTATTCATACATCATATATGACTCAATAATTCATGTATTTAACATTTATCGCAAATTATCGAATTTTACTATTCACCAAAAAATCAAGTATTTTAGAAAAACATAAACAATTCAATATAACAATTTTTTAACATGTATAATTAAAAAATGGACTCAATTTTATCGAAATAATTTTATAAATATTATAAATTTAATTTTAAATTAAAATCATAATTTATTTGAAAAATACCAATTTTAGTATTATAACTGATTTTATGAAACATTCAAAAATTAACTACGGTATCATTAAATTATATTATAATAATATGATAAGAAAATAATTATTTATGAATGTGTTTTATGAAAATATATTTTATTTTAATTCATTATATTAATTACAAAATTGTAAATAAACATTTGTTCTTTATAAAAAATATCAACAATTAATTTATCATTTTCACATTATTTTTTACTTAAAATTTGGTATAATTGTGTCATATTTTAATTTATAGGATTAATAAATTTTATTTATACTTTAATTGGTAAAGTTACTATTTTATTGGTTGGTTTAATATTCATAAGGGTCACATTACTATTCAAAAGGTCAAGTTACTATTCCGTTGGTATAGGTTCCTTAACTTCTAGAAATACTACTTATTTCATTAATTATTTTTTTATAATGTTTTTATTGTATTTTATAAGTGATTTTATAGGATTTATAATATATTAAATAACTATAATAAGGGAAATTTAATTGATAGTATTCTGGGTCATTACATTCTTCCCTTTAAAAGTTTCATCCTTGAAATTTCAAAATGTCACCTCATAAAATATTTTTGTAGTTTTTCATCATAAATTCCTGTAGTTCCCATGTCACCCCTAAAATTTTAGGATTTTTCCAAATTACCTTTACTTGAAGATTAATCTTATTTCTCAAATCTTTTTCTTTAATGTCCAAAATATAGATTGGATCTTCACAATAAGATAAACCAGATTCATATTCTAATTCTTTAGAAGTGAGAACATGTGTGGGGTTTGGCATATACTTCCTTAACAAATATATTTGGAACCCATTGTGTACTTTAGAAATGTGAGGTGACATCGCCAAATGATAATCCAAAAATCCAACTCTCTTTAGGATTTTAAAAGGTCTAATATACCTAGGGCTTAATTTCCTTTTATTTCTAAATCTTATAACACCCTTCCATAGAGATACTTTCAAGAAAACATGATCCCACACTTGAAATTCCAAATACTTACTTTTATTATTGACATATCTCTTTTTATTATGTTGTGCTTAATTGATTTTTTTAATAGTATTTACCTTCACTATTGTTTCTGCCACAAGTTCTGGCATATAAGCTTTATTTCACCAAATTCATACATACAAGTTTGTGTGTGACATATCTTTCCATAAAATAATTCATGTTGTTCCATTTGAATACTTGAATAGAAACTATTATTATAGGAAAACTCTCCCAAAGGTAAATATTGATCCCACATACCTTGAATGTTAAGTGAGCATGATCTCAACATGTCATCTAAAGATTGAATCTTTATTTCTGACTACCCGTCTGTTTGAGGGTGATAAGAAATACTCAAATGAAGATCAACATCAAAATATTTCTGAAGACATTTCTAGAATTTCTATGTAAACCATGGGTCATGATCAGAACAAAATGAAATAGGTTCTCCATTAATTCTTAAAAAATCATTAATAAAGAGTCGTGTAAGGAGATCCAGTGGAAAATACTCACTTATAGCATGGAAATTTGTAGATTTAGTAAGTCAATAAATAATTATCCATATTGCATGATTCTATCTTGGAGTTTTTGGTAATATAGTGAAAAAATCCATGGTGATTTCAATCCATTTCAATGTTATAAAAGGTATAGATTGCATGAATTCTCTGTGTTGTTTTCTTTAAGCCTTCACTTATTGATAGACTAAACATTTTGATACATAATCAGAAATTTCCCATTTCATATTTTCACACTAGAAATGTTCCTTCAAATCTCTATATATATCAGTCACAATAGGTTGTAGAGGGAAATGTGATCTATGTGAATCATCTAATAACTCTCTTTTTAGCTTGAGTATCAAGTAAACACATAGCCTCTTACCAAATTTCAGAATTCCATATTTGTACACAAAGTCTTCCAACTTCCCATCATTCACAACTTTAATTTTCTTTTGAAGATTCAATCATCAGACTAAGAACTTTCAATCATTTTCAATAAATATGGTTGGGTAACAAAATGAAAAATTAATGATGTTTCAAATTCCTTGATGATTCCCATACCCATATTTTCTAGATCCATGTACATAGGATCCTTTTCAATTATCATTTGGTTTAGAACATTGTGATCCTTCCTACTCAATACATTTTCTACCTTATTCACCTTACCTAGATGGCAGTGTATTGAACAATCATAATCGTCATGTAGCTTTACCATTGCCTTTTCCTTATGTTTATTTCTTTATATGAAGAGATATATTTCAAAATCTTGTGATCTGTATATATCTCACATCATTCACCATAAGGATAGTGTGTCCGTATCTATAGAGAAAATATTACGACTGCAAACTCAAGACCATGAGTTAGATAGTTTTATTGATGAGTTTTTAATTACATTGATGCATAGGAAATAACTCCATAATTTTTTATATGGATGCAACTATTTCCTTTCTTTGATGTGTCAATATAAATAAAAAATCCCCCATTTTCCGATAGCATAGTCAATATTGGAACATTCACGTATATCCTATTTAATTCTTAAAAACATTATTCACATTATTCTATCCATAAGAACTTAACCCCTTTACGATAAGCTTGGTTAATGGGTTAGCTAATTGGAAAAAATTCTGAACTATCATTGACAGTAACTTGATAAACCAATAAAACTATGTACCTCAATTATGTTCATTATTTTAGTGCATTCTTAAAATTCCTTTTTTATTCATAGGATCATCTGAGATTCTATCCTTAGAGACAATATGGACAAGAAAAGAAATTACTTGAATAAATAATTCCCACCTTTTAAACATCCCATATATTTCTTTTCTACTAAGAGCCTCCAAAAAAGTATGAAAGTGGTTTTCATGGTCTTTATAGATTTTAAAATATATAAATATATCATCAATAAATACGAAAAAAATGAATCATGATATTCCTTGAAAACTATATTCAGTATATCAATAAAAATAGAGGGTGCATTAGTCATTCCAAATGAAATTACTATAAACTCGTAATGTCCATACCTGGTTTGAAATACTGTATTTATAATATCACTATTCCACACATGTAACTGATGATTTCCAGATCAAAGGTCAATCTTCTAAAATATTTAACTCTATGATGTTGATCAAATAAATTGTCAATGTGAGGTAGAGTATACTTATTCATTACTGTAATAACATTTATTTCTCAATAGTCTATGCACAACCTAATGAATCCATTTTCTTATTGACAAAGAGATCAGGGGCTCCCCATAGAGAAACACTAGGGTTAATAAATCCCTTATCAATCAATTCATATAGTTGTTTATTTAGCGCCAATAATTCCATAGTGGTAATTATAAAAGGAGTATTTGATATAGGTCTTACACAAGGAATTAAATCAATCGGTAACTCAACTTCCCACGCTAGAGGATGTCTAGGTAAATCCTCAGGAAAATAAATCAATATATTCCTTCACAATAGGTACATATTCCTTTTGAATATTTATTTTCTCATCCATATATGATGTTCTTTATTCCTCCCCAATAATTTCATTTAAAAGTGTTATTGGAGGTGGATCCAGATGTGACTCAAATGATGATGTTTTTTCTCTTAAGATAATCTATTCTACATCTTCCTCACCAATTGTAATTTCCTTCCTCTAACAATAGATTTTCGCAACATATTTTGAAATCTAGTCTATACTGAGGATTATATCAAAGTCAATCATAGGTATGATGATATGGTCAGCAACTAAAGTACATTAATACGTCAAGAGGACTAACCGACACATATTTATTACAATGAGACTTCCCTTAGGAGTTTTGAAAGACAACTCCTTTATAAAATAAATAGGTAAATGTCTAGTTTACATGAAAAAATGGTAAGATATAAAATAATTAGATGATACCAAATCAAATAAATAATTGGATATGTTTGAAGAAATGACTAATGTACCTACCAACACATTATTAGGATTTTCAACCCCAGTAGTTGTGATCACATAAACATAGACTGTCTCCCTTGGCCTGTTCTGGGGAATGTTTTTTTAACATTTAGGAAACTTATTTGTATAATTTACCATCTATTTGCAATTATAACATTTATCATTGGAATATTCTTTCTTTCCCTTTCAATCTCTAGTTTGGTGTCCTTTTTATCCACACATGTAACAAACACTCATTCCCTTTAGGCAAGTACCAGATTGTTTCCTCCCACAATTATCAAAGGATGGAATTTCAACTCTTCCCTTCTTCCCTTTTTCTTTATCTCCTTTTCTTGAGTGTTCAGAAAGCCTCTTATTCTATTTCTTTCCTTAAAATTCATAAGACTTAGAGAATTATTTTTCTATATTTATAGAAAATGAGACTATATCTTTATATGATGAGAAACTTTGGGAGACTAGTTCCCTTATAAGGAATGGTTATAACCCATCAAATAATCAATAAATATTTCTATTTAGATTGTGTATGTAATATGAAACATGCCTGACTAACCTGGTAAATTGGCATCATACTTAGAAACATTATCATGTTCCTTTTGCCTCAGATTCAAGAATTGTCTCTCCATATCTGCTCACTATTCCTAAGGGAAATATTTTTTCTAAGAAAATTTCCATCAAATCTTTCCATTCCATGTTTTATATTTCCTCCTCCTCCTTCATGTTTTGAATAAATAACCACTGTTGATCTACATCTCTCGAGAGGTGAAAAAATTCTATGACAATCTTCCATCTTTCATTACTTCCCACAATGAGAAATATATTATATAAGGAACTTACCCACTGCACAACTACAAATGAGTTTATAATCCCATTGAATGATGGAAGAATTTGTCAAAAAAAGTGTTCTAACATTGTTGGACCACGTTTTTGGATCGGGATGCTCTATATGGGTATGGTTACTATTCATAATATGAGTTAGCTATCCTAGTATAGTTAATAGTTATTTAGCACCAATTGTAGATCCTGTTGAAACATTATTATCTTGCATAGTAGGATAGTCCATGGATTATATGTATTGATATGATTTCCATTCCTTAAACTAGGAACCATTTATAAACAATGACATAAACTAAATTAGGCTATGAATCAAAATTCATAATTCTGAACTAGTAAAACACTTAACATAAATTGGAATTTATACATATATAATCTCATAATCATAAATCTGGTTTCTTCGGGGACATATTTACTTTTAAATCCTTCATAATGGTTTGTAAAGAAAATGTGAATTATCCTAAGAATATCCCTTGATAGTGTCAAATCAAGTGCACAATATGACCCATTTCTGTGTATAAGGTTACCTCAAGTCACACCCAAGACACCTTTTTGGAGTTGTTACCCCTAGGTACATATATCCCAGAACCACATCCACTTATACTATCCCGACATGGATATATTTCAAGGAATACCCATATAATCTATACCTTACAAATAATCTAGTATGTTCTTATATTAATTCCATCAAATTATATCTTAGGGTTATATTCCCTAATCTATGTTTTCTAAATCTTGTTTCAATGTTTTCTACAAAAATTCCTCTTATACTAACTGTAAAGATTCTAACCCCAGTTTCCTAGATTTGATGACTAACATTAATATGTTGGAATAGTTACAAGTCTATAATACCAAAAGAATGATCATCTTAGTAGTTTCTGAATCCATATTTCATACATAAACTTTACATTACAACTTGATAGAAAAAACATAGAAAATCCATTAGAAACACCCACAAACTCCTAAATTATCATTGAAAATAATTCATAATATACATCTTCACATCTTAGGGAAAAATAAAACATAAGAAAGGTATGATCTAAGAATCTCAGTAATTGTAATCAATAAATAAGAATCTATGATCAATCAACATAAACAATAAGGCATGGTGAATAACTAAAAACACAAGATAATAAAACATAATCTTGATCATAATATGATAGGAATAAAAGATTATTAAATAATTACATAATAAAACATAACCATTAATATTATACTAGTAGATTAATCACATGAAATATCATTTACTAGTTTCATAGTGATGAAATGCATAATTCTAGACATCATAAACATACCGTTAAGGCTTTATCCAAGACACCATATATAATGAGTAAAAACATGGTCTAATTTGTATCAGGAGACCTATCGATGCATAGGGGGGATATATTAGGCCCTAACCATCACATAATAAGTCCAATTAATTCCTAATATTAATGTGGTTAAACATAAACAACATATACATTTTAAATTTAAATAACATTCCCTAATATATAAACATAATCACTAACCATTCTAAGTAGTGTGGTGAATGGTATTAAGAAAGCACATTCACAATCAAACTAATTTTAAAACATTTAATAAAATATGATATATTATAATATTTAGAGGTAAATATAAATAAATTATAACATTTAATAGATGTTTTTAAACATATAAATATACTTTAATAAAACAATTTAGGAATTCTTGATAGAAATTCCTTTTTTACTTTGCAAAGAAGAGTTATTTTAGAAAAATAATTTGTATTTGTCATAATTATTTGTTTAAAACCAGAAATGAAAAATATAATTTTTCATGAAAAAACTAGTGATTTTATAAAGTAAATGGGGTCTTAACATAGATTATGGATGGTACTTGAATATGGGTAAGAAATCAAGATGTTCCATTTAATCGGGCTTGTGTATTGGGAAGAATTGAGAAGGGAACCTTGTAAAACATGAAATTAACCACATAAGAAAGATGAAAAGATCTAGATAAATGAATTTGGAAAATATAATTTTTTTATAATTATATAAAACCAATGAAGAAATAAACTTGTGTAAAGTGGGAGAAATCATAACCCAAAATAAAATGGAGGTTCGAGAAGAAACCCTTACCTTATGTCCTAAAGTGTTCTTCACATGACCTTAATGACTTGGAATATAAAATTAGATTCATTAATAAATTACTTAATAAAATTTTATACACATTTTTTTTATTAAAATTTTACTAATTTCACTTATTTTCTTTTTTAGGAGTTATAGGATAAAAATTTATCTTTTGGGAGTGTTTGTTTCCTTGATTCTCATGATCGTTTTACATGTATATATGTATAGAAGTTATTATAAATGGGAATAGATATAAATAATTGAAGTTATATGTTATTAATTAACATTAATATAATTAAATTTTAATATAACAAATTTGGTTATTTGGGGTGAGTATGAATTATTAGATAATATGTTAGTGATAATCATTTAGATTACTTTGGTAGTTTTTCAATCATCACAAAATAGTTTTGTTTTATTAATTGAAATCATGTATATATAATAGTTACAGAACATCAAATAGGATATAATAAATATATTATATTATTTTTTAGCCATTAAAATCGTTTTATGACCAGCCTATAAGGTGTAATTGAAAAAAAAACACATTTTCCATAAAGGGGGGAAATCAACACCTCACTAACAATGTTTTCTTTTTTAGAATAAAAGGAGAGGGAAAATAATTGATGATGGATAATTACATAAAACCAATTAAATTATAGTATATAAAATATATTGGAGATATAATTTCACTTTGGGAAATGTAGGTTAGGAGAAGATAAGAAAAGAAAAGAACTTGAAAAGAAATTAAAACAAAAAGAAAGGGGTTTTTACATCATGATTTTCTTCTCCTTGAGAACATATTTAGGGAAAAGTGTTTGATCTCTTGATGAGACAAAGGGATCATGGATGCCGGGGAAGGTATTTTTAAGAGTTATGGGAAAAAATTATACTAATCTCAAAGCTTGGAATTTGTGAGGGGAAGAGGTGGTATTTATAGAGGAGGAGAGGGGTGATTTCTCATTATTTTATTCATTAGTTTATTATTTTGGCTCAAGAATATAAATATTTTGAGTATTATCACTAAATATATTATAATAATTAATGAGAGTTCATTATTATGGGCTTACATTATCCATACATCATTTATGACTCAATAATTCACATATTTA
Organism: Viscum album; assembly: GCA_963277665.1. NCBI lineage: Eukaryota > Viridiplantae > Streptophyta > Magnoliopsida > Santalales > Viscaceae > Viscum > Viscum album. The sequence continues at coordinate 2,103,644,212 of OY728140.1, read as the reverse complement.
TCATTTATCGTAAATTATCATATTTTACTATTCACAAAAATTCAAGTATTTTGGAAAAATTCAAAAAAATAACCCGAGATATTTTATGATTTTTATAATTAAAATATGGATCCATTTTATGAAAATAATTTTATACATATGGTAAATTTTATTTTTAATTAAAATCATCATTTATTCAAAATATACCAATTTTAAAATTATATCTGATTTTATGAAAAATTCAAAAATTAACTAAGGTATCATTAAATTATCTTATAATCATAAGATAACAAAATATTAATTTATAAATTTATTTTATGAAAATAAAATTTCTTTTATGTTATTATATTAATTACAAAATTTTAAATACACATTTATGCTTTATAAAAAATACCAACACTCAATTTATCATTTTCACATTATTTATTTACATAAAACATTAAAATAATTGTATCATATTTTCATTTATAGGACGGTTAAATTGTATCTATAATTTAATTCGGGATTTTACTATTTTATTAGTTGGTTTACTATTCATAAGTGTCACATTATTATTCCAAAGGTCAAGTTACTATTCCATTGCTATATGTTCCTTAACTTTTAGAAATACCTCTTATTTCATTCATTCATTATTAATAATGTTTTTATTGTATTATCTAAGTGATTTTATTTGATTTATAATATATTAAATAATTATAAGATGAAAATTTTCATTTATAGAATTATGGGTCATTACAGTAACCCAGAAATCCATAACCAGTAAAAATGATTCTATAATCGCTAGAAAAAGTTTACATGCCCCGCATCCCATGAATATTGAGAGATGTCATGATTGAAACATGGGATAGTGGGTGTTTCTTCATGAAAACACCCAAATAGAGGGACATGGTGCATCATTCCCACCTTTCAAATAGAGTGAATGGTGTGAGACGTCATTCTCAACACCAGATGTAAGGGAGTGTAAAACATCATGCCCAACGGGACCCTTAACGTCATTCCAAATCCTATATAAAAGGTGTAATCATATTTATACTAATATAAATGAGGAATTACCACTCATAAATTTTATTTATGAAGACAAAATATAAGAAAGTAATCATAATCCATACAATCAAGTTCATTATTATTAAAGATAAGTCCTGACCTTTCCACCCAATTTCATTTAATTTATTAAATCATATAAAACCAACATGAGCAAGACCTTAAATTTAATAAATTCCATTTAATCAATCAAAACAAGTAAAATCATTTTATAAGGCTCAGTGAGGCACTTATAAGGTACCATTGTCAATTGGGAAATTTCATACAGAGGCTATTCCATTAATTAAGCAATCCAACCACTTAGGTGGTGCTTAGGTTATTTAAAAATTTATATAAAAGATGAAAAATTAAATTATAACCCAATTAAAACTCTTAGGAAGAATTTCATACATTTAAAAAATTAATTTTAAAAGGTAAAATTAAAGCCGACACACCCAAGGGTTGTTCGTGATCAAGGTTGACTTCCACAATTTACTAAACAATGATCAACGAGGGCGTATCAAGGTTCATAAATCAATTTAATATAGATAAATATTTTTAGGGTGACGCATGGAAAAGGCCAGTGTACGACAAAAGGATGAAGCTATGAAAACACTATAAATATTTTTGGAAAATGAGGAGACCACAAACCTAAGGGTCATTGATGACTCCTCATCTGACAGCAGCCTCAAATTAAAAGTAGGGTGAGAAAAATCAAATAAATATTCCAACACCCTAAAAATTGGGAAAAAGATATTTCACAAAAATAGAACAATGGATTTGGATATAATATTAAATAGTAAGGGAGATGATTTTATATCATACCTCTAGCTATCCAACACCTTCAACTGATCTTGATCCAGACTTCAGGCATAGGAGATATCTTTATCCATAGGTTGAAGGAGATGGGAGATCATTGGAGGAGGAGAAGAAATCATCCACTGAAAATGGGAAGGGGGAAAATAAAAATTATATTTAAGTTTTCATTAAGGGAACAAATCAATTTCACACTAAATTATAGGGGCACATCATTTAGCTTCATCATTTAGCCAAACCATGCAAAAACCTTACTAGACTCACTATCTAAAGAAAGACACCACATGGTTAAGAAACAAAGTTTCCCTAACCCTGTGAAATCACACTACCCAAACCCTATAGTTTCTTTCATGGGAGTTCACCTAGGGTCACACGATTGTAGACAAACCGTACAACCTGTCATGACCCTTCCCTCAGGGCCCATGCCGTGACTACCCCAAGCCCACCTTCCATAGGCCAGGGTCTAGTGACTAGCACCGGAAAGGCATATCCCTATAATAGGAAGGAATTTTTTTAAACCTGTACAAACACACATAATAGTACGCAACAAGATGAAACCACAATGTAATCTATTGTAGTGAAAGAGTACTGAAAGTAAAGGGCCAGAATACAAGCCCAACTAGAAGTACAAGTACAACTAAAAAGTTCAAATACATCTAAAAAGTGAAAAAAATAACTCTTGGATAATCCACCAAGGATCTTACCTAAAGAGTAGGTACTTCTCATGATCAGTAGTTCATGAGTCACATTATGCCAAATAGTCCACCTCTGAGTACCGTCTAGTCCTAGGTCCCTCATCCTCGATCAATGATATCTGTTTCCTTTACAAGACACAATAAGGTGAGGGCGTAGCTCATGCATGGGTGAGTATAACGATACTCAGTAGGGACCTCGAGACCCTATAGGTCTCCTAGAGTTCCACAAAGGAAATACAAAAAAGAAATAATTCAACTCTACTTAGGTATATGCCCATACATATACCTATGTTATCAATATATACCCATCTCATTCATGAGGGAAGAATACCACAAAGGTAGAGATACCACACAGGTAAAACCACTAAGATAGAAGTACCACACATGTAACACCACTAAGATAGAAGTACCACACATTTAAAACCACGAATACCACACCACAAAGGTAGAAGCACCACACAGGTAACACCACAAAGATAGAAATACCAGAGAGGTATCACCACAATGATAGAAGTGACTCAGCTCCCAATTAGGTATAACTTAAGTACAGAAGTATAGATGATTATTCATAAGGCCAGATCATCTTATTTTGTTAATTATAACTACTTATAACCCACAAAAGATTTATAGGTAACTAACCCCCACTGAACCACATAGGATCTGACCCACACAAAATCGATAGGTAACTGAAACCCTCTGACCCACACAGGATCAGAACCAGATAGAATCTGTATGAACTGAACCACACAGGATCACTAACCGATGAACCACAGAGGATAAATGTTCTTTCTTCACGTTACAACTAGCCATAGGAACCCTTGCACTCGGTGCGCTGAAGCTCCATAGAATCTACCCCTCAAGATACTGGTCATACCTCTACCGCCACTAATCTCCACAAAGGTGTAACCCAAAGGACCTCTATGTCTTAAGGGTCCCAATGAAATAGACAGTGCATCAACCGGACATTCGATCTATAAAATATAGGCATTTTAGTGTCGAGTTCCCGGGATGGATTCAGAGTTGATCCAACCCGGCCATACTCCAAATTTCTCCAAACCTGTTGTGGAGTATCTCAAAAGAAATGCCTTGTCCTAAGGGTTCCAACTTGATAGATGACGCATCCATCAGACGATCGGTCTGTATGTTGTTGGCATTTTAGTTCCGAGGGCCTGGTTGGATTCGTGTTCTATCCAACCCGATCGTACTTCAAATGACCTCGGATAATCAAACGGGTCACACCATTACGATCCACACAAAAAAACAAATGATATGGACTACCAATTGTTCTAAAACAGATACGTGGTGAAAAGGATGAATTTCACCGCAACACGCGTGAACCGGGCCTTGTGGGGCCCACACCTCAACCACAGCATAAATATCCAAAACTGGTCTTGATATGTTCATCATAATTTCAAGATCACAACACCACTTACAGTTCAGAAATATAATGTTGTATGAATGAGTTACGACATAAGAAAGATTATGCAATAATAATAACAACATTATTATTAGGCGTTTCCTGAACCCAAGTCACGAACTAGAATCTAATATTCCAAATTAGACTTGGATCGACCATCTTAATGATAGGATCATGTCGCCACTGATGGAATGTCAATCAGACATCGCACAGAGGAGTTAAGGCGATTCAAAGATTTAATAATAATATTAAATCAATTATTTGACGATTGTTTCGGGTACCCAATCCAAAAACCTGAATAAGACATCCAATATTGGACTCGGAATTTTCATCTTAGAGTCAGGGTCACACTGCCACAAACTGTTTGTCAAACCGAGGTCGCATGAAGAAATTACAGACAAAAGGTGTTTTATCATCAAAAGTAATAAGAAAAATATTTTATTATTATTATTAATTTCTTATTTAATTACTTCTCCTTAACTCCAAAATCAATCCATGATTGGCACCCCTTGTTGCACGCCAGAAACAAACACCATTAATTTCTTATTTTCTTTTTATTATTTCTACATTTTTGTGTTTTAGTTTTTCTCTCTCCAATACCCCCGTCTTCATTCACGATTTTCCTTCTTCCGCATGGCCAGACCATTGCCACCACCTCTGGATACCTGAGCCATGACACCTCAAATCTGTCGCACTGCATAGATATTGACTCCCAGTGGTCCTCTTCTGCCACATGTTACACTGTGTACCTCGCCTGGAGCCTCGCCCTGAACACATGCCAGAAATCACACCGCTGCGTCACCCCTTATATGGGCCACCGCATCTTCATTTTAAGCCTGAAAAATGTGATGATCGTAGATTCATGATACTTGGGTCAAGATATCCGTGTTCGTTTTCCGCACTCAATGAAAAATTAAGTTTTTAGTGTGCTTAATTACATGGTGATGAAGAACGCGTGAAGAATGAAATAGAAAGGATCATGGTCTATGTGTGTCTAAGGACCCAATATTTTTCAATGTCAAATTTCCTTCATATATTTATGTCATAAAAACACAAAATAATGAACTACTAAGTGATAAGTGACCTTTAAACAAAAGTTTGTCACTCCTATGTTTGCAATTTTTAAAATCCAACATACACGGTTGTGTTCAAGATGATTTTTGGTGTCTAAGGAAATAAAAATAATTTTTGGTGAATAGTAACGTACCCTTAGGAATAGTACCATACCCTTATGAATAGTAATATGACCCTTATGAATATTAAATCATCCAACATAAGAGTAAAATTACCTATGAATAATAAAATACAATTTAGACATCTTAAAAAGTGACAATTTGACCTTAGTAAACATTTTGGTATTTTGTAAGTCATAAATAATTAATTAAAATTAATTAATCAATTTAAAAGAATATTTATTTCCATATACTGTATTCATAAATTATTGAATCAATTTCTTATAGTTTTTAGATAATTTTATAAGACCCTACGTAATTTTTGGAAGCACTATAAAATCAGTTTTAATCTTAAAAACTATTTTTTAAAGTAAATTATGATTTTAAATAAATATTAAATTAATAATATTTAAAAAATTATTTTTAAAAAATGGACCTCATTTTTGTATTCTCCAAATTGAAAAATGGCAGGGGTATATTTTTGGGTTTTTTTTTCTGAAATACTTCAATTTTCGGGTGAATAGTAAAAAATACAGTTTTTCACATAATCTATGTATACTAAATTGCATCATTAATGATATAATGATGACATAAACATTATAGACCTGTAGTTTCTGAAAAATTATATTAAATTTCATAAATGGTTCCTTAAAATACAATAAATCTAATTCTCAAACCTAAAAAGAACTTTCCAAAGCCTAAAGTCGAAAGGTGATTTCTTAAAGTGTCTTTTTCTCTTTCTTTCACTTTCCTTTTAATAAATTAATGAATTCGAATTATAAAATAAAATTAATGCCTAAAAAGAATTATATTATATTAATATATGATTTATGATGTCAAAAAACTACTATTACAAGTCTAACTCTTGATATATTTTTTTATTTAAGATTTTATACCAAAAACTCCTCCCTCCCCATGTATAAATAGGCCCTCCCCCTCCTCTTGCCAAACCATACCTATAAATCTTCAATAATTGTCTAATATCTGCCCCATAATATCCCCTAGCCCCTCCCCCACATCCAAGATCTTCTGGACTCATCAAAAGACCAAGCTTAGGCCCTTAAGGAGGTTCTCAAGTGAAGGATTCAAGAGGTAATTTCCCTCCCTCTTCTCCTTTAATTTCCTTTCAAGTTCAAGTTCCTTTCTTGATCACTCCCCACCTATATTCGTCCAAATTGTTTTGTAACTCAATTATTATACATATAATACAATTTTATGATTCTAATGGGATATTATATCACCCACACCCTTTCCCTCTTCCTTTTATTTTATTAAAGAGAATGTTGTTCACGAGGTGTTAATTTATCACCTTCAAAAAACGACTTGCTCTCTTCTTCAATTTATACCTTCATATATGGTCATGAATCCATTTTTATGGTTGAACCAGAATATTTTATATTTATTATGTTCTATTTTAAGTTTTTTAAATAACTTATGGCCATATTACTATGTTAAAAGTTAAATCAATTTCGTTGTGATCCAAAAACTGCTCAAATTAACCCAAATAATCATCATTGAATTCTTATCTAATGATTCACCCTCATGGAACTAATATAATTAATTATAAAATAATTCAAGCTCCTTTAATATCACTAATAACATGTAATATCATTTCTGGATGTTTACCCATCATCTACCTGAACTTCAATTTTAGAATACAAGTGAACCACCAAGAAAAACCGTAAAAACAAACATCCCCAAAGAATGTTTTTTTTAAACTCTATATATCATCCAAAAGAAGATAATATGACATAATGAACCATAATGAACCCAATTAATGTACAAATGGTTCTGTATTTCTAATTAATGAATATAATGTCATTATACAGGACATTAAAGAGAAGGAAGCATTTGAGTACAAGGTAAGGGGAAATCTCGAACCCAATTTTCTTCCTTCGGGTTCTCCCTCTTTCACTCCATTTTTGATATTTTTTCTCCTCAAATATCATTTTTTCATCATTTACTTCACTTTTATGAGATATAAATGTTTTTCACTGGTTTTTATGTCCAACAAAATGTTTTCCAAAAGAAATATTCTTTTGAGAACACCCCTTTTACTTCTCACTCAAAGTGAACGATTCTTGTAACATGTATGTTATTCCCTCTTTCTTTTGGGAACCCAAAGCTTCTAAATATGTTATTATGAGATGAAACCCATTAATTTTCATGGGTTAATTATTTTAATTTATGTTATATGTTCATTTTGGCAAGCATGATAAATGATAATGTTATGGTGTGACAGGTGCGCCCAGAATTATATAGCGCAATATGAATGTTTAAATGTGACGGGTGCGCCCAGAATTATACAGCACTCCAATGCATTGGGTAAAGTGATTAATATCATGAGTAAATGTTAAATGATGTGTGAACAAGATTCTATCTTGGTTCACAAGTATGTGTGGTAGTTAACCACTAATACATGATGTTTCATTTTTATGCATTGCCACATTTCAAGTCTTTTATTTATGCTCCTCTCACGTTCATGATATTTTTCCTATGTTATGATTATGCTCACTCCATGCTATATTGTTCATATCTATCCTCTTACTGGGCTTCTATATCACCCCTTTTGATGTATATCCTTAGGTGGCTATATGTACTAAGGAGAGGACAAGTGCCACTAAGAAGCTAGTGAAGAAGAAATTAAATAAATGTTTATAGTTGATGTTGTATTTGTTATGTGTGGTACTAGTTTTCCCAAGATACTAAACCTTTGGATCCTCTATGTGTAATACTATTATATTGTTTATCTTTGAAATGATGTAATATTAATGTAAGAAAAGGCTGGGTCCCTATAGTTGGTATCAGAGGCAAGGTTTAGTTAACTTGGGAATTAGGATTAGTGAACCCTAGAGAAAACTTCTAGTATGAGACTAAGTAAAAATATGCACACAAGAATATTTACCTAGGGATACCATATGTTTTGTTTCTGGTATAATTGTTTAAATTAATAAGTTATTCATGACTGGTTTAGTTATGTTTTTTTATATGCTTTTCTATTTTAGAAAATAGTGGGAACCGGGAGAAATCCGGCCAACAACTCATGCGAGGACCAATGCAATGATCGCCCGAACGACATCACTAATGATTTGGGAGGTGGAGTTCAAAACATCATGGAGATTCTTACCCAGTTATCTTAGGTTATGAATAATAACCATAATAATGGGGAATGTCCTCCTTCACTAAAGAGGGAGAAACTAGCAATCGAATGTTTTATGCGGCAATGACCACCGACGTTTTGTGGATCTTCTATTCCACTAGTTGCAGAACAGTGGGTCAACACCATGGAGAAGATCTTTTCTGTGCTTCACCGTTCTAAGACGGAGAAGGTGACTCTAGTCGTTTATCGTCTAGATGGAGAAGCTGATCAATGGTGGGATTTGATTAAGAACACCAATCCAAGGGAGGAAATTGAAGAGATGGAATGGGAAGACTTTAAGATAGTGTTTCTTAATAAGTATTTCCCAAGAACTCTTCGCACGAAGATGGAGAGAGAATTCATGGAGCTCAAGAAAAAAGAAGGAGAATTTGTCACAACCTATGAAGTGAATTTCACAAGGCTCGTAAGGTATGCTTCATGTTTTGTTATCAACAATGATAGAAACATTTATAGATTCTTTAGTGGATTAAAACCACACCTTCGAAAGTCTCTTGCAATTTGAGACTTTGGGAGTTATTAAGAAGTGGTTCGATGTGCTCTCAAAGTGGATATTGAGTTTGGATAATGGTACCGTGGCTCTGGGGATAAGAAACGAATGATTGAGTTTTAAGATTGTGGATCTAATGAAAAAGTATGGAAGAAAAGTCAATGACCCACATGCCGAAAATGTGGGAAATTGCACCATGGGAACTGCCTCAAAGGGACGGGGAAATGCTTCAAGTGTGGGAAAGAAGTAAATCATACTCACGAGTGTCAGAAAGACACAAAAAAGAAGAAGAATGTGGCCAATGAAAAGATAGAACCACTCATGGTTCAATTCTATAACTGTAGGGATCTAGGGCACTATGAAAACCAGTGCACGAAACCTCGGGCTCTCGAGGGTAATCAGCGTCAGCATCCACCAAATCCAAGGGAACAAGGGAAGACTTATTCCATCGCTACTGCAGAGGTGGAGCATAATAATGAAGTTTTACAAGGTACACTTCATATTCACTCAAGAATGTAAAAAGTATTATTTGATTCTGGTTATATGCATTCTTTTATATCTTGCAAGTTTTCTAGAACTATAGAATCAAATCCCCGAAACCTTGAAGTAGAGATATCTGTAAAAACACCAAGTGGTGCAATCATTACAACCCAAGTGTTTGACACTTCTCCTGTTGACGTATGTGGGAAGATTCTTCCAGAAAATCTCGTAATACTTCCCTTGGTAGAATTCAACGCTATAATGGGAATGGACTGGCTCTCGTTACATAGAGCACATATCAACTGTCGGGAAAAGGAAATATCTTTTCATATTCTGAACCATCCCATTCTCCTCTACAAATGCAAGGAAGATCATGAATCTCCTTTGAAAAATCCATCAATAGTGTGGGTGTTGATTCCCTATGAGGAAGCATACCTCACCCAAATGGTTGAGTCGAAGGAAAGTCCCAACCTTGAGGAAATGCTCATCGTGAGGGAATACGACGATGTATTTCCTGAAGAGTTACCCGAAATTCCCCTGGATCGTGAGGTAGAGTTCTCAATTGAACTCATACCTGGAGTTACTACTATCTCGATGTGACCCAATAGGATGGCTCCTATCGAATTGGAGGTGTTAAAGAAGCAGATGCAAGAGTATCTGGACAAAGGGTTCATACACCCTAGTGCATCACCTTGGGGTGAACCAGTTCTCTTTGTGAAGAAGAAGGATGGAAAAATGTGGTTGTGTATCGATTATCAGGAACTCAACAAGATCACCATAAAGAAAAATTATCCTCTCCCAAGGATTGATGACTTGTTCGACCAGTTAAGAGGAGCTCAATACTTCTCAAAGTTGGATCTTTGTTCTGTATATCATCAAGTAATGGTGAAGAAGGAAGATATTCAGAAGACTGTCTTTCGTACAAGGTATGGGCACTATGAGTTTCTGGTGATGCCCTTCGGACTTACTAATGCCCCTAAAATCTTCATGTATTTGATGAATAGAGTCTTTATACATTACCTCAACAAATTTGTGGTAGTGTTTATCGATGATATTCTCATCTACTCCAAGAGAAAGGAGGAACATGAAGAACATCTAAGACTTATGTTGGCAACATTAAGAAAGGATAAGTTGTACACCAAGTTCAGCAAGTGTGACTTTTGGATGAATCAAGTCATGTTCTTGGGATATGTGATTATAAGTGAGGGAATTTCTATGGATCCTTCAATGAAAAAGGTGATTGAGGAATGGCCCATTCCCTTTAGTGTCACAGAAATCCGTAATTTTCTTGGATTAGCTGGGTACTACCGAAGTTTTGTGAGAAACTTCTCACAATTGTCAAGCCCGCTAACTAAGTTAACAAGGAAAGGGGTAAAGTATTTCTAGACAGAAGAATGTGAGGGAAACTTCAAGGAGCTAAAGAGAAGGTTGATCACTGAACCTGTACTCACACTACTGAAAAGTGGAGAAAGAATTGTGATATACAGCGATGCTTCAAAGAAAGGCTTTGGTTGTGTACTCATTCAAAATGATAATGTGATAGCCTAAGCCTTACGACAGTTGCAGATCCATGAGAAGAACTATCTGATGCATGATCTAGAGTTGGAAGCCGTGATTTTTTCCTTGAAAATTTGGCGGCACTACCCCTATGGAGAGAAGTGTGACATATACACCGACCACAAGAGCCTAAAGTATATATTCACACAAAAGGATCTCAACAGGCATCAAAGGAGATGGTTAGATCTAATCAAGGATTATGATTGCTCTATTCACTATCATCCAAGAAAGGCAAACATGGTAGCTGATTCTCTAAGAAGAAAAGAACCTGCTACCCTATCCATGTTGCAGATTGAGAAAGACCCTATCTTCCTGGATGTGTAATGGATGGATTTGGGAATCATAAGGGTAGGGGATACATCCTAACTTGCCCAAATGATGGCACAACCATCCATCCAAGTGAAGATTAAGGAAGCACAAAGGGATGATGTGGAGATACAAAAGAGGGTGAATGCAGTAAAGGAAGGGAAGCTGCAAGAGTTCCATATCGATGATGATGGTGTGATTCGGTTTGGAAGGCGGCTTTGTGTGCCTTCATCACCCGGGATAAAGAAGGAGCAATTGGACAATGTGCATAGCTCAACTTTCTCTATCCATCCTGGGAGTACCAAGATGTACTGTGATCTATGAGAACACTTATGGTGGGATAATATGAAGAAGGAGATTGAGGAATATATATCAAGGTGATTGGTATGTCAGCAAGTTAAAGCTGAGCGACAAAAGTCCAAAGGTATGATGCAGCCATTGCTTATACCCATATGGAAATGGGAAAATGTTACTATGGACTTTGTCACAGGCCTCCCGAAGACGTCAAAGGGAAATAATGTGATATGGATTGTGGTTGACCGACTCACCAAGACTGCCCATTTTATCGCTATTTGGGAAGACCTCTCGCTTGAAAAACGTGCAAGGATATATGTGAAGGAAGTGGTGAGACTGCATGCTATTCCAATCTCAATTGTCTCTAATTGTGATCTAAGGTTCACACCTAATTTCTGGAGGATCCTTCAACATGCTTTGAGTACTGAATTTAATTTCAGCACGGCCTATCACCCCCAAACTGATGTCCAGCCTGAAAAGACTATTCAGACGCTTGAAGATATGCTAAGATCCTGCTCTCTAGAATTCAAAGGATGATGGGATCAGTATCTCCCATTGGTTGAGTTATCATACAACAATGGTTTCCACTCGATTATTCAGATGGCTCCGTATGAAGCTCTTTATGGGAAGCGATGTAGAACTCCAACCTGTTGGGATGAAGTTGGAGAAAGAAAGCTACTTGGGCCCGATCTTGTTCAAGAGATGACCGATAATGTTCAAGTCATCAAGAAACACAAAAAAGTTTCTCAAATTCGGCAAAAAATCTATGATGAAAACCATCCAAGGGACTTGGAGTTCGACGTTGGGGATAAAGTCTTCCTTCGAATATCTCCATGGAAGAGAGTCATGCGATTCGAGGAGAAAGGGAAGCTAAGCCCAAGGTATATTGACCCCTTTGAGATCCTTGACCACATAGGATCCATGGCCTATCGTCTAGCACTTCCACCGAATATGGATCAAGTTCATGATGTGTTTCATGTATCACTACTGAGGAAGTACCTACCAGACCCCTCACATGTACAAAACTCAGAGGTGGTGCAGCTGGAAGATGATCTCTCCTATGAGGAGTAGCCAGTAAAGATTCTGGATCGGAGAGATAAGTTTCAATGCAACAAGACAACCCATCTTGTCAAAGTGTTTTAGAGGAACCATAAGTTTGAGGAAGCAACTTGGGAACCAGAAGAGGCCATGAAGGAGAAGTACCCTCACCTGTTTATGTAAAGTGAAATTTTAGGGGTGAAATTTCGTAAGGGGGGAAGAATGTAACGACCCAATTTTTTTCAATGTAAAATTCTCTTCATATATTTATGTCATAAAAACACAAAATAATGAACTACTAAGTGATAAGTGACCTTTAAACATATGTTTTTCACTCTTATGTTTGAAATTTTGAAAATCTAACATACACGGTTGTGTTCAAGATGATTTTTGGAGTCTAAGGAAACAAAAATAGTTTTTGGTGAATAGTAACGTACCCTTAGGAATAGTAACATACCCTTATGAATATTAATATGACCCTTATGAATAGTAAATCATCCAACATAAGAGTAACATTACCTATGAATAATAAAATAAAATTTAGACATCTTAAAAGGTGACAATTTGACCTTAGTAAACGTTTTGGTATTTTGTAAGTCATAAATAATTAATTATAATTAATTAATTAATTTAAAAGAATATTTATTTGCATATAATGTATTCATAAATTATTGAATCAATTTATTATAATTTTTATATAATTTTATAATACCCTACGTAATTTTTGGAAGCACTATAAAATCAGTTTTAATCTTAAAAACTGTTTTTTAAAGTAAATTATGATTTTAAATAAATATTAAATTAATAATATTTAGAAAATTATTTCTGAAAAATTTAATTCATTTTTGGATTCTACACGTCGAAAAATGGTAGGGGTAAATGTTTGGCTTTTTTCTGAAATACTTCAATTTTCGGGCGAATAGTAAAAAAATATAGTTTTTCGCATAATCGATGTATACTAAATTGCATCATTAATGATGTAATGATGACATAAACATTATAGAACTTTATTTTCGGCCAAATTATATTAAATTTCATAAATATTTCCTTAAAATACAATAAATCTAATTCTCAAACCTAAAAAGAACCTTCCAAAGCCTAAAGTCAAAAGGTGATTTCTAAAAGTGCCTTTTTCTCTTTCTTTCACTTTCCTTTTAATAAATTAATGAATTCGAATTATAAAGAAGAATTAAAGCCTAAAAAGAATTATATTATATTAATATATGATTTATGATGTCATAAAACTACTATTACAAGTCTAACTCTTGATATATTTTTTTATTTAATATTTTATACCAAAAACACCCCCTCCTCATGTATAAATAATCCCTCCCCCTCCTCTTGCCAAACCACACCTCTCAAGCTTCAATCATTGTCTAAGATCTGCCCAATAATCTCCCCTAGCCCCTCCCCCACGTCCAAGAGCTTATGGTCTCATCAAAATACCAATCTTAGTCACTTAATGAGGTTCTCAAGTGAAGGATTCAAGAGGTAATTTCCCTCCCACTTCTCCTTTAATTTCCTTTCATGTTTAAGTTCCTTTCTTGATCACTCCCACCCTATATTCATCAAAATTGTTTTTTAACTCCATTATTATAAATATTCTATAATATTATGATTCTAATGGGATATTATATCACCCCAAACCCATTCCCTCTTCCTTTTATTTTATTAAAGAGAATGTTGTTCATGAGGTGTTAATTTATCACCTTAAAAAAACGACCTGCTCTCTTCTTCCATTTCTACCTCCAGATATGTTCATGAAACCATTTTTATGGTTGAAACAGAATATGTTATATTTATTATGTTCTATTTTATGTTCTGGAAATAACCTATGGACATATTACTAAGTGAAAAGTTAAAGCAAGCTCGTTGTGATCCAAAAACCGCTCCAATTAACCCAAATTATCATCATTGAATTATTATCCAATGATTCAACCTCATGGATCTAATATAATTCATTATAAAATCATTCAAGATAATTTAATGTCACTAATAACATGTAATATCATTTATTTATGTTTACCCATCATCTAACTGAACTTCAATTTAAGAATACAAGTGAACTACCGAAGAAAAACCATAAAAATGAACATCCCCGAACAATGTTTTTTTAAACTCTATATATCATCCAAAAGAAGATAATATGATATAATGAAACCATAATGAAGCCAATTAATGTACACATGGTTCTGTATTTCTAATTAATGAATATAATTTCATTAAACAGGACATTAAAGAGAAGGAAGCATTCAGGTAAAAGGTAAGGGGCAATCTCGAACCCAATTTTCTTCTTTCGGGTTTTCCCTCTTTCACTCCATTTTTGATATGTTTACTACTCAAAGATCATTTTTTCATCATTTCATTTACTTTTCTGGGATATAAATGTTTGTCAATGGTTTTTATATCCAAAAAAATGTTTTCCAAAATAACTCGTCTTTTAAGAACACCCCTTTTACTTCTCACTCAAAGTGAACGGTTCTTGTAACTATATGTTATTCCCTATTTATTTTGGGAACCCAAAGCTTATGAATATGTTATTATGAGATGAAACCCATTACTTTTCATGGGTTCATTATTTTAATTTATGTTATATGTTCATTGTGGAAATCATGATAAATGATAATGTTATGATGTGACGGGTGCGCACGGAATTATATAGATCAATATGAATGTTTAAATGTGACGGGTGTGCCCGAAATTATACAGAGATCCAATGCATTGGGAAAAGTGATGAATCTCATGATTAAATGTGAAATGATGTGTGAACAAGTTTCTAGCTTGGTTCACAGGTATGTGTGGTAGTTAACCACTAAGACATGATGTTTCATTTTTATGCATTTCCACATTTCAAGTCTTTTATTTATGCTCCTCTCACGTTCATGATCTTTTGCCTATGTTATGATTATGCTCACCCAATGCTATATTGTTCTTATCTATACTCTTACTGGGCTTCTAGATCACCCATTTTGATGTATATCCTCAGGTGGATACATGTACTAAGGAGAGGAAAAGTGCCACTAAGAAGCTAGTGAAGAAGAAATTAAATAAATTTTTATGGTTGATGTTGTATTTGTTATGTGTGGTCCTAGTTTGCCCAAGATACTAAACCTCTGGATCCTCTATGTGTAATACAATTATATTGTTTATCTTTGAAATTATGTAATAGTAATTTAAGAAAAGGCTGGGTCGCTATATTGTGGATCGATGGTCATGTTTGTTTGTCCATCATCGTTGAGAATCAAGAACAAGAGGAATTAACAAATATATATTTATCATACTTCAAATTAAACCCCCTACCTTATAAATCCATTGGATAATGTTCGCTATTGAAGGTGGTTCAGTGTTCATCGTTCCTGCAACAAGATTCTAATGACGCCACTCAAATGACAATCTTCAGTTCTTGATTGTGACATCCATTCTTCGTCAAGAGCCTCAAGATTGTACTCCTCCCTTCACCAATGGAAGAAAACACCCCATCCCCAAGGAAGAGTTTATATAACTCTTAGTTTAAGTGGTGATTAATTTATTTAGAACTAATGAATCCTATTAATTAATGGGATTGGTGGTTACACATTTTGTGTAACCGGGCATTTAATTCCCATCATTTAAATGCCCGACCACCCTCTTGTGGTCCCCACCACAAAAAATTAAAAGGAGAGGTGGGAGGATACTTATAATAAAATATATATTTTTATTTAATCCTCCATGAAAAACGAAAAAACCAAATTCTTCTCTCGACCCACTCCGGTCGAGGTTAAGCCTCCCTTAAGCAAATCTCGACGTTGTGAGTTCAACGGTACCTTCAGATTTTTAATCCGAACACCGGTTCAAAATTTAGAAAACTCTGCTCACGCATTTACCAAATGAACCTTAAAGAGAGTTCAATAAATTAATAATGTTCACCATCGACCCACATCTGTTGATGTTAGGATCCCCCTAAAGAGAAAACACCCTTATGAGCTCAACGGTACTCTCATATTTTCAATCTGAGTTACCATTTAGAAGATTTTAATTTTACAATAAAATAATTGTCACTTACTTATTTTATTACGGCAAAAAACTAATGTTCACTGGTGGACTGCACCATCCAATGCTAGTATCTTCCTAAAGATTGAATACTCTCATGAGTTCAGTGGTGGTCTCAGATTTTTAATCCGATTAATTGTTTGTGACTTATAAGAAGTTGAAAAATAAAATATCTTTATTTAATTATTTTATTGACGATTATTCCATTTTCATGTTTTCCCATAGGAGGCCCCCTCTCACGAAACTTAAATCGTGACTAGGGTAAAATATCCATCCTAAGAGCAATGGTAACCTCAGATTTCTGATCCAAGAAACCTTTTAAAAGTTATTCCACTCTTTCATCAAAACTTCTTATGCGCGCTATTTAATATTTAATAAAACTTTGATGGATCATTCCGGGCACTTTGTGCCTTGGAATCACACGCTGTCATATTTATCTGTCTTGAAATTATTCTATATAATTTAAAAACATTATACAAAAATTCTGGAAATTAAATTCTCCCCACATTATGGCTTTTCATCCCCGAAATCCAAAATAGAGACTACGAAAACAAATAGGGGTACTGAGAATGAATCTGAGCCTCTTGATCCCTTGTGTTCTCTTAGAGGTTCTCATGTTGTCAGTGAATTTTCACCAGAGGTATCAATCACCCATGAAGGACTCACTCTTGTCGATCCTCTATGTCCACTGGGAACTCCATAAAATTCTCCCCATCATCAAAGTTCAACTCGCCTTAGTCGATAACGTGCGATGGATCATGAACACATCTCCTTAGCTACGACACATGGAAAACTTTATGCACCCAGTGCATCTATGGAGAATTATATAGATGGTACACTACCTCACCCACTCTACTGAGAATCTAGAAAGGTCCGATGAACATCAAATATATCTTGTCGCCCGTCCAAACCTCCTCAATCCTCATCAGGGTGAGACCCGTAGAAATACATGGTCTCCCTCAACATCTCATCCTAAAGCATCACTGGTACCATGGTGTGACCTCTGAAAAAGATGAAGTGATCCCAACCTTCAGAAAATCTTTCAGGAGACTATCCTGAGGATATCTGAGCACATTAGGCCTCACAATCAACATCCCAAGCTGTGCCTCTAGAAATCATTGAGGAATTGGGTGAGTGACAGTCATATACTAGAGGTAAGATACTCCATATTTATCCACAAAGGATATCCAAAGCATGACTAGCTGATCTGATGCCTCACTCAGTAGTTGTAGACCAGAGCTCCTGTGGAGTGCGTCTGCTACCATGTTCCCCTTCCCAGAAGTATGGACTATCTCAATGTCATTGTCCTGGAGGAACTATAGCCATAATCATTGTCTCAACTTCTAGAATCTCTTTTTACACTTCTCCGTCCATAGGAAAGAATACTCCTTCTTCATCAAAGCAGACAAGGGTGCCACAACCCTGGAGATGTCTGGTTCAAAACTCTGATAGTACCCATCCAAAGCAGAAGTCTCTCTATCTTCAAGAAGTTAATCCTAGAAACATCTTTTGAAAAGATTTCCCCACACTGCCACTACTTTTGGGAACTCAAAACTCAAAACTCCAGTTTCCACGAGGGTAGGGCTGGATGACTCAAGAGTGATCAGCTTCACCCTCCTATGCATGAGTTTATCCTATGCTGCCTGGGTTTCCTTTTTTTCGACCAAGGAAAACCTCATTCCAACATTTTAGATAAAACAAAACCATTTTTCCTAATATAGTCAATCTAAGTATGAGCTGTGGATTTCCATTTCATACCCAAAATAATGTCGTAAGGCCTCGATGCTACCACTAAGAGGTTCCAACTAAAAATATTGTGTTAAGGGTCAGATCACTCTGTCAGCATAAGTGTGATTATCGAGTCACCCCCCAAAGGTATCTCCAAACATAAGGTTCAAGTCAACAGTTTAACCAGAAACTCTAGGTCTTAAACAATATTTGTGGATGCTAGGAACGATTGGTACCTATGTTTATTGATACGATAGTGAGTAGTAGATACAGACCATACCTCGAATCATTCCTAGAGTCCTTGGGTCACACTCCTTGACCACATGAAACTACTCCCATGTCCTATCCTATGGCTCCCTGAGTCTGGTGGGGACCAAAATGGGGTGGCGGTTGTAACATGTTGAAATTTACACCACCTCATACTACTCTCCTAGATCTGCTTCCATGTCTGCAGCCCTACAGATCCATCTATCCTTAACACTTACTATTCCCGAATCATTTTTCACACCCAGGTATCTAAGACTAGCATTAGTTTCCTTCTTACCCACTATTAACATTCACTAGCTGCATTCACTCAACCAAAGAACATTCAACCACAAAGGTTATTTCTAGAACCCTAACATAAGTAGGAATGCATAGAGGAATAGTTCTCGCTCAGATGTCCCTAAACACACCTTCTTGGAGGTCTAATCCCTAAAGCACTAACTGTACTATATTTATCGAGTACCTAGGATGGTCGGTATGCCTCAATGAATACTAATCTACCGACATGTCATCCTGCCAAAGATATAGAAGCTCTAGGGAACTCTCATCCCTTAGCTCTTTATGGCAAGAGACCCCCTTCATTGGGGAGTGTTCTCAAGATTATCCATAAAAAATGTCACATATTCATAAGATTAGCGTAATATAAACCCTGTCATCATCCTACTGGGCCACATAGATGGCTCTCTACCAGGACCGCCATTTGATCGAATAATGCCCTGACAAGATGGAATCTCAGCCACCTCCTCAATTCAGTCCTTAGACACCTGTGGGTCGGGCTCACCTTGGAACCTAAGGGGTATTTGATGATGAAACATGTGTAAGGTACTAAGCCTACATGTGTCCTCCACTGGTACCGCCGGTTGTAACTTCTAACCAACGAGAAGTTAGATAGCTGAAACACTACCCGAAGGAACTATCTCATGAAATCGTCCATGTATCGATGCCTCATCACTATATAGACCCTTCTCATGGTCACTCACTGGAATAGACTAGAATATAATATCACCATATTCTCTAATGGTGTCTCAACTAGGTGGAAAACTCTAGCCACAGCCTCCATCCAGTCCTCAGCCGTCTGTCGGTCCGTCTCGCCTCAGAACCTCAAAAGCCTCTAATGCTGGAACTTGTGCAATGTGCTTAGTCGGTGTGTACGGTCCACTGCTAGAATCTGCTACTAACTATTTCCCAATGGGTGGTGGTGATGCTGGTACACCATCCGAAGGTGCCAACATAATAAGAGGGCCCTGCACTGGATCCTTGTCACTCGGTGGGCCGTCATCATGTACTCTCTCGGGAATCCTAGATGTCTATCTACGTGGTAGAATCCTGATAAGAAATAGGTGCGCCACGATCATTAAGTTATACCTGGTGAGATGACTCCAAAGAAACCAAGTAAAAGCATTTCCAAAACACACGCAATTATTGTTTTCGTGCACCATGTCGGAAATCAGAATTCAGGGTCCTAGAGTATGGATATGTCATCCACAGCACAAACACTGGACTCCCCGAACAGAAAACCACACTCAAAACACATAAAACTATTACTCCACATAGAAAATATCTGAGTTCTAGTTATTCAAAAGAACTAACTCCTCTGATACCAATTTTTCACGACCCGTCCCTCGGGGCCCATGTTCTGACTACCCCAAGCCTGTCGTTCGTAGGCCAGGGGCTGACGACTAGCACCAGAAAGGCATATCCCTATAATGGGAATCCATTGCCTTTAAACTTGTACAAACACACATACTAGTACGCAAAAAGATTAAAACAAAAAGTAATCTCCTATAGTAAAAGAGTTTTGAAAGTAAATGGGTCGGAATACAATCCCAACTCGAAGTACAAGTACAACAGAAAAGTACAAATACAACTGAAAAGGGAAAAATAGCTCTTGGATCATCAACCAATGATCCTACCTTATGGGTGGGTAAGACTCATGATCAGTAGTCCCTACGTCACATCAAGCCAAATATTCTACCTCTGAGTACCATCCAGTCTTGACTCCCTGATCGTACCATGATTCATTGTGTAATTTTCACCTTTACACCACTGTGTTGAATTTGTTTTGTATTGAAAATTATAAAAATAATGACATGTTTAATTCCATTTTTGATTCATTTATTTTGTTTTTATCACTTTAAAAAAGGAAAATGATACTTTTTTTATGATTCCATTGCACGAGGAGGTGATTTGGAGGGCCCATGATGATGTCTAAGAAAAATGGGCCAAATTGCACAGGATCCAAGCACACTGGTGGATCAATCTGCACACTGCTACTAGACCATGCATCCAATTGGGATGAATTTTTGTGGGGTGGTCCAAATTTGTTTGGGAATAATTTCCTATTAAGGAATCCAAGACTCATTAGTTTTTCTAATGGCCTAGCTGACCTTATCTCTCTAGAACACTAAATCTGCATGATGTCAAAAGTTGTGTGATGTGATTTGTCCATATTTAGGATATAGGTGTCCAATTTATTCCAAACCTTCAGTGGAGACATAGAAGAGGTTGGTCTACAACTTTCTTATTTTCTTAAAAATGAGATAATGTTGTCTGCAGTTCAAAATACCTGTGACAAGTGGTTTTGAGAATTCTGTGTGCTCATAACCACCTTCCCATTTTCCTATAAAATGGCACCTTGGGCTCCTCATTTGCAAGTTCGTCCAGGAGGAAAAGATATGGAATTTTTGATACCCAAAGAAGTACTCTAATCATCTAATGAGTTCTGGAGGCCCATATCCTCATAGGGGAATCAAGGATGAAGTGGGAGTTCCACCCGAGCCTCCTCCTCTCGATGGCGAGCTAAACGGTGGATGATAATTTTTGGGGAGCTACAAAAACTTGGGAGTGAGTTCCAACACATGTTATTCTACTGGTTTTGTCTAATTTTTGTGTTGAATATTTCACTTATTTTTTTCTTGACATTATTTCCCCTGATTACATTTCATTTGATATAATTAAGTGGAATGCTTTTTATTTCAACACCAATTGGGTTGAGATTTCAAGTGGGAATCTTGGGTTGTTCCAATTGGACAACACAATAATAATATTTATCTCACACATATATATGATTTAATTATTCTTTGGTAGAACTATTATTCCATGTTTGATAACCAAATCATGGCAACATGATTTTTGTGCCAAGGGGTGATTCTTTAAGCATCATTTGAAAAGGAAAGTGGGGAGTCAAGATATTGACAACTATCAACCAAAGAATTAAACAAAACCATGTTAAATTTTCAGAACAATGAACTATTCAAAATGTGTAGTGAACTTGAAATGATCTTCTTCTCTCCTAATTATTAATACAACACCTTTTCTTTCTAACTATTAAACTCTTTAATTAGGTCATTTTATCCTAAAACCATTTTCAAAACCAGCCGCTATCTAAGTACTTTATATTAAAAATGCACACTCTAAACCCACCAACACTCCTTGAGTGATGACGTAGGGTCTTACCTAGACTATAAATCAACCTTAAAATCATAATCAATTTTCCATGTCAGGATAGTGCGGTCAAATTTTGGCACCGTTTCCGGGGAGCACATTGGTTTTTAGTGTGTGTTTTTTATAAGGTTTTTTTAATTTTTGTGAATATATTTTTTTCTCTTATACCTTTTCAATCCCTTTTTGTTATGATCTATTTTTTTTAGGTTTGGTGCATGATGTGTTCTACATCAAAATATTTAGCACCTTTCGAAACCAAAATGGAGAGGACCCTACGTCAATGACACCACGACACACAAGATAGTACTTTCAAGGAGGGCACACCGCATATTGAAACTTTTATTCACCCTTCATATTCTTCTAGAACTAACATCAAAACTAAAATTAACGTGAATAACATGGCTGAAAACAATTGAACACTGAGTGAACTAACCTCACCTGATGTTGATATTCAGCCCACATACATTCAATTACAAGGTGAGGAACCCAATTTTGAACTAAAATCTGGTTTAATTCATCTATTTCCAGGATTCCATGGCCTTCCTGGAGAAGATCCACACAAGAAATTGAATTTCATAATGTTTATTCAACATTAAAACCTGATAATATGGATGTGGAACAAGTAAATCATAGAGAATTCCCATTTTCTTTAGAAGACATTGTGAAAGATTGGTTGTAGTATGTTAATTCACCAATAAGAGGTTGGGCAGACATGAAACGACTTTTTCTTGAAAACTGTTTTCCATCCTCTCGAACTACAACAATAAGGAATAAAATATGTGGTATAAAAAAATATCAAGGGGAAACACTTCATGAATATTGGGAAAGATTTAAAATATTATGTTCAAGTTGTCCACACCACCAAATAAGTGACCAACTTTTTATACAATATTTTTATGAAGGTTTAATTCCTATTGATAGAAATATTATTGATGCTGCTACAGATGGGGCACTGGTAGATAATAACCCAATTTCTATAGGGCCTTTAATCATGAACATGGGACAAAACACTCAACAATTCGGTACAAGGTCTAGAATACCCATTCAAGGTGTCCATGAGGTGCAAAGTACTGAATTTGAGAAGAAGGTGGACACAATGTTTGAAGAGGTAAGTACCCTTAATTGAAAACATTATCTTTTTGAAGGTAAATCCCAATCTCCTCCTACCATCCATTGTGGTATATGTTCTTCTGACACCCACTACTCTGACCAATGTCCTCAATTGAGGGAAACATCTGAGAGTTGTGAGGCAATATTTCCATGCCACCCATATAACAACCCTTTAGGCAAGAACCTTACTATCCATCCAACCCTGGGTGGTAGGAGAACCAATCCTATAGGCAAGGGGGTATTCAAACCAACCTCAATAGCAATGGAACCAACCAGGGCAGAGTAGTCATCCACCACCACCACCCAGAAATCCTCAACCACCCCAAAGGCCTTTCCAACAAACCCCTCCAAAACCCAAGCCTAGCCTAGAATATATGATGAAAAAAATGGTTTCCAACAATATTCAATTCCAACAAACCACTCAGTTAGATATACTAGACCTCAAAACCCAATTAGGCTAACTATCTTACTCCGTGGGTGAAATTCAAAAGTCATTGATCAGGTAAACTTCCCTCTCAACCAGTAGTTAACCCTAGGGATAAAGGAAATGTTAGTGTCATCACCCTTAGGAGTGTAAAAAAACTAGAAAGTAAAATTAATCCTCCATTAGAGTCATCCCCTCTAGAGGAAACATCCACCCCAACCATTAAAAATGTTCCAAATGTTGAAGAACCATGTCCTAAGAAACGCCCTTCCAAAGAAAAGAGTGTGTATATTGATGAGTCACCTAGACAAACCATTCCTCTTCTATTTCCTCAAAGGGACACCCAACCAAGAAAATAAAAGGAAACTAAACTTGATAAGGAAATATTGGAAATTCTCAAGAAAGTGCAGGTTAACATCCCATTGATTAATGCTGTGAAGAAAATTCCACGGTACGCCAAGTTTATAAAGGATATGTGTACACACCAAAGGTAACTTCGTGGAGATGAAAAAGTGATCTTGGGGAGGAATGTTTCAGCATTGATAGAGACATAACATCCCACAAATTTCAATGATCCTGGAACATTTTCAATTCTGTTCACCATAGGGGAGTATTATTTTTCTAATGCTATACTTGATTTAGGTGCTTCTATAAATGTGATGCCTCACTCTATTTACTCTAAATTACAAGTCGGGGAACAAAAGCCCACTGTAATTATTGTTTAACTAGATAACCGAAGTACAACACACCTCTCTGGTGTGTTAGATGATGTTCTTGTGAGGGTTAAAATTTTAATTTTTTATGCTGAATTTTATGTGCTTAAAATGGAGGATGATAGGATAAATGGACATGCCCCAATTATATTGGGAAGACCCATCATGAAAACCTCCAAAACCATAATTAATATTCACAAAGTACATTATCTATAGATTTTGGCGGTGAAATTGTCCACTTAAATATCCTTGATTCCATTAAGCACCCCTCATAAGAACATTCCCCTATCTATTAATTCTATAGATATACTCTCTACCCCAGAAAAAACAACATTTCTTTCCCCTGATCCCCTTTCTAAGTTTTCTTCACTGATATAAATGATAGTAAATGATTCATGCATTGATTGTTGTAGTAGTATAGAAAAGTTTCAGGCTTGTTTATTGATTGATGATTTCTTGAATACTGAGGATCCACTGACCATTGATGATACTGCTAAGCTTTTAAAAGCTCATTCCTCTATTGAGTATGATACCATTGAGTAATTAGATGAGATTAGTGACCTCTAACTTTCACACAAACCCCCATCAATCCAAAAACCACCTTAATTGGAACTGAAACAATTTACTCAAGATTTAAAATATTCATACCTTGAGAACTGAAACAAGTTTCTTGTCGTCATTTCTAGTTCACTCCCTCCTAAGCATGAATTGTGACTGCATGAAC
This sequence comes from Viscum album, assembly GCA_963277665.1. NCBI lineage: Eukaryota > Viridiplantae > Streptophyta > Magnoliopsida > Santalales > Viscaceae > Viscum > Viscum album. The sequence continues at coordinate 2,103,619,355 of OY728140.1, read as the reverse complement.
TTTTGAGGGAGTATAAACAATATTTGGGATGGAAACTTGCTAACATTACTAGTATTAGCCCATACCTTTTTACACATCATATTTTGTTAAATGATGAGGCTAAACCAGTGAGGCAGCCACAACATCGACTTAACCCAAACCTCCTTGAAGTTGTAAAAAATGAGGTAACAAAATTATTGGTAGCTGGAATCATTTACCCTCTTTCTGATAGCCAATGGTTCAGTCCCGTTCAAGTATTTAATAAAAAGACCTGCCTTACAATAATCAAAAATGAAAATAATTGATTGGTTTCAACTCGTGTGTAGAATAGTTGGCGTGTCTGTATAGACTATCACTGACTAAACCAACACACTAAGAAGGACCATTTCCCTTTACCATTCATTGAAAAAATACTAGAGAGGCTAGCGGGTAAGTCCCACTATTGTTTCCTTGATGGTTATTATAGATACTTTCATATCCATATTTCCCCTGAGGATCAGGAAAAGACAACCTTCACTTTCCCCTTTGGCAGGTTTTCCTACAGAAGAATTCCATTTGGTCTATGAAATGCTCTGGGTACTTTATAATGTTGCATGATTAGTATTTTTTCGGATTACCTGGAGAATTTCATGGAAGTATTCATGGATGATTTCACTGTTTATGGATATTATTTTGATGAATGTTTGAGTAGTCTTGGTTCAGTCCTACATCCCTGTATTGAAAAGAATCTTGTATTAAATTATGAGAAATGCCATTTCATGGTTCTACAAGGTATAGTTTTGGGGCATTACATTTCTAGGTATGGAATCCAAGTATATAACGACCCATACTTTACATACATTGTTAATACTTCAAAATTGAAGCACACTTATTACAATATATGACAAAACCACAAAGGACCGTATAGGTATAGTGTCTTTAGAAACTGGGAAACATAAACAACTGGTTCATAAATCTTCTACATTTTCTCCCATTTATTTCATCATATCTAGGGTCCCTTTTAGCATATTCTACTTAATATCCATCTTCCTGACCTGGGGAAAAGAAAACATAAAAGGGTGAGCTCAAATGCTCAGCAAGGGCAAATAAAGGAAATAAAAATCATATCATATCTTTTTGAAAATCAAAACCTGCAAAAGAGATCATAATATCTTAACATGGAATAAATCATAGAAGTGAAAATGAGATCCCCAAAATCATAACAAAAAACTTGAAACTTTGTGGCATGCACACATAATCATGGAAAATCATTTCTTGTTAGTCATGACTCATTGCCAAGACTATCTTAGTGGACAAAGTCCCTTTCTGAACTGAGTTCACTCCTCGTTTCAGTCCTGTATCACTGAACCGAAATAACCTTCCGTTCCAGCCATGTCTATCTCATGAGATATAAAATCTTTACCCAATGTATTGGAGGGAGATATAGGTCCCACCCATCTTATAATGAATCCTTTCTTATGTGTGCCACATAATCATAAAACATACATCATCGCATAACACATGAAACAAAAATGGGATTCTTGAAACATCATGACATCATAAATCAATTCATATAAGATAAAGGAATTCATAAAAATAATTCCATCACAACATGATCAAATCAATGTAATAATAGGGATAAAAACAGAACCCTTTATTATCTTAGATGGAAAATAATTTTGAAAATCACTTGAACTCCATTCTTGAGGAAAATATCCTTTCTTCTTCAAAAACATTTTTCCTTTCATAACATGTCATACAACTTTAAAATAAAATAAGTTGATTAAAAATAAACTTGAAAACTTGTAAAGGAAGCTTCTTGGAAACAATGTTTTAAAAATCCATTCATGCCGTATAAGTTAAAAAAAACATTCTTCGTACTTTTGTCGGAAAAGTCAAAAAGTACCTCGTACGGAAAAACGACAAAAGATTCCTTTCATATTCTTTACTAAAAACTCACCTAAGGGTAAAATTGGATTTAAACTATTTCAAGTGGATGGAAACAATATTTCATATTGAGGGAACATGGATGTGGATGATAAAATACACCCCAGTAAATACTTACGAATAAACAATCTCGGATAAAAATGAGATTGTGATATTTCCCTTACCTTAGGTCCGATTAGCTTTGTACGTGTCCGAAGCTCCTGTATAATGGTTTAAATAATGTTATTGAATTATTCCAGAATCATACATATTTATATGATATCATATATGGTCATATTATTAGCTTCTTGTTAGTAATATTTCATTGTTACTTGTTACTCGGGTCTTTATAACTTTTTGTTCTTATGCGTGTTTTGTCGAATAAATTCTTATTCTTATCTTTAGGTTATAGATAATTCATTTCCAGAATGGTATTAGTGTATTATATACCATATTCATTCATTCAATTCATTTATATAATCATTATGAAATGAAGATCATGTAGAACGAGTCGCATCACATCGTGGAGACGGTATTCCGTACGTACGCACGAGTGATGATATCATTACTATGATCGTGGAATTGTATTGGAGTATATATATATTATTTCAGTATCAATATTACTTCATAATAATCATATTTAGTTACTCATTACACCATTATAACCATCCTTGTAAGGTGATGGTGGAAAATAGATTACACCACGGCGTGGAGACGGTATTCTGTACGTACGCACGCGTGGTGATTTCATTTTTCCGTAGGATGGATAGAAGGTGAAATAGGGTTGTTTCATATAACATATCAGTATGTAATTAATACTGATGTTATTACTTTATCATGAAACAACTAAAGAAGAAGAAGTTGAAGAAGAAAGAAATTGAAAAGATCGGTAATGGATATTACCTCTTCTTTGGAACGCCTCTTTGAATCCTCCACTTAAGGAACTAAGATTGGTCTTTGGAGAAGACCAGGACCTCTAGGATTATTCTAGGGAAGTGGAGAGGAGAAAATGGCAGGGGTTGGCCGAGCTTGAGTGCTCAATTTGGTGTGAGGAGGAGGGGGAGGAGGTGCCCTTTTATAAGGGAGGAGAGGGGCACCTTAGGAATATCTCAAAATATTATTTTATATTAAAGTCAAAATCGGTTTATAATGGTTCCAAAGGGTCTTATTTCGAAGATAAAGTGGGGAAGGGTCGAAATCCTATCAACCAATAGGATTTAGACAAGTTTAGGGTATTATTTTAACCTTATCAATTAGATTTAACTCTAAGTTAAATAATTTAACTTTTACCATGTCTTTTTGTTTTCATTAACTATATGGTTAATAAACTTACTATAACATGCCAAACGAACCCCAAATTGTTTATTATTAAAATATATATCCGTATCTAAGTCATTTGGCCGAACCTTATATTTTTAGGAATAAAATAACAATTAATAATATAATATTTGATTTAAAAACTATTTTGTGTCAATTTTGACACTATTTGATATATGATTTTTGTGAAAGTCATAAAAGAATTATATGTTCGAACCAAGTTGATTAAATCAACATTAATATATCATAGTAACCTATAAAATTAGTTGAATTCATAAAAAGTCTCAAATTACATTTATTTTGGTGTTTATAACATCAATTATGTCAATATTTCATTAATAAGATAATTACTGCATCATCATTGTGTCATAAATAAATTACATTATTTGATGTCTAAAAATTACAAATAAAATATCATCATGTAGGAAATCTTTTTAGATTTCTAATGAATATTTACAATTGAATTTATCTTATGTATAACCACATATTAAAAATGATTTACTTATTAAACTTTGATTTTAACTATTTTAACCCTTCTTTAAATAAATTAATAATAAATGTCCTAATCTAATCCAAGTGGGCCTAAATGGTCATATTTTATTCCTAAGTTTGTTTTTGGTCGAATTAAACTTGTCCAATAGAATTAGGACATGTGTTAGGGTAATATTAATATCATATTTACCCTTAGTTACCCTATTTACTATTAACCGCGGTAAAAAAAGTAAAAAGTTACTATTCACCAAAAAATTATTTTCATCTCATTGAACCACATTTTAGTCCTTGATATTAACCGTGTCTCTCGGATTTTCGAAATTCCAATCACAGAAGCGGTAAAATTAAGTTTTATGCAAAATTCAGTTTTTAACCTACCACTTAGTGGTTTCACTATTCATCAAAAATTGAAAGTTTTCAGAAAAATACCAAAATTTCACCCTAGGCTAATTTCGATATTCTGAGTCCAAAAATGAAGTCCATTTTGAAAAATAAAATTTATAAAATTCCAAAAAGTGGTTATTACTATTCATAACGGCTAGTTTTAATAGCATAATGTTGTTTAGTGAAACTCGGTATTGCGTACGACGCAAGCTATCGAGGAAGGTCGCGATTGCGTGTAAAGAAAGTCAAGCAAGTGTTGTGTAGAAAAAGATTCCTTTGATAATTTATATAACATAAAAGTCTCGGGTGTTACATTCTACCCCCCTTAAAAAGAATTTCGCCCTCGAAATTCGTCACTTTGTAACAAACAGATGAGGATACTTCTCCCTCATCATATCCTCAAGCTCCCATGTAGCTTCTTCAAGTTGGTGGTTCCTCCATAAAACTTTCACCAAGCGAGTGGTCTTGTTTCGTAGGACTTTTTCGCTACGATCCAGAATCTCTATCGGCTGTTCTTCATAAGAAAGATCTTGCTCCAGCGGTACAACTTCTGAGCTGAGTACATGTGAAGGATCTGGTATGTACTTTCTCAGGAGAGATACATGGAACACATCGTGAACTTGAGAGAGATTCGGTGGAAGCGCCAATCGGTAAGCTACCTTCCCAACACGATCCAATATTTTGAAAGGACCGATATATCTAGGGCTCAACTTCCCCTTCTTTCCAAATCTCATAACCCTCTTCCAGGGAGATATTCGTAAGAACACTTTATCACCCACTTCAAACTCTAGGTCTTTTCTTCGGTTGTCGGCATAGCTTTTCTGTCGACTCTGAGCTGCTCTTATGTGTTGTTGAATAGATCTGACATTTTCTGCCATTTCATCAACGAGATCAGGTCCTTATAGCTTTCTTTCCCCAACTTCATCCCAGCAAGTTGGAGTCCTGCATTTCTTTCCATAGAGAGCTTCATAAGGAGCCATTTGAATACTGGAGTGAAAGCTATTATTATAAGAAAATTCCACCAAAGGTAGGTGTTGATCCCAACCTCCTTTGAAATCCATAGAGCAAGCTCTCAACATATCTTCTAGGGTTTGAATTGTTCTCTCAGATTGACCGTCTGTCTGGGGATGATAAGCAGTGCTGAAACTCAACTCTGTATCCAGAGTATGCTGAAGACTTCGCCAGAACTTCGAGGTAAATCTCGGATCCCGATCAGATATAATAGAAAGTGGTACTCCATGAAATCTTACCACTTCCTTTACATATATCCTGGCAAGCTGATCTAGAGAGAAATCCTCTCTAATAGGAATGAAGTGTGCAGACTTTGTAAGACGATCAACTATGACCCAAATAGCATTATTGCCTTTGGATGTTTTAGGAAGTCCTGTGACAAAGTCCATAGTGATGTTTTCCCATTTCCATTCGGGTATGGGTAATGGTTGTAACATCCCCTTAGACTTTTGTCTCTCAGCTTTAACTTGTTGACAAACCAAGCATCGAGAGACAAATTCAGCAACATCTCTTTTCATGCCATCCCACCAGAAGTACTCTTTCAGGTCCCTATACATCTTCGTGCTTCCAGGATGAATAGAGAATGAAGAACTATGAGCCTCATCCAGCAACTCCTTCTTTAATTCGGGGATGGGAGGAACACAAACCCGATTCCTGAACTTTATTATCCCATCACAATCAAGGTTGAATTCAGGAACATTTCTCACCTTCTTTTGTAACTCGACATCTTCTTTCTGTGCCTCTTTAATCTTCACATGTATAGATGGTTGAACATTCATTTGAGAAAGATAAGATTTTTCCCCTTCCATTATAATTCCAAGATCCATCCTTTGTAAATCCATAAATATTGGATCTTTTGTGATCCTCATCATGGATAAACTAGCATGGTCTTGTCGACTTAATGCATCTGCCACCTTGTTTGCTTTCCCAGGGTGGTAATGGATTGAGCAGTCATAATCCTTAATCAGCTCCAACCATCTTCTTTGACGCATATTCAACTCCTTTTGTGTGAAAATATACTTTAAACTTTTATGATCAGTATAAATATCACACCTTTCACCATAAAGGTAATGCCTCCAAATATTTAATGCAAAGATTACCGCAGCCAACTCCAAATCATGTGTTGGGTAATTTTGCTCATGGATTTTCAACTGTCGTGAGGCATAAGCTATCACCATATCATTTTGCATAAGAACACACCCCAATCCCTTCTTGGATGCATCACTGTAGATCACAAACCTTTCTCCACTACAAGGCAGTGTGAGCACAGGTGCACTGGATAACCTTCTTTTCAACTCCTTGAAATTCTCTTCACATTCCTCTGTCCAGAAAAACTTAACTCCTTTCCGAGTCAACTTGGTGAGTGGATTATATAATCGTGAAAAATCTTTTACAAAACGTCGATAATATCCAGCCAAACCAAGAAAACTTCGGATCTCAGTTACTGTTGTTGGTCTCGACCATCTTTCGATAACCTCTGTTTTTGCTGGATCCACAGATATCCCCTCTTTTGAGATTATGTGACCCAAAAATGCAACTTTTTGAAGCCAAAATTCACACTTGGTAAATTTGGCATAAAGCTTCTCCTTTCTCAGGGTCTTCAATATAATTCTCAAGTGATCTTCATGTTCTTCCTTTCTCTTTGAATAGACAAGAATATCGTCTATAAAGACTACCACAAATTGATCAAGATAGTCTCTAAAGACTCTATTCATTAGATCCATGAAGATAGCAGGGGCATTAGTAAGACCAAATGGCATCACTATAAATTCATAGTGTCCATACCTTGTACGGAAAGCCGTCTTTGGTATATCCTCCCTTTTGACCCTTAATTGATGATACCCTGAACGAAGATCAATCTTGGAAAAGTATTGAGCTCCGCGTAGTTGGTCAAATAAGTCATCAATGCGTGGGAGAGGATATTTGTTCTTGATAGTGATCTTGTTAAGTTCTCGATAATCAATGCAGAGCCTCATTGATCCATCTTTCTTCTTAACAAATAGAACAGGTGCTCCCCAAGGTGACGCACTAGGGCGTATGAATCCCTTATCAAGATTCTCTTGGAGTTGCTTCTTCAATTCCTGCAACTCAATTGGGGACATTCTATAAGGTGTCTTTGAAATAGGCGAAGCACCCGGTACGAGTTCTATTGAAAACTCAACTTCACGATTTGGTGGAAGACCCGGCAATTCCTCCAGAAAGACATCATCAAACTCCCTTACAATGGGCATATTCTTAATCGTGAGTTTCTCACCAACCATTTGAGATAAATAACCTTCATTTAGTGGGATCAATACCCATAAGATGGAAGAAATTTCCACTGGAAGGTTATGTTCATCCTTGCATTGGTATACGATCGTAGATTGATCTGGAGTATGAAATGTGACTTCCCTTCTTTGGCAATTGATATGAGCTCCATGTAGAGAAATCCAATCCATGCCAAGAATCACATCAAATTCCACTAAAGGAAGGATCACAAGATTTGCAGGAAGCACTTTCCCACAAACTTCGATCGGAGAAGAATTATAAACTTTTGATGCGATTGATGTGCCATTAGGTGTTGTCACAGCTAACTCAACATCTAATTGTTGAGGTAGTACGGTGATACCCTTAGAAAAGTCTTCAGAAATAAAAGAGTGGGTGGATCCAGAATCAAATAAAACATTTGCTACTTTAGAGTGGATGGTAAGTGTACCTTTCACCACATCGTTATCGTACTCCACATCGCTGATAGAAATTGCATGTGACTTTCCTTTGTCTTTAGCTTTAAGAGTTTGTTGACGTCGACCATCATCATCAACCCTTGGATTTGGGCATTGATTGGCATAATGCCCCATCTCCTTGCACTTGAAACATTGAAGTGTAGTAGGTTCATTCTGTGTATCCCTTCCTTTGTTTGCATCATTAGACATCTTCTTCCCATTATCACGGCATTCAAATGCCCGATGACCTTCTTTTCCACATTTAAAACATTTACTTGTCCCTTTAAGACAACTCCCTCCATGTTTCTTTCCACACTTTGAGCATAAGGAAAAGCTCATCTTCTTTTCTGTGTGCTCTTTAGATTTTTCTTTGAATTCCATCTTCCTCTTCTTATCAAACCCATGTGACTGATGGGTTACTCCAATCTCCATCTCGACTTTGAGAGAACATCGAACGATTTCCTCGTAGCTATTGAAGTCCCTTATGGCTAACGCCCTTCGAAGACTTGGTTTTAAGCCACTAAAGAATCGATCGATCTTACTCTCTGGTTGGATAATAATACCAGAAGCGTACCTTGCAAGTCTTGTAAAATTTGCTTCATAGGTACTAACAGATTCATCATCCCTTTGCTTCAGTTCAAGAAACTCTTTCTCCATCTTTGTTCGGAGAATACGAGGGAAGTACTTATTGAAAAATAAGTTCTTGAACTCGTCCCATTCCATAGACTCAATTTCATCCCTTTGCCTCGTATTCTTAACAAGATTCCACCATTGATCAGCATCTCCTTCCAAACGGTACACTGCTAGGATGACTTTATCATGTTCAGAACATTGAAGAACTGAAAATATCTTTTCAGTAGTACTAATCCATTGTTCAGCAACTAATGGATCAGTAGACCCGCTGAAAGAAGGTGGATGCTGCCTCATGAAGGATTCAACAGAATGTTGCTCCCTCCTTTGCTCGTTTGGAAATCCTGCATGATTCATAGCTTGAGAAAGTTGTGTGAGCATGGCTACAAGATTTTGCATTCCAGCTCCCATATCGTTTGGTTGCTCAGGGGGACAATCATTGCATTGCCCATCTCATTCCGCATTAACACGGTTCCTTCGGGTTCCATCCATTGACTAAAACCAAGAAGAATAGTGTGAGAAACACTAATTATAATAGGAAACCACATAATTCAAGAATAAAATTTTCATGCTTATGGTCTTATCCTAGGTTATTCAAGGCCATTTCTAAAATTTTGTTCTATGCTTAGACTTATTCTTAGGGTTCTTACTAAGGCTTTCACATCCTAGTTTCCAAAGGTTGACTATACCTTTCCATTGATACCAACTATAACGACCCATACTTTACATACATTGTTAATACTTCAAAATTGAAGCACACTTATTACAACATATGACAAAACCACAAAGGACCGTATAGGTATAGTGTCTTTAGAAACTGGGAAACATAAACAACTGGTTCATAAATCTTCTACATTGTCTCCCATTTATTTCATCATATCTAGGGTCCCTTTTAGCATATTCTACTTAATATCCATCTTCCTGACCTGGGGAAAAGAAAACATAAAAGGGTGAGCTCAAATGCTCAGCAAGGGCAAATAAAGGAAATAAAAATCATATCATATCTTTTTGAAAATCAAAACCTGCAAAAGAGATCATAATATCTTAACATGGAATAAATCATAGAAGTGAAAATGAGATCCCCAAAATCATAACACAAAACTTGAAACTTTGTGGCATGCACACATAATCATGGAAAATCATTTCTTGTTAGTCATAACTCATTGCCAAGACTATCTTAGTGGACAAAGTCCCTTTCTGAACCGAGTTCACTCCTCGTTTCAGTCCTGTATCACTGAACCGAAATAACCTTCCGTTCCAGTCATGTCTATCTCATGAGATATAAAATCTTTACCCAATGCATTGGAGGGAGATATAGGTCCCACCCATCTTATAATGAATCCTTTCTTATGTGTGCCACATAATCATAAAACATACATCATCGCATAACACATGAAACAAAAATGGGATTCTTGAAACATCATGACATCATAAATCAATTCATATAAGATAAAGGAATTCATAAAAATAATTCCATCACAACATGATCAAATCAATGTAATAATAGGGATAAAAACAGAACCCTTTATTATCTTAGATGGAAAATAATTTTGAAAATCACTTGAACTCCATTCTTGAGGAAAATATCCTTTCTTCTTCAAAAACATTTTTCCTTTCATAACATGTCATACAACTTTAAAATAAAATAAGTTGATTAAAAATAAACTTGAAAACTTGTAAAGGAAGCTTCTTGGAAACAATGTTTTAAAAATCCATTCATGCCGTATAAGTTAAAAAAACATTCTTCGTACTTTTGTCGGAAAAGTCAAAAAGTACCTCGTACGGAAAAACGACAAAAGATTCCTTTCATATTCTTTACTAAAAACTCAACTAAGGGTAAAATTGGATTTAAACTATTGCAAGTGGATGGAAACAATATTTCATATTGAGGGAACATGGATTTGGATGATAAAATACACCCCAGTAAATACTTACGAATAAACAATCTCGGATAAAAATGAGATTGTGATATTTCCCTTACCTTAGGTCCGATTAGCTTTGTACGTGTCCGAAGCTCCTGTATAATGGTTTAAATAATGTTATTGACTTAATCCAGAATCATACATATTTATATGATATCATATATGGTCATATTATTAGCTTCTTGTTAGTAATATTTCATTGTTACTTGTTACTCGGGTCTTTATAACTTTTTGTTCTTATGCGTGTTTTGTCGAATAAATTCTTATTCTTATCTTTAGGTTATAGATAATTCATTTCCAGAATGGTATTAGTGTATTATATACCATATTTATTCATTCAATTCATTTATATAATCATTATGAAATGAAGATCATGTAGAACGAGTCGCATCACATCGTGGAGACGGTATTCCGTACGTACGCACGAGTGATGATATCATTCCTATGATCGTGGAATTGTATTGGAGTATATATATATTATTTCAGTATCAATATTACTTCATAATAATCATATTTAGTTACTCATTACACCATTATAACCATCCTTGTAAGGTGATGGTGGAAAATAGATTACACCACGGCGTGGAGACGGTATTCCGTACGTACGCATGCGTGGTGATTTCATTTTTCCGTAGGATGGATAGAAGGTGAAATAGGGTTGTTTCATATAAAATATCAGTATGTAAGTAATACTGATGTTATTACTTTATCATGAAACAACTAAAGAAGAAGAAGTTGAAGAAGAAAGAAATTGAAAAGATCGGTAATGGATATTACCTCTTCTTTGGAACGCCTCTTTGAATCCTCCACTTAAGGAACTAAGATTGGTCTTTGGAGAAGACCAGGACCTCTAGGATTATTCTAGGGAAGTGGAGAGGAGAAAATGGCAGGGGTTGGCCGAGCTTGAGTGCTCAATTTGGTGTGAGGAGGAGGGGGAGGAGGTGCCCTTTTATAAGGGAGGAGAGGGGCACCTTAGGAATATCTCAAAATATTATTTTATATTAAAGTCAAAATCGGTTTATAATGGTTCCAAAGGGTCTTATTTCGAAGATAAAGTGGGGAAGGGTCGAAATCCTATCAACCAATAGGATTTAGACAAGTTTAGGGTATTATTTTAACCTTATCAATTAGATTTAACTCTAAGTTAAATAATTTAACTTTTACCATGTCTTTTTGTTTTCTTTCACTATATGGTTAATACACTTACTATAACATGCCAAACGAACCCCAAATTGTTTATTATTAAAATATATATCCTTATCTAAGTCATTTGGCCGAACCTTAGATTTTTAGGAATAAAATAACAATTAATAATATAATATTTGATTTAAAAACTATTTTGTGTCAATTTTGACACTATTTGATATATGATTTTTGTGAAAGTCATAAAAGAATTATATGTTCGAACCAAGTTGATTAAATCAACATTAATATATCATAGTAACCTATAAAATTATTTGAATTCATAAAAAGTCTCAAATTACATTTATTTTGGTGTTTATAACATCAATTATGTCAATATTTCATTAATAAGATAATTACTGCATCATCTTTGTGTCATAAATAAATTACATTATTTGATGTCTAAAAATTACAAATAAAATATCATCATGTAGGAACTCTTTTTAGCTTTCTAATGAATATTTACAATTGAATTTATCTTATGTATAACCCCATATTAAAAATGATTTACTTATTAAACTTTGATTTTAACTATTTTAACCCTTCTTTAAATAAATTAATAATAAATGTCCTAATCTAATCCAAGTGGGCCTAAATGGTCATATTTTATTCCTAAGTTTGTTTTTGGTCGAATTAAACTTGTCCAATAGAATTAGGACATGTGTTAGGGTAATATTAATATCATATTTACCCTTAGTTACCCTATTTACTATTAACCGCGGTAAAAAAAGTAAAAAGTTACTATTCACCAAAAAATTATTTTCATCTCATTGAACCACATTTTAGTCCTTGATATTAACCGTGTCTCTCGGATTTTCGAAATTCCAATCACAGAAGCGGTAAAATTAAGTTTTATGCAAAATTCAGTTTTTAACCTACCACTTAGTGGTTTCACTATTCATCAAAAATTGAAAGTTTTCAGAAAAATACCAAAATTTCACCCTAGGCTAATTTCGATATTCTGAGTCCAAAAATGAAGTCCATTTTGAAAAATAAAATTTATAAAATTCCAAAAAGTGGTTATTACTATTCATAACGGCTTGTTTTAATAGCATAATGTTGTTTAGTGAAACTCGGTATTGCGTACGACGCAAGCTATCGAGGAAGGTCGCGATTGCGTGTAAAGCAAGTCAAGCAAGTGTTGTGTAGAAAAAGATTCCTTTGATAATTTATATAACATAAAAGTCTCGGGTGTTACAAAGTAGGTAAATCAAAAGTGGATGTCATTTATTCCTTACCATTCCCTAAAAAATGTATAGGATGTGAGGTCTTTCCTAGGTCATGCTGGATTTTACCATTGTTTCATTCATGACTTTAGTAAAATTGCACTCCCCCTCTCCCGATTACTCCAAAAAGAAAAAGAATTTGTTTTTGATAAGAATGTGAGGAAGATTTTAATAAGTTAAAATTGAGTCTCACATCACCACCAATAATCCAACCACCTTAGTGGGATTTACCGTTTGAGCTCATGTGTGATGCCTCAAACTATGCAGTTGGGGAACTCTTGTCACAAAGGGTCGATCGAGCTCCACATGTCATTGCCTATGCCTGACATACTTCGGACTCTGCCCAAGAAAACTACACAACAACTGAAAAATAATTCCATGCCATTTTGTTTTCCTTGGAAAAATTCAGATCATACCTTTTTTGGTCCAATTTAATTGTGTTCTCAGACCATGCAGCCCTCCGGTATCTTCTTAAGAATCCGGAAGCCAAGCCACGTCTCATTCGCTGGATGTTCCTACTTCAAGAATTTAATCTAGAAATTAGAGATAAAAAAGGAGCAGATAATGTGGTGACTGAACATATTAGTAGGATCCTCATATCCTTGGAAATTTACTCATCCCCCTATATTACCATTAATGACATGTTTCCTGATGAGAAATTGTACCGAGTGCAAGATATTATTCCTTGGTATGCCAAAATTGTAAATTATTTGGTAGCATCTTTCACTCCTATTGATTTCAATAAAAACCAATCTAGTCGTCTAAAACATGAGTCTCATTGGTACATTTGGGATGACCCCTATATCTGGCACACATGTAGAGATCAAGTCCTTAGGCATTGTGTTCCTGATAGCGAGTTTCAGTCTTTCCTTAGATTATTCCACACTCTTGCTTGTTGGGGGCACTTTGGTCCCCAATGGACTGCTCGCAGGGTCTTTGATTCTGGTCACTTTTGGCCAAAACTTTTTCTATATGCCCATGATTTTGGAAAATCTTGTCCTCGTTGTCAAATAATGGGAAATTTCTCTTAAAGAAATGAAATGCCACAACAAACATTTCTTTTTCCTGACATTTTTGATGTTTGGGAATTGAATTTATGGTTCCATTTCCCAATTATTTGGCAGCTTGTACATTCTTCTAGAAGTTTATTGTGTGTCAAAATGGGTAGAGGCACGAGCTACAAGGACTGATGATTCTAAGGTAGTTATAGAATTTTTGAGAACCCAAATCTTTTGTAGGTTTGGCTTACCTAGGTTCATCATCAGTTACCAGAGTTCTCATTTCTACAAATGAATAATGCAATCACTTTTTCCTTGGTATGGGGTCAGCCATATAGTGTCTATTTCATATCATTCAAAGACAAATTATCAAGCCGAGGTGTCAAATAGAGAGGTAAAACAGATTCTTGAAAAAATGGTTCAACCCAATAAAAAATGTTGGAGTCTTTGACTTGATGATTCATTATGGGCATACCGTACTAATTTAAAAACTCCCATTGGAATGTCACCTTATCGTCTTGGTTTTGGAAAGAGTTGTCACCTACCTGTTGAGATTGAGCACCAGGCCTACTAGGTCATCAAAAAGTGAAATTCTAATCTTTCTGGTGTGTGTGCCCAAAGGAATCTACAGATTCAGGAGTTTGAATAAATGAAGAAAGATGCGTATGAAAACTCCAGGATTTATATAGAGAGAACCAAGGATTCCCACAGTCGTCTTATCCTTCATCATCAGTTCCACATCAGGCAGAAGGTCCTCCTTTATAATGAAAGGCTGAAGTTGCATCCAGGTAAGCTTTGTTCCCACTGGTTTGTCCCATACACTATTATTAATGTATCCCCATTTGGTGTTATCCTGGTTCAAAATGAAGAAACAAAGAAACCCTTCACTATCAATGGGTAGCGGCTAAAGCAATTCCATGAAGCCCTTTCGGAGATCCCAAAGAAGGAACTCTATGTTCAAGAAGCAAAATACTAGTGAAACACACCGTGTTTTATCCTCCCTTATCACCTTCTCAATTACTAAAGTGAGGAAACTGCACATTCTATGTGTGGGGGATTGGTACATTCTTTGGTTAGATAATAATTTTCCTTATTTTTTTCTTTCTTTCTTCTATTTTTCACCTTCTTTATGGTACTTTCACTTTTCCCCATATTGTTGAGTTTATTAGGCATTCCATTTTTTTCTCCTTTCTTCTCATTTTCGCCTTCTATATGGTATTTTCATTTCCCCCCATAAAAAATTTCACAGTTCCATGATTCGGTGACCATAAAAGAGGGAAAGTAAAAATACCATAATGAACGGTGAAAAATAATTTTTGTATGAAGCTAAAATAAAAGAGTGATTTTTAGTGAATTGGTTTTCTATCAATGACATAAATGGTTGTATCACTCTGAAACATTTGAGATGATTGATGCCCCTTGTGTAATTAGTTTTTGGGAAAACTATGACAATAATATGTCCGTACATTTTTGCACCAAACCACGAAGTGTGAATATTTATTACTTAATATAAGGTAAATGTATGTTAGGTTAATATTTTTTCAGATTTCAATGATATTTTCATACGTTCGTTCCTTATCTGATCTATTTCATTATTGTACCAGATTGACCTATACGTGTGTACCTAATGTCTGGCTATTGTACACCTTAAAAATGTTTGAGTCTTGGGAAGGTCAAAAACCACTCCTCATCAACCTTTGATCTTATTATAACTATTGAAATTAGTGTCGTGAGGAGATCAAATAAGGGTTGAGAGATGAGTGTGATATTTGTTCAAAATACAACTTCTAAAAAAATAATAAATGAGGGGAGTGATGAAATGTACAACATATGGTGATATCTAGGTCCGGAGCTTACGGTTTGACTTCTGGGAATTCTTAAGTGAGTGGGTCTTGAAATATGATTGCAAAGGATGTAGGGAAGGTCTGGTTTAAATTCATTCAAAGCTAAAAAAATTTTAAATAACATATATTAATTGGATTGGAAGTGGAAAGAAGATCAAGGAATGGTTTTCACATAGACACACATAGAGAGTCAGTGGAATAGTTTACTTTTGAATTCCTTTCTCATGTTGGTGTCTGAAATCTCTTTGAATTTCATTGTGATGTGATTTATGAGACATCTTTTTCCATAGGAAAAACTCCTTAGTGTGGTTCATGAATTAATCTCATTACTTTAATGAATTAAAATTTCCTCAAATGTTAAATCTTCATGATGTTGGAAATATTTATATGCATCATTTTATTTGGATATTTGACTTTTCCCAGGAGTGAAAATGTTTAGGTGTGGGGGTGTGATCGTACCATGATTCACTGTGTAATTTTCACCTTTACACCACTATGTTGAACTTGTTTTATATTGAAAATTATAAAAATAATGACAGGTTGAATTCCATTTTTGAATCATTTATTTTTTTATCACTGTTAAAAAGGGAAATGATACTTATTTTGATGATTCCATTGTAGTAGGAGGTGATTTGGAGGGCCCATGATGATGTCCAAGAAAAATGGGCCAAACTACGGAGGATCCAAGCACATAGGTGGATTAATCTTCACACTTCTATGAGACCGTTCATCCAATTGGGATGATATATTGTGTTATTGTCCAAATTTTATTGGGATACATTTCTTATGAAGGAACCCCAGACACATTCGACCATCTAGTGGCCTAGCCGACCTGATCTGTCCAGAACACCAAATACGCATGATGTCAAAAGTTGTGTGCAGTGATCTGTCCATATCTTCGAATATAGGTGTCCAACTTATGACACACCTTCGGTGGAGACAACCAAGATGTGGTGATACAACTTTGGTATTTTCTCTAAATCGTGATAAGGCTGTCTGGAGGTCAAAACACATGTGACAATTGGTTTTATGAATTTTGTGTGCTCAAAACCACCTTCCCATTTTCTTATAAAATGGCACCTTGGGCTCTTCATTTTCAAGTTCGGCCAGGAAGCAAAGATCTGGTATTTTGGAGACCCAAATAAGTCCTCTAATCATCCATGGAGTTCTAGAGGCCCCTATACTCATAGGGGAATCAAGGATGAAGAGGGATTTCCACCCGAGCCTCCTTTACCTCTCGATGACGAGCTAAACGGTGGAAGATCATTTCGAGGGAGCTACACAAACTTGGGATGGAGTTCCAACACATGTTCTTCTACTGGTTTTGTATAATTTTTGCGTTGAATATTTAACTTATTTTTTTTTCTTGACATTATTTCACCTGATTACATTTCATTTGATATAATTAAGTGGAACACTTTTTATTTCAACACCAAATGGGTTGAGATTTCATGTGGGAATCTTGGGTTGTTCCGATTGGACAAAACAATAGTCCTATTTGTCTCACACATAAATAACATTTAAGTATGATTTGGTAGACCTATTATTCTATTTTTTATAACCAAATCTTGGCACCATGATTGTTGTGCCACATGGTGGTTCTTTAAGCATCATTTGAAGAGGCAAGAGGGGAGTCAAGATCTTGACAACCTTCAACCAAAGAATTAAACAAAACCATTTTAAATTTTTAGAACAATGAACTATCCAAGATTTGTAGTGAACATGAAATGATCTTCTTATCTCATAATTATTAATACGCCACCTTTTCATTCCAACTATTAAACTCTTCAATTAAGTCATTTCATCCTAAAACTGTATTCAAAACCACCCCTATCTAAGTAATTTTTATTAAAAACGTACACTCTAAACCCACCAACGCTCCTTGAGAGATGACCTAGGGTCTTCCCTAGACTATAAAATCATCCTTAAAATCATAATCAATTTTAAAAGTCATGACAGCGTGGTCACTCCCTCAGCCTCGATCAATGTTGTCCATCTTCTGTACAAGACACAACAAGGTGCGGGCGTAGCCCATGCAGGGGTAAGTATAACGATACTCAGTAGGGACCCCAATACCTCATAGGTCTCCTAGAGTTCCACAAAGGAAATACCACAATGCAATAATTAAACTCTACTTAGGTATATTCCCATATATATACCTAAGTTATCAAGGTATACCCATCTCATTCATGAGGGAATAATACCACAAAGGTAACACCACAAAGGTAGAGATACCACATAGGTAAAACCACTGAGATAGAAGTACCACACAGGTAACACCACTGAGATAGAAGTACCACACATTTAACACCATGAAGACAACACCAAAAAGGTAGAAGTACCACACAGGTAACACCACGAAGATAGAAGTACCACAAAGGTTACACCACGATGATAGACGTGACTCAGCTCACAATCAGGTTAACTTAAGTACAAAAGTACATATGATTTTTCCCAAGGCTAGATCATATTATTCTGTTACGTATCAATACTTCTGACCCACACAAGATCGATAGGTAACTAACCCCCACTAACCCACATTGGATCTAACCCGCACAAGATCAATAGGTAACTAACCCCCTCTGTCCCACAAAGGATCGATATGTGCTAACCCACACAGGATCACTAAGCACTGACCCACACAGGATCCGTATGCACTGAACCATAGAGGATCACTAAGCACTGACCCACATTGGATCGCTGAGCACTTACCCACACAGGATCTATGTTCTTTCTTCATGTTACAACCAGCCATAGGATTCCTCACACTCAGTGCGCTCGAGCTCCTTAGAATCTTCACCTCTAGATACTAGTCATACCTCAAACACCACTAATATCCACAAAGGTGTAACCCAAAGGACCTCTATGTCATAAGGGTTCTAACACAATAGAGGGTACGTCAACCATATGTCGGCTCTGTAAGTTATAGGCATTTTAGTGTCGAGTGCCTAGTTGGATTCATTGTCGACCCAACCTGGCCATACTCCAAAATTCTCCAAAACTCTCATGGAGTATATCAAATGTATTGCCTCATCCTAAGGGTTTCAACATGACTGATGGCGCATCAATCAGATGACTGGTCTGTAAGTTATTGACATTTTAGTTCTGAGGGCCCAGTTGGATTCATGTCCCATCCAACCCGGTCATACTTATAACGGCACCAGATAACCAAACGAGTCACACTGTTATGATCCACACAGAAAAATACACGAGATGCACTACCCATTTGTCCAAAACGGATACCCAGTGAAAAGTTACATTTCACTGCAACACGTGCGAACCGGGCCTCGTGGGGCCCACGCCTCGACCTCAACTTAAATATCCAAAATTGGTCTTGAAATATCCGTCTTAATTTCAATATCACAGCACCACTTACGGTTCTCCAATCTAATGTTGTTTGAATGAGTTATGAAATAAGCAAGATTCCGTAATAATAATAACAACATTATTACTGGGCATTTCATGAACCCGAGTCACAGACTGAAATTTAATATTCAACATTAGACTTGGATCGACCGTCTTAATGACATGATCATGTCACCACTGATGGAAAGTCAATCGGAAGTTTCACATAAGAGTTATGGTGGTTCGATGATTTAATAATTATATTAAATCTATTATTTCATGACTGTTTTGGGTACCCAATCCGAAAACCTGAATAAGATATCCTATATTGGATTCAGAATGTCCATCTCAAGGTTAAGGTTGTACTGCCATAGACGGTTCATCAAACCGAGGTCGCATGGAGAAGTTGCAGACAAAATGGTATTTTATATTCAAAAGTAATAATAACAATATTTTATTATTATTATTAATTACTTATTTAATGAATTCTTCTTAACTCCAAATTAAATCAACGCTTGGAGCCCCTTGCTGTGCACCGGAAAAAAACACCATAAATTTCTTATTTTTTTTATTATTTTTACATTATTGTGTTTTAGTTTTTCTCTCTCCAATCCCCCCTTCTTCATTCATGATTTTCCTTCTTCCTCATGGCCATACCGTCGCCACCACCTCCAGCTACCCGATCCATGATGCCTCCAGTCTTTCGCACCACCTAGACACTGCCTCCCGACTTTCCTCCGCTGTCGCTCATCAAACCATCGACCTCGCCTGGAGTCGTGCCCTGAACACATGCTAGAAATCACACAGCCACGTTCCCCCTTCCGTGGGATGCCACATCTTCATTTAACCCTGGAAAAATGTGACAACAACAGATTTGCAATCCTCGGGTAGAGATCTTTGCGTTTGTATGCCGCACTCAATGAAACATTAAGTTTTTATCATGATTAATTATTTGGCGATGAAGAACGTGTGAAGAACAAAATAGAAAGGATGATGGTCTATATGTGGATCAATGGTCCTGTTTTTTTAGCTATCATCGTTGAGAATCAAGAACAAGAGGAATTTACAAATAGATATTTGTCATACTTCAAATTAAACCCCCTAACTCATAAATCTATTGGGGAACGTTCATGATTGAAGGTGGGTCAGTGTTCGTCGTTCTCGTAACAAGCTTCCAACAATGCCGCTCGAACGACAATCTTCGGTTCTCGATTGTGAGATTTGTTCTTCGTCAAGAGCCTCATGATCCTGCTCCTCTTTTCGCCAATAGAAAAAAACACCCAACCCCCAAGGAAGAGAAAATATAACTCTTAGTTTATGTAGAGATTCATTTATTTATAACTAATGAATTCTATTAATTAAAGGGATTGGTGGTTACACATTTTGTGTAACTGGGCATTTAATGCCCAACGTTTAAATTCCTGACCACCCTCTTGTGGTCCCCTCCATAAAACAATAAAAGGATAGGTGGGATGATACTTAAAATAATATATATTTATTTTATTTAATCCTCCATGAAAAACAAAAAAAACCAACTTCTTCTCTAGACCCACTATAGTCAAGGTTAAACCTCCCTTAAGAAAATCCTGATGCTGTGAGATCAAGGGTGCCTTCAAATTTTTAATCCGAGCAATGGTTCAAAAGTTAGAAAACGCCGCTCACGCGTTTACTGAACGTACCTTAAAAAAAGTTCAATAAATTAATATCGTTCACCCTCGACCTACGCCTGTCGAGGTTAGGCTCCTCTTAAGGGGAAAACACCATCATGAGCTCAACGGTACTCTCAGATTTTCAATCTGAGTTACCATTTAGAAGTTATGTATTTTACAATAAAATAATTGTCCCTTAACTATTTTATTACAGCCAAAAACTAAATTTCACTGGTGGCCCGCACCATCCAATGTTAGTATCTACCTAAAGAGAAAATACCCTCACAAGATTAACTGTGGTCTTCGATTTTTAATCAGAGTAACCGTTTGTGAGTTATAATAATTTGAAAAATAAAATAACTTTATTTAATTATTTTATTTATGGTTATGCCATTTTGGGTTTTCCTATAGGAGGACCACACCGACTAAAATTTAGTCGTACATAGGGTAAACCTTCCATCCTGAGTGTAATGGTAGCCTCATATTTCTAATCCGGGAAACCATTTAAAATTTATTCCAGTTTTTCAGGAAAACTGCTTACGCATGCTATTTAATGTTTAACAAAACTTCGACGGATCATTTTGGGAACTCAAAGCCTCAGAATCATGTGCCATCATATTTCATGGTCTTGAAATTATTCCATATAATTAAAAAATATATATGGAAATTTTGGGACATTACACAACCCCTACTACTCCTCTGTCTCACACTACACAATTTCTACTAATAGTATGGAAAGACTGTTTTCCAAATTTCTGGGGTTTCGAGATCCAAAAAATCCCTAAACACCCCCATAAACTCTGTGACTCAATTGGGTAAAATCATAAGGTCCATTTAAAGAAATTTAAACCAATAATAAACAATGCATACCTTCTTGAAAATATTGGTCATCAGAACCTCCCATCCTTAAGGCAACTCATTCTCAAGTTAGCATTCTAAGGGTAAAGAGATATCATCAGCAAAGAGTCCTTACCACTGAGCTTGTATATCATGTTCTCATTCCTAGGTCTAGTCTAGTACTCATCCATGATTCCATATCACCCATACCAAAGGAACTAACATACTTTGAAGTTTCTTCACACTCAAATACACAATTTGAAAATGATACTCCTTGAAGGAAGCATCCATATCCTACTCAAACTCATTTGGCTGAAAGGCATGTGATGTGTCTGGATAATACTAGAAAAGATAAGATACATGAAATAAATCATTCATTTAATGGTATATATGATGAAGTGTTATCTATTAAGACATTGTTTTGATCTATTTCGCAGCCTTGAAGGGTCCCATGAACCTAGGTGAGAGCTTATCCTACCTTCGAATACATCTATAGACCAACCTGGGTGAGTTTCGTAAGAAAAACCGGTCAACAACTTCGAACTTGAGATTTTTTCAGCATCATTTGGCAAATGACTACTATCTAGACAGATCTATCATCATGTAAAATCTAATTAATTGGAACCTCTCTATAGTCTTCTATACGAGGCATGATCCAATCATAGCTACCTCCATTACCTCTAATTAGCAGAAATGTGAATAGTAATGGCTAACATAAAAGGATTCAAAAGGATCCATCTCAATGGTAGCTTGAAATATATTATTATAAGAGAATTATATAAGAGGAATGTTCTTTTCTTAAGAACCATTGAAGTCAAGTACACTTGAATAAAGCATTTCCTCTAACACCTAAATCATACACTCCATCTATCCATCGGTCAAAGGTTGATAAACCATGCTAAAAAGTATCTATACACCCAAGTCCTTCTTTAACCACAACCATAAATATGACATAAAATGAGAATCTATGTCATAAATGATAGAACTAGGAGCTCCATGAAGACATAAAACCTCCCTGATGTACATCTTCCAAATATCATCAATGTGAAGGTCTCTCGAATAGGTAAGAAGTGTGCTCCCTTCATTAAATGATAAAAAAGAACCCACATTATTTTAATAACCATGTTCTTTATTGAGATATATATCAGGTACATTCCATCAATTTTTTGTTTAACTATTTAAATATGTCCTAATGTGGATTCCCATTGAGGTTATGGAGGTGAAGAGGGTTTCTAAGGATGGTTCAAAGCACAAAAACCAATTTTTTGGGTGAAAAATGCATGAAACATTGTTTGTAGAAACTATGTGGGGTAGGCTGCATGGTCACTTCTAAATGTGGTAAGCTGGACAGAGGGAAGCTATAGGACGGATGATTTGTTAAACCATGTGATTTGTGTTTCACACCCCTATGATAATATCTAAAAATATTGATAGTGTACCGAGACATGATTTACACACAGTTAGTCAAATCATGTGAGAAAACTATGCGAAGTTCCTATTTTCTATATAAAAGTGCACATTCTTGGAACACAGTTTGTCCACCCATGCATCCAAACACTACAACCCAGTGTTTTTGGTGAATTTACCAAATGTAACCTAATTAAATCCATTTATAACCCAATTTTGTAGCTTTTATTATGTTAGATACACTTGGACCTTTGAGGGGGTTTCTTTTAATAATATTCTAGTATTTTCTTCTAACTCCATCTAGTCTTGGAATCAAGAATAATTTGTCTCATTGGATCTACATTACTGAGTTATTCATTAATTTTGTGTCATTCCTCATTCAGATCAGTATCGACCATGATATTTAGGTGAAATCTAATTATCTCTATTTATCTGATCTTCGTATATTCTTTTATTTTCTCCCAATTTTAGTTGAATTAGGATCTGATAGTGGATGAGTTATCCACTACAGATCTACAATCAGTTGTATCATTCTTTTCATTCATAGTTTATGTGTTTATATATGTCATTGTACAATGCACCCAATTCTTAGAGTGACTCCTTCAAAATGGATTTAAATCCTTGACTTAATTTTATAGGTAATACCGTTTTAATCAATGAGACCAAAAGAAAAATGATTATTGGTTTTTTAACTTGAATCAAAAGCACCCCTTTGGTGTGTTGTTTAGTTATTTGGACCACCATAGGTGGATTAATTTTGGATCCCTTTTTGTGTGACTTTTACCCCATGCCACAGAAGTTTAATAAAGAATTATCAATTGATGAATTGAATTGTAATTGGATTTTAAAATTGAATTGATAGAGAAAAGGGAATTGATTCCATGTCCATAGACATTTTTCATGTGTTGGTTAATTAAGAATGATATTCATGTTATAAGGAAATTCCCATGTGAGTTAAATTGAAGACCAAGCCTTCTAATATTAGTTGTTCCTTGTGTCACCTCCTCAGGTGAGTTTTAAATGATATGTTCATAGTAATGAACTTGAAAAAAATAAATGATATGGATTAAAATATATTGAATTTTAATTTGTTCATTGGGTAACACATGGATTCTCATAAGAATGTCATGGATAGAATCATTTGGCCTCTACCCTCTTTATGCTCAGGTAACACTTCAACTCCTGATATGTACTTTCATGGACAGACTCATAAAGATGACTTTTATATGAAAAGTGATACTTAGAATCCATATAGAAGGCCATGGATGGACTTATAGGGTATTTGATCATATATTAAATGGGTGACAATTGGGATCCCTTAGTGGACCTCTAAGGATGGACTTGAATGGTCGTAATGTTATACCACGACTAGATAAATACTATGATTTCTATGAAAAAAATACTAGGGTGAGATTGTAAGGTTCTTGGTTCATGATACACCTGGAGAAATACCTGGATTATAAATTTGGATGTCCTAGGATGGGCACAGGTTCATATGTGAATAATGAATGAAATGAATTTTTATGATGCATCTGTCAAGCCAAAACACGAACTTGGATTCAGTCAGTGACATACATTATATGGATGACCTATTTAGGAATTCATTTATCATATCCTTTCATAGGGGATTATGGGAGTTTAGATAGGTCGTGAGACTTACTTATTAAATAGAACTGATACATTAAATGAATTTGATTATAAAATGAGAATTTGTACTTTATAGGATGTTTACTTTCAATACTTACTTTACGTTTCCAATTACTACATACACACTATTATTATTATATATTAATTGACTGGAAGGGACAAGATCTTGGGTGGTTTCCTAATGGTATTATATCTCACAACATGTTAGGTCCACATTTGGGTACTCCAAAATACTATATGTTTCTCGGTATGTAAAAGGGAAAGAAGCTTGATATAGGTTCTTGACTACTGCTTATGAGCATAGGAGCACGAAACTGAGCTAAGGCTCGTGATACTAGTTGGAATTTTTTTTTATTTTTTGTACTTTTGATACATTTACTGTATTGTACTATTTTATACCTTTTGGATTAATTTATTAGATACATGACATGTATAATTATATTCGGTATATAAGATTCTTTATAATATGATTTATCTAGTCCTATCTTGTTCATTTATTTATGGTCTGGTCATTATTACTACTAATGATACTTATCTTCTATTGTATATCCATTTTGATAAACTCTTGTGATAATGTAATAGTCTTTACACTGACACACCTAGGCCTTCATGTTAGTCAGCATCCTCTAGAATTTAGGGATATGTACTTGAGGCTATGTGGCCAACCGGGCTTAGGGAACCTTTTAGTGGCATCCAGGTCCGGGACATTACAAAGTGGTATTAGAGCAATCTTTTTGGGTTTTCCTTATTATTTACAAAAAATAGATAAAAATATGAAGGAAATGGAATTTGGTAATGAGCTATTATTGGGTGTAGCTAACCCATATATATGAAATATCTAGATTGACTTGAGTTAAATTGTGGTTCTACAAATTTTGACTATTACAATTGATTTGATTCCACTGTTGGGTGATGCACTTTAATTGTGATGTTATTTTTGATATTATTATGGGTTGTATTATGTTAAAAACTAATGAGATGAGGGTATTATATCTCAGTAATTATCTTAGTCACTTTATAGGAATCACATGTCATGCATTATACCATTCTATTTAGGATGCATTACCTATTTCATGCATTTGTGATAAATATACATGATGTTGTGGTAGGTATTCTATAATGTGTTGTGTTGTGAATTATGGGGTACCAAATTTCGGTTCATGATGTGTATGTTCCCTTAGGGATTGGAATTTTTCGAACCATTTGTTTCAAAATTTTAAAATGAATTTTGAAAAAATGTGAAATAAATGAAATGTGAAATGAAAGTGAGAATGAAATGGAAACTGAGTTGTTTATAGTAGATAAATTGACCAAGACATAGCCATAGTTTTGAGAATTAGGTAGTATATCTTTCTTATATAAAATATGTACATCACCCAAAACTGACTCAGGGAGTAGACATAGGGGTGTGTTCTTATATAGGATGACTTGTACTTGTGTTTTTTCAATATATGTTCATTTAGTTGGGAACTTTGATAATGATTTTGAACTGAGGTGTGTTTTTGTCATTGTAGAGGCATGACACCACGATAACTTCTAGTAATGTGCTAGGGGTGTGGCGATGACCACACTGTGGAGGTGGTGGGCTATAGGTTATTGTTATAACCTCACTTAGTTTCAACTATGGAACTGGTAGTTGTACCTACACAGGTGCTAAGGAACAATTCCAGGAAGGCTTTGTATGATTCTTGCAGACTATTTTGGGAGCACTGGGATCTACCATGACTATGATATAGTTGATGTGTGAGTTCCAAAAGCAACATTCACCCATGTTTTTTGGGGATGGAGGACCATAGGCTACAAATTCATGGGTAAATTCCATTCTATTTATCTTTGAGCATCTTGAGATGCCTCCCGAGAGGAGGGTAAAGATCACTATGTATATACCATGTGATTACAACAATAGATGATGTGGTGTTTTTAATCAGATGGATGATCATTAGGATATGTATTAGAGGTATTTTCATATGAATTTTTATGACTAAACATAGTGCATAACCTAAGAAAGGATGGAGGTGCAAGCTAGGGAGGTTTTGTATATTGACTTGATACTATATTTAATAGAAGTAGGAAGTGTCATACGGATCTTCAATGATTTTAAATTAATAGGCAAAGGATATAATCAGGTTTCCAGGTGAGGTGCTACCAGTGCGGTAGGCTGGGACAAACAACACCCTAGTGCACGAGGGACCCAATCAAGTGCTAATCCTACGACAAGATGGGTAATCTGCAAAACGTTTTTAGAACATTTTCTTTATTATTTATTAAGAAATATTCTAAATCGACTCTACGTGTAGGATTGGGGTCATCAGTTTCTCAAAAGGAATAGAACTGGAGTACAACAAGCCGATCATGCCGAGGTGGTGGTTCAGACCACTATTTTTTAGGGACAATAGAGTGGATTTACTCAGGGTAGAAAGGAAATATCAAAGGGATGTAGATCATGCCAAAACATTTAATGAAACAGACCCTTGAGGAATAAAATATGAGACCTTACACTATGAGAGGTACTATTGTAGTATCCTAAACTTTAGCATTTAATCTTTTCAATATAGGGGGTTCTCATTGATTTATATTTTTCCCATTATGGAAAGCCTTGGTATCAATTTTCAATGTTCTGATAGAGTTATAATGCTTGAATCTCTATTGGGGATTAGAACAAAAGATTTATGTAAGTGTAGGGAGTTCCCCCTTGAGATAGACAAGATTCACTTCATATGGGATCGCTTTTTCCCCAAGATGTAATCTTTTGATATCATTCTCGTGTTGGAATAATTGGTTCCATTTCATTCCTTCATATATTTACATCACTATAGTGTGACCTTCACATAACTAGAGGGAAAAGACTTCATTCATAAGGGAAAATGAGATGTCCATACATTTATTGGGACTCGAGCCTTGTCGTATGGGTGGTATGACAACCAAAATTGTGAGATTATATATGGATGACCAGGGAACGCATAAGGATTATTTACCTCTAGTGGTTGATCGTTTCATGGACATTTTTTCAGATGAATTTTTAGGTTTACCCCTAATGAGAGAGGTGGAGTTATTTATCGATCAAGTACTAGGAGATTCATCAATATCAATTCCTCCTTATAGGAGGGATATTATTGAGATGGAGGAGGTAAATATTCAACTAGAGAATTTATAGGTAAAGAGTTTTATCTGAACTAGTACTTATCCTTGGTGTTAAACGATCCTTTTTGTGAAAAAAGTGGATGGAACTCTTAAGATATGTGTGGATTAAAAAAATTTAACTATGTAAAGATTAAGAATTGGTATCCTCTACAACAGATTTATGATCTCTTCGACCAACTATGAGGAGATTTAATTTTCTAAAAAATTGATTTACGACCTGGTTATCACCATGTGTGTGTTAGACAATCAGACATAACTCACACTACTTTTCATATCAGGTATGTTCTATAAAAATATTTGGTTATGCCATTTAATCTCACAAACACGCTAGAAATCTTCATTTAACTGATTAACCAAGTCTTCCATCCTTATGTGGATTTATTTTTTTTTTGTGGTTTTTGTGGATGATATCTTGGTGTATGATCACACTCAACATGGCCATTCCAAACAACTTCAGTTAATATTGAATACACTAAGATATAGTCAGTTATATGATAATCTCATAAAGTTCCACTTCTGGATGGATTAGATTCACTTCCTTGGTAACATTGTCTTAGAGATATGAGTATCCGTCAACCCAAATATAGTGAGAGATATAGTTTTCTAGGAGTATTCCAAGAACATCTTTGAGGTACCATGTTTCTCAGGTATAGATATATATTACAGTCATTTCACACAGGACTTATCATACCTAGCAGGGCCGCTTATAAGTTTGACTAAAAATGAGGTGATGTTTATATACTCTAATTCATGTGAGAGGACCTTTCAAGAGCTAAAATGGAGATTGGTTTTAGTACTAATATTTATTTTTATAGATCCATGAATGAGTTACATTGTTTTTTTCAATTCATATAGTATCAATCTAGTACCTATTCTTATACAGGGAGATAAAGTCATAGAATATGAGTCTTGGAAGTTGAGGCCACATGAGAGGAATTACCTAATTCATGATCTTGAGTTAGATTAAATTGTTCATACATTGCACTATTAGAGACATTATTTACTTGGAGATAATTTTGTGGTTTACACAGAGAACAAAATCCTCAAGTACATATTTACACATCTGGATCTAAATCCAAGGAAACAAATCTGGGTTTAATACCTATAGTATTTCAAATTTTATATTTCCTACCTACATGGTAAAGTAAATGCATTGGATGATGATCTAATCTATAGAAATAAAATATAGGTAGTTCAACAGGCCACTAGAGAGTGGAAGCTCATGTATTGGTTCTCTAATATCCACTTTGAGGTTCAAGATAGTCATTAAAAGACTTATCTTTCATCCATAGCTATTAACTCTACCCTTCTAGATAGAGTGATGATGTGGTAGCTATTAGATTCTGAGGCCTAGTCCTACAAGAGTGTGTGGAAGGTGAGAACCCTCCTTCTAGTTGGATCATAGGGGAGGATGTAATTCCTGGAGTACATGGTAGCGTATTGGTCTTAAAAGACAGGAATGAGGATATGATGCATCAATTTTATGATTTATCTTAGGAAGTACACCTTAGTGACAGTACTGCATATCAGTATTTACATCACCAATATTTATGGTTAGGTATGAAAAGAGATGTTGTGGGTTTTTTCATGAGATGTTCCACCTATTAGTAGGTGAAGGCAGAACAAAAATGAAAAGTCAGACTTTTATAGAATCTTTTCATTCTCAAGTGGATATGGGGTGATTCCCTGATGGATTTTTTGATGGGTTTACCAAGGTCACCTCGATGTAATGATGTTTTTTTGGGTTGTTATTCATAGTCTCACATATATGTCTCATTTACTACCTATCAAGGAGACCTTTATAGTGGATTATATTGGGAGGTTATATATCATTGAGATAGTATGACTTCACGGGGTACCCCATACTACCATTTCATATAGGGATGCCTAGTTTACTTCATTTTTTTGAAAAGACTTTTTATGGAATTTATGTACCCAAGTGTTTCTGAGAACAACATGTCACCCTTAGATAGATGGTTAGTCATATCACACAATACAAGTGCTTGGGGACATGAATATTATATTTTAGGGGCTCTTAGGAAAGGAATACACCCCTATTTGAATTCCCCTAAAATAATAGATTTTAGTGTAGTCTTCAGATAGCCCCTTTTGGGGATTTTTATGATATTCCATTCCAATCACCCCTTTTTTGGTTAGAGGTTAGAGATGTATATATGTTTGGACCTCATCTTGTTCAGGAGACTAAAGAGAATGTGAAGTTTATTTGGAAGTGGATGGATACTGCGCAATCTAAATAGAAAGTATACAACAATCACTGTAGAAGACCTCTTGAGTTCGGGGTTAGGGATCAGGTATTTTTAAGTGTCTCACCATGGTTGGGACATTGGAGGATTTGGAGACATGGTATGATTTCACCAAAATATGTTGGGCCATTCAAGACTATAGAGAGAGTCTGGTCGATGGCCTATCAGTTGCAGTTACCTCAGATGTACTGGTCGATGCACGACGTTTTCTATGTATCACAGTTGCAACATTATCATTCAGACCCATCTCAAGCTTTTTATCCCAAGGTGGTTGAGTTATAGTTAGTTGCGTCCTTTGAGGAGTATCCTATATATATTATGGATCATAACAAGAAGGTTCTATGAGGTTGTTCAGTTCCTCTAGTATGAGTTCTATATAATAATGTCCATGTAAAGTATAATATTTGGGATCGGGATGCTGATGTATGAGTACAGTGGCCAAATTTGTTCATAGATTATTCTTCACCACCCTTGGAAGGTCAATTCGAGGATGAATTTATTTAAGGGGGATGTTTTTAAGAACCTGATTCTTTCGTGAGTTATAAATCCTTTAATTTCCCTAAATTTTCAGTTTAAATGTTTAAATATGGCCTAATGTGAATTCTCGTTGAGGTAATAGAGGTTATAGGGGTGTCTGGAGAAGGTTTGAAGCCCGAAACCCATATTTTGTGTGAAAAAGACATGGTACACAGTTAGTTTAAACTCTGTGGGTAGGGCATGTAGTTACTTGTAACATGCTAAGATGGAAATATGGAAGCTATTGGCTTAATGGTTTGTTAAATAGTTTGATTTCTTGTGCATGCCCCCTGAGAATGTTTTAAATTTTCGATAGTGCATTGAGCCATAGTTTCTGTATGGTTAGTCATACTATTCGATCAGACCATGTAAAGTGTCCCTTTCTTATAGAAAAGGGCGCACGATTGGTGCAAGATTTAGCCAACTATGTGTCAAAACCATATGACCCATTTTTTTTTGTGAATTTACCCTCATTAAATCTATTTATAGCCTAATTTTACTTATTTATTACATTAGATTGCCTTGATCTTTGAGAGGTTTTCTTTGAATAATATTCTAGGATTTTCTAATGACTCACTATTTAAGCTCAGATTCAAATTTTTTTTACCTCATTGGATCCATGTAAGGGATATTTGGATTCCTTTTCTTATGTTCCTCATTTGGTTTAGTTTTAGCTGTGCTATTTAGGTGCAAGATAATTTCCCCTATTTATAGGTTCCTAATTTGTTCTTTAATTTTATCCTAATATGATTCAAATCAAGAGCTGATACTAGATGATATATCCACTAAAGACCTATGGTAGGTGGTCTCATGCTTTTTCTTCAAACTTGGAGTGTTTATATATTTTCTTGTTATATGTGCCCAATTCTCAGAGCGAAACCCTTGAAATGGATTTAAATCCTTGAATTAAATTGATTTGAAAGACCTATGAAATTAATGAGACCCAATGTTAAATGATTATAGGTTATGAACCTTGAATAATAAAAAACTCTTGGGTCTGTGTTTTAGTTAATTGGACTACCATAAGTGGCTTGATTTATGATACCTTTTGGTGTACCTTTTACCCTATCAATCAGGATGGTGAATAATGAATTGTCAATTAATGAACTGAATTGTAATTGGATTTAAAACTTAATTTTAAATAGAATTGATATAGGAAAGGGAATAGAATCCATTTACCTATACATTTTCCATGTGTTGGTAAATTAAGCATGATATTCTTATTATAATGAAATTATCATGTCAGTTAAAATAAAGACTAAGACTTCTAAGCATATCCATGCCTTGAGTTAACTTTTTAGGTGTTTCTTAAATGAGATGTTATTGGTAATAAACTTTAAATGATTAAATGATATGGATTAAATGATATTTAATGTTAATCCATTCCTTGGTTGACACATGTGTTATTATAAAAATTCCATAGATGGACTCATTTGGCTTCTACCTTGGTTATTCTTGGGTGACACTTGGACTCTTGATATGAACTATCAAGGAAGGGATCACGGGGGATGAATATTATATATCGAGTGATACTTGGACTCTATATGAAATTAAATGGATGGAATTAGAGGGAATTTTATCATATATACCATGGGTCACATTTGTGATCCCTTAGTGGACTACTAAAGACATACTCAAATGACCATTATGTTATACCACACCGAGATAAATACTAGGATTCATATGAGAAATACCTAGGATGGGTTTGTAGGGTTCTTGGTTTATGCAACACATGGAGTGATGCATGGATTCCAAATTATTAATTCCAAGGATGATATTGGGTTTATATGTTAATAATGAGTGAAAAGAATTTTTATGATACATCCGCCAAGCTAAAGTGCAATATTGGATTCTGTCTGTGACTTACACTTTAGGGATGGCCTATTTAGGCATCTCTTGATCATATCCTTTCATGGGGGATTTTTGATGTTATTCCAAGTCTTGAGACTTACTTATTAACTATAATTGATATATTTAATGAATTTTATTATAAAATTAGAACCTGGAGTTTATAGGATGTTTAATTTTAGTATGTCCTTTTTCTTTCTTTTTACTGCCTGTACACTATTATTATTATATATTCACTGACTAGATGAAACTAGACCTTGGTTGGTTTTCTAATGGGATTTTATGTCACACCATATTCAATCCACATTTGGGTACCCAAATAGACTATATGTTTTCTGGTGTGGTTAAGGGAAAGCACCCTGATACAAGTTCTTGACTACTTCTTAAGAGCATAGGATCACATGAATGAGCTGAGGCTCGTGATTCTCGATGGATAGTTTTGGGTTTTTTTTAATTTTAATATGTGCATTGTATTTTGATGATACGTACCCATTTTGGATTCATTATTAGACACATGGCATGTATCATCATCTTCTATATATGATATTCCTTTTGGTATGATTTATCTATTCCTATCTTGTTCATTTATCTATGGTATGCTCATTATTACTGATTCCTCTAATTATATGTTATTGTATAATGGATGTGATACTATCTAGTGATGATGACATAGCCTTTCCACCAAAACACCTAGGCCCTAATTGTTATTCAGTTTCCTTTGGAATTTGGGGATATGCGCTTGAGGCCATGTGGCCAAATGATATTGGGCACCTTTCTGTGGCATCTGGGTCCAAGACATTACAAAGTGGTGTATCGGATCATTCTTTTCTAGTTTCATTTATTATTTGGTGATAATATATAGGGACTGGAAGGAAATATAATTTTTTAATGATCTTTTCTTGGGTGAAGATGACACATGTACAAGAAAAAGATATATTTCCTCGAATTAAATTGTTATTTTCTATATTTTGACAATTATAGTTGATTTGATTCCACCGTTGGGTGATGTAATTAAATTGTGATGACATTATTTATATAATTTTGGGTTCTATAATGTTGTAACTTGATGAGATGAGGGTATTCAATTTCATTCATCATCTTTGGAAATTTACAGGAATCACATTTCATTCATTATATCATGCGATTTAAGATGCATTACTTGTTTCATGCTATTGTGATAGGTATTGTGATAGATATACATATTATTGTGATAAGTATTTAGGAATTTGTTATGGTGTGGATTAGGTGGGAACCATATTTTGGTTCCTGAGGTGTATGACACCTTATGGATTATAATTTGGTGAACTATTTAGTTCATCCTTTTTAAAATGAACTATGAAAAAAATGAAATAAATGAAGCGGGAAATTAAAGTTGGAATTAAATGGAAACTAAGTTGTTTATAGAAAATAACCTGACCCAGACCAGATCTTAATAGTGGGAAGTAGATAACATCTCTTTCTAATATGCGATCTTCAGGTCTCTTAGACCGGACTCATGGATTAGGTATATGGGTGTGTTCTTATATAATAAGTCTTGTACCTATACATTTTCAATATTTTCACCTTGAGCTGCAAACATTGATAATGATCTAGAACTAAGGAGTGTGTTTGGAATTGTCGAGGCATGCCAACATGATGAACTCTCGTCGTATGCTGAGGGTGGTGATGACCACACACCCGAGGAGGTGTTCTATAGGCTATTGGTGGATCCTAACTTAGTGAAAGCTACCACACCATTAGTTGTAGCAGACACAAGTATTGAGACATAGTTCCATGAAGGCTTTATGCGATTCCTAAAAAATATTCATGGAGCATCGTGACCTGCCCCAACTATGGCAGAGGTGATGTGTAAGTTCCAACCGCATCATCCACCCATGTTTTTAGGTTATAGAAGACCAAAAGATGCATGTTGATGGCTAGTGTCCATGCGATCTATCTTTTAGAATCTTGAGATGCCTCCCAATAAGATGGTAAATCTCTCTATGTATATGTTATGTTATTCCACCAAAAGATTGTAGGATGTTATTACTCATATGGATCATCATTGGGAGTTGTCTTAGAGGTATTTTAATATTTTATTCTATGACTACTTCTATACTGAGACATTGAGGGCAAATAGGGACTAAGAGTTCATGCTCCCAGAGCTTAGTGGATTATCAGTAATGGATAATTTATCCAATTTTACTAAGCTCCATCACTTAGTACCTATTCTAATGGGTGAAAATTTTTCCATATCCAAGTGATTCAAGGATATTCTTAGGTATGACATATTATCATAGGTTAATTCGTTTCAGATGACTACCATTTTTTGAAAAGTGAAATAGGTTCTTATCAAAGAGTGTAATCTGAGAGGATGGATGTGTGAGTCAGGGTGGTTCAATACCTAGACCTGGTACTACATTGAATGGTAGAAGAAAGTGTCATATGAAGATCACACATGATAACATTAGTATCTAGAGCACATACTCAGGTAATATGTGAGGTTCTACCTATGTGGTAGGCCAGGACATATGAAACCTTAGTGCATGAGGGACCCAGTCGATTATCGATCATGTGGCAACATGGGTTATTTACAATTATTTTGGTGAAATTTCCCTTTAGAATCTAGTAAGGGTGGATTTACACTGACTCCACATGCAAGATAAGCGTAAATTTGTTTCATTAATTATGGATCTGGAGTATATATGGCTGATCAGGTTGAGGCGGTGGTTGTGGCCATGGTAGTCAGACATAGATTTTGTAGTGACCATCGAGCAGAACTGCTCAGGGTAGCTAGGTAGTATCATAGGACCATAGATCATTCTATATATATGCAGTGAAACCAAAACATGATGAGAAAAATCCAAGACCTTCTACTATGATAGGTACTACTCTAGTAGCCTCTAATTTAGCATATACTCTTTTTGATATAGGGAATTCCCTTAGATTTATATTTTTGATCTTTTTGGAGAGCCACTGGATTAGTGTTCAATGTTACGATGGAATTATGGCACTAGAAATTCCATTGGGGATTGGAGAGGAGGATTTATGTTAGTGAAAGGAGTTACCCTTGAGATAGGTGGGTGTCAGTTTATATGAGACCTCATTATCCTCGAGATGATAGGTTTCTACATCATTCTCAGGATGGACTGATTGGTTGCCTTTCATGATTTCATTGATTTTTATCACATTAGGGTGACTTTCACATCACCAGAGGGTGAAGATTTTATTCACAAGGGTGAATGTGATGTCTAGGAGAATCAAGATGGACTCAGTCATCATGGGATGGGTGGGATGAAAGCCTAAATTGTGAGTTAATATCTGGATGATCAGGGAACACATCTGAAAGACTTCCATCCATTGGATGATCATTTTATGGATGCTTTCTCAGATGAATTTTCAGGTTTACATGTAGTGATAGAGGTGGAGTTCTCTATCAATCTTTTTACAAGAGAGGCATCAGTATCCATTCCCCCTTATAGGATGACTACAACTAAAATGTATGATCTCAAGAGGTAGTTAGAGGATCCAGAGGCCAAATGGTTTATCCAACCTAGAACTATTCTATGGGGTCCACGAGTCCTTTTTTGTGAAAATTCTGCATGGAACTATTATGATATATGTGGATTACCAGAAATTGAACCAACTGACTCTTAAGAACTGGAATCCTCTACCACGTCAAGTTGATCTCTTTGACTAACTCTAAGGATCTTAGGTTTTCTTGAAAATTTATTTTTGTTCTAGTTATCATCTGGTGCATGTAAGACCATCAGGCATACCTCACATAGATTTTCAAATTAGGTATGGTTTATATGAGTATTTGGTTATACTGTTTAGTCTCACAAACATGACACCATACTTCATGGAACCAATGAACTAAGTATTCCATCCTTATATGGATTCGTTTATTTTTTGTGCTTTTTATTGATGATATCATGATTTATTCTATCACTTGACATAAGCATGAACAATATCTTGGGATCATATTAAATAAAATGAGAGAGAATCAGTGCTAGGATTACAATGTACCACTTCTATATGGATTAGTTTCACTTCATGGGTCACAATATCTCATAGATAGGAGTATCCATTGACACAGAGAAGATGAGAAATATAGTTTCCTATGAGAATACCATGAACATATTTGAGGTATGATGTTTATTAGGGCTATCTATATATTTCATATAGGACTTATCATGCCTATAAGTGATTCTTACGTTCTTGAATAAAAATGGTGTGATGTTTATATGGTCATATTCATACGAAGTGACCTTTTAAAATATTAAAGGAATATTGAATTCAATTTCAATATTTATTTTACCAAATATAAGAAGAATTTGCAATGTGTACTGTGATACATCAGGTATCAGGATAGGAGCAGTTCTTATGCAGGTAGATAGAGTAATAGTATACAGGTCTTGGCAGTTAAGTTCATACGAGAGGAATTACCCAACACATGATATTGAGTTTGCTGTAGTTGTTCATTCATTGCACTGTTGGATACATTAATTACCTGGAGAGATTTTTTAAGCGTAAAAAAACCACAAAATCGTCAGGTAAATATTTAATTAGTGTGATATTAATCTAAGGTACTGATGGTGGGTTGAATACCTATAATATTTCTACTTTGAGATTTCCTACACATCTGGTAAAGGAAATGAATTGGTCAATGAACTAAGATGGGGGACTAAGATATAGGTAGTTCAACAAGACAATATTGAATGGAAGCTTATGAATTTGTTCTATGAGATGCACTTAGATGTGAAGGATAGTTAATGACAGACTTATCTTTCATACATAGTTGTTACCAATACCCTTCAGGATAGATTTAGGATGATACAACTACCAGATTCGAAGGGAACAATGTTATGTGAGAGTGTTGTAGGTGATGAACCTCCTCTTATTTGGATCGTAGGTGAGGATGAAATTATACGAGTACATGGTTGAGTATGGGTTTCAACATAAATTTTTGAGGACCAGATGTGGTACTTTCATGCTTCAGCTTGGGTAGTGCACCCTGGTGTCACCAAGATGTATTGGGATTTACATTGCCAATACTGGTGGGTGGGTATGAAAAGAGATGTGTCAGGTTTTTTACGATATGTTCCACATGTCAGAAGGTGAAGGTAGAACACCAGTGACCAACCAGACTTTTACAATAGTTTCCCATTCCAAAGTGGAAATGGGATTCCATCATGATGAAATTTCATAATGGTTTTGTAGATATTTCCTCTAGGTAATGATTCTATTTAGGTTTTTGATGATAGGATCAAATAGGTTTCTTATTTCCAACATATCAGGGAGACATTTTTAGTAGATGCGTTTGGGAGGTTGTATATCCATGAGGTAGTATATATTCATGATGTCCCATATACTAACGTTTTATATAGGGACACCCGATTTATTTCACGATTCTGGAAAGGACTACCTAGGGAGTTAGATACCCATGTACTTCTAAGAACAACATACCACCCTCAGAAAAATGGTCAATCAAAGTGCACAATACTAATCCACGAGGATGTGTTGTAGTTATGTGTCCTAGATTTTGGGGGCTCTTGGGAAAGGCAGGGGCCCTTGGTTGAATTCTCCTACAATAATAGATTTTAGTTTACTATTAAGATGGTTCCTTATGAGGATTTTTACTATAGTCCATTTCGATCACCCATGTGTTGGTTATTGGTAAGAGATGTAGCTATGTTTGGACCTCATCTTGATCATGAGACCATAGATCAGGTGAAATTGATTTGGAAGCGGATGGATACTGAACAATATTGATAGAAATCATATGTCGATCACTATAGATGACCTCTAGAGTTCGAGGTCAGGGATCAGATATTTTTAATTGTCTCACTAATGTTGGGACACAGGAGGATCAAGAGATTGGGTAAGCCTTCACTAAGATTTTTTGTGCCGTTTGATATTTTTGGGGGAGTCGGGCCGATATCCTATTTGTTGTAGTTAACTAAAAGGTACTATTCCATGCATGTTTATTTTCATGTATCTCAGCTATACTGTTATCATTCAAACATATCTCATGCTTTTCATCTCAAGGATGTTGAGTTACAGGTAGATGCATCATTTTAAGAACATCCTATAATTATTGTGGATCGTATCATGAAGGTATTATGGGTATGGCCAGTTTCTCTAGTAGGGTTCTATGGAAGCACGACCATTTACATGGAAAAACTTGGGAGTGGGAGGCCTATGTATGAGGAGAGTGTCTAGATTTGTTCACAGGTTATGTTTCACCACCCCTATAAGGGCAATTTGGGGACAAATTTCTTTAAGGGGGGATGTTTGTAAGAACCTGGTTCTTTCTTGCGGTACGAATCATTTAAATTACCTAAATTTTTAGTTTAAATATTTAAATATGGCTTAATGTTAATGTTTTTTGAGGTCATGGAGGTGACAGGTGTGACCAAGGCTGGTTCAGAGCTCGAAACCTAGATTTTGGGAGAAAGGGGCCTCACACATAGTTAATAGAAATAGTGTTGGGCAGGATGCATGGTTACCTATAACCATGATAAGTTGGATGGAGGGAATCAATATGCCACAGAGTCTGATAAACCATGTGATTTAGGTGACTTTTCCATGTGATAAAATCTAAATTTTTTGACAGTGGATGGAGACACGATTTGTGCATGATTAGTCAAACTGTGTGAGCAAACCGTGTGAAGTTCCACTTTCCGACAACAGAGAGCACATGGTTGATGCATAATTTGTCCAACCTTGCATCTAAACCATGTTACTTGGTGTTTTTAGTGTATTTTCCAAATTACCCCTAACTAAATCTACTTCTAACAAAAATTTCCCTCTTTTTTCATGTTGGATAGGCTTTATCCTTTGAGAGGGTTTCATTGAATCCTATTATAGGATTTTTGACCAACTCTCCATCCAAACATGGAATCAAGAACTATTTGTATCATTGGATCCATGTTAGTGGGTTATCAATTAATTTTATATTACTCCTAGTTTTGTTTTCTATCAACTGTTCTATTTTAGTGTATGATAATTTTCTATATTTATAGGTTCTTATTCTATTCTTATATTTTCTCTCGATATGAGTCAAATCAATATCTGATACATGATGATCTATCCACTAAAGACCCATGGTAGATGGTATTGTTATTTTCCTTCAAAGTTGAAGTGTTTATATATTTCGTTGTTCCACACAACCTATTCTCAGAGCGATGCCCTTGAAATGGATTTAAATCCTTGACTTAAATTGATAGGTAATACCTTTGTAATCAATTAGCCCCAATGATAAATGATTATAGGTTGTGGATCTTGAATTATAATCACCCATTTAGTGTGTTGTTTATTTAGTTAGATGGCCATGGGTGGACTGATGTTGGATACTTTTTGGTGTGCCTTTTACCCCATGCTTTAGGATGTTTAATAATGAGTTACCAATTGATGAATTGTATTTTAATTGGATTTTCAACATGAATTATAAATTAAATTGATATAGAAAAGGGAGTGGAATCCTTATCCCTATAAATTTTACATTTTTTCATTAATTAAGCATGAGATTATTATTATAATAAAATTACCATGTGATTTTAATTGAAGAGAAAGAATTCTAAGATTATTCGTTCCTTGATCCACCTTCAGAAGTGAGTTTTAAATGATATGTTCCTAGAAATGACTTTGAAATGATTAAATGATATGGACTAAGTGATATTGACTGTTAATGTATTCCTTGGGTGACACATGGGTTCTTATATGAATGCCATGGATTGAGTCAATTGGATTCTACCATGTTTATGCCCAGGTGACACTTGGAATCTGGATATTGACTATCAAGGATGAACTCATGGGGGATAACTATTATATGTCGAGTGATACTTGGACTCTATATGGAATAATAAGGATAGACTCAAAGGGAATTTGTTCATATATTCCAGGGGTGACACTTGGGCTCCCATAGTGGACTTCCAAGGACAGAATCTAATGGAAGTTATGTTATACCACACCTAGAGCGATACTAGGATCCTTATGAGGAATGCCTTGGATGGGCTTGTAGGATGATTGGTTCATGATACAACTAGATAAATACATGGATTTTAAATTACTAATTCCAATGATGTGCTCACATTTATAAGTGAATAATGAGTGAAATGATTTTTTTGACACAACCACCAAGAAAAAGAACAAGATTGGATTCGGTCTGTGATTTACTCTTTATGGATGGACTGTTTTGGAATAATTTGATCATATCCTTTCATTGGGGATGCCGGGAATCAGGCCAGGTCTCAAGAATTAGTTATTAAATGAAATTGATATATTAAATAAATTTTATTATGAAATGGGATCCTTCAATTTATAGGATGTTTACTTTCAGTACTTCATTTACATTTCATATTACTCCCTGCAAATTGTAATTATTAATTATTCAATGAATAGATGGAACTAAAACTTGGGTGGTTTCCTACTGGGATTATATGTCACACCCTGTTCTAGTAACTTTTGGGTTCCGTAAAAGACTATATCTTTGTAGGTATGGACAAGGGAAGGTTCCCTAATATCAGTTATTAACCACTTCTTGGAAGGAGAGAAGCATAATACTAAATTGAGGCTCATGAATCTAGTTAGATAGTGTATAACCTTTTTGTACTTTTGATACGTGTAATGTATTTTATTAATGTGTACCGATTTTGGATTCTTATTAGAAACATGAAATGTTTCATCATCTTCTATATATGAGATTACTTCTAATATGATTCATATATTCCTATCTTGTTCACTTATATATTGTTAGATCATTGTTACTAATTCTGTTACTTATCTAATATTTTATATCCACTTTTCTACACTATAGTGGTGGAGCCATAGTCTCACCACTGATACACCTAGGCCCTCACTACTAGTCGGTAGCCTCTAGTGTTTGGGGAGATGCACTTGATGCTATGTGGAAAACGATGCTCGAGGAACCTTTCAGT
This sequence comes from Viscum album, assembly GCA_963277665.1. NCBI lineage: Eukaryota > Viridiplantae > Streptophyta > Magnoliopsida > Santalales > Viscaceae > Viscum > Viscum album. Next base: position 2,103,578,188 of record OY728140.1, on the reverse strand, counting down.
GGAATCATGTTCTAGGATGTTACAATTGAATAATTTCCATGAGGCGACCCATGTAAACAAGTCATGAAATCCATAGAAACATCATCCCATTTCCACACAAGAATAGACAATAGCTATAAAAGCTTTACCGGTTGCTGATGTCCCACCTTTACTTGTTTATAGGTGGAACACTGAGTGATGAATCCGAAAATATCCCAATTTAAATGAGACCACCAATATTTACATGGAAGATTCCAACACATCTTATTGACACTGAGATGAATTTATCAATCTGAGGCATGAAATTTCAACCTCAGCTCCTCTCTGATATCAGCTGGGACTCATACACGTCAAAGGAATAGTAAAGTATCACCCCCATCCATGGTCCAATCTGAAGGTGTATCATCATCTGGGACAATTTTTCTTAGGAAAAGGCCCTCAAGATCAGATATTTGTCTCATTCTTACCCATTATAGATGAGTATAATTCACTGGTAAGGATTTGAGGATAGTCTGACCATGATCCTCCTAATCCTCAATGTGCATCATTGAGAATAAGGCCATAAACATCCATTATCCACTGGCCTCTTGAACATTCAGCATCTGATTCTTCTGGCTTAGAGCATCGGCTAATGCACCCCCTTTACCATGCACTTAAGTAATATCGAAGTTAAACAATTATAGGTACCCAACCCATATACGATGCTTGATATTTAGATCACACTATGTAAAGATATACTTGAAGATTTTATGATTGGTGAACACAAAAAACACTCTCCAAGTAGATAGTGTCTCCAAATACGTTGTTCATTAACAACGAAAAATAGCTCAATGTCATGTGTCAAGTAATTATGCTCATGATTTCTCAACCGATGATCCTTATACACGATGAATAAATCATTTTTTATCAAAATATATCCAAGCACAACACCTGATACATCACAATAGACTATATAAATCCTTCCTAGATCTGAAATAATCTGTATTGGTGATGAATTCAAACGTCTCTTCAACGCTTGAAAGGATTCTTCCCAAGATTCCAACCATATGAATCTCATAGCTTTCTTATTTAACCTGTAAGAGGTGCATCAAGATGTGATAAATCCTGTATGAAGTGTCTGTAATACATGGCTAGCCCAAGAAACATTGGATGTCAATTTTTTTTAGATAATACCCAGAAAATAAAACTATCACATTATATGGGTCTACTAAAACTCTGTACTCTGAGATAATGTGACCCAGAAAGTGGAATTTTTTTATCCAAAAGTGGCATTTAATGAGCTTAGCATGGAGATGATGATCTCTCAGTGTACTCATCACAATCTCAAGATGATTTTTTGATGGTTTTGAATGGAGTGAGAATAAATTAAGACACCATCAATGAATACTACCATGAATGAATCTAGATATAGGAGTAAAACCCGATTCATAAGAGCCATGAAAGAAATAGGTGCGTTCATGCGTCCGAAAGACATGACCAGGTACTCATATAGACCATACAAACTGTTGAAATTTTTGTGAGGTATTTCTGATGGTATGACACACACATGGTGATTTATTGACCTAAATTTGATCTTGTAAAACACACTCTCTCCTCAAAGCTGATCAAATAGGTCATCTATTATAGGAAACAGATAACAATTCTTTACTGTGAGCTGGTTCAAATGATGGTAATCCACAGAAATCCTGAGGGTACCATCTTCCTTATTAAAAAAAGGACCAGTGAACTCTAAGGGGAAGTTTTGGGGTGTATAAAGCCTTAATACTCTAGATCCTCCAAATATTTCTTGAACACCATAAGCCTCATAAGTTCTATCCTACAAGGTGGAATGATCACCGGTACTGATCCTATAACAAGATTAATGGTAAATTCAACCAATCACACTAGAGGTATCCAAAAAAGTCATCTGGGATAAAATACCTAAAAATATCCACTAAAGGAGGAAATATAGTGGGTCATAACCCCTACTCATCTATTTAAACAATAGAAATATGATATATCACATTTCCAAGCCTCTTATGCTCTAATACCTCTTGTGTAACTTTCACATCGTGTTCTCTATTATGAATGAGTTTACTACCCTCTAGTGACGTAAAAGTCACCCTTCAATGATAGGAATATATATGAGATCTATAGGGAAATAACTAGTTCGCTTGGATGATTACATCAATAATCATCATATAGAGGATGAAAAGATTCCATACGAAGAGGTACTTGCATATCTCAAGTGGAAAGTCCATACAACGATGAACACCCTCTGATTGGATACCTAACGGGGTATCAAGTTTCATAACCCCATGAAAGTATATGATTTCAATGACCAGGCTCTCCACGATTTCCTTAGATAAAAATGAGAGAGACATGCCTATTTCAAATAAAGTAGACACTAAAGTGGAGGATATTAGAATACTACCACGAACTATAGAAGGCCTAAAACTCTTCTCCTCCAGCATAGGTTGGACTACATCTAATCAGCTTATACCATGGACCTGAGCCAATACTTGACTGCCCTAAGAAAGCCCACTCTACTGGTGTTGAGAATCATGAGTCTAAATACCTATTCCTTGACCGCCTTCTATAGAAAAGTGACTAGTGGTTTTCCAGCTGCCTACTTGGCATGATACTACTGGCCAACTCCATAACGTGGGGGTAAGAGTAGCTTCTCAGCCACTAGGTATAGAAGAAAAGGTCTCTCAAAAGCACTAGATATACCATATCCAACCATAGCCTCTGCATTCCATTAGATATCACAAGCACTAAGGTTTCATATATCCCAGCATCCCACACTGTTGACATATCAAAAATCTATCTTCATGAGGATCTTGATAGCTGCTACCTCTATGAGTAGTCTCAAAATATCTCTTTCACCCAGAAGAAGAAATATTTATAGATATTGGTGTCAAACTGTCCTTACTCGCACCATCAGTTTCCCTCAAATTTATCTCATTAATAAGGTATTTGGTTCACTATATCTGATATATTTGTCAAAAAAAAGAGATTCAACATTGATCGAATGGAATATACCATCCCTTACTCGAATCTCCTAGAATACATAAGATCATCACCTATTAGAGTCAGTGTAAAACAGTGAAGCTCTGTAAAGAGAGATTATTAGTCCATAATAGACATCCCTCCTCGATGTAGGTTCATGAATACTCTATCTTTATCATCCCTCAGAGTCAATGGAAATAAATATTCATAGAAGATATTATGGAAATCTATCCAACCCATACCTCTATGCCAATCTGCATGGGTAATAACATCACAACACCACATTTTAGAATCACACACCATATAAGTAGTAAGTTTTACCCTCTTAACTGGAGTCATATCTATATGATCGAATATATAAATAATAGCTTTGATCCATGACTCAGTAGCATGTAGCCCTCCATCCCTAGAAAATGTGGGAGGAGGATGATTCTAGAACTCATAGGTGAACTCTACCATACTTGGGGAAGGTTGAACAAAACCTTTCATATTTTTCGATATACATGGAAATCCCTCTCAGAACTGGGAATCAGTTCCCATATCAAGAATAAGAAGAGATTCCAAAGGTGGCACTGCTGGAGGAACCAATGGTGGATCGGGGCCCACCACCTTCGGTGCATGGTCATCACCGCCTTTAGGGCATATGACTAGAGGATGTCATGGATACATGATACTATAATGAAAAACTCACACCTCATAAGAGATTCTAAAAATTGAAAAGATCATAGATAGAAAACTAGTACATGTGTATAGACTTCCTATAGATAGATCATACCTCAATTCCTACTCTTATATCCAAGACTAGCTTATAGGGAAATAAAATATAAGTCTATAAGAATGTAAGAGACACACCAACTACCCAGTACTAAGGACTAATTCAGGTCCTGCTCTCCTACATCGTGCTTTCTTCTGGGGTTTGGAGTTCTCCGCAGCGTCAATGGAATATTTCTCATTCTGCTGCTCTAGGTTTTCTTCAGTCTAGGGGATTCTTCTCTTGAATTATATTGGCCCTATTAATCGCTTCTCCCATCTCGGTGTTACTTATTTGGGTTTCAATCCAGGCTTCCTCTTTCTTCCTATTTCTCTTAGGGTTTTCGCCCCACTTCCACTATTTTTGTTCAAGGATTGTGTTCGTTCTTTTAGGGTTTTCTCCCCGATTTTTTCTTTCTTGGTTCATGGTGGTTCTCTTAGGGTTTCATCCCCAGGTCCCCCTTTCTCTCTCCATGGTGGTTCAGGCTTCATGGATTTCTGGATTTGTTATGGGTTTTTCTTCCATCGAATTGTTCTTCCCCCCCTCTTTTTCGTTTCTCTCTGCTATGGATTCATGGTTCATTGTTCCCTCCTAGGTCGATTGGGTGCAAAAATTACCGATGATGTTTTGGGATGTGTATGGGGGTGGTATGAGGTTCTGGGCGGTGCGACCTGTGGAGGATTTTTCCAGTTCTGTTGGCTCTTCTAGTGTTGGTGCATGTGGTGTTGGTCGGATTCGTCTCTGCAGAAGACTGCATATTGTGGTTCTGATAGTCCGGGTTGATGGTGTTTCATGATGGCGAAGATTGTTTGTTTGGTTGTTTTTTTTTCATTTTATTGCTTTTGTTCGGATGGATTTGCTACAAATTGTTTTTGGAATGGCTTTGTAGGGACGGTTCATGATTGTTCTGATAAAGAATATGGATTGTTTTTCTGATGGTGATGAAGTTGTTGATGTTCATTTTGGTTAATGGTGGTGGCTTATGACGACTACGATGGTACATTTCGGCTATCGGGATTCAGGTGGGTATCATTGGCATGGTGATGACAGGGAGACTAAAGGAGACTTTCGACGAGATAGGTTTGCGACTCAACGCAGGAGCGTGACTCGATGTTCACGGGAACCGAGATGGGTGATGATGTTTTTAAAAGTTTTAATTTGAAATTGAATTTTGTGGAATCCATCACTGCTTTTGTTTTAAAATATGATGTTTACATAACCCATACCATAACACGTTATAACCCATTCCACCAATGGTCCAAAAATCAATGTTCCATAGTTAACATCTTAATGTGTATTCTTTAACCTATGTAGGGAACAAGCGTTACTTTAAGGAAGGTACTTTAAGGGTTTTTTATGTTTTCAGAACCCTATAATAAATTTCATCACATTTCAATACATAATAAAATCACTTACAACATGCTTCATGTAAATGCACTCTGAGAAAAATGTGGAATGGAAAAATTTATGTCATATTAGTCATATTTTTCCTTCAAATGATACTTGTAATGAAACATCCTCATTTCATCAGTCCATGATATAAAAATATCGTTTCAATAATAATAATAATAATAACACTTAAAACAAGTTCATCACCCAATGGTTAAGTCATATCAACTATCATAGGGGAAAAAATGACTACAATATCCAATCCTTGGTAATTTGAATTTCCCTGTACAAGGGTTAGCAGGGTCTAGGCACAGGGTCATTTTCAAATTCCTTTAACTCCTAGTCTCTAGTTTAATACCCAAACAGTAATAAAAAGAAAAAATAAGTTCCCCTAATACCACTTGGTAATGTAATGACACGAATTCCACTTAACTGGGGCCCTGAGCAGGTGGGTCACATAGTATCAAGCGTGCATCCTCATACGTGAGAGGATTTTTTCTACTAGTGAGGGTGTAAAGGTGGTATAGTGGAGATACTATACCCTCATATCAGAGTAGAAAACAAAATATAACCATAAAAATACAACATCAGAAGTATATGTAAAATGACATAATAAATAAGAAATAGAAGAATAAATAACTATTAAACTGAGTAATAATATCAAAATCCACTCAGTAATGTCATATACATGGATGCATGAAATGAAAATACAAAAAAAGGGAATAGGGGACACACATATAAAATCATGTTATACAAAAACTAAAAAAATAAGAAAAGGTTTCTACACTATAATCTTGAGCATATGCTTAGTCTTATGCTTATATAATTTATCTATAAGTCAATAATATCAAATATATATAGTAGGGCGCTTGAACATATCCACAACCACATACAAGTAGTATACTCAGGTACCATAGGCGGCTGAGTAGGGTGTGAGATAAATTCCCAGTAGTCCACCACCACTGGTGTCTAGAAGTAATACAATCAGTTCTCATTGCTAATAGTGTGAAGGTATAAATAAATAATTAACAATACTAAATAAAAGAGTCCCCACCTACTCAAGTTCCTAGAGGACACCAGGAGGATCTACCTGCTTTGGTTCAAGGATAGAATGAGCATCTGATCAGTAACTATATATATAGTATAATTATATATTGAATCCACCTATATGGACTAAGTACGTGCACACGTAACCGGACATATACCTGGAGTACTAGGTGCTAGCTAGACCAAGGAAAAACATAGACATCAATAACCCTTTTAAACGAGCCTATAATCTCAATAAAATGGTACATGCCCTACATCCCATTATGAGTGAGATACATCATTATCTACACCTTAGATGGTGGGTGTGTCATCATACCAACACCCTAAGTAAGGTACGTGGTGCATCATGCACACCATTAAAATAGAGTCAATGGTGTGAGACATCATACTCAAAACCTAATTTAAAGGAGTGTGAAACGTCATGACCAACAAAACCATTACCATCCTTCCACAACCTATATCGAAGGCGTAGTCATATTTATAATAATATCCCTGAGGCATTACACTTCATGCATTTCATTCCTAAAGCTCAGATATAATTAAGGAAACACAATCATTATAATCAAGTTAATTATTATTAAATATTAGGAATGGACCTTCCACCCATTTCTATTTAATTTAGTAAAGAATAGAAAACTAAAATGAAAAATCCATTCAATTTAATATAAGCCATTTAATCAGTCAAAATAAGGAAACTCATTTTACAAGGTTCAAGGAGGAAATTAGAAGGTACCATTTTCAATTGAGAAATTGCCTACATAGGCTATTCCATTAATTAGGAAATCCAAGAACTTATAAGGTGCTTGGATTCATTAAAAAATTTTATATAAGGGGGAAAATTCAATTAAAAACCAAGATGAATACTTAGGTGGAATTCTAGAAATCTAGACATTTAATTAAAAAAAGGGAAATTAAATCTGCTACACCCAAGGGGTTCCCTTGACTAAGTTTGACATCCTCAGTTTACTGAACAATGATCAAATTGGGAATATCAAGGTGAATAAATCAATTTAAGATGAATAAATCAATTTTAGGGTGATGCATAACAAAGTTCAGCATGTGATATAACATATAAGCAACTACCACAATATAAATTTTTGGGAAAATAGTGAGAATACCTACCTTAGGTCCATCGATGAATCCTCATTCGATGGAATCATATGATTTAAAGTAAGGTGAGAGAAATGGAAAAAATGGTCCACTAACCTGAAAATAGGGAAGGATAGATTGTACCTAAATAGTGCAATAGATATATAGATAAAAAGAAATAATAAGGGAGAGGATTGTTGATCATAATTCTACCTATCCAACACCTTTGATGGATCTTGGTTTAGATGTAGGTCATAAGAGATATCTTAGTCCATAATTTTAAGGAGATGGTATCTCACAGGATGAGGAGACGAAATCATCCACGGGAAATGGGAATGATGAAAATAAAAATTATATTTAAGGTTTCGTTTGGGGGAAAAAGTAATTTCACCCTCAAATATAGGGGTGAATGATGTGGCCACATGGTTCGGCCAGACCATGTGAAAACCATGCTATCCTCACTGCCTAATGAAATACCCCATGTTGTTAAGGCACATAGTTTCCCTAACCATGTGAAAACTATGAAAAATCCCACAACCCAAAGTCTGTATTTTTTACATGGGTGTGCACCTAGGGTTGCACGGTTTTAGAAAGATCATGTAGCCCCTACTTCTCTTATGTCTTACCCCACACCGTTAGTAGAGATCATGTGGGCTAGGCATCATGATTTTTACTAACCATTATACCTAGTTTTTTCTCCAAATTTTTAGGGTTCCGGGCTCTGATCAAGCCTCAGACACCCTCGTGATCTCTGTGACTCCATTGGGTAACATCATAAGGTCTGTTTAAAGGAATTTAAACAAAAAAATGAGTTGTACCTTCATGAAAAGATGTGTCATTACACCTAAAATTTTATCATAAATAATCTATTATGGATATCATTAAAAAAGAAGTTTAATAATATGAAACACTTGAGAGGAGTTCCATTAATATGATGAATTTTTATACCTTCCAAATTATAAAATAATGCATTTAAATGTATGATTTTATGCATAAATTATCATGGAGAATCCTTGAAGGATTTATAAATATCATTGCCTTACAATGGTGGAAATATATGTTCATGTTGAAAACATGGCCAAAACCTCTCTACATATAGAAGTTATCACATTCTTTATCTTTAGTAAAGTGAGGTGATGTCACATCATTGGTGTAGGATAATCCTTCTCATAAGATGAGTGTTTTAGATTGATCCTTCAATATCTTCAATGGTGGAAGGATTTAATCTACCACTATTTTTAAATTAATCAATTAAATTTTTAAAAATCTAAAGTACATTAAAATAGATTCTTCGATATAAGGTAATATATTTGAAATATTCTTTATTTTCAGTTTTGTACAACTTTCATATTTATTTCACAGAGATCCTTGAGTAATAGATTTAAAGAAACTTTATTGTTTCTAATAAAATTTATTATAATTTTTAATCCCCAATACTGATATCAGAACCATCCCATGTGTTATATTTGTGAAGAATTTAATGAAATGAAGAAAACCCTAATAACATAATTGTTTTTTTAATTCTATAAATTTTTTTTTTAAATTTTTTTTCCATTATGTAGTATAACTATGGAAAGTTGACCAAGGAATTACCTTTGTACATCATGACTATGTAAAGAAACTATATCATTGCATTTATACAACATTGGCTTTAGATTACCTTAACAAAACTAGGTTTATACCCTTATACCACATTAACAAAACCAATTTTTCCTTGACTTGGGATAAGAAACTACCCTAAAACGAGGACAGACTGGATTACCCCTACACGAGCAGCCCTAGTGCTGGGGACCTTACATAATACAAGAAAGGGATTTCATACTACTTTTATTTGAAAGGGGATGTTCAAAGGTATTCACTATTTTACCTTTATGTGAGAAATAACTCTAGTATTTTCTTCATGCTGGTGGCCAATGTAATGGTTAAGGATTCTTCTTTCAGTTTGGATATCCCTGCTATGTAAGGGTCATGAGAAAATTTCAAAATTTTAATTTTTTTAATATTTATTATAATATATAATTATTTTATAAATTATAATTAAAGTTATTTTGGGAATATTTATATATTTATAAATTTTTAATTAATTAATTTATTATTAAGGGTTTATAACTAATTAATATATGTTTAAAAAACATATATTATTCCATAAATATTAAGTGTTAATATTTCAAATACATTTTAATCAAATTATATGGCATGTATTATGATCCAAAAATAGAAGTGTTTATTTTGAAATCATAAGAGTAATTTATAAAGATTTTATAATTTACATAAATAAGGACAAAATATAAAGATGTTGGTATTCAATTTATTAATTATTAATAATTAATTAATATGATTAGTTCAAATTAGAGAGATTTATTTTGAATATTATTTAAGAAAAATAAAAAGGGTTTTGATGATTGATATGATTAAGGATTGAATAATACAATGCCTTTGATATTTATATTATATAAAATGTTTAGATAACTGAAATTAGATTATAAATTGTTTGTATTTCTTAAAATATTATATGTTTTAAAAAATTCTATATGATTAATAATATAAAATTGCTCATATTAAAATTTAATATAATGTTTTTATCTTCAAAATTATGAAATTTCCATAATATAAATATATAAATATAAAATATTTATAGTTAGATTTTATTTATGAATTTTTCAGAAATGGTTATCTTATATTAAAATATTTGAATTATTCATTCATTCGAATAAGATATTTAATTTTATTCCTAATTATAATCTATTTATTTTATCAATCATGTATTCTTTGGTTTAAATGTTAAACAACTTCTTCGAAATAGAATATTTCATTACATTATTGATATGAAAATGAATTTAGTTTTTTTATCTTCCTTAACCTGAGTTTGTAATTGAAATTATAAACCTGAATTGATTTATTTGGCATAGTTTGTTGATCTTAGGTTTTAGAGTTATGATGGATTTAATTCACACATGATTAATGTCTCCCTGGGTATAAACACTTGGGGTTAGACTACCTATCAGCTTGGATGACTATGCCTTATCTACAAAGGTGAATGGTGATGACTATTTATTGCTTCGGCTTACTCATGTGGAGGTTATCAATCCCATATACCTATAAACCTTTACATGAATTGCCAACATACCTTATACATATTATTTATTCAAATATGTTTGAATATTCTTTAATTATATTTTTGGGTGTGTAACACAAACTTGTGGGTTATGTAAAGTGTTACACATTAATATGATTTGAACATTTTGGTTTCGTGGAGGTAATATGATTCCAAACTAAATTTATAAAAGAATACATACATAAATGGGAACAACATAGGATAATATAGTGAGATTAAATCCATAAATAAAGTAACGGGTGACATTGGATCAATGTTGTCTAGGTCATTCCAATGTTGTGTGCCCCTATATTTCCTTTTTAAAATATTCTTATCATTTTATGTGGGTTAAAATTAGGTAATAAGCCCTTATGAAGGATACTAGAAGAATTGAGTTAAGTTGATACATATTATGGATTTGAAAAGGAGTTATTTTATCGACTATCCATGAATCAGATGTGATATGATTGGGATGTTTCCCAACCTAAAAAGCCAAGTCATAGGAGGAATTACATAGAGCACTCATTTATAGATACCCATTATTTTCTTACATAGATAATATATCTTATTAGATGAATATTCATTACATAACATAATGATCCACACTATAATTTAATAGGTATTGTATCTTTGGAAACATGGATACATAAACAATTAGTTCATAATTGAACCACATAACCTCTCATTAATTTCTTTATAATCATCTCCCTTCTTAGAAATATCATACATAATAACTTTCTTTATAACATAGGAAATGAAAACATAAGAAGGGTGAGCTCAAATGATCAGTACGGGTAAACAAGGAAGATATCAATGATCACTTAAACATAAAATTAGTATAAAGGTATGATAACATTACCATATCATTTTAAAACCATAACCTACATGTCATAGATCATAATCTTGAGTCATCGAATAAATCTTGGTAGTTCATAAGACATGAATCATAAAGAAATAAAAGAACATGATCCATGATAGCATAATATTTTCATACAAATAGATTTTTGGTAGACACATAATTATAGAAAATCATTTCCTTAGTAGTTTATGATTACATAAAAGACTATCATTGTTAATCGGGTTCACTCCCCAAACCATCATAGTAGTGAAGGTTCACTCCCAATACTGTCATAGTAGACATAGTCCCTTAATAAATTATGTTCACTCCCAATTCCATTCCACTTTATCTAACGAGATATCAAACTTTACCCAATGTATTGGAGTTCCTTATAATTTCATTTCCACCCATAATATAATGAAAATCATACATATGTAAGCCAAATTATCAAAAAAATGTCATCAGATTATAAATTGTGAAAGAGAAAAAACTTTTATAAACATTTTTTATAACATAACTCATGTAAAATAAATGGGTTTTATAAAAATTTCATCATGTAAAACCTTACAGAGGGAAACGAGCTTCATAAACATCTTATTATCATAGTCATTGACCATTTATAGAAAGAATAAGTATGGTATCATTGGATCATATCCCCAATAAAGGTTAGGTAACATCAAATGATGTCATCACAGGTGTAATTTTTTTTAAAAGATAACTTGAAACATTTTTTTAGAAAAATACCATTTTCAATTTAAATAACTTGTTTTAAAACTAAAAATTTCCCAAATATTAATGAAAAAAAATTATTTGAAAATAATATTGTAAAATTTTAAATTTATCTTTAATACATTAACTGTCTATGATGATGAGAAATTTTTTTCATGTTGTATAAGTTTAAAGAAAACATTCCTTTCACATTTTTGTAAAAAAATAAAAAAGCACCTCATTTATAAAATGATAAGAAGATTCCATTATAATTTTTTTTGTAAAAAGTAACACATGGTTCAAACATACTTCAAAAAATCATTATATAATATTGAAAAAATTCTTGAATTTTTTTATAAAACATGGACAATGAAGAGAAAGTATTTTTAATGAAAGAGAGAAAAAAAGTGAGTTTCTTAAAAAATACTATTTTAGTATCTTGAGAAATTAAATATTGGAAAATGACATGAAAACATATAATCTGTAGAAATTACTATATGAGAAGAAAAATAATAATATTTTTGAGAGTTAGATCCAGAAATTTCATCATCGTAAAAATCTATCATAAACTATCCTTATAAACAGTTAGATTGTATCATATGATCCTTACCTCAAGTATGACTTCCTTTGTACATGTTTAAAATTCATGAATAATAAATATATACTTATTATAAATCTATTCTGTAACAATAATAATATATATCATACCATATATTATATACATATAACATTTTATCATCCATTTATTAACAATTCTTTATTAAAATCACTGTCCTAGGTGATAACTAAGTAGTTTTTCATTTATGTTTTTGTTCAGTAGTTTTGGTCCCTGTACTTTTTTCATGGATAAATTATATATGGATTGTTAATAATTATATAAATATAATAAATATTAATTATATACATATTTATAGTCATCCATTAATGTTTTAGAAAAAAATTAATTACACCATTCATGGAGATAGTAGGTCGTACGTATACATGAATGTTGTTTTCATTCTTAATGGATGGAAGTAAAGAAATGGAAATAATATTTCACCTTTAAATAATCATTATTATATCACATATATCATATAAATTAATTAGATATTCCCTTATCAGCATCTAAGTAAAATTGAAATGAAAAATGAATCACATGGATTCGTGGAAGTGGTAGTCCACACGTACACAGGATCGACGTTATCATTTTCCCACAGATTAGAAGGTAATAAGGAAGATATGATATTATAATTACAAAATAATCATATTTTAAAAAATATAAAATATTAACAATACACCCATCATAATACTCATCCATAAAATATGACGATGAAAAATGAATTGTATCGCTACGTGGAAGCGGTAACCGTACCTACACATGAGAGATACTTTCACTTACCTTTTAATGGGAATGTCACACCCCGACCGCAGATACCATTATCTTACTCTTTTCTTGGTCTCGGTCTGAATTTTTAACGTTTATTTGTGTTGAAGGGTTTCGCGCCAGTGCGCGATCATCCCATCGTTAGCGGTGACCGTGCGGTTGGCCCGGGTGACTACGTGTTCGCCCGTCGTTTAAATTTGAGAATTTTATGTTGTCATTTTATTATTATTATTATTTTTTTCATTATAAAGTTTATTTATTATTATTATTATAAAGTTTTATTAATATTATTATTATAAATTTTTATTATTATGAATATTAGATTTTTATTCTTTTATTTAGTCTTCTATTATTATTTTGGTTATTATTACTATTATTATAAGGTTGTTACTATTATTATTATTATTATTTATTATTATTAAAAATTTTATTATTGTTATATAAGTTTTATTATTATTAATATTATAAGTTTTATTATTATTATTATAGTGTTATTATTATCATTATTATTACAATTATTATTATTATTATTTTATCATATATATATATATATAAAACCTAAACTAAACCTACCCTAATCCCTCTCCCCGTAGCCGCCACCCCCCCTCACCTCTCTCTCTCTCCATCCTCTCTTCCCCCACCTTCCTGCGCTCGGCTCTCCTGCACCAGACCCCTCGTCGCCGTCCCGCCTCACCCGACCGCAGCCTCTTCCGGCCGCCCAGCTCTCCCCTGTTCCAGCGTCCGGCGGCCTGCACGCCGGCCTCCTCCGCGATCCCGCACCGTCCCCTCCGTTCGACGACCGAACCCCGGACCCCCCTGTGTCGACCTCCAGCTTCTGCCGCGCCCCACACCCAGCCGCCGCACAGGCTCACCGCCCCCGCACCCCCCCCGCTCCGTTCCGGCGAACAGCCTCGGCGCATCCCTGCGCCCATCCGCCAGCCTCCCCTCCCGTCCAGTGGATCTCCCCTCCCCTTCGACCTCGCTCCGCCTCAGCACCCCGGCTGCGCGCTCTCTCCCCTGCACCCTCCTCCTGTCCCGCTCCCCCCAGCACCGCGCTGCCCCTGTTCCAGCCCCGTCGGCGAACAACCCCGCTGTCCCGGCTCCCCTGCGCCAGCCTCCCCTTCTTCCAGCCGCCGTCCCGAGCCCGCACCCCCATCCAGCATCCGCGCGCTCCGCCCTGCTCCTCCGCCTTGCGCCGACCCCCAGCCGCCGTCCCGGCCCTGCTCCCGCCGGCCTCCTGTTTCGGCCTCGCCGCTGCTCCGCAAAACCCCCCCGTAAGTTCTGTTTTTATTTTTAGTTTTATGTTAATCTCATGTTTATAAAACATTTATTATTTTTATCATATTAATAATATTATTATTATTCTATTATTTTTATGTCATTATTATTTTTTATGATTTATATTATTATCATCATTATTGTTATTATTGATATATTATTATTATGCTAATTATATTATTATTGTTAATAATAATAATAATAATATTATTATTATTATTATTACTATTATTATTATAATTATTATCATATTATTATTATTATCATTATTATAATTAATTTTATGTTATTATTATTAATAATATTTTATTATTATTATTATTATTATTATCATGAATATACATATTATTGTTTTAATTATTATTATATTATGTTGTTATTTTTTTATTATTATATTATGCTATTATTACTATTTTTATTATTATCATTATTATATTATTATTATGCTTATATTATTATTATCATTATTAAGCTAATATTATTATATTACTATTATATTACTATTGTTACTATTATTATTAAATTATTACTTTATTATTATTATCAGATTATTATCATGTTAGTATTTATCTATATATATTCATTTATTTGCTTATTTGTTTATTTATTTATTTATTTATTTTCCTTTTTATTCCATCTTGGTGTTTTTATTTACTTAGAATTAATCCTTTTTCTGTTGCGGGTTGAGTAACAAGTACCTTTTCACTGTTCAGCGTACACAGTTAGTCCGCAAGGATCCGTTCTACTTTTCGTTGGAGTTCTGTCGCATCCGCTCCTTGTTTGAGGTAGGTGAATTCAACTGTTTCCTTTCCGAGTTACTCTGCTGATGCTTGAATTGTTTTAAATAAATTTTATTCCATGATTCGCGTGTTTATGATATCCTTGCGCGGCTTATTTTGGTGTTTTAAAATTTATAGCTTTTGTTCGAAAGTTAAGTTTGAAGCAATTATATTTTATGCCAAGGTAGTTGTGCACTAGATATTGTCCTGCACTTTTTATTGTTTATATAGTGCACCTGTTTAGGCATTTCCAGCTAACGTGGAACTAAACGCTTATGTTCTCTTATGTTATCATTGGTTGTCTTGAGCGGTGTTTTCTTTTTTTTGTAAAGAAAGAATCATTCTTGGATCTTATTATCCTGTGCTGGTTAGTTTTATGAAATTTAGTATCATTTGGAAGTTTTGTCATGCCCCTTTGCAGGTTTGACGCACCATTGGATGTTGACACATCCATGGGTGCACCAGGTGCACGCATGGATGTGCCCTCAAATGAAGATGGTGTTTGAAATTGTTACCATTTATTTTTATTTCTTTTTATTTTCTCGAAATCTCGACTTTTCTAAATGGTTCTTGGTTTCAAAATGTTTTCGCCTCTTTTTGAGACACATCGAACTTGTTTAAAAAGAAATCTACGAAAATATGCCGTTTGGCCCTTTACTTAATACAAAAACAGTGTTTAGAGTTATTTAAAATGATACTGTGAAATATTCGTGTAAAGTTGTTTGTTTTTTTTTAAAAACCAAGTGCTCGCTTGACAACTCCAGGTATTTTATAAAGATGTTTTGATAATCAAATGACGTGAAGGCCCGGTTGGCACTTTATTAAATGTGAAGTGATTATACATATAGATATATACATATACGTACTTGTGAGGGCATCTCTACAGGGGGACTTCCCTTCGAGGGTTGTCGTGTAGCGATGTCCGTGTAAGGGGTTGGCAAGTGCGGTGAGATGAGTCACGCGTGCGTGGGCCTCCCACTTACACAGTGTTACTAAAACCACCATGGGTTCCTGGGCGTCTTGTAGATTATCGAGTGATAGTTGCTTGCTAACCTTGATTAGACGGGTTGGTACCCTCTGGAGTTGTGGATAGGCCAGGTGGGATGTGCCACTGGTTGGCTATTAGGGCGGCCAGTTGGTTATTGACTGTGGAGTACCATGCCGGTAGGTAGTCTGAACCCGAGTACGTCCAGGGGTTTTCTAGGGATGTTTAAGATCACCCATGGTTACTTGTCCACCTTGATTGTTTACTTTCAGTTATTCTTTACAGCTAATAGTGTTACTTGTGTCCTTTTTCACTACTATCATCTTGCATTACTTGGTTACTTTCTGTTTCACTGGTCTGTTTTCAGCCTGTACTGTTTACCTGTTCCTTGTTAGCACAGTCGTAGTATTATCTGTATTTGGTTTTGTTAATAAAAACAGGAAATGGTTTTGGAAGTGATTTATAGTGTGCGTTGGGTTTTCAAATGGGGAAACATGTTGTTTATTTTTAAATGTGAACAATCTATTTTATAATTGTATTTTTCAAACCTGTGTCAACGGATTTCTTGGGAAAGGAAACATTTGGATTCAGTGGTTTACTTTGGCTTACCTACTGGGCATTTTTAATGCTCACGCCTATATTATCATTTCAGTTGCAGGCCTTCCCTTGCTCAGGTCTTCTGTTTGAGTCGCTCAGTGTTGGAGCGAGGTTGCTCTCTAGTTGGGTGGTGACCTGAGAGGTCACACGGAGGTACGTGGTCATGTGGCCTTTTATTTCTTTTCTGTTGTTAGTGTTTATTTGTTCTGTTCTATCTACTTTTGTTTTATGCTGAAATCGTTCCCAACGATCAAATTTCAATGCCCGGCACTTGTTGCCATCCCGGGGCGATAGGGAACGCCCCTCGGGACTTGCCGCGGACCGGCTCGGGTGACCAGTTCAGGGTCGACCCGGGCTGGTTCGTGACAAAATGGTATCAGAGGTGGTTCTTGTTATTTGGGTTGTCCGGTATAAGGAGATTAGGACTGTCGGAACTCGAGGGGTAAGTACGGGAGGAGCGTCGCGAACTCTTGCTCGCACTGATCTTCGAGTTACCAGGGGTAGTTCGGGAATTGTGTCCTTGCCTTTTCTGGTTTGTCTTGGATTGAGAGATGATAATGGAGGCAAGCCGACGTTACATTGCGATTTCACATGGAGTAGTGACCCATGTGGAGTCTGAGTACATGGTTTGAATTCCTCCTAGTGGTCGACGCTGACTTGGGACATGGCCCACTACCATGTCTCCAGGTTGAGTGTGACTACTAGTCCCTCATTTCAGTGATTGATGCAAATTTGGATGTTGTTTTCGTTTTGGTCTGTGTGAGTGCTTAGTTGGAAATGAAAAAGGGTTTTTGAAAATTCGACTGGTTTCTTTTAAAGGACTTTAAATGTATAAAATGGGTTTTAAAACTGAAATTTCTTGATTTGAAAATCTGTTGTTTGCTTGGAATTGGTTAAGAATGATTTGGGTTGAAACCTCGGTTCCTCTTCATGAACGTTTTCACATGTGTGAGAATGCATTCAAAATGCGTGTTGATGCGAGTATTAATGGACAGTGGATAAAGACATGTGCAACGGGTCATGGGAGTACCTGGGTGTGTGTTTGAAATTTAACACTTGACTTTGTTTTCTAAATTGGTTTTAAATGAGAAACAGTTTGGGAAAGTTTTGGTTTGAAAGTGGATTGGTTTTTGGAAAGTGATCTTGAGAAAGGGTGGTTTTGAAATCAAAAATGAAAATAGAATTTTAAAGAGGAGATTTTTTTTTTGGTTGTGTTGTATTCGTTTGGTCTTTGTGCTGACTGTTTTTGATGAAGCGCTTTTATTGAAGTTGCTTCGGTTTGATGTTGGTTTTGGATTTGTGTTTTATGTGTCGCTCAGAAAATGCCCCCCAGAAAGGTCTCTAAGGATTCAGATAAGTCATGCCCAGTTTTTGATCCTCCTCAGACTTTGCTTGTTCTCCATGGTGATCAGGGTCCGTTAGAGGCAGTGAAATGGCTCGAGGAAGTGGAGCATGTTTTTAGAATGTTGGGAACTCCCGATAGTGTTAAGGTTCGTGCAATTATGAAGTTGTTCGAGGGTCCAGCCCTGGACCAGTGGAAGGTGGTTACCCCACCATTGATGCAAGTTGAAATGACGTGGGATGTCTTTCGAATTGTTATCATCCAATGGTTTGTACCTGAGGAAATGAAGCTGGAGAAAAAGGAAGAGCTTGTGCATATTCAATAAGGCCAACAGACGGTGAAGGCATATGTTGACCATTTTAAGGAATTGGTTTCCTTTTCTCCAGAGGTAGCGTCGCATGAGCTCATGAAGGTCTCTCTTTTCACTGGGGGTCTTCGTCTAGAGATCAAGGAGCGAGTCCTCCCTTCTAAAGACCTTTGTTTCGAGAAGCTGGTGGAGGAATATTTCTTGGCTGAGTTGGTTTCCGGTGTGCGGGTGGTTAGTACTTCAGCATCCCCAGTTGTTCGTAAGAGTTCCTCCTCTTGTATAGAAAATACGCCAGAGATGCCTGTTCCTAATGAGTTATCCCCTTTGGTCCTAGCTTCCAGTTCATCAGATCATTCGATGGTATGCTTTCAGTGTGGTCGTTTCGGGCATTTAAAGCCGTCTTGTCGCAACCCTCCGAAGACGTGTCATCGATGCGGTTGTCTGGGTCATCTGGAGAAGTTTTGCAGGAAGCGTCGCTTAAAGAGGACGCCGTGATGGGAGAACGTCAGTACCTGACTGTGAGGCAGAAGATGCTTCAGCCACCAGAGCCCCAACCACAGGTCTTGGGGTGAAGCTCGCGCACAGTCAGGAGTCCCCAGGGGTGTGAAGCCTTGGTCCAGGTTTTGTGTTCCGTGTTAGCAGTGGAACAATCAAGATCTTTTAGTAATTGTTTTTCTGCTGTTAAGTTTTGACATTGTTGTATGTTCATTGTTTTACCATGGGGTTATCATGAACATGTTCTATTATAATCCAAGTAGTCTGGATTATGTGGATGGGTTGTTTCTGAATCGTATGTGTTTCTTAAAAGTGTGTTTGACTCTCGTGTGGGTTGACCTTTGTTTAGCAATGCTCGTCAGATGTGGTTGTGTTTTATGGATTTCAGTGGGCCATGTTTCTGACTCGATATTTTGGTTTAGGGTTTTCATGGGTTTCCCCTAGTATTGAATGTTGTTGACTCTAGTCGAGGGTTCAATGTCTTGACGGAGGTGTTGTTTTAATCATGC
This sequence comes from Viscum album, assembly GCA_963277665.1. Classification (NCBI taxonomy): domain Eukaryota; kingdom Viridiplantae; phylum Streptophyta; class Magnoliopsida; order Santalales; family Viscaceae; genus Viscum; species Viscum album. Next base: position 2,103,558,647 of record OY728140.1, on the reverse strand, counting down.
TATAAGAGTTGGTTTGAATTGGTTGGGAGTTCCCACGTCGACCCCCCCCCCTTTCCTAGGGTTTTCTATTTAGATGGTCAACTTTTCTACACTAGTTAAGTTCTTGTGGTGGGGAGAACCCATTCGTGTTCTCCCCTCAATCTCGGGCCCCGGTTTTCTCTTGAATCGGTCGGGTGTGACCTGTGCTGAGTAAGTTCATCCCCGAGATTCTCAGTTCTCCCTGGTACCTTTAGTTCCGTTGGGGCATGGACTTAAATCTTGATCGACTTTTGGCCTGGTGACTTTCTGGGGGCAGAAAGTGTCTGTGGTGGGGAGAATTGTCACACCCCGACCGCAGATACCATTATCTTACTTTTTTCTTGGTCTCGGTCTGAATTTTTAACGTTTATTTGTGTTGAAGGGTTTCGCGCCAGTGCGCGGTCATCGCATCGTTAGCGGTGACCGTGCGGTTGGCCCGGGTGACTACGTGTTCGCCCGACGTTTAAATTTGAGAATTTTATGTTGTCATTTTATTATTATTATTATTATTATTATTATTTTCATTATAAAGTTTATTTTTTATTATTATTATAAAGTTTTATTAATATTATTATTATAAATTTTTATTATTATGAAGATTAGATTTTTATTCTTTTATTTAGTCTTCTATTATTATTTTGGTTATTATTACTATTATTATAAGGTTGTTACTATTATTACTATTATTTATTATTATTATAAGTTTTATTATTGTTATATATGTTTTATTATTATTAATATTATAAGTTTTATTATTATTATTATAGTGTTATTATTATCATTATTATTACAATTATTATTATTATTATTTTATCATATATATATATATATGTATAAAACCTAAACTAAACCTACCCTAATCCCTCTCCCCATAGCCGCCACCCCCCCTCACCTCTCTCTCTCTCTCCATCCTCTCTTCCCCCACCTTCCTGCACTCGGCTCTCCTGCACCAGACCCCTCGTCGCCGTCCCGCCTCACCCGACCGCAGCCTCTTCCGGCCGCCCAGCTCTCCCCTGTTCCAGCGTCCTGCGGCCTGCACGCCGGCCTCCTCCGCGATCCCGCGCCGTCCCCTCCGTTCGACGACCGAACCCCGGACCCCCCTGTGCCGACCTCCAGCTTCCGCCGCGCCCCACACCCAGCCGCCGCACAGGCTCACCGCCCCCGCACCCCCCCCCCCCCCCCGCTCCGTTCCGGCGAACAGCCTCGGCGCATCCCTACGCCCAGCCTCCAGCCTCCCCTCCCATCTGGCGGATCTCCCCTCCCCTCCGACCTCGCTCCGCCTTAGCACCCCGGCTGTGCGCTCTCTCCCCTGCACCCTCCTCCTGTCCCGCTCCCCCCAGCACCGTGTCGCCCCTCTTCCAGCCCCATCGGCGAACAACCCCGCTGTCCCGGCTCCCCTGCGCCAGCCTCCCCTTCCTCCAGCTGCCGTCCCGAGCCCGCACCCCCATCCAGCATCCGCGCGCTCCGCCCTGCTCCTCTGCCTTGCGCCGACCCCCAGCCGCCGTCCCGGCCCTGCTCCCGCCGGCCTCCTGTTTCGGCCTCGCCGCTGCTCCGCAAAACCCCCCCCCGTAAGTTCTGTTTTTATTTTTAGTTTTATGTTAATCTCATGTTTATAAAACATTTATTATTTTTATCATATTAATAATATTATTATTATTCTATTATTTTTATGTCATTATTATTTTTTATAATTTATATTATTATCATCATTATTGTTATTATTGATATATTATTATTATGCTAATTATATTATTATTGTTATTAATAATAATAATATTATTATTATTATTATTACTATTATTATTATAATTATTATCATATTATTATTATTATCATTATTATAATTAATTTTATGTTATTATTATTAATAATATTTTATTATTATTATTATTATTATTATTATCATGAATATACATATTATTGTTTTAATTATTATTATATTATGTTGTTATTTTTTTATTATTATATTATGCTATTATTACTATTTTTATTATTATCATTATTATATTATTATTATGCTTATATTATTATTATCATTATTAAGCTAATATTATTATATTACTATTATATTACTATTGTTACTATTATTATTAAATTATTACTTTATTATTATTATCAGATTATTTTCATGTTAGTATTTATCTATATATATTCATTTATTTGCTTATTTGTTTATTTATTTATTTATTTATTTTCCTTTTTATTCCATCTTGGTGTTTTTATTTACTTAGAATTAATCCTTTTTCTGTTGCGGGTTGAGTAACAAGTACCTTTTCACTGTTCAGCGTACGCAGTTAGTCCGCAAGGATCCGTTCTACTTTTCGTTGGAGTTCTGTCGCATCCGCTCCTTGTTTGAGGTAGGCAGATTCAACTGTTTCCTTTCCGAGTTACTCTGCTGATGCTTGAATTGTTTTAAATAAATTTTATTCCATGATTCGCGTGTTTATGATATCCTTGCGCGGCTTATTTTGGTGTTTTAAAATTTATAGCTTTTGTTCGAAAGTTATGTTTGAAGCAATTATATTTTATGCCAAGGTTGTAGTGCACTAGATATTGTCCTGCACTTTTTATTGTTTATATAGTGCACCTGTTTAGGTGTTTCCAGCTAACGTGGAACTAAATGCTTATGTTCTCTTATGTTATCATTGGTTGTCTTGAGCGGTGTTTTCTTTTTTTTGTAAAGAAAGAATCATTCTTGGATCTTATTATCCTGTGCTGGTTAGTTTTATGAAATTTAGTATCATTTGGAAGTTTTGTCGTGCCCCTTTGCAGGTTTGACGCACCATTGGATGTTGACACATCCATGGGTGCACCAGGTGCACACATGGATGTGCCCTCAAATGAAGATGGTGTTTGAAATTGTTACCATTTATTTTTATTTCTTTTTATTTTCTCGAAATCTCGACTTTTCTAAATGGTTCTTGGTTTCAAAATGTTTTCACCTCTTTTTGAGACAGATCGAACTTGTTTAAAAAGAAATCTACGAAAATATGCCGTTTGTCCCTTTACTTAATACAAAAACAGTGTTTAGAGTTATTTAAAATGATACTGTGAAATATTCGTGTAAAGCTGTTTGTTTATTTGAAAAACCAAGTGCTCGCTTGACAACTCCAGGTATTTTATAAAGATGTTTTGATAATCAAATGACGTGAAGGCCCGGTTGGCACTTTATTAAATGTGAAGTGATTATACATATAGATATATACATATACGTACTTGTGAGGGCATCTCTACAGGGGGACTTCCCTTCGAGGGTTGTCGTGTAGCGATGTCCGTGTAAGGGGTTGGCAAGTGCGGTGAGATGAGTCACGCGTGCGTGGGCCTCCCACTTACACAGTGTTACTAAAACCACCATGGGTTCCTAGGCGTCTTGTAGATTATCGAGTGACGGTTTCTTGCTAACCCTGATTAGACGGGTTGGTACCCTCTGGAGTTGTGGACAGGCCAGGTGGGATGTGCCACTGGTTGGCTATTAGGGCGGCCAGTTGGTTATTGACTGTGGAGTACCATGCCGGCAGGTAGTCTGAACCCGAGTACGTCCAGGGGTTTTCTAGGGATGTTTAGGATCACCCATGGTTATTTGTTCACCTTGATTGTTTACTTTCAGTTATTCTTTACAGCTTATAGTGTTACTTGTGTCCTTTTGCACTACTATCATCTTGCATTACTTGGTTACTTTCTGTTTCACTGGTCTGTTTTCAGCCTGCACTGTTTACCTGTTCCTTGTTAGCACAGTCGTAGTATTATCTGTATTTGGTTTTGTTAATAAAAACAGGAAATGGTTTTGGAAGTGATTTATAGTGTGCGTTGGGTTTTCAAATGGGGAAACATGTTGTTTATTTTTAAATGTGAACAATCTATTTTATAATTGTATTTTTCAAACCTGTGTCAACGGATTGCTTGGGAAAGGAAACATTTGGATTCAGTGGTTTACTTTGGCTTACCTACTGGGCATTTTTTATGCTCACGCCTATATTATCATTTCAGTTGCAGGCCTTCCCTTGCTCAGGTCTTCTGTTTGAGTCGCTCAGTGTTGGAGCGAGGTTGCTCTCTAGTTGGGTGGTGACCTGAGAGGTCACACGGAGGTACGTGGTCATGTGGCCTTTTATTTCTTTTCTGTTGTTAGTGTTTATTTGTTCTGTTCTATCTACTTTTTTTTTGGGCTGAAATCGTTCCCAACGATCAAATTTCAATGCCCGGCACTTGTTTCCATCCCGGGGGGATCGGGAACGCCCCTCGGGACTTGCCGCGGACCGGCTCGGGTGACCGGTTCAGGGTCGACCCGGGCCGGTTCGTGACAGGGAAAGAGAGTGTATAATGGTGATTATATAATCATAATAATATTCATATTGTTTAGTATAATTAATTTATTATTTTATGATAAATACATTATATTTACAATAGTTAAAATATGAATTAAAAATAAAGTGATCGCTTAATGCCATTTCCTCTTCTTTAAAAGAACTCCTTTGGATATCCTCTTAAGAAACCTAGGGTTGGTATTTTTGGGATAAAAGTAAATCTAGAAAATCTATAAGGATGTTTAAAAATGATTTTTTCAGGGATTATTTGAGATAAAAGGCACAAGGTGGTGTAATGAAGAGATATGTGAGGCGTCCTTTTATATGGAAGGGAGGGAACACACTTGATATTTCTTAAAATATTAAAATATAATATAGTAATTCCCTAAAAAATTGATTCCAAATTAAAATTAATTTGAATAAAAATAGTATAGTATTGAAATAACATCTTAAAATTAAATTTATTTATGTTTTGGTGTTATTTTAAACCTTATATTTTTATTAACCCATTTATTAATCATTTTTGACTTTTACTGCATTAACAACTATTTCAAATAAAAAGGGCTATGAATGTTACTATAAATCAAAAAATGACTCATAAATGTAACATGGATGATATTTTAAGACATATTACATTCAGTTGGCCAGTGATAAATATTTTATAAATTTGAAAAAATAAATAAAATATTAATTATTACAAAATATCAATAATGTCAATTTTGGAACTATTCATTTATATTAACTTTAAAAAAACAAAGACAAAGGTGAAATTAGAATATAATATTTTTCAAAATCCATAATATGTAATATATATCGGAAAATTTCATCTAACATAATAGTTCACTCAAATTATATTACTTTTAAAACTTTTAAAATCATTTATTCTATTAGATTATTAATTAAAGAAATATTTTGTTGGCGTTGCATAAGCATTTATGAAAATTATTCAATCACTAAAAAATTAGAAATAAATATCAATGATAAAATAATAATCTATATTTAAAATAAAAATTTATAACCAAAATTATTATACCGTTATCCTTATATAAAAATTCAAGTGATAATAAAGTCAAGAAAGTGACATTTTGTATCTATTCATTTCTTAAATTAATATAAAGGAAATATTCAAATAATTATTGCAAAAAGTGGCCATATATTTGACGATTTTTTATAAATAGAATAAATACAATCATAAAATAAGTTAAATGCAAGTATGAGATAAATTTTAAATCTATATCCCAATGTTTTAACCCTATTTTAACTTTTTTTCCCTTAACAATGTGATAAATTGTACTATTGTTAATATTAATAATGCCTAAAAATGTCATGAACCCCTCCCCACAATGTGTACCCCTCCTGGGATGGAAATTTGAGAAGGGAGATAATGACCCCTGAGTCCCGCCTCCAGTAGGCCCCAGGTTGGTGACTAGCACTGAGGGTATATTAAACACACAGATAGGTGGCATTACCCTCTAAGAGAACACATGGGAAAGAGAGAGATAAGACAGACACCAACCAATGCCAACTTAGACAGAAATATAAATTAAATCCCAAGTACAAATATGTAATGTCATGCAAAACTACTAAAACTGAAAGGAGAAAAACTACAAATACCAAAGGAAAGTAAAAACAGTCATAACCACAATCCTGAAAAGATCTTGCAACCCCAAGCTAGTAGAAACCATCTTGATCTCTAACCTGATCCAAGTGACCTGAAAAATATTTTATATATACATAGGGTAAGTATAATAGTATACTCAGTAGGATCCTCCCCAGAGCCTCTCATAAAAAAGTAAAGAAAGCGTGCTAAAGCACAGTGAACAAAAAGTGAAACTAACTCATCACCTAAAAAAGTATACTAAGTTTCCAGCCTCACCATGTCTACTCTTAACAAGTATCACATAAAAGAGTATATAATATAATAAGGAATATCAAGGGTACCCTGCTACTACTTCCCCACTAGTTTTCCTCGTTTCCCCAATGTCGCACATCTTAAGCATCTCTCCCCAAAAGGCTTTCCCGTAGACACCTGGGCGAAGCACCACAACATGCACCTCCTACAAAAAAACCACCATATCCATGAAATAAAAGTAACAAGGTAATTTCTGGGATCCACTATAGCTCACATAATGTGTATCATACGATGGGTATTTTACCTCAAGCCATTACAGCCCATACACCAAGTAAGAATCCTTAAGCCGTCACACCCTATACACATTATTCCTATAGTATTCCATAAGATAATATATCCATAATATATATGTGTGAATAACCACAAGACATTATAGCCCTCTACATACATATATGTGGAAAACTAAAAACTCTGCCTACCAGCACAAGTAACTACCAAGAGATGAGATCAGGCCAAAGGGGGTAGTCAGTTATCAATCCTCCCACCAAAAAGTTGGGGAAAACACCCCCAGGGCTTAGAATCCTCGGGGTGTCAGTTTCCCTAACTAACAGGGTGGAGTATCATATAGAAACACAAAAATTAAAGAATATACTATAGATCACAAACACACTATGGGAATAACCTAGTCTTAGACTCAACTGCAGCTAATACCTCTCGGACTCCCAGTTGCCACTTCTAAGACTAGGTATCCTATAAGCACAAAACCATTTAAAGAGAATTATTACATTACTTCATTAAATTTTTATCAATTTCAATTTATGTAAATTAATTATTTATACATTAATTAACCATAAATAATTTCCACATTATATTTTATTTTCATCACACCCAAAGTCCAATGTCCCTTAAAAATTGTAACCTCTACATTGCATCCAAGCAAGATCCAACACCATGGGTTAACATTATTTATTCAATTATTTATTTACATCATTACTTCACCATATTCCCAGGTATTCTAGAAAACATTCTATGATACTAAACACAAGGGGCCTCAACATGGTAAGTATATGAACTACCTGTTGAGTCTTTTCCAATTATAGAAAGAGCGTAGAACCATCCTCTATGGAGAATCTAAACACGGAAAGCACGTGGCATACCCTATGCGTCTTCACCCCTTTCGGAAGAAGGGTAAGCAAGACCAGCTTCCTTTAGAAGTGGGGAAAGTAAAGAATATAAACAACCAATAAGAATAAGAAAGAATATAGACATTAAAATCCAACCAATTTCATCATCCTTGGTGTCCTCCCCAACACCCACATGCATAAACCGATGCATCTTGCCACTCTAGGCGTCAACTGCTACCACCACTAGTAGGCCTCCCTGCCCCCACATATGACAAAAACCATCCAGGCTAACATCACAATATAAGAAGTAGGAAAACAAAAACCATATCAATTGGGCTCTTATCCCTTAAACAAGAAAGAGGGTAACTCAGAACCCTATAAGGAATTATCTTTTATCGAACAACCAGTTCTTTAATCCATCTTAGATTAACCGATTTATTATTCGTAGGTTCCAAATTTTGGAAACCTAACCAATAAGTTATTAAAAATAATTAAACATGCTTACTACAAAAATTTGATTAACATAGAATTACAACAAGAATAACCAGATTCATTTACATGCCTCTTTATCTTTAGCCAAAGAATTATCAATTAATTATGAATTTATGTTATTTACCAATTTCCATCAAGAACGAAAATATAAACAATGAAAGCATAGATATTACACTATCTAGAAAAAAAGAGGCAATAACATACGATCAATATCATTTTATTTATCTGTTTCAAAAATTTATTATGTCAATTACATTGTGTTCCAGTGGGATAAAACATGGTAACTATATAGTTTTATGTAAAATAAAAGATAAGAAATGAATACCCTACCTCAACCGGTTCTTTTCGTTCTTTATATGAGAACGATTCACAAAAATGATCATGATCGCCTCCTCCCGTGACAACTATATCCACCTGAGGAGGCCACAGTACGACCACACCAACTGAAACCCAAGAAAACTCTATTAGAAGTATGGAGATCACATACCATAATAGGGCAAGGAAAAACCGAAGGAGATGAACCCACACAATTGATGATAAAACATACCTTATATCGATGAAGGATCGACACTTGCTGCTTGCACTAAAATAGGGGGTGCACATGCAACACTGAGAAACTTGAAGGGGAAATGATCTGAGGTTTAAGGTTTGATCACAACGCTCCTATGGGAAGAAGGAAAGGTTTGAGCATCTCAGACGTGGGAATAAGAAGGTAGAACAATGGAAGAAGATATCTCATCCCTTTAGAAGATTTAACAGAGAAAAATTTAGGATACACATGATTTTACATTAAAATTGGATCGTATTAAACCACACAATTTGACCAAGTAAAGGAATTCCATGACTCAATAAAATTTATATAGGAGTTATGGGATTTTATTTGGCCTTAAATTACTTAAAACAAGGCCTTGAATGCGTTTTATGTCAAAGAAAATGTCAAAGGGGTGAAACTGTAGTAAGTTGGAAACACTCTTCACAATCCTAGAAACATTGTACATGATTCTGGAAACACTATACACTCACTGATCCGGGACTCACCAATCCTAGAAACACTATTCACAAAATGAATCATTGATCATTAACTCACTGATCCTGGACTCACCAATTTGGGAATCCCTGTTCATAGAATGACTCGCCAATCCTGGACTCACCGATCCTGGAAACACCATTCATAGAATGACTCACCGATCCTAGAAACACTGTTCACAGAATGAATCACTGATCTTGAAAACACTATCCACATAATGACTCATCGATCCTGGACTCACCGATTTAATGGTATTGTTCACAGAATGATAAAACTTTATGAAAGTACTTTTCCCAAAATGACAAACCAGTCTAATGGTACTATTCATAGAAGGACTCACCGATCCGATGGTATTGTTCACAGAATGACAGAATGATCCGATGGTACTATTCGTAGGACGACAGACCGATCTAAGGATTAAGGTTTTATCACACCACTCCTATGGGAATAAGGAAAGGTTCAAGCATCTCAGACTATGGAATAAGAAGGTAGAACAAGGGAGGAAGATATCTGATCCCTTTAGAAGATTTAACAGAGAAAAATTTAAGATACACAGGATTTTACATTAAAAGTGGATCATATTGAACCAGATGGTTTGACCAAGTAAAGGTATCCCAGGACTTCGTAAAATTTATATATAAGTTATGAGACTTTTTTTGCCTTAAATTCCTTAAAAAAGGCCTTGAATGTATTTTACGTCAAAGAAAATTTCAAAGGGGTGAAACTATAGGAAGTTGGAAACACTGTTCACAATCTTGGAAACACTATACACTCACAAATAATGGACTCACCAATCCTAGAAACATTGTTCACAAAATGACTCATTGATCCTGAAGTCACCGATCCTGGACTCACTGTTCACAGAAGGACTCACCAATCCTAGACTTACCAATCCTGGACTCACCGATCCTGGAAAGACTGTTCACAGAATGACTCACCGATCCTGGAAATACTATTCACAGAACGATAGACCTTTCCAACATTACTGTTCACAAAACGATAGACTGATCCAATGGTACTATTCATAGAACTACTCACCGATCTGATGGTATTGTTCATAGAATGATAGACCGATCCAATGGTACTGTTCACAGGACGAGAACGGAAAGTCCGGCTATAGAAGGCTTCAAACAACCCTATACTCATAGTGGAGTGAAAACAATTGTTGTAAGAGAACTCAACCAAGGGTAAGTGCCTTATCCACGAGCCTCCAAAATATATGATACAAGAGTGTAACATGTCTTTAAGAGTCTGGATGGTCTACTCTATCTGACCGTCTGTCTGAGGATGAAAAGCAGTGCTAAGGCATAGTTGAGAACCAAAAGCATGCTGGAGAACTCTCCACACTTGAGAGGTAAAACTAGGATCTTGATCAGAAATGATCATCCTTGGGACTCCATGAAGTATCACCACCTCCTCAAGATTTTTCCTTAACAAAAAATCTGCTAAGTTTCCCTCTTTGATTGTAATGAAGTTGGATGATTTTATTAAACTATCTACTACCACCCAAATTGCATAATGTCTTCCCTGAGATCAAGGTAAATGAGTAACAAAGTTCTTTGATATCTACTCCCACTTCCACAGAGGAACATCTAATGACTGGGGAAGGCCACCGGGAACACAGTGTTCGGCCTTCACCTTCTGGTAGACCAAACATCGAGACACAAACTCTGTAATTTCACACTTTATCCCTAGACACCAAAACTAACTACTCAAGGCTCGGTAAATCTTTGTCACGCCAGGATGCACCACTAAAGGAGAACTATGGAACCCTCTAAGAATCATCTTGCACATAATCAAAGTAACATATATCCTTCCATGATACAATAATCGATATTGATCATCCTTAGACAAACCATCAGGGGCCTCACTACAAACAACTCGGTCTCTCCAGACCTCCACCTCTAGAGCCCCCAATTGGGACTCTTCCACCTTATACACCAGAGATGACTTCAAAATCATCTGAAAACGACAACCTCTACCCCCAAAATCTCCCATATCAAGATTTTATGCTGATAGTTCTTCCATTACTCTCCAGGAGTCACCAGATCCATGCAATGCATCACTATGTGACTTCCGAATCAGCACATCAGCTACCAAATTCCTCTTTATAGGTGTATACGATATTTCAAAGTCGTATTCCTATAAGAACTCTATCCACATACATTGTCATAATTTCAAGTCACTTTGGGAGAAAACAAACCTCATGCTCTTATGATCAGTGAAAACCACAAAGCACTCACTAATGAGGTAATGTATCCACAACATCAGAGGAAACACCACAGATTCCAACTCAAGATCATGGGTGTCATAGTAACGTTCATGGGGATGTAACTCCCAAGACCCATAAGAAAAAATTGATCTTCGCTGCATCAGAGCACAGCCTAACCCCAGATGCGAAGCATCGTAGAAAACATCAAACTGAACTCCCTTAGTTGGAAGACAAAGAACTGGAGCACTTACTAACTTTTCCTTTAGAAACTCAAAAGCTACCTGACACTAATCAGTCCATATGAATGCTAGATCCTTCCTGGTCAATGATGTCAAAGGACTCACAACTCAATAGAAATTGTCTAAGAACCTCATGTAGTAGCTTGTAAGACCAAGGAAACCTCACACCTCTGACACTGTCTTGGGGATTCCCAAGACACAACTGATTCTATCTTCGATGGATCCACAGCTAATCCCTAATGGGACACAACATGCCCCAAGAAACGGACTTCTTGATCCCAAAACTCACACTTTAAAAACTTCCCAAATAGATGATTTTGATGAAGAACTACCAAAACGGCGTGTATATGCTCTACATGATCCTCCTCAGTCGTGGAGTACACAAGGATGTCGTTGATGAAAACCACCACGAACTTGTCCAGGAACTCATGGAACACAATTTTCATCAATCCCATGAATACAGCTGGAGAATTCGTCACACAGAAAGACATTACAACAAACTCATAATGCCCTTGACCACAACAGAAAGCAGTCTTCAGGGTATCCTAATCCTTCAGACACATCTGATAATATCCTGACTAAAAGTATATATTTGAGAACCAACTTGAACCCTTTAGTTGATAGAATAAATCATCAATCCATGGAAGATGATGGAGATTCTTCACTATCACCTTGTTTAAGCGTTGATAATCGACACACAACTACAAACTGCTGTCAGCCGTCTTCATGAACAAAACTGGTGCACCCCATGGTGACATACTTGGACGAACAAAACCACACTATAATAGACCATAAATATATATAATTAACTCTTGTAACTCAGAAGGGGACATCCTATATGGATACATAGATATAGGAGACAGCCTTGGATGTAGCTCGATCCCAAAATCAATTTATTGTCTAGGTGGTAAGGCTACAACCTCTTATAGAAAGACAGCAGGGTACTCTTCTACAACACTTGGAAACACAAACTATAGAACCTCTAAAGAAATCAACATCATCTCATCCATTATGGATGATAAGGAAGAAACTTTCCTCTGACCCATCCGAGGGTCTCGCTCGCCAACAAACACCATTGGCTCTCCATCCGCATTGAAGAACACAAACTGCCTCCAAATGAAAGCCACAATATCTTGCACCAAATACAACCAATCCATTCCAATGGTGAAATCATATGGTTGTATTCATAAACATATGAAATCTCCCCAAGAGCGGTGATGCCCCAACACTAGCTCACAGTCGCTACATACTTCAAACAAGTTACCTTGACCTCCAATTGGCATAGTCAACACCAAGGGCACTGGAAGCCTCTCTACCTCAAGTCCCAAATCATGTACAGGGGTAGGTGATATTAAGGAGTATGTCGCTCCTAGATCAAACAAATACACCATGGTAGAAAACAAGAAAAGGGTACCTCTAACGACATCTGGCTCACCTTTTGCTGGCATTGCTAAATCAAGAAGCTATCCATGACTTTTTCCATGGCCTCTCTAACCCTAATGACAACCACCACCATGGACACGCTCTTCTCCATGAGGATGGAAACTTTCACTGGGTTTCCCTCTGGCTACCCCATCTACCCACTGTTGATCTAATGTTTGTGCAACTTGATGTTGCTGCCTCAGCTATAACTGCCCCAATGGAGGAACCTGGAGCGGAAAAACTTGTGCATGATGACTGCTCTGAAAGGTCGAGCACTCTTTCTTATGATGACCTCGACCACCATAACAAAAAAAGTGCATGATCCCCTGGAATAGGTCTGAGAGATGCTTCTCATAGAGAAACGTGATGCTGAGGGCTGGAACCTACCCCCAGCCAAACGAAAACTATTCTTCCCTAAAAACAGGGAACCCCAGACCACAACTCTGCTTCATTAGGAATCATTAAGACTCCCCTCCCGTGATGATCCAGTTCTGGAAAATTTCTTCTCAATGACCTCTTCCCTCTCCAGGACCTCAAGATATGCCTTCCACATAAATGGGGTGACTTGGCACTGGATCTATGGATGCAAAGCCTCCTTGAAATGCCTCATCCTAGTCTCCTCATCTGGAAACAGGTCCAAAGCATATCATAAAAGGTTCCTGAAAAGGATTCCAAACTCTCACACACTGGAGCTCCCCTATCGAAGGGTAAGAAGCTCTTGGTGACTGGATGAATTCATGGTCAATGAAAGAAACTCAACTCCAAACTTGTCTCAGAAGTCATCCCATGATATTTCCGACTCCTCGCGATCCCCAAGGAACAAGAACCACCACTACCTCACAACTCCACATAGTATCATCCCAACCAAGGACACCCAGAGCTCCTTCTGAGCATGGATCAAACTGAAGCTTATCTTGACCTCCTCTAACTAGTCTTCCATGGATTCTTCTGAAACAGATCCCTCTTACTTCTGCAAACTATGGCACTAAAACTCTCATAGTTTCCTCATCTAAGTTTTGTCGTTGTCAACCTCTTCCCTGCGGCGATCTACTAGCATAGCCTAATGATATCTTCTATGTGATCCGGACGAGAACATGGACCTGGAGCCATACCTTCAAAATAACAAATAGTTAGAGCTCCTAAACATGGAATACGGAAGACTTGTAATTAATTAATTAATTTTTTTCTTTTATTCATTTTAGGTTACCCTATAACAAGCTCTACCCATTCAAACATAGGAACAAGGAAGAATGACGCATGATCATTTCCTAGGTCTCTACCTTGGAACTAGTATCACCTCATTTAGTAGACATTGTAAACATAACGTACTGTACATACGATCATAGGGGGGCCTAAATTCATATGTCTCATCCGGTCTCTAGTGTTTACATCACTTGTTAAACTTGACAGACACTGTTTCCCTACTAACCCATGCAACCTCACCTATGCCTAATACAAAACTCTATCCTATCTCTCAACCAGACCTTTGATACCACTCGGTCACAACCCCTTCCCCACAGTGTACCCCTCCTGGGACAGCAATGTGAGAAGGGAGATAATGAACCCTAAGTCCCACCTTCAGTAGGCCCCGGGTTGGCGACTAGCACCGAGGTTATAGTAAACACACAAATGGGAGGCATTACCCTTTAAGAGAACACCGAAAGAGAGAGACAAGACACACACCAACCAAATCCAACTTAGAAAACAATATAAATGAAATACAAAGTACACATATGTAATGTAATGAGAAACTACTACAACTGAAATGGAAAAAACTAAAAATACCAAAGGAAAGTAAAAATAGGAGAAACTACAAGCCCAGACAGCTCCTGTAACACCAAGATCGTAGAAACTATCTTGCTCTCCAACCTGCTCCAAGTGACTTGAAAATAGTTTATATTTCCATAGGATGAGTATAATAGTATACTCAGTAGGATCCTCCCCAGAGCCTCTCATGAAAAAGTAATGAAGGCATGCTAAAGCAGAGTGAACAACAAGTGAAACTAACTTGTCACCTAAACAGGTAAACTAAGTTCCCAACCTCACCATGACTACTCTCACCAAGTATCTCATATAAGAGTATACAGTATAATAAATAATATCAAGGGTACCACGCTACTACTTCCCCATTGGGTTTTCACTTTTCCCCAATGTCACATGTCCTAATCATATATCTATAAAAAGGCTTTCCCGCAGACACCTGAACGAAGCACCACAACATGCACCTCATGCAACAAAACCACCACGTCCATGTAAGAAAAGAAACCAGGTAGTTTCTGCGATCCACCATAGCTCGCATAACGCGTATCATACGTCTGGTATTATACCTCAAGCCATTACAGCCCATACACCAAGTAAGAATCCTTAAGCCGTCACAACAAATACACGTTACACCTATAGTAGTCCATAGTATACTATATCCAGAATATATTTGTGTGAATAACACCAATCCATTATAGCCCTCTACACACATAAATGGGGAAAACTAACAACTTTTCCTACCAGCACAAGTAACTACCAAGATAAGGGAGAAGGCCAAAGGGGGTAGTCAGTCATCAATCCTCCCACCATAAAGTTGGGGAAAACACCCCCAGGGCTCAGAATCCTCGGGGTGTTAGTTTCCCTAACTGATGGGGTGGAGTAGTGTATAGAAATAAAAAAATTACAGAATATATTATAGCTCACAACCACACTATGGTCATAACCTAGTATTAGATTCAACTGCAGATAACACCTCTCGGACACCCGATTGCCACTTCTAATACTAGGTATCCTATAAGCACACAACCATTTAAAGATCTTTATTACATTATTCCATTCCCTTCTTATCAGTTTCACATTAAATTAATTAATTATTTAAACATTAATTAACCATCAATAATTTCCAAATTATATTTCATTAGCATCACACCCAAAGTCCACTATCCCTTTAAAATTGTAACCTCAGCATTGCGTCCCTACAAGCTCTAAACCCAAGAGTTATCATAATTTATTTAATTATTTATTTATATAATTACATTCCCATATTCATATGAATTCTAGAAAATATTCTATGATACTTAACACAATGGGGCTCAACATGGTGAGTAGATGAACCACCAGTCGAGTCTTTTCCGCCTACAGAAAGAGCATAGATCCATCCTCCCTTGTGAATCTAAACACAAAAAAGACATGGCATACCCCACGCGTCTTTTCCCCTTTTGGAAGAATGGTATGCAAGAATAGCTGCCTTGAGAAGTGTGGATGGTAAAGTAGATAAACAACTAATAAGAATCAACAAGAATCTGAACATTCACATCCAACCCATTTCATCATCCATGGTGTCCTCCCCGACACCCACCTGCATAAAACAATGCATCTCGCCACTATAGGCATCAACTGCTGCCACAACCAGTAGGCCTTTCTGTCCCCACATATCACAATAGCCATCTAGGATCACATCACAACACAAGAAACAAAAAAACAAACATCGTATCAATTGGGATCTTTTCCCTTAAACAAGCAAGAGGGTAACTCAGAACCCTACAAGGAATTATCTTTTATCAAACAACTAGTTCTTTAATACATATTGGATTAACTGATTTGTTATTTGTAGGTTCAAAATTTGGGAAACCTAACCATTATGATATCACAAATCATTATAAATGCTTACGATACCAATTTGATTAACATAATATTACAACAAGAAGAACCATATTCATTTACATGCCTCTCTATCTTTTTTCCAAGAAATTATCAATTAATTCAGGCTTTCTGTTATTTTCCAATTTCCATCAAGAACAAAAATCTAAACAAATACAGAATAGATATCACACTATCTATCCCAACAAGAGGTAATAACATATGATCGATATTAATTTATTTATCTAGTTAAAATATTTATTATGTCAATTCCAATGTGATCCAGTGGGATAAAATATTCTAACAATACAGTTGCACGTAAAATAAAATGGAAACAATGAATCCCCTACCTCAAATGGTTCTTGTCATTCTTTATATGAGAATGATCCACCCAAAGGATCATGATCGCCTCCTCCCGTGAAAACTGTATCCACCTGAGGATGTCACGGTACGACCGCACTAACCGAAACCCAAGAAAACTCCATTAGAAGTATGAAGATCACATAAAATAACGAGGAAAGGAGAAACAAAAGGAGATGAACCAAAAAAATGATGATAAAACATACCTTCTATCGATGAAGGATCGACACTTTTTACTTGCACCAAAACTGGGGGTGCGCATGCAGCAGTAAGAATCTTTAAGGGGAAATGATGTGAGGATTAAGGTTCGATAAAACCACTCTTATGGGGAGAAGGAAAGGTTTGAGAATCTCTCACCAGGGCCCAAAAAGGTAGAACAAGGGATGAAGATATCTCATCCCTTTAGAATATTTAATAGAGAAACAGTTTAAGATACACTAAATTTTACATTAAAATTGGATCGCATTAAACCACACAGTTTGAACAAGTAAAGGCATCCTGGGACTTAGGAAAATTAATATAAGAGTTATGAGATTTGATTTGGCCTTAAATCCCTTAAAAAAGCCCTTTAATTCATTTCACATCCAAGAAAATGTCAAAGGGGTGAAACTGTAGGAAGCTGGAAACACTGTTCACGATCATGGAAACACTGTACGTGATTTGGGAAACACTGTACTCTCACCGATCCTGGAAAACACTTTTCACAAAATGACTCACTGATTCTAGAATCATTGTTCATGGAATGATTCATCGATCCTAGAATCATCAATACTAGACTCGCCGATCCAGGAAACATTGTTCACTTAATGACTCACCGATCCTAGAAACACTATTCACAGAATGTCTCACTGATCCTGGGATCACCGATCTGATGGTATTGTTCACAAAATGATAGGTTGATACGACAGTACTATTCACAGAAGGATAGACCGAACTGATGGTACTATTCACAGAACGACTCACTGATTTGATGGTACTGTTTATAGAATGACAGACCGATCTGATGGTACTGTTCACAGAACAACAGAGCGATCTGATGGCACTGTTCATAGAACGTCAGACTGATCCGATGGTACTGTTCATAGAAAGTCATACCGATCTAATGGTACTGTTCAAATCAATCTCACCGACAGTACTATTCACATCAGTCTCACCAGTGGAACTGTTCACATCGGTGTCACCAATGGAACTGTTCACATCCATCTCATTGATGGAACTGTTCACATTGGTCTCACCAATTAAACTCTTCACATCGGTCTCACTGATTGAACTATTCACTTCAGTCTCACTGATAGAACTGTTCACATAGGTCTCACCGATAGAACTATTCACATCGGTCTCACCGATGGAACTATGTTCAGAATTGGAAAATTGGAAAGGTGTTGGGGATAAGCCACCGTGACCACCAGAACACCTCAAACACTAGATTTTCACAGAGGAATTGACCAGAGAGGTCTGAGCCATTACAAAAAAATAAAAGGGAACTACTTACCAAATTCGGACCCATCATTACAAATTTTAAATACATATTTCATAATTCAATTTATATATTTGTAATTCATTCATTTTATAATAAGTACACAAAACAAGACAAAAATGGTTTTTTAGAAAAATACTTTTTTAAGCATAGAACTGGATTTATTCCAATCCCATTCCTAGAAAAAATATTATATGAATGTTAAATTTTTTTATTTAATATATAATATATAAATTTAATTAAAATCATTAAATAGTAGTTATTAATTTAATTCATTAAGACAAATACATTTTTCAAGAATAAAAATAGTTTTTTTTCAGAAAAAAAATTCCTTTATTTTCAAATGTTTTTATTTTCAATTCTAATTATTTAACAATAAATAAATTGATTTTAAACATTTTTAAACCATAAAATTTTCATAATTTATTTGTTCCTACCAATT
Organism: Viscum album; assembly: GCA_963277665.1. Classification (NCBI taxonomy): domain Eukaryota; kingdom Viridiplantae; phylum Streptophyta; class Magnoliopsida; order Santalales; family Viscaceae; genus Viscum; species Viscum album. The sequence continues at coordinate 2,103,540,060 of OY728140.1, read as the reverse complement.
CCCTCAATTCAAATGGATAGGTGATCATTATCACATTAAATAATAATTTTATTAATAGTATGGCCCAATTTGTTTGAACTTGTAATTACGCGTATCACAAGATATAGAAAAATTAAATTTCATTGAAAATAAATATATTAAAAAATATTGGGGTGTTACACTATACAACCTTAAAATTTATTTATCCCTTGAAAATCCATCACTATAATGAAAATAAATGAAGAAGTCTTTTTCAATACATCATTGAGTTCCTAAGTAGCTTCTTCAAAATTAGGATTCCTCCAAAGAATCTTTACCAGGGAGTAGTCTTGTTCCATATCACTTTATATCTATGGTCCAAGATTTTTTATTTTTATTATTCATAGAAAATATCATTCTCCATTGGTACTACATCTAAGTTTCTTACATGTGAAGGATCTAGCACATACTTCCTCAGGAGGAATACATGGAGCACATTGTGAACTTGAGAGAGGTTTGGTAAAAGCACCAATCGATAAGCTACCATCCCTACACAACTAAGAATATAAAAGGGACCAATATACATAAGGATAATATTTACCTTCTTTTCATATATCATAACCTTATTCTATGGAGAAATTTATAGGAAACATTTCTCACCATCATTGTACTCCAGATCTCATTGATGATTATTAGCATAACTATTCTTTCAACTTTGAGATTGTATGATGTGTTTTTGAGTACATGTTAGATTTATAAAATTCTTTTCAAAGAGGTATTCATAATAAGCCATTTGAATGCTTCGGTGAAATCTATTATTATAAGAAAAATCAACTAGAATAATGTGTTGATCCCAACCACCTTTGAAATACATAGAACAAGATATTATAATATCCTCTAGGGGTTGGATGGTTCTATCATAATGATCATCTATATGTTTATGACACACCATACATAAACTCAACTCCATATCTAGATCCCACTGAAGACTTTCCAAAAACTTATTGGTAAACCCTAAATATTGATCAGATACAATAGAATATAGTGGTACATGAATCCTTACAACTTATTTAATTTATTTTCTAGAATAGTGATCAAGATATAAATATTATCTAAGAACAATAAAGTGTTATGAATTTTTAAGGTAATTGAATATAACCCAAATATCATTATATATTTTAGAGGTTTTAGGGAGTATGAATACAAAATCTATGGTGATGTTTCCCCATTTACATCCTATTATAAAAAATGGTTGTAACATGCCCTCATAATTTTATATCTCAACCTTAATATACTCATATACCAATCCCCAAGACACATAATTTAAAATATCTTTCTTTATGTTGTCCCACAAAAAAAAATATTTTACATCCCTATACATATTCAAACATCCATGATGAATAGAGAATGATGAACTATGAGCCTCATCCAATCACTCATTTAAATCAACATGGATTAAACACATTCATGGTTCTTGAACCTTATCATTATATCATATTCAATGTTTCATTTTGTAAAATTTCTTGCCTTCTTCTATAGTTCCAAATATTCCTTCTACGCCTATTTAATTCTCACATGGATAGATGGTTGAACAACCATTTGAGAAAGATAATATTTCTCCCCTTAATTTAGTATTTTAAGATCCATCCTTTTAAAATCCTAAAATATTGGATCTTTTTTATCCTCATCATGGATAAGCTAAAATGATCCTTTTGACTAAAAGAATTAACCACCATGTTTTCTTTTCCATGGTGGTAATGTATTTATATTTTATTATCTTTAATTATCTCCAACCATCCTATATGGTACATGTTAAACTATTTATGTGTGAATATATATTTTAAAACTTTATTTTTAATATATATATATCACAACATTATTCATAAATATAATTCCTCTATATATTTAATGTAAAAAGTACCGTAACTGACTATTAAAAATGATTTGGGTAGTTTTTATTGAAAAACATTAATTTAAATAAGGAATAAGCTATAATATTATCATTCTACATGAGAATGAATACTATTAAATTATTTGATGCATCGCTATAGATTACAAACCCTTATCCGCTATAGGTTAATATAAGCGTAGGTGCACGTGTTGGACTTCTATTTAGTTCCTTGAAATTTTCGTCACATTAATCTATCTAAAGGAAATTGGATATCCTAGTGAGTGGGTTATAAATTTATTAGAAATTATCCACAAAGCACTGATAATACCCATCCAAGTCATAAAAACTTCATATTCTGGTCATATTGGTTAGTCTGGACCAACATTCCAAAACATTTTTTTATGGATCCACTAATATACCATCAATATATGACCCGAAAAAGAAAATTTTTATAGACAATATTAATACTTTGTAAATTTTTTATACAACTTATCCTTCCTTAGGGTATTCAGTAAAATATTTAAGTGATTTTTATGATCTTCCTTACCATTTGAATATATAATAATATATTATATAAAGACTTCCAAAAACTGATCATGGTAATCTCTAAATACACTATTCCTTAAATACAGGTAGATAGTGGGGGTATTAGTAGGACCAAATGAAATATATATAAATTCATATTATCTATACCCCAGATAGAATATTATCTTGGGTATATCATCCTTATTTAACCTCAATTAATAGTATCTAGAACAAAGTTCAATCTTGGAAAATTATTGAGGTTTGTACAGTTGATCAAAAAATTCATCAATTCAAGAAATATGAAACTTATTCATGATTGTAATTTGTTATGTTCTTAATAGTATATATAGACTTTATTTGATCCATATTTCTTCTTATCAAATAGAATAGGTGACCCTAAGGTAATTCACTTAGAAAAATATATCCCTTATCAAGATTTTCGAAGATCTTCTTTTTTATCCCTTCAATTTAACCAAGGCCATTATATAGAGAATATTGTAAATAGGTGTAACACTGGGTATGAGTTCTATGGAAAACTCAAATTCATGATTCAATGAAATACATGGAAACTCTATCAGAAAGACAATAATAAAGTCCTATGAAATACACATATTATCGATGACGAGTTTATCCCTAATCATCCTTGATAAGAAACCCTTTTACTAGGAACCAAAATCCATATTGTAATATCTCATATTTTTGATGTATTATTTTTAAATATTATATGGATTGTTTTCGAGACCAGGAATTGTGAAAATGTGTGATTCTGAGGCCCAATGTTCCATTAATATATGTTTGAAATATAATAAATATATTATGTGGCACATGCACATGGTTTTCCTAAAAAAGTTGAATAACATTTAAATAGGTGTTTAAATCAGAAACCCAAGGGAACTTTAAAGTTCATAATAGTTGATTCACCCTAGGTGTGACTTAATAATAGTCAGTGCATGTCGTTAGTGGAAAAGTCATCATGGTCATTGAAATGAGTAAAATAATTTATTGAAATTTTTTTATTTCATTTGTGATGATGAAGTGTATAACATTATTTAAATATATTTTCAAGAAGGATTTCCAAGTATATCCTTATATCCCTGGAAACATTGGAGAGCCACTGGAGGGAGGTTCAATGATTTTTTCTCAAGAGAACAATGACATATCATGGATCAATGATCGAAACAACCTCAAATTTGAAGGATCTTTCCAAGGATAACTAATACACATTCTTTATTCATTAGCAATTGAACTGAATCGAGATAGGGCTTGTTTTTTATTTTAATTTCTTCCCCATAATTAATTTATGTGATTATTGTAAATCAATCAATGAACTGATTGATATACAGATCGGTCACCTCGTGTGATGTGATTATTTTTTGTGGTTTTAGTGGGAGAATGTCTTGTGATTAAATTTTTGACGGACTCAATTATTTTATGAATGTAAATGAACCAAGATCGACATGAACATCGATGGATATTATTTCTTCTCATTTGTTCTTGTGCATCTCTCCCCTGGTTCTGCGATTCACCATGAGTGTTCTTCATTTGTCTTGGGGTTCCACTATTCCTGATCAATCGATCATTACACACCCAATTCTTAAGTCAAAAATAAAATATCATAGATCTATGAACGGTATGACATGATAGAGGTGTAAAAATAGATATAGGGAGATTCAGATGACAGAAGATTCCTAATTTCGTGTTCTTCTGCATTCTTCGGCAAGGAATGAAAAATGTCAATTCAAGCCATTTTGTGAGCATATATGGTGATTAAATGTGTTGATTCAGTGATATCATGGAAGAATGATATTGGATCTTGAGTTTTGCGTCATGAAGGATGATGAAACAGAGGCTGGAAGATTGTTCGAGGGATGTGGAGGAAGATCTAGGAATTATATACAATCCCATAGAATACTATGTGTAATATGATATTACACGGTGTGTGGGACCCCTTCAACAATGTCTTGGTTTCAAGTGGAATACAAGGATCACATAGTGTGTAACCCCTATCCCATGGAATGTGACCCCCCATTGACTTGACATGTACTCCATAGTGTACACAGACACAGGTTGGAGTACATGGGAACAGACACACCGTGTAATCCCATATAGACATGACTTGGAATTCATGGACAATTACACCAACATGGATTTAGTACATGGAAACAAATAAGAAACATGGATAAGATAACATGTGTCACTATATTCCATGTATATCCTTCTTCTAGCTATGTTTATAGAGACTACATGCCGTGTGAGGCTCTTCCACACAGGGAGAACTTTGGATAGTTGGACACGCCATGTACAACTTAGGACATGTTCTGTACTCCCATTAAGATTGGTTGAGGCTCTTTGTTTTCTTAGTTTGGAAACTTATATGTTGTGTACATTCCATTGGTCCTTTCCCTGAAAGTTACATTGTGATATTACATCCACATCACTAGGTCATGATCCCCTCTATAGGCTGAGTCTCAGATAGAGTTGTAGTGTCCCTCCATAAGATCAGAGTGTGATACTCTATCCTCCCTAGTTGCCTACTTAGAGTTTGTGGAATCAACATGAACTCCATGAGTAGGGAGTCGATACTCTATCAAGTTGTCCACATCGGTAGGGTTGGTGGAATCATTGATGTACGATCTCATACAAAACATGTTTATCTTGATTAGGTTCATGGTGTCCCCCATCTATTCTGGGTGTGACCCTCTATTTTTGTATGATAGGGTTCTTAGACCAGTGCATTCTCTTTGGGTGGGGCCCAATGAGATAAACCTCTTTTTCCAGTGTTTCCAATGATATCATGGTTCATGGAGTGAGTTATCCTAGATCGAGCATTTCTTCAGGAAGAATCATGTGGCTAACAGTTGGCTATGATCGCCTGATGATGTTGTGTCTTTCTGCATTATATCTGGTTTCTTCTATTATACATTTATTGTCACATATTTTATTGATCTAAGTATACTTGGTGCTTCTTGTTTAGTGTTTTTTTTGGCGTCCTACTAAGTATTGTTATACTCAACCCTACACGGTATTTTCCCACATGTGTTGTGTCTTGTGTAGACAATGAACCTTTTTACGGTGTCCTAGGAGGACAAAGATCGAGTGGAGCATAGATGGAGCTTAATAGAACATGGTTTTTACTAGGAGAATTCCTTTGACTTAGTAATCTCCCTTGGAGAAAGTTGGAATCTTTATAGTTTTTTCTGAGCTAGTTTTTCCCCTTTTCTATTATCAGTACTTTACTATCATATTATATTGTGGGATCTTAGATGTATACATGAATTGTTTCAGTTGTTTTACATTTTCACATTTTTGGGGGTTGGATATGTGTTCATGTGTACAATTACTTTAGGATAATTTCCCCCATTTGTGGGATATACATACTCGATGCTGGTCTCCATCCCCTAGCATATCGGAGGTGGTCTTGGTGTAATCATGGGTCGGACCTAAGTAGGTCAGGTGCTTCATGGAAGATTAATTTCTTTGGTGCATGTTCGGTGGTAACACAAGAATATCTAGGATACTAAATGGGAGTAAAATTATCAGATTTGTGCTTAGTACCCACATATTTTTGAATAGCCAGTATTTTTTTATTTTTGTGGATGTAAAACACTAAGGTGGGTAGAATTTAATGTCTCATATTTTTCATGTATTATGTTAAAATACTATATGGATTGTTTTTGACACCATGCACTGAGAAAATGTACGATTCTTGAGGCCCGATGTTCGTATTATAAACATTTGAAATGTATTAAATATATTAAATAGAACATATGCATAATTTTACTAAAAAAGTGGAATACATTAAAAACATATTACCATATTATAAATCTGAGGGAACCATTGATTTTAGAATGATGCTTTTACCCTAGGTGTGACTTAACATTAGTTGACATGGTTCATTTGTAAAAATGTCATCACATGCCTTGAAATGAATAAAATAATTTAATGGAATTATATTATTTCATTTTCACTAACATAGTGACTAAAAATATTTAAATAGATTGTTATGGAGGATTTCTAGGGTTAGCCGCATAACCTTGGAAACATTAGAGAGCCACTGGAGAAAGCTTCGAGGGTTCTCCCTCAAGTGAATAAGGATGGATCGTGGATCGATGATTGACACAACCTCAGATTTGATAGATCTTGATAATGATGATGAAAATTAATTCTTTCTTCATCAGTGATCAATGAAATTGAGGCAGGGTGTGTGTTTTATTCATATTTCTTCCCTGTTTTTAATTTCTGTAAAAAAATGAAAATCAATGGACTAAAAAATTTATTTTCAAATTGGTTTCCCTGTGGGATGAGATTATTTACTAGGAGAAATTATCGTGATTAAATTATTTAAGGATTCAGTTGGTGATTTAATAGAAAAAACCAAGATCAACATGAACAATTATATATGTTTTTTCCTATCATTTTTTATTTTGCTTCTCTCCCTCTATTCTATGGTCCACCATGGGGGTTATTCATTTGGAATGAGGTTTTACTATTCATGATCAATCGACCATTACACACATTTTTCTTGGTTCATTGATCCGATATCATAGATATGGGTTCATAATGGCACAATGGGGGTGTTTTGACAAAGATAGTGAGATTCAGACGATGGATGCTTCCCAATTTTTTGTTCTTTGCTATTCTTCAGAAAAAAATAATGAACATTGATTCAATCTGTTTCATGAGTAGATCTACTGATGAAATGTGTTTATTAGGTTATGTCTTTGAAATATAAGATTGTATATTGAGTTTTACAGCTTGTAGATTTATAGAACTGAGGCTGGAGAATCATCCAAGACATGTGGAGGATAACCTAGGATTTTTGGAAAATCCCACAGAACACGAAATATAATCCAAGATTACACGACTTGTGGGACCCCTTAAGTGGTATCTAAGATTTTGGGACAAATATATGGGTAAAATTGTGTGTGAACCCTATCACATGGCATGTTACCCCCCAATTTACTCATTTTGTACTCCGGATAGTACGTGTACATAGGTTGGAGTACAAAAGCATGGACACACCGTTTACTCCCACATGGACACAACTTGGCATACATGGACCAATACACGGACATGACTTCAATACAAAAACATGGCCCTCTGAAACATGAAGGATACCATGTGCCTCTAAATTCCATATATATCCTTCTACATATTGTGTATATGAATACTACATGTCATGTGAGGCTCTTCCATATGGGAAGAGATTAAGATAGATGGAAACACCATGTACCCCTTATGACACACCCTGTACTCTCTTTAAGAGTGCTTAATGTTGTTTTTTCTTATTTTAGACCCATATAGGTTGAATTCATTCCATTTTTTCTTCTATGTTGAGGGTATAGTGTTAAATTATATCCACATCACTGGGTTGTGATCCCCTCTTGAGGATGAATCTTAGATAGAGTTGCGGCATCCCTCCATGAGATTGGAGTACGATCATCTATCATCCATTGTTCCATAGTTGGAGTTTTTGTAATCATCATGTCCTCCCTAATAAGGGTTTTTATCCTCTAACTAACATGCTACATCGGTAGGATTCATGTAATTGTTGATGTATGATCCCTTACATAGAGGGTTGATCTAGATTGGGTTGGCGGTGTCCCCCATCGGGTCTAGGAACAATCCCCTCTATATGTATCGTAGTCTTCTGACACCGGTGAATTATCTTAAGGAGGGACCCAATAAGATATAACTTCTTTTCAAGTGTATCTAATGATAGCATGGCTTGTGGATCGAGTTCTCTCAGAACATGAATTTCATCATGTAGAATCCCATGGTTGAAAGTTGGTTATAAGTGCTTAATGGCATGGTGTCTTTCCTATGTATATCTGGATTCTCCTATTATACATTGATTTTTATATCTTGTGTTGAGATTAATATACTTGGTTCTCCATGTTTAGTATTTTTGGGGTGTCCTAATGTGTATTTTTATACTCACCCATGCATGGGATTTTCCAGCACATGTTGTGTCTTGTGTAGACGACGAACCTTTTGATGGTGTCTTGGGAGGACAGGGAGTGAGTTTAGCTTACATGAAGCTTGATAGAATGAGGTGTTTACTGGGATTATATTTTTTACATATTAAATTCCCTTGTACAAAGATGGACTCTTTAAAAAAATTCTAGGATTTTTTGGACCCTTTTATATTTTTAGTACTTTACAATCATACTCTACTATGGGATCTTAGAAATATGCATTCATTTTTCAGTTTTTTTACATTTATGCATTGTGTGGATCTAGATATGTGTGTGAATACATGTATTTTAGGATAATTCCTCCCATTTATGGCATATTCCTACTCAATGATGGTTGCCATCCCCTAGCTTATTGGAGGTGGGATTGGGGTAGTCACAGGTTAGACCTTCACAGGTCAAGTCGTAACACATACAATGGATGCCATTTCCAATGAAAGTTTATATTTATTATCACATTTATAGATAATAACATGTTGGTTCAAAATATCAAACATGAATTCACTTAAACTATAATTGATTTGAATTTATTTACAGAAATACAATCCATGCATAAGATAACATCAAATTCAACCAGAGGGATAATAATAAGATTTACAGGAAAAAAATTCTCAAAAACATCAACCAAATAATAATAGTAGACTTGATATGTAATTGTCTTACCATTAGGGGTTTTCACAAATAATTCAATATCTATTTATTATACCCCTCATCAAAATTCAGGACTTCCTAAGATTTCACTTTTTCATTGGTCTTCATAGGTTGCTTATGTCGACATCGTTATTAAGCTTTTGATTTGATCACTAGTTAGAATAATGACAATACTCCTTACATTTCAAACACTAGAGTGTTGGTGTTAAATTATATGGAGATTTCTCTCTATTTACATCATTATATAACTTTTTTCCTTTCACTTCAATATTCAATTTCTTGATGAACTTACTTTCCACACTTAAAAAATTCACTAGTCCCCTTAAGACAATTTCATTTGTGTTTCCTTACCAATGTCAAGAATAATGTAAGGGTCATCATATTCTATTATTTATTTTTAGAGTTTCCTTTTAATTCCATATCCGGTTTATTATAAAAACCTTGATATTTTTGGGTAATTCTGGTATCCATTTCCACCTTGATAGAACACCAAAAAAATTATTCATAGCTACCAAAGTACCTTATGGATAATTAACTTCAAATAAATAATTTTAATCTACTAAATAATCAATAAACCTTAATTCTAGGATGTTTTATAATAATTTAATCATACATCACAATTCTTTTAAAATTTTCCTCGTAGGTATGAACAAACTCATCATCCTTCTACTTTAACTCATGGAATTCCCTCTCCATTTTCTTATGAAGAATATAGAGAAATTAATTATTGAAAAATAAAATATTAATCTTCTCCCACTCCATGGGGTAAATTTATTCATGTTACCTCATATTCTTGATAAGATACCTCCATTTATCTACTTCACCTTTGAAATAATAAAAAACCAAAAAGAATTTTTCATGCTCCAAATACTGGATAATGGAAAATATCATTTCAATGGTAATGATACATTTCTCATAAAAGTTTGGATATAAAAACCCTATAAAATAAGTTGTATGTTTCCTCATGAAGGAATTAATAGAATTTTGTTCCCTCATTTGATCATTAGAAAGTTTATTATGATTCATAACGATGTTTTATAAGTATAATAACCAGATTTTTTTATTCTAGCTGCTATAAAATTTTGTTACTTGGGAAGAAAATATTTTTATTTTCCATTACATTTAGAATTAAAATGCCCCTTACGGTTCCAAATATTTTATAAAACAAAAAATTCATAGTTTTGGAAACAATAATCATATTGGAAAAATATATAATCATGAAAAAGCATTTATAAGATATCTAAATAATGAAAATTGATTTCAAATCTATAAACCATTGGTGATTCTTAGGTCATTAATGATCATTTTCAATTCAAATTATTCATGATGATTTATAAAAAAAATGTGAATTAACCTAATTATATCCCCTAAGAGTGTCAAACCACAGGCGTATTAAGGGTACACTCACTAAGCACTAGAATGAAGGATGAGATATACTCAAACAATTATTTTTGGGGTTATTACCCACACATTCATCTATTGTATAACCACATCAACAAGTAGTATCTATACAAGGATGTTTTTATAGGAAAAACAAACTAAGTTATTTAGCATTACTTAGGATGTTCACCTATACTTAGAATTATTCTAAGGGTTCTCACTAAGGTTTTCTTATTTAAGATTCTAAAGGTTAACTAAAACTTTTTCTTATAAAAACAATAGTGACCCATACATTTAATACAAAGATATTATATATTATTATATGGGGATTTATTACATAAAATAATGATCCATGACATAATCATATAGGTCTAGTATCTTTGGAAACCTGGATACATAAACAACTAGTTCATAAGTTAACCATATCATCTCCCACTAAGTTATTCATAACTAGATCCTTTCTTATACATATCATACTTAACACCTTTCTTTATAACCTAGGTAATGGACATGTAAGAAAGGGTCAACTAGGATGCCCAGTAAGGGTAAACAAGGAAGATATCAATGATCACATAAATATAAAATAATAATAACGGTATTAGAACATTAATATATCATTTAGAAATCATACCATGAATATAATATATCATAATCTAGATTCATGGAATAAATAGTGGAAATTCATAAGTCATAAAAAATAAAGGAATCAAATAACTTTATCCCTCAGAGTATAACAATGGCATATGACATAGATTTTTGGCATACACATAATTATAGGAAATATTTTCCTTAGTAGAGAAGGATTATTTCCAAGAATATCATAGTGGATTATGATCTCTCCCTAAACCATCATAATTTTCATGGTTCACCCCTAAGACTATCATATTGGAGAGATTCCCTTACTGAACTAGTTTCACTCCCCATTATAGTCCTATTTATCTCATGATATATCCATATTTACCCAGTGCATTGAAGGACTATATAATTCTAGAACCAACAATAAAAAAATAAAAATCATAAATATTTATTCCACAAGATCATAAAACAATCATAATATCAGAACTAATGAAAATTAAAAGGGTTTTATAAATATTTTAATATATCATAACCTATGGAAGGTAAACATTTTCATAAATATTTCATTATTTCATCATATCATGAACCATGGAAAGAAACAGCTTTCATAAACATCTTTTCATCATAATTGTAAACTATAGAGAGAAAGAATAAGGATTGTATCATTGGATAATATCCTAATTAAAGTAATGAAAACATCAAATGAAGAAATATTATATATAAAATTATTTTAATATTTCACTTGAGATATTTATTTAAGAAAATAACTTTTTCACTTTGAAATCACTTATTTAAAATATAAACAAATTCCCAAATATTAAATATTTTTTTATTTGAAATCAATATTAGAAAATTGTAAAGGAATATTTAAATAATTTATCATTATTTATGGTAGTAAATTTTATTCTTTCCATATAAGTTAAATGAAATCATTCCTTTCACATTTTTTAAAATGCAATAAAAAAGTACCTCATTCAAAAAAAAGATGAGTATATCACTTTTAAAATAATTTTAAAAAAATTAAAACATAGTTAAAAATTACATTAAAAATCTTTATAGAATACATAAATAATTCATGAAAAAAAATTTATATAACATATACATGAAATTGAAAGTATTTTTAAATGAAGAGAGAAATAATGTTAGTCTTCCTCAAAAATATTATTTTGGTTTATTGAGTACTTAAAGAGTGGAAGATGAAATGAAAAAAATGTAATATCTATAAATAACCAATGTATAAGAAAGATAATTAGTATATTGAGTGTTAAATCCTGAAATTTCATCATTAGAAAACTTAATAATAAATAATCCCAATAAATAATGAGATTGCAACATAAATTTCTTAATTTAGGTCAAACTTTAGTAATATGTGTTTGAACCTTCTGTTTAATAAATATAGAGTTATTATAAAACTATTAATGAAAAATAATCATATGTATCATACTATATATTATTTAATTATAACCTTTTATCTTCAATTTATTGACAATTCTTTATTAAAATCACTTTTCTGGGTGATAAATGCTTTTATTTTCATATATGTTTTGGTTCAATTGTTTTTGTCCTCATACATTTATTGTGATTAAATATTCTCCATAATGTTAATAATAATATAAATATCATATATATATATACATTCATTATATAAATATATAGATTCATATATAAAATTTATAGATAGAAAAATGAATTGAACCGTTTATGGAGATGATAAGCCGTATATACGCATGAACACCATTTTCATTTTTCAACAGATAGAATGAAAGAAAGATAAATAATAGTTCAACTTTAAAAAATAATTATTATATCATATATATCATATAAATTAATTAAATCTATCCTTATTACCATCCATATAAAATGTAAATGAAAAATTCATTATGTCGCCTCATGAAGGTGGTAGTGCACATGTATACACGAGTGACACTATCATTTTCCAATATATTGGAAGGTAAGAAGGTATATATGATATTATCATTCTAGAAGAATAATTATTCCAAATATATCATATATACATATTATACCCATTATAATTCCAATCCATAAAATATGATGATGAAAAAATAATTGTATCTCTATATGGAGACAGTAATCCATACATATGCACAAACAATACTTTCACTTCCCATTTTATAGGGAATAGGGTGGATAAGAGTAGTTTTAAAATTATAATTACATTTTATAGTATTTATAAAACCTAGGTTATTATATTTAAATAAATAATAAAAATTTATATGAGGTAAAAGAAGATGTAAAAATAAAGTGATCAGTTAAGGCAATTACCTCTTCATTGAAATACATTTTTTAGATCTCCTCATAAGGACCGTAGGGTAAGTATTTTGGTGATAAAATTACATCTCAAACATGGATAAGGAATTTTAGAAGATAATTTTCTAGGTGTTAGTCATGATTGAAGGCTTAAAGTTTTGTAATGAAGAGAAATGAGGGGTGTCCTTTTATAAGGGATGGAGTTGACACACTTGAAATTTATTAAAAGATTAAAATATGATGAAGTCATTGTCCTAGAAAATGAATAAATATTAAAATTAATGTAAATAAAAATAGGATATTTTTTAAATAATATAATAAAATTAAATTCTTTTATATTTTTATGTCACTTTTAACCTTATTTTTTTATTGATCCCTTTATTAATCATTTTTACCATAACCATGGTAACAACAAATTCAATTACAATGGGTTAAGAATGATACCATAAATGAAAAAATGGACCATAAATGGATGAAGCTTTATGTTCTAAACAATATTCCATTCACTTGGATGAATATAAGTTTTTTTTATTTTAAAACATGAAATAAAATATTATTTATTATAAAATATCATTAATGCCAATTTTGGAAGTATTCATTTATATTGACTTCAAAGAAACCAAGAAAAATATGGAATTATAATATAATATTTTCAAGAATCTTTAATATGTCATATGTATGTACAAAACTCATGTAATGTAATATTTATCTATAATTATGTTACATTTAATATTTTTAAAATCATTTATTTTATTTTTCGTTAATTGATTGCATACTGTGTCTGTGTTGTGTAAGCATTTAAGGTAATTATTAAGTCAATAAAAAACAAAAAATAATTGATATGATAAAAAAATAATTTATTTTTAAATAAACATTTATAACATAAATTATCATCCTTTTATACTTATATAAAAATTTTAGAGATATTAATGTCAAGGGAGTGACATTTTGTATTAATTATTTTCTTAAATTATTAGAAAGGTCATATTCAATGATATATGAAACCAAGTGGACATATATGCATAATTGTATTGAAATTTCTAAAATACATGTATCTAATAGGATAAAGGAAATTTTTACAAGTATTTTAAAGTCTCATCCCAATGTTTTAACCATATTTTACCCATTTTACCCTTACCAAGGTGATTAATTTTACGATACTTACTATTCATAATACCTAAAAATATAAGGGGCTATTTACCAAATTTAAACCAACTGATTCCAAATATTGAATAAATTTTTAATATTTCCATTTTTATAAGTTTTATAAATTCATTTTAAGTTTGAAAAATGTGATGAAAACCTTGTTTTAGAAAAATATATTTTAGGCATAAAAATGGATTTATTCATATCCAAAACCTAGTAAAAACATTAAATGAATGTTAAAAAATATAATTTAATATATAGAATATAAATTTAGTTATAATAATTCAATAATAGTGATTAATTTAACATATTAATATAAAAACAAATTGCACACATAATAATATTTTTCCCGAAAAAATTCTCCTTTATTTTCAAATTATATTTATGTTTCTTTATAATTAATTGATATTAAATGAATTGATTTTATAAATATTTAAAAAAAATCATTTTTTAGATCAAACAATTGATACCCACTAATATAATGGATAGGTGGTATCTTTTGCATTAAATAAAAAAAAATTATAGTATATCACGGTTCATTTAAACATGGTGTTGTGTGTATAACAATATATTGAAGAAATAAATTTATTTTAAAAGAAATATATCATAAAATATTAAGGTTTTACAAAATTTCTTAGTGAATTATCAATCTTTTCCCACTAATTTGTATGATAAATTTTGAAATGGGTCATCATTTTAGTGGGATTCGATCTTATAAAATTCTTTATTTAATTTTTTTAAAGCATGATACTAATTTGATAAAATATTATTATGTAGGTAAATGAAATCATCATAAAAATTGAACTCGAGATAAATCCTTTAAAAGTAAAATTCATGTGGTAGAAACTTTTATGACTAGTACAAGAATTTGAAAATCATTTTCGAGCAAGAAGGAAAGTTCAATGTGTTTGAGGAACCACTTCTTGAAAAACCAACTAGTAAACTTCTTCAACAAAATTATTTTTATGACAATGAAAAACATTTATAAGATATATAATATGTTTCCATATTCATTATTTTTACCACGAATTCAATTTTTTAAAAAAGAAACATGAGACCTTGGGTTCCTATCAAATGATAGATAACCTTAAAATGATCTATTAGTAAAAAACAAGAAATGAAGGGTTTCAAGTGTCTAAATATATTTTATTAGTTCATGATGAAAAAAGGAACATTAGTATAAACCCATGTACTCAATATTATTGGGAATTTAAACTCTTTAGTGATGTTTGGTTCACCCATTAAGATTGAATTAGCCATAGATTTCATTATATAGTCACTCCCGGAAAGCTTCCACAATTTTTTGTGAATTACAATGTGAATGAACTATATAAATCATTATAAGACCTCATTAATATGTTGAGGATTACTGAGTGGTAAATGGATGTTCGAGGATTAAGTACCCTATTTATGGTATAAAAGGGAAAGAAAAAAGGTCTCAGAGAGTCCAAAATTTTTATCAAGATTGGAAAAAGGATGGAAAATGTTTTTATTTTCGAAAAATATACTTTTAGAAAAAAAAAATATCTTAATTACCTAAGAGTTTTTAAAAATTCTAGTGGAATGTCTACCGTAGGTATAAATTTTATATACTTAATTTTTTTCCTTTGAGTGGTATTTTATACTAACCATATATTTTATAATTGTTGTAAATATACAGTACACTAGAAGCATAAGAGAAAGAACAAAAATAATTATCAATATTCAAGTTAATGAACAATTAATGGAACAAATGAGTTACTATATTGGTATATGGATACTTCAATATTAGTTGAATATATCGTAAGATGTGTATTTCTCTCATTTTCTTCAGTGTAAATAACGTAAAAAATTGTTTTATAAATAAAATAGGATTTGGTTTAGAAAAAATTATTTATGATTTGATCAAACTTTATAAAGATATTTTAGAGAAACAAAAACAGCTTATTATAGTATAAAATACATCCTATTTTCGTTTATTGAATTATTTTGACAATATGAACATGTTTAAGAAAGTTTTACTCAATATTATCAAAGTGTTGAGAATAAATGAACTGGGAATACAACGTTTAGGATATAGGTGTTTTATGTTCAATACTAGTGGATAAAATTTCAAACTAGAAGAAGAAACTATTATTGGAAAGTTCAAAAATGTTTCTTCAAGAATCTAGTAAAGGTCATTAAAAACTAGGATTATCAGGGAGAATGAGTTATAATTTCGTATAATTGATTATTGAGATTCTTGGAGGTGTTTAAAAAAACTCAATGGAATATCAATGTTATGGAAGATATAATAATTAATTGATTATTCTTGAAGGGTATGTGATACTGAATGTAAATTTTATATTTATTGTAAATATAAAAGAGTTTAAAATAAAATAATAATTGATTGATCTTGTAGTTTATTTTCATTTTACGATGTAAATAGTTTCTACCTAAAACTTGTATATAATGTTATGTATCATGTTCATATGAATATAATTATAGAATTATTATCTTTATCTCATTTATTTTATATGATAAGAGAAGTTTTTAAATAAAAAATATTTACTGTGAAAAAAATTGAGGTGACTTATTATATACATGGTTTTAAATTCATCAGATTCGATAACATAATTGAAAAGAAGAGAATGATAAAATTAGTTATCTAGCTCTTTATTAAATTATGAAGTAATGTGATTCCACCACCCACTAGTGGAATATTTAAAATAATTATATTATTTTTAAGAAAAGATCTTTCAACACATATAATACCATATATGATATAGTACATATAGGTTATTTTTTAAATATTCAAACAATGTGGACGTAAGTGTTATTTTCTAAACACAAAGCACTATATGTATATTACTAAGATATTTTGGAAAGAATATGGTGAATAAGTGGTTATTTGGTGCATTTTCATATTTATAGATGTTAAAAGTTAACAAATTAAGGATTATACCAGTCAAAGACTAATGTGATTTTCACTTAATATCCTAAAATAGTTTTAAGATATGTGATTTTAAATAAATATTTATGCTGTTATATTTAGTTACAATTTAGAAAGGGAATATCACTATTTACTAAAAGATTTTTCCAGTCTTATATTAAACTGATTTTACATTTAATATCCTGAAGTTTTTAAGATATATTATGATCAATAAAAATTCAAAGAGTTATATTTAGTTATTATAAAAAGTGAATATCACAATTTATTAGGGGATTATGATAGTAAAATCAAATGTTTTATTACACTTGATATCCTAAAAGTGTTTAAGGTATGATGGTAAATATAAATATGAATATTTATATTAGTTATCATTACGAAGTAAATGTCAATTTACCCTGAATGGACTTAGGATGTTCCTATAAAGTAATAATGTAAATAGTTACATTATTTGAGAATATTTCAAATAATTTTTTTATGGAAATAGTTCCGAGGATGATGATGATGAACATAAAAATATATCTATGTAGGGAAACAAATTTTAAATAGTAACATTTGATGTTATGAATTTATGAAGTTTGAATATGTTCAAAGAGTTCAAGGTTAGTAACAAGATTTCTAAATATCACCTTTATTCAAAATCTATTACTTCAAATATGTTTCTCACTAAGTAGTATTCAGAATAGTTTTTATCATAATACCACCTATATATGTGACATTAATTACATATTATATAATGAGTTAACCTTATTAAAGTGATACATATAAATGAATGATCAATAAATTTATTAAATAAGATATGATAAACTGGTTATTATGTTGGGTTTGTTAAATATTATTAAAATAATTATAATAATATTAAAATTTATCATATAAAATGAAATATCCAATTTATCATTATTTTAAATTGGATATATAAATGTATATATTGATATACATTTCGTAAAGTGTAGTGATACTTGACCTGTCAAAGTACAACTTTGAGCTAGTCCTAACTGATGTTTGTTTTGGACTATTATAGGTTATAAAGAAATTTTATAGTTTACTTGATTATAATAGTCATATAGATATAAAAAATATTCCCATGAGGAAAAAAACAAACAAAATTTTTCTTTTTTCATGCCGAATGACCAACTAAATAAACTGCATAGAGTTTCATACAAACATTTTTGGTATACTAAGAGTCTATGGTCATATTTGAGTCCCAATTACTATAGTTTGGAGAGACATATAGAATGAGATATTTCATAATTTTATACCCTAATTATTCACGTATAAATGTTGGCAAACCTAATATGAATGTTTTTGGGTATTTTTTCATTTCGTAAGTTTGATCTTAATAAAGAACAGATTTTTCCTCTCGTATGATGAGTGTAATTTCAGGGCCCTCGATTGAGATATATTATGGCAGGGATTGACCATACCTAGATATTGTATATCTATCTGGATGATGTAAATTTTTTGTTCTTATCTATTATAATTTACATGAATTTTTAATCTATTAGAGGAAAATAAACCATATATAAATAATAAGCATGAAAAAACTGATGATAAAGATATAGGCTTCATAATATTGTCTCAAGGAAGAAAAAAATAATATATCATAATGATTCCTAATATTATAAGGGATTAAATTATTTTGGATGATAATTTTTTAAAAATAAATATAGGTTATGAATATTGAGTTCCAATGTTGAAAAATTCATGAGAAATATTGGAGAAGTAAGAATAAAAACAAGCCACCTAGGCGATGTTTTATGAAATGAGTAAAGGATATTTTAAATAAGGAAAGAGACTGTTATTTTAATTCAGAAAATCATGAACTATTAGGGTTTTATATAAAATAAAAAGGGTTTTAAAAACATATTCCTAGTTAATAATAGTTTTATAAAGTCATTACTTGACATGAAATAATAAATAAGAATGTCACTTTAAATTGAGTTTACTTAAAGAAGAGAATTGTGAAGGGAACTTAAAAATGTATTATCCCAAACAAATAAAGGTAAAGTAACTTAGTTATATATGTATGGAAAATATATACATAATATAAATTAATTACACAAGAATAATATTGAGGAAAAATTATAAAAAATAATTAAAACATGTAATCCAAAAGCAATAAGGGGGATCAGAAGATCTATTTTTTTATGTTTTAAAATACTTTTTTTAAAACCCAAATCATTAAATTGATAAAAATATTTATTTTGAAAAATTTTAAGGATAAATTTTATAATTAGAGGTGATAAAACATATATTATTTCGAAAATATAAAAGGATAACATTGGTGGGAAGGGACATAGAGGAGAAAAATCCATTAGAAAAGATGGGTATTAATGCTAACAATGTCGTGAATTTTAAGAAGAAATAAATAAATAGATAATTTTTGTTTTAAAAAAATTAATTTAACCTATTGGAAAAAGTGGATTTACCATATATAATTTATAATAGGTTAAATAAGGAAACTTAGAAAATAAGAGTCAAGAAAGATTGATCATGACCCAAATGGAAAGAAAACTGAGCCAACCAACAACTTATGACTTTGTTATCATTCAAATAAAGAACCCATAAAGGAATATCTTGAGATGGATTTTTAAATTACTTATATTTAAATAAAATTATGATAAAATACATCCAAGGTAAATATTTACTTCACAAGAATTTTACAAGTGTTGAATAAAAATCATATCTCAATAAAGTAAAATTCAGATTCGAAAACAAGTATGAACATCATAATTCAAGAATTAAGAAACATTTGAAAATGGTTTTATATTATAGAAATGTAAATATATAAAAAAATTAGAAGTTAAATATAATATAATCAAAGTTAATAATATACCCATGTTATATGATAATTTTCAATAAAAACAACTACAACTCAATGAATGAAAATTGAGTTAACAAAAAGCTTTATTATTAATAATGCTCATCCAAACATTCTCTAACATCCTATATAAAAAACATAATTTATTAATAAACTATTTAAAAACCTTATTCAAAAAACAAATTTATAAACTTCATTTATAATCATTTACTACAAATATCTTTGATATTTTTACATAGTTTTCATCATCAAATGGAATTAGTTTCGATAGTTTGTTTTGCACTAAATTTATAATGGCGGTGTCAATTATTGTTTTTAGGATAAAATTTCATCATTAAAATATCAATATAGGCACTCAAATATATATTTTTAATTATTTATGAAGTTATAATATCATTTCATAAGCCTTTAAGTACGATTCTCGATGACGAGGTCAGTGATGATCTTGTTCTGGTAATTTTCATGAATGAGGGGTGGTATCTTTATAATTAGTTATATATTAACATTAAAATTATATAAAAAAACTAATTATATTATTATAATTTTCCAATATCAACAGTATTTATGTTTCCTTAGTTACGCATGATAGAAAATTACAGTATATTTCATATAGGTGGTTCAGATGACCCAAACAAGAACAAACTATAATCAACGGGTGAGTATGGTTAAGAAAAAGATTGATTTGGAATAATATCATTACTATCAAAGTATAATTATATTAATAATATTTTTTTAGGGTGTAAAATCAGGTTATAATATGTTTTTATATATAATAAAATACTAGGGTGAGAAATGAAATACATAACTTTGGTGGAGGCGGTAGTCCTCACATACACACGACCAACACGTTTATTTTCTATGGAATGGAAGGAAGCTATGGAATGTTTTATAATTTAATAATATTAATAATTTTATAAAAATAAAAATAACAAATTAAATATAATTTTATAATACACCATGTATTTTTGTGGTGAAAAACCCATCATGTCGTTCATGGAGGCAGTAGTCCGCACATATATATGGCGATGACTTCGTTTTCCAAATGGGTTTAGAGGAATTTATAAAATGTAAATAACATTATTATAATAAAATTTAATATCATTATTGATACTTATTTTATCATAATTTCCTAGGTAGAACAAGATTTATATATTAGAAGAATAAAATAATTAATAGATCTCAATTGAGAACATTACCTCTCCCTTTGGATATTCTCCATTTGATATCACCTTAAGGATTTATATCTTAGTCTTTTGAAAAAAAATATTATAGGGCATGAGAATAGAGTTTAAGGGATACTAGGTTTGAGTTTTGGTTAATATAATTTATTATAATGATTGAATACATGGGGTGGTGGTGATCTCCTTTTATAGGTTAATATAATGACATTCTTTTAAATATTTCTTCTTAATATAAAGAGAGCACATTTTTCACATGACATGTAGAGCCAAAGCGGAAAATAATGGAATGAAGGATGAGTTAAATTATATCATCCAGAAACCATTCATTTTCAAACATGTTTTAAACAAGATTTTAATTTTTTACTCTTACATTTTTCACTTTTACTATTTTTGGTTTTTACCAGGGTAATTATTTTTTACCTAAGTAATTTAATTTAAATGGATAAAAAATATAAATTATCAAATAATTTAAAAATAATGATTCCAAATATGAAATAAAATTTTTTAAATAAAAATTTTTATGTGTATGAAAATTTTAATTTTAAAATTATTGCATGTCAGAGATGAAAACCCTATTTAAAAAAGTATTTTTTAAAGCATAAAATTTATGTTTATGAAACAATAATCAGTTTTTTTATTTTAATGAAATTAATTAGTTTATTACTAACCAAATAATATTTATTCTAATTTAAAATAAATCCAAAACCTAATTTAACTAAGAAAATGTTTAATTAAAATAGAAATGTTGTAAATAGTTTTTATTAGAAAAATATTGGTTAATTTTAAAAATATTGAACAAGGGTTTTCTAAATCCATCATAGTATTTTTAAATGTACAATTTCACTCCATAAATTTATTTTTGATCAATAAAAAAATTATATGTTTTTATGATATTACTACATCATGATATATTCATAAAAACTATGGTTTTATTTAAAACTATGTAATTTTTCTATTCACATAAAAATAAATTATTTCAGAAAAATTAAAAAATTATTCTTATTATAATTATAAAATGATAAATTAAAAATTTAACTAAATTTTATTAAATTTATGTTATAAACATGATAAGAATTAATTTTATTATAAAAATGAATATTTGGAAAACAGAAATATTTTGAATAAAAAGAAACGACTCTTGTATTAAGATACCTCTTTACCATTTTTTCATATGGTGGTTACTTATATTGATACCCACTAATGGATATAATATATAAATAATATTTAATACTTTTCTTTTATTAATATATTATACTGTTTTTTTAGTTTTGTGTTTCTTGTGAAACATTCTATGGAAAATAATATTAATTTTGAGGAAAATATATTCCATAATATTAGGGTGTTACATTCTCCACCCTAATTTAATTGAATCCTCCAAATTTTAATAATATCTTACTAATGAGACAGTTAAGAATGTATATAGGACATATATGACTTAGGATTTAATTATTAATGAGTTATCAACCTTAGTAACTTCTCAAAATCTTAGAGACTAATATCTTTATTTATAATAAACATAAACGAATATTGATTTTATTCTCAAAAAATTTATGCAAAATAATCCTCATGATTATGTGTTATGATATTTATAATGGAAGTAATTTTCCTTGAAACTTCATAGTTTGAATTGCAATGATATAATATCATAATTTGTTTTGAGATATGAAATATGATTTCCCTATTTCATTGATTAATATGGGTTGTATATGGAGAGAGAAAACACATTTCCTAACCCAAAAAAATATAACTCTAGGATAATAAGAATTTTATGAATCATAATTTGACAAACCATGAATATGATTCATATAACATTGAGACAATGATGATATGATCATGAGTTTTTATTTATAATCAATATATAATATCTGGTGAAAACTCACATGATATAAGACATTTGAAAATCTAGAGTGAAGAATACGTGTACCCAATATTGCTTTAATAAAGGTCATTACATAGACATTTCCTTATTCTCATGTTCTAAGAGGTTCTTAATTTCTAATTTGATCCCCTAGATTAATACATTGGTTTTTATAGTTCCAAAATTTATCACATCTAAAACATTGAATTTCTAATGGAACATTAGGAAGAAAATTATTTTTCCCTATCATGTAAATTATACTCTTCCTTTTTCATTAGTAGTTTTTTTCTCAATGCCTTATTTTAATATAGATAAAACATATTCCATTTTCATTGATACATTCCCCTCAATTCCTCTCCAAACATTTTTTTCATGAAGGAAATTGAATTTGATTTCTTTAATCATCTTTATCACCCAAACTTCCATGAGACTCTATGTTTTACTTATTTGTCTTGTTTGACAACTTATCTATGATAATTATTTTAATAATATTTTTTTTACAGCTAATTAAGAATAAACTAAATGTTTTATAATTCTTCATTTTATCATGTTTGGTTCCCCATTTGTATAATCTTTTCATTATCCATTACATACATTATTAACATATTTCCTTCGGCCTTCAACCATTACTAAAACTAAAAGGGGTTAATGTGAGTGATGAATAATTATCATCATAATAGAATTATCATAAATGATCATATGAAAAATCAACCTTTAAATATATAAGCCTTTTATACCTTTACATTATAATTCAATTCAACATAAATTACTCTCAGTTAAATCAAGGTTTCTTTAGGTCAGGTTATATTGTACTCTTTAACATAATTTCCTAATATAATAAATCCTTAATAATGGATTGTAAATAGAAAGAAATGGACTAAATCATATCCACTAATAGTGTTTAACTAGGTGTATAATATTACTTACCCTAATCATGTACCAAGTGAAGATCAATATGAGACTAAACAATCATTTTAGGGTGACTACCTCTAGGTGTATATTTTCTACAACTACATCCACTTTCCAGTATCCAGAAAAGGATTTAATTTTTATGAAAACACACAATCAATACTTTAACAAAACATTAGGATATTCTCCAACATTTAGAATTATCTTAATGGTTATCACTAAAGTAATATTATCCTACTCACTGAAAGAGATAAAATAATCTTAAAAAAATAAAGAAACCCTACTTTAATACCATCTATAAAGCCTTGGACCTATAATCCCTAGTTTTGTGATAAAAACACTTTATTTAAACACTAGATTCAATTCCAAGTGATATTATACAAGCTATACAAATATTTATTTTACATTAATTAAAAAATTAAATCTCAAAAATAATAATAAAATAAAAATAATTAAAGGTTTGTTTTCTTTTAGGATTAGATACATAATAAATATATTTTACAATGCATGTGAACATTTCTCCATAATCAAACCACACTTGACCACCTTCCAGACTCCTCATAAGCTACACCCATCTAAAAATCCTAGGGAATGAAAACATAAGAAAGCTTTGAGGTAAAATTTTATATAAGGTAAAACTTATGAACATTATATCATGGGTTAGATCATAATAATATGAGAAAACATGTGTAGGGGAGAAATATTTAATTAAATAGAAAACGAGACAGTAAGAGTTTTCTATAAGTCATTATAGTAGAAGATATAATCTCAAATGAACA
Organism: Viscum album; assembly: GCA_963277665.1. Classification (NCBI taxonomy): domain Eukaryota; kingdom Viridiplantae; phylum Streptophyta; class Magnoliopsida; order Santalales; family Viscaceae; genus Viscum; species Viscum album. The sequence goes on along the minus strand of OY728140.1, from coordinate 2,103,515,234 downwards.
AACATATACCATTGAATAACAATGTGAGATAATAATGGAATTAAGGAATAATGTAATGATATTATGCATTCATTTATTCAAAAATATGTGTTAAAAATATAAAATATAACATCATAAGCAAAAGTTAAGGCTCACCACCCAGACATCAAAACATAGTGTCCTTAAGCTAACCGCCCATATACCATGCCTGGTATCTCCTAAGATAAAAGCATTACCCAATAACTTAAAGAAATATCATGGTTTACCCTTCATATTCAAAACATTAAAATTAATATGTCCTCTACAAGATGAAAACAAACTATACATAAATTATAAGCATGAAAAATCCCATGAAAAGAAAGTGAGTTTTATAATCAAGTCTTAAATATTTACCAAAGGCTATATCAAAATAATTCCTAGGAGAAGAATAAATTAAATTATTTCAAATTTTAATTTTTTAAAAATAAACATAGATCTTTAACACTGATTTTTAATGTATAAGAATTCATTATAATTTTTGGAGAAGTAAGAGTAAAAATGAGCCACAAAGGTGATGCTTTTTGAAAAGAGTAAAGGATACTTTAAAGAAGGAATGGGGTTATTATTTTACATTAGAAAATAATTGAACTTGGATGGTTTTACATAAAATAATTATGGTTTTAAAAATATTTTCATGGTTTATTTTTTTTTGATATATGTGTTACTTGACATAAAATAATAAATAGATAAGTACCTTTAAATTAGGTTTACTTAAATGAAATAACTATGAAGGAAACTTAAAACATGTATTATCCCAAAAAATAAAGGTAGTGTAAAATAGGTATATATGTAACTAACATATATAAATAATATTGATGAATTAAATGTTAATAATATATAGTAACATGGAGAAAAATAAAGAGGCCTCATAACCCAAAAGTAATGGGGGGTCAAAAGATCTATTTTAGTGTTTTAAAATAATTTTTTAGAAACCCACATCATTAAAAAGTTAAAAAACACTTTATTTTGAAATGGGGAACATAGAAATTTGAAGATAATAGGAGATAAAACATATTTTTCTTCCTAAATAGGGAATGAGAATGTTGGGAAGATAATAGGAGATAAAACATATTTTAAAAAAGTAATTTAACATAATATATTAATATTAGTTACCAAATATAATATAAAAATAAAAAAGTAATGGAAATTATAAAATAATAGTTAAGAAAGATAGCTCAAGACTTAAATGGAATGAAAATTGAGTTAACATACAACATATGATTTAATTATCTTTAAAATTAAAAAAAAAATAAAGTTAAAACATGTTATGGAGTTTTAAATTGCTTATATTTAAAGAAAAATATAATACAATACATCCAAGAGAAATATTTACATCAAAAAAGGGAACAAGTGGTGAAGAAAAATCATATCTCAATAAAGAAAAATTGAGTTGTGAAAACCCTTACGAACATCATAATTCATGAAGTATTTAACATTTAAAAAGGGTTTAATGTGATTTAAATTTAAATACCTAGAAAATAAAGAGTAAATTAAATATAACAAATTCGTAGGGAATAACTTACATGACATGTGTGAATATATTTCATAAATAACAATCACAACTCAATGAATGAAAATCGAGTTAACAAAACCCCATACCTTTAACCCCACTTAACATAATTATATATTACCTCATATATAAAATAATATCTTAATAACCTATTTTATAACCTTAATCATGACTATAAACTCTTAAAAAATTCATTTATAATCATTCATTAAAAATATTTTAGTAATTTATACCCTATTTTCATTATCAAATGTTATTAGTTTTGATGGTTTGTTTTATACAAGACTTGTAATGAAGGTGTTGATTATTGTTTGTAGATTAAAAATTAATCATTAAAATGTAATAATTGTTACTTGAGTATTTTTTATATTTATTTTTAAATTTATAATATTATTTCATAAAAATTTTAGTTTTGATTCATGGAAAAGAGGTCAGTGACGAGGTTGTTCTAGTAAATTTCATGAATGAGGTATAATATCTTAATAACATGTTAGATATTACCATTACCATTAGAGAAAAAAGTAATAATTATTTAAATATAATTATAAAATATCACTGTTATTTATGTTTCCTTACTTACCTATGATATAAATTTATAGTGTTGTTCATTTAGGTGGTTCAACTGACCCGAACAAGAATAAGCTATAATTTATGGGTGAGTATGTATATGAAAGTGATTCATTTGGAATAGTATTATTATTATATAATTATAATGATATTATTTAGATGTTTTAGTTTTATTAATCAGGTTATAATACAATTTCATAAATAATAAAATATTAGAGTGAAAAACAAAATACGTCACTTTGGTGGAGCTAGTAGTCTACACATGCGCACAAGCGATGCATTAATTTTCCATGTAATAGAAGGAATATAGGGAATGGTTTATAATTAATAAATATTAATAATTTTATAAATATCATATTAATTTATTAAATATAATGTTATTACCTTCCATGTAAGGATGTGATGAAAAAGAAAACACGTTGTTCATGGAGGGAATAGTCTGTATGTACGCACGACATCATATTCATTTTTTGAATAGTTTTTGAGGAAGGTATAAAATGGGTACTCCATTAGTATAATAAAATTTTATAATATTATAAATAATTATGTTTTCAAACTTTCATGGATATAATAGGTTTTAGGGGGTAAAAGAAGAAATAAATTAAGGGAGCCCGACTAAGAACATAACCTCCCCCTTTAGATGTTCTCTCTTGGGTAACACATTAAGGTTTATTAGCTTGGTCATTTGGAAAGAAAAAAAATTATAGTTAGTGGGGATAGATTTAAATAGATACTAGGGTTGTTTTATTGAGCTAATTATTTAGAATTAGTGAATAAATGGGGTGGAGATGAGCTCCTTTTATAAGTGAAAGGAATTACATTCTTGTAAATAAAAATTGTTAATATAGAGAGAGAACATGTTTCACATGGAATGTCAATCCAAAGTGGAAAATAATTAAGTGAGGGATGATTTAAGGCTGATAACTTCTCAATCATTCATTTTCAAAAAAAATTTAAATAATTTGTTTTTTATTTTTTTTACTCTTATATTTTTCACTTACGATTTTTGGTTTTTACCGTGGTAATTAATTGTTACCTAAGTAATTTACTTTTAATAACTAAAAATAAAACGAGACATGTTAAATAATTTGAATATAATGTTTTTAAATGTTAAATAAATTTTATTTAATAAAATTTGAATGTGTAATAAAAATTAATTTTAACATTAGTTCATCTAACATGTGAAAACTCATATTTAGAAAAAAATTATTTATATATACTAATGATATATTTAGGAAAAAATTATAATTTTTGTTAATTTTATTGTCATTAATTGGTTAATTTCTAATTAAAAAATATTTATGTGACTTAAAATAAAATGAAAACCTAATTCCACTTAATTAAAACATAATCAAAATAGAAAAACTAAAAGTAATTTTTATTAGAATAATATTACCTGGTTTTCAAAATGTTAAGAATGGGTTTTATGAATCCTATATAGTATTATCAATCCATGATTTTACTCCATAATTATATTTTTTTCTATAATTTTTTAATGTTTTTATGTTATACTTACTTCTAAATATATATATAAATTCTATGGTTTTCATAAAATCAAAATTTTTGGCTATTCCCCTAAAATTAAATTACTTTAGAAAAATAAAAAAAAAATTATATTAGTATAATTTTGGTATATAGAATTAAAAAATTAAATTAAATTTATCAAATTGAAGTTATAAATTTTATTTGAATTAATTTTAATATAAAAATGAATTTTTGGAAAAAAAATAATTTTTAAGAAAAAAAACGACTCTTGTTTTAGTATAAATTTTTATATACTTTTCTTATGGTGGTTACTTATATTGATACCTATAAATTTAATAAATTTAATATATAAATCATATATAAGAATATTATATTGTTAAATTACTATGGTTTTATTAGTTTGGTATTTCTTGTGAAATAATATACCAAACATAGTATTAATTTAGAGAAAAATATAATACCAAATATAAGTTTGTTACATTAACTATAGTTAAAAGATCCATTTCATAATATGAAACATTTAATAGGTGTTTCATTAATATTATGAATGCTTATACTTTCTGAATAATTAACTCTTATTTTGAGACTCACGATTCAATGTAAGCACTACTAAGGAATATCCTTCAGGGCTTCATAAATATTACTTGTATGCAATGTGAATATATGGATGCTTAATAGAAATTAGTAAAAAACCTATCTGCAAACTAAATATCTCACCTCCATTATCCTTATCATCTTGAGGTTCTGAGACACAATGGGATTAGGATAATCCTACTTGTATAATGATATTTTCAGGTTGACTTGTGGATAAATCAAGAGGTGGGAGACCATTTTCCCTCTTTTTTATCTTCTTTAGATGCATAAAAAATATTAGGGACATTATAGTAGTATATTTTGTGTAAGGTATTTTATTTAAAATTTTCTTCATTTCACGTTTTTCATATGTTCCATATTTATTCTAGGGAGTTCCATGGGAAATGGATTTAAATTGTTTTGAAGTCTTATAATAAATTTTATTAAACTCACATAATCACCCAAAAAAATAAATACTATAGTCAGAGTCATATCCCTTGAATGTAATATAATGATGACATTTTGATTGAAATAATAAAATTAAAAAAAATTCAAAAAATATGAATTTTTCAAAACTATTTCTCAAATTATAGTGTATTTAGAATAAAATAAAGGCTGTTATCCAGGATAAACCTCTTCCATTAATTTTTTCAAGAATATTATAGAAAATTCTTTTATTTAATACAATTCCAAAGACCACATTTCCTTACTCAACATATTATTTTATGTTTTTTAAAATATTTTCATTTCCCTCTTTGAATATTTTAATATTTTTTAATGTATATATGTATTATTTTTAACATTATCTATATTTGATTTTATTCTTTTTTTTAATACTTATTTTTTGTTTTTAGATAGAAAGACAAGGACTTGAGTCCCACGTGAAAAAAATGGATGAAAATGGAGAATACATATTAAATGGATAACTATACAATTAATCAAAAATAATAAAGTGTTGGGATAAAATTATATGGTGGTATAGTGAAACACATTTTCAACACACATACATGAATGTGATTACATAATGTGATGCTATGATAAAACAATTTTCACTTCACATTAATGCTTTATGGTGCTTTTTTTTAAGTGTTTGGTCAGATTCGAAATAATATTTTATTTCATTCATTGAGAAAGTACAAGATTGATTTATGTTTTTATACTATGTGATCCATTGAACATGATTATGTTTTAATTGATATACCCTTCAATTATAGGTTTCTATTCAATCGAAAAGGGTAGAATACCATATCTAAAAAAGTATCACCATGCTTATAAAAAGGATGATCCATTAGATGCAAAATTAATTCTAATTTTCTATACTTTTTTATTTATATTCTAAAAATTTCAAAGAGTGTTTATTATAGTACAATAATAACAATTATTCAATTATATTATTATTTGAAAAGTTTTTCAAGTGTCACTATAATAATTCAAAAGTGATGGGTAAAATATACACTAATGGAGAGAAATATCAGAACATTCCTCAAGGATCTCTATCTAAAATAAAAGTTATTTTCCATTACATGACTATTAATCACATTCTAGGAATCTCAAGTGTAGATTAAGAATTCAATATGTACATGGAAACACTAAAAACACCAGTTAAAGGTGAAGTAATTGAATGAAAGTTTTTTCAAAAGGTGGATGAAGAGAATATACTTACTATATTAAACTCTCAAGGTGGTGTATGTTTATTACACCCCAATATTCATATATCAAATGATGAGACAATAAAATTTTCTTGATTAAGACAAAATCTAGAAAACAATGATCTCATGTGTCAAGGACATATACTCAACTCATTCATTGATTATATGATTGATTTATATAAAAAATGTATAACAACCAAAGAGATTTGAGATGCAGTAGAGCTAAAGTAAATATTCAAGGATGTGAAAATAAAAAAGTTACTAGTAATAAAATTTATTTCCTAAAAGATAGTAAATAGTATATCCATTAATTTTAATGAAATTCAACACATTTTATAATATTTAAATCAAAACAACATGAATATAGATAATTCCATAATAGTTACATCCACTATAGATACAATACATCCTTCTTGGAAGAATGTTATAAATTCTGTAAAGTATATGAAGGATGAAATTTCCCTTAGGACTTACTTAATTATATCTAAATAGCGTATGAATAGAAATAAATAGCAGGGTAAAAAACTATAAGGTTAATTAATCCAAGGTTGTTGTAGTGGAAGATCTTGGCCAATTTGAGTTTATAAAGGGGTATGAAAATCCAAATCACTCTCCATAAGAGAAGGTTAAATTAAAGAAAATGAAAACAACAAATCAAATTAGTGGAAATTTGGCGATGGAAATATTCACTAAATGTTTCACCATAGCTTGTTGGTTTAGATCACTCTTTGGTGTATGTTGTTGTGAACCCCGACATAGTGAGGGTAACTATAGCATGATGTTCTTCGTGCTAGATTATGTGATATACGATATCACATGATTCAACCTCTATATTCTATTACACATATCATGGTTATTTTATATCGTCATGTGATAATTAGTATAGTTTTTAATGTCTAACTTGAGGGTTTAAACATTAAAAAATTGATCATAAATTAATATCTATGAGTTACAATACATGTAACTCCTAAAGAATTTATGAAACACTTTATTTAATATTAAAAAAATCATAAATAAAGGGTCTCCATTGATATATATATATATATATATATTGGATCTTAGGTTTCAATTTAGGTGGGATGAATAATTATGAAACTCTTTCTATGAATTTTACACTAGATCTCATTATGTATTAATTTCTAAATGAATAGCCTTAGAAACCCTTGAAAAGATAAAATGATTACTAAGAGTTTAGAGATTAATTTGGCCAATGGATACCCTCGAGGGAAGTAACCCATTGGTTTATTTTTTATTATTTTTATCAAACTCATGTGGATGAGCTAGACTATAATGAAATAACTCATAGTACCATCTATTATAGTGTCTGAGACGATTCTCCATTTACCCAAAGGGAATTGATGATCCACATGAGATTGTGACTAGTGCCTAGGCATCTAGAAGAATCCTTTGGAAATTATTTTCCCAAAAAATTATAACATTACAAAACATCTATAGGTTCCTAGAAGAAGATTCCATAACATTATTCTGATCAAAAAAATACATTAGGGGTCTAAAACTATTCAAGATGAAGGAAAACCATTCAAATGTGAATATACACATTTAATAATAAAAAATATCTCAATAAAACAAAACCATCAACACAATCAGAACTAAGGTCCATGAGAGAACATTCAAAAATGAATCAAAATGGGTCATAAGATATTCCTATAATAAGGTCACAAATAACCAATGACATATAATAAATAAAAATCCAATGTTTTACACTCCAATGTAAAAAAAGCTAGATCAACATAAACATCAACTTAAAGCACCACTATGTGAAAATATTTTCTCTAAGGCCAATGGATATATCCCTATTTTCTTGAATCACTTACTATCTTATATTCATGAGATGATGATCCTTGACTAAAATATCCTCTTTCAGAATACCTTCTACTTCTGCCTTCCTTGGGTATCATACTATGTATGATTTTAGATACCATTTGGGTTTATTATTGTTCCTTATTATCCTCTTGTTTTTACTTTTTGGTTAGTAAAAAAACTTGGTGTGATAGATGATTTCCCTCATGAGGGTCTAGTTTCCTATTTATGCACTATCTTTTTTATTTCGAGTTCTTTCTAGTTGGACTTGGATATGACTTGCATTTGTACTCAGGTAACTATTACTATGAAAATTCTTGATGAACCAGGAACCTGAAGGTTCTGATGGATGATTTCATGAGCTCATCAAGTGGTGAGGCTCAATGTTGAAAAATTCTAGGATACCATTGATTAATTTATCATGGTAGAAATCCTGTTTAGTTATATTCTTTAATTTTGGATGGTTGGATATTTATGGATCTTGTTATAATTTTTTATTTTGGGAATTTTTGTGGTTTTTAGATACAATGTTCCTTATGTTTTAAGTATCGTATATTATATGTTTTTATGGATTTTTATAATAGTCACTTCTTTGAGTTAAGGAGATTTTTTGGACTGTTTTTTCTATTGTGTTTCACAATTTTAGAGAATCTTTAAATTGTGGGAGACCTATGCTAGGTATCCAGTTCTTTCTAGTTATTTTATAGTCCCTCTTAGTGTTTTTTATTTTTGTTTCAAGATGTGTTATATTCTTTGATTTTTTTTCAGATGGCTAATTTTGGGTGAGTCTTTTTCTATTTAATATATTGTCCACATAATGGGTAGAGTGTGGGTGTTATTTTAGTCTTGAATTTTTCTATATTTATTACTAGAATATTTCTAGGGATAGAAATCCATATTTTTGGGTTAATTTTAATGTCTCAACCTTTACTTGTAGCTATGTTCTTGGCTGTTTGTGTTTTCTTTAGGTTTTGACAGTGATGGATGTGTTTTGTAACCCTATTTGACTTAATTTTTCTTTAAAATCCATTTTTATTTTTAAATTATACGTCCATTGAATAAAAATTAAATAAAATTTAACTTAATTTTTACCATTATGCTTGGTATAATAGTTGTACAAGGTTAATGTATTATTTTTAAGATCCTCATAAGGGAAACATGTTATTTTTTAAGGTTTTGTAAGGGTAAGATGGTGGTTCCATGCATTGAATTAGGGTAGAAATATACTGAATAATGGTAAACATGTCACTAAATAAGGTCAACGAACTGTTTATATGAGTTCAATAATGGTAGAGAGGGGATTTTCATAGTTTTGTAAGGGTAAGATCCAGTGTTTATATGCTGCATAAATGTAATACTGGAAATATATAAGTGTAATCCACTTTATATAAGTGTTCTGTATAGTAATGATAGTATTTTATAAGGGTAAAACTATTTTTATAAGGGTTAAATAATTGCAACCTATTCTTTATAAAGGTTATCTAAGGGTACTCAAGGAATTTTATAAAGGTAACCTTGTATTTCTAAAGGTTATCCAAGGGTAACTTAGATGTCGTATAAGGGTAAATTGAGCTGTCTAAGGGTGGTCAATTAGTTTCAATGGGTTAGTAAGGGTATCCTAGTTTCCTTACAAGATAATTAATAGTTTTTTAAGGTTAAAACCATGTTACACTTATGCAACACTATTTTTTTGGGAAAAAATAAATAAATACTTTTTTTTATTTTATTCTTCCTCTAGACCATTTTTAACTGTCTTTTAAACCTTTTAAAATGATATAAATCATGTAAATTTTATATTTAATTCATTTAAAATCCACAAATCATATTTTTAATGATTTCAAAACCCCACTTCATTCAATATTTCATTAAAAAAATATTAAATGGGTGTTTTAATTCAGGGTTTTCCCACAGTGATCCAAAACACTTTGGAATTTAAAAAAAATACCATAACCTTCACAACCCAAATTTTTTAATTTCCTCTTGAGAAGAGTTTCACACATTCAACAATAATAGAAAAAGATAGTCTTCATTTACTTTATTCCTTCCATTGATTTGAGTTTCCATGAAATTACATGGTAGGTGTTTCTATACAATTCCTTTAATATGTAATTCATTATAGATGAAAATTCATAGATACAAGTTTCTTATTTTCTAACACATGTTCTAGGAATATTTACCTTGAAATACCTAATTAAAGACTCTTTAATCCTCTTCCCCATGAATTGAACATGACATGGAAATAATTATTATTATCTAGATTTATTTTGTTATGATCTCGATTTCCACTCACTATTATATATATATATATGAATTCTATGTTGGTTTTGATTCCTTTTCATAGTTCTCTTAAAGGATATCTTAGTAAAAGTGAGTTTTTAGGATAGATTTTGTTTTATAAAGTGAAATTAAAAAATTTAAATAATTTTTTTTTGATTTATGAATTGTTTCTACATGGTTTTGAATTCTCTAATTTTTTAAATGACCAGGATCGCTTTTATTATTCTCCTTAATTATAAAATTAGAATCTTTAGGTGATTTTAATGAAATATTTATTTTTGTGGAAATGGATGTTGACCCATTTTTTAAAATTAATTCAATTATTTTAAATTATAAAAATTAATTTTAATTTATTACGGATGTTTTTTAAAGTAATTATTATTTTAAAGGCCCGTTTATAATTTTGATATAGACTTTTGAAAGTAATAGTGGCATGATAACCCTTTTGAATCTTGTTTTGAAAATAAATTACTAATTTTAAATGGATGATATTTGATAACTCAGATATAATTTTATAATGATCTTCTCTTGTGATAATCCATTTATGTGAATTTCTTGATTCTTTTTATTCACATTTTTGGGTTTTGATAAAGGGATTACTAACATTGAAGAATATTAGGGATGAGGGTGAGATGTGAACAGAGAATGAATTGAAATATTGAGGGTGTGATCCCATATTGACATTAACATGGATTTATATAGTAGACATTGAAACTTTATTATCCCACTGACCTTATTTTATATGTATTAGGATCTTGGTAATTTGAATGATATTACATATATTAATGATTTTATAGTAGAATCACACCCCATTTAGTAGATCTATGGAGAACATGATATATTCAGGATATGGATGCATGGTCAAGAAATCTTGTGTGTGTGGAATATTTATACTTGATACTCAATATATGAAAATGTTAATTGTCACTACTTGGAACTAGAGTTACCTTGCTTCGTTTATTACCATTCCTGATTGATCGTTTTCTTGAGATGATAAACCAAGACTATATTGTATTTTATGTTTAATAAATTGTTGATATCCAATGAAGGTTCTTATATTTTATTGGTTTATCTATATTTGTCTTGTGAAATATTTTACAATGATCTTCAAGTAAAGGTTTGGCTTTTAAATGATAAAATGGAATGTTTACATCGTTGGTTTTATTTATGTTTTTGAAAATTTTAAAGTGTTATTTTGAAAAGCCTTTTTGTAATATGATATTTATGGATTTTTTTAATTATGAAATATATACCCCAATTATATCTTATTATATCGCCTTTTAGTGATTTTTTATTATTTTATTATGTAACTGTGTACACTCTTTGGTGAAATCCAATTGGGATTTATAGCTTACACCATGCTTGAACCATTGGTGTTTGTAACCTTTGGTGTTTCTGGACACCAATACATAGCAAGGTCAAATGAACATTTTGGTTCATTAAAACAAACGACCATTACTTTTAGAGATATAAAAAAAATAGAGCATCACTTTTTGTTCACACTAAGCTATGGTTTTCAAATCCTTGTATTGTGGTTTTTCACCACTATGGGGACACGCCAAGAAATATTATTATATGAAAAGATGTTTATATATTGATTTGTTTACTTAAAAATACTTCTCCTTAAATGACTATAGACTCCTTGAAATAACATGATCAAAATATTTTCATACCCAAAATGGTGTGGTTTCCTCAAAATGAATTGGATGACATGAAATAGTTTTTAAAATGGTCATGAGTTTGGGAATTATCTTGAAAAAATTACATTGACTATTCTACAGTCTATGCTTTGTGGAATTAAATTTTATATAAAATTATATTTATTGCTAAAATTCAAGAAAAAAATAACCCCAAAATTGTCCCTATGGGATTTTTCAAAACTTGATGGGGGTGTCAAGACATACTAAAAACATTTTAGTTGAAGTGATATAGTTTTAATGTGTGTATAAATGGTTAAAAATAATGTGAAATTTGAAAGAATTTATAATTATTTATTATTAGATGATAAATATAATTATTAAATAATTATATTAGTAACACTTTTTAAAATATATGTGATTCATTTATGTGGTTACATAATTTAGTAAATGCTTAGTATTTAATAATAAAAAGGTTCATAAATGTCACACATTGATGAAATATAAAAAAATTTATATTAAAACCATGTAAATGATAAAATAAAAATTCAATATTGAATAAAAGTGAATCGTTAAAGTTTATTCACATATAAATTATAAATGTGTTTATTTTTTATTTATGATTTGTTCATAAATTATTTAACTCATATTGAAATATATGAATTGTTCATTTATTTATTTCATTATATTATTTATTATTCATAGGTATAATTTTTTTATTATAAAAATGTGTATACGTTAGTTTATAAGTGTTTAAATCTCTTATTTAAATTATCATATGTGCATTTAAGAAGTTACATTCAATATATGATAATTTATTTAGTGGTCTTAAACTATAACTATGGATTTTTAATGAGTTTATAAATAGTGACACATGAATATGGTTTGAACGTATTGATTTGGTGGATGAAATAGAGATACAAATCTAAAAAATTAGAAGTATGAATACATGTAAAGGGAATATATGAGATAATATAAAGAGATTAAATCATCTCTAAAAACAATAAGTGTTAAATTCATTCCAAAGAAAACACCTTTTAAGACATTGATCATCCAATAGGGAAAGTCATTCCAAAGTTGGGTGCCTGAGATTTTCTTGTGTATGACAAGAATGTTTTGGATGACCCTAATAGGATTAGATACCCATTTTTAGAATTTTTGGGTTACACATAGCTTAGAAAAACTTGGGAATGATACTAGTGTAATAAAGTTGATTTTATCTAATGATGTATTAAGAAATGTGTTCTCCTCTCTACCATTTATGAGTCATTTATGATATTATTAAAATGATAGCCTAAAGAATAGTTATTCAGTGATAGAAAGTATATGGAATACTCACTACTTATTTTATTATGGATGTTGTCCCGTTAATGATAATTATGTGTTTAAAATGTATTATAATTTTAGTGGGAAGAAATTTCATAAAAACTATATTAAATAAATATAAAACATGATACACATATAAAGAATTCTTCTGTTATAAGAAAATGGAATCATCATCATCAAAGTTGATTTTGAGACCAGTACTAGAGATAAAAAAATCTTAATGGAAGAAACTTCATAGACTGGTGTAGAAACTTGTGAATCATTCGTTGGTAAGAAGAAAATCTCTATGCATGGGAGAAAATATGGAGAATGCGCTAAACGCACCGCCATGATTGTCTTGTCCAACCCGTCTTCCTGATGCTCCGGTTGGGGTACCTGTTCCTGATCTACCCGGTGTTCAGTCTCTCCCTAAGTCTCCATGTGCCCCTTCTTTCAAGGATGTTTTAGGGAGAACCCATTTCATTTCTAAGGGGCTGAAGGTCATCCATTTTAAAGGGATCGCCTTCCTACTCGGTGGATGATCTTCCTTCTTTCTCCGTTTCAGAGGATGTTTTTCATTCAGCTTCAGATCATCTCCAGTGGACGTTGATAGAAAGGTTTGGAATTGATAAACCTCCTCTCTAGGTGTTTCAATGCTTTGTTAGTTCATGTCTTCTAGGATTTATGGCTAGGGTTTCAGTGCTAAATCGAAAGGATTTTTGTATTGTTCTTTCCTCGTGAGAAGATTTTGTATCGACCTGGTCCGATGCTCCCTGATTAGTAGGTTGCTGGAGTTTTTCCCTTTTACAGTGTTCAATGGATTCTCATTTCGGTAAAGATTTGTCTCAGGCTTCGGTATGGGTTTCTCTCCCAGGTTTTCCTCTTCCCTTTTTGTCCGTGAACCCTATGCAGGGTATAGAGAATTCTCTGGGTTCCTTCCTATGTGAGGAACAGTGATCCCTGTATCTAGAGGATGCAAGTACAACCAGAACTTGTGTCGAGATGGACCTAGCATCTCCTCTTACCCCCAAGATTCTGTTAAAAGTCGATGGTATGGAAGACTGGTCTCAAGACCTGGTTTATCATTATCTGCCTAACCTCTACTCTTGGTGTCATTTCAGGGGAACCATGCTTCAGTATGTCACAAATACTATGAGACAGTTCCCCCAGTGCAGGTCGCTTCTTCCTTCCCATCCATGGCTCCAGGTGTGACCCCTGTTGTTCACCCCGTTAGTCCTCTGGATCCTGTTGCTTGAGGGAATAAAGTTTTTCTACCTCCATCTCCTCTTAACATGGAATCCTCCTCTTTGTCAGAGCTCAATTTCATGGTGTACATGGCTCTTTCATGAAAATACCTGGTTCCTTCAAGTAAGGCTTCCTCCTCAAGTAGTTCTCTTGGAGTGATAATAGCTTTGGAGCTCTTTTCTAGTTTCCCATGGAAATTCTATACTCTTACTCCTTTTTCTATGCTTGACCCGATCATCAAGGAGATTGATCCAGGGGATTTTTCTAAGGATATGGTCCATAATTATTCTCTAATAATCAGCTCCCCTATTAAGTGCTTGGACGTTCTTTTTCCAGAGCCTGTTTTAGTGAGCAAGGAGCACCCCCCCCCCCCGAAGCTTTTGTCGATCAAATATATCTCTTCATCCTTGGACTACTCCTCTTCTAGCAAGATGAAGACCAAATCTCAATCCAAATTCGAATCTAATGTCAGAATTTCCAAAAAATCTAGGGGCTATGAGTCTGGGGCTAGTGCCAGACAACTATCCTTTAATGTTTAATATTCTTCTATGGAATTCTCGCAGCCTGGGCTCGCGGGTAATATCTAATTTTATTTCCAATGAATTTCATTCTCATTCTGTTTCTTTGGTTGCTATCTTGGAACCCAAATAGGCTCCTAATAAAATCATGATTTTTCCCCAGTGCATGAGGGCTCATGAATCTCTTCAAGGTTACCAAACCAATTCTCACATTTGGATGTTCTGGAAGTCAAGCTATGTAGTGGATCTACTTTCCATTTCTGAGCAATGTATTAATGTGAAGGTTCTGGTGGGAGATACCGAGATTTTATTGTCTGTTGTCTATACTAAGTGTTCTGCTCCTGATCGTGAAATGTCATGGGATGATTTAAGTTCAGTTAACCTAGATATTCTCCTTGGATATTGGGTGGATATTTCAACATAGTTACTAATTCGGATGAGAAAAAAGGTCCAGGGGCTTTTCCTAGAAGGGCCAGTCAGACTTTTGTTTCTTTTATGGCTCATAATGGCCTCATGGGTGCGGGCTTCTCTGGTGATCATTTTACCTGGGGCAATAACCAACGAGGAAATAGACGTTCCTGGTGTCGGCTGGACCGTTGCTTATTTAGCGATGTTGTTCTCTCAGCCTTCCCTGATATCAAAGTTCATCACCTGGTGTGTGGTCTCTCAGACCACTCGCCCCTCAGAATCTCTCTGGCAGCCCATGATAGTAGTACCCCTCCCTTCTACTTCTCGGCTTCTAGGGCGGAGGACACTGCCTTTCAAGTCCTTTTTCGCAATACATGGGATACACTTGGAAATGATAATCTCTAGGTATCTCTTTATAACAACTTAAGTAAAATGAAGAATCATTTTCAGTCTTGGATCAATACCTTCCCCTCTTCAGATGCTGAGATAGAGAATATAGGAAGAGAAATTAATCTTCTTGAATTAGTACTGGAACTTGCTAGGGATGATTCTTTTTTTTTCTGAGCATAGGGTTAAAAAAGACATTCTATCTGATTTGTTTATGAAGCAGGAACATATTGCAAGGGAGCAGTCCCGTATCAAATGGCTTTGTGAAGGTGACTGTAACACAGCCTATTTTCATGCTTGCATTAAGAAAAAACTCAAATTTTCAAGTACTAATGTCCCTTTGGATGATGGATCCATCTTCAATGATAGAGATGTTTTAGGTATCTTAGATGAAATCCACTTTAGATCATTGCTGGATAATCTGAACCCTCTTATGGTTGATGGTTACCCGAATGGAACCTCGGCCCTTTTTGATGTTATTGCATGCTCGGTGTCGGAGGTAGTTAATTTTTTACTTCAAACTCCCCCTGAAGAGGAAGAAATAAAACAGTTGTTTGGTCTATTAACATGTTCAGTGCCCTAGGCCCGGATGATTTTCTAGCATCCTTCTACCGTGCTGCATGGGATATAGTTAGAGAAAGATTATTTAGTGTTGCAGAGGATTTATTCCGTGGAGGTAATCTTCCCCGTGTGGCGTGTGCCACTGAACTGGTTCTTGTTCCAAAGGTAAAACCCCCACTTCATTGGACCATTATAGACCCATTACCCTTTGAAATGTTCCTTATAAATTATTGGCTGTCATTTTGAATTTAAGATTATCCCCTTTACTCTCAAGTTGAGTATCCTCGGAACAACATGGTTTGGTGAAAGGCAGATCTATTCATGGGGCTATTGGCCTGGCCCAAGAAATTATCAGTGACATCAATCTGAAAATTCCAGGAAGCAATGTGGTCATTCAACTTGACATGAGAAAATCATATGATTGGATGGAATAGAGTTTTCTAATCCGGGTCCTTTTAAGGATGGGGGTCTCTTCTTGGGTTGTTGATCTTCTTTTTCATTGATTTTGTTCTCCATGGATGACCACCTATTTTATGGGTAAGAAATTTGGGTTCTTAAAGGTATCCAGAGGCTTGAGACAGGAGGACCCTCTATCCCTTTCTCTATTCATCATTGTCCAAGATTCTTTTAGTCGTTATCATAGCCACTATATCGCTGTAAGAACAGTGCTTCCCTATCACAACAAATACTCTTTTGGGAGTATATCTCAGTTGATGTTTGCCGAAGATACCATCCTATTTGTTAATGGTATTAGAAAATTGATTATGGGGGTTAGTGAGGCTCTGGAGCTCTATTTTTGGGTGGAGTGGTCAAGTTATTAATTGCAAGAAGAGACTTTTCTTTATTCCCACCAAGTGTTTGGAGAATCACTCTAGAATTCTGATGTCCATCCTTGGTATGCCAAAAGGTTAATTTATAATGAAGTCCTTGGTTTATCTAGTGTCACCTCATTCCCTCCTTACTAGACACTTCAATATGGTTACAGATAAAATCATAGGGCGCATTCTTAATTGGAAGAACATTCTTCTATCATTTGAAGGTAGAATTACGCTGATCAATTCAGTCCTATCTTCCATACCCATGCACATTCTATCTACCATAAAGGTGCCAAAGACAGTGATTACTAATATTGAATCTACCATTTCAGAATTCTTATGGGGTGGTAATCTCCAAAAAAATGTCATTGGGATTCTTAGAGTAAGCTGGTCAAGCCGATCAATGAGGGGGGTTTGAACCTGAGAAGTGTTTCTGGCTATATGAGTGGTCTTCATGCCAAGCTGGCCTGGGATGTTCTTGAGGGGAGATCTCTATAGATAAATCATATGAAAACTACAAATGGTTGGGAAGAGAGTTACACTGGATGTAAACATTCCAGAATCTGCTAGTTAATTATACCTTTTTTTTCCTCTTCTCCAGCAACATTCTCAGTGCATTATTGGGAATGGGGATATCAGCTTCTGGTTTCGAAACTAGCCAGGGTCAATTTTGGGTTTTCATAACTGTCCTTCTCCATCCACATCTTCTAGGGAGGCTTGCGGTTTCCCTCTACTTACTCGGACCACTCTGGATGCTGCTCAACAAAATGTCTACGAGAATATCATGCTTTCTAATGACCCTGATAAGTTTGTTTTCACAGGATCGATGTCAGTTATATTCTCTATCAGTGATTTTCTTAGAATTCATTCTAATGCTTCCCAACATGACTGCTGGGGTGATATTATATGGTGCAAAAGGTTTCCTTCCAAATTACCTTTCCTTTCCTGGCATGTTCGACATGATGCACTGCCCTCAGATGAAAATGTACAATGAAGGGGTGTTTGTTTGGACTCAAAGTGCTTCTGCTGTAAAGAGCCACAATCTGAATCTGATTTCCACCTTTTCTTCAATAGAGATTTGGATAAAATGATTTGGAGTTCTTTCAGCTAGTTTATATGTTGGTCTGATCTGATTTACTCAATTGATTCCTTCCTTCAGTAGTGGTTTTCGACGCTGGACAGACCATGTGTGGAATGACGATCAAGGGAAACTATCTTCATTGATGGGTGTTGTTTGCTTTGGACTTCTCGAAATGATATGCGTCACTCTAAAATGGACGCTTCACATTTGGATATCATCTCTAATGTTTGAAACCCCATTCTTGATTTTTGCAGGTTAGACAAAATTCTTGAGGCTGCCCCGTCTATTTCTTCGTTTCTTCCCCAGCACTCCGTGTCCAGTTTGGACTCACCCATCTGGGGTTCTTGGGATCGATGGAAAACTCCAGTTTCAGGGATTAAATTGAATATTTATGGTTCATGCTACATGGGCATGATGCGAGGGGGTGGATTTATTAGATACAATTCTGGATCTATGTTTGTTGCCTTCTTAGTCTTTTTGGGCCCAGGTGACTCTCTCCAAGTGGAGGCTCTCGCCATGCTTTATGGCCTCAAGTTTTGCAATTATAGGAGCTTATGCCTCACGGATATTGATACTATTTTGATGACCCTCCTTAATGCTCTTTCAGGTAAGGGTATGATCCCATGGTCCATTATCTACTCTATCAGATGTTGTTGGAATATACTGGATGATCATACTTCTATTCTTCATACCTGGAGAGAGGGGAATGTAGTGGCAAACTTCCTCTCTTCTATTGATTCTCAACATGACCAGTTTCTTATTTTTTCTCATCATGTATCTTTCCCCCCAGAGGAATGCACTTTGTTAGGGCCGATGTCTTGGACTTCATTTCTTCAGAACTCCGTAATTTCTCTTGTAGGATTCTCTGCCCTTTATTTATTTTAATAAAATCATAAAAATCTTTGGTGGTGGTATGCATGGGAGAAAAAACATTATGAGAAACCAACTACTGATGAAGCTAGTTTACTAGTGAAATATTGTTATCATAATTACAGTAAATATTATTTTTATGTCTCTATATTGACACTTATTTTGATGGATCCTAAACTATAAAAACAACATGAGAAAATGGTTTCTTTTTGGGATGAAAGAAAACCTAAAAATTATATATTTAGAATAAGATGTAAAGAAGATATTTGAATTTTTAAAATCAATCTTTCAGTGTTATATGAAAAAAGTACTTCATTATATATTCATGTACTCGATATTATTGGGTATGTAAATGAATTAAAGAGATTATGGTAACCAATTAGGATTTATCTATCCATATATTTCATTCAACAATGACAGGAAAAAATTATTTTGTCAGTTCATTATGAATTATAATATTATTGAGTTCAACAAATTTTTTTTCTAATCTCTTCAATATATTGAAGACTATTGAGAAAGACATGCGAGGTCAAGGATCAAGTTCCATGATGATGGTATAGAATGAAAAGAGGAATAACATTGGATAGAAGTATAATAAGAGGTTTCAATAGAGTCTGTACAAAATTTTAAACTAAATAAAGGATATTATAAAGAAGGGGAGTGTTTTTTCATTGGTAAACTTTTACATTGGAGGAAAAAATTTCTTGAATACCTGAAGGGGTCTAAGACATTTCATTGAGAGTCTAAGTAATGTATTTATGTTATAGAAATCAATTATTTGTTTTTAAATGGAGCATGATACCTATTTTACATTATAAATGTGTTGTAAATATGTAGAATACATAAAATTGAAGAAGGTTTGATGATAAAATCTTAATGTATGCATTCAAAGGATGATTAATGTTTTACTATATAGAGAAACTGAATGTGGTGAATTACAATAAAGCTCTATTGAAGTAGATAAGAAATTATGTGTTTTCATCTAGTTTTCATCTTATGTATTAATATGTGTTATTATAAAAAGATACTTCTTATCAATAAATGAGAAAATAATTTTGGTACACATGGCCTATTCTAATTGTTTCTATAGCATGTATAAAAACAAAATAAGGTAAAAATATGTTAGTGTAGAATAAAAGATTTTTATCCATGATATTTTTTAAAATATAAAGTAAAATTTTCCCACTATCCTTTAGTGGAATGTTTTAAAGAATAATATATTATTTTTATTAAATTCATCCTATCACATTGAATTGTATATTAGATATGGCTATTAATAGTTTTCTTATAAAATATTATAACTTAAGGAAAGAAGTTTTATTTCATCATCACACATATTATTTTGTGACTTAAAATGATATTCTAATGATAATATAGTTTCTAAGAGGATAATAGAAGTATGTTTGGACTTATATAAGTTCAAAGTGTAAAAACTAAAATATTAAATCAACAAAATTTATAATTAATGTCACTTAATATCCTAAATGAGTTTAGGGTATACCAATAAAGAAAAATGAAAAAATATATATTTAGTTATCATAATGAAGATAATGTCAATTTATATCCTAAAAGTGTCTGGGGAACGTTGGTAAAGAAATATATTAATGTAAAGTGTTACATTTTTTTACCAAATGATATCAAAGGGAAATTTTAAATGGAAATGCTCTAAAGATGATGATGATGAACATATAATGAGTTCTGAGAAGACAACCAAAGTAATTAACATCATTACATTGGATGTTGTCATGTAAAGCAGTTTGAATATCATCTTCAAAAAGCTAAACATTAGAAATATGATTCTTAAGTCTCATAATTATTAAAACAAACTTTATTTATAGGTGTTAATCACTAAAATAATATAGTGTGAGGGTTTTATCAAATGTACACATAGATATGTGGAAAGAATTATAGAGTTGTAATGAGTTTAATAAGGCCCTAAAAGTGCAGTAAACACAAGGAATATATGGTGGTATATTATATGGGATATGATTATATAGGTGTTTATACATGGTGTCTATTATATGAAATATGATTAGTTGAATTATTATATATGGTTTTGTTAATATTATTAAATAATTATAAGAATATATAATGTATCATGTTTTATAGTATCTAGTATTTACTTTATAATTATTTTATGTTAGACAATTAAATTCAAGAAAGAGAAATTATAATTAAACTCTCAATGTAAACATTTGAGTTATCAGTTACTGATGTTCTTCATGGAGTATTGTTGGTTTTGATGAAATATCAATGTTATCATTTGGAGTATTTCATATAGAGATACAAAATAAACTCTTGAGACATACAAAGAGTTTTTTATGCTAGCATACCAATCAATTATAACATATAGAGTTTAAAATGTATGACTTTGGTATATGGGGGGAGAATGTCTCACATTGAATCCCCATAACTATGGTTAAAAAGATACCTAGCATGATAAATTACATACTTGTATACCTTTCATACTTCAACCTTGATGTTTAGTTAATCAATGGTTGGTTGGGTATGTTGCTGATCATAACATTTATTATGGTTTTACAAAGATGGGATTTATCCCCTTGCATAAAAAGTACGACATATGGGACTGTAACTGAGATATAACAAGAAAGTGTATGGGAGTACCTAGACAATGAACATGTGATGTGCTTATCTACTTGGATGAGGGGTTTTTCACCCCCACCTTATTTTTCATTATTATTTTACTAATTTATTGATTTTCATATTTTCCATTGAATTCGAGGACACTTTTATTTGATTTTTTTATATTTTGGATTTCCAGTTCATGTCACATAGTTAGTTTAAACCATATGACATGTACATGTTTTATTTATTTTTTACGAGAGGAATTAGCAAGGTTGGAACATGGTTTTTCAAATCATAAAGACAAATTGTATTAATTTCCTAGGTTTGTGTAGTTTCAGCCACATAGTTAGAAAAAAGTTTGGTAAACCATGTTACCAAATAATGGGACTTGTCTAGGTTTTAAAAATAGTAAGAAATTCCTATTTTTCCCATCATTGATTTTAACCCTCTTTCCCCCTATATCTCCCTATTCATATGGGGAAACTAGGGAGAACCTTATAAACAACCTTCCCACTCCCCATCTATTGTTTCAAGGCTCCCCTTATTCAAGATTTAAGTGTTTATTCATGGTTAGGGACCATTTACTTCATTTCTACCATTTTCTTGTTGTTTTACCATCTTTTCTTGCATATGGCCCATGGTGGATAAAACAAAGATTGTGGGGTTAATTGTGATTATTGATTTTTGATTTCCAGGGATCATGTAATTCATCATGAGAACTTTTCTATATTTTTTCATTGGAGGAAACATGTTTCCTTCTTTTTTGAGGTAGGTTTCTCCATGCATAGTTCTTGAAAATACTAAACCATAATTGATATAGTTTTTAAGCCATTACTTATTTTGATATTCATTTAATGGTTTTAGTATTAATGGAATATATATTTTTTCCATAGTTATTTTTAAGTCTTTCAAATGGTATTTTAAATGAAACTTTTCTCGTGTATGGTTGAAATAGAATTTTAAGACCCTATTGGTGTTTCAAAAAATTTTATGAAGACTTATTTTTATAAATTAATGTTTCAAAAAGGAATTTTTATATATTTATCATCAATGAAATGTTTTCAAAATAAATAAATATATAATTATACTTGTTTATTATTTTTATAATTCTTACCTTTGGTTTGGTTCTCTAAATGTGAGGTGATATTTTAAATGATAATTGGGTTATTTCTTATGAATGTTAAATGTGTTCATTATGGAATTAATTTTCATTGTAGCCTTCTTTTTTTAATGTATTGAATCACATATAGTTTTAAAAGGAGTCTTCCATGTTTTAAAATATTGTATTTTTTTATTCACATAAAAATTTGAAAAATTCTTCTTAGGGTAATTATAAAATTTGAAATTCAAAATTAAGTTAATTTTATTAAATTTAAGTTCTAAACATGATATGAATTAATTTTAATATAAAAATGAATATATATAAATCAAATGAATCTTGTATTAAGATAACTCTTTAAATTTTTTTCATAAGGTGGTAACTTCTATTGATACCCACTAATTTAATGGATATAATATATAAAAAATATTTAATAATTTTATATTAATAAAATATCATAGTTTTTGTTTTAGTTTGGTGTTTCCAATAAAACAAGATATGTAAAATAATATTAATTTTGAGAAAAATATATTACAAAATACCAAGGTGTTACATTCTCCACCCTGATTTAATTGAATCCTCAAAATTTTAATTATCGCTTACTAATGAGATATTTAAGAATCTATATAAGATATAAATGACTTATTATTTAATTGTCAATGAGTTATCAACCTGAGTAACTTGTTCAAATCTATGAAACTAATTTATTCTTTTATAATAGACATATCCCAATATTGCGTTTATTTCTAACCATTTAATCTATATAATCCTCAGGATTATGTGTAAGGATTTACATAATGGAACAAATTTTCCTTGAGAGTTCATACTCTGAATTGTAATGATAGATGATCATAAGTTGTTTTGAGATATGAAATATGATTTCCCTATTTCATTGATTATTATGGATTATATACGGAGATAGAAAACACATTCCAAAAACCAAAAAAAATATCTCAAGGAAGGACAATAAGGCTTTTATAAATCATAATTTTACAAACCATGAAGTATATTCATATAACTTTGATGTAATGATGATATTATCATGAGTTTTTATTTATCATCAATAGATAATATCTGGAAAAAACTCACATGACATAAGACTTTTGAAATTATAGAGTGAAGAATAAGTGTACCCTATATTACTTTAATCAAATTCATTACATAGACCATTCCTTGTTCCAATGGTCTAAGAGGTTGTTAGTTTTTAATTTAATCCCCAATATTAGTGGGATGGTTTTCATAGTTCCCAAATTCACCATATCTAAAAACTTGAATTTCTAATGGATCCTTAGGAAGAAAATTATTTTTCCATATTGTTTTAATTGGACTCTTCCTTTTTCATCATATGTTTTTTTCTTAATGCCTTATTTTACAATAGATATACATCATCTAGTTCTATTGAGATATTCCCCATTGTTCCTTATCCAACATTTTTTTCATGAAGGAAATTTAATCTGATTTCTTTAATCATCTTCATCACCCAAACTTCCATGAGACTCCATCCTCCACTACTTTGGCTTTTCTGGAAACTCAGCTAAGTTTATTTTATTAATCATAAATTTTTATAGCTGATTAGGAAGAACTATAATTCTATAATTCTTGATTTTATCCTGTTTGGTTACTCATTGGAAAATATTTTCATTATCCTTGATATCCATTATTAACTTATTTTTTTCTGGCATCAACCATTACAAAAAATAAAAGGGTTTAAAGTGAGTGAGGAACAATTAATATCATAATAGAAGTATCATAAATGATCTTATTAAAAAACAACCTTGAAATATATAAATCTTTTAGACCATCACATTAACATTCAATTATACCTAAATTACTCTCAGTTAAATCTTGGTTTCTTTAGGTCTGGTTATATCATACTCCTAAACCTCATTTTTAACCTAATAAATCCTTCATAATGGATTATAAATATAATTCAATGGAAAAAATAATATCCCCTATGAGTGTATAACTAGGTGTGTATTATTAGGTCCCCTCATAATGTACCAAATAAAGATCAATTTGATAACAAAAAATCATTTTTTGGGTGATTTCCCCTATGTTTATATTTTCTACATCCACATACACTTCCTAGTATCAAGAAAAGAGTGTGATTTCTAAAAAAACATAATATATACATTATAAACATGTCAGGATGTTCTCTTACATTTATAATTATCTTAAAGTTTTTTACTAAAGTAATCTTATCCTACTCACTAAAAGAGCTAAAATAATCCTAAAAGGTAAATAAAACCTACTTTGATAAAAAATATAAATCCCCAGACATGCACTCCCTGGTTTGGTGCTAAAAACACTTTCTTTAAACACTATATTCAATACCAAGTAAGATGAACCAAGTTATACATGTCATTATTTTACATAACATAAAAATCAAATCTCATAAATAAAAACAAAATAAAAATAATTAAAGGTTTATTTTCTTTAAGTATTAGCTATATAAGAAATTTATTTTACAATACTTGTAAACATTTCTCCATAATCAAATCACACTTGACCCCCTTCTAGACTCCTCATAAGTTATAATCATCATCATAACCTCGATAATGAAAACATAAAAAAGGGTAGAGGTTAAATGATCTATAAGGTAAAACTTATCAACATTATATCAAGTGTTAGATCATAATAATATGATAAAACATGAGTAGAGGATAAATATTTAATTAAATAGAATATGAGAGTAAAATTTTCCATAATCCATGATAGGAAAAGATGTAATCTCAAATGAACATTCATGTACCATGGAATAAGAGTGTGAGAAAATAATGGAAACAGGGAATAATGTAACGATATAATAATATCATTTAATCATAAATATATGACAACAATATAAAACATGACATTATGAGCATAATTCATGGCTCACCACCAAGACAACATAACATAGTGTGCTTATTCTAACCACTCGTGCATCATATATGATATCTAATGAAATGAAAGAATGACCCAATACCTCAAAAAACTTTCATCATGAACCCTTAATATCCATAACATGAAAATTAATATGTGTTACACAAGAGGAAAAGAAACTATACCTAAATTATATGCATAAAAACCCATGAAAAGGAATTGAGTTTCATAATCAAGTCTCAAAAATTAACCAAATGCTATAACAAAAGGATTACCAGGAGAAGAAGGAATTAAATTATTTTCAAATTACATTTTTTAAAAATAAACATACCTCTAGAAAATTTATTTTTAATGGATAAAAATTCATTAGAATTTTTGTAGAAGTATGAGTAAAAATGAGCCACTGAGGTGAAGCTTTATAAAATGAGTAAAGGATATTTTAAAGAAGAAATGTGGTTATTATTTTCTTTTAGAACAGAATTGAACCTGGAGGGTTTTATATAAAATAATGAGGGTTTTAAAAATATTTTCATGGATAATTGTTTTGGATATAGGTGGTAATTGACATAAAATAATAAATATAGAAGTTCTCTTAAATCGGGTTCGCTTAAATGACATAAGGCGATGTAAACTTAAAACATGTGTTATCCCAAATAATTAAGTTAATGTAAAATAAGTATATATGTAAGGAAAATATAGATATAATATTGATGAATGACATGAGAATAATATATAGGAAAATGGAGAAAAATAAAGAGGCCTCATAACCCAGAAGTAATGGGGGGGTCTCCAAAGATCCCTTTTAATGTTTTAAAATAATTTTTTTGAAACCCACATCATTAAAAAGGTAAAAAACATTATTTTAAAAATGGGTAAGTAGAAATGTGTGGATTACAATATATAAAACATATTTTTTTCCCTAAATAGGGAATAGGTGTAATGCCCCAACCCTAGTTACACAGAGTCAATGCTTTATTACATAACTTTGGCATGATCACAAGGGATCAGATCCTAAAAGACCGATTCGTTTAGTATCCTTGGAAGTACTCAATACATTCATAGGTTTTACTTTACATCATGAAATCAAAACATAAACATAAAATATAAACATAATTCTTAGAAAACACTTATATCCTTAGCCTATTCCTGCAGGTCAACCATAAAATATTTCTTCACATCCTGGGAAAAATAAAACATAGAAACAAATGAGTTGAAATGCTCAATAAGGATAAAAATATAGCGTAAAATTTCATAAATAAGAATAAAAATTTAAGGAAATGTATGAGACTAAAACAAAAGCCTTTTAAAGTTAAATAGTAGTATAATATAGAAAAGATAAAATCAAAAAAATCCATTTACTTATTCACATGGAAATTCTTCAAGTCGAATAATCACATTCAATATTAATAGCCACTTTCATAATGATGGAATGCATAATGCCAGACTTCATAACCACATAGTCAATGCCTTGTGCCAAGACTAAAAATAATATTTTTTCAAGGCCTTGTGATAAGACAATAGTTTTTCTCATGAGACCTACTGATGCATCGAGGAGTTATAGCAGGCTCCTCCTGCCACTTAATAATTCCAATGAATTCCTTATATGGAAAGGTTTAAACAAAACATAATCATTTGTAAATAAACTAGCATACGAAATGTCAATACTTTATCCATAAACCATGAATAGTGTAAAAATAAAACATCCACAATCAAACATATTCCAAAACCTTCAATAAAATATGGAATATTTTTATCATAATAAATCAACTTCAATCAAGTTTAAAATAAATCAAAGGATGTGGACATAAATTAAATGAAAACTGTTTGAAATAAATACATTTTTCTATTTTGAAATCTTTTAAAAGTCACATAATTATAAAAGAAAAATTTTATTTTGAAAATATTCTTATAATATTGTATGGGAAGCTTCAACGATGATATAATGGAGGAAAATATCCACACCCTTCGTATAACTTAAAAAAGACATTTTTACCTTAATTTTGATGAAAAGGTCATAAAGTACCTTGTTTGGAAAATGATGAAAAGATTCCTTTAAAACCATTTTATAAAATGTCAAAACGGGGTAAAAATGACTTTAACCCATAGTCTAGTAAATAGTAAAATTGTTTTTAAATACATTTATAAGAAACACAGATGTGGATGATAATGAGGTCCCAGTAGACACTTACATAAAAACAACCTCGGATAATAAAGATATTGTGAAATTACCCCTTACCTTGTGATTTTACTTAGTCGATGGTATATTAACCTCCTTTGTAATAGATAAAACATTTTTATAAAATTATACAGGAACTATATACATAAATATGATATCATATATGATCTTCTAATATTTCTTTGTTAATAAAATTCAGTAGTATCATCATTTCGGGTGTTAACTGATTCGTTTTCCTTTATATGTTTGGTTATGTAAGCCATGTTTGTTATGGATATGATGAATTTGATTCATATCTAGAATGATATTGAGTTATTAAACATTTTTTAATCATAAAATGAAATTTATTCTTGAATGATTATGAAGGGGAATGAATCTTATCACGTTCGTGGAGATAGTAATCCTTACGTACACACAAACGAAAATATCATTATATTAATGGTGAAATCATATGTAATTTAATGGTATATTATATATACAGAATAACTAACATGTTATATTAATTATTTAAATCAGTTCTACTCATTATTATACCCATCAGAATAATAAAGTGTTTGAATAACAAACTAAACCACGACGTGGAGATGGTAAATCGTACGTACACACGTATGGTGACTTTGTCATTCATATGATGGATAGAATAATGAATATGGTTGTACCATTTTTATAATCAGGTCACAGTATATATAATATATAGGATTTTTTATTTTATAATGGAAACAACAAAGAAAGAGGTAGTGGAAGAAGAAAACAACTTGAAAGAGGTGATAAGATATTTACCTCTTCTTCGGGTTCTTCCTGTTTATTTGATCAAAAGGGCTCCTTAGGTTGTCTCTTTGACCAAAGGAAGGCCTCTAGGATTAGGTTAGAAAAATTGGGAGTATAATTGGGTTGGTTTTGGCCGATCTAACATGGAAATTAAGAGAAGGGGAAGTTCCCTTTTATAAGAGAGGTGAGGGTCACTTTAAGAAAAGATTGAAATATTATTTTATAATAAAATCATTTTCAGTTTATAAATGATAAAAAGTGAATTATTTATAGGCTAATGTGGGGACGGGTTGGAAATATCTCATCCAATAGGTTTTAAATAGGTTTAGGTCATCATATTAACCTTATCTTTTAGATTCAACTCTTAGTTAAATAGTTTGACGTTTACCATGTCTCTTTGTATTTTTATATTATATGATTAATAATCTTACTATAACAAGACAAGAGAACCCCAAGTGGTTCATTATTAATATATATAACATTATATAAGTCCTTTGGTTGAACCTCAAATATTTAATAATATTATATCAATTAATAATATAGTATTTGTTTTATAAACTCAATTATGTCAATTTTGACTCTATATAGTATTTGGTTTTTGTGAAAATCTTAACATCATGATTACTTTGAAAAAATATTATTTAATCAACCCTAACATGTCATATTAAGCTATAAAATTATTTTAATTCATCAAAAGTCTGAAATTACATTTATTTGGGTATTTATAATATCAATTATTTTAATCTTTCATTAATAAGGAAATTGTTGCATCATCATTGTGTCATAAATAAATTAAATTATTTAAGGTATAAAAAATATAAATAAAATACCGTTATGTAGGTAATATAATTATATTTATAATTAATATTTATAGTCAAATTTATCTTATGTATAACCCTATATTAAAACTTGATTAGTCATTAAACTTTGAATTTAACTCTTTGAACACTTCTTTAAATAAAATAATAATAAATTTCTTAATCTAATCCAAGTAGACCAAAGAGGATCATATTTTATTTATAAGGTTGTTTCTGGTCGAATTACACTTATCTAATAGAATTAGGACTTCTGTTAGGGTAATTATGATATCATTTTTACCATTAATTACCCTATTTTACTTCTAATTGTGGTAAATAAAAGTTAAAAGGTACTATTCACCAAAAATTATTTTCATCTTATTGAACCACATTTTACTATCTGATATCAACCATGTCTCTCATATTTTTGAAATTCAACTCACAGAAGCAGTAAAATTAAGTTTTATGCAAATTTGCAAATACTCCTAAGTGGTGGGTAAAAGACGACAAAAAGTTCAATAAAATTTTTATATTTCTAAACTTATTATAAAATGACCCCAATGAATTACATTGAAATTATATATGTATTATGTATATATTTTTAATGAAAATAAATTTAAATACAATAAATATTTATTTAAATAAAAAGTTGATTTTAACCTATAACGCAGTGTTTTTCACTATTCATCAAAAATTGAAAGTTTTCAGAAAAATACAAAAAAAATTCACCCTAAGATAATTTTGATATTTCAAACCCAAAAATGAAGTCCATTTTGAAAAATAAAATTTATAAAATTTCTAAAGGTAAGATTTACTATTCATAACGACTAATTTGATTGGTCGCGGTGAGTTAGAATCTAGAAGTTGCGTACAATGCAACCTATTGCATTATTCCAAGGGAAACGTACCATAGAAGCTTGGGGTGTTACATTCTCCACACCTTAAAATAATTTTGTCTTAAAAATTTCTAGAATATTCATGGATAAAAATATTTGGTTGGTTCTTCATCATAACTTCCCCAAGTTCCCAAGTTTCCACTTCCAACTTATGATTTCTCCATAGAACATTTAACAGACGAGTCGTCCGGTTTCTCAGCACTAGTTCTCTGGTATCAAGAATTTTGACAGGCTCTTCACAATAAGACAGATCAAGTTCCTGTTTAATTTCCTCATAGGTGTGTACATGCGTTGGGTGAGGCATGTATTTTCTCAACAATGTTATGTGTAATACATCATGGACTTGGGAGAGACTTGGAGTCATTTCCAAATGATAAGCTACAACTCCAATTTGTTCTAGAATTTATAAAGGTCTGATGTACCTTGGACACAATTTACCCTTCTTACTGAAATGTATAACACCCCTCCATGGATATTGTAACACCCCAAGCTTCTACGGTACGCTTCTCTTTGAATAATGTGATAGCGTGTGTTGTACGCAACACCGAGTTCTAACACACCATAACCAATTAAACTAGCCGTTATGAATGGTAATACCTAATTTTTGAAATTATATATATTTTATATTTCCAAATGGACTTCATTTTTGGATTCGGAATATCGAATTTAGCCTAAGGTGAAATTTTGGTACTTTTCGGATAACTTTAATATTTTGATGAATAGTGAAAATTACAAAATGTTAATTAAAAAAAACTTTTTTAATCAAAATAAATAATAGTGATAAATTATGAATTTGAGTGGTTTTAAAGTATATTTAGAATATATTTTTAACAATTAATATAATTTTGGTCATTGGACATAATTTTACAATTAAACCGAACACAAACAAGTGTCAATCTTTTGATAGTTATTATCTCTTAAAAACACGCTTTTTGTTTTGGCAGCGAGAATTAATTTTAAATTAATTTATGCCACTTCTGTGTTCTGAATTTAGAAAAATTTATTCCATATTTGGAATCAGGATGTTCAAATTGTGTAAATAGGTAACTTTTATTTTTATACATTTTGAATAATTACTGCGGTAAATATTTTATTTACCATGGTTAAGGGTAAATCCGGTAAATAAGGGTTACAAAATAATATTATAATAATAATAATTACCCTAAAACGTGTACTAGACTTATTGGTTGATACATTTTCGACCATAGGCATCTTGGGGTTGATTTTGGGACCTCATGGTGCCACTTGTAGGTGATAGGGACACTTTATTTTAATTAAGTTAAAATGAATACAAAAATGACACAAGCATATATCGTTTAGAAAAACAATTTTTACATAGGGTTATATATGTTGGATTTTATATTATAAATATTAATTAGAAAGATAAAAATATTTCCTACATAATTATATTTTATTTATAATTTTTAGACATTAAATAATTTAATTTATTTATGACACAATGATGATGAAGTAATTACTATAATAGTGAAAAATTAAACTAATTGATATTATAAATACCCAAATAAATATAATATGAAACTTTTAATGAATTAAACTAATATTCTAGGATAATATGATATATTAGGATTGATTTAATTGACTTTTTTAGAAGTAATTAATCTTTTATGAGTTTTAAAAAAATCAACTATTGAATAGTGTCAAAATTGACATAAAAGAGTTCTTAAAACAAATATTATATTATTAATTGATATTAAATTCCTAAAAATCTAAGGTTCGGCCAAGAGACTTATATAATGATAGGTTCATCATTAATGGATCACTTGGGGGTCCCTTGGATGTATATAGTATGTTTATTAACCATATTATATAAAAATACAAAGAGACATTTTAAAAGTGAAACTAATTAACTTAGAGTTAATACATAAAGATAAGGTTAATATAAGTACCCAAACCTGTATAAATTCTATTGGTTGAGTTGTTTTAGACCTATCCCCACCTTAAAATTTAAATAATAATCTTTTGAATCATTAGAAACCGAATATGAATTTATTATAAATTAATATTTCTAGCTTTTCCAAAGGTGCCCCTCACCCCTCTTATAAAAGGGAACTCCTCCTTCTCTTTTCTTCACACCTTCAAAACCTTTTTGTTCGGCCAAACTCTGCCCATATACTCTCCCGACTTTCCTCACTACAACCTAGAGGCCTTAGTTTGATCAGAAAGCCAACCTAAGGAGCCCTTTTGATCAAATCAAAAAGAAGAACCCGAAGAAGAGGTAATGTTTTCACCACCCCTTTTCAAGTTCCTTTCTTCTTCCACTTCTTCTTTCTTTGTTATTACCATTCTAAAATAATAACTCCAGTATCTCACATATACTGTGATGTTATTATAAATATGGTACAACCATATTCAGTATTATATCCACCCTTTGAATAACATGTCAACATACGTGCGTACGTACGGCTTACCGTCTCCACGTCGTGGTGTAATTGTTATTCAATATATTATTATTTGGATGGGTATAATAATGATGTGTAACTCATGTAAATATTAAATATGACATGTTAATAATTCTTTATATATTATATACCATCCATTTATATATTATTTTAATATCAAAAGAATGATATTGTCGCTCGTGCGTACGTACGGACTACCGTCTCCACGAACGCGATGAGATTCATTCTCCATCATATCCATTCAAGTATAATTATCATTTGATGATTTAAAAATGATGTTTAAGGACTTTATATCATTCTGGATATGAATAAGATACAACAAACACGGCTTATGTAACAAAACATATAAAATAAAATGAGTAAGTTAACACCCGAAACGACGATAATTCTAAGATATTATTAATAAATCAATGTTAAAAGATAATATATGATATGATATTAATATATATGATTCTTGTATAATTTAATAACAATTATTTAACCATTATACAGTAGTTCAACCTACCCCAACCAAGGAAAAGTACAAGTTAAGGGGTTTTGATCTCACTCCTTATTCCCGTGAGATTCATGCCATATTGCCACCATCACCTTTTGTGTGGTGTATGTACTGCCCATAATTATATTCTTTGTGTAATACACTCTAATTTATGTGTATTTACATATTCATTGTATGATACCTCTTTCATGGGTTGTATGTTTCATACGTTACCAAATTGTTAAGGGTTTATTTCACAATCTCTTCATTATCCGAGGTTGTTTATACGTAATAATCTACTGGGATCTCTTTATCATCCACATCCATGTTTCTTAAAAATGTATTTCAAAAAAAATTTACTATTCACAAGAATATGGGTTAAAGTCATTTATACCCTTGTTTTACTTTTTATAAGAGGTTTATAAAGGAATCTTTCCGTCGTTTTCCAAACAAGGTGCTTTTTAACCTTTTCGACAAAATTAAGGTAAGAATGTTTTTTTTAACTTATACGGCGGGTGCGTCTATTTTCCGCCGTTATAAAATCGTCGAAGCTTCCCTTACAAGATTATAAGAATATTTTCAAAGAAAATGTTTTATTTTATAAATATATGACTCTTAAATGATTTCAAAATTGGAAGAGATATTTCTCTAAAAAGAGTTTTGATTTCATCTATGTCAACATCCTTTGATGGATTTTACGCTTATTTGAAGTTGATTTATTATGATACAAAACTTCTATATTGTATTGCAGGTTTTTTTATTTGTTTGACTGTGGATGTGCTATTTTTATACCATTCATGGTTTATGGTGAAAGTATTGACATTTCGTATGCTAATTTTAATACGAATGTTTATGTTATGTTTAAACCTTTTCATATGTGAATGCATTGGACTCAATATGTGACGGGTGGAGCCCGCTATAGCTTCTCGATGCATCGGTAGGTCTCATGAGACAAACTAGTTTCTTGGAACAAGGCCTTGACAAAATCTTATTTGTAGTCTTGGCACGAGGCCTTGGCTATGTGGTTATGATAGTCTGGCATTATGCATTCAATCATTATGAAAGTGGTTATTGATATTGCATGTGATTATTCGATTAGTAGAATATCCATGTGAATAAGTAAATGGCATTATTACATTTTACTTTTGCCATACTATGTTGAATTTCAAGTTTAAAAGGTTTTTTTTAGTAATTCATTGCCTTAAATGTTTATGCTTATTTTTGAAAGTTCCGCTATATTGTTATCCTTACTGGGCATTTGAGCTCACCCTTTTTCTATGTTTTATTTTTCCCAGGATGTGAAGAAATATATTATGAATGACATAAAGGGATTTTATGTGGGGATATGAGTGTGGAATATGGAGACTATGTTGTTGTAGTAGTTTTTCACTTTATGATGTAATGTAATACTTTATGAATATATCTAGTGTTTCCAAGGCTACTAAACCAATCGGTCATTCGAGATTTGATCTTTCTTGTGATCATGCCAATGTTATGTAATAATGCACCGACTCTTTGTAACTAGAGTTGGGGCGTTACAGTTGGTATCAGAGGAAGTTTAGTACAAACCTTGGAAGCTAGATTTAGATAAACTCTGATTAGAGCACGTAGACCTAAGATGAACTTTGAGGATTAGTATAGAAGAACTTCCTAGAATTTTGGTATTGTAGAGATTTTGTGAGTTTTCCGAGCAATACATCCCTGTCTAGATACAAGCAGGTAGAGGCGGCTCTGGCACAGATGTACCTAGGGGTAAAACCTGAAAACACCGCTTTGAGCTAGACTCGAACGGGAACTGGTGCACGACAACGGGCCTTGCTGCACTATTGGTTACGACACTCCCGGGGGATATGCTTAGGATAACTCTCATTTTCTTTACAAATCATTATGAAGGGTTTATGAGTATATAATTCCTCAAAGAAAACATTTTTATGATTATGGATTATATCCATAAATAGTTCAATTTATGTTATGTGTTTTATAAGTATGGGATTATGTATTTTGATTCATAAACTGATCTAGTTTATTCCATTGTTTAGAAATGGCGCCTAATGGAAGAAATGGAAATCACATCAATGCACGCACTCCATGTAGGGATTTCCCTCCTACTCAAGATAATTATAGTGGAGCTGGTGATGCAACTGGTGCCGATCAGCTAATCACCATACTGAGACAACTTACTCAGGTTATGAATAATAACCTTACCCGTATGGAGAACCCTGATCCACAGCGTGGAGGATCAATGTTAGATCTATTCATGAGGAAACAACCACCAACGTTCAATGGGAGTACAAATCCCTTAGTATCTGAGCAATGGATAAATTCCCTAGAGAAAATATTTCAGTCTTTGGGGAGCAGTGAAAGGGAAAAAGTTATCATGGCAGTTTACCGCCTCACTGGAGATGCTGATCAATGGTGGTAATTGATTCAAAACATGAAAGAAGGTTATGAAGTATCAAATATGGAATGGAGGGAGTTCAAAGATCTTTTTTTAGAAAAATACTTTCCTCGCGACCATCGAGCAGATATAGAAAGGCAATTTCTGAGTCTGAGATAGAAGGAGGATGAGAATGTCGCAAAGTATGAGGCTAATTTTACAAGGTTGGAAAGGTATGCTGTAGATTATATACATAACCCAAGAAGTAAGATTGATCGTTTCTTTGATGGGTTAAAACCATTTGTTCGTCGAGCGTTAGTCTCACAATCCTTTTCATCGTACGAAGACATTGTCTCATGTGCTATCAAGACTGAAAATGAATTCTCTAAGTCTTATGACTTTAAAGAAAAGCAAGAGAAGAAGAGACCTACTGATCAATCTGGGAATGGAAATAAGGGGAATAAGGGAAAGGTTGAATATCCATCCTGTGGTAAATGCGGGAAGAATCATCCTGGTACTTGCTTGAAGGGAATGGGAGTCTGTTACAAGTGTGGTGAAAAAGGCCACCAAGCTCGTGATTGCAAGGGGAAGAAGGAAGCTACCAATGTTCAGTGCTACAATTGCAGGGAGATGGGGCATTATTCCAATGAATGTCCTAAGAGTCATGAGAACTTACCTCAGAAAAGGCCAAGGGATCAAGGACAGGCTTATGCTATCACTACTGCTGAGGTAGAAGCTCCGAAAGACGTGGTGGCAGGTAATTTAATGGTTTCCTCAAGTTTTGCAAATGCATTATTTGATTCTGGATCATCACATTGTTTCATATCTTCCCAGTTTGCTAAGAAAATTAGATATTTCCAATTTTATTTAATAAGGGAGTTGTCAGTTAAAACCCCTAAGTGAAGTATCATTGTAACAAATTTTTGTGAATCAGTCCCCATTAGAGCACATAAATGTTCTTTATCTGCTGATCTCATCATCATACCTATGATTGAGTTTGATATAATCCTCGGTATGGACTGGATTTTGGACTATGATGCGAAGATTTATTTTAAGAAGAAAGAGGTTACGATTCTTGATGATAATGATAAGGAACACCTTATCTTTAGAGCAGAATCGTCACCACCTAATTCTTATTTAGATCCACCCCCAGTAGCTCAACTTAATTCAATTATTGGGGAGGAGGAGAATGAAATGACTGTGGGTGAGGAAAGGAATGTTCAAATAGAGGATGTACCTGTTGTGAAATAATTTGTAGATTTATTTCCGGAAGATTTACCTAGACATCCTCCAGAACGAGAAGTTGAGTTTTCCATTGATTTAATTCCTGAATCAAGGCCTATATCGAAGACCCCTTATAGAATGGCCACTGTAGAGTTAGTCGAACTAAAGAAACAACTAGAGGAGTTGAGTAATAAAGGATTTATTCGCCCTAGTGTTTCTCCATGGGGAGCCCCTGTTCTTTTTGTTAAAAAAAAAGATGGATCTATGAGGTTATGTATCGACTACAGGGAGATCAATGCTATAACGATAAAGAACAAGTATCCCCTACCTCGTATTGATGATTTATTTGACCAACTGCATGGAGCTCAATACTTTTCAAAGATCGACCTTCGATCTGGATACCATCAGTTGTGTGTGAAGAAGGAAGACATTCCAAAGACAGCATTTCAAACCAGGTACGGGCATTACGAGTTTACTGTAATGCCTTTTGGATTGACTAATGCACCCTCTGTATTCATGGATCTTATGAATAGAGTTTTTAAGGAGTATCTCGATAATTTTTGGTGGTATTTATTGATGATATCTTGGTATACTCCAAAACCTACGAAGATCATGAAAATCACTTGCGCATTATCTTGAAGACTCTGAGGAGGCATGAATTATATGGAAAATTTAGCAAGTGTGAATTCTGGCTCCATGAGATTTCTTTTCTTGGCTATATTGTCTCTAAAGATGGAATCTCTGTTGATCCTTCTATGACCATGGAAATCCAAGAATGGCCAGCACCTACGAGTATAACTGAGGTACGTAGTTTTATTGGTTTGGCAGGTTATTATCGACGTTTCGTCCAGAATTTTTCCCGATTGGCTAACCCATTACCGAAGCTCACACGTAAAGGGGTTAAATTTGTTTGGACAAAAGAGTGTGAAGAATGTTTCGAAGAACTAAAGAGAATATTAGTCAATGCTCTTATATTGACTCTACCATCGGTTAATGATGGGTTCGTTATTTATAGTGATGCATCAAAGAAAGGACTTGGTTGTGTCCTTATGCAGAATGATAGAGTTATTTCCTATGCATCACGACAGTTGAAAATTCATGAGCAAAACTATCCTACTCATGATCTCAAGTTAGCAGCTATGATCTTTGCTTTGAATATATGGAGGCACTACCTCTATGGTGAAAAATGTGAGATTTATACTGATCACAAGAGTTTGAAGTATATTTTCTCACAAAAAGAACTCAACATGAGGCAAAGGAGATGGCTTGAATTACTCAAGGATTATGATTGTACGATACACTACCACCCGGGGAAAGCAAACAAGGCGGCAGATGATTTGAGTAGAAAAGACCATGGAGTTTTGAACAATGTGAGAATTGAAAGGGATCCAATTTTCATGGATCTAGTGAAGATGGACATGGGAATAACCAGGGAAGGCGAAACATCAATTGTTTTCTAAATGGTTTCCAAACCATCTTTACTAGAAAGGATTAAGAGATCTCAGACCGATGATGAAGAATTTAAAAAGAATATTAAAGCTGTGAATGATGGGAGATTGAGAGACTTTGTGTATGAAGATGGAATTTTGAAATTCGGGAAGAGACTTTGTGTTCCCGATTTACCTGATCTAAAAAGGGAATTGCTGGATGATGCTCATAGTTCCAATTTCTCTATACACCCTTAGAGAACCAAAATGTATAGATATTTGAAGGAACATTTTCGGTGGGACAACATGAAGAGGGAGATTACTGATTTTGTATCAAGATGTATGGTTTTTCAACAAGTGAAAGCTGGAAGTCAACAACCTGGAGGAGTCATGCAACCTCTTCCCATACCGGAGTTGAAATGGGACAATATTATGATGGACTTTGTCATGGGGATACCAAAGACTCCTAGAAGGAAAGATGCAATATGGGTTATTGTTGATCGTCTTACCAAGTCAGCACATTTTCTTGATATAAGAGAAGATCTACCCCTGGAACGTCTAGCAAGACTATATATTAATGAAGTTGTGAGACTTCATGGAGTACCCCTATCGATTGTTTCTGATCTTGATCCCCGTTTTACTTCATGATTTTGGAAAAGTGTTCAGAAATCACTGGATACTGAACTTCATTTGAGCACTGCTTACCACCCTCAGACAGACGGACAATCAGAACGGACTATTCAGGCCTTAGAAGACATGTTGAGATCTTGCTCACTTGACTTTCAGGGTACGTGGGATCAATATTTACCTCTGGTAGAATTTTCCTATAACAATAGCTTCCATTCGAGTATTCAGATGGCACCAAATGAAGCGTTATACAGAAAGAGATGTCGTACACCAACCTGTTGGGATGACGTTGGTGAAAGAAAACTTGTAGGCCCAGAACTGGTGGAGGAAACGGTGGAAAAGGTGATGGTAATCCAAAATCACATCAAAGCAGCTCAAAGTAGGCAGAAGAGCTATGTCGATAATCGAAGGAAGGATTTGGAATTTCAAGTCGGTGATCATGTTTTCCTGAAGGTATCTCCACGGAAGGGAGTCATACGTTTTTGTAAGAAAGGAAAATTGAGTCCCAGGTACATCGGACCTTTCGAAATTCTAGAACGAATTGGGGCTGTGGCTTACCGATTGGCAATGCCGCCAAGTCTCTCCAAAGTTCACGATGTGTTCCACGTATCTCTGTTGAGGAAATACATGGCTGAACCAACGCATGTACTCACCTATGAAGAATTAGAACTGGAACCCGATCTGTCTTATTGTGAAGATACCGTCATGATTCTTGATACGAGAGAACAAGTGCTGAGAAACCAGACGACGCGTCTGGTAAAAGTTTTGTGGAGAAACCATAAGATGGAAGAGGCAACGTGGGAACCCGAGGAACTTATGATGAAGAACCACCCA
The DNA here is from genome assembly GCA_963277665.1 of Viscum album. Classification (NCBI taxonomy): domain Eukaryota; kingdom Viridiplantae; phylum Streptophyta; class Magnoliopsida; order Santalales; family Viscaceae; genus Viscum; species Viscum album. The sequence goes on along the minus strand of OY728140.1, from coordinate 2,103,475,939 downwards.
AGTATTTTCATGTGATAAGTATTCTAGAAACTTCGAGGATGAAATTATTTGAAGGAGGGGAGAATGTAACACCCCAAGCTTCTACGGTACGCTTCTCTTTGAATAATGTGATAGCGTGTGTTGTACGCAACACTGAGTTCTAACACACCATAACCAATTAAACTAGCCGTTATGAATGGTAATACCAAATTTTTGAAATTATATATATTTTATATTTCAAAATGGACTTCATTTTTGGATTTGGAATATCGAATTTAGCCTAAGGTGAAATTTTGGTACTTTTCGGATAACTTTAATATTTTGATGAATAGTGAAAATTACAAAATTTTAATTAAAAACAACTTTTTTAATAAAAATAATTAATAGTGATAAATTATGAATTTAAGTGGTTTTAAAGTATATTTAGAATATATTTTTACCATTTAATATAATTTTGGTCATTGGACATAATTTTACAATTAAACTGAACATAAACAAGTGTCAATCTTTTGATAGTTATTATCTCTTAAAAACACGCTTTTTGTTTTGGCAGCGGGAATTAATTTTAAATTAATTTCTGCCACTTATGTGTTCTGAATTTAGAAAAATGGATTTCATATTTGGAATCAGGATGTTCAAATTGTGTAAATAGGTAACTTTTATTTTTAGACATTTTGAATAATTACTGCGGTAAATATTTTATTTACCATGGTTAAGTGTAAATCCGGTAAATAAGGGTTAAAAAATAATATTATAATAATAATAATTACCCTAAAACGTGTCCTAGACTTATTGGTTGATACATGTTAGACCATAGGCATCTTTGGGTCGATTTTGGTACCCCATGGTGCCACTTGTAGGTGATAGGGACACTTTATTTTAATTAAGTTAAAATGAATACAAAAATGGCACAAGCATATATCTTTTAGAAAAACAATTTTTACATAGGGTTATATATGTTGGATTTTAGATTATAAATATTAATTAGAAAGATAAAAAGATTTCATACATAATTATATTTTATTTATAATTTTGAGACATTAAATAATTTATTTTATTTATGACACAATGATGATTAAGTAATTACTATAATAGTGAAAAATTAAAATAATTGATATTATAAATACCCAAATAAATATAATATGAAACTTTTAATGAATTAATCTAATTTTATAGGATAATATGATATATTAGGATTTATTTAATTAACTTTGTTCGAAGTAATCAATCTGTTATGAGTTTCACAAAAATCAACTATTTAATAGTGTAAAATTGACATAAAAGAGTTCTTAAAACAAATATTATATTATTAATTGATATTAAATTCCTAAAAATCTAAGTTTCGGCCAAGAGACTTATATCATGATAGGTACATCATTAATGGACCACTTGGGGGGATCTTGGATGTATATAGTAAGTTTATTAACCATATTATATAAAAATACAAAGAGACATTTTAAAAGTGAAACTAATTAACTTAGAGTTAATACATAAAGATAAGGTTAATATAAGTACCCAAACCTGTCTAAATTCTATTGGTTGAGTTGTTTTAGAACTATCCCCACCTTAAAATTTAAATAATAATCTTTTGAGTCATTAGAAACCGAATATGAATTTATTATAAATTAATATTTCTAGCTTTTCTAAAGGTGCCCCTCACCCCTCTTATAAAAGGGAACTCCTCCTTCTCTTTTCTTCACACCTTCAAAACCTTTTGGTTCGGCCAAACTCTGCCCATATAATCTCCCAACTTTCCTCACTACAACCTAGAGGCCTTAGTTTGATCAGAAAGCCAACCTAAGGAGCCCTTTTGATCAAATCAAAAGGAAGAACCCGAAGAAGAGGTAATGTTTTCACCACCCCTTTTCAAGTTCCTTTCTTCTTCCACTTCTTCTTTTTTGTTATTACCATTCTAAAATAATAACTCCAGTATCTCACATATACAGTGATGTTATTATAAATATGTTACAACCATATTCAGTATTCTATCCACCCTTTGAAAAACATGTCACCATACGTGCGTACGTACGGCTTACCGTCTCCACGTCGTGGTGTAATTGTTATTCAATATATTATTATTTGGATGGGTATAATAATGATATGTAACTCATGTAAATATTAAATATGACATGTTAATAATTCTGTATATATGATATACCATCCATTTATATATTATTTTAATATCAAAAGAATGATATTGTCGCTCGTGCGTACGTACGGACTACCGTCTCCACGAACGCGATGAGATTCATTCTCCATCTTATCCATTCAAGTATAATTATCATTTTATGATTTAAAAATGATGTTTAAGGACTTTATATCATTCTGGATATGAATAAGATACAAAAAACACGTCTTATGTTACAAAACATATAAAATAAAATGAGTAAGTTAACACCCGAAACGAAGATAATTCTAAGATATTATTAACAAATCAATGTTAAAAGATAATATATGATATGATATTAATATATATGATTCTTGTATAATTTAATAACAATTATTTCACCATTATACAGGAGGTCAACCTACCCCAACCAAGGAAAAGTACAAGTTAAGGGGTTTTGATCTCACTCCTTATTCCCGTGAGATTCATGCCATATTGCCACCATCACCTTTTGTGTGGTGTATGTACTTCCCATAATTATATTCTTTGTGTAATACACTCTAATTTATGTGTATTTACATATTCGTTGTATTATACCTCTTTAATGGGTTGTATGTTTCATATGTTACCAAATTGTTAAGGGTTTATTTCACAATCTCTTCATTATCCGAGGTTGTTTATACGTAATAATCTACTGGGATCTCTTTATCATCCACATCCATGTTTCTTAAAAATGTATTTCAAAACATTTTTACTATTCACAAGAATATGGGTTAAAGTCATTTATACCCTTGTTTGACTTTTTATAAGAGGTTTATAAAGGAATCTTTCCGTCGTTTTCCAAACAAGGTTCTTTTTAACCTTTTCGACAAAATTAAGGTAAGAATGTTTTTTTTAACTTATACGGCGGGTGCGGCTATTTTCCGCCGTTATAAAATCGTCGAAGCTTCCCTTAAAATATTATAAGAATATTTTCAAAGAAAATGTTTTATTTTAAAAATATATGACTCTTAAATGATTTCAAAATAGAAAGAGATATTTCTCTAAAAAGAGTTTTGATTTCATCTATGTCAACATCCTTTGATGGATTTTACGCTTATTTGAAGTTGATTTATTATGATACAAAACTTCTATATTGTATTGAAGGTTTTGTGATATGTTTGACTGTGGATGTGATATTTTTATACCATTCATGGTTTATGGTGAAAGTATTGACATTTTTTATGCTAATTTTAATACGAATGTTTATGTTACGTTTAAACCTTTTCATATGGGAATGCATTGGACTTAATATGTGACGGGTGGAGCCCACTATAGCTCCTCGATGCATCGGTAGGTCTCATGAGACAAACTAGTGTCTTGGCACAAGGCCTTGACAAAATCGTATTTGTAGTCTTGGAACGAGGCCTTGGATATGTGGTTATGATAGTCTGGCATTATGCATTCCATCATTATGAAAGTGGTTATTGATATTGCATGTGATTATTCGATTAGTAGAATATCCATGTGAATAAGTAAATGGAATTATTACATTTTACTTTTGCCATACTATGATGAAGTTCATGTTTAAAAGGTTTTTTTTAGTAATGCATTGCCTTAAATTTTTATTCTTATTTTTGAAAGTTCCGCTATATTGTTATCCTTACTAGTCATTTGAGCTCACCCCTTTTCTATGTTTTATTTTTCCCAGGATGTGAAGAAATAAGTTATGAATGACTTACAAGGATTTTATGTGGGGATATGAGTGTGGAATATGGAGACTATGTTGTTGTAGTAGTTTTTCACTTTATGATGTAATGTAAAACATTATGAATATATCTACTGTTTCCAAGGATACTAAACCAATCGGTCTTTCGAGATTTGATCTTTCTTGTGATCATGACAATGTTATGTAATAATGCACCAACTATGGGTAACTAGGGTTGAGGCGTTATAGAGATACCTTCAAGAAAACATAGTCTCTTACTTAAAATTCCAAATCCTTCCTTCGGCTATCAACATAGCTCTTTTTCCTACTTTGGGATTCCTTGACGTGGGTTTGGATAATATTCACTTTTTCCATTGTTTCCTCAACAAGTTTTGGGATTACGAGTTTTCTTTCACTAACATCATCCCCACAAGTTGGTGTGCGACATATCTTTCCATATAACGATTCATATGGTGTCGTATGAATAGTTGAATGGAAGTTATTGTTATAGGAAAATTCTACCAGAGGTAAATATTGATCCCACATACCTTTAAAGTCAAGTGAGCAAGATCTCAACATATATTCTATGTTTTGAATAGTCCATTCTGATTGTCCATCAGTTTGAGGGTGGTAGGTAGTGCTCAAACGAATTTCAGTATTCAGGGCTTTTTGAATACTTTTCTAGAATCTGGATGTAAAACAGGGTTCACGATTAGAAACAATCGATAGGGGTACTCCATGAATTCCTACAATTTCATTAATATATAGTCTTGCTAAACGTTTAAGTGGTAAATATTCTCTTATAACAATAAAATGTGCTGACTTGGTAAGACGATCAACAATGACCCATATTGAATCATTTATTCTAGGAGTCTATGGTATTCCCATGAAAACTTCCATCGTAATATCATCCCATTTCCACTAAGGTATGGGAAGAAGTTTCATGACTCCTCTAGGATGTTGTATTCCAACTTTCACTTGTTGGAAAACCATATATCTCGACAGAAAATAAAAAATATCTCTCTTCATGTTGTCCCAAAAAAAATGTCCCTTCAAATCTCTATACATCTTGGTGCTCCCCTAGTGTATAGAGAAATTAGAGCTATGAGCATCATACAATAATTCACTTTTTAGATCAGGCATATCAGAAACACAAAGTATCTTCCCAAATTTTAAAATTCCATCTCCATATATGAAGTCACTCAATCTCCCATCATTCACAGCTTTAATCTTCTTTTGAGACTTTTTATCATCAGTCTGAGAACTCTTTATCCCTTATAGTAAAGATGTTTTGGTAACCATTTGAAAAAGTATTGATGTTTCACCTTCCATGGTTATTCATATATCCATATTTAATAGATCCATGAAAACATGATCCCTTTCAACTCTCATCTTGTTCAAAACTCCATGATCCTTTCTACTCAAATCATCTGCCACCGTATTTGCCTTCCTCGGGTGGTATTGTATAGTGAAATAAAAATCCTTGAGTAGTTGAAGCCATCTCTTTTTCCACATGTTGAGTTATTTTTGTGAGAAAATATACTTTAAACTCTTGTGATCAGTATAAATCTAACATTTTTTACCATAAAGATAGTGTATCCATATCTTCAGAGAAAATATTACAGCTACTAACTCAAGATCATGTGTGGAATAGTTTTTCTCATTATTTTTTTGTCGTGATGCATATTCAACAACTCTATCATTATTCATAAGGACACAACCAAGTCCTTTCTTTTAAGCATCACTATAAATAAAAAACACAACATTCCCTGATGGTAGAGTCAAGATAGGAGCATTGACTGATATTCTCTTCAGTTCTTCAAAAAATTCTTCACACTATTTTGTAAATACAAATTTAACCCCTTTATATGTAAGCTTGGTTAATGTGTTAGGAAACCAGGCAGAATTCTAGACGAAACATCTATAATAACCTACTAAACCAATAAAACCGCGTACCTTTGTTATACTCATCAGTTTTGTCCATTCATGGATTGCCTTAGTCTTTGAAGGATCAACATAGATTATATCCTTAGAGAAAATATGGCCATGAAAAGATATATCTTGAATCCAGAATTCACACTTTCTAAACTTCCCATATAATTCATTTCTTCTAAGAGTCCTTAGGATAATGTGCAATTGATTTTCATGATCTTCGTAGATTTTTTAGTATACAAAAATTTCATCAATAAATACCACTACAAAGTCATCAAGATATTCCTTGAAAACTATATTTATTAGATCCTTGACGACAGAGGGTGAAATAGTCAATCTAAAAGGCATTAGTACAAACTATTAATTCTCATACGTGGTTCAAAATGATCTTTTTGGAATGTCTTACATCTTCACACACAACTAATGATATCCAGATCGAAGGTAAATCTTTTAAAAATATTGAGCTCCATGAATTTGGTCGAATAAATCATAAATGTGAGATAGGGGATAATTTTTCTTTATTGTTATATCATTGATCTCTTTATAGTCAATTCACAACCTTATAGATTCGTCTTTCTTCTTAACAAAATGGGCAGGGGCTCCCCATGGAGAAACGCTAGGGAAAATAAATCCATTGGGACTCAATTCCTCTAGTTGTTTCTTTAGTTCCACTAATTCCACAGTGTCTACTCTATAAGGGGTCTTCGATATGGGCCTTGAACCAAGAATTAAATTAATGAAAAAAATCAATTTCTTGTTCTGGAGGATGTCCAGGTAAATCCTCTAGAAACAGATCAACATATTCTTACACAATATGTATGTCCTCTATTCGAACATTATTTCCCTCACCCATAGTTATTTCAATCTCTTCTTCCCCAATAATTGAATTTTGTAGAGCTACTGGGGGCAGATCTAGATAAGAATCAGGTGGTGACATTTCTGCTCTAAAGGTAAGTTAATTTTTATCATCATCAAAAATTGTAACCTCTTTCTTCTTACAATAAATTTTCACATCATGGTATGAAAGCCAATCAATTCTGAGTATTATATCAAATTAAATAATGGGTATGATGATGATATCGTCAGATAAATAACATTTATAAGACCTAATGGGAACTTATTCACAAAACATTGTTGCAATGATACTTCGCTTAGGAGTTTTAATGGAAAACTCCCTTGTTAAGTCAAATTGGAAATATATAATTTTCTTATCAAACTAGGAAGATATGAAACAATGTGATGATCTAGAATCAAATAAATCATGTGATAAACTTGAGGAAACCATTAAATTACCTTCCACCATGTCTTTTAGAGCTTCAACCTTCGCGGTAGAGATCGAATAAGCTTGGCATTTCTCCCTTGGCCTTTTCTAAGGTAAGTTGACTTAGTTCTTAGGACATTAATTTGCATAATGGACCTTTTCTCTACCATTGTAGCATTCAAAATTGACATCCTTTTTCTTCCCCTTGTAATCACGAGGTTGGTTTCATTTTTTACCACACTTGTAACAGACTCCCATTCCCTTCAGGAAAGTACTAGGTTGTTTATTCCCACATTTACTACAGGATGGATATTCATCTTTTCCCTTCTTCACCTTATTTTCATTTCCAGAGTGTTCAGTAGAGATCTTTTTCTCTTTCTTTGCTTTAAATTCATAAGACTTGGAGAATTCTTTTTCTGTCTTGATAGTACATGAGACAATATCTTTGTATGTTGAGAAGGATTTTGACACAAATGCTTGATGGAGAAATAGTTTTAACCCATAAAATAATTGATCAATATTACTCCTTGGGTTACATATATAATTTGTTGCATGCCTTGATAACCTTGTAAAGTTAGCCTCATACATTGCGATATTCTCATCCTCCCTTTTCCTCAGAATTAGAAATCGACATTCTATATCCACTCGATGGTAACGAGGAAAGTATTTTTCTTAGAAAATATTTTTAAACTCCATCCATTACATGTTTGATACTTATTCATCTTTATTTGGGTTTTGGATTAGTGACCATCATTGATCTGCATCTCCCTTGAGGCGATAAACTTCCATGACAACTTTTTCCCTTTCACTGCTCCCTAAAGAATGAAATATTTTCTCTAAGGAATTTATCCATTGCTCAGATAATAATGTATTTGTACTCCCATTGAATGTTGGTGGTTGTTTCCTCATGAATTAGTCTAACATTGATCCTCCACGTTATGGATCAGAGTTCTCCATACGGGTATGGTTATTATTCATACCTAAGTGAGTTGTCTCGGTATGGTAATAATATGATCAACACCAGTTGATTCACCAACTCCACTATAATTATCTTGAGTAAGAGGGAAATCCCTACATGGATTATGTGGGTTGATATGGCTTCCAATACTTCCACTAGGCACCATTTCTAAACAATGGCATACACTAGATTAGTTTATGAATCGCAATACACAATTCCAAACTTGTAAAACACCAAACATAAATTGAACAGTTTAAGGATATAATCTTTAATCATAAAAAATTTTATTTGAGGAATAATATACTCATAAACCCTTCATAATGGGTTTTTAAAGAAAATGAAAATTATCTGAAGCATATCCCTTGTGATTTTCAAAACCAAGAGTGCAGGAAGGCCCGTTGTCGTGCACCAGTTACCATTTGAATCCAGCTCAAAGCTGTGTTTTGGGGTTTTACACCTAGGTACATATGTGATAGATCCACCTCTACCTTCTTGTATCTAGACTGGGATGTATATCTTGAAACACTCAAAAAATATCTACAATACAAAAATTCTATAAATTTCTTCTATACTAATCCTCAATGTCTATCTTAGGGTAATGTTCTCTAATCAGAGTTTTTCAAAATCTAGCTTCCAAGGTTTTTACTAAACTCCCTCTGATAAAAAATGTAATGCCCCGACCCCAGTTACCCAGAGTCGGTGCATTATTACATAACTTTGGCATGATCATAATGGATTAACTCTCGAAAGACCTATCAGTTTAGTATCTTTGAAAGTACTAGATACATTCATAAGTTTTACATTACAACATGAAATAAAAACATCAACAACATTTTTTCCCCTTTTGAACACACTTATATCCTTAGCCTATCCCTACAGGTCAACCATAAAATACTTCTTCACATCTTGGAAAAAATAAAACATAGAAAGGGGTGACCTCAGATGCTCATTAAGGATAACAATATATGGGAAACTTTCATAAATAAGCATAAACATTTAAGGAAATGTATGCGACTAAAACAAAAGCCTTTTAATCTTAAACTTTGGTATAATATGGAAAAGATAATATAAATTAATGCCATTTAATTATTCATTTGGATATTCTACTAGTCGAATAATCACATGAAATATCAATATCCACTTTCATAACGATGGAATCCCGAATGCCAGACTTCATAACCACATAGTCAAGGCCTGGTGCCAAGACTACAAATAAGATTTTGTCAAGGCCTTGTGCCAAGAAACTAGTTTGTCTCATGAAACCTACCGATGCATCGAGGATCTATAATGGTCTCCACATGTCACTTACTATGTCCAATGCAATCCTCATATAAAAAGGTTTAAACATAACATAAACATTTGTAATAAAACTAGAATATGAAATGTCCATACGTTATCCATAAACCACGAATGGTGTTAAAATAATACATCCACTCTCAAAACATATCACAAAACCTTCAATACAATATGGAAGATTTTTATCATTATAAATCAACTTCAAACAAGTTTAAAATCCATCAATGGATGTTGACATAGATGAAGTGAAAACTATTTGAAATAAATACATCTTTTTATTTTTATGTCATTAAAAAGTCTCATAATTATAAAAGAAAATATTTATTTTGAAAATATTTTTATAAGTTTGTATGGGAAGCTTTGACAATGATTTAATGGTGGAAAATAGACACACCTACTATATAAGTTAAAAAAAGAAATTTTTACATTAATTTTGTCGAAAAGGTCAAAAAGTACCTTGTTTGGAAAACAATAGAAAGATTCCTTTCAAACAATTTTATAAAAATTCAAAAAAGGGTACAAATGACATTAAACCATAGTATAGTAAATAGTAAAAATGTTTTGAAATTAATTTTTAAAAAACACATATGTGGATGATAAAGGGGTCCCAGTAGACACTTATATAAAAACAACCTTGGATAATAAAGAGACTGTGAAATTAACCCTTACCTTGTACTTTTCCTCATTTGATGGTATGTTAAACTTCTATTTAATAGTTAAAACATTTTTATTAAATTAAAAAATATCTATATACATAAATATGATATCATATATGATCCTATAATATTGATTTGTTAATAATATTTTAGTAGTATCATCATTTCGAGTGTTAACTGATTCGTTTTCCTATATATGATTCATTATGTAATCCATGTTTGTTATGGATATCATGAATTTGATTCATATCTATAATTATATTAAGTTCTTAAAAATTATTTTTACCAATAAAATGAAATTTATTCTTGAATTATTATTACGGGGAATGAATCTCATCGCATTCGTGGAGATGGGAATCCGTAAGTACACACGAGTGACAATATCATTATATTGATGGAGAAATCATATGTAATTGGAAGGTATATTATATATACATAATCATTAGCATGTTATATTTATTATTTACATTAGTTATACTAATTATTATACCCATCCAAATAATGAAGTGTTTGAATAACAAACTACACCATGAAGTGGAGACGGTAAGCCGTACGTACGCACGTATGGGAACTTTTTCATTCATATGATGGATAGAATAATGAATATGATTGTAGAATTTTTATAATAACATCACAGTATATAGATGATACTTGAGTTATTATTTCATAATAAAACAACAAAGAAAGAGGTAGTGGAAGAAGAAAATAACTTGAAAGAGGTGATGAAATATTTACCTCTTCTTCAGGTTCTTTCTTTTGATTTGATCAAAAGGGCTCTTTAGGTTGACTTTATGACAAAAGGAAGGCCTCTAGAATGAAGGGAGGAAATTTTGGAGGACAATTGGGTAGGGTTTGGCTGAGCTATACTGGAAATTAAGATAAGGGTAAGTTCCCTTTTATAAGAGAGGTTAGGGTCACTTTAGGAGAAGTTTTTAATATTATTTTATAATAAAATTATTTTCAGTTTCTAATGGCACCAAAAAGAATTATTTAGAGGATAATGTGGGTATGGGTCGAAAAACTCTCAACAAATTGGATTTAGATAGGTTTATGGCATCATATTAACCTTATCTTTTAGATTAAATTCTTAGTTAAATATTTTGACATTTACCATGTCTCTTTGTATTTTTATAATATATGGTTAACAAAAATACTATAACAAGACAAGAGAACCCCAAGTAGTTCATTATTAATATATATAACCTTATATAAGTCTTTTTTCTAAAATTATATTTTTTATGAATATTATATCAATTAATAATATAGTATTAGTTTTAAAAACTCAATTATGTCAATTTTGAAACTATTTCATATTGGGTTTTTGTGAAAATCATAATAGCATGATTACTTTGAAAGAAAATTATTTAATCACCCATAACAAGTCTTATTAACCTATAAAATTAGTGTAATTCATCAAAAGTCTCAAATTTCAATTGTTTGGATATTTATAATATCAATTATTTTAATCTTTCATTAATAAGGTAATTGTTGCATCATCACTATGTCATAAAAAAATTAAATTATTTAATGTCTAAAATTTATAAATAAAATACAATTATGTAGGAAATAATTTTACACGTATAATGAATATTTATAGTCGAATTTATCTTATGTATAACCCTATATTAAAAATGGATTAGTTATTAAACATTGAATTTGACTCTTTTAACTCTTTTTAAATAAAATAATAATAAATGTCCTAATCTAATATAAGTGGACCAAAGGGGATCATATTTTATTCCTAAGGTTTTTTTGGTCGAATTACACTTATCCAATAGAATTTGAACATGTGTTAGGGTAATTATGAGATCATTTTTACCCTTAATTACTATATTTACTTTTAATTGTGGTAAATAAAAGTCAAAAGTTACTATTCAAGAAAATAATTATCATCTTATTGAACCACATTTTACATACTGATATCAACCATATCTCTCAGATTTTCGAAATTCAACTCACAGAAGTGGTATCATTATGTTTTATGCAAATTTGCAAATGCTCCTAGGAGGCGGGTGAAAGACGGTAAATAGTTCAATAAAATTTTTATATATCTAAACTTATTATAAAATAACTCGAATGAATTACATTGAAATTATATAGGTATTATGTATCTATTCTGACCTAAAATAAATTTAAATAAAATATATAATTATTCAAATAAAAAGTTTGTTTTAACCAATAACAAAGTGTTTTTAACTATTCATCAAAAATTGAATGTTTTCAAAAAAATACCAAAAATACACCCTAATCTAATTTCAATATTTCAAATTCAAAAATTAAGTCCATTTTGAAAAATAAAATTTATAAAATTTCAAAAAGTGGGAATTACTATTCACAACAATTAGTTTGATTGGTCGCGATGTGTTAGAATCTTGAAGTTGTGTACAATGCAAGTTATTTCCTTATTCAAATGGAAACGTACCATAGAAGATTGGGGTGTTACAATGAGAATATTGTAATGTGGGGAAATCTCGACATAGAGGATAAAAATACATAAAAAAAGTATTAGTCCTAAAAATGTCTAACTTTAAGGATGAAATCAACCATTAATGAAATTTTATTTTAAATAAGTAATTTTCCATAATTTAAGGAGATTAGTTACTGTATATAATATAATAAAGGAAAAATAATGGAAATTAGAAAATAATAGTCAAGAAAGATATTTCAAGACCTAAATAGAAAAAATTGAGTTAACCTAACACTTATGATTTATTTATATTTAAATTTGAAAACACATAATGTTAAAACATGAGATGGATTTTTAAATCCCTTATATTTGAATGAAAATATAATAAAATATATCCAAAGTAAATATTTACTTTATAAAAATGTTACAAGTGGTGAATACAAATCATATCTCAATGAATCAAAATTCAGATGTGAAAACCCTTACAAACATCATAATTCATAAAGTATGTAACATTTTAAAATGGGTGAAAGTGAGAGAAATGTAAATACCTAAAAAAAGATGTAATTAAACATAATAAAATAATAGGGAATAATATACCCAAATTATATGAATACATTTTAGAAAGAACAATCACAACTCAATGAATGAAAATTGAGTTAACAAAAACGCAGACCTTTAACCACACTTAACTGAATGATATATTACCTCTTTTATAAAAAACAAATATCTTAATCACCGATTTTAGAACATTAATAATTCCTATAAAATATTATAAAATTCATTTATAATAATTTATTTCAAATATTTTAGTAATTCACACCCTATTTTAATCATTAGATTTTATTTGTTTTGATATTCTGTTTTGTATAAGATTTGTAATGAAGGTGTTGAATATTGTTTTTAGATTATAATTTCACCATTAAAATGTAATTATTAGAACTTGAATATATGTTTTTTATTTATTTATAAAATTATAAAATCATTTCATAAGTATTTTAGTTACGATTCATGAGAAAGAGGTCAGTGACGGGCTTGTTCTGGTAATTTTCCTGAATGACAGATATTATCTTAATAATACGTTATATATTACCCTTAACATTATTGAAAAAAGAAACAATTATTGAATTATAATTCTATAATATCTCTATTACTTATGTTTCTTTAGATTCTTATGATAGAAATTTATAGTGTTGTTCATTTAGGTGGTTCAACTGACCCGAAATAGAATAATCTATAATATATGGGTGAGTATGGATAATGAAGTGATTAATTTGGAATATTATTATTATTATATAAGTATAATGATATTATTTATACGTTTTTATGTGTTGAATCAGGTTATAATAGAGCTTCATAAATAATAAAATATTAGAGTGAAAAAAATACATTACTTTCATGAGGAGGTAGTTCGCACATACACATAGGCAATGCATTCATTTTCTATGAAATAGAAAGAGGATAGACAATGTTTTATAATTAAATAATATTAATAATTTTATAAATATAATATTAATTTTTTAAATATACTTTTATAAAATTCCACATAATTCTGTGATGAAAAATAAAACACATTGTTCATAGAAGAAATAGTCTACATATACGCACGTTGACATATTAATTTTTTGAATGGTTTTAGAGGAAGGTAGAACATGGATACTCTATTAGTATAATAAAATTTTCTAATAATATTATTAACCATTATTTCACAATTTCATAGATAGAATAGGTTATATAGGGTAGAAGAAGAAATGAATTAAGAGAGCTCGACTAAGAACATTACCTCCGCTTTATATGTTATTCTTTGGGTAACACATTAAGGATCATTAGCTTGGTAATTTGGAAAGAAAAAGGATTATAGTAATTGGGAAGTGAGTTAAATATATACTTAGGTTGATTTTTTGAGATAATTCTTTAGAATGAGTGAATAAATAGGGTGGAGATGAGCTTTTTTTATAAGTGAATGGAATAGTATTCTGGTAAATATAAATTATTAATATAAAGAGAGAACATGTTTCACATGAAATGTGGATCCAAAGTGGAAAATGATGAAGTGAGGGATGATTTAAGGATGATAATTACTCAAACATTCATTTTCAAAGATGTTTAAAATATATTTTTATTTATTTTACTCTTAGATTTTTCACTTACAATTTTTGGTTTTTACCGTGGTAATTAATTTTTACCCAAATAATTTACTTTTAATAACTAATAATAAAATGATCCTTATTAAATAATTTTGACATAATGTTTTTAAATATTAAATAAATTATATTAAATAAAATTTCAAGGTTTATGAAAAATTAATTTTAACATTAGTGTTTCTAAAATGTAAAAACTTGTTTTTAGAAATTTTTTATTTTTAAGTATTATTGTTATATTTAGGAAAACATTATAATTATTTTTAATTTTGTTGTCATTAATTGGTTTATTGTTAAATAAATAAGAGTTATTTGGATAAAAAAAATTCAAACCTAATTCCACCTTGTTAAAACATAATAAAAAGAGAAATAATAAAAATATTATTTATTAAAAAAATATTACTTAATTTTCAAAATGTTAAACATAGGTTTTATGAATCTTAAATAGTATTATTAATTCATCATTTTACTCTATGAATATATATTTTTCTAAAAAAAATTATGTGTTTATGTTATACTTACTTCTTGAGATATTTATAAATACAATGATTTTAATCAAATCTAATTTTGTTGCTCTTCCCCATAAAATAAATAATTTTAGAAAAATCTCAAAATTTATATTAGTCTAATTTTTATATATAGAATTCAAAAAATAAATTAAATTTATTACATTTATTTTATTTATTTTATAGGAATTAATTTTAATATAAAAATTCAAATGTGAAAGAAAAAGATATTTTAAGAAAAAGAAATGACTCATGTAATAATATACCTTTTTACATACTTTTCATAAGGTGGTTACTTATATTCATACCTATAAATTTAATAAATATAACATATAACTAATATATAAAAAAATTATATTATTAAAGTACTATGGTTTTCATATTAGTTTGGTACTACATCTAAAATAATTTATTAAACATAGTATTAATTTATAGAAAAATATATTCCAAAATATAATTGTTTTACATTGGCTATCATTAGAAGATACATTTCATTATATGAAACATGAAAGAGGTTTTTCATTCATATGATTAATGATTATACTTGCTGAAGCATTAACTCATGTTTTAAAATTTACAAGTCAATGCAAGCACTACCAAGGAGTATCCTTCAGGGCATCAAAAAGATTACTTCCATACGATGGTGGATATAGGGGTTCTTTTTGTAAACTAAAGAAAAACCTATCTGCAAACTTAATTTCTCACCATCTTTATCCTTATCATGGCGAGGCTCTATAACACTATAGGTGTAGGATAATCCAACTTGTAAAATGAGAGATTTTGTTCAATATGTGGATACCTCAGGAGGTGGGAGGCCTTTTTTCCACTTTTTTATCTTCATAAGATGAAATAAACATAAATTAGGGATTTTATAGTAGCGTATTTTGTGTAAGGAATGCTATTTAAAATGTTCTTCACTTTTAGTTTTTCATAGGTTCCATATTTATTCCATAGTGTTCCATGGGAAATGAATATAATCTGTTTTTACTTCTTCTAACAAATGTTATTAGACTCATTTAATCACCAAAAAAATTATATACTATAGTAAGATCCATATTCCTTGAACATAAGTGAATGATGAATTTTTTATAGAAATAATGAAAATAAAAAATTTCAAAAAATATTCATTTTCTAAAACTATTTCTCAACTTATAGCTTATTTCGAATAAAATTAAGGATGTTATCTAGGATAACTATCTTCCAATATTTTTTTCTAAGAAGATTATAGAAAAGTATCTTATTTTAAACCTTTCAAAAAACCATGTTTCCTTAATCAATGTATTATTTTATATTTTTTAAAATGTTTTAATTTCCCTCTAGTAATATTTTTATATTTTTCTACTGTATGTATATATATATATATATATTATTGTTAACATTTTTTATTCTAGATTATTATTTTTTAAATATTTATTTTTTTATAGGTAAATACAAGGAGTTTAGTCCCACATGAAAAAATGGATAAAAAGGGATAATCCTAATAAAAATAGATCACTTTACAATTAATAAATAATAATAAAGTGTTGGGAAAAATTATGTGGTGGGATAGTGGAACACATCGTCAACACACACACATGCATGTGATTACACAATGTGATGTTATGATAACACAATTTTCACATCCTATTAATTATTTATGGTCCCTTTATTTATATGGTGTAAGGACATATTTTAAAAAATAATTTAATTAATTCATCAAGAAAGTACAAGATTGATTTATGATTTTATAATTTTTTATCCAATGAACATGATTAAATATTAATTGATATAACCTTCTAGGATAGGTTTATATTCAATCAATAAAGGTATAATACCATATATAAAGGAGTATCTTCCTGCTTATAAAATGGATGATCCATTACATGGAAAGTTAATTCAATATATTATAGAGTTTTCTATTTATCATATAAAAATATTAGAGTGTTTATTATTCTACAATAATAAAATCAATTCAATTACTTTATTATTTAAAAGGTTTTTAATGTTTCAATATAATATTACCAAATTTTTGGAAAAAATATACATTTAAGTAGAGAAATATCATAACATTCCTCGATGATCTTCATCTAAAATCATATGAATTTTCCATTCCATGATTATTAATCATATTAGAGAAATATAAAGGGTGGATTAAGCATTCAATATGTACATGGAAACACTAAAAAACAAGTTTGAGGTGAAGTGATTTGATGAAAAAAATTCAAAAGGTGGAATATGAGTGAAACACCCCAAGATTCCATGGTACGTTTCCCTTTGAATAATACAATAGTTTGAATTGTATGGAACTTCAAGATTCTAACACACCACGACCAATCAAACTAGCCGTTATGAATAGTAATACCCACTTTTTGAAATTTTATAAATTTTATCTTTCAAAATGGACTTTATTTTTGGATTCAAAATATTTAAATTATCTTAGGGAGAATTTTTGGTATTTTTCTGAAAACATTCAATTTTTGATGAATAGTGAAAAACACTAAGATATAGTTTAAAACCGAATTTTTATTTAAATAATTATTTACTTTATTTAAATTTATTTTAGGTCAAAATTTATATATAATACCAATATATGTTCAATTTAATTCATTTTAGTCATTTTATAATAACATTAGATATATAAAAATTTTATTGAACTTTTTAACCGTCTTTTACCCACCTCCTAGGAGCAATTGAAAATTTGAATAAAACATAATTATACCATTTCTGTGGATTGAATTTCAAAAATCTGAGAGACACGGTTGATATTAGTAAGTAAAATTTGGTTCAATAAGATAAAAATAATTTTCGGTGAATAGTAACTTTTGACTTTTATTTACCACGATTGAGAGTAAATATGGTAATTAAGGGTAAAAAAGATATTATTATTACCCTAACACATGTCATAATTCTATTGGAAAAGTTTAATTAGACCAAAAACAACCTTAGAAATAAAATATGATCCTTTATGTCTACTTGTATTATATTAGGACATTTACTATTGTTTAATTCAAAGAAGAGTTAAAAGTGTTAAATTCAAATATTATTAACTAAACTAGTTTTAATATAGGGTTATACATAAGATAAATTCGACTATAAATATTAATTATAAAGATAAAACTATTTTATACATAATGGTATTTTATTTATAATTTTTAGACATTAAATAATTTAATTTATTTATGACACAATGATGGTGCAATAATTACCTAATTAATGAAATATTAAAATATTTGATATTATAAATATCCAAATAAATGTAATTTGAGACTTTTTATGAATTAAAATAATTATATAGGTTAATATGACATGTTATGGTTGGTTTGATGAATTGTTTTCGAAGTAATAATGTTGTTATGAATTTAGAAAAAACAAAATACCAAATAGTGTCAAAATTGACATAAAAGAGTTTTTAAAACAAATATTATATTATTAATTGAAATTATATTCCTAAAAATATATGGTTCGACCAGAAGACATATATAATTATATTAGTATCATTAATGAACAACTTGGGGTTCTTTTGGAAGTATATATTAAGTTTATTAACCATATAATATAAAAATACACAGAGATAAGGTAAATGTCAAACTATTTAACTAAGATTTAAATCTAAAAGATAAGGTTAATATAGTGACCCAAACCTATCTAAAACCTACTGGTTGAGTGGTTTTAGACCCATCATTACCTTATACATTAAATAATTAATTTTTTATCCATTATAAACCTAAAATAATTTTATTATAAAACAATATTTCTAACTTTTCCTAAGGCGCCCCTCACCCCTCTTATAAAAGGGCACTCCCCCTTCCCTCCAATTCAAACCTTCAAATCCTTTTTTCACGGACAAACTCTGCTAAAATACCCTCTCAACTATCCTACCTTCATCCTAGAGGCCTTCCTTTAGTCATAAATCCAACCTATGGAGCCCTTTTGATCAAATCAAAAGGAAGAACCTGAAGAAGAGGAAAATATTTCATCACATCTTTCAAGTTCCTTTTTTCTTCCACTTCCTCTTTATTTGTTGTTTCCATTCGTAAAATAATAACTCTAGTATATTATATATGCTATGACATTATTATAAATATTGTACAACCATATTCATTATTCTATCCATCCTTTGAATGACATGTCTCCATACGTGTGTACATACGGATTATCGTCTCTACGACGTGGTGTAATTGTTATTCAATACATTATTATTTGGATGGGTATAATAATGATGTGTAATTGATGTAAATAATAAATATAACATGATAATGAATCTTTACATATGATATACCATATAATTATATATTATATTAATATCAAAAGAATGGTATTGTCGCTCGTGCGCACGTACGGATTACCATCTCCACAAATGCGATGAGATTAATTCCCCATCGTAATCCATTCAAGACTAATTTTCATTAAATGATTAAAAATAATTTTTAAAGACTTAACATCATTATTAATATGAATAATATACATCTTATTCATAACAAACACTACTTACAAAACAAAGCATATAAAATAAAATGAATCAGTTAACACCCGAAACGATGATAATACTAAAATATTATTAACAAAGCAATATTAAAAGATCATATATGATATCATATTAATGTATATAATTCTTGTATAATTTAATAACAATTATTTCACCATTATACAGGATGTTAATCTACCCTCAACCAAGGAAAAGTACAAGGTAAGGGGTTTCTTATCTCACTTTTAATTCCATGAGATTTCCATTATTCACCACTTATTTAACAAATGTGGTGTATTGTGTACTGTCATTTGATATATATATTATCATGATTATCTTTATATTCATGTTATTATATGATTTATTTGGTTGTTATTAACTTTTAGCCATATGACTCGATTGATTACAATGATGTAAGGGTTTTCATCTCACTTTCTATTTCAGTGAGATTCATGCCATATTGCCACTATTTCCTTTTGTGTGGTGTATGTACTACCCAATGATTGTATTCTTTGTGTAATATACTTTAATTTATGAGTAATTAAAACTTCATTTTATGATCCATATTTCATGGGATTTATGTTTCTTAATTCACCAAATTGGTAAGGGGATTTCAAATTTCAATTTCCACTCATTCGGCTTTACGCATACTTCATTGATTATTTTACTCCATGATTATGTGTGGAATCACTATTTATTATTTGTGTAGTAATTTCAACTCTCCTTTATTTGGATATAATTTTGATACACATCATTTAATGGCCCGGAACTCTCCAGTCCATTACTTTGGGAAAATGTGGGGTTGGAGGTGTTCCGAGAGGTCAAGGTGACTTATCCCCAACACTTTGCCAAATTTCCAGTTATGTGAACAGTGTTTCTAGTTGTATGAATAGTATCGGAAGGTTAACAGTGTTTCTATCGGTGAGATTCAGTGAACAATGTTTCTATCGGTGAGGTTCAGTGAACAGTGTTTCTATCGGTGAGGTTCTATCAGTGGACTTCTATCGGTAGGCTTGAATAGTGTTTCCAGAATGGTAACCTTCTAACGGTGATCTTCTATTGGTAGGATTGAATAGTGTTTCCAGAATGGTAACCTTCTAACGGTGACCTTCTATCGGTAGGCTTGAACAGTGTTTCCAGCTTCCTACACTTTTACCCCATTTGACGATTCCTTTGACGTAAAATACATTTAAAGCCTTGTTTTAAGGACTCTTAAGGCCGATTCAAATGCCATAAATCCTATATTAATTATTCCTAAGGCTGGGATGTATTTACATGGTCAAACTGTGTGGGTTAATACAATCCGTTTTTAATGGAGAATTAACCGGATCTTAAACCGTTGCCCCATTAAATCTTCACAAAGGGACAAGATATCATCCTCCCTTGTTCTTTCCCTTTGTTCTCAGCTAAGAGATTCTAGAACCTTTCAATCATTCCCGTAGGAGTTGCACAATCAATATTTACTCCTAGGATTGGTTCTGCTTTGTTTTGGATGCAACCGAACTGTGTCGGTCAATCTTCCCAATAAGGTATGTTTTTATTGTCATTCCTTTGGGGATCATCTTCTCTTGTTTCTCCCTTCCATATTATACCATGTAATTTCCATGATTCTAATGGGTTTTTCTTGGGGTTGGTTGGTACTGTCGTACCGTGGAATCCTCTGGTGGATGTAGTTGTCGTGAGAGGGGGATTGTGAACCGTTGTGTGGATAAAGTACGTCAAGAACTCTTCAAGGTAGGGGATTCATGGATTCTCTATTTGTATATGTGCAATTGTAGAATTAGCATGATTTAGTCCTTTGGATCGCAATGAAATTGAACTAATTAAATACTTTAACCGGATTAAAATAATTGGTTGATCGCATGTTGTTTCTTTATACCGTGATAATGGTTTGCCTCATGTTTTTCTAGATAGAGTGATATCAATGATTTCTTTGATTTGTTGTTCATTAGTGATGGAAATTGATAATGAAGGTAAAGCTGAAATTAATTGTTAATTAATTGGCTAAAGATAAAGAGGCATGTAAATTAATCTGGTTATTGTCGTTGTTGTAGTTGTTCTAATTTGAGGTTAATCAAATTAGGGAAGTAAGAATGGTTATTTAATTGTGATAGCTTACTGATTAGGTATCCCGTAATTGGAACCTATGAATAACAAATCTGCTAATTCAATATGGATTAAAGAACATATTGTGTGGGAATTTCTAAAAGGATTCTGAGTTACCCTCTTGTTTGTTAAAGGGTCAAGAGCCTATGGTTGTGACTGTTTTTTTCATGCTGCTTGTGTTGTGATGTGAGCCTGGATGGGTGTTGTGATATGTGGAGGCTGGAGGCCTTGTGGTTGTGGCAGCATATGACGCCTAGAGTGGCGAGATGCATTAGTTTATGCATGTGGGTGTCGGGGAGGACACCAGGGGTGATGGAATGGGATCGATGTGGTTGCTGGATGCCTGGGGATTATTTTAATGTTTATCTGCTTTGCTTTTCCCCACTTCTCAAGGTAGCTAGTCTTACTACCCTTCTTCCGAAGGAGGAGAAGACGTGTGGGGTATGCCAAGTGCTTTTCGTGTTTAGCCTCTCGAGGGAGAATGGGTCTATGCTCTTTCAATAGGCGGCAAAGACTCGACGGGTAGTATATCTACTCACCGCGTTGAGCCTCCTTTGTGTTTAGAAGCATAAGATTCTTTTCTAGAATTCCTGGGAATATGGAAAAGTAATTCTGTAATGAATTTTTGATTAAATGGTGAAAATCCATGGGGATGGAGATACTGGAATTTAAAGGTGATGTGAATCTTAAAAGGAGCAGTTGATTTTTTTAATGTGATTCCATTTCAGTTTAATGTGGAATTGTTCATGGTTAATTAATGTTTATAAAATTAATTAACGTACAGTGGAACTGATAAATTGAGATTGGAGTAATCTAATAAATCTCTTCAAATTTTTGTGTGCTTATAGGATACCTAGTCTTAGAAGTAGTAGCCTGAAGTCTGAGAGACGTTAGCTACAGTTGTATCTAAGACTAGGTAATGCCCATAGTGTGGATGTGAGTTATATATATATTCTGTAGTTTTTGTGTTTCTATACGCTACTCCACCCTGTCGGTAAGGTCAACTGACACCCCAGGGATTCTAAGCCATGAGGGGTGTTTTGCCCAACATTCTGATGGGAGGTCGAATGGCTGACTACCCCCTTTGGCCCCGCTCTCTTCTCTTGGTAGATACATGTGCCAACAGGCACAATGGTTAGTTTCCCCATATATGTGTGTAGAGGGTAGTAATGTCTTGTGGTTATTTCACACACATATATTCTGGATATAGTATCCTATGGACTATTATAGGTGTAACGTGTATGGGTTGTGATGGCTTGAGGGTCCCTACTCGGTGTATGGGCTATAATGGCTTGAGGTATAATACTCGATGTATGATACACGTTATGCGGGCTGTGGTGGATCCCGGAACTTACCCGGTTACTTTTAGTTGTGAGGATGGTGTGGTGATTCACCTACGTGTCTACGGGCAAGCCTTTGTGGTGAATGAGTTGCAGATTGTAGAGCTTAGCCCAGGTGTCTGCGGGCAAGCCTTTGGAGAGAGATGCACAGGACATATGTCGTTGGGGAAAAGCGGAAAACCAGTGGGGAAGTAGTAGCAGGGTGCACTTGATATTCTTTACTATATTCTATATTCTTGTATGAATTACTTGGTGAGAGTATCCAGGGTGAGGTTGGGAACTTAGTATACCTGTTTAGGTGACGAGTCAGTTTCACTTGTTGTTCACTGGGCTTTTGCATGCTTTCTTTACTTTTGCACGAGAGGCTTGGGGAGGATCCTAGTGAGTATACTGTTATACTCAGCCTATGTATATATAAATTGTTTTTCAGGTCACTTGGAGCAGGTTGGAGATCAAGCTGGTTACTACTAGCTTGTGGTTGGAGGAGTCGTTCGGGCTTGTGGTCGCTGCTGTTTTACTTTCTTTTGGGTACTTTTAGTTTTCCCTTTTAGTTGTAGTAATTTTTCATGACATTTCATATAAGTAATTGGGTTTCTTTTATATTTCAGTTCTGAGATGGAGTTTATTGGTGTCTCTCTTATCTCTCTTTTCTGCATGTGTTCTCTTAGAGGGTAATGCCTCCCATTTGTGTGTTTACTATACCCTCGGTGCTAGTCGCCAACCCGGGGCCTACTGGAGGCGGGACTCGGGAGTCATTATCTTCCTTCTCACATTACCGGCCCAGGAGGGGTACACTTTGTGGGGAGGGGGTCACGACAGAGTGGTATCAAAGGTCTGGTTGAGGGATATGATGGAGTTTGGAGTTAGGCACAGGTGAGGTTGCATGGGATGGTAGGGAAACGGTGTCATTCATGTTTAGCAAGTGGGGTAAACACTGGAGACCAGTAGAGACATAGGCGTTTAGGCCCCCCTATGATCTGTTGCACAGACCGTTAAGTTTACAATGGCTACTAAACAAAGTGATACTGGTTGCAGGGTAGAGACCTAGGAAAGGATCATGCATCATTCTTCTTTGCGCATTTGTTTGAATGGGTAGACCTTGGGATAGGTAACCTAAAATTAATAAAAAAAATTAATTAATTAATGTTGAGTCTTCCATATTCCAGGCTTAGGAGCTCTAACAGTTGTTATTTTACAGGTATGGCTCCAGTTCGACATCCTCGTCAGGTTTGCACAGAAGATTCCTAGCAGGCTGTTCCATGAAGATCGTCGCCGGGTAGAGGTTGACGATGATGACACTTGGAGGAAGAAACTTCGAGAGTTTCAATGCCAGAGTCTACAGAAGTAAGAGGGATCTGTTTCGGATGCAGTCACAGAAGACTGGTTGGAGGAGGTCGAGATAGGTTGCAGTTCGATTCGTGCTCAGAAGGAACACTGGGTGTCCTTGGTTGTGACGATGCTGCGTGGAGCAGCGAGGCAGTGGTGGTTCTTGTTCCTCGGGGATCGTGAGGAGTCAGCGATCTCATGGGAGGCGTTTCGAGACAGGTTTAGAGTCGAGTTTCTTTCTTCGACTGCGAAGGCGTCCAGTCGACAGGAGCTTCTTACCCTTCGATAGGGGAGCTCCAGTGTTCGAGAGTTTGTAATCCATTTCAGGAACCTTCTACGATATGCTTCAGACCTATTACCAGATGAGGAGGCCAGGGCGAGGCATTTCGAGGAGGCTTTGCGTCCATAGATCTAGCACCAAGTCACCCCATTTATGATAAAGACATATATTGAGGTTCTTGCGGGGGAAGAGGTTTTTGAGAGGACTTTGGATAGGACCGGATCGTCATTATAGGGTAATCGTCATGATTCCTCATGAAGCAAAGATGTCGTTCAAGGATCCCGATTTTCAGGGCAGAAGAGTTTCCATTCACCTGGGGGTAGGTCCCAGCCCTTCCCATCTCATTTCTCCGGAGGCATCAACTCTCAGGCCTATGCCAAGGGATCAGGTGCTTGTTTTTCTTCTGGTGGTCATGGTCATCAGTAGCGGGAGTGCCCGACTTTTCATAGAAGTCATCATGCACCGGGCACTCCGCTCCAGAATCCTCCATGGAGGCAGTTCCAACCGAGGCAGCAGCAGCAGGTCGCACCAGGTTTAGATCACCAGAGGGTAGATGGAGCAGGCAGAGGACAGCCCCATGACGCTCCCGTCCTCAGAGAGCCGAGCGCAGCTGTGGTGGTGGTCGTCATTAGGGTCAGAGAGGCTGTGGAGGAGGTCGTGGTCAGCTTCATGCTCTAGCATTGCCAGCCCCAGGTGAGCCAGATGTCGTTCGAGGTACCCTTTTCTTGTTTTCTACCTTGGTATATGCCTTGTTTGATTCAGGAGCAACACACTCCTTCATATCACCTACCCTTGTCCATGCTTTGGGACTTGAGGTAGAGAGGCTTCCAGTGCCCTTGGCGTTGACTACGCCAGTTGGAGGTTTAGTCGACTTTTTTGAAGTATGTAGAGACTGTGAGCTAGTGTTGGGGCAACACTGCTCTTGGGGAGATTTCCTATGTTTACGAGTACAACCATATGATGTCATACTCGGCATGGATTGGTTGTATTCAGTGCTGGCTATTGTGGATTGCTACAGGAATAAGGTCGTTTTCTTTGATGCATATGGAGAGAAAGTGGTGTTTGTTGGTTTGCGAGATCCTCAGATGAGTCATAGATGAGCTCCATCCTTATCATCCATGATGGCTGGGATGATGCTGAGTTCTTCAGAGATTCAACAGTTGGCGTTTCCTAGGGTCGTGGAGGAGTACCCTGACGTCTTTCCAGAAGAGGTTGTATCCTTACCCCCTCGATGAGAGATCGTGTTTGGGATCGAGCTACAGCCAGGAGCATCTCCTATATCTATGTCTCCGTATAGGATTGCCCCTTCTAAGTTACGAGAGCTACATATTCAGCTTGATGGTCTGTTGCAGTGTAGTTTTGTTCGGCCAAGTGTGTCACCGTGGGGAGCGCCAGTTTTGTTTGTGAAAAAGGCTGACAACAGTTTGCGGTTGTGTGTCGATTATCGTCAATTAAACAAAGTGACAATAAAGAACCGCTATCCTCTTCCGCGGATTGATGACTTATTCGATCAAATGAAGGGTGCAAGTTGGTTCTCAAATATCGAATTGTGGTCAGGATATCATCAGATGCATGTAAATGATGAGGATATCCCGAAGACTGCTTTCCGTTGTTGTCATGGGCATTATGAGTTTGTTGTAATTCCATTCGGCGTGACGAATGCTCCAGATGTTTTCATGGGGTTTATGAATGTTGTGTTCCGTGAATTCCTAGACAAGTTTGTTGTGATTTTCATTGATGACATCCTTGTGTACACCACATATGAGGACAATCATGAAAAGAATCTACGAGCTGTTTTGGGAGTTCTTCACCAACATCAGTTGTTTGGGATGTTGTCCAAGTGTGAGTTTTGGGCTCGAGAAGTTCGTTTCATGGGGCATGTTGTGTCCCAACACGGAGTATATGTGGATCCGTCGAAGATATAAGAAGTGGTGTCTTGGGCAGCCCCCAATACTATGTCAGAGGTGCGAAGTTTCCTTGGTCTCACAGGCTATTATAGGACGTTTGTAGCTAATTTCTCCCGATTTTCAACTCCTCTGACAGCTTTGATCAGGAAGGATCAAGCGTTCATATAGATTGATCAGTGTCAGGCAGCTTTCGAGTATCTAAAGGAGAAGTTGGTAAGTGCTCCAGTCCTTTGTCTTCTAGTGGAGGGAGTCCAGTTTGATGTTTTCTATGATGCTTCACATCTGGGGATAGGTTGTGTTCTTATATAGCAGAGTTCAGTTGTTTTTTATTGGTCTCGGCAGTTGCGTCCCCATGAATGCAACTATGCCACCCATGATCTTGAGTTGACAGTCGTGGTGTTTGCTCTGAAGTTGTGGAGACATTACCTCATTGGTGAGCACTTTTTGGTTTTCACTAATCATAAGAGTTTGAGGTATGTTTTCTCCCAACGTGACTTGAACTTGAGGCAGCATCGGTGGATGGATTTCTTGCAGGAATATGACTTTGAAATATTGTATACAACTGGAAAATGGAATGTTGTAGCCGATTCACTAAGACGAAAGTCACTTAATGATGTTGTGCGTGAATCTGGTGATTCCTGGAGAGTGATGGAAGAGCTATAAGCTTTGAATCTTGATATGAGAGAAGTTGGGGGTAGAGGTTTTCTTTTCCAGATGACGGTGCAGTCATCCCTGAGGTAGAAGGTGAAAGAGTCTCAGTTGGGTGATCTAGAGGTGGAAGTTTGGAGAGACAGAGTTGTTTGTGGTGAGGCCTTTGATGGTTGGTCGGAGGATGAACAACACCGAGTGTTGTATCATGGCAGGCTTTTTGTTCCCTTGGCGATGCGCGAGATGGTTCTCCAGGAGTTCCATAGTTCTCCCTTGGCAGTACATCATGGTGTGACAAAGATGTACTGATCCTTGAAGAGTCAGTTTTGGTGGCCTGGGCTGAAGCGTGCGGTTGCAGAGTGTGTCTCGATGTTTAGTCTTCCAGAAGGAGAAGGCTGAACACCGTGTTCCAGGTGGTCTTCTCCCGCAATTAGAGATTCCTCAGTGGAAGTGGGAGTACATCTCAATGGACTTTGTTACAGTTTTACCTCGAGCTCCGGGAGGACATGATGCTATATGGGTGGTAGTGGATCCTTTAACAAAATCATCCCACTTTATAGCGATCAAGGAGTCAAGCTCAGTGGAAGTTTTATTGAGGCAGTGTCTAGATAAGGTGGTGAGACTTCATGGAGTACCTAGGATGATCATTTCTGATAGAGATCCTTGTTTCACCTCCAGGGTGTGGAGAGGTCTCCAACATGATTTTGGCTCTCAATTGTTCCTTAGCACTGCTTTTTATCCACAAACGGATGGTCAGATAGAGCGAACCATCCAGACTCTTGAAGACATGTTACGCTCTTGTGTTCTTGCTCTTGGAGGTTCATGGATGAAGCACTTACCCTTGGTAGAGTTCACTTACAATAATAGTTTTCACTCTACCATCGGTATGGCGCCGTTTGAAGCCTTGTATGGACGGCCATGCCATTCTTCGTTGTGCTGGAATGGGGTCGGAGAGTCAGCAATTCTCGGACCAGAACTAGTGCAGAATACAATAGATATGGTTAGGTGATTCTTGAGAGGATGAAGACAGCGCAAGATCGTCAGAAATCATATGCTGATCAAAGAAAGATACCCTTAGAGTTTAATGTTGGAGATCATGTGTTTCTGAAGGTGACTCCCCGTCGTGGGTAGCGAAGGTTTGGTCGTAGAAGTAAGCTTTCTCCCTGGTTTGTTGGGCCTTTCGAGGTGTTAACTCGTGTTGGAGCTGTGGCGTATTGTGTAGCACTTCCCCCTCAGATGAGTCGAATACATGATGTTTTCCATGTATCACAGCTCCGTCGTTATCTTCATGATGAATCTCATGTTATCGATTGGGGAGAGATCGATATTGATGATGATGAAACCTTCGAGGAGCGACCTGTGGAGATCCAAGACCGCAAGGAGAAGGTGTTGCGTGGGTGTTATATCCCCTTAGTTCATGTCTTGTGGTGACACAGTGGCATGGAGGAGAGTACATGGGAGCGTGAGTCACAGATATGTGCTCAGTACCCAGAGTTGTTTAATGTTTAACTCCTTTCATGTAATGATGTTTTGTTTGTGGTTAGACCTTTCATGTTTTATTTATGTACTTTTCATGTGATGTTATGTTTGAATTGTTTGGATATGGATTGTTTGTTCACATACTCTCGGATGTCGTAGTTATGTTCCAGCTTTTCAACAACTCATGGTGGTTTTCCACTGAGAGGTATCTTATGGGGTGGTTGTTCAGACCCATCTTTTCTTCTAGGTTGGGTTTTAATTCTCGAGGAAGAGAATATTTTGAGAGGTGTCTAATGTAATGGCCCAGACCTCTCCGGTCCATTACATTGAGAAAATGTGGTGTTGGAGGTGTTCCGGGAGGTCAAGGTGACTTATCCCCAACACTTTTCCAAATTTCCAGTTCTGTGAATAGTGTTTCCAGTTTTATGAACAATATCGGTAGGTGAACAATGTTTTTATCGGTGAGGTTTAGTGAAAAGTGTTTCTATCGGTGAGGTTCAGTGAATAGTGTTTCTATTGGTGGACTTCTATTGGTAGGGTTGAACAGTGTTTCCAGAATGGTAACCTTCTAACGGTGACCTTCTATCAGTAGGCTTGAATAGTGTTTCCAGAACGGTAACCTTCTAACGGTGACCTTCTATCAGTAGGCTTGAATAGTGTTTCCAACTTCCTACACTTTTGCCCCATTTGACATTTCCTTTGACGTAAAATACATTTAAATCCTTGTTTTACGGACTCCTAAGGCCGATTCAAATTCCATAGTTCCTATATTAATTATTCCTCAGGCTGGTATGTATTTACTTGGTCAAACCATGTGGGTTAATGCGATCCGTTTTTAATGGAGAATTAACCGGATCTTAAACTGTCGCCCCATTAAATCTTCAAAAAGTGATGAGATATCATTCTCCCTTGTTATTTCCTTTTTTTCTCAGCTAAGATATGCTAGAACCTTTCAATCATTCCCGTAGGAGTTGCACAATCAATCTTTACTCCTAAGATTGGTTCTGCTCTGTTTTGGATGCAACCGAACTGTGTCGGTCAATCTTCCCAATAAGGTATGTTCTTATTGTCGTTCCTTTGGGGATCATCTTCTCTTGTTTCTCCCTTCCATATTATACCTTGTAATTTCCATGATTCTAATGGGTTTTTCTTGGGGTTGGTTGGTACTGTCTTACCGTGGCATCCTCTGGTGGATGCAGTTGTCGTCAGAGGAGGATTGTGACCCATTGTGTGGATAAAGGACGTCAAGAACTCTTCGAGGTAGGGGATTGATGGATTCTATAATTGTATATGTGCAATCATAGAATTAGAATGATTTATTCCTTTGGATCACAATGAAATTAAACTAATTAAATACTTGAACCGGATTAAAAGAATTTGTTGATCGCATGTTGTTGCTTTATACCATGATAATGGTTTGCCTCATGTTTTTCTAGATAGAGTGATATCTATGATTTCTTTGATTTGTTGTTTGTTCATGATGGAAATTGATAATGAACGTGCTGAAATTAATTGTTAATTTATTGTCTAAAGATAAAGAGGAATGTAAATTAATCTTGTTATTGTCGTTGTTGTATTTGTTCTAATTTGAGGTTAATAAAATTATGGAAGTAAGCATGGTTATTTAATTTTGATAGCTTATTGACTAGGTATCCCTTAATTGGAACCTACGAATAACAAATCTGCTAATTCAATATGGATTAAAGAACAGATTGTGTGGGAATTTCTAAAAGGGTTCTGAGTTACCCTCTTGTTTGTTAAAGGGTCAAGAGACCATGGTTGTGATTGTTGTTTTCCTGCTTCTTGTGTTGTGATGTGTGCCTGGATGGATGTTGTGATATGTGGAGGCATGGAGGCCTTGTGGTTGTGGCAGCAGATGATGCCTAGAGTGGCGAGATGCATCAGTTTAGGCATGTGGGTGTCGGGGAGGACACCAGGGGTGATGGAATGGGATGGATGTGGTTGTTGGATGCTTGTGGATTCTTTTAATTTTTATCTGCTTTTCTTTTCCCCACTACTCAGGGCAGTTGGTCTTGCTACCCTTCTTCCGAAGGAGGCGAAGATGCGCAGGGTATGCCACTTGCATTCCGTGTTTAGCCTCTCGAGGGAGAATGGGTATATGCTCTTTCTATAGGCGGCAAAGACTCGACGGGTAGTATATCTACTCACCGTGTTGAGCCTCCTTTGTGTTTAGAAGAATAGGATGCTTTTCTAGAATGCCTAGGAATATGGAAGAGTAATTATGTAATGAATGTTTGATTAAATGATGAAAATACATGGGGATGGAGATGCTGTAATTTAAAGGTGATGTGAATCTTAAAAGGAGAAGTTGATTTTTTTAATGTGACTCCATTTCAGTTTATTGTGTAATTTTTTATGGTTTATTAATGTTTAAATAATTAAATAACGTACAGTGGAACTAATAAAATGATAATGGAGTAATCTAATAAATCTCTTCAAATGTTTGTGTGCTTATAGGATACCTAGTCTTAGAAGTAGCAGCCTGGAGTCTGAGAGACGTTAGCTGCAGTTGTTTCTAAGACTAGGTAATTCCCATAGTGTGGATGTTAGTTATATATATATATTCTGTAATTTTTGTGTTTCTATACGCTACTCC
Organism: Viscum album; assembly: GCA_963277665.1. Classification (NCBI taxonomy): domain Eukaryota; kingdom Viridiplantae; phylum Streptophyta; class Magnoliopsida; order Santalales; family Viscaceae; genus Viscum; species Viscum album. The sequence goes on along the minus strand of OY728140.1, from coordinate 2,103,444,862 downwards.
ACCCTATCGTTAAGGGAAACTGACACCCCAGGGATTCTGAGCCATGGGGGGTGTTTTCCCTAACATTCTGATGGGAGGTCGAATGGCTGACTACCCCCTTTTTCCCCGCTCTCTTCTCTTGGTAGATACATGAGCCAACAGGCACAACGGTTAGTTTCCCCATATATGTGTGTAGAGGTCTGTAATGTGTTGTGGTTATTTCACACACATATATTCTGGATATAGTATCCTATGGACTACTATAGGTGTAACGTGTATAGGCTATGATGGATTGAGGATCCCTACGCCGTGTATGGGCTATAATGGCTTGAGGTATAATACACGATGTATGATACACGATATGCGGGCTGTGGTGGCTCCTGGAACTTACCCGGTTACTTTTGGTTGTGAGGATGGTGTGGTGCTTCACCTAGGTGTCTGCGGGCAAGCCTTTGTGGTGAACGAGGTGCAGATTGTGGAGCTTAGCCCAAGTTTCTACGGGCAAGCCTTTAGAGAGAGATGCACAGGACGTATGTCGTTGGGGAAAAGTGGCAAACCAGTGGGGAGGTAGTAGCGGGGTACCCTTGATATTATTTACTATATGATATATTATTGTATGCATTACTTGGTTCGTGTATCCATGGTGAGGTTGGGAACTTAGTATACCTGTTTAGGTGAAGAGTCAGTTTCACTTGTTGTTCCCTGGGCTTTAGCATGCTTTCTTTACTTTTGCACAAGAGGCTTGGGGAGGATCCTACTGAGTATACTGTTATACTCACCCTATGTATATATAAACTTTTTTCAGGTCACTCAGAGAAGGTTGGAGATCAGGCTGGTTACTACAAGCTTGTGGTTGGAGGAGGAGTTGTTCGGGCTTGTGGTCGCTACAATTTTACATTCTTTTGGGTAATTTTAGTTTTCCCTTTCAGTTGTAGTACTTTTTCATGACATTTTCATATATATAATTGGGTTTCTTTTATATTTCAGTTATGAGATGGATTTGATTGGTGTCTATCGTATCTCTCTTTTCCGCATGTGTTCTCTTAGAGGGTAATGCCTCCCATTTGTGTGTTTACTAAACCCTCGGTGCTAGTCGCCAACCCAGGTCCTACTGGAGGCGGGACTCAGGAGTCATTATCTTCCTTCTCACATTACTGGCCGAGGAGGGGTACACTTTTTGGGGATGGGGTCGTGACACATAATCACTACATTGATAAATTCTCAAGTCATCGATATGAACTTGATAAGAGTAATTTTAACTCAATCTCCATTTATTGAGTTAAACATCCAATTAATTGGTGTTGTTTTTACAAGAATATGTTTGAATGTTCACTGATTGATTTACACTAAATATCCAATAATATTGATTTTATTTATATTTGAAACACATAATTATGTCATTTATTTATCGTTAACCTAAGTATACATACTTTATAAGTGATTTCATCTCAATTTACTTTCCATTGAGACTTCTCTATTGTTATAATCCAATTCACTTTTATATGGTGTGTATAATGTACTTTGACATAGTATATCATGAATCCCTTTATTTTAATGATATTATAATGTTTTGATTACCTCAATTATTTGTATTCATGTGTCTCTCTTTTGGTTAGGAACTCTAACAAAAATATCGTTTTAAAATGTTTTAAAGATTTATTATTCTAAATCGTTTTAATTAATGTCCAGGTTTTAAAAATAGTTTTAAGGATTTATTTATATACATTAAAGTTTTAAAAATAAAATTAATTTTAAAAGCTTCAAAGTGGTATGGTACACTTTGATTCAAAAATATATTTTAAATGGATTTTTGATAAATAGAGAGGCTTTTAAATGTTTTCATGAAAAAGGGGGATATTTCTCTCAAATAGTTTTGGTGATTAACTTCATCTATGTCAATATCCTCCATTATTCTTGATTGAGGTTGATTTATTGTATTACAATCTTCCATATTGTATTTAATGAGTTATGTTTGTCTTTGGATGTGTTATTTTTACACCATTAATGGTTTATGGATAAAGTATTGACATTTCATATGCTAGTTTTAATATTAATGTTTATGTTATGTTTAAACCTTTTCATATGAGGAATACATTGGACTTATTAAGTGATGGGTGGAGCCTGCTATATCTCCTCGATCCATCGGTAGGTCTCATGAGAAAAAATAGTGTCTTGGCACAAGGCCTTGAAAAAATCTTATTTGTAGTCTTGGCACAAGGCCTTGACTTTGTGGTTATGAAAGTCTGGCATTATGCATTCCATCATTATGAAAGTGGCTATTGATATTTCATGTGATAATTCAACTAGTGGAATATCCATGTGAATGAGTATTTGGCATTATTTGATTTTATCTTTTTTTTTATTATGCTGAAGTTCATTTTTAAAAGGATTTTGTTTCAGTCTTATACATTTCCTTAAATGTTTATTCTTATTTATGAAAGTTTCCGCTATATTGTTATCCTTACTGAGCATCTGAGCTCACCCCTTTCTATGTTTTATTTTTCCTAGGATGTGAAGAAGTATATTATGACTGGCCTACAGGGATATTCTATGGGATCTCAATGTTGTCTATGGAAACAATGATGTTGTATTTTTCTATTTTATGCTGTAATGTAATCCTTATGAATGTATCTAGTACTTACATGGATACTAAACTAATTGGCCATTCGAGACATGATCTTTTGTGATCATGCCAATGATATGTAATAATGAACCGACTCTAGGCTTCTGGGGTCGGGGCGTTATAGTTGGTATCATAGGAAGTTTAGTACAAACCTTGGAAACTAGATTTAGATAAAATCTTATTGGAGCACATAGCCCTAAGATAGACTTTGAGGATGAGTATAGAAGAACTTCCTAAAATTTTGGTATTGTAGATATTTTGTGAGTTTCCAAGGAATACATCCATGTCTGGATACGAGCAGGTAGAGGTGGATCTGGAACAGATGTAAATAGAGGTAAAACCCAAAAACACCGATTTGAGTTAGACTTGAAGGTGAACTGGTGCACGAAAATGGGCCTTTCTGCACTCTTGGTTATGACACTCCTGGGGGATATGATTAGGATAATTTACATTTTCATTACAAACCAATTTGATGAATTTTAATATAATATGAGATTAAATGACCTTGGTTAATCCTAAGGTGTTTCAAATTGAAAATATGGTGTCATTATATTCTCTAAATGATTTTATGACTACTGTTACTCACACAATGATTTTTGGTTTAGTCAATGAATGGATTCCAAGGACTTCATAGTAAATTTGAGCATGATGTACTACGTGAGAATAGTGGTGGCAATGATCAAAAATATGGAATGCTTATAGGCGTAAAAGATATCATTTTCAGGACAAATCAGTTTTCCAAAAATATGATCAACAACATATATATTAACCAACTCTTAGAATCAATGAAGAAGATAAATGTGATGAATGATAAGATCTCTAGAAGTTGAGACCATGGAGAAAAGAATCATTAATTTACATCATGAAGGGAATGTTGAAGGAGACGCCTAGGAAAGTTTCTCAATGGAACAAAGAAATGCTTTACGTGTGGGAAAGAAGGACATAAAGTAAAGAATTGCTGAGGAAAAATGAAGATTACAATGGACGAAAATAAAAAAGGTCCCAAGAATCCATTTACATTCATTTTCCATAAATATAGGGGACCTGGCTATTACCCGAGTGAATTCCCTTTTCTATAGTATATTTTCTTGGTCAAAGAAGAAGCTATGTGGAAATAAATAGTTGAAGAAATATATAAAAGTATTAGTGCTAATTGTTGATGGGATTACTTTGGAATAATTTTCTCTTGTATTTGTAACCCTGTAGTTTGTCACGTGAAAATGATATTTGAGGAAGGATTATCTTTTCTCTTGTGGATATAGTTATAAATAACCATTTGTTTTTATATGATCATTGGGTTTGAGGCAATTACAAGTTATTATATTTTGGGATGAAAATGAAAGGTATGAGATAAATATTGTGGTTAAATTATGTTATAGTTATTTTGATTAATTTAACTCATTTTGGTAAGGTTATAAAATATAGTTTTTGAAAAAGGAAAACACACAGACTGTGTGACAACCCTTCACGTCATACAAAGCTGTGGGAATCGAACCCACAACCAGAGTGCAATTGGGATTTATCGCCTACCACTGGACTACGTAAAGTCCCTGGTTAGTGTGACTAATTATTTTTAGTAAATGATTTTATTGATCAATAATAAGTTGATTTGGGATCTTATTTCTTATCAAATGAATACCCTTAGTATAGGAAAATAATTTGGCGATTAAGTGATAAATGTTATTTTGGAAGACGTTCGCTCTATTGGGAACACTATATGCCTAAGGAAAATAGAATACTATGGGATTTTATTTGAGGAGTAATGGTGGAATTTTTATCTATTTTTTATTGTGGATTTATAGTGATTTGGGTTATTTATGGAAATGATTAACCTATAATAGAGAATTTGTTATTAGGTTAATTACTTTTAAGTATGAGACTTTAAGAGTAGTCGGTGTCATTTTGAGATACAATTTAACGTGGAAGACTAAATAACCAAATTCCTATAGGTTTCGGGTTTCAATATTAGTTTTGATTATATTGAAGTATTTTAAGGACAATTGTTTATTGAATGGTATTTATTTAAATTTGTGGTATTTTTGGTTTGATTTTAGAAATTAATATTAATGTTTCTTTCTCTAAAGGAATATCTTTTTGGGGGATCATCTGATCTTGTACTAACCATTTTGGTTTTGATTAATCTCTAAATACAAGGTAAATATATAGTTTATCCTTTGTGGATCATGTGATTCTCTAGATGTTGATTCTAGCTCTTCCGGAGTGACCAAGTCATCTTGAATACTCATCATTTAAAAAAATGAGTTAGTGGTTGAAATTTATTAAAGAATGAAACTCTACTTAAAAATTAAGTATATCTATTTATTTTCTTAGTCAATCTCATAAATAAATTCCTCATCTTTATGAAATGTAACTTAAAATAATAAAAACATTGTCTATTTACTTTTCCTATTGGGAAATTAATGATTGTTTGTCCCATCACAAGTTTGTGGTTTTCTTGTTGTTAAATTTCTCCTAATAATGGTTTCTATCCCTCTCCATCAGAACTTTACAGTTAGTTTATCTTTCATCTCCAGGTTTTCCTACATGGAATCCTAGTATGTGTTATCTCGGGTGACATTTGTACTTCTCTTTCTTTATTTTAAAGTGATAGTTTTATTGACTCTTTTTCTGAAGTGAGACTTTCAATTATGTTCCCAAGACCAATTTTAAAAATTTCAAGGATGAAATTTACAAAATGGGGGAATAATGTAACACCCCAAGATTCCACGGTACGTTTCTCTTTAAATAATTTAATAGCTTGCATTGTACGCAACTTCGAGATTCTAACACACCGCGACCAATCAAACTAGCCGTTATGAATAGTAATACACACTTTTTGAAATTTTATAAATCTTATCTTTCAAAATAGGATCCATTTTTGGATTCAGAATATCGAAATTAGCATAGGTTTAATTTGTTGGTATTTTTCTGAAAACTTTCAATTTTTGATGAATAGTGAAAAACATTGAGTTATTGTTTAAAACTGATTTTTTATTTAAATAATTATTTATTTTATTTAAATTATTTTTAGGTAAAAATAGATATATAATACCTATATAATTTCAATTTAATTCATTGGATTCTTTTTATAATAATTTTAGATATATAAAAATTTTATTGAACTTTTTAACCGTCTTTTATCCACCTCCTTGGAGCATTTGCAAATTTGAGTAAAACATAATTTTACTGCTTCTGTGAATTGAATTTCAAAAATCTGAGAGACACAGATGATATCAATAAGTAAAATTTGGTTCAATAAGATAAAAATATTTTTTGGTGAATAGTAACTTTTGACTTTTATTTACCATGGTTAAAAGTAAATAGAGTAATTAAAGGTAAACATGATATTATTATTACCCAAACACATGTCCTAATTCTATTTGATAAGTTTAATTCGACCAAAAACAACATTAGGAATAAAATATGATCCTTTAGGTCTACTTGGATTAGATTTGGACATTTATTATTATTTAATTCAAAGAAGAGTTAAAAGTGTTAAATTCAAATCTTAATAACTAAAAAATTTTAATATTGGGTTATACATAAGATAAATTTGACTATAAATATTACTTATAAGGATAAAAATATTTCTTACATAATGGAATTTTATTTGTAATTTTTAGACATTAAATAATTTAATTTATTAATGACATAATGATGCTGTAGTAATTACCTAATTAATGAAATATTAAAATATTTGATATTATAAATATACATATAAATGTAATTTGAGACATTTTATGAATTAAATTAATTTTATAGGTTAATATGACATGTTAGTGTTGGTTAGATTAATTTTCTTTGAAGTAATAATGCAGTTATGAATTGAGAAAAAACAAAATACCAAATAGTGTCAAAATTGACATAAAAAAGTTTTTAAAACAAATATTAAAATATTAATTGATATTCTATTCCTAAAAATATAAGGATCAGCCAAAATACTTATATAATTATAGTATTATCATTAATGAACCACTTGGGGTTCGCAGTAAAGTATATAGTATGATTATTAACCATATAGTATAAAAATACAAAAAGACAAGGTAAATAAAAAACTATTTAACTTAGAGTTAAATCTAAAATATAAGGTTAATATAGTGACTTAAACCAGTCTAAAACCTATTGTTTGAGTGGTTTTATTACTATACCCACCTTATCCTTTAAATAATTCATTTAGGAGCCATTATAAAACTAAAATTATTTTATTATAAAATAATATCTCTAGCTTTTCCTAAGGTTCCCCTCACCCCTCTTATAAAAGAGAACCCCCTTCCATCAAATTCACACCTTAAAAGCCTTTTGGATTGTCCAAAATATGCCGAAATACCCTCTCAACTATCCTATATTCATCCTAGAGTCCTTAATTTGGTCAGAAATCTAATATAAAGAGCCCTTTTGATCAAATCAAATGGAAGAACCCGAAGAGGACGTAAATATTTCATCACCTCTTTCAAGTTCCTTTCTACTTCCACTTCCTCTTTATTTGTTGTTTCCATTATAAAATAATAACTTCAATATCTTATATATACTATGATGTTATTATAAACATGGTACAACCATGTTCATTATTCTATCCATCCTTTGAATGACATGTCACCATACGTGCGTACATACAGCTTACCGTCTCAACGTCGTGCTGTAATTGTTATTCAATGCATTATTGTTTGGATGGGTATAATAATGACATGTAATGGATTTAAATAATAAATATAACATGATAATGATTCTGTATATATGATATACCATCCAATTATATATTATTTTAATTTCAAAAGAATGATATTTTCGCTCGTGCGTACGTACAGATTACTATCTCCACGAACGCGATGAGATTCATTCCCCATCGTAATCCATTCAAGACTAATTTTTAATTATATTATTAAAAATAATTTATAGAGACATAATATCATTCTTCATATGAATTAGTTACATCTTATTCATAACAAACACTACTTATGAAACAATGTGTATAAAGGAAAATGAATTAGTTAACACCCAAAACGACGATAATACTAAAATATTATTAAAAAATCAATATTAAAATATCATATATGATATCATATTAATTTATATGATTCTTGTATAATTTAATAACAATTATTTCACCATTATATAGTAGTTTAACCTACCCTTGACCAAGCTAAAGTACAAGGTAAGATGTTTCTTATCTCACTTTTAATTCCATGATATTTCCTTTGTTCACCAATTATTTATTAAATTTTGTGTATTGTGTCTTGTCATTTGATATATATATATATATATATATATATATATTATGATGATTATCTTTATATTCATGGTATTCTGTTATTAATTTGGTTGTTATTAACTTCTTTCCATATATTACTCGATTGATTACAACGAAGTAAGGGTTTTCATCTCACTTATTATTTCCATGAGATTCATGCCATATTGCCACTATTTCCTTTTGTGTGGTGTATGTACTGCCCAATGATTGTATTATTTGTGTAATATACTTTAATTTATGAGTAAATACAACTTAATTTTATAATCCATATTTCATGGGATTTATGTTTCGTAAGTTACCAAATTGGTAAGGGGATTTCAAATTTCAATTTCCACTCATTCGGCTTTATGCATACTTCATTGATTATTTTACTCCATGATTATGTTTGGAATCACTATTTATTATTTGTGTAGTAATTTCCACTCCCCTTTCTGTGGATATAATTTTGATACACATAATCACTCCATTGATAAATTCTCAATTCATCGATATGAACTTGATAAGAGTAATTTTAACTCATTCTCCATTTATTGAGTTAAACATCCAATTCATTGGTGTTGTTTTTACAAGAATATGTGTGGATCTACACTGGTTGATTTACAGTTAATATCCATTAATATTGAGTGTATTTATATTTTGCACACATAATTATGTTGTTGATTTATCCTTAACCTAAGGATATGGTCTTTATAAGAGATTTCATCTCAATTTACATTCCATTGAGACTTCTTTGTTGTTATAATGAAATTCACTTTTATATGATGTATATAATGTACTTTTACATAGTATATCACAAATACCTTTATTTTCATGATATTATAAAGTTTCGATTACCTCAATTATTTGTATTAAATTGTCTCTCTTTTGGTTAGAAACTCAAACTAAAATATCATTTTAAAATGTTTTAAAGATTTATTATTCTAAATTTTTCTCATTAATGTCCAGGTTTTCAAAATGTTTTTAAGGATTTATTTATATGAACATTAAAGTTTTAAAATTAAAATTCTTTTTAAAAGTTTCAAATTTGTATGGTACACATTGATTCAAAAATATTTTTTAAATGGCTTCTTGATAAATAGTGAGACTTTTAAATGTTTTCAAGAAAAAGGGGATATTTCTCTCAAATAGTTTTGATGATTAAATTCATCTATGTCAATATCCTTCGTTATTATCAATTGAGGTTGATTTATTATAATATAGTCTTCCATATTGTATTGAATGAGGTTTGTTTGAATATGGATGTGTTATTTTTATACCATTCAGGTTTTATGGATAAAGTATTAACATTTCATATGCTAGTTTTAATACAAATGTTTATGTTATGTTTAAACCTTTTCATATGAGTAATGAATTGGACTTAGTAAGTGATGGGTGGAGCCCGCTATAGATCCTATATGCATCGGTAGGTCTCATGAGACAAAATAGTGTCTTTGCACAAGGCCTTGACAAAATCTTATTTGTAGTCTTGGCACAAGGCCTTGACTATGTGGTTATGAAAGTCTGGAATTATGCATTCCATCATTATAAAAGTGGCTATTGATATTGCATGTGATTATTCGACTAGTAGAATATCCATGTGAATAAGTAAATGGAATTATTTGATTTCATCTTTTCCATATTATGCTGAAGTTCAAGTTTAAAATTCTTTTATTTTAGTCTTATAAATTTTTTTAAATGTTTATGCTTATTTTTGAAATTTTCTGCTATATGGTTATCCTTACTGAGAATCTGAGCTCACCCCTTTCTATGTTTTATTTTTCCCAGGATGTGAAGAAATATATTTTGACTGGCCTGCAGGGATAGTCTATGGGATCACAGTGCTGTCTATGGAAACAATTTTGTTGTTGTTTTCCATTTTATGATGTAATGAAAACCTTATGAATGTATCTAGTACTTCCAAGGCAACTAAACTAATCATTCTCTTGAGACTTGATCTTTTGTGATCATGCCAATGATACGTAATAATACACCAACTCTGGGATTCTGGGGTCAGGGCGCTACAATGATAATTCACTTGTTGTTTTCAAATCTAAAGGTGGAATATGTTCATTACTCCCCAAGCTTCATACATCGAATGACGAGACATTAAAATTTTCTTGATTAATACAAAAATTAGAGAATAATGATCTCATGTGTCAAGGATATATACTCAACTTATTCATTTATTATATATTCGATGTGTAACAACACTTTATAACAACCAAAGATATTCATGGTGCATTGGCTCTAAAGTAAATATCCAAGGATGTGAAACTGAAAAAGTTACTGGTAATAAAATTTATTTCCTACAAAATAGTAAACAGTATATCCAATAATTTTAATGAAACTTGGCACATTTAAAAATACTTTAAGAAAAACAACATGAATATAGATGATTCCATCAAAGTTACATCCACCATAGATATGATCATTCCTTCTTATAAGAATGTTACACATTCTATAAAGTATATGAAGGAAGGCATTTCCATTAGTATTTACATAAGTATATCTAAATAGGGTAGGAAACGAAAATAATTAAGGGGTAAAAAATATAAGGATAATTAATCCATGGTTGTTATAGTGGAAGATGTTGGACGATCCGTGTTTTTAAAGGTGTGTAAACATCCTAATCACTCTCTATCAGATAAGGTTAAGTTGAAAATAAAAAAACACAAATTATATTTGGGGAAATTTGGTGATGGAAATATTTAATAAAGGGTTCACCATATCTTAGTGGTTTAAATCAATATTGGTTGTATGTTGGTGTGAACCATGACATAGTGAGGGTAACAAGTTCATGATGTTCTTCATGATAGTTTATGTGATATATCATATCACATGATTCAAACTCTATGTTCTATTACAACTATCATGGTTGGTTTAGATCACCATGTGATAATTATTATATTTGTTTTTATGTCCAACATGAGTGTTTAAACATTAAACAATCAATCATAAAAGAATATCTATAAGGTACAATAGTGGTAACTCGTGAAAAATTTATGAAACACTTTATTTAATATTAAAAAAATTGTAAATAAATGGTATCCATTGATATCTATATATTGGATCTTAGTTTTAAATATAGGTGGGGTGAATCATTATTAAACTCATTCTCTGAATTTACTAATAGATCTCATTATCTACTAATCATTAAATTGATATCCATAGAAAACCATTTAGAATATATAATAATTTTTATGATTTGAGGGAATAATATAGCCCATGGATACCCTAGGTTGAAGGACCCCATTGGTCTATTTTTTTTTCATTATCAAACTCGTGTGGATGAGCAAAATTATAAAAAATTAACCTAGAGTACCATTTAAACCATTGTTCGAGGTCATTTTACATTGACCCGAAGGGCATTCCTGATCCCCAAAAGCTTGTGACTAGTGCCTAAGTTTTAAGAATTAACCTTTGGGAATTAGTTTTCCCAAAAAATTATAAAAAACCCAAACATATATAGGTTCATAATAGAATATTCCATACCATACTCAAGATAAAAGAACCCCAATAGACTAAAACTATATAAGATGAAGGAAAAATATTCAAAAGTATATATACACATGGCATAATAAAAAATATATCAAGAAATAAACCATCATCACAATCAAAACTAAGGTCCATAAGAGAAAATCCACAAAATAATCAAAATGAGTTATAATATATCCCTATAATAAGAAGGTGACAAAGAACCAAAGAGATATAATAAGAAAAATACAATGGTTTTCACTCAGATGTCAGAAACAACAATCAAGATGAATATAAATTTAACCAAAAGCCCCACTATGTGAAAATAATTACTTTAACGCCTATGGATAGATCCCTATTTTCTTGAAGCATATTCTACCCTTTATTCAGGATTTGATGATCCTAGACCAAAACTTCCTCTTTAAAAATACCTCATACTTACTCCTTCCTTTGGTATCTTACTATGGATAATATCCACTATATATACTAAGACTGGGTTCCTCCAGCCTTACTTGTCACCTCCACAAGCAACCACGTCACCTGAAAATAAAAACCTTCCCGCAATTACCCCCAAGCTATCGGGCTCTTCCACCGAGATGAGTTCTCCGACCTCAAGGCCTTTCATTCGCTTCGCTCTGTTTACCTTCTCCTCCGTCCGCACCTAGGGTTCCGACAAAACTCCGATCAATCGCTCACTTCACCCTAAATCATTTCTCCTCCCGCTCGCGCTTCACCTGCTGTCGCGCTTCACCTTTTTTCGTTCTTCATTTCCCAGTGCTGTGATTAGGGTTCTTGTCGTTTTGCAGAACCTCCTCCTTCTACGCCTTCTCCACCACTGCATGTTCCTCATCGGTCACATGTGACCTCTATTTATCAATCTCCCATACCTTTCGACATCCCTCTTCTGTCCCTCTCGTGCTAACTCCGTCCTCTCCCTATCCATAGGGTTCCCACGATTCTTACCCATCCCATTGCTGCTTCTACTCCTGCAATCTAGCGACTGCATCTACCTCACATTTTCAATCCTTCATTATAATGTGAGATTCCTCTACAATCGACCAGTAAGCTTAGTGAGGTTCTCGCATTTGAAGCCCCCCGTCGAGCTAAGGCAGTCTACTCGAAACGACTGACTTCAACATTCGTCTATTTGAACCGAAAGCAGTCTATTCCTCTGAAATAGCATCGGCTCTCCATTTGCCCCATCTATATGTGAGGTAAATTTTCTTTTATAGAGTCTTAACCTTGACGCACTGCAAATCCACATCCAAATCATGATTACTTTTCCTTATACATACATTAACACTATCATGTTTTTGCTGCTAATCTCACCTCCGTCTCGCGATTACTTTTCATTCTGTTTCAGGTTTATCTTCTTGGCATTGACGTGCTGCTCACCAAGTTATAGTTCTGAGGAGGCCTTATGTGCCTATGGCAAGATCACTATGCTTCACCATTATATATATCTATTCCTTCAACAATATTGAACAGGTGAATCAACATGTACTAACTCATTCTTTCACACATATTTGTATTTCGAATTCTATGTAATTTCTAACTACATTCCTAAGATTGGTGCTGCATATCTCCTATCTTGATTCAGAAGAAACATTTGGACTGATTTTGGTTATTTTGACTGCATATGTACCAGCATTGTCGTCTGGCTCTTGCAGCACATCATACAGTAAAGCACGAGTAAGTGTAATTTAATTTAAACATTAACTAAATTTCTCTGTCTCTATCATGCATGCTTTATCTATTGGTCATTGCAATTAAAAGAATGTTTACTTAGGTGGTTTTCAGTTAACATTATATACATACAATATATATTTCATTCACTACAGTAGAACAAAATCATATTTTGAATGGGAAAGTGATGTTTCAGTTGAAGTTTATAGCTGGAAATTCCAGACTGCTTTTTATGTAAGCTTATTCTATCTGCAAGACAAATTATTTGTTTGATCTTTTCATCTCTCTATGTTGATTTAATCATGTTGTTCAGGTTTTGAAAAGTGGGATGGCTCTCTGCTTAACTGTGTGAATTCATGATTTGGAATCATATCCTGTTAATGTATTCTTATCTTTATTGGTCAAAGATTATATCGTGTTTCACTTTATTTAGGAATATGTAATCTATTCGTGGAAGAATTTTACGTCATTATGTACAATTGTTTCTAGATTTCTTATGCATAAGTGTTTCTAGATTTCTTATAATCACCAAAGTAGGTTGATAGGAATAGTTCTAGATACCCTGTTACGTGATTTTCTGGAGGTAGTTTTTTGGTACACCTAAATTCATATTGGCGTAACATTGACATAATTGTTTTTAGATTTTTTATACATAACTGTTTCCATATTGATTATATGACACTGCTTCTAGATTACTCATTCAAAATTATGTTTTCCTACTTTATGTCAATTTTCTGAAACTGTAATATTCATTTTTTAAAAAGTGTGACAGTTTCATCACCATTTACTGTAGTGGAGGTCACATTCTTTAAGTTTTCCTTGTAAATTGTTGACCCCCCTTTCCCCCTTTTTCTTCTAATTTACCTATTCGAATCACTCATATCAGGATCAAACTTCTTTTTTGGTGGTCTAATGACATTATTTGGAGGTAAGATATATTGATATTAATAGAACTTTTTTAGGTTCAGTATTATTTTTTCATTTATTGAAATGATTTGACCTTCCCGCATTTGTCGTCTTCTTCATTCAAACTAATTCCATTGCCTCATTCTTAACTATTAGTGGGTGTTTTTCAATCGGATTCCCACACTTTCAGTCATAGCAAGATGGAATTGCTTTACTGCAGATGCACAATGACTTCCTGTGGAGGTAATATTTACTGATGTTAATCAAACTTGTATGTATGTAATATTTTTTTAACATATTCAAACATGTTTTCTTCTATTTTTATAGATTTTAGTATGTCAATACCACCCTCCCCATAAATTATTCATCATCTTTTCTCCATTATGCTCTTATTTATCTTTTTAAATATATGTTTACATTTATTTCACATTGTTTTGTTTTCTATTTTTTTAACTAAAAAAACAATTTTAAATATTTAGAAACACATTTAGAAATATACATATTCTTCCTAAGTTGGGTTTGAAAAATATTTATCATTTTACCCCCGAGTCGGAGAACCAAATAGAGAGTGGACTCCTCTACTATGTCATAATTTTCTAAGGCATATCCATCAGTAAGCAACTTGATGTTGTAAATTAGCCTCTGCTCTTATAGGGGGAAGCCTACCATGTTGCGGCTCTTGGCCTTGAGGTTGAAGATGATGTCTCAAAACATCACCTCCAATGGGAACATCTTCTCTATAAGGGTTTTCACAAATATTTTCATTTCACCCCTCTGGGTGCAAACTTACTTGATTGTAGATTCCTCTTTTATTTTGTACACTCCCAAATCATGACTAACCTCAGGCTCATTGCTGTTGAAAACCAGCTGGTGCTTATGAAGGGGAACATCTTCCATGACACGAATCATTGTCTTCAGGCTGGTGATGGTCTCCAAACACCTCAACTAAAACTAGAACATGTTCCCTTAAAATTCTTTCACAAAAAACATTATTCCAACCCTATAGAGTGTAGATTTCTCATTAATGTAGTATTTTTAAACAGAACCCCAATCATAAAGCATGTAATCATCAAAAACCAGTCTCTATTCGTCAATGGGGATTTTTTTTATCTGGATATGAACTGGAAAGGGATAGTTTTCCCATTATTAGTTTCCACAAAATTTAGTGTACCATCCATCAGTGGATGATGTACATAGAAGATGGAGTCCATTTTCATTTTTCAATATTCCATGGTATGCTCAACCTCAAAATGGATGGAGAAAAAAAAACGGCTTCTGATCTTGTGGGGGAATTACCTCCTTCCCAGATTTCCTTTGTGTGTTATAAACATCCAAGCTACATCCATACATGATTTATGAGCTTTATTCATCCAGGGTTGCTGCTGGCCAACTTTTTCACAAATATCTACATATCAAAACTAGAAGTATGTGGATGCAGTAGGGCTTTCTCGACCCCATTTGTTTTGTTTACTTCATTCATATATAACCTGAAATACTATTACAAATGTTCCATGTTGATAAATTCAATACAATTAAAATCGTGTTTGTTCTGTTTAATCTTTATATATTCCATTAAACGGTTGAAAATGCATGCTGTAGTTTCAAAATTTGTCATTTCTTGTCATTTTAATGCTCTCAAATTCCATTTTTTTAACCCTCCCCTCTTTCACATACATTGTTTCCAAATTAATTATGCATACATCCACTATATCTACTAAACCTGGGTGTCTCTATGCCTACGTGTCACCTACACATTGCACCACGTCACCCACTTTTCCAATCCATTTACCAAATCACCCTCCAAAATCCAGTTGAACCCCCGCAATACCCATCACAAATCGACTCCCACTGATCCATCACCGCGATTCATCTCCGACATTAGGGTTCCTCGCTTCCGGCTTCTTCCGCCCAAGTCCACTCGCGCTGCACCTATCCTCTCAGTATCCCGAGGCTTCTTGTCCTCGCTTCCAGCTTCTTCCTCCTACGTCCACTCGCACTGCACCTATCCTCTCAGTATGCCCAGGGTTCCTGATATGGTTACCCATCCCAATCCTGCTTCGACTCCGACCAACACATCACCATGACCCATCTCTGACAATATGGTTCCTCGCTTCCAGGTTCTTCCTCCCGCGTCCACTCGCGTTGCACCTATCTTATCAGTATCCCTAGGGTTCCCGATTTGGGTACCCATTCCGATCCTGCTTCTACTCCTGCAATCCAACGATCGCATCTGTTGATAAGGTAATCATTCTTCTACATTGTCTAAACCTAGACGCACTGCAAATTCACCTCCATATCATTATTAGTTTTCCGTATATATATGGTAATCATTTTTTCTGCTGCTACACCCACATTCGGCTCGCGATTACTTTTCATTCTATTTCACGTTTATCTTCTTTGCATCGATGCACCACTCACCAAGTTATAGTTCCGAGGAAGCCTTCCGTCCCCATGTCAAGTACACTTTTCATCGCCATTATATCGATCTATTCCTTCAACAATGTTTGATTGTGTTATGATTTATATGTTGTTGTAGTGAATCGCATATTTAGTTGTTTCTGTGAATCATGTCTTATACAAACTTTTCCCTCAGTCGCTCCTTGGTTCCATCGCCTCTTCCTACTATTTCTTCAACTACACCTGCTCGGCCTTCGCCTCCAAGAATTCATGGAACCGCTGCTTGAGCCTCAGCCAACATCCCTGCATCATGACATAAATTACTTAAAACCCAATCCCATGTCACTTCTTCACGATGTCCATGCTTGATTCTGCGAGAAACATCTGGTATGTCTAACTTTCTAATTGTCTGATTCATATTCACATAGTTAGATTCATATTTCCATAGTTATGAAACCAATTTGGGTTGTAAGAATCTATGTTTATAATCTGTGTTAAGTTATTTTTTGGTTCAGGTATGTTTCATTGCAATATTCTTCATCAAGCATTGGTTCTCCTGGTTACTTATAACTCCATACACCCATTTTAGGTATGTTTCATTTCAATCACTTGTGTACTAGAGAGAATTATCATCATTTCGTTTCTGGGTTTGAATAATTTATATGCGTGCTCATGTGATCATATTAATGCAGGTAATTTGTTTTCCCTATTGACTACACCATGTTTTATTTATGCACTAAAAGCATACGAACTGAATGAATTATAAATTTCCCACATTTTTTCCATGCAGTTATAGGTTACTAGGATGCTGACATAGATATGTTCTCGGATAAGATCAGGCTCAATAAAGAAAAACACTGGAAAATGTTGCCCTCAGTTTTATTTGGAGCTCAGAAAGGATAACTTCACTCTTCAACAGATTGGTATGTTATTTGAATGTTATATGAAAATCGGGAGTTCGCTTACTGAGTTAGATGTTGCATATGTAGTTTGTGGATTGCATATTTCTTTTTTCAAATTAATTAATTCTGTAATTCTGTAATGCTCTATCTTCAAGAGTATTTTTTTCTGCTTCCTTGCTGTACACGAACATATTCCTTAGATGGAATATTGTAAACAATAATGTATGATGGTCTCCTATGAAACCATTAAAATATTACTTGTACGGGAGACTCAGAAAAAAAAACGCCTTCCTTTCCGGGTTAGTAAATGAAACAAAGAAACAAGCTTCATATGTATTTATGTTTTCATTATTTTGGGTTGTAATCTAGGGAAAATTGTAGGTTATTCTTACATCTTCATGGTGGGTAGTGTTTGGGAATTTGATATTTTTTTTTCAAAACACTATTCATTCTATAATTGGTATGTCGTTATGTGCATTTTATTCATTCTCTAACTTGAAGTTCATTAAGATGAATACTCAATTTCAGTATATGAAGTCTTAGCCACCTGGATATCTGTAAACTATTTCTTTCTTGACACAACCACAGGCTGTTACCAAAATATTTAACACCACCAAAAAGGTGATTCCAGACATTATTAATTCTCTTTTGATTAAGTGTGAGTTATTATTTTTGAAGTTTTAATTATAATAAAAGATGCTTTCTATTTTTGGTTTTCCTTTTCTATTGAAAATATATTTCAATTTTTTTATAAATAATTGCAAAGTTACATATTTTCGTATTAATGAAGTTCTTATATATACATAACAGAACATTTGTTCTG
The DNA here is from genome assembly GCA_963277665.1 of Viscum album. Taxonomy (NCBI): domain Eukaryota; kingdom Viridiplantae; phylum Streptophyta; class Magnoliopsida; order Santalales; family Viscaceae; genus Viscum; species Viscum album. The sequence continues at coordinate 2,103,426,845 of OY728140.1, read as the reverse complement.
TTGCTGTCTGTTTAGTTCATATACCAATCATGTTTTCTATTTTGATTAATTTGTTTCCAAATAAAATTTCAATTTTAACTATTGAATAATAGTTCATGTATGGAGATATGTTAATTACATGGAAACTTTATGGTCAACTGTGCATGGATGTGACTAAATCCAACATGCAAATCCAAGACAATCACTTTTATGTTTCACTAAATTGTAGGCAATGATATGATATTCATCTACAATTTTTAACATTGGTCATCTGCTCATTGTACGTCAATATGTTTTTGACACATTCTTGAACTGTGGTTTTAGGTTTGTAGTAGGAAAAAAAGGGAATAGACCTATCTCCAGTAGTCCTATGGATCCATGTCAATCCTCTGGCTGACTCTAATTACCTATTCGTTAGGATTCGGTATCAGAGGTAGGATATCCCAATTCTTCAAATTTGGGCATTTGTACTTATTTTCGTGGGTATGTCGTGTCTTCCAGGGACATGTCTATTCATAAGAACCAACCATGTTGTGTTTTGGTTGTGTTCAACACAGGTTTTTTGGAAGTTTAAACTATTTTAATCATACCTTGTCTTCAGAATCACTGATTAATTTCAGTTTTGGAAGTCGGTCTACCTTTACTTTCCATCATCCAGTGATATTAAGAATAATCATCCAGAATTCTCAAAACAGAAAATTTTTTTCTGTTTCCCATCAATTTGGAAGACATATTGAAGAATGTGAGCAGAAATGAGTTTGCATTTTCAGGTATCGGTGGATCATTTTGTTCTGTTTTATTATCTTATTCTTTTTTAGAATTCAATAATGATTTACTTTATTATTTACTTCTACCAATAAGATGTCACACATTTGTATATATCATATCCAGTACATCCATTATCTATACCCATTATATAGAATATTTGTCTCTTTGCATTTATTTTTCTGGGTCTTCTGTAAATAACCCTTTGCATTAGCTTGATCTTTGTGATGGATTTTTCTTATGCTTTTGACAGTTAATGTTATCATCAATAGTTATTTTCTTTCTGTTCGTATTTCTTGTGTGTGGCTAACAATAGACTGTTATGAGAATCCCTAGAGATATTATGTTTTTCATCCTTTGAATTTTCAATCTATAACATTTGGTGAGATATTCTTTACACGTAGAAAATTATTTTTCCTATTTCATCTAGGGATCTTAAATTTTTTATGTATTGATTCTGGGATACATGTACTGCCATGAGTATCATCATTATTTCCAAGATGGTTTTGGTTGCACCATTTCTATGCAGTGAAATGTTTTCAACATATTCTATGGGCCTCATTTCTAATACTTGTGTTTAATGATCGATATATATACTCTCATTGATGGTTATTTATGTAGGTGTAGGTGGAAAAAAAGACAATTATTATTTCCTCTTAATTTCAGAGACTGATCAGAATACAATTGGGTATCATTAGATGCAATTCAAGATTAAGTTTTCTTAAAATATGTTGAATTTCTGTAACTTTCAGCCTGTAACTGTAGCTTTTAACTTTTCTTTTTTCCCACTCTCATTTCCATCATATATTATTTTATCTTTCTTTATGATAGAAATAGTAGTATAACCGCCTATAAACATATTGAGTCTTGTGTTCTCTAGCAAGGACAACTTTCCTCTTGAACTGTGAGCATGCATCTCTGAATGATTAATTTTTTACTTTCAAATGTGAATTAATTGGATATTTTACTCAGTGAAGCCCATGATCAAGGACCTTCCTTTCTTCATGAAGGTATAGGTTTCCAGGACGCTGACATAAGGATGTTCTCGGATAAGAACAAGCTGATGAATGAACAAGACTGGCTAAGGTTGCCTTCAGTATTATTTAGAGCTCTGAAAGGACAACTTTCCTCTTGAACTGTGAGTATTCATCTATGAATGCTTGATTGTTGTTTCAATTATGAATTAATTGAATCATTCTTGACTTAAAACCATCAGTAAGAACCTGTGTTTATTTTAACTTCCAAATATGGAAAAAGGATGGACACAAAAAAGCATTTCGGATAGTTTCATATTTTCGGATTAATTAGCTCTGGTTTTATTGACTGATAAATTCTTATTTTATAATCTTCTATCCATGATTAACCATTTATTTATACAGTGTTCTCTAATATGAAATTATAGTATTATATAAAATATATGTTTAACATTTTGAAATATCTTTAATATGGATGAAATTATAAAATTTGTATTGTAATCAAACATGTTTCTTGTGAACTGATCATGTTCAAAGAGAGTTTATTTTTTCTTTGGTGTGGGGGGTGATTATTTAGTATCAAATTGTTTTTTAGAGTAGTGGAATATTTTTTTTCTTTGACCGGTGGCTCATGCATTTTTTTATTTCTCTATATCAATTTCTGATGACGTGAAATTGGTAGAGAAACTGATGCTGAAATCTGATGCAAGGTATATAAAAAATGTGGAAAAGGTAACTTCATGAGCCAAATGTGCCATGCACAAAATCATTATTAATTTTCCCGATCCCACTCGATCAGTTTGTTTGTTATTTTAACTGTTGTAGGGAATGATTTTACTGTCATCTAACATATAGAAGTGTAGGTCCACTATAGTAACGAAGTAATACTCTACTAGCAGTTGATAACAAATGAGAAATGATTAATGGGGTCTGGATCCAAATGGCACACCATCTTCTCTTAAAAAATATTAGTTTCTTTTACAGTTTTCACCCTTTTTTTGGTAATGTAAACTTTCTGTTCTATTTCCTTTATTTCAAAACAAGATCTATTCTATTTTTTTGGAAATTTAAAACTGCATGTTTCATTGTTTTTGTTAATTGTTCTTATTTTAAATGTATGATACTTTATGTTTTTTATTTGTCCATATTGATAACAAATTTTCATTTGTTTTCAATTATAATTGATTCTAACTTCTATTGTGATGAAGTTTGAGAAAATTCTGAAGCTATTCCAGATGGAATAATTGAAAAAGTGGTCATCAGGAGTCATTTTCACACTTCCTTGTTGAATTATAAATGCCATAGGGGATTTGGAATGGCTTTAGTGGGTTCACAGGTCTCCCATATTAGAAGCAGCGGGGCCCCCACTGTTTTAACTGTTGGTTTTAAGGGTCCAACAGTAACAGCTTTGAAAGGTATATGAGAGCGTTCATTTTAATGGTCGGTTGTTGGTGTATCTTCATGGAAATGAAAAAGGCTCTCTTAAATGGTATGTGAGAGTGTTCATCTTTATGTAGCATGAAATCTCACTGAAATATTCTCTTAATTGTGTACTGTTATATTCAGATTCATAAATTACCCATCCTTATATAATCATATTGATGCAGTGATTTTCACCCTGCAGGTTTAGTTGACATTCTTTGGAAGAATATATGAGCAATGAACATCTACTCCATCCTACTCATCCTTCTCTATGCAAATGGTATACTGAAATGTGGAAATTCCAGATTTGATGGAATGTGTAGATTCAAGCATTTTTATTTTTTGCTGATTTATATATTTTACTGTTTCTGTATGTAGGGGGTTCTCTAGAACCAACAATTTTTCTATCAAGGGATGATTCAAATACCACCTTGTCCCATAATCACCCTCTTCCTACCAATGTATCTTCAATTTGCACCACATATGAAAATATGGGAGATAATATTACCATATATCATGATGTTCCTAGAAAATCTACTATAGAAGGGCCTTCATCAGCTGCTAGAATGAATGGAAATCTATCTATTGATGAATTTTAAAATTAGAAGAAAGATTTACAAATGCAGAAGGAATTCATTGAGAAGATGAAGAAAATTCCAGTGGTTTGTGTTCCCTTTTAAATCATTATGTGATCTTTGAGTGAAACTTTTAATTCATTATTTTTATATGTATGTTATGCCCTATGTTTGGTGGTAAAATAATTTCTACTGAAATTACTTATTCAATAATAACTTTTCTATGTATTTTTTGCAACTAATTGATTTAATTCATCTCTTAATGTACAGAAACATGTTGACATCGCTGATATATACCCCACAGCGAAACTGATCGACGCAGACAAGGAACGGGAGAGGGAGTGAATGAGGCTGAGTGAGGTCTCCAATGGCGGAGGAATCAGCGCCGAAGGAGAAACCGATGATGGTGGTGGTGATGGATGAATCATATCACAGCGTGTACGCTCTGGGTTGGACGCTTGATCACTTCTTCGTTCCTTTCACTTCCAATCCCCCTTTCAAGCTCGCCGTTATCCATGCCAAACCTTTGCCCGCCAGCGCTGTCAGAATTGCAGGCCCCGGTACACTATGATACCTGAGTATTTTGGTAAACCAAAATCTGTCGATCCTTCATCCATGGTTGCAAAATAGGCATGATCATAAAAAAATTGATTGGAATCCTTGGAAACTCCCCAATCCTTCCACCATTTCGTTGGAATTTGTTAGAACTTTCTGCGTTGACTCTCTTAGAATTCTGCTCATATATCTGATTCTTGTAGGGGCTGCGGAGGTGTTTCCATGTGTGGACATAGATCTGAAGAAGATAGCGTATACTGTTATTGAGAAAGCCAAGAAAATCTGCAGCAAAAAATCATTGAAGTTAGACTGTATCTGTTTGAAAATTTCATCTGCGATGAAGCATGACTGATTGATATCGATTCAATTTGCTCTTCATCAATTGAGCTGAATCGAGTCCTTGAACTAGAATTGGGAAAGACTATATGAATATCTAGAATCAAGTTATTTAGGTCTGTTTTTAACTTCCCATGGACGACGAACAGCTTTTGTTGATGACTATGTTTGTGTGCAGTTGAATGAAGCGTTATTTGAGGTGGTTGAAGGTGATGTGAGGACTGTGTTCTGCGATGCGGTGGAGAGGCATCATGCTTCAATGCTGGCAGTGGGTAGTCACAGTTATGGAGCCATAAAGAGGTATGCATTCCTGCCATGGAGGCGCAGATTCAAGGATGAGTGATCTTGATGACTAGGTTTGTTTTGAAAATACGAATGCAGGGTGGTCTTGGGGAGCGTAAGCGATTACTGTGTCCACCATGCACACTGTTCGGTGATGATTGTGAAGAAGCCCAAGAACAAGCACTGAAAAAGGCTCATCAGAGTGTGTGTGCGTGTGAGAGGTCATATCACCCATCCCTGTTAGATAATGCTGATGTTTTTTATGTTTGTATGTATAAATGATGCACTTTATTGTGCGTGTTTTTTCTATTGTTCCTTTAATCATACTCATATGATCCCTCCTCGGATTACAAAAACATTGCAGTTCCACTTCTTGAAGCTGCAACTATCTTATGAAGCACTTGATTTCCATCAGTATAAATCCACCATGTTCTATCTGTTGCAAAATACCTACTTACATAATGTGGGTTTTTCTTTAGAAACATGTCAATGGACTCAGCAATTAGTAGAAAAATAGCTGGGTCTGCACTAGAAATGTCCCCCTTAAACTTGGAAAAGTAAAGGACACTCTACAGCACAATAATAGAGTAGTTATGCTTCCTCTGGACCATCCTGTTTGTAACATGATAATTAATGAAGCTATGTATTCCAGTTATGATGAGGTTTTTGGGTGAGTATGCAAAAAAATCACAGTATTCCATGTAAAATTGATTCAATCATATCTTTTGGTCACCAGTATTTCATGTCTTCCATTGAATGTATGTTTTCATTCCTAATTTTGGATGCAAGTTTGTTAAAACATTGTTCAGTTTTGTACATGTATGATTTTTTTCTCTGTATAGAATTAGGTTATGTTTTTCATTATTTGATATCATGAGCATATGTTTTCCATTTTATTCTTCAATTTTCGAATTTCATGTCTGTGTTTTTTTGTAATTAAATAAAAAACAATTTGTTTGTATTTGTAAAAATTGATATGAATATCTAAATTATTATTATTCTATCTCTACTGTGATATGTTACATTCTTATGTAGTGAAATTGAACTGATTTGTTTTTTGTATTGATTATTTTTCATGTCGGTGCGACTTATGATTGGTTTATCAGCGGGAACAGCTGTGTACAACCCACAGTCAAGAGGCACAATCCATTCGTGGTAATGAAAGAGAAGAAATATGATGGTAAATATTTATTCATGTTACATTTGTTGGGTATGCTAACTTTCATCTCTCAAACCAACAGCCAACCAACCTCTACATCCCCCTCAACAACACCATGGTCGTCGCCTTCTGCTTCAACCACACACTTGCCCACCAGCTCCCGGGCCTCTGCAACACTTCATCCGACATCTCCACACGTTATGGTAATTTGATAAATTTCGGTGATATGTACTTGATAACATGCCACTAATATTTCTATTGGGTTTTTATGAGAAGGAATTTCATTGTCTCCACATGGTACTGCACCCAATTCTCAGGATCCCGAAGTTATGAGTGTCGGTTACTGGTCGCCTGCTGGTATGGATTCATCTCATCGGCATGACATACATGTACCTAAACCAATTGATTGTTCATTAATGTTAATTTTATTTTTGTAAATTTTAGCTCCCAACTTGACCAGCTGCTCCAGGACACAACACCATGGGACTACAGTTTGGCAAGAGCTCTAGCACAGGTTTAAAGAAGGATGCAAAACTAGGAGTGACAGTGAAACCAGCTTATCTTTTCATATCAGTATTGTACTGAAACATTATTTCATATTGCATTGAGATGGTGCTTCTATTATGTATTGGTTATAACCCACCAGCAGCTGGGTTTGCTAATTTAGGAAACCAAAAAATGATGTAATTGTATGGTAATTGATAATCAACATTATTCAGTTAATTTCAACATTGTTTATTAATTTTCCTTTCCTCTATAGTCTATACTGTTAATATATTACGTAGATATTCTTACCTTGTATTATTCACATTTTTATGAAACTGTTCTTCCTATCAATGAATTATTTCCATTTAATTTATGTTACTAATTACTAGTCATTGTACATTTAACAACTTTCCCAGTTTCATTTATTTTTTCAAAATATTTTATTGCCTCTATAAAAGCAGTGAACCATATCGTCTGGAGAACACATGAACTAAGAACTTTGTTATATCACCGTGCAAGTGCACGGGCAAGTACTAGTTATATAAAATTTTGGTTTGTTTTTTTCCTTGGTACCATCTTGTATTTACTTTTTTGTTAGTACTAAAACATGGTGTGATAGATGATATCCCTCATGAGGCTCTAGTTCAATATTTGTGCACTGCATTTTTCATTTCGAGCTTTTTATAGTTGGACTGGGATATTCTTTGGATTTGTACTCTTGTAACTATGTATATGTGAATTCTTGATGAATTAGGAACTCAAAGGTGTTGATGGATGATTTCATGAGCTCATCAAGTAGTGAGGATTGATGTTTAAATGTTATAGGTTACCTTCGATTACTTTTGCAGGGTAGAAACCCTTTTCAATTATGTTTCTTACTTTTGGATTGTTGGATATTTATGGATCTTGAGAGAATTGTCTTTTTTTGTAATTTTTTAGGTATTTAAGATATGTTGTTTATTGTGTTTTTAGTTTAAGGTCTAATATTTTTTAATGTATTTTGATAATAGTCACTTCTTTGAGTTAAAGAGAGTTTTTGGATGGTTTTTTCCATTTATTTTCACAATTTTATTGAATATTTAAATTGTGGGAGACCTACTCTAGGGGTCCATTTCTTTTTAGTTATTTTATATTCCCCCATCGTGTTATTGAGTTTTCTTTCAATATGTGTTTTATTCTTCAATTTTCTCCAGATAGATAATTTTGTGTGAGTATTCTTATATTTCATATATCATCCACCTAATGGGCTAAGTGTGTGTGTTATTTTAGTCTTGTATTTTGTATATTTAGTACATGAATATTTATAGGGATAAAAATCATTATAGTGGGTATAATTTTAATGTCTGAACATTTTCTTGTATGTACATTCTTGGTTCTTGTTTTTCTCTTTAGGGTTTGAGAGTGATGGAGGTGTTTTGTAATCCTCGTAGACTTATTTTTTATTTTAGATCCCTTCTCTATTTTAAATTATATATCCTATGAAAAAAAATTAAATAAATTTTAACTTAATTTTTACCCTTATTCATGGTATAGTAGTTGCATAAGTGTAAAATTTTATTTTCATGAGTCGTGTAAGAGAAACATATTATTTTTTAAGGTTTTGTAAGGTTAAGAAGGAGGATCCTTGAAATGAATTAGGGTATAAATATACTACATAAGGGTAAAAATGTCACTACATAAGGTTATGACACTATTTATATGAGTTCTATAAAGGTAGAGAGGAGTTTTCCTTAGTTATGTAAGTGTAATCTCCAGTGTTTATATATGGTATTAAGGTAATAGTGGAAATATATAAGTGTAAACCCCATTATTTATGTTTTACGTAAGGTAATGATGGTTATGTATAAGGGTAACCATATTTTTATAATGGTTACAAAATGGTAACATGTCATTTATAAAGGTTACATAAGGTTACTCAAGACAACATAAAGGTAACCTTTCTTTTTAAAAGGTTATCCAAGGGTAACCTAGATGTCGTGTAAGGGTATAGGGACCTACAAAAGTGTGGTATGTTTGCTTCAATGGGTGAGTAAGGGTAACCTAGTACCATTAAAATACATTTAATATCCATGTAAGAGTAAAAACATGTTACACTTATGCAACACTCTTTTTGGGGAAAAAATAAATATTGTTTTTTCCATTATTCTTCCTCTAGATCATCCTTTATTGTCTTTAATCCTTTTTAAATGATATAAATCATGGAAAATGATTATTTTACCCAATTAAAATCCATAAATCCTATTTTTAATGATTTGTAAATACTCTTAATTCAATATTTAATTAAAAAAATATATTTAATGGTTATTTTAATTTAGGGTTTACCCACTGTGATCTATAAAACCTTTGGTATTTAAAAAAAATACCAAAACCTTCACTACCCTAAAATTTTTCTTAACCTCCTAACAAGAGTTCTGCACATTAACCTATCATAGAAAAAATAACCTTCATTTAATTTATTGCTTCCATTGTTTGGAGTTTCTAAGAAATTTTGAGGCAGCTGTTTCTATGCAGTTCCTTTAATCTATAATTCATCATTTCTGAAAATTCATAGATACATGTTTCTTGTTTTCTAACACATGTTATAGTAATATTTACCTTAAAATACCTAATTAAATATCCATTTATCCTATTCTCCATGAATTGAACGTGAAATAGATTTTTTTAATATCTAGAGTTATGTTTTTATGATATCTATTTCCACTCACTGTTATATATATATATATATATGAATTACATATTGGTTTTGATTCATTTTCAATTTAATTTAAAAGGCTATTTTAAATGTGCTAATTTAGAAATGTTTCCACATGGTTTTGAAAGTTTTAATTTCTTAAATGACTTGTATCCCTTCTATTATTCTCCTCATATATAAAATGGGTTTCCTTATGTGATTTTTAATAAAATATTTATTTTTGGGGAAATGGATGTTGAACCAATTTTTAAAATGAGTTCAAGCCTTTTAAACTATAAAACTTAATTTGAATGTATTAAGTATTTTTTTAGAGGAATTGTTAGTTTAATGACCCATTTATAATTTTGATATATAATTTTGAAAGGAAGTGTGAATGATTACCCTTTCAAATGTTTATTTGGAAATAAATTATTGATTTGAAATTGATAATGTTTAATAACTTAGATATAATTTTATGATGATCCCCTCTTGTGATAATCCTTTAATATTAATTACTTAATTTTGTTTCTTCCCATTTATGTGTTTTGATAAAGGGATTAATAACTTTGAGGGATCCTGGGGTGAGGGTGAGATGTGAACTAAGAATGAATTGAAATATTGAGGGCATGAGCCTATATTGACACTAATGGGGATTTGTATAGTAGTCATTGAAACATTACTATCTCAATCACCTTATTTTATTAGTCTTGGGAACCTAACTAGTTGAATGATATGACTTATATTTTTGATTTCTTAGAAGACTCACACCCCATGTAGTGGATCTATGAAGTACATGACATGTTCAGGCAATGGACATGTGGTCTGGAAAGATAGTGTGTGTGGACTTGGTTTGATTAAAATATGTGAGACTTAATTTCAGACTAATAATCAGTGTGATTTTATTTATTATCTTGGTTATAGTGTAATTACTATCATATATAAGTCATACCCATGAAATATTTATTCTTGATACTCAATATATGAAAACATTCAATGTCACTACTTGGAACAGGAGTTACCTTGATTCATTAATTACCATTCCCAATGGATATTCTTATTGAGATGATTCCTCAGGACTATATTGAATTTTTTGTTGTATAATTTGTTTATATATGATGCATGTTCTTATATTTTATTAGTTTATCTATCTTTTTCTTGTGTGTTTTTTACAATGATCTTCAAGTAAAGTTTTGGTTTTTAAATAATAAAATTTTTGTTTCCATCTTTGGTTTTATTAATGTTTTGTAAATGTTTAAAGTGTAGTTTTGAAAAATCTTATTGTAATATGATCTTGATGGATTTATTTTTCTATTACTAAATATATAGCCCCATTATCTCTTTTTATACCACCTTTTTTTATATTTTTGTTACCTTATTAAGTAACTTCATACAGTCTTTGGTGAAATCCATTGAGGATTTGTAGCTCACACCCTACTTGCACCATTGGGGTTTGTAGCCTTCGGTTATTCTAGACACCAAGACATAGCTAATGTGAAATGGCCATTTTTTCTTCAAAATTTCAGAACATTCCATAGTCCATAACAAATGGACATTATTTCAAAGATAGAAAAAAGTAGAGCATCCATTTTTTCACACTAGGTTTTGGTTTTTTGATCCCTGTACTGTGGTTGGTAACCACCATGGGGACACACAATGACATATTATAACATGACAACTTGTTTATATATTTACTTTGTTACTCAAAAATACTTCTCCTTAAACGACTATAGACTCCCTGAAACAACATGAACAAAATAGATTCATCCTCAAAATGGTGTGGTTTCCTCAAAATGGATTGTATAACATGAAATAGTTTTTTAAATGGTCATGGTTTAGGGAATTATCATAATAAATTACATTGACTATGTTGTAGTCTATTCATTGGGAATTAAATTTTATATAAAATTATATTTCCTGTAAAAATTCAAAAAAATCAACCCCGACAATGGCCCCCTAGGATTGTTCTAAATATGAGGGGGGGCTTCAAGACACACTAATAACGTTTTAGTGGAATTGATCTAGTTTTAATGTGTGTTTAAATGGTTAAAAATAACGTGAAATATACAATCGTTTATAATTATTTATTATTAGACTATAAATATAAATATTAAATAATTTTATTTGTAGAATTATTTGAAAAATATGTGATTCATTTATGTGATTACATAATTTATTAAATGTTCATTATTTAATAATAAAAGTCCTCATAAATGTAACACATTTATAAAATATAAAAAAAATTATATTAAATCCATGAAAATTATAATATGAAAAGTTCGCATTGAATAAAAGTGAATTGTTCAATTTTATCCATGTATAAATTATAAAAGTTTATATAATTTATTTTTTGATTTTTTCATAAATTTTTTATCTCATATATAAATATATTAATTGATTATTTATTTATTTCATTATATTATTTTTTATTCTTAGGTATAATTTTTTTATTATATATATGCGTAAAATTTAGTTTAATGGTGTTTAAACTAATTATTTAAATTATCATAAGTGCATTTAATAAGTCACATTCAATATATGATAATTTATTTAGACGTATTTAACATTAACTATTGATATTTTATGAGTTTATAAATAGTTACACATCAATATGGTTGGAACATATTGATTTGTTAGAAGAAATAGAGATACCAAACTAAATCATTAGAATTATGCATTAATTTAAAGGGAATACATGAGATAATGTGGAGAGATTAAATCCCCTATAAAAATAATAAGTGTGAAATTCCTTCTAATGAAAAAACCTTTTAATCCCTTGATCATCCAATGAGGTAACTCATTCCAATGTTGGGTTCCTGAGATTGTCTTTTGTATGAAAAGAAAGTAATGGGTGAACCTAATAATATTAGATACCTATTTTTAAAAAATTTTGGTCACACTTAGCTATGAAAATATTTGGAAGGATACTAGAGTAATAGAGTTGATTTTATAAATTATGTATTAAGAAATAAGTTTTCATCTCTACCATATATGATTCATTTATGATATTATTGAAATGGTGGCCTATAAAAATAGTTAAGCAGTGATAGAAATTATAAATAAGACTCATTACATATTTTATTATGGATTTTATCCCACTAATGAGAATTATGTGTTTAAAAGGATTACCATTTTAGTGGGAGAAAGTTTATTAAAACTCATCATTAAATAAATATAAAACATGACACTCATCTAATGAATTCTTCCATTATAGTTAAAATGGAATCATCATCATCCAAGTTAATTTTGAGATCAGTACTAGAGATAAAAAATATTAATGGAAGAAACTTCCTAGACTGGTGTAGGAACTTATGAATTGTTCTTAGGTAAGAAGGAAAGATCTATGAGTGGGAGAAAAAAGATTAAGAAAATCCTACTACTGAGGAAGATAGTTCAGTAGAGAAATATTATTATCATAATTATAATAAATATTCTTTTTTATGTCACTATATATATAATTATTTGGATACATCCTAAACTATAAAAACAACATGAGAATATAGTTTCTTTAGGGATGACAGAAAACCTAGAAATTATATATAAAGAAAAAGATATAAATAAGATATATAAAGTTTCAAAATCACTCTTTTAGTGTAAGATGAAAAAACTAATTTATTATATTTTCATGGACTCTATTATTGGGTATATAAATGATTTAGAGAGACTATGGAAACCCCTTAGGCTTTATCTATCCATATAATTTATTCAAAATGACTTATTTTTTTGTCAGTTTTTTATGAATTATAATATTATTGAATTAAAAAAAAAATTAGATCTCGTCAATATATTAAGGATTACTAAGAAAGACATGGGAGTTCCAGGCTCAAGTTCCATGATGATAGTATAGAAAGGAAATAGGAACAATTTTGGAATAAAAAACAATAATAAAGGTTATGGAGAGTCTATACCAATGTCTAAACTACAGAAAGGAGCTTCTATATAAGGGGTGTGTTTTCACTATGAAAAAATTTTCATTGGATGATAAATAGTATTTAATAACTAAATGGGTCTAAGATACTCCGTAGAGAGTCTAGGACTAGTATTTATGTCATAGAAATAAATTCATTTTTTTAAAATTGAACATGATACCTATTTTATATTATAAAAGTGTTATAAATATGTAAAATAATTAAAATTGAAGAAGGATTGGTGATCAAGGATTAAATTATTCATTCCAAGTATGTAAAGAGGTTTACAACATAAATGAACTGGATTTTATGCATTAATCTAAATCTCTATTGAATTAGAATTGAAATTGTGTGTTTTTGTCTAGTTTTCCAATTATGTATTAATAGGTGTTTTTATAAAACTAATTATCTTATAAATAAATTATATAGTTATTTTGATAAACATTTCCATGTTTTATTTGTTTTTATAGCATGTATAAAAATAAAATAAGGTTTAAAGAAGTTTGTGTAGTATAAAAGTGTTTTTTCCAAGTTATTTTTTAAAATATAAAGGAAGGTGTTCCTAGTAAACATTAGTGGAATGTTTTAAATAATAATGTATTATTTTTAGTAAATTCCTCCAAACACATAGAATTTTATATTATATATGGTTTCTAATAGTTATCTTATTAAATAGTATAACATAAGGAAAAAAGTTTTATTTCATAAACACAAATATTTTTTGTGTGTCTTAAAATGATATTCTAAATAGAATATAGTTTCTAAGGGGATATTAGAAGTATGGTTGGACTTATATAAGGTCAAAGTATAACAAATAAAATACTAAACCAATAATATTTTAAGTTAATGTCACTTATATCCTAAATGTGTTTACGGTATTCCAGTAAAGAAATATGTAAAAAATCAATATTTAGTTATCATAATGAAGTGAATATAACTTTATATCCTAAAAGAGTTAAGGGAATGTCATCAAATAAATATATTAATGTAATATGTTACATTTTATTACCAAATTATCTAAAAGAAATATTTTGAATGGAAATGTTCCAAATATAAAGATGATGAACATAAAATTAGTTCTAAGTAGACAACCAAAGTAATTAACATCATATCATTGGAAATTATTAAGTAAAGGAGTTTGAATACCATGTTCAAAAAGTTAAACATTTGGAATATTATTCTTAAGTCTCAAAATTATTAAAACAAACTTTATTTATAGATGTTACTCACTAAAATAATTTAGTGGGAGGGTTTTAGGAAATGTACACATATATATGTTGAAAGAATTGCAGAGTTGTAAATAGTTTAATAAGTCCCTAAAAATGTAGTAAACTGAAGGTATCTCTGGTGGTATATTATATGGGATATTATTATATAGGTGTTTTTTAATGGTGTATATCATATGAAATATGATTAGTTGATTTATTATATGTGGATTTATTAATAATATTAAATAATTGTAAGAATATAGAATTTAACATGTTATATTAAATGCAGTATCCACTTTATTATTCTTTTATGTTGGAAAATTATATTGAAGAGAAATTATAGTTGAAATCTTAAAGTAAAAAAATTCGATTTATCTAATATTGATGTTCTTCATGGAGTATTATTGGTTTGGTTGAAATAATAAGGTTATCAAATATAATTTTTCAAATAGAGATACAAAATACAATCGTAATACATACAAAGAGTTTTGTATGCTGGATTACCTACCAAGTATACCAAATATAGTGTTATAATGTATGAATTTGGTATATAAGGGGATCATGTTTCACATTGAAACCCCATAGCTGAGGTAAGAAAGATATCTATCATGATAACTTCTATACTTTGATACTTTTCATACTTTAACCTAGAATTTGAGTTAATCAAGGGGTGGTTGGGTATGTTTCTTATCATGTCATCGCTTAAGGTACAACCAATATGGGATTTATCCTCTGGTATAAAAATTATGACATATGAGACCTGAATTGAGATAGATCAATTGTATGGACATTCATAGATAAGGAACATGTGATGTGCTTATTTACTTGGATGATGAGTTTTACACACTGACATTTTTTTCCTTATTATTTTATTAATTTATTGATTTTCATATTTTCTATTGAAATTAAGGTATGTTTTCTTTGAATTTTGGATATTATGGATTTCCAGTTCATGTCACATGGTTAGAACATAGTTAGTGAAAATCATAATACCTACACATGAAAAGTTTTTAAATTTTACCAGAGGCATTCATAGGGTTTTCCCATGGTTTTTCAAATCATACAGATAAAATATGTGAATTTCCGTTGTGTGTGTAGTTTCATCCACATAATTAGCACATAGTTTGATAAAACATTTCCAAAATAATGGGGCTTATCTTGGTTTTAAAAAATATTATGAAATTATTACTATAATTATCCATGATTTTAACCCACTTTGACCTCATTTATCCCTTTTTATATGGGGAAACTAGGGAGAACATTAGAAACAACTTTACTTCTCCATATCCATGGTTTAAAGGCCCCCTTATTCTATATGTAAGGGTTTCTTCCTGGATAGGGACCTTTTACATCATTTCTACAATCCTTTCTTGTTTTCCCTTATTTTCGCACATAGGGCCCATGGTGGATAAACCCTAGATTATGGGTTTGACTGATATTTTTTAATTTTTATTTATTAGGATCATGTAACTCATCATGAGATCTTTTCTATATTTTTTCATTGAAGGTGACATGTTTGGTTCAGTTTGAGGTAGGTTTCTCCATGCATAGTTCATGAAAATAAAAAACCATTGTTTCTTGAGTTTTTAATACCTTATTTATTTTAAAATTCATTGAATGGTGTAAGTTTTAATGAAATATATAAATTTTAATTAGTAATTTTTTTTATTTAAAATAGAATTTTAATTAGAAATTTTCTCGTGCATGGTTGAAACAAAAATTTAAGACCTTATAGGTGTTTGATAAAATTTCTTGAATATTTTTTATAGATTCATGTTTTAAAAAATAATTTACCTATATTTATCATCCTTGAAATGTTTTAAAAATAAAGAAATATAGAATTATAATTCATTATTATTTTTATAATTCTTACCTTTGGTTTGTTTTTTTAATATGTAGTGATATTTTAAATGATAATTGGGTTCTTTATTAAGCATGTTAAATGTGTTCATTATGGAATTAAGTTTCATTATGGTTGAAATATTTTTTTTTAAATCCTTGAATCATAGATTATTTTAAAAGAACTATTCCATGTGTTAAACCCCTCTTTAAAGATATACGGCTTGGCTAAATCTTTATAAAAGTTGTTTTAGATTTATCCATTAGTTATTATTATTTAGATCTTGATGTTTGCATCATTAAGGTTTTTCATAAATATTTCCTTATGAAAATTCCAGTTTTAGAAAGTATGTTCAAGATATTTAATGTCCTTGAAATGCTCTCAAATTAAGTAAATTGATAATTATACTTTGTTATTATTTTTATAACTATTATATTTGGTTTAATTGTTTCTATGTGGAGTGATATTTTAAATTATACATGGGTTCTTTGTTAATATTGTTAAATATTTTCATCAAAAAATTAAGTTTCATTGTGGTTAATAATTGTTTTCCAAAGTATTCAATCATATATGGTTTTAAAAATGAGTCTTTAATTTTTTATACCTTAGTTAAAAGATTTCATTCCTGGTTGAAAATTTATAAAAGCTATGTTTGATTTAGACCTTATATATTAATATTTTGGGAGTGATGGTCTTATTAGGAATGTTGTACTTAATGAAATGAGACATGGTTTAGTGAGGGATTTCTTATGGAGGAGGTGAGAAGGTTTTTTTTTTAAGTTTTGAAATTTCATGTAATTGAATTTATGATTGAAATAATCATATCCAATTAGATAATAATGTGAAGCTAAGAACCTAGGAAAGGAATAATAGAATAATACAAATTGGTATAATGTGTTGTTCCATGATTTATACTATGATACAAAACATAACTAGACACTTTCACCACATGGTTATGGTTCCACATTTAGGGGTGACCCCATGCCACTGGGAAATGAGTATTTCTCTACCTAGAGGAAACACAAAATGGATTATTATTGTTCAATCGCAGAGATTGTATTGGGTTCTAGGTGACCTTATCCTTAACTTTCATATGAACACTCCCATAATGTTTTCTACTTTTGTTTATTTTCTTTATTAATAGTTTTATTTAACATTTATATATTTTTTACTATCCTTTAACAATGTATTCGATTTTTCTTCTTTATAGTCATTTATTCTATTTTACTCAGGCTGCTACTACTGTTGTTTACTTTTATTTTACTTTTATTTATGAAATTGAATGGTTTTATAATTTTGTTAATCCTTGAAATTAAATTATAATGGGATTTTAAGGTAAATTTTAAATGAAAGGATGTTCAAATTATACTTGATGATTTTATTATACTTTAATGACTTTTATAAAATAAAAAATTAAAAGAAAATGGTTATTTCAAAATTGAGTTGTTTTTTCTTCTAAAAAATGATTTTTTATAAGTTTTACAAGAATTTGTGCCTTTAAATTAAAATAAATTTACCTATTAAAATGTTTTAAAGATTTTTTTAAGGATAAAATGTTTTTATTGTAGAAAATAATTTAAGGAGATGGTTCCTTGTTTTTGGTTTTAATTAGAAAAAATATCCTTTTACACATTTATTTTCAAACAAGCATGAAAAAGTTTTTTGTTTTATGTGGGAATGTTACCTTTTGGGATTTTTAATCACACCTATATATATTTCAAGTTATATATTGTTTATTAAGGAGTTTGGTGTTGTCTAATTCATTTATTTAGTTAAACATGGAATGGGTTTTGAGGACATGGTTAGATGGTGAACTTGGTTCAAGTTTAGATTTTTGGATTAGTGTTTTGGCCTTCCTTTTATTTATATGGTACTATGCACATATTATATATTTTAGTGATATTTCATCTTTAGATTTCTTTTAACTCTATTATATCTCTTTTATTCTATATATATGTAAGTTATATGTTAATTTTTATCATAATTTGTTTGATTTGAAACATATTTTGGAACTACTTTTTTGGATTTCAGGGATGTATAACTTTTGAATAAGCCATGGTGGATTATCAGTCAAATTATACTATTCATTTTATTATGATTATTGGGAAGTACCATTCCCTAGTGCATTTCCTTGATGAAGAAGAACTAATTTATAGCCCATGAGTATTTGGAACACCCTTTAAATATTTTCATGGGATTGATCAGGTGATCAAATAAGGGGTGAATTAGGTTTGTTCATGAAAAAATGGTATTAATGCACATTTTTAATTTGGAATAATAGAATAAATGATATGATAATGTTGGATGTTAAGAGGTACATGCAGGGATATTCAAGCTATCTCAATTCCTTTTTAATCCTTGGGTTATCATGAGTTTTAGGGTTTCAAGTCTTGGTTTTGTTCTTGTTCCTCATATATTTCTCATGAATTTTGATTTTAATTAATAGTTTTTTGGATTATATAGAGATTATGAGAGTTGTTTTAAGGGTTTTCATGTTTTGGGGTGAAAATAGAAGAATCACTAGGGGCACATGGTTAAACTGTA
This sequence comes from Viscum album, assembly GCA_963277665.1. Classification (NCBI taxonomy): domain Eukaryota; kingdom Viridiplantae; phylum Streptophyta; class Magnoliopsida; order Santalales; family Viscaceae; genus Viscum; species Viscum album. The sequence continues at coordinate 2,103,408,144 of OY728140.1, read as the reverse complement.
TAGTATAGAAGTAAATCCCATGTGCATGGTTCTATTTAGATCCCAATGGTAGTTACATGGTTAGAGAAAAATCTTCCAAACTTTTCACAACCACTTAACCATATTTATTTTATATAATTAACCCCATTTTTATATAGATTAATTTTGGTTATGTTTTATTTTTATTTGTTAAGAATAAATGAGAATTTTAAGATGTTTTTATTTTATTTTGTTGAATTTTGTTAATAATTTATGTTTGAAAACATTGTTTTAGAGGTAAAAGATAAGAATTGAGGATAATAAAGAGGTTTCATAAATTGGGTTGAGATGAATTAAATGTTTTATATTTTTAAATGGGTTTCAATAAAAAAATTGACATTTAAAAGTGGGTTTCAAGTGGGGCTTTGATATTTATAAATAGGTATTATAAAATTATTTAAAAGAGAAAGCAGTTCCAGATTTTAAAAATAGTTTTAATACGGGATATTTGAATTCTAAAACTTCTCTTAAGTCAATTTTATTGATTTTAAAACTAATGGTAATTATTTTAAATCTTGTTGGGGGTGAATTTCAAGATTACTACAGTAGTATTGAAATAGGTACTACGTTGTACTATAGTAGCGAAAACTATTTATCTAATTTAGGCCTTGGGGCCACTGGTTTGGGCCTATGGGTCTTAGAGTATTTGGGTATCTAAGTACATTGAGACATTGAGACTTTGGGATAGAAGAATCCTTTTAGATAGAGGGACTTTAGGCCACCATAGGCCATCAGGACATAAGGCCTCTGGTCCATAGGGATCAAGAAGCATCCCAAGAGGATCATATAGGAGTAGGTCCCAAAGAGGATTTTGAGTAGGCAACATCCAGTAGAGCAGATCTAACCAAATAAAAAGAACAAGAGGGTATGAAAATTTCCATTGATACATGGAACCTTGTTTATTTTCATCAGGAAATGCTATCTAAACATCCATGCGAGGAGGGGATCTAGGCACCTTCAAAGATTCAAATGCCAAGGAATGGGTACTTCTTAGTGTAGTCTAGTTTGAGGCCTTAAAGTCATGTATTGGTCCATATGCCTCTAGGTCTTTGGGTCATGTATAAAACTTGTGTGTATAAAACTATAGGTTATATAAGGGTCCCCCAATCATTAAAATGGGGATTATCCCAAAATAGACAAAAATCTAAGGCCTTTTGGATTTAAGGGATAGTATTTCAAATGATAAGTGGTTTGAATTGTGGAATGATGATTAAAATTTAGTTTTAAATAGTGAACAATTATTTTTGAAATTTATAAAATAATATTCTAAAAGTAGGTTGAAATTAGTTTGGAATTATAGATATTGGTAATGATTTAAAATGGGCCTTATAATTTTTATTGGGATTTTATTCTTGTGTGATGGTGAGGACTCACTTCCGTTGTGTTCTGTTTTGACTGATGGTTTCTCTTATCGATATGATTTGAATTTTGGGTGTCCTTGATTAATTTTTGTATTTATTTATGTACTAGTATCCCTCTTAAATAATTATATATAGATTTTTGGGATCCCATTTAATGGAATGTTTATTGGGTTAATTTATTTTGTGGTTTGGAGGAGATATTTTAAGGTTACTGACCACTACCAGACTCTAGTGGGAGTGGTGGAGTTTAAACCCTATTGGTTTTGATTCGTAACCAAGATTTATTGACTTAATATTCATCCATAATTTGTGGCCTTAATTTTCAAACATAGTTTGAATTCATTTTCATCTAGTTTGATGATAACTGGGGAATGTAGTCACTCGGATTGTGAAGGTATTGTTTCCTTTGGAAAGGTAGTCAGTGATGAGTGGTGATTTTTCCTCTAATTTGGTAGAAATCCTATACCTTGTTAGAATTGGAGGTAGGATAAACCAAATATGGATATTTGGCATATACTTGAGAGAATCCTATCATTAACATCCCCCCCTTATGAGGTGGTATTCATTGGTTCATTTCTATTTTGGTTATCTTGGTCATTCTAAGCCATATTGTTGAAATTTTTTTGACCTGCCATCATTATGATTGGATGAGTACTTTAGAAATATATAAAAATTTATATATCATTTTTTTAAACTAGGTATAAGTATATAGAGCCTTTTTAATTTGTTCTATTTTCTTTCCCTCTTTTTCTCCTCTCCCTCTTTATTCTCTTTATCTATGCTGCTAGTCTATAAGATTCTATTGTTGTCTTTGGGAATGTTTGGTGCCTGTACTCATTTGGATAATGTAATGATTTTTTTATTTCTGTGGATGTTCCTTTTAATATTTTTATCTAATTAAATCACCTCACTCATGAGTGTTTTTTTAATGTATCTTTACACCCTGACATATTATAGGGGACATATTTCCTTTGGGTTGGGATAGGTTGCTCCATGAAAATTTATTTAAAATTTAAAACCTGAATTTCTTATGTTTTCAAAGACCATATTTATTTAAAAATTCATTGAATGGTGTTAGTTTTAAAGGATCGTATAATTATTTTCTGACCTTATCAAATTTTATGACTTATAAATGGGATTTTATATGAAAATTTGGTCATGTATGGTTGAAATTTATTTTTAAGACCGTCTATATATTACAAAAAATGTATTTAATACTTCCTTATGCCAATTAATGTTTTTAAAAGAATATTCAATATATTTAGTTCCATTGATTTTTTTCAAAATAAATATATTAATAATTATACTTGGTAATTATTTTTATAATTATTATCGTTGTATTGATTCTTTTGATGTGTAGTGATATTTTAAATGATACTTAGTTTCCTCGTTAATCATGATAAATGTGTTCATTACGGATTTAAATTTCACTATGGTAATTTTTTTCAATTTATTCAATCATATTTAGTTTTAAAAGGATTATTCTATGTTTTAAACCTCATTTTTAATATTTATGGACTGATTTTCACTTTATAAAAGTGGTTTTTGGATTTATCCATTATCTATTAATTTATTGATCTTGATGGTTTCTTCAAGAATGTTGTTCTTCATAAAATAGGGAATTTTTTAGTGAGGTATTTTTTGAGAGTTGGTGAGTTTGTTTTTATATGTTTTTAAATTTCTTGTAATTAAATTTATTACTTACATACTCACCTCTATTTAGTTATTCATGGGAACCTAAGAACCAAGGTAAGGACGACTAGGATAGTGCTTCTAGGAATGGGTAACCATACCTAGGTTTTTATGAGGCTACAACTCTAACAAAAAAAATTCATGAACTAGATAAGGGTTTACTTTTAGGGTTGAACCCTACCCACTATGCATTGAAAATTTCTATCCCTAGTGGTCTAACACAATTGATTATGATCGTTCAATCACTGATATAACATAGGGTTTTAGGATAAATTGACCATAGATTCCCTAGGGAAACTATCATTAGGTTTTTTACTTTGAGATATTTTCTTTATTGATAGATTTATTTACTATTTATGTTTTTTATGTTCCATTCACAGTGTATGTTATTACTGCTTTTTTTATTTATTTATTCACTTTTAATTGGGATACTGTTATTGATAACCTTTAATTCCATTACATGTGTGAACTTTAATCCATCAAATGTTAAGAATTTTTTTTAATAAAATGGGAAGATCCCAAAATGTTCAAGGGGGTCTAAAATAATGGAGAAGACGCCCATCACCCTTGGAAATGCTAACACACTCAAGGAGAATGGAATCTAGGGGAAGTAAAAAATGGAACAAGAAATTTTTTTCAACTTAAATTATTTTATTTTCTAAGATTTTAAATATTTTACTAAATAATAATTTAAAATATATGGTTTATTTCAAAAGTGAGATGTTTTTATTTATTTTTATGTGATGTGATTAGTTGTTGAGGTTTGGATTGAAACAATTACATTCATTCAAGTATCCTTTAATTCTTAATTTTTTAAAATCCTAATTTTGTTTAAAAGAACATTTTTTTCATTGTAGATTTAAATTATATAGATTTTTCCACATGATTTTTTTAATTATAAATTCAAAACACATTTTCATCGATGTATTTTGAAACTATGATGAACATGTTTTACTTTTATAGGTAATGAATGAGGTGTTGGATGGTTACCTACATGGATTTTCTCTTATTCCTACATATAGTTTAGGACTTTTATAGAATCTTAAAGAATTAATTTTTATGGACTTCATTCCTTTAGCTGATCATTGAAGTTAATTTTAGTGATAAGGTTGAATAATGACCATGGTATTGGATGTGTACTAAAATATAAAATCTTATGATGCATGTAACTTAGATACATTTAGTATATACATATATCACGTTAATATTTAGTATATGATACTATTTATATATAACAGATTAATAAATAGTATACATATAACATGTTGATATATAGTATATGAAATTATTTATGTTTATATATATAATGAACATATAAGGCATGCATGTCATGCATGTAAATTACATGCATATCATGAATGTATAGAAACTCTAGTATTTATGAAGTTCATGGATGAAATATACATGAATATGATGCATGTACACCCACAATGCATGAAAGAGAAATTTTAATGCATCCTATGAATCCCATTTCTATATGCCATTTTCCCATGTGGTTTCATTTCATGAAATCCATTTTTAATGAATTAAATTATTTTCATTATTATTTTTAAACATAAGAATAAATAATGGGTGTAATTAGATGATACCCATAATACCGAACATGTTCCAAATCCATGGAGGAATGTTGTGACCTTACCATTAAAAATATAATTATTATTCCTAATTAGAATTGATATAGTTGTTTTTTCAATTATTATTTTGATCAATAGTTTCATGAAAAGTTGATAGAATTGTAATCCTTCATGTAACCAATTCATCTCCTTCATTGGAGGCACTATCAACCCTATGGATATATGGTTATCCTCAAAAAACATTCATGGATCAAAAATTTGATGTCCCCCCATATGGGTAGGAGAGATTTTTCTGTTGTGCCTCATCTCCTTCACCAAGTGTTCTCCATAGAACTAGGAAGAAGAAGGTCACTAAACTACCGAACCAGGTATTCTCTATTTTATATAATTATTAACACATATATGTTAAGGAATTATTGAGTCTATGTGTTCCACCAGTTCATTTACTGCAATCAAGTGATTCGGTCCATGAAATCACAAAATTTTATTAAAATTGATTGATAAAAATATGAAGAACATGATACTTTCCTGATAAAATATTCTGTTATAAATAATTATCATCAACAACATGAAACATAACTTTGACTCAATAATAGATAAGATTAATGTATGAAACTCTCAATATTGATAGCTTGTGAAAATCACTTATGTAAAAGAGATTATTTGTTTTAAAAAAACACCCTTCTGAGTATCCAAAATAATGATGAAATTTGATAGGTGTATCTTACATTCTTATTTAAAGCATAAAATGATCCTTTTAAGATATGATTAATTATTTTTATATTTATCATATTTTATTTGATTGTTTGGATAAGTTAAATAAAATTTTACCTAATTTTATCAATTTTTTGAGATAAATAAACTAGGCATGAGATGTCTAGGTTTTATTTCTTTATAGAAAGTAGAAATGGATGAAAGTTTAAACCATGAGAATAAAATTTAATATTAAGAGTCCAATAATTTTTTTTCTAATATGCAATGGAATTTAAATATAAAATTACCAGGAAAGGGTAGTAATGATTCCTGTAGATGGAATTGTTTGAGGTAATTGAAGGAGTTTATAAAAATTTTGAGAATGTCCATGTCAGGTATCAGTGTTATATAATTTTTTTAATTTTTTATAAAGGTTATGTGATACTTAATGTTTGTTTTGTATTTTTTTAATTATACAAGAGTTAAAAATCATGGGAATAATTGATATATATTTTATTTTTTATTCATGTAATGATGAAAACATTTGTTACATCATATCTTTTAATGTAAATATATATGTCAAGAATAGTTGAATATAAAATTAAATATTTTCATCTTTATAATGTTTATCTTATGTAATAAAGGGATATTATTTATTAAAAAAAATGTTTTTAAAAATAATATGAGATAATTAATTTAATACAAAAGGTTTATAATTCATCAAATTTTATAACATGTTTGAAAAAGAGATAAGGATTAAAGTGTTTATCTAATAATTTTTTAAAATATGAGGGAAGTTTATCCCATCACTCGTTAGTGAAATGTTATAAATAATAATATTATTTTCAATAAAATTATCAAACCTCATAAAATACCATCTGTGATATAGTAAAAAAAATATTTCTTAAATATTCCTACTAAAAAGAAATAAGTGTTGTTTCCTAACAAAAATAAGTATGTGTTGAATCTTATAAAAATATTAAGATAAGGACTTTAATGTAAAAGATTCTAGTGGTAGTATTTTTTTACTTAAATAAGTTCACAGTTAACAAATAAAATATTGTATGAGTTTTTCTTTTAATTGATTCCACTAAATATACTGAAGAATTTTAGGATATTGATTGTAAAAAAGAAATATAATGGTTATATTTAGTTACCATGGGAAATTTAGTTTCAAAATTTTCTAATAATTATTCCAGTAAATTTGAAAGTGAATTTATCTTAAAGAACTTTAGGACATAATATTTATTAAAAATGTAAACAATTATACTAATTTTAAAGAAAAAATTTTAGGGAATATATTCCAAGTATGATGATGTTAAAATTATATTGAGTTCTTAGTGGACAAAAAATTTCTTGAATTGAAACATTTTATATTGTTAAGTTAATAAAATTGAATATGTAGAAAAGGTTGAACATTAGGATTATAAATCCTAAGTATCACCATTAATCAAACTATATTACTTTATATATGTCACTAACGAAAGAGTTTAGTGGGTGAGTTCAATTAGACATTCACATAGAGATGTGAAATAAATTATAAATTGGAGTAATAACATAAAAAAACATAGAAAATGTATCAAACATAAGGATAAACTAGTATTTTATCATAAAAAATGTGATAAACAGACACTTATATGAGATTTTTCAAAATATTCTTAAATGTGTTTAAGAATATAAATTTTTTTATGGTTTTATAAGAAGTAAAATATCCATTTATCTTTAATTATTGTGTGATATTACTTTTCATGAACAATATAATGATATATATCCACTCAAAATAAATTATAGAGTTTTCCCTAGTGGTTGATTATTAAGAAGTATATTGGGTTCTATTTTATATATTTATTCATATATCCTGAACCTTTCTTCTATTCGAGGTTTTATCATTCCCTTTTGGGTGTTAGTTAATCATGAAAAGATCATATGATGATCCTATAATGTCTTACACATGGGTTTGAAGGATATTTCCAATTTGGTATTTTTAGTTTCCTTTTCTTAATATGGTAACATATTCATATTATCCATTTTGGATACCTTATATCTCAGTCCTTCTTTTTGGTATGTTGTATCTATTTTATGTTATGTGGATGTGATTTGGATGCCTATTTTTATTACTATTTGTTTGATTTGATATATATATATATATATATATATATATATATATATATTATAACTGATTGTTTGATTTATATAGGAAACTTACTTAAAAACGATCTATGTAAAATTATCAACAAGTTTATTAAGTGCATTTATTATCATTATTGGGTGAAAACTTTACCAAGTAAATTTCCTTAAGGCTCAGAAACTAGTTTCTATACTATAGGGATTAATAACTCCCTTCAAGCCTTACCATGATGGCCTCAGGTTTCTCGGATGAGGGGTGACCTAGGTTGGTTCGTGACAAGGGATATGTGATGTCCTCATCTACTTTGGAGAATGACATGTGATGTGTTCACACATCTTTTTAGTCTATACCCAAATAATTTAGAATGTATGATTAAAATATATGGGATTGACATAATTCATGTTACATGGTTACTTGATGTCTTGGAAAAATGAATTATATGATTATACATACTTTTATATGATAAAATTGGTGGGAACATGTATAGAGATACATGTTTTTTATATAAATAATGTCATATCCCTTTTTATACTAAATAAAATTTATGATTTAATATTATTTTCAATAAAACTAAGGAATATGGGGTCACACATTCTAGTTTTTTAATGAGGATATAGTTTTTCTATAAAGTTTTGGTTCAAAACATTCACAACCACCTCAATAGTGTTTTAGATTATATCAAAAAAAATACTTTGAATAATTTTTATATGTTATTTCATATGATGTAACAAATGGTGAAAATTAATTATAGTTATTATAATAAGATTTTTAGAATATATAAAATGGGTGCTTTGTATATGGACTTAAAAGCTGTTACATATGATGTTATATAAGATAAAAAGAACACTAAGTCTAGGAGGATTTAGTGAAAGTAGTAGATTGATGGAAATATGGAATAAAGGGTTCACAAAAACATTGTGGTTTAGACGATGTTGTGGTTTATGTTACTGTGAACCGATATATAGTTAGGTTAATTACATTGTGTTTTTCATTATGAGAGTTTACATGATATATAATTTTTAATAGTTAGGGGAGTTTGAAGGTCCAAATTGATTATTTAAATGTTAAATATTTTATCATAAGTGAAGGGTTGAGAGTTACAATAATTGTAACTCCTAAATAATTTATAAAATTATCTATTTAATAGATATAAATATTTTAAATCTAAAGGGTCTCTATTGATAGCTATATATTGGATCTTCTTTTGTGATTCAGTTTGGAAAAATCATTGTGAAACTCTTGGGATGAATTTCTCACTAGCACTCTTTCTCTCGTCCTCTTTAAACTTAATGTTCTATAAAATCACGATGGAGAGGGAATCCTTCATAAGAATTTAGATATTAATCTAGTATATAAATACACTAAAATAAATTAACATGTTATTTTATTTATAGTTATAATTATAAAACTCATGTGGATTGTCTAGATCAATAAAGAATATGGAATGTCATTCTTTTTTCATTTTATTATTAATTATAAACATATATATAGTGTTATAACAATTTTTTGGGTATTATTTGATGTCGATAGATCAATATGTTAATAAAATTAACTATATTGAGAAGATAATGGAAATCCAGATAGAAGAAGGGTGTGTCTGAAATTTTTTCAATCAGATCTAGACCATCGACATGAAGACCAGGATTGTAATTTTAATATGGTAATCTGACACAAAATTCTTAAGAATTTCTATCAAATTTTAAATAAGTTTTCTTGAAGAAAGGATCATGAGACTCACCTTGAGTCCCATAAATAACATTCTGATTATAATGAATAAGTTAATCGGATTATGCATGAATTCGATGTAATATCTAATGATGATATGCCATTTTTTAATTCTATAACATCATAAGTCATCTGAAAAATTTATGATGAAAACATTAGGAAAGAAAGGGTGATAACAAGTGTTATTAATCATATTTAAGTTTATTTGGAATGGAAAAAGTTACTGGAAGGATGATAAGTGAAAATAAATCCCAATATAATTCAGATGAAACTCTTCTGATTCTAAATTCTTTCAAAGTATTGAGTAAGTCATGATTATAAGAAGGAGTTTGTGGAAGAAGAAAGTAATTGAAGTCAAATATTTTTTTCTCTTAGTTCATCTATGTGAGAACACCCTAAACAAAATTGTTTTAAGGCTATGAAGTTCTATTCAAAATGTGAGAAGATAAAGATGTTGGTTATTAGTCAAACCAATAAGTCACAAGAAAAATATATTCAAAAAAAGATGTTGGTAAGAAAATAAGCTTCTATGGATGCTAGTCCATCGGACATGGAGTTCCACCAATCATCAGATACCCTACCAGCTAAAAAATTTAATCAAAGGCCAAATTTTTTTATTGGGAATTGTTGAGATCGATGCATAGAAGGACTTATAATATTGATTAAATAGATGAAGATCCACAATATAGTAGACTATTTTCATCATGTTGAATTATTTTAGTTTCAATTGGATCAAGAGAGATAGAACTATGGTATATTTTTTCAATTGATTAAGAGTCATTAGACTATCACTACCACCAATTATCAGAATGTAGTAGAGAGAGATCAAGACAGATGACACTAATAAAATTCATCGAACGATGAACTGCCTCAGACACATGATCTTCTATCTGAGGAAAATAATAAAAGGGATAATTATTTAAAGCAATTATAAAAGTTTTTTCAAGGGGAGATTTTAGTTTTAATAGATTAGAGAAAATGTTTGTAAAAGAAGTTTTAATCTGGTGCTGATGTGTTTCCAAGGAAGTGATGAAATCATTATATGTTTCCACTATTTTTGTGAAAAAATAAAGGCAATTGAAGTTTAAAAAAATTTCCCCAATTTTTGTGGTAGAATGGTTTGATTTTTTACATTTAACAGTTGGTAATGATCCTCAAAATGATTTGTTTGTTTTCAGTTCTTATTTAGAATCATAATGATAAGTCATTTCCTTTTCATATGTTTCAATTGATGTGGAAAAATTTAATGAATAATCTTTTATCTTCATTATAATGACGAAATCAGAGTAAAAAATCAAAATCACACTAAAGATTGATTAGAAATTATGAAGTAAGATGAAGTTGGGAGAACATTTGAGAAGGTTCAATAACAGTTGAAATTTTATGAAGAATTCAAATATATAACTAAAATTCAAGGTAATTTTAAGATTATAGTAATTTTGTTAGGAAGGGATGTTTTTATGAATCTATCCTAGACCACATTTGGAACACTTATAAATAATGTGATGTAAATTGTACTTTTACTAAAACTTATACTCTTCATGGGTGTATATAGAAGGTGGAGTGTCGAATGGTTTTAGATAGAATGAGTTTCTATATTGAGAATTACTAATGAGGTTTTCAGGAAAGAAGAAGAAGAAGAAAAATATCGTATTCAGAGTTTATCAAAATGGACTAGGTCATTAGATTGGGAAATTAGATCGATGATTTAAAACAGAGACTGAAGTGGTTTATAATTGTTTTAGTAGTATTCTGGAAGAGTTATATTATCAAAAGGATCATTCATATTGAATAATCAGGCTGGGAATCAAATTTAGTATCACTACAAAGTCCAAATAATTTATTACCTACTGTTGCGTAGGAAAGTGAAGACTTTTTTATGTTTAAATTTTTAAAAATAGACAAGGTAACACAAATTCTGTTAAATAATTTCTTGTTACATGAATTGTATGAATTTTGGTATTGATCATAAAACTAAAAAAATTTAAGGGTGTGTCCTACTTGTTTTTTCCACACTAGATGATTGTTTTCTAGTGTATTTCTTGGTATTGGATCGTTTCTAAACCATACAAAGTATGTAGCTTCTCTTATTGAGTACTGAACCATGTAAATTCTTATGTTCCTATGGATATGTGACTGTTTTTTTTCAGCAATGACACAACTCCTTAACTAGTGGTCAAGGTTATTTCAATGGAAGGAAACTTAAAAGAAAAAATATAACTGATTCCCCCCTCCCCCTATCAGGGATACTTAGATCCTAGATGGGTAGTCTTAATTGGAATCAATGTCAAAGTTTCCCTTCATTTACTCTCTGTTGATGTTTTTGAAATAGAATTTGTTATAGAATATGTGATTTTGGTGAACAGTAATGCTATTATAATCTTAAATTGTTTGAATTATCATATCTAGAAATATATAATGTTGTTGTATCTTATGTCTCATAGGTATGAAGTTTCGAATGATTCTATAGATTCCCCCTTTATTTAGAATACTCCACCTATAGCTTTTGATAACGAGAATATTGAGAATAATGGAAGAGATAAAAATGATTTATTATCATCATTATCTGAAAGTGAGTTTCTTATATTAAAGAGATTTACCACTATTAATGATTTCTCGGATAAGTTGAATAACATTTATGAAGGAAATAAAAAATCAAAGAAAGTAAAGTTACAAATCTGAATATTGAAGTATGAGGTTATAAAGATGGGTGAGTATGAATCTCATGATTACTTCTTTACTAGGGTAAATAATTTTTTTATCACTATTATATGTCTTGGTGAAAAGTTGGAAGATTATACTACTGTTGAAAATATTTTAATAATTCTTTATACCAAGTTTGATACCAATGTTTCTACATTAGAAGATAGAGATGATGAAACATCATCTCTAGATGATTTTCATAGTACTCTAATTACTTATGAAATGATTAGTGTGAAATTTATGAAGAGATAAAAAATTTTGATCATGAAATTTCCTTCAAGGATTCCAAGAAAGAAAATACTATGAATATTCTTAAAGAATAAGTTGGAGATTCTAATTCTGAAATGAGGTATGTAAAAATATTGATAAAATGTTACTCTTATTTTCTAAAAATTTGATAAAAGGTACATTAAATTATTAAGTGAAATGTCCCTTATTTTTTTTTTAAATGTGGATATATTGGGAAATTTGATTCTAATTTCCCAAGGAGAAAGGATAAGGATGAAAGTGAAAAATAAGAAAGTGATGAAAAGAAAGAAGGCGAATAAGATATTGGAAGAAATAGTGTGATAAGAAAAAATCATATTCTAAGGGGAAAGAAAATAAGTTCTTTAAATCTAAAAGGATAATTTTTTTATTAAATGATGATGATATAGAAGAGTTTAAAAATGTTTTTGAAGGAAACAAATATATTGTAATAGTTAATATAGAATCTTATACTAGCAGAGAATGTAGTCGTTCTAAAGAAGACGAAAGTGAAGATGAATCTGAAAAATATTTTTAGAAATCTAGAGAAAATACATTTATTAAAATATTTAACACTTAAGTTTTTAGAATAAACACTTTTGATGAAAAATAAACTCAATTATAATTTTATTTAAAATACAAATTTAATGAATTTCTGAGAAATATTGAAAGGATCGAGAAAGTGATCAGAGAATTAAAAAAATAAAAACTCTCCAAAAAACAACCAATAATTTATTCTTGATGATAAAGTTAAGCTACTCAAATATATTGATAATTTTGATAAATGCCTTGAGAAATAAAAGGACCATAATGAACATATGGAAGTTAATTTTAAAGAGAATGAAGAAGAGTTATAACTTTTCCAATAAAAACATTCAAAAACTGAATAGAGGGTTACAAGTTTCAATAACTCAATTTCTGATATTGGTGAGAGATATCGAACGGATAAACATAATAATTATAAAAAGTTACCTTCAAAGGTTGAGAATAAAGTTGAATATATTTATAAGAAAAAGGAAAGTTGGTAAGGTTATGTATGTGGCCAAAACCAACAATGTGGAGAATTCAAAACTTTTTAAAAATTATGATTCTAAAAAGGTTTCTATAACTTCTAATTCTAATAAGGATGAAATGAAAAGATATCAAAAATGTAATATTTCAACTGATAACCAAATTTTTTGTAATAAAAAAATTAATAAAGTTGATAAGGTTGATGAGAATCATGTCCAAAAATCCAGATGATATGGAAGTTTTAGAGGAAAATGTTTTTTCTTTGGATGATACTGGAATTTTGGTCGATTTGGGAATATGAATAACATGTGTTGGTTCAAGAAACAACATTATAACTATTCCATGTGTTATTGAAAGAGAAGTTTTTGGGGGATTCAATCCTCTTAATGTAATAAATCTGAGAAACATATTTTGAGACTTGAGAGAAATACTCGTAATGAGTCTGAAAAAATTGAGTGCTTGGTTACTTGGACAGAAGAAATAATAATGAATAGAAAGTTGTAAGAAGCATAAAAATTAGCTGAAGCAAAATGGAAGAAAAAATTTACTTAAAATGAGAAAAAATTTGATAAAAATATATCAACATACTATTATTTGAAGAATAAAAAAAGATTAAAGAGATTTGAGAAACAAGGGAATGTTACTAAAAGTTGTTTGGCTATGTTAAAATAACAAGAAAAAAACATGAAGAAGATGTTTAAAAATAATTTTAATTAATATATCACTAAATCTAAGAAGAATTTGGATTCTTCATCATAAGATTATATATATGAGAATAAAGTTGTTAAATTTTTTGAGAAGGATGAACACAAGGAAGAAAACACATCCAATGCAAAATACAAGTAAAAGAAGAAAAATGTAAGACTCAGAGAGGTCTCTCACTTAATTTTTTTTTCTTCAATGAAATAACTAAGGTTATTTATTATTCCTATAATTTTTTTATAGTTTTACTAACTTGTAGGTAATTAAAGGATTTTAAATAAGGATGTTTATGTTGTTGAGTCTCTTACCCTTCTTGAAAATTAAATTAATAATGATATGAAAAACAAGTTTCTGAAGAAAAAAAATCTTATTCACTTTAGCTTTCTGTTTTTTGTTAATATGGTTGTAGATTACTTTTATTTTAATCAAATCCTCTGATGTATTACCCAAATATGATAATATTGAATGAAAAATAAAAAGGTATTACATGAAAGTTCTATTTTCAAAAACATTGACAACCTTGAATATAAACTCTTGTTTTCTACACTAGGTTTTCCCCCATAGGCTTATTGTTGTTAAATTAAAATATATTTTTTAAGAAACTCATGTGATACTTATATTGTCCTAAATAAAGATTTAATGTTTTTAAGATTAACAAAATTTATCAAGAGTAGAACCTTTGAATTTGATTATCAATAAGGGAGAGAGATAAGAAATAGGTGCAAAAATAAAGTAATGGGGAGAAGATAGAGTTAATAAAACAAAACGTGGAGTTTTTTTTAAGTAGGTAATGACAAAAAAACAAAGGGGGATATTTTTTGGACGAAGTTTTATTTTGGTTGTATTTTTTGTCAATAAAAAAATATGTTAATAAAAGTAAGTATGTTGAGAAGGTAATGGAAATCCAGATAGAAGGAGGGTGTGTGTGCAATGTTTTCCAACAGATATAGACCATCAACATGAAGAATAGAATTTTAATTGTAAAATGGCAATCAGATGAAAAATTATTAAGAAATTCCATTAGATTTTGAATATGTTTTTTTGGAAGCAAAGGATCATCGGACTTACCTTGAGTTTGATAAAGAATGTTATGATCATAATTAAGAATTTAATCAGAGTCTACATGAATCTGATGAAAAATATAATGATTATTTGATGTTTTGTAATTATCAAATATCATAAGTCATCTGAGAAAATTTTGAGGAATTATTTATAAAATTAAGGTGGATAAGAAGGGTTTCTAATCATATTGAGTTTTCTTATGAATGAACGAAGTTCTTGGAAGGATGTGAAGTTACAATACCTTCTATAATAATCCATATGATTCTATATCGATTCTAAAAGTTTTAAAATTGAAGAGGAAGTATAATTATAAGTATTTTTTTGTGTATAAAGAATATTATTGAAGTCAATTCTCTCTAGTCTCAGTTCATCATTATGAGAGCACTTGATGAAGAATTGTTTTATGGTTGTAGATTTATGTTGGGAACATGATAAAGGAATATGGTGGTTTTCAGTTATACAAATAATTCAAAAGAAAAAAGTATTTATAAAAAGGTGTTGGTAAGAAAAGAATCTACTACTGACTCTAGTTCATCAGATGTGGAGTTCCACCTATCAACACATTCCATAAGGTATTCAATAGGGGATTAGAGAAATACTTGTTTTTAATGGGAATTTCTGAGAATGGTGTGTGGATGGAAGTCAAAAACCAATCAACCATATTAAGATCCACAACATAGCCTCCATTTTCATCAGGATGATTTATTTTGGTTTCAATTGGTCCAGGAACGATATGAGAACTCTAATATGTTTTTAATTGAGTCAAGAGTCATCAGACTCACACTAACATCAACTATAAGAATGAAGTAGAAACCGATAAAGCAGGATTACATCGATAAAAGTCATTGGATGTTGGAATTCATCTGACATAGGATCATAGGTCAAAGGAAAAGAAGAAAAGGGATAATTGGTTAAATAAATTACCAATGTTTTTTAATGGGATCTTGAAGTTATAAGATATTAGATATTTTTTTTCAAATAAGTTTGAAGCTCGTGATGATGTATTGTTGGGAATTAATGACATATTTAGAATTTTACAGTATCTTTATGATAAAATAATGGAAACATAATTATATAAATGTTGAAAAAAGTTATATGGAAGAATGGTTTGAATGGTTACTTCAAATACTTGGTATGGGGCATCAAAATGAGTTGTTTTTTTTCAGTTAGTACTGAGAATCATAATTATAAGTCATTTAAATTTCATATGATTAAATTCATGTGAATAAACATAATGGAGAATCATTTAACTTCATTGTAATTAGGAAATCCTAGAGACAATTGAAATTGTAATGAAGGTTTATTAGAATGTTTGAAGAAAGTTGATGTTGTCAGAATATTCAAGAAGGTTTAATAATAGTTGAGAAGTGATGAATAATTTAAAGATGTAACCAAAATTCAAGGGAATATGAAGTTTCAAAAAATTGGGTTAAGATGGATTGTTTTTAAGAATCATATCTAAACCATATTTGGAACACCTATAATAGAGGGAATTACATTTTACATTTAACAAAACACATACAGTTCATGGGTGAATTGAGAATGCGAATCCCTGAATGTTTTTAGAGATAAAAAGTTTCTAGAGTGATAATTCCTAATAAGTTTTCCAAATAGAAGAATAAGAAGAAGAAGGATGACTATGAGGAGGAAGAGGAAGATCATATTCAAAGATCACCAGAATAGACTAGGTGATTAGACTCACAAATTGAATCAGTTATTTGAGAATAAGACTGAAACAATTCATAATTGTTTCAGTGGTATTTCAGAAGTGTTATATTATCAAATAGGTCAATTAGACTAGAGAATCCGACTAAGTGTCATTACAAATTCCAGAGTAGTTCTTAAATTCTACTGGTTAGAAAATTGAATAATTTTTTTGTAGTTTATATTTTTGAAAGTTGACAATGTAGAACAAATTTTATTAAATAATTTTGTACTACATGGCTCACCAGAACTATTGTGTTGATCATAGTGCTACACAAGTGTAAGGGTATATTATGGTAAAAAAAGGTTACAATCACTTCCATGGAAGTTATTAGTATCCAATTTACATTATTCATATCATTAATATTTTATTCCAAAATTATTATCTCAGCATCATAAACAAATTAAGGCGTACATTTTCATCAAACATGTGTTTTACAAAAAATCAAATTATTACTAAATCACTTTTCCTGGGCATCATAACCAATCCACACAATTTTATAAATCCTTGATGAAAAAGTACTATAATACAATCCTCTTATATTCAAACATTTTTATAACCATTACGTTATTGAAAAAATACACAAATGACATCATTATTGTACCAAAAAATAAGCACATTAATCATTTCTCTTTTTCCATCGAAGTATCATAATCTTAACCATGATTTCTTTTCCCTTTTTGGGGTATATTCCTTTTGTTCATGAGATATTGATTTTCATAGTGTGTTATCTCCTTGTAGTGGAAGCATTTCACTTTTTAATTTTCTTTCTTCCCTTTAAAATTATGAACTTGGTGGCTTTTATCTCTATACTTATAATAAACTCTCATTCCCTTCGATAAAGCATCATGTTGTTTCTTTCCATAATTATCGAATGTGGGAAAATAATTATTTCTCTTATTCTATTTATAAATATTTTGACCTTCCATACTCTTATTTTTGTACTTTCCTTTGAATCCTTTGGATGTGGAGAATTATTTACTAATATTATTATCACATGTTACTATGTCTTCATATGATGAGAGTTATTATGAGATTATTTACCTTTAAAATATTGTTCAAAGGAAATAAAAGATATTATCCTTATTACCCTTTGGATCTGTTATATTTATGGGGTTCAAGTTCCTTCTAGTAGGCATCATTTCTAAATGACGAAATAATGTAAATTAGTTTTTATAATTATATAACATAATGTATAATCCCAAAACTAGTAAAATACATAACATAAATTGAAAATTTTATGCGTAGCTAATCTAATAATCATGATCATGGGTTCTTTGGGGACTTTATTGATTTTTAATCATTACTAATATTTTTAAAGATATTGTGAATTATCCTAAGCATATCCCCCAATATTGTAAAACCAGGTGCACAGTAAGGCCCGTTTTCGACTGCCATGTTACGCCGAGTGAGGCTAGACAAACCTTGTTAGAGTTGTTACCCATAGGCACATCTATGACAGTAAGAAATGCACTTGTATTATCTTGAAAATGATATTTTTCTATGAATAACCACATAATCTCTTCCTTACTAAGATTCTAGGATGTTCTTATATACTTATCGTTAAATTATATATTTAGGATATGTTATGTAATCTATGTTTTCTAAATATAGTTTCCAAGGTTGGAGCTAAACCTACTCTGATACCAACTGTAATTCGTCAACCTAAAATCCAAGATCTGGTGCATTGTTACTTTAATTTGGAATATATACAAGATTCAATTTCAAAGGGACCGAACCGTTTAGTAGTTTTGTAAAACAAGATTACATACATGATACCCTGATTACACTGGGAAAGGAAATAAAGCATAACAAAAATAAAATCTCCACATCCTTGAAATTCATTCAAAGGATTCTTCTTCATAACTTGGGGAAGGGAAACATAATAAGGGTGAACTAAAATTCATCTAAAGGGTAAGTATAGTGTAAGCAATAACGAAATAATGAGAAAAAAATTATATAGAAATTTCAATAACTAAAAACACATGTCATTCAAATAACTAGAAAATGATAATAAATATCAAATTGTAAATAAATAAAATACCTTCCATTTAAAAAATAATATTATAATCAAATTTATTCAAAAATAATTCCATAGAAATAATCTCATGGATAGTAATAATAATAACTGAAATATATGTGAACGAAATTCTTAATTATAGGATGTCTTGTCGAAGGAACATGAAAACCTATTCCATCAAGACCTTTAAAATTATGGTATAAAACCATAGGTAAAAAATTGTTCAATTTTCACAACTCATTTGTCTCATGAGAACCTATCGATTCATTGAGGGGATATATAAAGTCCAGGCCCTACCTGTCACTGGAATTCTAAAGAATTTATTATATAGAATAATTGATTTAATTAATAATTAATATTACATTTCAAATATCCATGTTTAATAAATAATAAATATTTATCAATAATTACCAAGTGGTGGATAGTGAACAGTAAGGGTTTTTGATATTGATAAATGGAAATATTATTGAATGGTAATTATAAACATTCTTGAGGAAAATAATATTTAAACATTCCGAAGTGTTCCACAACACATTGAAACATTCGAATCACAATTCCAATGAAGGAATAATATTAAATGAAACATAAAATATAACTAAAATAAGTAGATTCATGATATGACATTTAAAAAGGTATTACATACTCTATATCAAAGAAACTAGGTTTATAACATTATAATATTCCTCAATGAAATGAAATTGTGATGAAATCCCTTACCAATTTGTAATCATTTATTTAAAAGTATTCAAATTTATAAAAGAAAATATTTTATTTTAAAATAACATTATAAACTTGTAAAGTAATCTTCAAAACATTTGGGTGTCATGACGGTAGAAAATACCATTCATGCCGTATAATTTAACAACAAACATTGCTTTTCTTCTGTAAAAAAGGCATAAAGTAACTTGTTTTGGAAAATGAAAATAATATTGATTTTAAAAGCATTTTATAGAAACTAAAAAATGGGTAATAATTTATTTAAAAAAACATTGAAAATTTATAAAACCATTTTTGAAAACATTTTTAGAAAACACTAATAAGGAAGAGAAATATTTCCGAGTGGAGACTTTAAGAAACAATCTCGAATAATGTTGAGATTGTGAAATAACCCCATACCTCATTATAATTAGTATATTTGTATGCCACCATTAAATAAATAATACCATAATATTTAGAAAAATAGTCATAAAATACATTCATGGGTAGTACATACACCATAGAAAACATACCTGTGGTGAATATGTCATAAGTCTCACAGAAATAAAAGTGGGACTAGAAATACCCTTACCTTATTCTTCCTTTAGTAGAACAGGATTTAACCTAATTTATAATGGTTTTAAACATGTTATTAACATATATTATAATCTTATTATTATTAATGATATCATATATTATATTCTTATATTATTTTATCACCTGATTGTTGATAACATTTCATTATTACGCAAGACCAATGGTATTATTCCCTTAATATAAAAAGAGTAAGGAAGTGGATGGTATATTAATTTTTCTAGAATAAATATAATTTCATTATTATCATATATATCCATTATTTACATCATTATACGCATCTAAATAAATTACTGATGAAAAAATGATTAAACCACAATGTGGAGATGGTAAGTCGTACACACACACACATGTTTATTTTTCTTTTGATAGGATGGATAAAACATGGAATATGGTTACACTATAATCATGATAAATTATTAGAATATATTTAATATAGGTTTTATTACTTTGTAATGTATAAAAAACCTAAATCAGTAGTATAAGAAGAAATGAACTTGGATGAGTTAGTAGAAATTATTACGTCTTCTTCAATGGACTTCCTTTAGATCACTTCCTAAGGGATCTAGGGTTTGTATTATTTTTGGAAGAAACACCATTATAACTTGGATAAGGATGTTTTGAGTAGAAATGAGATGGAATTAATTGATCTATAAGGCTCAAAGTTGTGTGAAGAAGTGAAGGAGGATATTTAAATTTATAATTGAGGTGAGGGTCAATTTTGGAAACTCTCAAAATATTAAATTAATATAAATTAATTTCAATCTAAAAATGGCTAAAAAGTAAGTTTTTTCTAATATAATAAGTGGATTTGTCAAAATAATGTCAAAAAATTATTTTTATATATGTTTATGTCACATTATTACCCTTATCCTTTGGCTTTAACCCATCCTTAACCCTTGTAACTCTTACCCTGACATCATATAATTTAAACATTGAGGGTTAATCTAATTACTATAAAATGATAAAATACCAATAAATGAGTCAATAATGAAATTTCAAGACTTATCAAAATCATTTTTCTAGAATTTAGATTCATATATATTTTATATCATTTAATAAAATATTATTTATCTTAAATTATAAATAATTTGAATTTTGATATTATTTATTACTTGAATTCTTAAAAATGTTATTAAAATAAGATAAATTTAAAATAAATTCTTCTAAAACACCACTAAAATGTCAAATTCATCTAAAATATTA
The DNA here is from genome assembly GCA_963277665.1 of Viscum album. Classification (NCBI taxonomy): domain Eukaryota; kingdom Viridiplantae; phylum Streptophyta; class Magnoliopsida; order Santalales; family Viscaceae; genus Viscum; species Viscum album. The sequence continues at coordinate 2,103,387,008 of OY728140.1, read as the reverse complement.
GTTTATAACATAAAAAACATAAAATTATATTTATTTTTGTATTTTTATTATCATTTATTTGATATTTACTTTAATTAAAGAGTTATCACATCATCATTGTGAAAGCCTTTAATTTAATTACTTCTTCTCTAAATTAAAAAAAATAATGATAGATATAAAAATTTTATGTTTCAAAATAGTATTTATATTATAAATTATTCCCTATATAAACCCATATTAAAAATATTTCACTTGTTAGAAACAAAAGTGTGACAAAATTGACTTTTTATTGAATATAATAGTATAAATGTTATAATCTCATCCATGTGGATTACATTGGTTATAATTTTGAACCAAGGATTATTTTGGTTGAAACTCACTCATCCAAAAAAATTAGGACAGGTGTTAGGGTAATTTTATAGACTTTATAATATTATTTTTAACCATAATAAGTTAATTTACCCTTAACATTGGTAGTTTAAATATTACTAAATTTACTATTCACATGACTAGAAATAAAAGAAACAAATTTACATAATTTTAACCCAATGATTCTAAAATGGAATTTATTTTTCTGAATTTAAAAAACATAATATTGAGAAAATAATTTAAAATTAATCCCATTTATAGAACGAGAAAATGGGTGTTTAAAGTGAAAACATTCAAAATATTGTAATGTTTTTATATACATATTCAATGTAAAATTGGTTAAAATACCTAAATTCTATTTAATGATATAAAATTAATCTAATTATGATTTAAAACAAATTAAAAAATACTATTTAAATTTATAAATTTTTTAAATGAAAAAGTTACTTTCAATTAAAATGCAATATTCTATCACTATTAATCAAAACATAAATCTTATCAAAACAAATACAAAAAAATCAAAAAAAATAAATTTTTATATTCCAATTTAAAATTAAAAGATTATTTTGTCAAAAATAATATATAAAACCATCAAAAATTAGATTTAAAATAGGTTCTCCTCTAAAAGATGGAAGAAATGTTTTTATAAAAATATATGTTTTTATATGTAATATGGGGTTTTTCTTAAATCCTGACTATAAAATAGATTGTATGAAAGTGAAAATATTTTATTTAATATAAATTATATATAAATCATTAAATAATTGTAATTGATTTAATTTATCTAGATAAAATGACTTTGTGATCATAAACATAGTTATTTATAAAAACATTTCCTATATATTTTGGTCATTATTCATTTTTAATTAATTTGTGTCAAATTAATTAAACTATATATATTCATAGGTTAGGTATTAATATTCATAACTTCCATCTTAATAGATATGTTATATCTTATTATATTAAATAATAATAATTTAATAATTTCATGGTGTTCGGTAAAACTCGGCCTTGCGTGTAACAAAAGGAAACTCATTGTTGTGTGTAGCTTAAACTTATCAGAGTGTTAAATATAAATAAATAGATTAAAAATTAAATTTATTCAAAAAATAAAATATTGTAAAGTCTTGGGGTGTTTCAATGGGATTGAGGAACACAATTCCTTAAAGGTGCTACAGTGAGTCCCTACTAGTGGGAATGTGTCTCACTGGTGTGGTAAGGGCTAGACTAAATTCCAAGATAGGTGGTTCCCCTACATCATCCTCATAAGCTAGTCTAGCAGGATAGGCCACGTGAGCTAGCATGTGCAAGCCTAAACTCATGGCCCAGCTTGTGGGTCTGGTGACCCAACCCATCTATTGGTTGAGCGAGGTATGGGGGCAAGGTCTAAATATCCTAACCTAGTGCATAGCACATGGGTCCCCATACTAGGGAACAAATGAGCTACATGTGACTCACTAATGCATGCCACATGGCATGTACTAATTTCCTCAATGTGGCCTAGACTCTGTGCTTATGGTTTATACATGAAATTAAGAGTGGGTGTCCATTTCTGGAAAGTAAATAGCACATCTAGATTATTTTTTTACATAGATGGTGATGGTGTTGTATTTTTTCCATATGAGGCCATTCATAGGGAATGACAAAACTAATTATTATTTATCCTTAGTAGAGAAATGATGGGGATTTAGAAATTATGATAGAAACATTCTTAGGGATAGTTTTACAGTATGCTTGTAAATATCATGTTCCCCATTATTCTCAGATATGGTAGGTATTTCACCTAACAATTTAGGGTGCAAGATCCTCTATATCTGGATTTGATTGGGTTGGTACCCCATCACACCCACAACCTGAGATACTCAATCTGTAGAGACCCGAAGCTTATCGTACATGGACTTTACATTACTTTTTCGGAATACTTAGTACATAACAAAAACACACACACAAGGATCGTAATAGTTTAGTGTCTTTGGAAACTCGGAACGTAAACTTCTAATTGTGGTGGAAGATCTTCAACATCTCCCATAAAGATCTTTCTTTTTATACCTAAAACCTTTATTTATATCCTGGGGAAAAGAAAACATAAAAGGGTGAGCTCAAATTCTCAGTAAGGGTAAACAAAGGAAATATCAATCACATAATTTTCATAAGAACATAACATTTTTTTGGAAATCTTAACCTGCAAAAGAGAGCATAATTTCATAACATGGGATAAATCATAGTAGTGAAATGAAATCATAACTTAAAACATTACTCATTGTGGAATACACACATAATCATAGAGAATCATTTCTTTTTAGTCAAGACTCATTGCCAAGACTATCTTAGTGGACAAAGTCCCTTTCTGAATCGAGTAATCCTCGTTTCAGTCCTGTTTCACTGAACCGGTATAACCTACCATTCCAGCCATGTCTATCTCATGAGATATGAAATCTTTACCCAATGAATTGGAGGGAGATATAGGTACCACCCATCTCTTAATGAATACTTTCTTATGTGTGCCACAAAATCATAAATCATACATCATTGCATAACCCATGTAATAAAAATGGGATTCTTAAACAACATGACATCATAAAACCATTCATATAAGATAAAGGAATTAATAAACATAATTCCATCACAACATAGTCAAATCAATGTAAAAATATGGATAGAAACATAACCCTTTATTGTCTTATATGGAAAATAATTTTGATAAAACACTTGAATTGAATTCTTGAGGAAAATATCCTTTCTTCTTCAAAATCAATTTCTTTTCACAAAACATCATGCAATTTTAAAAGAAAGAGATTTTATTGAAAATAGTCATGAAATCTTTTAGAGGAAGCTTCATGAAAATAAGGCTTTATAAAACAGTAGAAATCCGTTCGTGCCGTATAAGTTAAAAAGAAACATTCTTCGTACTTTTGTCGGAAAAGTCAAAAAGTACCTCGTACGAAAAAACGACAAAAGATTCCTTTCATACGTATTACTAAAAACTCACCGAAGGGTAATAATGGATTTAAACAATTTTAGGTGGATGGAAATAATATTACATATTGAGTAAAAATGGATGTGGATGATAAAATACACCCCAGTAAATACTTACGAATAAACAATCTCGGATAAAAATGAGATTGTGATATTTCCCTTACCTTAGGTCCGACTTGCTTTGTAAGTGTCCGAACCTCCTGTATAATGATTTAAATCATGTTATTGACTCATTACAGAATCATATTCATTGTTATGATATCATATATGGTTCACTTATGACATTATATTACCCGTTCTTTTGTAAATTCCATGTTAAAGAAGCGTTTTGGGTAAAATCGTTTCATTTATCGTAGGTGTTTTGACTTGTTGTTCTTGACATCATTATTACTTATATCATGATTTACTTACTTCCAGAATATAAAATATGATTTATATATCATATATATTCATTATATATATATATATAATAGGTAGATAAATAAAATGAAAAACACCGTTCATGGAGACGGTAGTCCGTACGTACGCATGAACGTTGTTTTCCTTTCCTTATTGTCTTGAAATGGAAGTAAGTAGATGACATACATATGTATATATATACATAAATCCAGTAGCTTTATAATGTCATATATTTCATTATTATTTCTTATATATACATTATAATAATTCTTAAATGGTTAACATGGAGAATGAATCTCATCGCGTCGTGGAGACGGTATTCCGTACGTACGCATGAGCGATGATATCATTTCTATAAATATTGAATTTAATTGGAGTGGATTATACAATATATCAGAATCAATATGATGTTGTAATAACTATGTATAGTTATTCTTTACACCAGTATACCCATCCATGTAAGGTGGTGGTGGAAAATAGATTACACCACGGCGTGGAGACGGTATTCCGTACGTACGCACGCACGGTGATTTCTTTTTCCGTAGGATGGATAGATGGTGAAATAGGGTTGTTTAATACACATAATAACATATCAGTATATGAGTGATACTGATGTTATTACTTCATAATGAAACAACCTAAGAAGAAGAAGTGGAAGAAGAAATAAAGATGAAAGAATTGGTAACGGTAATTACCTCTTCTTTGAAGTGCCTCTTTGAGACCTCCTCTTAGGGAACTAAAATTGGTCTTTGAGGAAGACCAGAACCTCTAGGATGTTTCTAGGGAAGTGGAGAGGAGAAATTGGCAGGGGTTGGCCGAGCTTGAGTGCTCAAATTGGTGTGAGGAGGAGGGGGAGGAGGTGTCCTTTTATAAGGGAGGAGAGGGGCACCTTAGGAATATCTCAAAATATTATTTTATATTAAAGTCAAAATCGGTTTATAATGGTTCCAAAGGGTCTTATTTCGAAGATAAAGTTGGGATGGGTCGAAATCCTGTCAACCAATAGGATTTAGACAAGTTTAGGGTATTATTTTAACCTTATCAATTAGATTTAACTCTAAGTTAAATAATTTAACTTTTACCGTGTCTTTTTGTTTTCTTTCACTATATGGTTAATAAACTTACTATAACATGCCAAACGAACCCCAAATTGTATATTATTAATACATATATCCTTATCTAAGTCATTTGGCCGAACCTTAGATTTTTAGGAATAAAATAACAATTAATAATATAATATTTGATTTAAAAACTATTTTGTGTCAATTTTGACACTATTTGATATATGATTTTTTTGAAAGTCATAACAGAATTATATGTTCGAACAAAGTTCATTAAATCAACACTAATACATCATAGTAACCTAGAAAATTAGTTTAATTCATAAAAAGTCTTAAATTACATTCATTTGAGCATTTATAACATCAATTATGTTAATATTTCCTTAAAAGGGTAATTACTGCATCATCGTTGTGTCAAAAATAAATTAATTTATTTAAAGTCTAAAAATTATAAATAAACTATAATTATGTAGGAAATCTTTTTAGCTTTCTAATGAATATTTATAGTCGAATTTATCTTATGTATAACCCCATATTAAAAATGTTTTAGTAAATAAACTTTGATTTTAACTCTTTTAACTCTTCTTTGAATTAAATAATAATAAATGTCCTAATCTAATCCAAGTGGGCCTAAATGGTCATATTATATTCATAAGGTTGTTTTTGGCCGAATTACACTTATCCAATAGAATTAGGACATGTGTTAGGGTAATAGTAATATCGTATTTACCCTTAGTTACCCTATTTACTATTAACCGTGGTAAAAAAAATAAAAAGTTACTATTCACCAAAAATTATTTTCATCTCATTGAACCACATTTTAGTCCTTGATATTAACCGTGTCTGTCGGATTTTCGAAATTCCATTCACAGAAGTGGTAAAATTAAGTTTTATGCAAAATTCAGTTTTTAACCTACCACTTAGTAGTTTCACTATTCATCAAAAATTGATGTTTTTCAGAACAATGCCAAAATTCCATCCTAAGCTATATTTCATATTCCGAATTCAAAAATGAAGTCTATTTTACCAAATTCATATCATAGAAGTTGCATTAATTAATTTTATAATTAAATCCCGCTGTTAAAACAAAGAGCGTGTTTTTAAGAAACAATATCTATCAAAAGATTGACACTTGTTTATGTCTAGTTTAAATGTGAAATTATATCCAATGACCAACATTGTATTAAATTGTAAAAATATATTCTAAATATACTTTAAAACCACTCAAATTAATAATTTATCAATATTAATTATTTCGATTGAAAAAGTTGTTTTTAACTAAAATTTAGTAATTTTCACTATTCATCAAAATATGAAAGTTATCCGAAAATCACCAAAATTTCACCTTAGGCTAAATTTGATACTCCGAATCCAAAAATAAAGTCAATTTTGAGAGCTAAAATTTCTAAAATTTTAAAAGGTGGTTATTACTATTCATAACTGCTAGTTATAATAATATTTTAATAGCATATCATTGTTTAGTGAAACTCGGTATTGCGTACTACACACGCTATCGAGGAAGGTCGCGATTGCGTGTAATGCAAGGCAAGTCAAGGATGTGTGTTGTTCAAGCTCCTTTTGGAGTAGCATACAACACAAGACATTAATAAAATTAAAAAGAATATTTTTTTCATAAAATCTCGGGCTGTTACATTCTACCCCCCTTAAAATGAATTTCGCCCTCGAAATTCGTCGGGGTTATAAATGGTTTACTATTCGAAAGTTTCTTTAATAGAAACCCACATCGTAAAAGGGAATACCAAAACTTGGCTTTAAAAAACTAAAGTATGAAATGTAGCGATTACCCAAATAAACTAATTACTGGGTTTCCACATAGGTGAAAATATGGATATGGAAGAGAAATCTAACCATCATGTTCTGATGGAGAGTGGTAGAGAACATGGCTATGGAAAAGCCAGTAATCACAAATCCATAAATTTGTGACGATCTAAGGTACCATCTAATTCATCAGGTATAAGATCACTAGGACAACATTTTTGGTTTTCAAGATCATTTCCCTAAAGTTGAAAATTTGAATTAGAATAAATACTTACTTTATTTTGATACAATATCACTGTTGTTCGTGCCTTGAACAATTTCCACTTCATCTCTTAAATAAATGAAGTTGAATTTGTTATTCGTGAAGTGTTAGCAGATCATGTGATAGAATGACGGGTCATTCCATCTGTCTCAAACATAAGTCATTCTATAGTGAGATTAATCATATATAGTTCCTAAAATGGACTTATACTTCATATATCATGCTGCTTAATATAATAAAACTAGTTTCTACTAAACAGGGACTTCCTGTAGGCCAGTGGTAGGCGATAAAGGCCAGTCGCACTTTGGTTGTGGGTTCGATTCCTACAGCCTTGTCCGAAGCGATGGGCTGTCGCCCGTCCTGCAGGTTGTCCCTTTTTCTAAAACTACGTTACTATAACATCCCATCTTCTATCCTTAAACAATAGTAACTTATGTCCAACATAATCCAGTCTAATCTTTAGGCTTATACATAATACTGCAGTCCACTCTCATAATATAGTGACATCGATTACCAGAGATTTAATACTGCCGTTGATCCCCACATATCATAAGATATGTCTTGTTGGTCACATTCCAAACATTCAAAGTCCTTAATCGTGTATTCTCTTGAATACCTTAGTGAAAACATGAGTGCAGTTAAAAGTTAACACTTTCCACATACCAAAATTCTCAAAATTCTATATACTCAAACCATGATATCACTTAGTCCTTATATCAATCATGAGCTCATGAATACTATCAAACATTTAATTTTCTCCTTATCCCTTCATTATGCGCATATCATCTACATTCCAAAAATATCTGAATAACCTTTCATGGATACTGGTAACATTAATCAGACAACAGTGTAACAATCCTTACATGTCTCTTTATTATACAGTACCATGAGATTACTTATACAACATTACACATGATAAACATGTAATCATTCCACTACATTCTTAAAATTGACCGAGCATCAACAATTCTTTCATCTCACATATCATTTGTAGTCTCTTCATCATCATCCACATAAATACTTCCCATACGACCATACTGATTATCTTCATGAGACTTTCCCTTAGGGCATTGGTTTGCATAATGCCCGCACATTCCACATTTAAAACATTTAACCATTTTTGATGTCGTAGCAATACCATTATCCTCATCCATGGTGTTAACCGACCCTTTTCCTTTGCACTTACTTGCTTTGTGTCCTTCTTTTCCACACCCAAAGCATCTTCCAGTTCCCTTGAAACATTCTCCTTGATGCCTCTTCCCACATGATTTACATAGGGGAAATTGAACTTTCTTTCCTCTATGATCATCATGGAACTCCATCTTTCTCTTATTAGTCGAGTCAGGAAACTTACCAAATTTTACTTTATTGATCATGTTGTGAGATTGCTGATTCGGCATAATAATTATGTTTGGACATCCAAATCCCATTTCATTTGGTTGCTCATGAAGAATATCATTCCATTGTCCATCATATCCTCCATTATTGTGAATCATCTTGTTTCCAGCCATTTTCTAAAACCCAAACAGAATAGTGTTAGATGCAAAAATCGTAATAATGGGGGAGTAACTTAAATATCTATCATCTTTGGTTTAATCTAATATCGTTACCATAGTTCTAGAACTATATCCTATACGTATACTTATCCTTAGGGGCATCCCTAGACATACCTTAGAAATATCTCTAGGGATCTCACTAACGTTTTCACATCCTAGTTTCCAAAGGTTGACTAAACCTTTCCTCTGATACCAACTATAGAGACCCGTATCTTGACGTACATTGACATTACATTACTTTTGCGGAATACTTAGTACATAACAAAAACACACACACAAGGATCGTAATAGTTTAGTGTCTTTGGAAACTCGGAACGTAAACTTCTAATTGTGGTGGAAGATCTTCAACATCTCCCATAAAGATCTTTCTTTTTATACCTAAAACCTTTATTTATATCCTGGGGAAAAGAAAACATAAAAGGGTGAGCTCAAATGCTCAGTAAGGGTAAACAAAGGAAATATCAATCACATAATTTTCATAAGAACATAACATTTTTTTGGAAATCTTAACCTGCAAAAGAGAGCATAATTTCATAACATGGGATAAATCATAGTAGTGAAATGAAATCATAACTTAAAACATTACTCATTGTGGCATACACACATAATCATAGAGAATCATTTCTTTTTAGTCAAGACTCATTGCCAAGACTATCTTAGTGGACAAAGTCCCTTTCTGAATCGAGTAATCCTCGTTTCAGTCCTGTTTCACTGAACCGGTATAACCTACCATTCCAGCCATGTCTATCTCATGAGATATGAAATCTTTACCCAATGCATTGGAGGGAGATATAGGTCCCACCCATCTCTTAATGAATACTTTCTTATGTGTGCCACAAAATCATAAATCATACATCATTGCATAACCCATGTAATAAAAATGGGATTCTTAAACAACATGACATCATAAAACCATTCATATAAGATAAAGGAATTAATAAACATAATTCCATCACAACATAGTCAAATCAATGTAAAAATATGGATAGAAACAGAACCCTTTATTGTCTTATATGGAAAATAATTTTGATAAAACACTTGAATTGAATTCTTGAGGAAAATATCCTTTCTTCTTCAAAATCAGTTTCTTTTCACAAAACATCATGCAATTTTAAAAGAAAGAGATTTTATTGAAAATAGTCATGAAATCTTTTAGAGGAAGCTTCATGAAAATAAGGCTTTATAAAACAGTAGAAATCCGTTCGTGCCGTATAAGTTAAAAAGAAACATTCTTCGTACTTTTGTCGGAAAAGTCAAAAAGTACCTCGTACGAAAAAACGACAAAAGATTCCTTTCATACGTATTACTAAAAACTCACCGAAGGGTAATAATGGATTTAAACAATTTTATGTGGATGGAAATAATATTACATATTGAGTAAACATGGATGTGGATGATAAAATACACCCCAGTAAATACTTACGAATAAACAATCTCGGATAAAAATGAGATTGTGATATTTCCCTTACCTTAGGTCCGACTTGCTTTGTAAGTGTCCGAACCTCCTGTATAATGATTTAAATCATGTTATTGACTCATTACAGAATCATATTCATTGTTATGATATCATATATGGTTCACTTATGACATTATATTACCCGTTCTTTTGTAAATTCCATGTTAAAGAAGCGTTTTGGGTAAAATCGTTTCATTTATCGTAGGTGTTTTGACTTGTTGTTCTTGACATCATTATTACTTATATCATGATTTACTTACTTCCAGAATATAAAATATGATTTATATATCATATATATTCATTATATATATATATATAATAGGTAGATAAATAAAATGAAAAACACCGTTCATGGAGACGGTAGTCCGTACGTACGCATGAACGTTGTTTTCCTTTCCTTATTGTCTTGAAATGGAAGTAAGTAGATGACATACATATGTATATATATACATAAATCCAGTAGCTTTATAATGTCATATATTTCATTATTATTTCTTATATATACATTATAATAATTCTTAAATGGTTAACATGGAGAATGAATCTCATCGCGTCGTGGAGACGGTATTCCGTACGTACGCATGAGCGATGATATCATTTCTATAAATATTGAATTTAATTGGAGTGGATTATAAAATATATCAGAATCAATATGATGTTGTAATAACTATGTATAGTTATTCTTTACACCAGTATACCCATCCATGTAAGGTGGTGGTGGAAAATAGATTACACCACGGCGTGGAGACGGTATTCCGTACGTACGCACGCACGGTGATTTCTTTTTCCGTAGGATGGATAGATGGTGAAATAGGGTTGTTTAATACACATAATAACATATCAGTATATGAGTGATACTGATGTTATTACTTCATAATGAAACAACCTAAGAAGAAGAAGTGGAAGAAGAAATAAAGATGAAAGAATTGGTAACGGTAATTACCTCTTCTTTGAAGTGCCTCTTTGAGACCTCCTCTTAGGGAACTAAAATTGGTCTTTGAGGAAGACCAGAACCTCTAGGATGTTTCTAGGGAAGTGGAGAGGAGAAATTGGCAGGGGTTGGCCGAGCTTGAGTGCTCAAATTGGTGTGAGGAGGAGGGGGAGGAGGTGTCCTTTTATAAGGGAGGAGAGGGGCACCTTAGGAATATCTCAAAATATTATTTTATATTAAAGTCAAAATCGGTTTATAATGGTTCCAAAGGGTCTTATTTCGAAGATAAAGTTGGGATGGGTCGAAATCCTGTCAACCAATAGGATTTAGACAAGTTTAGGGTATTATTTTAACCTTATCAATTAGATTTAACTCTAAGTTAAATAATTTAACTTTTACCGTGTCTTTTTGTTTTCTTTCACTATATGGTTAATAAACTTACTATAACATGCCAAACGAACCCCAAATTGTATATTATTAATACATATATCCTTATCTAAGTCATTTGGCCGAACCTTAGATTTTTAGGAATAAAATAACAATTAATAATATAATATTTGATTTAAAAACTATTTTGTGTCAATTTTGACACTATTTGATATATGATTTTTTTGAAAGTCATAACAGAATTATATGTTCGAACAAAGTTAATTAAATCAACACTAATACATCATAGTAACCTAGAAAATTAGTTTAATTCATAAAAAGTCTTAAATTACATTCATTTGAGCATTTATAACATCAATTATGTTAATATTTCCTTAAAAGGGTAATTACTGCATCATCGTTGTGTCAAAAATAAATTAATTTATTTAAAGTCTAAAAATTATAAATAAACTATAATTATGTAGGAAATCTTTTTAGCTTTCTAATGAATATTTATAGTCGAATTTATCTTATGTATAACCCCATATTAAAAATGTTTTAGTAAATAAACTTTGATTTTAACTCTTTTAACTCTTCTTTGAATTAAATAATAATAAATGTCCTAATCTAATCCAAGTGGGCCTAAATGGTCATATTATATTCATAAGGTTGTTTTTGGCCGAATTACACTTATCCAATAGAATTAGGACATGTGTTAGGGTAATAGTAATATCGTATTTACCCTTAGTTACCCTATTTACTATTAACCGTGGTAAAAAAAATAAAAAGTTACTATTCACCAAAAATTATTTTCATCTCATTGAACCACATTTTAGTCCTTGATATTAACCGTGTCTGTCGGATTTTCGAAATTCCATTCACAGAAGTGGTAAAATTAAGTTTTATGCAAAATTCAGTTTTTAACCTACCACTTAGTAGTTTCACTATTCATCAAAAATTGATGTTTTTCAGAACAATGCCAAAATTCCATCCTAAGCTATATTTCATATTCCGAATTCAAAAATGAAGTCTATTTTACCAAATTCATATCATAGAAGTTGCATTAATTAATTTTATAATTAAATCCCGCTGTTAAAACAAAGAGCGTGTTTTTAAGAAACAATATCTATCAAAAGATTGACACTTGTTTATGTCTAGTTTAAATGTGAAATTATATCCAATGACCAACATTGTATTAAATTGTAAAAATATATTCTAAATATACTTTAAAACCACTCAAATTAATAATTTATCAATATTAATTATTTCGATTGAAAAAGTTGTTTTTAACTAAAATTTAGTAATTTTCACTATTCATCAAAATATGAAAGTTATCCGAAAATCACCAAAATTTCACCTTAGGCTAAATTTGATACTCCGAATCCAAAAATAAAGTCAATTTTGAGAGCTAAAATTTCTAAAATTTTAAAAGGTGGTTATTACTATTCATAACTGCTAGTTATAATAATATTTTAATAGCATATCATTGTTTAGTGAAACTCGGTATTGCGTACTACACACGCTATCGAGGAAGGTCGCGATTGCGTGTAATGCAAGGCAAGTCAAGGATGTGTTTTGTTCAAGCTCCTTTTGGTGTAGCGTACAACACAAGACATTAATAAAATTAAAAAGAATATTTTTTTCATAAAATCTCGGGCTGTTACACAATCTCTGTTGTTAATGTCCCCCATATCTAAAGACCTCAGAGAGGGTAGAAGATCCTCTATTAGAGTTTGTATCCTTATACCTTCCTAGGGAATGAGTTCCTCTAGAACTTTTCTAGAGAGGTAACATGGGATGGTTGATTTAGGATAATTTATATTCTTAGGGAGACATGTTGATTTAATTCATTGCATTCTATGAAGAACGAGACACCTCTATATGTATTAGGTTCCCCCCTTTAAGCATACATTGGTGTATAAGTTCTATTCTTTCCTTACCATATTTTTGGTTTTTAGATAACTTGTATTTGTTGTTTTAATTTGTGAATTTTATGAAATCCTGCTAGGTATTTCTATATCACCCATGAATGGACATATTTCCCCCATGTGTTATGTCTTATGAAAATGAAATAAAATTTGGTGGAAATCATTGAGGATGTAGTGTTAATGGATCATAGTGAAACCAAAGAGTGGTTGTAATAGGGGGTGTTCATGTCAAGATAATGACATTGTGAGGACATATTGTCTATAACTATTTAAGTCAGGGTATATAATATGGAAATTTTTCAGAATATATTTTTCTCTTATACTTTTTTGGAATTTCACTTATTTTATCTTGTAAGATTTATTGTTTTCTAAATTTATTCTTATATAAATATTTATAGATATATGTTTCTTTATATTCTCATAATTTATTATATACTATATTGAGGTGTGAATTGTCTACAAGTGAATTGGTTAAGGCCTCCAATTTTGATTTATTCCTACTTGGTTCTTGTCACTAGACCCTAACCAATTCAAGGTAGTATTGAGGTGGTAGTCTTGGTTAAACACTACCTAGGAGGGGTCCTGATGGGTTGAGTCCTGTTAAAGGGATATCAAAGTAGGATTTTTCTAGGGAAGAAGTTTATGTGTCATGTGAGACTAGATGGTAATTCATAGAAATAATGTTAAGATGTCTTGATGTTATATTTCTATTCAACGATCTTAGTGATGGTGTGATGATAGACTTATCCACTAACCAAGACTTTTTAAGCAACTAATCAACTCAAAAAATTGAGTTACCTCTTATGGGGAACAATGATACCAAAATAATATATGAATGAGTAATTGATTTCCATATCCTTCTTGATTTAGTTTCTCAAATATTATTTCTTGTCCATAGTTTGTCTTCTTAATTGTTGGATACTACCATGATGTTAGATATCTAGGATTATAATTTAAGGTCATAATAATCACTAGTTGAGTGATGAATATTCCATTCAGGGGATAGTTCAAGAGTTTTTTTTACTTGTAAAATTAAAAACAATTTCTCCACCCACTGTATAATGAATAAACCCACCTCCTTTAGTACATTAATGTGATTCCCTATATGTTGAGTAGTTGGTTATTCTGATAGGTTGAGATGAGGACATGATCCTTTAGCATATTAAATGAGTTTCAATGTTGGAGACCCCATAGGTTCCATAGAAATTTTTAACCTCAAGAAGTTGAGGACAAGATCTATGTAGTGGTATGAGTTCCATGATAAGTTATAATTACCTCAAACCAGATAGTGGTTCACATAAGAAATATTATTCACTGAGTGGTATATAGCATGTGGGGTATGATCACCCAAAATCATGATGAGATGATGCCACCATGGACCGTGTTTAATCACATTTTCCAAGAGGATTACTATATAGTAATATTTTTTTTAGTATAAATTCTGGAGATTTTAGTGCTATAATAGTTTATTTTTTCAGTCACCATGAATTCATTGAGATTCATTGATCTTTTTTGGTACTCCACCAATATGATTCACGATGGATTCTTTTAGGAATGGAAGTTCAAGCTATCACTTCATAGTGGTATTTAAGAAATCTTTTTTTACTTATGTATCCCCTCTGATACCAATGTTTTAGAGAGATCCTTAATTATTAATTTAACACCCTAAGATTTTATGACATATTATCTTTAAATACTTTTGATATATTTTGTAGATTTCTTTACATGAAACACAAAGTTTAATCAAACCAAAATATACTATTGATATATTATTATTAAATGCGGCCTTTATAAACTATCTACTATATTTATGTGTATAAATAGGGATAAGTAAATTATGAATTTTTTTATACATTTATAAATGGAATTCATTGGTTATAAATTGGTCAGAAACAAAAATAAATGTATTTGAAGTAAAAAATAGATGTTTTTCTGAAAAACTATTTTATATGTGTACTGTTTTTTTTAATAAATTAAATTAATCAATATTGAAGAATTATTTTAATAAAATGTATATATAATATATTAATTCAAATATTTAATCTTTCATATTATTATTTTTACAGGGAAACAAATAAGAATAAATCTAGTTTCATTCTTAAAAAATTAATTTTTTCTAAAAAAAATATTGTATTTTGTAGACTTATTTTAAAATTAATTTATAAAACTTATAGAAATTGATTTTGAACAAATGGTTTTCATATTTTATACTACCATTTTCAAATTTTTTAATGAATTCAATTTCATTTTTGTTCAATATAACTTATAACCAAGCTAAAAAACTCACTAATATGCTAAAGGTTAAATGGATTAACAAAAAAATAACCTAAAAACTTGTCTAAATAGTATTATTTAAGTGTATTTAGACCCAAAATGATATTATTATTGAGTTTGGGTTTTTTTGGTTCCATGTTCAGATGAATATGACTTTATTATATTTTAAGTTTTTAAGTTTTTACAAGAGTTCTACTCCCCTCACTTATAAAAGGGAACATACTTTATTATATCATCTAAATAAATTAATCCCAATAGGTCATAAAATATCTTCCAAAATAATTTAACAACATCCTTATATAATGGTCTTCCAAAAACGACCATCTAATAATCCTTAATGTATTTTTCCAATTACGATACAAGTAGAAGAGGTAAATGTTAATATTGATATTTTTCAGGTTTCTTTCTTCTTAAACCTCATCGAAAAGTTATATAACCATCTTAACATGATGGAATCAATATATTAACTATATTGAGAATTATTTATATTAATGGTATTTTCATTTTCTTTTTTGATCAGTATTACAAAACTAATAATGATTAGGATCGTTAGAATATACATGTAATAGAAATACTCCCAAGAGGGGAGGGGGTGAACTGTAGTTTTAGAAAAAAATTAAAATAATTCAATGAAAAAGTTACCCAATTACACTCAAATTATATTATCATACTTGGTCCTCAGTCTGATGATCATAATTATAATTTCATATTCATAGTCGATATGATTAAATATTAGTGAAATATTGATATCCATATGGATCTGTTTATTAGAGTAAGAATCATAATCACGATGTACACGATTAATTAAAATTTATTTATATTATTGTAATTATATTAAAATAGATAAAACAATTTATAAAATAAAGATGAATATTATGTTTAACTTTATATTATATGTTCAGTGTAATATTAAATTTTTAAGTAACAAGTAATAAAATTTCTATCAAATATAAGAACAAATTATAGGATATTAAAAGAATGAACCTCTTTTATCCTTAAGATAAAGGTAGTCTATAAACCATAATAAAGGTATACCTTGCTTTATACTTATAATAATATATGTATTCCCTTACTAGGTTAGCCCTCGATATGATGATCATAATAGCTCTGCATTCGTATCCATGGAAGCTATTGATACGAAGATCAAATTCTCTATCTACTTATCCTCAGTAGACCTTGATCTGATGGATTAGATTATCTATCTTTCTATTATCATTGTTATTTAACATTATGATGATAAGACACAGAAACAATTACAAAAAAATTCTCAAGGAGACAACCTGACATGTTTTCTTTAAGAAGACTATTCACTAAATGAAATACAATGATTTTGTATGAGATATTCACACAGACTATTATTTAAAAAATTCAAGGTATAATGTAATAAAATTTCTTTAAACTCTTCAAATTACTTAGTATTTATATTTGAGATCCCAACAGTCATATTGTAATATCCAAATGGTCATATTTCTCTATGTTTTTTGCAATGACTTTAACACCTAGAACTTGGCATCTCATAACGTTCTGGAGTCACTAAATGTCCAATGTCATATTGGATAACACCATTATATTTGAAATTCCTAGATTGGTTGTGATCACTGAGAGGGGAGGGGTGAATCAGTGATAACTTTTTCTTTTTAAGAATTGTTCCCTTTGAATTATCAATTCAACCTCTGCAGCTGGTTAAGTCCTAGATCTACTCTTTTAGTGGTGCAGTGATAATGAAAGCACAGAACACAGAGATTTACAAGGTTCGGTACAAAGACCTACTCCTTGCCATGTTGGTTACACCCCCCAACACGGATTCTTCACTATGCCAAAATATGTTTACACAGTAATTGGTTATACCCCCCAATTACCAGTTGGTTAAACCCCCCCCCCAACTCCACAGCATCATCTTCATCATGGCTCCACTTCACTTCTTCAAAGGTGTTGTTCAAAACTTCAAGTAGCTTCAACAGTCTTCGAAAGATCTCGTTGGTCTTGCTCACCAAAAAACCAATCACTTAGAATGATCAGTTCTTTTGCATTCACACACTTAAGTGTGTACTCCTCTTCTTCTCAAGGTTGGTCTTCTTCACTTGTGCACACACAAGGCTAAGCCTCGGGTCTTCCTCCTTGCAAACACACGCCCAAGTGTGGTATATGCTTCACCCAAACTCAAACACCAAAAGAGGTGCGCAAGGGGTGCTTCCTGGCTTCTTCAATAGCCGCGCAAGGTGTGCGGACGGCCTCTGTCGCACAGGGCGTGACACCCGTGGGCACGCAGGGTGTAACCAAGCGCGGGGCGCGCAAGTACACTGCCCGAGCTCTTCTTCCTGTCGCGCAAGAGGTAGCGCGCAGGGGACTTCTTTGGGGCCTCGGGTGGCTCCGAGATTCTCAGTCGCGCAAGAGGCTGCGTAGAGGTACTCCGCGTAGCTCGGATGGCTTCGCGGGACTCTCGAGTTCTCAAAGGATCAGCAGCATTTCCAAGGGCGCTATACTTCTCATTTTATGGGCGAGGAGTGCGAATAGAGTCTGCGGGATCCAAAACTCGAACCCCCGAGATCTGCGGCGTTTTAAAAACTTCAAACGCGTTAAATATATTCCACGTATCTCGTTCTTCTTCTCTATTTTAATGCGGGTTTTCTATTTTTCGGTTTCCTTCACGTGCATGCGTTTTCGAACGCATGCATGTCTCTGTTTAGGTCCATGCATGCAAGGCATTAACCATGTGGACTCGGCACCTTCGGTTTGCTTTGGCCAATACTCAAAATTCTCCATCTGTTTCATGCATGCTCATTTTATTGCATGGATCTGTTCGTTGTGGCCTAACGATCACCATGGATGATTCAGCTCGAACAATGGTGGCCGGGAACTCAAAAACATCTCGCCGGAGGTGCCTGGTACACGGCGAGACCGCAAAGGATGACATGGCGTGTCTTCGCTTGGACAGAGGAAGAAGATAATGTCGTGACCATTGGATCGGATTTTTAATGATCTCCAACGGCCAGGATTACTTCGTAGCGTGGCAGATCGGATGAGTGGCCGCGATCAGCCACACGATCGCTTGAATGGTCCAGATTATATCCCAGATGAAATTAGGGCGTCCCATATCGAATCCTCTCCCGGTTTTCTCGTGCTTTAACAATTATTGCGCCCCTGCCTCTCTTCAATTGTATCTTCTCCCTCCACGGTGCCACCTCGCACCGTGTTCTACTGCGGGCGCGCTCTTGCGCCTACCCCTGCCACTCGGGCATGCCACTGGCGGCCACTATGCTCCTTCGGGCGCGCATGTTGGTGCCCGTGCTCTCGGGCTGGCCCCATGGGATACCCATGGGCATGGTGACCTTGAGTCCCACAAGAGCCTTGGGTTGAACCCTTAAGGCTGGCCCTTGGTGGCTTGTTTTTTGCTTGAATAAACACGAAGTATACAAAGTACCAAGTGTAAAATGCCAAATGCCACATCTTCTTCTTCTAAGCCACTTCTTCTTATATTCTCTAGTCTTCTTCTTCATTAGAATTCATCATTCTTCTTCAAAATATAATCAACATTTAAGAATGGAATTCCCGAAGGTTCATCATCAACCGAATCACCTGAATCAAATAAATCTTCAACAAACCTCATTGAACTAATCAGAGATCAAGTTGGATCTTCTTCACATTCACATGCACTAAGTGATAGTGCATGGACTTCATTAACACCACTTCATCCACTTAGAAGTTGTGGATGGATCTCCTCATGCATTGTTAAGACAATGCATGGTCTTCAAACATTGTTGTGACATTGTATCCTCTTGATACAAGTTCTTTGAACTTAAAGACCAGTTCAACAATCATCTGATGTCATGATGCATCTCCAACCATTAGTCTTCAAGCTCTACATCATCAGTTGACACATAGTGACATGTTATTGTCAACAAATGCTATCACTTTGGCACAACAATCTCCCCCTTTGTATTTGGTTGTCAATACTCCGAAGCACATTTTGAAGAATGTCACAATGTGTATGTGCTGATTATTTCTCCCCCTTATTGGCCAACAAATGCAAAGAGATGAATAGGAAGTCATTCCCAAAATGTATAACTGCTTGACTCAGCAACTAATGCTCCCCCTCAAGGGATGCACTCATCTCCTTCAATTCCCTGCATGTCAGTACAAAAACATATAAATTTAGGGAATAAGGAGGGACCTTTCTCTTCCTCAAGTGAGAGGAGAAGGTTGAACATGAAGTTTCAGCCTTAGCTCAACAAATCTTTCTGTAGGCATAGATTTGGTGAAAATATCTGCCACCTGATCTTGAGTAGAAATGTAGTTGAGATTGATGTCTCCACTGGAGACCCTTTCTTTGATGAAATGATATTTTATATCAATATTCTTGGATCTGGAGTGTTGTATAGGATTATTAGACAAGCCAATTGCACTTTGGTTATCACATTAGATCCTCAATGGTTTTTCAGCTTTAATTCTCAAATCTGCTAGCTGCACCTGTATCCAAATCATTTGTGTACATGCATGTGTAGCTGCCACATAATCTGCTTCGGCTGTGCTCAATGTTACAAAATTTTGTTTCTTGCTATACCAACTAACACATCCTTCTCCCTGAAATAAGGCTCCACCAGATGTGGATCTTCTATCAGTGCAATCACCAGCCCAATCAGCATCAGTGAATCCCAGCAACTTTATGTTTGTATTGTGTTTGTATAAGAGTCCATAGTTGAGGGTTCCTTTCACATATCTCAAGATTATTTTAGCTGCTGATAAGTGAGATTCTTTTGGGTCACATTGAAATCTTGCACACAAAGTCACTGCATATGTTATATCAGTCCTTGAGGCCGTGAGATAAAGGAGACTACCAATAATTCTCCTGAACTCTTTCTGATCAACATTGATTCCTTCTTCATCCTTGCATAGTTTGGTTCCAACAGAAATGGGTGTTGAGACTTCTTTTTCATTCTCCATTCCGAACCTTTTCACTAAGTCCCTTGCATACTTTTCTTGTGAAATAAATATAGAGTTTTTCCTTTGTTCCACCTGAAATCCTAGAAAATATGTCATTTGACCAAGCATGGACATTTCAAAGGTTCTCTTCATCTGCTCAGTGAATTCTTCACATAGTCCTTCCTTGTCACCAGCAAAAATAATATCATCCACATAAATAATGACTATGAGAGTACAAGTGGCCATTTCTCTGACATAGAGATTACTGTCAACTATTCCTTTGACAAACTTCATTCTCTTAAGACAACCATCCGACTTGGAGTACCAGGCTCCGGGAGCCTGCTTTAACCCATACAATGCTTTCTTCAATCTGTATACCATGCTACCATCTTTGTCTAGCACAAATCTCTCTGGTTGTTCTATATACACTTCTTCTTCAAGATCTCCATTTAGGAATGCAGATTTCACATCCATCTGATAAACCTTGTACTGCTTGTGTGCTACAACTGCTAAGAACATTCTGATAGTCTCCAGTCTTGCAACTGGTGCAAACGTTTCTTCAAAGTCGATTCCTTCCATTTGTGAATACCCTTTGCATACAAGTCTGGCCTTATTTCTTGAAACTTCCCCTTTCTCATTGAGTTTGTTTCTGAAAACCCACTTTTTCCCAATTACATTTTTATTTTTGGGCCTTAGCACAAGATCCCAAGTGGAGTTCTTTTCTATTTGATTGAGTTCCTCATGCATAGCTTGTATCCATTCCTCATGTTCAACTGCTTCAGCCACTGTGTGAGGTTCCACTTGAGAAACCAATGCAATGTGATCTTCCAATATCAATCTTCTCCTAGTTTTTACTGAGGACTGTGGGTTACCAAGGACATTTTCTGTGTCGACATGTTTATTCAATTTATTGTATCTCCTTCTTCCATCTTCATTACTTTCCTCTTCATCACAGGTGTGTTCAAAGTTGATCTCACCAGAAGTTGGTGTTGGATCAGTTAATTCTTCATTCTTTTGTTCCAAGGTTGTGTCATTCATTGAGTCATCATTATCCACAGTGTATGGTTTGGTGTTGTTTTCAATTATTCTGACATCACTGCAGTCAATCATTTTGTTCAACCTCTTATTCCAGTATCTGTAGCCTTTTCCATCAGGTAGGTAGCCCATGAAGATTCCTTCTTCTGCTTTTTCCTCAAACATTCCTAGATTAATGTTTTTAATCTTGATGATGCATGGACTGCCAAAGACTCTGAAGTACTTAACAGTTGGTTTTCTGTTAAAACACATTTCATAGGCTGTCATTTGTGTTTCTGGTCTTAGGAGACATCTATTTTGTATGTGTATAGCTGTGCATACTGCTTCTCTCTAGAAAAACTTAGAGATATTGTGCTCAGCCAACATAGTCCTCCCCATTTCAACTATGCTTCGATTCTTCCTTTCAGCCATTCCATTTTGTTGTGGAGTATATGGTGTACTATATTGATGCTTGATTCCATGCTTGACCAAATAGATTTAAAAATTATCACAAGTGTATTCTTTTCCATTATCTGATCTCACTTTCTTGATACAGATTCCAAGTTCTTTCTCAACCTGCCTCCTGATGTTTTTGAACATCATGATTGCTTCTGACTTGTGTTTCATGAACATGACGTTGGTCATCCGAGTGTAATCATCAATGAAGGTTATAAAATAGAGATCTCCTATTGTAGACTTTTTGTCTCATCGGTCCACATATGTCTGTGTGAATGAGTTCAAGAGGCCCAGTAGACATGATATCTACTCCTTTGTGTGAACTATGGGTCAATTTTCCCTTCTGACATGTGTCACAAATTTCATCTCTTTCTCTCTTTAATTTGGGTAGATCTCGTACAATATTGTACTTCAGAATTTTACTCATACTTCTTTGACCTAGATGGCCAAGTCTTCTGTGCCAAAGATTTTTTTCATCTTTAGAACTAAGATAATAAGAATTGATGGACTCACCAATTTGAAATAGGTTTCCAGTGGTTCTTCTTCCTTGAGTGATGATTTTTCCATCATTTGAGCTCTTGATGATGCATGAATCCTTCTAGAACAACACCTCATGTCCATCATCACATAATTGGCTTACACTCAGTAGGTTGTTCTTTAATCCTTCAACAAACAACACATCATTGGATTTTAGATTTTTTGTTTCAATCATAGCCTTTCCAACTCCCTTGATTTTTAGAGAATGGTCATTTCCAAACACCACGGTTCCTCCCTCATGACTTTCAATGTTGCTTAGAATTTTTGTATCATCAGTCATGTGGGATGAACATCCACTATCAAGAATCCATGACTTGGTTTTACTGCTAGCTTTTAGAGCCACTTCAGCAAAGCATGTGATTTCATCATTGGTTTCTTGAATGACTTTCCCTTTCATGTCTTTGACTTTTTGTTCAGGAAGAGTTGTCATACATTTATCATCTCTATGAACTTGTTGGTCACATCTTCCACAAGCTTCACTCAGGTAGTCAAATGTGTTCTAAATTGGAGGTTTTGATGCTTTCTGCAAAACACTCTGGGTTTCAGGATGTCTCCCCCTTGACTCATGCCTCATGCTTGGAAGAGACATGTTATACCAGCATGCATAGGCCTTATGTCCAAACACACCACAACACCAGCAGTAGCCTCTAAACCTTGACCTTCTTTGTTGATAAGAGTCATGTTGTAATTTTCTGTCCAAGATTTGAGTAGTCCTTCTTGAGGATTTCCTTTCTTCCATTGAAGATGATTTTACACAGGTTTGTTCATTCCATATTTGTCTCAATTTTATCTTTGAACCTGCATTGTTAGAAATAACAGATTTATTTAGAGATTTACTTAGTGGTAAATTGACTTGCCTCTGAGCACCAGCATGAGATGATTCTTCCTTGACCTCAATAGCCTTGTTGAAGTCTTATCTCATCTTTGTCAAGATATTTTGTGCTTCAATCCACTTGGAATGTGTCACTGATTGCTCTTCTTCTTTGAGGTGAAGTTTCTCCTCAAGATCTTTTGCTATCTTGTCCAGCTCAGCTACCTTCAGTTTGTGTCTCTTGATTTCATCAATGTACATTGTCTCTTTCTTCATACATTCATCCAACTCCTCAGTTATCCTTTTGGTTTCCTTTTGTAACAATATCTTCTCTTTCTTGAGTTCAGTGTTCTGTTCAAGGCAAGCCACTAGTTCATCTTTCAATATGTGTTCGAGCTCTGTTCGTTCACTTTCATCATCTTCACTACTGCAGGTGTCAAACCCTTTTTCCACATGAGCCATAAAATTCGTTTCTTCTTCTGATTGACTGGATGAAGTGAATTCTGATTCTTCCTCTTTGCTTACATAGCTTCTTCTTTCACCAGGAACGATCCTTTTCTTTCTTGCACCAGATCTGTTTCCTTCTCTTGGGTATCTACTCCATTTCTTCTTTTGTGACTTATCATCTTCAATATCTGGAGCACTAGATCTTTTCTTAGAACAGTTAACAGAAAAGTGTCTGATGTTATTGCAATTGAAACATATCGATGGTGATTTCCCTTTTCCCATAAATTTAGTTTTTCCAAACCTTTTAGATAAAAGAGAAATAATCGTGTTGAGATCTTCATCCTTTTCTTCGTTGTCAGAATCACTTGATTCTAGGACTTCGTCATTTTTTATCTTGAGTTGTCTCATGGCCTCAAAATCCATCTCATCCTTGATCTTCTTATTGAATACTGGGATCTTCCACATTTCATATGCAATGAGAATGTTGTGTAGTTCATCAAGAGAGAGATCATCTCTGTCTTCTAATGCTGAGACTTTGGGGTCAAACCTGTCAGGAAAATTTCTCATTAGTTTTTTAACAATAGTGGAGTCCTCTAACTTTTCTCCAAAGCCCCGAATGTTTGTGAAAATTTCATTGACTCTTGTGAAATAATAATCAATATTTTCTTCTTATCTCATATTGAAATCTTCAAACTTGCTTCTCCAAATTTTTAATTTGGCTTCCTTGGCTTTCATGTTGCCTTCATAACTACTTTCCAATTTGTCCCAAATTTCTTTCGCATTCTTGAGTCCCATGAATTTTGTGTATACCTTTTCTGAGAGTGACATAAGAATGGCATTTTGAGCTTTACCATAAACTTCCATATTTCTTTTCTCATCCAGTGTCATAGCATCTTCATTAGAAAGAGGAGGGAATCCAAATAAGGCGGCATCTCTAACATCAAGGCTGAGAGACAGAAGGTAGGGAAACATCCGATTTTTTCAGCTGTGATAATTCTTTCCATCGAATGTAGGGACACCCCTACTATTAACAGAATTTAGATTGTCCATTTTCTCAGAAGTAGATCCTAACAGAGGCAACCTCCCTCTGATACCACTTGAAATGCCTGGATCAGTTGTGATCACTGAGAGGGGAGGGGTGAATCAGTGATAACTTTTTTCTTTTTAAGAATTGTTCCCTTTGAATTATCAATTCAACCTCTGCAGCTGGTTAAGACCTAGATGTACTCTTTTAGTGGTGCAGTGATAATGAAAGCACAGAACACATAGATTTACAAGGTTCGGTACAAATACCTACTCCTTTCCGTGTTGGTTACACCCCTCAACACAGATTCTTCACTATGCCAAAAGATGTTTACACAGTAATTGGTTATACCCCCCAATTACAAGTTGGTTAAACCCCACCAACTCCACAGCATCATCTTCATCATGGCTCCACTTCACTTATTTAAAGGTGTTGTTCAGAACTTCAAGTAGCTTCAACAGTCTTCAAAAGATCTCGTTGGTCTTGCTCGCCAAAAAAACCAATCACTTAGAATGATCAGTTCTTTTGCATTCACACACTTAAGTGTGTACTCCTCTTCTTCTCAAGGTTGGTCTTCTTCACTTGTGCACACACAAGGATAAGCCTCGGGTCTTCCCCCTTGCACACATACGCCCAAGTGTGGTATATGCTTCACCCACACTCAAACACCAAAAGAGAAACGCAAGGGGTGCGGCCTCACTTCTTCAATAGCCGCACAAGGTGTGCGGACGGCCTCTGTCGCGCAGGGATTGACACTCGTGGGCACGCAGGGTGTAACCAACACTACTAGAAAAGGGGGCAGTGGAGGCCCCCTGACTCGGGCGACCGCCATTGGCGGTCGCTATAGCCCACCATTAGCGACCGCCAATGGCGGTCGCTAACCTCCCTAAAATTATTCGGGGGGTTTCTGCGCCCCCCCCCCCCCCCCTCGCGCCCTCTCGACTCGCCCTAACCCGCCGCCCTCCCTCGTGCCGCCCTCCCCTCCCCCGCCGCCCGGCCTCCCCCGCCGCCCGGCCTCCCCCGCCGCCCGGCCTCCCCCGCCTCCCGGCCTCCCCCTCCGCCCGGCCTCCCCCGCCGCCCGCCCTCCCCCGCCGCCCGCCCTCCCCCGCCGCCCGCCCTCCCCCGCCGCCCGCCCTCCCCCGCCGCCCGCCCTCCCCCGCCGCCCGCCCTCCCCCGCCGCCCGCCCTCCCCCGCCGCCTGCCTTCCGGCCTCCGGCCGCCGCCCTCCGCCTTCGGGCCTCCGGCCGCCGCCCTCCGGCCTCTCGGCCCTCCCCCCCCCCCACCCCGGACGGCACCCGCACCCCGGACAGCCCCCGGCGCGCACTCCGGACCGCCCCCCGCACCCCGGACGCCTCCCCGCACCCCGGACAGCACCCCCCCGCGCACTCCGGACCGCCCCCCGCACCCCGGACGCCTCCCCGCACCCCGGACAGCACCCCCCCCCCCCCCCCCCACCCCCCGCGCACTCCGGACCGCCCCCCGCACCCCGGACGCCTCCCCGCACCCCGGACAGCCCCCCCCTGCACTCGGACACCCCCCTCCGAACCCGGACAGCCCCCCCCGCACCCCGGACAGGCCCCCCGCACCCCGGACACCCCACCCCGCACCCCCGACAGCCCCCCTGCACCCCAGACAGCCCCCCCTCCGCCGCACCTCGGACACCCCCGCACCCCGAACACCCCTGCCCGCACCCCTGACAGGCCCCCGACACCCCGGACACCCCTCCCCGCACCTCGGACAGCCCCCCCCCCCCCCCCCCCGACCCCGGACACCCCCCCCCCTCGCTGCCCGTCCCCCGTCCCCTCACCGCCTCCTCTCCTCCAGCTCCCCGCCGCCGCCGCCGCCCGTCCCCTCCCTTGCCGCACCGCCTTTGGCTCCGGCTCCCCTTCGCTGCTCCTCTCCCTCGCAGCACCGCCTTCGGCTCCCCTCCCTTTCAGGTTTGTAGCTCAATCAGGTAACATGAGCTTTCAGTTACATTATTATTTTATCAATGGTTCATAAACAAATGATTAATATTTATTTTGAATATAGTTGATTTGAAAAATGTAAATGTAATAAGTATTGTGTAAATGTTTGTTATACAGATATTATTATGGATAAGAGTTGGATTGATCTTCCAAATCGAACGTCTAGAGAATATTTCAATGGCATTATGCAGTTTATTGACTTCACGAGAGGATTTGAAAGTGACTATATTAGTTGTCCATGTAGAAAATGTGCTAACAGATATCAATTCACACGAGATACTGTGAGGGAGCACCTTTTCTTTAATGGATTTCTGAAAAATTATAAGAGTTGGACTCGTCATGGAGAAGAATATGTTCGTTGTCAAAATACAGATGCAGCTCAGATGGATGTTGATGCAAGGATGACTGATCCAATGCATGAAATGCTTACTGAAATGGTACGTGGCTTTGATCCTGAAGGCATTGACATCCAGAATCTTGAGACCGGTGAGATAAATCTTCGCTCTGGTGCAGATCGTGATTCGAGGAGGTTTTATGAAGTACTTGATGATGCGAAAACAGAATTATATCCTGGATGTACTTCTTACAATAAACTGTCGTTCATCGTGGAGTTGTTGCATTTGAAGACTTTGAACAATTGGTCAGACACATCATTCGACATGCTTTTGGTTTTATTGAAAAAAGTTCTTCCTGTCGACGCTAAGATTCCTGAGTCGTATTACTATGCTCGTAAGTTGACAGAGAACTTAGGTTTTACATATGAGACTATAGATGCATGTGCAAACAACTGTATGTTGTTTAGAAATGAAACTGCTCATTTGGATATCTGTACGGTTTGTGGCGCTTCCAGGTGGAAAGAGAACAGGGGAAATAAGACTCATCAAAGTCAGATTGCGATACAGGGGAAACCGATTTCCGTAAAGCAAATGCGTTACTTTCCCCTTAAACCGAGGTTGAAAAGATTTTTTATGTCATCTAAAGTTTCTAATTTAATGAGATGGCATGCAGAAAGAGTTCATGAAAGTGACATGTTAACCCACCCGGCAGACTCTCATGCATGGAAGGATTTTGATAAGAGACATCCCGACTTTGCTAAAGATGTTCGTAATGTCCGATTGGGATTGGCAGCAGATGGTTTCAATCCATTCAAGTCTATGGTTGGTGCAACTCATAGCACATGGCCCGTGGTGTTGGTTCCATATAATCTTCCTCCGTGGCTTTGTATGAAGCAACAATTTATATTACTTTCCACTCTTATTGATGGACCTAAAATTCCGGGGGATAAGATTGATGTTTACCTTCAGCCATTGATTGATGAGTTGAATGAATTTTGGGGCGATGGTGTGATGACTTATGACTGCGAAACGAATGAAATGTTCAAACTGCATGCAGCTTTATTGTGGACAATCAATGACTTCCCAGCTTATGCAAATTTATCAGGCTGGAGTACGAAAGGGGAATTTGCTTTCCCTTGTTGCAATAAAAGTAAAAAATCTGTATGGCTTAAACATTCCAAAAAATGGGCATACATGGGTCACAGGCGTTTTCTCCCTCCCCAGCACAGGTTCAGAAAGGACAGAGTGGCATTTGATGGTTCTAGAGAGTTCAGCCCAGCACCAAAGATCATGACAGGAGTCGAAATGTTATCGCAGATTGAGGAAGAAAACATCCGCACGGTATATGAAATTCAGGATTTGGTGGCTCCTCCAGTACGTAATATTCGTGCTGCGGGTAGGCAGCGCAGTCACAATTGGAAAAAGAAAAGTATTTTTTATAGTCTTCCGTATTGGAAAACTAACATGTTGAGGCATAATTTGGATGTCATGCACATTGAAAAAAATGTTTGTGATAACATATTGTGGACCATTTTAGGTGTCAGTGGAAAGTCAAAGGACCATGTTAATGCACGCCGTGATTTGGAAGAAATGGGTTTAAGGAAACAGTTGCATTTACAGTTAGCTGAGGGAAACAAGGCATATATGCCTGCTGCACAGTATTCGATGACTACAGAGGAGAAAGAGACATTTCTTTCCATTTTGAAGATGGTCAAGGTGCCTGATGGTTACTCTTCTAATATTTCAAAGTGTGTGAATCTGACGAGCAAGACATTGCAAGGGTTGAAAAGTCATGACAATCACATATTACTTCAGCAGTTGATTCCAATCGCAATTTGTGATTGTTTATCCCCCAATGTTGTTCAGCCCTTGATTGAGATGAGTAATTTTTTTAGACAGCTTTGTTTAAGAAATCAACGAATGAGTGATTTAAAAAGTTTGCAGGACCGAATTGTACTTACGCTTTGTCACTTTGAGAAACTTTTCCCCCCCTCATTTTTTGATGTTATGGTCCACTTAACAGTGCACCTAACTGATGAAGTAATGGCTGCTGGTCCAGTGCAATTCAGGTGGATGTATCCTATTGAACGGTATTTGAGTACATTGAAAAGATTTGTACGCAACAGAGCTCGTCCAGAGGCATCAATAGCCAATGGTTATTTGATGGACGAGTGTACTACCTTTTGTGCAGAATATCTTACGGATGTTGAAACAAAATTAGATAAGCCCTCTCGGATTCATGATGGTCCAGTTGGAGAAGGAACCACATTTGATATGGACAACATCGAGTGGATACAAGCACATCGATATATCTTGTTCAATACTCCATCAGTTGCACCATTAATGCAGTAAGTATCTTATCAATGTGCTTGTATAACTTTTACATGTTTTCTTTGCATAAGTTGATCTTTTAAACATCGCGTAATCATTTGCAGGAAACACATTAATGAGATAAAAGAAGAGATGCATCGTGCGACTGAGTTGCAAATTCAACAATCTCATTATGCGGCATTTCATGATTGGTTCAAGGATTATGTATGTATAAATTGATTTTCATTATGAGTGAAGTATTAAACTAATTCTTTCTGCATATATCAGTATTGATTTTTATAAATTATGTAGGTTCGTAAGCTGAGGGAGTTAGGGGACCCCACGTTACCTGAAGTATTTATCCAACTGGCTGAGGGTCCATCTATAACCGCTCGTCGTTATAAAGCTATTGATGCTAATGGTTTTCGATTTCGCATTAAAGATGTTGATGACAAACGAGCAACACAAAACAGTGGAATCGGT
Source organism: Viscum album (assembly GCA_963277665.1). Classification (NCBI taxonomy): domain Eukaryota; kingdom Viridiplantae; phylum Streptophyta; class Magnoliopsida; order Santalales; family Viscaceae; genus Viscum; species Viscum album. The sequence goes on along the minus strand of OY728140.1, from coordinate 2,103,357,369 downwards.
TGTCCCTTTGTCGATTCTGGTTATTACTATGGTCAATTGATAGACATCATTGAAGTTGTATACACACACGGTTTGAAGTACATATTGTTAAAGTGTAATTGGGTTGATCCAGTGTGTGGATGTAAAGTCGATCAATATCAGTTTTCATTGGTGAATTTTAACTACATGTTATACAGAAATAATGAACGAGTTGAGAATGAACCTTTCATCTTGACATCACAAGCGGAACAAGTATTCTTCGTTACTTTGCCTTCGGATCCAAGTTGGCAAGTTGTTGTCAAAATGTCTCGGCGAGGAGTGTTTTTATTTGAAGAAGATGAACCCGAGACTGTTCCGTTTGTTTACCAACAACTTGATCAACATACCGTAGTTCAACGTGAAGAAGATATTTATTGGGTCAGAGCGGCTGTTGAAGGAGAAACGGTCGATTTGCATGCTTAATGAAAGGTATAATTGTTTTCCCGCTATTCAGTAGAATGTCCTAGGATATCATAAATTATCTAATCATTTTATAAATCCTTATAAGTTTTAATCCTCACTTTTGTAAGTTAATTCAGTCATAAATATTTAGGTTGATTAACTTTCTGATTTTTTAAAATTCATTCACAACTAATTATTCAATCCATTTTTTGTTTGATTAACAGTTGTACAAGTTTGATTTATTAAGAACAATCCAATTTATCTTTTAAACACTTTGGACTCATTACTGATATTTTGTATGATTGCAGACATGTCAGGGGAAGAGGCAGAAAATCCACATCATCCATCTGAGGCATCTACGTCTCAGGGTCGAGGTATGTTTGACAGTCATTATCTATATTATTTATGTAATTAACATATATATATATATAAATATAACATTTGTCAATTTATATATAAAATTGTTTTCAACAGGATCAGACTCGGCTGCTTCTTCCTCTCGCAGGAGAGGCCCTGGTCGTGGCATATTAGCATGGAATTCCGACACGACGATAGATGTTTCATTTGATGAGGTATTTCATCCCGTGGGACCGAATGCCCCGGCATTTATTCGTCAGCTGGGTCATATCATACGTGACCCACATCGATTTCCATTGACCACGCGTGATTGGGCTTCTATCCCTCAGGACACATTAGATCGTCTATGGAGGGAGGTTCAGGTAAGAAAATAATTTTACTTTATTTTCTATTTATAAATAATACTAATATGTTTGATTATTTTCATTATAGAAAAATTTGAAAGTATGCCCTGAAGAGTTTCGGCCCGTGTGTATGAGCAAATGCCGTAAGATGTGGAAAGATTATAAAGGCAAAGTGAAGAGGGACCACTGGGTACCAAATGTGGGTGCCCCTGACATTTTGGAAAAAGTCCCAAGAGGTGTCCTCCCAGCTCAGTGGCGTGACTTGGTTGCATATTGGTCTACTGAGGGTGTTGCGGTTTGTATATTAATTATTTTGCTGTATATATATTTTCAAGAATATGTGATTTGTTTGAAATTTGAATGAATTGAATGTAGGAGGTGTCAACACGCCATTCGGAGAATCGAGCGTTGCAGGGACCAGCTCACAGGCTCGGGACTCGTCACGTGTCTCAGATCCGACATGAGGTATATATTATTCACTTTTTAATTAATTAATTAATATGGTTTTGTGTTTATATTCTTTTAATATACAGTTGCGAGGGCAAGGTGCAGCAACTGATAAAATGTCGGTGTGGATAAGGACTCGTGATCGCAATGATCCAGAGGTTGCAGCATTGATAGTAAGTGTCTGTACTTACCAATAATTACATAAATCTTTATATTAACATATATATATTTATATATATTTAAATATTTCACAGGATCAATTTGAAGCTGAGTTAGAACATCTGCCAGAGGACCAGCGACAGCTTCCCATGCGACGGGATGAGATCTTTCATCGCATTATTGGTCGGGACGGGCATGGCTATAGTTTGACCTATGGAGCAGGGATTCCTCGTTCTGTAGTGTCACGCGCTGCGGTTGTCGGTCCTGCTGTTGCTCATATGACACAGCAGATGTCAGATTTTGAGGCACGGCTGCGCGCTTCCGAGGAGACAAATGCGCAATTGACAGCTGAGGTAAGAGCACTGCGGGAATATGTGCGTCGAGCTGATGGTACAGGGGATCAAACGACGCAGGTATATACTGTATTTATTTATTTAATTTAAATTATTTTTTTTATTAAAATATTTATAATGTTTATTTGTTGTAGGCACCTGGTCCACCAGAAGGAGGTAACAGTGATGGCAACGCGTGACGCACCATATATTCACGAGATATGTTTTTTGTTTTTACTGGTAGGGTTGACATTGATGTACTTTATTTATTCATTTAAGTAATGCATTATTACCATCCATGGTGGTCTTTTAAATATTTTATACACATATTGAGTTTTTGATCAGATAATCTTAAATGATTCTACATTTGAAAAAGTCGAACTAATTCCAACAGATCAATAAATCTGATATTATAGATTATGTATTATCCAATATATTTTTTATAAATTTTTGTATGGTATCGATAAAAGAAATATGTATTAATTAGATGTTATCACTTTTATTTTTCACTTTTGTAATCAATGGGATGACCTTTGCACCCCCGGAGAGCCCCCCGCACCGCCGTACAGCCCCCCGCACCCCCGTACAGCCACCCGCGCACCCCCGTACAGCCCCCCGCACCCCCGTACAGCCCCCCGCGCACCCCCGTACAGCCCCCCGCACCCCCGTACAGCCCCCCCGCACCCCCGTACAGCCCCCCTCGCACCCCCGTACAGCCCCCCGCACCCCCGTACAGCCCCCCCGCACCCCCGTACAGCCCCCCGCACCCCCGTACTGCCCCCGCCACCCCCGTACAGGCCCCCGCCACCCCCGCACAGGCCCCCGCACCCCCGTACAGCCCCCCCGCACCCCCGTACAGCACCCCCGCACCCCCGTACAGCCCCTCGCACCCCCGTACTGCCCCCCGCCACCCCCGTACAGGCCCCCGCCACCCCCGCACAGGCCCCCGCACCCCCGTACAGCCCCCCCGCACCCCCGTACAGCCCCCCGCACCCCCGTACAGCCCCCCCGCACCCCCGTACAGCCCCCCACGCACCCCCGTACAGCCCCCCGCACCCCCGTACAGCCCCCCCGCACCCCCGTACAGCCCCCCGCATCCCCCGTACTGCCCCCGCCACCCCCGTACAGGCCCCCGCCACCCCCGCACAGGCCCCCGCACCCCCGTACAGCCCCCCCGCACCCCCGTACAGCACCCCCGCACCCCCGTACAGCCCCCCGCACCCCCGTACTGCCCCCGCCACCCCCGTACAGGCCCCCGCCACCCCCGCACAGGCCCCCGCACCCCCGTACAGCCCCCCCGCACCCCCGTACAGCCCCCCGCCACCCCCGTACAGCCCCCCGCACCCCCGTACAGCCCCCCGCACCCCCGTACAGCCCCCCGCCACCCCCGTACAGCCCCCCGCACCCCCGTACAGCCCCCCCCCCCCCCCCCCCCGCACCCCCGTACAGCCCCCCGCACCCCCGTACAGCCCCCCCCGCACCCCCGTACAACCCCCCGCACCCCCGTACTGCCCCCCGCCACCCCCGTACAGGCCCCCGCCACCCCCGTACAGGCCCCCGCACCCCCGTACGGCCCCCCACCACCCCCGTACAGGCCCCCGCCACCCCCGTACAGGCCCCCGCCACCCCCGTACAGGCCCCCGCCACCCCCGTACAGGCCCCCGCCACCCCCGTACAGCCCCCCCGCACCCCCGTACAGCCCCCCGAACCCCCGTACAGCCCCCCGCCACCCCCGTACAGCCCCCCGCCACCCCCGTACAGGCCCCCCGCCACCCCCGGAGAGCCCCCCCGCCAACCCCCTACAGCCCCCCGCCACCCCCGTACAGCCCCCCGCCACCCCCGTACAGCCCCCCGCACCCCCAAATGCCACGAAACCATACGACAACATCCGGGGCGTCAATTGTGAAATGGTCGGCCAGACGGCACCTCATTCGGAGGTGCCGTGCGACCGCGGCGGCCGGAAACGCGTTTCTGGCGCCGTTAAACACCAAAACGGCGTGCGGCGGTCCGATTCGGAGAAAACGTGCTCCGAACGACCTGAAACCGCACGGGGACGAGAGGAATATTATTCCTGAGATGCAGGAGGAGGCCTCACGTCCATCGGACGTGCGGTGCGCGCGGCACGCCCGATTGTGTCGTTTTCAGCAGCGCGACGCGCGCTGAAATGGCGCGTTGGGGGGTCAAAACCACCCGAACGACCTCCGAATGCCACGAAACCGTACGACAACATCCGGGGCGTCAAATGTGAAATGGTCGGCCAGACGGAACCTCATTCGGAGGTGCCGTGCAACCGCGGCGGCCGGAAACGCGTATCCGGCGCCGTTAAACACCAAAACGGCGTGCGGCGGTCCGATTCGGAGCAAACGTGCTCCGAACGACCTGAAACCGCACGGGGACGAGAGGAATATTATTCCTGAGATGCAGGAGGAGGCCGCACGTCCATCGGACGTGCAGTGCGCGCGGCACGCCCGATTGTGTCTTTTCAGCAGCGCGGCGCGCGCTGAAATGGCGCGTTGGGGGGTCAAAACCACCCGAACGACCTCCGAATGCCACGAAACCGTACGATAACATCCGGGGCGTCAATTGTGAAATGGTCGGCCAGACGGCACCTCATTCGGAGGTGCCGTGCGACCGCGGCGGCCGGAAACGCGTTTCCGGCGCCGTTAAACACCAAAACGGCGTGCGGCGGTCCGATTCGGAGCAAACGTGCTCCGAACGACCTGAAACCGCACGGGGACGAGAGGAATATTATTCCTGAGATGCAGGAGGAGGCCGCACGTCCATCGGACGTGCGGTGCGCGCGGCACGCCCGATTGTGTCGTTTTCAGCAGCGCGGCGCGCGCTGAAATGGCGCGTTGGGGGGTCAAAACCACCCGAACGACCTCCGAATGCCACGAAACCGTACGACAACATCCGGGGCGTCAATTGTGAAATGGTCGGCCAGACGGCACCTCATTCGGAGGTGCCGTGCGACCGCGGCGGCCGGAAACGCGTTTCCGGCGCCGTTAAACACCAAAACGGCGTGCGGCGGTCCGATTCGGAGCAAACGTGCTCCGAACGACCTGAAACCGCACGGGGACGAGAGGAATATTATTCCTGAGATGCAGGAGGAGGCCGCACGTCCATCGGACGTGCGGTGCGCGCGGCACGCCCGATTGTGTCGTTTTCAGCAGCGCGGCGCGCGCTGAAATGGCGCGTTGGGGGGTCAAAACCACCCGAACGACCTCCGAATGCCACGAAACCGTACGACAACATCCGGGGCGTCAAATTTGAAATGGTCGGCCAGACGGAACCTCATTCGGAGGTGCCGTGCGACCGCGGCGCCCGGAAACGCGTTTCCGGCGCCGTTAAACACCAAAACGGCGTGCGGCGGTCCGATTCGGAGCAAACGTGCTCCGAACGACCTGAAACCGCACGGGGACGAGAGGAATATTATTACTGAGATGCAGGAGGAGGCTGCACGTCCATCGGACGTGCGGTGCGCGCGGCACGCCCGATTGTGTCGTTTTCAGCAGCGCGGCGCGCGCTGAAATGGCGCGTTGGGGGGTCAAAACCACCCGAACGACCTCCGAATGCCACGAAACCGTACGACAACATCCGGGGCGTCAATTGTGAAATGGTCGGCCAGACGGCACCTCATTCGGAGGTTCCGTGCGACCGCGGCGGCCGGAAACGCGTTTCCGGCGCCGTTAAACACCAAAACGGCGTGCGGCGGTCCGATTCCGAGCAAACGTGCTCCGAACGACCTGAAACCGCACGAGGACGAGAGGAATATTATTCCTGAGATGCAGGAGGAGGTCGCACGTCCATCGGACGTGCGGTGCGCGCGGCACGCCCGATTGTGTCGTTTTCAGCAGCGCGGCGCGCGCTGAAATGGCGCGTTGGGGGGTCAAAACCACCCGAACGACCTCCGAATGCCACGAAACCGTACGACAACATCCGGGGCGTCAATTGTGAAATGGTCGGCCAGACGGCACCTCATTCGGAGGCGCCGTGCGACCGCGGCGGCCGGAAACGCGTTTCCGGCGCCGTTAAACACCAAAACGGCGTGCGGCGGTCCGATTCGGAGCAAACGTGCTCCGAACGACCTGAAACCGCACGGGGACGAGAGGAATATTATTCCTGAGATGAAGGAGGAGGCCGCACGTCCATCGGACGTGCGGTGCGCGCGGCACGCCCGATTGTGTCGTTTTCAGCAGCGCGGCGCGCGATGAAATGGCGCGTTGGGGGGTCAAAACCACCCGAACGACCTCCGAATGCCACGAAACCGTACGACAACATCCGGGGCGTCAAATGTGAAATGGTCGGCCAGACGGCACCTCATTCGGAGGTGTCGTGCGACCGCGGCGGCCGGAAACGCGTTTCCGGCGCCGTTAAACACCAAAACGGCGTGCGGCGGTCCGATTCGGAGCAAACGTGCTCCGAACGACCTGAAACCGCACGGGGACGAGAGGAATATTATTCCTGAGATGCAGGAGGAGGCCGCACGTCCATCGGACGTGCGGTGCGCGCGGCACGCCCGATTTTGTCGTTTTCAGCAGCGCGGCGCGCGCTGAAATGGCGCGTTGGGGGGTCAAAACCACACGAACGACCTCCGAATGCCACGAAACCGTACGACAACATCCGGGGCGTCAATTGTGAAATGTTCGGCCAGACGGCACCTCATTCGGAGGTGCCGTGCGACCGCGGCGGCCGGAAACGCGTTTCCGTCGCCGTTAAACACCAAAACGGCGTGCGGCGGTCCGATTCGGAGCAAACGTGCTCCGAACGACCTGAAACCGCACGGGGACGAGAGGAATATTATTCCTGAGATGCAGGAGGAGGCCGCACGTCCATCGGACGTGCGGTGCGCACGGCACGCCCGATTGTGTCGTTTTCAGCAGCGCGGCGCGCGCTGAAATGGCGCGTTGGGGGTTCAAAACCACCCGAACGACTTCCGAATGCCACGAAACCGTACGACAACACCCGGGGCATCAATTGTGAAATGGTCGGCCAGACGGCACCTCATTCGGAGGTGCCGTGCGACCGCGGCGGCCGGAAACGCGTTTCCGGCGCCGTTAAACACCAAAACGGCGTGCGGCGGTCCGATTCGGAGCAAACGTGCTCCGAACGACCTGAAACCGCACGGGGACGAGAGGAATATTATTCCTGAGATGCAGGAGGAGGCCGCACGTCCATCGGACGTGCGGTGCGCGCGGCACGCCCGATTGTGTCGTTTTCAGCAGCGCGGCGCGCGCTGAAATGGCGCGTTGGGGGGTCAAAACCACCCGAACGACCTCCGAATGCCACGAAACCGTACGACAACATCCGGGGCGTCAAATTTGAAATGGTCGGCCAGACGGAACCTCATTCGGAGGTGCCGTGCGACCGCGGCGGCCGGAAACGCGTTTCCGGCGCCGTTAAACACCAAAACGGCGTGCGGCGGTCCGATTCGGAGCAAACGTGCTCCGAACGACCTGAAACCGCACGGGGACGAGAGGAATATTATTCCTGAGATGTAGGAGGAGGCCGCACGTCCATCGGACGTGCGGTGCGCGCGGCACGCCCGATTGTGTCGTTTTCAGCAGCGCGGCGCGCGCTGAAATGGCGCGTTGGGGGGTCAAAACCACCCGAACGACCTCCGAATGCCACGAAACCGTACGACAACATCCGGGGCGTCAATTGTGAAATGGTCGGCCAGACGACACCTCATTCGGAGGCGCCGTGCGACCGCGGCGGCCGGAAACGCGTTTCTGGCGCCGTTAAACACCAAAACGGCGTGCGGCGGTCCGATTCGGAGCAAACGTGCTCCGAACGACCTGAAACCGCACGGGGACGAGAGGAATATTATTCCTGAGATGCAGGAGGAGGCCGCACGTCCATCGGACGTGCGGTGCGCGCGGCACGCCCGATTGTGTCGTTTTCAGCAGCGCGGCGCGCGCTGAAATGGCGCGTTGGGGGGTCAAAACCACCCGAACGACCTCCGAATGCCACGAAACCGTACGACAACATCCGGGGCGTCAATTGTGAAATGGTCGGCCAGACGGCACCTCATTCGGAGGTGCCGTGCGACCGTGGCGGCCGGAAACGCGTTTCCGGCGCCGTTAAACACCAAAACGGCGTGCGGCGGTCCGATTCGGAGCAAACGTGCTCCGAACGACCTGAAACCTCACGGGGACGAGAGGAATATTATTCCTGAGATGCAGGAGGAGGCCGCACGTCCATCGGACGTGCGGTGCGCGCGGCACGCCCGATTGTGTCGTTTTCAGCAGCGCGGCGCGCTTTGAAATGGCGCGTTGGGGGGTCAAAACCACCCGAACGACCTCCGAATGCCACAAAACCGTACGACAACATCCGGGGCGTCAAATTTGAAATGGTCGGCCAGACGGAACCTCATTCGGAGGTGCCGTGCGACCGCGGCAGCCGGAAACGCGTTTCCGGCGCCGTTAAACACCAAAACGGCGTGCGGCGGTCCGATTCGGAGCAAACGTGCTCCGAACGACCTGAAACCGCACGTGGACGAGAGGAATATTATTCCTGAGATGCAGGAGGAGGCCGCACGTCCATCGGACATGCGGTGCGCGCGGAACGCCCGATTGTGTCGTTTTCAGCAGCGCGGCGCGCGCTGAAATGGCGTGTTGGGGGGTCAAAACCACCCGAACGACCTCCGAATGCCACGAAACCGTACGACAACATCCGGGGCGTCAATTGTGAAATGTTCGGCCAGACGGAACCTCATTCGGAGGTGCCGTGCGACCGTGGCGGCCGGAAACGCGTTTCCGGCGCCGTTAAACACCAAAACGGCGTGCGGCGGTCCGATTCGGAGCAAACGTGCTCCGAACGACCTGAAATGAGATTATTTCTTGAATCGAAGTTTTTAAATTATTATAGCACAATGATTTGATATTATATATATATTAAATATATATTAAATATATATTAAAACATTTAAAATATATTATATATATATATATATATTTAAAATATTGTATTTAATAGTATATATATATATATATTTAAAATATTGTATTTAATAGTATATATATATATATATTTATAGCACAATGATTTGTATTTAAAATATTGTATTTAATAGTATATATATATTATAGCACAATGATTTGTATTTAAAATATTGTATTTAATAGTATATATATATTATAGCACAATGATTTGATATTATATATATATTAAATATATATTAAAACATTTAAAATATATTATATATATATTTATATTTATATTTATATTCAATTCAATAAAAAATTTTTTAAAAAAATTTTTTTTTTAGAATAGCGACCGCCAATGGCGGTCGCTATAGGGGACTGGGCAGAGGGCCTTCAGCGACCGCCTGGCGGTCGCTGAAGGCCGACCTGCGGGGCACCTATAGCGACCGCCATTGGCGGTCGCTAAAGGCCTCTAGCGACGAGGCAACAGCGACCGCCATTGGCGGTCGCTGCGCGGCCGCTAAAGCCCTTTAGCGACCGCCAATGGCGGTCGCTAATGGGCTTTTATATAGTAGTGCAAGTGCGGGGCGCGCAAGTACACTGCCCGAGCTCTTCTTCCTGTCGCACAAGAGGTAGTGCGCATGGGACTTCTTCGGGGCCTCGGGTGGCTCCGGGATTCTCAGTCGCGCAAGAGGCTGCGCAGAGGTACTTCGCGTAGCTCGGATGGCTTCACGGGACTCTCGAGTTCTCAAAGGATCAGCAGCATTTCCAAGGGCACTGGACTTCTCATTTTATGGGCGAGGAGTGCGAATAGAGTCTGCGGGATCCAAAACTCGAACCCCCAAGATCTGCGGCGTTTTAAAAACTTCAAAAGCGTTAAATATCTTCCGCGTATCTCGTTCTTCTTCTCCATTTTAATGCGGGTTTTCTATTTTTCAGTTTCCTTCACGTGCATGTGTTTTCGAACGCATGCATGTCTCTGTTTAGGTCCATGCATGCAAGGAATTAACCATGTGGCCTCAGCAGCTTCGGTTTGCTTCAGCCAATACTCGAAATTCTCCATCTGTTGCATGCATGCTCTTTTTATTGCATGGATCTGTTCGTTGTGGCCTAACGATCACCATGGATGATTCAGCTCGAACAATGGTGGTCGGGAACTCAAAAACATCTCGCGGGAGGCGCCTGGTACACGGCGAGACCGTGAAGGATGACACGGCGTGTCTTCTCTTGGCCAGAGGAATAAGATAATGTTGTGACCGTTGGATCGGAGTTTTAATGATATCCAACGGCCAGGATTATTTCGTGGCGTGGCAGATCGGATGAGCGGCCACGATCAGCCGCACGATCTCTTGAATGGTCCAGATTAGATCCCAGATGAAATTAGCGCGTCCCACATCGAATCCTCTCCCGGTTTTCTCGTGCTTTAACAAAGACTGCATCCCTGCCTCTATTTAATTGTATCTTCTCCCTCCACGGTGCCGCCTCCCACCGTGTTCTTCTGCGGGCGCGCTCTTGCGCCTACCCCTGCCACTCGGGCACGCCACTGGTGCCCACTATGCTCCTTCGGGCGCGCATGCTAGTGCCCACGCTCTTGGGCTAGCCCCATGGGATCCCCATGGGCGTGGTGACCTTGAGTCCCACAAGAGCCTTGGGTCGAACCCTTAAGGATGGCCCTTGGTGGCTTATTTTTTGCTTGAATAAACACGAAGTATACAAAGTACTAAGTGTAAAATGCCAAATGCCACATCTTCTTCTTCTAAGACATTTCTTCTTCTATTCTCTAGTCTTATTCTTCATTAGAATTCATCATTCTTCTTCAACATATAATCAAAATTTAAGAATGGAATTCCTGAAGGTTCATCATCAACCGAATCACCTGAATCAAATAAATCTTCAACAAACTTCATTGAACTAATCAGAGATCAAGTTGGATCTTCTTCACATTCACATGCACTAAGTGATAGTGCATGGAATTCATTAACACCACTTCATCCACTTAGAACTTGTGGATGGATCTCCTCATCTCCTCATGCATTGTTAAGACAATGCATGGTCTTCAAACATTATTGTGACATTGTATCCTCTTGATACAAGTTCTTTGAACTTAAAGACCAGTTCAACAATCGTCTGATGTCATGATGCATCTCCAACCATTAGTCTTCAAGCTCTACGTCATCAGTTGACACATAGTGACATGTTATTGACAACAAATGCAATCACTTGGGCACAACAATCTCCCCCTTTGTATTTGGTTGTCAATACTCCGAAGCACATTTTGAAGAATGTCACAATGTGTATGTACTGATTATTTCTCCCCCTTATTGGCCAACAAATGCAAAGGGATGAATAGGAAGTCATTCCCAAAATTCATAACTGCTTGACTCAGCAACTAATGCTCCCCCTCAAGGGATGCACTCATCTCCTTCAATTCCCTGCATGTCAGTACAAAAACATATAAATTTAGGGAATAAGGAGGGAACTTTGTCTTCCTCAAGTGAGAGGAGAAGGATGAACATGAAGTTTCAGCCTTAGCTCAACAAATATTTCTATAGGCATAGATTTGGTGAAAATATCTGCCACCTGATCTTGAGTAGAAATGTAGTCAAGATTGATGTCTCCACTGGCAACCCTTTCTTTGATGAAATGATATTTTATATCAATATGCTTGGATCTGGAGTGTTGTATAGGATTCTTATACAAGCCAATTGCACTTTGGTAATCACATAAGATCCTCAATGGTTTTTCAGCTTTAATTATCAAATCTGCTAGCTGCACCTGCATCCAAATCATTTGTGTACATGCATGTGTAGCTGCCACATACTTTGCTTCGGTTGTGATCAATGTTACAGAATTTTGTTTCTTGCTATACCAACTAACACATCCTTCTCCCAGAAAGAAGGCTCCACTAGATGTGGATCTTCTATCAGTGCAATCACCAGCCCAATCAGCATCAGTGAATCCCAACAACTTTATGTTTGTACTATGTTTGTATAAGAGTCCATAGTTGAGGGTTCCTTTCACATATCTCAAGAGTCTTTTAACTGCTGATAAGTGAGATTCTTTTGGGTCACATTGAAATCTTGCACACAAAGTCACTGCATATGTTATATCAGGCCTTGAGGCCGTGAGATAAAGGATACTGCCAATAATTCTCCTGAACTCTTTCTGATCAACATTGTTGCCTTCTTCATCCTTTCATAGTTTGGTTCCAACAGAAATGTGTGTTGATACTTCCTTTACATTCTCCATTCCAAACCTTTTCACTAAGTCCCTTGCATACTTTTCTTGTGAAAGAAATATATAGTTTTTCCTTTGTTCCACCTGAAATCTGAGAAAATATGTCATTTGACCAAGCATGGACATTTCAAAGGTTCTCTTCATCTGCTCAGTGAATTCTTCACATAGTCCTTCCTTGTCACCAGCAAAAATAATATCATCCACATAGATAATAACTATGAGAGTACCAGTGGAAATTTCTCTGACATAGAGATTACTGTCAACTGTTCCTTTGACAAACTTCATTCTCTTAAGACAACCATCCAACTTGGATTACCAGGCTCTGGGAGCCTGCTTTAACCCATACAATGCTTTCTTCAATCTGCATGCCATGATACCATATTTGTCTAGCACAAATCCCTCTGGTTGTTCTATATACACTTCTTATTCAAGATCTCCATTTAGGAATGCAGATTTCACATCCATCTGATAAACCTTGTACTGCTTGTGTGCTGCAACTGCTAAGAACATTCTGATAGTCTCCAGTCTTGCAACTGGTGCAAACGTTTCTTCAAAGTCGATTCCTTCCATTTGTGAATACCCTTTGCATACAATTCTGGCCTTATTTCTTGAAACTTCCCCTTTCTCATTGAGTTTGTTTCTAAAAACCCACTTTGTCCCAATTACATTTTTATTTTTGGGCCTTAGCAGAAGATCCCAAGTGGAGTTATTTTCTATTTGATTGATTTCCTCATGCATAGCTTGTATCCATTCCTCATGTTCAACTGCTTCAGCCACTGTGTGAGGTTCCACTTGAGAAACCAATGCAGTGTGATCTTTCAATATCAATATTCTTCTAGTTTTTACTGAGGAATGTGGGTTACCAAGGACATTTTCTGTGTCGACATGTTTCTTCAATTTATTGTATCTCCTTCTTCCATCTTCATTACTTTCCTCTTCATCACTGGTGTGTTCAGAGTTGATCTCACCAGCAGTTGGTGTTGGCTCAGTTAATTCTTCATTCTTTTGTTCCAAGGTTGTGTCATTCATTGAGTCATCATTATCCACAGTGTATGGTTTGGTGTTTTTTTCAATTATGTATCATTACAAAGTCCATAAAAGTTCATACCTTCTACTGGTTAGGAAATTGAATAAATATTTTGTTGTTTATATTTTTAAAAGTTGAAAAGGTAGAACAAATTTTATTAAATCATTTTGTACTACTTGGCTCACCAGGACTATTTTATTGATCAAAGTGTTACACAAGTGTAAGGGTATATTATGGTCAAAAAGGTTAGAATCACTTCCATGGAAGTTATTCGTATCCAATTTACATTATCCATATCATGAATATTTTTATCCAAAATTATTATCTCAACATCATAAACAAATTAAGGCTTACATTTTCATCAAACACGTGTTTTACAAAAAAAACAAATTATTACCAAATCACTTTTCTTGGGAATCATAACCAATCCACACAATTTTTTAAATCCTTGATGAAAAAGTATTATAGTACAATCCTCTTAAATTAAAACATTTTTATAACCATTACGTTATTGACTAAATACCCAAATGACATCATTATTGTACTGAAAAATAAGCACATTAATCATTTTCTCTTTTTCCATCGAAGTATCATAATCTTGACCATGATCCACTCTCCACTTTTAGGGTATATTCCTTTGGTGAATGAGATATGGATTTTTATAGTGTGTTATCTTCTTGTAGTATAAGAATTTCACTTTTAAATTTTCTTTATTCCCTTTAAAATCATGAACTTGGTGGATTTTATCTCTATACTTATAATAAACTCTCATTCCCTTCAAGAAAGCATCAAGTTGTTTCTTTCCATAATTATCACATGTGGGAAATAATTCCTTCTGTTCTTCTATTTATAAATATTTTGAACTTCCATACACTTCTTTTTGTACTTTCCTTTGAATCCTTTGGACATCGAAAATTATTTACTAATATTATTATCACGTGTTACTATGTCTTCATAAGATGAGAGTTATTGTGAGATTATTTACCTTTGAAATATTGTTCAAAGGAAATAAAAGATATTATCCTTATTACTCTTTGGATATTTTATATTGATGAGGTTCAAGTTTCTTCTAGTAGGCGGCATTTCCAAATGACGAACTATTGTACATTAGTTTTTATAATTATATAACATAATGTACAATCCCAAAACTAGTAAAATAAATAATATAAATTGAAAATTTTATGCATATCTAATCTAATAATCATAATCATGGGTCCTTTGGGGACCAAATTACTTTTTAATCCATACTAATATTTGTAAAGGTATTGTGAATTGTCCTAAGCATATCCCCCCATAGTGTAAAACCAGGTGCATAGTAAGGCCCGTTGTCAACTTCCATGTTACATCGAGTGAGGCTAGACACACCTTGTTAGAGTTGTTACCCATAGGCATATCTATTCCAGAAAGAAATCCACTTGTATTATCTTTAAAATGATATAATTCTAGGAATAACCACATAATCTCTACCATAATAAGATTCTAGGATGTTCTTATATACTTATCATCAAACTATATATTTTGGATATGTTATGTAATCTATGTTTTCTAAATCTAGTTTCCAAGGTTGGAGATAAACCTACTCTGATACCAACTGTAATTTCTCAACCAAAAATCCAAGATCTGGTGCATTGTTACTTTAATTTGGAATATATACAAGATTCAATTCCAAAGGGACCAAACCGTTTAGTAGTTTTGTAAAACAAGATTACATACAAGATACCCAGATTACACTGGTAAAAGAAATAAATCACAACAAAAATAAAATCTCCACATCCTTGAAATTCATTCAAAGGATTCTTCTTCATAACTCAGGGAAAGGAAACATAATAAGGGTGAACTAAAATTCTTGTAAAGGGTAAGTATATTGGAAGAAATAGTGAAACAATGAGAAAACATTATATGGAAATTCAAATAACTAAAAACACATTTCATTAAAATAACTAGAAAATGATAATAAATATCAAATGGTAAATAAATAGAATACATTTCATTTAAAAAAATATTATAATTAATTGTATCGATAAATAATGCCAGAGAAATAATCTCATGGATAGTAATAATAATAACTGAAATATATATGAACAAAATTGTTAATTATAAGATGTCATGCCTAAGGCACATGAAAATCTATTCCATCAATACCTTTCAAACGACGGTCAAAAACCATAGGTAAAAAACTATTCAATTTTCACAACTGATTTGTCTCATGAGAACCTGTCGATTCATTGAGGGGATATATAAAGTCTATGCCCTACCTTTCACTAGCATTCTAAATCATTTCTCATATTGAGTAATTTATTTAATTAATAATTAATATTACATATAAAATATCCATGTTTAATAAATAATAAATATTTATCAATAATTACCAAGTGGAGGATAGTTAACAATAAGGGTTTTTGACGTTGATAAATGGAATTATTATTGAATGGTCATTAAAAACATTCTTGAGGAAAATAATATTTAAACATTCCGAAGTGTTTTATAACACATTGAAACATTTGAATCAAAATTCCAATGAAGTAATAATATTAAATGAAACATAAAAAATAATTAAAATAAGTAGATTCATGATATGACTTGTAAAAAGGTATTATATACACCATATCAAAGAAACTAGGTTAATTACATTAAAATATTCCTCAATAAATTTAAATTGTGATGAAATCCTTGCCAATTTGTAATCATTTATTTAAAATTATTCAAATTTAGAAAAGAAAATATTTTATTTTAAAATAACATTTTAAACTTGTAAAGTAAGATTCAAAACATTAGGGTGTCATGACGGTAGAAGACACCATTCATGTCGTATAAGTTAACAACAAACATTGCTTTTACTTCTAGAAAAAAGGCATAAAGTAACTTGTTTTAGAAAATGAAAATAAGATTGATTTCAAAAGAATTTTATAGAAAATAAAAAATGGGTAATAATATATTTAAAAAATCATTGAAAATTTATAAATACATTTTTGAATATATTTTTAGAAAACGCAAATAAGGAAGAGAAATATTCCCGAGTGGAGACTTTAAAAAACAATCTCGAATAACGATGAGATTGTGAAATAACCCCATACCACATTATAATTAGTATATTTGTATTCCACCATTAAATTAATAATACCATAATCTTTAGAAAATAGTCATAAAATACATTCATGGGTATTATATACACCACAAAAAACATACATGTGGTGAATATGTCACAAGTCTCACAGAAATAAAAGTGAGACTAGAAATC
The DNA here is from genome assembly GCA_963277665.1 of Viscum album. Lineage (NCBI taxonomy): Eukaryota > Viridiplantae > Streptophyta > Magnoliopsida > Santalales > Viscaceae > Viscum > Viscum album. The sequence goes on along the minus strand of OY728140.1, from coordinate 2,103,340,882 downwards.
CACTTACCTTATGCTTCCTTTAGTAGAACAGAATTTAACCTAATTTAAAATGGTTTTAAACATGTTATTAATATATATTATAATTTTATTATTATTAATGATATCATATATGATATTCTTATATTATTTTATCACCCAATTGTTGATAACATTTCATTATTATGCAAGACCAATGGTATTATTCCCTTAATATAGTTTGAGTAAGGAAGTGGATGATATATTAATTTTTCAATAATCAATATAATATCATTAATATAATATATATCCATTATTTACTTCATTATATGAATCTGAGTAAATTGCTGATGAAAAAATATTAAACCATAATGTGGAGATGATAAGTCGTACACACACACATGTTTATTTTTCTTTTAATAGGATGGATAAAACATGGAATATAGTTACACTATAATCATGATAATTTATTAGAATATATATAATATAGGTTTTATTTCTTTATAATGTAAAAAGAACCTAAATCAGTAGTAGAATAAGAAATGAACTTGGATGAGTTAGTAGAAATTATTATGTCTTCTTCAGTGGACTTCCTTTAGATCACTTCTTAAGGGATCTAGGGTTGGTATTTTTTTGGAAGAAAAACCACTAAAACGTAGAGAAGGATGTTTTGAGTAGAAATTGGATGGAATTAATTGATTTATAAGGCTCAAAGTTGTGTGAAGAAGTGAGTGAGTGTATTTACTTTTATAATTGAGGTGAGGGTCAATTTTGGAAACTCTCAAAATATTAAATTAATATAAATTAATTTCAATCTAAAAATGGATAAAAGTGAGTTTTTTCTAATATAATAAGAGGATTTGTCAAAATAATCTCGACAAATTACTTTTATATATGTTTATGTCACATTCTTACCCTTATCCTTTGGCTTTAACCCATCCTCAACCCTTTCAACTCTTACCATGACATCATATAATTTAAACATTGAGGGTTAATATAATTACTATAAAATGATAAAAGACCAATAAATGTGTCAATAATGAAATTTCAAGACTTATCCCAATCATTTTTCTAGAATATAGATTCATAGAAATTTTATATCATTTAATAAAATATTATTTATCTTAAAATATAAATAATTTGATTTTTGATATTATTCATTACTTGAATTTTTAAAAATTTTATTAAAATAAGATAAATTTAAAAAAAAATCTTCTAAAACACCACTAAAATGTCAAATTCATCTAAAATATTGGTTTATAACATCAAAAACGTAAAATTATATTTATTTTAGTATTTTTATTATCATTTATTTTATATTTACTTTAATTAAACAGTTATCGCATCATCATTGTGCAAGCCTTTAATTTAATTACTTCTTCTCTAAATTTTTTAAAAAAAGGATGATAGATATAAAAATTTTATATTTAAAAATAGTATTTATATTAGAACATATTACCTATATAACTCCATATTAAAAATATTTCACTTGTTAAAAACAAAAGTGTGACAAAATTGAATTTTCATTGAATATAATATTATAAATATTATACTCTCAACCATGTGGATTACATTAGTTATAATTTCAGACCAAGGATGATTTTGGTTGAAACTCACTCATCCAATAAAATTAAAACAGGTGTTAGGGTAATTTTATAGTCTTTATAATATTATTTTTAACCATAATAAGATTATTTACACTTAACATTGGTAGTTAAAATATTACTAAATTTACTATTCACATGACCAAAAATAAAATAAACAAATTTAAATAATTTTGGCCCAATGAATCTAAAATGTAATGTAATTTTCTAAATTTAAAAAATAGAATATTGAGTAAATAACTTGAAATTAATCCCATTTATATAATGAGAAAATAGGTGTTTAAAGTGAAAACATACAAAAGATTGTGATGTTTTTACATACATATTCAGTGTAAAAATGGTTAAAATACCTAAATTCTATTTAATTATATAAAATTAATCTAATTATAATTAAAAACCAATTAAAAATACTATTTAAAATTATAAATTATTTAAATGAAAAAGTAATTTTCAATTAAAATGCAATATTCTATCACTATTAATCAAAACGTGAATCTTATCAAAAAAATACAAAAAACACAAAAAAATAAATTTTTATATTCCAATTTAAAATCAAAAGATTATTTTGTCAAATATAGTATATAAAAGCATTGAAAATTATATTTAAAATAGGTTCTCCACTAAAAGTTGGTAGAACTGTTTTTATAAAAATATATGTTTTTATGTGTAATATTGGGTTTTTCTTAACTCATGACTATAAAATAGATTGTATGAAAGTGAAAAGATTTTATTTAATATAAATTATATTTACATCATTCAATAATTGTAATTAATTTAATTTATATGGATAAAATGACTTTGTGATCATAAATATAGTTATTTATAAAAAAAATTCCTATATATTTTGTTCGTTATTCATTTTTAATTAATTTGTGTCAAATTAATTAAACCATATATATTCATAAGTTAGGTATTAATATTAATAACCTCCATCTTAATAGATATGTTATATCTTATTTTATTAAATAATAATATTTTAATAATTTCTTGGTGTTCGGTAAAACTCGGCCTTGCGTGTAACAAAAGGAAACTCATTGTTGTGTGTAGCTTAAACTTATCATAGTGTTGAATATAAATAAATAGATTAAAAAATTAAATTTATTGAAAAATTAAACTATTGTAAAGTCTTGGGGTGTTTCAATGGGATTGAGGAACACAATGCCTTAAAGGTGCTACAGTGAGTCCCTATTGGTGGGACTATGTCTCACCAGTGTGGTAAGGGCTAGCCTAAATTCCAAGATAGGTGGTTCCCCTGAATCATCCTCATAATCTAGTCTAGTAGGATATACACATGAGCTAGAATGTGCAAGCCTAACCTCATGGACTAGCCTGTGGGTCTGGTGACCCAACCCATCTAGTGGTTGAACGAGGTATGGGGGATAGGTCTAACTATCCTAACCTAGTGCATAGCACATGGGTCCCCACACTAGGGAACAAATGAGCTACATGTGACTCACTAATTCATGCCACATGGAATGTACCAGTTTCCTGAATGTGGACTAGACTCTATTCTTATGGATTATACATGACATTAAGAGTGGGTGTCTATTTCTAGAAAGTAAATAGCACATCCAGATTATTTTTTCGCATAGATGGTGATGGTGTTGTATTTTTGGCCATATGAGGCCATTCATAGGGAATGACAGAACTAATTATTATTTATCCTCAGTAGAGAAATGATGGGGATTTAGGAATGATGATTGAAACATTATCATGGACAGTATGAATGTATGCTTTTAAAGATCATGTTCTCCATTATTCTCAGATATGGTAGGTATTTACCCTAAAAACTAGGGTGCAATATCCTCTATATCTAGATTTGATAGGGTTGGTACCCCATCACACCCACAACCTGAGATACTCAATCTTTGTTGTTAATTTCCCCTATCTAAAGAGATCAGAGAGGGAAGAGGATCCTTTATTAGAGTTTGTATCCCTATACCTTCCTAGGGAATGAGTACCTATACAGCTGTTCTAGAGAGGTTACATGGGATGGTGGATTTAAAATAACATATATTCTTAGAGAGACATGTTGATTTCATTCATTGCCTTCTATAAAGAACGAGACACCTATCTATGTCTTAGGTTCCCCCCTTTAATCATACATGGGTGTATATGTTCTATTCATTCCATCCCAGATTTTTGGTTTTGAGATAACTTGTATTTTTTGTTTTAATTTGTGATTTTTATGAAATCCTACTAGGTATTTTTATAACACCCATGAAAGGACATATTTCCCCCATGTGTTATGTTTTATGAAAATGAAATACAATTTGGTGGAAATCATTGAGGATGTAGTGTTAATGGAGAATAGTGAAACCAACGAGTGGTTTTAATAGGGGGTGTTTGTGTCAAGATATCGAAATTTTGGGGACATATTGTCTATAACTATTTAGATCAGGGTATATAATATGGGAATTTTTTTGAATATATTTTTCTCTTATAATTTTTTGGAATTTCACTTGTTTTGTCTTGTAGGATTTATTGGTTTCTACATTGATTCTTATATAAATATTTATAGATATATGTTTCTTTATATTCTCCTATTTTATTATATACTATATTGATGTGTGCATTGTCTACAAGTGCATTGGTTAAGGCCTCTAGTTTTGAGTTATTCCTACTTGGTTCTTGTCACTAGACCCTAACCAATTAAAGGTAGTATGGAGGTGGTAGTCTTAGATAAACACAGCCTATGAGGGGTCCTGATGGGTTGATTCCTGTTAGAGTGATATCAAAGTTGGTTTTTTCTTGGGAAGAAGTTTATGTGTCATGTGAGACTGGATGGTAATTCATAGAAATAATGTTAAGATTTATTGATGTTGTATTTTTGGTCAACTATCTCATTGATGGTGTGATGATAGACTTATCCACTAACCAATACTTTTTAACCAACTAATCAACTCGACAAATTGAGGTACCTCTTATGGGGAACAATTATACCTAAATAATATAGGAATGAGTAATTGATTTCCATATCCTTCTTGATTCAGTTTATTAAATATGATTTCTTGTCCATAGATTTTCTTCTTAATTGTTGGATTCTACCATGATGTTAGATATCTAGGATTATAATTTAAGGTCATAATAATCAATAGTTGAGTGATAAATATTCCATTCAGGTGATAGTTCAAGAGTTTTTTCTACTTGTAAAATTAAAAACAATTCCTCCACCCATTTTATAATGAATAAACCCACCTCCTTCAGTACATGCAGATGATTCCCTATATGTTTAGTAGTTGGTTATTCTGATAGGTTAAAATGAGGACACGATCCACTAGCATGTTACATGAGTTTCAATGTTGGATACCCCATAGGTTCCATAGAATGTTTTAACCTCAAGAAGTTGAGGACTAGCTCTAGGTAGTGGTATGACTGCCATGATATGTTCTAATTCCCTCAAACCAGATAGTAGTTCACATAGAAAATCTTATTCATTGAGTGGTATACAGCTGGTGAGGTATGATCACCCAAACTCATGATGAGATGATGCCTCCATGGACCGAGTTTAAGCACTTTTTCCAAGAGGAGTACTATATAGTAAGAGTTTTGTTCGTATAAATTCTGGAGAATTTAGAGCTATAATAGTGTATTTTTCAGTCACCATGAATTCATTGAGATTCATTTATATTTTTTGGTACTCCACCAATATGATTCGCGATGGATTCTTCTAGGAATGAAATTTTGAGCTATCACTTCACAGTGGTATTTAGGAAAGAATTGTTTACTTATGTATCCCCTCTGATACCAAGTTTTTAGAGAGATCATTAGTTATTAATTTAACACACTAAGATTTTATGACATATTCTCTATAAAAAAATTATGTATTTTGTAGATTTCTTTACATGAAACACCAAGTTTAAATAAACCACAATATACTATTGATATATTATTATTAAATGTGGACTTTATCAATTATCCACTAGATTTTTGTGTATAAATAAGGATAAGTAACTTAGGAATTTTTTTACACATTTATGAAAGGAATTCATGGGTTATAAATTGGTCAGAAATGAAAATAAATGTATTTGAAGTAAAAAATAGATGTTTTTCAGAAAAACTATTTTATATATTGTATTGTTTTTATTTTAATAAATTAAATTAATCAATATTAAATAATTATTTTAATAAAATTTATATATAATATATTCATTCATATATTTAAACTTTCATATATTTATTTTTACAGGGAAATAAATAAAAATAAATCTAGTCTGATTCTTAAAAAATTAATTTTTTTCTAAAAAAGAAATATTGTATTTCATAGACTTATTTTAAAATTAATTTCTAAAACTTATAGAAATTGAATTTGAACAAATGTTTTTCGTATTTTGAATTATCATTTTCAATTTTTTTAATGAATTCAATTTCATTTTTGTTCATTATAAATTGTAACCAAGGTAAATATTTTCATTATTATGCTAAAGGATAATCAGATTAACAAAAAAAACCTAAAAAATTGTCTAAATAGTATTATTTAAGTGTATTTATACCCAAAATGATATTATTATTAAGTTTTGGTTATTTTGGTTCCAAGTTCACATGAATATGACTTTATTATATTTTAATGTTTTATGTTTTTACAAGAGTTCTACTCCCCTCACTTATAAAAGGGAACATACTTTATTATATCATCTAAATCAATTGATCCCAATAGGTCATAAAATATATAACAAAATAATTTAACAAAATAATTATACTTTACCTTGAGATGATGGTCTTCCAAAAATGACTATCTAATAGTCCTTAAGGTATTTTTCGAAGTACGATACAAGTAGAAGAGGTAAATGTCAATATTGATATTTTTCAGATTTCTATCTTCTTAAACCTCAAAGAAAAGTTATATAACTATCTTAACATGATAGAATCAATATATTAACTATATTGATAATTATTTATATTAATGGTATTTTATTTTTCTTTTTTGATCAGTATTACAAAACTAATAATGATTAGGATTGTTAGAATATACATGTAATGGAAATACTCCCAAGAGGGGAGGGGGGTGAACCGTAGTTTTAAAAAAAATAGTTTAAAATAATTAAACGAAAAAATTACCCATTTACACTTAAATTATATTATCAGACTTGGTCTTCAGTCTGATGATCATAATTATAATGTCATATTCAGAGCCGATATGATTAAATATTAGTGAAATATTGATATACATATGGATCTGTTTATCAGACTAAGAATTTTAATCAAGATGTACACGATTAATTAAAATGTATTGCTATTATTTTAATTAGATTAAAATAGATAAAACAATTCTGAATATAAAGGTGAATATGATGTTTAACATTATATTATATGTTTAGTTTAATATTATATTTTTAAGTAACAAGTAATACAATTTCTATCAAATATAAGAACAAATTATAAGATATTAAAAGAATGAACCTGTTTTAGCCTTAAGATCAAGGTAGTCTATAAACCATACTAAAGGTATCCCTTGATTTATACTTATAATAATGTATATATTCTCTTACTAGGGAAGCCCTCGATACGATGATCATAATAGCTCTGTATTCGTATCCATGGAAGCTATTGATGTGAAGATCAAATTCTATATCTACTTATCCCCAGTAGACCTTGATCCGATGGATTGGATTATCTATCTTTATATTATCATTATTCTTTGATCATTATGATGATAAGACACAGAAACAATTAGAAAAAAAATTCTCAAGGAGACAACCTGACATGTTTTCCTTAAGAAGACTACTCACAAAATGAAATACAATGATTTTGTATGAGCTCTTCACATAGACTATTCATTAAAAAATTCAAGGGAGAATGCAATAAAATTTCATCAAACTCTTCAAATTACCTAGTATTTATGTTTGAGATCCCAACAGTCATATTGTAATATCCAAATGGTCATATTTCTCTGAGTTTTTTGCAATGACTTGAACACCTAGAACCTAGCACCTCATAACATTCTGGAATCACTAAATGTCCAATGTCGTATTGGATTAAACCATTATATTGTAAAAAGTTTTACATACATTAGAAGAAATTCATTCGAATATGATAAACATAACTTAGTCCTATGGAATTATTTAAATTTATCAATTTGATAATTTTTATGAGTTTCAATATGATGTTATTATTATCAATATCAGTCCAATTTTTAATAGTTTTTCATTGCAATAGTCATAAAAACTCTAACCTCTTATACTGATAAAGGTGAGTCTGATTAATTCGACATATACTCATTAAGATATACCTAAAGAAGAATTAGATTTATATTTTCATAATTCATTATAAATTATTCTATGTATGGTAAAATAATGTGTTTTATAAAAAAAAATTTTAAAAACTGTGAACATGAAATGTCAATAATCATGTTTTGATGAAGGTTTTTGTGGTTTACAAAACCAAAGGAATGGAAAACAGATAAATAGAATTTATCACTCAACAATTTACCCATTTTTATAAAGAAAAAACCTCAAAACATAAATGAAACATAATTTTAAGAAAATTACCATATTTTTTATTTTAGGTATTTCTTATTTAGAGCTTTTCATTAAACATTAAATTCCTCAGAGTTTATAATTCATTTGAATATGATAAAGAAGTATTTATTGAATACTATTAACTCCCTTTAGGATAACATCTTACAAAAATGATTTTATTACCACCTAAAGTCAAATATTATCCCCCTTAGTTTAGAAAACATCCTTCCAAAAAAAATTCCCCTCATTTATGTAAAAAAATATTACCAAAAATATTTATCCCTATTTCAATAAAATTCTCCCCTTTGTTATTTTGAAAAAAGAATAGGGAACAAATATGAAGTTTTCTGAAATTTTATTCAAACAAAATATAACAAAATTTAATGAATTAAATAATCATACCTAAAAAATTAAAGAACATTCATCTAATTGGAATTATAAAATACTCATAAAAATGATAATGGGATGAAAAGGTCATTAATTCATAAACATACTTTCAAAAGCATTAAAAATAAGTACAATTAGAGTTCAAAAAAAAGTTTAAACTTTTTTCAAGAGGGTCTTTACAAAATAATTCATCCTCTTGAATTCTTTTTGGTCATGCTATCTATTTTCTAGTCATTTTTCTTGGGTCTAAACCTTCTCAGATAATTTTTTTATCATTATTAAACACTATTGTTTCCACTTGAGAATATTTGAGTCTTTTCAACTCTAAATACAGGTATTGAATCTTTCAATTCAGGCCTTTTATTTCCTCAGTTTGATCATTATTTTTATCTTTGAAACATTCTATAATCATTACACTATCTTCCATGTCATTAAATAATTGAATAAAGTGTCCATTATAATCATTAAAAATATTCTTCACATCTTCAAAAATATCATCATGTAAATTGATATCAATATATATTTAATGTGTCCAGTTCACCATTTTATTATAATCTTTTATTTGAGTCTATGAACATTCTTGATAAAATTTTGATTCAGCCTCATGTCGAATAAATTTTTTTAAAAAAATTGACTAATTTTCAATTTTCAATCAAACTTTATTATATCAATTGATACATATATTCAAGATTTGTAAAATATGGGATAGTTCCTTTATTTCATTTCCAATAAATAACAATATAATTGACTCCATAAAAGGTAATCATCCTGGATGAGATTGATTTTTGTGGTTTAACTTTCAAAGGTTTGATATGACTTGTTTCTCCTTCAAATTCCTTACTTTTCATTTTTTCTTCTTTGAAACCAATTTCTTATCATATTTAGAATTTTTTTATCATCTTATTTATTGTCTTACAATTAAAGGATCTCACTACCCTTATTAGTTTTAACTTTTTCATCATATTTAGTTTTGGAATTTTTACCACTCTCTTTCTTATATGAAGACTCGGCTTCCTCTTCTCAGGATTTTTTTTCTGAAATTTAATATTTTTCTTCTTTATCTTCTTCTGAGGGTAATTCGGATGATGAAGCATCTAATGATTTTTTGGATTGAGTTTTTTTTATTTTTTTATTTCTCATCATTTTTATTATTTGAATTTTCTTTATCACCTTCCTCATTCTCATATTCTTACTATTATTCTTCAACAAACACTTAAATTTGATTATACTCACAACCTCTTTCTTCTTTATCAAATATTTTATCAATTAATTCAAACTCTTCATCAACTTATTTTTCATACACTTTTTCTAATTGACTAGATGTTATTAAATTATCTTTTCCTAGTTTATCTATGATTCCTTTTCTTAAATAGTTGTTGTTGATTCTTCATCAACTACTTTTTAATTGCCTTTATCTACCCAAAATGAAATATCAACAACATAACAAAGGTTTCTTGAAAAACTAACCCCACATTAGAGATAACTTGATCTGTATGGGGGAGTAGGTGGAAATGAAATTCTTTTATCTCTCTCAACTCCCTTTAATAAATTTTCACAGATTTCATAATTTTAAAAATCTTTTCTTTTTCTTTTTTTTCGTTTCTTATTCTTTAATATATTGGCATCATGAATATTTAAATCTTTAGGTTAAGTAGGATCGAGTAACATTTTTGGATCTCCAAATTCTCTTTCTTATTTATTCTTCATACACTCTTTAAAAACATCATTATCATGTCTCTTCTATTTCTTCTACTTCTTTAGTGGGTAGGTTGCAACATTCCTTTTCTTTTTCTTCTTTTTACCATGCTTAGATTTCCTTGATATCTCTGCTTTTGAAGCGATGCCAACATCTTTCAAAATAAAATAATTATACTTTTTTAACAAAAAAATATCACAATATTAATTTTATCACCATTTATTTATAAAATATTCTCCTTCTTCATAAGTTTTTTCCAATTTTAAAATACGACATGTAATTTTCAATCAATGTACTTATGAAGGTTGAAAACATAATGACCTTGGATTTGGTTGTTCTAGAATTGATGTCCTCTATGGTTAATAAAAAAATCACCATGTCTATCATTCTAAAGTTAATAAGGAAATACAGAATAAAAATATCATATAATTTTAATGTTTAATAATCTCCCTTCCCCGATATAATAAACCATTGCATCTGCAGTATTATTACATAATTTTCTGGTGTCATATGGTTAACCTTCTCAGTTTTTTTAATGGTCAAAAAAATAATATTTAGCCTTTACTATATCAAAATATCCATGTTCATAATGAAATTTATGTGAAGGATAATATTACTCTTCTTCAAAGGGTACTCTTAACAGACTTATATATTTATAAAAAGACAACATATATTGCATTCCATATATCATGAAAGAAACTTTTTTTATTCCTTATTCCATAAAAAACATAACTGATACATAAAAATTGTGAACTAAATTAGGATAAAAAAATAAAAATCATTTTCAACTTTCTCTACACATATAGATTCCTAGCCTTTAAAATCAATGATCGTTCTCAAGATATAATTTTTTTCTCATAGAATGTTCATTAGACTAACCTTTATCTAAAATGGTTCCATTTATACAAATAATTGTTGATGGCCATCAGAAGTGGGAATGAAACCAGAGAATTGGTCATAAAGATGATTTATCAGACTATTAATCTTATATGAAACACCAATTTGGGGGGGAAAGAAAATGAAAATTGATGTGGGTCAGGGGGTGTCTAACCTTATATAATCTCTCATTATGTTAATTCATCTTCCAAAACAAATCCAACATTTCGGATAAAGATTTATCTAATCTGATGGTCGATAATAATCTGAATAACTATTTATAGGGTTTTTTGAGTCTTGATGGTTTTAAAAAATTTATCATATCAAATTTGATTATGATTCTAAAAAATTTGAAGAATTTTTTTAATAAAAGTTTTTATAAAATTTAATGATAAATAACAAAAAAATTAAGGAAGCTATCATAATGATATAGTGAAAAAGTGTAAAAAGAAAGAGAAGTACCTTTTAAAGTGAAATTTTTTAGGTAATATTACCTATTCTTCATTATTTTTATAAACTATATAAAATATGACATTTTTTATTATTAATTACAAATGTTTTAATAGAAAAAAATTATAATAGTTTATAACGAAAGCTAATTATGATGATTTTATTTAAGAAAAATAACTCTAATAGTTTAATTTAGAAACACATATTAATATATTTTTTGAATATAACAAAACATGAGTTTGGATATTTTATGACCTCTTATGAGTCCAAATATCCTTTGGATAATTATGAATCTGAAATTTTTTATAAAGAAATTTGATTCTAGATGACTCATTAAAATAAATTTTTTAAGAAAACTAATTTTTTTTAAAAACTAAGTAGGTTTTGAAAAAATCAAAACATATGTACTCCCCATATGAAAATGAGTATCTTAATGTATGGATATGGGTAATCAAGAAGTAGGTTTGAATTATTACTTTAAGATGATCATTTCAAGATTCTTTTTGATATATTAAAATATATCTAAAGGAAGATGGTTTTTGAAAATATCAGTATATTTATCTTACATTATGATGAATTGTACTATTATTTTTCTTTTAAGTGTGTGATCCCAAAGAAAATGAAGTCTTATATCACTGTTCTTAGAATATGGGTGATGTGATGGTTTTTTACTTAGGGAAATGGAACTTGTGTTATCATAAAGTATTTTATATTTTTAAAACTTATGCCATAGTATGTGAGTGTGTGTAGCATCCACAATACTTGAGCACAAAAACTTCCAGCAGCTACATATTCAGTTTCAATAGTTGAAATTTATGACAAGTCTTGTTTATTATAAGACTAAGAAATTAAAAATCATCCAAATAAATGAAAAGTTAGTTATATGTTTTTCCTATCCATTCTATAATCAATGAAGTAAGAATATGAAAAAAAACATTAGTTCAAAAAAAATTCCCAAAGAATAAAAAAGTCTTAAATCCATATTTCCATTATGATAATGAAAAATTCGTTTTATATATTTTAAATGTTATTCCTGTGGGTTTTCATGATATCTTAAACATAGTAATACATAAAACATTAAATTTGGATGATAATTGGTTAAGTATAGTAAACTTCCTATCATGCCTCTAAATTCCTTTTGATCAACTAGTTTCCTAGACTCATCAAGATCAATGGTATTAAAGGTATTGATATGAGTAATAAGACCTTTAGTGTTATCTTATCCAAATTTCTTAATAATATATCCTATATAATAATGTTGAGATATAATGGTTCATTTTAATTTTTGTTAAATTTGAAAACCAATAAATTATATTAACATACCCATCATACTCATCTTAAACTCAGATTTCATAAGATCCACAAAGTTATCTGTTAAATATAATTGTGTTGATTGGAATATAATGTTTTCAAAATAAATTTTAACAATCATAATATTTTTTTAACATCTTTTATAAAAAAAATTGGATCAACAACTCCCTTAAAAAGTTGTTTTGTAATAAAAATCTTGTTAATATATCATACCAACCTCTATGGGACTATTTTAATCAATATTAATCTTGGGTATGTTTGTAAACATATATAGGATGTTTTATATTTTCAAAACTAGGGGTTTTTAAACATAAAAATCCTTATTAAAATATCCATTACGAAAAGAACACTTCACATCCATTTAAAAAAGTTTGAAATTAAAGATTGCTTCGAAGGCTTGTAGAATTCAAATAGATTAAAGTATAGATAATAGTGAATAAGTTTCTTCATAATATTTTCCTTCTTGTTGATTATATCCCTTAGAAGTAAGTATAGATTTATTTCTAAAAATTATTCAATTTTCATCACATTTTTTTCAAAAATACCTTTTTATTCCAATTATAGTAGGTTCTTTTGGTCCTTAAACTATAGTCTTAACATTGTTCCTATCAAATTCATTGATCCTATGTTGCATTAAAGTAACATAATTATCATCACTTAAATCCCCACTAGGATTCTTAGGTTCAGATTCAGATAAGAAGGCTTGATGTTTAACATCATTTGTTAAGGAACTTCTTGACTTAACCGGTTGATCAAAATCACCAATGATATTATCTCTAAGAAAATTACTTAAAAACAACTGAAGTATTGGGTTTTGAAAATAATTTTCCTCAACATAAGGTAAAAAAAATTACAGAGAAAAATAGTTGGAAATAAATCCTTAAGTTAAATCCTTAAAAAAATTATAATAAAGTTTGAGAATCAGTTTTTGAAATCACATTTAAAGGATGTTGGTTGAGGTTGTTTGAAAAAAAAGTGTATGTTTAATTAAAATTAACATGTAATGTTTCATCAGTAGTACAATATTTTTTATCAAAATGATATAAGCCTTATAAAGAGTGTAATAACCTAAAAAAATTCCTTAATCAGTTTTGGATGAAAATTTATGTAAGTTATCTTTCATATTCAGAATGAATTCCTTAAAATAAAAAACTCTGAATTAAGAACCTTTTGATTTTCTTCCTGTGCACAACTTATAAAGATATTTATTAAGAAAATGTATAATTAAAAATAAATTTATCATATATTATTAAATACTAACCACTTCATCCCAAATATGATTATTAATTGATTATTCACTCAACATGGTTGTAGTTATTTCTTCAAGAATTATATTTCTTCATTCAACTACACCATTTTTATGAGGGGTTATAAGAGATGAAAAGTTATGTTCAATACCTTTCTTACTACAAAAAGTTTTAGAATCAAAATTTACTAATTATCCACCATGGTCACTATGAATACTTATCAATGGAATTGTTTTCTCAATTTTAACTTTGGGTATGAGTGGTTTAGAATATAAAAAAGGATTCATATTTCTTTGTGATAAAAAACCCCATGTATATCAAGTGTAATAATCAAATATGAAATATACATAGTATTTTATACCAATAATCCCAGTTTGTGTAGGAAAAAAAATCCATCTGAACTAACAATAAATCATTAGAATTTGAGACTCCACTAATACATTTGAAACTCAACTTATGTTTCTTACCTTATTGAAAAGGGTCAAAATCTTTTTAAGCATTAAACCTAAGTTCTGGTAGTTCCTTAACAAGTTATGTTTAGTCAACTTAGATAAGTTTATATGGTTATGGTGACCTAACCTTGTATTATATAACTATTATTGATCTTCCATTTCACAAAGGAAATGTATGTCTTGGCTCTAATGGTATTATAATTAAAGTGTGTAAGAATTCTCATGTCGATTTTTAGAAAGAATAAATTAATCCATGGAACGATGCACTTATTTTTTATAATTTTTAAATGGTAACCTTCAACACATAATTAAATTTATCATATAATATTATGATTAAGACCCTTAATGAACAAAACATTAGAAATTATGGATTTACCAAGAAGAATAATGTTACTTATACCAATATTCTATCTTTTAGCATTATCTTTGAATGTAACTTTTCCACCATTCATCTTGATAACATTTCGAAATAAGTACTCATCACCAGTCATGTTATTCGAACATATACTATATGTGTACCATTTATTATTGTTTTTGATACTTTTTTTGTTTTCCTGAAAACATAAACCTTATATTTTCAGAACCCAAGCCTTATTATTCTCAATATTTTCATAAAAAATCATTGGTAAACATATTTGTCCAAATTTATTTTGGTTAGATGTAATTTTTTTGAAAATAATGATTTATTAAATCTTAGGTACTAAACATTTTTTAAGGAATAACTATTCTTCCAATTCCCACCTCTTTGACACTTCATTAAAAAATATAACAACCTCGATTTTTATGGACCCTTTTTTCTTGAATAAATTGAATTTCCATTGATATATTGAATTTCACTAAGTAAAATATTCCTTTCAAATGGAATAAAATAAAATTAAATTACACATAGAACCAAATTGGCATACATTATTGGAAACACCGACTTTGCATATGTAACATACAATGTCAACTTGACATAAGTTACACACAACAGTGAGTTTCTATGAAACTTATTTTTTTTTGTTTTAATTATTTAAATGAAGTAATTATGACTTTTAGATTAGACTTAATAATATGAATATTAATAAATAGTATTCATAAATTTTTTATAATCGTTTTATATAAATCAAACATATTGATTATGAAACATATATTTTTTGGAAAATTCCTTATATGTTTAAAAATACTAGTTTCTCAAATAAACTGCTTTTCAAGTCCTTCTGTGAAAAATAATAAAATAAACTTTAGAAACATTTAGAAATTAAATTTTATAAAATAAACTTAGTTTTTTAATTTATAATGTAAAAATTATCTTTAGGTGAATTTTTGGGATTTTTCTCAGAAAATTCATTTTTGGATGAATAATAAAAAATACAGAATTTTACTTCAAAACAGATTTTTCATCAAATTTATTTATAAGGATAAATTATATTTATAATTTGTTTAATTTTTTAATTAGATTAATTTTTTATTAATCTTGTATATTTTATTGGAACAAATTTCATATTGTATTTGGATATAAAATCTTATCAAGATTTTGATCATTTTTATTTTAAAAATCTCTAGAGTTGCCCCATTAGTATGATTAAATTTAAACTAATTTATGAAAATTCAGTAATTATAATTTTGAAAAACGGATTTCATATTTTAAATCATAATAATTTATAATTTCTAATAAGTTCAACTTAGTTTTTTACCAAAACAATTACTGGAAGTAATTGAAATTAATTACAACAATTAATGTAAAATTAAGCTTAATAATGGAATAGGCCTTAAAATTAAGGGCCCAAATGACCTATCCACCATCCCAAAAACAATGTTATGGATATTATTCTTCCATGAATATTCCATTATTTATTTTTTTTGTTTTTTTATTCTTTTTTAGGTAAAAACGAGGGTACACTTAACTTGTTTTAAAAAATGCCAAGCATGTCCCCTCCCTTATAAAATGAAACCATATATACCAATTATTCAAACCAAAAAAAACAAATAGGTTAGAAAAATTTATTACCAATACACTTAAAAAATCCCTCCATTCCTTCTTTAATCATTCTCTTGGGAATAAAACCTTCCAAGGAGTCCCTTTGGTGAAAACCAAAAGGAGTTACCCGATTTAGAGGTAACACCCCCCTCAAGCTCTATTATTTTATTTTCCTTATACAATATTTCAAATATCATTATTACATGATTATTTGGTAAAATAGTTATACTCAATATACTGATATGTTTTTATACTAATGGTTATACCTTCACTTAAACACACTTCCATCTAATGGGTAACAAATGTTCAGTTTATATGTACGGTGAACTACCACCTCATGAAACGATGGTTATTAGTTTTACATTAACATATACCATGGTGGGAATTATGATGGAAACTATCTTTATATATGATATATATGATATATATTATGTCATTATGCTTATTTAATTATTTTACAACACAAATCATTATACATTCTATTTTTTGTAAATATGATAATTTTGTTTGAGGAAGTGTAGACAACCACCTACTCAAAGCGATGTGATTTGTTCATACACTATATGAAATGTATTAAGGATGGTTTTAGTGAACCTATATGATATAAATTTTATTATAATTATACTTAGATAATTATATCTATACATATATATACATATATTTCATTTATTTTCTTCCTTTCAATATGACAATTAAACAGAAACAACGTTCTTGCGTACGTATGAATTACTGTATCCATGAACGATGTATTAGATTTCAAACATATATATTATATGGTTTATTATAATAAAAATATAATTAATTTACATGATATTTATATCATTGTTTACATTCAGTAAGTCATGATATAAGTATAAGAACCAAAGTTATAACAAATTAAGACACATACGAAGAACAAAGCGGATATTACCTGAATTGAAACATTAACATAAATTTTTTTAAAAGTGGGTAATATAAATTCATAATAAAACCATATATGGAATTATATATAATTATAAGGTTATTTATAATAAAATTATATTTCTTATACAAGAAGTTTGAATAGGTACGATGAGATTCAAGACACAATGTAAGGGGATTTCTAGTCTCACTTTTATTTTTATGAGATTTACAAATTATTCACCACTCATCTCTTTTTTTGGTGATTATAGTACCCATGAATATATTATATAATTTTTATCCCAACTTTTATGGGTATTTACATATCCATTTTATGATCTCTTTTTCATGGGGTTTATGTTTCAAGAGTTATTATGTCATAAAAGTAATTTTTGTTTCAATTAGCCTTCTTTAAGACACATTCCATGAACATCTAGAACCATGTTTTCAAAAAAAAATCAAAGATGATATTTTAAGATAATTTTCAAGAAAAAAAATTAAAAATATTTATGGTTTTTTAGATTCCTTTAGAAGTTTTCAGAGTATATTAAATGAAATATTTATCCAAAAAATCAATCTTCTCTTATAAGTTCTCAAGGAAAATGGTTTTCAAAATGTTTTTAAAATAACTTTATATGTTTTCAAAGAAAAATTTTTCTAAATGGTTTTCCAATATTTCATTATAATTTTTCATGTTTATTTTCAAGAAAATATTTTTCAAAAGTTTTTTTGTTTTAAATAGTATTTTTTAAATAAGAAAAAATATTTTCCTTAATAAATGTTTCCAAAATATATTTCCATGTAATTTTCCATCTAAGATGATATAAATTGATGTTAATCCTTATCTTATGATAAATCATCCAATTGTTCCATTAATATTCTTTCTTTAATTCTTTATGTTTTTATAGAATGATGGTTATGACACCTATTTCTCTTCTATAGGTTATATGATGTTGAAACCTGCTTCTTCTCACAACTTACACATTGATTAAATAATTATTAAATATATCTATTTTACATTGGTTATAATGTGATGAAACATTATTGTTTCCCATTTTATTTCAAGTAATTGTGATAGGATGTTTATAAAACCCATCTATTTTTATTGGTAATGATATGATGAATGTTTAATTATCTTGTGGAACCTGTATGAATGATTTTATTATGAGATGGGTGGGACCTATATCTCCCTAAAATGAATTGGATAATGATTTATATATCATGGGATAATGATCTGAATCAAGTCTATGGGCTTGATCCACTATGGGAAGATGGGGAAACTTGATCCCTTACAATGAAAGGACTCTGACTAGGGATGGTGGTATGTCACAGCTAGTAGGTGCAGTCACCATGAAGTTAGAAGATGGGGAAACTCAATCCATGACAGAGAGATGGGGAAAACTGATCAATTACAAGGAAATGAATATGACTAAGGATAGTGGTGTGTCCTAACTAGTAGGTGTATCTCCCATGAAGTGTCTTGATATATTCTAGAAACTATTCTTGACTTATTGGAAATGATATCACATGTCTATATATTCCACAATTCCTTGTCTTATTTCTATATTATACTTTCATGGATTATGTTATTTATTTCCTTACTATAAATGTCTTTTGAATTTCTATGTTTTGTACCATTATTCATTTTTATGATCATTTATATGTAGGTTATGATCCTCTAATATTATTTTCACGTTCTTATACACCTACTCTCTTATTTATTCTTATATGTCTCCCTTATTTAGCATTACCAAGAATCTAGGATCGTCCCTTTTATGTTTCCTTCCCTAGTTCATGAAGATATGTATTATGTAAGATGTGTAAAATAAGGGTTATAATCATGATGTGCCTATTGGGAGATAATTTAGATCACTTATGTACTAGTGTTTATGTTTCCATGTTTCTAAAGGCACTTGACTAATATGATCTTGGGCCGACTATTTTTTTTAATGTTTTATGTATTTTGGAAAAATTGATGCAGTGCTAATGTATGAAAAGAAAGGGTCTCTGTAGTTGGTATCAGAGTAATGGTTTAGTTAAACTTTGGAAGAAAGGATGAGAAAAAATTAGTGATAACCCTAAGGACATGTCTAAGGATTTGTCTAAGGATAAGAAAAAGTATAAAAAATTGTCCTAAAATTTTAGTAAAGAAAAAAGAAAGTGATTTTCTAAAAATACATCCCTATCTCGATATTACAAGTGGATGTTGCTTTAGAACAAATGTACCTAAGAGTAACAACTCTGATAAGGTGACTCAGTCCTTACTCGGCATAACCTAGTACATAACAATGGGTCTTGTTGCACGTATAGTTTTACACGCCCACTAGATATACTTTAGAGATTCATGAAATCTTCATGAACCACCACGAAGGATTTAGAAAAAAAAATTCTATGAATAACCTACGATAAACATAAAGTTTCATAGATTAAGAAGGTGTCATAATTTAGACATCTTAAAAGAGAATTTTCATGATTATGTGGTTCCTCATTATGAAAACAGTTTATTACTCTATGCTTTTAGTTTTACTCAATATATTTAACCTGAAGGAACCACCTAAATGGTTATTTCAACAAACAATGAAACAATTGTACTCCTAAGAAACCAAATTCTATCCAGTCTGGAATGAGAAATATCATTTCTATGATCACATGAATATCTAAATTTATGAATGATGGTGGAGTTACAAATGATAAAATAAGGGAATAATATTAAATTGAGTCCTTCATGAGGTAACATCCACCGTATTTTAGAGGGTCATCAGATCCACTTATTGCTAACACTAGATCAATACAACTAAAAATATATTCTTTTTTCCCTAGTGTTCTGATCAAGAGAAATTCATTATAGCTATTTATTAGATAGAAGGTGAAGAAAAATAATGTTGGACTCTAATCAAGAATATAAGAAATCGAGATGAAACTAAATCCATGGATTGGGATGAGTTTAAAAATGTATTCTTCAATAATTACTTCCATAATGATCTCTATATGGAGATGGAAAGTCAGTTCCTTGTATTGAAGAAAAATATTGAGGAATATGTTGGTTCCTATGAGTCTAATTTTACAAGACTTGTGCAGTATGCTTCTGGAATTATCATCCAAACCCAAATTATTGCTGATGGGTTCTTCAGTGTCTTACAGATAAGTCTCATAAGGGAATTTTCCATAAGAGACATTAGTATCTATGAAGATATTGTGGATTATGCAATGAAGGTTGAAATGGAGGTCAGATTCAAGTATCAATCTCATGGTTTTGACAAGAAAAGTAAGTTGGAGTTTAATATAGAATCTAAAAACCACGAAGAGAATAAAATGATATTTCCTTAATGCTCTATGTTTGGGAAGAACCTTGGTGGAAATTCCCTTAAGGTGCCTAATAAATGTTTTTTAATTTAAAGGGAATGTAATCATGAATTTTATTGCTGATGTGATGGGAAGGAGTTAGCTATCAATGCGAAAAATAAAAAGCAGCACATAGTGCACCTCCCATGACTAAGTGATACAAGTGTAAGGATAATGGGAATTATGAAAAATAGTTCCCAAACCCAAGGTATAATGATTATGATTGATGTCGGAAACCTCTTAAAATAAGGTAAAAGGGTAAATGTCTTGCAATCACTTTTTTTGATGAGGGGTTCGATAATGATGTGGTGAAAGGTACACTTACCATCCACTATAGAACATCTAATGTCTTATTTGATTCTAGATCTACCCACTATTTCATAACTAAATAATTTTAAAAAGGTATTATGATTCCACTGAAATGGTTAAATGTGGAATTATTAGTGCAAACCCCGAATGGTATGATGATTGAATCTCAAGTCTATGATTCATCTCTGGTTAATCTTTTTTGGAATGTTCTTTATGAAAATATTGTCATTCTTCCTTTGGTTGAATTTGATGTCATCTTAGGCATGTATTTCCTTTCTATGGATAAATCCTACACTAATTTTTGAATAATATAAGTTAATTTTTTCGTTTCTAAACCTTATATAATCATCCATTAATGTGATGATAAGTATGAACTTCTTTTGGAGATCACATCTAGGGTATAGTTCTTAATTCCCATTCATAAGTGTTGTTTATCTTAAATGGTTGGGGATAAAATCAACATCGATGATATGCGTGTTGTCCATGAATGTGTGGATGTCTTTCCAGAATACTTTCTATACCCTCCACTACAACATGATGTTGTGTTCTCAATATAAATCATACCATGTTCCACAACAATTTCAAATAATCCCTATAGAATTTCCCCAATTGATTTTCATGAATTAAATAAGAAACTCCAAGAGAACCTTGATAAGGGATTCAATCATCCAAGTGTGTCACCTTAGGTTGAAACTATTCTTTCAATGAAAAAAGGATGGATCAATGCAACTATACATTGATTATCGGGAGTTGAACAAGATAATAATCAATAAAAAGTATCATTTTCCTCATATTAATGACTTTTTTTGTAAACTAAACATATCTCAATACTTTTCCAAGACATGCCTTCATTATGGATATCATAAATTGAGGTTCAAGAAGGAGGATATACCTAAGAAGACATTTCGTACAAGGTATAGACACTATGAATATATAGTAATGCCTTTTGGTCTTACTAATTCCCCTACTATCTTCATGGATTAAATGAATAAACTCTGTAGGGATTAACTTGATCAATTTTTGGTAGTCTTTATAGATGATAATATTATATATTCAAAGAGTAAGGAAGATAAGGATGAACACTTGATAATTGTACTATACACCCAAATGAAGGAGAAACTATATGAAAAAAATTAAAAAGATTTAATTTTGGATACAAAAGGTTTCATTTTTGGGTTAGATATTCTCAAGGGATGGTATAAGAGTAGATCCATAAAAGATAGAGTCTATTAGAATGTTGTCCTAGACTAACCATGATGACTGAGATCTATAATATTCTCGACATAGCTGAATACTATTAATGGTTATTGGATAATTTTTCATGGCTATTTAATCATCATACCAAGTTAACTCAAAAGGGTTTCTAGTTATTATGTATAGATGAATGTGAGAAAAAATTTAGGGAACTAAAGAGAAGGTTTTCCAGAACACATATTCTTACATTACCTGGTATTGGAGAAGGTTTTTTAATAATTATTAATGCATCCAAGAGGTTATTGGGATTTGTTCTTATATATAGTAACATGTTCATCACTTATGACTCATGGTAGTTGAATATTCATGAGAAAAATTACCTAACACGTGATTTGGAGTTATTAATGGTAATTTTTTGCATTAAATATATGGAGGAGCTATCATTTTTGTGAAAAGTGTGATATATATACAAATAATAAAAGTATTAAATATATATTCACATAGAAGGAGTTAAATATTCACCATAAAAGATGGTTAGAGTTGATAAAGGATTGTGAATAATCAATACATTACCTCCCTAGGAAAGTGAACAAGGAGGAAAATGATTTGAGTCAAAAGTATCATGATAGATTTTCCATGATGTGGATCACAAAAGATTCAATATTTCTAGATTTACAAAGGATGGAACTGGAAATCCTAATGGAAGGAAAAAATCATTTCTTTATCAAATGAATGTTCAACCCCCTTTCAATTTGAATATTAAGAATATGAAAAAGTAATATGTAATGATAGAAAAGAAACTTAGAAAACTTCCTTAGTTTAACCATTATTAGGAAGGAATGATCTGGAAAATGAACCATATATTTTTTTCCCTCTATACCAGATTTAAAGAAAGAGTTGTTATAGGAAGCCGAATGCTCTCATTATCAATTCATCCTAGAAGAATGAAGTTGTAAATGGATTTTAAATAATTCTTTTGGTGGGTTAGAATGAAGAGAGATATCAAAGAGTTTGTATCTCGGTGCTTGGTATGTTAATGAAAAAAGTCAAAGGGGTTTTTCCACCCATTACCCATACTAGAATGGAAATGGGAGAACATCATGTTGGATTTTGTCATTGAACTACCCAAAAACCCAAAAGAGTTTAATGATATATGGTTGGAAATTGATCACTTTGCAAATTCACCACACTTCATCACTATCAGAGAATAATTCTTTCTAGATTATCATGCAGGATATACATTAAGGAACTGATAAGGTTTCATGGAGTACCACATTTTACTGTGTCAAATCGGGATATGAGGTTTACCTACAATTTTTAGTGAAGTATTTAGAAATTACTTGATATAGAATTGAGTTTCAACACTAATTATCATAATCAGATAAATGATCAATATGAAATAATAATTCAAACCCTAGAGGATATTTTGATATTTTGTTCTCTATATTTTAAAGGTGGTTGGGATCAACACCTTCTTATAGTTGAGTTTTCATTCAATGATAAATTTAAGTCAATCCTTCAGATGACACCTTAGGAATAACTATGTTTGAAGAAATTTAGAGATCCAACGTACTGGGATGAGGTTGGAGAAATAAACCTATTGGGACATAGGAATTCTGAAGAAATGGTAGAGAATGTTATATTTATTCAGTAAAATATTGAGGTAGCTAAAAGTTGGCATAAAAGTTATACTGATAATCAATGATGTTATATATAATTTGAAGTTGGTGAGAAGGTGTTTCTATGAATCTATCCCTGGAATAAATTTATGAGATTGAGGAAGAAAGGGAAACTAATATGTAAGTATATCGATCCCTTTGAGATTCTTCATCGTATCGAGACAGTAGAATATCACTAGACACTTCTTCCAAATATCCCTCAATTCCATGATTTATTTTATTTATCTCTCATTAGGAATTACATACTTGACCCTTCACATATACTAAACTTAGAGGCTATACTTCAGAAGGATAATCTTTCATATGAGGAAAACCCAGTTGAAATTATGGATCGTATAGAGAAATTTATATAAAACAGGAATACTCAAATGGTCAAAGTTTTATAGAGAAAAACACATCTAGAGGAATCTATGTGGGAACTTTAGGATATGATAAAGTATATGTATCCTTGTTTTTTACCTAAATAATGAATTTCAAGGGAAAATTTTATTTTAAGGGTGGTAGAATACAACACCTTGAGTTTTTATGGACCATTTTTCTCAAATAAAATAAATTTTTATTGATATCTTTCATTTCACTAAGCTAACCAATACTTTAACATGACATCAATTACAAATATTTTTAATGAAACATTGAATTTTTATACATTACATGCAATACCTAATTGGAATATGTTACACACAACACCGACTTTGAGTATGTTAGTTGCAACATTGAGTTTCTAGGAAACATATGTTTTTATTATAATTATTTAAATGAGATAATTATGACATATCCATTAGCCTTCTTAAAAATAATCGTAATAAATACTTTTAAAATATTTTTTATACTGGTTTTATATAAATAAAACACATTTATAACAAATGATATAATTTTTAGTAAAGTCTTTATATGTTTAAAAGTACTTTGTTCTCAAATAAATTCCTTTTAATGTCTTTATATGGAGAAAAATAAAATTAATTTTAGTAAAATTTAGAAACATAATTTGATAAAATAAAATTCATTTTTTAATTTATAATTTTTAAATTATCATAGGGTTATTCTTTTGGATTTTTATGAGAAACATCAATTTTGGATGAATAGTGAAAAATACTGAATTTTAATTCAAAATTGATTTTTAATCTAACTTGTTTATGAGATTAAGTTATATTTTTAAATTATTTTAATGTTTAATTAGATTAATATTTTTATTAATTAACAAAATATAGTTCATTGGAACCAATTTCGTATTGAAATTGGTTAAAAAAACATAGCAAACTTTTGATTATTTTTATATTAAAAACCTGCATGGTTATCCCTTCAGTGGGGATTAAATTTAAAATAATTTATACAAATTAAGTGATTAGAATTTGGAAAATGGATTAAATATTTTTAATCATAATAATTTATAAATTTTAATAACATCAACTTAGTTTTTTTAACAAAAATATTAGTGAAAGTAATTATAATTAATTATAATGATTAAAGTAAATTTAAGCTTAACAAGGGAATAAACCTTAATCTTAAGTGACCAAATGACCTAGAATCTTATCCAAAACCAATTTTTTGGAAATTATTATTCCATTAACCTTCAATTAATGTGTTTTTTTGTTTTGTATGACTTTTTTTAGGTAAAACCCTAGCTACACCAAGTTGTTTTCAAAAATTCCATGTATATCCCCTCTCTTCCATATAGAAGGCCCCCACATCTACCGTGTAATTTCCTGGTTCTGGAAGCCACCTAGAGGCTCCTCGTACCCAGTTGGTCACATGGCCTCAATCATATTTCCCCAAATGCCAGAGGCTGCTGACTAGCAGCGAGGTCCTTGGGTGTGATAGTGGGGAAAGTATTCCCTCATTGGCAGAGTACACAGCGGAAGTAAACAATAAGAAATAGAGGAAACAGAACAATCCATACATAAGTAAACAGCGGAAGACTAAAGCAATAAACAGCTGGAGAACACATATATATATATATATGAAATGATGCATGATACATATGTCTAGTAAATCTTTCAAACAAGTCACAATGCTGGAAATACAATAGTGCCAAACCAAAGTACAAAAGAAAGGTAAACAGGTAAGCTCCTCAGCATCACAAGCCATAGCTTGGTCCCATGCTCTCCTTCTCTAAGAAATCAAGTACCAGAAGTCAAAGGGCACTTGCCCTTGTCTATACCTGCAACAACATAGTCTGCTTGAGCCCAAAAGCATGGCCCAAATAGGGTGTGAGACTAAATCCCAGTAGGCAACCACCCGAAGATCTGTGCCTAATAGTCAATGAGTATATCGTACGTAACAGCACAATAACCATTAATAGTAAACAATAGGAAGTAACAAGAAGATATAAAACAGTAATCAGTCCACAGAACAAAAAGCAGTAATGAAGCAAATAGAAAACCACTAACAGAAAACCCTCTAGGAAGTACTTGCAACCATCCCCTCTGGTCCTAACCAAGAAGTACTACAACGCTCTAGGCAGTGCACTCAGCCTAACCCCTCTGGTTTTGTCGTACGAATTTATAATACTCTCTGGGGAAGCTCACTCGGTCAATTCCCTTCATAGTCTAGGGTAGTCAGGGACTCTCTGAGGAAGATCATGTGGTCAAACCCTCATGGCCCCAAGGTCTAGAAACTCTCTGAAGAAGCTCACTCATTCAATTCCTCCTATAGTTTCAGGTCTATCACAGACTCTCTAAGGAATCTCACTCATTCAATTCCTTCTCTATTCTGGAAAAAAGTTTTTAAAGTAATTCAACAAGAAAAGACTCTATGAGGAAGCTCACTCGGTCTACCCTCCTGTAGTCTATAAGATCCAAGGCACACTTGTAAGCTCACTCAGTCTATCCCCTGTAGCCTATAATGTCCAAAGGAACTCTGGGAAGCTCACTAAGTCTATCCCTTGTAACCTATAATGTCCAAAGACACTCTGGGAAGCTCACTCGGTCTATCCCTCATTGTCTATAGCACCAGGTTCTCACAGCCCCATTCTAGTAAGTGCATAATTATGCCCATAAGGCCAAAGTACACCTATAGAGATACTTGGATAACCAAAGTACACCAATAAAGCAACTTGGCGAATATTCTACAGCAAACAATCATGTTATCATCCTCATTCCATCCTACGATCACTAGGCATGGAAACAGGAAAACGACCAAGGCTAACAAAGACCCGAAGGTTGTAAACATAACAAAGCATGGGAAAAACATCCAAGCACATCAATTATCCACGAACTTTATCAATTTACCTCTACACAAGCATGAAAAAAAAGGAAGGAATAACCACAAGGTCAAAAAGATAAACACGCAATACCCCATTCACGGGTGTTGGTGGAAATTGCACATAAAACTCAAAGAAATCGAAAGGTAAGGAAAAAACCACCTACCTAGATTCTAGTAGATCAATATACTTGAGCCACGAAGATTTATTCTCCTTAGAACATCAAAGATCTGAGAAAACTTACTAGACATTCAACCAAAGATAACTTGAGAAGGAAGAGGAATTGGAAAACAAGGCTCTCGAGGAAGGAAGGAATCACCGCTGTAGTTCCAACGCAATCGACAGCGGTCTATTCGGAGAACGGATGAAGGTGTGGGGAATTGGTGAAGTTTCGCGGATGTACGACATCTCTCAGTCAAACAAAACCTAGAAGAAGACGTTTATGTCGTTTAGGCGCGACCCCGGTCTATTTAATGAAAAAAAATAAAATACATGGTGTGTACTCTATTTTTTCGTACTCCTCTTTAAGTGGCATCCACTTCATCCCTACACACCGTGTGTGTGGCCTGGACATGGCTAGCACACGGCTTGGTGTGGCAAGGGAGTACACGGTGTGTACTCATAAAGTACACGACATGTACTTCAAAAATTTCTAGAAATTCCTCTTTTCTCAAAAACTTCAGAAAAAGAAAAAACATACCTGAAATAAAGATACGAGTTCTTACAAACTTCCCCCCTTAAAGAAATTTGTATCAAAATTTCCCTAGCGAGGCGTAGAAGAAGAAACCCAGAACAGCTCTGGCCACTACGATCGCACATCAGCCTCCCTCTCCCAAGTCTCGTCCTGTACTTGCCCATGCTGCCATAGAACCCATACTAGAGGAACAAACCGGCCTCAGAGAACCTTTGTACTGCAATCGACAATCCAGATAGGATGCTCCTCAAACAATGCATTTGATTTGAGCTCAACCTCCTCAGGTTGGAAGACAGGAGACGGGTCTGAAAAGTAACGTCAGAGCTAAGAAACGTGGAAGACGTCATGCATAGCCTGGTACCTCAAAGGTAACTGCAACCGATAGGTGACCGGCCAAACTCTCTCCAACACCTCAAACGGCCCGACGTACTGTGGTAAAAGCTTACCCTGTCTTCAAATCCTCTTGTGTACTAACCTCGGTGAGACATGCAGGAAAACCTGATCCCCAACCTCGAACTCCAGAGGTTGCCTCCGCTGATCAACATAAGACTTCTTCCAAGACTGTGTTGTTTCCATCCTGTTTCGAATCAACTCTATCTTCTCAGAGATCTCCTGAACAAGACGAGGTCCCAACAAAGCTGCCTCTCCTGCCTCCAGCCAGCATAAGGGTGATCGGTATGGCCTACCGTATGTTGCCTCGTAAGGCGCCATATGAATAGTTGCCTAAAAACAGTTGTTGTTGGTGAACTCAACAAGAGGAATATTCTTCTCCCATGAACCTCCAAGGTATAGAATGAAATATCAGAGCATATCCTTAAGCACCTGGATCGTGCGCTCGGACTGGCCATCAGTCTGGGGATGGTATGCTATACTCAAAATCACCTGTGTACCCAAGGCCTTCTGAAGTCCCTGCCCGAACTGAGAAGTGAAGTGTGCATCCCTGTCTGAAACAATGGAGTGTGGAAATCTATGTATACATACAATCTCTCGGATGTACAACCGTCCCAACTCATCAACATTGAAGTCCTCCTTAATCAGAAATAAGTGATCAACCTTCATAAGCCTGTTGACGACAACCCAAACAGCATCACTCCCTCAGGGTGACCTCGGCAACCCTATCACGAAGTCAATCGTGACGTCATTCCACTTCTACTCAAGAATGGGTAACTGTTGTAAAAGGCTTATAGGTCTCTGATGCTCTTCTTTCACCTACTGACAAGTAGAACATCTCATGACAAAACCAGAAACATCTCTCTTCATACCTAGCCACCAGTACTAGAGATGAAGATCCTGATACATCTTGGTGACGCCGGGATGAACTTCCCAAACTGAGGAGTGAAAATCCCGCAACAGCTCCTCGCGTATGTCTACTAGCACCCATACGCATCTCTGGAAATGCAAGATCTCATCCTCTCCCACTGTCCATCCAGGAAGAGGGTCCTCTCCTGACACACTCTCCCGTAGGACTAATATTTATGAGTATGATAGCTGCCTCATCCATACCAGATCAAGAAGAGTAGAGGTAACAGCTATAGAAGAATGAAAAGTTTTTCCATGTCTATCATGCACCTCCAAGTGCATCTAAGTGAACAGAGCCATAAGATGCCACTCACTGCTGGACTCCTGAACTACCAGAATCTGAGTTCTCCTGCTCAACGCATCAGCCACTGAATTTCCCTTTCTCGGTGTATAGGTGAGCTCGAAGTCGAAATACTGAAGATACTCGACCCATATGCGTCATCTCAGATTTAGATCGCGCTGAGTGAAGATATAATTGAGACTCTAGTGGTCGGTGAAAACCAAAAAGTTCTCTTCTAGAACGTAGCGTCTCCAACAGTGTAAGGCATAAACAATAGCTTCCAACTCTAGATCATGTGTCGGGTAGTTCCTCTCGTGTGGCCTCAATTGTCGAGACCCGTAAGAAACGACCCCATCTCCCTGCATAAGCACGGTGCCCAGCCCGATAACTAAAGCATCACAATAAACAGTATAGCTCTTGCCTGGCTCTGAAAAAACTAGTATCAGTGCTGACGTCAACCTACCCTTCAGCTTTTAAAAGGATGACTCACAAGAATCTGACCCTAAGAACTTTTCCCCCTTCTTGGTCAGACCTATCAATGGTACTGCTAGGCGTGAAAAGTCTTGTATGAAGCGCATGTAGTATCCAGCCAGCCCTAGGAAACTCCATACCTCAAAGAAGTTCTTCGGATGCTCCCAAGAAACTACAGCTCTCACTTTCTCTAGGTCCACTGATACTCATGTCTCTGAGATAACATGACCCAAAAAGTGAATTATATACATCCAAAAGTGGAATTTCGAGATCTTAGCATATAACTGATGCTCTATTGGTGTACTTAGAACGATCTCAAGATGTGTAGCATGGTTGTGTTGAGTGTGATAGTACACCAATATATCGTCCACGAAGACCATGAAGAAGGAATCCAAGTAAGGATGGAATACTCGGTTCATTAGTGCCATGAAAACTACTGGCGCATTCGTGAGATAGAACGACATAATCGTATACTCATATAGACCATACCTGCTCTTGAAGGTTGTAAGAGGTATATCTAATGGTCTAACACGCAAATGATGATAGCTGGATCTCAAATCAATCTTTGAGAACACTCTGGATTCTCGAAGCTAATCTAAGAGGTCATCAATCCTTGGAAAGGGATATCGGTTCTTGACCATCAAATGGTTCAACTTCTGATAATCCATGCAAAGCCTAAGGGTACCGTCTGCCTTTTTGCAAAAAGGACAGGCGAACCCCAAGGAGAAGTACTGGGTCGGATGAAACCCTTTGCCTGAAACTCCTCCAACTACATCTTGAGCTCCTACAACTAAGGTGTAGCCATTTTATAGAGAGGAATGGACACCGGTGTCACTCTAGGCACGAGCTCAATAAAGAAGTCTACCTCACGCTCTAGATGTAGACCTAAAAAGTCATCTGGAAACACGTATATAAAATGATCCACTACTAGAGGAAATTCAAACTATGGAGTCCCTTGTTAATCCAGATAAAGACTAGCAATATGGGCTATAAATCCTCCAAGCCCAAGATGCTCTAGTCCTACTCGACTCGCCTGAACATCCCACTTGCTTGTATGAAGAAAGGATTCACCCTCTGGTGATACGAAACTCACCCTGCGGCGATAACAGTCGACGACCGCCTGGGAGGGAACCAACCAGTCCATCCCAAGAATGACATCATAACCTGTCATCTCTAGGACATAGAGATCCCATAAGAAATGATACCCTGCAACCTCGAGAGGGAACTCTTTGCACTGACGTATGCTAGAAGTCCTTGCTCCCAACGGCGTGTCAAGAGTCAACATGTCGGCAGATGAAAAGATACAGAGCCCAAGGCTCTTCACAATAGCAACAGATATAAAACTATACGAACCACCATTATCGAAAAGAGATGAATATAAAACTAAGGATACTAGGATTATACCTCGAACTGTAGAAGGGTCAGGATCCTGCTCCTGGTAGGTCTGCTCCACAGCGAAATTGTATCCTTTACCGCAGCCCTGTGACCCCGCCTGCCCACTCTGAGTTGATCCACTCTGTTGTCGCCAGTAACCTGGTGACTGACCACCATGACCATGACCTCCACCTCGGCCCGAACGGTCAGAAGAACTCAAGTTCCCATACTGGTGAGAAACTGGTGAAGCATCTCCAGAACATGGTGTCATAGAAGAACCCATACCACCAGCTGAAGGTGAGAATATCTGACAAAAGCTTTGAATATGGCCCATCTTGCCGCAAGATCAGCACTCCATCGGATCTCTCTGGCACTGGGGCCTAGTATGCCCACTCCTACCACACAGGTAGCACACAACTTGGATGCCAGAAGATACATCCCACCTGCTCTGATCTCCTCGAGAAGACACTCTGTGGCTCTTCCTACTATATATAGAAGGAACACTAGCTCTGGATGTCGAACCACTCTATCTCACTGCTCCAAAATCCCTCAGATTGCGCTTAGTGATAAGCGCCTGGTTGACGATAGAGGATATCGAAGTAAACCTGAAGATATTCACCTGGGAATGGATATTCTGCCTGAGACCGTCCTCGAAATTCCTAGCAAGAAACAACTCATCACATACTGGGATTGGTGTGAAATGATGTGGTTCAGTAAAGCAGGATGAGTACTCCATAATAGAAAGAGTACCCTACTTCAGACTCATAAAATCCCAGGCCCGATCAGCCCTCAGGGTCTCTGGATAGAAGTAGTCTTATAAGGTACGACGAAACTCATCTCAAGACATCCCCTGCTAGTGCCCAGATTGTGAGACCACATCCCACCACCTCTTGGCGGTGTCACGGAGCATATAGGTGGACAGATTTACTCTCTTCCCTGGGGGTATCTCAAGATTCTCGAAGATAGTCAGTGGGGCCTCTAACCACGACTCGGTAGCCCAAGGTCCTCCATCCCCTGAGAAAGTTGGAGGATGTTGCTACTAAAAGACCCAAGTCAATTCGGTCATCGACGGGGAAGGCGACGGCACTCCCTGAAAAGTCTGCATCATCCTCAGGAAGTCCTCCCTAAACTACGTATCGGCTCCTACGACGGGTATAACTGCCGGTGCCAAAACTGGCACAGTAGGAGGATCTGTATGAGGAACCTGATTGGCCATATTCGGTGTCTGATTACCATTTGGAAACTGACATACAACTGGAGGATGTCTGGGAGGCATAGTTCTGAAAGATCAAAAGAACACCTTAGATCAAGATTATCATAGACTGAGAACACAAGAGTACAAAATGGGGACAGGAGAAGGAAACATTCATGTTTTACCAAACACGACTACACGGCGTGTATAAAAACTACACGGAATGTTCTCTTAATCCATTCACATGGGCGTGTATTCCTACCACACTGGTCATGTAACAACCCAAACTACACGGCGTGTTGTCCCCACACATAGCGTGTACTTGATCTCTACTCCCCTCCCCAAGTCTCCTTACATGGCTAACCCACACGTTCCAGTGAAACTTAGACTACACGGCGTGTTTCCCAAGGACACAACGTGTACTAAAGAATATTTTTGGCAACTCGTGTTGTTAGTTACACGGCCGGCTACATGGCTGACACTTACATGGCGTGTTTCGAACAAACACGGCGTGTATAGGAGAAGATAACACTGACCCGTGTTGTTCATGACACAGCCAGGTACCTGGAACAAAACTACATGGTGTGTATCTACCATACACGGCATGTTCTACTCGAGCTTCCTCAGCCCGTGTTGTTAGTGACACGACCGAGTATACGACTCACTACTACACGGCGTGTACCTACCGTACACGGTGTGTTCTATAATATTTTTAAACAACACCGTGATCCTACTCACACAGTCAGTGACATGTTTTAAAAACTACACGGCATTTATATGCAAAGAACACGTCGTGTATTCTGGGTTTTTTCAGGCAGTAGCTCAGAAACTGCACCGGAGTCTAGAAAACACAGAAACAAGGCATGAAGGTTCCAAATTCCGATCTGCGAGGGTCCATACTCCCTGCGAATCAAAGCTTGGCATCTAATACAGTCACATAAAAGGAAGAACAGGTCAATGATCCACCAATTTCTGATTCAAGAGGGCCCATAAAACCTCAAGAACCAAAATTTGGCATTCATCCAAGAAAATACAATACAAACAGTCCTCTAACAAATATGAGAGATTCTATCAAGCATCTATCACAACAGCATGCATAATCTACCCAAGTCTATCACAACAACATATAATTGCTAATTCTCCCTAGATGGCATGGCAAGAATGCATGGCATGTGATTTCTAACAAGTTCCCATATGATACATGAGATGGAATACCCTCATCTCATCAGGTTGCGACAGAAATAGATCCATAATAGCAAAAACAATAACAACACAAGTCATGTGAATCACTCTAGGTGGAATAATATCAACTGTAACATCGAAAAACCAGAAAAACTGCAACAACCGAGGTAGATTGGCTTTTCCCTGTACATGGGTTAGCTACTCCCGAGCACAACTTAACACCAAGAACTGAATCCGTCCTATCCTTGGCTAAGGCTCCAAATAGTATGTCAAGAGAAAATATATCCTCTGATACCACTTTGTAACATCCCGGTTCCGGAAGCTGCCCAAAGGCGCCTCGTACCCAGTTAGTCACATGGCCTCAAGGGCATTTCCCCAAATGCTAGAGGCTTCCGACTAGCAGTGAGGGCCTTGGGTGTGATAGTGGGTAAACTATGCCCTCATTGGCAGAGTACACAGCGGAAGTAAACAATAAGAAATAGTGGAAACAGAACAATCCATACAAGAGTAAACATCGAAATACTAAAGCAGTAAATAGGTGGAGCACACATATATATATATATGAAATGATGCATGAGACATATGTCTATGAAAGCTTCCAAACAAGTCACAATGCTAAAAATACAATAGTGCCAAACCAAAGTACAAAAGAAAGGTAAACAGGTAATCTCTTCATCATCGCAAGCCATAACTTGGTCCCATGCTCTTCTGCTCCAAGAAATCAAGTACCAGAAGTCGAAGGGTGCTTTCCCTTGTCTATACCTGCAACAACATATCCTACTTGGGCCCAAAAGCATGGCCCAAATAGGGTGTGAGACTAAGTCCCAGTAAGAAACCACCTGAAGATCTGTGCCTAATAGTCAGTGAGCATATGGAAGGTAATAGTATAGTAAACAGTAAACAATAATAGTAAACAACGGGCACTAACAAGAAGATATACAACAGCAATCAGTCCACATAACAACAAGCAGTAGTGAAGAAAACAGCTAACCACTAACAGGAAACCCTCTAGGAAGTACTCGCAGCCATCCCCTCTAGTCCTAACCGAAATGTACCAGAACCCTCTAGGTTGTGCACTCAGCATAACCATTCTGGTTTGGTGGTACAAATTTATAACACTCTCTAGGGAAGCTCACTTGGTCAATTCCCCTCATAGTCTAGGGTAGTCAGGGACTCTCTGAGTAAGATCACATGGTCTAACCCTCATAGCCCCAAGGTCTAGAAACTCTCTGAGGAAGCTCACTCGGTCAATTACTCCAATAGTTTCATTTCAATCACAGAATCTCTAAGGAATCTCACCCAGTCAATTCCTTCTCTAGTCTGGAAAAATGTTTTAAAGCAATTCAACAAGAAAAGAATCTCTGAGTAAGCTCACTCGGTCTACCCTCTTGTAGTCAATAAGATCCAAGGCACTCTGGGAAGCTCACTCAGTCTATCTCCTGAAGCATATAATGTCCAAAGGCACTCTCGGAAGCTCACTCGGTCTATCCCATGTAACCTATAATTTCCAAAGACACTCTGGGATGCTCACTCGGTCTATCCCTCGTAGTCTATAGCACCAGGTTCTCACAGCCTCATGCCAGTCAGTGCATAATAATGCTATAAGGACAAAGTACACCTATAGAGCTACTCGGCTAACCAAAGTACACCTATAGAGCTACCTGGGTAAATAGTCTATAGCAAACAAGCATGTTATCATCATCACTTCGTCCTACGGTTACTAGGCACGGAAACAGGCAAAACGACCAAGGCTAACAAAGACCAGAAGGTTGTAAACATAACAAAGCATGGGAAAAACATCCAAGAACATCAATTATCCACAAACATGATCAATTTACCTATAAAAAAGCATGAAATCAAGGTAATAATACCCACAAGAGAAAAATGATAAACACGCAATACCCCGTTCACGGGTATTGGTGGAAATTGTACATAAAACTCAAAGACATCGAAAGGTAAGGCACAACCCACCTACCTGGATGCTAGTAGATCAATATACTTGATCCACAAAGATTGATTCTCCTTAGAACGTCGAAGATATGAGAAAACGTCCAAAACGTTAAACCGAAAATAACTTGAGAAGGAAGAGGAATTGGAAAACAAGACTTTAGGAGAAGGAAGGACTCACTGTTGCGGTTCCAACACAATTGACAGCAGTCGATTCGGAGAACAGATGAAGGCGCAGGGATTCGGAGATGTTCTGTAGTCTTACGGCGTCTCTTGGTCGAATGGGACCTAGAAGAAGACTTTTCTATCGATTAGGCGTGACCCCGGTCCGTTTAATGAAAAAAAATAAAATACACGGCGTGTAATTCTTGAGTACACTGCATGTACTCTGTTTTTCTGTATTCCACTTTAAGCAGCCTCCACTTCATCCCAAAACACCATGTGTGTGGCCCAGACACGGCAAGCACACGACTTGGTGCGAAGAGGGAGTACACGGTGTTTACTCATAAAGTACATGGCATGTACTTCAAAAATTTCCAGAAATTCCTCTTTTCTCAAAAACTTCAGAAAAAGGAAAAACATACCTGAAATGATGATCTGGGTTCTTACATACCAATTATTCACACCTTTAATACATCTTAGGATCATCCAATATCTACCCAATACACTACCCAAAATCCCTACTTTCCTCCTCGAATCCTACCTTTGGGAATAAAACCTTCCAAGGTATACCTTTTGTGAAAACCAAAAGGAGTTGCCCGATTAAGAAGTAACACCCTCCCTCAAGATCCTTTCTATTATTTTCTTTCTTAAATATTTAATTTATATTTATTTAATGATTAATTAAGTATATTAGTTACCATATATATTATAAAAATAGAAAAATAAAGTAAATTAGAAAATAATAGTCAAGAAAGATATCTCAAGACCTAAATGGAAAGAAAATTGAGTTTACATTTCACTTAAGATTAATTATCTTTCAAATTGAAAAATCATAAAGTTAAAAAATGATATCTATTTTTAAATACCTTATATTTCAATAAAAATATATGAAAATACATCCAAATTAATTATTTACATCACAAAATGGAAAATTTGGGGAATACAAATCATTTCTCAATGAAGCAAAATTGAGATGTGAAAACCCTTACGAACAACATAATTCATCAAGTATGTAAGACTTAAAAAGAGTTTCATATCATAGAAATGTAAATAAATAGAAAATAAAGAGTAAATTAAACATAATTAAATTATATGGAATATCATTCCCAACTTATATGAATACATTTTAGAAAGAACAATCACAACTCAATGGATGAACATTTAGTTAACAAAAACCCATACCTCTAACCCCACTTAACCGAATGATATATTACCTCCTGTATAAAAAAAATATCTTAATCACTTATTTTAGAACCTTAATCATTACTATAAAACATTATAAAATTCATTTATAATAATTTATTAAAAATATTTTATTAATCCATACCCTATTTTCATTATCATATGTTATTAGTATTAATAGTTTTTTTGTACAAGATTTGTAATGAAGGTGTTTATTATTGTTTTTATATTCAAATTTCATTATTAAAATATAATTATTGGTACTTTAATATATTTTTTGTATTTATTTATAAATTTATTATATCATTTTATAAGTATTTTAATTATGATTCATGACAAAGAGGTCGGTGATGAGATTATTATGGTAATTTTCATGAATGAGGGATATTATATAAATAACTTGTTAGATATTACCATTACCAATATAGAAAAACGTAATAATTATTAAATTATAATTTTATAATATCACTATTATTTATGTTTCCTTAGTTACATATGATATAAATTTATAATGTTTTTCATTTAGGTGGTTCAACTAACCCAAACTAAACTAAGCTATAAATAATGGGTGAGTATGGCTAAGAAAGTGATTAATTGGAAATAGTAATATTATTATAGAAGTATAATAATATTATTTATATGTTTTTATGTGGTTAATAAGGTTATAATAGTTTTTCGTAAATAATAAAATATTATAGTGAAAAATGAAATATGTTACTCTCATGGAGGCGGTAGTCCACACATACACATGGGCAGTACATTCATTTTCCATGGAATAAAAGGAAGACATGGAATGGATAATAAATAAAAAATATTAATAATTTTTTAAATATCATATTAATTTATTACATATAATTTTACAACATTACATGTAAGGTTGTGATGAAATAGAAAACACATCATTCATGGATGTAATATTCCGCATGTACACAGGACAACGTGTGGATTTATTAATGGTTTTGGAGGAAGGTACAAAATGGGTACTCCATTAGTATAATAAAACTTTATAATATTATTAATAATCATGTTTAAATACATTCAATTATATTATAGGATTAGGTGGTAGAAGAAGAAATTAATTAAGAGATCCCATCTAAGAACATTACCTCCAACTTTAGATGTTCTCTCTTAGGTAACACCTTATAGATAATTAGTTTGGTCAT
Source organism: Viscum album (assembly GCA_963277665.1). Classification (NCBI taxonomy): domain Eukaryota; kingdom Viridiplantae; phylum Streptophyta; class Magnoliopsida; order Santalales; family Viscaceae; genus Viscum; species Viscum album. The sequence goes on along the minus strand of OY728140.1, from coordinate 2,103,302,938 downwards.
TTTTAAAAACCAAGGATTATATTATGTATGTAGGTCATTAAATAGATACTAGGGTTGAGTTTTTTTAGATAATTCTTCAGAATGAGTAAATAAATAGTGTGGATATGAACTCCTTTTATAAGTGAAAGGAATGACATTATTGTAAATATAAATTATTCATATAAAGAGAGAACATGTTTCACATGGAATGTGGAGACAAAATGGAAAATAATGAATTGAAGGATGAGTTAAGGGTGATAATTCATCAACCATTCATTTTCACACTTCTTATAAATAAGTTTTCATTTATTTTACTCTTATATTTTTCACTTACCATTTTTGGTTTTTACAGTGGTAATTAATTTTTACCTAAATAATTTAATTTAAATAACTACAAATAAAATGAGACTTATTAAATAATTTTAATTTTTTTTCAAATTTGAAATAAATTTTATTAAGTAAAATTTAAATATAAAAAAATTAATTTTAACATTAGTGCATCTAACGTGTGAATAAGCATTTTCGGAAAAACTTTATTTTTATGTATTAATGTTATATTTAGGAAAAAAATTATAATTGTTTATAATTTTATTGTAATTAATTGGTTTATTTTTAAACAAATAAGAGTTAGGTGGCTTAAAATAAATTTAAATCCTAATTCCACCTAGTGAAGACTTAATAAAAATAGAAATACTGAATATAATTTTTAGTAGAAAAATATTACTTGATTTTCAAAATATTAAACATGGGTTTTCTGAATCATACATGGAATTATTAATTCATCCTTTTACTCGATGAATATATATTTTTCTAAGATATTTATTTGTTTATGTTTGACTTACTTGTTGAGATATTTATAAAGGCAATGGTTTTCAAAAAATCAAAAAAAAAATTATTCCACTTAAAATAAATTATTTCAGAAAAATCCCAAAATTTATATTAGTCTAATTTTGATATATATAATTCAAAAACTAAATTAAATTTATCAAATTAAAGTTATAAATTTAATAGGAATTAATTTTAATATAAAAATTCATATGTGAAAAAATAATTTTTACGAAAAATAAACGACTCTTGTATTAAGATTCCTTTTTATATTATTTTTTTAAGGTGGTTACTTAAACTAATACCTATAAATTCAATTAATATAATGTATAATTTATATATAAAAATTTTATATTATTAATGTACTATGGTTTTCATTTTTGTTTGCTATTGCTTGTGAAATAATTTATCAAACATAGTATTAATTTAGAGAAAAATATATTCCAAAATATAAGTGTGTTACATTGGATATCATTAAAAGATCTATTTCATTATATGAAACATGCAAGAGGAGTTTCATTCATATGATGAATGCTTATTCTTTTTGAAACATTAACTCTTGTTTTCAAATTCAAGATTCAATTCAAGCACTATTAAGGAATATCCTTTAGGGATTCATAAAGATTACTTCCAAGTAATTGTGGATATATGGATGATTACTGGAAACTAGGGTAAAACCTATCTACAAGTAGAGTTCTCACATTTTTTATCCTTATTATGGTGAGGCTATATGATACTATAGTTGTAGGATAACCCCTCTTATAAAATGAGAGATTCTGGTCGACTTGTGGATACCTTAGGAGGTGGGAGGCCTTTGTTTTCCACTTTTTTTTTTATCTTTATCATATTCATTAAACAAATATCAAGGATGTTATAGTAGATATTTTGGTGAGAGGTATGGTATTTACAATGTTCTTCATTTCTATTTTTTCATAGGTTCCATATTTATTCCATATATTTTCTTGAGAAGTTGATTTAAATTGTTTTTACTTATAATAATAAATATTATTAAACTCATTTAATCACCACAAAAAAATAAATATACTATATTCTGATCCATCTCCCTTCAACATAATTTAATGATGAATTTTGGATTGAAATAAAGTAATTAAAAAAATCCTAAAAACTATGATTTTTTAAAACTATTTCTCAAACTATATTGTGTTTGGAATAAAATAAAAAATGTTATCCAGGATAACGGTCTTCCATTAATTTTTTTTCTATGAAGATTATAGAAAATTATCTTATATGAAAACTTTAAAAATAACATGTTTCCTTACTCAACATATTATTTTATATTTTTTAAAAAGTTTTCATTTCCCTCTTGTAATATTTTAGTATTTTTTAAATTATATATATATATATATTATTTTTAACATTTCTTTTGTTAGATTTTATTATGTTTTAAAATATTTATTTTTTAAAAGAGAGAGACAAGGAGTTGAGTCCCATATGAAAAAAAATGGAAGAAAAGGGATAATAATTATAAAATGGATAACTTTATAATTAATCAATAATAATAAAGTGTTGGTGAAAAATTATATGGTGGGATAATGAAACACATCGTCAACACACACATGCATGTGATTACACAATGTGATGTTATGATAACACAATTTTCACATCACATTAATGATTTATGCACACATTTATTTTTTATAGTGTAAGGTTATATTTGAAAATTTAATTGAATTATTTCATCAATAAAGTACAAGATCGATTTACGATTTTATACTATGTGATCCAAAGAACATGATTAAATATTAATTGACATACCCTTAAAGGACAGGTTTATATTCAATCCAATAGTTTAGAATATCATATCTAAAGAGGTATATTCATGCTTAAAAAATGTACAATCCATTAGATGGAAAATTAATTCAATTTATTATAGAATATTCTATTTATCTTCAAAAAATATCATAGTGTTTATTATAGTAAAATAAAATACTATTCAATTACATTATTATTTTAAAGGTTTTTTATGTTTTACGATAATATTACCAAAGTGGTGGGGGAAAATAAACACTGGAGGATAGAAATATCATAACTTTCCTTGAAGATGTCCATCTAAAATCATATGAATTTTATATTCTAACACTATTAATCATATTATATAAATCTCAAGGGTAGATTAAGCATTAAATATGGACATGAGAACACTAAAAAACAAGTTGAATGTAAAGTAATTTTATGGAAAAAAATTCAAATTTTGGAAGAAGATAATGCACTTACTAAATTCATCTCTCAAGGTGGTGTATGTTCATTACACCCCAATATCCAAACATCAAATGATGAGACATTAAAATTTTCTTGATAAAGACAAAAATTAGAGAATAATGATCTCATGTGTTGAGGATATATACTCAACATATTCATTAATTATATCTTTGATATGTATCGACAATTTATAACAAACAAAGAGATTTGAGATGCATTGGAGCTGAAGTACATATCCAAGGATGTGAAAATAAAAAGGATACTAGTAATAATTTTTTTTCCCTAAAATATGGTAAATAGTATATCCAATAATTTTAATGAAATTATACACATTTTATAATATTTTAATCAAAACAACATGAATATAGATGATTCCATCATAGTTAAGTCCACCATAGATATGATCCTTCTTTATTGACAGAATTTTATACATTCTATAAAGTATATGAAGGAAGAAATTTCTATTTGGATTTACATAATTATCTCTAAAGAGGATAGTAAGAGAAAAAATTTATAATATGAGGACAATTAATCCAAGGTTGTTGTAGTGGAAGAGGTTGGCCCATCTATGTTATTAAAGGGGTATAAACATCCAAATAACTCTATATAGGATAAGGTTAAATTTTAAAATACGAAAAAAAGACATTAAATTTGGGAAAATTTTTGATGGAAATATTAAATATAGGGTTCACCATAGCTTGGTGGTTTAGATCACTCTTTGGTGTATATTGGTGTGAAACCTAACAATGTGAGGGTAACTATGCTATGATGTTCCTCATGATAGTTTATGTGATATATGATATCACATGATTCAACATATATTTTCTATTACAACTATCATTTCAAGTTTATATCATCATGTGATAATTATAATAGTTGTTTTATTATCGAACTTGACTTTTTAAACATTAAACAATCAATCATAAATGAATATCTATGAGTTACAATAGTTGTAACTCTTGATGAATTTATGAAACACTTTATTAAATATTATAAAATTTGCAACTAAAGGATCTCCATTGATATCTATATATTGGATCTTAGTTTCCAATTTATCCGGGATGAATCATTATGAAATTTTTCTCTGAATTTACCACTAGATCTAATTATCTCTTAATTATTAAATTCATAACCTTAGAAAAGCATTAGGAGTGTATAATCATTCTTAAGAGTTGATAGATTAATCTAGCCCCCGGATAACCTAGGTTGAAGGAACCCATTGGTTTATTTTAGATTATAATTATAAAACTCATGTGTATGAGCTAGACTATAATGAAATAACTTATAGTACCATCTAAACCAGTGTCTGAGATGATTTTACATTGACCTGAAGGTCATTCCTAGTCCCCATGAGCTTGTGAATAGTACCGAGGTATCAAGAAGAAAAAATTATGAATTATTTTGACTGAAAAATTATAACAATCCCAAAAATATATAGGTTCATCGTAGAAGATTCTATGCTATCCTCAAGAGCACAAAAAACTTCAAGGGATTGAAACTTTTCAAGATAAAAGAAAACCATTAAAAAGTGAATATACATGTGGAATAATAAGAAATATCTCTAGAAAAAAAAACCAACATCATGATCATAGATAAGGTTTATAAGAGAACATTCACAAAGGAATCAAAATGAGTCATAAGATATCCCCATAATAAGATGGTGAAAAAAACCAATGACATATAATAAGAGAAATCCAATGACATTCACTCTGATGTCAAGAAAAACAATCTAGATCAATATAAACTTCAACCACAAGAACTACTATGTGAAAATATTTTCTCTTAGGCCTATCGATGGATCCTTGTTGTCTTGAAGAATCGACTACCCTTTATTCGGGAGATGATGGTCCTTGAACAGAACTTCCTCTTTCAGAATATATCATACTTATTCCTTCATTAGGTATCTTACAATGGCCTATATTAGATACCATTTATTTTTGTTGTTGTTACTTGTTACCCTCTTGTTTTTACTTTTTGGTTAGTACTCAAACATGGTGTGATAGATGATATACCTCATGGGGGTCTAGTGCCCTATTTGTGCACTGACTTTTTTATTTGGATCTCTTTCTAGTTGGACTTGGATATTCCTTGGGTATGTACTCTTGTAACTATGACTATGTGAATTATTAATGAATCATGAACCTTAAGGTGATGATGAATGATTTCATAAGCTCATAAAGTGGTGAGGCTCGATGTTGAAAAATTATAGGTTACCTTCTATTACTTTATTGGGGTAGAAATACTTTTTAGTATTGATCCTTAGTTTTGAATGGTTAGATATTTATGGATCTTGAGAGCATTGTCTATTTTTGTGAATTTTTGATTTGTTTTATTGAAGTTGTTCTTTGAGTTTTTATTTTTATTGTATGTTTTTTCAATATTTTGATAATAGTCACTTCATTGAGTTAAAGAGAGTTTTTTATGGTTTTTTACACTGATTTTCACAATTTTAGTAAATATTTAAATTGTGGTAGACCTATGTTTTTTATCTAGTTCTTTATAGTTATTTTATAGTTCCTATTTGTGTTGATGAGTTTTATTTCAAGATATTTTTTATTCTTTGATTTTTTTTTTGAGATGGATAATTTTGGGCGAGTCTTGTTCTATTTCACATATCGTCCACCTAATGGGTTGAGTGTGTGTATTATTTTAGTCTTTTATTTTATATATTTAGGAAATGAAGCTTTATAGGGATATAAATACTTATAGTGGGAATAATTGTAATTCCTCAACCTTTACATGTTGGTACGTTCTTGGTTCTTATTGTTTTATTTAGGTTTTGAGAGTGGTGGAGGTGTTTTATAACCCTCTTGGACTTAATTATTATATTAAATCCATTCATGATTTAAAATTATAGGTCCTTTGGATATAAATTAAATAAATTTTAACATAATTTTTACACTTATTATTTGTATAGTAGTTGAATAAGGGTAAAATTTTACTTTCATGAGTCGCGTAAGGGAAACATGTTATTTTTTAAGGTTATGAAAGGTTATAATACAAATTTTATGCAATGAATTAGGGTATACATATACTGGATAAGGGTAAACATGTCACTACATAAGGGTAAGGCACCATTTATATAGCTTCATAAAGGTATATAGGAGTTTTACTTAGTTGTGTTAGGGTAATATCCATTGTTTATATACTGTATAAAGGCAATGCCGACAATATATAAGTGTAAGACCATTTATATAAGTGTTATGTAAGTTAATTATGGTGATTTATAAGGGTAAAATTATTTTTATATGAGTTATTTAATAGTGAAATTTTCTTTATAAAGGTTACATAAGGGTACACAAGTCACTACATAAAGGTAACCTTGCTTTTCTAAAGGTTATCCAAGGGTAACTTGGATGTTGTATAACGGTAAAGTGGGCTACGTAAGGGTGGTCCATTAGTTTCAATGGGTGGGTAATGGTAAAATAATACCCTTAAGAGACACATAACTTTATTACATGGGTAAAACCATGTTACACTTATTCAACACTCTTTTTTAGAAAAAATAAATACTTGTTTCTCCGTTATTCTTCCTCTAGCTCATCCTTTAATGTCTTTTAAGCCTTTTAAATGATATAAATCATGGAAACTAATTATTTTTCCCATTTAAAATCCATAACTATAATTTATAATGATTTTAAAACCCTCTTAATTCAATATTTCATTAAAAAAAATATTAAATGGTTTTTTATTTAAGGGTTTCCCATTGTGATCTAAAATACCATTTGTATTTAAAAAAATAGCATAACTTTCACTGCCCTAATTTTTTGGTATCCTATTGAAAATAGTTATGCACATTCAACTATCATATAAAAAGATAAATATCATTTACTTTATTCCTTCTATTAATTCAAGTTTCAATGAAATTCTGAGGTAGGTGTTTTTATGCAGTTTCTTTAATCTATAATTTATTATTACTGAAAATTCATAGATATATGTTTCTTTTTTTATAACACGTGTTCTATAAATATTTACATTGAAACACCTAATAGAAGATTCATTTATCATTTTCTCTATTAATTTAACACGACATAGAAAAATTGTTATTATCTATATTTATTTTGTTATGATCTTTATTTCCACTCACTTATATATATATATATGAATTCCATATTGTTTTTTATTCCTTTTCAAATTAATTTTAAATTCTATTTTATTAAAAGTTAGTTCTTAGTATAGATTTTGATTTGTAAAGTGAAATTCATTGATTTAAATGAAATAAGTTGATTTATAAAATTTTTCAACATGGTTTTTAATGATCTAATTTCTTAAATGACTTGGATCCCTTTTGTTATTCTCCTCAATTATAAAATGGGATTCCTTAGGTGATTTTTAATGAAATATTTATTCTTGTGGAAAATGATGCTGACCCATTTTCTAAAATGAATTGATTCCTTTTAAATTTTAAAACTTTATTTGAATGTATTAAGGATGTTTCTTAAACGAATTATTATTTTAAAATACAATTTTTAATTTTTATATAGGCTTTTGAAATGAATCGGGAATGATTACCATTTTGAATATTGATTTAGAAATAAATTATTGATTTGAAATTGATGATGATTAATAACTCAGATAAAATTTTATGATGATCCCCTCTTGTGATAATCCCTTAATGTGAATTACCTGATTCTTTTTCTTCCTATTAAATGGTGTTGATAAAGGTATTATTAACTTTGAGGCAAATTGGGGGTGAGGGTGAGATGTGAACTGAGAATGAATTGAAATATTGTGGGCATGAGCCCATATTAAAACTAATAGGGTTTTAATTAGTTATCATTGAAACTTTATTATCTCAATAACCTTATTTTAGTAGTCTTGAGAACCTCATTAGTTGAATGATATGACTTATATTTATTATTTTATAGAATTCTCACACCCCATATAGTGGATCTATAGAGAACATGATATGTTTAGGCTATGGACGTGTGGTCAGGAAAGTAGTTGTGTGTAAACTTGGTTTGATTGAGATCTATGAGACTTCAGGTAAGCCTAATAATTAGTGTGAAATTATTGATTATCATCGTTATGGTGGAATTAATATCATTTATAAGTCATACCCATGAAATATTTATACTTGATACTCGATATATTAAAACATTCGTTGTCACTACTTGGAACTGGAGATACCTTGATTCATTGATTACCATTCCAAATTGATCTTCTCATTGAGATAATTCACCATGACTATATTGAATTTTCCCTTGTATAACTTGTTGATATAAGGTCAATGTTCTTATATTTTATTAGTTTACCTATCTTTATCTTGTGAAATTTGTTTCAATGATCTTCTTGTAGTGTTTTTGTTTTTAAATGATGAAATGCAGGTTTCCATCTTCGGTTTTATTAATTTTTTTTAAATGATTAACTTGTTTTTTTAAAAAAAAAACTTATTATAATATAATCATGATGGATTTCTTTTTCTATTATGAAATATATAGCCCCATCATATCTTATTATACCCCCTTTTAGTATATTTTTCTTACCTTATTAAGTAACTACATACACTCTTTAGTAAAATCCAGCTGGGATTTACAGCCCACACCCTGCTTGCATCATTGGTGTTTATAGCCTTTGGTGTTTCTAGACACCAAGACATAGACAAGGTGAAATGACTGTTTTGTTTCTTTTAAAATTTATGAACATTCCATAGTCCATAACAAATGTCCATTAATTTTAAAGATAAAAAAATAGAGCATCGCTTTTTGTTCACATTAGGTTGTAGTTATTTTGATCATTGTACTATGGTTGGTCATCACTATGGGGACACACCATGATAAATTATGATATGGAATGTTTTCTCTATATTGATTTGGTTACTCGAAAATACTACTCCTTAAATGACTATAGACTCCTTGAAACGACATGACCAAAATAGCTTCAACCCAAAATGTTGTGGTTTCCTCAAAATGGATTGGATAACATGAAATAGTTTTTAAAATGGTCATGGTTTATGAAATTATCATAAAAATGACATTGACTAGGTTGTAGTCTAAACTTTGGGGAGTTAAATTTTATATAATATTTTATTTCTTGTTAAAATTCTAAAAAACCAACTCCGACATTATCCCTCTATGATTGTTCTAAATATGAGGGGGGTTCAAGACATACTAAAAACATTTTAGTGGAAGTGATCTAGTTTTAATGTGTGTTTAAATGGTTAAAAATAAATTGAAATATAAATTTGTTTATAATTATATATTATTAGATCATAAATATAAAAATTAAATAATTATTTTAGTATCATTATTTTAAAAATATGTGATTCATTTATGTGGTTACATAATTTATTAAATGTTTATTATTTAATAATAAAAGTCTTCATAAAGGTCACACATTTATAAAATATGAAAAAATTTATATGAAATCTGCATAAATTAGAATATGAGAAGTTCACATTGCATAAAATTGAATTCTTAGATTCTATACATGTCAAAATTATAAAAGTGTTTATAATTTATTTATGATTTTTTCATAAATTAATTATCTCATATTGAAATATTTGAATTGTTCATTTATTTATTTAATTATCTTATTTGTTTTCTTAGGTATAATTATTTTATAATGAATTTGTGTATTATTTTTTTAAAAACTGTTTAAACCAATTATTTAAATTATAATAAATGCATTTAAGGAGTTAAATTCAATATATGATAATTTATTTAGTTGTCTTTAAAATTAACTATGGATTTTTAGGATTTTATAAATAGTTACACATCAATATGGTTTGAGCATATTGATTTTGTGGATGAAATAGAGATACAAAACAATATCATTAGAAGTATTCATACATGTAAATGGAATAAATGAGATAATATGTAGAGATTAAATCCCCTATAAAAATAATAAGTGTTAAATTACTTCTAAAGAGAACACCTTTTAAGACCTTGATCATCCAACTGGGTAAGTCAATCCAATGTTGGGTGCCTGAAATTGTCTTGTTTATAGGAAGAAATTAATGGGAGACCCTACAAGGATTAGATACCTATTTTAGCATTTTTGGGTTACACAAACCTAGGAAAGCCATTGAAATGATATTAGAGGAATAGAGTTGATTTTATAAATGATATATTAAGAAATGAGTTGTCCTCTCAACCATCTATGAGTAATTTATGATATTATTGAAATGATGTCCTAAAAATAGTTAAGAGGTAATAGATATTATAAATAATATTCATTAATTATTTTATTATAGATCCTATCCCACTTATGAGAATTATGTGTTTAAAAGTGATTATAATTTTAGTGGGAGAACATTTTATAAAATTTCTCATTAAATAAATATAAAACTTGATACTCATATAATGAATGATTCTATTATAGATAAAATGGAATCATCATCATCAAATTATATTTTGAGACTAGTCCTAAAGATAAAATAATCTTAATGGAATAAATGTCCTAAACTGGTGTAGGAACTTGTGAATCGTTCTTAGGTAAGAAGAAAATCTCTATGCATGGGGGTAAAAACATTATGAGAAACCTACTACTAAGGAATCTATTTTAGTAGAGAAATATTATTATCATAATTATAGTAAATATTATTCTGATGTCACTATATTGATGATTATTTTGATGGATTCTAAACTATAAAACCAACCTGAGAATATGGTATTTTTGGGATGACAAAAAAATAAAAACTATATATCACGAACAAGATATAAGCAAGAGATATGAAGTTTCAAAATAACTCTTTCTATGTAAGATGAAAAAAATTCTTAAATATATATTCATGTACTCAATATTATTTGGCATGTAAATGAATTAGGGAGAATATGGTAACCACTTAGGCTTTATCTGTCTATAGAATTCATTCAAAATGACTAACAAATTTGTTTTGTCATTTTATTATGAATTATAATATTATTGAGTTCAATAAAAAAATATAATCTCCTCAATATATTGATGATTAATAAGAAATACAATGGAGGTCCAGGCTCAAGTTCTATAATGATGGTATAAAAGGAAATATGAGAAATTTTGGATTGAAAGATAATAAGAGAGGTCATAGAGAGTCTATAAGAAAGTCTAAACTAAAGGAAGGAGTTTCTAAATAAGGGGAGTATTTTCACTCTGGAATAATTTGACATTGGAGGAGAAATTGTCTTGAATACATGAAGGGGGCTAAGACACTCTAAAGGGAGTCTATATCTAGTATTTATGTTATATAAATAAATTATTAATTTTAAAATTGCACCATATACCTATTTTACATTATAAAAGTGTCGTAAATATGTACAATACTTTAAATTGAAGAAGGATTGATGATCAGAGATTAAAGTAATAATTAAAAGGACAGAAAAAACTTGACTAAATAATGGAATTGTATTCTATGAATTAGTCTAAAGATCTATAGAACTAGAATATAAATTGTGTGTTTTCACCTAGTTTTCCTCTTATGTATTAATAGGTGTTATTATAAAAAGGGATATCTTATCAATAAATGGGATTATTATTTTGATACACATGGACATGTTTTAGTTGTTTCTATAGCATGTATAAAAATATAATAAGGTTAAAAGATGTTTGTGTAGCATAAAAGTGTTTTAACAAAGTATTTTTTAAAATATAAATGAAAATGTTTGCAGTAACCTTTAGTGGAATGTTTTAAAGAATAATGTACTGTTTTTAGTAAATTCCTCAAAACACATAGATTTTTATATTAGATATGGTTGTTAATAATTTTATTATAAAATATTGTAAATTAAGGAAAGAAGTTTTATTTAAAAAACTCAATTAATTTTGTGTTTCTTAAAATTATATTCTATAGAGAATATTTTTTCTAAAAGGATAGAAGAATTATGTTTGGACTTATATAAGGTCAAAGTGTAAAAAAAATATTAAACCAATAAAATTTAAAGATAATTTCACTAAATATCCTAAATGAGTTTAGGGTATTCCAGTAACCAAAAATGTAAAAAATCTATATTTATTTATCATAATGAAGTGATTGTCACTTTATATCTCAAAAGAGTTTAGGGAATGTTTTTTAAAAAATATATTATTTTAAAGTGTTACATTTTTTTACAAAATGACCGCAAATGAAGATTTTAAAGGAAAATGTTCCAAAGATGATTATGATGAACATAGAATTAGTTCTAGGTAGAAAACCAAAGTAATTAACATCATATCATTGGAAGTAGTCAAGAAAAGGAGTTTGAATACAATGTTCAAAAAGATAAACATTGGGAATATTATTCTTAAGTGTTAGCAATATTAAAACAAACATTATTTCTAGATTTTAATCACTAAAATAATTTAATGGGAGGGTTTTAGAAAATGGGAACATCGATATGTGGAAATAATTACAGAGTTTTAATGTGTTTAATAAGGCCCTAAAAATGTAGTAAACATAAGGTATATATGGTATGTGATATGATTATATAGGTGTTTATGCATGGTGTCTATCAAATAAAATGCGATTAGTTGAGTTATTATATGTGGTTTTATTAATATTATTAAATATTTCTAATAATATAGAATGTATCATGTTATATAAAATACAGTATCCACTTTATCATTCTTTTATGTTGGACAATTATATTCAAGGAAGAGAAATTATAATTGAACTCTAAAAGTAAGAAATTTGTGTTATCCGTTACTAATGTTATTCATGGAGTATTACTATTTTTGAAGAAATAATAAGGTTATAATACATATGATTTCATATATAGATACAAAATATGATATTGAGACATACAATGAATTTTTTATATTGGATTACCTAGCATGTATACCAAATAGAGTGTTATAATGTATGAATTTGGTATATAAAGGGATAATGTTTCACATTGAATCTCCATACCTGAGGTCAGAAAGATACCTAGAATGATATCTTCCATACATTGATACCTTTCATAATTCAACCTTGAATTTGAGTTAATCAAGGGGTGGTTTGGTATGTTGTTAATCATGTCATCACTTAAGGTTAACCATTATAAGATTTATCCTCTTGTATAAAAAGTATGACATATGGGGCCTCAACTAAGATAGATCAAGGAAGTGTATGGCCATTCCTAGACAAGAAACATGTGATGTGTTTATTTACATGGGTGAGGGGTTTCACACCCTGGCCATATTTTTCCTTATTTTTTTATTAATTTATTTATTTTCCCATTTTCTATTGAATTCATGGACCATTTTCTTTTAATTTGGGATATTCTGGATTTCCACTTCATGTCACATTGTTAGAAAATAGTTAGTGAAAACCATATAACCTGCACTTAAAAAGTTATTAATTTTTACCTAAGGAAATCACATAGTAAGATCATGGTTTTTGATATTATGTAGACAAACCATGTGAATTTCTGTAGTGTTTTTAGTTTCATCCACACAATTAGGACACAATTTGACAAACCATATCACCAAATAATGAGACTTGTCTAGGTTTTAAAAAATATTATGAAATTCTTATTATACCCATCCCTGATTTTAACCCTCTTTGGCTCCATTTCTACATATTCATATGGGGAAAATATAGATAACCTTAGAAATAACATTCCCCCTCCCCATAAATGTAACATCCCCAAATGATAAAAGGTTAAATGACTAAATGATATGACTCATGTCAACAAGGTGCACCTTCCTTTTTGGGAGCCTACCTGGTTAGAACTCCACAGTTAAGCGTGCTTGGCCTGGAGTAGTGATCAGGATGGGTGACCTTCTGGGAAGTTTCTCAGGGTGTGTGTGAGTGAAGAAAAAGCACACTGGAAAGGACAAGTGTTGGCCTGTGGGGACTATCATATTAGTCAGATAACCCGTTCAGGCATGTGGGTGGACCCTAGGGTGGGCCCCACGTGTCTGCGGGGCAACTGGGGGTACCTGGTGGGCTAGGACCCGACGGCCATGTTAAGGGCGGGGTGGCTGTGCTGTCACCGGGACCCGGTTGTCACATTTGGTATCAGAGGAGGAACCCAGCCTTAAGTGCGCGGTGCACTGCCTGGGTTGAGATGTAGGGCCCACAATGAGGGCGTTGTGCTCTAAAGGGGGGGGGTATTGTAACATCCCCAAATGATAAAAGGTTAAATGATTAAATGATATGACTCATGTCAACAAGGTGCACCTTCCTTTTCGGGAGCCTACCTGGTTAGAACTCTACAGTTAAGCATGCTTGGCCTGGAGTAGTGATCAGGATGGGTGACCTTCTGGAAAGTTTCCCAGGGTGTGTGTGAGTGAGGACAAAGCACACTGGAAAGGACAAGTGTTGGCCTGTGGGGACTATCATATTAGTCAGATAACCCTTTCAGGCATGTGGGTGGACCCTAGGGTGGGCCCCACGTGTCTGCGGGGCAACTGGGGGTACCTGGTGGGCTAGGACCCGACGGCCATGTTCAGGGCGGGGTGGTTGTGCTGTCACCGGGACCCGGTTGTCACATTTGGTATCAGAGGAGGAACCCAGCCTTAAGTGTGTTGTGCACTACCTGGGTTGAGATGTAGGGCCCACAACGAGGGCGTTGTGCTCTAAAGGGGGGTGATTGTAATATCCCCAAATGATAAAAGGTTAAATGACTAAATGATATGACTCATGTCAACAAGTTGCACCTTCCTTTTCGAGAGCCTACCTGGTTAGAACTCCACAGTTAAGCGTGCTTGGCCTGTAGTAGTGATAAGGATGGGTGACCTTCTGGGAAGTTTCCCAGGGTGTGTGTGAGTGAGGACAAAGCACACTGGAAAGGACAAGTGTTGGCCTGTGGGGCTATCATATTAGTCAGATAACCCATTCAGGCATGTGGGTGGACCCTAGGGTGGGTCCCACGTGTCTGTGGGGAAACTGGGGGTACCTGGTGGGCTAGGACCCGACGACCATGTTCAGGGCGGGGTGGTTGTGCTGTCACCGGGACCCGGTTGTCACATTTGGTATCAGAGGAGGAACCCAGCCTTAGGTGTGCTGTGCACTGCCTGGGTTGAGATGTAGGGCCCACAACGAGGGCGTTGTGCTCTAAAGGGGGGTGATTGTAATATCTCCAAATGATAAAAGGTTAAATGACTAAATGATATGACTCATGTCAACAATGTGCACCTTCCTTTTCGAGAGCCTACCTGGTTAGAACTCCACAGTTAAGCGTGCTTGGCCTGTAGTAGTGATCAGGATGGGTGACCTTCTGGGAAGTTTCCCAGGGTGTGTGTGAGTGAGGACAAAGCACACTAGAAAGGACAAGTGTTGGCCTGTGGGGACTATCATATTAGTCAGATAACCCGTTCAGGCATGTGGGTGGACCCTAGGGTGAAAGGACAAGTGTTGGCCTGTGGGGACTATCATATTAGTCAGATAACCCGTTCAGGCATGTGGGTGGACCCTAGGGTGGGTCCCACGTGTCTGCGGGGCAACTGGGGGTACCTGGTGGGCTAGGACCCGACGGCCATGTTAAGGGCGGGGTAGTTGTGCTGTCACCAGGACCCGGTTGTCACAGTAAATGGTTTCAAGGATCCCCTTATTCAATATGTAAGTGTTTCTTCGTGGTTAGGGGCCTTTTACTTCATTTCTACCCTCTTATTCTTGTTTCCCTATCTTTTCTCACATAGGGCCCATGGTGGATGAACCCTAGATTGTGGAGTTAATTGTGAATAGTTATTTTTGATTTATAGGCCTCATGTAACTCATCATGAGAACCTTTCTAGATTTTGTCATTGAAGGTGACATGTTTCCTTCAGTTTGAGGTAGGTTTCTCCACATATAGTTCATGAAAACAATAAACCTTCATTTATTGAGTTTTTAATCCCTTAATTATTTTAAAATTCATTGAATGATGTTACTTTTTATGGAATATATAAATATTCCATAATAATTTTTAAGTATTTCTAATGGGTTTTTAAATGGAACTTTTCTCGTGCATTGTTGAAACAAAATTTTAAGACCTTATAGGTGTTTGATAAAATTTCTTGAAGAATTATTTTTATATATTCATGTTTTAAAAATTAATTTACATATATTTATCATCCATGAAATGTTTTCAAAATAAATAATTATATAATTATACGTGTTGATTATTTTTATAATTCTTATTTTTATTTTAGTTATTTTAATGTGTAGTGATATTTTAAATGATAATTAGGTTCTTTATTAATCATGCTAAATGTGTTCATTATGGAATTAAGTTTCATTATGGTTGTAAAATGTTTTTTTAAATCTTGAATCATATATGATTTTAAAAAGAGTATTCCTTGTTTTAAACCCATTTTTAAATATTTAAGTCTTGGTTGGACTTTATAAAAAAAAATTAGATTTATCCCTCAGTTATTACTATTTAGATCTTTATATTTGCATCATTTAGGTTGTTGGTAATGATTTACTTATAAAAAATCAATTTTTAAAAAGGATGTTCATGATATTTAGTATCATTGAAATTTTTTCAAATTAATTAACTTAATAATTATAATTTTGTATTATTTTTATTATTATTACCTTTGGTTTAATTATTTTTATGTGTAGTGATATTTTAAATGATACTTGCATTCTTTTTTAAGCATGTTAAATATGTTCATCAAACATCTAAGTTTCATTATGGCTACTATTTTTTTTTCAAATTATTGAAACATATATGGTTTTAAGAAAGAGTCTTTCAAATTTTAAACCTTAATTAAATGATTTAACTCTTGGTTGACACTTTATAAAAGTTATGTTTTATTTAGACGTTTTGTATTACTATTTTGAGCATGATGGTTTTATTAGGCATGTTGTGCATAATGAAACAAGGCATGGATTAGTGGGGGATTTCTTAGAGAGGAGGTGATTATGGATTTTTTCATGTTTTGAAATTTCTTATAATTAAATTTATTATTGATATAATCATATCAAATTAGATAATCATGGGATCCCAAGAACCTAGGTAAGTAATACTAGGACAATACTGATTGGCATGGTGCGTTGTTCTAAGATTTGGACTATGAAACAACTCTTAACTAAACAATTTCACCACATGGTTAGGGTGAAACTTTCAGGGGTGACCCCTTACCACTAGGAATAGAGTATTCCTATACCTAGAATAAACACACATTGGATTATAATGGTTTAATCACTGAGATTGTATAGGGATCTAGGTGACCTTGTCCTTAACTTCCATATGGACACTCCAATAATGTTGTCTACTTTTGGTTATTTACATTATTAATAAATTTATTTACCGTTTATATATTTTTTACATTCCTTTCATAGTTGATACTATTTTGTCTTATTTGTAGTCATTTATTCTATTTAACTAAGGTTGGTGCTATTTTTTACCTTTACATTACTTATATTTATGCAATTGAATGTTTTTATAATTTTTTAAATCATTTAAATTAAATTATAAAGGGGTTTTAAGGTAAATTTTAAATGAAAGAATGCTCAAATTAAAATCTATGATTTAATTATATTTTAAATATTTTCTTAAAATATAACATCAAAAGAAAAGGTTTATTTCAAAAGGGGGTTATTTTCTCCAAAATTTTATTTTTATAATTTATTCTTGAAACAGTTCCTTTACTTTAGATACATTTCCTTATTAAAATGTTTTAAATACTTTTTAAAGGATAAAATTTTTTTCTTGGAGGAAATAATATAACGATATGGTTCATTTTGTTTGTTTTTAATTAGAAAAAAGATCATTTTATAGATGTATTTTCAAACAAGCATGAAAAGTTTTTAGTTTTATGTGGGAATGTTACCTTTTAGGATTTTTACTCACACAAATATGTATTTAAAGTTTTGTATGGTTTATTAAGGAGTTTGGACTTGTGTAATTCATTACTTTAGTTATCGATGGAATGGGTTTCGATGATATGGTTGGATGTTGACGTTGGTTTAAGTGTGGATTTTTGGTTTACTGTTTTGGGTTTTATTTTGTTTATCTAGTAATATACACATATTAAATATTTTAGTGATCTTGTATCTTAGGATTTCTTCTTAGTCTCTTTTATCTATTTTATTCAATATATATGTGATTTATATGTTAATTCTGATCAATTTTTTTTTTTGATTTGATATATATTTTTGAACTACTTATTTGGCCTTCTTGGAAGTCCAACTTTTGAATGATCCATGGTGGATTCTTATTCAGTTTCTACTGCGAATTTTATTATTATTATTGGGAAGAACCATTCCCAAGTGCATTTCGTTGATCCACAAGAACAAATTTATATTCTATGAGGATTTAGAAAACCCTTGAAAGCATTCCATGGGATTGATCAGGTGCTCGAATATGGGGTGAATTAGGTGGGTTCATGAAAAAATGTAACCAGAGAAGATTTTTATTTGGGAAGTATCAGAAGAAATGATATGGGAATTTTGAAAGTTAATAGGTACACATGAGAAGATTCAATCTATCTCAATTCAATTTAAATACTTGGGTTATCAAAAAAATTCGCATTTCAATCCATTGTTTTGTTCTTATTCCTCATATATTTAAGATGATTTTTTATTTGAATTAATAGTGTTTAGGATTATATTGAGATTATTAGAGTTGTTTTTAGGGTTTTCATGATTTTGGTTTAAAATTGAAAAATAACTAGGGGAATATGGTTAGACCATATAGTCTAGAAGTAGATCCCATGTGCATGGTTTTATTTAGATCCCAGTGGTTGTTACATGGTTGGTGCACAATCTTCTAAACTTTAAAAAACCACTTAGCCTAATTTACTTTTTTATAATGATCCCCATTTTTATATAGATTAATTTTGGTTATGTTTTCTTACGATTTGGTAAGAATAAAAGAGAATTTTAAGATGTTTTTTATTTTATTTGGATTAATTTTGTTAATGATTTATATTTGAAAACATTGTTTTGGTGGTAAAAGATAATTATTGAGGACAATAAAGAGGTTTAATAAAATAGTTTTAGATGAATTAAATGTTTTATATTTTCAAATGAGTTCCATAAAAGTTTTTTAAAATTTAAATGTGGGTTTTAAGTGGAGTTTTAAAATTTATAAAGAGGTATTATAAAATTAATAAAATGATCTCGTTGTTTTGGATTTGAAAATTAGTTTTAATAGTAGATATTTGAATTTTAAAGCTGAATTTATGTGAATTTTATCGATTTTAAAACTAATGGGAATTATTTTAAATCTAGGTGGTGGGGAATTTCAAGATTACCATATCATTATTACAGCAGGTACTATGAGGTACTATAGTAGCAAAAACTATTCATCTAATTTGGGACTTGGGGACAATGGTTTAGGCTTATGGGTCTTAGGGAATTTGGGTCTCCAAGGCCTTTGGGTAATTGAGACTTTTGGTGTAACGTCCCTGAACCGGAAGCCACTAAACCAGTGCTCTGAGCCGGGTGGTTACATGACCTTAAGCACGCCTCCCCGTATGCCAAAGGCTGCCAACTAGCGGTAGGGGTATATAGTGTCAAGTGTGGAGACTATACCCCCTTTTTATCAGAGTAACCACAACAAAAATAAACCAGATAGAGGAAACAATAACCAATAACAAGAAACATGTATAACAACCATTTCCAATAATAAACATGCCATGTCATACTACAAGTGCAAAAGTGGACACAACCCTAAAATAAATACAATGGAAAAAATCCCCAAAATAGTCTCGACTCCAAGTCTGGATCCTCCACCAAGTGCTACCCATGTCCACTCAGTTATCTAGTAAGGAACCTTTCCATTTTCCTAACCTACAAACATGAAGTATGCTCGGGTACCCAACAGCGGCCTGAGAAGGGTGTGAGTCTAACTCAGAAGGCCACCACCAACAATGTCTATAAACTATCCAGTATAAACAGGCAGTGCATGAAAAAGGAGAATGAATGATAAATTCCAAGTAATTAATTAAGGTGCCATCTACCAGTTTAGAGCCAATCCATTGCCACCTCCATTACCATTCCTTACACATCCATTATCACCATTTACTGTTTCATCACATTTCCATGGGTAAATCACATACATTATGTTACATGGGTCTAAGGACAACAATCACATGCAAGCAGGTAAACACATTGTTATCCTATATCACTAGGACTAACCACTCGTAGAAACCATAACCTCACCATGAAGCCTCATTCTTGGTGGATGCAACCGTTAGAAGAATAGACCCTCAGTCCCCTTTTTTAACCCATGCATTTAGGGTGGAGTTTAGAACCTCAGTCTTCACTCGACCCGTGGGCGTAGATCCTCAAGTCATACCCCACTCTACGAAGCCATTTGCACATACATATATATAAGTAACCATCAACCCTCCAAACCATTGCCATTCGGAAAACACTATTCACAACAACCCACATGGGAAACCACCTCATGCCTTAACCCATTAACACATTACAATTTCACATCATTTAACCATTCACCCAATTCTCATGTTTTATTCCTATCTCACTAAGCATTCAACATTAAACCCATAATCTATCCCATTATGGTCTTTAATCGGTTTACACATTAACCCATTTAACCCCTTCATCATTCCCATGAATCAATATTTAACCCATTCCACTTTAACCCTTAGGTTATGGCCAAGTCTAGGTGCATCACCCAACTTCTATTCCAAGTTCAACCAATCATGCCAGCATGTTTATCAAGGGCTCAACAATTTACTACAACAAGTCACTTGTTTAATGTCAATCCCTAAACCCGGGAAAAGCCGGCACATCCCATGGATGGCCCAATTATGTCTAGTCAATCCCAACACATCCCACGGGGTTCGTGAGGGTTCCAATTTTCCATTTTAAACATCATTAAAACTAAACATGCCAAGGTAATTCAAAACATAACTAGGGGAAACAAGAACACAAGTAAACATGCACAAAAACCCTAAATAACCATGGAATATAACTTGTAGACCACCTACCTCGAAACCGCGGTTGAATGAACCCTCAATCGAGTCCTTAGACCTCAATCCAACGAACCTTTGGAGATTCAACCTAAAAATCACCCAAAAGATAGGGTTTTAGGGTTTCGAAACAAGTGGTAGAGAGGGTACTAACCCTAAACCAAAAAGAGAAGCAAGGATGAGTTTAGCCTTACCCTGAGCTTTGATCCGCAACCAACGGCACCAAAAAAGCCTTAGAATCGAAGGATTTTGATCTCTTG
Source organism: Viscum album (assembly GCA_963277665.1). Taxonomy (NCBI): domain Eukaryota; kingdom Viridiplantae; phylum Streptophyta; class Magnoliopsida; order Santalales; family Viscaceae; genus Viscum; species Viscum album. The sequence continues at coordinate 2,103,281,900 of OY728140.1, read as the reverse complement.
ATGACCTTGGGAGGTTTGGTTCATGCCTAAGGTGAAGAGAGGAGGAAGAGAGGAAAATCTCGAGTGGGGTTTAAAAATCCCGGAGTGGAAATTTTTGTAAATTTTCCCAACTTTATGTGCCCACACGGTTTGGAAAACCGTGCGCAAACCATGTGCATGCCACTGCCCAGAGGAGGAGGAGTCACACGGTTTAGCCACACGATTTGGCAAACCGTGCACAAACAGTGCGCTCGCTTCTGTCCAAAGGAGGGAGGGTCGCACGGTTTCGCCTGGGTAGGCCGCACGGTTTGGCTGACCATGCACAGGTCGTGTACCTTGGTCTGCTCTGCCCAGACTTCCCTTCTTCCATGCCCCGAGCCCCCGGAGCACCCCCAAGGCCTCTCACACTTTCAAGAAATCTTTTAAAGTCCCAAAATCTAGGGTTTAACCTAGAACACAACAAAAACATACCTTTCCAAAAACTGGGATCATATAACCTCCCAACCTTATAATAGCTCGTCCTCGAGCCGAGGTTCCAAACCTCATTGATCCACCGAGGAGAAGAGTTCGGGACACTGATCCCGCATATCCGATTCCCACTACCAAGTTTCTTCCTAAACTTTCCCATGCTTCCATAGTACTCGCACTAACGGCACAACCTTGCCTCGCAAGACCTTTTCACTACGATCCACCACACGAACTCGATGCTCCTCAAAGGACACATCAGCCTCAAGCTCCACATCCTCAATATCAACCACTTGAGATGGGTTAGGGTGATACCGTCGGAGCTGCGAAACATGAAACACATCATGCATCCCACCATACCGTTGTGGAAGATCCAATCGGTAAGCCACTGGTCCGATCCCCTCCACAATCTCAAAAGGTCCCACATACCTGGGCACCAACTTACCATACTTCTGAATCCATCGGTGTCCCAACCTTGGAGACACACGAAGGAGCACTTTTTCACCCACTTCAAACTCAAGAGGTCTACGCCTCCGATATGCATACGACTTCTGCCTACTCTGAGCCGTAGAAAACTGCTTCCTGATCAACTTAACTCTCTCTGAAGTCTCATGCATGATACTTGGCCCCAACAACTCGGATTCACCGGCCTCTAGCCAACACAACAGAGATCTACATGGTCTCCCATAAAGCACCTCAAACGGTTCTATCTGAATCGTAGCCTGAAAAATGTTGTTGAAGGAAAACTCGACCAATGATAGGTGCTTCTTTAAAGAACCACCAAAGTCCAAGAGATAAACTCTTAACATGTCTTCCAACAATTGGATTGTACATTCCAACTGCCAGTCCGTCTACTAGTGGAAAGTCGTACTCAAAAATACCTGCGTACCAAGCACCTTCTATAACCCTTGCTAGAAACGTGATGTTAAACGCAGATCTCAGTCTGAAATTATGGTTTGCAGCACCCCATGCAACCGCACTATTTCCCGAACATACGGTTCACCCAACTGATCGACTGTAAAGGTCTTCTGAATCAGTAAGAAATGAGCCACTTTTGTTAACCGATCCACAAACACCCAGATTGCATCATTATTCCATGGTGTCCTCAGAATCCCCACGATAAAATCCATCATTACATAATCCCACTTCCATTCCAGAATTGGCAATGGATGCAACAAACCACCTCGGTGTTGATGGTCGGCCTTCACCTGATGACAGGTAAGACACCGTGACACAAATACCACAAATTCTTTCTTCATTGCAGGCCACCAAAACTACCTTTGGAGATCACGGTACATCTTGGTCAGACAAGGATGCACTGTCCACTTCTATGCATGCAACTCACGTATCAACTCTTCCCATTTAAATTCTGGCACAACCACAGGATCACGAACGCAAACAATACCGTCCTCACTGATGGCCCAGCTAGAAGGTAGCTCCCCACCTTTAAGATTTTTCGTCATGATCAAACACTCAGGATCATCATTCTGGACTTCCTTAAATCGACTTAGGAGCATCGACTCCATCGTTAAGGAAGAAAGAGTGACCTGACCACTCTCCTCCTGCACCTCTAGGTGCATCTCTACAAACAAAGCCATCACCTTCCACTCGGTGCTGGACTCATGAACTATCTGATTCTGAACCTTCCTGCTCAGAGAATCAGCAACATTGTTTCCCTTTCCCAGTGTGTACACCAACCCGAAGTCAAAAGACTAGAGATATTCAACCCATCTTCTCTTCCGAAGATTCAGATCCCGCTGTGAGAAGATGTACTTTAAACTCTTATGGTTGGTAAACACGGTAAACCGTTCTCCCAACAGATAGTGCCTCCAGCACTTCAAAGTGTTCACTACTACAGCCAACTCAAGGTCATGAGTGGGATAATTCCACTCATGGGGTCTCAACTTCCTTGACCCGTAAGCCACTTCCCGCTCATCTTGCATCAACATAGCCCCAAGTCTGATTCCAGACGCATCACAAAACATGATGTACTTCTTACCCGACTCAGGTAAGATCAATATAGGTGTGGTCGTCAACCGCTTCTTCAACTCTTGGAAGGAGTTCTCACAATCCTCAGACCACTCAAACCTGATTCCTTTCTTGCTCAAGCCTGAGAGTGGTTCTTCCAAGAGAGAGAAATCCTAGATGAACCTTTGGTAATACCTAGAAAAACCCAGAAAACTCCGAACATTAGAAATTCTCCTGGGCTGCTCCCAAGATACAACTGCATGAACTTTCTCGGGATCCACTGACACACCTTCCTTTGAGATGATGTGACCCAGAAATTGTACCTCACCTATCTAGAATTGACACTTGGATAGCTTGGCATATAGTCGGTGATCTATTAGCATACCCAAGACGATGTCAAGATTTTGGGCATGATCGTCATGAGTTTTTGAGTACACTAAGATATAATCAAAAAAGACAACCACAAACCGATATAGATAGGGATGAAAGATCTGGTTCATCAAATCCATAAACAATTCTAGTACATTGGTCATGCCGAAAGGCATTACCACAAACTCAAACAACCTGTACCGACTCCAGAAAGAGGTCCGCGGTACGTCAGAAGACCTCACCCTCAACTGGTGATAACCAAACCTCGGATCAATTTTAGAGAACACCGATGCACCCCTAAACTGATAAAACAGGTCATCAATTCTAGGAAGAGGGTACTGCTTCTTCACTGTCATCTGATTCAACCTCTGATAGTCAACACACAACCTCAACGACCCATCGGCCTTCTTTGAAAAAAGAACTAGAGATCCCCAAGGAGACGTACTAGGACAGATAAACCCCTTACGCTCCAACTCCCCAAGCTGAACCTTCAGTTCCTGGAGTTCTGCTGGTGTCATTCGGTATGGAGGAATAGAAACTGGCTCTACTCCCGGCAGCAACTCGATTGTAAACACAACATCCCTCTCGGGTGGTAACCCCGAGAAATCCTCAGGAAACACATCCTGAAACCGATCCACCACAAGAGGGAAAATGGACTTCTCCCCTCTTGCGTTGTCATCAAGCATGATACATGCCACTCAAGCCATGAGTCCATTCATCTGCCGACAAAACGGACCCGCATTCCCTACTCGAACATACCATTCGCCACGTTGGGCATAAGCGTCACCCTCAAGCGACCTGAACGATACTCTGCGATGATAACAGTCTATGTGTGCCCGATACAACACCAACCAATCCATTCCCAGGATTAGGTCAAACCCCGACATCTCGAGAATGAACAAGTCCCACAGAAAACGATACCCACCAACTTCCAAGGCACATCCCTTGCACTTCCTGATATCCTCAACCCACACCCCCAACGGAGTGTTAATTGACATCACCCCACACACCCCCTCCACAGGTAAACCCAGTGCTACCACTAGTTGAGCATAGATAAAAGAGTGTGTGGAACCTATTTCAAACAACACACTAGAAAAAGTAGAATCCCCAAGGATCGTACCTCAAACAGTCGACGGCCCGGCCTCGCCATCACCCGGTGCAAACTGAACTGCCTGAAGTTGCCCTACCCCTCTACCCTGGGCTTCAGCCTGAGTACTCTGCACCACACTTCCCTGCTGGCATGAGCGATCTTTCCCTAGAGTTCCACATCCACCGCCCCTGCCAGTATGGCCCGTGGAGCTCCAACTGCATACTTGATACAGGGAAACTGATCCCCTTCATGTATCGGGTACCTGCCTTCCTCCATCATACTCACCCACCTGCTGAGGTTTCCTACATAACTTCTGCACATGTCCCATCCGGCCGCATGAACAGCACTCGACTGGAGGTCGAGGACACTGACCATGCATATGCCCCGACCTACCACACTGATAGCAGAACACCTAATTTCCACTCTGAGAGGTTGACCCTCTCTTACAGCCACTTTGCACACTTCCTCCATACTGTGATCTCTCATGGAATTTTATCCGACCTTCGGTAGCTACACCACTCATCTGCCCCACTGGCACCACAAGCCCACTACCCGAAGCTCCCTTCAAGTTTCCTTATGAGATCAGTGCCTGATCTACTACCTCTGTGAACCTCTTCAAGTGGAAGATGTTTACTTGAGACCTAATTTCATGTCTCAGCCCATCCTGGAAATGCCTTGCTACTGCTGCCTCATCCCCTACTAACACTGGGATGAAGCATCTCAAATCAGTGAAGCGACTAGCATAGTCCATCACCGATAGCGATCCCTGAGTTAGGCTCATAAACTCTACAACCCGCTTCTGTCTCAATGTCTCTGGTTAGAAATTCTCAATAAACTTTTCCTGAAAAACCTTCCACAAAATTCCCTCAGCCTGCTCGATTTGGGACTGAATGTCCCTCCAATGCCTATCCTGGCCCCGTAACATATAAGCGGACAACTTTACTCTCTTTTCAAAGGGGGTATCTAGATGATTCAGTATCGTCTGGACAGACTCTAACCAGAACTCCATTGCCTCTATCACACCCTCTTTAGTGAAAGTCGGAGGGTGTTGTAGCTGGAACTCCCTGGTCAGCTCAAACATATTCGGTGAAACCCACCCTAGGTCTCGATCCATCATCTGCATAAGGCGAGTCAGGTTCTCTTGGAACTGGTCTTCTCTACCTTCATTGATTGCCACATTTTCTTTCTCCTCTACTGGAGGAGTGTTCTAAGAAATACCCTCTCATTTCCCAACTAGTAACCGACGTCGTGGTGGAATTTCTCTACAATGCCAAGCATGAGTTTTAGCACACATACCACATAACTTTCACAACTTTATCAAAAGATCTTTACTAGATACAAAAACCCACTTTTCATATGCTATCCCAATAACATTTTTTTCAACTTATTTCAAACCCTATTAATCCATTAAATGTCATTTACCCACTTGTTTTATTTCATTCTTCTCATTATTTGTTGGTTTCATGAAATGCATGATGCACCCTACTTTTCCTCCTCACACACCCACCCCGTGTGTGTCTAATACAATGCATGCCACCTATCTCCCTAGGTACTTATAATGATGCATGAATGAAAATCCTTGTGTCGTTAATGCATAAAACAATCACATCAAACCACATGTGCATCACCCAGTGGTGAAATATCATCAACTGTAACATCACACAACCAAGAACATCATTTCCCACCCAGGGTGACTTGGGTTTTCCCTCGTACCTGGGTTAACTACTCCCAAGCACGACCTCATTACCAAGGCCGGACACATCTTAACCCTTGGCTACCAATACCAAATAAAAAGACCTCAGAGAAGGACAAGAAAGACCTCCTCAGATACCAATTTGTAACATCCCTGACCTGGAATCCACTAAACCGGTGCTCTGAGCCGGGTGGTTATATGACCTTAAGCGTGCCTCCTCGTACGCCAAAGGCTGAGGACTAGTAGCAGGGGTCTATGGTGTCAAGTGGGGAGACTATACCCCTTTTTTATCAGAGTAATCACAGCAGAAATAAACCAGATAGCGGAAACAATAACCAATAACAAGGAACATGTATAACAACCATTTCCAATAATAAACATGGCATGTCATACTACAATTGAAAAAGTGGACACAACCCAAAAATAAAGACAACGGACAAAATCCCCAAAAATAGTCTCGACTCCATGTCCGGATCCTCCACCAAGTGCTACCAATTTTCTCTCTTCTATCTTGCAAGCACCCTTGCCCTTGTCCTGACCTGCAAACATGAAGTCTTCTCGGGTACCCAATGGCGACCCGATCAGTGTGTGAGTACAACTCAGTAGGCCACCACCGACAGTTTCTACAAACTATCTAGTATAAATAGGAAGTGCATGAAAAAGGAGAATGATTGGTAAATTCCAAGTAATTAATTAAGGTGCCATCAATCAGTTTAGATCCAAGCCATTGCCACCTCCATTACCATTCATTACACATCCATTATCACCATTTATCATTTCATCACATTTACTTGGGTTAATCACATAAATTATGTTACATGGGTCTAAAGCCAACAATCACATTAAAGAGGGTAAACACATTGTTATCCTATCTCGCTAGGACTAACCCCTCATAGAAACCATAACCTCACCTTGAAGCCTCAGTCCGAGTGGATGCAACCGTTATGAGAATAGACCCTTAGTCCCCTTTTCTAACCCGTTCATTTAAGGTGAAGTTTATAACCTCAGTCTTCACTCGACCCGTGGGAATAAATCCTCATGTCATACCCCTCTCTACGAATCCATGTGCACATGCTTATATATAAGAAGCCATCAACCCTCCAAACCATTGCCATTCGGAAAACACTATTCACAACAACCCACAAGGGGAAACCACCTCATGCCTTAACCCTTTAACACATTACCATTTCACATTGTTTAACCATTCACCCAATTCTCATGTGTTATTACTATCTCAATAAGCATTCAACATTAAACCCATTATCTATCCCATTATGGTATTTAATCAATTTACAAATTAACCCATTTAACCCGTTCATCATTCCCATGAATCAACATTTAACCCATTCCACTTTAACCCTTAGGTTATTCCCAGGACTAGGTGTATCACCTAATTAATATTCCAAGTTCAACCAATCATGCCAATATGTTTATCAAGGGCTCTAAAATTCACTACAAAAAGTCACTTGTTTAATTTCAATCCCTAAACCCGGGAGAAGTTGGCACATCCCATGGATGGCTCAATTAGGTCAAGTCAATACCAACACATCCCATGGGGATTGTGAGGGTTCCCATTTTCCATTTTAAACATCATTAAAACCAAACATTCCAAGGTCATTCAAAACCTAACCAAGGGAAACAAGAACACAAGTAAACATGCACAAAAACCCTATATAACCATGGGATATAACTTGTAGACCACCTACCTCGAAACTGCGGTTGAACACACCCTCAATCGAGTACTTAGACCTCAATCCAAACAACCTTTGGAGATTCAAACTAAAACCCACCCAAAAGATAGGGTTTTACGGTTTCGAAACAAGATGGGGAGAGGGTACTAACCCTAAACCAAAAAGAGAAGCAAGGATGAGGTTATCCTTACTTGGAGCTTCAATCTGCAACCAACGGAACCAAAAAAGCCTTAGAATCGAAGGAGTTTGATCTCTTGAAGTCCTTGGGAGGTTTGGTTCTTGCCTATGGTGAAGAGAGGAGGAAGAGAGGAAAATCCCGAGTGGGGTTTAAAAAGCCCGGAGTGGAAATTTTGTAAATTTTCCCAACATTAAGTGGTCACACGGTTTGTCTGCACGGTTTGGAAAACCGTGCACAAACCGTGCACATGCCACTACTCAGAGGAGGAGGTGTCACACGGTTTAGCCGCACGGTTTGGAAAACTGTGTACAAACCATGCGCTCGCTTCTGTCCAGAGGATGGAGGGTCGCACGGTTTTGCCTGGGCAAGCCGCACGGTTTGGCTTACCATGCACCTTGGTCTACTCTTCCTAGACTTCCCTTATTCAGTGCCCCAAGCCCCCAAATCACCCCCAAGGCCTCTCACACTTTCAAGAAACCTTTTAAAGTCCCAAAATCAAGGGTTTCATCTAGAACACAACAAAAACAGACCTTTCCAAAAACTAGGATCTTAAATTCGGCCACAAAAATCACATGGGCCAAAGTGACTTCAAGACACCATATGCCATCAATCCATAAGGCCTATGATCCATATAGATGAATAAGAAACACAAGAAGACCACATATAAGTAGGATCCAAAGTGGATTTAGAGTAACTAACATCCACTTGAGAATAACTAACCAGATTAGATGAATGAGGGGGTATGAAAATTTCCATTAATACAGGTAACTATATAACTTTGCATGAGGAAATTCTTGCTGATTAGCCATGCGAGGTGAGGATATTGGCACCTTCAAAGATTCAATTGTTTTAGAAGGGGTACATCTAATTTTAGTCCAGTCTTAGGCCTCCAAGGTCATGTATTGGGCCTTTTATCATTGGGACGTGGGGTCATGTATGATATTTGTGTTTCTAAGACTATAGGTCATGTAATGGTCCCCCTCAACCCTTAAAAATGGGGATTATAAAAAAATAAATCAAAATATTAGGCTTTCATGATTCATAGGATAGTATTTTAAATGATAAGTGGTTTGATTTGTGTATTCTTGTTCAAAATTTACATTTAAATAGTATACAATTATTTTTGAATTTTATAAAAGAATATTTTAAAAGTGGGTTCAAATGAGTCTGGAATTTTAGATATTGGTAATGATTTAAAATGGGCCTTATGATTCTATATAGGATTTGATTCTTGTGTGATAGCGAGGAATCACTGACTTGGGATTTTTTTGACTGATGGTTTTTCTTATCGATATGATTTGAATTTTGGGTGTCCTTGATTTATTTTTGTATTTATTTCTCTAATAGTATTCCTCTTAAAGATCACTCTACGTATTGTTGGGATACCATGTAATGGAATGTATCTTAGGTTAATTTCTTTTGTGGTTTGGAGCTGATATTTTTAGGTTAACGACCGCATCTAGAATCTAGTGGGAGTGGTGGAGTTTAAACCCTATTGGTGTTGATTCTTACCCAAGATTTATTGATATACTATTCATTCATCTATCATGGCCATAATTTTCTAACATATTTTGAAAGAATTTTCACTTGGTCTGGTGATAGCTGGGGAATGTACTCACTGGGACAATGAAGGTAATGTTTCCTTTGTAAAAGGTAGCCAGTGATGAGTGGTTCTTTTTCCTCTTATTTGGTAGGAATCCAATACCATGGGAGAATTAGAGGTAGGATAAACATTAGATGAAGATTTAGTATATACTGGATATAATCCAATCCATAAATTCGCCCATATGAGGTGGTAAGCTTTGGTTCATTTCTATTATGGTTATATTGGTCATTCTAATCCCTATCGTTTGAATTTTTTTTGACCTACCATAACTATGAAAGGATGAGTACTTTAGAAAGATATAATTTTTTGTGTATTATTTTTTGAAACTATATATAAGTATATAGTACCTTTTGTGGTGTTCTATTTCCTTCCCTCTTCTTCTCTTCTCTATCCTTATTCTCTTGATCTATGTTGTTAGTCTGTAAGATTTTGTTGTTGTATTTTTGAATGTTTGGTGACTATGATCAATCATAGAATGTAATTATTTTTTTGTATTTATATAGATGTTCCTTTTAATATGTTTATCAAATTAAATCTCCTCATTCAAGAGTGTTTTATTATTTTTGATGTATATTTATACCCTGACATGTTATAGAAATATTTAAATTGTGGGGAGACCTACCACTTGTATTTTATTTTGTATATCTCACTTGGAATTTTGTGTTAGTTCATAAATTTACTATAGATTGGAAGTGTTTGGTTTTCATTATGGATTTTTATAGGAGTTTTTATCAGTGTTTTCCTCATTCCCTAATAGGTTGGGAGATATATATTTTAGAACTCATCCTCCCATAATAAAATATTTTTGGTTTCATTGTCCTAAAACCCTTAGTGAATTTCTAGGTGTAGAAAGTGGTATGATGTGGAGAATTTTCACACCCCAACCTTATTTTTTGTTTTTGTTTTATTAATTTATTGATTTTATTATTATTTTTTGAATTACAGTACACATTTAATTTAATATTAGTTGTTTTTTAGTTTAATTTCACATCACATGGTTGGGACATAGTGAAATTTGTATGAACTGCCAATGAAAAGTATGTAATTTTTAGAAGTGGAATTAAAACAGTTGGTGTATAATTTATTAAACTATATGGAAAAACTATGTAAATTTATGAAATGTTTCTATTTTAATCTACATTTTTGTCACATAGTTTGGTAAACCATGAATATAAATCATGGGACCTATCTAGGTTTAATTTTTTTCCTAAAATTATTATTCTACCCCTCTATGATTTTAACAATATTTCCCCCTTTCTAACCATTCACTTGAGGTGGCCAAAGAGGAACACAATGGTGACCTACCCTCCCCTCATAAATGGTTCTAAGGATCCCCTTATTTGATATTTAAGTGTTTATTCAAGGCTAGGTCTCTTTTCATTCCTTCATCTCCTCTTCTATTTTATTTCTCCTTCTTTTTTCACCAAAGGGCCATAGATGATGAACCATATATCATGATATTTGTTGTGATTTTTGATTTTTTATGTCTAAGGATTATAGATCTTGTTGTGGGTTCTTTTCTAGTATTTTTTTTAATAGGTGATATGTTTCTTTTGTTTTGGTATAGGTTACTCCATGAATAATTATTTAAAATTTAAAACCTTAATTTCTTGAGTTTTCAAATACCTTTATTTCAAAATTCATTGAATGGTGTTAGTTTTAATATATGATATAATTATTTTATTACCTTATCAAATTTTAGTCTTATAAATGGTATTTTCTATGTAAATTAGGTTTTTCATGGTTGAAATTGATTTTTAGACCTTCTATGTATTGAATAAAATATATTTAAGAATTCCTTATGCCAATTTAGGTTTTAAAAAGGTTATTCAAGATATTTAGTACCATTGAATTTTTAAAAAAATAAATAACATAAGAATTCTACTTGGTAATTATTTTTATAATTTTCATCTTCGGATTGATTCTTTTAATGTGTAGTGATATTTTAAATGATACCTAGGTTTCTTTTTAATAATGTTAAATGTATTCATTATGGATTTAAATTTCATTGTGGTAATTTTTTTCCATGTATACAATCATATTCAGTTTTAAAAGGATTATTAAATGTTTTCAACCTCAGTTAAAATATTTAAGGACTATTTGTCACTTTATTAAAGTGTTTTTTGGATTTATCCATTTTTTATTAAAGTATTGGGCTTGATGGTTTCTTCAAGAATCTTGTTCTTGAAGAAACAAGGCATAGTTTAGTAAGGTATTTTTTTAGAGGTGGTGAGTTGGTTTTTACATGTTTTTACATTTCTTGTAATTAAATTTATTATTTACACACCCACCTATATTTATTTAATTGTGGAAATCGAATAACCAAGGTAAGGAAGACTAAGAAAATACTGTCAGGAATGGGTAACCATACCTAGGTTTGGATGAGGCTACAACTCTAACTAAAAAATTTCCTGAGGTGGTTAGGGTTCCACTTTCAGGGTTGAACCCTTCGCACTAAGAATTTATATCCCCAACAATGTAACAAAATTTATTATAATGGTTCAATAAATGATATAAAATATGTTTTATAGTTTAAATTAACCTTAGATTCCCTGGGAAAACTATCTGGATGTTGTTTACTTTGAGATATTTTCTTTATTGATTGATTTATTTACTATTTATATTTTTTATGTTCTTTTTATTGTGGATGCTATTCCAACTATTTTTATTCAATTATTCACTTTTACTTGGATTGTTTATAGTGATATTTACTTTTAATTCCCTTATATGTGTGCACTTGAATCCATCAAATGATAAGAATTTTTTATTAGTATAAGGGGAGGAGGCCAAAAAGTTCTTAGGGGTATAAAATAATGGACACTAAGCCCATAACCCTTGAAAAGGATAACATAATCATGGGGGAAGGAATCCTGGGGAAGTAAAAATGGAACAAGAAATTATTTTTAACTTAAATTCTAATATTTTTTTAGCTTTAAAATATTTTATTAAATAAAAATTTAAAGGAATTGGTTCATTTTAAAAGTGAGTTGTTTTTATTTATTTTTCTAAGATGTGATTAGTTTTTGAGGTTTGGATTGAAACAATTAATTTCCTTTAAGTATCCTTTCCTTATTAATTTTTTTTAAATCCTAATTTTTTTAAAAGAATATATTTTTTCATTGTATAAATAAATTAATGAGATGGTTCCACATGATCTTTTAATTAGAAATTTAAAACACATTTCTATCGATGTATTTTGAAACCAGCCTGAAAAGGTTTTACTTTTAAAGGTAATGAAGGTGGTGTAGGATGTTTACCAACATGGATTTTTTCTCATTCATATATATAGTTCAGATTTTTTATAGAATCTTAAAGAGTTTAGTTTTATAGACCTCATTCCATTTACTGATTATGGAGTGAGTTTTAGTGATATGGTTGGATGGTGACCTTGGTATTGGATGTGTACTAAAATATAAAAGCATATGATGCATGTAAATTATATACATGTAGTATATACATATATCACATTAATATGATGTATATGATACTATATATATATAGAATATTAATATAAATTAAATATATAACATGTTGACATATTTTATATGACATTATGTTTATATATATATATATATCATGAACATATAAGATGTGTATGTGATGCATGAAAATTACATGAATATCATGAATATATAGAAACTCTAGGATTTATGAATTACTTGTATGAAATATACATTTATATGATGCTTGTACACACACAATTCATGAAAGAGATATTGTAATGCATTATGTGCATATCATTTCTATATGCCATTTTCCCATGTGGTTTCAATTCATTAAATCCATTTATAATTAATTAAATTATTTTTATAATGAGTTATGAACACAGGAATAAATAATGGTTGTAATTAGATGATTCCCATAATACTGAACATGTTACAAAGTCATGGTGGATTGTTGGGTCCTTTCCTATAAAAATAGAAGTACATTTCCTCATTGGGAGTGAGATAATCAGGTTTTTTCAATTATTATTTTGATCATTAGTTTCATGAAAAGTTGATATAAGCTTAATCTTTCACGTAACCCATTCACCACATTTAGTGGAGGAAATATATTCCCTAAAGATGTATGGGTATCCTCACAAAACATTTCTGGATCCAATAATTGGTGTTCCACTATAGGAGGATGAATATATTTGTTTACTATGACTCATGATCATCATCATGCGTTCTCTAGAGAACTCGGAAGAAGAAGGTCCTTACTCTTCTGAATCAGGTATTCTCTATTTTATATAATTATTCATACATGTATAATATTAATTTTCTTATAGGAAAGTTCATTACAATATATGTTTTATTAAAATTATAAATGATCATACAATGATTCTAAAATAATTAACAATGGTATCAAAACTTCATTCCTCATCGGATTAACTTACATTCTTTACTATTTTTGAGAAACATGATATATGTAATTTATTTGGTTCAATGTTTTGGAAATTATGTTATATGATAACATCAAGGGAATATATGTTTTACTTTATAAAATATAATCTTGTTAATTAGTTAAAATAAACATGAGGGAAAGTACAATAATATTATCAAGTGGCACTTATTGGATGCGAGTTAGGAAAAAAAGCATTATTTTTATATCATATTTGTTAAATTTCAACATGTAAATGAGAGTGTGGATTGAAATAAAATTTTATGTAAATATAATTTAAAGAACCACATATAAAGGACTCTCTAGTTTCTCATATGAACTGTGAAAAAATGATTTATGAACTGCATTCAGATCTCATGCAATGTAGTACTTGAGCATGGTATATAAATGTTGAGCGCAATATATTATATGCAAATTATGAAATTTATATGGATGAAACATTAATGATTCATTTAAAGAGTTATTGGATCATGGGGGAATCATAGGCAAGGCCTATATGAAGATTTATATGAATCATGTTAATGGATAAACATTTCCTACGTAAAGATAATCCCACATCGGACTTTGCCTCAGGTGAGAAATACATTATTTCCAACGGCATGTGGAACATCCCTCAATTAAGTCCCATTCCACACACACGGTGATAGAATAATCCCAAACCTCTCCTCCTTTGTACCACTCTATAGGGGGTGATCCAACTTGCATCTCCCCACACACTTTATTTTCTGACCGTATTCCATCATCGTGCTTAGCAGGCCAGTACTTGAGTCAAACAAGCAATCCCTATAATGAATGGCTTGCACAGATTGGCCAGCTAAAGATATAGAAAATTATTGGTTTGGGTAATAATATAACAAGATAAAATAAAATATATTTCTAATATATATATATATTAAAAAATAAAATGTCTATTTATATAGTATATATATATTTTATACTTTTTATTTTTAATGTTATTATAAATTTTTGTTAGGCTTAATAAAATGAGATTTTACATGACTAAATTAAAATATGAATTTTACATATTTATCTCTCAAAAAATTAATTTTTTAAATTAATATAGTTTAATTAAGAATAGAATTTTATTTTTTATATATATTTGAAAAAAAATATAAATGTATTTTGGAATTTTTGTAAAATTTATAAAAAGGTGATTTAAAAATTAATTAACTATAAAATATTTATGGTTAATTTATTAATTTTTTCGAAAAAATTATTAAAAAAAATCCTTGAATATTAAATAATTAATATGAAGAATATATATTTCAAATTAATAAAGAAATGATTTGGGTCTATTCCCCTTTATTAAAAAAGAAAAAGAAACCTCCATTTTGACAGGGTTAGAGGAAACCCATTACATGTCTAGTACACAAAAAAATGGCCCAAAGGCCTAGAAAAAATAAAAATGGACAATAATACAAAAGGGATAAAGAAAAATATATGACCAATAGGCCCAAACTAAAATCTGGTGACATAGGGAAACCTGATGAGGCTTATGTGCACTGCCACTCGATTCCACACTACCCCCACCCAAATCATTGGCACCATCAGCCTAATTTGTCATGACTATTGGACCCCATAACTACATTTCATGTCTATGTACTGATGTTACCTACTATAATGATGCCCAACTGAACCTTACAATTTCAAGACAACCCCACTGGATAAGAACGATATATCAAAGATAAGTATAGTTATTGAATATAGTTTATACATCTTAGGTATTATAGATACAATGGATTTAATTCTCTCTTGAGTAAAATATCCCCAAGTATAAGGAATTTGGGTTTAAATTTCTACAATTATAGAGGTTCATTCCTTATTCTAGAAAGTTCACGGTTATTTATCTATTGATTTGGGTATACTCAAGAAGTGATTTTTGATCTTGTATATCTATATCCATTTACATGAACATTTCATCTACTATATGCATAAGATGAATTTATATATGTATGAATATACTTGGATTTTATTTTCAGCTAAATAACCAAAGCTTGTGGGTTGAGTAAAAGGTTACACATTAATGTTCTGTGAATGCATTAATTCAGTAGATAGAATAGGGATTACAACACTGATTTTTTAGAATAATGTATACACTAAGGAATAAAACCGTGTGATGATAATTATTACATAAGATGCAATTGTAATGAATTTAATAGGTATGTTATTCATATCACATTTTTGAGACTTTTAATATATTGAAAACCCCTTAAATACTAATTGTGATATTATTTACAGAGATATTCTTTTTAATACCTTGATCATCCAACCTGGTGGGTAATTCTCAGTCGAGTACCCATGGATTATATTGTGTAAGGAATGAAATCTATATGTGACTATGAATTATATTGTTGGAGTTTTCAAGATTAGTCAAGTTCTACTTAAGTGTCATGTGTTAGCTTATTTTTGGAATCTTCATTAGGTTACACAAGATAAGAAATTCTAATAGTTAGGATACAAGAAAAATATAGTTGATTATTTCTATATGGTGGATTTGGGTAAAAAATTACCTTCTCAACTATCCAACAATCCTAACTATTATGAATGGAAAGGTTACCTACCTAAATTTTTCTGGCTTATTTACATGACACCCATGGTAATTCATGAAGTAATATGATTATTATCTCAAAAAAATATGTGTTTTTTGGGGTAATAATTTTAGTAAAATAACAATATATGATCTTGATTTTTTCTTATGAGGTATGAATCCTTTAAATTTCAGTAAACCCTAATCAAGTTTTTCCTTTTTGGCTTAAACCTGGTAACCAAACCTTTAGGCTATAAATTATATTTTGGAAGAAGGTAGTAGGGGTATGGATCTTAGAAATAGAACCAAACTATGATTTTAATTAAATTCATGATGTGAATTACTCTGGCCAGACCCCATGAATTTTATTTCTAGATTTGAATTAAATGCATACGATGAATCCTATTCATAATGTGAACTGGTTTTTCCTTTCAGAAAAAGAAATGCCAAAGAAATCATGATGTGAATTCCATTCACATTTTTAATATTAAATGAACATTTTTTAAAAGGGGAAAAACACTTTTTTATCTAAACCCTCACTTATTTCACATTGCATATGTGTAGAGATAGCTCCTTCTTCTCCTCCCACTAAGGCTTTGAGGTAAATCCCTCATATAGACCCCGATCGAGCCACCATTTGGTTAATTAATTTCCTCTTAGAAAACTCTTAGATCCATTACATTATTTTCTCTATTTATATCTCCTTATTCAGAGTGATTTTGGTGCAAGATAATATGACCTATTTTTAGTGTGTTTGTATGGTTTTTTGATTTCTTTCATTTTAGGCAAAATAGAAAGCCGGTGTGGGATTATTACTCCTGTACCTCCATAATTAAGGTGATCAAGTAATTAAACCTAAATTATTTTTCTTTATATTATTCATTGTTATGTAGTGAATTGGATTTTCCATGTGTTTCCACAAAAATAAACTTTCCCAAAAATTATTTTTTTGGCCTTGAAATAAATAACCTTGTGTCTCCTTATTGTTGTTGGAATATGTCTCTATTGACTAGTGCTACCCCTTAAGGCATGCTTTTTGAATTACCCCTTGATATTAAAAATTATTTTGTGACCAAACCACCTACTAAGTGGTTTTGGATTGGTATCTAGATAAAATGACTATAATGAATTAAATGAAAATTGAGTGGTATGACTTTGTTACATGAGTTTACATGAAAAATGGTTATGAACATGTTTAATTGGAAGGCTAATAAATTATAATCCATTTATTGTCTCATAATAATTCCTATTTGACTACTTATTAATTATGATACTAAATCATGGAATCTATACTAATATGATACTCATGCATGACGTCTCATATACATGTGATACTCGGGCATTACATCCCATAGAATAGTTGTACTCAGGCATGTCATCCCATATACCCATTATACTTGGGAATGAAGACCCTTATAATTGACGCTAATTGTTAATGAAAACCTTTATGAGTTATGATACTAGGGTATGACATCCCCTACTTCTTTATATGACTCTAGTGACTAGACATAGACACCTGAGTTACACCTCGTGTCCTGGATATCAATATATATATATATATGAATATAAATGTTATTAAATATATAGTGAATATATATAAATACATGTGTATATATATATGTTTATGTCCATGGTGAAATATGTTTAGAGGTTTCCTAGTATCGTCCAAAGTAGGTAGTGTCATCTTGGTGTCCTTTAGGACTTGAATTTAACCATTTAATGTTTACATTACTATATTATCATTACTATATCAATACACTAATCATATTATATTCACTTGATGGATAGTTCAACACATTTTTGATGGTGGCCTACTAAGTATATATCACACCCTATTTGGGATACTGATGGTACCTGATCCAACTTCATGATTTTAGGTATGGAAAAAAGGAAAGTTGCCAACTTACAATGCTTAATTCTCAATATTAGCATGGAGTAAAGGACCAGAGGACTAAGAGTATGCTTATGATTCCATTTGAGATAGTTTTTCACCTTTCTGTATTTTTTGTATGTAATTTTGTACCTACCTATAACCATGTATTCATGTTTTCCCATTTTTCATAGCATACATGCATGACATTATTTTGTATATGACAGTAGTTTTGGTTTTTTTCTTTTATTATGTGATTGGATGATTTAAATATTCTATTTGGTTTATTCATTATTATTATGAATCAACTACTTATTTTTTCTGTTACATTTTTGTTCTACATTGAATTAAGAGGTTATAATTTCCACATTTTATCTTCAAAGACCCTCACTACGAATTTTCATCCTCTGGCATACGGGAAGGTGTGTTTTAGGGTATGTGACCCACCAGTTCAGCTAGTGTTATCAAGTGAGCCGAGTCAGGACATAACAAAGAGAATAAAATTCCATATTTTCTTAACTTTTCAATTTGGGATATTGTAAAGGAGACTAGGATGTATAACAAAAATTAATGAAACTATGATTGAGAGTTTCTAACCTATGTACAGGTAAAATATAAATTAACTAGGATGGGAATTGATGTTTTAGGATTCCACTTACTATATTTTTTTAATTTCACTTTTGGGTGAAGCACTTGATATATAATGGTTATTATTCTGATGATCCTTAATTCTATTTTACCCTTGGCCTTATTTTTAAATGAATTTTTGAATCATTCGTCTTTATAGGAAAATAGATATGCACATTTCATGCATTATTTCATGCCAAATATGTTTATCTCATTACTTGTATTTCTTATGGTTCTATTGAGTTCCTTGATTGCTATATATAAAATTATGATAATGTTTCTTATAGGTTAATGGGAATCATAATTGGTTACTTATAGTTACTCCATCAATATAGCCATGTTTTCTTTTATATTTTGAGGCTAACACATTAAGTATCCAATTATATCATTTTGATTCATGAACCATTAGTCACATTGGCTAGAATGTATTTATGGTAGTGATTAAATAGAAACAAACTCAAACGACCCAATATTGACATACATGGACATTAAATTTCTTTTATGGAATACTTAATACATTACAAAAATATATTCCCAAAGACCATGTTAGTTTAGTGTCTTTGGAAACATGGAACATAATCTTCTAAATTGGTTAAAGATCTCCAAAATATCCCATAAAGATCTTCCCATTTTTTTCCTACATAAAACTATTCTTTATATCCTAGGAAAAATAAAACCTAAAAAGGGTGAGCTCAAATTACTAGTAAGGGTAAACAAGGATAACATAAAACAAACAATAAACATTTGAACGTAAAAAACATGAATGTAAAGTTTAAACATAAAAATCTTGAGTCATGAAATAAATCTTGGCAGTACGTAAGGCATAGATCATAAAGGAACATTAACCATGATAGAATAAAATTGGCATAAAACATGTAATTGTGGAAAACTAATAAGAATATAATATGACTTCCAAAGTAGCCAAGGCATTGCGGCCAAGAGCATCATAGTGGACAAAGTCCATTACTAAACTGGGTTTACTTAACGTTCCACCCTTGTATTATTGAACAAGATTTACATTCCATTCCATTCATGTCTACCACATGAGATATAAATCTTTTTCCAATGCATTGGAGGTAGATATAGGTCCCACAAATCTCATCATTAAATCATTCTTACATGTTCCACAAAACATAAATCATTCATCATAGCATAAACCATGAAATAAAATGGGTTTCTTAAACTTCATTCCATCATAATCCATATAAAATAAATAAATTTCATAAAACTAATTCCATAAAAGACATAATCATATAAAATCAATAATATTGATATAAACATAACCCTATGTCATCTTATATATAAATTAATTTGATAAATCACATGAACTTAATTCTTGAGGAAAATATCCTTTCTTTTTCAAAAATATTTTATTTTCTCAAAATGTCATACAATTTTAAAAAAAATTAGTAGAAAATAATAGTGAAATGGTGTAGAGTAATATTCATGCAAATAATGTGTCATGAAATGATAAAAATCCATTCATGTTGTATAAGTTAAAAAACATTCTTTTCATACTTTTTCTAGAAAGGTCAAAAAGTACCTCGTATCGAAAACGAAAAAAGATTCCATTCATACTATTTAGTAAAAATTTAACAATGGGTAAAATTTAATTTAAACAATTATAGAAGGAAATAAAGAATATTTTAAAATAAATATTTAGGAATCATGGACATGTATGATAAACATATGCCAGTAAATACTTACGAATAAACAATCTAGGATAAAAATGAGATTTTCAAAGTTATCCCTTACCTTAGGTCTGATATCCTTCGCATGTGTCCAAAACTCATGTATAGTGGGTTTAAACATATTATTAACATGTAAGAGAACCATAATCATATTTATGACATCATATATGATTAACTTATGGCTTTATATTACCTGTTCATTTATCAATTCCATGTTAATGCAATGTTTTTGGGTAATAATTATTTTATTTATCGTACATTTTTTGATTTTTATTCTTGATATTATTACTTATATCTTTATTTACATACTTACAGAATGTAAAAAATGATTTATATATAATAGATATTAAGTATATAATTATATATAATATATAGTTAAATTAAATTTAATATAATGTTCAGGGAGACGATATGTCGTACATATGCATGAATGCTACTTTCATTCCTTTGTCATATTAAGGTAATGAAAACTAAATAAAACCTTGGTATATTATAATTCCAGTATAATATATATGTTATATATATTACATAATTTAATTAGTTACATCATTTATATGTTCCATGTATGGAATGAATGAGTCATATCACTTTGAGGGGGCGGTAGTTCGCACTTCCTCAAATGGAATCATCATATTTACACATTATGGAAAGCATAAAGGTATTCTTTAAAAAACAAAATACTGAATAATAGAGAAAATATAAATATAATATATATAATATATAAATATAGTTCAATCATAATATCCACCATGAAAAGTGGTAGGAGAAAATTGAACAATCACAGTTTTATGAGGCAGTAGTTCGTCGTACACAGAAACAGTATGTTTGTATCCATTAAATGGAGGTGTGTGTAAGTGTAGATAGAATCCTTATCATAAAAATATAATAGTATATATATATGATAATAAGGTTTTTATTTAATCAATTAATAATAAAAGAATAGGTAGTGGAGAAGTAAAATAAAAAAAATAACTCGAGAGAAGACGTTACCTCCAAATCAGGTAACTTCTTTTGATTTGAGCCAAAAGGCCTTCTTGAATTTTCTTATACCCAAGGTAATGATTTTAGGAGTAAGGGATGGATGTTTGGATATTATTTGGGAATAATTTTTATGATCCAAGGGTCTTTGTAGGTGTGAGTTATGTGGGTAGAGGTGGTGGCTTTTTATAAGAGGGAGGAGGGGCACTTTAAGAAAGTCTTAAAATATTAACTTAATATAAAATAAATTTAGATTAAAAATGTTCCAATACTCATTTAAATCAATTATAATATGATTTTTGTTCGAATAAACCTCATAAAAATTTTAAACAAGTTTTGAAAAAAAATTATCCTTATCTTTTTTGTTTAACCCTTATTTTACCATTTTTAATCTTATAGTGATATCATGTTATTTACACATTGTGGGTTAATGTAATTACCATATCATATCAAACGACCAAAAAAACTAATTTATGACATATTTTTACATGTATTAACCATTTGGATGAATAATATTTTTTTATAAATTTAATATCATTTAATAAACTATTTTATTTTTTAAGTTATGAATTATGTCAATTTTGACCACTATTCATATTTCACTTTTTTACTAATTCATAACTACCTTATTCCTTCAAACCAAATTCATTAACTCAAATATTATATGTCAATATAATCCATAAAATTCATGGATGGAATCAAAATAATCAAATTACATTTATGTTTATATTTATAATATCATTTATTTGAATCCATTATTAATGAATCAATCACTGCATCATAATTGTGTCATAATTAAATTTAATTATTTAATGTATAAAAATTATAAATAAAATATCATGATGAAGTTAATAATTTTAATATTTTTAATGACTATTTTTAGCTGATTATATCACTTATATAATCTCATATAAAAATTCTTTTAATAAAATATACATGTTTATGTTATAATTCACTTTACTATAAATCGATTCTTAAAAAATGTCATTTTCACATCCATGTCAATACATGAGGTCCCAAAATAGACCCAAGGATTCCCATGGTCATAAATGTCTTATGAAACAGGATTAGGACATGATTTAGGGTAGTTTTATATTTTTAAATTGTTATTTATTTACCCTTATTTAGCAGATTTACCCTTTAACCATGGTAGATAAAAATAATTAATGAAGTCATTATTCATAATATCCAAAAATAAATGGTAAATATTCAAAAAAGTTTTAAATTTTGATTCCAAATATGGAATATAATGTTCCAAAATCAAAACACATAACTTTTAGCAATTAATTTAAAATTAATTGATGTTGTCAATACTAAAAAGCGGGTTTCTAAGACGTAATAACTATCAAAAAAATGACATGTGTTTATGTCCAATTTCAATGTGAAATTACTTTTAATGACCAAAATTAGATTAAATGATAGAAACATAATCAAATTACACTTTAAAACCAATTGAAAATATAATTTAACTATATAAATAAATTAGATGAAAAAGTAGTTTTGAATTAAAATGCAGTATTTTTCCCTGTTCATTAAAATATTGATTTTATCAGAAAAATACCAAAAAATAATTAAAATTGAAGTTCGTATTTGAAATAAGATGTTTATTTTTTAATATATAATATATTAAAGTGTTAAAACTATATTTAAAATGGGTGCGCCATCAAAAGGCGATAAAACTATATTTTTAAAAAAATACTTCTTTTATCCGAAAAAATGAACGTGTTTTTATATAATGTCTAGAAAATACATAAGATGATTGTTAATATTATATAAAATTAAAAATGTGGATAAAAATATTTATAACATCTATTTTATATCCCAAAATAATATTTTAATAATATATCATTGTTAAATAAAACACAGTATGGCATATAACACAAGCTATCAAGGAAGGTCGCTCTTCCGTGTAATTAAAGAAAAGAATAATGTTGCATAAATTGAAATCTAATACATTGTTTCATATAACGCAAGATAATATTGGTGTAGTATAAAATAGAATACATAAACGAAAATAAAAATAATTTCTCCCATAAATTCTTGGGGTGTTACATTCTACCCCCTTAAAATCAATTTCACCCTCGAAATTCGTTGAGGTTATAAATGGTTTAATATTTAAAAGTTTCTTTCATGGAAACCCACATTGTAAAAATTAATACTAAAACACCATTTTAAAAATGAAATTTATAAACACAATTTTTATTTAAAGAAACACATAATTGGGTTTCCATGTAGGATAACATAGGTGGGAAGTGAAAACATGGATATAGAAGAGAAATCAAACCATCAAGTTCTAATGGATAGTGGTAGAGAATAATGTTTAGAGATATTTAAATACTAGAAATTGAAAAATATGTAATTATTTAAGGTACCATATGATTCATTGGATAAGAAGGTACTTGGAAAACAATTTTGGTTTCAAGATCTTTTTCCTAAAGTTGATGATTTTTGTGATGAGGAGAAATACTTAATTTTTTCAGTACAATCTCACTGTTGTTTGTTCCGTGAACAATTTCCACTAAATCTATTATTTAATTAAATGAAGTTTAATTTTTCATTTATTAAGTGTTAGGAAATCATGTGATATAATTATAGGTCATTTCATATGTCTCAACAAAAAGGTTAGAACAGGTTATCAAATATGAATAAGTCCACTTATAGTGAGATAATACATTAATCTAACAATATTCAATCATAATATAACATACACTATCCATAAATGGATAATATTTAAATCCTTACAAAAACTAAAAATTTAAACTTTATAAAGAGGTGAACAAAATAAACATTGCATTTGTCTCCCATATCTCATTTGGAAGTTCTTGGTTTTCACATTCCAAACATGTGAATACCTTAATCATGTATTCTCTTAAAACATGATAATAACATGAATAGACATAGAATCATAGTGAAAACATGTATTCTATCATAATTAACTCTTTCCACACACCAAAAATACCAAAAATTATATATACTCAAACAACATTATCACTTTTTCCTTATATCAATCATTATATCATTAATACTATCAAACATGTCATTATCTCCTTATTTTATCATTATGCACATTCTATGTGAATTCTAAAAATATTTCAATCAATTTTCAAGGTTACTGGTACCATATTATTATGGAAAACCACAATAAACTAATACATAGATATTCCAATATTCCATAATACTATAAATGAGATTCCACCACTTAGTTTTCATACTCAACATTTTCAATATGATCTCATGTGACTTCCATTTGTCTTTTGAATTAATAAGTTGCTAATGCAGATCATCATTAACCCATGTATCATGGAATTGGTTAGCATAATACCCCATTTCCTGTACATGTAGCATTGAAGTGTTGGTGGTGTGTTATCTATATTCTTTTCTCTATTCACATCATTATTAACCTTTTTCTCATTACTTCAGCACTCAACTTCCCAATGAACTTCTTTTCTATACTTGAAACATTTGTTAGTCCCTCCACCATTCTTCTTTCCACATGTTGATCACAAGGAAACATTCATCTTCTTTACACCATTATTTTGAGATTTTCCCTTGAACTCCATCTTTCATTTCTTATAAAATCCATGAGATGGATATGTAACAATAACTCCCAGTTATACCTTGATATCACAACTCAGAATATATTCATATCTAATAAAGTCTCTTATAGATAATACCCTTCAAATATTTGGTTTTATGCCACTGGAGATTTGATCATGTTTACTCTAAGGTTAGATGATAAAGCCAGAATCATACCTTACAATTCTTGTAAAATTCACCTCGTATGTACCGAAAAATTCATCAACCTTTTTCTTAAGCTTAAGCAAATCATTTTAAATCTCTGTTTGAAGAGTACAAGGGAATTAATTATTGAAAAATAAGTTCTTGAACTCATCTTATTCCATGGATTCAATTTTATCTTGCTGCCTTATATTCTTAATTAGAGTCTAACACTGGTCTACTTCACCTTCTAAATTATAGAAAACCAAAATTAATTTTTCATGTTCTGAACAACGAAGGATAGAAAATATATTTTTAATGGTACTAATCCATTTTTTAGTAATAATTGGATCAAAAGACCCACTGAAAGAAGGTGGGCGTTGCCTCCTGAAGGACTCAATAGAATGATGTTCCCTTATCTGCTCATTTCGAGATCCACAATGATTCATAGTTTGTGTAAGTATAGAAATTAGATTTTTCATTCCATATCCCATAAAAATTTGTTACTCAAGAGGACAATAATTTCATTTCCTAGTGCATTGATTATTAATACGGTTCATTCGGGTTCCATCCATCATCTAAAACCTAAAAATAATAGTGAGAGAGGAAAAAATAATTCTAGGAAAACAGCATAATCAAGGGATAGTACTTTAAATCTCTAACATCTTAGGTTTAATCCTGCGTTACTCATGATTGTTACCATAATTCTAGGATAGTAAGCTATAGTTACACTTAGCCTTAGGGATGTACCTTAGAAATATCTCTAGGGATCTCACTAAAGTTTTCACATCCTAATTTCTATAGGATAACTAAACCTTCACTCTGATACTAACTATAACAACCCAAGATTAATGTACATAGATATTACATTTATTTTTTGGAATATTTCATTCATTACACAAATATATTCCTAAAGACTGTATTAGTTTAGTGTCTTTGGAAACTCGGAATATAATCTTCTAACATGGTGAAAGATCTTCAACATATCCCATAAAGATATCCCCCCTTTGTTTTCCTACCTAAAACATTTAATTATATCATAGGGAAAAGAAAACAAAAAAAGGGAAAGCTCAAATGATCAGTAGGTGTAAACATGGAGAACATAAATCAAACAATAAAAATTTTAATGTAAAAACATGAACATAAAGTTCAAACATCAAAATATTGACTCACGAAATAAATATTAGAAATACGTAAGGAATATATCATAAAGTAAATTAACCATGATATAATAGCATTGGAATAAAACATGAAATTGTGGAATACTAATAAGTACATAATATGATTTCCATTGTATCCAATGCATTATTTCCAAGAACACCATAGTGGACAAAGTCCATTAATGAACTAGGTTTACTTGTTGTTCTAGCCTTGTATTACTGAACTGGATTTACTTTCTCTTATATTCATGTATTTATCATGAGATATAAATCATTACCCAATGCATTGGAGAGAGGTATAGGTCCTACCAATCTCATTATGATATAATTAATACATGTTCCACAGAAAACATAAATCATTTATCAAAGCATAACCCATAAAATAAAATTGTTTTCTTAAAAATCATTTCATCATAATCCATATTAAATAAACGGATTTCATAAAAATAATTCCATTACAAAAATAATCAAATAAAATTAATAATAGGGTTAGAAACATAACCCTCTATCATCTAATATGGAAAATAATTTTATAAAACACTTAAACTTTTTTCTTGATGAAAATATCATTTCTTTTTCAAAAACATTTTCTTTTCTCAAAATGAAAAATATTTTTAAAAAAATAATTTATTTGAATATAATCTTTAACTTTTTAATAGGAATATTCCTAGAAATAACATTTCATGAAACTGTAAAAATCTATTCAGGCCCTATAATATAAAAAACATTCTTCTTGTACTTTTTCTAGAAAATTCAAAAAGTTTTTCGTACAAAAACAACAAAAGATTCCATTTGTACTATTTAGTAAAAATTTTCCAATGTTTAAAATTGAAGCTAAAAATTAAAAAAGGATATAAAAAATATTTTTAAATACATATTTAGGATACATGTATGTGGATGATAAATATACCCATGTAATACTTATGAATAAACAATCTCATATAAGAACATATTTTCAAATTTATCCCTTACCTTAGGTCCAATATCATTCGTATGTGCCCAAAACTCATGTATAGTGTGTTTAAACATAATATTAACTTGTAAAAGAACTATAATAATATTTATGACATCCTATATGATTCACTTATGACTATACATTACCCATTCATTTATCGATTATATGTTAAAGCAACGTTTTGGGTAATAATCATTTTATTTATCATATGTTTTTTGACTTGTTATTTTTGATATCATTACATATTTCATGATTTAATTGCATTAAAAATGTAAAAAAATGATTTATATATCATATATATTCAGTATATAATTATATATAATATATAGATAAATGAAATGGAATACACCATTCATAGAGATGGTAGATCGTACGTACGCATGAAGGCAACTTTCATTTCTTTGCCATATTAATGGAATGAAAAATAAATGATACATAGGTATATTATAATTCATGTATAATATATATGTTATATAGGTTATATAATTTCCTTAATTCATCCCTTTATACATTCCATGTATGTCCTGAACGAGTCATATCACTTTAAGGGGGTGGTAGTCTGCACTTCTTCAAATGAAATTATCATATTTGCAATTATAGAAAGCGTAAAAGTATGTTGTAAATGAAAAATACAAAAAATAGAGACAATATAAATATTATATATCATATATAAATACAGTGGCATCATAATGGCCACCATGAGAAGTGGTAGGAGAAAATTTAACAATCATCGTTTCATGAGGCAATAGTTCGTTGTATATAGAAACAGTATCTTCGTATCCATTAGATAGAGGTGTGTGTAAGTGTAGTTAGAATAATTCTCATAAAAAGACCTCTCATATTTAGGATACTATTTTAGTTATTTAATCAATGAATTAGAAGAGCATAGGGAGTGGATAAGGAAAATAAAATAAAATAACTCGAGAGAAGATGTTACCTCTAAATTGGGTAACTGCTTTTGATTTGAGCCAAAAGGATTTATTGAATTTCATTATTCCCAAAGTAAGGCTTCTGGTAGTAAGAGAGGTATTTTGGGAGATTATTTGGGAATAATTTGGATGAGCTAAGGGGCTTGATCGGTGTGAGTAATGTGGGCAGAGGTGGTGTCTTTTTATAAGAGGGAGGAGGGTCACTTTACCAAAGTCTTAAAATATTAATTTATTATAAATTCCATTCAGATTAATGGTAAAAAACTAATTTAATTTGAATATAATATTATTTGGATTCTAATAACCATTATCAAATAATTTTAAAAAAAGTTTTTAATATTTTTGTTTATCCTTATCATTTTGGTTTAACACTTATTTTACCCTTTTTTATCTTATAGTGAAATCATGTTATTTACACATTGTGAGTTAATTTAATTACCATATCATGTAAAAAGACCAAAAAAAGTTATTTATGACATATTTGGACTTTTCTTAACTATTTTACTCGATCATATATTTTTAATATTTTAATATCATTTAATAAAATATTTTATGTTTTAAGTTATGAGTTATGTCAATTTTAGGCACTATTCATACTTGACTTATTTACAAATTCATTACAACCTGATTTCTTCCAACCAAAGAGATTACATCAAATATAATATGTAAATATAATCCATAAAATTTGTTTATGGCATCAAAATAATAAAATTACATTTATTTTAATATTTATAATATGATTTATTTGCAAACATTATTAATGAATCAATCACTGCATCATCATTGTGTCATAATTAACTTAATTTATTTAATGTCTAAAAATTATAAATAAAATTCCATGATATAATAAATCATTTTATATTTATAATTACTATTTATAGTTGAATATATCACAAATATAACGCCATATAAAAATTGTTTTAATAAAACATACATGTTTATTTAATATTTCTCTTTACTTTAAATTGATTTTATAAAATGTCATTTTGACATCCAACTGGATTCATGGGGTCTAAATATAGACCCAAGGATGCACAGGGTTGTAAATATCTAATTCAATGGTATTAGGACCCATTTTAGGGTAGTATTTTATTAGTAAATTGTTATTTGTTTACCCTTATTTATCAAATTTACCTTTTAACAATGGTAAATAAAAATAATTACTGAAGTTACTATTTATAATGTACAAAAATAAAAGGTACATATTCACACAATTTGGAACTTATAATTCCAAATATGGAATCCATTTTATCCAAATTAAAAAAAAGATGTTAGATTAATTAATTTAAAATTAATTCCCATTGTCAAAATCAAAAAAGCGGGTTTTTAAGAAGTAATAACTATCAAAAGATTGACATGCGTTTATGTCAAATTTCAATGGTAAATTTATTTCAATGACCAAAATTATATTAAATGATAAAAAATTAATCTAAGTAAACTTTATAAACAATTAAAAATATAATCTATCTATATAAATAAATTATATGAAAAGGCAATTTTGAATTAAAATGCACTATTTTCACAATTCATTAAAAAAATAATTTTATCAGAAAAATTCCAAACATTTAACAAAAGTAAATTTTTATGTAACTCTTCCAAATAAGAGGATTATTTTGTAAAATATAATATATAATATAGTTAAAAACTATATTTAAAATGGGTACGCAACCAAAAGGCGGCTAAACTGTAATTTTTTTGAAATACTTCTTTTATCTGAAAAAATGAAATTGTTCTTATATCATGTATAAAAAATAAATAATATGAATGTTAATATTATATAAAATACAAAATGTGTCTAATACTATTCATAATGTTTAGTTTATATCCCATAGTAATATTTTAACAGTATATCGTTGTTTAGTGAAACTTCGTATGTCATACAACACAAGCTATCAAGGAAGGTCTCTCCTGCCTGTAACACAAGCCAAGAACATTGTTTCATATATTGAAAGATAATACGGTGGTGTGTATAGTTCAAGATAATATTGTTGTATTTTACAACACAATACATTAATGAAAATAAAAATAATCTATCCCATAAAATCTAGGGGTCTTACACTAAATTTCAATTTATAAAGTGTATGGGCCATTAAAAATTTGAAATTGTGATCTATTTAATTCTACCCTTTAAAAATATTTTATATATAAATGAGTAAAAAATTAATTAAATTTAAATTTTGAAATGAAACAATAACGTTTAAATGGGTATTCCAATTGCAACTTAATGGGTTTTTTTCTTTATAACCTGCAATTAACACTCTATTTACGAGGACCCTTGACCTATAGTATAGAACATGAACCTGACTTGATATTAGTAGTTGGAAATAGGTATTGCCTCTTATGATTCTTCTGATCTATGAATTTCCTTTACCTGGCTTTATGAGTTGGAAAAGGGTTGTAACTTTTATATAGAATGGATATGTACCTATTATGTTCTTATACCCATGGATTTTATCATTACAAAATTTTGTTATGAGTTCTGTGTTTATAAATTATAGATCTATTATACCATGATGTCCTCGGGTCAATAATTAGGATGGTGGTAACAACCATGCTCCAGATATTGTGGGACCTAACCCACCAGTAGTGCCACCTATGGTATCTTCTATTATACTCAACTTGGGTGTTGATAAATAGTTTCAAGAGGGATTCCTGATTCTCATACAGACCATGTAGGGAGCCCTACGACCTTCCCCTTCTATGGTAGTGTGGATGAAAGATTTTTTTCAGTATCATCCAGTCATGTTTTTTTGGGTATGGTGGCCATCAGGTTGTAGAATTGTGGATGAAGGCCATACTGACTATCATTGAGCACCTCAAGACACCTCCTTGAAGGAGATTGAACCTATCTATTTATATTATATGATATTATTTGAAGAAATGTTAAGAAATTATCACCCAGGTAGATCACTATCAGTGTATGGACCAAGAGTAATTTTTGATAGTCTTCTATGGCCTTTTCTTTCCCAAGATGCTGAGAGTGGATTAAGATAGAGAGTTTATACATCTATAATAGTGTACTATATATGTGATGGATTATTCTTCATACTTGATATAGCTCCATCACTTCACACTAACAATTGGTGGTGAGGAGTTGGTGATAGAAAGACATTTTGACGATGGGATCATATACATCAGTTGATCTCAAGTGAATCTTTTTTGGTTTACCACTATTTCATAAATATTAAACCAGACCCTCATCACCATGAGGACTCTAAGGGAAGATGATGGTGTGGTCAAGGGTGGTTTAGAACTGAGATATTAAAGTGGTTTTTCTAGTAGCTGAATATGTCTCTTTTAGATTGCACATGGGGGCAGCGGTAGACAGATAAAACCCACTGATATTTACATCGTTTTAACCAGTATATAAAGCTAGGTAATAAGAATCCCTAGTGTCCTAAATACCCCATAGAGTGCCTAAGTTGTCGAAGGTCTGGGTATCTTCAACATTTTTTCAGGACCTTCCCATCTGTTCTTAGTGGGAGAGGATCTTTATAAGCTCTACCATCAAAATCAGCATCAATAGAACCTATCTATGTAGGTAGTGGTAGTACTACCAGATGTCCAGGCATAGGAGGTGGTTATAGAAAAGGTAACAAGTCTTTAAATATACTATTCTATCAGGTCATACCTGCCTAGGGAAATTAAGAGGGATCAGATGTCCAAAAATGCATCCATATCTATGTAGTGAAGCCTTTTTTTGTAGAGTAGAGAATCTAGACTTATATAGTTTTATGTATTATTCTAATAGAATCTACTTTAGTTTCTTCCTTATTTTATATTAGAACATCATACACATTCATATCTGTGGCTATTATGGAATGTCTCAAACATGAAATTTGGTAATTTTTTGGGGTGATGACCCTTGAAACTCCTTTGAATATACATTTAGAGAGTGTATTCCAGTGTAAGGAGTTCCCCTTAAGATAGGTGGTTAAAATTTTCTATAGAACCTCTTCAGCCTTAAGATGACTGGTTTTTACATCATTCTCTAGATGAAGTGGTTTGTTCCTTACCATGAATACAAGGGTTTATATCTCTCTAGGGCTTCCTTTATATCACCCGAGGGTGTTATTTATATATATAAGGATGAATAGGATGTCTAGGTGATGTGATCTAGACTAGAGCATCATGTACTTAGCATAGTGATGATCCAGAGTGTGGTCATTTTTTGAGATGACTAGGGAGTGTGTCAAGATAATTTCCATTCAAATATTCATTTCTTCAGAGAGTAATTTCTTAAATAATTTTATAGACTACCTTCTAAGAGATAAGTATATTTTTCTATCAAGATAGTGATAGGAGGTGCACCAATATCCATTCTTCCTTATAGGATGTCTACTACCGAGTTATAGGAGGTCAAGAGGTTGCTAGAGTATTTGGGGGCTAAAGGTTTTATGTGACTCAACACTTCACCACGAGGTTAAACTCTCTATTTTGACATGTTTTTAGATGGTATAATTATGATTTATATATATTATAATCAGTTTAAATAACTTGTGGTTAAGAACTGATATCCCATTCCTCTTTTCTTTGACCTCTTCAACCAGTTATGATGAAAAAGGGTTTTATAAAAGATCAATTTTTGGTTGGGATACTATTAGGTTCAAGTAAGACCTTCAAATATACCATGTCTGACTTTCCAAAGTTAGTAAATTTTATATGAGTATCTGGTTATTCCAATTGGTCTCATGAATATGCTTGCAGTATTTATATATTTAATGAATTAGGTTTCCCACCCATATTTGAATTCATTTTTTGTAGTCTTCATGGATGATATCTTGGTGTATTCACATATATGGTATGACCATGATAAATATTTGGAGATCATATAAAATGAACTGGTAGATAACCAAGTGTATGATAAGTTCACTAAATTCCAAATCTGGATTGAAAAGGTTCAATTTTTGGGTCACATTACCTTAGAGGAAAGAGTATCAATTAACCTAGAGAAGGTGAGCACTATTATTTATTGGAAGTATCCCAAGAATCCCTTTAACATAAAAATTTTCTTACGGATAACTAGATATTAAAGAAACCTTATATATGGATTTTCACTTCTTTTAGCACCAATTAATTTCTTGAGTACGAAGGGTGTTAAGTTATTATGTTCTGAAGTATGCAGAAGGGCTTTTAAGAGTTGAAAGGAAGACTCACTTCAATACTAATCTTTATTATTCCATAGATGGAAAGAGTTTATATGTTGTTTTGGGATGAATTATGAATTGTGATGGGAATATTTTTGATACAAGAGTATCGAGTTATTTTGTACGAGTCTCTTCATTGGAGGACTCATGAGAGGAATTACCCGAAACATGATCTGAATCTTGCAATTGTCGGTCATGCCTTACATTGTTGGATGAATTAATTATTGGTATAGTGTTTTGTGGTGTTTACAAACCACAAGAGTCTCAAATATATATTTATGTAGTGTGAATCAAACCTCATATAGATCATCTATTCTCAATACCTTCATGCCTTACTTTTATCTTTCTTATATTCCAAGTATGGACAACATACTTTTCAATTCTCTCATCCAAAAGACCTAGAAACAAGTTTTTCTTGGTATCAAGGGATGAATTGAGGTTGATTGATCTTATTTATTATATTAATATGGAGGTTTAAAATAGAAATGAGTGAATTTTTTTTATGGCCATTGTGGTAACCTCATCACTTCTAGATAGAGTGAAGAGAAGGTAGTTCTCAGATCTAGAGGGCTCAGTCTGGAGGGAGAGTCTTTGAGGTGAGGATCCACCACTGGATTAGTCTATCGATATAGATGAGATAATGATTATTAAAGGGAATGTCTGGGTGCCTATAGAAATGTAAGAAGAACTTATTCAACAATATCATGCTTTATAGTTGGTATTACACCCATGGATTTATATGATTTACCATGACAGGAACCACTAATATTAGTGGCCTCAGATGAAATGTCTAATCATGGGTCTTATCACTAGGTGTTCTATCTATCATTAAGTGAATATAGAGAACCAAAAAACCTCTAGATTTTTATATCTATTATTGATCCTGAATAGAAATGGAATGAAATTTCTATAGATTTTTTGACCACTTTTTTAGGTTTCCATGAGGTAGAAACATAGTTTAGTTAGTTGTGGATAGTATGATGAAGGTTTCCCATTTTATTCCTATGATGGAGACCTTATTAGTGGATGAGATTGTGAGAATATACATTAATGAGATTATATACCTACACTAGGTCCCTTATACTTTCTTTTTAGATGGGGATGAACATTTTACATTGAGGTTCTATAATGGGTTACATAATGCTCCCGAGAAACATGAGTTTTTATTCACAACCTTTCACCCACAGAACGATGGCTAGTTAGAACAGATGATACGAGTACTGGAGGAAAAGCTTTGGGCATGTGTCCAAGATTTTGGAGGTTCTTTAGATAAATATATAACTATTTTTGGGTTTTCCTATAATAAAATCTTATAGATTACTATACAAATGGATCTTTATGAGGATCTATTCGGTAGCCTATTCCATTCAACCAAGTACTAGTTAGAGGTTGGAGAGGCAATGGTATTGAGACTTCATATTATTCAGGAGAATTTGGAGAAGGAAAAACTTATCAGAAGGCATATGGATGTAGATCAATCTCAATACAAGTCTTATGTCAACTGATGTTTCCAACAACTGATGTTCAAGGTAGGGGATTAGGTTTTCTTACATGTTTTTATTAGACTAGGACATAGATGAATTCAAATATAGGGTAATCTATCACCTTTATATGTCTGTAATTTTGAGATATTGGATTGAGTCGGGCCAATAGCCTATCAAATAGCTCTTCTATAGAGGTACCGAGCCATGCATGACGTATTTTGTATATCACAGATTTACCAATGACATACTGACCCATCTCATTGTTTTTATTTTGAGGATGTTAAATTGGAGGATGATTCTTATTTTGAGGATTATCTTAGTTGTATCATCGATTCTAGTATGAAGTCCCTTCAAGGTAATTATATCCATCTAGTGTGGTTTCTATGGAATCACGACCAAGTACATTAAGAGACTTGGGAGAGGAAAGAAGATATATGTGATCCGTGGCTAGATTTATTCTTAGATGAAGGTTTACTACCCTTAGAAAGGAATGTAAGGGATGATTTTTTACTGGGGAAAGACTATAAGATCTTGGATTTTTCATTTGAGGCATGAATCCCTTAAATTTTGGTAAACCCTTGTTATGTTTTTCCTTTTAGAGTATACTTGGTAACCACACCTTTAGTTTGGTCGATTTGTTTAGAAATACGATACCATAGGGATGGAGGCTAGACATAGAACCAATTCAGGATGTGGATTACTCTGGCCAAACACCATGAATTTTATTACAATATGTGAATTCAATGAACACAATAAATTCTTCTTTATGATGTGAACTAGTATTTCATATTAGAAAAAGAAAACCTAAGGAATTCATGATATGAATTCCATTCATGTCTTGAAAATTTAATGTCCCTTTTTCAAAAGGTCCAGAACCCATTTTTTATCAAAACCCTCACTTATTCTACACAACAACTATTCACAGAGAGATCCCTCTTCTCTTCCCACCTAGGATTTGAGGTAACTCTCTCATCAAGACTCTAATGGAGCCACTATTTGACCCATTGGATTCCTATCAATAAGATCATCAATCTTTTACCTAATTTTCTCCATTGATCTCTCTTTATTTATAGTTATTTTTATAAAATCAAATATTAACAATTTTTAGGGTCTTTGCCTTGTTTGTTGATTTCTTCGATTCTATACTGAATCGAAAGCCAGTACTAGAAAAGTACTAGGATATCACTATATGGATGGTGGTCTAGAAATTATCCCACAAATATTGTTCTTTTATATTATTTGTTGTGATTCCACATTCTATACTTTCTATGTGTTTCCATAAAAACACACTTTTCCCTAAGTTAATTTTATAGTTTTGATATAAATGACCTTGTGCCTCCTTATTCTTATTGAAATAGGTCCCTATAGACTAATTACACCTCTTGAGGTGTTATTAATAATTTCCCCTTGATATTAAATATTCTAATGTGACCAAACCACCCTAAGTGGTAATGTCTTGGAATATAAAAGAAATCGCTATAATGAATTAAATAGAAAGTGAGTAGTATGAACATGTCATGTCATTTTAAATGAATAATAGTTATAACCTTTTTAAGTGAAAAAAATGAAATATTAACCATTATTTCAATCATAATAAATCCTATTTTATTGTTTATTGCTTATTATACCCAGGCATGGAATCCCTACTCATATTATAATCAGGCATAGTGTCCTATATACCAGTGATACTTTATCATGGCATCCCATATTCTAGTTATACTAAGGCATGGAATCCCATATGACTGAGATACTTGTTCATGGAAACCCTTATGATTTCTGATAATTGGGAATAGAGACCCTTATAATTTATGATACTCAGACATGGTTTCCCTTACTTACTTATGAGTCTTTAGTAACTAGAAAATGATGCCTGATTTATGCCTCAGATCCTGACTAATAACTATGTATATATATAGGGATGTAAATTTCATTTTTTAAATAGTGTATATATATACATAAATGAATATATATATATATATATGTATGTATATGTATATGGTGGAATCTGTTCAAAGGTTTCCCAGAATAGTCCAAAGATGGTAGTGTGATCCTGGTGTCCTATATGAACCAGAGCCAACTATTTAAAATTTAAATTAATTATTTATAATTACTATATCTGTACACTACTCATATTATATGCAGTAGTTAGATATTTCATTACATCATTGGTGGTTCCATATTGAGTATATCTTACAACCAATTCAGGCCATCGATGGTACCTAAATCGACTCCATGATTTCATGTATAGAAAATGTAATATGCCAAACTTTTTATGATTGATTCTAAGTATTAGGATGAAGTATATGAGAAGAAGACCGAGCAGATTCTCATGATTCCATTAGATATTGTTTTTAGCCTTTTTATTTTTATTATATCATATTGTACCTTCCTACTACCATGTATTTCTATTTTCCAATTTTGTATAGTATACAAACATAATATAATTTTTTATATGACATTTGTTATGTTTTCTACCTTTTATTCTCTAATTGGATGATTTGCCTATAATCGGTTATTTTTAATTATAATTGAATTCACTCCTTATTTTATATATTATACTACTATGATTATTTGAAACCAAAGGGTATAATATCCCCACAATATCTTCGCATACCCTCACTTAAATTCTAAAACCTATGGAATATGGTAAGGTGTTCTTGATTCCAAGTGGCCCACCAGTTCGTCTATTGTAATCAAGTGAGTCAGGCTAAGACATCACACACAAATTTTAAAATTCATTGATAAAAATATGAAGAACATGATACTCGCCTGATAAAATATTCTATTATAAATAATTATCATCAACAACATGAAACTTAACTTTAACTAAAGAATAAATAAGATTAATGTAAGAAAATATTGATATTAATAGCTTTAGAAAATCCCTTAAGTAAAAAATATTATTTGTTTAAAAAAACACCCTCCTAAGTAACCAAAAAAATGAAGATATTTGATAGGTGAATATAGCATGCTTATGTGAAGCATAGAATGGTCATTTTAAGATATAATTAATAATTTTTATGTCAATTTTATTATATTTGATTATTTGGATAAGTTAAAGAAAAGTTTACCTGATGTTCTCAAGTGTTAGAGATATATAAAATAGGTATGTGATGTCTAGGTTTTAGTTTTTTATAGATAGAAAAATGGATAAAAATTTAAACTAGGATAATAACATTTAAGTTTAAGAGTACAAAAATGTGTTTTATAATATCCAAATGAATTTAATTCTATAGATATCATGAGAGGGTAGTAATGATTCCCACAAATGGAATTGTTTGAGATACTTGAAGAAGTTTTCGAAACTCTTTAGAATTTCCATGTTAGGCATCAGAGTTATATAGATTTTTTCATTGTTTTTTAAGGTTATGTGATACTTAATGTATATTTTATCTTTTTTTAAATTATATAAGAGTTCAAAATAAAGGGAAAATTTTATATAGATTGTATTTTCCTTCATGAAATGAATAAAATAGTGTTTACATCATATCGTTAAATGTAAATATATATGTCTAGAATAGATGAATATAAAATAAAACATGATCAATTTTATCTTATTTTTCTTATGTAATAAGGGAATTTATTTATTAAAAAAAAGTTTTTTAAAAAATATGATTTAATTAATTTAATATAAAAGGTTTATGATTCCTCGAATTTTATAACATGTTTGAAAATGATATAATGATTAAAGTGTTTATCCAATAATTTTTTATAATATGAGGGAAGTTTTTTGCATAAATCATTAGTGAAATATTATAAATAATATTATTATTTTTAGGAAAATTATCTAACGTCATAAAATATCATCTATGATATAGGGAAAAAAATATTTCTTAAATATTCCAACTAAAACAAAGTATATTTTGTTTACTAACATAAATAAGTATGTGTTGAATCTTAGAAAAATTTTATGAGAAGTAATTTAGTGGAAAATAGGATATTGGGATTATGTTTTAACTTAAATAAGTTCACATTTTTAAAAATAAAACATAGTACAAGTATAGATTTTTATTGACTCCACTAAATATACTGAATATGTTTAGGATATTGATTGTAAAATAAAAATATAAAAGGATACATTTAGTTACCATGGGAAATTGAGTTTCAATATTTT
The DNA here is from genome assembly GCA_963277665.1 of Viscum album. NCBI lineage: Eukaryota > Viridiplantae > Streptophyta > Magnoliopsida > Santalales > Viscaceae > Viscum > Viscum album. Next base: position 2,103,243,279 of record OY728140.1, on the reverse strand, counting down.
CTAAGTATTATTACAGTAAAATTGAATGTCACTTTATCTTAAAGAACTTTAGGATATGATAGTTATTAAAAAAGAAAACAATTTAACTAATTTTAAGGATAAAATTTGATGGAATAAGTTCCAAGTATGATGATATTAAAATTATATTGAGTTCTTAGTAGAAAAAAAATTATATAATAGAAATGTTTGATATTGTGAAGTTAAGGAATTTGAATATGTTTAAAATGATGAACAATAGTAATATGAATCCTAAGTCTCACCATTATTCAAACTTTCTTACTTTATAGATGTCACTTACTACAGAGTTTAGTGGGAGAGTTCTATTAGGTGGTATCATAGAGATGTGAAATGAATTATATATATGTGTATTGTGCTAAACAAACCTATAAAATGTATAAAACATAAGAATAAACTGTTATTTTATCATAAAAAATGTTATAAATAGATACGTATACAATCTTTTTTAAAATATTCCTAAAATATTTCAAAAATATAAAACTTGTCATGGTTTTATAATAAGGAAAATATTTATTTATCTTTCTTTTTTGTGTGGTGTAACTTTACAAGAACAATAAAATGATAGATATCCACTCAAAATAAATTATAGTGTTTTCGCTAATGGTTGATTGTTAGGAAGTATATTGGGATCTATTTTATATATTTATTCATATATCATGAACCTTGATTATATTCAAGGATAGATCATTCCCTTTTGGGTGTTTTTCATCATGAAAAGATCATATGATGATCCTATAGTTTCTTAAACATGGGTCCCAAGAAGATTATCAGTTTGGTATTTTTAGTTTTATTTTGTTAATATGGTACCATGTGCATATTATCCATTTTGGAGACCTTATATATCAGTCATTCTTTTTGGTATGTTGTATTTATTTTATGATATGTAGATGTGATTTGGATGTCTATTTTTATTATTATTTTATTTATTTGATATATATTTTATATCTGCTTTTCTGGTTTACATAGATATCTTACTTACAAAAGATCCATGTCAGATTCTTAACATGTTTATTATGTGTATTTAATATGACTATTGGGTTAAAACATTACCAAGTAAATTTATTTTATTCTTAGGATCTATTTTCTAGACTGTAGGGATTAAGAACACCCTTCGAGACTTACCATGAGGGACTCAGGTGCCCGGAAGAGGGGTGACCCAAGTTGGTTTGTGACAAGGGATATGTGATGTCCTCATCCACTTTGGAGAATGACATGTGATGTGTTCTTGCATCTTGTTAGTCTATACAGAAATAATTAAGAATGTATTATTAAAATATCTTGGATTGACATACATCATGTTCCATGGTTACTCAATGTCTTGGAAAAAGGGATTATATTATTATACATACTTGTATATGATGGAATTTGTGGGAACATGTATAGTGATACATGTTTTTGATAGAGATCATTCCAGATCCCTTTGTATACAGAATAAAATTTATGATTTTCTATTATTTTCAGTACAACTAAGGAATGTGGGGTAACACTTTTTGGTTTTTTGAATGAGGATTTAGTTTTTCTATAAAGTGTTGGTTCGATACATTTAAAGCTACATCAAAAATGTTTTAGATTATATCCAAAAAATCCCTGGAAGATTTTTTATAAGTTGTTGCATACGATGTAAGATGTGGTGACAATTAATTAAAGATATTCTAGTAGAATTTTCAGAATATATAAAATGGTTTTTTGGGTATGGACTTAGAAGTTGTTACATATGATGTTATGTAAGATGAAAAACAAAATAATTCTAGGATAATTTAGTGAAAGTAGGAGATTGATTGAAATATGCACTAATGGGTTCACCACAACATTATGGTTTAGATTATGTTGTGGTTTATGTTACTATGAATGAGGATATAGTAAGTTTCATTAAATTGTGGTGTTCTTTGTGAAAGTTTACATGATATATGATTTCTAACGGTTATAGGAGTTTCCATGTCCAATTTTATTATTTAAATGTTAAATATTTTATCATAAGTGAAGTGTTAAGAGTAACCAAAATTATAACTACTAAATAATTTATAAAATTATATATTTAAAAAAGATAAATATTTGATATCAAATGGGACTCTATTGACAACTATATATTGGATCTTTTTTTTATTCAGGTTGGAAGAATCATTGTGAAACTCCTAGGATGAATCTCTCAGTATCTCTCATTCTCTCATTCCCTTTAAACTTAATGTTCTATCAAATCATGATGAAGATGGAATCCTTCCCAAGAATTTAGATATTCATCTCTCATATAGATACCCAAATAAAAACTAACTTGTTAGTTTCTTTATATTGATCATTATCAAACTCATGTGGATGAGCTAGATCAATAATGAATAAGGCATTTCATTATTTATTTTATTTTATTATTTATTCTAAACATATATATAGTGTTAGAACCATGTATTTTTGGTTTTATATGATGTTAATAGATTAATATTTTAAAGAAAGTAACTATATTGATATGGTAATGGAATTCCAGACAGAAGAAGGGTGTGTGGGAAAAGTTTTCAATTAGATCCATACCATCAACATGAAGATCAGAATTGTAATTATAATCAGGTAATCAGACATAAAATTCTTAATAATTTCCATCGAATATAAAGATGATATTTTGAATAAAATGATCATTAGACTCACCGTGATTCCGATAAATAATGTTCTGATCATAATGAAGATGGTAATCAGAGTATGCATGAATCCAATGTAATATCTGAGGAAGCTATGTTGTTTTTTAATTCTAAATCAAAATAAGTCATATGAGAAACTTGTTATGCAATCTTTATGAAATAAATGGGGATAGAAAGTGGTTCTAATCATATTGAAGTTTAGTTGGAATGGGAGATGTTGTTGGAAGGATGAGAAGTTAAAGTACTTTCCAATATAATGAAAATAATCCTATGCCAATTCTAAATGTTTTCCAAGTCATGAGGAAGTCATTATTACCAGAAGAAGTTTTTTGATGATGAAATTTATTCAATTCAAATATTTTTATACTTAGTTCATATGTGTGAGAACACCAAAAACAATATTGTTTGAAGGACGTGGAGTTCTGTTCAGAATGTGAGATGATAAAGGTGATGGTGTTTAATCAAGACAATAAGTCACAAGAAAAACATATTAAAAAAATATGTTGGTAAGAAAAGAAGCTGCCACCGATACAGGTCCATCAGACATGGAGTTCCACTAATCTTCAGAAACCGTAACAGTTAAAAAATTTAATTAGTGGCCAATTATTTTATTAAGAATTATTGAGATTGATGAATAGAAGGAAGTGAAATATGAAATAACTAAAATGAAGATCAACAATATAGTCAACCATTTTCATCAGTTTGAATTATTTTAGTTTTAATTGGACCAATAGTGATAGAACTTGGATATTTTTTCAATTGATTCAAGATCTATTAGACCGGAACACCCTCAAATTATCAGAATGAAGTAAAGAGAGATCTAGCTGGCTGACACTGATAAAAGTCATCGGATGCTGAACTGTATTAGACACATGATCACCTGTTTAAGTAAAATAAAAAAAAGAGAGAATTATTTAAAGAAATTATTAATGTTTTATCAAGGGGATCTTTTTGTTTGAAGAGATTAGATTAAAAAAAATTAAAAGAATTTTGAAGCTGGTGTTGATGTGTGTACAAGGAACTATTGAAATCTTTATAGGTTTCTACTATGTTCATGACAAAATAAAGTCAATTTATGTTTAACAATGTTTCAACAATTTCTGTGGAGAATGGTTTATATTTTTTACATTTAACAGTTGTTATTGATCATTAGAATGTGTTTTTTGTTTCCATTTGGTACTGATAATCATAATGAGAAGTGATTTCCTTTTAATATGTTTCAATTAGTGTGGAGAAATGTAATTCAGAATCTTCAATCTTCATCATAATGAGTAAATTAGAGTGAAAATTAAAATCACACTAAATATTGACTAGAAATTTTTAAGGAATATGGTGTTGTGAGAAGATTTGAGAAGGTTCAAGAAGATTTGATATGTGCAGAAGAAGTCAAATATGTAACTAATATTCAAGGGAATTTTAGGTTTTTTATAATTTTTTTAGGTGGGGATTTTTATAAGAATCTCTCATAAACCACATTTTGAACACCTATAAATAGTGGTTTGTACATTGTACATTTACTAAAAATTGTACTCTTTATTGGTATAGATAGAAGGTAAAGCACTAAATGGTTTTAGAGAGAATTAGTTTCCGGATTGAGCATTACTAATGAAGTTTTCTAGAAAGTAGAAGAAAAATAAAGAAGATCATATTCAGACTTTCTCAAAACAGACTAGGTCATTAGACTAGGAAATTAGCTCGAGGATTTCAGACTGAGACTAAAGCGGTTTGGTGTTGTTTCAGTGGTATTATAGAAGAGTTATATTATTTGAATCATCAATCAGATTGGATAATTATGCCAGGAATCATATTGAGTATCATTATGAATTCCAAATAAGTTCTTACCTACTATTGAGTGGGAAAGTGAATAATTTTTTTGATGTTTATATTTTTAAAAGTTTACAAGGTAACATAAATTGTATTAAATAATTTCGTGTTACTTGAATCACATAAAATTTTGTACTGATCATAGTGGTACACAATTGTATGGTTATATCATACTTATTTTTATCCATATTAGATTATTGTTTCCTAGTGGATAATGTGGTATTATATTTTTTCTAAACCATACCAAGGATGTAGCTACTCTTGTTGAGTACTGAACCTTTAAAATTCTTGTGTTCCTATAGATACATGATTGTTTTTTTCCAGAAATGTCACAACTTTTTAACGGGTGGTCAAGGTTATTTCAAAGGAAGAAAACATAAAATAAAAATATATCACTGATTCACCCCTCCCCCTCTCAATGATACATAGATCCTATATGGGTAATCTCAATTGGTATCAAAGTGGAAGGTTCCGTTCAATTACTCTCTCTAGAAGTTTTTTAAAGAGAATTTGTTATCGAATATATGTGTTGTGTGAATAGTAAGGGTATTCTAATCATAAATGATTGGAATTATCATATCTAGAATTATATAATGAAATTTTATATTATGTATCTTAGGTACTATGTTTCGAAAGATGTTATATATTCCCCCATGGTATTGAGAGTACTCCACTTACAGCTTTTGATAAGGAGAATATTGAGAATAATGGAAGAGATAAAAATGATTTACTCTCATCATTATCAAAAATTGAGATTCTTAGAGTAAAGGGAGTTTTTACTATAAAAGGTATATGGGATAATTTGAATAACATTTATAAAGGAAATAAAAAGTAAACAAGGAAAAGATACAAATTTGAATATTGAATTATGAGGTTCTTAAGATATTTGAGTTTGAATCTCTTGATGACTTCTTCACTATGGTAAATTATGTTGTTAGAACTATTATATGCCTTTGTAAAAAGTTATAAGATTCTACTATTAGTGAAAAAATCATTAAAATTATTCTTAATAAGTATGATTCTAAAGTTTCTACTTTAGAAGATAGAGATGATGAAACATTATCTCTAGATGATTTTTATAGAACTCTCATTACTTTGGACATGATAAGGGTGAAATTTATAAAGAGAGAAAAAAATATCATGAAATGGCCTTAAATTATTCCAAGAAAGAAAATAATAAGAATATTCTTGAAGAATAAGTATGAGATTCTGATTCTGAAAATGATGTATGTAAAAAATTTTGATAAAAATTTATCCTTGTTTTATAAAACTTTGATGATAGGTACATGAAATAATAAGGGGAAACCTCCCCCAAAATGTTTTTCAAGTGTATCTTTTGTGAAATATGTTTCCAATTTTCCAAGGAAAGAGGATAAGGAAGAATTTAAAGAAGAAGAAAGTGATGAAGAAGAAACAAGGTCAATAAGATCTTGTAAGAAACATGATGATAAGGAAAAATCATATTCTAAGGGGAAAGATAAGATGTTCTAGAAATCCAAAAATTGATATTTTTTTTGTTTATAGATGATGATAGTGAAGAGTTTAAAAATGGAGATGAAGAAAACAAGTATATCACAATAGTTCATAAAGAAAATTTAACTAGTATGGAAAGTAGATGTTTTGAAGAAGATGAAAGTGAAGTTGAATCTAAACAAGCTTTTGAGAATGCTAGAGAAAATACTTTTATTACAATATTTAACAATGAGGATTTTGGAATAAACATTTTTTAAGAAGAAAAAACTCAATCAGAATTATATCTAAAAGAATAATTGAAAGAACATCTGAGAAATATTGGAAGGATTGAGAAAGAGATCAAGAAATTAAAAAACAAAAACTCTCCAACAAACAACAAATAATTTCTTCCCGATGAGAAAGATATGAAACTGTAAGATATTAATGATTTTAAGAAATCCCATGATACTGAAAAGAACCGTAGTGAATATATAAAAGTTATGTTTAAAGAAAATAAAGAAGATTTGGAAGTTTCCTAATAAAAACATTCAAAATATGAATAGAGGGTTATAAGTATCAATTACTGAATTTATGAAGTTGATGAGCACTATAGAAAGAATTCACCTAAGAAGGGTCAAATGTTACCTTTAAAGGTTGGGAATAAATTTTAAATTATTTCTAAGAAAATGAAAGCTGTTAAGGTTATGAATGTGGCCAAAACCAAAAAATTGGATAGGTCAATTTTTTTTATCAATTTTGAGTCTGAAAATTTTTCTATTACTTCTAGTTCTAATAAGGATGAAGCTAAAAAGGAAAATTTCAACTAATTACTGAATGTTTGGTGGTAAAAAATGTAATAAATATGAAACATTTTATAAGAATCATTCCCACAAATCCAGACAGTATGGCGGTTTCATAGGCAAATATTTTTTCTATAGATGCTACTAGAATTGTGGTGGATTTGGGCATATGAATAACATGTGTTGGTTCAACCAAAAACATTAAAACTATTCCATGAGTTATAAAATGAATTTTTTTAGCGGGATTCAATCATCTAAATGGATGAAATATAAGAAACATATTTTGAAACTTGAGAGAAATACACATAATAAGTCTAAAAAAATGGAGTTCTTTGTTATTTGTCTAGAAGAAGTAATGATGACTATAATGTTGGAAGAAGCACAAAAAATAGCTAAAGAAAATGGGAAGAAAAAGGTTTATTAAGGTGATAAGAATTTTATAAAAGGTTATAAATAGACTATGATTTTAAGAATGAGAAAATATGCAAGATATGTGAGCAACATGGGAATGTTACTAAAAGTTGTTTGACTATATTACCATCCTAAGAAGAAGACCTGAAGAAGATTTTTAAAAATGATTTTAATAAATATATTAATGAAAATAATTATAATTTTACATCCTCATAAAGAGATTATATAGATGATAATTAATTTGTTACAAGATCTGAGAAGAATGAACATAAGTAAGAAAACACATCCAATGAAAAATACAAAGAAAATATGAAAAATGTAATACTGATAGAGGACTCTCAGTTCAATTTTTTCTTCAATGAAATAACTATGGTTATTTATTATTCTTATAATATTTGTATAGTTGTACTAACTTGTAGGGAATTTAAGGAGTTTAAATAAGGGAGAAGGTGTTTTTGAGTCTCTTACTCTTATTGAATAATAAAGTAATGATGATAATAAAAAACAAATTTATAATAAACTTTAACTTTTTAATTTTTTTTGTTATGTTAGATGTTGGTTAATTTTATCTTAATAAAATCTTGTAATGTTTTCCCCAAATATGAGAATATTAAACGAAAATTAAAAAGGTATTACATGAAAGTTTCATTTTGGAAAACATTGACGACCTTGATTATACACTCTTGTTTTCTACACTAGGTTTTCCCCCATATACTTAGAGTTGTTTGATTAAAATCTATTTGTTACGAAACACATGTGATACTTATATTATTATAAATAAGTATTTAATGTTTTTAGGATTAAGAAAATTTATCATGAGAGGACCCTTTTAATTTGATTATAAATAAGGGAGAGTGATAAGAAATAGGAGGATAAATAAAGGAATGGGGACAAGAGAGATTTAAGAAAACAACAAGTGGTATTTTTTTTGAAGTGGGTATTGGAAAAAAACAAAAAGGGGGATATTTTTAGAACTATGTTTTGTTTTGGTTGTATTTTTTGTCAATAAATAAATATTTTAAAGAATGTAAGTATGTAGAGAAGTTAATAGAAATCCAAATAGAGCAAGGGTGTGTGTGAAATGTTTTCAATCATATCTAGACCATCAAAATAAAGTTCAGACATTAAATTGTAATAAGGAAATCATATGAAAAATGATTAATAAATTACATTATATTTTGAAGAAGTTTTCTGTATGAAAAGTATCATTGGACTCACCTAGAGTATGATAAAGATTTTTATGATTATAATGAAGAATTTAATCAGAGTCTTCATGAATCTGATGAAAAATATGATGATGATTTGCAATTTTGTAATTCTCAAATATCATAATTCATCTAAGAATATTTTTTAAAATGATTTATGAAATAAAGGGAGAGAACAAGGGTTTCAAATTATAATGATTTTTTTTAATGAACGAAGTTTTTGGAAGGATGGGAAGTGAAAATATCTCACAATAGAAGTCAAATGATGTTATATCAATTCTAAAAGTTTTCAAATTCATGGAGAATTCATGATTATAAGAATAAGTTTTTGGAAGAAGAATTTTGCTGAAGTCAAAGCTCTCTAGTCTCAATTCATCAGTATGAGAACCCTTTATAAGGATTTGTTGGATAGTTGTGTAGTTTTCTTTGGAATATGAGAAGAGGAAGATGGTGGTTTTCAATCATGCAAGTAATTCACAAGGATTAAATCTTTAGAAAAAGATATTGGAAACGAAATAATCTACTGCTGAAGCCAGTCCATAAGATGTGGAGTTCCACCTATCAACTGATTTCATAAGGCATTAAAAATCTAATCGGAGGCATACTTTTGTTTATTGGTAATTATTGATACCTATGTGTGTAAGGAAGTCAAAACCCGATAAATCGGATGAAGATAAACAATATATCCAACAATTTTCATCCGAATGAATTAATTTGGTTTCAATTGGATCAAGAATGAAAGGAGAACTATGATGTGCTTTTAATTGATTCAATAGTCATTAGACTGACACAAACATCGATTATAAGAATTAAGTAGAAAATGATCCACCAGGATAACACTTATAAAAGTCATTGGATGTTGGAATTCATCAAAAATAGGATCATTGATCTGTGGAAAAGAAGAAAAGTTATAATTGGTTAATGAAATTATAAATATTATAATTTGAGATTAATGTTAGAAGATGTTAGAGAAAAAAAATTCAAAGAATTTTGAAGCCAGGGATGATGTGTTTCTGGGAATTACTGACATATTTAGAAGTTTCAACTATGTTTATGATAAAACAATGGACTGAAGACTAAAAAAGTTGAAAATTTTCTTTGAAATAATGGGTTGATTGTTTACATTTAACAGTTGGTATAGAGCATCAAAATGAGTTTTTTGTTTTCAGTTGGTACCAAGAATCATAATTATTAGTCATTTTCTTTTCATATGATTAAATTAGTGTGAATAAATGTAATGGATAATATTATAACATCGTTGTAGTGTGGAAATCACAGTGACAATTGGAATTAGAATAAAGATTGATTCGAATGTTTAAAGAAATATGATGTTGTGAGAGGATTCAAGGAGGATTGAGAATAGTCTAGAAGTAAAGAATCAGCCAAATATGTAACCAAAACTAAAGAAAATTTGACGATTTTAGAAGTTGGGTTAAGAGGGAATGATTTAAAAAAAAAATTCTAAACCAAATTCAGAACACATATAAATACAGGGAATTAAATTGTACTTTTAATGAAACTCATAGTACTCATGGGTGTAGAGAGAAGGCGGATCATTGAATGTTTTTAGTGAGAAGGATTTTCTAGATTGATAATTCCTGAGGAAGTTTTCCAGATAGAAGAAGAAGAATGGGGAGGATGAGGATGAGGAGGAAGATCATATTTGGACATTTTCTGAATTGAATGGGTCATCATACTCAGAAATTGTATCGATGATTCGATATAAGACATACGGAGTTCATAATTGTTTAAGTGTTATTTTGGAAGTGTTATATTATCAAATAGATCAATCAAACTAGAGAATTAGACTGAGTGTCATTACAAAGTCTATAAAAGTTCTTACCTTCTACTAGTTAGTAAATTGAATAATTGTTTGGAAGTTTATATTTTTGAAAGTTGACAAGGAAGAAAAAATTATTTTACATCATTTCGTGCTACTTGTTTCACATGTTCTATTGTATTTATCATAGTGTTACACAATTTTAAGGGTACATTCTAATTTTATGTATCCACAGAAAATAATTGTTTTCAACTGGATTTTGTGGTATTGTATTGTTTTAAAATGATACCAAGGATGTAGATACTCTTGTTGAGTATTGAACCTTGTAAATTATTATGTTCTTGTGGATGTGTAATTGTTTTATTTTCATCAATTTCATAAATATTTAATGGGGGGAAAATGTTGTTACAAATTATGGAAACTTAAAAGAAAAAGATATCACTGATTCACACCCTCACCATCTTATTTATACTTAGAACCTAGATGGGTAATCTCAGATAGATCCTGGTTGTTTTTTTGTTTTTTGTGTTCTTGTACTACATTTAAGATTATAATCATCCCTATAAAACCCTTTTGTGGTATTAGCAAAAATATATCAATGTTTGGTTTTATTTTTTAGTGAAAAATGAAATTAGAAAATCTGTTTTCTTGGTACCATGACATAGTCAAAGAAAAAACGCTCATTTTGGTTATGATTCTTAGCAACATGATATCGATAAGGCGAAATTATTTTTTTGGTTATTGAAAATTTTTAGACCACTCCAAAGTTAAAAATATATAGCTATTATGGGAAGAGATAATTTTTTTAAAAATAAACGAGAATATATTTTCATTAAAACCATGTCTTGATCACCTGATCTATATACTGTGGTTTGCCACCAACCGAAGGAAATTCTAAAATATATTATGATAGGATAATCTCTTTCCATATCAACTTGTTTTCCTAAAATGGATTCTACTAATAAGACCAAAAAATCCTTAAAATGGTTTGATCAAAATGAATTCAACCCAAAATAGTGAGGTTTCATCAAAATGGATTTAATAACTGAAAGTGGTTTCTAAAATGTACAGTTTATGGTATTCTCATATGCACAAAATGAAATCCACTATATCATGATCTAATATGTGGTGAGTTAAATAATAAATGGAAATATATATTTTTAAAATTCTCAAAATGACTTCATCCCATAGACTATCAGGGTCGACGATGAATCTTGGGGGGGGGGGCTTTAAACCATACCAAAACTTATTTAGTGGATGTGATCTTGATTTAGTGTATATTTATATGGCTAAAAATAAATTGAAATATAATTGTGACTATATAAATTTATGATGAGATCATAAATGTAAATATAATATGTTAATATTATTAATCTTATTGGAAAAAATTTCAACTCATATATTTTTTTACATAATTTATGAAGTGTTTATTATTTAATAATAAAATATTTTATAAATATAAAAAATTTCTAACAAATTAAAATATTAATATGAATACCATTTAAATTATAATATAAAAAAATCATATTAGGTGAATGTGAATTATTTATATTTATCAATTGTTTAACTATAAAAGTATTTTTAATTTATTTATTGATTATTTATCAATTATTTATCTCAGTATTATATATATAATTTTTATTTATTTATTTTATTATCTTATTTATTATTCATGGGTATAATTATTAAATTATTTATATTTGTATGATTTAGTTTAAAAGTGTTCAAAACTATTCTTTAAATTTTCATACATGCATTTAAGAAGTTATATTCCAAGTATGATAAGTGATTTACTTTTCTTCAACGTTAACTTTAGCCTTTTTATTGGATGTGAAAATAGTTACTCATCAATATGGTTGGGAAATATTGAAAAGGTGGAAGGAATATATATTCTAAACTAAATAATCTAATGCATTTTTACTTATAAATATAATATATGAGACAAGATGGTGATATTAAATACAATTTAAAATTACCATGTTTCATAATCCTTCAAAATAAAACCTAGTTAAAGATCTCAAACTCTAACAGGGTTGGTCATGCCAAAGGTTGGTTCCCCTGGATTATCTTGTGTAAGGAAAACTATTAATCAGTGACCATAATAAAGTAATATAACCATTTATTTCACATTATGTGGGTTACAGCTAGTTGAAAAACTCTTGGGAAGGATATAAAAATAATAAGTCTGAGTATATATATATGATGTATTAATTGAGTAGTTGTATGATCTACCATCCAAGGGTAATATTTGATATTATTGTCATGATGGACCACCCAAATAGCTAAGCGGTTAGAGAAACAATAAACAATACTCCAAACTTAGTGTAATATTGATCACGTACCACTAATAGGAATGATTTTTTTAGAAGTGGTAATTATTTTATTAGGTGAACATTTAATAAAATTCATTATTGAATAAATGTAAAACATGATACTCATCCGATTAATGTTTCAATTATTGATAAAATGGTATCATCATCATCAAACATAACTTTCAAATCAATGTTAGATCAGGAAAACTCAATAATATAAACTTATTAAACTATTATAGTAACTTTAGTATCTTTAGTAATCAATAAGTAAATTTTTATGTTCCAAAGTAAAAACTTCCTAGGAAACCTCTTATTGATCATGCTAGTCAGGTAGAAAAGGATTATTATACTAAGCATAGTAAAGGTACACTTGATTTCAATATATGGATACTTGTTTCGATGTATGAAAAACTATAAAATAGAGATGAGAATATCAATTATTTTGGGATAATAGAATACCTAAAAATTATATATAAAGAACAATTTATACATGAGAGGTACAAATTTTTAAAATAATTATTTCTATGTAAGATGATATACAGTACTTTAATATCCAATCATGTATTCAATATAATTGTGTACATAAATTACATAGAGAGGCTAGGTTCAGCACTTAGGCTTGATCTAGACACTAATTTCATTCTATAATCACAACTAAAAAGGTTCTAATAGTTAATTGTGAATTGAAATATGAATTAGTTGAAAAAACGTTTACATGATCTCCTCAATATGTTTAGTTTTGTTAATAAATACATGGGAGGTCCTGTCTCAAGTTCTATAAAGTTAGTATAAAAATTATATGATAAAATTTTTGGCTATAAAGGGAAGAATATATGTCATTAAGAGTCTACAACAACTTATAAATTGAAGAAATTTGATTTTAAGGAAGGAAAATTTTTTCATTATAGAAAAAATGGAAACTGGAGTATAAATTATCCAGAATACATAAGGGGGTTAATAAAACTTTATAAAGAGTATATATTATGTATTTATGTTATATAAATCAATTATTAGTTTTTAAAGGGTATATGATACATATTGTATATTATACTAGTGCTTTAAAAATGTAAAGGTGTTCAAAACTGAAGAAGGTTCGATGACAGGAGCTTAAAGTATGCATTCAAAGGATAAAGGGTTGTTATATTGAGGAGTTGAATATAAATTATTACTCTAAATTTTAGTTTTATCTATATAAATATATTTATCTTTTCATCTTTTTTTACTCTTATGTGTTAATAAGTATTATTGTAAACAAAGACTTGTGATAAATAAATAAGATGATTATTTTGATACACATGATTATGTATGATATGACTCTATAACATATTTGAAAAAAAAAATATAAGTATAAATAAATTTTATGTAGGATAGAAGTTTTTTATCCAAGTTGTTTTTTAAAATATGAAGGAAAGTGTTCTGAACACCCTTCAGTGGAATATTTTAAAAAACAAATTATTCTTTTCAATATATTGAACCAAACATATATAATTCAATATTATAATTTGTTATTATAGGTTTATTAATTATATATTCACACTTAAGGAAATAAATTATATTTCATGAATTCAAAGGAGTTTTTGTGTATTAACATGATATTTTTAGGAGAATATAGTTTCAAATAGGTTATTGGGAGTATGTTTTGACATTGATTTGTTCAAATCATAACAAAATAAACATTAAATTAGTCAAATTTAATGGTAATGTCACATAATATTCAAAAAGAGTTTAGGTTATATTGGTAAAGAAAAATATAAACAACTATATTTAGTAATCATAACAAAGTGAATGTCAATTTATATCCTAAAAGAGTTTAAAAATACACTAATAAATAAAGATATTAATGTAATGTATTTTATTTTGATACCCAATGATCTTAAAGGGAAACTTTGAATAGAGATATTCCAAAGATGATGATGAGGAACTTATAATGTTTTTTAAGTTAACAAAAAAATTAATTAACAACATATAATTAGAGGTAATTAAGTAAAAGGATTGTAATATTATGTTCTAATATTTTTAAATTAGGAATATTATTCCTAAACCTCACAAGTATTAAAAAAACATACTTGTTATATATTATTTATTAAAGGAGTTTAGTGGGAGGGTTTTATCAGTTGATCACATAGAGATATTCCTAGAATTACCAAAATATATAAACCCTAAAATTGAAACAAACATAAGGCCTATAAATTGTTCTATCATTTAGGATATGATTTTATTTTTTACTTATGTATGGTTTTGTCAATATTATTAAAATAGATTAAAAATATATAATATATCATGTTATACAAAAATCAGTATCCAATTTTTCTTTCTTTCTTGTTGGGTACATATATTTTATAGAATTAAATTATAATTTATCTCTCAGAGTATGATTTTATTCATCCCTAACTGATATTTATCATGATATATTATAGTTTATGATGAAATGTTAAGGTTATCATGTATATGATTTTATATAGAGATAAAAGATATGATCATGAGAAACAATATGAGTTTTGAGTGTTAGATGACCCACCAAGTCTGCTACATGGAGTTTCATACACTATATATTTTGTATAAAACGGGTGAATGTTTGATATTAAATCCCTATACTTGAGGTTAGAAAGATTCCTAGTATGAGAACCACAACACTCTAATATTTTTCTACTGTTATCCTTTAGGATGAGATAATTAGGTATTGTTTACGTATATTTCTGATCATGTTTTTGGTTGGGGCTTAACCAAGATGGAATTTATCCTCTTGTTTTATGATTATTCCATCTAAAACCACAATTGAGATTGAAAAAGGATGTTTATAGTCATACATATATAAGTTAAATGTGATATTATTATCCATTTTTATGAGGATAATGTGATGTGATCATCCTATTGGGTGAATTACATGTGATGTGTTCATCCTCTTGGTTAGTTTGTACTCAAAGAATTAAGAATGTATGAGAAAGCTATGTTGGATTGACATACCATATGTCCCAGGGTTAATTGATTTCATATAAAAATGGTATATATATATTTATTCATACATGTGTATGATATAGATAGTGGTCATAGGTATGAAGATATATGTGTTTGATAGAGATCATATTAGATCCATTTATAGCTTGAGTAACATAGACTCTTTACTAAAGACCAATATTTGATTATCTAAATAGATTTAGAAATATATAATTAATAACAACACTATAAAGGTTGGCTTAGTCACACTTTTTGTTTGTATGACGTTTAATAATTTTTTCTATTATATATTTATACAAAACATTAGGAGTTACTCTAAATATATTTTTGGATGATATCCAAAATATTTTTTTCAAATGTTTTTGCAAATTATGTTTTTTATATCATTTTATAATTTTTTTAAATATAAAATTACATAAGGTGAAATATGAACTAAGTCTATGGGTATTTAGTTCAAGTTGAAGATTTATGGAACTATATACTAATGGTTTTAGTAGGGAACATTGGTTTAGACCATGTCACGATGTATATTGGTGTGATCCATGACATATTGAGGGTCACTATAACAAGGAATTATTCATGGAAATTTACATAATATCTAAAATCTCATGGGTTGATATTCATATCCTACTCTAGCTATCATGGTTGGTTTTGATCTCTATGTGATGATTATTATAGGAATTTTAATATCATTCTTTATATCCTAAACACTACAAGATATATTATAAATTAATATATAAGGGTTATAATAATTATAACTCAATAAGTTTTTATCAAATACTCTATTTAATATAGCCAAACATTTAGTGTCTAAAAGGTATCTTTTGAGAGAGATATATTAGCCATTAGTTTGTGGATCATGTGGGATAAATCAATATAATACATCTTGGAAACATTCATCACTAGAACTCATTATCTCATCCACTATAAAATCATTGTTCTAGAAAACCACAAGGAATAGTGAATATTTACCTAGAATTGGGAGTTTCATCCATCTTGTGATACTCTAGGTGGAAGGAACTAGTTATTTTATTCTCAATTATCATTATCAAAATGGTGTGTGTGACTCATATAAATAGAGAATAAGTTATGTTATTATTTCTTTGAATTAATAGTCATTCCAAATATATATATTTATATAACATTTTTTATATTTTATTATACTTTTAAACTATTTTTTGAATGATAATTATTCTTCCAAATCCATTTAGTAGTATTAGAGAAAATATTTCAATGTTTGGTTTGATTTTTTAGTGAATGAAGAGGTTAATAAATAAAATTTTTAGGTATCATGGGGTAATTCCTCAACCAGGTTTGCGTTAGTATAACAACATGGAACTGGGTCCTATTGATTGCAAAAATGGGGTCAGTTTGATTTTTTTAAATTTAGATTAAGAATTAGAATATTTATATTCATTTGAAATTATTGATTGTTTTTTTAAGGAGGTGGATTTGGTGGAGGGGTCCTGGTTGATTTTTTAGGGATGGGGTGGATGGATAGTGTTGGTTGGTTATTTTAAAGGGACATCAAGTACCCGATGAGGGTGCCGAGAATAGAGGCGCACTGCCTAGGGCCACTGAGAACCTGGTGATATATTGGCATGGTTTTTAAAAAGTATGGGAAATATGTTCTTTTTGGGATTATAAAAGTAAACACCCCTTATTATGATTTTTATTTTTTTGGTGTATGAATTGGGGTAGAATGGTTTTCTCTCATCATTTTCTCCTCCCTTTAAACCCCATGGTTCTTGGTGACTCAGGAGAAATTTATCCATGGTTCCAGGTTAGTTTCTCCACTCATCTTCCTCCTATCTAATTCTCCTTACTTTAAAACTATTTTTCAATGATTTAATTTAGGTATTTTACATTGATTTCATTAGATCATGGGGGAATCAAGCTCAAATGATGGGGATTTAATTCCACTTTAAAAAAGGAGGCCTCGGGAGGATGGATAAATAAGGTTTTGTGCATTTTTGGTTGAGGTAGTCAACAAACCTACTTTATTTTGGTTTTATTCATTAAATTGGAATGGGATAAATTGATTAATTAAGGTTAGTTTGTTATATATTTTACTAGCAGTGATTTTGGGGGTGTGCCAAGATTGATATATACCACCTTTATAAAAGTTTTAAAATGTTTATGACACTAATGGCATTATTTTTTAATTATTATTAATTGAATTTAGTTTGGTTTAATTATCGAAATTAATTATAATTATTTTATAATTAATTGGAATAGTTCAAGTGGAGTTAGGGACAGATGGATAGGATTATGGATGATATTGACTTAGAGGATCTTAGGTAACAATAAATAAGCTTAAGTGATGGTGGTTGAGCATTGGGATGTGAAAGTTTTTTAAACTGACATCATGTATCTAACTTAAACCAATAAATAATCAATTAATACCAAAAATTGATTAAATTCAGTTTATAAAATTAATGTTTTTATGGTTTTTGGGTTCTTTTTATTTTTATTCTTAATTAGGAATAACCTCAACCCAACCAAACCATTTGTTAAACCTTTGGTGAATTCCATTATTTCTTGATAGAATTTACAAATTCTAAGTTTCCATTTACTTAATTTTATTTACCTCTATCCCATATTCTTCCCATCACAATATCCATCCCACTATCCCATCACATTCCCCATTTTTTACTTTTCGATCCCCTCCTTCTATATTCCTAAACACTATCCATTCTAATCCTCAC
The DNA here is from genome assembly GCA_963277665.1 of Viscum album. Lineage (NCBI taxonomy): Eukaryota > Viridiplantae > Streptophyta > Magnoliopsida > Santalales > Viscaceae > Viscum > Viscum album. The sequence goes on along the minus strand of OY728140.1, from coordinate 2,103,225,190 downwards.
CCACATCCTTCATTGATCATATCCAAAATATTTTGATCTGATCCCCTCCTCATTCCAAATCTATCCCCTTTCCCCATTTATGATTCCTTCTAACATCCCCTTTTATCCACGACTGATAATAAACCACCTTGATCATATACCCATTATTCTATATCCACACACAACTACACTATCTCTCTAACTGAGTATCCTCTCCACTCTATCCTTGATGTGATTCCAACTCATAAATTCTTACATCCCCAACCCCCATATGTTTGATCAACCTCCATCATAATGGATCGACTTTTTTTTATGATGCCATGAATCCTTCTTATCCTCGACCTCTTCCAAGTCAATCCCCCTCTCTTAAGTGTAATAAACCATGTGTATAGACATTTTTTAATTTCAAGGGGATGGTTTATGTTTCTTTTAGTGGGTCGATCATTTTTAGAACTGTATCTCAGAATAGTATTCCAAAACATTAGACACCTAAAATAAGTGATTTTAAAATTGGAGTGAAGCTCAAAGGGTGGAAAGAGGAGTCACAAGAGCGAACTTTGGTTTTTAAACAAAGATATGGGGATATAACATCATGCTTCAGTACCATCATTTATCTAGAATAGGTCCACCAGCTTGAGCGTGGCCAAAACCAGAACCTAGGTTCCACGTGAAGCCACTGGTTAGCTGATGGCCTAGGGCAAGCGGTCTGTTACATTATCAGCTTGTCGACAGAGGTCACTGGCTAGCCGGTGACCTCCTTGGTATTTTTTTGTGGGGGGAAGCTTCATTATTTCATCCAAACCACCCCATGCCTTCTAATTCATTCATTTTACCACATTTGGTTCAATGTTAATCCCTCACATCCCTCCTCTATCTCTATCTAATTATGAAGGGATGATATCCCTTAGTTATTGACTATTTGGAGCACTATTTTTTTTCATGAGGAGCTAGGGGTAAGTCCAATTATCCCCTATATTATCTTTTTTTTCAATCAAGTGGTATCTCTCTATATTTAGCTAATATAACCTATTTCTAAGATGTTTATCTTCTTCTTAATTTTCTTACAAATGAGTTCAAACTGGTGACCGATCCATAAAGTGTAGGAGTATATATGTATAAGGTAGTTAGTCCCATAATTTAACGCAATTTATTTTGTTAGGTTTCAATATAAGTATTTTAGAGTCCTTCTGGTCTTCCTTGTGATGATTTTGGATTTAATTAGAGGTCATAAATTAGGTTTTGCCTTGGTTAAGATACAACTTTTTTGGATGTCCTTCCTTGTTTTCTTAGACATTATTCAATGGTTAATCCATGTTATAACTATTCAAAATTTTGTTTTATGTGTTTGAACCGATGATTATGAAATGGAATTTCACAACTATGAGTTTAATGAAATTCAATTGACTTTTTGATTAGGCTTATTAAATTAGAAAGCATAGTTATTTAAATGATGGTGATTTGGGTTTTGGTTTGGAAATTATAAAATGTGGTTGTGATTTTTTCAATAAAGTTTTTTGAAATCAGAAGTGGTATTTTATAATAACATATCCTATGGTCATGTGAATTTTTTAAAGGGAAGTAAATTCCATGATGTGGTAGTTTATTTTTGGGAATTAAATGAGTCTTGTGAACATGTTTTGAAAATAGTTCCTTTGGTAAAAAGGTTTTATGTTAATGAAACACCCCCAAGGAATGTTCTTGGTTTAAAGGATAGTGTAATTAATAATGGTTCTTAGAATGGTAAATTTGTATGGACCTTAGGAATTCCTTAACTTGTGGTTTATTTATGGGGTATAAAACATTGGAGTAAAAACCCAATGGTATTACCTAGTTAAACATATGATATTAAATGGGTTAAAACATGTGGATCCCCTTGAATTGAAGATAAATAATAATTGTCCTTGATATGGATAATTTTATTTGAAATGATTTTAGGTAATGGTAATTAGAATTTCTTTTACAAAAAAATGCTAAATGACCCCCTATGCCTCATAATTCTTTATTATGTGTTATAGAAATGATGAATTGTTGAGTTTTATTTTTATATTGAAATGATGATATGTGTACATTTTTTTCCTAATGTAAATTAGATTTCTATTTTTCATGCTTGATTAACCTATGTGAATATGGTCTCTAGGTGGATTTGGTTGTGATCGATGAACCCAGAGTGAATATGACCATTAGAGGATTAGTTGTATTTATTGAATCCAAGGTGAATTAGAACCCCAAGTGGATTTGGATAGGCTTAAAGGATTGGTATATTACCCTTGGGTGTTATTTGTTTTTCTAGGGATGGGTATATTACCCTTGATGGGAGATTAGTTGGAAATGTCTTAAAAGTTTTCTCAGAGACACCATGACACTAGCTGAAGTAGGTATGTACCATTCCCAAGTGTCATCATGAATCCTGAGTTTAGTATTTATTTTTTTCATTTTGATTTAAATTTTTTAATGGGTGTATTCACAATTTTTATCTTGATCACTTTTGAACACACTATTGTATGATATTGGTTATTTTTATGGGTGATGTTGGTGGTGGCCTACAATATTATACTCACACCCTACTTAGGTTGTCATGGTACTTGGGTACCCAAGAAGAAAATATTATTTTTCTTAGGGATAGGTTTATGGAAGTGACCTATTGCATGAGGTTTTAATTGGAATGCTAGACTACAGTATGGGTGATGAAACTAAGCCAGACTCGAGACCAGTTGGTGATGAGTTATTGATTCAGTTTGACATTATTCTTTTGGTATCCTTTGTATATGATGTAAACATGGGGGGTCCATGGTTATATGTTTTTCATACCACCAGTGAAAACGTTTGATGATTTTTTTTATTTATTAGGACTTTATTTGTTGTGTTGTTTATTTGGATGTTTTACCTATTTATTTGTTTTAATTTCTACTGTTATTTCTAATCTAGTTAGAGGGTATAGTCTCCCAAATATTTCTTATAGAGCCTTTATATGAGTTATAAATCTCTGATTCCAACGAGCATGTACACTAGTGGTACATGATCCTTCTTGGAATCCAAAAGACCCACGATCAAATTTGGGCAGGGGTGAATTTCCAGGGACTGTAGCAGTACTGTAGCAGGGAATGTAGCAGTACTGTAGCAGCAGTGGAACGGTTGCACTAGAGGCACTGTTGTGGCGGAGGGACTATAGCATGACTGTAGCAGCGGTTGTACTGCAGCAGCACAACACTGTAGCATTAATGTTCACTGAGTGGTCCTTTGGGCCAAAAAATGGGATTTCAAGCCTTTTATTCAGGACACTTGGCCTTGGGCCTTCGGGCTATGTAATGGGTCTCCCTCTACTTAGTTTAAAGATGTATTTGCTTTAGATAATAAATTGAGGCTTTGGCCCCAACCTTTAAAAAAAAAAGAAATCTCTTGTGTATGGGAGGTATTCAAGGGGACATGTAGATCACTAACATGGTGCATTACGAAGTGGAATTAGATCAATACTTTATTTTTCATTTCTACTTAGTCATTGTAGATATAAGGATATGATTTGTTTGGGATTGGTAACAATATTTTTACTAGGAGTGATCATACCATGCATGGAGAAAACCCTTGGAATTATAAGGTTTTTAAGCCTTTCGAAATTATAATATTTTATAGAGTTAGTTTTGTAATAAAAGTAAATATAAATCTAGTTACAAATTGACTTTATGGTTTCTTGGTAATGAGAAATTCTTTAAAAAAGAATATCATGTGAACCCTTGGACTATGGCGTTGGGACCCATGAATATATGGATTAACCTGGTTTATGGGTTATTATGGTAGTTTTGAGAACCCAATTTATGAGGTTCCTATGATACATACCTTAAATTTGTTTAGTTTTGACCTTATTAAGGGAGTTTGGGGCTATAAATAGTGCTCGGTTTATGAAACCTTTGTTGATGAGCAGTGTACTGGATAATACACGTTATGACTATTATGTATTAATTTTATTTATGACCCTTTTGGTTTATATCTGACCCCATAGTGGGTTATATAATTTGTAATTAGGCATACATGTGAGAAACTTAGAGTGTTTTCATCTCATGTTGGATGGAATATGTCCTTGATACAGGAGACATTTTCATTTCAAGAGTTGGGGTTTTAGTGAGAACTTGACTAATGGGTTATCTAGGATGACCTAGTGACCTTTAAAATGTGGATATAGATTTTTAGTTATCCATTTCCAAGTGATTTATGAGGTTACCCACTATAGGTTTAGGCCATTCTTATTGATTCCTTTAATGACATAAGGCTTGGGTAGATTCATTGGATTACACAATTATTACTAGTTTGGTGTTTCCCAGTTTTGATATGGATGCAGTTAAGAACCCCAGGTGTTGGTGCCTTGTACCTATTATAGTTTTGAAGGGAAGTATCATTTATATTACTTAACATGTTTTTGTGGGATTGATTTTGGTATGAGGTGATGGAATAGGTAAATTATTTATCTTCTTATAAAAACACCAAGGGTAAAGGGTGAATGTACACATGTGTAAGGATTTAAACCTTTTCTTTTATGAGAGATAGAATTTAGGATTCCTATGGTAAGTAAAATAATAATTCTAGGATCTTAGTATATTTTTTGATAATTTTATTGATCCTAGAATTAGTGACACTTGACTGATGTGATGATAAGTCAGGTTTTCTGAACTAATCATAATGGAGTTGCAACCCATGGGTTTTGAAGATATCATGTGGTGTAGGAGTGGGAACCCCATTTTTATAATGCAATCAAGATGGTACACATTGATCATATTGGACTTGATAAGGTATAATGGGTCATGTATATTTCTTATATGGATTGTTAAAATCTTAGAAACACTCTATATTTGTGATAACGGTTGTACCATGATGAGAAGTGGTTTAAAAAGTCTTAGTAGAGGGTCGTGAAGCCATAATGGGTTTTATTTAATAGTTACTCTTGGAATTAGTTGAATAGAAATTAATGGATTCTTGTATGTTTATGATAAAAATATTTTGGTGAGAACAATGAGGTCCCAATAGTAATTTATGATGCTCGTAGATGGATCAATTTGTGATGACATAGTCAATCTAATGTTTACCCATGATACTAGTGGAGATGGTTAATGGTGAGTGTGGTTCAAAAAGTAGTGGCACATGTTCTATGATGTTGGAATATGTAAAGGTTATGATATAGGAGTAGTATAAGGTAAATCCATATGGTGGGTATATAATCAATTTTCAAGGGTGGGTTTGACCCCTATTTTGATATGAGTTTCGGTGAATTTCGATGATGAAGTTTTCAGGAGACAAGAATGGGAAACTTTTGGTATTTACAGACTAATACTTAGGTACGAATAGGATGACCTTCTGTGACTATTATGTTATGTTATGAACATTACATAAGATATGAGATTGGAGTTTTGAATCAGTGTAACGATGATAAGGACACTCCTATGGTGAGGAGCATCATGTTGGTCTTGGGTGTGTGGCCTCATTATAGAAGCATTATTTATGCATGTGACTAGTTTTTAGATGGTCATAGAAGAATAAAATTACAATTCATAGTTTCCTTATATATAATCCAAATTCCTTATGAAATTCTATATTTAAGATTCTATGTGGTTCTAGATTGACTTTGGGTGATAGACCCAGGATTAGGATGAAACGACATGATCCAACTGTGTTTCAGTTTGGTGGAACACCGATGATGAGGTGATGGAATGATGAATAATATAGTTGGTTAGTGTTTCAATCATATAATTGAACTGAAGTTATAGTGAGACCTTAGGGTGTTAAGACGGGCATAGGATTCCCTCGTTGATTAAGGAATTGTGATCTCATCATTTTAAGTCATGTCGGTGGTGGAAGCCTAACATTTTTTTATTGGAAGGATGGAGGAGTTATGATTGAATGAATTTCATGAAATTCAATATGGTGGTTTATGAACTACATTGATCACATCTATTGGAAATGGTAAGTATGTTTAAGTAGTTATTTATTTAATTTTGAGAAAAATACGACATGCTCATGTAATTATTGAATAGTATAGGAACATCTGTTACGACTTCAGAGATGGGAAGTGAGATTTGGTACAGAATTCTGACCAATGATAACATAAGGTATGTTGTATCATGAAGTATTTCTAGTGTGTCAGTGGACTGATTAAAATGGTTTTTGGTAGGAAATTTTTGATGGTGGGAGGAATTGAGGGTCAGAATTGGGATTGCGAGCTAAGTATTATGGTGGGGAGAATTGTATACCAGGTAAGCAATTAAATTAAAACACAATTTGTGTTTCAAGATAGAAAACTATTTTTGGTTCCATTTCTATGATTTAGTAATGATTATGAGAAACATCTCTGGTTGTGGTTCTTGAGCACTATGGTTTTGGAAGTGGGTCTTAGGAATCATTTTAATCATTTGGAAATGGAATGAGGCTATTTAAATGGGACTTTTTTTATTAGGATGGATCAAGAAATTATATTGGATTATTATTGGTAATTATTGGGGGATGATAATTGTTATTGTGTGGAATTTGAAATAACCTCCTATGTGTGGAGAAGTTTAAATTTCAAGGGGGTGTTTGAAGTTTCATTTAGTGGGATAGTCATTTTTAGAACTAGGGTTTAGAAGAATATTCTAAAATTTTATACATAAAAATTAAGTTATTTTAGAGTTTTATTGAAGATATAAGGGTGGATAGAGGATTCATGGGTGCGAACCATGTGCTTGAGATGTATATTTAGGGTTACAATATCATACTACATCACCACCGGCTAGCTGGTGGCCAAAAACAAAACCTAAGTTCTACCTATTGCCAATGGCCCTCCAATGAACCATGGATGACTGGTTGATGCTTCACCAGTTAGCCAATGGGATCCATGGGGTTTTTAATGGGGGGTCCCCTTAATTTCACCTTGTCCACCCCCTTGTATTCTAATTTGGGTTTTATCCCCCTTATGTCCCAGTGGCATCCCCTAATTCCCTTCCTCTATCTCTCATTCTCCATGGTGGATATCCCTTAGTTCTTGTCTATTTAGAGAACTTTAACTTATCATGTATATATATAGGTAAGTATATATATCCTCTCCCTTATATTGTTTGGTTGTTTCACTTTCAAGTGGTATATCTATATATTTAGATAAAATTCCTCATTTATAGGGAATTTGTCTTCTTCTTTTGTTCTGACTGAGACTGAACTGGAAGCGGATACTCAACATATGGGATTTTATATGTAAAATTTAGGTGGCCTATGAAGTTACCCCGTAGTCATTTTTTAGTTATAAGTGAATGTGTTATTAAGGATCATTGGTTTTTAATGTGATGATCTTGAATTTAATTAGATATTTTAAAATGGGGTTTCCATGGTTAGAATTACCCTTGTTTAGATGTTTGGCATTTTTTACATAGATATTTTTAAATGGTTAATAAACATTAAAATTTTTCATAATTGGGGTTTATGTTTTGGAACTATTGATTGTGAAATGAAATTTTATAACCATTGGTCTAACAAAATGGAATTTACTCATGAATTGGGCCTATTAAAATGGGATTCTTGGTTTTGTAAATCATGGTTATTTTGGATTTAGTTTTAAATTTATAAAAAGGAGAGTTTTCTAAATTTGGTTTTCTGAAAATAGAGGTGGTATTTTATAATGGAATAGTCTATTTTTATATTATTTGTTTTTAATAAAAAGGTAAGTAAATATATTGATGTGGTGGTATATTTTTGGGAAATAAAAGTTCCTTGTGATATTTTTTAAAAATGGTGATTGTTCTAAAAAGGTTTTAAGTTAATAAAACCCCACTTGGGGGTGGTATTGGTTTAAAGGATGATGAAATTGATAACGAAACTTCTAATGGTAAATTTTTATATCCATTGGTAATTTCCTTAAAATTTGGTCTATTTATGGGATTTAAACATTTGGAGGGAAAACCCAAGGGGTTTCCCTAATTAAACAAGTGATCTTAAATGGGTTAAAATTTGTGTGTACACTTGAATTGAATTTGAATAATAATATCCCTTCACATTGAAAATAGAATTTGAAATGATTTTGTGTAATGGTAATTTGAATTATATTTAAAAAAAATTGTTAAATTACCACCATATGACATGTTATTATTTATTATGTGTTATGATAATGATTATTTATTAAGATTTATTTTTATATAGAAATGATGATATGGGTATATTATTCTTTTATATGGAAAATCATCTTGGTTTTGTATTTTATACCTGGGGTGAATCTACCCCTAGGTGGATTTGGTTGTGTTTGATGGACCCGAGGTGAATCCATTCCCCAGGTGGATTTGTAGTTCTTGATGGAACCAGGGTGAATTCGACCCTAGTTTGGATTTAGTTAGGATCCAATGATGGGAATATTACCCTTGAGTGTCAATTTATTGGTTGGGAATGGATATATTAACTCCAGCAAGAGATAGGCTGGTTTAGTCATTTTGACATGCTTAGAGACACCCCAACACTGGTCGAACAAGATATTTATAATTCTTGAATTCCATTACAAAGCCTATGTTAGGAATTATCTTTATTAATTTAGATTTAAATGTTTTAATTGTTGTATTTTAAATTGTGTAGATTGAGAAATTCTACATACATTATGTATCAGACAAGTTATTTTTAGGGACTCTATTGGTTGTATCCAACTGATTTATACTCACACCATACTCAAGAAACCACAGAAAATATATAGGTAATAAGACACTATTATTTTCCATAGTGATATGTTTAGGTAAATTGACAATTTCATTATGTTTTTATTGGAATGCTAGAGTAGAGTATAGTTGATGGGACCTGGTAGGACTCATGAAAAGTTGGGGATGATTTTTTTATTTAGTTTGATATTATAATTTTGTTTTCCTTTATATATGATCCACCCATGAGGGGTCATTTGAGATATTTATTTCTTACCATTAGTTAAATGTTTTGAATTATTTATAAATGTATTTCCAATTTCCCTGTTGTGATGTTTATCAAGAAAATTTAATATTTTATTTTATTTTTTTCTATTATTTCTACTCTGGTTAGAGGCCATAGTCTCCCCAAAATATCTTATAAATCCTCACCACTATTTTGTAGACTCTAGTGTACAGGTAGGCACACCTATGAGCATATAGAGTATTGTCCTGAGGCACCAGTTCAGTGTCATTCAGGTTGAGGCATTACATTAACCCACTTTTTTTAATATCATTCTAACATGTAGAAAGATTTAAAAAAAATCCAATGTACTTATAGAATATAAATAGGATTTATCCACTTTAATACTTTAAAATCGATCTTATAACACCCATAGGTATAAAAAAATCTAGTATTTTTTCAAATGATTAATTTTTAGTTTTCATTTTCTATTTATTCACATTTTTCTATTCAATTATGTCATACATGCCACTGGTTTCAATGGTAAAAACATTATTTGAAGTTCAGTGTTACTTTTATTTAATATTTTTATATTTTTAATTAGTGTCATGGTATAAGAATTTGTTTCAATGTGATAATATTATATAATTATAAGAAAAATATCCTACATGTTGCTAATATTTTTTTTATTATATGTTCATTACTTTTCTTGAATATTTTAATACTATTGTAGAGATTTTGTGTCATTTTCCAAGATTTTGTTTCATTATGGTCATAGTATATAATTTTAAAAATTGTATCCTTCATGTTTCATTATCTAAATATCAAGTTATAATTTTATAATTCTTTTAATAAATAAATAATTTTAATATTTGGATTATTGAAAATAAATTCATTTAATAAAATAATATCCCTACATGGAACACATCAGTGTCACATGAATCCATCAGGGAACAAATGAATTTCTATATCAATAACAAGAAATATATTAACAAAAGATTTAAATATTTTTTTCTCTATATTTTAACCTTTATAAATCCAATTTAAAATCACATAAACTGATGATTTTTTTAATGAAGTTTAAGTTGATCATATGTTTAGTTTTGGTGTTTTTATTTAGAGAATCAGATCCAATCAACTAGTTTAAACTAGTTCTCATTAATTGGTTTCAATATCTTGTGTACACCCTTATATGAGGTTTTTTTGGGGCTTAAATCCATCTTTTGGTAGATGGACCATGATCATCTCCTAATGGTTTATGCTTTTGTTTAGTAACATGTGATATGGGGTTTCACAAATCATTAGAGGTTTATTTAAATTAATTTTCTTTACCCTTATGTATTGAGTAATGATTTCTTGGATTGTTATAGATCCTTATAGCACTATTCCTTGATTCCTGGATCATATTTGGCCACAAGATTTATTTAATTTTTTTACCCTTGTTTAGGTTTCTTTTTTCTCCTTAGATATAAGAGAGCTATGGAAATGAGGGTGGATAACATGACTCACTACCTATTACGTTCCATTCATTACATAAGAGTGAGTGTATAATATGAGATCTAGGTTTGGATTTATCTTTTAACACAATTTTATAACATGGACATCAAAGGCTATGTAGTTATATTAAACTGATTAGTATAATGGACTTTAGGACTAAGATGGATTTACCCTTGGTAATGAATGACATAGTGTACTAGGAATTGGATATCCTATCCTTTATTGATTAAAATATCTATAAATTATATGTGATCATCATGAGGATTTACCTAAGTGGATCAATATTGATGAATTTTTAGCCTTTTTCTGTCATATAACTGACATGTGGGGTGAGCTTTCCTTCCCTAATTGGGTTATGTAATTGAGTGCATTGTACCACAAATTTGTGTTTGGATAGTGGTTGGCATTGTGAGGACCTACCAAGATTATAATTTAAGTGAGTTCAATGTAATTATAATATAGTTATTCCTTCATTATTTAATTTTTCCTAATATGTCTATTTTCCATTTATGTGTTATATTATGTTATTGGATTTTATTCCCCATTGTATCATTGTTTCTATAAGGTTGATGAGATACCCTTTGTTTGATATATTATTAGAGTGTGAGATGACCTACCCATTCACTTTGTTATGAAATTATCTTGAGATGAGATACCACTATTGTATCATTCCTTTATGATATTCCATTTTTTCTATAAGGTTGATGAGATACCCCTATTATAACATAATAATGGTTATCAAATTCCAACCTAGTTATTCAATTCATTATTAATTTTATTCCTTTATGTGTTATGTTATGTTATGGGATGTTATTCCCTATTGTATCATTGTTTCTATAAGGTTGATGAGATACCCCTTGTTTGAGATACTTACTTACACTACTACAAAAAACAGGCTTTATCAGTGCTCAAAAGGGGCTTTAACAATGCTAAAAAGGCGCTTTAAAGATCAGCGCTGATATAGTGAGGTCCCTTTTATCAGCACTCCAAAAAGCACTAATAAAGACCCCTTTTATCAGTGCTAAAAAAAGCGCTTATAAAAGGAAAAAAATAATAAATAATAATAAATAATAATAATTATATAATGCGGGGAGAGATTTTAACAGTGCTTGAACCACCCACCCACCCCCCCCCCCCCACACTCTCCTGCGCGCTGCCCTTCTCGCACATCCTCACATGATCGCACCCCTTTTCTTCCACCCGAACTTGAACCCGTCACCTCCCCCCTTTCGCAGCTGCACCTTTAAAACTAAGACATTTCGTTTTTCTCTATTTAATGATATATCTATTTATATATATATATACAGTTATATTTATTCGTATATTGATATAGATTCATATTAATATAATATATATTTATTCATATATTAGTGTATATATATATATTCATTCGTATATTAATATATATTTATATTTATTTATATATATATTTTTAGTTATAATTTTTTATCTGTTTATTTATTTGTATATTCATATATACTTATAAGATTAGTTTTAAATACATTTATGAAATATGTTTTTTATGTGTTTTTATAAATAATTAAATACATACATACATACATATATACAACACACACACACACACATAGACACATATATATTTACAAATAAATACACATATATATATGTGTATTTGAAAAGACATAGAATGTTAAAATGACCATAACTTATAATCCAAAAGATCGTTTCAACTCCACAACCAATCAAATCGAAGAAAATGAAACCATATTCGATATGATATGTGGTACAGGCCCAAAAAACTTCTGGATCAGAATTTATACTTGTTTTAATGTTAAAAAATCAGGGTATCCCGACTAAAAAATCTATTTTGGAGGCCTTCTGGGCCTTTTTTGCCTTGAAAATGTGACAGAATCCTTGCTTCAATCACTAGTGTGTAGAGCTCATCACAGGCTTCGATTTGATATATTGTAGATCTCAAACGAACATCGATATCAAAAGTTATGGTCGTTTGAAGTTTGAGTTACATTTTTAACTTATTTTAGATCTTTTATTAATTTTTTTTATTTTTTGTGTCTTCAAATTGTTATTAAATGATTTTTAATCAATAATAATTTGCAAATTATTAAGTAATAATATTTTTTAAAATATTTTTAATCCATTTTCACTAAATTTCATATATATTAAATTTAATAGTCTATTTATACTTATATAAAACATATTTAAAAAATATATATTATATTTCTATCAATATAAATATACTTATATAACAATATTTTTTTTCATGATTTTTTTTTGAAACATAAAATTTATCGCTGGTAGAAAAAAAGCTGATAAATCTCCCCTTTATCAGTGTTATTAAAAGAAGCACTGATAAAGGGGGGCCATTATCAGTGCTGATAAAGTGGGGCCTTTAACAGTTCTTTTTTTAAGCATTGTTAAAAGTTCCCCTTTATGAGTGATTTTTTAGCGCTGATAAAAGGGTAGCGCTTCTCTTGCCTGTTTTTGTAGTAGTGTTATGTTGATGATTCCTATAGAATGAGATAACCTACCCAATGTATTGATGTTTTATATAGTTTAGGATAGAGTTCCCATTCTCCTCATGACAATAGATTTAATATGTTTTTCCAAAATATTTGTCATTAACCATAGAAATGGGATGAATTGACAATGACAAGATGCTTCCCTGAAAGGGGATGTAATTCCAGTGTGTGTGGATGCTTATGGGACATGATTCCCTTATAGTCATGTTATAGAATAAGATTTGGGATATCATTCCCATGTATATGTTTTTATGTTCAAGAACTAAATTATCATAATTTGATGATATGATGATTAAGAATATTATTCATGTTATAGTAGGTTGTGACACCCATTAGGGAATAGAATTTAATTCCCATGTGGCATCGATGATGACTATAATGGTACATAATTCCCAATTAAACGGATGATTCTTATAGTGTGAGACTCATTTCCTATTTTCTTTTTAATAAACCTGGGTGTGGGATTCACTTACCATGATGTGATGCTTCTAAGGAAGGGTATGCAATGGTTTTGTGAGATTGGTTATTGTGGATTGTGATTCGTTCTTCTTATGATGTGTCTTGGGAATAGGGACATGTTTCCTTATTATGTTTATTAACATTTATAGGGATGTTATTTCCTACCTTGATGATATAGTTTATAAATTATTCCCACTTTTATATGATTTCTAGGAACACTTTGATCAGGGTTGTGATACTATTATCGATATTTACTAAACATGAATAGATGCTTGTTATATCTCAAGGATGTTACGGAGGCTTCCTGGTTAGGTAATTCAGAATCATTTCCCATGCAATGATTAGGATATTATGATGGTACCTTATTACTATTGATTATGAATTGGAATAGGATTACCAATCAATGGTAATGAGACATAGTTAGAGACACCCCAATACTGGACCAAGTAGGTATGTTTCATATAGGGAGATTGGGGAGAACCTTTATACATGGTATATTTTATAGTTTTTTACTTTCCTATTTAAATTATTTTTGATAATATCACATTATAAATGTAATTTATTATAAAGGGTATGTTTAGGGACTTTTTTTGTGGGGTCCCATTAAGTTGAACTCACACCCTTCTTGTAACGACCCGAACTTTTAATAATTTATGTTTCCAAATTTTGTGTGATATTTTATTTTTACACTCAACAAAACATTATTATTTAACTAATGAAATGTGTATAATTAAAATGAGACAATAAAGTTCAACTTTTGTATGACCGTTAGTCAATATGACATTTGGAAACTAAATGTTACAATTATTTTCTATAAATACAAGTGATCTTGGTTAATACAGAAAGAAGATTCGATGGCCCCATATAGTAGTCTTGGGCCGATCGAAGCCCACCTAATGGAACTTGGGAAGAAGGTAGCACCACTGGTCTTTGCTCTGGACCAAACCCAAGATGAACTTCATAGCGTGAAGCTGGAACTGAATCACCTTCGGTAGAAGTTCAAGCTGATATAAATCACCACTCGGGCAATGTTGGCCGAGTTACCCCAAGATTATACCACCTTAGCACACCTAACATTTAGGACCTATGATGGTGTTATAAGGGGATATATAACGAGACCTTAGCTACCTTATGTAATCCTTTGATATAAATAAAAATTTTGATTTCTTCTTATGGTGAAGTTGGTGAATTTGTCAAATGTCCGGATAAATATAGGATGTATATTTTTGATGTTTAGAAAAAAAGGGATATTTTAAAATATTTATGTAAACCTTAAATAATTAATAATGTGTAATGATTTTCAAAACACGGTCTTCTATAGTTATGATTAGTAAGAAATTTAGAGTCTAATAAGATCAACTTATTTTCTAGTGAATAGTAAATTATAAATAGTGATTTTACGCTTATGATTAATAATGTGACCAACTGGATTAAGTAACCTCACTTAAGAAATTATTGATATAATTTAGGCACCTTTATTAAGTAATGTGATTTAATAAACTAGGTAAATAAATATTTCAGAAATTATTAGTCACGTATTAGTTTTTTTGGGTGAATAGTGTTTTTTAATTAAAAATTAAATTAAAAATATTTTTAATTTTTTTTATAAAATGGATTTCATTTTTGAATTCAGAGCATCAATATTTGGTTAAGGTTATTTTTGGGGATCTTTCTGAAAAAATGAATTTTCGGTGAATAGTGAAAATACTGTTTTTAGTTTCGGGTGTTTAATGACATCATAAAGGATGTAATAAATATGTAATCATTCTGGTTGACTTATGAATAGTAATATAAGTTATGATTTGTCCCCAAGTGTCCAATACCATGGGAAAATACCATGGGCAAGCCCATGGTTTTTCCAATACCGCCGATGAGGTGTCCCTTGGCCATTAAGGACTTATCCCCTCACTTCTCCTATAAATACCAAGCCATTACCTCATTAATTTCATTTTAAAATCCTTCTAAACGAAGTTCTGGTCTTTTTACCTCTCAAGGAGTCCTCCCAAGGTTCCATCAAGCCTCCCAAGGTCCCAAACATCAAGATTTCGAAGTTACTCTTCAAGGTAAGGGATCATTTCACCCTCCTCTTTTAAGTCATGACTTCTTTTATATTGTGTATTTTAATTTCCATATATTTATGTTGAGGGTATGTTATTATATGTTCTAATTTCTTTCCATTTCATGTTTAATTTTTGAAAGACCCTTTCCACTCTCATCAATTTGTTTTCTGAATTTTTATGTGACGTTGTTAGGCTGCTGAATTTTTTGTAAAAGGAATCGTGTCTTCTCTTTTCTTTCATGTTTCCTTTTCATGTGGTATGTCATTAAAATTTCCATACCATGATCTTATATCCATTTTATTCTGTATTTATACTATATTATAGGTTATTTATTAGTGGTTTACTCCTGTACCCTCTCTTTTCAATGTTTTCTAAAACCATGTTATATAGCTGTTATGCTGCAGAAATTTCACCTCAAAACTTCTATTTCTTTCTCTCAAGAAAATATCTTGTTTATTTATGTGAATACCCAGACCTATTTAGTTTCTATGGGTGTTTGTAAATATATAAAAATTATATATTTGATTCTGGAAATGACATACATATATCCCTCACTCCCTTTCCATGGGTTATAAATGATATAATGATCTTATTTTTAAGAACTTTTAAAACGTCACGATTTTGAAATGAAACCCATTTATTTTATTCTCTATGGGTTATTTATGAAATGTTTGATTATGATATATGTGGATCACATGAAAATAAATACATATTAAGGGTTCACCCTGATATCGCTTCAATGAATTGGGTAGAGAATTAGTCTCTAGATATGACATGTTTCACGATACCTTGGTGAATAACCTTGGTAATTTTTATGACACCTTGGGGATGGACCTTGGTGATATGTTCATGAATGTATAAATGAAATGTTAAAGCCACATATTCAAGTTATGTTACAAGTTCTTTTAATTATGATATGACTATATTTCCATTGTGCATGTCTTCATGTTGTTATTCAAGTTCTTTTTCTTAACACAAGTAAACTGATTCCCTTGTTTACCCTTATTGGGCATTCTGTTCACCCTTTCCTTTGATGTATGTCTCCAAGATATGAGATTCAGTAGTTTTACGTATAATGAACCTATTATGGAGCCCTACAATTGGTATAGAAGAATTTTTTATGTTGTATTCAAGTTTTTTTGTTTCTGATTTCCAATACACTAGACTTTAAAGATCCTCTGTGTGTAAAATGTAATGAAAAGTTATGTATTAAAAAGGTGGGATGCCATAATCCTAAAAAATCTCCAAGATTTTGTTCCCCAATTAGACGTCATGATTTCAGGAACATGTATGGACATGGACCCTACTTTGTATGGTTGAGAGATAGAGCATGTCATGAGTTGGGAAATGGGACTAGACATGGAATTAGGGCTATTTTTAATTCTATATCTTGATTTTTTAAATTATATTAAACAATATGGTATGTTATAAGCCTATGAAAGATATTTTTTTCTTATATATGATTTTATGAAGTTAACACCACTCATTCTATTGGAGAATGTGAGATATTTTTTAAAAATGGATGACATATCTCTGTGACGTTTTCTTCTTTTTGTTGTTTTTGGTGGATGGTTTTATATTTCATACACTATTATATATGCTTATATACACCATAAGGGATACACTCCCAAAGATCACCTATAGACCCTTGCTACTATATGACATACTCTATCACAAGGGGAGGCACGCTGGAGGTATATGTCAAAAATTTTATTCATAGTGGAGGTGAATCAGAGTGGGGACTATATTTATGGAATATATGAAGAGAAAATGTTTTTTTATTATTGCATATTTATAAACCATAAAATATATAATGAAAATTTATTATTTTGAGTGTTAAAAATTTCAGACCATTCCCTAGTGCATCTAAAATAGTTGTTACAGACAAAGATCAAATGCATGAAAAAATTTGACCATTTTTCATTTACATTATGTTTTCATGATCTGATCTTTGTGACACAGTTGGTCACTACCATGAGTAAACACCATGAAATATCATGAAAAGAAAATATATTTCCATATCAACTTGGTATCCTAAAATGAATTCTCCTAAAATTTCTAAATACTCCTTGAAGAGGAATGGACTAAACAACTTCAACCCAGAGCAGTGAGGTTTCTAAAAAATAGCTTGAATAACCAGAAGTAGATTACAAAATGGTTGAGATTTATTGTATGCTAATAAGAATAAATTTACATCCACTATGTTGTGTTAAAAGTTTTAGTTATTTAAATTTTAAATAAAATCATATTTTTTTATTAAAATTCTCAATAACCTTCACCAGAATGGGCCCTCCAGGCCTACACTAAATCCATAGGGGTGGAGGAGATTTAAACCATGCCAAAACTATTTGGTTGAAGTTATCAAGGTTAAAACTACATTTTTTTGGTTAAAAATATGGTTTAATATAAAAGTGTTTAAATTTATTTATGATTATATTGTAAATATAAATATTAAATATTTATATTAGTAAACTTATTTTAATAATGTACCATTTATGTAAGTGGTTAGATAATTTATGACAAGTTTATAATTTAATAATAAAAGAATTAATAAATGTTAAAAATTTAAAAAATATGAAATATTTCAAATTAAAACTATGTTAATGTTAATATTAAAAGTTTATATTAGAGAAAACTGAATTGTTCTATTTATACATGCAGAATTTATAAAAGTGTTTATAATTTATTTATGAATTATTCATTAATTATTTATCTCATACTTAAATATATGTATTTTTTATTTACTTATTTTGTTCCCTTGTTTATTATTCATTGGTATAATTATTATATTATGAATATTTTTATATAGTTGTTTAAAAGTGTTTAAGAACTTCTATAAATTATCATACATGTATTTAAGAAGTCAAATTATTTTCATAATAATTGATTTATTTTCTTTGTACCTTAATTCATGCTTGTTCATGATTTTTGTAAACAGTTACACATCAATATGATTTGAACATTTTGATTTGGTGGAATGAATAGGGATTCAAAACTAAATCATTAGAATTATGGATAGATGTAAAGAAAATATATGAGATAAGATGGTGAGATTAAATCCTCATTAAAAATACAGAATTTCATATTCATTCTAAAGAAAACACTTTTCAAGACATCAACCATTCAACTAGGTAGGTCATGCCAAGGATGGGTGCCCCTGAATTATCATATCTGATAAAATAATGTAATGAGTAACCATAATAGGAATAAGTGCCCATTTTTTTATTTTAATCAAGTTAAATTTTTGCGGGGAACCCTTGGGAAGTATACTAGAGGAATAAAGGTGAGTTCATCCCTATGATGTATTGGGAAAATAGTTGTCCACTCACACATCTAGGATTAATATATCATATTATTGACATGATTACCTACAAAAATAGCTAACTGGAGGGATAAACACTAAACGGGACTCATTAATTTTTGTAATATGTATCTTGGACCAGTAATGGGAATTACATATTTATAAGGGGTCATAATTTTAGTGGGATAAAATTTAATAAAATCTATTATTAAATAAATTTCAAACATAATATCCATCAGTTGAAAGTTTCTATTATAGATAAAATAGAATTATCGCCATCAAATATGACTTTGATATTAATCATAGAGGGTATAAGATTAATGGAATCACCTTCTAGAGCTAGCTCAGGAACTTGAGAATTGTTCTTGAGTAAGAAAGAAAGTTATATGTTTTAGAGAAAAAAATCATAAGAAACCCCCACTGATGAAGCTAGTAATGTAATAAAATATGATTATAATAAGAGTAGTAATGAATCTCTTGATGTATCTACATAAGTTGTTTTTATAGATTCGAAACCACTAAACCAATATCATAATATGGATTATTTTGGGATGATACACAATACAATAAATCTATATCAAGAAAAATCTAGACACAAGAGATATGAAATTTAAAAAGAACTATTTTGGAGTAAGATGGAAGAAGGTATTTTAATATACAATCATATACTCTACATTATTGGGTATATAAATAAATTAGAGAGACTAGGATCCCATCATAGGCTTTACTGGTCACATAATTTATTCTGAATCACTAACAAAAAAGTTTTATTAATTTATTGTGAATTATAATGTGAATGTTTTCAAAAAATGTTTATTCAAGAACCTGAATATATATGGTATTTCTGATAAATACATGGAAGGTCTAGACTCAAGTTCCATGATTATGGTACAGAAAATAATGGGTAAAAAAATTTCTATAATGAGAAGAAAATAGGTTATAGAGATTCTACACAAACTTCTAAACTATAAAAATGAGATTCTAAGGGAAGTGATTTTATTTTTTTTAAACTAGACATTGGAGGAGAAATTTTCAAAAATACCCAAAGAGGTACAAGAAACTATATAGACATTATATGTCATGTATTTATATTATAGAAATCAATTATTAGTTTTCAATGGGTATATGATACTGATTGTACAATATTAAAGTGCTGAAAATATATATTTGAGTTTAAACTGAAGTAGGTTTAACGATTAGACCATAATGTATATATTAAAATGGTAGATAAAAGGTTTCTACATTAAATAGTTGAATATATTCAATTAATATAAATCTATATTGTATTATATTTAATTTTTCATGTTTTAATCTTATTTTCCCTATATGTGTTAAAATGTGTTATTATAAACAAGTATTTTTTATCAATAAATGAGTTGATTATTTTGATACACATGGTTATGTATAATCATAATGTACAACATGTTTGAAAATAAGAGAATGATAAAAGTATTTTATCTTAGATAAAAGTGTTTCAGGAATTTTATTTTCTATAATAAGAAATAAAGTGTTCCCACAACCCTTCATTGGAATATTTTTAAGAATAGTGTATTCTTTTTAATATATTCCTATAAACTCAAAGGATAAAACATTTTATAAAGTTGTTAATATTTTATCTATTACATATTACTAATTATTTAAATAAGTGTTATTTGATAAATACCAAGGATTTGGTGTGTCGTATAACAATATTATGAGGAAAATATAGGTTCTAATATGCTTGAAGGAGTATTTTTGGACTTAGATAAATTAAAATTGTAATAAAAATGATTAAACCTATCTAATTTAATGTGAATGTCACTTAATATAAAAAAAATATTCAGTTTATGTCGGTAAATAATGTAAATTGATATATGTTTTTTCATAAAAAAGTTAATGTCACTTTATATCATAAAAGTGTTTCAGACATGTTGGTGAAAAAATATATAAATACAGACTGTTATATTTTGTTTCAAAAATTATGTCAACTTTTACTAAATATAAATGGTCCAAATATGATGATGAATTTAGAAATATTTTTATGTGGACTAAAAAATAAATTAACATCAAAAAAATTATATTTTGTGAATTAAAGGAATTTTAATACTATTTTCAAAGAGTTGGACATTAAGAATATGATTTCGAAGTCTCTCCATTATTCAAACAAACATTATTCCTAGATCTTTCTCCCTTAATGAGTTTAGTGGGAGGTTTTTATCATATTTTCATATAAATATGTGGTAGTAATTACATTGATATGCAATGAGTTTAACAAAATAATAAATGTGAAACAAACACAAGGCCTCTCTGGTGGTCTATCATATGATATTTTATTAGATGATATCTTATTTTCAGTTTTGTTAATATTCTTAAAAGAGATTGAAAATATAGAATATATTATGTTTTACCAAAGGTAGTCTATACTTTATTAATCTTCCATGTTGGCTATAAATATTATGTAAATTGAGATGATAATTCACCTTTCAAAGTGTGACTTTGAGACTTTTTGTAACATATGCTTATCATGAGGTATTGTTGGGTTTTTATGAAATTTTAATGTTAGGTTGGGTGGGATTTCATATATATATATATAATATACTCATGTAACACAAAAAAAAATTGTGTCCTGGGTAACCCACCATGTAAACCACATGGAGTGTCATACACTATATATTTGATATACAAGGGCTGTACAATTTGTATTTAATCACCATAAATGGTGTTAAAAATATACTTATCATGAGAAAAAATATAATTTAACACATCTCTTACCCCATCCTTGAGGATTAACTAATTTTTTGGTGGATGGGTATTTTTTTGATCATGCCATTGGTTGAGGATTAACCAAGATGGGATTTGTCTTATTATATGACGAGTACAACATTTGAGCCCTATATTGAGATAAACCAAAGAAGTTTATGAAAATATATAGATAATATAAAATCGATGCACCTATATAATTTGATTAGGGGCTTCTGATATGATCATCAACTTAGGTGAATTGCATGAGATGTTTTTATATGTTTGGTCAGTATATACTCAATGAATCAAGAATCTATGAGTGTGTTATATGGGATTGACATACCTGGTTTCCCATGGTTAGTTGATACCATAGAAAAAGTGATTATATGATTATTTATACTTTTATATGGAACAACTGGTGGTCACATGGATGGAGATAAAAGTGTTTAATATTGATCATGACTGATTCCCTTATAACTTAAGTTGCATTGATGCATTTCAGGAGGTCAATCTAGGATCGCATTTATGGATTTCAGAATTCATTATTATTTTTAAACATCAAAGGCCCATTGGGTCCCACTTTTCTTTGTGTGAATTAGGATTAAGTTTTTCTATGAAGTGATTTTATAAAACATTTAAAGCAACAAAAAAATTAGTTTGGATGATATCCAAAAAAAGTGTTGGGTTGATTTTTAAAAGTTATTCCAAATGATTTATTATTTTAGAAAAATTGATGATATCTTTACCAACATGTTTTTTGGTAGATGTAAATAAGGGATTTTGGATATGGTTTCCCAATTTATTACATGATATATTACATAAGGGGAAAATATCACTAAGTTTATGAGGATTTTGTGCAAGTGGTCGATTAATGGAAATGCACACTAAAAGTTTCTCGATAATATGGTGGTTTAGACCATGTTAGGGTCTATTTTGGTGTAAACCATGACATAGTGAGGGTCACTACACCATGGTTTTATTTATGAAAGTTTACATGATATATGATATCTCATCTTTCATCCTATATATTCTAATACAACTATCATCATTAGTTTGGATCATTAGGTGATGATGATTAGAGGAATTTTAATATCCAACTTAAATTTTTAAGCATTTTATAATCAATCATAAATGAAGGGACTATAATTTTAACAGTTATAACTCATGAAAAATTTATGAAATGCTCTATTTAATGAATCCAACAAATTTGGTATCTAAAATTTCTTTATGTATGTCTATATATTTCTTCTTAGTTTGTGATTAAAGTGGTATGAATCACTATGAAACTCCTTAGATGAATTTCTAACTTTCTATTATTCTCTATTCCTATTTAAACTCAATGTTCTAGAAAAATTCAAGGAAGAGAGAATCCAGACATTAAGAGATTTATCTAGACCACGGGTACCCTAAGAGGAGGGAACCCATTGGATGGTTCTTAATGATCATTATCAAAATTATGTGGATGGGATAGGTCTACAGAGAATAAGTTATTCCATTATTTCATTGTTGTATCATTCATTCCAATCATATTGACAGATTCTAGATGTTTTTTTGGGGTTTAGTTTTTTTATGCAACATTTTGAATGATAATTATCCCACTAAAACAATTGAATTGTATTAAAGAAAATATATCAATGTTTGTATTTATTATCATGTGAATAAGGAAACAAGAAAATAGGGTTTCTAGGTACCATGACACAGTTGATTCCAACAAAAAAAATAGTTCTTATGTTTTAGGGAACCATCACAAATCTGAGGGGAAACACTCGTTTTTGTTATTGAATATTTCATATCACACCATAGTCCATTGAAAATGAAATTTATTAATAGATATAGAAATACATTAAAACACAATATAATTTATCTATCACACTATGTTGTGGTAATTATATCTTTATGTTATGGTTGGTCACCACCATGAAGGAAAAACATGAAATATTATAATAGGACACTGTATTTACATATCAATTTTTCTATCTGAAACAAATTCTTCTAAAATAGACACATACTCCCTAAAATAACATGTCCATCATATTTTCATCCTAAAATGGCAAGGTATCCTCAAAAGAACTTAGATAACTCAAAACATATTACAAAATGGTCATGGTTTATGGAATTATCATAGGTGAAAAATGAAATCCACTATGTCATGGTATAAACCATGGTGAGTTACATTTTGAAGGAAGATATCCTTTTTTTAAAATTATGAAAAACCCTCCCCGATGCAAGCCCATGATAAATCCGAGGGGGGGGGGGAATTAAACCATACCAAAAACATTTTGGTTGATGTGATCTAGGTATAAAGTGCATTTACTTAGTTAAAAATATATAGAAGTATAAAAGTGTTTATATTGACTTGTGGTTATATTGTAAATGTAAATATACAATTTTTATGTTTGTAGCCTTCTTTGGAGAATGTGTGATTCATGTAAGAATTTTCATAATTTATGATACGTTAATTATTTAATAATAAAATTATTCATAAATGTCAGATATTTTTAAAATATAAAAGTGTTCACATTAAAACCGGAGAAAAAACAACATGAAATGTTTATATGTAATAAAAGTGAATTGTTCATGTCTTTAAGTTCCTAAATTTTGAAAAAGTGTTTATAATTTATTTATAAATTTTTCATAAATTATTTATTCTATTTTTAAATATATTTATTATTTATTTTTTTATTTTATTCTCTTTTTTTATTCACGGGTATAATTTTCTTATTATGAATATGTGTATGATTTAGTCTAAAAGTTTTTAAATTAATTCCTTAAATTATCGTACATACTTTTAAGAAGTTACATTCTAGGTATAAAATTGATATATTTTTTGTTTACCTTAACTCTGTATTGTTCATGAGTTGTGTAAATAGTTACACATCAATATTTTATGAACATATTTATTTTTTGGAAGGAATAGGGATTCTAAAATAAATCATTAGATACATGCATACATGGAATTTTAATACATGATATAAGATGGTGACATAAAATCCCCTTTAATAAAATTATGTTTCAGATTCATTTCAATGAAAAAAAATTTCAATACATCAAGTATCCAACTATATAGGTCATGGTAAATTTCGGTTTCCTAGGATTATTTTTCATAAGATAAGAAAATAATGGGTGATATGAATAGGATTATGTAACTATTTTGGGTATTTTATTTGGGTTAAAATTATCTGGGAAACCATTGTGAAGGATACAATATGAATATAATTGAGTTTAACCATATGGTGCATCAGGAAAGGAATTATATGCTCAACTATCCAAGAGTCATATATGATATGATTGGCCTGATGTATTTACTAAATATCTAATTGATGAGAGAAACACTAAACTGGACTCATTATTTAGTGTAATATAGATCTTATACCACTAATTAGGATGATTTATTTTAAAGGAGTAATCATTTTAATTATAACACATTTAATAAAGGTCCTTACTAAATAAATGCAAAACATGAATCTCGTTTTATGAAATATTCCATTAAAGATAAAATGGAATCATCCTAATTGAACTTTATTTTGATATCAACCTTAGATAATGATAATCATAATGGAAGAAACATCCTAGACTCGTATAGGTACTTGAGAATCATTATTAAGTTATATAGAATGTTATATGTGCTATAGTAGATAATTACTAAGAAACGTCATGCTAAAAAAACTATTCAAGTATAGAAATATACTTATGGTAAGAAAAGTAAATATTCTCTTTATGTCCCTATGTTGATTCTTGATTCAATGAATCCCAAATTAAAAAATACAAATGAAAATATTTAATTTTCTAAGATAAAATGAGACCTTAAAATATTACATCAAGAATAAACTAGACCTGATAAATATGAAGTTTCAAAAGCACTATTTTGATGAAATATGTTAGAAGGTACATCAATATCCAATTTTTTAATCCATATTATTCGGTATGTAATTGACTTAGAGAGACTAGGGTCACCACTTATGCTTTATTTGTCCATATGAATCGTTTATAAATCTCTACAAAAAAGGTTCTAATATTTTATTTTGACCTAAAATATGAATGAGTTAAAAAAACATTTACTCAATATCCTAAATTTTTTGAGGTTTATTGAGAAAGACATGGGAGGTCTAGAATCAAGTGACGTGAATATTTTATAATATGGAAAAGGTAAAAGTTTTGGATATAAGGATAACAACATAGGTCTTTAATGGTTCGTGATATTTTATAAACCAAAGAAAGGATCTTATAAGGTTAAGTAAGTGTTTTCACAGTGCAAAAAAATGGATACTTGGAGTATAAAATGACTAAAACACCTATAGGGGTGAAATAAACTCAATAGAGAGTCCAAAAAACTATTTATATTATACACATCAATTATTAGTTTTTAAAAGGTATATTGAACAGACTGTACATTATAAAAGTGTTGTAAATATGAATAAGGGTATAAAGTGAAAGACAGATTGATGGTTAAACCTTAATGTATGAATTAAAAGGATAGAGAAAGAGTTACTACATCAAGAAGTCAAATGAAATGGATTAATGTAAATTTTTGTTGGATTATAAATTATATATATATTTCAGATTGTTTTCCTATTATGTATTAATAGAAGTTATTGTAAATAATGATTTTTCCCACATAAATGATACGATTATTTTTATACAGATGGTTATATATGATATAATACTATAACTTATTTGAAAATTATATTAGGATAATAAGTGTTTATATAGGATAAAAGTGTTTTATACAAGTTATTTCTTAAAATATAAATAAAATTTCACATACTTCACTTAAGTTGAATATTTCAAATAATAAAGTATTCTTTAAAGTAAATTAATCTAAACATAAAGAATGACGTATTAAATATTTTCAATATTTTTTTATTAAATATTAATACATAATAAAACAAGTTTTATTTCATAAAATAATTTTTTGTGTTTCATAAAGTGATGGCCTTGTCCTTGGTGAATTAAATATAGGAGTAACATGTTAATTAATGGAATTTTTAGATAATTTAAGTGTAGGATTGTTTAAATTTTGTGTTTAAATGGGAGTTAATTTTTTAATTTGGTATTAATTCATGGAATTTAGATTTAGGAAAATGATTTTAGGTTTTTTTGGATGTGGTTTGATGGTTTTGATGAGTATAAAAGACCCAATTTTAGGCTTAGGTGTGTTTTGATTAGGAAATGAAAGGGTGATATTAGTGTGCGAATGACCAAAAGTCTAGTGGGATTCTATATAAATTCAGGTGTCTAACTAGTGATTGTGTATCCATACAATATTTATCATAATTTTTGTTGAGGATAATTAGAACTCCAATGTAAACATAGGTAGTTTTTGTTAAAATTATTAAATAAAGAAAAAACATTAATTTTATTCTCTCTATTTTATTCCACAAACTCCCCCTCCGTTCCCCTAATTCTTTATTAAACAAAATATCCTAATGATATCCTCTTATCCCCTCCCAAGATCCAATACTCCTATTCCATGATCAATAATTTGGTGGGTTATTTAAGACTAAGGTTAGGTAAGACCTTCCATATCTTATCCCTTCCCTTTTTTGACATTATCATTATTTTCCTACTGTGAGTCAGTTTATTGATTTTAATATTTCACCAAATTCATGGTATAATCCCTTAGAACCCCTTTTATTATATTTATTTATGTTATAAAATACCCCAAGTGAAGTATTTATAACCTTATTCTCAATTCCTTGATTTATTTTTGTTGCATAGTAGATTTATTAGGTTTTACTTAATTTTAAAATTTGATTTGTAGATTTTTGGATTATTCTAATTGGCCCTTCTTATAGATTAATCAGTGGTATTATTATTTGAACATTTTTTTATTGGTTTTAGAAAGTTTTTTGGTATTTTGATTTTTTTTTATAGTTCCATGAGTAATTCATTAAGATAATTATGTAATATTGTCTTGGTGATTTTTTTAGGGTTGATCAAGGGTGTTTTGGATGGATAAATCACTTGAATGGTTAAGTTTATGTGTTCTCAACTCCTTTGGTAGGTCTTTTGGATATTCTAATAATATTCGTTCCACTAAATTTCTAAAACTAAAAATAATGAATAGTTAATTATTTTCAAAATTATAAATAAACGGTTCTTCCAATATAATTTTTATATAATAAAATATGTCCTTTGAAATTGAGTTTTAGAATATATTTTTATGGGTCAAATGATAATTATTTTTTCTTTAAACCATGTCATATAACCTTGTGTGATAAATATTTATTTCTAACGTTACTACATAAATTTAAAACAAAAACATAAACATGTCTCAAGTAGGGTGCTTTTATTATATTCTACTATAACATCTTATATCCTTATATGTAACCCTAGAGATGAAACATGTTATCATTCTTGCTTGACTAGTTGATCATAATAAACATTCTTGATTATTAATGTGAGCCAAAAAAGTGTGTTACTTTTACTTTTATTCAAAATTAATGAAGAATATCTAAAATTATTGTTCAAATAGTGTGACCTGGATTTATTAAGAACACCTTTTCTTTGATCATTACCATATTATAATGAGAAATTAAATTACCTCCCACCATAACCTGAATAATTTAGAATAATATGTTCCAAACTTAACCCCAGTTAATAGGTACATCTGTAGTGTAGTGAAAATTTTGTTACATGAGTGTAATGAAATGATGAATCTTTTAAGTGTTTGGCCTTTAGCAATAATAATTTTTATAAAAAAAATAATTATTCTAAACATGAACTCATTTTCTTTAAATGAGGTGTAAAGTTATTTTTGATTATTTTTTGGTCATAAAACTATAACTTTATTTTATCAAACCATACTTCCTTTAGGGAAATTAAAGATAACTTTTTTTGATAATGTAAATCTAAAAGTATAATTATAAAATTTCTTAATGAGTGAATCTTTTCTGTAGTATAAATATAGTGTAAAAATTGTCCATAACATAAACTGAAATTTTTAGTAAGAATTTTTTTTTCATAATCGTGTTTTAAATAATAAAAAATTATTTAAAAAAACATAAATTATGAATTAGAATACGTAATTTAATTATAAAATTATTACTTTATTCTTCCTTGGGGTTACAATAGG
Organism: Viscum album; assembly: GCA_963277665.1. NCBI lineage: Eukaryota > Viridiplantae > Streptophyta > Magnoliopsida > Santalales > Viscaceae > Viscum > Viscum album. The sequence goes on along the minus strand of OY728140.1, from coordinate 2,103,196,750 downwards.
TATGTATTAGTTATAACTAATACCACACTTAATATATTACCAACTATAATTCAATATACTACCCATGAAATGATTTAAATCTCATTTGCCTATATTTAAAACAAATCATGAGATTCTATCAACATAATTTCATGTATTTTCATGAATTTCCACTTAAGTTTCCTAAAAATAATATTATATCATCACTTGAGATATGTTTTTAATTTTGTTTATAAACATGAATATTAACATGATTTGGTCACCAAGAGTTTACAAAGGGTCTATGTTATGCTTGTTTATATTTATAATGTTGGAAATTTATTAAAGAAATGAATGTTAGAACTAGATCATGACCATATCCTTTAGATTTAATGAACATAATAGTTATTATGATTAAATTTCTATTGATAATGGATACTGATTTTTAATGTTGGTCAACATACTATTTGATTTATTCATATATACATGTATTCTTTCTATATAAACATTTTAAGAAGGTATATCAACTAATGTCATAGATAAAGTTAACATAGCTTGATATACATAATTAATACATTGATAAAAAGGTTTAATTATTACATCCAAAAATAGTAACACAGCCTAGAGACCTAAAGGTCATGTTTCATGGAGATGGGAAACCTAAAAACATTTATTTCTCATGATGTGAACATTTCTCCATAATCTAAATTCACTCTTAAACGTTCCATGGGACATAATCCTTATTAAATCATATGGAAGGTAAAATATAATAATAAGAGATCTTAAAAACTCAGTATATAATAACATCACAATGGCCATAAAGGACCAATCATAAACATCTGTAAAATCATAAATAAGAAAAATATCTTATTTAAAAGAACTTAAAAAATAAGTGTTAAACATAAGAATGAAAGATAGACATAACATCTAAAATGTAAATAATTTCAACATGGAATTAGAAAATAAAACATGATTCACATAATATGGTCTACAAAACATAATAAATAAATTGGAATAATCATAAACATTATATTTATTATCATTATAAACTTGTTTACCTACTAACCCATCAATTAAAAAAATTTGAGTAGCACTAAAATCCATTACACTCGCCCTTTATGAACCTAGATAATTACTAACCTATTCACATAAAATTTCTATCTCATTATATATAATACTTTAACCAATGTATTGTAGGGAGATATAGGTATTACCTTTCTATTAATCTATATATTTGTGTGCCACTTAAAAAACATCACAACATAAAATTACCCATAGAAAAAAATGGGATCATGGCATTTAAAAATAATAATATAAATAATCCATTGAAATAAAATAAGATTAAAAAAAATCCAAATTGAATTAATTAAATTTACATAAATAACCCATGAAAATAATATATGTTTCATAAAACATCCTTCTAATATCATTAACTAAATAAATTTGTATTGAAAACTTGATCACCAAAAATAAACACATAAGAAAATAATAATACAGGATGACACATAAAACATAAATTCATTAGATTAAGATCATTTTTAAAGATAATTAAAACCAAATAATTTAAATATAGTTTTGAAAATATTTTGAATTCATCATTATAAAAGTCATAGCTACAAGTATCTTTTAAAAAAATCTCATTTTTTAAGAAAATTTAAAAGAACAACTTTCATGAAAATGTAATTGGTTTAGAAGAACTTTTTACATAGGAGTAGGAAATTTGAAATCATTTAAATGGTAAATTCATGGTAAAATGAAGTTTAAATAAGAAATTATATAACTCAAAGATAGGATTTTGAGTTAGCAAATCCTATACTTTTACCCTTGATTTCAATAAAAGGGATTTAACTTCATGTACCTTACAGATAAATATATTAATTACCTATTTTAGATCCTTATTCATATACATTTGCATTTATAATATTCATAAATAACAATTCTATTCATATATTACATTTTTCAATATATTGTCAACATCGAGTGTTAATGATCTTGGCCATTTTGAACTAGGTACATAAAAGCTACGACGATACTGCTTTTTCTCGCAAATAGTATCATTTAAAAACCAATAAATATACTAGAATTTTTTTTTAAAATATAATGTTATAATACCATTACATGGGGTTTCTAGTTGAATTTCATAAAAACAAAATGGAAATAAACTAGTTTTCAGTTATTTAAAGATATTGGAGGATTATCATATAATGATTGTTTATTTTTGTATTATACAAAATGAATCATATTTATGTTATATATTAATTTTATATATAATATATACTAATATAATATAAACTAAAACCATCCATGGTTGTAAGTGAATGAAAATGAAACAAGTTTCTTCATGGAGGTGGTAGTCTGCATAACACAACATTTCCATTTCTGATACTTAATGAATGAGATGGGTGGTGGTGGATAGAAATTGATCATTTCGGAATTATAAATACATTTTATAAATAATATTTATTCATAAATACCACCATTAATACCATCCATGTGGGTTGGTGATGAAAAATAAAAAGCACTACTTTATGGAGGTGGTAATATGTGAACATGCACTAACAATGATTCTTATATTTATTGTTATATGTAAGAAAATATAAAATCATTTACCATTATTATAAAAAAATCTCAACACAAAAATTATATATTATATTATTATTATACTATGGTTATGGTTTTTTAGAAAATAAATAATAATTAAGAAATGTTAAGAAATATGTGATAACTACATTGAGACCTTAAACATCTTATTGATTAAGGCCTTCAATTTGAGGGAGTTAAAATAATTTTTGATGGCCAATAGAAATAAGTAATTTAAATGAATTATAGAATTGAATATTTGGGTATGGTTTCAAAAAAAATCAAAATAGTATTGGAGTATTGAAAGGGTGAAATTGATCCCACTTTTATAATGAAGAAGAGGTACTTTTTCATGAAATGTTTTTTAAGAGGTAAGAATGGAATGCCTTGAAATTTAGGTGAGGTAAGGTTTGTAATAATTTTATATAATACTTTAAAACCTAATAATTTGTTATTATAAGGTGTAATGTTTTTTTTAATTTAAGAGAATTTGAACCACCTTAGACTAGCCATTTAAACACATATTAATATTAGTTAAATATTAATCATGTAAATTATTTAATTTATAAAATATAATTGGACATATATTACAAAATTTATACATGATAATTTCAAATTTCAGATCCATTTAACCACAATCATTTAATAAATATGAAAAAATATGATTTTAAATTAAACTCACTTAAAAATTGTTTTTAATAAAAAGAGTGTTTTAATATTTAAACTTATTTATATGATAAATTTTTTATGGTTACTGATTTTAATGATAGTAATTAATTTATAATAAAAAATTAAAGTTAGTGGTCTTTGAAGGAAATCAACAACCTAATTTCACTAGGAAAATATTTAACTTAAAGGAAACAAATAGAAACAATTTTTAAACTCGAATAAATTGATTCTTAAGTTTTAATATATTTAAATTATAATTTATAAGTTCAAAAAATATTTTAGATTTTATAATTATACTCTTATAATATATTTTTGATAAATTAAAATTTTTTATATGGCCTTTAACATATATTAATAATGTGATAAAATCAATCATTTTCAAAAAACTGTATTTTTCAATATTCACCTAAAAATATATTGTTTTAGAACTATTCTATAAATTCATATTATGTTAATATGAACATGATAAATAAAAAATTCATTTTTCCAAATTAAAAACAAAAAATTGATTATTTTACCTTTAAAATAAGATCATAAAATATCTTTATAAATAGTTTCTTATAGGGAAACATTATTTTTGTCATATTAAGAATTCTTCTAATATTAGTGATAATCATAAATTTATAACACTCAGAGAAATATCCATTTTATTAAAAATATTTTAATAATAAAAATGTATTTTATTATTTTTATAGAAGTACTAATTCATTTAGATGTTTAAGTAATATTTTATTTTATTTTTTATTATATATATATATATATATATTTCATAATTCCGTTATCGCTATTTATACCTATTGAATCAGTAGATACTTTATGATGGTTTATATTTTTTTATTTTCATTCTGGTGTATAGTTAAAATCATGGGGCACAATATTTATTTTAGGATAAATGATAAGGTCGTTAAATTCTACCCCCTAAAAGAATTATGCCCGTGAAATTTTATTTTAGGGAAGGAAACAAGTGAGTAAGATATTCCATCATCACATCCTCAGGTTCCTGTATATCCTCCTCAAACATATTATTTCTACATATAACTTTGATCAAATGAGTAGAATTCTTCTGAAACACCTTATCTATTTGATCTAATATCTTCATGATTTTTTTCATAGGAGAGGTCATATTCCAATTCCATAGCTTCTATGTTTGGTAAATGGGATGGATCATTTATGTACTTCCACAGAAAATGATACATGGAAGACATCATGCACTTAGGGGAGGTCAGTAGGGAGTTATAAGTGAAAATATAAAACTAAAAAATTTTCAAGTTGAAATATCCTTAGATTTTAAAATAAGACTATGCTCGATAACTTTCTTAACACGCAATATTGAACTTTAAGTTAATTGCGATATACAATTAAAATATTCATATTTAAATGTGATCATTATATCCTAGACATTTAATTGGAGGGTTTGAATAGTATTAACCACATTATTAAATATATATAAATGTCTCAATTATTACAAATTTATTGATTAATTCTTAATAAATTAGCACTCAATTTTTAGTAACATAATTTTATTCTTCAAAAATATGTTTTCTTTAAAAATAGTTTTTATTTATTTTTGTTAGATAATGTTGTATTTTTTTAAATTTAATGAATTATATTTTATAAAAATTATATCATTTTTTATATTATAATTTAAAATTTATCTTAGATTTAAATTTTGTGATTTTTTTTGAAAAGTTTGGTTTTTCAATGAATAGTTTAAAATAAAGATTTTATTGAAGATTGTATTTTCTTTTTAAGCTTTTATAAAGTAAGATTGTATTTTGGATTAGTTTTAAAATTTAATGAGTTAATTATCATTAAAAATAACCCAATTATTGTAATTTTATTTAATTTAATTCTTGAATTTGGTATAAAAATATTTTTTATACTTAAAAAGGAAATTATCTAAAAACCCACCTTTCATCACCTTTGGATTGTTTAATTTTAAATAAAATTATATAACATATATAAATTTAATCTTGAAAATTTGAATCAATATTTCAAATTATGTGGTCCAAATTTGGTAAATAGGTAACCATATTTTTTGTCATTATGAATAGTAATCATAGTAAATTGTTGTTACCGTGGTAAAGGTAAATTGGGTTAATTAAGGTTAAAACTAAGGTGATGAGGTTTAAAATTCATTTAATAATTTATTTAATTTTATCAGTCTATTTGATACATAAATATCTAAAATTCAAAAATATGACTTTTTTCCATTTATCTTTTATTTTGACAATTATAATATTTAAGTAAAGGATAAAGTCAAAAGTGTCAGTCTCTTTATTTTAATATCTATAATATTTTGGGACAAGGATAAAAAATATTCATATGTAAATTTATATTTTAAATTTGTTTGAATTTTTATCATGTTAATTTTTTTAAATTTTAGTGATGGAATAATTACCTTAAATTATTATGTAATGTCGACACTGTGCTTGTGCAAGTAGTAGAAAAATCATGAAATTAATTTTAACAACTCTAAAATTAAAATTTTTTAGGATATTTATAGCTTTCCACAAATTTTATATAATAAAAATAAATATTAGGGTTGTGTGAATATATTAGATTCTAATTTCATTGATTTCATGTTGTTTTAAATGTCAAATTAAATGAATAGTTCCAAAAATAGCATTAATGATGTTTTTTAATAAACAATATTGCATTAAATGATTTAAAATTTCCAAAAATACTATATTCATCCAAGTTAATTGTATAAGGTTTAAAATATCAATAATGTTCCCTTTATTTGTCACATTACCTTTAATAGTAAATTTCATGACCCCTAAAGAGTAAAAAAATTTGATATCATGGTTACTGTCAAAAGGGTTAATAGGGTTGAAAACAAAGAGGTAAGGGTTAAAACATCACCTAAACTAGTCCAAATTTCAATTTATGATATTATTTAGACTAATATTTATCCTATATTCAATATATATTTATTCTTATCAGTTTTTTCAATAAAACTAATTTATATTAATTGAATACTTTATCAAATTCCAAGAGTGTCACTCACCTCACTTATAAAAGATAACCTCCTATCCTATCTAACTCACACCATTTGGTAACTATATCTTATAAAGTACCTAAAATAAACCCTTCCTATCATCCCTCACCATGTATTATAGGCCTTTTTTTTAGAATACTAACTTAGGAAGGATTTTTGTATGAACCTATAGAGGTTGTATGAAGAAGTGGTATAGTTCTTAACCAAGAATTTTGATTTTATTTCTTCTCATAAATAATTAAGATATTATTAAACCATTATGAAATAATAAAATCCATATCTTATATATAATTATGTTTTCTTATGCTAATTTCATAACCTATATCCATATAATCTTCCATAAAATACAAAACAAAACCATCGTTTGTGTGTACGGTGGACAACCGTCTCCCGAACAGATTTAATTCATTTCCACCACCACTTCCCACAAATGGTTATAATGATTCATTTAATATAAATACATATATGATATAAATTACATATTTATTATAACACCCTAATATTTTTTTATTTATTATTTTTTAATTAATTTAATCTTTTTGATATTTTCATTTCACGCAACACTGAAAGTAGTTTATTTTATATTAATGCTCTAGGTTTGGTTTGGGTTATATAAAAAAAATCAGGCACGAATCACCCAATAAATTTTAAATTTCACTACAATGAACACCATGGATAGCTTGTGTTCTACAAAAAATGACTTTCCTCGATGGCTTGTGTAACACGCAAGACATAATAATGATAATGATATATTATTATAATATTTTTTTAAATAAACTGGCCATTAAATTAGTAGTTAGAAAAAGGTTTAACTAACTTATGAAAATATATTATTTTAAAAAGTATAAAGTGAACTCATTGGATACAAATTAATTATAAAATAATATGAGAACCGATTTAATATAATGAAAAATATAATTATTTATATCCGACAAAACTATTTTACCATTACAAATTAAATTAATTACAATTAGTGAGTGATATTAATGTGATATATATATATATATATATATTATATTAAATAAAATATTTTTGATATTAATATAATATATTTGATGGGCTTAAGGTAAAAACAAACCCAATTTTATGCATACAATACTATATTTTTATTAAGGCATTTTTACCACCATTTAATGGAGAACCGATTTTAAGACTGGTTTTTGTAAATTTTATTGATTATTTATGTCAAAATAAACTTTTTTTTGAAATATAAACACGAAAATTATGTTTTAAAAATTTCTGTTATTTTTTTGTGAAGTTTCATTTTTTAATAAACAATTAAAGATACTGAAATTTAATTCAAAACTGATTTTTCATCTAATTTATTTATAAGGTTAAATTATATTTTAAATTTGTTTTAAAGTTTAATTAGTTAATATTTTAATCAATTTATACAATTTATTTCATTGGTCTCAATTTTACTTTGAAATTGATAATAGAAACATAGAAAACTTTTAGAGTTTTTTACTTTAAAAACTCGCTTTGTCATTCTCTCCACAGGATTAAATTTTGAATATTTCTGAAAATTATATTATTTTAATTCAAAAAAATGGATCCCATATTTATAATCAGAATAATTTATAATGTCAAATATGGTCAAAATAGATTTTGAAAAAAAATATTTTTGAATATAATTAAAATTAAATACATCGAATAAAGAAACATTAATCTTAACAAAGGGATAAAGCTTAAACTTAAGGGCCTAAATGACCTAAAAACATGTCAAAAACCCATTGTATGGAAATATTTAGGACAAAAACCATCCATTATTTATTTTATCTACTTTCTATGGCTTTGTTTAGGTAAAAATATGGGTACACATAACTTGTTCTAAAAAATTCCAAATGTGTCCCCTCCCTTTCTTATAAAAGACCACCACGTTTCCCTCTTCTTCACACCTCTCAAACATCTTAGGTTTAGAAAATATATTCCCAATAAACTTCCAAAAATCACTCCCTTAATACTTTAACACTACCTTTGTGAGGAAATCAATCCTAGGAATCCCTTTGGTGAAAACCAAAAGGAGTTATCCAATGAAGAGGCAACATCCCTCCTCAGGCTTCTTTCGTTTATTTTCCATTCTCCATTCAATAAAATATTATTATTAATTGATTGGAAAAAATACCAGAATAATAAATATACTAAGATGTTTTTATGTCATTTTTTCTACCTAAACTAACACACACTTCCATTTAATGGGTAACAAATATATTGTTTACGTGTACAGTGAACTACGGCCTCACAAAATGATGATTGTTCATTTTTTTCCTTTACCGCCTATCATGGTGGAAATTATGATGGAAAATATATTTATATATAATATATATGACATTTATAAAGTATTTTTTCTTCTTTAGTTTTTTAATAATAACACACATTTATGCTTTCAACCCTTTTTAAATATGATAATTTCGTTTGAGGAAGTGCATACTACAACCCCCTAAAGGCGATGTAATTTTTTTTCACACTACATGGAATGTATTAAGGATTTTTTTAGTGAAATTATATTATATATATGACATAATAATGATACTATAATTTTATTACATACATATATACATATATTTAATTTTATTTATTTCTTTCAATATGATAATAAAATGGAATCAATGTTCATGCGTACGTATGGTCTGTTGTCTCCATGAATGGTGTATTACATTTTTACACTTATATATTATATAAATTATTATAGTATACATATAATTAATATAAATGATATTTATATAATTTTTTAAATTCGATAAATCATGATATAAGTATAAGTACCAAAGATACAAAAAATAAAGACATATGTGAAAAACAAAGCGAATATTACCCAAAGTGAAACCTTAACATAGAAATGTTAATAAGCGGGTAATATAAAGTCATAATAAAACAATATATGGTATTATATATAAAAATATGGTTCTAATATAGATTTATAATAAACATATATTTATTATACATTAGGTTTGAATGAGTATGATGAGAGTCAAAACACAAAGTAAGGGGATTTTATCTCACTTTTTATTTTCATGAAATACGTGCCTTATTCACCACTAACTTATTTTATGTGATGTATGTACTGAACATGAATGTATTATATTCATATTATACATATATTTATGGATATTTACATATCTATTTTATGACCTTTCTCACATGTGGTTTTATTTTCAAAAGTTATCGAATCTGTAAGATAGTTTGTCTCAATTTACCTTCTTTGAGACATATGTTATGTTATGCACCAACATTAATTTTATGTGGTTTATATGACATGTAATACTGTGAATATAAATTTTTTAATAATATTTTAAGATTCATGTAATTTCATTTTATTACATGGAGAGTATGATCCCATGTTACTATATGGTAAGAGTTTATTGAAACAATCCCATCATTTATTGGAATTATTTATGATTATGATTCCATTGATGAAATATTACGATCCATATCTCAATAACATTCATGATATTTTTTATACTATATTTATTCAATATATATTCATGTATTAGTTTAAATTTTCTACTATTATGTATTTAATACAACTATGAAAATGTTTTTAGGGAAGTCTAACCTTATCTCTATCTTAGGTAAGAAATATGTGTTTCTTAAAGACGGTGTTTTCTAAAATTTTCCAAAAATATTCTACTATTATAATATAATATTTAAAATAAATTTTTACCCATTTTTTCCCTTTCAAACATATGTTTTTAAAAAAAGAATATTCTTGTCATTTTTTGGTCTAGGCACTTTTTAAAACTGTTTACGGTGATAAAGGAATGTTCGGTATGTACAGATTTACCCACCATCATGGCCGTCATTCCATTAAAGATTACTTTATAATATTAAAATATTGTTTTTTAACTAAATTGTTTTCATAAACTTATGAAAATTCTTTGTTTTATAGTGTTTTTCATGAAAATGGGTTTCAAGATTATTTAATATGTTTTTAGAGGGAAAAAGTTTCCAAAACATTTTAAATATCATATTATATTTTCAAGAGAAAATATTGTTGAAACTATTTTCATGCTTCTTTCATATGTTTTGAATGATTTTTTTTAAAACATTTTCAAGCATCCTTCATTGTTATTCAAGTATAAAGTTTTTCAAAATAATTTCATACATTATTTGTAAATTTTCAAAGTATTTTCAATCAAATGTTTTTCAATACATTTTCAAGCTTCTTTTATAAGTTTTCAAAGATAATGGTTTTTAAAACATTTTCAAGCTCTATTTATATTTTTCAATGAAAATTTTTTTCCAAAAGGTTTTCAAATATTTATGTATAATTTTTCAAGTTTATTTTCATGAAAATGTCTTTCAAAGGGATTAATTTTTTAAAGAACCTTTTTCGAAGGATAAATATATTTTCATCAAGAAATTATTTTATAGATATTTCAACATTATTTTACATCTAAGATGAAACCCATTAATTTAAATAATCCCCTTATAAAAAATGATTCAAGGGGTTTATTCATATCCTTTCTCTAAATGTTTTATGTTTTAATGGCATGATGTTTATGAAACTCGTTCCTCTTCCAAAGGTTTTATGTTTGTGAAACCCGCTTCTTGTAATGGGTTATGATCTAATGAAATGATTATGAAACTTTTTTCCATAGTTTAATAAATAATTACATGTTTATGATACCCATTTCATTTCATGGGATTATGATAGGATGTTTATAAAACTTATCACTTTTTGTAGGTCATGATAGGATAAATGTTTTATTATTTTTTGGAATGTGTATGAATGTTTTTGTTATGATATTGGTGGGAACAATATCTCCCTAGAATGAATAGGGTAATGATTTAAATATCATGAGATAATTAAGTAAATCACATCGATGGGCTTGATCCACTATGGGAATATAGGGAAACCTGATCCCTTATAAGAAAAGGACTGCGACTGGGGATGGTTGTGTGTCCCACCCAGTAAGTGTATTCACCATAAAGTTGGAAGATGGCGAACTCTGATCCACCATGGGAAGATAGGGAAACTCAATCCCTTATAAGGAAATGATTTTGACTGGGAATGTATTGTGTCCCTCCCAGTATGTATGGTTCCCATGATGTGCCTTAATAAGTTATAGCAGTGAGTCTTGACTTATTGGTAATGATATCACATGTCTATATATATGAAAATTCCATGTCCTATTCACATGATTTTCTTTCTTGGATTTTGTTCTTTGTTACCTTATGATTCATATCTTATAAATTTCCATGCTTTGTTACATTATTCATGTTTATCATATTTGATATGCAGGGTATAATCATCTAATATTATGACCATGTTCTCATATCCCTATGCCCATGTTTATGCTTTTATACCTCCCTTGATTACCATTATTGGGCATCTGATATCACCCCATTTATGTTTCCTTCAACAACTTATGAAGATATTTATTAAGTATACTATGTTTGAGAAGTAATCTAGTCATTAAAAACCTAGTGGGATAAAATATAGCTCACTTATATACCATTGTTTATGTTTTTATGTTTCCAAAGGAACTATAATAATATAGTCTCCGGGCATCTATTTATGTAATGTTTTAATTATTCCACAAGAGTTATATAATTTCTATGTATATTAATACTGGGTTGTTATAGTCAGTATTAGAGTACATGTTTAGTTAACCTCTGGAAACTAGAATGATAAAACTTTAGTGGGATGCCTAGGTATGTATTTAATGATATGTCTCAAGATGTCTCTAAAGATAAGTAAAAGTATGAGGTAACGTATAGGAAAGTTTCCTAGATTAATGGTAAATGATAGGGCTAGTGGTTTACTATGAATACATCTTTGTATGGATAATACAAGTGGATGTAGATCTAGAATAGATGTACCTATGGGTAACATCTCTAACAAGGTGGATTTGTCCTGACTCGGTGTAACATGGTATATGACAATGGGTCTTACTGCACACCTGGTTTGACACTCCTATGGGATATACTTTGGGAATTCAGAAACTCTTTATGAATAATCATAAAGGATTTAGATAGAGGGTGAATATGAATAAAATAGGATAAACCTAAGGTTTCATTTGTTAAAGAAGTTGGTGTCATGATTTATAATTCATATAACTAATTATTTTTCTTGAATATGTGGTTTTATTATATGATATGTGTTTCTCACCTTAAGCTTTCCAATTTTGGTCAATAGACATAACTATAAGGAACATGTTTAAAATTTAATGTTTCGTATGTATAAAGTATGGGCATTATGAAAATAAATTTTCCAAGTGGAAATCCCATAATGAGAATCAGGAAAGTTGTATGAGTATTGGTTATACTTATGAATATAAAGATACTACAAACAACATATGAAATGTATATGATGTTATTTTTTTATTGATTACATTATGAATAAGAAGCATGAATAGATTAAGGTTGAGGAACCTGAAAACTTGAGTTGTATTTAATATTCCAGGAAAGTGGTCTGAAGGAATAAGTTGATGAATCCAGAGTAATGGTTTAATAATAATGTTGGATAAATAAAGTATTTATGTTTTGTAATTAAAATATTATGTAATATAAATCATGAAATATATATATATTAAGATTAAGTTTTCATTAAGGATAAAGAGAACATGTTTAATGGTGATGAAGACATATAAAAGTGAATTTTGATTTGGAGAATACAACCCTTAATTAATTTCTGATGTTGAGATAATGATGTTTGGATAAAGCCATGTTGGATACGAATAAGTAAATTGGAAGGTACGGATGAAACTGGAACTGATTATTGAAAAAGTGATATATGAAATCAATGATGAAGTTTATAACTTCTTGGATTTAAAGAATGTATCTAGTAATCATTAGAGTAATGAAGAATTTATTTTTTCCAAAAGTATTTATGGTAATTTAGGTTATTACCATGTTTTAGGGAATATTTGATAATGGTATTACCATGTTTGGAATGGTACAACCAAGCTGTTCTTTTTGATATTTTGGTAATCAACGTTAAGCTGATTTCATGACCTTTTTTCTAATGTTTTTTATTTTCAACTTTTATAAGGGTTAAAAGGTTATCCATTCATGAAAATTTTAAGTTAAACATCGGATGAAGTATTTATTTTATGAGATTGTATTGAAAACCTTAGTTAAAAGGCTATTTAGTGATTAAACTTCTTTCAGGGGTGCCAATAAAATTTATTTTGGATATTATATTAGTGCAGTTTCATAAAAGGACATCATGTATGTCGGGTGACAACCAATAATGTACAAAAATTACACAGGTCTTGAACCCTTGACTGTAACGACCTGAAATTTTGAATAAATCTTGTTTCCTAATTTCATTTGTTATTTTATTTTTTATACTCAACAAAAATGTTTTATTTGATAACATGAGTATAATTAAAATGAGACAGTTGGGTTTAGACGGTTATATGACCATTGGTCAATATGACCGCTGGAAACTAAATGTTTTGATTATTGCCTCTAAATACAAGTAATCTTGGTTAATATTTATAGAAAGAAGATTCGATGTCCTCGCCCAGTAGTATTGGACCGATCGAAGCCAATCTAACAGAACTTGGGAAGGAGGTAGCACCACTGGGCTTTGCTCTGGACCAAACCCAAGCTGAACTCCATCGTGTGAAGCTAGAACGGAATCGCCTTTGCGAGAAGTTCAAACTAATAGAAATTACTACTCGTGCGATGTTAGCCGAGCCTCCCTCAGATTCTCTCACCTTAGCACACCTTACACTTAGGTCATATGCTGGTGTGATAAGGGGATATGTAAGGAGACCGTAACTGCCTTGTGTAATCCTTTGTTTTAAATAAAAATTGGGATTTCTTCTTATGATGAAGTTTATGAATTTTCAAATGATCGGATAAATATAGTATGCATATTTTTGATGAATTTTAGAAAAATGATATTTTAAAAATGGTTGTGTAAACCTTAAATAATTAAAAATGTGTAATGATTTTCGAAAAATGGTCTTCTACAATTATGTTCAGTACGAAATTTAGAGTCTAATAAGATCAACTTAATTTTTGATGAATAGTAAATTATGAATAGTGATTTTATGATTAGGATTAGTAATGTGTCCAAATGTATTAGTAATCTCACTTAAAGAAAGTATTAATATAATCTAGGCACCTTGATTAAGTAATGTGATTCAATAAAATGGTTAAATAACGGTTTCATAAATCATTATTCAAGTATTAGTTTTTTCGGGTGAATAGTTTTTTTTTACTTAAAAATTTAATTAAAAATATTTAGAAAATTATTTTTATAAAACGGATTTCATTTTTGAACTCAGAGCACCGGTATTATGCTATGGTAATTTTTGGGGTTTTTTTTCTGAAAAAAATGAATTCTCGGTGAATAGTGTTTTTATTTACAAATTAAATTAAAAATATTTAGAAAATTATTTTTATAAAATGGAGTTCATATTTGTAATCAGAGCGTTGATATTTGGTTAAGGTGAAATTTTGGGTTTATTCTGAGAAAGTTGAATTTTCGATGAATAGTGAAAATACAGTTTTTAAGTTACGGGTGTTTAATGACATCATTAAATGATGTATTAAGTTTGTAATCAATATGTTCGAATTATGAATAGTGAGATAAGGTATGAGGTGTCCCAAGTGGCCAATACCATGGGAAAATACCATGGGCAAGCCCATGGTTTTTCCAAAACCACTAATGAGGTGTCCCTTTGCCATTAATGCCTTGCCCCCTCATTTTCCCTATAAATACCAAGACATCCTCTCATCCATTCGACTCCCCACTCTCCCCCAACGAAGTTATGGTCTCATTACCTCCCAAAGAGTCCTCCCATTATTCCCCCAAGCCCTCAAGGTCCCAACCTTTTAGTTTTAAGAGTTGTGTTTTAAGGTAAGGGATCTGACCTCTCTCTTTCATTTCAAGTAATCTATTTTATGTCATTCCTTTTATGCTCCATGTTCTTATGTTGGAGGATGTTCTTTTATACTCCTCTTACTGCCATTTCATGTTCATATAATTATAGATCCCCTCTTACTCTCATTATTTCGTTTTATGAAGTTTTAAGTGGCGTCGTTAGGCTGCCGAAATTTTTGTAACGGATTCTTTCTCCCTTCTCATTTTTCAAGATCTATTATCATGTAAATTATTTGATGTTCCTTTTTATTATGTTGGGTTATGATCTATAAATTTATCATACTTATCTCTTATGTTCATATGATGAGAGACCCCATTTGATCTCTTCAATTCAGTATTTTTAAGTTTTAAGTGGCGCCGTTAGGCTGCCGAATTTTTAAGTGGTTCTTCACCCTTCTCATTTTGAAGTTCTACTTTCATGTCAATTCTTTCAAGTTCCTTTTTATTATGTTGGGGTATGATCTCTAAATTTATCATACTGATCTCTTATGTTCATATGAAGAGAGACCCCATTTTATCTCTTCAATTCAGTATTTTGAAGTTTTAAGTGGCGCCGTTAGGCTGCCGAATTTTTAAGTGGTTCTTCACCCTTCTCGTTTTGAAGTTCTACTTTCATGTCATTTCTTTCAAGTTCATTTTTGTTATGTTGGGGTATGATCTCTATATCTATCATACTGGACTCTTATGTTCATATGATGAGAGACCCCATTTGATCTCTTCAATTCAGTATTTTGAAGTTTTATGTGGCGCCGTTAGGCTGCCGAATTTTTTAGGGGATTCTTTCACCCTTCTCATTCTTTTCAAAGTTCTACTTTCATGTCAAGTCTTTCAAGTTCCTTTTTAATTATGTTGGGGCATTATATCTATATCTATCATAATTAACTCTTAGGTTCACATGATGAGAGACCCTATTTGATCTTTTCAAATCATTTTGTTTGAAGTTTAAGTAACGCCGTTAGGCTGCCGAACTTTCATAAGAGAAATCTAATTTTTGTCTTCCTTCCATGTTTTTCATTTCAAATGGTATGTACTTGAAATTTCATTACCATGATCATGTATGCTTCTTATTCCATCAATCTACTATTTTATGGGTCATTTATGAATGTTTGAACCATTTTCCCACTCTTTTTAATGTCTTCTAAAACCTCGTAACATAGCCGCTATGCTGTAGAATTTCCGTCTCAAAATGTCTCTCTCTTTTTCTAAAGTTATTTTATATTATTAAGTGAATACTCAAAGCTCTTTCTTCTAAAGGGGTATTCACATATATACCAAAATGTTCTATTTTAAATTCTGGGATTTACATACATGAGACCCGCTTTCCCTTTCCGTGGGTTTAAAGTGACGTAAAGATCATGTCTTTAAAGCAGTTTTTAAAACGTTATGATTATGAAATGAAACCCATTTATTTTATGCTATATGGGTTATTTATGAAATTTTTGATGATGATATATGTGGATCACATGATAATAAAGGCAAATTTAAGGGTGCGCCCTGATAGTGCTCCAATGCATTGGGTAATGATGTAACCACTAGAGATTACAATTTTCACGATACCTTGGTGAATAACCTTGGTAATTTTCAAATGACACCTTGGGGATGGACCTTGGTGATATGTTAATGATTGTCTATGTTAAATGATGTAGCCACATATTCAAGTTATGAAAATGTTATTTTTATTATGATATGCCTCATGATTTCATTCTCATGCCTTAAAATTCTTTTCATGACCTTATTGAAGTATCTCAAGTTCACATGTAAAATGTTTCTCTTGTTTCCCTTACTGGGCTTTTTGCTCACCCTTTCTTTTGATGTATGCTCCTAGGTTATGTGATGCAGTAATGAACCTAGGATGAACATGATGAGAAGCCTTTCAAGTGTTTTAGAAGAATGTTTAAAGTTCCTGGTTTCCAAGACACTAAACCTTAAAGATCCTCGATTTTGTAAAATGTAATGAAAGTTTATGTGATAAAGAGGCAGGATGCTGTATTGACTAAGGACGATAAGGGTTTCATGCCTACCAATGGACTATGTGATTTCCTGTATAATGAGTAATATTTTTTGATGAATAAATATTTATGATGAAAAAAATTGATAATTTTATGTTTAGAAATTAATTCATTAACCATATTTATTTTGATGGATATCTAGAGAAAAATTGTTATACTTTTAATTCATTTAGGGTCCTTAAGATCTGTTTAAAGTGTATTTTAGTGCTTCGGGAATCAAAGTTAATTTTTGCATATACATTTATTGAAGTAATTGATGAATTAAAAATATATAAAAGTGAAAAAAATAATGGAATTTTGTTTATAAAATTATATTAATTAATTATAATTCCTTATACTCTTGGTCAATAAAATAATTACTTAATGGTCGGATAATGATAAAAAAAGTGTTTTCCTGATACCTTATTTTTTTGAACCGATGGCCTTTTAAATCATCACAGATTTATGACTTTGAGGACTTAAATTTTTCTTTGATCGTTTACTTGTTTGTGATTGATTAATATAGTCAATCCCTATAAATATTTACACTTTTACTCTATGTCCAATATTCACTCCCAACCTATGTTCTTCTATGTGGAAACCTATTTATATGTTACTTTAGGTAACCGTTATGGTTCCAACTTTCCCTTTTTAAAGGAAGTTTTAGTATTTATTTTTTCAATGTGGGTTTCTATGAATGAAAATTTCAAGTATTAAACCTTCAATAACACATGAAAAGTTTTGTAGAAAAATTATTTTTAGGGGGGTAGAATGTAACACCTTTATATTTTGTGAATTGTTTTTTTCAAATTAATTTGATCTTTTTGATATTTTTCATTTCACACAACACTAAAAATAGTTTATTTTATATTAAATAACTATGTATGGATTTCTAATATGAAAAACCATGTTAATCATGCACTAAAAAAAACATATATTTTATCTTTCTCAACATGGAACACTAAGTATAGCCTTCATTACAAGCTATAATGACTTTCCTCGATGGCTTGTGTAACATGCAATAACAAATAATGATAATGAAATATTATTAAAATATTGTTTAACATAACCTATAAAATAAATTAGTAGTTATGAGAAGGTTTAACTAAATTATGAAAATAAATGGTTTACAAAAATATAAAATGAATACATTGGTTACAAATGAATTATAATTTAATATGAAAACTGATCATAAGGAAAGTAAAATATTATTATGTGTATGACCACAAAGCTATTTTACCCTAATAGGTTAAAATAATTACAATTATTGAGTGATATTAATATGATATATATATATATATATATATTATATTAAATAAATCATTTTCTATATTCATAAAAATATATTTGGTAGGCTTAAGATAAATACAATCCCAATTTTATGCAATAAATACTACATTTTTATTTAGGAATTTTTACCACCTTTTAATGGTGAACTTATTTTAATGAAACATTTTGGAAATTTTATAGTTTATATATGACTAAATAAATTAATTTGTGAAAGTTAAAATCAAATATTATGTTAGGATAAATTTTTTTATTTTTCTGTGAAGTTTCATTTTTCAATGAATAGTGTAAAATACAGAAATTTATTTCAAAACTGATTTTTGATAAAATTTATTTATAAGTTTAGATTATATTTTTGATTATTTTTGAAGTTTAATTAGATCATATTTTTACTAATTAATCCAATTTAGGTCATTGGAATCAATTTCACTTTGAAATTGACTATAAAAACGTAGAAAACATATGGAGGTTTTTACTTTTAAAACCCACTTTATCATCTAGTCTGTGGGATTAAATTTAATTTAATTTCTACCACTTCAGTGATTATAAATTGGAAAAATGGATTAAATATTTTTAATAATAAAAATTTCTAATTTCTAATAAGTTTGAATTTGTTTTTTACAAAAATGATTAGTGAAAGCAATTAAAAACAATTACATCAATAAAGGAAAACTTATGCTTAATAAGGGAAAAAACCTTAAACATAAGGGCAAACATTACCTATAAACTTTTCCAAAACCAATTTTATGGACAAATGTTTTCCATGAACCTTCCATTATATAGGTTTTTTTTTGTTTTGGTATTACTTTTTTAGTTAAAAACGTGGGTACACCTAACTTATTTTTAAAAATGCCATTTGTGTCCCCAACCTTCCCTATAAAAGGCCACCACCTCTTCCTCTTATTCACACATCTAAAAACTCTTAGGTTAGGCTAATAAATTCCCAATAAACTTCCCAAAATACCTTTATCCTTCCTTTAATCATCCCTTTTGTAATAAATCATACCAAGGAATCCCTTTGGTGAAAACCAAAAGGAGTTAACCAAAGAAGAGGTAACATCCATCCCCAAGCTCCTTTCCTTTATTTTCCATTATTCACTTACTCAAATATTCTTATTACATGGTAGTATAATAAAAAATATATCCAAAATATACTATTATTTTTTATTCTAATGGTTAGACCTAAAATTACACACACTTCCATCTAATGGGTAACGACAATACTATTTATGTGTACGGCGAACAACCGCCTCATGAAATGATTATTGTTCATTTTTCCTTTACCACATAACATGGTGGAAATTATGATAAATAATATATTTATATATTATATATATTATATTTATAATTTATTTATTCTTCTATATTATTTATTTAGAATATACCATTATTGTTTCCATCTTATGTAAAAATGATAATTTCTTTTGAGGAAACGTGGACTACCACCCCTCGAAGTGGTCTGATTGATTCACACAATACATGAAATGTATTAGGGGTGTTTTTAGTGTAATTATATGATATATATGACATAATAATTCTAATTTAATTTTATTATATATATATATATATATATTTCACTTTCATTCTCTCTTTCAATAAGACAATAAAACAGAAACAACATTGAAGCGTATGTATGGCCTACCATCTCCATGAATGGTGTATTCCATTATCATACTTAAATAATATATATATTATTATAATACAAATATAATTATAATAAATTATATTTATATAATTTTTTACATTCTTCAAATCCTGAAATTAGTATAAGGACCAAATATACAACAAATTAAGACACGTGTGAAAAATATTGTGAATATTACCAAAAGTGAAACCTTAACATCAAAATGTTAATAAGAAGGTATTATAAAGTTATAATAAAATAATATATTGAATTATATATGTGAATATGTTTATATTATAGATTTATAATAAACTTATATTTATTATATAGTAGGTTTAAACGAGTATGATGAGAGTCAAGGCATAAGGTAAAGGGATTTCATCTCACATTTTATTTCCATGAGATGCATGCCTCATTAACCGCTAACATGTTTTTTGTGGGATATATACTAAAAATTAATTTATTATATGACTATTATACATAAATTTATGTGTATTTAAATATCCATTTTATGATGTATCTCTCAAGTGTTTAAATTTTGAAAAGATACCAAATTAGTAAGATGTTTTGTCGTAATTTTCCTTCTTTGAGACATATGTTTTTTTATGCACCTAAATTATTTTTTATGAGGTGTTTGTGACATTTAATATAATGAATATCATTATTTTCATGATATTTTAATCTTTTTTTAGTTTCATATTCTTACATAGAGAGTATTATTTAAGGTTACCATGTGGTAAGAGTTTATTGAAACAATCCCATTATTTATTGGGATTATTTATAATTATGCTTCTAATGATGAAATATTATAAACTTATGATCTGTATATCAAGATAATTCATGATATTTTTTCTCATATATTTATTCAAGATATATTTATGAATTATAACCATTTCTACTCTTTTTATTTAATATAACTAAGAAAATGTTTTTATGGAAGCCTAGTTTTACCTTTCTCTTCAGTCAGAAATCTATGTTCCTTCAAAACCATGTTTTATAAAAGGTTTCCAAAAAATATTATACTACTATAATATGATATTTAAAAGAAATTTTTACACATTTTTTAACTTTTAAATAAAAAGTTTTTAAAAAAGGTATCTTCTTGTCATTTTTCAGTCGATGCACTTCTCTAAACATTTTAAGACGCAGAATTAATATTCGACATGTAAGGATTTACCCTCCATCATGACCGACATTCCATTGATGCTTCTTTTACAAGATTACAAAGTTATTTTTTTTAAACGTTTTCTTATTATTATGTAAATTATTTTTTAAGTGGTTTTCAATAAAAAAAAGTTTCAAAACATTTTCATTATTATTTTATAAATTTTCAAGGGAAAAAGGTTTCCAAAATTTTTTCGATCTTATTTTATGTTTTCAATGAAAAAAGATAATTCAAAAAAAATTCAATATTCTTTCATAAATTATAAAGGAAAATGTTATTGAAATCATTTTCAAGATTCTTTCATAAGTTTTCAAGTAAAAAATATTTTTAAATGTGTTCAAGCTTTATTTATAAGTTTTCAAAGTATTTTCAACGAAATGTTTTTCAAAACATCTTAAAGCTTCTTTTATAGGTTTTCATACAAAAATTTTTTTAAAAAATTTCAATCTATGATTATATGTTTTCAAAGATAAAGGATACCAAAATTTGTCCAGATATTTCTTTATAAATTTTCATTTTTTTTCATGAAAATGGGTTTGAAAGGGATTTATGTTTTAAAGTACATTTTTCAAAATGGAAAAAATATTTTCCTCATGAAATGTTTTTAAAAGAAATTTCATAATTATTTTCCATATACTATGAAATTATTTGATGTTACTAATTCCATTTTGGTAAATTATTCAAGGGTTCCATTCATATCCTTTCTCAGAAAGGTTTATGTTTTTATGGAAGGATTTTTTATGAAACCCATTCCTCTTTGAGGGGTTTTATGCTTGTGAAAACCAATTCTTTTAATGGGTTAGAGTTTGAGGAAATAATTATGAAAACTATAATTTTTAAGAGGTTAAATTATAATTAATTTTTTATGAAATCGATTACATTTCCTGGGATTATGATAGGATGTTTTTAAAACCCATATCTTTTATCGGTCATGATATGATGAAAGTTTTATTATCTTTTGGCACGTGTATGAATGATTTTATTATAAGATGGGTGGGACCAATATCTCCCTCCAATTAATTCGGTAAATATTTATATCTCATGATTTTATGAAGTGGATCAAGTTAATGGGATTTATCCACTATCCAAATATAGGGAAACTTGATCCCTTACATGTGATGGACTATGACTAGGGGTGGTGGTGTGTCCCACCTAGTACGTGTAGTCACCATGATGTTGAAAGATGGGGAAACCAGACCCACCCTGGGAATTTGAGGAAACATGATCCCTTAAAAGGAAATGACTACAACTAGATATAGTGGTGTTTCTCTCCCAATAGGTTATGTTCCTATAAAGTGACTTAATAATTTAATGCAATGAGTCTTAACTTATTGGGAATGATATCACATGTGTATTAATGCCACAATTCTATATCTTATTCAGATAATATTTTGTCATGGATTATGGTCTTTATTAACTTATTAATCATAAGTTATTACATGCAAATATATATTCCATTATTCATGTTTATGGTCTTTTATATGAATGGAATGATCTTTTAATGTTATGATCACATTCTCATACCCCTATACTCAATCTTTTTTTACACATATCCCTTGTTAACCCTTACTGAGAATCTATGATCACCCATTTTTATGTTTCCTTACCTAGGTTATGAAGATATGTATTAATTATGATGTGACTGAGAAGGGTTTTAGTGATGAATAACCAAGTAATAGAGAATGTATCTCAATAATGTACCGGTGTTTATGTTTTTATGTTTCCAAAGGCACTCGACTAAAATAATCTTGGGGCGTCTGTTTAAGTAATAATTAAAGTATTCTATAAAAGTCATGTAATTTCTATGTATGTTATGTCATGAACCAACCCGGGTCAACCCTGAACCGGTCACCCAATCCGGTCTGCGACATGGACCGAGAGGCATTCACGATCCTCCCAGGCTGGCGACAAGCACCAGGGCATCAACTGAGGCTGTGGGAACAATTTCGCCCAATATAAATAAATAAAACAGCAGAAATAATACAGAGCAGCGCAAAATAAATAAACCAAGCAAAGTGACTAAGCAGGAAGAGAAGAAAAATGAAACTGACCAAACACGAGGTCCGAACTAACTTCGTGCGACCTCACGGGTCGCTCTCCGACTCAACGATCAAGCATCGCCCTGGGCGAGCCCACACAAGCTATATCCTGCACAAACACTAAAAATAGAAAATAACTATAGGAGTGAGAATTAAAACTCAGTAAGCTAGCCTGATATCTATTCCCAATGCACTACCTTTAAAATAAAAGAAACATCATTTCAATTTTAAACTACAATTTATAAAAGTATGTTTTTCTAAATATTCTACTTAAAAACAAAGTACGAACCATTTCCCTTAACCATTTCCAAATTTGGGTTCAATTCATTAGTATCAATGACATTTTAGGAAAAGGGAAAGTGGTGTTTATATTTTCAAATTTGTATAGAGTATTAAACACTTTCATTTCAAACCCATTTTTAGAAACCTAATCAAAAGAAATTTACCACTTTCCAAGGAAAACAAAACACCAGAAATGCACGAGGTAAAACACATAGCAAGGGAAATGTAGGTGTACATATGAGCATCATAATCACTACTGTAAGCAACAAAAGCTGAATAGACATGGGTGAACCTAGGAGATCGAGAATAAACCAGAAGACACCAATACATGAGAAATCATCCTTATCGACATGTCACGATGAAATCAAAACACACAATACGCTCAACCATCCTCTCTCAGGCAGGTCGAGGGCAAATCCCATAGTAATAAACCCAATATATCCACCTACTATGGGCCACTGGTCAGAACCATAACCTACCAGTGTAGCAATCATTCTTAGAATATTCTCTTAATATGCCAGATTCCCATGTCACAAGTGTTTAAAAAGAGGGTGAGACAACTGATGCCAACGGAGCATCCAATCACATATTTCCATATATAAAGAACAACAGGCATCACCACAAGCCACTCCATGGGAAAACCTCTTGGCTTTAACTACTCAAGTACCTGGGACCCTCTAAGCACAGCATCCCAAACAATCAATCGCAACCAAGGCATGAGAGTTGTCCTAGGGGGTTTTTTATCAAAACATTTTTCATGGGTTTCTATAATGTTCCAAATGGGCATTAAATACATTTCACAATCACTACTCAAAAATAAGTACAACTTCCTTATAAGACCAAACCCACTTAAAAACCATTTAAAGAACCCCCAAAACAAGACTTTGTAGGCTGCCAACATTTTTATAAAACCAAACCAAACCATTTTATTTTTTCCAAATAAACTTTAAGAGACAACCGGGTCATTTCTCAAAAGAACCAAAGTACTTGTTCACGCTTCAAAAGAAATTATTTCTCATTAAACCAGAACTCTATTTTACATTCCGTGAATTATGTTTAAAATCCAAATGGGCATTCTTTCATTATTGGGTGTCTGTGCATCAAAAAAATATTTCAAGCATCCTGTATAAAATAAACATCTCTTTTTACACTAAATAATCATTTAAAGATTAACTATCTTATATTAAAAATTAATTATCTTATATTGTCTCACATTATTTAGAATTAATAAAATGTTTATTTTGAATAATTAGTGTGCGCAAATAGTAGGAAATAATGTAACTTAAATTTTAAAAGCAGTGCAAAGGGAACCTACCTCAGATCAAGCGCGAAGACAAAACAACATCGGAACTAAGGCATGATGACACAACGTGTGTCGGAAACCACGTGATAAAGTCTAGAACTCTGCATAATCAATATAAAGGACTTATACACATACAAAAAACTCACTAGAGCAGGTGAAACCAAGTGGTGGGAAGAAACACTCACCTTGAAACTAAAGCACGACGACGAAGGAACCTCGGAAACAAGGCGCGACGATGGAGCTTACTCGGAAACGTCCTACACGAGTCCTAAAAAAACTTACCAAAAACAAATATAAGTTGATAACCCCCTAACAAAGAAAAGGCCAAAGCAATAACAATAATAATAATAATAATAATAATAATAACAACAATAATAATAATAATAACCAAAAATAATAATAATGATAATATTAATAATAATAATATCAATAATAATAACAATAATAACAATAATAACAATACTAAAATAATAATAATAATAACAATAATAATAAAAATAATAATAACACTAATAATAATAATAATAATAATAATAATAATAATAATATGAATAATGATAACAATATTTATAATAATAATAATAATAATAATAATAATAATAAACACAAAAGAATTAAAAGTAGAAAATAAAAGAAACCTTCCAAAAGGGGGAAGCAGCGCTGGTGGTAGGTCAGGGCGGGCTGCTGTGGACAGAGGAAGGAAGTCGGGGGGTTGGCGTGCTACTGGAGAGGGCGCCGGGGTGTGTCGCTGAGCAGGATAGGGCACTGCTTGTACCAAATAGAGGGAGGCGGCCAGGAGGTATTGGAGAGGGGCGCGGATTGGGTGAGGCCAGCGGTTCCTTGCGCGTTGGAGACCAGGTGAAGGCCTGTGGCGTCGGGTTGCTGTTGAGCGTGAGGGGAAGGAGGCAGAGAGGCTGGCCGAGGTGCGCGGGCTGAAGGAGGAGAGGCGAGGCCAGCGCTAGCTAAGGGAGGGTGTGCCGGCTGCGCACTGAACAGGGGGTGACAGTGGGGGCGGTCCTTCTTGCGCTAAACACAAGGGAGTCGAGGTGGGGAGGCCGGTTGTACTGCTACTGGGTGGAGGGCGCTGGTGGGCTGCTGCGGCGAACTGAGAGGAAGGAACCGGGCAGCAGCGGCGGACACGGAGGCCAGTTGGGGAGGGAAGGGGTGCGACCTTGCTAGCGGTGCTGTGTAGGGAGAGTCGCATGCATGGGATGGAGGCAAGGTGGGCAGTGGGGGAGAAGAAGAAGAAGGTGGAGGCTCCCTCGGGGAAGAAGAAAAATATAAAGGGTGGGCCGCTAGGGTTAGAGAGGAAAAAGGGAAAAAACAATAAGGGGAAAAAATAAAGGAGAAAAGAAAAACTACACTAATAATAATAATAATGAAGTTGAAAATGAAATTTCATATAAGAGTTATTCAACAAAACTAATAATAATAATTCTCTAAATAATAATAATAGGAATGATAGTAATAAGAATCATAGTAAATAAAATGAAAATAATGAAAGTATTCATTTTATTTGAATAGTGTCAAAATTCTTAACACAATAAAAAAAATTTAAACGACACTCTAATTAATGTG
This sequence comes from Viscum album, assembly GCA_963277665.1. Taxonomy (NCBI): domain Eukaryota; kingdom Viridiplantae; phylum Streptophyta; class Magnoliopsida; order Santalales; family Viscaceae; genus Viscum; species Viscum album. The sequence goes on along the minus strand of OY728140.1, from coordinate 2,103,170,431 downwards.
CATTTTAAATACAAAAACATTTTATTTCAATTTTTCTGAAGACGAACGGGATGCGCAAATACCCGAGCAGGGACGCGCGGGGTTTCCAAAACAGGCTCCGCTCGCGCACCCAACGACGTTGCGTCGAAAAGCGCCCTTTTTAACAAAAACTCAAAAAAAAATTAATCCGGGACTGGACACGAACCCTAGCAAAATAATTCAAAGTCAAAGAAATCATAAAATAAAATAACTGCACGGGTCAGGGTGTGACAATTCTCCCCACCATAATTCTTTTCGTCCCCGGAAATCCACAACGCCAACCAGCTGATCGATCAAATCCTTAGGATTCTACATTAACAAGATCCAACCTCTTAACCCAAGGAAATCACACCGTCTAGCAGTGGGAATGAACCTCATTTCCCAAAATAAATCACCAACAGAGGGGAGGCCTAGATGGGCTCCCCACCATAAGAACTAAACTAGCATTCATTAACGACTTAAGAGAAAACCCGAAGAGACTCACAGCGGTTCTCCCCACCATAATGGACTGACCTATTAGTGACAAACCAGAAAACCAACTTAGGACAGAACTGGGCTTACCCAAGCTATAAAAAGCACAACAAAAATATTTAAACCACTCACTCCCGTCTGAAAGGGATAGGAGTTTTCCGAAAAGTCTGCGCAAAACAAAAACCTCTTACCCCATGGGCGGGGAGGGAGGTCCCAAGGATCGGATCACTGAAACTACGAAGGACGACTACTCATGACCCATCACTTCGTGATAAACACAACCCAAAGTCGCAACTGATTAACATGGGTTGTCCACGCATGACCACAAATTGACACCTCACATCCAAACAAAAAGACACAATTATCGACATTGTGTGAGGGTTAAGTCCGTTGCTCGCTTTGTGACAAGAGAAAAACTACAACGACGGAGAAACCAGAGCAGCAACACCAGAAATATCTCACCACGACGATAGAGGCATGACTTATACTAGACTCCTTAAAATTCCCCGAGGGTTTCTGACTATGCGTTGGCTTCACTCTGAGACCTTTTGGATGGAGCTCTGATATACTAAGCATCTTCTGCCTCACAGTCAGGTCCTGATTATCCCAATGAGAAACATACATCTTTTGATTTGACAAAAGAAATGAAAAGATTTTAAAATTTAAAAACATACCAGCATTGAAAGCCTAAGTTCGTCAAAAGACCCATGACATTCCCATACATTTCAAACCCAAAACACAATCAGTACAACTACAATGATAAAAGATCACTTACACTGAAAGGAAACTTACACCAGTGACTTTCAACCAAAACCCAACAACACATCACTTCTGATAACTTCCTCTGTGACACTTTCTAGCAACGCCCCGACAAAATCGCCGCAAGTGACCCAGGTGTCCACATGCCTGGCAGGGCTTCGAAGCGCTTGGGCACGACGGCTTCTTGTGACCCGACTTTACACACTGATAACACACAAGGATCTCTCTCTCTGAAGAGGTTGATGAAAGATCCCTAGGCCTCTTGATTCCATGACCTTCTCTATCCACATTCATTTTCTTACTCATCTCTTTTCCAGAATCTTCACCACTGCTCATAGGGATCGAAGGAGGGAGAACTACTTTGAACACTCCTTCCATCGTGGCTTGGACATGAAAAGCTTGTCTTGCCACATCGACAAAAGAAGTTAGGTTGGACTCTGAAACCTTCGACTTTAGATCATGGCGTAGAACCGCCTCGAAGTGTCGAGCCTTCATGGGGTCATTCGTGGCATACTATGAATCATAAGGGACTAGCTCCACAAAGTGATGGAAATATTCTAACACGGATCTGTCGCCCTACTGCAGACAACACATTTCCATCCCCTTTCTCACCCTTTCTTCCTCAGAGAAATACTGACGAATGAACAAAGCCTTGAGAAACTCCCAGGTAATCTATTGACGGGGCTTGTTCCGAGACACCGACTTCCACCACATCCATGGTGAACCTTCAATCATGGAGGTTGCAAACTTGACCTTCAACGACTCGGGAAACTCAATGAGGTTAAAGTCCCTTTCAATCTTCCACATCCACTCCTCTACCATGGATGTTTCTGCTTGACCATAAAAGAGAGGTGGATCCAACTTCCGAAACTCAAGCATAAAACCCTTAGGTTGATCAACTGCACTACGATCACCCATCGAAGCTTCAAAAAGATAATAGTTGGACAAGGAAAAGTCAAAAACCCAATCAAGGAAAACTCAATAAATAAAAATCCTCAAAAACCAACACCTCATATATGAAAGGCTCTAAACACAAGAAAAAGATCCATCATAAAATCAAAAAATTTCTTTTGAAAACATCTTTAATTTAAAACAAGCTTAGTGGGTTAAACCTTCGCCATTGGTATCCCTTAGAGTCTCAATCACATGAATGTATCTGTGCCACCCTGGGCATCCATCCACCATACCAGAAATCCATCCACATTTCCAACATATCATAATGCATGTGAGAACTCATTGGAACACCAAGGCCAAAACGAAGCAACTTCATTTTCCAAAAACAATTCATTCATACCACTTCTTTTAAAAAACCAACAAATTAAACATGTCATTTCAAAAAACCATTTTTTTTTTCAAAACCAACTTTTCTGATTCAAACCACTTTCATAAATCAAGGGAAACCCAAAACAACTCAAACAGGGGACTAGTGTCAGTGGGTGACTTGACCATGTGGTTGGCGGCCATATGCCAAACACGTCACTAACACAGAGAGCCTTCTTGGACCATTCCCCTAGCTCTGCATGGCTTGCCAGGCCATGCGGGTTAGAAGGACTACTGGCCCAAACTCCCTTTGTCATATCCCAATCACAAAACATTTCCATAAAAAAACAAATAAACAAATTAAACTGGACTTCCCATGGAACCCTGAGGATCAGTACGGGAAAGAGTTCACGACGCTCTTCCCGCACCTATCCCTCAAGTCCCGACAATCCTACTATGTCTACCTTGACATCCCAAATAACAAGGGTTCTTTGAAAAGTGAGGTTTTCTAAGAGCTAACCTCCCTTTGATACCATTTTTTCACGAACCAACCCGGTTCAACCCTGAACCGGTCACCCGAGCCAGTCTGCGACATGGCCCGAGAGGCGTTCCTGATCCTCCCGGGCTGGCGACAAGCGCCAGGGCATCAACAGAGGCTGTGAGAATGATTTTTTCCAATATAAATAAATAAAATAGCAGAAATAATACAGAGTAGCGCAGAATAAATAAACCAAGCAAAGTGACTAAGCAAGAAGAGAAGAAAAATGAAACTGACCAAACATGAGGTCCGAACTAACTTCGTGCGACCTAACGGGTCGCTCTTCGACTCAACAATCAAGCGTCACCCTAGGCGAGTGCACACAAGCTATAGCCTGTACAAACACTAAAAACAGAAAAGAACTATAGGCGTGAGTATTAAAACTTAGTAGGCTAGCCTGATATCTATTCCCAATACACTACCTTTAAAATAAAAGAGACATCATTTCAAGTTTAAACTACAATTTATAAATGTTTTTTTTTCTAAATATTCTACTTAAAAACAAATTACGAACCATTTCCCTTAACCATTTCCAAATTTGGGTTCAATTAATTAGTTTCAATGACATTTTAGGAAAAGGGAAAGTGGTGTTTATATTTTCAAATTTGTATGAAGAGGATTAAACACTTTCATTTGAAAACCATTTTTAGAAACCTAATCAAAATCAATTTACCACTTTCCAAGGAAAACAAAACACCAGAAATGCACGAGGTAAAACACACAGCAAGGGCAATGTAGGTGTACATATGAGCATCATAATCACTACTGCAAGCAACAAAAGCTGAATAGACATAGGTGAACCTAAGAGATCGAGAATAAACCAGAAGACACCAATACATGAGAAATCATCCTTATCGGCATGTCACGATGAAATCAAAATTCACAATACGCTCAACCATCCTCTGTCAGGAAGGTCGAGGGAAAATCCCATAGTAATAAACCCAATATATCCACCTACTATGGGCCACTGGTCAGAACCATAACCTACCAGTGCATCAATCATTCTTAGAATATTCTCTCAATATTCCAGATTCCCATGTCTCAAGTGTTTAAAAAGGGGGTGAGCCAACCGATGCCAACCGAGCATCCAATCACATATATCCATATATAAAGCACAACAGGCATCACCCCGAGCCACTCCATGGGAAAACCTCTTGCCTTTAACTACTCAAGTACCCGGGAGCCTCTAAGCATGGCCTCCCAAACAATCAATCACAACCAAGGCATGAGAGTTTTCCTAGGGGGGGTTTATCAAAACATTTTCATCACTTTCTATAATGTTCCAAATGGGAATTAAATACATTTCACAATCACTACTCAAAAAAAGTACAATTTCCTTATAAGACCAAATCTAGTTAAAAACCTTTTAAAGAACCCTCAAAACAATACTTCGCAGGCTGTAAACATTTTTATAAAACCAAACCAAACCATTTTATTTTTTCCAAATAAACTTTAAGAGCCAACTGGGTCATTTCTCAAAATATCCAAAGTACTTGTTCATGCTTCAAAAGAAATCTTTTCTCATTAAACCAGAAGTCTATTTTACATTCTGTGAATTATGTTTAAAATCCAAACGGGAATTCTTTCATTATTGGGTGTCCGCTCATCAAAAAAACTATTTCAAGCATCCTGTATAAAATAAACGGCTCTTTTTACACTAAATAATCATTTAAAGATTAACTATCTTATATTAAAAATTAATTATCTTATATTAAAAATTAATTATCTTATATTGTCTCACATTATTTAGAATTAATAAAATATTTATTTTGAATAATTATTGTGCGCAAATAGCCGGAAATAATGTAACTTAAATTTTAAAAGTAGTGCAAAGGGAACCTACCTCAGATCAAGTGCGACGACAAAACAACCTTGGAACCAAGGCGCGATGAAACAACGTGTGTCCGAAACCACATGATAAAGTACAACACTCTGCATAATCAATATCAAGGACTCAGACACATATAAAAAACTCACTAGATCACGCGAAACCAAGCGGCGGGAAGAAACACTCACCTTGAAACTAAAGCGCGACGACGACGGAACCTCGGAAACAAGGTGCGGTGATGGCGCTCACTCGGAAACGCCCTGCACGGGTCCTAAAAAAACCTACCAAAAACCAACATAAGTTGATAACCCCCTAACAAAGCAAAGGGAAAAGCAATAACAATAATAATAATAATAATAATAATAATAATAATAACAATAATAATAATAATAACCAAAAATAATAATAATGATAATATTAATAATAATAATAATAATAATAGAAATAATAATAAGAATAATAACAATAATAACAATAATAAAATAATAATAATAATAATAATAATAAAAATAATAATAAAAATAATAATAACACTAATAATAATAATAATAATAATAATAATAAGAATATGAATAATGATAAGAATATTAATAATAATAATAAAAATAATAATAATAAGAACCACAAAAGAATTAAAAGTAGAAAATAAAATAAACCTTCAAAAAGTGGGAAGCAGCGCTGGTGGTAGGTCGGGGCGGGCTGCTGCAGATAGAGAAAGGAAGTCGGGGGGTCGGCGTGCTGCTGGAGAGGGCGCCAGGGTGTGCTGCTGAGCAGGATAGGGCACTTCTTGTACCAAATAGAGGGAGGCGACCATGAGGTATTGGAGAGGGGCGTGGATTGGGTGAGGCCAGTGGTTCCTTGCGCGCTGGAGACCAGGTGAAGGCCTGAGGTGTCGGGTTGCTGTTGAGCTTGAGGGGAAGGAGGCCGAGTGGCTGGCCAAGGTGCGCGGGATGAAGGAGGAGAGGCGAGGCCAGCACTGGCTAAGGGAGGGTGCGCCGGCTGCGTACTGAACAGGGGGCGACAGTGGGGGCGGTCCTGCTTGCGCTAAACACAATGGAGCCGAGGCGGGGAGGCCGGTTGTACTACTGCTGGGTGGAGGGCACTGGTGGGCTGCTGCGGCAGACTGAGAGGAAGGCACCGGGCAGTAGCGGCGGACACAGAGGCCAGTTTTGGAGGGCAGGGGTGCGACCTTGCTGGCGGTGCTGTGTAGGGAGAGTCGCATGCACGGGATGGAGGCAAGGCGGGCAGTGGAGGAGAAAAAGAAGAAGGTGGCGGCTCCCGCGGGGGAGAATAAAAATATAAAGGGATGGGCCGCTAGGGTTAAAGAGGAAAAAGGGAAAAAACAATAAGGGGAAAAAATAAAGGAGAAAATAAAAACTACACTAATAATAATAATAATGAAGTTGAAAATGAAATTTCATATAAGAGTTATTCAACAAAACTAATAATAATAATTCTCTAAATAATAATTATAGGAATGATAGTAATAAGAATCATAATAAATAAAATGAAAATAATGAAAGTATTCATTTTATTTCAATAGTATCAAAATTTTTAACACAATAAAAAAATTAAATGACACTCTAATTAATGCGCATTTTAAATACAAAAACATTTTATTTCAATTTTTACGAAGACGAATGGGATACGTAAATACCCGAGCAGGGACGCACGGGGTTTCCAAAACAGGCTCTGCTCGCGCGCCTAATGACTTCGCGTCAAAAAGCGCCCTTTTTAACAAAAAATCAAAAAAAAATCTGAGACTGGACACGAACCCCAGAAAAATAATTCAAAGTCAAAGAAATCATAAAATAAAATAACTGCATGGTTCAGGGTGTGACATGTTAAGACTGGGTTTTTATATTTACCATTATATAAATATAATACAACATCTAATTTCTTATCTTTAAATTTAATGAAAATTGATAACGTCGTTCCAATGTACGTGTGGATTACCACCTCCACAAAGCAATGCAATTGGTTTTTTCATGAAAATATCACATGAATACAATATATAAGTAAATTTAAATAAATAATATTTTATTTATTATATGATAATAATTCAAGAAATATTAAACTATAATTAATTTATTTCTTTCATATTATTTGAAATAATGGAAATGTTACTCATAAGTATGTACAACATACCGTCTCCATGATTATAGCTTCATTTATTTTTCATAACCATCGTTCATGATTGGTTTTAAAAAGTATATTTAATGTATAAAAATTATAATTATTTCATGATTATTATTATTTGTAATATGGAATAAAGAAATATTTTACAATGGTCTGCATACTGAAATTATGAATCGAATGTCATCAAAAATACCCAGCATTGGCTTAGATAATTATGTAATTAAATATATCATTGAAATAAATGAAATATATAGTTTAATGATAAAGGGTTAAACCTCGTAAAGTTTCTTTTGAATTTAAATACTTTATTGAATTTTATTATATAGTAATTAAAATACATACATAGAAAGTTTGGACTCAATTTAAGGGATATCATCTCAATTTCCCTTCATTGAGGCCTGTTTTAATGTTATTCCCCTAATTTATTTATATGGTGTATATATTTTCCCTTTAACTTGTTATATCATGGATAATTAAAAATTCATGGTATTTTTTGTTTAAATTAATACTATTTCATCCAATGGTATATTATTTTAATGTTACCAAGTGGTAAGAGGTTTCTTAACTCAATTTCCTTTCATTGGGTTATATCACTTATTCAATGATTATATTATTCCTTTATTATGTGAAAATGATATTTTTTTAATTTATGTTTTATTTACAATTTTTTTTTATTTAAATTTTTTTCACAAATTATCTCCATTGATTAATTCTCAATTCAATTATATAAATTTTTCAATGGTTTTTCTTTGTCTTGATCTAATTTTATTGTTACATGTTTCATCTTGTGAAACTTGATTTCTATGAACATTTTACTTAATACCTTATAAATTAATTTATTAAATATTAGTTCATGTAATTAATGTTACTTACATATCTATAATATATTCTTTATTTTAATGAATTTTGATTTTGGTATATACCAAAGTGGTAGTGTATGTATGATAAAATCTCATTTCTTTTTGGGATTGTTTATGTGTGAGGTTCGTTTTAGGGAAATAATACTCTATTATTTTATTGAAATACATATATTTTTATTATCCTCTGGTTATCAAAGTGTTTAACAAGTTTAGTTTCTATTTCAACTATGATTTTTTAATGAATCATTGTGAAAGTTTTTGTAAGTGATATCAATCTTGTGTCTTATTTTAGACTAGGAAACTTTCTCTTCCATATACATGTTTTCTAAAAAAATCAATAATATTATCTTTTAAATGAAAATTATTTCTTAAATTTATTTCACATGATATTTGAAAATATTTTAAAAAAAATTAAATGGAATTTTATTAATTTTTTCTGTATGGTTCACTATTGAATCTCTCTAAAAAAGTTTGAAAATAATGTTTTTTAACATTTACAACATAAATGGATTTTTAAACCGTGAAGAAAATTATTTGTTTTGGATATTCATTTATATTTTTCCAAGGTTATTTTAAAATAAAATTATTTTCAAAATATTTTGTGTATTTTTAGTTTTCAAAATTGATTTTCAATGTCGAAAGGGTATTTTCCAAAATAATGTTTTGAATATTTTAATGGTATTTGTATTCACTAATTAAAAAACCTTGATGATACTTATAATCTACTAGGGATATTTTTTAAGGATATTGTCTAAATTTTTTCTTGGGATGGATTATGACTATTTCAATATATTATCATGGAACCAATTTTTTTTCAACAGGTTAATCATGTTATGAATGGAATTATAGTTTTTATGAGTTTCATGGTGAAATTAAAGATATAAATACATTATTAATTTTTGGGTTCTTGTATATTGTTTATAATGACATGTGGTTTTTTTATAAACCAATAATGAGTGTTTTTTATAAAACAAGGATGAGTAGTTTTTTTATAATCCAATGACAGGTGGGTTACATTATAAACTAATAACTTGTGAGCCCGATATAGCTCTCCAATAAATTAAGTAAAGAGATGAAGTTAACCAGTTATAGGTTTTTACTAAGATATTTTTTGAACTTAAATGGTATGTTATTCCATTTTTAAGAGTTATTATAAGAGTGATATAATAATGATGTTCCATGATCAGGATGGAATTATGTAGTAAAGGAACCATGTATGTGTTCCTTCCATACTAGATTTAAAGAAATAGATATTATAGAAAGCTCAAAGTTCTCATTTTCTATTCATTATAGAATAATGAATATGTACATGGATTTGATAGAATACTTCTAGTGGGATGGATTGAAGAGAGATATCATAGAGTTTATGTCTCGGTTCTTGGTATGTTAAAGAAAAAAGTCAAAGGGATTGTTGCATCCATTACCCACACTAGAATTGAAATAGGAGAACATCACTATGGATTTTTTCATTGAACTACCCAAAAACCGTATAGGGTTTAATGTTATATGGGTGTAAGTCCATCACTTTATATGGTCAGCACACTACATCGCTATCTGAGAAGACTTACCTCTAGATTATCTTTCATGATATTCATTAAGGAAGTGATAAGGTTGTATGGAGTACCACATTTTACAGTATTATATTGGGATATGAGGTTTACCTCTAATTTTTAGTGAATTATCCAATAAGTACATGATATAGAATTGAGTTTTAACAATAATTATCATCCATGTATATATGATCAATATGAAAGAACAATTCAAACCCTAGTTGAAATTTTTAGATCTTTTTCTCTAGATTTCAAAGGTTTTTGGGATCAATACCTACCTATAGTTGAGTTTTCAAAAAAATGTTTCACTCAATCATTCATATGTCACCTTATGAATCCATTTATGGGAAGCAATGTTGAGCTCAAACGTACTAAGATGAGGTTAGAGAAAGAATGCTATTGGAACTTGATATTATTGATGAAATGGTGGAGAATGTTAGAGCCATTCAGTAGAATATCAAGGTATCTCAAATTTGGCATTAAATTTATACCGATAATCGATGATGTTGTCACGACCTGTCCCCTAAGGCCCGTATCGTGACTACCCCAAGCCCACCTTCCATAGGCCAGGGGCTGGCGACTAGCACCAAAGGCCTAAATCCCTATGCTGGGAAGGCATTGCCTTTATAAACTGTAACACACACAACAGAGTACGTGCTGGAAGTAAAACACTAAACAAAGCTGTATACAAGAGAGTGCTGAAAAGTAAAGGGTCCATAAATACAAGCCCAACATGAGAGTACAAGTAAAACATAAATACAAGTACAATAGAAGAAAACTAAATTAACTAACTGGCCTCCCTCTGGGGTTCCTACCTAAAGGGTAAGTATATATGGCCTCCTCAACACTCCACGTCTATCCATCCGCTCTGTGTACCGTCACGCCGAGTGGTCAACCTCTAGGTACCATTCAGTCCTGCTACTCTCTGCCTCGATCAGTGTTGTCTTTCATCTTCAACCAACACAATGAGGTGCGGGCATATCCCGTGTAGGGGTGAGTATAACAATACTCAGTAAGGACCCCGGGACCCTCAAGGTCTCACAAAATCCAACAAGGATAAACCACAAGGTATGAAAACAACGGATAAGAATTACTTAGGTATATGCCCATACATATACCTAAGTAATCTAGTAACCCATCTCAATAATGAGGAAAACTTGAAAGTCATTTACTCAACTCAAACCAGGATTTATTCTAGGGGTAGTATCAATTAACAACCCCAATCATGTTGTTGGAACCTCGGCCGATGGTGTAATCCTCCTGTATCGAGTACAGTGGGCCTGCCACGTCACATAGAGGCACTTCCCACTATCTTTGGACTGCTGAGGTACTCCTCCTGTTGAGTACCATGGGTATGCTGCATCACATAGAGGTGCTCCCCCCCATGGGTATGTCGCGCTCACACAGAGGCGCTCCCCCTCGTAGCTTGTTGAGGTACTCCTCATGTCGAGTATCGTGGGTTTGTTGTGCTCACATAGAGGTTCTCCCCACCGTGGGTCTGCCGCGTCACACAGAGGCGCTCCCCACTGGTCCAGTCGAGTTACTCCAATTCGAATCGGTCAAGCAGTCGTCAGGTCTCAGCCAGCTACTGGGTCTCCATACTCTGTCTTCTCACCTCTAGAAGGATCTTATCCTTGATCTACTATTAAATACTCAAACTGTCAAAAAGTCCCATGTAGAAGTTTCTCAAAGGTATACCTCATCATAGGGGTCTCAATTCAACAGACGGCGCGTCAATCGGATGACCGATCTGTGAGTTATTGGCATTCTTGTCCTAGGGGCCCGGTTGGATTTTAGGATCAAAACCAACCTGACCATACCCCAACTATGTCCAAATTACAAGTGGGGTATTCCAAAAGAACCGGCTCTCTCTAATATTTTTATCTTCGCGGATGGTTCGTCGATCAGACACTCGTAGCCCAAGATATGGTCAAAAAGGTGTATTTGGGTCAAACGGGTTCATACTGGGGTCCGACCCGGTCCACGGGTCTGACCCGCTCTGTGGGTCCGACCCGGTCCGCGGGTCTGACCCACTATGTGGATCTGACCCGGTCCGCGGGTCTGACCCGCTCCATGGGTCCGTGGGTCTGACTCGGCCTAAGGGGGAATCCCGACCTGAGGGTGGCCCGCGCTGGGTCCGGCCCGCGTGGTCTGGCCGGCTAGCAGCTAGCATTGCCCTGCAGTGCCCGCCCTAGCCACATCCAGGGGGAGGCGCGCGCCACCAGGATACCCGAACGGATGAACCGTTCAGGTGGGAACCAAACTGGCACCAGGTGGTGCCGGTCCAGCTCACGTGGGACCTAGTGGGGTCTTTCTTCTCCCAGTTGGCCGAGCGGCCACCCGCTCCGCACCATCATCGGCCGGCCCGATGTCGGCTGCCTCGGCTCCTCCGTCGTGGCCCACCCTGGCCGCGGTTCTGCTTCTCCGTTCGGCTCGACGGCACCGCGCCCCTCAGTCGCGGCCCGCCCTAGCCGCGGCTCCTCTTCTCTACGCAGCGTGACGGTGTCGCACCCTTCTTCGATGGACTGACCTCATTGCGGACCTTTCTTCTGTGCGGTGCGGTGGTTCCGCGCCTTTTCGACGACTCGGTGACCTTGGGCCTCTGGTTTCTTCACAGTCGTCCCGTCTCCAGCCGATGTTTCTTCGCTACGGTTCACTCTTCCGGTGGAGCCATTATGTCATCGCTATCAACAAACGAGGAAAACAAAGGGGGAGGGTCGGGCCGTGTTTGTGCTGCCCAAGCCTTCCATTTTATGGTGATATCAATTGTAAAAAACAACCAAGATTTTTGCGTTGAAGGATGGAAACAATTTCAAACGTACAATCCCGCACCTCGAATTGTTGTTCGCTAACAATGATGTGTAAAGGCGGACATCGTTCCGTTGACGTCAGAAAGAAGATGAAGAAGTCGAGGAATACTTCGTCGGCGTTCTTCAAGGACGGTGCTTCCCTTTCTTGCCTCTATTGAAGATCGTTCTTCGTTGGTGGAAGAGGTGTTCTTCATTGGGAGAATTTGTTCCTCAAATCTCTTCCAACCCCTCTCCCAATCCTCCACCAAATGAATATCCCAACCAAAAATAATGGGTTAATCTAACCCATTATTTAATTGTTGGCCAAATATTCAAAAGATTTAAAAAATAATTAATTAATTTTTCATTAATTAATTTGATTGGATTGGAACTTTAATGAGGGAAGTTCATGGTTTCTCGCCACTTATGGGGAGTTTCAAGGTGGTTTAAGCACGGGTGGTCCCCACCCCCTTTAATTGATAAGAGGTTTTTAAACCTCGGGTGAGCCCCACAACAATAACCTCTCATGGGAGGTTATGGTGTGGTGGCCCCCACCTCTAACCTCCTCTTGGAGGTTTTAACCACCAAATAAATAAAAGTAAGCTAACACTTTATTTTTATTTAAATTTTATTAAAAACCCAAAATCTAACTTCCATTATTGACAAACTATTTTCGAGGTGAAAGTATTCTTAAGAGAATACCGGCACTGCGAGTTCAACGATGCCCTTGGATTTCAATTCCAAGCACCGGTTCAAAAGTTATAAAATCCTACTCAGACGTTTACTGAACGTACCCGAACAAAAATTCAAAATTTATTCCGGGCACACTGGGCCTCGGAATTAAGCGCCGTAAATTTGTTCGGACTCTTAAAAATCCTATGTATTTAAAAAAAATCCACGGTATTTCCAGGTCTTTACATTCTCCCCGCCTCAGGGATTTATGTCCCTGTAATATACAACTCGGACTAAGGGAACAAATGGGGGTACAGAGCATGCATCTGAGCCTCATGATCCCATGTTCTCTTCTAGAGGTTCCCATCATACCAGAAAACGTGTACTAGAGGTATCGACCATCCACGCAGGACTCACTCCTGTCGATCCTCAATCTCCACTGGAACCTCCGTGAAAGTTTCTCCATCATCGATGTCCAGCTCTCCATGTTCGATGATGTGGGATGGGTCATGCATGTATCTCCTAAACTGAGATACGTGGAAGACGTCATGCACCCAGTGCAACTGAGGTGGAAGAGCTAAGCGGTAAGCCACCTCGCCTACTCTACTGAGGACCTAGAAAGATCTGATGAATCGCGAAGATAACTTGTCACCTTGGCTAAATCTCTCTAGAACTCATCGAGGTGATACCCATAGGAAGACGTGGCCGCCATCCTTGAACTCCAGAGGTCTCCGCCTCCTGTAAGAATACGAATTTTTTCTTCTCTGTGCAGTCTTCATCCTCTCCTAGATGATTTGCACCTTCTCTGTGGTAGGGCGTACCATCTCTAGTCCCACTAGTGCTGACTCCCCTGGGTTTGTCCAGCATAGTGGCGATCTACATGGTCGACCGTACAAGGCCTCAAAAGGTTCCATACCGATGGTGGAGTGATAGCTATTGTTCTAGGAAAACTCTACCAATGGTAAGTGATCCTCCAAGATGTGACCAAAGTCAAGGACACAAGCTCGGAGCATGTACTCGAGGGTCTGAATGGTCCGCTCAGTCTGACCATCTGTCCGGGGATGGAAGGTGGTACTCAAGCGAAGATGTGTCCCGAAAGCCTCCGGAAACTCCTTCCATAGCCGGGAAGTAAACCGTTCATCACGGTCAGATACAATAGAAGAAGTTACTCCATTTAAATGCATAATCTCCCGCACATAGAGGCATCCTAAGCTCTCTACTAAGCCATGCTCTCTGATCGGTAAAAAGTCGGCCGACTTGGTGAGTCGGTCAACGATCACCCAAATCGAGTCAGGAATCCTGGATGTATGTGGAAGACCCGTCACAAAGTCCATGGATATCCCATCCCACTTTCACCCTGGTACCTCTAAGGGATGAACCAAGCCTACTGGTACCTGGTGCTCTGCCTTCACTTGTTGACAAGTGAGGCACCGAGAGACAAATTCCACTACCGCCTTCTTCATACCTGGCCACCAGTGCTGACGTCAGAGGTCCTGGTACATCTTCGCCACTCCTGGATGTACCGCAAGAGGGGAAGTGTGGAACTCCCTCAACACTTCCTCTTGAAGTGCAATAGGAACCAAGGTACGTCCTCTGAAAAGGATGACGTGCTCCCCACCTTTTGAAAATCCATCAGGTGCCTGCCCTGTGGGTATCTGAGCACATCATGTCTCGTAGTCAGCATCTCCACGTTGTGCCTCCCTGACTCGCTGAAGAAATGGAGGAGTGATTGTAAGAGACTGAAGAAAAGCTGCTTCATCTCGGTCCACATAAGAAATCTGTAAAGCAACCAGCAGCTCTATCACCTCTCCTAGAAGTTATATACTAGATCTCCTACTGAGTTCATCTGAAACAACATTCCCCTTCCTAGGAGTATATAATATCTCGAAGTCATAGTCATGTAGGAACTCAAGCCAACACCATTGTCTCAGGTTCAGGTCCTTCTGGGAGAAGATATACATGAGACTCTTGTGATCAGAGTAAACTATGAAACGCTCACCCATCAGATAGTGCCTCTACATATTCAAGGCGAAGACCAATGATTCTAAATCCAGTTCATGAGTAGATTAGTTCTGCTCATGTTGTCTTAGCTACTGAGAACCATACATGATCATAGCTTTCTCCTGCATCAAGACACACCCGAGTCCGGTCCCTGATGCGTTGCATTAGACTACGTACACTATGCCTTCCTTTGGAAGCCTCAATATGGGGGCACTAGTCATCCTCTGCCTCATATCTTGAAAGCTTTGCTGACATCTCTCCAACCACACGAAGGGTTTCCCCTTATTCATCAAGGCTAATAGTGGTGATGCAACTCTATAGAAGTCTGGAATGAATCTCCTATAGTATCCAGCCAAGCCCGGGAAACTATGTACCTCCACCACACTAATGGGTGGCTCCCAAGCAAGTACCACCTCAATCTTCACTGGATCCACTGCAACTCTAGCCTCCGAGAAGACGTGTCCCAATAAGTGAACCTCTCTAATCCAAAACTGGAACTTTTATAGCTTACCATAAAGCTGGTGCTCTCGGAGTGTGTCCAGTACTACCTGAAAATTGTAGGCATGCTCCTCCCCAGTAGTCGAGTAGATCAGAATGTCGTCGATGAAGACTACAACAAAGCGATTGAGGTAAGGCTGAAATATCCTATTCATGAGACTCATGAACACTGCTGGAGAATTTTTTACACCGAAGGGTATAACCAAGAACTTGTAGTGGTCGTACCGACACCTGAAGGTCATATTTTGTACATCCTCGTCTCGAACTCCGAGCTGGTGATAGCCTGATCTAAGGTCTATCTTCGAGAACCACCGTGCTCCCTTGAGCTGATCAAAGAGGTCTTCAATCCTCGGGAGTGGATACTTGTTCTTCACGGTCACCTGGTTCAGGAAACGGTTGTCGAAACAAAGCCTCAAGCTCCCATCTGCCTTCTTGGCAAACAGAATCGGGGCTGCCCAGGGAGAAACACCGGGCCGGATGAATCACTTCCCCTGTAAATCCTCCAGCTGTACCCATACCTCATGAAGCTCAGCGGGAGCCATCTGATATTCTATAGTTGATATCGGTACCATCCTAGGTACAAGTAAATGTAGAATTCCACATCTCTATGAGGAGGTAGTCCTAGAATATCATCAAGGAAAACATCCGCATACTGGTTCACCACTATAGGATAAGTCAGAATCTCCACATCAACTGCTCCGAGGGTAAGGCAAGCCAACTGGTGAGTGATCGGCTGAACCCTCCTCCAAGTAAGTTTGTCCTTTGCTGCAGAGATTCTTTTCTCACTGGTGAAGGTAAACCTGGTCTTTTCCATGTGGATACACTGCAATTTTTTCCTAATACATTCAATCTGAGCATAGACTATAGATAACCATTCCATACCCAAGATGACATCATAAGGCCTCGACGCCGCTACGAGGAGATCCAATCCGAAAATCTTGCCTCCTAGAGTAAGATCACACTACCGGCACCAGTGCATAATCATTGAGTCTGCTCTCGTAAGAGTTTCTAGCCGTAAGAATCAAGCCAACGGCTCTATCGGAATCTCCGAGCTCCGAACGAGGGTAGTGGTTATGAAATAATGTCTATCACTTGTGTCTATAAGAATGAAAGCTAAGGTGGAGTAGACATAGATCATACCTCGAATAATCTCCAGAGCTCTATGGTCGTATGCCTCAGCTGCTTGATGTTGAGCTCTCTCATATCCACATGCTCCCTACGGTCGGGTTGGTACTTATGGTGGTGGTGGCGGTAGCATCTCGTAACGTTGTCCACCGCCAGCTGCTTGGCCAGCTCCTCTGCCACATCCGCTTGCGCCCTGGGGAATGCCTCAATCGAACCTCTGCCTCTAACTAGGAGGTCCCTCAACAGTCTGTTGATCATCTGAACGGTGGGTCGGACAGTCACGAGCCATGTGACCCTGCCTGCCGCATGAGTAAAACTGCATGCTCTTGGTTGGTAAGTCACTTCCCTGAGTGCCCCGCACAATAGATCCTGAGTCCTGCAGTCGCCCACCCATGGGTCTGGTCCTCTTGGACCTCTGCATCATCTATCTACTGCCAGCTTCAAAAGACTTCACTGCATGTCTACAAGTAGTGGGTCTCGCTACTTGTGACTACTCAGCAAGGAAACTCTCTACTAGGAGGGCTCTCTCTAACACCCCCACCTGCGTCGAGATGCTGAGGGAGATCATCGATGCCATGATCTCTCGCCTGAGCCCCTGCTCAAAGTTCTGGGCCCTGAAGAATGGGTCTCATACCATATCTGTGGAGTAGCACGAGTGGCCGGTGAACCTCGTTGAGTATTGTTCCACCGTCATGCTACCCTATTATAGATGTAGTAGCTCCTGTATACATACCGCTCGTAGGGTCACTAGAAACAACTCCACCCGAAATAGACTCTTGAAATCTGCCCAGAGAATTGTCTCCACATCGTGGACCTAGAGCATCAGGCTCCACCATCTGCCTATTTCTTCCTGAAGGAGACTCACGGCAAGGATCACTATGTAGTATACTAGTGTCCCTACTAGCCTAAAGACTCTCACCACAGCCTCCAGCCAATCCTCAGCTGCCTGTGGGTCCGTCTCTCCCCGAAACCTGTGTGGCCTCTGGCGCTGGAACTCATGCAACGCGCACAAGCGGCGTGCATCGTCTGCTGCTGGGGCTGGTGGCATTTGTTTCCCAATGGGAATTTGTACTGCTGGTTCCTCTGTTGGTAAAGGTCCCTACATTGAGGCCTCGTCGCTCGGTGGGATTTCATAGAATACGACTCTCGGGGATCTACGAGGAGGCATCCTGAAAGAAACATATGCGACATAGTCAAAAGATCATACCAGGTGAGCTGACCTAGTTGATCTGACTTAAAGAAAAACTTTTTAAAACACACACGGAATCAGTGTTTTCGTGCAATGAGTCAGAAATCAGAAGTCAGGGTCCTGGTGTATGGATAAGTCGGCCGCCCGCACCAACACTGGACTCCCGGAACAGAAAACCTCACTTTGTGCCCTTAAAATTATTGATTCACAGAAAATAATGATCAGATCCCTAAGTTTTGCGGTAGAACTAACTCCTCTGATACCAATTTTTCACAATCCGTCCTCCGGGGCCCATATCATGACTACCCCAAGCCTGCCTTCTGTAGGTCAGGGGATGGCGACTAGCACCAAAGGCATAAATCCCTAAGCTAGGAAGACATTACCTTTATAAACTATAACATAGACAACAAAGTATGTGCTGGAAGTAAAACACTAAACAAAGATGTATACAAGAGAGTGATTAAAAGTAAATGGGCTTGAAATACAAGCCCAACAGGAGAGTACAAGTACAATAGAAATGCAAGTACAATAGAATAAAAGTAAAGCAGCTACTAGGTCGCCCTCCGGGGTTCCTACCTAAAGGGTAGGTACAGATGGCCTCCTCAACACTCCACATCTGTCCGTCTACTCCATGTACCGTCACGTCTAGTGGTCCACCTCCAGGTACCGTCCAGTTCGGGTACTCTCTGCCTTGATCATTGTTGTCTGTCGTCTGCAACCAACACAACGAGGTGCGGGCATAACCCTTGTAGGGGTGAGTATAACGATACTCAATAGGGACCCCGAGACCCTCAAGGCCTCACAAAATCCAACAAGGATAAACCACATGGTATGAAAACAACAGATAACCATTACTTAGATATATGACCATTCATATACCTAAGTCATCTAATAACCCATCTCAATCATGAGGAAAACTCAAAATTCATTGACTCAGCTCAAACCAGGATTTATTCTAGGGGTAGTATCAAGTAACAACCCTAGTAAAGCTGTCGGAACCTCGGATGATGGTGTACTCCTCCTCTATCAAGTATAGTGGGCATGCCGCGTCACACAGAGGCACTTCCCACTATCCTTGGACTACAAAGGTACTCCTCCTGTCGAGTATCGTGGGTCTGCTACGTCACACAGAGATGCTCCCCACCAAGGGTCTGCAGTGCAAACACATAGGCGCTCCCCCTCGTAGCCTACTGAGGTACTACTCCTGTCGAGTACTTTGGGTCTGTCGCTCTCACACAGAGGTTCTCCCCACCGTGGGTCTTCTACGTCACACAGAGGCGCTCCCCCCTAAGCCAGTCGAGTCACTCTGAGTCGAATCACTCAAGCAGTCGTCAGGTCTCAGCCAGCTACTAGGTCTTCATACTCTGTTTGCTCGCCTCAGGAAGGATCCTATCCAAGAGCTGTTTTTAGATACTCCATTTTTCACTAATTCCAATGTAGAAGTATCTCAAAGGTCTATCTCATCATAGGGGTCTTAACGCAATAGACGGCGTGTCAATCGGACGCTCGGTCTGTGAGTTATTGGCATTTCCGTCACGGGGGCCCGGTTGGATTTTAGGTTCAAAACCAACCCAACTGTACCCCAACTATGTCGAAACCTCAATTGGGTTATGGAAAAATAATCGTCTCTCTCTAAGATTTCTGTCGCCATAGACGGTTCATCGATCGGACACCCGTAGCCCAAGATATGGGCGAAAAGGTGTATTTGGGTCAAATGGGTTTGGACAGGGGTCTGACCCGTTCCACGAGTCCGACTCGGCTGCGGGTCTGACCCGACCCTCGCGGGCGGCCCAGCCTGAGGGTGGCCTGGCCCGAGGGGGCGGCCCTTCGGCCCATGCAGGGTCCGGCCCGGTGGCCCGCACAGGGTTCGGCACGCGTTGGGTCCGGCTCGGCGGCCCGACGGCCCGCGTGGCTTGCTGGCCAACAGCTATCAGGGCCCAGCCTAGCCACGTCCAAGGGGGAGGTGTGTGCCCCCTGGTTTCCCGAACGGATGAATCGTTCATGTTGGGACCAAACCGGCGCCAGTTGGCTCCCGTCCAGCTCACGCAGGACCTAGTGGGGTCCCGCTTCTCCTCGTTAGCCGAGCGGTCAGCCGCTCCAAACCGTCGGCGGTAGGCCCGACGTCGGCCGCCTCGGCTCGGCCACCACAGCCCGCCCTAGCTACGGTTCGACTTCTCTGCGCGGCGCGACGGCGTCGGGCCCCTCCTCCATGGCCCGCCCTAGCCACGACTCTCATTCTCCACGTGGTGCGACAACGTCGCGCCCTTCTGCCATGGCCCGCCCTGGCCGCGGCACATTCGTCCGCACAACACGACGTTGTAGCGCCTTTTCGGTGACCCGACGGCCTTGCGTCGCCGGTTTATTCATGGTCGGCCTGTAGCCGGCCCTCGTTGTTCCTCCGCGGTTCACTCTTATGGTGGAGCCATTGCGCTGCCACTGTCGACAAATGAGGAAAAGGAAGGGGGAGGGTCGGGCCATGTTTGTGCGGCCCGAGCCTTCCATGTTATGGTGATATCAATTGGTAGAACACAACTAAGATTTTTGCGTTTAAGGGTGGAAACAATTTCAAAAGTACAATCCCCCACCTCGAATTTTTGTCTGCTAACGATGTTGCGGAAAGGCGGACGTCATTCCATTGGGGTCTGAAAGAAGATGAAGAAGTCGAGGATGATTTCGTCGACGTTCTTCAAGGATGGCGCTTCACTTTCTTGCCCCGATTGAAGATCGTTCTTCGTTGGCGGAAGAGGAATTCTTCGTTGGGAGAATTTGTTTCTCAAATCTCTTCCAACCCCTCTCCCAATCCTCCACCAAATGAATATGACAACCAAAAATAATGGGTTAAGCTAACCAATTATTTAATTATTGTCCAAATATTTAAAAGATTTTAAAAATAATTAATTATTGTTCCATTAATTAATTTGAGTGTATTGGAACTTTAATGAGGGAATTTCAAGGGTTCTCTCCACTTATGAGGAGTTTCAAGGAGGTTTAAGCCCAGGTGGTCCCCACCCCATTTAATTGATAAGAGGTGTTTAAACCTTGGGTGGGACCCATCACCATAACCTCTCATGGGAGGTTATGGTGTGGTGGCCCCCACCTCTAACCTCCTCTTAGAGGTTTTAACCACCAAATAAATAAAAATACGCTAAAACATTATTTTTATTTAAATTTTATTAAAAACCCAAAATCTAACTTCCATTCTCGACCAACTACCGTCGAGGTGAAAGTCTTCTTAAGCGAATATTGGCGCTGCGAGTTCAACGATGCCCTCGGATTTCAATTCTGAGCACCGGTTCAAAATTTATAAAATCCTTATCACACATTTACTGAATGTACCCAAAAAAACTTCAGAATTTGATTACGGGCACACCAGGCCTCAAAATCAAGTGGAATAAATTTTCGCGGACTCATAAAAATCCCATGTATTTTAAAAAAAATCCCACATAATTTCCATGTCTTTACAAAGGTGATGTATAAATTGGATTTGGAGAGAAATTATTTCTATGAATATGTCCCTGGAATAAAGTTATGAGAACCGGGAAGAAAGGGAAACTAATCCCTAAGTATATCGGTCCCTTTCAGCTTCTTGATCATATTGGGATGGTACCCTATCACTAAAAAATTCCTCCAAATATATCTCAAGTAAGTGACATGTTTTAGGATTGTCTCCTAAGAAATTACAAGCATGTCCCTTCACATGTACTGAAATTAGAGATCATATCGTGGGGGCATGATCTTTCTTACGAGGAAAAACTATTTTAAAATATGGATCGTATAGAGAAATTTCTACAAAACAAGACCACTCACCTAGTGAAAGTTTTATGGAGAAATCACCATCTAGATGAAGCTATCTAAGAACTTGAGGATATAGTGAAGAACAAGTATCCTCATTTTTTACCTAAATGATGAATTTCATAGACAAAATTAATTTTCAAGGGGGTAGAATGTAACACCCTGAGTTTTTATAGACCTTTGTTTCTCAAATAAATTAAATTTTCATTGATGTCTTTTATTTCACTAAGTCATAAAATCATTTCACATGAAATAAAATCAGTATACTTTACATGAAACACCGAATTTTCATACCTTACATGCAACACTGAATTGGCGTACGTTACATGCAACACAGACTTTGAGTACATTATAGGCAACATTGAGTTTCTACGAAACATATCTTTTTTGTTATAATTATTTAAATGAGATAATTATGAAATATCCATTATAATTATTAATATGAATAATAATAACTACTATTCAAATATTTTTTATAATGGTTTTATATTAATAAAACCAATTGATAATGAAAAATATAAATTTTTGTAAAGTCCTTATATGTTTAAAAATATTTTTTTTATCAATTGAATTCCTTTTCATGTTCTTCTATGAAAAGAATAAAATTAATTTTAGAAAAATTTATAAATTTAATTTGATAAAATAAACTTCAATTTCTAATTTATATGTTGAAATTATCATAGGGTGATTTTTTTTTATTTTTCTGAGAAACATCTTGTTTGGATGAATAGTGAAATATACCGAATTTTAATTCAAAGTTTCTTTTTAAAATCATTTATTTATAAGGCTAAATTATATTTTTAAATTATTTAAAAGTTTAATTAGATGAATTATTTTTAAATTAATAAAATATAGGTCATTGCAACTAATTTCACATTGAAATTGGATAAGAAAACATTGCAAAGTTTTGATCATTTTTTCTTTAAAAACCCACAATGTTATCCCTTCTCTGGGGATTAAATTTAAATTAATTTATCCCAATTATGTGATTATAATTTGGAAAAATGGATATAATATTTGTTATTAGAATAATTTAAAACTTCTAATAATATTAACTAAGTTTTTTTACCAAAATTATTAATGAAAATAATTAAAATTAATTACAATGATGAATGTAATTTTAAGATAAACAAGGGAATAAACCTTAATTTTAAGGGACCAAATGACCTTGAAACTTGTCTAAAAACCATTTTATGGACATTATTATTTAATTAACCTTTAATTCATGAGTTTTTTTGGTTTGGTATGTCTTTTTAGGTAAAAACCTTGTTATACCAACTTGTTTTCAAAAATACCAAGTATATCCCCTCCCTTCTCTATAAAAGGCCACCACCTCTACCAATTAATCACACCTCTCAAACCTATTAGGTTTGGCCCATATATACCCAATAAAGTTCCAAAAATACCTTCGTTTTTCCCCTAATACTCCCTTCAGAAATAAAACCTTCCATGGAAGCCATTTGGTGAAAAGAAAAAGGAGTTACCCGATTAAGAAGTAACACCCTCTCTAAAGACCCTTTCTATTATTTCCTTTATCAAATAATTCAATTATCCTTATTCCATGAATATTTAAAAAAAAGTATCCAAAATATAAATATATTTTTTTATACTAAGTGTTCTATGAAAAATGACACACACTTCCATCTAATGGGTAACAAACACACTGTTTATGTGCATGGCAAACTACTGCCTCACTAAATGATGATTGTCTATTTTCCTTTAACACCTCTCATAGTGGGAATTATGATGGAAACTCTGTCAATATATGATACATATTATATATATAATTTCTTTATGTTTTTTTAATTATTTTACACCATATATCATGATACTTTCCTTTTTGTGTAAATACGATAATTTCGTTTAAATAAGTGTGGATACAACCCCCTCAAAGCGATGGGATTTGTTCACACACTACATGGAATGCATTAAAATAGGATTATTGAACTTATATGATATATATAATATAATAATTATAATTTAATAATTATATATTTACATATTTATATATATATTTCATTTAAATTCTTCATTTCAATACGATAGTTAACAGGAAACAACATTCATGTATACATATGACCTACCGTCTCCATAAAATATGTATTCCATTTCATAATTCTATATTATATGGATTATTATAATACACATATACTGAATATAAATGATTTTTATATCATGGTTTAAATTCTTAAAATAATTATATATGTATAAGTACTATAACAAATTATGGCACATGTGAAGAACAAAGCAGGTATTACCCAAAGTGAAATCTTAACATGGAATTGTTAACAAGTGGGTGATATAAATTAATATTCAAACCATATATGGTATTTGATATAATAATATTTTTCTTTATAATATACTTATATTTATTATACATTAGTATTTAATGAGTATGATGAGATTCAAGACACCAGTTAATGGGATTTCTAGTCTCACTTTTATTTCTGTGAGATTTTCACTATATTCACCACTCATCTATTTTTGTGTGTTGATTAAACTACCCATGCATATATTCTATGATTTTTATCCTTAATTTTATGGGTATTGATATATTCATATCAGGATATATAATTAATTTGTTTTATGTTTCAAGAGTTACCAAATTGAAAAAGTAAGTTTAGTCTCAATTTTCCTTCTTTGAGACATATTCCATGAACTTCAAGAACCCTATTTTAAAAGATGTTCTAAAATATGAAATTTTAAGCACATTTTCAAGGAAAAATTATTTTAATTTTTTTTAGGGTTTTCAATATTATTATAAAATTTTACAAATTATTTTTAATGAAATGGTTTTCAAAATGTTTTCAAGCATATTTTATAAGTTTTCAAGTAAACTAGTTTTCAAAATGTTTTCAAAGTCACTTTATATATTTTTAAAGAAAAAATTTTCCAAAAGGTTTTTTAATATTTCTTTATAAATTTTGAGGTTTATTTTTAGGAAAATAGTTTTCAGATGGTTTTGTGTTTTAAAGGTCTTTTTTCCAAGAAGAAAGGATATTTTCCTCAACAAATGGTTTCAAAATAACTTTCCAAGTTATTTTCCACTAAGATAACATCCTTTGTTGTTACTTTTGACCTTCTTAGAAATGATCCAATGGTTCCATTCATATTTTTTCTTAAATTTTTTTTATGGAATTATGCTTATGACACCCATTTCTCTTCTATGGGTTATATGGTCTTGAAACCCGCTTATTTTCAGAGGTTTTTCTTTGATGAAATAATTATGAAACGTATATCTTTTCTATAGGTTATGATGTGATGAAAATATTTTATTACCCATTTCATTTCATGGGATTATGATGGGATATTTATAAAACCCATCTATATTTTTGTGTTATGATATGATGAACATTTTTTACATTATGGAACATGTATGAATGATTTCATTATGAGATGGGTATAAAATATATCTCCATCCAATGCATTGGGTACAAATTTATATCTCATGAGATAATGACATGAATCAATTGTATGGGCTTCATCCACTATAGGAAGATGGGGAAACCCAATCCCTTACAAGGAAAAGACTTTGAATGGGGACAGTGTGTGTCCCAACCAGTAGGTGTAGTCACTATGAAGTTAGAAGATGGTGAAACCTAATCCATTATGGGAATATGGGGACAATAAAACCATTATATGGAATTTACAACGATTGGGGGTGGTGGTGTGTCCCACCCAATAGGTGTTGTTCCCATGAAGTTCCTTGATAGGTTCTAGCAATGAGTCTTGATGTATAGTGAATGATATCACATGTCTATGTATGCCACGATTCCATGTCTTATTCTTAGGCTATGATTTCATGGATTATGTTCTTTATTTCATTACAAATCATGTGTTATGAACTATTAAGAGTTATGCCATTATTCATGTTTTTGATCTCTAATATTCATGCTATGATCTTCTAATGCTATGATCAAGTTCTCATACCCCTATGCTCATATTTATTCTTACCTATCTCCCTTATTTACCCTTATTGAGCATCTAAACTCACCCTCATTTATGTTTCCATCCCCAGGTTATGAAGATATGTATTAAGTATGATGTGTCTTAGAAGGGTTATAATCATGGAGAACCTAGTGGTAGATAACGTAGCCCACTTATGTACCAGTTTTTATGATTCAATGTTTCCAAAGGATATAGAGTAATACAGTCTTTTTGAATATATTTGTTTAATGTTTTAAATATTCCAAAAAATATATGTGATGCTAATGTATGAAAAAGTGAGGGTCGATATAAAAATGGTACAATTTTGAGAATGAAGTAATTGTTACTAATGATGCATTTTTTTATTGTTTTTACCCATTTAAGTATTATCAATATAAGGAAAAATTTGTTTATTCATTCTATCATAGTTTTCCTTTTCAGTGGTAAACATAGATAAAAGTTTCTTCAAAGAATAAATCTAATATTTTAGTTTTACAACTAAATTCTTATCCTCATTAGTAAAAATTTCAGAACTAAGTTTATCAAAAAAATATTTTAAACTATTTTTCTGAAAAAATATTTTTTCAAAATATATTGAAACATCATCCTTTTCAAAAACAATCTCATCAAGATATTTTGAAATATCTAATATTTATTTTTATAAAAAAATCAATCCTTAAATCAAAAATAGAAATATTAGCCTTAGTATTATCATGTTTTTTTAAATATTTTACGATTTTTATTCTGAAGTGATTTAGAAAAATATTAAACTTACACATAAAAAATAAAAATCCATATCTTCAATGGATGGGAAATATTCTTCATATTAGGATGTATAATTTTTAACATTAGGAAAATTTTCACTTAAATACATGTTGATAAGGTTTTAAATAGTTCATACCTTATCCATGAAAAACTAATTTACCAAAGGATCATTAGAAAAAATTCATATGTTCCTATGTCCAAAACATTCTTGATCAGATGAACTTTCTAAAGACTCACCTCCACTATCACACCAAGTGTTAGATTATTTCAAAACATTTTTTCTCTGGGATTTGTAATTCTTATTATAATACCTTTTGGAATTAATTTATTTTTCTATATTTTCTATTTATTTTTGGAAAATCTAGTTTGAAATGTATAGATTTCTTATATTAATAATAAGTATCTTTATCTTCCTTATCACATCTATCTTTATGATCTTTCTTAATTTTTTTTTGAAAATCCTTCATTCCAACTTTCTTGATCATACTTATGGAGAGATTGGATAATTAATTTTAAAAAAATTTAGAAACACTGGATTCAAATCAAATAACTACTTTATTATTTATTGAAATTTTAATAACATTATAAGATGATTGAAATTTCAGACAAAATGTAGTAGTGGTAAAAGAAACTCCTCTGATTTTCTATTTCTAATTTCAGCATCTCTTTTTAATCTTCACTCATACCGCACAAGGGTTCCAATAAGATCATCGTGAGTAATATTATTTATCTTACTTTTTTTATCTATAGATGTTCTCTTAGAATCCCATTCATTAGGAATATAATTAATTATCTTCTCCATAATAATTTCTTCATCAATTTCATTTTCTCCAATTTCTTGTAAACTATTAATAATAATCATAAATTTCTAGCGCATCTTAGAAACTGTTTCACCAGGCAGAAAATAGAATTATTGATAATAGTCTATGAGCATAGATCTCCTTGTATAATTTTTTTTTTATGTCACCAAATATGTGAACTCAAATTTTTTCATATAATGTTAGTTCCTTCAGAAAAAATAGATTTAACTATAAATTCATATTGTCAAGGAACATAAAAATGTATTTCTAACTCTATAGTTTAATTTATATTACTATTTTTCTTGATGAGTAAAGGCTATAACATCCT
Organism: Viscum album; assembly: GCA_963277665.1. Lineage (NCBI taxonomy): Eukaryota > Viridiplantae > Streptophyta > Magnoliopsida > Santalales > Viscaceae > Viscum > Viscum album. Next base: position 2,103,143,122 of record OY728140.1, on the reverse strand, counting down.
TATTATGAATTTTTTAATATTTAGTAACCATTAAAAAGTTTTCAACTCCATTGTTGATAACAAAATACTTCATTATATCCTTCCAAAACTCATAGTAAGCAGCCTAAAAAATAAGAAGTCTTTTAGGATTCGTATTTTATGTGGACATGAAATTCATTCCAACCATCTCTTAAAACAAAATAATTATTTTTCACAAAACACATAAGTGTATCAAAATTTTGTAAAAAAACATTATATAGATTGCAAGAAGTAAATAAATTAAAAATTAGAAAGTATATGAACATTTGAATCCTTCCCTGGCTGCAATTGTTGGATCAGTATTACAGAACTAATATTGATTAGGATATTAAGAATATAATTATAATGGAAATAATAACAAGGGGGAATTTTAGTTTTATAAAACATAGTTTATAAGAATTAAACTAAAAAATACACAAGTGGTCTTAATGTATATTATCAAACTTGGTCCTTAGTTTGATTATTATAATCACATAATCACAATATGAGTTGATACGATTAAATATGATTGAAATATCAGTATCATCATGGACATGATTTCTAGAGTAAGAATCATCATAACGATGGGTATTCTTAATTCAATTTTTTTTATTATCTTAACCTAATCAAAATAGATAAAACAAATCTGAATATAAAGATGAATATAATGTTTCACATTCTATTATATGTGCAGTGGATTATAAAACATGTAAGTACCAAGTAATACAGTAGATATAAATTATAATATATTAAAAAAATAATCTATTGTTATCTTTAAGAAAAAGGTAGTTTGTAACCCATACTAAAGGTATCCATTGTTTTATACTTACACGAAAGTCTGTCTTCCCTTACCAGGGAATCCGTTGATATGATGATCAGAATAGCTCTATATTACTATACCTATAAGGCATTTATACGAAGATCATATTCCCTATCTACCTACCCCTGACATCCCTCAATCTGATGGATCAGATTCTATTTCTTCCTATCCCAAGAATCCATCAATTGATATAATGACCAGATGAAAAAACAATTTAAAAACAATTCTTAAGGTGATCACCTGATAAGGTTTCCTTAATAAGAATACTCTCTAAAATAAATAAAAATAGTAATAACGAGATTTTAAAACTGAGTATTCTTCCAAAATATTTAGAGTGAATGTAATCAACCTACTTCAAAATATTCAAGTGACCTGGTATTTATAGGTGAGCTCCAAACAGTTATATTATGTTCTCCCAAAAATAAAATTTCTATAATTTTTTTTGCAATGACATAGACACCTATTACTTGACATCTCATAAAGATCGAGTGTGACTAAATTTTAGACATCATTTATGTTTACACCATTATAGTGTAATTCTTTTCCTTAAATTATAAATAATTCTTCTGAATATGATAAACTTATGTCAGTCTAATGGGCTTCATTAAATATTCCAATATGATAATATTTATGAGTATAAATATGATGATATTGGTACCAGTATCAATCCGATTGTTAAGAATTTTCATTACGATAGTCATGAAATAATTTCTATCTTTTGGTACTAATAAAGGTGAGTCTGATTAATTATACACATACTCATTATGATATTCATAAGGAATAATTATATTTTTATTTTCAAAATTCATTAGAAATTATTCTAAGTATGTTAAAAGAATATGTTTTCTACAAAAAAAATTCTAAAACACATTGGATATGAAAAGTCAGTAATCATGTTTTCAAGAAGGTGTTTGTGATTTCCAAAAAAAGGAATGGAAAAGTGAGAAATTAAATTTCTGAATCAACATTTCTATCTTCATCCCAACCATTGGAAACTGATAATGTCACTTTGAAATACGTGAGGACTACCAACTCTATGAAGCGATGTGATTCATTTTTCATTTTCTCTTTATATGGCTAGTCAAAAGGATTGATTTAATAAATGGATATTATATTTATAATATAATTACGATTATGGGAAGATGAATTATTATTTACCTTTATTTAATTCCATCCATCAAATACTGAAAAAATATACCTTTAATATGAATAGACTACCAGAATCATTTAACTAAAACAAGAATGAAATATAGATCAAATTTCACTTGAATAATTATTTTAGTGAATTTTAAATAAAATAGAATAAAATATTATAGGGTAATTTTTTATCATAATATTTAAATGAATATGGTTCTGGAATACTATAAAGACCTGAATTTTCCATGTAATTGTTTTTAATTATATGGAATTATTAAGAGTCTGTGAAAATTAACGGCGCCTGATTCCGAGGCCCGGTGTTCCTGGAATGAATTTCTGAACTAATTTTAAGTTACATTCTAGTAAACACATGAGCGGAATTTTTTAACTTTTAAATCGGTGCTCGTATTAAAAATCCAAGGACACCATTGAATCTGTAGTGTTGATATTTTCTTAAGGGAGACTTTAATTTGACCGCAGTAGGTCTAGAGAAAGAGTTATGTTTTGTGACTTTTTAAAAGACCTAAAATAAAATTATTTTATTATTTTATTTCTTCTCTACCAACAGATAAGTGGAGTGTGGTACCCGCGATGTGTGAATCCAATAAATTTCATGACCTATCAATCTTAAATAAGGACATCCTTGGGGAATTATGAAGGTTCCTAATTAATAATCCCCCATTAATTCCCCACATCTCTACTTACCCTCCCCCTCTCCTATTTATATGGAGCTTGGGGAGAGGTGTCGGCACAGCTTTTCCAAACAACGAAGTGTTGAAGGAGTGTTGTGTAACTAAAACCTTAGAGGATAGAGTCGATCCCAGTGATAGGTGATGGGTGACACCGAACCACGAACCGAAGGACGACGTACGAGCGGTGTCATTACGAACCTGTTGTGGGAAAGAAGAACATGACCCACCTCAAGAAAGAACATTATCCAATGGATTTATGAGGTAGGGGTTTAATTATTATTTATTTCAATTGAATTTTTCTTGAACACATTTATCCTCCCTCTTGTTTACGAGATAATGTAGAGGGTGTGGGCCTAACAAACACAGTCCAGGCCCTCCACTATCTTGTTATCCTTACACCTGCATGGAAGACCGCCGACGCGGTTGTGCCGACCATCTATGAAGAAGGAAGTGCATTGAAGCACATCAGAAGAGGAGGTCATGGAATTGATCCGTGGTGGTCATCGGAGTGGTCGGCACCGACCGACCACAGAGGAAGTGCGACGCGTTGTCGTGCACCACTAGTGAGCAGAACGTCATGTCTCGTCAGCCAAAATAGATAGAGGAGGAGGTTCGCACATCTGTCGGTCACAAAAGGAGAGGTGGAGTGACTATCATGCCGCCTAAGAGAGGGGAGGTGATGTGACCAGTGCGCTGCTGGTGAGAAGAAGTCACGGCCAAAGCCGCGGTAGAGGTAGAACCCTCACCTCTGATGGGTTCCGCTGTGACCGGGCAGCTCCCACGTGGCGCTGCCGCTTCACAAACCTTACGGCCTCCAAGCCATTTGATAGTTTGAGAGACCAGGGGTCACATCCCCCCCCCCCCGCTAGCTTAGGCATATAGTGTCCGGGCCGCCCCCTTGTAGGTTGTGCCCTACACGGCGGGGCCACCCCCTTTGCAGGTCGCACCCTACATGGCTAGGTCATCCCCCTTACAAGTTGCACCCTATGTTGGTCGGGTCTCCCCCTTGCAGGTTGTGACCTACGTGGGTCGAGACACCCCCTTGCGGGCTGCACCATAAGTGGGTCGGGCCACCCCCTTGCGGGCCGCCCTTTGTGGGCTGCACTTGTGGTCCCCCCTTTGAAGGCTGTCCCTTTGTGGGTTGGGCCACCTTTTCGGGCCTCCCCCTTGCGAGCTGGGCTAAGCCTGCCATGGCCCAACCGAGATCAGTTCATTATGGGTCACTCTGACTAAGTGGGACCAGACCCGGACACGACCAGGCCCAAAAACACTTAAATGGACATATCCTGATAACAAAACATCGGTTTGACAAACCATATATGGTGTTGGGATCCTTGGATCGAGATGGTCCTTTTTGGTATACTTTTATGAGGTTTTGAAGACAGTTTGAGTATAGCTGGGTTGGATCGAACCCAAATCCAATTGGTCCCCTGGAACTAAAACGCTTATAACTCACAATCTGGGCGTCCGATTGATGCATCTTCTATCACGTTTGATACCTTACTAAATGGTGGTTCTTTGTGTTACTCATTTTTGGAGATTAGTGGAAGTCGAGGTACGACCGATATCTTGAGGAAAGATTTTATGGAACTTGAGTGCATTGGGTGCGAGGAATCCAGTGGTTGGCCTTTGGAAGGCGAGCTTGTGGTAGCCATGACATGGGCCCTAGGGGACGGGTCGTGAAAAAGTGGTATCAAAGGAGTCCGTTCTACCAAAGAACTTGGACTCTGATATTTTCAAAGTAGCAATAGTGTTAGGTGTTATGAGTGTGGTTTTCTGTTTGGGGATTCCAGTGATGGTTTGGCGGTCGACGTATCCACACACCAGGACCCTGAATTTCGATTTTCGACTCAGTACATAGAAGCACTGATTGCGTGTGTTTTTGAAGATTTTTTCTTGTGATTCCTTTGAGTCAACTCACTAGGTATAACTTTTTTATCATTTCACACCTATCTTCTTTCAGGATACTTCCACATAGACAGCCATCCAGGATTCCTGAGAGAGTACGCGATGATGGACCACCAAGTGACGAGGCCTCAGTCTAGGGACCTCTTACAGCGTTAGCACCTTCGGGTGGTGTACCAGCAACACCACTACTCATTGGGCAGTCGTTGCTTCTTACCCCACTAGCATAGGGTGCACGCCAAATGGGAATGTTGCCCGAGATTCAGTAGTAGAGGACTCTGAGGTTCCAAGGTGAGACGGACCCACAAGCCGTTGAAGACTAGCTAGAGGATGTGGTCAAAGTTTTTCACTTGGTTGGGACACCAGCTGACCTTATGGTGATCCTAGCCACCAGTCTCTTCTAGGTAGTAGTAGTGAGATGGTGGAGCTTAATTCTATAGATACACGACGAGGAGACCCTCATCTGGGTAGACTTCGACAGCCTTTTAGGGAAGATTTCATCTCAGTGACCTTACGCTCTATGCGTATACAGGAGTTATTGCACCTACAGTAGGGCAACATGACTATTGCTCAGTACTTGACAAGGTTCACTGGTCTCTCTCGCTACTCCACCAAAATGTAACGGGACCCTTTATTCATATCCTAGACCTTTGAGAAGGTTCTTCGATGGGAGATCAGAGAATCGATGATATTTATCAGCATATTGATGTGGGATGGGGTGCTAGAGCGAGCGTTTTTGGTGGAGAGCTTCCTAGCTGAGCAAGCACTGATAGCGAGACCCACCACCAGGAAACATGTAGCAGAGTTATATATGGATGGTAGTAGGTAGATGACACAGAGGTCTAAGCGGACAAGACCTTTTGGTGGATGGACCTGAGGTGGAGGGTCGGAGGTGCGGAGCTCGCGAGGCATAGGAGTTCAGACAAGGGACAGGCAGTGCTACAAGTGCGGCGGGCAGGGTCATATGGCTCATGATTTCCCGACCTTCTATATAGATGACTAGTAGATGGTCGAGTGACTGCTGAGGCATAGAAAGAGGTTTGAGTGAGGAGGTATGTAGGCAGGCGGATGTGGCAGGAGATATGGTCGTGCCGCAAACGGTGGGTGGCGATTCGAGATTCTACTGCAACCACCACCAGGTGGCCCAACCCAACCATAGGGAGAGGGTGGACAAGGATGAGCTCAGCTCTAGGTAGTTGAGGCCTACGACCATGTCACTCTGGAGATGATTAGATATACGATCTGTGTCTACTCTACCCTAGTTGTAGTACTTATAGACACATGTTTCAGTCACTCTTTTGTTTCCACGACCCTCATTCGGAGCTTAGAGATTCTGGTGGATCTATTACCTAGATCTTTATGGATAGAGACTCCTACGGGAGAAGATTCAATGATTACTCACAAGTGGAGGTAGTGTGATCTTACTCTAGGAGGAAATAGATTTGACTAGGATCTTCTAGTAGCGGCATTGGGGACTTACGACATCATCTTGGGTATGGATAGGTTATCCACAGTCCATGCATAGATTAATTGTATTAGGTGCAAAGTGCGGTGTGTCCACACATACGGGAGTATGTCTTCCTTCACCAATGAGAAGGTAACCTTTTTTGCACAGGATAGACTTACCTGGATGAGGGTACTGCCGATCACACATCAATTGGCTAGCCTTACCCTTGGAGAAGTAGATTTTGAGAGTCTGAGCTATCCTGTAGTGGTGGACCAGTATGCCGATGTCTTTCCTGATGATGTTCTGAGACTACCTCCACAAAAAGAGGTATACTTTTACATCAACCTATACACTGGGAATACACTGATATCTACACCATCATATTGGATGTCTCCCATGGAGCTTCGTGATTTACAGGTATAGTTGGAGGACTTGTAGAGTAAGGGGTTCATAAGGCCCAGTGTTTCTCTATGGTCAGCCCTGATTTTGTTTTCCAAGAATGCATACGGGATTTTGAGACTCTGTGTAGACTATCGGCGCCTGAAACAAGTGACTATGAAGAAAAAGTATCAACTTCTGAGGATTGATGATATTTTCAATTAGCTAAAGGGAGATCATTGGTTTTTGAAGATAGACCTCAGGTCTGTCTATCATCAGCTCAGGGTAAGAGATGAGGATGTGAAGAAGACGACCTTCAGATGTCGGTATGGCCACTATGAGTTCTTGGTTATGCCTTTCGACATGACCAATTCCCCAATAGTATTCATGGGACTCAAGAACATGATATTTCAACCATACCTTGATCACTTTGTGGTGGTTTTCATTGATGACATCTTAGTGTACTCAGTGATGAAGGAGGAGCATGCCAATCATCTGCAGATAGTTCTGGATACACTCTGAGGGAATCAGCTTTATGGTAAGCGCTCGATGTGCCAGTTCTAGATACGAGAGGTCTAATTTCTTGGACACATTATCTCAGAGGTTGGATTTGTAGTGGATCCAGAGAATATAGAGTTTGTACTTTCTTGGGATCCACCCAGGAGTGTGACCAAGGTGCGGATATTCTTGGGGTTGGCTGGATACTACCAGATATTTGTGCCTGACATTTCTAGATTTGTGGCACCCTTTTCAGCTTTGATGAAGAAGGTACAGCCCTTCTTATGGACAGAGAGATTCCAGTATAGTTTTCTAGAGCTGAGGCAAAGACTGAAAAGTGCCCCTATCTTGAGGCTACAAGAAGTGGGTGTTGGGTATGTAGTCTAATGAGAAGCATTAGGGACCAGACTTGGGTGTTTCCTAATATATAAGAGATAAGTGATCGCCTATGGCTCATGAAATCTGAGGAAAAATGAGTAGAACTATGATACCCATGATCTGGAGTTAGCAGTAGTGTTCTTCATCTTGAAGGTGTGGCAACATTACTTTATGGGTGAGCATTTTACAGTTTACTCTAATCATAAGAGTCTCAGGTATATCTTATCTCGGAATGAACTAAACCTGAGACAGTGGTGATGGCTAGAGTTCCTCCTAAACTATAACTTTAAGATAGTTTATACTCCTGGGAAGGGGAACGTGGTAGCAGATGCACTCAGCATGAGGTCTGGCCTACAGTTGCTGAGTGAGGCAATAGAGCAGCTAGCAGTGTTGCAGATATCCTTCGTGGATAGAGATATAGCAGCATACCTCTAGTCTATAATAGTCACTCCCCCACTCCTTCAGTGAGTTAGGGAGGCATAACTTGGGGACATTTACTGTGAGGCTCAATGTGCTCAGATATCCCCAGGACATTCACCTAGTGGATTTTTTGAAGCTGGGGAGCATGTCATCCTCTTCAGAGGATGTACCATGATATCGGTGGAACTACGGGAGGAGGTGTTGAGGGAGTTCCATATGTCCCCTATGGGGGTACATACTAGTGTAGCGAAGATGTATCAGGACCTCTGACATCAGCACTGGTGTCCAGGGATGAAGAAGGTTATAGCAGAGTTTGTTTCTCGATGCCTCACTTGTCAGTAAGTGAAGGTCGAGCATCGGGTTCCAACAGGCTTAGCATAGCCACCAGAGGTGTCGGAGTGGAAGTGGGATGTATTTTCCATAGAATTTTTAATATTTCTTCCATGTACATCTAGAGGACATGATTCTATCTGGGTCATCACTGACTGACTCACCAAGTTGGACCACTTCCTACCCATCCAAGATAAGGAATCAGTAGAGGGCTTGGGACACCTCTATGTACATGATATTGTACGACTTCATGGGGTTCCATCAATTATTGTCTTTGATCGTGATTCATGTTTTACATCTCAGTTGTGGAAGGGATTACAGGAGGAATTTGGGAATCAGCTACGTTTGAGCACCGCCTTTCATTCTCAGGCGGATGGTCAGATAGATCGGGCCATTCAAACATTGGAGGACATGCTTCGTGCATGCATCCTAGATTTTGGCCAAAGTTGGGAAGATCTTTTCCCTTTGTGGAGTCTGCATACAAAAATATTTGTCACACGACCATCGGTATGGCACCATTTGAGGCTTTGTACGGCCGACCTTGCAGATCACCTCTATGCTAGACAGACCCAGGGGAGTCAGCACTTAGGGGTCTAGAGTTGGTATGGGCTACCACTAAAAAGGTGCAGATCATCCAGTAGTGGATGAAAACTGCATAGAGTAGACATAAGTCTTATGCTGACAGGATATGGAGACCTTTGGTGTTCTAGGAGGGGGACCATGTATTCTTTCAAGTCTCTCCTCAATGGGAACTATGGAGATTTGGCTAAGGCGGTAAGTTATCACCGAGGTTTATCGAACCATTTCTGATATTTCAGAGGAAATGAGAGGTGGAATACCACTTGTCACTTCCACCAAAGTTGGAGAGGGTTCAAGACATCTTTTACGTATCTCATCTGAGGAGATATGTGCATGACCGATCTTACATAATCGACTATAGCGAGCTGGACATCGATGATGGGTCGACATTTATAGAGGTTCCATTAGAGATTTAGGATCGATAGGAGTGAGTCCTTTGTGGGTGGTCGATACCTCTGGTGTGCATTCGCTGGAAGCATAAGAACCTCTAGGAGAGCACATGGAAGTGGGAGGATCATATTCGTGCTCAATACCCCCATTTTTTTCTTTATTCTATGTTGTAGCTTTCAGGGATGGAAATCCCTAAGGTGGGGAGAATGTAAAGACCTGAATTTTCTATGATTTTTTTTAATTACATGGAATTATTACAAGTCTGTGAAAATTGACAGTTCCTAATTTCGAGGCCCAGTGTGCCTGGAATTAATTTCTGAACTTTTTTTAAGGTATGTTTAGTAAACACATGAGCGGTGTTTTCTATCTTTTGAACTAGTGCTATGATTAAAAATCTGAGGGCACCGTTGAATTTGCAGTGTTGGGATTCTCTTAAGGGAGACTTTACTTTGACTGCTGTAGTTTTAGAGAAAAAGTTGTGTTTTGGGACATTTTAAAAGAAATGAAATAAAATAATTTTATTATTTTATTTGTTCTCCACCAACAGAAAAACAAAGTGTGGGACCTGATATGTGTTAAGCCAATAAATGGATTGACCAGTCAATCTTAAGTAATGATGTAATTGGGGAATTAGGAAGGTTCCTAATTAATTATCTCCAATTAATTCACCACGTTGTTACTTACCCTCCCGTCTCTTATTTATATCAAGCTTAGGGAGAGGTGTCGGCACAGCTTCGCCATGCAACGAATTGTTGAAGGATTTTCATGACGCTAAACCCATAGAGGACGGAGTTGATCCCTGTGGGAGGTGACGGGTGACACTGAACAACAAACTGAAGGACGACATACGAGGGGAGTTTTTGGGAACCTCTTGCAGGAACAAAGAACACGACACACCATCAAGCACGGACGTTCTGCAATGGATTTACGAGGTAGGTGTTTAATTATTGTTTATTTCAGGTAAATTTTTCTTGAACTCCTTTATCCTACCTCTTGTTTACAAGATAACGTGCAGGGCGTTGGCCTAATGAACACAGCCTAGACCCTCCACTATCTTTCTATCCTTGTGCCTTCATAGAAGACCGCAGGTGTGGTGCCACTGACCAGCTACAAAGAAGGCAATGCGTCAATGCACGTCGCAAGAGGAGGCAATGACACAAAGTTGCGGCGGTCATCGCAGTAGCTAGCACCTGCGAGTTGTAGAGGAAGTGTGGCACACCGTCGGTGAGCAGAGGGTCATGGCTCATCAGTCGTAGAGGACAGAGGAGGCAGCCGACACATCATCTACCCGTAGAAGGAGAGGCGACGTGACTAGCGGGCCGCCGAGGAGTGGGGAGGCGGTGTAACCAGTGCGTCGTAGGTGAGAAGAAGTTGCAATTGAATCCTTGGTGGAGGTAGAACCCGTGCCTCCGACAGGTTCCGCGGTGACCGGGCAGTGCCCACGTGGAACCACCGCTTCACAAAATAAACGGTCTCCTAGCCGTTCGGAAGTTCGGGAGATTGGGGGGTCACACCCCCCACCCCTTGCCAGCTCAGGAGGACACCGGTCAGGCTTCCCACTTGCGGGCCACGCCCTACACGGCTGGGTCGCCCCCTTGTGGGTCACGCCCTACATGGTCGGATCGTCCCCCTTGCGGGTCGCGCCCTACGTGGGCCGGGACGCCCCCTTAATGGTCATGCCCTATGCGGGATGGGCCACCACCTTAAGTGTTGTCCTCTACGTGGGTCGGGCCACCACATTGCAGGCCACCCTTTGTCGGCCACCCCTTTTTGGTTCGGGCCGCCCTTGTGGGCCGCCCTTTACAGGTTAAGCCTCCCTTGCAGGCCACCTTTGTGGGCCGGCCCCTTACGAGTCGAGCCAATCCCGCCACAGCCCATCCCATATCGGGTCGGGTCGGGTCTGTCCGACTACGTCGGACGGGACCCGGGCACAATTGGGCCCAAAAACACTTAAAGGGACATATCCTAAAAACCGAACGTTCATTTGATAAACCATCTACGGCGTTGGTGTAACACCCCAAGCTTCTACGGTACGCTTCTCTTTGAATAATGTGATAGTGTGTGTTGTACGCAACACCGAGTTCTAACACACCATAACCAATCAAACTAGCCGTTATGAATAGTAATACCTAATTTTTGAAATTATATATATTTTATATTTCAAAATGGACTTCATTTTTGGATTCGGAATATCGAATTTAGCCTAAGGTGAAATTTTGGTACTTTTCGGATAACTTTAATATTTTGATGAATAGTAAAAATTACTAAATTTTAATTAAAAACAACTTTTTTAATCAAAATAATTAATAGTGATAAATTATGAATTTGAGTGGCTTTAAAGTATATTTAGAATATATTTTTACCATTTAATACAATGTTGGTCATTGGACATAATTTTACAATTAAACCGGACATAAACAAGTGTCAATCTTTTGATAGTTATTATCTCTTAAAAACACGCTTTTTGTTTTAACAACGGGAATTAATTTTAAATTAATTTCTGCCACTTCTGTGTGTTGAATTTGGAAAAATGGATTCCATATTTGGAATCAGGATGTTCAAATTGTGTAAATAGGTAACTTTTATTTTTAGACATTTTGAATAATTACTTCGGTAAATATTTTATTTACCATGGTTAAAGGGTAAATCCGGTAAATAAGGGTCAAAAAATAATATTATAATAATTCTAAATTAACGTAGAACGTGTCCTAGCCTCATTGGTTGATAAATGTTCGACCATAGGAATCTTTGGGTCGATTTTGGGACCCCATGGAGCCACTTGTAGGTGATAGGGACAGTTAATTTTAATTAATTTAAAATAAGTACAAAAATGACATAAGCCTATATCTTTTAGAAAAACAATTTTTATATATGGTTATATATATTGTATTTTCAACTATAAATATTAGTTAGAAAGATAAAAATATTTCCTACATAATTATATTTTATTTATAATTTTTAGATATTACATAATTTAATTTATTTATGACACAATGATGATTCAGTAATTACCATAATAGTGAAAATTTAAAATAATTGATATTATAAATACCCAAATAAATATAATTTGAGACTTTTAATGAATTAAAATAATTTTATAGGATAATTTGACATATTAGTATTGATTTAATTAACTTGTATCGAAGTAATAATTCTTTTATGAGTTTCACAAAAATCAACTATTGAATAGTGTCAAAATTGGCATAAAAGAGTTTTTAAAACAAATATTATATTATTAATTGATATTAAATTCCTAAAAATCTAAGGTTCTCCCAAGAGACTTATATCATGATATTTATATCATTAATGGACCACTTGGGGGTCTTTTGGATGTATATAGTAAGTTTATTAACCATATAATATAAAAATAAAAGGAGACATTGTAAAAGTGAAACTAATTAACTTAGAGTTAATACTTAAAGATAAGGTTAATATAAGTACCAAAACCTGTCTAAATTCTATTGGTTGAGTGTTTTTAGACCTATACCCACCTTAAAATTTAAATAATACACTTTTGAGCCATTATAAACCTAATATTAATTTATTATAAATTAATATTTCTAGCTTTTTTAAAGGTTCCCCCCACCCTCTTATAAAAGGGCACTCCTCCTTCTCATTTCTTCACACATTCAAAAACTTTTGGTTCGGACAAAATCTGGCCAAATACTCTCCCAACTTCCCTCACTACAACCTAGAGGCCTTAGTTTGATCAGAAAGCCAACCTAAGGAGCCCTTTTGATCAAATCAAAAGGAAGAACCCGAAGAGGAGGTAATGTTTTCACCACCCTTTTTCAAATTCATTTCTTCTTCCACTTCTTCTTTCTTTGTTATTACCATTCTAAAATAATCACTCCAGTATCATATATATACTATTATGTTATTATAAATATGGTACAACCATATTCAGTATTCTATCCACCCTTTTAATAACATGTCACCATACGTGCGTACGTACGGCTTACCGTCTCCATGTCGTGGTGTAATTGTTATTCAATAAATTATTATTTCGATGGGTATAATAATGATGTGTAACTCATGTAAATAATAAATATAACATGATAATGATTCTTTATATATGATATACCATCCATTTATATATTATTTTAATATCAAAATAATGATATTGTCGCTCGTGCGTACGTACGGACTACCGTCTCCACGAACGCGATGAGAATCATTCTCCATCGTATCCATTCAAGTATAATTATCATTTGATGATTTAAAAATGATATTTAAGGACTTGATATCATTATGGATATGAATAATATACAACCTATCCATTATAAACATGGCTTACGTAACAAAACATATAAAAGAAAATGAGTAAGTTAACACCCGAAACAATAATAATACTAAGATATTATTAACAAATAACTATCAAAAGATCATATATGATATCATATTAATATATATGATTCTTGTATAATTTAATAACAATTATTTCACCATTATATAAGAGGTTAAACTACCCTCAACCAAGGAAAAGTTCAAGGTAAGGGTTTATTTCACAATCTCTTCATTATCTGAGGTTGTTTATACGTAATAATCGACTTGGATCTCTTTATCATCCACATATATGTTTCTTAAAAATGTATTTCAAAACATTTTTACTATTTAAAAGAATATGGGTTAAAGTCATTTATACCCTTGTTTGACTTTTTATAAGTGGTTTATAAAGGAATCTTTCCGTCGTTTTCCAAACAAGGTGCTTTTTAACCTTTTCGACAGAATTAAGGTAAGAATGTTTTTTTAACTTATACAGCGGGTTTGGTTATTTTCCGCCGTTATAAAATTGTCAAAGCTTCCCTTAAAAGCTTATAAGAATATTTTCAAATAAAATGTTTTATTTTATAAAAATAAGACTCTTAAATTATTTCAAAATAGAAAGAGATATTTCTCTAAAAGAGTTTTGATTTCATCTATGTCAATATCCTTTGATGGATTTTACGCTTATTTGAAGTTGATTTATTATGATACAAAACTTATATATTTTATTGAAGGTTTTGTGATATGTTTGATTGTGGATGTGTTGTTTTTATACCATTCATAGTTTATGGTGAAAGTATTGACATTTCGTATGCTAGTTTTAATACGAATGTTTACGTTATGTTTAAACCTTTTCATATGGGAATGCATTGGACTTAATATGTGATGGGTGGAGCCCGCTATAGCTCCTCGATGCATCAGTAGGTCTCATGAGACAAACTAGTGTCCTGGCACAAGGCCTTGGCAAAATCCTATTTGTAGTCTTGGCACGAGGCCTTTTCTATGTGTTTATGATAGTCTGGCATTATGCATTACATCATTATGAAAGTGGTTATTGATATTGCATGTGATTATTAGATTAGTAGAATATCCATGTGAAGAAGTAAATGACATTATTTCATTTTACTTTTTCCATACTATGTTGAAGTTCAAGTTTAAAAGGCTTTTGTTTTAGTTATACATTGCCTTAAATGTTTATGCTTATTTTTGAAAGTTTCCGCTATATTGTTATCCTTAATGGGCATTTGAGCTCACACCTTTTCTATGTTTTATTTTTCCCAGGATGTGAAGAAGTAAGTTATGAATGACCTGTAGGGATTTTATGTGGAGATATGACTGTGGAATATGAAGACTATGTTGTTGTAGTAGTTTTTCACTTTATGATGTAATGTAAAACTTTATGAATATATCTAGTGTTTCCAAGGCTAATAAACCAATCGGTCTTTCAAGATTTGATCTTTCTTGTGATCATGCCAATGTTATGTAATAATGCACCGACTCTGGGTAACTGGGGTCGGGGCATTACAGTTGGTATCAGAGGATGTTTAGTACAAACCTTGGAAGATAGATTTAGATAAACTCTGATTAGAGCACGTAGACCTAAGATGAACTTTGAGGATTAGTATAGAATAACTCCATAGAATTTTGGTATTGTAGAGATTTTGTGAGTTTTCCGAGAAATACATCCATGTCTGGATACGAGCAGGTAGAGGCGGCTCTGGCACAGATGTACCTAGGGGTAAAACCTGAAAACACCGCTTTGAGCTAGACTCGAACGGGAACTGGTGCACGACAACGGGCCTTGCTGCACTCTTGGTTACGACACTCCTGGGGGATATGCTTAGGATAACTCTCATTTTCTTTACAAATCATTATGAAGGGTTTATGAGTATATAATTCATCAAAGAAAACATTTTTATGATTATGGATTATATCCATAAATAGTTCAATTTATGTTAAGTGTTTTATAAGTATGGGATTATGTATTTTGATTCACAAACTGATCTAGTTTATGCCATTGTTTAGAAATGGCGCCTAGTGGAAGAAATGGAAACTGTATCAATGCACGAACTCCATGTAGGGATTTCCCTCCTGCTTAAGATAATTATAATGGAGCTGGTGATGCAACTGGTTTCGATCAGCTAATCACCATACTAGGACAACTCACTCAGGTTATGAATAATAACCTTACCCGTATGGAGCACCCTGATCTGCAGCGTGGAGGATCAATGTTAGATCGATTCATGAGGCAACAACCACCAACATTCAATGGGAGTACAAATCCCTTAGTAGCCGAGCAATGGATATTTTCCCTAGAGAAAATATTTCAGGCTTTGGGGAGTAGTGAAAGGGAAAAAGTTATCATGGCAGTTTACCGCCTCACTGGATATGCTGATCAATGGTGGTCATTGATTCAAAATATGAAGGAAGATGATGAATTATCAAATATGGAATGGAGGGAGTTCAAAGATCTATTTTTAGAAAAATACTTTCCTCGCGACCATCGAGCAGATATGGAAAGGCAGTTTCTGAGTCTGAGACAAAAGGAGGATGAGAATGTCGCAAAGTATGAGGCTAACTTTACAAGGTTATAAAGGTATGCTATAGATTATATACGTAACCCAAGAAGTAATATTGATCATTTCTTTGATGGGTTAAAACCATTTCTCCGTCGAGCATTAGTCTCACAATCCTTTTCATCATACGAAGACATTGTCTCATGTGCTATCAAGACCGAAAAGGAATTCTCTAAGTCTTATGACTTTAAAGCAAAGCAAGAGAAGAAGAGACATGCTGATCAATCTGGGAATGGAAATAATGGGAAGAGGGGAAAGGTTGAATATCCATCCTGTGGTAAATGTGGGAAGAAACACCCCGGTACTTGCTTGAAGGGAATGGGAGTCTGTTACAAGTGTGGTGAAAAAGGCCACCAAGCTCGTGATTGCAAGGGGAAGAAGGAAGCTACCAATGTTCAGTGCTACAATTGCAGGGAGATGGGGAATTATGCAAATGAATTTCCTAATCATCAGGAGAACTTACCTCAGAAAAGTCCAAGGGATCAAGGCCAAGCTTATGCTATCACTACTGCTGAGGTAGAAGCTCTGAAAGACGTGGTGGCAGGTAATTTAATGGTTTCCTCAATTTTAGCAAATGCATTATTTGATTCTGGGTCATCTCATTGTTTCATATCTTCCCGGTTTGGTAAGAAAATTAGATATTTCCAATTTGATTTAACAAGGGAGTTGTCAGTTAAAACTCCTAAGGGAAGTATAATTGCAACAGAGTTTTGTGAATCGGTCCCCATTAGAGCACATAAATGTTCTTTATCTGCTGATCTCGTCGTCATACCTATGATTGAGTTTGATATAATCCTCGTTATGGACTGGATTTCGGACTATGATGCGAATATTTATTGTAAGAAGAAAGAGGTTACGATTCTTGATGATGATGATGATAAAGAACACCTTATCTTTAGAGCAGAATCGTCACCACCTAATTCTTATTTATATCCACCCCCAGTAGCTCAACTAAATTCAATTATTGGGGAGGAAGAGAATGAAATAACTATGGGTGAGGAAAAGAATGTTCAAATAGAGGATGTACCTGTTGTGAAAGAATTTGTAGATTTATTTCTGGAAGATTTACCTAGACATCCTCCAGAACGAGAAGTTGAGTTTTCCATTGATTTAATTCCTGGATCAAGGCCTATATAGAAGACCACTTATAGAATGGCCATTGTAGAATTAGTTGAACTAAAGAAACAACTAGAGGAATTGAGTAATAAGGGATTTATTCGCCCTAGTGTTTCTCCATGGGGAGCCCACGCTCTTTTTGTTAAAAATAAAGATGGATCCATGATGTTATGTATCGACTACAGGGAGATCAATGCTATAACAATAAAGAACAAGTATCCCCTACCACGCATTGATGATTTATTTGACCAACTGCATGGAGCTCAATACTTTTCAAAGATTGACCTTCGATCCGGATACCATCAGTTGTGTGTGAAGAAGGAATACATTCCAAAGACAGCATTTCGAACCAGGTACAGGCAATACGATTTTACTATAATGCCTTTTGGATTGACTAATTCACCCTCTGTATTCATGGATCTAATGAATAGAGTTTTCAAGGAGTATCTCGATGAATTTGTGGTGGTATTTATTGATATTATCTTGGTATACTCCAAAAGCTATGAAGATCATGAAAATCACTTGCGCATTATCCTGAAGACTCTGAGAAGACATGAATTATATGGAAAGTTTAGTAAGTGTGAATTCTGGCTTCAGGAGATTTCTTTTCTTGGTCATATTTTCTCTAAATATGGAATATCTGTTGATCCTTCTAAGACCAAGGCAATCCAAGAATGGTCAGCACCTACGAGTATAACTGAGGTACGTAGTTTTATTTGTTTGGCAGGTTATTATCGACGTTTCGTCCAGAATTTTTCCTGATTGGCTAACCCATTAACGAAGCTCACACATAAAGGGGTTCAATTTGTTTGGATAAAAGAGTGTGAAGAATGTTTCAAAGAACTGAATAGAAGATTAGTCAATGCTCCTATATTGACTCTACCATTGGGGAATGATGGGTTCGTTATTTATAGTGATGCATCAAAGAAAGGACTTGGTTGTGTCCTTATGCAGACTGATAAGGTTATTTCCTATGCATCACGACAGTTGAAAATTCATGAACAAAACTATCCTACTCATGATCTCGAGTTAGCAGCTGTGATCTTTGCTTTAAAGATATGGAAGCACTACCTCTATGGTGAAAAATGTGAGATTTATACTGATCAAAAGAGTTTGAAGTATATTTTCTCACAAAAAGAACTCAACATGAGGCAAAGGAGATGGCTTGAATTACTCAAGGATTATGATTGCACGATACACTACCACCCAGGGAAGGCAAACAAGGTGGAAGATACTTTGAGCAGAAAAGATCATGGAGGTTTGAACAATATGAGAATTGAAAGGGATCCAATTTTCATGGATCTAGTGAATATGGACATGGGAATAACCAGGGAAGGAGAAACATCAATGCTTTTTCAAATGGTTGACAAACCATCTTTACTAGAAAGGATTAAGAGTTCTCAGACTGATGATGATGAATTTCAAAAGAAGATTAAAGCTGTGAATGATGGGAGACTAAGAGACTTTGTGTATGAAGATGGAATTTTGAAATTTGGGAAGAGACTTTGTGTTCCCGATATACCTGATCTAAAAAGGTAATTTCTGGATGATTTTCATAGTTCCAATTTCTCTATACACCCTGGGAGCACCAAAATTTATAGAGATTTGAAAGAACATTTTTAGTGGGACAATATGAAGAGGTAGATTGCTGATTTTGTGTCAAGATGTATGGTTTGTCAACAAGTAAAACCTGGAAGGCAACATCCTGGAGGAGTCATGCAACCTCTTCCCATACCGGAGTGAAAATGGGACAATATTATGATGGACTTTGTCATGGGGCTACCAAAGACTCCTAGAAGGAACGATGCAATATGGGTTATTGTTGATCGTCTTACCAAGTCAGCACATTTTCCTTCTATAAGAGAAGATCTACCACTGGAACGTCTAGAAATACTATATATTAATGAAGTTGTGAGACTTCATGGAGTACCCCTATCGATTGTTTTTGATCATGATCCCCATTTTACTTCAAGATTCTGGAAGAGTCTTCAGAAATACCTGGATACTGAACTTCATTTGAGCACTGCCTACCACCCTCAGACAGACGGACAATCAGAACGGACTATTCAAACCTTAGAATACATGTTGAGATCCTGCTCACTTGACTTTCAGGTTATGTGGGATCAGTATTTACCTCTGGTAGAATTTTCATATAACAATAGCTTCCATTCGAGCATTCAGATGGCACCATATGAATCGTTATACGGAAAGAGATGTCGCACACCAACCTGTTGGGATGACGTTGGTGAAAGAAAACTTGTAGGTCTAGAACTTGTGGAGGAAACAATAGAAAAGGTTAAGGTAATCCAAAAATCACATCAAAGCAGCTCAAAGTATGCAGAAGAGCTATGCCGATAATCGAAGGAAGGATTTGGAATTTCAAGTCGGTGATCATGTTTTTCTGAAGGTATCTCCATGGAAGGGAGTCATACTTTTTGGTAAGAAAGGTAAATTGAGTCCCAGGTACATCGGACCTTTTGAAATTCTAGAACGAATTGGGGTTGTAGCTTACCAATTGGCAATGCTGCCAAGTCTCTCTAAAGTTCACGATGTGTTCCATGTATCTCTGTTGAGGAAATGCATGCCTGACCCAACGCATGTACTCGCCTATCAGGAGTTAGAACTGGAACCCGATCTATCTTATTGTAAAGAGCCTGTCAGGATTCTTGATATGAGAGAACAAGTACTGAGAAACCGGACGACGCGTCTGGTAAAAGTTTTATGCAGATACCATAAGATGGAAGAGGCAACGTGGGAACCCGAGGAACTTATGATGAAGAACCACCCGAGTCTTTTCATGCGATAAGTATTCTAGAAATTTCAAGGACGAAATTATTTGAAGGAGGGGAAAATGTAACACCCCAAGCTTCTACGGTATGCTTCTCTTTGAATAATGTGATAGCGTGTGTTGTACGCAACACCGAGTTCTAACACACCATAACCAATCAAACTAGCTGTTCTGAATAGTAATACCTACTTTTTGAAATTATATATATTTTATATTTTAAAATGGACTTCATTTTTGGATTCGGAATATCGAATTTAGCCTAAGGTGAAATTTTGGTACTTTTCGGATAACTTTAATATTTTGATGAATAGTGAAAATTACTAAATTTTAATTAAAAACAACTTTTTTAATAAAAATAATTAATAGTGATAAATTATGAATTTTAGTGGTTTTAAAGTATATTTAGAATATATTTTTACCATTTAATACAATGTTGGTCATTGGACATAATTTTACAATTAAACCGGACATAAACAAATGTCAATCTTTTGATAGTTATTATCTCTTAAAAACACGCTTTTTGTTTTAACAACGGGAATTAATTTTAAATTAATTTCTGCTACTTCTGTGTGTTGAATTTGTAAAAATGGATTCCATATTTGGAATCAGGATGTTCAAATTGTGTAAATAGGTAACTTTTATTTTTAGACATTTTGAATAATTACTTCGGTAAATATTTTATTTACCATGGTTAAAGGGTAAATCCAGTAAATAAGGGTTAAAAATAATATTATAATAATACTAAATTACCGTAGAACGTGTCCTAGCCTCATTTTTTGATACATGTTCGACCATAGGCATCTTTGGGTCAGTTTTGGGACCCCATGGAGCCACTTGTAGGTGATAGGGACACTTAATTTTAATTAAGTTAAAATAAGTACAAAAATGACATAAGCATATATCTTTTAGAAAAAAAAATTTTATATAGGGTTATATATATTGGATTTTCTACTATAAATATTATTTAGAAAGATAAAAATATTTCCTACATAATGATATTTTATTTATAATTTTTAGAGATTACATAATTTAATTTATTTATGACACAATGATGATGCAGTAATTACCATAATAGTGAAAATTTAAAATAATTGATATTATAAATACCCAAATAAATATAATTTGAGACTTTTAATGAATTAAAATAATTTTATATGATAATATGACATATTAGTATTGATTTAATTAACTTTTATCGAAGTAATCATTCTGTTATGAGTTTCACAAAAATCAACTATTGAATAGTGTCAAAATTGGCATAAGAGTTTTTAAAACAAATATTATATTATTAATTGATATTAAATTCCTAAAAATCTAAGGTTAGGAAAAGAGACTTATATAATGATATTTATATCATTAATGGACCACTTGGGGGTCTCTTGGATGTATATAGTAAGTTTATTAACCATATAATATAAAAATAAAAAGAGACATTGTAAAAGTGAAACTAATTAACTTAGAGTTAATACTTAAAGATAAGGTTAATATAAGTGCCCAAACCTATCTAAATTCTATTTGTTGAGTAGTTTTAGACCTATCCCCAACTTAAAATTTAAATAATCCACTTTTGAGCTACTAGAAACCGAATATGAATTTATTATAAATTAATATTTCTAACTTTTCCAAAGGTGCCCCTCACCCCTCTTATAAAAGGGAACTCCTCCTTCTCATTTCTTAACACCTTGAAAACCTTTTGGTTCGGCAAAACTCTACCCAAATACTCTCCCAACTTCCCTCACTACAACCTAGAGGCCTTATTTTGATCAGAAAGCCAACCGAAGGATCCCTTTTGATCAAATAAAAAGGAAGAACCCGAAGAGGAGGTAATGTTTTCACCACCCTTTTTCAAATTCATTTCTTCTTCCACTTCTTCTTTCTTTGTTATTACCATTATAAATTAATAACTCCAGTATCATATATATACTGTTATGTTATTATAAATATGGTACAACCATATTCAGTATTCTATCCACCCTTTGAATAACATGTCACCATACGTGCGTACGTACGGCTTACCGTCTCCACGTCGTGGTGTAATTGTTATTCAATAAATTATTATTTCGATGGGTATAATAATGATGTGTAACTCATGTAAATAATAAATATAACATGATAATGATTCTTTATATATTATATAACATCCATTTATATATTATTTTAATATCAAAAGAATGATATTGTCGCTCGTGCGTACGTACGAACTACCGTCTCCACGAACGCGATGAGAATCATTCTCCATCGTATCCATTCAAGTATAATTATCATTTTATGATTTAAAAATGATTTTTAAGGACTTGATATCATTCTTGATATGAATAATATACAACCTATCCATTACAAACATGTCTTACGTAACAAAACATATAAAAGAAAATGAGTAAGTTAACACCTGAAACAATAATAATACTAAGATATTATTAACAAATCACTATTAAAAGATCATATATGATATCATATTAATATATATTATTCTTGTATAATTTAATAACAATTATTTAACCATTATACAGGAGGTTAACCTACCCTCAACCAAGGAAAAGTGCAAGGTAAGGGTTTATTTCACAATCTCTTCATTATCCGAGGTTGTTTATATCTAATAATCTACTGGGATCTCTTTATCATCCACATCCATGTTTCTTAAAAATGTATTTCAAAACATTTTTACTATTTACAAGAATATGGGTTAAAGTCATTTATACCATTTGTTTACTTTTTATAAGTGGTTTATAAAGGAATCTTTCCGTCATTTTACAAACAAGGTTCTTTTTAACCTTTTCGACAGAATTAAGGTAAGAATGTTTTTTAACTTATATGGCGTGTGTAGTTATTTTCGGTCGTTATAAAATCGTCGAAGCTTCCCTTACAAGCTTATAATAATATTTTCAAAGAAAATTTTTTATTTTATAAAAATAATACTCTTAAATGATTTCAAAATAGAAATAGATATTTCTCTAAAAGAGTTTTGATTTCATCTATGTCAACATCCTTTGATGGCTTTTACGCTTATTTGAAGTTGATTTATTATGATACAAAACTTCTATATTGTATTAAAGGTTTTGTGATATGTTTGATTGTGGATGTGCTATTTTTATACCATTCATAGTTTATAGTGAAAGTATTGACATTTCGTATACTAGTTTTAATACGAATGTTTATGTTATGTTTAAACCTTTTCATATGGGAATGCATTGGACTTAATATGTGACGGGTGGAGCCCGCTATAGCTCCTCGATGCATCGGTAGGTCTCATGAGACAAACTAGTGCCTTGGTACAAGGCCTTGGAAAAATCTTATTTGTAGTCTTGGCATGAGGCCTTGGCTATGTGGTTATGATAGTCTGGCATTATGCATTCCATCATTATGAAAGTGGTTATTGATATTGCATGTGATTATTCGATTAGTAGAATATCCATGTGAATATGTAAATGGAATTATTTCATTTTACTTTTTCCATACTATGTTGAAGTTCAAGTTTAAAAGGATTTTGTTTTAGTTATACATTGCCTTAAATGTTTATGCTTATTTTTGAAAGTTTCCACTATATTGTTATCCTTACTGGGCATTTGAGCTCACCCCTTTTCTATGTTTTATTTTTTCCAGGATGTGAAGAAGTAAGTTATGAATGACCTGCAGGGATTTTATGTGGGGATATGAGTGTGTAACATGGAGACTATGTTTTTGTAGTAGTTTTTCACTTTATGATGTAATGTAAAACTTTATGAATATATCTAGTGTTTCCAAGGCTACTAAACCAATCGGTCTTTCGAGATTTGATCTTTCTTGTGATCATTCCAATGTTATGTAATAATGCACCGACTCTGGGTAACTGGGGTCAGGGCATTACATTTGGGATCCCTGGATCTAGACAATCCTTTTTGGTATACTACTATTGGGTTTTGGAGACAATTGGAGTACGACCGGGTTGGATCGAACCCGAATCCAACTGGGCCCCCGAAACTAAAACGCTTATAACTCACAGACCGGACGTCCGATTGACGCACCGTCTATAACATTGGAACCCTTACGACATGGAGGTTCTTTTTGTAAATCTTTTGTGAAGATTAGTGGTAGTCATGGTACAACTGATATCTCTACAGTAGATTCTACGGAACTCGAGTGCACTGGGTGCAAGGAATCCAGTGGCTGGCCTATGGATGGCGGGTTGGGGTAGCCACGACACGGGCCTCGGAGGACGGGTCATGAAAAATAGGTCCATAATGAATATGTTTTTATTATAAAGGTGTTTTGAATGCATAAAGAGTAAATCAGAACTTGAGAAAACAATTTATGTTACAATCTCATTTCTTTTTCATGATTATCTATACTGAATTCTTATTTATGGAAATTACATTGTTCTTATCCTTTAGACCTCATCTATTTTCTTCTTCCCTATTTATTCCTTAAATTTTCAAGTAATGGTACCATTTTTATCTCTTTGGAACTTAAAGTGATCATGAAAATGTTTTTAATAAAAACCAACCTTATTTCCTCTTTAGTCATTAAACTTTTTATTATATTTGTATTCTATTAAAATTATTTCATGGAATTATTTTTCTATACTTAAAATGTTTTGAAACATTCACTTTCACTACCTTTGAAATTATTTAAAATGTTTTAAAAGGAATTTTTTTTTAAAAAATTCAAATGAATTGTTTTTTTTTTCTTTTTACAAAATTGTGAAATAAATTTTCTATTTTTACTACAAGAAATGAGATAAATTTTATACCATCGTGAATTTTATTAGATAATTTAAAACAACCCATGGATATTTTAAATGAATTTATTTTCCAAAATATTATAGGAATTTTTTATTTTTTGAGACACCAAAATAAAATGGTATTTTCTTTCTTTTCAAAGAAATTTTAAGATATTCTTCTTAATGTATTTTTTATCTATGTAAACATCATTTAGGTTTTATTTTGTTCCATTAGGGTTGTGGTCTTATGATACCATAAAATTTATTTCTTATTATATCCTAAAATGATGATTATAATTAATGGATGAATCTATGAAACCTATTTCTTTCCCATGGGTAAATTATGTTATAATGAAATATTTATGAAACTCGTTTTTTGGGTTATTTTGTGATGAAATTTATATGAAACCAATTTATTTTAAATAGGGTATGATATAATGAAAAAATTAATATTTTTACGATATTTTAGAATAAATATGTGTAGTTTACATTATGTGATATTTGGGACTGTAATTATATATCTCTCTAATGTATTGGGGTAAGATTTATATCTCATAAGATAATATAGACTAGAATGGGGAGTAAACCTAGTTTTGTAGGGGTCTCTATCCATTATTGTAGACTTGAGGGTAGAACCTTGAGTAAGGAAATGATGGAATAAGGAGTGAAACCTATCCACTATGATAGTCTTGGGGGTAGAACCATGATTAAGGAAATGATGGAATGCGGAGTGAATCCTATTACCTATAATAGTCTTGGTAGTGAGCCTTAACAAAGAAAATAATTATCTATGCTAATGTGTATGAAAAAAACCTATTTTATATGTTTATGAATTTTTTCTCATGGATAATGAATTATTTTTTAGGATTAATCACACTTATGAATTATGTATGTTACAAAAAAACCTTATTTTT
Organism: Viscum album; assembly: GCA_963277665.1. Lineage (NCBI taxonomy): Eukaryota > Viridiplantae > Streptophyta > Magnoliopsida > Santalales > Viscaceae > Viscum > Viscum album. The sequence goes on along the minus strand of OY728140.1, from coordinate 2,103,117,795 downwards.
TATTCATGATTAAATACCTTTGTCTATTTGGGAATGACTTTTGTATGTTTTGATCATATTCTCATAACATTATTCTTCTCTTATGCTCATTTATCATCACTTATTAATATATCCTTTGCTTACCCTTACATAGAATATGATATCACCCTTTATTATGTTTTCTTTCCCAAGTTTATAAAAAAGTTTTTAAGTAGGGAATGTCTAAGAAGTGTACTATGTGATAAGAACATTGTGGGAGATATTGAAGATCTTTCATGAATTAATATTATTATGCATATAGTTTCCTAGGAAACTAAACCTTTATAATTACAGGATGTGTATTGTTATGAGATATATTGAATATTCATATAAACTAATGTATTATTTATGTTTGTGCTGTTTGAATTTATTCAGTTGGTATTAGAGTAGGGTTTAGTTATTTTTAGAGATTAGGTTTTGATGGCGTTTTTGAAAACCCCAGGGAAAAGTCTACTTATAGGATAAAATTTGTCTGTTTTGTCAAATTAGATATTCGGTGGTTTCTTAGAAATGAAATATATTTCTACATACTGGAAAGTGGATATAGATATTGAAAAAAATACACCTAGGGGTAAACACCTTGAAAATAGATAGTTGAGTATCAACTTGATCTTTACTCAGTCCATGATGACTGAAAATAATATTGTACACATAGATAGACACTCATGATGGATATTCATTGGATAATTCACATTTTATTTATCAACTATTATGATTTATGAGAGGATATAATCCATAAAAACCTAAGATGAGCTATAGTGATATGAGATAAACATAAAGTTTATTGAGTTGAAAGAAGGTTCCATAATTTAGGACATCATAAGAATTATTTTTGACAATCATATGATTGTTTACATTGATTAATGATATTTGATGCTCTATAAAGACCCCGACCCAAGTATCCAGGATCTAGTTACTTAATTTATTACATTGGCATAGATATGTGATTCTAAATCCAAAAGGAGCAATCAACTTAGCAGTTCTGGGAAACTAGATACATAAATGGTACCCATATTAAATTTTTAAAAGAAAATAAAACATAATACCTAACAAAATTAAATTCTTAATATCATTGAAAACTCATTCGAAGGATTAATCTTTGTAACCTACAGAAAGGAAAAAAATTAATGTGAGCTCAAATTATTAGTATGGGTTAAGTAAAAAATAAGGTATAGTGAATCAATAATCATAATCATCCAGGAAAGGTATAGAAATGAACAAACATTCCATTTAAATAAATTTACTATGATGGGGAGTTAAGAAGAATCAATATGTCAAGGTAAATAAATGAAACACATTCCATTTAATCAGTAAAATAAAAATGAAATTCATCCATAGATAATATCATAGAAAATTTATCATGTATAATAATAAGAATTGAATTCTCAATGAATTAAATTATTAATTAATAGATTCCAAGTTACCCAAACACATGATACCTTTACTGTTAAGACCATTCACAAGACATTTCAAAACATACTTGGTAAAAACCCTTCTTATTTGGAAAACTAATTCATCTCATGAGAGTACTAATGCATCAAGGGGATTACATTAACTAGTCCCAAACCCATTTCATACAATTCTAAAGAATTCCTCATAAATAAAATAATTTATTTAATTCATAAGCAATTTTTGTCTTCAAATATCCATATTGATTAAATTATACAAATTCATCAAAATATCCCCAATTAATCAAATGATTTTCAGAGTAAACACTGTTTGTAAAAAAGGTATACGGTTTAGGAAATAATAATATCCATTGAACTATAATATGGATATTTAAGATAAATATATTTTACAATTAAAAATTATTATAATAAAGTGATTTTGTGAAGTGAAAGTCAATAATAAAAATAGATATATTGTAAAATAACTTTTACCACTTGGTAATTGTCATGTCAAATCCCCTTGGGAGAGGTAATTCAAATTTAAATATAAAATACCATGAAAAATGAATTATTCATGATATTACATGTATATTTTTCAGTATATACACCACATAAATGTGAATTTGATCTTGATAAAAAATAATTATAAATTAAACATAAGTTGAGAGGAAATCTCTTACCTCACACTTCCTTTTTATTGTACATTCTTTAAAATCCTTTAAAGTGGGTTCAAAAAAATTAATAACTTATACCAGAACCATATTAATATTTTTAATATCATATAGTATCCCTTATAACATCTTATCACCCATTTATTAATAATATTTTATCATTTTCATTATTTCATTTATTAATTGACTTGTTTTATTTTACGTGTTTCATTCGGAGAGATCTGGTTCTTGCACACATTATATAGTTATATAATATGAAAAAAAATAATAATGAAATAATTAAAATATTTACACATAAATTTTTCTTTTTTAACCAATAACAAATGATGGTTATGAAAAATGAAGTATGTTACGATCATAGAGATGGTAGGTTGTAGGTACCTAAGAGTAATGATTCAATTTTTCAATGAATATTATGGAAAAAAGGTAAGTAATATTTTAAAATTAAATAATTATAATAATCTCTTATATGAAATATTATATAAATATATATATCATAAAATTTTTTTGGTGTTGAAAATTGAGTCACATCACTTTGTGAAGGTGGTAGTCCACACGTACACAGATGATGATATCATCTTTACGTGAGTGAAAATGAAAGAAAGAAAATGATATAAATATTATTGTTAAATAATATTAAATTTTTAATTAATGTCATAATAATTTAATTCATATAATATATAATCCATAAAATTATCTTTCTCACCATCCATGTGAAGCATTAGTGAAATATGAATCACATCACTTCACGAAGTGGCAGTCCATTGTTCACACGAGTGACATTATCATATCTCCTACAGAATGAAAGATAATATATATATATATGTGTGTGTGTGTGTGTGATTTAATCAAATCCAATGATATAATAATTTTATAAATATCATATATATAATTCATATCCATCATCATATCTAACATTGATAGTCGTAAATGGAAAAACAAATAACATCGGTTCACGAGGTGGTAGTCCGTCGTACAAACAAATGATGATTTAGTAACTCATTTGATGGAAGTGGATATGGTAATAGGTCATGGAATTATTATAAAAACATCCAATTATATGTAATACACTAAATTTATTATATCATCATGTTATAATAAAAAATTTATGAGGTGAAAAAAATAATTAAACTAAAGAAGCTCAAGGAAGAACATTACCTCTTTTCGGGTATCCTCCTTAGGTTTTCACTAATCACTTACTAGGTTAGATTAATGTAAAATATTTTGATTCTAGTATTGTGGGATGGAATTTTAGAAGTTATTTTTCTAGATATTTAATGTACCAATTTGTTTTTATGGTTTGAAGATATTTAGATAGGGGTGGCCTTTTATAAATATGGTGAGTGACACAGTTGTAATTTTTTGAAAGAGTGAATTCCACCCACGTTTTCTTTATGTAACCATGAAACAATAATGAAAATTTATAGATATTATAATATATATGGTCTAAATATGTCTATTTAATGGGTTTTTTTCTTGTTTATAGGTCATGTGGCACCTTATGTTTAATGTCCAATTCCCGAGTAAACTCGTTTTTACATTCATCAATCTAATTAATTTTAACTGTTTTCACAAATCAATTTGGTAAAAAATTAATTTTTAATTATTATAAATTATAAATAATTATGATTAAAAATATTTAATCCATATTTCCAAATTAAATTTACATAATTTGAAAATTTTTATATAAAATTAATCCCGCATACGTGACGAGAAAGCAATTTTTTAATGTGAAAATGTTCAAAAGTTTACAAATATTTGATATCTAAATTAAATTTAAAAATGATTATAATGAACTAAATTAGATTAATTTATATAAAATTTAACTAATTTTAATTCCAAATAAATTAAAAATATAATGTGACATAATAAATTACTTAAACGAAAATGCAGATTTTAATTAAAATTCAGAATTTTTTACATCTCATAAAAAAATTAAAATTATCCAAAAAATACTGAAAATCTAAACTAAGATGATTTTGGTATTATTCTTTAAAAATTTACAATTAATCCTTTAAATAAATTTTAAAAAATTGGTAAAATTTAATTTTTAATTAAGTGTTTAAATCTTTGTTGAATCGTGTTTTTTTTAACTTGGTTTTTTGTGCATTGCAAGCTATCAACAAATTTATATTTATTCTAAAATAAACATATTTTAGTGTTTTGGGGTATTATATTATTCCCTTATACAAAAATGTTTTCTTTAATATTTCTTGGATATTAGCTTCTAAATAGTTGAGGGTAGTTATTCTTTATAACAACGTCTGGTTCACATATTACTTACCCCACATTTAGTAATTTATCCAAATAAACTTTATAAAAAGAGTTGGAAAATTACTCAATAATTTCTCTCTAGTATTTGGAATATAGATATGTTCATCATAGTAAGATATATCAGGTTCTAATTATAACTTATCAAAAATTATAACTTTCATATGGTCAGGCATGCACTTCCTTAATAATGATATATGGAACATATCTTTTACTTTTGAGAGATTTGCCAGTATTTCCAAATGATAAGAAAAAACTCCAATTTTTTCAAAAAATTTACAAGTTTTTTATGTACTTGGGTCTCATATTTTGTTTCTTACCAGACCTTATCACACCCATTCATATAGATACCCTCAATAAAACATGATCTTCCACATGGAATTCCAAATCCTTCCTCTGATTATCGACATAAATATTTTTCATAATTTGGGATTTTTTTAATGCCAGCCTGAATAGCCTTTACCTTTATTACTGTCTCTTTAAAAAGTATTGGCCCTATAATTTTCTATTCACTAACTTTATCCCAACTAGTTGGTGTATTGAATCTTTTTTCCATATAATGATTCATATTATTCCATTTTAATTCTTGATTAGAAACTATTATTATAAGAATACTCTACCAAAGGTAAGTAGTAATCCCACATACCCTGAAAGTCGAGTGTGAATAACCTCAATGTGTATTCAATTTTTTGAATCATTCTTTAATACTATCCAAGAGTTTAAGGATGATATACATTTAAAGTTGAGTGATAATAACCTCAACATGTAATCCATTGTTTGAATCATTCTTTCAGACTACCCATCAGTTTAAGGATGATAGGTAGTTCTTAAATGAATATCAGTAACAAGAGCCTTATGAAGACTCTTCCAGAGATTTGATGTAAAATAGGGATCTTGATGAGAAATAATTGATAGTTTTGAACCATGATGTATTACAACTTCATTAATATATAGTATTTTGAAGTGATTATGAGGAAAATCTTATCTTGTAGTGAGTAAATTTATTGATTTTGTTAGGTGATCAATGATAACCCATATCACATCATTATTTATAGGAGTCTCTAGTTGTACTATAAAACATTCCATGGTAATGTCATCCCATTTCCACACAAGAATAGGAATAGGTTAGATAAATCCTATAGGATTATTCCTCATAAATTTAACATGTTGAAAAACCAAACATCTGGACACATAATCAGCAATTTACCACTTTATGTTATCCCACCAGAAATTTTCCTTGAAATCCCTATACAACTTTGTAAAACTAGGTTGTATAGTGAAATTTAATATAGAGTCATAAAAAATAACTTTTTATATTGGGTATATATGGAACATATAATCTATTTCCAAATATCATAGCACCATATTCACAAATAAAGTTTGCTAATTTCATATTGTTCATGGCTTTAATTTTCATCTGAATGTTCTCTTTATCAGATAGATAATTCTTTATCTTCTCAAATATATATGGTTTTTTAATAATTTTAAAAGTTATTTATGTTTCCACTTCTTAAGTAACTCCCATATCTATCTTTACTTGATCTATGAACATATGATCCATCTCAATCCTCATTTGGGATAGAATTTCATGATCTTTCTTACTCAATGCATCTGCAACCTTATTTACTTTTCATGGGTGGTAGTGTATTGAGAAATCATAATCCTTGAGTAAATCAAGGAATCAATTTTGTCTCATATTGAGGTATTTCTATGAAAATTTTGTATTTTAGTATTTTATGGTCAGTATATAATTCACATATTCCACTATAGAGACAATGTATCCATATCATTAGTGAAAATATTACAGTTTCTTAATAAAGATCATGGGTGGGGTAGTTATGTTTGTGATTCTTCAATTTCCTTAATAAATATTCAATAAATTTATCATTTTTAATTAGTAAACAACCAATTATCATTTTTATGTATAAATATATATAAAAAATTCATCACTTCTAGATGGTATAGTGAAAATCAGAGCATTGACCAGTCTATCCTTTAGTTCATCAAAACATTCTTCACATTTATTTGTACCAAAAAACCTAACACATTTATTTATATTATTCGATAACATTTTAAGAAATCATTAAAAATCATGAATGAATCACTGATATTAACCTTCCAAACCAATTAAAATATGTATGAAATTATATTCTTTGATATATTCCATTCTATGACTTCATTTGTCTTTGTAGGATCAACTAAGATTTTTTATTTGGAGACAATATGACCAAGAAAATAAACATCATAAATCTAGAAATCACACTTACTAAATTTTATATAAGAATATTTCCTTATATGAGTTTCAAGAACATCTACAAGTTATTCTTATAGTCCTAATATCTTTTATAATACACCATAATATCATCAATGAATACCACAAGAAATCCCCAAGATATCCCTTGAATACAATATTCATAAAATCCATAAATATAGTGGGTGAATTAATCAATACAAATGGGAATATTTTACACTCATAATGTACATACCTCATTAAAAAATATATCTTTGGAATTTATTCATTATTTACTCACAATTGGTGATAACCATAATGAAGATCAATCTAAGAGAAATATTGGGATCTATAAAGTTGTTCAAATAATTCATCAATGCAAGTCACATATAATTATTCTTTATCATAATAGAATTGTTTCCACTATAATCAATGCATTGAAAAATGGATCAATATTTAATATTAATGAATAGAATATGGGATCCCCATAGTGAATGACTAGGGTGAATAAATCCCTTATCACCTAAATCATCTAGTTGTTTCTTCATCACCATTAATTCCATAGTGTCCATTATATAGGGAGTATTTGATATTCGTATTCCATTAGTGATTAAATCATTTAAAAACTCAAATTCATGATATAAAGTATTTCCTAGTAAATCCAGAGGAAATAAATCAATTTATTCTTGTACAATAGGTATATCCTCAATTTAAATATTACCTTATTCATCCAAAGATTTTTTCCCTTATTCCCCAAAAAATATCATTCAGTAGGGATACTGGGGGAGGATCTATATATAACTCATATAGTGAAGTTTATTCTCTAATGACATGGAATTGTAAATCTACCCCAAAAATCATAATTTTCTTATTCTTACAGTAAATATTTTCATCGCATTTTAAAATATAGCCCATAAAAAATTATATCTAAGTCAACCATAGTTATGATAATAAGATCAGAAAATAAAATATTTTTTGTGTTTCATAATGGGGACTGCCTGAAAAATCCTTATTGCAATAAGACTTCCCTTTGGAGTTTTCACTAATAGCTCCCTTATTAAATTAAATGGTGAATGTCTAATTTTATTATAAAAGTAGGTAGATATAAATGAGTGAAAGGATACTGAATCAAATAAATAATTATATTATTTTTAAGACTAGATTAATGTACCTTCCACAAAATAATTGGATAATTCCACCTCAAATATAGTATCATAAAAGGTTACCCTTCTCCACTTTTTATATTATATGGTAACTTACCTTGATTATTGTATTATTCATTTACATATAGCCCTATCTTCTTACAAATGTAAAACTAAATTGAACAATCTTCATTATTTAACATGAATTATTTAACATGATAACTATTTCTTCATATTTTTTAAAACACCCATTACTTTCACTATTTTTCGAGGGTGATTTCTTACGTAGATATAACATGATAGAAATTGATTTAACTTCTTCTTTAACACATTCAATTTCTCTGGTTGTTCAAATGACTTGTTTTTCTCTTGATTTCCCTTGAATATATTTATTCTACCAAATTACTTCTCTATTTTTATGGAATAGAAAACTATTTCATAATATGATTAAAATGTTTGAGATACCATCGCCCTTAAAATACTTCTCTTAATCTCTTTAAATAAGTGGTAAATCATGCACTATCTTTTCTGTGTGTAATTCATAGAATATATGTCTAACTTGGTAACTATTGCTTCATAATCCATGACACTTTATTATTCCCTTTTCATTATGATAAGGAACTTTCTATTCATCTAAAATTATTACTCATGAGGGAAATATTTATCATATAATATATTATTAAAATAATTACATTCAATGAGTTTTATTTCCTCTTCCTCCATAGTATTCTGGATCAATGATCACCATTTCTCATCATCACCTTTGAGATAATACATAAAAATTTAAACATTTTCTTTTTCACTGCATCCCAAGGAAATAAATATATTCTCTAATAGCTTAATCCATTGACCGACTAGGATATGATTAGTAGTCCTACTAAATTTTGAGTTATTTTATCAAATAATGTGATATAGCATAGGAAAATATCACCGCATAATAAGTTTATTCATCCATGAAATATTTTTTGTCATGACCTGGTTATGATACCCTAATATAACCACAATTTTATTTGTTGTGATACCATAAATATATTTTTTTATTATGATAGAAATATCTAAATTGTATATAAGTATTGATACCATTCATCCTTTTAGGATCCACTTCTAAACAATGGTATATACTAGATTAGATCGTAAAATTATAAACTTGAAATCACAATGTATAATTCAAAATATGTTGTATCACTTAACACAAATTAAAATTTATGCAAAGTTAATCTCAAAATTATAAACATGGTTTCTTTGTGGACATATTTATTTTCAAATACTTCATAACGGTTTTTAATGAAAATGTGTATTATACTAAGAATATAAACTAAGAATGTCAAAATAGGTGCGTAGTAAGGCCCATTTTTGGGTACTAGGTGATGCTCGAGTCAAGACTAACATGACTTTTTTGAGTTATTACCCCTAGGTCACTCTGTTCTAGAACCACATCCACTTGTTGTATCCATAAAATGATGTATTTCTAGGGAAAACCACATAATATATACCTTACCAAAACTTTAGGATGTTATTCTATACATGTCCTCAAATTTTATCATAGGTTTTTATTCCATAATAAATGTTTTACTAAATCTAGTTATCAAGGTTTTTACTAATATTTTTCAGATACCAACTATAATGACCCCAACCCTAATAGGTAGGATCTGATGACTTACTTTATTTCATTAGGATAGATACACAATTCCAAATCCCAAAGGATCAACAGGTTTTGAATTTTTTGAAAACCAGGTACATACATTATACCCATTTTCCATTTTGAAAATAAAATAATACATAATACATAACAAAATAAATAGGACAACATCCTTGAAAACTCATTCAATGGATTCGTCTTTATAACAAGTGGAAAAGAAAGATACTAAAGGTGAACTCAAAATATTAGTAATGGTTAAGTACACCAGAATATTATCATGAACCAATAATCATAATCAGAATGGAATGGTTGGAAATTTAATAGACATTCTATTTAAATAACTTTAATATCATGGTGAGATAAGGAAAAAATTAATATGATAAGGTAAATAACTGAAACACATTCCATTTAATCAATAAATAGAGAAATAAATGAATCCATAGATAATGTCCTAGAAAAAATATCACGGATAATAATAATGAAAAAATTCTAAATGAAAGAAATTATTAATTTTTTGACACCATGATCCCGAGGAACATTATAACTTTACCATCAAGACCTTTCACAATATGGTTTAAAACACACCTGGTAAAGACTCATCTGATTTAGCCAATTGATTCATCTCATGAGACTAATAAAGAATCTAGGATATTACATTAACTAGTCCCAAACCCTTTTAATACTAGTACAAATAATTCCTTAAATATCTAATAATAAATTTAATTCATAAACAATGTTCCCTATAAAATATCCATATTGAGTAAATGATATATATTTATCAATATTTCCCCATTTAATCAAATAAATTTCAGAGTAAAAACCATATGTAAAAATGTTATAAGTTTTAATAAATAATCATATAAATTACACCATATTATGGATATTTAATATAAATTTAATTCCCAATGAAAAAATATTATCATAAAATGATTGTTTTTAGATAATGTTAACAATCACAAAATAAAGTGGGATTTCATAATAACTTTTACCACTTTGTAATTTTAAATTCAAATGACCTTGAGTGATATAATTGAAATTGAAACATAAAACACTATAAATAATGAATTATTTATGATATTATATGTAAAAGGGGTGGTATAAATACCAAATAAATGTTAATTGGTTCATAATAACAAATAAATCCCAATGGAATGTAAATAGAGATGAAATCCCTTACCTCATGCTTCCTTTTTTTTGTATGTTATTTAACCTCATGTGTAGTGGTTTTAAACTTGTTATTAACTTATAATAGAACCATATTAATATTTATAATATCATATTTGATCTTTTATAACATCTTATCACCTGTTCATAAATAATATTTTATCATTTTCATTATTTCAGGTGTTAATTGGATTGTTTTCTCATGTGTGGTTCGTTAATAAAGACCGAGATATTGCACATATTATATACTTATATCGTATCTAGAATAATAATAATGATAGAATTATCATATTTTTTTCATAAATTTTACTTTTAAAACCAATCATGAATGATGGATATAAAAATTAATTACAATACGATCATGGAGATGGTAAGTCGTACATATGCATGAGTAACATTTCCATTCTTGAATGATCAAAATGGAAAGGATTTAAGTAATTTTTTACCTTTATAGAATGAAAATAATATATTATATACCATTTTATATAATTATATATATCATCTATGTGGTGTGGTAATGAAAATATAGTCACATCGCTTCATAAAGGTAGTAGTCCAAACGTAAACAAATGATATTATCATCTTTACGTGAGTGAAAATGAAAGAATGAAAATTATATATGTATTATCATTAAATAATGGTAAATATTTCATTAATATCTTAACTAATTCATGCATACCACATATAAAAATTATATTTATCCTTGTAACCTTCCATGTGATGCATTAGAGAAAGAAGAATCACATCGTTTCATGAGGTGGTTGTCTATCTTACACATGAGCAATGCTATTTTTTCTCCTACAGAATTGAATATAATAATAATATATATATATATATTATATAATGACTCAATAGATATAAAAATATTATAAATATAAAATATATACTTTATATCCATCATAATAATCAATCTTGTGTGTTGGAAATGGAAAAACGAACGACATCGGTTCACGAAATGGTAATCTGCCATACACATGAATGATGGTTTTGTAACCCATTTGATAGAAGTGTATATAGTTTTATGTTTTGAAATTATTATAAAAAAACAATATAATATTGATGATAATTATTTTATTATATTCCCATGGTATAATAAAAATTGGAGGATTTTAAGAAAGATGTAAAATGAAGAAGCTCATTGGAGACCATTACCTCTTCTTTAGGTATCATCATTTGGTTTGAACTAAAGCCTACCTAGGTTAGATTTATTCTAAATATAAGGATTCTTTGATGAGGGTATGGAAGTTGTTAAGATATTTTTTCATGTATTTTCCAATCCAATTGCTTTATAATGTGTAAATATAGGAGGAGAGGGTGTGACATTTTATAAGTGGGGTGAGTGGCGCACTTGTAATTTTTTAAAACAGTGAGTTTCACCCATGTTTTTTCATAGAAAAGGTCTAAATAATTGTAGATTATGAATACTAGATTTTATAAAGTATAAATATGTTCATCCAATGTGGTTTTACAAGTTTATAGGTCATTTTTTCCCTTAATATTAAATATTAATCCCACGCTAAACTCATTTTAACCTTAACAGTTGTAATTGATTTTAATTATTTTCAATTATCACTTTGGTTAAAAACCAAGTTATAATATTTTTAAAATATAAATTGTGTTGATTAAAAATATAGAATCAATTTTTATAAATTTAATTCATATAAGTGAGAAAATATAGTTTAAAATTAATCTGCTTGATGAGATGAGAAATCATGTTTTTAAAGTGACAATGTTCAAAAGTTTACAAAGTTTTTACATATAAAAAATGATTTAAACGAAATAAAATGTATTAATTGAAAAAAAATAACTAATTTTACATTCAAATCAATTCAAAATATAATTTTACAAGATAAAATATTTAAACAAAAAGGGTGTTTTAAATTAAAATTTAGTATTTTTTAATTATTCATCAAAAAAAGAAACTTCGTAGAAAAACTCAGAAATTCACCCTAAGATAATTTTTATATTCCAATATAAAAAGTGATGATTATTTTTCCAAATAAAGTTTCTAAAATTTATATGATTTAATTTTAAATTAAGTACACATATTGTTAATGAACTGTGTTTTGTTTAAACTCAAAATTTTGTGCATTGCAAGCCATCAAAAAAATTAAAATTATTTTTGAAGGAATTTATTATAATTTATTTGGGTGTTACATCATCACACTAATATTTTGGTTTTAGTAAATAGATGTAACTAGAAGTAATCATGTGAAAAATTAATGTGATGGACAATAAAATGACTATCCTCATGATAAACCAAATTAAATGGGAGAAATAATGTAAAATATTTTTATTATTCCTAATCAGATATCTTAAATTATGATTAGAAACCAAAAAGTTGAGTCTTTTAATATACAAAATAAGATAAAAAAAATTTAGGAAATTTAAATTGATAAAGACCATAAAGGGAAGAAGATTCATCTTTTTATAAATTATAAATGTGGGAAGTGGCGCCCATGGAAATGTATCAAATGAATTTTAATATGTTTTATGTGTGGAAAAGAATAGTACAAATCAAATAATTATCAAGGGAAAATAAAGAGTTAGATGGAATAAAATAATGTTCATCTGAAGGTATCACTTATAGTGTAGTGTCTTACATAGGGGAAATTCATAATTGTCTAAGTCAATGACCTAATACAAGGGATAATTCTAGATCAAGTAAGGGAAATTATTATATCAATCACAGAAGTGGATCATGATGGTTAAGGAATCCTTATCATTTAATGCAGAGTTGGGGAAATCAAATTAATGTTTTTAAGAATGTTCCCATGAAAATATTATTATTCTTCCTTTAGTGAAATTTTTTGCTATTTTGAGCATTGAATAGATCTATTTATATAGATACCATATCAATTTCCAAGTAAAAAAATTAACATTTTATATTATAAATAATCATATGGTCATCTATAGTTGTGAGGATGAACATGAACTTAGAGTGTAAATTACTTCCATTATATGGATTTTAGCACTTATTCAATGGGGTTTTTATGTCAAATGGTTGGGGAGAAATTCAAGATTAAATATCTTCCTTGTAAAGACCAAGAAAATTTCATTTAATTTTTTTAAAATTATTTGGGATTATTACGAGTCTGCAAAAAATAAAGTCACATAATTCTGAGGCCCGGTGTGCCTAGAATGAATTTCTGAATATTTTTTCGGGTACGTTCAGTAAACGCGTGGGTAGAATTTTCTATCTTTTAAACTGGTGCTTAGATTAAAATTATGAGGGAACCATTAAATCTGGAGTCTTGAGATTCGCTTAAGAGAAGTTTCACTTCGACCCTAGTTGGTCAGGAGAAAAAGATATTTTTTTGCGACTTTTAAAGAAATAATAAAATAACATAAATTTTTATTTTAATTCTTTTTCTTTTTTCATCCACCTGTTGAGCGGTGGTGGCGGGGACCACGAAGGTGGTCAGACATTTAATTATAGGGTGTTAATTGCATGTTTACACTTTGGTTGCATAACCACCCCTTGCATAATTAATGAAACAATTTAATTACATCAATTAAAATGGAACATTAATTAAGTCAATTGATGAACCTCATTAATTCCTCAAGGCGTTTCTCACCATTTCTCCACTCTATTTATATGGATCTTGGGTTTAGTTTTTTGCATGACTTCATCAAGAGAGGAACCCTTGATGAAGTGATGCCACACCTTCCACCAATAGAGAACAAAGGATTGACGACGCCCGTTGTAGGATTGATCTGAAAGTTGACGGATGACGAACACCAATGACTGTGACATCTCCAATGAATTGAGGTCAGGGTTGTCTTTTAATTCAATATTTTCCCTCAATTCTATTCCTCGTTCTTGTATTTTGTGGGAGGTTCTTGGAGTAGATTTGAATGGGGTTCAACATTATTAAAATGTGATGAATAATTATCTCCCTCTTACTTTAATGCTAATGCGAAGAGATCAAGAAAAACGAACAAGGCTCGGACCCTCCACCGCTTGTTTTTTTGTTGTGTTCTTTGGGGATGGTTTTTCCAATTCGACAGAAATGCGAGATAAAATTTCACGCTATGGCGGAAGCATTTCGGAGGCCCTTAGGTGCAGACGGCACAAAGAACAGACCATCATAGCATGTCTGGTAGCCCATGGAAACAACCATCGGCGCCCCATGTCGGTGGCGGTGGTCAAAGGAGGCCCACAGAAATTGACCGCAGGTAGTGGGAAGGTGGTGCGCCATCACGCGCTACGGTGGCCAGAGGAGGCCGACCACTTGGGAGAAGGGTGGCGTATGCAGGCAACGCCTACAGGTGGAAGCAGTTGTGGCCAGCGTGTCATGACCATAGGGTGTAGAAAGGCCCTACACCATTCCCTGTCTCACCTTATAAAACGACCCCATATCTGTGGGGCCAGTTGGGTAAAGCGGTCCACCTTCAAGTGGACCGGGCCAGATGCGTGCCAGCCGAACGGGCTGGACCCACAGCCCCGTGGACCAGTGCAGGTGGGTCAAGCCCCACCCGGCGGGCCAGGCCAACTGCAGTCCGAGCCTGCGAACCATCTGGGCCGACCCCGATGGGCCGGACCCAGTGAACCATGATGAACCTTAATGGGCTAGACCCGGGTGGGGTCAGGTAGACCCCGGGACCCGTTGTGTCAGGCCGACCTAACCGAGTCGGACTGGGCCCAGACCCAACCGGTCCCCGAATAAATAAACAATTGTAATTGATGAACCGAGTGTTTGTTTGACACACCGTTTGTGGTGTTGGGACCCCTTTTGGGAATCGGTCCCTTTGTAATTTTCCAGTGGTCCGGACCGAGCCGGGTTAGACCGAGATGTGATCTCCCCCATTTCACGGAAAGGGGTGTATCTAATAGACCGGGTGTCTGATCGATGAACCCTTTATGGAATAGTTACCCTTGTGACAAGGTGTTACTTTGAAGATACTCTAGGTGATTTTTGATGGAGTTTTATGTGTGACTTGGGTTGGATCAGACTTGAATTCAACTAGGCCTTTTTTACAAAAATGTCCTTATCTCACAGACCTGGCGTCCAATCGACGCGTCGTCTATCACATTAGGACCCCTATGAAGGTGTGGTAACTTGGGTATAAGTTTTTTGGTAATTCTTACCAGTTTATATATGACCTATGTCTTGTGGAGTATAGTCTTTCGGAGATCAAGCGTACTTCGTGCGGGAATCCAGTGTCTGGCTATGACATGAAGAGGAAGAGCAACCAATACGGGTCAGCATCAGAAACATCAAAGTGGGATGATCTAGATGTAAGAATAATCATCCCTGCCTCTGTACCAGCGACCAATATGGGTCATCAAAAGTGACCAATACAGGTCATCATCAGCGACCAATACAGGTCATCACCTGCGACCAATACGGGTCAGCACTAGTGACAAATATAGGTCAGCACCAGTGACCAATACAGGTAAGCATCTAGAGACCGATACGGGTCAGTATACAGTGACCTATATAGGTCAAAAGTGTAGTTAATATGAATGGGATGATCTTTCTTTACGATTAGTCATCCCTATCCCGGTAACCTTGAAGTTATACCATTAGAGTGAATTGTCTCTTTTTCTTTGTGCTTCATGATTTAGATCATGCTTATGATATTAACTTTGTATTATTTCTTATGATGTTTTCCTTTATGTATTATTGGGAGTCTTTCAGGGGACTCGGGGTTTCCTACTAGGTATTGTTATAATCACCCCTACACGGGCTCCGCCCACACGTGTTTGTCTAGTGTGGACTACTGACACTCCAAGGAAAACTTTAGAGGTTCGGGACTTGGTGGAGCTTGGTGTGATGGGAGCAGTCAACATCCTCTTCTTCGACTTTATACTTAAAGCTACTACCCTCCAAGTAGAGCTCTAGGGTAGATGCGATAGCTTTTAACTTTCTTTTCATTTTCTAGGGCTTGTATTTCGGCCCATTGTTTTCAGTTTACAGTTGTACTTATGGTTGTACTTTACTCTCATAGTTACACCTTAATTATTTTGGTTGATTACTTCAGTTTACCTTTTTGAGTGAGTATAGATCTCTAAATAAATTCCTTCCCTATTTTGGAAAAGCATTCAGGTGATAGTCACAAACCTCTGGCCTATGGAAGGTGGGATTGGGGTAGTCACGTTTGGGCCCCATAGAACGGGTCTTGACAAAGTGGTATCAAAGGAAGGTTGGTTATACCAAAAGAACTAAGAGTCTATTTTTAATGAGTAAATGGTGTAAAGTGTTTTGAGTTCTATTTTCAATACATGGATTCCAGTTTTGGTGTGGCGGATGACGTATCCATACACCAGGACCCTGAATTTTGTTTTCCGACTCAGTGCATGAAAACACCAGTTGAAAGTGTTTGGAAATTTTTTCTTGTTCTTTCTTGAGCCAGCTCAATAGGTATGAATTATTGACCGTGGAACATCTATTTCTTACCGGATTCCTTCACTAATACACCCAACCAAGATTCTGGTTTGAGATCATGATAGTGGCCTACCGAGCGATGAGGCATTGGTACAGGGACCACTCATAGTGATGGAACCTTTGGGTGGTGTACTAGCATCACCACCACCCGTTGAGCAGCAGATGCTACCAGTGGATCATGCATGCCGACTGAGTGTGTTTCATGAGTTCTAGAGATAGAGGCCTAGGAGGTTTCAAGGTGATATGGACCCCTAGGTAGTAGAGGACTTTCTTGAGGTAGTTTTTTCGGGTCTTTTTCTTAGTAGAGGCACACGCAAAGAATATGGTGATCTTGGACGCTAGCTTTATTTGGGGCTTGGAAGGATGATGGTGGATCTTGAAACTCCAGTTTCAAGAGGAGGAGACCCACACCAATCCAGAATTTGAGATCCTTTTCATGGTGGAGTTCTTTCTAGAAACACTATGCTCTTTGTGTTTTCAGGAGCTGCTGCATCTCCAGTAGGAAATCCAGGTTGTGGCTCAGTACTCAGCAAGATTTACTAACCTCTCCTGATACTCCACAAACATGGTATATGACCCTTACTTTAGGGCCCAAACCTTTGAGTAGGGGTGCCTAAAAGATATTAGAGCTGTGAAAGTTTACCTAAGAATCTTGACACAGGATGTGGTGCTAGAGCAAGCTTTGCTGATGGAGAGCTTCCTTGCCGAGTAGGCACCGGTAGTGAGAGCCCCTACTAGATGACATGTAGAAGGTTCATCTGCAGTAGGCAGTAGACAGACGATGCAGAAGCCTAAGAGGGCTAGACCTTCTGGAGGGTAAGTCGGGGATATAGGGTCAGAGATGCAGGGCTTGAAAGGCTGAGGGATCCACCAGTGAGGCATGATCTATTTTTCCTATGGGTGACAGGGTCACAGAGATCTTGATTGTCTGATTCCCTATGCGGATGATCGGAAGATGGTAGAGAGACCACCGAGGTAGCAGTAGAGGTAGAATCATGAGCCTCAACCAGGCGGCGGACGAGGCAAGGGAGCAGGACGTGCAGCAGGAGGTGGTCGGGGTCACTAGGCACTACAACCACCACCCCTAGGCCATCCACCATGAGCTCAAGGAGTAGTTGGATGGGGACAATCCCAGTTACAGGAAGTAGAGACTCATGATCCTGACATCCTTGAGATGATATGAGGTTTGATCTGTATCTTCCCTACATTATCAGCAGTGCTTATCGACATAGGTTCTAGACAATATTTCCTTTTTGAGGACTTAGTTCGGGACTCTAAGATTCTGACTGAGCTTTTAGCTCGACCTTTGTGTTTGAATACTCTTATAGGAGGAGATTTAGTGGTCACACACTAGTGCCGATAGTGTGATCTTACTATCTAAAGAGAGAGTTTCATATGGGATCTTCTAATAGAATTTTTGAAGCCCTACAAAATCACTCTAGGCATGGACTAGATATCAGTAGTTACCTCACATATTGTCTACTTTAGACGTACAGTGTGATGTATGTATAGAGATAGAGGCTAGTTTTCCTTTTTTGGTGAGAAGGAAAATAGAGCAGTATAAAATGGACTTGCGCACAGGAGGGTGAAACCGATTACATATCATCTGGGTTACATGACCTTCAACATGGTGGATGAGGTGATTCCACAGTTTCCAGTGGTGGTGGATGAGTATGAGGACATCTTTCCAGAAGATGTTCCAGGAATACCTCATCATAGATAGGTAGACTTCCACATTGACTTGTACCCAGTAAAAACACTGATATCTACACCATCATATCATATGGCCCATGTAGAGCTCTAGGAGATAAGGTTATAGTTTGAGTACTTATAGAGGAAGGGATTCGTAAGTCCCAGTGTTTCTCCATGGGAATCCCCGGTGTTGTTTTGCAAGAAGGAAGACAGATGTTTGAGGCTATGTGTGGTCTTCCGGAACCTAAACCAGGTGACTGTGAAGAAAAAGTATCCTCTCTTGAGGATTGATGTTCTGTTTTCCCAGGTGAAGGGAGCTTGCTAGTTTTCAAAGATAGACCTTAGATCAGGCTATCACTAGCTCAGGGTATGAGATGACAACGTACCGAAGACAGCCTTCAGATGTCGGTATAGCCTTTACGAGTTATTGGTGATGCCTTTCGGTGTGACCAATGTTGTAGAAGTATTCACGGGGCCCATGAACATGATCTTTCAGCCGTACCTTGATTGCTTTTTGGTGGTCTTCATCAGTGATATCTTGGTATACTCAGCATCTAAGGAATAGCACATTGTACACTTGAGGATAGTTTTAGACACACTATGGGAGAACCAGTTATATGGGAAGCTATCGATGTGTGATTTATGGATACAGATGGTCCACTTCTTAGGAAACGTCATCTCATAGGCTGGAGTTACAGTGGATCCAGCGAAGATCGAGGCAGTACTTACTTGGGATCCACCCAGGAGTATTACTGAGGTGTAGAGCTTCCTTGGATTATCAGTCTACTATTGTAGGTTCATACCCAATTTATCTAGAGTAGCAGCACCTATGACTTCCTTGAAGAAGAAGGGGAACCCTTCCTGTGGTCAGAGACATACCAGTAGAGCTTCCAACAGCTAAGGCAAAGCTTGACCAACACTCCCATCATAAGGTTGATGGAGGAGGGAACTGACTACATGGTTTTCTATGATGCATCAAGGACGGGACTCGGTTGCATCCTGATGTAGGATGATGTACTGATTGCATATGGTTCACAATATCTGAGACCTCATGAGCAGAATTATATGACTCGTGACTTGGAGTTGACAGCAGAAATCTTCACACTGAAGATGTGGAGAAAATACTTGATGGGCGAGCGGTTCATTGTTTACTCAAACCATAAGAGTCTTAGATATATCTTCACACAGAAATATCAGAATATGAGGCAGTGAAGTTGCTTAGAGTTCCTCCAAGACTATGAATTTGAGATAGTCTATACTCCTGGGAAGTGGAACGTAGTGGTAGATGCACTTAGCCAGAGATTGAGTTCGCAAATACTGAACGAGGCTTCAGAGCAGTTATCCTTACTTCAGATATCCTACGTGGTTAGAGATGAGATAGTCTACCTCTAGTCTATGGTAGTTTCTTCTCCACTATATTAGTGATTTAGGGATATGCAACTCGGAGAATGTAGTTGCAATACTACATGTCCTCAGATATCCTCAGGCCACGCACCTGATAGATATTATGAAGGTGGGGAGCATGCTATCATTTTTAGAGGATGTTCAGTTGTACCAGTGGCTCTATGAGAGGAGGTGCTGAGGGAGTTCCATACACCCCCTTGGAAGTACATCCAGTCCTGATGAAGTTGTATCAGGACCTTCGACGTCAGCACTGGTGGCCGGGGATGATGAAATCCGGGGAGGATCTTGTTTCTAGATGCCTCACTTTCCAGCAAGTGAAGGCTAAGCACTAGGTACCAGCAGGCTTGACCCAACCCCTTGAGATACCAGAGTGTAAGTGGTAAGGGATATTGATGGACTTCATGACGGGGTTACCCCATATGTCTAGAGGTAATGATACCATATTGTTGATCATTGACTGGAACACCAAGTCGGCTCACTTCATTGCTATTCGATAGAATGGTTTGGTAGAGAACATGGGACATCTCAATGTTCCGTAGATTGTGCGATTTAACGAGGTGCTTTCGACAATAGTCTTCGACCGTGACACACGCATCACATCCAAGTTGTGGAAAGGATTGTAGGAGGCTTTCGGGACTCAACTTCTCTTGAGTACATCTTTTAACCCGCAAATAGATGGTCAGACTGAGCAGACCATAGAGACCATGGAGGACATGCTTCATGCATGTGTCCTAGATTTTAGTCGCAGTTGTGAGGACCACCTACCCTTGGTGGAGTTCGCGTACAACAACAGCTATCACTCCACCATTGGTATGCCCCCATTTGAGTCATTGTATGAATGACCATGCAGATCGCCCTTGTGATGGATGGATCCATGAGAGCCAGCACTCGTGGGCCCAGAGATGGTAAAGGCTACCACTGAAAAGGTGTAGTTTATCCGAGAGAATATTAAGACTGAACAAAGCTAAAAAAAGTCCTATGATGGTAGGCGATGGAGACCACTAGATTTCCAAGAGGGGTACTATGTATTCTTGCAATTCTCCCCTCGACAGGGACTATAGAGATTTGGCCAAGGCGGAAAACTCTCACCGAGGTTTATCAGACCATTACTGATACTTTAGAGGATTGGCAAGGTGGCGTACCGCTTGGCACTGCCACCAGAGTTGGAGAGTGTGCATGACATCTTCTGCATATCCTAGCTGAGAAGATATGTGCATGACCCATATCACATCATCGACCATGGTGAGGTGGATATTTACAATGGGACGACATTTTCAAAGTTCACGGTGGAGATAGAGGATCGACAGGAGTGGGTCCTTCATGGGAAGTTGATTATTCTGGAGTGATTTCATTGGTAGAAAAGGAATCTTCAGGAGATAACATGGTTATGAGAGTCTCATATTCAGGACCAGTACCCCTATTTGTTTGTGTATCCTTGTTTGTATTTCAGGGACATAAATCCCTAAGGTGGGGAGAATGTAAAGACCAGAAAAATTCCAAGTAATTTTTTTTAATTATTTGGGATTATTACGAGTCTGTGATAATTAACGATGCATAATTTCAAGGCCTGGTGTGCCCAGAAATAATTTCATAACTTTTCTATGGGTAAGTTTAGTAAACACGTGGGCGACATTTTGTATATTTTGAATTGGTGCTCAGATTAAAAATCTGAGGGCACTGTTGAATCCCTAGTGCCAGGATTCACTTAAGAGATGCTTCACTTCGACAGAAGTTGTTCAAGAGAAAAATATAGTTTTTGTGACTTTTAAAGAAATAATAAAATAACATAAATTTTTATTTTAATTCTTTTTGTTTTTCCTACCACCTGTTGAGCAGCGGTGGCGGGGACCACGGAGGTGGTCAGACCTTTATTTATGGGGTGTTAATTTCATGGTTACACTTTGGTTGCATAAACACCCCTCGAATAATTAATAAAACAATTTAATTACGTCAATTAATGAGGCACATTAATTACATAAATTAATGAGACACATTAACTATATAAATAAATGAGGCACATTAATTATGTCAATTAATGAACCTCATTAATTCCTCAAGGCGTTGCTCACCCTTTGTACCCTCAATTTATATGGAGCTTGGGTTTAGTTTTTGGAACAGCTTCATTAAACGAGGAACCCCTAACGAAGTGATGCCATGCCTTCCACCAGTGGAGAATGGAGGATTGAAAACACCCATTCTAGGATCGATATGAAGGTTGACGGATGACAAACGCCAACGACAGCGATATCTCCAACAAATCAAGGTAGGGTTTGTCTTTTAATTCAATATTTTCTCTCAATTCTTTTCCTTGTTCTTGTATTTTTCGTGAGGTTGTTCCAGGGGATTTGAACCAGGTTAAAAATTATTAAAATGTGATGAATAATTACCTATCTCTTTCATTAATTCTAACACAGAGGGCATGGGCCAAACGAATAAGGATCGGACCCTCCGTCGCATTTTTTTTGTTTCTGTTGTGTTCTTCAAGGATGGTTTTCCCAATTCGATGGAAACGTGAGACAGAAGGTCACGCTATGGCAGTAGTGATTTGGGAGTCTCGTAGGCATAGAAGACGCCAAGAATGGACCACTGGAGCACATTCAGTGGATTGCGGAAACAATCGCTGGTGCGCCATGCCGGCGGTAGCCGGCGATGGCCGGAGGAGGCCCGCAGTAACAGGCCACGGGCTGTGGGAAGGTGGCGTGTCGTTGTGCACCGCGGTGGCGAGAGTCGGTTGGCCCCGATCTGACCACATAGAACAAGGGTGGCACCCACAGGCGCCGCTGGCGACAGCAGTCGCGGCCAGCGTGCCGTGGCAGGAGGGGGTGGCGCCGCCCGCACCGCGTCGTTTCGTACAGGATGAAATGGCCCCGCATCTATGAGGCCACCTGAGTGAAGCAGTTCGCCTTCAGGCAGACTGGGCTGAACACATGTCGGCCGAACGGGATGGACCCGCGGCCCAACGGGCCAACACAAGTGGGTCGAGCCCCACCCGGCGGGATGGGCCAACCGCGGATCGGGCCCGTGAACCAACCAGGCTGACCCCAACGGGCCAGACCCAGTGAACCGGGCCAACCCTTAATAGGAAGGACCCCGGCAGAGTCATGTAGATCCCAAGAACCGTTGCGTCTGGACGGCCTGACTAAGTCGGACCGGGCCCAGACCCAAACGGTCCTCGAATAAAGAAACACTCGTAACTGACGAACCGGGTGTCCGTTTGACATGTCGTCAGTGGAGTTGGGACCCCTTTTGTGAAGTAGTCCCTTTGGGATTTTTCAGTGGGCCCAACTGAGATGGGTCAGACTGAGGTGTGATCACCCCTATTTCATGGAAAGGGGTGTAACTAACAGAACGAGTGTCTGATCGACGTGCCATCTGTGGCATAATGACCATTGTGACAAGACAGACCTTTGGTGATACTCTAGGTGGGTTTTGACGGATTTATACATGCAACCTATGTTGTCTCAGACTTGAATTCAACCGGGCCTTTTTTACAAAAGTGCCCCTATCTCACAAACTGGGTGTCCGATTGACGCATCGTCTGTCACGTTGGGACCCCTGTTATGGGGAGGTCCCTTGGGGATAATTTTTTTGGGACTTTTTACCTATGGAAATATGAAAAATTTCTTAAGGAGTAGAGTCTCCTGGAGATCAGGCGTGCTTCATGCGAGAATCCAGTGGTTGGCTGTGACATGAAGAAGAAGGGCAACCAATACGAGTCAGCATCAAAAACTCCAGAGTTGGATGATCTTGTTGTATGACTAATCATATCTACCTCTATACTAGCAACCAATACAGGCTAGAAACAGTGACCAATAGGGGTCAGCACCAGCGACCAATACATGTCATCACCAACGACCAATACGGGTCAGCACCAACAACCAATATGAGTCAGCACCACTGACCAATACGGGTAATCATTTTGCGACCAATATAGGTTAGAATTCAATGAATTATATGGGTCAGCAGTGGAGTTACTATGAATGAGATGATCTGGATTTACAACTAGTCATCCCTATCCTAGTAACCTTAAAATTAAACAGTTAGAGCGAGTTTTCTCTTTTTCTTTGTGCTTCATGATTTAGATCATGCTTGTGATATTACCTTGGTGGTATTTCTTGTGATTTTTTTCTTGGTGGATTACTGAGAGACATTCGGGGGTCTCGGGGTCCTCTACTGGGTATTGTTATACTCACCCCTACATGGGCTCTGCTCGTACGTGTGTGTCTGGTGAAGACTACTGACGCTCCGAGGAAGACTTTGGAGGTTTGGGACTTGGTGGAGCTTAGTGAGATGGGAGTAGTCAAGATCCTCTTTTTCGACTTTAGACTTATAGCTACTACCCTCCAGGTTGATCTACAGGGAAGATGCGACAGCTGTTTACTTTATTTTCAGTTTCTAGGGCTTGTATTCCTATCCACTATTTTTAGTTTACAATTGTATTTGTGGTTGTACTTTACTCTCATAGTTACACCTTACTTTTTTTCTTGTTTACTTCAGTTTCCCTTTTTGATTGAGTATATATCTCTAAGGAAAGGCCTTCCCTATTTGGGAAAAGCCTTCAGGTGCTAGTCACCAACCCCTGGCGTTTGGAAGGTGGGCTTGGGGTAGTCACGTTCGGGCTCCATAGGACGGGTCATGACATTCCTTTTGCTTTGTAATATTATAATGAATTTTATGAAGATTTCATAGTCTTACCCTAAATCAAAAAAGTTGAGTTTTAAATATAACTACTATCTGGTGCTACAACTATTTCAAACAATCTATTTAAAATTGACCTAATTGAGTTGCAAGAATTGAAGAAGTGACTATAGGATAATCTTGATAAGGGACTCATATTCCCTAGTGTAACACCATAGGGTGAACCTATTCATTTTTTTTAATAATAAATATTGGTCAATTAATATTTGTGTTTATTATTAAGAACATACCAGTTCACTATTAAAAAAAGTATCCATTACCCTGTACTGATGAATTATTTGATCAACTGTGTAGAGATAAATAATTTTCAAAGATTAACTTTCATTTAAGGATATCATCAATTAAGGGTCAATAATTAGGACATACCCAAGAGAAAATTTTGTATGAGGTATAATAATTATGAATTTATAGTGATTCCATTTGGAATCATGAATTTTTATTCTTTCATCGTATATTTAATGAATAGAATCATCAGATATTACCTCAATCATTCTTTGGTATTATCTATAAATTATATTCTGATATATTCCAAGAAAAATGAAGGGCATTACAATCATTTGAGGATTGTGTTGAATACCATGGGGAAGGGGAAGATGTATGTAATATTTAGAAAGTATGTATCCTAGATGAAAAAAAATCATTCATAGGTTATATAATCTCAAGTGAGAGTATATAGATGGATCCTTTAAAGATATAAGTTATTAATAAATTGACAAGACTAAACATAGTAACCTAGATCCATAGTTTTCTTAGGTGGGTTAGATACAACCAAATATTTTTAATATATTTCCCATGGATATCAAATCCAATGTCCAAATTGACTCAGAAGGGAGAGCAGTTCTTTTTGAAAGAGGGTTGAGAAGAAAACTTCACAGAGTTGAAAAGAAG
This sequence comes from Viscum album, assembly GCA_963277665.1. Classification (NCBI taxonomy): domain Eukaryota; kingdom Viridiplantae; phylum Streptophyta; class Magnoliopsida; order Santalales; family Viscaceae; genus Viscum; species Viscum album. The sequence goes on along the minus strand of OY728140.1, from coordinate 2,103,092,198 downwards.
GTTGGTAAGTGCACCTATTCTCACACTAACTAGTAATGGAAAAGGGTTTTTGGTCTATATTATTACATCAAATAAAGGACTTAGATGATTCCTTGTGCATAATTATATGATTATATCTTATAACTTATTAAATTTGAAAATTCATGAGAAATTTTACCTGCCTCATGATTTAGATTTAGAAGTGGTAAATTTATACATTAAAAATATATTTACATTATCATTATGCTGAAAGATGTGATATATAAACTAATCATAAAATTATAAAGTCTATATTCACACAAAAATATTTGAGTATTCATCCATGGATATGGTTGGATTTGATAATAGATTATGACTACTCAATACATTAACACCTTGGGAAGGTGAACAGGGTGGCCAATCCTTTGAGTTTGAAGTATCATACTAGTTTGTATTTGATGAGAATTGAAATTGATCCAATACATATAGATTTAAAAAAGGTAAATCATTAAATCATAATAAAAGGGTATAGGTTATATCATTCGTATATGAATTTTCAACAATACATCCATGTAATGATTAAAGTTATGTAGAAGGAAGATGTGGAAATACAGTTGAAAGTGAGGAATATTCTTAAGGTAAATCGTGATTATGATAGAATGATAAGTTTTATGAATTGAGTACATGTCCTGTCAATATAAGAATTAAATAATAATTTATTGGATGTAGCTCATAGTTTATTATTCACTATTCATCTTGGAAGTACAAAGATGTATAGAGATATGAAAGAGTATTTTTGGAGGGACAACATGAAAAGGGATATTGTAGAATATATATCTATATTCATAGTACATTAGAAAGTTAGGGATGAGAGATATAAATATAAGGGGATGTTACAACCATTACCTATAATAGATTGAAAAGGGGATAATATCACCATGAATTTTATCATCCGACTTACCAAAAAATCTAAATTCCATAATTTTATTTGGCTTGTATTCGATATGCATATAAATTCACCAAATTATATTACAATAAGGGAAGATTTATCTCTTGATTATCTTGTCAGGATATATATTAAGTATGTTTAAAGGTTGAATAGAGTGCCATATTTTATCATATCTGATCGAGACCCAAGATTTACCTTGATCTTCAAGAGAAATAATTAATATGAATTGAATATATAGTTAAAATTTAGAATATTATATTTCACATAGATATATTTTTAGTTTTAAGAGACTATTAAAACCCTAGAAGATGTGTTGAGTGAATAATCCATATATTTCAATGGTGGTTGGGATCAACACCTTTCTCAGTTAATTTTTTCTTTTAGTAACAATTTTCAATAAATCGTTTAGATGGATCTTTATAAATTCTTGTATGATAGGAAGTTATGAAAACCAATGTGCTAGTATGAATTTAGAGAACAAAAGCTATCGTGACTTGATCTTGATGAATAAATGATAGAGAAGGTTAGATCCATTTAGTACCACATCATAGAAACTTTGAGTCGATAGAAAAGTTATGTTAAAAATAGTCAATGATATCTAGAGTTTGAAGTTTGTGATAAGGTATTCATATGAATATCTACTGGGAAGAAGGTTATGATATTTGGAAATATGGGAAACCTGATCCCTATATATGTTAAACCCTTTAAAATATTTATTATGTTGGGATGGTTTCTAATTGCTTGGCTCTTCCATTGAATCTATATCATGTTTATTATGTGGTCTATATATATCTCTTTAGTAAGTAAAATCCTAATATTACACATGTAATTAACTCATAGGTTATGCCATTGGAGAAATAAATCTCTTATGAGGAAAAAATAGTGGAGATTTTGGATCTAATAGATAATGTGATGCAGAACATGACCACTCCCCTGACCAAAGTTTTGTAGCAAAACCATAAATTTGAGGAACCTATATGAGAACTTGAGGATGTGATGTGGTTGAAGTTTCCTAAATTTTTATGTTGGAGTAACACAATTTATAGGGCCAATTTATTATAAGTTTGATAGAATGTAACACTATAATATTTTATTATATATTTCTCTTTAAAAATGTTTGATGATTTTGATATCGTTCTTTAAACTTAACATCAAGGTTAAACAATCCATGATATACTATTGAAATATTATTATTAAATGTCAATATTATCACCTATAAATTGGTTTGATGAGTATAAAAATGACTATTTATATTAATGAAAATAATTTGTTAAACATGTAGATAATGAATTAATTATTTTTAAATTGGTTAGAAATGGAAATAAAACATTTCATGGAAAAAAGATATGGTTTTCTAAAGATTTTTTTTATAAAAACTATGTGTTTTTATCTAAATAAGTTATATTAATTATTTTTTATGAATGATTTTAATGAATTGTGTAGATAATATATATAATAAAATATTTTAACTTTCATCTAAACAATTTTACAAGGAAATGAATAAGAATAAATGTAGTTTATGGTTAAAGAAGAATTATTTTAAATGGATTTAGTTTTGTTTTGTGTTCTTATTTTAAAATGAATTTATACCACTTATAAAAAATTAAATATGATAAAATTTTTCCTATATTTTAAATTATCATGTAAAAATTCAGTAATGAGTTCAATTTCATTTTTGGTTATTATGAATAATAACCAAGGTAAAAAATTCATTTCTATGTAAAAGACTAAAAGGGTTTACATGGGGTTAAACTAAAGATATAAGGGTTAAAATAACCTAAATACTTGCCTAAAAACTATTGGTTAAGTGTATTTAAACCTGTTAGGTCCAAAAGGGGTCATTGGTACCCGAGATGGGGGGTGAATCCTGGTACAGATATTCTTTTAAAACTTTATCTTTCTCCACTAGATCTTGACATATTCATTAAAAGGGCCACTTATTATGTTCTTTAATGTTAATGTTGATTGTATTCTTAATAATTTTATCTAATGATAATGAATTGAAAATAAATCAATAAATAAAGAACAAAGTTACCAAGATTTTTACTTTGTTTACACTCACTGGGATATATCCAATGAACATACATTAACAATGTGCTAATTGTACCAAATTCACTATAGATCATTGATAATAATGATGTTCAAGCTAGATCACTTCTATTCCCAAGCTCACTATCTTTACAAGATTTAGGGTCTTCTCACTTCATTCCCAAGGGTCACTCCCTATGTCTCTTTCTCTGGCTCACTACAAGTGGAAATGATCACCATATTCCTCTTCCTTTTCTCACTACTCTTGGAAGGGATCCACTCACATTTTATAGACTTGTAGGTCCATTCACATCATGAATTAATGCATCCATAATTATAGATGGATATTCTGTTGAAGTCCTATTTTCACCCATAGATGAAATACAGTTTTTTGTATACAGTTAGTTTGTGGAAATTTCTTTCGCTAACTATTTTAGTCCTTTCATAAAATTATTCAAGACTTATAAAATATTTCTTACCCCATTTACTGTGATTTATTCATGGAACACCTCTCATTCACAGACTTCCTCCACTCTCATAGATCATCTCTCCCTTCGCAGACCTCTTCTTCTTGCGCGAACAAACTCTTCTTCCATAGACCTTCGTTTCATTATGGACAGGTTATTTTTTTGTAGACCACCTATCCTTCACATACCATTTTATATTATGGGATATAGTGCCTGAAAAAACCCCTTCCATGATCTGACTTTGTAGACCACATTTCCTTTCATAGAACACCCTTGCGAATGTCTTCTCCTTCGCAGAATTCTTCATCTTGAACACTTTGGGAATTAACTGAATTCTTCCCAAAGGATAGATTTTTTATTATGAAAATCGCTCTAAGTAATGATGATATTAGTGGTCCTTATATAGTAAAATAGATCTGCATAATATGATAATAAATTTTACTCAAATTTTCGAGGTGGTACAACATTCACTGCAAATTGTGCTCCTCCCAATAACCGTTTTCACTCTATGGTTTGTGTAGAACCTTTTATCCCTCACGGTGGCCGATATCTTCCATGAATGAAACCCTTTTTGTCTCCTAAAATTAGCATATCCAAACTATAAATGACGACCATCCAATGAACTTCTAGAATCCCATGAACTATGGTCCTCCCGTGAACCACTTACCCTACATAGTCCATGTACCACATGTCATACTCCGCATATCCCTACTATGCAGAAATATTACCTTTTTTATTTTTTTCATATTTTTGTGTACCTCTTATTCAGTCCATATACTTTTCTTCGTGGTTTGCATACTATTACCTATTTTTCAAGAATCCTTACTTTTCAAAAAACAAACTTCCGGTTTTCAGGCACAAATATTGGACAAACACTGGAAAACTGTACCGCCATAAATAAATGATTTGGTAACATCAACCAAACTCATTAGAGGTTATATTGATTTGTCAACAAACACAATAAACCCAAAAACACTAATAGGATTCCTTTAGGGATTTTTTTCCAATAAGACCCACCCTTATCTTATCATTGAATTTGGGTAATTTTGGCCTCATTTGTACTTTAATATGGATTCATAATATTTTAATGTTTTAAGTAATTAAAATTTTTTCCACTCCCCTAACTTATAAAAGGTAACCTAATATCTTCAACTCACCAAACCACATAATCCCTTTATCTCAACCATTATATTTTGAAATACTCTTCCAATATCATTATCCCTAACCTTGAGGTACTAGTATTCTTAAAATACTCATACAAGAATCCTTAAATTTCTTTTCAAAGGAGGATACCTGAAGAAGAGGTATATGTTATTACTAATATTTTTCATTCTTATTTTATCTCAAACATCATACAAATGTTATATAACCATCTTAGCAAGATGACATCAATATATTTAATACACTACGATGTAATTATATGTATGGTATATCCATTTCATATCTCTTTACCATAAGTTCGAAAATGATAATATCGCTTATGCATACATGAATACTACTACCACATGAAGTGATATGATTCATTTTTCATTTACTCTTTCATTCTATCTATTGAAAAGTGAAAACATGACCCATGCTCGGTTACTTTCTCCATGAAGTAACACAATTAATTTTTCATCACTTATTTATATGAATTGATATAAAATTGTATATAATAATTAAATAGGATACTTATGAAATTATTGATATTCTAGAGATAATGAAACCATGACCATGGTGTAATGAATAGAAATGTTGAATTGAAGCATACTTGAAAAAATTGACATTTTTCACCTGACTAATGATTTCAATGATTTTTTTAATAAAATAGTAATGAGAAATTATAAGGAAATGAGGTATAGTAATATGTATATGAATATGGTTCTAGAATAAATTTATAATAAATATATAATTATTATACAAGAGGTTAGAAAAAATATGAAGTAAGATGGGGCATGGGGTTGGGTTTTTGGTTATAATAATATTTATTTTTAGGATTGTCTATTCTGAATTCCTATTTTTGGAAATAATATGGTTATTATCATTTAAACCCCATATATTTTATTCTCCTAAATTTATTTGTAATATTTTTTAGTTATAGTAAAATTTTCCTCACCTCGTTACTTGAATTGACAAAGAACATGTTTTTAAGAAAATAACTTATTTTATCTTTGGTGGATAAAGTTCCTCTTCCATTTCCATGCTCTTAAAAAAAATTGAAGTTATTATCTATAACTGAAATTTTTTTGATATTTAATATTCACTATATTTAAAATTATTTACAATGGGTTTAAAGTAATCCCTATAATTGTTTTCTGAATAATTACTTCTTTATATTTTATAAAAGTGTGGAAAAATGTTCTCGTTTAATATATATGACATGAATAATTTTTACCTAAATAATGAAAATTATTTTATTTTAATCTTACTCTAGAAATTACAATGGTTTTTTTCAAATAAATTTATTTTTTTAATATTTTGGGAATTTTTAGTTTTTAATGATATTAAAATATAAGAGTATTTACCTATTTCCAAATAAATTCTAACAAAACCAACTACAAAAACCATTATTTAGTGTCTAAAATATTATATTATCACAGATAAAAGGTGTATAATACCAATGGATCCACCAGTTCAGTAGTATTGGAGAACTAGATACATACATGACAACCATTTAACCTTGGGAAAATAATATAAACATAATAAAAGTAAACATCTTGCATCCTTGAAGCTCATTAATATTTTTATTCATCATAACCTTGGGAAAGGAAAAAAATAAGGGTGATCTCAAATACTCAATAAGGGTTACATAAATTAGAATATATCATGATTAAATATGGAATAATAAATATGGAAAAATAAATTACTGAAAACGCATGTGATTTAATCAATAACATGAGTATCAAAACCATCCATGGATAATATCAATGTTGTAATCTCATGGAAAATAATTATTGAATTATAAATGAATGAAATTTATAATATTAGACATAATGATTTAAGACATCGTGTTATATCTACCTTCAAGACCATTTTCCAACATTGTTTAAATCTCTGGGTAAAGAACCATTAAATTTAGAAAACAGATTTGCCTCATGAGACTTATTGATGCGTCAAGGGGAAATATAATTATGATCCCTACCCATATCTGCATGTAAAATGAATTCCTTATATATAAAATGATATTTTTAATTCAATAACAATTTTCCTTATTAACAAATTTTTGTGTTGGGAAAATAATACAAATTATCAATAATTCCTCAGCCAATCAAATAAATTTCAATGTTAAATACCATATATAGAATAGTTGTGCCGTTTAGGTGATAAAAATATCCATGATACCAATAATATAAGTATTTAAGGTAAATTTAATGTTTAATTATCATAATAAATTCAATGATTCAAAATAAAGTTAATGATTCTAATATTAATCAAGATATGAGAGATGACCATAAAAAAATAAATTTTGTAGTAAAACGTATTATATTGAAAAATATATGAAAAATGGAAATGAAAATTTTAATAGGTTTTATTAATTAAATATTTTTCATTATAAAACAATTATAAACTTATATAATAATATAAAGAGTATAAAATGGTTATGGCGGTAGTAATGTTTCTTAATGCTATATAAGATAAAATAACACTCCTTATAACTTTCTATAAATAGTATTGAAGACAAAACCTTTGAGAAAATATTAGAAATTTTCCTCATATAATATTTTAAAATTTAAGGATATTTTAAAATATCTTTTATAAATTATATATCAAAATAAAAGGATATTCATAAAATAAATTAAAAAATATGGATATGGATGAAAATTATACCCGATCAGAAGATGAATAAGATTATATTTTCTTTTAAGCATGCATATTGAATGAGTAAACTGAATTGAATTGAAAATAATGATGAATAAATTTATATTCATTTTAAATACCACAACTGTAATTATGTACACCACATATAATTAAATAGGTACATATTACCAAATATGCCTCAATGGAGTGGAGGTTGAGACAGAATCCATTACCTCATGTTTATCATTAGTTGATCATGAATTAATATCCAATATAATAAATTAATATTTATTATAATTATATAAAATAACCATATTCATATCTATAATAACATATATGATCAATTTATAACATTTTATCCCCTATTTTTTAACAATATTAAATTATTATCATTATTTTAGGTGTTTACGGTTTCATTTTTGTATGTTTTCATTTGGTAGTTCCAGAACTTTTACTTATATTATAGTTAAATAATATCCATAATTTTATTAATTTTATATTCATAATATATATTCAATATATATATATATACATCCATAAAAGATATAGGTAGAAAAAATGAATTACACCATTCATGGAGACGGTAGGTCGTGCATATACATGAATGTCATTTTCACTTTTAAATGGATGGAATGAAGGAAAGAATAATAATAATTAATAATTTAAGAATAATTATTATATCATATATATCATATATAGTCATTAAATCTATCATTAATACTATACATGTAAATCAAAAATGAAAAACAGATCATATCGCTTCATGGAGGTGGTTATCCAAACGTATGCACAAGCGACATTTTCTTTTTCCAAAGGATTGGAAGGTAATAAAGTATATATGATATTATATATTCTTGAATAATTTTTTTCATACATATAATATATATATATATATATATATTAGTTCCATGTTTATAACCATTCATGTGAAATGGTAATAAAAAATGAGTTATAGTGTAATGTGGAGACGATAAGCCATATGTAGGCATTAGTGATGTTTTCTCTTTTCATAAGATGGAAAAGAGATGAAATATGTTTTTTACCAATAAAAATAATAAATTTTAATTATATTTATGATAATTTATTTATTATATTAGTATTATTACAACACTATAAGAGGAAGTAGAAGAAGAAATAGACATGACGGACTCATAAAAGACGATTACCTCTTCTTTGGTAAAAATCCTTTAGATCTCTTCATAAGGGACCAACGATAGGTATTTTTGAATGACCTAAACCTTAATTTCCTATATAAATATGTTTATAATATAATTTATCTAGGGGTTTTGAATATATATATATCAAAGTGGTATGGAAAATTAAGATAAGGGGTGGACTTTTATAAGGGAGGGGAGGGCCATTCTTTGAATTTCATAAATAATTAAATTAATAAAAATTATATTTCATGTAAAAATGGATAAAATTAATTTTATTAATATTAAAAATAATATAATACAATAAAATTTGGTCATGTTTTAGTAGTGTTTTCACGCTTATTTTTTAGTTTTAACCCATTATTAACCCTCTTGACAAAAACCACAATATTTAAGTTTTCTTCCATTTAAGGGTTAATAATGTTACTATAAATTGAAAAAATACCCATAAATGGACCATGTATAATTTATAAAATCATAAAAAATTCATTTGGATTAATATAATATTTATATTAATTTTAAATCATGTAATAAAATATTATTTATTATAAAATATCATTAATGTAAATTATTTTACTATTCATTTAATTTTAATTTTAAATCATAATGAAAAAAATTAATTTTTAATCCAATGATTCCAAACCTCTATATTTTATAATTTTTATCATTAAAAATTTTATAACAAAAAAAAATAACTCAAATAATGTTATTTTTATAGTTTTTAAAATCATTATTTTGGTTTTTTTACTACTTGGACAAGCACTATGTTAGTGTTGTATAAGATTTTAAGGAAATTATTTCCTCGTTAAAAATTAAAAAAAAAAATTCCTGATTAAAATAATAATAATTTATATTTAAAATTAATATTTATAATTGAACACATCCTCTTCTTATCCCCATGTCAAAATTTTAAATGTAATAATACAAAGAGAATGACATTTTTGACATTTCTTTATATAAAATAATATAAATGGTTGAAATCAGGTCCAAATGGAAGAAAAAGGCCACATATTATACTTTTTTATGATTATGGATTATATATAATCATTTAATAAAAATAATTCAAGTGTTAGGTTTATTACTTAGTCCTTGTAATTTTATTTTTAACATTAGTTACCAAATTTACCCCTTTACCATTGTAACATAATTAATAAATTTACTTTTCATAATGTGAAAAAATAAAAGGGACCTACTTTCAAAATTTAGACCCCCTAATCCAAATATGGAATTAATTTTTTAAAATTCAATACCTATAAGTGACCAAAGCTAATTTTAATAAAAATGTGTAAAACATAATGAGAAATAGTTATTTAGAAAAATGGGTTTTCAGCCCAAGAATGTACTTATACCAAAATTTGGTATAATGATGATTCAAATGAATTTTATTATATTATATATAATTAAATAATATTTATTTTACTTTGATACAAAATTCAATTCATAATTATAATTTTAAATGAAAATTAAATAAAAGTCACAAAAATCAGTATTTTTCAATATTCACTGAAAAAACAATCTTTTCAAAAAAATACTAAAATTTCACCCAAATATAATATTGATATTATTATTTAAAAATATATAAATTTTTAATAAAACAAAATTCATTAAATTTTTAGGGATAAATTATAGTTATTTACTCCCAAAAAGAAATAAAAACATTTTGAAAAACCATGTTTTTGAATAATTAACTGTATTTAATAAAAAAGAGTGTTTATTTCCTAAGAATTAATAAATATATTTATTTTGATTAGGAAATTTATCTATATAAATCATAAATCCATTAATCCTATTCATAATCTCTAATTTAACAGCAAGTTAATGATCATTAATAATATTTTTTGGTTCATTTTGGCTTGGTGTCGCATGTTGTATATGCTATCAAGAATAGTGTTATTTTAAAATATTAGGTTTGTATACCCCCCCCCCATAAAATAGATTTTTTACTTAAAATTTTAAATTATTCTTGATAATCAATGGGTTTTTATTTAGAAATTTATTTTTGGAAAACCGAAATCGTAAAAAGGGTTGGTAAAACATTCTATTAAAAGTTGGAAAAAAGAAGTATGAATGTTACCACAAAACTAGGTATCCAAATAGGATAAACCCAATGTTAAGTGAAATATAGGAAATGGAATATAAAAATAATGAAAAGGGATTAATAGATAATGATATAGATCAATTTCATGAAAAAATTAACCATCACAAAACCATAAATCTATGATGGGTTAAAATACCATTGATTTCTCGACAAGAAAAGTAAATGAATAAGGTTTTTATTTCAAGGAACTTTTCCTAAATTCAAGAGATTAATTCACAATTTATATAATTCTCATAATAAAATAAACATTACTAATTTATTTCAATGTAATAATCATAATATCATCATTTGTTTGAGCTTTGATCAATTTTTACTTCATCGCGTACACTAAGAAATGGATATTTAATATGTGTTTTTTCATGCCTGAAACACTTTTAATGTATCATTAGATCCATAATTCATTCCTTCTAGCTATAAAAATTCACCAAAACCAAAAAATTTATAGAAAGTTATCCAATATCTTAAATCATAAATTAACATCAAATAATAATATCCAAAGTTAAACTTAATCCATTTCATAAGTAGTTAACTTTAATACCATACCAGAATATGTTTAAAAAAATTCCTAGTCCAAAAATTTACAATGACACAAAATTTAAATAATAAATATTTTCCAAATAACATAAATTAGCTCTTAATGTTTCATAACAAATATGTGAATACCTTTATCACCTTAAAACCTGAATGAAAAGATGCATTCATACAAAAATTATGTTTTCCCTATATTCCTTAAATAAAATATAAAATAAATTCCTTGAATTTGAAATCTAGAAATAACATCATAAATTACTTCATAAATAAATTACAAATTTTTTTAAGGTCATCAATACCATTAAATTTACGTCATTAATGTCAATCTTATCTTTATCTCAACTAATCATTATAAACACACCATTAGGAACATATTGAGGGTTATCTTTTCCTTCTTAATATACTAACAAAAATATCACTTTACCACTAAATCACTTTTATTATTTATTTTTACCATTGAATATATGATTTTAAATCATTAAATAAATATCATATAAAATAATAAATATATGTTTCGTGATTCCTATAACCAAAATATCTTTTATAAAATACTTCTGCATAATTCTTGAGTCTAGATACACAATCACCTTAATAATTAAACATAGTAAATAGTAATTTCATGAGTTTGGGATTATCAACTTTGATTAGTTTGTGGAAAGTTTCCTCAATTCTTGGGAATTTTTTTGAATATTTCCCCATATATTTATAGTTTAAACATTGTATGATATAGGTTTCCTTCTCACCATTACATTCACATGTTTGATGGCCTTTCTCACCACACTTGAAGAAAACTCCCGTTCTCTTTAAGAAAGTACTAGGGTGGATCTTTCCAAAATTATTACATGTGGTATGTTAAATCTATCCCTCCTTTTCATTCACTGCATTTATTTTTCCATGGCTCCTATTCATCATCTTCTTCTCCTTATTTCCTTTAAAAATACACACCTTAGACAATTATTTCTCTATCCCAACAACACTTGATACCATATCATCATATTATAAATATTTCTAAGAAACTAATTCCCTTTGGAGGCTTGACTTATTACCTTAAAATAAATGATCAATATTAATTTATAGATAAAGTATGTATTCCATAGCATGGTCTATAAATATTGTAAATATTTTCATGTACTCAACAACACTTTCCTCTTCATTCTATCTTAGGCTGGGGATTTTTCTTTCTATAACAACTCTTTTCTTAAGAGTAAAGTCTTTATAGAATAATACCAATTGAAACGTTCTCTATTCCAGGGTTTATATTTCATTAATCTATTTATTATTTTGGATCAATGATCACCATTGATCCACATCTCCTTTTAAAAAATAAAATTCCAAAATAACCTTTTCACATTATTTACATCCCCAATCTAGGAATATTTAAGAAACAAGATCTTATTTTCAGGTATGGATCTTTATTTTGGGTTATTTTTTCAAAAAAAATGAAGAATTTGTAAATTTTAAAAGTATACGCCATTTACTCTATAGTACACGTTGTGTACCTTGTTACCGTGGGTAGTTGTGTACTGGCTGTGTAACGGCCGAGTACATGGCCATGTAGGTGACTCGACAGACCGCCTAAATCAGGGACTGATTGAGGCTTCTACACGGTGTGTACATTAAATGAACACATGATGCACTTTTATTTTTATTTAATTAATTGGACTGGGGTCATGTATCATCTTGATAACTCTATTATTTTCCCCTTGTTTAATATAAGAGAGCAACGAGATGACTGAGAACTTCGAGCACCAATTGTTCCTTCATCCAAGAACTAATTGAGATGACATTGGGTGTGTTGGATTCCCACCAGTGAGTTCTCTCTTTCCCTATAGCCTATCTTCCTGATTTCTCCTCTCTCGTGATTTACTCAAGGTTGAATTATTTTAAACTTTTTCAAGATCTATGACGTTCTAGGCTGATACAAGGGCCGAAGTTCAAGATTGTTCATCATACAACATTGAGGAAGCTGGTTTGTGCCTTTCTTTGATTTTATTTGTATTATATATGCCTATGTTCTGGAGATACCTAGTTGAGTGCTGATCTTGTATCTAGATGGGTCATATTTAGCGTTTTTTCTAGTTCTTCTCACCAGAAGCTAATGACAGATGTTCTACTATGACTCCACATTCAGAAGCAGGACCGCCAGTTTCTCATCAATAGGGGAACTATAGTTCTTCCATCCATTCAGGTCGAGGATGAGGTCGTATCTATGGTATCCAGTCGATAGGTCTTCAATGACGGTAGGGTGGATCAGCTCAGGGTAGTCATGCAAGTTCATAGGGTCACAGTATAGGTCAGACTTTTGTAGTGGAGTAGACCTAGCAGGAGCAGGATCCCTGACCCTCTATGGTTAGAGGTACAATTCTATTTTCCTCTATTTTAGCTTTTTCTCATTTTGATATTGAGGTTTCCCATAGTTTCACATCTTTTGATTTTATGGAGAGCCTTAGGCTCTGTATTGTTAATTTTGAGGATGTTATGATGCTAGACACTCTATTGGGTATTAGGAAGGATAGTGTATGTTAGTGCAAGGAGTTCCCTCTTGAGGTTGGTGGGTTTCACTTTTTATAGGACCTCTATATCTTAGAGATGACATGCATCAATGTCATTATCATAATGGACTGTTTGGTATTTTTCCAAAAAAAAATTGACTGTTATCGCTATAGGGTGAGTTTCACATCACCAGAGGGTGGGTCTTTTCAAAAAAAGGGAGAATGAGATGTCTAGGTGAGAAGAGCTGGACCTGAGCATCATGGGTTGGAAAAAATTACAACCCAAATTGCTATTTTATATCTTGTTGACCAGGGGACTTCACAGATAGACATTCCTCCAGTGTTGGATCATTTCAAAGATGTCTTTCCAGGTGACTTTTCAGGGTTACCTCTAATGTGAGAGGTATATTTCTCTATTGATCTTATGCTAGGAGCAGTAATGGTGTAAATTCCACCTTATAGGATGTATTCACCAGAGTTACAGGAGCTCAAGATGCAGTTAGAGGAGTTTCAGGAAAAGGGTTTCATCCTACCCAGTACTTATCCTTGGGGTTCTTCTATCCTTTTTGTGAACAAGGAATAAGGTACCCTTAGACTTTGTGTGGATTATTGTAATCTGATCTAGTTGACGGTCAAGAACTGATATCCCTTATCATTGATTAATGATCTCTTTAATCATCTTCGAGGAGCCCGAGTGTTCTTGAAGATTGACTTGAGATCCAGTTATCATCAGTTGCACATTAGACCATCAGATATACCTCATACAGCCTTTCAAAGTAGGTATGGTTTATACAAGTATGTAGTTATTTTTTTCGATCACACAAACGCACCAGCAGTTTTTATTGAAATGATGAACCGAGTGTTCCATCCTTATTTGGATTCTTCTATGGTAGTCTTCATGGATGATATCTTGGTGTACTTTCACACTCGACACGACCATGATACCCATTTTGAGATCGTTTTTGAGAACATTGAGAGAGCACCAGTTATATGATAAGCTCTCAAAATTCCACTTTTGGATAGATCAAATTCACTTCTTGGTTTATGTTATCTCAAAGACAAAAGTATCAGTGGACCTAGAGAAGGTGAGAGAAGTAGTTTCTTGGGAGAAGTCAGAGAAATTATTTGAGGTATGTATTTTTATGGGGATTTCTGGTTACTAGAAATTCATTATACATGACTTTTCATGCTTAGCAGCACCACTGACAGTCCTGACTAAGAAGGGTAAAAGTACTTGTGGACAGATTCCTGCGATTCATCCTTTTGGGGATGAAATGGATATTGAATTCAGCACTGATCTTGATTTTCCCAGAGCTGGAAAAAAGTTACACCATATATTTTGATGCGTAAGGTATTGGGTCAGGAGTTGTGCTTATGCAGGGAGAAGGAGACATTGTGTACGGGTCCCGGTAGTTGTGGCCACCTGATAGGAATTTCCTAACACACGATCTTGAGTTGGTTGTATTTGTGAATGCATTACGATGTTAGAGACATTATCTTTTGAGATAACATTTTTTGGTTTTCCTTGACCACAAAAGTCTCAATTATATCTTTACTCAGTGTGACATGAATTTGAGATAATGAAGGTGGGTTGAGTACCTTCAGTCCTTTCACATTGAGCTTGCATATATGCCTAGTAAAGGCAATGCAGTAGACGATGGGTTGAGCAGAAGGACTCAAATACAGGCATCTCAAGAGTCTAGTAGTGAGTTTCAGCTTATTGATCTATTCTCTGAGATGCATTTAGAGGTGTGCAATATATAGTGGCCGGATTTTCTTTCTTCTATAGATATTACCTCTACTATAGTGGATCAGGTGCGAATGAGGTAGCTATCAGATTCTTAAGGTATAGTCCTGAGGGAGAGTGTGTCATGGGAGGACCCTACTCTTAGATAGACCATAGATGAGGATGAGATCTTACGTTTTCATGGGCATGTATGGGTGTCAGCAAACATCCGTGAGGAGTTGATGCGAGATTTTTATTCCTCAATTTGGGCAGTTCATCCTGGTGTCACCAAGATGTATCAAGATCTACACCATCAGTATTGGTGGCTAGGTGTGAAGAGTGATATTGTTGGATTTGTTATGAGATGTTACACTTGTCAGTAGGTGAAGTCTAATCATCAGCGACAAGCAGAGCTTTTATAGATTTACCTATTTCTGAGTAGAAGTGGAATGATGTCACGATGGATTTCATGATGGGGTTACTGAGGTCACCTCGAGGGAATGATTTAGGTTGGGTTGTTGTTGAAAAACTCATGAAGGTTGCACATTTATTTCCAATCAAGGGAACCTTCAGTGTTGATGAGATTGGAAGGTTGTACATCCGAGATAATGTACATTTTCATGGGGTTTTGTGCTCTATCATTTCAGAAAGTGATTCCCATTTTACTTCTCATGTCTAATAGGGACTATAGAGGGATTTGGGTACATAGTTACTTTTGAGTACAACTTACCATCCCCAGACAGATGGCTAGTCTGAACACACAATTCAAGTGTTATAGGACATGCTTCGAGCATGCGCCTTGGATTTTGGGGGTTCTTGGGAGAGACACATACCCCTAGTGTATTTTTCCTATAATAACAAATTTCAGGCGATGATTCAGATGGAACCTTATGATTATTTGTATGGTAGGCCATGCCGACAACCCCTATATTGGATGGAGGTAGGAGAGGCAGCTATGATGGGACCTCATCTTGTCTAGGATACCACTGAATAGGTGGAGTTGATTCAGAAGAGGATGAGTACTACACAATCTCAGTTGAAATCTTATGATGATTGACGGATATGACCTATGGAGTTCGAGGTCAGATATTAGGGTTTATTACTTATCACACTAAGGTTGGGATATAGGAGGATTATGAGGCAAGTAAATATTTCACCGAGATATGTTTGTCCATTTGAGGTTTTGGAAAGAGTCGAACCAGTTGCCTATCGGTTGTAGCTACCTCAAAGGTATAAGGATATGCATGACTTCTTCCCTGTTTCTTAGTTACGACATTACTTTTTAGACTCGTATCATGTTTTTAAACATGATGAAGTTTATTTGGAGGTGTAAGAATCCTTTGATGAGAACCCTATTCAGATTGTGGATCACAGCATGAGGGTGATTCTTGGTCGGTCTATTCCTCTGGTATGGGTGTTATGGCAGCACGGGCGAGTACAGGAAGAGACTTGAGAGAGGGAGGCCAATGTACGATCATAGTGGATATATTTGTTTGAATTTTCTTCTACATCACCCTTGGAAGGGAAATTTGGGGATGAATTGATTTATGGGGAAAGTTTGTAAGAACCCAGATCTTCTTTTTAGGTATGGATCTTGATTTTGGGTTGTTTTTTAGGAAAATGGAAGAATTTGGAAATTTTCTAAGTACATGTCATGTACTCTTGAGTACACGCCATGTACCTGGTTGTTGCAGGTAGTCGTGTTCTGGTCGTGTAACAACCAAGTACATGTCCATGTAGGTGAGCTAACAGACTGCCTAAAGCGGCGTTCGGTTGAGGCTTGTACACAGTGTGTACATTAAATGAACATGTCATTTACTATTCTTTTTATTTGATTAATAGGACTGGGGTACTGTCTCATCTCTAGAACTCACTTCATCTCCCCATGTCTCATACAAGAGAGTGACGAGATGACTCAGAACTTCGAACCCCGACCGTTTCTCCATCCGAGCTCCAATTGAGATGCATCTAGGTGCATTGGATTCCCATCAATGAGTTATCTCTTTTCTTATATCCTCACTTCCTGATTTCTCCTCTATCATGATTTATTCATGGTTAAACAATTTGGACCTATTTATAGATCTATGACATTCTAGTCCGATTAAAGGGCCTACGTTTAAGAGTGTTCATCATACAATGTCGAGGTAGGTGGTTTGTGCCATTATTTTATTATCATTGGATAATATATGACTAAGTGATGAATACCCATGTTTGGGGTATTGCATGTTTTGGAATTTAACCATGTTTAAGAACTATTATGTTTTGTTTGATTGAGAAAGGGATATTTTTTATGTATAAGGTTTTACACCTTTATTAAGGACGTGTTTCTCATGTTTGATTGATTATGGCCATTGGGCCTAGGAAGCATGTTAGGCTTGATTATTTTCCATGCCTCCTATTCATAGGATGGGGTTGCATAATATATGACATGCATGTGTTTTTCATTGTGATAATGTGACCAAGGGGAATTGACTATGAGAGCTTCCCAAGATAAGATATTTTATGTATAATTATTGTTATGTTGACTCATATGGCATTGAATGTGAGAGCAGTCGGGTGGTCATAGACCATAGGTGTTAGACCGTGAGAGCTGGTAGAGGGTCATTACATTTTATATTGTTTCTATAAAGACCATGGGGTATTAACAGTAAGATCTACTCAGGTGGTCATTTGTAATTGATTAATACTAAGTTGGACCAATGGGGTTAGACCATGTGAGCTTTCCCAAAGGGTCATTATTTTTTACTGAATTGATGATTTGTTGAACCGAAGGGGGTAGATTGTGAAACATTTCCCATAGGGCTGATTTTAAATGTTTGACTGATTGTGACAAGTGTTCCAAGACAAATCGCATGCTTGGACTTGGTCTTACTTGTTTTTTTAGATGGTCTTTTCATACATCTGTTTATTATTATTATACAAGGAGACAAAAAACTTAGGATAGATCATGAGGCTAAATTATTCAATAGATTCAATAATTAATAAATGTAATGAATGTAATTGGAAAATATAGAACTTTTTTACTTTTTGAGTACTTCCAAGTTTATTGCTTCATTATACTTATTAACTAATATATATATTCACTAACAGTTAGGCACATATCTTTTGGTGGTTTCCTACTGGGATTCTTCTCACACCCTATTTGAGTCATGATTTTGGGCACAAAAAGATTATATGATTGGAGGTATAGAAAATGGAAAGCTCCCTTCTTTATTAGGTACTTGAGTGCTGTTAGAGCTAGAGAGCATTGGAACAATGTGAGACTTGCGATGCTGTTGGAGTTTACTGTTTTCTATACTTTGATTTTAGTATTTTATTTCTTTCATTGTGACTTTTTTGGCTGATTTCCTAGATACATGTGAAATGCATCATTTATTTGTATATATGTTACATTTTTTATTACTATCAGTCTTCCGATGTTTACTTTTGTTGTATGGTATTACTGCTTCTGTTACTATATACTATTTGTTTCCCATATGTTACTCTGCCCATGGGGGCATAGTTTCTCCATTATCACACCCAAGGCCCTCACTACTAGTCAGAAGCCTTTGGAATTCGAGGAAATGCGCTTGAGTCCATGTGACCAAATGGGTATGAGTCACCCTTGTGTGGCACCCAGAGCCGAGAAGTTACAGAATATTATTTCGAGATATTTATTCCATCATTCAGTTACCAATGGATTAATAGATCCACTAAAAGATTGTTTATTTTGTCACGTGTAGTGATCTAAATTAGAAGAATCATGTTGTGAAAGTACAAGTTGTTCCATATAGGTAAGGTAATTTTTTATAACATGATCTATAGGCCCTAATATAGCCATGATATGCTCAATACAAATTCATGCTATATTGGTTTTTTCGTCAGGGCACTCCATGCATTGTTTATGGGTGTTGATTCCCTTTTTACCATTAAGATATATCACCAAATAATGGAACACACTACGTTTTATCATAATCACCATGAATATTAAGTTCTAAAAAATCTCTTTAAGGGTAAAATTTCTCAAAAACTACAGAGTATTACCAAAATCCACACTCTAGATATATTTATTTAAAATCTAGTTCCCAAGGTATCTACAAAACTTACTCTGACACCAAGTGAACAACCCCAACCCCAATAAACCAGAGTTATTGTATACATTATTATATTGACATAAATACAAGGTGTATAATCCTAATGTATCGGTTAGTTTAGTATCCTTAGATAAAGATATAAATACATGATTCATTTTTTACATTGGGAATAAAATATAAACATAACAAAAGTAAACATTCTACAATTTTGAAATCGATTAAAATATTTCTACTTTATAACATGGGTAAAGTAAATAAAATAAGGGTAAGATCAAATGATCAAGAGGATTCATGTACATTGGAAACCATGATGATTAAATAAGTCATAATCAATATAGAAAGGTAAATAACTTAAAACACATTCCTTTTAATCAACAACTTGAGTATGAAAATAATATATGTATAATATCAATTCAGTAATCTCATTAACAATAATAACATAACTCTCAAGGAATTAAATGTTCACTATTGTGACCCAAGCCTTTTACACATATAACAAAATGATTTTAAGAATAATAATTCATTAAATATAAACCATGGATCAAAAATCATAGTTTCATTAGAAGACTTGGTACATAATTAGAAAAATGAAACTAGAATAAAACATATTATTATTAATATTGAAAATGATCTCCTAACATTCTCTAAGATCATATAACTGTATAAAATAAACTAGCAAGTTCATATAAAAAAGGGGTGAGAAAAAAAAACTAGTAAGAGAATACACATGGAAATGAACCATAACACATGAGTTAGAAGGAATAAAATGATAACATAAAATACATTGATCTTGAATAAACATATAGAGTCTTAATGTATAGAATATGGTATTATGTGATCATGGAATTATTGGGATGTGGTAGTAACATATATCATAATGTAAACATGAGTTGAGGATAACTTCCAAGATGATCTCACATTGTGGACAGAGTCCCAGGATGTATTAGGTTTAATCTATAATCTCATACATAAAAACTCTTGAGAAAAAACATTACATAATGAATTGGAGTGCTATCTAGGAGCACCCATCATAACATATAGATGCATATGTGTGCCACATAAATGAATAAATCATAAGGAATAAACATAAAGGTTAATCATAAAAAGAAATGGGT
Source organism: Viscum album (assembly GCA_963277665.1). Lineage (NCBI taxonomy): Eukaryota > Viridiplantae > Streptophyta > Magnoliopsida > Santalales > Viscaceae > Viscum > Viscum album. The sequence goes on along the minus strand of OY728140.1, from coordinate 2,103,071,830 downwards.
TTGGTAATTATGCCATAAGGTATTACCATAGGGAGTATCATAAAGGTTTACGTTAAAGAATTAATTTAAATTATTCTTGGACATCCATAACCGAAATATAAGAAAAAATCATGAGTGAATAAATATAACTTAAGTGAAAAAATAAAAATAGTGTCAAGTTAACTTTATAAATGTGTCAATTAAGCATAGTTTTAGGGAAAAAAACAATGGGTCCTTAAAGAGAATAAGGAATAATTATTTCCATAAAACCAGAAAAAAATGTTTTCATTATAAAATGAGTGATTTAAAAAAATGTTTGTGGGTTAAAACAATTTATGGAGTGTACTTGAGAATGGTTAAGAAAGAGAAAATTTACCTTGAATCAGGTTTTCTTGTTGGGAGGACTTGAGAAGGGAAATTTTTTAAAACTTATATTTTCCATAAAAGAAAGATGAATTGAGATTGATATATATGTTTTTAAAATATATAAAAGTATGGGATTATTACATTAGAATAATTAATAGATAAATTGAGAAGTATATAATAATAATTAATAGATAAATTGAGGCAGAGAGAGAGAGAGAGAGCGTAGCCTAAAGGGAATATGGAGGTTCATAGAGATACCTTACCTTAGGTTTAAATTCATTCAACACTTTTACTTAATATCTTTTATAATAAAATTAGATTCATTAATTAAATAATTAAAAACCACTTCAACATATATTTTATTTATTATAATTTTATCAGGATCATTTATGAAAATTTTGATGAGTTATAAAGTTCACTTTCATTGTTTCATGAGTGTTCGTTTAATGGTTTAATAGTTTGTTTACATGTGTATAAATATGGAAGTTCATGTAAAATGAGAATAATATTACACAAGTGAAATGAAATTCAATTAATAAACTTAAATAATTATAAATCATCTCATATGTTCTTTTTTTCTAAAATGGGGATGTTTATTTGAGTAAAAATGTTATCGTTATGTGATTAGTTCATTTAGGTTGTTTTACCGACCATCATGAAATAGTTTCATTTTATTTAATATTATGTTTATATATTAGTTTTAGAACATTCACTATGGGAAAAATGAGTATTTGCGACGGGTTATTTGCGACGGGAATAAATCTCGTCGCGAATACCCCTGTTAAAAACTTATTTGCGACGGGGGTATTTGCCCGTCGCAAATAAGTATCCTTTTGCGACGGGGAAGGCTATCCCGTCGCAAAAGGACTGGCGCCCTTTGCGCGCCAGATCGCGGGAAAACTATTTGCGACGGGGGAATATTCCCGTCGCAAATAACCGGCAGCGGTAAAAGGTATTTGCGACGGGAATATTCCCCCGTCGCAAATAGTATGTCGGCAGGTGGTTATTTGCGACGGGTCCCGTCGCAAATAACTATTTAACCGTTGACCGTAATAAATGCTGGCTAAGGTATTTGCGACGGTTCTCATCGCAAATGGGCATGTCGCAACTAATCTAACCTATAAATACCCCCATCCGTTTTTTTCAAATCAATCTCAAATTCCATCTTCTTCTTCTCTCAAGATTTTATTTCTACAGTTCAGTTTTTCTCAAGTTTAATTTTTTTCTCTGGAGTTGGTATTGAAGTTTTGAAGAACGATCAGAGATCAACCTCAGATCAATTTTCAAGGTATTTATATTTATTTTAATTTCATATTTATTTTTAATGTTTTATTAGTTTTAATTATTCTTAATTAGTTGTAATTTAATTATGTTTAAATTGTTTTATAACTTAATAATTAGTAATAAATACTAATAATTGGGAATAATAACATTATTTAATTATTAATATATTTCATTATTAATATTAAAATAATATAATTTTTTATATATATACAGTTCTCTTTTCATCTGTGTGTTTGCTGTCTTCACATGTATTATTTGTATATGGAGATAGAAAACACACAGATGAAAGGAGAATTGTATATAAATTAGAAAATTATATTATTTTAATATTAATAATAAAATATACTAATGATGTTATTATTCATAATTATTGGTAATTATTCCTAATTATTGGTAATTATTCATTTAATTAGTCATAATTAAGAACAATTACCAATAATTACCAATAATTAGTAATACTTAGTAATAATTACCAATAATTAGTAATAATTACCAATAATTAGTAATAATTAGTAATAATTAGTAATAATTAGTAATAATTAGTAATAATTAGTAATAATTACCAATAATTAGTAATAATTACCAATAATTAGTAATAATTACCAATAATTAGTAATAATTAGTAATAATTAGTAATAATTAGTAATAATTACCAATAATTAGTAATAATTACCAATAATTAGTAATAATTACCAATAATTAGTAATAATTATCAATAATTAGTAATAATTACCAATAATTAGTAATAATTACCAATAATTAGTAATAATTAGTAATACTTACCAATAATTAGTAATAATTAGTAATAATTACCTATAATTAGCAATAATTAGGAATAATTAGGAATAATTAGGAATAATTAGCAATAATTAGGAATAATTAGCAATAATTACCAATAATTAGTAATAATTAGTAATAAGTACCAGTAAATAGTAATAAGTACCGCTAAATAGTAATAATTACCGCTAAATAGTAATAATTACCGCTAAATAGTAATAATTAGTAATAATTAGTAATAACTACCAATAATTAGTAATAACTACCAATAATTAGTAATAACTACCAATAATTAGGAATAATTAGGAATAATTAGTAATAATTAGGAATAATTAGTAATAATTAGGAATAATTAGTAATAATTAGGAATAATTATGAATAATTAGTAATAATTAGGAATAATTAGGAATAATTAGTAATAATTAGTAATAATTAGTAATAATTAGTAATAATTAGTAATAATTAGTAATAATTAGTAATAATTAGTAATAATTACCAATAATTAGTAATAATTACCAATAATTAGTAATAATTACCAATAATTAGTAATAATTACCAATAATTATCGGTAAATAGAAATAATTACCAATAATTAGTAATAATTAGTAATAATTACCAATAATTAGTAACAATTAGTAATAATTAGTAACAATTAGTAATAATTAGTAACAATTAGTAATAATTACCAATAATTAGTAATAATTACCAATAATTACCAATAATTACCAATAACTAGTTATAATTAGTAATAATTACCAATAATTAGTAATAATTAGTAATAATTACCAATGATTAGTAATAATTAGTAATAATTAGTAATAATTAGTAATAATTAGTAATAATTATCAATAATTAGTAATAATTAGTAATAATTATCAATAATTAGTAATAATTACTAATAATTAGTAATAATTACCAATAATTAGTAATAATTACCAATAATTAGTAACAATTAAGAATAATTAGTAATAATTAAGAATAATTAGTAATAATTAGTAATAATTACCAATAATTAGTAATAATTACCAATAATTAGTAATAATTACCAATAATTAGTAATAATTACCAATAATTAGTAACAATTACCAATAATTAGTAACAATTAGTAATAATTAGTAATAATTACCAATAATTAGTAATAATTACCAATAATTAGTAATAATTACCAATAATTACCAATAATTACCAATAATTAGTATTAATTAGTAATAATTAGTAATAATTACCAATAATTAGTAATAATTAGTAATAATTACCAATAATGAGTAATAATTAGTAATAATTAGTAATAATTAGTAATAATTAGTAATAATTAGTAATAATTATCAATAATTAGTAATGATTACCAATAATTAGTAATATTTACCAATAATTAGTAATAATTACAAATAATTACCATTAATTAGTAATAATTACTAATAATTACCAATAATTAGTATTAATTACCAATAATTAGTAATAATTACCAATAATTACCAATAATTAGTAATAATTAGTAATAATTAGTAATAATTACCAATAAATTCCAATAATTACCAATAATTAGTAATAATTAGTAATAATTACCAATAATTAGTAACAATTAGTAATAATTCATAATAATTACCAATAATTAGTAATAATTACCAATAATTAGTAATAATTACCAATAATTACTAACAATTAGTAATAATTAGTAATAATTACCAATAATTAGTAATAATTACCAATAATTAGTAATAATTACCAATAATTAGTAATAATTACCAATAATTAGTAATTTTTTACCAATAATTAGTAATAATTACCAATAATTACCAATAATTAGTAATAATTAGTAATAATTAGTAATAATTACCAATAATTAGTAATAATTAGTAATAATTACCAATAATGAGTAATAATTAGTAATAATTAGTAATAATTAGTAATAATTAGTAATAATTATAAATAATTAGTAATAATTAGTAATAATTAGTAATAATTACCAATAATTAGTAATAATTAGTAATAATTACCAATAATTAGTAATAATTAGTAATAATTAGTAATAGTTACCAATAATTAGTAATAATTACCAATAATTAGTAATAATTAACAAATAATTAGTAATAATTAGTAATAATTACCAATTATTAGTAATAATTACCAATAATTAGTAATAATTAGTAATAATTACCAATAATTAGTAATAATTAGTAATAATTACCAATAATTACCAATAATTAGTAATACTTAACAATAATTAGTAATATTTACCAATAATTAGTAATATTTACCAATAATTAGTAATAATTACCAATAATTACCATTAATTAGTAATAATTACCAATAATTACCAATAATTAGTATTAATTACCAATAATTAGTAATAATTACCAATAATTACCAATAATTAGTAATAATTAGTAATAATTAGTAATAATTACCAATAATTACCAATAATTACCAATAATTAGAAATAATTAGTAATAATTACTAATAATTAGTAATAATTACCAATAATTAGTAATAATTACCAATAATTAGTAATAATTACCAATAATTAGTAATAATTACCAATAATTACTAATAATTACCAATAATTACCAATAATTACCGATAATTAGTAATAATTCGTAATAATTACCAATAATTAGTAATAATTGGTAATAATTAGTAATAATTAGGTCTAACTCAAAAAAAAGTTTGCGTTAGTCGTGTATGATCTAAACTCTATAATTATCTTAGCTTGAGTGTTTTTTCTAACAAATTATTCAAAACCAGTAATGCTTTTATATTTTATAGAGAAATATGGAACAACGAGGTCGTCATCAATCATTATTAGGTGACCGCATATGGATAAATCAACGTAGAAATCCAAACGGTTCTGGTTTAAATCCAGTATATGTAGAGGGTGTGGAGACTTTTTTATCATTTGCGACATCAAATCCAGAATTTGTTTCAGAAGACAAAATAAAATGCCCTTGCAGAAAATGTGCATTGAGAACGTTTGACATGTTTGACAAAGTGGGAGAACATCTCTTGCGTTTTGGTTTTCAACCAGATTATGTATTTTGGTATCAACACGGTGAACGCAGTTCCAGAGCAGGTGATACCAACTTGATTCCGGATCCATCCCGGTTTCAAGATTTAGTACATGATGTTGCAGGTTCATCTGTTCAACATACAGAAACTCCGGCTGATATAGCTTCAAATCCTGAGTTGGCACCGTCTGAATTTTATGAGTTGTTGAAGTCTGCTGAGGATGCATTATATCCTGGCTGCAAGATGAGCAAATTAGAAGCAGTTGAAAAATTTATGGCTATCAAATCAGATAACGGAATGTCAAACACCTGTTTTGACCACATATTTTCTTTGTTTAAAACACTGTTACCCGAAGGAAATGTTTTACCTGCAATTACTATGAGAGTAAGAGGCTGGTTCGAAATTTGGGACTTACTTGTCAGAAGATTCATGCATGTTCAAACGACTGCATTTTATATTCTGGGGAAAATGAGTCATTGGATAGTTGTCCCACATGTGGGCAACTGAGATATAAAGAAGGACAACACGGGAAGTCTGGTTTGATTCCTGTAAAATAGTTGATATATTTTCCGCTTACATCCAGACTCCAGCATTTATCCATGTCTAAGAATACAGCGACAATGATGTCATGGCATAAAGAGAATATTTCAACCAATAAAAGCTTGAATCGTTCAGCCGATGGTGATTCATGGAAACATTTTGATAGAGTGCATCCATCCTTTTCTTTAGAAGCTAGAAATGTTCGACTGGGGCTTTCCACTGATGGTTTCTGTCCGTTTGGATCTTATGGTAGTCAATATTCATGTTGGCCTATTTTTTTAACTCCGTACAATTTACCTCCATGGATGTTGATGAAGGATCCATATATCTTTTTGACTTTACTAATTCCAGGACATCCGAAGAAAAATATTGATGTTTATTTGAAACCATTGATTGATGAATTAAATTTATTGTGGAGTACTGGTGTCAGTACATATGATGTTGCAACGAAACAAAATTTCATACTGAGAGCAGCATTGATGTGGACAATAAGTGACTTCCCGGCTTATGGGATATTATCTGGATGGAGTACAAATGGTCAGAAATCATGTCCTTACTGTATGGGAGAGAACAAAGCATTTATGATCATTCATGGAAAGAAACCTTGTTATTTTGACTATCATCACAGGTTTCTTCCAGCTGATCATCCTTTTCGCAGAAACAGATCTCATTTCAGAAAAGGAAATGTTGAAAGAGAAGGACCTCCAAAAATGCTATCAGGTTCGGAGTTAAAATCAGTTGTACTTTCATTACCTCCCATCACTTTTGGTCCCACAATAAACCAACAGAAAATTTCTGGTTTTGGGAAAGAACACAATTGGATTAAACGTAGAATATTTTGGGATTTTCCATATTGGTCTGATTTGTTGGTCCGACACATGTTAGATGTCATGCATATTGAGAAGAACTGTTTTGATAATTTGTTTCATACAGTTTTGGATACGCCAGGAAAGAGAAAAGACAATGTAAATGCACGTTTAGATCTTGCCCAAATTTGCAGGCGTCCAGAATTGGAACTGTTTGAGAATGTCAAAACAGAAAGGTTACTGAAACCAAAAGCAGCTTATACACTGTCTAAAGAAAACCGTTTATTATTTTGTCAGTGGATTGCAGATTTGAGACTTCCAGATGGTTGTGCTTCCAATTTGGGTAGATGTGTAAAGAATGGTCATATTACTGGATTAAAAAGTCATGATTGTCATGTTATAATGGAAAGACTGCTACCCATTGGATTAAGAGGTCTGTTGAATTATGTGATTTGGGATTCCATAACAGACATGTCTCAATTTTTTCGGGAAATTTGTGCGGCTAAAGCAGATTATGATGCTCTAGGCAAACTTGAAAAAGATGTTGTTGTAATTATATGTAAACTGGAAAAAATATTTCCGCCATATTTCTTCGACTCAATGGAACATTTGATGTTACATTTTCCATATGAAGCCAAATGTGGAGGTCCAGTCCAGTTTCGATGGATGTACCCATTTGAAAGATGCATGCAAAAATTGAAAAGAAAAGTACGTAACAAAGCATCTGTTGAAGGATCTATTGCAGAAGCTTATTTATAAGAGGAAATATCTTTTTTCTGCTCCCATTATTTTGAATCTGAGTATCCTTCAAAATACAACCAAATGGGACGGAATGAGAGGAATATTGATGAAATCGACAATCAATTATCTGTTTTCAACCAGTCAGAGCTTGGTTTTGGTGGAGTTTATGAATGCTGGCTTTCAGATGATGAACATCATAGAGCTCATACGTATGTTCTACTCAACTGTGAAGAGATGACATCAGTTGTACTGTAAGTGTTTATATCACTTATTCTATCATTTATGTTACAGTAAATAACTTTGGTTTTTATAGGTTTTATGATAATCATATCAAGAAAAAAATTCCACAAATTACATCAGCTGCTCTCGAAGAACGTCGACTGAAAAATTTCTCTCAGTGGTTTCAAAAACTGGTAACATAAATTCTTTATCTTTTAGCAACTCATTCAATGTATAGTTTACTATATTGATAATTATTTCACAAATTTTCAGGTGTCTCAACATGCTGATAAAATTGACAAACGACTGTGTGTATTGAGTAACCCACCTTCCAAACTTGTTAAAACTTATAATGCATATGTGGTGAATGGATTTCGATTCCACACACATACATATGGGGAATCGAAAAAAACAATTAACAGTGGAGTTAGCTTGAGAGGATCTCATCATCGAGAAAATGAAGTTGACTTTTATGGCATACTTGATGAAATCATTGAACTCTGTTATCTTGGACAACATTACATAACCATGTTCAAATGTCGGTGGTTGGATACAGAGAGAGGCGTGCGTGTTCATCTGACTCATGGAATCATCGATATTAAATGTAAAAGTGTTCTCGCAGTAAATGAACCATTCTTATTGGCTCAACAGGCACATCAAGTTTATTACGCAAAGTACTGTGCTACATCAATAGACTTGACTGATTGGTGGAGTGTAATAAAAATCAAAATTCGAGACAATCAGTTTAGTCAAAGTGAATGTGCTTTCACTGATGTGCAAAGAATTGAAGTTTTTCAAGAGAGTACTAAAAATCAATCTTTTTTGCAAAGAGACATGAGTATCGATGACGACACCCCACATTTAAGAGTCAGTGATGACGATGATGTTAATGATGTCACATATGAATTTGAAATGGTAAGAGATGAATCAACTGTAACTCGAATGGATATCGATGATGTTGAGGAGGAATATGAAGATGACATTGACATATATGAAGATGATGATGAAGATGAACACTGATAGAATTCCATGGTATTTATATACAATAATAATATGTATATATGTATATATAATAGTAATTATGAATTATTTTCTAACAACATTAACATTTTCTGTTTCAGATGGACGATGCCACATTTTGTGAGTTGGTGGATGCTGACCTGACTTTCGATGCGAAGGAGTTGCTGCCAGATGACCCTCAGCCTGCAGGCGCTCCAGGGAGTATGCGGAGGGGGAGCGGTCTTGCACGATTGATGATTCCTGACCCCGTCCCCGAGCGACGTCCACGTCTTGGGTTTGATCCACGCACACGGAGGTGTGATAACCTGTTGATTTGACTAAGATTTCATTAATCTATTCACATAATAAATGTTTATTATTTTTACAGTTTTCCGCATATAGCAGTCGGACAGGGCAGCGCTATTTTGCGCAACTATTTCTCTCAGTCGTGGACCACATGAGAGCAGATTCCCATTGATGTGAAGCAGGCCATGTTCGGCCATTGGTTGGTACGTACGTAAATAAATAATTTTTATTTTGAAAATTATGTCATTTCTAACTTTATATTTGGATTTATTTGTAGGGTTTATGGTATTCGATCGAGGATACCATGCGTGATGCCATCCACGAGGCATGGGAGGTGGCCATGCGTGATCGCCTTCGTCAGTTTTTGCACAATTTAAGAAAAGCTGCGATGAAGAAAGAAGGAGTGTCAGATTTTGACGAGTCATATAGAGCACACCGACCAGAGTACATTTTATCCCATGTATGGGATGGATTATGTGCGCACTGGTTGAGTGGTGCCTTTCAGAGGAGATCATCGGTGGGGAGGCAGAATCGGGGGAGACAGGAGGTGACTCATCGAGCTGGGAGTCGTTCTTTCAGTACTCATAGACAACATCTGGTACGTACATTATTTATAAATATTTTATATAACTATAAATATTAACAGTTTATTTTTTATTCTTATAAGCTGTCGAGCACCCCGATATTACGGAGTACGACGTATATCGGAGGATGTATAGTGATCCTGCTACTGGGGAGCTCATAGGTGATCGTCAGCGTCACATCGTGGTTAGTATTATTTGTTTTCAAGTTTAAAAATTAACTGTATATAATATATTCACAATTTTAATTTTAAATTGCAACTACAGGAGTCGTATGAGGCCGCAGCGTCACAGGCCCGGCCTGAGAGTCAGGCCGAGTCATCAGATCAGACCATTGGCCGTCAGTTTGATGAGGCGGCATAGATGCAGGCCACCTAGTATGCCTTCGAGAAGGGTCAGGTAGTTGGTATCAGCTCTCGACTGACTCCTGGAGATTATTATGGCAGTGCTGCGATGTCGGCGTCCAGCTCGAGAGGAGCTCGTGCATCTTCTTCTGCTACACAGTATGAGGGTCAGTTGAGATCTTAGACTGCACTGATAGAGAGTCTCTGATAGGAGCAGGAGAAGATGCGTCAGCAGCATGAGGAGGAGCGTCGACGCCAGCAGCAGCTGTACGAGGAGCAGACGAGTCGGTGGCAGCAGCAGCATCAGGAGCAGATGGAGTACATGCGCCGACTCACTCATGCTTTAGGGATGGAGTTTCCTCCACCACCATCTGCAGATCCCCCCTCCCCCCCTCCTTTATATTAGAGTTTGTATTTATGTTATAAAATTTGTGAAATCAAAATATGATTTTTTTTTTCTATTCGTAGTTTCTGTCTCATTATAAAATATTTATTAATATTCTATTATTTTTTATTTTTGAATTATAATTCTATTATTATTATATTAATTAAAATAATTTATTATTTTTATTTTTGAATTATAATTCTATTATTATATTAATTAAAATCAGTTATTAATATTTTATTTTTTTTTATTTTTGAATTATAATTGGATTATTATTATATTAATTAAAATAATTTATTAACAATTTATTTTTTTTATTTTTTTTATAGTATTTGCGACGGGATACTATTCTCGTCGCAAATAGTATTATTATTTTTTATTTTTTAAAAAATAGTTTTTGCGACGGGCCCCATCGCAAATAGTTTTTTACAAATATACAGAGTACTAGTTGCGACGGGGATTCTCCCCGTCGCGGAAAAGGGCTTTAGCGACGGGCCCGTCGCAAAAAATTGTTATTGCGACACCGTTTTCAGCAACGGGTCATTTGTGACGGGACCCCGTCGCAAAAAGCCATTTGCGACAGGATCCCGTCGCAAATGACCCATCGCAAATACCTGTTTTTCTAGTAGTGATTAAATAAGTTATAATATACTTATTACAATGATATTTAACCATAATAAAAGTTTTGTGACACTCCTTGAATGCGGTAATGGAAATCATAAACTCGTTATCCATAGAGATGATTAACTACCAAAATTTTTATAATAGTTTCATTTATTTAAAAAACAGGAGATGAGAATAGATTTGGATAGAAGATATTAAATTATAAATATAAAATTATTGTATATACATGATTCAATAGTTATTATTTTTTGATGTATGAATTCGATGAGGACAAAGTAGAAGAAGAAAAGTAATTAAAAGTGGTAAATTGAGAATGTTACCTCTTCAATATAACCTCTTTGATGGACCCCTTTAGGAACATAAAAAATGGTATTTTGGTGAGACTAGAATCCATTGGACATTTTTAGAGTGGGTATGATATGGTTTGTTATAGATTCTACAATATTCAAGTCTTAGAAGGTGTGAGGAGAAGGGGTAGTATTTATATGGGGAGGAGCGGGATGTTTTTGATTATTATATTCATTTTTTTATTATTTAGTCTCAAGACTATAAATTGTTTTTATTATTGGGACAATATAAAGTAAATGTTTAATGTGATTTCAAAATAATTGGTTCTTACATCATCCATGAGGGAAAATTTTTTGTATTTTTCTTATAATGTTTAATACCATAAATTATTGTCTTTCACTATTCACAAAAAAATAACTATTATTGAAAAATATAAAAAGTTAAACCTAATAAAAATTTTATGTGTAGATTTAAAAATTGTATTCCATTTTATAAAAATAATTTTCAATATATGATATGTTTAAATTTTAAATAAAATAATTATTTATTTTAAAAATATCAATTTTAATTTTATAATCGATTTTATGACCCTTTGAAAAATTATTTACATTGTCATAAAATTATCTTAAAGTTATAATAAAATATAATATTAATTTAAAAATAAAATTCATTAAAATAAAATTTATTTTATATCTCTATATTTATGATAAACACGTGATTAAAACATTTTTGTTTTACAAAAGTACATACACTTAATTTATTAATTTTAAAATATTTAATTTCTTATGACAAGGATTAAATTTATTAAATTTTCATTTTATATGACAACTAAATATTATTTTATATTACCATAATTGAGGTTACTATTCTAGTGATCATATTATTATTCCTAACAGTCATATTACTATTCAAAGTGTTAGTTTACTTTTCCACAGTTTAGATTTATAATGGTTATATCGGATTCCTATTTACAATAAATACTTATTATTCCATCAATTATTCATTTATTTATAATTTATCTTAATTTTATATATATTTTCATATTCAGAATAAATATTGTATTATTAAAATTATGTTTTATTTCTACAGATTTGTTCACGGGGGTGACTATTATGGTGGATTGATAAAATCTATATTATCATATTCTTATTATATTATATTCAAAATTTTCTCCCTTTATAATATTTGGAATTATTATATGTTTTTTAACTCATGAATCATTCCTCATTTATTATAATAATGTTTTATTAGTTTTTCTATGTGAATTTTATTCATTATACCACCTGAAATAATTATAATAAGGGATATTCCATTTAATTTGGACAACTGCTTTTCCTCATGAGACAAGTTGATGCATCAAGGGGCTATATTATTCTAGCCCCCACCCATCACTACATGTCCAATGCATTCCTCATATATCAAATGATCAATTTAATTTATAAATCGTATGAATTATAAATAAATTTATGTATCAGGTAATTAATACAAATTATCAATAATTCCACAGTCGATCAAATAAAATTCCAAGTAAAAAATTTATATGTACAAATGGTAAACAATTTAGGAAATAAACATATCCATAATATAAATAATATAGTTTTTTAAGGTAAATGTAATGTGAAATGATCATAATAAAGTGAATGTTTCAAAATAAAGTTGATGTTCATGATATTATATAAGAGATGAGATATGACCATAAAAAAATATTTTAGTAAAATAGATTTTTTTTGAAGAATAAATGAAAATTTGAAATAAAAAAAATAAAATAAGTTTTAATTAAAGAGTTTTATTCGTAAAACAATTTAAAACTTGTAGAAGAATCTAAAGGATTTAAAACAGTTATGGAGGTGGGAAAGTTCGTTAAATTCATATAACATAAGAAAACATTCCTTTTGATTTTTTTGTAAATGATGTTAATGATGACCCCATTTGAGAAATCATTAGAAATATTCATTTATTATTATTTAAAAAGTCATAGATAGTTTAAAATATCCGTTATAAATTATTTTTGTAAATATAATTTTTTTTATAAAATAATTTTAAAAAAATATGAATATTTATGAGAATTTTATTTGATCAAAAGAGGAATAAGATCAAATTTTCTTCTAAAATTACATATTGAAAGAGTAACATGAATAGAATCATTAATTTTCTTTAATAAATGTATATTCATTTTAAATACCTTAAAGGGGTATTATATACACCACAAAAAGTAAATAGGTTAATATTACCAAATATGTCTCAATGGAGTGGAAACTGAGATGAAATCCCTTACATCACATTTTCCTTTAGTTGAACATGCTTTAAAATCATGTATAGTGAATTTTTATTTATTATAATTATTTATAAATGAAATTAATATAAATAGTATCATATATGATCCATTTACAACATTTTATCAACATTTTTTTAACAAAATTTTGTTATTATCATTATTTTAGGTGTTATCTACTTCATTTTCTATAAGTGTTTTGATTTGGTAGTTTCATTAAATATACTATTATTATGGTCTCATATTCTATAAAATTTTATTAATGGTATAATTATCAAATTTATTCAATATATATATATATACGTTTAGATTCATCCATAAAAGATAGATGTAGAAAAAACAAATTAGACCGTTCGTGAAGATGGTAGGTCGTACGTATGCATGAACACTATTTTCACCTTTCGACAGAATGAATAAATGAATGGTGAACAATAATTAATATTTATAAAATAATTATTATATATTATATATCATATATATTAATTAGATCTATCATTATTACCATCCATGTTAAATATAAATGAAAAATGGATCACATCGATTTCTGGAGGTGGTAGTCCACATGTTTGCATGAGCGAAATTATTATTTTCCAATGGATTGGAAGGTAAGAAGTTATATATGATATTATAACTACATAATAATATTTAGGACATAAATATCATATATATTCAATATTTTTATATTTATAACCATTCAAGTCAAATTATAATGAAAATTTAATTACACCACTTTGTTGAAATAGGTATCCACCTCCAGAAATCGTATATTTAATGAAAATAAAGCTTATTTTCTTTAAAAATTTTATGTTTTGTATTCATTATAAGTGTCTACTTGTAATTAATGAAAAATATTCAAACTTTCTTTCTTTGACCTCATCCTTGTCCCTACTCTTCCTTAAAACCATGTGAAAAATATTTTAAAACATGGGATAAGCACAATCATCTCAATAAGGTTTAGAAAAGAAAGAAATACATTAGTCTAGTGAAAGATATAAAAGACCATAATATACTGACCTTTTTCACATTATTATTTTTTCTTATGGATTAAATCATTTATATAAGAAAAAAAACTTTTCTTCACAATAAAAACTTATAAAAACCATTGAAAACATATATAAAACGTATTAGACCCTTGGGAAATCATTGAAGTAACCATCATAATTACACATAGAATAAACATCGTAGTATACTTCCAAAATCTCTTATAGGAAACCTAATTATTTACTCCATCCCATATTTGGAATAACCATCGTAGTATATTCCATAATCTCTTATGAGAAACCTAATTGGTTTTCCGTGTATCTTTACCTAACACATTAAAGATCTATAATGGGATCACCACATTCATTTTATCACAGTGACACCTATAATCATAAATAATTCCCAAGAACCATAGTATAATACATAAAATCTTTCATTATAAAAGCACTCTTTAAATAAAAAACCATTCCATTTTAAAATTATTTCTCAAAATAGAAAAATTGTGCTTATACAAAAGAAACCATTTTATTTAAAAGGTACAATAAAAAACTATTAAGGAAATTTAAATTCATTAAGGTGTCATTATGTAATAAAAATTTCTCGTGCCGTATATCTTAAAGAAAAAATTCCTTTCATGTTTTTGTTGGAAAAGTCACAAAGTAAACTGTTTGGAAAACAAAAAAAAATTCCTTTACTTTTTTTGATAAAATTATAACATGGGAAAATTTTAATTCAAGAATTTATAGGAGATTATTAAAAACCCTATTTTAATTTTTTTTCATAAAACATGGTTAAGGAAGAAAAAAATATCTTTAAGGGAAATATTAAAAATAATTTTTAAAAGAAAGTCATGTACATTGAGTCTGATAATTCAAATATATTTTTTTATAGATTAATAAACATATGTTAATTATTTAATTTATTGGTAAACATTTTAAAGTTTCTTATTCCTTTTATTTCACTCTTTACCTGTCATAATAATTATAAAATTATTTAATTCCATGTCATATGTTTTGTTTATATTCGTTTCATAAGTCCAAAATGACTTCGGTCGGTTGAATATGGTCAAATAGGCCATTATACCATCATTTATATAATAATAATGGTGATAAGTATCATTATTATATATCATTTGTACTTTTAAATCCAACCAATAAATATGATTATGAAAAATGTACAACACTATAATCATGGAGATGGTAGGCCATACATATGCATGAGTAAAGTTATCATTTTTCATCAATCATTATGAAAAAAGGATAAATATTATTTTATCATTAAATAATTAAAATAATATAATAAATATCAGGTTAATTATTCAAATACAATAATATATATCACCCATGTGATGTGCTGAAAAAAAAATGAATGACATCACTTCGTGGAGGTGGTAGTCCACACATACGCACAAATGATGTTGTCATTTTTATATTCCAAGAAAGGTGAGAATTTAAATGATATATAATATTTTTAGATTGATAAATATTTAATGTATATCATATATAAACATTAATTCTATCACTATAACTTTTCTTAAGAGATGGTGATGGAAAATGAATTGCATTGGTTCACGAGGCGGTTGTTCACCATACACATGAATGATGAATTGTTTTCCCATTTGATGTAAGATGAGATGTATATAGGTCATTACACTAATATAATTAAATAAATGTATATAAATGATACTATAGTTATTATTTTACGATGGTTTAAGAAATATTTAGGGATTTTTAATAATAATAAAAACTAAAACATGTGAATAAAAACTAAACATCTTATTTGGAAGACATCCTTTACATAACACCTCAAGATGTTTAATATTGGTATTATTCCAAAAAACTCTACGATAATATGAGGTATTACGGAAAGGTATTTTTTTAGGAATTTTTTGAATAAATAGGGTTTTTAAGTGTGGAGAAAAGACAAGAAGAGGTACCCTTTTATAAGAGGGGGGCACTCTTGGCATTTCTCAAATAGTAAATTTATATAAATTAATTTACATTTAAAAATGGCTCAAATGTCATTTATATTTAAGATATGTTGGTGATGGGACTTAATACACTCATAAAATAAAAATTATACTATTTTGGACTATATTTCTACTCTTATTTTTTGATTTTAACCATTTTAACTCGTTCTATCACAACATATATTTTTACACTTTGAGGGTTAATATAGTTAATATAAAATAAAAAATACCCATAAATGTAAATTTTTTGATATTATAAACCTTATAATAACAACATGTCTGATTATAAGGTTTTTAATAATTTTATACTATTTAATGAAATATTATTTACTATAAAATAACCATAATGTCAATTATTCGAACTATAAATTACATCAATTTTAATAATATCAATTCGATATGTATAATTATAAAAAAATTATTTTAACACATAAAAAAAATTTCAAGGTAATATATTAATTTTTTTATCATATTAAATATATCAAATTGTATTTCTTTTAATATTTTTAATGTTATTTATTAAATTTTTCAATTAACTGAATAATTACTACGTTAGCATTGAGTAAGAATTTAAGATAATATTTACATCAATGAAAATTAAAAATAAATTACCATGATGCAGATAAAAAATTTAGATATAAAATATTATTTATAGTCAAACATATTCTCTGGATAATACCATATATAAAATATTATACTTACTAAAAAAGTGTGACATGTTTGAATTTTCTTTTAGTAAAATATTATAATGTTAAAAATCTCATCCATGTGGCCCTAAAAAGTCATAAATTGAACCATTGGATGACTATAGTGGAAATATAATCATAAAATAATAATTATAAATTTTTTGGGTAATTTAATGGTTCTTATCATTTTATTTACAACCTAAATTACCTTATTTATCCTTTACCATGGAAATAAAATTATAAAGTTTACTATTTAGATTAACCTGAAATAAGAGATATATTTAATAAATTTAGACCAAGTAAATAAAAATATTGAATCAAATTTTCAAATTTCAAAAGATAGTTGACTAATTTGATTTTAAATTAAACCAAAAAAAACATAATGAAAAATAATTTTTGATAAAATTCCATTTTCAAATATAAAATGTTTTCATATTATATTAAAGCATACAATTGATTTAAAAATCCATAATTTAATTATTTTAAATCAAAATAAATTATTTATAATTTAAAACTAATTCAATGAATAAATTTACCTTATAAATTTATTAAAATAAAAATACAATTTTCAATAATAATCAGTATTTTTTACTATTACATGAAAAATAAATATTTTTAAAACATTACAAATAAACTCATTCTAATATATCGTGGAAATGATTAATTTAAAAAATAGATTTAGTTTTTCAAATTAAAATTATATAATTTTAAAATTAAACTATTATATGATATCTTATTAGAAATGAATTTAATAAAACCTTTTCCCTTTTTATTTTAAGAAATACATAATATATTTATTATGAATTTAACATTGTTATTGAAGAATTCTAATAAATATTAAAATTATTTATTCAATCATTACCTGGGTTGTTATATTCTCCCCCCTTCTAGAAATTTCATCCTATCTATTTAAACTCGGTATTAGTAAAAAGAGTTTGATTTTTCAAAATACTGTTGTTGAAAATGCACATCGTAAAAAGGATTCATAAAACCTGCACTTAAAAAGATATAAAAGGAAAGTACACAACTCACCAAAGAGAACTCATAATTGGTTTTTTAATAGGATAATATAGAGGGAAGTGAAAATATAGAGATGAAAGAGAAACCTAACTTCTATTGATTGATATAGAGTGATAAAGATCATAGTTATGAGAGACCTTAACCATCACAAAATATGAAGTTAGTGATGGGTTAAAAGACTATTTATTTCTTGATAATAAAAGTAAATGGATGAATTTTTTTATCAAAATTATTTTCCTAAAGGTAATGAATTCCATTAATACCAAGACTAAGAACATAAGGAAATATATTTAATTTAAACATAGAGTTTCATCCTCTAATACATGTACTCCAAAAACCTATCTTTTTATCCAAATGATGAATATTAAATATGATTTATTCACTCTTTAAGTTATAGAATAAACTTATTTGGATAAAAAAATCCATTAAATATTAAAATTATATTCTTTATATCTTTATAAATTAACCAAAATCCAAATCTTTAGTACAAGACAATATAATTACCCAAAATGGTAAAACCTTAAGGCTGAGAAAAAATAATTTAACCTCAAAAATTCAAAACTAATACCAAAAGTTCAAAACAAATTATTAAAAAATTACTATCCTTAAAATTACTCAAAAATATTCTAGACAGATATTGAAACCCAAAAATAAAAAGGATTTGATCGCATAGTCTTCTAATATAAATTTAAAATTTATCTCTCAAAATAACATTAACCACTCTTAATGTATCAAAGCAAAAAGTATATTCCCTGATCATATAATCTCAAAAATATTCTAATCATTTATATAAATCACTATAAATCCATAATTAATTCATATGTTACTCAAAAAATAAAATTCAAACTTTATTCTTAAAATAAAATTCCATTGTATTATTTTTTAACTTAATCATATAATTCTAACCAAAAGAGTGATATTCTTCCAAAATAATATTAATTAATTAATAACCAAATAATTTTACAATACCATAGTTATTTATATGATAAAACATATGTTCTTAAATTGTATTAACCATAATTTCTGAAAAACTGGAGATCAACTAATTCTCAAAGGATACCAATACATTTAAAATCATGTCCTCAAAAAGTAATGGAATTAATCCTCAAATAACCTTTTTATTATATAAACATAAGGGTTACATATACCTCAAATATTTACTAAAAATCAATAAATTTTTACCATAAATTACAAACTTTTACTACGCCCTTTTCAAAGGTATTGATTTCATCTATAATATGTCCCAATATTTTGAAAAAAAACCTATTATATAATTATCCATATTATTTTTTAAAAATAAACTCAATCATGATATATACATAAAAATAATAAAATATTTCATACCTTAAATCCCGAGATAAAAATTTCTTTGATATCCCCTAAATCCTCTAGCATGATGCCCAACTTCCAAAAAGTAAATGGTCACAGCCTTTGTGGAATTTCCATTTTCCATAGAGTTAGTAGATTTCAATTTTTTTAATCAAATAAAAAATAAAACCATGCCCATAAATGTTTTTGGAGAAAAGAAAAGGTGTTGGATATGTCAAACCATTTATTTCAAGTGATTTTAATACTCAAGAATCGATAAAAAATAATTTGTACACTATTTTTCAATAATAATTATAATCAAATCATCTTTAATGAATAAGAAGGTTGTATGAGATACTTTTACATTCATCTTGATAAATTATATTAAATATATAGAAAATAACATCATTAAAACATGAAATTAATTATTTCATGTTAAATTAAAAATGGTCCTTGTAGAGACAACACCATTAAAATACCCATAATACATTAACCTTAAAAAAATTATACCTAATTTAATCCGCCTTCTAAATCCAATATCCAAAATATCAT
Source organism: Viscum album (assembly GCA_963277665.1). Lineage (NCBI taxonomy): Eukaryota > Viridiplantae > Streptophyta > Magnoliopsida > Santalales > Viscaceae > Viscum > Viscum album. The sequence goes on along the minus strand of OY728140.1, from coordinate 2,103,051,797 downwards.
TAATCACCATAAATAAATCATAATAAAACCAAAAATGGATGTATAAGAATTTTAACATATAATAAACCTTAAACTTGTAATCTCATGATGATATCCACAACTCTTAACAAACCCCACATGAAAAAATAATAACCTCCAAAGTAATTTAAAACCTTATCTGATACCAACTATAAGTATCCAATGTTAAAAATTACATATTTAATGAATTTAATATATAATTCACTTTCTTACATTCCAAAAGATCCTTTCGGCTTAAAGTTTTATAGAATTAAGAAAAACTTAAACATAGTAAACCCATATATTACAAGTGTACACTCATACTCAATACAAAACAAAACACTTTTAAAAAAGAACAAGATTTCTTTTTCATGAAAAATCTTTACAATTATCTTCTTAACCTCATCCTTGTCCCAAATTTTCTTTTAATACATATGAAAAACATTTTAAAATGTATTATGAGAATAAAAAGTTTAGTTAGGTTCATAAAAGAAGGAAATTTAATAGTCCACTCAAAAACATAAAAATTTATAATATACATATGTTTTTCACTTCATTTTTTGTACTTATGGAATAAATCATTTATATATGAAAAACACAGCTTTTTCTCAAAGAAAACTTTTAAAACACTTGGAAAACATTGATAGATGTTGGAATCTCAGTGCATCATTTGAGTAACCCTCATGGTTATACATTGAATAATTATCATGGTTATACATGGAATAACCATCATAATATATTTCCATAGTATATTAGGAGAAAAATAAATGTTTAAATCTACCCCATATTTTGAATAACCATTATAGTATATTCAATAATCTCTTAGTACAACCCTAATTTTTTTCTCCACCCCTTTACCCAATGAATGGTAGAGATATAACATGATCAACAACCTTTATTTTATCATGGATCCACCTTCCATCATAAATAATTCCCAATAAAAAATAATATATAAAATTTTCATTATGAAATCACTCTTTGAATAAAATAACCTTTCATTTTCGAATCACTTCTTAAAATATAAAATGTTTCACATATTAATTAAATAATTTTATTTAAAAATAACTATGAAAACTTATAATGTAAAATTAAAAGCATTAAGGTTCCATGATAGTGGGAAAATCTGCTCATTCTGTATAAGTTAAAATACATTCCTTTTATATTTTTGTTAAAAAAGTCACAAAGTACCTTTTTTGGAATACAAAAAAATGTTTCCTTCCAATATATTTTGTAAAAAGTAAAAAATGTGTAAAAACAACTTTAAACATTTGTTGGAGAAAATTAAAAACATTCTTTTAAATTTTTTTTTATAATATATGGATATTGATGAAAAATAATGTTTTGGGGTAGATTTAAAAGATAGTTTTTAAAAGAAAGTCCCTTACATTTAGTATGACATGTCACATACTTTATTTATCATCCTGAATAATAAAATTATGTTAATTATTTATTTATCTTAGAACCATTTTCATGTTTATTGTCATAACCCAAACCACCAGAACCTGAGTCGTGACTCTCCAAGCTGACCTCCAATAGGAAAGGGGCTTTCGTCCAAGGTTGAGTAGGAATATCAAAAACATCGGAGGTCATAGACTATGGTACCTTCATGTGAACACCCACATCCTTCTCCCTGAAATAGTTCATAGATAATAAAACTAAAATAGAAATGCATGCACACATCTATCCCACATCCAAAGAACATCAAATATACTAAAAGTGTAAAGAGGAAAAAATAAAATCCCACTAGAAACTAATAAAGTGTCCAAACTACTAAGAAAGAGGGGACTACTTCCAAATGAAACCACCTAAAAACACCTCTATCAAGATTCAGTGTACATCTTAGTCTATCTAGTTCACTAATCTCTTCCTTCTTAAGGTCATCCTAGGACTCCATCGAAAGGCCTACCATATACACAAGTCACAACATGTGTGTGAAAATAATGTGCAAGGGTGAGTATGAAAATACCCAATAGGGTCCCCAAAACCCAAAATATAAGGGATAACATCAAAGAAAATAGTTCTCTCAACCAATCAATATGAAACCTAAGTATGAGAGAACAAGAAACTCCATCTTAACCACTTCTCAGCTATACATGACTTTTCAGCTCATCCCCACATGGTATGTCAATCAGGATACATGAAAACATTGTAAGGAATCCTAGAATCAACCCATATATACTCATCTCAGACTCCAATTCCCATAAGGCCCCGACCTCATATCTAGCTATATGATTATACTTGATGCTCTACAGTAATTCTTTTCTAGAAGATTCCACTTCACAAGCCCTACCATCCTAGATGGAAGTCATTAGAGAGATACGCTCTATCAAAAATAGCTATCTAGGTCCAATTCTAGTGCCTAACACTAGAGGACCTATCGCCACTTTCTTGCACCCCTCTCAATATCCTAGAAAATCCAGTGGTGAGGCCTCCCCATTTCTACTGCACAGAGTTGAGGTAGCATTGCTCAAGACCATAAACCACACACATCCTCCCTATAGAGGGAATGATAAGGGACCTGAACCTTGCTCATTCCCCACATACTAGGGGGTAGAATCTCCTAACCATCCCATTAAACCTATGTAATACTCATTTTTAGTGGCCCACACATCACCATGTCGAAGGATCACTACCACCTATCCTCGTGTCATGCATAACAAGTGGAGGTTCCCACTCCTCACAACTATACACCACAACTGAGGGAGATCCAACTCCCACAGAGGACCAACTCTCCACCACTACTCATAGACAGTGGATTACCACTCTGTATGTAGAGTAATCAAACCATGTGTATAGGGGAGTTTCGTATCTACTTGTACGGTCATAATGGGGGACCCACACCATGACACGACAAGGGAGTACTGACCCTGTAGTAGAGGACCTATACCCTGGTATGATAAGGGAGTACCAACCCTATCTGAATATTACCTATGGAAGACTCATTCCCTAGTGTGATATGGGATTTTCAAGTCCATGGATAGAGGACCCAAACCCTGATACCTCAGTGGATTAACATATCTATCAAAAAATCATGTATGGAGGACCTTCACCCTGGTACAACATGAGAGTACTAACTCCATGGATTGAGGACCCACACCCTCGTACCATAGGGGAGTACCAACTCTATCTAAAAAATGAGTATGGAGAGATCACAATCAGATACGACATGCGATATCTATCTACATCTAAACGAATGATATGGAGGACTCACACCATGATCAGATAGGGGACTATTGAACCTGAGATAATTAATATATGGGTAGAGGACCCAAACCCACTATAGGGGAGTTACATCACTACCGATCTGATAGGTAAGGGAAAATCATGTGTTGTATTGATAGTAGAGAACCAATACTAGCCTCTCGTAGAGAAATGAAACCAACCTATAGCATCAGTTAAGTGTCACTGAAAGTATAATCACACTCATCATGACTCACATCGCAACATTGCCATGTATAGGGGACCCACTCCCTGATAGTAGGGAAGAACTACTCTACTGGACTAATTAGTACAAGGGACCTACTTCATAAGATTACATGGGAGTGTATTGACCCCGATATCTATATAGTGATCCACCCTAATCACTACCCATGATCTAGCACCACTAAAAAAATATCGTTATTGAATAACAACTCATATTATCTCACAATCCACCACGAAGGCTACTACTGTGTTCTGTGTGGAAAGCATCTCAAGATAGGCTACTTGTAGACCGATAACCAAGTCCCAAAGAAGGATACATTATTTTGAGAAGTTACATAGAACAATACATGACATGTACTAAGGTCCAAAAAACATTTGAACCCACCTAATAACCTGTCTATTTCCTCTATTGCATGGATTTCTTAGATATGTGAGCTTTCTTGGTGTGTACAAGGTGTGAACGGTGTGTATCACCTCACCTAATCCCCGACCATGTCCTTCCCCCCACGAATCATCCAACTATTTATTCAACACAGCATGTAACCCATGTATACGACATGTCCTAAGAAAACAACTCTTGGTCTTTTCCTCATCTCGTGTCCTTGTATGACACCTCATTTCCAGGACTATGGACATGTTCTTCCACATGACCATGTCCCTTAACAAAACATGCATGGCCATGTCCATCATCCACATGACTTGTTCTCCCTAAATGACATGCACCCCTATACACGAAATGTAGTAAACAAAAGTTCATCTTCCCAGAATAGTAAGAGCACATGGTGTGTTCCCCTGCACAACACACTATTTTATTGGGAATTATGAATGATAATTACCTATGAGCTGCCTGAAACACCCTAGTTTCCAGTTAAACCTACATATCTACATAGTGGGGATCACTAGTAGTTGTAATATGGACCTAAAACTTTAAAAAATGAATAAATATTGTGTTTAAGACTTAGAAAACAAATATTCCAACCTTGTGGCGAAACACTAAAGCGTTGGGGATAGATCTGCACAACAAAGTCACTACAGCACGATTTGGGATTGATTGTCATCAAGATTGAATATTAGCAGTGTATCATCTCCTTTGTTCCACCTAAATTCATTTTTCACACAATGGGTGGGGGAAGATCCAGCTGTCATAGTCCTTTCACCACTAGGGGGGTTGTTCATTTCATTTTTATTAAATGAATAAGCCTCCATTTAACAATCCACTGATAAAATTCCACTGACCAGGAACCTGATGCTGACCAATTTTATGTCTCTCCTAGAAGAAATCCACATTCTAAACTCTACCACAGTTTCATATTTTTTTATCCAAGTCACTGATCAGATGCTAAATAATACTTATAAAGAAATTATGCATGTGTGATAAAATAAATTTAAAATTTTTAATACCCCCGCACAAAGGATCTCTAGGCCTTTAAATCTAACTCCAACTTAGTGCATCAATTCAGAAATATTCCTAAAAATATTCCAAAGTATTACATTCCAAAAATAGAGAGAATAAATCCTCCCAACCATAAGGATTGTCATTCCCGGAAAGAAAAATCCTAATAAGAATGAGAAAAATCGAGATTTCCAATAGGACTCACACACCAGTAAGATCACTAAGGGGTTCCCATAATACCCACAAAAAAACTCAAGGAGACCACAAAGGATAAGAAACACCCAATGTCAAGATCAACTAGGTCAACCTCATGAAAAAATGTGGGAACATGTATCCTCATCAGTTAAAGGTGAAAAACATTAAGTGACATGGTCCATCTATTTTAATAGGGTCTAGCATCACACCACCTCATTAACCTGGTGAATATGTCGATGAATCCTATTAGTACTTATCCCCCATGGATGAACTGAACAATGAAAACCAGAAGCATCTCAAACAAAACTGTGACACACTAACTTGTAGCCTCACCCAAAACATGCAAGTAAAAAAAACTCTTCCTCCACACCTCAACACTCTATACTTTGGGTGACACTAACTATAGCACACAGTTTTAATTTGGTCAAAAGAATATGTCTCAGTTGGGGAAGAATCTGTCTTCCTAATTTTTCTAATTCTACACCAAAAAACTATCATAGGGCCCTACCAGTGACCTATGTCACCCTGGATAATCCTATAGTAGTAAGTGTAAAGAATATATTACCGCACAATAGTGTAAACAATACTAATACAAAAAAAGAAAGGAACAAAGGCAAACCTTTAATCATCCTCAGGTCCTCTAGGTTACAGAACTCTATGAAATTCATTTTTCCTTTTCCCCGCACTCCATCTCTTTGAGCATGGAGCAAACCACCTAGAGGTGGTGGTTTCAAAATATCAAGCCATATTCCACCTATTACTGTTATCCCTGCTCCTCCATCATGAAGGATAACATTTGGAAGTCCATGATCCAGATGTTTCCTCTAATAGGGTGTTCCATTGACCATCTACCTCTTAGTATCATAATAATTTGGATAACCTCAAAAAAATATTTCCCCATCCATAATAAGTGTAATTTTTCCTCTCCTACAATTTAAAAGATCCTCGATGTAACTCCTTCATTGCAGACCCACGTTTCTAAGTCTGGGAATGAGTTTTCCTCCTACATTGTGATCCTTCTAACCATCGTCTTCTAGATGTTGGAGACATCTTATCCTCTTGATCACCACTGCTATATCCATCCACCTAACCCTCCTCCTAGAATTACTCTATCACTATATATACCCCCCCAACACCCCTCATATAAAGGAAGGAATAAGGAAACCACACCAGACCATATGTCTTTTTAGAGGCCCTACTCAAAGGTAGGTTGTTGGGAAAAATGGTTCTAGAAGCTTATACAGGGAGTATTAGGAATGGTCTACAATCCTCTCCAAAAACCCTACCATAAACATGAACCCCCCCCCCCAATGATGTAGAAGCTTCTGGAAATTCCATTATATCAATGTTTCCAGATAAATATCTTCCCTAAAGATACTCTCAAACTATATCTAGATGAGAATAATCTCATCATAGATATTAATTACAAAACTCTACCATTTCCTAGATGATCCATATAGAAGATTCACCTCTAGGACCACCATTATAGAGGGAGGTGTCCTCAAAAGGATAAAAACATGCATGAATTTTTCCATATTTTCATTAGCTTCCTAGGGGTATGGATCACCCAGATACTTATGAGGTTGATACATATGGAAATCAGGTAGTGCACTCAACCTACACAAATCATCAGACTAAATGGATGGAACAAGATTCTTCTTTATGGGTGGTGGATCAATAAGAGGACCACTCAGATGAACTTCCTCTAGACCAGTTCACTATACTGAAGCCTCATCAATAGGTTTATCTTCATCACAATCCCACTTAGGATCCCTATCTTCCTGTCATCATGATAGAATCCTAAACTAGAATCAGAATTTACCATAATCAACTGGTACTTATGGTTAGATTACTCTTTAAGGACATGGAAACCATAACTAAGTTCTAAATGAGGCATGTACAAAAATTTATGCACAACCAATGCCTAAATGTTCTAAGTCAGTAAGTAGGTTTTCAGAATCTCGATGAATGTATTTGTTGTTCATTACACTAACACAAGATTCTGTCACTTAAAATCCAAACTCAAGAAACATTAACACTTTCTCCATAAATACCAAACCATGATCACATCCAGAAAACCTATACACTATAGTCCCAATATTGAACTTTCTATAACACCACTATGTCGAGACTTGACCCATCGGGGTTGGATTCGTGAATCCCTAAGAACACCTCTAATAGTCTGTGGGATAGTTTCTAAAACTATGTCAGAATATCACAAACAAGATAGTACTTATCCTATGGTACCTATATGCATGTATCCACATCCATCTCCATTAAATAGTGAACATATAATAAAACTAAAATAGAAAATTATGCATACATCTATCCCACAAATAGAGTAAAATGAAAGTACTGAATGCGTAATAAGGAAAATAATACAAGACCATAAAAAATAAAAAATAGACCAAACTTCTTAGAAAGTGAGGAATTATTTCAAATTCAATCACTGAAACACACCTCATCCATACCCCAATATACACACTGGTATTTCTATTCACTAATATCTACCTAATTCAGTTCATCTTGGGACTCTATAGAAAGGACTATCAGCTACACAAGATAAGAACTTTGTGGGGAAAATCCAATGCATGGGTGAGTATAACAATACCCAGTATGAACCTCAAAAATTCAAATGAAAAGGGTGAAATTGAATGAAAATAGTCTGCTCAACCTAGTGAAAGGAAACCCAAGAAATAGAGAATAAAAAATTCCATATCAACCACTACTATTCTATAAAAATAACTATTTATATCATATCCACATGGTGTTTCAATCAAGATACATGAACAAACCATAAGGAATCCCAAAATCAACTTAAATATACTCCTCTCAGACTCCAAGTCTCATGAGGTCCCTACCTCATAGCTAGGAACAAGATTCTACTTGAGGCTCTATGGTAATACCAGTATAAGAGATCCCACTCTATGAGCCCTTCCATCCCAAATTAAAGTCATCAGAGAGATACACTACATTGAGAAATTCTCATTAGATCCAAATCTAGTTCCCAACACCAGAGGTCCTATCACCGATGTCTCATGCCCCCACACAAGCTCATAGAAACCCTAGTGAACTTCCTAGCCCCTCACTACTACACATAGTCTAGGTATAAATACTCCATATGATGCACCACATGAATACTCTCTAAAGAGAGAGGTAGAAGGAACCAGAACCTCGATGTGTCCCCATAGATGATGGGGTACTATCTCTTAACCATCCTACAAAACCTCTTATGTATCCTTATAGACTAGCCCGCACCTCACTATAGTGAGGGAGAAATAACTCTTATCTAGGTTTTAGACATAACAATTAGAGGGTCCATATCATTTAAAAGGGAGCTCCAAATCCCATGGGGAACTACTCTTCACTTCAACTCAAAGACAAGGGAGTACCACTCCATAGATATAGGAATCACACCCCTTGAATAGGGGAGGTACATCTCTACCTATATGATTAAGATGTGGTACTAGAACCCTAACAAGATAGGTGAATAATGACCCTGAAATAAATTACCCACACCATGTTATGACATGAGAGTTCTGATCCTATCTAAACATCGTTGATGGAGGACCTTCACCCTATTTTGATAGGGGAGCACTGACTTCAAGAATAGAGGAACCACACTTTGGAAACATATGGGATCACAAACTCTATCAAAACCTCATTTATAGATGAATTTCACCCTAGTATGATAAGGTATTACCTACCCCATGGATAGAGGACCCACACCCTCGCACAATAGGGGGGTACTAACTGTATCTGCACAATGAGTATATAGGGTTTGTTCCCTGATACGATAGGGGGGATCAATCTCTATTTAAAAAAATCATACATGGGACCAGAACCATGATATGAAATGGAAGTATCATCCTTTGGAGAACTAATCCATGAGTAGAGGACTCATTCCTACTATAGGGTAGTTCTTTCATGACCTATCCAAGAGGTAAGGGTACCCGTGAACCGGTTCGACTAGGGAGTACTACTCCCAGTGTATCTTTGAGAAACCAAAATGACGTCCAAAATTGTTCAAGAATCACTAAAAGTATCATCAAGATCATCATGAACCATTTTACAACACTTCAATTATTAGGGGACCTACACCTTGATAGCAGTGGAGCACCACTCTACTCACCTAAAGAGTCCAAGGGACTTTCTTTTTGAGACGACAGGGATGGGTATTAACTCCAAAATCTCTCTTCTAATACACAATTATCACTACCTAATTGTTCTTTAATAACACCAAATAATATATCACAATACACCATTAAGGATACCATCATAATCTAGGTGGAAAACTACTTAGGATAGGCTACTTACAGGCCTGAATCTGAGTCCCAATGAAGGAGATACGTTAGGCGGAATTCCCATAGAATAGAAAAAATCCTGTGTTATGGCCCACATGGTATGTGATCCAACTTGAATAGATTCCCATGTCCTTTATTTCATGTATTTTATATCCATGTGAACTTACACAGCGTGTTCATGGTGTGTATCATCTCACTCAGACCCCTGGTCGTGTCCTTCCCTTGAAGGATCGTCCAACTGTGTCTTCAACATAGTTTGTACCACAAGTATATATCATTTCCTAGCCAAATATTCTCTTTTCCATGTCCTCATCCCATTCCCATGTAAGACACCCTGTTTCCATTTCTTGGGGTGTGTACTTCCACACGACCATGTCCCTTAATAGAACATGTATGTCCATGTCCTTCCACAAGACCTGGGCTCACTACACAACATGAACTCCCTGTACATAGTGTGTAGTCCATAAAATATATTAATCCCCAAAGGGTAAGAACACACGGTCTGTTTCTCGACACTAAAAACCTTGTGATTTGGAATTTCAAACAAAAATTCCATGAGAGGTTCCCAAAACTCCCTGTTTTTCATAAAAACTCACAAATGTTCCCCCTAGGGATCACTTACAGTCATATTAGAGTTTTACAACCTTAAAAAATGTTATTTCAATGGGTATTAATACTTAAAACTCAAATTCATATGCCTCATGAAAAACGCCATAGCTTCGAGTCCAGATCCATGCTCTGAAGTAGCTACACCATGATTTGAGAGTGATCACTGTCAAGATAAAAGATCGAAGGTGCAGTATATCCATAGTTCTCACTCAGTTAATTTCTTGTGAAAGTGTGGGGGTAGTTTTTATTCATTTAATTATCATTAAATGAAAAAACTCCTTTTAACATCCCACTAATGAATTTCCTCTGACCTCACACATGAAACTGACAAATTTTATGTTGTGCCTTGGAAACATACTATGTTCTGAACTCAACCATGATCTCATATTTATAATACAATACTATTATATATACTTCAACCATATTTACAAAAAAAAACTATGTGTTCATCATAAAATATATTTAATATTTTTAATATAACCGCATTGAGGCTTTTCGGGCCTCAAAATCTCACATCAACTCAACATCTGACTTCATAATAATTCCTTGAAATATTCTAAACTCATACATATTAAAAAATGAGACTCTAAATATATTATTTTCTTTATTTCACTTATTAACATGTTATAATAATTCATTAATTATTTTATTTCACATCGGATGTTTTAATGATATTCGGTTCATAAGTCTAAAATGACTTCATTCAGTGGACTATAGTCAAAGAACTCATTTTTACATCATATAGAGAATAACCATGATAAAATAATTATCATTTTCATATATAAATTATACTTTTAAATCAACCCATTATATATGGTTATGAAAAATTAACTACAGTACAATCATAGAGATGGTAGGCCGTATATAGGTATGAGTAATGTTTCCATTTCTCAATGAACATTATGGAAAGAATGTAAATATAATTTTAACTTTCTAGAATGATAATAATATCATAATATAATATTTATTCTTAAAATATACTTATATATATCATCCATGTGATGTGGTGATGAAAAAATAATCACCTTTCTTTATGAAGGTGGTAGTCCACACATACACGCAAATGATGTTATTATTTTTTTGTGCATGGAAAGAGAAGAAATTAAATTATATACTATCTTTTTAAAATGATTAATATGTCCTTAATGTTATATTTAAGCATTAATTCCATAATTATAAATAGTCTTGAGAGATAGTGATGGAAACGAATTATATCGGTTTGCAAGGTGCTTGTTTTCCATACATTCAAATGATGAATTATTTTCCAATTGGATGGAAGAGGAGATAGATATAGGCCGTGAAACTAAAATAAAAACATATTATTAAATGTATTATATTATATATATTATTTCATCATATCTATAGAAGGTTTTATGTATGTAGAAGAAGAAACAAAACTAAAACATTCAGATAAAAACTATACCTCTTCTTTCTCACTTTCCTAGCGCCTTAAGACATATAACATTGATAATATTCCTAAAAAGAGATCCATATAATGATAAAAGGGATCCAATTAAGTTATTTTAGAATGTATATATAGAACCAAAAGTTTTTTTAAATGTCAATAAATGAGAATAAGAAGTGTTGTTGTATACGAGAGGGGAGGGGCACCCAGGGAATTTATCAAAATATTAAATTAATACAAATTAATTATCAATTAAAAATGATTCCAAAGTGATTTATTTAAATATAATATGATTATGGGTCTAAATAAACTCATAGAATTAAAACTATATAATTATTTTACTATATTTTATAACTAATATTTTGGTTTTAACTGTTATTTAATAGATTTAACTCTTACTGTCACAAGATGGATTTTTACTCTTTTAGGGTTAATATAGTTAATATAAAATGAACAAAGACACATAAATGGATAATATTTGATATTATAAATATAATAATAATCACTTATATTAATATAAGTTTTTTATTAATTTTATATCATTTAATAAAATATTATTTAATATAAAATATCCATAATGCCAATTTTAAGAACTATCCATTACTTTGAATTTTATAATATCAAGATAACACTTATAATTAAAAAATATATTTTAAACATACCAATAATATCAATTTAATATATAAAATTATTTTATTACATTAATTATGTTATATTATGTTTATTTTAATATTTTTAATATCATTTATTTGATTTTTCTATTAATTAAATAATTACTGCATAACTGTTGAGTAAGCATTTAAGGTAATTATTTCATCACTAAAAATTAAAAATAAATTACCATGATGAAGATTAATATTTTATATTTAAAAATTCTATTTATATTTGAACATATCCTCTCGGTAACATAATATTTAAAATATTATACTTATAAAAAACAAGAGTGTGGCATGTTTGACTTTTCTTTAGAAAAATATTATAAAGGACATAATCTCGTCAAAGTGGACCCAAAAGTTCATAAATTCAGCCCCTTCAGAATTGGGGTTGATATATACTCATAAAATAAGATTTAGTCAAGTTTTTGTCTCATTTAATTGTTCTAGTCATTTTATTTGTAACCTAAATTACCTGATTTCCCCTTTATCATGGTAATAAAATTTTATATGTTTACTATTCATATTGAGCCAAAATAAAAGGGAACTATTTACTAAACTTAGACCCACTGATTAAAATTATGGATTCAATTTTTAAAAAATCAAAACAAATAATTTTCATATTTTAATTTAAAATTAATGAGGTAAAACACAATGAAAAATAGTTTTTCGAAAAAAAATTCTTTTTAAATATAAAATGCTACTATATTAAATTCAAGTATAAAATACATTTAAAAAAAACAATAATCGTATTATTTTAAATAAAAAATAACTAATTAAAATTTAAAAATAATCAAAAAAAAATTGACCTTGAAAATAATGTAAAATATAATCCATTTTTGAATAAAATATGTATTGTCCATTATTCCTTGAAAAATCAATAATTTAGAAAATTCTTAAAAATTCATCCTAAGATAATTATGACATGATTAATTTAAAAATGAAATTAAGTTTTCCAAACTAAAATTATGAAATTTAAAATTTAATCTTTTTAAATAAAATATTTTATGAAATGGGTTTAATAATACAATTTCCATTCTGATTTTTGGAATTAAATAATATATTTATAAAGAATAATACTACATAATTCAGAAAAAAATAAAAAATATTAAAATTATTTATTATATAATTATCTGGGTTGTTAAAATACACTAATAATAATAACATCTCAATATATTGATTAAACTATATTTATTATCATTGGATGGTTATAACACTTTATGAGTAAGTAAAAGAAGAAATAGACTTGAAGATGTCGGGAAAGAAGATTACATCCTCAACGATAGACCCCCATTAGATATATTTTTAAGGGACCAAGGGTAGATATTTTTCGATGAATATAATCTACAAAAATTTTTTAAGGATTTTTAGAGGAAAAGTGGGCAGGGTTTGGTCAATATAGATAGCTTAAATTGGTGGGAAAAATAAAGAGAAGGGGTGTCCTTTTATAAGAGAGGGGAGGAGAATTCAAAGAATTTCATAAAGTATTAAATTAATATAAATTATATTTCACATCCAATTGATATGAAAATTAAATAAATGAAATTTAGGGTAATAATGAGTCTAGTTACTCTCATCCAATGAAATCTAGACTAGTTTTAGTTGTGTTTTCACATTTATATTTTACTTTCAACCCCTGGTTAATCGTTTTCAAAATAATAGTAATATTAAAGTTTTCTACTCTTTAATGGTTACTAGTATTACTATGAAATAAAAAATGACCCTAAATGGACAATGATTTATGTTTAAAACCATATCCCATTAATTTTGAGGAATCTATGATATTTGCGAATTATAAATCGTTTAATAAAATATTATTTTTTATAAAATATAATTAATGTCTGTTTTGGATCTATTTATATAATTTGAATTTTAAAAATACAAGAAAAATAATGAAATGAAATAGAATAATTAAAACCTCTATAATATGACATTTTTATCTATAAAAAATCACATATCATAAGAAATCACTCAAATAATAATTTTTTCTTGTTTTCAAAATCATTTTTTTTACTTCTTGCACAAGTACTATGTTAGAATTTCATAAACTTATAAGGAAATTACTTCCTAACTAAAATTTAAAACTAAATTAACATGATGAAAAAATAATTTATAGTTAAAATTAATATTTATAACTGGACATATCTTCTATTTATCCCTCTATAAAAAATTTAATGATAATAAAATAAACGGAATTATATTTTTAACATTTATTTATATAAAATAATATAAAGGGGAAAAATCATGGATAAATGCTACCAAAAATCCATATATTCTAATTTTTTATGATTATGTACAATATATACCCATAATATAAATTTGATGAAATTATTAGCATCATTATTTAGTCATTATCATGTTATTTTTAACCTTAATTACCTAATTTACCTCTTTACTATGGTAACAAAATCAATGATGTTACTATTAATAATGTCTAAAAATTAAAGGGAACTATTTAAAAAAAATTCTAGATCCTGATTCCCAATATGGAATTAATTTTTAAATATTTGATTCATATAATTTGAAAAAATTACTTTTAATGTAAATGCATAAAATGCAATGAATATTTTTTTTAGAAAAATGAATTTTCAATCCCAAAAATATAATTATACAAAAGCATGATTAATTATGATTAAAATATAGTTAATTAGATTATATATTATTAAATAATAATTTTGTTACTTTAATATCAAATTAAAATAATAAATTTAATTTTTAATGAAAAGTAAATGTCATTTGAAAAAAATGGTATTATTTACAATTCCCTGAAGATTCAATGTTTTTAGAAAAATAATTTTTTTTTTAATTTCAAAAAATATATATTTTTTATAAAATAAAATTTAGAATATTTTAATAAATATATTATAATTATTTTCTCCAAAAAGAAATTAAAAACAAATTTTGAAGGAAAAATGTTTGTAAGAATAAAAAGGCTTTAATAAAAATTGAGTGTTTATTTCTTAAGAATTAATAAATATATTGATATTGAGTATAAGATTTATATATATATATATATCATAAATAATTTAATCCTATTATTACTCTCCAATTTAAGGGTTATTTTATAACAATATTATAAAAATAATTTGTTTTTCGATTCATCTCGATGTTGCGTGTTGTATATACTATCAAACATAGTGTTCTTTTAAAATCACAGGGTGTTTCATAAATGCTAAAATGATTTATTATAGGTATTTTTAATCTTTTTAAACATCCTTTATGGATTATTGTTCTTCACTAGGGTTATGATCTTATGATAACATCCGCTTTCTTTCTTTGGATGGCATATGATGATGATGATTTATGGATAATTCTATGAAACTCATATCTTTTCCATGGGTTAATTATGTAATGACGAATACTTTTTTAAATAATTTATTTTACATGGTTAACGCTATGATGGAATGATAAAATTTCTATGAAACCTATTTACTTTCCATGGGTTTTTCTACTATTAAATGGTGATTGATTATATGATCGTATGGAACACGTATGTAAGGTTTTAATTATATTATATGTGGGCACAAAATTATATATATCTCTAACATAATTGGTAAAAAATTATATCTCATCGAATAATATGGATAGTAATGGGGTGTAAACCTTATTTAGTAAGGAAAATTTTCAATTATGATAGTCTTGGGGGAAAACTGTAACCAACGAAATTATAGAATGGGTGCTGAACCCAATCCACTGTGATAGTCTTGATAATGGGCCTTAAATAAGAAAAATATTTTCTATTATTAAGCATTTTCCATAAACCTATACCTTATTATTATGATATGTTCTCTTGGATCATGATTTATTATTGATTGTTTTTTTTACTCTTATAACTTATGTATTTTTTGAAAAAATACTCATTTCATAATTCATGATTAGAAAACTTTGATTAATTAGGTATAACTATCATAAGTTATGATCATGTCATCATACAATTATTCTTATCTTATTATAATTTATTATCATTGATTCATACCTCTTATGTTTACACTTACTAAGAATCTGAGATCACCCCCTCTTATATTTATTTTCACCTATTTATGAATAAATTTGTTATTTAGGGAATGTCTAAGAAGTTTAATATGTGAGAATAAAATATTATGAGATGTTTGAGATCTTTCATCAGATAGGACGATTATGTATCCTATATCAAAATTCACTAAACCTTTGTGGTTTTGGGGAGTGTATTATTATGATATATATTAAATATTAATCCAAAATGATGTAATATTTTTTATGTAACATTTTGGTTTCTTTAATAGGGAGATTATCAATAGAGGGGAAACAACTGTTAGGAGCTAACGGTGGACGCCACAAAGAAGAGTCATCGAAAATGAGCAGTAAATTTTAGGAATTAGAATCATGACCCCAGAGGTTTATGCATTCTTAAACATATACTGGAGTATTAAAGATATATATAATTTATATAGGGGGTCCATTCAGTCAAGAGATATTAATTAGTATTCTTATAAGGGGAATGGTAACCTGGTAGATAACTTCCCAACCCTTCCAGAATCATAGTGTTGTCAAATAGTTGATTGAACACCACGTCAGAGGTAAAAACATGACTAGGTACCAACCCAAGGTGCCCATGTAGACCATAATTTAGGATTATTGGGAATAGGATCTTATGGTTCACTTTGAGGATGAGATAAAGGAGGATTTTACTATGATATGCTTCCACCAATGACACCACTAGGTGGTATATGGAAGGCTTAGACGGATGAAAATTAGGGATGTGGCTAGATGCAGAAAATGAAGAGTTATGTAATATAGTACCTAAAAATACTTTATGTGTGAGAAGTGCCTTTTATACACTAGTACTAGTACATGTAGATATTGATACAAGATACTATATCATTTCTTCATCCCTCATTCATGAGATAGATATTCTAGTGGATCCCATATCAATTACCATGAAGTTGTAGTGTCCAACTAGGAGGGATCACATACCCACACACATCTTCTGGAAATGCATGATTACTCTTAGTAGGGATAGGTTGTTAGGGTATCTCAAGGAGTTCATGACAACTTTTTACAAAAAAATCCTTGGTAGGGACTAACTATCTTCAGTACATGCTTGAAGAAACTTCCACCATTAGAGAGTAGGGTACTTATGAGCTGATGGATCAATATTACCATTTTTAAGAAATAGACACTTTTAGATTTAGTAAAAAGGGACATTGTGTGGTAATTTTTATATAATTACCCATAAGTTGGATATCATGACTCTTTATATAGTAGAAAACTTTGGTGATCAATTTATAGTAGTGGTGGAGAAGTGCATGGATATTTTTCCTAAGGGTGTACTATGGTTTCCTCATCATCGAGAGTTTGGAATAAATGCTGAAATATACCTAAAGTTCACAATGATATCTTATATATGTTATTAGATGGCCGCATATTATCTTAATTAACTAAGGGTGTGGTTTTATTACCTTATAAAGAATATTTTTATCAAGCCTGTTGTCTATTCCTGGTAATCTCTAGTGTTTTTCACCAAGAAGGAAGATTGGATATTGAGGTTGTGTATTGAATGTAGTTTTATGAACAATGATTCTATCAAGAATAAATACCCACTATCAAGTATTGGTGATATATTCAACCATATAAAGTGTGTGAAGTGGTTTTTGAAGATTAT
The DNA here is from genome assembly GCA_963277665.1 of Viscum album. Classification (NCBI taxonomy): domain Eukaryota; kingdom Viridiplantae; phylum Streptophyta; class Magnoliopsida; order Santalales; family Viscaceae; genus Viscum; species Viscum album. The sequence goes on along the minus strand of OY728140.1, from coordinate 2,103,034,177 downwards.
CCTCTTATCCAGCTATCACCAGCTTCGATTTTTCAAGGAGAAAATTCTAAAGATGACTTTAAAATGTCACTACCCCCATTATGGGTCCTTGTTGTATCCCTTTTTCTTTATGAGTTCCACAAAAAAATATTCATGGTTTCTATGAACTAGATCTTTTATCATTTCATTTATTTATTCACAGTAAATTTGATTCATGAAATCCTCATATTCATTGCATCAGAGGGTGAGAATACTGAGAATCTAAGGATTTTCCTTGACCTATTAAGGGAGCACATTTTATATGAAAATATCCTAAATTATAAGTTATGAATTAAAAAGGTCCACTTAATGGAACATATTATATTTGAGGGAGTAGTAGTTATGTACCTCAAAAATATTATGGTAGTGTTAGCCTGAGATCCACCCATGATCAAGTATGATATATCAGGTTTTCTTGGGTTGGAGGGGTATTACTAGAGATTCATGGTAGGATTATATTGTATTGTGGGCCCAATGACTTCCCTGACCTAAAAGAGACAATAATTTTTTTGTTATGATAGATTCCATAGAGTATTTGAAGAGATAAAATAGATATTTACCAGCACCCCTATCCTTTGGTTTTCGTAGGTGAGTGTTGTGTATTTGGTGCTCAATGGTTCCTTTAGATAAGGTATCAGTTATAATATTATGTAAGGGGAGGAATGGATTCCCTATAGATCTCATTATTTGATACCCCATGAGTAGAATTACACAACTCACAATTGTGTGGTAAAAATTTTATTCTTTTCCCTAAATACTTGGAGGAACTATCTTTCTAGAAAGTGGATTGTAGTCAATTCAGGCCATTAAAGTCTTAGGTTTACCTTTACCTCGATAGATCTCAACATGAGGAAGTGGTTTATGTTAGAGCTCCTATAGTATTATGATTTAAAGATAGTCTATTCTCTAGTTAATGGAAACATAGTGTAGATGCCCTTTCCCTGAAGTTTCAATCCTATTTATTAGAATTTTCATCAAAGTAAATAGACATATTTTTTTGTCCTTAGTGGATGAGGAAGATGTTTTTCTACCATTGATCGATGGTTTCATCCAAATCATTTCTTAATTATGTAAGGGAGGCTCGGTCATGGGACATAAATTATGAGATATTATGTGTCTAATTATTCATTATAGTTACACTCAATGGATATTATTAAGCTGATGATAACATTATCATCTTCCAATGGTGGATGGTAGTACCTATCATGTTGATGGGGTTCTAAGGGAGTTCATTACTTTACCCATGGTGGTTAATCTAGGAGTGGAAAATATGTAATTAGACCTTCAGTTCTAGTATTTTTATGAATGAATGAACATGAGTTTTGTGGAGTTTATTTTTCAATACCTCCATTTTCATTTGTTCAAGGTGAAAAACTAGGTTCCTACAGGTTTGGTCGAAAGCCTTGAGGTTCCAGAGTGAAAGTTATATGACATATATATGGTTTTTTATGGTAAATCCTCAATTTGTGAAAATTATTAATGTTATTTGGGTGATCATTAAATCACTAAACAAGTTAGCCTAATTCCTTTCTATTTGTGAGTAAAGTTTAATTGAGAGATTGAGATGCATGTTTATAGAGGTGATTATCTCTTTTCATGGAGAAACCTCGGTTATTTTTTCCAATCATGAAACTTTATTCATGTCCTAGTTATAGAGATTCATGAAGAAGTATTTAGATACCTAAGTGTGGATAAGTATAATGTTACATCCTTATAAAAATGGATAGAAAATGTGAACCATTTAGGTTATTGAGGATATCATGAGGTGTGCTTGTTAGATTTTGAATGTAGTTGGGATGATCACTTACCCTTGGTGGAGTTCTCATACCAAATAACTACCAATCCATTATTAGAATTAACACTTTATAAGACATGTATGGAAGGCCTTGTAGGTCACCTCTATGCTAGATGAATTTATGTGATTCATCACTAATGGGGATGTAGTTGGTGTGGGTAATGATAGAAAAGGCACAAGCTATCTAGTAGAGGATGATAACTACTTATATCCATCACAAGTCCCACAAAGACTGATTACATAGGCCTCTAGTGTTCGAGGAAGGAGGCCATATAATCTTGAATGTTACACCTTGGTGGGGTTTGAAGATATTTGGTGTAGGTACAAATATATCCTTGAAATTTATCAGATCATTTGAAATCTTATGTAGGGTGGGTTAGGTTTGTTACCATCTACATTTCCCCCACAATTGGATTGGGTGCATTATGTCTTCCACATGTCACAACTGAGGAGATACGAGCAATATCTATCCTAAATCACTAACTAGGGAGAGTTGGACAATAATAATGAATCAAAAATATTAAAGTACTAGGTTTCTATCTAGGATCTATATTAGAGGACCCTTAATTAATAACACATTCCACTGGTGCACGTCTGTTGGTAGTATGGGAACCTTTATGAAAGATCAAGGGAGTATATGGGTTTGATATGATCAAAATATCTTCACTTTTTAAGTAGATTGAGAATTTTAAGGTGATAATACAAGAAGGTGGGGAGGATGCAATGACACCAGTTTTTACCATTTAATCCTATAAATATTTTTAATAATAATTTTGGACTTTTTGAGGATCCAATGAAAGGTTTATAGAATCATGGAGCATCAATATTAATTGAGAAAATTTTATTTCCTCTTAATTGGTATGTTGGATAAAAATTATGATACTATGGTTGTTTCCATAACATAGTGTTTACCGTAGGAGTTGTATAACTTTTATTTTTATTGAGGACCTAGAGAGTTGGACTTCATTTTTGGAATATGAATCATATTTTCAAAAGGAAATTTATGTATATATTTATTATTTATTTGATAGTGAATTTATTTTATAACCAAAGGAAATGAACCTATATAAGAATATTAATCTCATACCATAGGGTTATCCATAAAAAACTTTGGGATTTAGGGTTCTAATGAGAGGATTATTTGAAAGGGGATAACTATTCATAAGGATAATTGATGAAAAAAGGAATTAAACCGCCATCAATGAATGTTCTCCTTTTGAGGTAGGCCTATGTAATTTTCCTTATGATCTATTCTTCATTAACCACCAATTGGAATTATATATTTTAATTGTATCTTACCTCTATTTATTTTAATGATCATATTTATGTTGAGGGGATTCTTGGAATAATTTATGTTTTTGATAATTTCTAAGATGTATATGTTTTATTTCGTTTAAATTTATTAATATATTAAATTTTATATTTATTAATGTATGTTTCATTTTTATCATATCATAATATTTCGTTTTATAAAATATTTTTAGATTTTGTATTTTGTTTTCTCATAACATGTTCTAAAAGTTCCATGAAGTGTTCCTAGGGAACATAAGTCATTTTGGTCCTTTAAATATCATTTAGTTATGTTTTTTATATTTCCATATAGAAAAATCACTTTTCACCATGTATAAAAATGTGTAACAACATAGTTAAATCGAGATTCACATATCCTATTTGTAACCATGAGGTTGATTTTCCATATTCGATTACACTATATTTTTACCATAAATTACATTATACAACTCTAAATTGACTGATTCTTATTTTATAAAATCTAAGAATATTTTCTACACTTAATTAGTGGACATAAAATTATAAATTGATCTCTATATTGTATGAAGTTATTCTATAATTACAATATGTTTTCAAATAGTTTTCTATAGTCTTTTAGAAATGTTTTTCTTCTTTTTTTAATCATAAATTGATTTTTATAAATCCAATTAAGGTTAATGTAAATTATTTATAACTCTATTTAATTTTCTTAAATATAATTCAAAAGGACTAAAATATTATTCTACATTTATCAATGATTGTTTAGCTTTGAGATTTGTTAATTTAATATATTTATTGATTTCAGAATTTCCAATACGTAAGAAATTTCTATACTTGAGAAAATCACCAACATGAGGAATTTTTTTACATGAATTGTCTATGTAAAATTTCTAACGTATATCCCATATGTGATTTGGATATATTAATTTCTTTATGTTAATTCATATACATAAAAAACATTATGTGAAATTTTCATATGTGGTTCTATGATTTTCTATATGGTTTTCTAAAATTAGGAAAAATAATTTGTTTTATTTAATGCTTCATATTCTAATTTGATACATGTTTATTTAAAAAAATTAAACTATTATAATGAATTTAAAAATACATAGTACTTATATTGATCCTATAAAAACTGTTTTACCATTATTTTAAACATGTTTTTGTGAAAATAAAAATCTATAATAGTTTCATGCATGAAATGTACATTTTGAAACTAAAAAATAATTTTTATTATTTTATATTATTTATAAATTAAAATTAATTTGTGTTGAACTCATTAAATATGTTATAATATCTTTAATACAATGTTATTATTTTTCAAATTTATGCACATATTTACTGATCATTTTATAGAATGTGTGTGAATTTTGAATATGAACTTCAAACATGTGATTTTCATTAGATCCTTCATTGAATTTAATTGTGGATATTGTTTTACGTATTTGACAGATGATTTAAATTTTGATTTAATTAGTCTTAATTATTTTAAATTTAAAAAATTAGTTAATTGATTATCATGTAACAATAATATCTATTTCTCTCTAGTTTTAATATTTTTGTATTATTATTATTTTTTGAATTATCTATCCTCTCTACATAGTATTGCATTTATATTTTATATATGGGTTCTAGAATTGCTAATGTATACATTGGTAATTTGAAAAAAGAATGATATTTTTTTTATGGGATATTTCATATTTTCAAGAGATATAATGTGAAATGTATTATGGAGGGATATTGTGAAGTGCTATTCATTCCATATGTGCTGAAAATTTCTCACTACTACTGGAAAATAACTCAATGTATAAAAAAATCTATGAAATATTATACTTACTTGATGATAAAATCAAGTTGATCAATCACTTAGTAACTAGTACATATTTTTTATTCTTCTTATATCTATTTCATTGTAATTGCACAAGCACGTAACACTTATTCACATCTATTTAATGCTTTAACTTTTTCTTTACAGTTCTACATACAAAATCATTTTCTATATTTGGGTTGTGACTCTTGGATTCTTAAGTTAGGTCCATTTGAGTTGTGAATCCAAGTATGTGACTCCCCATATAAAAATCTAATGTATTTCTATTTATACTTCCACTAGAAAAATGTAGGTTGTAATTGGGTTATGATTCCCCTTAAAAATTAGTATTTATAACAAACTATCTCTCACCAAGTAGAGTGGTATAAAAGTAGAGTATGTCCACTTTGTATGGAACTACTATAAAAAAAATCCTTGCATTATTTCTTTTATTTTGATGAAAATTAAATCTATTATTTAAATTTTATAATTAATTTAAAACTTTAACAAATTCATTCTTTTTAATATGGTCCATTAAACCCCCTCTAGACCATCTATAATCTTCATATCAGACCTAAAACTTTATAAAATGGAATTATCAATTGTTCATGAATTATTCATTGTAGATATAACATTAATCGTTATTTTGTGTTCATTACTTTGTTAGTTATGATTATTTTTTATTCTATTATGTTCACATTAATATAACTTTTTTATTTTATAGTGGTTATGATCGAAGAGGAAGGGGTCATATTCTTCTTATTCTCTATTTTCTCTTTATTATTTTCTCCCTTCATTTTCTCTTGTGATTATCTCACAGAAAATCATCAGTTATTGTACCTATAATTTACTAGTGGTAGGTCATTTTTTCGGATCAATGAGGGAGATGGTATTATGGCATAGTGGGGCTTGATAGGGATGTTATAGAAATGGAGAACCCAAGTGGTGAGAGGATGGTGAGGACTAGCCGTTGATGCAGATAATGATATACATGAGGTGGATTGTTTATCTATGTAGTTATTAGAGAATGTGAGTGGGGTTATAAATTGTATCAGCTATTAGAGTGTATTAATGAAATGCAATTCATGTCATAGTCGACTCCTCATGAGGGAAAATGGGCCACTCGAGCAACTATAATAGGTGATGTGATGATTTAATGGTGATTCAACCTGGATCTATTGGAAGGACAATGTATAATCTTTATGGTTCAGGTGGAACCCCTGGATAGCCACCTAGGCCAGTCTAGTGGGCTACACCACTGAGGCCCAACCATATAACCAAACTTGTGTGTCTAAGAAACCTTATCCTCCCATTGGAAGGGTAATATGTGGTGGTCGTTTCTTCTTGACACAACCCAAATCTTAGTGCATTGAAAGATCTGCCTATTTCAAGTCACACATGAGGTGAATAGACCCCACTATTAAGTTCTACATGGTGTGACTTGAGGGTTTATATGTGCCCTTAACTCTTACCTCATGTAATCTCCATGACTTTTACACCTATTATCCATTTCAGAAAAATAAATATATTGTCTTAATTATTTTTCTCTATATATTTTATGATGTTTTTGTCCATTTGGAATTATAAATATATTCATTGAGTAAGATATGGAGACTTATTTTTTTCTCAGGTGGAATGAAAATGGGGTATCAAGGATGATGATCAAAGAGTTCTTAGGGAAGATACCCCCCAGTAGCATGCTTTCCAGGGCATGGGTTCCTAACCATCCTTTGTTTGGATTGGTTCCCCCTATAAACCTAGGTTGAATGATCCTCTGTCTATACATCAGATTGGGTATGTTTACCCTATCACCAAATTCATTGATAGGATACTCTATTTGTGGAGTCAGTGTCTCCCATGTTTAAGGATCTTGGATAAGGTTCAATATTCTCCACTAGATTTAGTGTCCCCAACCTTCTAGGGGAATGATATAATCAACTACATTTCTAGTGATATTACACAAGTTTATTGAATTGGGCGAATTAGGATTCTTGGAGAAGCATTATGATTTCACCTACGGTTGTATGTGAAGAATGATACCCCTATCCATGTATTTGTTCCACCATTTATGTATATTTTTTTTATAAGATTTATTCCCTCATTTCTACCTTTTTTATTTTTAGATGATTTTTATTTATTTATTTATTAGTTTTCAAAGTGTCCTATTGGGTATATTTATACTCTACCCTACATGGGTGTCTTTTCATTCTATTTTTTGCCTTATATTTTAGATGTTTCCCTATATCCAACACCTAGATGTACTTAGATCACTATTATATGTTTATAGTTTGATATATACATGTGTTTCTCATACCATTGTAGTGTCGATACTTTTGTATCCACCATTTTGATGGTAATGTAATTATATTACATGTTTTATGAAAAAGTTATAGTAGTTACATGTCTATAATGAGGACCTCAAGATAATATGACAACAATCTTAAATATATGTGCTATAGTCTAGACACTTCCTGATGACCTGACAAATATAAAATTTGACTATCGGGTGTTGTAGAATCATAAGAATTGAGACTTCTCATGAAGTTCACACATTTTGATCTTGAGGATATGAGATTATGAGGGGTGATCCACTAATAGAAATACCAAAAGTTACATGTGTAATTGATTGATTGTATCCCTGAAAATGTGCATTAGTTTCTTGAATTGAGAACATCATCATTGTATACCATTTGATCACATACTTTAGTGAAAGTTGAAAACCATGGAAATGATGTTATATTGAGGTAGTTTTTATTTGGTGTATCATTGGTGGTAAGACATTGGTTTCATTATTAATATATGATTCTTACTTTTAAAAGGAATATATATATCAGTCCAGTTGACCAGGATGGTTATACCTTCAAAAAATCCATGACCATGTTAGAAGAGGTAAGACCATCCAGTATGGTTAAGAATAAATAAAATATGTTTAGATGAGGAAACATGTTGTGAATCTATGTTTATGAGATATTTTATGAAAACATGATTATATTACGCAACACGTGTTCATAAGTGAGGTTTTTGTTGTTATGACTATAACATATCTCCTTAGGGGTCTTTATTGGTTGCTAGACTCCAATCCTGATCTTTGAGTTGTACCCACTACTTTCGAGATAAGGTCCAAGAGGGACACACACTTATAATAGTCAAAATTATAACATATTCTTATGAATAGGGGTTTAGGACATAGTGGGTCCCACCACATGGCCTATGTGATGTATGAATTTGATGGATCACCAAGAAATAAATAAATTTAATATTATTTAAGTATAGATTAATAACAGTATAATTTGTTACTAAATGTATTCACAAGAATAAAGGGAATACATGGAAAAATATTTAATGATTTTTTTAATATTTAGGATTCATTTAATATTTATAGGAATAATGAGTCACATTGGTGACTCTTATTTATCATGTAATGTATTTATTATATTACGAGTATGTGATAAAAATATAAATGATAGTTATAACGTAATTAATTAGTAATAAGATATATTTTATGTAATATTTAGTATAAAATATATATATAATGTGTAAATAATTAAATTTACACATTCTTAACATTACTATTTTAGTTAGATAAAACTCAAGTTCGACACATTGTTCATCCACTAAATTTTGAGAGACCATATATTATCTATCCAACATCGTAGTGAGAAAATGTGTGTTCTATGGAATCGATCTATGTTTACCATCATGAATTGGTGGAATAGTGTATTAGTGATTGTTGGGAGGTTTTAAGGATATTTTACAATCCATTATATCACTTGGAATCAAAATTAAAATGCTCCAAAAAACTCGTGATGTGGGCATGGAAGATCTAGAGGGATGTAAAATCAGCCCCATTAAGCATTCATTTTTGGTAAAAAGTAAAATATTCTTGTGTCTTCAAATAGAAAATGTTGATATTTTGAATTAATAGTGTGATTAAATACATTCACATGGGAACCCTGGGTTGATTACTGGGCTATTCATAATTAGAGATAACAATTACGATGTCAAATTTGCAATAATTTTTTTAAACCCTAGTCTATTCGCTTCCAGTACGTGCTCGACACCAATATTGGATATTAGATTGGACACTTGAATGTTTAATAACAATATAAAATATATTTGGATAAAATTAATGTAGTGGGAATCACAATGATCCCGTCATAATGAACCATGATTCAATCAAAGTTGGTATAGCTCATTTACGACCATCCAAAGTTTTAAATTGGATCAAACTCAATATTTTAGGTTATTTCAATTGGTGAATATATAAATATATAAGTATTTTTATATGTATATATACACAATATATATATGTTATATATTTTATAGTGTTGGTGGGTTATGGTTTGCAGAGGCCTAAATACTTTTTGGGGGCCAGAACATTACCCAGGCGGGGGTACGAAATCAACATTGTTTTTGGAATTACAAAAAAAACAATATGTCTTCGACCAATGTGGTAGGATAAATATTTATTCCAAATTGGGAGGTGTAATCATGTGTTTTCATAGTATATTTTAAAAATTATATGGGTGGTATTTCCTCACATGGTCTAGCCTTCCCCCTCCTCCCAAAAGGCGAGGGGGTTCTTTAATTGAAGTCTCAGTAAATACAATACTTGTTTTTAAAAAAAATATTTTTCAATACATAGAAGTGACACCTACCATCGCTCCCAAATTTACACCCTCACAAGAAACCACTCAAGTGCCCCTCCACCTGATGATCTGGTTTCTTGTTGGGATGGGACCTTTCTAACTCGCATGGCCACATCGGGGCTCAGAAACATTCGAAAACCCCTTTTTAGGATTTTCAGGCCACCTTAGATCCCAATTTTATTTAAAAAATATAAAAGATAATAATATTTTTTGGATGGTTTTAAATTAAATTGGGCACTATGCAGCTAATATTTGATAAATTAAAATTAAAAAAAATTATTTTAATTCATATTTAATTCCCTCGAGTTCTGTTTCTCAGAAATTTAGTTTTATTACACAATTTTATTGAATGTAAACTAATCATGAGGGGTGATCAACTAGTGTACTTCAAGAATTTTATTTTTTTATTTATTTTTTACAATTTCATGAAGTTATTTCAATAATAAATTTATAAATTATGGTTTTCACATCATCACTCTCTCATATTATACATATACCACTATTCTTTTCCATGAGTTGTATTCTACATGTATTTTTTTACATTCACAAATTTTATGTATAATGTCGAGGATAAAACAAGGCATAGACTGTACCTGCAGTTGTAAAAGTACCAAATAACATGTGGATACATTTTATAGTGTGTGTTCTATAACTGGAGTCATCCATGACTCATGTAGCTACCCCCAAGGGTGTCGGTTGTTCAATTTCCTGGTTAGTGGATCAAGCTGTAGTTTATACTCATGATCAATCATTTAATTTATTTATTTATTAAGGGTTTGTTATTAATTTTTTAATATACTATATTATTTCATGATCACATATAATAATAAATGATCATTTCATAGAAAAAATTTGATAAGATGCACTGATTTTTTTATTTAATAAATTATTAAGTTGTGAGAATGATCACATAAGCATCAATAAACAACCCTTCCAAAAGGCCAAAGATTTTTAGATAGTGAAATGAGTATGAGACGTTATTTTTTTCCATATGGAAAGTAATTCCACTAAAAGAATAATTGAAATTCTATTAAAAAAAGTAGTGTGATGTTATTACTGTATGCATATTTTTCATTGAATGCAATATTAAAATTTCTACATGTTTGTTATTTGATATAGCATGTGTCTCACAGATTTGTATTCAAATAAAAGAACAATGTAGATTTAATAATATTAAAAATTATGCGGTGAATCTTTGAGAAGTAAATGTTTAAAGACTAATAACGTTAATAGTAAGAGATTACCATATCATATTTCATAGTGTTTTGGTTCTTGTATTGAATAATGGTTATTATATACCTTCTATACAAAAAACATAATCTCAGTGTCAAAATTAGACAATACTATTTTTATTTCATGTTTAGAAATAAATTTCATATCTTTATTAAGGGTAACATATGCTATGGTATTTCACATCTTAAAAATGGATTGTATACACTTGTACATTAATATAATATTTTGGAAATCAATTAAAAATATAGTGATAATGACTTATATCCTACCTACTTATGATACATAAGGAGAGGTCATTTAAATGAGAACCATTTATGAATACTAAATGAATCAGTGTATTCATACTCTATTGAGTTAGAACCCTTTGATGTGTGTCAAGATCTTTTATAAGGTAAAATTAAAAAATAAACCTTTAATGTGAAAAGAGAAAGAGCCACAGTCTTACTGGAGTTGATTTATATTGACATATGTGATCCATTTCCAATATAGGAAAGGGATGGATTATCTGAATTTATTACTTTTAAAAATGAATTTTTTAGGTATTTCTATATCTACTTAATTATGTATTCATCATATTCCTTTAATATTTTTAAGGAATACCCTAATGATGTGGAGAATCATCATGGTAAAAATATTAAGGAACTCATCTCATACTAAGACATGGAGTACATAAACCTAGATATCATCGATTACTTGAAGTAGTGTAGTATAGTCTTAGAAATAATTCATCCTTATACACCTTAATAGAATGATGTTACTAAAAAGATGAATCGTACCATGCTTGACATGGTAAGATCAATGATGAGTTATGAAACTCAACCATTATTTTTTGGGGGATATACATTGTAGGATATGTCATATAAACTCAACAAAGTATCGTTTAAAGTGGTTGATGTATTTTTATATGAACTATGATATAGAAAAAAACCTGATCAATTATATATACATGTATTGGGTTTTTTTAGAATTTTTCATGATAATACCAAATGAAAATATTGCATCTCAGGAAAAAAAGTTCATCTTTATCGGTTATCCAAATGATATTACCAATATAACTCTTCACAAAGAAACTTTATTATGGTGTGACATGCCATATTAATATAAAGGGAAAAAAATTACATTTTAAATAGTTGTAGAAATATAAAATTTAATGATGTTGATACTCCATATGTACAAGAGTTGGTACAAGATAAATCTACATAAGAGATATCAAGAGATAAAGATATTCCGGAGACACAAGTATTGTGTAGGTCTACTAGATAGGTTAGTGAAATATAGAGATTTTGTTTTTTTATCATTGAGTCAGGTGATACATTACTCCTAGAGAATGATGAAACTTTTACCTAGAAGGAGGTATTATATGGAAAAAATGATGTTAATTGAAAAGAATCCATGCGTTCTAAAATTAAGTCTATATACTAAAATCAAGTGTGGATTTTGGTAGAACCTCTAGTTGATGTAAAACCAAATAGATGTAATTTCATATTCATGTAAAATATTTGAATGGATGCTAAATTAAATACCTATAATAAATGTTTTTTATTAAGGGTTTTAGAAAACATCAAGGAATTAAATATTAATAAACCTTTCACAAGTCATGGTGTTGAAATCCATAAGAATATTATATGAAATATAATCCTTCCATGATTATGAAATTTTGAGTATATATGTAGAAACTTATTTTCTAAATGGTATGTTGGATAAAGAAGTCTACATGAATCATCCTGATGGGTTAATTTGGTAAAATAGTCCCAATAAAGTATATAATCTGCAAATATCCATTTATAGATTAAATTAGGAATCAAAAACATATAATGTTCATTTTGATAAGACCATAAGAGAATTTGGTTTTATCACGAACAAAAATGATTAATGTGTATATGATAAGGTCAGTATAAATTCCATAACATTTCAAATATTATATGTTAATGAAATATTGATTATTGGAAACATAGTTAATTTCTTACTTTTTATTAAGACTAGGTTAAATGGATGCTTCTCCATGAAATAATTTGGTGAACTAGCCTATATTCTAGCGATGAAGATCTACAAAGATAGATCTTAGATGATTATTTGGATAAGTCATGGTAAATATATTTAAAAGGTACTAAAAAGTTATAATATATAAAAATAAAAGAGATAATTATTTCCAATGTCACATGGTATCAATCTCATTAAGAAAATTTTCCCACAAACATAAGAGAATTTTAAAATTTTGAATAGAATACCTTATGATTCGACAGTGGGATCTATCTTGTTTATCATATAATATAAAAGATTTGATGTTTTCTTTTCCTTAATAATGGTTTGAGGATATCACGCTAATCCAAGGGGGTAACATTGAGTTTCTTTAAAAACCATCCTGAAGTACTTATGACATAAAAATGACATGTTCATGGTCTATAGAGGACATGAGGAACTAGTAGTGAGGGGATACACTAATGTTCATTTCCATATAGATCTTTTTTATTTGAAATCAAATTCAGCCCATTCATTTTTATTGAATGGTGGTGTAGTGAGCTGGATAATCTTGATGAAATACCTTATTTCTGATTCTACAGAATATTTTGAATATATAGAAGCTTCCAATGTAGTTAAAGAGGAAATCCATAAACAAAAAATTATATGAGATAATTATGTTTTTACTAACAGAGAAAACCATGTTACCATTTATTATGATAGTACTATTATAGTGGTGTTAGTCAATAAGCCTAATCCCAAATAGAGGGAAAACGTATACTTCAGAAGTTTCATCTCTTGAGAGGTTTTACATAGAGAGGTGAAGTCACATTTAGCAGAGTTTCCATATAGGATAACTTAGAAGACCCTATGAACAAATCCATATCATAACATAATCATGATTCTATTGTTATATCTAGATGGTTAAGAGTTTTTGTAATTTTACACTATTTTAATTGATAGTGTTTTCAGTGTTTTCCCTAGTCCCAACTTATGAATTTACTTTTATTACCATTACATGTATATAGTTTGATACATATTTGTGTGTGTGTGTGTTTGTGTGTGTGTGTGTGTTTATTTCTATTTTAGTTTTGATACTTATACATCACCATTTTCAGGGTAATTTTCTTATATTTCCTGTCATTTCAAATGGTTATAGCAGTTACCAGTCTATAATGGAAACCTAAAGACATTGTGAAAATGATCTTAATTATATTTCATATTGTCTAGACACATTATGTTTAGTTGACACAAATTATTATTTACAATTAGGTTTTTGGTTAACATAAGCATTGAGACATATTCTCAGGATTTTCTCACTTAATGGTCTTGAGTATACCTAATTATGAGGAATGGACCACTAACATGAACACAACAAGTTACAGGTGTCATTGGATATTCCAATCCACTAGAATGTGTATTTTTATCTTGACTTGAGATTATAATCAATGTGTGGCATTTAATCACATTAATTGATGTTAGGAAAAAACCATGTCACTGATGTTGTGGAGAGGTAGATTGTGTTTGGTGTGTTATTGATGGAAAGACATTAGATGAATGATCAAGAAAGAATCTATTTCTTTTGAAATGAATAGATATCTCAGCAAAGATGGCCATTATGGTAGTTCCTTTGATAAATCTATGTTCATGGTCAAAGAAGGTAAGTCAATCTAATATGTCCAAGAATAAATATAATAGGTTTGGATGGGGACACAAGTTGTCCATTCAACTTTATGTGATATCATAAGACAAATAGATTATATTACATGAATTATTTTCATAGGTGAGGTTATCATTAATATGACTACACATTATCTTTGTGGGGTTCTTTATGGGTTTCTAGACACTACAAATTTTCTGTAAATAATAATCACTACTATTGATATAAGATCTTACTAGGTCAAACACTTAACATATTCAAAATCTGACTTATTTTTATGAATAATATTTTGGAACATGAGGGACCCACGCTGAGGTATGGGTAATGTTTGAGTTTGAATAATCATTAAGAAATAAATAAATTCATTATTATTTTAGTAAATAATAATTGGAGTAGAATTTAGTTACAAAATTTATTCAAAAGTTTTAAGTGAATAACTATAAAAATATTTAACAAATGAATATTATTTTAATATTATATATTTTTATAATATTTATGAGAATAAGTAGTTTAGTTAATAAATTATATATATAGAATAATATATTTTTTATATTAATTGTATGTGATAAAATATAAATGAAATTTAAGACATAGATAATAGGTTATAAGATTTCATTTATGGATTATTTAGTAAGTAATATATATATGAGGTCAATAGTGAAATTTCCTCATGTTTAGAATTGCTATTTAAGACAAAGAAAACTCAAATTTGACAAACTATTTATCTACATAAATTTGTGAGATCCTCTCTCACCTATCATGTATCATAGTTATATAAGGTTTATTCCAAGATATTGACCCAAGTTCACCTTCACATATCATAGGAATAATGTAGCGGTGATCATTGGGAGGTTATAAGGCTCATCGAAAATCCATGCTAACACCCAAAATCCAACATTCATTACTATAATAGTCTCTTGAAATTTATATAGAAGATATTGGGGGTTTTGAAATTGATTCCATTGACCATAGATTTTTGGTGATGAGAGAAATACACCATTTTTAAAAAAAATAAAGAGTTAATGGTATGATTTTATTTTTATTCACAAATATCATCATGCAAGATCCTTAGGTAGATTATTGTACTACATATTATTAAAGATAATGGTTAAGACATTGAACTAATGATAAAATTTTCAAAATCCAAGTCAATCCACTTCAACTGTATTCCTGATACTAAAATTTTGTAGATGACACACATTATGGTAGTGATATTGGTGGATATGGCATTGAAAAATCTTAGCAACACTTGGGATTGGTTTTAGTGGGTTGTTTTTATGTCATGGGCTTGGTGTTATATTGACATGTTCTATACTAATATTAAGTTTGGTTTATTCCCTTTGTATATTTTTGGGAATGTAATTCACCCATTTAATTTTTAGAATTTCACTACTTATGTCTTATGGTATTTAGTGGTTGTCACATTCATTTTTATTTATTTATAAGAGCATGTACCATTATATTATTCTACTTTATTATTTCCAATGTGGATCTGTGTTGTATAATGGTGCATTAGGATAAGGCCTCATATTGAAAGTTATGTATACTTGGTGTTAGAAATAATCTCCTAACCTATTAGAGGAAATCAATGGTCACTACTCTTGATTAACCACCATCCAGAAGGGGTCCTGGTGGGTTGGATCATGTCATATATATTCTTTATTAAGAACATATTGATAGGGTAGTTTTTAAAATATGTACCTCCAAAATGATAATTATTTTCTCCATTCTATGATTTTATTATATGGATGTAGTTATGTATTGGGTTCTAATGTATTAAAATGTAAAAAAATGGTTTACAATAGAATTCTTAAAAGGTAATGGGTTTTCTAACTTTACATTTAAATAGGACACAAATTTAGAAAGTGAATTTTTTTAAAATATATATATATATATATATATAATATTTTATAATGTAATGTTATAGGATTTTTTCACAAAATAAGTTTGTTAAGTAAGTTATTTTTGTAAAATACAGTGTTTTATGAATGATATTAACCTATCATTTTGAGATGTATTTTTTTTTTTGCAGAACTGTTTGACATGAATTGTTTTTAGCAAAATAGAATTTTAGTGGAAGGTAAACCATAAGAAACCCTATTACACTCTTATGGTCTATTGTACCATAGATATAATGGTATTTTGGTGTTTGGTATTTTTAGAAATTAGGATATAGTAGAGTCACTTTATGTATTATGATCTTTTGGTATTGATAGTTTTCATGATTTTGGGAGTTTCACATCAGATGTGTGGTAGATTATTTTGGATGAGTAATAATGTCCTAATTCAAGGAATGAACATGCTGAATGTTTTGGGACACATGGAAGTATTTACCTAATTATGTTCTTTTTGTATATTTGAATCTTGTAGAATTTAGATATTTTTATTAGTTTGATGGTTTTATGTTAAGTGGATATAATATGTTTTATGATTTTTCTTGGATATTTATCAATGGATCGAGGATATTCTAAGAAAAGAGTCTTTTGTATGAGTGTATCATCATATATTTTTGGGTGAGGAGTCATACGGTGGAGAGTTTACCATAATACTATCCTGGGTGAGTTAAGTTTTAGAGGAAATTGGGTAATTAATGGGATTTTAGGATAGATAAAGTGAATTATTGTTTAAATTTTAGTTTTTTACGAGGTTTTGTTTGTCAATTTGGAAATTTTTATTGAAAATTTAGGTGTAGGAAAACTATTTTAGGTGTTTTTGGATATTCCTTGATGTTTAATAGTAGTTCAGTAGACCCTGTTTGAAGTTCATGTGTGTTTGGAAGAGGAAATTAAAGGTGTATTTTTCTTGGAACCACTTAAACTAAAGAAGGAGTCTACTAGAATTATGGTAGTTATATAGCCACAAAAGTTCAACTAGAAGTATGGTTGTGGGATATCAAAGCTCTGATTACCACATGGGTTCTTTTTGATAATTTTTTTAAAGAAGATGAATTTGTAATTTTCTTCCCTCCCGTAGTTCCATGACCACAACCTCTATTCCCCTCATCCTCTCTTGGACAAATTCTTCTAATGAGCTCCTTAATTCTCCTCTAAAGATTCTCTCCCCATCTTCCAAGATCAAGCATGGATTATTGGGTGGGTTATTCAATAATTTGTTGATATAATCCCTACCTTATCTTCTCCCTTATCATATTCTCTCCTTTAAATGTATTTACTTTATGTTAATGGGTTTTTTGATTTCCTATCCAACAAGTGTCATGGTGAAACCTAATAAAAACCATTGATTCTTTGTTTTCAGGTTACAAAAGTTCTATGTGAGTAATTTTCAGGAATATTCTCACTATATTAATGGGATTTAGCTGTGTATCAGATTTATTAGGGGTTCATTTATTTTGGGAATTTAATTAGGGATTATTAGAATTTTTATAATTTTTATTATTATATATTAATAATTGGTGTGATTATTAGTACCATATACCTAGGATTAAACTAGGTTTTTTTAGGTAATTTAATATGGTTACTGTATTTTCATAAGTAATTCATTAGGATAGGTATGGAATATTTTATTGGTGATTTTAAGGGACATTCAAGGATATTTAGTATGAATACACATCTCCAATGGTTAAGGTATGGCTATCTCAACTCTTTTAGTGAATCTTCATGATATTCTTGGAATATTCTTACCACTGTTTTTTGAAAACTAAAAATCAAGAATGGTTAGCTATTTTCTGAATCGTAAATTATTATTTTTTCTAATGTTTTTTATATAATAATCTAATTCCATTTAAATATAATTTTATATTATATTATATTGATTGGATTGGTACTTATTTTTCCATAAAATTGTGTCATTTATCCTTGTGATGAAATATTTATTTTTTATATTAATTCATCCTTTTAACACATAAAATTTAACATTTCTAAAGTAATGTGCTATCATTGGGTGGCACTATAATTTATTTTTTCCTTTCAAGGAACCTTCTAAATGAATTTTAATGTTATTAATATTTGAATAGTTGATCTTAATTAACATTATTTATTTTTCATGTGATCCAAACAAGCATGTTGCTTTGAATTGTATTCAAAAGCATAAAAACATCTAAAATTAATATTTATATAATGTTACCCTATTTTTTTAAGAAAAAATTTTCTTTAATATTGACCACATGATACAAAGAGATACCATTTCATCACAACATAACCAGACACAATTAGAATAAAATGATTCGAACTTAACTCCGGTTAATAATTATATAGGTAGTGAGGTGATGAAGAGGTTAGTTAAGTGGAATGTAATGAATAATATTATAAGTATTTAGATTTTACAACCAGAATATTTTATAAATAAAACATAATGATTATAAACAATAACAAATTTTCTTTAAATAAGGTTTTAATTTTTTTAGTTTTGGGTCTTAAAATCATAACATTATTTAATAATACCACTCTTCCTTTTTTGAACTTAAATATAACTATTTTAAATAAATTATATTTCAATGTATATGTTTAAAGTTTTATTTTGGGGGGTGAATCTTGTAAGTATAAGAAATTTAGTGTAAAAGATTTCTTTAATTTAAAGTTCCATATTTAATACTTAAATTATTTTTTAAATTATGTTTAAAATATGTTAAACTTATTTTAATAAGAATATTACGTTATTAATTATAATCCAAAATTTAATTCTCCAGTATTAATTCATTCATATTTTGGGTTATAATGATTAATTACTTTTTAGGAACAATACTAAACACAATATATTACCTAGTTTAACTCTATATGTTACTCATGTAATGATAGAAATGTAATGGTCATAGACATAAAAAAATTGAATATTCTATCAATACAAGATCATGACTTGGAATGAATTTCCACTTGAGTTCCCTAAAAATCATACAACATCGTGAACTGTGACTTTTTTGGAATTGTGTTTATAAATTTAAGTATTATCATTATATGGTATCTATAAGTTTATAGAGGGTTTATGTTATGATTGTGTATATTTTTAATCTTTTCATTCTGTTAAATTACAGAATGTTAGTATTGTATCATGTCTTTCTCATTTCAGTTTAATAAGCATGATAATTATTATGATTGACTTTCTATTGAACATGGATTCTAATTTTAATAGTTGATTAAAATGATATATGGGTTATATAAATATATATATTATTTCTGAATAAATTATTTAAGAATTTAATCTAGGAAATTATGTACATGGTTGAATAAGATAAGTGTTTCTCACTAAATACTGTACATCCCTTCCCCTCTCCCATGGGATGGGATTAGTCCCTAAATTTATTTATAACTTCCCATTTCCATGGGCTGAAGTTTCCCAATGAATTTTTGTGTTTTAGTTCCATGTGATGATCATAGAGAATATTCTAATGAAATTACCTTCCCATCCAATTTAGATATTGGGTATTTACCCAAATTAGGTACTTTTTATAAACTGGGTGTTGATTCAAAGGAAGTAGCATAGGTATGGACCCTCCCAATATAAGTTGTTACATGTTATAGCATAAACTTATTTCCCATTATAATTACAATTAATTGATTGATGACTGAAAGTATTACTATTTTTTATATATGTATGTAAATGATTTGGCACGATCTTACATACACTAGGTCATTCATTATTGAGATAAGGAACACTGGTGATTCCCTAAAAATAATTTATTTTATCACACCTAGGATGAATAATCTATTTTACATGTAACTATTAATTTTCTTATTTTAATGTACCTCATTAGAGTAGAAATATTAGTGGATTTTATAGTCTTGGGAATTATAAGATTCAAAACCTCATTGAGTTAGAGGATTAGATTTAATCTTTTTAATTTTTTTGTGGACATGAAAAGTGGATGAAAATGGTTATACACTATTATCTCATGTGTTTTATATAAATGAAATACCCTTTATTTTAACTTCAAGGCCATTTTTACTTTTCCCTTTTCATGTATAGTAGATTATGGTATATTTCAATCAGTTTTAATACATTACATGAAAATTTGATCTGGTTTAAAATATATTAATTTATCATATAGTGTTTGCATCATGTATTGTCCTAATGGTTTAACTAATAGGTATTAAAATGGCGGATGAATATGTTTTGGTCCATACATTTGATGACTCTTTAGGCCATGATGAATTTTTACTATACTAAAATTTTTGTTTGTTTTTTCTTTCAAAGAAGGAAAACCAACTCCCACACATATTTTGTTGATCCCCCAAAATTTACACAAGATTTTTTTGTGAATTTGAGGTGCACATTAGGTGTTATGAAATATTTATTTTTGTATAGTCTAGGTAGACTTTTAAAAAATGTTACAATGTGGTATCATATTGATATTGGGTTATTAGGATTTTATTTTTTTTATAAAGTATAATAGAGTGTCAGAACATGAGAAATAAAAACTAAATAGGTTTTATTATCCTATTTATAATTTTATCTCATGTTTCTAAAGGATATATGGTTAGATAAAATGTGACATAGTTTCAAGTGAGGTTCTCATTGGGATGTATTAAGCATGATGTAGTGAAAATATATAGGTTTCTAGGAATTAATTAGGAGATAGTGTCTTTGTGTAATTTTTCATAACATATTATAGTGTAATTTTACAACATATGCATATTTTTTATTTTATAAATAACATATGCAGGTGGACTTATTTAATTAAATAAAAATTAATAAAGTAAATAATTTTTCCTATATACCTTATTAGGGGATATTTAATTAATTAAATTCACTCACACACCTATTCAATTTTGAGGATGTGACTTGTTTTTATTTCCACACTATATTGAGAATTTAGTCATTTCTTATTTTTTTATTTCCATGTTATAAGTTCTATATACATAAACATGATACCTTCTCTTTATTATCAATGTTTTTAAAGGTTCTATATTGATTACATTCCTAATCATAAACCCTATTTTCTTTTTAATGTTTATTTATAAATATTCCATATATACAACCTTAAGGTTTTATCATTGAACATTATTCCTAGTATTTCTTATTTATTATATATTGTAGAACTTATTACAACTTACATACTGAATCATATTGTATGTTCTCTTCTAGTAATGTATTGATAGGTTAGTTTTAAAAATAATTTCCTCAAACATGGTAGTTATTTTATCCATGCTATGATTTTATTACTAGTAATTAGTTATGTAAGGGGTTATAACATTTTCAAAAGTAATAAAATGTTTAACAATAAAAGACTTAAAAAGTGAAGTTGTTTTAAAACTTTTCATTTAATTGGGAAATGGTTTTAGAGATTAGTTGTTATTTGTATTATTTATATAATATCTTTTGTAAAGTGAATTTATAGAAATGGTTTTCTAAAAATTAGTTATTAAAATAATTTAGTTTTATAAAATATAGTGTTTTATAAATGATTATTATCTTTAGTTTTGAGATGATTTTTTCTATAAAACTATTTAGCATGAAAGTGTTTTATGGATAAATAAAATATCAGATATAGGGAAAGCATAAGAGACCCTAATTTACTATTATGGTGGGAAGTAACATAAAAAATGGGTATTTCGGTGGTTTATATTTTGCAGAATTAAAATTTATTATAGTGTTTTTTGGGTAAAAATATACTTTTCTATTGAAAAATTTCATGATTTTGGGAGTCCATCATTAAAAGTGTGATTAATTATTTGGGATTAGTAATAGTGTATTGATTCCCATATTGATCAAAGTGAGGGTTTTTGGATATATTATAGTATTTTATCTATTGATGTACCTTATTGAAATTAGAATATCATGGTATTTTTTTATTTTTATCAGTTTTGAGGTTTTATGTTAAGTTCCCATCATATGTTTGATGATGTGTATCAGAGAGTTGAAAATAGATTGAGGAATGTTTGAGGTAGTGATTATTTTATAAAAGTATATCCTTATAATTATTAGGTATTATAATTCATATATTAGGGAATTTGCGATGACCATTTCCTTAATTAATTAAATTTGTGAGAAAATTTGGTAATTAATGGGATTTTGGGACAAATAAAGTGTAGTCTTGTTTAAATGTTATGTTTAATGAGTGGTATTTTTTATTTTTAAAATTTGTTTATGTTTTTAAACATTCTAAAATAATATTTTTGGTCATTTTGGATTTTTAAGGTTTTATAAGAGTTTAGAAGACCTTGTTTGATGTTTGTATATGTTTGGAGGAGGAAATAAAATGGGTAAAGTGGTCTAGGAACCACTAAAACTATGATGGGAGTCTATAAAAATTTCAATGGATATCCTTTCACACCTGTATTTTTAATTTCATTCCTTATTTCAAATCCCCTTTTAGTTCTTATCTTTCTCTTGGTCTTCAGGTGTCCGGGGATTGAAATTTGGGTTTCTATTGTATTACTGATCTATAACCATGGTCTTGGGGGTATTGTGTGGTAATTGGACCTCTCTTTTTTCAAAGGTATAGTATGAGGTTTTTTTGTTTTGGAGAAGGAATATTGAAACTCTAAGTGACACCACATGTGAGGTTAGTTGTTGTGGTGATTTTCACCCATGAGTTGGATGAGTTTTGCGGTAAAAAGGATGGTTTCTTTTGGGACTTTTTATTCCATTTCCTTGGGGTTTATTTCACCTTTTCATGAGTTCTAAAATATCTGGAATCTATGTTTCGTACCTAGTGTTTAACGATTAGTATTTTTTGTTAAATCTTATGGTCTATGGCTCAATTTATCTTCCTTGTGGTATGGTCATGGTGTGGTGGATGTTTTACACCATGATTTCAGGGTTTTGACACTTTCGGTAAGTGATTTTTTGTGTAAACATTCCTTAATGAGTTAGTTTTTGTGTTTTAAAGATTTTTCATGTTCCTCATATGCTATTTGTGGTGTGAAAACCGTTTTATATGGATTTGGTTAAGCATTTAATTTTATAGTTTCATTTTTGTTTGAAGTTGTGTACTTTTCAAATGTAACACATGTGATATATTTTTTGGTAGTTTTATAATATATGAAATTGATTTATTATTTTTTCAAAGGGGATTAAAATTATTTTTTTAATGAATTATTGTCATGTGGGCCTTGGAAGGGGGTTTTTGAATGGGTTTGATGTGTAAACCTTTGTTATACTTCTTGAGAGCATTTTATGAAAATGGGTGTTTTTCATGTGCATGTCTTGTGGTATTATTCAAAGTGATTTTATAACACTTTAGAGTGGTTTTATAAATGTTTTTATGGATTCCAATTCTATTTTGTATCATTATTGGTGTGATTTCACCTTTAAATAGGGTTTTGAAATGGTTTGTATGCAAAACATTGTTTTACCCCTTGGGTTGGTTTTATGAAAATTGTAAATGATTTAATGAGATACATAAAGCATGAAAAGGAATTTTATGTAATGTTTTGGTAGGTGTATATTCTTAAAATGTGGTTTTTGAAAGATAATTTGGTCATTTGTGATGTCAAGCATTTTGGGGATGTTTTGTAATTTGTCGAGGTGATTTATGAAATTGTGATGTGGGTGCGAAACATGATTGTGGGTTGTTTAAGTGAGTGTGACGTGAAAAGTGGATTTTGTTTATGAAAAGGGTTTTATGTAACATGTTATTGGGATAGTATGTAATTTTTATCATTTGGGGAGATATTTTATAAAATTTTAGTAGGATTTTTTTAATTTTGAAAGATGTCCAAAATGTGTTGTGGGCTATTTTGGTCTGAGTTTGATTTCAAAATGAACTAGAATGAAAAAGTGGATTTTTGTGACTTTTGTGGTGTAGATGTGGTCTGTTTGGTGAACTTGTGATGTATAAGTGATATTTTCATGTGAAAATCATATTTCTTATCTTGTTGAACTTGTTTGAGCACAAGGGGAAAACCTAAGTATCTAGGTGGGTGGACGTGTACTAGTATGCTAGTGATCCCATGGGGTTTGGCCTCATTTTAATGTAGAAATATTGAAACTTAAAACACTACCTAAAATATGATGATGATAATTATTGGGGACCACTAGGTTATGAGTATGTTCCCTACTAGTGTCTCGTGCACAAGAACAGATATTGTGATGGTTACTTTCACAAAGATACGAGGTACCTGGGGCCCACAACGAGCTAGTGCCCATGGGTTATTTTCCCATTACTTGTGATAATTAGTTACTTTGTGATTACCATTGGAATACAGTATGGTTGGGTGGTAGTTTTAGTGTATTTTTCATTTTATTTAGAAGTGTTGATTCTTTAAAATAGCCCACTTGAAAACTGGTTTTTATTTAAAGTTGCATCCTTTAGAAATTATAACTAGCATTTCTTGTTTGCCAAAACTTGCAAGATTTTCATATTTGAATGTTTATAACATATAATATATTAGTGTTAGTAACCTACTTGACTTTTTCTCACACCCTACTTACACCTTTGGGTGTATGTAGACTTGGTTTTTTTGTCACAGGTTTGGGAACAGTTTTTAGTGCCAATGGTTCGAGTTTCTAGCAGGTCCTTCAAGGTGTTGTCTTGTGAAGATGGCTCGAGGGAAGTGTCTATTTCGATTAGAATGGTTCTTGGGCTATTAATTGTGGGTTTATATAGTTATTTTAGTCTTTTGTAATTGTTTTAAACTATTTTATTGAATTCTGGTTTTTTGTAAAAGATGGTTTATTTTGAAAAATCCAGATTTGTCATATTGAATTTGTTTGTTGTTTAATGTTTATAAAAT
Organism: Viscum album; assembly: GCA_963277665.1. NCBI lineage: Eukaryota > Viridiplantae > Streptophyta > Magnoliopsida > Santalales > Viscaceae > Viscum > Viscum album. The sequence goes on along the minus strand of OY728140.1, from coordinate 2,103,009,156 downwards.
CAAGTAAACCATAACCCAACATAATTTTATGATACTCGGTCACTTTTGGAAGCACATGGGGATCAGGAACACCCTTAGGGCCTTTTCACGGGCTAGGTTGAGTGTCAATTTTGAAGGAGAGCATATTCGATTCGTGACAAAATGTTATCAAAGGAGGTTCAGGTAAACTCTTGGGGTCATGTTATTTGGGGAATAGTCAGGATAGTGTAGAGTTTGGATTGTAGGGACTTGGAATTCTAGTTATGGGTAGTGTTCCTCATCACCACACCTCATAAATGGATTCGAGTCGCTAGGGGAAGTTAGGATTTATATAAGTCCTTTGGTTTTCTTGGTTTGATAATGATTAGGGGAAATAAAAAGAGAGTTGGGTTAATGGTCTTAGTGAGATCGCAGGGCCTGACAATCCATGTGGAGCTAGAGATATTCCCTATAAAACTATCCATGATAGTGAAGTGATTGGAGTATGGCCTAAACCATATATCCAAGTCACCCATCGAAACTAGTTTCCTCTCACACTGTCTTGTGCCCTTTAGTTTTGAAATCTTAGAAGTCTTTTTTTAAAGAAAAAATGGCATGGTTTTAAGAAGCATAAAGTTTTTTTGAAATTATTTTATAATAAATAGGGAAGGGTTTATTTTTTAAATGGTTTAATTTAAATTTCATAATTGTTTTGAAAGGGTACGTGGTGTGTTTACACCTCTTTTGAAAGCATAAACTTATGTTAAAGTTGGTTTTGAGAAAGTGTTTCCAATAGAGTTTTCTAAACTATTGAAAGGTTTTTTAATGGGATAATATTTTTTGAAATTGATGTGAATATATTGGAAGTGATTTTTAATTTGACTGATTGTTCCTTTCTGAAAATTTTGGTAAGCTGTAATTTGGGTTTGATTTCATGGTTCACAGTTTTGAGAGAAAGAAGAAAGTATTGGTTGACTATTTAGGTTCTAAAAAGTGGAAATATTTTTTGTTTTAACCTTTAGTATTTCCATGAGTGACAACATCATGGGGTTATATGGGATGATTTATGGTTAAAAATCATCCAGTTCATCAATATATGGAATCATTTTCTCCAACTTAGGAGATTGGGTTTACACCATTTCCTTTCTTTATTTTGTGGACCCTATTTTAGTGATCGAGATATCATGGAAGGTTTAAATAGACCTTAGTTTCTTAAGTTAGTTGAATCATGGAAGGTAGAAGTGGTATGTGGTATTTAGTGTGGATGAGTATCTGGAAGGTGTCTAAGAAGGACTCCGGGTCCCTTGTAGTTTCTTCGAAGCAGGTTTCTATATTAAACCACTAGTGTGTGAAATCTGGTAATTAATGGCTATTATGGCCACTTTTTAAAATTCTATGATGTTAGGGGACATTTTATAAGGTCCCTCTCCATTTATTGTTTCTATCATTCACTTTTGTCATGTTCAGTGATGCATTGTGATGTCTCATGCTCGTTTGATTGTAAAGGTGAAGTCGTGCAATCCTATGAGAGTCTCTGTTATGTTTGGAGTACGTCTCCCTCAAAAAAACATCAAAATCCTTTGTTTTAGAGGAATGTGTTTATATGTTCCCTTTCTATATGTTGTTTCTCATGCGAAGATATAAGGTATGATGTGTGTGCATATTATATGCCCTTGTTTCAGTGAAATGTAGGGTTAGGGTAAGTGAGTTGGGAATGTGTTACGTCTTGGAAAACTTATCAAGGTTTTTAGTGTAGTTGTTGGTGGAACCAAAAGAAGATGTTTTGTTCAGGGGGGTTCCAAATCCTAACTATGAGGCCGAAGATGATTCAATCATTTGAGCTCCAGCAATAGGTCCCAGAGAGAAACTGGCATGTAGTCAGGGGAAATATCAGGGTTGTTTAAAACCTTGTACAAAGTCATATCCTCAGTATGAAATATGGGTATAGTTTAAACATCTTGTGTAGTCATATTGCTTTTGTTGTTCCTGTTCGGTTGAAAGAGGTGGAGGGCCTCGTGCCCATGTTACTGCCCAATGTCATTATTTTCCCCTTTGTTTTCCATTGTGTTTTTAGAGTATGGTTGGGAATTTGGATATACAGGTTGAGCATATGGTTTGTGCATGGTTAGTAGTAACCATTCCCTAGAAATCCATGCAAGTAGAAGGATCCACATGGTTAGTGCACGGTTTCCAAAACTGTGCAGATTAACCGTGCGACCGACCCAACTTTTTAAATTTTGGGTTCTTTATGTACCATCCCATGCTGGTTGTTAAGATGGTTGGTTCTTGTGTTAGTGAGACCCACTATGACTCTCATGTGTGTTATTTTGGAAATGTCTAATGGGATTCTTCCCCTTGTACTGGGAGTCTGTTCGGGCCTCCCCCTGTTAGTGTCCTGATTCTATCTTGGGAAATTTCGAGTTGTCTCTTATGGTGGGGATCCCATTTGTGTCTCCCCATACTATTTACTTAGATTGGTCCCTAATCTTTTCTTGGAGGTAGGTAGTCTTGTTTGGAGCTATCTAACTACCTACATCTTCCTTGGGTAAATGTTGGTATTGGAGAACGCCCAATAGTCTAGTTAAAGTAAGGTAAGTGTAACCTTGTTAGTTGTTTTTGTTTGTTTGGGTAAATTGCTAGAATCTAGGTAGGATAGTGTTTGAAGAGTTTTCTTTTGGGATAAATTATGAATGTGCTTGACCATTTTTGGAAAGTGGTGTAAGTTTTGGTTTGTGAGAGTATTCTTTCCTTAATTGATCACTGGAGGTGTTTTGGACTTTGGGGGAGAAACATGGAAAGGGATTCCATATTGGTTTATCGGTTTGGTTTGGTTTTTTCTTTTAGACATGTTGTGGCTTTCTTGGTGCGGAAATATTTATGGTGGGGATAATTTTCACACCCGGATTTTCAATTCCATTCCTTGTTTCAAATCCTCTTTTGGTTCTTATCTTTCTCTTGGTCTCCAGGTGTTTCGAGTTTGAAATTTTGGTTCATGTTGTGTTACTGATCTATGACCTTGGTATTAAGGGTATTGTGTGGTAATTGGACTTCTCTTTTTTCAAAGGGTTTGTATGAGGTTTTGGTGTTTTGAAGTTGTCATATTGAAACTCCTAGTGACACCACTTGTGGGGTAAGTTGTTGTGGTGATTTTCACCCATGGGTTGGATACGTTTTGGGGTAAAAAGATGGTTTCTTTTTGGGACTTTTTCTTCCCTTTCCTTAGAGTTTATTTCACCCTTTCATGAGTTATATAATTTCTATAATCTAGGGTTCGTACATAGGGTTTAACCATGATTATTTTTTGGAGAAATCTTGTGGTCTAGGGATCGATTTATCTTCCTTGTGGGGCGGTGGTGGTGCGGTGGATGTTTCGCACCATGATTTGAGGGTTTCAACACTTTAGGTAGGTGATTCCATGTGTAACCATTCCTTAACGAGTTAGTTTTCTTATTTTTCTGATTTTTCATATTCCTCATATGCTATGTGGGTGTAGAAACCTTTTTTGATGGATTTGGTTAAGCATTTAATTTTATAGTTTCATTTTTGTTTGAAGTTTTGTACTTTTAAAATGTTACACATGTGATATCATTTGTGGTGGTTTTATAAAATATGAAATTGATTTATTAGTTGTTATAAGGGGCTGAAAATTATTCTTTGTTAATGCCTTAGTTTTATGTGGTCCTTGGAAGGGGTTTTTTTAATGAGTTTGATGTGTAAAACTTTGTTATACTTCTTGATATCATTTTATGAAAATGTGTGTTTTTCATGTTAATCTTTTTTGGTATTATTCTAATTGATTTTATAACACTTCAGAGTTGTATTATAAATTTTTCTAGGGCATACAATTCTGTTTGGGATTGTTATTATTGTGTTTTGTCCTTAAAAGAGGGTTTTGAAATGGTTTGTATGCTAAAAATTGTTTTACCCCTTGGGTTGGTTTTAGGAAAATTATAAATGATTTAATGAGTTACACAAAGTGTGAAAAGGATGTTTATGTACAATTTTATGTACAATTTTGGTGGGTGTATATTATTAAAATGTTTTTTTTGAAAGATATTGTGGTCAGTTTTGATATCAAACGTTTTGAGGATGTTTTGAAAATTTTCAAGGTGATTTATGAAATTATGATGTGGGTGACAAACATGTTTGTGGGCTATTTGTGTGAGTGTGATGTACAAAGTGGATTTTGTTTATTAAAAATGTTTTATGTAACATTTAGTGGGATGTTATTCAATTTTTAGCATCTAGGAAGAGATTTTATAAAAAATTGAAAGGATTTGTTTAATTGTGAAAGAAGTGAAAAAAAATGTTATGGACTATTTTGGTGTCAGTATGATTTTAAAATGAACTTGAATGAAAAGGTGGATTTTTTGTGACTTGTGTGGTGTACATGTGGTCTATTTGGTGAAATTGTGATGTGGAATTGATATATTCATGTGAAAATCATATTTATTTTCTTTTTGAACTTGTTTTATCACAAGAGGGAAACTTGGCTATCTAGGTGGGTGGACGTGTACTAGTATGCAAGTGATCCCAGGGGGTTTGGCCTCAGTTTCATGTAGAAAGATTGATTCTTACAACACTAACTAAATTATGATGATGATTATTGGGGACCACTAGGTTATGGGTATGTTCTATACTAGTGGCTCATGCACAAGAATGGATATTTTGATGGTTACTCTCACAGAGATACGAGGTACCTAGGACCCACAGCGAGCTAGTGCCTAGGGGTTATTTTCCCATTTCTTGTGCTCATTAGTTATATTATGCTTACTATCGGCATACGATATAGTTGGATGGAAATTTAAGTAGCTTTTAATTTTATTTATAAGTGTTTATTCTTTAAAATTTCCCACTTGAAAAAAAAAATATTTAATGTTTCATCCTTTAGAAACTGTAACTAACATTTCTTATTTTCCAAAACTTGAAAGATTTTCATCTTTGAATGTTTATCACATAGAATATATTAGTGTTGGTATCCTACTGGGCTTTATCTCACACCCTACTTACACCTTTGGTTGTAAGTAGACTTGGTTATTTTTGTCACGGGTTTGGGTACAGTTTTTAGTGTCAGTGGTTCGGGTTTCAAGCAGGTCCTTCGTGGTGATTTCTTGTGTAGATGGATGAGGGTGGTGCCTCTTTCAATAAGGATGGTTCTTGGTCTATTAATTATGGGTTTCTATAGTTTTTTTAGTCTTTTATAATTGTTTTAAACTATTTAATTAAATTATGGTTTTTTGTAAAAGATGGTTTGTTTGGAAAAATCTAGATTTGTCATATTGAATTTGTTTGTTGTTTAATGTTTTTAAACTTAAGTAAATCATTCCCAAACTTCATTTATGATATATGGGTACTTTTTCTAGTCCATGGAGATTGGGAATGCCTTTCGGTCCTTGTCACGGGCTAGGCCGGGTTCCAGTTTTGATGGAGACCAGATTCGGTTTGTGACATATCTAGTGGATATATAACAACTAGAGTTCCACTATAAGTCTGGTAGAGGGACACTATTACATTGGTTTCCACATGGGTAGCTTTTTTATAATTTTTAAAGAAGGAAATAATTGTAACTATTTTCTATCCTATTAATTACATGACCCCACCCTATGTTCTCCTCATTATATCTTGGATAAATACACCTAATGAGCTCTTATTTACTCATATCAAGATCATATACTCTTTTTTTAAGATCATGCATTGGATTTTGGGTTAGTTCTTAGAGAATAATTATATACATGTCTTTCTATATCTTATAAATTTTACTCTTATTTCTCTTATCTTTATTTCCATTCCATGAGTGGGTTAATTTATTGTGGATTTCACCATATTCATGGTAAAATCCTGTCAAAACACTTTTATTATTCGTTTTTTGGGTTAGAAATTAACTAAGGGAGTGATTTCCAATCATTTTCTCTCTATCTTGATTACTTTATCTTACAAAATGGATTTATTAGAGTTTCCTTAATTTGAGGATTTTATTTATGGATTAGTGGGATTACTATAATTGGGTATTCATTTAGATTAATAATTAGGATTGTAATTGTGACCTTCTTCTACCTAGGTTTTAGATCAATTATATTTGGTATTTTAATTTGATAATTATGGATTCATGGGTAATTCATTAAGAATATTATAGAATATTTTTTTGGTGATTTTAGGGTCTTATCAAGGATCATTTGAATGGATAAATATCTCCAAATTTTAAGTTAATAGGGTCACAAATATTTTAGTGAATCTTCATGATATTTCTAGAATATGTCTACCATAATTTTTTTTAAACTAAAAAACAGGGATAGTTGACAATTTTTAGAATTATAAATAAATATTTATTTCAATGTTATTTTCATATAATAAAAAATCCATAGAAATATAGTTTTATGATATATTATGATTTTTGGGATGGTGATTGTTTTTATTTAAAAAAATTTATATAACATTGTGAGAAAAATAGTCATTGTCAATGTCAATGCATTATTTGAACACAAACACATCAATACCTATAAAGTAGGTTTCATGTAATGTATGCTACCATAACTTATATCGTCCTTATATGGTACCCTATAATTGAAATGTGGTGTCATTTATGTTTGACTAGATGATATCAATGAACATTGTTTCTTGTTCCAATGATCCGAAAAAAACATGTGTCTTTGATTTTTATTCAAAAAAGGAAAACCCCCTAAACTAAATGTCAAAGTAGTATAGATCTGATATGTTAAGCATAAATGTTTTTAATCTTTACTGTATGATACCAAGAGATACCATTTCATCACCACAAAACCTGGTTGAGTTAAAATATAATGATCCAAACTTAAATTTGGTTAAGTGTTTGATTAGTGAAAATGTGATAAAAGAATTAGCTAAGTTTACAGATATGATGAATCTTATTTATATTTGGCCTTTACCACAAAATTTTTTTCTAAATAAAACATAATTCACATAAAATATAAATATTTTTTAAAATGAGGAGTAAAGTTGTTTTTTATTTGGTTTTGATCTTAAATTCATAATTTTATTTTATAAAACCACTCTTCTGTTTGTTAATTTAAATGTTAATTTTTAGATAAAGTACATTTCAAAGTAAAAGTTTAAAAATTTATTTTATTGTGTGAATATTTTGTATTATATAAATTTAGTGTAAAAAATTTCCTTAAAGTGTTATCATTCCTAAGAAAACAATTTCACCAATAAAGTTATAAATAATAAAAACATTTTTAAACTATACCTTATCTTATTAATTAGGATCCAAAATTCAATACATGTGTCCTACTTCATTCCTCGTTGAGGTTATAGTAGTTAAATAATGGTTATGAAAAATATTTCACTTAATATTTTATTTTGTTTAACTCTATATTTTAACAATATAATGATTAAAACATATTATTACTGGATTTAAAACAAATAATGTGATTCTATAAAAAATCAATACTTGGAATGACTATCTACTTGATTTATTTAAAGATCATACTATATTATGAATTGGTAAATGTTTAATATTATGTTTATAAACATGTATATTAACACGATTATGTCTCCAAAAGTTTATATAGTGTCAATTTTCTTCTTTTGTGTGTTTTAAATCTCATTATGCTATTACTATAGTGAATTCTAGTATTGGATCATGTCCTATTACTTCCAATTAAATGAGAATGATTAAATTATGAATAAAATTCTATATGTCATGGAAACTAATTTTGATAGTTGATAAGAATTCTAGTTGGGTTATGTTTGTGTATGTCTATTCTTTCATATACCCTATTTAAGTGTGTCCGCCAACCAATGATGTACAGGGTTGAATGGTATGATTGTTTCACCCTAACTACTGTATATCCCTTCCCTTATCCCATGGGATGGGACTTGGACCAAACTTTTTATGTGCATTCCCCTTTCATTGGGATAAGAGTTTCCCTCTGACTTCCAAGGTGATGGAGAAATTTGATAATCACATAGAGAATATGTCAATATAATTCCATACAATACCAAATTTAGATATAAGGTATCAACCAAAAGAAGTCTTAATTCAAGAACAGAGTGATGAACATAATTCTATGGTATATTTATGTATGGACACTTTCAATATTATGGTTTACATGTTATGACTTAAATTACATTCTCATTATAATTTCCATGACTTTATTTATAACTTCTATAAATACTAATTTAATATATATATATATATAAGTATAAATTTTCATGTATAGACTTAATCATTAATCACTAAGTTGAGGATTTTTGGTGGTTCCCTGCTGAGTATGTATATTCTCACACCTATTATAGCGTCCCGCCATTTTATAACAAAAACTTTCATTACATTACACAAATCTGAGGATCGTTAAGGTTTAGTGTCTTGGAAACAAGGATCATAATACATAAAAAAACATAAAACATTCTTCTTAAACACTTGAAAGGCATCTCCTTAAGTTTATTCTAGGTTCATTACTGCATCTCATAACCTGGGGACATACATCAAAAGACAGGGTGAGCAGAAGGCCCAGTAAGGGAAACAAGAGGAACATTTTACATGTGAACTTGAGATACTTCAATAAGGACATGAAAAGAACTTTAAGGCATGAGAAAGAAATCATGAGGCATTTCATAATAAAAATAACATTTTTCATAACTTGAAGATGTGGCTACATCATTTAACATATACAATCATGAACATATCACCAAGGTCCATCCCCAAGGTGTCATTTGAAAATTACCAAGGTTATTCACCAAGGTATCGTGAAAATTGTAATCTCTAGTGGTTACATCATTACCCAATGCATTGGAGCGCTATCAGGGCGCACCCTTAAATTTGCCTTTATTATCATGTGAGACACATATATCATCATCAAACATTTCATAAATAACCCACATAGCATAAAATAAATGGGTTTCATTTCATAATCATAACGTTTTAAAAACTGCTTTAAAGACATGATCTTTACGTCACTTTAAACCCACGGAAAGGGAAAGCGGGTCTCATGTATGTAAATACCAGAATTTAAAATGGAACATTTTGATATATATGTGAATACCATTGTAGAAATAAGAGCTTTGAGTATTCACTTTATAACATAAAATAATTTTTTGAGAAAAGAGAGAGGCATTTTGAGGGGAAAATTCTGCAGCATAACGGCTAAGTTTCTGGGTTTTAGAAAACATTGAAATGAGAGGGGACATGGGTCACCCACTCATAAATGATCCATAAAACAGTAGGGTGAAAGAATAAGGACATATGGACATGGTAATGAAATTTTAGGGACATACCATTTGAAATGAAAAACATGGAAGGAAAAAGATTAGATTTCTCTTATGAAAATTCGGCAGCCTTACGGCGTCACTTAACTTCAAAAGAAAATGATTTGACAAGATCAAAAAAGGGTCCCTCATCATATGATCATAAGAGATCAGTATGATTGATATAGAGATCATACCCCAACATAATAAAAAGGAACTTGAAAGACTTGACATGAAAATCGAACTTGAAAAATGAGAAGGGTGAAAGAATCCCTTAAAAATTCGGCAGCCTAACGGCGTCACTTAAACATTCTTAAAACGAATTGATGAGAGCAAGGGGGGTCTCTCATCATATGAACATGAAATAGGCAGTAGGATGAATATAAAAGAACATCCTCCAACATAAGAACATGGAATATAAAAGAAATGACATAAAAGAGATTACTTGAAAAGAAAGAGAGGGGTCGGATCCCTTACCTTAAAATGTGACTCTTGAAACTCAAAGGATTGGACCTTGAGGGATTGGGGCACCTTGGGAGGACTCTTTGGAAGGTAAGAAGACCAGAACTTCGTTGGGGGAGAGTTGGGAGTGAAAACTAAGGGAGGAAAGGGTGGGTATTTATAGGGAAAGTGAGGGGACAAAGCATTAATGGCCAAGGGACACCTCACATGTGCTTTTCTCAAACCCATGTGCTCTCCCTTGGCATTTATCATGGAGTTAGGCCACATGGGGCCCCCAAAACAATAATTCATCACCCTTGGCCGGCCAACCCTCAAAAGATCTCATGACATCATCATGACACCATTATGATGTCATTAAACATACCGAAACCCTAAAACTGTATTTTTACTATTCACTGAAAATTCAACTTTCTCAGAATAACCCCAAAATTTCACCTTAACCAAAAATCAATGCTCTGATTTCAAAAATGAAATCCATTTTATAAAAATAATTTTCTAAATATTTTTAATTTAATTTTTAAATAAAAACACTATTCATCGAAAATTCACTTTTTTCAGAAAAATCCCCAAAAATTACCTTAACATAATATCGATGCTCTGAGTTCAAAAATAAAGTCCTTTTTATAAAAATAATTTTCTAATTATTTTTAATTAAATTTTTAATTAAAAAACACTATTCATCCGAAAAAACTAATACTTGAATAATAATTTATGAAACCGTTATTTAACCATTTTATTGAATCACATTACTTAATCTAGGTGTCTAAATTATATTAAAACTTTCTTTGAGTGAAATTACTAATCCATTTGGTCACATTACTAATCCTAAGCGTAAAATCACTATTCATAATTTACTATTCATCAAAAATTAAGTTGATCTTATTAGACTCCAAATTCCTTACTGAACACTTTTGTAGAAGACCATTTTTTGAAAATCATTACACATCATTAGTTATTTAGGGTTTACATAAATATTTCAAAATATCCCTTTTTCAAAATTCATCAATAAAATACATTCTAAAATTATCTAGACATTTGAAATTTCACAAACATCACTAAAGGAAGAAATCTCAATTTATTCACCCGAAAGGATTACACAAGGAAACTAGGGTCTCATCACATATCCCCTTATAACACTGGCATAAGACCTAAGTGTAAGGTGTGCTATGGTGAGAGAATCTGAGGGAGTCTCAGATAACATTGCCCTAGTAGCAATCTCCACTAACTTGAACTTCTCCTGCAAGCGTTTTCGTTCAAGCTTGACATGCTGGAGCTCGGCTTGGGCTTGGTCCAAAGCGAAGCCCACAGATGCTACCTCCTTCCCAAGCTCTGATAAGTGGGCTTCGTAAGGGTTGAGTCTACTGGATGAAGCCATCAACTCCTCTTTCTGCATTAACCATTAACATCTTAATAAATCATTAAGAGTAAGTTAATATACTACTCAAAAAGATTGGGTCGTTACATTCTTCCCCCCTTAAGAAATTTCGTCCCCGAAATTTACACTTGAGGCCTAGTCGAAAAGGTGAGGGTACTTTTGCTTCATCGTTTCCTCGGGCTCCCAAGTCACTTCTTCGTACTTATGATTCCTCCACAACACTTTCACAAGGTGGGTAGTCTTGTTTCGTAGAACCTTGTCTCTACGGTCTAAGATCTCCACTGGCTGCTCCTCATAAGAGAGGTCATGTTCAAGTTGTACCACCTCTGGGTTCAGTACATGCGAAGGGTCGGGTATGTACTTCCTCAAGAGAGATACATGGAAGACATCATGAACTTGAGCTAGGTTCGGTGGAAGTTCTAGACGATAGGCCACTGCTCCTATGCGATCAAGGATTTCATAGGGGCCAATGTACCTAGGGCTGAGCTTTCCTTTCTTCCCAAACCGCATGACTCTCTTCCATGGGGAAATTCGAAGGAAGACTTTGTCACCAACACCAAACTCCAAGTCTCTTCGTCGATTGTCAGCATAGCTCTTCTGCCGACTCTGAGCAGATTTTATGTGTTGTTGGATGGCATGAACTTGTTCTGTCATTTCTTGCACAAGATCAGGCCCAAGAAGCTTCCTCTCACCAGTTTCATCCCAACAAGTAGGAGTTCTACACCGCTTTCCATACAGAGCTTCATAGGGTGCCATCTGAATACTCGCATGGAAGCTGTTGTTATAGGAGAACTCCACTAATGGAAGGTGTTGATCCCATCCACCTTTAAATTCCATTGAGCATAATCTCAACATGTCTTCTAGTGTCTGAATAGTCCTTTCAGATTGGCCATCAGTTTGAGGATGATAGGCCGTACTAAAATTCAATTCAGTATTCAGAGCATGCTGAAGACTTCTCCAGAATTTTGATGTGAATCTTGGGTCACGATCAGATACGATGGATAGTGGTACCCCATGCAGCCTTACCACTTCCTTCACATATATCTTGGAAAGCTGATCCAGAGAGAAATCTTCCCGAATAGAGATAAAATGGGCTGTCTTGGTGAGACGGTCCACAATAACCCATATCGCATTGTTTCCTTTGGATGTTTTTGGGAGACCAGTTACAAAGTCCATGGTGATATTATCCCACTTCCATACTGGTATGGGTAGCAGTTGTAATACCCCCTTAGGAAGTTGTCTTTCTGCCTTTACTTGCTGACACACCAGGCACCTTGTAGTGTAATCGGCAATCTCCCTCTTCATGTTATCCCACCAATAATGATCACGAAGGTCTCTATACATCTTAGTGCTTCCCAGATGTATAGAGAAAGTAGAGCTATGAGCTTCATCCATCAGTTCTTTCTTTATCTCCGGAATAGATGGAACACATAGTCTTGTATGAAATTTCAATACACCTTCTTGATCAATATTGAAATCAGGGAACTTCCCATCCTTTACAGCCTCGAACTTCTCCTACAGCAAAGGATCTTCTTTTTGAGCCTTCTTGATCTTCTCTAGTAATGAAGGTTGAGAAATCATTTGGGATAGGGTTGATGATGTCCCTTTCCTTATAATTCCCATGTCCAGTTTTACTAGATCTTTAATCAAGGGGTCTCCCAGGATCCTCATTGTTGCCAGAACAACAGGATCTTTCCTGCTTAACGCATCCACGACTTTGTTTGCTCTTCCAGGGTGATAATGAATTGAACAATCATAGTCTTTAATAAGCTCCAACCATCTCCTTTGTCTCATGTTCAATTCTTTCTGTGTGAAAATATACTTTAGACTTTGGTGGTCAGTGTATATATCACATTTCTCCCCATAAAGATAGTGCCTCCATATCTTTAGAGCAAAAACAACTGCCGCCAGCTCTAGATCATGCGTAGGATAATTCTGCTCATGAATCTTCAACTGTCGAGATGCATAAGCAATTACTTTGTCATTTTGCATGAGGACGCACCCAAGCCCTTTCAGAGATGCATCGCTAAAAATAACGAATCCTTCTCCGATAGAGGGTAGTGTTAATACAGGTGCAGTAACCAATCTCTTCTTCGGCTCTTGGAAACTTTCCTCGCATTCCTTTGTCCAGATGAACTTAACCCCTTTTCGAGTCAACTTGGTTAGTGGATTAGAAAGCCGTGAAAAGTTTTTCACAAACCTCCTATAATATCCCGCTAAACCAAGGAAACTACAAATCTCAGTTACTGTTGTGGGTTGAGGCCACTTCTTCCACAACCATTGTCTTTGCAGGGTCAACTGAGATTCCTTCATTGGTTACGATGTGCCCCAAGAAAGCCACTTGTTGTAACCAAAACTCACACTTGCTGAACTTCCCAAAGAGCCTCTCCTTCCGTAGAGTTTTCAAAATAACCCTCAGATGATTTTCATGCTCCTCACGACTTTTTGAATATATCAAAATATCATCAATAAAAACTACCACAAAGTTATCAAGGTAGTCCTTAAAGACTCTATTCATCAAATCCATGAAAATAGCAAGAGCATTAGTCAAGCCGAAGGGCGTAACAGTAAACTCATAATGCCCATATCTTGATCGGAAGTCAGTCTTTGGAATATCTTCCTTCTTCACCCTCAGTTGATGATAACCAGATTGAAGGTCAATCTTAGAGAAGAATTGAGCCCCACGAAGTTGGTCAAATAAATCATCAATTCTTGGAAGAGGGTATCTGTTCTTCACTGTGATCCCGTTCAGTTCTCTATAATCAATGCATAGCCGCATTGATCCATCCTTCTTCTTCACAAAGAGAACTGGTGCTCCCCAAGGAGACACACTCGGTCGGATAAACCCCTTCTCCAAGAAGTCTTGGAGTTGTTTCTTTAGCTCCTCTAGCTCCACATTTTCCATTCTATACGGAGTCTTTGATATCGGTTGAGACCCAGGTACGAGTTCAATGGAGAACTCTACCTCTCTTTCTGGGGGAGGTCCAGGTAACTCCTCAGGAAATAAATCCATGTATTCCTGAACAATCAGAACATCTTCAATTTGTATGCTCCCTTTCCCTTCTTCATCATCACCGATTAACTCCATAAAGAAAGCTATGGGAGGTGCTTCTAGATAGGGATCAGTTCGGGATATCTCTCCTCGAAAGATAACTGTAGGTCGTTCATTCAAGACTACTGAGATTTCCTTACTTCTGCATTTGATCTTAGCATTATACTTTGAGAGCCAGTCCATCCCTAGTATAACGTCGAATTCCATCATGGGGATGACTACTAGATTTGCGATAAGATTGTGCTCACCAAAGTAAACACTAGAGTCTCTAAACACTGTTGATGCATGGATAATCCCACTTGGAGTCTTGACTGACAACTATACCTCAAGAAATTCGGGGATTGATTCTATATTCTTTGCAAACTTGGAAGAAATAAAGGAATATGTAGAACCAGAATCAAATAAAGCACTTGCTAGTTTTGAGAGGACAACAAGAGTACCTGCTACCACATCGTTCGGAACTTCAACTTCAGTTGTTGTGATAGCGAAAGCACGACCTTGCTATCTTGGACTCTGCTGAGGTTGATGGTGATTCCCCTCCACCTCCCTCGGATTTGGACATTGATTAGCAAAGTGCCCAAGCTGTCCACACTTGAAGCATGTGACTTCGGGTAGGGCCAGAACCATCTTTCCTCTGTCATTAGTGTTGGGAAGTTGAGGCTTCACATCACCACGACAATTCCGAGAAATATGGCCTTCTTTTCCACACCTATAGCACTTGCCACTTCCGATCAAGCAGTTCCCCGGATGCTTCTTCCCACATTTATTGCATGTGGCATGTTGCATATGCTTTCCACCTCTTTCCTGATCAAAACTTCTTCCCAGGCTCGGTTCTAGAGTTCTCTTCATCTCATTAGATTTTTGAGACCACTGTGTCTCCCCAAACTCCAGTTCAACTTTCATAGCACTTCGAACTATTTCTTCATAGCTATCGTAGTCCCTGATGGCTAGATTCTTCCGCAGATGTGGTCGTAGTCCGCCAAAGAATCTATCAACCTTCCCATTAGGGTCCATGACAAAGATTGAGGTATAACGGGAAAGCCTTGTGAAGTTCATCTCATAGCTTCCGACAGATTCGTTCTCCTTCTGCTTCAGCTCGAGAAACTCTTTCTCCATTTTCATCCTCATGGAACGAGGGAAATACTTGTTAAAGAAAATCCCCCGAAATTCTTCCCACTCCATAGCTTCCATCTCTCCTCGTGGCTTCGTGTTTTTGATCAGTGACCACCACTGATCAGCTTCTCCCTCTAGGCGGTAAACAGCAAGGGTGACTTTTTCTTGTTCCGAACAATGAAGTACAGAAAAGATCTTTTCAATGGAGCTTATCCATTGTTCCGCAACCAATGGGTCAGTAGATCCAATGAATGTTGGCGGTCGTTGATGCATGAAGGAATCAACAGAAAGTTGTTCCCTTCGTGGTGAGGTCGGCCTCTCAGCTTGATTCAAGTTATTACTCATAACTTGAGTCAGTTGGTTCATCATTCGCATGAATGTTTCCATTCCGGCTTCCATCAGAGGGCCGTCAGCACATGGTGCATTGCGGTCACCATCGGCACGGTTTCTCCTATTGCCCGCCATTTTCTAAAAGAATAAAACCTTAGTGAGAAAATTATTTCACTTATGAATCTTTTAACTAAGACTTCGTGCTTAGACAATTATAGTTCTCTATAATTCCTTCATAATGATTCATAAAAAGCATGTGATTAACCAAACATATCCCCCGGGAGTGTCGTAACCAAGAGTGCAGCAAGGCCCGTTATCGTGCACCAGTTCCCGTTCGAGTCTAGCTCAAAGCGGTGTTTTCGGGTTTTACCCCTATGTACATTTTTTCCAGAGCCGCCTCTACCTGCTCGTATCCAGACAGGGATGTATTTGTTTGATAGACCACTTACTCAATACTTACCAAAATACCAGGAAGTTTTCCTATATTTAAACTTTTCTATAGGGTTCTTCCTAAAGTTTTTATATCCTAATTTCCACAAATAACTAAACCATCCTTTGATACCAACTATAGCGTCCCGCCATTTTATAACAAAAACTTTCATTACATTACACAAATCTGAGGATCGTTAAGGTTTAGTGTCTTGGAAACAAGGATCATAATACATAAAAAAAACATAAAACATTCTTCTTAAACACTTGCAAGGCGTCTCCTTAAGTTCATTCTAGGTTCATTACTGCATCTCATAACCTGGGGACATTCATCAAAAGAAAGGGTGAGCAGAAGGCCCAGTAATGGAAACAAGAGGAACATTTTACATGTGAACTTGAGATACTTCAATAAGGACATGAAAAGAACTTTAAGGCATGAGAAAGAAATCATGAGGCATTTCATAATAAAAATAAAATTTTTCATAACTTGAAGATGTGGCTACATCATTTAACATAGACAATCATGAACATATCACCAAGGTCCATCCCCAAGGTGTCATTTGAAAATTACCAAGGTTATTCACCAAGGTATCGTGAAAATTGTAATCTCTAGTGGTTACATCATTACCCAATGCATTGGAGCGCTATCAGGGCACACCCTTAAATTTGCCTTTATTATCATGTGAGCCACATATATCATCATCAAACATTTCATAAATAACCCACATAGCATAAAATAAATGGGTTTCATTTCATAATCATAACGTTTTAAAAACTGCTTTAAAGACATGATCTTTACGTCACTTTAAACCCACGGAAAGGGAAAGCGGGTCTCATGTATGTAAATCCCAGAATTTAAAATGGAACATTTTGATATATATGTGAATACCATTGTAGAAATAAGAGATTTGAGTATTCACTTTATAACATAAAATAATTTTTTGAGAAAAGAGAGAGGCATTTTGAGGGGAAAATTCTGCAGCATAACGGCTAAGTTTCGGGGTTTTAGAAAACATTGAAATGAGAGGGGACATGGGTCACCCACTCATAAATGATCCATAAAACAGTAGGGTGAAATAATAAGAAGGACATATGGACATGGTAATGAAATTTTAGGGACATACCATTTGAAATGAAAAACATGGAAGGAAAAAGATTAGATTTCTCTTATGAAAATTCGGCAGCCTTACGGCGTCACTTAACTTCAAAAGAAAATGATTTGACAAGATCAAAAAAGGGTCCCTCATCATATGATCATAAGAGATCAGTATGATTGATATAGATATCATACCCCAACATAATAAAAAGGAACTTGAAAGACTTGACATGAAAATCGAACTTGAAAAATGAGAAGGGTGAAAGAATCCCTTAAAAATTTGGCAGCCTAACGGCGTCACTTAAACATTCTTAAAATGAATTGATGAGAGCAAGGGGGGTCTCTCATCATATGAACATGAAATAGGCAGTAGGATGAATATAAAAGAACATCCTCCAACATAAGAACATGGAATATAAAAGAAATGACATAAAAGAGATTACTTGAAAAGAAAGAGAGGGGTCGGATCCCTTACCTTAAAATGTGACTCTTGAAACTCAAAGGATTGGACCTTGAGGGCTTGGGTCACCTTGGGAGGACTCTTTGGAAGGTAAGAAGACCAGAACTTCGTTGGGGGAGAGTTGTGAGTGAAAACTAAGGGAGGAAAGGGTGGGTATTTATAGGGAAAGTGAGGGGACAAAGCATTAATGGCCAAGGGACACCTCACATGTGCTTTTCTCAAACCCATGTGCTCTCCCTTGGCATTTATTATGGAGTTAGGCCACATGGGGCCCCCAAAACAATAATTCATCACCCTTGGCTGGACAACCCTCAAAAGATCTCATGACATCATCATGACACCATTATGATGTCATTAAACATACCGAAACCCTAAAACTGTATTTTTACTATTCACTGAAAATTCAACTTTCTCAGAATAACCCCAAAATTTCACCTTAACCAAACATCAATGCTCTGATTTCAAAAATGAAATCCATTTTATAAAAATAATTTTCTAAATATTTTTAATTTAATTTTTAAATAAAAACACTATTCATCGAAAATTCATTTTTTTCAGAAAAATCCCCAAAAATTACCTTAACATAATATCGATGCTCTGAGTTCAAAAATAAAGTCCTTTTTATAAAAATAATTTTCTAATTATTTTTAATTAAATTTTTAATTAAAAAACACTATTCATCCGAAAAAACTAATACTTGAATAATAATTTATGAAACCGTTATTTAACCATTTTATTGAATCACATTACTTAATCTAGGTGTCTAAATTATATTAAAACTTTCTTTGAGTGAAATTACTAATCCATTTGGTCACATTACTAATCCTAAGCGTAAAATCACTATTCATAATTTACTATTCATCAAAAATTAAGTTGATCTTATTAGACTCCAAATTCCTTACTGAACACTTTTGTAGAAGACCATTTTTTGAAAATCATTACACATCATTAGTTATTTAGGGTTTACATAAATATTTCAAAATATCCCTTTTTCAAAATTCATCAATAAAATACATTCTAAAATTATCTAGACATTTGAAATTTCACAAACATCACTAAAGGAAGAAATCTCAATTTATTCACCCGAAAGGATTACACAAGGAAACTAGGGTCTCATCACATAGCCCCTTATAACACTGGCATAAGACCTAAGTGTAAGGTGTGTTATGGTGAGAGAATCTGAGGGAGTCTCAGATAACATTTCCCTAGTAGCAATCTCCACTAACTTGAACTTCTCCTGCAAGCGTTTTCATTCAAGCTTGACACGCTGGAGCTCGGCTTGGGCTTGGTCCAAAGCGAAGCCCACAGATGCTACCTCCTTCCCAAGCTCTGATAAGTGGGCTTCGTAAGGGTTGAGTCTACTGGATGAAGCCATCAACTCCTCTTTCTGCATTAACCATTAACATCTTAATAAATCATTAAGAGTAAGTTAATATACTACTCAAAAATATTGGGTCGTTACACCTATAACACCCCAAGCTTCTACGGTACGCTTCTCTTTGAATAATGTGATAGCATGTGTTGTACGCAACACCGAGTTCTAACACACCATAACCAATTAAACTAGCCGTTATGAATGGTAATACCTAATTTTTGAAATTATATATATTTTATATTTCAAAATGGACTTCATTTTTGGATTCGGAATATCGAATTTAGCCTAATGTGAAATTTTGGTACTTTTCAGATAACTTTAATATTTTGATGAATAGTGAAAATTACAAAATTTTAATTAAAAACAACTTTTTTAATAAAAATAATTAATAGTGATAAATTATGAATTTGAGTGGTTTTAAAGTATATTTAGAATATATTTTTACCATTTAATATAATTTTGGTCATTTGACATAATTTTACAATTAAACTGAACATAAACAAGTGTCAATCTTTTGATAGTTGTTATCTCTTAAAAACACGCTTTTTGTTTTGGCAGCGGGAATTAATTTTAAATTAATTTCTTCCACTTCTGTGTTCTGAATTTAGAAAAATTGATTCCATATTTTGAATCAGGATTTTCAAAATTGTGTAAATAGGTAACTTTTATTTTTAGACAATTTGAATAATTACTGCGGTAAATATTTTATTTACCAAGGTTAAGGGTAAATCCGGTAAATAAGGTTTAAAAAATAATATTATAATAATACTAAATTACCCTAAAACATGTCCTAGACTTATTGGTTGATAAGTATTCGACCATAGGAATCTTTGGATCGATTTTGGGACCCCATGGTGCCACTTGTAGGTGACAGGGACACTTTATTTTAATTAAGTTAAAATGAATACAAAAATGACACAAGCATATATCTTTTAGGAAAACAATTTTTACATAGGGTTATATATGTTGGATTTTAGATTATAAATATTCATTAGAAATATAAAAAGATTTCCTACGTAATGATATTTTATTTATAATTTTTAGACATTAAATAATTTAATTTATTTATGACACAATAATGATGAAGTAATTACTATAATAGTGAAAAGTTAAAATAATTGATATTATTAATACCCAAATAAATATAATATGAAACTTTTAATGAATTAAACTAATTTTCTAGGATAATATGATATATTAGTATTTATTTAATTGACTTTGTTCGAAGTAATCAATCTGTTATGAGTTTCACAAAAATCAACTATTAAATAGTTTCAAAATTGACATAAAAGAGTTCTTAAAACAAAATTTATATTATTAATTGATATTAAATTCCTAAAAATCTAAGGTTCGGCCAAGAAACTTATATCATGATAGGTTAATCATTAATGGATCACTTGTGGGTCTCTTGGATGTATATAGTAAGTTTATTAACCATATTATATAAAAATACAAAGAGACATTGTAAAAGTGAAACTAATTAACTTAGAATTAATACTTAAAGATAAGGTTAATATAAGTACCCAAACCTGTCTAAATTCTATTGGTTGAGTTGTTTTCGACCCATACCCACCTTAACATTTAAATAATTAACTTTGGAGCCATTAGAAACCGAATATGAATTTATTATAAATTAATATTTCTAGTTTTTCCAAAGGTGCCCCTCACCCCTCTTATAAAAGGGCACTCCTCCTTCTCATTTATTAACACCTTTAAAGCCTTTTGGTTCGGCCAAAATATACCCAAATACTCTCCCAACTTCCCTCACTACAACCTAGAGGCATTAGTTTGATCAAAAAGCCAACCTAAGGAGCCCTTTTGATCAAATCAAAAGGAAGAACCCGAAGAAGAGGTAATGTTTTCACCACCCCTTTTCAAGTTCCTTTCTTCTTCCACTTCTTCTTTCTTTGTTATTACCATTCTAAAATAATAACTCCAGTATCTCACATATAATATGATGTTATTATAAATATGGTACAACCATATTCAGTATTCTATCCATCCTTTGAATAACATGTCACCATACGTGCGTACGTACGGCTTATCGTCTCCATGTCGTGGTGTAATTGTTATTCAATATATTATTATTTGAATGGGTATAATAATGATGTGTAACTCATGTAAATATTAAATATGACATGTTAATAATTTTTTATATATGATATACCATCCATTTATATATTATTTTAATATCAAAAGAATGATATTGTCGCTCGTGCGTACGTACGGACTACCGTCTCCAGGAACGCGATGAGATTCATTCTCCATCATATCCATTCAAGTATAATTATCATTTGATGATTTAAAAATGATGTTTAAGGACTTTATATCATTCTGGATATGAATAAGATACAACAAACACGGCTTATGTAACAAAACATATAAAATAAAATGAGTAAGTTAACACCCGAAAGGACGATAATTCTAAGATATTATTAACAAATCAATGTTAAAAGATAATATATGATATGATATTAATATATATGATTATTCTATAATTTAATAACAATCATTTCACCATTATAAAGGAGGTTAACCTACCCCAACCAAGTAAAAGTACAAGGTAAGGGGTTTTCATCTCACTCCATATTCCCGTGAGATTCATGCCATATTGCCACCATCACCTTTTGTGTGGTGTATGTACTACCCATAATTATATTCTTTGTGTAATACACTCTAATTTATGTGTATTTACATATTCATTGTATGATACATCTTTCATGGGTTGTATGTTTCATAAGTTACCAAATTGGTAAGGGTTTATTTCGCAATCTCTTCATTATCCGATGTTGTTTATACGTAATAATCTACTGAGATCTCTTTATCATCCACATCCATTTTTCTTAAAAATGTATTTCAAAACATTTTTACTATTCACAAGAATATGGTTTAAAGTCATTTATACCCTTGTTTGACTTTTTATAAGAGGTTTATAAAGGAATCTTTCCGTCGTTTTCCAAACAAGGTGCTTTTTAACCTTTTCGACAAAATTAAGGTAAGAATGTTTTTTTTAACTTATACAGCGGGTGCGGCTATTTTCCTCCGTTATAAAATCTTCGAAGCTTCCCTTACAAGCTTATAAGAATATTTTCAAAGAAAATGTTTTATTTTATAAATATATGACTCTTAAATGATTTCAAAATAGAAAGAGATATTTCTCTAAAAAGAGTTTTGATTTCATCTATGTCAACATCCTTTGATGGATTTTACGCTTATTTGAAGTTGATTTATTATGATACAAAACTTCTATATTGTATTGAAGGTTTTGTGATATGTTTGACTGTGGATGTGCTATTTTTATACCATTCATGGTTTATGGTGAAAGTATTGACATTTCGTATGCTAATCTTAATACGAATGTTTATGTTATGTTTAAACCTTTTCATATGGGAATGAATTGGACTTAATATGTGACGGGTGGAGCCCACTATAGCTCCTCGATGCATCAGTAGGTCTCATGAGACAAACTAGTGTCTTGGCACAAGGCCTTCACAAAATCTTATTTTTAGTCTTGGCACGAGGCCTTGGCTATGTGGTTATGATAGTCTGGCATTATGCATTCCATCATTATGAAAGTGGTTATTGATATTGCATGTGATTATTCGATTACTAGAATATCCATGTGAATAAGTAAATGGCATTATTACATTTTACTTTTGCCATACTATGTTGAAGTTCAAGTTTAAAAGGTTTTTTTTAGTAATGCATTGCCTTAAATGTTTATGCTTATTTTTGAAAGTTCCGCTATATTGTTATCCTTACTGGGCATTTGATCTCACCCCTTTTCTATGTTTTATTTTTTCCAGGATGTGAAGAAATAAGTTATGAATGACCTACAGGGATTTTATGTGGGGATATGAGTGTGGAATATGGAGACTATGTTGTTGTATATGTTTTTCACTTTATGATGTAATGTGAAACTTTATGAATATATCTAGTGTTTCCAAGGCTACTAAACCAATCGTTCTTTCGAGATTTGATCTTTCTTGTGATCATTCCAATGTTATGTAATAATGCACCAACTCTGGGTAACTAGGGTTGGGGCGTTACAGTTGGTATCAGAGGAAGTTTAGTACAAACCTTGGAAGCTAGATTTATATAAACTCTGATTAGAGCACGTAGACCTAAGATGAACTTTGAGGATTAGTATAGAAGAACTTCCTAGAATTTTGGTATTGTAGAGATTTTGTGATTTTTCCGAGCAATACATCCCTGTCTGGATACGAGAAGGTAGAGGCGGCTCTGGCACAGATGTACCTAGGGGTAAAACCTAAAAACACCGCTTTGAGCTAGACTCGAACGGGAACTGGTGCACGAAAACGGGTCTTGCTGTACTCTTGGTTACGACACTCCCGGGGGATATGCTTAGGATAACTCTCATTTTCTTTTCAAATCATTATGAAGGGTTTATGAGTATATACTTCCTCAAAGAAAACATTTTTATGATTATGGATTATATCCATAAATAGTTCAATTTATGTTAAGTGTTTTATAAGTATGGGATTATGTATTTTGATTCATAAACTGATCTAGTTTATGCCATTGTTTAGAAATGGAACCTAGTGGAAGAAATGGAAACCGTATCAATGCACGCACTCCATGTAGGGATTTCCCTCCTGCTCAAGATAATTATAGTGGAGTTGGTGATGCAACTGGTGCCGATCAGCTAATCACCATACTGCGACAACTTACTCAGGTTATGAATAATAACCTTACCCGTATGGAGCACCCTGATCCACAGCGTGGAGGATCAATGTTAGATCGATTCATGAGGAAACAACCACCAACGTTCAATGGGAGTACAAATCCCTTAGTAGCTGAGCAATGGATAAATTCCCTAGAGAAAATATTTCAGGCTTTGGGGAGCAGTGAAATGGAAAAATTTATCATGGAAGTTTACCGCCTCACTGGAGATGCTGATCAATGGTGGTCATTGATTCAAAACATGAAGGAAGATGATGAAGTATCAAATATGGAATGGAGGGAGTTCAAAGATCTTTTTTTAGAAAAATACTTTCCTCACGGCCATCGAGCAGATATGGAAAGGCAATTTCTGAGTCTGAGACAGAAGGAGGATGAGAATGTTGCAAAGTATGAGGCTAACTTTACAAGGTTAGCAAGGTATGCTGGAGATTATATACGTAACCCAATAAGTAAGATTGATCATTTCTTTGATGGGTTAAAACCATTTCTTCATCGAGCATTAGTCTCACAATCCTTTTCATCGTACGAAGACCTTGTCTCATGTGCTATCAAGACTGAAAAGGAATTCTCTAAGTCTTATGACTTTAAAGAAAAGAAAGAGAAGAAGAGACCTTCTGATCAATCTGGGAATGGAAATAAGGGGAATAAGGGAAAGGTTGAATATCCATCCTGTGGTAAATGCGGGAAGAAACATCCTGGTACTTTCTTGAAGGGAATGGGAGTCTGTTACAAGTGTGGTGAAAAAGGCCACCAAGCTCGTGATTTCAAGGGGAATAAGGAAGCTACCAATGTTCAGTGCTACAATTGCAGGGAGATGGGGAATTATGCAAATGAATGTCCTAAGCGTCAGGAGAACTTACCTCAGAAAAGGCCAAGGGATCAAGGCCAGGCTTATGCTATCACTACTACTGAGGTAGAAGCTCCGAAGACGTGGTGGCAGGTAATTTAATGGTTTCCTCAAGTTTAGTAAATGCATTATTTGATTCTGGATCATCGCGTTGTTTCATATCTTCCCAGTTTGCTAAGAAAATTAGATATTTCCAATTTGATTTAATAAGGGATTTGTCAGTTAAAACCCCTAAGGGAAGTATCATTGCAACAAAGTTTTGTGAATCAATCCCCATTAGAGCACATAAATGTTCTTTATCTGCTGATCTCATCGTCATACCTATGATTGAGTTTGATATAATCCTCGGTATGGACTAGCTTTCGGACTATGATGCAAAGATTTATTGTAAGAAGAAAGAGGTTACGATTCTTGATGATAATGATAAGGAACACCTTATCTTTAGAGCAGAATCGTCACCACCTAATTCTTATTTAGATCCACCCCCAGTAGCTCAACTTAATTCAATTATTGGGGAGGAAGAGAATGAAATGACTGTGGGTGAGGAAAGGAATGTTCAAATAGAGGATGTACCTGTTGTGAAAGAATTTGTAGATGTATTTCCGGAAGATTTACTTGGACATCCTCCAGAATGAGAAGTTGAGTTTTCCATTGATTTAATTCCTGGATCAAGGCCTATATCGAAGACCCCTTATAGAATGGACACTGTAGAGTTAGTCGAACTAAAGAAACAACTAGAGGAGTTGAGTAATAAAGGATTTATTCTCCCTAGTGTTTTTCCATGGGGAGCCCCTGTTCTTTTTGTTAAAAAGAAAGATGGATCTATGAGGTTATCGACTACAGGGAGATCAATGCTATAAAGATAAAGAACAAGTATCCCCTACCTCTTATTGATGATTTATTTGACCAAATACATGGAGCTCAATACTTTTCAAAGATTGACCTTCGATCTGGATACCATCAGTTGTGTGTGAAGAAGGAAGACATTCCGAAGACAGCATTTCGAACCAGGTACGGGCATTACGAGTTTACTGTAATGCCTTTTGGATTGACTAATGCACTCTCTGTATTCATGGATCTGATGAATAGAGTTTTTAAGGAGTATCTCGATGAATTTGTGGTGGTATTTATTGATGATATCTTGGTATAATCCAAAACCTACGAAGATCATGAAAATCACTTGCGCATTATCTTGAAGACTCTGAGGAGGCATGACTTATATGGAAAGTTTAGCAAGTGTGAATTCTGGATCCATGAGATTTCTTTTCTTGGCCATATTGTCTCTAAAGATGGAATCTCTGTTGATTCTTATAAGACCAAGGCAATCCAAGAATGGCCAACACCTACGAGTATAACTGAGGTACGTAGTTTTATTGGTTTGGCAGGTTATTATCGACGTTTCGTCCAGAATTTTGCCCGATTGACTAACCCATTAACGAAGCTCACACGTAAAGGGGTTAAATTTTTTTTGGACAAAAGAGTGTGAAGAATGTTTCGAAGAACTGAAGAGAAGATTAGTCAATTCTCCTATATTGACTCTACCATCGGGGAATGATGGGTTCGTTATTTATAGTGATGCATCAAAGAAAGGACTTGGTTGTGTCCTTATGCAGAATGATAGAGTTATTGCCTATGCATCACGACAGTTGAAAATTCATGAGCAAAACTATCCTACTCATGATCTCGAGTTAGCAGCTGTGATCTTTTCTTTGAAGATATGGAGGCACTACCTCTATGGTAAAAAATGTGAGATTTATACTGATCACAAGAGTTTGAAGTATATTTTCTCACAAAAAGAACTCAACATGAGGCAAAGGAGATGGCTTGAATTAATCAAGGATTATGATTGTACGATACACTACCACCCGGGGAAAGCAAACAAGGTGGCAGATGCTTTGAGTAGAAAAGACCATGGAGTTTTGAACAATATGAGAATTGAAAGGGATCCAATTTTCATGGATCTAGTGAAGATGGACATGGGAATAACCAGGGAATGAGAAACATCAATTGTTTTTCAAATGGTTGCCAAACCATCTTTACTAGAAAGGATTAAGAGTTCTCAGACCGATGATGAAGAATTTAAAAAGAAGATTAAAGCTGTGAATGATGGGAGATTGAGAGACTTTGTGTATGAAGATGGAATTTTGAAATTCGGGAAGAGACTTTGTGTTCCCGGTTTACCTGATCTAAAAAGGGAATTGCTGGATGATGCTCATAGTTCCAATTTCTCTATACACCCTGGGAGCACCAAAATGTATAGAGATTTGAAGGAACATTTTTGGTGGGACAACATGAAGAGGGAGATTGCTGATTTTTTATCAAGATGTATGGTTTTTCAACAAGTGAAAGCTGGAAGGAAACATCCTAGAGGAGTCATGCAACCTCTTCCCATACCGGAGTGGAAATGGGACAATATTACGATGGACTTTGTCATGGGGCTACCAAAGACTCCTAGAAGGAACGATGCAATATGGGTTATTGTTGATCGTCTTACCAAGTCAGCACATTTTCTTGCTATAAGAGAAGATCTACCCCTGGAAAGTCTAGAAAGACTATATATTAATGAAGTTGTGAGACTTCATGGATTACCCCTATCGATTGTTTCTGATCGTGATCCCCGTTTTACTTCAAGATTTTGGAAAATTCTTCAGAAATCACTGGATACTGAACTTCATTTGAGCACTGCTTACCACCCTCAGACAGACGGACAATCAGAACGGACTATTCAGACCTTAGAAGACATGTTGAGGTCTTGCTCACTTGACTTTCAGGGTATGTGGGATCAATATTTACCTCTGGTAGAATTTTCCTATAATAATAGCTTCCATTCGAGTATTCAGATGGCACCATATGAAGCGTTATACGGAAAGAGATGTCGTACACCAACCTGTTGGGATGACGTTGGTGAAAGAAAACTTGTAGGCCCAGAACTGGTGGAGGAAACGGTGGAAAAGGTGAAGGTAATCCAAAATCACATCAAAGCAGCTCAAAGTAGGCAAAAGAGCTATGCCGATAATCGAAGGAAGGATTTGGAATTTCAAGCTGGTGATCATGTTTTCCTGAAGGTATCTCCATAGAAGGGAGTCATACGTTTTGGTAAGAAAGGTAAATTGAGTCCCAGTTACATCAGACCTTTCGAAATTCTAGAACGAATTGGGGCTGTGGCTTACTGATTGGCAATGCCGCCAAGTCTCTCCAAAGTTCACAATGTGTTCCACGTATCTCTGTTGAGGAAATATATGCCTGACCCAACGCATGTACTCACCTATGAAGAATTAGAACTGGAACCTGATCGGTCTTATTGTGAAGAGCCCATCAAGATTCTTGATACGAGAGAACAAGTGCTGAGAAACCGGACGACGCGTCTGGTAAAAGTTTTGTGGAGAAACCATAAGATGGAAGAGGCAACGTGGGAACCCGAGGAACTTATGATGAAGAACCACCCAAGTCTTTTCATGTGATAAGTGTTCTAGAAATTTCAAGGATGAAATTATTTGAAGGAGGGGAGAATGTAACACCCCAAGCTTCTACGGTATGCATCTCTTTGAATAATATGATAGCGTGTGTTGTACGCAACACCGAGTTCTAACACACCATAACCAATTAAACTAGCCGTTATGAATGGTAATACCTAATTTTCGAAATTATATATATTTTATATTTAAAAATGGACTTCATTTTTGGATTCGGAATATCGAATTTATCCTAAGGTGAAATTTTGGTACTTTTCGGATAACTTTAATATTTTGATGAATAGTGAAAATTACAAAATTTTAATTAAACACAAATTTTTTAATAAAAATAATTAATAGTGATAAATTATGAATTTGAGTGGTTTTAAGGAATATTTAGAATATATTTTTACCATTTAATATAATTTTGGTCATTGGACATAATTTTACAATTAAACCAAACATAAACAAGTGTCAATCTTTTGATAGTTATTATCTCTTAAAAACACGCTTTTTGTTTTGGCTCGGGAATTAATTTTAAATTAATTTCTGCCACTTATGTGTTCTAAATTTAGAAAAATGGATTCCATATTTGGAATCAGGATGTTCAAATTGTGTAAATAGGTAACTTTTATTTTTAGACATTTTGAATAATTACTGCGGTAAATATTTTATTTACCATGGTTAAGGGTAAATCCGGTAAATAAGGGTTAACAAATAATATTATAATAATACTAAATTACCCTAAAACGTGTCCTAGCCTTATTTGTTGATAATTTTTTGACCATAGGCATCTTTGGGTCGATTTTGGGACCCCATAGTGCCACTTGTAGGTGATAGGGACACTTTATTTTAATTAAGTTAAAATGAATACAAAAATGACACAAGCATATATCGTTTAGAAAAACAATTTTTACATAGGGTTATATATGTTGGATTTTAGATTATAAATATTCATTAGAAAGATAAAACGATTTTCTACATAATGATATTTTATTTATAATTTTTACACATTAAATAATTTAATTTATTTATGACACAATGATGACGAAGTAATTACTATAATAGTGAAAAATTAAAATAATTGATATTATTAATACCCAAATAAATATAATATGAAACTTTTAATGAATTAAACTAATTTTATAGGATAATATGATATATTAGTATTTATTTAATTTACTTTTTTCGAAGTAATAAATCTATTATGAGTTTCACAAAAATCAACTATTGAATAGTGTCAAAATTGACATAAAAGAGTTCTTAAAAAACATATTATATTATTAATTTATATTAAATTCCTAAAAATCTAAGGTTCGGCCAAGAGACTTATATAATGATATTTTCATCATTAATGGACCACTTGGGGGTCTCTTGGATGTTTATAGTAAGTTTATTAACCATATTATATAAAAATACAAAGAGATATTGTAAAAGTGAAACTAATTAACTTAGAATTAATACTTAAAGATAAGGTTAATATAAGTACCAAAACCTATCTAAATTATATTGGTTGAGTTGTTTTTGACCCATACACACCTTAAAATTTAAATAATAAACTTTTGAGCCATTAGAAACCAAATATGAATTTACTATAAATTAATATTTCTAGTTTTTCCAAAGGTGCCCCTCACCCCTCTTATAAAAGGGCACTCCTCCTTCTCATTTCTTCACACCTTCAAAGCCTTTTGGTTCGGCCAAACTCTGCCCAAATACTCTCCCAACTTCCCTCACTGCAACCTAGAGGCCTTAGTTTGATCATAAAGCCAACCTAAGGAGCCCTTTTGATCAAATCAAAAGGAAGAACCTGAAGAAGAGGTAATGTTTTCACCACCCCTTTTCAAGTTCCTTTCTTCTTCCACTTCTTCTTTCTTTGTTATTACCATTCTAAAATAATAACTCCAGTATCTCACATATACTGTGATGTTATTATAAATATGGTACAACCATATTCAGTATTCTATCCACCCTTTGAATAACATGTCACCATACGTGCGTACGTACGGCTTACCGTCTCCACGTCGTGGTGTAATTGTTATTCAATATATTATTATTTGGATGGGTATAATAATGATGTTTAACTCATGTAAATATTAAATATGACATGTTAATAATTCTGTATATATGATATACCATCCATTTATATATTATTTTAATATCAAAAGAATGATATTGTCGCTCGTGCGTACGTACGGACTACCGTCTCCACGAACGCGATGAGATTCATTCTCTATCATATACATTCAAGTATAATTATCATTTGGTGATTTAAAAATGATGTTTAAGGACTTTATATCATTCTGGATATGAATAAGATACAACAAACATGGCTTATGTAACAAAACATATAAAATAAAACGAGTAAGTTAACACCCGAAACGACGATAATTCTAAGATATTATTAACAAATCAATGTTAAAAGATAATATATGATATGATATTAATATATATGATTCTTGTATAATTTAATAACAATTATTTCACCATTATACAGGAGGTTAACCTGCCCCAACCAAGGAAAAGTACAAGGTAAGGGGTTTTCATCTCACTCCTTATTCCCGTGAGATTCATGCCATATTGCCACCATCACCTTTTGTGTGGTGTATGTACTACCCATAATTATATTCTTTGTGTAATACACTCTAATTTATGTGTATTTACATATTCATTGTATGATACCTCTTTCATGGGTTGTATGTTTCATAATTTACCAAATTGGTAAGGTTTATTTTCGCAATCTCTTCATTATCCGAGGTTGTTTATACGTAATAATCTATTGGGATCTCTTTATCATACACATCCATGTTTCTTAAAAATGTATTTCAAAACATTTTTACTATTCACAAGAATATGGGTTAAAGTCATTTATACCCTTTTTTGACTTTTTATAAGAGGTTTATAAAGTAATCTTTCCATCGTTTTCCAAACAAGGTGCTTTTTAACCTTTTCGACAAAATTAAGGTAAGAATGTTTTTTTTAACTTATACGGCGGGTGCGGCTATTTTATGCCGTTATAAAATCGTCGAAGCTTCCCTTACAAGCTTATAATAATATTTTCAATGAAAATGTTTTATTTTATAAATATATGACTCTTAAATTATTTCAAAATAGAAAGAGATATTTCTCTAAAAAGAGTTTTGATTTCATCTATGTCAACATCCTTTGATGGATTTTACGCTTATTTGAAGTTGATTTATTATGATACAAAACTTCTATATTGTATTGAAGGTTTTGTGATATGTTTGACTGTGGATGTGCTATTTTTATACCATTCATGGTTTATGGTGAAATTATTGACATTTCGTATGCTAATTCTAATACAAATTTTTATGTTATGTTTAAACCTTTTCATATGGGAATGCATTGGACTTAATATGTGACGGGTGGAGCCCGCTATAGCTCCTCGATGCATCGGTAGATCTCATGAGACAAACTAGTGTCTTGGCACAAGGCCTTCACAAAATCTTATTTGTAGTCTTGGCATGAGGCCTTGGCTATGTGGTTATGATAGTCTGGCATTATGCATTCCATCATTATGAAAGTGGTTATTGATATTGAATGTGATTATTCAATTAGTAGAATATCCATGTGAATAAGTAAATGGCATTATTACATTTTACTTTTGCCATACTATGTTGAAGTTCAAGTTTAAAAGGTTTTTTTTAGTAATGCATTGCCTTAAATGTTTATGCTTATTTTTGAAAGTTCCGCTATATTGTTATCCTTACTGGGCATTTGAGTTCACCCCTTTTCTATGTTTTATTTTTTCCAGGATGTGAAGAAATAAGTTATGAATGACCTACAGGGATTTTATGTGGGTATATGAGTGTGGAATATGGAGACTATGTTGTTGTAGTAGTTTTTCACTTTATGATGTAATGTAAAACTTTATGAATATATCTAGTGTTTCCAAGGCTACTAAACCAATCGGTCTTTCGAGATTTGATCTTTCTTGTGATCATGCCAATGTTATGTAATAATGCACCGACTCTGGGTAACTAGGGTTGGGGCGTTACACACCTTTCATGGTCACCCTATTGGACATGAAATTTCTCATTTTTTTATTTTCGATTACATCATTATAGGTGTAGTGTCAAGGGATATTCTAGTCTTAGGAATCATAGGAGTTAGTCCTTTGTTGAGTCTTGGTATTGGGTGATGTATTTTGATGTTTATGTTGGATGCATAGAGTGGATGAATAGGGGTTATCCACTTCATGTTCCAAGGTTCCTATTAGTAGAACCTCCTCTTTTTTACCCTTAAGGACATATTTATTTTTTCCTATTTATATATAGTAGATTATGGATTATTTCTCTTTGTCATTGGATTTTACCTATGTAATTGAATTGGTTTGAAATATATGCATGAATCGTATAGAAGTTTCATCATGTATTGTCCATGTTGTCTGAATAATAGGTATATCGATGGTGGATGAAGAAATTTTGGACTATATATTTGATTACCCTTTGGATCATGTTGGATTTTCACCAGACTATAAGTCTAGTTTATCTTTGTAATATTTGGGGGAAATAACCTCCTACTCTATTTTCCTAAACCATTAACATTAATTCCAACCTATAGTAACTAGTAGGTGCATCTAAGGTGTTGTGACGTCATGATATGTGTATGGTATGATTAGTTGTGAG
Source organism: Viscum album (assembly GCA_963277665.1). NCBI lineage: Eukaryota > Viridiplantae > Streptophyta > Magnoliopsida > Santalales > Viscaceae > Viscum > Viscum album. Next base: position 2,102,976,635 of record OY728140.1, on the reverse strand, counting down.
ATGGATGTGGGATCCCATATTTTTTCAGCAACGTTCCCGTCTATATCTTTGTAAAAACCCAAATCTTTGTTTCCATAATAGAAGCCTTGTGTTTCCTATTATCCTTATTTTTATTATGTTTATCCTTGTTAGGATAAAGGATGAAGGGCCTCAATAATATTTTTTAGGTTTAAGTGGTGTTTTGGGAAGCCTACTTCCAAAACAGGGATATCTTTGTCATAGAGAATGGGACCACACTGTAGAGGAGGCTATTGTGCATAAATGGGTTTAGTTACACTGTAGTGAATTATGAATCGAATAAAACATTGAAATAAAGGTGGGATGAGCTTTGGTAGATGGTGGATGATAGAGGTTTCTCCACAAACCACTTGGTTGAGGTTCATTCGTGGATACTGCACTATGGTGTCTTAAACCATACTGTAGTGTCATGTTTCATGTGACAGTTTCTACAACTATTCATATGGACTTTAGTATTTGGTATTCATATTTTTTTATTATCTAATATGATTTTATGAATTAAATAGAGGGAGTCTATTTTGAAATTTTCAAGTGGTATTAATGTGGGATTTCTCAACTAGATTAAACTACTGAAATTTACCTTGCGCATAATTTATTTCCCATATTCATTCAAAATCATATTAGAGTTTTGAAGGGTTGAAAAGAGAAATCTAAACTGCATTCAATATTCTTAAACCACATCAGATCATTCCATATCTAGGTTCAATTCCGCTTTATATTTCAATGCCACAACACCTACCTTACACCATAGATACCCCTATTTTTTCAAAAGTTTTTCCGTCCTCCGTGAACTAGACTCACAAATATATTTTCATTTATGATAACCCTTTGGTGTGTTAGTGAGAACCTCTTGAATTAATTCCTCTATTTCTTGGTATAGAACCCATAACATTTTAGTTTCAAACTGGTTCTAGGAGCCCTCTACCTAAGGTATATTTCGTGTCGGTTTGAATATAAGGAAGAAAGAATCAAATACTACCTTAGATGTCGTGATTTTGACCACATATTCTATAATTTCGAGTTTGGTAGTCTTGTACAACTTAATAATTGCATATTTAAATTATACTAGTATGTGTAATAAGTTAGATCATACTATAACTCCATTCACACAACCAAATTAGTTGAATAATTCATAGTTCGATGAGTTACACATGTTAAAACCTCCCATTAGATCTTGTTGGATTCATTATAATTGAGACAAAGAATTGTGGATGCTCGATTGGTGTTCCAATCATTAACCTTGTTTAAGACTTAATTAGATTGAAAATTAAGCCCTTTGACATTTTAGAATTGTTTGATTGTTGGCCTAATACTATGCATTTGAATAATATGTGAAATTGGTGTTGTTTCTTAATATGGGATCACACAGACTGAAACTGGTTATTTGGAATACTAATGACCTTGCAGTTCTAAATGATAAATGTAATGGGATTTTATGTAATTGTGATTATAATTAGTATATTGAACTTATGAATTGTTAATGGATAGATAAGTGGTAATTGGATTAATTGACCATAATTGATATGATGACATGTTTTATGTTTGGTGCATAGTTATGCTGAAATGAGATTGCATATGGTTGTGATAAAATTATTATATAAGGGGATAAGAACCAATTATGCTAAAATGATTATATAAAGGGATTTCACCTAGTTATTATGAAATTATTAAATAAAGGAATTGTTCCTAGCTATGCTGAAATTATTATATAAAGAGATATCCCCTGACAATGCTAAAATGCTTATATGAATGGATTGCAAAAAGTTATACTAAAATTTTTATATAAATTTATTACACCCAGTTATGTTAAAATGATTATATAATGGGATTGAGCCTGGATATGCTGAAATAATTATATAATGTTCTTATGACTGGTTATGCTAAAATTATTATATAAAGGGATTGTTCCTGGTTATAAAGAAATGATTTTATAAAGGCCTTGTTCCCGGTCATGCTGAAATGATTATATAATGTGCTCTACGTGATTCTCCCATGATTTATTTTTTGTAATATACATTGGTAATGTTATGTTTAGGGTTGGAATCTTTCCATGACATGCTCATAGATATCGGACTAGGTGTCGAAGAAGGTTGGGGTTGACCCTTGGTGTCAACCTGGAGCTCAAGGTTTAGTGTGTAATGCCCTGTTATCTTCCCCTATGTATACCATGTTTTCTATTATTGGTTTCCCTTTTTGTTTGGATACATCCTAGGATTACCAAAAATAGATAACCTTTATAGGGAAAAATGAACTAATTTCCAAGGATATATGTTTTTTTAAATTTAAGAGAGTCAAGGTATAATTTATTCAAGGGCTTATAGGGTTCTCTCAGATTTTGGGAAACACCAGAGGTTGTTTTTGGGATTTTTTATAGAATCTGGGATGTTTTTAGTCTACTAGGTAATTTCATGTCATGAAAAGTTTACATGTAATTAAAGGTTTAAACTCCATGTAAAATTTTCACATTATGTATTATTTTATAGGAACACATCAAGAGTTGTTTCAAGGCATGAAAGTTTTACATGCCGTAAATGGAGTTCAAGTAATATATTGGTCACTGGGAAGATTCCATGAACTGCTTCAAGGTGTGAGGGTTTTACACACCCTGTATTGTCTTCACATTCTGTAATGGTTGAGGTTGGGATATTTAATCTAAGGAAATGAATTTTTCAGAATATTTTAAATTTATGGAATTATACACCATAAAAGGGGTTCATGACGTGTAATTATAGAGTATAGTTGTTTTTGATGAAAAAATTAGTTGAATCTCATTTCCTTCAATGTCTAGTCTCCCCTCTCACAACACAGATATATCCTATGTGATTTTTGAGATCTCTGATCCTTCCAGATCATTTTTTCGATGATTGATAATCGTTGTGGTTGCGGTTTGTCTCACTGTGTAAGAATCCTCCAGTTTCCTTATTGGCTTTGGTTGAGGTTGTTTTTATGGTTCAAATTCATGATTGATTGATGTTTTAAATCAATAATTTTCATTTTTTATTGGACCCTCTCTTTTGAAAGTTTATCTATTGTATTTTATCTCCAATCTCAATAGAAGATAGGGTTCCATCATTCTTGAGGTATCTGGATCTATAAAAGTGTTTCTATTTATTATATTGCTATATATTTTTGTCAAAATGCATTTAATTTGAAGGAAAATGGGTTTATTAAATTTGATCGTAGTTATGGAATTTTTTTTGAACAAAACATGGAACATAGGGATTGTTTAGTATATTAGGAAATAGATGTAGGTCACCCTAGTGTGTGTGACACTCATAGGGGTTAATTTTGTGATTTCTGCATACCATAGTAGGAATCAATATCGGTGGGTATAGAAAATATTACCATAGGCAAGATCCCATATGGTGTGATATTTCATTTATACCTGGTTTATCAAATGATATTTATTTCATGGATATTTCCTCACATGTTTTATTTGAAATATTTTTATTTTATACATGGTATAGTCCTGTATTTTTTAAAAGAAAATGAAACGTTTAAAATTGGTTTTATTTATGAAAAAATATTTATAAACTAGATTATTTTTTTAAAATATATCATTTTTTATTTCTTTATATTAAAAATTGTATAGAATCTTTAGTGGTATCCTACTTGGGTTGGTGCTCTCACTCAGCTTTTTTCCTTTGGGTAGTTGTATACATTGTTTTATAGGACTCAAGGATAGGGAAGGGTACCATGTAGAATACCTAGTTCTCTTATCGCTGGTTTCCTTCTTAGCAGGGCGGTTTGGAGGTGATGATTGGTCATATAGATAATTTATAGTTTTTTCATGTCATAAGTTTTTATTTTATCCACTTTTTATTAGATTTTATGGTTTTTGGATGTATCTATGTTTTCCACATTATACTATGGTTGTATGACTTGTTTGTTTATATTTAATATTTGTTTTTGTTATCCTTATTTTACCTCACCATGATAGGCCAACTCAAGAGTCTTGACTAGTTGACCTTGGTCAGTTTGTTACATAGTGCATTTATTTCATGAGTAATATTAATTTAATAATTTAAAATACCTATTTATCACTTTATTTCATGAACTATATTCTCAAACTATATTTTTTAAAATGCAATGGTGTCGACCTAGTAGTTTTTACTGAAACCCAGTTCAAGGTATCATTATATACCTAGACATATTTGATGGATATAGTTATGGACAAGGGAAAATGAACCTATTATTGATTATTTATTACTTAATGGGTTGGATCTTAGATATGGGATCAACATGGGGTTTGATATTGGGTTCTTGGAGTCTTTATTTTATTTTTCTTAGTCTTTATTTTTTTGACTTTCAGTAGGACCCATATTTACCCTCTTGTCTAACATACATGATTCTATTATTATTGAGTTACTAGAGTCATGCTTTATTTTTCTATGTATGTATGTTCGTTGATCATATTGTTTCCATTATTTCCGAAAATTTTTTATTTTTCCACTATCATTAAAACTATATTCCATAGTGTATAATATATTCAATGTATTCCATACACCATTTTTACTACTTGATAGCCTCTAAATTATAGAGAGTCATGACTAAGGTCACATGGACACCATAGCTCAGTCATCTGAGGAAGAACTGAGTTAGGGACATTAGAAATTGGTATTAGAACATGTTTATTTTTCTACTGATTTACATTTTCTGAAAAGTTAAAGGATACTAGGATGTCTTGGGGCTTGGTAATGAGATTTTCCATGGGAGTATATAACCCATGTATGGGGGGAAATTAGTGAATTGGTATGGGACTATTGTTCATGTTGTTCACTTTTTATGATTGATTTTATTTCACCTTGGGGTGATTCACATGTTGTTTGATGTTACCATTTTATGAGATTTTACACATGATCTGACACAGTAGGAGATGAAAACACATGAATCGTGATAGGCATGTAGTGGTATATGTTGAAATACATTGTTCATAATAGAGATAAATCTATTTCATAGGACATATCTACCAATATGAACTGTGAAAAGGAAACATTTTTATAAATGATAAAAATAAATGATAATAAATTATATGTTATGTAAATTCAAATGTAGAACCAAGTGTAGAGGAACCTTGAGTTAGTAGTTCTTAATTGATTACACCTATTAATATTGACCTCATAGTGTAACATGTGTTATATAGTGTTTGTTAAACCATTGTAGAGAAAATTACTCCTCTTTATCCATAGATTGAGCACTAGGAGAGTGGAAATCAACAAACTTGTAATGAAGTCAAGCTATAACTTTATGAAGCTCTTGAAAACTAGATGGATGATCAGCTTCATGAAACCTTCCTAAGGGTTATGCAATCCAAGGAAATGGAGACTATTTACACCATATATTTAATGTATGAGCTGATGAGAGAGTCCCAGCAACAAAATTCCCCCATGATCATTTGGTAGAGAGAATCAAAAGTGGTTGACTTCTAGATTGAGTTAGTCTAGATGGTTTTAAATAACATTAATACATCTACTAATATGAGGGTGAATCTTGCTGCTTATATTCTTTGAGGAATATCCAAGAATTGGTGGGACATTATGGAGTAAGAAGAGAAACAAGAGGTGTTATACGGGGAGATATTTTAGGAATGAATTATATATAGATCTATTAAGAGGTGATAGGTATCAAGAGTTGATTCATATGATAGATGATGGAATGTCAGTTGTGAACTGTGATGGATTATTCACCGACTTGCAACGCTTTTCTCCATCATTGATATGTGATGTGGTGTCCATGATGAGTGGTTTTTAGGATGGTATTCACTGTGAGATAAGGTCTCATGTTCTGATATTTCACATAAAAATATTCACATATGTAATGAATCAGGCCCTCTTCATGGAAGGGAATCTGAGAGAGGCCTTTAGTATTTTCCAGTTAGTTTTGGTGGGATGAAATGGAGTTCTTATTTTGGTGGAAATAAATGATACTATAACAACTATATCTAGGGAATTAGTTGGTAGAAAAACTAGAGAAGTGGAAGTAAATATCAGAATAACAGAACTCTAGAGTGATAATTTTGTGAAAATGAAATCTATAAGAAACCAAAATTTTCTTACTCTATAGTAGATTGTTGTTCTTGTGGATAAATGGGTCATATTTAAAGTTTTTATAGGACCATGTAACAAAATAACAATAGAATGGGATTTGGGTAGGAACCTAGGTCTAGGAGTTACTCAAATATGCCTCAGCAGACTATTATATATAGTTCTACTCAATTTTTAGGACAAGGCAAGGGACATGGAAACCTATTGTAGGAATAGAAGTAACCACCAGTAGATGTAGCACATGGGAGTTAGACGATAAACAATAGAAGATAGGTGAGTTAGCATTATTCTATGCATTCTAGTTTGAATAGTTTGGATATAGGAACATCTACCAATAGAGGTACAATTCATGTATCATATACCCTTTTTTCATTTTTTTTGATATAAAGGAATCACATTCCTTTTTATCTACTCCTTTTTCAAACATATTAGGATTGGTTGTAGAGATCTTGGATGGTGTCATTACCATAAAAAATAATTGGGAGTGTGGTAAGAGGATATAAAATGTTTCTTATAGTCTTATGTTAAATTTTTTTAGTACCATTTCCTTTGGGAACTATTTTTTCTTTAAATGACATGATTTTATTTGATTCTTAGTATGGATTGGATAGTTATCTACTAGGATCATATCGACTATAATGATAGGAGAGTTACCTTTCTATCACCAAAAGTGGTAAACTATACTCACCAATGTGAGTGGGATCTTTTGGTTGGTCATGCAAGACCAATTCAGTGAATATTTTATTTTCTTATAGCTTATATAGAATGCCTTGTTCTAGTTGACAAAATAATTTGGAAGGATTTTTTTTCCACAACGAATCGTTTTTATGATGTGTTTCTTGAATAGTTCTCTACAATACCACATGAGAGGGAGATAAAGTTCACAATTTAGTTAGTGTTAGAAGCGATCTAGTTTCTATCCCACCTTATAATATGAAACAAGTAGATCTTCAAGAGTTGAAGGTTTAGTTTTAACATATAGAATCAAATGGATTCATATGGACTAGTATATCTCTGTGGGGTTTCCCTATGATTTTTACTAAGAAGGCTAATAATAATTTGTTCTTATATATGGATTTCAAAGGATGAACTAGATAAAGTTTAAGAATTTATATCCCCTTACATTTATTTTTGATATCTTCAGTTATATGAGAGGTTCTAAGAGATTCTATAAGATTGACATGAGCTTTGGGTACCCTTAGATGAGGGTGACACTATCAGATATACACTTAACTACTTTTAGGATTATATATGGCATGTACGAGTTCATAGTAATGATTTTTGGTTTGATAAATGCACCAGGGGTTTTTTTTGCCTTGATGAATCATATTTCCAACCATTATTGGATCAGTCTATGGTAGCTGTTTTTGATGTCATCTTGGTGTACTCTCAGTTAGCAGAAAATAATTCTCAATATGTCAACATCATCATTAGTACATTGAAGGTGTATAAGATGTATGCCAAACTATCTAAAAGGAAATATTGGATTGATATATTTCAATTCATAGGCCATTTTAACTCAGATACTAGAGTTTTAGTGGATCAAGAGAAGGTTGTAGCCATATTATCTTAGGAATGACCCTTTTTTTTAATTAAGATCTTTTTTGGAATAGTTGGATATTATCAATGTTTTATCTAGAGGATCCCCTATATGGAAAAACTTATTTACGAGATAACCAGGAAATGGTAGAAGTTTTTTTACTCATATATTCTCACAATATCTTTTTGAAAGTTAAATATTATATTGACCTCAACATTGATCCTCACCTTACCTATGATTTTTAAGGAATATGTTATGTACTATTGTGTATCGAGAGTTAATATCGGGTTTGTTTTGATGTATGAGGAATGAGTGGTTACTTGTGAGTCCATTAAAATGAGACTACTTGAGAGGAATTTTCTTACTCATGATCTAGAGTTAGCTATGGTAGTTCACTCCCTAAGGTATTGGAGACAATATATTTTTTGGGTGGAAGGTTTGTGGTGTAAAAAAACTATAAGATCATTAACTTCATATTTTCTTAGTGAGACCTAAACCTTTTGAAAAGGAGGTGGTTCTAGTATCTTTAGTATTTTGAATTCAAGATGGAATACACTCTAGGAAAGGAAATTTTCTTTACCAATGAATTGAACTAAAGGATGTAAAAAAAGGCAATATGGGATTATTTCTATGTGTTTTAGAAGATAATACTATTTAGAAACATGTATAAATATGTCTATAATTTTTAGGTATGATTAGATATAACTTCAACATATATTATTCCTATGATTCTTAAATAAACCATGAAAGATAATTAATCTGACCTGGAGGGATTTGATTTGAGTGACAACTTATAATGTGGGGAGACACCATTAGTATGGTCTCTTATGAGCAATGACATTCTCTTTATCCATGGCCATGCATGGTTTTCTATGGGCTTATAGGAAAAGATGATGAGGGAGTTTCATGTTTATTTATGGGAGGGAAATCTAGGAATAAAAAAGGTGTATTTTGATATAGATATATAATACTTGTGTTTAGGGATGAAAAAATGATATAGGTATTTGTGGTGAGATATTTCACTTTTCATAATATGAAGGTCGAGCATCAAAGACCTACTGGGTTGTTGCAGCCTCAAAAAATGATGGAATGGAATTCGTATGATGTCACAATGAATTCAATGACCAGATTACCTAGGAAACCCTATATGAATAATGTATTATGGGTGATCATTTATCAAATGATGATGGTATTCCACTTCTTAACTATCAGGGAGACCTTCACCATTGATGATCCTAATAGTCTTTACATGCAAGAGATAGTTTGGTAACATGGTGTTCTGAGGAGTATCATGTCTAATCGAGATAATAATTTTGTGTATCATTTTTTGAATGGGATTAAAAAAAATTTGGGATGATAGGTTCATCTGAGTATAACCTATGATACTCAGACTAATGACTAATCTGAGAGGAAGATTCAGATTATGGAGGATATGTTATGTACAAGTGTTCAGGACTTCAATTGTTCATGGTAGAAATTGTTAGAACTCATAGAGTTTTCATATAATAATATATTCCAATAATTATTTGAAATGGAAAATTTTGAGTAATTTTATGGAATACCATGCCATTTTCCTCTTCATTAGGAAAAAGTAGAAGAATCAATGCTCTTTGGACCTAAACCCATATAGGAGAAATTTGTGTTGGTCTATTTGATAAAAAAGTAGTTGGTGACCAAGTAGAGTTGGAAAAAATCATACATTGACCATAAAATATGACCTCTGAAGTCTGTTTTTTGTTATCACATTTTCCATTAGGTGTCTCCTATTCTGGGGTAATGTTGTATCATGATGAAAGGAAATCCAACACCCTGGTTTTTCGGGACATCTGAAATAGTAGAAAGGGTCGGTTTAGTGTCATTCCATTTATCCATTCCACAACCCAGTAATTACATTAATGATGTGTTTCTCATGTCACAACATTGATGATATCTACGTATAACTTCTCATATTATAGATTTTGATGAATTCTATATAAATGTTGATGTGTCCTTTGAGGATCATCTAATTCAGATTATAGAATGTATTTATAAGAATCTCTAGAGAATGGTCATACCTCTACTGTGAGTGCAGTGGCAGTAGGGGAGTGTACAATAGAATCCTAGGAGAAAGAGTGTGTGTTTGATATGAGGACATAGTTTCCATACTTGTTCATCGATACCCACCAGGATTTTTTGGAGCATAACTCATGGATAATCCAGTTGATGATGGGATGGTTGTATGTTCTTGTATTTTTTCAGGTATATTCCCCATTATTTTTTTGTAAAACCATGAATAATTTTCCCCAATGAAAGACTTATTTTTCCTCTTATCATCTTGGTTCTTATTTTTATCCAAGTTTGGTTAAAGGATAAAGATATTTGGGAATTTCTTTGATGTTTATGGAATGTTTTGGAAGGCATCCTTCCAAAACAATGATGACCACACCATGGAACATGGGACAATTCCAAAAATGAGGTAAATGCATCATAATGGTGTTGGTTTAATCATGGTGTGTCATGGAGTGAATTCCATGCTATACAAAAAGGGGGTATTCTCTGTGGGATGTTGTCCAATGGAGGTTTCACCACAACCCTCATTGAGGAGGGTTATTCATAGAGACTGAACTATAGTATCTTAGACCACATTGAAGAGTCATATTTCACATGAAAATCAATACAACCATTCATCTAGCTTCAACTCTTTGGTCTTTAGTCTTTAGGAGTTATTCATATTTAATAGGTTATTTTAAATTTAATCCAGAGAGTCCATTTTGGAACTTATGAGGGGTATTAATGTGGTGTTTCTCACGTAGACTAAACCCTCAACATTTACCCTACATATAACCAATTTTCTATCTTCATTTGGAATAATCTAAAAGTTACAAAAGGATAAAGAGACAACCACACACCACAATACATCTCCTTACACACTAACATGGATTCTCCCATCTTGGTTTTACACTGATTTATATTTCCACACTACATGATCTTCATTGAGATATGGATACCCATGATTTTTCAGAATTTATTACCACATACTTGAAAAATACTTGAAGACCTATTTTCAAAAATTACCAACACTTGGATAAGTTAGTTTTCCCTCCTTGAATTTGTTTCTTCTTGAATTTATTTTGAACCCATAACATGTCAGTTTGGAACTATTTCTAGGATTACTCAACATGAGATTTGTTTTCTATTTGGTTTGAAAGAAAGGAATAAAAAATCAAAATCTACCTTGGATATTGAGAGTTTGACTTTAACTTCTTTACTTTTTGAGGTAGGTGGTCTAGAATAACTCACTAAATGTCTATTTATAATATCATAGTAAGTGTAATAAGTTCTATTATGGTAGAAAACCATGACAATGACCAAAGTAATTGGATAGTTAACTATTTGATGAGTTAAACATGTTTATACATCCCATTAGATCACATTAAGTCAATTGTAATTATGATAGTCTTTCGACCACTCGATAGGTGTTCCAACCTTGGACTTGTTTGAGACTGGAAATATTGAACATTGAGCAGTATAATGTTTTATAATTGGTTGATTGTTGGACTAACATTATTAAGTGACATAAATTGTGAAATTATTATTATTTATTGAAATGGGATCACATCGACTAAAATTTGATAATTTTAATTATAATTACCTTAGGGGTTTAAATGATAAATGAAACTACATTTTATTTAATTATGATGATAATTATATCCCAAAATTGTGAGGTGTAAATTGTAATGACCCTGAATCCAAAAACGAAGAGTTGGTGCCTCCTTTATTACATTTTCATAGATATGTGGTGTCAAATCAGAAATTACCAATCAGTTTTACAGTATTGGAGAACTAAATACATACACAATAACCATTTTATATTAGGTAATAAAATAAAATGCATCAAAATGGGAAAAAATTTGCATCCTTTAACTCATTACAAGAATTCTTATCCATATCATTGGTAATGGAAATAAAGGGTGAGTTCAAATTCTCAGTAAGGGTTAAGTATAATGGAATCTATCGTGAATCAATGTGCCTAATCAACATGGAAAGGTAAATAAATAAACATGTATGAAATTTAAATAACGTTCCTCCAAATTAAATTTTTATTAATAAAAGACATTTTAAGGAAAAATGGTCAACCATTGTTTATCAACAAAAATCACTACGTGCTGAAAGAACTAACAAAATGATTAAACACCAGGCTGAGATTACTTGACTCGAAAAAACTCTATAAAGTTCCCAGTGTAGAGTGCTAACCTGGGTTTCTGGGTCCTCTCTGATTAGCTCTTCAAAGTGAGTGAGCATCTTTTCCATTGTATTAATAAATTCATCTATGTTGATTTTCCTCTGGTTGAATCCCCGATCCAGTATGAGGTCTTGTTTGTCTATACACACTTCTTGCTCCTCATTAGCATTAACTTGCAACCGAAGATCATAAATTCTTTTAATATCTTCTTCTGAGACATTGGTTCAGAGACTAGTTTCTATCATTTCTTCCTTAGAGGGAAAGATAAGTTTCAAGCACTCCCTGTTTAAATAACCTTAATATCATGAAAGGATAAGGCATAATAAATATGGAAAGGTAAATAACTAAACAATCATTCCATTTAAACAACCTTTCTATCATGAAAATACAAGGAATTATCAACAAGGCAAGTAAAATAACTGAAAAAAATACAATTTAATTAATAAATTGAGAATTAAATTCAACCCAAGATATTATCCTTTTGAAAATATCATAGATAATAATAACTGAATTCTTAATGAAGGAAATAATTAATTATTGGACTCTATTATCACATGAATCATGATACCTTTACTATTAATTCCTTTTACAAGATAGATTAAATACTATGAGAAAAAACTATATAATTTAGCTAGTATATTTGTCTCATGAGACTAATTGATGGATCGATGGGCTATCTATAAATGCTTCCCATCCATAACTTCTTATCCAAACCATTCCACAAATATGAAATAATTAATTTAATTAAAGAATAATATTACTTATAAAAAATATCTGTATTTATTAAAGAACATGGATTTATGAATATTTCCCCAGTTAATGAAATAAATTTCAAATTAAACACTGAATGTAAGAATGGTATATAGTTTACACAATATTTATATCCATGTTATAAAAAATATGGTTATCCTGTAATTGAAACATTAAACATCATGAATAAATATGTAATCATGTTTGGTAAATAAAGGGGACAATGTAAACACCACATCAAATTGAATAGGTTCATATTAAATCAAAATTCTCAATGAAATGGAAAGTGAGAAGAAACACCTTACAATGATCATAACGATGAAGTGATAATTAATCAATGAATATATTATGTGTATCAAATGTAAATCCACATATAAAAAAGTGGAATTAAAACATAATATAAGAAAAATTCATTATACACATAATCATAGAATATAAAATTCAAATAAAGTAGTAATGCAACCCAATGAAGAGAAATTGAGTTATGAAATTATTTACAGCTTGGTATCTTTCATGTAAAATACCATTGGATGAAATATTTCAAATTAAAACTAAAAATAAAATTAATTATTAATTATTCATGATATTAAATGTCAATAGGGATTTATATGAACCATATAAAATAAATTAGATACATAACATTACAATATTACTCAATGAGGAGAAATTGAGACAATGTCCCTTACCTTGAGTCTGAATCATCATGTATGTACTTTATCATACTGAATAATAACCATATGTTAATTATTTACTTTATTAAGAAACATTTTTATGTTTATCATTCATTTTATTTTACTTATTATAATTTTATCTTTCATTACATAATCAATTGTGTTTACGTCGGATGCTTCGATGATATTTAGATTATGTGTCAAAAATGACTTTTTTAGGTTGACTATGGTCAATTAGGAAATTATTTAAAAATATATAGTGTAATAATAATAATATAATTATCATATTAATGCATCAATTATACTTTTAAAACCAATCATTAATAATGGTTATGGAAAATTAAGAACGTTATGATCATGTAGATAGTCAGCCATACATATGCATGAGTTACGTTTCCATTTTTAAATGATCATTATAGAAGACATGTAAGTAATATTTTATCATTATATAAGGATAATAATATGATAAGTCACACTAAGATCAAATTCAGGATAAACAAGTATGCCCACAACAACTCACACGCCCACATGAAATTCATCATAATAATGGGTTAGTCAAACATAAACATCACATCATGATGACATAATATATATATACATATATATGGACCAAAATGGGAATTAATTCATTGGTGTTTTCCTAATGAGTCTTGTAATCACACCTTACTTGGGCATTTCGGTGCACTTGTATATTTCGTGACCAGAGATTCGGCGAAGGGCAAGGGCCCTATGGGAGGCGGTTGAGCAGTGGAGCATGGAGATTGAACAGACAAGGAAAAACACTAGTGTACTCTATATGTAGTTTTTTATTTACTTTTATCTTGTATTTTTCTACTTATTTATACTCTGTACAGGCTTACCAAATTGGGAGCTCATATATGTATGTCATTATTTTTTTCCGCATTTATTCTAATTGCTTATTATTTGGTTTAGTTATTATTGTCGATACTATGAAATGATTAAAAGGGTATAGTATCCCCCTAGTTTCACTTTATACTCTTGATACTTGTTTTAAACATCTAATGTATGGGGAGGCATGCATGAGGTCTTGTATAATTCTATCTCAGACCCGGTGGTTCGTGTCGGGATGTTCCAAACACGAGTGACGCTATCGTACCACCCATAGATGGAAAAGTGAAAAGGTATGAAAGGTATAATGGATAAAGAGGTATGATTATGTTATAAATATCATATTTAATCTTTATATACATCATCATACCCAACTGTGATAGGTTCTGATGGAAAACATGTCACATCTGTTTGTGAGGTTGTAGTTTGTCGTACACACAAGCGACATTATCATTCCCCATTTGAGGAAAGAGGAGATGTATATATGTAGTTTAATTAACATAATAAAACAAAAATATATTTTTGATACTTTTTTTATTATTTAATCAAAAATTAATATTATTTGAAGATGTGGAAGAAGAAATAAAAAAACCTACAGTTTGGAATTTTACATCTTATCAAACAACCTATTTAGGATTATACCTAAAGTATTACTAGAATGGGATTCTAACTAATAAAATTATTCTAAGATGAGGGTATTTATGTTGGTAAGTGATTTTTATTGGTTTTGGATGAAACAAAATGGTTTTAATGTGTGAATAAGGAATAATAGCTTGTGACCTTTTAAAATTTAGATGAGTGGCACAGTTGTAATTTTATAGAATAAAAAGTTATACCCTTATTTTTAACATGAAAAGGATTTAAAATGGATTATTATAGATATTTATATATTATGAGGTCTAAATATTGGTGTAAAATATATTTTAGGAATGTTTTTAGGACATTTTCACCCTTATCTTTTTAGTTTAACCCCTGGTAAACCCATTTTTACCTTAGCTGTCATAATTAATTTTTACTGTTTTTACTCTTCATTTTAATAAAAAACTCATTTGAACTCATTAAAAAATAGAAATTATTATGATTCCAAAATATTTAATACTTTTTTAAAAATTAAATTCATATACTTTTATAAGATTAATTTAAAATTAATCATATAGACACGATGAGAAAACATGTTTTCAAATAGAAAATGCTCAAAATTTTACAATGTTTTTATAACATTATTCAAATTGAAAATGATTAAAATGACCTAAATTGTTTTAAAAGATTTATAATTTAACTAATTTTACTTTTCAAACTATCTTAAAATAAAATTAATCTTGTATATGATTCTAAAGAAAAGGCAATTTTTAAATTAAAACTAGTATTTGTCACTATTCATCAAAAATGAAACTTTTTAGAAAAACACAAAAAATTAACCATATTATATTTTTTATATTATGATTTAAAAAATTAAGTTCATTGTTTCAAATAAATTTTATAAAATTTTTAATGATTAATTTTTAATTATGTGCACAAAGCATGACAAAACCATATTTTATAAAAAGATACAGTTTTTCAGAAAATCTTTCTTTTTTAAATTATAATTATTTTATTATTAATTAGTATGTATCAATTTTAATTATTTTATAGATATATGAACCTTATAATTTTCATAATTTAGTTATTATTATCCATACCTTCTAACTTAAAATCTATGTTATAATGGTCATGTTTAAATAAAGTATCGTGTTTCATTTAAAGATAGTGTTGCATTCATCTTAAGCTATAAATTAAATTAAATTTATTCTAAAAGAAATATATTGTAATGTATTGGGGTTTTAAATAATTCCCTCATATAAATTTTCATCTTATAAATTTCAGGTATATTACCTTCTAAATATATGAGGGTGGTTCTTCTTTATAACATCATCTGGTTCCCACATTGCATCCTCTATTTTGTGATTTTTTCAAAGTACGTTTACTAGTCAAATTGTCTAATACCTCAACACTTGATATCTAGTACAAAGAATATGGATGAGTTCTTCACATAAGATATATCATGTTCTAGTTCTATATCATCATAGGTGAGTACATGCATTGGGTATAGAATGTACTTCCTTAACAATGATATATGGAACACATCTTGTAAATTTGAGAGATTTGGTGGAATTTAAAAATGATGGGTTAAAAATAAAATTCATTCAATTATTTAAAATGTTTTGATGTATCTAGGATTAGTTTTCCTTTCTTACCAATCCATATAACATGCTCAAAGGAGACTATTTGAAGAAAACATGTTCTCCCAATAGGGATTCCATATCCTTTCTTCGATTATTAGAATAACTCTTTTTCGTAATTTGAAATTATTTAATGTAATGATTAATAGTATTTACCTTTTTTATCTTCAAAAAGTTATAGTTCTAAATTATTCCTTTCATAGAATTTATCCATAGTAGTTTGATTAATAAATCTCTTTCAATATAATGCTTCATACGGTGCTATTTTAATGCTTGAATGAAAAATATTATTATTGAAAAATTCTACCAAAGGTAAATACTTACCCCACATACATTGAATGTTAAGTGAGTATTACCTCAAAAAGCCTTCCACTATTTGAATAGTCCTTTTATACTTTCCATTAGTTTGGGGATGGTAGGTGGAACTCAAATGAATCCCAGTAGAAGTAGTCATATGAAGACTCTTTTTAAATTTTGATGTAAAATGGGGATAATGATCAGACACAATTGAAATAGGAGCACCATGAAGTCTTAAAACTTCAATAATTTATATCCTTGCGAGATAATGAAGAGGTAAATCTTCTCTTATAGCATGGAAATGTATAGATTTGGTTAGAGGATCAATGATTACCCATATTACATCATTCTTTATAGGAGTCTTTGGTAGTCCTATGAAAAAGTCTATATTAGTGTTATCCATTATCCATAAATGAATATAAGGAGGTTTCATGAATCCTCTAGGATGATTTATCATATATTTATCTTATTGGAAAACCAAATATTTGGACAGATAATAAGAAATTTACCACTTTATTTCATCCCATTAAACATGTTCCCTCAAATCCTCATACATCTTTTTGATACCACAGTGTATAGAGAAGTTTAATCTATGAGAGTCATCCAATAATTCCCTTTTTAACTCAACTATATGTGAAACACATAATCTCTTTCCAAATTTCAAAACACCATCATCACAAATGAAGTCTATTAATTTACCATTATTTATATATTTAACTTTATTCTGAAATAATGCATCATAATATTAGAAAATTTTTATCTTTTATAATAGATATTTTCTAAAATAATTTTAAAATTTATTGATGTCCTTTCTTCCTTAATAATCTCCATATCCATCTTTACTAGATTCCTTGAACATAAGATCAATCTCAATCCTACTTTGGGTCAGAACTCCATTATATTTCATAAGAAATAAATCTGATACCTTGTCTGATTTCCCTAGGTGGTATTGTATTGAGAAATCATAATCCTTGAGTAGCTTGAGACATCACCTCTATCTCATATTAACCTCTATCTATGAAAAGATATATTTCAAGATTTAATTATTTTTTTATATCTCACATGTTTTACGATATAGATAATGTCTCTATATCTTAAAATAAAATATTACATATACAAACTCAAGATCATGGGTTGGATAGTTCTATTCAAGAATTTTCAATTCTCTTTGATGCATATGAAAAAACGTTATAATTTTTGATTTGGACATAACCAAGTCCCTTGTTAGATGAATCACTACATATCACAAACCCATAATATCTACATGATAGAGTCAAAATTAGAGCATTTATCAATATATTATATTGTTCATATAAAAATTATTCACATTCCCTTATGTAAACAAACTTAACCCCTTTACATTAAATCTTGGTTAATGGGTAACCAATCAAGAAAAATTTGTAAAAATTCATTTTGTTCTTTAGTATAGGCCATTCTATAAATTCTTTCTTCTTCTTAGGATCCATTGAGATTCTATCCTTGGAGATAATATATCCAAGAAAAGAAACCTATTTAATCTATAAATCACAATTATTAAATTTTCTATATAACTCTTTAATTATAAGACTGTTAAGAATTATCCAAATGCAATTCTCATTTTATATGTAGGTTATAAAATAAAGCAAAATATCATCAATGAATTCCACAAAAAAATCACCAAGATATTATTTTAATACTATATTCATTAGATTCATAAAAATAGATAGTTCATTAGTCTATCCAAATGAAATTAACAAAAAATCATAACTTACATACCTTGTTTTAAATGTGGTCTTCAAAATGTCTTCATTATTTACTAACAATTGATGATACCTAGAATGAAAGTCAATCATTGAAAAATATTGGTCCCCGTGAAGTTGATTGAATAAGTCATCAATTTGAGGTAGATAATACTTGTTATTTATATTAATATCATTGATTTCCCTATAATTGATGCATAGAGAAAAGGATCCATATTTAAAAAAAGAATAGTGGATACCCATAGTGAAACACTAGGGTGGATAAATACCTTATCAACTAACTAATATAGTTGTTTATTAAACTGTAATAATTCCACAATGGCCATTCAATAAGGTGTCTCTGATGTTGGTCTTATATCAGGGGATAACTCAATGGGAAAATGAACTTCACTTTCTTGGTTATATCCAGTTAATTCATTTGGAATAAATATATTTATTCTTTTATAATATGTACATATTCAATTGGACGATCTATTCACCATTCGTAGAGCTTTTTTTCTATTATTCTCCAAGAATATCATTCATTAGATCTACTTACTGTGGATATAAACATGTATCATATGATGATGTCTCTTCTCTAAAGATAAAAAAATTCTACATCTTCATCAGGAATAATAATTTTCATCTTCTTGAAGTAAATTTTAGAATCATATTTTCAAGGAAATTACATACCAAGGATTAAATGGAACTAAAACATAGGTATAATAATAATATTAGAATATAATGGTTTTTTATGCGTTTTAATGGGGACTTCTTGAGATACATTTCTATGGTGAAACTTCCCCTATGGGGTTTTGACTCACAAACCCCTTTTTAATTTAAAAGTGAAATGTCTATTTTTCTTGAAAAAATTGGTAGATATAAAAGAGTTTGAGGATCTACAATCAAATAAAGAATTAGTTAAAACTGATGATATGATTATAGTAACTACCACCACATCATTAGGAACTTTCACCTATACTATGGTGATCGCGTAAGCTTGGCCTTCTTCTATTGGCCTCATATGTGGTAGATTTTATTGAAGAATGTGACATTAGTGTGAATAATGATCCATTTATTTATAGTTTAAGAACTGGATATCATTGATTTTTTCCCCTTTCATTTAGGATTCATATTCCCCTTATCACTGTAATTGTATCAAACTCTCATTCCCTTCAATCATTTTCCATGATGTTTCTTTCCAAAATTTCCACACGATGGAAATTTCCACAATAATTATCTTCTTCTTTGATGCATTACTATTCTCTTGGATATTATATGATCTATATTATCTTTATTCCCATTGAATATGTTAGATCTAGAAAATTCCATCTATGTTTTGATGGTACATAAAAAATATTTCATCGTATCATGAAATAGTTTGAGAGACTAGTGCCCTTTAAATACATGGATTAAGAACTTAAAAGAAATGGTAAATATTGTATTACATATTTCTTATATAATCTATAGAATACCTAGATATGATTGTAAAGTTATTTTCATACTCATCAACACTTTCTTATTCCTTTTTCCTTTAGGTTGTGGAAATTTCTCTTTATGTTAGTTTTTTTCTCATGAGGGAAATATTTTGTGATGAATATCCATTTAAATGATTTCTATTTAATTACATATATTTCCTTTTCCTGTATAGTATTCTGGATCAATGACCATAATTGATCAACATCACCTTTGAGAAAATACACTAAGAGTGTAACTTTTATATTGACATTGCATCCTATGGCCATAAATATATTCTCCATAGACTTAATCTATTGCTAGAATAATATTGGATTAGTATTCCTACCAAATTATGAGGGCTTCTGTCACATGAAGGGATTCAACATAGAATAATATTACCATGGAATAACTTTCTCTATTCAAGAAAGGTTATTTTTCATAACCTGATTAAGATTATATAATATATCTATAATTTTCATAGTTGTAATACCAGTTTTATAAGATTACTCAAAAGAGAAATATCTACATTGACCACAAGTATTAATACCTCTATTACTTCTAGGATCTATTTCTAAATGATGTAATATACTATATTATCCCATAAAATAATGAAATTTAAATCATAATTTATAATTCTAAATATGGTTTAATTACTAACATAAATTAGAAAATTCATGCATTGTAAATATTAGAATCATAAACATGGTTTATTTGGGGATATATTTATTTTTAAATACTTTATAATGGTTTTTAAAGAAAATTTGAATTATCCAAATCGTATCCCCTATATGTATCAAACTAGGTGCACAATAAGGCCTTTTGTCATGCACTAAGTGATGGTCAGGTCAATCCCAATGAGCCATTTTTAGTGTTTCTACCCCTAGATACTTATGTTTCATAATCACATCCACTTGTAATATCAATTCATAGATTTATTGATAAGAAAAACCCATACAATCTCCTACTTACCAAAACATTAATATGTTCTTCTATTCTTATCCTCATAGTCTGTCATAGTGATATATTCCCTAATATAGGTTTTCATTAATCTAGTTCCCTAGGTTTCTACTAAACCTCCATCAGATACTAACTATAATGACCCCATCTCCAGTAACCTTGAGATTGTTCCTACTCTTTTAAAATTATATTATATACGACATACAATCCTGAAGGACCAATCAGTTTAGAAGTTTTGGAGAAACAAATATCTACATGGTACCCACTTTACATAAGGATATAAAATAAAATAATTAAGCTGGAAAACATTTGGAATCCCATAAATCATTCCAATAATTATTCTATATATACTAGGGAAATGAAATAAAATATTGGTGATATAAAATTCTCAGTAAGTGTTAGGCACAATGGAATCTATCATGAATCAATATTCATAATCAACATAGAAAGGTAAATAACTAAACACATATTCCATTTAAATAACATAACTATCATGATAAGATAAGGTATAATAAACAAGTAAAGGTAAATAAATAAACATCAATTCTATTTAAACAACTTGAATATCATGATACGATAAGGAATAATGATCATGGAAATGTAAATAATCGGAAAAAAAATTCGATTTTATCAATAAATTGATAATTGAATACATCCAATGATAATATCATTGTGAAAATATCATGTATAATAATAACTTAATTATTAATGAATTAAATTATTAATTTTTGGATTTCATGATATCAAGAATTATGATACCTCAATTATCATGACCTTTCAAAAGACACTTTAAATACTATGGGTAAAAATCACATTTAAATTAGCCAATTTATTTGTCTCACGTGACTAATTGATGCATCAAGGGGTTATCTATATCTGGGAATACCCATAATTTCATGTTCAAAGAACTCATAATATATTGAATAATATATTTAATTCAGGAATTATATACCTTATCAACCAATATAATCATTGATTAAAGAACATAAATTTATCAATATTTCCCCAGTTAATCAAATAACTTTCAATGAAAACACCGTATATAAAAATGATATATGGTTTAGGAAATATTTACTTCCATGATACAATGAATATGAATAACCTTGAATTATAACATTAAATATCCTGAATAAATAATTATTCCTATTAAATATATCAAAGGGGTATCATATTCACCATATAAAAGTGAGTTGGTGCATATTAACAAAAATGTCCCAATGAAATTGAAATTGAGAAGAAATCCCTTAAAATTATCATAATGTTGATGGGAGAATTAATCAATTAATGGATAATGTGTCTAAAATGTAAATTCAAATAGGAAAATTGAATTAAAACATAAAATAGTTAAAATTCCTTATACATATAATCTTAGAATATTAAAGGAAAATGAAGAAGTAATATAACCCAACGAAAATAAATTCAATTATGAAATTGCTTACAACTTGGTATCTTTCATGAAAAATCACATTGGAAGAAATAATTTAAATTTTAACTTTAAATAACATGTAATATTTATTAATCATCATATTAAATAAAAAAGGGAAAGTATATACTCCATATAAATAAATAATGTGCATAACATTACAATATTCCTCAATGAAGAGAAATAGAGATCAAGTCCCTTACATTGTGTGTGACTTGTCAAATACATTATTTATCATCCCAAATAATAAACTTTATTTATTTATTTACTTTTATAAGAAACCTTTTAATGTTTATTATTCCTTTTATTTTACTTATTACCATGTTATATATTCTTATGTAATCAATTAATTTTAAGTTAGACTTTTCGACGATATTTGGATTATGTGCCAAAAATGACTTTTGTAGGTTGAATATGTTCAAAAGAGGTCATTATTTAAACATCTAAATAATAATGATAATGAAATAATTATAATATTTTTACAATAATTATTCTTTTTAAACTATTCGTGATTTATTTTTATGCCTGAATGGCCTGAAGGCCTTCTTTTTTATTTTTTATTATTAAAATAGAGGCACTCGCTTTGTGAAATTGGTAGTCCATAGGTACACGAATGATGTTATCAACATTCAGTGAGTGAAATGGTAAGAAATAAAATGATATATTAGATTTTAAGAAAGAAAAATATATCATTAATTTCATAATTATATCATGTATATCACATATATTTAATAAATTTATTCTTATTACTTTCCATGTAAAGTATTAGTGAAAAAAGAATCCCATTTCTTCACAAGGTGGTAGTCCACCATACACACGAGCGACATTATCGTATCTCCTATAAAATATAAAGCTAAAAAAATTATATGATATAACTACTAATTATATAAATTTATTTTATAAATATAAGATATGTAATTTATATCCATCTGCATACCCCCAACTATGAGAGGTTTTTATGGAAAACATGTTACATCGGTTCGCATGGCAGTAGTCATCCATATACATGAGTGACATTATCATTTCCAATTTAAGGGAATAGGAGATGGTTATAGGTCATGAACCTAACATAATAGAATATCAGTATATAGGAGATACTTTTTTATTATATAATCAAAAATTAATATGATTTTAAGGGGGTGGAAGAATAAATAAAACAAAAAACATATAGTTTGTAATTTTACCTCTTCTCAGACCACCTCTTTAGGATTATACCTAATGTATTCCTATTATCAATTTATAAGAAAAAAATATTTTAATATGTAGGTATGGAAGTTTGTAATTTATTTTTTTAGTTTTTGGATTATATAAAAGGGTTTTAGGGTGTGAATAAGAGAGAGGAGTGGGTGGTCTTTTATGTGTGATGTGAGTCATACACTAGTAATATTTGAGTAGAAAAAGGTGTGCACATGTTTTTCACATGAAAAAAAGACCCAAAATGAAATATTATCAATAAATATACATGATAAAGTATAAATATTTCCAACCAATATATCTATGATAAATTTTTAGGTAATTAGAAACCTTATCTTTTTAGTTTTCCCCAGGTGAACACATTTTTACATTACCCTCAGTAATTAATTTTTAATATTTTCACTATTCATTTGTTCAAAAATTAATTATACCATATTATATAATATAAATTATGATTATTAAAAAATAGAATCTATTTTTTGAGATTAAATTCACATCTTTGAACAAATTTTAATTTAAAATTAACCTCATAGATACGATGAGAAAACATGTTTTCCAATAGAAAATGTTCAAAAGTTTATAAAGTTTTTATATCAAAATTTAATATGAAAATTATTCGAATGAAATATGTTGGATTAATAGATATATAATTGAACTAATTTTACTTTTTAGATTATCTTAAAATATAATTTATATTTTAAATTATTTTAATGAAATGGTAGTTTTTTAATAAAATCCATTATTTTTACTATTCATCATAAAATGAAGCATTTTAGGAAAATATAAAAATTTACACTAAGATTATTTTGATATACTAATTTTTGAATTGGATTTTTTTCCTAATACATTTTCTCAAAGTGGTAAAAATTAATTTTAAATTATGTCCAAAAAGATCGACTAAATCGTCTTTTTGAAAAAAAATCAAAAAAATCAATTTTACATTTAAATGATTATTATTTTATTTATAATAAATGGATATAAATTTAATTTATTTTTTAAATTTATAAACCATATAATTTTTATAATTTAGTTATTACTATGCCTACCCGATAACTTAATATATAGGTTATAATGCTTGTGTTTAAATAGGGTATCATGTTTCATTTAATTATTTTGTTGCGTGCATCACAAGCTATCAAAGAAATTAAATTTATTTTAAAGGAAATATTTTTACATGTAAGGGAGTGTTACATAAATTGTTAGATAAATGGTAATTGGATAGACTGTCCTTAATGGAATATGGTGACATGTGTTATTCTTTGTGCATTCTTATATAGAAATATTTATATAAAGGGATTACACACGGTTATGCTGTAAGGGTTAGATAAAGGGATTATACCAACTTATTAAGATATTATTATATAAAGGTATTATACCTGATTATTCTAAAAGTATTATATAAAGGGATTGAACCAAATTAAACTGAAATTCTTATATAAAGGGATTGTGCTTGGATTTGTTGAAATGCTTATATAAAAGGGGTTTCACCTGGTTATGTTGAAATACTTATATAAAGGTCTTATAATTGGTCATGCTGAAATGATTATATAAATGGATTGTTACTTGCTATTATGAAATTATTATATAAAGGTTTTGCACTTGATTGTGATGAAATGATTATATAAAGGGATTTTACATAGTTAGGTTAAATTTCTAATATAAAGGTATTGTGTCTCGATAACACTAAAATACATATATAAAGGGCTCTTCAAAATTCTCATGTGATTTATTTTGTATACTCTATTTTGTGATGGTTATGGATATGGTTGGATTGGTTTCACAACATGCTCAATGATATTTTTCTTGGTGCTGAAGTAGGTTAGGGATGACCCCATGTATCTACCTAGAGCTCAAGGGTCAGCAGATTTATTTCTAGAGAAATATTAATATATCAAATTAATAACCCAATTTATAACTTCATTGAATTCAATAGTCTTTAAAAATATATTTTTTAGACATGGTGGTGTTGTCATACTGAGTTATACTCACACTGTGTCCAGGCCACCATTGGTTACCCGGACAGATTTCATGGATATCAGTTTAGACAAGGGCAAGGGACCCTATTGTTGACTATCCCTTTCTTAATGGGTTGGAGCATGGATATGGGGAAAACATGGGGTTTCAGACTAATTTATTAGATTATTTATTAGGATATTCATAATTTTTTATTTTTTTTATTTTAAATATGAAATTTTGATACATTTAATCTTAAAATACATGATTATAATATTATTGAGTTTTTTGAGTTAATCAATATTTTACTATAGATGCATGTTTATTAATTATATTGTTTATTCTATTTCCTCTACTCTATTATTATTTCATCTATTATTATGACTCTATTCTAGAGGATATTGTTTACCCACTATATTCCAAACACCCTCACTACTGGTCACCATCCTCTAGAATATGGGGAGGCGTGCCTGAGGTCATGTAGCCAACTTTGATCAGTTATGTGAGGGAGCACCAGATTGGGAATGTTATAATATATGTTACAATTAGCATGATATTATAAAGATAATATAGTTTCTAAGAGGTCAATTTGAGTATGTCTGTACATAGGGATGTTCAAAGAGTAACAAATAAAATATCAAACCAGTCGAATGTAAAGTACCCAATAAGAGTTTCGGGTATATTGGAGAAGAAAAATGTAAACAAATTCATTAAGTTATCATAATTATGTGAATGACAATCTATATTCTAAAATATTTTAGGAAATTTTTATAAAGATATATATTAATGTAAAGTGTTAATTTTTTTACCAAATGATCTAAAACATAATATTTGAATGGAAATGTTCGAAAGATGATAATGGTGAACTTAAAAAGTGTTTTAAGTAGAAAAAAATTTAACTAACATCATAACATTATATTTTGTGAAGTAAAAGAGTTTGAATAATATGTTTAATGAGTTTAATATTTGGAATATGATTCATAAGTTTCACCATTATTCTAAAAAAAATTCTTCATAGATGTTACTCACTAAAGGAGTTTACTGTAAAGATTTTATTAGATTTTCACATAGATACATGGAAGTAAATATGTAAAGATATAATGAGTTAAAAAATATAATAAATAATAAAAAATACCTCTATGGTGGTTTACTATATGGGATATTATTAAAAATGCACTTATGTGTGTTTTTTTAATATTCTTTAAAGAGTTTAAGAAATATATAATGTATTATTTTATATAGAATGAAATATAGACTTTATCATTCTATCACATTGGTAACATATATTACATAAAATGAAATGATAATTGACCTCTCAAATAATGACATTGATTCATCCCTAACCAGTGTTAATTTTCGATTATTGTTGGTTAATGAGAGATTTTAAGGTTAGAATGGGTAGAATTTTATATAGAGATATGAAATTTTATAATAAGATACAAAATTATTTTTGTTTATTGGATGACCTATCATGTGTACCAAATGATGTGTTATACACTATATTTTTTGTATAAAAGTGGTGAACGTTTTACATTGAATACCTGTACATGAGGTTGGCATGATACCTAGCATGATAACCCCTACACTTTGATACTTTTCTTATTCCAACCTTGAGGGTGATCTAATCAGAGGGTTGTTGGGTATGTTGATAATCATAACATCAGTTGATAATTAACCGTGATGGGACTTGTCATCTGGTATGATGAGTATGACATATGGTCAATCGATTTAGATAGACTGAGGAAGCGTATGTCCACACCTATAAATAGTACGCATGATGTTTGTATCTATTTTGATGAGGGTCAAATGATGTGATCATCCACTTGGGTGAATGACATGTGTTGTGTTCATCTATATGGATAGTATACACTCAAAGAACTGAGAATGTATGTGTAGGATATATGGGATTAACATACCTTGTGTCCCATGATCACTTGATGTCCTAGAAAAATGGATTATATGATTATACATACTTGTATATGATGCTGCTGGTGGAAAAAATGTATAAAGATATAGGTCTTTAATTGAGAGTAAACTATATCCTTTTATAGATTGATTAGCTTTGATACCTTTTTAGAGGTATGTAACACCCTACTATTTTAAATTATATTTTCCTTTCAAACATAATGTGTTCGATATATTGCAATGAATGCAACACTGAAACAATATGAAAATTAGAATATTAAATAAGCATTAAAATATAGAAATATAATTGGAGGGTAAAAATTGAGTTATTTGGATTATAAAATGTAGGTAGAAATAAAATTAAAGATCCAAATTAATTTTAATGAATTTATAAAATTCAATTAAAATAATTAAATGGCTAATAGGACTAATTTATGCTCAAAAAAAATTTCTCTAAAATTAGATTTCTAAGTGATTAATTTTAATAAAATAGAATAATTTATAGATATATTATATTATTTATATTAATAATGTATTAACCCTAATATAATTGGCAATTTATACTAAATAAGAATAAGAATAGTTAAAATTTTAAAAACTTATTTACTTCTGAAAAAATTTCATAATATATTTTTAAAAATATATATATTAAAAAAAATTGAATTTCAATTTAAACAAAAAAAAATTATTTTTGGATTAGGAATAATTATATTATCTTAAGATGAATTTTTCTATTTTTCTAAAGTATTTACTTTTTAGGTGAATAGTGAAAAATGCTTATATTTCTAAACCTATCACTTTTATTAGAATCTTATAAAAAATAAATTAAATATTTCTGAAACGTTTTAATATAAAATATAAATATATAAAATTATTATGTTGTATTTATAAAACCCATGTTTATAATTTTTTAAATATGAGTAATATTTTACTCTTAAAAAACTATTTTAGTCACATATAATTTATAATTTACTTTGCAACATTTGTATAAATTTAATCTAATAAAATGGATTTAATATTTCATATTTGAATGATAAAATTATGTAATAAGGATTATTTAATTTTTGGGCATAAAATTATAATTACTAAGATTAATGTTTATAACCATGATAATGGTAAAAATTTTATTTTCAAAGAATTATTTTATTAATATAGTGTAATTTTGCCTTTATAAAATAAATTAATATCTTATATAAAGTGAATTAAATTTAATTTTTACGTATATTTTTAAATAATTTATAATTAAATTAATTATTCAATCAATAAGAAATAATATTAAAAATACTTAATGGTGAAAATAACATTTTTCTACAAAACAGTTTTCTATATATAAGATATTTTAATTTAAATGTTACATTAATTTATATTTAAAATTTAATTATATTAAATTAAGAATAAATTTAGGTTCATCACACCCAAATATGGTAATATGGTTTATTTCATAGGATTATTAAATCATAAGTTTCTTGTGTGAAAATTAGTTACCCTAGTAGAAAAAAAGGTAAAAGTAAAAATATAAGAACTTATGACTTCCAAAACGTTAAAAACATGTGTTTAAATTATTAGTTGAGGATTTATTGACCCAATATCACCCCACACTCCATTATTTCTTACATTTTGAACCATTTATCCTTGAATAGTTTCATTCCATTATTGAAAAATAATGGGTGTTCACAAAAAGTGCCCCTTTCTTCACATATAAAACGGGACACTTTCACCGCGTCATGCCTTACACGTTATTTCTAATTTATTCCTAAAAAATACCATTTTTATCTTCCAAGAAATATCTCTAAATTTCATAATTCTATTGTATCAATTATTTACCATATGCCCTTCTTTTTCAAGGAGACTTTCTAAATAAAGTTTAAGGTCCCAAAGTGAGTATTACCTAATCCTTATCTTTTTCTAGTTATTCCTTCCCTTCCAAACATATACTAACCATATTTATATACTTATCATAGTATAATAAGTACAATTAATTGTAATTATATTAACAGAACAACCATTATCTTTTCCTTTCCATTTAATTAAAAAAAATAAAAGAACACTGATTGTGTGTTGTGCAGACTACCGCTTCCACGAAGTGACATCTTCGACTTTTCACAACTACCTATCTTCCCGAGTTATAAAAAAGAAATTAACAAATAAAATAAAAATATATAATATAATTATGAATATGAATATACACATTATAATCTACCTTTATTTCAACTTAGTTGTAGGGAAATGAAAACATTAACCACGTGTTGAACTAACTACCTCCTCCATAAAGTAAAAATTTTCAACTTGTCTTCCATTCACTATCCAAAGAAAATAAAATTCTACTAAGAAACGGAAAATAGAAGAAAATAAATATCATTATTATTCTATTATAATTATATTATTTCAAAATAAACAATTTCTCACCCATACATAACCATCGAATTATGGTATGTTCATGTTTGGGTCATTCTGACCACGTAGTTGAAAAATGATATAAAACTATATCATGGATTTATATGGGAACATAAATACTGATATTATTAAAATTTAATAATAAAATCATGATTTTTTTTATTTTTTTTAAGGTTTATATTATGTATTTAACATATTATTAAAATATCATCTTCAGTCTCTAAAATTACAAAAATAAGCCGAATCTGATTCAATTTTCCTAAAACATAACACTAATGGAATGATATAAGAGATTAATAAATAAATATAAGTTATCAATTATAATAAAATAAATTATTTATGAATTATTAACTTTATGAGAATAATAAAGTATAACACTATTATTATAAAACTAGTTCAAAATGATCAAGATAACTCCCACATGATATTGAATATAGATAATATCTCACTAATATATATGTAGATAATAATTATAAATAAATTTTATAAAAGGTTATAGATATTAAAAAGGTTCTAAAATAGGTTATTTAGATTTTTATTTTTATCAAATAGGAAATTGAAGTACTTTAGTGTAAGTAAGTAATTGTTATATTGGTTTCTTATCTAAAATTTAATTTATTGAGTCATATTTCTTATTATAAAAAATGTTTTATTTTTAATGGTGTATATACTACCCCTTTAATATTTTTTATCAATATAATCTAATTATTCCTAGTATTTAATGGTAAATTTTAAATTATATAATTCAAGGTGTTTTCATTAAAAAATTTCTATTATCATAAGGGTTTCATTGACTCAATTTCTAATATTTTGGGTCATATTCTCTTACATGAATATACCATTCAAGATTTATTTTATCCATACATTACCCTATTTTAAATTTTATTTCATCTTATTATATGGGTAAATTATTTATCATCATTAATAAAAACCTCTTTGAATTTTTTTCTGAAATAAAAGAATAACATTGCTATGAATAACTACCATTCATTCCAATTATTATTTTCTACATTGTCTATATTTTCCTTCCCACCAACACTTTACTCTCTTTTTAGGAAATAAAATATTAATTAATTCATGTTATAATCTTACTTATAATTCGAATTTTCCATATGAATTTTTTATTTCTATAACGTCCCCGAACACAAACTCCTGAATCCGGTGCTAAAAACGTAATCATTATATTTTTGGGTTTGATACAAATGAACATGGACCAATTTTTCCATCCAAAACACTTGACATCAAATAAAAAATATATATCACTTACTCAAACAAAGATCATTTAGGTTTGCAGTTTTGGATAATTAGTAATAACTCTTAGATAAATATTCCCTTATCCTCAAATGATCATATTTTCCAAATATACCCAACTTCTCTTATTTACCAATAATTCATAAATATCATGCATAAAATTCTGAACACATGAATGCTTTCATGAAAAACCCATTTAACATGATTATCTATAACCTGGTGAAAAGGAAATATATGAAGTATGAGCTCAAATTCTCAGTAAGGGTAAACATAAGAAGTAATAATTGAATTTCATTAGTGATCATAATATAATAATAAGGGTATAATGACATAATAAATGTTCATGAAAATATCATATGATAATTCATAATCATCAAAACTAGGATCATTAAACTTATGACATGGAATAAATATTTACCAAAGGCATGAGTCAATAAAATCCATAATCTTGAGCCATGTGATGTCAATATTGATCAAATGAAACATTAAAAACCTATATAAGGTATAAATAAAATTTTTTGTTGTCTTGGAAAATTATCTTCAAAACCTATGCCAGAAAGAACTACAGCTTAGTTAAATCTATAAGATAAACCTTCTAGGTTAATTCCCTCATTCATTCCATTAAATACATTGATCATTAACAATTGAATTTGAGAGCCATATAAGGCTCAACAATCATCATCAATAATGTCCAAGTACGATTCATGAAAAAAATTAGATTCATTCACCTTTTCAATATAACACCCCTAAAAACCATAATTCATTTATAACTTATTTTACCTCTGGAAAAAAATATTTTCATGGTTATCATTTTAAAATATTCACAATACATCCAGAAAAAGAATTATGATGGTATCATTATTACATATCCCTAGATGAGTGTAAGTAACATCAAAGGTTTTTATCATTAGTGTATAGAAATCCCATTAAAATATTATTAAAAACATTCTTGAGGAAAATAACCTTTCCAATTTTAAACTCGCTTTTAAAAATAAAAAATTTATAGTATAATATAAATAAAATAATATTTAAAAATATTTGTGGAATCTTTTAACAGAATATTCAAATCATTGATTTCTCATGATATCAGGAAATACCATTCATGATTTAATTGTTATGAAAAAGATTATATTCAGACCATTCATAAAAAGTATGTTATTCAGAAAATGACAAGAATATTATTTTTTAAAATTTTTGTAAAAAGAAAAAATTAATAAAAATTAATTCATAAAATCATTGAAGAAAATTTGAAAATATTTTTGAAATAATTTTATAATACACAGATATGGAAGAAATGTTTTGATTGAAAGAGGGGAAATAAAATCTATATTTCTTAAAACAAATTCAGAACAATTTAGGGTACCAAAGAGGGAAAATTGATGTTAAAACTTCAAAAGTGTAGAAATAAACAATGGATAATAAAAATGAAATGATTTTATCAATTTAGGATCTTATAATTTATCAATATAAATTTAATCATAAGTAATCCTGATTGAAATGTGATTGAAACATAAATCTCTTACAACTTCGGTAACTTTTGAATCACAATCCCCAAGAAGGAATAACATCCAATGATAATTTAAATATCATGAACATAAAGAGACTTAGGATATAAAATGTTAAAGGGGAAGTATATACACATAATAATAGAATATATGTTCATAAAAGAAATTTATGTCCCGAAGAAAGATAATTTGAGACGAATAACCCTTATATAGATTATATCATTGAATTGAGAAATAATAAATGGTGTAATTATGTATAAAAATGTAAATAAATATAAAACATTTTAAACATATAATAAAAATAATTTATATATCAATTCATACATAATTATGGGATAAAAATACAAATGAAGTAGTTGTATAAAACAATGAATGGAAATTAAGTTAAGAAAACTCTTACCACTTTGGTGACTTCCAAATCAAAAACCATTGAATGAAGTAACAAGGATTGTAAATTAAAATACCATGAATTAATAATGATTCACTAAATAACATGAAAAAAATTGTGAAAATACACACAATATGAAAAAATTATATTTATAACATTAAAATATGCCTCGATAAAGGGAAATTGAGATGAAATCCTTTACCTCAAGCCCATATTTTCTATATGTGTCCTTTAAGACCTTTTGTTCAGATAAACACATTTTATTTACACAAAATTCCCTCTAAGGTTGATATTATTCTCAAAATAAGGATTATATAATGTGATAATGGAAGTTTGGAATGGATTTGGGTAGAGAATGGCTGAAAAAATGTCTCTTTAAATGTAGAGAGGAGAGGAGAAGGTGTCCCCTTTTAAAATTGAGGGGCGTGGAATTCATTGAATTTTTTAAAGTATTAAATTAATACATATTAATTTTCAAGAAAAAATGGATAAAATTTGATATATTTATAATATATTATTATTATGTGTCTAAATTATCCCATCTAATGAAATTCGGACAATTTTAGGTAATGTTTTTACCCTTCTCTCTTGGTTTTAACTATTGTTTTCCTTTTCGAAAATTACCACGATATAAATGTTTTTCACTATTTAGGGTTTGATAATGTTAACATAATAGGAATATTAATCCATATATATACCATGGTTGTTATTATATACCATATCTCATTGACTTGGCTAAAAATAATATTTTTATGAATTTTAAATTATTTAATAAAATTTTATTTATTATAAAATATCATTAATGTCATTTTGATACTATTCATTTAGTTTGACATTAAATATAATAATATAGTAATTTAATTTGAATATAAAACTTTTATACATCCTTAATATGTTATATTGGTCTATGAAAATTGTGGGACACAATAACTCAACCAAAAAAATTACATTTATTGTTTTTAAATCATTTACTTGATTTTTCTACTATTTATACAAGAATTGTGTTGGTGTAGTGCAAGCATTTAAGGTAATTATTTCATCACTAAAAATTAAGAATAAATTATAGTGATAAAAAAATAATTTATATTTCAAATAACCAATTACAACCGAATATAATTTGTTTTTATCCATTTAAAAAAACATAAATATTTAAAGAAAGAAATTTTCATTTTTGACATTACGTTTACATGAAATATTATAATGGTAAAAATTAAAGAAAAATAGAAATAAAAGGTAATATTTTATAATTTTGGATGAAATAAACTCATCCAATGAAATTTATTCAAGTGTTTGAAACCTTATATCGTTATTTTTTACCATAATTAAACCATTGTACCATTATGGTGATAATTTTTTTTCTAAGTTTTATATTCCTAATAAAAAAATTAAATGGACCTATTTACCAAATTTGGAGCTCATGATTATAAATATGGAATAAAATTTTCAAGGTAAAACTTATCTAATTTTTATAAATTAGTTTTATATAAAAACACAAAACACATTGAAATAAATTATTTTATAAAAAATATATATTTAATCCCAAAATTGAACTTATAAAAAACAAGGTATAATGATGATTCAATTGTCATTAATTGGATTATATCAAACTAAATAATACTTATTTTTCATTGAGATAAATTTAAAATCATAATAGTACGCTTAAATTACATTATTTAATGAAATAAAATTAATGTTTTATAAAAATCAGTATTTTTCACTATTCGCTGAAAAATCAATCTTTTCATAAAAATAAAAAAACATTAAGATAAATCAGAAATAATTAATTCAAAAATGATATGTTTTTATCAAATAAAATTTCCAAAATTTCAAAATATTAATTATAGTATTCACTCAAAACAAGCAATATAATTCATTTTTGAAGAACATATATTTTTGAAAAAAAATGACTACTAAAAAAATGGGTGCTTATCTCTTAAGAAATTATCAATAAATTTTTATTTATCATGACCTTTATATATATTTTTTATAATGTTTTTACTACTATTCATACCCACAAATTCAAAAGTTGGGTTGCAATGATTATAACATAATAATATTTCATGGTTCATTTAAACTAGGTGTTGCATGTCATATACGATATTTAAGATTATGTCATTTTAAAATATTAGGATATAATTTACCAAATTATTATGTAGGTTTTCAATAATGGTGTTTCAAAATATTAATTGGTGTTACATATCATGGATATATTTCTTATCTTCCACTCCATGCTTTTTATACAACCTTTATGAACTTTTAAAGAATCCATTATTGAAGATATATTAAAAAAGTAATTTTATAATATTCACCAAAACATTTCTTTCCAAACTTTTTATGAAAATGAATTTTCAAAAGAAACTGATGAATTTTTTTTATAAAGATAATAAAATGAAACTTATTTTTGAAATGTTTTTTGATGAACATATTTCCCATCATTTTCAATATTATTTCAAGTTTTTCATGGTTTAAAAAAGTAATTATTTTACCATTATTATATGAATTTTATTTAAAACGGTTTTCATGAAAAATGGTCATTTTAATACACTTTAATACTAAAATGTTACTATTCATCAAAAATCATTCTCCATCTACTGGTTTATTCTTTATATATGTTTTCATAGGTGAGAAACATTAAATCCCTATAAGAGAAGTTATACGACACTACCTTTGTCTTGACTAATCATGTTCCACGTATAACTATAATTCATATTCTAATGACTTTCCTTTATGGATTCTTTATTTTTTATTCCTTTTATAGAAGTGTATTCACCGAGATTCCATACGTTGATTGATTCAAAAAATTATTTACATAAATTTATATCCCATTATCTATATGATGTTGGTTTGTGTGATTCTTAATTTTAAATCTATTTCATTTATTGATTCAAGAAATATTTACAATTTTTATACTTGTTCTTTCAATATTCATATATATTGATTACTAATGAATGTTAGTTATGTATTGTATATTTTATTTGTTCCTTTATATAATGAATTCATTATAATTAATTAGCATTAGGTGGTTCCTGGTATAGACTTCCCATCGATGGATCAATAGGTCTCTTGAGACAAACTAGCTTGAGTATTTTGGTGGATGACATCCCAAAACAAAATATTTCCTCAACAATGGGCCTTAACGTTATGATCATAGTGTCTAAGAACATGATTTCTTGGCTTAGGGAATGGAATTAACTATATGTTATTATGAATTTCATTTCTAAGTAATTAGCTATGAAACTTTTCAATTCCATTATTATCTATGGATACATTATGCTTTCCATTTCATTCTACGATATCATTATTTTTTGTTATCTATTCCTTCCATATTATTTATTCTCAACTTATTCTCAGATGTGATCTTTGATTACTATCACTTATGCTTACCTTAACGAGTGTTTTATCTCACCCTCCATATGTTTATTTTTCCCCATATTATAAATAAATGTATTACAGATGATATGTTTAACAAAACCTCTTTGTGGATAATGTTTGGGAGATTTTGAAGGCTTATTATGGATTAAGTAGTTTCTTATATAGTGGAAAATTTATATTTGATGATAAAGGAATGGGATTTGTTAGTTAAATGTTTTTCCATGATCTATAAAACTCTAAACCTAAAAGATCTGTAAAATTAAAGTGACTCAATATTGTTGGTCATATTGTATTTATTTGTGGTTAAAATTGGGTTTCTTTAGTTCATTTCAATGATGACATGTAAAGCATGTATTTATAAGCATTAGATCCAGGAATTTGGGTTAGGGGCTTCAAAAGGGTGCTAATTTATTACATTTATGGATTTGATAATTCATAATTGTTGTTAGGAATATGCCAATGGGGTCATAATGTTTGGTT
Source organism: Viscum album (assembly GCA_963277665.1). NCBI lineage: Eukaryota > Viridiplantae > Streptophyta > Magnoliopsida > Santalales > Viscaceae > Viscum > Viscum album. The sequence goes on along the minus strand of OY728140.1, from coordinate 2,102,940,027 downwards.
GTGAGAAGGTGTATTGAATTTTGCTGTAAAGTGGATGTAAAAAACATTCAGAACTACCCCAAAAGGGTTTTGGATGATATATGAAAGAATATTTTGATATATTTTCACAATTTTTAACATATTTTGTAACATATGGTGAAAATAAATGATACATTTAATAAATGGGTTTTGAAAGATATCTAAAATAAGTTTTGGATCTGATTTCAAAAGTTTTTATATTTTATATAACATAAGGTAAAAAATGCACTATGTCTATGAAACTTTAGTTCAAGTGGGATATTGATACAAATGTGCACTAAAGGGTTCACTATGACATGGTGGTTAAGACCATGTATTTGTGTGTATTGGTTTAAACAATGGTTTAGTGTGGGTTATTATACCATGGTGTTCTTCATGGTGGTTTACATGATATAATTTTTTTTGACCTCTATTCCCTACTCAAGCTATCATTGTCAGGTTTGATAATCTTTTGATAATCATTAGAGGAGTATCAATATACAATTTTATTTTGATAATCCTTCATTCAAATATGTTCTGAGGCACCCCTCCTCCTCCTCAGTAAGCACCCAAAAGTGTTTTTATGGTGGTTCCCCTGGATGATTCGTTCTCTATAGACCGTGACCTCTCGGTGCTTTCCGTCTCAGCAGCGTCTTTTGGGAATGTGATAGAAAACCTTCAATGGAACTTTATTGCTATATTTAGGGTCGATAACACCCCCCCCCCCCACTCAGTCTTCCAAGAAAGTGTTAACTCTTGGGGGCTTGCGCTTCCAGCGTCGCAAAGCTTTCTGCATCCTTCTGGCTTCCCGGTCAGACTTTGTGACCTCTTGGTGCAAAAGACCCAGGTCTGCGGGCTGGTGGAATTTCTCCCTTTTTCGGTAGTCGCTTGAGGTTCACTCCAGAAAAGATTGCTCTAAATATGTGGTTTGGGTCTCTCTACTAGGGCTTACCTACCCTTTCCATTGCGTGTGGTGATATTTTAGTAAAAGAAAAGAAATGATTTGATAGTTTATAAAAGAAAATAAAAAAAAATGATTGTGATTTGTATCCTTGTGTCTGGATCAACAACTTAGTAAAAGAAAAGAAATGATTTGGATTTATCTCCATCATGTTTTGTGACAATTTTTAAAAGAAAAGAAAAGAAACTGTTTTGATGCAAATGACACAAATAACCTTTGTTAAAAAATAACACATACACACAAGATTAATTCAAGATAATAAAAATAATAAAAATAATAAATAATTATTAATTCAAAATTATTAATTCAAGGTAATCAAAATAATAAATTCAAAATTTTAAATTCAAAATAATTATTATTTCAAAATAATTACTAATTCAAAATAGTAATTAATTCAAAGTTATTAATTCAAAATATTTATTAATTCAAAATTATTTATAAAATATTTATATAAACTATTAATTCAGGATAATCATAATTAATTATAATCAAAATTATCTATAATCAAAAATTATTTATAAATTATTTATGATTATTTATATACACAAAATTAGTCATAATCAAAATTATTTATATAACATTATCAAAAAAGTTATATTTGATTGTTATTATTACTTATAAATTATGTTGAACTTAGAAAAATCATTATTTATAAATTATATTGAACACAATTTATTCATTTATTTATAAATTATTTATGCACGAACCGTTGAATTATTAATGCATGGAATGTTATAAATTATTCAGTATAGATATTAGGGATAATTTTGGAAATTTAAAAAAATACTGGAATGATTGATGATTTCTGTCAAAATCGTCCAGATTTTGAGAAGATTCCAAAATCACTGGAATCATTGACGGGAGAAATCGGTTTTTCTCCATTTCCGTGGGTTGCGTTTCTCTGTATCTTTTTTACATTGTCAAACGGGAGAAAACCGTTTCAATCAGTCGTATAATCTCTTTTATTCCAAAATCAGCGCTGCCAAACGAGGGCTTCATGAATGAAGGGTTTCTGGAAGAAATCTGGAACATACTGGGTTCATTCCAGTGTGCTGACTCCCGCTCCCTTGGGTTGGAAGAAACGGCTTCAGCAAGGATTTGTGTCCAGATGGACCTCTCCCGACCACTCCTAAGATGATTGGTGCTTCATGTCGAGGGCATGGATGACTAGTTTCAAGATCTGTTTTATCTGGTGACCCCGCATTTCTGCTCTCATTGTCGCTTCATCGGCCATGATTTGTCAGAGTGTTGTAAGTCTCATCAGAAAAAGGCACATCACAGATCACAGAATCTATTAGGTTTTGATGGCACGTCGTCCTTGTAGGGTGTCTCTTCTCCCCAGGTGGTCTCCTTGGCCTCAAAAGCTCATGTACGAGGGAAGGGGGGTTTTACCTCGTTTCCTCCTCCGGAGGCTCTGGCTTCTCAGGCTCGGTCTTCCGATCTTCTTTTGGCGGGGGCCCCTCCTATTCGGATCTGGTCTTATTCTCTCCGGATTCTCGTGATCGAGGGAAGGGGGGGTGTTTCCCTAATCTCTTCCCCAGGAGGTTCTGGATTCTCCGGCTCGGACGTCTGGTCAACTTTCAGTGGGGGGGGGGGGGGGGGGATACCTGCTCAGATCTGGTCATATTCTCTCATGATTCCTATCCGCCTCCGTCCAGGATACTACTCCCAACGTTCCGAGGCCCGGCCCTACTGCCTCCCCTTGTGGGAATAGTGTTTTAGCATATGCTATCCCTATCCCCCCCAGATGGAACAGTGCATTAGCGTATGCTCCCCCAACCCCTCTTCACGTCTACATCAGTGATTTTTCTTCGATGGATCCCATATTCTTCTCGTAGGGGTGACCTTCCATTTCTTATCCCCTGGTTATCTTTCCCCCTCTAGTGTCGGATGTCAAGCCCTCATCCGATCAGGGGCAGCAGGAAGGTTCCCCGCAGGGGGCTCCCTCCTGAAGGCTCAATGCTCCTCCTTGCAGGATCATGCTTCCTCGTTTCCTCTAGTGGTCAACACTCCTCTCCCTAAGGCGGCGGCCTGTTCCCCCTAAAATATTATTCATGGTTAGGAGAAGGAGGATGAGTCGATTTACCAATCCCCTCCGGTGGTCCTCTCGAAGGCTTCCAGTGGTATGTTCACTAGATCCCAATCTAAATCTAAGGCATTATCAAGTCCCAGTAGTGTGATGGAAGGCTGTGGGTCTAGGGAAAAAACCAGACACATTCATTTCTAATGTCTAGTATCGTCATTTGGAATGTTCGTGACTTGGGTGCTCGGGCTAAGCTGTAATTTCTTTTGAATGAACTCTCCAATAATTGTATTTCGATGTGGGTAATTTTGGAACCCAAGCAAGAATCATCAATACTAAAGGAGTACACGCAAAGGTTGAGGGTGGTAGGCTTCTTTCATGGAAACCCTGCTAATACCCACATCTGGTGCTTCTAGAAATCCAACTTATTAGTTAACTTGGTTCAAGCTTCGGACTAGTGCATATCTACTAGCATCTCTACAGGTTCTCTTAGCTTATTCTTCTCATTTGTGTATGAAAAAAGTGACGCCTAGGAAAGGGAGAATATGGTGCAGAGCTTAGATTACCTCAATTCAAAAGACTTTACACTGCTGGTGGGGGGATTTTAATATTATCGCAGCCCCAGAGGAAAAGAAAGGCGGAGGTGCTTTTCCCCGGGAATCCAGTCAAGCCTTTGTATCTTGCATAAGTAGAAATGGTTTAATGGATGCAGGCTATGTTGGGGATCGCAACACATGGTGTAACAACCATCATGGGAGGTGTCGAATATGGTTCTGTCTTCATCGGTGTCTGATGAATTGGTCGACAATCTCCGGCCTTCCCTCTCTGAAAGTCTCTCATATAGCGCAGAGCCTCACTGACCATTTGCTGTTTTTGACATCCATATCTCCGGGGATGAGTGGAGGTGAATTTCTCTCGTTTAATTAGACTTGGAAGGAGGACCCCAACTTTCATGAATCTATGAGGAAGGCTTGGTCTCATCAGTATAAGGGAAACCCTTGGATTTCTCTACACAAAAAGATCGGCCGACTAAAAGAAATCTTCAATCTTGGTGGAGTCACCTCCCACCCGGGGTCAGGCCTTGGAAGAAATCAATAGTGACATTAAAATGATGGAGATAAGCCTAGAAAATTCTAGGTATGAATCCTCCTTTGTTGAGCTCTAATTTATGAAAAAACTCATGGCCGATATGCTCCCGAGGAAGGAAAGGTAGGCTTGGGAAGCTTCCAGGATAAAATGGCTTCGTGAAGGTGACCACAATATTGGGCTCTTTCAAGCTTGCATCAAGGAGAAACAGAGGTTCCAGTGTCCTAACATCCTCTTGGGGGATGGATCCTACTCCAATTACCGAGATGTGGCAGGGGCCCCTGCAAGCGAGCACTTTGAATTCCTTCTTGCAGGTCCAAACCCTTTTATGACTGGCATCTATCTGGGTGGTTCAGTAGAACTCTTTGATCACATTCTGCTCAGGGTTAGCAGGGAGGATAATGAATTCCTCATTAAGATCTCGAATGAGGAGGAGGTTTGTGAGGAGATATGTACCTTAAATCTAGATATATCTCCAGGGCTGGATGGTCTCCCGGGCACATTCTATAGGATTTCTTAGGAGATCGTCAAGAGGGACCTTGTGTTATGAACGCAAAACTTCTTTATGAGGGGCTTCCTTCCTCGTATTTCATGTGCTAAAAAGATTTTCTTGGTCCTCAAGAGAAGTAACCCACATTATTTTGATCACTACCAGGGCATTAGTATGTGAAACATTCCTTACAAGGTCCTTGAAAGAATGCTCAACAAAAGGCTCACTTCCTTCCTTCCCAGTTGGATTGTTAATGAACAGAACGACTTCATTAAGGGTTGATCCATTCAGGGGATCGTGGGACTGGTGCAGGAGGTGTTAAGTAACATTAATCTCAAAGAATTCAGGATAAGCCTCGTCATAAAATTGGACATGATAAAAGTGTATTATAGAATGGAATGGAACTTTCTCTCAAGGATCCTTTACTGTATGGGGTTTTCTCCTTGGGTCATGGACCTCCTCTTCTGTTGTTCCAGCTCATCTTGGTTAACCACATCCTTCTTGGGTAAGAACTTAGGGTTCTTCAAAGCAACAAGGGGTCACAGACAAAGGGATCCTCTATCCCCCTCTCTTTTTATCCTTGCACAGGATGTCCTCACTCAGAACACCCACAGGGCTATTAGCTCGGGCTGAATCCTCCCTTTTTGCAACAGGCATGCTTCCAGGGGTATGTCCCACAATGACACCATCTTATTTCTTAATGGTTGTAGGAGATATATTCAAGTCATTGATACCATTTTATAGGATTAATGTAGGTGGAGCAACCAAATGATCAATCGGGATAAAAGTCTTTTCTTCACAACAAATAAATTTATTGACAGAAGGGTAAGGGCCTTGGAAATCAAGCTGGACATGCTGAGAGGATCAATCCCGATGGAATATCTGGTTGCAATGGTCAGCCCAAACTCGCCTTGCATTCATCACTTTGATATGATAATTAATAGATTGTCCGGACACATCCAAAACTGGACGAACAGGTTCATATCCTTTGGAGGGAGAATTTCACTTGTGGACGACATGCTAACTTCCAAACCAATGCACATTCTTTCCTCTCTGAAAGTGCCAAAAAAGTGGATTCTTGACATGGAGAAGTTGATTGTTTCTTTTATGTGGGATGGTCACATGGAAGGAAAACACCACTGGTCGTCCTAGAAGAGGCTGGTCATGCCCACGTTGGAGGGAGGGATCAATCTCATGAGCATATTTGGGTCCATGTAGGGGCTGCAGGCCAAGTTAGATTTGGAGGTCATGGAAGGGAAGTCTCTTTGGGGATAGTTTATTCAGGACAAATACGGACCACATGTGAACATGAAGAATTCCAATTCTTCTTTATTATGGAAAATGGTCCAGCCATATCTCAGGCTCCAATAACCACCCAATTCTTGGCAAGGGGACCTCCAGCGTTTGGCATCAGGGCTTGGGGGAGGGATACTCTAGTTTCCATGCTGCCCAATGCCTGAAATTTCCATCAAGGAGGCCAACATCCACCCCAATTTTATCCAAGTAGTCTTGAATGAGTCATAGTTCGACGCTTTTGACAGTATTATGCTCAATTACGACCTAGACATATGCATTTTCACAGGGATAGCTTCAAGAGCCTTCTCTTCCATTGTGTTTCTCAGGTTGAGGATGAATCCAGCTAGTAGAGATGAGTTGGGGGAGACCCTATGGTGCAAAGATATCGCTTCCACGTACAATTTCCACATCTGGAGAATTAGGAACAAGGATTTTCCTACTGAGTATCTCATACAATGGATGGGTATTTCTCTCACTTCTCGTTGCCACTGTTGTAGGGAGCCTCAAATGGAATCTACCGATCATGTATTCATTGAAAGTGAATGGGCCTGTTGGGATTGGAAATCTTCTAGGGCCTTCATAGGCTGGTCGATTCAACCTACAACTTAGGAGGTCTTCCTCAACCAGTGGTTCCAAAGGGCAAGCAATTGTAGCTTGGAAATGAAATATCACCCCATCATTCTCAGTGCCTTCTGCTGGAGTCTCTAGACAACACGAAACTGTTGCAGAATCGTCGGGAGACACAACGATAGAAACGAGAAAACGAAAGAAATAAAGCAATAAGGACACAGTGATTTACGTGGTTCGGGAAAAATCCCCACGTCCACGGGAGAGGCAGAATTTCACTATATCGAAAGCACACAAAATAAAGAGGGTTTTTCAGTAGTAACCCTAGCTTGAAAATGGGCTATAAAACAATGGAGAAGACGGTCACTGTTTGAAAAGTGAGTCCGTGTCGCTATAGTGAACGACAACCAGTTTTGTCAAAAGTGCTACAGTGTTGCCGGATGGAAGTCAAAAGTGCTACAGTCCAGTTGACCCTGAAGTCCACACTGCTACTGTGCCTGTCGGTGTCGGTCGGTCAGCTCCGCTACCGTAGTCAGAGATGCTACAGTGCCGAAAAATTGGGCCGGGGGCTTTCGACCCCCGGAGCAGGGGCGCGTTGCACCCTGCAACCCCCAACGAGCTTACTACGGAGCTCGACCCGTGACAATTGCGGGCCACAAGCATTCGGCCCAACCAGATCGGGCAACACCAATCCAACAGAAACAAGGATCAACATCTCAATAGAAGAGGGTCCTAAAAAACAAAAAAAAAACATTCTATACCTGATCTGGCTATGAGAGGAATACGAGTCTGCCCCCTCCATTATCTCTATTTGGGCACCAAGCCTCCCCTTTAGTGCCATCAGACCACTGCATGGTCGGTGGGTTAATTAGAACCCCCTCTTCAGAACCTCAATCTCAACATGGATGAGTCTTGCCTCTTAGGACACATGTGAGTGGGGGAGGGGTACTGATTAGGGAAAAGAGGGGATCAGTCATTGTGGATTTCATGGTGTCTTATGGTCCTGGTGACTCTCTTCAAGTGGAGGCTGATGCAATGGCCACATGTCTACAGTTATGAATCCAACAGAATATCATTCTAGGAGGTGTCGAGGATGACTCCTTGACCCTCTAAAAAGCTCTTACCGGAAATGGAAACATCCCCTAGTAAATCACATACTTAATTAGGATGTGAAAATAGCTCATGAACAATCACATGTCGATCTCTCACACCTAGAGTGAAGGGAACTTGGTCACAAACTACCTAGCCTCTATAGAAACATACAATGGTCGGTTTAGCCTCTATTACAGCTTAAGATTTTTTCCCGTTGAGGGGTTCAAGTTTGTGATAGTTGATGCACTGGGCCTTCATTATTTCAGACCGCCTTGATGGGGGTTTTTGGGTCCGTGTGCTCTGTGTTCATTGTTTTTTATGTGTGGATTCTCCTTTGATGTTCTTTCTATAATCCCCTTTTGCAAAGAAATAAAATAAATATGGTTGGGTAAAAGAGTCCCCATTGACAGATATATATCGAATCCTAGTTTATGATTCTAGGTGGGATGAATCAGTATGAAACTCCTTGGACAAATTTCTCACTAGTTCTCGTTCTCTCTTCATATTTATAATAAAGGATATGGAAAACCATGAGGAATATGATATGCTTTCAAATTTTTGGGAGATTCATCTATCCCATGGATACCCTTGGAGGAAGGAACTCATCGGTTGATTATCAGTGATCATTATCAAACTCTTGTGGGTGGGATGGATCAATAGAGAATAAGGAACACCATTCTTCATTTTATTATTAATTTCAAAGACATAGATATATCTTGGTTGCTTTTTTGTTTTTCATGTCTTTTTACAATGTGTTTTGGATTATAATTGTAAGAACCCGGTTCTTATTTTAGAGGTACGAGCTTCTTCTTTTCAATTTCTTTAAGTGTTTTTGAGAAAATATGGAAAATGAGGAAAAATCCTGAATTTTCGAAACTACACGCCGTGTACTTTGTCCACACGCCGTGTACTTTGTCCACACGCCGTGTACTTTGTCCACACGCCGTGTACTTTTGGCCGTGTTGGGATGAGTACACGGGGCATGTAGCCTTGTCGACGACGAGGGGTGTAGGAACCGACTACACGCCGTGTAGTGGTACCTTACACGCCGTGTAGTCAGTCGGCATGCTTGAATAGTAAGGCGGTGGAGTCGCCGCCAGCTGGGCGACAGTACACGCCGTGTACTTGGGAGTACATGTCGTGTACTCATGTCGACAGATGAACAGTGTGGCGGTGCCGCCAACTGAACAGTTAAATGAAAGAAGTACACGCCGTGTACTCAGAAGTACACGCCGTGTACTTTGTTTTTTCGTCTTAAAATAGGTAGTAGCCTCCTCATTTGGCAGAGGAGGCATTTGAGCCATTTTGGAGCCAAAGGAGGAGGTCAGATCTTTGAAGATCCACCGGGCGTTCGTCTGGAATCCGTTTCGGCTTCGGACGATTTCGTTGGAACCGCACGGGTAAGCCCTCTCCTCTCCTGGTATCGTTCTTACCAATTCTTCTCCTAACGTAAGTTATTTACGTTTGAATGGGTTTTGTTCTTCGTCAGATCTACGCCGTTCTTGGGCGTTTCTGGAGTCGGTGTTCGGATATAACGCTCGTTGACGTATAAGGTAGGTGGCTTTGTGTTTATTTTCCAACTGTCGTGCGTTTTTGTGTGTTTTTGTGCCACGAACCCATATTGGGGTGTCGTGTGGCTGAGGTCGATGCTATATTTAATGCCTAGAATTGCATAGGTGATTAAATTGTGATAATAAAATGTTGGTTGAGATCGTTACTTGGATTCGGAACCACCCCGGGGGTGGGTTCCTCTGTTTAGCCGTTTGGCCAGGATACCCGAGGGTATGCCTTCAAAGTAGTAATTGTAGAATTGCCTTGAGAGAAATTGCTTGTTACTGCTTGTTTACCTGTTGGGCATGGCCCGGTTACCTGTTTAGCCTGAGGGCGTTGTTGTGATTAGCCTGTGGGCACTGCACTGTTTAGCCCGAGGGCTGTCGTATTTCGCCTGAGGGAAACCTTTCGTGCCTGAGGGCTTGACTTTTGTGCCTCAGGGCGACACTTCCTACGCCTGAGGGCAATTTCTGTTACGCCTGAGGGCTATACCTGCGGGTTGGATTCTGCTTACCCGAGGGTAAGGTTTTGCTTGTCTGAGGACGTGGACTGCTTGTTTAGAAATGCACTGTGGTGATTTCTAGTATATAATGAATTAAATGAATAATAAAATGGCAATTTAATTGTTAACTTAGTTACTTTTCAGTACTGCTTACTTTATTGCATTTTACTATTTCACACTGTTGTTGCATACTTACACGCAGTTGGGCACGAGCCTTTGGTGGGTGCCTACTGAGATATATTTCTCACACCCTGTTTGGGTCATGCTTTTCGGCCGAAACAGATTACGTTACTGCATATGTAGATAGGGGCAAGAGTCCCTATACAGGTACTTGACTGTTGCTGAGGAGTAGGAGGGCATGGGACCGAGCCTAGGCTCGCGATGCCGCTGCCAGCTGTTTTGCTTGTTTGCTGTACTCCGTATTTTGTTGTACTGTATCGATGTATAACATGTTCTGGCTGTTTTCTTAGAACTTGAAACATGTAGCATCATCACTTATATACTGTTGGTTATATCCACTGTTGTAGTTATTTCAGTTGTGTATGTTTACTGCTTCCGCTGTCGTTGTATGTTTTATTTTGTATTCCGCTGCGCTATACTTTGACAAATGAAGGCATAGTTTCCCTACTATCAGACCTGGGCCCTCGCTGCTAGTCGGCAGCCTCTGGCGTTTGGGGAAATGCGCTTGAGGTCACGTGACGAACCGGGCTCGGGGCACCCGTTGTGTGGCACCCGGGTCCGGGACGTTACAAAGTGGTATCAGAGGAGTTCTTTTCTTTGACTTACTATTTGGAGCCGTAGTCAGGGATAGGACAGAATGGTAGTTGGTAATAAGCTATGCCCGGGCGTAGCTAACCCGTGTACAGGGAAAAGCCAGTCTACCTCGTATTTTGCATTCTTTTGATTTTGCAATTTTATGGTTGATATGTTTTCACCGTTGGGTGACTCACTTTGAGATTATGCAGTTTATATTTTATCTATGGGTTCTATTTATTTGCAACCCGATGAGATGAGGGTATGTCGTCTAATGCATCATATAGGCACATGCTAGATATCACATGTCTTGCATAGTTTCCATGCCATGTAGGTGCATTAGAAATTCGCATGTTGTAATAGTTGTTGTGCTAGAAAAGCATGCTGTTGTGATAGCTGCTTGATAAATACCTACCTTGTGATATGATATGTTTTTGTTTAAGCTTGTTTATAGAATGGACACCAAACTTTGGTTTTTGGGGAGTATGGGCCCCCATTGACCGGAATTTGGTGGATCATTGACTGTTTGTTGGTTATGACACATATAAGATATCAAACTTTGATTCGTGGGGAGTATGGGCCCCCACGGGTCGGAATTTGACACTTAGGTGTCGTTTTTCGGTATTTTCTGGGTTCCAGAGATGTTTCTGAGGCATACTATCCGGAAAACCCAGAATACATGCCGTGTAGGACCTCATACACACCGTGTGTGTTCTTCTGCTCAGATCTGGTCATATTCTCTCATGATTCCTATCCGCCTCCGTCCAGGATACTACTCCCAACATTTCGAGGCCCGACCCTACTGCCTCCCCTTGTGGGAATAGTGTTTTAGCATATGGTATCCCTATCCCTCCCAGATGGAACAGTGCATTAGCGTATGCTCCCCCAACCCCTCTTCACATCTACATCAGTGATTTTTCTTCGATGGATCTCATATTCTTCTCGTAGGGGTGACCTTCCATTTCTTATCCCCTGGTTATCTTTCCCCCTATAGTGTCGGATGTCAAGCCCTCATCCGATCAGGGGCAGCAGGAAGGTTCCCCGCAGGGGGCTCCCTCCTGAAGGCTCAATGCTCCTCCTTGCAGGATCATGCTTCCTCGTTTCCTCTAGTGGTCAACACTCCTCTCCCGAAGGCGGCAGCCTGTTCCCCCTAAAATATTATTCATGGTTAGGAGAAGGAGGATGAGTCGATTTACCAATCCCCTCTGGTGGAACTCTCGAAGGCTTCCAGTGGTAGGTTCACTAGATCCCAATCTAAATCTAAGGCATTATCAAATCCCATTAGTGTGATGGAAGGCTGTGGGTCTAGGGAAAAAACCAGACACATTCATTTCTAATGTCTAGTATCGTCATTTGGAATGTTCGTGACTTGGGTGCTCGGGCTAAGCTGTAATTTCTTTTGAATGAACTCTCCAATAATTGTATTTCAATGTGGGTAATTTTGGAACCCAAGCAAGAATCATCAATACTAAAGGAGTACACGCAAAGGTTGAGGGTGGTAGGCTTCTTTCATGGAAACCCTGCTAATACCCACATCTGGTGCTTCTAGAAATCCAACTTATTAGTTAACTTGGTTCAAGCTTCGGACTAGTGCACATCTACTAGCATCTCTACAGGTTCTCTTAGCTTATTCTTCTCATTTGTGTATGAAAAAAGTGACGCCTAGGAAAGGGAGAATATGGTGCAGAGCTTAGATTACCTCAATTCAAAAGACTTTACACTGCTGTTGGGGGGATTTTAATATTATCGCAGCCCCAGAGGAAAAGAAAGGCGGAGGTGCTTTTCCCCGGGAATCCAGTCAAGCCTTTGTATCTTGCATAAGTAGAAATGGTTTAATGGATGCAGGCTGTGTTGGGGATCCCAACACATGGTGTAACAACCATCATGGGAGGTGTCGAATATGGTTCTGTCTTCATCGGTGTCTGATGAATTGGTCGACAATCTCCGGCCTTCCCTCTCTGAAAGTCTCTCATATAGCGCATAGCCTCAATGACCATTTGCTGCTTTTGACATCCATATCTCCGGGGATGAGTGGAGGTGAATTTCTCTCGTTTAATTAGACTTGGAAGGAGGACCCCAACTTTCATGAATCTATGAGGAAGGCTTGGTCTCATCAGTATAAGGGAAACCCTTGGATTTCTCTACACAAAAAGATAGGCCGACTAAAAGAAATCTTCAATCTTGGTGGAGTCACCTCCCACCCGGGGTCAGGCCTTGGAAGAAATCAATAGTGACATTAAAATGATGGAGGTAAGCCTAGAAAATTCTAGGTATTAATCCTCCTTTGTTGAGCTCTAATTTATGAAAAAACTCATGGCCGATATGCTCCCGAGGAAGGAAAGGTAGGCTTGGGAAGCTTCCAGGATAAAATGGCTTCGTGAAGGTGACCACAACATTGGGCTCTTTCAAGCTTGCATCAAGGAGAAACAGAGGTTCCAGTGTCCTAACATCCTCTTGGGGGATGGATCCTACTCCAATTACCGAGATGTGGCAGGGGCCCCTGCAAGCGAGCACTTTGAATTCCTTCTTGCAGGGCCAAACCCTTTTATGACTGGCATCTATCTGGGTGGTTCAGTAGAACTCTTTGATCACATTCTGCTCAGGGTTAGCAGGGAGGATAATGAATTCCTCATTAAGATCTCGAATGAGGAGGAGGTTTGTGAGGAGATATGTACCTTAAATCTAGATATATCTCCAAGGCTGGATGGTCTCCCGGGCACATTCTATAGGATTTCTTAGGAGATCGTCAAGAGGGACCTTGTGTTATGAACGCAAAACTTCTTTATGAGGGGCTTCCTTCCTCGTATTTCATGTGCTAAAAAGATTTTCTTGGTCCTCAAGAGAAGTAACCCACATTATTTTGATCACTACCAGGGCATTAGTATGTGAAACATTCCTTACAAGGTCCTTGAAAGAATGCTCAACAAAAGGCTCACTTCCTTCCTTCCCAGTTGGATTGTTAATGAACAGAACGACTTCATTAAGGGTTGATCCATTCAGGGGATCGTGGGACTGGTGCAGGAGGTGTTAAGTAACATTAATCTCAAAGAATTCAGGATAAGCCTCGTCATAAAATTGGACATGATAAAAGTGTATTATAGAATGGAATGGAACTTTCTCTCAAGGATCCTTTACTGTATGGGGTTTTCTCCTTGGGTCATGGACCTCCTCTTCTGTTGTTCCAGCTCATCTTGGTTAACCACATCCTTATTGGGTAAGAACTTAGGGTTCTTCAAAGCAACAAGGGGTCACAGACAAAGGGATCCTCTATCCCCCTCTCTTTTTATCCTTGCACAAGATGTCCTCACTCAGAACACCCACAGGGCTATTAGCTCGGGCTGAATCCTCCCTTTTCGCAACAGGCATGCTTCCAGGGGTATGTCCCACAATGACACCATCTTATTTCTTAATGGTTGTAGGAGATATATTCAAGTCATTGATACCATTTTATAGGATTAATGTAGGTGGAGCAACCAAATGATCAATCGGGATAAAAGTCTTTTCTTCACAACAAATAAATTTATTGACAGAAGGGTAAGGGCCTTGGAAATCAAGTTGGACATGCGGAGAGGATCAATCCCGATGGAATATCTGGTTGCAATGGTCAGCCCAAACTCGCCTTGCATTCATCACTTTGATATGATAATTAATAGATTGTCCGGACACATCCAAAACTGGACGAACAGGTTCATATCCTTTGGAGGGAGAATTTCACTTGTGGACGACATGCTAACTTCCAAACCAATGCACATTCTTTCCTCTCTGAAAGTGCCAAAAAAGTGGATTCTTGACATGGAGAAGTTGATTGTTTCTTTTATGTGGGATGGTCACATCGAAGGAAAACACCACTGGTCGTCCTAGAAGGGGCTGGTCATGCCCACGTTGGAGGGAGGGATCAATCTCATGAGCATATTTGGGTCCATGTAGGGGCTGCAGGCCAAGTTAGATTTGGAGGTCATGGAAGGGAAGTCTCTTTGGGGATAGTTTATTCAGGACAAATACGGACCACATGTGAACATGAAGAATTCCAATTCTTCTTTATTATGGAAAATGGTCCAGCCATATCTCAGGCTCCAATAACCACCCAACCACTGGATTCTTGGCAAGGGGACCTCCAGCGTTTGGCATCAGGGCTTGGGGGAGGGATACTCTAGTTTCCATGCTGCCCAATGCCTGAAATTTCCATCAAGGAGGCCAACATCCACCCCAATTTTATCCAAGTAGTCTTGAATGAGTCCTAGTTCGACGCTTTTGACAGTATTATGCTCAATTACGACCTAGACATATGCATTTTCACAGGGATAGCTTCAAGAGCCTTCTCTTCCATTGTGTTTCTCAGGTTGAGGATGAATCCAACTAGTAGAGATGAGTTGGGGGAGACCCTATGGTGCAAAGATATCGCTTCCAAGTACAATTTCCACATCTGGAGAATTAGGAACAAGGATTTTCCTACTGAGTATCTCATACAATGGATGGGTATTTCTCTCACTTCTCGTTGCCACTGTTGTAGGGAGCCTCAAATGGAATCTACCGATCATGTATTCATTGAAAGTGAATGGGCCTGTTGGGATTGGAAATCTTCTAGGGCCTTCATAGGCTGGTCGATTCAACCTACAACTTAGGAGGTCTTCCTCAACCAGTGGTTCCAAGGGGCAAGCAATTGTAGCTTGGAAATGAAATATCACCCCATAATTCTCAGTGCCTTCTGCTGGAGTCTCTAGACAACACGAAACTGTTGCAGAATCGTCGGGAGACACAACGACATAAACGAGAAAACGAAAGAAATAAAGCAATAAGGACACAGTGATTTACGTGGTTCGGGAAAAATCCCCACGTCCACGGAAGAGGCATAATTTTACTATATCGAGAGCACACAAAATAAAGAGGGTTTTTCAGTAGTAACCCTAGCTCGAAAATGGGCTATAAAACAATGGAGAAGACGGTCACTGTTCGAAAAGTGAGTCCGTGTCGCTATAGTGAACGACGGCCAGTTTTGTCAAAAGCGCTACAATGCTGCCGGATGGAAGTCAAAAGTGCTACAGTCCAGTTGACCCCGAAGTCCACACTGCTACTGTGCCTGTCGGTGTCGGTCGGTCAGCTCCGCTACCATAGTCAGAGATGCTACAGTGCCGAAAAATTGGGATGGGGGCTTTCGACCCCCAGAGCAGGGGCGCGTTGCACCCTGCCACCCCCAACGAGCTTACTACGGAGCTCGACCCGTGACAATTGCGGGCCACAAGCATTCGGACCAACCAGATCGGGCAACACCAATCCAACAGAAACAAGGATCAACATCTCAATAGAAGAGGGTCCTAAAAAACCAAAAAAAAACATTCTATACCTGATCTGGCTATGAGAGGAATACGAGTCTGCCCCCTCCATTATCTCTATTTGGGCACCAAGCCTCCCCTTTAGTGCCATCAGACCACTGCATGGTCGGTGGGTTAATTAGAACCCCCTCTTCAGAACCTCAATCTCAACATGGATGGGTCTTGCCTCTTAGGACACATGTGAGTGGGGGAGGGGTACTGATTAGGGAAAAGAGGGGATCCGTCATTGTGGATTTCATGGTGTCCTATGGTCCTGGTGACTCTCTTCAAGTGGAGGCTGATGCAATGGCCACATGTCTACAGTTATGAATCCAACATAATATCATTCTAGGAGGTGTCGAGGATGACTCCTTGACCCTCTAAAAAGCTCTTACCGGAAATGGAAACATCCCCTAGTAAATCACATACTTAATTAGGATGTGAAAATAACTCATGAACAATCACATGTCGATCTCTCACACCTAGAGTGAAGGGAACTTGGTCACAAACTACCTAGCCTCTATAGAAACATACAATGGTCGGTTTAGCCTCTATTACAGCTTAAGATTTTTTCCCGTTGAGGGGTTCAAGTTTGTGATAGTTGATGCACTGTGCCTTCATTATTTCAGACCACCTTGATGGGGGTTTTTGGGTCTGTGTGCTCTGTGTTCATTGTTTTTTATGTGTGGATTCTCCTTTGATGTTCTTTCTATAATCCCCTTTTGCAAAGAAATAAAATAAATATGGTTGGGTAAAAGAGTCCCCATTGACAGATATATATCGAATCCTAGTTTATGATTCTAGGTGGGATGAATCAGTATGAAACTCCTTGGACAAATTTCTCACTAGTTCTCGTTCTCTCTTCATATTTATAATAAAGGATATGGAAAACCATGAGGAATATGATATGCTTTCAAATTTTTGGGAGATTCATCTATCCCATGGATACCCTTGGAGGAAGGAACTCATCGGTTGATTATCAGTGATCATTATCAAACTCTTGTGGGTGGGATGGATCAATAGAGAATAAGGAACACCATTCTTCATTTTATTATTAATTTCAAAGACATAGATATATCTTGGTTGCTTTTTTGTTTTTCATGTCTTTTTACAATGTGTTTTGGATTATAATTGTAAGAACCCGGTTCTTATTTTAGAGGTACGAGCTTCTTCTTTTCAATTTCTTTAAGTGTTTTTGAGAAAATATGGAAAATGAGGAAAAATCCTGAATTTTCGAAACTACACGCCGTGTACTTTGTCCACACGCTGTGTACTTTTGGACGTGTTGGGATGAGTACACGGGGCATGTAGCCTTGTCGACGACGAGGGGTGTAGGAACCGACTACACGCCGTGTAGTGGTACCTTACACACCGTGTAGTCAGTCGGCAGGCTTGAATAGTAAGGCGGTGGAGTCGCCGCCAGCTGGGCGACAGTACACGCCGTGTACTTGGGAGTACATGTCGTGTACTCATGTCGACAGATGAACAGTGTGGCGGTGCCGCCAAATGAACAGTTAAATGAAATAAGTACACGTCGTGTACTCAGAAGTACACGCCGTGTACTTTGTTTTTTCGGCTTAAAATAGGTAGTAGCCTCCTCATTTGGCAGAGGAGGCATTTGAGCCATTTTGGAGCCAAAGGAGGAGGTCGGATCTTTGAAGATCCACCGGGCGTTCGTCTGGAATCCGTTTCGGCTTCGGACGATTTCGTTGGAACCGCACGGGTAAGCCCCTCTCCTCTCCTGGTACCGTTCTTACCAATTCTTCTCCTAACGTAAGTTATTTACGTTTGAATGAGTTTTGTTCTTCGTCAGATCTACGCCGTTCTTGGGCGTTTCTGGAGTCGGTGTTCGGATATAACGCTCGTTGACGTATAAGGTAGGTGGCTTTGTGTTTATTTTCCAACTGTCGTGCGTTTTTGTGTGTTTTTGTGCCACGAACCCATATTGGGGTGTCGTGTGGCTGAGGTCGTTGCTATATTTAATGCCTAGAATTGAATAGGTGATTAAATTGTGATAATAAAATGTTGGTTGAGATCGTTGCTTGGATCCGGAACCACCCCGGGGGTGGGTTCCTCTATTTAGCCGTTTGGCCAGGATACCCGAGGGTATGCCTTCAAAGTAGTAATTGTAGAATTGCCTTGAGAGAAATTGCTTGTTACTGCTTGTTTACCTGTTGGGCATAGCCCGGTTACCTGTTTAGCCTGAGGGCGTTGTTGTGATTAGCCAGTGGGCACTGCACTGTTTAGCCCGAGGGCTGTCGTATTTCGCCTGAGGGAAACCTTTCGTGCCTGAGGGCTTGACTTTTGTGCCTGAGGGCGACACTTCCTACGCCTGAGGGCAATTTTTGTTACGCATGAGGGCTATACCTGCGGGTTGGATTCTGCTTACCCGAGGGTAAGGTTTTGCTTGTCTGAGGACGTGGACTGCTTGTTTAGAAATGCACTTTGGTGATTTCTAGTATATAATGAATTAAATGAATAATAAAATGGCAATTTAATTGTTAACTTAGATACTTTTCAGTACTGCTTACTTTATTGCATTTTACTATTTCACACTGTTTTTGCATACTTACACGCAGTTGGGCACGAGCCTTTGGTGGGTGCCTACTGAGATATATTTCTCACACCCTGTTTGGGTCATGCTTTTCGGCCCAAACAGATTACGTTACTGCATGTGTAGATAGGGGCAAAAGTCCCTATACAGGTACTTGACTGTTGCTGAGGAGTAGGAGGGCATGGGACCGAGCCTGGGCTCGCGATGCCGCTGCCAGCTGTTTTGCTTGTTTGCTGTACTCCGTATTTTGTTGTACTGTATCGATGTATAACATGTTCTGGCTGTTTTCTTAGAACTTGAAACATGTAGCATCATCACTTATATACTGTTGGTTATATCCACTGTTGTAGTTATTTCAGTTGTGTATGTTTACTGCTTCCGCTGTCGTTGTATGTTTTATTTTGTATTCCGCTGTGCTATACTTTGACAAATGAAGGCATAGTTTCTCTACTATCAGACCTGGGCCCTCGCTGCTAGTCGGCAGCCTCTGGCGTTTGGGGAAATGCGCTTGAGGTCACGTGACGAACCGGGCTCGGGGCACCCGTTGTGTGGCACCCGAGTCCGGGGCGTTACAAAGTGGTATCAGAGGAGTTCTTTTCTTTGACTTACTATTTGGAGCCGTAGTCAGGGATAGGACAGAACGGTAGTTGGTAATAAGCTATGCCCGGGCGTAGCTAACCCGTGTACAGGGAAAAACCAGTCTACCTCGTTTTTTTCATTCTTTTGATTTTGAAATTTTATGGTTGATATGTTTTCACCGTTGGGTGACTCACTTTGAGATTATGCAGTTTATATTTTATCTATGGGTTCTATTTATTTGCAACCCGATGAGATGAGGGTATGTCGTCTAATGCATCATATAGGCACATGCTAGATATCACATGTCTTGCATAGTTTCCATGCCATGTAGGTGCATTAGAAATTCGCATGTTGTGATAGTTTTTGTGCTAGAAAAGCATGCTGTTGTGATAGCTGCTTGATAAATACCTGCCTTGTGATATGGTATGTTTTTGTTTAAGCTTGTTTATAGAATGGACACCAAACTTTGGTTTTTGGGGAGTATGAGCCCCCATTGACCGGAATTTGGTGGATCATTGACTGTTTGTTGGTTATGACACATATAAGATATCAAACTTTGATTCGTGGGGAGTATGGGCCCCCACAGGTCGGAATTTGACCCTTAGGTGTCGTTTTTCGGTATTTTCTGGGTTCCAGATATGTTTCTAAGGCATATTGTCCGGAAAACCCAGAATACATGCCGTGTAGGACCTCATACACACCGTGTGTGTTCTTCTGCTCAGATATGGTCATATTCTCTCATGATTCCTATCCGCCTCCATCCAGGATACTACTCCCAACGTTCCGAGGCCCGGCCCTACTGCCTCCCCTTGTGGGAATAGTGTTTTAGCATATGGTATCCCTATCCCTCCCAGATGGAACAGTGCATTAGCGTATGCTCCCCCAACCCCTCTTCACATCTACATCAGTGATTTTTCTTCGATGGATCTCATATTCTTCTCGTAGGGGTGACCTTCCATTTCTTATCCCCTGGTTATCTTTCCCCCTATAGTGTCGGATGTCAATCCCTCATCCGATCAGGGGCAACAGGAAGGTTCCCCGTAGGGGGCTCCCTCCTGAAGGCTCAATGCTCCTCCTTGCAGGATCATGCTTCCTCGTTTCCTCTAGTGGTCAACACTCCTCTCCCGAAGGCGGCGGCCTGTTCCCCCTAAAATATTATTCATGCTTAGGAGAAGGAGGATGAGTCGATTTACCAATCCCCTCCGGTGGAACTCTCGAAGGCTTCCAGTGGTAGGTTCACTAGATCCCAATCTAAATCTAAGGAATTATCAAATCCCAGTAGTGTGATGGAAGGCTGTGGGTCTAGGGAAAAAACCAGACACATTCATTTATAATGTCTAGTATCGTCATTTGGAATGTTCGTGACTTGGGTGCTCGGGCTAAGCTGTAATTTCTTTTGAATGAACTCTCCAATAATTGTATTTCAATGTGGGTAATTTTGGAACCCAAGCAAGAATCATAAATACTAAAGGAGTACACGCAATGTTTGAGGGTGGTAGGCTTCTTTCATGGAAAACCTGCTAATACCCACATCTGGTGCTTCTAGAAATCCAACTTATTAGTTAACTTGGTTCAATCTTCGGACTAGTGCACATCTACTAGCATCTCTACAGGTTCTCTTAGCTTATTCTTCTCATTTGTGTATGAAAAAAGTGACGCCTAGGAAAGGGAGAATATGGTGCAGAGCTTAGATTACCTCAATTCAAAAGACTTTACCCTGCTGGTGGGGGGATTTTAATATTATCGCAGCCCCAGAGGAAAAGAAAGGCGGAGGTGCTTTTCCCCGGGAATCCAGTCAAGCCTTTGTATCTTGCATAAGTAGAAATGGTTTAATGGATGCAGGCTATGTTGGGGATCCCAACACATGGTGTAACAACCATCATAGGAGGTGTCAAATATGGTTCTGTCTTCATCGGTGTCTGATGAATTGGTCGACAATCTCCGGCCTTCCCTCTCTGAAAGTCTCTCATATAGCGCAGAGCCTCACTAACCATTTGCTGCTTTTGACATCCATATCTCCGAGGATGAGTGGAGGTGAATTTCTCTCGTTTAATTAGACTTGGAAGGAGGACCCCAACTTTCATGAATCTATGAGGAAGGCTTGGTCTCATCAGTATAAGGGAAACCGTTGGATTTCTCTACACAAAAAGATCGGCCGACTAAAAGAAATCTTCAATCTTGGTGGAGTCACCTCCCACCCGGGGTCAGGCCTTGGAAGAAATCAATAGTGACATTAAAATGATGGAGATAAGCCTAGAAAATTCTAGGTATGAATCCTCCTTTGTTGAGCTCTAATTTATGAAAAAACTCATGGCCGATATGCTCCCGAGGAAGGAAAGGTAGGCTTGGGAAGCTTCCAGGATAAAATGGCTTCGTGAAGGTGACCACAACATTGGGCTCTTTCAAGCTTGCATCAAGGAGAAACAGAGGTTCCAGTGTCCTAACATCCTCTTGGGGGATGGATCCTACTCCAATTACCGAGATGTGGCAGGGGCCCCTGCAAGCGAGCACTTTGAATTCCTTCTTGCAGGGCCAAACCCTTTTATGACTGGCATCTATCTGGGTGGTTCAGTAGAACTCTTTGATCACATTCTGCTCAGGGTTAGCAGGGAGGATAATGAATTCCTCATTAAGATCTCGAATGAGGAGGAGGTTTGTGAGGAGATATGTACCTTAAATCTAGATATATCTCCAGGGCTGGAAGGTCTCCCGGGCACATTCTATAGGATTTCTTAGGAGATCGTCAAGAGGGACCTTGTGTTATGAACGCAAAACTTCTTTATGAGGGGCTTCCTTCCTCGTATTTCATGTGCTAAAAAGATTTTCTTGGTCCTCAAGAGAAGTAACCCACATTATTTTGATCACTACCAGGGCATTAGTATGTGAAACATTCCTTACAAGGTCCTTGAAAGAATGCTCAACAAAAGGCTCACTTCCTTCCTTCCCAGTTGGATTGTTAATGAACAGAACGACTTCATTAAGGGTTGATCCATTCAGGGGATCGTGGGACTGGTGTAGGAGGTGTTAAGTAACATTAACCTTAAAGAATTCAGGATAAGCCTCGTCATAAAATTGGACATGATAAAAGTGTATTATAGAATGGAATGGAACTTTCTCTCAAGGATCCTTTACTGTATGGGGTTTTCTCCTTGGGTCATGGACCTCCTCTTCTGTTGTTCCAGCTCATCTTGGTTAACCACATCCTTCTTGGGTAAGAACTTAGGGTTCTTCAAAGCAACAAGGGGTCACAGACAAAGGGATCCTCTATCCCCCTCTCTTTTTATCCTTGCACAAGATGTCCTCACTCAGAACACCCACAGGGCTATTAGCTCGGGCTGAATCCTCCCTTTTCGCAACAGGCATGCTTCCAGGGGTATGTCCCACAATGACACCATCTTATTTCTTAATGGTTGTAGGAGATATATTCAAGTCATTGATACCATTTTATAGGATTAATGTAGGTGGAGCAACCAAATGATCAATCGGGATAAAAGTCTTTTCTTCACAACAAATAAATTTATTGACAGAAGGGTAAGGGCCTTGGAAATCAAGCTGGACATGCGGAGAGGATCAATCCCGATGGAATATCTGGTTGCAATGGTCAGCCCAAACTCGCCTTGCATTCATCACTTTGATATGATAATTAATAGATTTTCCGGACACATCCAAAACTGGACGAACAGGTTCATATCCTTTGGAGGGAGAATTTCACTTGTGGACGACATGCTAACTTCCAAACCAATGCACATTCTTTCCTCTCTGAAAGTGCCAAAAAAGTGGATTCTTGACATGGAGAAGTTGATTGTTTCTTTTATGTGGGATGGTCACATGGAAGGAAAACACCACTGGTCGTCCTAGAAGAGGCTGGTCATGCCCACGTTGGAGGGAGGGATCAATCTCATGAGCATATTTGGGTCCATGTAGGGGCTGCAGGCCAAGTTAGATTTGGAGGTCATGGAAGGGAAGTCTCTTTGGGGATAGTTTATTCAGGACAAATACGGACCACATGTGAACATGAAGAATTCCAATTCTTCTTTATTATGTCAAATGGTCCAGCCATATCTCAGGCTCCAATAACCACCCAATTCTTGGCAAGGGGACCTCCAGCGTTTGGCATCAGGGCTTCGGGGAGGGATACTCTAGTTTCCATGCTGCCCAATGCCTGAAATTTCCATCAAGGAGGCCAACATCCACCCCAATTTTATCCAAGTAGTCTTGAATGAGTCCTAGTTCGACGCTTTTGACAGTATTATGCTCAATTACGACCTAGACATATGCATTTTCACAGGGATAGCTTCAAGAGCCTTCTCTTCCATTGTGTTTCTCAGGTTGAGGATGAATCCAGCTAGTAGAGATGAGTTGGGGGAGACCCTATGGTGCAAAGATATCGCTTCCAAGTACAATTTCCACATCTGGAGAATTAGGAACAATGATTTTCCTACTGAGTATTTCATACAATGGATGGGTATTTCTCTCACTTCTCATTGCCACTGTTGTAGGGAGCCTCAAATGGAATCTACCGATCATGTATTCATTGAAAGTGAATGGGCCTATTGGGATTGGAAATCTTCTAGGGCCTTCATAGGCTGGTCGATTCAACCTACAACTTCGGAGGTCTTCCTCAACCAGTGGTTCCAAGGGGCAAGCAATTGTAGCTTGGAAATGAAATATCACCCCATCATTCTCAGTGCCTTCTGCTGGAGTCTCTAGACAACACGAAACTGTTTCAGAATCGTCGGGAGACACAACGATAGAAACGAGAAAACGAAAGAAATAAAGCAATAAGGACACAATGATTTACGTGGTTCGGGAAAAATCCCAACGTCCACGGAAGAGGCAGAATTTCACTATATCGAGAGCACACAAAATAAAAGGGGTTTTCAGTAGTAACCCTAGCTCGAAAATGGGCTATAAAACAATGGAGAATACGGTCACTGTTTGAAAAGTGAGTCCGTGTCGCTACAGTGAACGGCGGCCAGTTTTGTCAAAAGCGCTACAGTGCTGCCGGATGGAAGTCAAAAGTGCTACAGTCCAGTTGACCCCGAATTCCACACTGCTACTGTGCCTGTCGGTGTCGGTCGGTCAGCTCCGCTACCGTAGTCAGAGATGCTACAGTGCCGAAAAATTGGGCCGAGGGATTTCGACCCCCGGAGCAGGGGCGCGTTGCACCCTGCAACCCCCAACGAGCTTACTACGGAGCTCGACCCGTGACAATTGCGGGCCACAAGAATTCGGCCCAACCAGATCGGGCAACACCAATCCAACAGAAACAAGGATCAACATCTCAATAGAATAGGGTCCTAAAAAACCAAAAAAAACATTCTATACCTGATCTGGCTATGAGAGGAATACGAGTCTGCCCCCTCCATTATCTCTATTTGGGCACCAAGCCTCCCCTTTAGTGCCATCAGACCACTGCATGGTCGGTGGGTTAATTAGAACCCCCTCTTCAGAACCTCAATCTCAACATGGATGTGTCTTTCCTCTTAGGAAACATGTGAGTGGGGGAGGGGTACTGATTAGGGAAAAGAGGGGATCAGTCATTGTGGATTTCATGGTGTCCTATGGTCCTGGTGACTCTCTTCAAGTGGAGGCTGATGCAATGGCCACATGTCTACAGTTATGAATCTAACAGAATATCATTCTAGGAGGTGTCGAGGATGACTCCTTGACCCTCTAAAAAGCTCTTACCGGAAATGGAAACATCCCCTAGTAAATCACATACTTAATTAGGATGTGAAAATAGCTCATGAACAATCACATGTCGATCTCTCACACCTAGAGTGAAGGGAACTTGGTCATAAACTACCTAGCCTCTATAGAAACATACAATGGTCAGTTTAGCCTCTATTACAGCTTAAGATTTTTTCCCGTTGATGGGTTCAAGTTTGTGATAGTTGATGCACTGGGCCTTCATTATTTCAGACCGCCTTGATGGGAGTTTTTGGGTCTGTGTGCTCTGTGTTCATTGTTTTTTATGTGTGGACTCTCCTTTGATGTTCTTTCTATAATCCCCTTTTGCAAAGAAATAAAATAAATATGGTTGGGTAAAAGAGTCCCCATTGACAGATATATATCGAATCCTAGTTTATGATTCTAGGTGGGATGAATCAGTATGAAACTCCTTGGACAAATTTCTCACTAGTTCTCGTTCTCTCTTCATATTTATAA
Source organism: Viscum album (assembly GCA_963277665.1). Classification (NCBI taxonomy): domain Eukaryota; kingdom Viridiplantae; phylum Streptophyta; class Magnoliopsida; order Santalales; family Viscaceae; genus Viscum; species Viscum album. Next base: position 2,102,915,096 of record OY728140.1, on the reverse strand, counting down.
TAAAGGATATGGAAAACCATGAGGAATATGATATGCTTTCAAATTTTTGGGAGATTCATCTATCCCATGGATACCCTTGGAGGAAGGAACTCATCGGTTGATTATCAATGATCATTATCAAACTCTTGTGGGTGGGATGGATCAATAGAGAATAAGGAACACCATTCTTCATTTTATTATTAATTTCAAAGACATAGATATATCTTGGTTGCTTTTTTGTTTTTCATGTCTTTTTACAATGTGTTTTGGATTATAATTGTAAGAACCCGGTTCTTATTTTAGAGGTACGAGCTTCTTCTTTTCAATTTCTTTAAGTGTTTTTGAGAAAATATGGAAAATGAGGAAAAATCCTGAATTTTCGAAACTACACGCCGTGTACTTTATCCACACGCTGTGTACTTTTGGCCGTGTTGGGATGAGTACACGGGGCATGTAGCCTTGTCGATGACGAGGGGTGTAGGAACCGACTACACGCCGTGTAGTGGTACCTTACACGCCGTGTAGTCAGTCGGCAGGCTTGAATAGTAAGGCGGTGGAGTCGCCGCCAGCTGGGCGACAGTACACGCCATGTACTTGGGAGTACATGTCGTGTACTCATGTCGACGGATGAACAGTGTGGCGGTGACGCCAAATGAACAGTTAAATGAAAGAAGTACACGCCGTGTACTCAGAAGTACACGCCGTGTACTTTTTTTTCGGCTTAAAATAGGTAGTAGCCTCCTCATTTGGCAGAGGAGGCATTTGAGCCATTTTGGAGCCAAAGGTGGAGGCCGGATCTTTGAAGATCCACCGGGCATTCGTCTGGAATCCGTTTCGGCTTCGGACGATTTCGTTGGAACCGCACGGGTAAGCCCTCTCCTCTCCTGGTACCGTTCTTACCAATTCTTCTCCTAACGTAAGTTATTTACGTTTGAATGGGTTTTGTTCTTCGTCAGATCTACGCCATTCTTGGGCGTTTCTGGAGTCGGTGTTCGGATATAACGCTTGTTGACGTATAAGGTAGGTGGCTTTGTGTTTATTTTCCAACTGTCGTGCGTTTTTGTGTGTTTTTGTGCCACGAACCCATGTTGGTGTGTCGTGTGGCTGAGGTCGTTGCTATATTTAATGCCTAGAATTGCATAGGTGATTAAATTGTGATAATAAAATGTTGGTTGAGATCGTTGCTTGGATCCGGAACCACCCCGGGGGTGGGTTCCTCTGTTTAGCTGTTTGGCCTGGATACCCGAGGGTATGCCTTCAAAGTAGTAATTGTAGAATTTCCTTGAGAGAAATTGCTTGTTACTGCTTGTTTACCTGTTGGTCATGGCCCAGTTACCTGTTTAGCCTGAGGGCGTTGTTGTGATTAGCCTGTGGGCACTGCACTGTTTAGCCCGAGGGCTGTCGTATTTCGCCTGAGGGAAACCTTTCGTGCCTGAGGGCTTGACTTTTGTGCCTGAGGGCGACACTTCCTACGCCTGAGGGCAATTTCTGTTACGCTTGAGGGCTATACCTGTGGGTTGGATTCTGCTTACCCGAGGGTAAGGTTTTGCTTGTCTGAGGACGTGGACTGCTTGTTTAGAAATGCACTGTGGTGATTTCTAGTATATAATGAATTAAATGAATAATAAAATGGAAATTTAATTGTTAACTTAGTTACTTTTCAGTACTGCTTACTTTATTGCATTTTACTATTTCACACTGTTGTTGCATACTTACACGCAGTTGGGCACGAGCCTTTGGTGGGTGCCTACTGAGATATATTTCTCACACCCTGTTTGGGTCATGCTTTTCGGCCCAAACAGATTACGTTACTACATGTGTAGATAGGGGCAAGAGTCCCTATACAGGTACTTGACTGTTGCTGAGGAGTAGGAGGGCATGCGACCGAGCCTGGGCTCGCGATGCCGCTGCCAGCTGTTTTGCTTGTTTGCTGTACTCCGTATTTTGTTGTACTGTATCGATGTATAACATGTTCTGGCTGTTTTCTTAGAACTTGAAACATGTAGCATCATCACTTATATACTGTTGGTTATATCCACTGTTGTAGTTATTTCAGTTGTGTATGTTTACTGCTTCCGCTGTCGTTGTATGTTTTATTTTGTATTCCGCTGCGCTATACTTTGAAAAATGAAGGCATAGTTTCCATACTATCAGACCTGGGCCCCCGCTGCTAGTCGGCAGCCTCTGGCGTTTGGGGAAATGCGCTTGAGGTCACGTGACGAACCGGGCTCGGGGCACCCGTTGTGTGGCACCCGGGTCCGGGACGTTACAAAGTGGTATCAGAGGAGTTCTTTTCTTTGACTTACTATTTGGAGCCGTAGTCAGGGATAGGACAGAACGGTAGTTGGTAATAAGCTGTGCCCGGGCGTAGCTAACCCGTGTACAGGGAAAAGCCAGTCTACCTCGTATTTTGCATTCTTTTGATTTTGCAATTTTATGGTTGATATGTTTTCACCGTTGGGTGACGCACTTTGAGATTATGCAGTTTATATTTTATCTATGGGTTCTATTTATTTGCAACCCGATGAGATAAGGGTATGTCGTCTAATGCATCATATAGGCACATGCTAGATATCACATGTATTGAATAGTTTCCATGCCATGTAGGTGCATTAGAAATTCGCATGTTGTTGTGATAGTTGTTGTGCTAGAAAAGCATGCTGTTGTGATAGCTTCTTGATAAATACCTGCCTTGTGATATGGTATGTTTTTGTTTAAGCTTGTTTATAGAATGGACGCCAAACTTTGGTTTTTGGGGAGTATGGGCCCCCATTGACCGGAATTTGGTGGATCATTGACTGTTTGTTGGTTATGACACATATAAGATATCAAACTTTGATTCGTGGGGAGTACAGGCCCCCACGGGTCAGAATTTGACACTTAGGTGTCGTTTTTCGATATTTTCTGGGTTCCGGAGAAGTTTCTGAGGCATACTGTTCGGAAAACCCAGAATATATGCCGTATAGGACCTCATACACGCCGTGTGTGTTCTTCTGTTCGGGAAGAAAAATGAACTTTTTGAGTACACGCCGTGTACCCCAAGTACACGCTGTGTAGTCTCTTCCCGTGTCACAAACCGTGTGGGCGACGACACGGGGTAGGGAAGAGCTTTGGGAAAACACGCCGTGTAGTTTCTGTGCACGCCGTGCAGTGTGACCCGGATTCCGGCCGTGTAACTAACAACACAGGTCGGTGAACTCCTTGACAGAGCACGCCGTGTCAATTATAGACACGCCGTGTAGTGTGACCTGGGGACTCGGCCGTGTAGCTAACAACACAGGCCGATGTCACCTCTCCCTAGACACGCCGTGTACCTGTGGGACACGCCGTGTAGTCTTGTCCAAGGACAGATCGTGTGGTGTTAGCCGTGTGGCTGGGAAACGGGATGGTGTACACACCGTGTGCGGGTGTAACACACCATGTGGTGTAAAGCCGAGTAGTCGTCCGTGTCACAGACGACACGAGCAGTTGGAAAATAACACCGTACACTCCGTGTAGATATTATACACGCCGTGTAGATATTATACACGCCGTGTAGTTTTCTTGAACGGAAGCCGTGTGGCTTAGCCGTGTAGAAGGACCCAGGCAGGGGAAGAGAAGTCAAGTACACGCCGTGTAGTCATTGTACACGCCGTGTAGTCTTGTTTTTCCAATTTTTCATGCTTTCTTCCTCTTGTTTCCTTGGTGGTTCCTTCGTTTCAGTCTTAATAATCTGAAATCTGAGGCGTGCTTTTGACCTTGTAGTGTCATGCCGCCTAGACGACCGCGAGTTGTTCACCAGGAGAGCGGCGACGATTATACTCCGGAGATGGTGGGCCATGGGCTACCAGTTGATCCTCCAGCATAGCCAGATGCGGCGCCAGCTGTTATACCGGACACAGGCGCGGAGGCGCAGTTCCGTGAAAGCTTATTGCGGTTCATGCAGACCTTTCAGGGAGCACCGCTGGCTGCCACATCTATGGCCGAGCTGACGCGTATCTTTCAGCAGCAGTATCTGCCTACGTTTTCAGGGGATGGCGGACCACAGGCTGCAAAGTCTTGGCTAGGATCGATGCAGACTATTTTCGAGCACTTGGAGACGCCTCCAGGGTGGAGGGTCAAGCTCGCGACTTACATGCTGTATGATTCCGCCAAGAGGTGGTGGGATGTTACCACCCAGACAGAGCATCACAGGGACATGGCGTGGGAAGATTTTCAGGCAATATTCTATGACTTCTTCTTTCCCGAGACGCTGAGGGAAGATAGAGCTCAAGAGTTCATGAATCTGTAGCAGGGCGTTATGTCGGTGATGAACTACTCTGCTCGTTTTACAGAGCTTCAGCGTTTTGCACCCGTGCGGGTGGGTGATGAGACATTGAGAGCCAGACGTTTTGAGGATGGTCTTCGGTATGACATCCGAGTGCTGGTGAATGTTTTCAGGTTGCCTAATGTACACGCGATTGTGAACCAGGCGTTGATTACAGAGAGGAACCTGCGGGAATCAAGTGGTGTGGGTCAGGGCAGTTCAGCACCAGTTACTGGTGTGATTTCTGCTGGCAAGAGGAAGAGACAGATGGACTTCTTCCAGGGTGGTAGTACCAGCCAGGCATCTTCTTCAGGTGGCTCGATCAGGTGCTACCAGTGTGGCAAAGAGGGGCACAAGAGACCACAGTGTCCACGAGACCCAGTGGAGTGCCGAGTTTGCGGCAAGATGGGTCATCTGCAGTGCTTTTGCAGGGCGTTTCCACCAGTGGCTAGTGAGAGGGGTTCTATGCAGACTCCGCGTGCGGGAGCAGGACCAGTGGCTTCTTACCAGTCAGGGAACTGGAATACGTCAGGGCGTGCAGGCAGAGATGGTGGTCGTGGCCGTGGTAGCCAGACACCAGGATCACAGAGGCTGTAGGGCGGGACAGCTCAGGGTAGCCAGGCTGTGTCGCAGGGCCGCAACACTAGGCAAGCATATGCAGTGCAACAAACCCAGCAGGAGCAGGATCCTGGACCTTCTACAGTCAGAGGTACTATTCTAGTAGCTTCTGTATTGTCTTCAGTACTTTTCGATACGGGTGCTACGCATAGTTTCATATCTTTACCCGTTGTGGAGAGCCTTGGGCTCGATGTTTCTTCTTCTTCTGATATCATGATGCTAGACACTCCGTTGGGGACTAGGACGACTGGTGTGCGTCAGTGTAAGGAGTGCTCCCTTGAGGTTGTAGGGTGTCACTTCCTTTGGGACCTTTATGTCTTAGAGATGACGAGCTATGACGTCATTCTCGGGATGGACTGGTTGGTTCCCTTTCGAGCCTTTGTAGACTGCTATCGTCGCAGGGTGCGTTTCACGTCACCAGAGGGCAGAGAGTTTCTATACAAGGGCGAATGGGATGTTCAGGCGAGTCGAGCTGGACCAGAGCATATGGGCGAGGTGGAGTCACGACCCAGATTGCGAGCTTATATCTGGATGATCAGGCGACTTGTCAGACGGATTTCCCCCTGGTTGTTGATCATTTCAGGGATGTCTTCCCGAACGAATTTTCAGGTCTACCTCCGGTGCGTGAGGTGGATTTCTCTATCGAGCTTGTGCCAGGAGCAGCACCGGTGTCCATTCCTCCTTATAGGATGGCCACGCCTGAGTTGCAGGAGCTCAAGAGGCAGTTAGAGGAGTTACAGGCGAAGGGTTTCATTCGACCCAATACTTCTCCTTGGGGTTCTCCAGTCCTTTTTGCGAAGAAGGCGGATGGTACCCTCAGACTTTGCATGGATTATCGGAAGCTGAACCAGTTGACGGTTAAGAATCGATATCCCTTGTCGAGGATTGATGATCTGTTTGATCAGCTTCGTGGAGCACGAGTGTTCTCAAAGATTGACTTGAGATCCGAATATCATTAGCTGCGCGTGAGACCATCTGATATACCTCTCACAGCTTTCAGGAGTAGGTATGGTCTATATGAGTATACAGTTATGCCGTTCAGACTGACGAACGTGCCAGCAGTTTTCATGGCTCTGATGAATCGTGTGTTTCATCCGTATCTTGATTCATTTGTGGTAGTATTCGTGGACGACATCGTGGTGTACTCTCACACTCGACACGACCATGCCACCCATCTTGAGATCATATTGAGTACACTGAGAGAGCATCGGCTATATGCTAAGCTCTCAAAGTGCCACTTTTGGATGGACCAGATTAACTTCCTGGGTCATATTATCTCTGAGGCAGGAGTTGCAGTGGACCCAGAGAAGGTGAGAGCAGTAGTTTCCTGGGAGTAGCCTAAGAACGTGTTTGAGATACAGAGTTTCTTAGGGCTGACTGGTTACTACAGACGCTTCATACAGGACTTCTCCCGCTTAGCAGCACCGTTGACAGGTCTGACTAAGAAGGGTGTGAAGTTCGTTTGGTTCGAAGCTTGCGAGACAGCTTTTCAGGACCTGAAGGGAAGGTTGACATCAGCACCGATCCTGATACTCCCAGAGCAGGGGAAGAGATATATAGTTTACTGTGATGCATCAGGGATTGGGCTGGGAGCCGTTTTGATGCAGGGCGACCGAGTTGTTGCGTACGGGTCTCGGCAGTTGAGGCCACATGAGAGAAATTACCTGACGCATGATCTCAAGTTGGCTGCTGTTGTGCATGCGTTGCGCTGTTGGAGACATTATCTGTTGGGAGAGCATTTTGTGGTTTTCACCGACCATAAAAGCCTCAAGTATATCTTTACTCAGCGTGACCTGAATCTGAGGCAGAGAAGGTGGGTTGAGTACCTACAGTCCTTCGATTTTGAGCTTACCTACACACCAGGTAAAGGTAATGCAGTAGCTGATGCACTGAGCAGGAAGACTCAGATACAGGCAGTGCAAGAGGCCAGTGGTGAGTGGGAGCTCATGGCTTTGTTCTCTGAGATGCATCTGGAGGTTCATGACAGTCAGGGGAAGACTTATCTTTCCTCGTTAGCTGTGACTTCTACCCTCCTGGACAGAGTGAGGATGAGGCAACTATCGGTTTCAAAAGGCCTAGTTCTATGGGAGTCAGTGGAAAGTGGGGACCCTCCTTCCGGTTGGACGATAGGCGATGATGAGGTTTTGCGTTTCCATGGACGAGTATGGGTTCCAGTGGATATACGCGCTGATGCGGGAGTTTCATGCTTCAGCTTGGGCATTTCATCCCAGGGTTACCAAGATGTACCGTGACTTGAGGCGTCAGTACTGGTGGCCGGGTATGAAGAGAAAGATAGCTGGTTTTGTTACGAGGTGTTCCACCTGTCAGTAGGTGAAGGCAGAGCACCAGAGGCCAGCTGGGCTGTTACAGCAGTTGCCCATGTTGGATTGGTGTTGCCCGATCCGGTTGGGCCAAATGCGTGTGGCCCGCAACTGTCTCGGAGCTGACCGAACGACACCGACAGGCACTGTAGCGGTGCGGACTTCGGGGTCAACTTTACTGTAGCGCTTTTGACAAAGCCAGCCACCGTTCACTGTAGCAACGCGGACCACTTTTCGAACAATGATCGTCTTCTCCATTGTTTTATAGCCCATTTTCAGGCTAGGGTGACTACTGAAATCCTATGTAATTTTGTGCTCCCGAATCATAGTGAAATTCTGCCTCTCCCGTGGACGTAGGGATTTTTCCCGAACCACGTAAATCATTGTGTCCTTTACTTTCTTTCTTTCTTTTTGTTTTTCCTTGTTTCTGTCGTTGTGTCTCCTGACGATTCCACAACAGCCCATTCCAGAGTGGAAATGGGATGATGTCGCGATGGATTTCGTGACGGGTTTGTCGAGGTCACCTCGAGGCAATGATGCCTTGTGGGTTGTCGTGGACAGACTCACGAAGGTAGCTCACTTCTTGCCGATCAAGGAGACCTTCGGTGTGGACGAGCTCGGAAGGTTGTATATCCGAGAGATCGTATGTCTTCATGGGGTCCCTCGTTCTATCATTTCAGATAGGGACGCCCGCTTTACGTCTCATTTCTGGTAGAGTTTTCAGAGGGCGCTGGGTACACAGGTGCTTCTGAGTACAACATACCACCCTCAGACAGATGACCAGTTAGAGAGGACGATACAGGTGCTAGAGGACATGCTGCGCGCATGCGTCCTAGACTTTGGGGGCTCGTGGGACAAGCATATACCCTTAATCGAGTTTGCCTATAACAATAGTTTTCAGGAGACTATTGAGATGGCACCATACGAGGCTTTATATTGTAGGTCATGCCGATCACCTTTGTGCTGGTTAGAGGCAGGTGGGGAAGCTTTACTGGGGCCACAGCTCGTGCAGGAGACATCTGAGCAGGTCCAGTTGATTCAGAAGCAGATGACTACCACGCAGTCTCGTCAGAAGTCTTATGCTGATCGTCGCAGACGACCTTTGGAGTTCGTGTTCAGGGATCAGGTTTTCTTACGTGTTTCGCCGAGGCTGGGACACAAACGGATCAAGAGACAGGGTAAGCTTTTACCAAGGTATGTGAGACCATTTGAGATTCTGGAGAGAGTCGGGCTGGTTGCCTATCGGTTGCAGTTACCGCAGCGGTACCGATCCATGCACGACGTCTTCCACGTGTCTCAGTTGCTTCGCTTCCATTCAGATCTGTCTCACACCTTTCAGCCTGAGGAGTTTGAGCTTCAGCATGATGCGTCCTTTGAGGATCATCTGATCCGTATCGTTGACAGGAGCACAAAGGTTCTCCAAGGCCGGTCAGTTCCTCTCGTACGGGTGCTATGGCAGCATGGCCGAGTGCGGGACGAGACCTGGGAGCGGGAGGATGATGTACATGCTCAGTGGCCAGAGCTGTTCTGAGCTTTATCTTCGTCACCCTTGGAAGGGCAATTCGGGGACGAATTGCTATAAGGGGGGAAGTTTGTAAGAACTCGGTTCTTATTTTAGAGGTACGACCTTCTTCTTTTCCTTTTCCTTAAGTTTTTTTGAGAAAATATGGAAAATGGGGAAAAATACTGAATTTTCGAAACTACACGCCGTGTACTTTGTCCACACGCTGTGTACTTTTGGCCGTGTTGGGATGAGTACACGGGGCATGTAGCCTTGTCGGCGACGAGGGGTGTAGGAACCGACTACACGCCGTGTAGTGGTACCTTACACGCAGTGTAGTCAGTCGGCAGGCTTGAATAGTAAGGTGGTGGAGTCGCCGCCAGCTGGGCGACAGTACACGCCGTGTACTTGGGAGTACATGCCGTGTACTCATGTCGACGGATGAACAGTGTGGCGGTGCCGCCAAATGAACAGTTAAATGAAAGAAGCACACGCCGTGTACTTTGTTTTTTCGGCTTAAAACAGGCAGTAGCCTCCTCATTTGGTAGAGGAGGCATTTGAGCCATTTTGGAGCCAAAGGAGGAGGCCAGATCTTTGAAGATCCACCGGGCGTTCATCTGGAATTCGTTTCGGCTTTGGACGATTTTTTTGGAACCGCACGGGTAAGTCCTCTCCTCTCCTGGTACCGTTCTTACCAATTCTTCTCCTAACGTAAGTTATTTATGTTTGAATGGGTTTTGTTCTTCGTCAGATCTACGCCGTTCTTGGGCATTTCTGGAGTCGGTGTTCGGATATAACGCTCATTGACGTATAAGGTAGGTGGCTTTGTGTTTATTTTCCAACTGTCGTGCATTTTTGTGTGTTTTTGTGCCACAAACCCATGTTGGGGTGTCGTGTGGCTGAGTCCGTTGCTATATTTAATGCCTAGAATTGCATAGGTGATTAAATTGTGATAATAAAATGCTAGTTGGGATCGTTGCTTGGATCTGGAACCACCCCGGGGGTGGGTTCCTCTGTTTAGCCGTTTGGCCAGGATACCCGAGGGTATGCCTTCAAAGTAGTAATTGTAGAATTGCCTTGAGAGGAATTGCTTGTTACTGCTTGTTTACCTGTTGGGCATGACCCGGTTACCTGTTTAGCCTGAGGGCGTTGTTGTGATTAGCCTGTGGGCACTGCACTGTTTAGCCCGAGGGCTGTCGTATTTCGCCCGAGGGCAACCTTTCGTGCCTGAGGGCTTGACTTCTGTGCCTGAGGGTGACACTTCCTACGCCTGAGGGAAATTTCTGTTACGCCTGAGGGCTATACCTGCGGGTTGGATTCTGCTTACCCGAGGGTAAGGTTTTGCTTGTCTGAGGACATGGACTGCTTGTTTAGAAATGCACTGTGGTGATTTCTAGTATATAATGAATTAAATGAATAATAAAATGGAAATTTAATTGTTAAGTTAGTTATTTGTCAGTACTTCTTACTTTATTGCATTTTACTATTGCACACTGTTGTTGCATACTTACACGCAGTTGGGCACGAGCCTTTGGTGGGTGCCTACTGAGATATATTTCTCACACCCTGTTTGGGTCATGCTTTTCAGCCCAAACAGATTACGTTACTGCAGGTGTAGATAGGGGCAAGAGTCCCTATACAAGTACTTGACTGTTGCTGAGGAGTAGGAGGGCATGGGACCGAGCCTGTGCTCGCGATGCCGCTGCCAGCTATTTTGCTTGTTTGCTGTACTCCGTATTTTGTTGTACTGTATTGATGTATAACATGTTCTGAATGTTTTCTTAGAACTTGAAACATGTAGCATCATCACTTATATATTGTTGGTTATATCCACTGTTTTAGTTATTTCAGTTGTGTATGTTTACTGCTTCCGCTGTCGTTGTATGTTTTATTTTGTATTCCGTTGCGCTACACTTTGACAAATGAGGGCATAGTTTCCCCACTATCAGACCTGGGCCCTCGCTGCTAGTCGGCAGCCTCTGGCGTTTGGGGAAATGCGCTTGAGGTCACGTGGCAAACCAGGCTTAGGGCACCCGTTGCGTGGCACCCGGGTCCAGGACGTTACAATAATTATCCATCTAAAACCTTTCAGCTGGGAAACTTCCACAAAGACTACCATATCTATAAGAAGATTGATGGAAAAAAACCCAAGGATAATTTTGAGGCCCTGAATTTTGAAGGAAATGTTCTCAAGGATATCTCTTATTAGTAGATTGATTTATGAGAAACATGACATGTGTGAAAAAAAATAACTCTTTAAGAAGATGGATTCTATTAACGTTGGTGTGTCCCTATACATAGGGAACTCAACAGTCATAAATAAACTAGTAAAGGGTGTGTTCAGTATTGAGTTTACCTTTGGAACGATCCTTACTCTAAATAATTTATTATATACACTCAAAATTCATAGGAATATGATTTTATGTAGCTTGTTTAATGAACATGGGTTTATGTTTGTATATGAGATGAACATATTTTCTCTATCCAAGAGTGGGGACTTCGATGAAAACAGGTTTTTGTATGATGTATTATTTAAATAAAATATAAAAACTATATATGCTTATTTATTTGAGTTTTATATTTTATTACATATTTTTTTTAGGAAACATCAATTATTAAAAAAAACTGCATATAGAAAACAGAATTATTACCTCACATGCATAAAAATAATAACTATTATATTACCTATATGTCAGCCAAAATAGGTTGAAAATAATTTGCTACCATTCAAATGAAATGTAACATTTTATAATTAACAAATAGTGTTGTATAAGACTTTCATGGTACACCCACTACAAGCAATAAAAATCACTTTATGACTTTTCTTGACATTTTCCTAAAATTTCCCACGTACATATTTTTCAAGACAATGATGAAGTTATAAATAAATTTATCATTTATAAAAATTAATTTGAATACTTTTTTTCTCTTATAATAAAATTCTTTATGTCTAATATAGGAGGAAAACATTATATTCATTCATTTTTTGTGTCTTAATGGATTATACATGATATAGTGGATCCCTATACATAGAAAAATAATGGTGTAGCTGAGAAAAATAAAATAAAATTATTAGAAATGATTAATTCCATGATGTCTATCGTATGTCTCTTATGAGGGTTTTCATGAGGAATTTTTAACAACATGTTACATATTAAATAGTGTTCCCATAAAAGGGTTGCCTAAGACTCTATATTAATTATAGAATCATATTAAACCAAACCTCAATTATTTAATAGTTTGAGGTTATCACACAATTATAATAGTATCTGAACCAAAAAGAGAAAAATTGGGTTGAAGAATAATTGATGGCATATTTTGAGGATATGTGGAGCATTATAAATCTTATAGTTTTATAGTTATAGAATCTAATGATTTAACGCCTAACAATACTGTTATTGAATCAGTAGATACTATCATAGATGTATCAGATTTACCTCTTTACCTAAGAATATGAAATTGAGGAATCTAGTTCTAATAAATTAGTATCTCAAGAAGATATAACTAATGAGGTTTGTAAAATTAGATGTCCCCGAATACCCAAAACATATGGATCCAATTTCTATATATTCTTATAGATAGAAACTAGTGATATTAATGTTACAAAATATATTATTTTCCAAATTTAGAGCTTGATCAAAATACTTATAAAGAAACCATGTTATCTTTTGATGCATCTTGTTGGATAGAAGGTATAAATGGTAATATACACTATATAATTTGGAACAATAATTGGATATTAGTTGATCTTCCATAATTTTTTCAACTGATAGTTTGTAAATGGGTATTTCAAATGAAAATAAAATTTGACAACACAATATGGAAATATAAATCAATATTGGTGGCCAATGAGTTTACTAAAAAGTAATGAATCGATTTTTGGATACATATGCTCCCATGGCTAGGAATTATTTTTGCAGAAGCCTTCTCTCTTTATCTTCCATACGGAATTATGAATTTCCCAAAATAGATGTTAAAATGATCTTATTAAATAATGAATTCAAAGAATATATATATATATATATATAAACATGAAATATTCATAGTACTTGGGAAATAAATGGATGTTTGATAATTTTCATGATACCTTTACGATGAACCTTAATTTTCTTCCCAAACCTCCCTAAACAATTGAACTCTTTTACTATTTATTTCCATCATTGTTATTGTCTCCACCCTCACTCCTCACTGTTTCCACCTTCATCACTATCTCCTCCTTTGTTGTCGCCTTCTCATTCAGCCTCACCATATTCCATCTCTTATGTATGGTATTTTTTCATGGTTTGTATTCATACATTAAAAGTTCATGCATATAAGGTTTATTTATTTTTATGAAGGGTTTTTTTGCCTTTTGTTTGATCGAATTATTATTTAGTGAATATTTGTTATAAATCATGTTAATTTATTGATTAATGGGTGTTATATTTGATTGAATGATTATTTAATGTGTGTCATGACATCTAAGGAATTTTCAGTTTTTAATGAATATTTAATGGGTGTTATATTTGATGAACAAGTGTCTTGTAAGTATTGTATTTATTTTTCATAGCATCTAAATTATGTTCAATTTACTAATTATTTTTTTCATAGCTTGTAAGGTATATTTTATTTACTAAATGGGTTATTTTGGTTTTAAAGATATGTCTTCTCATTATGATTTTGTGTTTTAGTTTTTAATACATCTAATGATTATATAACATGTTGTCTAATGATTTACCTATTAGGTTTCTCATTCCCTTCTAATGATCTTGTAGAAAAAAGTTTATTGTTTTAATGTTTTATTAATAATCTAAATTCAAGTCATAAAATCAAAATTATTTTTCTCACATTGGTATCCTCTAGAAAAACAAAATTTACTCTACATCACATGAATTTGTTACATTATATAGAAATATATTCTCACACAACAGTACTCTAAAAATTATGTCTTCATTTATGTTCTGATATTAATATAACAAAGTATTATTTATCTCTAATAAATATTTTTCTGGACATACCTTTCCAAATGACAATTCCTTACTATATTATTAAACATTGGAATATTTCCATCTATCAGGAATTTTGTAATCTCATGATTTCTCAATTTTCAATATTATATATTATGAGTCTAATATTTTTTTTATAGTTTAAATTTAAAAATATTAAAGGAAATCAAAGAACTATTTCACTTAGTTCATTTTAATACCACTCTCTTATTTTTTATTTTGAAATATTTTATATTATAAATTGATGTTTTTTCATTAACTATTATAGTTCAATTATAAAACAGGTGTATAGATTCCCAAAATATATATTAAAACTAAAAAAAATTATGGACAATCAAAAATAATTTATCCATTTATATTATGATATTTATTTGTTTGTATTATTGTTTATAAAAAAAAATTTTAAATTTAATTTTAATATTTCAGTAACTTATATTCAATACTAGCATTTTTTAAAGGTGATAATGAGTCACTTTTCTATCAATGCAAGGTAAACTAGTGATGAATACGAGGAAGTATTTGATGCTTTTTTAGAATATTCCAAACAAAATATTATCATCATTAACATTTGTTGTGATCATGTTTGAAATGTTGAAATATATAAAAGTTACAATGTATAGAAATAAAAGACCATTTAATTGGTCATTGTTTTAATTCAATTTATAGTGCTTGGATTTTTCATGGTGAAATTGGGAAGAATTAAATATATATCGATGATGATGATTTTCAAGATGATATATCTAATCAAATTGAAGAAATGATTTTTGATATTAGAGTATAGGAAATTGAGAAAGCACCAATGATCGAGAACCTATATGGTGATGCTGAAAAACTATCATATATAGGTTGTATAAAATTTATGGTTTGATCAACGGTCTTAAAATTTATTAACTTTAATACCATAAATGGAAGGAGTGACAAGAGGTTTATAGAGTTTCTATAGTTGTTAAAATATATACTTTATGGAGATAAAGATCTTCCAGATTCACATTATAATGTAGATAAAATGTTATGCTCGACGGGTCTGTGGTATAAGAAGATACATGCCAACCCAAATGACTATGTGCTATATAAAAAAGAATACCAAATTATGTTTGAGTGTCATAATATGGGACATCATGATATAAGTTGAAATAATAATCATAGGTTGATTTTTAAATTACCAAGACTCCTATTAAGTTAATTTGGTATATTCCAATAATTACTAATTTAAAACATTTATTTAAAATTTCAAACAATGTAAAAAGTTTATGATGGAATGAAAATGTGAGAATATATGATGTAAAGATACATCATCTATATGATTTCCACAGTGGAATAAAATTGATCAACAGTTTCTTACCTTCAGAAATGTTGTTAGAAATATCATACTTGGACTATACATAGATAGAATGAATCCATATTAGAGGCTTAGTAAAAAACATATTTTATTGCTTATTTTATTTTTAATATAAATCTTATCTCTGTAATTTTGTAGGAAGTGAAAATTTATCATGTTTAATTTAATTATTTCTAGAGAAAATCATCCTAGAAACTATAAAAATGTTTTCTTCTCACCATTATTTTATGATTTGAATATTTTATCATAATAATGTACCAGAGTGTATGATTCATATCAAATGTAATATTTTCAATTGCAAGAAATTATTATGTTCACTAATAATGACTTCCAAAAATATTGAATTTTCTATGGATAAATTGTTAAATGGCATGAAACTTGTCTAATTTGGGAAGAAGGGGCTTCATAACATCATCTACAACATGGGAGAACAAATATACATGGTACATAAAAGGTTATTATCTATAGAGGACTCTTATAAAATATTAAAAAAGGAATTCAAAGGATCACATGAATTTGAAATTTATCCAAATCCTTTGTCAATTGATCAATATTTATACAGGGAAAAACATTGATATCACATTTAGAATGATACAATAATCTGGAAATATCACAAACCAACCCTGGTCGACCCAAAACCGGTCACCCGAGTCGGCCCGCAACAAGGCCCGAGAGGCGTTCCCGATCCTCCCAGGCTGGCGACAAGAACCAAGGGAATCAATAGAGTGACGATGAGAATGATTTTGCCCAATATAAATAAACAGAAGCATCAGAATAATAATAAAGCAGCACAAAATAAATAAATAAATGGAACAAATCAACAAAAAAAGAACAGAAGAGAAAAACTAACTGGACCTGACGACCACTAAACTCCACGTGACCCCACAGGTCACTCTCCGATCACAAGACACAACATCGCCCATGATGATCAAGATCATGCTGAAACCTTTACCTGTGACTAAAAACAAGAATGAAGTATATGTGTGACTATTAAAACTCAGTAGCTGTTCCCATGAAATCTATTACCAAATGCATTTCTTTTAAACAAAAGAATCATCAATTTAAGGATTGAATGACAATATATAAAAGTAAGGCTTTCTACCTGTTACTCAAAAGCAAAGTATGAGTCATTGCCCTTATTCATTTCTCAAGACACAAATCAATCTTTTAGTGAGACATTAGAATTTTCAAATGGAAAGTGATGTTTTCATTTTTAATTCGCACAAAAAGAATAAAACACTTTTCTTTGAAAAAATAGTTTTCATAAGCCACATTAAAACTACACATCACTTTCCAGTAAGAAAACAATACACATGAAAATGATATAGTAGTTTTACTATAAGGTGAATAGAAAGAATTTATACATACAAGTAACACACTCAACACTCAAGCACTAAGAACGAGTAGACATAGGTGAACCTAGGATATCGAGAATAATCCAGAAGACACCAATACATGAGACCTCATCCTCATGGACATGTCACAAACGATTAAATCAAAACGCTCAAAATGCTAGGCCATCCTTTCTCAGGAAGGCCGAGGGAAAATCCTATAGCAATGAACCCAAACATATCATCCTACTATGGTCTACTGGTTAGTACCATAACCTACCAGTGTGGCAATCATTTTCAGAATATTCTTTCAATATTCCAGGTTCCTATGTCTCATGTATTTAGAAATGGGGTAGGCCTACCGATGCCAGTCGAGCATCCAATCACAGTATATATAATAATAAAGCACAACAAGCAACACCCCGAGTCACCCCAAGGAATATGTCTCTCTCCTTTCTACCATTGATCACAGGGGAGTCCTACACAGCAGACCCCCATAATATACAACTCAACTAAAGAGAGGGGACCACATCCAAGGAGAGTTTTATAGAGATAACTATCTTTACAAAAGTTCCAACCGGGCCTCACACGATTTTTTCCTCATGGAAAACCATATCTTAAATATTCACATGCACACCATTTTGGAAACCATGAATGCACTTGGAAAACCATTCCAGAAACCCAATTCAACACTTTAAATCTGAAGCACATTTATGAGGGACAAAGGGGTATTTCCAGAAACACTAATAAGCGCATTTAATAAAATAGTTTCCTGAAATTCAAATACACAGAGGGTATTAATTTATTTCACAATAAGAAATTATTCTAAAAACCAAAAATTTATAACATTAAATAAATGTGTGAATTGAAAGAAATGAATAATTTTTTAATTTAAAGGAAAATGCATAGGGAAACCTACCTAAAAAAGGGAGCAGACCAAGATGAACAACTCGACACCGGATGCCTTTGACAAAGACCACCCTGCAATTGCGTACAAATACACTCATATATATATATACCCCTTAATACAATACAAAAATTCCCCATGCCATGAGGGAATATGTGTGAGGAGAATATATATATATATATATATATATATATATATATATATATATATAGGTATACATACCTATGTATGTGTGTGCGACCCTTCGAGGAGACACCAAATAATCAAATTAACCCAAAAGAGAATCAAAGATTACCAAAAACTCTAAATAAAAATTGAAACAGTAAAAATGGGTGGAAGCAATCAACCAAAGCCATGGTACAAATCCCTTTGTAAAACCTTAAATAAACCAAGATCATTTTGAAAACACGACTTTCACCACTCAAAACCATCTACAATTGATATTGAAAAATACAAATCAAGTTCACATGTCAAAAATTTCATTTTCATTCAAAAACTCTTCTGAAATCATTCACACCTTAAGTTCCCTTAAAACATGGTTCACACCCACCAAACAACCCTCAAAAACATTTTCATGAAACACCACACCAAGACACTCACAAAAAAGCCAATTTCCGATACACAACCCAAACCCAATACCCAAACATGTCGAACCCTTCAAAAATGTATTTCACATCACTCAAACAATATAATAAGCCATTTAAACAATTTAAAAAACCCTTTCATGAATCAAAACAAGATTTTACACCTATAATACACACACAATTTCATGTAGAAAAACATCCTCAACCCAATTGCTCATCAAATCCACTCAAAACAACTTTTACACCACACCATTTAAGTATAGAACAAGAAAAAATTAATTAAACATGAAAATCAAATCATTTACTAATGATAAGGTAAGGATTTTCCTACCTTGGGTGATGAAAAATCCAGAATTCAGTGCGAAACCTCAACCACAATTCAACATCACCACAAGCATGAAAGATCAAACCCTAAAAAAAATGAAAGGGACCCAAAATTTGGTTAACCTGTAATCTAGGGTTCGACCATGACAAAACCGAAGGAAGATATACCTGTCTAAGGAGGTGACGGCAAGGTCAGGAAAAGAGAAGAGGCCACCAGAGGGAGAGACTGTGGAGAGGGGGGGTTCACCAGGAGGAGGGAGTGAGGGCGTATGTCCATGGAGGGGGGATTGGTGTCGCACGACTAGAGGAAGGGGGGGGGGGGGTTGGCTGAGTCGCGAGGCAAGGGGGCAGGGGAAGGGTGACACGTAAAGAGGGGGTGGGGGAGAAGTAGTTTAGGGTTTTCATTTTTTTCTTAATTAATCTTATTTTAATTTTAATTCAATTGATTTAATTAAAAAAACTAAAAAATGAATAAAATTTAATTGAATCACAAGAATAAATAAAATAACTGCGAATGTCGGGTCGGAGTGTGACAATTCTCCCCACCATGAGACTTTCTACCCCCAAAAAGTCCCAAGAGATTCCGTTGATCAATACCAAAGCAAAGATGATTTACAACCAAAGAAAAACCTGAAAACTCAATGACCAAATAACCAACACTCACTTTCATTCAGAGCTTGGAACTATAGATTCCCAAA
Organism: Viscum album; assembly: GCA_963277665.1. Classification (NCBI taxonomy): domain Eukaryota; kingdom Viridiplantae; phylum Streptophyta; class Magnoliopsida; order Santalales; family Viscaceae; genus Viscum; species Viscum album. The sequence goes on along the minus strand of OY728140.1, from coordinate 2,102,896,224 downwards.
AGAAAACTATGATGCCACCCTCAAAAGAATCCACACATCCAAGGAAGACATCACATAATACCACAGAGCTGGAACAAACAACGAAGAGATTACAAAGAAGAGACTCACTCTTTTCTAAACACAATCCATCAGGGACACCCCGACCCATAACACTGAAACCATCAAAGAAACTAGTCATTCAATGATCGGGATCTCCGCAAGCATCTATTTCATGACCCACTATTCAAGTCGACCAACTATAATCAGGGTCGGGCAGAGCGGAAACAAGAAAGTGGTCCGTCAAGAACACCAGCAAGATTCACCACGAGTTCATCCCATGGTGGTCTCCCCACCATATTAGGATTTCAGACAAACATTGGTTTTAAAAAACGGAATAAATCTTGAATCCTACCGAAATATAGAGAAACCCAAAGAAATGAAACATGGGGCTAAAACCACCATCATTCTACATCAACAACATTAAAAACACTACAAAGAGATTCTCATTAAAAAAAGATCCAAAAGGACATATAACATCATTCTTTACACTCAAAAAGTATACAACACCACAGATTACATTAATTATAGCAACAAAAGCATTCAAAACAAAAGAAGCTCCCGATTGAGCTTTCGCCAGTGCTACATTCATTCAACTGAGATGGATGGTTCTCCAATAGAGTGGATCTAGCCCCATGTCACTTCCTAGAACCTCCCTGGAAAAACCTTTGTAAATGAACTAAATGACCACAAGTATTACAAATCTTAGGCACTTCACAACATGAAAACTTCTTATTCCACAACTTCCCACACTGAAAACATAACTAGTACTTCCTCTCGGATAAATTTGGTGAGGTGGAAAACAAAGACCATTTTGTGCCTCTTCTCAACTAACCAGACGGTGCTAAATCAGCTTCAAATTGAACATCCCACCTCACGAATTCTTCATAATCATCAGGAAATGAAGGCACAACTGAGAGGAATTCTGATCGGAGACCCCTCTCAAAGAATCGGGCTTTAAAAAATTCATCCCCAGTAAGGTTTGGGAGATATGGCACCAGCTCGACGAAGCTCTTAGCATACTCCATCACTGTTTAATTTCCCTGCTTGAGACCATACAACCTAGAACCCATCGGTATCTTCATGTCATCGGGGGAATACTGTTGGATGAACAAGGATTTAAAGCATTCCCCAGAGTAATTTTTCTATGGTTCGGCCTGAAGAACGGATTTCCACCATTCCTGACCTAGGCCTTCCAACATGAAGGTGGAAAGCTCCAACTTGAGAGGTTCATGAGATTCAAGCCGAACAAAGATCTCCTCAATGTTTCATAACCATTCCCCAGCTTTCCCTGGTTCTGGCTACTTAAGAAAATCAGGAGGGTTCGACTCTTAGAACCTCTGGATGAACTTCTGATATTGAGAACCACCAGGCTCCATATCCAAAATGGACAAACCAAATGTCTAAAACATAGCTTGATCAACTGAAAAATAACGTGGGGAAATAACTACCCGCAGATTCTTCTCAAAATCCCTTAGAACTCAGTCAGGACGAAACCTGAAAACAAGGAGTACGAAACCAAATCAAAACATATCACAAATCAAAATTCCACATATCATTTTCAAATCAACTACCCAAACTCAAAAAAATATTTCAATCACACCTCCAACACACCAAATCCAAAGTTCAAAAGAAAATCACCAAAAAAGAAAGGTAAAATCACACACTCACACCTTTTTAAAGCATTGAAATCTCCCTTTTTGAAGAACATTTTCAAAAAACATAACAAGCCTTAAAAATCAATCACCTGCTATTGGAATTCCATTTAGGATCACATATATACACTCTTGTGATATCTCAATCTCTCAACCATACATACCAATAACCATCCACTCACCACATACATACATCCATATACATATATGTGAGAAATTTTAGGAATACTAAGATTCAGATAAAAGAAACATTACCACTTTCAAAACCACTTTAAAAATACCTCAACCAATTTTAATACCATGCTTCATCGTCAAAGAAAAACATTTTCAAATTCCATTTTCAATTTCCAATTTTCAATTTCAAAAAACCTTCAAAAACCTCCAAAACAGTTTCAAAAATAACCCCTATTTTCAAACAACCCATTTCACTCTCAAAAGATTCAATGTTTTGGTTTTGAAAATCCCATTTTTGACCATCCAATCATCATTTTTTCAAACCAAACATCATTTTAAAATTTAAACAAGACACCCCAAAACCATCCCAGCCAACATTAAGTACAATCTAAAGAAACCTACCATTCAATAGGTCAAAAATCTCAAAATCACAAAAGGATCCAAAACAATATACTAGGGAAAACTAGTGTCGATGGGTGACTTGGCCATATGGTTGGCGGCCATATGCCAATCAAACCACCATCACAGAGTGTCTTTTGGTACCACATCCCCAGCTCCACATGGATTTCCAAGACTTGCGAGCTCATTAAGACAACTGTCCAGACTATCATTTCATTTCTCCAAATACCAAGAAACCCATAAGAACCAAATAAACAAAGAAAACCCTACTTCCCATGGTAACTCAAGGTTCAGACCAGAAAGTGTTGGCCAGACAGTCCCAATAACCTACACCCCAAGACCCGACAGTCATAATCCATCTACCTTGACAACCCAAATAACAAAGGGCACTCTGACATCTAGGTCATATAAAGAACCTACGCCTCTGATACCATTTTTTAACAAACCAACCTGGGTCAACCCTGAACTGGTCACCCGAGTCGGCCCGCGACAAGGCCCAAGAGGTGTCCCGATCCTATAGGGATGGCGTAAAGCGCCAAGGGCATCAACATAGTGACGATGAGAATTATTTCTCCCAATATAAATAAATAGAAGCATCAGAATAATAATAAATCATCCCCAAAAAATAAATAAACCGAACAAATCAACTAAACAAGAACTGAAGAAAAAAACCAACTGGACCTTATGACCACTAAACTCCACATGACCCCACTAGTCATTCTATGATCACAAGATACAACATCACCCATGGTGATTGAGATCAAGTTGAAACCTTAACTTGTTACTAAAAACAAGAATGAAGTATAGGTGTGAGTATTAAAAATTAGTAGGTGTTCCCAAGCAATCTATTTCGAAATGAATTTCTTTTAAACAAAAGAATCATAAATTTCAAGTTTGAACGACGATATATAAAAGTAAGGATTTCTACCTGTTACTCAAAAGTAAAGTATGATCCATTTCCCTTATTAATTTCTCAAAACACAAATCAATATTTCAGTGAGACATTAGCATTTTCAAAAGGAAAGCGATGTTTGAATTTTCAATTCACACAAAGAGAATAAAACACCTTTCTTTGAAAAAAAAAGATTTCATAAGCCACATTAAAACTATACATCACTTTCCAATAAGAAAACATTACACATGAAAATGATACAATAGTTTCACTACATGGGAAATGGAAAGAATTTATATATAAAAGTAACACACTCAACACTCAAGAACTAAGAACGAGTAGACATAGGTGAACCCAGGAGATCGAGAAAAATCCATAAGACACCAATACATGAGACCTCATCCTTGTTGACATGTCAGACACGATGAAATCAAAACGCTCGACCATCCTTTCTCAGGAAGGCCGAGGGAAAATCCTATAGCAATGAACCCAAACATATCCACCTACTATGGGCTAATGGTCAATACCATAACTTACCAGTGTGGTAATCACTCTTAGAATATTATCTCAATATGCCAGGTTCCTATGTCTCATGTATTTAGAAGGGGTGGGGGCTACCGATTCCAGCTGAGCATCCAATCACAATATATATAATAATAAAGCACAACATGAAACACCCTGAGTTACCCCAAGGAATATGTCCATCTCCTTTCTACAATTGATCACAGGGGAGTCCTACATAGTGGACCCCCATAATATACAACTCAAATAAAGAGAGGGGACCACATCCAAGGAGAGTTTTATAGATATAACTAAATTTATAAAAGTTCCAACCGGGCCTCACAAGATTTTTTTCATCATGGAAAACCATATCTTAAATAATCACACACACACCATTTTGGAAACCAATAATGCACTTAGAAACCCATTTAAGAAACCCAATTAACCACTTTAAATTTGAAGAACATTTATGAGGGACAAATGGGAATTTATAGAAACACTAATAAGTGCATTTAATAAAACAGTTCCCTAAAATTAAAATACATAGAGGGTATTACTTTATTTCACAATAAGAAATTATTCTAAAAAAAAAATTCTAACATTAAATAAAGGTGTGAATTACATGAAACAAATAATTTTTTTATTTGAAGGAAAATTCATAGGGAAACTTACCTAAAAAAGGGAGTGGACCAAGACAAACAATTCGACACCGGACGCCTTTGACGAAGACCGTCCTGCAATTGCGCACACATAAACTCTTATATATATATACCCATTAATCGAATACACATATTCCCCATGCCATGATAGAATATCTGCAATGAGGATATATATATAGGTATACATACCTATGTATGTGTGTGCGACCCTTCGAGGAGACACCGAACAATCTAATTAACCCAAAAGAGAATTGAAGATTACCAAAAACTCTTAATAAAAATTGAAACAATAAAAATGGGTGGAAGCAATCAACCAAATCCATGGGACAAACCCCTTTGTAAAACCTTACATAAACCAAGATCATTTTGAAAACATGACTTTCACCACTCAAAACCATCTACAATTGATATTGAAAAATAAAAATCAAGTTCACATGTCAAATATTTCATTTTCATTCAAAAACTCTTCCAAAATCATTCACAGTATAAGTTCACTTAAAACAAGGTTCACACCCACCAAACAACCCTAAAAAACATTTTCATGAAACACCACACCAAGACATTCACAAAAAAATATCCAATTATGATACACAACCCAAACCCAATACCCGAGCATGTAGAACCCTTCAAAAATAATTTTCACATCACTCAAAGAATATAATAATCCATTTAAAAAATTTAGAAAACCCTTTCAAGAATAAAAACAAGATTTTACACCTAAAATACACACAATTTAACGTATAAAAACATTCTCAACCAAATTTCTCATCAAATCTACTCAAAACAACTTTTACACTACACCATTTAAGTATAGAACAATCAAAAATTAATTAAATATGAAAATAAAATCATTTACTAATGATAAGGAAAGAATCTACCTACCTTGGGTGAAGAAAAATCCAGAATTCAGTGAGAAACCTCAACCACACTTCAAAAATACCACAAGCATGCAAGATCGAACCCTAAAAAATGAAAGGAACCCAAAATTTGGTTAACCCGTAATCTAGAGTTCGACCAAGAAAAAACTGAAGGAAGATATACCTATTGAAAGGGGTGATGATGAGGTCGCGCAAGGAGAAGAGGCCATCGGAGGGAGAGACTATGGAGAGGGTGGTTCTCTTGGAGGAGAGAGCAAGGGCGGATGTCCGATGGGGGGGGGGGCGTCGCGCAACTGGAGGAGGGGGGGTGTTTGGCCGAGTCACGAGGTAAGGGGGGAAGGAGAAGGGTGACTCTCAAAGAGGGGGGGGGGGTAGTTTAGGGTTTTCATTTTTTTCTTAATTAATCTTATTTTAATTTTAATTTAATTGATTTAATTAGAAAAAACTAAAAAATGAATAAAATTTAATTGAATCCCAAAAATAAATAAAATAACTGCGAATGTTGAATTGGGGTGTGACAGGAAATGAAAAAAAAATGTATTAAAGAAAAGATTAATAATTTTTTTTAACTTCCATATTCAAGATATAATGTGGTTAAACCAAACATTGATGTCATATATATAGAGAAGAATATTTCTGATAATCTGATTGGAACAATTCTAGATATTAAAGACAAGTATAATGATGGGTTGAATGCAATATTATACTTATTTTCAATTGTAATATGTTTGGAGTTATGTACTGGTTTTAAAGGAAGAAAAACATATATTCCTATGGATTTTAATATATTATATAAGAGGGATAAAGTTATTTTTTCTGGTGCCTCCATGGTATCAATGTTACAAAAGGTTAATCTTTAAATGTAAAAAATTTCGAGTCACTAAAGGATTTGATGTTAATTGGCACGAAATCTCATGACTATCAGGTTATGATGCAATAGATCCTATCGGTTTTATTATATAGAATACTAAAAATCTATTTCAAATTTATTATTATTAAGGTGTGTTATTTTTTCATTATTATTTGGAATAAAGCGATGGATTACAATTCATTGAACAATTTGGAGAATGATACACTCTATATACTTTTTCAACTTGAAATGAAATTTTAAACACCTTTTCTTAAAATTGTAATACATTTAATGATCCATTTGGTGTGAGAAATAATGAATTGTGGTCCCATATATATATGTTGGATGTACCTATGACACCACTAGTGTCACAATATTTATTTCATTATGTTATTTTATATTTACTTGAGTGGTTTTGAGTTTAAGTTGGTTTTGGGAAAATAATATGAGTTTTTAGAGGCCTTTTAGGAGGATCATGGTTATCCTACATTATTAGGAGTAACAATTTAGTTCCATTGAGGGTGGAAATTTTATTTTTATAGAGTTATTTTTCACAGCTTCCCACAGTTGAAGAAATAATGTGGAACTCCCCAAAATCCATGAGGGGTCTTGGGGTGTTCCATGGGTGAGGGTCATAGTTTTTCTAAACCATATGAAACCTAGAAGTAACCGTGCATGGTTGTTACTAGACCAGGAAGTGGAAAATATACATTTAGCACATAGTTTTTCGAACTTTGTGGCTAAACCACGTATCCTATCTAGATGTTTAATTTTTTTTGGGTTTTCCCAAATTAACCCTCTAAAATTTAAGGGGTGTTCACCCCTAGTTCCTTTCCCCTATTTCAATCGAGCATTGGTATCTTAGGAGAAGATCCAATCACTTCCTCCTCTTGTTTGTTGACATTCCTTTGGTGATTTACAAGATATTTTGAGGTATTTCCCCCTCTTTTTCACTATTCCTTACTTCTCTCACCCTTACCACTTGGTTTTAGCTTCCCTCACTTACCATAGGCCTCTCTTGTTTGATATTAAGGTTCTAGATGGATCTAATGTTCTGGATTTTGGTGTCTAGGGTCTGTATACACTATTTTTATTCCTGTGGGAGTGTTCGTCAATATATATTACTTATTTTAAAGTGTTTTATCTTGATTCTCAACACGTTTAGTCATGAGTTTCTATTAAATTGTTTCATTTTAGAATTCATAAATTTTCCTATTCCTTATAAATTTCCAAAGTAACTTTTTTATTTTCAAAAACACTTTTAAGGTAAAAGTGAGAAACCACCCAGTTCAAGCATTAAGAGAAGTTTCAGAACCATTAAAAAGAAATTTGAGCCTGCTAGACGCATTATCCCTAAGAAGTTTAAAAAAGATAGAGGATACCCGTGTGTCTGGAACACCCTCTAATAAGTCCTCAAAGCGAGACGCCATCTTGTACCAAGCTTGCATGTAATCCTCTTGATTAATCTTACCTTCATTGTATCCCCTTATCAATATAAGGTCTTTCTTGTCAATCCATGCACTCTTCTCTTCAGTGGTTGCTACTTTAAGCAACCTTCCCATCATATTGTTAGCTTCTTCATCAGAGGCATTAATCACCAAAATACTTTCCACTATCTCTTCATCCAAATGTAAAAGAAGCTAAAAGGATTGCTCATGGGCCTCACCTGACTCCTGCAGCTGAAGGGCTGCAACACCATGATCCGCGGGCTCAGCATGGCCACCAGAGGTTTTGGAGTCACCTTCAATCATCCTGTCCTTCGATTTTTTGGCGGACCTTGTTTCCATTGGGAGAGGTAAGTATGAATAGTCCTTTCAACCTTTCCCCTTCATGCTTTTTCTCCTACTTGGGCTGGGATGCCCTCTATCATGATGGTCATCAGTAGTATCCCCTGGTGAGAACTCAACAGAATCATCACTAGAAGCCCCCTTCTCATCAGTCCGAGCTGCATCTAAGTCTTGAACTGGATCTTCAGTCACCATCCCTTCAAATCGATTGCCTAGCTTAATAGTTGGAACCTCCCTCCTTGGGTTGGGATGAATCGGTAGACCACCCCCTGTGTCCTTCTCCTGTCCCTTTCCACCTAATAGATATTCCTTATAAATTCATTTATATAAATATATAAATATATTTGATTTATTTATAGTAATTTGAAACCATTAAATAGTGTTTTGAGCATGAAATAATTGATTTTTCATCTGAATTCATTGTATTTATATTTGAAATGGAATTTTTATAGGTGATAAGGTTTTTTGAAATTCCTGAATGGATTTTCAAAATGGTTTCATTATATTTCATTGGGTGTTGACCCAATTTTTGTTTTCATTGTGTGGAAACTATTATTTAAAGGGAATTTGGTTCTGAATTGAGGGGTTAACTAATAATTAATTTCAAGGGGGTTATTTAATATATTCTAAACAGTGATATGAAATGTCTGTGTGGGTTACCCATTTTAAAAATTATAATATGAACTATTTTACATGGGTGGGTGTAAATGAATGGACATTTTCTTTGTTTTAGTTTTCAGATATGAAGACCCTTGTTAAAGGGGTGGATTAGAAATGGTTTTGAATGGTGTGTGATTTCTATCATTTTTTAAATGGTGTTTGTAAAGGTGTTTTATGAAATGTTAAATGGATTGGAATCCTAAGCCATGTTCTCATGTTAAAGTTTTAGTTGGAACATTAGTATTTATAATGGTGGATGCAAGACCCCCCTTGATTTCCGCTTATTTTTATACCCCTTGTGTGGTTTCTTGATCACTATGTGACATTGTTTCTCACCTTATCTAGAAATGTTCTTACTATTTCATGTATACATTTTGTATGTATGGGGTTTTTCATCATTCTATGTTAGATCTAAGTGTTGTTTTAGTTATTAAATGTGTATTAGACATGGATTGTTTGTTCTTGTACTTAATTTCCTTTTTATTGGTCATGGTAAACTGGATAATAAAAGAAATATCTAGATTATTCCTTTAGTTTGTTCACATGATTCTATTATACTAAAATTTGTGCTAAGAAAAATGGTCAGGTGGTAGTTTTTTTGTTATAAATATTCTTGTGTGGGATAATTGGATGACCGGTTAGTGGACTTTAGTGCATGCTGGTAGTTAGTTCTAGGTGGTTGTACCCATATATGGTTAGATGCATGGAATGTTAAGTATCCTATGGAAGATCTCAAGACACATTCAATTGAATAGTTAGTCATTGAATAAGGGTAGTTTCAACTAGTTCATGGATGTATCACTACCCTAATATTCATTATTATGGAATCGTTTCTTGTTTATTGATGGTTGTATGCCTTATAATGTATGTTTCCAACTTATTGTGTTTAACCCATATTGGTGTGACCGATTATTTATTTAGAAAGTGTTTTTTTAAATGATGTATAAAAACCTATTTTGAATTTAAACACTATTGGGTGAGTTCTTTTTGTGGATTTTAAAATGTCTGGTCTGATATGGCTTCAACTGGTTAAATGTTTTAAAGTGACTATTTTCATTTTAAGTAAAACATGTGGTTTGTTTTTGGGAAATTATAATGGTGTTAATGGTAAGTAAATTTTATAGGCTAGTGGATTTATTTATAAAACATGTGTATATGGTTTGGTAAAACAAAGAGGAACGTGTTGAATGTTTTTATGGAATTTTTTTGATTTCCCTATAGGGTATATATGAAAATACTACATTCATGTTTATTTTGAAACTGGAATCGATTAATTTCCCTATAAAATATATTGCATAGATTCAGTGGTTTTTTGGTATCTTACTAGGATATTTATCTCATTCATATATATATATATATATATATATATATATTTCATGTTCTAGTTTCTTAGTTGGAATCTTATTTCTTATCATGGATTACATGGGGTGAGTTTGGCGGTGGTGAGAAACTAGAGGTTATATGGAGATGGTTCATGATTAGTTTGAGTGATCTTATTGCTGTTTTTTGTTAGATTTATATATGTTATTCCTATTTATATAATTCATTTATGGATGATTTTTATATATAAACAAATGGGTTGGATCATGAAGGATGATTGTGACCTATTTTGAATATTTATTTATTCAAGAACTAGAATTTATTTATTCCACTTTATTTATATTTGATTTGGGGGAAATCATTCCCAAATGGATTCCTTTGATTACCATGAAGTAGTTTCTAGCCCTTGGGGATTTGGAACACCCTTTGAGCCCTGTGGAAAATTAGTTTGGTGATAGGTTCAGTGGTAGCATAGGTCGATTTGTTACAGAAATGGCATTAGAGCTTTGGGTTTTCTATGTTATGAAAACTAAAATCATTTTTTAGCCCTTTTTATTTGGGGATGTAATAATAAATAGGAGATTACAGTTGTTAGATCTTGAGAGGTAAGGGTGGGAAGAGTCTGACTAGATCTAGCTCATCCCATGACTCATGCTACCAGGGGAAGTCAATTTTTTAATCGATGATTATTGTTTCTTATGGTGTTTTTATTGACTTTTGATGTGATTTGTTGTTTTGGTCCCATTTGAAAAGGTATGTGATATTGGGGATTGATATATGGATAGGGATGGAAAGGGAGGAGAACTTGAGATTCTTGGTTGGCATGCAATGCTTGGTAAACCATGTGGTGATCATGTGGTCGAGTTTTCTTCCTTAGTAGGGTAAGTTGCACAGTTGGTTTATTGTTTCCCAACCATGTGTCCAAGGCATACACTCAACTATTTCATCCTTGAATTTACAGTTTTGACTTTTCTCAAATTTGGATTATCCTAATGTGGTTCTCACATGATGGATGAGGATTGAGAAGTGTTTTGATTCTATTCATGAATATGGTTTATGTAATATTTTCTTGAATTCTTGTGTAGTTCTTTGGACGTGATTGGATTTTAAAAACACGTCTTAAAAATTGATGGGGATTTTTGAAAAGTTCATTTTCAAACAAGGTCTGTGTAATGTTTAATAAAATGGATGTTTTCCTACATGTTAGGTTTTTTAGAAAATGTATTTTTTTTGAAAAATGGAATTGAGTTTGCTAAATATCATTCGAGTTCTTCATATTCAAAGTAATGTGGGATTTTTAAAGGGGATTTTGAGATGTTCCTTGTTAAGTGGGTTTATGATACAATGTAGTTATATTTTTTTGAATGTCTTTTTGGATTAGTTTTTGAACAATACCTTAGTGGAGGGTGATTTGAAAAATCCATGGTGAATATTTTGTGCCCTGTTTGTGGGTTGCTTATTTGCATTGATTTCTAGATTAATGGAATCATTAGGTTTTTTATTTGAGGCATGAATTTATACAGTTAATGTATTATATTGGTCATTTTTCCCCATAATTTTTGAAAGTTTTTTTTAGTTTTGGTTCCTACCCAGACTCCAAGGGGAGTGGTGGAAGTGTAAATTTTAAGGAGAGAGAGAAGTTTCGAGCATTTTGGTTGGTTTTAGCCATGTTTGGTGTTAGTTAATTGGTCCATATATGTTGTGATAAGGTGTTTATTAGTGGTTTTTATAGAATAAATTCAACCAATGTTTCTTTCTTGAGGTTATTAAAGGGAAGAATTAACTTGATCTCATTATATTGCATAAATTTTGCTGATCAATGAGAGAGTACACTGATCACTTTGTAATGTTGGTCATATTTTCATCAAAATTGTTCAACTGTGATTTTAATAAAGCACATTTATTCAAATGAGGCCTTTACTCAGATCTTGGTCTAGATGTGCTTTCATCTTGTTTGATATCATTTTTGGAGGAGGTCAATGAGTCCATTAAAATAGAATATGACCAGTCTAGGAATCATGTGGTCGGCGATTCCTTTGTTCCATCTCGTGGACATGAGGTTGAATATATGATTAAGGATAAGTAGTATGATGAAACATATCTTAAAGATATGGGTCTTCCTAATTGGAATATGATATCTATCATATGATTTTAGTGGGGGATTATATGTAATTCCTGTACCAACTGTCTGAATTATCATTTAGTTTTCCTTTACTATGGCTATTTGACTTATCTCCAAGTGTTTTGTAATATGGGTTTTTGGGTGGGGTCTCAGGTTTGATATGTGGTGATGGTTTTTTTTGTTTTGTACATTTCCTTTACTTTCTTGTATTTAGTCTTTGTTTTCATAGCTACACATTTTTTTGGATTTTTTGGATGATTCCCTTTTGGGATGTTTCGATGGATGGTTTGAATGCTGTTTTATGGAATGCCTTGTTTGGTTATGGAATGATCTCTTCTATCCCAGCATTATTTGTGTACTTTGGATGGATTTTAGTTCCATTTTTTGAGCCCCATTACTTGGGTAAACTATCCTTGAGAGTTTTGGACGCACTTATTATTTTAGTGAGCCTTTAAGATGATAATGTCTTGGACATGAGAGTGTGATTCTCTTATGATTTCTCATTGTTTGAGGACATGTTTCTAGTATTTTTTCTTTGGTTACACAATTTCAAAGGATCTATAATTGTTGGGTAGTCAATTTTTTAGCAACTATAAATGGTGGTGAGACCTTGATTGGTCTCCTGTGCTTAGTGAAACATTTTTTCTGAGGTTCTTATTTTGTTTGTTGTTAGAGAAGTTTGGGGAAATTTTTGGTTGATTTATTAATCATGTTTAGGATCTCAATTCAAGGAATTATGTTTTTTTATCATGATTTCATATTTTGGGTTATTTCCTCTATGGATCCTCTAGTAATATTTAATATTATATCTCATTTCTTTTTACTGTGGAATTTCATTGTGCTAGAAGTGGAAAGGTGGGGAGTTTGTGACACTCCTATGTGAAATTTTAATTTACATTGTGTTATTTTTTCTTACCTTGACTGTTTTTGATTTTTGGTTGGTTACGGGCAATAAAATTATGTTTCTAGAGGAAATTTTGGAGGATAATTATTTAGAGTAATCATGTAGTTCCCATATAGGTGGGTATGCCATTTTTATAGAGTTATTTTGCAGGGTTCTACATGGTTGGTCAGACTATGCATAGATCTCCATAAGAAGCATGGGGTATTGGAGTGTTCCAAGGATGAGGTGCATTGTTCTTACAAACCACGTGACACTTTTGAGTAACAGTGTGAGGGGGTTCCTAGCCTAGGAAGTGTCCCATACATGGTTTGTTCAAGGTTTTTGAAATTGTGCTTCCAAACCTTATGGCATGTCAAGGTGTTTAATTTTTAGTTTTTTCCAATTACCCCTCTATAATTTTAATGGGTTTCATCCCCATTTTAGTTCCACTAATTAAAATAACCCTTGGGAGATTATTAGAATCTCAAATCTCTTCATACTATTTATTATTTATCATTTTTGGTTTCTAAGATATTTTTTAGTCATTTTTCCTTATTTCTCCCTCTTCTTTCCTTCTATATCCCTTTTATCATGGCTTATGTTTTTTCCATGAATCCTTAAGGTATAGTGGTAAATTTTAGGGTTCAGGGTGGAACTAATGTTGGGTATTTTGGTGTTTGGGGTTCATAAACATCGTTTATATTCCCTTGGGAGTGTTCAACATTAAATTCAACATGTTTTGAAGTGTTTAATATTGATTCTCAACTCTTTGAGGTTGGGGATTCTATGACATTGTTTCCTTTTGGAATAAAAAATTTTATTTTTCTTAAAAAATTAATTTCTATGAATGTTATAATACATGTGACATCTTTATAGTGATTTGAAATCATTATATAATGTTCTAATCTTGGAATACCTTTTTTCATATTAATTCCATGTTTTATGTTTGAAATGGAATGTTTAAAAGTGATAAGATTTTTTTAAATAGACAAATGTATTTTTGAAACGGGTTCCTAGTTGTTCACTAGATTTTTCACTTGGTTTTAGTTTTCAATGAGTTAAAACTGTGCTTTAAAATGAATTTGGTTGTAAAGTGTGGCGTTGATCTATAATTGGCTTACAAATTGGTCCTTCAATGTATTTCAAATGGTGAATTGGAATGTGTGTGTGGGTTTAACCTTTGAAAATTACAAGATTTATTGTTTTAAATGGTTTAGTATAAATGAATGGAATTATCCTTTTTTGGTTTTCATGTAGGAATACCCATTCTGAAGTGTATTATAGAAATGTTTTTGGATGGTGTGTGATTTCTATCATTTTTCAAATGGTTTTTGGAGTTTAGTTTTATGAAATGTGAAAGGGGTAGGCATCATGAGTCATGTTTTGGTGTTAACAACCTTGTTGGAAATTTGGTTTTTAAAATGGTGGATGTGATACAACCCTTGATTTCCCCTTGTTTTTATACCCCTTTTGTGGGTTCTTGATCACCATGTGATGTTGTTAGTCCCCTGGTGTGGGAATGTTCTTATTATACCATGGGTTCATTGTATATGTATGGGTATTTTTATCAATGGGTGTTAGGGGTGACAATATTTTTGGTTATACCTTACTAGGTAGACTTAGCTTATTTTTTCCTATACCTCACTTCATTTTTATTGGTCATGATAAACTAGGTACTAATTGGAAGATCTAGCTTGTTTATCTAGTTGGTTCAAATGTTTCTAGTTTCCCACCCATCATGCTTGGAACATGGTATAGGTGGGGGGTGGTCACCAAAATGGTTCTTGTACGGGATAATTGGATGACCAGTTAGTGGACTACAACACATTCTGATAGTTGGTTTTGGGTTCTTGTACCCTTGTACTATTAGATACTTTTCACAATAGGGGTCCTATGGTAGATCCCGTGACATGTTCGATTTCTTAGTTAGTCATTGATTAAAGGGTGTTTTAACTAGAGTATGGTTGTATAATTTCTAATTATATAATTTTTAGGGAACCATTTCTTATTTATTTATGGTTGTATACTTTGTGATGTATGGTGCCTACTAATAGTGGATGACCCTTATTGGTTTGTTTGGTTGTTTCTTTGGAAATTCGATTTTTAAAGGACATTGGAAAAGTTATTTTGAGTTTTAATTAATTATGTGAGTTCATTGTTTGGATTTCAAAATGGGTGGCATGATATGAATATATCTAGTTAAATGTTTAAAGTGAAAATTTTTCTTTTAATCAAATCAAGTGGTTTGT
Source organism: Viscum album (assembly GCA_963277665.1). Taxonomy (NCBI): domain Eukaryota; kingdom Viridiplantae; phylum Streptophyta; class Magnoliopsida; order Santalales; family Viscaceae; genus Viscum; species Viscum album. The sequence goes on along the minus strand of OY728140.1, from coordinate 2,102,881,159 downwards.
TTTTGAGAAATGCTATATGAAATACCATATTTTAATAGAATTTAATTAATGATTTATTACATAATGTTACACACAATAGAATAAAAAAATATCATGAACTGGAGTGTATTTGGGAAATTATTTACATATATTAACAACTTGTAACATTAATACAATGACATTATTGAAAATTTTCTTAACATGCTCATAAAATTCCATCACTCTTCTAAAACTTCATGGGATAACCTGGGGATGTACATAAGAAATGGGTTATATATAAATCCCATTAAGGGAATAAACAAATCATACAATATGTAAATAATTTTATATGATGCAAGAGGGAGATCACCACAACAAAATAGTTGTGGGAATAATAATCATGAAAAATAAGGCATGATATTACATGATAACATAAAGGCAACAAATGAATGTGTGAACACATTACAACATATAAACATAAACATATATTAAGGGTAAACACCAGGAAAACATGACATAGTGTTCTTAGGATAACCTCCTACACACCATACATATAAAATTTTGATATTAAAACATTACCCATTGCATTGGAGTGCTATATAATTCCCGTCCCACCAGTCACTTTCTTATTATGTACATACAAAAGCGTTCCACATAGATCATAAAATGTAAGGTTGTATTTCATAAATTTTAATTGTACTATTAAGGAGTATAATATACATAAATGTAAATCCTCAATAAATTAAGGATATGTATATCTAGGGGAATACATTTTATTGAAAATGGTAATGGGTATTCAATTTAAAAATATTTGGCATGGAAAATCATAAGATGACTTTTGCGGTATAATAAGGGTACATAAAGATTTATGGAAGGGTTAAATGAGAGTTATAGGGGAATCACATCACTTGTAAATCCTAAGGATAGTGATATGGATGCGTGAAAACATATATCAACATGAATAATTGAAAAAGAGAAATAATTTTAAAAAGATTCTTGAATAAAGAAGAGAAGAAGAGGATCCCTTACCTTAGTACGACACTTCTAAAATATTGGGAGTATCTTTATATAATCATGGGGGCACCTTGGAAGGACTATATAGTGGTAATTTTAGGTTAAATTCATGATCCATGGGTTTATAGAAAATATTAATGGTATTTTGGGTGGGTTTATGTAGAAAATGAGAGGAGAAATCTTTATTAAATTTCAATGTTATTTTTTGGACCCTGCATGATAATATAATAAAAACCAAAGACCTTACCATGGTTTTTCCCATGTTTTTTACCAAATTGAAGTAGTTTTTATTATTTTTCATATTTTTGAACTCGGATAAATTATATAATACCATTGATGATGTGGAAGTGAGTAATTTTTATAAAGAAATGTTTTTAAAACAATAAAATAAAATATAGGGTTTGAAGGATTCATTAAGAGTTTATAAGATTTTAAAAATAAATTTTTAAAAACATTATTTTAAAATTTAAATATTTATTTTTTAATGGATACCTTTTTTGAAATATATTACATCACTTTTCTGTTATTATGATGTCATAATAAATACCGTATATTTATATATTTTTTACTTTTTTCTTGAAAATTAGATTATCTCAAAGAATTAGAAAAATATCACCATTGGATAATTTAAATGTGATGATTTAAGAAATAATATTAATTTATAAAAATAATTCATTAAATATGGCAATGTATAATTTTTAATCAAAATAACCATTCATTGAAAAATATGGTTTTCTTATTGAGAACAATTTTCTAACCCTTATAAGAATTACATTTGACTTCATAAAATTATATTATTATTTATATTTAAAAAATATTTTAATAACAATAATTATTAAAATATCATTTATTTTAAAAATTATTAAATTCTTAAAAAATAATTTCCAAATTAATATTATATATTTCCCAAAATATACACTTTGTGATTTCTTGTATAAAAATCTAATTTTTATCAAAATCATTATTTAATTATTTAGGAATAAATATTAAAAAGGGATACATATAGTCATTGATTAATTAAAATAATGTTTAAAAAATCTTAATGTCTGGGTCTAGATACATAACCCTTTATTACACTAGTGAATTCTCTATGGGTATGGTGTATAGTGGGAAAATTTTATTGATGTATTTTGGTGTACATGGTTTGGGCCATGATATCAATGAGCTAGAACTTCTCACATTAAATATTTTTCATGATTTAGTTATTGAATATTGTCTTGGGATTTATAAATGGTAAATCCTAGAGATTCTATCTCTTTATAATGTTTTGATAAATGGGATTCACATGGTTTGATCCTATTTGTTGAGGTCATCACTTCTTTCATCTATTTCAATTCGACTTTATCATAACCAATTATATATACTACTAATATGATCATTTTTCAATGATTATGTTATCAAATCTTATGATGACTAATATTATTATAAATATTATAGGATATAATGCTCTAAAATAAGAAAAATAGTGCATGAGTTTTCTATAACTTCATTACTTGATAATGAATTTATTCATTCAAAAAGTGGGAATTTAATTTCTTAATGTCTAGGTCATTAAATTATTCAACCCATCATAAATTTCACCCATGAAATTTAAATTTCATATAATAAAACAGATGAGGGTTATTTTGTTTTTTCTCCTCTTCAAGTTCCCATGTCAATTCTTCAAACTTGTGATTATGTGAAAACACTTTAACCATGTGATCTGTCTTGTTTCGTAGAACCATGTTACTATGATTTATGATCATCACCAGCTACTCCTCATATAGATGATCATTATCCAAAAGTACCAAATCTAGATTTAGTACATGCTAGGGGTCCTTTATATACTTTTTAAAGATTGATATATGGAACACATCATGAAATTAAGATATCTTTGTTGGGATTTCTAGTCTATAGGCCACTACTATGATGTGATCAAGGATCTCAAAGGGGATGATGATTCTTGTACTAAGATTAATATTTTTTATAAACGTCATGAATTTCCTCCATGGTGATATATTAATGAGCACTTTATGTCCAACCTTGAACTCCAGGTCTCATCCATGGTTGTCTATATAGATATTTTTTCGGATTTGTGTGGATTTCATATGACACTTAATTGTTTGAACCTTCTATATAATTACTTGGATGAATATTCTAGTCTCAACAGCCTTGGAAAATAATTGAACATGATCTTAGTATATACTCTAGAGTTTTATTTTTCCTTTTATATTGAACATCCATTTAAGGGTGATAAATAGTACTAAATCTCAGTTATGTATCCAACAAATTCTGTAGGATTATCCAAAATCAATGAGGTAATCCTAATATATCTATCAGATATAATATAGAGTGGAACCCTATATAGTCTTACCAATTCTCTTATGTATATCTTGTCATATTGTTCAAGATAGAAATATTCATTGATAGTAATGAAATGTGAATACTGTATTGAGAAATTGACTACCACCGAGATAAAACTATTTACTATAGGTTTACTCGATCTTCATATGAAAAAATAAATGGTTATATTTTTATATCTCCACACTAGTATTCCCAATGGTTTAATCATACCCTTATACTTCATTCATTACTCGTTGAATTGTTTTAATACCATTAATAGATATAAAAACTCTAAAATCTCCCTCTTCATCTCATCCACAAAATGTTTTGATTCAAATCTCTAAACATCTTAGTGATTTTATGATTAATAAAGAAGTGTGATCTATTAACATAATCTAGAAAATCCATCTCTATTATTGGTGTTTTTGTGACACCTTTTTGGGATCCAAACCTTATATCTCCATTTTCATCAAATTTGAACTCTAGAATATTCACTACCTTTTTTTGTATAAACACATCATCCTTATGAGACTCCTTGATTATCTTAAGAATATATGGTTGGTTAGTAATTTTATCAAGGTAGGATAAATATACTCTTATTATTCTCAAGTTCTTCCTTTTTATTTCAAAGAAGATTATATCCCTTACAATCTATATCATGGATAGAGTTGTAGTATCTTTTCTAATTAGTGAATCTGCCACTTTTTTCCTTCCCAGGATGGTAATGTATTCAGAAATAATAATCCTTGATCAAATATAACCACCTTCATTCATTCATATTAATCTCCACTTTTGTGAAAATATACTTAAGGATTTTATGATCTGTATATATGTTACAAATTTCATCATAGAGATAATGTAACCATATATTCATTGTTAAGATCACAACTGTTAATTCTAGATCATGTGTTGGGTAGTTACTCTCATGGATAATTAATTGAAAGGAATTATAGACTATCACTTTTTCATATTTCATGAGTACAAAACCCAAGACCTTTTTGGTTACATCATTGCAATTAAAAAATCCTTCCCCACTGGTGGATAATGTGAGCACAAGTGTAATGATTATCCTTTTATTTATCTCTTTAATAGTTTCCTCACATTCATCATTCTTGAAAAACATCACTCCCTTATATGTAATATTATTTAGTGGGTTTAAAAATAGTTAAACATTTCTAAAAAAATTATGATAGTACCCATCCAATCCAATGAAACTATAGATTTCTATCTTATATTTTGGTCTCAGACATCCTTTGATTGCCTCTATTTTTTAAGGATCCATATATATACCTTTTTTGGTTATAAAATTCCCTAATAAAGTAAATTTCTCTAACCAAAATTCACATTTACTATAATTTTAAAATAATTTTTCATTTCATAAGGTGTTTAGTGAAGTATTAAAATGCTCTACATGATTATCATTATTTAGAGAAGATAAAAATATTTTCTATAAAATCGCCCAAACATTTGTTGAGGTAATCCCTAAAGACTTTATGACTCAAGTCCATAATGATTTATGGAGTATTATTGAGTCCATATGGAATCAGTATTAACTCATAGTGTTTGTAACTTGTATAAAAAGTAGCCTTGGTGATATCCTCCTTCTCCACCATTACTTGTTAACATCTCAACTAAAGATCCACCTTAGCAAAGTATTGTGCTCCATATATCTAATTGAACAAGTTATAAGTCCATGGTAGAGGGTACCAATTATTTATCACAATCACATTGAGCTAACAATAATCAATGTAGAGTAGCATTGGATCATCCTTTATATTGATAAAGAGGACCGGTTCACCCTATGGTGAAGCACTTGGGCATACAAACCCTTTATCCAGATTCTCCTATAATTGTTTATTCATCTCCTCAAGTTCAAAATTTTCCAATCTATATAGAGTCATATATATTGTAAAACCTCCAAGTATGAGCTTAATTGATAACACAACATCATAACTTAGAGAGACCAAGAAATTAGTTGCGAAGCAAATAAGAAAATTACCTTACAATAGAAATTCTATTAAGGATTATCATTTATTTAGTCTCAATCATTTTAGATAGATATGTTTCCTCATAAGGAAATAAAATCCACTTGTGATATTTTTATACAAAAGATGAATCATCATTATATTTTCACATGTATAGAATTTGTGATAAATTCTTGATATGTACTGTGATTTCCTTCTCTCATAAATTTATATTGGATCTTTATAGGGAAATAAAATCCATGAACACAATTGCATAAAACTATTCTAAAGGGATTATCACATGGTTTGATAGAAAATTAATCATGAAAATATGGATAGGGGATGATTTTTATGCTTGGGATGAAATAATTGACCCATTCATCATCTTTACCAACAACTCATATTCCATGTTTTTTAGGTGGTGTTGGTATAGTTCTACTAAACATGAATGATATGAAGGAATATGTAGAAACTGAATCAAAGGTATGTTTTCTATTCTTGAATGAATAACTAGAATAATTATCACCACCTCATTATTGGGATCCACCTCAATATTTATGAATATAGAATCTCACCCCTTCTCTTTAGGCCTTGGATATTGTTGTCTTCTATTGTCATCGACAACCATTGGATTAGGGAATTGATTCACATAGTGTCCTTATATTTTATAGTTGAATCATTAGAAAATATGCTGGGGGTTCTTCAAAGAATTCATTTATTCCATCACAATGGTGGGTTTCTCCCATAGGCAATTTATAGCCAGATTACCTTCCTTCCTACACCTAAATCGTTTCCTTATCCCCTTGGATATTTTTTGGATTCTTCTTCCCACACGTTTGACAAGTGGTATGATAGAAATTATTACCCTCATAATATTTCCAACCACACTGCCAGAATTAATATACATCATCTTCTCATTTTCTTCTTTTTTAAAAGACCCTTGAGATTCACCGATCACCATTTTAACATTGAGGGAACATCAGAAAATTTACTCCTAGCTATCAAAGTCCAAAATGGCTAATAATTTTCATGAATTCATATTTCTCCCTCTAAATAACCAATCAAATTTACTTTTTGGGTAAATGACAAAGCCATAGGCATATTGTGCATGTATTGTGAATTTTTCCTTGTATGACCTAATAAATTTGTCAAACTTTTCATTGTGGCTAAGTAAGTTCCTCACCATAATCTATCATAGTGTGTGGAAAATATTTATCACTTTATTTTCCATAATTCATTATAATCCATCACTTTGATGTCCTCATTACGCTTTATATATTTTTCCAATTTACACCATTGGTAACCATATACCTCCATATGGTAACAAAACAACATGAATATCTATTGATATAAGCATTAAAGGATAGAGAATATCCTTTCAATGGGTTTGATCCATTACCCAATGATTAATGGTTAAAAATATCCACTAAATTCAAAAGGCCTTTATTTCATAAATGTATACATTGAAACATTCATATTCTTATAGGGTTTGGGTTTTCCTAATGATTCATGTTCTGATTTAATACATGAGTTAATTTAGAATTTTTTTTCACAATCTTTTTGATTATTCTTCCCATCCGGCTGGGTACTTCATTTGGCTAGTCATTATATTGTTCTTCAAATTGGTTATTGAATCAGTTCCTCCTATTAACAACCATTAACTAAAAATGAATGTAAAATTAGAGTTAATTATTTTTAAAATATTAAACATATAATAAAGATACCATAAACTATAAAGGGATAATAATAAATAAATTGTCTTATTTAAACAATGAATTTATTGGTTACAAACTAAGTTATCCTGGATCTATTTACTATCATAAATTCTTATGGAAAATTTTTCTCATAATAATGGGTTGTAATGGGCTTGTGAATTTAAAAAAATATATATCCCAACAGTGTTAAACTAGTTGTAAAATAAGGTGCATTGGCATGCACCATGTGACGATCTAGTCCAGCTCAATACGATATTTTTGGGGTTATTACCACTAAGTATCTCTGTGTTATATCTAGATCCACTTATAATATATATACAAGGATGTATTTATTTGAAAAACACATAATCTATAATTTAACTAAATTGAGGGGGGGGGGGGGGTCTTTTCCAATGTTTAGTTTTATCTATAAGGCTTTTAGTATGGGTATTTTATCCTAATACAAAAAATAACTATACCTTTCTCTTATACCAACTATGAATCCCATATTTCAATTCACTTTAATTCACGACTTATTACATAAAGTTACACATAATACAATACCAAATATTCATGACACCTATTTCCATCAAGAAATTTGGATTATGGATTAACAACTTGAAATAGAAAAATGATGAAATTATTGAAAACTTACTTAACATGCTCCAAAAAATTATCATTCTTCTAAAACTGCATATGATAACCAAGGGACATACATAAGAAAATGGTGAGTTATAAAGCCCATTAAGTGAATAAAAAAATAATAGCATAAGGTAAAGTATTAAATTTGAGCCAAGAGGCATGTTAAGGTAATATAATAAGAGAGAAAATTATAATCTGAAACAATGAGGCATGATATAACATGGCATCATAAAAGAAACATAGGAATGTGGAAACATCATAAAACATAAAATCATAAATATAATTCAAGGATAAAAACTAATAAAAAAACTTGGTGTTATTAGGATAACATACTACACACTATACATGGAATATCATGAGATTAAAATATTACCTATTGTATTGTAGGGCTATATAATTCTGGGTACACCCATCTCTTTCATATCATGAACATGCATATGTGTGACACAAATATCATGCAACACAAGGATGTATCTCATAAACTTTAATACCGTAATCAAGGAGTGTCAGATACATACATAGAATTCCCCCATAAATGAATGATATTAACATCTAGTCGAATACCTTTGAGTGGAAATGAGAATGGGTATTCATTATAAAAAAATATGGCATGGAAAATCACAAGTTGATTTTAGCATAATAATAAGGGTACATAAAGATTAATGGGAGGGAGAAATTATAGTGAAATGGGTATCTCATGACTTGAAATATTAAGGATAGTAGTAGGAATGTATAAAAAATATCTTAACATTAATAATTGGAAATCAAAAGGCATGATTTAATTAAGGTTCTTGAATAAAGTGGGGAGGATCCCTTACCCTGAGAGGGTGCTTCCAAAATCATGGGAAGACCTTCATTAGAGCTTTTGGAACCCTAGAAGAACTATTGAGATGAAATAGAAGAGTAATTTTGTGATCCAATGGTTGTGTGTGATGTGTAGTGAGCTTTTGGGTGTGTTTATATAGAAAAAGAGAGGATAATTCTTTATTAATCTCCAAACTTATGTTTTGGACATAGTATGATAAAGTAATCAAAACCACCAAACTTACCATTATTTTTTCCATTGGCTTCTACCAAAGCGAATTTTTATTAATTATTTTACAAGTTTATGAACTGAACTCATTAAAATAATAGACTTGGTGATGTGGAATTGAGTTATGTTTACAAATACTTGGTTTTAAAACATTATAATATAACATAGATTTTAGAGTATTCGTTAAGGGATTATAAAATAAAAAAATTAAAAATTATTTTAAAGGGAAAATATATAGTTCTTCATGGATACACTTTATGGAATACATTACATCACATTTGCGTCATTATGACATCATAATACATACCATATATTTATACAGTATTTAATGTTTTACCAAAAAATTCAACTCTCTTAGAAATTTATGAAAAAATAAATGTTTGTTAATTTTGACATGCTGATTTCAAAATCAATATTCATTTTATCTGAATAATTATTTAAATATGTGAATATACTATTTTTAATCAAAATATCCCATTATTAAAAATTCTATTTTTTTTCCATAATAGTTTTCTTACCCTTATAACAATTACATTTGAATTCGTAAAATTATATTATAATATATAATTAATTAATATTAATTAATATTTTTTTTTATTAAAATACCATTTCTTTTAATTTGTTATATTAATCAAAAAGATTGCATTGATTGAGAATATATACTTACCAAAAAATGCATTTTATGTTTCATCATATCAGAATCTAGTTTTTTATCTAACTTATTATTTAATTATTTGAGATGAAATATTAAAAAGAGATAAATAAAATCATTTTTTAATTTTAAAAAATAATAATTCATACTATTGGGTTCTAGATACAAATCCCTTTATTACACTACTAAATTCCCTAAAGGTTAGGTGTGTGATAGTGAGATTTTATTGGGGGTGGTTTGTCATATATGGTTTGGTCCATGATCTTGATGAGCATTAACTTATCCCATGCATGGTTTCAGTCATGGTTTAGTTTTTGAATCTAGGATTGGGATCAATAATGGGGAATTCATTATGATTTTCCCTCTCTTATTTGATCTGATAAATGGGATTCAAACGGTATGATCCTATAGGTCGAGGATATCTTTTCTTCGGTCTGTGTCAATTGGACTTTATCATAACCCTTTAAACACAATACTAATAAGATCTTTTTTTAACTACTATATTATAAATTGTTATAATTATTAATGGTCTTTTAAATATTATAGGATATAATGTTCTAGAATAACCAAAGTAGTGGGTGTTTTTTCTATAAATTCATTAATTTATAATGCATTAATTGATTTAAAAATTGGGGATTTCATTTATAAAACTTTAGGTCATTACATGATAAAGGTGTGCGTGATTGGGAAATAGATTAGGCTGATGGATTTGATTAAAAAAACATGTATACAGCTATGAAAAACTATGAGGAATGATTAGAAAGTTTTTTTATAGAATTGTTTTATTTCCCCACATTGTAGGTATAAAAATATTACATTAAAGTTTATTTTCAAACTAGCATTGATGAGTTGAATTATGAAACATACTATATATATTTGGAGATTTTTTGTGAACTAATGGGATATTTAGCTGATGCGTATGTATATATTTCATATTTCATGTTCTTAATTGGATTTTTATTTCTTATCGTGGATGACGTGGGGTGGGTTGGGTGGTGGTGAGTACCCAGAAGTTTCATGGAGATAGTTCAGGCTGAGCTCAAGTGGGATTTTTGATGTTTTATTTTTGGTTAGTTTTATATCTTCGAGGTTGTATCATTTATTTATGGATGATTTTTATGAATATGAAGATTTTTTAGATCATGATAGTTAGTTGTACATGTTTGTCTTATTTATTTAATTTGGATATTGCCTTTATTTATTCTTCTCTCTTTATCTTTGAATTGTGTATAATTTTTTCTAATAGGATAACTATAATTCCTAGGCATTGGTTTCTAGCCCATGGGTTTTGGGAATTTCTTTCAGGCCTTGTGGTGAATCGGGTCAAGTTCCTGGTTCCGTGGATTCTCAGATTAGTTCATTAAAATATGATTTTTAAAGGTATATGAAGAAATTGTTGGGGGTATGTTAAGAATATATATCAACCTAAAGATTCAATTAATGATAAATATAATTTTGAATAATTGGAGGAGTTTAATAAAGATTAATTTTCATCATTACAACATGTCAGTGTGCATATATTTCATCATGAATGAGTTAGTTTTGTGGGAATGGTGGTTCCTGGGTTAAAAATAAAGTCATTGTATGGTCAAAGAAGACCAATTTTTATATCTTTAATAATATATATGATTTGTATCCATATATAAAACCTCATATTAATTTTAAAAACAATAGAATCTAAAGAAATAAATATATGTGGATATTTAATGATCATACTTTTTTTTGAAATGGTTTAAAGAGACTCTATATGGTGAATCAGATGAATAAAAAAATTGATACAGTTAGCAGAATTCCATGTTTTTATATTATAATTTGGTCTAGGTATGAAATCAATGGCTATAATTTTTATATCAAAGATTAAGATAAGATAAGTGTAGTTAAGAAAATTTGTGCATTGGTTTTCCTCAAAGCAATGCATCTTTCAAGGAAAAGGATAAAAAACCAATATCTACTTCAAGTTCATATCATAGTGTTGTTGAATAAATATGAGATATTGAATTCATTAAATTTTTAGCTCCTTTTTTTAAATATAAATGGGTTCTCGGTACAAAAAATTCTAAACATGATGAATTTAGTAATAAAGTAATAAAACTGGATATATTAGAATACCAAGATGACCCTTTTATCATGGAAACACATGAAAAAATATTCTATATTCTTTTTCCATAAAATGTGAAACTCTTTACCATTTTTCAAGGGGAAAAATAATATTTTGGTGATGATAAACTAGATAATGATAACATACCTACATATAAGAAGGATTAACTGAGGATATTGATGAACTATTCATAGATATGGTTTGTTCCATATAGAATGATAATGAAGACGAACTATGAGAAATAATCCTTTAATAATCACATAATATTAAATATACCATATATTTATTTTATGTATAATTTTTATAAATTTTAAATACAAGATATACTATTTGTAATTTAGTTTTTAATTTAAGTCACATACTTTAACAACAATGAAATATTAATTATTTGTTAAGTTTTATTTATATAATTTTATAATTATTCAATTTTTTAAAAAGTAACATATATTATTTGTAATTTAATAAAGAGTTTGAATAATTTTTTTGTATCATTTTCCATTTTCTATTTTACTTTATAAGTAATAGTTGTATTTATATAATATTATAGTTTAGTTATTTATCATTTTTATATATCATTATATATCTCATAAAAATTGTAATATTTTTTTGTATTGTAATTATATTTTTCTACAAATATGAATAAAAATATGTTTTGTTTCAATTAATTATAGTTGTATAATTTTATTTAATAATTGATAGATTATTTAATCTTTTACTAATTTATTATTAATTTTATTTTTAGGATAATGTTAGATAAAAGGGTTGAGTCACCAAGATCTTCTAGAGAGGATCCTAAACATACTTCTACCAAGGAGCCTCCTCATTCTTCTACCATGAACCTTCTACTTATAAAGGGAAAGTTAAGGCCTATAAGGATTGTAAACATGGTAACACATGTTTACATAAATTATTAGTTTCTCACATCTTGTACCATAATATATTTATTTAATTTAATGATAATATTAATCCTATGGGTTGAAATTACAAAAAACTAAAACTTTTATATCCTTTCAGACTCGAGAAAAAGTAAGTATTTTGATTTTAAATTAGAGTGGGTTCATCTAAGTAACACTATCCCAAATATGGCTGACCATTTTCAAAAACTCAGTTATTATTATTTTATTTTTCATGATTTTTTTTACTAATATAGTTTATTTTACTTCTCATCACATGACATGTGATATACCTTACACTAGAGATGTTAGGAGGAAATAATTATCTTTTTCTTCTCAGAGGTGTGGAGATTTAAAACAAACATAACTTCATGTTTAATTTTTTTGAAAGGAAAAGTGAAATTGCATGTAATATATATGATATCCTAAGTGAAGATACATGGAAAAATATTATTGGAAGTAGATAACATGGAGAATTTTTGATAATTAAAATTTCAACATTTTAAAGTGTTTATTCTTATAATCCTTAAAAATAACCACAATATCGATTTTTTTGTCCTTAATTAACAAGAACTGAGGTGATATAATTTGTAGATTAAATCAAAAAATTTATAGCTTCAAAATTCATCTCATGGAGGGAATACTTTGTTGAAATAACAAATGATGGCTGGAAAATTCAAAAAATTGAGAGCCGAGTCATCAAGATCTATAGAGACCACCCCACATCTCACAAGCTAGGTTTAAAAAATAGAAAAGGTATTGAATTTCAAAAGGGGTGAAAAAACTAAAAATGAGTTAATGGTTATTGATATAAATATTATTATAATTTATCTGAGTTATTTTTAACTATATATTTTCAATTCCCTAATAAATCGTCCACAAATTCAATTTTTTATTCCCTTAAGGATCAACAGACAGAGGGGACCTTTATAACCAAGGGAAGGAATGATATATTGAAAATTTGATTAGGGAAACCCAGTCACTAGGGCTGCGTAGGAGGATGTGTTGTGGATTTATAAATTAATAAAGTTTTTGGTCATTCTTGAATTTATTTTAAGGATATTGTTTATAAAAAATAGATGTTTTAAAAGATAAGGTTATGGAATTTATTATGACAATAGAGTAAAGTATTAGATAATTGTTACAAATAACGTTTTTGTACACACATAGAAAATTTCAGGCTACATATCAACATACACATACATAACCTACTCCTACACCTTTAGTTGAATATCTTTCTACTCTAACTCCTCCTTCGTAGTTCCCCATCTACTAGGAGTTGTATATTGAGGATCCAAAATATAATATTATTGCATATGAGATGATATAGAATATTGGGGATACCCAATATCATCAATATATGGAGATTTATTAGCTTACTTTAATAGTACACAATGTTATTGATGCACCTACTGGAGTACCATTCCCAACTAACCAGGTTTATATTGTTGAAAAAAGTGTCATAGATTTTTTATATTTTCCACATAGACTTGTTTGACAACATGAAAATGATGCATGATTTGAATATATCATTTATTTTCAATTTTTAATATTTTAATATATATATATATATATTGTAGTAATATATTAAAGATAAAGTCATGTTGTGTAAAAAGAAAAAATATGTCTTAACCCCATCAGCTTCGCTTCTTATTTCTGATGGAATTTATAGGTTGTCATTATATGAATTTATGTTCATAGATACATACAAAGTTCCAATGATTTTTGAGATTTGTTTGAATGTCTATATGATAATAATTTTTAAGAGGGATATCATGGTGCTTCTAACTCCAAATATATTGTGTCTCATAGTGGAAAAAATATATACTATTTAAGGTTATTTTCATAGTTTTCCATTTTATCATCTTGATCCAACTTTATAACAATGTTTTTTGTTTATTAGGTATCTTCATACATTTTTTATATGGCATGAAATGAAATCAGTTATTAGATTTATTAACACACACAATTTATTTATTCACAAATTCAAATAATATAGGGTAAAGAAAGAATAAATTATATATATGAAATATTTCAGAATGATGCCATAAAGTTTTGGATGCTTCTATATCTAGAAAAGTATGATAGATATATTTTAAAAAGTTTTTTATTTTTTTTACTAAATAAAAACTTATATTATATTTTTTTATATTAGAGTCCATTGGATTTTGGGTGTTTTCTAACCACATGAAAGAAAAATTTACTTGTTTTTCTCCATACAAGGGGTAGTCTAAGAAAACATTAAAAAATAATTAGAGATGTATGTTAGATTATTTTAGTATTTATAAATTCTAATAAAATTATATTTTATTTCATAAATATAATTTTTAAATAAGTCATAGAATCAATACAACAAGAAAATAGGAAAGTGTAATAAAATATCAAATATGTGTGTGCAAAGTTGATTTAAATTTTATGTATTACAATTTAGTAAATTATTTAAAATCCTGTTAAAATATAATTGATAATTTATTTTAAAATAGAATTTTTGTAATCAATAAGGATTTATTGAATGTGAAAATTATTTTTATGATTTATATATGAAATAATAAAAACTAGAACAGTTACAAAGTTTTATATCGTTATATTTATTTATAGCATGTCCTTTTATTTATATTGAAATTATATTAAAAATAAATTTTTAATAGTTTTTTTATAATTTAAAACTTTTTTATGATCCTCACACTTATTATATATGTGAGTGAAATCATCTAAGGAATCAAATGAATACTATTTTTCATATTTAATTCAGTTTTAGTTTATATATTTTGAAAGATTAAACTTCAATTATAAAGTATTTATAATTTGAAAAAATTGTAATATAAATATGTGTTATAATATTGCACATTGGTGTTGTTTTTTATGGTGTTTATGTTATTTGGAGTCTGTAGTTTTTCTATATATAGGTTGGGTTTGGGTATTTTTCATATTTCTTTACATTATTTTTCCCATTTGTTACTTAATAAATAGTTTGAAAGATTAATTTTTCACATTAGTTATTGTATAATAGATGTGAAAACCTTATGAATTTTAGGAAGATGGGGAAATTTACACATCGAGTTTCTAGTGAACCAATATTACATATACTTTTTGATTTCATATTTTAATAACTAACATAAAAAATAATTTATTATATCACTTAAAATTACATCTCTAAATAATCTATAATAAAATATAAAAAAACTGACATTAAAACCCATTTTCTACACTAGTGTCTCAATGAATTAAAAGTTTTCATATCTTTTATGAATGGTTTTAATGGGTATATACTCTCTTTTTAACTTTTATTTATGATATTCAAACCAAAGGCCTATTTGTGGGCAGTATTGATCACCTCATAGTTGATGAAAGAATTCGTCAATATAGGGTATATGATACTTATTATGGGTCACATCTTTTTTATTTCAATGATAATCAATGAAATAATTACTAATATTTATATTTATATTTGATTTTATGATAACCAATTTGAAGGAATGAGGTAATCACATAAATCAGGTAGGATCCCAGACCAAAAACCAGAAAATAAGTTTGAAATTCAAAAAATTAACACCAACCCCGAGGTGGCCATGAACCACGAGGCACCGGAGTCAGCCGATCACTCATCATCCAACCACCATCATCATTAGGAATGTTGACTGGTGAACCCCATGGTAAAGCACTTAAGTTTATAAAACCCCAATACAGATTCTATTTGAGTATCTTCTTCTATTAATCAAATTGAAACAAGGATATCATATAAATAGTCTTTTATATTAGCATAGCACTAGGTATGAGTTATATTGGAAACTCAATAACATGATATTGGGGAAGAATATAGTAGTCTATACTTTTTTTACAAAAACATCACATCTTATTATATGAATATTTAATACATAACATTATGATACATGGAAAAACTGTAAAGGTTTATTGTCTTTGGAAACTTGGATACATAAACAACTGACTCATAAAATATATTTATCATCTCCCACTTAGTTCTTTACAACAATAACCCTTCTGAGACATATCATACTTATATCCTATCTTCATACCCTATGGAAAGGAAACATAAGAAATGGTGAGATCAGGTGATCAATAAGGGTAAATAAAGGATATGTAGACTATCACTTGATAATAACATGATCATAAGGGTATGAGAACATGATCATATCATTTAAAATCCATACCCTTTATATCATTGATAATAATATTGAGCCATGGAATAAATATTGTATGTTCATAAGAATTGAATCATAAAGGGATAAAAGAACTATTTTATGAGAACATAAAATTGGAAAAAGTTTATGTAATAAATTAGTGAAATAAAGTGTGGAATAAATCATAATAATATAATTATTATGTCAAGTCTACCCAGAAATACATTCATAACATGTTAGTATTGGGAAAACCACCCATGTACCTACTTCAAACATAGAATAACCTCCAATGTACCCTATTTAGTAGGGATTTAGATAAGCTCTCACGTACCCTTAAATCTCATAAAACATTAATATTTACCCAATTCATTTTAGGTCTATATAATTTCGAGCCCACAATTCATATAATCATAAATCCATTCATATATATTCCATAGGATCATAAAAACATTCATTATATCATAACCCATATAAAAGACAACTAGTTTCAAGGATATCTTTTCATTAGAACCATACACCATAAAGAGAAACAATAAATATAGTGTCATTAGATCATATCCCCATTAAATAATAAGTAACTTCAAAGGATATCATCATAGATGAATATTTTCTTTAATATATCACTGAAATATTTATTGAGGAAAATACACTTTTCATTTTTAAGCGACATCTTTAAAATATAAAAACTTCCCAAATGTCAAGGAAAGAATTTTATTTTAAAATAACTATGGAAAATTTTAAGGTAATATTCATAGAAATGAGTGGTAATGACACCAAAAAATTCTATTCATGGTGTTTATGTTAAAATAAATAATCCTTTCACATTTTTGGTAAAAAATAAAAACTATATCGTTTAGAAAATGACAAGAAGATTCATTTTAAACCATTTTAATAAAAATTTTAACATAGGTGAAAATTAATTTAAATGACCATATGATAATATTATATATATACTTGATAACATTTATATAAAACCTAGAGATCGATGAAAACAAATTTTAAACTGAAGAGATAAATGATGTTTGTTTTGTTAAAAACGTTCCTTCGGTATCTTGGGTACTTAAAATGAAAAAATTTAAAGAAAACATTTATTATTAGGAAATAACTATAGGATTTTAAAATTCATGAGATTCTTGAGATATATATCATGAAATTCCATCATTATAAACTTAATCATACATTATCTTGATAAACAATGATACTGTAACATAAATCCCATACATCGAGTTTGACATTCTTCAAAAGTGATTTAAAATAAATTATAAATTATAATAAATTAATATTTTTCTATAAAATATTTCATTATAAAAATAATATCATATATTTTACACTCATATCATTTAAACACACATTTATTTAAAATTTCTTATTAAAATTGTCATTTCCAGGTGTTAACTGTTTCATTTTTAATGAGAATTCTGGTTCTATAATTTTGATACTTCTACTTATATCATGGTTACATAATATATAGATGATAATAATCATATAAATATATTATATATCCATTATATATATATATATATATATTTATAATCATCCATAATGTATAGATATTGATAAATAGATAATACCGTTCATGGAAACAGTTTGATGTATGCATGCATAAACGCGATTTTACTTTTATACGGACAAAAAAAATAATGGTAAATAAAATTTTAACTTTAAATAATAATTAATATATCATATATATCATATATATTCATTAAATGTATTCTTATTACAATCCATGTAAATTATAAAATAAAAATGAACCAAAACACTTCATGGAGGAGGTAGTCTAGACTTATGCATGAGCGACGTTATCATTTTCCATTGAATAGTAGGACAATAAGGTATTTATGATATTATAATTTAAGAATAATAATAATTTCATATATATCATGTATAAACATTAAAACCTTAATAGTACCCATCCAAGAATGATGGTGATAAAAAATGAATTGTATCATTATGTGGAGGTGAAAGTCCACATGTAATCATAAACGGTACTTTCACTTACCATTTGATGGAAAATAGGGTGGATAATGTAGTTTTAAAGAAATTGATAACATTTCATAATATTTAATATAATGAATTTTTTATTTTTTGAGTAATACCATATATTTATAGGATTTATAAGAAGAAATAAATTGATAAAAGCCGAGTAATACAATTACCACTTCTTTGAGACATTTCCTTTATATACATTTTATGGACCCTTGGAATGGTATTTTAATAAGACCATAAAAACTAATTAGTGGGTGGATAATTTTAGAAGAGAATTATCTATAGTTGTTTCTTTCTATAAGGCTCAAATTTTTGTATATAAAAGGGATAATGGGTGTCCTTTTATAAGGCAGGGAAAGTACACATTTGGAATTACTAAAATGACTAAAATATAATTAAGTCAATCCAAAAATTAATGATTTAAAATGGATTGGTTTTACAATAAAAAGTGTATAAGTTTAAAATATCTTTATAAAATTAAATTAAGATAGGTTTTGGCATCATATTAATCATTATGAATTGGTTAAACCTCTTTGTTAACAAATTTTAATCTTTACCATGGTAATTCATTTTTTAATATTAATGGATTATAATTTTACTTATATGGTAAAAATTATCTCATAAATTACCAAGGAATGAAAATTTAGACAAATTATAATCCGAATTTTCTTATTTCATGTTTTTTTACTATTTATAACTAATTTAATAAAATATTATTTAGTATAAAATATCATTAATGTCATTTTTGATAGTATTCATTTAATTTGATTCTAAATACAATATGAGAGAAGATGAATTTTAATATAACCCTTTCAAACATTCTTAAATTTTTATATTTATCTACAAAATTCATGGAACACAATAATTCATCCAAATTATATTACTTTTAATATTTTTAACATCATTTATTTCATTATTCTATTAATTGAATAAATATTGTGTTGGAGTTGTGTATGAATTTAAGGTAATTATTGAATCAATAAAAAGTAAAAATAAATTAATTTTATAAACAAATTAATTTATATATAAAATAAATTTTAAAACTGAATTATCCTCTTTTTATCCTTATGTAAAAAATATAATGATATTAAAGTCAAAAGAGTGAGTTATTGTATTTATTACTTTCTTAAATTAATATAAAGGTCATAATCAATGGAAAGTGGAACCAAGATGCCATATATGTGTGGAATGGATAAACATGGTGTCTAAAAACTCATACAATATTATAAATCCATGTGTTAGAGGAATTTTAAAGCCTTAATTGTAAATTTTAACCATGTTTTACTCATTTCATCCTTACTATGGTGACCAAAATTTAACAAGGTTATTATTAATAATAATAAAAAATGAAATAAACCTATTTAAATTTTTTTAACATTTTTATATCTAAAATGGGATCCATTTTTCATTATTCAATTTCTCTAAGTGGGAGAAATTCATTTTAGAATAAATGTGCAAAACATAATGGAAACTATTTTTTTAAGAAAAATGTATTTTAAGCATAAAACTAGATATATTATTATTAAGTTTTAATAAAAAACATTAGAATAATGATAAAACATTTTATTTAAAATATAATATATAAATTTTATTAAAACTATCCATAAAATAGTGATTAATTTAATTTAGTAAGATAAAAATATATTGCATGCATAAAAATAGTTTTTTAGAGAAACATCACTTTTAATTTCAAATGTTTTATATTTTCATTTATAATGAATTGATAACCAATGAATTAATTTTATACACGTGTTAGCTATAATTTTTTCATAATTTTTTATTCCTAGTCATACAATCTAATCCAATGATCTGGATATAATTGTCACACTAAATAATAATATTTCAATAATATATTGTAGTTTATTTAAATTTGATGTTGCATGTAAATAATTCTATACATGAAATCATATTTATTTATAGAGAAATATATCATAAAATCTCAGGGTGTTAAATTATACCCCTCTCAAAATGAATTTCTCCAATAAAATTACATCACTCTTTTACCAAAAAATAAGGGTATATATATTTCATCACATCCTCCTGTTCCCAAGTATCTTTTTTGAATTTATGATTCCTCCATAAACATTAACCAGGTGAGAAGTCCCATTATGTATCACTTTATCTCTAACATCCACATTTTTTATCTATTTCCTTTATATAAAATTCTGTGATCTAGTAGTATGACCTCTAATTTTAGTACATGTGATGGTTTAGTTATGTACTTTCTCATGAGAGATACATAGAACACATCATGAACCTGAGTGAAGTTTGGTGGAAGTAGAAAGAGATAAGTTTCATTCCCTACTCAATCAAGAATCTTGAAGGGGCTAATATACCATATGTTCAACTTTCATTTATTTCTAAAATTTTATAACCTTATTCCATTAATAAATTCATAAGTATACCTTCTCACCAATATAAAATTCTAGATTTTATCAATGATTTATAACCTAACATTTCTTTCGACTTCGGGCTACCTTGATATGAATTAGATTGGATCTAACATTCCATACTATTTCCTCATCTAGATCAGGTCCATATAACTTTATTTCTCCAACTTCAACCTAACACATTGTAGTTATACACTTAATTACATAGAGGTCTTCATAAGGATCCATCTAAATGCTCGAGTGAAAGTAATTATTGCAAGAAAACTTGACTAGAGGAAGGTGTTGATCCCAAACACCTTTGAAATCCATAAAACAAGATATCATCATATCTATTTGGGTTTTAATGGTTATTGAAAACTTAAAATATGTCTAGTGATGACAGTAGTAATGAAGCTCAAAACTGTATCAACTTCCTACTAAATAATTCACTAGAACTTTGAGGTAAACCTTAGATCCTGATCAGATACAGTATAATTTGGTACTCCATGAAACTATACCACTTCTTTAATTTATATTCTAGATGGATAATCTAGAGATAAATATTCTCTGATTATAATTAAGTGGGTGACTTCATATGTTAGACAACTGCAAACCAAATAGAATTATTCCCTTTAGATATTTTTTGTGGAGTCCAATGATAAAATATATGGTGATGTTTTACCATTTCTTTCTAGTAATGAAAATGGTTGTAACATCACCTTACACTTGTATCTCTCAAACATAAGTGGTTTACATACAAATTAATGATATAAAAACATTTCAATATCTCTCTTTAAACTATATTACCATGAATACTCCTTCATATCTCTATACATCTTCATAATTTTAGGATTAATAGAGAATAATGAGCTATATGAATCACCTAATAGATCTTTCAAATTTATTATGAATGGAACGTATAAAAAATTCCCAAACATTATTATTCCAAAAAAACCAAGGTTGAACTCAAGAATATTTCTATCCTTCTTCTGTAGTTCTAGATATTTAATGTGCATATGTTTAATCCTCACATGTATTGATGGTGGAAAAATATTTTCAGAAAGATATGATTTCTATCCTTATTTAAAATTTTATAGATCCATTATATAATAAAATATAGGATTTTTTTTCTGATCCTCATCATAGATAAGATATCATGATTGTTGATGCACTCTAAAATAGCATAAAAAAGTATACAATAGAAGAAATACCTAAAGCATGAGTATGATTTTCTTTGCTATGAAAAGAAGAAGAAGGTCTAAAAACCCCACGAATTTCATAAACCTCCAAATAACACGTGGGACATGCACTTTTTGGGACTGAAGGAGGTCACTTAGAGCCCTTATTACAAGCCCATATATTCATTTTAAGGTGTCTAAGAGAATCAATGATCATGAATAATCTTCCATATGATCTCCCCCAAGTCACACGACTTGTCAGGTGGTTGGCACTTAACACCCATTCAAATATTCTTATAAAATAATGAGAAAACTATAAAAAGGTGGAATTATTTCATAGGTTTAAATATTCATGAGACATTCCCATGCAGTTAGAAAGACACCATAGAATCCCTGGTGATATTTCCACCTTGTCACACAACTGCCTGCTGGTACATCACCCTCATCACATGAAGGGTTTCATACATGTCTAGGGTGTCCTATCTCTAGATACAAAGATAAAAAAAGTGTTTCCTATGATAATTATCATGCATCATGACATGGCCTTGTATTGGTATCGCAATTCATCACTAATGAAGAGAGTGATTTTCTTCAACTATAGTCATACAAACTCATGAGATCCCCATCCCTTTTAAAATAAACAAGGAAAGAAAAAGGGAAATAATGGAAGCATATTTAAAGGGGAAGATATGATAATTTTATACAAATGGAGTTATATGTCCTCTGTGATCACCATTGATCATTTGAAGCCCCCCTAGACAAGGCAACATAGTCCCACAAGACCCCTTAGAAGGATAACTTGATCTCATGAAGGCCCCATGGAAATCCACCATTGTCTCACAGAAGGTCTCATGAAAAGCATCTCAGATCACATGAAATCGTTTAAATAGGAATAAAAATCTCACGAAGGTCCCTAAACATGTCGATCCAACATTTTAAAATCCCCATGTAATGTAAAAATGGTTAGTAAAGACCCTCTTAAAAGAACAAAATATAATAGACAAACCACTAATTCATACGACACCTATGGATGGATCATGAGAAGTGTGTAACACTAAATCACTCCACCCACTCCATCCTGAATACGTGAGATACGACCCACAAAAGGTGTTGTATAACTGGGGTGGAAAATACTTTAAATTACTCCCCCTTAGTACAAATAAAATGAATCTTTGGATCCACGTATTGGTGTATCCAAACATCGGAGTGGAATTCTCAGAGTATCCAATATCAAAATCTTAATGTCTTTATACCATGTAAAATATAGGAAAATACCAAAGGATCTAAAAGTATGTATATAAACTTTTTTTTGGCCACATGGGGTCACTCTAATTACTTCTATTGTGTTATCCATGATATAAAAGGAGGTACCATGTATATTTTACATCAAGAGAAAACTAAACAAGACAACATTGAACACATCGAAGGCACATATGGAAAAAAAATAAGGAAAAAGATGGAATACTTATGTGAAGAACATATATGATAATTCCCATGTCCTTCTCATGACTCATACAGATAATGTGATAACACTAGGACATGTTTCTTAAACTATGAAATATCATCCCAACATGTCATTCAAACCAGGTTATGTCCTCAAGACATATTATGTAAAACCCAGAGATTTTTTGAAATATATATTTCCTAAATTAGAGTAATTTTTTTGATAATTTTAATTTCATGCAGCACTGAATAAATCTTTTTTATATGAAAGCACTTTGTTTTTATTACGTTATACACAACACTAATTCATTCTTGCGCTACACGCAACACCAAGAGTGTAGTGAAATATAATATCATAATACTGTACAATATATTCAATATTTTAAATAGATTTTATATATTCTATATATCTTTAAATTCATGTGATATCTAATTAGTATGCATCGTACAAAACATTGAGTTTATCTAATGACTTTCAATACAAGTATTACCAAGTTTAACTGAACAAAAAAATATTATTAAATCAGTATTATATAATATACTAAGATATAAAATATCTGTTAAATTAATGGTTATGAATATTCTAACCTATATTATTAAAATATATTTTTTATAAAAATATATTATTAATTAATTGGTTACCAATTAATTAGAAATGAAAATGTAAACCAATTGAATATAATGGAATTTTTTTTATTTTATGCTCACAAAGATGTTTAATCCTAATATATTAAAGTAATTACATTTTATGGGTGATATTAATTTAATATATATATATATATATTATTCAATAATGTATTTTTTATATTTATCAAATAAATTTTAGATGCATAAGATTAGAAAAAAACCAATATTTCACATAAAATAATTTTTTTTATAAAGGCAATTTTACCTCTTTGAAATGGTAAACCTATTTTAAATCAATTTTCTGGAAATTTTAAATATTAAAATGTAAAAATAAACTTCATATTTTAAAGAAACACATAATAAATTTTTTAGGGTTATATTTTTATTTTTCTATGAAATTTCATTTTTTTGATGAATAATGAATTATATAGAATTTTAATTCAAAACTTATTTTTCATTTAATTTAGTTATAAGGATAAATTATATTATAAATCAGTTTCAAAGTTTACTGAGATAGTTTTTTATAAATTAATCTAATTTAGGTCATTTTAACCAATATAACTTTGAAATTGACTAGAAAAACATAGAAAAAATTTGAACATTTTTACTTTAGAAACTCACATTGTCACCCTGTATGTGGGGTAAAATTAAATTAATTAATTCCACTTATGTTATTAAAATATAGAAAAAATTTATTCAATATTTGGAATCATTATAATTTATAATGTTTAATAAGGCCAACTTAGTTATTTATCAAAAATATTTTTGAAAGTAATTAACCTTAATTACAACGATTAAGGTGAAATTAATTTTAACAAGGGATTAAACCATAAACATAAGGGCCCAAATGACCCATACCCTAGTCCAAAATACATTTTATGTCCATATTTATAATCTAAAATGAATTTTAACTACTTTTTATCATTATTGGAGCAACTTTAAAATGTAAAAATGAGGGTGTAATTCCCTTTCAATAAATTTACAAGAGTGCCACTCCTCCTCCACTATAAAAAGGCCTCCACTCCACCTAATTCATCACACTTATTGATACAAATTGAATCAACCATTATCTACCAAATATATCCTAAAAATTCATTCCATAAACCTATAATCCTCACCCTGGACATTAATCTATCCAAGTAATACCTTTGGTTTAAAACAAATGGTGTTACACAAAGAAGAGGTAACATCTTTCCTATAAAGGCCTAGTCTAGCCCAAGATCATGATACTGTCCTCTTTGGGCCTAGCCAGCATAGTTTGGTTTTTCCTGGGCTCTGAACCTCAAGAATCCCCCAAGAAAAGGCCTCATGATGGGAGATGTATCCACACCACCTTATAAAGGGGTTCTTTGTGTGCCTCCTCCTTCAATGTGGGATTCTCACACCCACCCCCTAGAAGGTCCCAGAATCCTCACTAGCACATCAAATGGACACCAGTTCTAATACCATTTGT
Organism: Viscum album; assembly: GCA_963277665.1. Lineage (NCBI taxonomy): Eukaryota > Viridiplantae > Streptophyta > Magnoliopsida > Santalales > Viscaceae > Viscum > Viscum album. The sequence goes on along the minus strand of OY728140.1, from coordinate 2,102,855,694 downwards.
AATAGCCCATTCCATCCCATGATCATGATATTGTTCACTTCAGGCCTAGCCCACACGATTTTGTTTTCCCTGGGCTCTGACCCTTAGCAATCCCCCAGGAAAAGGCCTCATGATGAGAGAGGAATCCACACCACCTTATAAAGTGTTTCACCGTTCACCTCCTCCTTCGATATGGGATTCTCACAATGATTTTCACACCTAGATTTTCAATTCCATGCTTTGTTTCAAATCCTCTTTCAGTTCTTAGCTTTCTCTTGATTTCTGGGTGTTCCGGGTTTAAGAATTTGGTATCTATTGTGCTACTGATTTATGAACTTGGTATTGGGGTTTTTTATGGTAATTGGACTTCTATTTTTTCAATGGAATGGTATGAGTTTGTGGTGTTTTGTAGTTGGCTTAGTGACACACCAAGTGACACCACTTGTGGTGTAAGTTGTTGAGGTGGTTTTTACCCTTTATTTGGATGAGTCTTGAGGTCAAAATGTGGTTTTATTTTGGGTATTATTTCCCCTATTCTTGGACTACCTTTCCTCCCTTTGTTTCCCCCTTGGACCCCCCTTAAATTGGATAATAATGCATGATTTTTGGATGGACATGACATGCCACACGGTTTGGCCACACGGTTCCAAACCGTGCAGGAAAACTGTGTAGGTATTCCCAGGTCATTAAAACCTCTTTTGAATTTACCATTTTTACCTCCCAGAATAAGTATAATCTACTCCATTCTTCCCCATTTCGTTCCCTACCTCCATGTCCAGCCTCCAAGGTCACTCCACCTCCCTTGGACCTCATTTTTGAAGGAAGAGTTGATGTGGGAAACTTCAAAATCATGTAAGTAATTGTTTCTCTCTTTGATTTATTACCTTTGTTTAGGTTTTATTCCACTCTTTCTTGAGTTATAAATTTTCCATCACCTAGGTTTCGTACCTTGGGTTTAACTTATTGTCTTTTGGGTGAAATATTGAGGTTTTAGGTTTCTTTTATTTCCCTTGTGGTGCAGTGGAGGTGCGATTGAGGTTTCACACCAAGATTTAAGGGTTTTGACTCAAAAGGCAGGTGATTCCATGTGTAACCATTTTTTGATGAGCTAGTTTTCTTGTTTTAATAATTTTTCATGTTCCTCATATTCTTTGTGTGGTACAAAAACTGTTTTTGAGGGATTTGGTTAAGCATTTAATTTTATAATTGCATTTTTGTTGAAGTTGTGAACTTTGAAAATGTAACACATGTGATATCTTATGTGGTAGTTTTATAAAATATGAAATTGATTTATTAGTTGTTTAAAGGGGCTTAAAATTCTTTTTTTAATGACTTATTGTCATGCGGGCCTTGGAAGGGGGTTTTTGGAATATGTTTGGTGTGTAAAACTTTGTTATACTTCTTGAGAGCATTTTATGAAAATGTGTGTTTTCATTTCTATCTTTCGTGGAATTAATCAATGTGATTTTATAACACTTTAAAGTGGTTTTATAAATGTCTATAGGGCTTCCAATTCTTCTTTGGTAGGGTTTTTGTGTGGTTTTGTCCTTCAAATATGGTTTTGAAATGGGTTTTATAAGTAATGTTTGTGTATACTCTTTAGAATTGTTTTATGAAAGATTTGAATGGTTTAATGATTTATGTAAGAGGTGAAACCATATTTGAAAACTATTTTGGAGTGTGTATATTTTGAAATGGTAAATTTCAAATTTGAAAGGGGTTGTTTTATGATTTGTTCCATATTAAAAATGTTTTATAAAAATGTTTTAAGGATTTACTAAAGTGTGAAAGAGATGTGGAAGTGATGTGGGATTTTTTGTGTGAGTGTGATGTGAAAAATGTATTTTGGTTATGAAAAGGGTATTATGTAACATGTGAGTGGGATTTTATGTGAGTTTTAATATATTTTAATGGTTTTATAAATTTTTTTAATGTATTTTTTTAAGTGTTAAGGAAATTTGAAAAGTGTTGTGGGCTATTTATGGTGTGAGTTTGATTTCAAAATACATTTGAATTAAAAGTGGATTATGTGAATTTTGTGATATACATGGGGATATTTGGTTAATGTGTTATGTGTAAGTGGTATTTTCATGTGAAAACTATATTTATTAGATTATTTAACTTGTTTGAGAACAAGAGGGAAACTCGATTATCTAATTGGGTGGACGTGTACTAGTATGCTAGTGAATACGTGGGGTATGAAATCAGTTTCATGTACCAAGATTGGTGCTAAAAACACTAAAAAAATATGATGATGATGATAGGGGACCACTATGTTATGGGTATGTTCTATAATAGTGGCTCGTGCATGAGAACAAATATTGTGATGGTTACTCTCATCAAGATACGAGGTACCTGGGACCCACAACAAGCTAGTGCCTAGGGGTTATTTCCTATTGCTTATGCTCATTAGTTACTTTGTACTTAACTTCGGCATATGGTATGGTTGGATGAAAAAATTCAGTAGTTTTTACATTATTTTTAAAAGTGTTGATTCTTAATGATATCCCACTTGAAAACTGTTTTAATTTTTAAGTTTCGTCTTTTAGAAATTGTAACTAGCATTTATTGTTTATGAAAACTTACAAGATTTTAATATTTTAATGTTTATCACATGGAATATATTAGTGGTGGTATCCTACTAGGAATTTTCTCACACCCTACTTACACCATTGGGTGTAAGTAAACTTGGTTATTTTTCTGTCGCAGGTTGGGTATAGTTTTTAGTGCCAGTGGTTCGGGTTTCTAGCAGGTCCTTGGTGGTAATTTCTTGTGGATATGGATTGAGGGAGTTTCTCTTTACCATGAGGGTTCTTGGGATGTTTCATTTTGGTTTTTTACCCTTTGTTATAGTCTTGTTGAGTTATTTCAAACTATGTAATCCAATTCGTAATTTTTGTAAAGGATTGTTTGGTTTGAAAAATACAGATTTGTTTTATTGGATTCAGTTGTTGTTTTAAGTTTATAAACTCAGGAAAATTGTTCCCAATTTTCATATTATGATATCTATGAACTTCTTCCAGACCGTGGGGATCGGTAACACCCTTCAGGACTTGTCACGGGCTGGGTCGGGTGCCGGTTTTGATGGAGACCTGATTCGGTCCATGAAAAAATGTTATCAGAGGGGGTTCAGGTTAACTCTTTGGGTCCTGTTATTTGGGGAACGATTGGGATAGTCTGGAGTTAGTATTGTCATGACTTGGAATTTCTATTATGGGTAGTGTTCCTGATCACTACACCTCATGACAAGATTCAAGTCTCCATGGGATGTCGGGACTTATCTAATCCCATTGGTTTTCTTGGCTTGATGATGATTATAGGGAATGAAAAGAGAGATGGTTTAATGGTCTCAGTGATCTTTCAGGGTCTGGAAAGCTAGGTGGAGCTAGGGATATTTCCATAGAACACTCTCTATAGTGGTTAAGTGATTGGAGTATGGCCTCCAATCATATGTCCATGACACCCACCGAAACTGGTTTCCTCTCACACTGTCTTGTGCCCTTTAGTTTTGAAATCTTAGAAGTCTAGGTATAAATATAAAATGACATGGTTTTAAAAAGCGTAAAGTTTGTTTTGAAATAATTTTATAATAAAGATTGAAGGTTTTATTTTTGAAATGGTGGAACTGAAATTTCGGAATGGTCTTTGAAAGGGAACATGGTGTGTTTACACCTCTTTTGAAAGCAGGAACTATGTTAAAGTTGGTTTTGAAAAAGTATTTCCAATAGATTTTTCTAAACTATTGAAATGTGTTTTAATGGGATAATATTTTTTTAAATTGGCGTGAATAGGTTGGAAGTGAGTTATTATTTGATTGATTGTTTCTTTCTGAAAATTTTGGTAATCTGTAATATGGGTTTGATTTCATGGTTTGCAGTTTTGAGAAAAAGGAAGTATTGGTTAACTGTTTTGGTTTTGAAAAGTGGAAAGAAATTTTGTTTTAACCTTTAGTATTTCCATGAGAGACCAAATACATGGGGTTATCTGGGAGATGGATGGTTGATTGAATGAATGGATGAGTGCTGGGATGGAAATGAGGAGGGTGCTTAGTGTGGCACAGAAAACATGCATGTGTGAGGCCCATGGGGTACCACTGGTGGATACGCTAACTGCTGAACCATTTGTTTTCAATAGAATGTTTTTAAATGAAAACATGATGTCTTGATGACTGTATTGGGATGATGTATATTATGTGATTTTGGGATTTTTTTTGTAGTGGTATGTTTTGAGTCCAAGAACCCATCTTGTTGAACGGTGTTTTGGGTTTGTGTTTGGTTGGTAAGATGGGTTGAAGGGATGGTTAGTGATCTCTTCTAAGAGATGTTTTGGGAAGCCTTTATGGTGGTTCCCTTCATGTGTTTAGATATAGTTTATGGTATGTATTAAAAATGGACCATCTTTATTGGGTCCTTGGGTTCTCTCGTTGGATAAGGTACACCCCCACTAAGGGTTAGTGCATGACTGAAGTGCAACCCGGATTGTTTCGCCGTTGAAAAAAAAATCCTCCACTTGATCATTATAAGGAATATTTTTATCGAGTTTTGGAGATTTAGTCTACAACATTTCCTTTCATGGTTTTTTGGATCCTCTTGTAGCGGAAGAGTGATCATGGAAGGTTTAAAGAGACCTTAGTTTCTAAAGTTACTTGAATCATTGAAGGTTGAAGTGGTTTGGGGTTGTTAGTGTTGATGAGTATCTAGATGGTTCTGAAGAGGTCCTCTGGGTCCTTCATAGTCTCCTTGAATCAAGGGTTCACATTAAACCACTAGTGTGGGAAATCTGTTCAGGAGAGGCTATTATGGCCACTTTCTAGAATCGTGTATTGTTTTGGGTCTTTGCATAAGGACCCTTTCCATGTATTTTTTCTAATAGTCGCAATTTTCATGTTTGGTGACACCTTGTGATGTCATGTGCTAGTTTGACTATAAATGTAAAGGTCTTTCAAGCCTATGAGAGTCTCTGTTATGTTGGGAATGTGTTTCCCTTGTAAAAACTTTAGATCATATGTTTTAGAGGAGGGTTTTTATATGTGTCCTTTCTTCCTGTTTTCTATCTCCTAAAGAAACAAGGCGTGATATGTGTGCATATTCCAAACCCTTATTTTAGTGAAATGTTGGGTTAAGGTAAAGTGAGATTTAGATTGAGTGTTTTCTTGGTAAACCCATCAGGGTTTTTGGTATAGTAGTTTGTATCACCGAAAGAACAAGTTTTGTTTTGGGGCTTCCAAATCCTAACAATGAGGTTGAATATGCTTCAACCCTTTGAGCTCCAGCCATGGGTCCCGGAGAGAAGATGGTGCATATTTAGGGGAAATCCCAGGGTCATTTAAAACCTTGTACAAAGTCCTATCCTAAGTATGAAAGATGGGAATAGTTTAAAATTCTGGTGTCATCAAGGTTGAGAACACGGTTTGTGAACGATTAGTAGTGACCATGTGCTAGGAAGCCATGTGGAAATAATGAACTTCACGCTTAGAGCACAACTTCCCAAATTGTGCGGACTAACCATGCGGTCATCCCAACTCTTTATGTTTTGGTATCTTTCTCGGCCAGCCCATTCAGGTTGTTAAGATGGTTGGTTCTTATGGTGGGGAGACCCACTATGAGTCTCATGTGTGCTATTTTTGAAATGTCTAATGGGAGTCTACCCCTTATACCCGGAGTCCATTCGGGACTCCCCCTATTAGTGCCCAGATCATGTATCAAGAAAATTTCATTTATCTCTTATGGTGGGGAGCCTATTTGTGTCTCCCCATACTAGTAACTCAGATTGGTCCTTGGTATTGGATTAGCGGTAGGTAGTCTTTTTTGGAGATATCTCACTACCAACATCTTCCTTGGGTAAACATTGGGATTATAGAATGCCTAACGGTTTGGTTAAGGCAAGGTAAGTATGACCTTGTTCATTGTTGTTGTTCATCTAAGTAAATTTCTAGAATCTTGTTCGGATAGTGTTTGAGGAGTTTTATTTTGGGATAAAATCTGTATGTGATTGGTCATTTCAAGTGAGTGATGTAAGTTTTCTTTTTTGAAAGTATCCTTCCTTAATTGGTCACTAGAGGTGTTTTGGCCTTTCAGGGGCAGACAAAATTTTAGAAAAGTATTAAATCTTAGTTTATCAGTTGGGTTTGGTTTTTCATTAGCCTTGATTTGGATTTCAAGGGATGAAAATATTTATGGTGGAGAGAATTATCACACCCAGATTTTCAATTCCATGCTTTATTTCAAATCCTCTTTCGGTTCTTATCATTATCTAGGTTTCCAGGTTTTTCAGGTTTTAAATTTTGGTGTCAATTGTGCTACTGATCTATGACCTTAGTATTGAGGGTTTTGTATGGTAATTGGACTAATCTCTTTTCAAAGGAATGGTATGAGTTTGTTGTGTTTTTCAGTTGGCTTAGTGACACTCCAAGTGACACCACTTGTGGGGTAAGTTGTTAAGGTGGTTTGTACCCTTTATTTGGATGAGTCATGGGAGAAAATAGTGGTTTTAATTTTGGTATTATTTTCCCTATTCCTAGCCTACCTTTCCCCCTTGGTTTCCCCCTTGGACCCTCCCTAAATTTGAAGAGAATGCATGGTTTTGGGATGGCTAGGACAGGCCGCACAGTTTGGCCGCACGGTTCCAAACCATGCAGGTATGTCCAGGTCATTAAAAACCTTTTGGAATTTACCATTTTTTCCACCTAGAAATAAGTTTAATCCACTCCATTCTTCCCCATTTCGTTCCCTACATCCATGTCCAGCCTCCAAGGTCGCTCCCCCTCCCTTGGACCTCATTTTTGAAGGGAGATTTGATGTGGGAAACATCAAAATCATTCAAGTAATCATTTCTCTATTTTATTTATTACATTTATTTAGGTTTTATCCCACTATTTATTAAGTTAAAATTTTCCAGAACATAGGGTTTGTACATAGGGTTTAACTTATTTTATTTTGGGTGAAATATTTAGCTTTTAGGTTGCTTTTATCTCCCTTATGGGGTAGCCGAGGTGCGGTTGAGGTTTCACACCAAGATTTAAGGGTTTTGACTCAAAAGGTAGGTGATTCCATGTGTAACCATTTCTTGATGAGTTAGTTGACTTATTTTACTATATTTTTATGTTCCTCATATGCTGTGTGTGGTGCGAAAACCATTTTTGAGGGACTTGGTTAAGAATTTAATTTTATAATTGCATTTTTGTTAAAGTTGTGAACTTTTCAAATGTAACACATGGGATATCTTTTATGGTATTTTTATAAAAGATAAAATTGATTTATTAGTTGTTTAAAGGGCCTAGAAATTTTATTTTGTTAATTCCTTAGTTTCATGTGGTCCTTGTAAGGGGGTTTTTGGAATATTTTTGGTGAGTAAAACTTTGTTATACTTTTTGATAGAATTTTATGAAAATGCATGTCTTCATTTGTATCTTTCATTGTATTATTTGAGGTGATTTTATAACACTTGAAAGTGGTTTTATAAATGTATCTAGGGATGAAAATTCTAATTTGGTATGGTTTTAGTGTGGTTTTTTCCTTAAAATATGGTTTTGAAAAGGGTTTTATGAGTAAAGTTTGGGTATACTCTTTAGAATTATTTTATGAATGATTTGAATGGTTTTATGATTAATGTAAGAGGTGAAACCATATTGGAAAACTATTTTGGATTGAGTATATTTTGAAATGGTACATTTCAAATGTGAAAGGGGGTAGTTTTATTATGTGTTCCATCTTGGAAATGTTTTATAAAAATGTTTGAAGGATTTACTAAAGTGTGAAAGAGATGTGAAAGTGATGTGGGCTATTTTGTGTGAGTGTGATGTGAAAAATGGATTTTAGTTATGAAAAGGGTATTATGTAACATGTGAGTGGGATGTTATGTGAGTTGGAATATCTAGTAATTATTTTATAAATTTTTTTAATGGATTTGTGGAAGTGTTAAAGAAATTTGAAATGTGTTGTGGGCTATTTTGGGTGTGAGTTTGATTTCAAAATGCATTTGAATGAAAAAGTGGATTCTATGAATTGTGTGAGATACATAGGGATTTTTGGTTAATGTGTGATGTGGAATTGGTATTTTCATGTGAAAACTATATTTATTGTCTTGTTGAACTTGTTTGATCACAAGAGGGAATCCCAGGTATCCAGGTGGGTAGACGTGTACTAGTATGCGAGTGAATCCGTGGGGTTTGGCCTCAGTTTCACATACCAAGATTGATGATTACAACACTAACTAAACTATGATGATGATGATTTGGAACCACTAGGTAATGGGTATGTTCCCTTCTTGTGGCTCGTGCATGAGATAAAATATTGTGATTGTTACTCTCACTGAGATATGAGGTACCTAGGACCCACAATGAGTTAGTGCCTATGGGTTTTATCCAATTGCTTATGCTCATTAGTTACCTTTTGCTTATCGTCGGTATATGGTATGGTTGGATGGAAAAATTCAGTAGTGTTGACATTATTTTTAAAAGTTTTTATTGTTAAAGATAGCCCACTTGAAAACTGTTTTAAATTTTAATTTGCATCTTTTAGAAATTGTAACTAGCATTTCTTATTTATGAAAACTTGCAAGATTTTCATCTTTGAATGTTTATCACATGTAATCTAGTAGTAGTGGTATCCTACTGGGCATTGTCTCACACCCTACTTACACCCTTGGGTGTATGTAGACTTGGTTATTTTTATTATCATAGGTTGGGTACAGTTTTTAGTGCTAGTGGTTTGGGTTTCTAGCAGGTCCTTGGTTGTGATGTCTTGTGGAGAATTCATCAGGGTGGTGCCCCTTTCCATGAGGGTTCTCAGGATGTTTCTTTTTTGATTTTTTACCTTTTTTATAGTCTTGGTGAGTTGTTTTAAACTATGTAATCCAATTCTGAATTTTTGTAAAGGATTGTTTGGTTTGAAAAATCCTGATTCGTTTTATTGGATTCAATTGTTGTTTTGAGTTTATAAACTCAGTAAAATTGTTCCAAAATTTCATTTTATGATAACCGATCACTTTTTCCAGCCCGTGGGGATTGGGAACACCCTTTGGGCCTTTTCACGGGCTAGGACGGGTGCCGATTTTGAGGGCGACCAGATTCAGTTTGTGACATTTCCTCATGCTGTTTAGTTTTATATCCATTATACCCCACCTAAACTCTACATAATCAAAGATTAGATAATAAAACCAGTATAATAAACCTAATTATATGTTCTTATATTTTTGTTTCAACCAAAACTTGCACAAACTTCCATCTAATAGGTAATGAAGTTATAGTTCTTGTGTACGGTGAACTACCGCCTCATGAAATGATGTTATTCATTTTTCATTTACCACCATTCATGGTTTTGAATTACGATGAGAAATATATTTATATATTATATATATATGATATTTATTATGTATTTATTATTTTATATATTTTTTATAACACATAAATCTATACTTTCCATCTTTTGTAAATACGATAACATCGTTTGGGGATGTGTCGTCTACCTCCTCCTTAAAGCGAAGTGATTTGTTCACAATATACATGGAATGTATTATGGATGTTTTTTGTGAAAATATATAATTTATATTATATAATAATGCTACTATAATAATGATATATACAAATATATATAAATATATTTCATTTTTTTCTCCCATTCAATACTACAATAAAAAAGAAAACAACGTTCATGCGTACATACGACCCACTGTCTTGATGAACGATGTATTCCATTTCATAATTATATATTATATATATTATTATAATACACATATTATTGATATAAATCATATTTTAATCATGTTTTAAATTATTTAAATCATTATATAAGTATAAAGACCAAATATATAACAAATTACGACACATGAAAAAAACGAAGTGATTATTACCCGAAACCTTACTTCAACATGGAATTGTTAAAAAATGGGTTATATAAAGTAATAAGTGAATCATATATGTTATTATATATAATAATATGATTATATGTTATATTTATAATAAAATTATATTTATTATACATGAGGTTTGAATGTGTACAAAGAATGTCAAGATTAAGGTAAGGGAATTTCATCTCACTTTTTATTTTCATGAGATTCATGCATTATTCACCATTAATTTATTTTATATGGTGTTTATATAGATAATTTATGTATTATATTATTAATATACATAAATTTATTTTTATTTAAATATCCATTTTAGGATATTTTTATTCATGGGGTTTATGTTTCAAAATTTACCAAATCAGTAAAGTAATTTTGTCTCAATTTTCCTTCTTTGATACACATGTCATGTTATGAACCTATATGTTCCCATGAAGTGTATATAATGCCTTTGTAATTATATATCATCAATATCATTATTTTCATTATCTTTTATTCTTTATTTAATTTTATTATTTCTATTTTGTATGATTCAATGTTACCAATTTGATAACATTTTATAGCTACAATCTCACCGTTTATCGAGATTGTTTATGATTAGGATCCCATTGATGAAATATTATGATCTATATACCATTAAATCTCATGTGGTTTATTAAACACTATATATTCATGTTATATCCATGTAATTGTACCATTTTCATACACTTTAATACATAAAATGATTAATAAAGTGATTTTAGTAAATCCTGACTTTACCTCTCTCTTTGGTCAGAAATATGTGTTCTTTCAAAACCAAAATTTCAAAAAGGTTTACAAAAATATTTTATTATTATCCTATGATAATTAAAATAAAATTTTACCCATTTTTTACTATTTAAATAACAAGGTGTTTTAAAAAGTAATCTTTTTGTCATTTTATGGTTGAGGTACTTTTCTAAACATTTTATGGTGAAAATAGAATGTTTGGCATGTATAGATTTACCCACCATCATGACAGTCATTAAATTGATGCTTCTTTTATAAGATTATTATTTTTTAAATAAATTTTTTCCTAATATTTGGAAATTATTATTTTTAATGTGGTTTTCAATGGATAAGGTTTTCAAAAGAATTTACGTTTAAAAAGTGTTTTCAATGATTTTCAAAACTGTAATAAACCATATTTTCCCCAGGACTTTCTTTTGTGAAAATCCAGTATTAAGGTGTTCTGGGATCTTTTAGTGGCTCATTTCAAGAGTTTTCCAAATTTATAGTTTTTCTGTCAGCATGTTAGTGAATCTCCATGTTAGTGCGTCAGCATGTCAGTGCGTCGACATGTCAGTGCATCGGCATGTTAGTGTGTCAGCATGACAGTGCATCAGTGAGTAAAGGTGCATCAACATCGGTGAGTCAATGGGAGTTAATTTTGGTAGGTCAAGGCATCCTTAGGTTGCATTGGTATCTCACCCATTGGTAGTGGGCATTAGTACCTCACTTATCAGTAGCTCATGTCGGTATCTTACCTGTCGATAGATCATCATTGGTGGCTCAACATTAGTGGATCAGTGTCGGTAGGTTAGGTTGTCGGTAGGTCGATGAGTCATTATGTCATTGGGTCAGTCAATACAACATTAATATCCTTTTGCGATGGTTTTTAGTGGTGTTTTACTAAACCACCGCTAATTCTTTTATTAATGATTAGTGGTGGTTTTTAATAAACTGATGCTAATTTTTTTTTCAAACCTGAAAATTACCCACCCCTACCCCCTGAGACCCCCCTTCTCCCCCCAACCCCCGCAAGATGCCCCTCGACAACCCTCGAATCCCTAGCCCCTCACCTCTTCTCCAACTTGATGCCTCGCTGACATTCTGGTATGTTGGAGGTACAATTTGATATTCTTTATTACAATTCTTGTATCATACTTATGGTGTGAATTTTTTTAGTTATCACCTAAAATATTGATGGACATGACAGGTATTCTCTTATATATTAGTGTGTTGGAATGAATACAACCTAGTTTCAATTCTCATAATTCCTTAAGTTAATTATGTACCATTGTGTGTATTGGTATTTGGGAAAAAATTGTTACATTCATGATCTTTTTGTAATGAGGAATTTTTTATGAGTTCTTATATGTTAATTGATGATTTTTTTGGCTCTAAATATGGATTCTTTCTATTTATTATTTAATATATTCTTCTTGGTTTCATTAAACTACTTATCATTTTTGGTTCCCCTAATTTTGTGGTGGATTTGCAATGTTCTGGGGCCCAATTACTGTGCATAAATGATTCTAGTTTGTCATTGGTATTTTTAAAACATTTCATCTATCAAATAAATATCAATGTTTTCTGAAAATAGTTACAATCTATACATCATCGAATTTTTAATTAGATTAATTAACTCCTTACCAATAAATATCATACTATCATTTACATTTATATTCTATGAAATAAATATACCTTTTAATATCCACTTAACTACTATTCCAAGGAAAAATAATTTTATTAATCATTCATTTTAGCTGACTTTTCATTGATTCCTTAAATTATAAAAGTATTAAATTCTAATGTATTATTAATACCAATTCATTGACATAAATACAAGAAAAACATATACCAACTTTTTTGTTTCATGTGATAAGGGGAATTATTTAACCCTTGTTCCATTATATTAGTAGAAATATATGTGTACTAGGGATAAAGTACCTTTTATGACCTTATAATTATTTTTTATTAATTTAAAATTTTACCCATTTATAGTATAATTACATTTATTCTTTAGGGATAGTTCTTATTTAAATCTAATTTAATATTTTATAGATTAAATTTCCATTGGATGTTAGTTTCAAGTAGTATGATCTTTCAGATGGTATCTATTATAAAAAATTATTAAAATACCTCAAGATAATATTTGAAACATGATTTAATGAGATATAAAATCATAAAGTGTTTCATTATTTAAAATGAAATAATTTTAAAGTAAAGGAATGAGTTTTTGATAAAAACCATTTTATATTTGTTTTGGAAATGAAAGGCATGTTTTGAAACTTTAACTTGGACACTATTTATTTTATTGATTGAATTATTGATTGTATTGAATGATATCCCAAATTATGACTAATTTCCTTGAATCACATGGGATTAAAGGTAGTTAGGATAAAGAATATTCAGGCTAGGTAAATTGATATCTTACATCTACTTGATGATGAAAATGAAACAAAAATACTTGAGGGAAGGTAGTTCATTCTTTGGGGTGTTATCATATTCCCCCTAAGCTTGTGGATCTAAGGAGTGTGTATACATCTAGAGGAATATTTCACTAATATTTTGTGAAGCCTTGTGATTGGTACTGACCCTAGATGTTATCACCATGGTTCTATTATTTAAAATTATGTAAAATTATTTATACATTCCAATTATTGATTGAAATGATTTAATCACATCTATTTTGATATAAATTATTATTCATTATTATTTTGATGTAGATGCTTATGTCGCCCTAATTTTATGAAAATTAACTTTGAAATGATTTAATAATGTCTATTTTGATTCCTAGGAACTAGTCACCAGCCTTTAGGGATTGGGAACAACCACTTGGATATGTCAAAACTAGATTATATACCGCTTAGGAAGGTTATCTAGGTTGGTTTGTGACAAATTGGTATCAAAGGAATTCATGCCTCTTCTATGAAATATATATATAGTTTGGGATGTCTTGGTAGACATGAGATAGTATTTTTGAGACTTAATAGGTATATTATGAGAAATTTATTTTCTAGATATCATCTTAGAGTGCCTTAAGTTACCATGGGTTATTGAAAAAAAGTGCCTTTGAGGATTTTTTGATCTAATCCTAGTTTTTTTCCAAATATTTAACATATTTATATATTTTTTCAACAAGTATATATGAATATATTTCCCTATTTATTAATAATTATGTGTTTTAATTTTTTTAATATTGTGTGGCACATTGTGATATATATGGATAAAATCTAGATCACATTACTAAGGAACACACCTTAGTATGTTAAGGGTTTGGAGGAGTTTTTATATTATGAAATTTCCAATCAATCCATTGTAGGGAGAATAATATGTACATGTCCTAAATGTAAATTTATAAGATGGTTGAAGAGAGATTAAGTTTATGAAAATTTAATATTGAATCAATTCCCTGGTCAATATTTTTGATGGATTTGGCATAGAGAATTGAACGTTACAGAAAGGTTGAGCACTGATGTCAATCCACTGAATAAGATCCCAACTTCGTCGAAAATGGGAAATGAAATTCCAAACCTTATAAATGATGCATTTGGTACTGCAAGACACCACCATCAACATCAAAACATATCAGAACAACCAGATGAGGGTGCAATAAATAGAAACATGACAAGTGATGTTTTTGAGACTTTATGACAACAAAATGAAGATTGTAACATATCAGTGGATCATCCTCTGGATTATCTGGAGAATAATATAAGAGAAAACTTAACTAAGGAAAATAATTTTCATGATTTAGTTGATGATGGAAATAAAGAGTTATATAGTGTAAGTTTGAAATATTCAAAACTTTATTTTCTACTAATGTTGTTCAATATCAAATGTCCATATGGAATTACAAATAAGGCAATTTCTATGATATTGTAATTTTTTCGTGATTCATTTCTTAAAGAAAAAATCTCTGAGTCTTTTTATGATATGAAAAAAGTTTTTAGCAGCCTTGGTTTGAATTATACAAAAATACATGCATGTCCTGATGATTGTATGCTTTATTAGAGATACTATTCAAGTAGAAAAGATTTCAAAAAATGTATTTCTTCTAGATGGTAGTAAATGGGTGATGTTGGAAGTATGAATCAACATAATACCATGAAGAAGAAGAAAAGGAACACACTTACAAAGGTTTTTCATTACTCTCCTTTAAATCTATAATTGCAAAGATTATTCATGTCATCGAAAACCACCAAACACATAAAGTGGCATTCTGTAGATAATAATAATGATGGGTTAATGTGACATCCATGAGATTCAAAATCATGAAATAAATTTGATTCATTACATCCATATTTCTCATCTAATCCTAGGAATGTTTAATTGGGATTGGCTGCCAATAGTTTCAACCCATTTGGGACTTTGAGTACCAGTTATTACATTTGGACAACTGTTTTGATCCCTTACAATTTGCCTCTATGGATGTGTATTAAATAAAAATATTTTATCATTTTGATGATTATTCATGAAAAAATGCCTAGAAATTATATTGATATATACTTTCAGCATTTAATTAAAGAATTATAGGAGTTATGGAGAAACGATGTTGAGATATTTGATGCTTCTTCTAAAACAATGTTCAAAATGCATGATGCTTTAATGTGGACCATTAGTGACTTCCCTAGGCTTGGGAATTTATCTGGTTGGAACAATTACATGGGTTTGGCTTGTCCTATTTGTAACTATTATTTTGAGCCCAAATGACTACCTCATAGTTGAAAATGGTGCTTCTTGTGCCATCAAAGATTACTCAATGCATCTCATAGATTTTGGATGAACAGATCAAAATTTAACAGTTTCATTGATCATAGACCACCTCTAAAGTTTTTAACTGGTTCTAATGTAAAGACCAGGAAATTTCAAGGAATTTTTTTTATTAAACTCTTTGAAATTTTACGAGTCTGCGGTTTCTGACAACACTTGATTCCGAGGCCCGGTGTGCTCGGAATCAATTTCTGAAGTTTTGTTAGGGCACGTTCAGTAAACATACATGCAGGTTTTTCTATCTTTTGAACTGGTGCTCGGAATTGAAATCTGAGGGCACTGATAAACTCACAGTGCTGGTATTCGCTTAAGGGGACCTTTACCGCAGTTGCATTTTATGCGGGTTGAAAGTTAATTTTTGGGGATTTAGAATAAATTAAATAAAATTGTGGAAAAATTTTTTATTTATATCTGGTAGTTATATCCTACAAGGGGGAGTTAGAGGTGGGTCCCACACCCACATAACCTCTCATGAGAGGATATTTGTGTGGTGGGGCCCATACGAACCCCTAACCTTTCAACTCCCTTAAACTCCCCATTAATCCCCCTTTAATTAATTTGACAACTCCCCCTTAATGAGTGTAATCTCTTCACCTCCCTCTCTCCCATTAATATTTTCCAACACTTTTTAATTAAGGAATTGAACTCTTTAATTTAATTAATTAAAGTGTTTGAATTTTGAATTACACGTGTGAATAAAATAATAGCCTTAGCTATTATTTTAGTTTGGGCTTTCGTTGTGTTGGGAGAGTTTTGAGAAAGCTCTAGAGAAAGAGAAGAATAGTGTTCTTCATCCGGCGAAGAACACCATTCTTCAATGACGAACAACTCATACGAAGAACCACCGAAGAACAACGATCATCTCCTTCGATCTTCAGCCAAGCCAAAGGAGAAGGAGCCACCCGCAAGGAATGCCAACGACGCACCATCCTCGGTTACTTATTCCCCAACATCAACCAGTTGACGCCGCCTCCCCGTGACTCCGACTATGAGTGAACCTTATTTCAAGGTAGGGGGATTTTGTTCAATTTTAATTGATTAAAATTGTTCTTGTTCTTTATTGAGAAACATGGTTTGTCTTTGGCCTTATGATACAGCCTAACACGGAGGGCGCGGGCTGAACGAACATGGACCAACGACCCTCTGATGTTTCTTGAATAATTTGGCGGCGGAAACGAGAGGCGGTGACAAACGGAGGCGGCGGAGAACGAAGGCACTGGCCGAGGATGGAAGAACCGTGGCTTGCAACCGCGGGCCGCTCGGCCGAAGGTGAACCAGCCGGCCGCAGCCGGCCAGGCTGGAGGAACCGCGGTGCCCCATGGTGCTGTGTTGCGGAGGACCGTGGCCCGCACAGGGCGGGCCGCTTCGGTGGAAGAACCGAACGGCTCGTCGGACGGCTGGGCGGAAGGAGCCGCGGCGCTTATAGGCTCCACGGTGGAGGGTTCGCGACCCGCAACAGCGGGCCGCTTGCACCAGGAAGACCGGCCGGCTTTGGCCGGCGGGATAGGAGGGCGGCGTCGTTCGGCGCTGCCAGTTTGGGAAAATGGGGGGTCCCCCCCCTCCCCGAACTGCTCGGCCAGCCGGGTCGAGCCGCGGCCAGTCAGGCTGGGCCGCACCGCACCAGGCCGGGCCGCACCCCGCCGGGCTGGGCCGCACCGCGCCGAGCCTGGCGGCGCCCCGCCGGGCCGCGCCCCCTCGGGCCGGGCCGCACCTCACCGGGCCGGGCCGCGCCTCACCAGGCCGGGCTGCGCTTCACCGGGCCGGTCTGACCCTCTGCTGGGTCAGACCCGCCAAACCAGGATGGGCCGACCCACCAGCCCACTGGGCTTGACGGGCCGTGCCCGTTTCAGTTAAACGTGAATAATATAAAGACCGCACGTCCGATCAACGCGCCGTTTGTGGAACTGGGACCCTTACGATGAGGTGGTCCATTTTCATTAATCTAAGTGAGTTTTGGTCAACTTTGGAAAACAGCCGGGTTTGGAACGAGCGTATTTCCAACTAGGCACCTGGAGCAGAAAATCCAATAACTCTCAGACCGGGCGTCCGATTGACACGCCGTCTGTCGCGTTGGGTTTCTTTTGATGAGACGGAACTTCAGGATACATCAACTCTGGACTTCGTGATAGTTGATGTATCAACCCCTTGGCTCGAGGAGCGGACCCTTCCAGAATCGAGAGTGCTGTGTGCGAGAACCCTAGAGTTGGATGAGACTGCAACAACGACTGTACTAGAATCCTCTGTGGGTTCGGCAGCGACGAGAACTGTATTGGAATTCTCCATGGGTTTGGAAGAGATGACAACTGTACTGAAATCTTCCGTGGGTTCGGTAGTGATGACAACTGTACTGGAATCCTCTGTGGGTTCGGCAGCGATGAAAAATGTACTGGAATACTTCGTGGGTTTGATAGCGAATACTTCTATACTTGTATTCTACTTGGGTCTGAAAAATTAGATTAATTAGTGATTACATTTGATGATCTCTATATTTATATGAAGAATGCATACCTATGTGAGATGAGTCTTGACTTTCAATCATTATCATCGATGTGATTGACTTTCTTTCCTGTGTGGAATGGGTCGTGCTTGGGCTCGAGAGTTGGATCCGAACTATGATTGATAACTTAGGTATATGCATGGGCATATACCTAAGTAGAGTTGGTTGATACTTCGTGATTGTATCTTTCTTCGTGGATCTGGGAGACCTTTGGGGGTCTCGGGGTCCCTACTGAGTATCGTATACTCACCCCTGCACGGGATATGCCCCATTACGTTGTGTTGGATGCAGATGACAGATAACACTGATCGAGGTGGAGACTTGTAGAGCTGGACGGTACCCGGAGGTGGACCACTTGATGATACATACATGGGGAAGACGGAAGGACCCGAGGTGATGAGGAGACCATCTGTACCCACCCTTCAGGTGGGATTCCCGGAGGACAACTCAGTGGTTGCTGTTTTACTTTACTGCAGTTGTACTAGCTTTTCAGTTGTACTGTACCTACTGTTGGGATTGTATTTCCAGCCCCTTTCTTTTCAGCACTTACTTTTGTATACAGTGTTTACTTAGTGTTTACTTCTGTTGCGTACTCTGATGTGTTTTTTTACTTTCATAAAGGCAATGCCTACCCTTTTTATCAGGATTTACTTCTTTAGTGCTAGTTTCTAGCCCCTAGCCTATGGAAGGTGGGATTGGGGTAGTCACGACACGGGCCCCGAGGACGGATCGTGAAAAATTGGTATCAGAGGAGTCGGTTCTACCGTAAAACTTAGGACTCTGATCTATCTTTCTGTGAAGCAATAGTGTTAAGAGTATTGAGTGTGGTTTTTAGTCCAGGGAGTCCAGTGTTGGTGTGGCGGCCGACGTATCCATACACCAGGACCCTAACCTCTGATTTCTGACTCAGTGCACGAAAACACTGATTGCGTGTGTGTTTACTTTGAAAGGCTTTCTTTGTGATTAATTTGTGTCAGCTCGCCAGGTATACTGTTTGACTGTGGCACACCTGTTTCTTTTTAGGATGGCCCCACGAAGGTAGCCAGCTAGGGTTCCGAGTTACGTATGAGATGGAAGCCCAACGAGCGACGAGGCCTCGATGCAGGGCCCCATCACAACGGAGGCACCAGCAGTACCACTACCCGCTGATCCACCGATACTACCATCCCCAGCAGCTGAGAGTGCACACCACCTAAATGTGTTGCATGAGTTTCAGCGACAGAGGCCGCCCAGGTTCCGTGGAGAGACAGACCCACAGGCAGCCGAGGATTGGCTGGAGGCTGTCGTCAGAGTTTTCAGATTAGTAGAGACACCAGATGACCTTATGGTGATCCTTGTCGCAAGTATCCTGCATGCAGCGACAAGCAGATGGTGGAGCCTGATTCTCCAGGTGCATGATGATGCATCTTTACTTTGGACAGACTTCGAGAGTCTCTTCCGCTCGAAGTTTGTCCCAGCCACCCTCTGTGCGGTGCAAATTTAGGAGTTACTTCATCTACAGCAGGGCAACATGACAGTAGCTCAGTACTCAGCGAGGTTCACTGACCTCTCATGCTACTCCAAGGACATGGTACGGGGCTCCTTCTTCAGGGCTCGGACCTTCGAGCAGGGATTGAGTCATGAGATCAGGGCTTAGAAAATTCCCCTTAGCATCCCGACGTAGGCGGGGGTGCTGGAGAGAGCCCTTATAGTAGAGATCTTCCTCGCTGAGTAGTCTCCAGTAGTGAGACCCACCACAGGGCGACACGTATCAGAGTCTTCTGCAGCCGACAGTAGACAAATGTCACAAAGGTCCAAGCAGACCAGGCCATCAGGTGGGTGACCTCAAGATACAAGTTTGGTTGTGCGGGGAACCCGAAACAAAGCTAGCTATACGAGCAGTAGGCAGTTCTATGCATGCGGTGGGCAGGGCCACATGGCTCGAGACTGCCTGAACTGCCATGCATATGAGCAGCAGATAGTAGAGAGACCTCCTAGGCAGAGGAAAAGGTTCGACCGTGGCGGTCCGCAGGGAGCAGGCGGACGTGGCAGAGGAGCTGGCCGAGCAACAGGTGGTAGATGAAATTTTGAGGCCCTATCACCACCACCACCAGGAGGTCCACCCCGACCACAGGGAGCTGGAGGACAGAGGCGGGCTCAGCTCCAGGCAGTCTAGGCCTATGACCACGGCGCACCCGAGATGATTTGAGGTATTATCTGTGTCTACTCCACCCTCACTGCAGTAATTATAGGGATAAGAGCGAGTCATTCTTTTATTTCCACTGCCCTTGTTCGGAGCTCGAAGATTCCGACAGAGCCATTGGCTCGATCCTTACAGCTAAAGACTACTACGGGAGCAGACTCGATGATTACACACTGGTTCCAGCAGTGTCAGCTTACTCTATGAGGCGAGATCTTCAGCTGAGATCTTCTTGTAGCGGCGTCAAGGCCTTACGACGTCATCTTGGGTATGGACTGGTTGTCTACAGTCCGTGCTCAGATTGATTGCATTAGGCACAAAGTGCGGTGTGTCCTCACGAATGGGACCAGGTTCACCTTCACCGGCGAGAAGGGAGCCTTTTCTGTGCAGGATGGACTTATGTAGATGAGAGGGCAGCCGATCAAACATCCGTTGGCTAGTGTCATCCTCAAGGAAGTTGATGTGCGGAGTCCGAGTTTTCCTATTGTGGTGGATCAGTATGCAGACATTTTTCTTGATGACATTCCAGGACTAACTCCTCATAGAGAGGTAGAATTCTACATAGACCTATACCCCGGGACAACACCGATATCTACTCCAGCATATTGGATGGCACCCGCCGAGCTTCGTGAGTTGTGGGTATAGCTGGAGGACTTGCAGGGGAAGATATTTATCCGACTTAGTGTTTCACCCTGAACTTCTCCGATTTTGTTCACCAAGAAGGAGGATGGGAGCTTGCGACTGTGTGTCGACTACCGTCGCATGAATCAGGGTACCGTGAAAAACAAGTACCCACTTCCGAGGATTGATGAACTCTTTGATCAGCTCAAGGGAGCACGAAGGTTCTCAAAGATAGACCTTAGGTCAGGCTATCACCAACTCAGAGTTCGAGACGAGGATGTGTAGAAGATGGCCTTCAGGTGTCCGTATGGCCACTATGAGTTCTTGGTTATTCCCTTCGGCGTAAATAACACTCCAGTAGTGTTCATGAGTCTCATGAACAGGATCTTCCATCCTTATCTCGATTGATTTTTCGTAGTCTTCATTGACGAAATACTGATTTACTTGACTACTGAGGAGGAGCACGCCTACCATTTTCGGGTTGCACTGGATACACTTCGAGAGAACCAGCCTTATGGTAAGCTCTCGAAGTTCCAGTTCTAGATTTGAGAGGTTCACTTCTTGGGACACATCATCTCGGAGGATGGATTTGCAGTGGACATAGCAAAGATCGAGGTAGTACTTGCTTGGGAGCCACCCAGGAGTGTGATGGAGGTTCGAAGTTTTCTAGGTCTGGCTGGATACTATCAGACAGTTGTGCCAGATTTTTCTAGAGTTGCTGCACTACTTTTAGCTTTGATGAAGAAGGGGAAACACTTCGTGTGGTCAGATATATTCCATCAGAGCTTTTAGGAGTTGAGACAGAGGTTGACCAGTGAGCCCATCTTGAGGCTACCAGAGGAGGGTGTTGGGTACATAGTTTACTGCGACCCATCAGGGACCAGACTTGGGTGTGTCCTGATGTAGGAGCGAGTAGTGATCACCTATTGTTCATGATAGTTGAGGTAACACGAGAAGAACTACGCTACCCATGACCTGGAGTTAGCAGTAGTGGTCTTCGCCTTGAATATGTGGAGGCACTATCTGATGGGCGAGCACTTTACAGTGTATTCTGACCACTAGAGTCTCAGGTACATCTTCTCGCAGAAGGACTTAAACCTGAGACAACGGTGATGGCTCGAGTTCCTCCAGGTCTATGACTTTGAGATAGTCTATACTCATGGGAAGGGGATCATAGTAGAAGATGCTCTCGACATGAGATCAGGCATACAACTACTTGGAGAGGCGACAGAGAAGCTAGCCGCATTGCAGATATCCTTTGTGGATAGAGATGGAGAAGCTTTTCTATAGTCTCTCATAGTCACTCCTCCACTCCTTCAGCGAGTCAGAGAGGCCCGGTGTGGGGACATTGACTGTGAGATGTGACGTGCTCAAATATTCTCAGGGTAGGCACCTGATGGATTTTATGAAGGAGGGGAACACATCATTCTCTTCAGGGGACGTACCATGGTACCAGCTGCATTACAGGAGGAAGTGCCGAGGGAGTTTCAAACTTCCCCTCCAGCAGTACATCTTGGAGTGGCGAAGATGTATCAGGACCTCAGATGACAACACTGGTGGCCGGGTATGAAGAAGGCTGTAGTAGAGTTCGTCTCATGATGCCTCACCTGTCTGCAGGTGAAGGCAGAGCACCAGGTACCGTCAAGATTGGTACAACCCTTAGAGGTCCTAGAGTGGAAGTGGGATGGGATATCCATGGATTTTGTGACGGGGCTTCCACATACATCCAGAGGACATGAATCTATCTGGGTGATCATCGACCGACTCACCAAGTCGGGCCACTTCCTACCGATCAGGGAGCAAGGCTCAGTAGAGAGATTGGGACACCTCTATGTTCAAGAGATCATATGAATTCATGGTGTTCCATCCACTATCGTCTCTAATAGAGATGCTCGTTTCACTTCCCGGTCATGGAAGGGATTACAGGAGGCTTTTGGGACATAGCTACGTCTGAGCACCGCCTTCCATCCTCAGATGGATGGCCAGACTGAGAGGACCATTCAAACTCTCGAGGACATGCTCCGTGCATGTGTCCTCGACTTTGGTCGTAGCTGGGAGGATCACTTACCCTTGGTGGAGTTTGCGTACAACAACAGCTACCACTCCACCACCGGGATGGCACCATACGGGGAACTATATGGCCGACCATGCAGATCACCTCTGTGATGGACTGACCCCGAGGAGTCAGCACTTGTAGGACCAAAGATGGTTCAGACTACGACAGAGAAGGTTTAGATCATCCCGGAGCAAATGAAGATAGCACAGAGCAGACAGAAGTCCTATGCTGATAAGAGAAGCAGACCACTATAGTTTGAGGATGGCGATCACGTATTCCTACGGGTCTCACCTCGATGAGGTCTATAGAGATTTGGCCAGGGTGGAAAGTTATCTCCATGATTCATTGGACCATTCCAGGTCCTCAGCAGAGTAGGTGAGGTGGCTTACCTCCTGACCCTTCCACCTCAGTTGCAATGGGTGCATGACGTCTTCCACGTATCTCAGTTGAGAATATACGTTCACGACCCGTCCCACATCATCGACCACGGGGATCTGGACATTGATGATGGGGAGACATTCACGGAGGTCCCTATAGAGATCAAGGATCGACAGGAGCGGGTCCTATGTGTATGGTCGATTCCTTTGGTGCGCATTCGCTAGCAACACGGGAACCTCCAGGAGATCACTTGGGAGCAGGACACTCAGATGCGAGCTCAGTACCCCCATTTGTTTCCCTAGTGTGTGTTGTAGCTTTACGGGGATGTAAATCCCCGAGGTGGGAGTAATTTAAAGACCTGGAAATTTCAAGGAATTTTTTTCTTAAATACTTTGGAATTTTATGAGTCTGCGGTTTCTGACGGCACTTGATTCTGAGGCACGGTGTGCCCGGAATCGATTTTTGAAGTTTTGTTCAGGTACGTTCAGTAAACATACGTGCAAGTTTTTTTTTATCTTTTGAACTGATGCTCGGAATTGAAATCCAAGGGCACCGATGAACTCGTAGCACCGGTATTCGCTTAAGGGGACCTTTACCGTAGTTGCGTTTTATGTGGGTTGAAAGTTAATTTTTGTGGATTTAGAATAAATTAAATAAAACCGTGGAACAAAATTTTATTTATATCTGGTAGTTATATCCTACAAGGGGGAGTTAGAGGTAGGTACCACACCCACATAACCTATCATGAGAGGATATTTGTGTGGTGGGGCCCACATGAACTCCTAACCTTTCAACTCCCTTAAACTCCCCATTAACCCCCCCTTTAATTAATTTGACAACTCCCCCTTAATGAGTGTGATCTATTCACCTCCCTCTCTCCCATTAATATTTTCCCACACTTCTTAATTAATGAATTGAACTCTTCAATTTAATTAATTAAAGTGTTTGAATTTTTAATTACATGTGTGAATAAAATAGTAGCCTTAGCTATTATTTTAGTTTGGGATTTCGTTGTGTTGGGAGAGTTTTGAGAAATCTCTATAGAAAGAGAAGAATAATGTTCTTCATCCGGCAAAGAACACCGTTCTTCAACGACGAACAACTCAGAAGAAGAACCACCGAAGAACGATGATCATCTCCTTTGATCTTCGGCCAAGCCAAAGGAGAAGGAGACACCCGCAAGGAACACTGAAGACGCGTCATCCTCGGTTCCTTCTTCCTCGACGTTAATGAGTTGACGCCACCTCCCCGCGACACTGACTACGAGCGAACCTTATTTTGAGGTAGGGGGATTTTGTTCAATTTTAATTGATTAAAATTGTTCTTGTTCTTTATTGAGAAACAAGGTTTGTCTTTGGCCTTATGATACCACCTAACGAGGAGGGTGCGGGCTGAACGAACATGGCCCGACGACCCTCCGATGTTTCTTGAATAATTTGGCGGCAGAAACCAGAGGCTTTGACGAACAGAGGCGGCAACAAACGAAGACGCCGGCCGCGTGCGGAAGAACCGCGGCCCGCAATCGTGGGCCGCTCGGCTAAAGGTGAACAGACCGACCATATCCGGACAGGCTGGAGGAAACGCGACGCCCCACGACACCACACTACGGAGGACCGCTGCCCGCACAGGGCGGGCCAATTCAGCGGAAGAACCGGCCGGCTCGTCGGCCGGCCGGGCAGAAGGAACCGCGACGCTCATAGGCGCCCCAGCGGAGGGTTCGCGGCTTGAAACTGTGGGTCGCTTGCATCAGGAAGACTGGCCGACTTCAGCGTGCTGGACAGGAGGGCAGCACCGCCGGTTTGGGAAAACTCCCCCCCCCCCCCGCACTGCTTGACCACCCGGGCCTAGCCGCTCGGCCAGCCGGGCCGAGCCGCGACCATCCAGGCCAGTCCGCACCGCACCGGGCCATTTCACACCCCACCGGGCCGGGCCGGGCCGCACCCCACTGGGCTGAGCCGCGCTTTACCGGGCCGGTCCGACCCTCTGTCGGGTCAGACCTGCCAAACCAGGATGGGCCGACCTGCCAGCCCACTGGGCTTGACGGGCCGGGCCCGTTTCACTTAAACGTGAATAACTTAAAGACCACGCGTCCGATCGACGCGCCGTCTATGGCACTGTGACGCTTATGATGAGGCGGTCCTTTTGTGATACTCTAAGTGAGTTTTGTTCAACTTTGGAAAATGGCCAGGTTTGGAACGAGCGTATTTCCAACCGGGCCCCTAGAACGGAAAAGCCAATAACTCTCAGACCGGGTGTCCGATTGACGCGCTGTCTATCACGTTGGGTTTCTTTTGACGAGACAGAACTTCAGGATACATCAACTCTGGACTTCGTGATAGTTGATGTATCGACCCCTTGGCTCGAGGAGCCAACCCTCCCTGAATCGAGCATGCTGTGTGTGGAAACCCTAGAGCTGGCTGTGAATGCAACGACGACTGTACTAGAATCCTCTATGGGTTTGACAGCGACAATAACTGTATTGGAATCCTCCGTGGGTTCGGTAGTGACGAAAACTATACTGGAATCCTCCATGGGTTCGGCAGCGACGACAACTGTACTGGAATCCTCTGTGGGTTCGGAAACGATGACAACTATACTGGAATCCTCTGTGGGTTCAACAACAAAGACTTATGTACTTGTATCCTACGTGGGTCCGACAGATTAGATGAATCAGTGATTACATCTGATCATCTCTATCTTTATATGAAGGATGTATACCTGTGTGAGATGAGTCTTGACTTTCAATCATTATCATCGATGTGATTGACTTGCTTTCCTGTGTGGACTGGTTTGTGCTTGGGCTCGAGAGTTGGATCCAAACTGTGATTGATAACTTAGGTATATGTATGGGCATATACCTAAGTAGAGTTGGTTGATAATTTGTGATTTTATCTTTCTTCATGGATTCTAGGAGACCTTTGGGGGTCTCGGGGTCCCTACTGAGTATCGTATACTCACCCCTGCACGGGCTATGCCCGCACTACGTTGTGTTGGATGCAGATGACGAACAACACTGATCGAGGTGGAGACTTGTAGAGCTGGACGGTACCCAAAGGTGGACCACTTGACGAGACATAAATGGAGTAGATTGACGGACCTGAGGTGCTGAGGAGACCATATGTACCCACCCTTCAGGTGGGATTCCCAGAGGACGACTCAGTGGTTGCGGTTTTACTTTACTGTAGTTTTTCTAGATTTTCAGTTGTACTGTACCTACTGTTGGGCTTGTATTTTTGGCCCCTTTCTTTTCAGCACTTACTTTTTTATATAGTGTTTACTTAGTGTTTACTTCTGTTGTGTACTCTGATGTGTTTTTTTACTTTCATAAAGGCAATGCCTTCCCTTTTTATCGGGATTTAAGCCTTTGGTGCTAGTCGCCAGCCCCTGTCATATGGAAGGTGGGCTTGGGGTAGTCATGACACGGGCCCCTAGGACGGTTCGTGACATCTAATATATTGACACAACTTGGAAATGTTGAAACATAATTTGGGAAGGTTTATAATTTGAATGATAGTAGGAAACGGGTTTGAAGTGCATCGTCAAGTGAAATCAGAACGCAATAATGGAAGAAAAAAGTATATTCTTCAAACTTATGTATTGGGAATTTAATTTGTTGTTTCATAATCTTAATGTGATGAATATTGAAAATAATGTCTGTGAAAATTTTATCTTTACATTTCTTAATGAGCATAGAAAGTTTAAGGATCATCTCAATACTCGTAAAGACTTACAAGTAATGAACATATGCTCCGAAAATTATTACAATGAAAAATAGGGATAAAGATATATTACTTATAATTTTAAAGCATGTGAAAGTATCTTATGGGTATTCAAGTAATATATCTAGGTGTATTTACTTAAATAATTGTATGTTACATGGATTGAAAAGTCACAATTCACATATTATTTTACAGTAGTTACTACCATTGGCTTTGCGTACATTATTACCTGAAAAAGTTACTGCTGTTGCAATCCAATTATGCACATTTTTCAGAAAACTATATGGGAAACCTATACATCCATTTGAGCTTGACAACCTTCATGAGAGGTTTATATTGACACTTTGGGACTTCGGGCCACCAGTTTGGTCCTATGGGTCTCCAGGGCCTTCAAGTCATCAAAGGTCTTTAGGCCTCAGGGCCTTCGGGCCACAAAGACCATGAAGTATCCCAGTTCACATAGAGCAGTCTCCAGAAGAGGATCGGAGCAACAAGACTAGCAGTCAC
This sequence comes from Viscum album, assembly GCA_963277665.1. Taxonomy (NCBI): domain Eukaryota; kingdom Viridiplantae; phylum Streptophyta; class Magnoliopsida; order Santalales; family Viscaceae; genus Viscum; species Viscum album. Next base: position 2,102,828,398 of record OY728140.1, on the reverse strand, counting down.
CAGAAGCATAGCTACCAGATTGAAAGAATGAGAGGGTATGGAAACTGCCATCGGGGCCAGGCACCGTGTAACTTTGTATGGGGTAATGCTAGCTGATCAGCAATGCTAGGTGGGGAGATAGGTGATCAATGATGCAGAAGCTAGGGGAGGGCTAGTTCCTGTGGGTTGGGCCTAGAGGTCATGTATTAGGCATAGTATGCCTCTAGGCCTTTGGGTCATGTATTGAGAGTCATGTTGGGTCTTGTGCCTTGGGCCTACGAGTCATGTATGGGTTCCCCTTCATCCCTTAAAAGGGGGATTATCTATAATAAAAATAAAAGAAAAAAGGACTTCAGGCCATTCAGGCTATTGATGAAGGAAATTTAGAAGAAGAGTGTCTTAACTTTTGTTCTGGATACTTGGATAATATCAAGACAAAATTTAATCATGTTGGACGTGTTGACGACACATCGAATTAATCTTAAATACACGGGAAATCAAAAATATTTCCTGCTATTAGCCAATCAGTTAGGAGGACCTCAAATGTTACACTGACAGAAATATAATTATTATAGGCACTTAGATATGTGCTGATGAATAGTGAAATTGTAGATCCATTTATTGAAGAGTTGAGGATACAAACAAAGAGACTAATGAGAGTCCGAACATGAAATGAGAAAAATATAACAAAAGTTGTTAATAAAGAGCTCGTATAATGGTTTTCAAGATGTGTATGTTCATAAATATTGCAATAAATACTAATATTAGGTTGAAACATATATTTTGTAATTCTAATAAATTATATTTCATTTTTTAGATCATGAATGCTGATACTCGAGCAGAGTTGTCAGAATATTTGAAGTTTCTTTCACGAGGTCCTCTAAAACAGGTTATAAATTTTGACACTTACAATGTAAATGGATTTATATTTCTTACAGTCGATTGAGAAGAGGGTTTAAAAACACAGAATAGTAGTATATTTACATTTACTAAAGTGGGATACTATAGAAAGATTAATGATATTATTGAATTAAACTACCATGGGCCTTATTCAGTTGTTTTATTCAAATGCAATTGGGTCGATATTATTTGAGGTCTTAAAAGAGATTCTTTGCAATTTACTTCGGTGAACTTCTCTTGCTTTATGGATGTTGGTGATCATGAACTGCACGATCCATATATCTTATCATCATAAGAAAAAATGGTATATTATGTGAATGATGTTTTGGATGAAGGGTGGAGTGTAGTTTCTCACGTAAAAGAAGGAGATTTGTATGATATGGGTGATGAAATGGAAGATTTGACCTCTGACATTGAATCTCATCAACAAAAATAATCAGAATTATTTTTCCACCATGATATTGAAAATATTATTCTAGTAATGATAAATGAAGTGGATAAAGTAATAGAATAGGAAACCAATATGATTGAAGGATAAACTGATTGTATGTACAGTTATGAATTCATTTAGCAACCACTTATTTCATTTTTAAAATAATTCATTATCATTGTTATGTATATTTTTTTTGTTAGTACTATGCATATGTTATCTTTTTTATTTTTTTCGGTATAATTTTTTAGAAATATATGTTCTGAACTTAATTTTATTTGATTAAATTCAAATAATGATAAGGAGGAAGCGATATACTATTTCATCAACCACTAGAATAGATGATGATCCATATATATCCCTCCTTACGACATCTGAGCCACCATCCACTTGCCCCCTGCACCATCTCCCCCTACACTATCTCTCACACCCTCTGTGAGCATCCCTTCAGAAGCTTAGTCATTGCCTCCCACTTTAAAAGCCTTAGTAGTGGGGGAGTGGCGCAACACTTATAGTTCTTCATGGGGATACTAGAGGGTGACTTATATAGGTACAAATATTAATATGAATAAATTTATTGCACTTTCTTTATACTAATTGGTTTTTCATTAAAGACGAAAACAATGCAATCGTGGAGAAAAACATAAAAATTTCCGATGTATGGAATCTAACTAGGGAGAAGATTGTTGTCCCATTTGATTCATATGGGGTCCCTACAGATGATGTCGTAGGATTACTTGGCCATATTTTAAGCCAGCTGGCCGTAGATCCCGTTTCCCTTCCTATTTCATATGATGATTGGAGACATATGCCTACAAGTTGAAAAAATAATGCTTTTGATTCCCAAATAAAGGTAATTTTAATACATTATGGTGTAATTGAAAGTCATGTTATTAATATTTTCAAAATGAATCTTTGTGTACATATGTTTTTCCACTTTACAGTTGCTGATGTGATAGCATGAAAGTGGACATTGAAAAATCATGAAAAAAATGGAAAGACTTTAAATGGAGATTTTGGGGTGATGTCAATGATACATAGTTGACCACCCAACATATGTATGACAAGATACCCGATGGGGTACCCAAAGAGCAATGAAAAGTTTTTTTTGAAAAACATCATGATGAGAAGAAGATTGTACTTAAATATATATTACTATAATAATATCGTTTTTTCATTTATACATGTATATGAAGAGGATATGATATTCAATACATTACTATTAAATTACATTTTATTTATTTCAGAATCTTTCAAGAAAGAATGCATCAAGCCGGGCTAAGTAGGTTATCCCTCACACTACGGGGTCACATAGTTTTTCTAGAATCCAATATGCTCTAGTAATATTTTCATTAGTTTAAATATTTATAGGACAATATTATTTGTTTAGTATATTAATTTTTGGAATTTTTTAATGAAGCCACAAAGTTTAGGGAACGAAGTATCTCGAACAGAATTATGGTTGAATGTTCAACAAAAATATGATGGAAGTTTTGTTAATGAGCCTGCCAATAAAGTTGGGGAATGAACCTATTTTTCATTATAATAACTTATTATCAGTTGTTACTATGTTAATATATATTTCTTCTAATATGAATTCTATTTTATTTATAGGTAAAAATTAAAGAACCGTGGGATGCTAATCTAGCGCATTCTTACTTAGCCTCCCAGGATGACCTAGTTGTTAATTCCTTTGGAAGGAGCATCCTGGTAGAGTGTGTGGGATGGGTTTGGTACCCATACTTTTTGAGGACTTTGGAAGGACACTAGGGATTGTAGATTCATCTACTCCTAGTTGTAGTTAGTCCATACACCGAGATACTCAGAGAGAGATTGATTCTATATGAAACACAGTTCACAACCAGGGGGCTCAGATATCCGCTTTGCAGAAATCATTGATTTATTTATATAAGAAGATTACCGTATCTTTCCCCGGTGGTATTACATTGACTGGTGGTGAGAAGGTAAATCACAAAAAATTAAAATCATTTATTTTGAAAACTTTTATTCCATCCAACGACCCAAATGACTTCAATTTTTTTTATTATTGATAAGTCCCCATTTTAAGGGAAGAAGGGGGAAACCCAACGGACTTTATAGACTTAGGAAAATCACACCTGAAGGGAAAAAAGAGTAAAAACCAGACTGAAACCCAGAACAACCCTTCCCAGCATGAAAAAACATGTTCAAGCACTCCAACGTTGCAAGTCAAATAAAAAAGAAAGTGTCCTGTGTCAAGCATAGGCCCAATCTGGTGGAAAACACCACACCCTCTCAAACAAACAAGTACACAAATCACTTGTAAAGATGAACTGGTAGCTATGAATCCTCCTATCTTCCTATTCTGTGTGACCGAGTTTGGCTACAAACTTCTCCCCTCCAAGATCAAACCAAGAAGAAAAACAACTACCACTGAATAAATCATAATCCTTAACACAACATCAAATCAAATCATCAGTCTCCATACAAAGGCTAAGAGTCTAGAAATCAACCATTCAAACGTGACCAAATCAACCGCAAGAAAGACAAAGCACCAGTAGTAGTAGGAAAACAAACTCGACACCATAGACCTTCACCTACAGAAAAACACATAGTAGGAAACCCAAAGCCTCCCCCCTCTGAGGCATTGTAGATCAGAGGGAGAGCTTGCTGGGAACCCGCCGAAGCCCTCACCTGGACGTACCAGATGAAACAAGTTGTGTCATCATCAGACTGTGATTAGTTTTTTTTATATGTTGGAAAAATATGGTAACAATAGGTTTGCATATTTATCTTTTGTGACACGTAGTTTCCCCCAAACATTTTCATGACCTAGCATTTTCTTGATTTCTCATGTTTCATTTTATTATTTTATTGATTTTTGATATTTCCTTTTATGTCTTGATTTCTTGAGTGTGGTATGCAACATATATGTTGATTCTTAATTATCATGAATCATTTTTTAGGATTCATTTTTCCTAATATTTATTAGGTTTTTTACCCAAGGATAAACGATCAAAAACATATCCTATAGTAACAAGAATTAATCCATTCATAGTTCTTGGAAAAGGTCCTCTATAAAAATTAACTTGTGTATATAAGGATAATGATGAGATGTATAGGAACCATTATGTGAGAAATAAATAAACAAATTGATGTGAATGAGGAAGGGTATCATCTTTAGGGTATAACCAGTGTGATTATAATTTTCACCAAGGCCTATTATAGGAGATCCCAACATCATTACATATATTAAAACATCATGAATCAATCCACATATAGTTTTTATATAATACCCCTATGCATATTAGGTTCTTTCCTAGGGTAAGAGTAATTTTTTTTCATATCATAGGTTTATGAAAAAAGAACCACATTCTAAGGATCCTTATGTAGATTTGGATAATATGTAGAGGAAGACAGGTCTTACTAGGTAGACTGATCTAAGAAGTTTCAAGTATTACAAGATGTACTATTCATCACATAGTTTAACATCATGTGAAAATGGATAAAATAATCTATAGTTGAAGATCATATGAAAAATACCTTATTATATGAGGTTTAATGTAGTTTAAACTAATGTTTAAAATAAAATGAACTTGTTTTGATGCTAACCCTATGGATGAAAAACCAATGTGAATGAAGAAACCCAATCACTAAGATAAAGTGGGGGATTTATATCGGTTTTTTGGTTAGGTTTGAGATAGGATATCTAGGAATCACTATATCTCCCATGAAAATAGGAATCAATCCACACACAATTCTTATATTTTTGGGGAAGATATGATCACCATGAAATAGAATTGAGAAATAATAGGGAATCCAAAATAAATAAAATGAGGGTAATGGTACATACTCTTTATGAACTTACCTTTGTGAATTATCAAGTCTTGAGGATGTTTTGGAATAGTTTTGTGGTGATTTTGAGGTTTGAGGTGGTGTTTTAGCCTTTTGAAGGCCACCATGGCCTGTGCAATGACTTGTTTGGATATGAAGGAGGTAGTTTTATGTTGGGCATGTTCTTGTGTACAATGGAATATATAACCATGACTTAGGGATGACAAGGTTCTATACGTGTTTTCCTAGTGGTTTTCCTATGAACTATGATAATCTTGAAATGCCCTTGGGTGGGCATGGAATATCAGAGGACCACCTGTCCAAAATAGGAAACCCAAGCTCACCACATTGTAGCCTCAGGCATGGTGAGGGTAAAATTGTTAAAAAATGGAAAATAGGTCATGGATTATATACATGAAAAAATATAGAAGAACCACTATGGATTAGACAACTCCATGTTCTAAGATTTTTGGGAGGCCAAATTCCATTTTAGAATGGGGAAAAACATAAAATGACAATGAGGGTTCTAGACCACACTTTTACCAAACCCACCATATGAGTTTTGGATATTAACCTAGTTTTGGTAGAGTCTAGTGGGATTCACTTATAAATAGGAGTTTTATTACCTATTTGTTTTGAATTTTAGACTTTCCACCAATTCATGGTTGACCCTTACTCATCCTCCCCTTCCCCAGTCACCTCCCTTGGTGTTCCAAACCACTTGGATCATATTGGATCATTTAGATTGAAGTTATTTGATTCATGGTAGCCCTCTATTTCCCCATTACTCCTTTATTATCTTTATATTATATTCAATAGTTCATTATGGTGGTAATTCCCCTCTTTTTTGGGTGGTTTTTTATGGAGCCTTATTATTCATTGGATTCAATAGCGATTCAATTGAGATCAGTGGTGGTTTATCTTTGGGTTTTGTTCATTTCTCCTTGAATATTTAGTCAATGTTGGGGATACTTCATCTACCCTTCATTATATATAAATTTTTAATTATCATGATTTTTTATTTCTTTGGTTAAATGGTAAATATCATCTTAATAAAGATAATGAACAAACTTAATTTAATTTTAAGGGAAGAGAGATATCACATGATTTTTACACATTCTTGTTATTTATTCTTATATGGCTACACTTACTTGGTTTTCCAATTACAACTTATTTTGAGATAGTGTGTTGTTTTGGTTTTTATAAAAATTTCTATGTATGTTTGTATAACCTCACAACATATGAAAATGACTATGAATATATTTCAAACTATTAAATTGGTTTCCCATGCAATATTGTATTTATGTGTTAATACCCTTCATAATAATTTAGTAATTATGATAATTTTTTTTATTGAAACTAAATTATGTGTGGTGGTTGTGATGTGTAGTGGTTATGATGTGTGGTAGTGGTGATGTGGGGTGGTTGTGATTTGGGGTGGTTGTGATGTGGGGTGGTTGCGATGTGCTGTGGTTATAAGGTCTTATATATTATATCAATTGGAAGGGTTTTTTTATTTAATTGGTAATGGGCCTGTAGTATCAGATGATTTTTTTTGTAAATTTGGATTTAGCGGCAATTTTAACCGCTGTAAAATAAATATAATATATTTAGAAGTGGTTTTAACCACCACTACAATTATGGTATTTTTCTATCCGCGGTGGTTAAAACTACTGCTAAGGATAATAATTCAGCGGTAGTTTTAACCGCCATTACAATTACGGTATTTTTCTATCTTCAGCGGTTTAAACCGCCACTAAGGACAATAATTTAGCCGTAGTTTTAACTACCTATAAAAAATTTTCATATTCCTTTATTTTCTTTGCATCTGTTTACTTGGTTTTAGTGGCCTTTTTCCCCAAGAAACTACTATTTTTTTAGCGGCGGTTATAACCACCTCTAAAAAAAATATCAGTTTTTCCAGGGAAACCCACCGCTAAAACCAAGTTAACCACTACAAAATGGACCCACTATGACAATTACTATTAAACACTGCTAAATCGATGAAACCAATGAATATTGTATGCTGACACACACTTTAGCAGTGGTTTTTTGAAACCGTTATAGAATCATATAGTGTCGGTTTATACCGCCACCATTTCCAAAAAAAAAATCGTCATGAAATGGTCATTTTCCTATAGTGGGTAGGCCATGGCATTGGTAGCTCAGCATCAGTGACTCACCCAATAGTGACTCATTTCTAATTTATCTTAGTTTTTCTAGTTTTTCCCCTGTTATGTGTTTTTCTCCATTTAAAGTTAATTTACCAACTCATATGTTTCCATTGGTCTATCTCCACTATTTCTGAGGGGAATTATTAAATATTAATTAATTTCAATGTGTGAAACCACTGCACTACATGGTCAAACCATGATCTAAATTCTAATTACTTGGTCTCCTTGATTTTAGGATATTGAATCTTCATAAGCTAAGATCCTCTATTCCTTTTTCCTTTTTGTTTCTCTTGGTGAACCTAGAGACTCACTCCCGAGATAATTCATGCGCCCATGTTGGATCCCTTCCCTCTCAGATTTGGAGTTCTTCATGCAAGTTGTGTCATCCCCTGTTCTAGGTGCAAGAAGGAACTTCGATCTTTGATCATCAAGGTAGGTATTTTCTTTTTCTTTTCATTAATTTTCATCATATGGGGTGGGTATATTAACGGTTTCTTGTGAAGAACGGCTAGATACTATTCTTAAAATTAGAATTTAACAAGGATTTAATATAATCAAAAGATAACTCGCACAAATAAAATAATGGGCAGGGTGTGGTTTGATGTTGGTCGCCTGTTTTATTTTGTTATCTTTGATTATTTTATGGTTTTTGTGGAGGTATTCCTTATGAAAATCTTGGTCTCTAGTGGTCTTTTATTGGGAATTGGTGATGATCAATTTCGTTGTAATGTTTTGATGTACAAATGTAACATGAAATCTGATTAATCACATACACTCGGTTAAATAAAGAGATTCCCTAGGATCAAACCTGTTCTATGATTACCCCAGTTATATTAAAGTGGAAATTCAAGAACCCTTATTGGCTAAATTTGAATATGCTTGTATTGATGGTTGGTGTCTTATTCTAAGAGATTGATTTATTGTGGATTGGATGAACTTTTAGGCAGTTGAACTGCCTTTTTGTTGTGTTGTGGCCGCGAAGCAACGTCGCATAGTGGGACTGCATTATGTATTCATTTGGGAAGTGGGGTTATAGGGATGGTTTGTGAGATAAGGAATGAGTGGTATCACTTTGAAGAAATATAATTGATAGTATTCAAATGGGTATTTGAAGTAGGAATACAAGCCTAGTTTTTTACTATGGTGTAGTGGTACTGCATTTTGGTTTTTTTGGTTGTTTGGAATGGTTACAATTGTTAGTTTCCTGGTAGTGAAAAAATAATTTTAAGTGAACCCTATTAAAATAATAAATGTAAATTGAAAATAAATGGGGTTGGGTTTATGCTTGGTAGTGGTTGTTGTATGGATGTGTATGTAGGGGCAACAATAAAAGCGATGCTGGTGTGGGCTTGTTGTCTGTTCATGTGAAACCCATAAGTTAGGGTTGAGATTTTTTTACCAATGTATATATATATATATTGTATTTCCTTGTGATTTAGATACACACCCCACCCTTGTTGATCACTATGTCCCAAACACCTCTATTTCTTGGGAGTGTCTTTTCCAACACCCCTGTGGGAGGTTGGATGGCTAGTTACTAATTTTCTTCCTCGCACCCTCTTCTGGATCTTACTGTTTAGGTGTATCTAGGCAGGCTGTAATGGATTTATGGTTACCACAGTCCAAGATTCTTTGGGAAAGGGTTTGTTTTGGACTAGGGGATCAGGTGTTTGTAGTCCAGGTATGTTTTCCCAAGTATCTTCTGGATGAGGCCCAAGTGTCTTCAGGAATGATATGTGGTTATTGAGGACCATGTGTCTTCAGGCATGATGGTGGTTTTTCTGGCCCAGGTGTCTACAGGCATGGTTGTGTGCAGTTTGAGGCCTAGGTGTGTGTGATTAGGTTGTGACAGTGAGAATTTTTGTGGGAAGAGTGGAAACATCAAGATGTTAGATTGTTAGGAATGACCAGTTAACCAGTAGGAAAGTGGTGCAGTGTACCCAAATTTTTATGAACTTATACTATTACTTTACTTGACTTGCGTTAATTGGGTGAGTGTGCCTTGGTGAGGTTAGGCTATTTAGTATTCCTTGGTAAGTGATTGAGGTTCTACTGTATTCACACAGGGGCATTATCATGTTCTATCACTTGTGCACGAGTAGCTTTAGTTTCCCTACTAAGTATAACTTTCATGCTCACCCTACTTATGTTAAACTATTTTCATGTTTGCAAGAGGCCATTGAGGACTGTGCTAGACATTAATAGCTCAGGTGTTGGTAAAGTAGTTGTTTCTGCTTAGTTTCCTTTCTTTTGGTACATTATTTGGGAGTCTTGTCTTACTTGGTATCAGTTTTACTTTTGAACATGCATGTCAAAATGGATTATTAACTTTATATTTACCTTTAGTCATTGGTGTTGCTAGGATTTACCATCTTATCTCTCAATATTGTTCTAAAAAAAGGTAATTATTTCCATTTGTGCAAGATTCCATACCCTTGGTGCAAGTCAATACTTCGGGGCCTACTGATGGTGGGACTCGAGGGTCATTATCTCTCCTTCATCTAGAGGAAGGAAGGGAAGGGCACTCTACCATCCCTTCCCTCATCATGGAGAAGGTTGGTAATGAAATAATGGTATCAGAGGATAATGGATAAGAGATAGTATGGAGTTTGTGGTTATGTAGAGTGACGATTTCGTGGGATTAAAGGGAAACAATGTTAGACAATCTTAGTGTGTGAAATAGGCTAGGGAAGGCTGGATAGAAAACCGGATTTTAGGCCCCCCTATGATCCGATGCAAGGAATATGGAGCTACTGAATGACCATGTGAGGCTACACTAATTGCAGGTTAGAGACCCTAGGAAAGGTACATGCATCATAATGACTTGTGTTGTTGTGTGTCTTGGGTTTTTTGAGAATTAAAATAAATAAAATATTCAAAAAAAAAATTAAAAAGAAATCTCCAAAATACTTGGGCTTAGGAGTTTCTTATTTTCTTATAAGATATGGAACCCGGACGTCATCCATGACTTGTAAGATAAATCAAGGCCCATCAGGTTGATCTGTTTGATCAGTAGAGGGATGATCGAGAGGAGGAGGATGACCAGTGGTAGATGATTATTCATGCATTCCAACAGAAGAATTTGGGAAAGTATGAGGGAAGCGTCTCAGACATGGAGATGGAAAGCTGGATCAAGGAGCTGGTAATCGATTTCAACTTGATCTGGGCTCTGATAAAGTACTGGATTCTTCTTGAAGTGATCCAGATACAAGGGACGGTGCGTTAGTGGTCGATGCTTTACCTCGGGTAGAATAAAGAAATTTAATTTTCATGGACTGACTTTGAGAAGGAGTTCTTGATAGAATTCTCTTATTCCATGATGAAGATTGAGAAGAGGCTAGAGATACTCTTTCTCCAGCAGGGGAGTATGTCAGTGAGGTAATTGGGGATCAAGTTCAAGTATCACCTTTATTTTTCACTGGACCTCTTCCCGGATGAGGTATCCCGAGAAATATGCATAGGGGAGGGACTCTGACCTTCTCTTTAGTATGTTGTTACTCCCATTACTCTATCGACATACCTAGAAGTTAAAAATAAGGACAAAGTATTAGAGAGAATGCACACACTCGGAGGTGTGTCATGAGAGGGAAGCCAGCTGAGTTTGTCAAAGGGAAAGGGCATGAGTAGTAGGTCTCCGACATCAGGGCCTTCCAGGTTTCAGCCAGCGAGGAGTAGGCCTCAGTAGTTATAGTTCAGATCTTCTGTTCCTCACCCTTTCTCTCCGAGACTTGGTCTAAGGTTCTTTATCTATGGAAGCTATGGTCATATTTGGATGAAGTGCCCTGTCTGAGTGCAGTACTATGGGGGTGGACAAGTTCAGTTCCCACCTCAGGAGCAGTAGTTTCCATCTAGGCCCTTCCAGCAGTAGGGGCGGTGAGATCCCGCTCCACTGAGGGTGGATGGTACCAAAGGAGGACAACCTTAGGGAAATCCTCAGGGACCTCGACCAGGGTGTGGTTGGGGAGGCAGTTGATAACTAAGGGGAAGAGGATATTGACATGGGAATTTTCATTCCATAGAGGTAGAAGTTCCAATGGGGCTAGAGGTTGTGAGTGGAACGATCAGTCTATTTAGTACTCTTGTATATGCCTTTTTTGATTTAGGAGATTCAAACTCCTTTCTTGAACCCAGTATATCCCATACATTGGGTATATATATAGAGAGACTTTCCATGACCCTGATGATGATAACTCCAGTCATAGGCTATACTAGTATGTTTGATGTTTCTCGATGATATAGACTGATGTTAGGGCCACATCAGTCCAGTGGGGATCTTCTTATGCTACAAATACAACCATAAAATGTCATCCTAAGCATTGACTTGTTGTTTTCCTTGAACGCTATTATTGACTGCTTCTGGAGAAGGTCCGTGTTCTCATAAATTGGCATCCAATGTATAGATTTCATTAGTGAGTAGAGTTTCCAGGAGGGCAGACGGCGTGCGGGGCCCCTTCTTTCTTTTTTAGCTGACCTATCAGTGGAATCAATAGACTCAATGATGGTGGAAGCTTCGGGTATTGTAAATGAATTCCTAGATTTCATCCCTAAAGAGGTTTTGAATTTATCCCCTCAATGTGATGTTGAGTTGAGGATAGACTTAAAACCCAGTGCCCATCCGATTTCGATGAATCCCTATCAGATGGCACCTTCTGAGTTACAGGAGTTACGAGTTTAGGTTGATGTCTTGATGAAGAAGGGTTTTATCTGACCAAGTGTGCCACCATGGGGTGATCCAATATTGTTCACAAATAAGGAAGATGGTGGTATTAGGCTATGCATAGACTACTGGAGACTGAATCAGGTGACATTCAAGAACCGTTACCCCATCTTGAGGATCAATGAAAATTATGAAAAGTTGAAAGGAGTAGGTTTGTTCTCTATCATCAACCTATGATTTTGATATCACTAGTTAAGGGTGAAGGAGGGTGACATCTTTAAGACTACATTAAGTTGCAGGTATGGGCACTTTGAGTTTGTGGTCATTTCTTTCAGCGTTACAAACACACCAGCTGTGTTCCTGGGACTCATGAACTCTGTTTTCCATGAGTCTCTAGACCGGTTCATGGTCATGTTCATCGACGACATCCTGATCTACTCAAGATCAAAGGAGGATCACATTGAGAATCTAAGGATTGTTTTGCAGGTCCTCTGACACAACCAGCTCTATTGGAAGTTTTCCAAGGGAATGTTTTGGACATAAGTCGTGCACTTCCTTGGACATGTGCTATCGCGGAAGGGAAATTCTGTGGACCCATTAAAGTTCAAAGTGGATGTTTCTTGGGAAGCACCCAAGAATGTGGAAGAGGTTCATAGTTTCATGGGTCTATGAAGTTACTATAGGAGGTTTGTACCCATCTTATCTTGAATTGTGGCTTCGTTGATGGATTTGACCAGAAATAAATAGGATTTCGTATGAAGTGAGTAGTGCCAGGAAGCCTTCAGTTATCTAAAAGGGAAGCTGACCAGTACCCAAGTGCCGAGGTTTCCAGATAAAGGGGTGAAGTTCAAAGTGTTATATGATGAATCCGGTCTAGGATTGGGGTGTGTACTAATTCAACAGCAGGGAGTTATCTCTTATGGGTCTAGGAAGTTACGTCCTCCTAAACGTAACTATGATACACACAATTTGGAACTTGCAGTGGTTGTGTTCACATGTAAGTTGTGGAGGAATTACCTCCTCAGGGAATGCTTCGTGGTCTTCATAGATCACAAGAGCTTAAGGTATATATTCACCCAGTAAGACCTGAACTTACAGAAGTGGTGGTGTATGGATATTCTTTAGGACTATGAGTTAAATATCTCCTACAACTTAGGAGAGGGGAATGTGGTGGATGATTACTTGAGAAGGAAGTCACAAAAAGATGCAGTTCGAGAGTCCATAGATTCTTGGAAGGAAATGGAGGAGTTAGCTGCCTTACATATAAAATTGAGAGTGGATGATGGTAGAGTCTATCTGTTTCAAATGATAGTGAAAGATTCATTGGTACAGGAGCTGGAGGAGTCTCAATTGGGAGACTCAGAGGCTGAAGTGATGCGTGATCGCATTAGCCAGGGTGATACTTTAGAGGGATGGTTGGAGGATAGTCGGATTCAGATGTTGTTCCGTGGGAAGTTTTTTGTCCCGGTGGTGATGCATGATGGATTTGTCTTTGAGTCCCATAACTCACCCTTGGTGGTACATCGAGGAGTCTCTAAGATATATTGGGGCTTGAGAGGTTAGTTTTGGTTACCCAAAGTGAATCAGGCAGTGGATGAGTTTTTTGTAAGGTACCTAGTGTGTCAGTAGGTGAAGGCTAAACACTATGTTCTTGAGGTTTTGTTGCAGCCCTTGAACATTCCTGAGAGGAAGTAGGATGATGTCACAATGGTTTTTGTCATAGGAATACCCAGGTCCAAGGGAGTTTGTGATGCCATCTGGGTAGTGGTGTATAGATTGATGATGCCATCTCAATTATTAGCATTTAAAGAGATGAGCACAGTGGATTCCTTAGCATAGAGGTACATGGGTGAAGGTGTATGACTACATGGAGTTCCAAGATCCATAGTTTTTGATCAGGATACACACATTAATTCACAAGTATATAAGGGATTACAACATGCGTTTGGCACCGAGCTATGCCTTTGCACTTCTTTCCACCCTTAGATGGATGGGAAGACATAGAGGACAATCCAGAAATTGGAGGATATGCTATGATCATGTGTTCTGGACTTCATAGGATTGTGGGTATGACACTTTCCCTTGGTGTATTTTTCCTACAATAATAGTTATCACTCCACCATTGGCATGGAAATGTTTGAATCCTTATATGAAAGACCATGTCGTTCAACTATGTATTGGACAGATGTTGGGTAGGCAGGGGTTCTTGGCCTAGAGGTGGTGCAGAGCACGAAGAAGAAGGTTTATCTTGTGGGTGAAAGGATGAAGGAAAATCAAGACTAGTAGAAGTAATATGATGATAAAAGGAGGAGACATTTGGAGTTCTAGGTAGGGGTCCATGTGTTCTTAAGGGTCACCCCTCATCATGGAAAATGGAGGTTTAGAAGGGGGAGTAATCTTTCCCCCAAGTTCATCAGACCTTTCTAGGTGTTGGGATGAGTTGGCGAGGTGGCATATTAGATGGAGTTACCACCACAGTTGAATGGGATCCACAACGTATTTTATGTCTCTCATATCCATCGATATCAACATGATGACTCCCACATCCTAGAACGGGGAGAATTGTATATCATGGGTAATGTGACATTCATGAAGAGACATATGAGAATCGAGGATCGTAATGAGAAGGTGTTTCGTGGATAGATCATTCCCTTGGTTTGTGTGTTATTGAGGAATGGTTACCTCGAGGGGAGTACCTAGTAATGGGAGGCATATATGTGTAACCAGTACCCAGAGCTATTATGAGTTATGATCTTCTGTTTTCCTTGTTCCTTACTTATGATGTAATGTTTGACCTTGAATTTTGTATGATAAGTCAGTTCCCCATTCTTTATGTTTGTGTGAAAATCCCTAACTATGGGGAGGGAAGGACCTAATCCCTATTCAAGATGCATTAATGTGGATGCGATTAAACCTGTGCAAGAGTGTTAGTGAATCCCAAAGCAGATAGTATCTTGACATGGAGGAAGGAGCTCTCTAATCCATGTATCTGAACAACATGATTTTTTATGTTTGTGTGGTTACATAAGGAAGTAGAGCAATAGTGCTTTTAGAGTTTTTTAGAAGATATATATTTAGGAGGTTTCCTTGGATGTTGAGGTTTTCACTCGTGATTTAGAACAATAGAGGGTGGTTTAATCCTGAGAGATATCTTAAGGAATGGTTATTTGGTCATCTTTTTCTTTTGGGTTATTTTTGAAATTATTGGGGATGATAATTATTTGAGAGGTATCTGATGTAATAATCCAGTTTTTCCCTAGCCCCTTACTTTGTAAAAATCTAGTGTTGAGGTGTTCTGGGAGCTGTCGGTGGCTCATTTCAAGAGTTTTCCAAATTTTCAATTTTTTATCAGCATGTCAGTGTGTTTTCATGTTAGTGTGTTGACATGTTAGTGCGTTGGCATGATAGTGCATCAGTTAGTTAAGGGGTGTTGGAATCATTGAGTCAAGGGTCATCTGTTTCGGTAGGTTGAGGAGTCGGTAGGTCGCGTCAGTAGCTCACCCGTCGGTAGCTCACATCGGTAGCTCACCTGTCGGAAGCTCACCCATCAGTAACTCATAGTCAGTGGATCAATGTCAGTGGATCATCATCAGTAGGTCAGGGAATCAGATGTTCATTGGTTTGGTATGTTTTGGTTTCAGTAATTCAGTATAGGTGACTCACCCATCGAGGACTCATTTCCCGTTTTCCCAGTTTTTCCAGTTTCACCCAAATTATTTGTTTTTCTCCATTTAAAGTTTATCTATCAACTCACAACTTTATGTTGGTCTATATCCACTATTTCTAAGGGGAATTGTTGAATCTCAATTAATTCCAATGTGTGAAACATCCAAGATGCATGGTCAAACCACGATCCGACTTTTAAGTACTTGGTCTCCATGATTTTAGGATCTGGCCTCTTCTTAAGCTGAGATCCTCTATTCCTTCTTCATATTAGTGTCTATTGGTTCACCTAGTGACTCCCTCATGAGATGAGTCATTCAACCATGCTGTAGCCCTTCCCACTCAACTTTGGGGTTTTTTCTACATGCCGCACCATCCCCAATTCTTGACATAAGAAGGAACTTCGATCTTTGATCATTCAGGCATGGATTTTTTTCTTATCTTTAATTGTGCGTCATGAGGGGTGGTTATATTAATGGTTCCTTTTGAAGAAAAAATAGATAATATTCATAAAACAAGAATTTAATAAGGATTTAAAATGATCAAAAGATAACTCATGCAAATAAAATATTGGGAAGGGTGTGGTTTGATGTTGGTCGTATGTTTTATTTTGTTATATTTGATTCATTTATGATTTTTGTGGCTATATGACTTCTGAAAATCATAGCTGATTATAGATTTTTCTTTTTTACTGGTGGTGATCTATTTAGTTGTGATGTTTTCATGTACAGATGTAACCTGAAATTTAATTAATTATGTACACTCGGTTAAATAAATATATTCCCCAGGATCAAACCTATTCTATGATCACCTTGGTTATATTAAAGTGGAAATTAAAGAACCCCAATTGGATAAATTTGAATATGCTTGTTTTGATGGTTGTAGTTATGTGATGTGTGTTTGGGTCCTGGAATTGTGGGATTGGTATGTTGGGTGGTACAAGGGGGTTTGTTGGTGTCTTTGTGTAAGAGATTTATTGATTTTGGAATGGATGAACTTATAGGCTGCTGAACTTCCTTTATATTGTGTTGTGGTCGTGAAGCGATGCCCCACGGTGGGATTTCATTGGGGATTAATTTGGGTAGTGGGGATACATGGATGGGTTGTGAGAAAAGTAATGGGTGATATCACTTTGAAGAAAGATAATTGATAGTAGTTTAATAGGGATGTGAAGTGGGAATGCAATTTTAGTTTTGCGCTATTGTGCAGTGGGACTGCATCTTGGTTTTGATAGTTTCTTGGCATGGTTACAATTGTTACTTTCCTGGTAGTGACATAATAATTTTATGTAAATCCTATTAAATAAATAAATGTAAATTGAAAAAAGGGGGTTGGGTTTATGCTTGGAAGTGTTTGTTGTATGGTTATGCATGTTGTGGTATAAGAAAAGTGGTGCTAGTGTGGGCTTGTTGTCTATTCATGTGAAACCTGTAGGTTGGGGTTATGTGTTTGTTTAACTATATATATATATATATTGTTGTTATTCCATTTTATTTATATACGTACCCACCCTTTTTGAGCACTATGTTCCAAAAAACTCTATTTCATGGGGGAGGGTGTCTTTCCCAACATCCCGGTTGGAGGATGGATGACTGGTTACTAATTTCCTTCATTTCACCCTCTTTTGGATCTTGCCGCTCGGGCATATTCGGGTAGGCTGTAATGGCTTGAGGCTTACCATAGTACAAGATTCTTCAGGAAAGGGTTTTTTTTTGGAAAAGGGACTCAGGTTATTGTGGGATAGGTATGTTTTCCCTAGTATCATCTGGATGAGGCCCATGTGTCTTTTGGCGTGGTGTGTGGTTGTTGAGGCCCATGTGTCTTTGGGTGTGGTGGTGATTATTCTAGACCAGGTGTTTGTAGGCATGATTGTGTGCGGTTTGAGGCCCAAGTGTGTGTGGGAAGGTTACAGTAGTGGGACTTCTTGTGGGAAGAGTGGACGCGTCAAGACATTAGATCTTTAGAAATGAGTAGTTAACCAGGTGGAAAGTGGTTTGCGGTACCCAAATTTTTATGTGTTTATACTATTACATTACTTGAATTGAATTACTTGGGTGAGTGTGCCTTGGTGAGGTTGGGATGGTTAATATTAATTTGTAGGTTCTTCTATTTTCTCACGGGGGATTAACATGTTCCCTCACTTGTGCATGAGTAACTTTAGTTTTCCTATTGAGTATACTTGTATGCTCACCATACATATGTAAAACTATTTTTAGGTTTCCAGTAGGACTTTGAGGACTATGCTATACCTTAATAGCTCGAGCATCGGGATAACTATATTTTATGCTTAGTTTCTTTTCTTTTGGTACATTATTTGGGAGTCTTGTCTTAATTTTTATCATTTTTTACTTTGAAACATGCATGTGAGAATGGATTTTGGATGTTAATTTTACCTTTAGTCATTGGTGTTATTTGTATTTACCATCTTATATCCAAATAGTGTTCTATAAAAATGTTAATTCCTTCCATTTGTGTGAGATTACACACCCTTGGTGCTAGTCACCAATTCGGGGCCTATTAAAGGTGGGACTTGGGGGGGGGGGGTCATTATCTCTCCTTTATCTTGATGAAGGAAGGGAAGGTAACTTTACCGTCCCATCCCTCATTTTGGAGAAGGTGGGTCATGAAAAAAACCTCCTTTATATGTTTTCAAAAGGTTTTTTTTTCAAGGAAAATGATTTTAATTATTTTTATGTTTCATGTATAAGTTTTCAATGTATTAAAAAATTGTATTTAAAAATGTTTTCTATCTTCCTTTATATGTTTTGAAGAAAAAAGGTTTTAAACTTTATTTCAAGACTTCTTTCTATGTTTTCAAATCATTTTCAAAGAAATGTTTTTAAAATATGTTTTCAAGATTAAATTTAAAAGAAATGGTTTTAAAAAATAAAGCATACTTTTCAAATAAATTATTTTAAAATGGTTTTCAAGTTTCTTTTATATGATTTCAGGGAAAATTTTGATCAAAATATTTTATAGTTTCCATTAATTGTTTTTAAAGAATTTTTTTAAAAGGATTTATGTTTTAAAATTTATTTTTTAAATTAAGAAAGGATATTTTCCTCGTGAAATGTTTTTAAAATGATATTTCAAAATTATATTCCATCTATAATGAAATCCAGAACGATTTCTCATCCCGTTCCAGGAAATGATCTAAAGGTTCCATTCATGTTCTTTCTTGAATGGTTTATGTTTATATAAAATGGTGTTTATGACACCCATTCCTCTTCCACAAGTTATATTCTTAACAAACCCACTTATTTTCATGAGTTATATGGTTATGAACTCCACTTATTTTAATAGGTTAATATTTTGATGAAATGATTATAAAGACAATATATTTTCCACGGGTTATGATATTATTACATGCTTACAAACCCAATTTCATATCATGGGTTATGATATGATTGTTTATGATCATGTGACACATGTAGGTATGATTTCATTATGAGATGGGTGGGAACTATATCTCCCTATAATTCATTGGGTAAATATTTATATCTAATGAGATAGACTATTATAGTCTTGGGAGTAAACCATGACTACTAATATGACCATTGGAGTGAACCATGACTACCAAGATAGTATGGGGAGTGAACCCATACTACCAAGATAGACTTGGCAGTAAGTCCTTGACTACTATAGAAATAATTTTATATGGTTACGTATCTTCCCCAATTACATGTCTTATTCTTATGTCATTCTTTCATGTATTTTCTCTTTATTTACTTGTGATTAATGCAATATAAACTACTAATATTTATTCCAAGATTCATGATTATGATCTTTGATATTCATGGCATGATCCTCCAACGATCATGATCACATTCTAATACCCTTATGATTAATATTATATTTACAAATATCCCTTGTTTACCCTTACTGAGCATATGAGATCACACATTTTAATGTTTAATTTCCCCAGTTTATGAACATATGTATTATGTTTTATGTTTCTAAGTAGAGTTTTGGTCAAGAAGAACCCAGTGGGAGATAATGTTACTCACTTTTGAACTAGTGTTTATGTTTCCATGTTTCCAAAGGAACTAGACTAATATGGTCCTTGGTCCTTTGTTTGTATAATGTATTAAGTATTATGTAAAATTAATGTAAATTTAATGTATTAAAAATGACGTTCACTATAGTTGGTATCAGAGTTAAGGTTTAGTTACCCTTTGAATACTAGGATGATTAAACTATAGTGAGAACCATAAGGACATGTATAAGGACATGTATATGGATAAGAAAAAGTACAAGGAAATGGCCTGGAATTTTGGTAAAAGAAAAAGTGAGTGGTTTCTTATAAATACAAACCTTTCTGGATACTAAAATTAGATGTAGTTATAGAGCATATATTTTTGTGGTTAACAACTCCAACAAGTTGTTTCAGGCCTAACTTGAAGTAACCCGTTACATGACAATGGGCCATGCTGCACATTTGGTTTGATACTCCCAGGGGATATGCTTTGGTAATTCACAAACACATTATAAACCATAATGAAGGATTTAAATATAAGTTTTCTATGAATTACCTACGATAAAACTATGTTTATATAGATTAAATAAGTATGTTTAATGATTTAGACATCCTATAAGCTATTTTCATGATTATATGGTTTTCCATTATAATAATGTTTCTCACCTTATTATCTTTGGTTTTAGTCAATGAAACTTGGTTAACATTTAATTCTTTAGATGTGGAAATTATGAGAATTATGGAAATTGATTTCCAAGTGGATATATCATAATGAGAATCAGAAAGGTGCTACGAGTATTGGTTACACTACTGAAGATAATGCGATTGCGAATGACATGTGAAAGTTATAGGATGTTCTTAAAGTATTGTTTACATAAAATGTAAGAAGCATGGTTAGATTGAGGATGAGGAGGATTAAAAAATGATTTGTATTTCATATTCATGAATATATGTACTAATGAATAATATGATGAATCCTAAGAAATGGTTTAAAAATAATGTTGGAAGATTGAAGTCTACACGTGTTGGAATTCAAAGATTAAGTTATATAAATATGGAAATATATTACTATTTATAATATAAGTTTTTTATCAATAATTGAAAATGATATGTTGAATGGTGATGATAAATTAGAAAAGAGACATTTTTATTAAGATAAGGTAACCCTTAATGTGATCAAGATGTTGAGAAATTTTTGTTTAGCTTGTGTAAAGATATGATTGATTTAGAAAAAGTAAATAGGATATAACTGATTACCCTAGATCTGATTAGTGATTTGTTGAAAAAGTGGTCTATGTAATCATTTATGTAGTTTATATCTTCTTGGATTTAAGGAATATATCCAATAACCTTTTGAACAAGGAAACATGCATGTCGTTCAAAAGGATTTATGACAATTGAGGTTTTTACCATGTTTCAAGAGAATTTACAATGAGGATATTCACATGATTGGAATGTGTAAACCAAGAGATACTTTTTGATATATGGGGGGATACATATTAAGATGGTTTTGGGACCATTATAATGTTTTGTATTTTCATCTTCTTTAAGAGTTACAAGGTTAACCATTATGTTAGGGTGCGTGATTAAGGTAATATCTCACCATATGTGGATTTATTCATATTAGACAACCTTTGCTAAATATTTTTTTGTAATTATAAGTAATGGAAGATGGAATGAATTATCATTATATTTATAGATCTCATAATCTATTAGTTCCTAAGGAAGGAAAATCTCATAATAATTCAATAGAGTAAGAGATGAAGTTGGAATTGTTCAAGGGAAAACCAAATTGTGATATTGTACAAATGAAAAGATACGAAATCAAGTAAGTATATTTACTTATGTTCCTAAATAGTAAAATAATTCCTCAAATATATGAATAGGGTATTGAAATTTTATTATCCAAGAACCTTTATTTTTGAGGAATCTTATGGTCCCTTAGATCATCAGGGATTTATGGTTTTATGATCACCCACTTCTACCGATCAATGTTATCTATCAATCTCGATAAAAAATTAATAGTTATGTTTCTATTAGAAGTCCATATTTTCACTTCTCACGTATGTTATCATATGTGGAAACCTAGTTATATGTTACCTTGGGTAACATTTATGTTTCCAAATTTCATTTTTAAAGGAATTTTTAGTATTCATTTTTTACGATCTGGGTTTTTATGAGATAATCTTTCATGTATTAATCCTCTAATAACCCAAATAATTTTTGAAGGCGAAATTCATTTTAAGGGGGTAGAATGTAACAACCCAAGTTTTTGTTAAACATTTTTTTGAATTAATTTAATTATTTTTAGTTAATTTTTATTTCATTAAACTCTTAATATAGATTTTTTATATGAAAGTTCTATTTTTAGATTGCGTTATACGTGACACTAATTTAATCTTACACTATATGCAACACCAAGCGTGTAAGAAAATATAATATCATAAGACATTACAATATATTTATGATTTAAAATAGATTTTATATATTCAATATATATTTTAGTGAATTCAATACCAAGTTAGTATGAATCCCATGCAACAATGAGTTTCTTCGATGTCTCGTATTATACGCATTACTGAGTTTAATCGAAATTTTTTTTTATTAAAAATTTATTACTTAATAAAATATGATATAAAATTTATATTAGATTATTAGTTATGAATAGTATTAAATAACTTATCAAATTAAATGGTATATTAAAATAAAATATTAATTCATTGGTTTCCAATTAATTAGAAATTAAAATTTTAACCAATTGAATATAAATGAAATATTTTTATTTTTATGCTCATAAAGGTATTTTATCCTAATAAATAGAAGTAATTAAAATTTTTCAGTGATATTAATGTAATATAAAAATTATATATTAAATATAATTTTTTTTAGTTTTATCTAGTATATTTGATAAGAATAAGATAAGAGCAAACCCAATATTTGGCCTAAAATCCTATATTTTTATAAATGCAGTTTTACCTTCTTTATGGGAGAAGCTATTTTAATTAAATTTTTTTGAACATTTATAATTTTAATATGTAAAAAAACATCATATTTTAAAGGAAAATAATTTTTTTTGGTTTATTTTTTGGTATTTTTCTGTGAAGCTTCATTTTTCAATGAATTGTGAAAAATACTAAAATTTAATTCAAAACTACGTTTTCAAATAATTTATTTATAAGGTTATATTATATTTTAAATACTTTTTAAATTTAAATTAGATTAATTTTTTATCACCTTATATGATGTAGCTCATTGGAATCATTTTCTCTTTGAAATTGACTATAAAAACATAGCAAACATTTGAATGTTTTTACTTTAAAAACTTGAATTGTCATCCCATCTATGAGATTAAATTATAATTAATTTTTTAAAATTTTGTGATTAAAATTTGGGAAAATTTATTAAATATTAGGAATCAGAATAATTTATATTCTCTTATAAGTTCAAATCATTTTTTTCAAAAATATTAGTGAATGTAATTAAAAATAATTACAATGATTAAGGTGAAATTAAACTCAATAAGGGACTAAACCTTAATCTTAAGGAACCAAATGACCTATAAACTTGTAAAAAATCCATTTTATGAAAATATTTAGAACCTATCCTTCCTTGGATATAATTTTTCTCATCATTGGATTCACTTTACATGAAAAAAATATGGGATGAATTCCCTTTTCAAAACATTTCAAGAGTTCCACTCCTCCTCAACTATAAAAGGGCCACCTCTCCTCCAACTTCCACACAACTCTAAAGACACATTGTCTTAAAAAATATCTCACCAAATAGCTCATAAAAATCCCTTACCTCAACTTATAATCCTCACCTTGTGAAAAAATCTATCAAAGGAAACCCCTTGGTGAAAATCAAAAGAAGTTACCCAAAAAAGAGGGAACATCGTTCCTTAAGCTATTTAGTTTTATTTCCATTATCCAAACCCAAAAATATCCTTATTACATTCCTATATAATAAAAATAGTATCCTAAATATATTGAGATTTTTTTATTCTATGGTATCAATCTAAAATTACACACACTTCTATCTAATTGATAAATAACTTGATGTCTTTTGTATGGTGAACTACCACCTCACGAAATGATGTTGTTTGTTTTTCCTTTACCACATTTCATGGTTGGGAATTATGATGTAAAATGTGTTTATATATGATATATATGATATTTAATTTTCCCTTATTCTTATTTAATTATTTTTAACACATAAATTTATTCTTTCTTTCTTGTGTAAATACAATAACATCATTTGTGGGTGTGTGGACTACAAACTCCTCAAAGCGATGTGATTCATTCAAAATATACATGGAATGTATTAAATATGGGTTTAATGAAATTATATAAAATATATGTTATATTAATCATAATATAATAATTTTATATATACTTATATTTCATTTAATTTCTATCTTTCAATATGATAATAAAATGGAATCAACATTCATGCGTACGTACGACCTACCGTATCAATGAAGGGTGTATTCCATTTCATACTTCTATATTATATATATTATTATAATAAAAATATAATGAATATAATTGATATTTATATAATTTTTTAAATTCCTTAAATCATGATATAAGTATAAGGACCATATATATAACAAATTACGACACATGCGAAAACAAAGCAGTTATTACCGAAAACATTACTTCAATATTGAATTGTTAATAAATGGGTAATAAAATGTCTTAAGTGATTAATATATAGTATTAGATATAATAATATGGTTCTATTTTATATGTAAAATAAACTTATATTTAGTACATAGGAGGTTCTAACGTGAAAAAATAGAGTCAATACTTAAGTTAAGGTAATTTCATCTCAATTTTTATTTTTGTAAGATTCATGCCTTATTTACCACTCATTTATTTTTATGGTGATTATTCTTCCCATTGATGTATTATATTATTAATATTATCCAATTTATGGGTATTTATATATCCATTTTATGACATTTCATTAAGGGGGTTTAGGTTTCAACAATTACCAAATTTGTAAATTAATTTTGTCTCAATTTGCCTTCATGGAGACACATGCCATGTTATGCACCAAAATTTTTCAATGATGTGTATAAAATACCTTTGAAATGTTATGTCATGAAATTAATTATTTTAATGAAAATTTTAGATTCATTTAATGTTATTCTTTCCATTTTTTATAATTCAAGGTTACCAAATTGGTAATTGTTTATAGTTGAAATCTCACTATTTATAGATATTGTTTATGATTATGCTCCCATTGATGAAATATTATAATCTATCTCTCACGAACACTCATTATTTTTCATAACCAATAGTTATTATTATTATATGAAATTAATGATACAATTTACACTTTTTCAAATAATATGATCAAGAATGTTTTTTAGAAATGTCTGACATTATGAATCTCTTAGGCTAGAAATATGTGTTTCGTCAAAACCATATTTTCTGAAAGGTTACCAAAAATATTATAATATTATTCTATGATCAGTAAAATAATATTTTTCCCATATTTTGACTTAAAAATGGATTTTAAAAATGAATATTCCTATCATTTTCAAGTCATGAAAGTTTTCTAAACTTTTTACATTGTAAAATGATTATTCAGAAAATATAGATTTACCATTCATCAGGGCTGTCATCCTTGAATCATCCTTTACAAGATTATGAAGTTTTTTTAAGGAAATAAAATGTATTTCTAATATTATGGTAATTCATTTTCTAAATATGTTTTAAATTAATTTTTTTTCAATAATATTAATATTTAATAATTGTTTTAAATTATTTTCAAAACATTCATTATAAGTTTGTAAAAGGATGTATTAAAAGAATATGATTTAAATGATTTCAAATCTTATTTTATAATATTTCAAAGTATTTTTAAAGAAAACAGATTTCAAAATCTTTTAAATATTATTTTATATGTTTTCAAGAGAATAGTTTTTCAAAAATATTTCAATCCCTCTTTCTATGTTTTCATAGTATTTTGAAATAATTTTTTTTTTCAATTTTTTTCAAGATTCATTTTCAAAGAAGTGATTTTAAAAATTATTTTGAGTATTGATTTTGAAATAAATGGTTATAAAAATGCATTCAAGTTTCTTTTATATGATTTAAAAGAAATTTATTTTAAAAATATTGTCACGTTTACATTATATGTTTTATAGAAAAATGTTTTCGAAAAGATTTATATTTTAAAATATATTTTTAAAGAAGAAATAAATTTTTCATCAAGAAATGTTTTTAAAGGGATATTTTGAAATTATTATACTTTTAAGAAAACATCCACAACTGTTACCCATTCCTCTATATGAAATTATCTAAAGGTTCCATTCATGTTCTTTCTTGAATATTTAATGTTTAGATGGAATGATTTTTATGACACCCATTCCTCTCCCATGGGTTATATACTTATGAACCCCACTTCTTTTCAAAAGTTATATGGTTTTGAATCCCGCTTATTTTAATGGGTTATGATTTTGATGAAATGATTATGAAATTGGAATCTTTTCCACACATTAAGATATGATTACATGCTTATAAAACCCATTTTATTTCATGGGTTATGATATGAATGTTTATGATCTTGTGGTTCATGTATGTATGATTTCATTATGATATGGTTGGTACATATATCTCCCTCTATTGCAATGGGTAAAGATTCATATCTCATAAGATAGACTAATATGGTCTTGGGAGCGAACCATGTATACTAATATGGCCATTGGAGTGATCCATGACTACCATGATGGTATGTGGAGTGAACCCATACTACAAAGACGACCTTGGAAGAAATTCCATAGCTAATATGGAAGTAATTTTATATGATTATGTGCCTTTAATAATTCCAAGTCATATTCCTATATTATTATTTAATGTCTTGTTATCCTGATTCCATTATGATTCATATCATATGAACTACCAATATTTATGAGACAATTAATGATTATGATCTTTGATATGAATGGTACAATCCTCTAATGATCATGATCATGTTATCATACCCTTATTATCAAGATCATGTTTACATATCTCATTTGTTTAACCTTACTGAGAATATGATCTCACCCATTTTTTTGTTTCATTTACCCTAGGTTATGAAGATATGTATTTTTTTGGATGTGTTTAAAAATGGTGCTAGCTAAGAAGAACCTAGTGGGAGATAATTTAGCTCATTTTTTTGTACCATTGTTTATGTTTCTATGATTCCAAAGTCACTAGACTAATACGATCCTTGGGTGTTTGTTTGTATAATGCATGAAGTATTTTTAAAATCATTTTAATGTTAATGTATGAAAATCGAGGGTCTTTATATGTCAATAAAGTTTCATGATTCCCTCTAGGCATGCCACTTGAGTCTTGCAAAGCCCTATGGGATCACCATCTAGATCTTGAAATGTCATCATACAGGTCGTCCAAATTATGCGAAAACACCAGTGTCTATCATCTAGGTCTCTTAAAGTTATCTGGGATTAATAGCTAGATCACACGAAACCCCCAAACATGTCAACTAGATCATACAACACCCTCCATACATGTCATCTCAGATCTTATGATAACCTATTGCATAAGTCAGTCAGGTCTTGTGATGTCCTCTGGAAAAGTCATCCTTGATCATGTGACGGTCTTAAAACATGCCAATCATATTATGAGACATCCCTTGGGCAAGTCAACTAAATCATCAAATATTATTTGGTCTTGTCCATAATACAACAAGACATGTAAAAATATCTTCTAACATGTGAGGATGATAATGAAGGAAAGTCAAACTGACTGTCAAAAAGGATAGATAGATAATTAGCATAGGTCAAGAAAGGGTCCCTGAACATGATAATAATAACTAGCCTCTATTTAAGGGAAAAATAAGTGTTTAAGGCCTTATTAGTGGCATGATATGACTACCCTATATTAGGGAAACACCAATTTGTAATCCCTAATCAAAAAAACTACAAGAAATATGATTCCTTCCATAACCAGGATACGTAGGAGACTGTATGAAGTTTTGAGATCTTTATTAAACACTCAAATGGGTATTAAAATCAATGATAATTCCTCCATATCTACAACATTAAAACCATCCAAACCCAATATATCCCATTATATGATCATTATTTTTAATCTACCTGGGGACTAAGAACCCCACTGAACTATGAGAACTCTGAATCTTGTAATAACTAGGATATGTTGGATTAATTTCCAAGGATTGAGATCAAATAAACATGCATTATGTTACAAGTTTCCCCCTTTTATCTGATATTTTAACCATGGGAAATCAATCTATCCCATGAGATAATCATTATTCCTCATCCATCAATGAACTAGGAAGTCAATCGAAATATGAGAACTCTGATTCAAACAATAACCAAGACCAATAGGGTGCCTTCTTAAGGAATACGATCCATATTAAATATCCAAAGGGATTTCCCAACTCCTAAGTCTCACATCCATATTAAGTAAGACTAATAACATGTTTTCCATTATTTCTCACACTATGTATGGATGACATGGGATTAGGATGTTTCAATGGTCATATCATTCACATTAATAATCAAAAACATCTAGGGAAATCTTATTGTGTAAGCTCTATCAGTGGAATGATATGATTACCCTAATACAGAGGAATATACCACGGGACCAATCCTAAGGTCATGATAAAAATATTATTAATATAATTCTTTCCATAACCATGATAAATTGGATGCCTCTCTAAGGTTATATCTCAAGTAACTAGTTCCTATGTTCCCTCACATATGTCATTTTTACATAAAATAAAACTACACATGTTTAAAGAACTTTGTGAGTTTTATTCCAATTTTAAATAGGATATGTAGGATTCCAAAATCATATCCTTGAGATATTAATCACCTTGTTGGATGAAAGAAACTATGGAACAACTGGTTGTATGGTTTCAACATAGAAAAAGCTACCCATTATGGTGAAATTGATGAAGTACCTTTGATACATGCAAATGATCTCAGTAAAATATTCCCCTTTACATATAAAAGGATTTATCCTATGATCATTTAGTTAGGGTAACCAGTTCCATGTCATGATTAGGAGTAGATTCATGAACATATCTTAAATCTATTCAAGTTTCCCAGAGTAAGAAAAAATTCCCCCAAAATGGTTGTGAGGACTCAACATTCCATCATCTCGACCAATGTGACTTCCAATGTTCCATTTGAACTGAAACCTTAATTGACCATATATGTTTGGAAGTTAGTTATATACCTTGTTGTGGATGTGGGAACCCTTGAGAGTTTCTAAGAATGGAAAACATGAATGGTTATCCTATTGTGAATGATTTTGAAAAACATTGAACCCCCATAATCAATCATCAGTCCAAACTGAATTCCCCATTGTGTCTTTCCGGCCGAGAAAAAATAAAGAACATGACATGAAATCATATTACTATATTATCTCCTTCAAAAGATAAAAAGGATTGACTTCTGAGTTCTCATTAGATAATTTTTTCTCACTACATGGGTGATCAAAATCAACATGCATATATTTATGACAAAACAGAAATGGTGAACCTGATATGAATCTATCAAAGAATAGAATGATTGGTTCCCCATGAATCTAACTATCTTGTTTGCATATCCTAAAAAAACTAGAAAACTTGACATGTATATTTGAAATTAATTTATGATCCTCTATAGCCATTGTTCTCATAAAATAATTCCATCCCCTTTTTGGCAAGTCCACATGAGTATAATAACCAGACCATAGATAATAAAGGACAATTATATTACCCATACATATATAATTAAGAATATATCATGCCTATGCTGATGCACTGATTGGTGAACTTGTTCATGTTTTTCTTTGTGACTAAAAATATTACCCTCACTAACAACTCCATGATATGTGATAATGTATTCATCCAGTGACCTCTTTAGAAATTCATCCACATCTGTGACCCCTACGAGACTTAGAATGATCTCACCCACTTGACACCTTTAATATAAGTTAATGAATGAAATAGTATGGGAATATCATCAGAATGGTAAAGTACCAACCCTTGAGGATGTCAATCATGGTCTCCAAATTCTAAAACGGGTGAGTTAGCATCATCTGATGAATGCTTTAGTAAATAAAGTGGTGCTCATTTCCACCAAAAACAACTTTAGAAGTTTATCCCCAAAGCATGAAAATAACCACAATTAGTATCAAATGATATTTGATTAGGTATTTGACTATGAATATCTACTAATCCGGGATCCTCTAATCAGATATCATGTTAGCTTCCATCACCAACACCATACCTATAGTGCCCTACACTATCCCAATGAGTGTACCACTATACAAACTACCACATATGATACCAATGAACTAGAATCAAGGAATAAACATTAGATTCAGAAGGATCTAGAAAATAATGAGTGGGATCATATCCCAACCCCACTAATGATTTCTACCGACATAATCTAGTAGTAACCAATGAATAGGCTCATATCCTTGTTCACTCATATGAAGTCTGTGGTCATATTCCTATAGCATGAATGGGGGGGGGGGGCACATATATCTACCTTCATGCATGAAGTCCATAAATATATTCTGATTGAATGTAGAGGATAGAAGTGGGATCATATCCCTATATCCATTGGATAAATTTTCCAGTATAAAGTGGATATAAAAAATATATAGGCTTACATGGAAACACACACTTTTCTAATGTGTCATTACATCTTAAAAACTACAAAATAACTCCCCCAAATATTCTAGCACTAATAAAAATAAAAGGACATGTGAATATTCCTATCCCTTCATCCAAATTATCACAACACTCTAATTAGTATGAAAAAATTCTTTATCTAGAGAAAGAAAATTTTCTTGATCCTTTTTAGGAGGATTATCATCATATTATGGTAAAGGAAAAGCCACTAAACTGAGAACATATTCTTGTTCCAATTGAGTCTCACCAGATGAGAGCAGAACATGCCTTGAGATAAGCTTATATACCTATCATAAAAGACTAGCAGCATAATCCAGAGGCCCATGATCAGGATCATATCAGTGTTCTCGCTAAGGATCAATAAGTGAGAGTGGAACATGACTCATAGAATGCTCATAATCCTGTTTATGAAGACCCACAACTTACTCTAAAGGACTAGAATTGGGCACATATCCCCATTCTAGATGGTTGTCATAAAGTGTTAGTAGAGAATGACCTAGGATGGGATCATATTATTAACATTGATTCTTATTGGAATATTCCAGTAGCTCACAAAATTGAGCTTCATATCCATACTTCCACTAATAGATGACTGCACCATCATCCTTTAGAGGCTATAATAGAGGAGGCTCATATTTATTTTCCCATTCTGGAGGTCCATCGGTATATTTAAACAGGGAATTCATATTCTGACCAAGATAATATTCTTGTTCAAAATATAGCTCACCAAGTGAGACTATCACATGCCCATGGATATGCTTATATTAATGTTGAAAAAGGCCAAAGATATACTCTAATTGATAAATATTAGGATCATATCCCCATTATAACCGTGACTTATCAAATGATATTGGCACACACCCCAAGACATTATCATATTCCAATCAGTGAAGATCACTAACATATTACAGTAGCTTCTAATTAGTAGGATCATATTCCCACAATACTAGATAGTTACCAATAGAATCTGAAATCCATCATACAACATGATCATATCCCTATACAATCCCAAATGGAAGGTTTTCATATTCTGTCCATGACATAGAATAAGGATCATATCCCTATGACACTCAATGACAAGGTCCTTGAGGCTGTTCATGACACATTCTAAACACCACAAGGGTATGTATACCCTTCAACCAAATAAAAAGATGAAAATTACTGTTATAGTCCTCCCTAAGGTAGCATGGAGATGGATCACATGGACAATACTCCTAATATCCTCCATAATCAAACTCTTCATGATGACGTCTCCCACATAAAAGGATATAACCCCTTTCCCAGTTACCTCTATACATTGAGGTGATAAAAAATCATATTCCTTTATATAGATAGGTGTTCAAAACATTAGGGTCGACTACATATAGTTTCCCATCAACATCTAGTACCACCCAACTCTGGTTAGTAGGTGAACCTAAGAAGCACCTTTTTTGGGTTGGCCATATGGTGGTGAGTAAGTATGATTAATAGGATTCATACATTGATATTTGGAGAGAGTTAGCCAGAAACAACCTCCCCACCATGTTCTATCACCTTTACACTTCTTACTATGAGATCCTGAATGAGATAGAGAAGGGTTGAGTGACTTATCTATGTCAAAATATGTTTTAAATTCATCAGAAAAATAATGATAGAAACCCACATTATCCAGGATACAAGTATAACTTTAAAACCAACAATATACTCTATTTTTAGCTGGATATGGTTGCCTTCTATATATTCTGGAACCCAAGAATACAGGATAATGAAAAAAACATATGAAATGTTTATTTTTGAATAATTTAAACTCTTTTCCAACTGATATATAGATCCTCATCAAGCGTACATATCTGAGGATGGGTAAAATAGGAAGCATTTCACTTATCTATGTCGCTAAAAAAATAGAATCCACCAGATATGATATCCTATAATGTCATATCATCCAAATAAATTTTAGGAATAGGTAACACACGATCTAGTTGGGCTGTAAAAAATAATACCCCCACTTCAATAGTGATAATATATTACAAATAGTGGGATAAAACAACCCATAAATCCTCGAACCGGGCCCCTCAAAACAATTGGAATGTATTTAATACACAAAAGATGAAGTTATAATTAACTTGAAAACTTCCGATAGAAACTGAATTATGTGATGAGATTCCATTTCACATGTCTCTCATATGAGCACAACTACACCACATCAAATAGAATGCAAAAACAGCTACTATAAAATCTATATAGGAGTGAACCCAACTCACTAGGATGGGTGAATATCTACCATAACATTCAACCCTTGGATCATAAATCTCCATGAAGATCTAGAATATATTGGAAGAAGATGCAATAAAGACCCAAAATGCTTGGCTAGTGGAATTTATTTGACAATCACCATCACCTGGTTAATCATCCTCTACAAGGGTCCTGGGAAAATCAACAGTGGTTCCATATTGACCCCAGACCAAGGGTCTAGGGGAATTTATATCTCAATGTTCATCATATGAGTCACCAAATCCTTGATGGGAATTATTAAATCTTCCAAAATATGACCAACCAACTCCAATAGCAGCCCTGAATAGGCCTCAAATAGTAGAGGTAAGTAATTTTCATCATCACTATCATAGTAGAGGGAATAATCCTTCTCTAGGTTGGGATGAAAATATCAATGGTCGACATCATGTATGTTCCTCCTTCCAGAAAGAAAATATCTGTTATTTGGGGCCAATTCAAGAAAACATGACCGAAAAATTCATCAAGGTTACTATTCATAGATCGAGACAAGAGGAATTTATGGTGAAGGAAATCAAACCCTTCTGATTTTACAAGACAAAAAAGTCCTACATGGAAAATGGTTTGAGAAATGACCCAAATACATGAAGTTCATAATCATCCAACTGCATTTAGAGTGAACGTAAAACTACAATTTTCTGATACACCATTGTGAATGTCTTCACTATCAAAATAGTTGATAATGTGGACCAATATGAAGCTATAGAGGGACACACCATGAAAAAATACCCCTAGAAGAGGATCTGGATACACACAATGAGGTTGAAAAAACTAGGAACTAGAGAAGACTCCAAAACCAGGCACTTCTAAAAAGTAGGCTACCACCTCTATGATAGAACACTATTAAAGATAAAAGGAAATGTGTGGCTACATCCCAATCATCTCATAGGATAATAGAACATCAATCAATTTAGGAAAAAATTTCACGATATGAGAATTAGATAGAAACTCCCAGACCACTCAACGAGGAGCTAATCGGGGGAAAAATTCCTATCGGGTATCATATTCAGACTGAGGAATATATTCCTACACCAATAAATCTGGAAAGATCCAATCTTCCTATAAGAAAAGAATCTAATAATTAGACAATAATTCATCTTGGAATCCAGTCAAAATAAATGTGTAAGTTGATAATGAGCATGACTTTCCTCCATTATGGTGATAACGTCTCCCTATATAGGGTGATAATTCAATCATAGGATATATTTCAAATCATCGGGTAATGAAAATGTGGAAACATCATCAATAAAATATCAAACCCTATAGATGAGAGGTAGATCAAATAGTAGTACCTCTGGAATTGATCAATGTCATCATGTCCTTGACTACATGAATAGAATCCATGGAAGGCAGACACACACCTATGAAGCCTAAGAGAAGTCCATTTATTGAATTGGTGGATGAAATTTTTCCTCCACCAAATTTCATAAATCTTACCTTCTTCACCTTTGATGGCACAATATACTAAGAGAAACATCTCACACACTTCTTATCCTGATGTGGTTTGATGATGGACCCTTGAGATCAACATAAGGTGAATACTTTGAGTTTTTTATATAATCTTATAGGGAAAAACTTTTTTTGTTACAATATTCTTCCAATAAGATCAATTATAGGATAGAATGACCCTTTTCATCAATTCATTCACCACTTTAGTTCAATTATGAGGTAAACAACAATTGTCAACCTAAAAAAATACATGCAACATGAAAATGATTGGGTGTCTGACTTCATAGCCAGATTGAAAGGTCTAACATATTCACTCAACATCCCTTTATCGCAGGTAAAATTAATGAAACGTTGTGATGAAAATATCTAGGATGTGATCCAAACACCTATGATCATAATAAAGTATCTAGGTGACTTCTGTGAGTTCACAAAAATGACACAACATTTGGAAGACTCCATTCAGTAGACCCAAGATGAGTCTCCCCTATTTCATTCAACATAAGGAAACATTATTGTAAGGTAGAAACTACAATTTTAACCCTTAAACCTTAAATAGTTCCCATTCAAGAACCTAGGTAAGTCCTAGACCTCCCAACGCCTCATGTCGAGTGGAAAAAACCACAAAATCACTCTAGGACAGAAGCTAAAATAGAATAGGGACACCTAACATTTGAGGAGATGATGAATAATGTATACTTCTTCTGAAATGATCATGTCTCTAATTATTTCCTTGAATCCATGAACAATAAACTACTGAGCATACCACATCCCAGGAAAAACAATGAGGTAAAGCTCATTGATCATCTCAACTACTAACCCTTCCATATAAGGTTTGGTCAAAACATATAGGATATCTTTATCATCAAAGATTTTGTCCAAAGAATGGTTGATTATGGACATGTGATGTTGGATAATTCTACAGAATAGGTGAACTTCATAACTATTTCCCAATCAGAAGATGAAAATTAATGGTAGATTGTTTCAACCAGGAATGGGATGAAGTCCAACAACTAGATGACTCAGAAGACAGTTGACTAAACTCATACCACCCTAAGAGCATTGATTTTTAGACCCATAATAGTCCCTTATCCTATTTAGGTGACATAAAACACACATCCTAAAGGTGGACATAATCATTAGACATAGTAAGAGACAAAATAGGAAGAATCATATTTATCTCTGATCTATGTTTTGTTTCTTTCAAATTTACTCCATGTTACATATGAAGCATGAGAATTTCTCTACCAAACGTAACCCTTATCAGATGAATATGTAATATTTGGAATTATGAACCTAAAAAATTTATAATAAACCTTCTACAATGATGAATATTCCTTAGAATACGTTTTCCTCATACTTGGATGGGGAGTAAGAGGTTGCATGTGCATGAAACAAGGATACAAGAGAGAATATGGGCATGGTCGAACCCAATATTTCGATCACATCCCCTCGAAGGATTTATATGTTGATGAGACTCATGGGAAATCACACCATCATACCCAATAGAGACATAGAGGATTCTCGAAACCCTCCTGTGGTCGTTCATGCCCAGATGTCTTATAATACTACCTATCAGGGTTGTGATTATCTGATTTTCCCAGACAATGGGAAAGGAATACATTACCTATTACACTGGAAATAGATGTTCCCTCGACCTCTAAATAACAACTTGGGAAATCTACCATGGATATCATAGCACCTGACTTGCAAAATAAGGAGCAATAGACCTTGGGAAGTACTGACGTCTTACATAGTGGTAGGACAATCTGAAATAGATGAGAATTTCCCCAACCATGCTCTTAATACAAGATGAACTCTACAATTCAAAAAACCTCAAGGAGAAACTCATTAAAGACCTCTAGATCCCACACGAGTTTGAGATAGAAGTTGTTGATGTTGAGTTTTATCGAGTGGATACCATGCCATTATAATTCCATGTCTCCATATCATTCATAGATTTGTATTAGGAAAAGTTAATCTAGGGTAAAATAATCTTCCTATATGTTTTAGGAATACTTGATAATGTCAACAATCATATATTTCTTATTGAAAATGGTTTTCGGTTCAAACTCATCCCGATTCAGACCCTTAGAAGCTTTATATATAGTGAGGGATATTTGTCTCCCATAAAGATGACCAATCAAGGGTATAATAAGCATGATAAAATACCTCTCGAGAAGATCAATCTCAAAAAATAGTTTAAGGATCTCAAATATAACAATGGGTATGTGGTTATCTTATAATAAACCATATATAATTTTCTTATTAGAAGGCCTTGGCTTTACAACCTTGTGTAGGTACCTTTAACATTCCATTAGTGACTACAATATCCTATAAATGAAACATTCATCATATTACATGGTGAATATTCCTCCTATGAGTCATATAAAGCCACCTATATAAAATAAGGTTCCAAATTAATGTAATTTTAAAAACCAATGGTAGATTAAAATATATTGGTTGCATCTCCTAATGTCTTGGGGACCACCCATGAAAATGCTTAGAGTATGCTTGACATCGATTATCTGCTACCTATAAACCAAGTTGATGAAATAGAATAGACCCTAGATATATATGTTTTATCTATCCCTAGTGATAATGTAACGGAAAATAAACTAAATAATCCATCTACAATGACTATAGTGGCAGGGGATGATAATGTATCCTCCCAGAACCTCTATCATCTTGACAGTGATAGATATTCCCTCAGACTACTAATTACATATGGAAACGAGTACATAGAATCAGAGGTGGAATAAGAAAATGATGACCTCAAGAAAACCACTCCTATATCCGAGGAAGGTGTATTCACCACCATTTATGATCTCATGAAAGAGAATATGGGAACATAAGAAGACCCAAAACCTAATCTAATTAGTTCCACCATCCTACTGGAGGATCAAGAGATGTATATTATATTTCTAAATGAGCATTGATATGTTTCTCTTGGAAGTATAAAGAAATTCTGAGATTGAATCTAGTTATGTCTACACACCATCTTGACATACTAGATTATCATTGAAGATCAATTGATGTATCCAAGATAATGCACCCCTCTCATGCTACCAATGTAGAGGTGGAAGATGAAAAATTGATCAAAACCATTTTTTTGGGAAGTGAAATACCCAAGATGGCACACCAACATCATCCTTTAAAGGAAAAATATTGGGTATACTAGGGTATGCAATTATTTCATAGACCTTAACCAACAATTCCCAAAGGATGATTTCCCATTACGGGTCCCATAAATCTTGATTGATACAGCTGCAATCTTCTAATCCCTTTCATTCATGGATGGGTATTCAGGGTAAAATATAATAAGTTTGACTCCCAATGGTGAGAAAACCACTTCCTTTTGAGAATGTTAGGGAATATTTTTCTATTAGTCCAGTCTATTTTAATTATATAACACTAGAACTAAATTCCAATGAACATTGAATCACATCATTAATAACTTATTTTAAAAAAATGATGAATGTTATGTCGACGAACTGGTAGTTAATTCCCAATAGTTATGTTATCACTTCATTAATATTGAAACATAATTTGAAAATATTCAACAACACAGTATAAATATGAATCCAATGAAATATGATTTTCGGATAACATTAAGGAATTTCTTTGGCTTTGTGGTATGCCACTGTGGAATTGAGGTTTACCCAAAAAAGGTAGTTCTATTCTAGAAATGTCATCCCCAAAAATCTCAAATAACTGAGGGGATTCCAAGGGATCCTCACCTACATTTGGCGTTTCATCACCAACATAGAAAGAAAATATCTCCCCTTTACCAAGAAAATGAATAAGAGAATCACCTATCAATGGGATGATGACTACTAACAAACCTTCTTGAGTCTCAAGATGTATCTTCTAGACCCACCAGTTATAATGTTTCTGGTGGAAGGAAAACTACTCATCTTATATGTGGATTCCATGGATTGATCTATTGGCCCTCTTCTAATGAAGAATAATAATGTAGGGAGTGAGAATAATCCTTACTAACTCAACTAGAAAAAATCTAGGTACTGAGACCTGATACTCATATGTCAATAAGAACTACCTTGTACTCATATTTGTAGTAAAAAATAAATGGCATCACATACAAAACCACAAAGACCACATAGACTCTTATATTGATCTGCTTAAGTAAATAATTGGATGGAAAATGATAACTGGGTTCTTGGCCTAACAATTAGTCAGTATACAAAAGATCTACATTTTTTATCATAGTAGTTAGTGAATGGGAAGGACCTAGATGATTTCCTTTCAGCACATCCCTCCCCAGAAAGTAAACCGGTGGAAACAGAGTTTCTAGAAAAATATTTTCTCTATTTCCATAGAACTCCATGAACATGGGAGATATATTTTGATAGAGACTCCAAAATTCCCATTGGATAAAGGATGGAAAATCCCAAGATCAACTAGGTTGTATTAGGAATTGTATTTGTGTGTCCAGATAAAGCAATTTTACAATACACTTTCTCACTATCTGAATATTGAACAAATAATAAGTTTGAATATCAAGCCTTTATTGGTAGTTTGGAAATATTACTATAACAAAAAATAGCCTACCAAAACATAAACGAGAATTTAGAGCTAGTGGTAAATAATATGATTCATGAATATTACATTAAAAAGGAAGAACTAGCCCCTCTCATGGGCTACGTCAGAGGAATAATGGTAGAGTTCCCTTTTGAACCTACACTGCACCATATTCCCCAATCATAGAATGTTCATTCTGAAACAGTAGCATACCCTGATTAGGCAAAATAAATATTCCACATCATGCATAAAATTATGGTCTCATAGATCACCATCTGAGACATGGAAGAAATCAATTAGGCCAACACTACTCTAGAGCGTGATGAATTGGTATCTACCCCTATATGGATGGAGGACATAATTGATTATATCCAGATGGGACCCTCCAAATAGAATGAGACAAAAGAGGATAGATTAGGTAGTGAGAAGTGAAATTTCCCGTTGGGATGACCCAAATGAGAAAAAATCCATTTATAAGAGATGATTCAACGAAATCCTCTTCATATGAATTGCAAAAAGAGAAATTCCCACCATCATGGAAGAATATCATCCATGCTCTTGCGACAATTATCAACTTGGGAATAGGATCTCCCACCAAATCTAGGGTTTGGGTTACATTGTAAAAAACATGATTAAAAAATATATGGAATTCAGTGGAAAATTTCATGGATTACATATTGATACAAATGTTATCCATCAACCCTGGGAATTGTTACATAAAACATAATATTTATATCCATTTTCTGTATGAGGAGTGGACGTTTTGGGGCCATATCCCCCAACCCTGAATAAGAATTTTGAGTACATCCATACTGATACTAAATTATTTTCACAATTGGATGAGGAAATAACCCTCAATGAATTTGGGATTAAGAACATAATCAACTTCATAATGTCCTATATCATCACCAAAATTAGAATCCCTCACATGATACTGACAGACAACGACACCAACTTTTGTTCCACAAAGTTGAAGAAATTTTCCAAGGAATATAATATCAAGTCCAATCATTCATTCTACCATCATATGATATAAAATAGAAGGATATAGCCCTTCAATAAGACTGTCTCAAATATAATATGAAATATGGTGAATAAGAATATGAAATCATGGTTGGAAAATCTCCTCCATACTTTATGGGCCCAACGCACCACCAAACATACTTCTATAAAAGAAAATTCATATTTATTGGTGTATGGAAACAAGACAGTGTTTCATATAGAACTCAAGTTTCCCTATCTTAGAATACAATTTTCGGAAAACTCTTAGATGATATGAAATCAAAAAAGAAAATTTATGAGTTGGGGAGACTTGATGAGAACAATTTTCATACATTTCA
This sequence comes from Viscum album, assembly GCA_963277665.1. Taxonomy (NCBI): domain Eukaryota; kingdom Viridiplantae; phylum Streptophyta; class Magnoliopsida; order Santalales; family Viscaceae; genus Viscum; species Viscum album. Next base: position 2,102,788,539 of record OY728140.1, on the reverse strand, counting down.
TAACCTCAAAGTACATTAGAATTAAATCACACAGTTCTTCAATAAAAAAGGCCCACCTCGGTTCATTCCATTATGGATAAATAGTATTGTCTCTTATAATTTCAATGATACCGATAAATAATACTCCTAATATAGAACCTAAAATGGAAGTTACTTATATCATACATTAGGTCTATCACAACATATCTTACTTACTATCCACAATATATGGGGAGCATGTCACTCTCCCCCAATGAACATTTTCTTGATAAATACATTTCATATTTATCAGTATGAAATAATAAACCTGGTAGTATGATGTTAAACTACCCAAAGAAATCCTAGAAGCAACATGTTAAATTTTATATCATCTCTCATCTAGTCCTCAAGATGTTAAAATGTATTGAACAAATCCTAACCATATGATGTTAAACTATACATAACAAATCTTAACCACATGAAATTAAAATGGTAATAACATTTCCTTATAACATGAAATTAAATTGCATGGAATTTGTCCTCACTATATGATTCTAATATTTATAGGAATCATCATTTTATAAATTATCCACCACACATGTGATAGATCCATGGGAAAGAAAAATGAAAATCCCATGTTCTTGTGTAGGATACTGATTCACATAGTGAATATATTCATCCAAGAACAATATTTTTCTTGATTCTTACCATCACAAGATACATAGTGATTTCTGAACCTCTATTATTGTTCTTATATTTAGTATTACTTTCCTTCCATGTTGGGTGAACCACATCCTTACCATATGATGTTGAATTGCAAAACTCATGTCCACGCAACATGACACTAAACTGAACATTTTTCTAAAAACTATGTGTGTCTTGATTCCTTCCATAATAGAATATATAGTGATGAAGATACCTCCATTATTGGGACAATAAGCATCATTACTATTATTTCATGTTGATTCACCCATGTCCTTACAACATGACATTAAACTGAATGTCTGATGTGCTTATCATACAACATTAAACTCCATGGATTTATATAACTATGAATGGCTTGATTCAAATTTTAGTGAGATACATAGGCATAACTAGATCCTTGATCCTATCCCAACCACTACATGATACAATATTACCCTATGCTTTCCCTCTTTATATTCATACGGTGAGAGAACACTTTTCATTCCTTATTACATAGATCAATCATGAATCATATGGGATGTGGATTTTTGATCAGGGATTCAACTCAAAATTAAGACACATCATCACATGATATGGTTATCAGGGCCTTGAATGTAAGACTATAAAAGGAAACCCATGATTCCTCACTACATGACATTAAAATACATCTTTGATTTCCCTTACAAGACACATAACTATATATCACTCTGGACCTCACTTGAGAGGACCACTACACTTGGTGTTGGTCTCACACAAATCCTCAATTCTAGAAATATGTATGGATTTATTCTTATGGTAATAGGATACATAGCACACCAAGATCCCTAATTATATTCCAATCAAAAAACAATAAACCTAAAAAATTCCCCCTCTATGTAAAAGTAATACCTATACATGGATCATTTTTTTCATGAATTATGTGTGGCTTTATTCAAATCATCACGAGATATGTAGTGACATTCAAACCACTAATCCTAATTCCAGCTACAATAATCAATGATAAAAATTTCCCACTCTGCATATGAGGCAGACCTGCATAGAGAATTTCCCATTCAAGAAATACATAGGGATTGATTCTTGTCACCATGGGATAGGTAGAGACTATTGGATCATTGATTCTTTGGTCCATCTACGATAAAACAAAATGTCCCCATATCCCTATGTATGGGTGATGCCTGCACATAAAACTCCAATTCAAGAAATATGGATATCTTGATTCATGAAATCAAATTATATGTAGCAACACCCAAATCTCCAATCCTTGGCCCCGATACATTTTTAACATTTCTTCATGTTTATTCTCACTTATATACAACGTGATGTTAAAATAAAAGGAGAGAAATATTTCCTTAGAAAATCCCATTAAATTGTACGGAATACAACCTTAACTCTAGAAATTAAACTGTAAGGAGACAACTACATCCTTAGTGAATGATATTATACTACAAGGATAAGGTCTCGGTTTTAAGAAATTAACATTTAAAGAATAATATATCCCCACTGCATGAGGTTAAAATTTATAGGACATAAACTATTATCATTATTTATCAAAGGGCTATGGGATCCCCACCACTGTTCAATTAGAGTATGGGATGAATCATCCATATTTTAAGCCCCATAATCCATAAATTACCTTTAATGTCTTTAGAACCTTAGGTAGTAGAAAAATTTTCATGGACCGTGGAAATAAAAATAAATTACTCCATTTTATCTTTTTGTTGATGAATATGGCCTTAGACCCACAAAATAGAAGCATATTGACCTAATATTAACAGATTTATTATCCTTGTGAGCCTAATATCACCATGTAATAACTCAATGACCAAGGGTGTTCTGGGTCATCCCTAGCAAGATTGTCCCATATCCTTACTCATGATCTAATAACCTCAATCCCAGATTTAAAACAAATCTAATCTCTCTCTCTAAAATATGTTGGATTACTCTTAAGCCAATGTATCCTAATTGGTCCCTTGTAGATCATTTCCTTTATATTATGTACATGTGCATCATGACCTTAAACTTCATGCATTGTGGTCAAATATACGTGACCTTAAACTATATCCTCATACGGTCTAGATCACAAGACCCTAAACTACTAGTGAAAGTGAGAAAAATAATATTTTAGGTTGAAAACTATAATAGGGTGTCCTAAGAAAAGGTCAAGTCTTTACACTCTAAAATATATATCTCAAAAGATTAGGAAAAAATTAGGCCATAAATAAATGAGGCTTAAATCTCACAGGGTTTAACTTATATCCATAGTAAAAACCAATCTATTCTCATTGGATAAAATAGTATAGGAAAAATTTTTGAGTAATGATTTGTTACAATTCCTCTCCATGATGAAATGTTCACTATGAAGTAACACAACTTTTAGGGTGCTCAAACCTTTCTTGAATATTACATTTTCCAAAAATCACACTTCAAGATTTAAGCACATTAGCTTGCCACAAACCATTAATTCCCCCTAGAATGGAAATGTGATCTCTATATTTGAACATTATATTGATACTTAAGGGAATATAACTACCAAATAGAGACTTCCTACCCCAATATAAACGGATTTACATTCTTTGTGATCCTGACGTCACCATGGAAGAACCCAGAACCAAAGGGTGTATTGGGAAATTTCAGGTATGATTTTACCATCACTTCATTATGACTCAAGAACTTTAGGTTATGATTTATAATATTTTTCAGTAGAATATTGAATCACACATGACTTAGGGATTTTATAATGCTAATCTCTATGTTTTCCTAGTGTAGAACAATGGTTTACCAGGGTCATCTCACTTGAAAATAATTCTATTTTTGTTCAGATATTTAATATAATTCACCTAATAAATAATTCTTTTTGTTTTTTATATTTAATTAATGAAATTGAATATAAGAAAATAATTTATATTAAAAAATATGATAAAACTAACATTCAATTATAAATTACTAATTAATTCTAAACAAAATGGAATTAGAGAAGAAAGGATGTTCTCCTGGGAGAATTTTGTGGGAGAACCACCATTGAATAAATTTAAATATAATTAGTGAATTCACTCAATAATATGTGTGAACACCTCAATATACCCCATTTATGAATGAAACATGTACTTGGTGATCGCTAAGAACACCTTCCACCCACTTTCTCAATTGAGGGAAAATGATTGAAGATTATGAAGTAAAACTTTAGACAACTATAGTGAGGATTACACCGATTATAAATTATACTAATAAATAAATAATAGAATATAAAAAAATGTTCATAGGTTCAAGCAACATATTACTCTCTTGGGATATTTTGCATGTTAGTTATTCATGATCATATGTATAAGAGTTCATGATGGTAAGATGAGAAGAAGAAAATAAAATAAGAAGAAGAATTGAAGAACAATATTGGTGAAGAAAATGACCTCAAAAAAAAAAATCAAATAGATTGTATTTAAATTAAACTAAATTAAAATAAAATTTAATTGAAAAATTAAGTTAAAAAGAATAAAAATATACATAAAATAAGAAAATAAATCGGTGAAATAGCTATCCCTCTAGAATCAATCTTCTGGAATTCGAATCATGTTTGATCGACCATATTTTCGAATCACCCCATGGGACCTTCTAATTGGTTGTTCTAAACTTAATTTCCTATCCATTATTTAAATTTTACATTAATTTTACTCATCTATAAGAATTTATAGAATAAATATTGAGTATCACTTTTCTAGGTTGAAAATTCATAAATATTCCTTAAATGTAAATCATTCATTAACCACCTTATTTATTTCATAACTCCATGATATTTTTTTGATGATAAGATTCTATGAGTACTAGTTCAATTCTAGGTGGAATCACCTAAAGTGAAGGTGTTTATACTAAGTTATTCCTCAGTTATGGAGGTAGGGTCCATGCTATCTTCCCAGAAGGTTTCCCATCTTTATTGATTTTTCGGTCACTATATGTTTGAATAAGATCTTGTCCCAGTAGATATAGGTTAATCCAATGAATTTAGGAATTCTTGAAAAAAGGATCCTGTAAATTGGATTGATATTATAAATTTTATGGTCAAAATATTGATGTTACATAAAACTATTTAATTTCAAGAATTGACTAATTTTCAAATTTTATCCCAAAATAGACCATAACTCTAGATATATTATAAATAAACTCAAATTGAAAAATGAAGAGTGTTTAAATAATTTAAATACATATAAAATATTTGTAAAATATTATCTTTATCAATTCCATCACACTTAAACCATTCTTGTCCTTAGGAATAAAATCTCAACATGTAATTCAAAGGGCACCAATGTTACCTATATTTAAATTATAAAACCTTATAAATCAAATAATTATCAATGTAAAATAAAATTTTCAAAAACAAACATTAAATATCAATTTAATTTTTCAATTTTAAAAGAAATAATAAATTTAGGTATTTTAATTTTCCCCTTAAAAATGATGGAAAATATCATTTCATTCATTCATGTTCCACAATTTATTATTATTAAACTTGCCAAATCATTATCTACCTCTCTATTAAATATTTTCTCTCATCACTCATGATACAATTCAAGTATGTTTATGATTATATAATGAAAAATTATCCTTATCCATAGGCTTGTAAAGGAACTACTTTCTCTAATTTTTAAATAAAAAAGTCATATAAAATAATGAGTGATGAAAATATATTTGATGATAAGTTTAGAGAATTTAATTTTGGTGAATAAATTCCTCAAGATAAAAATGAATCAATTGAAGAAATCATACTCTATCTCAACCATATCCAAAATCCTAGAAGATTCACAAAGATTATCATGTTGAGAATGTAATTGGCAATGTTAATTCTAGTATTAAAATTAGAAACTCTATTTTAAATTTTGTGCCAATTCTGATTTTATTTATAATTTTCTTCTTCTTAATTTAATGATTCTTTGATAGTTGAAAACTAGATTGTTTCTATGCGAGATGAATTAAATCGGTTTGTTATAAATATTGTTTGGACTTTATTAAAATTGCCTAAGGATAAAACAGTCATTGGAACTATGTGGATATTTAAAAACAAGCTGGATGAATCTAGACAGATTGTAAAAAATAAATCAACATTTGTTTCTCAAGGATACTCTCAATAATAGGGTATAGGCTTTGAAGATTATTTTTTTACCTATTTCCTTGTAAGAGGCAATTGGAATTTTATTGGATTTTTCTTGTTTTCAAAGTTTGAATTTATAGAAAATGGATGTAAAAACGGCTTTCTTAAATGGTTTATAATTGAAGATGTTTATGTTTCTCAACCCCTAGTCTTGAAATTGAAAATTTTCCTAACCATGTTTTTAAACTATCTAAATCTTCTTACAGTCTCAAACAAGCACCTCATGCTTTGTATGATAGACTTTCTTTCTTTTTGTTAAGTAATGGTTTCAAAAAGGAAATGTTGATCAAACTATTTTTATTAAAAGAACTCATGATTATTTTTTAATTGTTAAAATTTATGTTGATGATATAGTTTTTGGGTCATCTAGTGAAAAACATTATAATAAATTTTATTCTTTGATGTATTCTAAATTTGATATGAGTTTAATGCAAGAATTAAAATTATTTATTAGGATTCAAATTTTTCATTGAAAATATGGAATTATTCTTAATCAATCTAAGTATTCTAAATAGTTAGTTAAAATATTTGGTCTTTATTAAACTAAATCTATGAAAAATCCTATCAGTAGTAATTTTAAATTAAATATTGATGCTTCTGGTAAATCAGTTGATTTTAAAATTTATAGTGGTATGATAGGTAACTTGCTTTATTTAACTATACTTAGACTCAATATAATTTTTAGTGTTTTTTAGGTGCTATATTTCAAGAATATCCTAAAGAAATTAACATTATAGATGTAAAATTAATAATTACATATGTTAAAGGAACTATTGATTTTGGTTTATTTTATCTAAAATATATCTATTTTGATTTAACATCTTATTCTGATTCTGATTTAGAAGACTTTAGAATTGATCAAAAAATCACATCAAGTATGTGTCATTTTTTGAGAAAAATATTGATTTCCTGTCATCTAAGAAATAATCATTAGTTGTTTTATCTACTATAGGAGTTAAGTATATATATGATGCTAGTAGTTTAGCTCAATGTTTATAGATTAAATAGACATTATGTGATTTTGATGTTTATCATAATAAACTACCTATTTATTGTGATAATATTTCTGCAATTTATATTTCTAAAAACAACTTAAAAAATAGAAAAAATAAAATTGATCTTAGATTTCATTTTATTAGAGATCATGTAAACAAGGGTGATATTTTTTTAAAATTTATACCTTTTGAAAAACATCTAGAAGATATTTTTACAAAGTCTTCAGACTCTTTTCAGTTTAAAAAAAATTAAATTTGAACTTGGTATGTTTGAATTTTAATTTTTAATACATTCGTTTAAGGAGAGTTTGTTTTAACTCTTTTTTTATTTTAAAAAAAGGGGGATAAATAACTTTTTTTATTCATTTCAAAAAAATGGATTTGGGAGAGATATTTTGGGATAAAATGGGGAGTAATAAATAGGGAGAAATAAATTGTTTTTAAGTGTTTTTAAAATTGGTTTAAAATGTTTTTAAAATATGTTTAATTGTTCAAAATATTTAGTTTATTAATCAAACAAAAAGTGGGATATGGTTTGTGTGTGTGTATTCTCTTTTTTTATTACTTTTTTGATTACTTGGGGAGATTGTTTTTCCATGTGCATATTTTATTTCGTTTGATTACATGTAATTTTCATTTTAAAACATTTATTTATATTGATTATTTATTAAAATATTGTGTATTTATTTGTATTATTCTTATTAAATTGGTTATATAAGAGATTTATCTACATTTAATTACTTTATGAGGAATTCTGAAAATTCATTTTTATTAATCTAAAAATTCAATTAATTTGCTGATGTAGTTTTAGAAACTCTAAAGAAAATGGTTTTAAAAAGTTTCTATATTTATTTTATACAACTTATACAGATATTATATTATTATGAAATGATTTTATATAAATAAAACATTTTTATCATGATTTTAATAGTTTACGTAGAAGTCTAACAATGTCTTTTTAATGTTTATTAAATTTCTTAGAGTTCTGCTTTGTTTTTTCAGAATTGATGTTTTCGAGAATGTTATTTGATATAATTTTTGATTATATTTGAAAAGTGTATGTTAGATTTATTTTATTCTTGATTTTTTGGAAATATAATAAGTTTTTCTACAAATAAGGATAGTTGAACAAAGTCTGAATCTACTTTTTAGATCCCTTAAAAATTCGTTGAAATTTGTAAAAGTATGGTGTCCATTTTTTTCACAAATTATGGGAAACCCTACTTTTAAAATAGTGGAAAGTATGGTTAATAAAACCTATGTTACTTTTTCATCATCCATATTCTACATTACTATACATGAATAGGTAAAAGTAGGTTTATCATCCCTATGATACTATTTATTCCCTACATTACGTTACTCTTCATTAATAGTGCAAAGTATGACTCATCAACCCTTCATTACTGTTCATTTTGCAAAGTATGGTTCATCAAACATTTTTTACCATTAATTAGAAACATTATGTTACTATTAATGAATAGTAAAATGTATGGTTCATCAACCCTACGTTACTATTCATTTTGAACTAACTATTTATTCTGTTCATTTTTTAAATTGATTTTCTGTATATATTTGGATTATTTTTAAAGGTTTTTCTGCTGAAAAAAATTATCATTAAATATAAGGATTATAATCGAAGACTGTATAATTTTATTGGTTAAATATTTAGAGAGAAAAATTATTAATTTTTCAATGAATTTATCTCATTAATTTGGTGGTTTTAAAATTGTGTAAATTAATTTTTTTTAATTTAATTATGGATTGTGATTCTATTTTTTATGAATGATTTTGTTGAAAGTTAAAGGAGATTGATTGGATTTTAATTATTGTTTTAAATCATTAAATGATACTATATTTTTGGAGATATATTTAGAAGAATTATTAAATTTATGTTATATTATTTTTAAGATTTATTATACTGGAATAAAGAGGAAAAATGATATATTTTACATGGAGCTATTTATGAACGCTCATGACTCAATTTATTTTTGAGTATCCCAAGGAAGAGGAGTTGCTGTAAATACTGAATATATACTCAATATATATCATTCTCTCTTTAAATAATAAATAAATATATGATATCAAAATAGAAATTAAAAGACACAATTTAACTTTTTTGATAGTTTGTTTTTTCGAAGGGAAGGTGTTGTGAACTTTAAACATGTTGTGAAATCTAAAACATCCTATGACACTCTGTTTCATCAACTACAAGATATATTAAAGGTTGAATTAATTCTTCTTTAAGTATAATTTTATTGATGAGAAGAGCTGACCTAATCCTCAACAAATTTTACCTGTGCTTCAATTATATTTCTGGTCATTCGTATGGTTGTGAGGTAGTAACACTATTTTCTATCTATCACATGCACTCTATTTTCTAGTTTATGTTTTTTTCACATAAAATCCTTATTTGTTATTCTATTTTCACTGTTTGTTACTCCTATATTCAATAATCAGGATCTAAGGGTTGTGACTCCAAGTATCTAAATTCAGGACATTTCGGGTTGTTACTCCCAGCGTCTTAAGTAAGGTTGTAAAAATTGTGACACACCAAAAAAAGTTAGTGTCGTGTTTATCCATACACTAGAATAATGTTTTGTAATTAGGATATGATTCCACGATAAAAATAATTTTTAGTGCATAGGTATGCCTTATCGAGTATAGAGGTATAAGAGTATAAGTTGGCCCACTTCGGACCGAACAACTATAAAGAACATCCTTGTGTTGTTTAATTTTTCCACTACTAATTAACTATAATAATTACCATTGATACTTAATTTTGTTAATCAATTTTTTTTGAAATATTTAGTCAGGTCTACTCAATCCCCTCTATACCATCTTCCATTACCCTATCCTACTTAACAAAACGTTGTGAGGATGACCAAATTTCACCCACGACACTAATTAGAGGCCTCCCCAGAGACTTAGGTGGACATTTACATTCTTTAGAACCAAAACCTTGTCCCATTGGATGTATCTCATGAGGGGAGGGGGGCGGGGATTTTTACCCCTGTGAAATGATCATCGACAAGTCTATTAGGGAAGAAATGCTATAAATATTTTTATTGTTTTCTCTACAAAGAAAAAGAAGAAAAAGGTGTCCAAAATTCGTGGATTGTGTGAACCTATAAAAAACACAAAGGAAATGCATAACACGTGACCTCTAAGATATGAAACAAATCCCCATTAACAAGACCTTTTGTTCTTTTGAGTACATCCAAGACACTCACTGATCATAAGGAAGCTGCCAGATGATCTCCCCCCATGCCACACAACTTGTTAGGTGGAAGGCTCATGAAAACCCTTAAAAAATCCATGTAAAATAAGAAGAAAAATATTCAAAAGTTGGAAGCCTTTTTAGGAAATAAATCTACATGCGACATGAACATATAGTTCCAAAGACACTGCATAAGCCTTGGTGACATACCCATCTTGTTGTATAAGAGCCCACTGAAATTTAACCCTCATCCCATGAAGGGTTTCAAACATGTCTATGTGGTTATGTGCTCCCCTATAGTTCTAATGAAATTCAAAATCATTGCCCACGATAATGCCCACACATCACCACAAGACCTGTATTGGTCATGTAATTTATCCTTGATGAAAAGAGTTATTGTCTTCGACAACAATTATACAAAATCCTGAGATCCTCTATCCTTGTAGAGTAAATCAAGAAATAAAAATGGAAATAACATGAGATTATATTGAGGGGAAGATACACTGATTTTATAAAAATAGAGTTATACACCCCAGGAGATCACCTTTGATCATAAAAATACCCTCAACAATACATAACCATCCTGTAAGACCCCTTTTCATGACCACTCGATTTGATGAAGGTCCCCATGGAAAGACACTTTATTTCATGTAAGGTCTCAGAAAAAGAATCTCTATTCATGTGAAATCCTTTCAACATGCATTCTGATCTCGCAAAGGTCCCCAAACAAGTGTATATAACCTTGTAAAATCCACTTCGAATATCAACATGATTATGAATGATCCATTTTATTGGAAAAAATTCAATTGATAGAGCACTTACATGATGATGTTGTGGTCATTAAAAATCACGTGACACTTGCAGCTGGATCATGCGAAGAGTGTAATACCAAATACCTCTAGTGAGTCCCACCCAAATCTATGAGATATGAACTAAACAAGGTGGAATATAACTTGGGTGGAAATTCCGTTAAATCCCTCCCCCTATATATAAAAAATGAATTTTGGATCCATCCACCAGTGTATCCAAGAATCATATTAGACTTCTTGGAGTGGATAATCTCATGATCACAAAGTTTTTTAACCCAATAAAACCTAGGGAAAAAAATATGGATCGTGAATAATTCATAGGTACTTCAGGTGATCACTTGGGATGACACGAAGGAATTTTGACATATCAGTTAGGCTATGAAAAGGAGGTATTGGATATTTGATACATCAAACAAAACCAAAAAAATACAACACATAAAAAATCCATGGAACAGATTCAATAAAAATTGGAATAAAGGCTAAAAGATAGGAGACTTATGTGAAGTACATATACACCGATCCTCATGAACATATCATGCCTCATATAGATCACGAGACAACACTAGGACATAAATCAGAAACCACGATACATATTATCAACATGGGGTTATGATCAGGCGATGTCCTCCAGATATTTCATGAAAGTTTCATGACAATCTCAAGGTATGTCCCCAATTTCTTATGAATCCTTCCAGGCTCACCATCTAAATATTTAAAATTCTTTATAAAATTCACCCAAATTATGGGATGAAACCAGTGTGTGTCAACAAGGTCATAGGAAGTCCAATAGGATAACCATGCAAATTGCGTGATACTCCCCAGACATATTAGAATGATCATGTGATATTTTATAGTAATGTCATATGAGATCATGCGATAACCTCCAAGACAAGTCAGTTATGTCTTTCAATCTCCTTCAGAGAAGTGAGACTTGATCATGTGACATTATTCATTAGCTCCATTCATATTATGTAACATCCCATAGAAAATTAAACTAGAGAATATGATTATCTATGGAATTTTCCATGATACATATAAACATGTCCAAATATCCAGTAACTACCTAAACATTTTGAATGAAAAATGTTTCATGAAAATATGTGCTATATTATATTACAGAAAAAAATATCTCCTTAAAAATTAATTCAGTATAAATTAAAAGGTAACCATTGGGTTTTGATCATTATATAATTGTTGGTCAATTATGGTCATTGGTAAATATTATTGTTGGAAACTATACTCTTAATAATATGTTTAATGTTGTAATTATTGTTTATAAGTAGAAATTACAAAGGAAAATTGATACAGAAAGAAGACTTGATGCCCTCATCTACTAGGGACATTTCATATGAAGACGATTTATTGTAAATTAGGAAGGAGGTAGTATCTTTGAGCTTCTCTCTTGACTAATCCCAATTCTAGCTTCAATATGTCATTATTTAACAAAATTGCATATGAGAGATGTCCAAGTTAGTAAAGATTACCACTCGGGAAATATTAGCTCAACCACCCCATGGGTCTATAACTATCTTACACTTTACCCTTAGGTTGTATGAGGATGTTATAAGGGTTTATGTGTCAAGGTAATAGTTAATTATTGTAAAATCCCATTATATAAATAATTTTATTTTTCCATTAATCTCTTTTGGACTTTAGTTTTTCTTAAAAATATGATGAATTTGATAAATTAATTTATTGGACAGAAATTGTAATTTTCAGAAACAATGTCATTATATTAATAAACAATATTATCATTAATAATGTCTATTTTAATGAAATAGTATGATTAAATCACTTATTTAAATTTAAAAGATAAAATAACGTTATTTTTTTAAGTGTAAAAATTTTACTATGCATTCACTATGCATTTTCTATCTGCTATTATATTTAATAAATAATTATTTTTATAGTTAAAAGTTAAATTTAACATATTTAGAGAATTATTATGATAAAATAAATATCATTTTTAAATCAAAACTTTGATATTAGGTTAGGGTTAATTTATGAGAATTTATAAAATACGTTAGTTTTTATGAACAATAAAAATACAATTTGAGTTTTTAGTATGTTTAATGAAATAATGACTATATAATAATGATTTAATGAGTAATATTTTTTTTTCAACTATTGTGAATTAAAATATTATAATAGGTGTCCCAAGTGTCCAATACCCTACTAAAATACAATTACAAGCCCATGGTTTTGTAAATACCACTAATGAGGTGTTTGAAGAAATTAATAAAAAACTCGCTCACTTTTGCTAAAAATACCCTCCCATTTATTATCTTTTTCATTAAAAATTTATCCTCCATGAATATATGATATTATTACCTCCCAAGGAGTCCTCCCATAGTTTCCTCAATCCCTCAAGGTCCCAATATTAAAGTTTTAGGAGTTACCCTTCAAGGTATGGGAAATATCAAAATCACTTTTCCTTTCATGGTCTCTTTTTATGTGGTATGTATTTCAAATTACCATATCATATTCTTATATAAATTTTATTCTATCTATTTACTGTATTTAGTATATTTTATGAATTGTATAACATTTTCCCATCTCTTATTATTGTTTTCTAAAACCAATTTTCATACTCGTTTTTCTTCCAAATTTTATTCTCAAAATTTCTCTTATTTTCTTAAGAAATTATTATATTTTCTTTATGTGAGTAACTATACCTCTTTATTTTAAGGGTTTATTAAAAAAGGTGTAAAAAGTATATATTTTATATAGTAATTAACATATATAAAACCCTTAATCTATTTTATATGAGATATAAATGACATAATGATCATGTTTTTAAGCACCTTTTAAAAACCATGATTTTGATACGAAACCTATTAATTTTATTCTCCAAGGATTTTTTATGAGATAATTAATTATGATATATGCATATCACATGATATTTAAAAAATATTATTGTATCACCATGGTATCTCTCCAATACATTGGTTAAATAATTTAATCTCTAGAGTTGACATGTTTTACGATACCATGGTGAATTACCTTGGTAAATTTTAGGACACCTTAGTGATAAAGCATGGTGATATGATTTAGAATATCTCAATTAATGGTTTTAACCAAATTTATATGTTATAAATAATGTTATATTCATTATTATATGACTCTTTTACCATATATCATGCTTTTGTGATATTTCTCAAGTTCATATTGATATTCCTCATGATCACAAGTAAACAATTTCTCTTGTTTTCCCTTACTGGGCCTTATTCTCACCCTTTACTCTGATATATGTCCCTAGGTTATGAGATTGAAAAAATCTACATAGGATAAAACTTGAATAATCCTTTTAAGTGGAATATAATAATATTTTTTTCATGTATTATGTACCTTTTTTTTCAAGAAACTCAACTTTAAAAGGTCCCCTATTTGTATAGTGTAATAAAAATTTATGTAATAAAAATGTTAGATACCATAGTTAGTATAAAAGGATGGTTTAGTTATTTGTAAAAATTTGGTTTTTAATATTTAGGAATAACCGTTTATAAAATTTTAAATATAATAAACCTTTTTGGTATTTTGAGGAAATACTACGTAAGTAGTTTCTGAAAAAATAAATACATGTTAGGATATGAACAAGTGGATGTGGCTAAAGCATAGATGTACCTAGGGGAAAAAACTATGACAAGGTGCATCAGTCTTGAATTTACATAACCTTATACACAATAATGAACCTTACTACACTCCAGGGTTGACAGTCCTTGGGGATATTTTTGGTTAATAAAAATCTTTTTATGAACCATTATGAAAGATTTATAGAAAATTTAATTGTTTTTAAAGAATAACATGTTTAAGCATGATGATTTAAGATATAAAAATTAATTTAAAATTATAATATTATTAAAATAAACACATTTCCCACTAATTTTTTCTTCTTTTAGAAAATGGATAGAAATACAAGAAACTTCATAAATGGTGAGTGCAATGGACCATGAGTTAATGGCACTTCAATAGAAGCCGAAATGGTAATATTAATGGGAATGATGAATCATATGATTTGTGTTATAGGTAATAACATGAATCAAGATGAGATACATGATTCAACTTAAGGGAAAAACTTTTTGTTGAGTATTTTATGCATCAATTACCACTAGATATCAGTGGATATACCGAACCATGGATTGCTGAACAATAGATATGCTCAATATAAAATATCTTTTCTATACTCCTTTGTTCAGAATAATAGAATGTCACCATAGATATGTACCACTTAGAGGGATAAGCTAATTAGAATTTGAATATGGTTAAATACATGAATCCATGAAGGGATATTGATGATATTTAGTGGGAAGAGTTCAAAGGAACCTTTTTCCAAAAATATTTTCCCCGTTTGATGAGAATGAAAATGGAGAAAGAATTTATAGAATAGAATTAAAAGAAAAATGAATCTATAGGAAGATATAAGATAAAATTCACAGTACTTTTCCATTAAACCTCTATCGTTTTACTAGATCCTAAAGGAAAGGTTTATAGATTCTTTTCTAGACTAATACCCCATATATAGAAGAATCTAACAACCGAGAATATAAAAACATTGAGGTGATTGCAAGTGGTGCTATGAAAGATGAACTAGAGTTTAGAGAGATGTTATGGCCTATATATCAAATGAAAAAAATAGATATTTGGAGCCAAACATGGGTATGATATTTGATCAAGGAATGGGAGGAAAGACTTTGAAACTTTCCACACACAACAAATGTGGGAAGAAGAATTTAGGGAACTCCCTGCTCGGGAGTGGGAAATGTTACAAGTGTGAATGAGAAGGAAATATTTCTTGGAATTGTTGTAGTGAGGTGATGCCTGAACTTATCGATACTAAAAACAAATGGATTATAGTGAAGAACCTTCATGAAGTCTAATGATTCATGTTTGGAAAACTTTTCCACTTTTCCAATCACTATCCAAATCTGAGGGCATTGGAGGGGAATCACCATCAACCTCACCATAGGCCAAGGGATTAAGGTCATGATTTTTATATTTGTATGGATGAAGTTAAATAACCAAATGATGTGGTGGTAGGTAGTCTCGCATTTCTCTGAAATCTAGAAAGTACATTTTTGATTCTGGTTATATGCATTCCTTTATTGCCTCCATGTTTTCAAAGAATATAGAATCAATACATGAACTAAAATAAGTAAAACTACTAGTCAATAATCCTATAGGGATTATCCAAGAATCAACAATGTATATAATCTCTAGTATTTACTTTGGAGACCATAATATCATTGTATATCTTCTAGTCATTGTCATGATGGAATTTGACATTATAGTAGGGAAGTTATGGTTATCAAAGTATATTACTAAGATCATCTTCATATGTAAGAAAATATCAACAGTCTTGAATGGAAAACATTTAATTGTTTTCAAAGTTGAGATATCTCAAACTGATATTTTTCTATAATCACTTACCATATCTTTCTTTATTAAAATTATTAATGAATATAATGAAGTAAACTAATGTATATGAATAGTGAATTCCCCTATCATTCAGGAATGCATTGACATATATCCTAAGGAGTTACCTGTTCTAAATCTATAATGAGAAGAAGATTTCTAAATTATGATCATTCATGGTTTGAAGCTGATTTCAAAGACCCTGTATAGAATGGAAAATTTGGAGACAAAGGAATTAAAGAAGAAAATACAAGATCTTTTGAAGAAGGGGTTTACCCAACCAAGTGTGTCTCTTTGGGGAGAACCTATTTTATTTGTGAATATGAAGGATGGATCAATGTGGATATTCATTTATTATTGGGAAATTAAGGGGATCACAATGAAAAACAAGTAGCCTCTTCCATGAATTGATGATTTATTCAACCATCTCTATGGGGTTCAATTATTCTCCTAGATTGATCGTTGATCTGGTTAACATCAATTGAGGGTGAATAAAGAAGATATTAAAAAATACACCTTCTAATCAAGATATAAGAATTATGATTTTGTTTTTATTCCCTTTGAAATAACTAATACTCCTATATTTATAGATTGTATGAATAGAGTATTTAACGACTACCTTGATAACTTTTTGGAATTTTTATTGATGATATCCTAATATATTACAAAAGTATTAAGAATCATGAGGATAATTTAAGGATTATATTGAAAACTCCGATAAAGAAAATTCTATTAGTAAAGTTTAGAAAATGTGAATTTGGGTTACAAAAAGATTCATTCTTAGGGCACATTGTAATCAATGAAGGAATCTTAGTTGACTCTTTAAAGAAAAAGGTTTCTAAGTAGTAGCCTCATCATAAAATAGTCAAAGATATTTGTAGTCACCTTTGTTTATTAGGATATTATAGAAGGTTTTTGAAACAAAATTAATGGATTTCTAATCCACTAACCATGTTAACATGAAATGGGTCAAGTTAATCTAGATAATGAAATGCGAAGAATGTTTTCAAGAGTGGAATAATAGATTCGTTACTACCCTTGTGTTAAATATACCCTCTAGCGAAGAAGGATTTGTTATTTTTAGCAATGAATGTATTAATGGAATTGGGTGTGTTATTATGGAAAATGAAAAGTTGATTGATTATGTGTAACATCCCAGGTAAATAAAGAATATGACATTTCATATTTATCCATATTTGTGAATAAAATATTTAAATGACTTTAAAGGGGACGCTATGCTCGATGGCGTACCCAACACGCAACAACGAGTTTCTTGGGAATCTTACGTTGCACTCTAATAATAAAATAATATTATTTTAAATGGTAGTTAACATGTAGCCGTTGTAATGGAGGGAATGGATAGAAATAACTGAAATATGATTATATATGTTTTTAAATGTTTTTACAATTATCCAATAAAGGATAGAGGCTTAAAATACGGAAAGAATTCGATTTTAGGCATATATGCCCTAGTTTTCACTAAAGGTTCACTTATCGCCTTTTGATGGCGAACTGTCATTAAATATAGTTTTGATCACTCTTATACATTCTTTTGGACCAAATAAAACTCTTATTAAGAATCGGGACATCAAATTTTACTTTGTGTAAATTTTTGGTATTTTTCTGATAAAGTTCATTTTTTAATGAATAGTGTAAAATGTTGTGTTTTAATTCAAAACCTCTTTTTAATCTAATTTATTTATATGATTAGATAATATTTTGAATTGTTTTTAAAGTTAAATTAGAAAATATTTTTACCATTTAATCCAATAGTGGTGGTTGGAATTAATTTCACTTTGAAATCGGACTTAAACTGGTGTCAATCTTTTGATACTTATTGTTTTATAAAAACACGCTATTTGCTCTGACAGCGGGAATTAATTATTAAATTAATTAATGTGACTAATATGTTTTGAATTTTGTAAAACGGACTTCATTTTTGAATTCAGAATATCAAATATAGCTTAGGGTGAATTTTTGGTAATTTTCTGAAAAACTTCAATTTTTGATGAATAGTGAAACCACTAAGTGATAATCAAGCAAACTGATTTTTCAGTTAAATGAAAGTTTACCACTAATGTGTATTGAATTTTGAAAATCCGACATACATGGTTGTCATTAAGAAGTAAAATGTGGTTCAATGGGATTATAATAATTTTTTGGTGAATAGTAACTCATTAAGTTCTTAATCGCGATTAGTGGTAATTAGGGTAGTTTAAGGTATAAATAATGCTTTAATAATATAAAATGACCTAGACACATGTCCCAACCCTATTGGTTATGTCAGGGCCGACCAAGACAAGCCATGGCCTAACTTGGGGACCCCATGGATCCACTTTTGTTGGGAAATAACATAAAATACTTTTTATTTAATGTTAAAGTGAAAATGACACTAACATAGTATGTTTTACTAAAACAATTTTTAAGTGGGGTTATACAAGTCCAAATTTTGATTATAAATAGTCATTGGAAAGATAAAAATATTTCCTATATCATAGTATTTTTTTTATAATTTTTAGACATTAAAGAAATTAAATTATTTATGACATAATAATGATGCAGCGATGACATCATTATTTGACAATTTAATTAAAATGGAAAGATAATGAAAAATATACAATATACACATGGACAAAACCAATTGGATGAGTGGATTTCGATGCCTTATCACCTTATCCACGAATTCTATCAATGTGGGACCCTTTAGAACCGAAAAGCATTTTCAAATAATGTAATATTTCATTGCTTTCCAAAAGTGCCCCTCCTCTCCTCTTATAAAAGGCCCCCACCTCTACCTCTTTTCCCACACCCCTCAAGCCTTTGGCTCGGCCAACCCCTGCCCATTTACTCTCTCAACATCCCTCTCCTCATCCTAGAGGATCCCCTTTGGGCAGAATCCTTTCAAAGGAAGCCTTTAGGCTCAAATCAAAAGGAGATTACACTTTTAAAGGTAACTCATTCTCTCTTGTTCATTTGTTTTATTTTGCTTCTCCAAACCTATAATCTCTTTTTATTTACTTCTTTTGTAACAACACCAGTATCTTCAATATACTAGGATGTTGTTACAAGATTTATTTTAGCTACACTCTCACACAACTACATCAAATGGTTAAAGAACATACGGTTTCCGTGGACGGTGAAATTCTGCCTCCCGAAACGATGATTGTTCAATACTCATTTAACACCTTCAAAGGTGGCCATTATGATGTCACTATTTTTATATATGATATATAATATGTTTATGTTTTATTTATGCTTCTGTATTTTTCATTTTTGTCTTACCTTTGTGGCTTCCATTATGGGTATACGCGATATCTTCATTTAAGGAAGTGCGGACTACCGCCCCCTCAAAGTGATTTGATTCGTTAAATACCATATGTGGGATGTATAAAGGATGGAAATATGATATTATATATGATATTATACTGGAATTATAATATACCTTTATATCATTATTATTCCATTCTATAAAATACGAAATAGAAATGAAAGTAGCGTTCATGCGTACGTACGGCTTACCGTCTCCATGAACGGTGCATTTCATTTCTTACCTCTAAATGATTATGTAATGTTATAAATGCATGCATGTACTGGATATATATGAAATATATGATATCTACATAATGAATACAATTCTGGATATAATAAACATTTGGCCACACGAACAACATGTAATTGTAAGAAGACCACTTTCGACTTAAGAACCAAATATCGGCAAAACAAATATTATTAACTTAAATGATTACATAATGTTTATGACAAGGTAATAATTGGTATAAAAGTAATAATGAACTTGAAAAGGGTTCTTAAGGAATTATAAATTAACTCAAGTTTATTATTCAGGAGATTAAAGAATGATCGAGTCAAGTCGGACCCGAGGTAAGGGATCCTACAACTCTCTTTCTTTTTAAGTACATTCTTTTATGTAATTTCTTTTAAGCTCATCTTTATTATGATTGGGATGTTATTTTATATTACTCCTACTGTAATTTTTATGTTCATGTGATGAGAGACCCTATTCTCTCTCATCAATCCTTTTGGATGTTTTATGTGGCGCCGTTAGGCTGCCGAGTTTTCGTAAGGGATTTTTCATCTCACTTTTATCCCCGTGAGATTTATGCTACATTTGCCACAATTTCCTTTGAGTGGTGTATGTACTGCCCATTATTCTACTCTTTGTGTAATATACTTTCGTTTATGAGTATTTACATCAATGATTTATTGCCCTTCTTTCATGGGGTGTATGTTTTGAAAGATACCCAATTCGGTAAGGGAACCTTTCACCCTTCCTCTTTTTAAAAGACTTCTTTTATTGGGTCTTTTAATTTACATATTGTTATGTTGGGATATGTTCTCATATATCCTTAATGATGTAAATTTTGTGTCCAAGTGATGAGATACTCTTTTTATCTCTCATCAACTCATTTTGATGTGACGTCGTTAGGCTGTCAAGGGAACTTCTTAACCCAATTTCGATTTCTTTGGGTTCAACTTGTAGTCATTAAATATGTCATCCATTGAATATGTGTGAATGACCTTTTATTGTTTTACACTTAATATCCACTTATATTGGGTGTCTATATATTTGTCACACATATTTTTTGAGATTTATTTGTCCTTAATTTAAGGATACCTTCTTTATAAGGTATTTCATCACATTTGACATTTCTATTGAGGGTTCATTGTTGTTATGCACCAATTCACTCTTATATGGTGTATATACTGTCCTTTGGAGTATTATATCATGAATCCTTTTATTCTCATGATATTATAAAGTTCTGACTAAATGTTATTCCTTGATTATTGTATTCAAGTGTCTCTAATTTTGGTAAAACCCCTTTAACCAAAATATCGTTTTAAATGTTTTAGTTATTTGTTCTTATTAATATCCATGTTTTCAAAATGGTTTTAAGGATTTATTTATATGGATATTAATGGTTTAAAATGTTAAAAGCTTCAAGGTGGTATGGGACACTTTGATTCAAAAATCTTTTTTATTAAATGTTTTAAATGGTTTTGGAAATGGTTTCTTTTATATGGATTCATTATTTCAAAATACTAAAATGTTATGTTGTGTTTGAAATGTGGAAATGTTTTGTTTCCTTTATGAATATTTTATGTGATACGTGTATGTTATGGTTCTTGGGCATTGTTATGAAAACGGGTGGTTCCGTGATAAACTAAGGGCGGGTGAGCCCGTTATAGCTCTCCAATGCATTGGGTAACGCGAAGGAGTGAAACGTTAAGGTTTCTCCGAAGAGATTTAGGGAATATACTGTGATGGGTATTCCAAACGTAACCAAGAGGGTTACTCCCTACATAAGAATGTTATGAATGCCTCAAGTTACCTTTATGTCTTATGATTTCTATGATTTATTCATGGTTTGATGAGGTATGTTAAAGTGCCTTTGTTTTATGGGTAAAGTATGATTTCATTCTTATGTATATATGAACTCATGTTTCCTTTCCATATTTTTATAACTCTTACTGAGCTTTTTATGCTCATCCCAAGTTTTTGAAATGTTTTTCACAGGTCAAGGGAAAGGTACATGATGTGATGATAGTGTCAAGGATGTGTCAAGAAAGAATCCGTGTTATATTTTAAATATGTTCCCGTTGATGGGAAGAATGAATGCTGACTTTTATGTAACCACTTTGTTTAAATGTGGAATGTAATGCAAGTTTCATGATCTAATTCTCTAAAACTCTAAACCTGAAAAGATCCTCAATGTGTAATCTTGTAATAACTCAAGATTAAGTAAGTTTTAAGGCTGGGGCCTTATAGTTGGTATCAAAGGTCGGTTTAGATAACTTTAGAGGTTAGGGTATTCTTTAAGCATAAGTGACATTACCATAATGGTTAGAATTTCAGAAAGAGTCCTAATTTTAGATAATGTGAATGAGTAAGTATATCTTAGAGTCTACCTTCCTCATTAGTACATGATGTTTTTGTTGATATACTCACACTGACATTTATGTTTTTAGTGAATGGATGGATCTAGCAGGCACCAAAGTGACAATGGGTTTGAAGGAAACTGTGGTGGTTCTCTGATTATGATACTAGATGAGATAGGGGATTCAATGAGGAATCTCATAGTTGTTCTAAACCAACTATCAAGGATCCATGATCAATCACTTCAACCTTCGTGAGTTCTCTAATGCATCATTTACGAGATGGCCAACTCGATGTGGAAATTCAGGTAATAATTATTAAGGTAACCATTAGGGTTTATATGATCCTTACTTTTTAGGTAATTATGGGTTACTCTATGATATGATGGAAAAGGAAAGGAATGAGATAAACTTGAGGTTAAAATATGTTATGAATATTTTTGAAGATTTTATCTCATTTTGGGGAATGTTTTGAGAATTATATAGTTTTGGAAAAAGGACAACACGCAGACCGTGTGACATCCCGTCGCGTCGGACAAAGCTGCGGGAATCGAACCCACAACCAAAGTGCGACTGGTATTTATCGCCTACCACTGGACTACGTGAAGTCCCTGGTTAGTTTGACTGATTATTTTTGGTTATATGATTTTATGAATTAAGAGTAAGTTGATTTTGGGTTATTTATAAAAATGATTAACCTATCATGGAGGATATGTGATTAGGTTAATTACTTTTCAATACTAGACTTTAGGAGCAACTAATGTTGTTTGGAGATAAATGTTACGATTTAACATGGAAGACTGTGTGACTAAATCCTTCAAATATTTGGGTTTCAATATTATATTAGGTTTACTTTGAAGAATTTTATGGACAAGTTGTTTATCGGATGGTCCTCGTTGAACTTTGGGTTTTGTTGGACAAATTTTGGAGATTAAGAATAGATTTTCTTTTTATAAGGGGTTATCCTTTTCTGGATTATCTGATCTTGTACTAAACTTTTTGGTTTTGGCTCTGGTTTAAGCCTAAAGACATAGGATGTACATAGTTCTCTTTTGTGGATTAGGTGATTCTCTAGAAGTTGATTATAGTACTCTTAATGTGAACAAGTCTTCCTAAATACTCGTCTTTTGGAGAAAATATGAGTTTGTGAAAGGAATATAATAAAAGTTGAAAGTCAATATGATAAGTGATTATGTTTCCTTATGAATAAATTCCTCAATAAAAAGTAACTTAAAACAAAAATGTTGTATATTAACTTTTCCTACTGGGGAATCGAATACCGTTTAACCCATCACAAGTTTGTGATTTTCTCATTGTTAACTTTCTCCTAAACATGTTTTCTATCACTCTCCATAAGAACGTGACCCTATGTTTTCTCCTCCATGTCCATATTTTCATACTTGGAATCCTAGTATGGGTTAACTCGAGTGACCTTTGTACTTATCTTTCTTTATTTTAAAGTGTTTGTTTTACCGACTTTTGTTCCGATGTGGGACTTTCAAGGATGTTTCCAAGCGCAATTTTAAAATTGCGAGGACGCAATTCCCAAAAGGGGGGAAGGATGTAACATCCCAGGTAAATAAAGAATATGACATTTCATATTTATCCATATTTGTGAATAAAATATTTAAATGACTTTAAAGGGGACGCTATGCTCGATGGCGTACCCAACACGTAACAACGAGTTTCTTGGGAATCTTACGTTGCACTCTAATAATAAAATAATATTATTTTAAATGGTAGTTAACATGTAGCCGTTGTAATGGAGGGAATGGATAGAAATAACTGAAATATGATTATATATGTTTTTAAATGTTTTTACAATTATCCAATAAAGGATAGAGGCTTAAAATACGGAAAGAATTCGATTTTAGGCATATATGCCCTAGTTTTCACTAAAGGTTCACTTATCGCCTTTTGATGGCGAACTGTCATTAAATATAGTTTTGATCACTCTTATACATTCTTTTGGACCAAATAAAACTCTTATTAAGAATCGGGACATCAAATTTTACTTTGTGTAAATTTTTGGTATTTTTCTGATAAAGTTCATTTTTTAATGAATAGTGTAAAATGTTGTGTTTTAATTCAAAACCTCTTTTTAATCTAATTTATTTATATGATTAGATAATATTTTGAATTGTTTTTAAAGTTAAATTAGAAAATATTTTTACCATTTAATCCAATAGTGGTGGTTGGAATTAATTTCACTTTGAAATCGGACTTAAACTGGTGTCAATCTTTTGATACTTATTGTTTTATAAAAACACGCTATTTGCTCTGACAGCGGGAATTAATTATTAAATTAATTAATGTGACTAATATGTTTTGAATTTTGTAAAACGGACTTCATTTTTGAATTCAGAATATCAAATATAGCTTAGGGTGAATTTTTGGTAATTTTCTGAAAAACTTCAATTTTTGATGAATAGTGAAACCACTAAGTGATAATCAAGCAAACTGATTTTTCAGTTAAATGAAAGTTTACCACTAATGTGTATTGAATTTTGAAAATCCGACATACATGGTTGTCATTAAGAAGTAAAATGTGGTTCAATGGGATTATAATAATTTTTTGGTGAATAGTAACTCATTAAGTTCTTAATCGCGATTAGTGGTAATTAGGGTAGTTTAAGGTATAAATAATGCTTTAATAATATAAAATGACCTAGACACATGTCCCAACCCTATTGGTTATGTCAGGGCCGACCAAGACAAGCCATGGCCTAACTTGGGGACCCCATGGATCCACTTTTGTTGGGAAATAACATAAAATACTTTTTATTTAATGTTAAAGTGAAAATGACACTAACATAGTATGTTTTACTAAAACAATTTTTAAGTGGGGTTATACAAGTCCAAATTTTGATTATAAATAGTCATTGGAAAGATAAAAAGATTTCCTATATCATAGTATTTTTTTTATAATTTTTAGACATTAAAGAAATTAAATTATTTATGACATAATAATGATGCAGCGATGACATCATTATTTGACAATTTAATTAAAATGGAAAGATAATGAAAAATATACAATATACACATGGACAAAACCAATTGGATGAGTGGATTTCGATGCCTTATCACCTTATCCACGAATTCTATCAATGTGGGACCCTTTAGAACCGAAAAGCATTTTCAAATAATGTAATATTTCATTGCTTTCCAAAAGTGCCCCTCCTCTCCTCTTATAAAAGGCCCCCACCTCTACCTCTTTTCCCACACCCCTCAAGCCTTTGGCTCGGCCAACCCCTGCCCATTTACTCTCTCAACATCCCTCTCCTCATCCTAGAGGATCCCCTTTGGGCAGAATCCTTTCAAAGGAAGCCTTTAGGCTCAAATCAAAAGGAGATTACACTTTTAAAGGTAACTCATTCTCTCTTGTTCATTTGTTTTATTTTGCTTCTCCAAACCTATAATCTCTTTTTATTTACTTCTTTTGTAACAACACCAGTATCTTCAATATACTAGGATGTTGTTACAAGATTTATTTTAGCTACACTCTCACACAACTACATCAAATGGTTAAAGAACATACGGTTTCCGTGGACGGTGAAATTCTGCCTCCCGAAACGATGATTGTTCAATACTCATTTAACACCTTCAAAGGTGGCCATTATGATGTCACTATTTTTATATATGATATATAATATGTTTATGTTTTATTTATGCTTCTGTATTTTTCATTTTTGTCTTACCTTTGTGGCTTCCATTATGGGTATACGCGATATCTTCATTTAAGGAAGTGCGGACTACCGCCCCCTCAAAGTGATTTGATTCGTTAAATACCATATGTGGGATGTATAAAGGATGGAAATATGATATTATATATGATATTATACTGGAATTATAATATACCTTTATATCATTATTATTCCATTCTATAAAATACGAAATAGAAATGAAAGTAGCGTTCATGCGTACGTACGGCTTACCGTCTCCATGAACGGTGCATTTCATTTCTTACCTCTAAATGATTATGTAATGTTATAAATGCATGCATGTACTGGATATATATGAAATATATGATATCTACATAATGAATACAATTCTGGATATAATAAACATTTGGCCACACGAACAACATGTAATTGTAAGAAGACCACTTTCGACTTAAGAACCAAATATCGGCAAAACAAATATTATTAACTTAAATGATTACATAATGTTTATGACAAGGTAATAAGTGGTATAAAAGTAATAATGAACTTGAAAAGGGTTCTTAAGGAATTATAAATTAACTCAAGTTTATTATTCAGGAGATTAAAGAATGATCGAGTCAAGTCGGACCCGAGGTAAGGGATCCTACAACTCTCTTTCTTTTTAAGTACATTCTTTTATGTAATTTCTTTTAAGCTCATCTTTATTATGATTGGGATGTTATTTTATATTACTCCTACTGTAATTTTTATGTTCATGTGATGAGAGACCCTATTCTCTCTCATCAATCCTTTTGGAAGTTTTATGTGGCGCCGTTAGGCTGCCGAGTTTTCGTAAGGGATTTTTCATCTCACTTTTATCCCCGTGAGATTTATGCTACATTTGCCACAATTTCCTTTGAGTGGTGTATGTACTGCCCATTATTCTACTCTTTGTGTAATATACTTTCGTTTATGAGTATTTACATCAATGATTTATTGCCCTTCTTTCATGGGGTGTATGTTTTGAAAGATACCCAATTCGGTAAGGGAACCTTTCACCCTTCCTCTTTTTAAAAGACTTCTTTTATTGGGTCTTTTAATTTACATATTGTTATGTTGGGATATGTTCTCATATATCCTTAATGATGTAAATTTTGTGTCCAAGTGATGAGATACTCTTTTTATCTCTCATCAACTCATTTTGATGTGACGTCGTTAGGCTGTCAAGGGAACTTCTTAACCCAATTTCGATTTCTTTGGGTTCAACTTGTAGTCATTAAATATGTCATCCATTGAATATGTGTGAATGACCTTTTATTGTTTTACACTTAATATCCACTTATATTGGGTGTCTATATATTTGTCACACATATTTTTTGAGATTTATTTGTCCTTAATTTAAGGATACCTTCTTTATAAGGTATTTCATCACATTTGACATTTCTATTGAGGGTTCATTGTTGTTATGCACCAATTCACTCTTATATGGTGTATATACTGTCCTTTGGAGTATTATATCATGAATCCTTTTATTCTCATGATATTATAAAGTTCTGACTAAATGTTATTCCTTGATTATTGTATTCAAGTGTCTCTAATTTTGGTAAAACCCCTTTAACCAAAATATCGTTTTAAATGTTTTAGTTATTTGTTCTTATTAATATCCATGTTTTCAAAATGGTTTTAAGGATTTATTTATATGGATATTAATGGTTTAAAATGTTAAAAGCTTCAAGGTGGTATGGGACACTTTGATTCAAAAATCTTTTTTATTAAATGTTTTAAATGGTTTTGGAAATGGTTTCTTTTATATGGATTCATTATTTCAAAATACTAAAATGTTATGTTGTGTTTGAAATGTGGAAATGTTTTGTTTCCTTTATGAATATTTTATGTGATACGTGTATGTTATGGTTCTTGGGCATTGTTATGAAAACGGGTGGTTCCGTGATAAACTAAGGGCGGGTGAGCCCGTTATAGCTCTCCAATGCATTGGGTAACGCGAAGGAGTGAAACGTTAAGGTTTCTCCGAAGAGATTTAGGGAATATACTGTGATGGGTATTCCAAACGTAACCAAGAGGGTTACTCCCTACATAAGAATGTTATGAATGCCTCAAGTTACCTTTATGTCTTATGATTTCTATGATTTATTCATGGTTTGATGAGGTATGTTAAAGTGCCTTTGTTTTATGGGTAAAGTATGATTTCATTCTTATGTATATATGAACTCATGTTTCCTTTCCATATTTTTATAACTCTTACTGAGCTTTTTATGCTCATCCCAAGTTTTTGAAATGTTTTTCACAGGTCAAGGGAAAGGTACATGATGTGATGATAGTGTCAAGGATGTGTCAAGAAAGAATCCGTGTTATATTTTAAATATGTTCCCGTTGATGGGAAGAATGAATGCTGACTTTTATGTAACCACTTTGTTTAAATGTGGAATGTAATGCAAGTTTCATGATCTAATTCTCTAAAACTCTAAACCTGAAAAGATCCTCAATGTGTAATCTTGTAATAACTCAAGATTAAGTAAGTTTTAAGGCTGGGGCCTTATATTATGAATCTTGACAGTTAAGCCTGAATAAGCAGAACTATCCTACACATGACCCAGAGTATGCTGTGGTTTTTTTCTCTGAAGATATTGATGCACTATCTTTATAGGGAGAACTGTTATATATATACATGCCTTCAATGTTTGAAGTATATTTTCATGAAAAATTATTTTAACATGACATAGAAGAGATGGTTATAACTTCTTAAAGTCTATAATTCTTTAATTAATTATCACCCTAGAAGAGAAAATAAAGTCCCTGAGGAATTATGTAGGAAAGACCCTATTGGGGTAGAAATGATGAGGATTCAAGGAGATCCTTTGAACAAAGACCTAGTAAAACTAGACATGAGAACCATAAGGGAAGGGAAATCATCAAACCTATCCAAAATGAATTCTAAAACATCATTACTAGTTAATATTATAAAATATTAAAGATAAGATCCTCTGTTTTATAAAAAGATAAAGGTTTTGAAGAATGGGTAGTTTTCTTAGTTCAATATTGATCATGAAGGTGTATTGAAATTTCATACAGTTCTATGTGTTCCATATATTCCAAAAATATAGATGGATATGATGGATTAAGCTTATATCTCTTCATTCTCTATACATCCTAAAGTCAAAAAAATGTATAGGGACTTTCAGGATCATTATTGGTTGGATAACATGAAAAGGGAGATTGATGACTACACTAAAAGGTTCTTAGTGTGTCAACAAGTGAAGGATGAGTGAAAAATTCCTGATGGGTTATTACAACCACTACCCATACCCACATGGAAGTAGGATAATATCACTATGGACTTTGTCACCTATCTCTCGAGAACATAAAATAGAAATAATACAATATGGGTTATAGTGGACTGTATCACCAAGACTACACATTTTATCTCTATTCGGGAAGATTTATCTCTTGGTCTATATTATAGGATATATGTGAAGGATGTGATAAGTATTAATGGAGTTCAACTTTCTATATTTTTAGATTGTGATCCAAGTTTCTCATAAAAATTATTTAGGAGTATTTAACATGCTCTGTATAATGAATTAAAATTTGAATATGACCTGTCACCCACAAACTGAAGGCCAATATGAAAGGGATAGTCAGACACTCGATGACATGTTGAGAACATGGTAAATGGAATTTAAAGGTTGATGGGATCAACATATCCCATTAGTTGAGACCTCATACAATAAAATCTTCCATTCAAGTATTCAAATGACCAACTATAAATCCATATTAGGGAAGAGATTTATAAATCCTACTTATTAGGATGAAGTTGGTGAGAGAAAGCATCTTAGGCCTAATCATGTTCAAGATATGATAGAAATGGTTCATGTCGTCTAACAAAACATAATGAATACTCAAATTAGATAAAATAACTATGATAACAACTATCAAATGGACTTGTAGTTTGTTTTTGGCGACAAATACTTTCTTATAATTTCACCTTGGAAGAGAGTCATGCTATTTGGGAAGAAAGGGATAATCAACCCTATATATATTGGCCCCTATGAAATCCTTGATTGCATATGAGTAGTGGACTATCTCCTTTCACTTAATCAAAATCTAGCTCAAGTACATGATGTGTTTCATGTATCTCTCTTGAAAAAGTACATACCTAACCCTTCACATGTACTAAATCCTGAGGTGGTACAACTGAAACATGACCTCTCTTATGAGGAGTATCTGGTAATGATATTGGGCCATAGAGACAATTTTATACATAACAAGACTAACCCCCATGTCAAAGTGTTATGTAGGAACCAAAAATATGAAGAAAACAAATAAGAACAAGAGGAAAAAATAATACAAAAGTACCCTAACCTTTTATATTCTAAGTGCACAAGTTGAAATTTTGAGGACAATATTTCTTAAGGGGTGAATAATTTAATGACTTGAACTTTTTTGAATAATAATTGTTTCAAGAAAATATGTGTAACATTATATTACACAAAAAAACTATATCTATTTAATAATTAATTGAGTATATATTAAAATGTAACCACTGGGTTTTGTGAATTATATGACCATTGGTTAATATGGCCATTAGAAACTATAATAATAATAATAAGTTTAACATTATAATTTTTGTTTATAAGTAGAAATGACAAAGTAAAATTAATGCAAAAAGAAGATTCGATAGACTCATCTAGTGGGGTTGTGCCGTATGAAGACCATTTGTTGGAACATGGGATGGAGGTAGTGTCATTGGGCTTCAATATGGACCAATCCAAAGAAAAGTTTCATCATTTTATGCTTGAATGAAATCTCCTATGGGATAAGTTCAAGTTAGTAGAGATTAACACTCAAGCGATGTTAGCCAAGACACCATATGATCCTATCACTATCACACACGTCACCCTTAGTTCACATTAAGGTGATATAAGGGGTTATTTTTCAAGTCCATAGTTAATTATTGTATAATTCCTTTGCATAAATAAAATGGCTATTCTATCAGTTCTGTTTTGAGATTACTGTTTCTTAGAAATATGATGAATTTTATAAATTGATTTTTTAGACTAAAAATGTACTTTTCAAAAAATATATAATTATTATAATAATCTTATATATTATAAATAATTTTTATTTTAATGAAATAGTATGATTAAAACATGTTTATTTAAATATTAATGATAAAATAATTTTTTTACATGTCTAAAATTTTATTATGTATTCACTACGAATTTTCGGTCTGTTATTATTTTTAATAAATAAGTACTTTTATATTTAAAAGTTAAATTTATCATATTTAGAGAATTATTAAACTGAAATAATTTTTTTTGAAATCAGAACACTGATATTATGTTATGGTGAATTTATGATAATTTTATAAAATACTTTATTTTTTTGGTAATAGTAAAAATACTGTATGAATTTCTCAATATGTTTAATGGCATCGTAACTATGTAATAATGAGGTAATGAGTAATATATAATGATGGTATAATTTTTTAGATTAAAATATGATAATATGTGTCTTAATTTGATAATTCCATGGGAAAATACCATGGGGAATCCAATGGTTTTTCAAATACCACTAACGAAGAGTCCAAAGAAATTAATAAAAAACTCCATCACTTTTGCTATAAATACCCACTTGTTTCATAGTATCCTTTCTTTAAATATTAATAATACACAAGGAGATGATATGTTTACCTCCAAATGAGTCCTCACAAGGTTTCCTCAATCCCCCAAGGTCCCAATCATTGTGTTTTAGGAGTTACACTTCAAGGTAAGGGAAATATCAACTCCTATTTTCCTTTCACGTTCTCTTTTTATGTAGTATGTATTCAAAATTTTAATACCATTTTGTTCTATACTTATACTATAATTAGATAATATTATGAATGTTTTACCCTTTTCACCTCTATTATTAATTTTTTCTAAAACTATGTTTCATACCCGTTATGTTGTAGAAATTTCTTCTCCAAATTTCCCTCTTTTTCTAATGATTTTTTTTGTGAATACCCAAACCGCTTTATTTTATAGGGGCATTTACCATGATTTAAAATTTATTTATTTTATTATTTAATTAACATTCTAAAAACCCTCATTCCTTTTCCATGGGTTATAAATGTCTTAATGATCATGTTTTAAGTACTTTTTAAACACATTGATTTTGATACGAAACCCATTTATTTTATTATCAAGATGTTATTTATGAGATGATTGATTATGATCTCTGTGGATCACATTAAAATTAATACATATTGAGGTTTCCACCTGATAATACTCTATTATATTGGGTAAAAAGTTTAATCTTTATAGGTTACATGTTTTACCATACCTTGGTGAATAACCTTAGTAATTTTTATGACACCTTAGTGATAAAAATTAGTGATATTTTTGTGAATGAATCAATTAAATGTTGTATCCAAATTTATATTTTATATATCATATTATATTCATTATTATATTACTCCTTTTCTATTTTTTGGGACATTATGACATTCTTTATGTTCTTATTGATATTAATCAAGATCACAAGTAAAATATTTCCCTTGTTTTCCCTTATTGGGACTTATACTCACCATTTCCATTGATTTATGTCCCCCACATTATGAGATTAAATGAAAGTACATTGGATTAATTTTTAATAAGAATTTAAACTAGAATAGAAGATTTTTTTTTGTTTTTATGTATTATGTACCTTTTTTCCAAGAAACTAAACTTTAAAAGATCCTTTGTTTGTAGAATGTAATGAAATGATATGTAATAAATTGGTGGGATGACACACATACTCTGAAATGTTGGCAAGATAATAATGGAAATATCAGATCGATAATCAAGAAGGTTAGAGAGAAAACCAGAACAAGTCAATTAAGAGTCCCTAGACATGATAATATTGTCTAAACTTTATATAAGAGAAACCTTAGGGTGTAATCCTAGATCAGTGGTATGATATGAATACCTCCCATGTTAGGATAACCTTAGAGTGTAAGGTACAATAAAATTAACTATGATAAATATCATTCATTCCATAAACTGGATATGTTGGATTACTTTCTATGACTTGATATCTATATTAAGCACTCAAATGGGAATCCACCTAAGTGAGAATCCCTCCATGTCTCTAAAATTTCAACCATCAAAACCCAATATCACCCATGGTTTTATCATTACCCATTATCTACTAGTGGTTTAAGAACACCACTAGATAATAATAACATTGATTCATATAATAACGAGGATATGCAAGATACCTTTCTAAGGCCCGAACATAAATAAATAGCCACTTCGGTGAAATTTTCTCCCATTTCTTCGACATTTCAACCATGGGGACCCAATCCCTCCCATGGGTTAAAAATTAAACCTCATCCATTAGGGGATTAAGTGGTTGACTAAACTATGTGAAGTCTAATTCTTGTAGTAACCAAGATATATAGGATGAATTCCTAATTATTGAGATCTATATTAAACATTTGAAGGGTTGTCCCATCACATAAGTCCAACATCCATTTGATATGAGACTGATTAAATTATATCCATGGTTTCTCAAACTAAGCATGGATATCATGGTCTTAGGGAGTAGAAATAGTAATATTATTTCCATAATAATTCTACACCAAATAGGAAAACTTAGGTTTTCAGGCCTTGATTAGTGGAATAATATGATTACCATCATATAAGAGAATCTTCCATAGGTCAAGTCTAAAGTCCATGACCGATGTTTGAAGAATATGATTATTTCCATTACTAGGATATGTAGGACCCCCAAGGATTGAGCTAAAGAACATAGTGTTGAAGTTTCCTCACATATTTCCTTTCAATGTGATGTTAAACTGATTACGTTTAACGAACTATATGGGTTTTTATTTCTATTATAAACAGGATTCATAGGATTCTTTAAAATGGATCAATCACATACTTGATATATGAATAACGTTATTTGATGAAAACAAACCCAAGAGTGATTTTTTTATAGTTTCAACATATAATAATATATGAATTAAGTATAAATAGATGAAGAACATTGGATATATACATATGAGCTCTCTAAAAGTTTCTCATTCTCTTATAAAAGGATTTAACATATGTTCATTTTTTTGGGTAACCAATTACATATTAATATTTTGAATAGATTCATGAAGATATATTAAATCTATAGAAGAGTCTCGAAGTAGGAAAAAATACCCCCTAAGAGGGTGTGACGAGACCAACCTCCAATCCTCTCGACCAATGTGAGTTCCTAAGTTCCATTGGGTAACAAACTCCAATTGTACGCCAATATTTGAAAAGTAGGTTTGTAAATAGTTATGGATGATTGTACCATTGGGATCTTATATGAAAGGTAAAAATGAATGGTGAACCCAATGTAAATAATTTTGAAAAAATTGAACCGTCCAACAATCAATCATCGACCAAAACCGAATTCCCTATTGTTTCTTTCAAAACAAGATAAAAATGGCAAACCCAATGTGAAATCATATAAATACTTCATATTATTCACATGATAAAAAGGATAGACAACCAATTTATCATCAGACCATTTCTTTCTCTAAAAATTGGTAATAAAAATCAATATGCATATCTTTCAAAGAAAAAAAATCATCCTTTTGACTTAGGGCATCGACCACTTTGTTCTCATTCTCAATGTGGTAATGTATTGAGTTGTGATAATATTTAATCAAATGTAACCATATTATATAGCACATATTAATATTTTTTTGAGTGAATATATATATATATTAAAATTTTAATATTAATATATATATATCATACATTTATCCATAAAGATAATGCATCCATATCATTAATGAAAAAATTATCACAGTTATATCCAAATCATGAGATTGGAAATTTTTATCATGGACCTTCAATTGTGATGAGTCATAAGATATCTCCGTATCACTCTACATGTGGAATAATCCTAGTCCCTGCCTTGATGTGTCACTATATATCAAAAAAAATTCTCCACTAATATAAGTACAAGTACACCGGAAAACCTTCTATTTTGTTCCTTGAATTTTTCTTCACATTCATTTGTCCAAAGGAAAGTTTCTCCATTATTAGATAACATGGTGAGTGGTTTCCACATCCATGATAAAGTCTCCAAAAATAATTGATAATAACCATAATAAAACTACAAATCCCCATCACAATTATTGGTATGGTCAAATATTAAATAACTTTCATCTTTGATGGATCAAATGATATTTCTTATCTTAATATTATATGACCCAAAAATTAAAATTTATGTAGACAAAATTAAAACTTTTTTTAATGTATCATAGAAATTATCCTTCCTTAGGGTATTTAATTTAATCCTCAATTAGTATTTATGGTCTTACATACTCTTATAATATATAGTAATATAATCTATAAAGACTATCATAAATTGATTAAGGTAATATATAATGAATCTATTCAATAATTCATTGAATATAGTGGGGGAATTAGTAAGAAAAGATGTAATTACTATAAATTCATAGTTTTCATTCCTGGAATGGAATATATCTTGGGTATATCCTTCTTCTTGACCATAAAATGAGGATATATATAAAGAAGATCAATCTTGGAAAATTATAGAGCTCCCACCAGTTGATGAAACATATCATCAATACAGGGTAGAGGAAAATTTTTTCTTCATAGTGAACATGTAATCTTCCTGATCACCAACATAAATTCTCATTGAACCATCATTATTCATAAAAAAAATAGGTTCACCCGAAGGAAACACCCTTGAATGAATGGATCCCTTATCAAGATTCTCTTAGAGTTTCTTCTTAAATTCTTGCAACTCAATTGGGCCCATTCTATATGGTGTCTTTGAAATAAGTACTACACCATGTTTGAGTTAGATTGAAAAAAACATCACTATTTAGTGGGAGACTAGTAATATTATCTATAAAGACATCAATAAACTCATATTCAATAAGAATATATTTTATGTTTATTTTCTATTAAACTATATGAGATGAACACCACTTTTTAATAGGAATCAAGAACAATATAATGGATATGATTTCCATCGGAAGTTCATATTTATCATCAAATTAATAGATGAATATAGGTTGGTTTTGAATATATAACATGACTTCACTTCCATTGAAATTAATGTTTAATTTATGTAAATAAATTCAATCTATGAATAAGATAACATAAAATTTAACTAGATGAAGAATAAAGAAATTTTTAAGAACTAAATTCCTATAAACTTCAATCAGAGAAGAATCACATATTTGAGTTAAAATAATCATAAACATAAGTGGTTTCTCTGATAATTACACATCTAATCATTACATCGTTATTGTTATACACTCAGAAAATCTTTCAAATATAAAAGTGTGGGTAGAGGAAAAATAAAATAAGACATTAAAAGTTATAGAGTAGATTGCAAGTGTACCTATCAATATATCATTATCATACACCTCATCTATAATATAGGTCACATGGCATTTCCCTTTGTATCTAGGATTAAGATATTACTGATATTGATCATTGTCAGTAAATTTCATATTATTTTATTGGTTAATATAATTCTCATAAACTACTCATTTGAAACACTAAAGTGTAGGAGTGTATTATGTGGTTATTTTCCTCCATTATTGTCTAACCTCTTCCCAATACTTATAAATTTTATTTCATAATGGCCCTCTATTCCACACATAAGGTATTTACTATTCCCATTAATAAAATTCCCTCTATGTATCTTGGTATACATCAAACATAATGGGAGGACCATATTATTTCCACTACGGTCTTTTTTATTATATTACCATTCGAATTAATTTTTCCTTTTCTTATCAAAACCCTAATATTATTATGTAACTCCAATGTATATTTTCACCTTCGTGGAATGTTGAATTATTTATTCATGAATAACAATGTATATTATGGATAAAACCCTTTGTAGACTTGGTTTTATGCCACTGAATAATCGATTAATATTACTTTATAGTTCAATTACAATACTAAAATAATACCTCACAAGTCGTGTACAATTTTCTTCATAATCTATTTTGGATTCATCATCATTCTTCCCTAGAAAAAGAAATTCCTTCTTCATTTTTCATATGAAGAAATGAGAAAAGTCAATTTTGAAAATTAGACTTCTAAAATCATCCCATTACAAAGAGTAAAATTAATTTTATTTACTAATATTTTTGATGATATAACACAATTTATCTTCTACACATTCCAAATTATAGATAAAAAAAAGATTTTTTCATGCTCCATAGACTAGAGAACGGAAAATATTTTTTTAATGGTACGAATTCATTACTACAAAACTATTGGTTCAATATAACAACTAAAATAAGGTGGATGTTTCCCCATGATGGACTCAATATAATATTGTTTTATATTTTTCTCATTTCTAACCTCAACATAATTCATGGCTTGAGAAAGTTACATAATCATTAAAATGAGATTTTATATTTTATCTCCTATAATTTTTGGATTCTCAGGAGGAAAATCATTTCACTTTCCTTTAAATTAATCATTAATAGGATTCCTTGAATGAATGACCCGAAGGCCTTCTTTCTTATTGATTTTCTGATAACCCCCCTTTCAAGGGATGAGGGGGAACCCCTACAAGGCAAGTAGGCTTAAGTAATTACATTTCCCGTAGGCTTGGAGACATTACATGACCCGTAGGTCTTAAAGAAATCATACAAACTTTGACTATTTGGAAGTGCTCCTCCCCTGCATCTTCATCGTGATTAGCTCTCCACCTTTTCATGACTATTTGGCCAGCATGTCCATGTGAAGGGGTGCACAGGTGTGATACCGATTCCAAATTCCATACCCTCTCATTCTTCCAATGTCCATTTAGCTATTCTCTAGTGGATGTGCCCTGCTATTTCCTCTTCAGGAGTGGTTCTTTATAGAATATGTCTATGAAACAAGAAATTAGGTGGCCCTGAGGGCCTTGAGGTGGCCCGAAAGACTTACTTACTCGAAGGCCTTGGGTGGCCCAAAGGCCTTAAGGACTCTAAGCCCAAACCGGTGGCCCAAGGTGAATAGTTCCGACTGCTACAGTACTGAATAATAACTACTACAATATTGCTATAGTACTGCTACAGTACCCCCGAAATTATGCCTCCGCCTGGTTTTGAACCTAGTTCAAAATCACGACACTTTATTTTCAATACACAAAATCTTAGGATTAACAAAGTTTATATAAGATCATCATATATTAAAATACTTCTTTTTAATTCATAAAGAAAATGTTAATTAACCCAAGCATATCCATTGAGAGGGTCAAACTAGGTTTACAATAAGGGACACTCACCATGGACCCGAATGATGGATGATATATATTTTAATAACACATTTCAGGGTTATTAACTTGAGATGCATCTCACTAAAACCAGGAAACTATTCATATCTAGATTTGGTTATTTTTTATGGAAATAATAACTCCTTCATTTAACATAACATATGAAATTATCCTTTATATATGATTATCCTAAGGGTTATCACACATGTTTTATCAACCTTGTTTCATGAGGTAACTAAACCTTTCTCTGATACCATCTATAGAAACCCATACTTTTCATATATTAATGTCATGTCTAATTATATAAATAGTAAATAAAAAACATTAAAAGAAATTCCATAATAGTATGGTTTTAAAGTATTTAGAATCATGGATACATAAAAATATAGTTTATAAAATATCTACAAAATATCCCACTTTCTTATTTTCAACTTTCACCATTATTAAACATATCATACATAAAACCTTTCTTCATACCATGGGGAAAATAAACAAAATAAATGGTGAGATCATATTCTTATTAGGGGTAAAAAGGGAGATATCAATTATTAATTAATAAAAATATGATAATAAGGCTATGATAACAAGATATTAAAATTTTAAAATCATGACCTATTTATCATATATAATCTTGTGTCATTTCATAAATCTGGATAGTTTATAAGAAATGTATAATAAATGGATCAAATAACATGAACCATGAAAACATAACACTGGGATAATATCATGTCATAATGTTGTGGACTAAAGTGTTTCATAATCACAATAAAAGAAATATTATGACTAATATACCCACTAAAACATTAATAACATGTTATTCTTCGGTTATACTCCTATGT
The DNA here is from genome assembly GCA_963277665.1 of Viscum album. Taxonomy (NCBI): domain Eukaryota; kingdom Viridiplantae; phylum Streptophyta; class Magnoliopsida; order Santalales; family Viscaceae; genus Viscum; species Viscum album. Next base: position 2,102,749,676 of record OY728140.1, on the reverse strand, counting down.
ACCAACATTGGGCATGGGATAACCTCCCATGCACCCTATTTCTTCTGGAATGGGATAACCTCCCCTATACTATTTTTTTGGGAATTAGATTACCATCCATGTACCCTTTGAGCTCATAAAACATTAATATTTACCCAATTCATCAGGGATATATATTTCTAGAAGCACCCATAAAATAATCCTTAATCCATTGATATGGTTATCATAATATCATAAAACCATTCATCATAACTTAGCCCAAGAAAAAAACAAGTTTCATAAATATTTCAGCATCTTAACCATAATTAATATAGATAAATAATAAATATGGTATCATTTGATCATATCCCTAGTATATCAAAAGAAACATCAAAAGATGTCATCATAGATGAAAATTTTCTTTAAAATAACATTTGAATATTTCTTGATGAAAATACAATTGTAATTTTTAAATAAAATATTTAAAATTTTAAATTTTACAAAATCTTAATGAAATAATTTTTTATGAAAATAACCTTGTAAATAAGTAATGAAATATTAAAATAATTAATTAGCCATGAATGTGATAAATTCCATTCATTCTATGTACATTAAAAGAAATTTTCATTTCACATTATTAGTAAAAATTCAAATGTACTAATTTATTAAAAATGAATAGAATAATCCATTGAAAAAATTCTTTAAAAATATAATAATGTGTGAAATTTCTTCAAACAATAATTGGATAATAGTAAAAAACTTATTTAAAATATTTATAGAAAAAATGGACAAGAAATAAAAATTATTTTAGGCCAAAGAGATAAATAAAGTTGGTTTTCGTAAAAAATGTTCTTTTGATATCTTAGGTAAATAAAATGAATAAAATTAAAGGAAAAATTTTATTATAACAAAATAATTCTATTATAATAAAATTAATTATATTATTGAGAGATATAACATGAAATTTTTTCATTGTAATCTTAATCATAAACAATCATGATAAACAATGATGTTGTAACAGAAATCCCTAACATCAAGTTAGATTACTTAAAAATAGTTTTAAAATCCTTAGTAATAAATTTAAATTTATTATAACTCTATATAAGAGACATTTAAATACTTATAATATCATATATTGTTCACTTATAACATTTCAACACCCATTTATTAAAAATTAATTATTAAAATCATTGTTTTGAGGTGTTAACTATTTCATTTTTATGGATAATTATAGTTCAGTAGTTCTAGAACATGGACATTAAAAAGGTTAAATAATATTCAGAATGTAAATAATTATATAAATATCATATATATTCATTATATATATATTTATAGTAATTCATAAATGATTTAGACATAAAATGACTTATATTGTTCACGGAGAAGATAGGCCATACATTCACATGAACAATGTTTTCACTTTTCAATGGAATGAAAGAAAGATGAAAAATAATTCACCTTTCTATAATCATTATTATATCATATATATCATATATATCATATATATCAAATGAATCTATCCTTATTACAATCCATTTAAATTATAAATAAAAAACATATCACATTGCTTCATGAAGGTTGTAGTCCACACATACGCACGAGTGAAATTATATTTTTACAAAAAATATAAAAGTAAATAGTTAGGAATGATATTATAATTCAAAAATCATAAAAGTTTTATAATTATCATGTATAAATATTAAAACATTCATAACACCCATACATGAAATATGAAGATGTAAAATGAAATGTATCACTATGTGGAGGTGTCAGTCCTCATGTACACACAAGCGATACTTTCACTTTCCATTTGATTAAAAATATGGTGTATAATGGTGGTTTCAAGTTCATAATAAAATTTTAGTATATTTAGGGTGCTATTTCTTTTATTTTATTATGAATACTACAAATCTAGAGGAGTTAAAAGATGAAATAAACAGAAATTGGTTGGGTAAGATGATTACCTCTTATTTGGGAGACTTACTTAATATCATTTATTAAGAAACATTGGAATACTATTTGAAGATGACCATAACCCCTAATTTTTTCTATGAAATTTTATATGTGAAATTTATAGGGTATAGTTTATCTAGATGGCATAATGTGGGGTAAATAAAAGGTAGAAGGGTTTCCCTTTTATAAGGGAGCAGATATACACACTTGGAATTACAAAAAACATTAAAACATAACTAATTAATTATCAATAAATATTATTCCAAATGGTAAGGTATTAATAAAAAAATATTCTAAGGTATAAATATCATTATTCAATGAATATAATATAGGTTTTGGGGCCATTTAAAACCTTATGTTCTGATTTAAACCCTTGGTCAACCAACTTTAATCTTTACCATGGATTTGAATTTTTAATATTAACGCATTATAATTTTGAATATATGGTAAATATTAGATCATAAATGGACAAGGCATGAAATTGATGACTATATATAATTTTACTTTTCATCTTTAAAATTTTAAGATATTTAAATAATTTAATAAGATATTATTTAATATAAAATACTCTTAATATAATTTTTACACTAATAATTTAATTTGACTTTAAAGACAACACTACTGAAAATGAAAATGAATATAAACCTTTCATATGTTATAATTTAAAAAATTAATCTAAATTGTATTAATTATAATATTTTTACCATTATTTATTTTATTTTTTCTCCTAATTGAATAAATACGGCATCAGTGTCATGTAAGAATTTAAGGTAATTATTCCATAACTAATAATTAAAGATAAATTACTCTGAAAAAATAATTTCTCATTTAGAAAAAAAATAATAGATGAAGTCAACATATTTTTATACTTATATAAAAAAATTAAAAATATTAAAGTCTAGAAAGTGAAGTTTTGAATTTATTGTTTTCTTAAATTTTTATAAAGTCTATAATTAATTAAAAATTGAACCAAGGGACCATATTTTTGAAGATTTAATGAAAATAATTTAATCAAACTCATCCAATATGATAAAATAAAGTGTTAGAAGAATTTTAAAAAATAAACAGAATGTTTTAACACTATTTTAGCAATTTTACCCTTATGGAGATGACAAAAATTTACCATGATTACTATTCAAAATTTATGAAAATAAATAGGAAATGTTTATAAAATTTGAATCTCATTTTTACAAATATGGGATCCATTTTTCAATATTCAATTTATATAATTGTTATAAATTCATATAAAAGTTAATGTGCCAGACATGATGAAAAAAGTTTTTTAGAAAAATGGTAATTTAATTATAAAACTGGATTTATACTTATTCCACTCATTTAATAATATTATTTGAATATTAAAACTTATAATTGAATATATAATATTTAAATTTCATTGAAATAATTCAATAATAGTTATTTAATTAATTTATTATGATAAAAATTCATTGGGATAATAATTTTTCTTAGATAAACATATCTTACTTTCAAATGTTATTTTTTTCATTTGTAATTAGTTGATAACTGATTAATTCATTTAATAAATGTTATAACATAAATTTACCAAAATTTATTTATTACTCTTCATATCAGCCTACCCAAATAATTTATTTATTCATATATAATTGTAATGTCTTCAATATTGAGTTTCTCTCTAACCATTTGAGCGAAATATCACTCATTATTAAGTAACATGACCCATAAACAAGAAGTAAATTCTATAGGGAGTTCATATTCATAATTGAATCGATAGATTATCATATGTTTATTTGAGATATGAAATGTGATTTCCCTATCATGATAATTAATATGTACTCTATATGGGGAGAACCAATCCAGGACTAAGATCGCATCAAACTGGACTAAATAGAGAATAATAAGATTTGTAGGAATCATATGACTATAATATTATATAGGATAATATTTATATACATGGGTTGAAATCATAATATACTTTTTATTTTTCATTAATAAATGAATATCTTTTTTTGGGTGGTGATTTTATGCTATTAGAAAACATTTTATATATGACATAGTGTGTATAACCAGAATCAAATAGGGAACTTATAGTCCATGAGTTAATGGTGAGTAGACCTTTCATAACCTCATTTTCATGACTCACTTCAACAGTTCTAATTTCCTTGTTTTCCATCTATCTATTTAAATTGGGGGATCTTGACATAAATTTTTCATTATTAACCATTGGATTGGTCTACTGGTTATTATAATGTCAGAACTCCTTAATGTTGAGACATTTTAGTATGGGTGGTACATTAGGTTTAGTTTTATTTTAATCCAATGTATTTTTTTCATATCACTTTGAAATGAAAATGTTTGATTTAATTATCTTACACACTTAGAGCATTTACCTATTACTTGGAAGAAATTCCCTTATGATTCCTCCCATATTGTTTTCATATAAAAATAATGATATTTTTTCCTCCCAAGATTTTATCAATTTATATTCCATAGATATATATTTTTATCTTCTTTTCCATAAAATAATGTGAATAATGGGAGTGCACAATTTTCATTTCACCATGAGAGAATATAAAATGATGTATTCATAACACTAAATCCCCTTATATCAAATTACTTCAAGATACATGGTGTTATCCAAAAAGGAATGATCCCTTATATTTTAGGGTTAATGATAAAACCAGAAGATTACCTTTCATGTCTCATGATTTTTTATTCATAGGTATCAATGGACTCTTTATCCTTTTACTTAATATCACAAAATTCTTTATCTATGTTAATTAAAAGTGTTTCAGGGATATATTTATTGAATAATATATCAATAAACTCCTCTAATTCTATAGATTTTATTTCTTTCACTTGCATCATATTATTAATGAGATTACCTTATTGATAAATTTCACCTTACAAAATATAGACAACCAATAAAATTATTTCATACTCTAATCATTGGAGAAATTAAAAAATTCTTTTCTATTGTGTTGAACCATTTATCGAATATTAGTGGACTAAAAGCCTCACTAAAGAAGGGTGGATGTTTTCACAAGGAGAAATACAGAGTTATTCGTTCTATGGTGTGATTGTGTGTTATAAATGGTTTTTAATTGTTCATAGGTTTCGAAATTTAGGTATTCATCACTATTAGATTTTGTACTTTATCTGAAATTCCTTATGGTTTTTCATCAAGTTGATAATTTCTTTGTCTAACACACTCATTGTATAATCAGTTCTTTATAGTTCAAACCATTGGCCAAAATAAAAAAATGTTATCATGGGTATTAAGAAATAATAACTTTAGTAATGAAACATATGATATGGAATATTATTCCTATTATTCCCAAAATTATGACACTTTCATTTTAAACTATGAAATTTTAGGTTTATCATATATTAGTTTTGGTTTAATAAAGGTTGTTTTAATTTATCTCCTCTTATTCTTCATATCCTAATCAAAAAAATTAAATAAACCCTTATTTGATACCAAATAAGATGAACCAACCATAACATTTAGACATAATACATCATTTAATATGAATATTCATTACATATCACAATAAATCACACTTATAATCTATAGGTATAGTTTCATTATAGATTAGATACATGAAATTATTATTTTAAAAAGTCTTCAATATTTCCTTCAAAATTCATCATAAATTATATCTTTCAAGATATATTACACATAATAACCCTCTTCACATCATATGGAATGAAATCTTAAGAAATAGGTGACTCGAGACACTCAGTAATTAGGGCAAAAATAAGAGATATCAATTAACTATCATAAGTGAGAATAAGATGAACATGTGGGTATGAGAACATAATCAAGGTATATGAATGTGATATAATTAAATAATACCCAAAATCGATCATAAATCATGAATAATGAAATAATTTTCTTAGAATAACATAAGAAATTAGTTATAAGAGTATTAAAACATGGGTTAATAATCATGATATAGGAAAACATATCTTAAGATTGTTTCATTGCATATAGATGTGGCATAATAATTCAGAACATACATATGAATTGAAAATCATTTCTTATATCAAGTATTATGATGAAAGTCTTGTTTCAGAGCATCATTAAAAATAAATTTTATTATTATAATGTAGTTTGTGGATGACTAGGGTTGACTCTCAAGGGGTTGGTCATGGGAGCTTCACTATCTCAATAACTTATATATTTTTGTTGTTTTATATTTTCAATATAGTAAATGATCATTTCATTTTGATTTTTATATTTATGAATTTTAACATAAGATATGAAAAAAATACAACAATGTTTGAATGAAAGTGGATAGATTAGGGTTTTATTACATGGGTTATTCATTATCCAAAATTTTTATTATCCTATAATAAATTTAATATAATTAATAGTTTAATTTTTTCTATCTTATTTTAGGTTATAAACACTCATAGAAATAAATCCTCATATATATATCATGTTTTACATATTATAAACTGAATAGAAAATGAACACACTCAATTGAGTCACTCACTATCTCTACATACAACTTCATCATATGATGTTCAACCCTCAGTATTTACATTTTACTATTATACTATGTTGAAGTAGAGATGTAGGGAAAGATGATATTATATTTTGGAGAATACAAATTCTCATTGGAGAGATCATATAAACAAAATATATATACATTTATCTAATTCACTCTTGTATCAAGGATAAAATTATAAAATAAATAAATGAAGAAATATGGATTGTGAATACTTGCGAGATATCCCCTAGGGACCTAGACCTCAGGTTAGCTCTCCATAATTATGAATTTAACACATTCAATAAAAAACAAAATGCTTGGGAAAAATAAAATTAAAGTATAGAAAATACAATCAACACAAAAAAATGAACAAAAAAAATTACAATTAACATTCAATATATATAAATTACAAGGGTTCCTATACTATTATCAGTAGGATCCAAATGTAATTTCAAAATGGCAAGAGGAGAATACTTTTATGAATCAAAGATTATTCTTATTCCTCTAATCAAAAGTTGTGAAATTAGATCCCTAATAATCTTATTTTCATTGATTACCTCTATGTTTTGTGGACAACGTTCTCCATTTATACATTTGAGAGTATATTATTCCCAAGATCTATAAGGAATGGCTTAGAGAATGATACAATTGGATGTGATTCACTATATTGTTTTGTAGTGGAAGATGAGAGACTCAAAGATTCATGTGATGTTTTTTTTTTGATGTGTGTATTTGTGATGGTTATCTAGTAACAGGAGTGAGCCTAGATGTAGGATTCAAAATCTCATAAGTGGGTCTGAATAGTCTTGTACATACATAATGGCCTCTTCCTATCCATTGGGTTCTTCAAATACATTAATCTTAAATTCAGTGTCTCCATACTCCCATGGATCCAAAAATAGTTTAACTAGGAAATTAAATTCATGTTCATTCATTATATAAATATCAAAAAACATAATTGGATAAAAATGGATGTAGAATAAAAAATTAATTTTTTAGGTTCTTCTATAAAAATCAGAGTGTTAGGTTTCATTGGGTGTTTTCATCAAATAGAAAATATAAAATTTTTGTTAAACAATTAGCCAGTGAATTGGGATTGATCCAAAGACATTATTCTATCATATACACAGGGAACATAACTTATCAAGTAGTTGAAATTGTTTAACAGATTAGTCTGGTGGAATTTAATTATTCATTAGCATTATATCTACATCCAATGTTGATCTAATCACCTATGTTTATTTCCAAATTGGAACTATCTATCTACAATACCAATGTCCTAAAATGGAATCAGTCTTGGTATCTCAATTTAAATAATTGATGCCTTATTATTCAACATCGAAAGGTGATTTCATTAATCCTAAAATTTAATTTTTATTCACTCAATCTTGAGTTTTTGAGTTTCAGTAAACATTAATTTCATCAATTATGAAGGTTTAATACTTTAATGACACATGGTTAATTGACTAGGGAGGTGTAGTGATGATCAGGTCTATGGGAATAGTTCAAATTTCTTTTACAGATGAATCATTTTGGGCATATGGTCTTGGGTTTTCATTGATCACCATCCATCTAGTTTAATGTCAATTATTCATCACTTCACATTATCTTTATTGATGATTCATTTAAACAGACCAGTGTTGGTTTATCTGATTCAAGTATGGTTGATCACTTGTGGATGATGAGTATTGTTTTGGGTGTAAGTGTGTGTGGAATTATGGAATGATGATATGAAGATATTGGAGGCATGAAACATCTTAATGGCCTTCATGCGGTCAATTGAGGGTGGAATAATGTGGTATCTTTATACTTGGAAATATAGGATATATTTAGTTTAGTTTTGTGGTATCCTAAGATACCATTAAGATAAAACAATGGGTTTATTATAACTCTTGAGGTAAGCTAAAGATAAACCTTCATTGTAGGTTTCGAAGTTCATCCTATAGCCAGTACACAGATCATGAGGCTTCATACAGTCACTTGAAATTTTCTTGTGCGGCCAGTTTGGGACTTCGCTGCATTTTCCTATATGACCAATTGAATTTTGACAAGTGAAAAATGTAATTTTTTCTAATTAAATCGGTATACTAACTATAGACTCTTTTTATGGTAATATAGACCCTTTATCAAAATTTTATTTTTTCATGGTCTATTTTATTTCTATGTTGTAGTTAGTACACTAATTGTGAGGGTCTTAAATACTCTTATCAGAGAAATGCACTTTACCTGTTCAAGAATAGTTTAGATCAAGTAATAAAATTATAAATAATTAAAATTAAAAGATTTTTTTCCATTAAAAATTAAATTCCAAAATAAAAAACTCAACATGTGAATTTTATATATAATTCAAATAATGAATAAAATAATAATAATAATAATCTATTTTATTTTAAAAGTAGTTCCATCTTCCAAAAATTATAAAAAAATATTAATTAACTATAAATTTAAATGCTATTGAGAGGATTTTTCAATGAATAACAATTAATTTTCCAAAAAATTTCAACTCTCATCTACATAAATCCAATACCATTATAACATAGTGGAAAGAGTCATATAATATATTTGATTGGTTTCACTCCCCTTTCCCATAATCATATTAGATTAGTTTCAATATCATATCCCTTTAAAGTCTTCTCACAATATATAAATCTTTACCCAATGAATTCGGGGGTATATAATTTTTGAAGAACCCATAACATAATGAAAAACCATACATATGTGTGCTACATAAACATGAAAACATTCATAATTCCATTATATTACAATTAACCTTTGAGGAATAAATGAGATTCAAGACAATTTCCACATGTAATGATCAAATGTTTTCTTGAAAAATAAGGTGTCTGGTATTATTAGAGAATATCCCTAGTTAAAAAAAATGAAAATTAAAAGATATTTATATTGAATAAAAACACATTATAATAGAATTATAAATTTGGTTTGAAAAAATGAATATGAAATATTATTAATTTTTTTGACAATTCTTTTTTCAAAATGAGATAACTTATAAAATCATAGTAATATTAAAATAATTAGAATGTAAATAAAAATTAATTTGGAGAACCATGAATTTTGAATGGATAATTTGAATGTAAAATCTAAGAAAACTATGGGAGAAATAATTCATGATGAGATTGTTAAAAATATACCTTTTACGGTTTCATAGAAGATTGTAAAAGAAAATAGAAAATAAAATTATGAAACAATATAATATAGGATATGGAAATTGATAAAATAATATATAGAATACAGATGAAGGGTAAATATTCACACTTGAAAATAATGAATAAGGTTCACTATAGTTATAATCATATTTTGGGTTGAGTTGTGAGCCAAAGAGAGGTAAAATACGAAGGAGAATTGTAAAACCAAAAAATTAGCAGTGGAGAATAAAATAATTTTTTTTAGTGATAATGTTAATAAAATTTTCCCAAATTTAATTTAGATATACACAGTTTTTATTTCAATGTGATATTGGAAAAGAAACATGTACCTTTAGTCTAAAATTCAATGAAATCGCTTTAAACTCCAATATAATAATTATTACTATACTAATAACTTATTTCATTTTAGTATAATATATACTAACATTTATAATATTTAATTATAATAATTTATTACATATATATTTGTTAGTTATTGTTTATTCTCATCATCAGATATTTTTATATTTTATTCTTTCTTATAGGTTTCATAATGGCAATGTCAATACTCATTCTTTGATCACATGTTCAACATTACCTAATTATTAAAGCTATTAGGATCATTTTTTAATGATTTATTTAGTACTATGTTCATTTTATGTTGGGTATGGTTATATATCATGATAATGGAATTCACAATGATCATGTTTCATGTAATTTACTAGTAACATTGATTCAATTTACAATGACCATTAATTTTTTATGTCACCCTTATAAAACCATATTAATAACATAAATTACTCTTTAATAACATATATTATCATTATTAATGTCTTTATATTCATACATGATTATAATTATTGTTTTGGTATAACATCTTTAATGTATGTGGTGGAACCAACCAAATTAGATATAATAAGATTGGATATGAGAAGGTAATTGAAAAAGATTTTGAATAACTAGATAATTACATCGATGAAGATGCTCCTTATCGAAACACGTTATTTTAGAAAAAATGATTTCTATATCATTATTATAACCATAGGTGTCCAAAAGTGCACTAAGGATTTAATAGAGGTAATTTGGGATGTTATTTAAGAGATAATTAATGTAAAAGAGTGTTTTGTTATAGGTAGAGGATGGATCCATTTATATGTACTTTTTTAGTGACATTTACACAAATACACATTCCCTTATGTGTAAGAGTATAATTTTGTATGAAAAATTGATTCAAATAGGCTAAATAATTTTGGTAGGATATGAATCTGTTTATACAAACAATTTCTATATCAAGTTAGAGATATTTCAGGCATTTACCCCAAAATTTAATCATTTTACTTCATTTTTTCATTATTTAAGTAACTAACATTATCCCTAGTAACATATTATTATTCCCAAAAATAAACTTGACTATATTACAAAATTTAATAATTCAAATTATAAATTTAAACTCCATGTAATCAAATTATGTTTCTAAACATGATAATTTTATCATTTAAAAAAAATCCTATAATATATATAAAAACAATTTTATAGAAAATTTAAATTCGTATACATTAAGTGTTCCTAATATTATATCATATCAATTACAAATGAATGACTGTCAATAGATCTTGATAAATTGAAAAAATAAATTTTATTTTAAAGATATTACTTTTTAACAATAAATGATTTAAATCACATCTCTTTAAAATTATTTATCATCTAACCATTCAATTTGTATAATCCATTTGTATTATAAACATATAAAATCATTCTTTCATATAATAATAACAATATATAATGAAAAGAATACATATTTTATAAGAAAATAATTTAATTAATTATTACATTTTTATTTCATTTTAGAATTTGTTAATATATATGAATTATATCATTTTTATTTTTTTACAAATAATTAAACAACAATAATATACCTATTGGATACATATATATCAAAACAATATATATCAAGTGACAATATCTCCAACAAACATATGTCTATTAACTATATATATGACAATTATATGAAATTCTTATATACAACCTTGTATAATCCTCTAAATTCATTCACTATATTCTCTAATATCTTTGTTAATATGTCTATCATATTTTTAATAAAATTTATTCTTTCCATAGAAATCATAAATAATATGATCTTACAAACAATTTGTGATGATTAAAATTTCATTCTTATTATTTTTAAATTTACATTAAGTTTTACTCCTTTAGTAACATTAATAAGTATATTTCATTTAGTTATATTATAATGTATATTGTTTTGTATTTTTATATTTTACCACAATAAAATAATAATTTTTTCATTTTTGTTAGATGTTTCTATGTCATAAGCTATCAAATAATCATGAATTATTTAAAGGGAAATACATACTAATATCATGGTGTGTTAAAGATTCAATGTGTGTTATGATGATCTTAGGCCTACAAGATTTGTAGTCATTGAGACTCAATAGATGATATTGTAGGATGTGTTTGGAAGGACTAATCAATAGTGATGTAAGTTTCTATATGAAAACAATACAAGTGTAGGTCACTAGATGAGAACTATGATTGGAATGTGGGGTTCTATGTTATATTTTTTTTTATTTATGCTAAATATGATGTGATTCAATGTTTGCATGTATTTTATAGTCATGGGTTGGTCTCAAATGATAGGGGCCTAACGGGTATATTATGGCTCTTGTTCTGTGGTTTTTCGTGATTGAAATGGCTATGTTATAAACCATACATAACATAAATTCAAATTTAAAGGGTATTTAATTCATTATTCCCCTCCCAAAATTCTATAATATCATAATATATATTTCTAGTGGCATAATGGAATGTCTTGGGGAACTGTTAGTGCATTTTTCTAGAGGATTTCGATTGTTTTTTAGTCTTTATCAATTTATATGTTAAAATGTTTTCTTAGTGGTCTAGGTTTGAGTCCATTGTAATGTATGGAAATAATCACCTTATAAAAATTTCATTTATATCTACTATTATCAAAAATATTATAGGATCAAACATAGTGGTGTATTAATTAGAGAATGGTGACTTAACATGGTTATTTGTATGATGAGTGTTAATAATTGTTTCCTTATTATCATGAAATCTCTTAATATATTACGATGTATCATTGGAACCCCATTGGGGGTTGTTGTAAGTATTCACTAAATCATAAAACAAGATGTGGTGAGAACCACCATGTCATAATTTATGTTATCACAAGGTTATTTATTCCATTTCATAGTGTTTATGTTGTATAAAAAACCATATAATTTATAATCTTTAATTCAGGATTTATTACACAAATTCAAAAATAATTCAATACTAAAAGATAAATAGGAAAAATATATTTGGGTAATTAGATACATAACATAATAATATAAAATTGGGATGCAAGAACAATATTTAATACACCTTAACACACTATTAAAAATCTATCTCTCTTCTAAAAATGCATGGGTTTACATGGGGACATATATACATAAGAATGAGGTGAGATATAAAGCTGAATAAGGTAAAAACCAAAGCATAAAATTATGAAAGTAATACATGTGAGTCAATAGTCACATTAAGGTGACATAAAGGGAGTAAGAATCATAAACATTAACAATTAATCATGATATAATATGATAACATCATGTCAATATAGGAATGTGGAAACTAAATAAAACATGACAACAAAAGAATAATCTATGGATAAATTCATAAATTCCATTACATATTGTTCTTAGGATTACCTCCCCTACACTATACTTTGTATCTCAAGATATAGTAGAATTACCCAATGTATTGAAGGGATATATAATTATGGACCCTCCCATCAAATTCATACCACATACATGAATTTTTGTTCCACATACATCATACAATATGAGCATGAATTTTATAAAATTTAATCCAATTATTATGGTGTTTGGGTCATCTACATGGATGTCAACAATAAATATAGGATAACTATATCTTCATGCATACCCTTGAGTGTAAATGGGTATGTGTATTTACTATAGAATTGTTTGTCTTGGAAAGTCCTAGGATAATTGTAGCTGCATAATTGGTATACATAAAGATTTATGTAAGTGTTTAATGAGAGTGAAAGGGGGTATGTAATTACTTGTAAATCATAAGGAGTTTAAAAGGGATGTGTTCAAAAAATCCCTACATTAAAAATTGGAAATCAAAAGTCAGAACTCAAATAAAGTGCTTAAACAAAGACAAGGAGGATACAATCCCTATTCCTTGAGAGTGTGCTTCAAAAAGATTTAGGGGAACTTCCTAAGAGATTAAAAACACCATTGGAGGTATTTATAGAGGGAAATAGGGAGGAAAGTCATGATCAATTGGGTTTGACTAACTAAGGGTGGGAGTATGGGTGGGTATTTATAGAAAAAATATATGAAAATTCTCTATTAATGTCTAAATGTAGGCTTTATACTCTGTATGATAAAATAATCAAAACCAAAAACCATCCTATTAAATTTTAAAATAGTTTCTTCAAAGGTTTAGTTTTTTTCAATATATTTTATGTAAAACAAATGAACATATTTAAATAACACCATTAGTGATGTGGAAGAGAGTCAAGTTCATAAAGAATTGATTTTAAAACTTTAAAATAAAATATACATTTTGGAGGATTCATTAAAAGTTAATAAAATTAATTAAATAAATTTTAAAAAATATTATTTTAAATGGGATATATATGGCCTTTTATTTATTTTATATCATTTATTAAATCACTTTCGGGACACTATGATGTCATAATACAAGGCCTATATTTATACCACATTTAAATTTTACCCAAAATATGTATTTACTTATAAAATTTTAAAAAATTTACAATTTTGGAATTTCTAAATTCTAATTTAAAAAGTAGTTTATTTATCAAAATATATCTATAAATATAAAAATATAAACTATTAAATAAAAACCTCATTTATTGTAAAATATTTGTTTTTATGACATTAATAATTCTATAAACTATATAAAGATAAAATTGGACATCATTAAACTATATTTTATTTTTAATTTAAATAAAAAATATTAATTATAATATTATTTGAAAGAATCATTTATTTAAAATATTATAAATTTACCAAAAATAGTGTTGAAACCATATATTTTCCAAAAAATCAATTTTGGTTTCTTCATATCGAAATATTATTTTCATCAAATAATATATAATTGTATATAGAAAATAATAATTAAAAGGGATAAGAAAACATTATTTTATTATGAAGAAGACATAAAAAATTCATACCACAAGGGTCAAAATACATAACACTTTATTACACTAGCTGAGGCCCTAAGGGTATGGTTTGCAATGGTGGTACATTTTTGGGATGGTTTGAAAAACATTGTTTGAGTTGTGATTCTTGGAAGCATGAAATTATCACATAAATGGTTTTATTAATGTTTTAGTTGTTGAATTTCATCATATAATTGGTATGTTAAAATCCCAGTGACACTCTCTCCCTTAGAATATCTGAAAAATGGCCTTCATAGTGTATGATCCTACCAGTTGAGTCCATAACTTCTTCTTTATGCTTCAATTAGTATTAATCATAACCTTTAATATATACTAAATATAATGATATGTTTACAATGACTACATTCTAAATTGTTATAATACATAATAGTCTATTTAAATCCAACAAGATATATTTTATAACATTAGAAAATACCCAAAGTAGTTTCTGTATTTTCTATTTCAAATTTACCCAATAAGAATTTTATTCATTTAGAAGGGAATTTAATTTATAAATTTTTAGGTTGTTACATTATCCCCCCTTTAAAAATTTCAACATGAGAATTTTATTTTGTACCCTAGAATAGATGATTGTACTTCAATTTCACCATCTCTTATAGTTCCATTATTCCTTCCTCAAACACGTGGTTCTTCCATGACACGTTGACTAAGTTAGTTGTATTGTTTCACAGGAAATTATTTCTAAGATCCAATATCTTCAATAGATATTCCTCAAATGAAATACCATTCTTTAAGTCTACCACCTCTAGATTAACTACATGTGAGGGGTATGATTTGTACTTCATGAAGAGGGATATATGGAACACATCATGTACTAGAAAATTTTTAGGTGAGTGTGCTAGTCGATAGGTCACAAATCCTATTGTTCTTTGACCGTGGAGACACTTAATATATGCTCTAGTTTTGAGGTCCATTGGGAATTAGGATTTTGAGATCATTCACCAAAGGATGAAGAGTAGCAGCGAGGGAATAATTAGGTGATATAGGGGAGACTATACCCTTAGGTGATTATAATATTAATATTTATAGTACCATAAATCAATGGAAAAAATTACCAAAATCAGTGGGATCATGAATATCAACTCAGTAGAAGAAATAATAAGTATCGTCGATAATACGACAAAAGTGATGACCACACATATCAGATAATGTTTACATGCCAAGAAATCATAAAAAATAAATATGGAAGATCACCCATGGATGATCACATGAGAACGTACTCAAAAGAAAAAAATAAACTCTAGGTTGATTTAAAGAACCCCATGGCCCATTTTACATCGATCTTATATACGCATGTCTCATCCTTGGTCACTAAGGTCACATACCTACATCTGATCTCTTTCCTGATCTCAAACCCATAATGTCTACACACATCCCGGGTGGCCCATGTAATTTGTGAGTATATACTCAATATGCCACCACCAACACGTTCCTATCTAACATACATATTAATACTAGTGTATTCATTTTAATATAAACAAAATATACATAACCCACATTACTCATGCCAACCAAAATGAGGAAGCAATTATCCACTTTAACCAATACTAGAGTTGAACAATATATCAAAATTAATTCATAATAGAATAACATTAGTATCATATCCACATACATGTCACTTAGGACCTCATACCATCTGATACCACATGTATCCTCGCATCATGTACAACCAGCATCCTAATGGAGCACCCAAATTTTTTCTCAAATCCCTCAAACATACACTTGAAAAATATCCACAGTCTCATCAGCCTGATATCCTAAGTAATGGAGAGATATGTAATTTTATGAATAATAAATCCCCTCTGGGTCAATAGCCCGACATCCTAAAGAATGTTTAGATTTGCCTTCTAATGAATAAAAATCATGCATTGGTTCAACAACCTGATTTCCCAGCGAATAATGAGATCCATCCACCCATCATCTCATCCCATTGGCCATAAAGGGCTTGATGAGCCTTAGCCCCATCCAATGGTCTCACTCTTCATCAACCATTCCTTTGTATTCTGAGAAAATCCTCTATAAAAGAAGGTCAACTCCAGCCCCTTAAGCCAGTAAATCCGTGGAGGCTTCTACCCATAATTAGTGGTAAATACCACCTAAACTGAGTCTTAATCTAGGTACATATGACTCAAATGATGATATTGGCCAGTCATAATGAGTGGAAATCACCAAAATTTACAAATAACCACAAACTAGAGACCTAATTTCAACTTACAAACCACATTTCCTAATACGTGTCATGGTCGCCACCATTTTTTTCAACCTGATGGTCACATTGCATCGAATTTGGTGTTAATATCCATCCAATATATCTCATACCATTTCCTCAGCTTTAAGAACCATATCATATAAATCATGGTGATCAACATCAACCCACATATTTTGGTTCAAGCCCAAAATGTTCATATAAAACCAATATAATCATATTATAATATAATTAATTAAATTAAAACATCTAACATAACCTGCCCAATCAACTAGAAGATCCATTCCCAAAACAATGAATTTAATGAGATAAGATCACTCCCATTGACATCCCACAACATCAATTAAATAATTTTAGGAAAATTATTAATTTATTAAGTTTTTCTCTTGAAAAATATAGGAATTATTATTTTGGTATGCATCCCATAGAATTAAAATATTTAAGAAGCATTATAAAAACCACCTAACTTATGCCTGTATGAATTTGATATTAAAATATCAACCTCTAATCCGAGCTGAAATGATAGAAATCATGATTTTAGACAAATTCCACGGAAATATGGAAGAATAACATGTAATTATAATTCCGAATAGTGATATAAAATAAGAATAGTTATAAGGGGATTTATTTTCATATTTATATCTATCCAACGCACCTGAAGAGACTTAAATTTGATCTCAAAAGAAGAATATTTTCCAAATCCTATAGAAGAAGAAGAGAGCTCCATAGTTACTGGAAGAGGTGTATGAAATGGAAGAGAAATAAAAGAGAAGAAAGAAATTGAAGTGAGGATATTTTATATAATTTTAGACCTTTTAATGAACTATATAGTTAGGGTGAACAATTTTTCAAACTATGCTCTAACCATGCAGTGAAACTTTCCAAAGGGAACCCTCATTAAAATGGTTTGAATGGTTTGACCATGCTGTTTGGCTAATCCTATTCTAACAGTGTAGTGCCACTCTCTTAGAAACCTCCTCCTCGTAAAACCAGGAACATTGATTGTTAAACCATACATAGACCATAAACACAATCTGTAATTTATTGCAGGGTCTTCACACAGTTCTCTCACCACCTAACATGGTTTGTTCTAACTATTCTCTAGTTCATATGGGCCATATAGTTTATGGTATATGGTTATCCCTAAATTTTCACCAAATGTACACCCAACACTATGTCTCTTTGACTTTTCTTCTTGATTCCCAATATACATGAAATAAAAAAATAGATGTCCAAGACACTTACATAGCCTTAAAAACCATCTAAAAACAACATTTTAAAATGTTTTAATTGTGAAAATTAATCTCTAAAATAAAATAATTTTTTTTGTAACATCTAATAAACTTTTAAAAAATAATTACCTAATAATTTCAAATTGTTAAAAAAATCAGGACATTATAGTTTCCACACATTATAATATCTCATCCCTAAGCTATTTGGTCTCACTCCAAGATGATACCGAACACACCCATATTATACAAATCACCTCTGCCTACCCAAGTTACTCTACCACAAGTCAAATCCACTTGTGTCTCCCCACCTTAATAATTTCCTACCCTATCACATATCAAACCAAACCAACATTATAATGGTTCTTATGAACACCCTCCAGACATAAATATCCCCACATGACATACCATTATTCCTGCACCTCAATATATGCTCATTCTATATTCATTTTATACATGAAACCCATGAGTTTAAAATTATAACTGATTCCCATATGGATTGAATCACACTGATCCCCCAAAAGTAACCCCACATAATATACATATACATATATAAATATATTCCCATAAAGAGTAATAATGCCTTTGAATCTCATACAAGTAATGAATCATACATTATTCCTATATACTAACTGATTTCTAGTTAGTTCAATTACAAAAAAGTGACCCTTGTGAAACAATATAAATCATACCCCACAAAAAAAGGACATGAAACGATCAAAAAACACCTATAACAATAATCTTATAATCATTATTCTTTTAACCTACCAGATCAACTGCATGCAACCAACTTAAAGCCCGACGACCCACAACCAAACATCCCTACAGAGTTACACTAGCTACTGACCACTAACCCCACATTTGGGTATCTCTCTCTGCCATAACCAACACACATATTAGAATCCTACATACTATCTCCCATTACCGCTATCAGTACAACATTAGATCCCTAAGTCTGACCAGGTCCTTAAATACTATCTTTCTAATAAGTCTTCTTGTACAACTTCTCTAAGTTCCCTATCTTGTCACATTCTCAACAATACTTCGAAGGTCACTCACATTATGTATGAATATTACCCAAAAACCCACCCTGGAAGCATTATATTGGTGACCCACTTCTTGGTTGTCTTCCTAAATCTCAATCCTAACTACCATACTGAGACTCCTCACAATATTGCATTCGTCTACCCAAAACATCCCTCCTAGTCTCACCTGGCATTATCACCCAACTTAAAAAAGTCTCATATTTCCCTATACAATTAATTTCTAATTAACTTCCTCTGATAATGAGGTTAACTAGAATATATTTACCTGCCCTTTTATGGTATTCTGTAATCCATCCTCAAAACAACTCATCATAGTGAATTCATCTCCCAATATAGAAGGTGAAAATTAGGATTGTTCTGTGATACTCGTCGTATAATCTAGAACAAATGTATCCCCTTACTACAATTTCATGAACTCACAGGCTCATTCTGACCTCAAAATATCCAGAATAATTTCTTAAATAACCTTTAATAAAAATACTACCATTCTAGTACCGCATCAACTATGTTGTTTCTATACATCCCAAAAGTGCTTTACCAGTCCTCTAAGCATATAAATAGCTAGCTTCACCCTCCAACATGGGGGTGTCTCAAGAAGGTAATATATCATCTTCATATACTTGATCCAATTATATGAATATTATAGTCCACCCTCACCCTCATACAATGGTGGGTTCTAAAATGGAACTCACACTCTAGATAAGTCATGGACAAATCAACTCCCTTAGCTCCCCTGTCAATACTAAATATGAAATTTTTGATTCTTGAATTTACCTGATCATCAAGACATGGACCAATATATAACATCTTTTATGTCTTCCCCACTAGTCTTGGAGACTAAACATATGTCTCATAACCATCTTAACCCTCAAGGGCCTCATCCAAACCCTCTGGGGCCTTATACCAACCCTCAAGGGCCTTATCCCATGCATGATCTAGTGACACTACATCTTTTCCCTCCTTATGATCCACCGAATATTGTCTATGTTCAAACATAGTAAAGACCAAATATCATGGTCAATAACCTCAGTAATAGTATGCATATAGATAAATATTTATATATTGAAAATATGGAATATAAAAGTTAGTGCGTCTCACCAACATTACACTTCCCTACCACACCCATCTCACTTATCATCCGACCTCATATCCCCTACCAACCCATATCAGAGTCATGTATCACATAAAATTTATATCAAATATCATCAACCTATGGTGGATGAGTATAATTCCATGAAGAATCTATGTAGGAAAATGTTTTTTATATATTTTTTGACATTTTAAACAACTCACCCTATTCTATTATTTGAGCATACCCATATCAGATTTATGCCCACATGAATCACACACATAAAATCATATATCATCTATTCTATAACCACTTACCATGTGTGTTTGAGTATAATTCACAAAAAATTCTTTGAAAGATAACACTATTCATATTTTTTGACACTTAACAAACCAACCCCTTCTTGTGTATTCCAAGTTCTAGACAATATTTACGAGTACTTACAAATATCATATAAGCCTTTGTTTCTACAAGGATACATAAATCTTATACAATTTCATATAAGAATAATGTTAAAATACTCATAATCTAATAACATCACACCCAAGTGCACCACTCAATGTGGAAATAAATCAACTATAAAAGTAAAAATAATAACATTAATTTCCCACCCCTATAAACTTGGTCTGTCCCCCATGCATGGGAATATAAGCAAAAAAACATGATCCATTTACCTAGTTCTGACTATAACCTAGTATTTGGTATACTATAGAACAAATAATAAGACAAACTAAAACATTTATATGATTTATAACTAGATGAATGTGGTTTATTTTTTATAAGTATTTGGTGTGGTTCTATAAGGTAACACCAAAGAAGAACATCCCACTTTGATATAATTTGTAATTACCTGAATCAAGAGCCACACTACCTATGATTCTATTGGGAGGGCCAATAGGCCTTAGGTGTGAATTACCATGAACTAAATTCTTTCAACTAGTAGTGAAGTTCTAATTAGGTAATAATGGAAATATTATACCCTCTGAGTATGATATTAATAATGGTCATATTACCATAACTCAATGGAAGTAAATTACCCAAATCAATTGAAACATGAATATCAACCCAATTGATAAAATAACAAGAAAAGGTGATAAAATGAAAAAATAAACATTCAAACACATCAAATGAGGCATCCATTTAAGAAAACCATTAAAAAATAGAACTGTAATATCACCCATGAATAATCATATTAGATCATACTCAAAAGCCCAAAAGAAACTCCGAATCAATGAAAAGTACCATATGATTTATTTCACTTCATTATCATATACTCACAACACATACCTAGTCTATAAGGTACATCCCCAACATCTAATCCCTTTCATGATCTCAAACCCCTAAAGCCTACATGCATCCCGAGGGGCCCATTCAGGGTGTGAGTATGTACTTAGTAGGACCCCATAAACATGCTCCTATCTCATATCTATTTTTATACAATTTTCTTCATACATAGATAAAAAAATAAAATCACTCACACATAAATACAAAACCCACTTTACTCATGCTCAATGCCCATGAGAAAGGGATTACCATCTTTATACAACACTAGAGTGCAACGATATATCCATGATTAATTGTACTGAAAGAACCTCAATATCCCATCCATATACATGTCAATTGGTAATTTATGCCATATGATACCACATGTATACTAACATAAAGTAAAACCAGTGTCCCAATGACACACACAAAAAATACGTCTCAAGTCCCTAAGACATGAAATTCAATAATCACCACTGTCTCATAATCCTTATTTCCCAAGGCACGACGAGATCTATCCTTCCATGAATAATAAATAACCTTTATCTCAATCGATTGGCACCCTAAGGAATGAAAATATACATCATCCCATGAATAAAAAACCACCATCATTTGAATATCTCTACATCCAAAGGAACAAAGAGATACATCCTCCCATCATCCCGACCCTTCGACCATGAAGGTCACTTTGAGCCTTAGAACCCATATGACTATCTCACTCCCCATCAACATTAGCTTTCAAGGGTGATAATATCCTACGTAATTGGTATTAAAAACCATCACATATGATGTTAAATAAATAGAGTCCTCCAACCAAAATGAATGGTCAAAAGAACCTCAACTGATTCCTTATATGCGTTCACATGACTCTAATGATGCTATTGTCCAATCATGGTTTGTGTAAATAACCCATATATCCTAATAGACACTAATAAGAATCTTTGTTTTATCATGTTAATCTCTTCACCTAATTAGTGGCATGACCATAACCATCTATCTCAACCTAAAAATCACATCACCTCGAATATGATGGCCATGTACATCCCATATTTCTCTAGCCATTCATTTAGCCTGAAAAAATATCTTAGTATCAATATTTAGGATCAACATCACCCTATTTATCTTGATCCAATCTCAACATGTTCCTATGGAACCAATTTAATAATATAAAAATATAATTTATTAAATGAAAAAAACTAACATAACCTTCCCAATCGACTTGTATCCCTTTTACCATCTCAATGTATTTAAATAGATAGGATAAATCCCATCAGCATCTCACAATATCAATTAAATGAATTTAGGAAAAGTATTAATTTATTAAGGGTTTCAATCAGATATCCCACACATATATATTTAGGTACGCATTCCACATATCAATATATATTTAAAGATAAATCTAGGAACCAACTACCTTAATATTTTAGGTGATTTATCATCAAATACCTACCTTTAATCTAATTAAAAACAAGATAAATTAGGATATTATAAAAATGAACTGAAAAAACGGAAAAAGTGCACCCATGGATTTAACATTCTGAATAGTGAGATGAATGAAGAATAAAATATAGAGGATTAATAGTAATACTAATAGCTATAGAACACACCTTAAGAAACTCAATTCAAATATCAAACAAAGGATGTTTTGATTAAGGATATAGGTGGATAAGGTTTCCTCACAACTATTGGAGGAGGCACATGAAATGGAAGAGAAATAAATGATTATAAATAAATATAAGAGAGGGATTGTTATATAATTTTATATTCTTCACTAAAATTCATGGTTAGGTCACATTGTTTGGGTAACCATGCACTAACTGTGCGATTCCAATGTTCAAAGGGAACCCCCTCTAAAACGGTTCAAAAGGTATGGCCCCACGATTTGACCAATCCCAAGACAACCTTGTTGTGAAACTTTTGAAGGGAATATCCACCTTGCATGTCTAGGAACATGGGTTTTCAAACCATGCACCGCCCTTGGGAACCCTCTATAATTTATTGAAGCTATATCATGTGGTTTTTATCAACATCACTTAATTTTTTATAACTATGATCTAGTTCAAATGTGACACATAGTTTGGTTTGAGTAGTTAGCACTAACAGTGCACCAACAATGCACATAGTGAAGTGTCTTCCAGACTTTGGTTCTCAGAGCCAAATGCTCTCAAAACTGAACCGGACAACCATGAAATTTACTAACCCTTAAAACAATAGAAAAATATAATACTAATACATTTTAGTTAACAAAATTAAGATATAAATCCCAATTCAATAGTTGTACCATCCATTAAACATAAAAATAAAAAAAATAATTAACTAGGAATTTTGAACTATAGAAATAACCGAGACATAATAACTCTGATGTGATCAAGGATATCAAAGGTTAAAAGGTATATTTTACTATTATTTCCCTTCTTCTCAATCCTCATGAATTTCTTCCATTATGATTTATTAAAGAACACCTTATCTCTGACATCACAATCCGAGTCTCATCAATGATTTTCTACAAATATTTTCTATTGAATTTTTATAGATTTCATATGATGTTGAATTTTTTTAACCTTATTTATCATATATTAGATAAGATCAAGTCTCATATGATTCCAATCTCCAACTTTTTCTGAACATATTGGAGTCTGAAACCTCTTCCCAAACAATGCCTTATAAATTTACATTTAAAAGCTAGAATGGAAATTGTTTTTATATGAGAACTCCAACAGCATAAAGTGTTGATCCCTATAACCTTAGAAATCCATTGAACATGTTATCAAATATCCTACAAAATTATAAGGGGTATCTCAGATGGACCATCTATATAAGGGTGATAAGATGTATGAAAAATTAAATTGGAGTCCAATGCTTTCTAATTGACTCTCCAACAATATTAGTTAAACCTAAGATCTTAGTAAAATATAATATAGAGTGGATTTCCATGTAGATATACCACTTACCTTATACATATCATTGTGAGTTTTTCAAGAGAGAAATATTTGTTGATAAAAATGAAATGAATCAACTTTATAAGGCGACCAATTACTATATATATGGTATAATCTCTTTTATACATAATACAGACTCCTATGATGAAATACAAGGTAATTTTTTCCAATTTTCATTCCAATATGGGTATTGGTTTCATTATACTGTCAGGATTATATCTTAATTCCTTATTTAGTTGGAATATCATGAATCAAGATACATATTCTGCAATCTCCCTCTTCATGTTATGAAACTGGATGATTTTTTTTTTCAGATATCGATACATCTTAATGATTCCTAGATGAATAGAAAAATATTATCTATGAGTATTATATAGAATACCACCCCCTTATGTATTGGGTTTTATGGGATACATAGCTTGGTTACAAACCTTATAAATCCACATTTAACAAAGTTAAACTCTTGAATATTCACTACCATTCTCTACGACCCCATATAAAATTGTTGGGCCTCCCTTATCATCTAAAGAATAAAATGTTGAGAAACTATTTGAGAAAGATAGAATGAAGATCCTTTAATTATACTGATTTCCATACTTTTCATTTACATGTATAATGGATCCCTTTCAATCCATATTATGGATAGTGTTGTTAGATCCTTTCTACTTATAAGATCTTCCACTTTGTTTTCCTTCCTAGGATTGTAATAGATTGAATAATCAAAATTATAGATATTCTATAATAACATTAGATATTATATATTGAGAACATTTTGTGTGAATATATACAACATGATTTTATAATCATTGTATCTTTTATACATATCTCTATATATACAATGCTTCTAAATTTTGAATGAAAAAATCACTAAAACCAATTCCTAATTGTGGGTTTGGTTGTTAAACTGATAGATCATTAAGTTGGATGAGGAATAGGTAATCACTTTTTCATATCTCATTAGTAAAATACCTAATCCCTTTCAAGGGATTTAAAATAAAGAGGATTTTCTCAAAAATCAATGAAAGTACCTAGCTAATCTAAAGAAACTATGAATCTCTATCGAAGATATTTGTCTTGGCCATCCTTTTACTTCCTCTATTTTTTATAGATCCATAGATATCCATTTTATGATGATAAAATTCCACATAAATGTTACATTATCCTTCCAAAACACAAATTTACTATAATTCATGAATAATTTTTTCCTTTTAAGGTCTTCAGTGTAACACTCAAATGTTCTTCTTGTTTTTTTTCTTTTAGAGTTAATAAGAATATCATTTTTAACAACTACCATAAAATTTTAAAAGTAATCAATAATGAATCTATAAATTAATTTCATTAGTATATATGGGGAATTAGTGAGTACAAATTGATTCACTATGAACTCATAATTCCCATACCTTGTACAAAAATAAGTCTTGGGGATATCATCCTTCTTCACATTTACTAAATAATATGTTGACTGAAGATCCACCTTATAGAAGTATTAGAATTTATGTAGATGATATAAAAAGTTTTTGATCCACCATAGTGGATAAATTATCATTATTATTATCTTATTTATCTCAAGATAATCAATGAATAGGTTCATTAACCCATCATTCACATTGAAGAAGAGATCTGGATCATCCCAAGGTAAATAAATTAGGAATATGAACCCTTTATGCTTAATTACTTATAGTTTATTATTTATCTCATAATGTGAAACAACGTCCATTATATATTATGTCTAGAATACTGGAAAATATCCAAGTATAAGATATATCAAGAACTAAACCACACTAATTGGTGGAAGACTAGAAATGTTTTCAAGAAACACATTATCATATTCCCTTATAATGGGAATGTCATCAAGGATGAAATTTTATATAGTCTCAATCATTTTAGAAATATATTATTTCATATAATAAAATTGTATCCATTTTTGAGATGAAGATTCCAAAAAATATTAATCCTCCTCCTTGAACTTTTATAGAATTAGAGGGCGATTTGTTATACAGAAGGTTATTTCCTTCTCTCTAAAATTTATATTTTATCTATACAAGGAAATCCATTACATTCCAAGAATAAAATTAAATCCCACTAAATTAATTTTTAAAAGGTTTACTAGAAAATTTATCGTATAAATATGGATATGGGGAATGTTATATTCCTAGGATCTTATAATTAACCCATTTATATTTTTACTGATAGATTCAAACCCATGTGATGAGGTGATGTTTTAATAGTTCTACTAAACTTGTGTGATATTAAATAATGTGTAGAACCATAATAAAATAGTAAATTTACTATTCTTTAATGAATAACTAGTGTACCTATCCCCGCATTGCTCACAAGATCCACTTTAGTAGTTGTGATGGCACAAGGATTCCATTTCCCTATAAGAAATGGATGTTCCTTTTATTAATTATATAAATACCATGACCCCATTATCATAACATTGATGTGTATTTTATAAATTTGTTCTTGATAAAAGAGATCACAATACAATGTACTGAATAATGTATTAATCTTGGAAAACATGATACATACCTGCATATCATATTAAATTTGAAAACCTAAAATAAAACAAATATTTTTTTGGAGAACACTATTATACTCTTTAGAATGTCCTTACATGTCAATCATAATACACTTCCTAAAATCCTTGGTAAAGGAAACATAATAATGGGGTGATATCTAATGCTCAGTAAGGGTATATGTATAACAGAAGCTATCATAAACAATATATGGTGTAATTAATAAGGAAAGGTAAATAACTGAAATACATTCCATTTAATCAATAAATTGAACGTGATTAATAACGTGGAAGGAATAAATGATGACCAAAATAATTCTATATAAATAATTACATGAGCCTAAAATATATCCATGGATATTTTAACTAATAGAATAATTACATGGACATCAATAACTAATACCATAATGAAGGAATTCATAATAAAATACATCATAACCAAACCTACAAGGCCTCATGCCAAGACATATTACATTAATAGGTATGTCCTTGAACAAAAACCCAAGATAGTTTTTAATCAAAGTAAACATTCATATTAGAAACTAGCATATGAAATGTCACAAATTTACATAATCAATAAACTTAATCATTAATCATCTAGAGTATTTGGATAATTGTTTCAAAATAGTATATCCATAGTAAAATTGATCATAAAACATTCATATAAATAATAATTATAGTATAGTTACCTAGAGCGTAAGTAAAATTAGGGTTTTTTCATTGATAAATTTGAATACCATTAATATCACATTCAAACATTCTTGGTGAAAATATCCTTTTAAATTTGAAAATAACTTTTAAATAATAAAATTTTTAAAATATTAGGAAAACATTTTCATTAAATATAACATTGTCAACCTTGAAAAGGAATCCTCAAAAACATTAGCGGTCATAATCTTGGGTAATTATATATATTCTATATAATTTAAATAACATTGATTTCAAAATGTTGTAAAAATGTTAAAAAATACCTCAATTTGAAAATGACATGAATATTCCTTTCAAATTATTTTTTAAAAGTAAAACATGGATAAAAATTTATTTAATAAATTTTAATACAATTTTAAAAACATTTGTGTGTTTTTTATAAAATAAGGAGATAGAATAAAAAGTATTTTTGTCCGAAGAAAAGAATAAATATAGTTTTCTTAAAAATCATGTTCTCAATCATTTTAAATACCAAGGAGTTAAAATAGTAATATTACATGAAAATTTAATGAATAAACATAGGGAAATAAAAATAATGAGTTTCTTGAGAGATTGGTATTACTATTTCATCATTAGAAACTTAATAATATACAATCCCAAGAAACTATGATATTTTAATTATAAAACCCTTACCACTATGGTAAATTTTGAATAATAATCCCCATGAATGAAATAACCTGAAATAAAACTATATATATCATGAATATGAAAATATTTATGGTATTACATATCAATGATGCATTTTGTATACCATACAAAAGAAAAAATGGTGTATATGGAATATCTCGTACTTAAGTAAAAGTGAGCAAAGAAACCCTTACCTCATGTTTGATTTCCATCATACTTGTTTGAACCTTTGATTGAGTTAGATTTAACATATAATTTTGAACATAAAACAAAACTTTTTACAATTTAGTTGATTATTATTTATGGTATTTAATTATTTTTATGTTTTATAGTAGGATACATAGTTTGATTAAAAAAGAAAAAAAGAGATGAATATAGTGAGACGACGTGGCGTGACCCCAACATTTTGAATCTAAAAAATGATGATTTGATTATATATATAATGTACTGTGAAGTAGGGAAAAGTGAAGGGCGAAGTCTAAAACATTAAATTTATAAAAAAAGATGAGTTAGAGAAAAATTGACTGGGAAAAAATTTATACATCTTGAAATTCATTGAATAAATGTAACTGGAAGGGATAAAAGGCAACAAGCCACAACATGAAACATGTTGTGAGAAAATTCAAAGGGCCCAAACATTACAAGTCATGTAATACAATTACATGATGTAAAACTTTTTGAAAAACTAATAAATGGGATGATTTGGTGAATTTAATGGAGAAGAGAACAATTTTACCCCAGGACCCACCATGATGAATTTTTGACCTATTTAAGACACCATTGATATCACCTGGGGTGGATTAGGTCCTATAAATACAAGCCTTGGTCAGGAGAGAAGTAGATCAGATCCTGAGGATCCACCATTACACAACACTATAGTGATACTAATACTAGTATTTTTATTTTCTTTTTTATTTTCAATTATTTTTGTAATGTAATGAATATATATATTTTTAATTCACGTGCTTACAATTTATTCTTCCATACATATTTCTCTTCCATCCCCAATCTATTGATCCCTCTCTTCTATCTCTCCATTATAATATCTTTTAACTTTTCATTAGAAAGTGACTAACTCAAGGATTGGACCTTAGGGAGGTTTCACAATGTTCTGAATTATTTTACCTTAATATTAAATTATTTCAATTTAATTTATAGTGGATTTAAGAGAATTTTCATGGGTGTGGTAGTATTCCATCATGGATTGGATCTTAATTAAATTTCTTTTTTCTATCATGGTTAAATAGATTTGGTTTGAAGAAGAGATTTTATAGGCCTGTTTAAAACCCCAATCAGTGCAAGGAATAACAATTAATGTACATAAATGACTGGATTTTCAAATTAAATTCCATAATGAAAGAACCTCTGTAACCATACCATAGGACCAAACCTTTCTTCATAATCTTCCATATGTCTGCATCTGTTTTTAGGATATTTTTTTATACATTTAATAATATCATCAAAAAACAATTTTTTTCCAATAATTAATAAAAACTAAAAAATATTTTTTTCAGGTGAATTATAATTAGTGATTGAACTTATTATGATCATCCTTAAGTGAGATGATCATGATGAGCCACTGTTCTACATTAGGAAAATAATATTTACTTTTTTCCATGCCTTATGATAGGCATGTGTGAATCTTCAATATAAAAGAATATATTAGTTATATTTGTATTTAGTAATCATCATCATATATATCAGAGAATGTGTTATTTTATTGTAAATTTTTATCATTATTTTATTAATATTTATTAACTATAAACTCTATTGCAGGTGATATCTACTTCGTTTTTCCTATATGTTTTTATTTGATAGTTATAGTAATTATAATTTGATCATGGTTCCATAATATCTTGAATATTAATCATGATATAAATATAAAATATAATCATTTTATTTTTATTGTGAGTAATCCACAAAATTTAGAGGTATAAAAATGAGTTACACCATTCATGGAGATGGCAGGTCGTACTTACACGGGGACGTAGTTTTAAATTTTTCGATAGATGGAATGAAAGAAAACTAATTAATAATTTAAATTTTATAATATTTTTATTATTTCATATATATTATATATATTCATTAAATATATTCTTATTATCAACCATATCAAAATAAAATTAAAAACATATCAAATCACTATGTGGATGTGGTAGTTTACATGTACGAATGAGCAGAGTTATCATTTTCTAACGAATTTAGAAGGTAAGATGTTATATGTGATTTTAAAATAAAAAAAGATTAATCATATCATAAATATAATATAAATTAATTAAATACATCATTATATTGATCTGTTAGATGTGGTTATGGAGAACTAATTACACTAGTTCATGAGGTGATAGTCTACCATAAAAGAGGAGATGGATATAGGTCATTACATTAACATAAAACATATCAGTATACCATAGATACCAGTGTCACTATTTCTTCATTATTTATTTATATCATAATGTTTTAATGGAATAAATAATATGAAAATTCATAGTAAATAACTATAACCCTTCTTCGAACAACCTCTATAGGTTTACACCTAAATCATTACTATATTGGTTTTATGATAAAAATGACTATAAATTATTGTTAGGGATGTAAGGAAGGGACTTGGGATGTTTTAAAAAAAATGTAATTTTATGTGTAAGATCAAGAGGATAGGGGGTTCTCTTTTATATGCGGCGTAAGGACATAGTTGTATGTTTTGAAAATAATAAATTGTACCCAAAATTCTCACATAAAGGGCCTACAACGGATCATTAGAAAACCTTATATGTGATCAGGTATAAATGCCTCCATACTATTTAAATTATAAATATTTATATTTATTTAAATACTTTTATTTTAATTCAAATACAGTTAAAGTTATTTTAACCCTAACTGTTGAACTTCATTTCTTTACTATTTCTACTATTTATTATGACAAAAAAAAGAAGTTGAAATTTTTATATAATGCTTATTTTTATGATTAAAAATATTGAATATTTTTTTTATAAATTAAATTCAAAAAATTGAGAGAAGTTAATTTAATGTTAGACCTGAAGATGCGACGAAAAAATGGATTTCCAAAGAAAAACATTCAAAAGCATAAAAAGTTTTTTATATAAAAATTCATCATGAAATTGATTAGGATGAAATAAATTAAATTAATAATAATATAATTTATCTAATTTTACTTTTAAACAATTTTAAAATAAAATTTTACATTTTAATTCTTTAAACAAAAATATAGTTTTCAAAAAATGTCTGTATTTTTAACTATTCATTGAACAATTAATATTTTCCAAAAATTAACAAAAATTCACTCTAAGATAATTTGGGTATTATGATTATAAAAACGAAGTTAATTTTTCAATTAAATTATAAAAAATGGTAAAACTTAATTTTAACATAAGTTTGGAAAACACGATGAACCCTATTTTTAGAAAAAAATAGTTTTTTTCTAAGAAAAATTCTCCTATCTTTCAAGTTATTTCTATTTTTTATCTAATTAATTGATATCCAGAAAATATTTACACATGTATAAACCATATAATTATTCTAATTTATGTATTCCTATTCCTACCCACCAATTTAATTAATAATCTATCATGATATACTATTTTACGGTTCTTTTAGACTCATGGTTGCGTATATCATAAGCTACTGAAGAGATTGAGTTTATTTAAAATAAAATATATACTATAAAGTCTTAGGGTCTTGTATTCATCCCTACTACATGAAATTTTACTCTTGAAATTTCTAGAATTCCACCTTATTAAATTATTTTGATAGTTCTTCATTAAAAAATCCTTAGTTTCCCATTTCCCCTCTTCGATCTTATGATTTCTCCAAAGTATATCTACCAGTCGAGTAGTTTGATTCCTCAATTTTTTTTCTAAATTGTCAAAAACATTGATAGAAATTTACTAGTAATATTGATAAAGATCCAAATATCTATGTTTAAATTTGATCACATGCATTGGGTCTATAATTTACTTCTATAATGATGATATATAGAACATCGTATGTACTTTATATAGACTTGGTGGAATTTCTAAATGGTAAGCCATAACTCCAATTATTTCTAGGATTTCAAAATATTCAACATACCTAGGGATTAGTTTCCATTTCATACCAAAACTTATAAAAACATTCCATAGAGTCACCTTCAATAAAACATGGTATCCCACTTGAAATTCCAAAAATTTCCTTTAGTTATAGGCATATATCGTTTTTCTCTCTTTTAGAATCTTTGATATGGGTTAGAATTGTGGTTCCATTTCTACTATTTCCTCTCCATGTTTTGGTCCTATATAGTTCCATTCACTAAATTCATCCTAAAAAGTTGTAGTGTGAATTATATTTCCATATAACCATTCTTACAATGCAATTTTAATACTTAAATGTAAGTTATTGTGATAGGAAAACTAAAGAAAAGATAAATTATGATCTCACATATATTGAAAGGCAAGGGAGCATGGACTCAAAATGATAATAAATTTTAAATAGTCCTTTTAGAATATATATCTATTATATGGGGATAATTTGTGCTTAAATTAACCTCATAATCAATAGACTTATAAAAGAATTTTACATAATTGTGATGTCAATTGTGGTTCATGATCAAAAAATTGAAAGATGCGCATCATGAATTATTACAAAATAATTAATATAGATTCATATAGATTCTCTAGAGTTAAATATTATCTTATAAGAATAAATTTTTCAGATTTGGTATGATTATCAATAATAAAAATTATTTTATCTTTCTTATTAATATTCATTGGTAATCGAGTGACAAAGTTCATAGTAATGTCACCCCATTTAAACATTGAAATAGGAAGAGATTTCATGACTCATCTAGGATATTGTATCTCAAAAATCACTTGTTAAAAAACCAAGCATATTAATATATAATCATAAATTTCTTACAATATAATATCCAACCAAAATTGTCTCTTAAAATCTCGATACATATTGCTGCTACAGGGTGCATTGAAAAATTCAACCTATGAGAATCATTAAAAAATTCCTTTATTATCAAAGGTGTAAATATAAAACATAGTCTGTTTCAAAATTTCATAATTCCATCTTGATATATGAATCATTACAAATTTTCATCATTAACTAATTCAATTATTTTTAACATTACCTCTATCAGGTTGAGAACTTTTTATTTTTTCCAACAAAGATGGTTTAGAAATCATTTTAAAAAGGATTGATATATGTACTTCAATAATAATTTCCATATCCAACTTTACTGAATTTAGGAACATATTATCCTTTTTAATCCTATTTTCATTTATTACTCCATGATCTTTCCTATGTAGTACATAAAATACATTTTTACCTTCTCAAGGTGGTACTTTATCATGAAATTATAATCCTTGGGTAGCTCAACCTATAAAATTTGAATCATCTTGATCACTTTCTAAAAAAAGATGTTTTTGAAAAACTTATGATCTATATATATCTGAAATATTTCACCATATAAATAATTTATCTATATATTCAAACAAATTATTGAGGCTATAAACCCAATATCATGGTATGTAAATTTATACTCACAAATAATTAACTTCCTTGATGCATAGACAATAACATTATCATTATGCATAAAGAAACAACCAATCCCCTTAATCAATGAATTACTATATGTCACAATCCATCATTTCCTAATAGAAAATCCAAAATCATTGTATTCACAAATATCCTTTTCAATAATTCAAAAAATTCTTCAAATTTATTTTCATATATAAAATTAACCACTTTTGAGTGATCTTAGTTAACAATTTTTTCAATTTGTAATTTTTTTAACTAAATAGATGATATTATCCTTCTATGAAAATAAAACTAAATTACCTAGTTATGTTCAATTGTGTATAAAATTATTTAAATTCATTTGTATTCATAAGATGAACTGAGATTCTATCTTGGTGACAATATATCCAAGAAAAGAAACATTCTAAATCCAAAATTCACACTTTCTAAATTTCTCATATACCCATTTTATTCTAAGATTATAAAAATTGATCCTAATGTGATTATTATTTTACTCATATATATTATTGTACACCATGTTATCATGAAAAAAATACCATAATAAAATTATCAAGATATTCTATGAAAACTATTTTCCTTAGATCCATGAAGACAGGGGTTGAATTAGTTAATACAAATAGAATTTTAGTGAACCTGTAATGTCTATACCTTATATTAAATGTTTATTTAGAATATATTCCTGATTTAATCACAATTTATGAAACCCAGAATGAAGATAAAGCTTTAAAAAAGAATGATATAAATGAAATTTATCAAATAAGTTACCAATGAAAGTTTGTGTATAAATGTAATTTATTGTGATAACATTGATTTCCAAATAATCAATTAACAACTGCAAAGATACATAAGACTTATTTATAAAAAGAATTGGGTCACCCCATGTGAAACACTAGTGCGTATAAATCCATTATTCAACAAATAATCTATTTCTTTCATTAAATCAATCAATTCTAAAATGGCTATTCCATATGTATTATTTGATAATGATTTTCCATTAGTTATTAAATCAATGGAAAACTCGACTTTTCATTCTTATGGATGCCTGGGTAATTCTAAAAAAAATGAATCCATGTATTCATGTATAATAGGAACATCATTAATTTAAATATTATAATTTCTATGCATATATTTCATCTTCTATTCTTCCCTAAGGATCTCATTCAAAGAGACACTATATGTGGATATTAACATGAATTATATAGTGAACTCTCCCCTCTAAAGATACAGAATTTCACACCGTCATATTGAACATTAATTTCCTTCTCATTTCATTAAAATTTTCAACGTTTTTTTGAACTATTTTCTATTCAAATTATTATATAAAAACCAACCATAAGCATAAAAATGATGTATGAAAATAGTGCATGTTTATACATCAGTACGGTAACTGAATATCACATCCTTATTATGGTGTGACTTGCACTAGGAGTGTTAACTAATTAATAACTTCTTAAGGTGATATAAGAATATCTAATTTTCTTTAGGAACATGGAAAATATAAAAGATCTTGAAGACCAAAAATCAAATAAAGCATTAGTTAAATTTGAGTATATGAGTAAAGTACCTAAAAAATATCATTAGGAACTTCAACCTCAGTTGTTGTGGTTGCATAAGCTTGGCCATTCTCCCTTTAACTTTTTTGGGAAAATTCCATTGATCCTTAGGAAACTCAATTTTACAGTTCCCCATATCCTTATCTTTTAGGAATTTAACATTAGAAACTTATTTTTTCCCTTATAATCATCAGCATAATGTCCCCTGTCTCTTTCATTTTTGAAAACTTTCAAGGGTCTTCTATAAAATTTCTTTCCACATTTATTACAAGAATGAAATTCTATCCTTACCTTCTTCCCTTTTTCCATATTTAGTTTTTCCATAATGCATGGATACACTTTTTTATCTTGATTCTCTTTGAATTTATATGTATCTAAGAATTATTTCATTATCTCAAAAGAAAATGATACTATATCCTTGTATGAAGATATTTTTTGGGAGACTAGGTCCATTAGAATGATTATATTAATTACATCAAAGAAATGATAAATATCAATATTTTTATAATGTATGTATTCCATAAAAGTACATTCTAATATTATAATTTTTTCTTCACAATTCAAAAAAATCTTTTTTTCCCTTAGACATAAAAATTGTCTCTCCATATCTGCTTATTTTTCATGAGGAAAATATTGTTCCAAGAAGAGTACCTTAAAATCCTTCCACTTGAAATTTTATATTTCTTCTTCATCCATAGTGTCCTGAAGTAATGACCACCATTGATTTGAATCCCATGATAGATAATATAATTCCATTAAAATATTATCCATTTAATTACCTCCCAACTCTAGAAATATTTTTTTAAGGAACTCATCCATTGATTACCTACAAATGGATCTGTAATCCCATTAAATTATAGAGGTTCCTGATGCATGAATTGGCCAAACATTGTTACACCATGTTTTTGATTAGTAGGATACTGTATATGGGAAATTTTATTGGACATAACCTAAGCCAGTTACACAATATATTTATAATATGTTTAAATCAATCTCAAGCTTAATTGTATTTCCCATGAAAAACCACTACATAGATTATTCACATTTATATGGTTTTTATTCCTTTAACTAGGTAAAAATTCTAAAAAAATGTAATATAATATATTAGATCATAACATTATGAATTATAATGTATAATTTGAAAACTAGTGACAAACATAACATAAATAAAAATATTTATGCACAGATAATATCATAATCATAAACTGCTTATCATTGGGAATATTCTCAATTCATAGAAATAATTTAAAATCATTTAAAATGGTTTTAAAATAAAATTTATATTTACCCAAGAGTATTTCTAGAAAATTTTAAACCATTTTTTATCATGTTATGTTATTATTCACCACATAACGATTGATTTTAATCCATATGAACCCTTTTTAGAGTAATTACCCATAGGCATAACTATTTTAGATCCACATGAACTTGTTGTATCCAGAAAAGTATGTATTTATAGAAAACCAACATAATATAAAACATACTAAAACATTTGGATTTTATCCTATACTTATACGTATGATCAAATGTAGTTATATGGATATAATCTTTTATCTATGATTTCTTAAAACTAGTTCCCAAGGTTTCTAGAAAACATTCTATAATACTGACAATAAAGACCCTGACCCCTATTTCCCAGAGTTAGTGTGTAATTTTTTACATTGGTTATAAATACAAAAGACCACATTGAAAAGGATTGAATATTTTAATAGTATTTGAAAAATAGATACATACTTGAATATCATATTTAAATTGAAAACATTAAATGCAACATATATTTTTTTGGAGAACACCATTATCCCATTTAGAATATCCCTATATATCTATCTTAATAAACATCCTAGAAATTTTTAGAAATGAATCTAAAAGACCAGTGAGATCTAATGATCTGTAAGGGTATGATAACAATGTAAGATATCATAAAAAATAAGGAATAATAAATATAGAAAGGTAAAAAACCAAAGAACACATTAGTTAATAAATAACATTAATAGGAAGAATAATTTGGCAGGAATAAATGATGATCAAAATAACTCTATTTAACTAATCACGTATTCTGGAAACTTATCCATGGATATTATAACTAATAGAATAATCACATGGACATAAATAACTATTCCCATTCTAAGGGATTACATAATATTGGACTGTATAGCCATAATGTCAAGGCCTTGTTCCATGAAATATTATATTAATGGGTATGAACTTGGGAGAAGAACTAATCTAGTTTTTATCATAATACCTACTGATTTACCGAGAGATTATAAAGTTCCCCACCAATCACTTACCAAGTCCAGTGCATTCATCATACAAAAAGGGAGAAACATAATAATGTAAACATTTTTATTCTAAAAATTACATATGAAATGTTAATAACTTTCCAAATAAATAATCAAAATTAATTTAAAAATTCATATTGGAATCATTTATATGAAATTTTAATAATTTCCCTAATCAATAAGAAAAATAATATACCATCCAGAGTATATGGAGAATGGTATAAAAATAGTACATACCCTGTAAAAATAATCATAAACCATACAAATAAAAAATTAGGATTGTACCATTAAAAAATACTCTTAATGGATCATAAGTAAAATGAGGGTTATTATCATTGATAAATAGAAATACCATAAATATTCCATTAAAAACATTATTTGGGGAAATATCCTTTTTAGTTTGAATATCACATTTAAAAATTGATGCTTTCAAGATTATTAGGGAAAACATTTTATTTAAAAATTACCATGTTAATCATGTAATGTAAGAATAAAAATAATGATTCTTCATGAGATAAGGTAATTCTATACATACTGTACATGTTAAAAAAACATTCTTCTCATACTATTGTAAAAATGTTAAACATTAGATCGTTCAAAAAAGAATAGGGAGTTTCCTTTCAAAACATTTTTGAAAAAGAAATTAAAGGAAAAAATGAATTTAATAAATCAATTGGAGAATTTTAAAAATATTTTTCAAAAACATTGATATGGGAGATAATTCACTTTCAACCAAAGAGAGAAATATATTTAGATTTCCATAAAAAGAAATTTCCCCACCATTTTATGTATAAAAGTGAGTAAAATTGTAATATTACATGAAATTTTAATGAATAACAATAGGAGTAAAAAATTCATTATATTATATAGAGATATATAAGATGATTTCATCATGGGAAACTTAATCATAAAAATCTTCACAAACGATGATACTGTAATCATAAAACCATTTCAACTTTGGTAACTTTTGAATCATAATCTGTTTGCAGGAAAAAAATAAAATAAATAATTAAATATAATTAAGATAAAGATATTTATGATATTAAATATCAAATGTGTATTATATACAAAACAAAAAATAAATAATTTCTGAATATTCTATATGTCTCATTGAAGTAAAATTGAGACGAGAAACCCTTACCTTATATCTGATTTCATTTGTATGTTTTCAAAAATTATGTATGATAGATATAGATTTTTTATAAATAAATTATATAACCATAATATATATATATATATATATATATAATAACATAAATTATATCCCTTTAACTTTTTTATCACCCATTGATAAATAATTCTTTATTTTGAACTATACTTCGGGTGATAACTGCTTAATTTTTCATCTATGTTTTGGTTTGGTAGTTTTAGTCCTTGTATATTGATCATGATTTCATCATTTATAGGATAAAAACCATGAAATAAATATCATATATATTCATTTTATATTTATTTATATTAATCCATAAATTTTAGAAGTAGATTGATGAGTTATACTGTTCATGGAAGCTGTAGGCCGTACGCACCCATGAACATTGTTTTCTTTTTTTTCAACATATGGAATTAAAAAAAGGTCAATAATATTTAACCATTAAAAATAATTATTATATCATATATATCATATATATTCATTTAATATATCCTTATTACTATACATGTAAAAATAACATGAAAATGTAATTACATTTCTATGTGGGGGCGGTAGTCCACACATATGCATGGGAGATATTATCATTTTCTGAAGGATTTGAAGGTAATAACATAGATGTGATATTATAATTATATAAGTTTAATTATTATTATTATATATATATATTTATATGTATGTATGTATAGATCCATAATTATATCATATTGTGAGATGTGGTGATGGAAAACAAATTACATCAGTTTTCTAGGAAGTAGTTCTTTGTAAAGACAATCATTGGTTTTATTTCCCATTTTATGGAATAAGTGATTAATATATGTCATTAAATTAACTTAATACCATATATGTATATTTAATATATGGGTTTTATTATTTCATCACATTTTATGGATAACTCAAGTAGTAAAAGGAAGAAAAAAATTAAAACTACTAGATAGGAATTATACCTCTTATTCAGAAAAATAATTTAGGTTTATATCTATAGCCTTCCTAGATTGGGTTTTTGATCAATAAATGGACTATAGGAAATGGTGAGGGATTTTGGGAAGGTATTTTGGTAGTTATTTTCTTAACCAAATACCTTTGGATGTGGTAATAGGGTAGGATAGGGGTGCACTTTTATTAGTGGGGGTGGGGGGTGACACACTTAGATGTTTTAAAAAGATTTGATTGTAAACTCGTTTTTTACAAGGAAAAAGGGTCCCAAATGGATAATTATATAAAATAATATAATAAAAGGTCAAAATAAACCCAAAAAGTGAAATTATAAAATTATATAGGTCATTTTAACCATTATATTTTAATTTTAACCCCTAGTAGACATGTTTTAACCAGAACCACAATAATTAATTTATACTGAATTTAATATTCCATAGGATAAAAAACTATGTTTAAATTATTATATAATATTAATTATGATGATTAAAAATTTTTATTCCATTTTTAAAAATTCAACTCATCTAATTTATAGAATTTAATTTAAAGTTAAACAAGCAGACATAATGATTTTTTTTTCAAAGAACAACTTTAAGAAGTATAATATGATTTTATATCAAAATTTAACAAAAAATTTATTTAAATGTACTAAATTGGAATTTAAATAATATAATTGATTTATTTTTTTCTTTTAAAAAATCATTATAGGTTTTTTTATTATTTAAATAGATAATAATTTTTCAAAAAAAAATCATTTACTATCAATATTCATTGAAACATTAATATTTTCATAAAATTATAAAAAATTCTATATAAAATAATTTTGATATGATAAATTTAAAAATATAATTTATTTTGATAAATACATTCTAAAAAAAATTTATGAATTAATTTTAACATAATGGTGCAAATTGCTTTGAAACCTGTTTTTAGAAAAAATATTTCTTTTCAGAAGAACATTTTTTTTTCTTTTAAATGATTTATATTTTAATTTAATCATAATTTATAACCAATACATGTATTTTTATATGTGTAAACCATATCATTTTAATAATTTAGTTTTTCATATTAATAACATCCAGTTTAATGGCATGGTTATAATGGTATACAATTTAACTGTTCTTTTAGACCCGAGGTTGCGTGTATCACAAGAAATCAAGGAGATTAAATTTATTTAAAATAAAATTTATAACACAATTTATCAAGGTATTATAGGTTATCATCAATAACCCGTGGATTAGAAAATAAATTCTTATTGTTTCCTTATTATTTTCTATAAAAACACCGGACAATAGTATAAGGGTTGATAAGAGAATTCTTTTCCTCAAATATATTGGTGAGTTTCTCCAATCAAAAGTCACTATCTAAGATCCCTTCCTTTGAACACCTAAAAGAATTTCCTTATCCACTTATTTAAATTTTTGTGATGATTCTTCCCACAATTTTTACAAGTGGGATGTTAGACCTTTTTTCCACCATGATATTTCTCCATTATCCGATATAATTAAACTTTATTCTTTTCTTCACATTTCCACATCCATGAGACCCTTGAAATTAACTAATCCCCATTTCAAACTTGAGGTAAAGCTATAAAATTTCATCATAGTTTCAAAAGTCTCAAATAGACAATGATTATCTGATATATGGATTTATCCCACCAAAGAAGTAGTCAACTTTAATTTTGGGTTCAGTGACAAAGTTTAGGTCATATCATGCAAACCTTTTGGTGTGTGTGTCACACACCCTAATAGATTCTCCACAATTTTACTAGATCCTAAAAAATGCATCTAAATTTTTACTCAATGTGTGTGAGAAAAATATTTATTAGATTACATTTTCTATAATTGTTTCCACTCTATTAAATCGATATCCTCCCTAGGCGTTATATTTTTAATCAAAGTCCACCAAATCCATTTGCCTAGGCTTGAGTCCCACCAAACTCGGACACTGTGAATATTATTCAAAGGGTGATTCAAATCCATTTTCCTAGCTAGGGAACATGTTGTGCATACTATAGGAATGGCGGGGCCCCCCTTTGTGAGTTGATCATAAAACCTTACACATGTTTATGCCAATGAGCCCATACCTAATTGGTAAGGGCTCCTACTTGGCATCCAAGAGACCCAGGTTCAAAACTGGGTGGAGGTGAATTTCCAGGTTACTATAGCAGTACTATAGTAGGTATTGTTCAGTACTGTAGCATCTAGAAATATTCACCCAATTTTGGCCTTCAGAAAACCGGTTTGGGCCGACAGGTCTCTAGGGCCTTCGAGTCATCAAAGGTCTTCGGGCCTCATGGCCTACGGGCCACAAAGAGCATGGAGTAGCCCAATTCACACATAGTAGGCCCCAAAAGAGGATCAGAGCAATATGACTATCAGTCACTAGAAGAAGAGCTACTAGTATAGAAGAATGAGAGGGTATGACAACTACCATCAGGACCAGGAACTGTGCAACTTTGTACGAGGAAATGCTAGCCGATCAGCAATGCAAGGTGAGGATTTTGGTTATCAATGATGTAGAATCTAGGAGAGGGTATGACAACTACCATCATGTCGAGCCTTGTGCCTTAGGCCTATGGTTCATCTAAGGGTTCCCCTTCATACCTTAAAAAGAGGGATTATCTATAATAAAATAAAAAAAAGAAGGCCTTCAGGCCATTCAGAAATATTCTCTTACTCAAAGAATTAAAGTAAGGGTAAGATATTTTCAATGGATTTTAAGAATTTATCCATGATTAAAGTATTCTAAGATACATTGAATGTTTAAGGGATTTATCACAGAAATTTCTCAATTTTAACTTTCTCATTCATAGTGGGTTGTGGGTTTCCCCATGAATAATGTTTCTATTAAAAACATGAGTTAAT
This sequence comes from Viscum album, assembly GCA_963277665.1. Taxonomy (NCBI): domain Eukaryota; kingdom Viridiplantae; phylum Streptophyta; class Magnoliopsida; order Santalales; family Viscaceae; genus Viscum; species Viscum album. Next base: position 2,102,706,968 of record OY728140.1, on the reverse strand, counting down.
TGGGTTATTATTTTCATATATTTCTTGAGTCCTACTCCCATCAGGTTGAGAATCTCATTTGTGAAGTCATTACATTGCCCGCAAAATTGGTTGTTGACTCAGTTCCTAATATTTCAAGACCTTGAATAAAATAAAGGGAATATTATGGATGATAATTTTCAAACTATTAATAAAATAAAAGTTAAAATATGAAAATTGAAGGGATAACTCCTAAAGAACATACAATAAATAAAAATTGAAAATCTAGGTTTCAGTCTATTTTATCAATGGTGTAGTTTCTAACATAATGCTTTATGATATTTTTTATTACCATCAGAATGGTTCGTAAAGAACATATAAATTTACTAGAATCATATCATCCTAGAGTATAAAACTACACATACAACAAATAATCCATTTCATGCACTAGGGTAAAATCATTTTTATTCATAATGTCCCTTTTTGTGGTTATTACCCATAGGTGAAAATATTCTACAACCACATCCACTTGTAGTTTGTATATAGAGATTTTATTGCATGGAAACCACAAAATATAAACTTAATTAAAATTTAGGTAGGTTTTATGATGTTAATTCATATCACTATATCATTCAATAAGGTTTTGTAATCTTAATCACCAAAAATAACTAGGGTTTTCGCTGATACAGACTATGAAAACCCATAGATTTTATAAACATTAATTGATAATTTATTAAATAAATACACATAGAATACAATAAAAAATGATTTAAAGGCCTAGTTTTATTGTGTGATTAGATACATAACATAAAAACATAAAATATGAAATAAAAATTATTTAAAACTCTTTAACATGCTCTTATAATTCCTTATCTCTTATAAAATTGCATGGCAAAACTTGTAGATGTACATAAGAAATGAGTGAGCTATAAATCCCAATAAGGTAATAATAAATGCATAACATGATGAAAGAAATACGTTTGAGTAAATAGTCACATCAAGGTGACATAAACGGGACTATAATAATAAACATGAAGATCGAAGCATTATATATTATAATAACAATAAAGAATCATTGGAATTTCAGGATGATATAAAACAAGACATCGTAAACACAATTCTTTAATAATCACTAATAATTAAAAAAATAATGTTCTTAGTATAACCTCCTATTAAAATAAAATGGCATCTCATGGGATAAAAACATTACCAAATGCATTGTAGATCTATAATTTTTTTTCCCACCATCCACATTCATATCATGTACATGCATTAGTGTGCCACATAGATCATATAACCTAAAGATGTATTTCATCATTTTTAAACCCATAATTAAGTAGTGTGGGTCACATACAAGTAAGTAGTAAATAAATAAATACAAGTATCTCTAAATTAATATCATTGAGTCGAAATGAGGATGTGTATTCACTATATAAACATTTGACATGGAAAATCATAGGATAATTTCGGAAATATAATGACTATATAAAAGATTCATAGAAGGGTTTAATGAGTTAGAAAGAGGGTTTCTCATTACTTATAAATAATAACAACAATATAAGTGATTTTTAAAAATACATTACATCATGAAAATTTGAAATAAAAACGATTAACTCAATTAATGTACTTCAATAAAGAGGAGGAGGAGAGAATCCTTCTACTTTCAGAGGGTGATTTTAAAAGAAAGATAGGATCCTATTAAGAACTATGAAACAACATGGTATGTTTTTAGAGAGGAATAGGTATAGGAAATTCGTGATCAAATTTTTTAGTGAATAGGAATGGGAGGTTGGGATGTTATTTATAGTAAATTAGAGGGGAATTATTTATAAATTTCTAATCTTAGGTATTAGACTATATATGATAATATAATCAAAACCAAAAACCTTCCAATGGGTTTTCCCTCGGTTTATTATAAATAAGAGAGGTTTTAAACTTTTTATAAGGAAAATAACTAAAAATATTAAAATAATACTATTACTAATGTGGAAGTGAGTAAAGTTCATAAATAATTTATTTCAAAACCATAAAATATTATATTAGTTTTGTAAGATTCATTAATTATTTATAAAAATTAATAAAATAACTTTTAAAAAAATATTTTAAAGTAGAAATAAATATTTGGCCATGGATTAATTTTATTAAATTTATTACATTAATTATGGTCCATTATGATGTTACAATATCGATAATATAATTATATTGTATTTAATTTTTACCCGAAATTTTGGTTGTCTCAAAAAATTAAGAAAAATTGAAAACATGAATATTTCAATAATATTATTTCCAAAATAATGTTTATATTATAAAAATAATTCTATAAATATGAGAGTTTACACTTTAAAAAAAATTGTAAATTTTCTGGAAAATAATTTTTTAACACAATAATTTTTTTTTGACTCTTATAAATATTACATTATACTTTATTAAATTATACTAACATTTGTATATAAATACAAATTATTTATATTAAATATTATAATAAAGAAAATTTATTTCAAAATTCATTATTATTCTAAAAATAATGTTAAAAACATATATTTTCTAAAAATAAAATATTGGTTTCTTAATATCAAAATAAAATTTCCATCATCTAATATATAATTATATATAAAAAGTAATAGTTAAAAGGGTTAAAAATAATGATTTTTCAATTTTTTATTATTCATAAAACTCTTATGACTCGGGTTTAGATAAATAACCCCTTATTAAACTAGTGCACACCCTATGGGCAACGTGTATAATGGTGGTATTTTTTGGGATGGTTTGGCAAACATGGTTTGGGTCATGATATATGTAAGGTTAAACTTCTCCAATAAAAGGATTCATTCATGTTTTAATTATTGAATTTTTGTGTGGTATTAGTAAAGGGAAAATCCAAGTGATTCCATCTCCCTCATAAGGATTAATAAATGGTATTCATAGGGTACAATCCTATGGGTTGAGTCCATCACTTCATATGTCTCTATCTATTATATTTTATCATAACCTTTAATATATACTAATCATAATGATTACTTTACACAGAATATATTATCAGTTGTAATGATGATTAATTTTATCTTAAATATGACATGATATATTTTATAATGGTAAAATTTTACCCAATTAGTGCTTGTATTCTCTCTATAGGGTTTTCTCCTTTTTACTTTCCCAGATATCAACCCACATTTTTTCATATCTCATTTAGAATGAAGGTCCAAGTGTTTGATAACTAAAAATTTAAGTTGAAAACATCTTCTATATAATTCACAGACCCCTCATCCCTACATCAGTTTCCCCAGTAGATCATTTTGGTTATAGATTTTTTTTCAATGAACTCTCTCGACATATTCATCAATTCCACTTAGGGTTTGTCCACTCAAGCTATGATAGGTATTTTCAACCCAAAGAACATTCTTATTTAATTCTCTAATAACAATGATATTTCCCTTTTATGGTACAAATTTAAGTGTCTACTCGATTATAATAACCCAATTTATCTATGAGGTAAAATCCCTATAAATTTTTGTCTCATTCTTTAGTTTTGAGTTAATATGGATGCCTAGTGAGGATAAAAAGGATACATGGTTGCCCTAGGATTGTACAGCTCCCAAAATCTTGACATGTGGATGAATTAACTGAGCCACATGGTTAGTGGTAACCACGAATTCTATCCTCCAAGGTTTATCCCAACTATATAGGGATTTTCTATAGGAAGAATAGGGCACATTATTTTCCTAAACCATGAACCCAGGGTTGCATGCCCGTGTAGATTCCCTACAGTTTTTAACATAGGAATATTGCATGGTTTTCTCATAGTTTCCCAAACTATGAACATGAACCATACATGTCTTATATATCGGTAGCATCCTAAGCATGGTTGGTGTATGGTTTTTATACATACAGTCAAACCACGAGACATGGCAATTTTTAGTAAATTTTTTACTTCCCATATTTCTATTTTAAATCATACCATTCACTTTATTTTTTTTATTCCAGCAAATAAGAGTATGTATTCCTCCTCTTTTGAGCTCTAAAGACACACCTTCTTGATTTTTTTCTTGATTCTTATTTGGGACATTGATTTTACTTTTGATTGTCTCATTAGTGGTGAACCAGTAAGTTCTCTGTTCATCTCATGACTTTCTTCATTTGTATTCCTCTTGAAGGAGTTATTTTGGTTCATTATCTTATTCCTTATTTACATGATGCTCATTTTTTACCCTTTTATTATGATCTAGACCAAACCAAAGGATGATACTAGATGAGTTCTCCTATAAATTTTTAAGGAAGGTGTTGTAGTATTTATCCATCAAATTTGAGATGCTTTATATTATTTGTTTTTTGTCACATGCTGAATTCCTTATGTGTTTTCGTAAAATAAAAAACCATATTTAATTAAAGATAAATGATTGAATTATCCTAGAATCCATTAATAAATATTTTAATAGGACCCCTTAAACCGTTTCCACCCCTTGAGGTGATATGATGAATTTCTAATGCAATTATAAATTTTTGAATGACCAAACCATTTTTATATTGTTTTGGCTAGTCTCCTATGTGAGATAATTATCATGAATTGAATTGAAGGTTAGTGGTATGACAACATCACTAATTATAATTGAAAAAGTTATACACACATGTTATTTATGAATGTTAATGAGTTATGAATTAAGTATCATCTCTTGTTAAATCCTTTTATTATTTGTTACTATTATGATAATGGGAATGATGAACCTCATGGTGCTTGATATATGAGCATGGTGTCCCTTTTACTAATGTTATATATGTGCTTGGAAATATTCATGAATTATGATATATTCACATAAAGACCCTTACTATTATATATGGGTATATAGGACCTTATGGAATATGGTACATGTGAATGACTTCCCTTACTGATATAATGTGGGAATTTAATTTTTATACACTTCTGATATGGGCATAGAATTTCTATATTGGTATATAGGAATGGAATCCCTATATTAATGTGATATAATGGAATGTTTACCCTTACTGTTATAGAGTCATGGGGTCCCTATACTGATGTCATATAAGATAATGGAGACACTTAATGTTATGATTTAGGTATAGATACCCTTAATGGTGTGATTATTAGCATGGGGAACCTACCATTATGATTTTGGAATGGCGAGCCTAACACTATGATATTGTGAATGGTGTCCCCTGTTCTTATGATACTGAACATTATGTCCCTTGATTCTAGTGAGACTCATGATATAAGTTATGGACACCTGATTTACACTATAGGTCCATGATAGTAGTAGAAGCCACATATATCACTGTAAGAATCACTAATTCTACAGTCCATATATGTGTATACACATGGTAACTTATTCAGGGATTATTCATCTTATGAAGAGTGTGGTAGTGTCATCTTGTAATCCTTATGGAACTAGAGCCAAGACTTTAGAGCTTTTACTAATTCTTTCCATATTTCCTACATACTGCTCATATTATATCCACTAACTAGATACTTATAGAAACCATTTTTGGTGGACTAAATAGTTTATCTCACATCCAATATAGGATTCCAATGGTACTTAGGAAGAATATGTGGATATTGGAAGGGATAGGGTAAAACACCTAGTGGCTGAAACTTTATTTTATTATAACATGGGAGTGGGGAAGAATAGGACTGAGATGTGGGTCATGATGTTATTGGTGATATAATTTTCAATCTTTTTGAACTTTTTTACATGTTTTATATTGAGTTCCTACTTAGTACCTTTCAATTTACTTTTATGTTAGACACATGAAACTACATCAATTTTTATATGATTCTAGATACTATTTATATTGGTTATTTATTACATCTAGATGATTTATATTCGATTGAAATTTATTTATTATGATTCCACTATTTTTCTATTTATTTCACCACTGTGGTACTCTAATGATGAGTGTATATTCCCCCCACTATACAACCTTGGACCCTCACTACTAGTTGGACTCTTTTGGAACATACAGAGGTGCACTTGAGGGAATATGGCCCATTGACTTAGGTAACCTTTTTGTGGAATCTGAATTAGGATATCAAAAATTGGTATTATAGGTTTTGTTTATTTTGCCTTATCATTTTTGAATATTTGATATGATATTAAGAATATATGAAAATTTTGATAATGAATTGTTCCTGGGAGTACCTAAATAACGTATTGGGAAATTCCCAATTACCAGGTATGGGACATGCTGTTGTGTATTCTTCTTATTAAAGTTGATTTGATTCCACCACTGGGTGACACACATGATGTGTTATATTTATTATAATGATTGAGGTATATATTTTATCATTGGAATGATATGGAATGGAATAATTGACCATGCATTATTTTAGTCACCTTAAAATATTTATATGTTATGCATTATTCCATTCCTCATTTACATTACTACATTCATTACATGCATCATGTTTTGGTGCTTATTGTAATATCCCTGAATGGTGATAACATTTATGGAAAGGACTTGATAAGGAAATGGATTAAAATAAATATATGACATAATTTAATTTATAATGTTTATGGTCCTTTATAAATTTTATGTGGTGATCTATATAGTTCAATCTTTTAAATATAAATTCAATGTACCTAAGAATGAAATTAAATGGAATTAAATTTAGAAAACTGAAATATTCACTATTAAATAGGGATTAAAATTTAATTGTAAAGGGGTTTTTTCTCTATAAATTTTAATTTACACTATATATAATAGAAAATTGTACATATAACATAGAGATTGACCAAGACATGGCCTTAGTAGTATGTAATAGGTAACATATATTGTATTCTATATAATTGTTCCAATCTCCCAGAACTGACTTTATGGGTAGGCAAAGGGGTGTGACTATTACATATGAAGTGTTTTACCTATATTATATATTAATCTATGATATTTACCATTATTTATCTTATTAAAGGAATTAATTTGACATTTTTAGAGACATGCCACCATGACATCCTCTAGTCACCTAACAAGAGGGTGGTGATGGTCATGCTCTGGAGGTGGTGGGCCCTGAGCCACCAGTGATATATCTAGTAGTTCCATATGTGGAAACTCATATTATATAAAATATGGGTGATGATGTATTATTTTAATGAGAATTTTTATATCTTATGCTGACTATCTACGGAGCTTCGTGACCCACCCCTTATACGGGAGAGCTTATCTGAGAGTTTCAACAACAACTTCCATATAAATTTTCAGGGGATAGTGGGCCCCAAGATATAGAGTTATGGATTGATATAGTCATATATATATATATATATATTTGATAATATTGAGGCACCACTTTATAGGAGAGTAATGCTCTCCATTTATATACTTTGTAGATCTTCCAAATGCTGGGGGTATTCTGAACTTTCTAGACAGTATTGGGAATTGAATTAGAGGGAATTATTATAAAACATTTATGAATATTTAATCACTAAGAACAGAAAGGACATTTATGATATGAATTTAATAAAACTAAATTATCATTATATGATAGTTATGGACTACTCATCTCATTTTACAGTGCATCAGCACTCTGCACCCATCTATACTACTTATGAGCGAGTGAAATCGAGATGATCCGAGGATTGTCTTAGGAAACCTATTTGTTATCTGGTGAATGTTTTTTGAATATTATATATGATATTGTGAACCAAGATCTCATCACAATGAAGATCCTAAGTGATTTAGAAAGTGTGGGATAGGTTAGTTCAGAACTGATAACGAGTAGTAGTTTGATTGGAATTCAAAAGCGACACTTTGAGATTTCATGCGTAACCAATGGCTTCTAGTTGACCCCCATTTATAGATATGTGGATTTTCACTAGTGTGGGAATCTTGGAAAAATAATCCATAGTGCTTTAGAGACCCTATTGACTATCGAGACTATTAAAGGTTGTGGAATCTTCAGTGTTTTGGTAGGATGTTCCCATATGTTCTTTGTGGGACATGATACATATAAGCTACACCTATAGGAGCAGGATATAAATCACCCCACCAATATGGTAGCTAGAGAAATACCATCCATACATAGAGAGTATGATTTCATGGCTGTGGTATCCAGGAATCAGATATATAGCTCTAGTAGATCGTACCTACTCCATGTTGTCAGGTTGCAACATAGGGCCATGGATTAAGCAAGATTTATTCAGTGTAGCCTATCCAAGAAGAGCATTGTGTAAGTACTTATACTATTTTAGGTACTATTATAGTAGCATATATTATTATATCTAATTTAATTTATACATTATATTAATATTCCTTTATCTTTTTGGTTATTAAGGAAAGCCTTGGGCATGATATTGAGTACTCCTATGACATAATGATGTTTTCCACAACTTTGGGTAAACGAACATAGAGTGTACTCCAGTGAAAGGAAATAATCAATGAGGTAGAAAACCATATTTTCTTATGGGACCACCTTATATTCAAAGTGATAGGTTTTTATGTTATTATTGGGATGGACTGTTTGTTTCCATATCACACTTATGTGGAATGTTATCACCATAATATTTCATTCATATCACTAGATGACAATACTTATACTCACAAGGATGAATGGGATGTCCTAGAAGGTAGAGTTAGACCGAAGAATCAGGGTATAGTTGGAGTGATTGAATATATTTCTATTCTTTATATGGATGATCATGTATTACATTAGACTAAATTACCTCTTGTAGTTGATCAATTTCAGGATGTTTGCCCTGAAGAATTTTCTAGATTACATATTATAAGGGAGGGAAAATTTACTATCAATACAACCATTGAAGCTACACCAGTATCCATTCATCCTTATAGGTTGAATACCGCAAATTTGAAGGATCTCAAGAGATAGCTAGAGGATTTACAAGCCCAGGTCTTTATATGTCCTCATACTTCTTTAGGGGGTTCACCGATCCTTTTTACCAAGAAGGCGGATGGATCCCTTAGGAGTTGTGTGGATTTCCATAAGTCTAATCATATTACTATGAATAAATGGTGTCCATTACATCATATAGATTATGTTTTCAAATATTTTCTATGATATAGAGTTTTCTCAATTATTTTACTAAGATTAGGTTATCCTCAGGTTTTAGTCAAACAATAAAATATCCTATGTATGTCCTTCTATATTTGTTATGGTTTATATGAGTTGATGGTTATGTATTTTGTTCTCATGAATGAAGATTCAATTTTTATGGAATTGATGAATATGATTTTATACCAATATCTAGATTCCATCATAGTGGAATTTGAAGATAACATCTTGGGATATTCTTATACTCAAAGTTCACATGCCACTTATCTTGAGATCATTTGGAATACACTGAGTGGGAACTAGATGTATACAAAGCCCAATATGTTCCATTTTTTGAACAACAAGGTTAACTTACAGGGTTATATTACCTCAGTGGTAGGAGTATTAGTTTACCCATAGAATTTGAGTGTCATAGTTACATGGGAGTAACCCAATTTTTTTTTCAATATACAGATATTTTTGTAGATACCTAGTTTTTTAGGGAATTTAATATAAGAAATATCTTAAATAGTAACATATACTATGGCCTTGACTAAGATGTTATTTATTTATTTATGGTTAGAACCCTATCGGATAGCATTTCAAGAGTTGAAGGGGAGACTGACTTTAGCGTTGATCCAGATTCATCCAAATCCAAGAAGAAGCTATAATTTGTATTTTGATGCATCTGGTATTGGGATAGGATAAGTTATGATGGTGGATGATTGAGTTGATTTTTATAATTCAAGGAAGCTGAGTCATCATGAGGGAGATTACCCAATAATGATCTCTATTTTTTTTGTTGATCATGCATTGTGTTGTTAGAGGCATTACCTATTTTGAGAGAATTTTGTGGTGTTTTCAGACCAAAAAGGCCTCAACTATATTTTCACACAGTGTGAATTGAATATTAGTAAATGAAGGTAGTTTTAATAAATATTTTTTAACTTAGATCTTACTTATATGTATATGATGGGAAATTTTGTTATCGATGTTCTGAGCAGGAGAACAAAAACATAGGTAGTTCATGAGGATACCAATCAGTGGAAACATATGGACTTTTTTTTTCAGAGATACACATGTAGGTTTAGGATCATCATGGAAAGTCTATAATTTCATTAATATTAGTGACCTATTAACTTCTGGAGAGAGTGATGATGAGGCATTTTTAGGATCCTGATGTATTGGTCTTAAGAGAGATTATTTCATGTGAGGACTCATATCCAAACTGGGGTATTGATAGAGATAACATCGTATGAATACATGGATGTAACAAGATAGGAATATCCAAGTTGTATCATGCTATGCATAACATATATTTCTCAGTTGGGATGTAATGTCATATTTTAGGTTTTATCACTATATATTCAACCAATCATCAGGTGAAGGTGGAGCACCAGAGGCAGTCTATCTTGTTACATCTGTTAAGGGTAATGGAATGGAAATTGGAAGATGTTGAAATGGATTTTGTGACTGTCTTACCAAGAATGCATTTTCATAGCGATGTAGTTTTGGTAGTCATGGATTGACTGATGAAAGTAACCAACTTACTTCCTATTTGGGTGAATTTCTCAGTTGATTAGATTGGAAGATTGCATGTACTTGAGATCGTATGAATAAATGGACCCCTCATACTATAATTTCATATATATTTTTTATCATTTCACATCATTCATTTTTTTTGGTGTTATAGAGATATTTGGGTACAAAAGTGATTCTAAGAACAACCTTTTAACCTCAAAGTGATGGCCAATTAGAACAGATGATATAGGTTTCATAGGAAATTATCTAAGAAAACGAACTTGATTCTGGTAGTTATTTGAAAAATAATTTCCGAATTATCTATTCCTCCCACAATAATAGCTTTTAGGAAATGATTTAATTGGATCCTTATGAGGCACTATATGGTAGAATATTTTGTCCACCCCTGTGATGCTTAGAGGTGGGTGAGGAAACACTACTAGGTCTTTGTATCATGCAAGAGACTTTGAAATAGGTGCAATTGATTAAAAAAATTGTACCTACCACTCATTATGAAAATAAATAGAATGATGATCGTCATCATAGTCCTATGGATTTTTAGGTTAGGGATTATGTTTTCTTTTGGGTATAACCCATATATGGGTAAATCCAAATACAAAGGAAAGGGAATTTTTCACCACATTATGTGAGGCCTTTTGAGAACCTGTATAGAGTGTTTTCATCATTGTATTGTTTTTTATTACCTCATAGGTACTATTCCATGCGTGAAATCTTCCACATGTCAAAATATTTCTATTATCATATAGACATATCTCATACTTTTTATCCCAAGGTTGTTGAGATGGATATTGATTCATCTTTTAAGGAGTATCACATATGCATCATTGATCGAAGCATGAATGATCTTTGAGGCTGGTTTTTCCATCATTATGGGTGTTATAGAAGGATGAACGTGTACCTAATGAGACTTGGGAGCAGGCAGCCAATGTATGTGATCTGTGGCTGACATTATTCTTAGATGATGCTATACAAACCTTGTAAGGGAAAACTAGGGAAGAGTTACATTAAAGGAGAAAGACTGTATGAACCTGAATTTTCTATGAGTTATGGATCCTTTAAATTTCATTTTAATTCTTTTGTGATGACCTAATATAGATTCCTAATAAGGATAAAGAGCAAATCGTTGTGTTCAGGGCATGTTTGGAGCTCAAAACCCTGACTGATGGAAGAAAGCACTGGGCCACATGGTTAGTAGAAACCTTACTACCAATCCCACATGGTTTCTTCTACCCATGTAGAGAATCTCAGTGAGAAGAATATAGAACATGGTGTTTTCTATGTATGCATATAAGGCCTCACTCCCAGGCATATTTTCTATAGTTTTTAATAGAGGCATATTGCATGATTTGTACATGGTTTTCCTAACCATGTGAAAAATTTTTGTGAGGCCTCTCAATGTTAAATGGAATAAGCACAGTTGGTTCCATGTTTATCCAACCATGCAGCCAAACCATTTGGCTTAGTATTTTTGGGTAAAATTACCAATTTACCCATAATTATATTTTAGCAGAACCCTATTATTTTTTCATTCCAGTAGATTGGGGTCTATATTCCTCCTCTTTTGTACCCCCAAGAATATACTCTTAGTTTTTATCCCAATTCATAATTTGGAATCTAATTCGACTACTGATCATCTCATTAGAAGATAATCGATATGTTCTCTATTAATATTTCACCTTTTATTATTTTTCTTCCTCTTGATGGAGTTGTTCTTGTGTAGGATCATATTCACTATTGTCATGTTGTTTATATATTTTTTTATTTTCTTCTAATATATAACAAACCAATGAAAGATACTAGAGGAGTGCACCTCTACAGGCATAAGGTAGGTGGTCTTGTATTTATACTTCAATGTTGAGATGATTTATATTATTAATTGGGTGAAACAATATAGATTTTACAGGTATTTAATTTATATAAAAGAAAGTGTTTAATTAAATACCAATCATGGAATTATCCTAGCATCCCTGGATATATATTGGAATAAATCCCCTTCAGATGTGACCACCCCTTGAGGTGAGACGATGAATTTCCAATGTTCATATAAATTTCTTGATTACCAAAACTTCTTTTATATGGTTTTGGAAATTCTCAACAGTGAGATAATTATCATGAATTGGATTGAAGGTGAGAGGTATAACCATGTCACGTATTTTAACTGAACAATGGTTATGACCTTGTTATTAATAAATGTTAATGAGATAGAAATTAACTATTGTATCTTATTAAATCCATTGATTATTTATCATTTTTATGATAATGGGAATGGTAACCCTCATTATTATTGTTATACGAGAATGGTGTCCATTATAATAATGTGAAATATGGGCATGGAGACTATCATAAATTATGATACATGAGCATGATGATCCTTAATGTTATATATGGTCATGAAGACCCTTATAGAATATGATACATGGGCATAGAATCCATTATTAATATAATATATTCATGGTGTCCCTTTACTATTATGATATGGGAATGGGGCCCCTACACTGTTATATGGGCATAAAGTCCCTATATTGATGTGATACAATAGAATGAAGACCCTTACTATTATACAGGAATGAAATCCCTATATTAAAGTTATATACAAGCATGTAGACCCTTACTATTATGATTAAATCATAGAGACCCTTATTGATATGATAATGAGAATGTTGAACATATTGTTATGATTCATTTATAGAGACCCCACTACTGAGATATTGGGCATAAGGTATCATATTCCTGTGATATTAGACATTGTATCCCTTGATACTCATGAAACTCATGCTAAAGATTATGGACACATGAGTTACGCCTTGGGTAATGGAAAATATTAATAGCCAAAAATATGGTTATATAAATAACTGAATATAATCCATATATATTTCTACACCTGGTAACTTATTCATAGATTGTATTCCTTAGGATTAAGTAGGTAGTGTTATCCTAGTATTATTTTAGAACTAGATCTGGCCCTTTACATATTTTATTACTTCTTTCCATATTTTCTGCACACTGCTAATATTATATGAACTAATTGGATATTTATAAATGCCATTAGTGGAGGATAATTGAGTAAATCTCACACCATATCCAAGCCATCAATGGTACCTAGGAAAACTATGTGGATGCATGTAGTGATAGGGGAAAGAGACCAATGGTTGATAGCATATTTGATTATAACACAGGTGTGAGGAGGCACATGACTGATATATGTACCATGATTCTATTAGAGATAGAATATATCATTATTTTATTTTATTAAATAAGATATATTTCAAGACTAATGTGATGCTTGCATGTTTCATTTGGGTCAGGCACATGAAATTACATCATTTTGTATTTGATGCTCGATATTGTTAATGTTTGTTATTTATAATCTGAGATACTTTATCTTCAACTTTTATTTAGTTATTATGATTTCAATATTATTTATTTATTTGACCATTGTGCTACTCTGATATGCAGGGTATTGTCATCCCACTGTATCACTATGGACCCTCGATGCTAGTCATCATACTCTAGTGTACGGAGAGGCATGATTGAGATTACATGGCCCATCAACTCAGGGAACACTTTATCTTCCATTGGTCTATGATTTTCTTTTGTGTTGAGACTCTTAGAAGATGGTTATATTGGTATCTTTTCTTCTTTAACCTTCCCCATTCAAAATCCATTCATACTATTAATGTTGGGTAATCTTGGGGCTTGATTCTTGAGCTTTGATTGTAGGTAAAATATATACTTTTATCTTATTAATCCAATAATCTATGTTAATGTCAATGTATCCAATCCCTTAGATGTGTTTTTTTTGTATTGAGGTTGAAAATAGCTTGTATTCTCCTAATGGTGTTCCAAAAATCATGGTTTAATTATATATTTCCTACAAGAGACAATGTTATTGTAGCTAGTCATTCAATGGAGGTTCTTTGAGACAAACTGATTCTTCTAAAATGGAACACTACAATATTACTGATGGAAGTTTCACTTTTCATCTCTTACATCCATCAATGAGTCTCCCATTGGAAGAAGTTTATTCCCAACAATTAATCCTATAGAACCTCGGTCATGATCCCTCAAGGCTGAATCAATTACCCACATAATCCCTCTCATTTGGTCTGAATACCATCTCAGAATAGGTTATTGTCTTGAAGGTAGAAGAAATGTTGGGTGGGCAGATTCTTTCCCCATGCCCAACCACTAGAATCTCACAGAATCATTTTTTTCTATAAAGCCATAGTAGGAACATCATCAGCCTCACTGCAGGTACTGGACACCCTAAGAGTGGGTTCATATAAAAAGTATAATAGTATATTAATTAAGATTAACTATAATTATGTAGTATTAGGAACTATTTTTACAGTCTATGAGGATGGAAAAGAGGATCCTGAAACTCTAGAGGATGAATCTAATGAAATAGAATATGGTTCTCTAACCACTTTAGAGAGTGAACTATAAAAAAATGATTCAAAATTAACTAGATTTCATGTGAATAATTATGAAAAGGGAATATATTATCTATGTAGTTATCTAGTTTAGAAGAGATAAAACAAAAAATTTTGGATGGACTATTCTCAGCTTCCAAAATCAATGGCCATTAGATCGACAATGAAAGTCCATTTCTAAACCAAGGAAAGGATGATGGGATAGAAATTAAAGACAAATACGAAACAAATATAGTGGCATATGAAAAGTCTACTCCCATCCATATGTCTAATTTATAGGTGTATTAGTCCCCATCAGTAGATGATATGAAATCTTTGGTTGGGAAAATGGACCATAATAACTGCGTAAAGGGAAATAGATAACAGGTCAATATGTGATTGAAACCAATGCCATGGGAAATATTCACCCAAAATAGAAAATTATCCTTGTATATGGAGACTAATGTATATTTCTATGAGCTAATTATACATTCTAAGTGAGATATGTTGGAGGAGGCTTTCACTATCAATGTTTCTTAAGAGTACGCAAATAAGATTTTTGAGAGAATGATCCAGGTTGACATCAATGAAGTGAAAGACTATTAGATCAATAAATATGATAAAATTCTAACTGGTAGATTCAATAAGGGAAAAATTTACCTAAAGGAGTATATTATAACATGGTATAAGAAGACTGATCATTTTAAGGATCTAATCATGTATTGCCCCACCATGGATGTAACCTCAATTAATTGGATCTTATATAAAGTGTAGGAATAAAAAACTCTTATTTTTTTATAATGGTCTTATATTATATTATCTCATTGGATGTTTTTATATGTCTTGAATTTTTTTAGGGTTCCCTCTTTAGCCACAAAATTTATTTTTGATGTAAAATTTTTAATTTTCAGTTCAATATAGAGACATAATAGTGAATCTAAATACCTATCCATTTAAAAATATTTTAAAAATATGAATTGTAAATATATAATTAATTCAAAGAATAAGTCCTATAAATGGGGATCATGTATGTCATTTTTTTCTATATGACACATTGGTGACTATTAATATAGCCAAAAATATCTTTATTACCCTTACCACCATTTTACTTTTTATAGGAGGTTCTAGAACACATGTGAAGTTAAAGGGTTCTTACCAAAGTTTTAAGTGATTATAATGACTAGTGGATATCATTAAGTTCAATAAACCATTTGTTTCTACTAAGGGAACTATATCAAACTCATTATTAATGAAGATTAAACATCGATAATGGGTTATACCCTGTTCCAAAATTTTTATATATAATCTTATTGATTAATACCATGGTTTATAATTTATATATATTTTTCTTCTTCTACTACCTATGGGAATATAGATATCCCACAAAACCATTTAATGGTATTAGATCAATTATTGGTATATTATTGATAAAATAAAATTTGAAAAATAAAAATTTGCTTTTGTTTTTCTAGAATAAAAAACTAAGGTTACAAAACAATTTTGTAGTTTAAATTTTTTAGAAAAATATAGTATTCTTCAAACCACATAATTGTTTATAGTTTCTTTATAAAATATTTTTGTTTAAAAAATATGAGGTTTTATTATTTTAAAAAGGAGAATTGTTTTTTTAAATTTAATATATAGTTTTTTGACAAAACATGTGTAGTATATAGAAATTGAATTTCAATGAGGGAAAAGAATTGTGTGAAAAATGACATTGTCCAAGATTTATGGTATTTACATAGAATAAAACTGACTTGTGAATATTATCTATGTCATGATTTATGGTTGGAAATTCATAATATTTTCTACCAAAAATATATATCGTAAGGAAATAACATCATGGTGGATGACCATATTTTGTAAACATTTATGGAATGGAATTGTTTTTTCAAAAATATTCACTAGCACGAGACTCCAAATAATATAAAAAGTTGTTATGGTAGAATTTTAAATTATCTAATTCTATTATATCTCATTTTAAATATTTTATTTGATTATTTATTTATGAAATCCTTAGTTTTATTAAATTTTTTATATTATGAATGTCTTATGATTTTGTTTAAATTATTTTAATTATTTTTTATAATTTTTTCCCATACATATATGTTTTATATTCTAGGTAAGACATATAATATATAATTTTCAATCTACTACACTATTATTTTTTATTTTAATTATGAATTAAATAATAAGGGATGGTTATGATTTATGCATATCATGTGTTAGAGTTTTATGAGAATAAATGTATGTATTTGGTATTTATCCATGAGTTTTATTAATTTAGGTTAAAATTATTACTATCCTAGTGGAATATGATATTCTTATGAAAGTTTAAGATGGATAAAAATCATACCATGATTTCTCTTGGTGTATTTCTGTTCTGTATGATGCTAATCCTTTACATGGAAGTGTTTCTTATTCCTTATTAATGGGATACATTTTGATGTCAGGAGATATAATTTGATTTTATTATTGGGTGAGAAATTAAAATCACATGTTATGAAAGATTTTACACATTAATATGTTTGCAAAATATTAATTTGGTTGAAGGAATAAGATCCAAAAAATAAATCCCTAGAAACATGCATATATATATGGGTAATAAAAGATATAAATATTTTATAAGAATCAATAATTATAAATTATATGAATTTTTAAATTGTGAGACTAATAAAACCCTAAAAATACTAAGTGTGGGATTATATAAAAATAATATACATTTCGACACCCTTGTAATTATGTATGGGTAACCCTAAAGGTTATACATCTATATATTATATTGTGTAATTCCTAGAGGATATAGTTAACACTAAATGTTAGGTAACCATATCTATTTTTATAATTTTGACTATATATATAATTAATACCTTAAATTTTAGGATATAAGAGGAATATATTTGAGATTATCTATATAATATATTTGGGAAAATGATTTCACGCCCAACTATTCAAGAATCATATTTTATATGATTGAAATGGTGGACTACCTATATAGTTACATAACCAGAGAAACAATAACAATAAACCATAATATATGTGTATTTATATATTTCCCCACTAAATGGAAATTATGCATGGATTCATCATTGTATGTTGGAGAACATTAAATATTTTTTTTGAAATGACATTAAAGATGATACTCACATAAATATAGATAATTTTTTAGAATATGGTATAAATCATGAACATCATATTAAGATATCATATAGGTTAAAACCTTTGTTAAGAGAATAGTATCTATGTTTGAGATGTTTTCTCAAGAAGAATAATTATTATAATTTATATATTAGTATTATAGAAATAAATTTCTATAATTTTGACACTGGGGTATTAGATAATGGGTGTTAATCATACATTTGTCATGATAAAAATTGACTTAGAAGTAAGATAGAATTGATTAAAGGAGATGTATATAACCATATTGGTAATAGGCCATGATTTATCACATTGGAATTTTTAAATTATATTTAATATATAATTATTAGATTAATTACAAAATCGGAAAATTGTTATTATATTCCAATCACAAATTCAGATTTTATTTATATATCTTTTTTAGAAATTTTTGTATTTTAAATAATTATTAAGAATAATATTTATTATATATATAAATGAATTTTATATTAAAATGAGAATATGGTGAATGGTTAGTACAATTTGGATATGTATAATCTTATCTAAAACATTCATGCTAATAAGGTCAAGGTAGTTTATTCTTACACCACATATCTATGACAAATCTCCTTGGTCATATAAATGAAAAACATAACAAAAAAATCCATACACATGGACTGTTGGAAACATTAAATTTTGAATAAATTGAAATATATGACTCCTATTTATTAGGAATAATGAAAATAACACATTTTTTTAGTGAATTCATAAGAAATAAATTTAATAATAAAAATAGATTTTGAAAAATTGTCTCCAAACTCACTCCTCTTGGACTAACATAGTGGAATGTGGTTTCTTCTAGAAGTTATCATAATTTATTAGACATTGTTTGATTAATTATGGGTCTATCTTACCTTCCTATATCATTTTGAGGTATTATCTAGAAGTCAAATCACTGATACTAAACCATATTCCATTTATG
The DNA here is from genome assembly GCA_963277665.1 of Viscum album. NCBI lineage: Eukaryota > Viridiplantae > Streptophyta > Magnoliopsida > Santalales > Viscaceae > Viscum > Viscum album. Next base: position 2,102,687,968 of record OY728140.1, on the reverse strand, counting down.
TGATGTATAAAGAAATTATATGAGATATGAAATAATAGGTATCTATTTTTATAAATATTTGGGGTTTTGAAGCAAACATACAAGGTTTTCCTTCTGATAAAGTTGGACCATAATAATATAAATTCATTTGTTTCATTATCCCAATGAAATAATAAGATATTATTTATATAATCCAACTAATATAACGTTTTTTGGATTAAGTTTCTATATAATTGATAATGAATATAAAAATCAACGAGTAATTAGGAGAGAAATTGATCTTAAGTAAGTTCAAGACCAATAAACATTAATTTTTATTGATATATAAATTAAGTTTGTTTTAAATGTGATTATGGAAATATTACTAAATATTTTAAAATAAGAGGCTTGGATATTTATTAGGATTCATTATTTACTTGGGATACATATAGTTATTATAGAGAAAAATAATGATGTAATTTTCATAGATGATTAATATTTTGACAATTAAAATGAAATTAGGAGTTTTGATTTGGAGAAATGGTTATATTTATGATATCTAAGATAGGAACCATAAATAATTACCAAATTTTGAAGTTGGTGTAAAAACTTATGTGGTGGTATCCATAGGTTTTAAATGTTTTTTCTTTATGAAAATAAATATGGATTTTTTACTTTTTATTTATAATGGTCTCTTAGTGGAAAATAGTTGTAAAAAAATTCATTATATTGACTATGAAGAGATGTTTTGACTAGTTGTGATGTTAAATCAATTTGGATATTTCTATAAATATCATCTCATTATGACTATAAGGTATATCAAATGGATATAAAAATAACTTCTATTAGTGGATATTTAATTGAGGATGTGTATATGGTACAAACTAATGTTTTTAGAGATTCAAATGATTATATTAAAGTGTTTACGATTCAATGGGACATACATAGATTAATGAAATAATCATAGAGTTTTAATATCTTGTTTGATGAAGTAAATAAAGAGTTATGTTTCATCAAGAAAATAGACAATTATTTTTTATACGAGAAGGTTAGTGGGAGGGATATGGTATTTATAATGTTTTATTTATATGATGTTCTACTCATCATAATTGATTTCATAATGTTATATTATATAAAGGAATATCAATAGTAAAAGTTCTCAATGAAATACAAGGGATAAAATTCTTATATAATATGTATCAAGATATATTGAGGTATATTTTAAAGGTTGTTTGCATAGAGTTATATCTCATGTATTGGTAATGTAAAAAAGTGGTTTAGTGTGGAGAACTTCATGAAGGGGTATTTACTAATTTTTATTTGGACAAAAACACCCCTCCAATTTATAGAATATATATTGGGATTGAAAAAACTTTTTAGACAGGAATTTTAATCCAACTAGCTAGGATGACCTAGTGTAGATCTAAGGAACATGTGGCCTGAACACATGGCCAGACTGGGTTGAATATCACATGAGTCGAACTAGGAGTGGGAAAATTAAAAAGATGAATGACATGCATGGTAACCAAAAATTAAAAAAACATTTAATTGTATGGGATGAAAGTCACTTATATGTGAATTCCCTTCTACTCCTAGTGCACCACATTGTACGCTTGTGGGCTTCCACGTGACCTTCTTTTTCCAATGTGGGGAACATTTGATCACTTTTGTATCAAGTGTCTCTTTTTGGAAAATAAATAGTCAATATTGAGTATTTTTACATGTATATCCAAATAGAGAAGCCTGTTTGGATAAAAATGTCCATTTCTATCATAGATTGGTATATTTTCAATATAGATTCACAAGACTGATAACTTGGTTCCAGTGTGATTTTCAAATAGTTGTCACGGTAGGAAAATCCCCATGAAGACAAGTTTATTCTAGGGCATGGGTCCCCCAAAATCCTCAGATATGGCTAGTATTCCCACCCCCATTTCTAGGGGTATATGATCATCTACATGTGAATTAGATATATTTAGTATTCTCCCAATGTACTCCAGGTAAGGGATATACTATCTTCTTAGATAGAATTCATCCTAACTAAGAGCTCAATCAGGAATGAGATCCTCTGCTTCAATAAATGCCCCCACCCCACTATGGTGTGTTATCATCTTCTACTATTCAGAAGATATATTTTTTGGGTTGCTAGATCTGGTAGATCAGATTCATGGGACTACATAATAAATTTAATATAGTTGTGTTACATAGATTGGGACTCTCTCTTGTATCTCAAGTTCTCTGATTTATAAAATACCTGGGTGTTTATTATAGTATAGGTCAATTGTAAATCCACAAAAATTTTCTTTTCTTCCATGAAAAGGATTAATTACTTCTTCCCTTTTGAGTTTTTCCAATTGAGCTCTATTTGGGTAAAGGCTTCTGAGATTTGGAAAGACTATGGAATCTAAATTATGTTTCTAGTGAATTTTGTATCCAAAATGAGAAACAACATGATTTAGTATAACCCAATATGGTCCCTAGTTTATTCATGGGGTAAAACATCCTAAAAATTTATTGACCTAGAATTATGTCTGATGAATGGCCCTATTAACCACATTTTGGTAAACCACACCATTCCTATTTAGTAGAGATTAGTGATGGTAAAATGTCATATGGTCTAGAAACATGCTACAAGATAGGTCGTTTCGTTTGGGTGTGTCCGAGAACACCATGTCTTGGACTAGGCCATGGTGAAAACTATTTCAACAACATTTTTATTGAAATCAATAAATTTAATGCTCCTACCACCTTAGATCTTGACCAAATAAAAAATTAAAATTAATAGGGTTTAATTTTGTGGTATTTATAGAGGTTATTAATTAATTTCTAAAAACTATTAATAAAATCAACACCCTTCCTTAATGATTTCTTCTTTCTCAAATTATTTGTGATAAAACATAGAAATCCTCTTTTAATTTTAAGTTTATTTGATTATTATCCTTGGTTTCTTCCACATTTAGGCCGATCATGGATTCTCATTGATAATTATAAGTCTTCAAATCATCCTTATCCATTTGTGTTTTATATTTTGGGTGATTCGGTGAAGGTCTTTAACGAGTCTTCTTATTATTTTGAATATCCTACCTTCTTTCTTTGTTCGATCACGAAATGATGTTGTTATCTCTTAAATAATGAATCCTTATTTCATCTAGAAATAAAACACCAGTGTTGGTGCATCAATAACCTTCATTATTATCAATGGATTTTTTTATTTCTTGGTGGATTCCCCTCTTATTGTTATTTAGGAAAGAGAGTTTATTATACCTTTAACCAAGATTAGATTCTACCATTTTTGGAAGTGTTGGTTAGGAGTTCTTGGAAAGAGAACTTATATACATTGGTGTAAAAATATGGATTGGTAGTTGGGAATCTTGATGAAACTTTATATTAACATCAATAGTATTTAGGTATGAATTTCCATACCAATTGGGGATCTTATATTCACATGTTTCTATGGTATGGTTCTTGTGGTATCATACTTTTATGACTATACATGATTGTGATCACATGTTGGTGAGTATGTATCTCATGATAAGTATTCATGTTAATTTATTACATTATTATTCATATAGCTTGTTATTATTTTTTTATGATGATCACTTGTATTTTAGGTTGATACTAGTTTTCCGTGCTGATATTCTATGATTTTGTTTTTATGGTCTACCCTGTTATGTGAACTATCATGAATTTTAATGTATTTTTCCTAGTAATCAGAATAGGTAGAACTTCTTAACTTAGAGAACCCATAGAGAGTGAGTTATCATGACATGATATGATAAAGATGATGTACTCGAGAACATGGTTGGGAAACAATGATTTTTCATGGATGTTGTGTGATTCAATTGAAACCTACAAAATTCCAATAGGAATGTTTACTTGAGGCCTAATGGATGTTGAGTGGAATGATCACTCAATTCATAACTGTTTTTGAGGACATCACACTCTTTATTACTAGGGTATTCCAATTAACTTGTTCAGATTATCTCAATAAGTATATTTACAATCCTTGTTTCTAGTTCTTGATTAAATTAGATGAAATAATATTCCTTCTATCATGAAGTCAAAACAGGTATAACCAAGTCACATAGTGTCATGGTTAGAACATGGGTGATCAATATGAAGTTGTTTATTATTTATTATGAATTTATTATTATCATGGAATACACCTATTATACCAATGAACACCTGTTAATGATATATTGGTGGTGTCATACTAGGTTTTATTACTCTAAACTTATATGGGAATCTGTCTATGAATGAAAACTTAATGTTTAGGTATCCATCAAAGAGAAATGGGCTATGAATAACAACTATTTCATAGAGCATGAGGTTGGAAGTGGGATCGGGATAGACTCCAAAGGAATCCATAATGTTTATATAGCTACACTATTGGATTTTACTTATATTATAACTTGTATTTCCACATAAGAAGACTATTTTTTATCTATTGTAAGACATGTGTGCCATTATTATTACTTAATTCATCTTGTTACTTTGATATGATATATTTTATTTATATTTTTGGTGAAATGATATGATTTCAAGGGAATAGTCTACCCACTAATATCAATCAGAATCTTGATTCTAGTCTATAGACTCTTGTATATAGAGAGGAACACATGAGGTCTTATGGATATTTGGTTTAGACCTAGTGGTTTAGATTGGGGTGTTACAAAATGGAATCAGTTCACAATTTTATTCTTTTCTTTTTCATAGAACTCAGATACGGTACAAAGGAGATAACATTGTGGGACTTAGGTAGGTGAGTTGCATTATGCATGGCCCACTCATGTGTAACAGACATATGAGTTACCATCAATGGAATTTTTGTTGCTCTTTTATGGTATTAGAGTGTATTCATACATCATTATTAAGAATTTTGGATCCTATTCCATGTATATACTCATTGTGTGATGCATATTAGTTATTTAATTCAATAGACTGATTTGTTATATCTATTCATGATGTAAATGTATTCATTGAGTGTATGATATATATTTTTTCATTAATTAGTTAAAAATATTCATGATTTTCTATTTTTAATGTGAATATGGTTAACATGAATGTACAGAGACCATGATTTGTTATAGGATGGTTATACCTTGGGTAATGGGTAGAATCCTAGGAGAACCATTGTTTGATCCCATAAATTGATTAGGATTTTTATTAATAAGTTCAATTTTCTATGTGTTTACTTCCTTTTTAAGTGGTTCCTTCTAGAATATGACTGATGTGAATGCTAAATTATGTGGGATAGGATACTCCCACTAGGGAGGATTCCCCTATTCTACTACCTGATGTGAAGATGGGTGTATTAGAGAATGTTACTATAACTCATCATGTAGTGTAGGCTATAGGGACATCTCATTAGGGAGTCATTTTTCTTGTTTCTACCTATGGTGGGTAGAACTGATGCCTATAATCAACTAAAATATAAATTTACACCTCCATCGTCCAACATAATTTTAGGGAACTAGGGTACTGCATGATTCAATAGACTAGATGAACACCATCAAGGGTATATTTGACCTTGTTATGAAACCTACAAATATTTAAGTGATGAAAGTAACATTAATGCTACAAGGACCCACTTGGAGGTAGTAAGGAATGATGGGATAGGTTAGAAGAATGTAGGATCTCACAAGGGAGGATTTTAAGGGCCTTTTCTTTAGGGATTTTTTCATGATTTATTTAATGGTTAGAAGACTGTAGGATATCACAAGGGAGGCTTTTAGGGGCCTTTTCTTTAAATAATTTCTCAGGATATATTTAATGTTGGCCTATAATAGTAGTTTTTAGAGCTATAGTAGTGGTCCACGATCATATCCACATAGTATTCTAATTTCAATAAAATACATCACATTTCATCTACCTTGGAGAGAAATGATTCACAGTAGGCCAGGAAGTTCAAGATCAGTCTTTATCCCAACATCAGAAGACTTGGTAGGAATATCATTATAGCATATACCATGTTTTTCAAATAATGTAGTTAACTATCATGAAGGGTATCGAGGAGGATTTAAATGATAGTTTTCTTCCACCATTCAATTCTCAGGTAGGGGGAATTCAAACTACCTCTATGAGTGTTTCCTATTGTAGAAGGAATATAAAGACCAAGGATGTGAAGTATGGTAGTCATATGCTAGTGGAAAAGAGTTTGACTTCTTTAGTTTCCTTTGGAGGAGTATCACAGTGTTTCATCAATGGGTTGATATGTCATTACCATATAGTTTATAGATCACCTTAGATCTATTGTGTACAATAAAATGAGTAAAGAATGTATAATAGTTTTTCTCTTGGGAAATGAGGTTATAATTCTATAGAGGTTTGAGGAAGACATGATCAGAGAGGCAATGATCTATTTTGGGTCCTTAGAAAAAGGCTAAGATGATGATGACCCAGTAAGATCATGGGTCTCATAGACTAGGTCATGGAGCTGAGGAAATCTGAGTTTATGTAGTGGAACAAGCTCCAACAGATAGCAGTTAGGGAACTTATACTATTCATGGTATAATCTGGGTGTCTTCTATATTTTATGATTCCTTGTTTGATACTGGTTCTTCTCATTATTTTATATTTTCAAAATTTATTATGGGGATTAACTTACTAGATAAGTTGTATTCTAAATTAATTTTTATTGATACACCATTAGAAATAAACGTGGACCATCATCAGTGATGCCCATAATGTCCTATAGGTTTTGCTAAATATGTAAATTTGTGTGTCTTCATAAATCTAGTGAAAGAAAAATTTAATTTGATCATCAGTATGGACTGGGTGACCAAATTCCAATATCAAATTTATTTCTAATGATGATGGAGAGAATTTAATTCACCAAAGGTAGACATGTTCATGATGATTAGTTAGTGGGAACTAGAAATAGGTGGAGTTAGTCTAAAATTGATTCATTTTTGAATGGCCATGTTGTAGATTGTAGGCTTGGTTCTTTTAGTAGGATCAGTGGTAGCTCCATCATCATTTCCTCTAGTTATGGATCTCTATTAGGACATCTTCCCAAGAGAATTCATTGGTCTTATTACAGATAGAGAATTTGAATTTGGGATAGATATCATTCTAGGTATTCAAATAATTTTATACACCATTATTGTATGGTTCATGTTATATTTGAATCATTATACATTATTGGAAGCAAAATTGGGTGATAATGATAAAAATATATCTATTTCCTAGGATCAATGATCTATTTGATTAGTTATAGTGATCCCAGTTGTTCTCTATAATTAATCATTGATCGTGTAATAACCAATTGAAGGTTAGAGAGTAGGAAATATTTTATATGGTATTTTGGAGTAGGTAAAGGATATATGAATCCTTAGAGAATATGTTTGTAGATACACTAAAAGTATTTATATCCCTCATGAAAATACCATCCACCTTTATATTGACTCACTCATTATGGGGTTCATTAATGATATCCTAATCTGTTTGAAAACCCTTGAGAAAAAAGACAAACATCTTGAGGTAGTCTTGATTACACTTCAAGAACCTCACCTGTATACATTGATTTTAAAATGTAACTTTTGGATTTTATAAATGAAGTTATATATGAATATGATGTCTGGAATAGATATATCCATAGAACAAGAAAAAGTTGGGCTACTGATATCCTAGATGTATCCCTAAAAGGTGTTCAAGATTAGTTTTCATATGGGATTATTCAAATACTACCTAAAATCTATCCTAGGAATCTCTGGATTATTAGAACTATGACTATTCTGATGGAGAAGAGACTAAATTTATAGTGGTCAGACCCATGTGAAGAGGATTTTTATGAGCTGAAGTGGAGGTTGAATATAGATCTATTGTTGGTGATTTATGAGTAAGATATTTGTTATCCAATATACTATGATTCATTATACATTGGGTTGGCATAAGTTTTAATATTGAGAGAGTGGGTAGTAGTTTACGGGTCACATCTTTTATGAACCCATGAATATGAATATCTTACACATGAGTTAAATGTAGAAATTTTGGTACATTCTTTGAAGTGTTGGAAACACTATCACTTTTGTGATTGAATTTCATCTACACTGATCACAAGATCCTCTACTATAACTTCACATAGTGGAAACTTAGCACGAGGAAGAGGAAATGGGTAGAGTATCAATATATTTTGACATTTATATAGATTATTCAATAGGTAAAGGTAATATCATATCATATTCTCCTAGTTGTAATATGTAGGTAGCCATGGTGCTTAACAAATGACCTTCAGAGGAAAAGTGGCCCTTGATGAGATTGTTTTCTTATTTAATGATAAATGATTAGGAGGTCTATTAATCAATGAAATGTTCTACATTAGTGGTTAAATATTATTTTATTGACCAATTAAAGGAGGGGATAAATGAATATAAAGAGTTTTATGATGAGGAATCAAAAATATGGTGGCGAACCAATACATAGGTGGTCATTAGACAATGACGATGTGACACTTATAGATGGAAAAGTTTTAGTCCATAATTCTGTTATGGAAGATATGATAAGAGACTTATATAACTCTAATTGGGTATTGAATCCTTGTGCAAAAAATTTTCACCATGATATGAAGTGAATGTTCTGGTAGGTATAGATGAAGAGGGATATTAATAGATTCATTTCCTGATGCATTACTTTATAAAGGGAAATGGATAAGTAAAATAATAATGACGTTTTAATTTAAACACATTTATTTCCCATGTGAAAGTGATTGGATATCATGATAGAATTTTTAATGAGGTCACCTTAGACCCCTAAGGAGTTGTGATGCATTTTGGTTGATTTATGACTGAATAATTAAGGTTTCCCATTTCATGTCAATCCATGAGACTCACTTGGTATATGATATGTGAATTCTATATGTATGTGAGATCGTACCCTTTCATGGAGGTACCTTGAGAATTTTATTTTACATATACACATGTTTTAAATCATAGTATTGTAATTTCTTATAGAAGTCCTAAGTGAATCAAATGAGATTGATAAAAATATATTATTCCTAGATAGATGGAAAATAAGAGTGGCTGATTCATATTCTAGAGGATATTCTTTGACATAACATCCTAGACTGTGTTAGTGAATGATATCACTTAAAAATTATTGAGTTCGAATACAATAACAGTTAAGAGTATTTAATTCAGATGAAACCTTATGATTCTCTCCTTGGAAGGATATTATATTCATAAATTTTTTGGCATATGTATAGTGATCCAGTAGTTATAGGGCCCAATTTAGTATAAGAGATGTCTGATAGAGTGTAACTGATTAAAAAGAAGATGATCACAACTTATAATGGTAATAGATCTTATATCTACCACATATAGATGCCTATGTATATTTATATTGGAGAACAATTTTATCTATGAGTGAATCCTCAATTAGGCTATTGATATTTTTGGAACAATGTAAAGCTATCTGTATGTTATATTAGAATCATCGAGGTCATAGAGTGAGATAGGACAATGGTGTGCAATGTTTATATCCCTTTAAGTTAATGAGGTATTAAATATGTGTTTTATGTGTCTTATATCTAGAGGTACATGTCCAATCCAACACAATTCATAAATTGTGGGGATGTGGAGATGGAGCCCTATGCATCATATGTGGAAAACCTGGTGCAGATTTTTGTATAGGGTGAGAAAGTATTACAAGGGAAGACAATACCGATAGTCTATATCCTGTGGAAGTATGATTGGATCTAGTAGGATAAATGGGAGTATTAATTATATGTTTGAACTAAGTTTCCCAATTTTTTTGAGTGGGGATTCTATAGATTCATTTCATAGATGAGAAATCCTTATAGGGGGAGAATGTATAGCATAAATTTTTATGTTCCTTATATGAAAAAAATAATTCCTTCCTCTCCTTTGATTTTTTTTGAATGGATTCAGGTTTGGTTAATGTCTTCTAAGATTTTATAATCTTTTAGAACCATAAACGTGTGTTTGGTGACTTTTTCTATCTAAAAAAGGAAACACTGTGGTGTTTTGTAAGACATGATGGTCCCTAGTATGGCCTTGGCATAAAATGACCTAAGGGAACGTCTTGTCCAAGCTATGGTGTTTAGTGAAATTCCATTTCATACCCAACTTTGGAAGCCATAGCACACCCATTTTAGAGGGTGAAATTAGTGTAAAATTGCCTATTTAAAGGTAACACAACATAGGCTAGGCTAATGTGGCCTTGTTTGCTTAGGAACACAACTACCATGGTGAGGCCATGGTGCTAACCATTTTCAAATTAGTATTTTTTTGAAAATACAAAATTCAAGGATCCTCTATCCTTTTATATTGAATAAAACAAAAGGGATACACATTGGTTTAATTTTAGGGTCTTGATGAAGGTTAATAATTTATTCCTAAGCCCTATTTATGGAATTAACACCCTGCTGAATGATTTATTAATTCTAAAAATCTTTTAGACGAAACATAGAAAAACCATTTTGGTTGTTTAGTTTTTTTCAACCAACCATACTTTATTTCATGTTTAGGTATATCCTGGATAACTTTGTTCTATCTAAGGCCCCCTTTCATCCTTCTTTGATGGTGTTTCTGATTTTTAGTGATTTAGTGATAGTATTTGGTTACTCTTCTTATTTGGAAAAATTTCATCCCCTTTTTAATTTTTGAAAATTGAATGATGCTATTATGGACCAGATGATGATTCCTTGTATCATCTAGAATGGTAATTCTATAATTTGTGTATAAAAAACCTTCTTCAATATTTGTGTAATTATATGATATCTTATTGGAATTACCTTGGGGATTTCTCCCCTTACTGTTGTCCAAGAGAAATAATTTCTTCTTCCTTCAACTGGGATCATATTCTACAATTTTTGGAAGTTTTCATTGGTATTTCTAGGATAGTGAGATTATTATAATTGGTGTGAGAATAAGGTTTAAGATTAGGAACTCTTGAAAACCATAATTTAGGAATTTATAACATTGATTTAGGAAGTTCCTTAACATTTGGGGATCCTTAATGAAAATGTTTTTTTGGTATGATTCTTATGGAATCTTACATTGATGGGTGTTCTTGAATATTATCATATATGGGTGTATCTATATCCCATAAGATCCATTCATGATACATGATTCCATGAGTGTTATTTTTTCCTATTAATCGGGTTTGATGATGATCACATGTATTGTATGTTTCGAATAATTTCTCAAGATGATGTGATATGTTTTTCTTTGTATGATATACCCTATTATGATTGTTAACATTCCGATAAAGATATTTTTCATAGTTCATGGAATAGGTATACAATCTAGACATATTAATCCCTTAGAGAGGGAATGTGCACAATTTTCTATGATGAATGTGACAGACCTGAGCATAGGTTAGGGATATTATAAAAGACCAACTCGGGTTAGACAAACCATAATCTCGAGCCAATCATCACATGGTGAGGTGAAGTAAGAAAATATAACAAGTCTCGAATGTAAAAAAAAATCAAGATATACAATTTGAGTATAAAGTGGAAAAAGATATACAACCATCCACATAAATAATCCAACTGACTAAACCAAAAATGTATGAATCATACAAGAACAGAAGTCTCCATGTGACTAATGATCACCTCCAAACCAACTTGAACCGAAGGAAAAGAACAAAGTAGAATCCAAAATGATACAAGATTTCATTCCCTTTACCTATATCCTATAACACAATATCTAAGACCACCCCATGAAAAAAATTAGGGTGTCATAACCAATCCCTATCAGATACCACCATGTATTCTATACATGGTCTAATAACAAGAATGTAACAGTTCTATTTAAAAAAATTAGTTTACAAAGAATTTTTCATAAATCCAATTCATTTGTAAATCATTTTAATATTTTTTTTTCATAAAATTATTTCATATTCTCAAACCGTAACATGAAAATTAGATTTTATATAGATAGGAAATCATATTAATGCATTATAATATACTCATGAAAACACATATCCTTAAAATACCATTATGTGATAAATCCTCATATAAAAACCATTGAGTAAAAATAATTGATCAAAAACCATATGATAACCAACCATAAATAAAAAAAACCACACATTGGGTTCTAACCTATGGGATAATATGTACTAGAAACTCATGATCATAAACATGAATAATGTTGGATCGAAAAATATTTTGAGCCCTGCCAAAATCCATCGATATCCAAAAGGTTCCTCTTAGTGGTTCCATACACCCTAAGGCTACCCGCTTTACTTTCCCACTGAAGCCAAGGTTACCAAAGATTCAATTTTCACAATACATTTCAAAAATATTCTCAAAATTTTATAATACAATTTGAAATCCAATCTAATCTACTACTGTGTTTGAAAACCCATTTCTAAATCCTAAATATATGACTATAAAGAAAAACCATTTTTGAAAACATTTTCCTTTCCATGAAAACCTTCTTAACCACATATGAATTCAACTAGATTAACAAACCAAATTAATTTAGCTAAAATGATAATAAATTCATTTAATTAACCCATTTTATAGAAACACATACCTTGAAACTGTATAAACCTAGTCACCTTCAAAAATAGTGATCGGAAACCATGTGACCGGCCATCCAAAGATAAGGTGCGATGATAAAGTGAAAAGGATCGATAAAAAATAGTTTCCAATAATGAATCCCAATCCTTATTGAAACCAAATCAATAACATGAGTAAAGTAAGGAAGAATCAAAATGAGTGATTACCTAGAGAGATGAAACCTAACTATAAGAGAGATTAATAGCTAAATGAAATGATTTAGATGGATTAGAGGTATAAAAAATCATCCCCAAGATCCTGTAGGTCATGAGAGGTAATAATGTAGGTGGAATGAAATGAAAACCATATTTAAAAAGGCCTAAAAGTATAACTCATGAAAATTACATGGCGTGTAATCTCATTATATATTGTGTAATATATAAAGGTAGAAATCACTAAAAAATGTATTGCCTTATTATTATTATTTTTTGACATTACATGATGTGAAATAACTAAACGACATATAGAACTAAAAATCCATGATCTATATTCATGAAATACTCTTATAAAATATTACATAGCATTTAATACCTTTATATGGTGTATAATCACATAGCAGAATACCGAAATTATTGGTCTTAGTTAGAAAACTCAAAAACCCACACTGAGTGTTCTTCGAACATAGAAAGAATTCCACTATGTATTTTACATATTTATACCTTAGATATATTAATTAAAATAAACATATATCCCTAAAAATTAGGTAATTTCCCAAAAAAGGATCTATATCCCAAAGAATCCCATATATGAACCCAAACAAGGATGAAAAATATTTAATAGACAAGGGAGTACCTAAAAAATAATAATATTATGTTACAATCTCCCAACAAAAAAATTTTCTACCGCAAAAAACCCCTTAGATTCCCAGAAATGTACAAATTTAATTACACTACTACCTCATCAAAAAATGCCTCTACCACATCTTGTTGTTATCAAATCTGTAATAACATAGTACCCATAATAGAGGAATTGTTTTATAGCACAATACCTTCTCTTAATGATCCACAATCTGAACTAGATAATTGAACAAACTGGTGTTGGTATTAGGATGAATATCCTCACATCCGTTCACATGGTAATGATCTGATACCTAATCATATTCGAAATAAGAAAAACATCATGGATAGATGTAAAACTAGAATGTAATTCGAATTGGAGGGCCACCCTTACAAGTCAAACAATGATATCAAAGCCACCCACAAACCTCAGGGCCAACATACCCTACTGATCAAAACACCATTGCTTAATTGAGGTTAAACTCCATGAAAAACATGATCACCAACATCAAAAACTATCAGTTGATGATGACAGTACACATATGATTTCTAATGAATTTTTACCGTGATCAATCTCCCATGGATCAACTGCACCATCTCTACTATCTCTTGAATGATACTCATCTAAACCAAGGACCATTGTCCCAAATCTTCTCAACACAAGGTATATCTTTATGTCCTACCATTAAAATCCTCAAATGGCACCATCCTAATGGAGGTTGTATAACTATTTTTATAGGAAAATAAACTATAGGAACATTCTTTTCCTAAGATACTCCAAAATCATGCACACAAGCCCATAGCATATCCTTAAGAACTGGTATAGTCCCCTCTATCTATACATCCATCTACATATGATATACTATTATCAATCTTAATAGTGTACCCATCACCTCCTACAATCCTTCCCAAAACCTAGTCGTGAACCTCATGTCATTATAGATTACAACTATAGATGTAAGCCCATGATGTCTCACAATATCTCAGACATACAAGTCTCCATAACATTCCACCTTCTTCATCTACTTAATAGGGAGTAAATATGTTGATTTCATGATTTGATCATTGATCACTTAAATCAAATAATTTTTACTAGGATCCCATGGAAACCAATGATTATATTCATGGAAATAGCATCCCTTTTTCATAATGAAATTGGTAAGGTAAGTAAAAAAACCATGAGGCTATTGGTGTTCTACTGTAATTACATGAAAATTAATACACCATTATACAAAACCCATAATCAACCACCCCATTCCCTATCACCAATAATGACGTATCATTTCATGATACAACTTGATTACCACTGGTTGCATGGACCAACAACACTAGTGTCCACTATCTATCAAATCCTAACTCAAGGAAAATACAACCACTGACCTATCATGAAATCACAAAGTGCCATTGAGGGATGAAGACAACTCACCCAACCTATCCCCACCATAAATGATTTTAATAAAGCATTGTTACTCTATGTATTTCACCTACCCAAGAAGAACTCACTCATCTAAAGATGAGTCAGAATTTATCAAAGCCAAGAACACCTTTCAACCAACGTCTGCTGCTCCAAATATGATCATAGAAAAATAACTCATCAGGTACCACTCCTCATTTGATTCCTTCCTGTATTATTTTGGTAATTTTCTACTCAATGCATTGATGACCACATTTCGTTTCTCATGTGTGTAAAAAATACTAAAATAAAAATTCTTAAGGCATTTCACCTAGCTTATCTGTCGCATGTTAAACTCCCCTTATGTTAGTATATATTTCAGGATATTATGATTTGGATACACTATTATCCAATACCCAAATAGGTAGAGACACTACATTTTTAGTTTATGAATAACTGATGCCAGCTCAAGATCATTGGTAGGGTAGTTATTCTTGCTAAATAATATTTGGCCTGAGCCATAGGCTACCACTTGTTTCCAATACATCAAGGGACATCCCAAACCCTACCATAAGCATCAATAAAAATTCCATAAACCAAAACTAGTTTTGAAAGAATAATAATTGGTTGTAAAGTCATCATTATCTTCATATCCTCAAAATATCTTTGAATCTTTTTGATCCATTCAAAATTCACACCCTTGTGGGTTAATGTAGTCATAAAAGATGCGATCTTTGAGAAATCATGAAAAAACTGCCTATAATAACTAGAAAACCCAAATTTTATACCAATATAAAAAAAAAGTCTAGGCCACTCCTAAGATATAACTAACTTCAAATTTTTAGGATCCACTGAGACAACCATCACATATACCATATAACCTAGAAATTTTACTTCCCAGAACCAGAAATCACATTGGTAGGATTTCCATACAGACAATGTTCCCTTATGGATTGAAGAATGATACCAATATGGTCTATATTTTCCCCCTCTTACATGATGTATACCAAAATATCATCCACGAACACAACAACCAAAGAGTACAAGAACCAATGAAATATCAGATTCACCATAGCCATAAACACCACATGGGAATTACTCAAACGAAATGGATTAACTAGAAACTAAAAATTCCCATATTGGATATTGAATGTTTTCATAGGTATATCCTCATATTAGAACAACAATTGGTGGTACCTTGAAAAAAGGTCTAATTTTTTTAAAACCAACATGTCCCTTTATGCTGGTAAAAAAGATCATCAATCCTAGGAAAGGGATATTTGTTCTTCCCTATCACCCGATTTAACATTAGATAGTCAACACAAATCCTAAGGGTACCAATTGACTTCTCAGTAAGGTTGAAAAGATAATCCCAAGATGACAAACTAGGATGAATAAATAGTTAATATTCTAGGTAATCCAGTTAAACCATATGTTCTACCAAATTATAATGTTCCATTTGATAATATAGAATATAAATGGACATCCTAATTGGGAGAAGGTCAATAGTAAACAAAAACTCTCTCCATGATGGTAAACCAGAAGAATCATCTGAATAGACCACAAGGAAAGCCCCAACCACTGTATGAATTTGACCACCCAAACAATTGTATACTCTTTCAGAAATCATCTTTGACAATAGATACGAGATTATCCTATTATAAGGAACAACATGCCTTAAACTTCCTGATCTAGAGTCCCTCTCACATTGAATGGAATGAGTGAATACATTGGTAGATAAGAACTATAACCATCAGTGATAATAGTATATCTTGAACTTAACAATAAGCATTTAATCCATGTGGATAATCTTGTCAAATATTTCAATATAAACCACCATGAATTCCTATTCAACGTCAAATTTATTTATCATCACTCGCCACAATAGAAATATGAAAACATGCTTAGTCCTATTTCCCAAAGGCTGGAGAGATCCATCAAGTTCAAAATAAACATAAAATGTATGAAATAAATGTCAAAGAAGTTTTAATATATAAAATAATGAGTACTATATATATTAAAAAAACCTATCACAATAGAATATGAAATAAGAACATTACCACTAATAGTAGATGACTCAATTTCATATTCATCTTTAATATAATCAGTCACATAAAGATCTTCAGTATTATCCCTATGAACATCAAACATTAGCATAAGGATTTTACTACCACCCTTGGAATCATCAGCATGAACCTACAAACCCTCTATGAGAGTGGACCATTCCTTAATACCCTAGTACATCTTTTCATAGAAATGATTCTAGTTGGCCAATAATCTGAAACAATGAAAATTCCTAGGATCCTCTATATAGTTAGGGCTAGTATGATCCAACTAGCTGCATTGATAGAAAACAGTATGCTAATTCCCTAATGAATCCCATAAAATTGGTCCTGAAGAGATCTGACCACCCTTTCATTTCCTTTTCTTCCCAAAAGATACACTCTGGACAACAACTAAACAAACTCAATCTCTTCCCAAAACTATCATTCCAGCTATGTCTGCATCACCAAAATATTTTTTTATACTACCTCTTCAAAAGAAACAAGGAACATGAGAATAAACATCAAACTAATATTAGTCTTCGGTACTAACAAATTCATAAGATCCTTGAAGAACTTATTTTTGACAACCACCATTTCCAGATTCACCACCTCAGCAAAACATGCAGAATACTCCAAAACGGCATTCTCCCCCTGATCTACGGTAAAAAAACTCATGGGTGTTTATTTCATGTAATGTCTCAGGGTAAAACTACTAAAAAAATATAATCTTTAATTAATCATATGTAAAGTATTTATGAATATTAAATTTCTCAATAGAGTCACACTATCTCCTTTTAGATTCTTTGAGTACATACGTTGAAAAACTCACCTTTAAGTCACCAGGAGTCTTCATGAAATTGATGATCCTCTATATTCACTCACGAAACTCCAAAGATTCTTATGTTCCTTTTTCACCATTTATTATGGGTGGAACCTGCTTAGTAAACTCATTTCCATGTTCCACCACACATTCTTCTTTCCTGACTCTCACTTGACCTAGTATCTAAATTTTTCAAATTAAAAAATATAAATAAAGATGGAAATTGAAGGATTTATTTATAGATTTTATTTCATAACATACCCTTTGGAATTTTTAATATTTAATCTTGGATTAATTGTATAATAATAAAAATCCAATAAGATCATGATAACATTCCAAAAATATTAGGACCACTTTAATAATTCAAACAAATGCTTTAAAAAAATATGAATTAATAGAAATTAATTTTTCTAATCAAATAAATAAATTTAAAAAAGGAATAGTTTATTTTAATTAAATCTCCCAAATAGATCATTCAAATGAATCAAAATCCATTGTCTTAAACATGGTAAAATACCCTAATAACCCATGGTTACTCAAATTTAGGCACATAATTGAGATGGACAAGACCATTTTACACACTTATTATCTTAATTTTTGATGGTCCTAACACATTTCCACCCAATAGATAGAACCAAAATCTGGTAATGTTAACATAATTTAGGCTGAGCCTTCACTCTAACACCAAAGTGTAACAGACCAAAACAGTTTAACCAAACCATACAACTGAGATGATCATCACATGGTGATGTGAAGAAATAAAATAGAACTAGTCCCAAATATAAACAAATCAAGAAATATGATCATAGTAAAAATAGGAAATCAAATAAAGAACAACCATCTATTCAACCAATTCAATAGGCTAAAATAGTAATGTCTAAATCAGACAAGAAAAAAATTCTCTATGTCACCAATAGTCACCTCCAAACTAACCCAGACGGAAGTCAAATACCAAATGAGAAGATGACATGATAAAAGATACCATTACCTTTACCTTCATCCTTTAATAAAAAATATATAATTTCCCCAAGGGAGAAAATATTTTTTTATAATAAATACAATAAGGATACCACCATGATTTCTATACAAGGTTTAATAAAAAGAATGCAACAGTTCTAAATTTTGAAAAAAGTTTCACAACGTATTTTTCAAAAATAAAATTCATTTGTAAATCATTATGACTTTTTTGGATTTCATAAAATTCTATCACATTCTCAAAAAATAACTTGATAAGTGGAATTTATACAGATAAGAAATTTTATTAATGAGTCATAAGGTATGAAAGTAAACAAAAATCCATGAAATACCATCATTCCATGTGATGTGATACAACCTAATATAAAAACCTATAAGAAAAAATCCATGATAAAAAAACCATGCAATAAAAAACTATAAACGAAAATTAACCTAATATTGGTCCCTATCATATGGGACAATATGCACTAAACACTCATGTTCTTAAACAAGAATAAAATTGGATCCAAGAACATTGATTCCTATAACAGTCCATCAATATCCAATAGGTTACCTACTAGTGATTACACACAAAATAAGTCTACATGTGTATAATTATTGTTCCAAAAAAGGTTACCAATGTTAAAATAGTAAAAATATATTTCAAAACTAGGATCAAAATTTTAAAAAACATTTTCAAATCCATACGAACCTTCTTCAGTGTTTGAAGCCCCATTTATAAATCGAGAAAATATGTGTTCGATGAAGAACCATTTTTGAAAACATTTTTGATTCCAAGAAATCCTTTCTAACCACATATCACCTCAATTATATAAACAACCCAACGTAATGTACCACAAAAGACAATATATTCATTGTATTATCCCATTGTATAGAAACACCTAACCCAAAATGGTATAAACATAGTCTCCTTCAATAAGGGTGATTGGAAACCATGAGAACGACCATCAAAAGACATGGTGGGATAAGAGACTAAAAAATATTGAAAGAAAAAACAATCTTATAAAAAATTTAAACCTAATATCAACCAAAGTAATATTCTTGACTAAAGAAATGAATAACTTGATGGAACACTTACACAGAGAGATGAAACCCACATGAAACAGAGATCAATCGTTGTAAAAAATGATTGAAATGGAGTGACGGTCTCCAAAATCATTCAAAAGAGGGTATAAGTTGGGATAAATTATGTCGTATGTGAAATGAAATGAAAATAATTCTTGAAACGCTCTAAAATCCCAACTCATGACTATAACATGACATATAATCCAATTAAAAATCAATTAATCTATGAATATTGAAATATCTGAAAAGAAAATTCCCCTTTTATTGAAAATAAAATTTTGACATTAAACGATTTGAACTCTCAACATGGTGTGTAGATAACTATGATGCATATTCACGACATATTCCAGGTTAATATTGCACAATGTGTAATACGTTTACACAACATCTAATGTAACACCCCAATATTTTAAAATATAAATCTCTTATTTCATAGCATGTATAACACAATGAAGCATAAAATATAATATAATATCCTAAGATGTTACAATATATTTACTATTTATAATAAATTAAATCTATGATATAGTTATCATGGAACACAACACTGAGTCATATTGAATTACACACAACAATAATATTCTTTGATAGCTTGTGTTACAAATATGATAGAGTTTTATTGAATAATATTAACATTATTATTTAAAATTAAAATTATCTCTTAGATGTTAAATTTGATGTTATGAATATTATTATCCAACTTATGAGAATATGTGGATTAATTCATTGGTTTCTAAGTGATTAAAAATGATAATAAAAATCAATGGAATATATTGTATTTTAGTTTTTTATTCTTATATAATTACTGTATATCACATATATTCCCGATTTCCATTTTGTGGGAATATGATATCATCATTCGTGTGTATGGTGGACTACCACCTCCCAAAGTGATGTGATTCATTCCCATGTTTCATGGAATATATTAATGAATGGTTAAATAAAAATATATGTTATATATAACATAAATATGAAAATTGAATGATAATATACACATATAACTTTTATGTTTCATTCTATCAATATGACAAGAAAATGGAAACAACATTCATGTGTATGTCTGACCTAATTTCTCTATGAGTGGTGTATTTTATTTTCTTTCACTAAATTTTATTCATTAATATAAATAAACATATACTAAATTTATATTTAAATAATTTTTTGAATTATATAGATTATTAAATCATTATATAATTAAGAATAATAAAAAGTAACATGTCAAAACATACTCGAAAAGAAAAGTAGTTAGTACATGAAATGATGAAAATAATGAATGATTATTAACGAACAAGTAATAATATGTTATTAAAGCGTTATATATGATATCATAAATATTAATATGGTTCTAAAATAATATAATAACATGTTTAAAACCATTACACAATATTTTAACATATGTTTAAACAAAAGGAAGTAATAGGTAAGGTATTTCATCTCAATTTCATTTCATTGATTCATATTATAATATTATTCACCTAATTACATTTATATGGTTTATATACTGAACCTTGAAATGTAATATCAAGAGTAATTCTTTCATAATGGTATTTTATTTTTTAGTAACAAATATTTAATTTAAGGGTATTTTAATAAAAATTTACCAAGTGATAATGAATTTCACAACCCAGTTAATTTTAATTAGGATAAATTATTTCATTATTGACATTAATTATCACAACCTGGCCAAATACAGGGCTCATGTTGAAACTACCCTAAGCCTGAATCCATAGGATTGGGGATGTAGATTATCACTGATTTCATAACTAACATGGGGAAGCATTTTCCTATGTTCTTATACCCGCACACATAACCACCTTGATGAAAAAATGTAGAGGTAAAAGAGTAAAAGATTCAAAAGACTAGGGAAACAACCATGCATGTTAGACCTCCCAAAAGTACTAGAGTACAGTATTGTAAACTGAAAATTAAATTGGGAAAATTTATTCCAGACCTAAAATATATCCCAAACTAACAAAAATATAATGTAAAATGTTAAGAGAGACCGACTCTTAATCTCCAATCTATGAAAACCATACAAAGTACAAAGTACCAGGTATCCCCAAGATCCTAAAAAGTCACCGATGACCTATATATCATCTGAACAAGACATGAAACATGTGAAAAAATCCCATGTAGGGGTTAATATATAGATACCCAATAGGATTACCCAAATTTTTAAGGGGGATTAGTGAGAGATACAATAATAATAGAGACTATATGTATTAATAGGATGTATAAAGTAGTGAAAGAGAATAGACTAACCCAAAATAAGAGAAAAAGTAACCTTATCTAAGAACAAGGGGAACAACATAGTGAGTAGATGAAGTAAAATTCAATTCGTTTCCTCTCATATAATGAGAGTTAATTTATCCAACCATGATAATATATACACCAAAAACGTGTGAAATTCCCTACACATATTAGAATCTCATGGAAAGCGAGTAACTAAATCAAAGAGTATGGATAGAGAATTATATATATATATATATATAAATGCTCAGTCAAGAAATCATAAATGAGGGAGAAAAGGGATCTCTATATCATAGCTTGTCCAAATAAGATGAGTTTCAAAAATTTCCAAAATCCCATCAATGTCTCCCAACATCTCACATGTCTTCCTAGATGTAACCGTGAAAGTCAAACCACAAAACGTACCTATGCATCACAAATGAGGGAACCAATATCTAGGTAGAGGAACCATTCCTTATTGTTTTAGGGGGGGGGTTCCACTCTCTAAGTATCTGTAGAGGATCCGCTCCCATGTTGATGGAGGGTTTGAATTTGTTATCATAAGGACCCATTCCCTATAATGATAGGGGTTCCACTTGGTAGGTATATGAACGGAACCCAAGACGATGTGGGGTTCCACTATAAAGGTTGAAGAAACACACCATGGTGTGATAGGGGGATCCACTATTTTCATCATGGACCCACTCCCTATTCAAAAGGGGTTCCACTAGGAAGTTGAGGACCCTCCCTTGGTGTGATAGGGAAACTACTCTAGTGATCGAGGACCCCCGAAATATACTGATATGGGGGTTCAAATTAGTTGGTAGAGGAATCATTCCCAAGATAATGGGGTGGGGAGTTTACACTCTATAGTTTGAGGAATGAATCCTTGGAGTGATAGGGTGTTCCACTCTGTTCATCGAGGACCCTCACACTATACTGACAAGGGTATTCACTCGGTAGTTATAGGACCTGTGCTGAAGCTAATGGGGGGGGGGGGGGTCCACAATATTAGTCGGGGAACAGTTCCCTAATGTGAAATTAGGGTTCCACTCTAGTCATTGAGGAGGCACAACCTATCCAATGGGTGTGACACACAAAAGATAGGGGAGCCACACCTATTCTCATGGGGGGTTCCACTCTATTGGAAGCATATGTCATTCTTGCATGATCACTGCCATCATCAAACGTCACCTAAAATAAGAAACATCCATGGAACATTCCATATAAATTCTCAAATTCCAAAATTTATGGAACCATCATGTTCAATGATAAAAAACACTCAGGATAGGTTACCCATGCTCCAAAATATGAGTTCAAATGAAGGAGATATAGAATATTGATGTTTCATAGAAAGGAGACAAGAGGTAAAAAACCAGGGAGAGGACCCACACTATGCATGTTCCCCATATACCACCTAGTATCGTCACAAGACATCAAAAAACTACCAATCCATCTAGAATTACATGTAGTGTAGGTTGACTAAATGATGTGACCAAAATTTATAGGACCACGCCATGTCCTTCTGGTGGTGTTTGTGTTCTTGACCTAATGTTCACGTACTTCGGTAAACAGTTGCGTGCTTGGCCATGTACTCCCACATAGAGTCCTGCACGTGTGATCAACCACATGGCTCATACACCCAATTATTATTTACAAAACCTATATGAGGGATATATGTTATGCTATCCTTATGATTATCCAAAACCCTATCCACTGCTGCCAGAGAGTTACATGTTGTTCGTTCATCAAGGAATAGGGTGTGTCATCGGGGTTTTCATATATTTCTAGATCCCTAATCTATGATTTGATTCAGGATTTTCTACTATATATCCCACCTTATTTCAACTAATTTAAAGGATTTATCTACCGTTCATCGTTTATGGCCAACCGATGGTCAGAAATCTAATTC
Organism: Viscum album; assembly: GCA_963277665.1. NCBI lineage: Eukaryota > Viridiplantae > Streptophyta > Magnoliopsida > Santalales > Viscaceae > Viscum > Viscum album. The sequence goes on along the minus strand of OY728140.1, from coordinate 2,102,664,266 downwards.
TATCAACCCACGAGATTTCTATCGTGAGTTCTGTCTGGTCGTCGTACATTTTGTCACTATTTATTTGATCTTTGATCATCAAAATAAATATAAATTACCATAAACCATCCCTAAACTGTGCCATATTCATTGATATGTCCCTCTCTTGTGAATCCTTCATGATTCTAGGGGTCGGATTGAGCTTGGTACCTCCCGTCAATGTCAAAATGAGACTCTGGGGTAAAACCGGTGAATAAAGTAAAGAATTGGGGGGGGGGCATACTAACAGTTGTTTAAATATTTTTTATAATACTTATAGTACAATAATCTAGAACAATGATATCCAGGGTAAGAAAAAAAATAAATAATCTGATTTAATTGATATATGGGTGCATCTATAGGCCCCAATTAGCGCTAATCCAAGAAAGGGATCGATATTCTCAAGTAGTTCAATCGAAAAGGGATTAAAAATTGAAAATTCTTACATAGAGATTGGATTTTTCAGAATTCAAGTACATTCATTCCAATGATCAAGGGATGTTGTTGCATTCATTGCATCTTGATCTTTTCTGATCGAGAGTTTCGTCATCATCAGATTCGATTCTCTAATGGATGGAAGGGAAGAAGTTATGGAATCCTCCTAGGGTTTATATGGCTAAAACTAGAGTATTATCGATAGAAATATTCTTATAGGTATTCATTTAGGTTAAAATAGACAGTTAATTTAATTATTTTAATTATTTTAATTAATTTAATTAACTAACCAACTGAACGTATCACCAACGGGCGAGTTGTCCAAATGCCCCATGATAACCTATTTTTGGTTACACATAGGGTAAAAATGCATTATGGAATAAAATGTGGTATCCAATTTTTGATCCCAGCATTTTTAAGAGTTATATCATTTTATTATGAACTTCATGAATATAATATAAGATATATAAATGATGTTTATAAAATTAATTTTGGGAGTATCGGGCCTCATAATTGCATGTCGTCTCAATGTCATGTTCTAGAAATATATATTGAAATATGTAAGTCTTAAAAAGAAAAAACCAGGTCTCTATATCATTACCTTATTCAAAATTTTCATCCCTAAAAATAAAATCTACACAAACAACTCAGGATATTGAGCCTACATTTGGCTCTCTCTCTCTCCCATGAACCCTCCTACACATTCCTATGATTCCAAAATACATGAACGAAGAGGATGGTCCATCCACATAGGGTCCTCTTCCATAAATCCTTGATCACCACTAGGTGCTTTGAAATTGAGGATCCATCCCTAATGTAGATATATGATTATGTTGTGGATTAAGATGATCACAAACCTTTACAAGTAGAAATGGAATACCTGATTTATTGAAGAAATAAAAACAGAGGGGGAATTCATCACACTACAGGGAACCACCCGGAACTCATAATTTGTGTAGTGAAATTGGAATGCCAGCTTTGGAATATCTACTATCTGCCTCACAAAACATAAAAAGGGGGTATCCAGACCAGTTATTGATCTTTGAGAACCATCACATGCCTCACAATAGTTCAAATAGTTTATCAATAATATAAAATGGGTACTTGTTCTTTATCTTAGCATAGATCATGCGATGATAATCCATTAAAATACATAATATTCTATTTACCTTTTTCATAAGAAAAACATGGCTTCCAAGGTGAGAAAACTATGTCTTATGAATCCCTATAACTGTAGAACCTCTAACTACACCACTGGATCTCAAAGCCCCATGGGGTCACCAGATGTGATAATGAAAACATCAGGCCTTCCACAGAGAGAGTATAAATAGAGTTCCATCTCATGGTGGGGAGGTAAACCCAGCACATAATCATACCCTACTATCGTTAGAGGTAGTGGAGATCTGAAAACATCCATTAGTATAAGCACAATACAAGCTAGTTGATATATCAGTTGTAACCCTCTACAAATCAGATCACCCTGCTCTATATGGGGATTAATTATCCTCAAGGGGGGACTCTTTCCCTTAATCTTTATTCACTAGAAAACTCATTGGTAGAAATAATCTGAGTATGAATGGTTGAAGACCAATCCATACCGAGGAAAACATCGTAAGGTATCAGTGTATCTAAGGAATGATTCAGTGTGGGGATCTCTCCCCTCATATAGTATGTTTCTACCATTAGTAGGAATATGTGACAACCAACCCTCTCTATAGGACCTCTAACATAATGGTCCAACAAAAGGACCTAATTCAGTATCACTTGGTCTTGAACATGGGCTACACACAGGTAAATGTGTCTTTTGACTATGTGATATCAACTATAGTTGAAGTAGTAGTTACATAGGTCATACCTTGAACCACACTCGAGACTCCCAGTCATAATATACATCTACCAAGAGAACATAATTATCTAGGTCCTGGTCTAACACCCCATCACATCCAGACACCCCAAACATACATGTCAAAGGAACTCATCCACCACACCTTGATACTATCTTCTTTCAGACCGTACTAACTCGACTACATGGTTTTGAATCACGTTACAAGGAAATGTCTTAGTGGGGGTAGTGTCCCTCTTCCTTGTATGTTATATTCCACACTAAATCATCTCCATAACAAGACTCTACTGATGGATAGTGTCATCCAAGAGAGATATCACCATGATGATCACCATCAAAAGGGATCCCAACTGGGTGAGATATCCAAACCACATGATTAGGCCAGAACTCAACCACCTAAGATGAGACTCTAGTTCATCACTAAAATAGGGTGATCCCTGTCTACAGGACCTACAATGTGCAGTCAACAAGAGTGCATCATCTTCTGTACTAAAAAAACCAATTAGTTCACTATAAAGAGTGAACATGTTGTGAGTGGAACCATCTGACCAGCCATCATCAACACAATTCTGAAAACTTGGATCACCGACTGAAGTTGAACCATTATAGGATATAGATATGTCTCATCATAGAACCTCAAAAAACTCTAGCATGAGAATTCATCGAGTGCACTAATACAATCCTTATCCTCATCTTACTCTAATGTAATGATATGTTTCTCAATAGGTGGATGTGTTTCTACCTATCCACCTGGAGGAGTAATCTCACGGAATGGACCCTAAACTAAGGCCTCATTACTCATCATATCATTGTCATGATCTCAAACTTGTATCATGTATGGATATCACTATGAAGGAACCCTTAAATTTATCATGATATTACACTATTAGATGATAATATATATATATATATATAACAAAAATAGGGATATTACTCAAGAAGGATAGTTATAGACACAATCCTATATGATGTATGTAAAATTAGTCCCTACAACCAATGTATCAGAATGATGAGTCAACAAGAAGGTATTAAAGGTCGTGGTGAATGGATATTTTTTCCACCAATACAAACACTATATTCCTTGGCCTAAGGGTGTCACTCAAGAAACTGTGATTTTTTTCCTCTAAATTCCAACCAAATACTCATAAGTTGACTACTACAAACACCATCTTATGGATTGAACCACCTCTAATACCAACTTGTCACATCCAAACCAAGTCAGTGTGTGATCCATAACTACCCAAGACCACTTCCATAGGCCAGGGGCTGCAGACCAACATCGAAGGCATAACTAGTATGGGGATGCATTTTCCAATGTACCTATTTAAACACATAAGTTCATCTTGATGCATAAGTTCAGAGGGAAAAATATTAAATGATGAAAAACACTTGGGAAACAACCATTCATGTAAAACAATAAGAAAATACAAGAGTATGGTGGTGTAAAATGAAATTTAAAGGGGAAAATACACACCCAATTCGAAATATTTCCCAACCATAAAAAATAGAATGTAAAATTATGAGAGATCCCAGATCACAATCTCTATGATGTGGCCACCATATGTTGTCTAATTTACCTGGTATCCCTAAGCTTATCTAAAGAAACATTTGACCATTCCATCATCTTCATAAAGAAAGAAATGTTCCATGAAAACCCTTATAGGTGTAATTATATACATACGTTGTAGGACGCACTAAAAGAAAAAGGGGAGCATTAAGACATAAAATTGGAATAGAAAATTTGTAGGTAGAAATAGGATGTAGAAATTAGTAAAAGAGACCATATCAAAAAACAACAAGAGAAATAGTAGCATCATCTGAACACAAGGTTCTAAACACATTGTGTATTTTACACCTATAGGAGGAGAGTGAACTAATCCAAAAACAAGAAGCTAAAAACAAAAATCATGTGGCATAACCCACACGTATTAACATCTCATGCAAAGAGAATAACCAAATAAATATTATAGACACAAAAGAGTGTATATATATATATATATGCTCTGTCAATGATTCCCAAATGAGAGAGAAATGGTATCTCCATCTCATAGCTCTTCCCAAAAGAAGAGTTGCTAATAGTTCCAATAGTCCATTAATGATGCCCATCATCTCACATGATTACCTAGAAGTAACCATGGAAGTCAAACCATGGTAATTCACTATGCCACACATTTTAGGGGATTCAATCTCTTGGTAGTGGACTCATTCCCTAGTCCATTAGGGGAATTCCAATCTGATTGTATATATAAAGGAACCGCATCAAATGTGATGGAAGCTTGCACTCTGATGTCATGAGGACCCGCACCCTATGCTGATAGGGGGTTCCACTTTGTAGTAGAGTACCCATTACCAATATTGGGGGGGGGGGGGGGTCCACACTATAGGATGAGAACCAAAACCCTAATGAGATAGGGAGATTAAACTATTGTCATTGATAAACCATATCATAATCGATAAGGGGTTCCACTCAGAAGTCAAGGACCCATGCCCTTGTGTGACATGGAGTTCTACTCTAGTCATTGAGGAACCACTAGCTCTATAGATAGGGGTTTCCACTTACTAATTAGATAAATTGCACCTATTTTGATGGGGGTTCCCCTTTATAGAATGAGGACCCATGCCATGGAGTGATAGGGGGTCCACACTAGTCATCCGAGACTCAATCCTTATATAATAGGGGGTTTAACTTCTAAGTCAAGGACCTACACCATAGTGTGACATGGGGTTTCTCTATTTTCATTGAGGACCTACAACCTATACGGATAGGGTGTTCCACTCAGTTGGTAGTTGACCCACACCCAAGCTGATAGAGGGGAGTCTTCTATATAGGTTGAGGAACTATTCCCTAATGTGAAAGGGGGTTCCACTCTAGTTATCGAGTACTTGAACCCTATTGTATAATGGGTTCCAATTGATAGGTAGAGGACCAACACCCTTACTGATTTGGGTTTCAACTCTATATTAAGCCTCTAGTGTTCCCTCATAATCACTATCATCATCGAGCATCACATAAAATAAAAATTATTCCAGGAAAATAGAAATCATATCTAAAATTACACTATATAGGGAATAATCGTGTTCTACATGGAAAAATATTTAAGATATGCTACTGAAAAGACAAGATTCATGTTCAAATGATGGAGATAGAAAAGATTGAAGTTTCCTCAAAAGGAGATAAGGGGTACACAACATGTGAGGGGACCCATAGGTCATGTGGTCCCACTCAACTACCTGGTCATGTCCCCAACCAAAACACGTATTAAAATCTATGTAGTAGTACACACCATGTAGCTGGACTATATGGTTTGTCCAAACTATCCTAGACCAGGCCGTTTCATTGAAGTCATGTCCATGTATCTAACCATGGATCTATGTACTTTGGTATACGACCATGTACTCTTATAAAAAGTCCTTACCATGTGATTGACTGCACTGCTCATCCACATGGGGATGAGGGACACGACATATAGGAGGGTTACACGATGTTGCATCCTTAAGGATTCCAAAAACCCTATCCGCTATATCTATGGGACTACATGTTGGGAGTTCATCATGGAACATGGGGTATAGTTAGATTCATCAATGATTTTCAAATCCATGATCTATTCTTCAATTAAGGCCATTCCATCAAATATCCTACCTTGTTTTCACCAGATATTTTTGGATCTAGCCATCGTTCATCTTTTTCTTCCATCCGATGGTCAGAATTCTGGTCCCATCGACCCATGAGAGTTCTATCATGAGTTCAATTTGGTCTTCATAACTTTATTTATCACAAATTTTATCTCTATATATATAAAAAAACATCCACAACTTGAAACCATCCTCAATTTATTCTTGATTCATAGAATCATCCATCACTTGAAAAATATTCCATGATTATGGGGGTCTAATCAGGCTCGGTATTTCCCTACAATGTCAAAATGGGACCCTAGGTTTAAATCGTTGAAGAACGTGATAAATTTGATGGGGAACAGAAAGAGAAAAATTCTTTAAAGGTAGATGCCAAATTTTATTGTACAGTGTTCAAGAAAGGGATATCTGGGGTTAGAAAAAAAATTAAATACTCCAATTTAATCGATATAGGGGTTCTTGAAAAGGCTGTAATTGGTGTAGATCTACAAAAGGGATAGATCTATTCATGTAATTTAATAATGAAGAGTGTAAAAAATTTATTAGTAATATATGGAGATTGGATAATTCATCATCTAATTATGTGATTTCCTATGATCTAAGGAAGTTATTTAGTTTTCTGCATCCCAATCTCCTCTGATTTGGAGTTTTGTCTTAGTCAGATGTGATTATCCAATGGAAGGAGGGGAAGAAGATCTGGAATCCTCCCATGGTTTATATATCTAACCTAAGAGAATTCTATATAGAAATATTTTTATAGGAGTTATATTTGGTGAAAATCTCTAATTAATTAAATAATTTTAATTAAGTATCCAACTGAATGTATTTCTAACACACGAGATGTTTGAACACCTCATACCGACCTATTTTAGGTTTCACCTATTGTAAACATCGTGTTTTGGACTCAACCATGGTATTAGATTTATGATCCCAAATTCCTTTTAGGAGTTATCCCATTTTCATTATGAACTATGAATGTGTAACAAAAAATTTATTTAATATTTTTATAAAACAAATTCCAGTACACTAGGTCTTGGAATCGCACGCAGTCTTTGCACGTATCTCTATAAATATATATAGAAGTATTCCAACGTCTTACAAGAAAAAAATTGATTCTCTATATTAATATTGTATGATTATGTGTGTACTGAATTTTTAATATCTATTTCTTTAGTTCCACTTGCTTTATGTGGATTTATAGTTAATACACATAATTAATTCATTGGTTTATTTTCACTTCAATGTTATGGTTATTATGTGTTCTCACTTCAAAATCTCATTTTATTCGGGATTATTTATACGTGAATTTATATTGAAGGACCTTTTGACCCTTGACTAATAAACCCTTTAATTTTATTCCCATTTTTTATTAATTATTATTTACAAGTAATAGTATCACATTCTACTATTTGGTACTTATATTTTTTGAGTTTTTTAATAAATGTAGAATTAATTTCTCCTTATGGTTGGAAATATATTTCATACAAAAAAATTTATTCCCAAATTATTTTCAAAATGATTCCTTATACTTTTCAAAATGATTAATAAAAATAAATTTTAAACCATTTGGTCTTTTATAAAAAAAATCAAAGGAATCTTCTTGATTCTTTCCAATAGTGAAATTTTTCTATCCTTTTTATATTGAAAAAGGTAATTATTTTTATACATTTTATGACATGTATGAAATTACCTACAATCATTTATTTGAATATTCCTTCAAAATATTATGAAAATATTTTTAAAGAAATTTTTTAACAATAAAGTGATTTTCAAATAGAAGGGATTTTCAAAATGTTTTTCAAAATGAATAGGATATTTTCCTCAATAATTTTTTCAATGATCTTTTTAAGGGGTTTCCGATCCTTAATGAAGACTACCCTTTATTCTTAATCTAATGTATATATCTGGTACTTATATGATATTTATTCTTCTAATGGATGGTTTGAGATAATTTTGATCGATAAATATATTTATATTCAAATTGTTGATATATTATTATAGTCATTAACCATTTACTTGGCATTAAATTTTCCCTAAATATAAAAAATATTTATAATAGATATGTTTATTTCCTAAAAAGAATAACATTTTTTAAAACATTTCTTAATTTTATTTTTATTTAACTAACTAGGGAAATATTGATAAGACTCTATCCTTTACTTGATATGTATTTTGATAAGGAAAATTATTTATGAATTAAATATATTATTCGATATATGATAAAATATATGGACTAGTATGACATTGGTGGATATTGGTTATAGATATCCCCTTGATTCATAAATAGTATCATGTGATGAATCAACTAGATAACCATTGTTATGTTGGTTTTTACCCAATAGGATTTAAACTGTCTTGTGAAAGATATTGAAAGTAAAGGTAAAATGTACCTGGGAAACGTGACATCCAATAGTTAAGAACCACCTTCATTCAGATTGAGTTATTATTACCTATTATATTTTCACTATGGAAAAAATCTATTGATGCATTTCATTTTCATATTATTGATTAAATGGAATGGTTTTCAATTAGTTACCATTCTATAATGATTATAACTTATCCAGTTATCTAAATTGTATATGTGTTCAGTTATTTACCTTTCCTTATTGATTATAACTTATGTATTTATTTAGATGGAATGTGTGTTCAATTATTTACCATCCCATATATATTATTCATTTTTAATTCATGGTATATTCTGTTATACTCAAACAATAATGAGAATTTGATCTCACAACTATTTTGTTTAATTTCTCATGAATCCATGGAGTTTACTATGAATAATATGTTGGATTATTCTTGATGGAATAAAGTTATTCTAGTAAAAAATTATTCTCAAATTTTTGTATTTATATTTATTGTAAAAATCATGGATGAATCTAGTTTACCAAGTCTACTAAAATATTCTATAATTTTGGATATGATTTTCTTATATCTTATATAAATTTAATGACAAAAGGAACATTGTAAATTCTTTCTAGGGTGTGGTAATTATAGATAGTATCAGAGAAACTTTAGTAAAAACCATAGAAACTAGATTTAAAAAACATATATTAGGGAGGAAAACCCTAAGATATAATTTGATAATAAGTATATATGAACAACCTAATGTTTTTGTAAGATATATATTATGTGGTTTTCCTTAAAATAAATCTATTTCTATATAATAGAAGTAGATGTAGTTATAGAACAGTTGTACCAAGGGGTAATAACTCCAAAAAGGGCGCATCATGCTTTACTTGATCATAAAATAATATAGGATCAAGAGCCTTACAACACTAGTGGTTTGAAACCCCAATGAGATATTCTTAGTATAATTCAAATTTTCATTATAAATCATTTTTGAGGAGACGATTAAATGATGATTATGCATAACCTCGGTCAAACCATATGTTTTTAGATTGAATATATGGGTTCATTATTTTGAAATCTTATAAATGATTATATAGTTTTTTTCACTATGATTATTGTTCCTAAAATTGTTATTTTGATTTTTTAAATGGAAGAAACCTAAAGAAATCATCTAAACATTTAACATAAATTATAAGGTGGTGAAAATGAGATACCGAATGGGATTTTGATAGGATTAAAAAATATCATGTTTATTTATAATCATTTTTCCTTAAATTAGATTAACAAACTATACCTTAACAAACTCTTAATCTCCACAAGTTGTAAAGGATGGAGTTTTTAAGAGATATTATGGTGGAGACTAAGAAAAAAAGTATCAATTTACATCTTGTAAGAAATGTGGAATGAGACTTCTAAGAATTTGTCTTAGTGGAATGGGGAAATTATATATGTGTGGAAAATAAGGGCATAAAAAAATAATTTTGGAGGAAAGATGAAGAGTATGATGGAATGATATAAATCTCATTCTAAGGATCCATTCATAGTTTGTTGTCTTATATGTAGAGAACTATGTAATTACCTGATTCAATTACCTCTTTTAAAGGGTAACCCCTAGACCTTGGAAGGACCTATGCTGAAATAAAATTGATGAAGTATTTATCTATTAATATTAACGATCTAAATTCTATATGTGTTTTTACAAATGGAATTTTTGTGATATGAATTATGATACATCTATGGATTGTTTAATAATTTAGTAGAACATGTGTCTTAATGAATTTAACATTTATGGATACCATTATGAGTTTTGAGTTAAAGACTTGTCTTATTTTAAAATTATTAAACACCTATTTTAGGTTTTAAGTGATGGGATTCTACCAATATTAAAGAAATTTTGGGATAAATTTAGTGCAAATATATTAATGGAAAATTTAATTGAGGATTTTAGAATTTAAAAATTATAGACATAAGTTTAAATTTATTAATAACAGTTTTTATTAATATGATCTTTAATGATATAGTGATAATAATCAAATAAGATTATTAGACTTTAAAAAAATGGTTGTATTGAGAAACATAGAAAAAGGGTTATTTAATGAATAAATTTTTGAGGATGTCCATCATTTGAATTTGTAAAATTATAAAAATTATATTAATATGGTTTTATATAAAAGAAAAACCCACATGAATGGTTTCATCCAATTTCATCAGATGAGGTGGTGGGGCTTAAACACATTTCTGATGGATAATAAGGTTTCCATGCAAACCACTATATTATGTGTTGTCTTGGTTAATGTGTCATTTTTTTATCTAAAAAATTTGATGAATGAATATTAATGATGAAATAGTGGTATTACTCTTGTGGTTTAGTGATTAATGTATTAATCATATGGTTTTTGGAAATATTTAGGGAAATACGATATGAATTATAACTCTTTTATGGATCATATGATCTGTTAAAAGTGAATTTCAGTGCATTAGGCCTAAAAAATTCATTTTTGGATATTTATTTCTTGTAATAAATTATCAAATAGAAATTGATCATAGAAAAAAAATAATGAAAATTTTCTAATTGAATGGTAATATATCATGTATTTATATTTCCTTATATTATTTGAGAGTAAAATAATTACTCTACCCTAGAAAAAGGATCTTGAAACAAAATTCTATCATATTACCATCATTTATAATGATATCGAAGACTATTTCATAAATATTATATTTATGTCATTGAGGTACTCAACTTTCAATTGATCATTCAATTCCTTGCGATCAATGACCTCAATCACTCTCTTTAATTATTTACTCTTTTCATCTATGTACATATCATCACATGCCACTAATGTCCTCATACCCAGGAACCTAGATAGGTTTTATTTCATATAAACTTTGTACTTATCATTCTCTACTATTTATATGATATATGATTAATTATTATACGATGTCGGATTTTATTTAAAAATAATTTCCAATTGTCAAGACCCTGATTATTGAGATCACGTTTAAATTATGAGGACCCAATTTTTTCATGGTAGAAATATTGTAACACCTGGAAATTTTAAAATATGAATATCATATTAAATATCATTTATAACAAGGGAAAAAAATTAAATAATGGAATATGAAATTAAAAAATATTGAAATATATTTACTATTTTCAATAAATTAAATCTATGATATCTTTTCCAAGGAACATAACACTAATTTATCTCTCTTTACATGCAACAGTGACTTTCTTCGATAGTTTTCCATACACGGAAGACTGATTTTTATAGAATTCTATTAATATAATTATTTAAAATGAAAATTATCACCTATTAAACAAAATGTAAGTTATTAATAAAATTAACAAACATATAAAAATACATGGTTGAATTAATTGGTAACCAATTTATGAGAAATGAAAATGAAAACCAATGGAATATAATTTAAATTTTTGTATAAAAAACCATTTTTACTCGTTCAAAGTAATTTTATGATAATAAATAAAATTAATTAAAATTAATTGATGATCATAATTAAATTTATATATTATATATTCAATAAAATTTTTTCACATTCATCCAATATATTTTATACTCATATGATAATAAAAAGTCATATTTTATCCATAAACTATATATTTTTTAAAGAATGTTTTTCTATATTTTAATAGAGCACTTGTTTTAGAAAAAATTATAAAAATTTAATAATTTTTTTCTGAAAAAAAATAATTTTTTGAAATATAAATTAAAAAATTATATTAGGGGGATTTTTTTTATTTTTATGCGATGTTTTATTTTTTGATGAATAGGGAAAAATTATGAATTTTAATTTAAATCCGACTTTTCATCTGAATAATTTAAAATGTGAATTTTTTAATTATTTTTAAATTAAAAATAGTTAAATAATACATATATTAATCCAATTTATTTTATTTTAATCATTATCATATTTAATTTATATATATAATCATAGTAAATTGTTGAACATTTTTACATTAAAAACCCTCATTCTCATCCCATATGCAGGTTTAATTTTAAATTAATTTTTTCCAGTTCAGTGATTTGAATATGAAAAAATGGATTACATATTTTGAATAATAATTAATTATAATTTCTAATAAGTTCATTATAATTTCTTACCAAATTTATTAGTGAGAACAATTAAAATTAATCATAATGATGAAGCGAAAAACAAGTTTACAAAGGCAAAAAACATTAACCTTAAGGGGAAAAAATTCATAATAAACTTGTCAAAAACCCATTTCATGAAAATATTTATACCTTAAACACTCTATTATATAAATGAAAACATTATTAGAGCAACCTAACGTAAAAACAATGTGGGTATAATTCCTTGTTTCAAATATTTACAAAAGTACCACTCACCTCATTTATAAAAGGCCTCCCACACCCCCTATCTTTACACCATCAAACCGCATTTTATAGGCCAAGACCTAACACAATAAAAAAAAATTTCTAAACCCATTGTAGAGTACTTTTATTATTATTAAAAATACAACTTAATAAGGAATTAGTGCAAATATAAGGAGGATACCCAATGAAGATGCAATGTTTTTCTAAAATTATTTTTATATTATTTCCTTATCCCCATCAATAAAATCTTATTATATCATTCATATATAATAAAATAATTATCTAAAATTTATTAATATGCTTTTATATTGATGGTATTTCCTAAAACCACATGCAATTATTTCAATTGGGATACTAAATCATCGATTGTGTGTACGACGAACTACCACCTCATGAATCGATGTTGTCAATTCTATCATTTTCACCTTTAATGGATGGAAATAATGATGGATTTATAGTTTATATATATGATATATATGATATTTATAATTTATATGTGATTTTTTTTAATTTTTATATAACACTTATATTTATACTTTCCATTTTGTGGGAATATGATAATGTCGTTCAGGTGTACGGTGGACTACCGCCTCACAAAGCGGTGTGATTCATTCACAGGTTACATGGAATGTATTAAATATGTGTTTAATAAACATATGTGACATATATATATCATAAATATCATACTATAATGATAATATACATATATATCATTTAATTTTATTTCTTTCAATATGATAAGAAAATGGAAACAACGTTCACACGTATGTACGACATGCCATCTCTATGAATGATGTATTTCATTTCCTATCACCAAATTTTATAGATTAATATTAATAAATATATACTAAATATATATTTACATCATGTTTTACATTATATATATTATGAAATCATGATAAAAGTATGAGGAACACAAAATAACAAGTCAAAATATACTTAAAAACAAAGCATTTATTACCTGAAACAATGAAAACAATGAAAGATTATTAATAAATGGGTAATAATATGTTATGAAAGAATAATATATTATATCATAAATATTAATATTGTTATTTAATATGTTAATAAAATAGTTAGAACCATTATACTGTAGGTTAATATATGTTTAACCAAAAGGATGCAAAAGATAAGGGATTCCGTCTCAATTTCATTTCATTGAAACATATTATAATATTACACAACTTATTACCTTTATATGGTTTATATACATCCCATAGTCATTTCATATCATGAATAACTCATTTTCCAATTTATTTAACTATTCAATTTGAAAATTTTCATTTAAGATGATTTGAATTAAAATTTACTAAATAGTAAATAATTTCATAACATAATTACTTTTCATTATATTTTATTACTTCCTCGTTATCAGTAATATTATCTGATTATATGTGTAATTAATTTTGACTATATATTTTTCTATTTACAATTTTATGTTGATTTACAGTTGATACACATAACTGATTAATTGTTTGATACTTACAAAAATTATGTTCTTTGTAAGAGGATAATTAATAATCACATTTTATTCATGATTGTTTACACATTAAAATACATAAAAAGAAATTATTTTATAATTTATTAATAAAAAATTTAATTTAATTAAAATATAGTTACTAATGATTACTGTCAATTAATATTAACAATTTACCACTCTTTGGCACTTATTATAATTGATAAAATGTTTTAATAAAATAAGACTTCATTTTTATCTTTAGTCAGAAATCTATTTCTTATAAAAAAATGAAATATAAAAATGTTTTCAAATAGATTAATTTATCCTTTTACATTTTTTTAGTAAAATAATTTTTTAATCATTTTTTATTTGAAAAAAAAACAATTCAAAGGAATATTCTTTTCTCCTTTTGAACAAGATACTTTTCTATCCTTTTTACCTTGAAAATTGAATATTCTTTTTTACCTTGTAATACATGTACGAAATTACCAATATTCATTTATTGATGCTTCCTGAAGAAATTATAGAAAATATTTTTAAATAAAATGTTATTTAAATAATAATTAATTTTCAATGAAATAGTATTTTCAAATTGTTTTTCAAAATGAAAATGATATTTTCCTTCATAATGTTTTTTGAAATTTTTTAAGATATTATCATTCACCAACAACAAAAACCATTTATTATTTATCTCATGGGAATATCTTAAATTGATATCATCCTTATTATTCATATGGATGGTTTATGTTCATTTTGTCAATTGAAATTATTTATATTCACTTCCATGACGCATTCTTGTAGTTATTAAATTTCTCATTAATTATTCACATTCTTTTGGAAATTAAAATTCCCATAAATATCCATATTATTTATCAGGGATATTTTTATTTCCTAAAACATATACAATTTTTACATATGGTTCATACTTTGAAATTAATTTGTTTAACTAGGGAAATATTGATAACTCTGTATCCTTTAATCAATAATGATATTTCATAAGGAACATTATTTATGAATTAAATCAATTATTCAATATATAAGAAACGATTTAGGCTGTAAATACATGGATGGGGAATTATTATAGATATCCCTTCAATGAATCATTATTATTATGGGACGAATCAGTTTGGTAGCCTTAGTTAAGTTGTTTTTTATAGAGTATTTTTTATGCCATATTATGAAATGTCTTGGTGGAAAAGGTATCAGGAACCTTGGAATCATAGAGTCCAATAGTTTATCATTTCCATCATTTAGATTCACTAATTATTATCCTTGATATTTTCACTAGGAAAAAATCTATATATGCATTTAATTCTAATTTTATTGATTAAATGGAATGGTTTTAAGTTATTTACCTTTACATATTTATTAGGACTTATCTAATTATTTAAATGGAATGTGTGTTTAGTTATTTACCTTTCAATATTTATTATTACTTATTTAGTTATTTAAATGGAACATGTGTTAATTTATTTACCATTCCATTTTGATTATTCATTATTGATTCATAATAGCTTCTGTTATGCATAACCCTTACTAGGAATTTGATCTCACTCTTATTTGGTTTACTTTCTTAAGAATCCATGAATTTTATTTTTACTGATATGTAAGGTTATGCTAGATTGAGTAATGTTATTATCGAAAATATTATGTTTTATTTTTTGTATTCAAATATAATTTAAAACTCATATATGTATCTAGTTTAAAAAAATAAACTATTTGGTTCTTTGCGATGTGATTTTCTTGTTTATTATGACAATGTAATGATTGAAGGCACTGAATCCTGGATTATAATGATAGGGTCATTATAACTGTTATCAGATAAATTTTAGTGGAAACCTTGGAAGGTATATTTAGAAAAACATATATTAGGGAGAATAACCCAAATATCCACATTGATGATAAGTATAAAATAATGTCCACAAGATTTGGTATTATAGAGATTATGTGGTTTTCCCTTTGAATACATCCCTGTCTAGATACTATAATTGGATGTGGTTCTTAAAAATATGTACCTATGAATAATTACTCCAAAAGGTTCATATAGGTTTTGACTTGAGTACAACCTAGTATATGAAAATAAGCCTTACTACTCACTAGGTTTGACACTCACAGGTGAAATTATTAGGATAATTGACATTTTATTTACAAACCATTATAAAGGAGTTAAATAGAATATGAAATTTAATAATCAAGGTTAAAAATAAGGTATTGTATATTAAAAATAATGTGTAATTATTTAGACATCCTATAAATGATTATATAGTTTTCTCACTATGATAACTATTTCTCATAATATGATTTTTGGTTTTAGTCTATGGATGGAACCCAAAGAATCATGTTAAAATTGAATATGAAGGACAATGTGGTAAAAATGAGAAACCAAATGGGGTATTGATAGGTGTTAAATATATCATGATTATGCCTAATTCGTCTTCTATATATATGATTAACAACATAAACCTGAATAGACTATTGGACTCACCAATGAAGTGTAGGATGGAATTTTCAAAGAGCATGAGTGGTGGAGACCTTGGAAAAAAATAAGCTCGATTTCCAATATTCATGAAATGTGGAAGAAGACACCCAAGAAATTGTCTCTATAGAATTAATAAGAGATTTATGTGTGGAAAATAAGAGCCTAAAGCATGGAATTTTCAATGAAATGTGAAGATTATGATGGAAGGAAATAAATATCATCATAAAGATCCATCTATAATTCATTTTATAAATGGGGGGATCCTAGAAATTATCTGAGTTAATGACCTCTTCTAAAGGGTAACCCCTAGACCCTAGAAATACGTATGTTGAAATAAAAACAATGAATTATTTATTTATTGGTATTCAATAATTAAATTATAGAAGTATTTTTATGAATTGTATTTTGGTGATAAGAATTATAAAACATCTATAGATTTTGTTAAATTTTATAATCACATGTTTCTTAATTTACATAATGGTTTTGGATAATATCATGTGTTATGAGCTGTCGATTTATCATATATTCAAATTCTCAAACTTTTATATTTTTATATGATGGGATTCTACCAAGATAATTGATATTTTGGGAGAAATTTAGTGAAAATATTTATTTAAATAAAAATGTTATTTTAGGAATAATGAATTTACATTTTATTTACATAAGTTTAAATGTGTTGATTAACTTTAGGGGTAATATGAACATTAATTTCACGGTAATAATAGTCAAATAAGATTACTAGACTTTAAAAAAATGGTTTGTATTGAAAACCTTATAAAATGGTTATCTAATGATTAAATTTCAAGGATTTCCCTCATTTTTATTAGGATGAGTTTAATAATTGTGTTAATATGGTTTTTTTAAAAAGTAAAACAAATATATAGGGACAAAACCCATCACATCCAATAGTATCATGGGGTTTTAACTGATGCTCGATGGTTAATACGGGTTTTCAAGGCTACAATAGGCCAACGTGATGTCCTAGTTAATGTATCATTGTTTTTAGCTAAATAATTTGATGAATAAATATTAATGACGAACCAGTGGTATAAATTTTCAGATTTATAGATTAATTTATAAAAAAAATTGGTTGTGGAAAATATTAAGAGCCTAATAGAAAGATTTATTACACTTTTATGGATCATAAAAACTTTTAAAAGTAAATTTTAGTGATTTAGACATAAGGAAAATCATTTTTAATATTTATTTCTTAGAATAAATAATTAAATAGAAAATTTTCAAAGAAAAACAAAATGATGAAATTATTTTAATTAAATAAAAATATATCATGTAAGTATATTATCATATGTTTTTAGATTGTAAAATAATTCCTCAACTTTTGAAAAATGACATTGAAATAAAATTTTATCTTATTACCATCATTTATGATGATATAACTAAAATTTTCAAACCTATTATGTGTATAGATTTAGGTCCCTAAACATTCAAATAAGAAACCAATTAATTTGGATCAAAGACCTCAAACAATCTCTATAATTATTTAAACTTTTCCTCCATATCGATATCATGACATTACACTAATGTTCTCCTACTTAGGAACTTAGTTTTGTGTTATTACATATTCCCTTTGTACATATTAGTATATATTATTAAGGGGATATTTTACTAACCAGTTTATGATGTGTTTTTCTCAAAAAATATAATTGTTAAATGTCAAACTCTTTTTTGAGATCAAATTTAAATTTTGAGGGTGCAGTTATTTAAGGTGTGGGAATGTAACACCTCGAAATTTCGAAATATGAATATCATATTTGATAGTATGTGTGAAACACACAAAAAAATGTAGAAGGGAATTTAAAAACTTGATGATTAAAAATATATTTACTATTTTAAATAAATTTAAAATATGATAATTTGTTCAAGTAACCCAACAATGAGTTGGATTTTGTTGCACACGTCAATGACTTTCTTCGATAACATGGGTTACACGCAAGACTGAGTTTTAAATAATAATATTAATATAATTATTTAAAATGAAAATTATCTCCTTGAAAGTAAATTGGAATTTATTAATGTGAATAAATTATTCAATAAGATATATGGTTGAATTAATTGGTTTCTAATTGATTAGAAATGAAAATAAAAATCAATAGAATGTAAAATAATTGTTTTTCTAAAAAACTGTTTTTATAAACCCGAAGAGTTATATCATAATAAATTAAATTAGTTAATATTAATGAATGATAATGAATAAATTTATATATTATATATTCAATCATGTTTTATATTCATCCAATATATTTTATTGGCATAAGATAAAAATTAATCCAATTTTGCGCACAAATATTTGTATTTTTTTAAAGGAATTTTTTTAAATTTTAATTGTGAAATTGTTTTATTTTTTATTGGAAATTTTATAAATTTTATTTGAAAAAATAAACATCATTTTTGAAATATTAATTTCAATCTTATCTTAGGGTTATCTTTTGGTATTTTTTGAGAAGTTTTGTATTTTGATGAATAGTGTAAAATATTGAAATTTAATTGAAAATAAAATTTTAACTAAATAATTTATAATATTAAATTATATTTTCAATTAGTTTAAAACTTATAATATTTCCATTATAAATTTTTTAATCCAATTTATGTCATTGGAATCATATTTATCATTAATTTATAATTAAAAACACAGTAAAATTTTGAACATTATTACTTTAGAAACTAGCTTTCTCATCCCATCTGTACGATTAATGTTAATTTATTTTATTTATTTTATGAGATATGAATTTCTAAAAATGGATTTAATTTTTGGAATTCAAATAATTTATAATAAATATATTTTTTTATAATATATTTTTTTCTAAGTGATTAATGAAAATAATTAAAAGTAATCACAATGATTAAGAGAAAAATGAGTTTATAAAGGGACTAACCTTTAAACATAAGGGGGGAAATGACCTAGAAACTTATTCAAAACCAATTTTATGGATATATTTCGACCTCTACCTTAAATTTTAGAAATTATTCTATTATTTTATCTACTTGAACTGAAAAAAATGGTTATAATTAACTCCTTCAAAAATTTACTTAAGTGCCACTCACTTCACTTATAAAAGGCTACCTCTCCCCACCTATATTCACAAATTAAAACCACTTTGGTAATAATATTACCTATCCAAATCACTCCCAAAATTTCCTACCATAATAAAATATTCATTATCTTGGGCATCAATCCAAACTAGGAAGGAATTAGTGAAAACCTAAGGTGGGTACCCGAACAAGTGGTAATGTTTTTCTAAGTTTTATTATTTTATTTCATTGTCACCCTACCTAAATTAAAATTAAATCATAATTATATAGTAACCTAAAATGAAAAATATACTTATATTTTTTTATGTTATGTGTATGGACTAAAACAACACATACTTTTATGAAATGGGATAAACAATCATTGACCGTGTGTATGACGGACTACCGCCTCACGAACTGATGTTATTTTCTCTTCCATTATAAAATTGTAAATTTTAGAATAATGATATATTTACAGTTTATATATTATATATATGATATATATAATTTATTTATTCTTCTTTAATTATCATATTTCACTTACCTTTATTCTTTCCATTTTATAGGAATATGATAAAATAATTTGGGTTTACGGAGGACTACCACCTCACGAAGCGATGTGATTCATTCATATGTTATGTGGAATGTATTATTGATGATTTTAATAAACTTATTAGATATATATAACATAAATATTACACTAAAATGATAATATACATATATATCATTTACTTTCCTTCTATTCATTTACATAAGAAAATGGAAACAACGTTCATGCGTACATATGACCTACAATCTCCATGAAAGGTGTATTTGATTTCCTATCATAAAATATTATAGATTTATATAAATATAAATAAAATAAATATATAATTAAATCTTGGAGTAAATTATGAAGTTGATGAAATCTTGATCAATGTATGAGGTAGAAAAACTAATAAGTCAAAACATACTTGAAAAAAAGACTAGTTATTACACAAAATTATGAAAATAACCAATTATTATTAACTAATGGGTAATAATATATTCTAGAGGGATAATAATTTATATCATAAATATTAATATTTCCCTATAATAATTTAATAACATGATTAAAACCATTAAATAGGAGGATAAAACAGGTTCAATTTTAGGGAAGCATAAGGTAAGGGATTTCATTTCAATTTCATTTCATTGTGGAATAATATATTATTATACACATAATTACTTTTATATGATCTATATAATACCACTTGGAATTTAATATCATGAATAATTAATTATTAATGGTATTTTTAAGTTTCAATTTGAATTATTTTATTTAAGGTTATCTGAATTAAAATTTACCAAATGGTAAAGAATTTCATAACCCAATTCTGTTTCATCAGGTTATAATGCATCCTTATTGTACTTAATATTATATTAGTATGTATTAAATTTCTAATGAATATATATTTTTGTATTTACACTAGTCTTATATGTATTAAAAAATTATACACATAATCAATTCATTGGTTGATTCTCACTACAACATTATGGTCTTTATAAGGGTTTACTTAACAATCTCATTTTATTAGAGATTATTTACACTTGAATTATAATTAAAATAAAATTATTTTATAATTGATGATTAAAACCATTAAATTTATTATACTATGGTAATTTATGATTATTTTCACATATCAGTACCATTTTCAATCTATAATACATTAAATTATGGAGGAAATATTTTAATAAATTCTAACTTTATTTCTCTCCTCAGTTCAAAATCTATTTGATATAAATCAATGCCTTCTAAAAATATTTTCGAGTTTTTTTCTTTATCATTTTCAAAATTATTTATAAAAATTATTTTATACCCATTTTTTGGTTTAAAAAATATTTTCATATGAATCTTCATGTCACTTTATGAACAATCCACTTTTCTAAACTTTTTCATCATCTAACAAAGAATATTATTTTTACCTTGTACAACATGTATGAAATTAATCCCCATAATGTCTTTAAATATTCCTTCACATTTTCAAGAAAATATTTTTAAAGAAAATGTTTTAGGAAAAAAATTTATCAAATAAAATGGATTTTCAATTATTTTAAAAAAGAAAAGGGTTTTTCCTTAAGATTTTTTTTAAATATGTTATAAAAGTATTTACATTAATTAATGAAAATTCCTAGTTATTCATACTCCAATTGGTGTATATTATAATGATACCACACTTATTCTTCCTCTTGGTGGTTTGAGATCATTTTGACCAAGGAAAGTAGTGTCATTCACTTCCTTGATACATTCTTATAGCCATTAAATTTCCCTTGAATTTTTCACTTTCCATTAAAAATTAAAATTACATTAAATATCCATATTATTTATCATGGATATGTTTTTTTCTTGAATCTTATAGCATGTTTGTATACAAATATTACTTTGAAACTTAGTTGATTAACTAGGTAAATATTAATAAGTCTATATCCTTTAATAAATACATATATTCGATAAGGCACTTTATTAATGATCTAAAACAATTATTTGATATATGAGGAATTATTTTCATGGGTACGACATGGGTGGGTTGTAGTTATAGATTTCCAATCAATTAATTAGTATTATTATGGAATGAATCAGTTAGATACCCTCATTTAAGTGGGTTTTCACCCTGTATGTTTTAAAAAATATTTTGAAAGGTCTTAATGGAAAAGATACCATTGACTTGGGAAACATGGAACTGAATAGTTAATCATTTCATTCATTTAGATTCAGTTATTATTATCCATGATATTTTCAAAATGACAAAATATTGGGATGCATTTCATTCTTAGTTTATTGATTAAATAGACTAGTTTTTATTTATTTACCATGTTATATTGATTATTCCTTATCTAGTTTTTTAAATGTTTTGTGTGTTTAATTTTTTACCTTTCAATATTGTTTATTTCTTATCCATTTATTTAAATGAAAAGTTTTTTCAATAATTTACTTTATCATTTTGATCATTCATTATTGATTCATGAAATATTTTGCTATATTAAACCCTTAAAAATCATTTGAGGTCATAATTATTTTGTTTACATTATCCTGAATTCTTGAATTTTTTATAAATATGATATACAAGGTAATTCTAGATAGAATAATGTTTATCTAGGAAAAAATTATTCTATATTTTTTTATTCAAATTTAATGTAAAAATCTTGAATGTATCTAATTTCCCAAGATAAATAAATAAATAATTAATTTGGGATGTTATTTCTTTATATTATAATTCAATGACATGATAGTAGGCACCTGATCCAGGATTACTTTGGTTGGGTCATCAATGTTGGCATTAAATAATGTTTTATAGCTACATGGGAATCTAGATTTAGGAAAACATAAACCAGGGAACCTAAACCTAAGAAATATGTAGAGGAAAAGAATAAAAGAAAACCCAATTTTATGGTAAGATAGAGATTACGTGGGTTATACAGGAAATAAAACCGTGACTAGAATCTACAAGTGGACGTGGTTTTGAAAAATATGTACATAATGGAATAACTCAAAAAAGGGAACACTAGTCTTGAATTGAGCATAAAATCATACACAAAAACAGGACTTACTGTGAACCTAGTTTTACACTCCTGGTAGATATACGTAGTGTCACAAACCATCATAGATACCCAGGTACCCTGACACCTGAGCTGGCACTAACATTGACTATAGGGTGTTCTTGATCCCCATGGGTCGGCGACTGACACCTGGTATCATACAATATTAAATTAGGAACAAATTATCCACAAAAACAACAGAAGGAAGAGATATAAGTGAGTATAAATTCAAGAATAACTCCAAAGGGAGAACTATACTAGAATTAAAACATTTAATAAAACCCAAAGTACAAGGAAGAGTTACTAGAAAATAGGATAAAAAACTGAATCCCCAAATAGTTATAGTAACTCAATCCTAAAGATCAATATAATCTACCACCTTTAAGTACTATCATCCCCGTGCTCGAAAATGAAGGGATAAAATCTTCAAATTCCCAAAGGCACGGGTAGGGTATGAGTTAAAATCCAAGTAGGCTCTCACAAAGTATTCCATTATAATATTTAAAAATCAATTAACCAAATATAGATTTCAATTTTAAATAAATAGGCATTGAATTTCAAAATCATATTTAAAACAAAACATGATTTACATTTCATTTGATGGAAATACTTTAAAAAAATGGATTAATTATTTTTTTATATTAAATAGTTTATATAAATTATAAGCCTTGTGAAATACTTCTTGCAACAATGGAATATATCTGAAAACAATTACAAGGGAGCATCATGTTTATCTTCTAATATGTATGATAGTTCCATGTTTTGGGATCCTCACACACTTATACTATGAAAACAAAAATATGTTCACACATACCATTTAGAACTGGTCAAATATGACTAACCAACATCCTACTGAGTATAAGATATTAAAATATTTTAATGTAAAAGTTGTAAACCACTAATTCATTCCAATGGAATTTCTATTATATTGTGTTTGTCCCTAATAACTAACTAACTCACTAGGCTTTCATGTAATTAAACAATAATCAATAATCAAAATTTTATTTTTAAAAAATTTAACATACAAGTCAATCCATTTCCTATTCCAATATGCCAATTTCTATTTAAAAACTAACACAAGGGTTTTTAATCAAGTCATTCCTTTTCCAAGATAAAACCACTAGGTTTATATCAAAATTATTTTAATGCCATTTTATTAAATATGAATTTAAATCAATTTCACAATTCAATATCACAATTCAAATTCTACAATATAAATTCAATAAATGAATTTCCCTAATTTTCTATAAAAAAATTTCTGCCCAATTCAATGGAATTAGGGTTTTTTCCAATTTCATTATAAATATGATTTAAATATCTAATTTAGTGTAATTGTGTTTTTAATTAATAAATTTAAATAAATAAAATTTTAATAAAACAATTTAATTTATGTGAATAAACTTAGGGTTAATTGAATGGATGCCATAAAAAGAACTATATATCTCGGAATCACAGGATCATGAATCACAAAGCCCAAAAAAGAAAAATCCAAGAAAAAATGTTGTCAATGATGATTTGAGAATAAAACTTAGATTCAATGTAAAAAATGGGGATTTGATCCTCCAAAAAATATAGAACTCTTAAGCTCTAGGGAGGAGAGAGTGAGATATCTAGAGATAGAAAAATAGGATTGAAAACATATTGTGAATGGAATGAATGACAATTTCTTTGCTTCGGTTGACTTGAGAAGGTGTTTGGATGATGTAAAATTGGTCGTTGAGAGCTTCTAATACTTAAGAAATTGTTCTAAGTAGAGTTAGGCCTAAAAAGAGGATAAAAGTAGGGTTTAGAAAGTTTTTAAACATTTTTCAGATTAATTAAAAGATGTGCACATAGTTAGATGGCCAGGGATGCACGGTCAGAAAAAACTTGTGCCCTAGCCATCCATCCCTACTGGTGGGGTTTTGAATTTTTCTTTGGTGGGAGAACAATTTTTAAAACCATACACCAACCATGAAATCCCTCACTTTTTAGGTTTTCACGTTTTGTAATGAAAGGGCACACAATTTGGTAAAACCATGCGCCAACTGTGCATTGCCCAAAATACCTTAAAAATGTCCAAAATTTTCCCCCAAAACATTATTAAATGAAATTCAACTAATGAATTATCAAAATAGGGGTTTACGAGTAGCTAAAAATAATAATAGGATGCTACAATAAACCCTCCGTAGAACCTTTATATCCCCAAAAATCCTGTTAAGAAACTTCCATGTCAAAAAGATAAGTCCACTACTCCCTCATTAGTGCCTCATAATCCCACATCTAATGACTTCATGAACTGCGATACCTTAGAACTTGAACCAAAGGTATCATCCTCCCATGAAATGACATGGTTATAGAATCAACTATCCTAACTGGATACTCGGTCATAGATAAATCAGGTGCAATATCTAGATCACTGATACTCAGAACAAGAGATGGATCATATGGATACTTTCATAGTTTCGATACATAGAACTCATTATGTATTGAATTTATATGTGGAAGAAGTGATAAATGATAATATACTTTCCCCACCTTCCCAGCAACCTCAAAAGGTCCTAGAAAACATGGATATAGTTTCCCTTACCCCCTAAGACATCAATGACCCAAATGTGGTGAAACATTCAAGAACACCTGGTCACTAACAGAAAAATACAATGGTTAATAATAACAATCTGTAAAAGACTTATTTTATCTATGTGGAGTCAAAATTCTATAAATAATCAACTGATTCATTTTTATAATCTCTTAAACCATGAGTGGTCCAACTGAAGAACATTCACCAATCTCTGACCAACACAATATGGATTGAGAAGGCCGACTATACAATGTATAAAAATGATATATTTTGTTCATGGATAGGTAACTATTATTATAATCAAACTCAACCAACCCTAAATATTTATCCTTATCCCCACCAATGTCATGAAAACAAGAACAAATCATATATTTATGAATCTATATTGCTCTATATGTATATAAATCTAAATAAAGTTGTTATGTCATACTCAAACTAACATGATATCCCAATTCATTTGGATGGCCTCTCCCAAAATGTTATGTGAAGCTAGTATCCCTATTAGAGACTACAGAAGATGGAATTTTGTGAAAACAAATAATCTCTTTCACATAGATATTACCAAACTCTGTATCATTGGTTGTATCAAATGTGTATAAGAAGTGGGACGGTTTGGAAAGCCTATCAATCATAATTCATATCACATTCTTCTTTCTCTTGGTATATAACAATCCAACCACAATCTCTATAGAGATCTCATCCAAACTCTTAGTCAGAACTAGAAGTGGTTGAAGAAAACTTGAAGGTCTCTAGTTCTCAGCCTTGAACTATAGGCATATATAATAATGAGAGACAATATCATAAATTCCCCATCTTATACCTGGCCACCGTAATCTATGATACATGTCATATAATATATTCATGGAGTCTAAGTGCACTTCCTAATGGGAATTATTGAATTCCACCATCATTACTGTCATGACCGATAACAGAACAAAAAAATGATTCTGATTACATAGATTATATCATTAGAGAAAGGCAACTTTATAATGGTCTCCCCACCATATAGAGAGTCTCTAATTCTATGGATCTCATCATATAGTTGTTTCTCTTAAAGTATCAACTTGAGAAGAGCTGATTTCAATGGAACATTGTTCAAGGGAACCTTGGTCCCTAATCCTAGGACATCTCTATAGAACTTTGGAAAAAGATTCATCAAGTCCTACTTTTAAGATGATTATTTCACAGAATGGGTTAAATGTGTCTTATTAAAGGCATATATGATGACATTACCACTCCCAAGGGTATAGGTGATGTGAAAATAAAATGATTATAGATACTCACCCAAAATCCTATAGAGGAGAATCAACTATTTTTTATAGAATATATAAATCAAGTTTTATGTCCAGAATACATGATAAACCCTTCTAAAAAAACATAATACCCCGAACACTTAAGAACATGCATCATAGCTTCATGTTCAAGGTCATGGGTTTTATAATTTTACTCATGTGGCTTAGGATGATGAGAGGCATAAGAAACAACATGACCACTCAACATAATAATGTAGACCAAAATTAAACCTAATGAATCATAGAATACCACATATCCCTACCTTACCATTAGAAGAGTCAACACTAGTAAAATAGTAAAAATACAATTCATCTCAAGAAAATGACTCTAACCTTTTTCATATTAATAAAATTTTACTCCCTTTTGTGTTAGATAAGTCACAAGTGAAGCCAAATTTGAAAACTCCCATACGAGATAACGATAATAGCTAGCTATGACTAAGAATCTGCAACTTTGAAAAAAATTATTGGTTACCCCCATGTCATAAAAACCTTCAAATTCTCAAGAAAAACTGATATTCCATTTTTTTCCACCGTGTTTCCTAATATGTTCACTTACCAAATACAGAAACTCACATTTAAAAAGATTGGAATAATGTCAGTGATTTATTAACAATTCTAGAACTGCTATCAGATGATGTACATGATCCTCCTTGTGCTTAGAGTAAACAAGTATTTAATCCACAAATACCACAAAAAAAAGTAGAAATGTACTCATGGAAAATCATGTTCATCAAAGACACAAAGAGTTTATGATAATTGGTTAAGCCAATAAACATGAATAGGTACACATAATAGCTATACCTACTCTAAAAAATGTTTTATAAATGTCTAATTCATTTATCCTCTACTAAGGGTAATGAGATCAAAGATAAATCTTCAAAAAAAGAATCACCCTTTTCAATAGGGCAAATAGATCAACAATCCAAGATAAAATATTTTTTTTCTTTACCATGAATCTATTTAGTTTTCATTAATCAATACAAAGCTGAATAGACCCATCATCTTTCTTAGAAAATAGAAATGGATTCACCCATGGAGAAAAACTTAGGAGTATAAAGACTTTCTCTAATCGATCACCCAACTGAGTCTTCAACTCTTTCATTTCAAATGGTTATATGTGGTTTGATGGAATAGATTCTTGATGAGAATACAATGCTAAGTCAGTAGATAATTCTACCTCTCTTAATAGTGGAACCCCCAAAGAAGTCATAAGGAAAAATTATAGGGAACATAATGACAAATGGGGGGATATCATTGCTCAATGATTTTCAACTCTAGATCAAAATCAAACACATATATTAATTTTCCCAACATTGGATAATAATATCTGACTCTACTCAAACTCATGTCCCATTCTCCATGAAAGAATCAACACACGCTATAAAAATATAAGATTAGCAGTGGTTTTTAGAGGGGGTTATACACAACACCCTCTAGATTCATTTTATAGGGGGTTATGCACAACCCCCTCTAAATTTTTTAGCATTATGTTTTTAATATTTGGTTGGATTTTTGAGGCAGTTATGTCAAAACCACTACCAATATAATAGTTAGTGGGACTATGTGTTTGGTTGGATTTTAAAGGTTATATATATATATACATATATATATATATATTCTTTTGAATATTATAAGGGTTTTGGAACCCTCTCTAATATAAAAAATTAGAGGGGTTCATGAACCACTAGTAATCCCTTAGATTAGAGGGTGTTTTGAACCCCTTCTAATTTAAGAAAATAGAGGGGGTTTTGAACCTCTTGTAAATTAAAAAAGTAAAGGGGTTTGAACCCATTATAATTTAAGAAATTAAAGGAGGGTTTGAACCCCCTTAAATTTAGGAAAACAGAGGGGGTTTTTAACCCCCTCTAATCTATGACCTTTGAGGGGGTTCCTGAAGCACCACTAATCATATTGATTATTGGAGGTTTTTAACACAACTTAATTTTAATTTATTTTTTAAATAAAATTTCATATTAATTCAAATTTTATAGTATATATGTGTGTATGTGCGCATGTGGGTGTATATATTACATAATCACATTATATAAATGAGTTTAAATGAATTATTATATATATATATATATTAAGACATTATATAAATACTTTAATTAATTACTATATATATATATATATAAATGTATACATATATAAATATTGGTGTACATAATATAAATGTAATAATAAATATATTTATTCAAATATATACAATTTATATATGGTTTTATAAATACAATACTTTTATATTATGATTAAATTATAAATATATTATATTAAATACATTTCTATTGTATATTTATTTATAAATAAATTTATATTATATTATCTATACAAATATATATACTATAGATGAAATTAAATATATTTATATATATATATAATAAATATTTTATTATATATAAATATATATATATTAAATAATTATTATATTTAGTTTTTAATATACTATATTAATTATAAATTAATATAGTAAATATATATACATATATAGAATTTAATTATATTATATATTTCCAATTATATAAATGCACATAATTTTTTTGTGTATATATATGTGTATACATTATATAATATAAATTAATACAATTATATACATAAATATATTATATAAATTTATTTAATATAATATATGTATAACATAAATCATAAAATATATAAATTTATAGTATTTATAAATCCAACATATAATTGTTATAGTTTAAAAAATATATGTAATAATAATAATTAATAATATTATTGCTGAAGACACAAAAAAATATATAAGTATATAAAAATAATTATATATATATATATATTAATTATATTATATCTATGAATATTATATAAAAATATAAACACACACACATACAAATATAAATTTATAAATATATATTTATATATGTAAATAAAATTATTTATATATATTATATAAAATTATTAGACAAAAATATATTATATATACCCAAATGTATTATATTATTTATATTTATATGCACAAATTTTTATACATATATATTATTTTTGTATATAAATAAATATTACTTAATATATGTAAATAAATAAAATATATTGTATATAATATAACAAAGGCAATCAAGGTGTGTTGGTTAAGGTTTCAGCGTTGTGTCGGGGCAATGTCAGGGGGTTTGGGTCTGAGGACGGGGGTGTCCGGTGTTGGGTGTGTTTGGGTCTGGGTGTTAGCGAGGTGTTAGGGTGGTGTTAGGGTGTCTGGGTCTGGGGATAGGGGGTGTCCAAGGTTGGTGTTGTCTAGGTCTGGGGATGGGGGTGTCCGGTGACGGGGGTGTCTGGGTCTGAGTGTCAACATGGGGCAGTGTCAGGGGGGTCTGGGGAAGGGGTGTCAGGGTGGTCTCGGGATGGGGTGCCCATGGAGTACCTTGGAGGTCCCACATATTATAACAAAAAGGCTAGAATAGGGGGGGGGGGTCCAGTGTCGGGGGTGTTAGGGTTTGTGTGTTAGTATGGTGTTAGGGCAGTGTTAGGGGGTCTGGGTCTATGGATGGGGGTTGTCCGGGGTCAGTGGTGTCTGGGTCTGGGGATGGGGGGTGTCCGGTGTCGGTGGTGTCTAGGTCTGGGTGTCATCATGGGGCGGTGTCAGGGGGGTCTAAGTAAGGGGTTTCCCTGGAGTACCTTAGAGGTCCCATATATTATAAAAAAGGAAGTCTAGATTAGGGGTGGTTATACAACGACCACTAAATATGAAATTTTGGATTCAATTAGAGGTGGTTAAAACCACCGCTAAATGACCGTTATGGGGTGAATTTCATGCACGATTAGAGGGGGTTAAAATATATTTTTATCTAACTATTACTAAACATGAAATCACTTTACCAGTTCTTATCTATAGCCGTCTCTAATCAGAGTAGGAAGTCACTTTAGCAGTGGTTTTGGGGAACTGCCATTAAAGTGTTTAAGAAGGGGTTATAACCCCTTCAAAATAAAAAACCCTTCTAATCTCATAGTTTCTATATAGTGACACTCCATCAGACATGGTAAAGGAGACCCTCTGAAGATAATAATCAAAAAAGGATTTATTGGAAATGGTTGAATCCATGCTTTATATGAATTCAATCAGTTTCATGTTGAGAACCATGAAATACTAAGAAGTATTGATATATGACAATGAGAAAACGCAAGAAGTAATATTAAGACCCTACTCTATATTCATTCCAAGGTTTTTAGAAATATCCCTCACAAGAAGTAATATGAAGACCCTACTCCCGTTCCAAGGTGTGGGGGGGGGGGTCTGGTGATGGGGTCTATAGGTCTGGGTGTCAACATGGTGTTGAGGCAATGTCAGTGAGTCTGGGTTTAGGGACGTGGGGGGGTGTCTAGTGTCAGGGGTGTTTGGTTCTGGGTGTCAGCATGATATTCGGGTGGTCTTAGGGGGGTCTGGGTCTGGGGATGGGGGGTGTTCGGGGTCATTGGTGTCCAGGTCTGGGGATGGGGGGTGTCTAGTGTCGGGGGGGGGGGGGGTCTGGGGATGGGGTTTCTGGGTCTGGGTATCATCGTGATGTTGGGGAGGTGTCAGGGGTCTGGGTTTGGGGACTGGGGGTGTTTAGTGTAGGGGGTGTTTTGGTTTGGGTGTTAGTGTGGTGTTAGGGCGGTGTTAGGGGGTCTGGGTCTTGGGATGGGGGGTGTCTGGGGTCGGTGGTGTCTAGGTCTGGGGACGGGGGGTGTCCGGTGTCGGGGGTGTCCATGTCTGGGTGTCAGCATGGGGTGGTCTTAAGGGGATCTTGGGATGGGGTGTTAGGGGGGTCTGGGGATGCGGTGCCCATGGAGTACCTTGGAGGTCCCACATATTATAAAAAATAATGGCTAGATTAGGGGTGGTTATTCAATGGCCCCTAAATTTGAAATTTGGGATTCAATTATAGTCAATTAAAACCATGGATAAATGACCACTCTAGGGTGAATTTCATGCGTGATTAGAGGGGGTTAAAACCTCTTTCAATCTAACCGCTACTAAACATGAAATCACTTTACCAATTCTTGTCTATAGTCGCCTCTAATAGAAGTATGCAGTCACTTTAGCAGTGGTTTTGGGGAACTGCCACTAAAGTGTAAAAGAAGGGGTTGTAACCCCTTAGAAATAAAAAACCATTCTAATCTTGTATTTTTTTTTGTAGTGTAATTCTATAGGGCATGGTAAAGGAGACCAGTTGAAGATAACAATCAATATATGATTTATTAGAAAAGAATGAATCCATACCTTATATGAATTTAAGTGGTTTCATGTTGAGAACCATGAAATCCCAAGAAATATTGATATATGATAATGAGAAGACACAAGAAGGAATATGAAGACCCTACTCTATATTCATTCCAAGGTGTGTAGCAATATCCTCCAAATAAGATAAAATATCCATATAAGGATTTAATAAATTGACAATACAGGTTGAAATAAATGAATGATATGAACCATTATCAAATCAAGTAGTCACTTATGATGATGCTACTATGATTGTACCTCTCATGGTAGCTGGACCTGTATCCTATTCCACTAGTGAATCTTCCAATATGTGACTAAAATTCATCCCAGGTGCTTATGGATGGAACCCCATTGTACATGTAGCATGTGACTTCACTGCATTTTTAATAGGAACAGATGGTGTCGTGCCTCTATATAAAGATGAATAAACATGGAAGAACTTATTAAAGTGACTTGAGCATCTACTTGAACCACATAACTTGGATACCTCGATGAAACCCCTCTTTGGTTTATCAGCTTTGCACACTAGTAGAAAATAAAAGGGCCTCTAATAGGTACTGTATGAGGTCTCAAAAAAACCATACTATTAAGAAATTCAAAAATAATCATCCCACATCATCTTACAATTATTGGAATTAATTCCAAATCTATGAGAAAAATAAACTCTTATCAACCATAACTTTATATCCATGTCCATTTAGACCATCATCACTCTATCTAGCACATCAAAATAAGATAGAAGATTCATCAAGAAAACCCGAGAGAAAATATAAGGTTGAATTACCATCTCAAAATGTAGAGTCTTCATCTTCTCATTTGATACAATATTAGGTAAAAAAATGTATAAGCTCAGCAAAACAATTTCCTATTTAGTCACTGGCTTGTTAGCCAGATCGAGTTTGAAAAAATTAATAGCCATGACCAACACCATAGAATCCAGATAGAACTATTTAGTGCAAAGAACGTTGAATTAATTACATAGTAATCCCTTATGTGTATTAACCACCACCATAATTTCCCACCACCTCCAATTATTTCCTTTTAGCATGAGGGTGGCATATTTTACCTTGATTTTCTCATTTGTCTCGAAGAACTCAAGAAAGATCAATAATTATCACCCAATAATTAGCATATTGAGGATCATTAGATCCTTTGAAATAGAGATGTATTTTAGAAAAGAAACCCCAATCAAAATTATAGAAAACATCCATATGAGGTTCCACAACTATAGCCTGAATAAGAATGGGGGGTTGTGTTTGTCCAATAGTATATATAATATGCAAAATCACCTCATCTAACCTCAGGTGCACAAGATGATTATATTTTTTTGTTTCATCAGCCACTTCCACTTAGATCTACCCGAATGGCCCAAAGGCCTTCTATTTTATTATTGTTTTTTATAACCTCCCTTTAAAGGGATGATGGGGAACCCTTATAAGCCCCTTCTACTTAGATATTACATGACCTGTGGGTATTAAGAAATATACAAAATATACTTGGAACTCCTCCTATTATCTTCTTTAATGGGATGTCATCTCTCCACCTTCACATGGCTGTTCGCCTCGGCTTCCCATGCAAGCAACGGCTGGTATGGATGACAATGTCATACCCTCTATTTTTGAAAAATCCTATTAGCTTCTGCGCTAGTGATTGCACTTTCTCTAAATCCTCATCTAAAGTCTGCTCCATATAGAGTTTGTTTGATCATTTAAGCACAATTTTAGGTGGACCTAAGGACTTGAGGTGGCCCAAAGGCCTTGAGGTGGCCTGAAGGCCTTGAGGTGGACCAAAAACCTTAATAGCCCGATGGCCTTGGGTGGCCCGAAGGCCTTAAAGAACATAAGGCCCAAATCGGTGGCCCAAAATCCCAAACAGATGAATAGTTCAAGCTCCTATAGTACTAAATAGTGTCTGCTACAGTGCTCATATAGTTATACTACAGTACACTAGAAATATGTCTCCACCAGATTTTGAATTTGGGTCTCTTTTGATGAACTTGTTGGGTCCTCACCAACTGGGATGAGGCTCTTGTGAACCACTTAAATCTGATTCACATGTCTTCCTGGTGTAATTATTCAACAAAACATCATAATAAAATAGTGAATAAATCAGATTAACACTTAAATAGAACAACAAGGTAAAATTAATATTAATAGATAGACAACCAAGATTTTGATTTCATCATATCAAAATAAAAATTAAAGAAAATACTAGAACTAATCCTCCATACATTGTTCCCAAACCACCCCTAGTGACTTAAGTCTCATTGAGGTGAGAGCTGGTAAATCACTCAATCAAAAAAACTTCTTATGTGTCGACAATATTATAAAACTTCATACTGACATCAAGGAATGATGTCTAACCTACACCATTGATACCACTTTGTCATGAACCATCCTGGATACCCTGATACCCTAATACTTGAGTTTTCAATGATATTTCCTAGAGAGAATTTATGATCCCCATTGGTTCATGACTTTACCATGATGTCATACAATATGAAGGTGTGATCTAGTTTTCTATAAATGAAACAAAAGAAATAGATACAAGTTAGTATGCATACAAGAAAAAGTCCATATAGAGAATTGTACCAGATGTCCAATATGTAATAAAACCCAAAGTACAACAAAAAAGTACTATAAGATAGGATAAATAACCCTATCCCAAATGGACACAACATCTCTTGTAAAAATATCAACAACAACTACCACCTTCAAGTGGTGCCTTCCCCTTGCTCGAACCAAGAAGGTGGAAATCTAGAAACTCTCAGAGGAATATATAAGGTGTATGATAAAATCCTAGTAGGCCTTAACAATGGAACCAATAATAATATTTCACATGTAATTAACCAAATATAGATTTATGATTTAAATAAATAGGCACGACAGTTCGAATTCATATTAAAAAAAACATTCATTTCATTTAAATTTATAGAAATACTTTAATGAAATGGATTAACAAAAATATAATATAAAATAGTTTAAATAAATTAAAAGGAATGTCCAAATATTTTACAACAATGTCATAAAATTAAACCAATCAAAATGGAGGAACATGATCGTCTTCTAAGAGGTATGATATTTCTAGGTTATGGGATCCTCACACATGTATATAATTAAAAAGACAATGTGCACACACGTACCTTTGGAAGTATTCAAATAGGACTAACTAATATCCTAATAAGGATAAGATCTTCCAATAGGTTTATATTAGAGTTGTAAAGAAACAATTTGTTTCTAGGGAATTTCCATCCAAGAATGTATATCACTAATAACTCACTTAATAAAAATGATTCCATGTGTAAAAACAATAATTAATAATTAGAAATTTATTTCAAAACTGTTAAAAAAATACAACCCATTTCTCATTTCAATATTCCATTTTTATTTAAAAAATAAAAACATGGAATTTTAATCAAATCATACATTTTTCAAGACAAAACCACTAGGTTTCTATAAAAATAATTTTAAGCCATTTTCTCAAATAAAAAATTGATATCAATTTCAAAATTCAATTTCAAAATTCAATTTCACAATTTAAATTCTATAATTTCAATTCCACAATTAAGTTTCAATAAATTTATATCAAATAAAAATCACACCCCAATTTAATAGAATTGGGGTTTTTTCCCAATTTCATTACAAGTCTGATTCAAATACCCATTTTAAAAGAATTGGGTTTCTAATAAATGAAAAATAAATAAATTAAATTTTAAATAATAATAATAATTTAAGCCATGAAATTTATTGTTAATCATAATGGTCATCATAAATGGAACTGCCTACCTTGGGATCATGTGATAATGAATCAAAAATCCCAAAACAAGAAACTCCAATAAAGAACAATGAAATAAATGATCTGAGAATCAAACCTGGATGTAAGATCTGAAACAATGGGGATTAGATCCTCAAGAAAACATGGAAATTTATTAAACTCTATGGAGGGGAAAAGGAAACAGTGGGAGATAGAGAATGGGGATTGAATAAATTTTGAGAAATAATCGAACAATTATCGCCACACATTCATTCTCGTTGGAAGGGGATTATAAGAGCCAAAATATTTCATCGAGAGATTCTAAGACCTATAAAATCGTTATAGTTCAATTTAGGCCTGATCATGGGATAAAAATAGGGTTTAGGAAATTTTTAAACAAATTTTATATTAATTCAAATCCACACACACTGTTAGATGGGTAGGGCTACATAGTCAGAAAAAAAATTCACCCTAAACTCGTACCCCTTCTTGGGGGGGGGTCATAGTTTCTCCTTGGTGGGTGAACCATTTGTCAAACCATGATCTAACCATAAAAACCTCCACTATCTAGGATTATATGGTTTCAAAGAATAGTTCAAGAAAAACATGAGAAAAATTTGAACGACCCAAAATCCATTCAAAATTTCAGAAATTTCAACAAAAACATCCTTAAACATACCCAAAAAATGAATGATCAAAAGAGGTATTCAATATTACTTGAAAATATTAATAGGATATTGAAAATAGGATAATTCAAATTTTATTTGAAAACTATTATGAAGGAGTTCAATAGATGATGAAAATAAATATCCCAGGTAAAAACTATTGTGTTTTTGATTAAAAATATTGTTCCAAGATATATACATCCTATAAAGGATTATAATATTTTTTTACTATGATAATTTTCACTCACATTATTCATTTTGTTTTTATTCAATGTATAGAAACTAAAAGAATCATGTTTAAATTGATCATGAAGGAAAATGTGGTGAAAATGATAAAATAATTAGAATGTTGATAGGACTGAAAGATATTGCGTTTCTTACTAATAAGTTTTACTAAAATATGATTAAAAACATATACCTTAACCATCTCCTAGAAAAACCAAATAAGAGAAGGATGGGGTTTTCTAACAGGTCGAGTCATGGAGACCATGGAAAAAGGAAGGATTTATTTCCATCATGAAATAAATATAGAAAGGGACACCTATGAAAGTGTATCAATGGAATGTAAAAATGACTTATGCATGTAAAATAAGGGCATAAATCAACTAATTTAGGAATAAAAATAAAGAGTACGATGGAAATAAATTAATCTCTTCCTAAGGATCTATTTACAGTTTGTTCTCTTGAAGGATGGGAACCAAGTAATTTCCTGAATCCATTACCTCTACAACAAGGTAACCCCTAGACTGTGTAAGTATGTAAGTATTAATAAAATCGACGAAATATGTATTTATTTTGAGTCAATACTTAGTTTCATGAAGTTTTTTTACAAATGGTATTTTGGTGATAAGAATTATGCATCATCTATGGGTTGTGTTAAATTTTAGAAGAAAATGTTTCCAAATTAACTTAAGATTTATGGATACCAAAACTTTATATGATTTTAATATTTATCATATATTAAAATTCTTAAAAAACATATTTTAGGTTT
The DNA here is from genome assembly GCA_963277665.1 of Viscum album. Taxonomy (NCBI): domain Eukaryota; kingdom Viridiplantae; phylum Streptophyta; class Magnoliopsida; order Santalales; family Viscaceae; genus Viscum; species Viscum album. The sequence continues at coordinate 2,102,626,634 of OY728140.1, read as the reverse complement.
TATGTGATGTGAGTATAACAAGATCAAGAACATATAGGTATAAATTTAGTGCAAATATATTTTTACTAGAAATTTTATTTGAGGAAAAAGTATTAACATTTTTACTATTATGTTTTAAGGTTTTGATAATATATAAGGATAATATAATCATTATTTACATTTATGTAATACTAAAATATAGTTATTAGTCTTTGAAAAAAGGGTTGTATTGAAAACCATAGCGAAAATCTCACTTAATGATTAACGTTTAAGGAGGTACATCATTACCTTGAGAAAATTATAGGAATTATATTAATATTGTTTTAGAAAAAGGAAAACCCATATGCAGGGAGAAAACCCATCCTAAAATAAAAAGGTAATTGAAACCATGACTGAAAAATGATAATGGTTTCATGCCTACCGCTGGACTAGGTGATATCCATGTTAAAGTGTCATTGTTTTTAGCTAAATAATTTTATGAGAAAAATTAATGATGAACTACTGGGATTACTCTTTTGTTTTAGATATTAATGCATTGAACATATTAATTTTTTAAATTATATAAAGAATAATATAAATATATTTCACTCTTTTATGAATCATATGATATGATAAAAATGAATTTTAGTGATGTAGGCATTAAACAATATTCATTTTTGGATATTTATTTCTTGGAATAAATGATAAAATGGACATTGAAAAAAGAAAAAAAATGATGAAATTATTTTTATTAAGTAAAAATATATCTAGTATGTATATTTTATTATATTCACTGATACTAAAATAATTCCTTAACTTTATAAAAAGGATCTTGAAATAAAATTCTATCTTATTACTATAATTCAAATAATATCAAAGACCATTTCACACCTATTATATTTATGAATTTGAGGCCCTCAACTATCACTTTATCATTCACTTACCTGTGATGAAAGACCTCAATCACTAGTTATATTTATTTACTATTTACATATATGTACAAATATAAACTTTCCACTAATGATCTCATACTTGTGAATTTATTTATGTGTTATTCCATATGACCATTATACTTATCATTCTCTCTTATTAAGATGACATTATTTTAAACTTTCATCATAGTAGTTTTTTACACTAAAAGAATTTCCAAATGTCAAACCCTTGATTACTGAGGTCAAGTTTAAACTATGATGATGAAATTTATTTAATGTATGTAGAATATAACACCCCAAAATTTTAAAATATTAATACCTTATTCAATATAATTTTTGAAACACAACAATGAAAAGAAAAGAATATAAAATCTTGAGGCTTATAAAATATTCCCAATATTTTAAATAATTTCAATATGTGATATAGTTTTAATGGCACACAACACTAATTTAACTTTTCTTACACACATCAACGACTTTTTCAGACATCTTGTGTTAAACGAAAGATTGATATTTACCGAATACTATAAACATTATTATTTAAAATGAAAATTATTCCCCAGATATTAAATTGGAAGTTATGAATATAATTAAATTAATTTTAATAATATATGGTTTAATTAATTGGTTACCAATTGATTATAAATGAAAATAAAAATAAATTTAATATAAAGGAAATTTTTTTATAAAAAAAAATTTATGCACAAAAATGTTTTTTATAATAAAAATTGAAATTAATTACTGTTAATGTATTATAAAATTGAAATTTATAAATTATATATTCAATCATATATTTTTTAATAATCCTATATATTTTATTTTTATAAGATAAGAACAAATCAAATTTTTTGTATAAAATGATATATTTTTATAAAAGCATTTTATCATTGTTTTAGATATATAAACTTAGTTAACTTTTGAACATTTTTCTTTAAAAACATGTTTTCTCATCCTGTGTGGTGGAAAATTTTTAAATTAATTTCTCTTCATATGTGATTTTAATTTATAAAAATTAATTAAATATTTAAAATCATAATAATTTATATTTTATAATATGTTCAGCATAATGTTTTACCAAATTTATTAGTGAAAACAGTTAAAATTAACTATAATAAATAAGGTAAAAATGAGTTTATAAAGGAAATAAACTTTAAACATAAGAGGCCAAATGACCTATTAAAATTTTAGAATCCAATATAATGAAAATATAATGACCTTATAATTTTTTTATAAATTTTTTTCATTATTGGATTCACTTGATATGAAATAAACATGTTTAGAATTTACACTTTCAAGAATTTACAAATGTGCCACTCACCACAGTTATAAAAGGCCACCCCCTATCCTCCTCTATTAACACATCCAAAATAACTTTGGTTAAGCCAATATATTCCCATATAAATTTAAAAATTCCCTCGACTCATAATATATGAATTATATTTGGCATAAATCTAACTTGGGAAGGCATTGGTTTAAACGTAAGAAGAATACCCTGAGAAAGGTAATGATTTCCTAAAAGAGTTCATATTTAATTTCCTTATCAAACATCATAAATTGTTATTATATCATCATCGTATAATAACTTTAGTATCATAAATATACTGATATGTTTTTATTTAAAGTTTATGACTTAAAACCACACACACTTCCATCAAATGGGATACATCATCATCATTTGTGTGTACGGTGGACTACCACATTGCGAACTTATATCCTTCGTTATTCCATTACCAACTTTCATGATTAGTTATAATGATGTATTTATATTTTATATATGATATATATATATATATATATATATTATATTTATTATTTATTTATTCATTTTTAATTATTATATAATATGTACCTTCAAGATTTCAAATTTGGTGGAATATAATGACGTCGTTTGTGGGTACGGTGGGCTACCGCCTCACGAAGTGATATGATTCATTCAAAAGTTACATGAAATGTATTAAGGATAGGTTTAATAAAAAATAGTGATATCTAAAACATAAATATGATTTTATAATGATAATAAACATTTATATCATTAACTTTTTTATTTAATATGATAAGTAAATGGAAACAACGTTCATGCGTACGTATGACCTACCATCTCATTCAATGGTGTATTTCATTTCCAATAACAAAATATTATGGATTAATCTAAATAAATATTTAAAAAATATATATTTAATTATTTTTTGAAATTCTGGATATGATGAAATCATGATCAATTTAATAGGGACACAAAATAACATGTCAAAACATACTCGAAAAACAAAGCAATTATTACACGAAATGATGAAAACAATGAATGATTATTAATGAATGGGTATTAAAATTTTATGAAATGATTTAATATGAAATCATAAATATTAATATGATTATAAAATATGTTAACAACCTATTTACATCTATTATATAAGTGGTTAAATAATATTAAACCATAATTAGGAATGAGGTAAAGGATTTCATCTCAATTTCATTTCACCGATGCATATTATAATATTATGATCCTAATTAATTTTATATGGTGTATATAGTACCTATTTAAAGGTAATATAAAAAATAAATCATTCTTCACATTATTTTAAGTTTAAATTTGAATTATATAATCTAATTTTATTTTAATTAAATGTTACCAAGTGGTAAGTGAATTCATAACCCAATTACTTTTCATTGGGCTATATTACTTCCTCATTTTTGTTAATATTATATGATTATATGTGTAATGAATTTTCACTATTTTTTTGTATTTATAATTTTGATGTGTATTTATATATTATAAAAATAATGGAATCATTTGTTGATTCTCACTTCAATCTTATGGTTTTTATAAGGGTTTACATCACAACAACATTTTATTTGGGATAATTTCCACAAGAATTTACAACGATGGAAATTATTTGATAATTGATTAATAGACATGTAAATTTTATTTTCCTTTGGTTACTAAAGATTATTTTAATTTAATAGTTCAAATTTTCTTCTCTTTGGTGCATAAAATTATTGATAATTGTTTTCTAAAAAATCTTACTTCATTTCTCTCTTAGGTCAAAAATCCATTTCAACTAAAACCATGATTTCAAAAAATTATTTTGAAATTTTTTCATTATACTTTTTAGAATGATTTATGTAATTAAAATTTTATACCTTATGTTTTGCATTTTTTTGAAGTGAGTCTTCTTTTATCATTCTGAATAAGAAACTTTTCTATGATTTTTACCGTAATAATTGAATTTTCTTATTTCCTTGTATGAAAAGTACTAAGTTTCCCATTGTCATTTCAGTGATTAATACTTATCTTGCTTATGATAATATGGTTTAATGAAAATTATTTAAAAAGTTTATTTTCAAATAAAATATATTTTCAAATAATTTCAAAAGGAAAATTATATTTTCTTCAAGATTGTTTTTAAATACCATTTTATGATATTTTAATTAATCAATGACAAAAATTGTTTTCTTAATCAAATGGGTATATAATGTATTGATACCATTCTTATTTTACCTCTAGATGGTTTAAGATCATTTTAACCAAGTAATGTATTTACACCCATTTCCTTGATACATTTTTATAGTCATTAAGATTCCCTTGAATTATAAAATTTCTATTGGACATTAAATTTCTCCAAAATATCCATATTATTTATCATAAATATGTTTATTTCATAAAACATATACCATTTTTAAATATATTTATTACATTAAAACTTATTTTATTAATTGTAGAAATATTGATAAGTATGAATCCTTTTCTCAATATTGATATTTCATAGAGTTGATTATTTAGTAATTAAATAGATAATTTGATATATGATAAATGATTTAGACTAGTAGGACATGGGTAGGGCCTGGTTATAGATATGAATTCGATTAATTGAAAATCTCATGGGGAGAAAAAATTGGATAGCCATAGTTAAGTGGGTTTTCCCCTTGTATGTTTTTAATTATCTTGTGAAAGGTTTTGATGGTAAAGGGTCCATATACCTAGGGAACATGGTATCCAATATTTAAGCATTACTTTATTTCAGAATATTTTATTATTATCCCTGATATTTTCACTATAAAAAAATCATGGTTGAATTTCACTTCCAGTTTATTGATTAAGTGTAATGGTTTAAATTATATACCTTTTCATATTTATTATTCATTATCTAGTTATTTAAATGGAATTCATATTATTTTATTTACTTTTTCATATTAATTATTCATTATCATGTTATTTAAATGGAATTTGTGTTCAATTATTTACCTTTCCACGTTAATTATTCATTATTGATTCATGATAGATTCCACATTTCTTAACCATTACTGACCGTTTTACCTCACACTTATTTTTTAACATTCTCTTGAGTCATAGAATTTTACTATCACTGATATGTATGGTTCTTCTATATGGAATGAATTTATTCTTGAAAAAATGATGTTGTAATTTTTTTATTCAAATGTAATGTAAATCTCATGTATATATCTACTTTACCAAGAATAGAAAAATTTTAAGTCCTTTATGACATGATTTCTTTGTATATTATTCCAATTTCATGATATCAGGCACTATTTTAGGGATTTCTAGGGTTAGTTTGATATATTTAGTTACTGAGAAGACTATAGAAAATGCAGTTTTTAGGTAGAAACACTAAAAATCCAACAATGAGTGTTATTCATTTAGGGGAAGAACCCTAATAAATATTTGAATTAATAATATCTTGAATCCATTAATTTAAATAAAAACACATCCCTAAACTTTTGTTTATTTCCACAGTAAAGTCTATCCATCCCTGAGAATCTTGAAATTCACCCAATCAAGGATAATAAATAGAGTATGAAGAAGGGAGTACTTAAAAAGTGTAATGGGGTTTTACAGATATGATGCTGACACATATTTACTGTGTAATTCACACAATGATGAGATAATTGCATGTATCTTATTTAATGGAGGCCTAGAGGAAACAGAGTAGCATGATAACTCAATGCATTATGGATTATGAGAGAATGACTCAATTGATTCATAGGGGATGATGAGAATCTGTTTCACTTGATGTCATTAATTATGTTTACTTGTCCTGTAGATAGTTCTTGATTACATTAGATACCATGAAATTACTTCCAGTAGGGAGACAAAGAAGGTACAAATGGGGTTTATGGTTGTTTAGTTAGCACACAGGTGATTGATAGGTGTTTTTTATGCTTTCTTGCACATTTATTATTACCATGTTATTCAACTGATATACATGTTCACACTTATTAAAGACAAAATGGGGGTACCTTACTAAGTTAAATTACTCAAAATCTATACATTCATTTCTGTACACATGCATAATTCATGTCGAGGGATCTAATAAAGGGAATGGGACATGTTTCTGAGAGCTGAGTCATAGATCATGGACCTATAGGATTTTCTAGTTCATATTTTGGAGGACTCTGTAGGGTTTAATTAATTATATTACCCTTATTCACTAATATTCTGTTTTTTCATGCCACATAGGGAGTCTTTTTATTTCTTTATTATATGAAATGTGTGAAATTATTATTATTTTAGTATACTTTGTTTCTATGAGTTGTTATATTTTATTTATATTTTTGGTTTCATGATATTATACTTATGGTATTGTCTTTCCACTAATGAAATACATACCCCCAATACTAGTTGATAGTGTCCTTCATACAGGGAGAAAAAAAATAAGTTCTTATGTTTCTTTATCTTAGACATGGTGTTTTAGGCCGAGGAATTACATAAGTACTCCCTAGAATGATGTCTATTATTTCAAAAGGTGTAGGCTCCCCATTGGTTTATAATAGGGACAAGGTATTATAGGTTGAAAATGACAGATTAGGGTACCAACATAAATGATATTCATAAATGAACATGTTGTATGGTAATATTTATAGTTTTCAATATCAATGTTGTAGTTAGAGTGGTTGATGAGATACAATTTTTGAGACTTGTAACTCTTCATAAAACACTGGTTATCCTTATATATGCGACTTATAACTGAGTTGAATACTTCAGACTTTGTGATATATTTCATAATATGAGAATCATTTGTTTCGCATGATATGAAAAACTTCATATATTAGAGTTGAGGTCCCTGGGTATTCACTATATCCCAGATAATTTTAGTGGTTCATAATATCTAAATCCTTTCTTATTTTCCTCCTGATAACTCTATCATTTTATGCATTTTGTGATGATGAATTGATTTGGTTATTTATTTTTTGTTTCATATAATTCTTTTATATATGTTTATACTCACCCATACATGGCTCTTGTTCCGACATCTTTTTTTATGTATTTTACATAGGCTTTATGGTTGGTCTTGGTGGATGTAGGGTTTGTGTGGCTTGTTCAAAATTGAATCTTGGTGATGTTTAAAAATTCTTTATGTATTGTGGTTTTTTTGATAGTGTAGGTGATTTCTATAGATAGAGGGAAATATTGGAAGGCTCACAAGGAGGAGGATCTCTCTATAGTCTAGTGTCCATTGGATTTAGAGGTTTTTTGGGTGTAAAATCCCTCTACTGTTTTTCTATGTAATATTGTGAATGTATTTTATTTATAATACATGTGATTTATATAGTTTTTTATATATAAATATATATTATTGGTGTTTCTTCATATATTATGTATTATAAATATGTATCTGCTGTAGGATTATATATGATATGTACTCCCATGTTGTGTGATATGCCTAATTGGTGTGGGTCCCTATCCATAATCTTATTAATTGTTGTATTATGACATTAAACATGGCTTACTACCGAACTTGGTGGAGCTCATATGGGTCAGATCATATTAGAGTGGAAGAAAAGTGGTTGAGTCCAAGGGATAGATTATTGAGTGAGCAGTCATGTTGGGAATAGGTTGGAAATTTAGTTTAATGATGTTGAGGGGGTCTTGAGTATGGTTCATGGAATAGGGAGACCATTGTAGGTATTCCACAAAATGTATATTTTTTCTAGGACATTCATAACCTATTATTCGACCCTGATCTCTAATATGTCAATTATAGATTATAAGAAATTTTATATATTCCCTACATAATATCCAACTATTATATTTTATGACCTTCAAGTGTTATCTCATCAAGATATTCTCTAATCCTTGTGTGTTCATCATATTAAAGAAAAAGTTGTCACCTAATGATTTACATCTTGTGTATAGATTTTGGTAATGAAAATACAATGAAGTTAGTTAGGATTCTCACTTTTGGTTAGTGAGTGATGATATTTTGTTTTTGGGACTCGTTTAAGGGATAAAATTCCCCCATTATCTAAGTACATTTGTCCCCCATTATGTTTAGTGAATGTTTTTATTATAGATTGAATAGTAGTTCCCATTGACTTGAAAGAGACAACCCATGGTCTAGGTAGCTATGTTTATTTTGATGAAATATTCTTTAGGGGTTTTCATGGTGAGCCTAATCCTTATAAGATAAGATATTAGATCGAGTACGAGATTCACATTTACATCTGGTTAAGACTTATGGGTAAAATATGATGATTTCAGAGTTAACCACCCTACATGGCATAACGAGCTATTAGTGGATGATTTTTTTATCAACTCATCATATTATTTATCTATAATGGTTTTATTTTGAGCCCATGTTCACGAAATTTATTTATTTGATGATTTTAGGACCTTTATTGGGTTGTATGATCATTCTAGAGTTTTTGTTGAGGCCCATCAACCTCATGATTTATTCACTTCATTTATCCTATGGTAAAAAAATTGAGCTAAGAGGTTTCTGTAGAGAATCCAAAGGTAGATTAAATGATCTATAATTATGTTTACATGTACCAACAACTATAATAAAGACCCCTATGTGGTGATTATAATTTGAGTATCCTTTTTGAAATTCTAAATTAGATTTGAGAGTATTCAAGAATTTATAATAAATACATCTAGAGAAGTTTCATGTATGGACCTCTATATGAGATATAATATTGAAATCATATACCTTCCCATTATTGTCCCAACTGTATACTAATAATTTTTTCAATGGATGTGATGGTGGTGATAGAGTATCCATAGAAGTAAAATGCATCAATAAAATCCCATAATAACAACCATTGGTTAGTTCCTTTCATATATAGATTGATGATAGTCAGAGCTATAAGAATATGATCATGATGGGTGGTTGTGATTATCCATTACTGAAGGAAATTTTGAGTATGATATATGTCCTATCTACATGGACCCTAGTAATGGATAACACAATAACAAGTTATTCATTATGCACCATATGATTTAGATTTTATATTATAGTGGAACACATAGCTCTACCATTATTATCTAGAGAGTTTCAACTAATGGTAATCATATTTTAATCGGCCCTTTTTGTGAAGTGAGTTGATTATTAGTGGAGGAAGAAGTTTTAAAAGAGATTAAATCCTTGAATAGATGATATAGAATGCTGAATACCATATAATGGATTGAGTACCACTAATATTACTATGTAGTATTTCATTGTTACGTAAAAGAGGCAAGATCAACACTCATCCTAGAGTGGAATTCCATTAGGTGTGGTAATAATATTCCACCCACAAAAAGATATATTCATCTTCTCATTTAATATTAATCATGGATTTATATTCTATAAGAAGGTATGGGAATTCACTTCCTATAAATATGGAGGAGTACTCATTGATTCTGAAAGGTGACACATGGTTGTTTCTCAGTAATAGACCGACATATACATTTGATTTCATTCCAAAGATACCATTTCAAGTGATAAGTAAGTTTAATTTCTAATAACCCTGTGTAATTTATGAGGCATTGAGAATAAATCCTCTTGAGCAGTGGTTCATTGGGGAATATGTCATGTAATTGGAGAATAACCATGAAAATATTATAAGTTTATTAACTGTGTAGAAAAGACTCATAGTGTGAAACATAGATTCATAGATTAATATTTTCCTTCATTAAATTAAATCCATGATGGTTGATGATATTGGAGTGACATAGTAGTTCTGTGATAGCTAAAAACCTTATTGGGGGGACATTGAATTCAGATGATAAAGGAGGACATGAGTATCTAGCTCTATAGTTGATGATCATTTCATGGGGAAGGAAAACTTTCTCACCATCAAGAAATAATGTTAGCCTAACTGTCTTCTTCTTTTTGAGAAAGGATTATGGGGTTATTTTCAACTTAGTGGTTCTGTATGAATATACATGATCAAATAATGGACCTGGAGGGTTTTTTATAAAGGTGGGAGCATATCCAATACATACAATAAAGGATAATGGATTTCTCTTTGTGTTTTAAATAAATATAAGGATTGATATCACAAGTGAAGACCACTCTAGTGGGGCGCATTTCTCATTATGGTGCATCCAGTGGATCTTATTAGGGGTACTCATCACATGTAAACTATTTCAATGTTGAAGAGGAGGAGGTATTTATGGGAGGGTTTATTTTTTTTATTTCTCTTTATTGGTGGGTTTTATCCTTGGGCTTAGAGGTTACCAAGTGGGGATATCAAAATCATTAGTTTTGTATGCTTCAGATTATGCTGGATTGGGCCACCTAGAGAGTAGTGGTGTTGTATCAACCATTTTAGTTGGGGTTTGATCAATCGTTTATGTGATTATTATACATTTTATAAAAAGGGTAATAACTTATAAACAAAATAATTATTGATATTTGATGAAAAACTAGTTAACGATCAAGATGTGAAAAGTGGATTCCAACATATGTTGAGGATTTTAAAAAATTATTATGCCACCATTATTCAATTATATAGTGACATTGGTGACTATGATTCATGAACATGAGTTGATGATGAAACTGGCGTCACTATTGGGGAGCCTGGCTTTTTTAACTCCTCTAGTTGTAGTGTGAAATATTGAGAAACCCTCATTATTTTAGTGTGTTCTATATGTGTTTCTTTCAAATTAAAACCATCAATAATTATCTTAAAAGGTGCTAAGTGAGGCTCCCAAACCAATGGTAACCTTTTCTATGAATTTTTGTTAGATAGATGTTAGTTCTTTTTGGATTGCTTTTTTCCCATGTGGGATTAGAAAACTATGAATAAGCTTTGGTTATGGGTGAAGAGGCATGGAAATAATTTTATGGTGTAAATTCATGTTTTTATTAAGGTTTTATGCGATATGAGTTGGTAAGGAAGAAATAGATGATGGGGATTTCCACTACCTTCTTGGTTTTTGGTGCACCATTCTCACTTAGGGATGTCCCAAAAAAGATGAAGTATGTTCATGTAAAGATGGTTTGTTTTATGAAATAAGTTAATTTATGAGTTTACTTTTATGTAATATTCAGATATATAATTTTAGAGGATTAACATTTTTAAAGGTGGGGAGTTTATAGTGACTCTGATTTTTTCCTAATTACAACATCTACTTAATTTTTAATTTCAATGTAATGGGACTTCCCTTAGGGAAAAATGATAAATTTAACCAGGAAAACAACCTAAAAAAATTGATTTTTTTATCTCATAATTTTGTGTTTACCCCTATGATGTGTTTTAGTAAATTTCTAATCATTTTGAGTTTTATGTGATTTTTAATATATATTACGTAAATAAGTATTTATCTGTGAGCTCATATGGTGATGTAGGAACACTATTTTTTGTAAGATTCTTATTATAATTTGATCTCATATTTTTGAATTAATTATTTATCCGATAAGGAATTTAGGGTATTAAATATCCACAATAATAATAAATTAAGTATAATATGTTAATTTTATTTTGAAGCTACGTTTTTGTTATTAAATTATTGTCACTTAAATTGAGTGTAATATTGGAAATATAATGTCTTGTTGCATTTAGAATGGGGGTTTCACCCTGAGAGCAGTGCAATTTTGGTTCCTGTTGGTGTCCTCAATTTAGGACCATTGTGAGTGAAACAAGGTTAATTAGATTAATTATTTAAATGTGATGCAATATCCATAATATTACCCTTTATATGAGTCATTAGAATATTCTTCTTGGGTTAGCCAAAAAAACACTAGATTAGAAGAGAAAGGGAGAAGTGGAATACATGAGGAAACCTAGATCCAAAAAATGATTACTTCATTATATATTCAATGAAGTTTATTATTGACACATTATCCATCAATGATCGATCCGAATATGAGGTATAATTTAGTTTTTTAGATTTATTCACTATGAAAATTTATATGTGGGATTTTAAATTGGTTCATAATTATTGAGTTTCAATTTCACTACAAAACTATTAGGGTATAATTTTTTATATATAATCTTTCTCTTGTTTTATGCATGATGAAACTTGGTGAATTAGTGGTGAACCTGGATTAAGTGATAATAAAAAAGATTATCCACTAGAAAATTTCTCCAAAATCATGCCATGTACCTTTTTTACATGGATCAAAGTCTATATACTTGGAAGGAAATGATAGAGAGGTAAAAAAATGTGTAGTGGCTTGGAGAAGTAAGGTAGTGCTCATAATTTCCCTTTAGGAAAGGGGAAAATGCAATATTAAGGCATGTAAAATAATAGAGGATGGAGTTAGAAAACAATGTTATGGCAGGGATGACTATGACATAGTAATATTTTCACAAAAGTAGTCAGAGGTGCAGGAGGTGGTGACCTATTGGTCCCTTCTGATATGGAATGAAGAGGCATATAGGGGGATATGGGTTTCCCCTCATCCATTTGATCTCTCAAAATCATATGGAACTTATCCCACCATGTGATGGTTGGGTTTGGCCTAACTACACATATGGGTCAGAAATCATGGGATATACACCTTGACTAGACACGAATAAATCATAGTCGATCACATATTAGTATGCACTAACTAGAATGGTTCAACTACATGATTGGTGGGAAACCAAACCAGGTTGGTTCCCAACCAACCCAACCTGGGTGTGGGGGGGTGGGGGGATACGACACATGGAACTTGGAAGATCAATGCATTGACACACTTATGCACATGTGGGGTATGACGCACCTCGTTGGGTACACAATCTGCATCCCAAGACCCCATGGATCAAGCCTAGGGGCTTCTATATGACCCAAATTCACATATGTGGGTGATTTTTATTCATATTACTCATTGGGTGTTCATTTTGGGAAAATAAATAGCCTATCTGAAATATTTTTATTTTTAGATCAAAATTTAATGGTATGTTTTAGAATGAAATATTATTTTCAATGTGAGATGGAAAATGTGGAATATGGATCTGTGGGACTGGTGATTGGGTTCAAGAGAGATGACTAGAGAGTTCATAGGGATGAAAACTACCCTTGGATGCACTGTTGTGTCAGGGAGTGGGTTCACCACCATCGTCATATAATGTCAGTATTTCAACTACATACTCAATGTTTAGGATCCTCCAATTTTAGATAATATAGCTTTGGTATTCCCCCTATACAATTAGGAATGAAAATCATCTATCTACAGAGTCTGTATTCTCTCCTATAAGATATTAGTTAGGGTGTAGATCCACCACTAATATAATTATTCCACCTACCTACCAAGGGATTGGGATCTTCCACTATAGTTTTTGATAGTTTAAATGTGTTTCTGGATAGGATAGATTAGATTTATGGGAATGTGTTCTGATGTTTTTATAGTTAGGATGCACTGAGTTAGACTATCTCTCATGTACTTAGTTCATTCTATTACATAAAACCAATGTTATTACAATAGTAGGGGTTAATAATCCTTTGATCAAAGTATATTATTTCTCAAGGTCAAGGATCCTCATTGGTTTCTATATTAGAGGAACTATATTAGTAGTTGTGGATGATAGGGTGTTGTACCCCCTTGGATGATGTACATACTTTGATAAGGTGTGGATCATTAATTTTGGTTTTTAGTTGAAATATGGGGGTTGTAGTGGTTTATAATATCATATTTTTCAAGAATTTTGTCTCCTTGGGAATCCTTGGGGTTTCTGATAGATGTGAGGTACAACAAGGATAACAACATCAAACATTTTAGGATTTTTAGTAGTTTAAAAATCCATAGTTTCTCATGATATGTAGACCTTCATGAAATAGAGTTTAGATTTCTAGGATTTCCTTGTATCCCAAAGACTTTATTGTTTGATAATATCTCGATTATTTCTTATATTCATCCTTATTCCATCATGTTCTGTGTAGATGTATGTGATTTTGGGTTCAATTATGGTATTTTTGTATGCAGATGGAGTTAATTCTTAGTGGCACATAGAAACACATGATGTAGCATGGTGGTTTCTGATGGTGGTGGTGAATGTAACAACAATAGATTTTTCTTTTAGTAATAAAAGTGAGGAGTATAATTCAAGAGTCTTGTTTTCATTATATTTTTGGGATTATTTGATATACACTTCCTTTGGTTTATTCCAATGTGGTGTTTTTCATGTATTTAATGCCGCATGCATGTGTTATATATAGATTAGTTATATATATATATATATATTCAATTGGTGGTTTTTATTATTTTATGTATAGGAGATATGTGTATATTTTTGTTTGATATATGTTAAGGCCTCCCATATTGTGTGGTATTCCAAATCGATGCTAGCCACTAACATATAGCCTATTAGAGGCAAGATTAAGGTGGAATATTTGGCTTATAAACAGCCTGGGTGGGGCCTCGATGGGTTGGGTCATGTTAATTATATACTAATCATGGACCTAGATGTCATAAAAATTATACTAGATGAAAAAACCCATCCTAGTTGAGCCAAAATAGAAGACATGATTAACAATATAGCAAAAAAACCCCTCATTATATAGACACAAGGTTGATGTTATAACAGTATTAAAGTATAACGGTTCTTATAATAGGTATATTTATAACCTTATATATGAGAATTAAATATAAAATAGGTACCCTTAGTATATTAGAGACATAATCTATGACACTTCATGTGGTATACCTAGTGGGTCAATATAGAAATCAATGGAAAACATATGTTTATTTTACATCATTTCTATAATTTTAAACATAAAAAACATGAAAAATAATATTGGAATCTTATGAATAGATTGTTTAGTGTCTTTGAGGAATATATACACAATAATATTTTTAAAATGATTTTTAAATACTAACTAATAAATACATACTAGGATCTTTCAGGAATTATCATAGGTTAAAATCATCTTCATAACCTTGGGAATTGAAATATAACAAAGGCATGAACTCAAATACTCTGTATGTTTAAACTTGTGTGATAACAATCGAAGATCACAATTGATCATGAAATGATCATATGGGTATAATAGGGATACATACAAATATTATACCCAAAAAAATAATTTATAATAAATCATGGAATAAGGCATGACATAATATGATAATACATCCTAAAAATTCAGCATATCATATATTCAAGGTATACATATAAAATTATTGAATCATTTGTCAATAAACATGATCTATGAGAACATAACATCAATATACCATTTAAATGTGGCATAAAAATTATTATAGGGAATAATAATTTCTTTATATACATTATTAGATCACAAAATTATGAGAAACTAAAACATATTTAGGAATAATTTTCTCAATAGATATAAATTCTAAACCAATTCATTATAGAGATGTATAAGACTCCACCTGGTATCATATGTATATATAAGTTCCAATTGAAAGAAATAATTCATAATATCATAAATATCACATGGAAGTAAAATATTTTTTATATAATTATGAAATGAAAAAATATAAATAAATCATTCCTAATCCAATTAATAATAATAAAATGGTAAACCCATAGTAAATAAATTGGTATACAATGATATTCAGTAACTTTTAGGGAAAATATCCTTTAATGAATATAATAATGCATATTGTATTTAAACCTTATAGATAAATCATATAAATATAATTCATTATTTTCTCTAATAAATTGATGCATGACATCTAGGTGAACACACTTAAATTAGTGGAATGAAAAATATGGTACTCACAAAGAAATGAAATTGGAAGAAATGTAATTCTTATCCATGATGGATGGTTAGGAAATACAAAAGTATTTATGGATCATATATTTGTTAGAAATTTAAATTAAATAATCCATCTGTATAATGATGGTAGATGATAACATCTCAAGAATATCACTGATCATTCATATCATGTTTTAAAGAGAAATGGATTAGATAAAAAAATATGTTTTATATGTTTTAAAAAAATAAATTTTAAAATAAAAAATATCTTTGATTATTTGACATCATATTAAATGAAATATTTTATAAATATAGATGAAAAATAATTTATTTTAAGAACCATCAAATAATATATGTTATTCTTCATATATATTGACATAAATGATCGAAATATATAATCTTATAAAAAGTTATGAATTGATGCATTTCACACTTTGATGAAAATGATAAATTAGAAAAATATTAAAAATTTATTTGAAAATTTTATAGAAAAAAATGTAGTATAAAATTACCTTATTCATTTTTTTGGAATAGATAATTACATTCTTTATATCATACATTGAATATGGACATTGAAAAAGGTAGGTTCTTGATTGAGAAAAGGATACTGAGATAGTTTCCTTACAATGGTTAAAAAATGAGGAAAGATGCAAAATGTAATAGTGAGACTACATATAAAATCCCAAAAATTATCGAAAGAGAATATAATTATGCGGGGTTTTAGAAATAAAAATTATAAAATTTTAAAAAATTGATTATCATTTAAAAACAATACATATTTTAAATAACTATTGAAGAAGAAAAATGCACGATGATGTTAACGTAGAAATAAAATGAAAACAAGAGGGTCACCATGACCTAGAAATTCAAATATCATGAAATTAAATCCATTAATTATAATTTAAGGTAATAGGGTATGGATTACACCATATAAATTATGGTTCGTAATACCATACATGTTTCGAGGAATTAGAAATAGAGAAAAATGAAACAATATAACATTGATATCATTTGATTCAAAATTCATTTAATGAATGAACATGATATATATTTCCAAACCC
This sequence comes from Viscum album, assembly GCA_963277665.1. Taxonomy (NCBI): domain Eukaryota; kingdom Viridiplantae; phylum Streptophyta; class Magnoliopsida; order Santalales; family Viscaceae; genus Viscum; species Viscum album. The sequence goes on along the minus strand of OY728140.1, from coordinate 2,102,609,820 downwards.
CATGAATTACATTAATATTGTAAAATAAATTCAATGGGTAGTAATCAAACCCTTTTAAATATATCATGGTTCACCATAAGAATTATGTCTCAAGAAATAAAGTTTTGAAAAATAATCCCTTACCTTAATTCTTGAATAACAAAAAATTACTTTTATATAAAATGTAAAAAATAAATATCTTAATAAAATATTTCATATGCCTTTTATAATATATAAAATTTTATCAAATTCATCTATAATTATTCTTTACATGCATATTATTTATTTATTATATATTTTCAATAGCAGGTGTGAGTAATCATAATCATTTAGAACTAGTTTCGTAATAGTAGTGTTGCTCTTCATTATCCTCCAAAATTTCATCATTAATAGAGCATATAGAGTAATTTTATTTTTTATTTATAATTATTTATAATTTTATAATATCAATCTAATTTAGTTTTTATAATGGTTCTAAAGGATAATAATAATGAAAAATATGTTTCAGTGATTTTTAAAAAACTAAAAATGGTCCCTTAATTAACTAGTTATTATTAATTTAATAATTAATGAACCAAAATACAATTTGTATTTTCTTATTTATATCTTATATTACCATTAATTATGTTCCTATATTCATCTTTTATATTATTTTATATCATTGTAAATTTCAGTGGTTAGACTGTCATAAACATGAATATACCTTAATTAACAGATTATTATGTATAGGGAAGTTTTTTATTTTGAAATAATTTTATTATTATAGAATAATGATTATATTATTTAGATAATTTTTATTTTGTGAGTTATATTTGAGTATATTTTTATAAATAATAAAGAAACAAGATAAAATATGAGATGCAACACTTTATGGAGGTGGTAGTCCGTACAAAACATGGTTAACATTTTCATGTCACTCAAAATGAGAGGTGATAAATTTAGATTATAATTGGTATCATAATTAAAATAATTATATTATATGTGTCATATTTATTCTTTAATTTCACCCTTATAGTCCTCAAAGATATGATGTGGTCAAAAAATAAAATTTTCCAATTTTTGGTGGTGGTAATATGCACAACGCATGAATGACAATTTTTAATAGAGAAGGGGGATAGTTGTCAATAGTTACCCACTTATTATATTAAAATTTAGTATATGAAAAATAGTTATTTCATTATATAGGAATTGAAAAAATATATTTGGGAAAGTAAGAATGAAAAGTTGATATGTTAGGGAAAAAAGTACTCATGTTGTGGAATTTAGCTTTCCCTGGGATGTTTCCTTGGAAATAGTGATCTTGGGAAAATATATTGTGAAAATATTCTCATTGAGATGTAAGTAGATTATATGCCATGGAAAAGGGTATATTTTTATGAGGGGAACTAAAATTTTGGGTGGTCTTCAATGGGTGGTGAGAGACCCTATTTCTAAATGTTGAGAATGGAATTATTGTAATTATAACCACTAAATAAAAAGGGAGAACATGTTAAACATGTCAAGTGGTCTAAAAATGGACAATAATGATGTAAGATCCAGTATTTTTTTTTCAGGAATTACTATCTTTGAATTATTCATTTGAGACTTGGGGTTTGTGTCATATTCAGATAGGGAGATCCTTTTGTGGAGTAAATGTCCTAAATTTTGGAGACATATGTTTGTTTGAGTTAATGGAGTTTGGGTATAAATGGTTTGAGAGCTTTATGGGTTCTTGGTGAAATGAAAAACATCAAAGGAGGATTGGTTTGTTTAAAATGGAAAATGAGATAAAAATGAATTGAAGATCTCTTACATTATATGTAAATGGATTAGATATCATGTAATTGTTTGAAGGTTTTAATAAAATAAATCAGATGTGGAATTTTTTTTTGTGTATTCCATTAAAAAAATTTAAATGATGTGTAACCATGCTACACGATGTTTCAATTCTTAACCATCTATATTAAATATAATATGTGGATTATTTTCATTCTAATCCTTTGAAACTCCCCTCCACTTGACCCTAGGAATTCTACAGGAAATTTTGCAGTGAAAAATTACCTTCATGGAATCCCATTTGTGTGAGTAATCCCTAGTAAGTAGATTTGGTCATGTTTCTTCCTTCTATTCATTCATTCTCTAGTCGTTTCACTGAAATCCTATGAAAAATTGTGTGTTTGGTTTTGATCTTGATCATTTTTGATCTAGGAACCTTTTTTTAATTATCCACACCACCATCCTCATGGGAGGTGGCCATTATAAGAATTATTAAATCATTGGTTAAAGATAATGGATTTAAATCATAACCCTATGGTTTGCTAATTTCCTTATTTATGCAATATTTTGATTTTTCCATTGTAGAGTGAATCCAAATCAATAAACTAATTAATATAATTATTCCTCCAAGTCCTTTGTTTTCATGTGGCTTCTAACCTAGCATATGGAGACCCATGGGGTGACCAAACCATGATTATAATTTAATTAGAAAATAGATTAATGTATGTTTTTCATGACATGTGATCTTGGGTGATTTCTTGTTTTAGAATCCCCAATGTGTGGATTATTACTTATTTACATAATTTTTAATAAATTTTCAGTTAAATTGGAAATGGAATATTAAATAAGAATGGTAATTCACACAATTAACCATTGAGAAATGTGATGTGATATTGTGAAATCCATGCTGTTTGATATGGATTTTGATCCACATTATAAGGATTATATATCAAGATTAGACCTGGGACATGCACACATATATGTTTTAATGCTGATATTGTGAAGTCTTGGACTAGTACCATGTTGTAAAGCTTATAGAGAGTGGGTTATACCCAGTCTGATGGTATAATGCTTATAGGGATTTAACATAGAATGCTATAATGATTATAGGGATTTGACATAGATTAATTGTTTTTACTATTCCATGGTCATATGGTTTTGGGTGGAATGGTTTTATGACATGATCAAAGATATTCTGGAATGGATCCAAAGAATGTTATTTTTACCGTGGTTGTAAGGTTTTGGTTGGCATGGTTATATGACAAGCTAAGAGATATTCCAGTATTGATCTGAAGAATGTTGTTATTTTATTTTATTAGTTATTGGATTAATTAATAGACCTCATTATCTCATTATTTCACACACTTCTTATAAAACTATTTTAAATTAGACATAGCAGTGTCGACCTAAAGAGTTATACTCAAACCCTATTCGGGCCGTCGTATGGTACCCGAGCAGATTCCATGGTTGTAGGTTTGGAAAAGTGGAAAAACCTTGTAGTTGACTGTTTGTTTTGGGACTATCCGAAGATTAGAGATGGGACTGACATGGGGTTCGAAACATGAGACTTTGATAATTTCTTTTGAGTCTTCTAGTATTTTCTTATATTGTTCAATCATGAAATTTATTTACATTCCATCACTTCATTATATTATTACTTTATAATTTATTGTATTATTAGGTTGTTATTTATTTTTGCCTTTTGATATGTCATTAAATTGTTAATCTTTGTTTATTTATGAATGGTTTCAACTACCATGACAATTCACTCTATAGGGTATAGTCTCCCCACTATACTATTCACAACCAGTAGCTAGTCAGCAACCTTTGGAATAAGGGGAGCTACACTTGAGGTCTCGTAACCAACCCTTTTTGTCCATATGAGTGAGTGATATATTGGGGACACTAAAAAGTGGTATCAGAGCCATGATTTCCATTATTATACATTAGTAGATGGGAATTTAAGAAATCATAAAAGGAGATGTTGGGACTTTGTAATGATCTTTTTCATGGGAGTATCTAACCCATGTACGGTAGAAAATACAAGTGCTTAGGGTTGATATTGTTGTTGTTTTTTGTTCTTGTTACAATTGATATTATTTCACCTTGGGTGATTCCCCTATTGTGTGAGGTCATTATTTTATGATACTACTTTTTCGTGATATTTGTACTTGTGGCATGATATACCAGGATATGAGAACACATGCACCATAGTAGGAACATAGGGATATATTTTCATGCATTAATCATGTTAGTGGAAAACATATTTCTGCATGTGATATATACTTTCCTCTATATCTATCACATGAGATGTTTGTTTCACTAGATAAATGTAATGAGTTTTTGTGTAATTAAAAAATAGGTATTATCCATATATTGAGAGACAAATAGATAGTGGTTCTCTATTGAAGTCACATGTTGTGGTTGACCTTGTTTCCAGTAAGTTCCAAATGGTGTGTGTTTGTATCTTCAAGAAAACACATCTTAGTCATCTTCAAATCAATAATTTAGTGAGTGAAAATCAGCACACCCCTAATACAACTGAACAAGAGAATCCTATAGTTTCTAAGGACCAGATGGATTATCATCTTTTCCATTGCTTCATGAGGGTCATTTGATCCATGGAAATAGATCATGCTCACACCATTCCTTTGATGATTGATCTAAAAAGAGAGTTTCAAATACATCATACACCTATTCTTTATATGGAATGGGGACCCCAGGTAGTTGAGTTCATGATTGTGTTAATACAATAAATATTCAAAAATCTCAAGACACCCACAGATGGAAGGATAAAGAGGGCTGGATATATGCTTCATAGACCTTCCATGCGTTTGTGGCATATTCTAGAAGAAGCCCGGTCGAAGGATGATCTATCATGGAAGGACTTCGAGATGATGTTTCTATGACATTTCTATCCTAAGACTAATAGGGATGAAACATATTATGATTTCAATCATTTTATGTAGGAGGGTATGTTAGTTCTCGACTATGTTGGATACTTTACTGACCTAAAATGCTTTGCACCATCTTTGGTTGTTGATGAGATTTCCTAGGGGACATGTTTTGAAGATGGTCTTCATTATGAGATTAGGTCAAAATTAAACATCTTTTATTTAAATGGTTTTGAAGAATTGATAAATAACGCACTCATCATGGAATGGAATTTAAGAGAGGCCCTAGGTAGTGTCCTAGCTATTTCATAAGAGAGATTTTTTAGTTCTTCTATGAGTGGTAAGAAGTGTTGTTATGTCAGTTTCTTCCAAATAAATAGTGGGAAGAATTGTTTGGGTGGTGGAAAACCATATCAAGATCATGATCCATTCTAGTACTATTATTGTGGAATGTTTGGCCACAATATCATGAAATGTACTTAGCCCATATTTGAGTGTCATATTTGTTGAAGACCGGATCACCTTTATTGGTTTTGTGTAAACATTCCATAGAAGACAAGTTATAGAGGATCGAGACATGCACCAGAGTTAGGAAGGGGCACAGGTACCCCTAAGGAGGCAGGTAGCTATAGTTCCATAGACTGTTTAGGCTGAGGTAGGTAACATGGTAGCCCAATACATGAGAAGAAGAAATATGCAAGATAAATATATCAGGGTATTTATACTGGAGGCGAGGGTGGAGGGTCAATTCAGTTTCATGTTATGCAGAATACTCTGGATAGCGTGGAAGGAAGACTCTCTAACATCATAGGTACTATTCTTATATCATCTACCTTTTCTTGTCTTTTATTGGATAAAAGAAAAACCAATTATTTTCTATATAATATTTTTGTAAATGATTTGGGCTTGGCTGTGGAAATATCAGATGGTGTTTTATACATTGATACAACATTTGGAGTGCAGTCAGAGAATATCAAACATTGCAAGATGTGTTCTCTAGAGATTGGTGTTTACCAATTCTTTTAGGAACTATTCATGATGGAACTGATAGTCTTCGACTTGATTATTCATATGAATTGGGTATTTCTATACCATGCACATATCTACTATTATCAGAGGGGAGTTACTTTCCTATCTCGAGAATGAAGAAGCTATTCTCACAAGGGTTAGTTTTATCTTTAGGATGGTCATGCATGACCAATTTAGTGCAGATTGAATTGTCTCACAGATAAAATATCTTGTAATTTTTTAGATAATAGTGGAATATAACAATAATATTTTCTTCCAGTGGTATAACATTTTCATGATATCATTTTTGATGAGTTCTATGGATTACTACCCATGTGATAGATCGAGTTCACGATTGAGTTGGTGGTGAGGGCAGTGCCGATTTCTATCCCACATTACCGAATGACTCTAGAAGAGCTTCAAGAGTTTGGAGTTCTATTGGGATATATAGATTCTAAAGTCATAATACATCCATGGACATATCCTTGGTGTTTTCTTGTTATCTTACCCAAAAAGGCTATTGGATCCTTGCAATTATGTGAGGATTATCAGTGGTTAAACTAGATGACGATCAAGAACCAATATCATATTCCATGTATTTATAATCATTTCAATCAGTTGATAGGTGTTGAGATATTCTCCAATATTGACTTTAGATTAGTACATCATCAGTGGATGTTGAGAATATTGAACATACATCAGAATCCTTTTATAAGTAGGTTTAACTTGTATGAATTCATAGTGATGTTGTTTGGGGTAAAAGATGACTAAGTGATATTCATGGAATTAATGAATATGATCTTTCATCATTTTATAGACTGGTTTTTGGTGGTTTTTGTTAAATATATATTATAACACTCTTGATCAATAATTTATCATTCCAAACATCTTGAAATCATCTTGAGTACATTGTGGGAGCATCAAATTTACACCAAGATAACAGGATGTAGTATTTGGATTAATGAAGTTCATTTATTGGGCCATGTCATATAATAGGCATGAGTGTCAGTGGACATAGAGAAATTAATATCCATGATATATTGGTAAAATAACATGAACATATTAAAAATTTATATATTAAAGGGTTTAGCATAATGTGAAAAACGTTTTACCCCAAATATATTCGATTTGGAAGCACCATTATCTAAGATGACCAAGAAAGGGGTGAAGTTTGATTGGTACAATGCTCATGAGAGATAATTTCAGAAGATGAATGGTAGTCTTACCTCAACACCTATCCTCACTTTAGAAATGCTGGTTAAATCATATACTGTGTTCTGTGAAGCATCCAGGGTTGGACTTCGAGAAATTCTAATGCATTAGGATTGTGTGGTTGCTCATAGATCTAGGTATCTAAGACTGCATGATAGGAATTACCATACTTATGATTTGGATTTAGAAATAGTGGTACAACCCCTGATATTATGGAGGCACAATCTCCTAGGTGAGAGGTTTTTGGTATACACATATTATAAGAGACTCAAGTAGATCTTATCTCAGCAGGACCTGAACCTTCAGCAAAGGAGGTGGGTCGAGTATCTATAGTATTTTGAAATTGAATTAGCTTATACACTAAGAAATGGAAACATCATTTCTGATTCTTTGAGCCTGAAGACACAGATAGAGTCAGCAATGGTTTATTTTAAAGAGTGGTGGATATTGGACTTCTTTGAAGACATGCATCTGGATGTTCTGTAGTGTTTGGGGCGAGTAGCTCTGACTTCGACATCTGTTATACCTGTTCTTTTGGAATATATTAAGAATGTGATGTTTTCTGATACAAAAGGGATCAGTTTTGAGAGACAATTTATATGGTGGGGATATGAAATCAGTATTTTCTATTGGTAGTGAAAATTCTTTTCTTTTCTCTAGACATGTATGGGTTCCTACAGGCTTCTAAGAGGAGTTAATGAGGTATTTTCATGCTTTTAGATGTTGGTGCATCCTGGTTTAATGAATATTTATCATCATATCTATATAGAGTATTAGTTTTCAAGAATTAATGAGTAGGTTTAACACTTTGTGACTAGATTCTTCCCTTGTTATTAGGGGAATCCTGAACATCATATGTCAGCTGGTCTTCTGCATCCTTTACCCATTTCGGAGTAGAAATGGGATGATGCCATGATGGATTTTATTACTGGACTACCATGGATGATCTATAATAATGATTCATTATGGGGTTTTTCGATTAAATATCCAAGGTAGACCACTTTATACCTATTAGAGAAGCCTTTATAGCTTATGATTTAAGAAATCATTACATGTGCAAGGCGGTCAAGTTGTACGGTGTACCAAAGAGTGCAATTTCAGACATAGATCCTTTGTTGACATCTCATTTATAGAACGATCCTTAAAAAGACCCAAGATCGTGTGTCCTTTTATAAAAACATATCATCTATAAACTGATGATAAATCTGAGTGGTCTATTCAGGTTCTACATGATATGTTATGAGCCCATGTTTTGGATTTTGGTGGTTCATGTGAGAAACATAGGACAATCATGTAGTTTTCATATAATAATAGCTTAAAGGAATTGATATAAATGGATCCTTTTGAGTTTTTAAATGTTAGGAAATATCGTTCACCTATTTTTTGGATGGAGGTAGGTCATATAACACTTTTTGTTCTTATTTTCATGTAGGAGACATCTGAACAACATTAGTTTATTAGACAACAGTTGGTAACTATGCATAGATGATAGAAATCATATGATGACAATCGAAGATAGCCTCTAGAATTCAAGGTTGTTCATCTTTTTTTTATTTTATATTCACCTAGTTTGGGGTAGTTCTGTGTTAAGAAATAGTGAAATCTAGCACCTAGTTTTGTTAGGCCGTTTGGAAGGGTGGAAAGGGTTACTACGATGGAATACCCTTTATCCCTTCAACAACTCTATAGTTCCATGAATGACATGTTCAATGTGACGCAGCTATAGAGATATCATTCAAACCCTTCCTATGTGATATATGTAGTATATGTCAAGAGTTTTTCTAATGCTTCCTTTGAGAAGCATCCAATACTTCTTGTTGATCATACTGAAAAATATCATTGGGGTAGGATTATACCATTGGTACGAGTGTTGTACTAGCATGGGAATGTTTAAGAGGAGACATGTGAGAGGGTGTGTGATATGAAAACCAAGTGTACATACATGTTCACCAAGAACTAAATGTGATGATTAGATAAACTCAGGGATGAGACATGAATAAGGCAAGTAGGTTTTATGATTCAACCTTTTTCAAGGCATGCCCCTCTTTGAATTTTTCATCTGAGCCTTGGTAGAAGTGTCTTGTTTGGACACAGAGATCCTTTAATGGAGAATATATCCTATTGTTCAAGGAGATATGATTTTTTTGAGGTTATGTAGTAAGGGTATAAATTGGTTATGTGTTTTATGGGTTCTTAGTGAGATGAAAAAATTTAAAGGGGGGGTCATATTGTTTAAAAAAGAAAATGGGCGGAAATATCAACTGAAGAAAATTTACATGACATGTAATGGGATTACATGTCATGTTATTTTTTTGTTGTTTAGATAAAATAAATCTTAGGCGATGTGTTGTTTTGGTGTATTCTATTAAAAAAATTTACACGAAATGTAAATTCCCAAATTACTGTTATAAACATGTTATGCAGTTGATTTTTATTATATTTCACTACATCTCCTCTCCACTCAGCCCTAGGGATATCACCAGGTGATTTGTGGGTTTTAAATTCCTTTATGGATCCTCTGTTTCTATTAGAAATCTATGGTAACTCCTTTTGGTCATGTTTCTTCATCCTCTTCCTTAGTTTTCCAACCATTATAGTGAAATCCTCTAACGAACTGCATTTTTTATCAGGAAAATCATTGATCTAGGAACCAATTTGAATTCATCCAAATCATCTTCCTCATGAGATTTATATATTTGAAGCATTTTTGGATGGTCAGTTAAAGGTATGGGGTCTAAATCTTAACTGTATAGTTTGATAATATCCATGTTTATGAAATATTGTTATTTTTCCATTGTATCGTGAATCCAAATCAATTAAATAATGAATAGAATTAAACCTTAAAGTTCTTTGTTTCCATTTGGCTTGTTTACCTAGCTTATGGCTACTCACGGTGTGAAAGAATAATGATTATAATTGAATTGATAAAGAGTTTAAAGTATGTTTAGAATGACATGTGAACTAAGGTTATTTCTTGTTACAGAGTCAATAAATTGTGCCTTATTTCTTATTCATATAATTTTTAATAATTTGTGAATTAAATTAAAATTTTAATATGAAATAACAACGGTAATTTTAAAAATTAACTATCGAGAAATGTGATCTAATATTGTGATATCCATACATTTTGAAATGGATTGTGTTACATGTTTTAATTCTTATATGCTGGGCTCAACACTGGAACTTCCACTATTATATGTTGTAATACTGATATTGAGTAGGCTCATCCCAGTCCCTTTCTATAATGCTCATAAATAATTAAGTTAGAATGATATAATGCATATAGGTCTTTGGCCAAATTGATTATTTTGACTATACCATGGTCATATGGTTATGGTTGACATTGTCATAAGAGATGCTCAAAGATATTCTAGCTTTGCACCGAAATAGGTTATTTTCCCTTGGGTCATGGTTTTGGACATCATGGTTATTTGGAAAACTCATATGTACTGTGACACAAAGAAAAAGTATGTTCTTGATGTATTTAGTTAATTTTTTTAATTAACACACATGATTACCGCATTATTTCAAAAACTACTTATCTGACTGGCTTAGTTTAGAAATGGTGGTGTTGACCTACTAATTTATATGACATTATATTCGATCCATCGTATGGTACATGAGTAGATTTCTTGGATATAGGTTTGGTCATGGGAAAATGAAATTGTAGTTGATTCCTTGATTGTGGTTGGGCTGGATTTTGGATGTGAGACCGACATGGGGTTTGGGACCCATGACATTCCATCTTTTATTTCAGTCTTCTAGGCCATTCTTTTATTATTCTCGAATGAAATTTAGTTAAATTACATCACATCATTAAATTATATATTTCTTATTTATTGGATTATTCTATTAGTTGTTATTTTTTGTCTTACTCTATGTATTTACTTAGATTATTTCTAGTTATTGAATTTTTTCTACTACTATAACACTTCATATGATAGGGTATAGTCTTCCCACTTTACTATTGACACCCCCACTACTAGCCGAAAACCTTTGGCATATGTGGTGGTGTGATTGAGGTATCATAACCAAGAATTTTTTTCCATGTGATAGATTTTCATATTGGGGGAAATAAAAAATTTACTGGTGGATGTGATATAGTAAATAATCCCTCAACCATTTATTTTCATACATGTTTCCATGTCCTTTAGTATTTAAATTTACACTTTTACAATGTTTGGTTTTATAGTGGTAACTGATTTTTACCTATATAATTAAATTTTATTTACTAAAAATAAAAATAACTATAATAAATAAGTTTGGATTAATGATTTTAAATATAAAATTAATTTTTTCAAAAAACTTATTTATGTTTCATAAAAATTAATTTCAACTTTAGCGTATGTAACGTGTCAAATCCATTTTTCTTCAATGAATATTTTTAGCTTAAATTTATGTATAGGGTATAATTATTTGTCTATTTTATTTGGTTTATTAAAAAAATGTTATTTGGTTTTCAAATGAATCCAATTTTTTTATTAAAATTTAATTTAAATAAAAGGAAAGACCATTTTTTGGAAAATATTACTAAGGTCCTTAGAATGATAATTAGGGATTTATAAATTCAAAAGTATAATTTTAAAATGTATAGTTTTAATGAGAAAATAAATTTGGAATAATTAAAAGTTTTTATACATTTATTTGTATTTTCTATAAAGTCATAAAATATACAGTTTTGATAAAATCTAGAAAACCCCCAAAAATTTAACATAACATAATGTTTTATTGGTAAGTCCAAAAATTTAGTTCATTTTTTCAAATTAATATTCCAAAATTAATAAATTTATATTTTAAATGAAAAAATAATAATGGAAAATCCATCTTATTGAAAAAGTCATTTTTAAACTGTAACTATTATTAATGTTATCATACGTAAATTTATAATATAAATAATATTAATAAATTAGCTCATATATAATAAAAATAAAAATTATTTCAATATAATTTATTGGGATACGATATACAACACATAATAAAAAAATTCTTCTCAAAAAATATTTTTTATACAAAATTCACTTTTCCAAAATATCAATTAAATTAATTATTTATATTCAAATTTATTGACTAACCAATTGATATAAAAATATATATTTTAATTTTATAAATACATAATATCATATTTTAATAATAATAATGTTAATATTAACATGTAATGCATATATATATATACTATATTATATTTTTAGCTCATTATGAGCTATCTTTTTGAAAATTTAATACTGAAAATACACAACATAAATATACCTATTAAAGACATGTATATCAAAAAACCATATTCTCAGTAACCATACCTCCAATAACCCTATTTCAAACAACCATATTTATAATTACATGATTTTCATCCTATATATAGATGTTCTAGAATCATGCATTAAATTTTCACTTATTATATAACCATTCCCATTTTCATAGTTTTTATTTATTTCTCACAACATTATTATTTTAATTCATGATATTCTTCCACATTATAATTTTCATTGGATTTTGGTGGTTCTAAATGATGAATATGAAATGTCCCGACTTGGGTTCCACACAATGATACCCCAATCTGGTCAGTTACATGACCTCAAGCACAAATTACTATATTCTCGAGGATTTTTATTAGCAGTGAGGGTCTAATATAAGACGTGGGGAGAATATACCATCTTTATCAAAGTAATACAGTTGAAAAAATATAATCATTAAAACCAAATGATATAACTAATAACTAGAAAAACTAGTATCCCATGATGACTAAAATAGGAATATAATATCCAATCCAAAATAGTTGATATGTCATTACAAGAACATGTCAAGTGCCTAAAGAAAAGAAAAAATAAATACACGCTAAAACTCCCAAGCAGGACCAAATACCATGTCTATTCCATCATCTATGATTCATCTTGACTCAACCATTGAACATAGGTCTATTTCCATTATCCTATCCTACATACATGATGTCTATTCAGGTATTGATCGGCCAACCCATGTTTGGTGTGAGTACAACTCAGTAGTCCACCACCAACGAAATATAAAATAATTTCTAGTCAATAAAAGTGTTTTAATTTGTATAAATAATAAATTACAATGCAGAAATTAAATATTAATCAAATTTAATTATTCTTTAACTAACCACATAGTTTTCTAGTTTCATGATGTTAACCATAGTATCAACACCTACTTTGGCATGTACGGGTGTTTAAAAAATCCCCAAGGGATACCAATATCATAGTACCATGGTTATCATTTATCATTTAATTACAATTCATTTCATGGTCAATTGTAACCATAGTCCAATTCCAATCTCATGGGAACTGAACTTCCTATCTAACACCCCATGGGTATTTGGAGACTTTATCTCTATCCAACACCTCATTGTTACATGGGTATTTATATCCTCAGTCCCTATACCATGCTTTCTGTCAAAAATGTTTGTTTGGATCATTAGTTACTATCCCATAGAATAATAATAACATATGGGTATTTGGAGCCTTAGTCCCTATCCCACACCTCAATATCACAAATATTTCAAATATAAAAAATATCAGAAAATGAATTAAATGGAAATTTCATATACATCCATGTTATGCATCATTAAAATTTTAAACAAACATTCTCATTTCAGTGAACCTTTTCAATTTATCTCAAAAATATTAATTCTTTATCTTTATCACATAGAATATTATGAATAAATCACTATTAAACCAATAAACATCATTTAACCATACAATTCTTTAGCCCATCCATGTTAATCTAAAAAACCATTTTATTCCCATTAATCAACTGATTAATCATTTAATTAATCAATCAATCCAATAATCCCATCAATTTTAAAATTATAAAATCCCATTAATCAATCAATTTGGTGACCCATTTTTCATTAATTTCATAATTACAATTTAAAAAATCAATTTTCCCAAGGTCAACTCAGTTTGAAATCACATGTAAAATCAATCAATTAATTCCATAATTCCATAAATTAATAATAAATTAATTTATTCAATTCAGGATTCAATTGATAAATTTTCCAATGGAAATTTTACAAAACATACATGAAATTGGAATTCAAGACTACATGAATTTAATTAAGATCACCTAACTCAATATTGATGTTGAATTCTCTCAAACAAAAATCCCCAATTTTAGCATAACAACCAAGATGACAAAGAAGAACAAGATCAAGATCCATAAAATATTTTGATGATTAAACGGGTTATATCAATCAAAACCAATATCTATATCCATTACCAACATTGTAATACAACATTTGAAAACTTGATATAAATATGTTATAGGGGAGAAAGACAATCAATATGAGATCACATATCATAAATAGGTTTATATTTTTCACTAGATCATTGCTTCATGAATAATAGAGGTTGGATGGCCTTGGAGCTCTTCCGAGAGCCTCTAAAATTCATAAGAATTTGTTTATATCAGAGTGGGGTGATTAGGGATTAATATCAAGGTATAAGTATTTTATTTTAAATTTTCGGGGTTTTAAATTTCTTGGTGAGCGATTTCTTGTATAGCGCCCATGGTTTCTACTAATATTGCACAAAAACTATGTGCGTCCTCTATAGGGGTTGCAAAATTACTACTAGGAGAGAACATAGTTGGAAGAAACTACTGTAAAACTATGAAAATACCCTATGTTTGTGTTCACATGGTTTTCTGGTATAGGCACACTTTTTGGTAAAACCATGGGCCAACCGTGCCCTACTTGTTTTACTTCCAAAATTAAAAAATTACACCTCAATAGTACAATGGTGGAACCCATAAAAAGTTACACTATGACAAGGTTAAAAGAGTACCTATAAACATGATTGAGAAATCAATAGAAATGGTTGAGATCTTAAAATATCCTCACCTTAAAACAACTCATCCTTGAGCTATACTCCTAAGAATCTATATGATTCAAATACAAAAATATTGGTCCACTAACCCCACATATCTACTTATCTCTCTCATGTTTTTTCATGAACATGTCCACGTTTACACAATAATAAAACTATCAACAAATTAATTGTCCAAAAAAATTTCTCACTTTGATCTGACAAATGTATTAGATGCACCTCAAAGGATACCTCAATATCAATCTCATCATCATCCACATTGATCACATGATAAGGGTGAGGGTGATATCACCAAAGTTGCAACACATAAAAAATGTCATGCATTGTACTATACCTATTTGGAATAGCCAATTGGTATGACACTAGCCTGATTCTCTCCACAACCTCAAATAGTCCAATAAACCAGGGTAATAACATTCTGTTCTTCTAAATCCTATAGCGACCCAATCTATATGAAACCCGAAGGAACACACTATCACCATCTATAAACTCTAGGTGTCATTGATTATTACCAGCACTTGAATTATTCATACTCGGAGTTGTAGTAATATGATTCCAAATCAGCAGAACCTTCTTCAACATCTACTACATGAGACTCGGTCCCAATAACACTCACTCACATGCCACCATCAAGCAAAGATAGGATCTTCAAGTCCAACCATAGGGATCCTCATATTGATTCATCTGAATATTTTCCTAATAACTATTGATATATGTGAACTCCACAAGTTCTAGGTGCTTATCCTAAGAACAAACAATGTCTAGAATATAGACTGATATCATATCCTCAATAACCAATATAGTACATTCTAACTACCCATCTTTCTATGGGTGTAATTTCGTACTCAATAAAACATATGTACTAAGAGCCTTCTAAAACCTATTCTTGAATCATAATGTAAAACATTATTCATGGTCTGAAAAAAGAACTTATTGGAACCCCATGAAAACAAAATATCTCCCAAACATACAAATCCCTAAACTAGTCCCTTGATAAAGTCTCATGTATTTGAAATAAATGTGTTACATTCATCAGTCACTCCAAAACCACCCAAAAAATGTCATCTGGACGAGGTGTCCTCAGGATACCCACCACAAAATCCATAGTAACATTTTCCCAGTTCCATTATGGAATGGGAATAGGTTGTAGAAAACCAGAAGGTTTTTGATTCCAATACCTCACCTATTGATATGTGTAGTGTCATTTCACAAATCCAACAATCACCATTTTCATTCCTGGCTACCAACACTTCTATTGTAGGCCACAATACATTTTTTTCAAACCCATACAGGCCTATTACTTCAAATATTTAATTCACATATGAGATCCTCTCATATATTCATAGGTACAACATCTTGATTCCTAATAGAGATGGTATTGTACTCATCTATAGTATAATCAGAAGGTTACTCCCATCATTTAAGGGTTTCCCAAATGAAAAAACACCCCAGATCCTCATACGACCACTCCCTAATCTAGCTCAAAAGTGTATAATCCACTGAAAATGATATAAGAGAAATCTTCCCCTGACTTTCCCGATCCACAAAATGCATATCATGTAGCAAGGTCATCATCTTCCACTCAGAACTATACCCATGAACTTCATAAGAATGATTTTTCCTGATTAGAGCATCAATAAAACCATTTCCTTTCACTAGAATATAATCTAGCTCAAGATATATTGAATGCATATACTCAACCCATATACACTACGTGATATTCAAATAGTTGTCTACAAACATATACTCTAAGGACTTGTGATTGATAGACATTTAAAACATCTCACCCAATAGATAATGCCTCTGAAACTTCAATGAATAAACCATGGAATCTAATTTGAGGTCATGCATAGGTCAATTCTATTCACATGGCCTCATATTTAGAGACCCATATGCCACAAAATGATCTCCATGCATCAAAAAATCTCCATGAAGTATTCCAGAATCATATTAAAACACCATATAAACCTCACCCAACTCTGGTAGGATCAATATTGGTGGATTTTTCGAACACTTCTTCAAATCATGAAAAGCATCCTCACATGAATCAGACCATTCAAACTTCACTCCCTTCTTGGTCAAGCATGAAAGTGTTTATTCCAATAGTGAAGTGTCCTAGATGAAACTATGATAATAACCCACCTCCCCCAAAAAACTACATATATCAAAGTGTCACACCTGAATTTTCAATTCATTTCTTTTTTTCGAATCCTCTTCTAGTTCTTAATTTTCTTTTGGTTTATGGGTGTTCTTGGTTCAAATGTGATTTCTCGGGTGAAGTTGATCTAAATCATTATTCTTGGATGTATAGGGAAGTATTTGTCCTTGTATCTTGTAATAGGAAAGGTATGAGGATGAGGTGGTGTGGAATTTAATTTGTCACACTCCTAGTGCCACCATTTGTGGGGTATGTTTGTTAAGGTGGTTTATACCCTAGTCTTAGAGGAGTTTTGGGGTAAAAAGGGGGTTTCACTTTGGGAATTATTTCCTCATAACCTTGGGATTTAGATCCCCCTTGATCCCCCCATAGAACCCCTAAAATTGTAGCAAAATGGTATATTTTTGCGTGGACAAAACATGCCACACGGTTTGGCCGCACAGTTTACTAAACCATGTAGCCAAACTGTGCAGGGTATCCACCACAATAAAAATATTTTTGTAATTCCATTTTTCCCTTCTAAAACAAACTCTATTGCACTCATTTCTTACCCATTGTGTGCCTTACATCTATGTAAGGCTTCCAAGATCCCCAAAGACCCTTAGTAATCCTTTTTGAGGGGTTTTTTGGTGGGTAAAATTCAAAATCATTCAAGTAAGTGACCCTTTCATTGTTTTATTCCTTCTACATGGGGTTAGACCGTCCTTATTAATGTTCTAAAATTTCCTGAAGCTAGGGTTCGTACCTAGGGTTTGACTCTGTGTGTTTTTGCTGCAATCTAGTGGATTAGGGTTCATTTTTCCCCTGTGTTACAACTATGTGTAGTTGAAGTTCCCCACAATTATTTGCAATTTTTGACACAAAGGTAGGCGATTCCATTTGTAATCATATTTTTATGAGTTAGTTTTGAATTATTTACATTATTAGTGTGATTATTATGTATTATGTGTGGTGAAAACCCCATTTTTTATAGTTAGTTAAGTCTTTGGTTTCAAATTTTTATTTTTCTTGAAATTGTTTGTTTTTCATATGTAACTCTTGTGATATCTTTTGGTGTCATTTTGCAATGATTGAAAGTGTTTTATAAAATTATATTAGGTATTCAAAATCTAGTTTTCTGTGGTTTAGTTGAGTGTTTATCCTTAAAGAATTTTTTTAATGGATTTTATGTGAAAATCCTTGTTAAACTTCTTGGAATTGTATTGTGAAAATTTTAAATGGTTTATTGAGTTACAAACATTGTGCAAAGGATGTATATGTGATTTTTTGGTGGGTGTGTGTTCTTAAAATAAGTTTCTGAAAGTAAAAGTGGTTATTTACAATGTTAATAATTTTGAGAACATTTTATAAATTTTGGAAATGTTTTATCAAATTTTAAGAATGATGTGAAGCATATTTGTGGGTTGCTTTGTGTGAGTATAATATTAAAATAAATTTGAATGTGAAAGGAGTATTATGAGACATTCTTGTGGTATTTTTGGTGTTTCTATGATTTGTAAATGTAATTTTCATGTGCAAATGGTATTTTATGTGGTGTGGAACTTGGCTGACCACAAAGAGGGAAACCCGGGTATCTATGTGGGTTGACATATACTAGTTTGCTAGTGATCCAGGGTGATTTGGTCTATGTTTCACTTGGAAATTTTGACACTAACAAAACTAACTAAATAATGATGATTATTTGGGACCACTAGGTTATTGGTATGTTACCCACTAGTGGAACTTTCATGAGTATGGATAATTTTTATGATTATATTTCACCGAGATATGAGGTACATGGGTCCCACAGCTAGCTAGTTCCTAGGGGTGTTACTGTGACAAGTGATCATTGACTATATGATATTCAACCTCAGAATAAGGTGTGTTTAGATGGAAGATTTAGTTAAATGTGTGTGTTATAAAAAATTGTTCATTATTTAAAGTATCCCTCTTGAAAATTGTTTTCGTTCAATGTTTTATCCCATTGAAATTTTTACAAGCATTATTTTTTATAAAACATTCATGGTTTCTTTGTCTTAAAATTTTTTCACATAGAGTCTCTTTGGTTGGAATGGTACTAGGATTAGGATCACACCATACTTACACGTTTGGGTATAAGTAGACCTGATTATGTTTGACACAGGTAAGTGAAAGGTCTTTGGTGATGTTGGTTCACGGTGTTAGCTTCCTTCCTTGGTGTGGTGTTCTGGAGAAGGCTTGGGGGTGATGTTCGCATGTAGTGTGGTGATTATTGAGTTGTATTTTATGATCTTCTTTAGTCTTGAATCCCTTTATTATTGTTTAAATTATTACATCAATTCTAAATTTTTAATTAATTTCATGTTTGTGTTAAATTTTCATATTCAGTTTATTCATCCTTGTTGGTTGTTTTATGTTTCTATATTTAGGTAAATCATTCCCAAACAATTATTTATGATTCCTAAGAACTTGTGCCTACCCATTGGGATCAAGAACTCCATTTAGGACTAGAAACAGACTAGGTCGGGTGCTGATTTTGAGGGAGACCATATCTGGTTCATGGAAAATGGTATTAGATAAGTTTTTATCTTTTTGGGTTAGGTTCTTTTTGGGATAGA
The DNA here is from genome assembly GCA_963277665.1 of Viscum album. Lineage (NCBI taxonomy): Eukaryota > Viridiplantae > Streptophyta > Magnoliopsida > Santalales > Viscaceae > Viscum > Viscum album. The sequence goes on along the minus strand of OY728140.1, from coordinate 2,102,590,400 downwards.
GTCTGGTTATATCAAAGCTACGAGTTTTGGGAATTGACATTCCAGTTACAAGTAGGGTGCCTAGACAACACACCTCGTGGTGGTATTCATGTCCCAAGGGGAAGTTGGGTTTTATGTTAGTCCTTTTGTTCTCATGGTTTTTTTGAGGATTGGGGAAATGAAAAGAGAGTTGGGTAAATGGTCTTAATGAGATCACATGTAAAGAACCGACCCCAATTGGATAAATCCAGGGCCTTATTACATTTCATTGGAATGATTACAAGAAAGTGTAATCCCAAATGAATGAATAACATAGTATATTTGGAAACAAGATATAAATATAAGTTCATAATTACATTATGAAAGGAAAAACAACACTAATATATTCCATTAGAAACATTCATGCCTCATATATTATGCCTGCAAGTCACTCATAACATACTTATTCATATATTGGGAAATTAAAACATAAGAAAGGGGTGATCACAAACACTTAGTAAGAATAATAAATATAACAAAAGATAACATAAACATAAACATTAGGCGGGGTGAATAATTGAAAACACATGCCTTTACAAATAACAAACATGAACACATTATGGTAGGAATATGAGTTGAGTAAATAATTCCATAAAAAACATAATCATGGGTATTATACTAGTCGAATAAACACATGAACTTTAAATTACTAACTTCATAATGAGGGATGTGAATATTCTGGAAATTATGAAGTATACCATCATGACCTTGGCCAAGACGTCTAAACCGATTAAGGACTTAGCCAAAACCACAACTCAAAATGGGCAAGGCCTCATCCAAGTCCACGTCTATTTGTCTCATTAGACCTAACGATGCATCGAGGGGTTATAGCGGGCCCAACCCATCACATAATATGTCCAATGAATTCATCGTATAAGCGGGGATAAACATAAAAAACATATACATTCATATTGAAACTCATATATGAAATGTAAATAACTTTCCTTGAATATTAAGCTTAAACACCAACCATTCGGAGTAAATTTGGTGAATGGTTTTAGGATAGCACATCCACAATAAAACTATTCATAAACCATAAAATTAAATATGGTATATGAAATCATTAATTATTAATCACAATAATACAAAAGAATCAAAAAGAGTGTCAAAACAGACGAAAATACTCTTATTAATTTAATTTTTTTTAAATCAAATAAAAGTTAATTCCAAAAATAACAATTTAAAGGTACAATTATTTTTATATCTCATTGAAAAATTAATTAAGATCCAAATACCTAATTACCTTAAGAAAATAAAATAATATCATTATTTACTATTCATAAGGGCCATCTTACTATTCATATTCATATATATAAGGGTATGTTACTATTCACAAAAAATCATGTTGGTTTTATAAGACTCCAAATAACTTACTGATCATAACTATATATGACTATTTTTTGAAAATCAAAACATTGAGGAGGAAAATTTCTATTTAATTTCTAGATTATAAAATGTGTTGTTTTGTAGGGACCCAGTGTTTTAGGCATTCAATATTTATTTCCAAAACCTTGGAGAGTTACAGTCTCCCCTCCTTACAAAAACATTATCCTCGAAATATAAATAATGTTACCTCACAAAAACAATTTGGGTAGGTCTTCCTCACAAGCTCCTCAGGATCCCATGTTGCCTCTTATATTTTATTATTTCTCCAAAGTATCTTTACCAAATGAGTTTTTCAATTCATTAACACTTGTTCTTTGGTTTCTAGAATCTGGATGGGATCTTCACAGTAAGATAGATCATGTTTTAATTCTATACCTTTAGAAGTGAGGACATTCGTTATGTTTGGCATGTACTTTCTCAGCAATGAGACATAGAACACATTGTGTGCTTTGGATAGGCTAGGAAGCATAAACAAACGATATGGAACAACTCTAATTCACTCCAAATTTTCAAAAGGCCCAATGTACCTACGCCTCAGTTTCCCTTTCTTCCCAAATCTTATTACCCCATTCCATAGAGATACTTTCAAGAAAACGTGATCACCCACATAAAATTTCAGATCCTTCCATCAAGTATCGACAAAACTATTTTGACTACTTTGTGCTGTTTTGATATGACCTTGAATAGTTTTTACCTTCTATATTTTTCCTCCACAAGTTATGGACCCACAAGCCTTCTTTCTATTGCTTCATCCCAACAAGTTGGTGTACGACCTCTCATCTTGTATAATGCCTCATATGACATTATTTAAATACTTGAATGAAAACTATTATTGTTGGAAAACCCCACTAAGGTTATGTATTGATACCACATAGCTTGGAAGTCAAGTGAACATGATCTTAACATGTCATATAATGTTTGTATTGTCCTCTCTGATTGGACGTTAGTTTTTGGGTGGTACGCAGTACTCAATCAATGTTCAGTATCAAATTATTTCCTAATATTTTTCTAAAATTTCGATATAAATCATCGGTCACGATAAAAGAAAATTGATAGAGGTGCTCCATGAAGTCTCACAACTTCATTGATATAGAGTATATCTATGTGATCTAGTGGAAAATCCTCCCATATAGCGAGGAAATGTGCATATTTTGTAAGCCTATCAACAATTACCCACATCACATCATTCTTACTTGGAGTTTTGGGTAATCTGGTGACAAAATAAATGGTGATGTCATCCCATTTTTATGTAGGAATAGGTCGAGGTTGCATGAATCGTTTTGGATGTTACCTTTCAGCTTTCACATGTTGACAGATTAAACATCTTGATAAATAATCCACAATTTCCCTCTTCATGTTATCCCACAAGAAATGTCCCTTCAAATATCTCTACATCTTAGTGATACCTAGATGTATATATAAATCTGAACTATGGGAATCATCCAATAACTAATTTTTTAGCTCAGGTATATCTAGAACACAACGAATCTTCCCAAATTTCATAATTCCATCAGCACATACGAAGTCATCCAACTTCCCTTCTTTCACAGCATTAATTTTCTTCTGCAGGTTCTCATCATCAAGCTGAGAACTTTTAATCCTTTCTAATAAATATGGTTGGGAAACCAAATGAAAAGTAGTGATGTTTAACCTTCTTTGATAATTCCCATATCAATATTCACTAGATCCATGTACAATGGATCCTTGTCAATCCTCATTTTGTTGAGAACTCCATGATCCACCCTACTCAATGCATCAGTTACACTTTTTGCCTTTCCTTTGTGGTAGTGTACAGTAAAATCATAATCCTTGAGTAGTTTGTGCCATCACCATTGACTCATGTTAAGTTACCTCTGTGAAAAGATATACTTTAGACTCTTATGATTCGTATATATGTCACATTTTTATCCATAGTGATAATGTACCAATATCTTCAGAGAAAATATTACCGCTACTAACTCAAGATCATTAGTGGGATAGTTTTTTTCATCAAATTTTAACATCCTTGATGCATAGGCAATAAATATATCATTCTACATAAGGACACAACCAATCCTTTCATTGATGCATCACTATAGATCACAAACCCATCATTCCCTGATGGTAGGCTTAGTATTAGAGAATTCACTAATATCCTATTAAACTCTTTGAAAAATTCCTCACAATCATTTTTCCACACAAACATAACCACTTTATGTGTAAGAATGATCATTGGGTTAGATAAATGGGTGAAGTTATGAACAAAAAACCAATAATAACTTACTAAACCAATAAAACAATGTACATATTTTATGTTCATTAGAGTAGGCCATTCTTGCATAGTTTTTGTCTTCATATGATCAATAGATATTCCATCTCTAGACACAATGTGTCCCAGAAAGAAAACTGATTGAAGCCAAAATTCGCACTTCCTAACCATCTCACATAATTTATTTGTTCTAAGAGTCGTCAAAATAGTGTACAAGTGATTTTCATGATGTTCATATCTTTTTTAGTATACCAAGATAGCATTAATAAATACCACCACCAAGTCATCAAGATATTCCTCGAAAACTCTATTCATTAAATCCATGAAAACCGAGGGTGCATTAGTTAGTCCAAAAGGCATTACTATAAAATTTTAATGCCCACACCAAGTTCGAAATGTTGTTTTTGGAATGTATTCCTTCCTCACAAGCAATTGATGATATTCAGATCGAAGGTAAATCTTTGAAAAATATTGATCTCCATGAAGTTGATCAAATAAATCATCAAAGAGAGGTAGGGGATACTTTTTCTTTATTATTATAGAATTGATCTCGCTATATTCAATGCATAACCTCATAGATCCATATTTTTTCTGAACAAAAAGAATAGGGGCTCCCCATAGAGGAACACTAGGGTGAATAAATCCTTTATCACTCAATTACTCTAGTTGTTTCTGTGGTTCCACTAACTCCAGAGTGGCCATAATATAAGGGGTCTTTGATATGGGCCTTGAACCAGGAATTAAGTTAAAGGAAAACTCAATTTCACTCTGGAGGATTTCTAGGTAAATCAACGGGAAAGACATCAACATATTTTTTCACAACAGGTACATCATCTATTTGAACATTATTTTCCTCACCCATAGTTATAGCGTTCTATTACTCCCCAATAATTGTATTCAATAGAGCTACTGAGGGTTGATCTAGATGAGAATCAAATGGTAAATTTTCTTCCCTAAATATCTGGGATTCAACATTATCCTCAAAAACTGTAACCTCATTCCTCTTGCAATAAATGTTCACATCATGGTTCAAAATACAATCCAAATCAAGGATTATATAAAATCAAATCATGGGTATGAAAATAAAATCAATAGATAAAGAATGTTTATATGCCATAATGGGGACTACCTAACACAAAATTGTTTCAATGATTGTTCCCTTAGGAGTTCTGATAGACAAATACCTTAATAAATCAAATTGGAAATATATAATTTTCATGGAAAATTGTGAATATATGAAAGAATGCTATGATCTAGAATAAAATAAAGCATTGGATATGTTTGAGAAATGATTAAAGTACCTTCCACCACATCATTAGGAACTTCAATATCAGTAGTTTTGATCACATAAGCTTTTCCCTAATCCCTTTGCCTTTTTGGTGGCATGTTTTCTTGACGGTTTGGAAAATCATTAGCATAATGTCACATCTCTCGACAATTATTGCAATGAACATTAAAAGGTTCTTTCTCCCCCTTGTAATCACCAGAAATATGGAATTTCCTTCCTTATTTGTCGCTTACTCCTTTCCTTTTTAAGCAGACACTAGGGTGTTTCCTTCCACAATTATTAGAAGGTGGAAATCAACTCTTCTCTTTTCATCCATCTCTTTATTTTGTTTTCTAGAGTTTTTAGCAACCCTCTTCTTCTCTTGTGTTACCTTAAGGTCATAATACATAGAGAATTAATTTTATGTCTTGATATCATATGAAACTATATCCTCATATGATGAAAAATTTTGGGAGACTAGTGCCCATTAGAGGAATGGATTTAGGGCATTAAAAATTTGAACAATTTTTCTAATTGGATTACGTATTTAGTCCAAAATATTCCTTGCTAACCTTGTGAAGTTATCTTCATACTTTGCAACATTCTCATCTTTCCTTAGCCTAAAATTTAGAAACTACCTTTCCATATCTGCTCGCTGTTCATGAAGAATGTATTTATCTAGTAATATATCCTTAAAGTCCCTCCATTCCATCTCTTCTATATCTTCCTCCTCCATTGTGTTTTAGATTAAGGACCACCCCTGATCCAAATCTCCTAATACACGATAAACTACCATGATGACCTTCTCTCTTTCATTAGATCCCAAAGTGAGAAATATCATCTATATGGAACTTATCCACTACTCATCTAAAAATGGGTTTGTTGTCCCATTGAATGATGGAGGTTGTTGTCGCATAAAACAATTTAATAGGGATCCTCTATGTGGAGGATCTGGATGAACCATACAGGTAAGGTTATTGTTCATAAACTGAGTAAGTTGTCCTAGTATAGTTATAAGCTGCTCTACACCAGTAGCAGCACCAGATATAACATCATTATCTTACGTCAAAAGGCAATCCCTACATGGGATACACATGTTCATGCATTTTCCATTTCATCCACTAGGAACCATTTCTAGATCATGACATACACTAGATTAGGTTATGAACCATAATTTATTGTCTAAAATTTGAAATATACTTATCATAAATTGATATCATATGCATGGGTAACCCCAAAATCACAAAAATGGTTTCTTTGTGAAAAAATTTACATTAAAATCCTTCATAATTTCTTGTAATGAAAATATGAATTATCCTAATAAAATCCCCCGGGAGTGTCAAACAAGGTGCACATAAGGCCCATTTTCATATACTAGGATACCCGAGGTTAATACCAAAACTACTTTTCAAATTTTTCACTCCTTGGTACATATATTCCTAAACCACGTCTACTTATAGTTTCTAGACATGGATGTATTTTATATAAAGATCCACATAATCTATTACTTACAAAAATATCAGGATGTTCTTGTATGTTTATCCTCAAAGACTATATCAGGTATTTGTTCCCTAATATATGGTTTATAAATGTAGTTTTAGAGTTTTCTATTAAAAACCCTCTGATACCAACAGTAAAGACCCGACCCCAGTTTCCCGGAGCCGCTGCCATATTACAATACATTAACATGATTACAAGAAAGTCGACTCCTGAAGGAATGAATATTTTAGTATATTTGGAAATAAGTTACATATATAAGTTCAACATTACATAATGAAAGGAAATAAAACACTAATATATTCCATTAGAAACATCTATGCCTCCTAGATTATGCCTGCAAGTCACTCAGAACTTACTTATTCATATCCTGGAAAAATGAAACATAATAAAGGGGTGATCTCAAATGCTTAGTAAGAGTAATAAATACAAAAAAAATATAACATAAACATAAACATTATTCAGGTTGAATAATTAAAAAAACATGCCTTTGCAAGTAATAAACATAAACACATTATGACAGGAATATGAGATGAGTAAATAATTCCATAAAAATATAATCATGGGTATTATTCTAGTCAAATAACCACTTGAACTTTCAATTAATAGATTCATAATGAGGGAAGTGCATATGATAGAAATTTTTAAATATACCATCAAGGCCTCGGCCAATACATCTAAAATTATTAATGTCTCAGCCAAAACAATAACTCAAAATGGGCAAGGCCTCATCCATGTCCACATCTATTTGTCTCATGAGACCTACCAACATATTGGGGGTATATAGAGGGCCACACCCATAACATAATAATTCCAATTAATTCCTCATATGAGTGAAGATAAATATAAACAACATATAAATTCATATTGAAACTCACACAATAAATGATAATAATTTTCCTCAAACAATAAGCTTAAACACTGACCATTCGGTGTAAATTTGGTGAATGGTTTTAGGATAGCACATCCACAATAAAAATAGTAATAAAACATCCAATTAAATATGGTAGATGAAATCATAAATGATTAATCCCAATAATATATAACAATCAACAAGAGTTTTAAAACAGATGAAAATACTCGTATAAAATCATTAAGTATTTCTTGAGTTAAATTCTGTTATATTTTGAAAAGAATAGTTATTTTAGAAAAGTCTTTATATAAAACCAGAACTGAAGTAAGATAGTTTTTTCCTAATAAAATTAATTATTTTAAAAATAAAATGATTTCTAATAATATATTATATAGTTCCCTTGGAATTTGTTAAGAATTTGAGAAATTGCCTTGAACCAGGCTTGTATTTCCAAAATAAATTTGAAAGTTCCTTTTAAAAAATGTAAATACACAAAAAATAAGGAATTATTATTGTTGGAAAGCATATTTATATCACTAAAAAACAAATTATGAGGTTTACATAATAATACATAATAATTTCATTGAGGTAATTAGGCAATAAAAATAACCTGAATGAAAATGGAGGTTCAGGTGGAAAACCCTTAACTTAAGTCCAAAAGTTTTCCACTCATGAACTTAAGGTCTAGGAATAAGAAATTATAATTATTAATAACTTAATAAAGAAACTATTAGACACGTATTTAGTTTATCATTATTTTATTAAGTTCATTAGGTCCTTATTAATTAGTAGTAAGATTGAATTTCATTGTTCGGGAGTGTTCATTTTCTTGATTTTCTTAATCGGCTGACTTGTTTTTATAAAATGGAGTTCATGTGTAATTGAATTAAATCTCCATAATTGAATTCAAATATTGTTTTTGAACATACATACATGTTAATGGTCATTTATATAATTTTTTTCCATGGAATGAGGATGAATCATTAGGTAAAATATTAATGATAATCACTTAGATTATTTTAGCAGTATTTTGATTATTAAGAACTTGTTTGGTCATATGATTTAATAATATATACGTATACTAGTTTTTGAATATTTAGAAGGTTATAATACATATATTTTATTCTGGTTAAATGATAAAAATAGTTTCTTGACCAGTAATGGAGGATAATTTGAATAATGAAACTTCTCCATCCATGAAGGTTGTAAATTGGAATCTCACGGGCGATGATGTCATTTGTAAAATAAAAGGGAGAGAGTAGGAATATTGATGATGTTTATTCCATTAACATGATATAATTACATTATATATATTATAATTGAGTTATAATTGTAATTTTAATAGAGGAGGTGATGATATGATAACAATTGAAAGAAACATGAAATGAAAATGAAAGAAATAAAATATTAATTTACCTCTTGAATCCACTGCCTTGAGAATTTCTTTAAGGGAAGGGGTTTTGGTCTTTTGGAATTACCAAGAGCTTATTTGACGCGGGGAGTTACTAGGGAAGGGTAATTGGGAATAAATTTTAGGAGCTTCAAGTATTAGAGTAGTGAATAGAAGAGGGAGTGAGGGGGGGGGGGTTATAGTGGAGGTGAGGACCGAATTTTGAATATTTTACTCATTATTTTATTTTTTCCCTCAAGACAACCAATAGTGTTGTTTTATGTGACCCATAATAGTAATAAGGGATTGTGAGTTATAAAAAATTGGTCTTACATCACTCATTATGTCATTAATATTGTATTTAACTGATAATTTGTATATACTGTATTTTACCGTATTTCACTATTAATCAGAAAATCAAGAATTTTAGAAAAATACTAAAAATTAACACTAACCATTTTCAACATGTTGAATTAAAAAATAAACTCTAATTTTTTAAAAATAATTTTTAAATGTTATTAATTTATTTTTTTAAATAAAATCATAGTTAATTCTAGAAATGACAATTTTAATTGTACAATTAGTTTTATACCACATTGAAAAATTAATTAAGATCCCATAATCTTATTAATTTAATAAAATAAAATAATATCATTATTTAAAATTCATAAGGTTCATATTACTATTCATATTACTATTCATAAGGGTATATTACTATTTCCCAAAAATCAATTTGGTTCTATCAGATTCCAAATGACTTACTGAACACAACTCTAAATGAATTTTTTTTTTAAATTAAAAACATATAAGAGGAAAAGTTTTGTTTAATGGATGATTATAAAATGAGTTTTTTTTGTAGGGACTTAGTGTTTCATGTATTCAATATTTATTTTCAAAACCCTGGGGTGTTACATCGTAGGGCCTGGAAGGCCATGTAGAGCTTGAGATATTGCCCTAAAACACTAGACGTGATTGTGAAGTGATTGTAATATAGCCTCCAACCATATGTACAAGCCACCCACCGACACTAATTTCCTCTCGCACTGCCTTGTGTCTCCTTGTGTCATAATCTTGTAAACATGGTTTTAAAAATACAAATGACTAGATTTTGAGAAATGTGTTTTTTGTGAAATTATTTCCTAGTAAATATGAAATGGTTTGGTTTTTTAGAAGGTGGAAATGAATTTTTATAATTCTTTTGAAATGGAAAATGGTTTGTTAACACCAATTTTTAAAGTATGAATTATGTTAAAGTAGGTTTTGAAAATATGTTTTAAATATAATTTTCTGAATAATTGAAATGTGTTTTGAATGGAATAAACTGTTTTGGAATTAATTTGTGGGGTCTGAATATGAATTTTTATTTGGAAAATAGTTGGTTTTTTAAATGTTTCTTGAATTCATTGGAACTTGTTTTAAATGAGGTTAAATGAGTTTTTGAATGAATGTGTGTTGATGAAATGGAGTTTTTCATAAAACTATAAGTGTTTTGAAATGGGTTGAGATGTTTTGAAAGTTAGGTGTAAGATTTGAAAGTGAGTTTTAATTAGTGGTTGGTGGTTTTCTGAATTTTTTTGTGATTTTTTAATTGGGTTCTGATTTTGAGGTTGGAAGTTTTGAGAAAGAGAAATTTTTGGTCAAATGTTTTGATTTTGAAAAAAGAAAAGGTTTGTTTTTTTCTTTTCTATTCTCAAGGGTGACCACGTGCATGGGATTATATGGAAAGACATATGGTTAATGGAATGACCAGATGAGTTATGATGTGGATATGTGGAGGGTTCCGGGTATGGTGTGGAAAACTGAAAGTGTGAGGCCAATGATATACCATTAGTTAATGCACTAACCACTGACCCCATTTATTTTTGAATAATTTATTTTTAAGGAAAACTTGAGGTCTTGAAAATTGGTATTTAGATCTTGTGTTTTTTGTGATTTTGGGATTCTTGTTGTAGGATGCTTTGAGTTTGAGAACCCCAATTGTTTGAACTATGTTTTGGGTTTTTGTTTTGTTGATAAGTTGTGTTGAAGTGTTATTTAGTTTTCTTTTTTGAGAGATGTTTTGGGAAGCCTATGATTTGGTTCCCCTTATGTGTTTGGTTCATTTTTCTGGTATGTTTTGACCAAAGGACCAGATTTTTGGGGTCCGTGGGTTTTCTTGTTGTTTATGGTATGCCCCCATAAATAGTTAATGCATAATTTATGTTTGGTCATGGGTGATATACCATTGGAAGGTTTTCTAGTTGATCAAAGCACAAACTCCTTTCCTAGATTTCAGGGTGGAGTCTATCTCATTTATTTTTCATATTATGTAGTTCCTCTTGCAGTAGTAGGGTTTCTATAAAAGGAGTTGAAAGGGGTCATGTTTTTGAGTTTCTTGAATTATCAGAGGTGAAGTTTGACACTATTGGGTGTATTGGTCTTATTTGTAAATGGTGAAGGAAAAATTATTGCAAGGAAGGTAGATGGATTCTAGGGTTTTTAGTGAAAGAAGATTTATAAGAGGTCCTCTAAGTATTTTATCAGTATTTTTGAACATGTTATGTTTTCTTGTAGTAGTTTCACAATACATGGAACTCAGTTCAAGGATCTACTTCTGGTAATGCCTCTATCGGTTTCAAGTATCATGTTTGGTGGGGCCTTTCAATGTTATGTTCTTTTTAAACTATTGGACCATGGTTTGGCCTCTTTTGGTACTAGAATAAGATGTTCTATTCATGGGTATTAATGATTTACTGTATGGTAGGATATGATTTAATAATCTGAGCTCCAGCCATAGGTCTCAGAGTGAAGCTGGAACGTATTTAGGAAACCCCCATGGATGTAAGGGATCTTGGTTTAAATTTTGTCTCTAGTGTGCGATGTGGAGAGAGATTTTGGTTTCTATGTGGTTGTTTCATTCCAAGTGGTCCATTATGGTGGAAAGAGACACGATGATCCTATCCCCCAGGTTTTTTCTCGCTTTAGTGGAAAATTACCTCCATGGATATACGAAGGTGGGGTGGTTTTGTTTTCTCAAACCTAGTGCTCGAACCCTTGTGGGTGAAACTCTCAATATGGATGCTCATGTATGAATAACCTGGTATGATATTTTTATCTCATTCTTAGCTAGGCTCATTCAAGGATGGTTATTCCCATGTGAGGGGTGAACCATGTAGTGTCTTTTTTTTGGTTTGGAGCCTCGTTGATCGACCCCCTAGTAGTGGGGACTGGGTCTTATGGTGTCATTTTCATGTCGGCCCATGCTAGTCTATTAAGATAGTTGGTTCTTCTATTGGATAGACCCACCATGGATATTATCTAGGTTATTTTGGGAATAAGTATAATGTTAGTCTATCCTTTATGGTGGGGATTCCATTCAGGCCTCTCCTATTGGTGTCCTAGCTCTGTCTCAGGAAATTAAGTTGGATTTTAAGCCGAGGAGTCTATTTGGGTCACCCGATATCAGTGAATTGGTTCTTTCCATGGTGTCAGTTTGGAGGTAAGTTGTATCACTCTGAGCTACCTATCCACCAAATTCTTTCATGGGTAAACATTAGGATTAAATCATTCCTAACAGTTCTGTTGAGGAAGGGCTATGGAAACCCACTTCAAATTCGTCCTTCTTTCAGGTACTTTTTTTTAGATTTTCCTAGTAGCGGTTAAAGTGGTTTTTCTAGGGATTTGGTTCAATTATTTTTTCCAATTTAGGTATGTGGTGTATTTTTTTTGTGAGAGTATATGTTCTTTTATTTGATCAACTAGAGGTGTTTTGACATTTTTGGGGGTGGTTGAAACTTGGTAAGGGAGTCCATCTTGGTTTATTAGTTGGGATTTGATTTTAAATATGACCCTGTTCTGGATTTCTAGAGGTAGAAAGCATTTTTGTGGGGATAATTTTCACACCCATATTTAAAATTCATTGATTTTTTTTTCAAATCCTCTTTTGGTTCTTACTTTTTTCTTGGTTTCTGAATTTTCCGGGTTTAAATTTGGTGTCTCGAGTGTCATTGATCTAAATAAATAGTATTGGATGTATTGAGTAGAATTTGGCCTTGTATTTTGTTAGATGAAAGACATGAGGATGAGGTGGCTTGGAATTGAATTTTTGACACTCCTAGTGGTACATTTCGTGGGGTCTATTTATTGGGGTTGTGTATAACCTTGAGTTAGATGAGTTTTGGGGTGAAAAGGGGTTTCCTTTTGGGAATTATTTCCTCATATTATTGGCCTATATCTCCCCCTTTAACCCTTCTTTGACCCCCTTGAAATTGGATACAAATGTAATGTTTTTTGGTTTAAGGAATATTCCACATGGTTTGGCCGCACTTTTTACTAAACCATGCAGCCAAACTGTGAAGGGTGTCTATCACATTAAAATTATTTTTTGTAATTCCAAATTTTTCTTTACGAAATAAACCCTATTTCACCCTTTTCTACCAAATTTCATTCCTCACATCCATGGAAGTCTCCCAAAAACCCCCAAGCTTCTTAGGAAACTATTTTTGATGGGTTTTTTTCATGGGGAAACTTCAAAATCATGAAAGTAAATGATTATATCTTTATTTTATTCCTTCTCCTTAGAGTTTCCTCCCTCTTTATTGATGTTCTAAAATTTCCAGCAGCTAGGGTTCATATATAGGGATTGATATATTGTATTTTTTTGTGAAATCTTGTGGATTAGGGTTTGTTTTCTTTCCCTTGTGCTGCGGTAGTGGTGTGGTTTATGTTTTACATAATGATTTTTGGTTTTTGACATAATGGTAGGTGATTCCATGTGTAAGAATCCATTGACGAGTTATCATTTCTTTCCTAAATTTTTAGCATGATTATTACATATTATTTTTGGTGCAGAAACTATTTCTCATAGGGTTAGTTAAGAATTTTGTTTTAAAATTTCATGTTTTCTTGAAATTGTGTTTTTTTCATGTGTAACTCTTGTGATATATTTTGGGGTCATTTTGTAATGAACGAAAGTGGTTTATAAAATGTTGTTAGGGATGAAAAATATGTTTTTTGTGGTATTATTGAGTATTTTTTACTTTAAAATTGTGTTTTAATGGGTTTTATGTGCAAAACCTTGTTATACTTCTTTGAAGTGTTTTATGAAAATTGTTAATGGTTTGTTGGGTTACACAAAGTGTGCAAAGGATGTTTATTTTCTATTTTGGTGGGTGTGTGTTATTAAAATGGGGGTTTGAAATGGAAATTGGTGATTTATGATGTAATAAATTTTATTAACATTTTACAAATTGTTTAAATGATTTATCAAATTGAAAGAAAGGTGTAAAACATGTATGTGGGCTGTTCTGCGTGAGTATGATGTTAAATTGAAGTTGAATGAAAAAGGAATATTACATGACATGCATGTGGCATGTTTGGTGTGTATGTGATTTTGAAATGGAATTTTCATGTGAAAATGTTATTTTATGATATGTGGATCTTGATAGAGAACAAAGAGGGAATCTCGAGTATCTAGGTGTGTGGATGTGTACTAATATGCTAGTGATTTGGAGTGGTTTTGTCCATGTTTCACGTAGAAAGTTTGACGTTGACAACACGATCTAAATAATAAAGATGATTGGGGACCAATAGGTTATGAGTATGTTACCTATTAGTGGTTTGTTCATGAGAACATATATTTTTTATGGTTACCTTTCACCAAGATACGGGGTACCTGGGGCCCACATCTAGCAAGTGCCTAGGGGTGTTATCGTGACTAGTTCCAGTTGACAATATGATATTCACCATTGGCATAGGGTTTTTTTGACTAGAAAATTCATTAGAATGTGTGTTTTATATAAAATCCTTTATTCTTTAAGTTATCCCTCTTGAAAAATGTTTTCTTTTAAAGTTGCATCCCTTTAAAATTGTTACAAGCATTCTTTTTTATATAATTTTCAAGCTTTATTTGTCTTAAAATTTTTATCATATGGAGTATTTTTGGGCGGAATTTTATTGGGATTAGACTCACACCCTACTTACATATTTGGGTGTAAGTAGAATTTATTATGTTTTACACTTGTAAGGAAAAGGTCTTTGGTGATGGTGGTTCTGGGCATTAGCTTCCTTCCTTGGTGTGGTGCTGTGAAGATGGTTTGGGGGTGATGTCCCCAAGATGTGTGTATATTCTTGAGTTGTATTTTCTGCTCCCCTTTAGTTTTGGACCTCTTGATTATTTTATAATATATGTACTTTAATTTTTAATTTTTTATTAATGGTTTTTTGGGTTAAATTTTCATATTCTTTTTATTCATCCTTATAAGTTGTTATATATTTCTATATTTGGATAAATCATTCCCAAACACTTATTTATGATTCCTAGGAACTTGTTCTAGCCCAAGGGGATCAGAACGCCCTCTGGGCATTCAAGGGACCGGGTCAGGTGCAAGTTTTGATGGAGACTGGATCTGGTTCGCGACACAAAGATATTATGGGGATGATCAGAAGAAACAACCACCTTAAACATCAATGGGTCAATTAACACACCTTCTTATGAGATGATGTGACCCATTAAGTGTACCTGATCAATATATAATTTACAATTAGATAGCTTGGAGTGTATCCAATTCTATCGTAGTATACTCAGGATAATTTCATGATGTTGGGCATGGTCATCATGATTCTTGGATTACACCATGATGTCATCCACAGAAGAAACCAAAAACTAATTCATGTATGAGTGAAATATTTAGTTCATAAAGTACATAAACACTACTAGAGAGTCCGTTATCCAAAAAATCATCACGAAGAACTTATATAGGTCATACCTTCTCCTAAAATGATCCTAAGGTAGGTTATAAGGTCAGACTCTCAACAGATGATACCATGATCTCAATATGATCTTGTAGAAAAAAAGATCCTCTAAACATGCCAAATAGTTCATCAATTCACAGAAGAGGATACCGGTTCTTCATAGTAATTGAGGCCAACGTCCTATAATCAACACATAAGTGCAATGTCCAAATACCCTTGTTAGAAAACAATACTAGAGAACCCTATGATGATGTAATTGGATGGATAAACTCCTTAGAAATCAACTCTTCAAGCCATGTCTTGATATATTGAATCTCTATTTCTTCCATAATCTATGGTGGAATTGTTACTGGATCAACAATTAACATTATCTCAATAATAAATTAATCATATCCCTCTGGTGGAAACCCTAATAAGTACATAGGAAACTCATCTTGAATCCTATCCACTGTGGTTGGAATAAAACATTTCTTCATACCTCCATCATCCAATAATAGTCTAGTAACCAGGGTGGGGAACTCCCCCATTTACTGAAGAACTAGCCTGGCACAACCCTCCTAGACATCCCATTCTCCACAATGAACATAAATTTTTCCCTCAGGATATGTAAAATCACTCTCCCATGGTAACAATATATGTGTGCATGATATGATAATAATAAGTCAATACTGATAATAATGTTAAAAAATGACATATTTAGCTTGTATAAATACCATATAAAATGACACTCCACAACTTCAAGAGAATATCCCTATCATAAACAGATGTCCCTTGACCATACTCCCACTGATGTGTCATCCGTCATAGCCCTATTCACAAATTGCACTTCTAGAATCAAGAAAATCACATGTTGTGTGGATATAAAATAATGAGATGCACTAATATCAAATAAGAAACTAACTAGTGTAGAATCCATAAGAATAATACTTCAAAATTTCAATGGTCTAACACTGCTATCCACCAATGTAGGACTAAAGACATGAAACTATCCTTCCCCTTGTCCCTATAATTCAGTAAGAGTCCCCTGATATGAACCACTATATTGGTATGATCACCCTTTCCCAAAATTACTACTTACACTACCTATACTTCCAAGACTAGTAGAAGTCCAACTACCAAATAGATATGGTGTGGAAGTCTACTTCCCATACTATTGTTCTATCTAGCTATCCCGTCACTACCCATATATGATGGGTTACTACATAACCACTATAGATATTCCATCCTTCCATAATATCAGCACAGAATCAGTGGTCGGAGAAAATGTCTACAAGAGTGGCCTAGTATACTAAAATGGTTCCAAATCAATCGAGTAGGATCTTGAGTAACTGATAATTCCCCATACACACTCTTAATTACAATACATTATTAAACATTAACATATTGATTATTCCTACTATCAGACAACGTACCTCATGATTATCCATAAGAAACCAAATTCCCAATTGAAAGCATCATTATTGTTCCCCATAGATGCGAGATCTTGATATACCACATCATAAAATATCGTTTACTAAAACATTTTAAACTAATACATAATCTCAAATTTAAGTCTATCATAGATTCACCTTTCCATAACTATCTCACCCACTACCAGCACTGGAGAAAAACACTATAAGCCTATAAAGAAACTAGCATAGTCCATAAAAGGCATAATCCCCTAGGTCAACCGCATGAAATCTTCTTCCCTCTCTAATCTTAGTGTCTCCAGATAAAAGTTATTTAGGAACATATCTAATATTTCCTTCTATACCAAACCATATTCCTGCACAGTCTGAGCCTAAAAATACCACCATCACTTCACTGAAACTCATAACATATAAGTTTTCAACTTGACTCTTCTCATCATAATTCTCTAATGGTAAAGTATATTCTTTATAGACTCAATCTTGAATTATTATACCTCAGTTATACCTTATCCAATGAAATTAAAAGGGTGATATAAGAGAAACTCCCATTTCATGTAGGAAATAATATTAATGAACCACTCTGAGTATCTCTCTATAAGATACATGAAATTAAATTTTTTAAAATGAAACTGCTCTTCAATTCCTTCACCCGGTACTACCGGTGCCTTAGGTTCCACTACTGGAGGATTATTTCCTACCATATCCTTCTATCTTCCTATAAAAGATTTTATTCATGGAGGAATATCACTACCATGAAATAAACTATTATTAGGAAACATAATACAACATTAAAAAAGATAATGGGATTCACATAATTCCATAACAAGTAATCCCACCTTTCTCACCACATGGTAAAAATGAGGCACTATCACACCACTTAACCATCCTACATCTAGGTCATGGTTAACAAGTGTTTACATGTTCCCATTTTATCAGTTTCCATTAGACACACTATTATTCAAATTATTCAACATTTTACCACTTTTAATTCCATATCAGTCCCCATTTTCAATTCAATTACACAAGCAAGGAAAAAAAATTCAATTTAAAAAACATACCCAAAAACTATTTTCCCATGTGTTCCATAGAATGATTCACATCACAATAATTCCTGAGTGCCCATAATGATGCATGCATAGTCATATCTCATGCCATACTAGTCCATGAGTCAAATGTAAAAAAATATATAAAAATGATCATATCATAGAACAATTGCATCACCCAAGGTGAAATAAGATCCAACTATAATAGGAAACACCAATAACCACAATCCTAGCTTGGGTACTTGGGTTTTCCCCCACACATGGGTTACCTTCTCCAATTAATGAGATCATGTCCATGTTATGAGTCTTCCTAGAATCCTATCCATATTTCCCAAATAGTAAGAAAAATGAATAAAAGAAAACCCCTCTAATACAACTTTGTAACATCCTAACCTAGGTTACACACACTGGTTCCCCAATCCATTCAGTTTCATGACATCAAGCATGTCTTCCCATACATCAGAAGCTTCCAACTAGTAAATACGGTCTAATATATAACATGGGGATATTAAACCGTCTTTATCATAGTAATAAAATATCAGAAATAGAACAATAATATCCAGATGATATAACCAACTACGAGACAAAGAAGTATCATAAGATGAATGAAGCATGAATACAATATCCAAACCTAAATATTAGATAGGACATTCTAAGTATGTTTTATGTGTAAAATGAATAACCATAAGAAAGACACACTGACACTCCCATGTGGGTCCCGACATGATGTTTGATTCCCTCATCCATGCTTCATCCCAACTCATCCATCTAATAAAGTTATATTTCTCTTTTCCCATACTGAATACATGGAGTCTATTTAGGTACCGTCCAAGAAACCGAAATGTGGGGTGAGTATAGCTCAGTATCCCACCACCAATGGTTTATAAAAAAATATCTAATCAATATCAGAATATAATTTTTTATAAATAATAAATTATGATGAATAATGTTCATAGTTACTATATTTAATTATTAATTAACTACCCACATAGATTCTCAGGTTCATGAAGTCACCCATATTATCATTACCTTCTTCAGTA
Organism: Viscum album; assembly: GCA_963277665.1. Taxonomy (NCBI): domain Eukaryota; kingdom Viridiplantae; phylum Streptophyta; class Magnoliopsida; order Santalales; family Viscaceae; genus Viscum; species Viscum album. Next base: position 2,102,571,517 of record OY728140.1, on the reverse strand, counting down.
TGTTCAAGAGACTGAACTATCCCCAAGGTATACAACATATCACAACACCATAGTGGTCATTTATTATTTCAATTGAATTCATATAATGCTGAATTGAAACTACATTCCAATGCCTATATCATGTGTGTAGAACAACATTTCTAACACCACGTGGGTATTTAGAGCCTCTATCCCAGTCCCACACCTCATTATTACATGGGTATTTGAAGCCCCAGTCCCTATCCCATAATTTTTATAATAAACATGTATTTGGAGCCTCAGTCCCTATCCCATAAAATAACAATCACATATTAGTATTTAGAGCCTCAGTCTATGTCCCACACTCGCTATCTGATATGTTTATTTAGATACATAGTCATTGTCTCACAACACAATATCACATATATCTAAAATATTTCAAATATCAAAATATCACATAAATAATAATTTCATATAGGTCCAGGTTATGCATCATTAAAATAATCATAAATCATTCTCCTCTAAGTTCACCTTTTCAATTTTTCACATCAATCATAATTTTTATCACTATCATATGGAGTAATATGAATAATTCACTATAAAAAAACCTATATAATTAATTAACCCTGATTGGTTAACCAAAATATCCCTTTTATTCCCATTAATCAACCAATTTAGAATTCAATTAATCAACAAATTCCCCAATCCCATCAATTGAATAATTATACATCCAATTTATCAATATATTTAATGTCCCATTATTCACCAATTTCATAATCAAAATTACAAAATCCAATTTTCCTCTCTTTAACTCTTTTCATAATCACATGAAAAACAGTTAATCAATTCCATAATTTCATAAATTAATCAGTCAATTAATTTATTCAATTAAAGATTCAATTTCCAAACATTCCAATTGATATTTTACAACACATACATGCAATTGGAATTTATGACTATGGGTATTGAATTTAAACCCCTAACCTCAAGATTAATGATGAATTCTCACCAATAGAAATCTAAAAATGAATAAGAAAAACAAAGATCTGGATGAAGAATGAGATCCGGATCTAAAACCTAGATCCACAAACTTAATGGATTAGATCCATCAAAACATATATCTATATCCATTACCAATATATGTATACATCATTTCAAAAGATGACATAAAGGTCATTGATATGGAGATGACCAATATGGATGAGATCACATACTAGAAATAGAAGATGATTTGACAATGAATCTTTGATTCATCACGAAAGAAGGTTAAAATATATTGGTACTAGTCTGAAATCCTATATGATTCATAGGAATCAGTTTAGGTATGAGTGGGGGTTCCTAGAGATTAATAAAAGGGGGTTTGGGATTTATTTTAATTTTTAGTCTATTTAAATTTTTGCATGCATGGTTTCCTATAAAGAGTGCATGGTTTTCCATACACATGATACTAATAGTTCACCTCCTCATTGCACTATTATAAGAGAACATATTTTGAAAAATCGTGTGTCCATCTTGTGAATCCCCACTATCTGGGTTTGCATGCTTTTCCAGCCTGGGTGCATGGTTTGTCGAAACCAAGTGCTAACCATGTACTTCCAAACTTCCTTTCAAAATTCACCAATGTGACATGAAAACTACCCAAGATGAAACCCAAACACATTAAACTAAAAATAGGGTAAAATGGTACCTGTAAAAGAGGAAGAGACATCACCATAATAGACAGGATATTAATGAAGAAAAACATGGAGATATCATAGTGTTTATGATTTTATTCATCACTATTTATTATTTTATTTTAATTTACACACTTTTAAAGTATATAATAATCCATGGTGAGTAATAATTAGTTTCATGTTATTCTTTGGAAGATTTTATTATGAATGAATGATGTGTTTTTGCATAATTTGTATCTTATATGACATATTACCTAATCTATTTCAATTTTTTTGAAAAATATCTTGAATTATATATATATATATATATATATAAATATTGTTCATGGAAGGATTATAATTCCTAAAAAACTGAAGGATTACAAAAATCGAGCACACCAAACTCTTTTTCTGTCTCATGAGTATATTTTGCATTGCTGTATGAAACTATACACATGCAAACAATAACATTTCAGAAAACATACAATTCTCTTGGATAAAAATTGGTTATAGACTACTCAATGTCATACATTGTGAGGTTAATCATAATTTCACTTCATGTAATATATGAATCCAACATGAATGAATGATAAAATGAAGGCCACATTTTTATTACATGATATATATATATATATTTATCAATATTTTCTATGAATACTAATAAAAAAATACAAAAGAACCCATATAATGACATTATTTGTGATACAAAACTAAAGAGGCCTAATATTCAAATTAATTTTACTCTTTTGTTACACTGATTAAATATATATGTAATTCATTCCACATATCTATATATCAATATGATATAAACTTTGAATAAAATCTTACAGTCATTTACACCAAGAATTATTATTTTTAATATTAGCGAGTCTAAGGAATCATATTATTAATGTTAAACACTTTTAAAATATCATTGAAAGTACTTAACATAATAAGATCAAATGTAAAGATTTTGATAAAATCTATTGTCCACTAATAACTCTTCATAATTTATTTATCATCATAACAAAACATTTCAATTCATAAAGTTTTTTGAGATGATTTTGGTAAAAAATTAAAATCTTTACATTATCTTTATTTACCAAAATATCCTAATATATTTCAGGATAGAAATTTAGAGTCACTTTTTATTATATTTTTATATTATTTTCTTTTTTACACATTTAAATTCTTTAAACCCACTCCCACTGCTATCTTTGAAACTGTATTTTATTCTAAGTGTTATTATTTGATACAAATAAAAAAATTTATTTAGAAAACAAATTTTATTAGTTTTTATATATAATAAATTAGCTTTTAAAAACCATATATATATATATATATATTTTTATGTGTTTTGGTAAATATTAAAAAAATGATTCTATTCATTAAGATATTCCATAATTAGGTAGTGGTAACTCTTTCCATCTTATTTTAAGAAATATTTTTGATAAATTCTTTATCCAAGATGTACTCCATTTAAAAATATCCCCTTATTCAGAAATTTTATAGAATGAGATCATGTATAAATATTTATATCAAAACCATTATCTCATAGTGCTCATAAAAAATACTTTTCTATTCAATCAACTTATATTATTATATAATAGAAATATGTTAAAAACAAACTTCATTTATATATATTTACTCAATCTTTAAATATTACTTTACGTTATAAATATCTATAGTAGAAAACATCTCCACTTAATTTAAATTCAAATGAAAAGCTCCACCAATTATTACTTTGATTTCGAAATCATCTATATTTGAAAAATATATAAAATATTCATTTGGTATTAAATAAACATTAAAATTAAATGATTGATTCTATAACTCTAATACATAAAATGGAATCCCTATTAATTTTCATAAAATATTTTAGTTATTATTGTACATCCCTCCTCCAGTGACCATGTTCCCCCAAGATAATCATTTCCCCAATTTCATGAATCATCCCTTAGGTTTTAATATCCAATACTCACCAATAAACTAAAATATTATTTTTCCAATTTAAACCTTTATACTTTTACACTATAAATAAAACACTTGACCATAAAACTCTCATTTTCTTCTCAATAATAATCAGTATATTAATAATAACTAGTAAAAATTTATTGAACTAATTAAAATTATTTTTTACAATAAACTATAAAACCTTTTATAGAAATTATTGAAGAATGATGTTTTTACCCATATGAATCCTTAAAGAAAACATCATCCTCTCTATGTCATTTACTAAAAAAATATTTACTTTATGATATGATACTAAACTACATCAATTATTTCATATGTAAATAATTCCTTTGAAACCTCATACCTCTAATTAATTTCTTATTCTTGGTAGAACCTTTTTATATTGTCTATAATTTTTAATGCATTTATGTTCTCAGGGTTATTTTCAACTTAGAATCCTTGGATACAAGAATTCAACTAAATAAATAAAATTAATCCTTTAGATATTTATCATAATCATCAATATTTACTTACTGAATAAAATCACCACTTGGATACTCAAAAAGGGATTGATCTAATACCTAAAAGTTTCATTCTTTTTAAGAACAAATGTTATATTTTTGTACCAGTATACAACGTAATTTTTTTTAATCTTCTCATTTTCCATTATTGATATGAAATTCATGTTAGATGATAATGATGATTTTTTATCTATATAATATTCTTTTATAATATTATTTGCATGGTTTACATTCATATAATATGGAATTATATCAAATATTCTCCCATTAAAATGATGACCCCCTTTAAATAAATCATATCCATCAGTTGTTCAAGATCGAAATTTCAATAATTATTTTTCCTAAATTATTTTTCATATCATTAATTAAATATTTAGGTAGTATATCATGATAAAAATATCATATATGAATCTTGGATAGTTGAGTGGACAAATATTTAACCAAATATATTAGATGGCTATTCTCATCTCCACCCCTATGGTATACTATCTTATAGGGTTTCCCAAATAAGTATAACCAAAATAATACACTAAATATGGGAACCTAACTATTAGGGTCACCGATAAACTTATTTTCTTACACAAGGAAATCTATCGGCACACATTAGTATCGTGAACATACCTAATTAGATGATTTAGGTCTTGATAAGTATTACTTTGGAAGGAATATTACACTTAATATTTTTAGGTCATTTATTATCTCATCAACTTATATCTCGCATTCCCTTTATATGATTACATGATTCTTATGATTTATTTTTTAATAAATATTCCTTCCACCAACCCAATATGTTTAAACAATATTTATGTGTAATCCTATACATAATCCCTTTATTCTATTACTAACCCAAATTAAAAAAAAATCATTCACACATATAATAATGAGTCCCATGAATACAATCCATTAAAACCCTTAATTAAAGGTTTAAAATCATATAAAAGAAATAATACAAACAATAGGAATCAGGTAGAGACATGTATACAACCCCCATTTTCTTTAAAGAGCCTAATCTTGTAGTCTAGTGAGTAGTCTCAACCAAAGTCAATATACCCATGTTTATTTATTCAATATAGAAATAAATTCCATAAAAATTAGAACACATATTATGTATTAAATATACTAAATTTATTAATTCAATATCATAACCAAATACAAGCCAAATTAATTGTGAATGAAAACCAGAAAAAATTATCACACCCAGTATACTACTTTTTAAATTCACGGAGGATAATTTAAAAAAGTAGTTTAAATAGTTAAAAAATATACCTAAATTCATAAATGTTAATTTTTTTATTAATATAGCAGAGAATACATTAAATAACAAAACACTACATAAATGTATATACAAGATAAACACATATCAAAAAATTATCAATAATGAGCATTATAAACAATTTTTTATATATGCATGCTCAAATAGATATTCCATAACAAAAATAAGTATGGACATTTCAAATTTATTTTAATATAAACAATTTCACATGATCAATTTAAATAAAATTTATTATAAATTATTTCTTATTAAAAATATTTTATCTATTATGATAATTTTTATAATCATATAATTTTTTTATATTATATTCACCTTTTATATAGAATAAATGTCACTCATTTATTTTTATCTAAACCATAAATCCAATTGTCCACATTTTTTTATTTTTGGTTTAAATAATTTTCAAATAAGAATATTATATATAAAAATATTATATTTCCATTCATGAATTAATTATAAATAAAAATAAACACTTTTTCATTATGAATCATTTTTTAATCTATAAACATTTTATGAATTGATATACCAGGTAAATAAAAGCTAAACCTAGATCATAACTACCAAAAGCAATTTTGGTCATATTTAAAGATAAATTTTTTATTTTTTTGTGGTCTAGGATGGAAAATTTTTGTGATGTTATTTTTATAATTTTAACACAAGAATATATTCATTAAAATTATACACACCGCACCTATTTTGGAAATATACTATAATGTAGTCTACCATTGTGAAAAAAAATTATTGTGAAGAACTGAAATCATTTTACCAAAGAAAATGAATTTTAAATAAATGTAAAACTTATAAAATAATGGCCATTTAATAAATTCAAAAGACATTATTTCTTTTGGTTACTAAGGGAATAATATTACCATTTTAGATTCTTGTTTTGTCTTATCAAAAACTCATTATGTTGAAAATCTAGAATTATCATTCCAAACATTATTATGTGGTCCTATATTTCCTATATTTTAGTTCCCAAACACCATGAAAAAATTTACAAGAAATACAAGTCATAGAGTAATCAACTAATGATACTCTGTTTTTCATAGAACAATTATATGACCATTTTTCATGAACTATGGGATGGACTTGAAAATTTTAAATGAACCATTCTTATTTTAACAGCTAAATTTTCTTAGTACTAGAAAAATCATTGAACCCTAACCATTTTCAATTAAATATTCCATAGAATTTTGAATTATCATTTTTATTTTATCTTAATTCATTTAATGAATCATTTCAAATGCATTATAAGTGGATATAATACCATTTAACTAATTTAGAGGGGATAAAACTAATCTATACATAGAAAAAATCTTTAACTAATACATATAAATTAACAATATCACTCAATTCATTTGGAGTGAATGTAAATAAATGAATAATGACATACATTTTATTTTTTATGATACAAATTATACAATCTTAACCACATGATCTCTATAAATATCATGAAAAAGAAACATATTGGATCATTCTTCATTGGTTATATGTGATTTTGATGAATCCCTCAATTATTTAGTAGGATGAACTTTTCGTCATAGTTTTCTAGAACCATCAGTTATTGGAAAAAGGGTGAGAGATCAAGATATTAAAACACAAATAATTTTTTTTGTGATCGAATCATAGATTCCAGAATAATAAATTATAAATTATTAGAATAATTATATATACAATCATAAGATAACTTTTTAATCCAAATGTACTACTTCTAAAATATGAAACATTTCACACATTATAAAATTTGTATCTTATGAAACTTTATTTATAATTAATTTTTTTAATATTTTTTAAAAACATTAGGTTATTTAATCTTATATAGATTATAATAAAATGATAATTAATTGATCATGATAGCTTAGAGTACATGGAAATGGTTAGACAACATGTTATCATATAACATGTAAAATTGCATGCAAAACACTATGGAATAGTAAAATTCACCGAGACCTAATATATCCCATCATAGAGTATCATGTGGCATAAAATACCATGCCATTTTTGAACATTTAGTGCATATTTGAATGGATTATTTCACTCCCATAGTTATTAGGGTTGAGAAAACAATATTGAATTTGAAATAACCCCATATCATGTAATATAGAACTGGTGGTTATTTTATTACATTGGTATAGAATACATAGATAAAAATATTTAGGATAATGTATTATATAATTATTAGTAAACTTGATATATAAATAAACATTATATTACTTTAAAACATAAAAGAGATCACTGGATTACAAGAAAACATTATTGTTTATCCTTGCAAGTCCTTTTGTCACACGTAGCAATCATTATGGATTCTTGGGGAAATGGGAAACAATATAAAATAGTGAGATCTGATTCAAATTAATGGGTAGATTATAATATAATCTATCATATAATAATCATAGAATAAATAATTTGATAGGAATAAATGAATAGATTATTTCCATAACAAATGAAATTAATAGAAAAATATATCCATGTATAACAAAACAAAACCAGTAACACATGGATAATACTAACTAATCTCATAGTGATTGAATACATAATAAAAAATTAATAATCATACTGTCTAAGTCATGTTTTAAGAAATCAAACATAAATAGATTTTAATTACACCAAATACTTTAATATTTGGTCTCATAAGACCCACTGATGCATCAAGGGGCTATATAATTATAACCCCTACACATCACATAATATTTCTAATAGATAAATCTTATGAATATAAATGATAAAAAATACATATCTTAATGTTGCCTAATTATCCTAATATATATTCATGGATAAGTAGTCAAGAGTTTTCCATATTTAAATAGTATATATATGTATTATCACGGTTTCCCAATTCAATGGAATGTTATGGCTAGCTATGTGAATATAAAACTATAATAATATTCAAAATTATAGATAATTTACCCTTATAAAAAGAATTATAATAAGGTATTACTGAGGGGTAAATTAGGAGTGTGTTAAATCAATAAGAAATAACCCTTCATTATTGTTTGTAAGCAGCATGCGAATTATCAAAATTATATCCCCTAAGTGTGTCAAATCAGGTGTGTAGTTTGGACCCCTTGTTGTTCACCAAGTGATGATTGAGTTAAAACCACATTTTTTGGGTTGTTATCCCTAGGAAAATCTATTCCAGATCCTTTTTCCACCACTTTTTGTAAAGAGAGAGATTTCATTTCTAGGAAATCAAACACTTTGTTCACTTTACTATTTTTTTTGGATGTTTTATTTTTATGGGGATCTTTGATCATTATAATGGATTATGATGGTGATATAAATAGAGTTAATGGTGATAAATCATTAATAATATAATATGTAAATGTTTTAATGGTGGAATAAAAACATTTCACATTTAAATGAAAAGGATTTGGAAATAATGTCACAGTTAAAGAATGATTAGATGTTATGAAACCTTACATTGAAGTATAAGTTTTTAATGATTAATAGGGGATCATTGTGACCTTAGAACCACTTTTTATTGAATATTTAGAGATATAATGGGAGTTAATTTATGATAAATCTATTTAGAGTGGAGTGGAATGGGAATTTGGGTTGGTATTTAAAGATAATGAGGAATTTTTTCTTTTTCCTCGGCCTTGGAAATATAGGTCGTGAAAAATGAAACCCCATTTGATTACTAATTTCATAGATCATTTGTTTTCAACATTTTAGACATTATTTTTGTTATTTTAATTTTTTATGACAAAAATCCATTATTCTATATTTCATTCCAAATGGGATAATATTTTTTATACATAATATTATTTTGAAAACATATGTTACATTTAAAATTTGATAAGTTATATAAATGATTATAAAATAATATTAATTCCTTAATAAAAATATATTAATAAAATAACTAATTTTTGGTTGTGGATTAACTTTTATCAATTACTAAAACATTTATATAATAATAATTTCATAATACTTACCATACTTGTTTAACAGATTTTATTATTTAGATAAAAATTTGTTTTTTCTCTTAAAATTAGGGAAAATTCACCAATAGAGAATTTTGATGTGTTGGTTTCAGATTTAAATTCCTATTTTTCTAAAAATAAATTTTTATGGATATTTTATAATTAATATAAAACCCTAATTCTATTTAAAAATCATATGTTTGGTACCAAAAAATTAGAATATCTTTTTACGAGTAAATATTATTCTATCAAGTCATATGTTGGTAATTATATATCTATTAATTGATTAATATGAATTTATTAATTACTTATAATACTATTATCATATAATTTTATCCATATTAATAGGAACTTCAAATAATCATTGTTTCATTACTATTACAAAAATCATATTTCTTATGGTCAACTTCTCACAATTAAATGCCAATAGTTAGATTCTAATAGTTGGATTCCAACAATAATATTAACCTTATATATAAACTTAATTCTAACATCTGGAGACCATTAATATACTTCTATTCATTATTATACTATTTATATTCTATTTATTATTGTATTCTTATTCATTTAAATGTATTTTATATATTTTTCGTTCATTTTTTAGTATGATCCACCAGGTTCTTTGATTGTGGTGGATTTCTTTAATTTTATGTATTCTATTATACTAGTTTCAACCACTATTTTGAATGTTATTTTCTAGTCTAGTATTGTACTATTTTTTGTACCATTATAATGAAATAATATAATGTTCATTTTGAGTTTTTTATTTACAATAATAAAATCATAGGTCTTGCTTCCCACTATAAATAATTTCATCATGAAGATATGGTGTATACCTTAAAACATGGGTAAATGATGGTAATTATTCCTCCAAACTTCCTCAAGGTCCCATGTCTTATCCTTCAAATTCTGATTCCTCCAGATAATTTTATCAATATGAGTATTATAATTCCATAATGCTTTATATATAATAACAATAATATGTACAATCTCTGTAATATATTTTATTTGAGTCTCTAACATTATTTTTTTGATTGGGAATAATTGAGTTAGTTATAGAGTGTACTTTCACAATGTCTAAACATAGAAGACAGTATATAGTCAATTGAGATTGGGTGGAAAATAAAAATGAGAACCCATAACTCCAAATCTATCCAAAATCTCAAAAGGCCCAAAATAACTCTGATATAGATTCCCCTTCTTACCAAACATTATGACTCCCTTATATGATGATATTATCTTTAATACATGATCTCATACTTTGAATTCCTTGTCCTTCCTCCAGTTTTCATCACATATTTTTTTGACTTCCCTGAGCTATCTTGATAGGATTCTAGATAGATTTCACATTTTTTATTGTATCTATATATTTAATGAAATTATTATATTTTCTATCTAATGTTCATTAATTTTATAGTTTTTCTCATTTGTTGCCAACTGACTTGATGAATAAATAAAAACTCTATCCTTCAGTATAAAGAAACAACCCTATCCTTTCTTTGATGGAGAAAAATATTGAAAAATACTTATTTTCTAGATGAAAAGGTCAATAATGGGGAATTGATCAATATTTTATTGAGTATTTCAATTCATTACTCACTCCAATTAGACCATGTAAATTTTACCCCTTTACTTATTATGTTGGTTAATATATTAGCTAATTTGGTAAATTTTCCAAAAATCACATATAATACGAGGTCAAGTTAAGAAAAATATATATAATAATTATATTTATTCATATAGTTAATTATTTATAAACATTTACAATTGAATGGTCAATGGATCTTCCAAACATGGAGAAAATATAGATAATAAAAGCGATATTCTGAAGACAAAATTCACACTTACTGAATTTCCCATATAGCTCCTTATTCTATTGAGTCACAATGAAAATATATAAATCCTCTCGATTATCTTCATATCACATACATTATATCAATATATCATTAATATAAAGTATCAAAAATTATCAAGATAATACTTGAATAATCTCTTCATTAGATCCATCAACATTGAAGATGAAATAGGCAACCTATAAAGAAAAAATATGAATTCATAATTGTCACAACCCACCCAGTGGGGTCCATGTTGTGACTACCCCAAGATCATCTCAAATAGGACATGGTATGGTGATTAGAACTTGGTATTAATATCCCACATATGGGAGGAATAATCCTTAAGTATCTATATTCACACATACATATCCATACTAAAAATGATGAAATGTAAAAACACGAAGTAACCAATGCTTTTAAACCACTAAGATCCCACAACAAAGTACGACTTGAAGTAAAGTAAACTAAATAGAGCCAGAATACATTCCCATCAAAAAGAGTCCGAATAAAATACAAAAGAAACATGGTGATGTGTTGCCTGCGCCATCCTAGTCTACGAAAGTGAACGAAAATGTTCTTAAAACCCATAAGTATAAAACCCCACCTAATCCAACATGAGGGAAAATGTATTAGGGATAATGTCTGAAGTCCCTGGAGCACACCTCATCCTTCATACCATGCTATTAACCACTTGGTCTAGGTCTACCTAGGTCTCTATCAAAGGGTCGATTTTCTGCACAAGATATGATATGTTTGGGCAATGCCCATGCAGGGGTGAGTAAAACTATAATTAGTAAAAAAACCCAAAAACATAAAGGAATAACCAAAATGGAAAATAATAGAAAAGAAATGCATAATTACCTCTACATAGGTGTATTTCTAGAACACATGTTTCAATAACATCCATATACACTCAATCTAAGACTCATAGTTAAGAGGTAAGCCACAACCAATTTCCATCCACAAGATTCTGTTCAAAGAATGCTCGTTCGAGGAGAACTCACTCCATGAGAAATTCTATAATCAGAGAAACTCATGAAGTGGTATATCTCAATTGGTCCCCACCCAAAATGAGAATATATTGGTCATGGAAGATTATAATACATAGAGAGGGGATCACGCCAAGACATGTTGGAGGATGCCATAGATCATGCCTAGATACGCTGGGGGATACCGTGTACCCAATATGGATCAATTCATAACATAGGGGATCCTTCCCAACACCTAGGGATACCACAAATTACGCCCAGACACTCCGGGGGATACTACATACATAATTGTTTCATCCCACTAGGTGGAAGATCGTTACCCAACTCATAGAGGTTAGACGAATACAAAGAACCCACTAGGGGTGATAGAGGATCACACTCTAGACATGAGGAGGGATACATAACTCTATTTAGGACTTGACCTATATAGGGTATTACAATCAAGTGATGTGGACATAATAATGCATTGAATACTTAAGGAAAAAACCAAAGGGAACACTATCATCTTATACCGGTATTATCTAACAACTCACCACATTATCTCAAAATGACCGTCTCAATGTCAGGGCCCCAACACCGCTGATGGATCATCAAATAGACACACCATTTGAATGTTATGGGGGATTGAATTTTCAAATGACAGGGGTCACTGGACCCATTGACTGACTGCACTGTCCATCATCCGACTGTGGTAGTCGACCACTGCAATCGATCCTTACCATGGTCAACCACCCCATGGTCGATCCATGTGACTACGCCCCGACATCTCAAGATACTGTGGTGGTCGACCATGTGACTACACCAGGCCATCCCGAGGTCTGACCTAGATTCATCATGGTCTACTAGGATGACCTAGCCCGCTCTGTCTTGGACGACCCAACCCATTTCTCCAAGACCATCCTGCTCCACCATGGCCAATCCCATTTGTCATGACCCATTTTTTCTGGCTTGCACCTTCTTATCGTGGCCTTAAACTGCTCAACACGATCACCCTTCATGACCGTCACATCTGCATGCATCCACCCACCATGTCCCATGCCCCAATCTACAATGTTCCACAGGGCCCCACATAATCATGCTTTAGTTTCCCCATCTCTACCTCCTCTGCATCCCATTTCCTAATTTTCCATGTCCTGCATAGAATTCTCCATCACAACCACCATCATCGATGACCACCGCCTGTGGTAGCCGCACCACCCTACTGGATTGTTGCGCCACCTTGCCAGACCATCGCAACGTACCCAAGTTGGTGGTCCCTTTTTTGGACCACCAACCCAGATCCAATGCCAATATAATTAAACAGTCATAGATTCCATGTTTCTCGGGCCCTGATATACAAAGATCCTACCCATGTTGTTTATTTACCTTCAATCCAGGGGTCTGATCCCATTCAGACCCACCTGTAAAGTTGAATAGTAGACATATGGGGTCCAATAGAGAATAATGGTAATAATAGGAGAGGTAATATCACAAAAACACCTGGAGGAACAAACCACATCTTTTTTTGTGTTAGCCTCAATCCGTTCTTGCTAGACAAGAAATTAAGAAGGTGGAACAAATTTAAGAAAATTCCCCAATATAAACCCTGAAATTATAACCATCCCACAATGATCAAACCATAGATGAATCTATTCATGGATTGACTCATATTTTTCATGATAATATTTAATAATGAATGATCACATTGAAATAAGAACCCCACCTCAATTCAAATCATTCCCCAATGAAGGATCATTATGTTGTTATCATCAGTGGAGAGATTCCTTAGAATAATCCGTGTGTTAGTCATCGATCCTTATTCCATTTTCATTTGTTGAGAGGATTCTTTTACACATATCAGATGAATTTACAATTTTATAGTGACAACCATGAATTCCAGATGAAGGCTTATAAAAAAAGAAAACATAGTTCTGTCAAAAATATATTTTTAAAAATATTTGTTAATGGTTCTCCCTCCATGGATTTTTCTACAAACAACTCATGCTAAAAAACTTTATCTTTCACATAGGGTAAATCCACTTCTCTAATATCAATGATTCCATTATATATCAAATCTAGGAAACCTTCTAAGTGTTATTACACTTTTTTGGGGGTAACTACACGTGTGTTCTATTAAAAGTATGATATTTCTTCAAACAATAGTTCTAGGAAAACTGAGATATGGTATCACAGGCCATATCATATCCTTGTCTCGAAATCAATCCTTAAATTTTTTAAAAATAATTCATGAAAAATTAAGAGATGTTACATTCTCCCAATCATGGTGCTTTACATTTCCAAAAACTAAAACAAACTATACACAAATAGATGTGGGTACTGAGCATGAATTGGTGCCCCCCTTCCATGTGATTTCATAGTGATTCTCATGCTTCCACTGGACAGAAACCAAAGTAATAAACTTCCCATGAGTTACCCTCTTCTGCTGATCCTTGATGCCCACTAAGTAGTCTAAAATATTCACCCCAACTAGGATGTCCAGCTCGCCCCAGTTAATGATGTTCAATGAGAAAAATGCATGCACCTCCTCAGCTGTGAAATGTGGAAGACATCATTTACCTACTATAACTGTGGATATAAATCCAATAGGTACACCAACTCTCCAACTCTATGTAGTATTAGGAATGATCCGATGAGACTTGAAGATAGCTTTCCACTACAACCAAATCTCTGAAATCCCTATCGAGGTGAGACCCATAGGAATACGTGGTCTCCTTCCATGAACTCCAAAGGCCTCCACTTTCTACCATCATACGACTTATGTTGGCTCTTTATAGTCTTCGTCCCATCCAATATAAACTAAAATTTCTCCATGGAAACTCATAATAACTCTGGCCCCAAGAGTGCTAACTCTTCTGGGTCGGTCTAGAAAGGTCATGACTAGTAGGGTTTCCCATGAAAGGACTCAAGTAGTTCCATACAAATGGTGTAGTGATAGATGTTTTTGTATAAAAAATCCACTAGTAGTACGCGATCCTCCCAACTATAGCCGAAATCCAACATGCACAACATCAACATGTCCTATAAAACCTGAATGGTCCACTCAGTCTAGCCATCCATCTGTGGGTGAAACACTATTCTCAAGCACAACTACATCGCAAAAGCCTCCTATAAACCCTTACACAGTCGGTTTGTACATCTATCATCACGATTTGAAACTATAGTCCATGGGACTCCATGGGTTAGAAAAATTTCCTATATGTAGAGGCATCCCAATATCTCTACTAAACTCTGATCTTGGATAGATAGGAAGTGGGATAACATGGTTAGTCGGTCAACAGTCACCCAGGTGGCATCGTGTCCCCTAGAAGTGCGTGGTAAACCCATCATAAACTCCATAGATATACCATCCCACTTAAAATCTACCACCTCAAGGGTTTGGGCTAAACTAGAGGGAACCATGTGCTCAAGAATCAGTTGCGGACAAGTGAGGCATCGAGAGAAAAACTATGCAACTCCCTTCATCATCCTTGGCCACCAAAACTGCCAACAGGGGGCCCGGTACATCTTTTCCACATTTTTATGTACCTACAAATGGGACATGTGGAACACCCTCAAAATTTCACATCGCAACACCACTCGTAAAAAAATGCACCCACTGTAAAGAACAATCTGATCCCCACCTTTCAAATATCCATTAGGATCATTACCTATAGACAATTGAGCATGTATAGTCTAGCAGTCAGTATCCCCATGTGATGCCTTCCTGACTCACTATAAGAGTGGAGGGGTGACAACCAATGACTGTAGGTATATTACTCCATCTCCACCCACAAATGATATATGTAATGAGGAAAACTTCTTTGATGCATCATTCAGAAATTAAAAAATAGATCTCATACTGAGAGCATCATCTACCATTTTTACTTTCAAAGGATTATAAAAGATCTCAAAGTCATAGTCCTAGAGGAACTCTATCCATCACCACTATCTCAAGTTCAGATACTTCTATGAGTATATATAATTGATACTCTTTTGATCAAAGTGGACTATAAATTTATCACCCATCAGGTATTTTCTCCACATCCTCAATGCAAAAACTACCATTTCTAGCTCAAGATCATGGATCTCATAGTTCTTCTCAAGAAGTCTCAACTGATGAGAACCATATTCAAGCACCACTTTCCCCTACATCAGGACACAAATAATCCTGGTCCCTGAGGTACTGCAGAATGCCACATACTTGATGACCTCCTATAGAAATCTCAGGATGGGATCACTTTCCATCCTCTACGTTATCTCCAAAAAGAATTATTGGAACTTCCTTTTACACATGAAAGGATTCCCCTTTCATATCAAAGCTATAAAGGGTGTAACTAATCTACATAATCTGAGACCGAAACTCTTATTGTACCCCTCAATACCAAGGAAACTCCGCACCTCAGAAACACTCTTGGGTGGCTCCCAAGTAAGAAAAACCTCAACCTTCGCTACGTCCATTATAACTCCATCACCTGAGATAACGTGTCCTAGACAATAGACCTATAAAATCCAAAGTGGAAACTTAAAGATCTCCCCACATAATTTATTCTCTCAGATCATGTCTAGGACCATCCTCAAGTGTCTTACGTTCTCATCCTTAGACACTGAGTACATTAAGATTTCATCGATGAAAACCACCACAAACTGGTCTATGTAAGGCTGAATGATCTAGTTAATGAGTCCCATGAACACAAATAGGGATTTATTTTACACCAATAGTCATCACCAAGTACTCATAGTGATTGTAAAGACATATGAAGTCTATCTCAAATAGATCTCCACCCCGCACTTGAAACTGGGAATAGGAAGATCTAGGATCGATCTTCGAGAACCATCGTGAACCTTTCGACTGATCAAATATTTTTTGATCCATGGTAGTTGATACTTGTTTCTCAAGGTCACCTAAATCAAGAAATATAAATCCACACATAACATCAAGCCCCAATATTTCTTCTTGGAATACAAAACGGGGGTTACCCAGGGTGAAACACAAGGTCTCATGAATCCCTTCCTCTGCAAGTCCTTCAGCTACACCCCCATATCATGATTCTCTATGGGAGTCATCCAATATGGATATGTATATATCATAGTGTTTTTAGTGTGTAAATCAAGTCAAAAGTTCATCTCCCCTTGGAGAGGTAAAAATGGAACATCTTGAGGAAATACATAATCCTACTCCACTACCACTACAAGAAACTAATGACTCATATCATCAACTGTACTAAGGGTGGGGCTCACAACTGATGTGTAATTGGATTCACCATCCATCATGTTAGTACATATTATGCTTCATGTATTTCATTTTTACAAATAAAGGAAAACTTGGTTGTATCACTATGGGTACACCGCACTATGCACCTAAAACAGTCAATCTGAGCATGAACTTTGGATAACCATTCCATACAAAAAATGACGTTGTAAGGCCTCAATTCCACTAATAAGAGATCCCAAATGAAACTCTCACCTCCAAGAGTTAGGTCACACTTTTTTCACCAGTGTGTGGTTATAGAATCTCTCCCCATAGGATTCTATAAGCGTAAGGGTTGAGTTAATTGTTAAACCAGAATCTCTGAGTCCCAAACATGGTTCGTGGTACGAAAGGAATGAATTACACATATTTCAATCAAAATTGTAGTTGAGGTGTAATAGAGATAGGTTGAACCTCGAATCACCCATAGAGTGCAGAGGTTATAAGACTCTATCACTTGCATCTATCCTCATCCCTATCCAGCAGCTCCCTAGGCATATCATAGACCACCTGGTGGTGGTGGAAATAGGTCGAACTTCCAACCAGATCCTATTTCCCTACATTCTCCTCTTCCACATAAGCATCCCTTTGAACTACCATGCTCTTGTATCTTTCTCTACCATGATGGTCCCTTGATCGTATCCTAATCGGCTATGTGATGGGTCATGAAACTACATGCCATATATCCCTAAACACCACATAAATAAAACATTCTACCCTGATGATGAATCGATCCACCCTAGGAGCCTTGGACCGATGACCCTACATCCTGGAATTTTCCCCTAAAGCTCATGAAATAATTGGATCCATGTTACTATCATTATCTTCCTATTACGGGGGTCTCAAATTCCTAGTGCCTACTTCTGGCTCCCACTGTTGGTTTCCACTCTGCTAGAAAACTCTCCAATTCCAGGGCTAAATCAAGTACCCCAGCATATGTAACAATGCTAAGGGATACCACTAACTCCCTAATTTCCAGGCATAAGTCCTAATGAAATGTTCAAGCCCTTAAGAACTAGTCTTGTACCATGTCTATGGACTGGCAAGAAATTTCAGTAAATATCACTTGGTACTCCACTATGGTCATGCTTCCATTCTACATATACAAAAGCTTTGGTATGTCCACTGATCGCAACATGGCCTGAAATAAGTCATTCTCAAATATACGCTTGATGTATTTCTAGTAGAGAGTTATCTCGTCACGAGACAGTGTCACTAAGATACAACAATGACCTGTAAATTTATGAAGAAGGCTCATAGTGAGGACTTATAGATGTCAGATGTTTTCCTTAATAAGAGGAAAACTTCGGTGACTACCTCTAGCCAATCCTCATCCAACTAGAAGTATTTCCCACCCAGAACCCTAGGAGGTCACTACACCTGAAACTCATGAAACACACTCAGTCTACGTGAATCCTCATCCTCCATTGTTGGAAGAAGCTACTAAATGATGGGTGGTGATATAGATGGTAAACCACCTAGAGGTTCTGTCTCTGGTACAACCCCTTATACCGATGACTTTTCACTAAGAGGATCATCCTTGTGATCTCATAGTGGAATCCTGGATATCTGTCTTCATGGAGGAATCCTAAAATAAAAAAGATATACCATGGTCAACAGAGTATATCTGGAGAGCTGACTCAAGAAGGACGTGGAATGAAAAACCATTCTTATATGACTCATGAACGATTATATTTACATGCAACCAATTTTTAAATTTATAGAGTCTAAAATCAGGTTCCTAGAGTTCTAATGTATGGATTCATTGGATGTCACACCAATACTAGATTTCCTATTCTGAAAGAAGAATTCAATATTCATAAACTATTTCCCCAAACTAATTTTACTGACTCACAATCCTAAAAAGTACCAACCCACCCTGATACCACTCTTTCACAAACCGTCCATGTGGTGCCTATCCCATGACTACCCAAGCACTCCAATAATAGGCTAAAGGCTGTTGACTAGCACCACGTAGAAATATTCCAAAAATGGGTGGCATTAGACTTAAGTAATTTTATGCACACACACATCTCAAAGACAGAAATGTTGAAATGTAAAAATACTAAGTACCCAATGCATGAAAACCACTAATATCTAACAATAAAGTATGAAATGATGTATGGTAAAGTAAATAGGTCCATAATATAATCTCACCAAAAAGATTCTAAAAACTAGGAAAACAAAACATGGTGATGTGTTGCACGTGTCATCCTGACCTAGGAAAGTGAATGCACAAGTACCTGAAACTCATCTGTAGAAAAACCTACTTTATCCAAACTGATGGAAAAGGAATTGGGGATACTGTCTAAAGTCACAGGAGTACACATTTTCTATCTGGACTCACTAAGAACCTCTTGGTCCTGATCCACCTAGGACTCTTTCAAAGGGTGGATCATTTGAACAATTATCAACACATGTTTGTAAATCCCATGAAGGGGTGATTAATAAAATACTCAGTAGGACTCTCCGAAAACAAAAAGGAAAAATCAGAAAAACAATTACCATAATAGAACTTCATAGTCATCTCTACATAGGTGTATGTCTACCACACAAGTAGAAAAAATATCCAAATATACTCAATCAAATACTCACAATCTAGTGGTAAGCCACAACCAATTTCCATCCATAGGATTCTCCTCAATGTACGATTTTTCCATGAGAACTCACTCCTTGAGACATTATATCATTGGAGAAACTCATGAAGAGGTCTAAGTCAATTAGGCCCTTCCCAAATGAGAATGTATTAGTCATAGAATATTACGATACATAGAGTAGGGGTCACACATAGATATGCTACGGGATACCACAAATCATATCTTGATACACTTGTGGATACCACATACCCAATCAAGATCAATTCCCAATGTAGGGGATCTTGTCAAACACCCTTCGAGATACCACAAATCGTACCCAGACACTTTGGGAGATTTTACATACCCTATCAATGTGTCCCCCTAGTTGGAGGATCGACACCCGACTCACAAAGGTTACATGATTCCACACACTCCAATAGGATTGATATACTATCAAACACCAATCCTAGAGAGGAATAACTGACCCTATATACAACTCAATCTATAGAGGGGATTAAATTACAGTGATATGGACGTAATATCATACTGAAACCTCGAGGAAAATACCAATGGGAATAATATCATCCTTTACATGTCCAAGCTAATAATAAACCACATTATATTAAAAATTAGAGTCTCAACATAAAGGTACCAATGATAAAGAGGGATTTTAAAATGGACACACCATGTGAATGTTATGGGGGTTTTATGTTTTAAAGGATAAGGGGTCACTGGGCCTGTGGACCGACCACACAGTTGGTCCACTGATCATGGTGGTGGACCATCGTGGTCCATCTTCCCCACATTCTACTGCCCCATGGTTGATCCGTGCAACCACTCCTTGTTCAACCATCCATGGTTGAACCAACAACCACCCCTTGTCATCTTGAGGTATGACCCAGGTCCGACCCAGATCTAGCTATGTCTACTGGGATGACCCCGCCAAATCCATTGGGGATAACCCTTTCCACTCTTCCAAGTACTTGACTACTCCACCTAGGTCCATTGCGCTCAACTAAGTCATGTTTTTTCAGCCCTACCCTACATAGCCCCGCCTTTTTTATTGCATGTAGTAGCTCGCAGTGACCGACACCCCCACACGTGGACACTCTCCACGTCAAGTGGCCCTTTGTTGTGCCTCCTCCGAGTCTACATCCCCACCACCCCTACATCCCACAACCATCTCTTCAAAATCCCACATCACCCTCTCTATCGCTACAACTGTCATCCATAGCCTCCACCACCGATTGGCGTACTTCCCTTCCGGACAGCAACTCCCCACCACCAAACCACTATGATAAAACTATGTCAATGGTACTAGTGGAAGACCGCAGTGCTAGCTCCAATTCCCAAATCTCGAAATGGTCATATATCTAGGTTTCATGTGTCCTAATATAAACATATTCGGCCTCTTCTGTAATTTTTCTTCCAATCTGGGGTCCGATCATGTTCAGAGCCACCCCACAAGTTGAAATTTGCTCACAGGTGTCCAATAGTGAAGAAAACATTGAATGGGGATGTAAAATAACAAAAAAACATTAATGAATGAACATCACCCTTGTTATGTTTTTTGTCAATCCATTATCAGTATACGAATAATGAATAATGAATAACCATGTTAAGAAAACTCCCAAAAATAAACTCAACAATTATAGTTATCCCATAAAGATTGTACTATAGAGAAATATATTAATGGATTGGACTACCTTAATCATGAAAATTAAGAATGAGGATATATGAAAATCAAATAACCTCCATTACTCGATTTAGATCAATCATTATTGAATGATCCTTACATCAACATCAATGAAAATATAATTCACTTGAAGCAATTTTGTATCAATCATCAATACACTATACATCGCCATTAGTTGAGAGGGTTCTTCTCCATGTATTAGATGAATTTCTAGGTTTATGGTGATAACCATGATTTTTTTAAGAAGGGGTATAAAAAAAAGAAAATGTTTTTGTGTCAAATATATTTTCTATAAAAATAATTTATTTATAGTTTCCCCCTCATGGATTTTCTAAAGATGACCCACGTAGACAAATGTTATGTCACACCTAGAAAAAATTCACCACACTGAGCTTAATGGTTACTTAGTAGTTTTGATATGTCCATCCATTGAAGAGTTATTCCACTTTTTCATGGAAGCTTCATGCGTGTTCTATTAAATGTTTAATATTTTTCAACCAATTATTCAGGAAAAACCATGCATTAGAATAACATGCCCTTTCAGTTCCTGGCCTCAAAATAAATCCATATAATTTCTAAAAATATTTATTTAAAAAATAAAAGATTTTATAATATTTCCCATGAATTGTATGAAAAGCTTTCATGGATATGCCTTATTTATTAAATTTTACTAGATGATAACCAAAAAAGATATTAATATTCGCGAACTATGAAACTCATTAATTTTTATCTAATAGAACATCAATGTTATGTATAGAGTAGTTTTTATTTATACTATTTTCATATATTTACCTATAATCAATTTATAACCTTATAAATCCATTCTTTTTTCAAAAATAAAATAGGTTCTACACAATTTAAAACACTCGGGTGTATGAATCACTTATAAAAAACTCTTGTTTTGGTTTCTTACATTCCATAAATTCCACCATATCCATTCTTATGAGAGTCTTATATATGGGTTTTTCATTAGGAATATGGTTAATATAGAACTAAACTTCATGATCAATTTAATATCTCGGTGGTTATCTAAGAAATATATCAATATAATCTCTCAGAATAGATACATCCTATATTATATGAATATCCTTATCATTTATTCATTTATCTTCTCTATGATGTTACATAATATATGCCATTAGAGGTGGTTCTAAACTAGAATCATTCAATGATGTATCTCATAAAAAATAGAAGATTTTATTCCATCCATACATATTCAAATCTCCCACTCATGATTACAAATTATTATATTATAGAATTATAGAAAATATATCCTAAGGATTATTTAAATGGAATCAATTTTATTACAACTAGTTTTTTATTTATGGAACCAAGAAATATATTAATAATGATATATTGGTATACTTCATTTCTATGATATTTCCACATATAGTTTAGCCTAAAAAATAATTCCTTAGTGAATTAGGGGATAAATAAATGTTCCCATCAAAATTTCATGATACAAATGAATTCAGAGATACATAATCAAATAATTCATTAGATAATTCTTTTTATGATCAATGTATCTATTATGAAATCTTTTGGGACTTCAACTTCAACTATAGTGATTATAAAATGACAATCATTCCCCCTTGGCCTCTTTTGCGGGAGATACACTTGATTATTGAGGAATTTATTTGAATCATGCCACATCTCCCATAAATTTAAGAAGTAGAAATAATTGGATTATTTTTTAATTTTTCATTCATGAGATTTATGTCCCATATTTCTATACAAGTAATAAAATCAAATTCTCATTGATAAAGACCTAGTGTGTTTATTACCCTAATAATTTCATGGTAGAAATTATACCCTTCCCTTTATCTACTGTGAAACATTTCATTCAATTTAGTGCTAAGATTCTATATTATTATTTTTTCTTTTCCATTGAATATATATGACATAGTGAATGTTTTTTCTTTCATTATCATAAATAAAAAAATTTACTAATAAGATGATAATTTTCAAGAGACCAATACCTTACTCAGATATGGATGTATTCCAACAAAGAAAGGATCGATTTTTCTTTGAAGTTTTCATACAAAATATTATGCATGAATTGATATAGTCAAAAACGTTTGATTTAAACATTAAAATAGATTCATCCCCCTTTTGTCTTAAATTTACAAATTATTTTTCCATGTTAGCTCTTCAATAATGATGAAAATATTTATCTTGTAATATTACATTAAATGATTTCCACTCCCTGATTTCTACCTCTTTCCAATTCTTGATATCTTGAATGATAAACCACCATTGATTATAATCTTACCTTAGGCTATATATAACTATGATAAAATTTTCACTTTCAATGCATGTCAAAAGAATGTACATATTCTCTAAATATTTTATTACTTTCTCTTCCACTAAGGATTAGTGGTCCCGTTAAATGTTGTAGGTTTTTTCCTCATGATGTTTTCCAATACTATTACATTATTTTTTATAGAATAATGTTGTTCTATATTGGAAATTTAATCATTAATATCTTGAATCAACTGAAATAATATAGTTATAATTTTCCCTAATTAAACTCTCTCCTCATTGACTTTCTTTAAGGAAAATCCAAACAATAAATATATGTTTGGACACAGTTTCAATTCCATCCATTAGGATCCATTTATAAGAAATTTAATAAACTTAATTACTCTAGGAATTACACAATGAATTATAAATCAATATATATAATTATTTTGAATTTAATTCTTTCCATGAAATATAAAAATATTTCAACAATATACTAATGGATTTTCATACTGTTATGTTCTATAACTACATTCTTCTAAATCATGTCCCTAAAGATTCCATAAAACTTTTCCGGATAACAACTATAACAATCCCAACTCAGGTACCCTAAATTTTCTGTTCATTTTCTTACATCAGTACAAAATAAATAGGTTATAATACAAAAGATGAAAAAGTTTAACAATATCAAGAAACTAAATACATCAAGGTAAATAAAATTATGTTGAAACAAAAAATACAAAATATTTTTACAAGAAATATTTATTATATATCCTTGAAATTCCTTCTAAAAAATTTAGTAATATTCTTTTTTCCTAGGTAAATGTGAAATAATATAAAGGGGTGAGATTATATTCTCGGTAATGGGTATCATATATTAGAAGCTTTCATATCAAAATCATGTACTAAATAACATAATAGGAATAAATGAATAGAATAATTCTATACCAAATGATACTATGAGAATACTATATCAATAGGTAACCTAACAGTAAATAAATACATGGATATCAATAACATATATCATAGTGATGAAATACCTAATTGTTGACATGATAATCATCACAACTTGGTCTTATACCAAGATATCATACCTAAACAAGTATATATTACAAAAAATAACCAAATAGTTTGTCTCAGAAGACTTACCAAATTATCAAGGGGATATATAATTCTAATCTCCACTAGTCACTTAATATATCCAATACATTCATCATATGAAGATAATGGATAAAAAAGAAATATATTAATGTTAACTAAATATGAAAATATGTAATCATGGATTATTAATCACTATTTATCTATATAAAAATAGTTGATATATAGGTTATCAACTTTTCCTCATTAAATAGAAATAATTGGCTAACTAGGTGTATATTAAACATTAAGAATATTAAAAATTAAATAGAATGTGATCTTATCAAATTAGTTTTAAAAATTTAGTAGTAAGGGGTACTTTCATAGTATAAGGATATTAATAGGTTATTATTCTTAATTATGAAATGTATAGGGAATTTGAATTATACAAATCATATCCACTAGAAGAGTCAAATTGGGTTTGAAATTAGGCCCACTTACTTTACATAGAAGAGTGCGTTAATACAAAACCAAACCTTTTTTGGTTTTTACACCTAGAAAAATATATGAAAAATTATATATCAACTTTTTTTATCCAATGATAGTTTTCATTTCTATGAAATCACACACTTTTTTACCTTACCAAAATTTAAAGATGTTTTATGGTAATAGAATGTTTTTCCACTATAATAGGTTATAAAGGTGGTATAATGAGAGATAATTATTATCTATAATAAATAAAAAATAATTAATTTTATAGATTTTTTATAACAATATTTCACAATGAAATTAATATAAATTGGAAATAACAACACACATAATGAATGAAAATATGTTAGAAACACAAACTTTGATGGATAACATCTTAATGATTTAGAATGATACATTATGACCTTTGAAACATAATAGAGAATCTATATAATGATATAATTAAAGGGAAATATAGGTCAATGGTTTTGGGGTATAGAGTAATGGGGTGATGGGTGAGTATATAAAGCAAATGGGAGAGGATTGTTTTATTACTTTCATAACATAGGCCTTGGAAATATAGGTGGTGAAAAAGAAAACCCATTGGATTAATCACAGGTTTAACTCATTATTTTAATCATTTATGAAATTTTTATTTTAAAATTTTTTATAATCAAAATCCTTTATTTTATATATATGTTTCTATGGGATATTCATTTTTAGAAAAAAATATCATTTTAATAAAAAATAAAATTTATAGATAGAAATTGGAAAGATATTTATAGGTTTAAAGGAACATTTTAATTCATTAAAAATCAATTATATGTATAAAATAACTAAATTTTTTCATGGATTACCTTATACAGATTAATTAATTATTTTTAATTTATAATCATTTCATAATACTTAATCTATATACTTAGCATATTTATTATTTAACCAAAAATTTGAATGTCTCAAAAAATTATAAAGAAGTCACAATTGGATAAATTTGATGTGATTCTCTCAAATTCAAATAATTTTTTTATGATTTTTTTGTATGGGAATTATTATTTTCAAATAATTATCATTTTATATTTTAAAATGATGTGTTTGGCATAAAAAAATTAGAAACACTTTATTCTAGTAATTCTTATTTTTTGTTCTATGTCTTATGTGTTTAATTATGTTACTATTATAGGATTAATATATATATATTTAATTATTATTTATATTATTAGAAAATTATTTTATTAATTTTACTAGACATGTGTATTTATAACTACTTAATTACTATTACAATGATCATATTTCCAAAAATCAGATTCCAATAGTAAGAACCCAAAGATCATATTTGAATGGTTATATTATAATGATCATATTATACATTGTTTATTTACTGTATTCTAATATCCTAAGATAATTAATTTAATTAATTTAATAATTATTCCATGTCTATTTTATTTCTTATAATTTTCATCATAATTTTTATGTATCTTACATATTTTTCATTCATTTTATAGAATGATCCTATAGGTTTATAGATTATGGTGGTGCCTTATATTTCTACATGTTCTACAAAAATATTTTTATCCATTATTGTTAATTTAATTTTGTTGTTTTCAGTTATACTATGTGATGCACTATTCTGTTGATATAATAGAATGTACGTTGTGATGTATTTATTTACCATAGTAGAATCTTGGGTTTTACAAAATTACTTAAAATATTTATATGGGTATTCTACCGAATGTCACTAGAATATTTAAAATAATGTAATAAATAGAATATTAATTACAAATTAGGATTTTACATGCTCACTATTTGTAACCTAGTAGATATTCAATTTCAGGTGATGTCAATTCATAAAAAGTAAATTTATTTCTAGCTTTATAAAACAAATTAGATTTTAGTTCAGAGTATTGGTATCGAGTGTGCTGTGATGTCATGAAAGAAGATAATTTTTAACTTTTCAAACAAGATATATCATGAAATAATAGATTCTATATTACAATACCCAATTCACACAAGAGGATCATGTGTAATTTAAATAGTCCTATAAAATAGAAACATATTGTAGATATTTTTTTCATTCAATATCGGGGTGTGAAGATCATAAAAGGTATGCCTTATCTTGGATGATCTAATGTGGGATCCCTATAGATCATCTACACATACTCAACAAATCCATCCATCCAAATTCATTTGAACATCATGTGATAATATAGAGAATCAAGCCTGCTTATGATGCACCTTTGATCATCATGATGGATTAATGATTGGATCCTATAATAACATTGATCTGATCACCTTGAAACCTTATAATATATCTCCATAATCTGGACAGGGGAGAGGATAGTGGAGAGAAGCTCTAAATTCAAGAAAGTGAATAGTTCCATTCACAAAATGTTTTAAAAACAGTAAATATCATGTGTAATTTTCTATTTTTTACTTAATCCTCTTAAGAAATTAAACCTTTAATATTTAACTCATATTTTTTCCAATTACTCTCTCAAACATGGAATTACAATTATAACATTCAATCACATAATTATATCATCAAAATGATGCTACATGTATAAAAAATCAAGTCATTAACGTAACACTTCCATCCACCAAATATTAATGAATTTTGGATAAATAACTTCTCATGTCTATATATTTAAATTAAAATAATGTATTTGAATTGTTTGATAAATGAATAAAATACCAAATAAATAAATTTTCATATTTTTATAAAACCAAATAATATATTTTAATTTTTTTATTGTTTTATTATCATTTATTTTGAAAACATATTTCTCTCATATTCATTTGAATAACTTTTTATTAACATCATATAACAAATATAATACATATTATTCTAAGGTTGAATATCATATTATTAAATTGATTCATTTATTGTGATCATTTAGTATTGAACATACACCATTCTATAGTCATGGGACTTATATGATTAAAAATTAAAATTTATTTTAATTAGATCACCTTTTGGATACACTTTCAATGTGACTGTTGACACTAAAAAATGGGGCACAAACTTTACTGCTTATACCCTGATATGAAACTCACATTTATGAAAGTAGTTGATGTGAAGATGAATGTATATCATACTTGATAAATAGTACAAAAATTCTATCCAATTGTCATGTATTAATTCTTACATAGAAATAAATATTCTATAAAATCATTTCAAAATTCAATGATATGGTGGAATGAAAATTTCATTGAGTGTAGACCATGGATTTCATTTATTTATATAGAAGATCATACAATAATATTGAAATATAATTTTAAATAAATTTATGATATATTTCTTCTTTTATAACATTTATAATGGGTAATCATAGAATCCATGGTCATAGTTTACATTACAGGATTTGTTTTGATATCTCAAAGAGAAAAAAATACTTATAGATTAAAAGATAAGGACATTTCAAGGTAGTCCATTAATGTGGGATCCTTCCACCATCCATCCTAATGAAGGTATATAATGAATCCATAATAACTCTCTCTATTCACAAAGCCAAATTATTCACATGTGACCTGATCTATGTGCCAGACATTGTGTCCCCACACTCACAACCATATAAATTCCCTTTGTGAACCCTATTTCCTCGTGACCAAAATAATTCCTACATACCCAATTTCCACATAACCTATTTTTATAAGCACCCAAAATGTTACCTTTTTCACACACAAAAATTAATTCATATGCACACTCAAATGATTTTAGGCACATACTCCCATAAGAACCCCCATATGTTTCTAGAAGAGACACGACATGCATGCCCAGATAAAGCCCTTTTCCTATTCCTAATTGATCACACTTGTGTGCCCAGATACATACATGAGTTTCAATATGGTTAAAAATAGTTATGGACCAATATATGTCACCTATACCATAATTTTCATATAAAATTTCCCCTAGCCTCCCATTGTGACATGGAAGTTACACCCAAAAAACTAGAGTTCATAGAGCACATGCATATGCACCCAAATCTCCCATGAACATCAATAAGCAATTTCCAAATAAAAAACCAATGGAACAGGATAGAATAAAATTTTGAAATACTATATATCCCATGTTCCTATTGATAATATCCACACATATCTCTCAATGCATCACTTGAGATATGTTTTATAGCACTCATTATCCACTAAAATGGATTTGTACTTGGCCATTGAGGCATCAACTAGGTAAACTATCATGGCACCCATGTCTGTCAAAATTAAACTATCCATAACCTATATTGTTTTACATAGTTTCATATTAACCCATTTCATATAAATGGGTACCAATTCCCCCATGTAATGTCACAAACCAACCTAGGTTGACCATGGACCGGTCACCTGAGCCGATGCGTGATAAGGCTTGATAGGTGTTCTTGATCCTCCCGGATTAGTGACAAGCACCAGAGAATCAATAGAGAATAATAGGGGAATGATTTTTCTCAATAAAAATTAATTAAGTAGCATAAATAAAATAGAACAATGAAAAGTAAATAAATGACACGAAAGAGAAATAACATCCAACAACACATACTAACCTGACCACGAAAAAAACACCAATTGAATATGAGAGTCACTCATCAACACCAAAACCAAATGTCGCCCTAGTCGATCCAAACTGAAACTGGAACCTGCAGGAGAAACTTAAAACAAGAAAACATGATATGGATGAGTATTAAAACTTCGTAAGCATTCCCAAAAAACAATTCCCAAAACACTACCATTAAATAAATAATTAACTAACTCCAAGTCTGAACTAAATTATATATAATATGGATTTCCACACACACTTTAATTTCTAAAATAAGTAATAGACCATTTCACATTTTAATTTAAAAATATGTTTAATGTTAAAAGGGAAAAAGTGAATTACATTTTATACCCTTTTCAAGAACAATTTAAAATATAAATATTTATTAGTTAGTCAAGAGGAAAACCACACAGAACACACAATACACAATAAGGGAAATGGGAAAGTATAAAATGGGGACCAGAAACTGAACTAGGACCTTCAATCATCTTCCCCATATGAATAAGCACTTAAGAAAACATGGGTCGAACCTATGAGCTCCTTAACAATCCTGAATGTACTATACGGGTGACTCATCCTAAAGGCATGCCTACTATCGATGATGTCATAATGCCCAAATGCTCAGTGTTTCCCTACCTGACCTAACCGAGGGGCCCAATCCCCTAAGAGAGAAAATTCCATACTAAGATCCACTAGCCAGTGCGTATTTTAAACTAGTGCATCAATCATTCACAGAAGATTCACTTACTATTCCAGGTTCCCTTGTCAACACATGTTTTAAAAAGGGGGTGAGTCAAAAATGTCAATGGAGTAACCAGTCACGATGCACAAACATCACACATCACAACTCACACAGTCTACGTACACAATGAGATCGCCCTTGAGTCACACTAAAATGGTTCTTATAATAATTTATTTTTTAAAAGTTCTAGATGGGACATATGAAACTTTTAAAAGAAACACTATTCCTCTAGATAAAAAAAACATTTTCTCATGCCACGAAAGAAAACATTTACCATCAAACTAGAACCACACATGAAAATCTATGAATTATGTTCAAAGTACAAATGAGAATTCTTTTACTGTTGTGCGTCAATTCATTAGGAAAACAATTCATGCTCCATGAATTAAATACACATATTCATTTATATCAAATATTTATTCCAAAAATAATTATTTAATATTATTTCTAATTTATTGAAAATAAATGAAATATCACGAAATTAGTAAAATTCTAAAATTAACGGCAAGTGCATTGGGGGGCCTACCTCGACTTGCAGGTCAATTACGACGATGTGACAAGTGTCACAATTGCGCACAAATACACACAACCTACTGACTGTGGTATCTTCCAATGCCCCATAATAATCAAAAAAACAACTAACAACACAAAAGCACATACATACCATAATTCAAGAGAACAAAACCATAAAACTCACATAAATCCCAGTACAGGAGAAATAGTGTGAGTGAAGGAGGCCATAGTCAGTGTAGGGGTGTGCTCGGTCAAAGGGATTGTGTAAAAGAAGAAATGACTAGGGAGGATGTCGGTGAAAATCTTAGCATGACTGGGAGGGTGCACGATGACCGTACAGGATGCACATCGGCTAAAAGCGCACACATTGAACTGTAGGGGCAGCCCATACGGTGTGTGGCAGGTCGGAAGGTGCACTACCAGAGGGAGCGCAGCTGGAAGGAGTTCTGGCGGGTGCGCAGCGGCCGAAAATAGGTCTGGTTAGATGTGAGTGTGGCTGATACAGTTGTTGGGTGATGGATGGAGGAGCCTACGACCAGTGCAGTGAAGGGGGATGTCGTCAAGGCACTGCACTACAGCTAGTCAGCCGAAACAGGGAAGGGGACCACGTTTGGGGCTATTGCAGTGCTGCTGGTCAACTGAAGTAGGGAAGGGGACCGCATCTGGGGCTACCGCATCATTGCTAGTCAGCCAGAGCAGGGAAGGGGACCGCGTCCAGAGCTGTTGCACCGCTTCTGGCTTGACAAAATAGGAAGGAGGCAGAATGGTGTAAGGATTGTGGGTGTTGCTGCTGAGTGGGGTGCGATGATGATAGGGTGGACGACACTATGGGAGCTACGCTGCTACTAGACAAACGAAAAGCTGGTTGGAAGTCTCAAAACTGGATGGTCGGAGGGGATTCATCGGTGGAAGACCGATGCAGAGATGGTGACAAGACGGGGTGTGCGATGCAGGATATGGGACCAGCAGGAGGACGGTGCAGGGATGGTGCCCATCCGGGGTGCGCGGTGCAGGCATCTAGTGGGCAGACTTAGCGCACAATGCATGGAGTGGGTGGGCGGCCTCGGTGTGCAGTGAAGGGAGTGGGTGTGTGGGTGGCTGCTGCATAGGAGGAGAAAATATAGGGCTGTGCGGTGGGGCACTATGGGTTCGAGAAAGAGGATTTCGGCCGCATCCAAGGGTGAACTGCGCCACTAGAAGAGAGAGACGGGGCGGCCGAGACGCAGCGAGAGGCGCTACAAAGGAGGCCGGTAAGGAGAGGGAGGCATGAGGTCCCTACTCGTGTGAGGGAAGAGAGAGAAGGGAGAGGCAATGCATAAGGGCTACATGGGAGAGGAGAAGAGGGGGTTAGGGTTATAGAGAAATAATGAAAAAGAAAAAAAGTAAATAAATAAAAAAAGACATAAATATTTATAATAATATTAGTAATAATAATAATAGTAACTTTAATCAATATTAATAATATTAATAATAAATTACAATAATAATTATAATAATAAATTCAATTTATAATAATAATATCACTAATAAAAATACTATTAATAATACAAATAATAATAAAATTAAACACATTAATAATAATAATAACAATAATAAGTACCCTTCTTAATGATAATAATAATAATAATCATAAGAATAATAAAAAAATATTAATAAAAATATTAAAATGATAAAAATATTCACTTTAATAATAAATTTTTTTTAATAATAATATAATATTATTATAAATTGAAAAATTATAATATTATTACCACGAGAGTTATATTTTTAACTAAATTTAAACTTTTCAACTCATTCAATTAATTTCCATTTGGCCAATTCAAATACCATATCTTCACGGTACTCGGGCTGACTGCACGGCTTCCACTAGTCATGTGGTGCCAACACACTGGCATAAAATAATAATATTAATAATAATATTAATAATAAAAATAATAACAAAGTCTTATTAATAACAATACAATTAAAAATATAAAAAATCATACCGATAAAAATAAAAATAATAAAAATATACAGTTCACTTTAATAATGAAATTATTATCAACCATTAAATTATTAAATCACACAATAAATTACAAAAATTTACCCATTTTAAATTTTTTGAAGATAGACAGATCGTGAAAATGCCTCGGGGAAGCCGAGTGGGGTTTCTAAAATGCACTCTTCCCGTTCGCCCAATGACGATAGCTAAAAACACACACTTTTAACAAAACCCAACATTCTCATTCAGGATTAAACTCGAACATCAAAAAAAAATTAAATCAAAATAAAGAATAAAATAAAATAATTAGATTGGTTGGGGTGTGACAATTCTCACCATCATAATGCTTTCCACCCCTAGAAGGCCACACAAATATCTAGACCCAAAGATAAACCTTATCAACTGTCACCCACCTCCAAAAGTATACGTGCCTCTAGTTGATCGATCAAAAAAGACACTGAAATCCCATGACACACAACTCATCCTTAACCACCACCAAACTGAACCCAAACCATCCATTTCAACTAAGTAAAGAATGAACTTAATCCATCCCTGACTCTTATTCATATAATCCTAGTCCAACAGAACTATTAGGTGTACTTCTATCCAAACATTTAATCAATAAGAAGAACTCAGGATTAGGTGGTTCTACATGAGACAACCCACCACAAAACAATACATGATAAGAAACTCTAATACTGACACAGGGAGGCCCGAACAGAATCCCCACCATAAGGATCGGGCTAACTCTAAATTATTTCAAGTGTAACTCTATGAGACCCATAGTGGGTATCCCCACTATAAGAACTGACGAGAGTAATCATACACAAAGACTTTCTATACGGACCAAAAACCCCCACCCCAAGGGGGATAATGGAAGGGACAAACTGAAAGAGCATCAAAACTACTGCCATCTCCATATTAATAACATCAAACCCTTGAAAGAACACAAATCATGAAACCCTAAAGAAAAATATTAAACCAAGGCCCTTTTTCACTCCTATGGTTCTCCCCACTACACTCTATCTTCACACTAGGGCCTATGGATGGAGAAATGATGATTAAAGAATTTCCTTTCATGAAGTCAGACTTCATAATTTCCCACACATAAGACACAAACCATAATTTTACCAATCACTCTCCCTTTCATATAAATATTCTAAGGAGTATTGACAAAAACATTCTTACAAATAAAGGAAATGAAACACCAAAAATAGTACAAGAGATGACTAATATATACAAGGAACACTACAAATATAAATCTCCCAACTAATCCCAAACATTTTCATACTCTTGCTGACTGGATGAGGTGACCTTCGATGAACCAGTTCTGGCTTCAACATGCTTCTTGGAAACTCCTCGGTAGAATCGCTACAAGTGACCCAGACGTCCACAGGTGTTGCAGGGTCTTGGAGCACTTGGGTATGTTGGCCTCTTATGACCCTGCCAACCCCATTGGTGACAGATCAGGACATTGATCTATAAAGAAGATGACTGAAGGTATAAAGGCCTCTTGATTTATCTATTAGAGCCACCATCATCATGCCTCTTCCCATTCTTCCAATCATCATCCTCGGTACTACTTCCCAAGGCTGGGGATGATTAGCCACCTCATGTCCTCCTACTAACTCAACTTCAGCCATAATGTATTTCCCCAAAACATTCGAGAATGAGGTTAAGTTGATCTCTTCTAGTTTTGACTACCGTTCAGGTCGGTGTCCAGACTCAAATTGTCGAGCCTTCCTGGGATCATTTTCAACAAACCATTGGTCGTATAGAACTAGGTCTAAGAATTTTTGATAGAATTATAGTACCTATATAACGCTCTGCTGAACACAACATAACTCCCTCCTCTTCCTCATCTTCATTAAATCAGAGAAATATTATTTGATAAATGAAGACTTAAAGAACTCCCACGTGGGATCTTCTCGAGGCTTTCTTCAAGACACGAACATCCACAATTTCCAGGTTGGACCTTCAAGCATAATGGTTCCCAAATTCACCTTCAATGATTCATGAAATACAATGAAACTAAATTTCCTCTCAATATTCCTCAAACACCTCTCTGCCTCATGTGGATCAGATTGACCATAAAATAGTGGATGGTTCGTCTTTCATAATTTGAAAGAAAAGTCTATAGGTTGATTAGATGGAAGATTTGCTAAGGGCACACCACCCAAAGATGCACCTTGGGAATTCATCAAACTGTCATGGGGGAGAGCACTAGATAACAAGGAAACAAATAATTTAATCAAATCATGGTAATCTCCATTTAAAATACATCATTTTTGAATTATAAAATGAAACCTTAAAAATAGTTTTAAGAATTTAAGAATTCCCAAACGATTCACAATAAGAAACTAGTGTCAATTGGTGACTTGGACATATGGTTGGCGGTATATGCCAGTCTCACCACTATCACAGAGAGAAGTCTAGGGAAATGTCCCTATCTCCACATGGTTTTTCTTTCCCTGCGAGCTTACGGGGCTACTTTCCCAACTCACTATTCATTTCCCAACATAAAACAATTCAAAATAATCAGAGGACACCAACATGCCCGGAAATCCCATGGTAACCTGGGGTTTGGAATGAGAAGGGTTTCATGACAGCCTTACTATCTCTATGGCTTGAGTCCCAACCATCCTACTCCTTCTACCTTGAAAACCCCAAATAATGATGGGTACTCTGAAAAATAAGTTCTACTCGAGACTTGACCTCGACTTATACCATTTTGTCATGAACCAACCTAGGTCGACCCTAGAGAGATCACCTCATTCAATCCACATCAAGGCCCAAGAGGTGTTCCCAATACTCCAAGTTTATAGAGAAGTGCCAGGGAATCAATAGAGAACAACCGACAAATTATTTCACCCAATAAAAATAAATTAAGTAGAAGAAATAAAATAGAATAACCCAAAATAAATAAATGACATGAATGAAAATGAATGAACAACAATTAAAACTAACCTAACCATGACCACAACTCTATGTGACCTTGAGAGTCAATCTCCAACACCCAAACCAAACGTTTCCCTAGGTGATCCAGACCATAGATGGAACCTAAAAGAGACACTGAATAAAATAGAACACTCTAGGCATTAGTATATTTAACTCAGTAGGAGTACCCAAAAAGTCTATTCTCAAAACACAACCATTAAATAAATAATTTACTAACTACATGTTTGAACTTAATTATATAAAATATGGGTTTACACACACACATTCATTTCTAAAACAGGTAACATTTGATTTCCCTTTTTAATTTAAAAACAAGTTTAATTTTTGAAGGGAAAAAGTGCATTACATTTTAATAGATTTTTGAAAACTATTTAAAATCTAAAAATGTAGTTGTTAGTTAAGTTGAAAAACAAAAAAAGCCCAAAATTCACAATAAGGGTAATGTGAAAGTAGAAAACAGGGACCAAAAAACAAAACTAAGCCCCTCAATTATCCACAACATACAAATAATCACTAAAAACATGGGTCAAACCTAGGAGCTCATGAACAATCCAGAACATACTATACATGTGACTCATCCTAAAGGAATGCCAACTCTAGATGACGTCATAACACCCAAACGCTCATTGTGGCCCAACCTGGCCAAACCGAGGGGCCCAATCCCCTAGTAGAGGAAAGTCCATGCTAAGGTCCACTAGGCAGTGTGTAGTCTAATCTATCACAACAATCATTCTCAGATGATTCAATAACTATGCAATGTTTCTATGTCAACACATGTAATATAAATAGGGTGATTCAACAGTGTGAATCAAGTAACCATTCACGATGCACAAACATCACACACAATAACTCACATAATCGACATACATAAAAAGATCATCCATGAGTCACCCCAAAGTATGTTTTTCAAAATAATTTATTTTACCAAAGTGCCAAATGGGCCTTATGAAAATTTTACAATAAACATCATTCCTCTAGATAAAGAAAATCATTCCCTCATATGTCTGAAGAAAACATTTACCATCAAACCATAACCACACATGAAAATCTGTGAAATATGATCAAATGCCAAATGAGAATTATTTCACTATTGTGCGTCCATTCATTAAGAAAATAATTCAAGTTCCATGAATAAAATAAATAGCTTCATTTACATCAAATATTTATCCCAAAAAATAGTTATCTAATATTATTTCCCATTTATCAAAAATCAATGAAACATTATGAAATTAATAAATTATAAATTTAAAGGAATGTGTAGTGGGGGACCTACGTCAACTTGCAGCTCGATTATGATGACACGACATGTCTCACCCTTGCACACAAGTACACGCAACCTGATGACCGCGGTATCTTCAAACACTCTACAAAAATAAAAAAGACAACTAAAAACATATAGGTACATACTAAATATAATCCATGAGAATAAAAGCATAAAACTCAAAAAAACTACAATGCACATGAAACGACGTGAGCGAAAGATGTAAGAGGAAGTACAGGTGTGAGATCGATCAAAGGGATCTTTTGAAAGTGGAGATGACTGATGAGGATGCCGGTGAAGACTACGACATGATTCGGAGGGAACACGATGGTTATATAAGAGGTGCGTTGGCCAAAAGCACACACATTGTATTGACAGAGTATGTAAGATGGTGCATAGTGGGTCGGAAGGCATGTGATTGGAGAGAGAATGGACGAAAGGAGGTCTAGTGGGTGCGTGGTTTCTGAAAGGAGGTCTGATTAGAGGTGAGCGTGACCGATATGGATCATGGGTGCCAATGGGAGGAACCTGTGCCCGATGTAGTGAAGGGGGGCGTCGTTGGGGAACTGCACTACTACTGGTCAGCTGAAGCAGGGAAGGGGACCGATTCCGGGGCTGCTACAGCACTGCTGGTCGACCCAAGTAGGGAAGAGTATCCCTTCCGAGGTACTGCACCACTCCTGGTCATCCAGATAAGGGAAGGGGACTATGTCTGGGTCTGTTGTACCACTTCTCTCCAAACATAACATGGAATATGGCCAGAGGGTTCAAGACTAGTGGGAATTGTGGTAGAGCGGGGTGTGGTGATGAAAGGGAAGACAATGCTATGGGGTGTGGCACCATTACTTGCTGGACGACAAGCTGGCTGCAGGTCACGTGACCAGATGGTTAGAGGGGATGTGCCAGCTGAAGACTGTTGTAGGTAGGGTAGTGGGACAGGGCACACGATGTAGGACATCAGACAAGCAGGAGGCCGACACAAGGAGGGCAGCTGGTCGGGGTGCGTGATGTAGACAGCCGACATGCAGCCTTGGACCACAGTGTAGGGTGCAGGCATGCCACTACTGCATAGTAGGAGACAACATAGGGTGGGGGTGCAGTGTGGTGTTGCAGTTTCAACTAGGTCAAGTTCAGGTGAGTTCAGGGTTGCGTTGCACCGCTAGAACGGGGAGACGAGGCAGCTGGAGACATAGCGGGAGGCGCTGCAAAGGAGGCTGACAAGGAGTGGGAGGCCTGGGGGGCCCTGCTTGTGTGGGGGAAGAGGGAGAAAGAAGAGGTAGCATGTAAGGGGGAATTAAGGAAAACAGAAAAAAGGAAAAAAGTAAATAAAAAAGGCAATAATAATAATATTATTATTTATAGTAATAATAATATAAAATTTAATCTATATTAATTATATTAATTATTAATAATAATAATACTATTAAATTCAATCTATAATAATAATATCACTAATAACAATACTATTAATATCACACCAAATAATAATAAAAAGAACTTTAATAATAATAATAATAATTACCCATTCTTTATAGTAATTACAATAATACTCATAAGAATAATAAATAAAACTTTAATAATAATATAAAAATTAATAAAATATAAAATTTAATAATAAAAACTCTTTAATAATAATATAATATTATTATACATGGAAAAATAATATTATCATTACTATGGTGAGTTATATTTTTAACTAAATTTCAAATTTTCAACTCATTCAATTCATTTTCATTTGGCCGATTCAAATTACATAACTGCACGATACTCGGGCTGACTGTACGACTTCTGCTCGTCATGTGGTGCCTGCGCACCGGCCTAAAATAATAATAATAATAATAATAATAGAAATAATAAAAGTCTTATTAATAATATTATTATTAAGAATATAAATAATCATACTGATAAAAATATAAATAATAAAATTATTCAGTTCACTTTAATAATGAAATTATTATCAACCATAAAATTTTTAAATCACACAATAAATTAAAAAATTTACCTATTTTTAAATATTGTGAAGATAGGAGGATCGAAAAAATGCTTCGGCAATGCAACATGAGGTTTCCAAAATGCGCTCTGCCCATGCTCCCCAAGACATCAGCTGAAAAACGCACACTTTTAACAAAACTCTACAATCTCATTCTTGATTCAACCCGAACCTTAGAATTTTTTTTAAAGTCCAAAGAAAGAATAAAATAAATAATTAGATAGGTCCGGGTGTGACATGTAACCTATCTAGGTGCTCCTTTTCCTTTGTCACATACATAGGGCCCAATGACCAAGGCCGCCTACATGGGTGCCTAAAGGTCCTTATAGAGGGGTCTCAAATGAGATTAATCAACCATAACATACATACATATTAGATCATTTTATTTAAATAATAATTATATATCGAAATAAATACCACCCAGAAACTATAGGTTTTGGGGTTTTTTATTTTAGTTACATAACCAAATTATTTTAAAAACATTATTTAACATCTCAAAAAATATATATATACAGAAAACACATATTGAAATATCATACATAATAAAAAATTTTATTACCATGGGAATGAGAACATAATAAAGGGTGACTTGAGACACTTTGTAAGGTATGACCATAAGATATATCAATAAAATATCATAAGCAAGAATAATATGAAAATTTGTGTTTTTGAATATAATCAAGTCACATGAACAAAACATAAGAAAATCATTCCTAGTAAAACATGAATCATAAATCATGAATCATAAAAATGGTTTTCAACCTGGCATGAATATGAACATGGAATCATAAGGAATATATCATAATCAATAACACAGATACATGACATAAAATTGAATTGTTGTATAAGAATATGACACATACATATGCATAAAATGTTATTTCTCATTTCAAGGATCACTATCAAGATCATCATTAACGAGTACAAATAGTCCCTTAGATTATTGGTCTCACTCCCCATTCCCAAAAACATAGTGTAAAAAAGTCTCATAATGCAGTGGGTTTACTCTCTATCTCATTACATATAATCACATGAGATAAAAAGATTTACCCAATGAAATATATAGATATATATTTCTTGTCCCACACCTCAAATAATTAATAACCATATATATGTGTCCCACATGAAGATAATCCAATCCATTAATCAACTATAACATACACAACTCATGATAATGTAATGTGTTTCATGAAAATTTACATAGAAGATTATCATAATGAATCTATTTGAATATTGTAAATGGTATAGTTATATCATTTCCATCTTGAAGTATATGAACCATTAATGATTTTTATATAAATGAAAAAACTTTGGAAGAACATTATGAAAGTATTTCAAATTTTGAAATAAAAAGCATTTACATTTTTATTAAAATATATTTTAATATAAAATATCTTATAAATTAATTGGTTTCTAAAAAACTATTATAAACTAAATATTAATTTCATTAAAGAACCATTAAAACTTTAAAATTATTCATTATAAAGATAACTAGTGAGAATGGTGGAAGAAAGTTTCCATGTAGAAAGTACTAAAAAAGACTCCTTGAACAATTTTTTAAAGAAAGTAAAAATAAATTGATTATGAAATTAATAAATAATAGATGTAGTGATAAGGACATCCATAAAATCCAAAAAAAAACATGGACAAGGGTGACAAATATTTATATCTAAAAATAAGAGACATGGTTGATTCCACTTACAACCAAACTGTCAGAAAAATTGTAATGAAAAAAAATTTGTACGGTAAGAAGAAATTTAAAACATATAAATAAATCATAGAGAATAATATAAATTTATTTTAAGATAGAAACAGAATAAAATATCCCATGATATAAATTTAGTTATAATGAATCTCAATTTCAATGTGAGATTTTAAATGAAACCCCTATTTTTACTCCCAACTTCCATGAAATATATTTAACCTCTAGTATAAAAAATATAACAATATTAATCATTAATTTTATGAAATTTTTAATATTTATTAACTTTTATACATATCAACTATTATAATTTTTTAAAATTATATTAGTTAATTATTCTTTATTTTCATAATCTGATGTTAGTAATTTTTATTGTTTGTTCAAAGTTTTATAACATATATATCGATTCTAATTATTTCAAAATATATCTTCAATAATAGTTTATTAAATATAGTTTAATAATTATTTTTCAATTATTTATTCAGTCATGTGTTAATTTTACTGATTGTATGGGTATGATTTGTGTGAATAGAATTTATGATGATCATGTTTCATGTAATTTACTGATATCAACAAGTAACTTCATAATGACCATTCATTATTATGTAAACTTTGAAGAAAAATATTGATTATATAAATTAATCCTTAATATCACATATTAATATTATTAATATATTTATAATCATTCATGTTTCAAATAATGAATATAGTATAACATATTTCTTGTATGTGGTTGAATGAACTTAAACAAGAACAAGCTAAACCAAGGAATGAGAAAGTGCTTATTGCAATATAATAGTAATATCACTCTCATAGAATCATGAATATTTTAATAAAAAGTCACTAATGTGTATAATGAAATTTATAGTTAAATTATATCATAAGGTAATTGAAAATTTTAGAAAATTACTAGATACCTACTTTGATGGAATCACTCCTTCTCGAATCGGCTTCATTTGGAATGAACGGTTTAAGACTACTTCATGGACCCAAATTCTTCCAAATGTGAATTAAGAATTTAGAATATGGAATTCTGGTAGGTATTAAAATATAACCAAATTAAAAATTTTGTTTTGTAGGGGTATTGGAGGTATCCTTTTATTAGTGAATTTTGTGTGGAATTTCCACAAATACTCATTACCTAAGGTGTAAGGTTGAAATTTTAAATGGAAAGTATAACCAAAGAAGAAAAATAATTGATATGTTTTTTTAATCCCCCCATAATCAATACTTATAGATAATGTTATAGATACTTTATTCCTTTAGTCCTTAATATATCCCCTTTACCTCATTTTACCTTTATCCTGATAAATCCAATTTTACTTCGATAACTTATTTTTTTCCAAAAGTGAAATTGAACCTCATACCACATTTCAACACCCTAATTAAAAAAACAAACTTATTAAATGAAATATCTAATAGTGGTTGAAATTATTTTTAAATAATAAATAGAAAACACATAAAAACATTTTCTAGAGAACTATAATAGTAGCATAAAAGTGAATATATACTTATTCCTTAAATAATACTAATCATTAGATGAATTCTATTTAATTATATTGAATTTATGGAACCCATATTTAATTAAATTTTATAAA
This sequence comes from Viscum album, assembly GCA_963277665.1. Classification (NCBI taxonomy): domain Eukaryota; kingdom Viridiplantae; phylum Streptophyta; class Magnoliopsida; order Santalales; family Viscaceae; genus Viscum; species Viscum album. The sequence goes on along the minus strand of OY728140.1, from coordinate 2,102,528,882 downwards.
CCAAATATGATAAATTTATATTATAATTTATAATATATAATATAATTTATAAACAATGTTTTTAATTAAAATATATCTCATTGATCATGAATCATTAATTTCTTATTCCTTATAAATTCATAATTATTTTTTAAATTATATTTAATTATTTAAAATATATTTCTTTGAATTTTTCCATTAAATTTTACAAAAATAGTTATTTTAGATATAAAAATTTAATTTACAATAATTTTTTACTTAAATAATACATTTAAAATAACATATATTTTCATAAATTAATTAATATCTATGTTTACAACAATTTCATGAAAAATATTTTATGTGTAACAAATTATTCACTTATAACTATAAAATAGGAAACATTCCTACTAGATACATTTATACCCAATGACTAAATATCCATCAACCATATACTCATTGACCATAAATACAATTGATATAAATATAATAACCATTTTATATATAAATTTCTATGATTTAATAAATTTCATCCATTATATTCATTTAATTACTTATAAAAATTTCTTTTATATTTCTAATGTTTTTCATTATTTTCCTAGTTATAATTAGAAGCATGATCTTCAAGGAAAACCATGAAGATAAAGATCTCATATCCAATGTGTTTTTATTTACTCACACTTTTATTAATCATTTATTTTTTTAATGATGGTTTATATTGAATTATTATAATGTATTAATTTTTATCTTATATTGTAATAATTAATCTCAAAAAATATATCTGGATTCTATTTATTTCGAGGTATCAGGTGAAACAATCTATTCAACATGTTAAATGAATTCAATTTATGTCGTTATAATCTACACCCCTTCAAATAATTTTTTGCTAAAAATTCATTACTCTAATGAAAAAATTAGGGTTCTAATACCTAATTATATTTTCAGGTTCTCATATATCTTCCTTAAACTTATGATTTCTGTAAAAAAAAATTACTCTTATATTTGGTCTTTAATATTAATATTTTTTATCTATGATTCAAGATATTTATTAGTTATTAATCATAAAAGAGATCATGTTTAATATATTAAACCTATTAGTTAAGTACATATGAAGGATAAAGTATTTAATTCCTCAAAAGAGATTCATGGAACAAATTATGCACATTGGAGAGGTTCAGTACAAGTGTAGGGTAATAAGTTATTGTACCTTCATAATTGAGTATTTAGAATAGTTCAATGTATATAGGGATCAAAATTATGTTCTTCAAAAATCTCAGAACCCTATGTGATAATTATATTCAAAGGAATACCTTGTCTTTAATATCATACTCTTTACACCATTTAAGATTATCCATGTATCACATATATTGAATTTTTACCATTTTATTATACAACTAAATGGTTTCAATCTTCTCTAAAATATCTTAAGAAAGATTTGGGACCAATGGATTCCAATATATGACTTTTTAAAATCATATTAACTACTTCAAAATTTCTCATATAAATCTCCATATTCTTCTTTTTGAATTCTAGGATATAAAATTTTGTTATATGAGAAATATACTTGGGGAAGGAATTGATATTAATCTATTTTGAAATCCATTAGGTAGTATCTCATCATATCTTTTATGTGTTAAATGGACCTTTCTGAATGAATGTCAATATGAATATGATATGTGTTGTTAAATCATAGTCACATATCAAATTATTATTGAATATATTTTCGTAACATCAAGGCAAACATTAAATATTGATTAGATATATTTGATATTGGTACTCTATATAGACATACAAATTCCTTTATGAATATATTTAAAATTTGATCATATGAGAAATCCTCTCATGTAGAAATGAAATGTTTTCACATTTTATTATGATCAATGAAAAGACAAATGTAATTATTCAATTTATAGGGCTTAGGAATAATTATAAAAAAATCCATTGTGATTTTATCATAATTATATACAGTTATGGGAAATATTTTAATTATCCCCTTATAATTAAAACATTTAACATTATCTTTCTAGAATACTATGAATTAAGAAATATACTATTAAATTTACCCCTTTATGTTCTCCCACTAGAAAATCTCATTGATATCACCATACAAATTTATGCTACCAATATGGATTGAGAATGATGTGATATTTTCATCATCTGAAAACTACTTCTTCAATTATGATATTGAAGGGATACATATTAATTTCCAAAATTCTATAATTCCATAACTCTCAATGACGAATTCATAAAGATTCATTACCTTCTCATATAACTCTATATCCTTTTTGTATGCCTCCTTGATCATCACACTGATAAATGGCCAATAAGTCACTTGGTAAAGATAGTATTTCATCCATTCTATTATGATTTCAATATACATCCTTTAAAAATCCATGAGTATTGATTCTAATTCAATCCACATCATGTATAATGTAGTTATATCCTCCATACTTAAATCATCACCATCCTTTTTTTCCTTTCCTTGATTGTAATGTATTGAGTAGTCATTATCATTGAACATATCCAACCATCTCCTTAAAAGAATGTCCATCTTAATATTTTATAATAGTTTCCCAAAGATATTTTTTAACAATATATATATATATATATTACATTTTTTCATAGAGTTAACACCCCCATTTCTTAATGAAAATTTTATCACTATACTAGGTTTATTATCTCCATGTGGGGTAGTTATGGTAGACTAGAGACACAAATTTGGGGATACATTCTAATATCAGATGAAATTATTTTTGGGAGGGTTTGATAAAATACGGGGTATTTCCACAACTTGACAAAGGTTTGTCTTCCTCTAGGAATTCAGGATATATATCATTCAAGGAATTTATATCTCTCGTTATTTGGTTCGCATAAGAGTTCAATATTAACCAAGATAGAAATTGGGTATATCATGGTAATAAAAAAATATAAATACATTAGTCTAGGGGAAAATATTACCACTTCTATATATAAATCCTACATCTAGTAAATTTTCATAGGAATTGTTAATTTTTAAAGGTTGTTCTACAACCATTTTATTTTTTGTTAGTACACATACCTATCCCATGTTTTATGAATCACTGTATATCACAAACACATGTCAAATTTAGGGTAGTGTGAGTACATGTATAGTGAATAAATTTCTCTTAAGCCCAGTGAATGTTTTTTCACAATCAATTATCCAGAGAAATTTGACTCCCCTCCATGTTATCATGTCTACTAGATTTAACAATCATAATAAATTTTTTTAGAAAGCAATGATAGTATGAGTTCAATCAAAGAAAAATATATATCTTTATTATAGTGGTTGGTTTAATCTATTCTTCAAGAACATATATATTTGAAGGATCCATAGATATACACTCACTTGTTATCACATGAACAAAGAATGATACTTTCTATTTAAAAAAATTACTCTAAAAATTTTATCATTCAACTTCTACATTATCATGGTCTTTATTAGAATCCTTAAATAACCTTCATGTTATTCCTTCTTCTTGGAATATATGATAATAAAATATTTAAATACTATCACAAATTTATTGTGGTAATCTATGTAGACAGTTTTAATCAAATCTCTAATGATAGAAGGGGAATTTTTAAATTTCAATGTAATAAATCGTAATCCTTAACATCCTTATATTGTACAGAAGTATATCTAGGGAATATCCTCATTTTTCCCATTAAATGATGATATTTAGATTGTAGTTTAAACACTGAGAAGTATTGATCCCCTTATAGTTTATTGAACATGTGTTCAATACATGGTAAATGATACCCATTATATACATTGATCTAGTTATGATAACAATAATAAACATAGAGACACATTGATCTATATTTTTCCCTAAAAAGGATAGGTTCACCCCATTGTGAAGTTCTTGGTAACATAAAACCCTTATCTAGATTATCTTTGAGTTTCTACTACAATATACTCTAATTCAATTAGGTTCATTATCAATGATGTAAATGATATAGGCATACCACCAATTATTAATTCTATGGTAAACCCAACCACGTGATCTTGGAATAAATGGGAACCTCTTTAAGAAAAACATCAATTTACTTATTCAAAATTTAAATTTCGTTAATACACATTTTCTCCCCAACCATTTGAGTAAATATCACTGATGATTTTATATTAAGACCTATATATGGGATATAATTCCCTTAGTTTGTACATTTTCATCCTTACACCAATATATTACTGTAGGATGATTTGGGATAAGAAATTTAATTTCACCATCTCTAAAATTTAAATAGTATCTATGTGGATATAGAGAATCCATGTAAAAAAATCACATAAAATTGGAGTAATGGGGGAATAATATGATTTACTTGAAACACATTCCCACAAAATTCTATTAAATAAAAATTTTAATAATAGGATTCAATCGTCACAGTACTATGATTTTTCACTAAAAACTCAATATATTTCAATTAGAGTCATGAATTGTTTCTTATAAAAATTTTATAGACATGAATGATTAGATGGAACTAGAATCAAGTAAGTAATTTTTTGTTTTTGACTGGATGATGAGTGTACATTTTACTATTTTATTTCATGAACCAATTTAGTAGTCATGATTTCATAGAATTTCATGATTTGTCTTGTATTTAGGAGTTAATAACTTTGATTTTCATTATTAACCCTTGGATTGGTGCACTAGATTTCATAATTTATATACTCTTTACAATCAATTCATTGAATATTCGGTGGTGTATTAGACAAATCTTACTTTTCTTTCCATTTATTGGTTTAACTAATTATTTCACTTTATCATTCATGTTCTCGATTGACTTATCTTTTATACAAGAATCATTTCTCATTATTTTGGGGAAATTATCTCTATAATTATTTCCACATTGTCACCATATCTGAAGGTTAATTTTATTTCCACTATGGGTTTTATCATTCAATTGTTTTTGAAACTCAATTTAATATTATTTTCCCAAAAACAATATTAACAATGATATTACCCAATTTAAATTACTACATCGTGAGTATATTGAAAAGTTTACTCATAGCTATCAAATTCCCTTATAGAAAAATATTTTTATAGAATCAGTTTTATATCACTAAAGAGACAATAAATTTTTATTTTTAGGTAAATGGTAATACTAGAACCATTCTTTGCAAGTATCATGGAGTTTTCTCCATAGGTATCAATGAATTCATCATCCTTTTTTTCATCCCAAGGAATTATATATCTAATTTACTATAATTAGTTCCTGATAAGTATTTATTGAAATATTTCTTCTAAAAATTATCCTATTATTTTGTGTTATATTTTCTTTCTAATCCATATTATTAATGAGAGTCAACCATTTAAAAGTTTCACCATCCAAATGATGAAAAACTAAAACAAAATTTTCATGTTCTAAGAACTAATTAATGTAAAATATATTTTATATGATGTAAATAAAAAAATTGGAAATCAATGGATCAAAAGACCTAATAAAGGAGGGTAGACATTAATAAATTCAGGAATTAATAGAGATTTATTACTTCCTTGTAACATTTTTAATTTTAATATGATTTGTACTCTTTATAGGTTGACAATGTTTGGTGAGAATCAAAAATAGATTTTATATACCAACATCCATTTCATTTGGTTTCTATTGGGGATGATAATTACATTTTATATTTCATTTATTTATGTTGGGTTAAATGAAACTTATTATTAAACTAATGGATATTTCACCATAGAAACTTATAGGGTTGAAAAAAAGTACTAGAAATAACCCAAAAAATCAATGTACCTGAATTTAGAATACAACCACATGTATATCACTGCACTAAACCACTAACCATCAAACAAAATTGAAAATAAATTCTTTAAAAAATATTTTAAGGACAAATTTTAAAAAACAAAAGTATTTATGTGGTTCTAACATGATTCTTAATCCATGGGGGGATGATGCCAAATATTTCATTAATGACAATTACATGATTATATTGTAAAATATTTAAGAAAATAAAACCTAAGTGATTCCACCATACATATGTATTAGAGTATATTCGATGAAACCAATCACCACAAAAATCGCATATTCATGGGGATTGAGTCAAACTTAGTCTGATAATCATGGGTATCCCTCCACATGGTCAATTACATTCACCTCATTAACTTATACTACTAGTAAATAGTCCCCAATTCTAATACTCTCATGAAATAATTCTTATTAATTGGTCCCTCATGACAATTATGTGTGACCTTTTCCATAAACCCATTAAGAAATAACCATCACATAATCTTTATAATGAAATTTATGTGTCCCAAAGATACATCTACATATATTCTTTGTGCCTATAAATTGTTTACATAATACTTTCATGGGGTAATTTCCAACTTCCTAAAATCCAGCTAAAATATTTTAGTTTACTTCTTATAAACTTCTAGACGTTAGATGCTACCACTCAAACTATCTATATACGAGATTCTGAATTTATTCTTCCATAATAAATCATTCTAGAAGATCCAATTACTTATAAAAAATGGTTTTCACAAATTAACCTAACAATATTACATATAAGAAAAATTTTATAGTTTCCACTCTTATATCCTCTATTAGCCTTTGAAAACCTTCTTTAATTTAATAAAAATTTATTTTTAGCTACATAGTCCCCCACCATACTTTTGGGTATCCCGAAAGAACTAAGGCTCAATAAAACACTAATACATACTAAAATACAGCCTTTATCAAAATTTATTATATATTTTGACATCCATATAAATCCCATATTATTGCCCATATCTTATACAATCCTTAGAATGAAGTGATACTTCTTTTAGATATGATTCGTCTTAGAATAAAACATCATATTATTGGGAAAATGAATTTTACATTGTGAGTCACATAGCGAAGTATTGACATCCAGAACACATTAGAGATATTAAGATATCATATGAATCCAAATAAACTCTTTCATTTCTTCCACGAGTTTAACATAATCTACTTCCATTATAGAAAGTGAAACTATAGGTCTAACCTTTGACATCCCACTCACAACTAACCCTATGAAAGTTATATCAAAGACCATGGTTAGATTCCATGTATATAAATCAATTACAATGTTATATTCCCCAAAACACTTATAGTTGTTCATTTTTTATAATGTAAAGAGAGAGAGAGACTTTTGAAACCTTTAAAATACCATTGTAATGACTTTATTACTTCCCAGAGTTCTCTTTCAATATTTTTCATGAATTTTATAAAAGCAGTCATTTCTTACAAAACGTCTGATAATGTAAAAATCATGGAATACATCAAGATTGTGACTAAAAATTGATAGGGACCGTTTTAATTTTACACAATATCATCTTCCATTCATATTCATTTTTATTTTTACAATTTGATCTTTTTTTCTAGGGTTGTGATAACCACATCAACCATGATCATTCCAAACCATTCCACAAAATTCTGAATATAGTCATATTAACTTAGAACAAATGATATAGAAGTTTATTCCCTTAAAATAAACATCGCAAAGATCCATTTATACAGAATGAGATCCCTCTTCTATATTTTTTGGAAAATTCACCTTTTAGCGCATCGAAACTTTCCTTTAAAAGATCAGAAATAAGAATTTCATTAATATAGAGAAGTTGAATGATGAAACTCCCATAATCATAAAACCATCAATAATAAAAATAATCAATATTTCTTTGAAATAAAATTCATTTAGTCATTAATTTATTGAAATTTTGGTTCCATTTCCATGATTCTTGGCTCTATCCAGATAGTATTTGTCCCAGCTAATATAAATTATTTATGTTTTGTTTCTCCATGAAACCTTCATTCAACTCCACTTGAATTTATTAAACTAATCCCACTCGAAGAAAAATTGACTTCAAATCTAAATACTCTCAATAAATTCCATCCATTAGAACAAAAATGACAACACTCCTCCTTGATTGATATTTAACAATCAGATAAATGACCATAAAAATACACAAATGATCCAATTTTTTGAACTGTTTTATGACTAGTCATTCCTTATACTTTCATTTTACACAATTTTATCCTTAACCAAAAAACCACTTATTCTGAAAAACTTTCTTCCCAATAGGTATTTCCATTATCTTCTATATTCTAAAACCCTTTAAGGAATAAATCTCATACATTTTTGCTGACTTAAATTTTATTGATTCCTTCAAAATTTTATCCTCTTCGTAGTTATTGGGTTCTCATTCATCCTTGATATGAAAATAACTAAAATCACATATATATATTTTCAATATGTGATTAATCATGGCAGATTATTGAAATTAACTCTATGGAATATTAATTTCTTGAACCAATGTTTTCCAAACATAAAATTCTAGAGTTCTTACTCAAGGTTACAATTTCAATGAGAATTTTAGTACTTTTGAACTTCAAAATAATATAAAAAATAATTCCATTTTGTAACATATTAATGATTCTCTAGTGATTATGGAACTTCCATGCTCCTTGACCTTTCTGGAACATCTATAATTTTCAAACATCCCTTAATTGAAACCTCAACACTTGATGAAACTTTGATCTCATGAGATGTTTCTAATAGATTCTTATCATTTAATGAGATCTTTTAAATGAAGATTACATTAAAACCTATAACAATCCTCAAAATAAGAAAAATTGAAATTAGTGGTAACATTAAAAATCAGCATCAAATGACCATAAATTTTGATTCGTGTGTCTCTTTATACTCCACAACATGTCAAACAAAGGAATGAAAAATAACTACAAAGAAATTATATAATAATTTGGTTGTAATAAATAATAAATAAATCCATTACTACACTAAAATAAGTTGATAATTTATCTTCATCCTCAAATAACTATAGCATCTAAACCATGTTCGTATTTAGGATTTGAGAGTTGTCAAATTGTATCCTGTGAAGAGTTATATACCATTTAGATTATGGAAAACTAGGTTCATATTCATTCTTAGGAAGAAATATCTCTGAAACACCTCCAAAGCTATATTTTTATTTGAGATACTTTTAATTTTGAACATTAGATTGAATTTCACCTTCATTTAAGTGATTTTTCTTATACATGTTGGGTTAAATATAATTATATTCCTTGTATTAAATTTCCCATTGATATGATGGTGTTATAATTATAGTTATCTTACCTCTTTTAGTTATTGATTATTATTTATAAATTTATGTGTGTGTATTTCTATATACTTATATACAATTTATATATTTTTTATAATTATATATAATTTAATATATTCATATAAATTTATTTGTATTTATTCATATTAGTCTATATTTTTGTATTTTTATACATATTTATATGTATTCATATTTATATATATTTATAAATGTTCAGTAAGGGTACAAATATATTGAAATATATGAATAAATAACAAAAAATCGATATATCAATGAAAATAACAGAAACACATTCCATTTAATTAGTAACATGAGAAGAATAAGATAAGAATAAATTGTGATGAAATAATTCCATATAAATAATCACATGAGCATTAATCTTAACCATGAATATTATTACAAATAGAATAATCACTTTTAATATCAATAACTGAATTCATAACGATGTAATTCATATTATTATACATCTAAAACATACCATTGAGGCATTTTTACAAGGAATATAACACTATTGATTCCTTTTCCGAAGACATCAACATAAATGAATAAGGCATTATCCAAAACCCAATATATTTTGTCAGATGAGAACTACTTATTAATTGAGGGGCTATTGTGGGACCCATTCATCACTTACTAAGTCCAATTCATTCCACATATGAATGGGGTGAATAAAAATAAAAAAACATAGTATTGAAAAATGATCATATGGAATTTTAATATATTCCCCAACCAATAAACATAATAAAAACAATCTAGATTAATAGGGTGAATGATTATGGATAGTAGAGCTAGGGAAGTAAAGGAAGAAAGGGGAGAACCCTAGATCAGGTGAACAAGAATACATTGATCAGGTGAATCCCACTAAAAATTCAAGCAATAAAAAACATGATGATCACATCAGGAATAATGAGCTCTCCCATATTGTAACGAAGAAAATATTAAAGAAGGATTATTCTTACTTCATCATGGTTACATGAATGAATTTTGTGGAGGTGGTTAAATCTGCTACCTCCCAATCTTTCTCTGACTTTGCTGTACCTTTGGCTGGACGAATCATTAGGGAATGAACGATCACACATGTCTCAACTAATCCAGATGTTATGTAATATGGAGTAAAACATTATAAATACTATATTATTTCAATGGGTTTGGTCTCAAAAGGAGAGATAATGCAGAATTTTCATGATCTCGCTCATAAAATTGTTGATTTATGTGGATTTTATGAATAGAAAATGACTACCAAGGGATGATACTATTACCATGTTGTTTTTCCATTGAATGATTGCAAGAGGTGTTCATGGAGCATTGGGCCAATTAATTTGAAGCCCAAGTTTCATAGAATCCATGAATTGGAATGAAACATAGATCCAAATAATATCAAGAACACCTTTTCTTAGGTTTTGATTTGTATTTGTAAACTCAATTGGCTTTATTGGAATCTGAGGATCCTATGGGATATTGTATCCTCAGTTAGAAACCCCATCTGTATAGACAATAAAGATGATAATCAATGATTTGCGCATTAAAATAGAATCATAGTGGATTGGACATGTCCACTACTTTGATAGAGTATTTGGTTCTCATAAAAAGAGACTATAATATCAATATTAACATTCATTATGAATGGAATCCCAAGTTTTGAGTTAACCACAATTTATTTGGACATCTTCTTACTAAATGTAAAAGGTATGTGGGATGTAGATTTTGAAAAATTAAGGTTCTTGGTGTGGGTGAATGTAAAAGGAGGGAGGGGAAGGAACTAACCCTTGAGAATCAATACCATGGGGTTAGCACCTCAGGTATAGACACAAAGGACACTAGATTCTTGGACCACAACTATGTGCCTATGTAAATTGTTCCTGGTGATCAGATATATAGATCACGGTGCTCAAAATTTCAAATAGTTGAGGGTAATACAACATATTGATGTGATAAGGCTAGCGAGGGATGTAAACAAAATGACTGGAGAATTCAAACCACATTGGAAAATTTCACTAATCCAGTTCCTTATAAGGATATGGTTGCATCCCCCTCTAATAATTCCACTGAAACATGTAAAAAATGACACAAGGAAAAACCATTTACTATTAAATCTATGTAGAAGAATGAAAAATCTACCTTCAGGGATATCAACATTGATCGGGTCGAGTAGGAAGACCTTCAACAACCTCTTTCAATGCATCCCACATGCCAGAAGATGGACCATGCTACCAGAAGCCCACATGCCAACCTTAATTGGTAGATCTTGTCTAAAAATTCTCAACTTTTGATGGAAACGCAACCCACTAATCCATCAATGAGGGTGGTACACTCAAAAACTCAGCAAGCTCTAGTGAGGGAACTAAGAAATTAAAGGGAAATTCAGAGAATAGTGAGATAAAATGGGGGTTTTTTATAGGTTCCTCCTTCTAGAATTTCTAGGATGTGTGAATCTCTGGGATGGTTTGATAAATTTAAAAAAAAATGTGAATCAATTGTCACTTATTAGTGGTGTTTTTTAGTCTTACGTAGTTGTTGAATCATATAAAAATAAGTATAATGTTGAATACACACATAAAAATGAGAAAAATGTTGATCTCCCTAAAGGTAATGAGGAGGAAGTTGAAGAATCTGAAAAAAAATGAATCTATAATGGAAAATAAGGAAAAGGAGAAGAAGAAAGAGAAAAAAGGAAATGGAGGAAAATTCCATATGAACGTGGCATAGAAGGAAGACCCCCTAAATAAAGGGAAAGACCCTTAAAGAATAAATATATTTTTGTGGAACTGTTAAGGGCTAGGGAACTCTAAAATGGTCAAATCCCTTCGACACTTTGTTATGTCCTACAAACCCATACCTGTTGGAATAATTGAACCAAAACTTCTCTTTAGAAACTATAAGGGTTTTAAGTGGCAATCTCTTGGGTATAGATTTGTTTCCTAGAATTCTTATTTTTCCAGCAATTATCATCTATGGGTGCTCAGTCATGAATTTATTCTCATTAACTCATATAGTGAGAGGCCTCAAAGAGTTTCAATTTCTTACAACATTTCATGATATGAATTATCTATCACATTTATATATGTATCCTGTAACACCTGAGACTTTTATGAGAAATATTTTGTTTTTATGTTATATACATCATCAAAGGAATCTTTCACTACATACAACACTAGCTTGGCTTGCTTTACACACAATCTCAACCTTCCTCGATAGCTTGCGTTGTACGCAATACCGAGTTTCACTAAACAACGATATGCTATTAAAATATTATTAAAACTAGCCGCTATGAATAGTAATACCCACTTTTTGAAATTTTGTAAATTTTATTTTTCAAAATGGACTTCGTTTTTGGATTCGTAATATCGAAATTAGCTTAGGGTAAAATTTTGGTATTTTTCTGAAAACATTCATTTTTTGATGAATAGTGAAAACACTAGGTTACTATTTAAAAACCAACTTTTTATTTAAATAATTATTTATTTTATTTAAATTTATTTTAGGTAAAAATTGATAAATAATACCTATATAAGTTCAATTTAATTCATTGGAATCATTTTATAATAATTTTAGATATATAAAAATTTTATTGAACTTTTGACCGTCTTTTACCGACCTCCTAGGAGAATTTGCAAATTTACATAAAACTTAATTTTACCACTTTTGTGAATGGAATTTCCAAAATCTGAGAGACACAATTGATGTCAGTAATTAAAATGTGGTTCAATGAGATGAAAATAATTTTTGGTGTATAGTAACTTTTTACTTTTTTTACCACAGTTAAAAGTAAATAGTGTAATTAAGGGTAAAAATGATATTATAATTACCCTAACACATGTCCTAATTCTATTGGATAAGTTTAATTCGACCAAAAACAACCTTAGGAATAAAATATGACCATTTAGGCCCACTTGGATTAGATTAGGACATTTATTATTAATTTATTTAAAGAAGGGTTAAAATAGTTAAAATCAAAGTTTAATAACAAAATCATTTTTAATATAGGGTTATAAATAATATAGATTAGACTATAAATATTCATTAGAAAGATAAAAATATTTCATATATAATGGTATTTTATTGGTAATTTTTATACAATAAATATCTTAATTTATATATGACACAATGATGATGTAGTAATTATCTTATTATTGAAATATTGACATAATTGATGTTTTAAATACCTAAATAAATGTAATTTGAGACTTTTTAGGAACTAAAATAATTTTATATGTTAATATGACATGTTAGTATTTATTTAATTAACTTTTTTCGAACTAATATTTCTGTTATGAGTTTCACAAAAATCAATTACCAAATAGTGTCAAAATTGACATAAAATAGTTTTTAAAACAAATATTATATTATTAATTGTTATTTTAATCCTAAAAATCTAAGGTTCGGCCAAATGACTTAGATAAGGTTGTATATATTAATAATAAACAACTTGGGGTTATCTTTTCTTGTTATAGTATGTTTATTAACCTTATAGTGTAAGAAAACAAGAAAACACGGTAAAAGTAAAATTATTTTACTTAAAGTTAAATAAAAATGATAAGGTTAAAATAGAAAATTAAACTTTTATAAATTCCATTTGATTAGAGGATTTAGACCCATCCCCAAATTAGCTCAGAAATAAATCAATTTGGAGCTATTTAAAACCGAATATGACTTTATAATAAAATAATAATTTTATTTTTTCCAAAGGTTCCCCTCCCCTCCCTTATAAAAGGGAACCTCCTCCCTCTCTTCCTCACACCAATTTGAGCCTTAAAGCTTGGCCAAACCCTGACAATTTCTCCTATCCACTTCCCTAGAAACATCATAGAGGTCCTGGTTTTCTTCAATGACCAATTTTAGTTCCCTAAAAGGAGGTCTCAAAGAGGTGCTTCAAAGAAGAGGTAATGTCTGTTACCGATTCTTTCAACTTTATTTCTTCTTCAAATTCTTCTTCTTTAGTTGTTTTATTATGATGTAATAACATAAGTATCACTCATATACAGATATGTTATTATAATTATAAAACAACCCTATTTCACCATCTATCCATCCTACGGAAAACGAAATCACCGCGCATGCGTATGTACGGAATACCGTCTCCACGCCGTGGTGTAATCTATTTTCCACCACCACCTTACTTGGATGGGTATAATGGTGTAAAGAATAAATATATATGATTATTGTAAAGTGATTCTGAAATAGTATACATACACTCCAATACAATTCCATGATAATGGGAACGATATCATCGCTCGTGCGTACGTACGGAATACCGTCTCCACGATGTGATGTGACTTGTTCTACATGATTTTTCATTGCATAATGATTACATAAATGAATTGAGTGAATAAATATGATATATATTACAATAATAACATTATCTAAATGAGGTATCTATAACCTAAAAATAAGAATAAGAATTTATTTGACAAAACACGCATAAGAACAAAAAGTAATAAACACCCGAATAACTAATAAACACCCGAATAACAAGTAGCAATGAAATATTACTAATAAGAAACTAATAATATGACCATATATGATATAATAACAATTAATATGATTCTGGAATCAGTCAATGACATTATTTAAATCATTATACAGGAGTTTCAGACACTTAAGAAGAAAATCAGACCTAAGTTAAGGGACAATCTCGCAATCTCAATTTTTATCCGAGATTGTTTATACTTCAGAATTTACTAGGGAATATTTATCATCCACATCCATGATTCGTCAATATGTAATATTATTTATATCCTCCTACAATTATTAAAATCCAATTTTACCCTTCGGTGAGTTTTTAGTAAAAGATATGAAAGGAATCTTTTGTCGTTTTTCGTACGAGGTACTTTTTGACTTTTCTGAAATAAGTACGAGAAGAATGTTTTTTAACTTATACGGCATGAATGGATTTTTAAAACATTATTTCAAAGAATCTTCCTTTACAAGTTTTAAAGATTATTTTTAATCAACTTCTTTTAGTTTAAAATTGTATGACATGTTAAGAAAGGAAAAATGTTTTTGAAGTAAAAAGGATATTTTCCTCAAGAATGGAGTTCAAGTGTTCTATAAAAAGTATTTTACATATAAGATAATATAGGGTTATGTTTATATCCCTATTATTACATTGATTTGACTATGTTTTGATGGAATTATTTTTATGAATTCCTTTATCTTATATGAATTGTTTTATGATGTCACGATGTTTAAGAATCCCATTTTTATTACATGGGTTATGAAATGATGTATGATTTATGATTTTGTGGAACACATAATAATGGTATCATTATGAGATGGGTGGGACCTATATCTCCCTCCAATGTATTGGGTAAAGATTTATATCTCATGAGATAGACATGGATGGAACAACAGGTTAAACCAGTTCAGTGAAATTGGACTGAACTCGGTTCAGAAATGGACTTTGTCCGCTATGATAGTCTTGGATATGAGTCTTGACTACTAAGAAATGATTCTCTATGATTATGTGTGTATGCCAAAAATTTTCATGTTTTAAGTTATGATTATTGGGATTACATTTCACTACTATGATTTATCCCATGTTATGAAATTATGATTTCTTTTGCAGGTTAAGATTTCCAAAATGCTATGTTTTTATGAATATGATGTAATTGGTTTTTCTTTTGTTTACCCTTAGTGAGAATTTGAGCTCACCCTTTTGTATATTTTCTTTCCCCAGGCCAGGAAGAAGGATATTAAGTAAGATATGCCAAAAGGGACTATAGATATGATGAAATAAATGGGAGACAGTGTAGAAGATTTATGAACCAGTTGTTTATGTTTCCTAGTTTCTAAAGACATTATACCTATACGGTCCTTTCATGGTTTTGTTATATGTTGTAATAAGAATGCTTCAATTTTGATGTATTAACCATGTATGTAAAGTATGGGTCATTATAGTTGGTATCAGAGGAAAGGTATAGTCATCCTTTGGAAACTAGGATGTGAAAGCCTTAGTAAGAAACCTAAGGATATGTCTAAGCATAGAACACAATCTTAGAAATGGACATGAACCACCTATGATAAGACCTTAAGTGTGAAATTTTATTCCTGATTTTGTGTTTTTCCTATTATAATTAGTGTTTCTCACACTATTCTTCTTGGTTTTAGTCAATGGCTAGAACCCGAAGGAACCGTGTTAATGCAGAATGCGACGGGCAATGCAATGATTGTCCCCCTGATCAACCAAACATTATGGGAGCTGGAATGCAAAATCTTGTATCCATGCTCACACGACTTTCTCAAGCTATGAATCATGCAGGACTTCCAAACAAACAAAGGAAGGAGCAACATTCTGTTGAATCCTTCAGGAGGTAGTGTCCACCTTCATTCATTGGGTCTACTAATCCATTAGTTGCTGAACAATGGATTAGTACTACTGAAAAGATATTTTCAGTTCTTTAATGTTCTAAACATGATAAAGTCATCTTAGCAGCTTATCATTTGGAAGGTGAATCCGATCAATGGTGGAATCTTATCAAGAATACGAGGCCAAGAGATGAAATTGAGTCCATGGAATGGGACGAGTTCAAGAACTTATTTTTCAATAAGTACTTCCCTCTTATTCTTCGAACAAAGATGGAGAAGGAGTTTCTTGAACTAAAGCAAAAGGATGATGAATTTGTTGGTACCTACGAAGCAAATTTTACAAGACTTGCAAGGTATGCTTCTGGTATTATTATCCAACCTGAGAGTAAGATCGATTGATTCTTTAGTGGCTTAAAACCAAGTCTTCGAAGGGCGTTAGCCATACGGGACTTCAATAGCTATGAGGAAATCGTTCGATGTGCTCTCAAGGTTGATATGGAGATTGGAGTAACCCATCAGTCATATGGGTTTTATAAGAAGAGGAAAATGGAATTCAAAGGAAAATCTAAAGACCACACTGAAAAGAATATGAGTTTTACCTTATGCTCAAAGTGTGGAAAGAAACATGGAGGGAGTTGTCTTAAAGGTACAAGTAAATGTTTCAAATTTAAAAATGAAGGTCATCGAGAATTTGAATGCCGCAATGATTGGAAGAAGATTTCTAGTGATGCGAACAAAGAAAAGGTTACTCAGAGTGCACCTCCTACACTTCAATGTTACAAGTGCAAGGAAATGGGGAATTATTCCAATCAATGCCCTAATCCAAGGGTTTTTTATGATGATCGACCTCAACAAACTCTTAAGGCTAAAGACAAAGGAAAGTCACATGCAATTTCTATCAGCGATGTGGAGTTTGATAACGAAGTGGTGAAAGGTACACTTACCATCCACTCTAAAGTAGTAAATGATTTATTTGATTCTGGATCCACCCACTCTTTTATTTCTGAAGAATTTTCTAAGGGTATCACTGTATTACCTCAACAATTAGATGTTGAGTTAGCTGTGACAACCCCTAATGGCACAATAGTCGCATCAAAAGTTTATAATTCTTCTCCGATTGAAGTTTGTGGGAAAGTGCTTCCTGCAAATCTTGTGATCCTTCATATAGTGGAATTTGATGTGATTCTTGGCATAGATTTTCTTTCTCTATATGGAGCACATATCAATTTCCAAAGAAGGGAAGTCACATTTCATATTCCAGATCAATCTATGATCGTCTATCAATGCAAGGATGAACATAACTTCCCAATGAAAATTTCTTCCATATTATGGGTCTTTATTCCACTAAATGAAGGTTATTTATCTCAAATGGTTGGAGAGAAACTCACGATTAAGAATATGCCCATTTTAAGGGAGTTTGACGATGTCTTTCCGGAGGAATTGCTGGGTCTTCCACCAAATTGTGAAGTAGAGTTTTCAATAGAACTCATACTAGGTGCTTTTCCTTTTTCAAAGACACCTTTTAGAATGGACCCAATTGAGTTGCAAGAATTGAAGAAGCAACTCCAAGAGAATCTTGATAAGGGATTCATACGCCCAAGTGCATCACCTTGGGGATCACCTGTTCTGTTTGATAAGAAGAAAGATGGATCAATGAGACTCTGCATTGATTATCGAGAACTTAACAATATCACTATCAAGAATAGATATACTCTCCCATGGATTGATGACTTAATTGACCAACTACGTGGAGCTCAATACTTTTCCAAGATTGATCTTCGTTCAGGGTATCATCAATTAAGGGTCAAAAGGGAGGATATACCAAAGACAGCTTTCTGTACAAGGTATAGACAATACGAATTTATAGTGACGCCATTTGGTCTTACTAATGCCCCTGATATCTTCATGGATCTGAAGAATAGAGTCTTTAGAGACTATCTTGATCAGTTTGTGGTAGTCTTTATAGACGATATTCTTGTATATTAAAAGAGAAAGGAAGAACATGAAGATCACTTGAGAATTATATTGAAGACCTTGAGAAAGGAGAAGCTTTATGCCAAATTTACCAAGTGTGAATTTTGGCTTTAAAAAGTTGCATTTTTTGGTCACATAATCTCAAAAGAGGGGATATCTGTGGATCCAGCAAAAACAGGGGTTATCGAAAGATAGTCAAGACCAACAACAGTAAGTGAGATCCAAAGTTTTCTTAGTTTGGCTGGATATTATCGACGTTTTGTGAAATATTTTTCATGATTATCTAATCCACTCACCAAGTTGACTTGGAAAGGAGTTATGTTTGTTTGGACGGAGGAATGTGAAGAGAATTTCAAGGAGTTAAAAAGAAGGTTATCCAGTGCACCTGTACTCACACTTCTTTGTAGTGGAGAAAGGTTTGTGATCTACAGTGATGCATCCAAGAAGGGGTTGGGGTGTGTTCTTATTCAAAATGATATGGTGATAGCTTATGCCTCGCGACAGTTGAAAATACATGAGCAAAATTACCCAACTCAATATTTGGAGTTAGCTACGGTAATCTTTGCATTAAATATTTGGAGGAATTATCTTTATGGAGAAAGGTGTGACATTTATACTGATCATAAAAGTTTAAAGTATATTTTCACACAAAAGGAGCTGAATATGCGCCAAAGAAGATGGTTGGAGCTGATTAAGGATTATGACTACTCAATTCATTACCACCCTGGGAAAGCAAACAAGGTGGCAGATGCATTAAGTCGACAAGACCATGCTAGCTTATCCATGATCAAGATCACAAAAGATCCAATATTTATGGATTTACAAAGGATGGATCTTGGAATTATAATGGAAGGGGAAAAATCTTATCTTTCTCAAATGAATTTTCAACCATATATACATGTGAAGATTAAAGAGGCATAGAAAGAAGATGTAGAGTTACAAAAGAAGGTGAGCAATGTTCTTGAATTCAACCTTGATTATGATGGGATAATAATGTTCAGGAATCAGGTTTTTGTTCCTCCCATACCCGAATTAAAGAAGGAGCTCCTGGATGAGGCTCATAGTTCTTCATTCTCTATTCATCCTAGAAGCACGAAGATGTATAGGGACCTGAAAGAGTACTTCTGGTGGGATGGAATGAAAAAAGATGTTGCTGAATATTTCTCTCAATGCTTGGTTTGTCAGCAAGTTAAAGCTGAGAGACAAAAGTCTAAGGGGATGTTACAACCATTACCCATACCCGAATGGAAATGGTAAAACATCACTATGTACTTTGTCACTGGACTTCCTAAAACATCCAAAGGCAATAATGCTATATGGGTCATAGTTGATCGTCATATAAAGTCTGCACACTTCATTTCTATTAGAGAGGATTTCTCTCTAGATCAGCTTTCCAGGATATATGTAAAGGAAGTGGTAAGATTGCATGGAGTACCACTTTCTATTATATCTGATCGGGATCCATGGTTTACCTCAAAGATCTGGAGAAGTCTTCAGTATACTCTGGATACAGAGGTGAGTTTCAGCACTACTTATCATCCTTAGATAGACGGTCAGTCTGAGAGGACAATTAAAACTCTAGAAGATATGTTGATAGCTTGCTCTATGGATTTCAAAGGTGGTTGGGATCAACACCTACCTTTGGTGGAATTTTCTTATAATAATAGATTTTACTCCAGTATTCAGATGGCTCCTTATGAAGCTCTCTATGGAAAGAAATGCAGGACTCCAACTTGCTGGGATGAAGTTGGGGAATGAAAGCTATTAGGACCTGATCTTGTTGATGAGATGGCAGAAAAGGTCCGATCTATTCAACAACACAATAGAGATGCTCAGAGTCGACAAAAAAGTTATGCGGGCAACCGAAGAAAATACCTATACTTTGAAGTGGGTGATAAAGTGTTCTTACGAATATCTCCTTGGAAGAGAGTAATGAGATTTGGAAAGAAGGGAAAGTTGAGCCCTAGGTATATCAGTCCTTTCGAAATACTGGATCGTGTTGGGAAGGTAGTTTACCGATTGGTGATTCCACCAAATCTCTCCCAAGTTCACGATGTGTTCCAGGTATCTCTCCTGAGAAAGTACATACCTGATCCTTCACATGTACTCAGCTCAGAAGTTGTACTGCTGGAGCAAGATCTTTCTTATGAAGAACATCCGATAGAGATTCTGAATCGTAGCGAAAAAGTCCTACGGAACAAGACCATTCGCTTCGTGAAAGTTTTATGGAGGAACCACCAATTATAAGAAGCTACATGGGAGCTTGAGGATATGATGAGGGAGAAGTATCCTCATCCGTTTTTTACAAAGTGATGAATTTCGAGGGTGAAATTCATTTTAAGGGGGGTAGAATGTAACACCCGAGACTTTTATGAGAAATATTTTGTTTTTATGTTATATACATCATCAAAGGAATCTTTCACTACACACAACACTAGCTTGTATTTCTTTACACGCAATCGCGGCCTTCCTCAATAGCTTGTGTTGTACGCAATACCGAGTTTCACTAAACAATGATATGCTATTAAAATATTATTAAAACTAGCCATTATGAATAGTAATACCAACTTTTTGAAATTTTGTAAATTTTATTTTTCAAAATGGACTTAATTTTTGGATTCGGAATATCGAAATTAGCCTAGGGTGAAATTTTGGTATTTTTATGAAAACTTTCAATTTTTGATGAATAGTGAAAACACTGGGTTAATATTTAAAAACCAACTTTTTATTTAAATAATTATTTATTTTATTTAAATTTATTTTAGGTCAAAATTGATACATAATACCTATATAAGTTCAATGTAATTCATTGGAGTCATTTTATAATAATTTTAGATATATAAAAATTTTATTGAACTTTTGACCGTCTTTTACCCACCTCCTAGGAGAATTTGCAAATTTACATAAAACTTAATTTTACCACTTTTGTGAATGGAATTTCAAAAATACAAGAGACACGGTTGATGTCAGTAAATAAAATGTGGTTCAATGAGATGAAAATAATTTTTGGTGAATAGTAACTTGTTACTTTTTTTTACCACAGTTAAAAGTAAATTGGGTAATTAAGGGTAAAAATGATATTATTATTACCCTAAAACATGTCCTAATTCTATTGTATAAGTGTAATTCGACCAAAACCAACCTTAGGAATAAAATATGACCATTTAGGCCCACTTGGATTAGATTAGGACATTTATTATTAATTTATTTAAAGAAGGGTTAAAATAGTTAAAATCAAAGTTTAATAACTAAATCATTTTTAATATAGGGTTATAAATAAGATAAATTAGACTATAAATATTCATTAGAAATATAAAAATATTTCATACATAATTGTATTTTATTTTTAATTTTTAGACAATAAATAATTTAATTTATATATGACACAATGATGATGTAGTAATTATCTTATTATTGAAATATTGACATAATTGATGTTATAAATACCCAAATAAATGTAATTTGATACTTTTTATGAATACTAATAATTTTATATGTTAATATTACATGTTAGTATTTATTTAATTAACCTTTTTCGAACTAATCATTTTGTTATGATTTTCACAAAAATCAATTACCAAATAGTGTCAAAATTGACATAAAATAGTTTTTAAAACAAGTATTATATTATTAATTGTTATTTTATTTCTAAAAATATAAGGTTCCCCCAAATGACTTAGATAAGGTTATATATATTAATAATAAACAACTTGGGGTTTTTTTGACTTGTTATAGTAAGTTTATTAACCTTGTAGTGTAAGAAAACAAGAAGACACGGTAAAAGTAAAATTATTTAACTTAAATTTAAATCTAAATGATAAGGTTAAAATAGAAACCTAAACTTGTCTAAATTATATTTTATGAGAGGATTTAGACCCATCCCCACTTTATCTTCGAAATATTTTAATTTTGAGCTATTTAAAACTGAATATGACTTTATAATAAAATAATATTTTTAGTTTTTCCAAAGGTTCCCCTCTCCTCCCTTATAAAAGGGCACCTCCTCCCTCTATTCCTCACACCACTTTGAGCCTTCAAGCTCGTCCAAACCCTAAAAATTTCTCCTCTACACTTCCCTAGAAACATCCTATAGGTCCTGGTATTCTTCAAAGACCAATTTTAGTGCCCAAAAAGGAGGTCTCAAAGAGGCGCTTCAAAGAAGAGGTAATGTCTGTTACCGATTCTTTCAACTTTATTTCTTCTTCCACTTATTCTTCTTTAGTTGTTTCATTATGAAGTAATAACATCAGTATAAGTAATATAATGATATGTTATTATAAGTATGAAACAACCCTATTTCACCATCTATCCATCCTACAGAAAACGACACACCGCGCGTGCGTACGTACGGAATACTGTCTCCATGCCATGTTGTAATCTATTTTCCACCACCACCTTACTTGGATGGGTATAATGGTGTAAATAATAAATATATATATGATTATTGTAAATTTATTTTTAAATAGTATAAATAAACTCCAATACAATTCCACGATCATGGGAACGATATCATCGCTTGTGCGTACGTACGGAATACCGTCTCCACGATGTGATGCGACTCGTTCTACATGATTTTTCATTTCATAATGATTACATAAATGAATTGAGTGAATAAATATGATATATATTACAATAATCCCATTATTTAAATTAGTTATCTATAACCTAAAAATAAGAATAAGAATTTATTCAACAAAACACGCATAAGAACAAAAAGTAATAAACACCCGAATAACTAAGAAACACCCGAATAATAAGTAGTAATGAAATATTACTAATAAGAAGCTAAGAATATGACCATATATGATATCATAACAATGAGTATGATTCTGGAATAAGTCAATGACATTATTTAAATCATTATACAGGAGGTTCGGACACTTACGAAGCAAATTAGACCTAATGTAAGGGACAATCTCGCAATCTCAATTTTTATCCGAGATTGTTTATACTTCAAAATTTACTAGGGAATATTTATCATCCCCATACATGTTTCCTCAGTATGTAATATTATTTATATACTCCTACAATTTTTTAAATCTAATTTTACCCTTCGGTGAGTTTTTATTAAAAGATATGAAAGGAATCTTTTGTCGTTTTTCGTACGAGGTACTTTTCGACTTTTCCGACAAAAGTACGAGAAGAATGTTTTTTTAACTTATACGGCATGAATGGATTTTTAAAACATTATTTCCAAGAATCTTACTTTACAAGTTTTCAAGTTTATTTTTAATCAACTTATTTTAGTTTAAAATTGTATGACATGTTAAGAAAGGAAAAATATTTTTGAAGTATAAAGGATATTTTCCTCAAGAATGGAGTTCAAGTGTTTTATCAAAAGTATTTTCCATCTAAGATAATATAGGGTTCTGTTTCTATCCCTATTATTACATTGATTTTATTATGTTGTGATGGAATTATTTTTATGAATTCCTTTATCTTATATGAATTGTTTTATAATGACACGATGTTTAAGAATCCCATTTTTGTTACATGGGTTATGTAATGATGTATGATTTTTGATTTTTTGGCACACATAAGAATGGTATAATTATGAGATGGGTGGGACCTATATCTCCCTCCAATGCATTGGGTAAAGATTTATATCTCATGAGATAGACATGTCTGGAATGGCAGGTTAAACCGGTTCAGTGAAACAGGACTGAACTCGGTTCAGAAATGGACTTTGTCCGCTAAGATAGTCTTTGCTATGAGTCTTGACAACTAAGAAACGATTCTCTATGATTATGTGTGTATGCCACAAAGATTCATGTTTTAAGTTATGATTATTCCGATTATATTTCACTACTATGATTTATCCCATGTTATGAAATTATGATTTCTTTTGACGGTTAAGATTTCCAAAATGTTATGTTCTTATGAATATGATGTAATTGATATTTATTTTGTTTACCATTACTGAGCATTTGAGCTAACCCTTTTGTATGTTTTCTTTCCCTAGGTCAGGAAGAATGATATTAAGTAAGATATGCCAAAAGGGACTATAGATATGATGAAATAAATGGGAGACACTGTAGATTCTTTTTGAACAAGTTGTTTATGTTTACCAGTTTCTAAAGACACTATACCTATACGGTCCTTTCATGGTTTTATTATATGTTGTAATAAGTATGCTTCAATTTTGAAGTATTAACCAAGTATGTAAAGTATGGTTAATTATATATCCAATTCCTATTTCAATAAAACAGAGATGTGTAAGGTGATTAAGCCCATCTATAAAACTATGGAGCTAAAGTGGGTCATTCATGGGTATTTCAACACTGTGCTGAAACCTGAAGAAAAAATGGATATATCTTCAAATGAATTTCCTCTATGGAATTATCCTCATGTATTGATTAATGAAACCTTTTTTAGGACACTATTGTAGGTGATAATGTTTCATGGGGTAGATATACTATGAATGGAAGACAAGAAAGTAGGCTTGATAGATTCTTCATTCAAATGGAGGACAAGTGTTCTGCAACTGGAGTCTCATGGTTTACACTTCCATGAATCACATTGATCATAAAATTATCATTTTTCAAGTCTCTGTGCATATGGAATGTTCAAAACATCTTGTATTTTAGTTTAATAATGGAGGGTTTTTTATTCTTAGATGTAAGGAAATTTTTTTAGAGGCTAATAAATTTTAACCCATTGACATCCTGTTTCAAAAGCTTTCTAGGAAACATAAGCACACCAAGGGGATGTTGAAATAATGGATTCAAAAATCATTTTACATAATATAATTGGATATTAGGGCTACTGGGGAACATCTTGACAATCGTCAGATTATGAATCAACATCAGAATGCACCCTCTCGAGATGAGATACAAGGCCAAAATAGACTGGATAATCTCCAAATTATCATGGAATGGATGGAAAAAATCAACTAAATATAAAATGTATAAAGGATGGGGATCAAAATTCGATGTTTTTTCATATATTTTACAATGTGAAGAGAGATAAAATGGGAAATAAGGCTATTGTAATTAATGTAATTACCTAAACCATTGAAAAGGAGATCACTCAGGAAACTGTAGAGGACTTTCGGGGGATTTACTCTGAAAATGGGCTGGATAATACACACAAAATTCATGATAATATCAATAAATGAATTGAATATAATCATAATCAGAGTCTTATAATATCCTCATCCATGGAGGAAGTTAAGGTTGTGCTTTGCCCCCTTAACATGGACAGTCCTCATTTCGTTTGATTCACTAATAATTTTTTCATTTTTTATTAGGATATCTTACTAGATTATATTACCCTAGAAATCAAATAATATTACATTAACTCCCCCGTGCCTTATAGGGGAATGCATGTTTCATTTCCTTGATACACGAAAAAGAAAAATTCACTTGATGGAAAAATATTTCAAGCATGTTTCTCTTGGGAACACGATTCCAAAAATTATCTGCAAGATCCTATGGAATATGTTGGGTGGTCTTGTGAAAGATCATATCTCCATGAATTAATTATGATTTTTTCCTATAATAAACATTGATATTTCTTTATTTACAGCTTTATAAGGTGTTGATTTTTTGAGAAGTAAAGCTAAGGATGGAAATTGTTCTCCTAAAATAGACATCTATATGGCCTTTGACACATTTAAATGGTGCTTACTCTATGCTATTTCAGAAGGTATGGATTTTCAACAACTTTTATCAAGCATTTCAATTAAATTCTCAACTCTTGTCAGATTACTATTCTTATTAATGGATCACCCAAAGAATACTTTCAGTGCACCAGAGGTGTGAGATATGGTGATCTTATTTGAGGACTTCTCTTTTCTAGTGTTAATGACTAGTCGAGAAGATTTATTAATGACCTATATCATATTTGTCTCTATATGAAAATTACATCTAGTAGGAATGATTATTTTTTATCACATATTCTGTGTTCATATGATATCATTTTCTTAGATATTCTTCTTAGAAGATGATATCCACTATTAAAGGCATGTTTGAACATTATCAAAAGGTTACTGGACAATACATTAGTTTGGAAAATCCTTCATTGTATTTGAAGAGGTTTTAAAAATTGTTAATAAAAATATAATAATAAAGAGTTCTGGTGTTTTGAGAGGATCCCCCCCATTTCACTATCTTGGTGTTCCTTTATTCTGGGGAAATGTGGAGATGAAATATCTTAAAGACATACAACTAGGAATTTTTAACCAAATGGACCAGTGGAAAGGGAGAGTCATCTACCATGACTCTAGGGTATTCCTTCTCAATTCTACGACTACATATATGTTTTTTTACTACTCACTATATAGATAGACCAAAACAATAATTAAAGAACGTCAAGGGAAGATTAGAAATTTCATATGTACTGGTTTAGTTAATGAAAAGAAGCAGATAAATGTTTCTTGGAAGGAGTTCATTAAACCAATTGGTTTGAGAGGGATCAGAATTAAAGTCCATAATATCTTTAATGAATAGATAATTGGGAAGATCACTTGGAACATAATTTCATCTAAAATATCCACTATTTTTTATCAAACAGGTTCAAAAGGATGCTGATAAATGGTTATAGACATCAACTTGCATCCTTTTTTTCAACATCCATTATGAACACCTTCAACAAAAATCAATTCCGATACTAAATGGACTATGATCAGAGACTCCCATCTCAACTTATGGAATACCACTTGGCTTTACAGTCCACTGTATGATGTTTTCCTCATTCCCTATTAGGAATATCATATGTCAAATGATTATTTACTATATTAAATTTATATCTTTCATTGGTTATTTCTAGATCATATTAACCTGGAAATTCTTAGGTATAGATTTATGGAATGTGACACCCTAATATGTAAGCTTAATTAGCATGAATATTTCAATACTATGTAGTTTTATAAGCTGGAATGTGATGGTATTAACAAGCCTCCAACATATATTATGATGTTTATCACTTTCTTCATATGGACCCCATGGTTTATTCTAATGTGGATGATCTAGAAACACCAATTACCCACCCTGTATCAAGATACAAAATATGAACACCATATTTATTCATCCTTTTATCTTTCCTACTATGAAAAAAGGACATAAACAAGTTGTTCTAGGCCTATTATTTTTCTCATGATATATGGGATTAAATCACTACATTGTTTGTCCTATACATTGATAGACACATGCAGTTTGACACCTTCTTGGAGATGAACTGTGATATGGAATTTAGTGAGTAGATTTTTAGTCTTCTCCTGGAAGAATTTGGTTCTATAATTTCATCTATATGGAGGGAAAAAATAACATACTATTTGATTGGAAACAAGCCTCTATAAAGAAGTAAATGATAGTGTTATACAAGGAAGTCCATGTAGCATCAATGATACAAACAAGACATATGTCTAACTCTATACATATTCTAAATATTATCAGGTTATTGGGTGTAGTAGATCAACTGAAGAAGCCAAAAATGATGAAATTCATCTGGTGGATTCTTTAATCCATTTATGGATCAATGTAAATGTTAATGGGATTTCTTCAGGAATTCTAGGGCCTTCAGGATATGGAGGCGTATTTCACACATATCATAGCTTTATTAATGAAATTTTTATAATTTTACTAGAATTAGAACAACCTATGAAGATGAGTTTCTCTCTATGGTCTATGAAATTGGGTATGATGTACAATATAATTGGGAAACACTGTGGAATGAATTAGACTCTAATTTTTTTTACGGTCTTGAAAAAAAGAACACATGATGTGCCTTGGAGTATTTTACCCCTTTGGAATGAGTGTCTCATCATGGCCACTCATATCAACATGGAAATCTCTCATGTGCACTTGGAGACATATCAAGTTGTTGATGTGTTGTCCAATAATTTGGTTATGGAAATGGATATGATGTGGTCTTTCATGACCCCTGAATACTAGGTTTCAATGGTAGATATTGATATGTGTGGTGTGGTTAAATATATCTTATTTAAAAATCCATTGTAACCTTAACACTTCTTATCTTATTTATATATATATATTTATTCTAGGATCAACTTTGACCAGATCATGGTATTTATAGGTAATAAAGTGAATGGTAAAAAATATTCAACCTAAATAAAGCTAATTATAAACATACCATAGAATGGATTTGGATTATACAAATAAAATATATCTCTAGGGGATCATAAGTAAAATAATATTTTTATTTAATTGTTTAATATAAATATCATATAGTTTCATTAAAAATAATTATGAGGAAAATAACAATTTTACTTTGAAAATATCATTTTTAAAACTAGTGTTCATAAAAAAAAATTCTAATAATATTACTATAAATTAAAATTTTAAAACTTGTAAAATAATATTTAAAATAATGAGTGGTCATAAGGGTGTGAAATTTTATTCATGTCATACAAGTTAGAACAAATATTCCTTCCTCATTTTTGGTAAAATCCAAACACGAGTTGTTTTGATAATGACATGTCGATTACTTTTATAAAATATAAAAAAGTAAAAATTAGTAAGAATGACTTTAATAAATTAGTTTTAATCTCTAAAAACTTTTTTTTTTGATTTTTTTATAAAACATGGGGTTTGATGAATAATGATTTCTAACTACAGAGAGAAATAAATCCATATTTTTTTAAAAACACTTTATAAATAATTTTTAGTACCAAAGTGTGGAAAATAGAAATATTACATAAAAAAAATTTATGAATAAATAGATTAGAAAAAAAATATATTGAGTTTAAGATATAAATATCAATTAATTACCCAATGGGAGACTTATAAAAAAATAATGGCAAATAATGATGACATTATGAAATTAACTTTAACCACATTGGTATCTTTCGAATTAGAAGCCCCATGAAAGAAAGAAATTAAAATGAATCATTAAATAAAATTTATTTAAATTAATTCATTATATAACATTCAAAATGGAATTTATACACAACACACAAAATAAATATGTGTTTATTATTACGTATGTCTCAAGGAAGTAATAGTGAGATGAGAAACCCCATCCTTGAGTCTGACTCATCACGTATGTCATTTATCTTCTTGAATAATAATCTTATATTAATTATTTTATTTCTTAGAACCATTTTTAAAGTTTATTATTACATTTATTTCAAATATATACATTTTATATATGATGGATTAATCAATTATGTTTATGTCTGATGTTCTGATGATATTTTTCTTATGTTCAAAAATTGACTTTGTGAGCTCAAATGGGGTTTATGTGGTCATTATTTAAACATATAAAGAGTAAAAATCAAGAAATAATTACCATAAATATACATCAATTATATTATTAAAACCAAACATTAAACATGGTTATGAAAAAATAACTACATTAGAAATATTGTGAGGCAAGGTCGCACGTACAGATGAGTAACACTTCAATTTTTAAATGATCATTATGGAAAGAAGGTAATAAATATTTTAACATTATATATTTATAATATTATAATATATATAATATTATTCATCTAACAATACTTATATATACCATCCATGTGGTGTGGTGATGAAAATATAGTCACATCACTTTGTGAGGGTTGTTGTCCACAAGCACTTAAACGACATTATAATTTTTTAGTGTATGATATAAAATGATATATATTATATTTTTAGAATGAAAAATATGAAATTAATATCATAATTATTTTATTTATATAAAATATAATAATTTAAATTATCTTTATTAACTTCAATGAAATGATTTAGTAAAAATAAATCACATCGCTTCGCAAGGCGGTAGTCTGCCGTACAGATGAACGATGTTATCGTATCCCCTACCGAATAGAAAGTGAAAAGGTATATATATGATATATTCACTAATAAGTTATAATTATTATATAATTATAATATATAAATATTTTAGATCCATCATTATACCCAATCGTGATAGGTTCTGATGGAAAGCTTGTCACATCTTTTCGTGAGGCAGTAATCCACCATACTCCCAAGTGATGTTATTATTTCTCATTTTAGTGAAGAGAAGACGGATATAGGTCATGTAGATAAAATATTAACATATCATAATAATTGAAATAATTTATTATTATATAATAATAAATGAATAATATTTTATGGAGTTTTAAGAGAAAATAAATCAATAATGTATAGTTTAGAATTTTACCTCCTCTTGTACAACCTCTTTAGGGTTACATCAAATGTATTCCTATAATGAAATTTTGACCAAACCATGGATTATTGAATTATGGGAATGAATATGGGAATTTTTTTTGGTATTTATAGAACCCAAAGGTTTTTAATATGTAAATAAGAGAGGTTTTGGAGTATCTTTTTATAGTTTAAGTGAGTTTCAGACTTGTAGTTTTTGGAAATAAAACAGTGTACCCACATTTTCAACATGCCAAAAGGGTCATAAATGAAGTATTATATAGATTTAGATATTATATGGTTTAAATATATCCATAAAATTTATTTATAAAAGGTTTTACATCATTTTAACTTGTTTCTGTTTTATTTAACCCCGATAAACCCAATTTTACCTTAACCATGTAAATTAATTTTTACAATTTTCATAATTACTTATTGTGAAACATTTAGTTGAAATTATTAGATAAATGAATTATTTTGAATCCAAATATAGAATACATTTTTAAATGTTGTATTATCTAATGTGGAAAATTTTAATATAAAATTAACCATATAGACACAACAGGAAAGCAAGATTTTCAAAGAGAAAAATGTTCCAAAGATTACAATGTTTTTATATTAATATTCAATAGAAATATGATCCCACTAACCTAAATTGGATTAAAAATTTATAATTTATTTAATTTTACATTAAAATATTAATAAAATATGACTTATGTTATTAAATAATTTAAATGAAATGGTAGTTTTTAATTAAAATACAGTAATTTAATATTGATAAAAATAATTTTTATTTTCAAAAAATTATCAAAAATTCACTGAAGGAAGATTTTAAAAAATATATTTCAAAAATTAAGTTTAGTTTTTTAAATAAATTTTCTAAAATTGGTAAAAACTAATTTTAAATAATTTTCAAAAATTCTGACCAGGCCACTTTTTAAGAAAATATAGTTTTTTGTAAAAAAATTCTTTTTTTATAAAAGGATTCATAATTTATTTATAATAAATTTATATCCATTTAATTTATTTTATATATGTGTAAAAAATATAATATTACTAATTTATTTACTAAAATTCATAACCTAGAACTTAATGGAATGGTTATAATGGTAATGTTTAAATAATAATATTTTAATAGAGTCTTTCATTTTGTTTTA
Source organism: Viscum album (assembly GCA_963277665.1). Lineage (NCBI taxonomy): Eukaryota > Viridiplantae > Streptophyta > Magnoliopsida > Santalales > Viscaceae > Viscum > Viscum album. Next base: position 2,102,497,286 of record OY728140.1, on the reverse strand, counting down.
ACATTAAGTTTCGTGCATTGAAATATATTGAAGAGATTTAATTAATTTAAAGTGAAATGTAATTTAAATTCATGGGGTATTATATTCTATTATAATCATGGTGTTTCATTTCATATACAATATTGAACATGGGGTTCCTATTTTAAAATATTATGGTTCCATAATCAGCCCATTTATTAAATTTCATCCTCTAACTTTTATATTGATCTCGATAATAAAGGGTTTGAAATTTGAAGTTACCTTTGTTGTGGAACCACATTTTAAAAATGTTTAATCAAAAACCATATTAATAAGAGAGAAAAAGAATTATAAATGTCATATGGAATAATAGATAACTTGGTTTTAATGTTGGATAAAATTGGAGGCAAGTGATGATATGGACATGGAAGAAAATCGTAGTAATTATATAGAGTGATATGGGCCATTGATAAAAATAAATATAATAATTAATTGAAGGTTAAGGACTTGAAATACATAAATATGTGATGATTTAAAATCCTATTATTTCGACATAAATGAAGGTATTAGGATTTTTTTTCAATATCCTTTTTCGTATAGTTGAATAATTCCATTACCATCTAGACTGTGAATATATGAAAATGAACTAACTTGATATATTTTTATGTCATCATCACAATTTTATATATTTTTGTCCATCAATCGATATTCAATTAATCTCTTACTCCATAAAATGAATATCCAAAGATGATTTTTTATGCATGCAACTCTAAAATTATCATTTATTGGATCATTATATCCTTAAAAAACAAGATATTCCTTCATTCTTCATTAAACCCAAAATAGTTATAAAAAGTTATCCAATTGAACCAAAATTTCAACTTAATAAATTCCATAAATATTTGACCGTAAGGATCATCTAAAATACATCTAACCAAATTCAATTTCCTCAAATTTTTAATGGAGGATCCCAAGATGATATTATATTCCCTAGAAATAATAATGTGTTCATTAATGTTATATTAAAAATTTCATGACCTGTTCCCCCAGGGCCAGTGCCGTGACTACCCCTAGCCCGCCTTCCATAGGCCAAGGGCTGGCGACTAGCACCAAAGGCGTAATTCCCTAAAACTGGTAAGGAATTGCCTTTATAAAGTATAAAAAACACAACAAAGCACACAGCTGGATATGAAACACTAAAAAAATGTTTAACAAAAGAGTACTGAAAGTAAAAGGGGCTGGAAATAAAATCCCAACTATAGAGTACAAGAAACTGAAAGTACAATTACAACTGAGGAGAAAAAACAAAAAGAGCTACTGGGTCGTCCATCGGGTTCCTACCTGAAGGGTAGGTATAGATCGCCTCCTCAGCACTCCATGTCCATCTATCTCCTACATGTACTGTCACGTCGTATGGTCCACCTCTGGGTACTGTTTAGTCCTGGTACTCTCAGCCTTAATCAGCGATGTCCGTCATCTGCATCCAACACAACGAGGTACGGGCATAAATCATGTAGGGGTGAGTATAACGATAATCATTAGGGACCCCGAGACCCTCAAGGTCTCACAAAATCCAACATGGATAAACCACAAAGTAAGAAATCAACAGATACCCCCACTTGGGTATTTTCCCATACATATACCTATGTTATCATGTAATCCATCTCAATCATGAAGAAATCACAAAAGTTACTGACTCAGCTCAAAAAAGGATTTATTCAAGGGGTAAAACATTTTGAACCCTCGGCTGCTGGAGAACTCCTCCTCTATCAAGTACAGTGGGCCTACCACCACAACCAGGCACTTCCCACTAACCTTGAACTGCTGAGGTACTCCTCCTGTCGAGTACCGTGGGTTGGCTGTGTCACACAGAGGCGCTCCCCACAATGGTTTTGTCGCCACAACCAGGAGCTTCCCCTCATAGCCTATAGAGGTACTCCTCCTATCACGTACTGCAGGTCTGCCTCCACAACTAGGAGCTCCTCTACCTTGGGTATGCCACCACAACTAGGCGCTCCCCACTGGGCTAGTCGAGTCACTCCAAGTCAATCTGTCAGCAGTCGTCAAGTCTCAGCCAACTACTAGGTTCCCTATCAAATGATCACTTGTCTCCGAAATATCCAATCCAAAATATACTCGTCTATGATCAAACTAGCATGAAGTCCTACTAAGAATTATCTCAAAGGTCCTCCACATCATAGGGGTCTCAACACAACTGACGGCGTGTCAATCGGACGCTCGCTCTCTGAGTTATTAGCCTTCTAGTCTCGGGGGCCCAGTTAGATTCGTACACAATCCAACCTGATCGTATCTCAACTATACCCCAAACTCCAGTAGGGTATACACAAAGGGATTTTCATGCTCCAAGAATTCCAGCGCCGCTGACGGTTCGTCAAACGGGCGTTTGGTGCTAAATATATGGCAAAAATAAGCGCAAATGGGTCATAGTTGGCCTGGGTCCGGTCAGACCCGGTTGGACTAACCCGACCTAACCCAGTCTTGGATGACCTGGTTCTGGTCGACCTGACCCATCGTGTGGGCCAGCTCAGTGGGTTCGGCGGGGCCTGTTGGGCCCAACCCAACAGGCCGTGAGGGCGGTTCAGCATTAAGGGTGCCGTGTAGGTGGCTCGACCCGGTGGCGCGGAGCCGGTTATGCCCGGAGCGTTGTGAAGGTGCTGCCTGTTTAGCTGGGGGAAGTGAGGCTGGGGAACAAGGGTGCAGCCGGTGGGGCGGTACGACCAGCAAGGCAGCGCGGCCGGCGGGGCGGCGTGACTGGTGGGGCGGTGCGACTGGTGGGCCGTCGCGACCGGCGGGGCGGCGAGGCCGGTGAGGCGGCGCGACCGGGGTGCTCGTGGCCGGGGTGCAAGGTGTATTTTGGCTGGTGATCAGAATGCTAGAGGGGTAGTGCGGGTCATGGAGGCCGCAAGCGGTGTGGTCTTAGGCTTCATCACCATTTCGAAGAACACCACAAAGAATATCGGTGGGGGGTCGGGCCTTGTCAGTTTGTCCCAGACCCTCCGCATTTAGAGTGGTAGCATATGGTTCACAAGAACGAAGCAAAGAACATCATGGAAGATATATTAAAAACATCAATTTCCATAATCCCTCATTTAACAAAATATTCCAAACCTGTAAGGAAAAACATCTGTATATCAACTTGATAATAAGTTGGTCCGTGTTCTCTGTTTTAGAAGGAAAGAATAAATTGAATAATATCATATTTATAATAAAATATCTAACTTGTTCGTTGTTCATTGATGGGGTAGCGGGGAAGAATATGACCCATTGGGAAAATACGGATGTTGATTCACTGCAGACGAGGACGTCTCACGTTGGAAGGAGTTCTGAGGAAGATGGTCGAAGTCGAGGTCAACATTCTTCGTCGGTGGATTATTTTTCGCCAGTGGAAGCGTTCTTCGTGGAGGAAGCATTCTTCATTGGAGAGTTTTCTCCCAAGATCTCTAATCCTCCTTTTCCAACCTTTTACCAACAAATTAATAGGTAGCCCTGCCAAATAATATATTATCTATTATTTAGTTTGTTGGGTTTAAAATTAAAATTGTAGAATTTAATTAAATGAGTTGTCTCACTTAATTAAAGTGGGAGGGTTGACACCATTACTTAAGGGGGGGGGGGTGTTGGTGACACCATTAATGGTATAGGTGGTCAAGAGGCTCTCCCTCATTTATGATGGAGTTGAGAGGTTTTCCTCAATTAAATGGGGGGTTTAGTCCTAGGTGGTCCCCACACCGTAACCTCTCATGGGAGGTTAGGTTCGGGTGGGACCCACCACCATAACCTCTCATGGGAGGTTAATGTGTGGTGGTCCCCACATCCAACTTCCACTTGGGTGGTTATAATAGATAAAATAAAATAAAACATGCACTTATTTTATTTTATTATTTCTATGAAAAACCCAAAAAACTAACTTTCACCCTCGACCAACTACCATTGAGGTGAAATTCCTCATAACCGAATACCGGTGTTGTGAGTTCAGCTGTGCCCTCAGATTTCAATTCCAAGCACCGGTTCAAAAGTTATAAAAACATACTTTTATGTTTACTAAACGCACCCGAACAAAACTTCAGAAATTGATTCCTGGCACACCGGGCCTCAGAATCATGTGCCGTCAATTTTCAAGGACTCGTAAAATTACCATATATTAAAAAAATTACACAGAAATTCTATGTATTTACATTCTCTCCACCTCAAGTCTTTACGTCCCTGTAGGCTACAACTCGAACTATGGGAACAAGTGGGGGGGACTGCGCATAAATCTGAGCATCCTACTACCATGTGCTCTCCTAGAGGTTCCTGTGCTTCCAACGAATGCGCACCAGAGGTATTGACCATCCAAAAAGGACCTGATCTTGTCGATCCTCAATCTCTATTGGAACCTTTGTAAAAGTCTCCCCATCATCGACGTCCAGCTCACCATGGTCGATGATGTGGGAAGGGTCATGCAAGTATCTCCTCAGTTGGGATACGTGGATGAAGTCATGCACCTGGTGCAACTAAGGTGGAAGAGCTAAGAGGTAAGCCAACTATCCAACTCTGTTGAGGACCTGGAATGGTCCGAAGAATCTCAGAGATAACTTTTCTCCTCAGCAAAATCTCTGTAGACCTCATTGGGGTGAGACCCAAACAAAGACATGGTCACCATCCTCGAACTCTAGAGGTCTCCGTCTTCTGTCATCATACGACTTCTGCCTACTATGTGCTGTCTTCATCCACTCCTGGATGATCTATATCTTCTCTGTGGTAGCTTTTACCAACTCTGGTCCCACCAGTGCTGACTCCCCTAGGTATGTCCATCACAAAGGTGATCTGCAAGGTCGCCCGTATAATGCCTCAAAAGGTTCCATCTCAATGGTGGAGTGATAGTTGTTGTATGAAAACTGCACCAAAGGTAAGTGATCCTCCCAGATGCAACTGAAGTTGAGGAAACAAGCATGTATCATGTCCTCGAGGGATTGAATGGTCCGTTTAGTATGGTCATCCATCTGTGGATAAAAGGCGGTGCTCAAACGAAGATACATCCCGAAAGGCTACTACAACCCCTTCCATAGACAGGAAGTAAAATGTGCATCATGATCGGAAACGATCGTCGATGGTGCTCCATGTAACTGCACAATCTCATGCACATAGAGGCACCCCAATCTCTCTACTGAACCCTGTTCTTTGATCGGTAGTAAGTGGGCCAACTTGGTGAGTTGGTCGACGATCACCCAAATCGAGTCATGACCCCTGGATGCACGTGGAATTCTTGACACGAAGTACATGGATATCCCATCCTACTTCTACTCTGGGACCTCTAAAGGCTGAACCAAGCCTGCTGGTACCTGGTGCTCTGGATTCACTTGCTGACAAGTGAGGCACCGAGAGACAAACTTTGTAATTTCTTTCTTCATTCCCGGCCTCCAGTGCTATCGTCAGAGGTCCTGGTACATCTTTGACACTCTTTTATGTACCTCTAGAGGGGATATGTGGAACTCCCTAAACACATCCTCCTGAAGTGACACTGTTACCATTGTACATCCCCTTAAGATAATGACGTGCTCCCCACCTTCAGAAAATCCATCAGGTGCATGTCCTATGGATATCTGAGCATGTTATGTCTCGCAGTCAGTGTCCCCACATTGTGCCTCCCTAAGTTGCTGAAGAAGTGGGGGAGTGACTGTAAGAGACTGACAAAAAGTATCTCCATCCCAATCCACAAAGGATATCTGCAATGTGGCCAACTGCTCTATCACCTCACCATGAAGCTGTATACTAGATCTCCTACTGAGTGCATCAGCAACAATGTTCCTCTTCCTAAGAGAATATACTATCTCGAAGTCATAGTCCTGGAGGAACTCAAGCCGGTGTCGTTGTCTCAGGTTCAGGTCCTTCTCAGAGAAGATATACCTAAGACTCTTGTGAATAGAGTACATGAAAAAATGCTTTCCCATTAGATAGTGTCTCCATATCTTCAAAGATAATACCATTGGTGCTAACTCTAGGTCATGGGTAGCATAGTTCTGCTCATGATGTCTTAGCTGTCGAGAGCCATATGTGATCACTGCTCGCTCCTGCATCAGGACACATCCGAGTCTGATCCCTGATGTGTCGCAGTAGACTACGTACCATACGCCTTCCTCTGGAAGCCTCAATATGGGGGCACTAGTCATCCTCTGCCTTAGCTCCTGAAAGCTCTTCTAGAATTTCTCTGACCAAACAAATGGTTTCCCCTTCTTTTTCAAGGCTGATAGTGGTTCTAAAACTCTGTAGAAATATAGAACAAATCTATGGTAGTATCTAGCCAAACCCAGGAAACTTTGTACCTCTTTCACCCTTCTGGTTGGCTTCCATGAAAGTATCACCACAATCTTTGCTGGATCCACTACAACTCCAGCCTTCGAGATGACATGTCCCAAAAAGTGAACCTCTCAGATTTAGAACTAGAAATTTGAGAGTTTACCATAAATATGGTGCTCTCAGAGTGTGTCCAGCACTACCTGCAAATGATAGGCATGCTCCTCCTCAGTAGTCGAGTAGATCAGAATGTTGTTGATGAAGACGATGAAAAAGAGATCGAGGTATGGCTGAAATGTCATATTCATGTGTCCCATGAACACTGCTGGAGCATTGGTTATGCTGAATGTCATAACCAAGAACTCGTAGTGGCTATATCGACATCTAAAGGATGTCTTTTGCACATCCTCATCTCGAAATTGAGCTGATGATAGCCTAATCTGAGGTATATCTTCAAGAACCATCGTGCTCCCTTCAGCTGATCAAAGAGGTCGTCAATCCCCAAGAGTGGGAACTTGTTCTTCACGGTCACCTGGTTCAGGCGCCGATATCCATCAGAAAGCCTCATGCTCCCATCCAACTTCTTGGAGAATAGAATTGGGGATGCACAAGGTGAAACACTGGGCCGAATGAACCCCTTCCCCTGCAAGTCCTATAGCTGTACCCATAGCTCGCAAAGCTCTGCAGGCGCCATCCAATTTGATGGTGTAGATATTGGTTCCATCTCGGGGTAAACATCAATGTAAAAGTCTACCTCTCAGCGAGGGGGTAGACCTAGAACATCATCAGGGAAGACATCTGTGTACTCATCCACCACTATAGGATAGCTTGGACTCTCCACATCAACTGCTCTGAGGGTAAGGCTAGCCAACTGATGAGTGATCAGCTGCACTCTCCTCCGATTAATACCATCTTGTGCTTCAAAGGCTCCCTTATCGCCGGTGAAGGTAAACCTGGTCCCATCCATGCGGACACACCGCATTTTTTCCTAATACAGTCAATTTGAGCATGGACTGTAGATAACCAGTCCATACCCAAGATGATGTCGTAAGGCCTCGACGCCGCTACTATGAGATCCCAGCCAAAGATCTCACCTCCTAGATTAATCTCACACTACCGAAAGTAGTGCATAATCGTCGAATCCTTTCTCGTAGGAGTCTCTAGCTGTAAGTATCAAGCCAAAAACTCTGTCAGAATATCAGAGCTCCGAACAAGGGAAGTGACAATGAAAGAGTGACTGGAACATGTTTCTATAAGTACTACAAATAAGGTGGAGTCGGCACACCATTCATCACGTAGTGGAGTCTTATACACCTCGAATCATTGTCCACCCATGGGTTTAGTCCTCTTGGAACTCTGTTTCAAATTTCTGCTACCAACTATATATGGCGCCACTACGTAATGATTGATAGTGGGTCTCGCTGCTGGTGACTACTCAGCAAGGAAACTCTCCACCAAGAGGGATCTCTCTAACACCCCCATATGCGTCAGGATGCTGAGTGAGATCAAAGAATCCTTAATCTACCGCCTGAGTCCCTTATCGAAGGTTAGGGCCCTAAAGAATGGGTTCCTCACCATATCAGTGGAGTAGAATGAGAGGCATGTGAACCTCACTGAGTACTGAGCTACATTCATGTTTCCCTGATGCAGATGAAGTATTTCCTGAATGTGCACAACACGAAGAGTGACTCCCCTATCCTTCTTCTCCCTACAGTTGGGGTGGACCTCCCCTATCCACCCTGACCGTAAGGTACAGTAGGATAGGGGGGTCACTCTTTCAGGTGGGAGATCAGGGATTCTGCTCCTTATGGTCGGGGTGGAACTCCTCATGGTGGTGGCGGTAACACCTTGAATCATTGTCCACCCATGGGTATGGTCCTCTTGGACCCTTGTTTTGACTTTTTTCAGCCAACTGTATAAGGATCTGATACGTGATGACTAGTAGTGGGTCTCTCTACTGTTGACTGGTCAGCAAGTAAACTCTCCACCAAGAGGGCTCTCTCTAACACCCCCATCTGTGTTGGGATGCTGATTGAGATCACAGATGCCCTAATCTCTTGCCTGAGTCCCTGCTCGAAGGTTCAGGCCCTAAAGAATGGGTCCCTCACCATATCGGTGGAGTAGCGTGAGAGGTCTATGAAACTCACTGAGTACTGAGTTAAATTCATGTTGCCCTGCTGCAGATGAAGTATCTACTGAATGCGCATAGTGTGAAGAGTTTCTCGAACAAACTCTTCCCGAAACAGGCTCTCAATGTTTTCTCAGAGAAGCGTCATCTCATCGTGAACCTGGAGCATCAAGCTCCACCATCTGCCTGCTTCTTCCTGTAGAAGGGTAGAAACAAGTATCACCATGTGGTCTATTGGTGTCCATACTAGTAAGAAGACTCTCACCACAGCCTCCATCCAATCCTCAGCTGCATGTGGGTCCGTCTCTCCTCTAAACCTGGGTGTCCTCTGGTGTTGGAACTCGTGAAACATGCTCAAGCGGCGTGCACCATCTGCTACTAGGGCTAGTGACATCGGTTTCTCAACGGGTAAAGGTACCGCTGGTGCCTCCACTGGAAAATGGACCTGCACCAAGCCCTCATCGCTCAGTGGGATATCTCTGCGTACAACTCTCATGACTCTAGAAGGTCATCCATGTGGAGGCATCCTGAAATAAACAGAGGCAACATGGTCAAAAGTTATACCTGGTGAGCTAACATAAAGAAAACTTTTGAAAACATACACACAATCAGTGTTTTTGTGCACTGAGTTAGAAATCAGAAGTTAGGATCCTTGTTTATGGATATGTCAGTCGTCGCACCAACACTGGACTCCCTTATCTGAAAACCACACTCATCACCCTTAACACTATTGATTCACAGAAAAGATATGTTTTCTATGTTCTTCAGTATAACCGACACCTATAATACCAATTTTTCATGACCCGTTCCCCTGGGGCCCGCACCGTGACGACCCCAAGCCCGCCTTCTATAGGCTAGGGGCTGGAGACTAGCACTAAAGGAATAATTCACTAAAAATGGGAAGGAATTGGCTTTATAAACTGAAAACAAACACAACAGAGCACAAAATTTTATACGAAACACTAAGTGAAACTGTATAACAAAAGAGTACTAGAAGTAAAAGGGTTCGGAAATACAATCCCTTATGTAGAGTACAATAAACTGAAAGTACAATTACAATTGAGTGAAAAAAAGAAAAACAGCTACTAGGTCATCAACCGTGTTCCTAACTGAATGGCAGGTACATATCGCCTCTTCAGCACTCCACGTTCTTCCGTCTCCTCAGTGTATGGTCACGCTGTACGGTCCACCTCTGGGTACCATCCAGTCTTGGTACTCTCAGTCTCAGTTAGCGCTGTCCTTCGTCCGCATCCAACACAACGAGGTGTGGGCATAACCCGTGCATTGGTGAGTATAACGATACTCAATAGGGACCCCAAGACCCTCATGGTCTCACAAAAGCTAACATGGATAAACCAAAAAATATGAAATCTACAGATAACCCCACTTAGGTATATGACCATACATATACCTAAGTTATAAAGTAATCCATCTCAATCATGAAGAAATCACAAAAGTTACTGACTCAGCTCAAACCAGGATTTACTCTAGGGGTAAAACAATTTGAACCCTGGGTTGTTGGATAACTCCTCCTCTATCGAGTACAGTGGGCCTACCACCACAACAAGGCACTTCCCACTAACCATGGAATTCTGAGGTACTCCTCTTGTCGAGTACCGTGGGTCTGCGGTGTCACACAGAGGTTCTCCCCGCCATGGTTCTGCCGCCACAAGAAGACGCTCCCCCTCATCTCCTGTAGAGGTACTTCTCCTCTCGACTACCGTAAGTCTACCGCAACAACCAGGCGCTCCTCCACCGTGGGTCTGTTGCCACAACCAGGCACCCCCCCACTGGGCTAGTCAAGTCACCCCGAGTCAATCGGTCAGCAGTCGTCAAGTCTCAGCCAGCTACTAGGTTCCTGCACAAGGTTCCTGCACAAATGCTCACTTGTCTCTGGAAGATCCGCTCTACAAGCTACTGGTCGATTCTCCAACTACCACGAAGGCCCATGAGGAAGTATCCCAATGGTTCTCCACGTTATAGGAGTCTCAATGAAAATGACGACGTGTCAATTAGAAGCCCTGTCTGTGAGTTATTATCCTTCTAGTTCCGAGGGCCCGGTTGTATTCGTGCACGATCCAACCTGACCGTACCTCAACTAGACCCCAAACTCTAGTGGAGTATATTCAAAGGGACCATCATGCTCCAAGAATTCCATCACCACTGACGGTTCTTCAAATGGACGTTCAATGCCAAAGATATGGCCAAAAAAATCGCAAATGGGTTGTAGTGGGCCCGGGTCCGGTCCGACCCGGTCGGACCAACCCTGCCCGACACATTCTGGGTCGACCCATTTCGGGTCGACCCGGCCTGACCCATTGGGTGTGGCTCTGCCCGTCGGGTGGGCCAACTAGTTGGGTTCGGCTCGGCCCGCTGGGCCCCGCCCATTAGGCCGCGAGGGCGTTTCGGCACGAAGGGCGCCACATAGGCGGTTCAGCCATGTGGCGTGGAGCTGATTTGGTCTGGAGCGTCGCGAGGTCGCGACTAGTTCAGTCGGGGTGTGTGGGCGCAGCCGGCATGGCGGAACGACTGGTGTGGTGGCGCAGCCGGGGGGGGTTGCCGGCGAGGCGGCACAACCGGAGGGTCGGCGAGACTAGCGCACGTGGCGCGACTGATGAGGTGGCGCACCCGGGGTGCTCATGGCTATGGCATGGGGCGCGGTTCAGCTGGCGACAGAATGTCATGGGGGCAGTGTAGGTCGCGGAGGCCACGGGGGGCACAACCATTTCCCTTGTCGCCTTCGTCGCCATTTTGAAGAACACCACAAAGAAGATCAGCGGGGGGTCGGGCCATGTTAGTTTGTCCCACACCCTCCATTTTTAGAGTGGTAGCATACGGTTCACAAGAACGAAGCAAAGAATTTACTGGAAGATATCTTAAAAACATCAATTCCCAAAATCCATCATTTAACAAAATATTCCCAACCCGTAAGGAAAAACATCCATGGTTCAACTTGATAATAAGTTAGTCCACGTTCTTTGTTTTAGAAGGAAATAATCAAGGTAATAATATCATACTTAAAATAAAATCCATGCCTTGTTCTTTGTTCTTCGATGGGATCACATGGAAGAAGACGAGCCGTTGGGATAATACGGATGTCAATTCGCCGCAGATGAGGATTTCTCACATTGTAAGGAGTTCCGAGGAAGATGGTCGAAGTCGAGGTCAACGTTCTTTGTCTCTGGAGTGTTCTTCACCGGTGGAAGCATTTGTTGTGGAGGAAGCGTTCTTCGTTGAAGACTTTTATCCCAAGATCTCTAATCCTCCTTTTCCAAACTTTTTCCTACAAATGAATTGGTAGCCCCTCTAAATAATAGATTATCAATTATTTAGTTTGTTGGGTTTAAAATTCAAATTGTAGTATTTAATTAAATGATTTGGATCACTTAATTAAATGGGGAGGGTTGACACCATTAATCAAGGGGGCATGGTGGGGGGTTGGGGCACCATTAATGGTAGAGGAGATCAAGAGGCTCTCCATCATTTATGAGGGAGTTGAGAGTTTTTCCTTAATTAATTGGGGGTTTAGTCCTGGGTGGTCCCCACACCGTAACCTCTAATGGGAGGTTAGGTTAGAGTGGCCCCTACCACCAAAACTTCTCATGTGATGTTAAGGTGTGGTGGTCCCCACCTCCAAGTTCCACATGGGTGGTTATAATAGATAAAATAAAATAAAACACACAACTATTTTATTTTATTATTTCCATCAAAAACCCAAAAAACTAACTTTCACCCTCGACCCACTGTCGTCGAGGTGGAAGTCTTCTTAAGTGAGTACCGGCACTGCGAGTTCAATGGTTCCCTCATATTTCAATTCTGAGCACCAGTTCAAATGTTAGAAAAACCCACTCATAAATTTACTAAAAGTACCTGACAAAACTTTAGAAATTGATTCTGGGCACACCGGGCCTCGGAATCAGGCACCGTCAATTTTCCCGGACTCGTAAATTTCCCATATATTTAAAAAATATTACATCGAAATTTCAAGTCTTTACAAAAAAATATGTGAATAACATGGTCAACATAAAAAATTAACTAAATCATGCATTCTTTCAAATATAAAATCTATGATTTTTGAGTATATTCTACAAATGAATACTTGCAACAAACTCCATCAAAGATGACCCAAACCATAAAACGTCTAGAAAATTTCATTTCCACACACACTATCCCATAAAAATTTCTTTATTATCTCACCATAGGGGATATATTAAGGGTTTTCATATATTATTCATTTTTTCCAAGAGGTTAAATTTTCCACTAAATAACTTTTCCTCGTCATTGGGACCATTCCCCATATTCTCTTGATTCATTAATGAAATAGTTGAACAATATAATGAATATACATTTCATGATTCCTATAATGATAATTTCATCAATAAAATTATTATACAACATATTTATGGGATAAAAATACATAATAAAATTAGTAATCTATGTTTTTCTATTGAAACAACATATGATTGACCCTGACCTCTTATATCCTTTTGTGGTATATTATCTTGATGCTTAGGAAATTATTTTTTTTAGTGACCCATATCAATACCATTGGACATAAAAAATATTTCCTGTCTTTGCAATCATAATCATGATTGAATTTTTGTAAACAATTTATGAAATCCCAATTTTATTTTAAGCATGTACCAATGTGTTTCATTCCACAAGTATCACAAGATGGAAAATCATTTTCCCCTCTTTTGGTTACCCTTTTTTTCTCAGTAATCCTCTTATCATATTTCTTAACTTTAAATCTATTAGACATGGATAATTATTTCTCTATATTTATAGCATAAGATACTATGAACCTATATGATGTGAATATTTGGAAGAATAATTCCCATTGAAGGAATGGATTAATACAACCAAAGAAATGGTCAATCTCTCTCTTTGGATTACATACATAGTATACATTATGCCTTATAATAATTTTAAAATTGGATTTATACATAGAAACACTTTTCACTTTTATCTATTTTAGACTCATGAATTATATTTCTATATCCTCTCATTGATCATCAGGAAAATATTTTTTCCAATAAGATTCCCTTAAAATCTTTACACTCTATGATTTCTATTTCCTCCTCATCATTAGTTTTTGAATTAATAACTACCATTGTTTCAAATCATATGATATAAATTAAAATAAATTTAAAAATTTCTCAATTTGACTACTTTCACAAGTAATAATTAACTTATATAAGAAAATTATAGAATTTTCTGGTAAAAAATAGGTTTTTAGTCCCATTAAATGGTGAAGGTTTCTCAAGAAATAAGAAGTCTAACATCATTATACCACAAGGGGGATCAACAATCCATTATATATGGGAAAGTTTATTACTCATATCCTTGGTCAGTAACCCTAATAATTTTATAATTTTATTAGTTAAAAATTTATCCGCAACTCTAAATTTAATATCTAATCCAAGAGGGAAATACCCAAATAGAGTATATGTATTGATATGGATTCCATTACTTCCATTAGTCACTATTTCTAAAAAATTGCATTCACAATATTAGATAATAAAATTATGAAACATAATTTATAATCCAAAATCTAGTGAAACAATTAAAATAAATTTTTTTTTGAAAAGATAATCTCATAAGCATTAACATGGTTTCTTTGGGGATATGTTTTGCAAGGAACTGAACTTAAAACAGAATATAATCATGAGTTAGGTTAGTATTTTATATTTCATTCACATTGAAGATATTTTTATGTTTATTTCATTAGATAATTAATACATAACACATACATAACAACACTAAAAGAATAAACAGTTTAATATTCTTAACATTATTTATTTTTTCCCCAATCTAAAACATATAAAATATGGTGTGATGACTTTTATGAAATCTCTTCATGATATTCAACATGAAAAATCAAAATCCTTACTCATCCTTAATTAGTATTAACAACATTAAATATTATGAGATGAGAAAAAATTAATTAGTAAGGTATATAAAAGGAAAGAAAATGTTAGTTCATTGATAATAATTAAATCCCACAAAACATTGTCATAAATCAATACTTTTCACACTTAAAAATTAGTAAATAAATTATTTTGAAAATAATTTCATTTCATACCTTTGTTATATAATCAAAAGATTTACAAAAAAACCCTAAAAATAAAATAAAATACATAAAGTTACCTTGGCACATAATTATAATTTTCACTCATATAAATGGAATAACAATGTGTCATACTTCCATACATGTCACTCTTACAAATAGAATATCTATACGGCTGACTTCCATACCCAATACATTGGAGATTATAACTTAACCACTCTTATTTGGATTATCACTAAACCAAACCTCTTTGGGTTATCACATAACCACACATTAAGTTTTCAAGTACCATTTTATAATAATTATACATAAAATCATGTAATATTTATCATGTCACTCATAAAATTTCATTTTCACTCATTAAAAAACATTTCTTGTTATTTAAATAATCAATCCATTTTGAAAACCTATTTTCAATTCCAAAATATCTATAAAAGGGTAATATTGGTTTATTTTTATTTTAAAAACATGCATACTTCTAGAGGAATACAAATTTAAAATAATATTCATGGTGGTAGAGAAGTTTTTATGGCCGTATACGTTAAAAATTACATTCATTTTTTAGTTTTTAAAGGAATTCAAACATATCATATAGAAAACATAAAAATATCCATTTTTTAAACCATGGAATGAAATTAAAAATATACATAAAATTTAAATTAATATACTTTAAATAATTAAAAATCTAAAATAATATCAATAATATTTACCAGGATAAAAAGATTTGATAATTGAATCATTAATCATTCAAGGTGTCTCATACCACTTTGAATATTTAAATCATAATCCCCATGAAAGAATAATATATAACAAGAAATTAAATAACATGAGAGAAAATAAATACATGATATGATATTTTATCATAGATGGATATAAACCTCATTAAATAAGGTGGGTACATAACATCAAGGTATGCCTCAATAAAAAGAGATTGAGATGATGTCCCTTACCTTGAGTCGAATTCATTATATATGTTAATTTTCTTCTAAAATAATAAACTTATGTTAATAATTTACTTTGTTTAGAACACATTAGGGTTTATTATTCCTTTTATATCACTTATTACCTTGTAATAATAAGTAATTAACTATTTATGTTCACGTTTAATGTTTTGATGATATTCAATAATTGAGAAGAAAATAAATTTTCTATAATGTAAATTGTTAAGGTTCTCATAAGTCCATCATCTACTGAATAATATGAAATTAAATAATAATAACGTTTATATATAAATTATACATTAAAATAAAACCATTTATATATGGTTATTGAAAATGAACAATGTTATAATCATTGAGAGTGCAGGTTATACGTACACATGAGTAATGATTCTGTTTTTTCAATGATAATTATTTAAAGAATTAAAGTATTATTTTATCTATATAGAATTATCATAATAAAATTATTATAATATTATTCATTTAAATATACTTATATATATCATCCATGTGATGTTTTGATGAAAAATGAATCCCATTACTTTGTAGATGTGATAGTTCACACTTACACATAAACAATGTTATCATTTCTATGATCATGGAAAGGTAAAAATTTAAATTATATATTATTCCATAATAAAGATAAATATATCCTTCATATAATATATACCCAATGATTCCATCATTAAAACCAGTCTTGAGAGAGACTAATGTAAAGCGAATTATATATTTTCATGAGATAGTAGTCTTTTGTACGCACGCAAAATTAATTATTTTCAAATTTCATTAATGTGGAAATTGATTTAGGTTAAGATATTAACAAAATAACATATAATTATTTTTAGGATACTGGAGATATTATTTACTCATAGGGGAAGTATATTTTAAGAACATGAATGAAAAAAAAAATTAATTAAAACTGATCCCTTTTCTTCAAATAATCTTCTTCAATTAACACACTAACTCCTCTAAGGTTATTTTTATGCCTAAAATAAGGCCTATAGACTATGGAGATGGAATATACGAGGGTATTTTGGTAGATATTTCCTAAACCAGGTTGTGTTTTAAGTTTATTGAAATGATAATAATGGGTTCTATTTTATAGGGGAGGGGATGGTACTATTGGAATTCTTCAAATTAGTAAAGTAATATTAATTAATTTTCATTTCCAGAGGTCTCTAAACTGATATATTTAAAATATAAAATTATTTTTGGTATAAAAAAATTCATCCAAGGAAATCTAGACGTGATTTTACTTTTTTTAATGTTGATTTTTTACTAAAATTTATCATTTTTAATTCTTCACATGATATAATGTATTTAACACTTTAAGGGTTAATATAATTATTATAAAATGTAAAAAGATCATCAAATGAGGCATTAATTAAATTTTAGGACTAATCCCAATAATTTGGATGAATTTAATATTTTTATGAATTTTATATCATATAATAAAATATTATTTATTTTAAAATAACATTTATGTATATTTTGAGATAATTCAATATTTGAAAATTTAAAAATATCACAATTACAAGATATATTAGAAAAAACTATATTAAATCATTTATATAATTTAAATTTAATCCATAAATTAATGGATGACATTAATTATCTCAAATTATATTTCTACTATTATTTTATAAAAAATTTATTTGATATTTCCTTTAATTGAAGAATTACTACATCATCATTATGAATGACTTTAACTTAATTATATATTCCCTAAAAATTAAAATTAAATTATCATGTTAAAGGTAAAAAAAATTATTATAGAATGTTGTTTATAATACAACATATACCTTATATAAATTTCACTTCTTGAAAACAAAAATGTGACAACATTGACTTTTCATTGAATATAATAGTATTAATGGCTTAATGTAATCAATATTACACCAAGATATCATAAAATCCTCCCAAGGATGATTTTAGAATACATTAACTCATCCAATAAAATTTGGAAAATTATTTGTGTAATTTTATATTATTTATAGTATTATTGTTACCCTAAATTACCCAATTGACCCTTAATAGTAAAAAAACCAAATGTTCTATTAATATTTTTCTAAAAAATAAAAAATGGAACTATTTAATAAATTTGTACCTTATAATTTGAATTATTCAATAAATTTCTCAAAATTAAAAACAAATAATTGGTAAAAATTAAGTTTAAAGTTAATCCCGTTGACAAAATGAGAAAAGGTGTTTTTAAATAAAAAACCCTCTAAGGATTGAAATGTTTTTTATAACAAAATTAAATGTGAATTTTATTCCAAATACCAATATTTTTTAATTAATTTAAAATTGATCAATTTGTATCTATAAATCAATAAATAATATAATTTTACACACTAAAAAAATTTGATGAAAAATATGTTTTATAATAAAATGAAATATTTTTTCATTATTCAATAACAAATGAAATTTATAGGAGAAGTTCCAAAAATTATACCAAAGTAAAATTTGATATTCCATATTCAAATATAATTTCTTTTTAAAATATAATTTAAAAATGTGTCAAAAACCAGATTTAAAATAATTTCACAATCAAAAGGCAGGAAAATTTCTTTTTTATAAAGTTATTTATTTTATGTTTAAAATAAGATTTTTTCTTATATCATGTCTAGAGAAAAGCATAAGATGAATTTTAAAAATTTAATTGAATAATATTTATATACATTTGATTAATAGACTCGAGATAGTGTGATTTGTTTATTTATTGGTATTAATCACATTTTTCATATTTAAATGGTTTTTCATAAAAATAGTCCCTTCAAGTTTAAAAAGGGTTTTATTTTATTTTGTAATTAATTGGTCAAAAAATAATTATATATACATGTGTAAGATATATTTTAATAGTAGAATTAATAATTATCATTCCCACAATTCTAATGGTTATGCCATAACTACCATATTAAATAATAATTTTTAGTTGTTTGTCTAAGCTTGATGTGGCGCATCATGTATGCTATTAAACATAGTTTTTCCATTTAAAAACCTAGGATGATACATTATCAAGCCACTTTAACAAATAAAATCCTCGAAAATCATTTTGAGGGACGAAAACTATGGGGTTGACATTTGAAAATACTTTTTTTTGAAATTCCACATCAGAAAAAGGATTAACGAAAATTCCACTTTAAAAATAAAGAATGGGAATAATGAAGTTCACTTGATAAAAAACACACTAATACACAAATTACCTTTAATATCATGAAAATCATAATTTAACAGTGCTAAAAAAAGATATGTTAATTGTAGCGATGGTAAAGGGGGACTCCTTTATCAATGTTGAAAAAGAATTCATAAAGGGTGTCCTTTTTCTATGCTAAAAAAAGTGCTAATAAAGGACACCCTTTATAGGAACAATTTTTGAACTGATAAAGAACTAAACTCCTATATGTTTTCAATATAAAATCACACCTAGAAAATATGAAAATATAACTAACCTGCAAAAACCAATCAACAAAAACCAACCAATAAGAAATTTCAAATAAAAAAATAGTGTCAAATTCTATATACAGCCAAACTGTAATTTCAATAATTCTATATAAATTTAATTTAAAAAAATAATAAAAAAGTTTCCACCCATGGTATATAAAAAACTAATACTTACATTTCAAGCAAAACTTTTTATATAATTACATTTACAAGTATCCAAAGACATTATAAAACATCAATACTTCATATTTTGATTCACGTGATCTCCTCTAAAAAATGTACAACCATGGTGTTAGTTGCGGAAAAAATAATCTATTATCATGAAAAATATAACACTTATATAATATAACAAATATTATTTTAGTAATACTACAAAGAATTTAACTAAACCCTAATATGAAAGAATACATTAATAAAATGTCAATATTTAATAAAAATGACACATTGGGAGTTATCCCGGTCACACTGTGCATCCTATTGAGGTGGGTTGATTTCTACATGTCACAAATGAGTGATATATCATTGTCTTAAAATATCAAAACAATATGAAAGAATTATCTAAATTTTGAGTATGTCACTTATTCGTTTACTAAATTTAAGGTTAACTTGTAATAATAAATCATTTGGTGTTATATTGGGCACATCGTGAATCAGATTGAGGTGTGTCTGATTCATAAATGTAAGAAGTTATTGATTTATCATTATCCAATTATATCAAAACAATCTGAATATTTTTTCTTAGTTTTCAGTATGTAAGTTGTGTTTTTGTACTAAAATGCCATTTAGAACCACAAACACACATTATGAGTCATAATTGTCACATAATGTGTCGGACTGATGTGAGACTGATTCATACCCCTCAAAAATAACTTATTAATCAGTGTCCTAAATTATCAACACAATTGGAGCATGTTTTCTTGGTTTCTAGGGGGTGACACCTTTTGAACTAATATTTCAATTTTAAACTGATAACATACACTTTTAGTAATATCAGTTACACCATTCATTGGATTGAGGTGTGGTTGTCTTCAAGATGTCACAAATTATTCATGTATCATTCTCCTAATGTATCAAAAAATCCAAATGCATTTTCTCAGTTTTCAATATGTCACTTGTTATTTTTACTTAAATTAATAAAAATTTAAAAAAAAGTGACACTTTGAGGTATACCAACCACACCATGCATCGTATTGATGTTAATTTGTATCCAACATATCAAAAATTACTAATAGGTCAATTTCTTAAAATATCAACACAATATGAATGTGTTTTTTTTTGTTTTTAATATGTCAACTATTGTTTTTACATAAATTAATGTCAATTCGAAATACAAAGAGACACTTTGAGTTATACTAGCCGCACCCAATATCGTCTCGTGGTGAGGCTATTTCTTATACGTCATAAAGGAATTATTGATATTTTCATAAAATATAAAAACAATATGAATTCGTTTTCTCGGATTTTAGGTTGGTAGTTGTGTTTATTTATTAAAATGTCATTTCAAACTGAAAACTCACATTTTGAGTCATATTTCTTGAATTCTGCATCATTTTGATGTGAGACTGCTTCATAAACATCAAAAATGACTAATGAATCACTGTACTAAATTATTAATATATTCAAATAACATTTTCATGGGTTTCAGTGAGTGACAATTTTTGAATGAAAATGTCAGTTTTAAACTGATAACAGACACTTTAAGTCATAACGATAACACCATGCATTAGATTGAGGTGAATTTGACTCATGAAATAAAAAATGGACTCATGGATCTTTTTATTCAATTATAAAAAGAATTGTAATGTGTTTTCATTTTTTTTAGTATGTCACTTTTCGTTTTTACTTAAATTGATGTAAAATTTAAATTTAAAAGAGTCACTTTGAGTTATATCAGACACATAGTGTGACGTATTGAGTTATGGTTGAGTCATACCCATAGAAAATGTATAATATATCATTTTACTAAAATATAAAAACAATCTAAAGGCATTTTTTTGGTTTTCAATATGTCACTTTTTTTACTTAAATTAATGAAAATTTTAAATAAAAAGATTTACTTTGAGTTATACCAGAAATGACTTGCATTATATTGAGGTGTGGATAATTCCTACACCTCACAAATGCCTAATTAACCATTTTAATAAAATATCAAAACAATATTAATGTGTTTTATTGATTTTTAGTATAGAAGTTGTGATTTTTTTTAAATTTTCATTTCTAACTAGAAACCCGCATTTTGAGGGATACTGGTCACATCATCCATCAGTTTGATGTGACACTAAATATTAAGAAAATCATAGAATGTTCTCTTAGTTTTTAGTGACTGACAGGTTTTGATCTAAAATGAAAATTCCAAACTGATAACAGACACTTTTAGTCATAATGGTCACACCGTGCATCAGATTGAGGTGAGGTTGACTTACACATGGAAAAAATGACACATAAATCATTTTAATAAATTATCAAAAGAATATGAATGCATTTTCATTGTTTTAATTAATTCATTTTTTGTTTTTTACTTAAATTAATGTAAATTTTAAATAAAAAAGAGGCAATTGGAGTTATACTAGCCACATCATGAATTGTATTGAGGTGTAGTTGATTTATACACATAAAACAATATCTGATAAATCATTTTCCTAAAATATAAAAGTAATAAAAATTATTTTGTTCGGGCTCCAGTATGTCACTTGTTGTATTTACGTAAATTAATGACAATTTTAAATAAAAAGATAAATGTTGAGTTGTACTAGACACACCATGCATCGTATCGAGGTGTGGCTAATTCATACATATCAGAAATCACTAATGTAAAGTTTCCTAAAATATCAAAAAATACAAATGTGTTTTCTCCGTTTTCATTATGGTAGTTGTGTTTTTTAGTTAAATTATCATTTCAAAATGGAATCATGCATTTTTAGTCATACCGGTAACATCCTATGTCAGTTTGATGTGATACTACTTCAAACATGTCATAAATGACTTGTGAACCACTATACTAAATTATATAGACAATTAGATCATGTTTTCTATGTTTTTATTGTGTGACACCTTTTGAACTAAAATATCAAATTTAAACTGATAATGGTCACTTTTAGTCATATTAGTCACATTGTGTGTTGTATTGTGGTGAAATTGACTCCTACAAATCAAAGATGACTCATGAATCATTGTCTGAAATTATCAAAAGAATCTGAATGGGTTTTCTCACTTTTCAATATGTAACCTGTTGTTTTTACATAAATTAATGTAAATTTTAAATTAGAAAGAGCCAGTTTGAGTCATACCAGCTACACCATGTATAATATTGAGTTGAGTTTGATTAATACATGTCACAAATGAATAATAAATTTTTTCCTAAAATATCAAAATAATCTGAATGTGTTTGTTCTGTTTTTATTATGCCACTTTTTTTGTTTACTTAAATTAATGTCAATTTTAAATTTAAAGAGGCACATTGAGTTATATCAGCCACATCGTGCATCAGATCAAGGTGTGGATGATTTTTACACATCACAAATGACTAATATTAGATTTTATTAAAAATCAAAACAATCCTGATGCATTGTCTTAGTTTACAATATGGAAGTTCAGTTTTTTTATTAAAATGTCATTTCAAACTGGAAACACGCATTTTGATTCATACCAGTCGCATCATTCTTTGGTTTTATGTAACACCCCAATATTTCATAGTACATTATTTATTCAAAGTAATTCAATAACATGTACTACACGCAACCTTGAGTTCAAGTGCACCACGACTTACCAAACTAGTCGTTCAAACAAGGTTATGAATAGTATTAACTGAATTATGAACTTTTTATAATCCATATAATTTTAGAATCCATATTATGAGTTTCTTAGACACAATTTAAGAACAAATTCATTTTTTTAGATAATAGAAGTATTTTACGAAAAATGTAATTTTACCATCTTTTAATGGATAACCCTTTTTAAATCCAATATTTGAAACTTTCATATATTCAATTTGAAAAAATAAACATCTTCTTTAGAATTGGGAAATAATAATTTAGTTTCAATAAATTTTTGGTGTTTTCTGATAACTTTCATATTTGGTAGAATAGTGAAAATACTATATTTTAACTGAAAATAACTTTTTTAATCAAAATAATTTATAGTGTTTAATTATACATTTTAATGGTTTGGAAGTATAATTAGATTATATTTTTACCATTTAATCCAATGATGGTCATTATTAGTAATTTTACATTGAGATTGGACATAAACAAGTGTCAGTCTTCTGATAGTTATTATTTCTTAAAAAGACGCTTTTTGGTTTTGACAACGGGAATTAAGTTTCAATTAATTAATGAAACTTCTATGTTTTGAAATTGGTAAAACAGAATTCATTTTTTTATTCGGAATATCGAAATTATCCTAGGGTTAATTTTGGGTATTTTTCTGAAAACTTTCACTTTTTGATGAATAGTGAAAAACACTGAGTCGTTGTTTAAAACAGACTTTTTATTTAAATAATTATTAATTTTATTTAAATTTATTTTAGGTAAAAATAGATACATATTACTTATATATGTTCAATTTAATTAATTGGAGTCAGTTTATAATTATTTTAGATATCTAAAAATTTTATTGTACTTTTTACCCTCTTTTACCTACCTCTTATGCGTATTTGCAAATTTATGTAAAACATAATTTTACTAATTCTGTGTGTTGAATTTCAAAAATCTAAGAGAAACGGATAATATCAAGGAGTAAATTTTTTTTCAATAAGATAGAAATAAATTTTGGTGAATCGTAACATTTTACTTTTATTTAACATAGTTAAAAGTAAATAGGGTAATTAAGGGTAAAAATGATATTATTATTACCCTAGCACATGTCCTAATTCTAATGGATAAGTATAATTCGACCAAAAACAACCTTAGGAATAAAATATGAACATTTTTGGTCCACATGGACTAGATTAGGACATTTAATATTATTTAATTCAAAGAAAAGTTAAAAGTGTTAAATTCAATGTTTAATAACTAAACCATTTTTAATATAGGGCTACACATAAGATAAATTAGACTATAAATATTAATTAGAAATAAAAAAAAATATTTCCTACATAATGGTATTTTATTTATATTTTTTAGACATTAAATAATTTAATTTATTTACGACACAATGATGATGCACTAATTACATTATTAATAAAATATTAAAATAATTGATATTATAATTATCCAAATATATGTAATTTGAGAATTTTTATGAATTAAACTAATTTGATAAGTCAATATGATATATTAGGGTTGGTTAGATGAATATTTATCTATGTAATAATGCTATTATGAATTTAGAAAAAACAAAATACCAAATAGTGTCAAAATTGACATAAAAGAATTTTTAAAATAAATATTATATTAGTAATGGATATTCTTTTCCTAAAAATATAAGGTTCAGCCAAAATACTTATATAATTATATTTTTATCATTAATTAACCACTTGGGATTCACTTGGAAGTTTATAGTATGTTTATTAACCATATAATATAAAAATACAAAGAGACATGATAAATGTCAAACTATTTAACTAAGAGTTAAATATAAAATCTAAGGTTAATATAGTGACCCAAACCTATCTAAAAACTATTGGTTTAGTGGTTTTAGACCCATACCCACCTTATAATTTAAATAATCTACTTTGAAGCCGTTAGAAACCGAAAACGGTTTTATTATAAAATAATATTTCTAGCTTTTCCTAAGGTGCTCCTCACTACGATCATAAAAGGGCACTCCCCCTTCTCTCAAATTCACTCCTCCAATGCCATTTGTCTTGGCTGAACCCTGCACCAATACCCTATAAACTTTCCTACCTTCATCCTAGAGGAATTATTTTATTCCTAAAGCCAACCTAATGATCTCTTTTGATGAAATCAAAAGGAAAAATCCAAAGAAGAGGTAAATATTTCATCACCTCTTTCAAGTTCCTTTCTTCTTCCACTTCCCATTTCTTTGTTATTTAAATTAAAAAATAATAACTCTAGTATATTCTATATAATTTGATGTTATTATAAATATGGTACATCAATATTCATTATTCTATCCATCCTTTGAATGACATGTCACCATACGTGCATACGTACGGCTTATCGTCTCTACGTCGTGGTGTAATTGTTATTCAATACATTATTATTTGGATGGGTATAATAATGATTTTTAATTTATGTAAATAATAAATATAACATGATAATGATATGTATATATTATATACCATCTAATTATATATTATTTTAATATCAAAAGAATGATATTGTCGCTTGTGCGTACGTACGGATTACTGTATCCACGAACGCGATGAGATTCATTCCGTATCGTATCCATTAAAGACTAATTTTCATTATATTATTAAAAATAATGTTTAAAGACTTAATATCATTCTGAATATGGATAAGATACATCCTATCCATAACAAACCTGACTTACATAACAAATCATACAAAGGAAAATGAATCAGTTAACACCCGAAATGACGATAATACAAAGATATTATTAACAAAGCAATGTTAAATGATTATATATGATATGATATTAATATATATGATTCTTGTATAATTTAATAACAATTATTTCACCATTATACATGAGGTTAACCAACCCTCAACCAAGGAAAAGTACAAGGTAAGGGTTAATTTCACAGTCTTCTTATTATCCGAGGTTGTTTTTACGTAAGTATCTACAGGGACATATTTATTATCCATGTACATATTTAATAAAAGAGTTTTCAAAGGGATTCTTTATAAGGGTATTTTTACTAATACATCATTTTAAATGTTTTAAATATTTATTCTTCTAAATCATTCTCATTAATTTCCATGTTTTCAAAATGGTTTTTAAGGATTTATTTATATGAACATGAATGTTTTTAAAATGTTAATTACTTTGAAAAGTTTCAAAGTGGTATGGGAAACTTTGATTCAAAAATGTCTTTAAATGTATTCCTTTTTAAAATGTGTAACTTTTAAATGTTTTCATGAAAAAAATATATATTTCCCTCAAAGAGTTCTACAAATCATTTTCATCTATGTCAAAATCATTTGATTATTTTTAAACTTGTTTGAAGATTGATTTATTATGATAAAAAAATCCATATTGTATTGAAATTTTTGTGATATTTTTGACTGTGGATGTGTTATTTTTATACCATTCATGGTTTATGGATAATGTATTGATATTTTGTATGCTATTCTTAATATGAAAGTTTGTGTTATGTTTAAACCTTTTCATACGAGGAATGCATTGTACTTAGTAAGTGACAGGTGGAGCCCTATAT
Organism: Viscum album; assembly: GCA_963277665.1. Classification (NCBI taxonomy): domain Eukaryota; kingdom Viridiplantae; phylum Streptophyta; class Magnoliopsida; order Santalales; family Viscaceae; genus Viscum; species Viscum album. The sequence goes on along the minus strand of OY728140.1, from coordinate 2,102,471,154 downwards.
AGCTCATCGATGCATCGGTAGATCTCATGAGACAAACTAGTGTCCTGGAATAAGGCCTTGAAAAAATATTATTTTTAGTCTTGGCACAATGCATTGACTATGTGGTTATAAAAGTCTGGCATTATGCATTCCATCATTATGAAAGTGGCTATTGATATTGCATGTGATTATTCGTCTAGTAGAATGTCCATGTGAGTAAGTAAATGAAATTATTTTGATTTATATTTTCCATATTATGATGAAGTTTATGTTGAAAAATCATTGGTTTTAGTTCTATACATTGCCTTAAATGTTTATGCTTATTTATAAAATTTTCGGCTAATTTTTATCCTTACCGAGCATCTGAGCTCACCCCTTTTTATGTTTTATCTTTCCTAGGATGTGAAGAAGTATATTATGACTGACCTGTAGGGATAGTCTATGGAATCTTAGTGTTTTCCATGGAAAAAATGTTGTTTTGGTTTTCCATTTTGTGATGTATTGTAAACCTTATGAATGTATCTAGTACTTCCAAAGCTACTAAACTAACCGGTCTTTCAGGACATGATCTTTTGTGATCATGCCAATGTTATGTAATAATGCACCGACACTGGGTAGCGAGGGTCGGGGTCTTACAGTTGGTATCAGATAAAGTTTAGTAAAAACCTTGGAAACTATATTTAGATAAACTCTAATTAGAGCACATATCCCTAAGATAGACATTTAGGATTAGTATAGAAGATCTTCCTAGAATTTGGGTATTGTAGAGATTTTGTTAGTTTTCCTTGAAAATATATCCATGTCTGGATACGAGTAGGTAGAGGCGGCTCTGGAACAGATGTACATAGGGGTAAAACCTGAAAACACTTCTTTGTGCTAGACTCGAATGAGAACCGGTGCACGACAACAGGCCTTAATGCACTCTTGGTTACGACACTCCCGAGGGATATGCTTAGGACAATTCTCATTTTCTTCACAAATCATTATGAAGGATTTACGAGTATATACCTCCTCAAAGAATATATTTTTATGATTATGGATTATATGTATAATATGTTCAATTTATGTTAGGTATTTTACAAGTTTTGAATTATTCATTGCAATTCATAAAATGGCTAGTGTATTTCATTGTATAGAAATGGCGACCAGTAGAAAGAATGTGAACTCCAGCAATATGTATGATCCAAAGAGTAATAAGGACCATATATTTCATGGTATTATGCAAAAATTTAGAAAGGAAATAGTATCACATGTATTCTCAACATATGAAGAAATAGTATCATGTGTTAATAAGATAAGTAAATAATTTTCTGAGTCCTATAGCTTTTAAGGGAAGCAAGAGAAGAAAAGTATGGAAGAGAGAAAGATGGATAAAGGGAAGAGGGAAAAGAAGGATTTCCCCACATGTGATAACTTTGGAAATAATCACCTTGGTAAATGTTTGAAGGGAATGTGAGTTTGTTGTAAGTGTTGAGAAAAAGGACACTAAGTATGTGATTTCAATGGTAAGAAAAAAAGTTTCAAATGTACAATGCTTTATCTGCAAGGAGTTGGGACACTACACGAAAAAATGTCCAAATCATCAGATTATAAGACAAATGCTGCTATGGATAACAATAAAGTTATGATACTACCGAAGATGAAGAGGAATGATAAGATTTCTGAGGGTGTTATTAAATTATTGTGTCATTTGAGTATGGTATTAATGATTTACATGTTATAATAATTATAGAGTATATAAGGATTATACTGCAGTACTGACTTGAGATTTTCTAGAACCAAGAAAAGTGACTAAATATCAGGTTATATTTTCGGAAAAAATATGGTTGTGAAAATGATAAATCATAATATGGTTCTGATACCGAGGTAGTGATTTTGGAATAATACATGATTGATTTGGATAAATTATATTGGATATTATTGACTACCTTGAAAATGATTAATGATTTGTTTATTCCATCATTGTTGGAGTTTACAACATTTTTGTATAGAAGGAGTATATCCAGTATTCTTTAAGGAATAAGGGAGCATGAATGTAATCAATAATGTTTTATGGTAATTCAGGATGTTGCAGTGTTTTAAAAGAATACATGATAAAGGTGTTAACATGTTATTACGTGGAAAAAAGGATATTCATTATGTTTACCTTCCTTTTAAATTTTGGACTATGATTTTGGACAGAAGTGTTTTGGATAATTCTAGTTTGAGATTATTTTTGGAATGCCATAAAAAAGACAACCCGGAGGTTGGGCGGCAACCTGTCGCGACGGGCAAGGCCGCGAGACTTCAACCCACAACTGAAGGGCGACAAGGGTGTATCACCTACCACTAGCCCACGTGATGTCTTGGATTGAATAATGTAGTTTTTTTTAAAATTCCTGGTAGATGAATTGTAAATTATTTTTTTGGAGCCCTATACGAATAGGATAAATAGAATATTTTTTTATGTTCTATTATCTTTTAGAGTAAAAGATGAGTCTGTGGTAGAAATTAGTTAAAGTATGGAACTTTACTTTTCAAGTATATATTTTTTATTCTCTTATTCTATGAAGAAATTAATTCTTAAACATTTGGTAAGGGATATTAAAATGAAAAATGTGTTATCCTAATATGTTATGTTTTGTTGAATTGATGATATTTTAAATCATCATAGATTGAAGGCTTTGAGGAACTCTATTCTACAATTTTTTATGACTGATGACCTCAATCACTCCCTATAAATATTTACATTTTCCCTCCAATTTTGTGTCTCTAATTTCCACCAATGTTCTCTTAATCAAAATCATAATTTGGTGGTGAATTTTTCATTCCCCTTTTCCTCTTATTAGGACTAGATTTTATTAACCAATTATCGATGTGGGTTTTCACACAAAGGTATTTTCTATTTTGAACCTTTTATTTTCGAAGAACAATTTCAAATTGCGAGGAAGAAATTTATTTAAGGAGGGAATAATGTAACACCCCAAGATTTCATAGTACATTATTTTTCAAAGTAATTCAATAACTTTCACTACACACAACCCTGAGTTCAAGTGCACCACGACTTACCAAACTAGCCGTTCAAAAGCAGTTATGAATAGTATTAACTGAATTTTGAACTTTATATAATCCATATAATTTTAGAATCTATATTATTAGTCTCTTAGACCTAATGTAAGAACAAATTCATTTTTTTCAGATAAAAAAAGTATTTTTAAAAAAATGCAATTTTAACACCATTTAATGGAGAACCCTTTTTAAATACAATATTTGAAACTTTTATATACTAAATTTGACAAAATAAAATTCTTATTTAGAATCGGGACATAAGAGTTTAGTTTCAATAATGTTTTGGTGTTTTTTTGATAACTTTAATATTTGGGTGAATAGTGAAAAATACTATATTTTAACTAAAAACAAATTTTTTAATCAAAATAATTTATAGTGTTTAATTATAAATTTTATTGGTTTGGAAGTATAATTAGTTTATATTTTTACCATTTATTCCAATTATGGTCATTGTAAGTAATTTCACATTGAAATTGGACATAAACAAGTGTCAATATTTGGATAGTTACTATTTCTAAAAAATACTTTTTTTGGTTTTAACAACAGGAATTAATTTTAAATTAATTAATGAAAATTATATGTTTTGAAATTGGTAAAATAGAATTCATTTTTGGATTCATAATATCAAAATTATCCTAGGGTGAATTTTGTCTATTTTTCTGAAAACTTTCAATTTTTGATTAATAGTGAAAAACACTGAGTCATTGTTTAAAACCGACTTTTTATTTAAATAATAATTTATTTTATTTAAATTTATTTTAGGTAAAAATAGATACATAATAATTATATATGTTCAATATAATTCATTGGAGTCAGTTTATAATAATTTTAAATATATAAAAATTTTGTTGAACTTTTTACCGTCTTTTACCTGCCTCTTAGGAGTATTTGCAAATTTACATAAAACATGATTTTACTGCTTCTGTGAGTTGAATTTCAAAAATCTGAGACACACGATTAATATTAAGGAGAAAAATGTGGTTCAATAAGATAAACATATTTTTTTGGTGAATAGTAACTTTTTACTTTTATTTACCACAGTTAAAAATAAATAGGGTAATTAAGGGTAAAAATGATATTATTATTACACTAACACATGTCCTAATTCTATTAAATATGTATAATTCGACCAAAATAACCTTAGGAATAAAATTTTAACCTCTTTGGTCCACTTGGTTTAGATTAGGACATTTATTATTATTTAATTAAAGAAGAGTCAAAAGTGTTAAATTCAATGTTTAATAACTAAACCATTTTTAATATAGGGCTACACATAAGATAAATTAGACTATAAATATTAATTAGAATGATAAAAATATTTCTTACATAATGGTATTTTATTTATATTTTCTAGACGTTAAATATTTTAAGTTACTTATGACATAATGATGATGCAATAATTACCTAATTAATGAAATACTAAAATAATTGATATTATAAATATTCAAATAAATGTAATTTAAGACTTTTAATGAATACCACTAATTTTATATGTTAACATGAAATATTAGGTTTGGTTAGATGAATTTTTTTTGAAGTAATAATGTTGTTAAAACGAAAATACCAAATAGTGTCAAAATTGACATAAAATAGTTTTTAAAACAAATATTATATTATTAATTGAACTTCTATTCCTAAAAATATAAGGTTCGGCCAAAAGACTTATATAATGATAGGTGTATCATTAATGAACCACTTGGGGTTCTATTGGAAGTTTATAGTAAGTTTATTAACCATATAATATAAAAATAAAAAGAGACATGGTAAATGTCAAACTATTTAACTAAGAGTTAAATCTAAAAGATAAGGTTAATATAGTGACCCAAAACTATCTAAAACCTATTTGTTGAGTGGTTGTCGACCCGTACCCACATTATCCTTTAAATAATCCTATTTTAAGCCAATATAACCTGAAAATGATTTTATTATAAAATAATATTTATAGCTTTTCCTAAGGTGCCCCTCACTCCTCTTATAAAAGGGAACTCCCCCTTCTCTCAAATTCACACCTCCAAAGTCATTTTTCTCGGCCAACCCCTGCCCAAATACCCTCTAAACTGTTCTAAATTAATCCTAGAGGCCTTCCTATAGTCATAAAGTCAACCTATGTATACCTTTTGATCAAATCAAAAGGAAAAACCCGAAGAAGAGGTAAATATTTCATCACCTCTTTCAAGTTCCTTTCTTCTTCCACTTCATCTTTCTTTGTCATTTCCATTCTAAAATAATAACTCTAGTATCTTATATATACTATGATGTTATTATAAATATGGTACAACCATATTAATTATTCTATCCATCCTTTTAAATACATGTCACCATACGTGCGTACATACGGCTTATCATCTTCACGTCGTGGTGTAATTGTTATTCAATGCATAATTATTTGGATGGGTATAATAATGATGTGTAATTTATGTAAATAATAAATATAACATGATAATGATTCTGTATATATCATATAACATCCAATTATATATTATTTTAATATCAAAAGAGTGATATTGTCACTCGTGCGTACGTATGGATTATCGTCTCCATGAATGCGATGAGATTCATTCCCCATCGTATCCATTCAAGACTAATTTTCCTTATATGATTAAAAATAATGTTTAAAGACTTAATATCATTCTTAATATGAATAAGATACATCCTATCCATAAAAAATAGGACTTACGTAACAAATCATACAAAGGAAAATGAAGTAGTTAACACCCGAAATGACGATAATACAACGATATTATTAACAAAGCAATGTTAAAAGATCATATATGATATAATATTAATATATATGATTATTTTATAATTTAATAACAATTATTTCACCATATACAGGAGGTTAACTTACCCTGGACCAAGGAAAAGCAAAATGTTAATGTTAATTTCAGAATCTCGTTATTATACGAGGTTGTTTTTAAGTAAGTATATACAGGGACATATTTATTATCCATGTCCATGTTTCATAAAAGAGTTTTAAAATGGATTATTTTTAAGTTTATTTTTACTAAAACATCATTTTAAATGTTTTAAATATTTATTCTTCAAAATCATTCTCATTAATATCCATGTTTTCAAAATTGTTTTTAAGGATTTATTTATATAGACATGAATGTTTTTAAAATGTTAATTCTTTTGAAAAGTTTCAAAGTGGTATGGGACACATTGATTCAAAAATGTCTTTAAATGTCATCATTTTTAAATTGTGTGACTTTTAAATGTTTTCATGAAAAAAGAGATATTTCTCTCAAAGAGTTTTGCAAATCATTTTCATCTATGTCAACATCATTTGATGAATTTTAAACTTGTTTGAAGATTTATTTATTATGATAAAAATCTTCCATATTGTATTGAGGTTTTTGTGATATGTTTAACTGTGGATGTGTTATTTTATACCAGTCATGGTTTATGGATAAAGTATTGACATTTTGTATGCTATTTTTAATATGAATGTTTATGTTATGTTTAAACCTTTTCATATGAGGAATGCATTGGACTTAGTAAGTGACGGGTGGATCCCTCTATAGCTCCTCAATGCATCGGTAGATCTTCTGAGACAAACTAGTGTCTTGGAACAAGGCCCTAACAAAATCTTATTTTTAGTCTTGGCACAATGCCTTGACTATGTGGTTATGAAAGTCATGCATTATGCATTCTATCATTATGAAAGTGGCTATTGATATTGCATGTGATTATTCGTCTAGTAGAATATCTATGTGAGTAAGTAAATGAAATTATTTTGATTTATATTTTCTATATTATAATGAATTTTATGTTGATAAAGCATTGGTTTTAGTTCTATACATTTCCTAAAATGTTTATGCTTATTTAAGAAATTTTTGACTAAATTGTTATCCTTACTGAGCATCTGAGCTCACCCCTTTTTATGTTTTATCTTTCCTAGGATGCGAAGAAGTATATTATGACTGACCTGTAGGGATTTTCCATGGGATCTTAGTGTTTTCCATGGAAAAAATATTGTTGTAGTTTTCCATTTTATGATGTATTGTAAACCTTATGAATGTATCTAGTAATTCCAAGGCTACTAAACTAACCGGTCTTTCAAGACATCATCTTTTGTGATCATGACAATGTTAGGTAATAATGCACTGACTCTAGGTAGCTAGGGTCGGGGTGGTACAGTTGGTATCAGATAAAGTTTAGTAAAAACCTTGGAAACTATATTTAGATAAACTATAATTAGATCACATATCCCTAAGAAATACTTTGAGGATTAGTATAGAAGAACTTCCTAGAATTTTGGTACTGTAGATATTTTGGGAGTTTCCAAGAAAATACATCCCTGTCTGGATACGAGCAGGTAGAGGCGGCTCTGGAACAGGTGTACCTAGGGGTAAAACCCGAAAACACTTCTTTGTGATAGAATCGAACGAGAACTGGTGCACGACAACGGGACTTGCTGTAGTCTTGGTTACGACTCTCCCGAGAGATATGCTTAGGAAAATTCTCATTTTCTTCACAAATAATTATGAAGGATTTACAAGTATATACCTCCTCAAAGAAAATATTTTTATGATTATGGATTATATGCATAAAATGTTCAATTTATGTTTGGTATTTTACATGTTTGAAAGTATTCATTGCAATTCATAAACTGGCCTAGTGTATGCCATTGTATAGAAATGGCGACCAGTAGAAAGAATGTGAACTCCAACAAAACATATGATCCAAAGAGTAAGAAGGATAATATATTTCATGGTATTAAGAAAAAATTTAGAAGGGAAATAGTATCCCATGTATTCTCAACATATGAAGAAATAGTATCATGTGTTAATAAGATAAGTAAATAATTCTCTGAGTCCTATAGCTTTGAAGGGAAGCAAGAGAAGAAAAGTATTGAAGAGAGAAAGATGGATAAAGGGAAGAGGTAAAAAAAAGGATTTCCCCAAATGTGATAACTTTGGAAAGAATCACCTTGGTAAATTTTTGAAGGGATTGGGAGTTTTTTATAAGTGTGGAGAAAAAGGACACTAAGTACGTGATTTCAAGGGTAAGAAAAAAAGTTTCAAATGTACAATGCTTCATCTTCAAGGATTTGGGACACTATGCAAATAAATGTCCAAATCATCAGAGTATACGCCAAATGCTGCTATTGGATAATAATAAAGTTATGATACTACCGAATATGAAGAGGAATGATTAGATTTATTATGTTGTTATTAAATTATTGTGTCATTTGATTATTGTATTAATGAGTACATGTTATAAGAATTAGAGAGTATATAAGGATTGTACTGAAGTACTATTTCATTAAGGACTTGAGATTGTGTGGAACCAAGAAAAGTGACTCAATATAAGGTTATATTTTTGGAAAATATATGGTTGATAGAATGATAAACCATAATATGGTTCTGATACCAAGGTAGTGATTTTGGAATAATATATGATTGATTTGGATAAATTATATTGGATATTCTTGACTACCTTTAAACTGATTAATGATTTGTTTATTCCATCTTTATTGGAGTTTAAAACATTTTTGGATAGAAGGAGTATATCCAGTATTCTATAAGGAATAAGGGAGCATGAATGTAATCAATAAGGTTTTATGGTAATTCATGATGTTGCAGTGTTTTAAAAGAATACATGAGAAAGGTGTTAACATGCTATTACGTGGAAATAAGGATATTCATTGTCTTTACCTTCCTTAAAAATTTTGGACTATGAGTTTGTATAGAATTATTTTGGATAATTCTAGTTTGTGATTATTTTTGGAATGCCAAAAAAAGGACAACCCGAAGGTTGGGTGGCAACATGTCGCGACCGGCAAGGTCGCGAGACTTGAACCCACAATTAAGGGGGGACAAGGGTGTATCACCTACCACTATCCCACAAGATATCCTAGATTGAATAATGTCGTTCATTTAAAAGGCCTGGTAGATGAATTATAAATTATTATTTTTTGAACCCTATATGAATCAGATAAATAGAATATTTTTTATGTTATATAATCTTTTAGAGTAAAAGATGAGTCTGTGGTAGAAATTAGTTAATGGATGGAACTTTACTTGTCAAGTATAAATTTTTTTATTCTCTTATTCTATGAAGAAATTAATTCTTAAAAATTTGGTAAGGGATTTTAAAACTAAAAATGTTTTATCCTAATACCTTAGGTTTTGTTGAACTCATGATACTTTAAATCATCATAGATTAAAGGCTTTGAGGCCCTCTATTTTACAATTGTTTGTGACTGATGACCTCAATCAATCCCTATGAATATTTACGTTTTCCCTCCAATTATGTGTCTCTAATTTCCACCAATGTTCTCTTAATAAAAATCATAATTTGGTGGTGAATTTTTCATTCCCCCTTTTCTCTTATTAGGACTAAATTTTATAAACCAATTTTCGATGTGGGTTTTCCCACAAAGGTATTTTCTATTTTCAACCTTTTATTTTCGAATAGCAATTCCAAATTGCGAGGACACAATTTATTGAAGGAGGGATGAATGTAACACCCCAATATTTCATAGTACATTATTTTTTCAAAGTAATTCAATAACTTGCATTACACGCAACCCTGAATTCAAGTGCACCACGACTTACCAAACTAGCCGTTCCAAAGCAGTTATGAATAGTATTAACTGAATTTTGAACTTTATATAATCCATATTATTTAAGAATCCATATTATGAGTCTCTTAGACATAATGTAAGAACAAATTCATTTTTTTCAGATGAAAAAAGTATTTTTCAAAAAATGCAATTTTCCACCTTTTAATGGAGAACCCTTTTTAAATACAGTATTTGAAACTTTTATATATTAAACTTGACAAGATAAACTTCTTATTTAGAATCGGGACATAAGATTTTAGTTTATATAAATTTTTGGTGTTTTTCTGATAACTTTCATATTTGGGTGAATAGTGAAAAATACTATATTTTAACTGAAAACAAGTTTTTTTAATAAAAATTATTTATAGTGTTGAATTATAAATTTTAATGGTTTTTAAGTTTAATTATATTATATTTTTACCATTTAATCCAATTATGGTCATTGTAAGTAATTCCACTTTGAAATTGGATATAAACTGTCAATCTTTGGATAGTTACTATTTCTTAAAAATACGCTTTTTGGTTTTAACAACAAGAATTAATTTTAAATTAATTAATTAAAATTCTATGTTTTAAATTAGTAAAATCGAATTCATTTTTGGATTCAGAATATCAAAATTTGACTAGGGTGAATTTTGGCTATTTTTATGAAAACTTTCAATTTTTGATTAATACTGAAAAACACTGAGTCATTGTTTAAAACCAAAATTTTATTTAAATAATTATTTATTATATTTAAATTTATTTTATGTAAAAATAGATACATAATACTTATATATGTTCAATATAATTCATTGGAGTTGGTTTATAGTAATTTTAGATATATAAAAATTTTATTGAACTTTTTACCTTCTTTTACCTACTTCTAGGAGTATTTGCAAGTTTATATAAAACATGATTTTACCACTTCTATGAGTTGAATTTCGAATATCCGAGACACAAAATTAATATGATGGAGTAAAATGTGGTAAAATAAGAAAAAAATATTTTTTTTTGTGAATAGTAACTTTTTTACTTTTATTACCACGGTTAAAAGTAAATAGGGTAATTAAGGAAAAACATAATATTATTATTACCCTAAAACATGTCCTAATTCTATTGAATAAGTATAATTTGACCCAAAAAAACCTTATGAATAAAATATGAACCTCTTTGGTCCACTTGGATTAGATTAGGACATTTATTATTTTTTAATTAAAGATGAGTTAAAAGTGTTAAATTCAATGTTTAATAACTAAACCATTTTTAATATAGAGATACACATAAGATAAATTAGACTATAAATATTCATTATAAATCTAAAAATATTTATTACATAATTGAATTTTATTTATATTTTTTAGATGTTAAATAGTTTAAGTTATTTATGACACAATGATGATGCAGTAATTACCAAATTAATGAAATATTAAAATAATTTATATTATAAATATTCCAATAAATGTAATTTGAGACTTTTTATGAATTGAAATAATTTTATAGGTTAACATGAAATATTAGGGTTGGTTAGATGAATTTTTTTTGAAGTAATAATGCTATTAAAAACAAAATACCAAATAGTGTCAAAATTGACATAAAAGAGTTTTTAAAACAAATATTATATTATTAATTGAAATTATATTCCTAAAAATCTATGGTTTGGAAAAAAGACTTATATAATGATAGGTGTATCATTAATGAACAACTTGGGGTTCTCTTGGAAGTTTATAGTAGGTTTATTAACCATATAATATAAAAATACAAAGACACATGGTAAATGTCAAACTATTTAACTAAGAGTTAAATCTAAAAGATAAGGTTAATAGAGTGACCCAAACCTGTCTAAAATCTATGGGTTGAGTGTTTTTCGACCCGTCCCAACATTATCTTTTAAATAATCAACTTTGGAGCCATTATAACCTGAAAATTATTTTATTATAAAATATTATTTATAGCTTCTCCTAAGGGGCCCCTCACTCCACTTATAAAAGGGAACTCCTCCTTCTCTCAAATTCACACCTCCAAAGTCATTTGTCTCGGACAAACCCCACCCAAATACCCTATAAACTGTCCTACCTTAATCCTAGAGGCATTCTTTTAGTCATAAATCCATCTTAAGGAGCCCTTTTGATCAAATCAAAAGGAAGAACCCGAAGAAGAGGTAAATATTTCATCACCTCTTTTAAGTTCCTTTCTTCTTCCACTTCCTCTTTCTTTGTTATTTTCATTCTAAAATAATAAATCCAATATATTATATATATTGTGATGTTATTATAAATATGGTATTACCATGTTCATTAATCTATCCATCCTTTGAAATACATGTCATCATACATGCGTGCGTACGGCTTACCGTCTTCACGTCGTGGTGTAATTGTTATTCAATACATAATTATTTGTATGGGTATAATAATTATGTTTAATTTATTTAAATAATAAATATAACATGACAATTATTCTTTATATATGATACACCATCCAATTATATATTATTTTAATATCAAAAGAGTGATATTGTCGCTCGTGCGTACGTACGGATTATCGTCTCCACAAACGCGATGAGATTCATTCCCCATCATATCCATTCAAGACTAATTTTCATTATATGATTAAAAATAATGTTTAAAGACTTAATATAATTCAGAATATTAATAATATACATCCTATCCACAACAAACATGACTTACGTAACAAAGTATACAAAGGAAAATGAATCAGTTAACACCCAAAACGACAATAATACAATGATATTATTAACAAAGCAATGCTAAAAGATAATATATGATATAATATTAATATATATGATTATTTTATAATTTATTAACAATTATTTCACCATTATACAGGAGGTTAACCTACCCTCAACCAAGGAAAAGTAAAAGGTTAGGGTTAACTTCACAATCTCTTTATTATCCGCGGTTGTTTTTAAGTAAGTATCTACAGGGAAATATTTATTATCCATGTCCATGTTTTATAAAAGAGTTTTAAAATAGATTATTTTAAGGTGATTTTTACTAAAACATAATTTTAAAGGTTTTAAATATTTATTCTTCTAAATCATTATCATTAATGTCCATGTTTTCAAAATGGTTTTTAAGGATTTATTTATATAGATATTGATGTTTTTAAAATGTTAATTCCTTTGAAAAGTTTAAAAGTGGTATGGGATAATTTGATTCAAAAATGTCTTTAAATGTCAACCTTTTTAAATTGTGTGACTTTTAAATGTTTTCATGAAAAAAGAGATATTTTTCTCAAAGAGTTTTACAAATGATTTTCAAATATGTCAACATCATTTGATGGATTTTAAACTTGTTTGAAGATTGATTTATTATGATAATATTCTTCCATATTGTATTGAAGTTTTTGTGATATGTTTGAATGTGGATGTGTTATTTTTATACCATTCATGGTTTAAGGATAAAGTTTTGACATTTCATATGCTATTTTTAATGTGAATTTTTATATTATGTTTAAACCTTTTCATATGAGAAATGCATTGAAATTAGTAAGTGACGGGTGGAGACTGCTATAGCTCCTCGATGCATTGGTATGTCTCATGAGACAAACTAGTGTCTTGGGAAAAGGTCTTGACAAAATCTTATTTGTATTCTTGGCACAAGGCCATGACTATGTGGTTATGAAAGTCTGGCAGTATGAATTCCATCATTATGAAAGTGGATATTGATATTGTATGTGATTATTTGAATAGTATAATATACATGTGAGTAATTAAATGGAATTATTTTGATTTATATTTTCCATATTATGATGAATTTTATGTTGAATAATATATGGTTTTAGTTCTGTACATTTCCTTAAATGTTTATGCTTATTTATGAAAGTCTCAGCTATATTGTTATCCTTACTGAGCATCCGAGCTCACCCCTTTTTATGTTTTATCTTTCCAAGGATGCAAAGAAGTATATTATGACTGACCTATTGGGATAGTCTATGGGATCTCAGTGTTTTCCATGGAAATAATGTTGTTCTAGTTTTCTATTTTATGATGTAATGTAAAACTTATTAATGTATCTAGTACTTACAAGTCTACCAAACTAATCAGACTTTTGAGATATGATCTTTTTTGATCATACCAATGTTATGTAATAATGCACAAACTCTGGGTAACCACGGTCGGGGCGTTACATTTTACATGATACTGCTTCATACACACCAAAAAACTAGTTTATAATAGTCTCTCATTATGTTATTCTTCAATAGAAACCTTCTTAGACATAACATTTCTAAAAACAATGTAATAACTGAATGATATGGAACATAGGAAATGTTGATCATATATTCTCAATAAGTGTAAACAAGGGAGATATAAATAATCATATAATGATAAAATGATAATAAATAACTAAATAAGTTTTATATAAATGTGATAACGAAATTAACATGCAAATACTATATAAAATGATGAAAAGATTAATTAATTACATAAAAAAGACACACTTTGAGTCATACTATCTAAATAGTGCATTCATGTGCATTCCATTTTCTTTTTTTGTTGACTTTTTACTCTTACATTGTCGATATTTACCACTTTGCTTCATGTTACATCCAATGTCGTTTAAGGAAAGTGATAAATGCTGACAATGTAGGAGTGAGAAGGTTTTGAGGGATAATAAGTCTATGGAAGACATTTTCTATAACAGTATTCAAACATTTAATTTAGATTATGTTAATGTAGTAGAGAACATATAGTATTATGAAGAAAACATAGTATGTTGAAAAAATTACCTTCTCATTGAATTATGAGTGTTAACCATGAATTCCAATATCTCAGAAGCATTATTAATTTTGAATAAACCTTTTTAACTAGAACAATGGAATCAACCTATATAAGAAAACAATTCTTATGTGAGTAATTCGAAAGAAAGTAAATTAATCATTAATATTAAAAATCCACAACTTCTATAGAAGTTACATCTTCATTCACTTTATGTGCATTATTCCATTAGGTATGCATCCAATTTATTTCTAAGAACATCTATATCATCTTGTGAATATGAGTCCTTTCATCAATCGTATGAGTACTGAAAAAAATATAATTTCAGCAAGTATGAATAAATGTTTTAACTAAAATTGTAATTATCTTTAAAAATACCTTTTCATGGATGAATGTTTGTTCAGGGAATATGATCTCTCTCATTAATTTACTAACATAATAACCACAATCTTTTCAATGGGTTTGTTTTGGACACTACAAAAACATTGAGTGTAATAATTAATATTTTTATATGTGTTTGGATAGTGAAATCTTATTATATATACCGTGATACTTATTTATCCATAGAACATTCCTTCTTTCTCATTTTTATCCATTATACTCATACCTTGTTTTTCAAAATATTGATGCGCTTCCATATCATAACAAAATCCTTATTAACAACAAATATAAATTATAAATATTTATGATTGGATCTAAAACATTGGATGTAGTGTATTACTTATTTAAAAAATCCATAATGTGTGGAAAACTTGTTGGATATCCATGCGTTGAATACAGGATATAAATCATTGGAGTATCCAAATTTACCACAATGATCATCCAATGCTACCTAAAAACACAAAAATGAATTAGTAATGAAATAAATGAAAATATATTTGAAATAATTAAATTTTAGATTTTTACCACTATGTCATTGGTATTAAATAGGGTCTTTCATCATAAATTTCCCTTTCAAACAATTTGATCAGACCATCAAGTATTTTATCCTTTTTATTTGTATTTCTTTTTTATTACTCTATAGTGGATATGTGAGGACTAATAAGTCCAAAGTTTATTTCATGAGAGAATCCCTTCAATTTTTTTTCCATATATATGTATTCTAAAAATATAAAATGTATTTATTCATAATTAACATAGTATATTAGCTTTTGGAAAATCAAATCATAAAACATACCTCATTTATACATTTATAATTGATTATCCTGGCCATCATAGATGTGGATTTTATGTACACTCTCAATATCAATTATGTATTGATATTTATCTCCATACATATTTTATTCAAAACAATCTATGTGATTACAACCATCTTATAACATTGTATCCACATGAATCTTCAATGTATAAAATGTTGATATAGAATGGGAATGGTAATGGTGATTTCCGTAGATCTTTTGGATCGGTTCATTGATCCTTTATATGGTTCTGAGTCCCTATTTCATTTTGTTCAATTCCCTTTATATTTCTATAATAACATTCACTGGTTTAGACCTTTTTTCATTACTTTTTAAATGTTTAGATTGAGAAATAAATTGGTAATGAATAACTCCTAGTCGAAATGTTTTTTTACAAGATGTGATGGCCATGGGATGAATGTTATAATAGTTTTTTGACCATACGAATATCTTCCTTGTGAATTGGAACAATTAACACAACACTGGGATCATGATCTACACTGATTGACACTCACACATGAGCTGTTGAAAGTGGTTTACTTTGTAGCATATCGTTTTGAATATTATACTCCATATCCCTCACTACCAGGTGATGGGTGCATGTTTATAGATATAAATTATAGTTATTATCATCCAATAGAATATCAGTACAACAAAGGTATCAGTGTATGTATGATTCATATTTCATAGAAACATTTGTTAAAAAATTGATTACCTCGGCTAAGACATCTCTTTGAGGGGATTGTATAACATCATAGCTGTTGAGAAAGATCCCCATGTTGTGGATGTTCAGGAGTTTATTCTTCTCCTTTCCCCCCCCCCACACAAGAGTTTCCATCATCTCTCTCTACCATTGGAATTATTCTTTAAGTGTATTTATTATTTCTATCATCTATTTTATAAATTTACTTTTATTATCCTATTATTTTTCTCAAAATATGTTTGAGGTGTCACCCAAAACCCGCAACTATGATGTGAAAATACTTTTTTGGCTGCATCAAGTCCACTGATAATATGTGTTCATCTGGTACAGGTGTTACTGATTCCTATGACTATGTCAGATAGAAAATATAGAAAAATAAGTGATCATTGTTAGGTAATAGTGATTTAAAGCAGAATAATTTTGTATTATGTAATACTTACACATGTTTCCCCCCACACTTTTTTATGTTTTCATATATTAGTATCTAATATTTATTTACACATACCTCCATCCATAGCACATAGTGTGGGAATAAAGTGGACTTAGATTTGTAGTCATCAATCTTCTTATAAATAGGGGAACATTTTTACGGTGTTGTTTCATGTCACATAAAAGTATTATAATAGATTTAAAATATGTACCAATTTATTTCAAGTTAAGTATACCCCATCCTTTCTTTATAGTAGGGTTATGATGTTTTTTTCTCATTCCATATTTCTAAGACTTAGTTGATATTTCATAAATAAATAATAATCTCAACTAATGTGATGAATACAAATATCATTATATAACATATTACTAGAGAAAATGTACATAAAAAGACACATCCTCATGACCGTCATTAAACACATACCTTTCTTATTGGGTTATTAGGTGGGCATAAATAAGTGGTGGGTGTGGGTTTATTTTCCATTTAGTACAATTAAGATTTTGTCTTGTTAGAATTGTGGTAAATCTTATTTTAATCCTTATAGAAATAATTAATACATATTTCTTATGGGATTCATCTACTATAAATGATCTCTACAATGGATAAAAAAGTGTAAGTTAATGTTTCATTATTTTTTTTATTAAAATAAATAAATGATATCATAATGTTATTTTAATCTCATCCCACATCAGTATCTTCATCCTAGATACAACATGGTGCTAAGAATCTACATTCATAGGCATGCATTCCAGAGTGACAATTCTAGTACAATAGTTGCGCATGGCCTTTTGCGGTTAACATGATGGACCCACACATTCCTTCTAACCTGATATTCGATTCCATTGGCTTTAACCATGATGAATTTTTCTAACATTTTCAAACTACGATGATCCTATTTTCTCGATAATTATGATGCTTCATAGGCTACCATGTCTTGAGAATCCCTATTTTCAATATATTCTTCTGGAGTGGTAGCATCGACCTGTGTAAATAGTCGATGTACCTCTTCACTTGGAGAAGTAGTAGGCTGAGAAACTTTTTGTTCCTTAGTAATGAGAGAACCATCA
Source organism: Viscum album (assembly GCA_963277665.1). Classification (NCBI taxonomy): domain Eukaryota; kingdom Viridiplantae; phylum Streptophyta; class Magnoliopsida; order Santalales; family Viscaceae; genus Viscum; species Viscum album. The sequence goes on along the minus strand of OY728140.1, from coordinate 2,102,453,461 downwards.
TGTGCAGAAGTTCATCCCTTTATACTACGAGAATTATCAGGTTGAGCAATCTATTGTTCCTAAGGATTGAGAGCACTAGCATTCGCAGATGTCAATATCTACATTAGTGCTTTAAAATTAAATTTTAGAATATAATTATAGTATAAAACATATAATTAAATGAGGTAACATGATGTATATAAACAAAAAATGTTACATGATTATTTTTATCTATAATTTATTTTTAAACACTGAAGGGATTGGAACCCTCTATCGATGATCCAAATCCATTCATTGTGGTCTGCTCTCATATTCATGACTCCGCCTACATTGGGACCACTACGAAATGATTATGATGTCCCAATGAAAGAGTCATCCTCAGTTGAATTTTCATATGAACCTTATGTAGTTTTGGTCGATAATAAAACAATTGAATACTTTTGGATTGCGAGATCTGAAAAAAATACTTTTACTTCCAATGAGGTCATTATAAATAGTTTGTCTTTGTACCCTTCCTTACAGAAATCAACAATCTCATATCCCAATTCCTCTATTTTAACATCCCTCATGCTATCAACCCACTTTCCTTGAAAAATCAGCACTTGTAATGTTTTAAAATTCAAATCCCATATTTGTTTGATAATACTGATGTATGACATATTCGTGTAAATTGGATTTCTGTCCTTAGTACCAAAAACATGCATTTCTTTTTTCCACAAGTGTAACTCCACTATTTTTCAGGGTACTCTCTTCATCTTTCTCATTTTTATAGAACATATGACCCTTAATTTCTCGACCATTCTAAGATAATACAATCAAAATTGTTCCTCTTTCTAGCCATCCAAGTCATTCTGAAATTTAATTTGGATTTTCATCTAACTCTTTTAAAATACTATCCCCAAAAAATTCTATATACTATTTATTATGTTTATTTGATACCCAACTTCCATCCCTTGATTGACTAAAATTCCCAAGAATTTCATTGTGGGTTTCAACATATGGGGAAACCTCCAAAATTTTATGAAAAAATTTACGGTGGGCCTGCTCCCGATCTGAAATATTGATTTTGAGAAACACTCATCAAAAAATTATTTCACCCTCAAGATTGATAGTGTGAAATGATTTTAGTAGACTAAGGATTTCCACACCTGATAGGTATTCTGTAAACAATTCAATGGATTCCTATACAATATATCCCTCTACAAAACAACCCTCAGGCATAAATAGATTTTTGGCATACCCTTTCAAAATCCTCATACACAATTCAATGGGATACATATATCTTTAGTGTACAAGACCACATACTTGAATCTCTCTCACCAAATTAACTATCAAAATAAACATTATATCAAAGAATGTTGGGAGGAAGAACATTTCTAATTCATATAATATGATAGATATTTCTCTTTACATTGTTAGAAATTTCACCAGTTCTATAGAATTGTTACGTATAGCTTTGAATAATAAATAGATCTTGGTTAATTTATGATAGAACTTATTGGAAAAAATGAAACATAAAACTATATGCATAAGATCTTTCATAAAAACATGGAAGTCATGCGATTTCATCCCCTTTTACTTAAAATCTTTCCTTTTCATGATATTTGACAAATACCACTCAAGAAACTTTACGTCATTTAATAAATATAAAAATTGATATCTCTCATTCTTGGAAATAGTATTAGGAGATGTTGGAAGAAAAGTTCGTTTTTTCACCCATCACTGGCATCAAATCTTCTCGTATTCCCATGTCAACCATGCCCAACCTAGCCTCAATTCTATCATTTTCTTGGCCCAGTGCATTTAGTAATGTGATTATGTCAGTATCAAATACATTTTTTCAACATTCACAACATCAAGAAAAATCTTGACATGTAGAAAATTCCAGTATGGTAATTCATAAAATAACAGATCTCTCTTTCCAACTATTTTTTATGTTTTTTTTAATGGATTACCAAAATCAATATCAACATCTTTTAATTTTCTCAAACAGTTGATGTACTATTAGTGGAGACAGTGTTAAAAGTTCTTATGGACATCAATTAAATGATGGAATCCAGGATCGGTACTTATGTCGTGGGGGTAAAAATCTATGATTCTGTAGAAAAACGGATCTCAATTAATTTCTCAACCTAATTGACTATGTACCTTGTTCGCAGATAGGAAACCCTCGAGTTCCTTTAATGATATATACTGACAAATTTCCTTTAGTTGGTAATTCACTCATTATCCCATACCATATAGCTCTGAACATGAAATCTTCATTTTTGTAATAATTATACAATGCAACACCTGAATCCGACAATAATTTCAAATATTTGTTAAGTGGAAAAAATAACATCAATACCGTTACCCTATTGTTTTGGTCCAAATATAAGCATATATAACATGATGTATTTTAGTTTTACTCATAACCACGATGAAAAGTTATAATTTACCAGCATAACAAGCCATGTACTGTGAGTGATGCTTTTAAAACCCAAAAGGATTCACTCCATTATGAGATAACTCAAGACAATGGTTTCTCAGTTTGTTTCAAAATACAAGATACTCATGATCAATTCTTTTCCATTGAGGCGAGTCTGCTGAGTGACATAGTTTACCATCATTATTTGTTGTATCAAGGTTCCACATCAAATGTGCTTAGTCTCCTCACTTCAATATAGGAACCTAAACCTTATAATGATTGGAAATTACCATAAAACTTTCATAGGACCAAATTAATCTTTCTTATATTGTGAATAACCACACCTTAGGCATTCTCTATGTGATTTTTGGTCTTTTATAAACAATATAAATTCATTCGAGCATGTGTGTATTCTTTCAAAGATCATACCCATCGGTCATAGAATTCATTTAGTATCATATGTTTGGCTCAAGAGATCATTATCTTCTGGGAGAATGTCATTAAAGATAGAGAGTAATTATTTTAAACTAGATTCACTCTATCCATTCCCTGGATTCAAATTATAAAACTTTGGTATGGCTGACAATGCTGTATATTTTGTGTAACCTGTATAGAATGCTATCTTTGCACAACTCTTTAACTTCTCAAATGATTTTGGGAAATCACAAAGTTCATATTCAATATTCCATTTCATTTCCTCAATACGATCCTCAAATTAATTCACATCTATAATGACATCCTCAATACTGTCTTTTTCTTTGTCCACACATTTATTCATATAAATTGATCCATAAAATGTAGCGCTATCCTAGCCACTAGCTACATTCACTTTTCCCTATGTTTATTCTAACATTTATAACTTGAATCTATTAAAGAAAGATCAAGTGTCCTTCCAACTCCCCTAGACTAATTTTTCTTGAATAATAATAGGGGAAACATGGAAAAAGGATTTGAGAAGGGACAAATGCGTGATATTTTGAGAACATGAGGAACTCTTTCACTCTATTTTCACACTCTTTTATCATATGACTGGTATCCATCAATTCCTTATTCATATCCATCCTATCTGATTCATTAATAATAATATTTAACAAAATAAATACAAAAACATTGATATAAAAAATAACTAATGATAAAAATGTTATAGACTTTATGTATACTTTTAGAACTAATTATGAAATCAAATTTGAAATCATATTAAAAAACAAACCATTTACACAGATTCCCCTTTAAAATCGCATTTTCCTTTTAAAATAATCCAATCAGCTCTAAACATTGTTTCTCAAAACATCAATTACCTTTTTAAGCATTTTAATTCTATTTAAAACCAAAAATGGGTATGTTGAACACATATAATTTTTTTAGAAACAATTCAAAACACTTGAATCATTTTATAAGAGCCTCTTAGGCATTTTCATAAATACATAAATCCAAATATAGGCACTTTATAACGGAAACATGAATAAAAATTACCAAAATTATATAAAATATAAATCTATAAATGGTTTATCCTGTCAATCATGAATAAATAGAATTACTACTATAGTTTACCCATGTAATACTACTGAGCAATTAATAAGAAAATGATAGATACATAAGTGTCATTGTGCCAAGATACTTATGAACACATATTCACATATCATAAAAGTGAGAAAACATATTCCTCTTAATACTTGAGTCATATACTACCAAAGGTTTATCCTTCCAATACGATACATCAAAAAAATTATTTCCATTATTTAGGGTATAAATTAGGTCAATGTTAATGGACTATAGGTACCCAAACATTCTCCATTATGTGTCCTTAACTATCTGGACCCATAAAAACCCACATGACCATCATGGACTAAAACTGTTCAAATACTGACTCTTCATACATCACTATATATGCCATACTCATTACACAACTCATTTATGGTTTGGATTGATGTTTTCATAAATCTCCCATTATGATCTTAAAAGGATATCTCATGAACTTATAAGTAAAGGAACCATATCACATTCTTGGTTAAGGATTTCTTATGGCTTCCAACTACGAAGAATCCTGGTTGACCCTTTGATATAAACTTGATCTTAGTGAAACTTCAGAAACTCTATGTTCATAAAATAGTCCATCAATACGTAAAAGTGGATATATGTTCATTTCTATCACATATAATTTCATCTAATTATCTACACATACTCTTAATGATCCATTTAAATTTTAGTGGAAAAAAGGCACCCTAAGGGGACATAATCATTCATATGAACCACTTCACCTCAAAGTCGTTCAATTGATCCTTCTTATCTCATAGATCTATAGGATACATCTTATATGGTGGAATAGATATATTCTCTACACCTAGTATGAGCACAATCATAAACTCACCCTATCCCTTAGGTGGTAACATAGAGAATACCTTGGGAAATATATCTAGGATATCTATTAAGATATTATATATATGTATGCATGTGTCTCTATACAATGGGTGGTATTAATACTTAAGATAGGGACTCTACTCATAATGGTAATCAAAAAAATATAAGTAGGAAAATATTATAATGTCATCTATGAGATTAAATTTACAATTTTACCAACATAATGGAACATTCCCTACAAAAATAAAACAAATTTTATCTCCTAATTTTGGAAAATATAAGCCTCTACATCTTACCAATCATTATGCCATGTAATCTCAATACTACTAGAGATAAATTATCTATTACTACTAGGAATAGATATTTCAAGATCCTTATAGTAATCTCCATACTCATTCATATTATAGTAGGGATATAGAAAATGGTGTAAACTTATGTCATGAAGATTATAACCTGATTTGATACCAATTATCTTTATAAGAATTTATCATCAATGCACATATTAGGAAGGAGACTAAAAAACATAAACATCATCTTATATTGTCCCATAATGAAGGGTACGATAAAAGAGAGAATTATATAACACATCATTATTAAGAAACTCAATAACAAAAAGCTCACATAAATTGATAAAATTATCCTAGGTGTGATATGATTTATTCATATGACAGAAACATAAGATAATATCATGAAATAATGTCAAAATCATCAACCCGTTATACAACATATCCAAAGCATATCAGTTACCCAAATCCACCATAATTTCAAGATGATAATAATGATAAATACGATAACCATATACTACTATCTACAGACCTCTAAATAACACCCAAAAAACTCAAGTGACAAAAAATACAACACTTAGAATGAAATCATTCATCGTGTAACTAAAATATCCACACATAAAACATAGATTTTATACTATTACCATAGTCTGAAAAAAATATGGAACATGAATTCTAAAACACACTTTACTATCATTGATGAGCTTTTACAATACATTAATTAGTTTATAAAATAAAGAAGGAATGATCCCACCATTAAAAAAAATCTTATGAGGAACAATTATTGAATTCTATAATAAAAATAATCTAAATTATAATTATTCCAAAATAGTTATCTAATGTTCATATATATAAATTGTAATGTGAATATAATGAAAAATAGTTAATATCTTCAGTAAAATGAAATATCCAAGTCTAGCTTCCTAGACCTAAAAAAACCACTATCCATATAAAAAAATACTTAAAGAATAAGCTTCCACACAAAAATTATGAAATCCTCTATGGTATCGACATTGAATTAAATATAAGTAAAAATCAGGAAAACTGGCCCTGAAGATGTTGTGGAGCATAAAACCTGTGTTTGAGAGTTGGGGGATGAGGAGTCGGCAGTAGAGGAGGAGGAGAATGTAGATAGTTGCTAGCAGTGTAGGAGGAGTCGGTAGCAAAGGAGGAGGAGGAGGAGATGGTGGTAATGACAAGAAAGGAAGAGGAGGAGGAGTCGGAAGTAGAGGAGGAGGAGTTATCAATAGTGGCAGTGGAGTAGTCAGCAACGAAGGAGGAGGAGGTGGAGAAATCAGAGGTAGTGGTAGAGGAGTAGGAGGAGCCAGCAGATGATGAGGAGGAGGAAGGGTTTGACTTACACATGAGCTTGAGGAGTGCGGGAGGAGGAGGAGACTGTTAGGTTCTATTTATACAAGCTAGTAAACCATTTATCACCACTATCTAAAAATCACTAGTAAAGATTTGTTTTATCAGTGCTAAAATAGAAAGCGCTGATAAAACATGTCTTTATCAGTGCTTTTTAGCACCAATAAAACTATAATGATAATAAATTACTTATATTTTTATATATATTTATTTAATTATATGTATAATAAATATATTTATAATTATTTATAATAATAACTTCTAATAAATATATATTTATTTATATTTATATCTATAATAAATATTTTTTTATAATTAAAATTTTATATTAAATATATTTATTATATTTATAATTATATACAATTATTATCATTATTATAATGTTATAATTTTTTAAATATATTTATAATTATTTTGAATTATAATTATAAATATTTCTATATATTTAATATAACCATATAATTTTTTTAATTACTATATATTTTCATATATTTATTTATAGTTATAATAAAGGAATATAAATTTATAGTTATGATCATATACATATTTATTTATTTATTTATTTCAATAATTATAAAATTAAAACAAATATATTAATCACATTTATAATATTATTAACATATATGATTAATATATTTATTATATTGTAATAATTATTTCAATATATCTGTATTATTTAGAATTATAAATATAAATATTTTTATTTATTTATAAACATATTGTTTTAATAATATATATCTATTTAATAAATATATTTATTATAATTTTTTAGATATCTAAATATAAATATATATTTACTAGAATTATATATTTATCAAATTAATATTTTAATTATAATCATAAATATAAATAAATTAATACATATATTTAAATAATTAGAAAAAAATAATAAATATATTTATAATAAATATATTAAATATAACTTTGTAAATATATTTAATTATATAAATATATTTATAAATATATACATATATTTATACATATATATAAATATTTATATTTATAATTATAAATAATATATATATATATAATTATGAAATTATAAATAATATATTTATATTAATATATTTATATTAATTTCTTAAGTATTTAAATAAATAAATAGATTTTATTTATATATATATGACTATATATAATTAATATATTTATTTATCATTATAATTATAATAAATATTTTTATTATAATTTAATAATTATTTATATAAATGTTATTTATACTTATAAATATAAATATTTGTATATATGTATAAGTATTTGTATATATTTATAAATATATTTCTTTAATTATATATATTTATAAAATTATTATTATTATAAATATATTTAATATAATTGTATATATTTATATATATATATTTATAATAATAATTATAAATAAAAATACTTAATAATATTTTTATATAATTATATATATATTTATATGAATATATGTATATAATAAAATATAAATAAATATAATTATAAAATTATCACAAATATAATTATTATAATTTTATAAAAATTGTGTATATATAATTGTAAATATAATATATATTTATCAATTAAAAAAATTAATATTAATACAATTCTTTAATTAATATATATATATATATATTCATAAGGGACATATATTTATTTAAATATATTTATATTTATTTATAATTATAAATAAAAATAAAAATATTTAAATGGTATTTATATATAATTATTAATAAAAGAAATATATTTATCATTTAAACAAATTATAATAATTATATGTCTTTGAGGAATATATATATATGTATATATATATTCATTAATGACATATATTTGTTTGTATATATATATTGATAATTATAATTATAAATAAATATATTTAAAAAATAATTATATATAATTATAAATATAATAAATGTATTTATCATTTAAATTTTTTATTTATTTTATAATCATTTCAATATATATATATATATTTTTATGTATAATAATATTTATATTTATATTTTAAACATTATTTATATATAACTAAATATTTATAAATATAAATATAATCAATACATTTATTATTTAAAAATATTTATCCTGATTTTAAGTATTTGTGAGAACAAAATAGCTTCATGGGTACCAGAATGAATCATTTACACCAAGTATAGATCGTAAAAAACGGGCCATCATATATATGACCAATATGAATAGTGTTAGTCGGTGTAAATCACTCAAGAGGGGGGGTGAATTGAGTATCTATAAAATTTCTATTAAAAAAGGTTCTTTAAAAAATAATATCCCCATATGAAAATAAACACAAAGTCAGTTTGTAGGTAATTTATAAAAGTCTTGAAGGTTAAATTTGGTTCTCTGAAGATTGATTAGTTCTCAGATTTCCTAATCGAAAGAGTAGTAAAACATTTGAAACAAACCTACTGATTCAAAATAGATATAAACACTTGCTAAACTAACTATCAAAGTTCAGTTTATCTTAATGCCAAAAATACATAATAGATAAAAATATATGATAAACAACACAACGGATAAAACAAGAGGTTCAGTATCAAGTAGAGACTTACTCCTCTTCACTTGGTGATCACCCTCCACAAAGCAGTTTATATTAATAATGTTTTGATTCACACCCTAGATCAGGGTTCACAACAGCACACAGACTATCCAGGTCACACTTGACTTTTACCATAGTTATTCACGGGAAAAACAAAAAAACAGTTCTCACAGGATCTCTTCCACAGTTCTACGTGGGATACAAGTGTAACAAGATATTGAGAGTGAGGATATTTTGTTATCCTTTAGTTTAGCTCAGAAGAAAGTGGGTGAGAATCAATCATATATACACACTTCTCCAAAATAGCATTTATAAAATCACAACAGAGTTATGAAAGAGAATAGGGTTTAGAATTCTCTATGTGTTGTGTAGTAATGCTATGGATTCAACGGATGTTGAGGAAATGATATGTGAGTCCTCTTATGAAAGTTTCCTTCATAACAGAGTGTCATAATATGTTGTGAAAGTGTTCAACTCTTCTTTTTGTGGTTGTTCAGCACACTCTAGCAGGTAGTTTCTAGGTGAGCCCAAGCTTTGATTTTTTCTCTTTTTTAATATTTTGAGTTCACACAGTCTATATTTTGGTGTGTTCTTCAAGATCAATGGGTATCTCAATATCTCTAGGTCTCCATCCTTTTTTACTCTAAGATCCACTAGGCATGAAGATCTTTGCATGTGCATGTACCTCGTACTATCTAAGGATGGTCCTACAAACAACATTAAATAATGTCAGAAACATTAATTTGTCTAGATATGATCGTTAGAAAAAAATTTGAATTAATAAAATATAAATAGTTATTTATGACTATAAGTGAGTCATCATCAGTTTGTTGTCTTTGGTTTAGTCACATCAGTCTGTCAAATTCAGTTTGTCAACTTCGGTGTGTCGACTTTGGTCTGTCAGCTTTAGTCTGTCCACTTCGGTCTATTATCTTTAGTGTGTCTACTTTGTTATATCATATTTAGTGTGTTGAACATTGGTCTGTCAACTTCGGTCTGTCAACTTCGGTGTGTCAACTTTGGTATGTCATCTTCGGTGTGTTGAATTCGGTCTATCATGTTCGGTGTTTTGAACATTGGTCTGTCAAATTCGGTGTGTCAAATTCAGTGTGTTAACTTCGGTCTGTCATCTTCAGTGTGTCGACATTGGTGTGTCGAACATTGGTCCTTCAACTTCGGTGTGTATTCTTCGTGTTGAAATAGTGGGTGCCCCAGACCCAACTATGTAGTACTTTTGATTACCATATCATGTGTACAGTAAGATATGCATGATGATATCTTACCATTATAGTGCAGAGTTTTCTATGTCCACTATAATAATGGTAATGTCCAGTGGTTAATTTTCATGTCGAGAGGTTATAACAGACCCTAGGCCATAATGAGAACCTCAAGATACAATGACATTGATCTTAAATATATGTTCTATAGTCTAGATACATCTTTCTGACTTGACATAGTAGATGTCTGACTATCAGGTGCTGGGGGATCATAAGCATTGAGACTTCTTCTCATAAAGTTCGCACTTGGTGATCTCTAGTAGTGATATCATGAGGACATACCTACCAAAAGGAACACCGCGTGTTTTGGGTGTCATTTGGTTGTTTCTATCTACGTACATGTGCATTAGTCTCCTGACTTGAGACCATTACCAATGTATATCATTTGATTACGTACTTTGATGCAAGACGAAAACCATGGCAGTGATGTCGTGGCAAGGTATTTTGTGTTGGGTTCGTCATTGGTGGAATGACCTTGGCTGAATGGTCAAGAAAGTATTTTCCAATTCCACATTCAGGAAGTTATATATCTCAGGCCTGGTTGATCAGGATGGTGTCGCCTTCATAAGTCTTTGGCCAAATTAGTCAAAATTCAAATCCATCTGGATAGATCAACAAATAATAAATCAAGATAAGGACGATGACACAAGAGTGTGTCCTGCTTTATGATATATTTAATGAAAAAGAGATTATAGTACACAGTCAGTGTTTGTAGGATGGTAGTTGTCTCTATGAATATCCTTATCTATTTAGGGGCCATGATGGGTTGCTAGACTCCACTCTTGTTCTATGGATTCTATTCACTGCTATCAAGGTAAGGGCCTAGAGGGTCACACACAATAGCGTATTCAAAAATCCGCCATATTCAGTTGAATAGGTATATAGACATAGTGGGCCCCTCCACGGGGTCCGAGCATTGTCCAAGTTGTCGATCACCAAAAGAATTAAATAAATTCGTTAATATTCAAGTTACGAATATTTGGGATTGAATTTATTTAATGTATTTACGAGTTTAGTAAATACAAGAAAATATTAATCGAACAAATATTATTTTCGTGGTTCGTTTAATATTAAGTGGGACAGCGAGTAGAGTTAAATGGATCAGATTTTATCATGTAATATATTTCATATATATTAAAAGTGTTTTATAAAATGATAAATAATATTGGTACAGATAAGTTCGTCAAAATTATTTATTTAGTGAACGTTGAAATAAACGGGGGTCGGGGAACCCTACCGGTTATTTATGAACATCTCTATAAATAAGAGAGGAGGCTCTCTCTCTTGGGTGTGAAAATCACTATTCATTCATTTATGGAATGAAAATAGAGATCATCTCTCTCCTCCTGCTCTCAAGATAGATAATCTCTCGATCTATGAAGATTGGATCCATATCTCTCTCATGCATTGAAGGATTCTCGATACGGTGATCGTCGGGACGTCGAAAGCATTGTCGGATCGCCGCGCTAGCACCCAAAGATTGACGATCAACGTTCCAGTGGATTTTTGGAGCACGTGTGGACGATCTAGAGGAATTGTGAAATGGGTATGTTTTCATTTTATTTTTGTGCTCTTTACAATCTACGCGAGATCCTCGGACATCTCTGGGGCTCGGATCATCGGTGACGACAAGTTCTGTCGTCACGCCGATGAAAATTTTAAAATACCAGACCCACCGATATCTGCTGCGGGCCTAGGATCCTAACACTTCGATGTGTTGAACATTGGTTTGTAAACATCATTGTGTCGACTTTGGTGTGTCGTACATCGGTCTGTCAACATTGATTGTCATATTTGGTGTGTCGAACAATGGTGTTGGGGAATCTAAAAAGGTTATGAAGTGTTGGTCTTATACAAATCCTTACAAGACTAAGTATTATCCAAAAGTACATGTATAAATACACTTGTGAACATATTTATTCATGAATATTGGTTATTTACTTATTTAAGTATATTTTTTAGTATGGAATAATTGTTTTACATAGAGATATTAAAATGGCATGAAAGAGAAGAATATGTTTATTGACATTATTTGTGATTATTAATAGTACATTAACATAGTGGGTCCAACAATATCCCCATTTTTGATTATCAAAAACTATGGAATACATGAAAAAATATATAGAATAAATATTGCATGACATATCATACTGCACTGAATATAATTGTCCAATATCACTAAAGAATTTCCTTGTTTGATTTTTTAAAACAAAGCTCCCCCTAAATAAATGAAAAAAGGTGAGTACATTCCATGTTTACTAAACCATAAAATCTTCCCCTTAGATAAATAATTTATGCCTTATTCCCCCCCCCCCCTTTGTATTATCAAAAAAAAGAATGAAAGAAAAAAAGATGAGGAGAAATAACATAAAATAAAGACACCATAATGATTTCCATTAAGTGGTATAAAAGTACAAGACAAGAAAAAAGACAAAATCCATATAAAAAAACAATCCATCACTAAGGTTTTGGATGTTGGGGATCCTTTACATTGTCTGAAGGATCCAAGGGAGAATGAAAAGGTTTGGTAGAGGCGGAGGAATGAGGTGGTATGAAGATAACACTAGGCATGGAAACACCTGTACGAACAATAGATACAAGGGTAGGCCTCCTTTCTGACAACACTCAACTTGGAATTTTCTCTATGATGATTGGTCGAATATGGGAAAGGGGCTGAGAGACAGACATTGGAGCATGAGGCTAAGTGACGGTACCAATTGAAGAAGTTGGAGGGACCACAATATCCTCCACCTGAACATGTAGATAAGGATTAAAGAGATTGATGAAATCATTAATGGTTTCACCACCATATTGTATCACCTTATCAAAGTCATCCTTATTTTCCATAATTTTACTCAGCAAAGGTGTAAACTTCTTCAATTGAAGGAATTTCTTCTTGAACACTTTTGTTACTAGAGTAATTCTAAGATTTTCTGCGAGAAAATTGAGGCTATTGATGAGATAATTATTGGTATAAATCTTAGTGAAATACGTATTCACCTTTTCCTGAATCTCTTTCTGAGAAGCAGAGGCTTCATTTGTGCACTGTATGATGATATTGTATACAACATCTATATTTATTTGTACTTTTCGAGGGTTTCTTTGCCTGAAACACTCTGAAGTTTTTGAAGTTCCTTTTTCATTACAACCTTGCGAGACTCCAAATCAGAAACAACACTTTTCCCACTCCTGGAACTGGATGGGCCAGTCAAAATTTTCCCAATCTCTTCCTTCAACTTCTTCAGGTCCACACTGAGTAGACGAGTCACCATGTTCTTAAGAACTTCTAGAAAACCACTAAATGAGGTCTTGAAGTCAGTGGTTAAAGAATTCAACTCATTGCTCATCTTTATTACTTCTTCTCTCAGAAAGGTATTGTGTCTAATAATGTTTTCTTATGTAGTAATGAGATTCGGCTGAATCTCATAGATTACTATTCTTGCAATCTCTTATGCATCAGCATTTGAGATACCTATAGAGGTGGAGGCTGAACTTATGGATCCATATGTGGCTATCACAGGCTCACACATATAATTTTTGAATTTCTCCAAATCATCTTTAGTAACATAATCACTGGGCACTGACTGAGATACATGTTCTAATGTTGGATATGCAGCTAGTGGAATAGGTGCAATATGTTCTGGTTCAGCTTGGACTTGTGGATCAGAAGGGGGAGGTACCCTCTCCTCATCTTATTCATACTCTAAACTGGAAAGAATATATCATGGATCATTATTCATTTCTCTTGTACATGTCCAGTCTCTTGGCTCAACAGTATCAATTATGATCCTTATTCTCCAAGGATTAGGAATAACATTATCATAATCAACTTCTTCATCCTATTCTTGGGCCATAATAACTTGTCTGGGAATAGGAACCAACTGAAATTCAGGTTCTGGCTACTTCAGCTTCACCAGGAACTTCCTCAATTTGAGGAACTGGAACCAAATATTCTTTTTCTTGGCCAGTAGACATAATATCATTCAATTCCTAAATGATCTCTTGATTTTCAGCATTAGGAAGGGGTTATCTATCCTCAGGTTCAGCATCTCGATGACCAAAAACCTATTGTTCAACATGCTCAACACCCTCACCAGCTCCATGTACAGATTCCAAACTGGATATGTCAACCACTCGATGTCCCATTTTTGGAGAGTCACTTACATTATCATCATTTTCTCCATTATCACTATCATCATCATCATCATCATCATCGTCATCATCATTATCTGATTCCTCGTCAGATTTACTAACATAGCCTTCATCTCTAGTAACTTCAGTTTCTTCATCATCCTCATCACCTAATAAAGATTATATTGAGGGAATGTCCAAAGGTGGACTAGCAGGTCCATAAGACATATCTTTGGGACTTTCAGTAATATTAGGATCACTCTTATCATAAAAAGGATATCCTTATTCCCTTGGAACTTCAAGCTCAGCTTCCTCATTAGAATAAACTGGAACCTCTCTTGGTTTGAGACCTGGATCAACTTGGTCCTTTAGTGTAGAATGGTGATCAACTGGATTGAAATCCTCATATATCCTTTCCTAATATCCTACCAACATATCTTTCATGGGTTCCAGAAGATTTTTATCCTCTTACAAATGTCTTTTTGAAGACAAAAAACACTATAGGAATTTATCACTTCATCTCTATCTTCCACACAACTTATCCTTTATAATATGGAAGAAATAATCCCTAGATAGTACAAGCAGGTTTCCTTCTTGGATAGATTAATCAAATCAGAGATATGCACCATTATATACCTAAATAGGTTTACTCTTATTCCATGTTTCAACAAAAAGATCATGAAAAAATCCTGATACTTCACAGTAGAGAAATTTCCCTTCCCCAAGAATATTTGATGTTGTATGAACTTAAAAAAGTGGTCTTAACTCTCCTTCAAATTCATTTGAAATAGTCCTCCAAGATTCTCCATTTCCAGTCATCTCCTTCAGAGCATCTTCATAAGAGAACAAATTAGAGGAAGGTGTATTATTACCAGAATAGTCAGCATAAACACCTTCATGAGGAATTTCTAAGCATTCAACCCATTCCTTAGATGAGAAATCTATCTCTTTTCCCATTACCATATAATTCATCTTTGTTGCCTTGGATTCATCCAAGGATATCCTCAAATTTTGATAGAAATCATGCACTAGTTGGGGACAATAGGGTCTTTAATTGTTGGTGAACCAACTTAGACATCTTTGAAATTCCAATACTTTCAACAAAAAGGATATTCTTGACATAAGTCACTCAGCAGACACCTCCTTTTCATCTATAACCACTCGGTATTCGAAGCTTGGTTTCAGAGTCCCACTGTACTCACCTTTCTGATTCTTAGAAGAAGGATATTTTCTATGTTCTTCCATTGCACACTTGGTCCTTTCCATGACATTGTAGGGACCCAGTTGGAGTAATGAACTACTAAGACGGGGGTGAATCAGTGGTACCCCTTTCTCTTCTTTTAAGTTCCCTTAAAATGAGAACAACCTTTTTCTCCTGTTAAAGATATACTTCCCTACTGAGAAACAACAAGCACACATCCAAAGGAACACATCAATTTACAAGGTTCACTATTCAATAAGAATACCTATGTCCTTGGTATATTTGGAAACAATCCAGCACCATACAATCCACTATGAAAACAATCCTTGAATTACAAAGAGTAGGATATACCCTTACACTAGTGATGCACTGTGAAACAATCACTCCAGTGCGTGTGCACCCTTTTAGCACAATAGGGAAAATTATCTTTTCTTGTAACAACTTATGTTACTTTTACTTCCTTTCAAATACACAAGTGTAAGCAAGTTCAGCAGAAATCTTTACTTCCTTACCCCAAAGAAAGGCAAGGACTTCTTGGACTTGCAATAGATCAATTACAGTCTGAACTTCCCATTCTGAATCTCCACTCCAAATTCTTCACTTTGAAAATTCTTCTTCACTCCGATTCATCAATCCGAGTCTTCCACAGTCTGAGAAACTCAATACAGCGATAGCCAGTACTGATTCCCCATTCCGAATCTCCACTCTGAATTCTTCACTCCGAAATTTATTCTTCACTATGATTCTTCAGTCCTAGTCTTCCTTAGTCTGAGAAACTCAATACGGTGACAGCTAGTACTAATTCCCCATTCTGAAACTCCACTCTGAATTCTTCACTCCAAATTTTCTTCTTCACTTCGATTCTTCAATCTGAGTCTTGCTCAGTCTGAGAAACTCAATACGATGATAACCAGTACTGATTCCCCATTCCAAATCTCCACTCTAAATTCTTCACTCCAAATTTTCTTCTTCACTCCAATTCTTCAATCTGAGAAACTCAATACAGTGTCAACAAGTATCGAATTCTTGTTTCAATTGAGACTAAAATGAAACTCTGTCGGTCAAACACTTCTTTCTCTCTATATATTATCAGATCTTCTCTCACTATTTAATCATAACGCTTTTACTTTGTACTCTGATCTCTTTTTATAGGTGCTCCAAAGTATTCTTAGGTGGGAACCCAAAATATTTTCCCGCTCACTTAGATTCACCCAAATCTTAATTTATCTTGAAATCTCGGAGTAATTAAGACTTTGTCAATGCTTCTAGAATATTCTCGAATCTTCTTCCACTTCTCTTGATTTAGAACTTTCACTGTTTCTGGATCTGACCGTGTTACACAAGTTTCTCAGTATCACATTCTCGGATCCACTCATCTGTCTTCTCGACATAACTTTCTCATATTCACTCATCTGTCTTCTTAGTATCATATTCTTGGATCCAACCTTCTTGATTCTTCAACATCACTTTATCGGATCCATCCTTCTTGAGTCTTCAGCATCACTTCAATTCTCGGCATAACTCTTCATCACTTCTCGGTATGCATTTTCATTGCTTCCTCGGTATGAAAAATTCTTCATTCTTGGTATGACTCTTCTTTATTCATCTATACCAAAGATTTTGAATTCTCGGTATGAATCATCTAGATCTCGGTATGGCTTCACCAGTTCTTGGTACGATATTCTGGTTCCCGGTACGACTTCTGGTTCTCAGTGCGACTTCACTAATCAACTTTTTCATTCATTGTGAGTACTTGCATATACTGACAAATTTAGAGTTAAAAAATAGAAAAGCATCGTCATAATGAGTTCCATCACATCTCCTATCATCCAGATTTTTAGAATTTGCAATTTCCCGGTTCTAAACTTCTCAATTTCCAGACTCCAAATTCCAGACTCCGAATTCTTTGAACACCAAGTTCCGAATGTTCAATATTCTCAGTTCTGAATCTTCAAACTTCCAGCTTCCGAATTCTTAAAAATTCAAGGTGTATTTCCTTTATGAAAACTTCCTCAAGATCAATAAAAGACAATACATGCAAACCATCTCTTCCTTCATCTTGTTCCTAATAATCTCCCCATTTGGATTTTTTTGTCAACCAAGTTTTCATAAATCACCAAACTTGGAAACCTCATGAAATGGATTACATATCAATAATTCTAAGCCTACGTGAGCTAAATCATTGTAGGAAACAAGAATCATTGACAGAAAAACCATGTTGTCCATAGGTAGTGAAAATGAAATCTTCAGCTTCATACTTCCTATAAACAACTTCAAGTTCTTTCCTACAACCACTCCAACAAACTGTTTGAATAGTTCACATACACATACAATGCTGAGTTCACAGCTTACCCACAACTCTCTATTTGAAAAATAGATTTAGGATACAAATAAATTCTCCCCCTTGACAAAACAATCCACCAAAGGTATGAAGAGAGAGGGGACGGTAAAACATACCTTAACATTGAAGAGAAATAGGTTGGACACCCATGTTCAACCTCAATCTTGAGAATGAATCCTTTGGTAGAGGTTTTGTGAAAAATCAGAAACTAGTTCAGTAGATGAAACATATTAAAGTTTAAGTTTATTCTTTTCTACATGATCTTTGATGAAATAATATTTGATGTCAATATGCTTTGAACAAGAATATTGTACTGGATTCATGGTAAGATAAATTTTGCTTTGATTATCACATCCCAAGAGAAAGGGAAACTTCACTTCAACTAACAAATCATCCAACTGTGTCTTCATCCAGATAAGTTGAGTAGTGGCCATGGTGGTTGCAACATATTCAGCTTCAGCCGTACTAAGTGTCACAGAATTTTTCTTCTTCGAGTGCCAGAAAACACAACTTTTTCCTATAAAGAACACTCCACTAGATGTGGATCTTCTATCATCAAAATTTCATGCCCAATCTGCATCTGAATACCCAAACAATTCAATGTTATTTGAGCCACTATACTTGATTCCGAATTCTGCTATGCCTTTTATGTATCTAAGAATTCTTTTTCTAGTAGCAATATGTGATTCTTTAGGAGCACTCTGGAATCTTCCACATAAGGTAACAAAAAAAACAATATGTGGTCTTGATGCAGTCAGATATAACAAAGTTCCATTCAGATTTTGATATTCTTTCTAATCAACTTCTTTTCCTTCATCATCTTTGCTTAGCTTCATTCCCACTGAGATAGGAGTTGATATATGTTTTGAGTTATCCATCCCAAACTTCTTAAGAAGTTCCTTAGCATAATTTTATTGGGAGAGAAAAATGAATTCTTTCTGTTGAAAAATTTGTAACCCAAGAAAGTATCTCATTTCACCTAACATGAACATCTCAAAGACATTCTTCATTTCTTCAGCAAAACCTTCACAGCTTCCATCATCATTCCTAGAAAAAATAATGTTGTCAACATAGACAATCACAATGAGAGAATGATCTTGGCTTTCCTTGATGTACAGATTGTTGTCAACTCTTCCTTTTTTCAAGTTCATCTCCTTTAAGAAAGTGTCCAATTTGGAATACCATGATCTTGGAGCTTGCTTTAGCCCATACAAGGATTTATTCAACCTGCACACATAACTTTCATTCTTACCAACAAAAAAGCCACATGGTTGCGCGATATAAACTTCTTCTTTGAGATCACCATTAAGAAATTCAGATTTAACATCCATTTGAAATATTGTGTAGCCTCGTTGTGCAGCAATAGAAAGAAAGATTTGGATAGTTTCTAATCTGGATACCGGAGAAAAAGTTTCTTCAAAGTCAATTCCTTCAATTTGAGAGTAGCCTTTGCAACCAAATCCTGATTTATTTCTAATAACTTAACCTTCTTCATTCAACTTATTCTGGAAGACCCATTTGGTTCCAATAATGTTCTTATTTTGAAGATTGGGTATGATTTCCCATGTTTCATTCTTTTTTATCTGATCCAATTCTTCATTCATGGCTTGAACACATTCCGGATGCTCAAAGGCTTCTTTAACATCATTTGGTTCCACTTTGGAATACAAGGAAGTATGTGATATATAATTATTTGTTCTTCTTGTTTGAACCATGTGACGTTGATGACCAATAATATTCTGAGCTTTCTCTTGTTTCATTAGCCTTGGATAAGTTTTTCGTGTTCCTTCCTCATCACTTGATATGGATGAATCTGATTCTTCATCTTGATTAGGATTACAATTCATTGCATCCTTATCAGAATCGTCAAATTTATCTTCATTATCTTCCTTGTCTGTCTAGACATGCTTATCTTTCCCCAAATTTTCAATGACTTTTATATCAACTGTATCCACCATTCTTCCTATTTATTTGTTAAAGCATCTATAACCTATTTCTTCTAGATAATAACCATGAAAAATTTTGTCTTCTCTTTTATGCTCGAATTTTCCACTACTTCCACCTTTCTTCTTCATGATGCATGGGATCCCAAAAAATTTAGCATGCTTATTACTTGGAGTAATGCCATAGAAAAGTTCATATGGAGTCCTGTTTGATTGGGGCCTGTATAAACATTGATTTTGAATATAAACAGCTGTACTTGTAGCTTGCCTCCAAAAGTAATTAGTAAGGCCATGTTCAAGTAACATGGTTCTTCCCATTTCCACCAAGCTTATGCTCTTTCTTCCAGCAACCCCATTTTGTTGAGGTGTATATGGAGCACTGTATTCGTAATTAATACCATGCTTCTCAAGATAGTCTTCAAATTCTTCACTTCTATACTCACCACCGTTATCTGTTCTCAATTTCTTTATAGAGTACTCACATTCTTTCTTAGCTTTCCTTCTGAAGCTATTCAAAAATTTCCAGGCGTCTGACTTGTAACATCCCAAGTGAGTAATGAATAATAGATATTTTTATCTATGTCTATTAATGATTAAGATAGTGTTATAGAGGATTAAAATGAAAATAAATACAATCTTATGCATGGAATACACTAATATTCTTAAAAGATTGTTTTACTGCCTTTTGATGGCAAACCATTTTTGAATCTATATTTTGACAATTTTATAAACTATGTTTGTCAAAATAAACTTATTCTTTATGATTGGGACATCAAAATTTACCTTGTGTGAATTTTTGGTATTTTTCTGACAATGTTCATTTTTTAATGAATAGTAAAAAATACTGCATTTTACATCAAAACTGCTTTTTAATCTAATTTATTTATATGATTAGATTATGTTTTGAATTGGTTTTGAAGTGAAATTAGAATATATTTTTACCATTTTATCCAATGGTGGTCATTGGAATCAATTTCACTTTGAAATTAGACTTAAACTGGTGTCAATCTTTTGATACTTATTGTTTTGTAAAAACACGCTATTTGCTCTGGAAGTGGGAATTAATTATTAAATTAATTAATTTGACTTATATGTATTTAATTTTGTAAAATAGACTTCATTTTTGAATTCTGAATATCAAATATATCTTAGGGTGAATTTTTGGTAATTTTCTGAAAAACTTCAATTTTTGATGAATAGTGAAACCACTAAGTGATAATCAAGCAAACTGATTTTTCAGTTAAATGAAAGTTTACCACTAATGTGTATTGAATTTTGAAAATCCGACATACATGGTTGTCATTAGTATGTAAAATGTGGTTCAATGAGATTATAATAATTTTTTTGGTGAATAGTAACTTATTAAGTTCTTAATCACGATTAGTGGTAATTAGGGTAGTTTAAGGTATAAATAATACTTTAATAAAATGAAATGACCTAGACACATGTCCCAACCTCATTGGTTGTGTCATGGCCGACCATGACATGCCATCGGTCAACTTGGGGACCCCATGGATCCACTTTTGTTGGGAAATGACATAAATTACTTTTATTTAATGTTAAAGGAAAAATGACACAAACATAATATGTTTTACGAAAACAATTTTAAAGTGGGGTTATACAAGTCCAAATTTTGATTATAAATAGTCATTGGAAAGATAAAAAGATTTCCTACATCATAGAATTTTTTTTCTAATTTTTGGACATTAAATAAATTTAATTATATATGACATAATAATGATGCAGCGATGACATCATTATTTGACGATTTAAATAAAATAGAAAGATAATGTAAAATATATAAACTACACATGTCCAAAACCAATTGGATGAGTGGATTTAGAACCCTTATCACCTTATCCACGAATTATATCAATGTGGGACCTTTTAAAACCGAAACACATTTTCAAATAATGTAATATTTCTTTACTTTCCAAAAGTGCCCCTCCTCTCCTCTTATAAAAGGCCCCCACCTCTACCTCATTTCACACACTCTTCAAGCCTTTGGCTCGGCCAACCCCTGCCCATTTGCTCTCTCCACATCCCTCTCCTCATCCTAGAGGATTAACTTTGGGTATAATTTTTTCAAATGAAGCCTTTAGGCTCAAATCAAAAAGAGTTACACTTTTTAAGGTAATTCATTCTCTCATGTTCATTTGTTTTATTTTGCTTCTCCAACCCCCTAAACTCTTTTTATTTACTTCTTTTGTAAAAACACCAGTATCTTCAATATACTAGGATGCTGTTATAAGATATATTTGAGCTACACACTCACACAACTACATCAAATGGTTAAAGAACATACCGTTTCCGTGGATGGCGAAATTCTGCCTCCCGAAACGATGATTGTTCAATACTCATTTAACACCTTCAAAGGTGGCCATTATGATGTCACTATTTTTATATATGATATATAATATGTTTATGTTTTCCTTAAGCTTCTGTTTTTTTCATTTTGGGCATACCTTTATGGTTTCCATTATGGGTAAAACACGATATCTTCATTTTAGGAAGTGCGGACTACCGCCCCCTCAAAGTGATTTGATTCGTTAAATACCATATGTGGGACATATAAAGGATGGAACTATGATATTATATATGTTATTATACTGGAATTATAATATACCTTTATATCATTATGATTCCATTCTATAAAATACGAAATAGAAATGAAAGTAGCGTTCATGCGTACGTACGGATTACCGTCTCCATGAACGGTGCATTTCATTTCTTACCTCTAAATGATTATGTAATATTATAAATGCATGTATGTACTGGATATATATGACATATATGATATCTACATCATGAATACCATTCTGGATATAATGAACCTTTGACCAAATTAACAACATGTAAGTGTAAGAAGTCTATTTTTGACTTAAGAACCAAATACCGACAAAATGAACATTATTAACTTAACTGATTACATGATGTTCATAACATGGTATAAAAGGAATAATGAACTTGAAAAATATTCATAAGGAAGTAGAGATTAACTCAAGTTTATTATTCAGGAGATTAAAGAACGGTCGGGTCAAGTCGGATATGAGGTATGGGACTTCGTCTCAATCTCCTTTCGTTGAGGCATATTTTATTTTATACACAACTTTCTTTTATACGGTGTATAAACCCCTTTGACTTTTACGTTTATTCAAAAGGAATCTTTTTTATACGAAGAATTTACTAAACGACAAAAGGGAATGTTTTTGTCGTACGTATGCGGCGACAACGACTTCTCCGCCGTCGTAACCGTTATTTGAGTTTTGGCTTCCTCTACAAGCCATACCTTCTTTTTTTAAAAGAAAAATAAATACCATGTTTTACTTTGGTATTGAAAATGGTTTTCATAATGTTTTTATTATATCAATGTGTTGTATTGATATCTCGTGATTGAAATGTGGAAATGTTATGTTTCCTTTATGTATGTTTTATGTGATATGACTATGTTATGGTTCTTGGGCATTATTATGAAGACGGGTGGTTCCGTGATAAACTAAGGGTGGGTGAGCCCGTTATAGCTCTCCAATGCATTGGGTAATGCGAAGGAGTGAAACGTTAAGGTTTCTCCGAAGAGATTTTTAGGGAATATACTGTGATGGGTATTCCAAACGTAACCAAGAGGGTTACTCCCTATGTAAGAATGTTATGAATGCCTCAAGTTACCTTTATGTCTTATGGTTTCTATGATTTATTCATGATTTTATGAGGCGTGTTAAAGTGCCTATGTTTTATGGGTAATGTATGATTTCATTCTTATGTATATATGATCTCATGTTTCCTTTCCATGTTTTTTTAACCCATACTGAGTTTTATGCTCATCCCAAGTTTTTGAAATGTTTTTCACAGGTCAAGGGAAAGGTACATGATAAGATGATAGAGTCAAGGATGTGTCAAGAAATAATCCATGTTTTATTTTAAATATGTTTCCATTGATGGGAATGAAGAATACTATCTTTATGTAACCACTTTGTTTATATGTGGATCGTAATGCAAGTTTTAAGATCTAATTCTCTAAAACTCTAAACCCGAAAAGATCCTCAATGTGTAATCTTGTAATAACTCAAGATTAAGTAAGGTTTAAGGCTGGGGCCTTATAGTTGGTATCAGAGGTCGGTTTAGATAACTTTAGGAGTTAGAATTCTATTAAATGATTATCCAAAAAAAAAATTAAATTATATAGCATTTAAAGATTACCATGTTGCTTCATCTAAGACATGTTTGTTCAGAATGGTTTTCCGCAGAGGAAACAGGGAAGCAGTGCTAGGAAGGCATACAAAAGGAAATAACCTTCCGAATCAGCATCCTGAGATGGTCAGAATTGGAACTGAACAGTTTGTTGCAGTAATGGCGTAGTTGACTCAAGCGATAAATGGCGGTGGTATCCATGCATGAGATCAGCCAGATCAACCGCAGAGGAACATGTCAGTGGTGGAACATTTCATGAGGCAACATCCCCCATCATTCAGAGGATCATCTGACCCTGTGCTAGCTGAAGGGTGGATTAAAGCACTGGATAATATTTTTGATGTCATGGGGTGTTCAGACAATCAAAAGGTTAGTCTTGCTATTTACCGTTTGGAGGGTGAAGCAGATCAGTGGTGGTCTATGGTTAAAAATATCAGGGACACCGATGAGATTGATGCTCTTGACTGGGATGAATTCAAAGGTATGTTTCTTGAGAAGTATTTTCCTAAGGCTGTTTGACTTAGGATGGAAAAGCAATTCTTGGAATTGATGCAAGAGGAAGACTCAGTGGCTGCATATGAAGAAAGGTTCACTCGATTGGCAAGGTATGCTCCAAATTTTATTCGAGACCTTGATAGTAAAATCCATCATTTCTACTCAGGATTAAAGCCAAAATATCGAAGGGCATTAGCTTCTCGTGAGTTTAAAAGTTATGAAACACTTGTTCGATGTGCTGAGAAGGTGGAAATGGAGTTTGCCGATGACCAAGTGTTCTATAACAACCAGCAGAAGAAGAGACCAAGGTGGCAGGAGAAAGGTAAGAATTCTTCAAAAAAGTCTGATGGTAAGAAAACTAAGTTTTCAGTCTGTGATAAATGTGGAAAAAGGCATGCTGGGGAATGTCTTCTGAATTCTGGAAAGTGCTACCGATGTGGTAAGATGGGACATAAGGCTCGTGATTGCACTGAAAAGGATCAAGCTGAAGGTAAGAACAAATTTGATTTACAGTTAGTGAAATGTTATAAGTGCAATGAGATGGGTCACTATGCAAACGAGTGTCCGACAAAGAGCTTGAGTGATGGGAAGCAGTTAGACTACAAGCAGAAAGGGGTGGTGAAATCCTTTGCAACTACTTCAGCAGATGTCGGGCCATCAAATGAAGTTGTATCAGGTACTTTGTTTGTTTTTTCAGATTATGCCAGTGTGTTGTTTGATTCGGGGTCTACACATTCTTTCATCTCTGAAACCTTTTCTAGTAAAATGGGAATACCATCTCAAGAAATGACTCCTGAACTTTTGGTAAAAACACCTGGGGGAAGTGTCGAGGCAAAAAGAATTTATAAGAATCTTCCTATCCTTATCTGTGGAAAGGACCTACTTGCAAACCTTATTGTTCTACCTCTAGTAGAGTTTGATGTTATCCTGGGTATGGATTGGCTCTCTATTTACCATGCTAAGTTTGACTGTAGAGCTAAAGAAGTTTCTTTTCAGAAAGACTTTCAGTTTGTTTACAAGAATGAACCCTTACTTTTGATAACATATCAAGAGGCCGAGAAACTTGTGAAAGATGGAAATGAATGTTACCTTGCACACGTCTTTGAAAATAAAGGAACTGTTCAGATTAATGATGTGCCAGTGGTAAATGAGTATCCTGATGTTTTTCCTGATGAGTTGCCTAGAATAATACCAGATCGAGAAGTTGAGTTTACTGTTGACTTAGTTCCTGATGCTAAGCCAATTTCAAAACCCCCTTATCGAATGGCACAAATTGAACTTTTAGAGTTGAAGGAGCAATTGCAAGATTTATTAGAGAAAGGTTTCATTAGACCTAGCACATCACCATGGGGTGCTCCTGTTTTATTTGTTAAAAAGAAAGATGGTTCTATGAGACTTTGCATTGATTATAGAGCCTTGAATAATATCACTGTTAAGAACAAACATCCTTTGCCTCATATCGATGATTTGTTTGATCAGCTCCAGGGGGCTCAGTTTTTTTCAAAGATTGACTTGAGATCGGGGTACCATCAGCTGAAGGTAAAGGAGGTAGATATTCCTAAGACCGCGTTCCGTACGAGATATGGCCATTATGAATTTGTAGTAATGCCTTTTGGGCTAACCAATGCACCTGCTGTATTCATGGACTTAATGAATAGAATTTTCCATGAGTTCTTGGATAAGTTTGTGGTGGTTTTCATTGATGATATTTTGGTGTTTTCTAAAAGTAAAGAGGAGCATGAAAAACATTTAAGGGTTATCTTTCAAACATTAAAAGAAAAGAAACTGTATGGGAAATTCAGCAAGTGTGAGTTTTGGTTGCAACAAATTTCTTTCCTTGGTCACATTGTTTCTAAGGATGGAATAACTGTTGATCCTGCAAAAACAAAAGTTGTTGAAGAATGGCCAAGACCCACAAATGTAACCGAGATTCGTAGCTTCCTTGGTTTGGCGGGCTATTATCGAAGGTTTGTTAGAAATTTTTCACGGTTATCTAGTACAATGACTAAGCTAACTCGGAAGGGTGTTATGTTTATCTGGCCAAAAGAATGTGATGATTGTTTTCAGGAATTGAAAAGAAGATTGGTTAATGCTCCAGTTTTGGCACTGCCTTCCAGGAATGGTGAGTTTGTTATATACAGTGATGCTTCATTGAAAGGACTCGGTTGCGTCCTAATGCAGAATGATCAGGTAATTGCTTATGCTTCACGACAGTTGAAAACTCATGAGGTAAATTACCCTACACATGATTTGGAATTAGCTGCTGTTGTTTTTGCTTTAAAAATTTGGAGGCATCATTTGTATGGAGTAAAGTGTGAAATATATACCGATCACAAAATTTTAAAGTATATATTCACTCAGAAAGAGTTAAACATGAGACAAAGGAGATGGCTGGAATTAATCAAAGATTATGATTGTACAATTCATTACCATCCGGGAAAAGAAAATAAAGTGGCTGATGCTTTGAGTCGAAA
Source organism: Viscum album (assembly GCA_963277665.1). Taxonomy (NCBI): domain Eukaryota; kingdom Viridiplantae; phylum Streptophyta; class Magnoliopsida; order Santalales; family Viscaceae; genus Viscum; species Viscum album. The sequence continues at coordinate 2,102,426,506 of OY728140.1, read as the reverse complement.
AAGTAATGCTTCATTAACAATGTTGCGTTTGGAACGTGATCCTTTGGTTAAGGATTTGATGAACTTTGGCATAGAAGTTGTTGGTGCAGGAAGTCCTTCTGTTTTGTTTCAGGTATCAGTGAGATCATCTCTATCAGATAGAATCAAGCAAGCACAGAAGCAAGACAGTGAGTTGCAGAAAAGGGTAGAGCTGGTTCAGAAAGGTAAGTTGCCTGAATTCAACATTGATAATGATTGCGTTTTGAGATTTGGGAAGAGATTGTGTGTGCCTTGTGATTCACAGTTGAAGAGAGAGCTGTTATGTGAAGCTCATAGTTCTCCGTTTTCAGTTCATCCGGGCAGTACTAAGATGTATAGAGATCTGTGGGAGTATTACTGGTGGGATGGAATGAAAAGAGATATTGCTGATTTTACTGTGAAGTGTTTGACTTGTCAGCAGGTTAAAGCAGAGCGGCAGTTACCGAAAGGGATGCTTCAGCCTTTACCAGTGCCAGAGTGGAAATGGGAGAATATATCCATGGACTTTGTTGTTGGATTACCGAAGACATCTCGAGGTAATAGTGCAATCTGGGTTATTGTTGATCGCTTGACCAAATCTGCTCATTTCCTTGCTATACGAGATACTTTCTCTCTTGATCAACTTTCCCGTTTGTATCTTAAAGAGATAGTCAGGTTACATGGAGTTCCTCTCTCTATTGTATCGGATCGTGATCCCAGGTTTACTTCTAACTTTTGGAAAGGCCTTCAGAAGTCGTTGGGTACTGAATTAAATTTTAGTACAGCTTTTCATCCTCAATCAGATGGGCAGTCAGAACGAACAATTCAGACATTGGAGGATATGCTACGAGCTTGTTCTATGGATTATCAGGGAAGTTGGGACCAACATATTTCTTTGGTTGAGTTTTCATATAATAATAGTTTTCATTCCAGTATACAGATGGCACCATTTCAGGCATTATATGGGAAGCGGTGTCGAACTCCAGCTTTCTGGGATGAAGTGGGTGAAAGAAAGTTGATGGGACCAGAATTGGTAGAAGATATGGCAGAAAAAGTTCAGCTGATTCAGAAACACATGAGAACAGCTCAGAGCAGGCATAAGAGTTATGCAGATAACCGGAGGAAGGATCTATCTTTCGAGGTAGGTGATCATGTTTTTCTCAAGGTTTCTCCTTGGAAAAGCGTGATGATATTTGGTAAGAAAGGAAAGTTGAGTCCAAGGTTCATTGGACCATACGAAATTCTGGAAAGAGTTGGATCAGTTGCATACCGAGTGGCTTTACCTCCGAGTTTATCTCAGGTACACAATGTTTTTCACGTTTCGATGTTGAGAAAGTATATGCCAGATCCATCTCATGTTTTGAGTCCAGAGATAGTTCAGCTGGAAGAGAACCTATCTTATGAGGAACAACCGGTCCAGATTCTTGACCACAGGGAGCAAGTTTTACGGAATAAGGTGATTCATCAGGTAAAGGTTTTGTGAAAAAACCACATGATTGAAGAGGCAACATGGGAATCTGAAAATGCAATGAGGGATAAGTACCCCCATTTATTCGATAAGTAAATAAATTGTGGGGACGCAATTTTCTAAAGGGGGGAAGGATGTAACATCCCAAGTGAGTAATGAATAATAGATATTTTTATCTATGTCTATTAATGATTAAGATAGTGTTATAGAGGCTTAAAATGAAAATAAATACAATCTTATGCATGGAATACACTAATATTCTTAAAAGATTGTTTTACTGCCTTTTGATGGCAAACCATTTTTGAATCTATATTTTGACAATTTTATAAACTATGTTTGTCAAAATAAACTTATTCTTTATGATTGGGACATCAAAATTTACCTTGTGTGAATTTTTGGTATTTTTCTGACAATGTTCATTTTTAATGAATAGTGAAAAATACTGCATTTTACATCAAAACTGCTTTTTAATCTAATTTATTTATATGATTAGATTATGTTTTGAATTGGTTTTGAAGTGAAATTAGAATATATTTTTACCATTTTATCCAATGGTGGTCAATGGAATCAATTTCACTTTGAAATTAGACTTAAACTGGTGTCAATCTTTTGATACTTATTGTTTTGTAAAAACACGCTATTTGCTCTGGCAGCGGGAATTAATTATTAAATTAATTAATTTGACTTATATGTATTGAATTTTGTAAAATAGACTTCATTTTTGAATTCATAATATCAAATATAGCTTAGGGTGAATTTTTGGTAATTTTCTGAAAAACTTCAATTTTTGATGAATAGTGAAACCACTAAGTGATAATCAAGCAAACTGATTTTTCAGTTAAATGAAAGTTTACCACTAATGTGTATTGAATTTTGAAAATCCGACATACATGGTTGTCATTAGTATGTAAAATGTGGTTCAATGAGATTATAATAATTTTTTTGGTGAATAGTAACTTATTAAGTTCTTAATCACGATTAGTGGTAATTAGGGTAGTTTAAGGTATAAATAATACTTTAATAAAATGAAATGACCTAGAAACATGTCCCAACCTCATTGGTTGTGTCATGGCCGACCATGACATGCCATGGGTCAACTTGGGGACCCCATGGATCCACTTGTTTTGGGAAATGACATAAATTACTTTTTATTTAATGTTAAAGGGAAAATGACACAAACATAATATGTTTTACGAAAACAATTTTTAAGTGGGGTTATACAAGTCCACATTTTGATTATAAATAGTCATTGGAAATCTAAAAAGATTTCCTACATCATAGTATTTTTTTTATAATTTTTAGACATTAAATAAATTCAATTATATATGACATAATAATGATGCAGCGATGACATCATTATTTGACGATTTAAATAAAATAGAAAGATAATGTAAAATCTATGAACTACACATGTCCAAAACCAATTGGATGAGTGTATTTCGAACCCTTATCACCTTATCCACGAATTCTATCAATGTGGGACCTTTTAAAACCGAAACACATTTTCAAATAATGTAATATTTCTTTACTTTCCAAAAGTGCCCCTCCTCTCCTCTTATAAAAGGCCCCCACCTCTACCTCATTTCACACACTCTTCAAGCCTTTGGCTCGGCCAAACCCTGCCCATTTGCTCTCTCCACATCCCTATCCTCATCCTAGAGGATTACATTTGGGCATAATCCTTTCAAAGGAAGCCTTTAGGCTCAAATCAAAAGGAGTTACACTTTTTAAGGTAATTCATTCTCTCATGTTCATTTGTTTTATTTTACTTCTCCAACCCCCTAAACTCTTTTTATTTACTTCTTTTGTAACAACACCAGTATCTTCAATATACTAGGATGTTTTTATAAGATATATTTGAGCTACACACTCACAAAAATACATCAAATGGTTAAAGAACATACGGTTTCTGTGGATGGCGAAATTCTGCCTCCCGAAACGATGATTGTTCAATACTCATTTAACACCTTCAAAGGTGGCCATTATGATGTCACTATTTTTATATATGATATATAATATGTTTATGTTTTCCTTAAGCTTCTGTTTTTTTCATTTTGGGCATACCTTTATGGTTTCCATTATGGGTAAAACACGATATCTTCATTTTAGGAAGTGCGGACTACCGCCCCCTCAAAGTGATTTGATTCGTTAAATACCATATGTGGGACATATAAAGGATGGAACTATGATATTATATATGTTATTATACTAGAATTATAATATACCTTTATATCATTATGATTCCATTCTATAAAATACGAAATAGAAATGAAAGTAGCGTTCATGCGTACGTACGGCTTACCGTCTCCATGAACGGTGCATTTCATTTCTTACCTCTAAATGATTATATAATATTATAAATGCATGTATGTACTGGATATATATGACATATATGATATCTACATCATGAATACCATTCTGGATATAATGAACCTTTGACCAAATTAACAACATGTAAGTGTAAGAAGTCTATTTTTGACTTAAGAACCAAATACCGACAAAATGAACATTATTAACTTAACTGATTACATGATGTTCATAACATGGTATAAAAGGAATAATGAACTTGAAAAAGATTCATAAGGAAGTAGAGATTAACTCAAGTTTATTATTCAGGAGATTAAAGAACGGTCGGGTCAAGTCGGATACGAGGTATGGGACTTCGTCTCAATCTCCTTTCGTTGAGGCATATTTTATTTTATACACAACTTTCTTTTATACGGTGTATAAACCCCTTTGACTTTTACATTTATTCAAAAGGAATCTTTTTTATACGAAGCGTTTACTAAACGACAAAAGGGAATTTTTTTGTCGTACGTATGCGGCGACAACGACTTCTCCGCCGTCGTAACCGTTATTTGAGTTTCGGCTTCCTCTACAAGCCATACCTTCTTTTTTTAAAAGAAAAATAAATACCATGTTTTACTTTGGTATTGAAAATGGTTTTCATAATGTTTTTATTATATCAATGTGTTGTATTGATATCTCGTGATTGAAATGTGGAAATGTTATGTTTCCTTTATGCATGTTTTATGTGATATGATTATGTTATGGTTCTTGGGCATTATTATGATGACGGGTGGTTCCGTGATAAACTAAGGGTGGGTGAGCCCGTTATAGCTCTCCAATGCATTGGGTAACGCGAAGGAGTGAAACGTTAAGGTTTCTCCGAAGAGATTTTTAGGGAATATACTGTGATGGGTATTCCAAACGTAACCAAGAGGGTTACTCCCTACGTAAGAATGTTATGAATGCCTCAAGTTACCTTTATGTCTTATGGTTTCTATGATTTATTCATGATTTTATGAGGCGTGTTAAAGTGCCTATGTTTTATGGGTAAAGTATGATTTCATTCTTATGTATATATGATCTCATGTTTCCTTTCCATGTTTTTTTAACCCATACTGAGTTTTATGCTCATCCCAAGTTTTTTAAATGTTTTTCACAGGTCAAGGGAAAGGTACATGATAAGATGATAGAGTCAAGGATGTGTCAAGAAATAATCCATGTTTTATTTTAAATATGTTTCCATTGATGGGAATGAAGAATACTATCTTTATGTAACCACTTTGTTTATATGTGGATTGTAATGCAAGTTTTATGATCTAATTCTCTAAAACTCTAAACCCGAAAAGATCCTCAATGTGTAATCTTGTAATAACTCAAGATTAAGTAAGGTTTAAGGCTGGGGAATTATATGACTTGTGCTTCATAAACATAACACATGTAATGTAATTAAAATCATCAATGAATGTGATTAAGTATTGTTCTCCGTTTGTTTATTGTTTTCTCATCAGCCCACATATATCAGAATGTATTAGTTCAAGGGGTTGTTTTGAACAAATTTCAAACTTCTTATGCACAACAATTGTAATCTTTCATTTCTGATAGGTAGTGCAACACCAATCTCGTCTTCTTGGAAAATCTAGAATATCTCGAACACTGTCCCTATGAGATAACTTGCTCATATTTCTCTAACACATGTGTCCAAGTCTGTTATGCCACAAATGATTTTCTTCCACTATGCTCATGCAACAAGAGTTTTGTGAATTTCCAACTTGAAATAGATTTCCTTTGGTTCATTGGCCTTTTGTAACAATCTTCTCATCTTATTCACTTTTCACAATAAATCCATATCTCTTGAAGATAACTTTTTTACCCTCATCACACAATTTTGATACACTCAAAAATTTGTGCTTTAGCCCATCAACATACAGAGTTTTCATGGACATTAATTTTTCCTTCACAATGATGGCTGATCCAATACCTTTGATTTTTAAAGATTCATCATTTCCAAATGTCACTGTGCCTTCTTTAAACTTATTCACATTCTTTAGAAACTTCAAGTGTCCTGTCATATGTAAAGAACACCCACTATCATATATCCAAGGTCGTTCTTCCTTTGTAACTTTTAGAGCAGTTTCAATAAGAAGAGATTTTTCTTATTTCACTTCTTTCTTCACCTTCGTCTTCTGAGAATTAAGAATTTTTTTTAGCCGGTAACAACACAAGACATCCTTTTGCAAGGTGTCTAGGTTGTTCACACCTTTCACAAATGGTCTCCAGAGGTTGGAACCTATTTTCTATCTTGACTTCATTCTTCTCAACTTCCTTCAAGAAAACCTTATCACTCTTCTTACATTGAGGAGATTGACTCCCCCTCAATCTCTTCCTTTCATAACTTGTGGGGTGGTGGTAATAATGTTGATTGAAACAACACATATTCTCGATATTCAAGAATCCACCACAATACCAACAGTACCCATAGAAGGAGTACCTTCCTCTAAAGCTTTTGTTCTGATACTTCTTTGTTGCTCTTTCTTCAGCCCCACCAACCATTCTTTTTTTATCAATATTACTCTACTAGAATTCTACCTTCTCTGATTTTGCTTGTTTTTCACCAGTGTTAGACTTAGGTTTCATTGAAACTTCAGAGTTCCCAGTAACGCTGGTCTTGGCCACATAAGTAACTTTCTCAGCTTTCTTCTTCACAACATCCACTTTATTCTTCTATTGAATTTTCTCAGAATGTGATTGTTGAGAGCCTTCACCAACATCAGTATTTGAGTTTTGAAAACAAATGTTTTTTTATTCAACTTCTGAGAGATTCTTTTGAACGAGTTCTAATTCTTCCTCTTTTTCCTTCAGATTAACTCTCATGTGCTCATTTTGATTTTTCTCATCTTCAAGATACTTGTTCAAGTCTTCAAGCTCTTTCTCAAGTTGTTCTTTATCATTAGCTTGATTGGATGCTGAGAAACATTCATCTTCTAACTTTTTATTAAGATTCTCTAACCTTCTGATCTTCCTTAAGCATTCCTTCAATTCTTCTTTCAGATGCATCTCAAGCTGAGTTTCTTCTTATTTCGAGCTGATGCTTCCAAAATCTTTATCATTCACTATTGCAATGAAAGTATTTTTCACACCATGCTCAACTGCTTTTTCGGATTCAACATCACTTTCTTCATCTTCTTCATTTACGGATAGAAAGATTTTTCTCTTTGATTTTAATAACTTATTTTATTTCTCCGACTTTCCTTTTCCACCCTGCTTCTTCCATAACTTTCTTGGTTTCCGTTCTTCTTCATCACTGTCTTCCTCTTTCCCCCTTCAAATACAGTTAGCCGCAAAGTGTCCAATGCCTCCACATTCAAAACACTTCAAAGGAAGTTTTCCCTTTTATTTCCCTATGACTCTTTTAACATTTTTTGAAAACAAGGATAAAATATCGTTAAGATTTTTACATACATCACTTTCAGAGTCAGAGTCACCACTATCTTCTTCAATCAAGATCTTCTTAGACTTTTCCATATTCATGTATTTGAAAGATAATATCTGTCAACCTTTTTCTTGGTCTTCATAGCCTTTTTCCCTTCTCATCTCATAAGTAATGAGAGTGCTATGAAAATCATTAAGAGATAGAGTCTCTGAATCTCTGTCTTCTAATGAAGATAGATTCACATCGAATTTCTCATGAAGAATCCTCAAGATCTTTTCCACCACAGTAGGGTCTTTCAGCTCTTCACCAAGACATCTGAGAGTACTAAAAATATCTTTTACCCTGGTGAAGAAATCCCCAACAGATTCATGCTCTCCCATATTCAAGTCTTCATACTTCACTCTCCAGATTTGAAGTTTTAACTTCTTTACTTTTGTATTTCCTTCGTATATGTGTTTCAGTTTGTCCCATATACCTTTGGATGTGGACACTCCTTTTACTCTCCAAAATTCACTTTCAGAAAGTGAATACAATATAGCATTCTTGGCTCTTCCATCATTCTCAAGAAACTTCTTGTCAACAGGTGTAAGTGGAACATTGTCTTCAATGGGGGGGAAACCAATTTTTGCAGCTTTAAGAACTTCATAACTAATAGACATGAGATATGGTAGCATTCTATCCTTCTAGATGTGATAGTTCTTCCCATAGAATACTGGAATCCATTTATTGTTCACACAATTCAGATTCTCCGTCAGCAAGGGAAAAAAAGGCAACCTGCCTCTGATACCACTTGTAAGGACCCAGTTTGAGTAATGAACCACTAAGAGTGGGGGTGAATCAGTGGTACCCCTTTCCCTTCTTTTAAGTTCCCTTAAAATGAGAACAAAATTTGTCTCCTGTTAAAGATATACTTCCCTACTGAGAAACAAACAAGCACACATCCAAAGGAACACATAAATATACAAGCTTCACTATTCTATAAGAATAGCTACGTCCATGGTATGGTTGGAAACAATCCACCACCATACAATACACTTAGAAAACAATCCTTGAATTATAACGAGTAGGATATACCCTTACACTCCTAAAGAACTGTGAAAAAATCACTCCAGTGCGTGTGCACCCTCTTAGCACAATAGTGAAAAGTCTCTTTTCTTGTAACAACTTATGTTACCTATATTTCCTTTAAAATACCCATGTGTGATCAAGTTTAGCACAAATATTCACTTCTTTACCCAGAAGAAAGGCAAGGACTTCTTGGACTTGCGATAGATCAATTACAGTCCGAACTTCCCACTCTGAATCTCCACTCCGAATTCTTTACTCTGAAATTTCTTCTTCACTCTGAAATTTCATCTTCACTCAGATTCTTCAATACGAGTCTTCCTCAGTCTGAGAAACTCAATACGGTGATAGCCAGTACTAATTCCCCATTCCGAATCTCCACTCCAAATTCTTCACTCTGAATTTTCTTCTTCACTCCGATTCTTCAATCCGAGTCTTCCTCAATCTGAGAAACTCAATACGGTGATATCTAGTACTGATTCCCCATTCCGAATATCCACTTCGAATTCTTCACACTGAATTTTGTTCTTCACTCCGATTCTTCAATCTGAGAAACTCAATATAGTGACATCCAGTAATGATTCCCTATTCCGAATCTCCATTCCAAATTCTTCACGATGAATTTTCTTCTTCACTCCGATTCTTTAATCCGAGAAACTAAATACAGTGTCAACTAGTATCAAACTCTCATTTCAATTGAGAGTGCAATGAAAATATTTCATTCAAACACTTCTCTCTCTCTCTCTAGTTTATCAGATCTTCTCTCACTACTTAATCATCACACTTTTACTTTGTACTCTGTTCTCCTTTTATAGGTGCTCCAAAGTGTGCTTAGGTGGGAAACCAAAATATTTTCCCACTCACTTAGATCCACCCAAATCTTAATTTCTCCTGAAATCTCAGAGTAATTAAGAAATTGTCAATGCTTCTAGAATCTTCTTGAATCTTCTTCAACTTCTCTTGATTTAGAACTTTGGCCTTTTCCGGATCCGACCTTGTTACAAAAGTTTCTCAGTATCACATTCTCGGATCCACCCATCTGTCTTCTCGGCATCACTTTCTCAGATTCAATCATCTGTCTTCTCGACATCATATTCTCAGATCCACCCTTCACGATTCTTTGGAATCACTTTCTCGGATCCATCCATCTTGAGTCTTCGGCATCAATTCAATTCTCGCCATGACTCTTCATCACTTCTCAGTATGGCTTTTCATTGCTTCCTCGGTATGACAAATTATTCATTCACGGTATGACTCCTCATTATTCATCAATACAGAAAATTTTGAATTCTCATTATGACTCCTCTGGATATCGGTATGGCTTCACAAGTTCTCGGTACGATATTCTGGTTCTCGGTATGACTTCTGGTTCTTGGTGCGACTTCACCAATCAACTTTTGCTTGCATCATGAGTACTTGCATATACTCACAAATTTAGAGTTACAAAACTAAAAAGTGTCATCAAAATGAGTGCCTTCACATCTCTTATCATCCATCTTTAAAGAATTTTCAATTTCCTAGTTCCGAACTTCTCAATTTCCAGACTCCGAATTCATCGAACATCAGGTTCTGAATTTTCAATATTCTCAGTTCAGAATCTTCAAACTTCCTGCTTCCGAATTCTTAAAAATTCAAGGTGTCTTTACTTTATGAAAACTTCCTCAATATCAAAAAAATAATATCCATGCAAACCATCTCTTCCTTCAGCTTGGTCCTAACAGACAAGACTTTGGATTCCAACAGTTTTGATAGGTCGAGAGTCGAGAGGGAGAGTGAAAAATGTATAAGGATTTACGGGAAATGGGAAGGTGAAAGGTTGGAATGGAATAAACTAAATATATCATTTAGGGATTCTACATTGTAAATAATAAAAATTTAAATGTGGAAAAAAGAAGAATACAAAACAGCGTCGTTTCATTTAAAAATAGACAGAATTACAAAAAAATCATTAAATACATCAGTGTCAATGAATCAGTTTTAGGGATCTATTTCATAAGATTAGTTTCATGAAAATTGGTTTCAAGAGATTGGTTTCAATAGATCAGTTTCAAAAGATTGGTTTCAGGAATATTTGTTTCAAGAAGATTGGTTTCAAGAAGATCAGTTTCAAGAAGATTGGTTTGAAGAAATCGGTTTGAAGACGATCGGTTTCAAGAGATCGTTTTCATGAGATTGGTTTCAAGAAGATCAGTTTCAAGAGATCAGTTTCATGAAGATCAGTTTCAAGATGATCGATTACAAGAGATTGGTTTCAAGAAGATCGGTTTGAATAAGTTCATTTTCAAGATGATCAGTTTCAAGAAGATATGTTTCAAGAGATAGGTTTCAAGAAGACCTGATTCAAGAAGATCAGTTTCAAGAGATCGTTTTCAAGAAGATCGGTTTCAAGAAGATCGGTCTCAAGAGATCAGTTTCAAGAGATCGGTTTCTAGATATCATTTTCAAGAGATCGGTTTCAAGAAGATCAGTTTCAAGAAGATCGGTTTCAAGAAATTGGTTTCAAGAAGATCAGTTTCAAGAAGATCGGTTTCAAGAGATTGGTTTCAAGATGATCGGTTTCAAGAAGATCATTTTCAAGAGATCATTTTCAAGATGATTGGTTTCAAGAAATTGGTTTCAAGAGATCAGTTTCTAGAATTGGTTTGACAAGATCAGTTTTATGAGATCGGTTTCATGGATCAGTTTGACAAGATCAGTTTCAAGGATCAGTTTCAGGATATCGGTTTCAAGGATTGGTTTCATGAGATTGGTTTGAAGTATCGTCTATGGATTTATCATTCCTAGTTCATGTCTGATATAATTTATTCTCTCAGAATTTAATGTTTTAGTGAATATATCATCAAGTTTATGTTCAGTCCTAATAAACTCAAGAGTTATATCACCTTTTTGATAATGATCTCTCAAAAAGTGATGTATTACATCAATATGATTTGTTCTATAATGATAAATTGGATTATTAGAAATGTTAACATCACTTGTGTTGTCACAATTTATGGGGATATGTCTAAAATGAAATCCATAGTCTAATAAGGTGTGTTTCATCCACAAAATATTTACACAACAACTACCCAAATCAATGCATTCTACTTCAGCAGTTGATACTGAAACTAAATTTTTTCTTTTTGCTACACCAAGATATCAATTCCTTTCCCAAAATGTGATGTGTTAAAAATGTACTCTTTCTATCTAACTTACATCCACCAAAATCAGCATCTGAATAGCTAGAAAAATCAAAAGGTTGTCCTCTATGATAGAATAATCTTAAATTAGTTGTATATTTGAGTTATTTGAAAATTATTTTAACAACATTTAAATGTCACTCATTTGGGTTTTCTTGAAATCTCGCACACATACACACACTAAACATAATATCTGGCCTACTAGCAGTTAAGAATAGCACACTCCCTATCATTCCTCTGTAAGCTATTTGATCAATTGATTTTCCATTTTCATCAAGATCTAACTTACATGTTGAACTCATAGGAGTTCCACTGCTCTTAATTATATCAAAACCATATCTCTTCAAAATATATTTGGTGTACTTAAATTGATTTAATATTATGACTTCTTTATTTTGAAATATTTTAAATCCAATAAAATATTTAAGTTCACCCATTAAACTCATTTCAGACTTTCTTTGTATTATGTTTGAAAAATCATTACGTAATGAATATTTAGAAGATCCAAAGATAATATCTTCTACATATATTTGTGCTATTAAAAATTCTTTAAAAACTCTTTTTATAAATAAATTTGGATCTTCGATTCCTTTTATAAAACCTTTATAAATACGAAAGTTACTTAACATTTCATACCAAGCACTTGGAGCTTGTTTCAAACCATATGAAGCTTTCGATAATTTGAAAACATGATTTGGAAAATGAGGATTTATAAAACATGGGGGTTGTTAAAAAAAATCCTCAATTATATAACAATTCAGGAAGGCAATTTTGACATCCATTTGATAAAGTTTAAAATTCAAGTGTGCTGCATAAGAATGTAATATCTTAATTGCCTCATGTCTATGTACTGGTGCAAAAGTCACTTCATAATCAATTCCCTCTTCTTGATTATATCCTTGTGCAACTAATCTAGCTTTATTTTTAACTATATTTCCAACTTCATCTAGCTTATTTCTAAACACCCATTTGGTTCCAATGGTCAAAGAATCCTTAGGTCTATCTACATGTTTCCAAACACCAGTTCTTTCAAACTGATTAAGTTATTCTTGCATAGACATTACCCAAAATTCATCATTGATTGAATCATTGATATTTTTAGGTTCATGTTGTGACATGAAGTTTTGATGTTCAACTTGGTTTCTCAAGGAAGCTCTGGTTTGAGTTCCTCTATCTATATCTCCAACAAAATCATCTAAGGGATGATTTTTAAGGGTTCTAGTAGGTCTAGAGAAAGTAGGTCTTGATATTTTAGGTTGTTCAGGTTGATCTAGATCACTACAGGTAGGATGTGGAGAATTTCCATAACTGGAAATTTTTATAGATTCCTTCACATGATGATTTGAGGTAGTATCATTTATGTCCAGATTGGAAATATCCTCTTCAATATTTTCTAGTGAGGTCTTGGGCTCATGTGGATCTGCTTCATCAAACTTGATGTGTACAGATTCCTACAAACATTTGGATTTTTTATTAAAGACTCTATAGACTTTTATTGATGTAGAATATCCAATAAATATTCCATCATCACTTTTGGAAGTAAATTTATCTAAATCATATTTAGTATTTATGATATAAACTTTACATCCAAACACTTTAAAATAACCTACTTTGGGATTCCTATTATTCCATAACTCATAAAGAGTTTTCTTAAGAATGGGTCTAATTAAGACTCTATTTATTATGTAGCAGGCTGTATTAATAGCTTCTGCCTGAAAATAAATGGGTAAATCATATTCATTAAGCATAGTCATAGAAATTTCTTGTATGGTTCTATTTATTCTTTCTACCACACCATTCTGTTGAGGTATCCATGGTGCGGAGAAGTTATGATTATAACCATTCTTTGAGTAAAAAGCTTCCAAATCTGGATTATCAAACCCACTGCCATGATCACTTATTAAGGCTTTAATCTTCAATCCTATGAGATTTTATACAGTCTTAGAAAACTTAGTAAAGTGTGAACATGATTCACATTTATGAGCCAAAAAAGGTATAGGTATACATAGAGAAATCATCTACAAGAACATAAACATAGTTCTTACCATTGAGACTCGAAACACTAGATGGTCCAAACAAGTCCATGTAAACCAACTTGGGAGGTAGAGAAGTAGTTACTTCTTTCTTTGGTTTGAAAGAGATTTTATTTTGCATTCCTTTTTGACAAGGATTACATACTTTGTTGTTTGGAAACTCTAATTTGGGTAAGTCTCTAACTAACCCTTTTCTAGTTAACTTCCTAAGATAGTGTATATTACAATTTCCTAGTCTTCTATTCCAGAGACAAGACTCTTTGTAAAATTCATTTAGACAAGATACATTCTGTGAGGATAGTGTGTCTAGATTTATAGCATATACATTAAAATTTCTAAAAGCAGTAAATACTAAATTATTCTTAGCTAAAAAAACATGGGATGAATCATTTTTGAATTTAACATTAAATCCATCATCACAGAGTTGATATATGCTGATCAGGTTATACTTTAATCCATCAACATACAGTAGTTTAGAAATTGAAATTGAGTTAGGGTTACTAATCTAGCCTAGGTCGATGATTTTTTCCTTTACCATTATCACCAAATGTGTCATGTCCTCCATTGATCTAGATAAGACTGTTAAAGCATGAAAAGTCCCCCATCATATATCTTTAACACCCACTGTCCAAGTACCACAACTTTTTATAGGAGCTCTTTAGGCAGTTTACCTACAAAACAGTTTTACTAAGAAATGACTTTGGTACCCATATTTGTCTAGGTCCACATACATCAGTGATATAAGTCATAGGAACCCACAACTGTCTTATGGGTTTCCTATATGAAAAATATAGAGTGTTTTAAAAATAAACAGTATTCAATCCTGAAGAATTGGATATATTAAATGAATTTTTTGAACTGGAACATGTAGTACGACTCTGGTTTTTGAAATAGGTAGCAGATTTTCCAGATTTGGGAACGAAATGTGATTTGGATAAATTAATTTAACATGCTTGATATTTTATCCCATAAGTATAATTAGGAGCTATTTGTTTAATAAGAATTTTAGGAAGAGTATTTTTCCCATTAGTAAACTTTTCTATGTCATTCTTCAATTATTTATTAGACATTTTTAACTCATGGTTCTCTTTGAGTAGTTGGGCATTTTTCTCCTTTTTAGTTGTAAGTTTAGATTTAGCAGTTACAATAAGAGCATTCTATTTCTTCAAAGATTTATATTTATCTTTTAACTCATTACAGGTTTACTTTAACATGTTTCAATATTCGAATAGTTCATCATTTTTTTATATTTACAAACACACTTTCATAATAATAATAATTTTGTACAGGAGAGTCTGAGGTTACCTCAGTTGTGTTTTTCATTAAACACATATTAGCCATATCATCTTTCTTCTTCTAAGAAGAGCCATATTCAGTTGATCTATCTTCGGAGGCACTCCAGGTGGCATTCATTTATTTCTTATACCTTTTATCCTTATTTTTATTCCTTTTCTTGTATTTCATCATTGGACAGTTAGCCTTGACATGTCCTTTCTTTTTACATTCATAACAGATTATCTCTTCTGATTTATCATTTTTCTTCCAATCCCTTTTCCAATTGCCCTTATTATTGTACATTCATTTGTAACTGGGTTTTTGATGAACATACTTTTTCTTATAGAATTTCTTGAATCATCTAGCCAAATGGCCCATTACATCATTACTGTTTGAAGCAACTTCATCACTGCTTGATCTTTCGACAGTAGCTCGAATTGTCTCTTTATCTTTACTTTTGGATGTAGTTGTCTTGAAAGCTACAGACTTTAGTTTTGGTTCATCCTCCTCTCGATTTACCATCAATTATTCTTCAAACATCATTAATTTTCCAATCAATTCCCTCACTATAATTCTATCAACATCACATGATTCTCTAATAGAAATAGATGTTCCATGCCATCTTTCTGGTAAGCATCGCAGAATTCACAAGATCTTCTCTTTGGCAGTTACATCTCTTCCTAAAGAAATAATGGTATTCACAATTTCATTGAACCTAAGATACATATCATAATTTGACTCATCAGGCTTCATTATAAAGTTATCTTATTTGATAGTATAAGTGTTCAATCACATTTATTTAACCCTAGATGTTCCTTCATGAGAAATAGAGAGAGTATCCAAAATTTCATGTGCATTTTTACCAGGGGAAATATAGTAAAACTCTTCTTCTCATAGTTCATAGTACAGAGCATTCATTGATTTACAATTATAGTTATAATCATTCTTGGTAGGTTCATCCCAAGTGTTTCTAGTTGTATCAGGTATTGCATATTTACTTTCAATAGTAGTCCAGATTTAGAATCCCATGCTTTCTAGATGTATTTTCATTTTAAGCTTCCACTGAGCATAGTTAGTTCCATAAAAGAACGATGGTTGATTAGTAGCATCTCCTTCTAATCTATTTTCCATGATAAAGGTTGTAAAATAATTTAAAATAGATTTTTTTAGAAATAACTGAAATTTTTAGATCTTTGAAACAAAACTATAATCACAGTTGACATGATTTAAAAAACAAACGGTAACTTTAAAAACACCCCTAACACCAAATGTTGGTTAGATTAGATGACTCAAGATGGGTTGAATTGAGTATCTATAAAAACTTCTGTTAAAAAATTCTCTTTACAAAATAATACCCCCCTATGAAAATAAACACAAAGTCAGTTTGTAGTGAATTTATAAAAGTCTTGAATGTTTAATTTGGTTATCTGAAGATTGATTAGTTCTCAAAATTCCCAATCTAAATATCTTTAAAACTTTTGAAACAATACTAACGATTCAAAATAGATATAAACACTTTCTAAAATAACTATCAAATTTCAGTTTATCTTAATTCCAGAAATACATAACAGATAAAAATATAAGAGAAATAACACAACATATAAAATAAGAGGTTCAGTATCAAGCAAAGACTTAGTGCTCTCCACTTGGTGATCACCCGCCACCAAGCAGTTTATATTAATAAACTTTTGATCCACACCTTGGATCCAGGTTCACAATATCCCATAGGCTTTCCAAGTTACAGTAGACCTCTACCACCGTTAGTCATGGGAAAAAAATAAATAGATCTCACGGGATCTCTTCCATAGTTCTACATGGGATACAAGTGTAACAAGAGATTGAGATTGAGGATATTTATTTATCCTCTAGTTTAGATTAGGAGATAGTGTGTGAGATTCAAACAGATATACACACTGCTCAAAATAGTAATGATAAGAACACAACAGAGTTATGAAAGGGAATAGGGTTTATAATTCTCTGTGTGTTGTGCAGTAATGCTATGGATTCAATAGATATTGACGAAATGATAGGTGAGTCCTCTTCTGAAAGTCAGCTTCAGAGTATATTGTCAAAGTACATTGTGAAATTGTTTAGCTATTCTTTTTTAGGTTGTTTAGCATAATCCAGTAGGTAGTTTCTAGGTGAACCCAAGCTTCTAGTTTTTCTCTTTTTCTATATTCTAAGTTCACACAGTCTATATTTTGGCATGTTCTTCAAGCTCTATGGGTATCTGAATATCTCAGTGTCTCCATCCTTTTTCCAGCTCTGATTGAAGTCCTTTTATGCTTCAAGATCTACTAGGCATGAAGATCTATACACATGCATGTACCTCATACTCTCTATGGATGGTCATATAGAAAACATTAAATAATTTCAGAAAAAAATAATTTGTCTAAATATGACCGTTATAAATATATTTTAATTACTAAAATAGAAACAATTATTTATGACTATAGGTGAGTCATCTTCAGTCTGTTGTATTTGGTTTGGTAACATCAGTCTATCAACTTCATTGTGTCGACTTCGGTGTGTCAACTTTGGTCTGTTAACTTCAGTCTATCCACTTCATTCTGTCATATTCGACGTGTCAACATCATTATGTCATCTTTAGCGTGTCGAACATCGGTATGTCAACTTTGGTCTGTCAACTTCGGTGTGTTGACTACGGTCCATCATGTTTCGTGTGTCGACTTCAGTCTGTCATCTTTGGTGTGTATAACATTGGTCTATCAACATCGATCTCTCAACTTCAGGGTGTCGAATTCGGTCTGTCATCTTCGGTGTGTTGACTTTGGTGTGTTGACTTCGGTGTGTTGAACATCACTCTGTCAACTTTAGTGTGTCATCTTCAGTGTGTTTAACATTGGTCTGTCAACATCAGTGTGTTGACTTCAGTGTGTCAAACATTGGTCTATCAACTTCGGTGTGTCATCTTTGGTGTGTCAATCATTGGTATCAGGGAAGCTAAAAAGGTTACAAAGTGACTGTCTTACACAAATCATTACTAGACTAAGTGTTATCCAAAAGTACATGTATAAATACACTTGTAAATAGATTTATTCATGAATATTGGTTATTGAATTGTTTATGTATATTTTTATATATGACATAATTTATTTACATAGAGATATTAAAATGGCATGAAAGAGTAAAATCTGTATATTGACATTATTTTTTATTATTATAAATACAATATCATAGAGGGTCCAAAAAATAGTAATGAGAGTGTAATGTATAAATGAACATTAATAATGAATACATAACATATGAATGTCAATTATATTCACACATCAACAGACCAAATTCATTAGAAGACATATATTTATTTAAATACATATATATTTCCTTATAGTTATATGTATAATTATAAATATTTAATATAATTATAAATATACATATTTAAAAAGTATTTCTATATATATTTAAAAAGTATATATATATACAATTATAAATATATAAATATAATAAATACAATAAATATAATTACTATTTAAGTAAATTTATTATATATATATTTGAATTATTAAAATATATATATTAATTATAAACATGTGTCTTTTATTTAAGGTATACAAGAAAAGATTATTTTTGAATAAAAAGTAAATAATTTTCTATAAATTAATAATATTTTTTATTAAAATATATTATCAGAGCTATTTTTATCACTTATAAATCTACCCTTTATCAGCGCTACAAAAAGTGCTAACTAAGGGTACACCATTATCAGTGACTTTTTAGCACTGATAAAGGGTTGATTTATTAGTGCTTTTAGCTAGTGACAATAATGACCCTCCATTTATCATGCCTTTCTTCTTAGAACTGAAAAACCAATCACATCCTTTTCCCGCATATGTGGTAATGACATGGGAGTGTTCCATGTTAGAAAACATGGATATGGATGAAAACTAACTTTGAAATTCTTATGGAGAGTTGTAGAGAGCATGGTCATGAGAATGTTAACAATCACAAAACCATAAATTTGTGTTTGGTTAAAAGGTCAGTGACTTATTAATAAGAAAATTAAACCGATAATATTTTTTTAAGATCTTTTTCATAGGGTTGAGAAATTATTTTACTTCATGGATTAATAACATAAGTAAATATAATTTAATGAAAAATATAGTTTCATCCTTTAATTAATTCTATATCAATCTAATCCTTTTCTCAAAGCGATGAGTTTTCAAAAATAATTCGTCTTGATCGAGGCGTTATAATCCACTTCTAGAAAATTTTATAATCAAAAAAAATAGTAACAATCTATTTCTAAGGCCTTTATAAATTAACCAAATACTAAATTTTTAGTACAGGATAAATCAATTCTAAAAAAACTTATAAATCATTAATGAATAAAAACTAATTCAATCTCTAAAATTCAATAGTAATACCAAAAGTTTAACACATACCATTCAACAAATAACTGTACTAAAAAATCATCAAAAATATTACGGTCTATGATTGAAAAACAATATTCAAAAGGATTTGATCACATTGTATTTCATGTTAATTTTAATAATTATCTCCAAATAATATCAATTAAAGATGAAGTTATATTCCAAAAAGTTTGTTACCTAATAATATTCAAGATATGAAAACTGTTTCTATAAATAACCTGAGTCACCGTAAAATCATTTTTTAAATATAAAATATAATTAATCCATTATTGATCAAATAAAATACAATAGTATTCTATTTAACTTAATCGTATAGTATTCCGAAAATAAAAAATTTCTTCCAAAACAACATTAATCACTTAATCACCAAATTATTTCCCAAACGCAAGGTTATCTATTCGATAAAAAATATATTCCCAAAATAAATTTTTTATTACTATATAAACTCATTTAACTAAAAATAAAACATAATAATAATATGATACTTCACAAAAGATAGCGGTAGGTGATTCCCTGTTGCCACCCTTCGATTGTGGGTTCGATTCCCACAACGTTTCTAGATTCGATGAGTTTAAACCCACACAATGTGTAAGAACTCGAATCTTCATTTTAGGTATGGATCATGATTTCAAGTTGTTTTTTAGGAAAGATGGAGAAATGGAAAACTTTCCATGTTCACTCCACGTACCTGGGTACCGCGTACAGCTACGTATTAGACATGTAATGGCCGATTACATGGCCGTGTAGGTGACCTGGCAGACCACTTAAAGTGGGGCCGGTTAAGGCAACTACATGGAATGTACCTTTAATGAAAACCTCATGTAGTATTATTTTTATTTGATAAATCAGACCAGGGTCATATATTATCTTCAGAAATACCTTTATCTTTCCTTGGTGCATACAGAAGAGCGACAAAATTGATGAAGAACTTCGAACCCCTCCTGATTCTCTGTCCAACCTCTGATTGAGATGTTGTTAGGTGCGTTGGAATCCCACCAGTGATTTATATATTCTTATAGATCCTTTATTCTTTATTCATACTCTCTCATGAGTTATTCAAGGTTGAATTTTTTCCCTTTTTATAGATCTAAGTCATTCTAGGCCAATTCAAGGGTTGACATTCAAGAGTATTGATCATACCCTATCATGGTAGGTGGTTTGTTCCGTTTGTTGTTATTCCTTTGATTATATATGCCAAAAAAGCCTTATACCCCTGTTTGGGGTATTGTGTGTTTTGTAATTAAACCATATTTGTTACCTATTATGGTTTGGGTGATTGTTAAAGGGTAGTTTCTTATGCATAAGAATGTATACCCTTGTTTATGGGACACCCCATGGGTGTGTCCCCTTGTTTGATTATTCACAGTCATTTGGTCTAGGATGCCTGTAGGATTTCCTTTTTTCCATGAATTGTTTTTTTAGGATGAAGTTTTTGATTATATCAAATTTCCGTGTTATGCATCGTGAAGGTTTTACCAAAGGGGAATTGACTATGAGAGCTTCCTGAGGGAGGGTCATTTATGTATGTTTTAATGTTTTGTAACACATGGGTATTGACCATGAGAGCTTCCAGGTGGTTGTCAACCTAGGGGTTAGACTATGAGATCTTCCCATGTGGTTATTTATATTTGATTGATAGTATATTATACCCAGTGGTATTGATAATGAGAGCTACTCAGGATGTTGGTTGGAATTTATTGATGACATGTCGACCCAATGGTTTTGACTGAGAGTGCTGCCTAGGTGGTCGTTTATAAATTATTAGTACTATGTTACACTAGAGGTATTAGACTGTGAGATATACCTAGAGGGTTATTATTAAATGAAATGTTGTTATTTTAGTCTAGCGGAATAAGAGTGTGAGAACATTCCCAATAGGGTCGTTATTGAATAATTGAATTATTGTGATGAGTCTTCCACGCCAAAGCACATGCATGGACTCAGTCTTAATTGATTTTTTAGATGGTCTTATGAGATGTCTTTTGTTACTATTACATAGGGGATACATATATTAGGTTTGACCCCAAGGTTTACATTACTCAACGTTTTTAATAATTAATAAATGTTAAATGAATGTTATTTAACAATGTTGGATTGTATACTTTTGAGTACTTCATAGTTTATTGCTTTATTTCTGCATATTAGCTACTATATATATTCACTAATAGTTAGGCACATATCTTTTGGTGGTTTACTATTGGGATTCATCCCACTCTCTATTTGGGTCATGATTTTGTTCCTAAACAGATTATATGGTTGTAGGTAAAGATAAGAAAAAGTTCCCTTCCTCATCAGGTACTTGATTTCTGTGGGAGTTGGAGAGCATGGGACCAAGGTGAGTCTTGTGATGATATTGGAGATTACTAACCTTTTAGTAATTTTGTTCCTTTTGTATATTTAAAACATTGTGATTTTTTTGGATGCTTTCTTAGATACATGCGACATGAATCATTTATATATGCTACAATTGTTATGTTACTATTAGTCTTTCAATGTTTACATTTGTTGTATGGTATTATAACTTTCACTATTGATTAATATTTTCTTTACATAATGTATACTATGCCAATGAGGGAATAGTTTCTTTATTATCACACGGTGGACTTAGTTGCTAGTCGGAAGCCTCTAGCATTTGGGAAAATCCTCTTAATTTCATGTGAGCAACCGAGTTTGGGCACCTTTGGGAGGCACCAGATCTGGGATGTTACAAAGTGGTATCAAATAGATTTTTTTTTCTGCCTTGCCTTAATATTTGAAGCCTATAGAGTGGTAGAGAAAGGAATATTTAGTTGGTAATATGTTGTGCCTAGGAGTATCCATGTAACGTCCCGGTTCCGGGTGCCACTCAACGAGTGCCTCGAACCCAGTTCGCCACGTGACCTCAAGCGCATTTCCCCAAACGCCAGAGGCTGCCGACTAGCAGCGAGGGCCCAGGTCTGATAGTGGGGAAACTATGCCCTCTTTTGTCAAAGTGTAGCGTAGCAGAATACAAAATAAAACATACAATGAACAATGGAATCAGTAAAACATACACAACTGAAATAAACAACAGCAGTGGATATAACCAACAGTATATAAATAATGATGCTACATGTCTCAAGTTCTAAGAAAACAGCCAGAACATGTTATACATCAATACAATACAACCAAAATCATAGTATAGCAAAACAAAGAAAAACAGCTGGCAGCGGCATCGCAATCCTAGGCTCGGTCCCATGCCCTCCTACTCCTCAGCAACAGTCAAGTACCTGTATAGGGACACTTTCCCCTATCCACACCTGTAGAAACATAATCTGTTTGGGCCGAAAATCATGACCCAAATTGGGTGTGAGAAATAAATTCCCAGTAGGCACCCACCAAAGGCCCGTGCCCAACTGCGTGTAAGCATGCAACAATAGTGTGCAATAGTAAAATTCAATAAACCAAGTACTACTCAAAAGTAACTAACTTACCAATTATATTTCCATTTAATTATTTATTTAATCCATTTAATTTAGTATCATTTTGTGCTCAACAGCACCAATCCCTTAGGCCAACCAGTGTCTTTCCCTTAGGCTAAAATAGTGAACCACACCCTCAGGCTATATAGAATCCAACCCACAAGTTTTTCCCTCAGGCGTAGGAAGTGTCGCCCTCAGGCAGAGATGTCAAGCCCTTAGGCATGAAAGGTTTCCCTCAGGCGAAACAATGACAGCCCTCAGGCGAAATAACACAGTGCCCTCAGACTAATCACAACAAATCCCTCAGGATAAATGGGTAATCGGGCCATGCCCAACAGGTAAACAAGTAGTAAACAAGAAATTCCTCTCAAGGAAATTCTACAATGACTAATTTAAAGGCATACCCTCGGGTATCCTGGACAAATAGCTAAATAGTGGAATACACCCCCGGGGTGGTTCCTGATCCAAGCAACGATACCAACCAACATTTTAATATCATAATTAAATACCTAATCAATTATAGGTTTTTAATATAGCAACGACCTCAGCCACACGATACCCCAACATGGGTTCGTGGCACAAAAATGTAAAAAACACACGACAGTTGGAAAAATAAATACCAAGCCACCTACCTTATACGCCAACAAACGATATACCTGAACGCCGACTCCAGAAACGCCCAAGAACGACGTAGATCTGATGAAGAACAAAACCAATTCAAACAGAAATAACTTACGTTAGGAGAAGAATTGTTAAGCAACACGCTAGGAGAAGAGAGGGATTACCCACGCGGTTCCAACGAGATTTTCCGAGGAGGAAACCGATTCCAGACGAACACGTGGCGGATCATCAAGGGTTTGGCCTCCTCCTTTGGATCTAAAATGGCTCAAATGACTCCTCTTCCAAATGAGGAGGATACTACCTATTTTATGCCGAAATAAAGTACATGGCGTGTACTTTCAAGTACACGGCATTTACTCCTTTCATTTAACTGTTCACATGGAGGCTTCCCTCCAGCGTGGAACTGTTCACTTGTCGACATGAGTACACAGCATGTACTCTTGAGTACACGGTGTGTACTGCAGCCCAGCGGGCGGCTGCTCCACCGCCTTACTGTTTAGGTCTGTCGGCTGACTACACAGTGTGTAAAGGACCACTACATGGTGTGTAGTCGGTTCCTACACCCTTTTTCGCCAACATGGATACACGCCCTGTGTACTCATCCCAACACGGCCAGAAGTACACGACGTGTGGAAAAGTACATGGCGTGTAGTTCCAAAATTCAGGATTATTCCCCATTTTCCATATTTTCTCAAAAACACTTAAGGAAAAGGGAAAAGAAGAAGCCTGTACCTCAAAATAAGAACCAGGTTCTTACAAACTTCCCCCCTTATAGAAATTCATCCCTGAATTTCCCTTCCAAGGGTGGTGAAGATATAGCCATGAACAACTCCGGCCACTGAGCACTTACGTCGGCCTCCCGATCCCAGGACTCGTCCTGCACTCGTCCATGCTGCCATAGCACCCGTATGAGAGGAACTGACCGGCCTCGGAGAACCTTTGTGATCCTATCAACGATACGAATCAGATTCTCCTCAAAGGATGCATCTGCCTCCAGATCATCCTCCTCAGGATGAAAGACGTGAGATGAGTTTGAATGATAGTGGCGCAATTGAGATACGTGGAAGACGTCGTGCATGGATCGGTACCTCTACGGTAACCACAACCGATAAGAAACCAGCCCGACCCTTCCCAGAATATCAAATGGCCCCACATACCGCAGTGAAAGTCTACCCTGTCTCCTGATCTGCTTGTGTCCCAGCCTCGGCGAAACACGTAGAAAAACCTGATCCCCAACCACGAACTCCAAAGGTCATCTGTGGCGATCATCATATGACTTCTGACGAGACTGTGCGGTAGCCATCCGCTTCTGAATCAACTGGATCTACTCAGATGTCTCCTGTACGAGACGTGGTCCCAGCAAGGCTGCCTCACCTGCCTCTAACCAGCACAAAGGTGATTGGCACGACCTACCATATAAAGCCTCATATGGTGCCATCTCAATAGTCGTATGGAAGCTATTTTATAGGAAAACTCGACTAAGAGGATATGATTCTCCCAAGATCCCCCAAAGTCTAGGATGCATGCACGCAACATGTCCTCTAGCACATGTATCGTATGCTCTGACTGGCCATCGGTTTGAGGGTGGTATACTGTGCTCAGAAGCACCTGTGTACCAATCTCCCACTGAAAACACTACCAGAAACGAGATGTAAAGCGGGCATCCCGATCAGAAATGATAGAACGAGGGATCCCATGAAGAGGTACGATCTCTCGGATATACATACTTTCGGGCTCGTCAACACCGATGGTCTCCTTGATCGGAAAAAAGTGAGATACCTTTGTGAGTCTATCCACAACAACCCACACAACGACATTGCCATGAGGTGACCTCAGAAAACCAATCCCAAAATCCATCGCGACATCATCCCATTTCCACTCTGGAATGGGTAACTGTTGTAACAGCCCAGCTGGTCTCTGATGCTCCGCCTTCACCTGCTGACAGGTGGAACACCTCGTAACAAAACCAGCAACATCTCTCTTCATACCTGACCACCAGTACTAACGTCTCAAGTCGCGGTACATCTTGTTAACCCTGGGATGAACTGCCAAAGCTGAAGCATGAAACTCTCGCATCATCTCCTCGCGTATATCCCTTGGAACCCATACTCATCCATGAAAACACAAAACTTCATCATCGCTTATCTTACACCCAAGAGGAGGGTCCTCACTTTCCACCGACTCCCGTAGAACTAGGCCTTCTGAATCAGATAGCTACCTCATCCTCACTCTATCCAGGAGGGTAGAAGTCACAGCTAAAGAAGAAAGATAAGTCTGCCCCTGACTGTCGTGCACCTACAGATGCATCTCAGAGAACAAAGCCATGAGCTCCCACTCACCTATGGCCTCCTGCACTGCCTGTATCTGAGTCTTCCTGCTCAGTGCATCAGCTACTGCATTACCTTTACTAGGTGTATAGGCAAGCTCAAAATCGAAGGACTTATGGTATTCGACCCACCTTCGCTACCTCAGATTCAAGTCACGCTAAGTAAAGATAAACTTGAGGCTTTTGTGGTCGGTGAAAACCACAAAATTCTCCCCCAATTGATAATGTCTCCAACAGCGCAACACATGAACAACTACTGCCAACTCGAGATCATGCGTTGGATAATTCCTCTCATGCGGCCTCAACTGCCGAGACCCGTATGCCACAACTCGGTCGCCCTACATCGACACTTCTCCAAGACCAATACCTGATGCATCACAGTAAACTGTATAGCTCTTCCCCTGCTCTGAGAGTATTAGGATCGGTGTTGATGTCATCATTCCCTTTAGGTCCTGAAAAGATGCCTCGCAAGCTTCCGACCAAATGAACTTCACACCCTTCTTATTCAAGCTCGTAAACGACGCTGGCAAGAGGGAGAAGTCCTGTATAAAACGCTTGTAGTAACCAGCCAGCCCTATGAAACTCTGTATCTCAAACACGTTCTTAGGCTGCTCCCAGGAAACCACTGATCTCACCTTCTCTGGGTCTACTGAAACTCCTGCCTCTGAGATGATATGACCCAGGAAGTGTATCTGGTCCATCCAAAAGTGGCACTTCGAGAGCTTAGCATATAGCCGATGCTCCCTCAGTGTACTCAATACGATCTCAATATGGATGGCATGGTCATGTCGAGTGTGAGAGTACACCAAGATTTCGTCCACGAATACTACCACAAAAAAATCAAGATACGGATGGAACACATGATTCATCAGATCCATGAAAACTACTGGCACGTTCGTGAGTCCGAACGGCTTAACCGTATACTCATATAGGCCATACTTAATCCTGAAAGTCGTGAGAGGTATATCAGATGGTCTCACGTGTAGCTGATGATATCCTGATCTCAGGTCAATCTTTGAGAACACTCGTGCTCCACGAAGTTGATCAAAAAGGTCATCAATCCTTAGTAAGGGATATCGGTTCGTAACCGCCAATTGGTTCAGCTTCCAATAATCCACGCAAAGTCTGAGGGTACCGTATGCCTTTTTCGCAAAAAGGACCGGCGATCCCCACAGAGAAGTACTGGGTCGAATAAAGCCCTTTGTCTGTAATTCCTCTAACTGCCTCTTGAGATCCTGCAGCTCAGGTGTAGCCATCTTGTAAGGAGGAATGGACACCAGTGCTGCTCCTGGCACTAGCTCGATATAGAAATCCGCCTCTCGCTCTGGAGGAAGACCTGAAAAGTCATCCGGGAAGACATCCCTAAAACGATCAACCAATGGAGGGAAATCTATCTAACAAGTCCCCTGGTCATCTAGATATAAGATCGCAATCTGGGTTGTGACTCCACCTCACCCACGATGCTCTGGTCCAGCTCGACTTGCCTGAACATCCCATTCGCCCTTGTATAAAAACTCTCCGCCCTCTGGTGACGTGAAACGCACCCTACGATGATAGTTGTCTACAAAGGCTCGAAAGGGAACCAACCAGTCCATCCTGAGAATGACATCATAGCTCATCATCTCTAAGACATAGAGGTCCAAAAGAAAGTAAAACCCACCAACCTCAAGGGGTCACTCCTTACATTGACGCACACCAGCCATTCTAGTCCCCAATGGAGTGTCTACCGTCAAGATATTAGAAAATGTAGAAACATAGAGCCCAAGGCTCTCCACAACTAGTACAGATATAAAAATATGCATAGAACCCGTATAGAAAAGTACTTAAGATAAGACAGA
The DNA here is from genome assembly GCA_963277665.1 of Viscum album. Lineage (NCBI taxonomy): Eukaryota > Viridiplantae > Streptophyta > Magnoliopsida > Santalales > Viscaceae > Viscum > Viscum album. The sequence goes on along the minus strand of OY728140.1, from coordinate 2,102,399,154 downwards.
AGCTACTAAAATAGTACCTCTAACTGTAGAAGGTCCAGGATCCTGCTCCTGCTGGGTCTCTTGCACTGCATATGTCAGCCCAGTGTCGCGGCCCTGCAACACAGCCTGGCTACCCTGAGCTGTCCTGCCCTGTTGCCTCTGAGATCCTGGTGTCTGGATACCACGACCACGACCACCATCTCTACATGCATGCCCTGACGTATTCCAGTTCCCCGACTGGTAAGAAGCCACTGGTCCTTCTCCCGCTCGCGGAGTCTGCACAGAATCCCTCTCACTAGCCATCAGTGGATATGCCCTACAAAAGCGTTGCAGATGACCCATCTTGCCATAAGCTCGACACTCCACTAGGTCTTGTGGACACTGCGGTCTCTTGTTCCCCTCTCTACCACACTGGTAGCACCTGACCGGCCCACCTGGAGAAACTGTCTGGCTGGTAATGCCACCCTGAGAGAAGTCCGCCTGTCTCTTCCTTTTGCCAGTAGAAAAAGTACCAGTAACTGGTGTTGAACTGCCCTAGCCCACACCTCTAGATTCCTGCAGTTTCCTCTCCGTAATCAATGTATGGTTCACGATGGTGTGTACATTAGGCAACTTGAAGACATTCACCAGTGCTCAGATGTCATACCGAAGACCATCCTCAAAATGTCTGGCTCCCAGCGTCTCATCACCCACCAGCACGGGTGAAAAGAGCTGAAGCTCTGTGAAACGAGCAGAATAGTCCATCACTGACATAGCGCCCTACTGAAGATTCATGAACTCTCGAGCTCTATCTACCCTCAGCGTCTCCGGGAAGAAAAATTCATAGAAGACTACCTGAAAGTCTTCCCACGCCATGTCCCTGTGATTCTCTCGCTGGGTGGTAACATCCCACCACCTCTTGGTGGAATCACGCAGCATATATGTCGTGATCTTGACCCTCCGCCCTGGAGGCATTTCAAGATGCTCGAAAATAGTCTACATAGACCCCATCCAAGACTCCGCAGCCTGTAGTCCAGCATCCCCTGAGAACGTAGGCGGATGATGCTGCTGGAAGATACGTTTCAGCTCGGCCATAGATGTGGCAACCTGCGGTGCTCCCTGAAAGGTCTGTATGAACCGAAATAAGCCTTTAAGGAACTACGCCACCATGCCTATGTCTGGTATAACAGCTGGTGTCGCATTTGGCCCTACTGGAGGATCAAATAGTAGCCCATGGCCCACCATCTCCGAAGTAAAATCGTCGCCGCTCTCCTGGCGAACAACGCGTGGTCATCTAGGCGGCATGACACTACAAGGTAAAAAGCATGCCTTAGATTCAAGATTATTAAGGCTGAAATGGAGAAACCTCAATGGGAACAAGAGGAAGAAGGCATCTCAAAATTTTCAAAACAAGACTACATGGCGTGTATACTGACTACACGGCGTGTACTTGACTTCCCTTCTCCTGCCCAGGTCTTTCTACACAGCTAAGCCACATGGATCCCGTTAAATAAAAATACACGGCGTGTACTTAACCTACACGGCGTGTATGGTGTTGTTTTCCAACTGCATGTTTCACTTGTGACACAGCCTACTACTCGGCTTTAAACTACACGGTGTGTTACACCCGCACACGGTGTGTACATCACCCCGTTTCCCTAGCCACTCGGTTAAGTCCACACTGTCTGTCCTCGGACAAGACTACACGGCGTGTCCCCCAAGGTACACGGTGTGTTCAAGGAATGGTGACATCAACCCATGTTCTTAGTTACACGACTGAGTCCCCAGGTCACACTACATGGCGTGTTCATCATTGACACAATGTGTTCTGTACAGGAGTTCACCGACTCATGTTGTTAGTTACACGGCCGAACTCCGGGTCAAAACTAGACGGCGTGTATATCTGGTACACGGCGTGTTTTACCCAAGCCCTTCCCTACCCCGTGTCGCCACCCACATGGTTTATGACACGGGAAGAGACTACACGGCGTGTACTCAGAGTACAGGCGTGTACTTAAAAAGTTCAATTTTCTTCCCGAACAGAAGACCATACATGGCATGTGTAAAAATACTACACGGCGTGTATACTGGGTTTCCTGGTAGTATACCTCAGAAACTTCTCTGGAACCCAGAAAATACTGAAAACCAACACCTAAGTGTCAAATTCCGACCCGTGAGGGCCCATACTCCCCACAAATCAAAGTCTGACATCTTATCTGTGTTAAAACTAATAAACAGTGAATGATCCACAAAATTCTGGTCAATGGTGGCCCATACTCCCCAAAAACCAACGTTTGGAATCCATTCTATGAATAGATCACACAAAAATCACCCTATCAAATAGTAGGTATTTTATCAGTGAAGCTATCACAATAGCATGCTTTTCTAGCACATCAACTATCACAACAACATGCAATTTTCTAATGCACCTACATAGCATGGAAACTATGCATGACATGTGATTCTAGAATGTGCCTAAATGATGCATGATATGGCATACCCTCATCTCATCGGGTTTCAACTAAATAGAACCCATAGATAAAATATAAACAGCACAATACAAGTGCGTCACCCAACGGTGAAATCATATCAACTGTAAAAATTACAAAATTAGAAGAATTGAAAAATACAATGTAGACTGGCTTTTCCCTGTACATGGGTTAGCTATGCCCGGGCACAACTTATTACCATCTACTGGTCCGTCCTATCCTTGACTGTGGCTCCAAATAGTAAGTCAAAGAAAAGAACTCCTTTGATACCACTTTGTAACGTCCCAGCTCCGGGTGCCACTCAACGAGTGCCCCAAACCCAATTCGCCATGTGACCTCAAGCGCATTTCCCCAAACGACAGAGGCTGCCGACTAGCAGTGAGGGCCCAGGTCTGATAGTGGGGAAACTATGCCCTCTTTTGTCAAAGTGTAGCGCAGCGGAATACAAAATAAAACATACAACGAACAACGGAAGTAGTAAAACATACACAACTGAAATAAACAACAGTAGTGGATATAACCAACGGTATATAAATAATGATGCTACATGTCTCAAGTTCTAAGAAAAGAGCCAGAACATGTTATACATCAATACAATACAACCAAAAGTAGAGTACAACAAAACAAAGCAAAACAGCTGGCAGCGGCATCGGGAGCCTAGGCTCGGTCCCATGCCCTCTTACTCCTCAGAAATAGTCAAGTACCTGTATAGGGACTCTTTCACCTATCCACACCTGCAGAAACGTAATTTATTTGGGATGAAAAGCGTGACCCAAACAGGGTGTGAGAAATAAATTCTCAGTAGGCACCCACCAAAGGCCCGTGCCCAACTGCATGTAAGCATGCAACAACAGTGTGCAATAGTAAAATGAAATAAACCAAGAAGTACTCAAAAGTAACTAACTTACCAGTTATATTTCCATTTAATTATTTGTTTAATCCATTTAATTTAGTATCATTTTGTGCTCAACAGCACCAAGCCCTCAGGCCAACCAGTGTCTTGCCCTCATGCTAAAATAGTGAACCACGCCCTCAGGCTATACAGAATCCAACCCGCAGGTATTTCCCTCTGGCGTAACAGAAATTGCCCTCAGGCGTAGGAAGTGTCACCCTCAGGCACAGAAGTCAAGCCCTCAGGCACGAAAGGTTGCCCTCAGGCAAAATAACGACAGCCCTCGGGCTAAATAGCACAGTGCCCTCAGGCTAATCACAACAACGCCCTCAGACTAAATGGGTAACCGGGCCATGCCCAACAGGTAAACAAGCAGTAAACAAGCAATTACTCTCAAGGAAATTCTACAATTACTACTTTAAAGGAATACCCTCGGGTATCCTGGACAAAAAGCTAAACAGTGGAACACACCCCCGGGGTGGTTCCGGATCCAAGCAATGATCTCAACCCGTATTTTAATATCATAATTAAATACCTAATCAATTCTAGGTGTTTAATATAGAAATGACATCAGCCACATGACACCCCAACATGGGTTCGTGGCACAAAAACGCACAAAACACACGACATTTTGAAAAATAAACACCAAGCCACCTACCTTATACGCCAACGAACGATATACCCGAATGCCGAATCCAGAAATGCCCAAGAACGACGTAGATCTGACAAAGAACAAAACCCATTCAAATGCAAATAACTTACATTAGGAGAATAATTGGTAAGCCACATGCTAGGAGAAGAGAGGGCTTACCCGCGCGCGCTTCCAAAGAGATCGTCCGAGGCGGAAACCGATTCCAGATGAACACCCGGCGGATCTTCAAGGGTCTGACCTCCTCATTTGGCTCCAAAATGACTCAAATGCCTCCTCTGCCAAATGAGGATGCTACTTCCAATTTTAAGCCGAAAAAAAAGTACACGCCGTGTACTTCCAAGTACACGGCGTGTACTTTTTTCATTTAACTATTCACCTGGAGGCTTCCAGCCAGCGTGGCACTGTTCACTTGCCGACATGAGTACACGACATGTACTCCTGAGTACACGGCGTGTACTGCCGCCCAACTGGCGGCTGCTCCACTGCCTTACTGTTTAGGCCTGCCGACTGAATACATGATGTTTAAAGGACCATTACACGGTGTCTAGTCGGTTCCTACACCCTTTGTCATTGACATGGCTACACGCCCTGTGTACTCATCCCAAAACGACCAGAAGTACACGGCGTGTGGAAAAGTACACGACGTGTAGTTCCAAAATTTAGGATTATTCCCCATTTTCCATATTTTCTCAAAAAAACTTAAAGAAAAGGGAATTGAAGAAGACCATACCTCAAAATAAGAACCAGTTCTTACAATCTAACCCATGTACTGGGAAAATCCATGTTATATTGAATATTGATTTCTTTGTTTTTGCAATTGTTACAGTTTATTTGATTTATCCATTGAGTGATTCACCCGTTTGGAACTATTATGATTTATATCAATGTTGTTATATTTCTATTGCAACCAGATTAGATGAGGGTATTCCATCTCATGCATTATATAGTCCCTAGCTAGATATCACATGGGATGTATTCTTGTAATCCCATTTAGGGTGCATTACTGATTTCATGCTGCTGTGATAGATATCGTGATAGAAATACATAATATTTTGATAGGGTATTGGAATATATAAAAATTCATTTGGATATATTCCAAGCATTGGTACCTGAGGTGTTATGGTCCCTCTTGTATCATAACATGGCAGATCGTGTTTGAACATTAATATAATTCTGTTGTGATATGACATGAATAAGGAATCCAAACATTGATTCACGGGGAGTATGGGCTCTCACAGATCAGAAAATTTCAGGACATGGTCAAATATTAAGTTATTAAGGTTTTTAGAGAAGTTTCATAGGCTTACTATTCAGAATCCTAGACATCATAGAGTGTGATGTTTTGAAAACATGCCTTGAGTTATTCTATTCTGAAAGAAACAAATGTTCTTAAGTACATGTCGTGTACCAGATGTACCCTTGGTATAGTTATTGACCATGTGACTGAATTTGTGATCTGAGACATAGAGTTGATAATTTTTTGGTAGAGCACATACTATACTGGGAGTACACGTCGTGCTGTAAGAGACCATGTATCCTGCTGTGTGACTAATGACACAGGTGGATAAAACTTAGGTTGTACATACCATGTATATCCGGTACATGTCCTGTAGAAATCAACCATGTATCTAGCTATGTGATAATGACAAGGTTGGATGAAACTTATGTTTCACACACTGTGTCTTGGGATAAAACTTCATGTTGTGTCACACTGAGAGAGAACCATGTAGTTATAGCAATGTATAAGAACCTAGTCTGGAGGGAAAATTCAAGTACACACCGTGTTGCAGGATGAACACACCGTGTTAATGGGGTGTTACATGAACATGTTGGCAGAGGTTCATGAACATAATAAGGCTTAAGGGAATAGACCATGTAGTGGTTCTACATGTCGTGTAACCCTATTTTTTAAAACATGAATGGTTTCTTTCTCCTGTTCTGTTTTTACACATCTAAGTTGAAGTCGTCGATAATCTCGTACTGAGGTTTGTGCATGATAATGAAGAGTAATTCCACCAATACGTCCTCTGATTGTACGCTAGGTATAGGGAAATAATCAGACACAGGAAATGGTATATCCAGGACTACCAGTAGATCCTGTCGTTGTTCCTTTATTGGCACCAACTGTTATATCAGATGTTGGTGTTGATGCATGGTTCCATGAAGTCTTTTTTAGGATGATGCAGACATTATAGGGAGAACCACATCCTACCCCGTCTATAGAAGAGTTTACATGGGTGTTCCAATAGTAACATCCTCCCAATTTTCAGGGGATGGGGGACCACATGCTATAGATTCATGGTTGGAGGCCATTCTGGCTATATCTGAGAATCTGTAGACACCTCTAGAGAAGAGGGTGATGTTCGTGATGCACATGCTACATGATTACTCCAATAGATAATGGGAAGTTATCTCAGAGGCAGGACGTCATCAGGATATGTCTTGGGAATCATTTTAGAGGACCTTCTATGATTACTTCTACCACAAGATTTAGAGGTCAGACTGAGCCCGTGATTTTATGAAGTGGGAGTAGGGCGCTATTCCATTGATGGATTATTCTTCTCTCTTTACATATCTTCAGCGCTTTGCATCTATTTTAGGAGTTGATGAGTTATCACTATCTAGATGATTTGAGGATGGTCTTAGGTATGAAATCCAATCATAGGTGAATGTTCTTAGGTTGACTTTGGAGATTGTGATAGTGAACTAGGCGCCGATTACCAAGAAAAATAAAAGGGAGTTTGGATCTATGAGCCATGGCGGTTCGACATCCAGGTTTAATACTTCTTCGATCTATAGAAGGAAGAGTCGTAGGGAGATTACATGTGGTGGTTCTTATAGTACTAAGGATGTTTCTTCAGGTATCCAAGTAGTGTTCTACCAGTGCGCAAGGAGTGGTCACATGACACCACAGTGCCCGAGAGACCTACCTGAGTGTCGATCATGTAGAAAGATGGTTCAACTTTAGTGTTTTTCAAGGATGTTATCACCTACAGAGGGTGAAATCATATCAGTTATGACTACACATTCAAGAGTATGACCACCCATTTCTCCTCAGTCACGGAACTAGAGTTTTTCAGGACATTCATATCGAGGAGGTGGTCATGATCACAGTATCCATATGACTGGTTTTCGGTGACAATTGGTTAGATCAACTCAAGGTAGCCAAGAGGGGTCATAGGGCCACGGTATATGATAGAATTTTGCAATGGAGCAGACCTAGTAAGGGCATGATCCCATACCCAATACGATTAAAGGTATGATCCTAGTTGCCTCAGTTTTATCTTCTTCTCTTTTTGATAAAGGTGATTCCCATAGTTTTATATCTATCTCCATTACAGAGATCCTTGGGTTCTTTATCTTTAATTTTGAGGACTTTATGATTCTAGACACTCTTTTGGGGATTAGTATGGCTAGTGTATGTCAGTGAAAGGGGTACCCTCTTTAATTAGGTGGGTGTCATTTCTTATGGGACCTCTATGTATTAAAGATGACAGGCTTCGATTTCATTCTGAAAATGGACTGGTTGGACTTTTTTCAGGCCTTTTATTACTCTTATCACCGTAGGGTGAGTTTCACATCACTATAGGGTGAATATTTTATACACAAGGGAGAATGAGATGTCCGAGCTAGAAGAGCTGGACTGAGGATCATGGGTTAGGAGGAATTATAGCCCAGATTTCTAGTTTATATCTCGATGTCCTGGGGACTTCATAGATAGATTTTCCTCCATTGGTGGATCATTTCAGAGATATCTTCCTAGATGAATTTTTGGGTTTACCTCTAGAGAGAGAGGTAGATTTATATATTGGACTTGTGATAGGAGCAACACCAGAGTCCATTTATCTTTATAAAATGAAAACAAATAGTTATAGGAGATAGAGAAGAATTTAGAGGAGTTGTAGGAAAAGTGTTTCATCTGACCCATTATATCTTCTTGGGGTTTTCTTATCCTTTTTGTGAAGAAGGTTGATAGCACCCTCATACTGTGTGTGGATTATTGGAAGCTGATGCTGTTGATAGTTAAGAACTGAAATTCCTTATCGATGATTGATGATCAATTTAATCAGGTTCGAGGAGCGTGATTGTTCTCAAAGATTAAATTGAGATCTAGTTATCATCTATTGTGAGTTAGACCATATGAGTATTTGGTTATGCCATTCGGTCTCATGAACATGCCGACATTTTTCATGGAACTGATGAACCTCGTGTTCCATCCTTATTTGGGTAATTTTGTGGTAGTCTTCATGGTCGATATCTTGGTGTACTCTCACGCTAGACATGATCATGCCACCCATATTGAGATTGTTTGAGTACAATGAGAGAGCATCATTTATATGATAAGCACTTAAAGTGCCACTCTTGGATGGAAAAAATTCACATCTTGGGACATGTAATCACAGAGAAAAGAGTATCAACAGACCCATAAAATGTGAGAGCAGTAGTTTCCTGGGTGCAGCCAAATGTATTTAAGGTACGTAGTTTTATAGGGCTATATAGTTACTACAAATTATTTATACTTGAATTTTCACTATAAGAAGCACCACTTACATTCTTGACTAAGATGGGTGTGAAGTACTTGTAGAAATATTCCACTGATTCAATCTTTAAGAAGCTGAAAGGAAGGATCACATTAACACCAATACTGATTTTCCTAAATTCTGAAAAATGTTACACCATTTACTATGAAGCATCAAGTATCATGCTGGGATCAGTTATTAGATAGGGGGAAGGAGTCCTTGTATACGGGTCTCAATCATTGAGGCCATAGAAGAGGAATAACCCAATGCACGATCTTGAGTTGGATGTATTTTTTCATGCCTTGTGCTATTGGAGACATTATATTTTGGGAGAGAATATTGTGGTATTCAATGACCACAAAAGTCACAAGTATATCTTTACTCAGTGAAATATAAATTTGAGACAACTATGTTGGTTTGAGTACCTTTAGTATTTTTACGTTGGTATTTCCTACACACTTGGAAAAGGCCATGCAGTGGCTGATGCATTGAGTAAGAGGACTTAGATACATGCAGTTCAGGAGGCCAGTAGTGAGTGGAAGCTGATGGCTCTATTACCTGAGATGCATATAGTGGTGCATTGAAGACAAGGATAGATGTTTCTTTCTTCTATAGTAGTTATCTCAACTCTATTGGATCAAGTGATAATGAGGAAGCTATCAGATTTCGAAGGCTTAGTCATTTAGGGGAGTGTGTCAAGTGGGGGCCCTACCCCTAGGTGGACCGTAGGTGAAAATAATGTCTTACATTTTCATGGATGTATATGGGTGTCAGCAGACATATGTGAGGAGTTGATTCATGATTTTTGTGCCTCATAATAAGAATTTATTCCTAGTGTAACCAATATGTATCAAGATCTACACATTTAGTATTGGTGGCTAGGTATGAAGAGTGGTGTAGCTAGTTTCATTATGAGACGATCCACCTGTCAGCAAGGGATGGTGGATTATCAGTGATAGACAGGGCTACTACAATATTTACCCATTCCTGAGTGGGAGTGGAATAATGTCGTGATGGATTTTGTGATAGGTTTACTGAGGTCTTCTCGAGGTAATGATGTGGTTTGTGTTGTTATAAACAAGCTCACGAAGGTTGCACATTTCATTCCGATCAAGGAATCCTTCACTGGTGATGAGATTAGAATGTTTTACATCTGAAAGATTGTATCTATTCATGGGGTTCCACACTATAGCGTTTCAGATAGGGATTCCTGGTTTACTTCTTGTGTCAGGAAGGGGTTATATAGGGATTTGGGTACACGGGTACATATGAGTATAGCATACCATCCCCTTACAAATGGCCAGTCCAAGTTCCCGATCTCGGTTTGGGAGTTAATTCTTTGAGCATGTGTCCTAAATTATAGGGGCCATTAGGAGAGACAGATACCCCTTGTGGATTTCCCCTATAATAATAGATTTCATGTAAGGATTAAGATGGTACCATTTGAGGCTTTGTACGGTAGGTCATGCCGATCACCCATATGATGGATGAAGGTAGGCGAGGCAGCTATGATGGGACCTCATCTTTTCCAGGAGACCACTGATCATGTGGAGTTAATTCAGAAGAGTATGACTACTGCATAGTCTTGGCAGAAATATTATGCTGATCAAAGGAGATGACCTCTAGAGTTCGAGGTCATAGATCTGGTTTTCTTACATGTCACACTGAGGGTAGGACATAGGAATATTAAGAGTCAGGAAAATCATTCACCTAGAAATTTTAGACCGCTTGAGGTTTTGGAGAGAGTTGGGCTTGTTGCCTATCAGATGCAGTTACCTAATAATTACTAGGATATGTAATACATCTTTCATGATTCTCAGCTATGACGTTAATTTTCAGACCCATCCCATGTTTTTCAACCTGGGGAGTTTGAGATGGAGGTGGATGCATCCTTTGAGGATAACCCTATTCAGATTGTGGATTACAGTACGAAGGTTCCCATTGTTTGTTCTATTCCTCCCGTATGGGTGTTATGGCTACACGAGCGAGTATATGATTAGAATTAGAGAGGGAGGCAGACATATGATTGCAATGGCTAGAGTTTTTCACACTTTCTTCATCACCACCTTTGGAAGGGAAATTAAGGGATGAATTGATTTAAGGGGGAAGTTTGTAAGAACTAGGATCTCCATTTTAGCTATGGATCTTGATTTTAGGTTTCTTTTGAGAAAAAGGATGAAATGGGAAATTTTCAATGTACATTCCGTGTACATATTACTACTTGTCATGTACCTGGGTACCGTGTATAGCAGCATACTGGCAGTCTAACAGATGAGTACAGTGTAACACCCCGAGCTTCCACGATACGCCTCTCTTTCAATAATGCAATAGCTTGCATTGTACGCAAGTTCGAGTTCTAACACACCGCAACTAATCAAAGTAGCCGTTATGAATAGTAATAACCACCTTTTAAATTTATAGAAATTTTATATTTCAAAATGGACTTATTTTTGTATTCCTAATATTGAAATTAGCCTATGTTGAATTTTTTGTAATTTTCTGAGAACTTCCAAATTTTTATGAATAGTGAAAAATACTTAAAACAACTTTTTTAATCAAAATAATTTATAGTGATGAGTTATACTATTTATTGGTTTTAAGGTATAATTAGAATATATTTTTACCATTTTATCCAATGGTGGTCATTAGAATTAATTTAACATTGAAATTGGACATAAACAATTGCCAATCTTTTGATATAAATTGTTTCTTAAAAACACGCTATTTGTCGTAACAGCGAGAATTAATTATAAAATTAATTAATGCAACTTATATGTTTGTAATTTTGTAAAATAGACATCATTTTTGAATTCGGAATATCAATTATAGCTTAGGGTGAAATTTTGGCCTTGTTCTGAAAAACTTCAATTTTTGATGAATAGTGAAACCACTAAGTGGTAGTTAAATAACTGATTTTTCGTTTAAATGAAATATTACCACTTCTATGATTTGATTTTCAAAAATCCGACATACATGGTTGTCATTAAGAAGTAAAATGTGGTTCAATGAGATCAAAATAATTTTTTGGTGAATAGTAACTTTTAAGTTCTTAATCGCGATTAGAGGTAATTAGTGTAGTTTAAGGTACAAATAATGTTTTAATAATATAAGATGAGCATGAAACTTGTCCTACTCCTATTGGATGAGTCATGGCCGACCAAGACAAACCATGGGTCAACTTGGGGACCCCATGGAGCCACTTTAGTTTGAAAATGACATTAATATATATTTATTTAATGTTAAAATTAAATTGACACAAACATGAGTTATTTTACTAAAACAGTTTGTGGGGTTACACAAGTCCAAATTTTGACTATAAATATTAATTAGAAAGCTAAAACAATTTCCTACATCATAGTAGTTTTTTTATAATTTTTAGACATTAAATAAATTAAATTATTTATGACATCATTATGATGCAGCGATGACCTCATTATTTAACGATTTAAATAAAATGAGAAGATAATGCAAAATCCAAGGCTTACACTTGTCCAAAGCCTATTGGATGAGGAGATTTAGAAACCTTATCACCTTAGCCTCGAATTATATAAGTGTTGGACCTTTATAATCCGAAAAGCATTGTGAAATAATGTAACATTTCAATCTTTCCAAAAGTGCCCCTCCTCTCCACTTATAAAAGGCCCCCACCTCTCCCACCTCATTCACACCTTCAAGCCATTTGGCTCGGCCAACCTCTGCCCAAATACTCTCCCAACTTCCCTCTATTACTCCTAGAAGCCTCACTTTGGGCAGAACTCTTCTCAAGGAAGCCTTTGGCTCAAATCAAAAAGAGTTACCCGATTTGGAGGTAATGTCTTCTCTAATGTTGTTTTGTTTTATTTTTCTTCTCCAACCCCCTAAACTCTTTTTATTAATTTCTTTTGTAACAACACCAGTATCCTCAATATACTAGGATGTTGTTATAAGAAGCATTCGAGCTACACTTATACACACCTACATCTAATGGTTAAAGAACATACGGTTTCTGTGGATGGCGAATTTCTGCCTCACGAAACGATGATTGTTCAAAACTCATTTAACACCTTCAAAGGTAGGCATTAAGATGTCACTAATTTTATATATGATATATAATATGTAACACCCCAGTTAAATAATGAATATGAAATTTTCAGATTTATCCATATTTGTGAATAAAATATTAATATGACTTTAAAGGGGACGCTATGCTCGATGGCGTACCCAACACGCAACAACGAGTTTCTTGGGAATCTTATGTTGCACTCTAATAATAAAATAATATTAATTCAAATGGTAGTTAACATGTAGCCGTTGTATTGGTGGTAATGGATAGAAATAACTAAATTATTATTATATATGTTTTTTAAATGTTTTTACATTTATCCAATAAAAGCTAAAGGCTTAAAATACGGAAAGAATTCAATTTTAGGCGTATATGCCCTAGTTTTCACTAAAGGTTCACTTATCACCTTTTGATGGAGAACCGTGATTAAATATAGTTTTGTTCACTCTTAAACATTCTTTTGGTCCAAACAAAACTCTTATTAAGAATCGGGACATCAAAATTTACTTTGTGTAAATTTTTGGTATCTTTCCGATAAAGTTCATTTTTTTTAATGAATAGTGTAAAATGTTGTATTTTAATTCAAAACCACTTTTTAATCTAATTTATTTATATGATTAGATTATATTTTGAATTGGTTTTAAAGTGAAATTAGAAAATATTTTTACCATTAAATCCAATAGTGGTCGTTGGAATCAATTTCACTTTGAAATCGGACTTAAACTAGTGTCAATCTTTTGATACTTATTGTTTTATAAAAACACGCTATTTGCTCTGACAGCGGGAATTAATTATTAAATTAATTAATGTGAATAATATGTTTTTGAATTTTGTAAAACGGACTTCATTTTTGAATTCGGAATATCAAATATAGCTCAGGGTGAATTTTTGGGTTTTTTCTGAAAAACTTCAATTTTTGATGAATAGTGAAACCACTAAGTGGTACTTATAAAAGCTGATTTTCCGTTTAAATGAAATTTTTCCATCATTGTGTTTTGAATTTCAAAAATCTGACATACATGGTTGTCATTAAGAAGTAAAATGTGGTTCAATGAGATTAAAATAATTTTTTTGGTGAATAGTAACTTATTAAGTTTTTAATCGCGATTAGTGGTAATTAGTGTAGTTTGAGGTAAAAATAATGCTTTAATAAAATGAGATGAGCTTGAAACATGTCTTACCCTCATTGGTTGTATCATGGCCGACCAAGACAAGCCATGGGTCAACTTGGGGACCCCATGGATCCACTTTGGTTGGGAAATGACATAAATAACATTTTATTTAATGTAAAAGTAAAATTGACACAAACATGATATGTTTTACTAAAACAATTTTTAAGTGGGGTTATACAAGTCATATTTTTGATTATAAATATTCATTGGAAATCTAGAAAGATTTAATACATCATAGTATTTTTTTTTATAATTTTTAGACATTAAATAAATTAAATTATTTATGACATAATAATGATGCAGCGATGACATCATTATTTGACGATTTAAATAAAATGGAAAGATAATGTAAAATCTATGAACTACACATGTCCAAAACTTATTGGATGAGTGGATTTCGAAGCCTTATCACCTTATCCACGAATTATATCAATGTGGGACCTTTTGAAACCGAAACACATTTTCAAATAAAGTAATATTTCTTTACTTTCCAAAAGTGCCCCTCCTCTCCTCTTATAAAAGGCCCCCACCTCTACCTCATTTAACACACTCCTCAAGCCTTTGGCTTGGCCAACCCCTGCCCATTTACTCTCTCCACATCCCTCTACTCATCCTAGTGGATTCCCTTTGGGAATAATCCTTTCAAAGGAAGCCTTTAGGCTCATATCAAAAGGAGTTACACTTTTAAAGGTAATTCATTCTCTCATGTTCATTTGTTTTATTTTGCTTCTGCAACCCCATAAACTCTTTTTCTTTACTTCTTTTGTAACAACACAAGTATCTTCAATATACTAGGATGTTGTTATAAGATTTATTCGAGCTACACTCTCACACAACTACATCAAATGGTTAAAGAACATACGGTTTCCGTGGATGGTGAAATTCTGCCTCCCGAAACGATGATTGTTCAATACTCATTTAACACCTTCAAAGGTGGCCATTATGATATCACTATTTTTATATATGATATATAATATGTTTATGTTTTATTTATGCTTCTGTATTTTTCATTTTTGTCTTACCTTTATGGCTTCCATTATGGGTATACGCGATATCTTCATTTAAGGAAGTGCGGACTACCGCCCCCTCAAAGTGATTTGATTCGTTAAATACCATATGTGGGATGTATAAAGGATGGAAATATGATATTATATATGATATTATACTGGAATTATAATATACCTTTATATCATTATTACTCCATTCTATAAAAAACGAAATAGAAATGAAAGTAGCGTTCATGCGTACGTACGGCTTACCGTCTCCATGAATGGTGCATTTCATTTCTTACCTCTAAATGATTATTTAATGTTATAAATGCATGAATGTACTGGATATATATGAAATATATGATATCTACATAATGAATACAATTCTGGATATAATGAACATTTGGCCACACGAACAACATGTAATTGTAAGAAGTCCACTTTCGACTTAAGAACCAAATATGGGCAAAACAAATATTATTAACTTTAATGATTACATAATGTTTATTACATGGTAATAAGTGGTATAAAAGTAATAATGAACTTGAAAAAGGTTCTTAAAGAATTAGAAATTAACTCAAGTTTATTATTCAGGAGATTAAAGAACGATCGAGTCAAGTCGGACCCGAGGTAAGGGATCCTACTCCTCTCTTTCTTTTTAAGTACACACTTTTATGTCATTCCTTTTAAAGATCATATTTCTTGTTATTGGGATGATATTTTATATTAAACTTACTGTAATTATTATGTTCATGTGATGAGAGACCCTATTCTCTCTCATCAATCCATTTTGGAAGTTTTGAGTGGCGCCGTTAGGCTTCCGAACTTTCGTAAGAGATCTAATCTCTCTCTTTCTTTTTAAGTACTCTCCTTTATGTCACTTCTTTTAAGCTCCTCTTTGTAATGTTGGGGGATGTTCTTTTATATTAATATTTCTGTACATTTTATTGTAATGTGATGAGATACCCTATTTGATCTCATCATTCCATATTCGGAAGTTTTATGTGGCGTCGTTAGGCTGCCGAGTTTTCGTAAGGGATTTTTCATCTCACTTTTATTCCCGTGAGATTTATGATACATTTGCCACAAATTCCATTTAGTGGTGTATTTACTGTCCATTATTATACTCTTTGTGTAATATAATTTCGTTTATGAGTATTTACATCAATGACCTATTGTCTTTCTTTCATGGGGTGTATGTTTTGAAAGATACCCAAGTCGGTAAGGGAACCTTTCACCCTCCTCTTTTTTAAAAGACTTCTTTTATTGGGACTTTTAATTTACATATTTTTATGTTGGGATATGTTCTCATACATCCTTATTGATGTAAATTTTATGTCCAAGTGATGAGATACACTTTTTATCTCTCATCAACTCATTTTGATGTGATGTCGTTAGGCTGTCAAGGGAACTTTTTAACCCAATTTCGATTTCTTTGGGTCCAACTTGTAGTCATTGAATATGTCATCCATTGAATATGTGTGATTGACCTTTTATTGTTTTACACTTAATATCCACTTATATTGGGTGTATATATATTTTTCACACATATTTTTGAGATTTATTTGTCCTTAATTTAAGGATACCTTCTTTATAAGGGATTTCATCACATTTGACATTTCTATTGGGGGTTCATTGTTGTTATGAACCAACTCACTCTTATATGGTGTATATACTGTCCTTTGGAGTATTATATCATGAATCCTTTTATTCTCATGATATTATAAAGTTATGAATAAATGTTATTCCTCGATTATTGTATTCAAGTGTCTCTAATTTTGGTAAAACCCCTTTTACCAAAATATCGTTTTAAATGTTTTAATTGTTTGTTCTTATTAATATCCATGTTTTCAAAATGGTTTTAAGGATTTATTTATATGGATATTAATGGTTTAAAATGTTAAAAGCTTCAAGGTGATATGGGACACTTTGATTCAAAAATCTCTTTATTAAATGTTTTAAATGGTTTTGGAAATGGTTTCTTTTTGAATGGATTCATTATTTCAATATCCTAAAATGTAATATTGTGATTGAAATGTGGAAATGTTATGTTTCCTTTATTCATGATTATGTGATACGATTATGTTATGGTTCTTGGTCATTGTTATGAAGAACGGGTGGTTCCGTGATAAACTATGGGCGGGTGAGCCCGATATAGATCTCCAATGCATTGGGTAACGCGAAGGAGTGAAACGTTAAGGTTTCTCCGAAGAGATTTAGGGAATATATTGTGATGGGTATTTCAAACGTAACCAAGAGGGTTACTCCCTACGTAAGAATGTTATGAATGCCTCAAGTTACCTTTATGTATTATGTTTTCAACGATTTATTCATGATTTGATATGCCTATGTTTTATGGGTAAAGTGTGATTTCATTCTAATGTATATATGAACTCTTGTTTCCTTTCCATATTTTTTATAACTCTTACAGAGCTTTTTATGCTCATACCAAGTTTTTGAAATGTTTTTCACAGGTCAAGGGAAAGGTACATGATGTGATGATAGTGTCAAGGATGTGTCAAGAAAGAATCCATGTTTTATTTTCAATATGTTTCCGTTGATGGGAAGAATGAATACTGTCTTTTATGTAACCACTTTGTTTAAATGTGGAATATAATGCAAGTTTCATGATCTAATTCTCTAAAACTCTAAACCTGAAAAGATCCTCAATGTGTAATCTTGTAATAACTCAAGGTTAAGTAAGGTTTAAGGCTGGGGCCTTATAGTTGGTATCAGAGGTCGGTTTAGATAACTTTAGAGGTTAGGGTATTCTTTAAGCATAAGTGAAATTACCATAATGGTTAGGATTTCAGAAAGAGTATTAGTTTTAGATAAAGTGAATGATTAAGTATATCTTATTTTCTATCTTACTCATTAGTACATGATGGTTTTGTTGATATACTCACACTGAACTTTTTGGTTTTAGTAAATGGCTGGATCTAGCAGGCACCAAAGTGACAATGGGTTTGAAGGAAACTGTGGTGGTTCTCTGATTAAGATACTAGATAAAATGGAGGATTCAATGAGGAAACTCGTGGTTTTTCTAAACCAAATATCAAGGAGTCATGATCAACCACTTCAACCTTGGTGAGTTCTCTAATGCATCATGTACGAGATGGCCAACTCGATGTGGAAATTCAGGTAACCATTAGGGTTTATATGATACTTAATTTTTAGGTAATTATGGGTTACTCTGTGATATGATGGAAAATGAAAGGAATGAGATAAACTTGAGGTTAAAATATGTTATGATTATTCTTGAAGATTTTCTCTCATTTTGGGGAATGTTTTAAGAATTATATAGTTTTGGAAAAAGGACAACATGTAGACCGTGTGACATCCCGTCGCGTCGGACAAAGCTGCGGGAATCGAACCCACAACCAATGTGCGACTGGTATTTATCGCCTACCACTGGACTATGTGAAGTCCCTGGTTAGTTTGACTGATTCATTCTAGTTATATGATTTTATGAATTAAGAGTAAGTTTATTTTGGGTTATTTATGAAAATGATTAACCTATCATGGAGGATATGTGATTAGGTTAATTACTTTTCAAAACGATACTTTAGGAGCAACTGATGTTGTTTGGAGATAAATGTTACGATTTAACTTGGAAGACTATGTGACTAAATCCTTCAAATATTTGGGTTTCAATCTTATATTGGTTTACTTTGAAGAATTTTATGGACAAATTGTTTATCGGATGGTCCTCGTTGAAATTTGGGTTTTGTTGGACAAATTTTGGAGATTAAGAATAGATTTTCTTTTTATAAGGGGTTATCCTTTTCTGGATTATCTGATCTTGTACTAACCTTTTTGGTTTTGGTTTTGGTTAAAG
Organism: Viscum album; assembly: GCA_963277665.1. Lineage (NCBI taxonomy): Eukaryota > Viridiplantae > Streptophyta > Magnoliopsida > Santalales > Viscaceae > Viscum > Viscum album. The sequence goes on along the minus strand of OY728140.1, from coordinate 2,102,380,602 downwards.
CCTAAAAACATGGGATGTATATAGTTCTCTTTTAGGGATTAGGTGATTCTCTAGAAGTTGATTATAGTACTCTTAATGCGAACAAGTCTCCCTAAATACTCGTCTTTTGGAAAAAATATGAGTTTGACTAAGGAATCTAGTAAAAGTTGAAAGTCAACATGATAAGTGATTATGTTTCCTTATGAATAAATTCCTCAATAAAAAGTAACTTAAAACAAAAATGTTGTCTATTAACTTTTCCTACTGGGGAATCGAATACCGTTTAACCCATCACAAGTTTGTGATTTTCTCATGGTTAACTTTCTCCTAAACATGTTTTCTATCACTCTCCATCAGAACATGACCCTTTGTTTTTTCCTCCATGTCCATATTTTCATACTTGGAATCCTAGTATGGGTTAACTCGGGTGACCTTTGTACTTATCTTTCTTTATTTTAAAGTGTTTGTTTTACCGACTTTTGTTCCGATGTGGGACTTTCAAGGATGTTTCCAAGCGCAATTTTAAAATTGCGAGGACGCAATTCCCAAAAGGGGGGAAGGATGTAACACCCCAGGTAAATAATGAATATGAAATTTTCATATTTATCCATATTTGTGAATAAAATATTAATATGACTTTAAAGGGGACGCTATGCTCGATGGCGTACCCAACACGCAACAACGAGTTTCTTGGGAATCTTACGTTGCACTCTAATAATAAAATAATATTAATTCAAATGGTAGTTAACATGTAGCCGTTGTATTGGCGGGAATGGATAGAAATAACTAAATTATGATTATATATGTTTTTTAAATGTTTTTACATTTATCCAATAAAATCTAAAGGCTTAAAATACGGAAAGAATTCAATTTTAGGCGTATATGCCCTAGTTTTCACTAAAGGTTCACTTATCACCTTTTGATGGAGAACCGTGATTAAATATAGTTTTGTTCACTCTTAAACATTCTTTTGGACCAAACAAAACTCTTATTAAGAATCGGGACATCAAAATTTACTTTGTGTAAATTTTTGGTATCTTTCCGATAAAGTTCATTTTTTTTAATGAATAGTGTAAAATGTTGTATTTTAATTCAAAACCACTTTTTAATATAATTTATTTATATGATTAGATTATATTTTGAATTGGTTTTAAAGTGAAATTAGAAAATATTTTTACCATTAAATCCAATAGTGGTCATTGGAATCAATTTCACTTTGAAATCAGACTTAAACTAGTGTCAATCTTCTGATACTTATTGTTTTATAAAAACACGCTATTTGCTCTGACAGCGGGAATTAATTATTAAATTAATTAATGTGACTAATATGTTTTGAATTTTTTAAAACGGTCTTCATTTTTGAATTCGGAATATCAAATATAGCTCAGGGTGAATTTTTGGGTTTTTTCTGAAAAACTTCAATTTTTGATAAATAGTAAAACCACTAAGTGGTACTTATAAAAGCTGATTTTCCGTTTAAATGAAATTTTTCCATCATTGTGTTTTGAATTTCAAAAATCCGACATACATGGTTGTCATTAAGAAGTAAAATTTGGTTCAATGAGATTAAAATAATTTTTTCGGTGAATAGTAACTTATTAAGTTTTTAATCGCGATTAGTGGTAATTAGTGTAGTTTAAGGTAAAAATAATGCTTTAATAAAATGAGATGAGCTTGACACATGTCTTACCCTCATTGGTTGTATCATGGCCGACCAAGACAAGCCATGGGCAACTTGGGGACCCCATGGATCCACTTTGGTTGGGAAATGACATAAATAACATTTTATTTAATGTAAAAGTAAAATTGACACAAACATGATATGTTTTACTAAAACAATTTTTAAGTGGGGTTATACATATCATATTTTTGATTATAAATATTCATTGGAAATCTAGAAAGATTTAATACATCATAGTATTTTTTTTATAATTTTTTGACATTAAATAAATTAAATTATTTATGACATAATAATGATGCAGCGATGACATCATTATTTGACGATTTAAATAAAATGGAAAGATAATGTAAAATCTATGAACTACACATGTCCAAAACTTATTGTATGAGTGGATTTCGAAGAATTATCACCTTATCCACGAATTATATCAATGTGGGACCTTTTGAAACCGAAACACATTTTCAAATAAAGTAAAATTTCTTTACTTTCCAAAAGTGCCCCTCCTCTCCTCTTATAAAAGGCCCCCACCTCTACCTCATTTAACACACTCCTCAAGCCTTTGGCTCGGCCAACCCCTGCCCATTTACTCTCTACACATCCCTCTCCTCATCCTAGAGGATTCCCTTTGGGCAGAATTCTTTCAAAGGAAGCCTTTAGGCTCAAATCAAAAGGAGTTACACTTTTAAAGGTAATTCATTCTCTCATGTTCATTTGTTTTATTTTGCTTCTCCAACCCCCTAAACTCTTTTTATTTACTTCTTTTGTAACGACACCACTATCTTCAATATACTAGGATGTTGTTATAAGATTTATTCGAGCTACACTCTCACACAAATACATCAAATGGTTAAAGAACATACGGTTTCCGTGGATGGTGAAATTCTGCCTCCCGAAACGATGATTGTTCAATACTCATTTAACACCTTCAAAGGTGGACATTATGATGTCACTATTTTTATATATGATATATAATATGTTTATGTTTTATTTATGCTTCTGTATTTTTCATTTTTGTCTTACCTTTATGGCTTCCATTATGGGTATACGCGATATCTTCATTTAAGGAAGTGCGGACTACCGCCCCCTCAAAGTGCTTTGATTCGTTAAATACCATATGTGGGATGTATAAAGGATGGAAATATGATATTATATATGATATTATACTGGAATTATAATATACCTTTATATCATTATTATTCCATTCTATAAAATACGAAATAGAAATGAAAGTAGCGTTCATGCGTACGTACGGCTTACCGTCTCCATGAACGGTGCATTTCATTTCTTACCTCTAAATGATTATGTAATGTTATAAATGCATGAATATACTGGATATATATGAAATATATGATATCTACATAATGAATACAATTCTGTATATAATGAACATTTGGCCACACGAACAACATGTAATTGTAAGAAGTCCACTTTCGACTTAAGAACCAAATATGGGCAAAACAAATATTATTAACTTAAATGATTACATAATGTTTATGACATGGTAATAAGTGGTATAAAAGTAATAATGAACTTGAAAAAGGTTCTTAAAGAATTAGAAATTAACTCAAGTTTATTATTCAGGACATTAAAGAACGATCGAGTCAAGTCGGACCCGAGGTAAGGGATCCTACTCCTCTCTTTCTTTTTAAGTACACACTTTTATGTCATTACTTATAAAGCTCATATTTCTTGTTATTGGGATGATATTTTATATTAAACTTACTGTAATTTTTATGTTCATGTGATGAAAGACCCTATTCTCTCTCATCAATCCATTTTGGAAGTTTTGAGTGGCGCCGTTAGGCTGCCGAACTTTCGTAAGAGATCTAATCTCTCTCTTTCTTTTTAAGTACTCTCCTTTATGTCACTTCTTTTAAGCTCCTCTTTGTAATGTTGGGGGATGTTCTTTTATATTAATCTTGCTGTACATTTTATTGTAATGTGATGAGATACCCTATTTGATCTCATCATTCCATATTCGGAAGTTTTATGTGGCGTCGTTAGGCTGCCGAGTTTTCGTAAGGGATTTTTCATCTCACTTTTATTCCCGTGAGATTTATGCTACATTTGCCACAAATTCCATTTAGTGGTGTATGTACTGTCCATTATTATACTCTTTGTGTATTATAATTTTGTTTATGAGTATTTACATCAATGAACTATTGTCTTTCTTTCATGGGGTGTATGTTTTGAAAGATACCCAAGTCGGTAAGGGAACCTTTCACCCTCCTCTTTTTTAAAAGACTTCATTTATTGGGTCTTTTAATTTACATATTTTTGTGTTGGGATATGTTCTCATACATCCTTATTGATGTAAATTTTATGTCCAAGTGATGAGATACACTTTTTATCTCTCATCAACTCATTTTGATGTGATGCCATTAGGCTCTCAAGGGAACTTTTTAACCCAATTTCGATTTCTTTGGGTCCAACTTGAAGTCATTGAATATGTCATCCATTGAATATGTGTGATTGACCATTTATTGTTTTACACTTAATATCCAATTATATTGGGTGTATATATATTTTTCACACATATTTTTGAGATTTATTTGTCCTTAATTTATGGATACCTTCTTTATAAGGGATTTCATCACATTTGACATTTCTATTGGGGGTTCATTGTTGTTATGCACCAACTCACTCTTATATGGTGTATATACTGTCCTTTGGAGTATTATATCATGAATCATTTTATTCTCATGATATTATAAAGTTATGACTAAATGTTATTCCTCGATTATTGTATTCAAGTGTCTCTAATTTTGGTAAAACCCCTTTAACCAAAATATCGTTTTAAATGTTTTAATTATTTGTTCTTATTAATATCCATGTTTTCAAAATGATTTTAAGGATTTATTTATATGGATATTAATGGTTTAAAATGTTAAAAGCTTCAAGGTGGTATGGGACACTTTGATTCAAAAATCTCTTTATTAAATGTTTTAAATGGTTTTGGAAATGGTTTCTTTTTGAATGGATTCATTATTTCAATATCCTAAAATGTTATATTGTGATTGAAATGTGGAAATGTTATGTTTCCTTTATTCATGTTTATGTGATACGATTATGTTATGGTTCTTGGTCATTTTTATGAAGAATGGGTGGTTCCGTGATAAACTAAGGGCGGGTGAGCCCGATATAGCTCTCCAATGCATTGGGTAACGCGAAGAAGTGAAACGTTAAGGTTTCTCCGAAGAGATTTAGGGAATATACTATGATGGGTATTCCAAACGTAACCAAGAGGGTTACTCCCTACGTAAGAATGTTATGAATGCCTCACGTTACCTTTATGTCACATGTTTTCTACGATTTATTCATGATTTGATATGCCTATGTTTTATGGGTAAAGTGTGATTTCATTCTAATGTATATATGAACTCATGTTTCCTTTCCATATTTTTTATAACTCTTACTGAGCTTTTTATGCTCATACCAAGTTTTTGAAATGTTTTTCACAGGTCAAGGGAAAGGTACATGATGTGATGATAGTGTCAAGGATGTGTCAAGAAAGAATCCATGTTTTATTTTCAATATGTTTCCATTGATGGGAAGAATGAATACTGTCTTTTATGTAACCACTTTGTTTAAATGTGGAATATAATGCAAGTTTCATGATCTAATTCTCTAAAACTCTAAACCTGAAAAGATCCTCAATGTGTAATCTTGTAATAACTCAAGGTTAAGTAAGGTTTAAGGCTGGGGCCTTATATAATATGTTTATGTTTTACTTATGCTTCTGTATTTCTCATTTATGGCATACTTTATGATTTCCATTATGGGTAAAATGCGATAATTTCATTTTAGGAAGTGCGGACTACCGCCCCCTCAAAGTGATGTGAATCGTTAATGCCATATGTGGGATGTATAAAGGATGGAGTAAATGATATTATATATGATATTATACTGGAACTATATTATACCTTTATATAATTATGATTTCATTACATTAAATACGAAATAGAAATGAAAGTAGCGTTCATGCGTACGTACGGCTTACCGTCTCCATGAACGGTGCATTTCATTTCTTACCTCTAAATGTTATGTAATATTATGAATGAATGTATATACTGGATATATATGATATATATAATATCTACATCATTAATATAATTCTGGATATAATGGATATTTCACCACATGAACAACTTGTAATTATAAGAAGTTTATTGTTGACTCAAGTTACCAAAGATCGACAAAACGACCGTTATTAACTTAAATAATTACATAATGTTCATAACATTTTAATAAGTGATATAAAAAGGATAATGAAATTTAAAATGGTTCTTAATAAGGTAGATATTAACTCTAGTTTATTATTCAGGAGGTTAAAGAACGGTTGAGTCAAGTCGGACACAAGGTAAGGGAATTTCTTAACCCAACTTCCATTCTTTGGGTTAATCTTTTACTTTCAAATTATGTCATGATAATATTATGTCCTATTTTGTATTTTTACATTCTTTATGTGTACCTATAGGGAATACACATAATAGATCTATTTTATTTTAAAAATGATCTTTTAAGGACTTCGTCTCAATCCCCTTTCATTGAGGCATATTTGGTTTTATACACAACTTTATTTTATACGGTGTATAAACCCCTTTGACTTTTACATTTATTCAAAAGGAATCTTTTTTATACGAAGAGTTTTGCTAAACGAAAAAAGGGAATGTTTTCTTTCCGTACTTATGCGGCGACAACGACTTCTCCACCGCCGTGACCGTTATTTGAGAATCGGCTTCCTCTACAAGCCATCATTTTTTTAATGAAAAATAAATACAAAGTTTTAACTTTCTTTTATTTTGGTATTGAAAATGGTTTTGAAAGCATTTTTATTATATCAATGTGTTGTATTTATATCTTGTGATTGAAATGTGGAAATGTTATGTTTCCTTTATGCATGTTTTATGTGATATGATTATGTTATGGTTTATGATATGTTTAAACCTATTCATATGAGGAATGCATTAGACTTAATAAGTGATGGGTGGAGCCCGCTATAGCTCCTCGATGCATCGGCAGGTCTCATGAGACAAACTAGTGTCTTGGCACGAGGCCTTGACAAAATCTAATTTGTGGACTTGGCACGAGGCCTTGGCTACGTGGTTATGATAGTCTGGCATTATGCATTCCATCATTATGAAAGTGGGTATTGATATTGCATGTGATTATTCGACCAGTAGAATATCCATGTGAAGAAGTGAATGGCATTATCTCATTTTACTTTTGCCATATTATGTTGAAGTTCAAGTTTAAAAGGCTTTTGTTTTAGTTATACATCGCCTTAAATGTTAATGTTTATTTATGAAAGCTTCTGCTATATTGTTAACCTTACTGAGCATCTGAGCTCACCCCTTTCAACGTTTTAATATTTTCCAAGATGTGAAGAAGTATTTTATGAATGACCTACAGGGATAGTCCGAAGAGGATAGAAGTGTGGACTATGGAGACTATGTTATTATAGTTTTTCACTTTATGATGTAATCTAACGTTTACGAATGTATCTAGTGTTTCCAAGGCTACTAAACTAATCGGTCTTTCGAGACTTGATCTTTTGTGATCATTCCAATGTTACGAAGTAATGCACCGACTCTGGGTAGCTGGGGTCGGGGCGTTACAGTTGGTATCAGAGGCAGTTTAGTACTAACCTTGGAAGCTAGATTTAGACAAACTCTGATTAGAGCACATATCCCAAAGATAGACTTTGAGGATTAGTATAGAAGAACTTCCTATAATTTTGATATTATAGAGATTTTGTGAGTTTTCCGAGCAATACATCCATGTCTGGATACGAGCAGGTAGAGGCGGCTCTGGCACAGATGTACCTAGGGGTAAAACCAGAAAACACCGCTTTGAGCTAGACTCGAACGGGAATTGGTGCATGACAACGGGCCTTGCTGCACTCTTGGTTACGACACTTCCGGGGGATATGCTTAGGATAATTCTCATTTTATTTACAAACCACTATGAAGGGTTATGAGTACATACTTCCTCAAAGAAAACATTTCTTTTTATGATTATGGATTATATCCATAAATAGTTCAATTTATGTAAAGTCTTTAACAAGTATGGAATTATGTATTTTGATTCATAAACTAATCTAGTTTATGCCATTGTTTAGAAATGGCGCCTAGTGGTAGGAATGGAAACCGTATCAATGCACGAACTCCATGTAGGGATTGCCCCCCTACTCAAGATAATTATTGTGGATCTGGAGATACAACTGGTACTGATCAGCTTCTCACCGTACTGGGACAACTCACGCAGGTTATGAATAATAACCTTACTCGTATGGAGCACCCTGATCCGCAACGTGGAGGATCAATGCTAGATCGTTTCATGAGGCAACAACCACCAACCTTAAATGGGAGTACAAATCCTACAGTAGTTGAGCAATGGATAAATTCCTTAGAGAAAATATTCCATGCCTTGGGGAGTAGTGAAAGGGAGAAGGTTGTCATGGCAGTTTACCGCCTCACTGGAGATGCCGATCAGTGGTGGTCGCTGATTCAAAACACAAAGGAAGATGATGACGTATCGAATATGGAATGGAGGGAGTTCAAAGAGCTTTTCTTAGAAAAATATTTTCCTCGTGACCATCGAGCAGATATGGAAAGGCAATTTCTGAGTTTGAGGCAGAAGGAGGATGAGAGTGTCGCAAAGTATGAGGATAACTTTACAAGGTTAGCGAGGCATGCTGCCGATTATATACGTAACCCAAGGAGTAAGATTGATCGTTTCTTTGTTGGGTTAAAACCATTTCTCCGTCGAGCTTTATTATCACAATCCTTCTCATCATACGAAGATATTGTCTCGTGTGCTATCAAGACAGAAAAGGAATTATCTAAGTCTTATGACAACAAGGTAATGCAAGAAAAGAAGAGAACGGTGGAACAAGAGACGGATAAGGGGAAAAAGGGAAAGAAGGATTTTCCATTATGTGATAATTGTGGGAAGAATCACCCTGATACTTGCCTAAAAGGAATGGGAGTTTGTTATAAATGTGGAGAAAAGGGTCACCAGGCTTGTGATTGCAAGGGAAAGAAAGAAGCTGTCAAAGTTGAATGCTACAATTGTAGGGAAACAGGGCATTATGCAAATGAATGTCCTAAGCGTCAAGGAAACTTACCTCAGAAAAGGCCAAGGGATCAAGGCCAATCTTATGTTGTGACTACAGTTGAAGCGGAATAATTAATGTATTGGTGATTTTGGACTCAAGGATTATATTCTGGTTATAAGAATAATGTGATATATATATGGATTATACTACAGTACTTGTTGATTTCAGTAAGGTTTTAATATGATTAAGGTAATCATATTTTTAGTATGTGACAATAAGAGAAACTTTTCTTTGTTTGGGGAATCTGATGTTACAATTGATTTTGGAATTTAGAGACCTTTTAGAGAAAGTCTGGACGGAGGTATTTTGGATAACTATTAAGGTTGGAATGGATTAAGTTGAACCATGGATAGTATTGTTTAAGGTTAAAGAATTTCTGAAGATTATTTTTGGAATATTATAATACTATAGTTTTAGGAAAAAGGACAACCTGCAGGGTGGGGAATAACCCGTCGCGTCGGACAAAGCTGCAGGAATCGAACCCACAACCATAGTGCGACAAGCCTTTATTTCCTACCACTAGCCTACAGGAAGTCCCTGGTTATTACAAAATAGTTTTACTAATCTAAATGGTATGTGTTAACATTTTGAACCTTATACAATTAGGATAAATAGAATATTTTTGAGTTCCGTTACCATTTGGAGTAAAAGTTGGGTTTGTGGTAAAAATTTATTAACAAATGAAAGTATACATAACAAGTATGTATATTCCCTTAAGTTCTTAGTAAATCTCTTAAATAAATTCCTCAACATTATAAAAGGTAACTTAAAACAAAAATGTTGTCGGTTAACTTTTCCAACTGGGGATTCAATGACCGTTTAACCAATCACAAGTTTGTGATTTTCTTGTGGTTATACTTTCTCCTAATCCTGTTTTCTATAACTCTCCATCAGACCTTGATGGTTTGTTTCTCCTCCATATCCATATTTTCGTATAATCCTAGAATGGGCGATATCGGGTGACCTTTGTACTTATCCTGCTTTCTTTTAATGTTATATATTTATTAACCTTATTTCCGATGTGGGTTTTCCTCAAAGGTATTTTCTCTTTTTTCAAAGAAAAATTTCAAATTGTGAGGACACAATTTATTGAAGGAGGGAAGAATGTAACACCTCGAGCTTCCACGATACGCCTCTCCTTCAATAATGCAATAGCTTGCATTGTACGCAAGTTCGAGTTCTAACACACCGCAACTAATCAAAGTAGCCGTTATGAATAGTAATAACCACCTTTTAAATTTATAGAAATTTTATATTTCAAAATGGACTTATTTTTGTATTCCTAATATTGAAATTAGCCTATGTTGAATTTTTTGTAATTTTCTGAGAACTTCCAAATTTTTATGAATAGTGAAAAATACTTAAAACAACTTTTTTAATCAAAATAATTTATAGTGATGAGTTATACTATTTAGTGGTTTTAAGGTATAATTAGAATATATTTTTACCATTTTATCCAATGGTGGTCATTAGAATTAATTTAACAATGAAATTGGACATAAACATTTGTCAATCTTTTGATATAAATTGTTTCTTAAAAACACGCTATTTGTCGTAACAGCGGGAATTAATTATAAAATTAATTAATGCAACTTATATGTTTGGAATTTTGTAAAATAGACATCATTTTTGAATTCGGAATATCAATTATATCTTAGGGTGAAATTTTGGCCTTGTTCTGAAAAACTTCAATTTTTGATGAATAGTGAAACCACTAAGTGGTAGTTAAATAACTGATTTTTCGTTTAAATGAAATATTACCACTTCTGTGATTTGATTTTCAAAAATCCGACATACATGGTTGTCATTAAGAAGTAAAAATGTGGTTCAATGAGATCAAAATAATTTTTTGGTGAATAGTAACTTTTAAGTTCTTAATCGCGATTAGAGGTAATTAGTGTAGTTTAAGGTACAAATAATGTTTTAATAATATGAGATGAGCATGACACTTGTCCTACTCCTATTGGATGAGTCATGGCCGACCAAGACAACCCATGGGTCATCTTGGGGACCCCATGGATCCACTTTAGTTGGAAAATGACATTAATATATATTTATTTAATGTTAAAATTAAATTGACACAAACATGAGTTATTTTACTAAAACAGTTTTTAAGTGGGGTTACACAAGTCCAAATTTTGACTATAAATATTCATTAGAAATATAAAAATATTTCCTACATCATAGTATTTTTTTTATAATTTTTAGACATTAAATAAATTAAATTATTTATGACATCATTATGATGCAGCGATGACCTCATTATTTAACGATTTAAATAAAATGAGAAGATAATGAAAAATCCAAGGCTTACACTTGTCCAAAGCCTATTGGATGAGGAGATTTAGAAACCTTATCACCTTATCCTCGAATTATATAAGTGTGGGACCTTTAGAATCCGAAAAGCATTGTGAAATAATGTAACATTTCAATCTTTCCAAAAGTGCCCCTCCTCTCCACTTATAAAAGGCCCCCACCTCTCCCACCTCATTCACACCTTCAAGCCATTTGGCTCGGCCAACCTCTGCCCAAATACTCTCCCAACTTCCCTCTATTACTCATAGAAGCCTCACTTTGGGCAGAACTCTTCTCAAGGAAGCCTTTGGCTCAAATCAAAAAGAGTTACCCGATTTTGAGGTAACGTCTTCTCTAATGTTGTTTTGTTTTATTTTTCTTCTCCAACCCCATAAACTCTTTTTATTCATTTCTTTTGTAACAACGCCAGTATCCTCAATATACTAGGATGTTGTTATAAGAATTATTCGAGCTACACTTACACACACCTACATCTAATGGTTAAAGAACATACGGTTTCTGTGGATGGCGAATTTCTGCCTCACGAAACGATGATTGTTCAACACTCATTTAACACCTTCAAAGGTGGCCATTAAGATGTCACTAATTTTATATATGATATATAATATGTTTATGTTTTACTTATGCTTCTGTATTTCTCATTTATGGCATACTTTATGATTTCCATTATGGGTAAAACGCGATAATTTCATTTTAGGAAGTGCGGACTACCGCCCCCTCAAAGTGATGTGAATCGTTAATGCCATATGTGGGATGTATAAAGGATGGAGTAAATGATATTATATATGATATTATACTGGAACTATATTATACCTTTATATAATTATGATTTTATTACATTAAATACGAAATAGAAATGAAAGTAGCGTTCATGCGTACGTACGACTTACCATCTCCATGAACGGTGCATTTCATTTCTTACCTCTAAATGTTACGTAATATTATGAATGAATGTATATACTGGATATATATGATATATATGATATCTACATCATTAATATAATTCTGGATATAATGGATATTTCACCACATGAACAACTTGTAATTATAAGAAGTTTATTGTTGACTCAAGTTACCAAAGATCGACAAAACGACCGTTATTAACTTAAATAATTACATAATGTTCATAACATTGTAATAAGTGATATAAAAAGGATAATGAAATTTAAAATGGTTCTTAATAAGGTAGATATTAACTCTAGTTTATTATTCAGGAGGTTAAAGAACGATTGAGTCAAGTCGGACACAAGGTAAGGGAATTTCTTAACCCAACTTCCATTCTTTGGGTTAATCTTTTACTTTCAAATTATGTCATGATAATATTATGTCCTATTTTGTATTTTTACATTCTTTATGTGTACCTATAGGGAATACACATAATAGATCTGTTTTATTTTAAAAATGATCTTTTAAGAACTTCGTCTCAATCCCCTTTCATTGAGGCATATTTGGTTTTATACACAACTTTATTTTATACGGTGTATAAACCCCTTTGACTTTTACATTTATTCAAAAGGAATCTTTTTTATACGAAGAGTTTTGCTAAATGACAAAAGGGAATGTTTTCATTCTGTACTTATGCGGCGACAACGACTTCTCCGCCGCCGTGACCATTATTTGAGAATCGGCTTCCTCTACAAGCCATTATTTTTTTTAATGAAAAATAAATACAAAGTTTTAACTTTCTTTTATTTTGGTATTGAAAATGGTTTTGAAAGCATTTTTATTATATCAATGTGTTGTATTTATATCTTGTGATTGAAATGTGGAAATGTTATGTTTCCTTTATGCATGTTTTATGTGATATGATTATGTTATGGTTTATGATATGTTTAAACCTATTCATATGAGGAATGCATTGGACTTAGTAAGTGACGGGTGGAGCCTGCTATAGCTCCTCGATGCATCGGCAGGTCTCATGAGACAAACTAGTGTCTTGGCACGAGGCCTTGACAAAATCTAATTTGTGGACTTGGCACGAGGCCTTGGCTACGTGGTTATGATAGTCTGGCATTATGCATTCCATCATTATGAAAGTGGGTATTGATATTGCATGTGATTATTCGACCAGTAGAATATCCTTGTGAAGAAGTGAATGGCATTATCTCATTTTACTTTTTCCATATTATGTTGAAGTTCAAGTTTAAAAGGCTTTTGTTTTAGTTATACATCACCTTAAATGTTAATGTTTATTTATGAAAGCTTCCGCTATATTGTTAACCTTACTGAGCATCTGAGCTCACCCCTTTCAATGTTTTAATATTTTCCAGGATGTGAAGAAGTATTTTATGAATGACCTACAGGGATAGTCCGAAGAGGATAGAAGTGTGGACTATGGAGACTATGTTATTATAGTTTTTCACTTTATGATGTAATGTAACGTTTACGAATGTATCTAGTGTTTCCAAGGCTACTAAACTAATTGGTCTTTCAAGACTTGATGTTTTGTGATCATGCCAATGTTACGAAGTAATGCACCGACTCTGGGTAGCTGGGGTCGGGGCGTTACATATAGGGCCATGTAGGTGACATGGAATATCTCATAAATCAAGGGTCAGTTAAGTAGACTACATAGCATGTACCTTTAATGAACACACCGTGTAGTTTTATTTTTTATCAGTTAAATCTGAGTAGGGTTGAGTCTCATTTTTGGAAACACTATATTCTTTCCTTGGTTCATACAGGAGAGCGACAGAATAGCCAAAGAACTCCAAATTCCTCCTAATAATCTGTTCAACCTCCGATTGAGACACCATTGAGTGAATTGGAATCCCATGAGTGAGTTCTCAATTCTTTTATATCCCTTCTTCTTGATTCCCCATCTCTGGTATGTTATTCATGGTTTAAAATTTTTTAGATTTTGGTAGATCTACACCATTATAGGATGATCAAGGGAAAAAGTTCAATAGTGTTGATCATATGATATCAAGGTAGGTGTTTTGTGCCTTTGGTTGTTCTTACATGGATTATATATGTTAAAAGTGTCATATACCCATGTTTGGGGTGTCGTAGGATTTGGAATTAAACCATATTTATTACATGATATGGTTCAGTTGACTATTAATGGGTAGTTTTTTATGCATAAGACTGTATACCATTGTTTATGGGACACCCAATGGGTGTGTCCCCTTGTTTTATTGTTCATGGCCTTTTAGTCTAGGATTCATGTATGATTTCCTTGTTACCATGCGATTTTTTTCTTAGGATAGAGTTGTTGATTATATGAAATGCATGTGTTATGCATTGTGATGGTTTTACCAAAGGGGAATTGACTATGAGAGATTCTTGAGGAAGGGTTAGTTATGTATGTTTTACTGTTATGTGACCCAGGGGTATTTACCATGAGAGCCACCAGGTGGTCGTCGACTCAGGGGTTAAACTATGATAGATTACCAAGTGGTTGTTTATAATTGATTGATAGGATATTAGATTCAGTGGTATTGACCATGATAGCTACCCAATAGATACTTCATGATATTATATGTGAATTTGGATGTATGTACACATCATAAAATAAGCTGTGTGTATAACATCATGATATGCCTCAATGAAAGACGATTGGAATACAGTCCCTCACCTTGAGTCAGATTCATGACATATGTTATTTATATTCCTAAAAAGTAAACATATATTAGTTATTTATTAATTTAGAAACATTTACATTTTATTATTCTTTTTATATCACTTAATTTCATGTTATAATAGTTAATTAATTATTTATGTTCACATTGGGTGTTTTGACGATATTCAGTACTTGAGTCCAAAATGAATTGTGTATGATGTCAACAATCAAAGTGGTCATAATTCCATCATCTCCAGAATAGTATTAATGAAATAATAATAAGTTTTATACATCAATTATAATTTTAAATCAAACCTTATATATATATTTTATTAAAAATTAGCAAAGTTATATTCATGTAGATGGTAGGTCGTACGTACACATGTGTAACATTTCCATTTTTCAATGATAATTTTGGAAAGATGGTAAGAATTATTTTATATTTCTAGAATGAATTTAATATAATTAATATTGTATTAATAATTTAAATATAGTTATATATAAGACCCATGTGACGTGGTGATGAAAAATGAATCAAATGTCTTCATGGAGGTGATAGTTCACACGCACCGACAAACGATGTTATCATTTATGTGTCCATGGAAAGGTAAGAATGTAAATGATATAATATGATTTCATAATGATAAATATTTGAGAAATATAATATATAAACATTAATTATATCATTATAAATGGTCTTAAAATAATGTGATGAAAAACGAAGTATATTGGTTCACTAGGTGGTAGTCCATCGTACACATGAACAATTAATTCTTTTACCACTTGATGGAACATGAGATGTATTTTAGTGATGATATTAACATAATAAAATCTAATTTTATTTAGGATAATAGATTTATTATTTTATCTTGGTGGATTTATATTTGAATAAATTGGATGACTAAAAAAATAACAAAAACACTTAATTAAAAATGATACATTTTCTTCGGACAATCTCCACTGATTAACACGTTAACACCTATAAGGAGAATGTTATGACTAAAAAAATCTATATAAAATATGTGTGTGGATTATAGTAATATATTTGGGTATATATTTTCCAAACAAAATATTTTTTAAGTGTAATGAAAAGAGAATAATTGGTTCTCTTTTTTAGGAGAGGGTTGGGGAACTCTTACAATTCTTCAAATTATAAAATTAATAAAAATTAAATCTCTTTTCTAAATGGATCCAAACAAATTTATTTCGAATATAAGATGATTTTGGGTGTAATTAAACTTATAAATTGATATTTAGTCAATTTTTGACAATTTTTTAATAATTATCCTTTTGTTTCAACCATTATTTAACATTTTTAATTCTTATCATGATATCCTGTAATTTACAATTTGATGGTAAATATAATATATATAATCTAAAAAAAGACCAATGAATAAAAAGTTTATTTAATTTAATAATTATACCAATAATTTGGATTAATTTTATATTTTAATTGATTTTATATCAATTAATAAAATATTATTTATTTTGAAATATATTTTTTTTTGTAAATTATGACACTATTTATTACATGACATTTTAAAAAATATCCCAAAAAATATGATACCTTCAAATAAACACTATTAAATAATCAATAACATGTCTATTTCATCCATAACATTTTTTGGATGACATCAATTCGTCCAAATTATATTTACTTTAATATTTTTATTATCATTTATTTGATATTTCCCTTAATTAAACAATTTCTACAATATCATTATGAAGTTGTTTAATTGAATTATATATTCCATAAAATTTAAAAATTAATTAGCATAGTAAATAAAAAAAAATATTAAAAAATACTGTATTTATTAAAACATATTCCTCATATAACCATGTATTAAAAATATTTCATTTGTTTAAAACAAAAGTTTGACAAAGTCTATTTTTAAATAAGTATAATAGCATAAATAGATTAATGTAATAAAAGTGGATCCAAGATCTTATAAAATCGTCCAAAATATGATTTTGTGAACAATAACTCATAAAATAAAATTAGGACATGTTTTAGGGTTATTTTATTTTTCTTATAATATTATTTTTACTGTTAATTTTTTAATTTGTCCTTAATAGTATAACAAAAATTACCAAAGTTACTATTCATATTTTTTTTAAATATAAAATTGAAATATTTCATAAATTTTTACATTCTAATTCAAAATATGGAATCCATTTGTAAAAATTAAAAACAAATAATTGAAAAAACATAATTTAAAAGTTAATTTTGTTGATGGAACTAGAAAAAAATTTCGAATTAAAAACCATCAAATATTTAATTTTTTTATATCCATACTAAATGAAAAATTGATTATAAGGACCTTATTTGGAATAACTGATAAATTTTTTGTCTTTTTATACTTAAAAATTAGTAAAACAAATTACTTATCACTATAAATAATTTTAATGAAAATGGTGTTTTCAATTAAAATGAAATATTTTTTCCCTATTCATTAAAACATGAAATTTATAAAAAAATACCAAAAATTCAAAGAAAAGTAAAATTTGATATTAATATTTAAATTAAGAGGATTATTTTTTCAAATATAATTTATAAATGTTTCAAAAACTAGATTTATAACATTTGTTCCATCAAAAGGGTACAAAACTGCTTTTTTTGAAAAATACTTCTTTTATTTGTAAAATATATTTTTTTCTTATATCATGTATAATAAAATATGATGAAAATAAAAAATCAGATTTAATATTATATATATATATATATATATTGAAGTAATATAATAAAAAATAATGACTTGTTTCTTTATTACGATTAAACACACTTGTGCATATTTAAATAATTTTTCAGAAAAACATTCCCTTCCACTTTAAAAAGAGTTTTATTTTATTTTATAGTTAATTGGTTATAAAATAATTATATATACATTTGAAAACAATATTTTAATAATTAAATTAATAATTTTCATTACAACTATTCTAATGACTATGCGATAACTACAATATTAAATAATAATATATTGTTGCTCATTTATGATGGATGTGGTGTATCATGTACCCTATCAAACAAAGTGTTTCCTTTTAAAAACATGGGATTTTACATATTTATTTTCAACTCCTTCATATTGTGTTTTAATGAAAATGTGATTTATAATAAGCATATAACCTAGGAGTGTCAATCCTGGTGCACAGTAAGTAAAATTTTCATGCACTCGGGGATGATCAGTTCAAGAACAATGCATGCTCTTCATAAGTATTACCCCCAGGTACATACTTTTTATAACCACGTATACTTATAGTTTCCAAAGGAGGATGTATTTTCTAGAAAAAACCACATAATATCTTCCTTACAAAATAAATTATGATGTTCATCTAAATTTATCCTCAAATTCCTTCATAGGGATACGTTCCCTAATCAATGTTTTCATAAATAAATTTAACAAGGTTTCTAGTAAACTTTATCTGAAACCAAATATATCACTTTGGACTCCAAAAAACTAGATATGAAGTCTACTTTCTTAAATAATCATAAAGTACAATGAATCACACCCTGAAGGGACAAATATTTTAGTAGTATTGGAAAAATAGATACATATTTTAAATTCAAATTACATGTTCCAACATAAAATTACCAAAATAATATCACTTGAAAATTCCATTATTACCCTTAGTTTATCCCTACATATCAATCAAAAAACAATCCCTTATGTACAGGGGAAAATGTAGCACAAAAAATGGGTGAGATCAGATGCTCAATAAGGGTAAGCATACAACAGATGGTGTGAATAAATAATGAATAATAAATACTGAAAGGTAAATAAATGAATTACATTCCATTTAATAAATAAATTGGGCATAATATAAAAGGAGTAAATTGTGATTAAATAATTAAATATAAATAATCACATGGGCATGAAGAATAACCTTGGATATTCTAAAATATATAATAATAACATGGAATATCAATAATTATATTTATAATTATCAAATTAATAATGATATACATATAAAATATACAGTTGAATAATTTTTATAATACATCCAATATCTTAGAGGCCTTGTTCTAGGACATCTATATAAATGGCTAAGGCCCTGACCAAAACAAAACCTAGTTTGTCTAATGAGAACTGTCAATGCATCGAGGGGATATTGTTCTCCCCACCAATACAATACGATGTCCAATGAATTCCTCATATGAAAGGGATGAATAAAAATCAATATAAATATTTGTATGAAAAAACTAACATATGAAATACTAATACTTTACCAAATCAATAATCATAATAAAAAATTATCTAGAGTAATAAGGTGAATGGTAATAAAATTATTATATCCTTAGTTTGGATGATTATATTCCCCAAAAATAATTAATAATGATGATATCAATAATACATATCCCCAGTGTATAATAATTATATTAAATGGTTGATGTCATTGATGAATAAAAATACCATATAATGTAATTAAAATCATTTGAGGAAAATGGTATTTTCCCATTGAAAATATCATATTTAAAACCAATGTTTTTAGAAAATTTTGAAAATAATTTGCATTGAAAAAAATATTTTTTAAAAATATAAATAATCATTAAGACACTGATTGGTCCGGATGTTGTCTTTTTTTTTAAAAAAAAATTGCATACGCATTAAAACAAAGATTCTTGTCACATTTTTAGTAAAAGGAAAACATGAATTGTTTTTTAAATGAAAATTTGATACACATAAAACCAATTTTTAAAAAATTAAAAATCTATAAATATGAATTTAATGAATAATTTTTAAATGTTTAAAATCAGTTTTAAAACATTTTTAGAAAACAAGGTGTCTGATGAAAAATGATTTCTCACTAAAGAGAGATACTGTAGACGCCGGAAAAGTCCGTTGTTCCCAAACAAAGCTCCGAATGCGGAAAGCGAGGTCATATTTGGAGTCGGAAGCATGTTTCGGAGGGCCCGGAGGCCTTGCGCGGAATTTTGGAGACCCGCGCGCAAAGTTGATGAGCCGCGCGCAAACCTTCCGGGTTTCGCGCAATGCGCTGGACCGGCGCGCAATTTTGCGCGCCCGTGGCCCGCGCGACTCCCTTGCGCGCCGAGGCCGATTCCGCGCCCGCGAAGAGAATTCCGCGCCCGGGGTTGCCTATAAATATAAGGCGACCCCCGACGTTTTGAAGGTTGCCAGAATTCGAAAGGTCTCTCGTGCGCGCAATCCAACCCCTTCCGCGCGCAATGCCGATCTTCAGGTAACCTCTTTTCGTTCGCGCAAGAAAGCCTTGGGGTTCGCCTTCGCGCGCAATCCCTTAGGCTCCTTTCCTTTGAATAAATATTCACCCAAAGGCATTCGCGCGCAAAAGAAGCCTCTTGCGCGCAATTGCCCCCGGGGTGCGCGCAATCCAGCCCGATTGCGCGCACCCCCCCCCCCCCTTTTTCCAAAGTGGCCATTCATTAGAGAATGAGCCGTTGCCCCCGTGCGCTATCCGAAGCCCGGTGCGCGCAATCTCTATCATTCGCGCGTAAAGTGCTGGCCCAATCGCGCGCCAGCCCGCCCATTTGAGCGCCGACCCGCGGTATTGCGCGCAAAGCTCCTCTTTTGCGCGCAAACCGCCAGGGTCGTCCCCTTTGACCCCCTGAGGGTACCCACCTGCGTGGCACCCGACGGCCCTCATCCCGGGTGCCCGCACCGTGCGTCGTCTTCCCGTGCGGCCCTCCAGGCCTGCGCGAAGTGATACGGACCCATTAGGCGGCAGCATACGTCCAACATGACGTTAAACTGTGCCACGTCCGCGCTGCAAGACGTTAAACTGCCAGGCATTTACGTCCCGCACGACGTTAAACTGCACTTCGTCCCAGCTACAAGACGTTAAACTGTACGCTATTCGTCCTGCACGACGTTAAAATGTAATTCGTTCTGCATGACGCTAAACTGCACCACGTCCTGCACGATGTTAAACTGCATACGTCCAAGCTGCATGACGTTAAAATGCCTAGCCCCCATCGTCCACGCTGCAAGACGTTAAACTGCCAAGCATCTTCGTCCTCAACACACGATGTTAAACTGTACTTCGTCCGGCAAGACGTTAAACAGTCCGCTTCGTCCTCAACACACGACGTTAAACTGTACTTCGTCCGGCAAGACGTTAAACCGTCCGCTTCACCCGATCCCGTGCCTCGCGCGTAGGGTCCTCCCGGTTTGGATGTGGCCCCCACCCGCTCGTCTCTGCAGGGATGTCGGTATTGGAGCGGCCTTCGCCCACGGGGGTAGAGTGTTGCAAACAGAACGAACTACGTGGACTTTGATCCCTGTCTTCTAAACAGGGTACGTAAGAAGCCTCTCCGAGGTTCAAGCCCACCACCTGGTCGTCCCGGTCGTATTTACGTCGGTTCGTCCATCAGTGGACCCCTTCCGGGTTCACACTTGCGTCGATTCACCTATGAATCCGCCCCTGTGGAAGACTGCACGTGTGTATCTCCATTGTGATTCCCCACTGCCCCTTTTTCTATTTCTCCTTTTATCGTCCAGCATGACGTGAAACTGTGATTCACCCGGCCGTTCCATCCCCCCCTGTGCGAGGTGATTCGGTTCAATCCTCCGCCCGGCGGCCTCGATCTCTTTGTGAGTCGGCTTGCCGACGTCCAACATGACGTTAAACTGTATATCCGAACTACGCTGACTTTGATCCGCGCTAACGCACGGTACGTAGGAAGCCCCTACGGGGTCCAAGCTCTTCACTCCATTATCCATCCTGATCCTTACCCGGGCCGCCACATCCCGGTGGGGTCATGCCATTTCATTCCACTCCACTTCACTCGGGAAGCCGCCCATGTGCTGGCCCCAGCGTCGGAGGTTCCCCGCAAGGGGTTCTATCTTCTGATCCACTCCTCGTGTTGATCAGTCCGATGCCGTCCCCGCTGGATGTTAAACTCGCGGCATACCCCGTGTTAAACATGGGAAGCTGAGGAAAAACTCAGGTAACACAGTTCCCCGCACCCAGTGCGGGATGCCTCAGGCCATCACGCCTTCGAGAAGCCCTATTAGGGACGGAAGGCAGACATGCAGAGGCGCAGTGTTAGGACACGCCCCCAACACCCAGAGCCACCCGGTCTCCTCACCGCAGGTTGCTGCCCCGACCAGACTCCTTGGAGCGTCCGGGCGGAAGCAGCGTAATTAACCGGTGTCCATGAAGATATGGCACCGGGAACGAGATTCACGAACATTCTTAAATATATGAGGGAGACCCGGATTAGGCGACGAGTTCCGAGGAGACGTCCACGGAAGGAGGAGCCGACATCCCATCATCCCGGTTTCGATCAAGGAGCAGACGCCCCTGAGTAAGGGACGAATGCCGCCCGCCCTTGGAAAGCGGGACTGCGGGACCACAAGTCGCGCACCCATCCCTTCGGGTCGACGGGTGCACGCGCGAACGCGTCCTGGCGGAACAGCGTAACCCGACGCACATCCGCACCGAAACAGAAAAATGGTGAACCCGACGTGAATCTCTTCTCCTCCATACGAAGACCGATGGCTTTCAGAGGTGTTGGAAGACCAGCATGCTGCTCGACCGAGCATTCAGTTTTACCCGCCAGGGGCTGAGGAAGGGAACTCGGGCACTCTGTCTCGCGACGTCGAGGGCCTGGGTCCCCCCCACGGAAGGCGTCGTGGCACTAATGGTTGGTTGTCGATTCCTTTTCCTGTCAGTGTTAATGGGTTCTTCTCCCTGCTTTCAGAAATCAGGTCGCCCAATCCAGTGCCTGATCGCCACCCGCCCACTGGCGCAGAGGTAGGGGAAACACCGATGCGGCTACTCCGCGCGGTCCCGCCCGTTCCACAGCCGTGCCAGCAGCCGCAGCTGCGGGGCAACCACGCCCTCTCTCCCCCTCGGAGGTCATCCAAAGAAGGGTGATCAACAACTTGGTGCGGAGATATGAGGAAGAGGGAGTCATCCCCACCAGAGACATGGCTCGCCTAGACCTCGAGGGAGCTGCACCTCGCCACCAACGCCGCCCCCGAGGGCCGCGCAGGGAGGCACCGCTGCCTACCTCGACGTCCAACCGCTTTGGGAGTTTGTCCCCGGAGCGCTCCGACAACTCCTTCCCCTATGCGGATGAGGTGGAAGATGCCTGGGACCACCCTATCCGGGATTTGCCCCAGGGATCCGCGATGAGGGCTCCTGTCAGGCCATGGCGACATCGCCGCCAGGCCTCTCAAGTCGAGGAACGGGCTCTCCACCTGCCCGCACCGCTCATCCCGACTCGTCTGTCCTGGCGCCAACGTCGGGCGCGAGCGGAAGAGGATGCCCACCTTGGGACCCTAGCAACAGCGGCCGCGTTGGCTCAAGCCACTGTTGGCTCCAGTCGCCAGGCCCCTGCGCATCCTGAGCAGGGGCACTTCTATGCCCGACCCGGATCGAGGCCCCGACCGCCCCAAAGGCAGGTTGGGTTGACTCTCCCGGTTGCTGGTACAGGCAACAGCCACCGCGGACCACCTCGCGGTAGCGCTATTCGCCAACAGGGTCTACTCCGTGTGGCCGATCCAAGAGGCATGGGTCACCCCGCCTTCCGATCTCGGCCCGGAGGCCTGCCCGGAATCATCTCTCCCCGCGTCCCCTTTGATATCTGTCCCGGTGCCCCTCGCACCTTGGTTTCTGGTCCTCTTGGCCCCAGCACCAGTGCGGCCGGAGGACGCCAGGATAGAGATCAGTCATGCCCCGAAGAACCACCCAGGGGCAGGAGGGCGAGGTGTCGACGCCGAGGGAAGAATGTTACGGAATTCCGGACAGAGATCCGACCGGTTCGTTTCTCTGATACAGAGGCGGAGTATGATTCGGCGACAGAGCCCTTCCCCCAATCCCGCCAGTCAGGGGCAGGGGTAGGAATGCGGCACGTCAGCCTCGTACTTCCCAAGAGCGAGATCGATATGATCCCCGCTTTTCTCCGAAGGTATATCCGGAGTAGCGAGGTCCTAGTAGACCCCCAAGGATCAAGCTTGCGGTTGGTCCCGGCCCCTCTGGAAGCGCCTTCCGCCTCGATCGGAGAAGCCGGAGACTTTTTCTGGGGACCGACGGTCGAACCACGATCTAGTGCACCCTCGGCGAGCACCGACTCTACGTCAGGATGTTCGCTCGCCGGCCCGTACTATCGTGATGTGGTAGCCAGGGCACCGCCACCCTCAGAGGGCGGCCCGGGATATGGAGGCCAATCGGCCTGCTCGCCGTATTCACCACCGGCCAGCCCGTCGGCCCGGCGGCCCGCCTCGGCACCACTACCGGTTCCCCGTCCATTCCCAGTCATTGAAGAGGACCAAGGAGACCTGGGTCCCAAGTTTGAGTCGTCGAGCTTCTGGACCGTCCTTGCAGCGGGCCACTTCCCTGAGAAGTTTTGGCCAGTCGCAGGACCAGACTTTGATGCACCCGAATCGCTCACCCCGGATGAGTTCGAATGCTTCCGCCAAACTCTCCGGGAGACTCACTCCCGTCTTCACCGCCTACAAATGCCATACCCCGGGAGTCAAGTGCACCTGGAGGATATTGGTGAGCAGTGCCGTCAAATTGACCTGGCCACGCTCCCCGCGGTTCGGCACCCCGGGTCATTTGGGCACCACGAGGCCCTCCAACAACGATGCGTTGAGTGTTTTCAAGTACTCCGCAAGGTTATCGAGGAAGCCACTCCCCACGTGTATATCCGTGGATGGGGGCAGTACGCTTCCCTACGCTTCAGTGCGATTCGCCGACAGCCCGATTCACTGGGTGGCCCTGAGGGTACATCCCCAGGGACGGAAACAGTCAATATGGCTGACCTGTCGGGGAAGGGGAACGGTTTGGAACTTCTCGACGGGGGCTCTCCCCCCGAAGACAAGCCATCGTTGGATCCATCAGTGAGAGTTACTCGTCACCAGAGGAACCTCCTGGGGCTCCCCGCACCCACTGAAGCACTGACGTTGAGCCGAAACGTCAGCAAAGGTAAAGAGCACAGCGATGCTATAAAGCCCACCGACCCATCCGCCTCCACGCAGAGGGCGGATGAGGATCCCGAGAAGGCTATGCTACGTCAACAGCTCGCCGAGCAGAAGAATCTGGTTGACCAGCTCCTCGCCGAGCGTGCTCCAGAGCAGCGGCCTGACTACGGTGATCCTAGGCCAGGACAGTAGGGACAGGAATAGCCACTCCTCGATGAGACTCT
Organism: Viscum album; assembly: GCA_963277665.1. Lineage (NCBI taxonomy): Eukaryota > Viridiplantae > Streptophyta > Magnoliopsida > Santalales > Viscaceae > Viscum > Viscum album. The sequence goes on along the minus strand of OY728140.1, from coordinate 2,102,355,815 downwards.
CCCGGGTAACCGTGATTATGCCGTGTTCGCCGACAGGAGAGAGGCCATTGCCTATGGCAAGAGGGCGCGGTATGTTTCGCCACACCCTCCCGAGCGGCGTGACTACCTGAGAGACCCCGCTCGGATTCCACCCGCTGCCCCAAGGGCCGCTCCGCCCGCCATCCCACGAGCTGCCGAGTTTGACGACCCGGTCGATGACCCAATTGATGGGCCATGCAATGCGCTCGTGGTTAGATATCCTCGCCAGGACTGGAACCCATGTCCGGACGATCCGATGGCGGCACTCATCGCCCGCTTGGAGGCCTTGGAGACTCGGAAAGTGGCAATCCCACCGGACGGCAAGCCATACCCAGCATGGGTGGATGACATGCCGGCGCCTCCGGGATTTGGGAATCCCACTTTTGCCCCCTTCAACGGGACTGGAGATCCGCCACAGCATTTGGACCATTTCAACTCGAGGTGCGGGCCTATGCTGGGGACTCCGGCGCAGCAAGAGGCCGCTAAGCTTCGCTGCTTTGTCCAGACACTGGAAGGGCCAGCATTTGTCTGGTACAGCCAGCTCCCCGTCGGGTCGATAACTAGCTGGGAGGACCTTCGTAGATAGTTCCTCTACCAGTTCAGTTCCACGACCCGGAAGACGAGTATCGCAGACCTCTTCAAGTGCAAGCAGAGGCCTGACGAGCGAGTCGCGGACTTCGTCGCCCGATGGAAGGGTCTCACGTATTCCCTTGACATGCCATTGACTCAGGAGCAGTTGCTGACAATGTGCGTCGGGAACGTCAAGACCGAGCTGGTCCCTTCCTTGATCACTCAGAATTACCCCAGAGGGTTCAGGGACTTCTCAGACAAAGCTCAACGTCTTGAGGAAGCCCTGCAACAGGCTAGCCAGGCACACCCGCTGCCTCCTATGATTCCTGCAAGGAGAGCCAGCAGGGCTGAGCCCGCTGCTGTCGCCCAGATAGAGGCTCCCAGGCCGTTGGAGCTGCTGCCGGTGAGACCAGCTCCACAGCCTCACAGGAATCCGCCTCCACGGGCTCAGTTCCCGGCCCAGCAGCGGCAGCCTCAGAACCGGCCGGCCCCTCCGCGTAATGTACCGCCGCAACCCAGGCGAGATAATCAGGGTCCACCTCCTCGGCAGGCCCCTCCAGCCCCTCGTCAAGACCACGCTCCCAGGGGCCCGCGATACCTGACCTACTCATTTCACGAGGATCAGGTCCCCGGTTATTTCCGGAGCGCCCTGGAGCAGAGGATTGTGCGACTGCCTGAGTGTTGGAGGCCGGAGGAGGCACATCTCACGGATAACCCCCGCTACTGCCCCTACCATCGGGCCCTGGGGAACACCATCCAGCGGTGCTATGTGTTTAAGGATTGGCTCCAAGACCAGATTAACAACAATGTAATCAGGTTGGGCCCAGCTCCGGAACAAGTGGCGGGCGTGTTCGTGGGATCAGATGACGATAGCGGCAATGAGGACGAATGGCAGCTGGTCTCCGACCGCGGATCCCAGAAGTATAAAAACTGGATGGCCCGCAAGACGATCATTCGCACCCATGGGATCATCCGTGTGCGCTTGAATCAGCCTGAGCCCCCAGAATCTGCGGGTGCTGCTTCGGCATCGTCGTCCCAGCCTGCCTCTTCCAAGAAGAGCAAACGGCGGCGGCGCAAGAAGGAAGAGCGCGCCCCGCCAGTTCCGCCACTATCCCGTACTCTCGGCGATTTCATGCCCCCGGAGATGGGGATCCCTCCTCGGATCCGCCCAGTGGTGAATGATTCGTCCGATGACAGTATTGGGTATGCTTCGGTTAATACCGTCGAGCTGGTAAATCCCTTTTCGGTTCCCGACGTTGAAGAACACCAGGTGGACCTCCCTAGTGTCCCCGGTCGTCGCCACCGTCGGAGGAGCCGCAACAACAGGAGTCGCCAGGGCACAGCAGTTGGTACCTCCAGCCAGGCCGTGCACGCCACTGAGACCAGGTAGCAAGCTCAAAACCGAGCTCAGCGTGCGCAGCCCCCCCATCCGGGGATGACGGATTCGCCTCCGCCACTATTTGTGGTATGGGATCAGGCAGAACCGCCTCAGCCGCGTCGCGATCAGCTCCGCCCTGCCACGAGTCCATCCCGGCCTCCTGACCCCAGTACGGTGACCCTTTCCCGGGCTTCAACCAATGAACAACAAAATGCACCAAGTACCAGTCGGCCGCCGGCCCAACCGGCAAGGCCCGTCATGCTTCCAACCGCAGAGCAACCTCCTGCAACCAGGGGTTCGCGCTTGGCCAAAAAGTATGATGTCCTGAAGCACTTGGGTGACATCCCAGCGAGACTCTCCATCCTTGAGGCTCTGCGCATGTCATCTGAGATGCGCGAGGCACTCGCTGAAGCCCTGAAGAGCCCCCTCCAGTTTGAGACAGAGGTTGCGGCTGCAGAGGCCTTTCACGCCGAAACGATTGAGGACGCCGAATGTCAGGAAGTTATCTCGTTTTCTGGTAAGGATGAAGACCCTCCTATACAGGGGCACATTCGTCCGCTGTATGTTACCGGCCAGTTCAACGGCCTTGAAGTCCGGCGCTGCCTTGTCGACACGGGGTCCGGGATTAACCTGATTCCCACTCGGACGCTCCGGAGATTGGGGTTGTCTGAGGATGACTTGATTCCCTCCGACCTCAGGATCCAGGGGTACGACCGCACCGAGCAAACCCCGGTCGGCAAGATACGTTTGAAGACCCAGTTCGGTGACTTGGTTTCCAACACCGAATTCATGGTAGTCTCTCAAGACACTGCGTACAACGCATTGATGGGCAGGCCCTGGCTCCACCTTCATGCGGCGGTTCCCTCGTCATACCACCAATGCCTCAAATACTCCCTTAATGGTCGAGTAGGCGTGCTTCAGGGAGATGCCTCTCCTTTTGGCTCATGTGAAGCCCGCTATCTGGATGTGGACTATTACAAGAGCAAGGATAAGCAGATCCTGGCAGGTGAGGTCGAGCCTGTCGCTGTTGCAAGTGATCCCTGGGCAAGTTTGGATGACGCTTATGTCCTCCCGATTCAACGGTTGGATGTAGCCATGGTCTCGACGTCTTGTGAGTCTCCTGATGAGATGACCGCGACCGCCCATGCCAGCACCAGCGGCCCAGCAGGATCTGGTAGCCCCAATGCAGTTTCCAACGCAGCCTCTCCCGTGGACGATCCCTCCCCGAGTGGAGAGGACGTGGAAGATTCACCCCCAGCCTTTGAGGAGGGCGTCTCTGCCACGGTCGATGAGTTAGTACAAGTGAACCTTGGAACCGAAGCAGATCCGAGACCCACATTGGTCAGTGCCGCCATGCCCTCTAAGGAGCGGCAACAGTACGTGGACTTTCTCAGGCAGCACCGCGATGTGTTCGCTTGGGGCTATGACGAGATGCCGGGGCTAGATCCTCAGGTAGCCGTCCACCGCCTTGGTCTCCCGGCGAACCATCGCGGGTTCAAGCAGCCTCCCAGGAAGATGCACCCATTCCATGGTGCCATGGTTGAGGGTGAAGTTGACAAGCTTATCAAAGCCAACTTCGTGAGGGAAGTCCAGTACCCCAAATGGCTGGCCAACATTGTGCCGGTCAGGAAGAAGAACGGGCAGATCAGAGTCTGCATCGACTTCCGCGATCTCAACCGCCACTGTCCGAAGGATGATTTTCCCCTTCCAGTGACAGATCTGTTGATTGACGCCACGGTAGGGTTCCAAGCCCTCTCCTTCATGGATGGATACTCCAGATACAACCAAATTCGGATGGCCCCTGAGGATGAGGAGTTCACTGCCTTCAGGGCCCCCCAGGGTACCTTCTGTTACCGGGTCATGCCTTTCGGCCTGAAGAATGCATGTGCCACCTATCAACGGGCGATGCACCGCATATTCAAGCCAATCCTCAGCACACTGGTGGAATGCTACGTCGACGACTTGGTAGTCAAATCGCTCCAGCGTCAGGACCATCTTAAAGACCTTGAGAAAGTGTTCGTCTTCCTCCGGTCTCGCTGCCTGAAGATGAACCCGTTGAAGTGTGCCTTCGGGGTCACCTCCGGAAAGTTCCTTGGATTTGTGGTAAGATACCGGGGTATTGAGATCGACCCAGAGAAGATCAGGGCGATTAGCCAAATGCCTCCCCCAGGTAATATCCGGGAACTGCAGGGGTTCCAAGGCCACTTAGCCTATATACGCCGATTCATCGCGAATCTGGACGGCAAGTGTAAGCCCTTTTCTCGGCTCATGAAGAAAGGTGCCACCTATGTATGGGATAAAGAGTGTCAGACCGCTTTCGAGGAAATCAAGCAGTACCTGCTGCAACCTCCGGTTCTGATGCTGCCTGTATCCGGGAAGCCGCTGGTCCTCTATGTGACCACCCTGGAACGGTCCCTGGGTGCCCTTCTCGCCCAGAAGAACAGCGAGGGAACAGAGAATAGCCTCTATTACCTCAGTCGCATGCTCCGCGATGCGGAAGTTAGGTATTCCCCCATCGAGAAGAGCTGCCTGGCGCTCGTATTTTCCGTACAGAAATTATGGCACTACTTGCAGCACCATGAGGTACAGTTGGTTTCTCGGGTAGACCCGTTGAAATATATCCTGAGCCGGCCCATGTTGACTGGCCGTCTAGCGCGGTGGGCTGTGATTCTCCAGCAGTTCGACATCGGGTATGTGTCTCAGAAGGCCATTAAAGGGCAAGCATTGGCAGACTTTCTGGCTGCTCACCCAACCTCCGCGGATCAGCCGCTGGATCTAGGCTTTCCTGATGAGGCCATTCTCTCGGTTGATCATGCCGGTCCATGCTGGCAGATGCACTTTGACGGTGCCTCCCGGAGCCCCACCGGTAGAAGACTCGATAATCCTAATCTCAACAGAGTGGGCATGGGTATCGTCTTCATTACCCCGGAGCAAGCCGTACTGCCATACTCTTTCCTATTATCAGAGGGTTGTACCAACAATGAGGCGGAATACCATGCCATCATCACCGGCCTCGAGTTAGCTCTCGAGATCGACGTGCCCCATCTGTGTGTGAAAGGGGACTCCGAGCTGGTTGTTAAGTAGATCAATGGCGACTATGTGGTCAGGAAGCCGGAACTTGTGCCATTACTGGAGTGCACCCTCCTTCTGATGGCCCGGTTCCCTTCTCGGCCAGAGATTGTCCATATTCCCCGGTCGCAGAACGGTCGAGCAGATGCTTTGGCCAGCCTTGCTGCGTCACTTGCGGAGCCTGAACAGGATAACCTGACCGTCCGCATGACGTGCCGCAGGCTCATCGCTCCCGTTATCCCGGAGGGAGATCGCGGCCCGTCGGTAAGTAATCTCACCGCGGTTGCCCCTGTGCCCGGAGCCACGAGTACCCCAGATATAGCAGTCGAACCAGCCCCTGATTGGAGGACTCCTTTGGTTGAGTACCTCCAACATGGCATTCTCCCACCGGATCGGGCCGAGCGCGAGTGAGTTCGACGCCGCGCGTCGCAGTTTGTCCTCCAGAGCAGTCCCGGCCTGGAGCAGATCCTCTATAGACGCGGATTTGATGGTGTTCTCCTCCGTTGCCTTCAGGGAGTTGAGATCCCGCGAGTCATGCAAGTGGTTCATGCTGGTTCATGCGGCGCCCATCAGACTGGGCCGAAGCTGTCCCACCAGATTCGGAGTTTGGGATACTTCTGGCCCTCCATGATCCATGACTGCATCGAGTATGCCAGGAGGTGCCATGCGTTCCAGGTTCATGCGAACTTTGTGCATCGGCCGCCGGAGCCTCTCCATACCACCAGGTATTCTTGGCCCTTTGCAGTCTGGGGGATGGACGTTGTGGGACCTTACCCGCCGGCGACGGCTCGCCAGTGCCGGTTCATTCTGACCGCCACGGACTTCTTCTCCAAATGGGCAGAGGCGATTCCGCTCAGAGAGGTCAAATCCTATTCGATCGCTGACTTCGTGACCTCCAACATCATTCATCGATTTGGAGTGCCTCACGCTATCCTCACGGATAACGGAGCCAATTTCCGAGCAGCCGAGTTGAAGAAGTTGTACGCCAAATACAACATTCGCTCGAACCACACATCTCGCTACCATGCGCAGGCGAATGGACAGATCGAGGCATTTAACAAAACCCTCTCTAACATTCTGCAAAATATGGTTGGTCAGAACAAGAAGAGTTGGCCGGACAAGCTCCCCAACGCCCTCTGGGCTTATCGGACGACGACTCGCAATTCTACCCAGATGACCCCTTATTCCCTGGTGTATGGAGCTGAGGCCGTCCTGCCCATCGAGATCCAGTTACCGTCCTTGCGCACTGCGGTCTACGACCAGCAAGCGCCAGACAGAGCTGCTGAAGCCCGTCTAGTCGAGTTGGAAGCACTGGATGAGAATAGACTTCGCACCTTGCACAACTTGGAGAGGCATCAAAGCAGAATGGCTCGAGCTTTCAATAAGAAGGAAGCCACCCAAGTTGGAGCCCAAGTGGGAGGGACCTCTTGTCGTCCACAAAGTTTATCCCAATGGCGCGTACTCCCTAGCAACTATGGATGGTGAGCGTGTCACTCCTCCCACCAACGCTAGGTTCCTCAAGCAGTACTTCGTCTGAGTGTACTACGTCCTGCACGACGTTAAACTGCATACGTCCAAGCTGCACGACGTTAAACTGCCTAGCATATCGTCCGCGCTGCAAGACGTTAAACTGCCAAGTGTTTCGTCCAACATGACGTTAAACTGTACCTCGTCCAAGCTACAAGACGTTAAACTGTTTAGCATTCGTCCAACACGACGTTAAACTGTACTACGTCCGAGCTACAAGACGTTAAACTGTTCAGCATTCGTCCTGCATGACGTTAAACTGCCTCTCAAGAACTACGTGCGGCTTGATTCCCATCCTTATGGGATATGTAGGACCGCCTGAACATTCATGTTTCAGGCCCAGCCCCATCCTTCGGGAATTTCCATCCTATCTCGGGCCTTCGGCCCAGTTGCCCCCGGGTGTGCGGCGTATGGTGTGAGCGCGGGGCTATGCCCTCATTCACGTCGGTTTGCTCGTCACGCTGTACGCCCCCCCCCCCCCCCCCACGTTTGGGGATGCCTTCTGCTCCCCCCTTTTTTCTCTTTTCGTCCTGCATGACGTTAAACTGCACTTCAAGAACTACGTGCGGCTTGATTCCCATCCTTATGGGATACGTAGGACCGCCTGGACGCTTGTGTTTCAGGTCCAGCCCCGTCTCTTGGTTGATCACGGGGATCTACCGTCTTTTGGTTGCTCTCAGGGTGAGTCCTCCGACCCTTTCCGGTGATCTGTTAACATGTTTTGGGTACTTTGGTCTATGACCCGTAGTGTCGGATGCAATCCCGGCAAGTCCCGTGTTGCTTGTCGGGCCGCGCGCTTCCTCTTGTTCGAGCCTTCACTCAAAGGGATCCTCGTTAGCGGTTTGGGTACGACGCCTCAGTGCTCTCCTACCGCTCCGGGTCGATTTACCGGCGGTTCCTGGGCCGCAAATCGATATGAATCCTGCGATTGAGCGGTTGATGCTCGTTTGCTTTCCCAGTTCTGGGCTGACGCGATCGGATGTTGTGTTGCGAATATGGTCAGCGACATCCTTGATCGCCATGTCGGCTCTTTTAGGCTCCGAACATTGGTTGCGCGGTCCTCATCACACTCCGCCTTTGTGCGTTGTAGTGGAATCTCGACACTCTCCTCATACTGACCTTCAGTACACCTTTACACGTTAGGCAGGCCAACCAGGATAATGGTGTCTGTCGAGGCTCCCACGATCTGAGCACCAAGGGTATACGCTGATGTCCTCCCTAAGGGCCGTGTATAGCTGGACCCTCGTCCCCATAAGGAGGAAGGATTCGCCCGAACAATCGCGTTTTGGGCCCAGTATATCTAGAGGCTAGCATCTCTGCCCCTCGGGTGATGGACATACGCAGGCCCCTATCCCAGGATCCTTCTCCTGGAATCGTGCGTGACCGCAGGGCTGGGTATGTTCCCACCTCCGCTGAGTCCGCCGTATCGCGATAAGCGGATTCCTCCATGGTCCAAACCACACGACCTTAAACTGTGCTGTCCGGTCCTACCACACGACCGTAAACTGTGATCGTCTTGGCCGCCCGACGAGAAACGGCACTGCATCGTGATGTTCTCCTCAGGGGGCACTCACGTTGGGCGCTGGTTAATAACCACGCCATTCATCAATGCCTTTCATGGCTTGATTATTGTGGCGATGCCAGGGATTCCTTAATCACAGGCATGTCGCTGCACGAAAAACCATCCATCTTTAAGGACAAACAAGAAATATCAAATACCGCTTCTTCTGTGTGTGGGGGTCAGACCCGCACCCTTCCCCGCGCTGGTGCCCGATTGTGTTGCGCCGCGCTTCAAGAACTACGTGTGGCTTGATTCCCATCCTCATGGGATACGTAGGAACGCCCGGATGTTTGAAACTTCGGGTCCAGCCCCCCACCTCTTAGAGATTCCCCCCTTCTCTGGGGAGTCCGCCGCCTTCAGGCCACCCTCAAGGCGTGTCCCTCTACCCCTTGCAGTGGTCCACTGGTGTCAAGAGTACTCTGGTTTATTGCCAGGAGGGTCAGGTTTAGCTTGGTCAGGTTCCTTCCATTTTCAGGTTTCGTGCTCCCTTTCATTCGGACCCATCGCCTACGCCCTGGGTGGAGCCCTCGTGAACGGTTTGGACACAATGACTCAGTGCTCTCCCACCGACTCGGGCTGGTGCCCCCAATGGCCTCGGGCAGCGAATCGATATGAATCCTGCGATTGAGCGGTCGATGCTCGTTCGCTGCCTCATTCCATCAACGGTTAGTGCGATATTGATGCTGCTTTTCCGCCACGGTTGGCAGTACTCCCATATCGTTACGCCGGTGCCCCCAGTCCTTGAGTGAATGGCCGCATGATTCACATCACATTTTCCACCTCCCATTCTGACCAGGCAAAATCTCGACACTCTTGACACTATCCCCCAGTGCATCTTCGCATATCCAGGGGATAGGACCACGATGCGGCGTACTTTGAGGTTCTTATGGTCCGAGCTCTAAGACCTTAAACTAAGATCTACCCTTATGGTCCGAGCTCTAAGACCTTAAACTAAGATCTACCCTTATGGTCCGAACTCTAAGACCTTAAACTAAGATATGCCCCTATGGTCCGAGCTCTACGACCCTAAACTAAGATCTCCCCAAATAGGGTTCTGCGTCCTGCATGACGTTAAACTGCACTCGCAGAACTACGTATGGCTTGATCTCCAGCCTGATGGAGTACGTAGGAACGCCCGGGCATTTCGACTCGGGTCCAGCCTCAGGAATCGCTAAGTCCCGCCCCTCCTCGTCGCCGGCCGTCTGGCCTGACTTCGGGTAGAGTGGTGCAGTTGTGATATTCTCCCCGATTCAGCTCGGGATGCCCCGTCGCAATGATGGGAAGTGACAGTTTCCTCGACAAAGAGGTTCTGTCCGAGAATTGGGGTGATTCACGGCCAGATTAGTGCATCCGCCTAATACGCTTTCCCCACGGTGGCGCAATTTTGAGAGCGTTGGATTCTATCCGAACAAATCGTCACTTCGCCCCACGCTTCGCATGCCCTGTTGATCTGGATTTCCACCCTTGTGCCTGAAGGAACCCCCAAAGCGGCATTGATGATGACATGTGATCCGCCTCCTGCAATATGGATGATGACCTTCGGTCCGTCTATCGCAGTAGTATGGTTGATTGATCCATTGTCCGCTTGTCGTCTTGTGCATTTCCTGGAAGGCCAACCGTTGTGGATTTCTGAATTCGGGACGCACGATTCACCCTTTATCATTTCCCTATGTTCGGATAAAATCTCAACGCCCCTAGCATTGTCCCGCTCGTGTGTCGGAACAAGTTGGGGGGATGATACATTGATTAGGCTTGAGGTCTCCTTTCCTAGGAATGACCTCCCTCTTTTCTCTAGAAATCCAGGCCCAATTGTGGATGCCTGAAGCTTGGTTAACGCTCCCGCAAGGCAATGAATTGTGGTCGAGCATGTTAAACCAAAAGATGCAGATAAATATGGTGATTCATACAAATGGATCGAAATATTGAGTAGCGGAAGCAAATGTTTTGGGAATGGCAAAAACAAAGCCCTTAGGGATTAGCGTGCTGGATAAGTCTTTCTAACGCCGCTACCCTTTGGCTGGCGGCCTCCTAAGCTGCTTCTCGCTCTCTGCGTGCCCTCTCCTCGTCGGCGGTCGCAGCACGCAGTTCGTCGATTCTGGCCTGTGCACGCTCCCGCTCGACTTGAATTGTGACCACTTGTTGGCCCGCCTCCGTCAGCTGCACCTGGGCGTCAACCAGCTGGGATGCTAGTTGCTCCACAAGCTCGGTACACGCTGCGACGAAGGCCTCCTTCTCTGCCGCCTGCCCTTCGAGACGTCGGACTTCCTGCTCCGCCACGAGGAGCGCCCGCGTGCTCTCCGACATGTCCCGACATTGTGCGACGTCGGCACGCCGGCGGCTCTCGCGCATCTTTTCGGCCATGAAATCACGGACCGTCAGATGGAGGCGTTGAGCATCAGCTCCCCCGGCACACAGGAAGCGCAGCCAGGTTTGGAGTGATCCCATGCGCCCCAGCCACTCCGATGGGTATCGCTTGAGGAAGCGCTGGATGCACTTCCACCCCCTTCGGCGCGCTATCCGGCTCTCCTCGACCGCCTCCGCGTCCGAGTCGTCCATCTCCTCAGGGTCGGCAGGCCGGTAGGCAGGGAAGGCAGCCAGCAGGTCTGCTGCAGGGTCCGCCCCTGGGATGTCCCCATGGGGGATAGGTTCCCCAACATCTGGGCGACCATCTTCTCTCTCCCCAGCGGCGTTGGCACCCTCGTCAGCCCCCGACCTCTCTCCGATGTCAGCACCGCCGACGTCCGTAGCCCCTTGATCAGTAGTTGGTGGGGCCGGCTCGGTGTGGGAAGTCTGTTCCGGAGCAGGCGGCATGTCTGCCACTGGTCCACTCGTAGATGGCCCGGGTTCGGTAGCCCGACGTGCCTCCAGTCCTGAGATCACTGCGCAAGGCATGCCGTGGTTAGTCACGGATCGTCAACGACAAGCACCAGCAGTAAATTAAGGAGACTTACGGGAGTTCAGAGCGTCATCTTCCGCTACCCCGGCTGCCGCAGGAACAGTTGCAGCGGGGGACCCTTCCGCGCTTGTCAATTCGATAATGGGTGCCTGGCCCCCGCCTTGTCCTGCTGGAGCCTCTCCTACTCCCGCTGAGGACGCCTGACCAACATCCTTGTGCTCCTGAGAAAGATGGAGAAATGGGTTAGAAGCTGCATAAGAGAAGGGATGAAGCAGGTTGAGTAGGGATAGAAGCGGACCTCGAGGAGCTCAGTGACATCAACATTGTCAGAGCCGGCCACCTCGCCGCTCTCCCGTGGGCTCCCCTGGTGGGATCTTCCCTCGGAGCCTTCATCCTCCCCCATCTCCTCCTCTTCCTCGGAGTCGTTGCTACTGTCATCTTCCGCCGGCGGCATCTGTTCTGGAGCGGGTTCTAGACCGAGCATCACCTTCACCAGAAGGGATGGCTCCGCACGCTGACCACGTTGGCGCGCGTACTCGTCCATGGCCGTCAGATACGCATACTGCCGGTTGAAGTCCACCCTGTCGGCGATATGGAGGCACCCGACCTCTGGCAGATGGATTCCTTCTCTGAGTATCTTTCGCCAGATGGCGTCGGTCCCCAGTGACTGCCGCAGGGTCATCCAGGCCGACCACAGCGCCGGGAAGACTGCATCGTGGGAGGGTTCGAGCAGACGCCTTACCTGCTTCCCGGGCCGCTCTTCGACCACCGCACGTGCCCCCTCTCTGGGCGCTGAAGTCGTGGCGGCAGCTTGCGATGTGCCCACCGCCGAAGTCCCTGCCCGCGCCGGCTCCGCTGCTTGGCGCGCCTCCGTTCTCCCCCGTGTAACGGCGCCTCGCCTCCTTCCTTGACGCCTGGTCTCCGCACGGGTGACCTCGAGCCGCCGAACTGGCTTCCGTAGAAGCCCCTCGGGGTACGCGATGGCCCAGTGTTCGGCGTACTCGGTTGCCAGGCCTGCGTCGACCCCGGTAGGAGGGAGAGTGATGACGTCGCCAGAGCCAAAGGAGACGAACATCAGCCACATCTGACGAAGGACGCCGGGGTTCGTCTCCTCCCGGACAGCAGTGAATACCCTCTTCGGCATTCGTTGAAGGCACCCGAACTGCCTGGCGAACCGGGTTGGCACGTAAGGCTCGCAGATCACCTTCCCGTCGATCCGAGCCACGAGCACCCCGCCCCGCATGTTCAGGAAGTATTCATGCTGCTCCAGCGGGCCCTGCCCATTGTCGATCATCTGGCCGACGGGAGTGGGGAACGGGATGAAGTTGAAATTGGCATGATTGCCAATCCGAATCCTCGCGCCCTCTTCACTTAGGGTCATCGGAGCGACCCCCGCAATGTTCAGCAGGGAGGGTCACAGGCCGTTGCCCGGAGGAATGATGGCGTTCTGAAACGTGTACCCACCAAGGTGAGCAGCCACCCAGCCGTGGAAGAATTGGAAGGGCCCACAGATCCTTCGTGGCGACCCCCCTCGTGAGATGCGTCCCAGGATGGCGTACAGCTTAGCCAACACTGGGACCCCGAGGTTATATCTTTTCTTGGCGGCCATAGCGCCCGCCATCGCCAGCGTCGTCGGGCGAACGCCCATTCTTGCGTCCCGCACTGGCAGGAGCCACCCACTCAGAAAGGCGTCCAGGAACGCCGCGTACCAGACATTTGGGTCTCGGGCCTCGATGACGCGGTACCCCCATGAGCGGTAGTCGCCCGTCTCCAGGACCCGCCAGTACGACCCGTTCCGGCTCCTCTGAGCCGCGGTCGGGCACCGCTTCCCCCTGCCTGGCATCTTGACCGCCGGGTCATGCTCCAAGAACTGGCCGAACCACTCCTTGTAGGCTATGTCCTTCTGGAAGTCCTTGATCCCGAGCCGCTGCGTAGCCAGGTCAAGCAGATGCCAGGTCAGAATGGGAGTCCGTGACCTGTCTTCCCAGTTGTTCTTCGGAGGCAGGAACTCATCGTACTGGTAACCCTCCAACGGGATACCTCCGATGCAGTGGATGTCCCAGAGACCGATGCCGACCTCCCCATGGTGAAGATGGAAGGTGTTGGTATCCGGGGACCAGCGGGTGAACAGCTCCGGCCCGAGCTCGGACTGCTGGTAGAAGTGGAACTGCGACGTCCACACCGCCTCAAACATGCCGATGTACCGCAGATCCTCCGCGAAGTGATCGCAAGTGTGGCGTACCCAGAACGCCCAGGCCCACTCACTGGTGAAATTGCCCCCAGATCGCAAGTCCCAGTCCTTCAGCCAGCCCTTGGTGTCGTCGGTGACACTCTGGCGATATATGCTCGAGTAGAGGGCTGGAGAGTTCTCCGCAGTAGGCTCACTTCCGACGATGGTTCGCGTCCTCGGGTTCAGGACATAGACATCTAAGTGTCTGGTCTCCCTGGCAGGATGCCCATTGTTGGTGATGTTATAGCGGGGAAGCTCGTCCTCCCGAGTCACCCAGGTCCGTGGCGCATCAACCTCGAACCCTGGCACCGGAACCTCATCTAGGATGCCGAAGTTCCAGAGCGGCAGGTTGTCCGACAGTGGATATGTCTTCTGGGCCGGCGTCAGCAAGTCGAACAAGGATTGATTGTTCGAAACAATCTCCTTGGCTCCGTAGACCTCCTCGTTCGTCGCCATCTCAGCACTGCGAGTGGCGGCATCCCCCTCATTTCCTTGATTCGCGGCCATCTCAGAAGCTTCGGGAGTCGTGCGGGTAAAGGGATGAAGCGTGCGGGAGCGGACGAGGCTGGTAGAGAAGTTTGAGAGTTGGCGCGCAATCCTAGTGGACGGCGCGCAATCGGGAAGTCCGTCGCGTAAAACCCCGGGTGTTCGCGCAAAAGCAGGCCGAATTCCGGACAGGTTTGCGCGACGAGCGGGCGAATTCCACGCCGGAAAAGGCAATTTCGCGCACGAGAGCTTAGAGGCTTATCGCGCGGAAGGCCAGTGTACGGTGCGGGGGACCCAGGGCCCCTATTTATAGGCGAGGCCCGGGTCCGCGCTGCGCGGAAAGCGTTTTGCGCGACCGCGACAGCAAATTTCGTGCCCGACGCCCTTTTTTGCGCGCCATCGTCCCGCGCCACCCAGGATTTCGGCATTCCGGCGTCTCCCTCGGAACCCAATCGTTGCGACCTCTCACCGATCAGATTCCGAGGGGGGGCTTTTGTAGACGCCGGAAAAGTCCGTTGTTCCCAAACAAAGCTCCATATGTGGAAAGAGAGGTCATATTTGGAGTCGGAAGCATGTTTCGGAGGGCCCGGAGGCCTTGCGCGGAATTTTGGAGACCCGCGCGCAAAGTTGATGAGCCGCGCGCAAACCTCCCGGGTTGCGCGCAATGCGCTGGACCGGCGCGCAATTTTGCGCGCCCGTGGCCCACGCGACTCCCTTGCGCGCCGAGGCCGATTCCGCGCCCGCAAAGAGAATTCCGCGCCCGGGGTTGCCTATAAATATAAGGCGACCCCCGACGTTTTGAAGGTTGCCAGAATTCTAAAGGTCTCTCGTGCGCGCAATCCAACCCCTTCCGCGCGCAATGCCGATCTTCAGGTAACCTCTATTCTTTCGCGCAAGAAAGCCTTGGGGTTCGCCTTCGCGCGCAATCCCTTAGGCTCCTTTCCTTTGAATAAATATTCACCCAAAGGCATTCGCGCGCAAAAGAAGCCTCTTGCGCGCAATTGCCCCCGGGGTGCGCGCAATCCAGCCCGATTGCGCGCACCCCCCCCCTTTTCCAAAGTGTCCATTCATTAGAGAATGAGTCGTTGCCCCCGTGCGCTATCCGAAGCCCGGTGCGCGCAATCTCTATCATTCGCGCGTAAAGTGCTGGCCCAATCGCGCGCCAGCCCGCCCATTTGCGCGCCGACCCGCGGTATTGCGCGCAAAGCTCCTCTTTTGCGCGCAAACCGCCAGGGTCGTCCCCTTTGACCCCCTGAGGGTACCCGCCTGCGTGGCACCCGACGGCCCTCATCCCGGGTGCCCGCACCGTGCGTCGTCTTCCCGTGCGGCCCTCCAGGCCTGCGCGAAGTGATACGGACCCATTAGGCGGCAGCATACGTCCAACATGACGTTAAACTGTGCCACGTCCGCGCTGCAAGACGTTAAACTGCCAGGCGTTTACGTCCCGCATGACGTTAAACTGCACTTCGTCCCAGCTACAAGACGTTAAACTGTACGCTATTCGTCCTGCACGACGTTAAACTGTAATTCGTCCTGCATGACGCTAAACTGCACCACGTCCTGCACGACGTTAAACTGCATACGTCCAAGCTGCATGACGTTAAAATGCCTAGCCCCCATCGTCCGTGCTGCAAGACGTTAAACTACCAAGCATCTTCGTCCTCAACACACGACGTTAAACTGTACTTCGTCCGGCAAGACGTTAAACCGTCTGCTTCGTCCTCAACACACGACGTTAAACTGTACTTCGTCCGGCAAGACGTTAAACCGTCCGCTTCACCCGATCCCGTGCCTCGCGCGCAGGGTCCTCCCGGTTTGGATGTTGCCCCCACCCGCTCGTCTCTGCAGGGATGTCGGGATTGGAGCGGCCTTCGCCCATGGGGGTAGAGTGTTGCAAACAGAACGAACTACATGGACTTTGATCCCTGTCTTCTAAACAGGGTACGTAGGAAGCCTCTCCGAGGTTCAAGCCCACCACCTGGTCGTCCCGGTCGTATTTACGTCGGTTCGTCCATCAGTGGACCCCTTCCGGGTTCACACTTGCGTCGATTCACCTATGAATCCGCCCCTGTGGGAGACTGCACGTGTGTATCTCCATTGTGCTTCCCCACTGCCCCTTTTTCTATTTCTCCTTTTATCGTTCAGCATGACGTGAAACTGTGATTCACCCGGCCGTTCCATCCCCCCCCTGTGCGAGGTGATTCGGTTCAATCCTCCGCCCGGCGGCCTCGATCTCTTTGTGAGTCGGCTTGCCGACGTCCAACATGACGTTAAACTGTATATCCGAACTACGCTGACTTTGATCCGCGCTAACGCACGGTACGTAGGAAGCCCCTACGGGGTCCAAGCTCTTCACTCCATTATCCATCCTGATCCTTACCCGGGACGCCACATCCCGGTGGGGTCATGCCATTTCATTCCACTCCACTTCACTCGGGAAGCCGCCCATGTGATGGCCCCAGCGTCGGAGGTTCCCCGCAAGGGGTTCTGTCATCTGATCCACTCCTCGTGTTGATCAGTCCGATGCCGTCCCCGCTGGACGTTAAACTCGCGGCATACCCCGTGTTAAACATGGGAAGCTGAGGAAAACCTCAGGTAACACAGTTCCCCGCACCCAGTGCGGGATGCCTCAGGCCATCACGCATTCGAGAAGCCCTATTAGGGACGGAAGGCAGAAATGCAGAGGCGCAGTGTTAGGACACGCCCCCAACACCCAGAGCCACCCGGTCTCCTCACCGCAGGTTGCTGCCCCGACCAGACTCCTTAGAGCGTCCGGGCGGAAGCAGCGTAATTAACCGGTGTCCATGAAGATATGGCGCCGGGAACGAGATTCACGAACATTCTTAAATCTATGAGGGAGACCCGGATTAGGCGACGAGTTCCGAGGAGACGTCCACGGAAGGAGGAGCCGACATCCCATCATCCCAGTTTCGATCAAGGAGCAGACGCCCCTGAGTAAGGGACGAATGCCGCCCGCCCTTGGAAAGCGGGACTGCGGGGCCACAAGCCGCGCGCCCATCCCTTCGGGTCGACGGGTGCACGCGCGAACGCGTCCTGGCGGAACAGCGTAACCCGACGCACATCCGCAGCGAAACAGATACAATGTATGATTTTCCTAAAAAATAATTATCAATAATTTTTTCAACCAAAGAGGGAATAAATTTCATTATTAAATGAATAATATCATGAATAACTAGAATAGAAGGAAATATATTGATTTTAATATATATACCAATTAATTCCCCAAAGGGATACTTATAGAAAACAATCCCAAACAATGATGATATTCTGAAATAAATCTTTACAAATTTGGTAATTTTTGAATCATAATCCACATGAAGTAAATAAATTAAAATGAAACCCTAAATATTGTTAATATAATTTAATAAATGATATAACATAAAAAAGAGTCAGTATATACACCACATAAAAGATATATGTTGTTACTATGGCGTATGCCTCATAGAAGTAAATGTGAGATAAGAAAAAATTACCTTGAGTCTGACTTATGATGTCACACCCCGACCAGGCTTTATTTTAGTTTAATTATTTCTGGTCTTTCTTTTTAGATGTGGTTTTAATAGGTTCTAGTTTAAAAGGGGTTTGAGATCTTATAAGGGTGTGCGCCCGTATGCGCGGCCGTGTGTAGCGCCCAATCGTAATTAGACGATGTTTTTTTTAATTAAATGTGTTATTATTTGGGTGTGCGACCTTGTGCACGACAATGCACATTGCCAGACCCGACTTGAGTTTTTGTGTTTTAATGGTAAACAAGTGTTTTGGCCTGGTAGTGTCCGGCGCGTGGGCAAGGAATGGGCAAAGACGCATGGCTTCGTCAGGTGTTCGTGCGACCTACCCGGTGCGTGGGTAATCATTTAATTAACGAGTTAAATAATACTTTAAATGCAACATAAAATATGAGAAAGGATTAATTAATTTAAGAGTTGTTTTTTTTATTATTATTATATTTGGGGATTATTCTTATTCTTATTATTATTTCAGTTATATTTTAATTAGCTAGATAATATTAAATTTTTATAAAGGTTATAAAATTTTCAGCATGTCACTTTTATCATTGTTACTATTATTATTAATTTTGTTAAGATTTTAGCATGATAATAATTATTTTTATGCTATCGTTATAATTTTATTTTACATCATGTTTTTTTACACTTATATTACCATTATTATTAACAATCTTATTATTATTTTATGTTAATGTATATTTTTTTAGGTTTTATTTTTCTTTAATTTTTATTTCTTTTTCTTTTTATTTTTTTCCCTCTTCTCTCTTGCCTTCCCCTTTTGTGAAACCCTACCCGCGCGGACCTCTTCCCATCTCCTCCATGGCGGCGTAGACCTCCCTCCCCCCTTTCCTTCCTCCTCCGGCGCGAACCACCCCTTACCTTCCTTTTTTCCACAGCTCCACACCCTTCTTGGGTTTCCCCTTGCGTACACCTCATCCTTTCGGCGAACCTTTCCTGGTCGTCCTCCTTTCGGCGTCTCCCTCACCGGACCGCCCCTCTCAAACACCCTCTGGCGTGACACACCCAGACTAGCACCGCCCTGCGCTACCTCCTCCCTCACAGGCCCCCATCTTTCTCCCCCCTCTTGTTTTGCGCTGCAACCCCCTCCCCTTCAAACCCTAGCGCGCCCCTCCAGCTACACCCGAACGGTGCCCTCCTCTCCTCCTACGGACAGCAGCCCCGCGCCATCACTGCCTCATGCCGAGCCCGCACCGCCCAACCTCCCGGCCGAACAACCTTCAAGTTGTGCGCTCCTCCTCCTGTGGGCCTCCCATCCAACGCTGATACCCCCTCCTTTACAATTTTTCCTTGCGCCAACACATCATCATCATCCCTCTCCGGTGGGGCAAGCCGGCTCCCCGTTTTCCGACGCCCTCCTTACTTCCACAAACCATGCCGCGACCCCTGTCCTTCTTCACCGCTCTCGCCGGCCAGCCTCTCGGACTTTTCATCACAGGTTCGTTTTACCTCGGGTGTTATTCGTTCAATTTGATTAAGCTGTGGTTAGGGTTTATATTTCTTTTGGTATAATTGTTGATGCAATTATGCAGTTTTTTTAGGGGTCTATATTGATGTTTCTGGTTAAAATGTTTTATTTAGAGTCAAATTGAGGTTGCTTGTAGTGCGATTGTCATGCCGTGGGAGTTTCACGCCTAACTGCAAAGTTGGTCTACACCGAGGTAGGTGGTTCCATGTTCAATTGTTATTTGATTAATTAATTTGTAATTTTAATTAGTTTAGAGTGTTGTTTAATTTATTTGTGTGGCACAAATTTGTTTCTCTTTGACGTTTAATATGAATTGGAATATGTTTAGTAGCGTGATGTCATAGTATGCGTACTTGCTGCTGAAATCTCATTTATGTTTAATTGTTAATGAGTTTTTTATTTATTTATTTGTGAGGCTAGCTTACTAATTAGGTTGTCTGATATAATTTGTTTTTTTTTGGTTAGTATGTCTTAATGTGTTTATTAGTGTGTTTAGGTGATATGAGTAAGTTGTCGCTATGAGAACCAATGTCAGACTATTCACTAGTGTTTTATGAATTATGTAGTTACTTTTTTAGGATGTGAAATGGGTGCAATTGGTGTTTTGGAGTAGCGTCGGTATGCGTTCTATCATAAATGAGCATTTGAGTGGATTTTCATTGTTTTGGTTGTGCGGCGTATTTTCAAATGGGTTGGCATGTTTTTTCTGGTGGTTTCTTTAATCACGTGTGTGATGAAGATTTGGTTCCTGAGGTTTCATTGTGTGCATGTGGTTATGTGAGGGGGTTTGGGCCGGTCTAGCGTGTAAAGCGGTGTTCTGCTCTTAAAAATTTATTTATGAAAATTTGAATTGTTTTATTAAATAATTATTAAGGGTAAAAATTGTTTTGGGTAAATCGTGTGAATATTTTTGGCGCTTAATGTCATGCGACGTGTGTTGGAATTTGTTTAATAAATTCTGTTAGTGGCGTGTTTTATAATGAAAGTGATTTCTTTGATTGTGCATTTGTTTTAATTGGTTTTGTAACTGCTGCAGATTTATCTTTGAGATATTTTTAGTGTGCTTCTTATTTCAAATGGCTTTTGGGTGTGCAAATGGTGTTTTTGGTGTGTGTAGGACTTTGTCTGGTTTGAGTATATTGTTATAACATGTGACATGAACTCTGAACTACTTGATCACAAATGGGAAGCCCGGGTAGCTAGGAGGGTGAACTAGACTAGTGGGCTAGTATTCTGGAGGTGACTCGACCCGGTTTCACTAGCAGGACTGACGATTTCAACACTAACTAAACATATGCTATTCTGAGGGTTGTGGTCTTCTAAGACACGTTTTCCGAGGGTCGTGGCCTTCTAAGCCATGTTTTCTGAGGGTCGTGGCCTTTTAATCCATGTTTCACCGAGACACAAAGATCTAGAAACCCGAGCTAGCTAACACCCATGCGGCCTCTCCCATATTAGTTCTCATTGGTTAATTTATGATCATCAGTTTGAAACTTTGGTTATTTTAAAAGTAAGTGTGTGTGTGTGTGTTTTAATTCAAATTGTTTCTTTTTAAAAAAACTGCTTTCTCTAAATCTGTTTTATCTAAATTTTTTCAAGCTTTTAGTTCTTTTCTTTAAATAAAATTGCAAATGTATTTGTCATTAAATAATTGTGCGTGGAATCTTTTCCCGGTGGTATCTTACTGGGATTTTAGCTCACACCCTACATACACCTTTGGGTGTATGTAGATTATGTTTCTTTTTCTTTCCAGGTCGAGGCATCGGGCTTAGCGATGAGGGTTCGAGTTGCATTGGTTTCCCCATGCATTTTGGCGGCGACGGCTTGGGGATGTGACTCCTCATGTCTCATGGAGGATTGTGTGGAGTTTTGTTTTTTTATTGATGTAGTTTCTCTTGGGTTCTTATTTCAAGTTGTTAACTTTAAGTCTGAACTTGGTTAGGGCATGATTGGTTGTCTGTTTCTAGTTTCAATTTATTCAGCTTGTTTGTTTTATATCTATTTATTCGGGTAAATCATTCCCAAGATTTATTTTTTTGACACCAGGGCACTTGTGCCAACCCGTGGGGATCGGGAACACCCTTCGGGCCCTGCCGCGGACCGGGACGGGCATCGGGTCAGATGGCGACCCGGCTTGGTTTGTGACAAAATGGTATCAAAGGGGTTTTGTTCTTGTTATTTGGGGTGTCACGTAGATCGGAGATAGGATTGTCGGTACTCGAGTGGTAGGTGCGGGAACAGCGTCGTGAACTCTTGCTCGTTCCGATCCTTGAGTAACCCGGGGTAGTCTGAGATCTAAGTTTTGGCTCTGATCTTTGTGGATGGGGGATGAAAATAGGAGTAAACAGGTACTGTGCGCGGTCTCACATGGAGTAGCGACCCATGTGATACCCAAGAGTACGATTCGACACTCCTGGTGGTTGGTGCTTGCCTAAGGCATGGTTTGCTAAACCATGTAGCCAGGTTAGACATGACCACTAGTCCTCCACCCATGTGTTTTAATGTTTGTGATATCTTGCTCCAATTTTGGGATTGGCGCAAGATTGTTTGCCTTTAAAAAGGGAAACAGACTTTGGTGTTGCACTTATTTTATTTTGGTGTGTGTTTTACATGATTTTTGGGGTGCTTTTCTCTTGGACCTTGTTTTTGGAATTTGGCGTTGATTTGTCTAAGTTCATTTTCTAAAAGAACGTTTTGGGTTATTTTAAATTGAAATGATTTATTTTTTAAATGGGAAACATTTTTAAAATATGTCTTGAATTTTTGAAATGGTTTGAAAAAAAGGGTATTTTCGGATATTGATAATGTTTTATTTTGAAAGCAGAGTAACCTTGTTTCTTTCTAGTGGTATTCTTATAGGTGCTCGCATGTGCATGTGGACTTTATTAATGGCTAGTTGATGAATCGTGTGGACGGGTGCCCGAGTGTCATGAAAATGCATATTTACGAGGCACCATGGAATATCAGTGGTGGTTGATTGATTTCTAAGGTTGCTTCTTATTTCCTAGAAAGTGGGCCTTTTTCTTAAATGGGTTTTTTTGCACAAATGGTTTTGAAAACAGAAAAAAATGACATTGCGTTTAGAGTAAAGATGGATTTTCAAAATAGCTTTTGGGCCTGCTGTGCAGTGTTTGGTTTTTCAAGTGAGTGTTTTTTTCTTTGAAAATGAATTGATGTTTTAAATTGGAATTGTTGGATTTGTTTCTGGAATGTTGATGTTTATATTGTGATGTGTTTGGATTTGTGTAAGGTTGTCTCGTGCTTCTTGTTTGGGATATTCCCCCTAGAAACGTTCCATGGGTTCCAGCAGGTTTCTATCATTTGTTGGCCCGACTTAGACTCTCAGTGGAGTGGCAAAGTTAGGTTCTTCTCGGTGGTGTCGAATCTTCATAGACATCGATGTCATTTGGATGTTTTTGAGTGATTTGGGAAAGTTGGAAGTGTCTCTGGTTTTGGAGGAACTCTAGATGTTGTGCGGATGTAAGATTGTCTCGAATACATCTAGTGGAGTGGGACTAAACTATTGAATCGTGGTCGTTCCATTTTCGTTGCAAATGAGGATGTCGTGATTGATCCTCAAGACTAGCCTCATTCCATGGTTGTACCTAAATAATTAAAGGAAAGGAAGGTGGTTGATAGCGTAGGTGCTTGACCAGTCAACATGCGATGAAGGAGGTATGTTGACCTTTCTGATGAGCTAGTTTCTTGTTTCACAGAGGTTGTGTGTAACAATCAGTTTAAAGCTCGTAATAGTTTTTGGTCCCGTTTATACTATGGTAAATGAATGTTCTTCTTCCGATTAAGAGTTTGAACCGAAGGGACTTGTTCTTGGAGTGCCCCTCTCGTCAGTTTGTGTCGCGCGTTTGACAGACGGCTCAATCTCCTATCTCTAGTGTGGTCAGTTAGACACTCTAGGTCGTTCGCTGCAATTCTAAGTTGGTATGTTAATAGAGTGGCCATGCGAGACACGAGGAGAAGTATGCATGCTACTTTTCCAGTGGAGGAAGTTCCAGTTAGAAGTGGTCAGCTTGTGACTGCGAGGCTGGAGATGCTTCAGACATCAGTTCCCCAGCCATAGGTCTCGGGGTGAAGCTTGCGCGCAGGCAAAACTCATCGGACGTGGGACGGGCTTGGTCCGACTTTAGTCCGCAATGTATGGATGGGGACAACTTAAATTTTCCAATTGCGATACCCTCTTCGAAGGCGCCATTCTTGTTGTGAGGGGAATGAATCCCTTTTCTATTTGTCATGGTCTTATTTTATGGGAGTTTCTCTTGGGCCTTAAAGAGGTTCAGAAAATCCGTATTCTTTTAAATCCAGTAGGCGTGCTCCATGAACCTCCTTGTGGCCGGAGATGCTCATGTCTTGTGAAATTTTTGTGCGCATGTCTGGTTCGCCTCCTGGTTAGGGGTTTCTTCTATCAAAGCTATCTCATGTGGCAGAGTGTTGTCCACTATAGGGATAATCAGTGCAGGTCGGCTCGTGTGGTGGGTTCACGATAAAGGGTTCAGTTAGTTTTAAATAAGGTAAACTGGGAATTCCCGCACGGGTTTCGTGGTGTTAGGAATTTTTAAAATGGCGGGGAGACCCTATGCGGGTCTCGCCGATGTCCTCTCTTGTGTTGGTTAAACATAGGGTACTTTGAGGGTCATGTAAGCGCTAGATGATGTGTGATTTGTGATTTGTTTTGGTTCGAAGAACCAATGTTTGACAGGAACCCTAATATAGTGGGGAGACCACCATAAGACGTGCTTGTGGAAGGCTCTGTTTTCAAAGTGCGTTTGGCGGAGTAACCCCTTGCTTCTGCTCCGCCCAACCTTGACCATGTTAGTTGGATAGCTTAAGTAGTGGGTCGCTTGACGAGCGTTCTTGGAGATCTTGAGTGGTCCTGATGATCCCTACATTAGGGGTCGGGGTGTTCCATGTTGTAGTTGTGTTTCGAGGTGAATTCCTTGTTGTTGGTCATTTTTCTTGCTGATTCTAATTTTGAGAACTTTGATGTTTCAGGACATCGACATTTTAAATGCTCGGTCTTTGGGTGATTGAGGTTTTGTTTTAAGAATCTTTTCAGTCTCGCTTGGAACCCTTGGTTGACCTGGTATTTTGGGACTTTCTCAGGGCAGAAAGTGTCATGGTGGGGAGAATTGTCACACCCCGTCCATGCTTTATTTTAAATTAATTATTTATGGTCTTTCTTTTGAGATGCGATTTGAATTGGTTCTAGTTTAAAAGGGGTTTGGGATCTTATAAGGGTGTGCGCCCGTACGCGCGACCATGTGTAGCGCCCAATCATAATTAAACGATGTTTTTTTTAATTAAATGTGTTATTATTTGGGTTCGCGACCTTGCGCACGACCGTGCACATTGCCAGACTCGACTTGAGTTTTTGCATTTTAATGGTAAACAAGTGTTTTGTCCTGGTAGTGTCAAGTGCGCGGGCAAGGAACGGGAAAAGACGCATGGCTTCGTCAGGTGTTCGTGCGACCTACCCGGTGCGTGGGTAATCATTTAATTAACGAGTTGAATAATACTTTAAACGCAACATAAAATATGAGAAAGGATTAATTAATTTAAGAGTTGTTTTAATATTATTATTATTATATTTGGGGATTATTATTCTTCTTCTTATTATTTCAGTTATATTTTAATTAGCTAGATAATATTAAATTTTTATAAAGGTTATAAAATTTTCAGCATGTCACTTTTATCATTGTTACAATTATTATTAATTTTGTTAAGATTTTAGTGTGATAATAAATATTTTTATTCTATCGTTATAATTTTATTTTACATCATGTTATTTTTACACTTATATTACCATTATTATTAACAATCTTATTATTATTTTATGTTAATGTATATATTTTTAGGTTTTATTTTTCTTTTGTTTTTATTTATTTTTCTTTTTATTATTTTCCCTCTTCTCTCTTGCCTTCCCCTTTTGTGAAACCCTACCCGTGCGGACCTCTTCCCCTCTCCTCCATGGCGGCGCAGACCTCCCCCCCCCCCCCGTGCCTTGCTCCACTGGTGCGAACTACCCCTTCCCTTCCTTTTTTCTACAACGCCACACCCTGCTCGGGTTTCCCCTTGCGTACACCTCCTCCTTTCGGAGAACCTTTCTTGGTCGGCCTCCTTTCGGCGCCTCCCTCACCGGACCGCCCCTCTCAAACCCCCTCTGGCGTGACGCACCTAGACCAGCGCCGCCCTGCACTACCTCCTCCCTCGCAGGCCCCCATCTTTCTCCCCCCTCCTGTTTCATGCAGCCACCCCCTCCCCTTCAAACCCTAGCGTGCCCCTCCAGCTGCACCTGAACGGCGCCCTCCTCTCCTCCTACGGACAGCAGCCCCACGCCATTGCTGCCTCACACCGAGCCCACTCAGCCCAACCTCCCGGCCGAACAACCTTCAAGTTCTGCGCTCCTCCTCCGGTGGGCCTCCCATCCAATGCTGATCCCCCCTCCTTTACAACTTTTCCTCGCGCCGACACCTCATCATCATCCCTCTCCGGCGGGGCAAGCCGGCTCCCCGTTTTCCGACGCCCTCCTTGTTGCCGCGCACCAAGCCGCGACCCCTGTCCTTCTTCACCACTCTCGCCGGCCAGCCTCTCGGACTTGTCGTCACAGTTTCGTTTTACCTCGGGTGTTGTTCGTTCAATTTGATTAAGTTGCGGTTAGGGTTTATATTTCTTTTGGTATAATTGTTGATACAATTATGCAGTTTTTTTTGGGGTCTAGATTGATGTTTCTGGTTAAAATGTTTTATTTAGAGTCAAATTGAGGTTGCTCGTAGTGCGATTGTCATACCGCGGGAGTTTCACGTCGAACTGAAAAGTTGGTCTACACTGAGGTATGTGGTTCCATGTTCAATTGTTATTTGATTAATTAATTTTTAATTTTAATTAGTTTAGAGTGTTGTTTAATTAATTTGTGTGGCACTAATTTGTTTCTCTTTGAAGTTTAATATGAATTGGAATATGTTCAGTAGCGTGATGTCATAGTATGTGTACATGCTAATGAAATCTCATTTCTGTTTAATTGATAGTGAGTTTTTTATTTATTTATTTGTGAGGCTGGCTTACTAATTAGTTTGTCTGATGTAATTTGTTTTTTTTTTGTTAGTATGTCTTAATGTGTTTATTAGTTTGTTTAGGTGATATGAGTAAGTTGTCGATGTGAGAACCAATGTCAGACTATTCACCAGTGTTTTATTAATTATGCAGATACTTTTTTAGGATGTGAAAGGGGTGCAATTGGTGTTTTGGAGTAGCGTTGGTATGCGTTCTATCATAAATGAGCATTTGAGTGGATTTTTGTTGATTGGTTGTGCGGCGTATTTTCAAATGGGTTGGAATGTTTTTTCTGGTGTTTTCTTTAATCACGTGTGTGATGCAGATTCGGTTCATGAGGTGGCGTTGTGTGCGTGTGATTATGTGAGGGGGTTTGGGCTGGTCTAGCATGTAAAGCGGTGTTCTGCTCTTAAAAATTTATTTATGAAAATTTGAATTGTTTTATTAAATAATTATTAAGGGTGAAATTTGTTTTGGGTAAATCATGTGAATATTTTTGGTGCTTAATGTCATGTGACGTGTGTGGAATTTTTTTAATAAATTCTGTTAGTGGCGTGTTTGGTAATGAAAGTGATTTATTTGATTGTGCAGTTGTTTTAATTGGTTTTGTAACTGATGCAGATTTATTTTTGATATATTTTTAGTGTGCTTCTTATTTCAAATGGCTTTTGGGTGTGCAAATGGTGGTTTTGGTGTGTGTAGGACCTTTTCCGGTTTTAGAATATTTTTATTACATGTGACATGAACTCTGAACTACTTGAGCACAAACGGGAAGCCCGGGTAGCTTGGAGGGTAAACTAGACTCGTGGGCTAGTATTTCGGAGGTGACTCTACCCGGTTTCACTAGCAGGACTGACGATTGCAACACTAACTAAACATATTCTATTCTGAGGGTCGTGGTCTTCTATGCCACGTTTTCTGAGGGTCGTGGCCTTCTGAGCCACGTTTTCTGAGGGTCGTGGCCTTCTAAGCCACGTTTCACCAAGACACGAAGATCTAGAAACCCGAGCTAGCTAACACCCATGCGGCCTCTCCCATATTAGTGCTCATTGGTTAATTTATGCTCATCAGTGTGACAATTTTGTTGTTTTAAAAGTAAGTGCGTGTGTGTGTTTTAATTCAAATTGTTTCTTTTTAAAAAAACTACTTTCTCTAAATCTGTTTTCTCTAAAGTTGTTCAAGATTTATTTCTTTTCTTTAATTAAAATTGCAAATGTATTTGTCGTTAAATAATTGTGTGTGGAATCTTTTCTCGGTGGTATCTTACTGGGATTTTATCTCACACCCAACATACACCTTTGGGTGTATGTAGATTATGTTTCTTTTTCTTTCCAGGTCGAGGCATCGGGCTTAGTGATGAGGGTTCGAGTTGCATTGGTTTCCCCATGCAGGTTGGTGGCGACGGCTTGGGGATGTGACTCCTCATGTCGCACGGAGGTTTGTGTGGAGTTTTGTTTTTTTATTGATGTATTTTCTCTTGGGTTCTTATTTAAAGTTGTTAACTTTAATTCTGAACTTGGTAAGGGAATGTTTGGTTGTCTGTTTCTAGTTTCAATTTATTCATCTTGTTTGTTTTATATCGATTTATTCAGTTAAATCGTTCCCAAGTTTTATTTTTTTGACACCCAGGCACTTGTGCCAACCCGTGGGGATCGGGAACACCCTTCGGGCCCTGCCGCGGACCGGGTCGGGCGTCGGGTCAGATGGCGACCCGGCCTGGTTCGTGAAATATGAGGTGTGTTATTTGTCTTCCTCAATAATAAAAATATGTTAATTATTGTCATAATTTTTTTATTATACATTTTAGTTCTCAGTTTAATAGGTTATATATGATTTCCTAGTCAATTATGTTTCTCTCATATGTTTTGACAATATTTTTCTTATTTGTGAAAAATGACTTAGGTCGATTGAATGTGGTCAAATTGGTCATTAATTTAAACATATAAAAAAATATAATCAAAAAAATTATCATATTTATGAACAAATTTTACCTTTAAAACTAATCATTAAATACGGTTATGAAAAATTAACTACATTACAATCATTAAGATAGTAAGTCATAGGTACGCATGAGTAATGTTTCCATTTTTCAATGATCACTATAAAAAGAAGGTATGTTATATTATATCATTCCATAAGGATCATAATATAATTTATATAATATTTTTTATATAATTATACTTATATATTTCATCCATGTGGTTTGTTGAGGAAATGAGAGTCATTTCACTTCATGAAGGTGATAGTCCAAACATACATAAACGATATTATAATTTTTCAGTGTATAAAATAAAATGTTATATATTATATATTACTAATGATAAATATGTAATTAATATAACAATTATTTTATTTATATGAAATATATTCATTTACATTGTCCTTATTACCCATTATATAAAGAGTTAGTGAAAACGAATCACATCGCTTCATGCGGTATTAGTTCATTGTACACACGAGCATCATTATCGCATCCTATACAGAATGGATAATATAGAGGTATATATGATATAATTAATAAATTGTTAGAGTAATTTTATATTTATTGTATATATAATATTTGTACATCAACATATCAAACTGTTTCAGGTGTTAGTGGAAGCCGTGTCACATCAGTTCATGATGTGGTAGTCCACCATACACATGAGAAGAATTATCATTTTCCAGACGAGGGAAAGGGTATGGGTATATGTAATGAGAAAAAAATAATAATAAAATGTTATTATATAGTATATTATGGTGTTATTATATAATAATAAATGAATAATATTTTAAGGATGTGGAATAATAAATAAAAAAATGCATAGTTAGAAATTTTACATCACCTCGGCCACCTCTTTAAGATTATATCTAAAGTATTCCTAGAAAATATTAATTGATAAACCATGGATTCCTTTATTAGGGGATATAATTTTTTAAGTTATATCGATAGTTATTTATCTAGCCAAAAAGTTTTTATGGTGTGAAATGGGTGTCATTTTATAGGTGACGTGAGTGTCACGCTTCTAATTTTTGAAAAAAGGAGTAAGCATGTTTATCACATGAAACAATGGTCTCTAATGTAGTATTATAGGTAATTATACATTATAAGAACAAAATATTCCCAAAAATTTATTTTATACAATTTTTAGTTCATTTTAATTCATATCTTTTTATTTTAACCGAAGGTAAACCCATCATTACCCAAACAACGGTAATTAATCTTTAATTTTTTCATTATTCATTATATTCAAAAATTAATTTTACCTTATTATATAAAATAAATTATAAAAATTAACATTATGTTACATATTTTTTAAAATTATATTCATATATTTGGAACAATTTAATTTAAAATTAATGTAGCACACGGAATGAGAAAGAGGGGTTTTAAAGAGAAAAATGTTCAAAAGTTTACAAATTTGTCATTTCAAAATAGAATATTAAAATGATTCCAATGAAATAACGTGGAATTATAGATATATAATTGAACTAATTTTAGTTTAAATCCAATTTTAAATTGATTTTATATTTTTAAATAATTTAAATGACAAGTTATTTTTAATTTAAATTCAATATTTTTGTCAATTCATCAAAAAATTCATCTTGTCAAAAAAAAATTTAAAAGTAACTCAATGATAAATTTGACATGTATATTTAAAAAATGAATTTTAATTTTTAAAATAATTTTTCAAAAAGTGTTAAAAAATAATTTTAAATTATTTTCAGAATGAGCGACTAGACGTCATTTTAGAAAAATAATGTTTTCTAGAATACTCTTTGTTTTATTTCAAATGATTCTAATTATATTTATAATAAATATATATCTATTAAATTTATTTTATTCATATATGAACCATATAATTTTCATAAATTATTTAGTAATATTCATTCCCTCCATCTTAAGGACAAGGTTATAATGGTCATGTTTAAAATATAATATCTAAATAGAGTATCGTGTTTTGTTTAAATATAGTGTTGAATGAATTGTATTCCATTTTTAAAGACCTGGAAATTTCAAGGGAAATTTTTTCTTAAATACTTTGGAATTTTTACAAGTCTGTGGTTTCTAACGACACTTGATTCTGAGGCCCGGTGTGCCAGGAATCAATTTTTGAAGTTTTGTTCGGGTACGTTCGGTAAACGTACATGCGAGATTTTATATCTTTTGAACTGGTGCTCCAAATTGAAATATGAGGACACCGATGAACTCGTAGCACCGGTATTCTCTTAAGGGGTCTTTTATCGTAGTTGCGTTGTATGCGGGTTGAGAGTTAATGATTGGGGATTTAGAATAAAATAAATCAAATTTGTAGTACACAATTTTATTTATGGATGTTAGTTTTTTTTCCTCCCAGGCGGAGTTAGAGGTGGGACCCACACCCACATACCCTCCAATGAGAGGATATTTGTGAGGTGGGGCCCACACAAGCCCTAAAATTTTCATCTTCCCTTAACCCCCTTAACTCCTCCCCTCATTAAGGTGGAACCTCTGCACCTCCCAAACATTTATGAGGCCACCTCCTCTCCTAAATTGTGTCAACCCCAATAGTTAATCTACTTTAATTAACTTGGGTGTCAATAATTCTTTTTGAATTATTTGGAATTGGTTGGAATTTCTTTAAAGTTGGAGAAGTCAATTTTTAATATTTGCATAGCAAATTTGTTTGGTGGGGGAACCACTGGAGAATTAGAAGAGCTTCATTCTTCAACGAAGAACACCGTCCTCCCAACGAAGAACCACCGAAGAACGACAATCGTCGCCTTCAATATTCGGAAAAGCCAAAGGAGAAGGAGTCATCCGCAAGGAACACCAATGATGCGCCATCCTCAGCTCCTTCTTCCTCGACGTCAACGAGTTGATGTCATCTCCCTGCGATGTCGTCTTCCGCGACGCTCGACTACCAAGAACCTTATTTCGAGGTAGGGGATTGTACAATTTTAGTGAATAATTTGTACCCCGTTATTTGTTGAAATTTTCTGATTTGTCATCATCCACTTGATACCGCCTAACGCGGAGGGCACGGGCCGAACACACATGGACCACCGACCCTCCGTAGTTTCTTTTATTTTTAATGGAGACCATGTTGGGAAGGTGGAGACGAGCGAAGAAGGCAGCCGCGCGGCGGCTTCTTGCGGAAGAACCACGGCCCGCAACCATGGGCTGCTCGGCCGAAGTAGATCCAGCCAGACCGAACGGAGACCGCGGAGACACAATGAGCGCCACGCTCAGGAGAACCACGGCCCGCGTTCCGTGGGATGCTTCGGCGGCGAACCGTCCAGCTTGTCAGCCGGCCGGGATGAAGGGGCCATGACACCCGCAGGTGTTGCGCCGAAGGACCATGGCCCAACCATGCGGGCCTCTTGCGCTAGGAAGACGCCGGCCGGACAAGAGGGTGGCGCCAATGGCGCCACCGGTTCGAGAGATCGGGGGGAGACCCCCCCCCCCCCCGCAGCGCTCGGCCACCCGGGTCGTGCCGAGCCGTGACCCACCTGGCCGGGCCGCGTGCTTCACCGGGCCGGTCTGACCCTCTTCCTGGTCGTACCCGCGGAACTAGGTCAGGCCGCCCCGCCGGCCAACTGGGCATGACGGGCCGGGCCTGTTACGCTTAAATGCGAATAACATAAAGATCGCATGTTCGATCGACGCGCCGTCTGCGGCATTGGGACCCTCACGATGAAGCGGTCCTTTTGAGATACTCTAAGTGAGTCTTGGACAACTTTGAGAAACGTTCGGGTTTTGGAACGAGCTTATTTTTAACCGAACCCCTGGAACAGAAAATCCAATATCTCTCAGACCGGGCGTCCGATTGAAGCGCCGTCTGTCGTGTTGGGTTTCTTTTGATGAGACAGAAATTCATGATACATCAAATATGAAATTTGTGATAGTTGATGTATCGAACATTTTCTTGAGGAGCGGACCCTCCCAGAATTGAGCGTGTTGTGTGCGGGAACCCTAGAGCTGGCTGCGACTACAATGACAATTGTACTGGAATCCTCTATGGGTTCGGCAGTGACGAAAACTATAATGGAATCCTCCGTGGGTTTGGCAGTGACCACAGCTGTACTGGAATCTTCCATGGGTTCGGCAATGATGAAAATTGTACTGGAATCCTCCATGGGTTCGACAGCAAAGTCAACTGTACTAGAATCCTCCATGGGTTCAGCAACGATGATGAATCAGTTACCACATATGATCATCTCTATCTCTATAAGAAAGATGTATAACTGTGTGAGTTGATTCTTGACTTTCAATCATTATCATCGAAGTGATTGACTTTACTTCCTGTGTGGACTGGTTTGTGCTTGGGCTTGAGAGTTGGAGCCGAACTGAGATTGTTAACTTATATATATGTATGGGCATATACCTAAGTAGAGTTGGTTGATACTTCGTGATTGTATCTTTACTTTTTTGGTTTATCCTTCATAGATTCTGAGAGACCTTTGGGGGTCTCGGGGTCCCTACTGAGTATCGTATACTCACCCCTGCATGGGCTATGCCCGCACTACATTGTGTTGGATGCAGATGACGGATAACATTGATCGAGGTGGAGGCTTTTGGAACTGGATGGTACCCGGATGTGGACCACTTAGCGAGTCATACACGGAGCGGACGGCCGGACCCGAGGTGCTGAGGAGGCCATCTGTACCCACCCTTCCGGTGGGATTCCCATAGGATGACTCATTTCTTTCCAATTTACTTTACTACTGTTGTATTAGCTTTTCAGTTGTACTGTACTTACTATTGGGATTGTATTTTTGACCCCTTTCCTTTCAGCACTTACTTTTGTATTTTGTATTACTTATTGCTTCCTTATGTTGCGTACTATGTTGCGTTTCTTTACTTTTATAAAGGCAATTCCATCCCTTTTTATTGGGATTTATGCCTTTGGTGCTAGTCGCTAGCACCTAGCCTATGGAAGGTGGGCTTGGGGTAGTCACGGTATGGGCCCCGAGGATGGGTTGTGACAAATTGGTATCTGAGAAGTTGGTTCTACCACAGAACTCAGGATTCGGATTTTTCTTTTCTCTGAAGCAATAGTGTTAAGAGTATTTAGTGTGGTTATCAGTCCAGGGAGTCCAGTGTTGGTGTGGCAGCCGACATATCCATACACTAGGACCCTGACCTCTAATTTCCGACTCGGTGCATGAAAACACTGATTGCATGAGTATTTCAAATGTTTTCTTTGTGATTACTTTCTGTTAGCTCACCAGGTATATTGTTTGATCGTTCCACACCTATTTCTTTTCATGATGGCCCCATAAAGGCAGATAGCTAGTGTTCCGAGTTATGTATGAGATGGTAGCTCACCGAGCGACAAGGCCTCGGTGCAGGGCCCCATCACAACGGAGGCACCAATGGTACCACTACCTGCTGAGCAACCGATACCACCAGCTCCAGCAGTAGAGAGTGCACGCCACTTGAGCTCGTTGCACGAGTTTCAGTGATAGAGTCCACCCAGGTTCCACAGAGAGACGGACCCACATGCAGCTGATGATTGGTTGGAGGCTGTCATCAGGAATTTCAGATTATTAGGGACGCCAGACGATCTTATGGTGATCCTTGCTCCGAGTCTCCTGCACACAACAGCAGGTAGATGGTGGATCTTGATGCTCCAGGTGCACGATGATGCATCTCTTCTCAGGACAGACTTCGAGAGTCTCTTCCGCTCAGAGTTTGTTACAGCCATCCTCTGTGAGGTGAGGATCCAGGAGTTACTTCATCTCCGACAGGGAAGCATAATAGTAGCACAGTACTCAGCGAGGATTACTAACCTCTCACACTACTCCACGGATATGGTATGTGACATGTTTTTCAGGGCCCGGACCTTTGAGCAGGGACTAAGGCACGAGATCAGAGCTTTGATGATTCCCCTCAGCATCTCGACAAAGGTGGGGGTGATGGAGTGAGCTCTTCTAGTGGAGAGCTTCCTCACTGAGCAATCTCCTGTAGCGAGACCCACCGTAGGGATACACGTAGTGGAGTCTTTAGCAGCTGACAGTAGACAGATGACGCAGTGGTCCAAGCGGACCAGACCATCAGGTGGGCGACCTTAGGATATAGGTTTGGTTGTGCGGGGACACAGAACAGATCCAACTATACAAAGAGCCGACAGTGCTATGCATGTGGTGGGCAAGGTCAAATGGCTTGGGACTACCCGAACTGCCATGAAGACGAGCAACAGACAATAGTGGGACCTCCCAGGTAGAGGCAGAGGTTCGACCGTGATGGTGCACAAGGAGTAGGAGGACGAGGCAGAGGAGCTAGCCGAGCAGCGGGTGGTGGATGATGTTTCGAGGCTCTACCACCACCACCACCACCAGGAGGTCCACCCTGAACACAGGGAGCTGGCGGACAGAGGTAGGC
Source organism: Viscum album (assembly GCA_963277665.1). Taxonomy (NCBI): domain Eukaryota; kingdom Viridiplantae; phylum Streptophyta; class Magnoliopsida; order Santalales; family Viscaceae; genus Viscum; species Viscum album. Next base: position 2,102,321,655 of record OY728140.1, on the reverse strand, counting down.
TCAGCTCTAGGCAGTTGAGGCCTAGGACCACAGTGCACCAGAGATGATTCGAGCTACTATCTGTGTCTACTCCACCCTTACTGTAGTACTTATATACATGGGTGCGATTCATTATTTTATTTTCGCTGCCCTTATTTGGATCTCGGAGATTCTGACAGATCCGTTGGCTTGATCCTTATGACTAGAGACTCCTATGAGATCATACTCGATTATTACACACTAGTTCCAGTAGTGTGAGCTTACTCTAGGAGGCGAGAGCTTCGGCTGGTATATTCTTGTAGTGGTGTCGAGGCCTTACAATGTCATCTTGGGTATGGACTGGTTGTCTACAGTCCATACTCAGATCGACTGTATTAGGCTCAAGGTGCGGTGTATCTGCACGGATGGGACCAATTTCACCTTCACCGGTGATAAGGGATCCTTTTCTGTGTAGGATGGACTTACGCAGAGGAGAGGGCAACCGATCACACATCAGTTGGCTAGTCTCATCCTTAGAGTGGTTGATGTGCGGATTCCGAGTTTTCCTATTGTGGTGGATCAGTATGCGGACATTTTTCCTGACGAAGTTCCAGTACTACCTCCTCACAGATAGGTAGACTTCAACATTGACCTGTACCTCGGGACAACACTGATATCTACTCCAACATATCGGATTGCTCCTGCTGAGCTTCGAGAGCTGCATGTACAGCTGGAGGACTTGCATGGAATGGGATTCATCCAACCCATTGTTTCACCCTGGGCTTCTCCAATTTTGTTCGGCAAGAAGGCGAATGGGACATTGCGACAGTGTGTCGACTTCTGTCGCCTGAATTAGGTGACCATGAAGAACAAGTACCCACTCTTGAGGATTGATGACCTATTTGATCAGCTCAAGGGAGCACGTTGGTTCTCGAAGATAGACCTCAGATCAGGCTATCACAAGCTCAGATTTCAAGACCATGATGTGCAGAAGACGACCTTCATGTGTCGGTATGGCCACTACGAGTTCTTGGTTATGCCCTTCTTGGTAACCAACGCTCCAGCGGTGTTCATAAGTCTCATTAACAGGCTCTTCCAGCCTTACCTAGATCTATTTTTCATAGTTTTCATCGACAAAATATTTATTTACTCGACCGCTAAGGAGGAGCATGCCTACCACTTACGGGTTGTACTGGATACACTCCGAGAGCACTATCTTTATAGTAATCTCTCGAAGTTCCAGTTCTGGATTCGAGAGGTTCACTTATTGGGACACGTCATCTTGGAGGTTAGAGTTATAGTGGATCTAGTGAAGATCGAGACAGTACTTGCTTGGGAGCCACCCAGGAGCGTGACGGAGGTGCGGAGTTTCTTGGTTCTGGATGGGTACTATCGGAGATTTGTGCCAGACTTATCCAGAGTTGCAGCACCACTTTCAACTTTGACGAAGAAGGGGAAACCCTTCGTATGGTCAGATAGATGCCAGCAGAGCTTCCAGGAGCTGAGACAGAGGTTGACCAGTGTGCCCATATTGAGGTTACCGAAGGAGGGTGTTGGGTACGTAGTTTACTGCGACACATCAGGGACCAGACTCGGGTGTTTCCTGATGCAGGAGTGAGCAGTGATGGCATATGGTTCACGACAGTTGAGACAGCACGAGAAGAACTACGATACCCATGACCTGGAGTTAGCAGCAGTGGTGTTCGCCTTGAATATGTGGCGTCACTATTTGATGGGAGAGCGCTTTACCATCTATTATGACTACCAGAGTCTCTAGTACATCCTCTCACAAAAGGACCTGAACCTGGGACAATGGAGATGGCTCGAGTTCCTTCAAGACTATGACTTTCAGATAGTCTACAATCTTGGGAAGGGGAACATTTTAGCTGATGCTCTTAGGAGGAGATCAGGCATTTAGCTACTAGGGGAGGAGACATATCAGTTAGCCGTGTTGTAGATATCCTTTGTGGATATTGATGAAGTAGCCTTTATTCAGTCTCTTATAGTCACTCCTCCACTTCTTCAGCGAGTCAGAGAGGCTTAACGTGGGGACGTTGACTGTGAGGCACGCCATGTTTAGATATTCTCAGGACAGGCACCTGATGGATTTTCTAAAAGAGGGGAGCACGTCATCCTATTTAGGGAATGTACCATGGTACTAGTTTCACTACAGGAGGAGCTGCTGAGGGAGTTCCACACTTCCCCTCTAGCGGCACATCCAGGAGTGGCGAAGATGTATCAGGACCTCAGACGACAACACTGGTGACCAGGTATGAAGAAGGTAATAGGAGATTTCGTTTCACGATGCCTCACTTGTCAGCAAGTGAAGGCAGAGCACCAGGTACCAGCAGGCTTGGTACAGCCCTTAGAGGTCCCAGAGTGGAAGTGGGGTGGGATATCCATGGATTTCGTGACAGGGCTTCCATGTACATCTAGAGGACATGACTCTATCTGGGTGATCGTAGACCGACTCACCAAGTCAGCCCACTTTCTACCAATCAGAGAGCAAAGCTCAGTAGAGATCTTGAGATGCCTCTACATTCAAGAGATCGTACGGCTTCATGGTGTTCCATCGTCTATCATTTCTGATCGGGATGATTGTTTCACTTCTCGACTATGGAAGGGGTTATATGAGGATTTTGGGACACAACTACGTCTGAGCACTGCCTTCCATCCTCAAACGGACGACCAGAGAGAGAGGACCATTCGGACTCTCAAGGACATGCTCTGTGCATGTGTCCTTGAATTTGGTCACAGCTGGGAGGATCATTTACTCTTAGTGGAGTTGGCGTAAAACAACATCTACCACTCCACCATTGGGATGGCACCTTAAGAGGCACTGTACGTCCGATCTTGTAGATCACCTCTGTGCTAGACTGACCCTGGGGAGTCAGAACTTGTAGGACCAGAGATGGTCCAGGCTACGACGGAGAAGATGCAGATCATCCAGGAGCGGATGAAGACTGCACAGAGCAGGTAGAAGTCCTATACTGATAAGAGACGGAGACCACTGGTGTTCGAGGATGGAGACCACGTCTTCCTATGGGTCTCACCTCGATGGGGTATACTGAGATTTGGCCGGGGCGGCAAGTCATCTCTGAGTTTCATTAGACCATTTTAGGTCCTCAATAGAGTAGGCGAGGTGGATTACTGCCTGACCCTTCCACCTTAGTTGCACCGCGTGCTTGACGTCTTCCACGTATCTCAGGTGAGGAGATACATGCACGACCAGACCCACATCATTGACAATGGGGAGCTGGAAATCGATGAAGGGGCGACATTCACAGAGGTCCCGGTGGAGATCGAGGATCGACAAGAGTGGGTCCTATGTGGACGGTCAATTCTTCTGGTGCTCATTCACTGGCAGCATGAGAACCTCCAGGAGTGCACTTGGGAGTGGGAGGCTCAGATGCGAGCTCAGTACCCCCATTTATTTCCCTAGTGTGTGTTGTAGCTTTACAGGGATGTAAATTAATGAGGTGGGTGTAATTTAAAGACCCAGAAATTTCAAAGAAATTTTTTTCTTAAATACTTTGTAATTTTTACGAGTATACAATTTCTGACGGCACTTGATTTCAAGGCCCGGTGTTCCCGAAATCAATTTATGAAGTTTTGTTCGGGTACGTTCAGTAAATGTATGTGCGGTTTTTCTATCTTTTGAACCGGTACTCAGAATTGAAATCTGATGACACCGATGAACTCACATCACCGATATTCGCTTAAGGGTACATTTACCACAGTTGCATTTTATGCGGGTTGAGAGTTAATTTTTGGGGATTTAGAATAAAATAAATAAAATTTGTAGTACACAATTTTATTTATGGATGTTAATTTTTTTCCTCCCTAGGGGAGTTATAGGTGGGTCCGACACCCACATAACCTCCGTGAGAGGATATTTGTGAGGTGGGGCCCACATGATCCCTAACCTTTTCATCTTCCCTTAACCCCCTTAACTCCTCCCCTCATTAAGGTGGAACCTCTCCACCTCCCAATCATTTATGAGGCCAGCTCCTCTCATAAATTTTGCCAACCCAAATAGATAATCTACTTTAATTAACTTGGGTGTCAATAATTCTTTTTGAATTATTTTGAATTGGTTGGAATTTATTTAAAGTTGGAGAAGTCTATTTTTAATATTTGCATAGCAAATATTTTTGGTGGGGGAACCTCTGGAGAATTAGAAGAGCTTTATTATTCAATGAAGAACACCGTCCTCCCAATGAAGAACCACCGAAGAACAAAGATCCTCTCTATCGATCTCAGGCCAAGCCAAAGGAGACTGAGCCATCCGCAAGGAATACCGATGACGCTCCATCCTCGGATCCTTCTTCCCCGATATCAACGATTTGATGCCGTCTCCCCGCGATGCCGTCTTCCGTGACACCTGACAACCACGAACCTTATTTTGAGGTAGGGGTTTGTACTATTTTAAGTAAATAATTTGTGGTCCGTTCTTTGTTGAATTTTTCTAATTTTTCATCGGTCAATTGATACCACCAAATTCGGAGGGCGTGGGCCGAACACACACGGACCGATGAACCTCCATAGTTTCTTTTATTTGTGATGGAGACCATGTTGGGAAAGTGGCAAAGAGCGAAGGTGGCGGTCGCATGCTGACCACTTGCGGAAGAACCACGAACCGCAACTGCGAGCCACTCGACTGAAATAGAGCTGGCCGGCTAAAGCCCGCCGGGTCGAAGGGAGACTACTGCACCACACGGGGCGCCGCGCTACAGAGAACCGTGGCCCATGCTCTGCGGGCCGCTTCGGCGGCGAACCATCCGGCTCGTTAGCTGATGAGGATGAAGGGGCGGCGGCACCCGTTGGTGTCGTGTCGAAGGACCGCGTCCCATGCATGTGGGTCGCTCACACCAGGAAGACTGGCCGGCTTCGGCCAGCTAGAGAGGAGGGCGGCGCCAACAGCGTCGCCGGTTCGGGGGATCGAGGGGCCACCGGTTCGAGGGATCGCCCCCCCCCCCCCCCCGTAGTGCTCGACTAGCCAGGCCGCGCTGCGTTGCACCGGGTCGGGCAGTGCCTCGCTGGGCTAGGCCGCACCCTCTCGGGCCGGGCCACGCCCCCTTGGGTCGAGCCACGACCCACTAGGTTGGGACGCATGCTTCATCGGACCGGTTTGACCCTCTGCCGGGTTGTACCCGCCGAAAAAGGTCGAGCCAACCCGCCAACCCACTGGTCTTGACAGTCTGGGCCCGTTATGATTAAATGTGAATAACATAATGACCGCGCTGTAAAGACCAGGAATTTTAAAGGAATTTTTTTTAATACTTTGAAATTTTACGAGTCAGTGGCTTCTGACAGCAGCTGATTCTGAGGCCCAGTGTGCCTGGAATCAATTGTTGAAGTTTTGTTCAGGTACGTTCAGTAAACGTACGAGTGGGTTTTTCTATCTTTTGAACTGGTGCTCAGAATTGAAATCTGAGGACACCAATGAAATCGCAGCACCATCATTCTCTTAAGGGGACCCTTACCGCAGTTGAGTTTTATGCAGGTTGAAAGTTTATTTTTGGGGATTTAGAATGAATTAAGTAAAAAAAATTACACAATTTTACTTTATTTTATTTTATTTACAAGAGGAAGTCAAGGGTGGGGCCCACACAAACCCAAACCCTTCACCACTCCTCAACTCCCCATTAATACCCCTTATTTATTACTTTGACAACTCTAGAAATTTATTATGGTGGAACCTTCCCACCTCCCTCCTCCCATAAATTATGACAATTCTTATAATTAATATCAGCGTTAATTTATTGGCACCGCTTTGGAATTAATATGAATTACATGGCAATTCTATTAATTGGTGAGCCTCCTTATTTCTTTTGCATTGGAAAATCACTTTTGGGGGAAAAGGCTCTGGAGAATTAAAAAGGGAGGCGATATGTCTTCAATGAAGAACACCATTCTTAAACGAAGAACATCCCCAGAGAAGAACGCTAAGGCCTTCTTCCTCGGACGCACCTCGACGTCATGGAACCTACGTCGCCTACGATAACGACTCTTCCTCCATCGTTTACGGGATGTCACCGTTATTCCGCGACGCCCGACTACCATGACGCCCGTCTTCCGTGTCTGGACGAGGAACGACGTTAACTATGAGTAGGGGGATTTTTATATTTCATTTATGTGATTTATACCCTCGAGCATGGAATTTAATTTTTGGGTGATGACTTGAACCACTAACGCTATGGGTACGGACTAACGAACAAGTCCGGACCCATCGCCCAATCATTCTTGATGTGCAGGATGTTGGCGACGATGAAAAAAGACCGAAACGGAGATTTGGAGCCTTTGCAGTGGATTTTGGATCCCGAGACGACTGCATGCATAGATGAAAGAAAAAATGGACCACTGAAATGACTCTGGTGGCCCATGGAAGACGGCAGCAGCGCGGGTCGCCTGCGCGGCGTCACTGGCGACTGGAGGCGGCGGCCGACACCGGCCGACCGCCTGGAGGCAGCAATTCCCCAGTGCGCTGCCGGCAGAAGCCTGCCATTACATCGGTCATGGCGGCGAAGAGGGGATCTCGAGGCCTCGTGGGATCTGGGAGAAAAGCAGTGCCAGCCTGGCACCTCGTTCGCGGAACTGGGGGCTGAGCCCCCCGCTCGACCAGCTGGCTGAGCCAGCACACATCCCCCCCTGGCCGGGCCGGGGCTGGTCACGCGGACGGGGCTGGGCTGACCCAGGGTGCGTTGGGCCGGGTTGGACTGGGCCCAGGCCCCCACTTCGGACCGTTTTTCAGTCTTTTGCCCATAACTTGACCTACAGACCTCTGATCGACGCACCGTCAGTTACGTAGGAATCCTTGGATCAAGAAATTATCTTAGGTATATGACACTAAAGGTTTCAACGATGTTTGGGTATGGCCGGGTTGGTTCGAACCCGAAACCAACCAGGCCCTTGGAGCAGAAATGCTTATAACAAAAGGACCAGATGTCTGATTGACGTACCGTCAACTAAGTTGGATTCCTTTTGATGATACAGTTATTTTGGAATACTCCACTTGAGGTTTAGACATATCTGGAGTATGGTCGGGTTGGTTTTAGCTTAAAAATCAACTTGGCCCCTCGAACGGAAAATCCAATAACTCTAAGACCAGGCATCTGATTGACGCACCATCTATCATGTTGGGTTTCTTTTTACGAGACTGAAATTTGAGATACATAAACACTATAATTAGTGACAATTTATGTATTCACCCCCTTTCTCGAGGAGCGGACCCTCCTGGAATCGAGCGTGCTGTGTGCGGGAACCGTAGAGTTGGTTGCGACTGCATCGACTACTGTACTGGAATCCTCCGTGGGTTTGACAACGACGACTACTGTACTGGAATCCTCCATGGGTTCAATGGCGATGACTATTGTTCTTGTATCCACTGTGGGTATGGCAGTATTGACCTCTGTAATTGTATCCTGGGTGGGTTCGGTAGAGTAGCTGGTCTTGTATACTTTGTGGGTCCGACAGCATAGCTGGACTTGTATCATGTGTGGGTCCGACAGATTAGATGAATCAGTGACTACATATGATCATATTTATCTCTATATGAATGATTTATACATGTTTGAGCTGAGTCTTGACATTCAATCTTTACAAATGGTGTGATTGACTTCCTTCCTGTGTGGATTGGGTTGTGATTGGGCTTGAGAGTAGGAGGTGGACTGAGATTGATGACTTAGGTATATGTATGCACACATACCTAAGTAGAGTTGGTTGATACATCGTGTTGTATCTTTCCATTGTGGTTTATCCTTCGTGGATTCTGGGAGACCTTCGGGGGTCTTGAGGTCCCTACTGAGTATTGTATACTCACCCCTTCACGGGCTATGCCCGCACTACGTTGTGTTGGATGCAGACGACGGACAATACTGGTCGTGGAGGAGTCTTGTAGAGATGGATGGTACCTGGTGGTGGACCACCTAGTGAGGCGTACACGGAGTGGACGGACGGACCCGAGGTGCCAAGGAGACCTTCTGTACCCACCCTTCAGGTGGGATTCCCGGAGGATGACTCAGTGGTTTCCGCTTTACTTTACGGATGTTGTACTTTCGTTTTCAGTTGTACTGTACTATCAGTTGGGTTTGTATACTGGACCATTTACTTTTCAGCACTTAGTTTTGTACTCAGTTTTTCTTAGTGCTTAGTTCACTTGCGTACTCTGTTGTGTTTTTTACTATCATAAAGGCAATGCCTTCTCTTTTTATCGGGATTTATGCCTTTGGTTCTAGTCACCATCTCCTGGCCTGTGGAAGGCGGGCTTGGGGTAGTCACAGCACGAGCCCTGAGGATGGATCGTGACAAATTGGTATCAGAGGAGTCGGTTCTACTACAAAACTCAGGACTATGACCTTTCCTTTTGGTGAAGCAATAATGTTAGGAGTATTGAGTGTGGTTTTTAGTCCAGGGAGTCTAGTGTTGGTGTGGGGGCCGACGTATCCATACACCAGGACCCTAAACTCTGACTTCCGACTCAGTGCACGAAGACACTGATTGCGTGTGTGTTTCCTTTCAAAAGTTTTCTTTGTGAATACTTTCTGTCATCTCAACAGGTATACTGTTTGACCGTGGTTCACCTTTTTATTTTCAGGATGGCCCCATGAAGGTATCCAGCTAGGGTTCTGAGTTACGTACGAGATGGCAGCCCACCGAGTGACGAGGCCTCGGTGCCAGCCCCATCACAGTGGAGGCAATAAAGGTACCACTACCCACTGAGCCACCGATGCTACCAACCCCAGTGGCAGAGAGTGCACGCTGACTGAGTGCATTGCACGAGTTTCAGAGATAGAGGCCGCCCATGTTCTGTGGAGATACGGACCCTCAGGCAGCCGAGGATTCGCTTGAGGCTATCGTCAGAGTTTTCAGATTGGTAGGGACACCAGCTGACCTTATGGTGATCCTTGCCACGAGTCTCTTGCACGCAGAAGCAGGTAGAAGGTTAATCTTGATGCTCCAGGTGCACGACGAGGCATCTCTACATTGGACAGACTTCAAGAGTCTCTTCCGCTAGGAGTTTGTTCCCGCCACCCTTCATGCGGTGCACATCCAGGAGTTACTTCATCTACGGTAGGGCAATATGACAGTAGCTCAGTACTCGGAGAGATTTATCGAACTCTCACGCTACTCCACAGATATGGTACGAGACCCATTCTTCAGGGCCCATTCCTTCGAGCAGGGACTGAGGCACGAGATCACAACTTCAATGATTCCCCTCAGCATCCCAACGCAGGCAGGGGTGCTAGAGTGAAACCTTTTAGAAGAGAGCTTTCTTGTTGAGAAGCCAACAGCGGTGAGACCCATCACAGGGCGACACAGAGTAGATTCTTATGTGGGTATCAGTATACATATGTCGTAGTGGTCTAAGAGGACCAGGCCATCAGGTGGGTGACCTCAGGATACAGGTTCGGTTGTGTGGGGCACATGAAATAGAGCCAGCATTACGAGGATCAGACAATGCTATGCAAGCGGCAGGTAGGGCCACATGGCTCGTGACTACCCGACCTTCCATGAAGATGAGAAGTAGAGAGTGGAGAGACCTACCAGGCAGAGGAAGAGGTTCAACTGTGGTGGTCCATAGGGAGCAGGCGGATGAGGCATAGGAGATGGCTGAGCAGTGGGCAGTGGACAACGTTTCAAGGCTATACCACCACCACCCCCAGGAGGTCCACCCTAACCACAGGGAGCTGGAGGAAAGAGGCAGGCTCAGCTTCAGGCAACAGAGGCTTACGACCACGGTGCACCTGAGATGATTCAATGTACTATCTGTGTCTATTCCACCCTTGATGCAGTTCTTATAGACACAGGTGCAAGACATTCTTTCATTGTTTCTTCTCTTGTTTGGAGCTCGGAGATTATGACGGAGCCGTTGGCTCGATCCTTATAGCTAGATACTCCTATAGTAGCAGACTCAACATTTACTCACTGGTTCCAATAGTGTGAGCTTACTCTAGGAGGTGAGAGCTTCGGCTAGGATCTTCTTGTAGCAGCGTTGAGGCCTTACGACGTCATCTTGGGTATGGACTGTTTATCTACAGTCCATGCTCAGATTGACTGTATTAGGTGCAAAGTGCGGTGTGTCCGCACGAATGGGACAAGGTTCACCTTCACCAGCGAGAAGGGAGCCTTTGCAACGTAGGATGGACTTACGTAAAGGAGAGGGTAGAAAATCACACATCAGTTGGGTAGTCTCATCCTTGGAGTGGTTGATGTGCGGAGCCCGAGTTTTCCTGTTGTGGTGGATAAGTATGCGGATGTTTTTCCTGACGACGTTCCAGGACTACCTCCTCATAGCGAGGTATACTTCTACATAGATCTCTAACCTGGGATATCACTGATATCTACCCCAGCATATCGGATGGCTCTCGCCGATCTTTGTGAGCTGCGGGTACAACTAAAGGACTTGAAGGAAAAAGGATTCATCTGACCCAGTGTTTCACCCTGGGCTTCTCCGATTTTGTTCGCCAAGAAGGAAGATGGGAGCTTGCGACTGTGTGTCGACTACCATTTCCTGAATCAGGTGACCGTAAGTAACAAGTTCCCGCTCTTGAGGATTGATGACCTCTTCAATCAGTTCAAGGGAGCATGATGGTTCTCGAAGATAGACTTCAGGTCAGGCTATCACCAGCTCAGATTTCGAGACAAGGATGTGTAGAAGATGGCCTTATGGTGTTGGTATGGCCACTACGAGTTCTTGGTTATGACCTTCGGTGTAACCGATGGTCCATCAGTGTTCATGAGTCACAAGAACAGGATCTTCCAGCCTTACCTCAATCGGTTTTTCATAGTCTCCATTGATGACATACTGATTTACTCGACTACTGAGGAGGAGCACACCAACCACTTGCTGGTCGTACTAGATACACTCTGAGAGAACTAGATTGATGGTAAGCTCTCGAAGTTCCAGTTATACTTTCGAGAGGTGCACTTCTTGGGACACATCATCTCGGAGGCGGGAGTTGTAGTTGATCCAGCAAAGATCGAGGTAGTGATTTCTTGGGAGCCACCCAAAAGCATGATGGAGGTGCTGAGTTTCCTAGGTCTGGCTGGGTACTATCGGAGATTTGTTCCAGAATTCTCTAGATTTGCAGCACTACTTTCAGCCTTGATTAAGAAGCGAAAACCCTTAGTGTGGTCTGATAGATGCCAGCAGAGCTTTCAGGAGCTGAGATGGATATTTACCAGTGCACCCATCTTGAGGTTACCGGAGGAGACGTAGTTTTCTGCGACACATCAGGGACCGGACTCGGGTGTGTCCTGATGCAGGAGCGAGTAGTGATTGCTTACAGTTCCCGGCAGTTGAGGAAACATGAGTAGAACTACGCTAAACATGACCTAGATTTAGTAGCAGTGGTCTTCGCCATGAAGATGTGGCGGCACTATCTGATGGGAGAGCGCTTTACAGTCTACTCTGACCACCAGAGTCTCAGGTAAATTTTCTCACAGAAGGACCTAAACCTGAGATAGTGACGATGGCTCGAGTTCCTCCAAGACTATGTCTTTGAGATAGTCTATACTCTTGGGAAGTGGAACGTTGTGGAAGATGCTCTCAGCAAGATATCGGGCATTCAGCTACTTGGAGAGGCGACCGAGTAGTTAGCCGCTTTGCAGATATCCTTCATGTATAGTGATGGGGTAGACTTTCTATAGTCCCTCATAGTCACTCCTCCACTACTTTAGTAGGTCAGAGAGGAACATCGCGGGGATGTTGATTGTGAGACACGACATGCTCAGATTTCCACAGGGCAGGAGCCCGATGGATTTTCTGAAGGAGGATAGCACGTCATCCTCTTCAGGGGACATACCATGGTACCAGTTGCACTACAGGCAGAAGTGCTGAGGGAGTTTCACACTTCCCCTCTAGTGGTACATCCTGGAGTATCAAAGATGTACCAAGACCTTAGACGACAACACTGGTGGCTGGGAATGAAGAAGGTTGTAGCAGAGTTCGTTTCATGATGCCTCACTTGCCAGTAAGTGAAGGCAGAGCACCAGGTACAAGCGGTCTTGGTACAACCCATAGAGGTTCTGGAGTGGAAGTGGGATGGGATATCCATGGATTCGTGATGGGGATTCCACGTACTTCTAGAGTACATGACTCCATCTGGGTGATCGTAGACCGAATCACCAAGTCGGACCACTTCCTTCTGATCAGAGAGCAGGGCTCAGTAGAGAGCTTGGGATGCCTCTACATTCAGGAGATCGTACAGCTTCATGTCGCGCCACCGTCAATCATCTACGATCAAGATGCTCGCTTTACTTCCTGGATTTGGAAGGGATTACAGGAGGCATTTGGGACGCAGCTATGCCTGAGCACCGCATTTCATCCATAGAAGGATGGCCAGACGGAGAGGACCATTCAGACTCTCGAGGACATGCTCCGTGCATTTGTCCTTGACTTTGGTCACAGCTGGGAGCACCACCTACCCTTGGTGGAGTTTATGTACAACAACACCTACCACTTCACCATCGGGATGCCACCATACGAGGCACTGTACATCCGACCATGCAGATCACCTCTGTGCTGGACTGACCCTAGGGAGTCCACACTTGTAGGACCAGAGATGGTTCAGGCTATGACGAAGAAGGTTAAGATCATCCAGAAGCGGATGAGGACTGCACAGAGTAGACAAAATTCCTATACTAATATGAGACAGAGACCACTGGAGTTCAAGGATGGTGAACAAAATTTTTTATGGGTCTCACCTCGACCAGGAATGTGGAGATTTGGTCGGGGTGTCAAGTTATCTCTGCGTTTCATCGGACCTTTTCATGTCCTCAGCAGAGTAGGAGAGGTGGATTACCGCTTGGCCTTTCCACCTCAAATGCACCGAGTGCATGACGTCTTCCACGTATCTCAGCCAAGGAGATACGTGCACGACCCGACCCACATCATCGATCACAGGGAGATGGACATCAATGACGGGGTGACATTCTCAGAGGTTCCGGTGGAGATCGAGGATCGATAAGAGCAAGTCCTTCATGGAAGGTCGATTCCTATGGTGCGCATTCGCTGGCGGCACGGTAACCTTCAAGAGAGCACATGGGAGTAGGAGGCTCAGATGCATGCTTAGTACCCCTTTTTTTCCCTAGTGTATGTTGTAGCTTTACGGGGACGTAAAGACCTGAGGTGGGAGTAATTTAAAGACCCAGAAATTTCAATGAAATTTTTTTCATAAATAATTTGAAATTTTACGAGTCTGTGGCTTCCAAAGACACCTGATTCAGAGGTCTGGTATGCCCCAAATCAATTGTTAAAGTTTTGTTCGGGTACGTTCAGAAAACGTATGAGCGGTTTTTTCTATATTTTGAACCGGTGATCGGAATTGAAATCTGAGGACACCGATGAACTCGCAGCACCGGTATTCGCTTAAGGGGACAGTTATTACAGTTTTGTTTTATGCAGGTTGAAAGTTTATTTTTGGGGATTTAGAATGAATTAAATAAAAATTGTTGTACAAAATTTTACTTTATTTTATTTTATTTACAAGAGGAAGATAAGGGTGGGGCCAACAGGATCCCAAATCCTTCACCACCCCTCAACTTCCCATTAATACCCCTTATTTATTATTACTTTGACAACTCCACAAATTTATTATGGTGGAACCTTTCCACCTCCCTCCTCCATAAATTGTTCCAATTTGTATAATTAATATCAACGTTAATTTATTGGCACCACTTTTGAATTAATATGAATTGCATGGAAATTCTATTAATTGGTGAGCCTCCTTATTTATTTTTCATTGGTGAATAACTTTTAGGGGAAAAGGCTCTGGATAATTAAAAAGGGAGGCGATCTTTCTTCGATGAAGAAAACCATTCTTCAACGAAGAACATCCCTGACGAAGAATGCGAAGGACTTCTTCCTCGGATGCACCTCGACGTCAAGGCGCCTGCGTAGCCTACGACAATGACTCTTCCTCCATCGTTGATGGGACGACACCGTTTTTCCATGATGTCTAACTATTGAGAAGCCCATCTTCCGCGCCTCAACGACGAATGACTTCAACTACGAGTAGAGGGATTTTTAAATTTCATTTATGTGATTTATACCCTCGAGCATGGAGTTTAATTGTTGGGTGATGACTTGAACCACTAATGCGGTGGGTAAGGACTAATGAAAAAGTCTAGACCCATCGTCGTATGTTTCTTGTTGTGCAGGATTTTGGCGATGACAAAACAAGACCACAACAGAGATTTGGAGCCTTCGTAGTGGAGTTTGGATCCCGAGATGACCGTAGGCGCAGACAGAAGCAAAAACGGACAACTAGAATGACTCCAGTGGCCCGTGGAAGACATCGACGGTGCGGGTCGCCGGAGAAACGCCCCAGTGCACCGCCGGCAGATTCCCCTCACGGTACCAGCCGTGACAGCGAGGAGGGGATCCCGCGGCCGCACGAGATTCAGGAGACAAGCGGCGCCAGCCTGGTGCCGCGTTCGCGGAACCGGGGGTCGCGCCTCGCACTCGGCCAGTTGGCCGAGCCCACACACCCCCCTGGACGGGCCGGGGCATTTCACATGGACCTGGCCACGCCGACCAGGCCGGGCCGTGCCCTACCAGGCCTACCCAGGGTGGGTTGGGCCGGGTCGGATCGGGCCCAGACCCCCCCCCCCACTTCGGACCATTTTTCGGTCTTTTTGCATAACTTGAGCTACGGACCTCAGATCGACACACCGTCAGTTGCGTAGGAATCCTTGGATTTAGATAGTCAATTAGGTATGTTACACTAAATGTTTCATCAAATTTTTGGTATGGTTGGGTTGGTTCGAACCTAAAACCAACCAGGCCCTTGGAGCGGAAACACTTATAACTTAATGACCGAACGTCCGATTGACGTACCATAAACTAAATTGGATTCCTTTTGATGAGCGGGTTATTTTGGAATACTCTACTTGAGTAATGGATGTATCTGGAGTATTTTTAGGTTGGTTTTAGCTTAAAAACCAACTGGGCCCCTGGAACGGAAAATCCAATAACTCTCAGACCGGGCGTCCGATTGACGCACCGTCTGTCGCGTTGGGTTTCTTTTGATGAGACAGAACTTTGGGATACATCAACTCTAGACCCCATGATAGTTGATGTATCGACCCCCTTACTCGGGGAGTGGACCCTCCTGGAATCGAGCGTGCTGTGTGCGGGAACCCTAGAGCTGGCTGCAACTGCATCGATTACTGTTCTGCAATCCTCTATGGGTTCGACAGTGACGACTACCGTACTGGAATCCTCCGTGGGTTCGACGAAGATGACTGCTATTCTTTTATCCTGTGTGGGTCTGACAGTATTGAACTCTATAATTGTGTCCTCTGTGGGTCCGCCAGAGTAGCTGGTCTTGTATCCTGTGTGGGTCTGACAGCTTAGCTGGACTTGTATCATGTGTGGGTCCGACAGCTTAGATGAATCAGTGACTACATCTGATCATCTTTATCACTATACGAAAGATGTATACCTATGTGAGCTAAGTCTTGACTTTCAATATTTACCAATGGTGTGATTGACTTCCTTCCTCTATAGACTGGGTTGTGATTGGGCTTGAGAGTAGGAGTCGGACTAGGATTGATGACTTTGGTATATGTATGGGCATATACCTAAGTAGAGTTGGTTGATACTTCGTGGTGTATGTTTCCTTTTTGGTTTATCCTTCATGGATTTTGGGAGACCTTTGGGGGTCTTGGAGTCCCTACTGAGTATCACATACTCACCCCTGCATGGGCTATGCCCACACTACATTGTGTTGGATGCAGACAACGGACAACACTGATCATGGAAGAGTCTTGTAGATCTGGACGGTACCCGAAGGTGGACCACCTTGTGAGGCGTACACGGAGAGGACGGACAGACCCGAGGTGCTGAGGAGACCATCTGTACCCACCCTTCATGTGGGATTCCTGGAGGACGACTCAGTGGTTGCCGCTTTACTTTACTATTGTTGTACTTTTTTTCAGTTGTACTGTACTATCAGTTGGGTTTGTATACTGGCCCATTTACTTTTCAGCATTTACTTTTTTTTCTCAATTTTTCTTAGTACTTACTTCACTTGCGTACTCTGTTGTGTTTGTTACTATCATAATGGTAATGCCTTCCCTATTTATCCAGATTTATGCCTTTGGTGCTAGTCGCCTGCCCCTGGCCTATGCAAGGCGAGCTTGGGGTAGTCACGACATGGGCCCCGAGGATGGGTCGTGACACGCACGTCTGATCGACGTGTCGTTTGTGGAATTGAGACCCTCGTGATGAAGAGGTCCTTTTGTGATACTCTAAGTGATTTTTGTACAACTTTGGGAAATGACCGGGTTTTGGAATGAGTGTATTTCCAACCGGGCCCCTAGAACGGAAAAACCAATATCTCCCAGACCGGGCGTCTGATTGACGTGCCATCTGTCACATTGGGTTCCTTTTGACAAGACAGAACTTCGGGATACATCAACTCTGAACATGATGATATTTTATTTATTGAACCCTTTTCCTGAGGAGCGAACCCTCCCGGAATCAAGCGTGCTGTGTGCGGGAACCCTAGAGCTGGCTGCGACTGCAATGAAAACTGTACTGGAATCCTCTGTGGGTTCGGTAGCGACGAAAACTATACTGGAATCCTCCGTGGGTTCGACAGCGACAAAAAATGTACTAGAAGCCTCCGTGGGTTCAGCAGCGACGACAACTGTACTGGAACCCTCCGTGGGTTCGGAATCGAAGACAACTGTACAAGAATCCTCCGTGGGTTCAGCATCGAAGATGAATTAGTGACTACATCTGATCATCTCTATCTCTATACAAAACATGTATACCTATGTGACCTTAGTCTTGAATTTCAATCATTATCATCGATGTGATTGACTTTACTTCTTGTGTGGACTAGGTTGTGCTTGGGATAGAGAGTTGGAGTCGAACTAAGATTTTTAACTTTAGATATATGTATGGGAATATACCTAAGTATATTTGGTTGATACTTTGTGATTGTATCTTTCCTTTAGTGGTTTATCCTTCGTGGAGTCTGGGAGTCTTTCAGGGGTCTCGGGGTCCCTAAAAAGTATCGTATACTCACCCCTGCACGGGCTATGCCCGCACTAAATTGTGTTGGATGCAGACGACAGACAACACTGATCGAGGTGGGGGCTTTGGAATTGGACGGTACCCGGAGGTGGACCACTTGGCGAGTCGTACATAGAGCGGACAATCACACCTGAGGTTTTGAGGAATCCATCTATACCCACCCTTCAGGTGGGATTCCTAGAGGATGACTCAGTGGTTGTTGTTTTACTTTACTGCAGTTTTACTAGATTTTCAGTTGTTCTATACTTACTGTTGGGTTTGTATTTCCAGCTCATTTCCTTTCAACACTTACTTTTTTATTCTGTATTACTTAGTGCTTCCTTTTTTTGTGTACTCTGTTGTGTTTCTTTACTTTTTTAAAATAAATGTCTTCCCTTTTTATCGGGATTTACGCCTTTGGTGCTAGTCACATGCCCCTGGCCTATGGAAGGTGAGCTTTGGGTAGTCACGACAAGGGCCCCGAGGATGGGTCGTGACACCATTGAAGAGATTGAGTTAATTTAAAAATAAATATACTGTAAAGACTTGGGGTATTATATTCTATTCTAATCATGGTGTTTCATGTCACATATTCTATCAAACATGATTTTGATATTATATAATCTTGGGGTTTTACAGGTATCACCATAATCAATACCTTATTCATGGTTGTATCCTTTGTATATGAGTATATATTTGTTACGTGTGATAACCATTAGCTCATAATTTATTTTTAAAAAACCATTTTGTTCCAATAATAGGAAGAAAATTTCACCATTAAATAAGTTTTTTATAATGATAGAGGCTTATCATAGATGGATATTACATCATTTTTAATGAATATTCCTTTCTTTACACAAACAGAAGCCCTATGAATATAATAGTTTAGTGTATTTGGTAAATTGGAACAAAATCCTCTGACATGGATAATTATATTCAATTCTTCCCATAAAGATATTCCCATTTATCACTCATACTTAAGACCTTTTATGATAACATGGGGAATATAAACATAATAAATGGTTGGATCCAATGATCAGTAAGGTTAAATAATAATGATATGCAAGAATAACATGAAAAAGGGTATTATAATAGGAACATAACATTTGAAGAGCGTACCATACATATCAAAGAACATAATCATGGGTCTTTACATAATGATTGGTGGATCATAATAAATGAATCATAAGTTCATTATTGAAAATAAGTCATGATATACTAACATTGTAATATGATATAGATTGTTTCCATAAACCATTGAATAGAATATATTATTTCAAGGCCAGCCACCAATAAATTCATAATTTGTTAGGCTTGGGTTGACCACCTGTGTACCTGCTTCGGGCTTGCGATAACAACCCATGTACCATCTTTATTGTCGGTATTGGGCTAAAAAACCATGTTCCCTATTGTTTTTGGGCTTGGGTTAACTACTTGTAAACCCCCTTGTTTTCATGCTTGGACTAACAATACGTGTACCATCCTATTTTGGGGAATTAGCTAATAATCAGCGCACCATCTTGTTTTTTATATTATTTTAACCACTTGTGCACTCTCTTTTTTTCAGCCATGGGAAAAAACATTTTACCCTATTATTTTTGGGTTTGGATATAAGCCTATGTACGCTACTATCTCATATAACAATTATCATTACCCAATGGGATAGAGGGACATATAAGATACACCCATTACATATTCTAAATCATATTTTTGTTTTCTACAAGATCATAAAAAATATTCATATCATAACCCTTGAAATGAAATGGGTATCAAAATAATTTCGCCATATCATAATCTATAAAAAAGAGAGAGGTCTTATAATAATTATAGCATAAATCATGAAAATAAACAACATTCATATTAATTTATTCTTAGTATAACCCATATATGAGAAATGGGTTTTCTTAAACATCATTCCATCAAAACATAAACCATTTATAGAGATAATATGAATACTATCCTTGGATAATATCCATTATTAAGAATAGGTAACATCAACATATTAAATCATAGATGGAAAATAAATTTTAATGATCATTTAAAGCATTTATTTTGGAATATATTATTTCATATTAGGAAAAACTTATTTGTAAACATAAAACATCTTCAATACCATTTTGAATGAAAATAGAAATGATATCTTTTAAAGGGAGGTTTGAATGAAATTTAAAACACTTTTTAAACATAAAAAATTTTCAAAATCATTTCCTTTATAAGATAAATTAAAATATCAATCAAATAAATTTTTTAAAACATTTTTTAGAAGAAATTATTTTTAAAGAAGACACATTTCTAACCGAAGAGTGAAGTAAAGTTGTTTAAAAAACAAATATTCTAAAAAAATAGGTAAAAAAGAGATGAAAATGAAACCATTTATTCTTACATATCATTAATAACCATAGGATAACAAAATCCATGATAATTCATGTGATATGGATTGTATTATTTCTTCAATGTAAGAAAAATCATAACCAATCACAATAAATGATGAGATTATAACAATAATGTCTTACAACACTGATAACATTGAATCATAATCCACATGAAATAATTACATGATAATAATATCAAAATATCATTAAATTATATAGATTGATGATATATCATGTCAATTGGTTAGTATACATACCTTTTAAAATAACATAGTTCTCTAACATAACAGGGATCTCAGAAACAAAAAATTAAGGCAAAAATTATTTACTATTTGGGAAAATTTTAAACCATAAACCCCATGAAAGAGATATAAAAAATGGATAAGTAAATAAAAATATATTTTCAAATAATAATCATAAAATAAATTCCTAGGATATATATACACCAAAAATAATAAAAAGGTTATGAATATATCATGTGTCTCATTAAAGTAAAAAGTGAGACATAAATACCTTACTACTTGCGTAACTTATGAATCATGTGATTCATCAAATAATAGTATAAACTGAAACTTTTAATATCATGAAATTAGTTAAATTTATGATATTAAAATTTATAAGATATCTTATACACCACAAAATAGAGACATGTGGTGAATATAGCATAAGTCTCTCAGAAAATAAAGTGAAACTAGAAATCCCCTAACATTAATTATTGAGTTCATACGTACAAATTAAAACAATAAATATAATAAATATAATTTTTTTAATAAATATATTATTGAACCATATCCATATATATAACATAACAAATGGTTTTATTATGACCTTATATTACCTTCTTATTAACAATAATAAGTTGAATTTACGTTTCAGGTAGTAACTTCTTTCTTCTTAATTTTTTTTTGATTTGTTATATCATCAGTTATATTAAATTATAATTATATTACAATATATATAATTATAACCATGATATAAATATCATATATATTTAATATATATATATTTATAATAATATCTAAAATATATAAATAAGAAATAAAATACACTGTTCATGGAGACGATAGTTCATACGTACGCACCAAAACTATTTTAATTTTCTAATTTCTTAGATAAAAATAAAATGATATGGTATTATATTATTCAAGAATAATTATTATGTGACATATATAAAATATTTTTATTAAAATCATCTTTAATAAATTCTATGTATAACACAAATGAATCATATTGCTTCGTGAGGCTCTAGTCTGCTGTATACCCGAACAATGTTATCATATTCCCAAAAAATAGAATGTATGATTGTATAAGTTATATAATAATTAAATAAGAATAAATAAATAATAAATATAATATATATCATATATAAACATCATTTATATCATTATTCTAATCTTTTTAGGTGGTAATGGAAGAACACACAACATCGATTCTTGAGGTAGTTGTCCTTCGTACACAGGAACGATGCTTATGTATCATATTTTATTAAATTTTATGTGGTTTTAGGAAGTACCCTTAAAAATATATTTTTTATATAAAACATTTATTATATAATCTGTATATTTGTCTAATTATGGGATTTTGGGACGAAATAAAACAAAAAAGATCGTTGAAGAGCGTCACCTCTTCTTTAGGTCGCAGCTTTTGTTTTTTACCAAAGGTCTTCCAAAGTTTGATTTATCCCAAAAATAAGGATATTAAGATGAGGGGGGAAATTTTGATGATATTTTAATGGTCATTGGCTGAGAAAAAATTCTTTATGGTTCATGAATAAGTGGGGAGAGTGAATGCACTTTTATAACGGAGGGGGAGTGGCATTCTTGTAATTAATATAAGCTAAGCACTATTGGGAGGTCTCCCTTGAATCATGTACCTACCATAAAGATGAATTTTAGTTAGAATAGGGAATATGGTATAAATATGTATATAAAATGGGTTTCTAAAATTTTATTAGGCCCTTTTACATTTATGTTTGAAGTTTAGTCCCTTCGCCATCTTAATTTTATCTTAATCAATGTGATTAATATTAACTGATTTGACAAATGATTTTTGTAAAATATTTTTTTATCCTTATTAGAAATTATAAATTATGATGATTAATCTATGTACTTTATTTTATTATATTCATATAAAATATGTGGAGGAAATTAGTTTTAAATTTATCCCACAGACAAGAGGAGACAACAAATTTTTAAAGTAGAATGTTCAAAAGTGTGAAAGAGTTTATATCAAATGTCAATGTAAAATTGATTAAAATTACTTAAATAGAATTATTATATTTATAAAGTAACTAATTATAAATTAAATCCAATTAAAATTATAATTTTTTATTTTAATTTACTTAGGTGAAAATTCAATTTTCAATAAAAATTCAGTATTTTTCATTATTCATCAAATAATGAAACTACTTAGAAAAATACCAAACATTCACCCAATAATAATGTTTAAGTTAATTTTTAAAAAGTTAATTCTTTTTTTTCAAAAATAATTTATAAAAGTGCCGTAATTGTTTTTAAAATAAGTCCTCTATTAAATGGTGGTAAAATTATCATTTTGGAAAATACATCTTTTTTATTCATACAATTAGATTTACTGTTAACTATTGTCTTCAAACTGATTAAGTTAAATATTAAATAGTTTATTGAATATCATATATATTTATTTATTTATTTAATTTAAATCATTCAACAAAAGTGTTTTTTCTAATTTATTGAGATAAAATGTGTTTTTTCATTAAAGAACAATTTTTTTTAGAAAAGGAATTTCTTTATATCAAATAGTTTACTCTCATTTTTAATTAATTGGATATAAAAAAATTCATCTTATATATATGTGAAAGTAATATTATCATAATTTATTTATTTTTATTCATAATATTTTTTAACATTTAGATGAAAAATATATATTTATTATAATAATAATATTGATTTTATATTGTATTTCAGTAAAACAAGGACTTGTGAGTAACACATGCTATATAAGGGACTCAGTATTGTGTGTAATGTAATATAATATTGATTTGGAATGTATTAAAATCTTTATATGGTGTATCATTGTAACATACCATAAATTCTAAAATTAGTTTTATTAAAAATATATTTTATTAAATTGAATTATTTATAATTAAAACCAATTAATAATATTTTTTATAAAAAAAATTATTTTAAAATAGAAAATGAAATTATTATTTTTAATTAATTTTATTATAAGATAATTATACTACTTATAATTAACTATACCAACTATTTATCAATTTCAAATTAATATTTTTAAAAAATGATGTTTTAGAGTATTATTTTGTTTTAAAAGAATATTCTAATGTATTTATATTTATTTATTTAATTTTTTTAACAATGTTTATCAAGAGATTATAAAATCTTTTCGATGAATAATTCCTAAATTTTAATTAAATTATATTTCATAATGTTTTATTATTATTTTGATTTAAAAATATATTAAAATACTGAAATATTCTTGTTATAAGTTATGAATCTACTCAACATAAATATTTATATTTAATGAATGATTATAAATAATAATTATAATTAAAATATTATCCATATAATTTATATAAAAAAATAATTAATTGTTTTTTATGAATTTTTATTTTCAAAATATATTATATATATGTGTGTGAGATTATAATTAAAAAATATTAATAAATCTTTTTTATAAAATTATTACTCTATAAATTTTTTATTGAAAATTAAAATATCCTTATATTTATAAAATTAATATAATTAATATATTGAATATTATTTATAATAATAAACTATAAAAAATATAGAATCAGATATAGGTGTTATAGGCATCTTTCTATGGTTAAGGGGAGAAAGGGTAGGCGTTGATTGGGTGGCTGGGAGGGTTCCAAAACCTAAGAGTCCCGTTCTGGGATCTTCGAGTCAAGAAAGATGAGTGTGGGAGAAGGTGAGTTCAATCTACCTTGAGGGTTACAACCAAAGTGAATCGAGCATTATGTGAGCTGAGGATGAACATGACAGGGGAGATCAGCCGACGGTGAGGGTTCAATCGAACTAGTGAGAGAAATGGGTTGTAGGGGAGTCCGACCAAATTCATTTGGGGCCTGATTGGTCTCGTTGGGTCTCAGTTTTAGATAGGGGTTTAGAATTATCCAACCTAGTTCAAGGTAGGTTTTGTTTTGATTTTTATGATCATGAATTTCTTTTGGATAAACACTGATGTATGTTATTTTTGGTTTCTCAATTTTTCTTGGTCGACATATGTCATTTTTACCACTGTAATTTATGAATTATTTTTCTGGTCTAATTGTCATTATTTTGTATTTTGGAGTTGAATTTGGTCTGAAAATGTCTATTCTATTTCCTTGTACTTCATTTACAAAAATTGAATTAGTTAATAGACATTTTTAAACTACAAATGAGCTATTACAGTATTTTTGTTTTCTTCATCTGAAATCCTAGCTTGCACTGCAAGCTTGGATCTATCTTTTTTTTTGCAATAAATGCATTATGTGTGCACCTAAAATTTGGATGAAACAAATTTATAGTCCTATGTGTGTGTTCAAGGCAGCATAATTTCTATCATTTCTTTATCTTATGTAATTCAATTCAATTAAGGGTGTAATAAAATTATTTTTAAATTTTGGTTATTGGTTTTATTAAATTATGTAAGGTATATGTTATAATTATTTATTTTCATTTGATCATTTATGATCCTCAAAATTAGTGTTTTAAAAATTAGATAGTGTCATGAAACTTGTTTGTGTAAGGGATTAATATTTATGATCAAACCTATTTTGAAAGGTATCACTTTATTAATTAATTATTTTTATTATGGGATTTATGCATTTTTTTCAATGGATTTCAAAACTTTCATTTTTATTTACTTGATCATGATTTATTTATATTATGTTAAAATCAATTTATTTAATGGTGAATTTATTATATATAGGTATTACAAAATCTATGTTTTATACAAATATGAATCTCAAAATTAAAATTTAATTTATGATATATATATATATATATCCCCAACATAAATATACTTTAGTATACATTTTTCATACTTTTAAGCATTATTATGTTTTCTTATTGATGTAATTTAGTTGTGTCTATATATATATATATATATATATACATTTAATACTAAATGTTAATATTATACATCAATTATTATTTCCATGTTTCAAGCGTTTTCATTTATGATTTTTTCTCAATTTTTTTAACTATTCTTAATTTATTTATTTACGATTAACAAAATCTTATTATATGTAGAAATTAAAAATTAAGAATATCATAATTCTATCATGTCATATACATGTCATTTTAAAATCATGATTATGTCCATACATTGATGAATCCTCACGACACTTCATACATTAATATATACATACATATAAAAATGTGTGTACATAAATGTTTCATCACTGAATAAATTATATATTGTTTTAAACTACATTTTAAATGGATGTTTATTGGTTTATAGGAGAAATTTTTCTATATATGGGTGATAATTAATCTTCTATGTAACTGAAAAGTGTATATATCAAGAAATTTTTTGATTTCATATCTAAAAAGTGAATTTCTATAAAGGTTTATATTTATACATAAGTGGATGTGAAAATAATGTTTTTCATGTTTTTAAATAAAAACTGTAGTTAGAGTATATATAAGTAAATCATGTTTAAAAATGTTTTTTGAAAATATGGAAATTGAACATTGTAAATATTAAAGGGAATTGGGTATTGGTTGCAGATATGGTTTCAGATTCCTCCAAAATAGTTCGAAGTAGGTTTTCTTTTGATTTGAAAGACCCTGAGTTTCTTTTGGATAAACAATGATGCAGGTCATTTTTGGTTGTCTGATTCTTCATGGTCTATATAAGTCATTCTTCTACTATAATTGCTATCTATTTTTATAGTCAAATTTTCATTTATTTCATTTTTGAGTAAAATTTGGTCTACAAATGTCTTTTCTAGTGTCCTATAATTCTTTTATTAAAATTCAATCAGTTAATATATGTCTTCATACTTCGGATGAGCTATTATATTATTTACATTGTCTTCATCTGAAATCCATGTTTTCTCTGCAAACATGGACCAATCTTTGTTTTGGATAAAAAGTACTTCTCTGTGCACCTATAATTGGGTGTAATTAAATTTATAGTCTCATGTGCACATTCAAGGAAATGTAATTGTCCTCATTTCTTCATCTTGTGAAATGAAAATCATGTAATGGTGTACTAAAATAATTTTTATATTTTAGTTCTTGGATTTTAGTAAATTATGTATGAGATATTTTATAATTATTTATTTTCAATTGATCATTTATGATCCTAAAAAGTTGTGTTTTAAAACTCATATAATGTTGTGAAACTTGTGTATACAAGGGATTATTATTTGTGATCAAAAATATTTTGAAAGGTGTGACTTTAATTAATTAATTATATTAAGGGGGTTTAGGAATTTTTATCTAAGTATTTCTGAACTATTATTTTAATTTACTTGAGTATGATATATTTATATCATGTTCAAATCTATTTATTTCAAGGTGAATTTATTATATATATGTATTACAAATTTTATGGTTTATACAAATATGAATCTAAAATTTTCATTTTAATTTATGATATATATATATAAGTATTGTCGACATAAATATACTTCAATATTAATTTTTCATACTCGTAAGAATTATTTTTTTATGGATGTAATTTATTTTTGTATATATATATATATATGTACATTTAATAATAAATTTAAAGATTATAAATCATATATTATTTCCATGCTTTAGGCATTTGAATTTTCGACTTATTCTCAAAGGTTATAACTATTATTAAATTAACTAAATATTAATCTATGTAGAAATTAAATATTAATAATATCATAATGATATCTTGTCATATACATCTCATTCCCAAATCATGATTATGACCATTAATCGATGAATCCTCACGAAACATTATAAATTAATATATGTATACATATAAATATGTGTGTATACAAATGATTAATCATTGAATAAATTCTAAATTTATCAAAAACTACATTTTAAATGTATATTTAGGGGTTTATAGTAGAAATGTTTAATTACGTAGGTGAAAATTAATCTTCTATGCAACTATAAAAGTGTATGTAATATGAAATTTGGTAATTCCAAGTCTAGAAAGTAAATTTACATGATGATATATATTTATACATATGTGCATGTGAAATTAATGTTTCTATATGTTTTTATATAAAAATTATAGTGAAAGTGTATATAAGTAAATGAAGCTTAAAAATGTTCTCAAAAAGTAAAACACTTGAACATAATAAATATGTAAGGGAATTGGATAGTGAACCCATACATAGATAAGTAGGTAGGCCCAATACAACAATAAATGTTTCACGTGGCCATAGAAGAGTGTTTTTTAGAATCTTTCATATTGTTTTTAGAAAAACACTGGAATATGATTAAATAAATTTTGAATGTATATATTTTCTATAGTTTAATAGTATTTTTAATGCATATGTAATTTCAAATAAATGTATTTCAAGATATATTATGAAAATTATCATTAAAAGAATATTTTTAATAATATTTATTAATTATTTTAAAACCCTTTACTGAGAATATCATATGCTTACCCCTTGTTTTAATCTATTTTTCTACAGGTTCAATAATGTCTCTAGTGGAATTCAATTTTTTTATGTGGCTAGCTCACACAGTGTCATTTTGTTCATTTTATTTTATTCTTGTACAACTCTGATAAATTGTAATGTTTGTCTACTCTCCAAAACCTAGATCAGTAAAGTTCCACAAATGCATATATATTTAGTTTCTTTTAATAAAAAAACACTACATATTTTAGCACCAACATTGGCCAATAGGGGTATGTGGAATTATAATCCTTCAATGAAATCCATATAATAATAAGAAATTATTCAAAAAAATAATAAATCATAAAAACATGGGTGTGTTATATTCTACCCCCTAAAATGAATTTCTCCCTCGCCATTTGTTTGGGTCATTAAAGGTTTAATACCTGAAAGTTACTTTAATAGAAACCCACATTATAAAAATATTAATTCTAAAAATATATTTAAAAATTTAAATGTGAGAATAATATGTTTACCCAAAGAAACTCATAACATGGTTTCCACATAAGGTCACATAGGTGGAAAGTGGAAACATAAACATAAAAGAGAAAACTAATACACACATTCTAATTGAGAGTGATATAGAACATGATTAGTAGAAATATAAATATCATAAATCCATAAACAAAGGAGGATTGAAAAATATCCTTGATATCAAAAAATATAACAATAACAGGACACAATTTTTTCAATAACCTACTCATAATGTTGAATACAGTTTCACAAGAAAATATATATACCTGATTTCATCTACTTTTATATGCACAATCTCAACCTTTGGATATGCGTTGAAGAATTCACACCTTATATCTTATAATAAGAAATTAATATGTGTTTTTCATTCTTAAAGCACTAACAGATCATTAGATCTATAAAATAGAATGACTGTTCATTCTATCTACCTTTATTTTAAATCACATAAAAATGGTTATCATATGTTATCAAATATGCAATAATCATCATATAGTGAGATTTTAATTTAATATATAAAACCTTCTCTAAATATTATGATAAACTATTCTATAAATGGTTAACTTATAACCCTTTTGAAAGATGAAAATCAAAAATATTTAAAGATAAGGTCATGAAATATCTCAAAAATCAACTTTATATTGACCTCTCATATATCATAAAGTTTCTCATGGTTTCCACATAACAATCATGTGAATACCTTCCTCATGAAATATTTTTGAAACATAGTAATAACATGAATTACCATAAATACATATTGAAAACAATACACACTTCTTCATTCCTTATAGAGAACACAAATTATTTCATATATTCCTTAAATACAAAAATGATGTAAACTTCATAAATGACAACATAAACCTATTTTTCAATAAATTTGTTATCAGTTACAAGGGCACTAATACAATCCAATTTTATTTATCCTATTTAATAATAACTTTATCCAAGATAAACACAATTTTCTGAACACTTGGGACAGAGTAATGGTTACCTACATTTGATCAAAATATCACATTTCCATTAAATAACTTATCTATGTCATTAGCAACATTCAATAGATTTTTTTGAAATCCTTAATGAAAAAAATTACATCATGATTCATATAAAATAATTCTCTAATTACAATACTTTTACATATTAATAATCCCACTTATATGTCAAATGATTAACTAGGATTTGTCATCTTATTCCTTAATACCCCATTCCAAAAATAAGAAATATGAATCATGTCTTAACATTCATAAAAGTCAATTTAATCATGATTATAAACAATACTATTATAACAACATATATCTTTCAAATGTTACTCGTGGTCCTATCATAAACATTAGAAAAACCATTAATCTTAAAACCTTGATGATTTCATTCATGATATTTCCCTTGAAGGCATTGATTTTTATAATGCTGATACTTTCCACAAATAATTCATTCTACTGTAGATAACACCTTAGGGTAACCAATATTACCATCTATTTTATTAACCATTCTCTTCTTTTTTTCCTTGGAAATTAATAATTCTATGGCCTTCATCACCACACTTAAGACATATTCTCTTTCCATAGGGATGTTTCCTTCAGTGATTATTCCCACATTTTTGACATATAAGAAACTAAATCATCATTCCTGAATGGTCATCATCACATAATAAATCATATAAATCTTTAATTATCATCTTAATTGTGTATGAGAGTTGGTTATGGGGCACATTTTCAATCATGTTCCATGAAAACTAATTTGGGATAATCACAATGTCCTTTACTCCATTCATCATCCCATTTGAATAATCAACAAAAAAATTTCCATCATATTAAATGTTAACCTTGTTCCTTCAAACTTATTCCATGGATTAAAACCATAATGAATATTTTGATAAATCATTACCATATTGGAAAACCTCAAAATTATAAAAAAAACTTACAGAATGTCTAGATCATGACAGAAACATAATTAATTAAGACACCTTATGTTAATCCTTGGTTATTCATATTAATCTTCTATTTAAATCCTTCTTGATGGTTTTCAAAGTTATTTTGAATTACCAATTCAAATCCACATAGAGTGTCAAAATAT
The DNA here is from genome assembly GCA_963277665.1 of Viscum album. NCBI lineage: Eukaryota > Viridiplantae > Streptophyta > Magnoliopsida > Santalales > Viscaceae > Viscum > Viscum album. Next base: position 2,102,292,131 of record OY728140.1, on the reverse strand, counting down.
GAGTGCATCAATGCCTATTTTTATGCATCATTTCCCAATCAATTCTAGATCAATACGATGTTTTTAGGGTTGTTACCCAAATTTAAATCTATGTTATAGCCATATACACTTTTAGTATCTATAAATTGATGTATTATGATGAAACTTAATACTGTATCCTTTACCAAAATTCCATAAAATTTTCCAAATCATTGAACCATCCTTAGAGTTAACCTTAGGAAAATCACAACACCCATCCTTAGAAATACCCATAAGATTACATTTAATTTATTTTCATCATAGATTGAAATGGTTAACTAAACATTCCTTTGATACAAACTATAGAAATTTATTATTCTCATACATGGATATGAAAAAAATTATGAATATTCAATTATTTATATGAACACATGATTGAGTATTATAACTGTGTAGTGTATTTGGAAACATGGTACACAATATTCAATATAATAGAAATATCATCAACAATTCCCACAAAGATCCACCCATTTAGTGATCACACATAAAACCATTATTCAGAAATATAGGAAAGGAAAAAGTGTGATCTTAGATTCTCAGTAAGGGTAAATAAAGGTGATATGGAAGCATAACATTAACATAAATGTATCGAAAACCGAGAATAATGTTTTAAGATAACACCTTTCATATAAATGATTATTATCACGAGTCATGGAATAAATAATAACCATTCATAAGACATGAATCACAATAAAATTAAATAACATGAGTTTTGAGATCCTAACATTGGAATAAACATAGTTTTGTCCATTCAACTAAACATAAGAAAATATTTTCTTCAAGGATATCCATGAATACATTCATAATGTGTTAGTCTTGGGCTAACCACTTTTATAACTTCTTTAGGCTTGGGCTGACAACTCATTCACCCTATTATTTTCAGGCTTATGCTACAACCTTTATACCATCTTGTTTTTATCCTTGGGATAAAAACACATATACCCTCTTATATATTCTCATGAGATAATAACTCATGTACGCTCTTGTTTTCAGTCTTGGGCTAACAACCCATAGACCCTATTGTTTTGAGGCTTGGGAAAAAAATCTGTTAACCCACTTGTTTTCAAACATGGGATAACAAACCATGTACCCTATGATCTAATATAACATTTATCATTACCCAATTAATTGATATGAGATACATCTCCCACCTATCACATATAGAAACCCATATTTATTTGTTCAAAATAATCATAAAAATTAATCATATCATGACCCAAGAAATTAGATGGGTATCTTAAAAATTCTGTAATATCATAACCTATGGAAAATTTCTAGGATTTATAATCAGTATAGATTATTCCATGAAAATAAACATCTTTCATAGTAATTTAATCTTGGTACAACCCATGAATGAGAAACAGTTTTTCAGAATCATCTTTCCATCAAAACACAATCCTTTTAGAGATAGAATATGAATGGTATCCTTGGATAATAACATTTTTAAAGAATAACTAAATTTAATATATATAATAATAGATTAATTTTTTTGGAAAGATCATTTAAAACATTTAATGGGGAAAATATCATTTTTTCTTAGGATAGATTATTTTTAAAACATAAATCATCTTGGAAGCCATTTTCATGGAAAATAACCATATAAAATTATAAAGGGACTTTTAAAATTATAGAAAAAAACCTTTTTGAACCTAATTTGTTTATAAATCATTCACTTTTAATATGATCTTAAATAATCTCTTAAAACTACTTTTGAAAACATTTTTTATAAAGCATTTTCTAAATAACATTGATTTGCAACCGAAGAGGGAAATAATGTCAAATGTTTTTAATTTTTTTTATTATTGACTTTATTAAAAAATATTGAAAAATTGTACCATTTGAGAAAGATATCATAAATAACCATTATATATTAAAATTTATGATAATTATTGAGGTATGGATCATAATATATCATCAACTGATTTAGGATCATAAAACATCCCAATAGATGATGAGATTATAGCAATAAACTCTTACCAACTTGGTAAAATTGAATCATAATCACAATGAAAAAACTAAAATTATATGATATTTAAAATATCATGAATATAATAAAATTCATTATATAATATTTAAAAGGGATACTATATAAACCTCATAAAAGAATATAGGTTTATAACATAACATGTGTCTCAAATAAAGAAAATTTAGTAAAAACCCATTTACCGGTTTGGAAACATTTAAATATTAAACCTCATGAATGTGATATACTAAAATAGATATGTAAATACCAATATAATTTATTATAATATTCATAAAATAAATTCTTGGTTATTATATACATCATATATAAAAAAGAGGTGGTGAATATAGCATGTGCATCATAAAAGTAATAAACGAGACAAAAAACACTTACTAATTGAGTAACCATCGAATCATGGTATATGTGAAAGAATAAAATCAATTTAAACATTTAATATCCTTAAATAAATTAAATTAATGATATAAAATTTCATAGGATATTATATTCACCACATAAAAAAATGAGGGGTGAATATGGCATAATTCTCACATAAATAAAATGAGACTAAAAATACCCTTACCTTAAGTCTTATCATCCTTCATACATTTTAAAAACTCATATATTATAAATATAAGTTTATTATGCATATATTTAATAAAATTATTAATATATAAAACCATATATGGTTTTTATGAACTTTTTGAACTATTTATTAATAACACCAAGTTAATGTAACGTTTCCGGTAATAACCATTTTGTTTTTCGTACAATATTTTATTTTTTATTTTTTTTCTTACATTAAACATTATTTAATGGTAAAAATCATGATAAAAATGATATAAATATAATATATAGATTCATTATATATGTGTTTATGAAAATTTATAAATTAAAGAAATAAGTAATGAAATACACTGTTCACAGAGAGGGTAGAATGTACGTATGCATGGGCACTATTTTCATTTTCTTTCAATATTGAATGAATGAAGAGAATATGAAATATTTTAATTACACAACAATTTTTAGGTGAAATATATCACATATTTTTAATAAAATCATACTTAATACATTTCATTTAGAGCATGAAAAAATCACATCACTTCGCGAGGTGACAGTCCGTCGTACACACGAACGTTGTTATCATATTCTCCAAAACGAAAATCATGAAGGTATGTGTTATTTAATAATTAAATAATAAAAATACATAATAAATATCATATATATAAAATATATATCGAATTTACACCATTATTCTCAACCTTTATCTGTGGAAATGGAAGAAAAATCAAGATCAGTTCATGAGGTGGTAGTCCTCCATACTCATGAATGATGATTGGGTTTCCCATTTGATGGAAGAGTGTGTTTTTGTAGGTATTACAATTAATTTTTTTTTATATTTAAGTTTAAAATATTATTTTATATGTATGATATGAAATTAATTTATGGGTCATGGGAAAACATATAACAAAAGGAGTTCATTGATGAATGCTAACTCTTCTTTAAGAGTATTCTTTTGGTTTTCACTAAAGGACATCCTTGGTTGAATATATTAAAAATGTAAGTATTATAGGATGAGGATAGGAATTATTTGAATATATTTTCACCAGTAATAGATGATCCAAATATCATGCTATGTGTGAATATGTTAGGAGAGTGAATGTTATCTTATAATGGAGTTGTGTCATTCTTGTAAAAACATAAATCTAAACACTATTGGGAGGTCTCCCTAATAACATGTGACTCCAATAATAATCCAATTTCTAGAAAATAGGGTATATGCTAGAAATATTTACATAAATGTGTTTTTATAAAACAAATATGTCATTTTATCCATTAAGATTAATGTGTCGTCCCTTAGTAAACTCATTTTCTCAAAATCCATGGGATTAATTTAAATTAATTTCACTAATCATTTTGGTCAAAAATTATGTTGGAATTATTATATATTATATGTTATGATTACTCAAAATATGGAATCCATTTTCCAAAATTAAAATCACATATGTGTAATAAATTAATTTAAAATATATCCCACACATGGGAAGGGAAAATAGGTTTATAATGTGAAAATGGAAAAATGTTAGAAAGGGTTTATAAAAAATTTCAGTGTGGAATTGAAACCGACGACTTCAATTAAAATAATTGATTTATAAATTAAATATTTATACATTAAATAAATTATAAATATAATTTAACAATATATTACTTATAATAAAACTCTGTTATCAATTATAATTCACAATTGTTCCCCATGCAACAAAAAATGAAACTTTTCAAAAAAAAATTGAAAATTAATTATAATATAATTTTGTTGTTACACATTAAAAACTAAAGTCCAATTTTTAAAATATAATTAATAAAAGTGTTAGAAATTATTTTTGAAATAAGTGCTCTATTTAATGGTGGTAAAACTACCATTCAGAAAATTATATCTTTTTATACGTAAAATTTGATCTATTCTTATCTATTGTCTGGTAAAATTATAAGATGAATATCAATTAGTTTATTTAATAAATAACATATAATTTTCATTATAATCATTCCGATAAATTTATGGGTTTAAATTTTTGAGATAAATCATGTTTGTTTATTGAAAAATTAATTTTATGAAAAATGAATTTATTTATTTTAAAATAATTATTACTCTCATTTCTAATTAATCGGTAACCAAAGAATTAATTTTATAAACATGTTTAAACCATAATTTCGTAATTTATTTATTATTATTCAAAAATGATATTCCAGACTCTAGGTTGTAACTATAATATTATATTAATATTAATATTAATTATATATTTTATTTCAGTACAAATCAGTCTTTCTTGTATCACAAGCTATCAAAGTGTATCAGTATTTTGTGTAATGAAATCTAAGCTTAGTGTTTTATGTAGCACAAACATATCAAGGTGTAACATGAAATTAATTCTATCAAAAAATTTAAATTCATTCAAGAGAATATAATTCTAAAAAACTCAGGGTGTAAATTTCCAAAAATTAATTTGTTGGAGTGGATATAACTCTTCTTAAATACTCAATTTTAATTCTTAATAGTATCATAATGTTATTTATATTATATAAAAGAGATAAAATAATGATGTTATGATTCATTTGAGAAAGATATTCTAAATAATGAACCATATTGAAATTCCCTAATAATCTATTCAAAGGGACAACCTTTAAATTTTTTCTAATAGTACAGTAAATGAATATAAGGAGAGTTAATGATATTCTCATTAAGGGAGGTTTTTTTATTCAAATTTAGATGTTCATGGTTATCGACATATTTTAATTATAATTATTATTTTTGAATATTCTCATCTAATTTGATATAATTTTATTCTTTGATTGTTTTGGTTCTTTTATTGAATAAGTTGTAGGATTTATATGAGTTTTAGTACCAAAGAAACATTTCCTAACTAGAATTTATCAAATTACACAAGGCTGTCTTTAGAGATAATAATATAACATTTTCATCCAAAAACATTGAAATATACAACTTTAATAATATTATTATTCTAAATCTCATGATGGTTACTATTTGAGGAATGGAATTTTAAAAACAAATGTTATTGTATTACAATTACTATTGACTGCCACTACCCAAAACTAACAAGGGAGTATGAATTAATTTAATATTGATCTTGAGTGTTAATTAATTTTTTGATTCAATATTTTAACAAACAAATTGTATTAACGTGTTCTAAGAGTTTAAAAAGTATGATTATAACCTTTAAAAGCACAAATTTTATCAAACTCATTATTATCAATGTCCCCCCATGAAAACTTTGAATAAAAATGATTTAGTTACCTATTTCCTTTTTGATCTTATTTGTAAATATAATAAAGAATTTAAAAGTGATATATTTGTGTTCCCATGAAAATAAATAACTAAATATTTGATAATCACTAATAATTTTAACAGAATATGATTTTCTCTAATACATTCAAATTGGGTTAGTCAGAAAAGTTCCTGGTGAACCAGATAACAAATTTTTTAAGTTTATATTAATTTTTTTATATAGGTTTTATGTTTCTTACTAACCTATAAATATTTACATAAATAATATATTTGAAATTAAATATTTTCAAATATTATACTAGTTGATTTCTGTTGATATTAATGAGTGTGTGTGTGCTACGATGACCTACGAGTCAATTCCAAAGCCAAAACTCACTATATTAAATACTAAAATAGTTAACATGTTTGGAATAATGTTATTTTAAATCAATATTATAATCATTTTGAAAACAAAAATCAATAATAAAAACCATTCTTTGAAATTTAAAAAATTAATTTTCTATAAAATAATTTTAAAAACATTGTTGTGTAATTATATAATGATTAGAAAAATATGTTTTAAACCAAAAACCTATGAAATATATTATATAATAGTGGAATTGAGAAAAATAAATGTATATGTACCTTTGGTTTTACTTCCTAAATTTCCACTGGAGGTCACATATCATTAATCAAATTTTTTTATGTTGATTAATTTCAGAAGGGTCACCACACATGTGTCAAGATGATCCATTATCCATACACCAAATTCCTTTTTTGTATTCATTCATTAGCCTCATTTCCTATAAAATTAAAATATTATGGTTTTGGTACTGAGATTTTTTATCTATATATTTTATCTTTTTTTTACTTTGGATCCAAATTAGTTCTGAAAATGGTTCTTGATATGATATACTATAAAAAATAGACACATTTTTTCTTCCATATTGAGTGTCTTTTATAATAAATTCATGAATTAAATAACGATTTGTAAAAAAATTATTTGAAATGTATTTTTGAAATGTTATCCTTTTGTAGTACTAGAATTATTTTAAAAAAAAAACAAAATGATTTTTATGTTTTGTTGAGAAAATAAAATTTTATTTAGAGATTCTTATATTTGTATGAATTTAATTATAGATTTTTTGAGATTATAAATAGTAAATTATAATTTAGTAACATTAATTTGACTAACAAATTTTGATGATAATTTATCTTTTTCTATGATTTGATACTTTTCATTGATTATGATTATTTTTATGCACCTTGTACATTAAATTTAGTTATTACAATACTTATTCAGGTTGATGATTAGTATATTTAAGAACTCTATAGCATAGGTTATTGGAAGAATAAGAAGAATAAGGGTAATTTGAGGAGGAAGAATAGGGGTAGTTTGAGTTTACTTCATTATGAATGTCTACATTGACTATGAGACAATTTACACATTCATCAAAAAAATTTCATAGGGATGGAGACTCATCAATTTCAATCCATTTTGAAACCATGATGATTTTGTTTCTTTTATTCTTATTCTACTTATTCTTATTTTTGAATAAAGGTCATTTTTAACTTATGTTTCCCTCATTTTTTAAATAAAATAAATCCACTTCTAATTCACATTGATCATCCTCATTTTAGCTTATTGGTTTGATTTATTTCATTTAAATAGTTTTTTTCACCTTCTATAATTTCTAATAAATTTCATCACCATCATAAGAAATATCATTAATTTCATTAATGGAAATTTAATTTTATATTTTACTTATTTATATTCCTTATTTTTTATGTTATTTTTATATCATAATTTTTGAGAGATATTTTTAGCTTCTAAATTATAATTTAATTTATATCCTTTCCTTCTTGTATTTCCATCACTTTGGGTACCAAATTGTTTGATAAAACTAGATTTATTTCAATTATTGGAGTTTCTATAGACAAATAATGACAAATATATTTTCTTCCACTGAAAATTGTAGAAAATCATGTATACTTTTCAGTAATATTTTCAATTGTATTCATACTAAATATTTTAAAAAAAATTAAATATATATTAATCCTATTATCTTTAATTTTATTAATTCTTTCAAGAGTTACTTCTTTAAATTTATAGATTTCTTGAGGGGTTTTACAAGTTGAAATGTGATTAAAAACTATAATATCTAAAGAAAAATTCTAACCATTCATAGATTTGTTATTAAATTCAAAAGAATATATGCCATCAAGAGTCCCTTTTTCAACTAATTCATTAGAAGGAGTCAAGCAATGCATAACACTTTTACAATCTATATTACCAGGAAATAAGGACGAGTAATTTTTCAAATAGCTCTAGTCTGAACCATTAAAAAATAGTGCATGGCCAATTGAGTGTCCTTCAGGACAGTGAAGGGAGTTTGAAAAAGATTCCATTTAAAAATATTCCATTTAAAAGGATCAAACATTAAAACCAGTTAATATTTTAAAACTAAAATTAATTTTGAAAGCAATATTTTTCTAATAAAATTAAAAATATCTTCTATGAGACCAAATATAGGACATAGATAATGTGATAATAGTATGAGGTTTCCACTAAAAAATCAAAATTAATTCTCTAAGACCAACGGGTCATGTAATAGTCTCTAATCCATCGGGCCTTATAAGGGTTCCACCTGACCCCTTGAAAGGTGGATTATCAAAAATAAAAAAATGAAGGCCTTTGGGCCACTCAGATTATTCAATCATATAAATTAAAAATAATAATAATCAAGTTAATTCTATAAAAGATGATAATAGAATATTACATAAAGTGTAAAATAAATGATAGAAATTAAAATGTCACACCTTGATAAAGGACTTATTAAATAGCTCAAAAATGATCCATTAAATCACTCTAAGAGGGGTTTAGGGGGTCATATTTTTCCCTTGTATTTATCCAAATATCATGAAACAATTATGAATAAATAATCCATTTGTTTTAATGAAAAAAAAGAACCCAAGAGGAAGAAAAAATCCTTTTGTTATGATAGAAACTAAGAACCTAAACTAAGATCCTTGGTTTTAATGGAAACAAAGTGAAAATATCCTTCAATTTAATGGAGTTCATTGGTTAAAGATGAATAAAAAGATGATAGAGTTTTTTTTATAAATTATTAACCAACAATTTAATTCTATGTCAGGGATATTTAAGAAGAAATTAATGATTATTTAACAGAGAGAGAGAAAAAAATAGTAAGAATAGTGTTTAATAAATTACATGAAGGGAGAAATTGGATAAAAAGGAAAAAATAAAATAGAAAATGGACTGAAGACATTGAATCCCTTTAATTTTAGGAAGAATATTGGAGATCTTTTATAGAATCACTACAAGGATTGATTCAGAAGAAAAGAGTGATCGTAAAGGTTTTATTTATTCCTAATTGAGATCAAAACCCCGTTAATTATATATTTATATCCTTAATATGTTATTTTAATCTTTTATAATTCATTATGATTAAATTAATAGTATATTGAATTAAAGTTATCTTGGAAGTATTTAATGAAGGTGTAATCTATTTTCTCAAATAATTTCACACCATGAGAGATACATTTATTACATAAATTTATTTATTCTAGAAAAACATAAATCATAATTGATTTAATATGTAACTAAAATAAGCCTCATGAAATGAATTATATTTATAAAACTAATACACCGTCACTAATCCCCATGAATTCCATTTCAAATGTGAAGAGAAATTCCTGTGAACCTTCACAATGTGAATATTATTTCATAATTCCAGAGAGTTTATAGTGATTTGAAAAAGGCGTGAAGTTTATATATTAAAATTTCAAACTCCTTTAAACTCCAACTATTTATATTTCTTCCTTTGGTGATATATAAAAATAATAACAAAAATATATATAGCACAATTGATAGAAGTTAACATAAGTGATTGTGATCTGAAAAACACATTAAGGATTAAAGAATAGGCAATGAGAAGATTTATATAATTAAATGTATAACCTGATGGGAGAGGAATATGAAAACATCATTTTAGTACCTAATCAACTTACTTAATTTTTGAATAATAACATTAATTGTATAGAATTACCTACTTCGTATTATAAAGATAATTTTTTGGTTGTGTCCTCTATAAGAAAAATTCCTCATAGATTTAGTTGAAATTATGACACCCTCACGTAGAATAATGGATCAAAAAAATTGAGAAGTTATTTTCTATCATCTAATATGTTTAATTAGAGAAAGACACACTAGTTGTTAACTATATTGTGCGTAAAGCTGTTAAGTGGTCTACACTAATCAAGAACAGGAATCCTAAGGATAAAATTGATTCCATTGAATGGGAAGGAGTCTAGAAACTATTTATTGTAATTTTTTCCCCTGAGCTATACATATTAAAATACAGGGGGGTTTATTATAATGAAGAAAAATGTAGATGAGTCTATCAGTTCTTATAAAGAAAATATCACAATGCTTTCATGATATACCTCTAACTTTTTCATCAACAAAAAATGTAAGTGGGATAACTTATTATTTGGATTGAATACATATCTAAAAAAAATTTCTATTTGAGAAAATAATAACTATAAATATATTATCCATCGCTCCCATAAGGTTGAGATGAATATTGTTTATTCTCATTGGTCTCATGGGGTTAAAAAAAGTGTAAAATAGAGTTTAATTTTGTTGGATCTATAGATAAATACCATGGTGGAAAAAATCTCAACATCCCAAGAATCAAAAATGTGTGAAGAAGTATCTAAAAAAATATCTCAAGGGAACATGTAGTTTCTTCTTGTTATGGAAATAAATTCATAAGGATATTAAATTTTAGTTAATGGTGTAGAATCCCGCTAATTCTATTGAATAAAGGAAGGTTCTAATCAACACTGAACATATAGTCCAACGATTCAACATCAAGAAAGACTTACATTATATAATACAATTCCCATATCCCTGGGTTATTAGAGATAATAATTGACAACAACATTTAGGTCATAGAGGAGAAGGAAGGCTAGAATCTATTAGTACATTTTAAGTGGATCCCAATATTGACATCCTGGTATGTGTGATATTTATTTATTAAAGAATAGATAATCTATTATTTGATTATGGTTCTATAAATTCTTTTATATAATTTATGTTTAGTAGTATTATTCAGATACCACCTCAAAATATATAGGTTTAGTTATATATGAGAAAAAAATGGGGGTACTGTTGCATCCCATCTATATAACTCCTCCCTAATCATTTTTTTCAACTATGGATCTTAGTAAATATGATCGAACTTACTTTAACGAATTTTGATATTATATTTAGCATAGATTATTTATCATTATATATAAATACAATATCAAATCACATGACCAATAGATCACTCTTCAATTATTGAGTCAACCACTGATTTGTTATAACTTTAAGGAGTATGGATATCCTTTTGAACTTATTCTCATGAACTAATATTATTACTTTAGTAGAAATAATATTTAAGTAAACTGATTGTGAAAAAGGAGAGAATCATTGTTGAAGACATACCAATATTTATGGACTATACTAATGCATTCCCTGAAGATTTTCCTAGTGTTTATCTTGATCATTATAATGAGTCCTTATTTGAACTTATACATGGATATCTACCCATATCCAATACAGAAAACATAATAGACACCATTTGTTTGAAATAAATATATAAGAAGTTACAAGAGAATGTGATAATGGTATTATATGCACAAGTTCTTCACTGTGGTGTGTGATGATCTTCTTCATTAAATATAAAGATTGGTGAATACACCCCAGTAATTATTAACATGAACTAATAAAAATTATAATAATGAATTAGTATCCACTACCATGGATTGATGACCTATTTAATATATTGTGAAGGGATTATTATTTCTCTAAGGTAGACCTTAGGTTAATTTATCACCAATTAAATGTGTAATTTCCCAAACAAAAATTCCAATGAATGGTTCCCCGAGGTCGGTGGATGACATAGTCTCAAGCACATCTTCCAGAATTACAGAGGATACCGACTAGAAGTGAGGGACTAGGGTGTGTCTTTGGTGAGACTATACCCCCATTATCATTTTATATCATAGTATAATAGATATAAAAATCAATAGCAGAATCATATACAACAATAAGTAGAGGGTATGGAATTTCCATTGGGATCAGCCTATGCTTGCACGGGAAGCCTAGCTGAATAGCCATGTGAAGGTGGAGAGCTGATATCACGATGAAGAAGTTGGGAGGAGGAGTTCCAAGTGTAGTCTTTATATTTCCTAAGAATAATGAGTCATGTAATATCTAAGCCTATGGGCCCTGTAAGGGTTCCCCATCATCCCTTGAAAGGGGGGTTATCAAAAGTTAATAAAAAAAGAAGGCATGCAGGCCATTCAGGGAATAAAAAATCCAGAAGTGTCTCACATACATTGATTATAGTACATGTATCTATAAAAAATCCAAAATAGGTAAAAAATAATATATTATAATAAACATATCTAAAATATCATAAATAAAAAAAATTTCTACCTCCTAATAGAATCATGAGCCTCATTTTGGTCCCATGATCCCCTGCTCCAATGAATGGTAGAAAATAAACCATTAAAAAGTGGTTGCTTTCCCGAGTCTCTACCTGCATCCAAAAATTCTAATTTTGTACCCAATGGTGGCCTGAAAGGGTTGTGACACACAATCCTAGTATGTATCCTCCCAAGGATCTATACAATTCTATGTAGTTCAATAAAATAAGTAACACAATGCATAGGTAAATAGGTTAGTAGTAAATAAATGTAAATATTACCATAACATGTAACTACTAAACTAGTGACAATGAAATATTCAATCAAGGATCCTAGGAAAATATGCTCAAGATCCTCTAAAATATAGTCTACAAGTAGATGATAATAAGAACCATGAATTCTTCGTATAAACCATATGAACATATCAAACATAACCTTTCTTTATAACCAGATGAATCAAAACTTCCATGGTTGAGGCATATAACCAAACATGTCACATTTAACATAGTAATGCTATATATTATAAATGTCATACAATGAAGGGTTAGAACCAAGGTGTGAAGATCAAGGCATCCTCATTAAGTCCTAGGAGCTTCTTGATGAAAAATCGATTAGGAACTGGTTGGAGTCCAAGGTTCATTTCATACCAAGCATGTCCTACGCGAATCCAAGAAAGTTGGATCTATGGGGTAGCAGGGCCCGAGGCATCCCAGGTAATCAATACCAAAGGGGCATACCCTTTATAAAGAATCCAAAATTGTGTTCAATATCCACTAATAATAATCCAATGCATCTATTAATTCCTTCACCATTTAATACTATTTATCATTTCATACCATATGAAATTTCATACAATATGAGTCTACCCACTCATATTTCAATTTTAATCAAAATTAAAACGATGATTATAACCACTCATTTAACCATAACTATAATCAAGGCATGAAATGAGTATACCATATCTTTAATAAAATTTAGAAAAATCTATTTTATCAATATAAGTTCCATATAAACCATTAAATTCAAGAGGATCAACAAGTAAAAGAGTGAACACATCTCCTAACTAACAATTTCAATCCCATTTAAATATAATTGATATTCCTTTAACAAGTAAATAATAATAAACAACCCATGGTTGGTTCAACATGTGGAACGGTAAAATGGAACACCCATGGGTAGCCTTGGTTGTGGTAACAACCTCCAACACATCTAAATTGAACCTAAAGGTATCTCTAATAGGTCCAATTCACTTATGTAAATTTATAATTTTATTTTTGGCCCATTCCATAATGTCCAGCAGGAGGAAAAATGAAAACTAGGTATATAAAGAACCAAAATTAATGGGGAATGTATATACCACCTACTGTGGCTTAGTATTTGAGTTATTGTCTAGTATCAACCCTATATTCAACTCCGTTTGAGAGAAAAATAAATATTGAATGAAGCACCTTAAAATAGGGAAAATTAGATTTTACATAAATAGAGTTGTCAATGACAAGATGAAAAAAATGACTAAAATACAATCGAGTAGTCACTGATGCAAATCCAGTGAGATTTTCCACACTTGAATCGGAGATCGAAGGAAGAAATAAGATCAATTATAGTTATAGTCGTCAAAGGATGCTCTCAAAAGGCATTGGATATTGTGAATAGAATGAAAGTTAATATTAGTTATAAAAATAATTAAATTTAATTTAAAATTATAAAATAACACAATATTCAGGGGTCTGAATAGTTTAGGAACACCATTTGACAAACCGTGTGCCAAACTATATGGATAGTTGTAGGATTAGGGAACCTAAATGGTCTCCTCACATAGTTTGACTAACCATGTGGAAAATATGAGAAACCACCTCATAATATTACAGTGTTTGTTGCATAGTTGTGCATCCCAAATCACATGGTTTGGACTAATGGTATGGCGTTCTCCTACTCTCTGCCTACAACTCGCTCAATTTTTTTAACCATCTGGACTACCTTATATTATTTACACTAACCAGGATCCTAGATTATTTCACACTATATATTGGGTTACAGGATCTGAAAAGGCCTCATACACCCTTGATACTTCCCTGATCTCAAATGGAATTCACATTAGGCAATACATAAACATTCAAATTGAAATATAAGTTATTTGAACCTCATTTGAAAACTCGAGTTCATACAATATCCCACCTTAAGGAAATGTTTCCTCCAATTTCCCTCTAAAGGGTTATGAATATTTGTATTGGAACAACTCTCACCACTGATCACGTATGGCAGCCTCCTGATCCAAAGTCTCATCTTGTAAACAATTGTGCTTCCATAGCAATCATATTAGTAGAACAGAACGTCCTGAAAACCCATCATTATCATATAAAATATACAAACCGGATTTTCCTCAATGGTTTAATCAAATAGTAACTCAACCTCCTTGGTCTCAAAATCATGAAATGTGTATGAGTGATAGCGACGCTACAAATATTCATTGAAGATGTAATGCTTTCTTTGGTACCCTTGAGGTAACTAAAGATAATAATATACCTTCTTGAGTCTCTCTAGATTGTTTAATGGACCGAAATATCACGATGAAAGCTTACCCTACCTCCAGATCCAACTTTTTCCCACCCTTGGTGACAAAGGTACAAAGACCCAGTCCCTGACCTAAAACTCTAGAGGTCTTCTGCAGTGATTAGAAAAATATATCTGTCAATATTGTGAAGCATCTATCCACTTCTAAATCATCAGGACCTGCTAAGAAGTATCTTTAACAAGAAGTTGTCCAAGTAAAGCTACCCCACCTCCCTCTAACCATAATATGGTTGATTGATATGGATTACAGTCCAAATCCTCATAATTTTTCTTCAGCATAGTCTGATGACAACTATTAAAGTTGTAGAACACAACAAGGGATATATTCCTCTCCCATGAGCCCCGAAGTATTGGACGCATACTTGCTGCATGTCCTGAAGCACCTGTATCATATGATCTGAATGGCCATCAGTCTGAGGATGGTATGTTGTGATCATAAATACCTGTGCACCCAACGAAATATGCAAACTCTTCCAAAAAATAGATGTAATGCAGGCATCCCTATTTGAAATGATTGAGCATATGATCCCATAGAGTCATACTATTTCATGGATGTACAACCTCCCAAAATCATAAACTCAAAATGAATACTAGATATGTATCTAATGTAATACCTTTATGATTCAATTAACAACAACCAACTTACCATCATTACCTCGAGGAAACCATATTAATCTGAATAATACATCTATCATGACATCATCCCATTTCTACTTTGGAATAGGTATCTGTTATAAAAGTATAGATGGTATTTGATGTTTCACCTTAACCTAATGAAAGGTGGAATACCTCATAACAAAAATAGGTACCTCACACTTCATACCCTTCCACTAGTATAGACGGTGTAACTCATGGTATATCATGGTGACTCCCAAATGTGATGCTCATGTCGAGGCATTAAACTCATGCATCAGCTCCTCATGTATATTCGCTGGAACCCAAACATGAACATGGATACAAATAATCTCGCCCTCGCATATGGCCCAAACAGTTGGTGGATCCTCACATGCCACACTACCCCACACGACTAGGCCCTCATAATTTGAAATCATCTTTATCCTCAATCTATCAAGTAGGGTTGAGGTCACTGTAATGGTTGTTTGAAAATTCAACCCTTAAAAATCATGCACCAATAAGTGAATCTCAATGAAAAAATCCATAGGTTGGTACTCTCTACTGGACTCTTGAACTATTTGTATATGAGTCCACATGCTCAATGCATCAACCACTTCATTTCCATTCCCAGGCATGTAGAAAATCTCGAAGTCAAAATAATGTTGGTATTGAACCCATTTTCGATGCTTCATATTCAAATCACAATGTGTAAATGTTAACTTAAGGATTTTGTTGTTAGTATATATAAAAAAATTACCTCTAAGAAAATAATGTCTCTTAATGAATAATACGTGAACAAAAGCTACTAACAAGAGATCGTACATCCCATAGTTCATCTCGTGTGTCCTTAGTGGCCGAGACCTGTATGTCCTAACTCTACCCCTACATCAGCATTGGTCCATGAACTATACCCAATGTGTCACAATACATTATCTAGATCCTTACCTACTCTAGTTTTATGGGGACTGGTGCTACCATCAACAATCCTTTCAACTGTTGAAATTCTAACTCACAAAAATATGACCATAAAAACATCACACCTTTCTTAGTCAAGCCCAGGAGTATTGCTACTAAGAGTGAGAAATCCTATATGAAATGAATGTAGTAACCATCTATCCCTAAGAAACTCCATATGTTAAAGAAATTCTTGGGCTGTTCCAAGGAAACTATATCTCTTACCTTCTCTTTATAAAGTTATACTCATGTGTTTGAGATAATGTGTCCTAGTAATGGAATCTGATCCATCCAAAAGGGGCACTTTGTGAGCGTAGAATATAACCAATTATCTCTCAGTGTATCCAAAACGACCTCAAGATTATTGGCATGGTCATTTGAGTGTGAGAATAAACCAAGATATCATCCATGAAAACCACCATAAACCAATCCAGATAAGGATGTAAGACTCAGTTCATCAACACAATGAAAACTGTTGACCTAACCTGTTTTGATAATCCCAATTATATTTTAATATGTATTTATAATATTATGTTGACAATAGTATCAAAATAATCATTGAAATATGTTAATAACTGTTTATTTATTTTTATACATACTTTGAAATAATTCTAACTCAATCTGGATATGTTCTGCATAGAACAGATAAGTGTTAAGTTCAATGGTACACACATAGCTACTGATACAGACAAAGAGATAGACCTAATGTTATAACAAGAGCTACCGATATGAAGATCACTGATATAAACAGATACACAACTACTGATAAGGCTAAGTACACTGGTATAGAATAGAGATACCAATATGTAAGTCTACTAGTACACCAAAAGTTTACCATTAGAGTAAGTCTACCGATAAGCATAACTACCGATACGGGCAGACCTACCGATACTACCAGACAGACGAAGGGCTACCGATACAGAGCTGCTGATACAAAGTTCACCGATAGACAGAGCCACCGATATAAGTAGTTACCAGTACAAGAAAGTTACCAATAGATCAAAGCTACTGATAGAAGGAGTTACCGGTACATAGAGCAACTTTTACACTGAGTAACTGCTACTGATACAAGGAGTTATCGGTACAAGAACAAAGAACTATCGATAGGATATCACCACTATACAAAGTCCACCGCTACAAGTCTACTAATATATAGCTACTGATGAAAGATGATTGTTAACCAGTCACTACTACTTAAACTATATTTCTATTTATTTATTAATCAATGGTCATATTTGATGATTTTAATGCATGTACTAGTATTTAATGATAGTTGTTGGTATTTCAGGGAACCGTACCTTGTACCTATGAAACGGTATTCATTTTCATTGTTGGGGCTAAAAGATATAAAAGGAAAGACAAAAGCCGGGTATAACTAGTTGTGAAAAGAAGTGAAAAAGCTGCTCGGTGTAGAGATACACAAAGATACTTATTTGAACAAAAGGAATACATACACAAAATCTTAAAGTGGTGAAGAACTTTTGCTGGAATCTAAGGAACATTGTTGTGCTGCAAAGTCTATTGGAACCTCGAGCGAGACTTGAAAAAACTGAAAATCAAGGAAGCAAACGACACTCAGTTTTCAAGACAAAAACTAGAGAAGGAATCAGAAGCACTTCTGCAAAATCAAAAGGAGTCTAGAGCTGCATTTCAAATAACTAGACCATTCTATACTCATATCTACTCTCTTAGTGATTATTTTATTTATATTTTGAGCAGTGTGTGTGCTCTATATTTTTAGACACACATTGTCTCATGTGCTGAACTGGAGTATTTCTAAATTATCATAAAAAACTTTTATAACACTCTTGTATCCCACTGTGGAAAGTGGTAGAGGTCAAGTGTGACCTGGATAGCCTGTGTGCTATTGCTTTTATATTTTCCCATGAATAACTGTGGTAGAGGTCTTAGTACCTAGACGGTATTTGCACAATTCACTACTGGAATGGAGAGCTATACCAACAGTTTGGTGCCAACGGTTTTAGAAAACCGTTGGCATATGTGGATTACAGACCTCTTCCCCAACGGTTTCATTAAACCGTTGGAATATCTCACTATTGGACAACTTTTACCAATGGTTTATGTAAACCGTTGGGAAAGCTTGATTTCAACCAGCTTTTACCAACGGTTTACATTAAACCGTTGGCATATCTAAGACTTTTCCCAACGATTTTGTTGAACCGTTGGTAAATCTTGACATTCAACCACATTTTCCCAACAGTTTAGTAAAACCGTTGGGAAAGCTTCATATCCCAACGGTTTTTAAAAACCGCTGGGAAAAATTCTCTCCAAATACAGTGAGCCCCAAATTCTCTCTTCGTGCGACTACAGCCCTAAAATTGATTCTCTCTCGACGCTCTCTCCTTACGGGTATTGGAAACTCCATCCATCCTCTTCAATCAAACAACTTTTCTGTTCAAGACATCAAATCTGTAAGTCCTACCTCAGTTCTAATTTTCTTCAGCTATCTTTTCTATTTTCTATTTTTTATTTGACCTAAATGTGAGCGATCTCTATATACCCAGATTGAGAAACTCGTTCCACTTGATAGATCCATCTTAAATCAAAGAATTTTTTAGTTCTACACTCTAAATCTATAAGTACTACCTTTGTTTAAATGTTTTGCATCTATAATTTTCGTTTTCTTTTTTAATTTGGTATAAACCTTTTTGGGATGTTTATGGTGTGGAATACCCAAAAAGTGCACTTTGATTTGTTTTTTTGTCTTTCTTCAATACTTATGTTTCATGATTGTATGGATCAACATTATTTGAAGTCTACATAGTCAATCCTTTCCTGTATTTAGTTAACTATATGAACCAATGGAGGTGCTGGTGAGATGTATCCCCACTCAAAGATGATAAAGAGTTTGTTTAGTCATATTGTCTCGAGGTATGTAATGGATATAAGTATGCTCCATGTGAAGTGATTGTGGATGGTTGGGGTAGTGGCGTAGGTGGTTTTCCATTTTTTTAGTGGGGTGATATGGTAGTATCTATGCACATTAGTTTAGTTCAAAAAATGGATATGTGTTTTGTATTTATAGTTTTTGTTTAAGGAATAATGGGAAGGTTACTGATATTGAGGATGAATTGGATGTTGGTTGGGTGATGGATTGGAATTGTGATGTTGTTTGGATTGGGTTTAGATAATTTTCAAAGAATTATATGGGGATTTCCTCTCTTTAACAAATCCCCCCTCCTCCTGGACCATGGACACCCCCCTCTTGGACCCTAGACACCCCCCTTCTGGAACTTGGACAGCCCACCCCCTCTTTCTTGAAACCTGGATAGCCACCCCCTCCTGGACCCTGGACAACCCCCTCCAGCCTCCACCCAAGACCTTGTATAGTCCCTCCTCCACCCTCCACCCAGGACATTGTATAACCCCTCCACCCTCCTCCATGGTCCCCGGACAGCCCCCTGGACACCCCCTAGATAGCCCCCACCCTCTTCCTTGGACCCCAGACAGCCCCCCCCTCGGACATCCCCCCACGCTCCTCATCGGTCCCCGAAAAGTCCCCCGGACAGCCCCTATACATCCACCCCACCCTCCTCCCTGGACCCCGGACAGCCCCCCGGGCACCCCCCAAATAGCCCCCTGGACTGCCCCCGAACAGCCCCCGGTTAACCCCCCACCCTCCTCATTGGTCCCCGAACAGCCCCCCCCCCCCCCCCCCCTCCTCCTTGGTCCCCGGATGACCCCCCGGACAACCCCCTCCTCCTTGCCCCCGGACAGCCCCCCACCCTCCTCCCTGGACCCCAGACAGCCCCCCCACCCTCCTCCCTGGACCCCGAATAACCCCCCGGAAAGCCCCCCACCCTCCTCCTTGGTCCCTGGACAGCCCCTCGGGCATCCCCCCACCCTCCCTGGACACCAGATAGCTCCCAGGATAGCCCCCCACCCTCCTCCTTGGACCCCGGACAGCCCCCCAGACTTGAATAACATTTTCCCATTGTACCACTATGTATTCAAGTTAATGAGACTCATATGCCTTATGTATAATTCTATTACAAGTTGATTAAATGTTATACCTCATGGATGATATGTAATTGTAGGCATGTTGATTTTACATGCCTTTTTTATTTCTATGATCATGCAATGTTATTTAGGATTATTCTATTTTTTTATATCTTGAAATATATGAATTTCTTGGTAAGCGTATCAATTCATTCTCATCAAATGCATGTGATTATATTCTTTAATTTGAATACAAATCCTTGTTGTACATTCTCCATGTTATGTGAATTATGCCTTGTTTGATTTGGTTTACTTGTTAATTGTTAGGATAAGACATGGGTTACAAGTTATGGACTCATGGATGGACTCTTCATGCTTATAGAGAACGATCCATGAGTCATATGTGACGTGTATGAGTCAACCCCGCCAAAAACTGAGCCACGGTGTGGCCGGGACTACTCGAACTGTATCTCTTTGGTTAAAAATGTACTAAATTGTAAGTGAAATCAACAACTGACATACAGGAAATGGACCAAACGCCTTCAGATTCTATTAAAACGTTAGGACAATGATCCATGGGTCATATGTGATGTGTATGAATCAACTTTTCCTTAATCTGAGGCATCGTGTGGCCGGGACCACCCAAACTGCTTCTCTTTTGTTCAAAATGGACAATATTTTACGTACATACGCCAAACCGATCAAACAGATTCTGATTGTGTTTAAACTTTATGAAAATTATACCTGGATCATATGTGACGTGTACGAGTCAACCCCGCCTCAATCCGAGGCCCGGTGTGGCCGAAACCACTCAAAGTGCCTCTCTTTTTTTAAAATGTATTTAATTTTAAGTGAAAACAAAAATTGACATACGAGAAACCGACCAAACGCCTACAAATTATGTTGAAACTTTAGGAAAAGAATACATGAGTCATATGTGACGTGTACGAGTCAACCCCGCCTCAATCTGAGTCCTGTTGTGGCCGACACCACTCAAAGTGCCTCTCTTTTGTTTAAAATGAACTTAATTTTAAGTGAAAACAACAACTGACATACGCCAAACTGACCAAACACCTACGGATTCTGTTGAAACTTTAGGAAAACAATCCATGGGTCATATGTGACGTGTACAGGTCAACCCCTCCACAAACCGAGCCACGATGTGGTCGAGACCACTCAAACTCTCCCTCTTTTGTTCAAAATGGACTAAATTGTAAGTGAAATCAACAACTGACATACGGGAAACGGACCAAATGCATTCGGATTCTATTGAAACGTTAGGAAAATGATCCATGGGTCATATTTCAGGTGTATGAATCAACTATGCCTTAATCTGATGCGTCGTGTGGCCGAGACCACCCAAACTGCCTCTCTTTTGTTCAAAATGGACAATATTTTACGTACATACGCCAAACCGATAAAATGGATTCTGATTGTGTTTAAACTTTATGAAAATCATACCTGGCTCATATGTGATGTGTATGAGTCATCCCCGCCTCAATCTGAGGCCCGGTGTGGCCGACACCACTCAAAGTGCCTCTCTTTTTTTTAAAATGTATTTAATTTTAAGTGAAAACAACAACTAACATACGAGAAACCGACCAAAAGCCTACGAATTATGTCGAAACTTTAGGAAAACAATACATGCGTCATATATGATGTGTAAAAGTCAACCCTGCCAAAAAATGAGCCACGTTGTGGCCAGGACTACTCAAAATGTATCTCTTTTGTTAAAAATGGACTAAATTGTAAGTGAAATCAACAACTGACATATGGGAAACGGACCAAACGCCTTTGGATTCTATTGAAACTTTAGGAAAAGGATCCATGGGTCATATGTGATGTTTACGAGTCAATATCGCCTCAATCTGAGCTGCGGTGTGGCCGGAACCACTCAAACTATCTCTCTTTTGTTTAAAATAGACATAATTTTAAGTGAAAACAACAACTAACATATGAAAAACCAACCAAACGACTTCTTATTCTGTTGAAACATTACTAAAATGATACATGAATCAAATGTGACGTGTACGAGTCAACTCTGCCTCAATCCGAGCTGCGGTGTGACCGGGACAACTCAAACTGTCTCTCTTTTGTTCAAAATGGACTAAATTGTAAGTGAAATCAACAACTAACATACGGGAAACTGACCAAACACCTTTGGATTCTATTTAAATTTTAGGAAAATGATCCATGGGTCATATGTGATGTGTAAGAGTCAACCCCACCTCAATACAAGGCATCGTGGGGCCGGGACCACCCAAACTGCCTCTCTTTTGTTCCAAATGGACAATATTTTATGTACATACGCCAAACTGATCAAACGGATTTTGATTCTGTTGAAACATTAGGACAATGATTCATGCCTCATATGTGACGTGTATGATTCAACACCACCTCAATCCGAGGCCCGGTGTGGCCGAAACCACTGAAAGTGCCTTTCTTTTTTTAAAATGTACTTAATTTTAAGTGAAAACAAAAACTAACATATGGAAAACCGACCAAACACCTACAGATTTTGTTTAAACTTTAGGAAAACAATCCATGGGTCATATGTGATGTGTACAAGTCAACCCCGCCTCAATACGAGCCACGGTGTGGCTAGGACCACTAAAACATTCTCTCTTTTGTTGAAAATGGACATAATTTTAAGTGAAAACAACAGTTGACATACGTCAAACCAACCAAACGCATTAGGATTCTATTGAAACATTAGGAAAACGATCCATGGGTCATATTTGATGTGTAAGAGTCAACCCTACGTCAATCCAAGCCACGGTGTGGCCAGGACCACTCAAACTGTCTCTCTTTTCTTCAAAATGGACGAAATTGTAAGTGATATCAACAATTGACATACGAGAAACAGACCAAATACATTCTAATTCTTTTAACACTTTAGAAAAATGATCCATGGGTCATATGTGACGTGTACGAGTCAACCCAGCCTCAATACGAGTCACCGTGGGGCGGAGACCACCCAAACTACCTCTCATTTGTTCAAAATGGATTAATATTTTACGTACATATGCCAAACCGATCAAACGGATTTTGATTGTGTTGAAACTTTAGGACAGTGATCCATGGATCATATGTGATGTGTACCGGTCAACCCAGCCTCAATTCGAGGCATGGTGTGGCACTTATTGAGTCACAAGTGATGAGACTCATATGAAAATACCTTTTCACCATATATTCTAAAAGTGGTTGTCGTATGAAGATTGAAATGGGTGTAAATAATATTTGATTTGTTGAAACTCTGATTCAACTGTACTGGATGATTTTTTTCTTATGAAGATTCAAATGGGGAATTATTAACCATGACTCTAATCAAATAGGTGGTGTAATCAAATAGGTGGTGTTCTTTTTTGTTGTTTTAAGTCTGTCACTATTTTTAGTGCTGTTTTTTATGCAGGTGTATGCACTGGAGGGGCTACTGGAGGGGCTTTTGTGCAACAATTCTGGAAATACAGAATACCAATGGTTGTAAACCATTGGTATACTTTGAGAAATAATTATACCAACGGTTCAATAAACCGTTGGTAAAAACCATACTTAAACATATCCCCACGGTTTCATTGAAACCGTTGGGAAAACATCTATACCAACGGTTGTAAACCGTTGGTATAAGATCAAAACCATTGAATTCCCAACGGTTTTATGAAAACCGTTGGAAAAAATACTATACCAACGGTTGTGAACAGTTGGTATAAGATTAGAATTATAGTATTCCCAACGGTTTAGAACCGTTGGGTAAACCTATACCAACGGTTCTTGTTGAACTATTGGAAAATCCATACCTAGAGTGGGCTATACCAACAGTTTACTGCAAACCGTTGGTATATATCTTTCCCCACGCCTTACTTCCCTACGGTTTGGACAACCGTTGGTATAGAATATACCAACGGTTCTCCAGCCTATACCAACAGTTTAGAACCATTGGTATATCCTTTATTTCCAGTAGTGATTGTTAACCTCGATCCATGTTGTGGATCAAAATTTATATAAACTGTTTGAGAGGACTAAGTCTTGGCTTGAGACAGAACCTCTTGTTTTACACTGTTGTGCTTATTTTATTTTGTTTTAAACTATTGATTATTCTGATACTAAGTACTTTAAATATAAATTTGTTTTAAAGTAACTCTGATAGTTAAACTAGCAAGTGTTTTTATTTATTGTAAAGCATTAGGTTAGCTTTGAATGGTAATTAATCTTCAGATTGAATTAACTGAGAACTAATTAATCTCTTGAAAAACTAACTGACCCTTTAATGTATTACAAATTCACTACAGTTTAGATTGTTATTTAATTTGGGTAATTTTAATAAGAATCCTTTTAACAGAAATTTTAATTGGAACTCAATTCACCCCCCTCTTGACTGTCCACTCCGACCAACATTTGGTATCAGAGGTGTTTGTTATTTATAAAGGATTTCCAAATACTCGATTTTTCAACTGTGATTTTAGTAATATCTTAAAGATCATAAATTTATATTAGTTATAAATTTTACCACTTTAAATATATTTGCTAAAATTTAACTATGGAAAATAGACTTGAAGGTTCTACTACCAATAGTCCATCGTTCTTTAATGGTACAAATTATTCCCAATGGAAACATAAAATGAAAAGTCATTTAGAAAGTATGGGATTTGAAATCTGGACTGCTATTGAGACTCAATATAATATTTACAGAAACCGAAAGAACTACTTTGGATAAACCTACTAATACTGCATACAATTATAACTATTAAGTCATGAATGCTTTGTACTGTGCTTTGGGTGATGAAGAATTTAATAGAATATCTGCTTGTAAAACTGCTTTTGAAATCTAGGACACTTTGGCTATTTCCCATGAGGGAACAACCAATGTTAATGAAATGTGATTGAATACCTACACTATTAAGTATGATAATTTTAAAATGAAGTCTGATGAACCTATTTCTGATATGTATCTCAGGTTCAATGATATTTTCAACACTATGAGATCACATGGAAAAGCTATTCCTGCAAAGGAGTAGATAATGAGAATACTAAGATGTCTGCCAGAAAGATGGGGAGGCACATCAGTTTCAATAAAGGAATCATGTGATATAGGTTCACTACATGTTAAAGAATTAATTGGTAAGTTGATGATGTATGAAGAAGAGCTTAATGTAAACAATGAAGGAGATGATGAACCGAGGAGGAAGTCAGTAGCATTTAAATCTACTACCTCAAAGAGCAAGGACAATAAGAAAGTTAACATACCTACTGAAATCTCAACAAGTGAAGGTTCAGATTCTAATAGTGATGAAGAGATGGATCAAATAGCTATAAGGTTCAAGAATAACTACAGGAAGAAGAAATTCTTCAGAAAACCAAATTATAAAGGAAAATATGACAACATAGTTCATTGGAAGAAGGAGTGGAAGAAAGCTGATAAGGATGATGAGATAGTGTGTTATGAATGCAAAAGGAAATGAAACATTAAGGTAGACTGCCCGAAGTTAAAGTTAAAGAAGAAATATGACTACAAGGATATAAAATATAAGAAATCCATGAAGGCAACCTAGAGTGCTTCAGAAGATAGCACAAGTGAATCTGAAGTTTCTGATTTTGAAAATAATCATTCCAAAATGTGTTTCATGACTAATACCTCTGAGGTACCTATTTCCCCTATGCTGAATGATTATTATTCTGGGAATGAAAGTAGTGATGATAATATGTCTAAAGACTAATTGTTTGAATACTTAAATATGCTAGAATAAACCTGTAATGAATTGAAGGACAAGTATACGACCTTAAAAAAATAACATTCTTTGACCAGCTCTGTTAAATCTGCACTTGATATAGAAAAGGAGAAGAATGCTTAATTATATATGGAAAGTACTGAACTGAAACTGTCCAATGATCAATTAAGGAAGGACTTAGAGAAATTCACAAATGGAAATAATAATCTAATTAAAATGCTATGAAAACATGGGGCACCAAAATATACCACTAGAATAGGCTATTAGCCTGGATAGAGACAAATTACTAAAAATAGATTTATTCCAAAATCTGGACAGAATGCTGCTAGTTCTAGTTCTAGAAATTCATATGCTTCAACTAGTTATTCACATGGATATAGATCAAATAAATTTTATATTTAAAAATCATTTGAATATATTGATTGTATGCCACCCATTACACAAATTTAGGTACCAAATGTTTTGCTTGCTAACCTTTCTGGAGCCAAGAAAATCTGGGTACCAAAATCATTTTATGTTTAAACCTGTTTTTTAGAAAAATTGCTTGAAAAGTTCCCATAAGAAGGTATGGTACTTGGATAGTGGATGTTCAAGGCATATGATTGGATATTACTCATGCTTCAAGAGTTTAATCAATGTTTATGGAGGCCATGTCACCTTTGGTGATAATTGAAAAGGAAAAATCATCAGCTTAGGCCAGATTGGTAACACTGACTCAGTTTTAATTTCCGAAGTTTTATTTGTTGATGGACTTAAATATAACCTATTAATTATTTCTTAGTTTTGTGACGATGGTTTCGATGTTAAATTTGAAAATGATTTGTGTAATGTTTTTAATTCTAAAAATATTTTAGTATTTTCTGCTTTGAGAAATGAATATGTTTATGCTATTGATTTGAATTACATATCTAAATAGAACATTTCTTGCTTAAATTCTTTTCATAAAGAGTCTTGGCTATGGCACAGAATATTAGGACATTGCAACATTCATTCACTTAGAAAACTAACAAGGAAAAACTTAGTTAGAGACCTACCTAAACTTGAATTCCCAGCGGATAAAGTATGCAATCCCTGTCAAAAGGGAAAGCAATATAAAGTTTCTTTTAAATCAAAGAAAGAAGTTTCAACTTCTAAACCTACCGAGTTGGTTCACATGGAATTTTTTAGACCTTATAGAGTTTCTAGTTTAAATGGGAAGCACTATATCTATGTCTTAGTAGATGACTATTCGAGGTACACTTGGGTATACTTATTAGCTCACAAAAGTGAAGCTTGTTATTAATTTATTAAATACTCCAAGTCTGTAGAAAACCTTAATGGACTTAAGATTAAAACATTGAGAAGTGATCATGGTCGTGAGTTTGAAAATCATGAGTTTGAATCTTATTGCTCACACAATGGATAAAGTCACAATTTCTCTGCCCCTAGGACACATCAGCAGAATTGTGTAGTAGAAAGAAGAAAAATAACTCTTTAAGAGATTACAAGAACTATGCTTAATGAGTATGACCGACCAATTTACTTTTGGGATGAAGCTGTAAATACATCTTTTTATTGTATTAATAGAGTCATGATTAGACCTGTTCTCAAAAATAACCCTTATGAGTTGTGAACCATAGGAAACCTAAGGATAATTACTTTAATGTTTTTGTTGCAAAGTCTTTATTCTCAACACCAAGTATAATCTTGATAAATTTTCATCCAAGAGTGATGAAGGAATATTTTTAGGTTATTCAATTACTAGAAAATCTTATAGAGTTTTTAATAAAAGAACCAAATGTGTGGAAGAATCTATTCACATCAAGTTTGATGAAACTGATCCACATGAACCCAAATCTTCCATTGAAAATATTGAAGAAGGTTTTTCTATTTTGAACCTTAATGATAAAATCAATGAACCTATTGTAAAGACATCCAGTTCTGGAATATTTCTAGAACCTGTTTATATAGAACCTGAATCTAGAGAAGAACCTGAAATTTCTAGTCCCACCTTTACTAGATCTACTAGGATTCTAAAGAATCATCCTTTAGATGTTGTTGTTGGTAATCTTGAGAGAGAGACATAGACTAGAGCTTCTCTATGAAACCAGGTTGAACATCAAGATTTTCTTTCTCAGTTAGAACCTAAAAATATCAATGATGAAATCAATGATGAATTTTGGGTAATGGATATGCAGGAAGAATTGAATCAATTTGAAATAAAAAATGTCTGGGAATTAGTTGACAGACCTAAGGACACTCTGACCATATGCACTAAATTGGTTTTTAGAAATAAAGTTGATGAATCTAGAAAAATAGTTAGAAACAAAGCAAGGATAGTTGCACAAGGGTATAATCAAGAGGAAGGAATAGACTATGAGGAAACGTTTTCTCCTGTAGCCATATTAGAAGCTATTATGATTGTACTTGCCTATTCTGCTCATATGAATTTCAAGTTATATCAAATGGATGTTAAAAGTTCTTTTTTAAATGGTTTTATAATCGAAGATGTTTTTGTTGAACAACCACCTAGATTTACTAATCCTCATTTTCCAAATCGAGTTTTTAAGCTCTCTAAAGATTTATATGGGTTGAAACAAGCTCCACGAGCTTGGTATGATAGACTTACTAATTTTCTTATTTCAAAAGGTTTTTCTAAAGGGATTATGATCCAACTCTCTTTATTAAAATAATTTCTAAAGATATTTTGATAGTGAAAATCTATGTTGATGATATTATTTTTTTATCTTCTTAAAAATACATTGTGTATTGATTTTTCAAAGAGTATGAAAAATTAATTTGAAATGATTTTAATGGGAGAACTCAATTTTTTTCTTGGATTTCAAGTTTTCAAAATGAAAATGGTATTATTTTAAATAAAAGTAAATATACAAAGGATCTTATAAAATGTTTTGGTTTAGATAGTATTAAGGAAAGTGATACACCCATGAGTACCACCTGTAAGTTGGACATTGATGAATCAGGGAAACCAGTTGATCAAAAAATTATAGAGGTATGATCAGAAGACTACTTTACCTTACTTCTAGTCGACTAGATATTATATTTAATGTGTGTAGGTGTGCAAGATTTCAAGCTAATCCTAAATAGTCACATTTTCTTACTGTAAAAATAATTTTCAAAAATCTTAAAAATACTACAAATTTAGGTTCGTTTTATCTAATAGGACAATATTTTGATTTAATGAGTTATTCAGATGCTGACTTTGCTAGTTGCAAATAAAATAGAAAGAGAACTTCTGGAACATGTAATATTCTAGGTAAGTCCCTAGTATCATGGTGTAGTAAAATGCAGAATTCAGTTGCATTGTCTACTGTTGAAGCAGAGTACATTGCTGCTGGTAGTTGCTGTGAACAAATTATGTGGATAAAACATACATTGTTGGACTATGGATATGATTTTAAACATGTATCAATAAATTGTGATAACACTAGTGCAATTAACATCTATAAGAATCCCGTGTCTCACTCTAGGACTAAACACATTGATGTAAGGCACCATGTTTTGAGAGATCATTATCAAAAAGGTGATATTACTCTAGAATTTATAGGTACTAAATGTCAATTAACTGACATTTTCACCAAGACTTTAAGTTCAGATAGGTTAAGTTACATTAGACATGAGTTAGGAATGATAGAATTTGGGTGTTAGAAACCTCACCGGTATGGAACCTCACTGTTATACCTCACCGGTATAGAACCTCACTGTTATACCTCACCGGTGTGGAACCTCACTGTTATACCTCACCGGAATGGAACCTCACCGATATACCTCACCGTTAGGAATTCTCACTGGTATATGATTACCGTTAGTTTTCACTTTTTTAAACATCGTGTCTTTAGCCTCCAGAATATGTATCATTTATATGTTTTATTTATAAATTTTATGATTCCTAAATGGTAAAAACTATGTCATAGTTACTTCTCAATCCACTGAACTCTCCTCTCTCAAACTCGACTCCTTGAATCCCCGAATCTCGCGAAAATCCTAAGTTCTTCAATCCAGAGATGGAAAAAACCAAACATCCAACTATTAGAGATGAATATGATGAGTCGAATGTGACGAATTAGAAGACAGGAGCTGAAGCAAGTAGTAGTGTCAATCGAACAAGGTTAGGGAGGCGTCCAATGAACCCACACTTGAAAAATAGAGAAATTGTAATTGAGAAAGAGTTGTGTGTAGAATGGATTTTTCCAAGAAAATCGCTGACCCTAAGAATATTGGAGGAGTAGAAATGGCAAGAATGTTTCACAAACAACAATGGTCCTTATTATCCGAAGCTGATAAAATAGTTCTATTCTTTTGTGCACATTGAGAAATCTGATAAGGAAAATAGAATGATTTCATTGATAAATGGAAAGGAAGTAGCTTTTTCATCCATTAAATGGGATGAATGCATGAAGGTACCACATGAAGGAGTATTTGGGTATTCATCAAAGACAATACCTCTTACTAGTAACATATTCGACTATGAAACTGCCTTGGAAGAGTTGACAGGAGATGACACTCTTAGGAAATTGGTGGCTGCTGAGATGGATGGGGAAAATAGGCTACTGTTAAAATTCATTCAACATGTGCTATGTCCAAGAAGAGGGGAATTCAGAAATCTGAAGTATCAAGATATCTATTTGTTCCATCTCTTAAGGCATGGTGTGAAGGTGAATCTGTGCATGCTGTTAATGATTTAAATATAGGATATGACCAGACCCAAATAAAAAACCAATGCATTATTCTTTGCCAAATTGATTTCAGTTATGATTAAAGTAAACGGGGTTGCTGAGTCTCAGGATGAGACAGTGGTGGTAAGAATTTTTTTTATCACAAGAAAAGTATGTAAGTACATGAAGATTAGCTGAAACCCATGGAAAAGACAGTGGGTTACTGATGATGAGAAGATTTATGACAAGTTCAATCTAGTGGAGCATCCAAATAGACCAAAAGATAAGAGAGATGTAGGTCTAGGACCCGATGAGGATCAGACACAATATAGTAATGATTCAGATGAGGGGGATTCCTCTGCAATAGATGGAGGAGATCCAGACTTGCCTTCTAGCCCAACTCCTGAAATTGTATCACATGAAAAGTAAAATTCTTCTTTGAACCTACCTAGTACATAAACTATTTTTGGTGTAAGCAATGAAGAGGCACATGTGGATGAGGAGGACCAAAAAATATCATATCAGGAAGAGGCTACCCTAGATAATGAGGAAGAATAAAGAGAATCTGAAACTGAAGAAACTACTTCTGCCACCTTGAGTTTGAGTCCTTTGATTGGAAGTTCTGCTATGCCTTTAGAGGTTGTTCTTATTGAGGTAGATAGACATGCTCGCATT
Organism: Viscum album; assembly: GCA_963277665.1. Lineage (NCBI taxonomy): Eukaryota > Viridiplantae > Streptophyta > Magnoliopsida > Santalales > Viscaceae > Viscum > Viscum album. The sequence goes on along the minus strand of OY728140.1, from coordinate 2,102,260,715 downwards.
CTTGAGGATCCTCCTGCTGTTGGAGAAATGGAGATGGTTTTGGAAGATTCTTCTAAGGAAGACTGAGCTAATGGGGGTGTTGTTTCCATACAAGAGAATTCTTCAGTTGACGGGGAGTATCCAACTAGACTTGGAAGTGTTTCAGTAGCTGATGGAATTAAAGATTGGGCTGAAGACCCAGGTTTTGTGGTTTGTGGGTTGGACTACCCTGATTCTGAAGACGAGACACCGATGGATAGACTACAATTTAACTATTATATCTATTATGAGTTTTTACCTAAAGATTTAGTAAGGAAAGGTGATCTAGACCAGTTAAAATCTGATCTCAAGACTTATCTTGTGGAATAGATAAGAAAAATGGATGCCTCCTTAGTTTCATCCATCCAATCTATTATTAATGCCTATGTGGCTAGTATTGTGATAGAAAGAGAACCTATTGTTGTGCCTGCTAATATGGTAACCAGGGATGACATTGAGTCTTTAAAGACTGAGATGACAGAGTCTTTGAATGCATCTATTTCCAATTTAAAGAATTGTTTTTTTGAGGAGCTAAGAAGCATGAAAAAATCCTTTGAAATTTCGCTTGGATGTACTGTGTCAAACACTATGACAAAGATGATGAATGAGATCAGAGTATGTCATACTCAGATTGAGAGCTGGACAGGAGTTGTTGTTGCCTTGAAGTAGTCTGTTGCTTCCTTAACATCCTTGAGTAGTTCTCAAGCTCAAATGAATGCTGATATCAATTACATTAAATGTGTAGTAAAGAAATTTGTGGATGTTTTTGAAGCTTTTAAGAAGTCGGTCAAAGATTATGTGAGTACTCATGATTTGGTTGTCTAGAAGCTAATAAGTAACTTAACCCAATCATTCAAGGAGACTATTGCATTCACCGTCAAACCTCTTGATTCATCCAGTTCTTCTATAGATGTTGATATGTTTCGAGCAATGATAAGAGAAGATCTTGGTTCAGTATCAACCAGTGGCTCTATAGACTCATCTGCACTGACCGAGGTGGTGACTACCTCTAGAGATATCATGAAGATTGTTCGAGATTATATGAGAGAATATTATTTCGATTAAAAATAAGTAAAGGATAAAGTTGAATTTTATTTTCAGAAAGTGTATACCAAGAATCAGTTGAACAACCATTTCAAGCTTATGTTAAAAAATATGATGTTACCTATTGTTAATCAAGCCTTAAGAGAACACTTCAGCAAGCTCAGAGAGTTGAAACATATTCTAGACAAATTCATGTAGAACAAGGATGATTTAATTTCTGTTATGGAAAGAGGAGGAGGAATTATAATGGACTTTAGGAATCTGTTGCTGCGATTCTTGCATGTAGACAATACTCCAATCATTTTACCTCCAGCTCTTCCTGCCTTTGTTCAGTCTACCTCTATCCCTCATATGACTCTACTCCATGTAATTCAGAGCCTCACTTCTATGATCACCCAGAGAGCTACACATTATAGGCCATTCACTATCTCAGTAGCTCAGCCTCCTCTGATTATCTCTGGTATTCCTTAGCCTCCACCTGCATCTACAATGCCTTAATCCTCTTCTGATCCTAAGGGAAAATCTCATGCTGAGGATGTGGATTGATTAGTGGCTAGGATATTTGATAGGAATCACCTGTATTTCTTTTTGTTTCCCTCCTGTATTTCTTTGTATCTGTTTTCTCCAAGGAATATATATTATCTTACTTTATTTTACCCTCTCTTACTTCTCTTTTCATGTATTTCATTTTTTCCCACTTTTTGCTAATCACAAAGGGGGAGAAATAATATCTAAGGGAAACATATCTGGGGAATAAATAATATCTGAGGAAGAAAAGGGAAAACTGATACGAAGAACCATTATTTTTTTACCTCTGATATATGTGTTTTATATTATCTTGTGTTATCTGGTACAATTGCATTTAAATACTATATCCTCTGATACTTTGAAAATTTCACATTTGAAAATTTCATTACCCACACTGAGAAATAAGGACCATCGTATTTTATACTGATACTTTACTGATTATTTTGGATTATGATATCATAAGTTTTGATTAGCAAAAAGGGGGAGATTTTTAACCTCACCTATTTTGATAATCCCAATTATGTTTTAATATGTATTTATAATCCTATATTGACAATAATATCAAAATAATCATTGGAATATGTTAATCACATTTTATCTATGTTTATATATACTTTGAAATAATTTTAACTCAATCTGGATATGTTCTTCATAGAATAGTTAAGTTTTAAGTTCACTGGTATACACATAGCTACTGATACAGACAAATAGACAAACCTAATGTTATAACAAGAGATACCGATATGAAGATCACTAATATAATCAGATACACAACTACAGATAAGGTTAAGTACACTAGTACAGAACAGAGCTACCGATATGTAAGTATACCGGTACATCGAAAGGTTACCGTTGGAGTAAGTCTACTGATAATCATAGCTACCAATACGGGAAGACCTACCGATACAACCAGACATATGAACGGCTACCGATACAGAGCTGCTGATACAAAGTTCACTGATAGACAGAGCCACTGATATAAGTAGTTATCGGTACAAGAAAGTTACCGATAGATCAAAGCTACTGATAGAAGGAGTTACCGGTACATAGAGCTACTGTTACACAGAGTAACTTCTACCGATACAAGGAGCTACCAGTACAAGAACAAAGAGCTACCAATAGGATCTCACCACTATACAAAGTCCACCGCTACAAATCTACCGACATATAGCTACTGATGAAAGATGACTGTTAACTAGTCACTACTACTTAAACTCTATTTCTATTTATTTATTAAGCAAGGGTCATATTTGATGTTTTTAATGCATGTAATATTATTTAATGATACTTGTTGGCATTTCAGGAAACCATACCACATACCTATGAAAAGGTATTCATTCCCATTGCCGGAGCTAAAAGCTATAAAAGGAAAGAAAAAAGTCGGGCAGAACTAGTGCTGAAAAGAAGTGAAAAAGGTGTTGGGTGTGGAGATACACGAAGATACTTATTTGATAAAAAAGTAACACATGCACCAGAGCTTAAAGTGGTGAAGAAATTTTGATGGAATCTAAGGAACATTGTTGTGCTGCAAATTCTATTGGAACCTCGAGCGAGACTTTAATAAACTGAAAATCAAGGAAGCAAATGACACTCTGTTTTCAAGAAAAAAACCAGAGAAGGACTCAGAAGCACTTCTGTTAAATAAAAAAGAGTCCAGATCTGCATTTCAAATCACTAGAGCATTATAAACTCATATCTACTCTCTTAGTGTTTCTTTTATTTATATTTTGAGCAGTGTGTGTGCTCTGTATTTTTAGACACACACTGTCTCCTATGCTGAACTAGAGGATTTCTAAATCATCATAAAAACTTCTATAACACTCTTGTATCCCACTATGGAAAGTGGTAGAGGTCATGTGTGACCTGGTATCCTGTGTGCTATTGATTTTATATTTTTTGACGAAGAACTGTGGTAGAGTTATTAGTACCTTTATAGTCTTTGCACTGTTGTTAACCTCGATCCAGGGTGTGGATAAAAATTTATATAAATTGTTTGAGAGGACTAAGTCTCAGCTTGAGACTGAACCTCTTGTTTTAAACTGCTATGCTTATTTTATTTTTTAAAATATTTATTATTCCACTGCTAGGTATATTAAATATAATTTTATTTAAAGTAACTCTGATAGTTAAACTAGCAAGTGTTTGTATTTATTGTAAAGCATTAGGTTATCTTTGAAACTTAACTAAAATTCAGATTGAATTAACGGAGAACTAATCAATCTCTTGAAAAACTAACTGACCCTTTACTGTATTACAAATTCACTATAGTTTAGCTTGTTATTTAATTTGGGGATTTTAATAAGAATATTTTTAAGAGAAATTTTAATTGGAGAACGACCAACAAAAACCACTAGTGTGTTCGTAAGATAGAACGACATAACCAAATACTCATATAGACCATACCTACTATGAAAAGATATACATGGTATGTCTACATGTCAAACACATACCTAGTGAAATCCTATCCTCAAATTAATTTTTGAGAAAACCCGACCTCCTTGAAGATGATCAAACATGTCATTTATTAGTGGAAGTGGATATGGGTTCATAAATGTTAGTTGGTTCAGTTTCATATAATCCACTCAAAGACTACAAGTTTTATATTCCTTTTTTATAGAAAGGGCTAGAGAACCATGCAAAGAATTACTAGGCCAGATAAACCCAATTTCCACTATATCCTATTGCCGCATCCTGATCTCCTCCAACTCTGTCACAACCATCATGTAAAGAGGGATAGGTACGGTGCGGCTCCTAGAACTAGCATGATGGAGAACTCAAATTATTTCTCAAGAGGTATACTAGAAATGTTATCTAGGAACACATCCCTAAAATAATCAACCTTGAGTGGAAAGTACTTCTGTCTCGCTCCCTAATCGTCCAGACCCAAACTAGAGATCCGTGTTATCATCCCACCCAGCCGACAATGTAGTGACCTATCTCGACTCCTATGGACATCCCATTAACACGTGTGATTAAAAAGTTCACCATTTATTAATGTAAAAGTCACCCAAGTTATATAAGTCAACGTAATATTAATAAGATACTAGCTAGTCAATCCTAATTATGACATCAATCCCAATTATCTGAAGATCAAAAAGTTCCATGATGAAGTGAAACCCACCAACTACAAGGGGAACCTCCTACATCGGTGTACATCTTCCATTCTAATTCCCATCATTGTTTATAGCATCATAACACCTCTATAAGATAGTATAATGAAACTAATTATTTTTTCCATAGGTGCTGATATGAAACTATTCAATGCACCTATACCAAAAAGAGAAGATCCAATAGTAGAGGGTAATAGGATTTTACCTCTGATCATAGATGGTCAGACACCCTACTCCTTGAGGTTAGGCTGCAAAAAAAATAATTGGCCTATACCGTGACCCTAGGATAAATCCTCACTTCCTAGAGTAGGCCCACTTTAGAGTCTCAGTGTTTCTGGTGCCTGGATGCCTCAGCCATGAGCACCACAACATCAGCTTGATTAAATAACATTACTATAACTCCCTACCTGACATGGAGATGATAAACCTTCCCTTAATACTGTTGTCAAAGATAACCCTATAATAACCACAAATAGAGGGATAGTCCTACAGAATCATGGTATGTGACCCATACTTCATCAAGCTTGTCACTCGACTAGTTCACAATCACAATGATTCTTCATGTGGAATCTCCTACCACACTCATGATAAAACACTATGCTACCAGTACTCCTAGCCAGTATGGTACTCAGTAAAGTCCTGAAATATTATAAACAAAACTACCCATTCTATTTTATTTAAATGTAGTATTATGTAATATGGTTATAGAAAATAATTTCACTTATTTTTTATTATATCCAATTGGATTTAAAATACAATTAATTATCATTTTTGTTGATAATATTATTGTTGAACAATGATCACATGATTATTATAAATATATGATCTTAAAAAAAGCAATTGACATAGAAAAAGGATATGATGGCCTCAAATAGTAGGATCGTACCCTATATAGCCTATATATTAGAGCTTCCAAGGTAGATATAATATATGGTATTTACCTTAACAAATACCAATATGAGATCTGACAACTTAGTTATAAGTGAAACCATTTATAGAAGAAGTTCAAGCTTACCGAGATCACAACGGAGAATATGTTCATTGAACCACACCACGAATATCCCACCATCATGGACCTCTCTCATAGGAAGTTTTCTGGTGTATTAAAGGTATATGTATTAAGACCATATATATATGAACATTTACAATATTTTTTATATAATAATTAATAAATTTTCATCTAATTATTGTTACATTGTAAATTATTTTTAATTTGATACACCAGAGCACCAATTTTTTTTAATATTAAAATTCAACAAATGAATTTATGAATTAATGTATTTTTATGTAAATTATATTTTAATATAATTACTATGTAATTTTCATCAAATCTATATGATCTTATAATATTTATGATGTCAATTGTAATTTTTATACGGGTTCGAAAACTATTATTATTAATAAACCATACATTTCTGAATAAATGTCAAATTTTTTTAAAAAATGGAAAATAAAATATTTATAAAATTATTTAGATAAAATGATTATTATTTGTGGAATAACAATTTTAATATTATCCAATAGTTAATATTTCATAATTTTATACGATATTCATTTTTTTTGGGTAAAAATTAAATATAGTATAAATATACTTTGTGTTTTATGATATCATAAAGACCCTAACATGATTTAATAATAATTATAAATTTGATCCATAGATAAATAAATGTTTTAATTTCAATATAATGTGATATTGAGATTATTTTATTTATTTTTTAAATCCATTATGAATCCTCCAAAACATATAACATATTTTAAAGGTATTAAATCATTTCTTCAAGATTGTGATCCACCTCCACATACATAAGCATATTATTTTTTTAATTTAATGCATTGAACATATAAAATAATTAAAAACTCTCCAATTTGGTAGAAACCATGGGAAATAACCATGGTATGGTATGCGATTTTGAATATTTTATTATGTAGAGTCCAAAACATAATTAATAATGAAATCACCATTATTTCATTTAAAACCTCACCTAAGATCCCAATTATCTTCACTAAAACTCATTGGAACACATATATACAATAAAATACACTATTAAGAGTCATACCAAGGCACCCTCATGAATTTAATATCCCCTCCCCATCTTTTGGAGCCACACACTCAAGTAAGATATTATCACCTTCCTCTCATGTTTTCAATTCAAGCACCTCATTCGGAGTTTGTTTTATTAATTGAAATTTTTTATGATGTAATTTATTTTTTAAAATCCCATAATATAAAATTTACATTATTTTAGTGATATATCTATTATAATCTATAATTTTGATCTTTACCAAAGTAGTTATTATGCTGACAATTTTTAAGGGATTTATCTCTTCTCATTTCCATCCCAGAACTTCCTTTATGATACGATTCGTAGTTTCAATTTGTTCACGTTGGGATACATTTATCGATATTCCAATTTTATTAAATTTTATTTATATATTATTACATCCCCATTTCACAATAATTAATCCTATTATGATCGTTTACATACACCCATTACCATACAAAAATTTTGTGAGGGGTTTTATTTTTATTAATGATTCTTTATGATATTATGCATTATATTTCAAATTCTTAATACTCGAAAATGTATTTAAAATTTCCCTATTACTTCCAATTTTATTTTAAAATAATTATATACTGTTTTATTTCTAATCAACATATTTTACTTAATTTTATGTGACGTCATTATGCAACCAAAATATGAGCACAATTTTCCATGCCAACCCAATTGTGTAGTGAATACCATGCCCATTTTCTATCATGGGGGTTCACATTTATTAAAATATACACTTTGATTGGGGGATTACATGTATTTATTCCTCACTACTTGATCAAGGATGAAATTTTGATGATGTAAGAATCTATTTTTTATGATCTATGTGGCACACTTAATCATGAGAATGAAATGAACGTGACAAGTGCACCTAGAATTATACAACACTCCAATGAATTGGGTGATGGTTAGTGTCATGAAACATCATTTTAGGATAGGGAGTGAACCTGATTACATTATTATATATTTTCCACAATTATGTATTGGTGATTCATGCTTCACAAATGTTAATGATGAATTGTTTTAAATTAGTTCCAAATTTACCATGGTATGATTATCATGTTATATCAAGACTTGTTATTCATATTCTTTTTATTCCCCATTGATTTGAATATTGTGTAATATATACTATGTTATTCATGTAATTAGTTTTTTACTCCCTTAATGAACTTTATTTCTCACCCATTCTCTTATGTTTTTTGCGGGTTATCCCATGATGTTTTAAAATCCATAGAATTTTAGAATCATGAAGGATGTTTCCAATAATTTTGATATATCCAATGTTCAAGATGTTATGATAAGTACCTATTCCCAAACTAAACTACACATATAGATATTTTTGGTTGTATTAAGTGTAGTTTTATCTAATAAATCAAGTGTTAATACTAAACAACGATTCGGGATGATATAGTTGGCATCAAAGGAAGATTTAGTTATTTTTTGGGATTATGATTTAAAAAATCTAGTGACAGTATTAGAGATAAGAATGATTATAAGAAAACATTCTTAATTTTTTTTGGTAAGTATAAATTTAGTATATTATCAAGAAAATACATCCCTATCAGGATAGTACGACTAGATATGGTTCTGGAATAGATCTATCTACGGGTAACAACTTTGACAAGGTGATCTGTGCCTAACTCAGGGTAACCTAGTAAAGGACAGAAAGACTTAATACACACATATTTTGACAGTATTGGGGGGTATTAATAGGTCAATTCATAAGATCATTACAAACAATTATTTATGGAATAAAAAACATAATAATATATGTTAGAAAATAGATCATAGATAACATTGATTGAATCATAGAAATTCCTATGTCAGGGAAATAAATGTAATTTATATGTTTTGCCTTTAATTTCATTAGATTCTTATTTAGGTGTTTTATAGTTTAAATTACACATCCCTAAATTTTCTTGTTTTCATTCCAATGCTAGAAATTAGAGGATTCAGGTAAACAATCCATATAACATGTAATGTGATAACTACCCCAACATGATGACCAACCTAATGAGAGTATGAATAATAAAATTTATTATGATACTCTCTCAGATAACTCAGGTTCTGAATAGAAACCTAGAACAATAAGAGCACCCAACACCACCTAAGAGATAACAATCCACAATCTAGATATTCATGTGAAAAATTCCAACTACATTTAGCAGATCATCATATCCCAAAATAATAGAACAATAAATCAACTACATTGAATAGATCTTTTCCATCCTTAAATGTTCAAAAAAAGATAAGGTTCTTCCAGATGATTATCTTATAGAGGGTGAAACTGATCCGTGGTTGAATTTTAATAAAAATAAAAAACAAGAGGAATATATTGAAGAAATGGAGTAGAAGGAATTTAATTTTTTTAATAAATATTTTCCTCCCACTATCTAACATAAAATGGAAAGGTATTTCCTCACCCTCAATAAAAAAGATGAAAAACCAATATGGGAATATGATAAAAATTTGAAAGACATGCGTGAAACGTCTACGACTTTGTCATTACCCATGAATTCAAGGTTGAACACTTATTTTTGGCCTAAATCCTAGTCTATGAAAATCCATAGTTATCCCTAAATTTGATAGCTTGGAGAAAATTTTCTGATGTCCCCTAAAAGAGGAAATGGTTGTTTGAGAATCTAATGGATATAATGGGAATGAGAAGTTGAAGGTGGAGTTTAATTCTGATGGTACGATGGAGAAATCTAATGGTGGTATGAAATATCTGTATCCCACTTGTCAGTGGTGTGGAAAGAAGAAACCGGGAAATTTTCTAATGGGTACAAAGTAATTCATTAGGTGTGGGATAGAGGGTACCTAGATGTCATTTTCTAATAGGAGAAACTCACAAATGCGATGGAGTAATAGAATTCTCCAGTCAGCCCTCAACTTATTTTGCATTCCTACAATTGCAAGGAACTAGTTAAATTTTAAAAACAATACACTAATCCAAGGGTTCATAGAGACCACTAAAGACCTCTAATAAATTAAGGGTGATCTTTTTCCATCATAACAATTGATTTTGATCCCAAAAATGAAGTTTTGATATGTATTAAATTTATTCATGCAAGGATATTGAACATACATTTTGATTCTGGTTCTATGCATTACTTCATATCAAGAATCATTAGTAGAACTATTCAAACACCACCCAAAAATCATAGAAGTGTATTTATCAGTGAAAACAATAAGTGGGTAAATTATTTCATCCTATGTATATATCTCATTTTCTATCACGATTTGTGGGATGAAATTTATAGTGAACATTTTCATACTCTCTTTGTTGTAATCAATGTAATTTTATGCATGTATTGGATTTCCCTGTATAGAGAGAACATAAATTGGTGTGATAAGGAAATATCTATCAGTATAGAAAATCAAGACCTGATTATGTACATGTTCGAGGAGGATGAATCTTATTTAGCACCAATATATGAAGAATTGGTATTTCTGACCAATGAGAATGAATATTTGGATAAAATGATTATGTTGATGGAAAGAATCATCCTAGAAGACATTCTTATTGGGATTGAATATGCTGATGTGTTTCTTGATGATTTGACTAGTCTTCCTCCTATCCAAGAGGTTGAACTTTAAATTGTTATTATATATTGAGTGTTACTAATATCCAAGACTCTATATAGAATGGATGTTGTGGAACATGATGATATGAAGAAAAAACTACATGAAAATTGGGATAAATGGTTCATATAACCATGTGCTTTATCATGGGGTGAACTAGTCCTCTTCTTCAAGATAAAAGATGGGTCAATGAACCTTTTCATTGATTATTATGAGATAAACAAGATCAAGAAAAATAATAAGCATCCACTAAAATAAATTGATGAATTTTTCATCTAGATATGTGGTGCACAATACTTCTCCAAAGAGGATATGTGGTTAGGATAGTGCTATGTTTTTGTGAAGAAGGATGATATCCCCAAGACTTTTTTTCTGTATAAGGCACACAGACTATTTACTCATAATTATTCATTTAAAGATCACTAATGTTTCATAAATCTTTATGGGAATGATTAATATAATCATTAGAAATTACCTAATCAAAATTTATCTAGTTTTATAGATGATATTCCAAAATACTCCAAAATAATGTGGTCCATCGGGAGAATCTGAACACTGTGCTAAAGAATTTATAAAAGTAAAATATCTATGGCATGTACAAAAAATGTGATTTCTGGTTGAAGTATGTCTCATTCATGGGCCATATCATCACAAGAAATGGGATAACTATGGACCCTTAAGAAACTGAAGGGATTGAAGGATGTAAGAGTCCAACATCTGTGATTGATATATGTTGTTTACTTGGGTTAGCTTGGTATTATCATTGATTTGTGATAAATTTATTATGATTGTAAAATCCTATTACCAATATTACTCAGAAGGGAGTCAAGTTTTCTTAGAATGAGAATTGTGAAGAGATATTGAAGGAACTAAAAAGTAGTCTTATCTCGACCCTTATTATAATTCTACCCACAATTGGAGAACTTTTTGTAGTATTCAGTAATGCTTCGAAGAAGGTATTTCACTCTCTGATAATACAGAATGATAAAATGATATCCTATGATTCAACGTAGTTAAAAGTTCAACAACAAAACTACCAGATGCATGATGTATAGTTGGATGCAGTAATGTAAAATATTAAAATATTATGTTATTATCTCATTGGAGAGAAGTGTGAAATATAAATGGATCACCAAATCCTCAAGTATATATTCACATAGAAAGAGATTAATATGTGCCAACAAATATGGTTTGAGTGGATCAAGGACCATGAATTACCAATCCACTACCATCCTGGTAAAGAGAATTAACAAAAAGTTTCTCTAAGTAGAATATATCTCAAAATTATATCATTAATGAGAATTTAGAGGGATCTGGTCTTCTTAGACATGAAAAGGATGGATATGGGAATCATAAATAAAGGAACACAATCAATCATTTCAAAAATTATTTATCAATATTATATTCTGTAGAGGATAAAATATGATCAAATAGATGATCTGGAAATTTAGAATTAAGTGGAAACTATATGAAAAAGAAGTCATCATAGTTCAATTCTAAAAAAGAATGAATTTCGAGAATTGGGACAAACCAATGTGTTCTAACAAATTCTATGTTAAACAAGGAACTTCTCGATGAAGTACATGGTTTGACATTCTCTATTCACCCTAGAATCAAAAATATGTATCTAGATCTCCGAGATAACTATAGTGGGGAAAATATAAAAGAGGAAATATTTGAATATACCTAAATTATTTTAGTATGTCAGAAAGTGAAGGCTGAAAGGAAGATATATAAGGGGTTTATTCCTCTATTACCCATACAAACATGTAAATGGGAGAACATCACTATAGAAATTTTCATCAGACTTATGAATTCATCCATGGGAAACAATGCTATATGAGTTTTTGTGGCTCATGTTACAAAGACATCACACATTATCACAATTTGGGAGGATGTCTCACTAGATGAACTTGCACAGATATACACCATATAAGTGGTAAGGACACATGGTGTACCACTATCTATAGTATATGATCGAGATACAAAATTCATCTACAATTTTGGGAAAAAGTATCCAACATGATATAAACAATGAGATGAACTTCATTTCAACCTATCATCCTCAAACTAATGTCCAATCTAAGATGAGAATTTAGACACTGGAAGACATGTTGAGATATTATTCTACTGACTTCAAAGGAGGATGAGCCTGACATCATCCTTTGGTCGAGTTCTCTTACAAAAAATGTTTACACTCAAGCATCCAAATGCATCCAAATTAATCTTTTTTGGGGAATAGGTATAGATCTCCTGCATGTTGGGATGATGTTGGGAAATGAAAACTACTAGATCTTGAAGTGGTTAAAGAAATTGTAAAATATGTTAAGGCCATTAAACAAAACATCAATGATAATCAGATTCGAAAGAGATCTATATTGGGAATCATCGATTATAACTAGAGATTAATGTTTGAGACATGGTATTACTCTGTATATCTATATGGAATAAATTTATGAGATCTGGTAAGAAGGGAAATCTTAGTCCAAGATTCAACATCCCCTTTAACAACATTGATCACATTGGAGTGGTAGCCTACTAACTAGCACTCCCACAGTACCAATCTCAAATACATGATATATTTCTTGTATCCATATTTATAAATTACACACCATACCTATCACATGAACTAAATTCGTAGGTAGTACTATTGGATAATGAAAGTTTTTCACTGGGGAAACCATTGAAGATCAAAGATCATAGAGAAAAAGTTCTACGGAAAAAGGCAATGCACATTATTAAAGTTTGGTAGAGGACGAACAAGTTTAAAGAAGAAATTTGAGAACCAGAGGAGGTGATGAAGCAGGCCTCATATCATCTATTTTAGAGTAATACATGAATATTTAGAGGGTGAAATTTTTTAAGGGGGGAATATTGTAATGACATGAAATGATATAAATAAATTCCCCAATTTTATTTTTATTAAATGTTATATTAGATTATATGGTTATAGAAAACAAATGCACTTATTCTTATTTTTAATATCAATATGGATTTGAAAATAGCATTATCTATCATTAACATTGATAATATAGTCTCCAAATAATTATAATTCAATTAATATAAATATATTATTTTATCAAATCTAATTGATAAAGACAAAGGATGTGATGGACTCAACCAGTAGAATCTTACCCTATAAATCCCATTTATCAGAGCTTCTGATGGAGATATCATTTTTCGGATTTTCCCTTGACCAACCTAATTTGAGATCGAGCAGCATAAGCATGAGAAAAGTATTTTATGAGATATGTTAAAGCTCATTGATATCACAACCCAAACAATGTTCTCTGAACCACCCCATGAATGCACTATAATCACACACCTTAATCTTAAGGAATGTGCTGGTGTATTAAAGGGATATTTATCATGGCCATATTAATATTAATATATATATTATTTTGATTTAATAATGAATATATTTTCTTCCTTTAATTTTCACTTTAAAAATGATTTTTTTGATACAATAAAGTGAAAATTATATTTTTAGTGAATATTTAAAATCAATTAATGAATTTAGGAATTAATATATTTTAGAAATAAGTAATATTTTATCATTATTAATAATTTTTTTATCAAATATATGTTATCATATTATTTCTCAGAAGTCAAATATAACTTTTATAGGGGTTCAAAAAATACTATTGTTAAAAAAAATCAACATTTCTTAATAATGCTAGAATTTATTTTAAAAGAGATAATTAATAAATATTGAATAATATTTAGATAAAATGAATATTATTTTTGTAATTTTAATGTTGAAATATTATAATTGTTAATTTTTTATTATTCTTTAAGATATTCAAATTTTTGGGTAAAAGACAAATATCATATCAATATTATTCGTGTTTTTTACATCATAATGACCCAAAAGTGATGTAATAATTAATATAAATGGAATAAAAAACCAAATTAATGTTTTCCATTTAAAATAATGTGATTTTATGTTTATTAAATTTATTTTTTATATCAATTATGAATCCAAAACCTATAATATATTTTAAGGGTTTAACATTATTTCTTTAAGAGTGTGACTCACCTCTACATATGAAAGGGAATTATTTTTTTATTTTCTTGCCTTGGCCTTATAAAATAATAAATTACACTCCCATTTTGTATAATCCAGGGGTAAAACCATATTATGGTATGTGGTTTTGGATATTTTATTATCAAGAGTCCAAAACCTAAATAATAAATAAATCCCCCTCATTTCATATATTAACCCACCCAACATCCATATTTTGTCCTTTCAAAATACTTGGAGCATATCCACAATCTTCCCTCAAATATATAGATTCCTCCCAAGGTTCCCTAAGCTCTCAATAACCCCCTAAAATCCTTTTGGTGTGACACATTCATGTAATGGATCCTCACCCTAATATCCTCATCTCAATTCAGGCAATAACATTAGAAATTTTCTTCCTAATTATAATACTTTATGATTTAGTTTATTTTTCAAAATACTATATAATAAAATGGATTTTATTTGAAAGATATACCATTTATTATCTCTCATTTTTATCTGTACATATGTCATCACTGTGCCAAAATTCCATAAGGGGTTTCTCTCTTTTCATTTCTATTCAAGAAATTTATTTATGATATGCTCCTTTTATTTAATTTTTCCATGTTGGAATATGTTCTTACATATTACCCATTACATACATTTGATTTATAAATTTTTAGTGTCCCATTTCACTCTCATTAAGCCTCCCATGATCCTTTATATACACCCATTACCATAATGAATTTTTGCGAGGGTTTTTCTCTTTATTAATGATTATTTATGATATTTTGCCTTATATTTCCAATTCAAAATGTTTGAACATGTAAGTCCATGTCCATATTACATCCCATTTTATTTATAAACTATTATATATACCATTAACTTTAATCGATCCATTTGATGAATTTTTATAGAACATCATTATGCTGCTGAAATATCACTCTGATTTTCTATGCCTATCCAATTATGTAGTGAACACTGTACCCATTTCCCACCAAGAATGTTCACATTTATTGACATGTACTTTTTTATTAGGGAATGGAATGTATTTATTCCACACTCCTTGATCACATAATAAATTATGATGATGAATGAATTCATGTTGTATGATCTCTATGGGACACTTAAGCCTGAGAATGAAATGAATGTGATGGGTGTGACTACAAATATATAGCGCTCTAATTTATTGGGTAATGTTGCGTATAATGATACATCATGATTGGAAAATGAGTGAAATTGATTCCTTTATGGGAATTTTTCTACCATTACTTGTTAGAGGTTTATCCTTGACATATGTTTATGATGCATTGTTTTAAGCAGTTTCAACATTTTCCATTTAATGATTATAAAGCTATATCATGCCTTATTATTCATGTTTGTTTTATGCCTACATGATATGCTAATTATCTAACATTTATTATATTTTTCTGGTTATACCTTTTTTATCCAGTAGCTTAGATTTATAGGTCACCCATTTCGTATGTTTCTCCCAAGGTTATCCCATGAAGTTTTAAAGGCCATGAAATTTTAGAAGCATGATGGGGATGTTTTAAATAATTTTGTTGTATTCCACATGGAGGATGTTATGCTATGTACTAAGTTCCCAATTAAACGATAATTATCTATCTTTCAAGTTGTATTAAGTTTAATTTTAATTGAATAAATCAAGTATTAATTTGAAATAAATAGTAGTTTTTGATATACTCATCTCATCGGAATCCTCAAAATGGTGCTTCCTTCCTCATGATGTTGAACCACTAGGTTGAGTGATTCCACTATTCCCCTATACACACCATGGTTCCTTAAACATTCACCCAGTAATTAGTACATGATTCACAATTTCAATAATATAGTTTAATTTGACCACATTTACCAATGATCTGGTATCATGGTGGAGACCTTCCTTGAAGTGTATCCCCTTTGATATCTCACCAGTAAGGTACATCTTTGTAAAACACTACAACTCTGAAAATGATTATGAGCACTCCATAACAATAATTACACCCTACTCTAAATGAATGAACTCACTTGACCACTGTACTCATAGATTCTCATGGTAAAAATATTCACTGAACAAGTTTTTGAGATCACCCCAACCATATCTTGCATCCTGTCATCCTAGTACAGAACATCCCACCAACAATATTATCCTCCCCGAAGAACATAAGATGAATGGACCAATCTCTTATCAGGAAGAGTCTCATGGTGATTGAATATTGACAATGCAGACTCTTTCCAAAGTTCACCATCATGTGGAATACCATCCCCCAAAAACATGGGAGGATGCGATTGTTGGAACACACACATCAACTAATCAATAGAAAAGTAAGGTTGTGGTTACCCCTGAAAAGTCTCCATAAAGTGATAGAATCTTTTGTGGAACTGTAACTCAGAACCTATTTCTAAAACAACATCTGGTTCCATCATGCAAAATAATGGAGGACCCCAATAGCCCATGGACCACTTCCTCTAGATCATCACCATCCCCACCCTATTGGAATACGAGTAGAGGATTTCATGGTGGAATACCTCTACAATTCCAAACACACACCATAGAGAATAAAAACATCAATGTTCACAAAAAAGCATAGGATAGATCATACCCTACTAAATCAGTCCATAACACACAACCTGCTCCTAATTCTAGGATTGTAAAAAGTCCATTCACAAACAACACTAGAAACACTACCTATTTCCCACTCATAATCACAGTCTAGGTCAAGTCTCTGTTTATAGTTTCCAACTTTCATTCCAATTTGAATTCATTTTATATTTTAATTTCATCATTCATTAATTAAAAAGACTTAAAAAATGTTTCGACATGTTCTGATCCATGAGGGCCCATAAGACCTAATAAACTAAAATATGGTTCCTATATAATTCATACCATATCAATTTACATTAAATAATAGAATCAAATGGTACCCCACTCTCCAATCTATAAGGGATTATAAAACTTATGAATGGAAACATGTAATCAATTTCTCTATCCACTAAATAAAATATATCATAATATTAGGTACATATATCATAACACGTATCAAAATAGCATGCAATAACTAATTCATCCTAAATGGTATGGCATAATGCATGGGATGTGATTAATAGAAAGTGCCTAAAATGATGAATCTGATTGAATACCTTCATCTCATCATGTTTCAATATAATTGAATCCAAAATCATATAAAAAAACTATATCATAATTCACGTGCACCACCCAATAGTGGAATCAAATCAATTGTAATAGTAAATATCCAGAAAACAACAATTTCATTTGAGGAAATTTGGAATTTCCCCACATATGGGTTGGCTATTCACATGAAAAATTCATTACAAATCTCTAATACCTTTTTATCATGTTCTATTTTCACCAAATAGTAAATAAAACCAGAAAATGAAGCTTTGATAGCACTTTGTAAAATCATGGAACCAGATTCCACTAAAAGGTTCCCTGAGCTCGGTGGTTCACATAGCCTCAAGTGCATCTCTCCAAACACCAGAGGATATTGACTAGATGTGAGGGACTAGAGTGTGTATATGGATAGAATATGCACTCATTACCAGAGCATAAAATAATAGAATAATAGTCAAAATAAATAGATAAATATGATACAACAAGAAAAGGGCTAATAATTAAAAAAGATTGGTATGCATAACAATGCCAGAAGTGTCACATATAAAATTATAATGATACATGTATATAGAATGAATCCAATATAGGTACAAAATAGTGTTTTATAATAAATTTATAAAAAAATAAATGTACTATCTCCAAATATCATAACATACCTCATCTTAGTCCAATGCTCCCTTGATTTTAAGCTTGATACAAAATAGACTCATGAACCAAGGGCACCTTCCCCTATCTTTCTTGCATCCAAATAGTCTAATTTGGTACCCATCAATGGACCGAATAGGGTTTGAGGTACAATCTGAGTAGGTAAACACCCAAGGATTTATACAATTTCATGATGTACTTAATAATAAGCTATGCAGTGTGCATGTAAATAGGTAAGAAGTAAGTAAATGAACAGATTCCCACGACATTTAACTACTAAACTAGCAACACAGAAATAGCCACTCAAGGTTAAATATAAAATAATTTCAACCTCCTATACTAAGTAATATACAAGTAATATAGAGAATTTACCACATACTCCATATATGATTCAAAGGACCATATCAACCAAATGTTTTCCATATAACCAAAAGAATGAAAAAACCCACGACCGAGCCATATATCCAAACATGTAACATTTATCACGACCACACTGTATACCATAAATTTAAGACCACTAAGGGCCCGATCCATGGTATAGAAAAATAATTAATCCCCATCAAGTACTAGGATCCTATTGACAGAAAAATGGACAAAAACTGGTTAGATTCATAGGAGCATGTCATACCAACCATGTCCTATACGAGTCCATGCAAGCCAGATAGAAGGGGTAGTAAGGCCCTAGGAATCCCACAAAATTATAAACCAAAGGAGAATAATATATCCAAGGAATCCACTACCAAATTCAAAATCAAAATAGAATTTTCTATGGAATTGATTCATTTATTGACCATTTCATTCATTTTATAATTTCATGCCATATTCCATTTTATACCATATGATTCTACCCACTCATATTACCACTTGAAACCAAATTTAGACTATGATTATAAACATTCATTTTACCTAAATTATAATTAAAAAATAAATGAGCATTCCAACTCTTTTATCAAATTTATAAAAATCCATTAAAGAAATATAAGATCTATATAAACCATTAAATTAAACAAGATCAACATTTGATGGAGGAAATACATATCTTAACAAATCCATTCAGTCTCATTTAAAGATAATTGATCTTTTTTAACTAGGAAATCCTAAAACATACACCAATGGTTGGTTCAACATGTGTAAAGGGAAAAGGGAACAAACATGGGAGGGCTTGGTCAGGGTAAATACCGCCAACTCATCTCAAGGAAACATAAGGGAATTCCTAACAAGTCCAACTCACTTAATTAAATTTAACATTTTAATATCAGGGTCTTTTGAGAAATTAATATGTGATTTCAAATAGTTTTTAGGTCTATAAAGAACCAAAACCAACCAGAAATTTTTAGACCACTTAATGTAGCTTGTTAGTAGAGTGCTCATCCAGTGTTAACTCTTGATTTGGTTCACATCAGAAAAAAATGAATAATAGTCTAGGAACCTAAAAATAGTTAAAATTAGACTGCACAAAAAAAATATGGTCGATTCTAAGAAAAACAAATATAATCTAAAAAGGAATTGAGTACTCAACGATGCATATCCAAAGAGACATTTTGCACTTCAATTCGAGATTGAATGGAGAAATGGTATCAAATCCCGGAATAGTCACTAAAGGATGTTCTTAGAAGGTAAGGGTTAATGTGTGTTGGATAAATGGTAATCATATGTTTAAAAAGAGTTCAATTTAATTTAAAATTATGAAATTAACCAAATGTAAAGGGGATATATTGTTTATGTGCATGGTTTGAATAACCGTGCACCAAACTGCATGACTAGCTACAGGAGTAGGGAACCTGCATGGTTTCCTTGCACAGTTTGACTAATCGAGTAGAAATCAAACAAAAAACCTCTCTTAAAATTTCTGAAGTTGTCTCATTGTCGTGAAACCTAAATTACATAGTTTGGAATAACTGCATGACCTTCCCCTTCTCTCTATCCATATCTCACATGATTTGGTTAATCATATGGTCTTCCTCACATAGTTTACACTAACTACACGCCAAGATTGTTTCTCCTTGTAGCTTGTGTTATTGTCTCTGAAAAATCTCCATACACCCCTGATATCTCCCTAACCACAAAAGGGTATTCAAATTAAGCCATATATAAACATTAAAATTGAAAACGATGTGATCTAAACCTCATAAAAACCTTATTTTTCACAAGATGTGATGATAATATATATTTCTAGATTTGACTTTTAATTAAGGTATGAACACTATGAATTTAGAGTTATTCCCTTCAGAATCAATAATACATGAACAATATTTATGAAATAAATGAATATATTCATTAGTGATTGCCACAAATTTTTAGTCTTTAATGATGATATTTTGATATACTACAAAAGGAAAGAGTTGTAAAAGTAGCATTTGGACACTATGCTAAAGAAATTGTAACGGAGAATTTGTATAAAAGGTATAGTAAATATGGGATTTCGATTGGGGAAGTATCATTAATTGGAAATGTTGTCACTATAAAATGGATGTTTTATAACTCTTTTAATATATATGTAACTGAGGAGTGGCTCTTACAAACATGTGTGGCCTATATCCATAGTTTTATTGGACTATCTGGGTACTATCGACAATTTTGGAGGAAATTCACATGATTTCCAAACTTTATAACTAAGAAAACTATTAAGGGATTAATAAATTTATAGACTTATGAATGTAAAGGAAGATGAAAAGAATTTAAAAATATAATTATCACTAAACCATGACATAAACTACCCTCAATTGGGGAAATATTTATGCTATATATCGATGATTCACAAAAGGTATTAGGATGTATACTCATGAAAAATGAAAAAGTGATAGCCTACTCTTAAAGGTAATTGAATTCCCATGATAAAACATCTCCAAACAATGATATGTAATTGGATACAATAATCTTCCCATTGAAAATTTAGTGTAATTATCACTATTGGGATAAGTGTAAAATATATACGGATCATAAGATCCATAATTATTTATTCATATAAAAGGAGATTAATATTCTGTTATGAATATGGTTAAAGTTGATTAGGGACAATAACTACTCAATCCAATACCATCATGAGAATCCAAATAAATTGGAATATGATCTAATTAGAAAGGATTTTGAAACCATATCTATGAAGAGGGTTGATAAGGATATGATCATCTTATACATTCAAAGGATAAAAAAGGAATCATAAAATTGATGACATCGTCATTAATTTATCCAATTATTGCTCATCCATCCCTTCTGGGGAATATAAAGGATGCTTAATGGGATGATAAACAAATATAGAAATAGGTTAAAGATATAATAAAATGGGTATAATTGGACAATAAAGTTGATTAAGAAGGATTTTTAATATTTGGGTAATGGAAATATATACCTTTAATCAAGAGATAAAGAAGTAGTTATTAAATGATTCACATAACTTGACCTTCCCTATCCACCCAAGGAGTACAAAGATAAATCACATTATCTAAGAGCACTATTGGTAAGATAATAGGAAGATGGGTATCGTGAAATATAAATTCAAGTGTCTGGTAAGTTAGTAAGTTAAGGAAGACTGAAAAATGTCCAAAGTGATGATGCAACCATTACCCATACTTATTTGGAAATGGGGAAACATCACCATGGATTTTGAAATAGGTATTATGAAGATATCCAAAGGATATAATTATATATGAGTTGTGGTGGACCATCTTATAAAGGATTCACATTTTTTTTATTCGAGAACATTTCTCACTTGATCAACATGAAAGGATATACATCAGATAATTGTGAAAGTAGTATGGAACACAACTATCAATTGTATCCTATCATGATCCAATGTTCATCTCTATGTTCTAGAAAATTGTCTACAATTCTCTAAGTACAGACTTGATATTCATCACAATATAACACCCCAATATGATGGGCAATATGAGAGGACTGTCCACCCACATGACCACAGGATTGGATCATGATTGATGGGATTCATATGAGTATGGGATCAATAAATCCTTTTATATGATTTATAATACAATAATATATTCGACCAAAGAATCCAAATGGAACCATATAAATCCCTTTATGGGAAGTGATGTAAAAACCTAACATTCTGTAATTAAATTTGTGAAAAAACTGGACTAGATATTTTCAAAGAAATAGTCGAAAGCATCATGAATACTCAACAACATATCAAGACTACTATAATTTGATATATGATACATATTAACAATTTTAAATGAGACCTAGAGTTTGATTCTATGTATATAGTGTTCCTATACATATCCATATGGAATAGATTCATGATATTTAGGAAGAAGCTAATGATATTTCATTGGTACATAGGCGCAGTGAGATTTTTGATTGAATTGGAGATATGGCCTATGGAATAGCACTATGACTGAACTAATCATATGTTCATGACATATTCCATATGTACCACTTGAAGAAGTAAATAATAAATCCCTAAAATGTACTAAATTTGGAGGTGATTCAATTGGAAACATGATCCCTCTTATAGGGTGTTGTTGGTGTAGATGTTGGACCAGACAGATAGAGTTTAATTCAACAATACAAATCACACAATCAATGTATTATGGAAGAACCATAATAATGAGGAGGATATATAAGAAGTGGATGATATAATGAATCATATTAATCCTAACTTTTTTTACCCTAGTATGTAAAAAAAACTATAGCTAATTTTTTTAAGAGAGTGGAATGCAATGAACCACAAATATATCAATGAAATTTAAATTCTTATAAATAAAATATTTATAAATGTTCTAATATATAAATCACATGAACCACGTGATACAAATAAAATTAGTTGTAATAATTTTAACATTATATTCTGTGAATGGGAATAGCTATACCAATTGAAAGTATTACAATGTGAAAATAATTCAAAAATAATAATACTATGATATGAACATTTGGATTTGTTTTATCCCCCTGAATAATCGCACTCATGAACAAAATTTTAGAAATATAGTGAAATATTTTTAATGAAATGTTAATTTTTAAAATGAAAATATATATAACCTTGATAGAAAGTATCTGTGATTGAATAATGAATTAAATATGAGGTATTCATAGATAGTAGGGAACCCATATGACCATTAAAAAATTGAGTATTGGAATTAAAATATGACAACTAGAATAGTAATCTGGCAATTCAAATAGTAACATGAACATTAAAATATTATAAAATCCTATAATAGTGAAAAATAATATCTATATTTTTATAAAATTCAAATATTATATATTTATATTATATTAAAATTAAAAAAAAATTATAACAAATGATAGATGAATTATATTTTTTGGTAAAAATAATAATCATTATTTACATTTTAATAATATATATATATATATTTAAATGATTTTTGTTTCCCCTAGACGTGTTTATAAATTAATCATATGTTTTATTTTAATGATTTTTTTTGAGACAAAAAGTAATTTTTTATGGGTTGTAAAATTGATCATGTATTAATTTTTTTTCAAACAAATAATGGGTTTTAACAAAATTTAAAATTTATAAATTTTTGTAAAAGTATTTTCCTAAAATGGATTTAATTTTTTAATCTCTCTTATGAAAATATTTATGGGTTATTTTTTTTATTTTTTCAAAAATAGTTGAATTTTTTATGAATAGTAAAATTTGATAAAATAAGGAAATTTAAAAAAAATAAGTATAATTAAGTCGTGGATGTTATATGTGACCATTAGAATAGATTTAATTTCAAAATTCATTATATATAACAGGAATATTCCTCATTGTTAGTAGATTTATGTGAAAATAATAAACAAATCAATAGTATATTAAAAACATGTTTCTCTTGCCCATATAAATACCACCCCTCAACACCACTTCTCAACAAAAATTCTAAGACATAGATCTCAAAAAAAATCTACCAATTATTTTCCCAATTCCCTCCAATGATTCCTCATTGTTTTGGTCACAGAAAAGGGAAAACTAGTGTTCCTTCTAGAGTATTTCAAGAGACGTCATTCAAGAAGTAATATTCCCAATCTATCCCTTTTAATTTTATTTATTCTATGTTATCCGCAATTACCCCATACAATGTTAAATAACTAATATAGTATTTTATATACTATTTTATTTTATCATTTTTTGAAATATTTTATTATCAAAGGCCCTCTCATCTAAAAATTAAGACATTGTTCGTACTATAGTGGGTGAACCACACCCACAAACATAACACTTTTCTCCACCACCGCCTTCATGGTAGGTTTAAATTCCTTTAATATGGTTAAAATCATATAAATATATATTTTTATTTTATTAAACATTCTATAATTGTTATATCTCCTTAGTATTAATGGAAACTGAATAAGTTCATCATAGCCAAAGAACCACCTAAAATAACTAAACTTATACCTATAAAACATATAATCTACATGTTATAACAATTGGTGAATATCATTTTTCATTAATAATATTATTATATTATATAAATATTTTAAATAATTTATATCACACTTATAGGGTCATAGAAATATTCTATAATTACTTCCAAAATTATCTAGAAGTGATCTGACCATGGAACCATGAAATGAATGCCCTCGTCACCAAAAAATTAAATGTGTTATCTCATTAAAATGGCTGTTAATTAACATATTATAGTTATGGTAAATTATATATATTTTCTATGATTTTAGTCAAATATTTAATGAATATAATTTTATTTTTTAGGATGTTAAGTGCAAGTACAAAGTGATTCTAGACAAATGGTATGAGATCTCATCAAACCCCCTATTTTCATTGTCTTGTGATATCTCTCAAATTATATTAATTTTAATCCATCTTATACTCAATTAATTCCTCTTTATTTTTTATATATTTACCACAAATATCTAAATAGTTTAATTCACCATTATTTGATGGGGATATACATGTTTTAAAATCTTCGTTTTCAATTTCGTTCTTTAACCAAACCAATTAAAGGGATCTTATTTGTTTTCTTATTTTATTCAAAGTACATATCATAGATTTTTCTTATAATACAATGTTTCTAAAAGAAAATATTTTATTATGGAAAACCATATTAGTTAATTTCTAGATTTTTTGAAATTATTATTTCTTTACTCTGTTTAATGATTCATTACACCTTTTTCTAGACACCCTAATTAAAAACTAATATATACAATGTTATTTATGAAATAAAATTTATTTCCTAAATTATCTTGTTCATTATTTTCATGTAGAATGAATATTTATTTAACTATTAAATTCTATCAACGTGTTATACCTTTTTTATGTAATTCATTATGACATGCCATTTGGATATGTTTTACGTCATGATTATGTAACCCATTTCATTTCCTTTGGTTATTTTGATGAATGGTGATTATATATACTTTAATTACACGGAAAACATATGAATATAAATTTTATTATTGGTTAACCAGAATAGATATCTAATGTGTTGGGTAATGTTTATGTCTCATGATGTGATATGTATAGGATTATGGAGTAAACCTAATCAATTTTGAGACATTATTAACCATGTGATGCTATCTTGGGAGTTATCTCTCACTTATTTTATATTATGTTTTATGTTCTTTCAAAATTCCTAGGTTTCAATGATATTTTGTCTCCATAATAATTATTTTTGTAACCTATATGCATATTTATATTCCATGTATGTTTGGATTTAATGTTATTCTTTTTGACTCTATACTAATATTTTTTTATCATTCTTATCCAATTACTGGACCTTATAGATCACCGTATTTATTTAATTCTTCCCCAAATTATCCTATGTAGTTTTAGAAGATCATAGTGATTTAGAATCTCATTATGAAGATAAAAATACATATTTTTTAGTTTATATTCATTCTGATGATTTATTTTCTTACTATTCCTATAACGCTAGGATTAGTTTTTTCATGTGTTGTGTCTACTTGATATTTTTGTAAAAAATAATTTAATTATACATGTAAAAGAATTGTGTCACTATACTATTAATCCTAAAATTCTATTATATATAATAATTGCTTCTAAATTTACACCAAGCTAGCAATGCAGATTCATTAATGACAAATTTAGTTAATTATACACATCACTCCTATAAGAACTCACCAATAGTATAAGTAAAACTAATCTATAGCTGATAAGAACCCTGTACTATTTATTTTTCCAAAATTTTAGTAGTTAAATTATTTTTACATAATAATCGTTTGAGCGATTTTATGTTTTTAACCTTTTTTGGAATTGAATCTATTTCTATTTATCATCATTTTTACTATGTGATCACTCTAGCATATTTAACCATAAATAAATATAAAATATTCATTATAGATTCATTTTTTTAGTATATGATTTCTTTTTAGCCACTCTATATGATAACATATAAATTATTCATCAACCAAAATAATAATAAACTATAGATACAATAAAAATTAAAGGACACAATCATGATATATTTGTAATGGTTGATCCATGAAGAAAATAATTTACCATCTAAAACCTTAATGGAAAATCCTTGAGTTATTTCTGATATGATATACAGTTCTCACCCACTTAATGAATTAAATACGTATTTGGTTTTTCACCAAGTCTTGAAGTGAATCATGACTCCTTTTCCATCCTCATTACAGAACAATTCATACACACTGGTGAGGGGGTCTCAAGAAAGTGAGATATATATGAATCATATTCCATGTAGAAAAGAGGACCATTATACATATAATAAGGAGGAGGGACGATACAAAAATAATAATTTATTAATTAATTATCATAAGCATCCACAATGTAATAATTTTATAAATAAACAATAAATTCTAAATATACAATGATAAAATTTAGATCATGGTCATTCTAAAATGAATATATCATCATAATTAATTTAAAAATGATACAATTATTTCTTGAGGAAAAATTGATGAAATAAAATAGTTATCATTCTATTATAACATATAATAATTATCTTGATATTTATTATCAAATTTATAATGGATTAAACGTTTTTAATATTTTTATTTATTTATTTTGGGATTTTTGGTCCTTAATATACCTCATGGGGGGGTTCAAGGCCATTATTGGCCTCATCCTAGGTATGCCCAACCAAAATATGTGTTGTGTTGGTGGTTATAGGTAATCACCTAAGGACATTCATCTATCGAGTGGGAGGCACCCCATTGGGGGTTTCTCTTCATTGGATAAAAATTTGAAAAAATATAATATTTTAATTAGGTGAACCCAGTTCCCTTGGTTAGTGGGAATCTTATTCCATCTGCACATAGTCAATAGGGGGTGGGTGGTCCATTCCATTTTTGTCATTTATAATATGGAACAATTTTTTATTTTCCTTACATGTAATCATAATCATATTCCCCCGAAAAAACATTCCACCTATAAGGACCATTGATGAAATCAAGTTCATTTTGAATATATATATATATATATATATATATATATATTAGTTTATTTATAAAATGTAGAATAGTCAATCTTAAGTGGCCAAAACTCATCCATCCAACCACTAATCGATACATGATTAGTGGATTCTATACCATGTCGATGCCCTATAGTTGAATTTTGGAAAATATAATTTAAAATTAAACATTAAGAATTACATGGACAATTTTACAGAAATTATCGCAAGAAGTTGTTACTCAGATGCCTTGAAGAATGTAATTTGTTTTTCAAACTGTACTTATCCTCAAATAAAAGATGTTTTATTATAGTACCTGGTTCACACTATAGGATAATTTGTAATTAAAATAAGAATACATAATAATAATAATAATGGAATCATGTTCATGAATTCGATGTTAGGATCTGTTGATCACTGATAGTAAGTCATATCATGATGGATCCAAAGTAAGATCCCATTATAAAATTCAAAAATGATCCATAAATTCACTGGTCTTCTATTATTCAAAATCATTATGTTATCATGAATAATCAAAGGTGCTTACTATATACCTTTTATTATCAAGAATGATTTATGATTATTTCTCAGAAAAACATTGATCTGTTCACCTAGAAACCTTTTAAAATCCATCTAAAAGATTGATACAGTGTATGCGAGATTTGAAAAAGATATAAAATTTGTGAAAGTGAATATTTACATTAACAAAATCGGTTAAAAACTATTAAATATTATGTTTAGGTGTTCTCATGGTGGTGGGATATCACCCCTCTGGTGGTGGTTAGTGTGATTATGACACCATCATTGGTTGATGGTGGATATATAATTGGAGGAAGATAGTGATGTTGGGATTCCATATGTGGTTCAAAACATCAGTAATGACCACAATTGGGGACCATCATTGAAAATATTGGAATCGTTGATAGGAATATGATTATATTAGTAGTTGACCACTTATTGGGGTGGGCCTCATGGGATGGCATGGAAATGGTGGCAGTCTTAGAGATCAATGGGAAAATGGTGGAATTAGTGGGTTGGGTACGAATTTTGTGACCTCCATGGGATGGTGTGAATTGTACATGTACATGAGGATGATTTGGATGTGAACGACGCACGAATATAGTTTCTTACATCTCATTGGAAGCATTATAGATCTGATTGGACTAGGTTCATCATGATCTCAATAATGATTATTTACTGGGAATACAGGATTGGTCCATTCATATGGTTTAACGCCCCATAATGCTATATGGCCATGTAATGGGATCCCTCTACATAGGGTAATAAGAATTGTGTCTTTATCTAAAATAAAAATGAAGGGATTACCCTACCTATTATTACAATTATGTGTCTAATTTTTCACACATTCAGATAAGAAGATAAACATTTAATCATTTAAAAAAATATTAGATGAATTAATCTGTATTTTCAACAACACCATTAGTTTAAATCCCATATATTTAACATCAAAATGACGTTATGTGACTATGTGATGTCCTAGACCTAGGTTCCACTCATAGGTTCATCGATCCTAGTTGGCCACATGGCCTCAAGAGAACCTCCCCATATTACAGAGGATGCCAACTAGAAGTGAGGGATTATGATGTGT
Source organism: Viscum album (assembly GCA_963277665.1). NCBI lineage: Eukaryota > Viridiplantae > Streptophyta > Magnoliopsida > Santalales > Viscaceae > Viscum > Viscum album. The sequence goes on along the minus strand of OY728140.1, from coordinate 2,102,231,633 downwards.
CAATGGGGATACTTTTACCTCATTATCATAGTTTATGAAAACAGATATATATTACAATTGAAAAATAGAACACCATAAATAGTTGGTACACCGAAAGTAGACACTATTACAATATGACCCTAAACCGTCTTAGTATAAGAAAGCATAAATAACCAAGAAACATGTAATAACCAAATTCTATAAAGTGAATCATATACAATGTTGTCATGATACATGTCATGTCTCTATAAAACTAGAAAATAATTAAAATTTTTAATAGGTAATACTTTATATACAAAAGAAAAAAATATATGAAACAAAATCCAATCTTCTAGATTGCTAGCACTATAATCTGCTACCATGCTCTATCCTAAAGTATGAAATCAAGATAAGGGGTCAAAATCCGGATACTTTCCCTTTTCAAAACCTACATACATATAATCTTCCCATGTACCATTGGTGACCCGGATAGGGTGTAAATTTATCTCAATAGGCCATAACCAATGACATATTTACCACCTATTCATTTAAATATAAACTAAAATAGTGTGAAAGTATATATAAAAGTAAATATATTATAATAACGTAACCTCGATACCTACTTCATACTCAACTATTTTGTGAACATATACTCGATTAATTAATTTTTATCATTTTTATAATTATTTATGTATAAGGATCTAAGGTGTGACCAAGTAATACTATAATAAACATTATAATAACAAAGGATGCAAGTCAATAACCAAGGAATCCACAATGATGATTATAATGAATAGGATCAAAAGTATCAACTAAGGAATCCTTGACCATAGGGGTCGAGCCAAATTTGAAAAAACATGTAAACAATATATAAGTAATTTGAGTTTAATCTAGGGGAATTTATAAAGGAATTACATAGTAATATGATTCTAATCATGTCTGAGGATATTATCTAAGTTATAATGGGATAAGAAATGTCTGGGACCAATGTGTTTATCCCTAGAGAAACACGCCAGTTAATGTAAAGCTATATCCAAGGACTGTATCCAAGGTATCCTAATATCTAAATGATAATGGTTGGATCCTACACCGTTATTATAGGAATGAAATAGTAGAAATGGACTAGGTTCCAAGGTGGGTATCTCCCTTGGAAACTTTCATACCTGAATAAAAATGGAGTCCTTGAGTAATCATGGAATTCCTCTAAGAATCCAAGGATGGCCTATGTTTTACCACTCCTAGAATGGTGAATAGGTCCATATATAATGGTAACATTATACTTAGTTCATTAGTAAATTATTCCCTCTAATACTCATGCCATTTAATAAGTCAATTTAGTTTATTATATACCTTTCATTAGAGTGATAAGGCCTAAGAAGGACATGAAACCGTTTATAAATTTAATTACATAATCATTAATTAGGTACACTCCACTTTTTCCATCAAGTATAGAAAGGATTACGACACAAATGAAACTATTTCAATTAATTACATTCCAATGGGGGAAATTCATACATATATTTTACTTTCCATTTACAATTGAGATTAATTTAAATGATTCAAACACATTCTATATAAGGTTCAAGGGGTATTATGGGGTGATAACAATTTAGAAATTTTAATGTTAAAAATTTAATGATTTTTTACAAAAGGAATGGTCATGGAATACACTTTAATGCTGAAAATGGTAAATTTTCATGGGCTACCAAGGAATAATTGAAGAAACACCCTACTTGTGGTGGAGAGAATTTAGGACTCAACCTATAATGGTTTGATGATACTATATAGTAAGAGATATTGATCATGAGCATGATGAATATAATCAAAGAACATGACTATAATAGGAAACATAGAATTAAATTGTTGTGTGTACAATGAATATAATTTATAAAATAGAGATACTTGAGGTATTAGTCATAGACCACCTACCTTATGGCTATAACAATCTCCTTGTCCAGTGTTAGCCATTATTTTGGATAGATTAGAAGAAAAATAATAGATAAAACAATACATATAATATAGGGAGTACGATCCAATATCAAAATTGAATCTTCGATTAGAAGAAAAATGATGAACTGAGATAAAGGATTGAAGAGGTTACTAGGAGGAATCCAACGAGACCAACACAAGCTTCGATCATACACTAGATTAAGAACCAAGATAAAAAGATAGGGAAAAGGGATTTGGGAACTTCTAATGAGTAAAGTATATCCCTCATATATTTGAAAGAGAAAAGGATAAAGGTGAATAAAAATATAATCCGTTATATACAATTTGGTTATTTCATAAAAAAACAATGGGTGAACGATTGGAAAGGTGTGCACTAACAGTTCATAGATCACTTCATAAGAAGGGTAACTGAATGGTTTGAACACATCATTTGATAAACTGTGTTCCAACCATGTGAAATAGATATTCTAAAAACATTATAACTCACACATGGGTTTGCTATCCAATATGCATGGTTTCCTCGAACTGAGTTTCCTCATAATACTCACTATCAATATAAACATGGCTAGGGGAAATGGTGCATCTTTCCCCACATAGTTTCTTTTAATCATGCATCCAATATATTTTCCCAAAAATTATGTTCATGGGTTTTGAGATTGCATGGAAGACCCATAAAACACTCGTAACCTCATAATTCATCCATATTAGGTCCAAATAAAATAATTATACTAAATTTAAATGAATTTATAACTAACATAAAAAATGGTTTCTTACAATCTTCCCCATAAAAGAACACATCCTTAAATTCACCTTCTAATGGAGGAAAAACTTAATCTGAGAATGACTCTATCCAATTATCATATATATAGGCCCCCACTTCTTTATCTCATCTTATAACGACTGTTCTACCATAGTACCCACACTAAAGGGTTTGACTAGCCTTGAAGATCCTTTGTTCTCCTATCAATGAGGCATTTAGTATACTCCTCAAAATTATCATCAATATCTATCTTAACCATCTCAGGATCAATATAATAGGATGAGTCGGTATAATATTGATGAATTTGTGAAATGTGGTATACATGATGCATGGAACAACTACTATGAGGTAGTAGAAACTTATAGGAAACCTGCATGACTCTATCCAAAATCTCAAATTGCCCAAAAATGCAAAAAAATAAAATCCATTACCTATAAAACCATATATTCCCATGTTTATGTGGTACCCGTATGAAAACACAATCCCCGAACTCAATATCTAGATGTCATCTATAGGAATTGAGAAACTATTTCTATATATATTAAGCTATAGAAATCTTTTTCATGATCATTTGAACATGTTTTTAAGTCTCCTAAATGAGATGAGGACCTAGTTGTGATACCTCACCTTCCTCTAACTAGAATAAGGTATAATGTAATGACCTACTATACAAGGAGTCAAATTGACCCATATGAATTTTACCCTCAAAGGTATTTTTTTAACTCAAACTGAGGGATATGATTCCCCAATGAACATATAAAATCAAGGACATATGCTCATAGAATATCCTATAACAATTGTATCATTTATTTTAACTAGCCATATATCTATGGGTGAAAGGTTTTTTTTACAAGAAGCTATGCACCCATTGATCTCTATAACCCCTCCCAAAACCGTGATGTGAAAGGATATTCCCTATTAAAATGATAGAGTGAGGGTCATCATGTGGCCATATGTTCTAACAGATATATCATCTTCTATGCTCATCAACTAAGAAAGAATCCCAGAGAGGAAAGAAGTGGCGTACAATCATCAGTTGGTCCATGACTACCAAAAATATGGCTCTACCTTGAAGTGACCATGCTAATCCATATACAAGGTCTATAAAAACATCATATAATTTCAATTTTGGGACCAAAAGTGGTTGTATCCAACTAGTAGGCCTTTGGTGCTCTTTCATTGCCTCTTAAAAGGTGGAACACCTTGTGAGAAAAGATGTTATCTAACATTTCTTCCTAGGCCACTAATACTAAAATCATTTATATATATGATATATCTTGGAGATTTTCTAAAAATAATACTTATTGAGAAGCGTGGGACTCATGAATCATTTCCTCTACAATATATATATATATATAAATCCATACAAACCAATATATATAAAGGATTTGGTCTCTGTCAACTGACAAATTCAGAGGTGCGTCCTCTCTAGAAATACTCTCATGGAGAACCAAACCCTTAGGATATAAAATTACATGCTTTTACCCTCTTTAGGAATGAATTGGTAACTATGAATGATTAAATATAATAATGTTAATTAATCTTGTAAAACTCTAGATGTAGCTCAGAAAAGAGGGACATCAATTTCCACTCATCGATGGATTTATTTAGGGAATGTTCCTCAGTTTTCCGAATCAGTGAAATAGCTGCCAAATTTCCATTTCCATGCATATATGACTTCTCACAATTGAAGGACATGAGATATTAAACCCATATCTACTATATGATATTTAATTCACACTTTTAAAAGATATATTTGAAGATATTTTGTTCTATATACATTAAAAAACCCTCACCAAATAGATAGTGTCTCTAGAAACATAAGGCGTGAAAAGCTAGTTATATCTCAAGTTCTTGCATCTGGTAGTTTCTCTCGCGATTCCTTAACTTCTGAGATCCATACTAAATGAATCTATCCTCTGACATCATCACGACTCCTAAAATGTTTCATGATGCATCAAGGAAAACTATATATCCGATGTTAGTCACAATAAGAACTAGAATAGGTGATGAAATAGGGCATAGTTTTAGAACATGAATGGATTTCTCATGATATTCTAACCCAAGGAACATAATACACTTTTTTATGACTACTAATAGGTATATAAAGGCATAATAATTCCTATATAAATTCTTATAGTATCCATAAAACCCTTAGAAATGTTGTATATCAAACATATTCTTGGGTGACTCCTAGGTATCCACAAAACCCACCTTCTCTAGGTCAACTGATTTTCTTAATTATGAGATAATATACCCCATGAAGTGACCTTTTTTTGTCCAGATGTGGAAATTATAAATCTTGGAAGAAAGATGATGTACTCTTAGTATATTAAAAATGATCTCAAGATACATAGTATCATGGTCACTACAAGTCCGAGAATACAATAATATGTCATCCACAAAGACCAAGAAAAAGTATTCTATATAGGGGCGGAACACCCTATTCATAAAATCCCTGAAAATTGAATTTTTTAGACTTAAAAATTTAATGATATACTTAGGTAGACCATACCTACTATGAAAATCTATAAGAGTTTTGTTTGATGTACCGAATCACACCTGATGATAGCATGATAATAGGTTAATAATCAAGAAAACTATAACTCCTCAAAGTTAGTCAAAGAGATCATAAACTATAAGTAGTAGACCATGTTTCATAACAACAATTTGTTTCAGTCATTGGTAATACCTGACTAAATGATGGGACCCAACCACTTTTTTGGAGACAAGAATGGGTAATACCCAAGAATAAATGCAAGTCTATATAAAACATTTAGCCTTTATATCCTCCAAATATCTCTTGAGCTCTTGAATATCAGTAGGTGGCATCATATGTGGAGGTATGGAAACTTCAGGTGCTATTAGAACAATATTGATCATAACATATACCTCTATGTTAAGAGGTACTCTAGAAAACATGTTAGGAATGTCATCCCTAAAATGATATATTACAAGAGAAAATATATAACCATGCAATACCAAATTCTCTAAGAAGATACTAGAAATATGGGTTGTGACTCCCCTTATCCCACTATGATATGATCTAGAACTACTATCCTAGACATCCCAATCACCCTTCTATAAATATATTCTTTCCTCTATTGACGTAAATTACACCATGTGGAAATAAATGTATATATATTCATGATACGGAACCACCCAATCCATCTAGATAGTGAAATAAAATCCCATCATCTCTAGGACTCAAAGGTTCCATAATAAAGGTTATCTACCTACCTTAGGGGAAAAGTACCTACATTAGTTTATAATCTCTAACCGTACTCTCAATGGTGTATCTATGGTCATCAAGCTATTTTAATACTGAATTTATATCCTGATAATTTCTATGGTAAATATTGATATAAAGAAGTGTAAATATCCTCTTCCAAATAATGAAGACACTATAGTAGAGGATGATAGAATAATAACTTATACTGTCAATGATACTATACTTTGGTCCTATAGTTTTAGATACAATTCAGGTAACCGGCATGATCCTCAACCTTTTCTACAACTAAACTACACAAATATGTTTTGATATAATGATGCTGATAATTAGAATTTTGGATTCCATTAACATGAATTCATCATCATCCAATACTTCTGGTGCTACTCTAACCCCCTTCATGACATGGTGTAAATGATCTTACCCGTAAATGGAATTATTCATTCTATCAGATGCACTAATAGCCTACCTTGGAACTGATCCTATGTTTTTAGTACTATCTCCTTCCCTTAATTTTACACTGGGTGCTAAGAGCCTGATTAACGTTCTCATAAAATGTAAGTAAGTGAAATATATTAATCTATTTATGGACAGCATACTCGATCATATCATACAAACATCTAGTAAACAATATCTCATGACCAGTTATATATTATATAAAGCTCCATAAATGAGTAAAATGAACTAAATAGCCCATAACTAATATAAAACCTTTCTATATAAGATGAAAAAAGTTTTATTAGTTAGCTCTTAGCATCTAGGGAAAAAAGGAGTCATAGTAGGCAGTCTAGAAGTCATCCCAGACCATGCCCTGAATACAACCATCTTTGGTAATCACATCCCACCAACTCTTGGTAAAATCATGATACATATAGGTGGAAATATTTACCCACCAATCTAGAGGTGTCACTAGATTATCAAGGATATAATTATTGGATTCTATCCAATACTCAACTACATGTGGACCAACAACCCCTGAAAGAGATAGAAGGATGTTGCTGCTAGAAATCATATGTCAAATCATCCTTCATAGGTGCATGTATTTAAAAACTATATATGTATTGTTTCACAAATATGAAACTATCATGATGTTGAGGGTCAGTTACTATATCAGGGATAATAGACAATGCCTAAAGTGGCACTATGGGTGGTAAGACTAGAGACCTATAGCCCACCATCTATAGATTATGGTCTTTGGCACCCTCCTAGGGGATGACATGAGTACTTAATGGTTAAATAGGTTTAAAATTTCATGAACAAGCCTCATATAAATATTTTATAATAGATATGTACACTTAAAGATTAATATCATAAGAATAAGGGACCACTACAAAAGGTACTACCCTAACTACCTAAATAGAAGGTTATGTTATTCGTAAATGTTATTGTTTAATTTAAAATGGTTATATTAGATGATAGTTAAATAGAACCTCCCTTATTTATTTACTGGAAACTGTATCATTTATCTCATGTTTTACATTTAATTTTTTCATTTTCTAATATACATGAATGTCATGTTTGGATTACAATTGATCACTATTACTATAGAATGAGGACCCATACATATTATCACTGAAAATATCACTCAATTAATTCATATTTAAACTTTTCTACAATTGGACTTAGAATGTAACCGGTAATATATGATGGGTTGAAATGGTAAATTACTAATTCCAAACCACAAGGCCCCACAAACCTCATGAATTTAAACTAGAAATCAATAAATCATAACCAATGTACTAGAAATTCATATTGTAACTACAATAGAATCACACAAAAATCATAGGAAGAACAAGTAATGAATGGAGTGAAATGAAACTATACAACATGACATAAGCATGGAAAGTGAATTTTATTTTCCTATAATGATGCATGGTTCATGTTTCCTTCCCCTCATCTCATCATGCTAAGGATAAAATTAAATTCTCAATCATAATAATAACAATAACCATCACATATCATTTTTATTACCAAATGGAGAAAGGATATCAACATTAATATTCAAAATACAGAACAACAATTCCTCATTACATGAAACTTGGTATTTACACCGAATGTGGTTCAACTATGCCAAATAATGGACTATAACCAAATTTTGAAGCATTCATAATTTTCTATCAACATTCAAAAAATAATAAATTAATAAAACAAACCATTAATACAAATTTGTGACTTCTCATACCTAGCTTCAACTCAATGGTTTACGGAACTTGGTTGGACACATGCCATCAAGTGCACATCCTAATACACCAGTGGATGCTGACATGAAGTGTGGGCCTAGTGTGTGTTTGTGGGGAGAATATGACCCAATTAATATAGTGTATCTCAACAAATATATATAATAACAAGTAAATAGAATAATGAACATATATATATATATTGTACAATAGAAGCATACACAATTAGAACTAGATCAGTAACCCACCATAGAAAAAGAAATAATAGATTATAGTGAAAAAACTAATAATCATAATATGGAAACTGAAAGATATAAAAAATGATTATAATATATCTCATGTATCTATAAAAATAGAAAAACTGGTATACATGGAATCATATTGTATAGTCTATACAAAAGAAGAAAAAGAATCCAAAAACTATCCAAGCATCACAGGCATGAGACCAGTTATCTTCTACAAATATCTATCATAGTGTAAGAAATCAATATCAGGTTTCCAATGTGGGATGCTTCCATTTTTCAACACATACAAACATATAATCATCCAAAGCACCATAGGTTTCTCGAATAGGGTGTGAGATAAATATCAGAAGCCAACCACCATTGATGTCAATAATATTCAATCAGTGTAATATAAACTGAAATTTTGTGTAGGAATATATAAAAGACATGATAGTACAATAATTTAAATACCTAACACCTACTTCAACCTCAACTATCATTTGAACATATAATAATTTAATTAATTATTTTGTTGTTTATAAAAAGATAATTAATGGGATCCAAGGTATTAACACACCATCCTACAGTAATTAAAATAATTATATATGATCTAAGGAGGTATCCAACAAATCATTTATGATGATTATGATGAAGATGATCCAAGGTAGTTACTAAGGAAACCATTTACTCAAGGGTTGAGAAAACTAAATAATAATATGTGGATTGACTATGAGGGTTATGAGTGTAATACAAACGGTATCTCCCATGGAATTCCACCGTAATATGATTCTAACTATGTCTGAGGATCTTATCCAAGGTAAAATTAGATGGGAAATTATTAGGTCCAATCACAGTGTCCATGGAGCCATATTTCCATAAACAAGTAGTTGGATCCTAGGACTTTATCAAAAGAGTTATAACATCTGAATGACTATGTAGTGATCCTATGGTGTCATGATGGGTAAACACTGGTAGACATAGACTAGGTTCCATGGTGGGTATCTCCCTTGGAAATTGACATCCTTGAATTTGAATGGAATCCACACATGCTCAACACATTCCCTCATGAATCCAAGGTTATATTGACTCTGACCGCTCCTATAAAAGTGAAAATTTCCATATGAAATATTAACATGGAACGTATTTCATTATTAAATTTGGCCATGTAATACTCATTCCTTTTAATAACTTAATTTGGTTTAATCCATAACTTTCATTAGAGTGACATGTCATTACCAGGATTTGCAACCATTTTTCATTAATTAATTAATTTTTAATTATGTTTACCCCACTAACATCCATAAAACATAGAAATTTGTGATATGAACATGAAACCATGTCCTTTAACTAAATTCTAATGGGATACATGATACATATATTATACTTTCCATTCGCAATTAATATTCATTTAATTGATTCAAACACATATATTAGAATGTTCAATTAGTACATTAAGGTTATTACCATTTTGAAATTCATATTTTAAATAATTAAGGATATATTAATAATAGGAGGTTAAATACACACACCCACATAGTGTCAAAGCAAATCCTATATGGGATACGAAGGTAAAATTGAAGAAAAAACAAAAATTGGGTGGAAATATTTAAGGTCCCAACCTAAAATAGTGTGATGATACTATATATAAAGGGTTCTATAATATAAGAAATAATGAATATAATAATGTCATAAAAATGTAATAGGAAATTCCTGATGAAATCAGCTTATAAAAATTGATGGATGTTTACAAAATTTTGTGACTTGAGGCATGAGTCATAGAACACCTACTTTGATGCTATAGAACTCTCCTCAACCATTACAACCCTTTAGTTTATCTTGGATAGGAAGAAAACTAAAAAATAGATCAGTTCCCTAAAAACAGGGAATATGATCCTCCATTAAAATAGATTCATCAAAGAGAAGATAAATGAAGAAAAAAGATAATGGATTTAATAGAATACATGTAAGAATATAACAAGACCAATTAAGCTTCTATCAGACAAAAGAATAAGAAAAAAGATAAAAAACTAAATGAGATTTGGGAGAATCCCATAGGAGGAATGAGGCTATCCTGTCTTCCGGAAAGAGAGATGGAGAATGGGTAAGAGGAATATAATCCCTTAAGGGAAATTTCATCATTTCACCCAAATAAAATTTGGAAGCACAATTTGGCCATATGGGTGGCCAAACCATGCGCCAAATGTTCTTGGATCAATTCCTAAGGAGGGTATTCCCATGGTTGGGCTACATAGCTAAGGATAATCTGGTCCACATCTGAAAATTGGTTGTATAAAAAACTACAAACCATTTGTAGGAGAAAGCGGGGCAATTTCCCAGATTTACTCAAACTATGGAACATCCTGCTACTCACGTTCAGGTCATGCATGGTTAAGGGTAACCGTGATTCCTTACCCAAAAAATTTCTCCTAACCATTACACTAATCAAATTTTTCCAAAAAAAAATAGGATCTAAGGTCTGAAAAATCCCCGAACACCACTGAAACTCCCCTGAAATCTTAAGAAATCCCTATTCAATCAAAAAATAAGAATTTTAGTGAATTTAAAATGATCCTTAACAGAAATAAAAAACTTATTTTTATAGTTAAACAAATAGATATATAATTTATGTTTCAATGTGAATGTGTAAATATCATATAGGTGTTATAATTTTTTCATAAATATTAATAGAAAAAACCAAAATAACATGATTAAAAAACCCAAAATGTCACAATATGACTTTAGTTCATTCCTGAAGTGGGAACATAAACTAGTTTGTGGCATAAATGACGAACATTCTTAATCACCCCAGATGAAGACTAGTATCAATACATTAGATAGGGGAATATGAGAACTTTTCAACCAATTAAATTTAAAAACAATGATCTTCCATTTAGTTTTTTAGTATGACCACTCTATGCATTGTAAGTCCTTATGTATAAAAAACAAATACATGAAAATAACATGGTATAAAAGCATTACCATAATAAATTAAAAACATCATATAAAATATAGAATAACATTATAGAAAACAAAAGAGTTATAATACAATATTCCATCATGGATGGGATAAATACTAAATTATAGAACAAAAATACTTGTCTGGGCCTCCATGTGACCTAAATGATACCACACATTCAACCATAAAACCAAATCTCTCCATGATTGATCTAAAAACTAAATCAGAATCATAAAAATACATTAGGTATAATAAATATGAGTAGAAATATTAGGAAACAATCACAAATTTTTTTAGTAGTAATGAACCACATAGTCCATGAATTATCTTTTCAAAATAATCACATATATTGTAGTTTGAATGTATATTTAAAAAAATAAGCTTTATATTTTAAAGGAATTAAATTATAAGGATTCTAAAATACAATTATTTAGGACTCAAACAAAAATTTATATAAAAAATTATATATTTCAATTTAATTTTAATTCCCAGCTCTTAAAATACCCTTATTAAACAACCCCATTTAACTGCATAATATGAATCATATATAAAACCCAAAAAATGAATGGAAAATGTATCAAACCAATAAAGTATTAATAAAAATTAAGAACAAGTCAATTCTAGTATAATATTAAAATAATAAGGAATTCTATGAAAAAAAGATATAAAATATGTGAAGTATACAAGAATCTTTAAAATAAAATTCATCATCAGAAATTCCAAAACATCCCATGAAATGATCTTAGAAGTACTCGAGTGGAAACATCTATCAACCCATTGATGCATTCCTATTTCTATAACCACCTTATTACCTAAAACTAGCATCATCAATGTAATTCCCTAATGTACTCCAATAATATTGTATATCCAGTCTATCTAATAGGGACAATATAATAAATATAACCAATCCATTTCTAGTATTCCTATGATCCATATGATGATGATATTAATAGGAGGTGGGGTAACCATAACATAAAACATTCCAATAAAGAGTCAACATAATCCAAAAACATCTTCTCATCCCACCTCCCTACAATCATCCATGTGAAACTCCAATATAAAATCAAATAGAAATATGTCAGTATAACCACACATTGAAAGGTACAAATTGGGCATCAAGAATTTAAATACTATTAATAGTTTTGGATGAAAACACCTTTCTTTCACATTCATTTCAAAAGAAAAGGTAATAATAAACCATATTGCCAACTTTGAAAACACACCTATTAGAATAACTTTGGAACATGGTTATTTAAAAATCCCTTAGAAAAAATTTTAGAAACAAATATATGATTTATAAACCCATGATTTAATAGATGAATCCAATGAAATCTCTCAATATATAGACAATCACACTCACACTCACACAAACACACACACATATATATATACACCAACACTCATGAATATATATATTTTAATATCCTCATACAAATTTACAAGGTAAATCATAAGATATAATAAGAGAGAAAATAAGATAAAAATTTGAAGTCCCATGTCAAGATATAAGATCTTCTGATTAGAATCCCCAAAGTTTCAAAATAAAAAAAACAAACTAACACCAATTTAACATCAAGAACCTTCATAAATAAAGGATTAATGGGAGACCACCATTTAAAACACCAAAATTCTTTGAAAATCCCCCTTATAAATTATAGAAAACAAATATAATATATATATAATTACAACATGAAACATTAACCTTTAATATCTTGAAAAATACCATCCAAATCCTAACTCTATTTGATATAGATTTAAAAAAAATTAAAGATATAGAAATAGATATTTTTATATAAAAAAATGAAAAATATAAAAATACCAGGGTGTCAAATCGACTCAAAAGGAATGGAATCATCTACCTCAAACATGCAAGGATGACACAAAACCATCAAATATGGAAAAATGATTAATCTAAACACAGTATGCACACCCAAAAATCTAGAGATAAATTTTATATGATAATTTTTTCTTAGGTGTGGTTTTGGTCCTAAAACGCTATTTCTCTTTATGTTAGGTAGTATAGATTGATTTTTGGTTCCTTCTACTTTCAAATAAATGGTTTCATGACATATGATCACATTTCAAGTAGGTACCTATATTATATTTCTTTTTATTCAACATTATTAGATTCTTAGAGTTTTCTAAAAAAATTTAGTAAATTGTTTTATGTTTCTAAATCTACAAATTAATTTTGAAAACTATATGAAATGGTGGTTGGATTAGACATGGATTTCCAAGGTTTTCAATGTTCATATGATATGTTGAATGTATATATATATATATATATATATATATATTTTATGGGTTTTTTGAAATGGTCAAGGGGATATTTCAAATATATTCCATGTTTAAAAGGAATTTTCCCTTAATCATTTATGTATGTATTTATTTTAGGATCAATTGTGATTTATAGACTATCTCTATTAATGTATTTGTATATTTAAATTAGAAGTTTTCATATCAAGAAGTGTGAATTGAATTGTGTCTTTTGATTTGTCCCCTAGTATCTCCTATAAATGACCACAAACACACACACACATATATATATATATATATGTGTGTGTGTGTGTGTGTGTGCATTAGCACATGTATATATATAGGTATATATGTGTATATATATAGATTTTATAGGATAACTCTATTAAAACATGGGTTTTCAAATCATCTATTGGTTTCTAAAATGATTTTAAAAAGGCTTTTCAATTTCATTCATTCCAAAGTATGGCTAATATGACTATTTTTAACATTTAGAAAATGGATGACACTTACCTTGTTATTTGGAATGACTATGAAAGAAATGGGTTTTCATAGAAAACTATTTATAATATTCCATATTATAAGGCCTAGATGGTACCCTATAATGATAATTATTGATGGTGTTCATGTACATGAAATCCTTTACCTTCTAGTTAGGTTTAGATATTTGTATTTTTTTATATAGGGGTTTCACATGGAAGAGTGTTGTGAAGTGGGAGGAGAAGATGTGTTTGGTTTATGCTAGTTCTATTTTTACAAATTTTATGTTAAAGATATCTAACCTCCCATTACTACCATCATCATTGAGATACTATGTTTCTTATTATGGGATGAGAGACACTTTCTATTTTGTCTTGATTTGAGGTACTATATTCTCTATGGTATCAGATACTATAGAGAGAGACATCAGTAGGGATAATTGAGGGGAACCAATTGGTTTTACACATAATAATGGATTGATAGATTGGAAAATGGTTCCAACCAAATATTCCATGGCTCATATCATAGGATTTTTAATAATTTTCCATGATTTACTAGCTTTTATAGTTTACTATATACTATAGTATGATTATTTCTAATCCTTCATCGGTTTTATTATGTTTTAGTACTATTCTTGCAATGTAATATTCTGTATTTATATAAGCACATTATTGGTTTGACTCTTTTATTTAGCTATCTATTTTATTTTGGTTTTTTATACATTTCTTATTATATTATTATATATGGTAATTTTTCAAATAGGTTTTCCAATGTGAATATTGAAATTAAAAATAAAAGAATAAATGTTTTAATTAAAGAATGTTTTGAGTTTTAAAGACTTGTTTTGGATAAATATTATTGTTTATTTCCGGTCAAAGATAAAAACATATGTTCTACTTATATTTTCAAACTAGTATACATTTTATATTTTTTAAAATAAATTATATGGACTCCACGGTGTTTAATTACCATGATATTTTGTGTTCACACACTATTTTTTCTACTTGACATTGGTAGAATCATGTTGTTTTATAGGATTAGGTTCAATTTTGAGCTTACTTTAACATAGGGTTGGTATTATGGATGGGAGGGTGGTGAATATGTGGTAACATAATGATCTGGTCGAATAATTTGGTTTTGTATTTAGTTTAATAGTTGTAGCATCCATGTTAGCCTCTAATATTCTAGATAGTTTATTTTTTATACTATTATTTAATGTTTTATTTAGATTTTTCCATTTATTTTATTTATTATTTTTCCCTATTATAATTCTATATTGATTTATTTTATTGTGTATGAACCTCTGATTCATGGAGTGATAATTTCCTACTTTATGGTTGAAGGTCTATGTTTTATAATATTTTTGGTTATAATCAATCCCACGAGCACTTATATAATTCCAAGGAACTAGTTTCCAACTTAGGGAAATCCAAAATATTCATAGGGTATGTTATGAGATAGTACAGGTGCTATATTCTAGGCTAACCAATACTTTTTTCATGACACATAATCATCTAAGGATGATCTATCACATTGAATTTATAATTAAATAACATTTAAAATTACTTGTAATTCAATAATTCTATTGTTTAATTTTAAATATTTATCTTTTCATGTTTTCATTGTGTTAAAGAACACAAAAGTGGTTTCCTCTATTTTTATCCACACATGGTACACAAATCTCCAAAATACCATTGTTGAATATTTTGGTTCTACAATGATAGTATCAAGTTCTTAACACTATTCATCATTGATAGTAACAAGATGTTTATATTATTATCTGTATTTAATTTCAGATTAAGGATGAGAGGATAATTATCACAAGGAATTATATAATTCTAGAGAATATTTTTTGTGTACAAAAAGTCTCACTCTCGAAAATCATATAACATGGAATTTATATGAAGGGTTAGAATATTTGATAATTGTATAATGACCATTTATGAATTTATTTATTCTATGTAATCTCCATCTTAAATAATAATAATAGTATTATTTATATGAAATATGTTTATTTAAAAGTTATAAAATAAATAAATAAATAATTTTTTAATAAAACAAATCATTTATATTAAACAATTAACTCATCTCATTAATTCTCCCAAATAATGTATTGAACATAATTAAATAGTTACTAAAGTAAAAGTTATTCATTCAACAAATAATTAAAATTTATATTCACTAAACCCAAGAATAAATTTATATTTTAATATTTACATAACTAAATAAGTATTTGTATTAATATATTAAGTAAATTGGTTCATAAATAAATATTTATTTTTTAAGAAGTGAATAATTTAGTAAGATATCAATTCAACACAAATATTATATACTCAAATATCCCATGATTGAATTTATGTAATCAATATTACTTGTAAATTTTTTATTGTAAAATATAAGAAAAATATTTATTCAGAACATTAAATTCAATAGAATTTCATGAGTGTATATATACACTTAGAGTGCGGCCCTATATCCCACTTTCTAAATAGAATTAGGTGAACTTAGTAAATTTCCAAGATTACTGTCTTAAAATTTGTCAATGAAACCATAGACAATGAAGTTATTTTATAAATAAAAATAAACTTAATATGAATTCCATCATTTAACATAATTCCATATATCATCTGATATCTACTCAAACAATATTAATAAATATTTTATAACACTATATTCTTGATTTACATTTCAATGATTTTTTAGTTTGAACTTTTCTATAAACTACATGGCCATGGATTTCATCTGATATTTTCATTGAAATCATAGTAAATATATATCGTTTATATTAATTTGGATGGGAAAGTCATTTATTGAATTATTCAATTACTTATATATCACTTATGATGCACCAAACATATGCTACGTATTCATGATCATATTTTATCATAATTTTTATCCTTATATTAATGTGTTAAAATATTGATATAAATTAATAATAATTTAAATTTTATGGACCAATAGGTATGTTCAATGATAGTAATATCCAAGAACACTTTAAACATTTGAAATACATATTTACAGGTCTATCTGAATGACCTCCTTTCATAGTGATCTCAATGTAAAAACTCCATGAGAAGAAGTCTCAAATTATAACGAGATTCCATGACCTTGTAGTTAAACACCATCCACGTACCATAAAATATTTTTTATATATTCCATATGACATATATTTAAGTAAACTGTGATATTATCTCTTTGTTCTCAATATACTAGGGAATAACATTAAACTGTTTACATGATAAATACTATGTACATTATCAAAATAATGTTACAAAAACGTTAAAAAATTGTGTGAAAAGATTCATAATTATATTTTGATAATTTAAAGATAAAAGTTAGATAGTTTTAGGACACTAAATCTAACACTTAACATGACTGGTGCCACCAAATATGTTAATGAGTTTAAAATAATTAATTTATCAACTATAAATTTTTATTTCACATATGAACATATATAAACATAAATAATATTTTCGAATACCATGATAAATTAATTAAACACTAAATAAATAAATTATCATATAATTTAAACATGAATAATATATTTTAATTTTTTTTATTTATCTACTTATTTAGGATCATTTATTTGGAAAATAGATTGTTAATATATTATTTGAAACAAATAGTGAATATATTACAATAATAAATTAAATTAAATTTATTGTAAAATAAAATAAATTGTTATTGCATTTAATAATTTCTTATGATCATTTAAACATGAACATACAATAGTCCATGGTCATAAAACCCACATCATCAAAGTGTAAGATTCATCCAAATAAGTGAAGGTTTTGGATACACTTTTTTTGGGACTCTTAAGGCACATATTATAATCGTGATGAGTCAAAATCCTAGACTATGATAGGTATATCGAAATACATCACAATACATAAATATATAAGGAATTTAATAGATATGAAAAACCTCCCATGAACACACACTGTGTAATATAATATCCATGTTTGAATAAATATCACAAAGTGGTAAGCATATATTTGTGTCACCATTAGTTAATGTTTTAATTATTCTTCCTTTAACCATTCCAAAATGACTTAACATAATCTAATATATAAATATACTTAATCAATATTATATAAAACTAATCAACACAAACCAATATTTCAATACCTATAATCATTATAAAAATATTGTCTTAATCATCCAATTAATGTCATATCACTAATAACAAATCTGACTCATGCAACCTCATCATGATCATAAATGTTAAAAATTTCATCCTAAATCAAAGTACAATATCAAATGATTTACATAAATAATTATCTCATTTTAGGATACCATTAATACTTTTAGAAGATAAAAATGTATAATGAAATATAAACATTTTATGTTAATTTTAGAGGTTCAATACTCATAATCTCAATAATAGAGATTACTAATTGCGAAATATGGGGGATATAGTCTCAATTATTTTGACTCCCAAACAAAAGATAGTCATACATTATTTTTGTCATATAATAATGATGTATCTAGAGCATAATAAATTACATTATGATCATTTCATTAGTATCGTAGGGTTAACATCGCATTGAGGTATTACTATAACCCTTTGATATATAGAAATAAACAACGACATTATCATGCATATAATGAATGAAAATTATGTTACACTATAATGGTATGACAAAATTAATGCCAAGCATGAATTATATATCTGATATGGTAGTCAAAAGTACTTTTCATGTTATATCTTAGGTACCCTTACTCATAGTCACGTTTCCATAAATATAGGGGTTCATGGGGTTGTTGATGTCTTGTGTATCTAATTTTAATTATTTTACATATGTGTTTTTGTTTAGATGATAAAAAATTATCCCTTGTTCAGGATTGAAGGGTGGTTTCTACCCTAGAGAAGAACACAGTATTCATAGAAAATAAAAATAATTGAAATTATAATGTAAATGTATATATATATATATATAAATTATTTAATTAAAATAAATTAATTACAATTTATTTCATTCATAAATTACTTATGAAAATATAGAATCTAAATGGAAGTGTTCCATAATAATGAAATTAAAATCAATCCATGTTTTCATCATAATTCAAATAAATTATGTTTTTAAAGAAGATATATTGTATATGGTAGACCATAGGTTATCTATTTGTTTATTTTAATGTATAATGTATGTATTTTTAAATAAATTTTATAAACTAAAAATAGAAGAGGTTAGTTTTTAAAGTGTTTCAAAAAATATAAAATATAAAGAAAGGCAGTCAAATTAAGATGATGGGTTTTATAAAATATATTGGGCTAATATATATATATATATATATATATATATATATGATATAATTTAAATATTACTATACATTTCAAAAAAATTATTTTTTTTATATATTCATTTTTTGGTGGAATTACTTTGTTTATATTTAATCTAGATACAAGTCATCCTATATCCCCTTAAATAGAAAAATTAAACATTAAACATATTATAAAAATAATTTAGAAAATTCCAAACCTTATGAATTTTTATAGGGTTTCAATGGTATACTAAGTCACGATGTGTAAAATAATGAATAAAAATATTATGTTTTCAAGTAGAATTAAACTAGTTATTCCCACTTGAAATTTCATATATTATGGTTATGAAGAGAAACAAATTTTGTTTACAATAAAACTAATAATAAAATGTAATTTATCGATACATTTAGATAAAAACAAACAAAATGTTTTAAAACTAGATAAACACCAAACATATATAAAAACTTTAGGAGAAAACATTGTGTTCTAATGTGTATCTCCCTCAAAATCATTAACCAATGCTTAGCTCACAATTGAATGGAGGTGTAATATTTAGTTGATGTACAACTCCAAAAAATATTTCCATATGAGGATAGGAATCATTAAAACCTATTCTATTTTAAAAAACACTATTCTAGAATCCAAAATTGATTTCCTCACTCTTATAAATGATTTGGAAAATGAACAGCCTGTGGTATGTATTTATAGGCCATGGAATGTAGTGATTTATTTCACATATTTCATAAAAAAACATATGTGATATTTTTGGATAATAAATATAATTATCTTACATTTAACAAAACTGCATATTTTTTTAAATTAATTAATATCTCCCCCTAAATTTCAGTGGCCATTTGAGTTCTATAAAGGGTGTTATGATCAAAATTATTACATGTATTGTTGACCATGAACAATTTCAGATGTATTTAAAGGAAATTCCTTTTGGACCATGGAATGGATGACGTAGGATAAATAATCGTTTATAAAATTTTATCACACATATTTAGGGAGTGACCATGTAAATTTTATTCCATTTACATAGATAGAAAGCACAAAATATAAGTTTTATTTTACTAATATACTTTATATTTTTCAAAGGTTTTTATGTTTTATACCAATTTCAACTCAATATTTAAAAATCACCTCTCCTACCAAAAAAACAAGTTAAAATAAATATTTAAAATTAATTATAACGAATTAATATATTTTTATAAACATTTAAATTGTTTCATTAATTATTAATTTTAAAAAAACATAGTGAAAAAATTTCATATAATATTTGAAAAATAAATGAGGACATTAATTAAATCACTTAGACACATGGAATATATAATCATGCATATGATGAATAAATAAACATCTATTGGAATACATATATATATATATGAGTATATATGATCAATTTTCTCACTAGACCTTATTATAACATGAATAAAAATGGTAATTTTTTAGTGAGTTACCATTGAATATATTTATATATTGGGTAATTAATAATAGTTTTATGTTATATAAAGGCCTATAAGGAAACACAATAGGTCCTATAATGAATATTAATTTCTAAAAAATGTTTTCTAATTTTCTAGAGAGATTATATTATAATCATCTTTAGTGGAAATTGGATTATTTCACAAAGAGTTATCTTATCTTCAATAATTTCGTTGTTAATTTTTAACTAGTGGGTGATTGGTATAAATATATAATAAATAATAAACTATGACATGGTTTATGTAACACAAAAATTTGTATTATCTTGTACTTGTTGATTCCATGTCATGGTGATTATATTGAATGGTCTGTGATATAATTATGTCAACTCTCATATAGCAATTACCATGATTAATTTAGTTTTTAACACATTATATGATGATGTGGGGATTAAGATATTATTAAAAGTAATTTTAACACATAACAAAACTAATGTGATATCAAATTTAAAGTTTTATAATTTTTGATTCAAATAGTTTCCCATTTCATAATGTACGAAACATATATATTAAAAAAATATCATTTAGTGAAGAATTTCTATGAACATAGTGCATATACCGCAATTTTGTGTACATGAAACACAGATGATTACTCAATAATATAAATCCCACTTTACTACTCTTCCATAGATTTTTATTTTTATAATAGGTTCTGGAATAAAATTAACTAATATGGTGTCATACTAGATAATTCAATGATTTTAGTGGCCGAAAAATACATTTAGAGGCATGAACCAATAGGTCAAATAAAATCAACATTTGTGAAGATTTATCATGGATAGTGAGGTAGACATTATTTTATAGTCTTTAATTTTTTACATACATATTCCATTGTTGGAAGATATTTTATATGGATTTTATGTTTTCTTACAATCTTTATGTGTAGAAAAATGTCACTGAAAACTATTGATATGTGTCTCATTGAGATTTATTCTCATACAATGCATGATCACCTTGATGAAAATGTAACTATTATGTTTGGTTTCTTGGTTTGGGAAGGGTCCATATACATGTAGTTAGAATTGATAAGCTTTACAAGTCCACTATGATGAATTTGAAGAGAGGATATATATTTTTGTAGCACTATCAAATGTTTTTTTATATTTTTTATTTATATCTTATATATGATCATCCCATGAGTTCAACTATCTTCATTGGTATAAATCATGTTTTATGACAAGGGTTCATTTTTTGTTGAATTATGCTGTATTTTTATTTACTATATTTATATTTCTAATATAAAATTCTCTATGTAAAATCTTAATTTATATTTATGGACATTATATTTGTATTAATTTATTATAGGGTTCATGTTGTGTTAAGGGTATATTCATTCCAATGATTATAATAGAACCAAGTATCTCGTTGATTGCCTTTACTACATGGGGAGGTGTGTCTCAGGTATCATGGGGTCTTCAACTCATTCATACAAGTGACTTTGGTTAGTGGTGTTAAAAATGGAATTGAAGAAAAATTTTATCAGTTTTATGATTTCAGGATGGGATATATGGAGATGAGACTAACTAAAAAATATGATAGACATTGTTTGTGATCTTATAAAACTACTATATAATTAAATTTAGTGTTGCCAGGATTCTGTAATTATGATTACTACTTATCCATCTCATAACCATATATTTGAATAGAGAATTCTTTTATGAGTTATGATAATTTTACTTATGACATGAAGTTTCATGTTTTGTGTATACATGAATATACATGGTTTGATGGATAACAAGACATGTGTAGGATTTATTATGACTCAAAACATATGCCTGTAAAATTTCATTTAATAAAAATTTGTTGAACAAGGTTTGTTGGATGAAAATTTGTAAAATGGTTTAGGTAAATTTAAATTCTAGAAATAATTTATGTTTAGTTATCATGGATCATTTTCAGGGTTGTTTAAATTAGTTAGAACACCCAATGAGTGATTCCTGAGTGTCTATTACAATATATGATAATATCATTAATATTTAAATATATTATAATGACAACACATTAGCGGGTTAGCACAATAATTAAATGTCCTACCCTAAAAGTTGTTCAATCATAGAATACATTTGGTATGGATCGGTATAATCATTGGATTCCTTGGATGTTTAGAAACCACTCAGTGGATTGGGTAGGAATATTTATTTACTTATTTATGTGTAGGAAGAAAAGTATTATAATTTCATTATAGATATATTATTGTGTTTAAGGGTAATATTGGTTATGTTCTTATCCAAATTGAGTAGGTGTGAGATATTAGTGTTAACATTATAATACAAATTATTATGTAAGTTGTGTATGGTAATATGGTAGTATGAGAGTGAATACCTACTTATCTATAGAGATCAATTGAGTTAAAGTGTAATATTGATGTAATAGTGGTGAGTTTTTAGATTTTTTAGGTACTCTATTTCCATAAAAGCAAGAGATGGTGGGTTTATATGATGTTGTAATTGCGTGGAATGGTGTAAAGTAATATTAAATGAGTAATAATGTTCATAAAAATATCATTGGATATGAATTATGTGGAAATAAATTCAAATATATAGATTAAAATGTTTTTATTTTTTGGAATGTGAGATAGGTATTGGGATGTGAATAAGGCCCATTATTCTTTCTTCTGATAATTGTGAAGGGAATACCAAGGAATGATAATTTCATGTTTAGAATATGGATGATTTCTTTATGGTTTATTTTATATGGATTAATTGAAATTAAATTCTTTCATGGGTTATGTTTAGTTATTATGTAAAATAATTTAACATAAAATGTGTGGTTTGATAGTGAGTATACCTCAGAATTCATATAAACATTTTTTTAGAGAGTAAAAAGAATATAGGGTCTATATTTATAAGTATGTTGGTGAAAAAATTTAGGATGTTAATAATATTGGATGATGAAAGGGTGTGAATACTTTGAAAAATATGGTTTATGGAACATCATGGAATGATTAATCATCGTAAAAATTATTTTAAGTCAATATTAGAGAGGTGGTTACTATGGTAAGGTTGATAATACACATTATGATGAATTTGATGGTTAGTACCCACAAAAACTACACATTGCAATGAGTTTGTTTGGAATCTTCATGAAAATTGATTAAGAGGTTTTTAAGGGATAATAAACAATAAATATAGTTGTCATAAATTCACAATCAATCCAAACTAATCATATGATTATTATAGGATGCCTATAATTTTATTTGAATATATGATCTGGGGATAAGTGGTTTAGGGTTTCAATGGAACGGAAAGTCAAATGTGATAATGGGAATCATGTAAGAATGACTTTTTTATGGATGGGGGACATAGAACGGAATGAAATGACAATGGGATGTAATATCCATGGAAATATGGAATGTATCTGAAAATTGTGAGGACATATTATAGGGAGATATTGACTATATTGTTTGGTTCAGGTTTGGAGAGATTGTAAGAATTTAGAGGTTATTAATTTGAGTCATAACTTATAAATTATAATTCATATTGTAAAATTATAATAAAATTTGATTTAAATATTATTTTTAGTTTGTGTGAGATATATTCGAAATGTTTATAGGTACCCAATTGTGTTTATTATTTATGGTGATGATTGATGATCATTGATGACAGACATTAGTGGTGTTGGATTACTTTGTTTCTTATGGTCATATATCAAGGCTTATAGGATGGGTTGTTTATGTTAAATTAATATATCCTTTTCTATAACAAGATGAAGATATGTGAAATCTTATGGTTAGGTGAATCTTATTTATAACATGATTATGAAACTCATAGGGTTGGCTAGATTTTAGTAAATATTATGTTCAACTGGAATAGGATAAAAATTTAGTTTCACTGGAAGTACCATACTGAACTAGATAAAGAAGACTAATAATATGTATTTTTATAACTAATACTAAATTTTTGAATCATACAAGGTAAATTGGGTAAGATTAATATGTGTGGTAACTAACATGGAGAAGAATTCACATAATGGTATACATATGCCATTGGTTGGATAAAATAAACTAATTATAGAGATAGTAAATAGAAATCTTATGGAATTGAGGAACTAGTTGGTTCATTGTGTCTCAATATATAGAGTGATAATTTAAAGCAGATATGTTGGAGATGATCAAGTGATTCTCTAATTTGATGATATTATTACATAGACTAACAACATTGATTGTTAGATCATATGCTAAATATTGGGTAATTCCATTTTATTTATTAATTTAGGATATCCTACTTGAGATAGAATAATTTTAGGACATTGTGTGTTCTCCTTTGGGTCATAGTCTAATTTCGTGCAACAACATAAAAACCAGTTATTTTCACGAAGGGTCATTTACAAAGTGATCAATTTAATGCTGGATGTTTCATTAAATAAATGATGGATTATAATACAATCTAGTTTGTTAATTTATTTAATTAGATATATAAGTTGTATGTATGTGTCCAACATGGAGTCAAAATTGATGGAAAACATTGGATTATGATAAAAGATATTGATTTTACAAATGTTCAAGGATTCTTCATTGGATAATAATTCAAATGGTGAGGAATTTTTAATGATCCATTACATTAGATGTTAGTGTAATTATAAAAAAATTGGTTGATCAATATAAGAACTAGCACTAATGTAATTTGATGTCCCTGATTTCGTTTAGGATACATAGTTTATAATTGTTTTTTGGTTTGAGGAGTGAAAATAAAATTACAAGAATGTGTAATTTGGTCCAAAGTAATTAAACTTCATTTTTTGTGTATAAATATGTCCTACCAAAAATCTAGTGGGATACCACCATAAACATAGTGCTCAAACATACCCCTAGTTCAAGGGGGATTACATAGTAAATTTTGGTTAATTTTTATAAACCTCCTTTATTCATCATTATCCATGGTTTTTTATGAAATACAACCTCATATTTTTCCCTCCCTCTACCTCAAAATTATAAAATCTTTATTATGATTATTAATTGTTTGATTAGAAAACCATATGTGGGAAAAATATCTATGATAAATGGATAGCTTAATCATTGAGGATTCATTCTCTACTTTTTTCTCCATGCATTTTCTGAAGTAAAAATCCATAATAAGGGTATTTTGTAGAAGTTATTTGATTTTATTTGATTTCTGGATAATTTAGTGATTATTTGGATTGTTTAAAATCTAATTCATTGAGTTTTGTGGTCCCTTATATATTATGTAATATAAAATATTTTATTTTTGTGTAATTTGGTATGCTATCATGTGAATTTGGGCTGGGGAGATTTGAACTAGGATCAAGAGGGTTTGGTTTTGGGTGATTACATAACTAGATCATATTAGCATCAATTATAATTTTCACCCCCAATTATGGTGTTTTTTAGATAACTGGAAGATGATATATCTATATTACTTGTAGAATGGTTATCTGTTTTAGAAAATAGATTTCTACATAGGCATAAGATAACATATGAGTGTCCTAAGAGGGTATTTTATTGATTTCTTAGAGTAGTTAAATAACAGTGTAACTTTGGTGACTATTTCAATAATAGATTTATATTCGGTATTCTTTTGGGAATAATTCGATATTGTTTATAGAAATTTAAATCTCCCATAAATGAAATATTTGTGGTTTGGTTGTTGAATTGTTTTTGAAAGTTCATGTGAGAATTTGTATACTTAAGTGTTGAGGTGTTCAGAGAGAAGTGAGATGGTCTGAGTTTTAATGATATATTTACCTTTTGGTAACTGTCAAAAAGTGACTGAATGAGGTCCATGTACCTTGAATCCTCTATCAGAAGTGGATGGAACGATATATTTTAAATAAGGACATTGAGTGATGGTTCTATCATGAGATCCAATTAGTTAAAAAATATATGTTTCTACTAAACAAACTAACTATAGATAAAGTGGAATTAGGGGTAAATTCCATTGAAAAAATGGTATCCATTATTAATATTCAATTGTAAAATTATATACAAGTCATAAAATGAGTTGAAAGGTAACAAAGATAAAACTATCCTATATTAGTGTTATAGGAGGTGTATTTCTAATATTGGATATAAATTATCTATGTATCCCTATATTAATGGTGTTATGATATTATTAACACTCAACTGGTTTCAATTTATGAATTGGTAGTTTTAATATTAATTTTTTTTATCTATGAGTCCTTAGTCTAGTACTTAAACAATATACCAAGAAAAATTCAACCATTGGACACATGATGGATTTATGTATTGTTTCATGAATTAATCACCCTAAACACAAATGTTAGGGAACCTGATAGTCATGGTATCCACTAATAACAGATTATGTTTTGTCAACATAAATATAAATCACTTTAATTTATGATTTAATGAGGTAAAAATAAATAATTTCATTCAGAACACACTCTAATAAAAAAATCATAGTTAAAAACAATAAATTAAATAAAATCATATAAAAATCATATAATACAAAAAAAAACATGACCACTAAAGATATAAAATGTCATAAAATATATGTCATTAAATATTATAGATAATAAACAAATAAATTTAATAAATCCTCGTATCTAGTGAATATCTAACAATGTTCCATGGTCCTAGACAATAATTTCAATAATGACACTTCAATGAACATTGGAAACCTTCATATTATGTATTACAGGATTAGAGTAGAAATAAGAACCTCCTTTAACCTTATTTAAGACCAATTTTGATTCCAAATTAACTTACAAGTTAAAATACACTCAAAACATAATAATTATTTAATAAAATGGTGGTTGGGACTTGGAAGAATCCTTGATGGTATGAATTAATGGTCGGAGGATTGTGAATGAGATTTCTCATCTACATATAGAGGGTTTCAAGGAATGAATGATCCAGAATCATGATCTTAAGAGAATTAATGGGACCATTCATTTATCCATGGAGTGTTTTTCATACCATATGGTCTCTCGAACATGCAGAATGATTTAGAATTGCTGAAACATCAAAAAAAGTGCACTGTTATTACTCAGATACAACTCCCATTAATGAATTATTCAAGGGAAATTGAATATTGTATTAATAAACCAAAATTAAAAATTCAATGATAATGAGATACTCATTTTATATAATTTTATCAATTTCCAAATGAGTACCATAAAAAACATTTTTTTTAGAAAATAAGTTCATCAAAATCCCCCCAACATAAACATTTATTTTCCTTAAAAAACCTAGAGAATCATCTAAAACCAATTAAAAAATAAAACAATATAAACAATACACGTTAGATACATTAAATAAATATTATTTTGTATGAATAATCAATGAAAATCACAAATATACCCTTTATAACTCATCAATAGCGAAAGAAACCTTGAAACATTTACTAAAAATGAATATTTAAATTCATATACATATATAATTATTTATTCAAATAATATGTCACCCATATTTAATTAAAATAATGTTATGTTATCTACATAGATATTCTCATAATCCCTATTATGATAAACAAATAATTCATTGATACAAAATGGTCTTTTAAAAGTTATATAGGTTAGACAACCCCATATATTTTTATATTTTAAGCATAATGTAGGGTGGTTATTAATTTTTTTTTGTATTATTTATAATATAATTTTTTATGTGAGACACTAAAAATGAATCTATATACCCTTTTTACAATGAACTCACCAAGATTAATTATTGAAAAAATTTAGAGATTTTGAAAATAAGGTCATGCGATAATGACATGTGAGATATAAAAAAATTTGAAGCATCACTTCCTAAAAATTCATATGACATTAATATTGAAAATTTCATAATTTTTAAATAATTTTTCAATGATTAATATATAAATAAAATGATCCAATATGAAAATTAAAATTATTTTACTTGAATTTTCCAAAGAGATCTCAATTTAAATAATTTTTTTTAATCCAGGTATATGAAGCATATCAAGATAATTCGTCTATGATAATTATTATTTTAAAAAAATTCCTGTATGATATTTATAAAATGAAATTAAATGATATTTAAAGAAAATGTTACCATAGTTCAAGAGAGGTTCATTATTCAGGTATGGCACATATGATAACCTATCATAAACTGAAATCCATACACTATTTATAGTTTCCAATTTCATGGTTGGTATTCATTATAGTCTTTTGATGTATCATAAAATTCAATTCATATAAAAATGAAATAAACAATTATTTATCTGAGAACTCTTTCCATTGTGGTTTTATATTTCACTTTTTATAGACCATGTGAATGAAAATCCACATACCTCAGATATTCTAATGGTGGTTTTAAAAAATTAAATTAAATGAAATAACAGATTGATATTATTGATAAAATAAAAATAAATTAAATCAAATTAAAAACATAAAAAATGCTATGTTTTGTTATTGAGTTTCTTATCAATAAGTGAATTTTATTATAATTATTAGTTTTACTATGTATCCATTACCTCATCTGTAACCACTTAATGGTTGATTCTTTTTACTATAAAACCCCAATATGTTCTTGATTCCTCACCCACTTCTTGAAAATGTATCATCATTATGAGAATGAGTTGTTGTTTGTAACAGGCATTATCCATGAATGAATTAGGTTAATGGTGGATCTGGATTTCATCAGTTTTTATCATGTCATCTACCCCATTTTGGAAATACGGTTCAACTTACATTGATTTTTCAAGAGTTTGGTATCAGATATATTGTTCCTCCTTAGTTATTTCAAGATCTACATTGACAGTAACCTATAAATTCTAAAAAACACTTTTAGTGAAAGTAAAATAGAAATTGGGTTTCCAAAATTAAATGGTTATATAATTTTATCATTATCATGGTAATATTTATATCCATTATCAATTTGAATATACAAAAAACATAATCATAAAAAAGTTATTCATGAACCTTTGGATACACATAAAAAATACACCTCAATTAAAATAACAACAACCTCAAATTCAATTTTAGTTTGAAATCATTATCTGGCCCATTTAATGATGAAAATTTTCTAAAAAATAATTATTTAGAGTTAGTGAATTATATGAATATTTTTTCATAAAATTTGGTTGGTGAAAATCCGTGTATATTATTTTTATATTAATACACACCTTCATTTCCTACCAAATTGGGTCTTTCAAGTTATTTACTATCTGGGATTGTTTCTCTACTAAAACAGTCTATATTTCTAAATAGTTTTAATATTTTAATTATCATTTATTTAAGGCCTATAAAAATATTAATAAGTAATCAAAATTTCAAATTTTAGTCAAATTAGATGAAGGTTAATGTTGGTGTAAATGATTTCATATAATTATAGTAATTATACTAATATAAATCACAGCCTTCTTATGATAATTCTTATTGACCCCAATAATAATAAAAGTAATAAATTAATATGAGAGTATTTATAAAATGATATGGGGGAGAATCCACCCAGCATTGAGGATATTATGAATATGATTTTTAAAATAGATCACCGATGGTAAGAATTTATCAACTTGTATACCTCATAAACCAATGTGGAATATAATTAAATGTATGATAAATGATTATTTAATTTGATAAAGAGTTTTTTGAAGATGGAATATATTCTAAAGATGCACATGTTAGGGGATCCGATATAGGGTTTCATCCACCTGCCACCACCTTCCTCCCCCATTTCAGATCAGATTCTTCTCGACGCTTGAGCCTGACGATCTTGTGGTGCATGGCGTCTCTTCCAAAGTAGCATTATGTGACACCATGGGCTTGAATTCTTGATTAATATTTGGTTTTAAGGCCTTTTTCAAGCCCCCCCCCCCCTTGATTTGGATAGTTCTTAACATGGAAGCATAGTAAGGGTCCATTGAGGGACCATTGTTCGAGTTTTTGGCGGTAGTGAGAAGGTTGTTGTCTCATTGCTGTGTTGGATGTGGGTGCGTTGAGCAGATCTTGTCTTATTATATTCTTGAATATGGAAACTTGAATTGCGTTCTTATTTCGGGTTGGTTTGGCATCAGGGTGATGATTTTAAATGATGATTTTTTACGTTCTCGGCATTTTTTGAGTGCGGTTTTGTTATTTTTTGGATCGTGCTTTCGATTAAATTTTCCGGTTTGCAGTTGATATATCTTGATATGTAGCAAAGGCTTGTTCCTGCGGAAGAGGTGATTTCAGACATAAGAGATCCTTATTTTGGTGTTGGTTTTTTTCTTACTCTTCATATATGTTTGTAGTTGGTTTGGTTCGTTCGATTGGTCATTGTCAGCGGTGATTTGTGCCAGTACTGGTTTTTCTGGTCGAAGGGGATGGTAGAGCTATTACTAAAGGTGCAAGATAATAATTCACTAGTTCGGTGAAGTTGGTATCTTCTATGATGTTGGTTTCTGAATTTATGAATTTATGGATTATTGGTTGTTGGCCTCTTTGTTGGTAATTTTTATGCTGATTCTGATTTGATGAAGGCAGAGGAGTTAAATGATTGGTTATATGAAGGATATAATGGAGGTGTTGTTAATGGTGATCATGGATATGAAAATTGACTTATTTTAGGTCTGATTATGTGTTTTTATTGTTGTTTTGAATGCTATGAAATGGTGGAGTTGTTGGTTGAATGCATTGAGTTGGTCGAATGTTCTCTGTTTCTATTTGGTTCGAGGTTTGGGGGTCGCTGCATCTTTCTTACATGGTTTTTCTCTAGATGGGGTTAAATATTTTGGTTTACATCTGGTCTTTGCTTCAGAATCAGATTTTTGAGATGGTATGGATTTTCCACCGGTCCCTGACCCATGCGCTCATTCACAAGACATTTAGCCAACAACGATGAGCATGAGGTGGATGGTCTTATTCTTTATGATGTTGGGTATGGGATCTTCTATGTAGGTTAGGTGTTGTGTGGCATAAAATATTTTTACAAGGGTGCTTTGATTATCTTAAGTCATGAATTTTTATATGGTTTCTCACATTTTCCTCCAAATTGTTTTAATAATAAAAAATTTAATTTTTAGTGAAGAAAATTGGTACATTTTTTATAATGTTTAAAAAATAATTTAATCAAAATAAAAAAAATCTAAATTAATTTTTGTTACCACATGTCATGTATACACCATTTCTTTTTGACAACAACACAAAAAGAATGATTGATCCTTTATAGGCATTGATAAATTTTGAATTTGATGTACATACTAAAGCAACTTACTATGTAGATAATTGATATTGGGTTCAATCACATAAAGCTAAATGATATTTCATGGGGATGTAACATTGACCAGTTTTTTTAAGGGAATAAAAATTAGTAGTATCTTGGAAACAAAGTAAACCTATGAAAGTTAGTGTTATGGGAGGAATGGATCTAAAGTTGGATTAAAAGTCACATTTAATTAGAGTATAAAAATTGTTTTTGGATTCATATCACTCATGTTGTTTTAATTTATAAATTATTTTCATGGGATTCAATGGTATGAATTATTTATTTTTCTAGTATTAATGTAATATCCTAAAAAATATAAACCCATGTCCACTAATGGGTTTTTAAGTAGCTTTAGGATTTAGTCACTCTAATTAAAAAAGTATGAAAATTAAACATTTATTTTGTCCCATAATCATTGACTATATTGGGGTTATATCATTTTATAACCCTTGGTTTGATTATTTACATAGATAAAATAAATAATTTTTTGTTATAACATAATTGGAACAAAAATAATAAATGGGAATATAATTAATTTTCAAAAATCATATCAATACCATACCATCCATAAAAAAAATCACCAATCAAGAAAATTAAATTTAATACAATATTTATTTAGGAATTTAGAGATAAAATACATCAAAATAGATAATCAAATTCCATATCTAATGAAGAGAAGATAATAATTTGTGACATTGGTTGATCCATGGTTTAATGAAATTATAATCCACCTTATAAATCTTAATATGATAACATATAAATGATTTAGCTAAGTTAGGAAGCACCATTTTCTATACACGATAACCCTTCTTTTGCCGCAACAATTTATATATTGGATCACCCCTAAAAAAGGCATGGTTTTGGGAATATGAAATTTTTACAAGTATTCTCGATTCATGAATAGTCCATAGAACATGATGAATGGTTTTGTATATATAAAACAAAAGAAAATGATATTTTTTCTCTATTAAACTATAAATCATGAATTCTGTATAGGGAACTTCAATATTGTTTCCATAAAAGTAAATTATTCATTTAATGGAAATAGAATAAATATTATATAATTCAGGATGTATTTCAAAAGAAAAATATAAAGAAAATATCACATTAGGTGGATCAATTTAGTCAATGGTTTTTAGGGTTCCCACAAAAAAATATTAATATATTTTTATAAAACAAAAAAAGAGTTTCGGTAATTGATACTTTTTCCACATGTAATTTGTTCTCTACCGAGGGTAGTGTGATTGGTTAAATTTTTGGGATGGGTTATTCATGCATTATTTGTATATGTTTTGTATAAATTATGTTTTTAACTTATATATCATTAAAAAGTAAGTCATTTTTGAATTGGATTGTTTGGTATTCCTAAAGGCCATGATAATTAAAATATTCATCAGGGTGACTATGTATTTAATGTTAACAAAATGTGGGGACCTAAGATGGGCCCTATGAGACCTTGTGAGGTGGTTTACATATTTTTAGATTAATTATTAGAATATTTCACATTTCCCTAACTTATGTGTCAAAGTTGTGCATGATGATATTGGGTCAATGTTCCTAGTGACCATTAAAAGTGTATAGTTGTTATAAGTGTATATGTTTGTAATAATAGTTCCCATTTTTGTTTTTATACATTAATATTATTAATGTAATTATAATTATTAATATTACCTTCAGAATTTAATGATCTAGTGAGGAATATTTTTGAGATTTGGGCTTTATCCAATGTGGAAAGACCACAATTTGGCATGGAGATTTATAAATTATCTTCCTTTATAATGATTTAAATTGAAAATAATGGGTTTTTAGATTCACTTATATCAAACCATGAATATATAAAACTTCATAATGTGATATCAACTTTAACACTTTTAATGTGAAAATATCACATAACCATATATGTATATGTATTTATGGGATCAATTGGTATTATTTTCATATGAAAAATGAATTTAGATATTTCATCTTTGATGGGTGTTTATATTAAAATAAATTTTGAAATTTTGTAGGTAGTCTATGAGAACATTTCATGTATCATGGTTGAAGTTGACTTGTCCTCAATATTGGTTGAATATTTGGTTCTAAAAACTATAAAGGAATTTTTTTTCTCAATATGAACAAGGACAAAATGACCCCATTTTATATGGTCTATAAAATTGTTGGGAATATGTCTATTGAATATAGAAGAATAAAATTTCATGTAGTTTTTATAAGGTTAAAGGACATTAAAAAATGAATATAAGAGGAAAATTATCTTTGATATGGGAAAAGGGAATGTATAAGATATGTTACCTTATAAATTAAAGGAAACTAAGAAGAAACCTCTTATTAATGGAGTGAAAGGGCCTAAAAAGGGGAATGATATAATAGTAAAATTTGGCCCTAAATAAAAAATTGACATGAAATATGTACTTGTTTAGAAACCATTAATAGTTTCAATAGAGGAAATGCTAAATAAATTCAATCATACCTTATGAATTCATCTTTGTATAAAAAAATAAAAAGGATTAATTGATATTGTGGTGAGCCTTCTGAAACTGTAAAACGATTTCCATGATGATGGTGAATGAAACCTATATTTATTCAAGTATATCCCAGTATATAATAAAGTATAATACTATTAATGAGAATTTTTTTAGGTTGAACACTATTAATTTTTGTACAATTATTACTAACTCTGATGGAAGAAGAAAAATAGTTATGATGATGATTTTGTTGAATCAAATGAGGCTTCAATGTAAGGAGAGGGTGATAAAAAAAATAAATTATTATGAATATCTATCAAAAGAATGTACGACTAGGGGAGAAATATTTTACCATAATTTACTTAACTTGTAGTGTAATTCTATTAATATTATATACCATATGAAACACTATATAGAGCACCAACAGACCTTAGGTTATCCTCATTGTACCTCGAGGGATTTTTCCAATTAGAAAGAATCTACATGGAATATAGAGATTCTATAAACATGGTTCCATAACATACCATAATAAGTAAATAAATTAATATTATAAAACATAATAAATATTCATTGAATATTTATTAGTAGAAACCAATAATAAAAATTAACACTAAAATGCTTTAATATAAATAGTTCTTAGGTTCATGATACACACATACAATAAGGATCACCCACCCAAATTATTATTTCATAATGAATAAGATACAAATACACTAGATATATAAAGACACAGAATAGTCTATAAACATTCATCAAGCTCCTCCAGCTAGATTCTTCATAAAACATATTACTAGAAATCCAAACATTATGTTTCATGCATAGTGGAGTTCCCATGCAAGGTGCACTAATTTAACTCAATAAGGATCGACCAATTAATCCATTATATAAACCATCATATATAGTGTATTCATGTATGATAATTTAATTGAATACGAAATAATTAATCACTTTTGGTCATAGGATATAAACCAAGCCACCTTAACAACTAACCTCACTTTGGTCAATATAAGAACAATACATTATCTCATACCACAGAACAAGACCCATGCCATATGACACTGGGTCAACCATATATCTGAGTGTGTAATGAAACCATATAACTTATGGTATGATTCTAAATACTATCATTCCAACACTCTCTCACTTAGGGTGTGTCCCCATAATCAGGTCACTCACCTTAAGAGTCTCACATTGAATTATGTCTTGTGCATGTTGCACACTTTCACCCCCTCAATCAGGGTGAGGTTTTATATAGGGGTTTTAAATATACCCACAACTCTGGATGACGCCTGATTCAAATATAATTTAGATAACCTCTCACATATAGTGGTTATTCCCAAAAATCTCAACCACTAGCCTCTCACTCCAGGTTAGTTCCCACAGCTAGTGTATTCCCACTAACCATTCATGCTCGTTAGGGTTCCAACATTACACCCCTACCATTACCGACTAACATAGGTTATGATATCTTAACATGTTCCATCATTAGCCACATGAAGTAACATAAGATATGACAACATGTATTATTAAAAACCCTTGTAATATCCCTAGATTAACAACAGATATATCAACAACTATATTTTTACTGGAGGGAGCACATATAACTTGACATAACCTAACTTGGTTAGCCTATTCATCTTTATATGGTAATCCACATATACACTATACTCATGATAATAATGGGACCCTAGGATATAACCAACTCACAAGTCAAACCCTTATAAAATTACTTGGACAAACTATGTAGTAATCCTATCAGTCAAGATATGCACATCCCCAAAGGGACTCATTGAAATAAAAATCTTGAAAGTTACTTTATATTTAGAATCATGATACTACCGAAACACCATATGGTGCCTCCCTAGTCATTTGAAACCTATTCAACAATTCCTATTCATTAAGACCACACATGACCTATCCAATACCAACTTAGTATACCCATATAAATATTCCTTTCAAAACCTTTCAAGACTTATAGAACATCTCCTAGGCTATGCATACTAATCACACATTCTATCCCCATCACCTTTGAATCTCTACATTCATTGAATTCCATGCCACTACTATTATTATAACTATTTTAAACTAGTAATTCCTTAATATAATTACTAAAATCTCTCATGACCCAACTCCTTTGATATCTAAAGACCAATTACTCACAATAGACTAATATACCCATTTATAATATCCAATGTGTCTCAGTTATGGAGTCTCGTGGCTATAAGGTTATTCTTATAGTATATTCCATACTATTACAAAGGCTCTACACTAATAATAAAAAAAATCAAGGGCCTCACTATCCAATAATTAGTGAACAAACTCACTCAGTATGAACCTAGCATATTATCAATTCAGTAAACATGCCAATACAACTTTTTAGTTCCCTAATCAAATCTAGCTATGATTCCTCTTAGTGGAATAGGTTCTAAGAATATCTCAATTCTCCATCCTATTCATGTCAAATTTAAATGAAAAATAAATAAATTAAATCCATCCTAACACACATATTGGTTCTCACATAACCCTCACTTTTAGGTTCTCACACCTATAAATTTCATCCCAAGGAAAATTCATGAAGTTCATATGTACACACTCATATGTTTAATTATTAAAAGGACTATCATCCCAATTATTTTAGCTAACATTAATAAGATACAACCACCTATCCTTATTACAAGACAATACTAAGAATTACTATGCTTTATATCCCCTATATCAAGAGAAAATTCTCCAGAAATTTATATCTATTCTTTATAAACAATTATTATATTATATTATATGGGGAATAAATGCAAAAAACTCACCAAACACCATCAGGATACCAAAAAATTACAAAATAAAGTCATATAGATTGCACCATGACACTAGAATTCATACAAACAAAGTTTCCACTAATATATTTCTAATATACCATAAATTAATATATAATTTCACCCAATCCCTTAAAAAATAATTTAGGAAATGTACCACTAAAAAAATAGGGACCAACATGTTTCATCCCTATTATATTCCTTTCCTCAATCAACCACACCATTAATCCATATTATTTAGGATAAATTTAAACATTACTTGGTGAAATGAATCATGTGCTTAGGGATATAAAAAAAGAAGATATAAGGTGTGTTAGAGATAGTAGATGATGTATAGAGATTTACCATGGTTTTGTTTGAACAAATATTCATGTATCACCTTGGATCCATGATAAGAAATGGAGGGATAAAGTAGGGGATAGAGTTATATATCCCAATAGTTTCTCTAGTCGATGAAGAAAACCCTTGATGGTGAAGTGAAATATGAGGGTTTAAAAAGAATCACATTACCCTCAATTTAAAAAAAAAATATAGCTTTATAAATCATCTGGCTCATCCCCACTAGTAATTTTGTGTCCCTCATAGAATAAAGAACCACTATATAGACAATATAGTTCACTGTACTGCTTCACTGCGAACCTTGTGGAGTTTGTAGTTATTTTTAAAGCCACCTAATAGAACACAGTACTCGATACACTCA
This sequence comes from Viscum album, assembly GCA_963277665.1. NCBI lineage: Eukaryota > Viridiplantae > Streptophyta > Magnoliopsida > Santalales > Viscaceae > Viscum > Viscum album. The sequence goes on along the minus strand of OY728140.1, from coordinate 2,102,193,802 downwards.
AACAAGTGACCTAGTATTTTTACACTTTGATCGGAGAAACCACATGAGTAGTGAATCAATGTGAGTAACTTATTACCAATTAGAAATTTTACAAACTAATATATCTAAACATATTAGATGAATGGATCTCACATTCTCTTACCTCGGTTTACATGATTGAAACATAACTGGGAATGAAAAAACATAGTACACAATAGTTTATTAATGTGTTTTTCCTCTATGAAGGATGACTATGTTCGTAGTGTATGGTGGTTGTTATTCCACTCACATAAAACATTTTTATTATTTTCAGGATGAATCTCAAGTAGGGGTATATCATTACACCTATATAATCATTAACACACAAAAAAACATGTAAGCAAGCATTAAGTTGTTGTCTTCAGGTTATAGACTGACCCAACATTCATATTCAAATACATGATTCAAAATATACTAGATTGAAGTATGATTGATTATAGCATTGGTTCATGTCCCTCATAGACAATGTGAATCTAATATCCATCATTGATATAAATTATTCTCAAGGGCATCCTCCAAACTCATGATATAGTGGAATCATAATATTTAGAAATTTTAATATCATGTTATCATTTGTTGGATATCTTACTTATTTGACTAGAATGATAATCAGAAAAAATATGTTAATTTTTTTCTCTTATTCAAAGTATTCAATATATTGGAATAATTTCTTCAAACGTATTGTTAGAACTCTTCTTATCTTCATATCAAAGGATATCATAAAATTATAGTAGTGTTAGGTCTATATGTGGGCCATTTCTTATTCTCCTTCTTTTTATATATACATTCTAACCACATATCCTATATATTGATGGCATAAAACGAATGTGGGGAGCATTTAAAATAGGTAATTTAATTCATCATCATTATAAGTCTTTAAGGCCCACTAAATAGTTATAATTATCATGGATTTCACATTATTAAATACATTTTCTACTCAATAAAAATTAACATCAGGCTCTTATCTATCATTTAATCCTCTTCAACTATATCCTCCTTTAACATCTCATTTTTTAGAATCATATGAATAATATTTCTATATTTTGAGGTCTAAATTCTAGAAAGATCACTATGGTGATAATCAGCATGACATTAACAATTTTAATTTTTAAAACACATTTATATAATTTTGAATAATAATTATGCAACATTGATTTCTCATTAATCTAATATTTTTATTGGTTGATATATCTATTAATAATCAGAAAAACATCTCTATTAAAATTCCAGAAAACTAGATGCACCATAAATATCACATTGTCATGAAAACATTTTGTCTCACTATCATAATATGAAGTAATTTCTTGCAATTTAGGATTATGTTTATCCTATATTATTTTATCATGGCATGTTTTTTTACAGTGTGAATAACTCTTAAAATCACTCAATTCGGCATACACCATAGAATGGTTCTCTTAAACATTATGTAATCCCATTATTTCTTATTCATTATTCACAAAAAACATAATGTTATTATGATATTATTGTATTATTAATCCGGATATTTAAATAAATGAATAATCATTATTTAAAATATTTATTTCCAAAATACTCACATTTTTTGAAAATTTAAGAACCATTACATATCATACAACTTATCTTTACGTATCAAAGTATGGATCTGTAATGGCATAAAATTATAATATATAACTCATATGTAATGATATATATGATTAAATGGATCTTATATATATATTCGAGTCGTGATTACATAGTTAATTTTCATCTATCAGAGTATATTTACATATCATAAGGTGGCTCGATAATTTTTAAAAATTTATCCTCTAAATATTGTTATGTAATTAGTATAATATCTATTACATATTTTATTGTATATTCAAGTGGTCCCTTACACATTCTATTAATTTTCCAATATTGAGGACTAACTGGAAATGAATATTATATGTTGAGTCTGTTGGAATTTATATTGGAAGTTTCAATGCATAAATAATACTACATATAAAGTCCGTTTTCAAATTTTGTCTCTTATGTGAGCCTCAAACTATTAGAATGACATTTATGTAACCCTGGGGTTATGCTATTTACTGATTTTTAGAATCACTAATATACTAAGTAAGAATTATAAAATTATCCAAACTCATCAAATTAATTTGGAATACCATCAACCCATCTTCAATTGTTATGATAATAAATCTGAATCATTAGATTTAATATAAATAGTACTTAGAGTTTATTATGGATTTTATGCTACCTCAACCGACATTATATTCTTGTCAAACATCACCAAATTATATTATCAATGTAACATATATATGAAAAATATATATGACAGTAAATAATATACAACTCGACATATATCCTCTTTATCTCTTCTCATAGATATAATATTCATCAATGACCAAAATCTATAAAACTATTCTTATAACTTCAATTTCTTCAAATATTCATAAAAAATATTAAGATAAAATACTAAGAATCATATTCCATTTTAGTCAGCTTCTCTAATATTTTATTGATAAGTATTATCCATGAATTCTTACTAAATAATTCAATCAATCATTGATAAAACACGTGAAAACATATATTCCCTGTGAATGGATCTAAAATAGTATTTATATTAGTTTAATCTCACTTCCTTTGGTATATAAGTGGTTAAAAAGATCAATATAAAACTGAAATGTTCTTATTTAACCCTCATGCATTGTTAACCAATCACATATCAATATTAAATCGTAGTTTTACTTTGAAATCATACATTCCAATCAACACAATTCAGTACATCACTATCCATCAAAATTTTCCATTTTCAATAAAAATTGATATCATGATTATTGAAAAAAATAAAACCTAATAACATGTAAGTTCATCATCTAGTGACAATTATAGACTCTTGAAGTTATCCTCAATAAAAATATTTGGAACCTTAATCTCCAAAATTACCATGGAATCTTAAAAATATCTAAAAAAATATAAAAACACCTTTTAGAAAAGTATTACACCGTAGAATAATTATATGAATTTGAATTCATTAAACATCCATGCTCAAGAGAAAAAATTAAAATTCCACCAAAATTTACCACATTGTAATGATAAATGTCATGGATACACCCACTAGAAGTATTCTCAAATGTACAAATATTTTGATACAATCATGTGATACCAATTCGACTATAAGAATCTAATTCCACCAACTGCTTTGGATTCTAGATGGTTAAGACTCAACCATAGAGAAATTTAACATGAAAAAACTATATTTTCACATATATATTTTGGTGAAACACTACACAAATATCAATAATTTTATAAATTATTTATCCTGTGGGAAAACAACTTTTTATTACCAAATTATGTAAAAAAAACTTATCAACTCCATCATGCAATTATTTACTCAAAACAGGAAATATCCCACCATGGTATTAACTCATCATCCATGATGAAATTACTCTCCCATAAGAAATTTTTACAAAAACAAGATCCTCTGGGATCATCCACACAAAAAATGTCTACTAGTCGCAATATTCACCAATGGTTAATATCACTGCATATGAATCACTAAATCTATTACAATCACAGATCTATATATGATTCATCAAGGTAGTTACCAGAGTGGAACCATGATCATCATGTTATTGATTGCCTAAAATATACAATTATAATGTAAACCACCACTTCTATGATACACGGGTCACCCAACAAGGATAGATAGGATACATCCCACCACTTACCACCACCCAATGAACTTACCCCTTCCCGAAAAAGATTTATTATATAAGAACCACTACACATATAAATTTCCCATGAAAACCCTTTATTCATGTCTTATGATGATTTTATCTTAGTATTATGAAACTAAAATTCTAATTCATCCCACTACATATATGATTGGCCCATAGTAATCATCACCAACCCTTTACATACACTATCCCCTAAAGGAAAATTGACTTCACCAAAAAAAAATCCTTACAAGAATCCCAAAATTAAATATAATATTTACCAAGGTGTAGAAGGTTTCATTTCAAATAACTCATGCAGAGATCCTAACAAGATCTAACAAGGTATCAACTCACTCTAGGTGAGACTTCCATCTATCCACCACATGATAGAGTAACTCCACTAAAAAAATCAATATTACCTTATACAAACCCCCACGATCACCACCTCTTAATAAAAATAAATCCACCATTCCTATTGTTTACTTACAATCCTCATAGCCACTACACTACCCCTAAGAACCTAGTCATATTTCTATGAGAAATAGAGCATTAAAGAACCATCCATCTCTTAATTAACCCACCACTAAGAGTTCCAATGATTCAAAAATCACATACTCTCATGGAATATTACCAAGAACAACCCATATAATACATTCATAACCATAATTTATTCTCTAATATAAACTTCCAACCATTAATCATCAATTATAATCTACTCACTAGATATTCATCATTAAATTACCCATCCATTACTCCTTTAACCACTGAGTGTCCATGATATTAGGAATCCTCAACTACTCTCCCAAAAAATATATGACCATTATAATAAATTATTTTCTACAAATGTTACACTATATGACTCCTTAGCATTCAATTTATCAAAGGAGATCCAATTTTTATATGTTGTAATAACAAGATCCATCCCAATCTAGAACTAATATCTTATTTCCAAGTTATAAACACAATCCAGCACCCCACATTCCATTTATAGAAGTCCAAATCATTCATAATAAAGCATTTATGGAACTTATAATCCAAAAAGTTCTAAACTATGTCATAAATCAAATCCAACACTCTATCCCATAGGTCTCAATCATTACTCAAACCCTCAATGAATCTACCCATGACCATCTCAACATAGGTCAAATAACCCTATGCACATAACACCCAATTCAATAACCATGCACCTTTCCCACATGGAATGGTTTACCACCCACTCACTTTCCAATAATTGATTGGAGACCTAACTACCCCACTCAATTATAGACCATGACGAACAACCTAGTTGGAAGGTCATGAAACTACCACCACCACCACGGAAACTCATCCCACATGAGTCATAAGCTATCTTCCCAAACTAGAATCACCATAAATAACCATAAAAACTTGAGAGTCTCTATCTAAAGCACCATCCCATGAGAGCAATACCTAAATTGTCTATAGCCAAACTAACATCTCACATCTATAATTATCCATACATTACATGAACCTACCCACTATAAAGATATTATCCAACATATGCATACTACAAGATTAAATTATTATAAAAAAAGCACATAAATATCACCATTATTGTTTCGTTAAATTGATGAAACAATGACAAGTTATTTAGGAAACCGTGAAGTAAGTTCTTATTGATCATTTAAATAACTAAAAACGACTCCCTAGACAGATATAAAATCTTATCCATTTTAATAAATTTCCATAACCATTTATATCATTTTTTAAAACAAATTTGAAACCATATATAGTCATTCCAATGTATAGGTATACATAGATTAAAAAAATTTGCATTAAACATGCCCTAATTTCAACCCAAGATAATATTAAATTAATATTTAATAGTCACATCCAGAATATCATGGATTAACTAAAATCTAAATAATAATGTTGAAAATAATTAAATTATAATCCTTTACGGAGTATCTTATATATTTATTATATAGTTGTTATCCACACACAAGAATAAGGTCTATACCAATATCGAAAAACATTATACCTTTACCTATAATACCCAAATAGTAAAAAAATCCAATTCTCTAAAACCATTTTGGAATTCCCTAACTAAAATCTCTTTTTTTTCGAACTAGAGTTCCATAAGAAATCAGATGGACCTACTCATATACTAGAGGTTCCAAACCTATGATGATAGTTTAAGAGTAATTTGGGGAGATTATTCCTTTAACACTATCCTATAAAATTACAGGTATGTAATATTAAATCATATAAAATTTGGATAACATAAAAAATTATATCTACAATTCATCCATAAAAAATAATCAACATTAACATGTTATAATAGAAATGGTAGTCTTGGTCAATATACAAACACACGTGTATAACTATGATCAACCACAAATTTGATTATTATGAAATAAAAAAAATAAACAAGACACATATCTATAACCATCATTCCATCACCATACAAGTCTCTCAAAATCCATACAACTCCTTTATCAACAATCACAACACATCATGTTACGAAATATATAAACTTAAGGTTTCATGAACACTGATGTTCCCCTATAGGATGTGATTGTGTGAATATATAGGTAAACACACTCATTTCTCTTATATATATCATCATATAAAATGTAAATATATATATTAATTAAATAAAAAAACATACAAGTAGTTTACTTAGTTCATCAAGTGATAACTAGGACACCCTCGCACCTCACCTTGCTTTCATCAACCAATACCAAAAAGTAGACCCCAGTTACAATAAAACCAACCCTATTGCCTACCATTATAGGTAGTTGATATAGTTTATTCTTTAATTATATTATATAACTTGGGTTAGGGTCCTACTGAGTCTCATTACAAGGCAGACACTCTTAGGGTGGGTACCTGGTCCCGCACCAGCACTCTCTCACATTGGGTGAGTTTTCATATTGTCTTTATAGAATCGCCATATTATTTAGATTATGTTATTTTGTATATATATTACTTGAAACTTCATATTATGTGTGATGTCTCATAAATATCTCACACCTACACACTCTCACATATGGTGAGGTGACACATGATTCTTTATTGATACCCTCTTACATAGGGTATGGTCTCACATCTAAGGCAAGAATACTACCCTATCACTCAATGTAGGGTCCTTCCGTTGAGTGGTGACCCTTATCCTTTCAATCAATTTATGGGGTCATAAAATGTTACATCATCCATTTCATGAGTATTATAAATATATAAAAATAATAATAAATGATAATCCCATATATTATTCCTCTACTAGCTATACCAACATCCCTGTCTCAATCCATATAAGAATGATTAAAAAATAGATTTTGACAATCCATTGAAGAATAAGCTAACCATCCACATCCAATAAATTAATCTAAAATGAAACCACACTCCTATTGATCCCAATTCCCTTGACCATACCTAAATCACAAGACCGACCCTCATGCCATACATGGTCACACCAAACACAAAGCATCTCTCTTAATAAATTTTCTAACATGAAGGTCCTTTTAGTAATATAAATACAAATATTTGCTCCATTTATAATATGAGGATAAAATAGAACCACCTCAAGGTTTCTTACTAGACTCCCAACCCCTTAACAACACATCAACTATAATATTATAATACACATACTCATAAAAACCAACTCGGTATACCCATAGACATATTCTTTTTAACACTAACAAACATTCACCCATCTTCCCTTTAACAATATATACACCTCTAAAATTATGAACATTACCACTCAGGATCTCTATACTGAAGGAATATTTTTCACCACCTTTTAAAATCACTATGATCCACTAAAACCTCTTAAATGTAGTGACTAACCCCTTCAATTATTCAACCACATGTATATATCAAAGCCAATAACTCATTGTGGTCCACTAGATCCATTTGTGACATTACAATCCTCTCTATCTCTCTATCTCTATCTCTCATTCTGTATCATGGTTTTGATCATATTCCAACATCAATTTACATATAATTATCATGTTTTAACCCAAATAAAACATCAAACCATGGACCACACCATTTTATAGGCCATAAACCAACTTACTTTAGCTCATCTAGTGGTATTCTTAATTCAATGATCACTCCAATACCACTTTTGGGTACCATAAATAAATTTAGATATTGTGTCCTTTAGAGGAATTCCTTCTAGTATTATATCAAAACTCCATGCAATGTGTGACACACATAAAGTTTTACTAAAAAGATTAATCCCAACAAAACATATGTTAGAATACTCATCTGACCCTATCTAAACAGTTCATATACCTTAAACATGAAACCTAAGCCACATGTATGAAATTCACAGGTATACATGTAAATGGATAAGTATTAAAGGGAATAAATACCATAATATTTAATATACCATACACAATATCCAATATCCTAACCTTATATCATGATTATATTGATCATTTCCATACTCTTCATCCTCTATATCAACCCCAACAATCACATAATTATTTATAAACATTTATAATTAATTTTTATTTCCAATTCAATGTGGGTATAAATGATGAAAAATCACTTAGAATCATAATGATACAATAACATTGACCAATGTTGTGATGAAATATAACACCATGCCTCTAGAACCCCTACATCCAAAGGTCCCATGAAATGATTTACAATTAACCACTAATTCCAATATAATTTGGGAAAGTCCCTATAAAAATCCTTTAGGTGATGCACCTATAAGGCAATAATGAGAAATGGGAATCATCTCTCCTATATTGGATTTTTAGGCCACCAAAATAGAAATCCCCATTATATTGGTTATATTTCACCATGTAAAGATGATGTAACTTTTGGGATATAACTAAGATAAACCAAAAAATATTGGACACAAGGGGGATGAAATAGAGGAAAATAAGTGGATTTACCTTAGTTTTAATAAGAAGTAACATGACAATGTCTCCATAGATCAATGGGCAAAAATAGAGAAAAAGGTTGTGGGAGAGTATTATACCTCCCCATGTTTATCAATTGAAAGAAGATAATCCTCAAGGGGATATCAAATAGTGTACCTAAAATGAACCCATTTCCATGGACATAATTAATCCAAACCCAACTCTATTGGGTTTCTTGTTAACCCCCACATGGTTCCTAATGACCCTCATTCTAGGGACACACCACTGTCCATCCTACTAGATTCCCTCTACATGTCCACCAGGTACCTTATAGAGTCTTCTTTTTTCTACATTCCCAGCTACAAAAACCTAATACCCTATTCCCTCTAATATATAACCTAGTAACTATTATATATTTCAATATTTATCCACAATTATACTCTCTATAACCGAAAATTATGAGCTATACCAAAGAACATGAGAAACCCCTGGACATATATAAAAACATCACCTTGAGGCATCCCAACCCATATAATTCCATTCCAAATATGAATTCTATAATATTCCTTACTTTAGATCTCAAATTAAAATTTCATCTAGATTTAACAATTCATAAAAATGAGGTACATATAGATGAAGGCCAATCTAGGTTCTTCTTTTATTAAGAATTTATATTTTTTAATACTATCAATCATTTAATAGAAACTAGACTTCATAAAACCATAGATATTTAATTTTTACTAATAAGGCCCCCTTATTTTTATTTTTTAACAAATGATAATAATTCAAAATTTTACTATTTTTGATTGCAAAATCATGTTAGGGAACTTTTTTCCTTCAATTATAGATATTCTATAGTGGAGACATTATGGATTTTCCAAATGAAGTGGTTTTCAATCCTCTATTTTTTAGGTGGGTCAAAATCATATTACAATAATTCATGATACATGTGACTCTAAATATGTTATTTCATTCATTTAGGTATAACAAAAATTACATAAGGTGGTTGAATATAAATGTAAATTTTTAGATAAAATTAGTAACTAGTTATAATTTCTTTCTGTTGGGTGCCATTAACATTATTTTATACCCTTATAAAAAATTTGGAAATAACATTCCTATGGATTATTTTATTTATTTTATATTTTTCATTGATAAGTTTTTTTAACTAAAATTGCGTTGAAGGATGCCAAATTTATTTGTCATAGATACACTATCAATGGAATTATATATAGTAAGATTGATAAATCATGTGTGTTTATTTCTATTAATTATCTTTTCCCTATTATAAATTTATGAATGTATGGACTTACTTTTTAGGGTTGTAAATATATTGTTATATAGAACTAGACAATGAAGTTTTAGAGTAGTTATTTTTAGAAATTAATATTGAAACTCAATATGAAAAATCATTAATTAAGATCATGGATTAAATATAATATCTCTAAACTAGAACATATTATTTTAAATAATTTGAATCATCTTAATTAATTACAATAATGACTTATTAATAAGCATATTATTATATAATGGATTGTCTACAAGAAATAGAAACCGATGAACTTATTTATCTTAAAAAATAAAATGTCAAGGTGTTTTATTATATAAAATGGTTGAGTGATGGTGGAAAAAATAAAAATTATTACAACATATTAATAGATAAAAGAATGATAATAAATTCATTTCCTCTCATTTTGTGAATGGGGAACCTATAAATAATATGAATATACCACTCAGGCTCTGGTGAGTTATGTTATTAAACATTACAAAGATGATTATCTTTATTAGAAATACAAAGAATTGGAATATTTAATTCCATGATATATAAAAAAATTAATAATTATTTCTATTATACAAGTTAAGGATTAAGTGAAAAGTGCCTTGGTTTCAATAAATGATGATAGTGAAACTATAACTAATGGTTACACTAATAAATTATTTTTTAGAATTTTTTAATATCAACTATAATAATATTATAAATGTATGAAATGAATTATTGAGGGAGGAATATATTCTCCTTGTAAATATTATTAATTTATTAATCTCATTACTGTAATTAATATTTCCAATAATATTAAGGATATTATGTTAATTTCTAGTTGAACATAGATCATTGAAAAATAATTTCTTTGATAGTTAGGTTATTCATAGAAACAACTATCTCATGTAATCAATGTATTGTTATTTTAGGTTATAAGATCTAATATTTCATTCACAGTAATTTTGAGTGTGTTAATTATCATTAAATGAAATCCATGAAAGTAAATATTTCTCATAATGTTTATATATTAAAGAAATTTATCAGTAAAATGTTACTTTAGAAATAACATTCCCATGCGGTATAGTTATTCTTCCAAGTGCATTAATATTATATTTCTCCTCATTCGTATTCCTATACATTGTGCTGGTTAATTGAAATTATAAAGAATATATTAATTTTTCAAGGTATGTGAGTTAAGAAGACTCTATATCTTCTCCCCTTTTTGTTAATTTGGATAGATATATTTTTAAATACACTTTAAGGGAATTCGATAATGGTTGTATCCCTCTTACCAAGGAATTATGGAATTTAAATTTCACAACTCACTAATTCTATTAATATGTTATATTAATATATTTTTTAAGTGGATGGTATAAATTTTAGATCTCTCAATGATATTTTAAGTGTTTTATGGATATCTCGGGATAATTTATTAGTTTGATAAAATCAATGTCCATCTTTGAGAAAGTAATCAGTGCGTATAAAAAGAACCATATCACTATGTATATATGTGTTAATGAAGTGGATATATATTTGAAATCCCTATATTCCTTTAAAGAATTCGATATTTTTATATTGAATCTATTATTTCAAAAATTAATTTTCATCATATTAGTTAGAAATAAAAATGTATGTCTAAAGATGAAAGAATTTTAAAGGTGAATTATATTAAAACATCAAGGATTTTTATGATATATATATATATATATGGATTAGTGTCCCATGTATGAGACATGAATAATTATACATAGATAATTGCGTAGACAAGTAGTAATCCTGATAAAGTAATGGTGATGGTTTCATGGATTTTATTGAATCATATTTACCTATACATATTTTAAATCAGTAACATTGGTATTTTAAAAAATTCATTAATTTCTAACATTATATGGTACCTCCATAGAATCTCTATGTCCCTACCTTATATATGTGCTCTCAAATCTTGTGTTGAAAACATATGACTTAAAACACTAGCTTTTTTAAACATAAAATATTATAAAATCATTCCAAAATTTCTAATCAAAATATTATTATGTTTAGATTATTATAGAATTTGTAATAACTTATAATTAAGAAATTTATTGTCTTATCACAAAATAGAACTTTTTTACGTTATATAAGAAGCTAATTAATCCATAATACATCTTTAATAAGTCCAGTAATTTCTCCTCATATTATACTCCTCTAAACAAACCATATGTATTACTTTAATTCATAACATATGAAAACTAAAACATAAGAAGGGGTGAGATAAAATTTAAAGTAATTGAAAGAATAATAATAAATAATAATATGAGAGGAATGAGAAAAAACATAATATAAACATGAGGATGAGTATAAGTACAGAATCATGGAATAAATAGCTGATATCATATGAACATGGATTAAAAAATGATCATAACATAAGAGCCTGTAATCATAGAACTGCAAATAAAATATAATCATGATATAAAATGAATAAATCAAGGATCCCTATGTCATTAAAATAACATAGTTTTCAATTGAAACTTCTCACACACCACAGTTGGATACTAAAACCATACACAATAGGACAACACATGAGATAGAATCATTATCCCTTTTATTAGAGGGAATTATAATTTTGGTACCACCATTCATGTAATGAAAATTGTACATTTTTTCTACATATTGTTTTAATCAACGTATTATAAAATCTTAAAAACATAAAATGGGTTTTATTTTATTTTCAAGTGGTTCCTCGAGGAAGTATTCGTTATATCATTAATAAAAATGTCATGATAAACCCATAGAGAATAAATGGACATAAAATGACATTAAGAATAATTATGGATAAATATAAATAAATAAATATGATTATGCATATGGTATTTACACCTTATAGGAAATGGATATACCATTAAAATTATAATATCCCAAAAATTGATGTATTGGGAATCTTGGTGAACACCTTTCGATCAAGTAAAGGAATATATACAATTAATAAAGAAAATTAATTTGTATTAAATCATGAATATTCAAGTATATGTCCACAAAAGAAATAGTTGGGGATAATCATCACTTATATGTAAAACATGATTTCATAATCCATCTAGATATAGAAGTTTGATAACATTATTTTAGTAAAACCCTGGATCAAGAATTTAAAATTGATAAAGAAAAATCTTTGAAAAATAAGTAAAATTTATTAAAAATTATTTATTTTTATTTTCCATTGAATTTTTTAATTAATTCAACAATAAAAATGAGAATAATAATTTCTTTTGAAATATTAGATGTGTAGAGAGAAAGTATCTTAGAAAATGATAAGGTAAGAAGAAAGACTCATTCACATGTAAATTTGTATAATAGATTACTTGTATGAAAAATAATATTGGTAGAAAATGTTAAAAATATATTATTTTGAAATTAATAATTTAGGAAATTATAGATATTTTAAAATTATTATTTTCAATTATTCTATAAATAAGGTATTTTAGAAAATTTAAAAAGATTAAATTTGAATAGAACATTTTTTGAAAACTAATCAACCTAAAAATGTTAAATATCCATTAAAAACATTTAGTGAATCCCACATCATAAAAAGTATCCCAAAAAAATCACTAATAAAGTTGAAGATATTTATAAAGGTCACTTGTAACACTATAAAAAATAATTTGGATTGGCAAAACATTGATATTGAAAAAATAGCCATTGGAATGTAACAAAGTTATTCTTATCAACAAAATGATTTTATTTGAACATGGATTTAACCAAAGGGAAGTATATTAATGAAGAGAAGTAATATATCCAGATAAAAACTAATCTACCATTTGAAAATATAATTTTAGGATTAAATATTTGGAGGATCAAAATCATGATGAAATTTTACGACTCATTGGAAAAAGGACATGAATTGAGAAAACAATTATCAGTGTAGTGAGATTTCAATTTTAAAAATTGAAGGATAAAAATAATAAAAAAGAGTATCTAATACCATGAATAATATATATTTCATTATAATATAAATTTTGGGTATCATATATAATATATTAATGTAAATAAGAGAATAAATTTAAATGTTTCGTAAAAGGGGAGTTTGAGACAAAAATCATATACTTTACTTCCCCACATAGTTGATCACATAAAAAAATTCTATAAAAAACCACAACTATATTAATTATATTTCATATAAAATTATTCATATCTATAAATTTTTTATATATTTCTTTTATATTTACTCACTATAAATATAGTGGTTCATTATATCTTATTTTTCACATCACTGTTATCACTTATAATTAACCTACACATGATTTGTAATATTAATGTTGATACTTAATATTTGAAAAAAAAACATAATTAATAGTTTACAAATTAATATATAATATATACCTCATGATTATTTATGATGTTTCACATTCATCCCCTGACTGATAAAATTAATTATTTCTCTTGAAGGTGATGTTGGAGATAATCCTTTTCATTTGTTTTAATGAACGTAGATGATACAGTATTATCATTTTTTGATATAAATATTATAACTTCAAAACCATTAAAAATAACTAATAACTTATTATTACATTAAATTAATAGTATAGAACATTCCTTAATCATTCAATATATAAACATTACAATATCGCTCATGTAGGTGGAAACCGACGAAAACAAAAGCATGTTGTAATGATATAATGAGTAAATAAATAATATTATATATTTTTAAAATAACATTGGTAGAAGATTATAAATGTAATATATTATATATATCTCCATAAAATTCATTCATATAAAAAATAATTTCAAGAGGTTTTGAAAAATGAAATTTGTCATTATTGGAGGTGATTGTATGCACATACACAAGATTAATGAACTTATTTGCCAATGAATTGACATATTGATTGTATATAAAAATTAAACATTTATGAATTAAAATAATTCTATAAAAAAATATTATTTCATTAATTAAACATTTATTATTAAAAAATTTAGTTGTTTAAGAGAAATAAGACACGTTATTCATGAATGTTATAGTCTTCACATACACAAGATTTACTAACTCTTTCGCTAAAAAAATAAATGGAATAATGGTAAATGGAATATTTGATAATTTATGAAATTTTTATGTGACATAATAAAATTATTAATAAGAAAACCCAGCCAATTTTTCATCTCTAAAAAAAGGTGATGAAAAATTGGCTACATCACATCGTTGAGGCGGTAGTCCTCCCATATAAACTATCGATGCATTTTTTTTAGTGGATGCTATAGAATGAATTAATAAATAATTTTACATAAATATAATTAAATTAAAAAAAATATTCTATTTAATTTATTATATTTATAATTTTATGGAATATTAAGAAGAGGAAAATTAATATTAAAGACTAAGAAGAGAGTAATGCTCACGTCTGGAACTTTGATTTTCCTAAGAAATAAAGATCCTAGGCTAATTAAGGATGGAAAATGGCTGTAAATTTTGGGATATGGATGAAGGATGAACGAAAATTAAAATTTTATTCATTTTATAAGAGTGTATTGGTGTTTAATTAATGGGTGTAAGTGGTCTCTTTTATAAGTGAATGGTAGGGTAGTTTGGGAAACACATTCAATTATTAAATTTTTTATTACTATATTGAAAGGTTAAAGAACCCCTTGGTAAAAAAATATGAAGTTTGGGACATGGAAAAACCAAAAAACCTCTCATAAACTCATTTAGAGACAAAAAGGAATGATTTAGTGGCCTTTCCATTGTCTTTTCAATTTATAAATGTCTAATTCTACCTATGTAAATCTTATTTTCATCCATGATAATTAATTAAATTTTCCAATATTAAAATTAATATTACCATATAATCATATTCTTATAATCTTAGATGTGATATTAATTCTATTAAATAATATTTCTAGGATTAGCACATGTTAATTTTAAAATAAATTTCCTCAACTTTTACAAATCATTATTGAGATAATTCATTTTTTACGATTATAATTTCTTCGTGAGTCATAATTATTACTGTTAATACATTTTATGGACTAAATTTATTTATTAAAATTAAAATGAATGTTAATTGACATTAAAATAAATATATAATATTTTTTTTAAAATATATATTAATTCAAAAAATATACATAAAAAACATTATCAATTAAAGTAAACTTTTGCATTCATTTTAAAACTTATTGGCCATGGGTTTTCAAAGGTCATCTATTTTTTACAAAAAATAATTTTAGTTAATAATTTATCATTTTATAACGTAAAGGGATTTATTTCCATTAATAAACTCATATATATTAATAAATTCTTAAAATCATAATTCTCATAAAAATAGCTTAAATTCCAAAACTGACATTTTCCAAAAATGAACAAAAATTAAAACTAAGTAAATTTTGATATTTTAAAGTAATAAAATTAAATTAAATTAATTATATTTATAAAAAATAATATATTTATCATTTTAGAAAATAAATAATATAGAAATAAACTTCTATTATTTAAAATTACCTTCATAGGAATTAAGTGTTTATAATATAATTTCATACCAATTTTCTAATTTACATAATTTAAATAATTTATTTAATATACAGATATATTATAACATATCATAATTATATTTAAAAATGATTATTATATTTTAAAAAGGTATCATGACCTTCGTTTTCATGATTCCAATGAAAGATATGACACTTAGATTTATTAATTGGGAAATATATATAATATAACGTGTAAATATTATATTTCCCCTTGTTTAAATTCCATCATCATAATTTTTTTAAAATAAATTAACAATATTTCAAAAATCTATACAGTAATTGATATAAAATTTCAAATAACTTATGATTATTAATATCTTATATAAAACTAGAAGATAATTATTCTTCCTATATTGATATAACTGAATGATTCAGTTTCCCTTGGAAGCTTGATGATTTATGTCAACTGCTTCAACACATAAATAATTTTATAATTCCTTTTTTAAATTAATACCTGTGTTTCTTCCAAATTTTTTGAAATGAAAAAAATTATGTTTTATTCCTTCATCATATTTTCACCCAATTTTTCACATAACCTCATCCTTATATTCTATGATTTGATAAGTAATTCAACTATATTAACTTATTTAATAATAAATTTTAATTTTTTTATTTTCATAATAAGTTGATATTAACCCTATTTCTAATCTATATATTCTATAGGTTGGGAAAATCACCACATTTCCAATTGCATCCACAATTAGCTCAGTTCTTTTTTTTAGAAAACCATTACATTAAACTAAGTTTTATGAATGATAAAACATATGTTAGTAAATATATTAAGGGATAACTATTAGACTATAATATATAATTAATAAATTATGTTCATACAAAATTTGAGGAGTATTTAGCTTTAATTAAGGTCACCCATTTTCATTTTACTTTTCTTTCCACTAATCTTGTAAACTTACATAAAAAACATATTCAAATCCTTCATAATGGTTTATAAATACAGTTTCATTTAACCCAGGAATACTCCATCAGAGTTTTTGTAATGTTTTAAAATGTTGTTCCATTCACCATATACCGTAATGATGACTAAAATATACCTAAAAACATATGGTTGTTACCCATAGTTGTATCTATTCCAAAACCACATCAACTTACCAGTATCAATTCATGGATTCAATTTCTATGAAGACCAAGAAATATATTATTTAAAAATATTTAAGGATGTTATCCTACCTTAAACTTATACCCTGGGTTTTTTTTCTAATGTTCTATTATCAAAACCCCAAAATAGGAAATGATACTCAACACATATAACATAAAATGTTTCTTATACCATTGAAATTATTATCATCCTTAACTTATCAACCCTTTATTTTATTCATAAATCATAAATTATTCTAAAAAAATATAATCATAACATATAATGGTCTCAAAACATTCCTTTTATTTCAAAAATAGTACCCTGAGACATTATCTATGTATCCAATTCAAAAAACACATAACATAAAACACTGGATTTGTTACACATATAGGATTACAAAATATTTCTCGAATTTACCGTATAAAGACATTTTTGTTTAAACTTTTAGAGAATTGGGGAAAAAACAAATAAATCTCATTAGTTCTCATGAAATAAAAATTTTATCATTATATAATAATCAAATTAATCCCCAATGCGTATTAAATAAGTTCTATAAAGAATCCAAAAACGACACTCCTCCAGACGCACCATACGTATTACCCACCTTCATAACATGTGGAAAGGAAAAAATAATGAGTGGTGTCAAATGGTTAGTATGGGTTACAATAATAATTAATAATATCACAAGATACATGATTAATCACATGATATTGTAACTTTATTGGTTATAATCATGGAATAATGGAATAAAGTGATGATATATTAAAAAAATTGAGTAAAAAATAACCATAACATAAGATCATGGCATTATATGAATGTGGTGATAATATAAACATGACATTATAATAATATTTCAAGAATACCTGCCTTATTATCTAAATATATCTGGCTTGGATAACTACCCACACACTATATTTAACAAGGATCGCATCCCGTACAAAATGATATCTCATGAGATTGGAATATTACATAATTCATTGGATGGAAATATAATTAAAGACCCACCCATCACATAATAAAAATCATATATATCTATGAAACATTGTTTCAATAAACATATCATACTATCATAAGTAAATAAAGTAGGTTCTATATTCATTTCATGTTGTTCCCCAAGGATGCATTCACAATTTCATCAATAAACATGTCATGTTAACCCTATGGAAAATAAATGGGTATAAAATGACATTAATAATAATTTATTTTAAATATCTCTAAAAAAATATGATTATGTATATGGTGCATACACCATATATAAAATATATATATAGATTAGACAACAATATCACTAATCAATCTATGTTGTGTGGATCTAGGGGAATATCCTTTAATTATGTAGTTTATCATAGGGAATCCATTGGAGAATGAGACATAAAGTAAAAAAATTCATATGAAAGTGGATGATTTGGAAATAAAATATTTTTAAGGAATCATCCCATGGATGTAGAACAAAATTTAATAAGTTTTTTGGATACATAATGTACACAATTTCATTTAATAAATATCCTTGATCAGGCATACAACATAGACAATGAAAAATATTTAAAACTAGTAAAATTTATTTGAAAATAATGATTTTTATTTTCCTTTGAAAAACATAAATTGGAAAATTTTATAAAACCCTTAGAATAATAATTTTTCATTTTTTAGATATCATGAATACACAAATATAATGTCACTTAGAAAACCACAATGGTAGTATAAAGATAATTTCACTTGATAACATGTAAAAGAGATTCCTAACATTAAAAAAATACTCTTTTAGAAAACATTTAAAATATTTAATTTTAAAATATTATTTTTAATAAATTCATTGTAGTTGAAAAGATAATTTTTATAACAATTAAGAAAGAAGATGTTTTAAAATTTTCAAAACATTTTATTAGAAGAAAATGTTTTTTTAAAAATAAATCTTGTGAAAAATATTTAATTTATATTAAAAACATTTCATGAATTTTTTTTTGAATTATGATAAATTTTTAAATAATAAGAGGTATGTTGAAGTATAAAGGTCACATGAAAAATTATTAAAAATAATTTAAATAGGTAAAATATGGATATGTAAGATAAATATCCATCGAAAAGTAAAAGAGTTATTCTTATCAATATCATGATTTATTTGAAGAAGTTATTGATAAAAATATAGAATATTAATTAATATATGAAATATAAATAGATAGAAAATTAGATCTAACTTAAAAAATAACAATGACTATTGAAATATAATTAAGAAGATAAAAATAAAAAAGATATTTTATGACTCATGTTAAAAATAAAATGAGTCACGAAACCGATTACGAATTGTGAATCATTTTAATAAAAACTTTTGGAGTATAAAGAGATATAATATAAACCTAAAATAAAATTAATAGAATATATTTGATTATAAAATATCAATTTGTTATTATATTCGATATATAAAAGTAAATTTGAAAAAAAAGTTAAAACATGTCTTAATTAAGGGAGTTTGAGACAAAAATCCCTTACCCTATTTTCCCACATTGTGTATAACACTAAAAATCCCTATAAAAACCCATAGATATCATAATTTTCAATTTCATCGCCTAATTGTTATATATAACACTCTAATATAATACATTTATAATTATTCACTAAAAACAGAGTGGTTTATTATTATTTTACATCAGTTGTTAACACTTGTAATATTCTTATAGATGGTTTGCTATGATCATATTGATCCTTGGTCTCTGATAACAATATTAAAATTCCTATATTACCTATGGTTCTATTATATACATCCAATAAATATTTATAGTGTTCAACATTCATCCCATGAGAATTAATGACAACTCTTGAGGATGATGATATAGACCAAAAACTCTTTGGTAGTTTTTAATGAATGGAGATGATACATTGATAACATGTTTAGATATTTATTATATAACACATGAAAATTTAAAAAATATATACTAAATTTTTATTTAATGTAATTAATAGTATATATCATTCCTTAATCACTCAATATTTTAACATTGCACCATCGCTCAAGTAGGTGGTATCCCGACCATAAAAAGTTCATTGCAATGATAAAATGTTTAAGAAAATTCTATTACATAAGGTTTATATAACATTTATAGAATCATATAAAATTAATATATATCATATATATTCACAAATTTTTATAGAACCATTACTTATGGGTGGTGTTCAAAAATTAAATTCTATATTGGTGGAGGTGGCAGTTGGCATGTACGTATGATTAACGATCCCATATTCTAATCATCGAATAGATTCAAAATGTATTAAAATTAATTATTTACTAATTATAACAATTTAATAAACATAATATTATATCATTAATTATATTTTATGGTCCACCTGTCTTATTTTATTTATATAAATTTGACATGCCATTTATAAAGGCGGTACTCCCTACATACAAATGATTAACGATCTCATTACTTAATGAATTCATAGCATGAACATAAATGTAAAAGGTGAAAATTTAATAATTTTATATGTAAAAAAAATTATTCCCTAAAACCATCCATATTTACATCCTAAATTTGAGGGGTTTGAAAGATGAACTGCATCATTCTATGGAGGCGATAGTCTACATATATGCGCAATATATGTGTTTCGTTTCCTAAATAGATTCCGAATAAGAAATAAATAAATGATTCGATATTAATATAATAAAATTTAAATATACATTTATTAAACTTAATTTATTGCATTAAGGATTTCATGGAATATTAGGAAGAGGAAAATTAAAATGAGAGACTGCAATTAGAGTAAAACTCACTTCAGAAACTTTGGTTTTCGGTGGAATTATACTTCGAAATGAATATCTTAGGAAAATTTTGGGTGTCCAGATTATAAGTTTTATAGGATAAGGTAAAATTATGAAAAAATTAATATATTTTAACCTTGTAAATATATGTATGGATTCATAATTAATGGATTTATGTGGTCTCTTTTATATGTGATGCAAAGGGTAGTTATGAAAAATCATCACCTAATTAAATTATTTATAAACACAATTACATGGTCAATGAATTACATAGTTATAAGATATTAATTTTGGGAAATTTTAGGTCTAAAATAATCTAATAAACAAATTTTTAAGAATCCATGAGTGATATTGGGGGTTTTTTATGGTTTACTTTATCTAAGTGTTCTTTTACAATGCTGGCATTTTTCACCTACGTTAATTAATTAATTTTTTTCTATTAATATTGATCATACATCCTATCATAATTATTATTATACATGAAATGATTTCAATTTTATATATTAAATTAATATGATAAATAAATGTTAATTTTAAAATAAACACACTTAACACCTATAGAATGGTTTTTAAATAATTAAATGTTTTAGAATAAAATTTATGTGGGAGATAAAGTGATTAATGTAAACAATTTCTATGAAATAAATTGATTTATTATAAATAAAATTATGTTTATGTGATAGTAAATTCAACAAATAAACTAATTTTATAAAAATATATATTAATTAAAATAAAATATATAAAATAATTTTCAAAACTAAAGTATCTTTTTCAATTAGTTTTAAAATTTTGGCCCTATGTTTTAGAAGTTAAAATATTATTTTAAAAACAATAATTTTATTTATTAATTCAATGTTTTTTTTCTCAATAATGGTTTTATTACCTTATAAATAATTATTATATTTTTATAAGGTCATAAAAAATTTAATTTTCACTAAAATGACATTTTTACTCAAAATTGATATTTTATGAAACTACTGAATGAATTATTTAAATAAATTTTCATTTTAAAAATTAAAAAAATAAATTTAATTTTATCTATTAATATTTATTATAATTATATAATTATATTACAAATGAATATATAAAATATATTTACAATCTAATTTTTTTGAAAATGTCAATCTTAAGCATTTCATGTTTTTAATATTATTCCATACGAATTTAAAAATACAAAGAATTTGAATAATTTTTTCATATATTGATAAATGATACGAAATCATAGTGATATTTTTTATTATGATTATTTTAAGATATTAAGTTATCCAAAACTTCCTTTTAGTGTGTGTGGATATGGATACCACAAATATAATTTTTTACAGGAAAGTATATATATATATATATGAATTTTAAGTGTTAGAGTCTAGTTTCTTAAAAATATTTCTAAGATAAATAGTATTGAATGGAATAATAATATTATTTCATTGTATATGTGAACTACTATTTGAATAACCATCAAATAATTTTTTAGTGAAAAGTCTCAATATATTAAATGGGTTCTTTCTAGGTACAAAAAAATTAATTTATAGACTTTAAATGATATGAATATCTATATGCCTTAATCATCATAAATTCATCTAGATATAAATAAGTTTTCCATTACTACTAACATGAATATGATAGGGGAAATAGTAAGATGATTTTTAAATTATATTAAAATATTTAATCATAATTACAATTTTATTGATGATGACATTTACTACTAGATTCCATCCTAAATGGTTATTCTATAAACAACAATATTCTACAAGTATTAGCATGATAATTAACATCTTCCACAAAAACTATTGTTTATATATTGAAAGAAAATTCATACAACCCTTTAATATGATATTACTTTGGATAAACTAAAATAACAAATTTCCCAGTAATGAAATATTAAAATTGGATGGGACCTATGTGAACTATACTTTTTTATTTTATTATAGATATTCTAAGAATACAAATAATATTTTATTTGGATTTTGTTTTATAAAATAACACTATTTATAACTTTATCATAAGATATATTTTTTTCTTTTATTCTATATTTTTAAAGATTATAATTTTACATGGTCATAGGGGAAGATTACTTCCAATAAAATTATTTTTAATTCATCATTGATGACATTTATATAACTAATAAACAAAAAAATAGAATGATGGATAATATATTAAATGAACTTTTCATTACAAAATAACATAGTGTCAGAGTTATTGTATGGAATCCATATCAATTCATAAACATACATTGGATTCCACCACTACATACTACGATCAAGGTTAACATTGATAGATAGGCCTTAGGGAAGCCGAGTCCTTTAGGCTATTGGGGACTTTTCAGAGCATACATCGGCTTATCTAAGGAAACTTTCAATTAATTATTGAGGAACTATATTGTATTATTGGAAATATTATGGGTTGTTATAAATGAAATATGGTATAAAAAATAGTATGTTTAGAAAAATTTATGTATTGAGAGTTTCTCCTTGATAATTATTATGTTTTTTCAACTTTTATTCTCATAATAAATCTTATAAAATTTTCCCAATTTATATTTACTTGAAAATTATTGGAGAAATAATGGTTATATTTTAATATATCAATAGAGATGGGAAAATAGTAGCAGATTTAATCTTAAGGAATGATGTGGAGGATCATACTTTTTTCATGGAAATTTTATCTATATATGTATCATATATATTTTAATTTTTCCAATTTTAGATTATATGTCTAAAATTTTCTCTCTTAAATAATTTTTATATCATACACATTTCATATTATTTAATTTGAATTTTATGGCTCTTCTTTACTCAAGAAGAATGAATTATTATTTTTATAAAAATTCATCTTATTCTTCATCATCTTATTGTTCTTATTATTATGAATATTTTTATTGTTCTAGTATTCAATGAATCAATTGTGTGGTCAATCCAATTATTACTATATAATTTAATGTGGTTTGAAATATCATTTACCACTTTGTGGTTTCTTTATCTCTTTTATTTAGTGACGGTTGGTAGTTGTGGAAAATTTGGGCATTATGGATTTTCAATTGATGTGATATATTGTAAGAGATATAAGGTTACCATGTCACAAAGTTGGTTATTGTTGTATTTTGATACTTCAATGTGCGTCATCATGTTGATGAGGAAAAGGATAGTGGAGAGGTGTGCTTCATGGTAATGCAAAATCACTGTGTTGAATAATAGATTAAAATAATTTTCATAGAAGTGGATGAATAGGTAATCATGAGAATATGGATGTTCAAAAAAATTATCTATTTATATGGGCCTTGGGACACTATATTTTGTTTTGGTTGATATATAAACATAAAACTAGTTTGGGTGGGGCTGAAAAAAATAAGGAAAAATCCCTTAAAATATCATAGTGTGTTTGAAATTAGTGAATTTGAAATTAACATTTCTTATATTTCAATTATTTTTGAATAAAATTAGCATTTGGAAGTGGCCTAGACCATGGGGTGGACTAGTGGATTTTAAAAACCGGATCAACATTGGTGTGTGTATTTGTGTGATATAATATATTATTTTCCCCTTTAGATAACTTTATTGATTATTATTACAATTATGATTATTATCATTATAATTAATTAAAATATTATTATTGTTGCACTGAGAAACTTGTAGGTTACTAGTCATAGGTGTTGTGTTAGTGGACAAGAAGTGCTTTTCTAAATCTAGGGGGATGAAAGTTTCTAATGGTTCTATAATAGCGTTATAGTGGTCACTATAACAATAAAAGTTTCTGTATAAGAAGTATTTTAAAATAATAAAACTCATTTCGGTGGGATATGAGTTCTAAGGGGGTCTATATGACTTCCAATTATTATAAGGCCATTAAGGCCCTACTATAATAATCATTTAGTACCCTTTTAATAAGATTAAGTAATTAAAAGTGTTTATTCTTCTTAGGTGGGGTGGCTGAGTCTAATAATATCCTTTTAGTTGTGTGTTATTTATTATTATTATACCCCCAATAAATATTTTGGTGATTATGATTATGACTATAATGATTATTAGTATTACAACTTTAGCAATCACTTCTGATACTACAAAAACTTCCAAAATTATTATTATTATTATTACAACTACTAATACACACCCATGGTCTAGATTGATTAAACCTTATCCATCACTCAATGAAAAACCAATCGTCTACTAGCCCAATATATTTTAAATATGTCTCAACATAACATGATAAAAATAAAAAATATATATCTAGTTTATAATAAACATAAAGAAGAAATCCAAGGTCTCAACCTAAAGATGTATAACTAAATCCCTTCCCCCTAAACATGTGACAAAACATGGGTGTTAAAAATAGTTTCAAAAACAGCAACAATATTAATAATGAAGATGAAAAAATAAGATCACAAAAAAACATCAACCATAACAAAAAAAAAGAATAACAACAATAGAATAATTAATAACAACTATAATCAAATAAATAAATACTAATATGATAATGATATGGATAAAAATAATGATAATTATGATGATGATGATGATGATGATGATGATGATGATGATGATGATAATTATGATGCTACAACTTAGTTTATAATTTATATAAAAAAGAATAAAATCTAGGACTCGATAATGAGGTGTTCACCCAAGACCCACACATGCCAAACCACCAGGACCAATACTGGTGTATAAAAATAAAATTATAATGATAAAAATGAAAATAATATAAATATAAATAAAAATAAAAAATTTTATTATGTAGAGGGTTTTTGAATGTAAATAAAAAACACAAAATCAAATTCATGTGCATGCACACACACACACACAGAAACAGACACACAAACACACTGATGGAGCCCATCTTGGTCATGCACATTATTTCTGATTTGAGTCATCCATCTTTAGTCAGGAATTAACTTATGCTACCACACCACATCAATGAATACCATTAAATATGTGTTTTTCCCACATCACTAAAGCATACCAGGATACTCTATAAGGACCTAACCCAAGTTGTCTTATTGGATTACATTGGTATATAAACAAACAATAAGCATACCCAAAGACCAATCATTTTAGTAGTCTTTAAGAAACTAGATACATACAAAGAACCCATTTTACATTTTGAAATGAAACAAAAAATTATACATGAAAAAAACAAATAAACTTCATCCTTGAAAACCAATAAATGATCTCTTCCACTTAACCAGGGGAAGGAAAAACAAATGAAAGGGGTGAGCTCAAACTCTCACTAAGGGTAAGAAATATAGTGTAAGATATAATAAAATAAACCTTAGGCATCTTGAATACATACAAACATGTGACTTTAACAAAAACGTGAACATATTATGGTAGGAATAATAGCTGAGTAAGTAATGCCATAAATATTCATAATCATGGGTATTATACTAGTCAAATAACCACATGAACCATAAATTCTATTTTAATAATGAGGTAATTCATAACACGGGACAACATAACCATACCATTAAGGCCTCATGCCAAGACCATATATAATCATTTTTTCAATGCATTGTTCTAAGACTGTTGTGTGTCTTATGAGATCTATTGATGCACTGAGGGGAAATACCATGCCCCACCTGACACTTACTATGTCCAATGATTTCATCATATGAAAGGGGTGAACATAATCAACATATAACTTCATATTGAAACTGACATATGAAATGTAAATAACATTCCCAAATCATTGAACATAAACACATAACATTCGGAATAATATGATGAATGATATAAAAGTAGATCATCCATAGTCAGAATAACAAAAAAAAACTTCAAAAAATATTGTAGATGATATCATAGTAGATAAACCTTAATTATGTACAACATTAATCAAATGGTGTTGACATAGACAAATATATTTATAAATGATACCATTGACAATTTCTTGAGGAAATAATCATTAAACATTCCAATGTGTCACACACAACCTTGAAACATTAAAATAATAATCCCCTATAATTTCATGATAAAAACGAGACTCTTGATATGATATACCAAAGGGAAGTACATACACCACAAGAAATAAATATGTGGTGAACAAGGCATATATATCAAAAAAGTTAACGAGATATGAGAAAAATCCTTTTTATTTTTAAAAGAAGATTCCTTTTGAAAAATCATTTATATTTTCCATGAAATCATATTTTAAACATGAATATAAAATAAACTAAAATACTAGGAAATTTAAATAATATTTTTGTCATAAATGATGTCCCACTGAAGTGATATCATGTAAAAACAGTTCTTAAGATTCTATATAAATAAAAAAAATTAGAGAATTTTAAGGAAATTATTAAAGATAATTTAAAAGTGTAATGGAAAATTTGTTCAATTAAATAGAGAAATTATCCATGATCATTTTCTATGATAAAAGTAGTGTCTTTTTAAAACAAATGGTGGCTTGAAACAGATTTTTTAGTACACATGAAAAAGGGTAATTTTTTTAAAATATTCCTTGAATCAGATTTGTTTTTCGGAAAACATTTTGAATGTTCCTTTTAAAACATGTAACTATCCATAAAATAAGGAATGAATATTTATTTTGAACATATATATAACACTCACATATAATTTATGATAAGTACATAATAATACACAACAGTTTTATTGTGGAAATTAGACAATAATATAACCCAAAAGAAAATGGAGGTTCATGTGGAAAAACCCTTACCACTTTGTAATTAATCGATTTGTATGCCCCAAAATTAATAATATTAAAATGATACATATAATACCATGAAAATAAATATATTAATAAATGGGAATTATACATACACCATTCACAAGTATTATTAGTGAATACGGGAAACTTCACAAAAATAGAAATGAGATAAATAAACCCCTTACCTTAAGTCTGAATGTGTTCTGCTCTTGAACATAAGGTCCTGGGATACAAAATTATACATATTAATAACATATTTCAGAACCTATTATACATGTATTTAGTTTATCATAACTCTATTTATTTCATTTATTCCCTCCTTGATAAGTTATTATATTGAATTTTGTTGTTCCACAGTGTTCGTTTTCGTTATTTTCATAATCTGTTCACTTGTTCTTAAGTAATGGAGTTCATGTGGAATTTATGTAAATATTCAGAATTTAATTAGAATATTATTTTTGATCACTTATAGGTGTTAGTGGTCATTTATATAATTTGGTTACATGACATGAGGATGAATTATTATATAGAACTTTAATGATAAATGTTTCAATTAATTTGTTGGTTTTGATTACAATGAAATACTTTTTCTTTATAAATTATTACCATTGATACAGAGGTATTAAATAACCTTTAATAGGGTATATTACATATATAATAATATGATACAACTATAAAATGAATGGTTTCAGGACCATAATTGATAATAATAATAGAAATCGAAATCTCATTGTCCTTCAATGTGGTAAATTTATACATCTTGGATGGTGTTCTAGCTTCTAGTGTAAAAGAAGGTAAAATGAAGAGATGATGATAACTTGTCACAATATCATGACAAAATTAAAGTACATGTAAGGTACTAGAGTCATCAGGACATTTGGATATGTATATGTAATAATAGAAAATGAAAACAAATGGACTTGAAAGGAAAGACAAAGAATTGAAAAATGGAATTTACCTCTTGAACCAAACTTCCTTGAGAGCCCCTTTAAGGGAGAGATTTTTCTCTTTCTATGAGACCAAGGAATGATGGACATGGGATATATGGTTGGGAGGATATTTGGATAGAATTTGGATAAGGCACAAGGCTTGAGAGGGGTGAAGAGAAGAGAGAGTGATGGAGGTTTTTTATAGTGGAGGGGAGAGGGGATTTATCAATTTTATATTCACTAATTTATTATTTATCTAAAAGACAAGGAATTATGAGTCTTTTAGGACCAAGAATAGTAATTTTATCATGTGAATTAAAATAAATTGGGCTTACATAGGTAGAAAATTATACATGACTCTATAATTAGTTTATTTATCTGATTTTGTAAATTATTGTATTTTACTATTCATAAAAAATTCAAGTATTTCAAAAAAATCCAAAAAATTCACCCCAACCATTTTCAATGTTTAGAATCCAAAAATAAATTCCATTTTTCAAAAATAATTTTCTAATATGATTAATTTAATATTTAATTAAAATCATATTTTATTTAAAAAAATAGTTTTAAAACAGGTATTTACTTATTCCAAAACATATGTATACTATACTCCAACTTGAATATTCTTTATATAATATCATAGGTAAGGATACTGATAATTAGAGTATATCACTATTCATAAGGGTATGTTACTATTCATAAGGGTAGGTTACTATTCACGAAAAATTATGTTTTTCTTATCGGACTCCAAATAACTTACTCATCGCAACTGTATATGTCAGGTTTTCAAATTTCACATCACAAAAGTGAAAAACTTATGTTTACTTGGATAGGTTATAACAAATTAGTGTTTTTAGAGACTCATTGATCCATGCAATATATAATAAATCTATTTGTAAATTTTTATGGTGTTACATTATCCCCTCCTTACATAAATTTCAAACAAAAGATTTCAAATTGAACTTCAAAAGTTAATGGTTGATACTTGAAAATTCCTTTATGGAAACCCACATTGAAAGTAGGGCTAATAAAATATCCTCCTAAAAATTGGTTTATGTAGATGATGTGGTCACTCCAAAAAGTATTCTTTCGAATGAGGTGACATTAGTTGTAAAAAAAATTAGACATGAAAGGAAAATATAACTATGAAGTTCTGATGGAACATTATAGAGGACATGTTTAGAGGAATGTTGATTACTAAAAAACTATAAACTAAAAATAATCATCGATATTATCAATGATAATGATAATAGGAAAACATTTTATTTAAGACTAATTTCCTTGAGTCGAGTAATTATTCCACTATATAAGAGTATAAGTATACATTTATACTTATAAAATCTCCCTTTTATTGTAGTTTAACTATCTATACCTCATCACATAGCATGTGTTACGACATTTGGTGAATAAATACATTAACCTCTAAATTCTCATAAAATGATCAACTTAAACCATTTCATAAATGGTAAAAAATTACAAAATATAATTATTCAACACATTATAATATAGTCCACTAAATTTATAAGATGTACTTTTTATTGACCCTTAATAAAAAATAATTAGCTTTAAAATTCACATTCCAAACTTGTGAATAACATCATCATGTATCATATTGAAATATCATAATAACCAGAGTTATCATAAAAACCATATTCGAAACATGAATTCTCCCATTTTCCTTAAGTAAGATATATGTTATTGGATATATTTAATAAATCCAAAAGTGTTGTAAAATTCATTGATGATAGCATAGACCACTTCTTAAAATGCTAATAATCAGTTCCAAGGTAGTAAATACTTATCTGAATCAGTCATTTTTTCCTCATTATCTCAACATCAGATATTTATTAAGGGTTGTCTTTACCACAATCGTGTTTTTTTCTAAAAAGTTTAACTTTCCACTGAATCACTTGTCCTTTGTACCATTAATCATATGACCTCTAATCCTTAATGAAAGAGTACTGCAGTGAAATCCTTATATATCTCATAATACATAAAACTAGTACATTACTGACAAACTATAAAAATGGCATGATTCTTGACTAGGAATATTAATCATTCTACATCATCTGTGGTAGCATCATAACTTGTTCAGTATCCAAAATCATCATTTGGGTTATATTCCTTTGATGTTTGGGACATTGATTCACATAGTGTCCCATCTCCTGGAAATTGAAGCATTGAACATTGGAAACCATTTTCTTACCCTTGAAATCATGAACTTGGGGTCCCTTTTCTCCACACTTGTAGAAAACACCCATTCCCTTCAATCATTTACTAGGGTGATTCTTTCCGCAATTATCACATGTGGGAAAACACTTCTTTCCCTTCTTCCTTTTATCCCTGCATCTCTCTTCCATCCACTTATTCTTTTTCTTCCCTTCAAATACATAGGACTCAAAGAAGTATTTACATACCTTATTAACACCTGATGTTATTTCATAATTTGATGAGGATACATGAGAGACAATCTTCCTTTAAAAAGATTACTTAAGAACATTAGAGATATGATCCTTTTTACTGTTTACATCTTGTGCATTGGTGAAGTTATCATTCCTTCTTATATGTTCCATATCTGACCAATTCCATATTATATATTATCTCATAAAATAATGAACTCTCTATAACTCTAACATGGTATATCATATAGAATTAATTTATGCATCGTAAATCCTAGAACCATATACTTTGGTTACTCTGGGGACATAAATCCCCCAAAAAGGTGGGTAAATAAAATGTGAATTAATCTAAGCATATCCCTTGGGAGTTTCAAAACAATAGTGCAGCAAGGACCATTTTCATGTACTAGGATACCCCAGGTTAAGCCCAAAACTCCTTGTCGGAGTTTTCACTCGTAGGTACATTTGTGCCAGAGAAACCTCTACTGGTTTGTATCCAGATAGGGATGTATTTTCTAGAAATATCTACATAATATATTACATACCAAAATTCTAGGATGTTCTTGTTTTTTTATACTCAAAGACCATAGTAGGGCTTTATTCCCTAACCAAGGTTTTCTAAATCTAGTTCCCAAGGTTTCTACTAAACTTCCTCTAATACCAACTGTAAGGAACCAAACCTAGTTTCCCAGAGCCAATGATTTATTTGATTATATTGGTATATAAACAAAGAATAATCATCCTAAAGGATTGATCAGCTTAATAGCATTGAAGAAACAAGATACATACATGGAACCCAATTTAAATTTTGAAATGAAACAAAAAATGATACATAACAAAAGCTAATAAAATGCATCCTTGAAAACTCAATAAATAATCTCTTATTATTAACCTAGGGAAGGAAAAACAAATGAAAGGGGTAAGGTCAAATGCTTAGTATGGGTATGAAATACAATGGAATATATCAAAACATAAACATTAGGCATGTTGAATACATAACAACATGTGACTTTAATAAAAACTTGAACACATTATGGTAGGAATAACAACTGAGTAAGTAATGCCATAAATAAAAATAATAATGGGTAATCCACTAGTCGAATTACCACATGAACCATAAATTCTATTTTTATAATGAGGGAATGAATAATGTGGGACAATATAACCATAATTTCAAGGCGTCGTGACATAACCATACATAATCATTTTTTCAAGGCCTTGTGTCAAGACCGTAGTTTGTCTTATGAGACCTATCGACGCACCGAGGGGCTATAACATGCCCCACCCGACACATATTATGTATAATGAATTCTCATATTAAAGGGGTGAATATAATCAACCTATACATTCATATTGAAACAAACATAAGAAATGTAAATAACATCCCCCAATCATTGAACATAAACACTAACCATTAAGAATAATATGGTGAATGATATCAAAATAGAACATCCATAATCAGAATAACCATAAACACTTAAACATCATATTACAGATTATATCATAGTAGATAAACATTAATTAAGTACAAAATGAAACAAATTATGTTGACATAGACGAATATATTTATAAATGAGACCAATGACAAATTCTTGAGGGAATAATCCTTAAACATTCCATATTGTCCCATACCACCTTGAAGGATTCAAATCATATTCCAATATAATATAATGATAAAAATTAGACTCTTGATATGATATACCAAATGGAAGTACATAAACCCCTATAACTAAATAAATGGTGAACAAGGAATATATCTCAAATATATTTATGAGATATGATAAATATTCTTTTCACTTTTAAAAGAATATTCCTCATGGAAAAATGTTTATATTTTCCCTAAAATCAAATTTTAAACATGAATATCCAATAAAATAAGATACAAGGACATTGAAATTATATTTTAGTCATAAATGATGTCCCAATAAAGTGAAATCATGTCAAAAGAGTTCATAATATTCTTTATAAATAAAACATTTTAAATCATTTTAAGGAAAGTATTAAAGAGAATTTTAAAGTGGAAAGGAAAATTTGTTCTCTTAAATCCAGAAATTATACAAGATAGTTTTTCAGGATAAAATTAGTGTTTTTAGAAAACTAATGGTGGATTAAAAAATATTTTTGAGTACACTTGAAAATGGGTAAGAATTTGAAGATATCCCTTGAATCGAGTTTGTATTTCGGAATCAATTTTGAATGTTCTTTTCAAAACATGTAACTATCCATAAAATAAGGAATTATTATAGTTTTTGAACATATATATAACACTCAAAAATATTTTTGGAGGAGTACATAATAATACACAAGATTTTCATTGAGGTAATTAGACAATAAAATTAACCCGAATGAAAATGGAGGTTCGGGTGGAAAAAACCCTTACCACTTTTTAATCAATCGATCCGTATGCCCCAAAATTAATAATTTTAAAATGATACATTGAATAAAATTAATGTAAATATATTCATGATATGTTACATCAATGGGAATTATACATACAAAATTCACAATTATTAGTAGTGAATACGGGAAACCTCACAAAAATGGATGTGAGATAACGAAACCCCTTAACTTAAGTCCGAATGTGTTCCTCTCTTTAACCTAAGGTGCTGGAAAATGAAATTAGAAATATTAATTAATTATTTTAGAACCTATTAGAATTTTTTTATCATTACTTTGTTTAGTTCATTTATTATCTTCTTGATATGTCATTATATTTAATTTCATTGTTCCGTAGTGTTCGTTTTCTTTATTTTCAAAATCGGATCACTTGTTCTTAAGTAATAGAGTTCATGTGGAATGGATGTAAAACTCCAGAATTGAATTCAAATATTATTTATTATCATCTATATGTGTTAGTGGTAATTTATATAATTTGATTAAATATAATGAGGATGAATTATTATATAGAACTTTAATGATAAATGTTTCGGTTAATTTGTGGGTTTTAATTAGAATGAACTCATTTTTCATTATAACATAATACCATTCGTACAAAGGGATTACAGAACATTACATAGGGTATATTAAATATATAATAATCTGGTTCAACCATAACATGAATGGTTTCATTACCAGAATTTAGAATGATAATAGAAATCGAAATCCCATCATCCTTGAATGTGGTAAATTGGAACATCTCAGATGGTGTTCTTGCTACTAGTATAAAAGAAGGTAAAAGGAAGAGATGATGATAACTTATTACACTGTCATGAAAACACTAATGTACATGTAAGGTAATTTATTCATCACAAAATCAGGATAAGGAGTGGTAATAATAGAAAAATAAAACAAATGAACATGAAAGGAAAGACAATGAATTGAAAGGGGGAATTTACCTCTTGAACCAAACCTTCTCGAGAGCCTCTTTAAGGGAGAGGTTTTGGTCTTTTTATGAGACCAAGGCTTTATGGACGTGGGATAAGAGGTTGGGAGGATATTTGGACATAAATTGGAGTAGGAAAAAGGCTAGAGAGAAGTTAAGAGAGGAGGGAGTGATTGGGGGGTTATAGTGGAGGGGAGAGGGGAATTCTCAATTTTATATTCATTCATTTATTATTTTCTCCACAAGACAAGGAATAGTGAGTCTTCCATGAACAAGAATAGTAATTTTATCAGTTGAATCCAAATCAATTGGGCTTAAATCACAAAAACATCATACATGACTCTATAATTAGCATATTTAGCTTATTTTGTAAATTATGGTACTTCAGTATTCATAAAAAAATCAAGTATTTTTAAAAAATCCCAAAAACATAACCACAACCTTTTTTCAACCTATAGAATCCAAAAATGAATTCCTTTTTTCAAAAATAATTTTCTAAATATTATTAATTTAATATTAAATTAAAATCATCATTTATTTTAATTTTTTAAACATTTATTTACTTATTCGAAAACATAGGTATATCGTACATGAACATGAATATTATTTATATACTATCATAGGTAAAGCTAATATTAAATAAGGAATATAACTATTTAAAAGGGTATGTTGATATTCATAAGGGTATGTTACTATACACTGAAAATTATGTTTTTCTTATCGGACTCCAAATAACTTACTCATCGCAACCATGTATGTCAGATTTTTGAAATTCACATCATAAAAGTGAAAAATTATGTTTAATTGGATAGGTTACAACAAAGTGGTGTTTTTAGAGACTTGGTGATCCATGTATTCTATATTAAATATATATGTAAATTCTTGGGGTGTTACATCCTCCATGAAATTCTCCCATGTTTTTTATCATTCATTAATAAATTAAATGCATGTACACTACCTAATATGCATGCAAAGAACATCAAATGATAATCTTACACATGGCATATTCAACACCCACTCACTACCTCCAGAACCCATATATCCTAGAAATTACCACACAAACATATAAAAATAACAACTATAACATGAACACCACCACTACGATAGAAAATAATTTATATTATTATTTATAGGGTATAAATATACAAAACAAAACATACACCCACACCCCACATAATTTTATTGGACTTATCCATATCCCCTACACCAAAATGGATGAATCACTAGTAATTAAAATATTTTATGTTAATATAACTGAAAGGAATTTATAATAGGTCTAAATGACCTTTACAACTATGTTGTAGGGATTTTTATAGTTAAAAAAGAATTATTAAATATTTCTAAATCTTCTAAAACAATACATACTATATTTACCTATATAGTCCTTTCTAAAATAAAAACAAAAAATATTTTGTATTCCCTATAAATACCCTATTGAAATTCAGCTATGCTTTGATTTGAACCTCAGTTTTGTGGTCATCCATACTCATCTATTACAACTTCATCACAGGTTTTGTTTAGTTATATATATATAATGATAAAATAATTAGAAATATTATTTAAGGGGAAAAGTTATGGTAAATGCACACCCAATAATGTAGGTGGAAGTCGAGTCAAGTCACAACTCATCCAATGTTGGATTTTGAACACAATATAACCATTTTTTTAACCATTAAGGACTTATATTATCCACCATATAGAACATGATTTTCAATAGACCATTCTTTAATATTAATAATTTTATGGGATATATATTTATTTTACCATTAAACCATGTACGATAGATAAGTTATATAACACCTTACATTAACCATAATTTTCTATTTCCCCCCTCATATTTTTCCCTATTAGTAAACTTGTCCTAGTTCTATAGTCTATATAGATGACTATCCCACCCACAAAACTAAACCCATTTGATAGGACCAAAGGATTCCCTTATCAGATAGAAAACATGGTATGTTTTATGAGGCCAATCTCACACCCCCATGAAGTTTATAAAAATAATAATTACATGGGTATAAATAGAAAAATAAAAAATAAAATGGAAAAAATAAGGATCTATGAGATATATTAAATGATTAAGACCACAAAAACCTAATTCATTATAATATTATATAAATTCTATTCCTAGGTGACCATATATGAACACTAAACCATAAATATTTTTTCAATTAAAGTTATTTTATTATTCTATCAATGATTAGAAATAAAATCTTCAATAGATTAAATTTTCAGCATCAATACCCACCACTAAAAGAAATTAATTCCTTTTAATAATCTTCACAGTTCTATCATTAATAATTTTGTGAACTTAGATCCATGAATGAAGAATCCATGCAAAAACATCCAACATTTAATGATGTTATAATAATAAAAATATTACCAAATTAGGAAACCACATTTTTGGTTTTTAAAGCCTTATGAACTATTTAACAATATTAAAAAACCAAAATTAGTACTGAGTAACCAAAACTAGCATATAAAACCTCAATTGTCTATATAGGATAAAAAATATATAATAAAATATAAAAAATTCAAATAGCCTCATAAAAAACCCATGTTATTAAACAATATGGATTATAAAAATTAAAAAACAAGAAAAGATAGTACATTTATAAGATATATCAAGCCAGACACAGAAGCTCAAAATATATCATAAAAATTTGAAAAAGATAAAATAACAAAATAAATTAGTGAATAGAGTCAGTAGCGAAAAATTATTTCCACTAGATATATATGAATTTAAATAAAGGTTCCCATTGTAAATCATCATAAATAATAAAAATAATTCTAGTGATAATATATAAATTACAATGTAAAATGGCCAATCCTTATTTATATTTATCATAGAAAATACGATCTGAAGAATAAATATGTTAAAATATTTATTTAGGAAATTTGGAATAAAATTACGGATAATTAATAAGATTCAAACCATAATATTCCTCCTTATAATCCAATAAAATATTATTATAAATTAACTTATCTACCTTGTCAGTGTATGTTCTATTAATTAATTTATCATTATTTTCATATAGTCTTTGTTTAGAACACAAAACCTTATTCCTTGAACAATCAATTTGGATTAAAACTGATATAGTGATCATATTTCATTGTAATGAAGAGTAATACCTCAATTTTTTTTGTTTCTTAGGGTTTTAGAATTAAAAGACCCTCTATATTAGAAAAATATTCTATACATTTCTAGTAAAAAATTAAAAACATGTTTGTGAGATTATTAATGAGATTAAGAACCCAACTGATATTTACTGATGGGATTGAAACAATTTAACTATTTTATTATCCGATTCTCTCAATTTTCATTTCTTCAAGTTAATCATTGCCAAGGGTAGATCCATTGTAGTATTTATTATGTATTTCCCCAAAAGACAAAGAATAATTTTACAAGGCTTGTTAAAATTTGTTTATTTCACAATGGAAAATAATTTTTGAGTATTTGTTTTTTCTATGAAAACATTCTTATAAAAATGACATGGTCAGAGTAGAGACCATGATTAATAAAATAAAATTATTTCTCTAGTAATGTATCATAAAATAATATTAAAAAAATCACAATCATACTTTTAAATCAATATTTATAATGGAAAACTTTTATAGATATCAATTTTTAGCATAAACTCGTACCACAAATTGATATTATGGCCTCTTAGTCACTAAATTATGTATTAAAAGATCCCTATTATGACTAAAAATAGAGAAAATGTAATTTTTTTGAACATATAATATTTTTTTATAATATTAGTACTACAAAAGGTTCTAAATAAATAGTGAAATTTAGAGTCTATTTCAATATAGTAATTAAAAACAAATTTAATTACAATAAACCAATCATCCAATAGATATATTATTATTCTTTATATTAGAACTAAATACTTTCTTGAATGTAATATAATGTTAGTAAATAAAACTAAATGAAAAAATTATTTTAAATATTTTCAAGGAATATACACAAAAAGGTCATTGATGAATAAATTTTACAAACAAATAGAAAAAGATGTTATTCTACCCTTTGAATATCACTATTTAATAAAAAGATAAAGGTAAAAATAAATGATGATATATTGGATGAATGATTCAATTTATATAAAATATCGATTAATCTTAGAAATACCATATTTATATTATGTTTTTCAAGCTAACTATAATATCTATATAAGAAAATGTGGTGTTATTATTAGAATCTCTATTTTGAGGGAGCATCTGTGAGCTAGACATCCCCTAAAAGAATATAGGTTATATTAAAACCTATTTAATGTAAATAGAATATTAGTTTAATACATTAATGGGAAAAATTTGATTCTTAAACCCAAGAGATCCCTAAATTGAAGCATAAATTATATTTATTCATTAAAACTAGGTTATAACTTTATTATAAAAATATGTGGGGTTGTTAACACCCTAATAAAATTACACCACCATAATGAATACATGTATGTAGGATTCTATACATCATTTTAGTCATTAAAATTTTTGATAATAATAGGACTCAAATACGAAACTATAATTAGTAGGGTTGAGGTATAAAAAAACATGTTATGCTCACATAGACATTTAACGAGTGTGATTTCCCTGAAAAACCATGTTAGAAACACACAAAATTTTGAGATTTCATACTATAGTCACATATAATATTAAAACAATCATCCCTTATAGATCCTAGTAAAAAAATGAAAATAGGTCACAACTACTAGGCGATGACCACATTGGCTAAAATGGTGTGGTTTCCCCTAACACCCATATTAAATATATATATCCTTTGGTAAATTTTGATAGGTAACACATATGATACTAGAACCCAATAACGACCAATAAATAGTTAGAAATTTGAACCTGTCAAAACCACTAGGATAGGCCTGCATTGATATTAATAAATAATTGTTGAATAAATCATTATAATAATAATAAAATTACAAAAAAATAATTTAATTATTATTATATAATATTTTTTTATTAATAACAATGTTATATATATATATATTATTAATAAATATTATCTTCATTATGAATTAATAATTTCACTAATAATAATAATAAATAATAATTTTTATAAAAAATTATTATTATTAATTATTTTAACACAAATTATTTTAAATTATTTCCTTTTTATCCCATGGGTTTGCGATTTATTTAATTTTTTATGACCCCGAAGACATTGGATGAATTTTTTTATGATAATTAATATTATTATTTATGAAAAGGAGGATTTGGATAATGGGGTGATGGGTAATCTAGGTTATTGCGTGGGAGATCCACCTTTAATATAAAATAAGTTGATGGATCCTTCTCATAGAGTGGATGATTTAAAATTGAATAGAAGAAATGAGATATTTATGAAGGATTTTGAGCTACAACCAATAATTGTTATGTGGGAATGTCCAAGGAGGCTGATATATAACCTCCAAGATCTATAAAATATGATTTTGTTTTATAACTCCATGACTTTTTTAATCATTGTGCATTAATTAAATACCTTCGTGAATAAAAAAAATTAATATTGGAAAGGTCACAATAAAAACATACTCGATTTGGTGAAATTGGAAGTGGGTTTATCTATTCTTTTCAATGTTTCCTTAGGTAGGATCATGAAGAAATGAAATATTAATCATGTTTTAGTTAATCAAGATAAAATTGAATAATGGTTGTAGCTTTAGGGATTCTTAATTATTATATGGATTATTCTCTCTAATGGGGCCCATTGAAAATATACTGATCATATTTGAATTATCAGTGAAATATAGGGATTCAATGATTGAAAAAGGAAATATGATGGTAGTGTTTATTTCCACATTATATTCACCCCATATTACCTTAACATAAGGATGTGGAACATTGGACCAATATACCTTACTCTACGTATAATAAGTTTTATTGAGTTGGATAAGAATTTTGATCCATTTAATGTTGAAAATATAAATTATCATGTTTGATTTCACATTCATAGCGTAAATTGGCTATATAAAAAGCCCTCTTATTTTATAGGATACATCATCATGAGGGATTATGATAATCATATTGGATTTGGAGACTAAAATTGAAATATATGGGAAGTTGTTAAAATATTTAGTTGAGTTAGACGAGGAAGGTACTCATGTTGAGAAATGTTTACGTACAATAGTTAATGAAATATTTTATCTTTTCATGAAGTCCAAAGGATTCCTAAATTTTTAATTAATTTTATCATTATTATGTAATTATCTTCATTAATATAGAAATGTAATGGTTTTAAATTCATGCAACTTTAATGGGTTTGATGATGACCCATTTAGAAGGAAATATAAGGGGAATAATCATATATATGACCCATATAGATTTAAAGGGGTTATGAAAGAGTATGGCCTTTAAGAAAACAACCTGATCCCCCCCTTAGGACTATAAAAATGAGGTTAATAAAAACACACAATACTTTATAAGAGGGGGATGATGTCAGGGTGACTCATGGGTTCAAAGAAAACTCTATGATATATGTTCCTTATGGTCGTGATGAACAAGAAACTAATGATGTATTTGTATTTTTTGAAAATACATGGTTATCTAATAACATAGTATGATAATGGAGGATAATTAGATATACATAGTCTCTGTAAGACACATAAGAAATAGACCTCCAAATAAATAACACACGGTAGGGATCCTAACTCGTAAGATAGAGTATGATTCCTTATCATTGGTTTCTTTTGAGACGTGTATAATAAATAAATCCCCCTGATTCAATCTAAAATTATAGAGGAATTATATAAAAAATCTAACACATTAAGAGAAAAATTATGGTCTTAGAAGGATAAATAAATTTAGAAACTAGATAAGAATAAGGGAATTACTAAATGATCTATTTCTAAGAAGAATGTTAAGGTGAAAGGTGAGAATCCTTTTATGGAGGTGCATAAGGGAAACAATCCCAAAATAACAAAATATATCACCAAGGACATTCACATAATAAGGAACTATGTAATTTTTTTAGGAATGATAAAGAAAGGAAAAAATAGTGAAATGGAAAAATAAAAATAGAGGTATTTTTTATAATAAATAATACAAAAAGATAAAATAAAATATAACGATATGAGGATGATTTTATGATTATGAATTTCTTAAATAAATAAATAGTTTAATAAGTGTTTTTGTATCAACAATATTTATTTTATAAAGGAAAACTGATCTACAATAGATCATAAATTTATTATTTTTCATCATCATTTAAATTATTATTTATAAAATTATTAAACCTTAGTTTATTATCATTCAAAACCTATGAAATAAAACATGACCATAATAAAATGTAGTAATTAACTACTTGGTTAACCCTAGGGTGATAAATTGAGAAATCCTACTTTGATTATCATTCCAAATAATATTTTATCCCATTGTTAATTATAATACATATACACCCTCAAAATGTGAAAGATATTTGTATTGTTGTGGAATTTTAACTCCATGAATTGATCCAATGTTGTTTTTTAACCATTTTAAATTTCATTATGAATATTAAAACATTACATGACCTCACACACAGTGTGGTAACTATTTATATGAATGATATACTTAATAAATACTATTTAACAATATAATGATAATAATTTAATTCAAAATAATTAATATGTGAATGTGTAAATTAGACCGATTACAAAAGAAACACACTTCCATGGGAGTAAGGGTTCATTATAGAAATGTTCGGAAAAAGAAATGGATTGATAGGGATAACATAATTAATTTTTTTCACATAACTTATAACCTAAAATAATTGAAAGGAATAAGATGAAAATTTAAATAAATCAATATAAAAGGATGTGAAATATAAAATATTAGTTCATTAAAAAATATTTAGAACATAAAAGAGTAGGATAGAATTTTGGGGAGATCATAACATTGGGGAATCCTTCTATAAAATTGTGATGAGAATTAGAATTAAAAAAAGTATCATATTCCACCAAAACACTAATCTATGAACCACACCATTTATAGTTTAATAATACATATTTTTATATTTTACGGGAGGATAAGTTTACAAAATATAGAATATTTAAGGTTTTAAATAAAGTCAAAAAATAATTATTTTTTGGCATAACATTTAAATTTATAATGACTAAATTTGTAGTGTCTCTAGTTTAATTAAATATCCATAAAAATTTAAACAAACATCTAAGGAAATACTATTTAAATCTAATTACTAATTCATATGTTATGGTAAAACATGGTGAGGTGGATTTCCTTCTATCAAATACAGCTAAGTGTAGAACTCATATCCAAATTGCACCCAATAAAATTACGATCTATAAAAAATGATATAAATGAAAAATTTAGACAAATTAATTAATGAATTTTTTAAAAAATCATTATATAAATTCATGATAATTTTTTTTATGAAAAAATACTGTAGTTAACTGAAAATGATTTTTACAAAATTCTCTTGGAATTTTCAAATTCAGCCTCAAATAAAAAAAAATATTTAATATTCAAATAATTTTCTCAGTGGGTAAATTTTAACAATTATATCTTAAAAACCGTTTTAAATACCCTATTTATCTATATATCATCCTAAAAATAATTATATTTTTTATAATTTCAATGGATATAATAATGAAGAGACAAATCTGTCCCTTACACAAATTATTTCTCAATATACACATGTTTTTATTAGTTTTGTAGAACCAATGTTGTGGTTGACTAGATACGATATATTTGATTGAAGTAAAGTTATATTTTATATTATTTATCATAACATCTAGGATGCACATGTTGATATTGTGTGGCTGGTTAGGAGAATGAATATATTGTGTTCTATTCACCAAATAGGAAATTATAAAATTAATGTTAACCTGAACCATTTAGATTATTGTTGAATGGTCCCTTTTATTTATTCATCCAAATGTTATACTAACAAAATGAGTATATGGAAGGAATTATTTTTTATCTATAATTAAATATTTTTAAACTAGGTCATTTTGGGTGACTTAATAAATGTTTTAAACGAAGATGAATGTATTGGTAGTGATTTAATTATGATGAACCACATAGAATTTCATATATTTATTGACCATTCCTACTAGGTTGAGATCAGATTTACAGTATATGGGTTCAATTAATCTAAAAACATGATTAATGGGATAAAATAAACCTAAATTGATAGTTCTATCATTTCCCTCTCATGTGGTGAATTAAATATAATTATTTATTGGAGGGATCACATTAGAATTCACTCATATCACCCATATATTATTATATATTTGATGATTCTAAGTGTTAAGTAGCACTATTCATTCAAATTTAATATGGTTTTGTTATTATATTAGGATTATTGGGAGGTATTAGTTATTTAATGGTCTCATTTTAAAATTTAATATGACTTTTAATGTTTCTACTAGAAACTAAT
Organism: Viscum album; assembly: GCA_963277665.1. Lineage (NCBI taxonomy): Eukaryota > Viridiplantae > Streptophyta > Magnoliopsida > Santalales > Viscaceae > Viscum > Viscum album. Next base: position 2,102,149,986 of record OY728140.1, on the reverse strand, counting down.
GTGAGTGAAATTATTTCTTGGAGACTAAATTAAGGACTATATTAGTAATATTGTTTCTAATATTTCCATGGTAGAAATTGATCTTCATGGATGATATATAATGGTTTATATACACGATTTACCCTCAAATTAAAAACAATAATTTGTGATATTTTCTATATTTTATGATTAGTTATAATTAAAATAACTTGAAAGTTAATAAAATTAAAATTTCTCAAAAAATGTGACAATAACATGAAATTATTTTATCTTTAGGATAAAGAAAAATAAATTAATGTAGAACATCTCATTAAGTGAATTTTTTTTAGAATTATATCTTTAACCTGGAGAATATTAAATGGATGGTAGTTTATTTTAATAATATCTTCAATTAAGGTAGCATCACATATCCAAATTCACCTATTAATGATTTAATTAATTAATTTGGGACTAAAATAATTATTTTTATTTAAAAGTGGACCTAGAAGATAATGAGATCAATATTAACTATTATCTCTAAATCCAAATAGTTTAATGAACCTGATATTTTTTTAGTAAGTGTTTTGTACATTTTTTAGGATATAATGAAACCGAAAATTACATAGTTAGTCATGAGGGTCTTTAAAAGGTAATATTTTCCTCATGGCCATAATGTTTGATTCATTACTCTGATTGAAATGGTGAATCATGAAATGTATGTGTGGGAATATAGACCCATTTTAATCTAGATAACATAACCATATATTATAGGTAAACTCTCATCACTAAGATTGGGGAACACTACTAATATGGTTGTCTTTTCAAATCAATTTAAATTTATCACATGAATGGAAATCCTTGAATGTTTGTGAACTCCTTCAGATGAGATAAATATTCTTTAAAATAGGTCAAAATTTGGGAATATTTCATTGAATCTAGGCATTTATAAATCCATTTATACTTTATGTTGGGAATTTATTTATAAATTCTTTCAGAATTATGGGTTTTAAGGAAAATTTATCTGCATACTTCACTCTATTATTTTTAGCTTGATATGTTCTAAAATATTTTATGGATACCCTAAGATATTTTTTAACCACATAATATAGGTTAGGAATGGGACCCCCTTTTTTACAAATCACATTGGACTAATATTGTATTTGATTTGTAAAAACCTTTTTATGGACATTTCAAATGGGAAATTAGACTTGTTAATGTTACATGAAACTTTAGTATTCTTACAAACATATTTTTTGATGAACATGTACGTTTCAATGAATTTAATAAGGGTTATCTTAACTATATTAGATATATATTTTCAAAAAATGAACAGTTATTAATGTAATCTATATTATGAAATAAATTAGTGGTCATCAATGGGAATGTAATGTCTGAATATAGGAGGGGATTCAATGTTTAAGAATTCAAGTATAATAAGGGTACCCTTGCATTCAACTACAATGGGGTTCCTTAATTTTATAGAAGATTCATAAATAGATACTAGGACGATATAAAAAGTTGGATTTCACAAAATCATACATATTGGAGAGGTAAATAAAACATGTCATGTATAGATAATCTATCAGTTTAACTTGGTTATCTAATCAATGTTTATTTACTCTTTCTATTATTACTAATGGATAATTAACTTGATCAAATGGATAGAAAATAAAATAAAAATTTCTATGTGGATGAGATGTGTTAATTAAAGTAATATTTTTGTTATGGATTAAATAAAATGTTATAAGACCTATTAAATTGGAGGAATGAGAATAAAAAAACTCATGATCATTATTAGGGATATTGTGGATAGTTATAATTTTTATCTACATAAGTAAAATGTTGACTCAAAAAAAATAATTATAAGTATACTATTGAATTTAATTAATAGGTGTGATCAATTTATTTGGGATGAATGGGTTTTCTAGATATTATAAATGAGTATATTTAAATCATAAGAGAAACCCTTTGGTTAATAATTAAAACCTTTAACCACAACTTTTAAAATTTAAACTTGATTAGAATCACAATTGAAAAGCAAAGATAACTTCCTACTTATCATATTGATCTCACCATTTATAGTTATACTTAGAATCCGAAATAGGATAATCAAATATTTCATAATAATATCAATCATGTAATTATATATCTTGATTTTTAGATATTGAATAAGGTATTTTGGAGACTTGCTCGACTAGGTATCCTCAAGTCAAATATATATTACTATTTTAAATATGAAACATGTGTTGATAAAGATAACTAGATAAATATCTTCAGTAATTTTATAATTCCACCAATAATATAGATTATCATATAGAATTTATGGATCCCTAAGATTTCAATAAAATATTGGATGGAAATTTCTAGAATGCAATTTGGTTTTTTCAATTTTCATTACCATGGTGATTTTGAGACATGACAATACCTTTTTTCTAAATTTTAAACTAATATGATGATTTGGTCACATTTTTAATCCATATTTCAGTGTATACTTAAAAATTTATGTAATATTGATTCATTCATGGGATTTTCTCATAATTTTTATATGAGTACAAAATATATGAATCTTTAGATCTATACTATTGAAACACATATTCATTTTATTTTTCACACTAGAAATATCCTTATATTTTAGATGAGTAAAATTACCTTCAAATAAAAAAAATTGTCCTAAGGGATATCCAGATACAATCTATGTTAAAAGTGGGATGCATGAACAACAATATGGGGGATCTCTTTATCACAAAATTTCATGTGGATAGTGGTGTTCCTAGAATAAAATTATAATCCTAATTCATTAGATATATACCAAAAATACCATCATGGATAAATTTTAATGTTAATGATGATAAACTTTTTGTACATGGACTATCAGGTTCTAGGGGTACTATAACACCCCATGTTTTGTGAAATATTTTTATCGAATTAATTTAATCATTTTGATATTTTTCATTTCATGCAACATTGAATATAACTTGTGTTATATGAACAAACCATTTTATTATTTCATTATATTAAAAAACATTATAATATAAAATTATATGATACCCCGAGATATGTTTTTTTGCTTCATTAAATACCAATATGGCTTTTGTTATACACAACACCGACTTGGCTTGCGTTACACACAACACTGGGTTTCTATGAAACAACATTATTATTATTATAATTGATTAAATGAGATAGTTATAACATTAACATTAAACATTATAATATTAATATTAATAAATAATTTTTTAAATATAATTTATTAAGGATATATAGAAATAAAACATAATGATGAAAAAATATATATATATATATATATATATATATATTTGGTAACTTCGTTCTATGTTTAGAAATATTATTTTATCAAAAGAACTTATTTTTAAATAAATATTTAGACAGTAATAGAATTAATTTTATAAAATTTTATAAATTTAATATTTTAAATTGAAGAAAAATTTTTAATAAATAATGTAGAAATTAGATTCAGGTGAATTTTTTGGATTTTTCTAAGAAACTACATCATTGGGTGAAAGTAAAAAATAACGAATTTTAATTAAAAACAATTTTTTCATCTAATTTATTTATATATTTAAAATATATTTAATGTTTAATTTCAAATAAAAATATAACTATTATACATATATTAATCCATTTTAGCTTAGTGGAATAATTTTTATATTGAATTTAGATATAAAATATTACTTAACTTTTTAACATTCTCACATTAAAACCAAATTTTCTCACCACATCTTTGAGAATTGAGTTAAAAATAATTTTTATGGTTCTATGAATTGAATTTAAAATAATGGAAACAAATTTTTGTATTAATTATAATATTTATATTCTAATAATATAAACTTCATTTTTTTCTAATTAAATTAGTGAAAATTATTTAGATTAATTACAACACAGAAGGTAAAATAATGCTTAACAAAGAAATAAATCTTATACACTGGGACCAAAGAAATATATAAACATGTAAAAAACCATTTTATAGACATATATCATTCATAATAATTTTATTTTTTTGTTTGTATTAATTTTATAAGGTAAAAAAGTGGGTACACTTAACTTGTTTTAAAAAATGCCATGTATATCCCATCCCTTCCCCATTAAAGGCCACCACCTCACCCGCTTGTTCAAACAACTCAAGCCACTTATGTTCAAAACATCACTTCCCAATTAACCTAAAAAACCCTAAATTATTCCTTTAATCCCTCCTTTTAGAATAAATCCTACCAAATAAGCCCATTGGTGAAAACCAAAAAAGTTACCCAAAGAAGAGGTAACATCATTCCTCAAGTTCCTTTTGTTTATTTTTTTCCACTACCTCATTATTATTATTCCATGAAAAAATAATATCCTCAGTATCCTAAATATAATGATATATTTTTATGGTATGGTTTCAACCTAAAATTACACAAAATTCAATCTAATGCGTAGAAAACGTATTGTTTTTTTGTATGGAGAACTACTTCCCCATGAAATGAAGTTGGTCATTTTTTCCTTTTCCAACTCTGAAGGATGTGAGTTATGATGTAAAATATATTTTTAATGATATATGTGATATATTTATTCTTATTTAATTTTTATATAACACATACCATCATCCATTCCATTTTCTGTAAATATGTTACTTTTATTTGGGGAATTATAGACTACCACAACCTCAAAGTGATGTCATTCATTAAAAAAATACGTGGAATTTGTTAAGGATGGGTTTAGTGAAATTATATAATATATGTCACATTATATTTACACTTTAATTATATTATATATTTTCATATATTTAATTTAGTTTATTTCCATAAATATTAAAAATAAAAATGGAAACAATGATCATGTGTAAGTACGACCTACCGTCTCCATGAACGATGTGTTCCATTTCAAATTTATATATACTATAGATTATTATAAATATATATATAAATAATATATATTATATTAATAATATTTCATAAATTATTTAAATCATTATATATTTATGAGGGCACAAAATATATAAATTTATACATATGCGAAAAACAAAGTGGATATTTCCTGAACCAAAACCCTAACAGGGAATAATTATTAAGAGGGTGATATAAAGTCATAATAAAACCATATATGGTATTAGATATAATAATATGGTTATATAAAATATTTATATTTAAATAAAATTTATTTCACAAGAGGTTTTTATTAGTACAAGGTGAGTCAAGACCTATGCTAAGGGAATTACATCTCACTTTTTATTTCTATAATACACATGCCATATTCACCACATAATTATTTTGTATAGTTTATATAATTCCAAATTAAATGTTGTAAAATTAATTTATTTTATTTAATAATATTAAAGGCATTAAATTTCTGTTATTATTTAATGGTGATGAGAAGTCTAATGTTACATGGGTATTAAGGGTTTTTCATCTGAAATTTATTTTCCTAGAAATACAAGCCATGTTCACCTAGTATTTCTTATATTTTATTTGTATAATATAAATTTATGTGTTATATAATTTATTATAATTAAATTTATGGGAATTTAAATATAAATTTGATGATATTTCATTCTTTTGGAATATTTTTCAAAAGGTAACTAATTGGTAAAGAAAATTTGTCCAAATTTTCCTTCTTTAAGACACATTCCATGTTATGGACCAAACTTTTTCCATGAGGTGTCCAAAATACCTTTAATTTTTTTTATCACGAATATATTTATTTTAATTATAAATATTGATTAATTTCATTTTATTGTTTCCCTTGTGTTATGATTCCAAGGCACCAAATCAGTAATAGTTTATAGCTATAATCTCATGGTTTTTTAAGATTGTTTTCTATTATGATTTCATTACAGAAATATTTTGATAAATATTTCAATATAACTAATAAATATTATTATAAACTATATAGACATTATATATTGATGTATTGGTACTATTTACCACTATATGTTACATAAGATGATTAAGAATGTGTTTTAAAAGTCTGACATTACCTCTCTCTTCAGTAGGAAATTTATATTCATTTAAAAACATGTTTTAAAAAATGTTTTCCAAATGGATTCAATAATTATTTAAAAATTTCAATTTATTTTCAAATAAATTATTTTTTAAATAATTTTCAATATTTCTTTATATGTTTTCAAATTATTCTGTAAATAATGGTTTTCAAAACGTTTTAAGAATTTATTTATAGGTTTTCAAGGTATTTTTAATGAAAGTTGGTTTTTTGATGTTTTAAAGATTCGTTGATATCTTTTCAAGGGAAAATATTTAAATTTTTTCAAGTATCTTTTATATATTTTAATGGAAAATGGTTTTTAAAATATTTTAAATGATGTTATATATTTTTTCAAGGAGAATAATTTTTAGAATGAATTCATTCTTTATTAATATAATTTTTAGGAAAAAGGTTACCAAAATTATTTTAAGCCTTATTTGTAAGTTTTAAAAGTATTTTCAATGAAAATTGTTTTCAAATGGTTATATTTTTTAAAAATATATTTTCAATGAATAATGTATATTTTCCTCAAGAAATATGTTTTTAATTATATTTCAGAATTATTTTCCAACTATGATTACATGTCTTAATGTAACTCAAGCATTTCCAAGAAATGATATAATGGTTCCATTCATATTTTTTCTCATAATGATTTTTTGTTCAATAATGATGTATATGAAAACTGTTTCTCTCAATAATTTATTTATATGTTTATAAATGATCTTTTTCTTCCATTGGTTTTATAGTTATCAAACCTGCTTTATTTCACATGTTTTATGAAAGTCATTTCTCTTTCATCGGTTATATGTATACAAAATCCAATTCTATATCATGGGTTCTATGTTCATGAACCCATTACCTCTTTCAAGGGTCTAATGCTTGTTAAAAATTATTCCTTTCATAGGTTAAATGAAACATGTTTCTCTACCATGGGTTATATTCTTATGAAACATGTTTCCCCTTCTGAGGTTAAATGCTTATTATTTAGTTTAATTTTGATTAAATTTCCTCTATAATTTATCATACTTACATTTAAGGTTTACATGCCAGGTATGATAATTGTTTTAGTTTTCCTCTACCATGATTTGTGCCGAATTATGAGTTATGATCTAGAATTTAGATGTTAAATATAGTTCAGTCATAGTTGGTTTTAAAATTATGATGGAATTGATGTCCCAATTGATTATAGAACCAAGAGTAGTGGGATATGAGGATAAAATACTAAGTATATTTTAGAATTATAATGTTTTTAGAAATTTTATGGTTTGATAGATTTCATAACATTCATTTTATTCTGGGTATTTTTATTTCATATGATCTCAAGACATTAAAATAATGGGTTTTCGGTAAAATATTTATATGATGAATTTATATATGTAAAAATATTATTTTATTTAACATTATTTTGTAATAAATGATTTGAGTTGTGTAATGAGTTACACATAAATATTATTTAAGAATATTAATTTGGTAGAATAAATATTAATTCAAAACAATATGTATAGAATCATGTATTTATGTAAAGGTATGATAAAGATAAATATGCTAAAATAATAAAAATTCTCTAAAAAATAATCATTTTTAGGTTCCTTATAATTTTAGCACTTATTAATATGTTGATCATCTAAATAGGTAAGTTAGGAAAAACATGGTACCCATAAATTAGCATGTGTCTGGTTTGTGGGAAATAGTTAACCGTAATGGTTTGGTACTTATTCCTAACATGGTATTGGGTCACACATAGCTGTGAAACACTAATAGTTATGATACCAAATGAATTTAATTGAGATTGTCCATATGATGGATTTTGAAAGAAGTTCTCCACTAGTTATTATGATGTAAAAACTATATGGGTAATCATTTTAATAGGGAAAAATTAAATAGAAGTCTATAAAAAAGAATTTGAAATAATATACTAATTTGTAATAGACTTTTTTGTAGATAAAATGAAATCATCATCAGCAAACATGAATTTTATATAAATTCTATAAAATGTATTGGATTAATTAAAAAATCATTAAAATATATTTCAATTACATAAAAAAATATCTTATGTAAGAAGTAAATTTTATGTGTTAGAGAAATACCATATTGGAATGTTTATTATTGATTTTTTTTTCAATAAATATATCCAAATTATTGTGATAAGAATTTTTATTATTTATGGTATATCTCAACATTTATGATTATATCCATGAAACCTTTGGTTCAAAATAATAATGAGTACCTAGATGTGTTCAATATTATATGTAACATTAAAATTGTCTATAAAAAAGTCCAAAAATGAGGCATATGATTTTAAAAAGCAATTTTTCAGTGACACAATATTTGAATAAACAAAATTATATGATCATTTAATCTACATGATTGGGTGTGTTGATTACTTTAAGTGGAAATTAACTCCATTAATGATTGTATTTGATAGAGACATAATTTTGAAATATTTACAAAAAGTTTCTTTAATTTTATTTTATATTAAAAAAAAATTAAAAAAATTGCATTCACTCAAAAATAATTTGATGACAACTTACTAATACATCCGGGGTTTAGGATTTGATTTTGTATTAATAGTTTAAGAGGGTTAAATTTCAAATCAGAAGAAGTATTATTTTATTTTTAATTCTAATAATGACTCTTCCAGTTATTAGTCAATGTTTTTAAATCCAGATGGTCGAGTTATGATTTCTGAGAAGAGATATAACACCCTAACCCTAGATACCCAGATTTGGTGCATTATTACATAACATTGTAATGATCACAAAAGAACATGTCTCGAAAGAACGATTAGTTTAGTAACCTTGCAAATACTAGATCCATTAATAAGTACTACATTACTTTATAAAATGAAAATCAACAACAACATAGTCTCCATAGGCCTACTCATATCCCTTAGAATATCCCTAGAGATTTGTCATAATATATTTATTTGCATATTGGGAACAATAAAACATAGAAAGGGGTGAGGTCATATGCTCAGTAAGTATAACAATATGGCGGAAAAATTCATAAATAAGCATAAACATTTAAGGAAATTTAATAATAAAACAAAAGCCTTTTGAACATGAACTTCATAATAATATGGAAAAGATAAAATCAAATAATTCCATTTATTTATTCACATGGTTATTCTAGTAGTCAAATAATCACATGAAATATCAATAGCCACATTCATTATGATGGAATGCATAATGCCATATTTCATAACCACATAGTCAATGCCTTGTACCAAGACTACAACTAATATTTTGTCAAGGACTTTTTCCAAGACACTAGTTTGTCTCATGAGACCTACCGATGCATCGAGGAGCTATAACGGGCTCCACCCGTCACTTACTAAGTCCAATGCATTCCTCATATGAAAAGGTTTAATCATAACAAAAACATTAATATTAAAACTAGCATACCAAATGTAAATACTTTATCCATAAACCATGAATGGTGTGAAAATAACACATCCATAGTCAAACATATCAAAAAACCTTAAATAAAATATGAATGTTTTGTATCATAATAAATCAACTTCAAATAATCTTAAAATCCATCATAAGATGTTGACATAGATTAAATCAAGTCTTTTTAAAAGAAATATCTCATCCTATTTTGAAATCATTTGAAAGTAATATAATTACAAAAGAAACCATTAATTTTTAAAATATTCTTATAAGCTTGTAAGGGAAGCTTCAACAATTTTATAATTGCAAAAAATAGCTGTACCTGCCGTATAAGTTAAAAAACATTCTTACTTTAATTTTGTGGAAAAGGTCATAAAGTACCTTATTTGGAAAACGACAGAAAGATTCCTTTCAAAACATTTTATAAAAAGTAAAACAAGGGAATAAATGATGTTAACCCATATTCAAGTAAATATTAAATTTTTTTGGAATACATTTTTTATTAACATGGATGTGGATGACAAATAGGTCCCAGTAGATACTTACATAAAAATAACCTCAGATAATAAAGAGATTGTGAAATTAAACCATACCTTGTACTTTTCCTTGGTCGAGGGTATTATAACCTCTTGTATAATAGTTAAACCATATTTATTAAATTATACGTGAACTATATACATAAATGTGATATCATATATGATCTTCTAATATTTCTTTGTTAATTATATTTCAGTAGTACCGTTGTTTCAGGTGTTAAATGATTCGTTTTCCTTTATATGTGTTGTTATGTAAGTAATAATTGTTATGGATAGGATGTATCTTATTCATATTCAGAATGATGTTAAGTCTTTATACATTATTTTTAATCATCAAATGAAAATTATTAACGAATGGATATGATGGGGAATGAATCTCATCACGTTCGTGGAGACGGCAATCCGTACGTATGCATGAGCTACAATATCAGTATTTTGATATTAAAATAAAATATAATTGGATGTTATATCATATATACAGAATCCTTATAATGTTATATTCATTATTTACATCATTTATACTCATTATTATACCTATCCAAATGATGAAGTGTTTGAATAACAAACAACACCACGACGTGGAGATGGTAATCTGTATGTACGAACATATGGTGAATTTGTCATTTATTGGATTGATAGAATAATGAATATGGTTGTACCATTTTTATAATAACATCATAGTATATAAGAAAATACTGGATTTATTTTTTTATAATGGAAACAAAAAATAAAGAGGTAGTGGAAGAAGATAATAACTTGAAAGAGGTGATGAAATATTTACCTCTTCTTCGGGTTTTCCATTTGATTTGATCAAAAGGGCTACTTAGTTTAGCTTTATGACTAAATTAATGCCTATAGTAAAAATTAAGGACATTATAGAGGGTATTTTGTCAGTGTTTGGCCAATCCAAATAGCTTTGAAGGTGTGAATTTGAGAGAAGGGGAAGTGCCCTTTTATAAGAGGGGTGAGGGGAACCTTAGGAAAAGACTGAAATATTATTTTATAATAAAATAATTTTATGTTTCTAATGGCTCCAAAATTATTTATTTAAAGTATAAGGTGAGGATGGGTCTAAAACCACTTAACCAATAGGTTTTAGATAGTTTTGGGTCGCTATATTAACCTTATCTTTTAGATTTAACTCTTTGTTAAATAGTTTGACATTTACAATGCCTCTTTGTATTATTATATGATATGGTTAATAAACATAGAATACACTTCCAAGGGAACCCAAAGTGGTTCATTAATGAAATATATAATATTATTTAATCCCTTTGGCCAAAAATTATATTTTTAGGAGTATAATATCAATTAATAATGCAATATTTGTTTTAAAAACTCTTTTATGTCAATTTTGACACTACTGGGTATTTTTTTTGTTAAATTTATAACAACATTATTACTTTGAGGAAAATTCATTTAATCAACCCCAACATGTCATATTAACCTATGAAATTAATGTAATTCATTTAAAGTCTCAAATTAGATTTATATGGATATTTATAATATCAATTATTTTAATCTTTCATTAATAAGGTAATTATTGTATCATCATTGTGTCATAAATAAATTTAATTATATAATGTCTAAAAATTATAAATAAAATACCATTATATAAGAAAAAAAAATTATTTCTAATTAATATTTATAGTCAAATTTATATTATGTATAACCCTATATTAAAAATAGTTTAGTTATTAAACTTTGAAATTAAGTCTTTTAACCCTTCTTTAAATAAAATAATAATGAATGTCCTAATCTAATCCATGTTGACCAAAGAGTTTTATATTTTATTCCTACAGTTGTTTTGGGTGGAATTATACTTATCCAATAGAATTAGGACATGTGTTAGGGTTATTATGATATCATTTTTACCCTTAATTACCCTTTTTACTTTTAACAGTGACAGATAAAAGTAAAAAGGTATTATTCACCAAAAATTATTTTCATCTTATTGAACCAAATATTACTTACTGATATTAACCAAATCTCTTGGATTTTTGAAATTCAACTCACAAAAGAGGTAAAATTATGTTTTATTCAAATTTTCAAATTTTCCTAGGAGGTGGGTAAATGACGGTAAAATGTTTGATAAAATTTTAAACATCTAAACGTATTATAAAATTACTATAATGAATTATGTTGAAAACTTATAGGTATTATGTATATATTTTGACCTCAAATAAATTTAAATATAATATATAATTAATTAATTAAAAAGACAGTTTTAAACAATAACACATTTTTATCACTATTCATCAAAAACATGAAGGATTTCCGAAAAATACCAAAAATTCACCCTAAGCTGATTTTGATATTCTGAATCCAAAAATAATTCTATTTTGGAAGATACAATTTATAAAATTTCAATAAGTGGGTATCACTATTCATAGCTGTAAGTTTAATTGGTTGTTCTCTGTTTGAATCTCGAAGTTACGTACAATGCAAGTTATCACATTCTTCAAAAAGAAACTTAATGTGGAAGCTTGAGGTGTTACATTCTTCCCACTCTCAAATAATTTTGTCCTCAAAATTTCTAGAATATTACTACATAAAAAGATTCAGGTGGTTCTTCATTATATGTTCCTCTAGTTCCCATGTTTCATCTTCCATCTTATGGTTTCTCCATAGAAATTTTACCAGATGAGTCGTCTGGTTTCTCAGCACTTTTTTCTGGTATCAAGTATTTTGACAGGCTCTTCACAATCAGATAGATTAGGTTCCAGTTCAGTTTCCTCATAAGTGAGTACATGTGTTGGGTCGGGCTTGTATTTCTTCAATAATGATATGTGGAACACATCGTGAACTTTGGAGAAACGTGGTGGCATTGGAAAACGATAAGCTACAACCCCAATTAATTTTAGAATTTTTAAAGGTCCAATTTACTTGGGACTCAATTTACCCTTCTTACCGAATCATATATATAGCATCCCGTCTTTTTATAACATAACTTTTCATTCCATTACACGGAACTGAGGATCTTTAAGGTTTAGTGTCTTGGAAACAAGGAACATAAAACATGAAACAAAAAAAACATTCTTCTTAAATACTTGAAAGGCTTCTCCTCATGTTCACCCTAGGCTCATTACTACATCTCACAACCTGGGGACATACATCAAAAGGAAGGGTGAGCAGAAGGCCCAGCAAGGGAAATAAGTGAAACATTTTACATATGAACTTGAGATACATCAATAAAGTCATGTAAAGAACTTTAATGCATGAAAATGAAATCATGAGGCATATCATAATAAAAATAAAACTTTTTCATAACTTGAAGATGTGGCTGAAACATTTAATATTGACAATCGTTTCGTTTCACCAAGGTCCATCCCCAAGGTGTCGTTAAAAATTACCAAGGTTTTTCACCAAGGCATCGTTAAAATTGTAATCTCTAGTGGTTACATCATTACCCAATGCATTGGAGCGCTATCAGGGCGCACCCTTAAATTTGCCTTTATTATCATGTGAGCCACATATATCATCATCAAACATTTCATAAATAACCCACATAGCATAAAATAAATGGGTTTCATTTCATAATCATAACGTTTTAAAAACTGCTTTAAAGACATGATCTTTACGTCACTTTAAAACCCACAGAAAAGGAAGGTGGGTCTCATGTATGTAAATCCCAGAATTTAAAATAGAACATTTTGGTATATATGTGAATACCCCTTTAGAAGAAAGAGCTTTGAGTATTCACTTAATAATATAAAAGAACTTTAGAAAAAGAGAGAGACATTTTGAGATGGAAATTCTGCAGCATAACGGCTATGTTATGAGGTTTTAGAAGACATTAAAAAGAGAGGGAAAATGAGTCAAACATTCATAAATGACCCATAAAACAGTATATGGACAGAATAAGAAGGATACATGATCATGGTAATGAAATTTCAAGGACATACCATTTGAAATGAAAAACATGGAAGGAAGACAAAAATTAGATTTCTCTTATGAAAGTTCGACAGCCTAACGACGTTACTTAAACTTCAACAAAAATGATTTGAAAAGATCAAATAGGGTCTCTCATAATGTGAACATAAGAGTTCAGTATTATAGATATAGAGATAATTCCCCAACATAACAAAAATGAACTTGAAAGAATTTACATGAAAGTAGATCTTCAAAACGAGAAGGGTGAAGAACCACTTAAAAATTCGGCAGCCTAACAGCGCCACTTAAAACTTCAAAATACTGGATTGAAGCGATCAAATGGGGTCTCTCATCATATGAAAATAAGAGTCCAGTATGATAGATATAGAGATCATACCCCAATATAACAAAAAGGAACTTGAAATAATTCACATGAAAGTAGAACTTCAAAACGAGAAAGGTGAAGAACCACTTAAAAATTCAGCAGCCTAACGGCGCTACTTAAAACATCAAAATACTGAATTGAAGAGATCAAATGGGGTCTCTCATCATATGAACATAAGAGTCCAGTATGATAGATATAGAGATCATACCCCAACATAATAGAAATTAACTTGAAAGACTTGACATGAAAGTAGAACTTTGAAAAAGAGAAGGGTGAGAGAATCCCTTAAAAAATTCGGCAGCCTAACGGCGCCACATAAAACTTCAAAAAAATTGAATTGAAGAGATAAAATGGGGTCTCTCATCATATGATCATAAAAGATCAGTATGATAAATTTAGAGATCATGCCCCAACATAATACAAAGAAACATGAAAGACTTGAATGAAAATAGAACTTGAAAACGAGGAAGGTGAAAGAATCCCTTAAAAATTCGGCAGCCTAACGGCGCCACTTAAACATTCTTAAAACGAATTGATGAGAGCAAGGGGGGGTATCTCATCATATGAACATAAAATAGGCAGTAGGATGAATATAAAAGAACATCCTCCAACATAAGAACATGGAGTATAAAAGAAAATACATAAAAGAGATTACTTGAAAAGAAAGAGAGAGGTCGGATCCCTTACCTTAAAATGTAACTCTTAAACCTCAAAGGTTGGGACCATGAGGGCTTGGGGGCACCTTGGGAGGACTCCTTGGGAGGTAATGAGACCAGAAATTCGTTGGGAATGAGTGGGGAGTCGAATGGATGAGAGGAGGGCTTGGTATTTATAGGGAAAGTGAGGGGACAAGGCATTAATGGCCAAGGGACACCTCACATGGGCTTTTCTCAAACCCATGTGCTCTCCCTTGTCATTTATCATGGAGTTAGGCCACATGGGGCCCCCAAAACAATAATTCATCACCCTTGGCCGGCCAACCCTCAAAAGATCTCATGACATCATCATGACACCGTTATGATGTCATTAAACATACCGAAACCCTAAAACTGTATTTTTACTATTCACTGAAAATTCAACTTTCTCAGAAAAATCCCAAAATTTCACATTAACAAAATATCAATGCTCTGATTTCAAAAATGAAATCCATTTTATAAAAATAATTTTCTAAATATTTTTAATTTAATTTTTAAATAAAAACACTATTCATCGAAAATTCATTTTTTTCATAAAAAACCCCAAAAATTACCATAACATAATATCGATGCTCTGAGTTCAAAAATAAAGCCATTTTTATAAAAATAATTTTCTAATTATTTTTAATTAAATTTTTAATTAAAAAATACTATTCACCCGAAAAAACTAATACTTGAATAATAATTAATGAAACCGTTATTTAACTATTTTATTGAATCACATTACTTAATCAAGGTGCCTAGATTATTTTAAAACTTTCTTTAAGTGAGATTACTAATCCATTCGGTCATATTACTAATCCTAATCATAAAATCACTATTCATAATTTACTATTCATCAAAAATCAAGTTGATCTTATTAGACTCTAAATTTAGTACCGAACATAATTGTAGAAGACCATTTTTTAAAAATCATTACACATTTTTAATTATTTAGGGTTTACATAAACATATTTAAAATATCCTTTTTCTAAAATTCATCAAAAATATGCATACTATATTTATCTGGTCATTTCAAAATTCATAAACATCATCATAAGAAGAAATCCCAATTTTTATTTAAAACAAGGATTACACAAGGTAGTTATGGTCTCGTTACATAACCCCTTATAATACCAGCATAGAACCTAAGAGTAAGGTGTGCTAGGGTGATAGAAGCTTGGGGCGGCTCAGTCAACATTGCCCGAGTAGTAATTTCTATCAGTTTGAACTTCTCACGAAGGCGATTTCGTTCCAGATTCACATGATGAAGTTCGGCTTGGATTTGATCCAGAGAAAAGCCCAGTGGTGCTACCTCCTTCCCAAGCTCTGTTAGATGGGCTTCGATCGGTCCAAGACTACTAGGTGAGGCCATCGAATCTTCTTTCTATAATAATTAACCAAGATTACTTATATTTAGAGACAATAATCAAAACATTTTGTTCACAGCGGTCATGTTGACCGATGGTTATATAATAGTCAAAACCCACTGATCTCATTTTAATTATAATCATGTTTATCAAATAAAACATTTTTGTTGAGTATAACAATAACACATAAAATTAGGGAACAAAATTTATTTAAAAATTTCGGGTCGTTACAATCTTCCCCCCTTAAGAAATTGCGTCCTCGCAATTTTAAAATTGGGTTTCGAAATTTCATTGAAAGTCCCACATCAGAAAAGGAGTCAGTAAAACTATTACTTTAAAATAAAGAAAGGGAAGTACAATGGTCACCCGAGTTAACCCACACTAGGGTTCCATGTAGGAAAACATGGACATGGAGGAAAAAACAAAGGGTCAAGTTCTGAGGGAGAGTGATAGAGAACATGATTAGGAGAAAGTTAACCATGAGAAAATCCCAAACTTATGATGTGTGTAAACGGTCTTTGATTACCTAGTAGGAAACGTAAACCAACAACATTTTTGTTTTACGTTTCTTTTCATAATTTTGAGGATTTCATTTACCACATAGAACAAAAACATAAGAAAATATACCTACCTTCAAGTAGAGTTTCATCCTTTAACAAGTCCCTACCAACACTAATCTTTTCTCCAAATGATGAGAATTCAAAAACACTTGGTCTCATAAAAGCACAAGAATCATCTTCTATAGAATCACATAATCTACAAAAGATTAACTATCTATTTCTTCTATCTTTAAACATTATCCCAAAAACAGAAAGGTTAAGGTAAAACAACTCTTCAAAAAGAAAGAATCCCATAGGAATGGAAACTACTTTTAAATCATCAAAGTTCCATGGTACTACCCAAAGTACATCATAGACCATTCCATAAATAACGGTCCTTAAAATTCCTCAAAACAAACCAAACTAAGATTGAAACCCAAATACAATAAGGATTTGATAACATAGTCTTCCAAAACAACTTCATTGTTCATCTCCAGACAACATCAACCACTCCTAACATCTTATAAAAAAGTAGCTAACCTAAACATATTTTACCCAAGATAGGTTATTCATTCCCATAAGTAACCTAAATTACTATAAGTTCACCTTAAATTCATCGATTCTTCAAAATATAAGTCATCCTTACTCCTCAATGAAAATACCGTAGTAATCTATTTACCTCGATCAAATATGGTTCCCAAAATAATGAACGTCTTCCAAAATAATAATCATATTTTAATCCCCTAATCATCCCTGTCATATTAATACGAAAATCGTCGCATTTCCTATCACATTGGTTGTCGGAACATGTTCTTCCATTTCTCACCATTAACTAAGAAGAGAAAGCATAATTAGGGGCTTAAGTACTTAGCTAATAATCATGAAAAGGAACTTAAAGAATATAAGGATAACTTGTATATGAAAGGTATACCCTAACTTGTGATCTCCTAGGTTCCCATCTAGGTTATGAATGATCATATATTCTTATGTGAACCTTTATTTTATTTTATCTTTGTTCCTTTAACAATGGTTCATACCAAGCTTATGAATTTACCAAAGCATATCCCCCGGGAGTGTCGTAACCAAGAGTGCAGCAAGGCCCGTTGTCGTGTACCAGTTCCCGTTCGAGTCTAGCTCAAAGCGGTGTTTTCGGGTTTTACCCCTATGTACATCTGTGCCAGAGCCACCTCTACCTGCTCGTATCCAGACAGGGATGTATTTGCTTGGCAACCCCTTACTCAATACTCACCAAAATACCAGGAAGATTCCCTATATTAAACTTTTCTATAGGGTTCCTCCTAGAGTTTTCGTATCCTAATTTCCACAAATAACTAAACCATCCTTTGATACCAACTATAGCATCCCGTCTTTTTATAACATAACTTTTCATTCCATTACACGGAACTGAGGATCTTTAAGGTTTAGTGTCTTGGAAACAAGGAACATAAAACATGAAACAAAAAAAACATTCTTCTTAAACACTTGAAAGGCTTCTCCTCATGTTCACCCTAGGCTCATTACTGCATCTCACAACCTTGGGACATACATCAAAAGGAAGGGTGAGCAGAAGGCCCAGCAAGGGAAATAAGTGAAACATTTTACATATGAACTTGAGATACATCAATAAAGTCATGTAAAGAACTTTAATGCATGAAAATGAAATCATGAGGCATATCATAATAAAAATAAAACTTTTTCATAACTTGAAGATGTGGCTGCAACATTTAATATTGACAATCGTTTCGTTTCACCAAGGTCTATCCCCAAGGTGTCGTTAAAAATTACCAAGGTTTTTCACCAAGGCATCGTTAAAATTGTAATCTCTAGTGGTTACATCATTACCCAATGCATTGGAGCGCTATCAGGGCGCACCCTTAAATTTGCCTTTATTATCATATGAGCCACATATATCATCATCAAACATTTCATAAATAACCCACATAGCATAAAATAAATGGGTTTCATTTCATAATCATAACGTTTTAAAAACTGCTTTAAAGACATGATCTTTACGTCACTTTAAAACCCACAGAAAAGGAAGGTGGGTCTCATGTATGTAAATCCCAGAATTTAAAATAGAACATTTTGGTATATATGTGAATACCCCTTTAGAAGAAAGAGCTTTGAGTATTCACTTAATAATATAAAAGAACTTTAGAAAAAGAGAGAGACATTTTGAGATGGAAATTCTGCAGCATAACGGCTATGTTATGAGGTTTTAGAAGACATTAAAAAGAGAGGGAAAATGAGTCAAACATTCATAAATGACCCATAAAACAGTATATGGACAGAATAAGAAGGATACATGATCATGGTAATGAAATTTCAAGGACATACCATTTGAAATGAAAAACATGGAAGGAAGACAAAAATTAGATTTCTCTTATGAAAGTTCGACAGCCTAACGGCGTTACTTAAACTTCAACAAAAATGATTTGAAAAGATCAAATAGGGTCTCTCATAATGTTAACATAAGAGTTCAGTATTATAGATATAGAGATAATTCCCCAACATAACAAAAATGAACTTGAAAGAATTTACATGAAAGTAGATCTTCAAAACGAGAAGGGTGAAGAACCACTTAAAAATTCGGCAGCCTAACAGCGCCACTTAAAACTTCAAAATACTGGATTGAAGCGATCAAATGGGGTCTCTCATCATATGAAAATAAGAGTCCAGTATGATAGATATAGAGATCATACCCCAATATAACAAAAAGGAACTTGAAATAATTCACATGAAAGTAGAACTTCAAAACGAGAAGGGTGAAGAACCACTTAAAAATTCAGCAGCCTAACGGCGCTACTTAAAACATCAAAATACTGAATTGAAGAGATCAAATGGGGTCTCTCATCATATGAACATAAGAGTCCAGTATGATAGATATAGAGATCATACCCCAACATAATAGAAATTAACTTGAAAGACTTGACATGAAAGTAGAACTTTGAAAAAGAGAAGGGTGAGAGAATCCCTTAAAAAATTCGGCAGCCTAACGGCGCCACATAAAACTTCAAAAAAAATGAATTGAAGAGATAAAATGGGGTCTCTCATCATATGATCATAAAAGATCAGTATGATAAATTTAGAGATCATTCCCCAACATAATACAAAGAAACATGAAAGACTTGAATGAAAATAGAACTTGAAAACGAGGAAGGTGAAAGAATCCCTTAAAAATTCGGCAGCCTAACGGCGCCACTTAAACATTCTTAAAACGAATTGATGAGAGCAAGGGGGGGTCTCTCATCATATGAACATAAAATAGGCAGTAGGATGAATATAAAAGAACATCCTCCAACATAAGAACATGGAGTATAAAAGAAAATACATAAAAGAGATTACTTGAAAAGAAAGAGAGAGGTCGGATCCCTTACCTTAAAATGTAACTCTTAAACCTCAAAGGTTGGGACCATGAGGGCTTGGGGGCACCTTGGGAGGACTCCTTGGGAGGTAATGAGACCAGAAATTCGTTGGGAATGAGTGGGGAGTCGAATGGATGAGAGGAGGGCTTGGTATTTATAGGGAAAGTGAGGGGACAAGGCATTAATGGCCAAGGGACACCTCACATGGGCTTTTCTCAAACCCATGTGCTCTCCCTTGTCATTTATCATGGAGTTAGGCCACATGGGGCCCCCAAAACAATAATTCATCACCCTTGGCCGGCCAACCCTCAAAAGATCTCATGACATCATCATGACACCGTTATGATGTCATTAAACATACCGAAACCCTAAAACTGTATTTTTACTATTCACTGGAAATTCAACTTTCTCAGAAAAATCCCAAAATTTCACATTAACAAAATATCAATGCTCTGATTTCAAAAATGAAATCCATTTTATAAAAATAATTTTTTAAATATTTTTAATTTAATTTTTAAATAAAAACACTATTCATCGAAAATTCATTTTTTTCATAAAAAACCCCAAAAATTACCATAACATAATATCGATGCTCTGAGTTCAAAAATAAAGTCATTTTTATAAAAATAATTTTCTAATTATTTTTAATTAAATTTTTAATTAAAAAATACTATTCACCCGAAAAAACTAATACTTGAATAATAATTAATGAAACCGTTATTTAACTATTTTATTGAATCACATTACTTAATCAAGGTGCCTAGATTATTTTAAAACTTTCTTTAAGTGAGATTACTAATCCATTCGGTCATATTACTAATCCTAATCATAAAATCACTATTCATAATTTACTATTCATCAAAAATCAAGTTGATCTTATTAGACTCTAAATTTAGTACCGAACATAATTGTAGAAGACCATTTTTTAAAAATCATTACACATTTTTAATTATTTAGGGTTTACATAAACATATTTAAAATATCCTTTTTCTAAAATTCATCAAAAATATGCATACTATATTTATCTGGTCATTTCAAAATTCATAAACTTCATCATAAGAAGAAATCCCAATTTTTATTTAAAACAAGGATTACACAAGGTAGTTATGGTCTCGTTACATAACCCCTTATAATACCAGCATAGGACCTAAGAGTAAGGTGTGCTAGGGTGATAGAAGCTTGGGGCGGCTCAGTCAACATTGCCCGAGTAGTAATTTCTATCAGTTTGAACTTCTCACGAAGGCGATTTCGTTCCAGATTCACATGATGAAGTTCGGCTTGGATTTGATCCAGAGAAAAGCCCAGTGGTGCTACCTCCTTCCCAAGCTCTGTTAGATGGGCTTCGATCGGTCCAAGACTACTAGGTGAGGCCATCGAATCTTCTTTCTATAATAATTAACCAAGATTACTTATATTTAGAGACAATAATCAAAACATTTTGTTCACAGCGGTCATGTTGACCGATGGTTATATAATAGTCAAAACCCACTGATCTCATTTTAATTATAATCATGTTTATCAAATAAAACATTTTTGTTGAGTATAACAATAACACATAAAATTAGGGAACAAAATTTATTTAAAAATTTCGGGTCGTTACAATATAACTCCCTTCCATGGAGATACCTTCAAAAAAACATGACCTCCTACCTGAAATTCCGAATCCTTCCTTCGGTTATTGGCTTAGCCCTTCTGCCAACTTTGTGATGTTTGATGTGGGTTTGGATAACCTTCACCTTTTCCATCGTTTCCTCAACAAGTTCTAGGCCTATGTGTTTTCTTTCACCAATATCATTTCAACATGTTGGTGTGTGACATCTCTTTCCATATAATGCTTCATATGGTGCCATCTGAATACTTGAATGGAAGATATTGTTGTAGGAAAATTCTAGCAGAATTAAATATTGATCCCACATACCGTGAAAGTCAAGTGAGAAAGATATCAACATGTCTTCTATTGTTTGAATAGACCGTTATGATTTTCCATCGGTTTTAGTGTGGTAGGAAGTGCTCAAATGAAGCTCAGTATCCAAGGCCTTCTGAAGACTTTTCCAAAATCTTGATTTAAAATGGGGATCACGATCAGAAATAATCAATTGGGGTACACCATGGAGTCTTACAACTTCATTAATATATAGTCTTAATAAACATTCATGTGGTAAATCTTCTCTTATAGCACGAAAATGTGTGACTTGGTAAGAGGATTAACAATAATCCATGCACATCATTCCTTCAAGGTGTCTTTGGTAGCCCCATGAAAAATTCCATCGTAATATTATCTCATTTCCACTAAGGTATAGGAATAGGTTTCATGACTCCTCCATACTTTTTCCTTCCAGCTTTCACTTGTTGACAAACCATACATTGTGACACAAAATCAGAAATCTCCCTCTTCATGTTGTCCCACCAAAAATATTCCTACAAATCTCTATACATCTTAGTGATAGAAATATTCATATAGAAATTTGAGCTATAAATATCATCCAACAATTACCTTTTTAGATCAGGTATGTTAGGAACACAAAGTATCTTCACAAATTTTAAAATTCTATATTCATATATGAAGTCAATCAATTGCCCATCATTCACAGCTATAATTATCTTTTGAAACTCATCATCATCAGCCTTTTAAATTTTTATCCTTTCTATAAATGAGGGTTTGGCCACCATTTGAAAAATTATTGATGTTTTACCTTCCATGATTATTCCCATATCCATTTTCACTAGATCCATGAAAATAGGATCCCATTCAACTCTAATCTTGTTCAAAACTCCATGATCATTTCTGCTCAAAGAATATCCCAACTTATTTTCCTTCCTTGGTCGGTAGTGTACTATGCAATAATAATCCTTGAGTTATTTAAGACATCCCATTTTCCTCATGAATTTTTAGTTGTTGTGATGCATAGGAAGTAACTCTATCATTCTGTATAAGGACACAACCAAGTCCTTTCTTTGAAGAATCAATTTAAATAACAAACCCATCATTCCATGATGGTAGATTCAAGATAGAAACATTGACTAATCATCTCATTAGTTATTCAAAACATTCTTCACACTCTTATGTCCAGAAAAATTTAACCCCATTACATGTGATCTTGGTTCATGGGTTAGCCAACCTGGAAAAATTCTGGAAGAAACGTCGATAATAACCTGCTAAACCAATAAAACTTCATAACTCAGTTATACTCATAAGTTCTGGCCATTATTGGATTGCCTTGGTTTTGAAATATGAATAGTGATTCCATCTTTAGAGACAATATGGACAAGAAAATAAATCTCCTGAATCTATAATCCACACTTGCTAAATGTCCCATATAATTCATTTCTTCTGAGAGTCTTTAGAATGATGCGCAATTTATTTTTATGATCTTCGTAGCTTTTGGAGTATGAAAAGATATCATTAGTAAATAACACTACAAATTCATAAAAATATTCCTTGAAAACTCTATTCAATAGATCCATGAAGACAAAGGGTGAATTAGTCAACCCAAAAGTCATTACAGTAAACTCGTAATGCCTGTACGTGGTTCGCAATGCTGTTTTAGGAATGTCTTCCTTCTTCGTACACAACGGATGATATACAGATCGAAGGTCAGTCTTATAAAAATATTGAACTCCATGAAGTTGGTTGAATAAATAATCAATTCGAGGTAGGGGATACTTGTTCTTTATTATTTTAGCATTGATCTTCCTATAGTCAATGCACAAACTCATAGATCTATCTTTCTTCTTAACAAAAAGAACATGGGTTCCCCATGGTGAAACACTGGGGTAAATAATTCCCTTATTACTCAATTCCTCTAGCTATTTCTTTAGTTCCACTAATTCCACAATAGCCATTCTAAAAGGGGTCTTAGATATGGGTCTTGAACCAGGAAATAAATAATTGAAAAACTCAATTTCTCATTCTTGATTATGTCTAAGTAAGTCTTTTGGAAACACGTCAACATATTCCTGCACAATAGTTATGTCCTCTATTTAAAAATTCATTTCCTCACCCGTAGTTATTTAATCCTCTTCCTCCACAATAATTGAATTTAGCTGAGCTATTGGGGGTGGATCTAGATAAGAATTATGTGGTGACGTTTGTACTCTAAATATGAGGTACTTCTTGTAACCTCATTCTTATTATAATAAATTTTCACATCATAGTCTAAAATAAAATCCATACCAAGGATTATATCAAATTCAATCATGGGTATGAAGATGAGATCAGCAGATAAAGAACATTTATATGCCCTAAGGGGAACTGATTCACAAAACTATGTTGCAATGATACCTCCCATAGGTGTTTTGACTGAAAAATCCCTTGTTACGTCAATTTGAAAATATCTAATTTTCATAGAAAAATGGGACGATATGAAACAATACGATTATCCAGAATCAAATAATTCATTTTCTAAACTTAATGAAACCATTAAATTACCTACCACCACGTCTCATGGAGCTTCAACATCAGCAGTAGTGATAGAATAAGCTTGGACTTGATCCAATGGCCTTTTTCGAGGTAAGTTTCTTTGGTGCATAGAACATTCATTTGCATAATTCCCCTTTCTCTACAATTTTAGCATTCAACATTGGCAGACTCTTTCTTTACCTTACAATCACAATCTTGGTGGACTTTTCCACCGCACTTGTAATAGAATCTCATTCCCTTCTGGAAAGTGCTGGGGTGTTTCATCCCACATTTACTGCAGGATGGATATTCAACTTTTCCCTTCTTTTCCTTATTTACATTTCCAGATTGGTCAGCATATATTTTCTTCTCTTTCATTTCTTTAAAGTCATGAGACTTAGAGAATTCTTTTTCTGTCTTGGTAGAACATGAGACAATATCTTCGTATGATAAGAAGGATTGTGATACTAATTATCACTGGAGAAATGGTTTTAACCCATCAAAGAATAGATCAATCTTATTCCTTGGAATACGTATATAATATATTTCCTACCTTGCTAACCTGGTAATGTTAGCATCATACTTTGCAACATTCTCATCCTCCTTTTTCCTCAGACTGAGAAATTGCCTTTCCATATCCGTTCGATGGTCATAAGGAAATTATTTTTCTAAAAAATGATATTTTAACTCACTATATTCCATATTTGATACTTCATCATCATCCTTTGTGTTTTGAATCAATGACCACCATTGATCTGCATCTTCAATGAGGCGATAAGCTGCCCTGCAAACTTTTTCCCTTTTGTTACTCCCCAATGTGTGAAATATTTTCTCTAAAGAATTTATACTTTGATCAGCTACTAATGTATATTTACTCCTATTGAATGTTGATGGTTGTTGCCTCATTAATAGGTCTAACATTGATCCATGGCGTTGTGGATCAGGGTTCTCCATATAGGTAAGGTTATTATTCATAACCTGTGTGATTTGTCCCAGTATAGTGATAAAAGGATCAGCACCAGTTGCATCACCAGCTCCACTATAATTATCTTGAGTAGGAGGAAAATCCATATATAGATTATGTGTGTTGATATGGTTTCAATTCCTTCCACTAGGCACTATTTCTAATCAATGGTATACACTATATTAGTTTATGAATCACAATACATAATTCCAAAATTGTAAAACAGTAAACATAAACTGAACAGTTTTGGGATATAATCCATTATCATAAAAATGTTTTCTTTGAGGAAGTATATACTCATAAACCCTTCATAATGGTTTATAAAGAAAAATATAATTATCCTAATCATATCCCGTGGGAGTGTCGTAACCAATAGTGCAACAAGGCCCATTGTCATGTACCTGTTACCTTTTGAGTCTAGCTCAAAGCGGGGTTTTCAAGTTTTACCCCTAGGTACATCTATGCCGTAGCCACCTCTACATGCTCATATCTAGAAAGGGTTGTATTTCTTTGTAAACTCACAAAATATCTACAATACCAAAATTATAATAAGTTCTTCTATATTAATCCTCAAAGTCTATCTTAGGTTAATGTTCTCTAATCAGTGTTTTTCGAAATCTAGCTTCAACAGTTTGTACTAAACATTCTCTGATACCAATTGTAATGCCCCAACCCAAGTTACCCAGAGTTAGTTCATTATTATATAACATTGGCATAATTACAAAAGATCAAGTCTCGAAAGACCTATTTGTTTAGTATCCTCATAAATAATAGATAAATTTATAAGTTTTACATTACATTATAAAATAAAAAACTACTACAACATAGTCTCCATAGGCCTCACTAATATCCCTTAGACTATCCCTGTAGGTTATTCATAATATACTTCTTCGTATCCTAGGAAAAATGAAACAGAGAAAGGGGTGAGCTCAGATGCTCAGTAAGGATAACAATATTAGAGAAAGTTTCACAAATAAACATAATCATTTAAGGCAATGTAAGACTAATACAAAATCTTTTTAAACTTGAACTTCATCATAATATGGAAAAGATAAAATCAAATAAGGCCATTTAATTATTCACATGGATATTCTACTAGTCAAATAATTACATTCAATATCAATAGCCACTTTCATAATGATGGAATTCGTAATACCATACTTCATAACCACATATTCAAGGCCTTGTCCCAAGACTACAAATAGGATTTTGTCAAGGCCTTGTGCCAAGCCACTAGTTTGTACCATGAGACCTACCGATGCATCGAGGAGCTATAGCAGGTTCCACCATTCACTTACTAAGTCCAATACATTCCTCATATGAAAAGGTTTAAACATAACATAAAAATTCATATTAAAACTAGCATATGAATTGTCAATACTTAATCCATAAACCATGAATGGTGTGAAAATAACACACACACATTCAAAAAAATCACAAAACCTTCAATAGAATATGGATGTTTTGTATCATAATAAATAAACTTCAAATAAGATTAAAATCCATCAAAGGATGTTGCAAAAGATTAAATCAAAACTTTTTTTTATAGAAAAATATCTTTCTATTTTGAAATTTTTTAAAAGTCATATAATTATAAAAGAAACCATTTATTTTGAAAATATTCATATAATCTTGTAAGGGAAGATTAGATGATGTTATAATGGCTGAAAATGGAATCACCCACCATATAAGTTAAAAAATCATTCTTACCTTAATTTTGTCAAAAAGGTCATAAATTACCTTGTTGGAAAACGATGGAAATATTTCTTTTAAATAATTTTATAAAAATTCAAACAAGGGTATAAGTGACGTTAACCCATAGTCTAGTAAATAGTAAATTTTTTTTGGAATACATTTTTAAGAAACATGGATGAGGATGATAAAGAGGTCCCAGAAGATACTTACATAAAAACAACCTCAGATAATAAAGAGGTTGTGAAATTAACCCTTACCTTGTACATTTCCTCGGTCAAGGGTACATTAAACTCCTGTAAAATAGATAACTCATTGTTATTAAATTATAAAAGAACTATATACATATATATGATATCATATATGATATTCTAATATTTCTTTGTTAATAATATTTCGGTAGTATCATCATTTCAGGTGTTAAGTGATTCATTTCCCTTTATATTCTTTGTTATGTAAGTAATATTTGTTATGGATAGGATATATATTATTCATATTAATAATAATATCAAGTCTTTAAAAATTACTTTTAATCATCAAAAGAAAACTATTCTTGAATGGATACGATGGGGAATGAATCTCATTGTATTCATGGAGACAGTATTCCGAACGTACGCATGAGCGACAATATAATTATTTTGATATTAAAATATTATATAATTTTAGGGTATATCATATATACAGTAGAATTATCATGTTATATTTATTATTTACATTATTTATACTCATTATTATACCTATCTAAATGATGAAGTGTTTGAATGACAAACTACACCACGACATAGAGACTGTAATCCATACGTACACACGTTTGGTGACATTTTCATTTCTAGGATGGATAGAATAATTAATATTGTTATAAATTTTTTATAATAACATAAATGTATATAGAAGATACTGGATTTATTATTTTATAATGTAAATAACAAATAAATAGGAAGTGGAAGAAGAAACGAACTTGAAAGAGGTGATGAAATATTTACCTTTTTTGAGTTCTTCTTTTTGATTTGATCAAAAGCGCTACATAGGTTGGATTTCTGATAAATTAATGCCTCTAGGATTAAGGGAGGACAGTTTAGAGGGTATTTGGGCTGGGTTTGGCCGAGCCAAATGTCCTTGAAGGTGTGAATTTGAGATAAGTAGAATTTACCTTTTATAAGAAGGGTGACGGGAACCTTAAGAAAAGATTGATATATTATTTTATAATAAAATACATTTCGGTTTCTAATGGCTCAAAAATAATTTATTTAAAGTAAAGGATGGGTATGGGTCTAATACCACTCAAAAAATTGGTTTTATATAGGTTTGGTTCATTATATTAACCGTATCTTTTAGATTTAACTCTTAGTTAAATAGTTTGACATTTACCATGTCTCTTTGTATTTTTATATCATATGGGTAATAAACATATTATAAAATTCCAAGAGAACCCCAAGTGGTTAATTAATAAAATATATAATATTATTTATTCCCTTTGGAATAACATTATATTTATAGGATTAGAATATCAATTAATAATATAAAATTTGTTTTAAAAACACTTTAATGTTAATTTTGACACTATTTGGTATTTTGTTTTTTTTAATTCATAACATCATTATTACTTAGAAATAAATTCATTTAATCAACCCTAACATGTCATATTAACCTATAAAATTATTTTAATCCATTAAAAGTCACAAATTATATTTATTTGGATATTTATAATATCAATTATTTTAATCTTTCATTAATAAGGTAATTACTGCATCATCATTGTGTTGTAAATAAATTTAATAATTTAATGTCTAAATATAATAAATAAAATACAATTATGTAGGAAATCATTTTATATTTCTAATGAGTATTTATAGTCGAATTTATCTTATGTATAACCCTATATTAAAAAGGTTTTAGTTATTAAACATTGATATTAACTCTTTTAACTCTTCTTTAAGTAAAATAATAATAAATGTCCTAATCTAATCCAACTGGACCAAAGAGGTTCATATTTTATTCTTAAGGATTTATTTGGTTTAATTATACATATTAGTTAGAATTAAGACATGATTTAGGGTTATTATGATATCATTTTTACCCTTAATTGCCCTATTTACTTTTAAATGTGGCAGATAAAAGTAAAAAGTTATTATTCATCCAAATATATTTTCATACTGTTCAACCACATTTTACTTACTGATATAAACCGTGTCTCTCAGATTTTATAAATTCAACTCACAGAAGTGGTAAAACTATGTTTTATACAAATTTTCAAATTCTCTCAAGTGGTGGTTAAAGAGGGTAAAATGTTCGATAAAATTTTATATATCTAAACTTATTATAAAATGACTCTAATGAATTACACTGAACATATATAAGAATTATGTAACTATTCTTTCCTAAAATTAATCTAAATAAAATAATTAAATATTTAATTAAAAAGTTAGTTTTAATCAATAACATAGTGTTTTTCACTATTTATCAAAAATTGAAAGTTTTCTGAAAAATACCAAAAAATCACCCTAAGCTAATTCCGATATTCTAAATCCAAAATTGATATCCATTTTGAAAGATAAAATTTATAAAATTTAAAAAAGTGGGTATTACTATTCATAATAGAATGTTTTATTGGTTGTGGTGTGTTTGAATCTCATAGTTGTGTACAATGCATGCTATTGCATTATTCAAAGGGAAATGTACCATGAAAGCTTTGGGCGTTACAAGAGATCCCAATGTAAATAGCATGGTCACTGATGGAGGGAAAACATGAAATAACTAAAGGGTTTCATGAAACAACATAGAGATTACATGGTATTTATTATGGTTATAGAAATGATTTTTTATATTTTAAAGGTTGTATTAATCCAAAGTATATATTAGTCTATAATTATGAATATTTATAAGAGTACAATTGTTTTGAAGAGTTCATAGTTATACATTAAAGTCTTATTTGAAGTTTTAGAGGTAAAATTCCTATATCAAGGAGTTGGATGTCATGTATTACATCAACTATAGGATGAATTTAGAATATTGGATGTGTATTTGGACTCATTTATCACTTATAATAATAAAATTTATTTTAAAAAAATGTGACATTATTAATAACATGATATGATGTTTAAATATACATGAATTAACATTCTTTTAATTGTATAATATTTATTAAATAGAGATAGAGATAAAAAATATATTTTCCTAGATAAAATGGATTACCAATTATATATTATAAAATAAGTCAGATATGTTTCTACCATCCAACAGTTACATATTTTCAAGAATATAATCAAAATTTTAAAAAAATTTATTGATAGATAAAATAAAATATAAGATATCAATTTCAATAGTTTTTTTTTTAATTATTATAATAATTAAAAAAATTTCAAAACACAAAGGATTTTGTGTATTTAATCATGATAATATCATGGGAATACAATTATAAGAGGGTATTTGATGTATATTTATAAATACAGATATTTAATGTTTAATAAATAAGTGACTACATAAATGATGTTTAGAGTTAATGTCACTTAATATCATAACATTATTTAGGATACTTTGATAAATATAGATAAATTTAATAGATAAATTTTAATACCTAAATGATATTGAATAAATTCTGAAATGAAAAATACTATGAATGATGATGATGATCATATAAAAATCTATATGCAAACAATACAATTTTTCAACAATGTGACATTGTATGTTGTAAACCAAATATATTTGAATACTTGTTGAATGAGTTAAACATTGAGAATATATTTCCTAATCTCACTATTACAAAATAATCTTTATAGATGTTACTCACTAAAAGAGCATAGAATATTGATTTATTAAATGGTTATATAGATATGTGATAGGAATTACATAGTAATGTAACGGTTTTAATAAAATCTAAAAGTACAGAAAAAATAAGGAATCATTTGTTATATATAATATTAAATATTATGATATAGATTCTTATGTATGGTTTCTTACTTGTCTAACTGAATTTTGATAATATAATATATAATATAAAATGGCAATATTGAATTTTTAATTAATTCATGTTTATTACATATAACAATTAACTGAAAGTAAAATTTACCTCTCAAAACATGTCTTTGATATATCCCTAAATTATGTTTGTCATTATTTATTATACGTTATGAATAAATATTAAGGTTAATATGAGTAACATTTTATATAGAGATATTGAATATTCTCATTACACAAAAAATGAATTTTTTATGTTAGATGACATAACAAGTATCCCACATGGAGTGTTATAATCTATGTCTATGGTATACTAGGTGTGATTGTTTCAATTGAATCCTAATAATTGATGTCATACATGATAGCTTTCATGGGAATATTTGTACTTTATTAAATTTTTTCTGTCATTGAGACTAAGTTAACAATGGGTTTTTTGTATGTTTCTAGTCGAATCATTTGTTTAGAATATAGAAAAATAGTATTTTTTATCTCTTATAATGATTATATCATTTTGAACCCCCTTGAGATAGTATAATAGTCTGAATAGTCATATATAATTATTGATATATGAGGTGTTATGATCTATTTGGTGAGTAGAATGTGATGTTCTAATCCCTTAAGTTGAAATTCATGTAATTTGTTCCTTTGTGTGGTCATTTTATACTTGGAGAATTGATAATGATTGTGTAGTTATATAGGGTTGACATACATTGCGACCCAAATTCATTTGATATCTTAAACCAAGAGTTTCTATGATTATACATACATTTATATGATGAATCTAGAGGTTAATAGTATAGAAATACGGGTTTTTCATAGAGACCCTTCAGATTTCATATGTTTTTTTAAAAAAATTGACTTGATCAAAAAGGATTTAATTAGCTTAAATTTATAGAAATTTCAATTTAATAATATTATCGATGATATATAAGCTCATAAGGATCAACATTAGTGGTCATTTAAATATGGATTATGTTTGATAACAGTGTGTTTGTATAATACATTGAGAGATACCCTGTAAGTATGTTGGAGGATACAAAAATAACTTTTTATGGATTTCCACATGTTTTTTCATATGATGTAATATTTAGTGAAAATTGATGATAGATTTCAAAAAATTATTTTGGATTGTATCTAAAATGGGTTCTGGATATGGATTTAGAGGCTGTTATATATGATATGATATATGGAAATTATTCAATAATTTTATAAAAATATAGTTAATGTGGGAGGTTTTTAGAAATATAAACCAAAGGTAAAATCAAAATGTGGTTTTTTTTTATAATGATTTGGTTATTAATAGGATAATACTTTTGATGGTGAATATCCCTATGTAATAGATTTCTAAATAATAGTTTGCGTGTTAATGGGTAATGCATCATTATATCTTTTTTTTCCTACCCAATATTTTGTTTTCAGTAGATTATCATATGATGACAATTTATAGAATTTTTATGTTAGAATAAGAATGGTTTAAGGATTTAATGTTCTCGTTATTTTTTAATAGTTTACAAATGATTTATAACCTTAAAAATTATTTTAAAAATTTTATAAAACATTTGGATTGTTGATGATTTTCCTAAATTTCTATGTAAGTAGGTAAATAACTTGGGATTTTATTTATGATTCCTATCATAAAATTATATTTTATATGAAACAATATCTTTCCTCCAACAGTCTCTAAATATGTAATGAAGGTTTAAAAATGATGATAATGGAATACTTCGAAAATATTGGGGGACACACGCATCCCATGGGTACTCTTGGATGAAAGATATAATAGGATAATTCATTGTGATTGATATTGAGCTCATGTGGAAGAACTCTGGAATATTCAGACTAATAAAGTAAATTTTGTCACTTATTTATTTTTAGTATTTTCAATTAATGGAAATATCCTATTGAATAATATTTTTTTTATATTTTATACTTCTGTTTTAAATTCCATACCCTGAAAAATCCCAATAATTGGTTTACTTATGATTGAAATATCCTACTAAATCAACTGTGTAATTTTTTTTATTTTAATCATATAGTGAGAAAGTGTTATCTTTGAGCTCCACAAATAACATATCATGGTATTATAATAAGCATACACCTCTTGGTGAGTTTTAATTATTTATGTTGATTATGGAATCAATTATGGAAATTTATTGTAAATGCCTAAAATTAATTAACTAAGTATTTAGTTGATATGATGTGGGTTTGGTGATGATTATGTGAGATTTGATGATACTAATGATCATTTATTATAGTGGAAACTCAACAAAAATATGTTGGTTCTCCTTATTATTTGTTACTCTTATATGTAATTTCTTGTGTGTTTTGATGTACAAGCGGGAAAATGATAGTGTAATAGACTGAAGCGAGAGACAATATGGCATAAAGGCATATAATATTATTTTCATGACCTAATTGGGACATGTGAATGATCCCACGTATATTCCATTTAAAATTGAGTCCCTCTATGACTTTGGTTAGGTGAAGACTCTTGAATAAAATAGTGAATGAACATGAGAAAGTATTTTATTATAGTTTAATGGTTTGAGTAAAATCAATATGTTTTTTATATTAATTTATAATATTTAATGTACATTGATGACCCATGTGTAGTTTCAATGGTAGGTGTTAAGAATATACATAAAATTCAAAGCCATGTCATGGTGGTTGATTCTCAGATATAGTTTGTGTTGGGATAAACCACATAAAAGTGAATATCACAATGTCCCGGTGTATTTAGTGGACATTTTTTATTATGTGATAACTAGTTGGTCAAAATATGTTTCCTAAATAAATCTATCATGTTCTACTGATGATTATATGATGTCAATTTGGAGTATGTTTGAAGATGGAATATGAATGGTCTAAAGAGTCAGTCATTTCATTATTTTTATTCATGCAATAAATTTTTGACCTTCATCATTTTTTTAAAAAATTCATCAAGCATTTATAATGTTGATGAGTGTACTTATTTTAAATATAAAGAGTCTAATGCATTGAGTTAATTGTGTTCTTATTTTAAATAATTATTCTCATGATAAAACACTATTGACACTTTATATCTCCTCTTTCTATTAATAATTGTTCTAAAAAAATATACAGAGGAAGAAATACATCCTATGAGTTGTAAGATTCATATTTATATTATATACACTTAAATCAAGGATAATATAAGCTACTTCTCATTGATCAATATCAATATCATGTGAATGATCTTAGAATGATTCATATAAAAAAACAGTATGTTATTGTTTATTTTTCAATTAGTAAAATTAAATAAAGAAATAAATTATTGTAAAATGTTTAGGATAATGTTTTCCACTTCCCTTGGATATTTTTTATCCTCCTTGAAACCATATAATGGTGTCTTATCTTATTCAATCTCATTTAAATCATGTTATTTATTAAATTCCACAATTGGAAAACATGAATTATCAAAAAGCAAGGGTATTCATAAAACAACCATGTATCTTTAATATTTAAAATAAATGATGTGTTTGGTGTGAAAAATGGTCATTTTCCATGGTATTTTACAAACCATAACATAGTTTTTGAAAAAAAGTATAATTATATAAATAATTATAAAAACACTTCGTAGTTTTGTAAATAGTCAATAGAATATTTCATAAAAAAAGTAATCATTTAATGACATTACATCATCTTGGGTTACTTATAACCATGTCATGATATATGGTAATTGGATTACTATGATTAGGATAAACCTATTTAACATAGATATTCAAAAATTATGTTTTTTTATCATGAATATAAAATAAAAAAGAATTATACCTATAAAAAATGGTGGTTATTCCTTATATTACTGAGGATAAAACCATGGCATGGTTTATATTAAAAACAATCATGGTGTTTCGCTTCATTATATTTTTCACTTAATAGTCCAATACATTTTTGTATATATCATAAAACCAATTTTTTATTTTAATATTTTTAGAAATAAAAAATTATTTCTAATGTGGGCCATGGTGGCGTGAACCAAATCAAATGGGGGTATTTCATATATAGAAAATACATTTCATTGGATACGATCTACGATTATATTGGATTAAAAAAGTTGAGTTAGTTATAAATTATTTCTATATTATAAAATAAGTTTAAAAACAAAATTATTTATATTTCTTATTTAATTATTCATTAATTAAACTAAAAAAATTATATCAGAAGGCCTTATTTTTAAGATATTTGAATTTTACTATATGAAAAGCGATTACATAAAATATAAATAATTTATATAATTATAATATTTTTCATAAATATACCATATTTTTAATATTAAGGATATTATATTAAATTTCATAAAAATTAATAACATATAAGAGTTTATATTCAAAAAAACTTCAAATGATAGTGTTTATTTATTTTATGGAATGTACATAAAGCATGAAAAGTTAAAAATAATAAAATTATTTATATTTTATTTAATTAATAATTTTTTATAAAATTTTATATCATATATATATTTATGAAATATTTATATTTTAAGCTATTCCAATATTTTTTCTTCGATATAAATTATTTATATTATGATATCTTGGTATAGGATTTAGTATAAATTTTTTTCAATCACGTATATAAATATATATAATAATGTCTAAATATTCTAATGTTTTTTATTATAATTGATTCATTTTTCTTCTACCTTGACTTTAGACAGTTTATTATTTATGATCTTACATTTATATGTTAATTATCAACTATACATATTAATTATCATAATTATAATGGAATTGAGGTCCCTCATGAGTATCTAATTGTGGGTAGTGGGATTTTGGACTTGACTTCTCACAAGCTTGGGGATGTATGATCTTTCAAGATAAGTGAGGGTTGGCTAGATATCATGCCATGCATTATATTAAGAGGATGTTGGTTTTATATGACTCTAATACCTTACATGAATGAGTTTCATGTACATTTTTCATGTGAATCACTTTGATATATATAAATGTAATTTTTTTATTTTTAATTAGTATCACATTCTATGAGTTTTGTAAATATTTACACATCAATATAGTTTAGAAATATTGATTTGGTAGATTGAATATAAATTCAAATCTAAATATCTAGAGTTATGTGTGCATATAAAGAGAATAAAAGGGATATGATGGGGAGATAGTGAAACCAATTTAAAATTATTAAGTGTAATATTAAATTTAATGAGAATAATTTTCAATAAATTGATCATAGAAATAGCTAGATCAAGATAAATCATTATGATCGGGGATTTTTTTTTGTATGGTATGAGGAAAATAGGTGACCATAATGGTTTGGTTCTTATTCATAGAATTATAATGGGTTACACATGGCTGGGAAACATAATAATTATAATACTATTGTAATGATGGTGAGATAACCCATATAATGTTTTATGAGATGAGTTATCCACTAATAGAGTCGATTTAATACCACAATGGTAAAAAATTTAATGGGATAAAACATAATATAATCCCCTATTAAATGAAAGTGAAATTTCACACTTGTTTCATAAAATATTATATAGAAGATATAATGTGATAAAAAATATCGGAACATAATGTTATAAATTGGCACAAAAACATAATAATTGTCCTAAATAAAGAAAAATTTATGTTACAGAGAAATCCATTCCTAGAGAGTTCAGTATTAATGATATTAAGTAAATAAATCAAGATTTAGAACATAATATTAAATATATTCCTTGGATAAAGACACACTATTTATTATGTCTATGGATAATAAGATCTAAAATAAATTTGATAATAGAAATGTGTTCAAGATGATAGGTAACCAAAGAGGCTTTATCCGGATGAATCATGGCATGATAGATATGATATTTCAAACACATTTTTTAGATTCACTATATCTAAATGAACAATAGTATCGAATAATTTACTCTATATGATTGTGTTTGTCAATTAATTGGAGAAGAATATGTATTTTTATGACTTGATATTAAGGATTATTTATTTTTATAGTATTTACCAAAAATATTCTATTTTATTATTTTATACTAATATATGAATGAATTTAGATAAACATTCACTGATCTACTTAATATGATGAGGATAAATAAGAATTACATGGGAGGTATATAACCATGTTCTATATTATCATTGCAATATGGGTAATGTTAAAACTAGAAAATGAACAATTTTACTCAAATAGCATAATAACATTTCTTTTTAAAGTTTTTGGAAATCATTAATACCTATATGTGGATTTTCTACGGATATGGAGGGATGTAAATCTAGAATGTTTATTCACTAGATGACGAATTTAATTATGTACCTTATGCAGTATACGAAAATCTTTGAGGAGTCTATGTTATATATTAATGTTATCTAAATAAATTCATATATTTTTACAGGAATATGACTCCATATATAATAATGAAAAATTGTAATGAATATTTATATGTGTTTTAAATTGAGTAAGAGTTAATGGTTAAAGCTGAAAATATTTTTTAATGTATTGGAGAAAGAGTTTATACATTGTGAATTTTATTCCTATAGATTACATCAAATCATGGATGAATATGAAATAAAGTATGTGTAGTTTACATCATATCCCTTATATAATAAGAGAATTTATTTATAAAAATTAAAATTATTATGAGTAAATTGATATAATTATTTATTATACATGGTTTATGAATAACCCGATTTTATAACATTTTTGAAATGATGAGAAAGAGAATAAATGTTTTATCTAATATAAAATAGATTATAAATCATATATTTTAAAAATATGAGGGATATGATTCAATTATATAATAGTTAAATATTCTCAACAATAAAATCTTGTTTTTTAGAATATATATCCAATCACATACAATACCATATAATATATGGATATTAATAGTTTATTTATTAAATATTCTAAATAATGAAAATAAATTTTATTTTTATACACAATGGTGTATGAGCAATCTTGCATGATATTCTATATAAAATAAACTTTTTTAGTTATAATGTAAATGTATTTGGACACAAATAGGTTAAAAATACAATAAATAATTCTTTATTCTAATTGAATTCAAATGTAATGTTACATAATATATTGAAAGAGATTATGATGTTTTGTTAAATATAGATATTTTATAGTGTTAAATTTTTTTTTCCAAAATGATGTTACACAAAATTTTAAATAAAATTTTTAAGAAAGATGTTTAAAGATAACATAAAAATGGTTCAATATAGACTTTGTAAGATATTAAATTCATATTGTTGGATGTTGTAATGAAAATAGGATTTTATAGTTGTTTAAAGGGTAAAAATTATAAATATCATTATGAATCTCAAAATTATTCAAAAAATATTTCTTTATAGATGTTACCCACTAAAATTGTTCAGTGTGAGGTTTCATCAGATGGTTACCTATAGATGGGATATGAATTTTATAGATATTAAATGTTTTTAAAAAATCCAAAAAGTGTAGAAAACAGAAATCCTTTTTAGTTGTATATCATTAAGGATATTATTATATGTAGTCTTATGTATGGTTTTTATAGTAGTCTATATGAAATTTATGAATAAAAAATTAATCTTGTTATACAGAGGTAGCCACCAATTTATCATAACTAGTACCTCGCCCGTGCATACGCACGAGGCTATAATTAAAACCTATTTATTAAAATGTGTTAGTAGTTTGAGTAGTTAATAATGAGAAATAATTAAAAATATTTTACATTTACAGCTTCAGTGAATGAAATAATTGAAAATAATAGAAAAAAATTGAAAAAAAACATGTATCCAAAAATATAAATCAAAAGGAATCAAAAAGGAAATAACATGATTTGAAAAGATACAGAAAAACATGACTTATCATTATGTATATATGAAAATATAACCCTCATTTTCACCAGGGAGTTATTATAAAACCTAATGTATTTGACATATCTAATAAGAAATGATAAAATGTAAAGTGAACTCTTAAATTGAGTTCATAAGAGTGAATCAGAATCTATAGCTCGTTTCATATAGAAATTCCTTGAACTATATCATACTAATTTGAAATGGTATCCATACATGGTCACCCTCTTCCAGTTTCCAGCTATGTTGTAGTAAGTTTTTGAAAACTGTTTACCATCTTCCTGTATTTTTCAACACAATAAACAACATAAAATGAATCACTTCTGATTGTAAGGATCACGATATAATTTAGAGAATACCTTATTCAATTAGGCACTGGTCGAAGAACCTGTTCATGAGAGACCAAAAGAATTCATTTATAATCAATTTAGTGTGTTGATCCCTTAACTTCCAAAATCATGAAGGAAGAGAAAAAAATAGTGAATAATATAAATCAAAAAACTTACCAAAGTTTGACATTGGAATATATTATGGATTCTTTTAATTAATGTTTTCCTTTCCTTTCATAATAAATTAATGATTTGAAACATTTTTCTGAAAATAAAAAATTATCTATATTAGTAATAATAACCAACTGTAATCATAAAGATGACATGATTTAAGAATCATTATATCATGTTATTAATTTTTAAGGATCATGGTTGAATTTAGAGAATACCTTGGTCAATATCTTTATTTTCATCCAATATATGCATTTCATATCTAACTTCCTGAATATATAATCTGTAGGGGGAGAATAGATATTCACAATATCATAGTTTATTTGAAATAGCAAGATATATTGTCATGAATGAAAGAACTACCTTAAAAAAATACACTGCATAAAATGAATCATTATTATTTTGGATAGCTATACATGCAGTGCTGTGATGAATAAGAGAAGTACTTCAAAATGAATAATCCAGTAACTCATGAACATGAATAATATAAGTATACGAAATAGTTATTTTCTGAATAAATGAACTATAAGAAACAACTATCATGATTAGAATAACTACCTCAAAAATATAAACCGTATTGAATACCTTGGTTAGTTAGGATTCACTGATAAACATGCACTGCTATCATGTTGATATAAAAAATTTGTAAAATGAATAAAACAGTTGTAAAATGGTGTTGTTGTGGCCATGTACCTGGAAAAAATAGTTCACACTTGAATGTTGGTATATTAGTTATATATTTTTTCATGATCAATAGTAACATATTGAGAAACCCTCTCTATCAAAGACATAATGAAGGAATACAAGTTATAGAAAGACTAACTAACTTGAGGAAAATATTATGAAACATAGTAGTAAAACATAGTCAATGATCATTATCAACTGTAAGAATGTTATTCCAGATCCAATAAATGGATATTCTATAAACTTCAGACTAATCTTGAATGCGTAAAAAAAATTATACCCTTTCTTTCTCCACCAGGACCATCAAATTCTTCATCATAACTTATTTGAAGAAACAAAAATTAATTTACATAGAAGAGTATTAGTATAACATTACACTCCATCTACATTAGATTAAAAAATGTTTATAGAAAGTGATCGACCTTCAAAAGTTACAATTCTGTGGAAGAATCAAAGTTTGATAGAGAAGAGATAGCTCAGAACAAATTCATAGGTAGAATAAGCAAGGTATGACTACAAGAATACTAAACCAATAATGTCTATGGAAAGTGATCGACCTTCAATTTAAATCTGCATGCTGAAAAACAATTCTTTGAGATCGCCATAAGATCTTCCAGTTTTCCCCCACTCTGGATGATGTAAGTGGGGAATTTTTAATCCTCATCATCTTCCTCATATGACCCTGCAACAAACAACATCAATATAAAACACAACGCAAATCGATTGCAATTTGATATAGATGGATATCAAAACTTTTCAGCATTGGTGAGCTTAGAATCACAGCCTCTCGTGATTCTGGTTCTAGTTCAGCCCTCATGGATAAAGTCAGATATTAGTTTTCTTTGGTTCCTGGCTACAAATCCTTGTTCATCAGGTATGGGTGGCATCGACCCTTCAGATTGTCAATTACAATAACAACTGGTCCATTCCCCCCCCCCCTCCTCGTACACCCTCCTCCTCCCTCCCCTGTCCAGTACTATGTGCTAAATTGTCACCTGTAAAACAGAACATTTTAAGCAGAATAAAATGCT
The DNA here is from genome assembly GCA_963277665.1 of Viscum album. Taxonomy (NCBI): domain Eukaryota; kingdom Viridiplantae; phylum Streptophyta; class Magnoliopsida; order Santalales; family Viscaceae; genus Viscum; species Viscum album. Next base: position 2,102,108,889 of record OY728140.1, on the reverse strand, counting down.
GGATGTAAGGATAGTCTCATGAATTGAACTAAAACATAACAATAAATGCACCAATTTTAGTAACTGAATTGAAAGAGAACACAATTTGGATCCAACACATGAACTGAACTGAAACAGAGCACAAAACAGACCCAAATCAAATCCCTAATGTCTATCTAAGTGGTAGCAGTCTTGCAGGGTCATAAATACATGTGCATTATTTAATTAGAATGTGGAAATACCTTCACTGCGGAAACAGCTTCTACAGTACCTGCAGCTCCAAGAAGTTGGCTAGTCATAAACCTTGTAAGATTAACCTTTAGATACAAACATGAACCACAGATTAGAAAAAATACTTTAAAGGAAAATAGGGTCCCAACTGGAGCAGAGTTCACTTAAAATATGTGGCATACACACTAATTTTATGATGATAGAACTATCATCTTACCCTAGGATTCTACATAAAGTATTCAATTAGAGCTTCATATTTTATTAGGTTGAAAGACATTTCCTCAGCAAACAACGTTCTATTTCCAAAGCATAGAGTCGTGCACTTCAACAGCCTTACAACCACCCAAGTGAAATGCTAGTTTAAGTGTAGTGGACATAAATGAACCTAAACATCTTCAATCAATAGTTATAAGTATATCATGTTTTGAAATAACATGAACAGGATATATGCATACGTGAAATGATGGAATAGAGAGGGGTCATGTGAAGCTCTGGTCACCTCTTCTATCATGCCCCCGGTCTGAAGAAAGGTGTAACTAAAAAAAGATTCTAATTAGATTTTATTCTCAAGATCACTATAGTAGAAAAAACTCAGTCCGATGATGTTGAATACTTATTATTAACATGATCTATTCATTGATATAACATTCAGGTTGCATGTTTTTAGTTATAATTGAAATTGCACCCAATATTTACTTTGATATAACTGATGATAATGAATGAAAGTGTTCAAGTGACTGGAATGACATACCATGCCGCAATTGCAAAGAAGTATTTCTTCATGATGATGGTGGTGAAAGTGTTAGCGGCATTAAGACTGCCTGCAACTAAATTTTTCTTCAACGTAAATAGAAATACACACATACAGTGATGTGTGAAAATAATAATTGTATGCTATAACATGAATGAAAAGAGGCAGGTTCACTGTATTGAACCTGGAACACATATAGAGGCACTAATTCTGCATGCAACAGAAATATCCTTCAACATAAATAGAATTTCAGACATTCATGGGCATGGGAAATCAAAAATTATAAGGTATACCAGCATAGAAAGTAGCAGGATCACTGTATTGAAGGCGGACACATTTAGAAATAGTAAGACTACCTGCACCTGAAATATGCTTCAACATACACTGAATTACACAGATACATGGTTGTGGGAAATTATAAATCCTAAGGTATACCTGTATGATAAGAGGTAGGATAATAGTAATGAAGTTGAACACATATAAAGGCAATAAGACTACCTAAAACTGAAAACTGCTTCATCAGAAATGGAAATACAGGCATACATGGAAGTTGGAAAATTAGTATTGTAAGGTATAACTGTATGGAAAGAGGCAGAATGACTACTAAACATTGGAAAATGGTAAACTACACATTTAAAAGGGTCACTTAACAAATGAAAAACATGAAATATAAATCCCTTAATTAATAGGGTTGATAAGTCTTGTAAAAGACAATGGTCCAGTTTTGAAATATATGATTGAAATTTTATAAGTAAGACTGGTAGAAGAAACAAATGACAAGAACATTAGAAATAGTTCCACAGCTCATGCATCCCCTGAAACCTTGTCTAGTCGTTGAAGTTGTATACCTCCAAAATGAAGATACAGTATTCCCTGTTGCATTAAACGCATTAAAGACACCCTGAATTAATATTTATTACATTGAATGTAAATAAATTTTAAAAAAATAGTAATTGAATATAAATGTAACAATGTATTTTGAATATGAAAACAATGATGTTAAATATAGTTAACCTTATAAAGAAACAACAATAATCAGTGTACATCCTGCGATTTTTGTATTGTTGTTGATAACATTTAACTGAATGTTCAATTTATGCAGATTTGATCTAATTAAATGGTAATGTCGAATATAAATAGAAAAAATATAATTGTAAGTAATATTTTATATCATTACCGAGAACAAAATATAAGAAACAAACTACTGAAAGTGTATTACCTTGCATTTCTGGTGAAATCATCTGTCATTCTTTTCTGTTTTGTCTTTTAATTTTACCATCATTTGGATTTCTAGATTTTTTTTCCCTGGCTCTTTCTACCCACACTATCATGTGGTAAATGATGAGATTGATCAAAAACATCTTCACTAACAAATTCAGACAGTAGGTTTTTCTGCATATAGAATGTAGTTAAAAGGAATAGTGGTAATCATCGAAACTGTATTGAAGATTTAAAATAATGCATTGGTAAACAGAACGTATGGAAGAGAACATATATATACCTGAATTGTTGATAAAATAGTAGATGATGTATCAATTCTAGAGCCAACATTTCCACTGAGTTGAAATGATTCAACACTGTGATGATCCTATGATGGAACAATAAAAGGAATAGTCTATTTACAAGGAATTTACAGGCATGGAAAAGTAATTGAAGATGATGGAATGTATTGTTCCAGAATTTTATCACACCCACTACTTACATTTGTATAGCCACTGGTTTGATGATCCTATGTAAAAATAATAATAGGATTAACAGTTAGTAGTTTTTCCATATTAATGAAATTTGAAATATATAATAGACAGAGCCTGATTTTCTGTGAAGCTCTCATTGAAGTCGTTGATATAGTTTTCCTTATCGCTGATGAATATTACCTTGTATGCGTTTTGTTCTGTTGAATGGTGACAATTTTGAATATTAAAATTTGAAACTTCAATTGACAATAGAATCTTTTTCAATTTGAAAACAATTAATTCTGTCAGAAATCTGTACTCATCATCATCCTAATTTGAAAATGAAAGTTAGTGTTAGTTCAATTGAAGAAAACATATATCAGAAAATTGGTATTACATTTTGTAGTAATACCTATATCAAAGATTCTCTCAAATTAGTAGTTGTATTTCTTACAAATTTCATAACTTGTTTATCAAATAGGACTACTAAGAAAGAGTCAGTGTTATCTATCACAAGAAGCTGCACTCTAAATCTGTTGATTTATAAATGTGATTACAAAGGGATTACAGATTAGTAAAATTATTCAGTTCTGTTAAATTATTAAAAGAATAATAATATTTTATGGAAGAAAATAAATAAGAACCTTGGAGTAATGAAATTTGGAGAGATTTTTCAACTATTGCACCAAATCTGCCCATCAATATTGTGAACTTTTTTCATGCAAGAATTGCATGATTCGTAGAACCAGTTGTGAGTGGTTTAAATTTTTTTTTATTGTGACCGCAATTAATCATTTTGTAGGCTGTGGAACATCAGTGCAACTGTAGGTAATTAAATTTCACAATACATGACTGGGTACCTATAATATAATAAAGTTCATTATCAATGGTAAAATTTGACCATACATTACATACCTCTTCACAATTTTTTCACTTCAGAAATGGTTTTTTTATTTTTCCAATAAAACATTGATGAAGAGGAAGAAGTTGGGTATGTTGTTGCTGGACTACAGTTCTCCGATGCCATTACAAACCCACATCTGAATAATGAAAAATAAAAGTCAACTGTGAAAGACAATCTATAGATTAATGATACAGTATACACTTAAGAGCAGATATGTAATTCACATTTCCATTAAGTATTTAGAGAACCTTTGTCTGAACTTTTCTACATCTTCAATATCAAGGTTGAAAATGATTTTTGTCGTGTTAATGGCAGTTGTTATTATAATAGAACTTGAAAGAAGTTTTTAAACCAATTTAGAGGGAGATCTGCTTTGAACTGAAAACAGTAATAAATAATCGAAATGGAATTAACACATTATCTTAATTAAAAGTTTACAATTCAATTTCTTCACTATGACCAGTTGTAGTATTATAATAGTCAACGACCCAACATTGTCTTCCAAGTAATGTGACATCTGATTTGCATAGTCACCCCATAAACTACATTTAACTTGTAACCGACTGTACAAAAATAAGTAAAGTGTATTGTTAAATTTTAATAGCTGATGAGATATACTAAAATTCCATAATTACTAACCTTTCATTATCTATGACAATTTGCATCTTACAATTTTAATTACCCAATGTTTCAAGAGGATGTGACCAATGTAAATGTCCAATTATTTCTGAAACAGATAAGAAAGGAGAAAATGTTTTGTACTGCAACATCTAGTCCAATGATAGTATTTCATTAAATTATCCAATGATCTACAGAGGAAATTTATAAACATTTTAAAGTTTCTACAGAAACCCCAATAAACATATACCTATTAAATGTTGTTCTGGAACCCTTCTCTATATAATGTCTTCAAAAGAAATAAATTTGAAACTATAATGTGGCAGCGGTGCATCACAAGGCCGAACATGCGTTTTTGATGTGAACAGTATTCAACAAGCATGTCTACCTCATATGTAACTACCTTGATTAGCAGCTATTTGAAAGTTTTGTATAAAATAGCATATTCCCTCATGCAACAAATTTTTGAACTTAGGGATAATTTGACGACCAGTTACTGTACAATGTATCTTTGTTCCATGCAGGAAGAAATTTCCATGATTGTTAATAATTGGAAATCAGAAATTTCTAGTTGATAATGTTTTGTGTAGTTAAAACGAAAACACTAATACAATACAAGAAAGAACAATGTAGTAAATTTAAAATGTGAAGTCACCTGTTGATCTCCAGGAATCATATCAATCACAACAACATCATTGGAGTATCTGGATGGTGTGTCACACCACAAATTGAAGATACACACCTTTATCTTCAATGTCTCACCGGTCTCCAATGTGATCTCATTCAAAGGGGTAATAGATCACGACATGTTGTAAAATATGTACTGTTTGAATGTGTATTAAAAGAGATCATATTTAGAAAAAATGATACTAACGAAATCATAGATAAATAAGGAGAACAAACCCAACATTGACAATGTAACATTTAATTATAAATATACCTAAAAAAATCTATCAAATATTTCCTTGTAGACAATATTTTGTGTCGATTAAGAAGTTGTGGGATTATTATCACCAAGTACTATTTTCAATCCTAATGGTGATGTGACTCTAGATACGGCAACATATAGTTGACCATGACAAAACACCGGTTTTTGAAGATACAACCCAACAAAAGACAGTGACTGTCCCTGACTTTTTTTAATAGTCATAGCATAAGAAACAATCAAAGGATATTGTCTTCTTTGTTGTTTGAAAGGCCATCGGCAGTCGGAGTGTGTCATATTCAATCTTGGAATGAATGCAATATATCTAGAATTACAACCACATAAAATTCCTGCTCCAATGACATGGTCACCCAAGTGTGTAATAGTCAAGTGAGTCTCGTTACATAATCCAACAGACTGATCTATATTTCGAAGCAACATTATGGAAAGCCCAATTTTTAGTGTACTTTTATGGGCAGGAATCCCTAAAATATTAATACCATTTAACATATTGGATGTGTAAATGTTTTGTGGCTTGTCTGTATCAAAATATGTATCACAAACTAAATCTGAGCTAAAATAATCTTTTCCTTCAGAACAATTGAGAGACATCATGTACTAATTTACTTCTTCAACAATATCATGAGTTGGAGCTAAGATGGCCTGGTCTTTAAGATAATTCACATCAGTATATTTAGCAATGAAATTCGGATATGTATGTTCAATAACTATAGAAATCAGATCTGTAGTCCAAGTAAGAAGATATTCTGATGGAATTGGAATTAAAGCTTCACCATCATTTGGCTCTCCAATGCGACCTTCACCAATATCTAAAGTCAATTTACCGAATTCATGAACTTCATCAGAAATTTCCGAAGGATTGGAATGCAATCTCATGTTCTTTGTTAGTGTTAGAACATGACAATATTGCCATAAGTATGACGATTCTATACTTGTAGACACTATTTCATTTCTGTTTCCACCTGGTACCACATGTAGTATTTTCCTAAAATCACCACCCAAGACCACCGTTATACCACCAAATCGTAAGTTTGAAGCGTTTTCACTTTTTTATTGACATTATATATTTTAATGTATGGTCAAGAGATTCAAAACAATACTTATTAATCATAGGGGCCTCATCACAAATAATTAGCTTTGTCAACTGTAGAAGATCTGTGACATCACTCTCTTGTTGAATATTGCAGACAGAGTTATCAGAAATAGATACCGGAATTCGAAATTTGGAATGTGTTATCCTCCCACCAGGTATCAGTAATGATGCAATTCCACTGGATGCAACTGCTAGAACGATATTACCTTCCGACCATAATAGAGATGTCAGTACTTTCCAAAGGAAGGTCTTACCTGTACCTCCATTCCCATGCAAGAAAAAGAAACCACCATCAAATGTAGTTATTGAATACATAATGACCGTCATGACATCTATCTATTCATCAGTAAGCTTACTCTGTAAATTCAGATACTCATTCTAAAGGTTGTCTCTATTATAATTAAGATCATCTGCTACCAATTGATTCCGTTGAGAAACGATTTCTGAATCTGGAACCGACATTGGTGGATAAGAATAAAGAGATCTACCATTCCTCTAAAGAAGTTTTTCTATATCAAGCAAAGCATACATCTTCTTTTGATCTTCTGTGAGTGTCAAATCTAAATGAAATTAATGAATACTATTATATAATTGTTATAGTGTTTTTCTAAGTAAATTATAGTTTCCAAAATGAATAATTATATAGCTAAGAAGCTATAGAATCAAAAGTGAGATTATATACCTAGAATTTGCAACCTATGTTGTTGCGTATAAATAATTTAATCACTGAGGATCTTCCATGTTTCATACCACACAATATCTGGCGGAGACATATTGTTTGAGAATAGAAGGCTAGAAAAAAGTCTACACATAGACTCCCCTGTAACCCAAATAGATACCTCTTTTATTGCATCAATAAATTCTTTGTCATCAGCAAGTAGTCCCAATAAAGAACACGCCTCCCGAAAAGTCCCATGAGTAATTTTTTTCACACTTTTCATACTATCAAATGAAGTTGCACCTTTGATCTTTGTGAGCATTAATCGCAGGTAATAAAGCTATCCAGTTATTAGCGGCACATAGTAAAGTCTACCAATACTAAAGCCCTGCTTTCTTGGAAAACATTTTTTTCTCTTTGGTGGAATAAAAATCTTGTTGGAAATTATGCATATGTGAGACATCTACCTTCGTGGTAAGCAGCATTATCTTGAAACCACGCTGTAAGCATTGACTCTGAAATATTACCCTTACTCAATACATACTCTATATGATCGGTGTCATTGTACATAACACTATTTTGTCTTGGTAAATAAAAATATAGCCTTTCTACTGGAGGATATCTATAGTGGATATCAGAAGAGAATATCCTCCATGAAGCCTCACAAGGAGAAATATATCTACAATCATAATACATCTTAATCTCATCACCATTATTGCCTGACAACTCTTTATTGTTGGTCTGATACAATGATGTTGTTACACGATCATTACCTTTTCTAATATACTTAAAAATATTTTATGGAAGTTGATTGATTGAAAACTTCAATATTCAGATGAGATTGATACTTCATTAGCAAGAAAGGATTATATGGTACAACAAAATGATTATCCAAAGGGATTCCATTTTTCATGATAGTGATTCCATAATTTCTGCGTCGGTATAGAATATAACCATCATCATCAACTGTTGTACTTTCAACAAATTTTTTTGGAAAAACTTTACTACATTTTCCATTCTTCATATAAGGCGAGTTGCGATTTTCATCACCACAAGGACCATTTATCATAAAAGTTTTAACAGCTTCATGTAGATTTGGGAAGTCACCTTGATTTGGAACTTCAGTAGAAACAATCATTTCAATGCACGTAGGAGTACTGATTTGGTTTTTTGGACATAAAAATAATAAAATGTGTACATGAGGCAGTCCACGTTTTTGAAATTTCACTGTACGAACAACTATACACAAAATCTTGATGTTAATGACATAATTCATTAATTAATACAATAAATAAGAAAATGAATTTATCGACAACTCATTTGTATGAAGTTAGTTACCTGCTCGTGACTTCCCAAAGAAACACTCGTCTCGTAAATCATTCATTAACTGATACACCTTAATATTGAAAAATCTAGATACAATGTGAGGATAGTCTGATGGACGAAGATTATATTGCGAGAAAAATCTACTGATTTTAGGCTAGAGTGGATTCCATGTAAATGTTAAAAATAAATCTGTATATCCTGCCCAATTACATAATGACATAGCATCTTGGTAATTTTGAAGCAAATGCCTGGGACCACCAGTAAATGTAGATGGTAAAATAATTCACTTCCTGCTTGCGTACCCATCACGGTCACCTCGAAGAAAAGCATCTTACAACCCATTATACAACTCAACCCTCAAGAATTTCTGATTGAAGAAAATAAAGGAAAGTCTCTGAGACTCTATCATTGTATAACCATCAAAAATAAATTGCTGCAGTATTCTTCTTGAATGTTGTAATGTTGACATATCATTGAAACGACACTGCAAGTGATAGGAGAAGTATTCTCGCATTGTAACCTTCTGAAGATTCATACCTGAAACCAATAATGAATACCGATGTAATATATTGTAAACGTATCCATCCTGACCACTTGTGAAAATTAGTGGATACTTTAGTGGAAGATACAAGGGATGAAGCTCATCAATCCACTACAATTCACTAGCTTTGGTTTGAATGATAATATCTATTTCATAGTTGAGATCTTCAATGTCACCAACGATAAGCATAGAAATCTCAGAAGTAGTAGGCAAGTTGTATGTCACTACACTTGTTCGTCTTCCCTTAAGTAGTCGCAAATTTAAATTTGGAATTTCCTGAAGAACAAGAACATACCTTGAACTTCTGAAATTTCGAGCTAAAGTATTTGTTTCATGAAGAATATTTTGTAGGTTGACAACAATATTAATATTGACTGCAATGTTTAAATTCGCTCTGACATATATGTAAATTAACATGAATTGATAAAGAAGAGAAAATATCACCACCATGTAAATTTGTATACTTACTCATGTATGTATTACCCGTTGTTTCGAATCCTGTTTTCAGACTCATTAGTAGTATCATACACATACAGCTGGGCAAATTTTGGTGGTTTTCCCTCAGAAGGACAGAAACTACCTATGTGATGGTAGTTCTGTCCATTCAATCTGAATATATTTGGATCTCTTCCATTATTGAGTGACCTGTCCACCTTTCCACCCATTGACGTAAATGCAAACATATAATTTTAAATATGCATATTTTCCTGGAATACTTTGGCCTCCGTAGAGTTTCAATCGAAGACTAACGTTCTAAGGTACTGAGGACATGATGGGAGTTGTTCCAAATAAATTTTACTGAGCGAGCAACATAGAGTATATCGTGGGTTCCCATTGGTACTTCTTTTTTTATTTCTCTCATCATACCAAAAGATAGAACCATAGTATTGGCATACATTTGAAGGATCTCCACTGTTCAAATAATCTGTAGGTGAATAATGATTTAATTTTAGGTGTTAATTAAACAGTCACTACAAACTTCATACGGTGTCATGAATTGAATCATACTATACTGATATGTAAAAATAATATAGTGACCTTCATTTTATGCGAGTTGTAGTAGTTGTCTTATTTCTGCAACCGTATTTACTAAAGTTAGTAAGATAATAAATGCAAAGTAAATGTACAGCTAGCATTGAATGTGTAGTAACTCAGACATGAAAAGTCTGGTGCATGATTACATTCAACATGTAATTCAGCAGTTATTGTTTCACCTTTTTCTGATGTAACATGAATCAAGGTAGCAGACACCTCTAGTTGTTGGGTACCATCTGCATTTAAACCACTATGGAATTCCGAACGCATGTAGATATATATTATACATTCAAATAAATAAGAAAGACTCGTTATAGTTTACAACACACCTGTGCCGGGACAATTAGCTCCCTTGCTAGTAACTGAAGCAACGAAACATTCTATGTTGTAAATGGAGAATGAAACACATTACATTCCATGAAAACATAAAAACATCTGAAGGAATAATTCATGCTCACTCTAATAAACAGCTAGGTGATGGGAAAATGACATTGTTCATCTTAGTCGTTAGACCAAGCATAAGTAATGAAGATTAAATGAACTCTTTAATATAAGGGAAATGCAACCTGAAAGTTGTTCACAAGAATACGTTGACAGAATCCTCACCAATGGGGAGATAATTCTCATCGTTGGATTCAGATATATGATTTATCTTGCTATATCTCGTATATTTTGTTGACGAAGTCACACAACCATGATGATCTATCAATGATATAGAATAGTTTTGTAACTAATCAATGTCACAACATAGTAAAAGTAATTTTCATAGTCAATTTATTGACAGTTTGGAATGGAAGTCACCATTCAAATATACAGGTGTCAATGATATGTGTGCTCCTCCTTTAGTGGTGCATATCCGTTGTAGTGGTTCAAATGTTTTAGCAAAAAAAATGTTAGTATAGCACATAGATCAATATCCAGTACTTTAAAAAAAATTGTACTAAACAAAACATATGTATTTTCAGAAATGAAAAGAAGAAAAACTAATCTCAAGTACATATAATTTTGTACTGTAACCTTTTATATTGCTTGTTCTAACAGATATTGTTGATGAAGTTCCACATTCCTGAGGCACTAAGAATTCAATAGTAGAATAAGTAAAGTAGTAAACATCATTTAGAGTAAACATATTGATGGTAATTTACAATTTTGAAAAATTTAAATTGAAGTCACAAGTGGTATTTAATGGCGAAAATGGTTTGCATGATCCTCTATTCAAATTACAATGCAGCTATACTACTTCACACGTTCCAGTAAGAAATATGTGACGGTAGTCTGTAGATGTATTTCCTGAACATGTATGAACTTATTAAAGAGTAGATAACACTATGGAATTATTGGAAGAAGTTACAGTATTAACTAATCAATGTCATGACACAGTAAAAATAATGTTCTTTATCGATGTACTGGTAGTTTGGAATGGAAGTCACCATTGAAATAAACAACTTAATAGGCAGAACATGTACAAACTTGTTGGGAAATAAAGAAATGTATTTCAATAATGAAAAGAAGAAAAAAATTATCTCAAGTAATGGTCCTAACACCATCTGTCACCTGTTATATTGTTTGTTCTAACAGATATTGGTGTTAAAGATCCACATTCTTGAGGCACTACTATGTCTATAGTAGAATAAGTAAAGTAGTCAATGTTATTTACAATAGACATACCGAATGTATTTCACAATTTTATAAAATTAAAATTGAACTAACTATTGGTTGATAAAGGCGATAGTGGTATGCGTGAACCTCAGTTCAGATTGGAATGGAGTTGTACTATGTCATACATTCCAGTAGGAAACAGCTGATGGTAGGTTGTAGATAAAATCCCTAGACATGTATGAACTTGTAAAATAATATCCAACATTATGGAATTATTAAAAAAGTTACATCAATTATCTACCATGTTGTCTTTCTCTCAATCGTAGTCTCCTTTGAAACCTTGCATGTCTTGATGCTGATGGTGTTTGCATCTTTGTATTGGTTTTCTTTGTTTTAAATTGTCAAGTTTTAGAAGGTATCCATAGTATGTTTATGGGTATATAAATTTAATTAAACATACAATGGGAAGACAGTTGTATATCTTGCATAACAGTAGTCTAACATGTAGTTATTTTTTGTAATTGCAATGCTTAGCAGGTAAGGCACGGTAGATAGTTAAGGAATAGTATTAAAAGAAATCATGCTTAATCAATATAGGAAAAATTAACTACACATGCATTGATAAAAAGTGATTACTTTTTTGTAAATGCAATAAAGTTGAGATATGTGCTGTATAAGAAAATGAGAATTGTTTTACCTAATAAATAATTTAGGACGTAATGGATTTTAGTACTGTTGATGATCTTTCCGTATGTTTCACATGGAGAACAGATGATCTGATGTCTAAAAGGCTAGTATTCCACCTGTTGCAGACAGTGGATTTATAATCTAGGGTTAGAAGCAGCATACACCTAATAATATTTTATTTTCATTTTGATTTAAAGTGTACAGGCAGTGGGTTTGGCTTTTTTGTTGGTGTCTCATAGCAAAAACATCAACCAACTTCATATTTAATGGACCACAATTGTTTGTCGACGATGATATTGTAAATGGAATATGAATATAATGGAGGGGTGTTCTGTGGAAGTAAATGCTTACAAAGTTAGTGTTAGTTGAATGATATAGGGAAGTGTCTTGGTGTTGAAGATGACACCTGTTGTTGTAGCCGATTGAAATACTTGGACATCTTGTATCTGCAACGGTCGCAGGGGATGAATAGTTTGACATTGTATGCGCGTGTTCAAAAGAATATGTGTAAATATAGATGCAGGTAGAACCTTACCAAAGTTGATGCAGCTTACGGATGTTCCGAGACCAGAAGATGAAGAGATAAAATGAACTTTTAAGTGATATGCACGAGAAATTAGTGGAAGATACTTGAATGAAAGGACAGTCGATCGCATACCCTACGGAACTAGAGATTATACCGTATGATTTTTCGAGTTATTGAAGCTATGCGGTGGAAACTGGAAGCTGTTTGAGGGTCGGCAGGCAGTGGAGGGATGAGACTGGAGGTAATTTGGTTGAGTGTCACTGCACGGCAGAAACCCTAGACCGGAGGGCGAGGACGCAATGTCTCGCGGGGGAACGCGATTTCAACCGTGGTATGGAGGTACTGGTTACATGGGTTTCTATTTGGGAGGCGACGTGGATGGTTTGTAGGGTGACACGTTCGCAAGGAGAATCCAATTTTAGTATGTATAATAGATTTCATATTGGCAGTATATAATCAGGATGTGAAATGATAACTTACCTATCAACACATGACATTGTGTTATAACTAACTAATGTGAAACTTGATATATTATATGTTGTGTTGAGATTTTATGCTTAACAACTGTATGAATTTATATTAATATATAATATATTCTCATGAGGCAAAAATGATTATTTTTCAATATTTCTCACCAAGTATACTCTATAGAGTGTTAGTCACTATAAATTTGGTTTAATAGGGTTGAATTCTTAATATTGTATTAAAAAATGATATTATCCATGATATCTAGTATGAGAACCTTTATACTTTGACTCGTTTATTTTTTTATCGTTCAAAGTATGATTTTCAGGGGTTTCTTAGGTATGGTACTTATCGTGTAGACAGTAATGAATTAATCAATATGTGATCTATCCCATCATATGATTGTTATGGAATCTATGTCCTTATATATGATATAAATAATGTTTCTATAACATACCTAGATAAAATAGATGATATGTTATTATCTATTGGTTTTGGGGTATTGATCTCCTCATCTATCCGGGTGAATCCAATTCAATGCCTTAAAAAATGTGAGTATATGATTGACAGGATATTTAGCTCATAGTTACATGATGTATTAGGGAAATAAAGTGTATAATAATTCAATATTTTACATTATATTTTATGTGAAAAAGTGTATACATATGTATATGTTTATAAAGATATCTTTGGATCTATTTGAATAATGAGTAGAATTAATGCATTTATAGAGGCTTTATTTTTATTACAATCATGGATTTGAGAATATATATAAGTACATTTTTTTGTGTCAAGATTCATTGGGTTCACAGATAGTGTGGATTTGAATAATGATTCTATTTTTCTACAATTGTTTTTATAAAACCTGAAGACCTACCTAGATTTTTTAAGTAGATATCCAAAAGATGTTTTGGATGGATTTTCAAAAGTTTCTACATTTTATGTAAAATGTGGTGAAAATGGATTATATATTTTCCAAAGTGTTTTGAATGATATCAAAAATGATTTTGGGATATGCTTTCATACTTTGTAACATATGATGATATATAATATAAAAATGAACAGTGTCAATGAATATTTATTTCAGGTGAAAGATTCTTAGAAATATAAACTAATAGAGAAATGAAAATATGGTGGTTTAGATAATGATATTGTTTGATATGGGATAAAACAATGGATGTTGAATGTAACCATGCCATGGTGTAGTGCATGGTAGTTTTCATAATAATGGATAACACATAGCTTGACCTGTCTTTCCTATAGAATATTTAATTTTTAGTTGACTATCATACAATGATAATTTAAATAAGTTTTTATCATTTATGATAAATGGTTTAAGGAGTTAAATATTTAATTATTTGGGACTATAGTTTATAATTTTTATATCATTAAACATTATTTTAAACTATTTTATAATAATTTGGAGTAAAGGTTAGTATCTTTAGTGCCTATATATGGAGTCGAACACTGTGAGATATTTTTTAGGATTATCCTCATTGAATCACCATCTTCCTAAAACTCTTTCTACCCCATATCACCGTTTCTATAATTAATTATTTATAAATCTATTTGTTGTATTTGATCCATAAAATGTATCAATAAATTCACACATCCCATGGAAACCCTTAGAGGATAGAGTTCGTAGGCCACTTCTAAAAGATCTATTATAATGGAAATTTGATTAAGGGAAGACTAGTTTTTTTACAACTTGTTGAGTTGTTTAGATTGGGGATTCATGGAATCACTGAGTTAGTGATAATCATTATAGGATATGTCACTACGTGAGATCTGAATCATGATATCGATAGAGAATAATGGTATAAAACAAGTGCTATATTTTATGATTATGACTGATTAACATATGATTACATAGTATCATGTTATTTAGTGGAAGATAGATCTATTTTAATACTATATTTATTAGAATGATGTGTGATGATCATTAGTCATTAATCTATGATAGGTGAATAGTGTGTGTTTTGGGTTGATCTTGGAAAATAAATGACCTATATAATGTGTTGGTTTATATGAATTCTGTGAAGAAATCATTGATTATAATTAATTTATGATAGATAATGTTGTATTAAAAAATTAAAAAGGGTTTACAATGTTCATTAGTTAATGGATAGGGGTTGGGAAAATAATTCCCCATAATTGAGATTATAATCTTTATGATTTATGTTGTTGAGAAGAATCATTCCCAACAGGAAATATAAATATGTGTATGTCGCTACTACTTAGAGATTATTTCAGAATGGTAATAGGATATTCCTAAGACCATGTTATATAATCTATTCAACTCTATATAACACCAAATATAATCCAATTCTTATTATTATACTATATTTCCACACTCATGTTATAGATAGACTAACCTAATCCCTAATCCTATCTCTAATGAGTATATCCTGGATGAGTGCATTTTTTAACGTATGATGTAACATTTCATAGATGGGTTTCATTTATTTAAAAAAATAGTTTTTTATTTATAATATCATTATTTATAATACAAAACATTATTACTGTAATGTTCATATATAGTTTGGATTCATAACCAACTTATTCTGTAAACAACAATATCCAATTTGGGTTCACTATAAACTTGTTATTCTATAAGGAATATCGAGGACTGGTTCCTTATAAATCATTTATCCTCTTTAGAATATTGAAATTAGGTTCACTACTCACCTTTTATTATACTAAATATTAATAGGTTGGAATTAATTCTAACTTGTGACATAAAATACGATTATATCTTAGGATCCCTACTTAGTTTTTAACTAACATAACATTTATAGAATAAAAAAGTATACAAAAAAAAGAATTAGAGTTAAAATTGAATTTTGTTTATATATGAAACTATGCCATGATAAATGATTTATTATTGGGTGAAGTTTCAGCTAGTGATTTGATAAATTAATATATGTTTTATTACTAGTAGAAAATCGATTTAGATAAAATTTTATAGCCCTAATTTCCACAATAACTCGAGTCCAATTCATGTTCTTATGATCCTATTACAAGTATTATGGTAACTATGTAGTAAGAGGGAAATAATTATCTCTTTAAATAACGTATAAATAAATAACAATTTTTTTAAAAAAATATCCATGATAGCCAAAAAATATTTATAGTTGTTTTAAACCATGACTTCTCACATTAGACCTAATGTCAGAAGAAAAAATTCCATTTGAAAAAATAGAAGTGAAAACCATAAATATTATTTCAAGAATTTAATAAATAAAACACTCCATCCATTTGATGGATGGAATGGACACCACTTACACAAAAATAATAATATGTCTCCAATATTTTAGATTTTGTTAGCCATTATTAATTTGGAACATTCCTTTACAAAAACCATGGAAAAAATATTAATGTCTACCCCAGAGGACACATGTATCATTCGGTTACAATATAACGTATATGTGTTTGTAACATTACCGAACCAAAAAACAACAAACATAGCATCCTAGAGACATAGTAAGACTTTTAGGGTGACTCATTATATATTATAGATCATCTACTAGTGTTAAGGTTCTATATCCTTAAATAGGGAAACGATAATGTCAATATCATAAGAATAAATGTATGAATAATAATATAGAATTCCATAAACAAGACTATAGTGACCAAATAATTTTCACATATTATTCACTTATTTTAATATAGTTATCCAATAATTACATCCAAATATCACGTGGCCTAGTATATTTGGATAACAATTTTCAAAATATATCAAATGATATAAAAATAAAGAATCGTTATTTTATTCTCCACATTGATCTCTTAAATCCATTGGATCTTCCCAAATTGTATAGGATGACATGGGGAATACATAAAATAAATAGGTGAGGTAAAAATACCATTATAGGAATAATCATAAAAATGGAAAATAATGTTTGATTCAAAAGTGTAAGATTATATCACAAATGAGATGGCTCAAGATTAATCACTTGAGAATTATGAAAATTGTATCATAAGATCATGAAAATGTTTGAAATGTGATCAAAACATGCAATATAGCATAAACCAGAGTTACAAAAACCATCCTAGAAAATATCATATGGTGTACAAAGTTACATTACTTGTTATATTTATTACATAATCACATATATGACATCTCTTGAGACAAAAAACATTACCCAATGCATTAGAGTTCTATCTAGGATTACCCATCATATAATTCATATTAGGAACACTCGACACTATCTTGGTACAACTAGTACAGAAAACCTTTTTTACATCGTTATTATTTACGTCAGTTATAAATAACCGATGTGAAAAGCCATAAAATTGCTTTATCACATCGGTTATATTATAAATGACGTAAAAAATGAATTATGTTGATTTATCACGTCAGTTATTTTGTAACCGAAGAGATAAATGAAATATGTCACATTATCAGGTTAGTTATAAAATAACTGATGTGATAAATCAACTATCTCTCTTTATCATATCAGTTTTAAAATAACCAAAGTGAAAGTTAAATTTTCAAATGACTCCAATAACACGTTCTATTTTTTACAATGCGGATTGAAATTTTAAATTTCCACATAATATTTCATATATTTCATTTTTATTTCCACATTGTTTATATAAGAACCAATGTGAAAAATACATTTTTATTACTTATTCAAATTGGTTATTTAATAACCGATCTAAAAAATGTATAGAAAAATATAGATAATTTTCCAATATTTAATTTGAATAGACAGTGAGCTCAAACAAATTTATGGATCAAAATTTATGGCCAACAAAAGTTGAAATTCTATAATACTTTGTTTATAGATGATCATCTTCCGATGGCTATAAGTTTTGATCCGTCAATCCGTTTGAGCTCTGTGACTAGTCAAATCAAATCAAGGAAAATTATCTACAAGTTTGTAAATATTTTTCACATCAGTTATGAAATAAACGATGTGGAAAATTCTTGAAAACAAGTAGATAATTATTTACTCTTCTATTTGAATATTTGAAAATCCTAAACGGAGTTATAGATAAAAAGTTATAGCTATCAAAAGTTGACATTTTTTACGAATTTGTTTAAAGGTGATGAACATTTAATGAACATAACTTTTGATCTTTATGTTTGTTTGATCTCTAAGACATATGAAATAAAAAATTAGGAAAGGATATACATGATTGTTATTTATTTTTTACATCGGATATTTAATAAATGATGTGAAAATAAATTTTCCATCACTTTTTCACGTCAGTTATTAAATAACTGACGCTAAACGACATTTTTCAGGTCGATTATTAAATAACTGACGTGAAAAATCGATGGAAAATTTTATTTTTATATACCCACAACATGGAAAGTTTAATATCTTGTTACGATGGTTATCATAAAACTGTCAT
Organism: Viscum album; assembly: GCA_963277665.1. NCBI lineage: Eukaryota > Viridiplantae > Streptophyta > Magnoliopsida > Santalales > Viscaceae > Viscum > Viscum album. The sequence continues at coordinate 2,102,090,493 of OY728140.1, read as the reverse complement.
GAAAGATAATTTTTATTTCCCGCCAATGCAGAATTTTAAAGTTTTTATAGCGCGACGTCGAAATTTTCGATTTCCACCTAAAAATTTAATATAACATTTTTTTTCATCACATTTATATGTTTTCATTATACACATATGATTAACATTTTAAACTATCATTTCTTTTAACCATCACCATTCCACCAAGATGACTCATTTGATCTCCAACATGAATCCATTATTTCTTCATTCCGGGATCTCATCAAGGTATTTGTTATTATTTTTCAATGATTTATGTTTTTTATTATTTTTCTTAATTATTATACCATTTAAAAATTATTAATTTATTATAATGAATAATAATTTTTTTCATCATAGTAAAACAACAATTCATCCTTCAGATTCAAAAAATCCTTTTAAGATGAAGTTCTTCATTCTACGATCTCATCAAGGTATTTGTTATTATTTTTCAATGATTTATGTTTTTTATGATTAGTTTTATTAATTAATAAAGAATTTAATGATTATTATTTTATTATAAAAAATAATACCATTTCTTGTCATGGAAAAACAAAAAATCCTCCTTTCGATTCATAAAATACTTTTAAGATGAGGCTTTGGTTGTCTCATTCAATTTTTCTTCAGAAAAATTATATATCAATACTATGATAGTCATAACGTTTAATCCATTACTCTATTTGAGCTCTATGACCATTCAAATTGAAAATCATGAAATTATCTACAACATGGTTAACATTGTTTACATTGGTTTTTAAAAAACTGACATAAAAATTCATTTTCACATCGGTTTTTTAAAAATTGAGGTGAGAAATAAAAAAAATAACATCGGTTATTTAATAATAAGTGTTAAATTTCTTGTTTTTTTTGGATTTTTGAGGTTGGTTATTTAAAAAAAAGATGTTAAAAATAGAGTTTTAACGTCATTTTTTTGAAAAAAAGGATGGTCTTTCACATTAGTTTTTAAATAAACTATGTGGAAAATCAGGAAAAAATATTTTTAACATCGGTTAACAAATAAACAATGTCAAGATATTTTTTCACATCGCTCACAAACACGTCGGCTCAAAACTGATGTGAAAAAGCTAAAATAACTAACGTTAGAAACTCTTTTTGTACTAGTGTACACAACTCATAACATGATCATGATTTAGTTTTTCTAAAAAATAAAAATCAACCATAAATAATAAATTAATAAATACCCATGGAAATAAAATGGATTTTATAACCTTTTGTTATATCATAATAAAAATAATTCATAATGAATAAATTTGAGAGATGAACATAGGGAATGTATTTCCCCACCAAATTAAGGAATAATAAGCCAGGAATATATTCGAGAGAGATGTTTACATTATTTAGATTCAATCCATAACATCTATGTTTCACGTCATGAATTAATTTTTTTAAAAGATTACATGTAATAGTTGTTGAAAAAAATTCCCTTTTCACTTTGAAATAAAATATTTATAAATATAATCATTCCATAAACTTTAAAGAAAATATTTTCTATAAATAGAAACATGGAAACATATAATAGAATCACCAAGGCTTTGAGTTCTCACGATAGTGGTCAATTTAGTACATTCTAAATAAATAAAAAGAATAAATATTTCTACACGGTTAACAAATGGTTAAAAAGTGTCTCCTTCAAAAAATGAATGGAATATTAAATTTAATTTTATTTGAAAATTTTAAAATAATGGTAAAGAATGTAATTCATGAATATTATGGTGAAATAAAAAATGGCCTTAAATTTTTTTTAGAAAACATGCATATGGAAGAAAATGTATCTTTAAAAGAAGAGGCAAATGAACTATGATTTTCATAAAAAAAAAATATCAATAATTTTAAGTACCAAAGAGATGAAAATGGGACAATTAAATGAAAATTTCATGACTAACCATATAAGATTAAAATTAAATGGTTTTATTATAAATTTATAAAAAATAGAACAATGCAAATTCATGAAAAATAATCATGAATAAAATGAGATGGAAGCATAACCCCTTACCACTTTGGTAAATTTTGAATCAAAACAAACCATTAATGAGTTATATTAATTTTAACTTAAAATATTATTAATTATGAAGGATTGAAGATATAATTTGTAGAGGGGAATTATATGATCCATTTAAAAAATATTATTTTTTGTAAAACAACATGTGTCTCATTGTAATATGTTTTGAGAGGAAACCCTTACCTCAAGTCTCTGATTTATCGTGTATGTGTTTTATCCTGATTGTAATAAACATATATAAATTATTTTTTTCCTTAATAAAATTTTTCTATGTTTATTAACCTAAAGATAAATGATTTAATTCATTAATTTTAATTTAATTATTTATTACATAATTAGTTATGTCAACATTAATTATTTTAAGGATGTGAAGTTCATAAATTCAAAATGGAATTGTTATCTTGACCATGTTAAACATATTCATTATTAAATTAAGTATATAATTTTTTTGGAAATAATTAAAAATTTTATACATGAATTTTATATTTAAAATGAACCATGAATTATGGTAATGAAAAATGAACCACTTAACAAGAAGGGAGACAGTAGGGTGTACTTACGTATGAGTAATGATTCAATTTTAACGATCATGGTGGAAATACGTTATGTTTTATTTTAACATTCATGAATAATAATAATATAATAAATATCATATTATTTCATTAAATTCGCTTACATATATTATCCATGTGTAGTGTAAATAAATAATGTATCACATCGTTCTGTGAGTCAGTAGCCTGGTATACAGACAAATAATGTTACCATTTTTCAATGGATTATAAGTTATGATGGTATATGATAATTTTATTTTAAAACATTAATAATAATTAATTAATATAATATATAAAAATTAAATTGATCACAATTAATATCCACAAGAGATGATGATAAAAAATGAATAACATCAGTTAATGAGGTGATAGTTTGTCGTGCACATGATCGATAGTTTCATTTCCCATTTTATGGAAAAGGAGATAAATGAATATTATAGAATAAAAATTATAATATAATATTATATATTATATACTATTTTAATTATCTTTTAATTAATAGTAAAAATTTAAAGTTGTGAAATGAATAATGAAAAATAATAAGCCTTGTGATGACAATTACCCTCACTTAAATGAACATCCTTTGGATATCATATCAGTGACTATATGGTTTGTATTTTGGGATATACATAAGTCATATAATTTTCTGAGGGTTTTGGAGAGTTATTTTTTCAGGGTTTCTTCAATAAAACGGCTTCGGAGGTGTGTATAAATGTGGGGAGGGGGATTCCTTTTACAATTGTTGAAGATCTAGACTCTTCTAAACAAAAAAAACTGTTCAATAATTAGGAAGTTTATCTCTAGACAAGATTCTTCAGAAATTTAAAATAAATGATTGGAATAGATATAAGGAAGTTCTAAATCTATAACACTAAAAAGAAACAATTTTTCGAAAAATGAAATTTTCAAGGAAATGAGGATCTGGAATTTTAATGTTAATATGAATAATAATTATATTTATTTAAATTAATATATACATACATGTCATTTTAATAATTTTTAAGTAGTTTTTATTTTAATTAATTAATATTAAGCAACATTATACACATTAAAACAATTTTTAGAAAGTTTGGTTTTCATGTCTAAAAATAAATTCTCTTAAAATCTAGTCTAAAGATGTTTTAAATGTAATTAATTGGATAAAATATAATTGAATAATAATTATCTTAATTTAAAAAAAATTAAAACAATAATGATATAGTGAAATTAAATTCTTTATTAAATATATGATTGTTTTAATAAAATTCAATAATTTTCATTCTTCACTGAAAAAATAAATATTTTCTAAAAACTAGCAAAATAGCAACATAAGTTAATATTGATATTCTAATTTGAAATACTATTTTCTTTTTATGAATATTTTTTCTAAAATTTGAAAAAAATATTTTAAATATTTTCACTAAAAAGTAGATAAAAACTAATTTTGAAAGGAAATGTATTTTTTGTTATAAAATCTCTTTAATACAGCAGATTATTTATTTATTTATAATTTTTATGTAAATTTATATAGAGTAAAAAATTTATATTAATTTTATAATGATGTTAATACTATTCATATCCACCATTTTAACGAATATGTTATATCAAACACATATAGATAATAATATTTTAATATTAAATCACGATTTGTGTAAAATCAGTATTTTAAGTTGAATATGCTATCAAAGATTGTATTAGTTTATAATATAAGACTGTTACATTATACTCCCATAAATAAATTGTGTCCCCTAAATTTTAACATGGGATCAATAATAAACGGTTTCACAGTTAAAAATATCTTTTTGGAAAACCCACATTGTAAAAAGGGTTAACAAATATTCATCATAAAAACAGGGAAACTGAAATACAATGGTCATCACATAAATAGGATTCCCCATAGTATAATATTAATGGGAAGTAACAATAAAAAATTCAAATAAGATCCATTTTGAGGAAAATGTTATACCCCTAATTTTTTTGGAGATAATATACCATTGATTTATGGGAAATGAATAAAATTTTGATTTTGAGATAATTTTCCCATATAGTTTGATTCCTAGAAAATTGAAATAAGGAAATATAAATATCCAAGAAGTAAAATTTCAAAGATTAATAATTTTACACCATTGTCTCTTCTCTTTCACAATTGAATATTATTCAAGATGAATTTTTCATACCTAAAACACTAAAATTAACTTCCAAAAGATAATATGATCCAAACAAATATATCATGATATTCCTCTTATCATTAACAATTAAAAAAATCAAATAATGATTGAAAAAATATAATATAATTACTGAAATCAATATACATTCATATTAATCTCAAATCCAAAGTTCAACATAAATCAGTCGATAACCCTACATCTCAAATAACCTCAAAATTAAAAAAAAATTGATTCTGTTGTTACCTAATTATATTTCATTAAAAACTATATGATATAACTAAGGGTTACATATACCCCAACCCAATGAAACATTTACAAAATTATCATTAATAACATCAAAATCTGAAATATTACAAAATACTTAATCTTAAATATATATTCTCCAAAATAATTTTTTTTTCAATCAAATTATTTATATAAAAAAAATTAATTTATAAATTTTGCATCATGTAGGTTAGTGGTATGTGATCCACCCTTATCTCCTATTGGTTGTGGGTCCAAGCCTCGTGGCCTTTCCAAATGTAATGGGTTATCACCCTACTTGTGGTATTCCTTTTTATAAAGACATGGATAAAAAAATTGATAATAAAATACATATTTCACCTTGATATTTTAATAATATCTAGGGAATATTCTTCAAAAAAAAAATCATAGTAATCAAATTGACTGATTTCTTAACGTCTAAGGGTTTCTATCGATCCCATCCTTTTCGAAAATATAAAATAATATTAATTGACTACAATTTCCTCAACATCAAGAATGTAGAAATGATTATATATTCCTAAATAATGTTTTGTACATAAAATTTCACATTAATAATAAAAAACATCTCTAGGTCATTAGTACCATTAAATATATTCATGTAATGATTTAATGAAAAACTACTATAGAAATATTCATAGATGTTTTTTTGTTTTTTATAACAAAAAAATAATTGATAATAATACTTCTATATTAATTTTACTACATATAAATATATAAATACATTCAGATGAATTATTTCTATAATATACTTCTTTCCTTAATCTGATGTCTAACCTTTAGTTTTGGGCAATGGTTTATATAATTCCCAAGTACCCCATATATATGATAGTGAACTAATTATCAATTAATTTCTTTTTGCCCTTTATTTACACTTAAAAACATCTTCCCCACCATTTGATATATTTTTCCAAATTATTATTCCCTCATTCTAGACAAGTAGGAATCAGAATATGATTTTACTTTACATCATTATCATATTAAATCTTATGAAAAACAAACCTTCTCATCATTGATGTGTTTGGAAAATGAAATGATTTCTAATTATTAATCTAAAGTCTTGATAACTTGTTTTCATAATAAAAATATGACTTACTTTAGCTCGACTCATGTTAGGCATATCATTCAGTAAGTCATCACGTTGCCTATCAGGTTGGTTGTTTGCATGTTTATTCCAATTTATTGCCATCAACTACACAGAAAGGAAAGATGATACTACATTGACATTGAGAATATAAACTTATAAATTAAGATGTGGTAATATATAAATGATAAGTGTATCCTACCTTTTGATTATCTGTGTTTTAATCTAGTTTATCCTTGTTAACATTTCATATTATTTTTTATAACAAAAAAAAATTGTTCATATCATTTCAAACGGTTGGGAATTGTTTTGTTAATTTCCAAAGCATATATCTAGGAAATTTCAATCCAATTATGAAATAAGGCCAATTATCATGCACCACTTGATGATCATATCAATTACAATAAACCCTTTCAAATGTTTTTACCCCTTGGAAGTAAAATGATAAATCCAAATTCCTTTGTTGTATCTAGACATGGATGCAGTTTATTAGAACCCACTCACTCTATACATAGAAAAAATTATATTATATTATTTATAAATATCCTTACCCTTATACATAACTATAAGTTTCTCACTAAATTATTATAGTCATAATCCAAATCATTAACTAAACATTGCTCTAATACTGACTATATATACCTAATATTTGACCCATCTTGTTCTGTGATTTTTAACAAAACCATCTAATAGTTACAAGACAAAGATCATGGGGGCCTAGTGTATTTGGAAAACAATGTTATCAATACATCAAAGTGAGAGTAAAATATAAATTCATTATATTATTCACTATAAGGATATCCAAAATTTATTTAATATCCTAAAACTACATAGAATAATATAGGGAATGCATAAAATTAACACGTCAGGTGAAAATTATAGTAATAGAATAAACATGATGAGGAATCCAATTGGGTGAGTCAAATGTATAACATGATATCAGAAATGGGAAGTGTCAAGAGTAATTACATGGGAGGATTGCATAAATAATTTGGTATTATAATCTCATGACATCATAAGAAATGTGTCAATAATATATAACATGAGACAAACATGAGAAAGAATAACAACCTAAAAAAATAACATGGTGCATAATGTCTCATAACATATTTGGTTTACTCCCAAATCCCATATATGACATCTTAGGAGACTAATAACATTAACTAAAACATTATAGAAATATCTAGGATCACCCATAATATAAGTTATACTAGGCTCACCTCACACTATTTAGGCACATCCATTGTAACATGTTCATGATTTACATGTTCTAAAAAAAGGAAATAAATCTTAAGGCATATAAAATATGTATCCATGGAAAGAAAATGGGTTTCATAATATTGTAACATATTATAATCTGAATATATTTCCCAATTAATAAATTTTAGTGTTGAATATTAGACATTTATTACCCCATAAAATCAAAACATAATAATCATGGTATATTTCTGAGGAACATACATACATAATTTGGAACCAATACATAACATCAATTGTTGTTTTATTTAATAAAACTTTACTTAAAATATTATATAGAATACTTCTTTATAAAATAAAGTCATCACCTTCAAATGTACTAATGAAAAATATAAAAACATTTTAAAAAAATATAGGAAAATTTTAATTTAATAAAAACCTGGTACAATTTTATATTAATACAATATTATTTGAGTGTTCATGAAGCTGTTAATTCTTCACATTCCATATAATTTAAAAGAAAAATTTCATTGACACTACTGTTAAAAAGATGAAAGGGTGAATTTTTCAGAATATCAAAAGAATATTCCACTAACGAAATTTGGTAACAATTCAAACGTGGGAAAAATTCATTAATAAATCATTTTAGGAATGCTAAAAAAATTCTTGAATATGGTTTTAATAAAAATTAATATGGAATTTTTTTTTCAACCGATGAGAGAATTGATGTCATATTTTCTTAAAAACTAATTTTCAATCATTTTAAATACTAATGAGTGGATAGTTTTACTATTAAAAAAATATTTCCAAAATAACCTATGGAAAAAAATGAAATGGTTTTATTAGACCTTAATAAAATAATTTATTATAATATAAATTCAATCATAAACAATCCTGATTAAAATGACATTGAAACATACACATTTACCACATTAGTATCTTTTTAATAATAATATACCATGAATAAATGAGATGTATTTATCATAAAATATAATTAATCTTGAAGGAGTAATTATATAATATGTAAAGGGTAATTGTAAACATTATTTATAATAAATTATCATCATAAAAGAACTTGATTCCCAAGGAAAGATGTTTTGAAAAAAACACTTACATTGGGTCTAGGTTTTATCAGGTAGATATTTTATATCATGTATATTAATCTTTTATAAATAATCTTTTCCCTAAGAAAAATTTCATGGTATAATACCCTATACAAAAAATATTTAGTTGAGTTATTTTAATGATATCTTTAATTATATATTCACCTATGTCCATGTCATGTGTTTTGAGAATGTTAAATTTATAAATTAAAAAAGACATTGGTGTGTTGTCCCTATTAAAATATGTCATTTTTCCATATTCTACAAAATAATTATCATGAAATAATTATCATATTTATTCATAAATTATTTTTTAAAAATCTTTAATAAAATATGATTATGAAAAAAATTAACTATGTTACAATAATGGAGATGATAGCCATACATACTCATGAGAAAAATTTTAATTTTCTAAAGATCACAATAGAAATAATGTAAGTTTTATTTTTAATTGAAATAATGATAATAATATATAAAATTCATAAATAAAATATTATTTCATTAAAGACACGTTCATATTCTATACATGTAATGTTGTAATAAAAAATGATTCGCATCGCTTCACAAGATTGTAGTTCATTGTACACATGAAAGTTTTAATGATTTTGCATTGGATTGTAAGTTTAGAAGATATATGGATTTCTAATTTTTAATATTTAGTAATATATCATGAATATCATTTATAAACATTAAATTTATCATTATGAATATACATGATAATAAATGAGGGAAAATGAATGACATCGGTTCGTGAGGTGGTAATCCATCATACACACTATCAAATATTTTATTTCATATTTTATAGAATAAGAGATGATGTATATTATGAAATAAAAATAATAATGTATCACTATATAGTATATATTGGTGTTATTATATTGAAATATTTATGACATAATTGAATGTGGGAAAAAAAAGAATGTTCTCTGTGAAGATTATTACAAACCATTATACCACAACACAAACCATTTTTATTTTATTGAAAATACACTTTGAGGGTGAGTGGGAACCTACAAAACATCCTCCATCAATAAGTCACAACCATACAAAAAACATCCATTACATAGTTCAAAGTTCCAAACATAAAACATCACCCTTCATCACGCCAAGCCCACAACACAAACCATTTTTATTTTATCACATCATTTTTAAAATAACCAAAGTGAAAGTTAAATTTTCAAATGACTCTAATAACACATTCAATTTTTTACAATGTGGATTTAAATTTTAAATTACCACCTAATATTTCTTATATTTCATTTTTATTTCCACATTGGTTATATAAGAACCAATGTGAAAAATACATTTTTATTACTTCTTCAAATTGGTTATTTAATAACCGATCTATAAAATGTATAGAAAAATGTAGATAATTTTTAAATATTTAATTTGAATAGACACTGAACTCAAACCAATTTATGGATCAAAATTTATGGCCATCAAAAGTTGAAGTTCTTTAATACTTTGTTTATAGATAATCATCTTCCGATGGCTATAAGTTTTTGATCCGTAAATCCGTTTGAGCTCTATGACTAGTCAAATAAAATAAAGGAAAATTATCTACATGTTTGTAAATATTTTTCACATCATTTATGAAATAAATGATGTGAAAAATTCTTGAAAACAAGTAGATAATTTTTTACGCTTCTATTTGAATATTCGCGGATCCTAAACGGAGTTATAGATAAAAAGTTATAGCTATCAGAAGTTGACATTTTTTACGAATTCGTTTAAATGTAATGAACATTAAATGGACATACCTTTTGATCGTTATGTTTGTTTGATCTCTAAGATAGATGAAATAGAAGATTAGGAAAGGATATACATGATTGTTTTTTATTGTTTACATCGGCTATTTAATAACTGACAGTAAAATCAATTTTCCATCAAATTTTCACTTCATTTATTAAATAACTGACACTAAACCAGATTTTTAACATCGATTATTAAATAAGTGACGTGAAAAATCGATGGAAAATTTTATTTTTATATACCCAGAACATGGAAATTTTAATATCTTGTTACGATGGTTATCATAAAACTGTCGTGAAAGATAATTTTTATTTCCCGCCAATGCATAATTTTAAAGTTTTTACAGCGCGACGTCGAAATTTTCGATTTCCACCTAAAAATTTAATATAACATTTTTTTCCATCACATTTATATGTTTTAATTATACAAATATGATTAAAATTTTAAACGATCATTTCTTTTAACCATCACCATTCCACCAAGACGACTCGTTTGATCTCCAACATTAATCCATTATTTCTTCATTCCGGGATCTCATCAAGGTATTTGTTATTATTTTACCATGATTTATGTTTTTTATTAATTTTCATAATTATTATACGGTTTAAAAATTATTAATTTATTATAATGAATAATAATTTTTTTCATCACAGTAAAACAACAATTCAACCTTCAGATTCAAAAAATCCTTTCAAGATGAAGTTCTTCATTCTACGATCTCATTAAGGTATTTGTTATTATTTTTCATTGATTTATGTTTTTTATGATTAGTTTTATTAATTCATATAGCATTTAATGATTATTATTTTATTATAAAAAATAATACTGTTTCTTGTCATGGAAAAACTAAAAATCCTCCTTTCGATTCATAAAATACTTTTAAGATGAGGCTTTGGTTGTCTCATTCAATGTTTCTTCAGAAAAATTATATATCAATACTATGATAGTCACAACTTCTAATCGATAACTCTGTTTGAGCTCTATGACCATTCAAATTGAATATCATGAAATTATCTAAAACATGGTTAACATTGTTTACATTGTTTTTTAAAAAACTGACATAAAAATTCATTTTCACATCGGTTTTTTAAAAATTGAGTGGAAAAATCATGAAAATAACATCGATTATTTAATAATCGATGTTAAATTTATTGTTTTTTTTTGGATTTTTGAGGTTGGTTATTTAAAAAAAAGACGTTAAAAATATAGTTTTAACGTCATTTTTTTGAAAAAATTATGGTCTTTCACATCAGTTTTTAAATAACCTACATAGAAAATAAGGAAAAAATATTTTTAACATCGGTTCATAAATAAACAATGTCAAGATATATTTTTTACATCGCTCACAAACACGTCGGCTCAAAACTGATGTGAAAAAGCTAAAATAACTGATGTTAGAAACTATTTTTCTACTAGTGCACACAACTCATAACATGATCATGATTTAGTTTTTCTACAAAATAAAAATCAACAATAAAGAATAGAATAATAAATACCCATGGAAATAAAATGGATTTTATAACCTTTTGTTATATCATAATAAAAATAATTCATAATGAATAAATTTGAGAGATGAACATAGGGAATGTATTTTCCCACCAAATTAAGGGATAATAAGCCAGGAATATATTCGAGAGAGATTTTTACATTATTTAGATTCAATACATAACATCTATGTTTCACGTCATTAATTAATTTTTTTAAAATATTACATGTAATAGGTGTTGAAAAAAATACCCTTTTCACTTTGAAATAAAATATTTATAAATATAATCATTTCTTAAATTTATAGAAAATATTTTCTATAAATAGAAACATGGAAACATATAATAGAATCACCAAGGCTTTAAGTTCTCATGATAGTGGTCAATTTAGTATATTCTAAATATGTAAAAAGAATTAATATTTCTACACGGTAAACAAATGGTTAAAAAGTGTCTCCTTTGAAAAATGAATAGAATATTAAATTTAAATTTATTTGAAAAATTTAAAATAATGGTAAAGAATGTATTTCATGAATATTATGGTGAAATAAAAAATGGTCTTAATTTTTTTTAGAAAACATGCATATGGAAGAAAATGTATTTTCAAAAGAAGAGACAAATGAACTATGATTTTCATAAAAAATATCAATAATTTTAAGTACCAAAGAGATGAAAATGGGACAATTAAATGAAAATTTCATGACTAACCATATGAGAATAAAATTAAATGGTTTTATTATAAATTTATAAAGAAATAGAACAATGAAAATTCATGAAAAAAATCAAGAATAAAATGAGATAGAAGCATAACCCCTTACCACTTTGGTAAATTTTGAATCAAAACAAACCATTAATGAGTTATATTAATTTTAACTTAAAATATTATTAATTATGAAGGATTGAAGATATAATTTGTAGAGGGGAATTATATAATCCATTTAAAAAATGTATTTTTATAAAACAACATGTGTCTCATTGTAATATGTTTTGAGAGGAATCCCTTACCTTAAGTCTCTGATTTATCGTGTATGTGTTTTATCCTGATTTTTATAAACATATATAAATTATTTTTTTCCTTAATAAATTTTTTCTATGTTTATTAACCTAAAGATAAATGATTTAATTCATTAATTTTAATTTAATTATTTATTACATAATTAGTTATGTCAACATTAAGTATTTAAGGATGTGGAGTTCATAAATTCAAAATGGAATTGTTATCATGAACATGTTAAACATATTGATTATTAAATTAAATATATAATTTTTTTTGGAAATAATTTAAATTTTTATACATGAATTGTATATTTAAAATGAACTGTGAATTATGGTAATGAAAAATGAACCACTTAACAAGAAGGGAGATAGTAGGGTGTACTTACATATGAGTAATGATTCAATTTTAACGATCAAGGTGGAAATACGTTATGTTTTATTTTAACATTCATGAATAATAATAATATAATAAATATCATATTATTTCATTAAATTCGCTTACATATATTATCCATGTGTAGTGTAAATAAATAATGTATCACATCGTTCTGTGAGTCGGTAGCCTGGTATACAGACAAATAATGTTACCATTTTTCAATGGATTATAAGTTATGATGGTATATGATAATTTTATTTTAAAAAATTAATAATAATTAATTAATATAATATATAAAAATTAAATTGATCACAATTAATATCCACAAGAGATGATGATAAAAAATGAATAACATCAGTTCATGAGGTGATAGTTTGTCGTACACATGATCGATAGTTTCGTTTCCCATTTTATGGAAAAGGAGATAGATGAATATTATAGCATAAAAATTTTAAAATAATATTATATATTATATACTATTTTAATTATCTTTTAATTAATAGTACAAATTTAAAGTTGTAAAATGAATAATGAAAAATAATAAGCCCTATGATGACAATTACCCTCACTTAAAAGAACATCCTTTGGATATCATATCAATGACTATATGGTTTGTATTTTGGGATATACATAAGTCATATAATTTTGCTTAGGGTTTTGGAGAGTTATTTTTTCAGGGTTTCTACAATAAAAAGGCCTCGTAGGTGTGTATAAATGTGGGGAGGGGGATTCCTTTTACAATTGATGAAGATCAAGACTGTTCTAAACAACAAAAACTATTCAATAATTAGGAAGTTTATCAATAGACAAGATTATTCTGAAATTTAAAATAAATGATTAGAATAGATATAAGGAAGTTCTAAATCTATAACACTAAAAAGAAACAATTTTTCAAAAAATGAAATTTTCAAGGAAATGAGGATCCGGAATTTTAATGTTAATATGATTAATAATTATATTTTTTTAAATTAATATATAAATACATATCATTTTAATAATTTTTAATTAGTTTTTATTTTAATTAATTAATATTAAGCAACATTATACACATTAAAACTATTTTTAGAAAGTTTGGTTTTCATGTCTAAAAATAAATTCTCTTAAAAGCTAGTCTAAAGATGTTTTAAATGTAATTAATTGGATAAAATATAATTGAATAATAATTATCTTAATTCAAAAAAATTTAAAACAATAATGATATAGTGAAATTAAATTCTTTACTAAATATAGGATTGTTTTAATAAAATTCAATAATTTTCATTCTTCACTGAAAAAATAAATATTTTCGAAAAACTACCAAAATAGAAATATAAGTTAATATTGATATTATAATTTGAAATACTATTTTCGTTTTATGAATATTTTTTCTAAAATTTGTAAAAAATATTTTAAATATTTTCACTAAAAAGCAGATAAAAACTAATTTTTAAAGGAACTTTATTTTTTGTTATAAAATCTCTTTAATACAGCAGATTATTTACTTATTTATAATTTTTATGTAAATTTATATAGACTAAAAAAATTATATAAATTTTATAATGATGTTAATACTATTCATATCCACCATTTTAACGAATATGTTATATCAAACACATATAGATAATAATATTTTAATATTATATCACGATTTGTGTAAAATCAGTATTTTAAGTTGAATATCCTATCAAACATTGTGTTAGTTTATAATATAAGACTGTTACATTATACTCCCATAAATAAATTGTGTCCCCTAAATTTTAACAAGGGATCAACAATAAACAGTTTCACTATTAAAAATATCTTTTTGGAAAACCCACATTGTAAAAAGGGTTAACAAATATTCATCATAAAAATAGGGAAAGTGAAATACAATGGTCATCACATAAGTAGGATTCCCTATAGTATAATATTAATGGGAAGTAACAATAAAAAATTCAAATAAGATCCATTTTGATGAAAATGATATACCCCTAATTTTTTAGGAGATAATATACCATTGATTAATGGGAAATGAATAAAATTTTGATTTTGAGATAATTTTCCCATATAGTTTGGTTCCTAGAAAATTGAAATAAGGAAATATAATTATCCAAGAATTAAAATTTCAAAGATTAATAATTTTCCACCATTGTCTTATCTCTTTCACAATTGAATACTATTCAAGATGAATTTTTCATGCCTAAAACACTAAAATTAACTTCCCAAAGATAATATGATCCGAAAAATGATATCATGATATTCCTCTTATCATTAACAATTATCAAAATAAAATAATGGTTGAACAATTATAATATAATTATTGAAATCAATATACATTCATATTAATCTCAAATCCAAAGTTCAACATAAATCAGTCGATAACCCTACATCTCAAATAACCTCAAAATTAAAAAAAATTGATTCTGTTGTTACCTAATTATATTTCATTAAAAACTATATGATATAACTAAGGGTTACATATACCCCAACCTAATGAAACACTTCTAAAATTATCATTAATAACATCAAAATCTGAAATATTACAAAATAATTAATCTTAAATATATATTCTCCAAAATAAATTTTTTGTTTTTCAATCAAATTATTTATATAAAAATAATGAATTTATAAATTTTGCATCATGTAGGTTAGTGGTATGTGATACACCCTTATCTCCCATTGGTTGTGGGTCCAAGCCTCGTGGCATTTCAAAATGTGATGGGTTATCACCCTACTTGGGGTATTCCTTTTTATAAAGACATGGATAAAAAAATTGATAATAAAATACATATTTCACCTTGATATTTTAATAATCTCTGGGGAATATTCTTCAAAAAATCATAGTAATCAAATTGACCGATTTCTTAACGTCTAAGGGTTTCTATCGATCCCATCCTTTTTGAAAATATAAAATAATATTAATTGACTACAATTTCCTCAACATCAAGAATTCAGAAATGATTATATATTCCTAAATAATTTTTTTTACATAAAATATCACATTAACAATAAAAAAATCTCTAGGTCATTAGTACCATTCAATATATTCATATAAATATTTAAAGAAAAATTACTATAGAAATATTCATAGATGTTTTTTTTATTTTTTATAACAAAAAAATCATTGATAATAATACTTCTATAATAATTTTACTACGTATAAATATATAAATACATTCAGATGAATTATTTCTATAATATACTTCCTTCCTTAATCTGATGTTTAACCTGTAGTTTTGAGCAATGTTTTATATAATTCCCAAGTACCCCATATATATGATTGTGAACTAATTATCAATTAATTACTTTTTTGCCATTATTTACACTTAAAAACATCTTCCCCACCATTTGATATATTTTTCAAAATTATTATTCCCTCATTATAGACATGTAGGAATCAGAATATGATTTTATTTTACATCATTATCATATTAAATCTTATGAAAAACAAACCTTCTCATCATTGATGTGTTTGGAAACTCAAATGATTTCTAATTATTAATCTAAATTCTTGATAACTTGTTTTCATAATAACAATATGACTTAATTTAGCTTGACTCATGTTAGGCATATCATTCAGTAAGTCATCACATTGCCTATCAGGTTGGTTGTTGGCATGTTTATTCCAATTTATTGCCATCAACTACACAGAAAGGAAAGACGATACTACATTGACATTGAGAATATAAAATTATAAATTAAGATGTGGTAATATATAAATGATAAGTGTATCCTACCTTTTGATTATCTATGTTTTAATCTAGTTTATCATCATTAACATTTCATATTATTTTTTATAACAAAAACAATTGTTCATATCATTTAAAATGGTTGGGAATTGTTTTATTAATTTCCAAAGCATATCTCTAGGAAATTTCAATCCAATTATGAAATAAGGCCAATTATCATGCACCACGTGATGATCATATCAATTACAATAAACCATTTTAAATGTTTTTACCCCTTGGAAGTAAAATGATAAATCCAAATTCCATTGTTGTATCTAGATATGGATGCAGTTTATTAGAACCCACTCACTCTATACATAAAAAAAATTATATTATATTATTTATAAATATCCTTACCCTTATACATATCTATAAGTTTCTCACTAAATTATTATAGTCATAATCCAAATCATTAACTAGACATTTCTCTAATACTGACTATATATAACTATTATTTGACCCATCTTGTTCTGTGATTTTTAACAAAACCATCTAATAGTTACAAAGAAAAAGATCATGGGGGCCTAGTGTATTTGGAAAACAATGTTAGCAACACATCAAAGTGAGAGTAAAATTAAAATTCATTATATTATTCACCATAATGATATCCAAAATTTATTTAATATCCTAACACTACATAGAATAATATAGGGAATACATAAAATTAACATGTCAGCTGAAAATTAGAGTAAGAGAATAAACATGATGAGGAATCCAATTGGGTGAGTCAAATGTATAACATGATATCATAAATGGGAAGTGTCAAGAGTAATTACATGGGAGGATTGCATAAATAATTTGGTATTATAATTTCATGACATCATAATAAATGTGTCAATAATATATAACATGAGACAAACATGAGAAAGAATAACAACATAAAAAAAATATCATGATGCATAATGTCTCATAACATATATGGTTTACTCCCAAATCCCATATATGGCATCTTAGGAGACTAATAACATTAACCAAAACATTATAGAAAAATCTAGGATCACCCATAATATAAGTTATACTAGGCTCACCTCGCACTATTTAGGCACATCCATTGTAACATGTTCATGATTTACATGTTCTAAAAAAAGGGAATCAATCTTAAGGCATATAAAATATGTATCAATGGAAAGAAAATGGGTTTCATAATATTGTAACATATTATAATTAGAATATATTTCCCAATTAATAAATTTTAGAGTTGAATACTAGAAATTTATTACCCCATAAATTCAAAACATAATAATCATGGTATATTTCTGAGGAACATACATACATAATTTGGAACCAATACACAACATCAATTGTTGTTTTCTTTAATGAAACTGTACTTAAAATATTATATAGAATACTTCTTTATAAAATAAAGTCATCACCTTCAAATCTACTGATGAAAAATATAAAAACATTTAAAAAAATTATAGGAAAATTTTAATTTAATAAAAAATGGTACAATTTTATATTAATACAATATTATTTGAGTGTTCATGAAGCTGTGAATTCTCCACATTCCATATAAATTAAAAGAAAAATTCCATTGACACTGCTGTTAAAAAGCTGAATGGGTGAATTGTTCATAATATCAACAGAATATTCCACTAACGGAATTTGGTAACAATTCAAACATGGGAAAAATTCATTAATAAATCATTTTAGGAATGCTAAAAAAATTCTTGAATAATGTTTTAATAAAAATTGATATGGAATTTTTTTTTCAATCGATGAGAGAATCAATGTCATCATTTCTTAAAAACTAATTTTCAATCGTTTTAAATACTAATGAGTGGATAGTTTTACTATTAAAAATTATTTCCAAAATAACCTATGGAAAAAATTGAAATGGGTTTATTAGTCCTTAATAAAATAATTTATTATAATATAAATTCAATCATAAACAATCCTGATTAAAATGACATTGAAACATACACATTTACCACATTAGAATCTTTTTAATAATAATATACCATGAATAAATGAGATGTATTTATCATAAAATATAATTAAGTATGAAGGAGTAATGATGTAATATGTAAAGGGTAATTGTAAACATTATTTATAATAAATTATCATCATAAAAGTACTTGATTCCCAAAGAAAGATGTTTTGAAAAAAACACTTACATTGGGCCTAGGTTTAATCAGATAGATATTTTATATCATGTATATTAATATTTTATAAATAATATTTTCCCTAAGGAAAATTTCATGGTTTAATACCCTATAGAAAAAACATTTAGTTGAGTTATTTTAATGATATCTTTAATTATATATTCACCTATGTCCATATCATGTGTTTTGAGAATGTTCAATTTATAAATTAAAAAAGACATTGGTGTGTTGTCCCTATTAAAATATGTCATTTTTCCATATTCTACAAAATAATTATCATGAAATAATTATCATATTTATTCATAAATTATATTTTAAAAATCGTTAATAAAATATGATTATGAAAAAAATTAACTATGTTACAATAATGGAGATTATAGGCGTACATACTCATGAAAAAAATTTAAATTTTCTAAAGATCATGATAGAAAGAATGTAAGTTTTATTTATAATTGAAATAATGATAATAATATTTAAAATTCATAAATAAAATATTATTTCATTAAAGACACATTCATATACTATACATGTAATGTTGTAATAAAAAATGATCCGCATCGCTTCACAAGATTGTAGTTCATCGTACACATGAAAGTTTTAATGATTTTGCATTGGATTGTAAGTTTAGAAGATATATGGATTTATAATTTTTAATATTTAGTAATATATCATGAATATCATTTATAAACATTAAATTTATCATTATGAATATATATAATAAGAAATGAGGGAAAATGAATGACATCGGTTCGTGAGGTGGTAATCCATCGTACACACTATCAACTATTTTATTTCATATTTTATAGAAGAAGAGATGGATGTATATTATGAAATAAAAATAATAATGTATCACTATATAGTATATATTGGTGTTATTATATTGAAACATTTATGACATAATTGAATGTGGGAAAAAAAGAATGTTCTCTGTGAAGATTATTACAAACCATTATACCACAACACAAACCATTTTTATTTTATTGAAAATCCACTTTGAGGGTGAGTGGGAACCTACAAAACATCCTCCATCAATAAGTCACACCCATACAAAAAACATCCATTACATAGTTCAAAGTTCCAAACATAAAACATCACCGTTCATCACGCCAAGCCCACATATTCCAAAATTAAAAAGAACCTTCATCAAAGAAAATCCAATATTTATCGCTTCGGACTACGCCACTAGAGACCAACCATTGAAACTTTTTAATTTCTACCAGAGAAACCAACCATTGAAACTTAAAAATTCAAAAGGCACTTCTTAGACCTCTTTGGGCCATGAAATACTGAGCAACGGGTAAGAAAAAATCTTACATCGAGAAAAGTCCCATCGAATAAGACGCACCTACCATGCTGTCGTCTCCATCAAACCAGCCACCGTCATTGTCTCCTCATCCTATCATCAGTACCCCGGTGGTCATGACTAACCACACCGGCAACCAGGAACCAGAACATTTGCCATCAATTCTATCGAACCAAACCGAACCAACACAATAAAAGCCTTCCAGAACCAATGAAATGACACTTGAATGAATGAACCACTAGTAAACAGAAATAGATCTAGAGTTAAGGAAGCCCACTCCAGTAACACCTCCTAAAAATCTGTCAACCACTCGAACAACACATCCCAAAACCTGCTCTTGAGCCATCGTACCAGACTGACTTGGAAGGGGCGAAGGAACTTGGAGTCCGGGCAGAGTTTGAATAGATGACGAAATCTATAGCGGGCCGCACCAATATAGGACCCTCCTTCCTCCATGTATCCACCAAACTGATTACCAATCCAGCCATCACGAATAGAACAGCTAGATCCAAAATTCCAAAGGCAGCTATCAGAGACACCAACATCGAACGATAAGTCATCTCGGATGACGAGGACAAAAGAAAAGAACCACAAACTGAAACCCAAAGAACCGGGGAGAAATGAAACCCTAAGTAACAAGGATAACCAAAAAGGGGCGTGGCTCCAGGAGCTCCGGTAAACCGACCGCAGCCACCAGCACATCCTAAACCACCAAAAAGAACACTGAAAAAGACTAAGAATGGGGTCCATCACGGTTGATTCAGTCGGCAGAGCAGAAGTGGTATGTGATTGAAAACCCGGAAGCAGGAGACATAGACCCAAAAAGGAAGAGAAAAAATAGGATACCCTAAGGGAAGAACTGCGGAAGGAGTGATCGGGAGGTGCTCCTCACGGAGCGCGCCAGAACCCTAGCGAACAAGTAGAACCAAAAAGGGACGTGGCTCTAGGAGCTCGGGTGAACCAAATGCAGCAACCATCACATCCCAAACCACAAAAAAGAATGCCAAACAAGACCAAAAATGGGGTCTAGCAAGGTGGATTCAGTCGGCAGAGCAGAAATAGAATGTGATTGGGACCCTGGGAAGCAAGAGACACTACCCCAAAGAAGGAAGAGAAAAAACAGGATACCCCAAGGTAAGAAATGCGAAAGGAGGGATCGAGAGGACTGGAGAGAGATCCTCAGCGACAGAGAAGCGCAATAGAACCCTAGTGAAGGGAAACACTGAGAGTGACAGGGGAGTCGGGGGAGTGAGGGGCCATTTCTTTCCTTTAAATGTAAAAAAACCAATACTCTCCTAACCATTATATGAACTTCCTTTGGATCTCTTATTAAGGAACATGATGATGATATTTTAGCAATAAAATAAGACATATAATGTTTATAAGGACTATATAGAGGGGTTTTTTACATTTTTGTAGAGAAAAATTGTTTTATGGTTGTCAAGAAGTGTGGGTAGGGGGTTCCCTTTTATAATTGAGGTGGATTGTCAATTTTTTAAATACCCAAACTATTCAATAAATCATATGTCACTCTTAAGAGAAGTGCCAAAAAATTAAAAAAGGGATTGAAAGATATATAAGGCACTACCACACACCATAGACTAAAAAGAATCACGTTTTAATCATTTTATTCAATTCCCATTAATTTTACTCAATTGTACCATTTTAATTTTTATTTACAATGGTAACTATTTTTCTATTTTTTTATTCATTGAAAAAATTTATGTAAAATTTATTCTATATTACAAATTATGATTATTTAAAAAATAGTATCAATTTTAACAATTCAAATTCATAGTGGTTTCATAATTTAATTGACATTAAAACTTTCAAGTGTGATGAAATGTGGTTTTATGACTGACTGAAACTTTCTTTTTATTATAAAATGAGGTTGATCACACACCACCCTGAAAAACAGCCTCAAATAGAACAGAAGTGATGCAAACCAAGTGTGCCCCTTGAAAAAATGAGTTACACCCCGCAGGAAGAGAACCTGTACAAGAATAAACAATAAGCTCATCCTCTGGGCTCCCCCTTAGGGACAACACATCTGACGCCAAATTTTCCTCCCTCCAACAATGCTGATTGATCCTCCCAAAATCCGTAGCAACTGCACAGATGCGAAGAACATAATCTAGTTCCCATGGTGGATCCTAACTTCCACCTACCGCACAAACCAAAACTACAGAATCCGTTTCAACTTCAGCCACCAGAAAGACAGCCCTCCGACACACTTGAAGTCCTTCCAGAAGAGCCCTAGCCTCAGCACCCAAAGAACATCCTGGACCAAAATATGCACTAAAGGCGATCAAAACTAAGCCGCTTGAGTCTCCTAACAATCATCCATCTCTCATGATCCCAAAAATTAGTGATCCATAAACATTCAGCTTTAAACCTCGACAGGGCGACCACCATCTGATCCACTGGCCTTCCAGTCGGTCACGCATGGGAAAATCATTCGGACTAAAAGATCGAATCAGGTGAGCACTCCCTCTCAACAGAGAACCCATCTCGACCAAGAGTGACTTAATCTGGACTCATAGGTACTGAGTAGAGCATCGGTCACCCATCTGAGACCGATTCCTCACCACCCAGATAATCCATCAAATGTAGGAAAGAATAACACACCTCTTCTTGCATGTGATGGGATCCGATCCATTGAGCCATGCATTCAAAAAGTCATGAATATTGGTGAAACCAGAATGCAAATTCGATAGGGGAAGGAAGTTAGACCAAAGAAACCTAGCTCAATCACTCTGGAAAAACAGATGTACCACATTTTCACTATGAGGGTCGTCGCAGCACTGGCACCGTGAGGAACATTATGCACTTTAAAAATATTTTAAGAATAAAGAGTTTTAAATCCTGAAAATAATAATATATGAAAATATATTACAAAGATTATTTAAACGTAATTAATTTAATAAGATTGGGCTATAAAATACTTAGGTAAATTAGAAATCAAAATAAATTAATATTGATACTTTTAAATTTCTAAATTTATTAAATATAAATGAAAGGTATACAAAAAATCTATATTTATCACTTGGTGAAGAAAAATAAATATTTAATGAAAAATCACAAACTTTCACCCCCTGTTAATATCCATATTTTCATTAAAAAAATATTATAATTTCATAAAATATAATTTCTATAATTTCTAAAAAATAATTATATTATTTTTTCATAAAAAATATTAAATGGATATTTGGAAGGAAACATATCTTTTCTTAGAATATAATAAATTTATTTTAGTTTCGAGCTTATATATTGAGAATTTGTAAATAAATTTATTTTCAGTTGTACCTTTATATATATTCCATAAGTATTAAATAAGGTTAATACCCAACAATATAATATCTAGGACATATTAGCGGGATTTAAATAATAAAATTTTAATAATATATTACTGTTCGTTTAAACCTAGTGTTGCGTATTGAATATACATTGGATTATAGTGTAAATTTATAATATAGAGGTTTTACATGAAAAATATAGTACAAATTTGAAATTTATAGGGAAACTATATCAGTAAAAATAATATACATTAGTATAGAATAAGAAATTGAACTATTATATAAAAGAAATTCATATAATAAATAAGGTATTTCATATTGGATTGATCATATATAAAAATATTTTAATGAAATAAGAACCACTTAACGATGATTCAATAGTACCCAAAAACATACCATGGTGAGATCACCAAAATCCTTTCTAGTTAATCCTCCCAAATGACTTTATAAAACATACTCAACTTATATGATAGAAATTTATGTTCTACAACAATATAGTTGAACATATATGGTATTATAAAAATATAAATAACGTAATACTAATTTTCCCTATAATATATTCAAAAAAAATACTATAAATAATCATGATAAAATTAAATTACCAATGAATAAAATATGTATATAAAAATTCAGGTAATCCTATGCTAATTGGGACACTATGACACCCAAACCAACCAACATTAGACAGTGTGAATGAATTGCATTCATCATACCTTAAGGAGTCTAGATCGTGTCCACATTTTTAATGGTACTATCCATTAACAATAACATTTGGAAGAGGAATTAACACACAATCATCTCACAGACACGTTTTTGTATTATCTAACTCACTATCATCCCCTAGAAATACTATGTATATGACCTAACTCACTATCAACCCTATGAAAAACTGTGTGGATGACGTAACTCACATTTATTTCCTATAAAGACTAGTATAAGGTACTCATCCCACAATTTCCATCTACCATCCAAACAACCATTGGAAGAGAAGCTTCACCCACAATAACACCGGATCAAATCATATTTTGGATGGATAAAAAAGAACTTTATGTAACAAACTTACCATTGTTATCACTCTACCAAGAATAATCCAAAATCATAGTTCGTGGTAGATAATATGTATACTCTCAAATATAGAATCGATCCACAATGGATAAACTATCCGAGACTTAAGACATCAAATCCATTTATCAGCACTAAATGACCACTAAACATATTTTTTTTAATACGACATGTCACACTTACTCTAAAAAGACACCATCTTACACATATCATAAATTAGAGACAACAATAAGCATTACACATCAAATGATCTACATTCCCCTAAACTTGATAATAATCAATCACAAAAAATAGAGGGAAATTTCACTTTAATTCCAGCGTATTCTTTACAAACCACCAAGCTCTAATACATAACACAAACCCATCACCATCATCATCCCATGATCCTACTCAATATTGACACCAAATTCAACTATTATGTCACACAAGGACATCAACTAAAGGTTTATTCCATAATCTACATCATTACATACATGAAGAGAAACCTATGGTCAATATAACATGCCTCCATAATTCCGTCAATGGTGGCCAAAGGTAATACCAAAATAAAATTCTAATCCATTGAACAACTAGTAAAACCCCTTACTCTTAGTTGATATTTTTTTTAATAAACCGCATAACATATGACTTAAATATATCTAAATTGGAGATTCAATCATAGTTAGATCAAATTTATTTCCTTCCAACATAATGGATGGTTTACTCATAACAATACCATCAATATGGGTGTGTTAACTCAATCTATAAAAAATGTGAGGATTTATTTAATTAAAAAAGGGAATAAATTTATATTACCTTTAAATATATCAAACCATGTTCCTTAGAATTACTTCAACTAATTTTGGATAATTCCAAATAGAAATATATTACCAAAGAGGCCATCAAAAAATCAAACCCATACATGGCCTCTATAAATGGATCATGGGAGCCCATCCTAGGACCTTTGAAATATATCACAAACATAGAGACATATCGAGTTTCTATTTTAAACAATGTATCTAATATCCCCAGGATTCATGGAAATTACACACTCATAAAATCACATGAACTAGTATAGAACACTAATTATAGTTCAAATGGGCTTTTCTTATTTTAAATAAATATTCCATATCCTCTCAATCCACATTATGTAATCCATAATCTAGAAATCAATTCATGTATTCATAAAACATGTGAAAACATGACACATACTGTTATATATTTAATGTAATATCTACCACATTTAAATAGGATTTTCCCTCACACTATCATGGATGGATCCGTTATTTTTTTCTAGAAAATGAAAAATCTGAAAAAATCCCCAGTTTTTTATTAAGGGTGAAGAAACACTAAATTAAATGATTAACAAAAAATAAAAGGCCATGCGATATTATCCTTAAATTTTTATTCCATTTCCATTTTTGGATTGATAATTTGATAATAAATAGATCCTCCTGAGTAAGAAGAAGACCAAAGAAGAATCAAGCTCATCTCTTGGTTTATGTAGTATAACAAAGGGGAGGGTGTGTGTTTATATATATATATATATAAACCCAATAAACCTTATTTTTAAAAAATTAAAAAAAATACATTGGGAACCTCTTGGATGGATACTATTTTACTAGTGGTTAAGTACTAAGCATGTAAACCCTACTATAAATCCCAATATATATCGAGTATAAGTCCTTTGAGCATTTGATGGTATTAATAGTTTAATAAAAAACCCACCATAACACACTGGTAAACAATGGTACCATATATATTTATAAATAGTCCAATTGTTTTTAAACATCAACCAAACTTGTAAATTTCCCCTAATACTCTATCCTTACCTACAATCATCTTAAAATATTACATTTAGGGTAGAAATGAAAATATAAATATTTGAATTTTAAAATATTCCTACCATAGTTCTTCGAGTGTCTAGATTATCTTGATTCATCAGAAATATAAAAACATATATGATCAAAAAAATACCAAAAATATTCCGAATCATCCATGATAGTCATCTTATAGCATTTGAAAACTACCATCCCATTGTTCGGAAACAATTTCCACCCTTCTTATTCGATATCAACATGATATAGTTCGGCCATCCACACAAATTTTAACACCTAATTATTTTAAAAGAATAAAAATATATTAAATAGATAAAAGGATATAAAACATGAGTCTCTATTTCTTTACACATATCACTGAGTATATCTTTAATTGAATGCATCATTTAGTTTAGAATGAATTGAACAAAACATCGAGTTTGAACGAAACATTTTACTCAATAAAAATATCATAATCTAATCATTACCATTATAACCTAAACAATAAATTTGACTGTTTGAATATTAATAACTAAATCATTAAATTTATATGGAGTTAAAATAAATAAAATGGATATATATTTATTATAGTAAAAATTTTAAATATATAAATGAAAAATAAATGGTCTCTAAAAAATGGTATTTTTTATAAATGACAGTTTGATGACTTTTTCACAAATAATATTAAATTAATTATAATTAGTTTTTGGTATATTATTTGAAAAATTAAAAAAAAACCATTGAATTCATAATTTAAAAATCATACGATGGCCAAATTTTTAGATTTTTCTAAAATGATTCTTTTTTTGATGGATTGTGAAAGATATTGAATTTTAATCGAAAAATGACATTTATTTAATTATTTTCAATATTAAATTATATTATTAATTGGGAATAATGAAATATTAATTAAACTATATATATATTAATC
Organism: Viscum album; assembly: GCA_963277665.1. Taxonomy (NCBI): domain Eukaryota; kingdom Viridiplantae; phylum Streptophyta; class Magnoliopsida; order Santalales; family Viscaceae; genus Viscum; species Viscum album. Next base: position 2,102,063,346 of record OY728140.1, on the reverse strand, counting down.
TAATTTAGTCCATTTTAATATTTATTAATTTAATTTTTATATAAAAACATTGTAAAAGTTTGGAATATTTTTACTTTGAAAAAATGTTTTCTCATAACTTTTATAAGATTAATTTTAAATTAAAATTTTACAATTATAAAAAATTAATTTGAAAGAAATGGATTACATATTTTTAATTATAATATTACATAATTTATATCAATGTAAACATTATTTTTACAAAAATCGATGGAGAAAATGGTAAAAATTAATTACCAAAGTTAAGGGGAAAATAGATTTATCTAGGGATACTCTAAGAAGAGAAGGATTAAAAAAGACATACCCAATTTTTATAACACCCATATGATGGAAATATGTCCACCTTATATATTATATGTTCTATAATTACCCATTTTGGATTCCTTCTTTCAAAAATAAAACACGGTTGGAATTGAATCTTTTCAAAAAATTATAAGTGTTCCACCCAACACACTTATAAAGGGTCACTTGCTATCCTCGATTATTCCCAAAATAAAACATCCATGTTTAATAAATAACCTACAAAAAAATGACTTTAAACCTTCCATTACATCATCTTATAATCCAATTTTTACCATAAATCCAACCTAGGATGGCATTGGTGCAAACCTAATAAGGATACCTGAAGAGGAGGTTATATTTTTCAATGAGAATCCTTGTTTTATTTATTCCTCCACCTCTATAAACTCATATGAAACCATACTGATATAAAAAAATAATTATCTTACACATACAAGATCTTTTTTATAAAAAAATTAATTACCTACAACCATATCAAATTCAATCAAATTGTTTTCTAAATCATCATTCATGTTTATGGGAAACTACCGCCCCACGAATTGATGTCATTCATTTTTTCGTTACCTCCTCTACCGATTGGGTATAATGATGGGAATAATGGATATATATTATATTTATAAAATAATTATACCTTATTAGTCATTATATCATATATAGTTTTATTACAGTAGATTCCTTCTGGGGGGTGATAACTTTTCTCATATGTACGACTGACTACCACCTCATGAACAAATGTGATTTTTTCACTAACACATTACATTAAAGGTAAAAATTATAATTTAATTGAATATTTATTGTATACATAAAATATTTATTATATTTATTACATATATATCAATCTTAAAGGATACTATATCACTTTCTTTCCCAAACTAAAAGATGTAACATCATTCGTGTACGTGTGGACTACAACCTTTATAGAGTGATGTGACTATATTTTAATAACCAAAACACATTGATGATATATATAAGAATATTTAAATAAATAATATGTAATATATTATTTATTTATCACCATATAATTTTAAAATCATACATACTTCATTTCCACAATGATTGTTAAAAATGGAATTGTTACACATGTTTACACATGAACTACTATCTCCATGATTGTAACATACTTCATTTCTGAAAACCAACATTTTTATTGATATTAAAAGTATAACTTATGTTTTAATATGATAAATATGCACTTATTTTTATTTAGAATATTTTTTAATAATTTCCCCTTTTACCATCGTTATCCTACCAAAGTCATTTTTGATAGGTAAACAAAATATGATCAGATAATCTGATGTAAAAATTATTGATTAACTAATTGTATAGATCCTGATAATAAAAAAATAAAAGAAAAATAAACATGTAAATGTTTCTGAAGAATTTAAATATTTATAATATGTTAACTATTCTAGAATAGAGAGACACATGTGACTCGTTAGACTCAAATTAAGGGACTTTCTCTCAGTTCCATTTCCATGAGGCATTTCATTTGATGTTATAAACCTATATAATTTTATAAGGAATATATCAAAAAACTATTACATGATATTTAATGAATATATATATTATCACGATATTTAATAATTTTTTTAGTGTTAATATTTATTGGGGTTTATGATTCAGGTGTTTCCCATGTGATAAGAAAACGTTAATTTTAAAAAAATAATCTTTTAATGCTTTCCTTGAAACTAGTTATCTTTTATGTCGATGGTTTTAAAATGATATTATGAATTTTTTATGAATATAATATATTAATAATGTATCTTTTATATATCTTTTTAAATTTATTTTCAAATTTTTTTCAAAAGGAAAATTTTTATTTGTTTTATATGGAACATTTTGAAGAATGGAAAAAATTGAATTTTCTATTCTTAATGTATATATTGAAATCAAATTTTCTACCACTGAGTCCATTATATGATTTCTGGATTATTTTGAAAGCATACTAGTTTTAATTAATTAAAATCCTTATTTTTATAATTTTATTATTCTGATATTTAAAATTGGTTTTTAAAATTAATATGTATTTTTATCAAAAAGTGTTTTAATATTGGTTTAAAAGAGTTTTTCCATGGTTTTTATAATGAAAAATTTTATCCATGATATGGTACTTGGGAAATATATGAAATATGTGATCATGATATAGATTATACAAAATTATGATACCTATTATATCTCAAGGATGATCTCAATATAGTTTATACAAAGAGTTAATTTCCATTACAACTCAATAAAAATTGTGGCATGACATGCCTTCACCAAGATGAGGGAAGGGATGACAGATTTTTAGACCCTTCCTTCATCTAGTTGAAGGAGAGATAATGACCCTTGAGACCCACCTTCAATAGGTCCCGGAGTGGTGACTAGAACCAAGGGTACAAAATCACACACAAGATGGAATGAATTACCCTTTTTTTCTATTAGTACCTAGAGATAAGATAGTAAATCCCAAAAACACCAAAACTGGAGGAAAAAGTAATGCCAAAGAAAACCATACCCATATGCATGTTACAAAAGTAAATGTCACAAAGTACAAGGAGACTACAAAGGTAAAGTACCAAAGGAAAAAAACAGCAACTGCAACTGTCCCAACGCCCGAGCTAGTATGGCCCTGCACAATCCATGAAGTCCTCTTGGAAACATGAAAGTTGTTTTATATACGTAGGGTGAGCATACAAGTATACTTAGTAGGAAAATCCAAAGACTCTTGTGTATAAGAGGGGAGGTATTCTAATGACCCGTGAGAAAAGAGATAACCAAAGCACCTTGCATGGAAAACTAACCACCCAAGCCTCACTAAGGCACACTCCCCAAATAACACATGTCAAGTAAGGTATAGTAGTTTCACATTGATGTTTGGGTACCCCATGCCACTTTCCCACTGGTTATTGAAGACATCCTACACATTGAACCAATCAATCCATTCTCACCGCAGTCCCACTGCCACACCCCGCCCGCACACACCTGGGCCACAACCACACATCCTGCTTGCAATAAATTGGGCCACAACCACCATGTCTAACCATGCCCACAAACACTTGGGCCAGAACAACCACTACCCTGCCCGAAGACACCTAGGCCTCATCCCAATGACTCTTGGGAAACAACCTGACCACACACACCTGGGCCAACCACCACAACTACCCTTCCCGAAGAATCTTGGGCTATAATCAACCTTAGGCCGTCATATCCTGCCCAAAGAGTCTTGGGAAATTCAAGAAAGGGAGCAGAAAAGGATCTAATGACCAGCCACTCAAAGGAATGTTGGAAAAAACACCCTCCCCCATGAAACGGGGGCGTTTGGCACTAAGTGCTCAACTTGGGTGGGGCGCGAATAAGAAACATAAGAACTACAATTATATGTATAGGTAACAAGAACTCATCCCCATATGGGGTCTCCAAAGACAACCTAATCACAAACACCCTTATTACTATTCATTCATAAAAGAAAGGAACTACACTTAAGGCCAAGTCTAAACTCATTCCCAAAACAAATTCCCCATTTAAACCATTCTTTTTTTCATGTTCAAGTGATCCAATTCAAGTAAATTCTGCACTACTGGGCAATCTAACATGCACAACAATGATCTAGAGAAATAGAAACACCCAAAAAACAATTTAAGCATTAACACCCGATTCTCTTGTGAAGTCTCAAAACCAAAGGGATCAGTGAGATCCCTCAATGTACCAGAACCAAACCAAGCTACGAGATACAGCCTCACACAACTTCAGATTCACAACCAACGATTGTACCATAATAGAGGATCCCATCCCCATCCACATCACCCCACAAGCATTAATAGAACAGCACATCGACTATCAAAACTGAGTTGGGAACTTCCAAGTTCAAGAACATAAATCATTAGGTTCTTCTTTCTGTTGGTTATCTGGGGTGACCACACAAGGGTTGATGTTCACTAGGTATCCATTTAACCAACTGAGTTTTGGTAATTAAAAAATTTCCATGCTATAGTCATTTAATAATAACATGACAATGGTTCATTGGTGTGCAAGGAAAGACCAAAAACGACCATGATTTTCAGTGAGAATAAGCCCATACAATTCACAACATATAGAAATTATAAAAGAGTACATCAGAATTGTCAAACGCACCCCATCATTCTTTATCCGTCTGTTTATTATCTTTATTAAGGTTTGGTCTCATCCATTCCCACTAAAACAACAGAGTACCCACCCCGTATGTTACACAATAAGAAGAGATGAAGGCAGAATCCATACTTGGATGATCAAGGATCTATGTTCTTCTCCACACGCCAAGAACGGGGGATGCGCAACTTGCAGGGGAGGAACGTTGGGGAATCCAAGGGTGAGCAGAAAAGTTCCAGCACAGGCGCAACACTTGAATCGGGAAGGGGAACTCAAAATGCACCAGGAAGAAAAGGAGACCATCCAATAGGAAAAGAGGAGGAAGAAGAAGAAATTCCCATGAGATGTAAGGATGAGTTCCGGTTGTCACGGGATATGGAATTTTGAATGACTATAAAGTTGGATCGTGGTTTCACCACGTGGTTGGGCAGCTACACATGATGGAATTAATTGTTAATTAATAACTCTCATCGGGAAAAGGGGTGGAAACAGCTGTGACTTTAAAGGATTTTATATAAATAGAGGGGAAAAGTTACACAGACACACAGTTGGGTCCGTTGACGGTCTCCCCACTCTTATGAATTTAAATATTGATTATGGGGCAAAAAACGGCCTTGGACCACTTCCAAAATCTTAAAAAGGATTAAAATTGGCATTATGGGAAAAACTATAGAAGAAAAACTCGACAGGGCTGCGTGACACCAGTCATGTCGCACTGATCGGCGACACACTGATCTTGTCGCACCGATCGGCGACACACCGATCGCTAACACACCGATCATGTTATGCTGATCGGTCAAATCGATCGGTGACACAACAATTGGTCACACACTGATTAGTCACACACATTGTGTTAGGCCAATCAGTCGCACACCGAAATGACGTCCTGCTACTGAGACACCACCCTTAGGATCTAGAATTTGGCAAAGGAATGGACCATGAGGGTCTGGGCCATTACATCAAATACCCCTCGAACTATTCTCATCCTCGAGAATCAAGTCTAGAACTTTAGAGAAGAGAGGGGTTTGAAAAAACCCTCCTTGAAAGATACACCTCCGTGACAAACCACCCCAAACAGCCATGCCAAACTCAAGGTCCATATTGTCCCGACACACAGTTCCAAGAGTTCCTTACTCCATGTCAAGATACTATCCGCTTTGGGTGGAACTGACTCACCTTAACGGGTTTAATTTAACCCACCATAATGCGTCTTGGTCCGGGATAAAGTCCTCCCTTCCCCACATATCAGGACTTTTCATAACATTCGCAAGGTAGGGAAACAAAACATCTCATAAACCAACAAGGTCAGCATTATATCACAAACAAGTACAAAAGAGAACAAAACTCAAAACAACTCTGGGTATTGGGAACACATCTGTGCCTCACGTTCCTACGTAATCTCTTCGATCCCACCATGACTTCACAACACACGAACAAAAGGAATACCCCATCCACGGAGCACCTTCTCTTTATGATCCTCAGTCCTCAGCGGTCGTTCCACAAAAGTCATGTCAGCCTCAAAGTCCAGCTTTCCCTAATTGAGGACGTGTGAATAATCTTGTAGATACCGTCAGAGTTGTGATAGATGAAAGACATCATGTATTCTCAGTATCGGCAGTGGTAATGCTAGTTGATAAGGCACTTCCCCGATCTGCCGCAGCACTTTGAATGGTCTGATGAATCTTGGAGAAAGCTTACTCCCCGTGCTGAACCTCCGTTGTCCATGTCGAGGGGAGACCTTTAAGAATACGTGGTCCCCAACCTCGAACTCCAAGGGTCTCCTCCTATTATTGGCATATGACTTCTTCCGGTCCCGAGCTCCCTTCATCCTCTCCCGTATAAGCTAAACCTTATCTGTTATTCTCTTCACCACTTCTAGGCCAAGAACACTTTTTTCCCCAACCTTGGTCCAACACACAGGTGAGCGACATGGCCTTCCGTACAAGGCTTCTAATGAAGACATGCCAATGGTAGAGTGATAGCTATTATTGTAGGAAAACTCTAACAGAGGCAAGTGTCGCACCCACAATCTTCCAAAGTCCAGAATACATGCCCATAGAATATCCTCCATTGTCTGGATGGTGCGCTTTGTCTGTCCATCTGTCTGGGGGTGGAAAGCAGTGATAATACGTAGCTGGGTTCCAAAAGCATGCTACAATCCTTTCCATACTCATGAGGTAAACCTTTCATCCTTATCTAAGACTATGGACCTTGTAACTCCATGCAACTAAACCACCTCATCCACGTATCTCCATGCTAAAGCATCCACTACACTCGACTGCTTGATTTCCAGAAAGTGAGCCTATTTCGTCAACCGGTCCACCACTACCCAGATAGTATCACAGCCTCCTTGAACCTTGGGTAGACCTGTGATGAAATCCATCAATATTTCATCCCACTACTACTCGGGGACATATAAGGGATGCAATAAACCATCGGGAACATGATGGTCAGCCTTCACCTGCTGACATACTAGGAACTTGGCTACGAACTCTACCACTGCCTACATTAACTCAAGCCACCAAAACTGATTCCTCAGGCCCTTGTACATCTTGGAAACTCTCGGGTGCACCTCTAGGGGTGAGTGGTGGAACTCACCAAGAACCCTTTCGCGTATCGCCTCTTGGACAAACACCTTACCTCTGAAAAGAATCTGATTTTGACCATCCTCCGACCATCATTCTAGAGCATTTCCTTGGTTATCCCGATCGTGCATCAATTTACTCTCTATGTCTCCCCACTGAGACTCCTCCACCTGCCGTAGTAGAGAAGTCTGCACTGTCATCTGATACAGGAAACCTCTTCCACCATCCATCCTCGCATCCAGGTGCAAGGCAGCCAACTCCTCTATCACCTTCAAAGCATCTGCTGACTCTCGAACTGTATCCTTCTGCGACTTCCTACTCAAATCATAGGCCGCCACATTCCCTTTTTTTGAGGTTTAGGAAATCTCGAAGTCTTAGTCCTGAAGGAACTCCATCCACCTTCGCTGTCATAAGTTCAAGTCCCGATGGGAGAAAATATACTTCAAGATTTTGTGATCCGTGAAGACCACAAAGCGCTCCCCAATGAGGTAATTCTGCCATAACTTTAGTGCGAAAATGACCGATACAAGCTCCCGATCATGGGTGGCATAATTTCTCTCATGAGGGCATAACTATCTAGACCCATAAGAGATCACCCATTGTCATTGCAGAAGCACGCACCCAAGGCCTTGTCTTGAAGCATCACATTACACCTCATACGCCACCCCTTATTTTGGAAATCTCAACACTGGGGAACTTAACAACTTCTCTTTTAGATAGCTGAAGGCTGCCTCCCACAACCCATTCAACACGAAAGCATGGTCCTTCTTGGTAAAATCCATCAAAGGTTCCACAACTCAGGAGAAGTTGCGCACAAACCTCCGAAGTATCCTACTAGTCCAAGGAAACTACGAACTTCTAAAACGTTCATGGTTGCCGCCCAAGGAACAACTGCCTCAAACTTCGATGGGTCCACTGCTATGACATGCTTGGACACCACATGCCCTAAGAATTGCACTTATCACGTCCATAAATTTCATTTGGAAACCTTCCCACAGAGTTGGTGCTGTCGAAGGACCTCCAAAACTATTCTCAGGTGCTCAGCGTGATCCTCCTATGATCTTGAGTTGATCAGGATGTCGTTGATAAACACGACTGCGAACTGATCCAGGTATTCCCAAAAGACGGAGTTCATAAGCCCCATGAACACAGCTGGAGCATTCGTGACGCCGAGTAACATGACCACAAACTCAAAGTGCCAATATCTACACTTGAAGCCGTTATTCGAGATGTCTCCCTCTTTCACCCTCAGCTGGTGATATCCCGACCATAGGTCAATCTTGGAGAACCAACCTACCCCTTTTAGCTGGTTTAAAAGGTCATCTATCCTCGGGAGAGGGTAACGGTTCTTGATCGTTTCCTAATTTAGTCTCTGGTAGTCAATGCACATCCTGAGACCACCATCTTCCTTCTTGCAAATAAGATTGGATCGCCCCATGGTGACGCACTTGGTCGAACAAAACCCTTCTTCATCATATCGTCAATCTGAATCCGCAACTCCCGCAACTCAGAAGGTGCCATCTGATAGGGAGCCATCAAAATCGGACGGACACTAGGTTGTAAGTCTATCCCGAACTCAACGTCACATCGAGGGGGGTAGAGTCTCTACCTCCTTAGGGAAGACGTCCATAAACTTACTAAAGATCCCTGGTACTTCTACCATTTTTTCATCTACCGAATCCACTGATAGTTGAGCTAACAATGAAAGGAGTTGCTCCTCTTGCCTGCTACTTTATCTGGAAACCCCACTCATCGATGAATGTTACACGTCGGCCGCCCAAATATGAGAACACGACCCTTCCTTGGAAGTAGTAAATGACGGCACATACAGAGAAAATACAGTAAATTACTTGGATGACATCGTATGAATTTATCTGCAATAGTAGAAGATCCCTGATAGACTGATGTGGCCCTATCATCAGTTTACACCCCTGGAAAACATAAAATAAGTCGGTCTGACCTCCGACTGGTGTGATCAACACCAGGGGCACTAGAAGTCTCTTAAAATCTAAGCCCCGTGCACGGGCCAGACTAGGTGCAACAAAAGAATGCAATGCTTTCATATTGAACACGACATAGGAAATAGTACTAAACTAGCTGATTGTACTTCAGACGACTTTTGGACCTGTTGGAACTGCTGCCTCTACGGCATGCATCTGCCCACACCTAGCTCTTATACCTCTTGGCTGTCGGCCACCTCCCCGACCCTGCCCGGGTCGAGGTCCTTGAGGAGCGTCCTGAGGTCAGCCTCCTCCTGCAATGCCTCCCCTCGGAGGATTTAGAGCTTGCTGCCCCTGCTGCTATGGCTGAAAGGGCCTAGTTGGAAACTGCTGCTGATGAGGTGGGCATTGAACCTGCCCACCCCTGCTGTACTGTACTTTGTCCGGGCACTGGCTCCGCAGGTTCCCATGTCTTCCATAGATAAAGAATCTTAGCCCTAGGCCTAAATGGAAAGGGAGGGGCCCAGGAGATCATAACTAGAACAGTTGGGGCCTGCTTCCTACTGGTCGAAACCTAGAGGGCCCTGATGTTGGAGGTCTGCTGCTGACGTCCTTCCCCTTTGATGGGCCCAACTGGACTCGCTCTCGCGATACACCTCCCAGCATGTGCATCCTCTCCACCATTTCATCTTTCTTCTGGACCTCTAAGTACACCAGTAGGGTGAAGGGAGTAACATCATACTGAATATAAGGTCGAAGTGCCTCCTCCAAACGTCTCGCCCGAGATTCCTCACCTGGAAAGTGGTCCGGAGAAAAGCGGATAAGATCCTTGAACTTGATCCCCAACTCCCTCACTGACATGCTCCCCTGCTGGAGGGAGAGTATCTCCTTCCTATTCTCAACCTTCATCGTGGAAGAGAGGAATTCCACCCGAAACTCCTTCTCGAAGTTTTCTCATATAACCTAAGCCTCCCTCTTATCCCCAAGATAACACGTCCACCACTGACACACAACTCCATGCATCTGGCTTACAACCAGAGGAACCCAGTACTCCGTCGGAGCCCAGATCAAGCTGAAAGCTATCACTAGCTACTATATCTGGATTTCTGTCTCCAAGTCAGAGATACTTCCCTTGTACATCCCAAGGGTCTGCTGCTGAAAGGCATGAAGCGTCTTCTACCACTGATCGTCCTCCTCCTCTCGGTCATACCTTTTTCGATCAGCCAAGTCAACCTCTGAGGCATCGACCGCCCGCACTACTCATGGTCGTCTCCCAAGTGCCATAGCTACAAGGTAAACAAGGAATGCCTAAGCCCGAGTTGTGTAGATTATTATTATTAAATTTTATTAGGCTTCTTGTTCAGTTTAAATCCCAAAAAATACCCATGAAACATAATAACACATGTCATTATGGTGTATGTACCTTCCGTAGGGTCTCTACCCTGAAATCAGTGCAGCCTCACTTGGTTGTTCGATAAGCTCAGAGTCCTTGCATTGGATCACTGGGGGCCCTAATATCTCGTGTCCTACCCGGTCTTTCCTTTCCTATTTCACACTCCAAGATCTCCCAACACTGTTTCCCTACCATCCCATGCAATCCTCACTGTTCCTAACTCCAGACTCCATCCTATCTCTCAACCATCACCTTTGATACCTTTTTGTCACAACCCGCCTTCACCAAGATGAGGGAAGGGACAACAGATTTCCATAACCTTCATTCTTCAAGTTGAAGGAGAGATAATGACCCCTAAGAAAAGCCTTCAATAGGCCTTGGAGTGGGGACTAGAACCTAGGCTACAGAATCACACACAAGATGGAATCCATTACCCTTTTTCTATATTAGGATGAGGAGATAAGATAGTAAATCCCAACAACACCAAAACTGGAGGTAAAAGTAAAGCCAAAGAAAACCATACCCATATGCATGTTACAAAATTAAATGTCACAGTGTACAAGGAGACTACAAAGGTAAAGTACAAAAAAAATAGCAACTACAACTGTCCCAATGCCCGAGCTAGTATGGCCCTACACGATCCTTGAAGTCCTCCTGGAAACTTGAAAGCAGTTTTACATACGTAGGGTGATCATACAAGTATACTCAGTAGGGAAAACCAAAGACTCTCGTGCACAAGTGGGGAGGAAATATAATGCCCTGTGGGAAAAGAGATAACCAAAGCACCTAGCAAGGAAAACTATCCACCCAAGCCTCACCAAGGCACACTCCCTAAATAACACAAGTCAGGTAATGTATAGTAATAGCACATAAATGTTTGTGTACCCCGCGCCACTTTCCCACAGGTTATTAAAGACATCCTACGCGTCGAACCAATCCCACCATTCTCACCATAGTCCCACTGCCACACCCCTTCCGCACACACCTGGGGCACAACCACACATCCCACCCGCAAACACATGGGCCACAACCACCCCACGTAACCATGCCCACAATCACCTAGGCTAGAACAACCACTGCCATGCCAGAAGACACATGGGACTAATCCCAAAGACTCTTGGGAAACAACCTACCTACACACACCTGGGCCCACCACCAAAACTACCATGCCTGAAAAATCTTGGGCTATAATAGACCTCAGGCCATCACAGGCTACCTGAAGAGTCTTGGGAAATTCAAGAAAGGGAGCAGAAAAGGAGCTAATTACCAGAAACTCATAGGAATGTTAAGAAAAACACTCTCCCCCATGGAATGGGGGAGTTCATAACTAAGTGCTCAACTTGGGTGGGGCGCGAATAAGAAACATAAGAACTACAATTATATGTATAGGTAACAATCAATCATCCCCACCTAGGGTCTCTGAAGACAACCTAACCACAAACACCCTAGTTACTATTCATTCATAAAAGAAAGGCATGACACTCACAGACAAGTCACAACTCATTACCAAAACCAATTCCCCATTTAAACCATTCTTGTTTTCATGTTCAAGTGATCCAATTCATGTAAATTTTGTACTACTGTGCAATCTAACAGGACCAACCCTGAGCTAGAGAAGGAGAAACACCCAAAAAACAATTTAATCATTCACACCTGGTTCTCTTGTAAAGTATCAACAATAAAGGGATCAGTGAGATCCCTCAATGTACTAGAACCAAACCAAGTCTGGAGATACAACCCCACAAAACATCAGATTCACAACCAAAGATTGTACCACAACAGAGGATCCCATCCCCATCCACATCACCCAAAAATCTTTAACAGAAAAACACATATACTATCAAAACTGAATAGGGAACATCCATGTTCAAGAACATCAATCATTAGGTTCTACTTTTTGTTGGTTATCTGGGGTGACCACACAGGGGTTTATTTTCACTGGGTATCTATTTAACCAACCGAGTTTAGGTAATTAACCAATTACCGTGTTACAATAATTTAATCATCACAGGACAAGGGTTCATTGGTGAGCAAGGAAAGACCACCAACGACCATGATTTTCAATGAGCATAAGCCCATACATTTCACAACATATAGCAATTATAAAAGAGTACAACAGAATTGTCAAAAGCACCCCATAATTCTTTATTGATATGTTTATTATCTTTATTAATGTTTGGTTTCATCCATTCCCATAGAAACACCAGCGTACCCACCCCTCATGTTACATAGTAAGGAGAGACAAAGGCAAAATCCCTACTTGGATGATCAAGGATCGAAGTTCTTCTCCACGTGCCAAGAATGGGTGATGTGCGACTTGCAGGGGAGGAATGTCGGGGACTCCAAGGGTGAGCAGAAAGGTTCCAACACATGCGCACCACTTGCCTCGTGAACGGGAACACCAAACGCACTAGGAAGAAAAGGAGACCAGCAAAGAGGAAAAGAGGATGAGGAAGAAGAAATTCCCATGTGATATAAGGATGAGATCCAGTTGTCACGGGATATGGAATTTTTAACGGCTATAAAGTCCGATCATGGTTTCACCACACAGTTGGGCAGCTACGCACGATGGAATTAATTGTTATTTAATAACTCTCATTAGGAAAAGGGGTGGCAACAGTTGTGACTTTAAAGGATTTTATATAAATAGAGGGGAAACGTAACACGGACACACAACTTGGTCCGTTGAGGGTCGCCCCATTCTTAGAAATTTAATCATTGAATATGGGGCTAAAAATGGCCTTGAACCACTTCCAAAAGGTTAAAAAGGATTAAAATTGGCATTACGGGACAAACTATAGAAGAAAAACTCGACAGGGATGTGTGACACCGATCGTGTCGCACCGATCGGTGACACACCGTTTAGTCGCACCGATCAGTGACACACTAATCGTGTTGCACTGATCAGAGACACAGTGATCGATCACGCCGATCTGTGACACACCAATGGGGTCACCCCGATAGGGGACACACCGATCGTGTCGCATCGATCAGTGACACACTGATCGATCGCACCGATCGGGGAAACACTGATCGGTCAGACCGAATGGGGACACACCGATCGGTCACACCGATCGGGGAGACACTGATCGGTCGCACTGATCGGTCGCACCGATTGGGGACACACCGACCATGTCGCACCGATTGGTGACACACCGATCGTGTCGCACCGATCGGTGACACACTGATCGTGTTACGCCAATTGGTCACACTGATCGGCCACACACCGATCAGTGACACCCTGATCATGTTAAGCCAATCGGTTGTACCGATCGGTGACACACAGATAAGTCGCAGCGATCAGTGACACACCGATCGGTCACACCGATCGTATCAGGCCAATCGGTCGCACACCGAAATGACATCCTGCTACCAAGATGCCACCCTTAGGATCCAGAATTTGGAAAAGGAATGGAAAATGAGGGTCTGGGGCACTACAAATCAGTTATCCAAATATAGATTATATGAATGGTGAACCCCATTATAGATCTCCAATTCATTATATAATGATTATATTTGAATTCAATAAATGGTTTATAAAAATTTAATGTTTTTTATGGGTTTTATAATTATGATGTGATATGTCACTAAAAAGGATTTTTTAATTTATTCTTATGGGTTTTAAAGGATATATTTGGGAAAAAACTCAGTGTTTTGTTCAGGTATTTTATTCACTCATTCAAAAACTAAAAAAGGTAACTGTAAAAATTATAAGTGTTTTCATATTTTTTACAGGAATAATTTCTTCATATATATATATATATCCCCTATGGTGTTTTTTTATTATCATTGAACATTTTCAAAATATTTTTCACAAGATTTATTGATGGGGAAGGGAAAGGATGAAATCAATTTGATGGTTGTGGAGATTTTCCATAAAATGAAATCTTTCTTTATTTAAGAAATTTTATATTATGTAAAAAATAGATACAAATAATATGTTTCCATGTTGTATTTTATGGTTTTTCTATGAATGATTTATTTCCTATTTCTTGAAATGAATAAACATGGAAGCATCCTAAAATGTAAGAGAATGATTTATTGACACAAAACTCAATAATATGTAATATTTAAGGCTCAGTCATTATATTTGGTATCTGATGAAGTTTTATATAACATTATAGTTTAGGATAATTGTAACTGAATACCCATGTAATATATTACCTTATAAATAATTTGAAATAATATATTTTTTTAATATTACCATGATTTTTTATCTAGAAAATGTATATTAAAGATTCTTTTTATACATAGTAAATAGGGGAGTTTTAGTGAGAATATTCTGAGAGGAAAATATCCTTAAAAATTAAAATCATGATATGATCGAAATTGGAATAATTTTTTATATTTATGGAAGAGATGAAAAAAATTAAATGGTTGTGGTTTCGATGGTTGTGTCCAACTTGACCTACCAAAACAAACATGTCTATAGTGGATAATTTCATAAAGAACCATCCCCCAGCATTTAATAGATCATCTAACCCTATGGTAGCTGAAGTATGGATCAATTACCTTGATAAGATATTTAAAGCCATGCGATGTTTAGAATGTAAAATGGTAACTCTTTACATTTATTATTTTGAAGTTCATGTTGATTAATGTTGACCTTTTGTTATGAATACAAGAAAGAAAGATAATATTGACAATATTGAATGAGACATATGTAAAAATATTTTCATTCAGAAGTATTTCTATAAGGTTTTCTCATATAATATGGAGATAAAATTCATATAATGTATGAAAAAACTGAACATTTTTTTATCCACATATTAATACATTTTCAAAAGATGGGATAAGTGCATACCAAAAATTTTTGGGGCATTGATGGAAAAACTAATATATTTTAATCTAGATTAAAATTATTCATGTAAAAACATTATACATATTATAATTTAAAATTAATCATAAAGTGGGTCATTTTTGGGAGTTTTTTCATGGATTTTCCTATAACTTATATTCCATGAGATTAAAAGAGTAATAAATGATCGATGAGGAATGAAATGGAGAGGCATCCAAATAAGAATACTAGAGGTAATCCCCAAACATGCTCCAATTTTGGTAAAATACATTTTGGTGAATGTACATCATCA
Source organism: Viscum album (assembly GCA_963277665.1). NCBI lineage: Eukaryota > Viridiplantae > Streptophyta > Magnoliopsida > Santalales > Viscaceae > Viscum > Viscum album. The sequence continues at coordinate 2,102,047,913 of OY728140.1, read as the reverse complement.
TGTAGAATGTGTAAATGGTGTGTTAAGTTTAGTTCCATGGTTTGTGACTGTAAAGAAAATATTATTGAACAATACAAGAATGATATAAAATATAGAAATTCAAAAGTGTGAGGTTCCTTTTGTAATGATTTGGAAGATTATGATAATATGTTTTTGATGTTACATAATCTATAAGGGAATCATTTTTATATAACAAAAAAATGTGTGGAAAAATCATTTCCTACTTCAATAGTTGATGTTTTTTCATTTTATAAAGTGGTTATAGCTTTATAGAGGTTGGTATTTTGAAAATTTTTATCATAATATCATTATATTTGGAACCCCTTTTCAAAATTTTACAAGTAATATAAATACTTTAGGAGAACTTTATTGTTTTTTATAGATATATAAAGTAAATGTGATAGTGGAAATGTTATTTAAGGAGTATTTCCATTACATTTTATAGAAATAAGTTATAAGTTATTGGAAATATTTAAGGATAATATAATAATTAATTAAATTTTACTAATAGTCAAATAATATTTTTATAAATTGTTAAAAAAGGGATGTATTGAAAAAATTATTAAAAATGTTATGAAATTATTAATTCCATTTCAAGGATGTAAAAAATTTCATTAGGAATGTAACAGGAATTATATTAGCATAGTTTAGAAAAAGGATAACCTGTATGATGGGTTAAAACCCATTTCATGCAATTATTCTAAATGGATTGAACCTAGGACAAAAGATCGATAAGGTTTTAGCACATACTAATAGGATATGTGATTTCCCAGTTTATATGTCATTTTTTTGTTAGAATATTTAAAAAATAGATATTAAGGATGAAATATTTGTTTCAATATTGAAATTGAGATATTAATTAATTATATTGGATAACATCTGTTGATCATATATGTTTTGGAAAATAGATATAGATATACAAATAGACTTTTGACTCATTTGAAGATCTTATGATCAGATAAAAGTGATATTTAGTTGTTCATGAGTATAAACAATTAAGTTCATTAATTTCATTTCATAGAGTAATTGATGAATTGGAAATTTATTAAAACACACTCAAAGGTTGAAATTTTACTTAATAAATTTAAATGTATCAAGTAAGTATATTTCCTTATAATGTTAGACAATAAAGGATACCCTAAACATTAGGAAAATGATCTTAAAACAAAAAAAGTATCATATTACATTCATATCCAATTAATCATATGGTATTTTATATCATCATTGATTTATGTTATTGGGACACTTAACATTCCATTGATCCTTTACTTTCTTGTAAAAAATGACCTCAATCACTCTCTACAAATATTAATTTTTTTCCATCCATATTTATATATTCAAACACTAAAAATTTTATAATTAATAGAAAAATAGTTATTTTTTACTCTATATGAACCATGTGGTCCCATTTTTCTCTTATTAATTGTATGATTTATTATGAATTTTAAATATATGATTTTGAATCAAAATTATCTTAAAATTTCTATCAATTGATTATAATGATAGTGTTAAAATTGTGGGGATGAAATTTATTTATTTATGGACGAAGTAATACCCATAGAAGATAAAAGAAGGACATTATGTTATATATCATAATGGGACCACAACACTGATTTTATTTTTCATTACAAAAAACATTGAGTTTAGCTCACTTTATACACAACACTTAGTTTTTCATATGTTTCACATAATAACAAGTTTGAATGAAACATGATAATCTAATAAAATGTTATTATTTAAACATTAACATTATAACCTATATTTTAAATTTGTATATATTAATAATGATAATAAATATATGGGAATTATATGGTTAACACCTAAATAAAATGGATATATATTGATTAGAGATAAAATTAGATCCATTTAAAAAAACCAAATGTTCCTAGAAAACTAAATTTTTATTAAAGTTGATTTAGAAGTTCTTAGAAAACATATTTTCAAATTATTTATTAACAATAATTTAAAACATGAATTACAAAATAATAATAATTTTTTAAATCGAAATATAACAATTTTCATATGGTGATTTTTTTGAATTTTCTGAAGAGTTTCACTTTCACAGAATCGTGAAAAAAATGAATTTTAATTTTAAACATAAATTTTACATTAATATTTCTTTAATGTAGAATTATTTTAATTAAATATATTTTAATTAAAATTAGTACATTGATATATTTTTCATATTTAATTTGGATATAGAAATATTATAAAATTTTGAACAAATTATCTCTGAAAATGCTATTTCTCATCACTACTGCAGGATTAATTTTCAATAAAATCTTTCCACATCTGTGCATTGAATTCTGAAAGATGGGTTAAAAATTTAAAATCATAAATATTAATATTCTATAACTGGGTAAATATTTTTTTTACCAAAATTAATAGTTAATACTATAAAAATTAATTACTATGGTTAAGGTAGTAGGGGGATTACCAGAGGGTAAACTAAGAATATAAGAGTTAAAAATAACCTAAGGATTGGTCAAAATCCTATTATATTTCAAAAAATCCACCTCATCTCTTCAATTTTATATATTGGACAATTTTCTAAGATTATTCCATGAAACAGACATGGGTGGAGTTGAATCATTTTAAAAATTATAAGTGTTCTACTCACCTCACTTATAAATGGTCACCCATATCCTCTATTCTTCAGACCATAAAGAGATTTTTTCTAGTAAATAACTATCCAAAAGAATTCAAAACTTCTATAATATAATTCAAGAAGACTTATTTTGGGTATAAATCCAACATAGGAAACATTTGATGAAAACCTAAAAAGGATACCCAAAGAGTATGTGATGTTCTTCAACAAGCGCCTTTTTCAATTTATTTCTCCCCACCATCATTTTTTATTATACCATACCAGTATAATAAACTCATATTATTCCATATAATAAGTATTTTTTATAATAATTATATTACCTAAAACATATCCACTTCAATCTAAAGCGTTACAAAATCATCGTCCATGTGTACGGAGGACTACCGCCTCACAAACCGATGTCATACATTATTCCATTACCACCTATCATGTTGTGGATTGATAATGGATATATTATATATATATATATATATATATAAAATTTATAAAATAATTTTACTTATATATTCATTATATCTTATATACCTTTTAAAATATTCTTCTATACCAGATACGGTAATGTTTCTCATGTGTAAGGCAAACCACTGCCTCACAAAGTGATACGAATCATTATTCACTAATGCTTTATAGACTAAAAAATAATTACCTTTTTCCAACATGGGTATATCCATGGATAAAAGTGATTTTTTTATTTGTAAAACGTTTTACTAACAAAAATCATCATGTCAGAAAAGTTTTGGTAAAAACTGAGTTTCTAAATGTTTTTTTGACAGATAAACTAGATCTATGGAAATTATAATAACACCAACATATAATATATATTTTGGTTAAAATATTTGGCAACAGATTCACACAATGGGAATATTTTTAAATTATATTATTATGAACATTTATCTTTCAATCGTTAATATCATTAACATTATTACAAGAAATACTAACAATTAATATATATTTTTATATAATTTTTTTAAATTAAATATTATGAATGGGTATTCTTATAATTATATGTAAAATATTATATTATATTTATTAATATAACAATATATATTATATATATTATGTTTATTATATAATAATTATAAAAATATGTTATATGAAATTCAAATAAACTGATTCTTTATTTGAAAATACACATTCAAATAGAATTTAAAAACATGTTTGTATCATACATCATGTGTCACAGTCACAACCCTGGTTCACACTGATAAAAAATCCACACAGGTCCCCTTTCATACAGATCCCTTTTATTGCACTTATACTTTTGGTTAAAGTTAGTCATCTTTGAGATGATCTTCACTATCACAATTCACCATATAGATCATTTTCTTAGTTTTTTTTCTATGTCTCCTTTGCTGCCCTTGTGAATAGAAGAAGATGTTTGTGAAATGGTTGTCATCGATTCCATACTCATGTAAGAGATGGTTGTCACCGATTCACCACTCATGTAATAAATTCCTCCTTTAAACACTTTGTGATAGACATAGTTCATCTCTTATATCATATTGGGAATAAAAAGAACATTAAAAATCATCAAATAGTAAAACTCAAGTTCATTTAGAAGAATTAATATAGATATTTATAATAGTTTTAATAAGTTAGCTATGAATACCATAAATATTAATAAGATCAAAACACCAGTTTTGATTAGTAAAATCCAGTTTATTAGTTTATGTACATTTCAAATTGGTGTTTTTATAATAAGGTGATATATTATACATGGGGACAGGAAACAACTACCTAGATATTTTTTCAGTGAGATGCTCGTGGAAGCTTTCACCAGACATCCCATGTGATACGACCAACTCTGATAATGAATTCAGGAGAATTGAATAACCATAATCCCCTAAAACAAAAAATACTCAATCACTCCAACTCTCCAAATGAGTTGAAATAAAAAATGTATTTGGTTTTGGAAAATTTTTAATAGAGAAACTATTTAAATAACCCCTGAATGGGGAATGGTCATACCTGATGTTACCTTAAACTCGATCATTAATGAGTGGATGATGGCACCATAAACCCCTACCATAATAATAGTAAACATGAACCTAGAAATAAAAAAGATTAAAACATAAGAAGGTATATTAGAAAGTCATGAAATTGACACAAATAAGTGACCGACTAAAAAATGTACCCTAATAACCTCTATTGACTAAACCAATCCACTGTAAAAAATGAAAAAATACTCCCTGAGTAGAAGTAGTAATTAAGTAGTCTATAGTGGACCTGACTTGGTTATGGGTTCTCCACCAAATGTGAACCTACCAAAAAAGAAACTATATCTGGAATCCCTATCACTTCACACAAGATTTCATATGTTTTAGTGGATCTGAACATCCACAACATCATCATCCCTCAGATTGCATTGGAATTCCATTTAGTTTTGATGATTTACCTGACACAAGATCCTTCTAATTTAGATACCCACCATAACAAGAATCCTATTGAGCAAGCAAATATCATCCTTCACATAAGAGTTTTTTATCTAAAAAAGATATAATTATAACAATTCATGATATAACCAACAAGAATATTATCAAACCAATGAACACAATGAGAAGATATAACTAGTATCCAAAAAAACCTCCATAACACATGATATGAAAATAACCAGAGACAAAAATAAATAGTAAAATAACAATAATAACTAATGACAACAAGAAAGTAACTAGTGATCTTGACAAGAATATAACCAATGACACAACTATAGAAAAAACCCCTGAACACGAGAACAATAATAATATCACATGATAAAAATTAACCATAAGATTATCTAAAGAGTGCCCTTAATCTACATTCAATTGAAAATTGAACCTAACTAAAAATTATATAATCTAGTAACATTAATTTTAATTTTTTTATCTACAAAGAAACATTAAATTAAGATCCCAGTGATGGAAAATCAATCCATCCTTTGAGGATAAATCTTTACTAATAATTTCAATAGCATTTAAAAACACCACGAGGAGAATAAATTATTTGGGTCTCTTTTCACGGAACTGTTAACAAAAAATATCATAATTGATTAACAAACAGATTAATATATGGACCCAAAAAATTATAGGAACACATGGGGACATACATTAAATAAATTTTATATGATTATATTATTTCCCTATATCTAGACCGGGTTTTAAAAATATATCCTTGGTGCATCATAACAAAGGTGTTTCTTTAATATTGGGAAACAAAAGAAAAAAACATTAATAAGAAATGGTAGAATATATTAAAATAAATAATCAACATATTCATTACAAAATTAAATAAAAATATTATCATGTTCAATATTTAGTAGTGACGACTACTGAGATTAGAAATGTTGAATTATACCTTGATTATGGAAAATAGAACTTATTTTCAATTGACAATCATGAGACATATCTTCCGACATAAATTGTTTTATATCAATATCACTAACTAATTGAACCATTTCATTGAAACCTAAATTTAAGAATATATACGAACATAAATAAATGGATAGAAATATTAGTGTAAAAATCAAACAGAATAGACAAGTGAAATGAAAAATATATCAAATTCTGAATAATTGGGAACAACTTACAGCAAAAACGAGACATTCTAGAAGATGGGGTTAGAACAAAAATTTTATCTTAAAAAGACTCATTGTGTCTGATCTTCTATAAATTCATATCTATATTTCAATCCCATGTATGAAGAAACAAATATGAAACATAAAACAACTAACAGGTAACCATCCAAACATGGTTTTATGAAAATGGATTGATTTTATAGTAACTATGGTTAACCTGATGTCTCTACCATATATTGATAGCTTCACCTGGATTCAACAACCCAACCATTAATCTTATAGTGATTAATTATTGAATTTCACAAATAACACAATTTTTCTAACATGATAGTTGGTAAAAAATATTTATATGTCAATAAAATTTGTCATTCTGAACCTCCCAATATTTAATGGCTATTTTATTTTTAAATATTTGTCTAATAATTATGATTTATTGTGGGAATGTTTAACAAAAAAACCATTTTAATTTAGTAAATTTTTAAGTAGTCATAGATCTAAATTGGATCAGGTAAACTAAAATGAAAAAAATATTGCAGATTTAGACTATGATTCAAAATTGAATGATAGATTTATTTGTTTTCATATTTTTCTAGTAAATTTATGTTTTTAATTAAACATACCAACACTTTATATCAAATTTTGATGCTATTTTTCTTTTAAATTTTTTATTTCATATAAATTTTTAATTTAGTTGTACAGGAGAAGTTGGTACTATTATGTATTTCATTCGATAGAATCCTTTCAATTTACTCCACACTTTGAATTGAATCAACAATTTATTAAGTTTTATTTTTTTTATTTGATGTAAATTTCTATGTATAGACTCACATGACATGGAAAAAATTAAATTTAAATAGATCATACCGTACAAAATATTAAATTATCATGTTTTCCCCTTTTAAACTCATTTTTTTGAAAAGTGCAGGTCTGATAAACACACCAAGTTTTTTAAATCCAAGACATTAGAAGTTCACAATTTATTGTGTAAACATGTGGGTTTCATGAATGTATTATTTCCCTACATAATGGAAACATTTACTAAACATTAAATAGAAGCAAGCATAATATGGGTAAATTCATCTATGAGTTTCATCTAAAACTGTTGTTCAAATTGAAACAAAAATCATTAAACAAGATATTTTCATAAAAAACAATATGACTGTTTAAGAATGTGAGCATAAATATATCTCTCCATTGTAGTATCTAACAAGATGTTGTGTTTTTTTACTTCATACAAATTCATTAAAAAATATCAATGGGAACCTTCAATGAGTAAATATCTCTCTCTATTATAGTTTATGAAAAGATGTTTCACTTTTTTACGTCATAATAATTCATAAGAAAAAATTTTTAATGGTAACCTTCAAAGAATAAAAAAATTATTTAAAGATTCCATGTATCAAGGAAACAGTCCAAAGATTATTCTTGAGTAACATCAAATTCCTCATGTGAAAAACTCATTCCAAACAAAAAATATTTCATATAAAAATTGTCCTGTCCCAATATCACATAGATTTTTTGGAGACTACACATGAAATTGTAATAGAAGATGAGAAAAGATGTCCTTAATTTGATCTATTGTGCATAAGGGATTCTTGTATCTATGAATTTATGAAAAAAAGAAGATAAAAACTTATAAAAACAAACCCATTTAATAAATCAATGAGGAAACAATAAACTGAATCTTCTTTTAAAATTATACTTTCATATAATAGAATTGAAAAAATGATAAATGGTTAGTTATTTATAAAGAGATAGATGTCCAGATCCAGTATATGATGCATAATTCATTCTCAATTGATTCATTATATGATTTTAAAATTGTTGATTAATACCTATATCATCACATAAAAATAAGAAAAACTATTCAAGAATTTTGGGATTCTATAATGCATCCAAGGTATAAGTATGTGATGAATAATGGACTCTACATTTAATCCTTTTCTTGTTTCCTCTCAGTAATAACTATGATCATCAAAAGAAAAAGGTCCTTTAAAAATAACAGTGACATATCAAAGGATATTGAAAATAAAATTTCATTAGTAGATGAAATTGGTTTTCCATGATTGTCTAAAATAATTAACATCCCATAAAATTCAATCTACCAAAATGCATATTTACCTTTATCGCTGGATTGATGATGTATATTTTTTTTCATGTTGTAAAGATGATATCCATTCATTACCAATTCCCTGTACATGTGTATGTGAAATAGAAGCGTTTTCTAATACTCAAAAAGCATTATTAAGAGAAGAATCCAATGAGATTTCATTTCAATGAGTCAACCACAACTTATATTGTCCAAATAGACATCTATAGAGGTCTTGTGATGGAAAAGTTCCTAGAACTTGTAATTGAAATCTAATGGTAAAATTTATCAATGTGTGTGGGAGAAAGTGTGGTTACATCATGCAATGTGAATGTCGAGTTGTTTATAGTGTCTTCACATTAAATTTTCATGTGTCCTTTTCTAAGGGATTAAAATGATGGGTAATATGTATAATAAAGGAATTACCTCAAGGTATATTTTTATGTGAGTATCTTGAGGTAATGTTAACCAAAAACAAGTTTTATAAGAATGTTTACTCTGAAATTAAATCTTTTTTCAATCCAAGATAAACACTACCAACTGCTATGGATGGAACATTTCCAACTAATGAATTATTTTAAAATTATTTTTAATGCAGTGCATAACCTATATCATCACACACATCAATGTATATTATCATGAAATCAACTTTTAAAATTAATGAAAAAAATCCCACCCCCACTTAGGGATAATAAATTAAACAAGTCTAGAAGGGAACACCACATTAAACAATAATAATCATTTTCTCAACTGGTAGAGTGCAAAAACAAAATGAGTTGAATAGAAGAAACTATCAACCTGTATATTTTTTCAATAGAGTCGGTAATTGATATAAGATTCCCAATCTGTATCAAATGATAATAGGGTTCAATATTTCCTGAAAATAAAATGAAAAGTAATGTGTGGGGATGTTGGAAAGCTTGAAAATTCATTAAATTTAAATTATCATTATTCCTCATCATTTTTCATACATGAAAATATAATAGCACCAATAAGAAAAAAAATTAACACTTAAGGAAGAGAATATTCATTATGATGAAGGAATGGAATCTCAAATTTTGGAACTCATTGCACATCTAGATCACCAGTAAACATGGTGAATTCTTTGAAATATAGTATTACATTCACAGTTTATGCTATAGTATGAGAATTAAATTAAGGAAAACAAGTGGCTACTATGATAACTCAAACAGAAATTAAGCCCCAATATATTACCTTGTACAGGAAGGTCTCGAGTTCTCCACACAGTCCATCACCAACTACAAAAATCAAACTATGTATTCATAATTCAAGAAATAGTATGAGAATGAGATAATGGGAATAGAGAGGTTAGTGTGATCACTCAAACAGAAAAGGGATAATTAGAAAAAAAACTCAAAATATTTAGATATCTTTCAACTATAATTTTACCTACTAAACATAAAACTAGAAGAACCACCAGCATCTGGAGTAGAAAATAAAACCTACTAGAAAGAGATGTAATGAAAAAATGAACCATGGATCACCAGAAAATAGCTGCCAGATCAACAACACCAAACCCTTCAGTTCACCACGAACCACTATTTCTAGGTACCAGACCCACTGTCAAGCATCACCAGGACCCCAAAAAATTTCTACCTGCTTCACTTAAATTTGAACTGATACGCAGTATGAGAGAAAAATCCAACAGTTAAACAAACAACATGAACCACGACCTCTGAATCCCTTCTATAAATAGCTTCCACAACTAGTGTAAAAACAATGAGCTCAACAATGTTGTCAAGACATATACCAAATTGAACCCGAAAGTAATTAAATGTTGTTCTGGGATGAAATATTACAAATAGGAAAAAGTGTAATATTTAGTGAATGGATCTAGGATGACCTAGAAATGGAAACACCGCTCTGGGATATGATCTATATAAGCATGAGCATAAAGGAAGAACCAAAATATGGGGGCTTATGGCCAAATAAAAGAAGGTAACGATGTGAGAGAAGGGATATCAAAAATGGAAATTATATATGAATGGGATACCCATTAGAGATGAAGAAGAAATAACATGTAAGAAGGAACCCAAAGACGAACGAGGTCGAAGCCCTAAACCCTCAAGCGGAGAATTAAATTTCTTTTTAGAAAAACAAAATATTTAAATTCAAATATGGTATTTATTTAGATTTTTTACTAAAATTACTTTGTGTTTTATAAAATCAAAATCATTTATAAAATTTAAACAATATCAATACTTTGATAAAATCGACAATTAAAATCAATTAATGATATATTTTTAATAAAACCTTTAAAATTAAAAATTATCTTTGATCAAAAAATAATAATCTATATGGAAAACATGGTTTATATCAATTGGATATTGTCATTTAATGGTGTATTGAAAGATATATTATTAATGGAAAAATATTTCTTTGTAATAGTTATTATTAATAATATATTTAAGCATTATAAAAAAATATTGTTATTATTATGATAAAGTAACAAATATTACTATTTGATAAAAAAATAGGAGTAAAATGATTAATAACAACATATATATTTTTTGGTAAAAAAATGTCGATATATATAAAATAAGTACAAATAAAATTTAATATATATTATAATTTCCCATTTTTACCATTAGATATATTATCTGCCAATACACTTTTGTTGGTCCAAGTCAATTTTTTTGGTGATATGAATAGTAATAAAGATAATTATAACTAATATATATATTATATACAAGAAATATTTATGATATTTATCACATATTTATCATTTTAAAAATATGATAGAGTTTTTTCATTCTTACACTAAAATATGATAATGTCATTCTTATACATTTGGAATACTCCCATCATGAATCGTTGTGGTTCTCATTTCATCAAGAGACTAGATGTATGACACAAATAAGTATATTAAATTAAATATTATTTTATATATTATTTTATTTTCAATATATAATGAATAAATATTAATTACCACATTTTTATAATGATCATTAAAATATGGAAACTTTCATCATGCATACAGACGACCTACCATCTCCATGATTGTAACGTAATTAATTTGACTTAAACAACATTATAGATTTGTTTTAAAATTATAATTGAAATATAAATAAGATAAATTATTAATGATTATTATTTTTTATATTTTTAATTAATTATCTATTTGACCATGGTGATTCTATCGAAGTCATTTTTTGAAATAAAATTCAAATATGGTCAAAACATCAAACATTAAATTAATTGATTAAGTATTTTTATATAATATAGTAGTAATTGAAATAAAGGTAATTATAATCTTGAAAAAAATACTAAATAATTAAAATAATTATCATACTTTTATTATTTAGGATGGTAATGACACATGTGAATAGTCAAACACAATGTAAGGGACTTCATCTCAATTTATATTCACTAAGGAATTTAAGTTGATGTTATGCACCTATATTATTTTATAAGGTGTATATACAGATCCTTTGACATGATATCACAAGATTTTTTCTATTACCATGATATTTAATGTTTTTATGTTTATTATTTAATTGGGTTTATGATTCATATGATTCCCAAGTGATAGAGGACTTCTCTTTTAACAAAAACAACTTTTAATGATTTCCATAAAAATATTTATCTTTCATGTCCAGGTTTTTAAAATGAATTTATTAAAATATTTATATGGACATTAAAGATTAATAAATAATATTTTATGTCTATTTTTTCTTTATTTTCAATATTTCTAAAAATGAATATTTTTATATGATTTATATAGAACATTTTAGAAAAATGATAAAAGGATTGTTATGTTATTAGTGTACATGATAGCAATGTTTTTTTACAATGTAAATTTTATGATTTCTATATTTATTGTAAATATTTCTTTTTTATTGAATCAAAAACATTATTTCTAATTTTCATGTATTTTTATATTAAAAAACGTTTTTTAAGTAAAGTTGAATTTTAACCCAAAATCATTTTCATATGGGTTTGATTTTTTTTCATGACTCTAATAATCAATGTATTATATTTCGCTATTGAATAGATTTTTTGAAATATAGATGCTGAGGTAGTGTGATATTCCAAAGCTCGTTGTTCTCAAAAAAATGTTTCAAATATATTAAATATTTAAATATCATATGGGCCCGATTTTCCCAAATTATTTAGATTAACATTCAAACGAGGGCCCTGATAAAATAACCAAGGGACCTATTGAGTTCTAAATGACTATTTTAACCTAAGTGAGATATAACCTTTTTCATCATGGGGAAATTTTGAAAATGTTTTCATGAGTAAAAATTAATAAAATATAGAATTTTATTTATTTTGTTATTGTGATCAATCTCGTCAATATGTAAACTGTTAAAAAGATGTCTCAGGGTTAGATAAAAGGCACTAGAGACCTTGAGAGACCATTAAAGAGTTTTATTGGAAGATGATATATGTTAAGATTAAGATTAGGGACTAATGAGCCATTAAAATAAGTGGATCATGCCAATGATAGAGATACATGAACATTCTTTATCAATAATCGATGAAATATTTAGGTAGGTTGTTCTTTTTGTAAAGTTACACCATGTTCATTTATCCAAGTTGAACTCTGATCCATTCCAAAAACAAGAATTGATTTTCACATTGACTATGGATTCATTTGATATATTTATTCTTTTTATTTGACCTTTTCATTATTTAGTTTTCTTTTTCTTTGAAAAAAAAGTGAGGTTGAATAAAAATAGTCTGATGTTTATTCCTCATAGTTTATGGATTGTGAATTTATCCCATATTTCTTCACATGTTCATAATGAGTAATTTTATTACCCCATTGTTCGATGAGTACCTACTATTTGATCATTGAATGACCATTATTTAGTGAACTAGATCAATACCATGGGTGCAGATTTTGATCGTGGGTACTATCGATGTGCGAATATGATAGAATAAAATTAGATGTTGATCAGAACGAATTTTCAATACACATTCATCCATGTTTTTATGATGCTCCTATGGATGATGCATGTGGGAATTTCATAAGCAGATTCGATGCTTGGATCTATAATCACTAGTGACTATAGTATTTTTCAATATGGGATCAAATATTCTAGTATGAATGATGGCCCTAGTGAAATAAAGAATATCACATGTAGAACTAATGGGATATTGAAAGTACTGGTTTATATAGAGTTTTATACGACGATACAGGCCATATGGTACCCCCTAGGTGGTGTTAGGGTTTTCCAACAGAGTAAAATATTATGTATTGTGTGACCCTATCACATTTCATGTGACACTTCTTGGTGGTTCAGCGTGTATCTTAATGGATTCACATACACATGAAATCTACGTGCACAAGCATAGTCTGGTGTACACAAGCACAACCTAGTGTACACATGTCGGTACATGTATCATATAAGAATGGTTTGTGGTTTTTATGTACTTATTGTGTTATATCCATATATATATTTTTTGACCATGGTATATATTTTTTATTTTAGGATTCCTCTTAAAAAGACATCCATCAAAGAATCCACTATGTTATCACGAGGTTGATCCACTTAGTGATGAAGATTTTGTATCGTATACTCAACTACTGATAGTGCCTCTAGGTGGTTTACCAACTATACCACCACCTTTTGATTAGAGACAAGTGTTAACATTGCTAGATGAGGATGCATGTTGGCTGAGTGTGATACAAGTGTTCCATAGGGAGAAACCTCCCTATTTTGGGTGATAAATGGACCTCAAGGTATCTGAAGAATAGCTGTAGGTTTTCACTCAAGTCTTCCACCTTGTGTGGATGCTTGAAGATTAGATAGAAATCCTCATAGATAGTATTCTTCAAGGATCATCTAGTCAATTACATAGTTTGATATCTATGTCACATGAAATGACTGATATACTCTGGTCATATAGTTTGTGTCTCTTTCGGGTAGAGTTTTTTCCTGAAATGTTCTGATCAGTGTGAATACAATTGCTTCTTCATCAACAGTAGGGATGTTTGGATGTCTCAAATTATTCAGTGAGGATTTCAAATCTCTCTTGATACTAAAAGGAATCATTTAGGGATTAAGACAGTCTCATGAATAGGGGAGTGTATATGATTAGTCACCAGTTGGATATAATTACACATGTAGTGGTGAGTTCTATGGGATACCAGTTTCCTATAGTGGTGGTAGATTATGTGGATGTTTGTATGAAATACATTCCATGCTTACCTCTATAACTTGAGCTAGAATTCTATATTGACTTACACCCTTGAAATACCTCGATATCAATTCCATCATATCAAGTTATCCCCCATATCATTATATATGATGTTATAGTTAGTTTAGTTGAAGGATACTGTATTTTTGATCCCTAGTGTTTCCCCATGGGAAGATCCAGTACTGTTTACCAAGGAGGACAATAGATTGTTGTTATGTGAGGATTACTGATTCTTGAACTAGGTGATTGTGAAGATAATTATCTACTACTGAGGATCGAAGTCCTCTTCAATCAACTGATATGGGGAAATGGTTATCGAGGATTGTACTTAGATCAGTCTATGAACATCTATGATTATGAGTTGATGATATATTGAACATGATATTTAGATGTCACAATAGTAACTCTAAGTACTTGGTGATGCCACATCAGTGTGTGCAACCCCCCATCAGTGTTAATGGGACACATGAACTAGAACTTTCAAACATTCTTAAACCTGTTCATAGTGGTCTTAATTGATTATATCATAGTTTACTCAAAATCCATAGAGGAGAACCCGAGACACATAATAATCATTATATACACACTCCAAGACGTCCATAATTATTTGAATATGTCAAAGGTTCAATTTTTGATTCCAAAAGATAAATCTATAGGACATTTCATCATAGGGGTAGGAGGTTTAGTGAAACTATAAAAGGGTGAGGATGTGATATATTGGGAGCCACCCAATAATGTTACGAAGGTATGGAGTTTACATGGGTTTTAAGGGTAATATCAGAGGTTAGTACCCAAATATTCCACGATGGTATCCCCCATTACAGCTTTGAATCCAAAGGGGAAGCACTTCTTGTAGACATAAGGGTTCCATCACTTCTTTCATGAGTAAAGGTATATATTGAAGTGATCTCCCATGTTATAATTAAAAGGGAAAGATGTCAATGTACATAGTATTCTGCAATGCATTTGTGACTAGGATTGGTTGTGTTCTAATGTAGTGATGGAAAGTGATTTCCAATGGTTTACTTCAATAGAGACCACATAAGTATAACCTTCTAACCCTTTATATTGGTCTTGTATAGGTTGTCTTCACACTAATGATGTTGCACCACTACTTGATGGGTGATAGGATTATAATATTCTCTAACAGCCAGAGTCTCAAGTATATCATCTATCAAAATAATATTAACAAGATAAAGGGGAAATGTATAAAATTCATTTAGTACTCTGACCTCAAGATTTTATATATTCATGGGATGGGGGGACATGGCATTAATATTGTCTTAGTAAAATATATTGTTCTTAGTTGTTGGTTGAGGTGTTAGAATAATTATCCTTCTTCTAGTCATTATTATAGGAAGAGGAAGGTGATTCATATCATTAATAAATGGTTGTTGCCCATCCTATTTTATAGAGTATTATGGACTATTAGAATATATATAACCACTATGATACTATAAGTAATTATATATCAACTAGATTTACTTCCGATGGATATTCTAAAGGCATGGAGAACACTATCCTTTTTATAAGAAAAAAAATAATACATTGGAGTTATAAGAGGAGGTGATGTGATTGTTTTATACATCCAAATTGGTGGTATATCTATGTGTTTAAATGATGTACCAGGATCTATGTTGTTTTTTTAACTAGGAATAAATATTTTTGTTAAAGAGTTTGTCTCTTGATTCTTCCTTTATTAGAAACAAACTTTTGAAAACCAGGTTCTAGCAGGTTTATCTTAACCAATTGATGTTCTAGAGTAAAAGTTGGATGAGATATCCATAAAATTGATAATGGGGTTACCATGTATGTAAAAATGGTATGATTCTATCTAGGTGATCATAGATCGACTCACCAAGTCAACATACTTCCTAGAAAATTGAGAGAAAAATTAAATAAAGAGCATGTGGAAGTTTTATGTGTTTTAGATAGTTCAACTCTATATAGTTCTGTTGATGATCATTTCATACCCAAGTGATCAATTGAAATCACAATTAATGAGAGCATTATAGGAGGAATTTGGACCCATATGTAATTGGGTATGTCATTTCACACATATATTGAAATCTATTCTGATCATACCATTCATGTCTTGGAGGAAATATTATAGGCTTGAATGTTGTATTTTTGTTAATGTTGGGAGGATTATATATCCTTGGTGGATTTTCTATACAACAATAGCTACAATTCCCCCATTATTATATAACCATTAGAGGGATTGATTAAGAGAACCTATAGGTCACCACAATGATGGAATGATCCCAGAGAGTTATCACTCATGTGCCCAAAGATTATAAGAGATACAATAGAGAAGGTAGAAATCATCTATGAGCTGATGGGGACTTCGCAGATCCATCTGATGTCTTATGTAGATATAAAATAGATACCTCTATATTTAATTAATGGAAACTATGTGTTCCTAATGGATTCACCTCGATGTGGATTACAAATATTCGGATGCAAAAAACAATATTTATGTATGATTAATTATACATTATTAGATACTACATAGAGTCAGGGAGGTGGCATACCATGTAGCTTTAATGATGTAGTTCAGATAGGTACATGATTATTCCATGTGTTGTAGGTGAGGAGGTAGGTAAATGACCCATCACATGTTATCAACTTTGGATAGCGAGACATTAATGATGGAGCTTCATTTAGTGAGTATTTAGTAGAAATTAACGATTGAAAGGAGTGGATACTTCATGGGTGATCAATTACGCTAGTACCTATAAGTTGGTAGCATGAGAATCTTTATGAGATCACATCAGTGATGTCGACCCAGATCCTAGCACAATACCCTCATATTTTTGGGTAGGTTTTTATATTTTTGGTTAAAAAATTCTTAAGGTGGGGAAAATTTTATTCAATATAATTTTCTATGTATTATTTTTTATTTTATATGAATTATTTTAGAATCCATGAGTTGAGATGAAGTGAGATTATGAGGTCCAATGAGGCCATTTTTTTAGATATATATAATATTTAAATATTATATGCATTTAATTCCATAAAATGGTGGAATAAATCCAAAATTGGGAGCCAAATTAGATATCTAAGGGCACCATTGATCTTATAACTTGAGTCTTACCATAAGCATAGTGTTTTCATTGTTGGAACAAGGTGTTTGTGAAAAAATTATCATGTGTGTAAATGAATAAAATATATAAGTAAATTTATGTATGTTATTTATTTTGACATAGTCAGAAAACTCATCTATGAATACAAAATTATAAAGATGTATTAGGGTTAACAAGTAAACCCTAGAAAACTAATGATACATTTGGAGATAATTCTCATAAGACGACACCATATCATATCATGATCAAGGAATAATGTGCCAACAAAATGTGTGGATATCACCAAAAAAAGTGATTCAATACCAATCTGCATTAGAAATCAATCTAAACTCTAGGTAGGTTGTTTTCTTTGTTCAAATCCAACACCTTATTTTATCCTAGTTGAATGATGATAAATTCCATGAAAAAAATTGAGTCACAAATAAATAGGAGATTAAATGGACAGATTTATTCAAATTCATTGTTTTTATCCCTATTTATTTTACTTTTTCAATGAAGAAGGATCGAGGCTGAATGAACAAAGATTGATGTTTTTTATTCAAAACTGATGGGTTTTGGATTTCTACCACTATTACTAACACATTCATCAAGGTCAATTTCTCTAGAACATGGATGAAAAAATACATGGTATTTGATTATTACACACCTGTTATTTAGAACAATAGATCAATAACCTGGGCAAGGATCATGATAAAGGACATGAATGCAGTTTTATGATGACAGCGGATGGTTAGAGGAAGAAATTTTTTTTTGGATGCACCTGTTCCTTTTTATTTCGATGGTGCGGCTATATACTACATGAGTTGTCTTTCTCTAAGATAATTTGAATCCTAGATCTTCTATCTATAGTGATTATAGGATTAGAAAACTGTAAATATTTAGATTCCAGCGGTAATGGAGGCCCCAATGACGATGAATATAGTTCAGAGGAGAACATAATGAATCTATAAAATCTCGGGTTACACAACATGTAATACATAATTACATGCTATATGGGACCTCGATATACGACATTAGTGTTTACCTATAGAGGTAAATATCACACACAATGTGAAATTTTCAAACACTATGATACATATTGGAATCATTGAATATTTCTATATAGATACATGGAAATCTATAGGCCCAGTACATAGATATGTCCATGTTTACATGGGAATGAACATGTATACATGAGTAGGTACATAATAAATACTAGAGGAATACATGTAAAAGGAGATCGAACATGGAAGGTGTTGGGTGATCTATACATGTCATGTACTATTCCAATAATCCATTTATATAGATACATACATGCCATGTGATGCAGCACCACAAGGGTGGAATAGGGGTTGGATGGACATGTCATGTATATTCAAAACATATTTCGTGCCCCATTAGGGGCGTTTTGAGTCCTTAGATTCATCAGTCTATACATGTGCTAGTTTAGTGTGTTCCCTTTGTATTTTCCCTCAAGAGTACAATGTGAAATTATATCCACATCATAGGATTTTGATCCCCACTGGTGGATGAGTCACAAAATGATTTCATGGTGTCCCTTTATGAGTCTGGAGGGTGATCATCTATCATCATCATTCCCTAGGTTGTGTTTGAAGAATCAACATGACCTCTTTGAGTAGGATGTTAATCTTTGATCTAGAAGGTAGTATTATTAGGGTTCATTGTGTCATTAGTGTACAATCTCCTAGGTAGTAGGTTGATCTAGAATGTGTTCATGGTATTCCTTAGTTGTCCTGGTCATGACCCCTGATCTAAGTATTAGGGTCATTGAGACCAGTGACCTTGACAAATTAGATTAGTTTATTTTATGATAACATGGATCATGGTGTGGATTATTTCTTAATAAGAATTTCTATATGTAAAATCTTGTTGTTATAAATTAGTTTTGACCGCCTAGTTGTGTGATGTCCTTCCTAAGTACATCTGTATTTTTCATGATTCTTCATTTTTAGAGTATTTGTTCTATCCAAATGTGTATTTTTATAATCACCAATACATGAGATTTACTATACTGGTTGTGTCTTAGTAATATGGTGCCCATTTGATGTTGTCTAGATATGATAGGGAGAAGGTGGAGCATAACATGATCTTGATTGACTGAGGTGTTTTTAGGTGATTTCACATGATCATTATCCTCACACATAGATAATGTTGGACAATTTATAGTTTTCTTCTGTCTATTATTGAATTTGGAACCTATTTTGCTTTCAAAACATTACATTTGTTCTTTATTTATGGGATCATAAATGTATGCTTGAATTTGTTTATCTTGTTTTACATTTTATAAATTATTGGGATTGGAGATACATGTGTGTATAGGTATATTAGTCTAATTCATCCCAGTTGTGGAATATTCCTATACGACACTAGTCACCAGCACATTGCCTAATAAAGGCATGGTTGGGGTAGTCATGGGCCAGACCTCAATGGGTGAGGTTGTAACATGTTTTTTCATGGATTTCATGATGAAAGTGTTTCATCCATGATATGGTACATCATAATTATATGAAATTGTTATGACCAATACATCTTGTATGAAGGTTTGATCCCCATTAAAGATCAAAGGTGAGCCCATGATTTCTTATACAAAGGATTGTTTTCCATTATAGCTCATAAAAAATGAGTGAAATCAATATAGAGTACAACACAGATCCTCCCACGTCGGGCCTCTACTGCTTCTGACATGACCTAACCGACAATGATGGGTATGTTGTCTCTCCTCAATGGAGGAGGGAGGGAACTCTTCTGTCCATTTTGGTTTCCTGACCTCACTCCTTCTCTCTATTTTCGAACATGGACTTTTTTACTACTTTCCACCAAATTCCTCTATTCCCTGAAGTTACTAATCTCTTAAATGGATTTTCGTATCTATCTCTCTACATCTGTATTCAATGAGGCCACTTAATTGATAAACATGATGGTTATCACTTGATTTAGGAACTGACGTTCATTGGTTAATTTATTTGTAAATGCATCTTTGATGCTTGTGGTTTGAAAGAGAGAGCAACAATTGGTCTTATAGATAAGAGGCACTTAATGGTATAGTTTTATTACAAGGAGTATCTGATTTTAGCATGTTCTAGCACACCCCATGTTTAAAATTTTCTCTGTTTCTTCTTGTTTAGGTGGTCCTACGAGTTCCTCATGTATCAAGACCCTTATTATAAGGCCCCAGCCTTAAACCTTACTTAATATTGAATTAAATGAATAATTCACGTCGAGGATCTTTTCAGGTTTATAGTTTTAGATAATTAGAACATAACTATTACATCTCAAAAGATTACAAAGTAGTCACTTATACTAAGTTTCCATAATAAAAAAAACTCTTGAAAGAAACATGTCTAGTTCCATGTTTTATATAGCATGACATTCCCTTGATCCCATCCTTGACCTTATTCCATATTAAGTCCTGTGAAAAACATTTCAAAAAAACTTGGGGTGAGCATAAAAAGCTCAGTAAGGGATACAAAAAGAATGAAAACTGTTAGTTTTTCAAACATCAAGTAAACCATGTATACTATATCAAAGTAATACCTTCACCTTTATGAAGTAGTAAAAAAAATCTTCACTGAATAAAGTATCATTACTTACCTTTTTGTAACCAAAGGATTACCATAAAACCCATATAAAGAACACATAGAATATATAAAGGTAACATGGGACATAAACATAATTAAGTGGAATAACCATACGGTTGACTTCCACACATATAACTTAATGGAATAGCCATACGGCCAATTTCCATACATACTTAATGGAATAGCCATACGGCCGACTTCCATACCCAATGCATTGGAGGTTATAACATAACCACCCGTCCTGGTATTCACGGCACCACCCGTCATATGGTTTATAACGTAACCACCCGTTAAAATGTCCAAGTACCAGTATAAAATCATAAAACATAAAACCAATATAAAGGAATGATAACATTTCCACATTTCAATCACAAAATATCATAAATATATTGACATAATAGAATCCTTTTTCAAAACAATTTTCAATACCAAAATACATAAAAGAGTATATGGTATTTATTTTATTCTAAAAACATTACGGCTTGTTGAGAAAGCCAAAGATCAAATAATACTCGCGGTGGCGGAAAAAGGTCGTTGTCACCGCATACGTTAAAAAAAACATTCCTTTTTGTCGTTTAGTAAAACGCTTCGTAGAAAAATATTCCTTTTGTATAAAAGTAAAAGTCAAAGGAGTTTATACACCGTATAAAAGAAAGTTGTGTATAAAACGAAATATGCCTCAATGAAAGGAGATTGAGACGAAGTCCCTTACAAAGATCATTTTTTTAAATAAAATAGATATATTATGTGTATTCACTATAATTACACATAAATAAAGTACAAATACAAGATATGACATAATAATATCATGACATAATTTGAAAGTAGGAGATTAACCCAAAGAATGGAAATTGGGTTAAGAAGTTCCCCTACCTTGGGTCCGACTTGACTCGATCGTTATTTAACGTCCTGAATAATAAACCTAAGTTAATTTATACTTGATTAAGAACCTTTTTAAAGTTCATTATTTCTTTTATATCACTTATTGCCATGTTATAAACATTATGTAACCATTTAAGTTAATAATGTTTGGTTTGTCAATATTTGGTTCTTAAGTCGAAAGTGGACTTCTTACAATTACATGTTGTTCATCTGGTCAAAGGTTCTTTATATCCAGAATGAAATTCCTGATTTTGATATCATATATATCATATATATCCATAATATACATGTATTTATAATATTACATAATCATTTAGAGGTAAGAAATGAAATGCACCGTTCATGGAGACGGTAAGCCGTATGTACGCATGAACGCTACTTTCATTTCTTTGTCATATTAATGGAATTAAAACTAAATGAGAGGTATGTATATTTTAATTCCAGAATTATATTCATCATTTAGATATATCATTAATTATATATATCCATTATATACATGTACTTTTAATAGTACATTACATTTGGGGATAAGAAATGAAATGCACCATTCATGGAGACGGTAAGCCGTTCATGAACGATACTTTCATTTATATCTCATACTTTAATGGAAAGAAATAATAATGATATAGAGGTATATTATAATTCTAGTATAACATCATATATAATAACTTTAAATCCATCCTTTACACGTCCCATATATGGCATTAACGAATCACATCACTTTGAGGGGGTGGTAGTCCGCACTTACTTAAATGAAGATATCGTGTTTACCCATAATGGAAACCATAAAGGTATGCCAAAAATGAAAAATACAGAAGCTTAAAAAAAACATAAACATATTATATATCATATATAAAAATAGTGACATCATAATGGCCACCCTTGAAGGTGTTAAATGAGTATTGAACAATCATCGTTTTGGGAGGCAGAATTTCGCCATCCACGGAAACCGTATGTTCTTTAACCATTTGATGTAGTTGTGTGAGCGTTTAGCTCAAATAAATATTATAACAACATCCTAGTATATTGAAGATACTGGTATTGTTACAAAAGAAGTAAATAAAAAGAGTTTAGAGGGTTGGAGAAGAAAAATAAAACAAATGAACAAGAGAGAATGAATTACCTTTAAAAGTGTAACTCCCTTTTGATTTGAGCCTAAAGGCTTCCTTTGAAAGGATTATGCCCAAAGGGAATCCTCTAGGATGAGGAGAGGGATGTGGAGAGAGTAATTGGTCAGGGTTTGGCCGAGCCAAAGGCTTGAGAAGTGTGTGAAAAGAGGTAGAGGTGGGGGACTTTTATAAGAGGAGAGGAGGGGCACTTTTGGAAAGTAAAGAAATATTACTTTATTGGAAAATGGTTTTCGGTTTCAAAAGGTCCCACATTGAACTAATTCGTGAATAAGGTGATAAGGGTTCGAAATCCACTCATCCAATTGGTTTTTTCCATGTGTAGGTTTTAGATTTTTCATTATCTTTCCATTTTATTTAAATCGTCAAATAATGATGTCATCGCTGCATCATTATTATGTCATATATAATTTTATTTATTTAATGTCTAAAAATTATAAGAAAATTACTATGATGTAGGAAATCTTTTTAGCTTTCCAATGACTATTTATAATCAAAATGTTTACTTGTATAACCCCACTCAAAAATTATTTTAGTAAAACATATTATGTTAGTGTCATTTTCACTTTAACATTAAATAAAAATATATTAATGTCATTTTCCAACTAAAGTGGCTCCATGGGGTCCCCAAGTTGGCCCATGGCTTGTCTTGGTCGGCCATGACTCACTCAATAGGTGTAGGACAAGTGTAATGGTGTTTTCACATTCTTATAATACCATTTTTACCTTAAACTACACTAATTACCTCTAATCGCGATTAATGAAAAAAAGTTACTATTCACCAAAAAATTATTTTAATCTCATTGAACCAAATTTTACTTCTTAATGACAACCATGTATCTCGGATTTTCAAAATTCAATACACATTAGTGGTAAACTTTCATTTAACTGAAAAATCAGTTTGCTTGATTACCACTTAGTGGTTTCACTATTCATCAAAAATTGAAGTTTTTCAGAAAATTACCAAAAATTCACCTTAAGCTATATTTGATATTCAAAATTCAAAAATGAAGTCCATTTTACAAAATTCGAAACATATAAGTCAAATTAATTAATTTAATAATTAATTCCCGCTGTCATGACAAATAGCATGTTTTTGTGAAACAATAAGTATCAAAAGATTGACACCAGTTTAAGTCCAATTTCAAAGTGAAATTGATTCCAATGACCACCATTGGATTAACTGGTAAAAATATTTTCTAATTTCACTTTAAAACCAATTAAAATAATAATCTAATCATATAAATAATTTAGATTAAAAAGAGGTTTTGAATTAAAATACAACATTTTACACTATTCATAAAAAAAATGAACTTTATCAGAAAGGTACCAAAAATTTACACAAAGTAAATTTTGATGTCCCGATTCTAAAGAAGAGTTATATTTGGTCCAAAATAAAGTATAAGAGTGATCAAAACTATATTTAATGACGGTTCTCCATCAAAAAGTGATAAGTGGACCTTTTGTGAAAATTAGTGTATAACTGCCTAAAATTGAACTCTTTCCGTATTTTAAGCCTTTATCTTTTATTGGGTAAATGTAAAAACATTTAAAAACATATCTAATCATATTTTAGTTATTTCTATCCAATCCCGCCAGTACAATGGCTACTTGTTAACTAACATTTAAAATAATATTATTTTATTACTAGTGTGCTACGTAAGTTTCAAAGAAACTCATCGTTGCGTATCGGGTACACTATCGAACATGGCAACCCCTTTAAAATATTTAATTCATAAATATAAATAAATATGAAAATTCTTTATTTTTTATTTACCTGGGATGTTACATCCTTCCCCCCTTTTGGGAATTGCGTCCTCGCAGTTTTATTCACTTATCAAAATAAGTTGGGGTATTTATCCCTCATAGCATTTTCAGATTCCCACGTTGCCTCTTCAATCAAATGGTTTTTTCCACAAAACCTTACCTGATGAATCACCTTATTCCGTAACACTTGCTCCCTGTGGTCAAGAATCTGGACCGGTTGTTCCTCATAAGATAGGTTCTCTTCCAGCTAAACTACCTCTGGACTCAAAACATGAGATGGATCTGGCATATACTTTCTCAACATCGAAACGTGAAAAACATTGTGTACCTGAGATAAACTCGGAGGTAAAGCCACTCGGTATGCAACTGATCCAACTCTTTCCAGAATTTCGTATGGTCCAACCAACCATGGACTCAACTTTCCTTTATTACCAAATCTCATCACACTTTTCCAAGGAGAAACCTTGAGAAAAGCATGATCACCTACCTCAAAAGATAGATCCTTCCTCCGGTTATCCGCATAACTCTTCTGCCTGCTCTGAGCTATTCTGATGTGCTTCTGAATCAGCTGAACTTCTTCTGCCAACTCTTCTACCAATTCTGGTCCCATCATCTTCCTTTCACCCACTTCATCCCAGAAAGCTGGAGTTCGACACCGCTTCCCATATAATGCCTCAAATGGTGCCATCTGTATACTGGAATGAAAACTGTTATTATAAGAAAATTCAACCAAAGAAATATGTTGGTCCCAACTTCCCTGATAATCCATCGAACAAGTTCGTAGCATATCCTCCAATGTCTGGATCGTTCGTTCTGACTGCCCATCTGATTAAGGATGAAAAGCTGTACTAAAATTTAATTCAGTACCCAAAGACTTCTGAAGGCCTTTCCAAAAGTTAGATGTGAACATGGGATCACGATCAGATATAATGGAGAGAGGAACTCAATGTAACCAGAATATCTCTTTAAGATACAAACGGGAAAGTTGATCTAGAGAGAAAATATCTCGTATAGAAAGGAAATGAGCAGATTTGGTCAAGAGATCAACAATAACCCAGATTGCATTATTACCTCGAGATGTCCTCGGTAATCCCACAACAAAGTCCATGGATATGTTTTCCCATTTCCACTCTGGCACTGGTAAAGGCTGAAGCATCCCTTTCGGTAACTGCTTCTCTGCTTTAACCTGTTGACATGTCAAACACTTCACAGTAAAATCAGCAATGTCTCTTTTCATTCCATCCTACCAGTAATACTTCCGCAGATCTCTGTACATCTTAGTACTGCCAGGATGAACTGAAAATGGGGAACTATGAGCCTCACATAACAACTCATTCTTCAACTGTGAATCACAAGGCACACATAACCTCTTCACAAACCTCAAAAAACAAACACAAACTTATCCAAGAACTCATGGAAAATTTTATTCATAAGGTCCATGAATACAGCAGGTGCGTTGGTTAACCCAAAATGCATAACTACAAATTCATAATGGCCATATCTAGTACGGAACACAGTCTTCGGAACGTCTGATTCTTTTACTTTCAACTGATGGTACCCCGACCTCAAGTCAATCTTCGAAAAATACTGAGCTTCCTGGAGCTGATACCACTTCCTTCGATGGCCCAACATCTGCTAAAGTTGTTGCAAAGGATTTCACCACCCCTTTCTGCTTGTAGTCTGGCTGCATTCCCCCAGTTGAGTTCTTAGTTGGACACTCGTTTGCATAATGACCCATTTCATTACACTTAAAACATCTTACCGTTGGCTTTTCATTTCCTGCTTGATCATCTTCCTTACAGTTACGAGCAATATGACCAGACTTACCACACCAAAAGCACTTACCAGACTTGGATAAACATTCTCCAGGATGCATTTTACCACACTTCTCACAGGATGGATATTTGGTTTTCTTACCTCCTTGCTTCTTTGATGAATTCTTCCCCTTTTCCTGCCAACTAGATCTCTTATTCTGTTGTTTGTCATAGAACACCTGATCATCAGCAAACTCCATTTCCACCTTCTCCGTACATCGAACAAGTTTTTCATAACTTTTGAACTCACGAGAAGCTAAAGCCCTTCGATACTTTGGCTTTAACCCTGAGTAAAAACGGTTTATTTTACTATCAAGATCTCGTATGAAGTTTGGAGCATACCTTGCCAATCGAGTGAACTTTTCTTCATAAGTAGCCACTGAATCATCCTCCTGCCTTAATTCTAGGAACTTTTTTTCCATCCTAAGATGAACCACCTTAGGAAAATATTTCTCAAGAAACATACCTTTGAATTCGTCCCAGTGAAGATCCTCAATCTCATCACTATCCCTTATATTTTTCACCATCGACCACCACTGATCAGCTTCACCTTCAAAACGGTAAACAGCAAGACTAACCTTTTGATGTTCTGAACACACCATGACATCAAAAATTTTCTCCAGTGCTTTAATCCACCCTTCAGCTTGCACAGGGTCAGATGATCCTCTGAATGATGGGGGATGTTGCCTCATGAAATGTTCCACCACTGACATGTTCCTCTGCGGTTGATCTGGATGATCTCGTGCATGGATACCACCACTATTTATAGCCTGAGTCAACTGTGCCATCACTGCAACAAACTGTTCAGTTCCGATTTCGACCATCTCAGGTTGCTGATTTGGAAGGTTATCTTCCTCCTGATGTCGTCCCAACATAGCTGCTTTGTTTCCTCTACGGAAAACCATTCTGAACACAGAAATATCTTAGGCGAAGCAACATGGTAATCCATAAATTCTATATCATTTCAATCATATTATAATTTAACACTTTTCTAACTCCTAAAGTTCTCTAAACCGTCCTCTGATACCAACTATAAGGCCCCAGCCTTAAACCTTACTTAATATTGAATTAAATGAATAATTCACGTCGAGGATCTTTTCAGGTTTAGAGTTTTAGAGAATTAGAACATAACTATTACATCTCAAAAGATTACAAATTAGTCACTTATACTAAGTTTCCATAATAAAAAAACTCTTGAAAGAAACATGTCTAGTTCCATGTTTTATATAGCATGACATTCCCTTGATCCCATCCTTGACCTTATTCCATATTAAGTCCTGTGAAAAACATTTCAAAAAAACTTGGGGTGACCACAAAAAGCTCAGTAAGGGATACAAAAAGAATGAAAACTGTTAGTTTTTCAAACATCAAGTAAACCATGTATACTATATCAAAGTAATACCTTCACCTTCATGAAGTAGTAAAAAAAATATTCACTGAATAAAGTATCATTACTTACCTTTTTGTAACCAAAGGATTACCATAAAACCCATATAAATAACACATATAATATATAAAGGTAACTTGGGACATAAACATAATTAAGTGGAATAACCATACGGTTGACTTCCACACATATCACTTAATGGAATAGCCATACGACCAATTTCCATACATACTTAATGGAATATCCATACGGCCGACTTCCATACCCAATGCATTGGAGGTTATAACGTAACCACCCATCCTGGTATTCACGGAACCACCCGTCATATGGTTTATAACGTAACCACCCGTTAAAATGTCCAAGTACCAGTATAAAATCATAAAACATAAAACCAATATAAAGGAATGATAACATTTCCACATTTCAATCACAAAATATCATAAATATATTGACATAATAGAATCCTTTTTCAAAACCATTTTCAATACCAAAATACATAGAAGAGTATATGGTATTTATTTTATTCTAAAAACATTACGGCTTGTTGAGAAAGCCAAAGATCAAATAATACTCGCGGCGGTGGAAAAAGGTCGTTGTCACCGTGTACGTTAAAAAAACATTCCTTTTTGTCGTTTAGTAAAACGCTTCGTAGAAAAAGATTCCTTTTGTATAAAAGTAAAAGTCAAAGGAGTTTATACACCGTATAAAATAAAGTTGTGTATAAAATGAAATATGCCTCAATAAAAGGAGATTGAGACGAAGTCCCTTACAAAGATAATTTTTTTAAATAAAATAGATATATTATGTGTATTAACTATAATTACACATAAATAAAGTACAAATACAAGATATGACATAATAATATCATGACATAATTTGAAAGTAAAAGATTAACCCAAATAATGGAAATTGGGTTAAGAAGTTCCCTTACCTTGGGTCCGACTTGACTCGATCGTTCTTTAACATCCTGAATAATAAACTTGAGTTAATTTATACTTGATTAAGAACCTTTTTAAAGTTCATTATTCCTTTTATATCACTTATTGCCATGTTATAAACATTATGTAACCATTTAAGTTAATAATGTTTGTTTTTTCAATATTTGGTTCTTAAGTCGAAAGTGGACTTCTTACAATTACATGTTGTTCATGTGGTCAAAGGTTCTTTATATCCAGAATGAAATTCCTGATTTGGATATCATATATATCATATATATCCATAATATACATGTATTTATAATATTAAATAATCATTTAGAGGTAATAAATGAAATGCACCGTTCATGGAGACGGTAAGCCGTATGTACGCATGAACGCTACTTTCATTTCTTTGTCATATTAATGGAATTAAAACTAAATGAGAGGTATGTATATTTTAATTCCAGAATTATATTAATCATTTAGATATATCATTAATTATATATATCCATTATATACATGTACTTTTAATAGTACATTACATTTGGGGATAAGAAATGAAATGCACCGTTCATGGAGACGGTAAGCCGTACGTACGCATGAACGCTACTTTCATTTCTATCTCATACTTTAATGGAAAGAAATAATAATGATATAGAGGTATATTATAATTCTATTATAACATCATATACAATAACTTTAAATCCATCCTTTACACGTCCCACATATGGCATTAACGAATCACATCACTTTGAGGGGGCGGTAGTCCGCACTTCCTTAAATGAAGATATCGTGTTTACCCATAATGGAAACCATAAAGGTATGCCAAAAATGAAAAATACATAAGCTTAAAGAAAACATAAACATATTATATATCATATATAAAAATAGTGACATCATAATGGCCACCCTTGAAGGTGTTAAATGAGTATTGAACAATCATCGTTTCGGGAGGCAGAATTTCGCCATCCACGGAAACCGTATGTTCTTTAACCATTTGATGTAGTTGTGTGAGAGTTTAGCTCAAATAAATATTATAACAACATCCTAGTATATTGAAGATACTGGTGTTGTTACAAAAGAAGTAAATAAAAAGAGTTTAGAGGGTTGGAGAAGCAAAATTAAACAAATGAACAAGAGAGAATGAATTACCTTTAAAAGTGTAACTCTCTTTTGATTTGAGCCTAAAGGCTTCCTTTGAAAGGATTATGCCCAAAGGGAATCCTCTAGGATGAGGAGAGGGATTTGGAGAGATTAATTGGTCAGGGGTTGGCCGAGCCAAAGGCTTGAGAAGTGTGTGAAAAGAGGTAGAGGTGGGGGCCTTTTATAAGAGGAGAGGAGGGGTACTTTTGGAAAGTAACGAAATATTACTTTATTGGAAAATTATTTTCGGTTTCAAAAGGTCCCACATTGAACTAATACGTGGATAAGGTGATAAGGTTTCGAAATCCACTCATCCAATTGGTTTTGGCCATGTGTAGGTTTTAGATTTTTCATTATCTTTCCATTTTATTTAAATCGTCAAATAATGATGTCATCGCTGCATCATTATTATGTCATATATAATTTAATTTATTTAATGTCTAAAAATTATAAAAAAAATACTATGATGTAGGAAATCTTTTTAGCTTTCCAATTACTATTTATAATAAAAATTTTTATTTGTATAACCCCACTCAAAAATTATTTTAGTAAAACAATTTATGTTAGTGTCATTTTCACTTTAACATTAAATAAAATTATATTAATGTCATTTTCCAACTAAAGTGGCTCCATGGGGTCCCCAAGTTGGCCCATGGCTTGTCTTGGTCGGCCATGACTCACCCAATAGGTGTAGGATAAGTATCATGGTGTTTTCACATTCTTATAATACCATTTTTACCTTAAACTACACTAATTACCTCTAATCGCGATTAATGAAAAAAAGTTACTATTCACCAAAAAATTATTTTAATCTCATTGAACCACATTTTACTTCTTAATGACAACCATGTATGTCGGATTTTCAAAATTCAATACACATTAGTGGTAAACTTTCATTTAACTGAAAAATCAGTTTGCTTGATTACCACTTAGTGGTTTCACTATTCATCAAAAATTGAAGTTTTTCAGAAAATTACCAAAAATTCACCCTAAGCTATATTTGATATTCCGAATTCAAAAATGAAGTCCATTTTACAAAATTAGAAACATATAAGTCAAATTAATTAATTTAATAATTAATTCCCGCTGTCATGACAAATAGCGTGTTTTTGTGAAACAATAAGTATCAAAAGATTGACACCAGTTTAAGTCCAATTTCAAAGTGAAATTGATTCCAATGACCACCATTGGATTAACTGGTAAAAATATTTTCTAATTTCACTTTAAAACAAATTAAAATAATAATCTAATCATATAAATAATTTAGATTAAAAAGAGGTTTTGAATTTTAATACAACATTTTACACTATTCATAAAAAAAATGAACTTTATCAGAAAGGTACCAAAAATTTACACAAAGTAAATTTTGATGTCCCGATTCTAAAGAAGAGTTATATTTGGTCCAAAATAAATTATAAGAGTGATCAAAACTATATTTAATGACTTTTCTCCGTCAAAAAGTGATAAGTGGACCTTTCGTGAAAATTAGGGTATAACTGCCTAAAATTGAACTCTTTCCGTATTTTAAGCCTTTATCTTTTATTGGGTAAATGTAAAAACATTTAAAAACATATCTAATCATATTTTAGTTATTTCTATCCATTCCCGCCAGTACAACGGGTACTTGTTAACTAACATTTAAAATAATATTATTTTATTACTAGTGTGCTACGTAAGTTTCAAAGAAACTCATCGTTGCGTATCGGGTACACTATCAAACATAGCAACCCCTTTAAAATATTTAATTCATAAATATTAATAAATATGAAAATTATTTATTTTTTATTTACCTGGGATGTTACACTTATGCCACAACGGATTTGGTTAGTTTTTAAGAAACACCATTCCATTTCAAATTCCTCAATCCTTTTATTGCTAGGGAATATAGTGGGTCATTTTCTATGTTCGGATAGTAGAACACATGCAATATGTCACCCCATTTCTCCTAGAAATGTTGTTTATGTAGATTTTATTTGAAATCCTATTGTGTTTTTGTGGTTAGTTATTAGTTATTAATTTCGTTATAAAAACCCTCTTTACATGGAATATTGGGTTGATTTTTTTCATCATGCAAGAACTATGGTCATCTCATGATAGTGTGTAGGCAAAGGTCCCAAAACTGAATTAACAATCCAATTGAGGTGGGGTCATGTATTTGTGGTAGTGATAGAAATTAAATTCCTTACATGAGAATAAAGGAGTTGAATGATTGTGTCTCCATGTATTATTCATCTATGGACACAGTAGGTCATTTGGGATTGGGAGAATCTGATAAAGTGGTTCCTGTAATGAAAGGGGTTCAACCATGAGAGATGGAGCCAAAATTTTCAGATGTGTTTAGAAAGTTGAAACAAGACAAAGGTGTTCTTGAGATGTAGGTTGTGTTTGGGTCAGGGGGTTGGAGGGAGTGGGAAGATCGGGTCATCCTGTTTCACCCAATGAAACATGATATGCTAAGGCTATTAGAGATGGAAAAGTGGTAAATCACAAGTTGGGGTTTTAAAGAATAATGACCAAGGTTCCTATCATAAATTTGGTTCATAAAGCTGGTATTAATTCGACAATGGAAAAATGTTAACAATAACACACAATCTCTAGAACACAAGTTTAAAGGGTCACCGAGAATGACGCTATCATGGTTAGTTCAAAGAAGGTATGGCCAACGATTAAACTAGGTAACCATTTTAAAGTATTAGAGACAGAAGGGTTTTTTGTGAACAAACCTAAACTATCTCAGACCACATATACATATGTAGGAAAATACATTAAAGATTTTGAGGAAATTGAGGTGAACTCTAAGGGCTTCTCAAATGGAAATGGGGAGGGTCTTCATGGTATAAATTTCTAGAATCTTAGGAGGAAGAAGGGGTGTAATTATTACAAGGATTAAGAAAGCTGCATCCTTCGTCAGAAATAGAAATCCAAAGGACACACAGACTATTACTACCTACCTAAACCAATGGATACAAGGTCTTATTCTAAAGCAAGAGTTAAGGAGAAGGAATTTGAACTGAATAAGGAGCAGGTTCATATAGTGAGCGTGTCACTCTAGTGTGAAACCCAAATGACCAAATGAGATATCACCACAAAACAAGAATATGGAGAATCAAATAAGATAAAAGATTCCTTGATGGTGGTGGATCACAATAAGAACTTCATAGAATGATTTAATATCGATAAGGATGTCTAGCAGTGGGAGGAATGCAAAGAGGATACTACTAATGTCAAGCCAGGGGAGCTTCTTCTTCACATAGAGGAAGAAATTTTGGATGAATCATTGCTGATTAATGCCTCGCTATAGGAGGTTGACAATATAGTTGAGTTACTCTTACTTGTGGAAACTAACAAGAAGCATACATATTGGATCAGTAAGTAACAACATATTCTGGAAAGAGGTTTCAATGTAGGGAATATTGAAATGGATGGGTACATTCAATTATGGGAAAATATTTCTTATTGGTTTGATGACCTTATCAAGAATGATCCAGCTAGAGAGATAAATATTATTAATTTTAAAATTTTGAAGTATAATGTTTTGAAAATATTCCAATTAATTTTTAAAGGTTTTTCCATATCATATGGTATTTTATGCATTGTGTTATGTACTCCTTGGGTTCTCATGTTTTCCATTAAATGATCTTGAAAAATAAAAATAATAATTTTCACCAGATATAGCTTATACAAAGGATGATCCTCATTATATATCTCTAATGTATTGGGTAATAAGAATGTTATAATTTTCTTATAGGTTCATTTGAATTAAAAGGTTTTTGAAAGGGTTTTATGAGTATAATGGTCTATGTCACCGAAATAGGGCTTTTAATTTGTTTTTATGGGTTATAAAATTTTTCTTTGAGAAACATTTCCCTATGTATTTTTCATTTAAAAAATATTTTATTTCATACACTCAAACAATATGGATGGTAAACGGAAAAAATATATAATATTTATATCTTTCATTGGTCTAATGATTTTATTTTTTTATATCCCTTACTAATATTTTTATGGCCATCCCACATTAAAAAATCAAAATATTTATCAATTGATAATGGAAATAAATAATTCAAGTTTCAATTATTATATATTTTTATTATAATTAAATCATGGTATATTTTAAAAAATTAATATTATTAGAAATTGGATACTAATTAGATGTCACTTATTTTTAATTTATTGTTTTTTATTTTTGTGTTATGTTCTTAATCTCGAAAAATGAAAACCTAAAAAGGTCCTCTAATGTAAGAGAATAAATTCATGACATAAAACTCAAGGTTATATAATATTTATGGTCAGGGACATCTAAACTCTTCCTAGTATTTTTTTAATTCACCCTACTCCAATACTAAAAAACATGCAAAATAATCCCAAAAATAAATGCAAAACCTTTATCTTGTTCAATTACCTAACCACTCGCAAAAATTATCTTTGGTACTCCACTATACATGATCCATAAAAAATATATCCATCTTATACACTATGAGTCGAATTCTATATCATGATCACAATTATCTATACCCACCAAGATCATAAAATAATTTAATAGTTGATTCTCAATAATAGAAGTCAATGATCACATACTATTTACCTTTCAATACATATTTAAGAACCCAATATTCATTGAATGAACTTTAAATATATAATCCTACCATCATAATATCTTTGAAAGCACTGATTTTATTCCAATCCCAAGTCATAACTAGTCTAGTAATTATTTTATTATTTTATTTCTTTGGCACAACAATAATTCCAAACAAGAATCACATATGAGATTTCAAATCTTGTATTTCATAAATGGCTAAATATAATTGATCTATTTGAAATATAGTATCTCAATGATTTAGTTATTCATTCGCTCACACTATTAACTATAAAAATCAATCATGATATCCTCCAAATCCATTTTCAACAGAAAGGGCCATATCATTTCATGATCGATGGGATGCTCCCCACCGTATGACTACCTATATAATTGTTTCAAAAAAAAAATCAATACTCAAATACTTTCATATTAGGGGAAATTATACTCAAATTACCAACATATGATAACTAATAAAAATTCTCATGATCATATATCTTGGGTCCAAGGATATCTTGGTGATCTATGACACCATTATCTAATATTGGATACCAACCCTATTCCTGAATAGTTTTGAAGGAAACATCACATAAAACATGGCCATACAAAACCATAGATATGTCATTATTAGGTTATATATTCATAGAAGTAATCATATATGTCCACTACATTATTATAATGTGTTTCTATAAATAAAATCCATAGTACCCTCTAATATGGAGTGATTCATGTTTTAGATTCCGTACTTATCCCAATAGTAACATGTACCCTTCCTACCACTGTAAATCAGGGGTAATTGATTATATTGATGCCTTGATCTAAAGGTAAACTTACTATGTAATATATCATATATATTTATCTAACACTTCCTATTGATGATTTAAAACAATTCAATCTTATGTATCATCCTATAAAAAATCCATCATGGATTTTAAGATAACATCAACAAAATTATCAATAAGCATCTCTACCCACATATAATTTCCATTGATGAAGATTCCAAGAGTTAAATTTCAATTAGACAAACCACCCATACACCAGATGTTCATTCTAATACATTACCTTTAAAGGCTTAATTTCATCCAAATACATGCTCATAAGCACACTAATTATAATGTAGTAAATGACACACCATATATACCATTCAATTACTTACACTAAATTTCAACTCAATTCTCCCAGTCACAATCCTTTTTAAGTGCCTCATGCTCCTTATGAATTTAGTATCTTGATATGTTAAAGATTTAAGAACCCATGAATATAGATATATTTTCAGATGAATACCTACTCCTCTTTCTATCTCGATTTTATAGAATTACAATGTAAACCTATGATGACTCGATCAAGCTAACAATGAATCACCATGATACACTATATATCACACCAACTTCAATACCCTACCAATATAAAAAGATATAACTTAACAATTTTTTTATAATGAATACATCTCATTATAACCAAAAGGAGTACCATATAATTTACTCTCTTAATAGAATGAAAATTATTATCCAAGTTTACTAATACACATATTTTGAATTTCAAGACCACATATCTAGGTTGGAAATGTTACTGATCCAACCCCAATACATATACACGTGCAATATGAAGCGCTATCTATAAAATCGATTATAAACGAGGCATCCATGGAGTCTTTATTAGGTTTATCAAAGGAGAATAAACCCTTATAATTATTATATAATTCTATGTAAAAACATATGGTTCTCATCAAACATAAATAATGATATATAAAAAATTTAGAGACTTGGTTTGTTTTCAATTCAATGATTTATTATTGAATATAATTAAAAAATAGGTTTCATGAATGAAATGTTAATAAGAATATCCATCATTAATAAGTAATGTTTTTCACATATTAGAAAAAATTAAACTAGTGAATTGTAGAATGGGGAATAAATTTTATGAGTCCTTACCCTTTAGCTACCATTATAAATTCAAATAAATCATTATTTACACTGATTTATTTTCTAAAATAGGTTGAAGATGTACCCTTAATGGAAATTCATGAAGCATCTAGATTATTTTCTTAAATGAAACATTATTTGTTAATTTATAGTTACCTACTCTATCAACCTAAATAATGGATTTTTTTTTCATTTTAGTTAAAGAAGTTTTATTTCATATACCAAATACTTTTTAAAACCAAATTATTAAATAAAATTATAAAAAATTGATAGATAAATCCCATCAACATGGATTTATCAAAAATCTTATATAATTTTGTGGATAAGGGAAAAATTATGGCTTTATAGAATCATCATTACTTTGTATAAAAAAATATCTTATATGTGAATCCCTATAAAAGGGACACCATATTAATTAGTTCATGAGTCCAAGGCGACAATTCATAATGATAATCAATTACCCAGACTCCAAAAAATCTATTACTATTTAATAGAAGATAATATGGATCAAATCCAATTGGATGTGTTGAAAGATCATGAATTGAAAATATTGTAAGCATTACATAACCTAGAGGTTGACCAAAACCATGTGTCTCATGATTTCAAAGGAAGGTAAACCAATAGCCATTTGTTTCTTGAGAATTTTTTATAGTGTCAATGACACTTGTAATACCAAGGATGAAATATTGAAAATTGAATCCAAAATGTTAAGGACTATACATCACGCACATGGTCGACTCAAATTTATTGTATTCCATATTTACTTATACTGGATAGTTTATTAGACATCCTAAAAATGCGAGGTTCAAAAACAATTACTATGTATAATTATTTTCATCATATTCAAAGGGTTGTATTACACGACCATAACATGAATGGTATATGTTCTTTATATTTTGGTATTAAAAAAAAGAGTAAATAGTCATTTTTTATGATATTAAACTACACTAAATGTTATTTAATGTATTAACCCCATCTTCATGGCACATAGTTATTTTGAGAAAGTGTTAAAATTCATAGAATTTTATTAATTATAAAACCCTAGAATGTAATTTATATAGTTTATTGATTATAAACATAAACTGCTTGAAGTGAATATTTCAGTATGACATAAACTAATAGAGAGGTCCATTTTTCATGAAAATAATCTATATGAACTTCATAATGGAAGATATTTATCTATTTAATGAACATTTTTTATTATTAATGAGGATAACCATATTAGAACCATCATTAATTTCTTAAGTTTAGTGGTTCAAAAATATTCTTTCCCAAAACTATGCGTGTAATGATTCATATCATTGCATGATACATAGAAAAGTATGGATTCCCAATTTTATCGTAATACATATATTTTTACCATCTCTCATTTGCACACATCCAAATCTTATCAATTCAATATTATATTTATTTATTTCATGATTCTCATGTTATAATTTACCTCTAAAAATATGCATGGATTGAATCTTATTACACGAGTATATGTAGTGAAATATGTATCTCATATCATAGTATCAAAGATAGCCCCTATATTAATTTTGACATATATGTTATTATACATTAATTCATTCACTTATTAAAGCAAAGGTTATGTTACTTTTCCCCAATAAAATGTACCCTTCATTTCTTAAAAACATCATTTTCCACAAATATGTTTGGTTTTATTCCAATAATTTTAGGATATGTATTGATTTTATGATTTTATATCCTAGGACTAGATATATTTTCCCCCTCTATTCAATTTTCACTTTAAACTCTGGTGTTTGAGTCCTAATTAATTCAAGTTGGGTCCAAATCATTACACTTACATCAGAGTACCTTTTATTTCTAGAACAATATGTGTGTTGATTTATATAATTTAAATATATTTATCAAAACAATGAGTATATATTCTTATCCTAGATGAAACATCATAAACATATGACCCTACATTTTATATACTACTAATTCTATATGCTAACCAATCTATATTCAACTTTAAATACTCTATCTTCTCACAAGATTTGTTTTTTAATTAGTGTCCACATTTTTTTCTTTTTCTTTAATTTTACTTCTTAATATTTGATGGGATAAATTTAGAACATTATAAATACCTTTTTATCACTCCATATTATATTAAAAAATTAATATTTCTTGAATATTCTGATCACTATGAACCCTTCAAGGATATTGGTAACGAGTAATAATGATATTATGGTACAACATTAAGTGTTTTGATGGAATATACACCGATAATATAACCCACGTATATATATATATATAATATCACATATATTGACTTGGAAAAATACCCACTATCCCGATATTTCTATAATAATATTAATGTTTATATTTTAATTAAAATTGGATCAACAATCATTATCAGTGTACCAATATAAGGGTATGGTAATATAATGGTCGTCAAAAAGTGGCCAATAGTAATCCATGTAAATCTGTTCTCATCCCTTTATTCCCAATTTAAAAAATTTAATGTTATAAATTACCTTATCCTATATTCATATGTTCAAATGGCTTGAAATTTCTCAAGATTTCATGCCTTAAAATATTATTCAAGTCATTTAAATTATATTTATATCCATCTCATGAATATTTTTCATTATTATTACTCATTTTTTAGAGGATCACATCATTAAATTAATCTCCCCTAATAAAATTACATTTGTGTTATTTATGAATAACATTTGGTTGATTTTTTTTCACACGGTTAATTACCATAAACATGATCAACTTATAAAGGCAAAATCTACGTGACATTTTTACAAAATCTTCTTGAACTATAGACACATGAACTCATTTTAGATTGTTCTATATGACCTTAAAAGTCATGAAACCTCTCTAATCAGTGATTCATGACCATAAACTTAAAGTAATCATTAAATCCAAACTACATACTTTAATTTCTATTTGAAAAAGACACAAAAAAGGTTGAAAACCAAAATTCATTATCCTGATCAAAATTGATGTCTCTTCTTTCCATGCCAGATCTTCTTATAGATTATGAAATATTTTTTGAATAAAATAAAAAATGAATAAACATCATATTTTGGAAACCTATAAAGGAAATAATAATATAATTTAAATTTAATTCTTATTAAACCCAAGCATTTCATGGATTAGGAAATTGGATGAACATAAAATAAGAAGTTATAATACTTAGAATATCTACATGTGACCCCAAAGAAAGTAAATATATTTCAGAAATATCTATGGATCTTGAAAATAATTTGTCATTTTAATGTTGTTTGAATCCATATATTTAGTCATGTTTAATGAAACACAATTACATCACCCTAGGGTCTATAAACCCTCTTCAAATATTCCATATTATTATCAAATACAAATCATATTTTTTTAATTTATTGGAGCCTCTCACATTCTGTTATTTGAATAGACTAAGGTCAGAAAAATATGATGGACAATGTTTCCATAATTTATCTGACCTATACATATACTTCTTCAAATATATTAAAGTAATTCATAAAAAGTTTATTTAATATTTACACTGGCCGACCATGGTTTTTAGGGATAGTGAATGATCCCACAATATGTTTTCATATACCTATTTAAGTGTATATTGTCTATATAAAATGAAATTCATATCTTTTTCCTTAAATACTAACCTTGGGTTATGATGAAGAATCATGAAACCATACTATATACAACTAATAATTATCTAATAACACATATATAAAGTATAATTGATTTTTTATGATCCTTTTCAACCTCAACACCAATAATCTAATCGTTGGTTTATAAAATTTGTTACATTTGATATCTATAAAGATTGATTTTTTATTTGAATAATAAATATTATGTGTCATATAACTAAATATTAGGAATTGATACTCTAATAAATAAAGTCACATATCATTAATAACTCTAGGAAACTTATTCCACCTCATAATTGTGATCTACTAAATAAGTTATTTTTTGTGACGTTAATTAATGAGATATATATATTTCATAAATAGTTAATTTTTTTAAAATTAATGTTATTTGATCATCTAAATACTAAATAATCTTCTTGAAACATTATCAAAGAATAAAATATCCAATTTTATTGTGGAATAATATTTTCATACATTAATATTAAATCCTTTTATATTAATAATCAACTCAAAAATTTTGATCCAAACTAGAACCATAAATCTTTAGTGTTATTACAGACTTGCTATACAATCTTATTATTTCATGAATGATCTTAAATATATTCCCTAAAGATTTTACCGTGTTATTGTCTTCCTAGGAACATGTTATATAAAACATTCTTCATGGTATAGTGAAAGGAGACATAAGAAATGATGGGTTGAGATGATATGTTAGGGAAAGCATCAGTGATATCATTTGATGATCATGTGAAAAAAGATAATTATAAGATTATATTAATATAATCATATTTTTATAGTTAAATACGTATTTGAAAATGACTATAAACATGAGTTATATCCCAAAGCATTATCATTTCAACAGTTATGAATCATAATAATGATAAATTATCATTACTCAATAATAAACCATATATCAATATCCTAAATGTGTGTGGAATCATAATTCATATATAACGCACTTCATTTGTCATGGATAACTACCAAGACCATCATATAATAAGTAAAAACCTTTTTTAGTAGTGTATCAAGCATATCGACTTATTTTTCACAAAGGATCAAGCAATTCATATTTTTTCCCATAACGGATCAAAGACATCAACTATCTACCCATAACTATCCAATGAAATATAATACATTACCTAGTTAAGTTCAGGGAGATATATATCCCACCTATAACATAATGAAAAAAATATATATGTGTTCCATAATATCATTAATCATGCATAATTTCATTATATCATAACCTATGAAAAGAATGAAGGTTCCATACTTAAAATAATCCTTGAATAACCAATGCAAATGAGTTTCATAAAAATATTATCATCATCAACCAAATCTATACAGATTAAGAATATATATTTTATTAAATAATATCATATTCACTAAATCATAAGAGACTCTGAATGTTGCTGTCATTGATGATTATATAAACTACTAAAATATCATTAAAACATTCCCGGGTAAAATAACCTTATTATTTTGAAAATAAATTTTCAAAAAATTCAACATTACAAAATATGATAAAAATAATGAAATATTTTTTTTAAATATTTACTGAATATTGTAATATAATTTTTAATGTATTGTTAATTTGTGATGAGGGGAAATTCAATTCATATCATATAAGTTAAAAGAGAACATTCCATTCATATTTTGTTTTCAAAAGTACCTCATTCAGAAATGGAAATAAATATTACTTGTAAATATTTTTGTAAAAATTTACAAATGTGTAAAAAGATCTTTAATAAATAGGATGAAAATATGAAATTTTTTCGTGATATCAATTTTCGAAAATAAATATATGGAATTAATATTACATTATATCTAAGAGAGAAATAATGTTTATTTTCAGTTAAAATACACTTCTAATAAATTAAATGAATGAAGAGAGAAATATAAAAGAAATAAATATATTCTCCAGAAATAAACATAGGAAAATAATTTTAAAATTATCCATCAGTTAATTATTATATATTTTCCTCAATAAAATATCAATTATAAACAATCCAAATTAAAATATGATTGAAACATAAATTTATTTCCTCGAGTCTCGCCTTTCCTCATTCATGTTCAAACCTCATGTATAAAAAATATTTAATTTTTATATGTGTATTATATTATATTATTCATATATTTCAAAAAATTTCTGATTTATTTACGACATATTGTTTCCAGATTATTTATAATTCATTATCAAAATCATTGTTCTATATAGTGACTTCTTTTTTTTCCAAGCTTGTTTCAACCTAGTAGTCCCATTCATAATACTAGGATCATGGATATATAATTTAATGAATTTATAATCAAGGTATAAAAATAATTTTTATTAATTATGTACATATTCTTAATCATACATAAAATTTAAATATAGAAAACTAAATTACACCATTCTTGGAGATGATAGGCCACATGTACACATGAATGTTTTATTCAATTTAAAACATATGAATAAAAATAAAGATATATAATAATTCCCCATTAAAGGATAATTATTAAATCACATATATCATATAAATACATTTAATATATTATTATCACCATCTAATTAAAATGGAAATGGATAGAAAATAACATCTCCTTGTGGTGGTGGTGGCCCACATATACGTTGGAATGATTTTATTATTTTCTAACAGAATGGAAGTTTAGATGGTAGATAGAATATTATGATTATATAAGTATAAATATGTGATAAAAATATATATAAACATTAAACACATAATAATAAACATTCATTAAATATATCGATGGAAAATAAAATGTATCACAATATAGACATAATAATCCATACGTACACACAAGCGATACTTTAAATTACCATTCAATGGGAAAGATGGTGGATAACGGTGAATTAATAATAATATTAACATTTTTGTAAAATTATTGTACGTAATATGTTATTTAATGATGAATAACATGTATTTATATAAGGAAGATAAGAAATAAAAGTTAAGTGATTTTTAAGGAAATTACATCTTCTTTGCAAGAATACATTTAGTTCTCCTTTTATGGATCCTAGGATTGGTATTTTAAGAAAACATTAACATATATAATGTGAAAAAAAAGCTTATAATGTATTTTGGTAGGGTAATGTAGATATAGAATGATCATAGTTATTTAGAAATGTGGGAGAGCATATTCACTTTTATAATTTAGGTGAGGGACACTTTCAGAATTTCATGAAAAGATTAAATTATAACAAAGTCTTTATCTATTCGAAATTCATTCAAAACAATAAGTATACTAATATAAGATAGAATATTTTTGTAATAAAATCATTTAATAAAACATTTATATGTTTTGGTATCATTATAAACATCATATTTTTTTAACTACTTTTTTTACTAGTTTTAACCATAACTACAATGACATATTTTTCACCATTAAAGTTTTATAAATTCACATATAAGGAGAAAATTGGATCATAAATGGCTATTTTATTAAATTTTATACAGTATATTATCCTTTTAGTCCCATTTAAATATTTTTTATTATTTTTAAACAATTTAATAATTTTTTTAAAAAATATTATTAATTTCTATTTAGACTTATTCATTTTATTTGATTTAAATTACATAAGGGAAAAATATGGAATTAAAATATAATGCATAAACATAACAATAACAAACCATATAAATCAATAAATTTATTTTCAAAAATTATATCAATCAAATTATATTAATTTAAATATTTTTAATACCATTTATTTTATTTTTCCAATAATATAATAAATAATGTTTAGGTGTGGTGTTATAATTTAAGGTATTAATATAACAGCTAAAAGTTTTAAAAAAATTAATAGAATTAAAATAAGTTTATTATTCTAAAAAAATTGTATTTATTCATAACTTTCTTTTTTTCTTATTTGGACACATAATTTATTTCTAAAAGTAAAAGACTGACATTTTTTATCTTTATTTTATTTAAGTAATATATTTCTGAATTTCATCTTAAAGTGTCTATTAATGAGATAAAATTTAGAATAAGGTTATAAAAGTAGAATTAAATTATAATAATAAAAATTATGTTGTGTAAGTATATACTTATCACTA
Source organism: Viscum album (assembly GCA_963277665.1). Lineage (NCBI taxonomy): Eukaryota > Viridiplantae > Streptophyta > Magnoliopsida > Santalales > Viscaceae > Viscum > Viscum album. The sequence continues at coordinate 2,102,003,639 of OY728140.1, read as the reverse complement.
GGTTTTAATCCTTATTAACCTGATTTACCATTTACGGAGGTAAAAATTTTAACCATTATTTCAATTCAATTAAAAAATAAAAAATAGAAAAAACCAATTCTAAACATGATAATTATAAATATTAGATATATTTTATCGAATTAAATACCTATAATTTATAATAATAAATTATAAAACAAGTTAATTTTTTTGACTAAAATTGTATTTTCGAAAAAGTGAATTTTTGATACATAAAAGTTTGTTTTTTCACATTCCAAGAAAAATATTTTATAAATGTCACAAAATTTTAATAAATAAATAAATTACTATAAAATAGTTCAGCACTAGTGATTAATATAATTTATTAATATAATAACTAATTATTTACATTTAAACCAAATATTCAAGAAATAACGACAATTTCATTTTCAATAATTGCTTATTTTAAATTTTAAATTTTTTGATGAAAAATGGATTAATTTTTTAAATCATTAGATCATAAATTTAATATAAATGTTTTATTATTAATGAAACTCACCAATTTAACGGTTATAAAATTATAGTCAAATAATAATATTTTAATAGTATATCATAGTTTGTCTAAAATCACTATTGCATGTAACACAATATTTTGAGGATATAATAATATTTAAAGGGATTTATTTTTCAATAATATTGTGGTGTTAACTTATACCGTAAGAATATTAATTAATCCCTTTAAATTAATCACTCTCATATAAAAAAATTAAGATATATATATATTTTTTACATCATTGGGATCCCAAACAGCTTCTTTAAATTTGTGATTTCATCATATAACATTAAACCGGGGAGTTTTATTTTTCTATAGAACATTATCTATATGATCCAATACATAACTTAATTTTTCAATATAGTAATATCATTCTTCTGTGGTATGTCTTATGAGTTTAGTACATGACCATCATCAGTTATGTACTTTATTAGGAATGATACATGGAACACATCATTACCTTTTGTGAGGTTCAGTGGAGTCTCTAAGTGATATTCTACAATCCCTACATGATCATGAATCTCAAAGGGGACAATGTAACTATAGATAAAATTATATTTTCTCTAAAATATTAAAACCTTACTCCATAAATAAATTCATAGAGACATATTTTAACAAAATAAAATTATAAACCACATTGACGATTCCCATCATAACTCATTTTTCAACATCGATCTACCTTGATGTGTCGTTGAATAGTTATAAAAATGTATGATATTTCCTAAACTAGTAGAAGTAAAAAGAGATTTATTTATCTATATTAATGTTAGAAAATTTGAGTTCTACAATTATTTAAATAGAGGAAATTATAATGATCCATTTGAATTCTTGAGTGAAAGATATTATTATAAGAAAACTCAACTTGAGAAAGGCGTTAGTCCCAAAAAATTGAAATTAATATAAAATAATCTCAAAATATCTTATAGGGATTTAATGGTCATCTCATACTCACAATATATCTGAGTATTATATGTCAATAAAAAAATTATTTTGTAATGAAAATCATATCTCTATTTAGATCCTATAGAAGAATTCATTGATTCTTGAGGTAAACATCAGATCACTTACAAATATACCAAATAGAGGTACTCCATATAATATTAGAAATTTTTTATTTTATATTATAGAAATATTACCGAGATATAAATCATCTCTAATAGAAATGAAATGTGTATAATTTATATGTAAATAGATTATAACACGTAGAGATTTATTGTCTTTAGAAGTAGTGTGTTGTTCAAAAGTAAAATCTATGATGATGATTTCCTATTTCCATTTTCATATGAGTAATGGATATAACATCACATTAGACTTCTATCTATATTCATTAATATTTTGATATACCAACCACTCATATACTTATTTTTCAATATTTTTCTTGATGTTTTTACACTAGAAATACTATTTCAGGTCTCTATATATCTTTTTAATTCCAGGATGGGAAAACAGTGAGGAAGCATGATCCTCACACAACAGATCCTTTTTCAAATAAATTTTTATGGGTCACATACATGGTTTGTGATCCATATCATTCCCACAAAATCTTGTTTGAACTCAAGAGAATTTCCAACCTTCTTCTGTAGCTCTATATATTCCTTTTTCAACTCTTTAATCCTCATATGTATAGATGGTTGAATAATTATTTGATAATGATATTATTTATCCCCTTATTTCATTATTTATAGATCCATACATTGAAAATCATGAAGTATTATATACTCTTTTATCCTTATCATAGATATAATAACATAGTCCTTTTTATTCAACGCATTAGAAAACTTGACCACCTTCCTAGGGAAGAAATGCATTGAGAATTCATAATCTTTGATCTTCTCCAACCATATTATTGGTCACATATTAATATCCTTCTAAGTGAATATATACTTGATTTTTTTGAATCGTATATATATTACACTTTTCTCCACAAAGATAATTTCTTCATATATTTAATGTTAAAATTATTGTAGGTAACACCAAGTCATGATTTGAGCAATTTTATTCATGTTCCTTAAATTGTAATGAGGCATAAGCTATAAAGAATCATTTTACTTGATAACTCATCATATTATCCTATTCAATGTATCATTATAGATCAAAAACCTATCACCACATTAGTTTAGTTTAATAACAGGTTCAATAAAAAACCTTCTATTAATATCCATGAAATTATTCAAACACAACTCCATCCACATAATCACAACCCATTTATAAGTATATATGGAGATTTTTTTAGATAATGATGATCGATATCTCACAAAACATTTATAATATATAGAAAATCCAAGAAAACATTGGATTTTGGTTACCATGGTTGGTCTAGGATATTTCTCAATAAATTATATCTTTTAAGGATATATTAATCTACCCACAAATTATATTATATGAACCAGGAATGAAACATTTGGAATCCAAAAAACACACATGGTAATTTTTTTTGTATATCATCTTCTAACATAGGTTCATAAACACAATTTTGAAGTGTTCATCGTGTTCTTCCATTCTACTTGAAAATACTAGAATATAATCTTCATAAACTAACACAAATAGGTCAAGTTAATCAATAAATAATAATCATTAAATCCTTGAAAATAGTGGTGGAATTTGTAAGATGACTAGGTATCACTATAAATTTATAGTTTTTGTACCTTGTATGGATGGTTGTACTAGGTATATCCCCTATCATGACCCTACGTTAATTATATCAATAATTAAGTTAAATCGTGGCAAAATATTTTTCTCCATGTAGTTGATAAAATAATTCATCAATATAGGTGAGACGATACTTTATACTGAAAGAGATCATGTCATGTTATTAAAAACTAATGAAAATCTGAATTTCCCCATGTTTCTTTGTTACTAACTGAAGAGGTGCACCACATGGTGATGCACTATGGAATATGTTTCCCATATCAATATTATCCTAGAAAATATTCTTCAATTATATAAACTGAATTATATATATATTATAATGATTCTATGAAATAAGAATAACCCCAACTGTGATTTATTTTGTGAACATAACTTCATGATTCTAAGGTAGACAAAGTCATTGTTTAGAAAATAAAGTATCACATCCCAATTTAATATCTATATCATTAATATTTAGTTTTTAACATATAAAATGGGATAGATAACCTTCATGGTTTGAAATTAAGACACCCCAAGATGGACAAAATTTATATTACATGTTCAAATTGACCCATGCATTAGTAAATGATCATAAGTTCATTTAGAATATGGATTGTGATTTTTATTCACTGGTAACTGATATGGGATGTATATAATGAAATACAATCCATGCATAGAATTACATAAAATCCAACTAAATGGGGAGTAAAAATATTTTCTGCAAAAAACATCCCACAAACATTAATCGATGAACTATAGATTAAATGTTCAACTATAAAATAATTATGAGTTTCAATAGCCAACTCAACATGAAATACATAAGGTGATACATTGATACCCTTAAAAAATTCCTTAGAAATAAATACTGGTTTTATTTATATTCAAAAAATAAACTACATGTTCTATATTAGATGATATGTCTAACTATCACCATTTCATTCTCATAACCCACTTCATTAGTCGTGATTGTATGAGATTTCCCATTGTCTTGGGGATTATGTAGTTTTTGACACTCATCATAAAAAACCTTCATATTCACAACATGGTTAGAATAATTCCCATATTCCAAGAATATCTATAATTGGAGTGTGGGTGGATCACTAGTTGGAATCTTAATTTCTTACATGTCATTAATCGGAATATTCATCCCTTTTAGATGTTCACATACACTACGACACACCTTTTTTTATTTGAAGTAAAATTCAGTTTCATTAATGAAATTCCCTCAAATTTTCTTCCCACTTTTCATGAATGTATATGGTTCAAATTTCTTTCCATAATCTGATTTATTTGGGTTTTCATGGGACTAGATCATCAGTTACTAATTGAAACCATGGGAATGGTGGGAATAATCAATTTTATTTTCGGATTTACATGAATATCAAAAAAATTATTCATATATACCGAAGTTTCTTATAGATAATTCCATTATGATTCAGGGTTATAAGACACTAAATAATCAATCAATGTTACTTTAAGTACTGATAATTAATATAAAGGAATACATTGAAAGTGTTTTATAATTTTCTTCATATTTACCAAGGGATACATCATCCTTTTTCTATAGCTAAAGGAATTCTCTATCCATCGTTGTAAAGACAATATAAGTACCATAATTATAGAATAATACCCCTTTAAATATATCCCATTCCGTGGATTTAATTTCTTCTACTTCCCTAAAATTCATAATAATATTCCCCCATTAATCATCTTAGACATCCAGATGATAAAAATGTAGTGTATCTTTTTAATGTCCTGACTATTGAATAATAGAGAATATTTTTCCAACGATACTGATCCACTACATAGGAACTAATGTATCAGTGGGCCCTCTAAAATTAGGTGTATTTTTTTATCATGAATGATTCAAGGGTATGTTTTCCCCTATTTTTATCATTTGAAAGATCAACGTGATTCATTTTCTGATAATGTTGTGTAAGCATAGAAACAATATTCAACATTCCATATCCTATATCATTTTGGTTCACTAGTGGAAAATTTGAATAGTTTCCATCAAATTCATAATTATAAAAATTAATTTTGGTTACATCCATTGAATAAACCAAAAAATAATATTTTGAGAAGAAATAATCATCATGGAAAACCACATAATCATGTAAAATCATTTATATAAAATCTAAATCAAGACTCCTTCTTCTATGAAATCCTAGGTTTAACCAAGTTCATTCATGATAATTAACAAAACATTATGAATTTATCAGATAATTATAACTATCCCTTGGTTTATCATAATAGTATTCTTACCCTAATCTCCAATGATTTTCTAAAACCACTATAATACCAACTATAACATCCTAGGATTATAATTCATAAATATTATTTCTTTTAGGATGAATATTAAATTCAAAACATTTTGATCCATGATAGAACCATAGAGGTATATAATCTATGGGTACAAGATATAAAATCTTATTATTTCATGATAGATCATAAAATTATTTGATAAAGAACATCCCTTATAGAACTCTTCCAATAGATACCATACCTAAAACATTATCCATAACATGGTGAAGGGAATCATAAGAAATGGTGATCTCAGAAGCTCAATATAGGTAAGCATGTGATATATAAATCTAATATCAATTTAAATAATAAGATAATAATAATGGTATAAGATAATAATTGTAACGTAGAATTTTTATTTGTAATCGAAAAAATATCATTAACATGATCTATGGTATAAAACATTAGCATTTCAAAAGGTATGAATAAGAAGAATGAGAAGTCATCATAACTCAATCATCATCCATAATTTAATTTCATAAATGTATTTGGAATCATCATTATTAAGGAAACCATTTCATCTTACAAGGATAACTATAGAGACCATCAGGCTTGGTATCAAAACTCGTTTCACACAGTATTAAGAACATTGACTTGTTTCCCATAACAGATCAAGAACTTAAATTTTTTTCCCACAATATATTGAGAACATAAACTTATTTCCAATAAATATATCTTGTGATATAAAAAATGACCCAATTCATTGGATTTAGATATAGTTTCAACACATCACATTATTATATCCATTCAAATGTGTGATATAAAATCATAAAACAACTATCATTCCATCTTATCATATATCGTGCAAAGAAATCAGGTTACATATTACATTAAAAAAAGAATATATCACAAAACAGAGTTTCATCAACATCACATAATCATAATAAAATCATCTAGAGAAAGAACAATTATTGAAACAATGGATCATATTCTCAGTAAAACATAAGAAACACAAAATAAATTTTTTATTAATAAATAATAATTATACTGAAATATTATTAAAATCATTCCTATGAAAAAAATTTATTTCCTTTGAAAATAACATTCCAAAAACTAAAAATTTCTAAAATATTAATATAATATATACATTGAAAATATTCTTTTATGATTATAAAAGAAATATTCAATATATTCTGTAATCATAATGGTGAAAATGTTTGTTTAATCCTTATAAGTTAAAAAACATTCATATCATATTTTTGTAAAAAAGTATGTTGTTGGAAAAATTAAATGAAGAATAATTGTATAAAATTTGTAAAAAATTAAAAAAGGGTAAAAATTAATTTAAAAAATAAATGGATAATCTTAAAATAAATCATAAAAATATTTATATAATATTTATATGGTATAAAAATAATTTTACACTGACGACAGAAATAAGGTCAATTTTCCATAAAAACATATTTTAATATCAAAAATAATTATATGAAAATGATGGATAATTATATATTATTAATAAAAAAATATTATTATAAAATGAAATGAATTAATTAGAGAAATATCTTATAACTTCTTCAAAAAAAATTGAAGTAAAAATAATCTGGATCAAAATATGATTGAAAGATAAATTTCTTAGATAAAGTATTTTTAGTCCTCATTCATGTTCAAAATCATGTATAATAAATATTTATTTATTATAAATATATTAAATACACATATTCATATCCATCATACCATTTAATTTTTATTTTTGACATATTACAACCAATGGATTAATAATTTGTTGCGAAAATTACTATTTTGGGTGATAAATTCTTTGTTTTCAAATCATGTTTGGGTTCTACAGTCCCAATACATATACATTGATCATTTTTCCTTAATTTCAATAATTTTAGTCATGGTATAAGAACAATATATTTTCATTATTTTAATTTTTATAATCATTCATAAACAATAGATATCTATAAAATATTTCAATGTTCATTGAGATGGTAGGTCGTACATACACATAAATACTATTTAATTTTTTTCAATAAATGGAATTGAAGAAGAGTAAATAATAATTAAAATTTAAAGTGTTGTTTTTATATCATATATATAATATAAATTCATTAAATATCTCATTATTACCATCCAATTATAATTGAAATGAAAAAAATCACATCGTTATATTGAGGTGGTAATCCACGTACCCCCAAACGACGTTATTATTTTTAAATAGTTTATAAGTAACAAGGTATATGTGATATTGTTATTATATATTTATAGTAATTTCATAAATATCATATATAAACTTTAAACATATCAAAGTAACCATTTACAAAATATAGTCATGGGAAATGAATTGATCACTTCGTAGAGAAGGTAATCCATTGGTACGCAAAAGTAATTATTTGACATAAAATTTGATGGGAAATATAGTGCATAATGGTAAATATATAATAATAGATTTTTTTTATTCAGGATAATAACATTTTTATTTTATGATCAATACAATATATTCAGAATATGTAATGAATAATAAAAAATACATTGATTTGTTATTGTGATTGCCTCTTGTTTAAATTATTGTTTTTTACATATCATCTTATAAATGATAGATTTAGTATTTCAAGATGAAAAAACCCATAAAAATTTATTATTATTATTAGTATGTTTTTGGGATGGATTTGTTTTAGTTTGAATGATCAATGTGCTGCAAATATCTGAGGGAGGAGGTTCCCTTCTATAATTGAGGTGAGGGGACCTTTTGGAATTTCAAAAAATAATAAATTTAAATAAATTAATTATATAGCCTAAATTATTCCCAATGATTATTGTTTTAATTATATGATAGTATAAGTTTTTAATACTATCATCAAATAAAATTTCAAAAGGTTTTAGTGTTTTTTTAAACATTATAATTTTAATTATCCACTTGGATAAACAATTTTAACCTTAACCATTGCAATGTATTTTTCACCATTAACTTATTATAATTTTACATATAATATGAAAACAGGATAATTAATTGTAAGGGATGGAATTTTGGAAAAAATATATTATAGTTATTTTCCTATTTATTTTTTTTAATTATTAAATAATTTTGTAAAATATTTTTTTTGTAAAATATTGTTAATGTTCATTTTGACATTATTAATATTATTTGACCAAAAAGAATTAATGAAAATGTTGGAATTTGAATATAACCATTCAAAAAAGTAGATGTATTCCACATTAACCTATAAAATATAGGGAAAACATTAATTGTATTAAACTAGCCTGGGCATCCCACTAACTCAAATCCTAACAAGAACTGTCACAAGGAATGAAGTGCATTGAAAATCCCCATGGGATTGAAATAAAAACCTCAACATCATAAGGACTCCATTGCAACTTTTTCCCTAATAAATGAAAAAAATTGAAATAGTGAGATATAGATTCAAGATGATGTAAACAACATGCCAAATAGGTCATAACCAACTACCATGATCTATCCCATTCATATACACATGATCAACATCCGTAAACAATGATAAACATACATACATAAAAAAGAAGGAACCAATTTTATCGAGAAGTTTACTACTAAAACAACTAACTTGAGTCGAGCCTAAAACCAACTCCATGCAACACCTAGTTTCTCACCACATCCCAACACACACTATTCTAGCCATGAAAAATAACAAGAATCCAAATGGGAACCTAGAAAAGAATTTTTTTATATGTGAGATAAAAATCCAAGTAAGTTAGCACAACACTCAAAAACTTTTAATATAATTTCCTAAGGATATACATCAATGTTATATTGAAAATAAAGATATAACCAAACTTTTAATATATATATAGTTCATGGAAACAAAAAAATTACCACTGCCTTTCAAAAATGATTTTTTATATTCTAGAACCATTAACAGTCGGTTTAAATACAATAAAAATATCCAAATATATTTTGTAAAATCACAAAAAAACCATTTGAATTTATCAAAAAAACTCCCAATTATTTTATTTAAATCAAATTTTTTTCATTAAATCAATTAAATAGATGAGTCCATCATTAATCCCCAAACCCATTTTAAAATACACAATAAATTACTCATGAATAATGGTTTACAAATTACAAATTGTAATTTATGAAAATATTTGAATAATAATTTTCAAAGGAAATAACCCAAATCACATTTGTTAATCACAATAAGAATAAATATAAAATATATATCAGAATTACTAAAAAAATTAAACATATGACTTGAATGGGATATATAAATGAATTTAGTGGAAATGATATGATCAAGAACTAGATAAAACTCCCCTTATCAAAGAACTCATCTAGAAAATAAATGTGTCAGGGTCTTACATGATGTCACAAATGTTCCATATATCATACCATATATGGGTAAAACCATCAGATTTAGTTAATGGTATATGTTAAGTCTATACTATCATTCTGGTTTCCCAGAAAAGAAGTATAGTGATAAAAAATCCCCAATATACATTTTTCTGTTCATGAATGGTGGGAAACTAAGGGCATGTGAATCAAATATTGGGAAAATATAGATTCCCTACTTGGAACCTGACATCCCAGGACCAATAAATGTTGTGTTTCATAGTTAAAATTTTCTTGGTCTGACACAAAAGTCAAAACCATGAAATCCCTCCCCCCTAACACCAAATGATTAAAATACCCACGCAAACAACATATAAATATTGCACAATAAGCACATTCACGCATAAGGGGAGAAAAAAGAATCACATAACTATTATAAACCCAAAAAAGGGGAACAAAAGAAAGGGAAATAAAAGATTCTATCAAAATAAAAAATTTAAAACCATTATTGAAAATATTCATTGACCAAAAAATCATGGATCAAATTGGAAATACCTTTTCAAATTTCAAAAAAAAAACCTTCCAAAACCTATTTTGATAATAATGGAAACCTACCAATCATTTAATGTATTTCAATGTCAACCTTACTGATGTTTTAAATTAATAAAATAAATGAAAACATGGTATATGGACTTCATTTATATCATGATTTAAAAAAATACCACTTAATCATTTTAATACGACCATATAAATCACCAATTGGTTTTAAAAATATTCAAAACTATGCATAGATATGGGTATTCCAATTAGAAAAATAAAGGCCAAAAGGAAAACCAATTTATATTTAAATTTTCAAAAATATCCTCCATGGAATCTCACAGGTGGTATACAACACACACAGTTCAACTAAACATTGATATACATTGAAACACCCCTTTTTACAAACCATTTTGAGTTAAACACCTCCATTAAAAACCAAATTACCTTTAAATCATTTTTCACCCTTTGAAAACAAACATTGGGTTAAAACAACTATTACTAGATGAATTCCATTTTAAAAGTCACCATAGACATTTGAGAAAAAATTAGAATTATTAAACATTTGATTGTAAAAGAACAAACAATGATTTAATATGAAAAAACTATTCCAAACTCTAAAACACTTAAATGGTATCAAATCCCAATGAGATATCACATATAATCAAAATTTCTAAAAAAATAATTTATAAAATGTATGTAATTTCATAATTCCAAAATTGAATTGATTTAATATTAACACCCACTTCAATGAAGATGAAACCAAACCAAAACAACACGAAACATATATCCTCCAATGAAAACCACACCCATCAGATTATAAAAGGCGTGTACAACAAAAAACAATAAAACAACAATATTATACACACATGATACCCTAAAATAAAAACACATGACACTTAGGGATTATGGGGGAATCAAAATTCACGGTAAAAAGTGTGAGAAGTGGATGGATGGAAAAGAGAAAGATCTATACTCAAATCCACATGGAAACCACCATTTATATGGTAAGTATAAATGGGAAAAAAAGTGGAAAACCTTCATGGGATCCCATGGGTCAGATGACTCATTTTGAGGAGAATAGGGTTAAAATCCCTCATAATTCAGGTGTAAAATTTGTGAAATACTAGAAATTTAAACACTTGGAAAAATTTTATGGTTTGGGTGCATGGTTAGAAATACCATGATAAAGCATGTGGGGAATAGTTCCTCCTAAAGAACTATATGATGCATGGTTACTTCTGATAATCCTCAGGGTTAAAATAATTACGTGCCTCACTCTAGGACTACCACATTCATTGAACTTTCTCCTTAGGTTCCCCACTTGGTTATTAATGCTCCGTTCAAGATGTTAAAATGGATTTTTCTAAAAACTATATAGTCACCTATATGATTTTCATACCTTTTACCAAAACATGTTCATATTGGGTGCCCAACCTCATACACACCAAGGACCTTGAATGGGTTCACATAAGGGATACACAGATTGGACATAATTATGAAAATCCTAGTGTGAGAAACTATGCACTCTTCAAAATGAACTAGATATTATCCTAAGGAATAAAAGATGCATGGTTTACCTCTAAACATGAAACCAAAATATTCACAATATTAAAACCTCCAAAGGATCCATATTTTGACCAATAACACCATGGAAACATAACCGGGACAACAAACACTCAAAGAAATGAATAAATTACAATTCTATAACGTGGGAGATGTCACAATATCCCCACCATAACATATCTACACATAGAAAATCCATAGTCAAAATGAGAGGTGAAATAAATATAAGGTACAACAAAGGACCTATCAAAAAATTATCTCAATACTACTTTATCATAATTCTTAAAACCTAGATACTCAAAATGATCACACTATTCACACATAAAATACCAACATATCAGAAAAATAATTTAATGTATACCTTTAACAGGATTGTATACATAACAATGAATACTTAATATGGTGTCCCTTACATTTAGTGTTCATATGGTGGCATAAAAAAATTATATTGATAACACATCCTCCAAAAATACAGCAAACATTAGAGGAATAGTCCCTCATTAAAAAAAACATCAAAACCCAATGAATAGAAGAGTAACCACAAGATACTAAACAATTCTACGATCAATCACCACATGTCAGAAAATATAATGATGTCCCATGGTCAGAAAATGTACCACCCTCAAATAATGAATCCTACAAAAGGCCTACATCCACAAACCAATTATTATGCCACATTAAACTCATAAAACACTCCATTTTAATACAAAATCATGAACCCAAATTCCTATATATAGTCAAAACAATGATCACTTGTAGGCTCATCTAATAGAATAGGTGAAACCAACAATCACGATTATATGTTTTCCCAAACAATGATGATTTCAAATATGGAACTCACAAAATCTTTTAAAAACAACCAAGAGGGATGGAGTAGTGGGAAAATTCTTCAATGAAAGGAAACATTCCATAAAGAAACATTCGAACCAACAACAAAAACATAAGAAATGGATAAAATCCACTAGGAATATCCCAAAAAGGGAAAACATCCACAAAATCTAACCACAACCAATGATCATGAATCCAAGGTCACATACTCCGAAAAAGAGTCCCATAACAACCAACCCATTCAATAAATGATTAATCAAAAGACATATTTAAAAATAAATACTTATAAAACATCTCTCACATAATAGATGAGGGATCAAAAAATTTATAATACAGTAGGAATGACTATCCAAAATTCGCTCCATATCTCTTCCACGTGGGGCTTCAAGTGATGAAAGATAATATAGGGTCACATTAATCTCTTAAAACAACCACTTTTCATCAAATATCATTAAATTTCCCACATACACCACTCCTCTTAGAGTATGGGTAAGAACCCAAATAAGAGAATACATTTTGACCATTATAAAGAACAATAGTAATGAAGAGATGATATACCTAATGACATAATATAAATAAAAAAATAAATTCCATTACAAATTCGAGGTAAAACAAAAATAACAAGCCCTCAAATTAGACACAAAACATTAAAACAAAAAGAAAACATTCTTTAGAAAATTACAAATTTTCAGGGAACTTTGAAATAAACCCCACCAAGGAATTACTCAAAAATCAAGTAAAATCATTAAAAATATCCTTCTAGGAACACACCCATTTTAAAAAAATGTAAATCCACAAATCTACCTATAATAATTCATTACACTTTGAAAAGTAAGAATTCAAATGGATTTTTGAAACCCTTTTCCATCTTTTTTAAACACTTTAAAAAATTCCAAAAGTGTTCTTTTGAAACACCTCATTTATGAAATACTACAAAGGAACCACTAATTACGTACAAAATTTTATAAACCATGGGAATTAAATCATCCCATTATTTACATAATCATTCTTGAAAATAATTGTTTCAAAAACACCACTTTTTTCTAAAACACGGTTTGAAAATAAAACCACACACAAGAACTACATAGGCCATAAGAAAATTCTATTGAAAACCATATCACAGATATAACAATAAACCACTCCTCATTCTTCTGATAATGATTGAAAATCACTTTTATTGAAATCCACAATAATGAGGAGTCCAAACAGGGAATCCAAGGAGAAATTTTATATTCATTCCATGGCCAATATATTTCGGTAGACCATGTTCTAAACCTGCAAGACAACACACAAATAATAATTACCCAAACACAATGGAACCACACGATTCCCAAATCCATTTGAGATAATTTTTTATCATGAGAACCCTTTCTCTTCACCGTGTTACCATACAAGAAATTCAAAATGTCACATACATAATAAATGAGGATAAAAACAATGATAATATTGTAAAAACTAATTATAATTTGTGAAATGGTGCCTTGAATTCGCAATTTAATGCCCAAAAAACCCTTACAACTTGTTTTTCAAGGTAGGAAAGATATTTCCAGAATCATACCACCCTTACCTGTCATGATCCAACAACCATAATATTCATTCTACTAAGATATCGATAAATTGCGTTTTCTACACAAGAATTGTGGGCTACACCCTAAGGAAATGTATTCCTCTAATACCATTTTTGTACAAACTAGAGAAGGATACCATCCTACTATACACCTGACATGACCAATAACAAGGTTATTATAGATCCCAATATGCATTAAAAATTACTTGATCATCACAAGAACTACTTTGGGAATGGTATTTCCAGAATTAGTGATAAAAAATGGAATAAATAAATAAATAGGCCAAAATAGAATAAAATTACAAAAAAGTTCATTACAAACTACCATGACCTATCCCACATTAATATAAAATATCAAAAACAATAAATTAAGTGAAAATGAGTGAATGTACTATGAAAGAACAAAAATAATTGAGAAGAAAACTACTATAGACAACCTAACTAGAGATGAGACCAAAACTAACTCCACAAAACCACTGATTTATCACCACAACCCAACTCACCTCACATTAACCAAGATAGAAAATAAGGATACAACTAAGAACCTGGAAACTAAATTTTTTTATATTTGTGTTGGAAGGAAAATTAGGTCTCCAAAACCCACCATGTTTATGAAATTAATTTCACAAGGAAATACATCAATTCTAGTTTCAAAATTGAGCTAAATAGTAGGCTTTAAATATATAAATTGAATAAAAATAAAAACATATCTACATACACATTCATATAACTTTTCCCGAAACAAAACACACATAGTATGAAAACAAATACACAATAAAAATAAATTTCAAAACCATACTCACCATTTTCACATCTCAAAACAACACATAGTTGTTTTATATTAATAAATATGGTTACTTTCAATAATTTCACCTGAGAAATCAAACTATAAATTTAAAAACCATTTATAAATCCACCATAATGTATTCATATATGCGTTATAAAAATTAAAAATAGGTTTTTCCAAACATCATTGTAAAATAATTTTATAAGGAAAAAACCAAAGTAACATAGGTTAAGAACAATAAGAAGGAACCATATATATATATATGATAAGGTATATAATAATGAATCATAATATAGGACGGTTCCATTTCAATTTGTTAAGGGGAAATGAAATATTGAATAATTATATTAGATTCCCCCAATTAATTAATCTTTGAGAAAATGATTGTTCCATGGTCCTACCCGAGGTCACCAATATTCCACGCATATGACTATATATGGGAATAACGACATAAAAAAGATAATGATATATTATTAGTATATAAAATCATCATAGTATCCCCACAAAATAATCACAATGTTGAAGAACCCCCACATAGAACTTGTGCCTAGCATAAATGGTGGTAAACTAGTGGTGTGAATACCAAAAAGAGGAATAATCTAGACCACCAAATTATTACCTTACATAACATGAAAAATAATTGATGTGAGTCTTCTTTTAAACAATCTAATTATAAATATTAATGAATAACCATGACTTACATCCCCCCTAACACGCAATCATGAAAATTCAAAGACATATAAGAAGAACTCATGGAATAAAAATGAAACATCAACATAAGTGGAGAAATATCCACTGCATAGTGGTTATACAGCAACAAAAGGGGCTTACAGTCAATGGAAAATTCCATCTAAATTTTATTTTTAAAAACTATCCCAAAAGACCATTTAACACTAAAGAAGGGTTTGGATTCCTATGAAATTTTCACAATTAATAAAATATTTTCCCAACTCCAATTCTAATAGAATATAAAACTCGAAATCATTTAAATAATTTGAAAGAGACCCTTAAAAAGGGAACTCTTCATTGAAAAAAAAATTATCGTACAATTCCATCATTTCCACTACCATTTAAAAAACATGAAAATTTTATGTCATCCAATGAAATTACCCATTTCTTTTAAAACATTTCTAAGACACCCATGAATAAGGGTATTTCAATTTAAAACCAAAATCATGGAAAAAGGCCAACCATTTACCATTAAAACACCGCTTTGACATACAATTTAGCGGTTAATGCCTCTACTAAATACTAAATTTATTTTATAACCATTTCCCCTTTGAAAAATAAATATGGATTAAAACCCCATTATCCTCACTGAAAAAATCTCAAAAATCCATAATGAATTTCATAAAATCTTAGCATGATTAAAAATTCCATTTAAAAATAAGTAATAAGGTTTTGACAAGAGAAACCCACTATAACAAAATCAAAACTCATCAAAATGGTTCTAAAAAACTATAGGATACCACATATATTGATACTTTTCTAAAAATAATATTGAAAACATAAATATATTCATAATTTCAAAATAACACTAATTTTATAGAATCACCTATCTCAAAGAAGTGAGAAGCAAGGACAAACATCCAGAAACATGTAGTGATTAATGGAAAAACACCCACTAGATTTGAAATTGTTTATTTATCCATCAAAAACTGAAATCATTATCATTAGACCATCCAAAACCACTAAAATTTAACTACATGATACATATAATTCATGAGGGAAACTAATTCATTGTGAAAATTATGATAGAAGTAAGAATGAGAGAACAAGAGTTATAACTCAAATCAATCTGTTATTATAACAGTGTTGTAAGGGGATGAATCCAGGGAGATGTAATATGGAAAAAACCATGGATTCAAAAGGGTCTATCCACTCCCTTGGAAGAGAAGATGGGTGAAATAATTTTTAATTAGGAATCTAAATTTTGGAATTACCAAAAATTTTAAAAACCTATACCACTAGAACAGTTTGGATGCATGGTTAGAGTATTCATATGTCATCCTTGTGGGTTATAAAACTTCCCAAAGAACCTTATGTTGCACTATTACTTTTCAGGACCAACATAGTTTAAAAATACCATGAACCTTACTATAAGACCACCCTATGATTTATTGAAATCATGGAGATCCCTACAATGTTTTAAAACCCATTTATAATACACAAAATATGTATTTGTTAAAAAAAATAGATGCACCTACACACTTACTGAATTATTTTACAAAGCATGAAAAATTTATATGCTATACCGACACACCAAGGAGCCCACATAGTTTTCAATAGGGGACACATGGTTCAGAATTAACTATCTTTATCCCATAATAACAAACCGTTCATAATAAAAAACGAACTAAAATGGATCCTTATGAAGGCAGGATGCGTGATTTCACTCTAATAGTGTGCACAAATCATTCAAGATAGAAAAACCACAAAAATTTCCCAGTTATAGGATAGATATATGTGGAAATAAAACCCATAACTCAACCACTCAAAATAATAAAAAAAATAAAAACATCATAAAATGGGGTGTGTCACATTTACTCAGTCAAATTATATTACTTTTAATATATCTATATCATTTATTTTAACCAATTATTTGAAATAATTTAGGGGTTTTATTTAATTCCAAAATATTACAAATAAGATTCCATCATGAAAATATGTTTATTATTCTCAAAATATATATTTTTATTTATTCATGATTTAATTTTTTTCTATGTGAACACATAATATATATTTAAAATTGATAGAGGGATATTTAATAATATTCTTTTATTTAAATAATATATTGGTTATTCTCATGTAAATGTTCACATTAAAATAAATTTAGTGCATAAGATGATATGGGTCACAATCCCTTCATCCAAAAATAATTATTATGAATATTTACAATCTTATCATTTTATATTAACCTTTATTAACCAAATTTTCCCTTTATTAAGGTGATAAATTTGACCAAGATTACTATTAATTTTGAGCAAAAATATAAGAGAACTATTTAGCAATTTGGAAACTAATAATTCTAAATATATAGTCTATTTTATTAAACTTGATAACTATAATTTGTAGAAAATAATATTAAAACATGTCTTAAAATTTCATTGAAAAATACTTTTTGATGAAAGATTGTTTATAAACATAAAACATAGTTTATTATTATTTTATATTGAGAACATTACTTTTCATACATTAACATTACATCAATTTAGCATAACACATAATATATTTCACAAATAGACACTCAAATACCATATTATTCTTGGTCATTTGGAATCATGGTAATATAAAAATTGTAACATAAGTGAGATGCAATATCCCCATCTAGGTTCTTCAGGATAACCACCCTTCTGAGGAACATCATAATTAAAACAAATATTTATATACTGGGGAAGAAAACATAAAAAAGGGGAGAGAATGGAAGATCAGTTAGGGTAAAGAAGATATATATAAAAGCCTTAACATGTTTATAAGTGTGTGTGAATGTTATCATTCCATTAGAAGATTATTCCATGTATATCAGAGATCATAAACATGTATCATTTCATTAATATTATAAGTTCATTGGACATTAATAATAGGGGATAAAATATCATAAGAAAAGAAATCAAAAAACGGAATAAGAAATGGAATTGTGGAATTCACATAATCATGTAATATTATTACCTATAACTCAAGATGAATTGAAAGAACTTATCTGGTCACATCATGGGGACTAAACTTACTAGGCAAGACAAACCAACATCCCCAGTCATATAATTTACCTTATAAGGGATCAAGATTACCAATCTTCCCATAGTAGATAATATTTCCCCATCTTCCCAGAGGGGATCACATTTACCCATATTATATCTTAACGGTGACTAAAACTACTTGTAAAGACACACCAAAATCCCCATTCATTATCATTTCCTTGTAAGGGACCAGGTTTCTCCATCTTCTATTAGTGGATTAATCCCATCTACTTTATTCCATTAATTATCTCATGAGATATAAATCATTACCCAACACATTTGAGGTATTTATTGGTCCCACCAATATTACAAAAAAATAATGCCAACATTTTCAATAAGATAATAAAAATATCATCATATCATGACTTATAAAAATTTATGGGATTAAAAAATCATCATATGATAACACACAAAATAAAATGGGTGTAAAAAATATGTCATTATATCTTAACCTATGAAAAATTATATATATAATAATCATTTAATCAAATAATAACCCATTAAATGAATCAGGTTTCATAATCATGTTTCCCATGAATGGGAATGTTTTTTCAAAATAATATAACTTCTAAAAAAGATGTGGGTTTCATAAGAATATAATCCTTGTAATAGATACAAGTTTCATATAAACTCTGAAAGAGAAATGGGTTTCATAAATATAATTCCATAAAAACATATACCATTAAAATAAATAATATTAATGTAACAATTATATCATTTCCTAGAATGTTGTGAGTAACACCAATGGATGTCATATTAGATAGAAGATAATTTGGAAATATCCTTTTTAAAACTTTTGTTTAAGAAGAATATCCTTTCATTAAAATATTATTTTAAAACATTAGGTATTTTGAAAAACTTTTTCAATAAAAACATAACATGGATAATTGAAAAAATTATGAAAAGAATTTTCCAAGAAAAATTATAAAAAAAAATTAAAACAGTTTTAAATCCATTTCTTTAAAAAAGAATATTTATTTTTAAGTACATTTCTTTGAAAAGGAATACTGATATCATTTTGGAAAACCATTTCATATAAAATACTATGAAAACATATAAATAAACCTGAAAAACCAAAAAAAAATTAAAATCCTTTTCCCATGAAAATGATCGTAAAATATAATCTTTGAAAATATTTTTTTAAAAAAAATTTCATGATGTTTATTTCATTTATCTCAAAGAAGGAAAATTGAGACAAAACTATTTTAGAGATTTTGGTAAATCTTGAAACATAAACCTAATGAAATAGTGATCAATAAATGGATATGTAAATACCCATAAAATATGGGGATAAAAATAAAAATAAATATTCATGGGATGTATAATCACAAAACAAAATATATGAGTGGTGAATAAGGTGTAAATCTCATAGAAATGATAGTGAGAATAGAAATCCCCATAATTTATTTATTTTCTCTCTTGTACTCATAAAATACTATAGTATAATTTATATATGTTTATTATAAATCATTTATAGAACCATTTTCTTATATCTAATACCATATATGATTTGATTATGACTTTATATTACCCTTATAATAATTATTCCTAATTAAGGTTTCGCGTAGGGTATTATCATATTTGTTTTTTGAATGTGTATTAATTTGTTATATTTTTTGTCCTAATAGTTATATCATGATTTTAAAAAGGAGAAAAATTATATAAATTTCATATATATTCATTATAAATGTATTTATAAAAATATAGAGTATATAGAAATATAAAATGGAATACACCATTCCCGGAGACAGTAGGTCGTACGCAAGATGAACAATGTTTTTGTTTTTGTTTTTCATATTGAAATAATTAAAGTAAATGAAGTATATGTATATATATAATACCATTAAAATATAATTATTATGTCCAATATTTCATATTGTTTTTGTAAACCCATGCTAAATAAAATCAATGTAGCGTGGGAATGAATCATATCACTTTGAGTAGGCAGTAGTGAACACTTACCCAAACAAAATTATCATATTAGAACAAAATAAATATCATAAATATATGTGTTTAAAAAATTACAGAATAATAAATATATCTTATATATAATATTAAAATATATTTCCTGTAATAATTCCAAATCATTATAGGTGGTAAAGGAAAGAAGAACAATATTGTTTCATGAGGCAGTAGTTCATTGTACACATGTACTGTAACATCATTACCCTATTAATGAAACTATTTGTAAGTGTAGTTTAACCACTTATAATAAAGTATCTCAGTATGTTGAAGATACATATTAAATTATTTATACATTGAATAAAAATAATTAAGGTATTGGATAATGAAAATAAAGGAATGTATATTGAGTAAGGATGTTACCTCTTATTTGGGTAATTCCACTTGGTTTGCAACAAAGGGCTTCCATGGTTGTATTTATTAACAAAGGGGGGAATAAATGAGTAATGGAAGGATTTTGGGATGTTTTTTTGGTATATCATGGTCAAAATTATGTGGTTTGAAAGGTTTGAATAATGGGAAGCTGTGGTGGTGTTTTATATGGGGGAGGGGGCACCCTTGGCATTTATAAAAATAGGTTAGGTGTACCCATGTATTAACACAAAAAAGTGATAATAAAAAAAACCAAACTCAACAATGGAGGTTTTATGCGAGTAATATGGCCAAACAATGGGTTTTAGAAAAGTTTCTAGGTAATTTTGAATCTTATGAATAAGGTTTATTCCCTTATAAACCTTAATTTTTCCATAATTTTTGTAATTAATATTGTTCACGTTCATTAATATTTTTGGTCAAAAATTAAGATGATATTATTAGAATATAAATATTAAAATATTTAAATCCATTTATGTCCATTTTTCTAATTTCAATTCACAGATGTGAAAAAATTAAGATTAATGTTAATCTCATGGACATGGTGAGAAAGTTTTCTTCTAAAGTGAGAATGTTCAAATGTTAATTAAGCTTTCATATCAAAATTAAATAAAATAATTACTAAAATTAATTAAATTGTATTTTTAAATATATGATTTAATTATTTTTTCATTTATAACATCACAAATTATAATTTAACTATATAAATAAATTATTTTAAAAATTGGTTTGAATTAAAATTTAGTTTTTTACTATTCATCCAAAAAATGAATTTTCTCAGAAAACTATCAAACAGTAACCACAAGATAATTTTGAAATTCTGAATAAAAAAGTGAGTATTATTTTATCAAATTCAATGTTGAAAATTTTGTCAAATTAGTTATTTTATTTTTCACAGAAGGAAATAAAAATATGTTCTTTAAAAAAAATAGAATTTTCACAAATATAAAGACATTGATAAAAACAATTGTATAACTTATTATCAGTATGATTTATGTATACAAAACATTTTAAGTAATATTTAAAAATTATTCATTTCTACTAATATTATTATGTTTAATAGGTTAGTTGTAACTATAAAGTATAAACAATTATAATATAAATGATGTTTCATAGTAACTTAGTGTTTCACGTAATGCAATTCATGTAGATGTTTCATGTAATGAAATAATATATTGGTGTAGCATGGAAAAATTGTTTGAATTAGGGTATAATAAAACACACGTAAATTTAAGGAAAACAAATTTATTCAAAAAGAAGGTTCACAAAAACTAATGGTGCTACATTTAATCACCCTTAAAATGTGTCCTTTTGATATAAAAAGGATGATAATTATCCATCATCATATACTCATGTTCCCACATAGCTTAATATATATGGTGGTTTATTAAAAAAACATTCAAGAGGTGAGTGGTCTTGTTTTATTGTACATTCTCTGTTTGATCTAGAATTTCAAATAGTTGTTCCTTATAAGAAATATCATGATCCACTAGTGTGAACTCTGAGTTTTTCTACATATGATGAGTCTAGAATGTACTTCTTTAGGAAGGATACATAAAACACATCATAGACTTGAGAGATATTTGGAGGAATTTCCATATAATATTCTACCATTATGACGAGATTAAGAATCTAAAAGGGGTTGAGATACTAAGTGATTAGTTTCCATTTCCTCCAAAACCACATAAAACTCTTCCATGGAGAAATTCACAGATTCCCCTGCTCAAAAAATTTATATTCTCAATCACGTTGATGGTTATTATCCTAATGTTTCTACCTTGTTTGATCTTCCTTGATATGCTACTAGATGGATCTAACATTCTCTTCCATTTCTTCATCTATATCAAGTCCTAATAGATTTCATTCTACAACTTCATCTATGAAAGTTTGAGATCTACATTTTTTCAAATAAAGGTCTTCATAAAAAGTATTATAAACTCTTGAGTGGAATATTATGTTGTAAGAAAACTCTACTAGAGGAAGGTGTTGATCCCAAACACCTTTCAAATCAAATGAATAAGATCTCAACATATCCTATAAAATTTTCATTTTTCTTCCAGACTTACCATTCGTATGAGGATAAAAAGAAGTGATGAAACTCAAATATATATCATGTTATTTCTTAAGCCTTTAAAAAAACATTGAGGTGAACATCTTATACCAACCAGATACTATAGATTGTAGTACCTTGTGAATGCTTACAAATTTGTTAATATATATCATGACAAGATAGGCTGGATAAAAGTCTTCTCTAATAGTAATGAAGTTCCCTGACATAGTAAGGAAAAAAACTAAAACCCATATAGAATAAAACGGTATAGATTTTTTGGGAGCCAAACAAAAAAAATATAAAGTGGTGTTCTACCACTTCCATTCTTGTAAGGGTAAAGAGGAAACATCCTTCTATATTTTTTTCATCCTTACTGGGCATATTGTAATACCAATCACTGAGATAAAACATATGTGATGTCCCCCTTCATTCCATCCAAACAGAAGTACTCCTTGAATTATCTATACATCATTATGCTTACAGGATGAATATATAATGAATAACCATGAGTTTCTTCCAACATATCCTTCTTCATATTTGGTATGGAAGGGATATAGAAATGGTTTTTAAACCTTATTATTTTATCCTAATCATTGTTAAACTCCATAACATAACTAAAATTCTTTTTTATCACTACAGATTCCGTCTACACCTATTTAATCATCACATGGATTGAAGGTTGAACATTAAATTAAGAAAGATTAGAATTTCCATATCCTTCAATATTTCTAGATCTATCATTTTCAAGTTCATAAATGTTGGATCTTTTTCAACCCTTATCATGGATAAGCTAGCATGATCTATTTGAATTAAATAATCAGCCACCTGGTTTTCTTTCCTAGGGTGATAATGTATTGTAAAATCATAATTCATTATCAGCTATAATCTTATTCTATAGATCATTTCCAACTCATTCTATGTGGATATATATTTCATAATTTTATGATAGGTATATTTATCAAACATTTCACCATAATGATAGTTACTCTATATCTATAATGAAAAAATTACTTTTTTTAACTCCAAATCATGAGTTGGGTAACTTTTTTTGTGAATCATCAAATGTGGTGAGGCATAAGTGATAAGCATCTTATTATAAATCGGACCACATCCAAACACCTTCATGGATACATAAAAATATATTTCAAACCATTTTACACTATAGAGTAATGTAAGCATATGTGAAATTACTATCCTTCAGTTCTTTTCCTTGAATTTTTCCTCACACTTATCTATCCACGGGAACATGTCTCCCTTATGAGTTAATATGGTCATAGGACTAGATTATTGTGATAAATTATTAAAAAACAAAATGTTGATAATAAACATATAATCCCAGAAAACTATGGATCTCAATCACTGTGGTTGGTCTAGTCCAACATTAAATAGCCATTCTCTTTGATGGATCTACTTATATACCATCTCTTATAACTATGTGACCCAAACATGAATCCTTTGAATAAAAGATGTACACTTTACAAAATTTTCATACAATTTATCCTTCTGTGGGGTATTTTATACAATTATCATATGGTATTGATGATCTTACATTCTCTTTGAATAAATAATACTTTTTTCAGTAAATACATCAAAAAACTGATCCAGGTAATAACTGAAGAATATATTCATCAAATTCATGAATATAAGAGGATAATTAGTAAGACAAATAGGCAGCACTATAAATTTATATTGTCTATACCTGGTTAATAATTTTTTATTGGGTATATCCACTATTTTTATACTCAATTGATTATATCCATAATGAAGGTCGATCCTAGAAAGTATTGAGTTCCATGAAATTTATTAAACAACTCATCCATATGAGGAATATAATACATTTTCTTGATCCTGAACTTGTTAAAATCCTTATAATACAAGAAGAGTTTTATTGATCCATATTTATTTTTCCATAAGAGTATGTTTTCACCCAAAGGTAACATATTTTGATGAATGAATCCCTTATCAAGGTTTTCCTAGAGTTTCTCCTATAATTCTATCAACTCAATTTAGGAAATTCTATAGAGAGTCTTTAAGATTGGTGTGGAATAAGGTATGAGTTATACCAAGAACTAAACTACAAATTTTGGTGGATGGATAGGAAATTATATTCGGAAAACATACAAAAATTCGTGAAAATTAGGTATATTATCAATCTTGATTTTCTCACCATCCATTTTAGATAGACACCCATTATTAATGGGAATTATGACCCAAACACATTATGTAATCTCTATAAAATGTTCATACTTATCTTTATATTGATAAATGTTCATAGGTGGGTTTGAAATATAAAACATAACTTTATATTGTTAGCAATTGATGTGGTATTTATGTAGATAAATCCAATCTATGACTATGATGGAATAAAAATCAACAAAAATGATGAATAAAAATATTAATAGGAATCACATTCCCAGAAATGTCAACTATAGAGGAATTGTGGACTTCAGATCAAATCATCATACCATTAGGGGTTTTCAATTCTAATTACACATATAATCATTTGGGTGAATTCTTAACACCCTTAGAAGGTTATTTAAATATGAATGATTTCTAGATCCATAATCAAATAATTCATTAGCATTTTCAGTGTGGATGGTAACTTTACCTTTCACTCTGTCATTATCACACCCTTGATAGAAATAATTTTCACATGAGATTCCCCATTTTCCCTCTGTTTAAGAGGTTTCTGATTCCAATCATCATCATTAGTCGTTGGGTTTGGAAATTGGTTAGCATAATTTCCGTCCTCTGTACACATAAAGTTCTGAAGTGTGGGAGGTGTATTATGTCTAGATTAACCACTATTTGCATCATTGGCCAATAACTTATCATCTGTGTAATAATATATTTTTCATTGGACATCCCTTACTCACTTAAAACATATATTTGACCCCAAAACACAATTCCATCCATTCTTATCTCCACAGATAGAGTATAATGTAAGGATCATTTTCTTCTCTTCATGGATTTAGACATTCCTTTGAACTCCATATTCTTTTTCTTATTAAAACCATGAGATTGATATGTATCTCTAACCTACATTGAATCATTGATTACAAAACATAAAATAGCTTCATAGATTCTAACATCTCTTATTGATAATTCATTTTTAATACATGTCTTTATTCCACTGAAGGGCCTATCAAATTTACATTCGGGTCACATGATAATTCCATAAGTGTACTAAGAATGTTTTATAGAATTATCCTTATATATACTAATATATTCATCATCACTTTGATTCATCTGAAGGAATCCATCTTAAATTTTTATGTAAAGAACTCTAGGAAAGAACTTATTGAATAATAAGTTCATTAACTCATCCCAAACTAGGGATTCAATTTCATCGAGATTCCACATATTATTGATTAGAATCTACCACTAGTTCACTTCGCATTCTTACAAATAAATATTCACAATGGCTATCTAATGATTTGAACCTTGGAGAACATAGAATAACTTCTTATGGGAACTGATCTAGTATTCATAAACAATTGGATTAGAAGAACTATTTAAAGAAGGTGTATTTTGTCTTTTTATGGACTGAAGAGAATGTTATTCCTTCCTTTTCTCATTTCGAATCTTATCATTATTCATTGCTTGAGAAATATGTGTGATCGTAGAAATGAGGTTTATTATTATAGATCACATTTCATTAATATTATTAGGATAAAATCATTACATTTTCCATCACAATCACCATTAACACAATTTCATTTTCTTCCATCCATTAATAATAAAAAAATCATTGAGTGTGAAATTGTTTTCATAGTGTGGAACCACATAATCGTTAAAAACCACTTACACGATGTCTAAATTATGAAAAATTTTATAATGTTTGACACCATAGGTTAAATAAAGGTTATTCATAGACAATATATTTTTAAATCCTTCATGATGGTTCATGAGTAGTTTGTGAATTACCAAAGCATATCCCCAGAGGGTGTCAAACCAGGTGCACAGTAAGGACATTGTTGTGTACCAGGTTATTCTCATGTTTGGCTTAGTGCACCTTGTCAGAGTTGTTACTCCAAGGTATATCTATCCTAGAACCACATTCACTTTTAGTATCCAATCATAGATTTATTTAAAGAAAATCACTCACTCTTAGAAAAATTTGAAGAGATATTCTTATAATGTTTCTTATCATTATACTTATCATTATGAATGTACATAGGGATGTCACTAAGGTTTTCTCATAATAGTTTCAAATTGTTAACTAAACATTAACTCTTATACCATCAATATAGACCCTCACTTTTCATACATTATCATTACACCACTTTTGTGGAATACTTAATACATTACACCAACAAAAAACCCAATCACCATATTAATCTATTTCATTTGGAAACATGGTAATATTAAAAATGGTGCATAAGTGAGCTAAATTTTCTCACATTAAGATATTTATTAATAGATCCCTTATTCGTGACATCATAATTAATACATATCTTCACATCCTAGGAAAGAAACATTAGAAGGGTGGATCTCAGATGCTCAAAAAGGGTAAACATGGGAGATATATAAAAATAAAAATCAGACTAAGGGTATAAGAAGATGATAATGACATTAGAAGACCATACCCTACATATCAAAGATCATAAAAACTAATCAGGGAATAAAGATTTGTAGTTCATAAGACATGAATCATAAAGTAAATAATAGAATAATACATGAAATCATAACAAAGGAATAAGATATTGAATTGAGGCAAACACATAAACCTGTAATATCAATCCTCGCAAGTCAACACACATCATTCAGACTTATCATGGAAATTTATTTGGACTAAACCTCAAGAAGGGAAACACCCTCTACCCCTATCACAGTCCTTTTCTTATAAGGGATCCGGTTTATACATATTCCATAGTGGATTGGGTTCTCAATCATCATTTAGTGTATAAGGATTCTAAATCATCCATCTTAATAGTGACTTCACCTTTTGGGTGGGACACAAAACAATCCCGAGTTGCAGTTCTTTCATTAAAATGGATTTAGTTTCCTCATCTTCCCGCAGTGGATCAATCCTGTCGACTTGGTTCCTATTGTTATCTCATGAGAAATAAATCATTACCCAATTCATTAAACTAATATAATGGTCCCATAATCTATTAATAATATCATTCATACTTGTTTCACAAGATAATGAAACATTAATCATACCATGGTCCATAAAAAGAGTTAGGTTTCATAAACATCCTATCATAACCCATGAAATAAAATGAGTTTCATATCCATGTAATCATATCTTATACAAGGGTTGAATACATTTATCATAATCATTTCTTAAAAGAAGAACCTATGAGAAGAATCTCATTTCATAAGAATGTTACCCATAAAATAGAAACAAATTTTTTAAGTATATAACCCATGAAAAAGAAATGAGTTCATTAAAATATAACCCAACAAAGAGAAAAACGTTTCATATAAATCGTGAAAGAGAAATGGGTTTCATAAATATCATTCCATGAAAAAATTAAATATTTAGATAATTAATATTAATGGAACCACTAGACCATTTCTCATAAATACAAGAGTAAAACAAATGGATGTCATCAAAAATGGAAAATAATTTGGAATTAACCTTTAAAAAAAATATCTTGACTAAAATATACTTCCATTAAAATAAATTATTTTGAAAAATAAATACTTTTGAAAGTATTTTTTTCACAAAACATAAAATCAAAACATGAAAAGTTCTTGAAATAATTTTCCTTTAATTCATATAAATTAAATGTGATTTTTTATAACCATTTCTCTTAAAATGATGCTTGAATTAGTTTTTTGAAAACCATATCTATATAAAAGAATCTTGAAAATTTTTTAGAAAATATTTATTTGAAATTACTTTGAAAACATATTGAGGAATATAAAAACCAATAAAATATTTTAAAATATATTTTCGTTGAAAGTGAGATTAAAATATCATTTTTGAGAACATTTTTGAAAACAATGTTCTTGATGTTTATGGCATGTGTCTAAAAGAAGGAAAATTAATACAAAACCACATTACCAATTTGATAAATCTTGACATCTAAACCCTATAAAAGAGATGTAATAAAATGGATATGTAAATAACCATAAACATAGGGATCATAATAATTTAATATATCCATGATAAGTATAATCACAAAAAAAAAAGATATTACTGGTGAATTAGATGTAAATCTCATAGAAACTAATGTGAGAAAAGATATCCACTTACCACAAGCCTTGACTCTCTTCATACTAATACAAACATCATGTATAATAAATATAAGTATATTATACAAGTTTTAACGAACCATATCCTTATGTATAAAAATATATATTATTTGATTATGAATTTATATTACCCATTTATTAATGATTCCAATTCAGAGTTTCGCTTCAGGTAATTTCTGTTTTGTTTTTCACATGTGTCTTAATATATTATATTTTTTGTCATCATACTTATAAAATTATTTCAATAATCTTAACCATGATATAAATATACTGCATATTAATTATATATGTTTTATTAATAATATATATAATATATAAATACTAAATAAAATACACCATTCATGGAGGCAGTTGGTTGCACAGATGCATGAACACTATTCATGTTTTTATTTATCAAATTGAAAGAATGATAGTAAATGACATATATGTCTTTATATATATAATATTATTAACGTTGTATTATTATTTAATATATATAATCTATTTTTTTGATTCTTTCATCGGGGAGCACATCTATCTCTCGGAGGATGATGCACTGATCTGTTGCCACACATTCCCGCTTCCCAAAGGTGTGTGAAATCCGTCGCTTATTTAAGATGTTTTATCCTTGATTGAAATGGGATGATGGGATCTAGTTTCCTCCATCTGTGTATTCTTTCTCAAAATTAATTACCTAGTTAGGGTCTCCCTCAAAGAATTAAGATGTCATTCGGGAAACTATTATCTATCCCATGTCTTCATGGACACCGATTAATTATGCTACTTATGTCTGGATAGTCTAATGGGTCATGTCAGGGAATCAACCTTCGATCAGGGGAGTAGTGACATTGGACACCACTATCATGTCTAGACAATGGAACACTGGTGCATATAGGTTTCTTCCCCTTATGATAGGGCTTCATGAGGGCACAATATCCCGAGGCATCTGACTTAGAATGTGGGGAATTTTATGCCATAGGCATATCTTTGAGGTTTTCATCATCTTCCCATGTTTTATCAAATGTTATGATGCGAGTTTAACATCCATTGGAGATGAATTGGACTGATCAAAACACTGATGGGAGTGGATCAAATGGGTGAAACCCCGGGGGTGAACACTGAAGCTAGGGATAATGCATAATAAGTTACTCGATTACTGATAGGAGCAACGTGAAAGTGGGTGACATTATCTCACCGGGATGTGGTGAACTTGGTAAGAATAAATATGGATATAGATTGTTGAGAGTGGATAGAGAATGTGATGGAACTACCGTGACGTCAATAGTGATGTTGGGCTTGAGCCTTGAAGAGACATCCTATATATACACGTGGTAGGGAATCAATGTCTGTGTAGTTTGTGATGGGGCATAGAATCGGTGTGTATGCATTGGAAAATGACTTGATGATATACTGGGGCTTATGCGTGGTTAAGAACCTAGGTTTTACTGACACCACAATGGAGGACTAGAGATATGGGTCTCAATGAAGGGGACTACAATGACATACCATCGATTTCAGACTATAAAGGCATACCAATGGATGGGGCTACAATGGATTACCACAGGTTGGGGTTGACAATGGATTACTACTGCATGGGGTTCCAAAGACTTAATGCTAGTTGGGGATCCAATGGCTTGCCATCAGTTGGGAATCACATTGGATTATCGTCAATTGGGGATCACTATGGCTCACCATCGATTGGGGTTGGAACTCAGGGATAATTATTACATACCCCATCTAGGAGACAATGATCAAATCCCACAAAGTTCGGAAGGGTATAGGTTAACATAATGTAGGACGAGAAGGGTCATATAGTTTAATTTCATGCAGGACAAGGGTGGAACAACATTGAGAGGTTGGGAATGATGGGTGTTGGGCATGAACCTCAGGGAGGATTCATATGTACCTTGCCTTGGAGACAAGTGTAATGCCCTGACCGATGTTACCCAGAGTCAGAGCATTATTACTTAACATTGGCATGATACAAAAAATCATGTCCCAAAACACCGATCAATTTAGTAGCTTTGAAAGTACTAGAGGCATTTATAAGTTTTACATTACATCATGAAATAAAAACATCAACAACATTTTTTTCCACTTCTTAACACACTTATATACTTAGCCTAAACTTGAAGGTCAACCATAAAATACTTCTTCATATCCTAGGAAAAATAAAACATAGAAAGGGGTTAGCTCAGATACTCAGTAAGGATAAAAATATTGTGGAAACATTCATAAATAAGAATAAAAATTTCAGTCAATGTACAGGACTAAAACAAATGCCTTTTAAACATAAACTTCAGTATAATGTGGAAAAGATAAAATCAAATAATTCCATTAACATATTCACATGGATATTCCACCAGTCGAGTAATCACATGAAATATCAATATCCACATTCAGAATGATGAAATGTATAATGCCATACTTCATAGCCACATAGTCAGGGCCTTGTGCCAATACTACAGTTAAGTTTTTGTCAACGCCTTGTTCCAAGACACTAGTTTGTCTAATGAGAACTACTGATGCATTGAGGAGCTATATCGGGCTCCACCCATTACTTACTATGTCCAATGCATTCCTCATATGAAACAGTTTAAACATAACTAAAACATTCTCATTAAAACTATCATAAGAAATGTCAATACATTATCCATAAACCATAAATGGTGTAAAAATAACACATCCAAAGTCAAAAATATCACAAAAACTTCAATAAAATATGAAAGTTTTGTATCATAATAAATCAACTTCAAACAAGATTAAAATCGATCAAAGGATATTGACATAGATGAAATCAAAACTTTTTTTAAAGAAATATATCGTTCTATTTTTAAATCATTTAAAAGTCATATAATTATAAAAGATAACATTTATTTTGAAAATATTCTTATAATATTGTATGAAAAACATTAACGATGTTATAATAGATGAAAATAGATGCACCTGCCGAATAAGTTAAAAAAGACATTCTTACCTTAATTTTGTTGAAAATGTCATAAAGTACCTTATTTGAAAAATTTGTAATATTTATTAAAAAACATATATGGTCATATAAGGGTATAAAAGACATTAAATCATAGTCTAGTAAATAGTAAAAAAATATCGAATTACATTTTTAAGATAACATAGATGTGGATGATCAAGGGGTACTAGTAGATACTTACGTAAAAAAACCTCATATAATAAAAAGATTGTAAAATTAACCAATACATTGAACTTTTCCTTAGTCTAGGGTAAGTTAACATCCTGTATAATAGTTAAATCATTGTCATTAAATTATACCAGAACTATATACATAAATATGATACCATATATGACCCTCTAATATTGCTTTGTTAATAATATTTCAGTAGTATCTTCGTTTAGGGTGTTAACGGATTCGTTTTACATTATATGATTGGTTACGTAAGCCATGTTTGTTATATAAATGATGTATTTGATTCATATACATAATGAAATTATGTTCTTAAAAATTATTTTTAATCATAAAATGAAAATTATTCTTGAATGGTTATGATGGGGAATGAATATCATCGCGTTCGTGGAGACGGTAATCCGTACATACACACGAGTGAAAATATAATTATGCTGGTGGTAAAATCATATGTAAGTGGATGGTATATAATATATAAATAATAACTAACATTTTATATTTCTTATTTAACTTAGTTATATTCATTATTATACCCATCCAAAATAATGATGTGTTTGAATAACAAACTACACCACGACGTGGAGACGGTAAGACGTACATACACACGTATGGTGACTTTGTAATTTATAGGATGAATAGAATAATGAATATGGTTGTACCATATTTATAATAATATCATAGTATATATAATATAATTTATATATTATTTTAGAATTGAAACAACAAATAAATAGGATGTGGAAGAAGAAAAGAACTTGAAAGAGGTGATGGAATATTTACCTCTTCTTTGGGTTCTTCCTTTTGATTTGATCAAAAAGGGATATTTAGGTTATGTTTCTGAACAAAGTAAGGCATCTAAAATGAAGGGTGGAATGTTGGTAGGATATTCGGGCCATGTTTGGCCGAGCCAAATGGACTTGGACATGTGAAATTAAGATAAGGGGAAGTACCCTTTTATAAGAGATGTGAGGTTCACTTTATGAAAAGCATGAAATATTATTTTATAATAAAATTATTTTCGGTTTCTAATAGTTAAAAATGATTTATTTAGAGGTTAAGGTTGGGATGGGTCGAAAAACTCTCATCCAATAATTTTTATTCATGTTTATCTTATCATATTAACCATATCTTTTAGATTTAACTCTTAGTAAAATAGTTTCACATTTACCATGTCTCTTTGTATTTTTATATTATATGGTTAATAAACATACTAAAAACATATAAGAATACCCAAAGTGGTTAATTTATAATATATATACCTTATAAAAGTCCTTTTTCATATCCTTAAGTTTTTATGAATATTATATCAATTAATAATATAGTAATTGTTTTAAAAATTCAATTTTGAAAATTTTGACACAATTTAGTAGAGGGTTTTTTTGAAAATCATAACAGCATTATTAACTAGAAAAAAAAACGATTTAATCAAACATATAATTTCATAATAACGTATAAAATTAGTGGAATTCATCATAAGTCTCAAATTACATTTATTTTTATATTTATAATATCAATTATTTTAATCTTTCGTTAATAAGGTAATTACTGCATCGTCATTCTGACTTAAATAAATTAAATTATAAAATGTATAAAAATTATAAATAAAATACTATTATGTAGTAAATATTTTTAGATTTATAATGAATATTTAAAGTCTAATTTATATTGTGTGTAACCCTATATTAAAAATGTATTACTTATTAAACATTGAATTTAACTCTTTTAACTATTCTTTAAACAAAATAATAATAAATGTCCTAATCTAATCCAAGTGGACCAAAGGGGGTCATATTTTATTACACAGTTTTTTTGGTCCAATTACACTTATAAAATAATTTGGACTTCTGTTAGGGTAATTATTATATCATTTTATACTTTATTAAAATATTTACTTTTAACTCTGGTAAATAAAAGTCATAAGTTACTATTCATAAAAAATTATTTCCATCTAATTGAAACATATTTTATATAATGATATCATTCGTGTTTCTCAGATTTATAAAATTCATCTCAGAGAAGTGGTAAAATTATGCTTTATTCATTTTTGCAAATGCTCCTAGGAGGTGGGTAAAAGACGGTAAAAAGTTCAATAAAATTTATATATATATAAACTTATTATAAAATGACTCCAATTAATTGAATATAACATGTATAGATATTATGTATCTATTTTGAAATAAAATATATTTAAAAAAATTAATAATTATTTAAATAAAAAATTTGGTTTTAACCAATAACACAATGTTTTTCACTATTCATCAAAAATTGAATGTTTTCCAAAAAATACCAAAAATACACCCTAAGCTAATTTTGATATTCTGATTTAAAAATTGAAGTCCATTTTGAAAAATAAAATTTATAAAATTTCAAAATGAGTGTATTACTATTCATAACGGTTATTTTGATTGGTCGCGGTGTGTTAGAATCTCAATTTTGCGAACAATGAAAGCTATTGAATTATTCAATGGGAAATGTACTGTTAAAGCTTAAGGTATTTCATTCTCCCCTCCTAAAAATAATTTCACCCTTGAAATTTATAGAATATTACTGCATAAAAAGATTCGGGTGGTTCTTCATCATAGGTTCCCCGGGTTCCCATGTTGCCTCTTCCATCTTATGATTTCTCCATAGAACTTTTACCAGACGAGTCATCCAGGTTATAAGCACTTGTTTTCTGGTATCCAGAATTTTGACAGACTCCTCCCAATAAGATAGATCAGGTTCCATTTCAATTTCCTCATAGGTTAGTACATTCCTTGGTTTAGGCATGTATTTTCTCAACAGTGATATGTGGAACACATAATGATCTTTGGAGAAACTTAGAGGAATTTCCAAAGGATAAGCTACAACTCCAGTTCGTTCTTGAATTTTGAAATGTCTGATGTACCTGGGACTCAATTTTCCCTTCTAACAGAAACATATAACACCCTCTTATTGAAATAACTTTTTGAAAACATGGTCTCATATTGGAAATTACAAATCTGTCTTTCTGTTATCAACATAGCTCTTTTTCTTTCTTTGGTCTATTTGATGTGGGTTTAGATAACCTTTATCTTTTTCCATTTTTCCCTCAACATGTTCTGGACCGACGATTTTTCTTTCCCCAACATCATCCCATCAAGTTGGTGTGCGACATCTTTTTCCATATAACGGTTCATATGGTTCCATCTGAATACTTGACTGGAAGCTATTGTTATATGAAAATTCTACCAGAGATGAATATTTATCCCACAAACCCTGAAAGTCAAGTGAGCTTGATCTCAACATGTCTTCTAAGGTTTTAATTGTACGTTATGATTTTCCATCAGATTTAGGGTGGTAGGCAGTGATCAAATGAAGTTTAGTATCAAGGGCCTTTTAAATAATTTTCTAGAATCATGATGTAAAATGGGGATCACGATTAGAAACAATCTGTAGAGGTACTCCATGAATTATTACAACTTCATTAATATATAGTCTTTTCATATGTTCAAGTGTTAAATCTTGTCTTATAGTAAGAAAATGTGATGACTTGGTAAGACGATCAATAATGACCAATATTGCATCATTCATTCTAGTAGTCTTTTGAATCCCCATGAAAAAGTGTATCATAATATTATCCAATTTCCACACAGGTTTGGGAAGAGGTTTCGTGACTCCTCCAGGTGGATGTCTTTCTTCTTTCACTTGATGAAAAACCATACATCATGACCCAAAAGTAGAAATCTCCCTCTACATGTTGTCCAACCAAAAATGTTCTTTCAAATCTCTATACATCTTAGTACCGCCAGGGTGTATAGAGAAATTGGAGCTATGATCATCATCCAAAAATTATCTTTTTAGATTAGGTATAACGTGAACACAAAGTATCTTCCCAAATTTCAATATCCCACTTTTATATATGAAGTCACACAATCTCCCATCATTCAATCTTTAATCATTTTTGAAACTTTTCATCATCAGTCTAACAACTCTTTATCCTTTCTAGTAAAGATGGTTTGGAAACCATTTGAAAAAGAATTGACATTTCACCATCCATGGTTATTCCCATATCTATATTTACTAGATCCATGATTATAGGAACCCATTAAACCCTCATCTTGTTCAAAAATCTATGATCCTTTCTTCTCAAATCATTTTCCACCTTATTTTACATCCCCGGGTGGTAGTGTATAGTGAAATCATAATCCTTTAGTAGATAAAGCCAATGCCTTTGCCTCATGTTGAGTTGTTTTTGTGAGAAAATATACTTCAAAATCTTGTGATCAGTATAAATCTCACATCTTTTACCATAGAGATAGCGTATAGAAAAGATTACAGCTGCTCACTCAAGATCCTAAGTGGGATAATTTTGTTCATGAAATTTTTTCATCCATGATGCATAGGAAATAACTCTATCATTCTGCATAAGGACACAACCAAGTCCTTTATTTGAAGAATCACAATAAATAACAAACCCATAATTCCCTAACGGTGGAGTCATGATAGGATCATTGACTAATATTCTCTTCAGTTCATAAAAACATTATTCACACTCTTTTTCCCAAAAAAATTGACCCATTTATGTCTGATCTTGGTTAATGGGTTAGCCAACCAGGAAAAATTCTTAATGAAATGCCGATAATAACCTACTAAACCAATACAATTGCGTACCTCAATTATACTGGTCAGTGCTGGCCATTCTTGGATTTCCTTGGTCTTTGAAGGATCAACAAAGATTCCATCCTAAGAGACAGTATGGCCAAGAAAAAAAATCTCATGAATCTAGAATTCATACATTCTAAACTTCTTATATAATTATTTTCTACTAAGAGTCTTTAGAATAATGCACAAGTGATTTTCATGATCTTTGTAGCTTTTGGAGTATACCAAGATTCCATCAATAAATACAACTAAAATTTCATCAAGATATTCATATAAATCTCTATTCATTATATCAATGAAGACATGGGGTTCATTAGTAAATCCAAAAGGCATTACTATAAACTCATAATGCATATACTTGGTTCAAAATGCTATTTTCTGAATGTCTTCCTTCTTCACACACAATTGACGATATCCAGATCGAAGGTCAATCATTGAAAAATTTTGAGCTCCATGAATTTGGTTGAATAAATCAACAATGTGAGGTAGGGGGTACTTTTTCATTATTGTTATAGCATTTTTCTTCTTGTAGTCAATTCACAACCTCATAGTTCTGTCTTTATTTTTAAAAAATGGACAAGGGATCCCCAAAGAGAAACACCAGGGAGAATAAATCCCTTGTTAATCAATAGATCTAGTTTTTTCATTAGTTCCACTAATTCCAATGTGGCCATTCTAGAAGGGGTCTTCAATATGGAACTTGAACTAGGAATTAAAGTAATGGAAATCTCAATTTATCATTCTGGAGGATGTCTAGGTAAATCCTATGGAAAAAAATCAACATATTATTGAACAATAGCTATATCCTCTATTCAAACATTATTTTCCTCACCTATAGTTATTTCATTCTCTTCTTCCCCAATAATTGAATTTAGTAGATCTACTGGGGCCAGGTCTAGATAAGAATCATCTGGTGATGTTTCTACTCTACATATTAGGTACTTCTTATCATTATCAAAAAATGTGACCTCCTTCTTCATATAAAAGATTTTTGAATCATGGTCTGAAAGCCAACACATACCAAGGATTATATCAAATTAAATCATGGGTATGACATTAAAATCAGCAGATAATGAACATTTATATGCCCTAATGGGAACTGATTCATAAAACATTGTTGCGATGATACTTCCATTAGGTGTTTTGACTGAAAACTCCCTTATTAATTCAAATTAAAAATATATAATTTTCTTATAAAACTGGGAAGATATGAAATAATGTGATGATCTAGAATCAAATAAAGTATTTTCTAAACTTGAAGGAACCATTAAATTACCTGCCACCACATCTTTCGGAGCATCATCATCCGTAGTAGTGATCGCATAATATTGGCCTTTCTCCCTTGTCATTTTCTGAGGTAAGTTCCCTTGGCACGTAGGACATTCATTTTCATAGTGACCATTTTCTCTACAATTGTATCATTCAACATTGACAGACTCTTTCTTCCCCTTGAAATCACGATCTTGGTGGCCTTTTTCACCACACTTGTAACATACTCTCATTCCCTTCAGGAAAGTAACAGGGTGTTTCTTCTCACATTTAATATAGTATGGATATTATACTTTTCCCTTCTTCCCCGTATTTCCATTTCCAGAGTGTTCAGTGAATCTCTTTTTCTTTTTCTTTTGTTTAAATTCGTAAGACTTAGAGAATTATTTTTCTATCTTCATAGTGCATGAGACATTGTCTTCATACGTTTTGAAGGATTGTGAGACTAATTCTAGATGGAGTAATGGGTTTAACCCATCAGAGAGTCAATCAATCTTACTCTTTGGGTTTTGTATATAATATGTTGCATTCCTTGATAACCCTGTAAAGTTAGCCTCATACATTGCAATAGTCTCATCCTCCTTTTGCCTAAAACTTAGAAATTGTCTTTCCATATCTACTCGATGGTCACAAGGAAAATATTTTTCCATGAAAATAACTTTAAACTCCCTATATTCCATGTTTGATACTTCTTATTATTCCTTTCTGTTTTGGATTAATGAACACCATTGATCTCCTTATCTCATGAGGCGATAAACCGCCATGACAAATTTTTATCTATTGCTACTCCCCAAAGCATGAAATATTTTATCTAAGGAATTTATCCATTGATCATCTAGTAATGGATTTTTACTCTCGATCAATGTTTGTGGTTGTTTCCTCATGAAGAGTTCTAACATTGGTCCTCCATGTTGTGGGTTAGGGTGCTCCATACGGGTAAGGTTACTATTCATAACCTGAGTGAGTTGTCCCAGTATGGTGATATGCTGAATTGCACCAGTTTCTTCACTAGCTCCACTATAATTATCATGAGTATGAGGGAAATATATATATGGATTATGTTCATTGATACGGTTTCCATTCCTTCCATTGGGCACTATTTCTATATAATGTATTACACTAGATTAGTTTATGAATCAGAATACATAATTCCAAACTTGTAAAATAGTTAACATAAATTGAACAGTTTATGGATATAATCCATAATCATAAAAATGTTTTCTTCAAATAATTATATACTCATAAACCCTTCAAAATTGTTTGAAAAGAAAATGAGAATTATCCTAATCATATCCCGCAACAGTGTCGTAACCAAGAGTGCAGCAAGACCCGTTGTCGTGCACCTATTCCCATTCGAGTCTAGCTCAAAGAGGTATTTTCAGTTTTTACACCTATGTACATATGTGCAAGATCCGAATCTACTTACTCGTATCTAGACATGGATGTATTTCATAGAAAAATCACAAAATCTTTATAATACCAAAATTCTAGGAAGTTCTTCTATACTAGTCCTCAAAGTCTATCTTAGGGTAATGTTCTCTAATAAGATTTTTTCTAAATCTGGCTTCCAAGGTTTGTACTATACATAATCTAATACTAATGGTAACACCCTGACCCTAGTTACCTAGAGTCGGTGCATTATTACATAAAATTGGCATGATACAATGAATCATGTCTCTAAAGACCGATTGTTTTTATAGCCTTAGAAGTACTAGATACATTCATATGTTTTTCACTACATCATGAAATAAAAAAATCAACAAATTTTTTTCACCTTTTGAACACACTAATATCCTTATCCTATCCCTTCAGTTCAACCATAATATACATATTCACATCCTTGGAAAAATAAAACATAGATAGGGGTGAGCTCCGATGCTTAGTTAGGATAACAATATAGTAGAAATTTTCACAAATAAGCATAAACAATTGAGGAAATGTATAAGACTAAAACAAAAGATCATTAAACATAAACATTAGCATAATATGTGAATGATAAAATCCAATAATGTAATTTAATTATTCAAGTGGATATTCTACTAGTCAAATAATCTCATGCAATGTCAATTACCACTTTCATAATGATGGAATTCCTAGTGCCATACTTCATAACCACATAGTCAAGGCTTTTTCCAAGAATACAAATAAGATTTTATAAAGGCCCTATCCCAAGTCACTAGTCTGTATCATGAGACTTACCGATGCATTGAGAAGCTGTAGCGGTCTCCACCCATCACTTAATAAGTCCAATGCATTTTTCAAATGAAATGGTTTAAACATTCCATAAACATTTGTATTAAAACTAGCATATGAAATGTAAATACTTTATCCATAATCCATTAATGGTTTAAAAATAACACATTCATAGTAAAAAATATCACAAAATATTCATTACAATATGGATGATTTGTATCATAATAAATCAACTTCAAAAAATCTTGAAATTCATCAAAGAATGTTGACATAGATGAAATAAAAACATTTTTAGACAAATATCCCGTTCTATTTTGAAATAATTTAAAATTCATATAATTATTATAGAAAAAATTTATTTTTAAAATATTCTTATAAGATTTTATGGGAAGATTCGACGATTTTATAATGGCGGAAAGTAGTTTTACTTGTCGTATAAGTTAATGAAAATACATTCTTAACTTAATTTTGTCGAAATCGTCATAAAGTACCTTGTTTGAAAAACGATGGAAGGATTCCTTTAAAAACATATATTTTAAAATAAGGGTATAAATTAATTTAACCCATAGTATAGTAAATAGTAAAAATGTATCGAATTACATTTCTAAGAAAACACGGATGTGGATGATAAAGGGGTCACAATAGATACTTATGTAAAAACAGCATCAGATAATAATGAAATTGTGAAATTAACCCTTAAATTGTAATTTTCCTTGGTCAAGGGTACTTCAACCTCAGGTATAATAGTTAAATAACTATTATTAAATTATAAAAGAACTATATACATAAATATGATATCATATATGACCCTCTAATATTTTTTGTTAATAAAATTTCAGTAGTATCGTCATTTGGGGTGTTAACTGATTTATTTTACATTATATGATTGGTTAAGTAAGTCATGTTTGTTATATATAGGATTTAATTAATTAATATAAATAATTATATTATGTTCTTAAACATTATTTTTAATCCTAAAATGAAAATTATTATTGAATGATTACGATGGTGAATGACTATCATCACGTTCATGGAGACGGTAATCCGTACGTATGCACGAGCAAGAATATCATTATATTGATGGTGAAATCATATGTAATTGGATGGTATATGACATATAGAGAATAATTAACATGTTATATTTATTATTTACAGTAGTTATATTCATTATTATACCCATCCAAAATAATGAAATGTTGGAATAACAAACTACACCACGACGTGGAGACGGTAAGCCGTACGTACGCACGTATGGTGACTTTGTCATTTATAGGAAGGAAAGAATAATTAATGTGGTTTTACCATATTTATAATAACATCACAGTATATATAAGATACTCTAGTTATTATTTTAGATTAGAAACAACAAATAAAGAGGAATTCGAAGAAGAAAAGAACTTGAAAGAGGTGATGAAATATTTACCTCTTTTTCGGGTTCTTCCTTTTGATTTGATCAAAATGGATAATTATGTTAGATTTATGAAAAAATTAAGGCCTCTATAATTAAGGTAGGAATGTTTTTAGGATATTTGGGCAGGTTTTGGCTGATCCAAATGGCTTTGGAGGGGTGAAACTAAGATAAGTAGAAGTACCCTTTTATAAGAGAGGATAGGGTAACTTTAGGAAATGATTGAAATATTATTTTATAATAAAATAATTTTCGGTTTATAATGGATACAAAATAATTTATTTAGTGTATAAGGTGATTATGGGCCTAAATAATAACAACTAATAGTTTTTATATAGGTTTAGGTTATCGTATTAACCATATAGGTTATATTTAACTCTTAGTTAAATAGGTTGACATTTACCATGTCTCATTTTATTTTTATATTATATAGTTAATAAACATAATATAAACTTCCAAGAGAACCAAAATTGGTTCATTATTAACATATATAACCTCATCTAAGTCATTTTTCCAATCTTTATATTTTTAGGAATATTATATTAATTAATAATATAGTATTTTCTTTAAAAACTCAATTATGTCAATTTTGACACTATTTATTATTTGGTTTTTGTGAAAATCATAACAATATGATTAATTTGAAAAAAAATTATTTTATAAACCCTAAGATGTCATATTAATCTAAAAAAGTAGTGGAATTCATCAAAGGACTCAAATTACATTTATTTGGATATTTATAATATCAATTATTTTAATTTTTCATTAATAAGGTAATTACTGCAACATCATTGTGTCATAAACAAATAAAAAATATTTTTGCATAAAAATTATAAATAAAATTCTATTACGTAGGAAATACTTTTACCTTTCTAATGAATATTTATAGTCGAATTTATATTGTGTGTAACCCTATATTAAAAATTGTTTAGTTATTAAACTTTGAATTTAACTCTTTTAACTCTTCTTTGAATAAAATAATAACAAATGTCCTAATCTAATCCAAGTGGACTAAAGGGGATCATATTTTATTCCAAAGTTAGTTTTTTGTTGATTTACAATTATCAAATAGAATTAGGACATGTTTTAGGGAAATTATGATATCATTTTTACCTTTAATTAACCCATTTACTTTTAACCGTTGTAAATAAATGTCAACAGTTACTATTCATCAAAATTTATTTTAATCTTATTGAACCAAATTTTATATACTAATATCAATCATGTCTCTCATATTTTTGAAATTTAACTCACAGAAGCAGAAAGATTATATTTTATTCAAAATTGAAAATGCTCCATGGAGGTGGGTAAAAGATGGTAAAAAGTTAAATAAAATTATTATATATCTAAATTTATTATAAAATTAATCCAATGAATTACATTGAAATTATATAGGTATTATGTATCTATTATGACCTAAAATAAATTTATATAATATAAATAATTAGTTAAATATAAAATTTGGTTTTAACCAATAAAACAGTATTTTTCACTATTCATAAAAAAATTAATGTTTTCAGAAAAATTCCAAAAAATTTACCCTAAGATAATTTCAATATTAAAAAATAAAAAATGAAGTGAATTTTGAAAAATAAAATTTATATAATTTCAAAAAGTTTGTATTACTATTCATAACGGCTAGTTTGATTGGTCGCGGTGTGTTGGAATCTCGAAATTGCGTACAATGCAAGCTATTGAATTATTTAAAGGGAAACATACCGTGGAATCTTGGGGTGCAACAACAAGGATCATAGTACACATAGTTCATAATGGTTGATACAGTTTAACATCATGTGGTATGGAGGTGAACCGACATGAATTGGTTAGGGAATGTAGCTGTTAGTCTTGAATATTAGGAGGCTTCCTATGTACTTTTCCTAGGAGACAAGGATCAATATACACGTAATTTGGTGGGGCGGTGGACTAGGGATTACACTCTTGGGAAGCCCAGGAAGGATTCAATGGTCAATGCTTACTCAAATCCCACATGAGTCATGATCAGTGTGAGAAACAAGAGGTAGCAATGAGCTGACTATCACGTTGAAAAATGTGTGTCATTGGGA
The DNA here is from genome assembly GCA_963277665.1 of Viscum album. NCBI lineage: Eukaryota > Viridiplantae > Streptophyta > Magnoliopsida > Santalales > Viscaceae > Viscum > Viscum album. Next base: position 2,101,959,642 of record OY728140.1, on the reverse strand, counting down.
TGTGAAGTGGGGATTACATGTAATTAGTGTCCCAAAGAGGAACCATGGTCTTATGCTTGGTTTTTAGACTAGGAAGATGAAGATTGGGACATATTCTTGGATGGAGGCATGATGGCGATGAAGCTTATAGGGATATGGATGAGATAACCAAGGTCTCATTTCCCATCTCACTTCTAGTATTTGGCACTGAAGAAGAGAGGAGGAGGAAGGATGATACCTCCCACAAGAAAGGATATGGGCTTACACCAAGATGGTTTCCCTTCCCCACGGGTGTCTGCAGCTCCAACAAAAAGGATCTCATTCCATGTGATGAATATCTCACTCCTGGGGAGACAACCAGGAATAGAGAATGTCAGATACGGGGTGCCCCAAATGTGTTGAATGAGGAAAGGCCACAGTTTAATGTCATGTGATGAGTATGAAGGAACATCACATTATAATGTTGTGAAACTCAGATGAGGCGTGTTCACTTTGCACCCCTAGGACATATATAACTAGTGAACTTCAACCCTTGGTGAAGGGAACGCTCCCAAAATGTCATGAAAAGGTGGTGTTGTGGAGTAATCCATAGAGGTTCCCACGTTAGCATGAATATCCAATGAAGAAATATCCATTAGCATGCCTCTGTGAAGAAGCATAAGGGTAAGAAACACAATGTGAGGCATCACCAAAGGGACCTTGAAATCACTTTGCACAAACCAGGAGGGTCATACGAGAAAATGGTGTGATACAGAGGTGTGTTACGCACAAGAGGGGATCAAACATTGTTCCTTAGGGTTAAGATGGTACATGGAGCACACAAGGAGGGACACATGCAAGATGAGAGGCTACACATAAGATGGAATAGCAACATCCAAACCAGATGGATGTGTGAAAAATAAGTCTGATACAGGGAGATGTTGCTTGCAAGAGGGATATTTAGCACAACACTGACTTATGGTAAAAGGAAATGGATGAGGATCAAGGCCAAGAGGGCCCACCCGAGGTAGGACCCCCGGGGGACCTGTCGCACAAGATCCGATAGTTTGAGGCCATAGTGTTTTTACATGGTCACAGAGGAGGTGTCAATCGCACAGTAGAGAATCATGTCATCTTATGTAACAGTCCCTGAAGGGTGGGGGTATGCTTCATATTATAGTTTAAAACCACGGAGGTATCACATAAGAGATGGTGCATGAAAATAGTAGTTTGACGTCACATTGGGAACGTAACGGTTTTCATGCTAAGGGGAAACAAGCATGTAAGAATCTATTCCTTTTCACCCTTTACATGGCTAGTTTTTTTTAAAAGGTAGTCACGAAAGGGTCCCTTTAATTTCGTATTAGGCACGTAAGGGTTTTCATGCTATTGGAAATCATGTGAACATTCCTGGAAAGTTGACCGCCAATTCCTTGGTGTGTTGGTGGTGGGTCACCACAAAATCCTCCATTTTACGTTGCATTAGGCGCGCAAGGGTTTGCGTGCTGAGGAGAATCTTGCGCACACCTCATCCTTCCTGCGTGCACATTCCTCTCGTGTCGCATAATTATCCATTCAATCATAATATGACTTTGGAATCTTCAAAAGATCCCATTCATGGCCCAATACGAAATTTGACATCAATAAATTCCCCCCTCCTAATCAGATCTGAAGGGGGGGAACCGATGGTCAGATTCTATGGGTCACGTCGCGAAATAGAGAAGAGTCCATTCGATGCACCCCAAAATGGTTTTTGGGCACCCAAACCACTTCCATGTGCATAGATGGAGTGGTCTGCGTCTATAAATATGTTTAGGTCTCCCCTTGGATCCCCAATTTTTCTTTTCCAAATGACAGGATGTTGCTCTCATGCACAAAAGGCTCTACATCGATAAGAAAGTTTTCGCTTCCAATTCAGAGTTTTGTGCACTCCCTGGTCACCTTAATATTGTCACCCATTTTTGTGAAGACCGACATTCTTTCACGACACAGTATGTGTTTCACGATGATTCTTCATTCATTCATGCACATCCCCTAGGTTTCTATAAAATTTTCAAAAAATGGTTGCCCAACAGACCGACGCCAGGAGGAATTCACGGAAGCTGCATGGAGGAATCAGATGATCACGAAAATCCAAATTCATCATGCGAGGAGGGTCATGTATAATAATAATATTCTTTTTTGGCATTCTTACACAAAGCAAAAAAATATTATTTCTTTAGTGATAGCCTACCGATATGGATCTTCGACATTTTGGAGGAGGTGTTGATTCCTGGTATCAAAACTAATACACCACGGTCCTGGGTGACACGTGAGGAAATCCTTCTATAGTTCCACATCACAAGAAATGTCCTTCTTTCCTAGGAAACACAAAACATATCTACCTACATCATGAATCCAAAGACTAAGACTATTGTAGGGAGCTATCCGATTCTAGAGGAATATACCGCTCTTTATGCGAGCACATTCAGAAGCAACACTACTCATGAGACAAAGGGTTGGAAAGAATGACACTTCAGGTCTGGGGGAATCTTCACAAACTAATGGGAATGGGCATACTGGGTATGCCAAACATATGAGGAGTTCAATCAAGAGTAGGGGTCTATCTAGATTCTTCATGTTGTTTAGACATCCCAATTCCACTTCTACCATTAGCAAGACCTGGTACCAGAACTATTCAGCTGTTGGTCTCCTTAGACAAACACCTTCTACCTCCTCCATAGGGAGATAAGTATAATTATTTGGGACATCCATTACATTAGGTTAATCCTCCTGGAAGGGTATGATTATGATTATTTCCTCCCAATAAGAAATGTCTAGGGGATAGTACGTGCACCCCCATCCGGACATTTCATCAGCTGAAGCTAGTTAAGGAGGAGTTGAAAATAAAAATTTTTCTGAAGGAAATACCTTATGCAAGATGGTTCAATATTTTTCTAATGTAGGAAAAGGTTGTGAAGATGCATTTATGAGGGAATCAATTCCTGAACACATCTCCGAGGGGAAAGGTGGGATCATAATGGATGGTCCTGGAAGAAGGAGAGTATCAACATTGGGGCTTCAGCATACACAAAATTCTGGACCCAAATGTACGATGTGTAGGGTTCCTAGTTGCATTCTTGAGAGAGTGGTTTGTTGCCAGTGAGGGATACAAGGATGGTGGTCTGCCCAGGGACATTAGTGATGGATGGGACCATGGATAAAGAAAACAAGGTTAACGTATGGGTGCTTGTATAAGCCATGTTATAAAACATTCTGGGGCATATCTCATGGGGAAGTATGGCCAGAAGGATATGTGGTCCATTATAGATTCTTCAGGGATGGTTTGCAGAAAACTGCGGTAGGTATGAATTCCAAAATTCCATTTACCCGCTCGATGACGATATGTGACCATCCCTCTTTAACATTGCTGGAATCCACCCACTGATGCTCAGAGAAGAAGGTATCGAGCTCAAGATCAGCAGACAAATCCATTTTGACTTTCACCCATTCTGGACCCTAGTTGGTCAGATTGTAGATGATAGGTAGGGCCTATTAAAGCATAGGAAAAACTTGAAAATTATTATAGGTGGTGTGATGGTATCCTAGATCGATGGAAAATTATTTTGCGAACTGTAGGTGCTGAACAGGTTCGCTAGGGAGTTCTGGTGCATGTCGCGGATGCCAAAATAGTTTACACAAAGGTTCATGAAAAGAGACATCCCTTCAATCTTTACTAAATGTGGTTTATGTTCATGACTGGAGGCCTGGGTGATATCAACACTCACCCCCCTCCCCACAGAAGTTAGAGTTGTAATGTCAAAGCAGTTTGATGAACACTGGAAAAAACGTACAAAAGAGAAATTATATGGAAACACATCCATAAAATCAAAGTGCCTAGTGTAGAGCCCGAAGAATGGAGAGGTAGACGTGGTGCAATGGGAGAGGTGAGAAGAAGAACAGGCTAGGTGGATAGCACCTCACAAGATGGCACCTCATCGGTTCGAGCATCGCAGTACGAGAACGGGCCTCCACCTTCTGAGGAGGGGTGGTCCACCGAGCGACCTTGTGGGCTAGCTAGGAAACTTCCTAGGAATTAGCTCAGGAACCTACTAAATCCCACTTCCTATGATATCCTCATGTATCTATGGTATTCCTGGAGGACTATGTAAAAATCTATGTCCACCGAAAATCCATTGCAGAGGCCGGTGCATACGAGGCTCAACTTTCTAGACAATGAGTGCATCCAAGTGAAATCTAAGGTAATCTATCATCATAATAATTCATACTTGATAACCATGGATATGTACGCTTGCTAGCAGGGGAAGTATGAAGATCTTCACATCCTATTGAATGTGATTCTTTACTAGTAACGTTACCCTAAAAAGATTCCATCCAAGGATGAAAATGTGGAGGAAGAAGAAGAGTAAGAGGAAAAAGGAGGAAGAATACGAATAGAAGAAGATAAAGTAGAATAAGAATAGGAAGAAGGGGTTGAAGGTCTCAGTGGTGATAGAACTTTAGAAACACCTTCTTTCCAGCGAACCCCCCATGAGAGTAGAGAAATTGATAGTGTTGGACTCCTCATGTGTTAATCATGTTTTAACAATCACAAATCTCATTACTGTTAATTAATCTCGATCTTCAGTGCACATCTTGCTAATGCTCTTCAAACTAAACAATAGGTGCATATCATGTTTTTATAATAACAAATCGTATGGATGTTAATTAATCTTTACATGTTTTATGCCAAATTACAATTATCTCATATATTATCTCTAATGATTAACCTTAACCCATATTATGCATATCACTGTCTTAGTCCAAATACATATTTTTTTGTCTATGTATGGACTCACCGTGAAGGACTCACCATGACCAGACACCATGACCAGACACCGTGAAGGACTCACCGTGACCAGACACCATGAAAGGACTCACCATGACTAGAAACCATGACCACTCACCGTAACCCAGACACTGTGAAGGACTCAAAATGACCACTCACTGTAACCTAGACACCGTGAAGGACTCACCGTGACCAGACACCGTGATCAGACACCGTGAAGAAGACACCGTTTCCATGATCACTGTGACACCGTTTCTTAAGATTTTGTCAATATTATTTTAAGTGATCCTAACGGTCATATTTGTTGTTTTTAATGAAATTAATGTTATTTAATTCTAGTTGTTGGCTTGACAGGAAACCGTATCTCGTACCTATGAAAAGGGAATCATTACTACTGCCAGATCCTGTGGAATATAATGAAGATTGAGCTGCATTAGAGAACACGCGCGCTTGACACGTCTCGACACATATACTACAAGACATGCGAGATCTTTAATAAACCGAAGAACAATCCTGAGCACGAAAGAGATTTCAAGTCTTTCAAAGAACTCTTATGAATGCAATCCAACACCACTGAAGAACACACGAAGAATCAAGAGATCATTCTCACTCCTGTAGAAGACAAGCTGAACTACGACACTCTGTTTTTCAATAGAAAAACCAGAGAAGGACTCAGAAGCACTCCTGCTAAATCCAACAAGTCCCAAGATACATTGATAATCACCAGAGCTTTCTAAACTATTATCTATCTTCTCTACGTGATTTATTTATTAACTTTCGAGCAGTGTGGTGTACTCTGTATTTCTTATACACACACTGTCTCCTGCACTGAACTGGAGGATATCAAAATCCTCACTCCAAAACTCTTATCACTTGTTTACCCATGTCAACTGTGGAAGATATCTATGTGTGGCCTGGTCTTTGCATTGTTTCCCATGTGGAACAGTGGTAGAGGTCCTTGTGTGGCCTGGATAGTTTTGTAAACTATTGTTAACCCTGATCCAGGGTGTGGATCAATTTCTTATATATATTTGAGAGGACTAAGTCTCGGCTTGAGACTGAACCTCTTTTTATATCTAATGGGAATATTTTTTTTAAGTTTAATGTATACGACATATATTATATTTATTCCTCTACTATTAATTAAAAATAAAAAATTATTTTGAAGCTACTTTGATAGTTAAATTAGAAATTGTTTACACTTATTGTAAATCAGTAGATTAGTTTCAAAAGTTAGTTTGATCTTGTGGTTAAACTAATTGAGACCTAATCAATCTTTGAGAAGCTAAGTGAACATTTAAAATCTGTATAAATTCACTATAGTTTAACTTATTTTATAAATCAGGGGATTTTAACTAGAAAATGTTTCAACAAAAATTTTAATTGAAACTCAATTCACCCTCCCCCCTCTTGAGTGTCCACTCCGACCAACATTTGGTATCAGAGGGTTTGTTTTTTTTGTTCAAAGATTTTTGAAATACTCTGTTTTTCAATTGTGATTTTAGTTGCATCTCTAAAGATCTCAAATTTCTGTTAGTTCTAAAATTTTCTCTTTAAATTGTCTTTATAAAATCTAGTTATGGATAATAGACTAGAGGGTGCTGCTACTAACAGGCCACCTTTCTTCAATGGTACTAACTATGCCCAATGGAAGCTTAAAATGAAAATTCATTTAGAAATCATAGGTTTTGATATTTGGACTGCCATAGAATTAGAATATAAACTTCCCACTACTGCTAGATTCACATGGGATGAACCTACAAAGACTGCCTACAATAATAATTGTAAAGCCATGAATTCCCTGTATTGTGATTTAGGAGATGAAGAGTTTAACAGAATATCTTCTTGTAAAACTGCTTTTTAAATTTGGGATACCTTAGTTGTTTCTCATGAAGGAACAACCAATGTTAAGGAAATGAGATTAAATACTTATACTATTAAATATGATAATTTTAAAATGAAAACTGATGAACCTATTTCTGACATCTATCTCAGGTTTAATGAGATAGTCAACACAATGAATTCACTTGGAAAAGCTGTTCCAGTAAAGGAACAAATTATGAGAATCTTGAGATGTTTACCAGACTGATGGAGAGGCACATCTGTTTCAATCAGAGAGTCATGTGAAATTTCTGATCTACCTGTTAAAGAACTCATTGGTAAGCTTATGATGTATAAGGAAGAACTCAAGGTGAAAAAAGAAGAAGAAGAAGAACCTAGAAGAAAGTCTGTTGCATTCAAATCTTCAACTTCAAAGAACAAGGATAAGGAGAAACTTCAAACTATAAATGAGAGTTCAAGCTGTGAAGACAGTGAAAGTGCTTCTGATAGTGATGCTGAAATGGATCACATTGCCAGAAGGTTTAATAAGTTCTATTGGAAGAAGATGTTTTTCAGAAAATCAAATTACAAAGGAAATTATGACAATAAGGAACATTGGAAGAAGGATGGAAAGAAGCCAGATAAAAGTAATGAAGTTTCCTGCAATGAGTGCAAAAGAAAAGGACATATTAAAGCAGACTTCCCAAAGCTCAAATTCAAGAAGAAATATGAATACAAGGACAATAAGTACAAGAAAGCCATGAAGGCTACTTGGAGCGCTTCTGAGAATAGCTCCACTCTATCTGAATTTTCTCAAACTGAACACAGAAATAAGGCAAACATGTGTTTTATGACAAACACTTCTGAGGTAACAGCTAAAACTCCTGCTTTAAATTCTTATTATTCTGGATATGATACTGACTCTGATAACATGTCAAAATCTAAATTATTTGAATATTGTGATATGTTAGAAGAAACCTGTAATGAGATGAAAGATAAATACAATGGTTTAAAGAAACAGTATGCTTTAACTGTTAAACATAAATCTGATCTTGAAATTGAAATGGAAAAGAATTCTCAGTTGGTTAAAGAAAACACTGAACTGAAATTATCTAATGAGAAAATCAGAAATGATTCAGAGAAATTCACAAATGGAAAGGATACACTAACTCAAATGTTAGAAAATCAAGTTTCACCAAAATACACTACTAGAATAGGCTACAAACCTAGACAAAGATAGTTTACTAAGAATAGATTTATTCCTAAATCTGGACAGAATGCTGCTAATTCTAGTTCTGGACATTTATATTCTTTAACTAGTTATATTCATAGTTATGGATCTAATAAGGTTTATCTTTCAAATTCTGTTGATTCTACAACTTTCATGGGACCCATAAGACAAATTTGGGTACCAAAAGCTTTGATTGCTAACCTGTCTGGACCCAAGAAGATCTGGGTACCAAAATCATTTCCTATCTAAATCTGTTTTGTAGGAAACCTGCATAAAGAGCTCCTGTAGGAAGACCTGGTACTTGGATAGTGGATGTTCAATACATATTTCTGGAGACTTCTCATGCTTTAAAAGCTTAGTCAGAGTTGACGGAGGTTTTTTCACCTTTGGTGATAATTCTAAAGCAAAAATCATCGGATTAGGCTAGATTGGTAACACTGACTCAGTACTAATTTCTAAAGTTTTATTTGTTGATGGACTTAAATATAATCTTTTAATTATTTCTCAGTTATGTGACGATGGTTTTAATGTTAAATTTGAAAATGGTTCTTTCAATGTTTTTAATTATAAAAATGCTTTAGTATTTTCTGCCATGCGAAATGAAAATGTTTATGATGTTGATTTAAATTCTTTAGCTAAGAAAAATATTACTTGTTTAAATGCTTTTCATAAAGAATCTTGGCTTTGGCACAGAAGATTAGGACACTGTAATATACTCTCACTTAGAAAACTTACTAGGAAGAACTTAGTTAGAGACCTACCCAAACTTGAGTTTCCAAATGACAAAGTTTGTAATACTTGTCAAAAGGGAATGCAACACAAAATCTCTTTCAAACCAAAGAAAGAAGTCTCAACTTCTCAACCTCTCGAGTTGGTTCACATGGATTTATTTGGACCATCTAGAGTTTCTAGCTTAAATGGGAAGCACTATGTCTATGTCTTAGTAGATGACTTTTCTAGATATACTTGGGTATATTTTCTAGCTCACAAAAGTGAAGCTTGTTCTTACTTTGTTAAATACTCCAAATCTATAGAAAACCTTAGTGGACTTAAGATTAAAACTCTGAGAAGTGATCATGGCCGTGAATTTGAGAGTCATGAATTTGAATCTTACTGCTCTCACAATGGCTATAGTCACAATTTCTCTGCCCCTAGGACACCTCAGCAAAATGGTGTAGTATAAAGAAGGAATAGAACCCTACAAGAAATTGCTAGAAATATGCTTAATGAGTATGGCCTACCTGTTTATTTTTGGGATGAAGCTGTAAATACAACTTTTTATGTTATCAATAGAGTATTAATCAGACATGTTCTTAAGAGGACCCCTTATGAGTTGTGGAACCATAGGAAACCTAAGGTTAACTACTTCAAAGTCTTTGGCTACAAAGTCTTTATTCTTAATACCAAAGATAATCTTGACAAGTTTGAATCCAAGAGTGATGAAGGAATTTTCCTAGGTTACTCTATTTCTAGTAAATCCTAGAGAGATTTCAATAAGAGAAACAAGTGTGTGGAAGAATCTGTTCACATCATGTTTGATGAAACTTATCCACATGAGCCTAAAACCCCTCTTGAAAATCTTGAAGATGATATCTCTGTTTTGAACCTTAATGATAAAGACGGTGGACTTATAGTTAAAACATCTAGTTCTGGAAATTTTCCAGAACCTACTTCTGTTGATTCCCAACTTGTTGATAAACCTAAAATTTCTAGCCCTACCTTTAATAGATCAACTAGAATTCTGAAGAATCATCCTTTAGATGCTGTTGTAGGAAATCATGATAGAGGGACACATACTAGAGTTTCTCTTAGAAATCAGGTTGAACATCAAGCCTTCTTGTCACAGCTTGAACCTAAAAACATTGATGATGCTATTAATGATGAATTTTGGGTAATTTCTATGCAAGAAGAACTCAATCGGTTTGAAAGAAATAAAGTTTGGAATCTTGTTGAAAGACCTAAGGACACTTTAATGATAGGCACAAAATGGGTGTTTAGAAATAAAGTAGATGAATCTGGAAACATTGATAGAAATAAAGCTAGACTTGCTGCACAAGGCTATAGTCAAGAAGAAGGTATTGATTATGAGGAGACTTTTGCTCCTGTAGCCAGATTAGAAGCTATTAGGATTTTACTTGTTTACGCTGCACATCTAAATTTCAAACTATATCAAATGGATGTCAAGAGTGAATTCTTAAATGGATATATTGCTGGGGATGTTTTTGTTGAACAACCACATGGTTTTTCAAACCCTCATTTTCCAAACCATATTTTCAAATTATCAAAATCTTTATATGGTTTAAAGAAAGCTCTAAGAGCTTGGTATGACAGATTAAGTACTTTTCTAATTTCTAAAGGTTTTACAAAAGGAATATCTGATCCTAATATTTTTATAAAACAAATTTCTAAAGATGTTTTAGTAGTACAAATTTATGTTGATGATATTATCTTTGGACCTTCTAAAAATTATTTATGTACTGATTTTTCTAAAATGATGCAAAATGAATTTGAAATGAGTTTAATGGGTGAACTTAAATTCTTTCTTAGCTTTCAAATTTTTCAAAATGATAATGGAATTATTTTAACTCAAAGTAAATATACTAGAGATATTTTAAAACGTTTTGGATTGGATAACACAAAAAGTAGTGACACTCCCATGAGTACCACCTGTAAGATGGATCTTGATGAAAATGGTAAATTTGTTGATCAAACCACTTATAGATGAATGATTGGAAGTCTACTCTACCTAACTTCTAGTCGTCCTGATATTATTTTTAGTGTGTGTATGTGTGCTCTTTTTCAAGAAAACCCTAAAGAGTCACATTTAAATGCTGTAAAGAGAATTTTGAAATACATCAAGCATACTCCCAATTTAGGACTGTTCTATCCCAAAAGACAATCATTTGAACTAGTTAGTTATTCTGATGCTGACATTGATAGATGTAAGCTAGATAGAAAAAGCACCTCTGGAACATGTCATCTTTTAGGCAAGTCACTATTGTCATGGTGTAGTAAGAAACAAAATTCTGTTGCATTGTCAACTTCAGAAGCTGAATACATAGCTGCTGGAATTTGTTGTGCCCAAATTTTGTGGATGAAACACACATTACTAGACTATGAATATCAATTCAGACATGTCTCAATAAATTGTGACAACACAAGTGCTATTAATATTTCTAAGAATCCTGTTTCTCATTCTAGGACAAGACATATTGATGTAAGACATCACTTTTTGATGGATCATTATCAAAAAGGTGATATCACTTTGGAATTCATTGGTATTGAATATCAACTTGCTGATATATTCACTAAACCATTAAATTCTGAAATATTAGACTAAATCATACATGATCTTGGTATGATTAATCATAAATGAATATATTACTGATCTTAATGTTTAATACTTTACTGTACTTTACTTTACGGTTTTATACTTACTGTTTCTAAGTTACTATTTTTATGCTCACGGTCTGATAACTCACTGTCTCACCGTGACTATATAAACTGCTCATTGTTTCACAGTGATGACTACAAACTGTCTCACCGTGATGGCTAGTTTTCTGTTTCACCGTGAGAAGTATGATAATTTTTATTTTATTTTTATTTTTATTTTTACCCGTATCATGGTAATTTTTATTTTACCACTATTTTATTTCCCACGTGTTTGTTTTTATGACGTTTGACATTCCAAAATGATAAAACTTAAGGGTTTCATTCGACTCCTTACCCGAACTCTCTCTTGAACCTTCTCTTCTCTCTCGCCCGAGCCTTTAGTTAATGCCAAGGATGAAGCGTCCATCTTCACCCTTGTCTGAGAAGCGCCGCTCTAAGAAACAAAGGAGGATACCGAGGATAGCTCCCGAAGGACCTCTAAACCCAAACCTGGTAAGCTGTACAGTTGTACCTGAAAAAGAGGTTTGTCCTGAATGGTTTCTTTCTAGCAGATCATTAGTTTTGAAACTCTTAAAAGAGCAAGGTTGGATTGAATGGTTCACTGGACAAAATAGACCGATTTACCCGAGGCTTGTATCTCAATTCTATTAGTATGTGAAGTTCTCTTTTGAGTTTGGAAAAAGGTTTTTGGTGACCAGCTGGATAGATGGTCAGAAGTTCTCTTTGTCTTCAATACTGTGGGCTGCATGCTTAAGAATTCCACATGAAGGAGTGTGTGAATATTACCAGAGAGACCCTCCTCCAACAACTGACATCTTTGACCTAGAAACCTCTTTGGAAAATCTAACTGGAAATGGAACCAAGTGAAGGGCCATAGCTGCTGAACTGGATGGGGAGACAAGACTCTTGTTCAAGTTTGTTTAGAATTTGGTTAGTCCAAGAAAAGGAGATTTTTCTATGATGAAGTATCAGGATGTGTTCCTGATTCACCTGTTAAAGAATGGCCAAAAGATCAATCTATGTAAGTATGTTATCAACCATATCTGTGAGCTGATCAAAGTAACTTCCAAATCCACCTCCCTATTTTATTCAAGGATGATTTCATCCATGTTAGTCTCAAAAGGAATGGTTGGACCGAATAAAGAAAAACTAGAGGACTTTGATTTCTCCCTATCCATGCCTATCATCAGAAGGATGAAGATTAGCTGGAATTCATGAAAAAAGAAATGGGTTGAGGATAGTGATCAACTGTATAAAAAGTTTAATCCTATTGACTATCCAACAAGTCCTAAGAACCTAGATGATCTTGGTTTGGAACCAGATGATGTGGCTGAGTACTCGGAAGAAGAATAAGAATAAGAAGTAACAGTTGAAGTTCCACCTAGAGAAGAATTTGTAATATCTCCAATGGAAACAGTTCCTGTTGAAGAGGAAAGGGGTGTTATCCCTGCTATTATCCCTGCTGAAATACCTCAAGGAGAGGAAGTTGTTGTTGAAAAGGAAAGGACTGAGGATCCTTTAGTTGTTCTTCATGAGGAAGAAGATCATCCTAATGCTGCAAGGAAATTAGTTTTTCCTGGTTCAGAACAGAAAGAAACCCTTGAGCAAGTTTTTGATGAAGAGACTCTTTCTGTTGAGAATGAATCAAGTCTGGAAGCTTATCCAGTGGAACAATCGGTTCTAGAGATTATTCCCTCTACTGAAGAAAGAATGGAAATTGCCTTTCAGCTGGCAAGGCAAGAATTTGTTGAAGATATTAGGGATGATTCTGTGGATCTTGTCTATGTTCCTTAACCTCAAGAATATGAAAGCGAAGCACAAGTTGAGGGGGAGGAAACTCGAAATCTTGATATTGTAGAAGATGGATCTGGTGAAGCTTCTCAACCTTCTGTCACTTTCTTTGTACACTCTCGGTATGAGTTCCCAAGCTTTTATGATGTGAATGAGTCACAACAAGTGACTAAAACTAGAATGGATCTTTCTTCTCTGTTTCAACTGAAGTCCTTAGCTCATTTAGAACTAGAATCTGAGCCTCTACCTTTACCTGCATCCTTAATTGAGCTTCACTCCTTCGTAACCAAAGATGATCTAAAAGTTTTTGGCGAGACTTTGTTAGCTGGTTTTGAGAACATTGTCTGCACTCAACCTCTCCCATTGACTCAATTAAGTCAAGAATATGCATCAATTCTCTTGGAAAATATTATCTTGCATATTCAACCAAGGATGATCCGAGAAATTCAATAAGTCCGAGTAGAGAATAAGCTCCTGAGTGCTGATGTTGAAAATCTGAAAAGTATGGTAGCAAGTCTGCAGAATGAGCTATCTGTGAGATCAGAGCCTGCTCCTGTTTCTGCCCCTGCACCTACTGCTATTTCACCTGAGTCTACTGATTCCCTCCTTACTAGGGAGATTGTGTCTCAAGTTCATCCTTACCTTCTATTTTTGATGAAAATATTGTAAAAAGGCACACGAAGATGCTGGAATGCATGAGAGAGTTTGTGGAAACTCTGAATAAGCTTACTGATGAATACACTGGATGTCTGCAAAAAGTTCTGAAACAGCTCAAAGTTCTAACCGAAACTGTCAAGGCTTCACCTGCTTCTGGTCAGACCTCCACACCTGCTTTGGATGATTCTCTGCTGAGATCCTTAATTAAGGAAGAATTACAGAATGCCTTCAGTGTCTCGGATATATCTTCTTTGTCAAAAGTGATTAAGAGCAGTGATAGAGCATTGGACTTGGTTAGGATTCATTCAAAGATAGCCCATGATGCTCAACATGAGATCTCCAAGAAAATAGTTTTGTATCTTTCCCAGATTTTCTCTAAAAGTGACATGATAGATCACTTTATATATCTTGTGGAAAATCTGAGAATCCCTCTGGTGACTCAAGATTTTAAAGCTCAAGTTCAGAAACTTTCACAGTTCACTAGATTGTTGGACAGATTTCTGGAGAATAAGGATGATTTTGAAAAGGCTATGCAGTATGTTGGTGAAATCATTACTGATTTCATCAATATTTTGAAGTCGTATCTTCATGTTCAGAGTACTGCTATAGTTTCTCTAGCTGCTGCACCCCTTGGACCTGGACTACCTACCTTAGCATCTACTACCATGACCGTTAGCAAGCCCTTTCTCAGATCTGTCCAGTCATTCTTGACCAACCTAAGCCTAGATCTTCTACTTCTCCTACTTTGGCTCCATCTGTTTTTGAAGGTCTACCCTTACCCTAGTTGTCTACCTCTTCTATGCCTTATTCTACTTCAGAACTAGCTCCTGCTGCTGATAAAGGCAAGACAAAAATGGATCCCTAAAGAGTTTACCGACTGTTTTTCTTTTTGATGGGATATCATTTCTTGTTTCCAGTTTGTACTTCTCTTGTACTTTGTATTATTAATGCTTTGGTTAATGATAATTGCCGAGTTTCATTTCCATTTCTATACTTTTTGATAATCCTAATAGGGGGAGAAAAACCTATAAGTATCAGTTCTATAATAGTATATATGGGTGAGAAAAACTGCAAGTATCTGTTCTATAATGTTTTTGCTATGCTAGTATCTTTAAAATTACATATCTTTTGTATTCTGCCTATATATGATTTGTGATCATCAAAAAGGGGGAGATTGTTGGACTCCTCATGTGTTAATCATGTTTTAATAATCACAAATCTCATTACTGTTAATTAATCTTTATCTTCAGTGCACATCTTTCTAATGCTCTTCAAACTAAACAATAGGTGCATATCATGTTTTTTTAATAACAAATCGTATGGATGTTAATTACTCTTTACATGTTTTATGCCTAATTACAATTCTCTCATATATTATCTCTAATGATTAACCTTAACCCATATTCTACATATCACTGTCTTAGTCCAAATACAGATTTTTTTGTCTAAGTATGGAGTCACCGTGAAGGACTCACCGTGACCAGACACCGTGACCAGACACCGTAAAGGACTCACCGTGACCAGACACCGTGAAAGGACTCACCATGACCAGACACCGTGACCACTCACCATAACCCAGACACCGTGAAGGACTCACCGTGACCACTCACCGTAACCCAGACACCGTGAAGGACTCACCGTGACCAGACACCATGATCAAACACCATGAAGAAGACACCGTTTCCATGATCACTGTGACACCGTTTTTTAAGCTTTTTTTAATATTATTTTAAGTGATGCTAACGGTCATATTTTTTGTTTTTAATGCAATTAATGTTATTTAATGCTAGTTTTTGTATTGACAGGAAACCGTATCTCATACCTATGAAAAGGGAATCATTACTACTGCTAGAGCCCATGGAATATAAAGAAGATTGAGCTGCATTAGAGAACACGCGCGCTTGACACGTCTTGACACATATACTAAAAGACATGCGAGCTCTGTACTGAACTGAAGAACAATCCTGAGTATGAAAGATATTGCAAGTCTTTCAAAGAACTCTTATGAATGCAATCCAACACCACTAAAGAACACATGACGAATCAAGAGATCATTCTCACTCCTATAGAAGACAAGCTGAACTACGACACTCTGTTTTTCAATAGAAAAACCAGAGAAGGACTCAGAAGCACTCCTGCTGAATCCAACGAGTCCCGAGATGCATTGATAATCACTAGAGATTTCTAAACTCTTATCTATCTTCTCTACGTGATTTATTTATTAACTTTCGAGTAGTGTGGTGTACTCTGTATTTCTTATACACACACTGTCTCCTGCACTGAACTAGAGGATATCAAAATCCTCACTCAAAATCTCTTATCACTTGTTTACCCATGTCAACTATGTAAGAGGTCCTTGTGTGGCCTGGTCTTTGCTTTGTTTCCCATGTAGAACCGTGGTAGAGGTCCCTATGTGGCCTGGACAGTTTTGTAAACTGTTGTTAACCCCGATCAAGGGTGTGGATCAATTTCTTATATATATTTGAGAGGACTATGTCTCGGATTGAGACTAAAACTCTTGTTATATCTACTGGGCATCTTTTATTTATCTTTAATGTATACGACATATATTATATTTATTCCGCTGCTATTACTTTAAAATAAAAAATTATTTTGAAGCTGCTTTGATAGTTAAATTAGCAAGTGTTTACACTTATTGTAAATCGGTAGATTAGTTTCAAAAGTTAGTTTGATCTTGTGGTTAAACTAACTGAGACATAATCAATCTTTGAGAAGCTAAGTGAACATTTAAAATCTGTATAAATTCACTACAGTTTAACTTATTTTATAAATCGGGGGATTTTAACTAGAAAATGTTTTAACAGAAATTTTAATTGGAACTCAATTCACCCCCCCTCTTGAGTGTCCAGTCCAACCAACAGATAGCTTAGGTGAGTTTAACTATTGTCTCTTCTGGCCTTTACCTTATCAAAATCCTACCCTATCAACCAAATTTAATACTTTTTAAAAATATATGGATGATGGTGCCCAGAAAGCCTTCCCTTATGGGATGAAGAAATCCCATGGAGGAAAGAGAACATCCTCATGATCCTATCCTTAGAACTGATCAAGGTGGGGAACCAGCTATGGTTGAAGTAGGTAGAGATAACCTGAAGTGAATAGATGAAATGACGGCATCAGAGTTTCCCACCACTCTTTTCATTTAAGAGGAGATGGTGCTAGTGATTGAGTTAACATGTGTGAAGGGATCTCCTTTGGCGGTGGCTCCCACCATAATATAGGCACTAGATACTACCGCGCTTGGCTCCCGTAAGTCTTGATCTTCATTTTCTCTTATTTTTATTAGACAATTCAGCTAACAAAGATACTGATTCCCAATGTAGTGATCGCATGGTTAGGGAGATGGCAAACCATCGAGTTTGGAATCTCTGTAGGAGCCCCTCTAGTGATTTTCTCAACTTCTACAGAGCTAACTATTCATGATGGAATTGACCAAGTAATCAGTGAGCCATATGTTGTAATCATGGGAAATAATGATACCAGGGTGGAACTACAGTCCGATGAGGGAAATGTCACTAAAGAAGAAATAATTCCAAAAGAGGACCCTACCATTGAACTTCTAGCTATGTTTCCATAGTACATGCCTTTAAACCCTGAGGATATAGATGATTCTGACCCAGATGCAGCTATAGAGAGACACATGATGTGGGTCAAGTCATGAAAGTGCACCAAATTATTTCTCAATCAGCCATAATCAAAATTGCTAAACTAGATGGGGTCACTTCGCACCTGTCAACACATTCTTTTCACTTGAGGGGTAGATTCTCGCCATCTTCATATAATCATATGTGATTACATAGATGATAAAATATGGGATAATAGACAATGATACAACATCACTCGATACCTGAATGAGTCATAGAATATTCATGAATTTTTTAAGGTTGAGCAATAAGTCGGACACCTTGATGAACAAGAAAAAGAAACGAAGGAATTTATCAGAACTCACTCTGAGAAAATTGAACATTTGATGGCCCAATTGGTGGATGCCCAAGAGCTTGTTATACAAGAGATTCACAAAATGATTGAGCACCAAGATTAACAAGCACGATTTTTGGATATGTATAAGGAGTAATGCTCTATGACTACTTATGAAGATATGGATCTCAGGGGGTGGGAGGCTGTCTTGGAGGCCACATAATAGAATGTGACAACACTGGGGAAATATATCAATGTGCTGATTCTTAAGGGACCTATTTTGGCTGAACACGTGAACCTTTCTCCCTTTATTTTCATATCTTAAACTATGTGCATAGACTTATTATCTTCTTTCTTGTTTGTTTTTATTTTTGCATCTCAATCATAACTATGGAGTAACCAGCTATGAATCCCTATACTCATGTGGGTTGTGCATGATGTGAGAAACAAGGGATTCCTGCATCATTACTTCATCTTAATATGATATTTCCAAAAAATCATTGGTAATTCGAGGTATAAATGACCAATCTAGGCTTCAAGGAAAAAAGAGGGAGGTCTGACTGAAGAATAAAGTTCTCTGAACAGTTGATTTTCTAATGTTAAATGATCTCTAGTGAACAAGTGGAGTAACACCAGGGGTGTTAGAATCAATCCGACCATAGGGGAATGGAATGTGTGAATCACGATACCCACAATTTAGAAAACTGTGGGGGTGGAATGAAAATTAAGGATAACTGTTGACCATGTTTGAAACAAAGTATCCCTATTGTGTTAGCCTAATATGGGGATAAAAAATGAGGGATGACAACTGACCATGTTCGAAACATGGGGCCTCACTCAAATTTTTTTCAATTAGTCTTCTGGAATGTTGGACTAGAACAATAGGTAGGCCATGGAACACGCATATGTTCCATTTGGGGAGTTCCTGTAGACATGAAATAGGTAGAGGGCCCGACAAAAAAGACACGCAAAGCATGGAGGATGGTGTGATGGGTTGTTCTAATGGAGTCCAACACTCTTGAAATTATGCCACCATGGTTAAAACACATTAGGTGGACACATCGATATGATAAGGGATCAAACATAATTCTAAACATGACTTATTTGGTGAGGACATGGAATTATCTATATTTTAACATCATACCAATAAGGACAATAAACATTTAGTTTAAATGTTGTATGTTAAAGATGATGCACATAGTTTAAAGGTCATGGGGCTGGGCCCAAGGTGAATTGCCTATAAGTCACTACGTATCCCATGAGGATGGGAATCCTTCTATGCATAGTTCATGAGCACATCATGGCTTGAGGCCAATGATGGTAAGGGTAATCCTCTTTGGTGAGGAAGCTAAATCATCTCATAATTAACATGGCGCATCCTGTACTAGTTTAGGGTAAAACTGTGTTTTAAAGTCATGCGTTGATGACATGCAGACTTGTGTAGTTTAACTTCATATTAAAGGATGTGGAGTTAATGGGGAGATCCCATATGGGAGTACATGATGTGGTATCTATAAACCCAATGTGAATGATGAAATAAGGAGTTCACACCACACCATATATCCTCGGAGGGGGGTTTTTTAGGTCAGGGGACCAAAAGTGAAAGTTAGGATGGGCCCGAGGAAAAGTGGTCTGGTGTTTCTACATATCCCATCAAGATGGGAATCAAGCCACACATAGTTTAGTGATTGAAATTTAAAATTATGTGGGATGAAACCATATGTGTTATAGATACACCAGTACACACCCCACCGAAACAATGAAGACTACATTAGTCGTGCTTGATGTGGGAAACAAAGAGTAGCAATGTGATACTCCTGGTATAGAGAGGCACACATTAGGGGTAGTGGAATGCTAGGAAGATGACATCTCAAAATTATTGACTTGCCTTCTTAATGCACATAAATGTGCGAAGGTGTTAAACCGAGTGTGTGGTAATTCCAAATGATCCTAAGGGAGTGGAATGATGTGACTTATGGTGCCTGAGATCAGGATCACAATGATGGTTGCATGATGATATAAGAAATTTTTTGACCATGTTTGAAACATAGAATATGTTTCACGTTAGCCTGGCATGGGGACAGACAAACGAGGGCCAATAGCTGACCATGTTTGAAAGATTGGACCTGTCGCAAAATTTCATCTGGGGTCTTCCAGGGTGTTGGCCCAAGACGGTAGGTGAGCCAATGTGGCATGAGACCAGACAGTAGAAAGGGTCCCTTCTGACATGAAATAGGATGGGGATCCAAAAAAGGGACCATGAAGCTTCGAAATAAAATGAGATAATGTCTATGTCAAAATTCCTCACATTAGGCTGTCTATCATGACACATTTTAGTACTACAATAAGACGTATCAGATAGAGGGATTCAAATCCTTTTCCAAGGACTAGGGTCTTGGGGTCTCACACTCCAAGCATAAGGTCATACATTTGTTCATTAATATGGTACCTAGTTTAATGAGATTCTTACAGAGTGGAGAAGTAGTCACAACAGATGTTTTGTTCTCATAGGGAGTTCCTATTTTAGGGTAGTTGAATTCGGATCAAGTTGGGAAAATACAGGCGAGGCACATTGTGCGGTTGTCTCAAAATATGTTATAAATGAGAACCCAAGAGGTACACCACATGATCTTGATATATTTTTGGCCAAGGGCCCAAAAAATGGGATCATGATTTAAGAATCATGGGGTTTGTCCTACAGAAGGATTGTGTGGGAGTTCCTACATATCCCATGAAGATGGGAATCAAGACACACATAGTTCTTTAAAAATGCCGTGTAGTTTGGTGTCTTATGACAAGGACGGTCAGATCCTATTTTAATGTTCATAGAGCTCAGACAATAAATAGAAAGGGTGGAGTGAGACATGAGGTGTGGTAGTTAAAAAAACCTGACATGAATGAGGATGGTGTGAGTCCATATCACACCATGTGCTCAATGAGGAGGTTTTAGGTCGAGAGACCAAAAATGAAGGTTGGGCTGCTCCCAGGGACAAATGAATGATCATTCACATATAACCCATTATGATTGGAATCAATCCATACACAGTTCTATAAGTGGAAAAATAGGGTAATAATGCTACGGACAATGCTGTCAGGAGAGTCAAGACCGTACACAAAAAGAAGCAGCATTTGATAGATCTTGTTTTTTAATTTGGAGGGATGTGTGTATTTTTTTGTGAAGTGATAAACTTAGTATGAAAAATCTAGGCATCGCTACAGGAATAAATCCATATGAAGGCATTGAAAAATGCTATGGTAGATAACGACTACCAAACATGATGTCCCATCGAGTGAGGACATCACAATGTAGGTTTATTTTTCATCATGAGGCTAGGAAGATAATTTTACACCCCAAGCTTCCATGGTAAATTTACCTTTGAATAATTCAATACCTTGCGTTGTACGTAACTTCAAGATTTTATCACACCACGACCATTAAAACTAGCTGTAATGAATAGAAATACCCACTTTATAAAATTTTATAAATTTCGATTTTCAAATTGGACTTCATTTTTCAATTCTAAACATCAAAATTATCTTAGGGTGAATTTTTGGTACACTTATGAACACTTTCAATTTTTTATGAATAGTGAAAAGTAATCAATTTTAATTAAAAGAAAAAAATTTTCAATCAAAATAATTTATAGTGTTAAATTATACATCTGAATGGTTTTTAAGAATTGTTAGATTATATTTGTATCATTTAATATAATTTAGGTCATTGAGTGTGATTTTACATTTAAACTGGACATAAACAA
Organism: Viscum album; assembly: GCA_963277665.1. Taxonomy (NCBI): domain Eukaryota; kingdom Viridiplantae; phylum Streptophyta; class Magnoliopsida; order Santalales; family Viscaceae; genus Viscum; species Viscum album. Next base: position 2,101,938,266 of record OY728140.1, on the reverse strand, counting down.
GTGTCAATCTTTTGATAGTTGTTATTTCATAAAAACATGATTTTTGTTTTGACAACGAATATTAGTTTTAAATTAATTTATACCACTTATGTGTTTTGAATTTTGAAAAATGTATTCCATATTTGAAATCAGGATATACAAATTGTGTAAATATGTATCTTTTATTGTTAGACAATATGAATTATTACTTCGGTAAAAATTATGTTTTTCATGGATAAATGGGTAAATCCGGTATATAAGGGTAAACAATAATATTATAAGAATATTAAATTACCCTAACACATGTCCTAACCCTATTTACTGATACATTTCCTACCATTAGAAACCTCGGGTCAATTTTGGGACCCCATGGAGCCACATGAGAGTGATAATGACACTTTATATTAATTAATTTAATGTAATGACAAAAATGGCATAACATATATCTTTTTGTAAAACAATATTTAAATGTTGATATATAAGTTATATCTTATACTATAAATATTTATTAGAAAGATAAAACTATTTCCTACATCATGGTATTTTTCAAAAAAAATTAGACATCAAATAAATTATATTATTTATTACACAATAATGATGTTGTGTTTACCTCACTAAAGATTGATTTAAATAAATGAGATTATAAAATTTAAAACAATATCCCAAACCTGTCCGAATCCAATTTGATGATTTTATTTCAAACATGAGTCATCTTATCTTCTACATTAATTAGTTTTGTGCCTTTATAAACCGAAAATCATTATATAATAATTTATTATTTTTAAAAATTCATAAATAGCCCCTCCTCCCCCTTATAAAATGTCTTCACCTCTAACAAATTTATCACACCTCTCAAGCCCCTTTTGTAGTCCAAACTCTAACCAATTAAGCAACCTACATCCCTATATTACTCCTATAAGTCTTACCATAGGCATACGATAATCCAAGTAAGCCTTTTGGTTCAAACAAATGGGAGATACCCGGTTTATAGGTAACATCTCCACTTAAGTTATTTTCTATTATTTTACTTCTCAAACACCATAATATCTCATTATTTCATTATTTTATAACAAAACCAGTATCCTAAATATACTAGCTTGTTTTTATGAGAATTAGTTAAACAACACCTACACATACCTCCATCTAATGGGTATAAAACATAATGTTTCTGTGGACAGTGAACTACTGCCTCACAAAACAATGATTGTTCAATCTTCTATTAAAACCTCTTATTGTGGACATTATGATGGTATTGTAATTATATATGGTATTTATCTTATTTATTTTTTCTATAAGATTATATAATTATCTATTATATCTTATATTTATTATTTTCATTTTGTATATATATGATAATTTCATTTGAGAAAGTACGGACTGCCGCCCCCTAAAAGTGATAAGACTCATTCATACCATGCATGAAATGTATAGAGGATGGTGTTAATGAACTTATGTAACATATAAAAAATATTATATTATACTTGAATAATAATATAACTATTTATCATTTGGTTTTCATTCCTTTTAAAATAAAAAAAACAAATTGGAAGTATCATTCACGCGTTTGTACGAATTACTGTCTCCACGAACACGATGAGATTCATTCCCCATCGTAAAAATTCAAGAATAGTTTTCATTTGATTATTAAAAATAATATTAAGAACATAATATCATTCTGGATATGAATCAAATACATCCTATCTGTAACAAACATGACTTACATAATAAAACATATAAAGGAAAACGAATCAGTTAACACCCGAAACAATGATGCTAGTAAAATATTATTTACAAATAATTATTATAAGATCATATATGATATAATATTTATGTATATAGTTCTTTTATAATTTAATAACAATGACTTAACTATTATACTAGAGGTTAACATACCCACGTCTAAGGAAAAGTGCAAGGTAAGGGTTAAATTTCAAAATATCTTTATTATCCAAAGTTGTTTATACATTAATATCTTATGGGACATTTTTTCGTCCACATCTATGTTTCTTAAAAATTTATTTCAAATTTTTTTTATTATTACCTATATTATGGGTTCATTTTACTTATATCCATATTTTAATTTTTATAATTTTTTTAAAGGAATATTTCTGTCGTTTTCCTAACAAGGAACTTTATGAACTTTTTGAAAAAATAAGGTAAGAAGGTTTTTTAACTTATACGACGGGTGAGGCTATTTTACACCATTATAACACCTTGAAAGATTTCATTACAAGGTTATAATAATATTTTAAAAATAAATGTTTTATTTTATAATTATGTGACTTTTAAATGATTTCAAAATAGAAATATATATTTCTATCAAATAATTTTGATTTCATCTATATCAACATCCTTTGATAGATCTTACACTTATTTGAAGATTATTTATTATGATACCATCTTCCAAATTGTATTGAATGTTTTTTGATATGTTGGAATATGGATGTGTTATTTTGTTACCATTCATGGATTATACTTAAAGAAATAAAATTTTTATATACTAGATTTAATACGAATTTTTATGTTATGTTTCAACCTTTTCATATGGTGAATGCATTGGACATAGTAAGTGACGAGTGGAGCCCGCTATAGCTCATCGATGCTTCGGTAGGTCTTATGAGACAAACTAGTGTCTTGGCCCAAGTCCTTGACAAAATATTATTTATTATCTTGGCATGATGCCTTGACTATGTTGTTATGATGTCCGACATTATGCATTCCATTATTATGAAAATGGCTATTGATATTCTATGTGATTATTCAACTAGTAGAATATCAATGAGAATATGAAATTGGAATTACTATATTTATATTTTTCATATTACGTTAAAATTCAAGATTAAAATTATTATTTTTTAGCCTTATATATTTCCGTAAATGTTTATGCTTATTTATGATGTTTCTCTTATATTGTTATCTATACTGAGCATCTGAGCTCACACCTTTCTCTGTTGTATTTTTCTTAGGTTGTGAAGAAGTATTCTATGGTTGACTTGTAGGGATTGGATAAGGGATATAAGTGTGTTCAAAGGGAACAAAATTTCAGTACTGGAAAAATACCCTCTACCAACGGTTTGGAACCGTTGGTATGGGCCTCCAAACCATTGGTATAGGCTATACCAACGGTATGGATAACCGTTGCCAAGTAACCCGGGGGGATAGTTCTATACCAACAGTTTTGGGAAAACCATTGGTATAGACCTATAATAATGATTTTGAAAACCATTTTTTAAGTAATATGAAAATCTATACCTACGGTTCCGTAAACCGTTGGTATATGAAATTCAAAAAATAATCTTTCGGTTGGTTTTGATCGAATCACCTCCCGTTTTTGATTGAACGACCTAACCACTAACCTAACATACTTTTGTGAACAAAATTTCATATATATATATATATGTATTATCATAAGTATTTCATATTTTGATTTATTTAATGTCCGCTGTAAGAAGAGTCCATTAAAAATACATGTACCTATACCAACGGTTATGAGAACCGTTGGTATATGTTCTTTGATTTTGGGACTTCTACCAATAGTTTTGGACAAACTATTGGTATAGGGGGGACCTATACCAACGTTTTGGAAAAACCATCGGTATATGTCCAAATTATTGAACTATACCAACAGATTGCCCAAAAATGTTGGTATAAATCATATTTCCAGTAGCGTGTTGTTGTTTTTTATCTCATGTTGTAATGTAAAACATATGTATGTATCTAGTACTTAGAAGGATACTAATATAGTTGGTCATTCAGGACATGATTCATTGTATGAATCCAATGTTATGTTATAATGCATAGACTATGGGTAACTAGGGTTGGGGTGTTACAGTTGGTATCAGAGGATGTTTAGTACAAACCATGGAAACTAGATTCAAATAATCTCTAATTAGAGTACATTACCATAAGATAGACATTGAGGATTAGTATATATGAACATTCAAGAATATTTTTAATTTAAAGATTTTGTGTATTTTCCATGAAATACATCCATCTCTAGATACAAGTTGGTAGTGATGACTTTGGCACAAATATACTGAGGAGTGAAAACTCTGATAATGAGTTTTAGGCTTGAGCCGAGGTATCCCAGTACACGACAATGTTCCTTGATTCACTCTTGGTTATGACACTCCTAAGGGATATGATTTATATAATTAACATTTCCTTTATAGACCACTATTAAGGATTTATGAGAATATAACTTCTCAAAGAAAACATTTTTTTGATTATAGATTATATCCATAAAATGTTCAATTTATGTTTAGTGTTTTACAGGTTTGGAATTATATATTTTGATTCATAAACTAATGTTGTGTATTCCATTTGATAGAAATGGATACTAGTGGAAGGAATGGAAACAATGTCAACACAAATAATCCTTGTAGGGATTTCTCTCCTACTCCAGATAATTATAGTGGAGCTGGTGATGCAACTGGTGAAGATTATCTTATCAACATACTAGGACAAATCAATTCGGTTATGAATAACAAAATTTCCCATATGGAGGACCCTGATCCACAACGGGAAGGATAAATGTTATACCTTTTCATGAGGCAAAACAACCAAAATTAAATGGGACTACAAATCCATTTATAGCTGAGAAATGGATTAGTTCCAAAGAGAAAATATTTCATGCATTAGGAGTAGTGAAAGGGAAAACATTTTAATGGCAGTTTATCGCCTCACGGGTGATAAAGATCAGTGATGGTCAATATTTAAAAACAAAAAGGTGGATTAATTAGTATTGAATATGGATTGGAGGGAGTTTAAAGAGTTATTCATGGAAAATTACTTTCCCCATGACATTGAGCAGATATGGAAAGTCAATATCTATGTCTGAGGAAACAGCATGATGAGAATGTCTCAAAGTATGAGACTAACATTAAAATGTTATTAAGTCATGATGAAAATTATACATGTATCTCAAGGAGTATGATTGAGCGATTCATTGATGGGTTAAAACCATTTCTATGTCGAGCATTAGTCTCTCTATCCTTCTCATCATACGAAGATATTGTCTCATGTGCTATCAAGACAGAAAATGAATTCTCTAATTCTTATGACTTTAAAGCAAATAAATAGAATAAAAGATATACTGAACACTCTAAAAATTGAAATATGGGGAATATTGGAAAATTTGAATATCCATACTGTGGAAAATGTGGAAAGAAACACCTTAGCACTTTCTGGAAGGGAATGTGATTCTACTACAAGTGTGGTGAAAAAGTCCCCCAAGCTCATGATTGCAAAGGAAAGAAAGATGCTATCAATCATGAATTCTACAATTGTAGATAAATGGGGAATTATGCAAATGAATTTCCTAATCGCTAAGGAAACATACCTCAAAAAAAGTCTAAAGGAGAAAGTCCAAGCTTATGCGATCACTACTACTGAGGTTGAAGCTCCGAAAGACGTGGTGGCAGGTAATTTAATGGTTTCCTCAAATTTAGAAAATGCTTTATTTGATTCTTGATAATCGCATTATTTCATATCTTCCTAGTTTTCTAAGAAAATTAGATATTTCCAATTTGATTTAACAAGGGAGTTATCAGTCAATACTCATAAGGGAATTATCATTATAACAATGTTTTGTGAATCAGTCCTCATTAGGGCACATAAATGTTCTTTATCCACTTATATCATTGTCATACCCATGATTTAATTTGATTTAATCCTTAGTATGGATTGGATTTCAGACCATGAAGTGAAAATTTATTGTAAGAAGAAGTAGGTTACAATTTTTGAGGATGATAAGGAAAACCTTATCCTTAGATCAGAAACATCACCATATGATTCTTATCTAGATCCACCCCATATAGCTCTACTAAATTCAATTATTAGGGAGGAAGAGAGTGAAATAACTATGGGTGAGGAACATAATGTTCAAATAGAGGATGTACCTATTATTCATGTAAATGTTGAGTATTTCAAAAGGATTTTCCTGGAAATCCTCCAGAAAGAGAAATTGAGATTTTCATTGATTTAATTCTTGGTTCAAGGAATATATTGAATACCCCTTATATAACTGACACATTGGAATTAGTGGAGATAAAGAAACAACTAGAGGAGTTCAGTAATAAAGAATATATTCTCTCTACTGTTTCTCTGTGGGGAGCCCCTGTTCTTTTTGGTAAGAAGAAATATGGATCAATGAGGATGTTCACTGACTAAAGGGAGATCAAAGTTATAACAATAAAGAAAAAGTATCCCCTAGCTCACATTAATGATTTATTTGATCAAATTCATGGAGCTCAATATTTTTCAAAGATTAAACATCAGTCAGTATATCATCAATGTTGTGTGAAGAAGGAAGACATTCCAAAGACAACATTTTGAACCATGTACCTGCATTACGAGTTTACAGTAATGCCAGTTGGACTAACTAATGCACCCTCACTCTTCATGGATCTAATAAATAGAGTTTTGAAGGAATATCTTGAAGAATTTGTACTGGTATTTATTGATGATATATTAGTATACTCCATAATCTACAATAATCATGGAAATAAATTGTGCACTATTCTAATGACTCTTAGAAGAAATGAATTATATGGGAAGTTCAGCAAATGAGAATTATGGATTTAGGAGATTTCATTTCTTAGCCATATTATCTCTAAGGGTGGAATCTCTTTTGATCCTTCAAAGAATAAAGAAATACAAGAATGTCCAACACCGACATGTATAACTGAGGTATGCAGTTATATTGGTTTAGCAGGTTATTATTGTCATTTCATCCAATTTTTTTCCCGATTGGCTAGCACATTAACCAAGCTCACATGTCATGGGATAAAGTTTTTTGCAAAATGAGTGTGAAAAATGTTTTGAAGAACTTATGGAAAGATTTACCACTTGAATGTCTGGAAATAATATATATTAATGAAGTTGTAAGACTTCATGGAGTGCGAATATTGATTATTTTTGACCGTGATCCCATTTTTACATTGATATTCTGGAAAATTCTTCAGAAGGCCTTGGATACTGAACTTTTTTTGAGCAATGCCTACCACCCTCAAAATGATGGGAAATCAGAACATACTATTCAAACATTAGATTACATTTTTAGATCTTTCTCACTTGACTTTAGAGGCACGTGGGATCAATATTTACCCATTTTATAATTTTCCTACAACAATAGTTTCCATTAATGTATTCAAATGGCACCATATGAAGCGTTATATAGAAAGAGATGTCACACACCAACTTGTTTAGAAGATGTTGGTGAAAGAAAACTCATAGGCCTAGAAAATGTTGAGGAAACAATGGAAAATGTGAAGGTTATCAAAACCGACATCAAAGAATCTCAAAGTACGAAAAAGAGCTATGTTGATAACAGAAGTAATGATTTGGAATATCAAGTAGGAGATCATGTTTTCTTAAAGGTATCTCCATGGAAAGGTGTTATACATTTTGGCAGGGATGGTAAATTGTGTCATAGGAACATTGGACCTTTCGATATTCTAGAACTAATTGGATTTGTAGCTTATCATTTGGTAATGCTTCCAAGTCTCTCCAAAGTTCATGATGTGTTCCACGTATCACTATAGAGAAAATAAATGTCTGACCCAACACATGTACTAACTTATGAAGAAAAAGAACTAGAACCAGATCTGTCTTATTGCAAAGAGCCTATCATAATTCATGATACAAGAGAACAAGTGTTGAGAAACCGTATGACTCGTTTGGTGAAGGTTTTATAGAGAAATCATAAGATGGAAGAGGCAACGTGGGAATCCGATGAAATTATGATGAATAACCACCCAAATATTTTTATATATTAGTATCATAGAAATTTCAAGAATATATTTAATTGAAAGTGGGAGGAATGTAACACCCCAAGCTTCCAAGGTATGTTTCCCTTTAAATAATGCAATTTCTTGTACAATACGCAACTTTGAGATTATAACACGTCCCGACCAATCAAAGTTTCCATTATGAATAGTAATGAACATTTTTTTGAAATTTTATAATTTTTTTTTCAAAATGGAAATAATTTTTGGATTCAGAATATCAAAATCAGATAAGGGTGAATTTTCGGTACTCTTCTAAAAACATTAAATTCTTGATGAATCGTGAAAATACTTAATTTTAATTAAAACCAAATTTTTAATCGAATTTATAAATATGGTTAAAGTATACATTTGAATTTTTTAAGTATCATTAGATTATATTTTTATCATTTAATATAATTTAGGTCATTGGATGTAATTTCACATTTAAACTAGACATAAAAAAGTGTCAACATTTTGATAGTTACTATTGTATAAAAACTTGCTTTTTTGTTTTGACAAAGGGAATTAATTTTTATTTAATTTCTTCCACTTCATCGATTTGAGTTTGGAAAAATAGATTCTATATTTGGAATTAGGATATCCAAATTTTGTTAATAAATAACTTTTTTAGATATTATGAATAACTACTTTGGTAAATGTTTTATTTCCCATGGTTAAAGTGGTAAATCCAGTAAATAAGGGTAAAAAATAATATTATAATAATATTAAATTACCATAACACACATCCTAACAATATTGACTGATACATGTCCAACCATGGGCATCCTTGGGTCGATTTTAGGACACCATGGAGATGCATGAGAGTGATAATGACACTTTATATTAATTAATTTAAATTAAAGACTAAAATGACAAAAACATATATATTTTAGTAAAACAATTTTTACATGTGATTATATAAGTTATCTCATCGACAATAAATATTCATTTGAAAGATAAAAATATTTCCCACATAATTTTATATTTGTATAAATTTTAGACTTCAAAAAAATAAATTATTTATAACACAATAATGATGCAGTGTTTACCTCATTAATGAATGATTTAAATAAATGAGATTATATAAATTAAAAAAATATCCAAAACCAGTCCAATTATTATTGGATGATTTAATTTTGAACATGAGTGATCTAATATTATACTTTAATGGGTTTCGAACCATTATAAACATAAATAAATTATATAATAAAATATTATTTTCAAACATTCCTTAAGAGCCCCTCCTCCCCCTTATAAATATCCCTCAACTCTAACAGATTTATCACACCTCTCAAGGACCTTTTCTCATCCAAAAGATAACCAATTAAGTTCATTACATCCCTATATTCCTCGTAAAATCCTTACATAGTCAGAATTTACTTCATGGAAGCCTTTTGGTCAAACCAAAATAAGTTACCTGATTTAAAGGTATCATCTCCTCTTATGATATTTTATTTATTTTACTTCTCCAACCCCCTAAAATCTATTTATTACTCTATTTTATAACAATAATAGTATCCAAAATATACTAGGTTGTTGTTATGAGAATTATTTTAACTACACTTATAGATACCTCCATCTAATGGGTATTGAATATATGGTTTCGGTGGATGGTGAACTACTGACCCATGAAACAATGATTGTGAAATATCATACTACCACCTCTTATGGTGGCCATTATGATGGTAATATAACTAGACATGGTATTTATGATATTTATTTTATCTATAATCTTCTATAATTATCTTTTATATCATACCTTTATTGTTTTCATTTTTTTATATGTACGATAATTTCATTTGAGGAAGTGCAGACTACCACCCCCTCAAAGTGATATGACTTGTTCATTCTATACATGAAACGTATAAAGGATGGTGTTAATGAACATATGTAACATATATATAATGTTATATTATATTTTAATAATAATATACCTATTTAAAATTTGATTTTCATTCCTTTTAAAATAAAAAATGAATATGAAGTAGCGTTCGTGCGTATGTACGGATTACTGTCTCCACGAACGCAATGAAATTCATTCCCCATCATAACCATTCAAGAATAATTTTATTTTAATTATCAAAAATAATATTTAAGAATATAATATCATTATTGAAATGAATCATATATATCCTATCCATAACAAACATGACTTATGTAACAAAACATATAAAGGAAAACGAATCAGTTAACACCTGAAACAATGATACTACTAAAATAATATTAAAAAATAAATATTACAAGATCATATGTGATATCATATTTATGTATTTAGTTCTTGTATAATTTAATAACAATGATTTAAATATTATACAGAAGTTCAATGTACCCATGATCAAGGAAAAGAACAAGTTAAGGGTTAAATTTTACAATCTCTTTATTATATGAGGTTGTTTATACATGAGTTTTTTCTGGGACCTCTTTATTATCCAAATCTGGGCCTCTTAAAATTGTATTTCAAAACATTTTTACTATTTTCTATAATATGGGTTAAATTTACTTATACCCTTGTTTTAATTTTTATAAAATGTTTTGTAAGGAATCTTTTTGTCAGTTTCCCAACAAGGTACTTTATGACCTTTTCGACAAATTAATGTAAGAATGTTTTTTATCTTATATGACAGATGTGGGTATTTTCAGACATTATAAAACCATCTAACATTCCCTTAGAATCTTATAATAATATTTTCAAAATAAATGTTTTCTTTTATAATTATATGACTTTTAAATAATTTCAATATAGTACAAGATATTTTTCTCAAATAGTTTTGATTTCATCTATGTCAACATCCTTTAATTAATTTTTTACTTATTAGAAGTTGATTTATAGTGATAAAATATTCCATATTTTATTGAAAATTTTGTGATAATTTTGACTATGGATGTGTTATTTTTATACCATTCATGATATATATTTAATGTATTAACATTTTATATGCTAGTTTTAATACGAATGATTATGTTATGTTTCAACCATTTCATATTATGAATGCATTGGACTTATTAAGTGATTGGTGTAGCCTGTTATTTCTTCTCAATGAGTCAGTAGGTGTCATGAGACAAACTAGTGTCTTGGAATAAGGCCTTGACAAAATCTTATTTGTATTCTTGGCACGAGGCCTTGACTATGTGGGTATGATGTCCGAAATTATGCATTCCATTATTATGAAATTAGCTATTGATATAGCATGAAATTATTCGACTAGTAGAATATCCATGTTAATAAGTAAATGACATTATATTTGATTTATATTTTCCATATTATTCTAATGTTTAAGATTAAAAGGCATATGTTCTAGTCTTATATATTACCTTAAATGTTTATGCTTATTTATTTAGTTTATGCTATATTGTTATCCTTACTGAGGATCTGAGGTCACAACTTTGTATATTTTAATTTTCCTAAGCAGTGAAGAATAATTTGATGGTTGACCTGTAGGGATAGGCTAAGTGATATAATTGAGTTCAAAGGGGAAAAATGTTTTTGTTGTTTTTATCTCATGATGTAATGAAAAACATATTCATGTATATAGTACTTCCAAGGCTACAAAACTAATTTGTCTTTCCAGACATGATTTATTGTATCATGCCAATGATATGTTATAATGCACCAACTCTGTGTAACTAGGGTAAGGGCATTACAGATATTGTCATAGTTTAGGGTAGTATGATAGGAAGAACCCCTGCATTTCAATGTCTTTCATAAAGATGTAATAGTTTAAAGTCAGGTGGGACCATCCAACATAGTTTAAGGTCATATGGCTTAGACATATACAAAAGTAAAAAGGTTTTGAATGGAATTCACATGGCATGATAAAGAATACCAAACACATCTGTGCACATAAGCCCATAACACACCACACACAATTTCAAGGAATAATCCTCAGACCGAGGGGCCAAAAAAGGCTAAAGAAAGGGGGGATAGACCTAAAGATGAAACTTCTAGGTGTTCATACATATCCCATGAGGATGGGAATCAAGACATACGCAGTTCTTTGAGTGTTGTTTAACATCATGTAGGTTGAGAGTTACGAGAGACTATCTCCATGAAGTGGAGTACATGGTATGGCTATTGAAAACTCAACATGAATGAGGACGTAATCCCACACCACACCACACAATCCCATGAAAGTCAGGGCCAAAGGGCCGAATAGAATAGGTAATTGGTGGAACCTGAGATGGACCCAAAGATGAGATTCCCATGCATTCTTACATATCCTAGGAGGATGGGAATCAATCTTAAAATGTTTGTAGGCGTTTTGAGTAGTTTTAGGTCTTTCAGTGAGGATGCGGAGAGATTTTAGTTATAAGGTATTATAACTATGATAAAAGCGAAGCGATACTCTTACAAATAGGTGCGTACCTCAACCAAATCATTAAGCCCACATGGGATACTCTCGGTGTGGGAAACATGGCCATAGAAGTTCATCATAACACATGTTATACATGAAAAGGGGATTACGATACAGAGCCCCGAATGACACCTCACCATGTCTTTTTCCTCCCAACGCAAAAACACACACTAAGGGATAGAACTAAGAGTGTCTAAATTCAACTTGGACATGATGAAGTAAAAAACGATGCAAATCAGGCAACCAACATTTATGGATTGATGTGATTTTTATGACGATGGAGGATAACTGTTGACTATGTTCAAAACACAACATTCATATCATGTGTCTTGAAATGGAAACAACAAATGAGTTCTAACCGTTAACCATATTCCCAATGTGTGACATGTATCAATTTTTTATTTGAGATATTTGAGGACATTATCTCAGAATGATTGAAGATACATTAGGATGATCATCCCTATAGTTTGGAGGCCCTTTTGGTCGTGAATGACGATGAAACAACAAATAAAGGGTAACATGAAGCCTGAAAACGGGTGATAAAATATCTATGTAGAATCTAGCACTCTATGTCTTGAACCATAGTTGTCCTGGGAATATTGGAGAACTAACAAAGATGGCTGAGTGGCCCAATTCAAGAGCAACTGGTTCAAAAATACGAGTTTAAAACTGGGGGTGGAAGAGCTCTCAGGAGGGATAGGTACGTGGAATGGCTGTTACAAACCCGTCGTGAATGAGGATGTAATATAATTTCTCCCCACATACCTCCTATCGAGGAACTCATGATAGGGGGAAAAAAGATGATTATATTTATTAGAAGCAGGGTTGAACCTGAAGACTTGATATCTGGGTGGTCCTACGTATCCCATGTGGATGGGAATCAAGCCGCACATAGTTCAGAATGATACTATGTAGTTTTACATCATGTGTCAAGGACGCTGACAGGGGAAAGGTATCACGATGATGAATATGTACAACATGGTGAGTAACCTAACATGTAAGAGAGTATAAGATGACACCACACCATAAATCCAAAATGAGAACTTGGGTAAAGGGACTGAAAAAGCTAAGGTATCTACGATGGGGATTCCGAGCCTGTATGTAGTTTAACGTCGTACGGTGAGGATGAAGGGGTGTTTTTGGATGTGAATTTTAGAGACCTCAAGCTTGACGTACATGGAAATTACATTACTTTTTAAGAATACTTAATACATAACAAAAACAGACAAACAAGGATCGTAATAGTTTAGTGTCTTTGGAAACTCGGAATAAAATCTACTAATCGTGGTGAAACATCTTGAACATCTCCCAGTAAAGATATTCCCTTTTTTTTCTTACCTAAAACCTTTCTTTATATCCTGGAGAAAAGAAAACATAAAAGGGGTGAGCTCAAATGCTCAGTAAGGGTAATCATGGATAAAATAAAACATACTATATACATTTGAACTTAAAAAGATGAACATAATGTTTAAACATCAAAATCTTGAACAATGACATAAAACATGGAAGTACGTAAGGCATAGATCTTAAAGAAACATTAAGAATGATAAAATAGCATGGGAATAAAACATGTAATTGTGGAAACCATTAAGCACATGATATGATTTCCATATTAGCCAAGGCATTGCTGCCAAGACCATCTTAGTGGACAAAGTCCCCTTCTAAATCGAGTTCACTCCTCGTTGCAGTCCTGTATTACTGAACCGGTTTAACTTGTCATTCCAGCCATGTCTATCTCATGAGATATAAATCTTTACCCAATGCATTGGAGGTAGATATAGGTCCCACCCATCTCATATTGAAATCATTCTTTCATGTGCCACAGTATAAACATAAATCATTCATCATAACCCAAGAATAAAATGGGTTTCATAAACATCATTCCATCATAACGTAATCCATACAAAAAAATGGGATATCATTTCATCATTAGAAAATTGAAACCATGTAAATCATAGAGACATGATACTTGAAACATAAACATGTGAAATATTGTCATCTTAGATGAAAATGGTTTTGAAAAAACACTTGAAATGAATTCTTGAGGAAAATATCCTTTTTTCTTCAAAATCATTTTCTTTTCACAAAAAGTCATGCAATTTTAAAAGAAAAGGATTTTTTTGAAAGTAGTCAAGAAATCTTTTGGAGGAAGATTCATGAAAATAAGGATTTATAAAATTGTAAAAATCCTTTCATGCCGTATACGTTAAAAAAACATTCTTCTCGTACTTTTGTCGGAAAAGTCAAAAAGTACCTTGTAGGGTAAATAAAAAAAATATTCCTTCCATACCATGGGGTAAAAGTCAAAATGGGTAAAAAGATACTTTAAACATATATTAATACACTTTTATAAAATATGTACATGGATGATAGCAATAACCCTAGTAAATACTTATGAATAAGCAATCTCAGATAAAAATGAGATTTGCAAAATTATCCCTTATCTTATGTCCGATATGCTTCGTATGTATCCAAACCTCCTGTATAATTATTTAAATAATGTCATTGACTTATTACAGAATCATATTCATTGTTATGATATCATATATGGTTTACTTATTACTTTATATTACCCGTTCTTTTGTAAATTCCATGTTAAAGAGTGTTTTGGGTAAAATCGTTTCATTTGTCGTCCGTGTTTTGACTTGTAATTATTCATATGAATACATAGATCATGATTAATTAATTCCAGAGTATAAAACATGATTTATATATAATATATATTCAGAATATACATATATATAGTAGATCGATAAATGGAAAGAAATACACCGTTCATGGAGACGGTAGGCCGTACGTACGCATGAACGCTGTTTTCGTTTCCTTATTGCGTTGAATGGAATTAAGTAGATGAAATATATATATATATATATATACATAAATAAATTATCTTTTTAATGTCATATATTTCATTATTATTGCTTATATATACTTTATATTCATTCTTAAATGGTTAATATGGAGAATGAATTTCATCGCGTCGTGGAGACGGTAGTCCATACGTACGCACGACCGATGATATCGTTCCCATAATTATTGAATTGAATTAGATAGGATGATACAGTATATAATAATCAGTATGATGTTATAATAACTGTGTATAGTTATTCTTTACACCATTATACCCATCCAAGTAAGGTGGTGTTGGAAAAACAAATCACACCATGGCGTGGAGACGACATTCTGTACGTACACACACGCGGTGATTTCATTTTCCGTAGGATGGATAGATGGTGAAATTGGGTTGTTTCATACTTATAATAACATATCAGTATATGAGTGATACTGATGTTATTATTTCATAATGAAACAACTAATGAAGAATAAGTAGAAGAAGAAATAAAGTTGAAAGAATTGGAAACGGTCATTACCTCTTATTTGAAGCGCCACTTTGAGACCTCCACTTAGGGCACTAAATTTGGTCTTTGAAGAAGACCAGGACCTCTAGGATGTTTCTACGGAAGTGGAGAAGATAATTTGGCAGGGTTTGGCCAAGCATGAAGGCTCAAATTGGTGTGAGGAAGGGAGGGAGGAGGTTCTCTTTTATAAGGGAGGAGAGGGACACCTTTGGAAATCTTAAAAATATTAATTTATAATAAATCTAAACCCACTTAAAAACCTCAAAAATGACTCATATTATAATATTAGATGATATAGGGTTGTAATCTCATCAAAAAATAAAATTTAGACATGTTAGGAATTTATTTTCAACATTATCAACTTGATTTATCCTTATTTAATCAATTTAATATTATTTGTTGTAATAACATTATAAATTTTAAACTATAACAAATATTTACATATTTGTTGTGAATTGTCCATAATTGGATAATTTATAACAGTTTATACCATATAAATTTAAATTTACAATTTTTAAATATTTTTGTGATTTTTAAACAATTTTATAATATGTTATTTTTATAAAATAATAATAGTGTCAATTTTGAAACTATTCATTTATTTGAATTTAAATAAAATATATACAGAATATATGTTCGAACTAAAAACATTAATAGATTCATAAACGGTCATATATACCTAGAAAATTAGTGGAGAACATTAAATAGTTCATATAATATTTATTTTATTATTTTTAAAACCATTTATTTGGTTTATCTCTTAATAATATAATTACTACAACCTTTTTGTATAATTATTTAATATACTTACTTGTTGCATAAAAATTTAAAATAAAATCCTATAATGAAAATAAATCTATTATATTTCACAATAAAACTTTTACTCGAATTTATCATCTTAAAATAACAATATTTAAAATTTTAGATTTATTAAATTATGAAGGTGACGACTTTGGCATCATTTAAAATAAAATAATATAAGTGTCATAATCACTTTTATAAGACTTAAAACGGTTATATATAAGGTAATTGGATGGTTAAGGTGTATATATACACTACCAATAAGTTTCGGTCAGGTTTTTGGGCCTTTTAATGGGTATTATTATTTCAATAAAAACTATATTACTGATTTTTCACTTAATAAATAATTTCTGCATCATTGATGTATCACCATTAATGACAATTATTTAATCCCTAAAAATTATAAATAAATTATCATGATGTATATAATTTTATTATATTTCTGGATACTATTCATTTTCGATGTTTTATGATGTTTATCACTAAATTAAAATTACTATACTTATAAGATTTAAGAGAGTGATATGTTGTCACTTTCTTTGGTTTTAATAATATTTTCATATTCAAAAGTCCATAAAATGAATATAATCCGACCCTTAGGTGATATGGGTATACTTTTAGCCATCTGATAGAATTTTGGCATGTGTTAGGGTAATTTTATAATATTATATTTACCCTTAATTACCCGATTTACCTTTAACTATGGAAAAAAAAATTTACCGTAGTTACTATTGATAATTCCCAAAAATAAAAAGTAGCCTATTAACATAATTTGGACCCACTTATTCCAAATATGGAGTCCATTTTTAAAAATTCAATACCCAAAAGTTGTTGAAATTAAATTAAAATTAATCCCATTGTTGAATGAAAACGGGTTTTTGATTAAAACATTGCAAAAGATTGAATTGATTTAACTTACGAATTCAATGTAAAATCAATGATAATGACATAAATTATATTAAATAGTAAAAATATATTCTATTTATACTTTAAAACCATTCAATATTATAATTTAACCATATAAATTATTGTGATGAAAAAAGTTGTTTTTAATTAAAATATAGCGTGTTTTTACTATTCTTCAAAATATGAAAGTTACCAGAATAATATGAAAAATTTATCCAAAGTAAATTTTTATTTCTTGATTCCAAATAAGAATTTTAATTTGTCAAATTGAACTTATAAAAATTTCAAAAACTATAATTAAGGTGGGTGTGCCATCAATAGGCGGCAAAACTGCATTTTTTGAAAAATTCTTATTTTACCCGAAAAATTTATTTTGTTCTTATACCATGTTCTAGAAAATGTGTAAGATGAATAATAATGTTTTAAAATCCAAAATTTAGTTAATAATATTCATAACGGCTAGTTCATAATAATATTATAATAACATATCGTTGTTTAGTAAAACCCGGTATTGCGTACAACACACGCTATCGAGGAAGGTCGTGATTGCGTGTAATGCAAGCCAAGCCAGGGTTGCATGTTGTGCAAGAATACTTCATTGTTTCGTATAACAGAATCCAACCATATTTCATTTATACATTGAATATATATATATATATATATACTCAATGTTGTGTAGAATAACTATTATCAAAATTCTGTGTAACACGATCCAAGAATAGTGTTGCATATACAGCAAGCTAATACGGTGTTGTGTATAGCGCAAGTTAATCTTGGTGTAGCATAAAACACAAGACATTAATGATGTTAAAAGAATATTTTTCTTAAAATCTTGGGGTGTTACATTCTACCCCCCTTAAAATGAATTTCGCCCTCGAAATTCGTCGGGGTTATAAATGGTTTACAACTCGAAAGTTTGTTTAATAGAAACCCACATCGTAAAAAGGAATACCAAAACATGGCTTTAATAACTAAAGTATGAAATGTAATGGTCACCCAAATTAACTCATCACTGGGTTTCCACGTAGGAGAACATTGGTGAAAATATGGACATGGAAGAAAAATGTAACCATCAAGTTCTGATGGGGAGTGGTAGAGAACATGGCTATGAAATAGCCAACAATCACAAAGCCATAGATTTGTGATGATCTAAGGTACCATCTGATTCATCAGATATAAGGTCACTAAAACAAAATTTTTGGTTTTCAAGATCATTTCCCTAAATTTGATGAATTAAAAGAAATACTTACATTATTTTGGTACAATCTCAATATTGTTCGTGAATTGAACAATTTCCAATTCATCCCTTAAAGAAATTAAGTTGAATTTGTTATTCGTGATGTGTTAGCAGATCATGTGATATAATGACAGGACATTCCATCTGTCTCAAACAAAAGGTTAGGAAACGTTATTAAATATACATAAGTCGATCTATAGTGAGATTAATCATATATAGTTCCTAAAATGGACTTATACTTCATATATCATACTTCATAATATAATAAAACTAGTTTTTACTAAATAGGGACTTCTTGTAGGCCAGTGGTAGGTGATAAAGGCCAGTCGCACTTCGGTTGTGGGTTCGATTCCCACAGCCTTGTCCGACGCGATGGGCTGTTGCCCGTCCGGCAGATTGTCCTTTTTCTAAAACTACATTACCATAACATCCCATAAAAAATATCGAAAAAAGTTCTATCCTTAAACAATACTAACTTATGTCCAACATAATCCATTCCAATCTTTATCTAAAATAATTCGGTCCAAGCTCATAGTATAAAGAAAACAATTACTTTAAATGTCATCAACCAACCATCATTTTTCCCCCATATATCTTGATGGTCACATTCCAATCATGTGAATACCTTAATCATGTATTCTCTTGAAAAATGAATACCCATTAAACCTTAGTGAAAAAATAAATTCTGTCAAAAGTTAATTCTTTCCACATACCAAAATCCAACAATTCTATTTTCTCAAACCATGATATAACCTTCTCCTTATATCAGTCATGAGCTCATGAATACTATCAAACATTTAATTTTATCCTTATCCCTTCATTATGCGCATATCATCTACTTTCCAAAAATATCTGAATAACCTTTCATGGTTACTGGTACCATTCATCATACACTTTCAATACTTAAGGAAAGACAACAGTGTAACAATCCTTAGATGTCTCTTAATTCTATAGTACCATGAGATTACTTATACAACATTATACTTGATAAACATGTAATCATTCCACTACCTTCTTAAACCATTGACCGAGCTTCAAAAAATCTTTCATCTCACATATCATTTGTAGTCTCTTCATCATCATCAACATAAATACTACCCATATGACCATACTAATTCTATTCATGTGACTTTCCCTTAGGGAATTGGTTTGAATAATTCCCGTACATTCCACATTTAAAACATTTAACCATTGTTGATGTCGTAGAAATACCATTATCCTCATACATGGTGTTAACTGAACCTTTTCCTTTGCACTTACTGGCTTTATGTACTTCTTTTCCACACCCAAACCATCTTCCAATTCCTTTGAAACATTATCCTTGATGCCTTTTCCCACATGATTTACATAGGAGAAATTGAACTTTCTTTCCTCTATGATCACCATGAAACTCCATATTTCTCTTATTAGACGAGTCAGGAAACTTACAAAATTTGAGTTTATTGATCACATTATGAGATTACTGATTCAGCATAATAATGATGTTTGGACTTCCAAATCCCGTTTCATTTGGTTTCTCATGAAGAACATCATTCCATTGTCCGTCATATCCTTCATTATTGTGAATCTTCCTATTTCCTGCCATTTTCTAAAACCCAAAAAAAGAATAGTCTGAGAGGCAAAAATCATGCTAGGGAAATCAACATAGTAAAGGGGAATTACCCTCAATATCTAACATATTAGGTTAAATTCTAAGATCATTATCGCAATTCTAGGACTATAACCTATACGTATACTTAACCTTAGGGACATCCTTAGACATACCTTAGACATATCTCTAGGGATCTCACTAAAGTTCTCGCATCCTAGTTTCCAAAGGGTGACTAAACCTTTCCTCTGATACCAACTGTAGAGACCCGAAGATTGACGTACATGGACATTACATTACTTTTGCGGAATACTTAATACATAACAGGAACAGAAACACAAGGATCGTAATAGTTTAGTGTCTTTCGAAACTTGGAATAAAATCTTCTAATCGTGGTGAAAGATCTTCAACATCTCCCAGTAAAGATCTTCCCTTTTTTTTCTTACCTAAAACCTTTCTTTATATCCTGGGGAAAAGAAAACATAAATGTGGTGAGCTCAAATTCTCAGTAAGGGTATGCATGGATAAAATAAAACATACTATATACATTTGAACTTAAAAACACGAACATAATGTTTAAACATCAAAAGCTTGAGCAAAGACATAAAACATGGAAGTACGTAAGGCATAGATCATAAAGAAAAATTAAGAATGAAAAAATAGAATGGGAATAAAACATGTAATTGTGGAAAACATTAAGCACATGATATGATTTCCATATTATCCAAGGCATTGCTGCCAAGACCATCTTAGTGGACAAAGTCCCTTTCTGAATCGAGTTCACTCCTCGTTCCAGTCCTGTATTACTGAACCTGTTTAAATTTTCGTTCCAGCAATGTCTATCTCATGAGATATAAATATTTACCCAATGCATTGGAGGGAGATATAGGTCCCACCCATCTCATATTGAAATAATTCTTTCGTGTGCCACAATATAAACATAAATCATTCATCATAACTGAAAAATAAAATGGGTTTCATAAACATCATTCCATCATAACATAATCCATAGAAAACAATTGGATATCATTTCATCATTAGAAAAGTGAAACCACGTAAATCATAGAGACATGATACTTGAAACAAAAACATGTGAAATAATGCCATCTTAGTTTAAAATGGTTTTGATAAAACACTTGACATGAATTCTTGAGGAAAATATCATTTTTTCTTCAAAATCATTTTCTTTTCAAAAAATGTCATGCAATTTTAAAAGAAAAGGATTTTTTTCAAAATAGTCATGAAATATTTTTGAGGAAGCTTCATGAAAATAAGGCTTTATAAAACTGTAAAAATCCATTCATGCCGTATACGTTAAAAAAACATTCTTCTCGTACTTCTGTCGGAAAAGTCAAAAAGGACCTTGTAGGGTAAATAAAACAAAGATTCCTTCCATACCATTGGGTAAAAGTCAAAATGGGTAAAAAAAGACTTTAAACATACATGAATACTCTTTTATAAAACATGGACATGGATGATATCAATAACCCTAGTAAATACTTATGAATAATCAGTCTCGGATAAAAATGAGATTTGCAAAATTATCCCTTACCTTATGTCCAATATGCTTCATATGTATCCGATCCTCCTGTATAATGATTTAAATAATGTCATTGACTTATTACAGAATCATATCCATTGTTATGATATCATATATGGTTTACTTATGACTTTATATTACCCGTTCATTTGTAAATTCCATGTTAAAGAGTGTTTTGGGTAAAATCGTTTCATTTGTCGTCCGTGTTTTGACTTGTAATTATTCATATGATTAATTAGATCATGATTAAAAAATTCCAGAATATAAAACATGATTTATATATAATATATATTCAGAATATACATATATAGAGTAGATCGATAAATGGAAGGAAATACACCGTTCATGGAGACGGTAGGTTATACGTACGCATGAATGCTGTTTTAGTTTCCTTATTGAGTTGAATGGAATTAAGTCGATGAAATACATATATATATAAATAAATCCAGTAGCCTTGTAATGTCATATATTTCATTATTATTGCTTATATATACTTTATAATCATTCTTAAATGGTTAACAAGGAGAATTAATCTCATCGCGTCGTGGAGACGGTAGTCCGTACGTACGCACGAGCGATGATATCATTCCCATAATTATTGAATTGAATCGGATAGGATGATACAATATATCATAATCAGTATGATATTATAATAACTGTGTATAGTTATTCTTTACACCATTATACCCATCCAAGTAAAGTGGTGTTGGAAAAACAAATTACACCACGGCGTGGAGACGATATTTCGTACGTACGCACGCGTGGTGATTTCGTTTTCCGTAGGATGGATAGATGGTGAAATTGGGTTGTTTCATACTTATAATAAAATATCAGTATATGAGTGATACTGATGTTATTATTTCATAATGAAACAACTAAAGAAGAATAAGTAGAAGAAGAAATAATGTTGAAAGAATCGGTAACGGACATTACCTCTTCTTTGAAGCGCCTCTTTGAGACCTCCACTTAGGGCACTAAAATTGGTTTTTCAAGAAGACCAGGACATCTAGGTTGTTTCTAGGGAAGTGGAGAATATAATTTGGAAGAGGTTGACCGATATTGAAGTATCAAATTGGTGTGATGAAGGGAGGGAGGAGGTTCCCTTTTATAAGGGAGGAGAGGGGCACCTTTGGAAATCATAAAAATATTAATTTATAATAAATATAACCCCACTTAAAAACCTCCAAAAATGACTCATATTAGAATATTAGATGATATAGGGTTTTAATATCATCAACCAATAAAATTTAGACATGTTAGGAATTTATTTTCAACATTATCAACTTGATTTATCCTTATTTAATCAATTTAATTTTATTTGTTGTAATAACATTCTAAATTTTAAATTATAAAAAAAAATTACTTATTTGTTATTAATTGTCCATAATTGGATACTTTATATCATTTTATACCATATAAATATAAAGATATAATTTTTAAATATTTTTTTGATTTTTAAACAATTTTATAATATGTTATTTTTAGAAAATAATAATAGTGTCAACTTTGACACTATTCATTTATTTGAATTTAAATAAAATATATACAGAATATATGTTCAAACTAAAATCTTTAATAGATTCATAAAAGTTCATATGTATCTATAAAATTATTGGAGAACATTAAATAGTTCATATAATATTTATTTTATTAATTTTAAAACCATTTATTTGGTTTATCTCTTAATAAAATAATTACTACAACATTTTTGTATAATTATTTAATGTACTTATTTGTTGCATAAAAATTAAAATTAAAATCCTATAATGAATATATATATATTAACTTTCAAAATAAAACTTTTACTCGAATTTAGCATCTTAAAATCACAATATTTAAATTGTTATATTTATTAAATTATGAAGGTGATAAATTTGGAATCATTTAAAATAAAATAATATAAGTGTCATAATCACTTTTATAAGACTCAAAACGGTTATATATTAGGTCATTGGATGATTAAGGTGTATATATACCCTACCAATAAGTTTTGGTCAGGTTTTTGGGCCTTTTAATGTGTATTATTATTTCAATAAAAACTATATTACTGATTTTTCACTTAATAAATAATTTCTGCATCATTGATGTATCACCATTAATGAAAATTATTTAATCCCTAAAAATTATAAATAAATTATCATGATGTATATAAGTTTATTATATTTCTTGAGACTATTCATGTTCGAAGTTTTATGATGTTTATCACTAAATTAAAATTATTATACTTATAAAATTTAAGAGAGTGGCATGTTGTCACTTTCTTTGGTTTTATTAATAATTTAATTATTTTCATAGTCAAAAGTCCATAAAATGAATCTAATCCGACCCTTAGGTGATATGGGTCTAATTTTATCCATCTAATAGAATTTTGGCATTTTTTAGGGTAATTTTATAATATTATATTTACCCTTAATTACCCGATTTACCTTTAACTACGGTAAATGAAATTTACCGTAGTTACTATTCATAATTCCCAAAAATAAAAAGTATCCTATTAACATAATTTGGAACCACTTATTCCAAATATGGAGTAAAGTTTTTAACATTAAATACAAAAAAGTTGCAGAAATTAAATTAAAATTAATCCTGTTGTCGAATGAAAATAGGTTTTTGATTAAAACATTGCAAAAGATTGAATTGATTTTACCTTTGAATTCAATGTAAAATCAATGATAATGACATAAATTATATTAAATGGTAAAAATATATTCTATTTATACTTTAAAACCATTAAATATTATAATTTAACCATATAAATTATTACGATGAAAAAGTTGTTTTTAATTAAAATATAGCGTGTTTTTACTATTCATCAAAATATGAAAGTTACCAGAATAATATGAAAAATTTATCCAAAGTAAATTTTTATTTCCTGATTCCAAAAAAGAATTTTATTTTGTCAAATTAAACTTACAAACATGTCAAAACTAGATTTAAGGTGGGTGCGCCATCAATAGGCGGCAAAACTGCATTTTTTGAAAAATTCTTATTTTACCCGAAAAATTTGTTTTGTTCTTATACCATGTTCTAGAAAATGTGTAAAATGAATAATAATGTTGTAAAATTCAAAATTTATTTAATAATATTCATAACAGCTAGTTCATAATAATATTATAATAATATATCGTTGTTTAGTAAAACCCGGTATTGCGTACAACACACGCTATCAAGGAAGGTCGCGATTGCGTGTAATGCAAGCCAAGTCAGGGTTGCGTGTTGTGCAAGAATCCTTCGTTGTTTCTTATAACATAATCCAACCATATTTCATTTATACATTGAATATATATATATATATATATACATATATATACTCAATGTTGCGTAGAATAACTATTATCAAAATTGTGTGTAACATGATCCAAGAATAGTGTTGCGTATACTACAAGCTAATACGGTGTTGCGTATAGCGCAAGGTAATCTTGGTGTAGCATAAAACAGAAGACATTAATGAAGTTAACAGAATATTTTTCATAAAATCTCAGGGTGTTACATTAATGATGTCAAAGACCCAACAAAAGGGAGTGTTTGAATCCTGAATGTGCATGTGTAGTTGAACGTCATGCAGGAAGACGAAAGAGGTGGAGTTCTCCAGGGGAGGGATACATGGTGCGGTCATGATGAAGTTGATGTGAATGAGGGAAAAAAACCTACACCAAACCATGTGTTTCGACCAAATGGGAGATATTGACGTTGGGGCTGGGCCTACAGATGAAATGTCTGGGCGTTCTTACATATCCCATGTGGATGGGAATCAAGCCATCCATAGTTCTGAAAGGTACATGCAATTTAACGTTGTGAGGGGAAGATGTGGGAGGATAGAAGAACAAGGAGGATCACATGGTGCGATCATCATAATCCCAACATGTATGGGGTCCAAATAAGACTACACTACACCATCGGGGATCCTCCATGAGAACTACACCTAGGGGTATATTGAAAGTGATGACATTGGGATGGGCTCTAAGATGAGGCATCCAAGTGTTCTTACATATCATATCCAGGTGGGAATCAATCCATGCATAGTTCTGAAAGGTCCAAATTGTTTAACATTGTGTGGTGAGGACGTGGGAGGATATAAGAACGATGAGGAGAACATGGTGCAATAATCATAATCCCAACATGATTGGGGGCCAAATAAACCTACACTACACCATGAGGGATCCTTCAAGATAACTACACCCATGGGGGATACTCAACGACAAGAGTTTTGTGTTGGACTCTAAGACGAGGATCCCGAGCATTCCTACGTATCCCATAAGGATGGGAATCAAGACAAACATTGTTCTTGAAGGTGCCATGTAGTTAAAAATTGTGGTGTAAATAAGTTTATATAAATAGATATTAGTTTAATGACGTAGATCTCAGACCATAACGATATATCTTCCACTCATTGTTTAACATAATTCCAGATGGGTGCTGAGTAGTTTTTCATCCTTCATCTTGGAAGAATCACATATTTTAATGACATGTGGCATAGAAAGAATAGTTTAATGACATGTGGGACTAGGTAGATCTTAGATTATGGCCATAGAGCTCAGACCGTTGTGCGGTTTATTGTCACATGGGACAAAAAATCTGTTTAATGTCATGGATTATGTAACAGTTTAAGGCCATGTAGGACCCTACTCAATGAAGAAAATTACTACTTGAGAAATATGGAATTTTTTGGAGGATTTATACGCTCACCATCCATAGTAACCAGGGAGTACGCACCATTGTGATAAATCTTGTGAATGATGCAAGGTCCTTCCCATTTGGTCGATAGTTTAGGTGATTTTCTACCAGGTATCGCTGGTGTTATCTAGTCCAACAATATGTAAACCTACAAGAATGAGTTGAGGTGAACATTCTTATTGGAAGGTTTAGCTATCTTTTTCTGATGCCTTTCTAGATTTTTCAGGGCACAAAGCCTGTTCTCATCGATTGATTCGAATTCATCCAGATGGATTTCAACTACATTATTGGGTGCATGGTGATCATAGATAGCTGTGTGTAATGAAGGTAATTGAATCGCGATGGGTAGGATGGAAACTGTTCTTTACACTAACATATATGGGGTCACCTAGTTGAAATTATGAGTCATCATCTGATATACCCAGAGGGAGTTGGGGATTTTGTTCGGAAAAATTTTCTTATTTTTACAGAACACTTTTTGTATGATGTTGGAGAGGGTTTTTTTGAACACCTTTATCTGCCAATTTTCATTCACGTGATAATAGGAGGTGTGGTGAGAAAAAAATTTGTACTTGGCATATAATTTATTCAACTCAGCAGCCCGTAAGTTGGTTCTGTAATCAGCGAGGATGATATGAGGGACTCTAAATTAGGATATGATGTTGGAGCTCAGAAATTCAATGATAGAATGGTCCTTGACCTCTATGACCAAAATTGCCTCCCTCAATTTGGAAAAGTAATATATAGTAGTCAAGATGAACCTACACTAGTGAGCTATCACTGGTGGATATGGTCCCATGAAATTGACTCCCCAGACTACAAAGGTTCAAGAGTACTTTGTAGTCTGGAGAGGCTCTAGAGGTCGATGCATAGAGTTAGCATGGATTTGGCATGCATAAAAACTCTTGAAAAATTCAAGGTAGTCACATATCTTGGAGGGTAAAAAATACCCCAACCTATCGATCTGGTGAGATAGTTTTAACCCAGTTGGATGAGCCCTGCAGGAACTGGCACGAACCTCCTGCATGACTTGAGAAAACTCACCTCATTAATTGAAATGGAGGATAACCCCATCAAACTCGTGCTTTTAGGGGATTTTCTCATGACATGGACTACTCTAGTGGGTAAACTGTAATGCACGGCCCCAGATTCGCTCTGCTCGGCTTGATCTGCGCGGAGATTACCGTGTTGGAGGTACTTGATAAAGGGGGTCCTCTAGTTATGAGTCACTTTTATCACTGCATCTGGGGGACCTAAGGGTCCTAAAGTGGAGGCACTGATAGTAAAGTGTCTTACATATGGGATATCATCGTCGTCCAGAGTGAAGAGGGAGATAACTCTCCGGTGTGCCATGTGAATAATCAAATCACAATGATCCGACACCATACTAGATGCAACAAGGGTGGCCAAGGCATCGACTTGACAGTTCTAGGATCGAGGGACATGGGTAACATCTCGCTGAAGCTGGAACTAAGCCATCAGCTAGCTGATACGTTCCCATAGATGTATTTTCTATGGATTCCCGATGACATAGTCATCGTTGATCTATTTGATGACTAGTTTAGATTCCCCTTTCATATGCATGTGGGGAACATCAGCCTCAAGGGAAAGCTCGAGGATAGTTATTAGAGCCTTGTATTGCGCCCCATTGTTTGTACTACCTTCTAACAACAAGAATAAATATTGGATAATGGATTGTGCTGGCATGATAAAGACGATACCCAAGCCCACCCTATTGAGTCTGGGATTATTGATTCTTCTACCATTAAGACATTAGGAAGCACCATCAATGTGAATTTTCTAACATGGAATGGCTTGGTTAATCGAGAGTATCACATCATCAGGAATTTCATGACCTAGAGACTAGTTCATGAGAGCTGGATGGGTGGAAAAAAATTCTACCAATTCATGCCCCTTAATGGCCCTATGGGGGAAAAACCTTTTATTGAACTGTTGAAGGATCACTACCCAACAAGCTAGATGGCCTTTCAACATGGGCCTACTCGTGATGTACTTCATCGGATCCACTCAAGATACTGGCTTTATCTAATGGTGCTGCAAGTAATGTCACAATTTTCAAACTGTGAATACCAGCTCAAGGAATGTGTTTTTGATGGATAATTATATTTTCTGTGTATCATGTAGCATGAATCTAAGACTCTAGAGACTGTTCTCCATTCCCTAATTTTTCATTTGGGATGGAAGGGTGCGAAGAGATCATTCTTGGGCGGTCACATAATGGACCAATGTATTTCCAGAATTTGTTGGCATCATGATAGGAGGTTGTAGCTGGTACTGCTTGATTTCCTTGAATGAATTCTAACATTTCTCATCCAATTGATATACAGTTCCTTTCTTCATGAGCCAAGAAAAGGGCATACAATTTTTGGCCAAATTTTGGATGAATTGGCATATAGTGGACATGTGGCCTTAAAAGACACACCGCTCCTAAATGTCTCTCGGAGTAGACATCTAGTTGATGTCCTTAATCATTTGAGGATATAATTTTATTCATATATATATTTGACCATGAAGACAAGGAGCTTTACATCGGTGACCTCAAAGGCACACTTCCATGGGGCCATCATTAGATAGAGAGAAAAAAGAAAGGTGAACACTTCCTCAAGATATTTTAGATGACCCTAACGCTGGTGAGATTTGACCAGCTGATCATCCACATAGAATTCCACTAATGTCTCATGGACCGGCTTAAATATGCGTTGTGTGGAATGCTTATATATAGAATCAATATTCTTTAGACCGAAAGGAATTTCATGGTAGAATAAAGTTCCTTGTGGTGCCCTGAAGGCTGTAGACTCTTCATCCTTGGGAGCCATTTGAATATTGTTATACCTTAAATTATAATCTGTGATGAATATTTCCTTGAACCTAGAAGTGGCATCAATCAACAACTCTATCATGGGAAGGGGAAAATCATCTTCTGGACAGGGATGGTTGAGTTCCCGGAAGTCGATGAAGACTCTCATCTGTCTATTATTTTCCCGGACGGGCACAATGTTGGCTAACCATCTAGGGTATTGTACCTCCTTTATGAAATTTTCACTTATGATATTATCAACTTCATCCTTGACCATGTCCCTATGATAAGGATTCATCTTTCTGGGAGGCTGTTTGAACTTTTGATGATTTGTTGGGAGACTGAGGCGGTGGACAAAGTCTTGATGATATGGTTTTAGAATCTAGTTATAACTCCAGGAAAACACATCACGATGCTTCTTTAGAAAGTCTACGTACTACCTTTTATCTTCTAAATGTATAAATACACCGATCAAGGTGGTTATTAGATCAATATCTCTACCTTGGGTCAACTGTTCCAGTTCATTCAGCATGGCAGAGACACCCTCCTCAAAAGCGAAAGGTAAATATTCCAAATTGACTTCTTTACTTATGGAAGAGGGATCCATGGTGGGAGGAGATTCCTCTGTGTCAAAAGATTTTGATGGGAAGTTGGAGGTAGCCTGAGCGACAATCAGCACTACATCTGGGGCTCTTGTGATGCTGAAACCATAGTGATGATAATTGTTGATCTGATCCCATCTGGTCTTCGCCCCAAGGTGTCACGCTTGATGATACCAAAACAATAGTGGTTAATTGTATTCATCCATTTATCCTAGCCTATAGAAATAATAAATTATGGAATATTTTAATTTCCATGGGGTAGATATCTCGATACCTTATTTGGGTAGGGGCTCTGGGATCACCCGAGCCTAATTTTTGAAGGAATACAAAGTGATCTTCTTGCATCGCTTGGACTTAAAAATGTGACTCCACATCATTATATAAACAATTAATAATTTCCGCATATCTGGGGTCAAATACTCTAATCAATTTATTAGAAAAATGTAGGCATTATCTTGGTCTATCAATAGGTCGGTCACAACTGTAGCGTGTTCAAACTTGTTAGCCTGAATCTGCTTAACCTTGCTCTTGCAATAGTTGAGATCCAGGTAGCAGGCTTCAGAAGAGGAAAATGGAGGCACATCACCTTGGAGTTTTCCCACTCGACCATTAAGGTATTACTAATGGCGTAGGTGATACAATGAAGGAACCACCACATGCAGGTGAAGCCATGGTCTACCCATCAACGCATTGTAGGTGGTGTCCTGGGAGACAATAATGAAATCAGTGCTGGACACCAAGAGACTGAACTGGGGCTTCAGTCAGATCTTACCGATTGATGTCTATACCATTCGATCATAACCATGTATTTTCATGTCATAGTGACTCATATCATCCTCAGACAGCCCCATTTTTCAAAGTGTTCGAGTCAGTACTAGGTAGACCCCATAACCTATATCGAAAAGATAATGACTAAACTCCATGACATTGTAGTGTTCGGTGTTGTATAGTGGGAAGGTGTTCCCCTTTATGGGAGAGTCTTTATCTTATCCTAAGAAATATATTATTTCATAACATTCTACATTCTCAACTACCTTATCATAGAAGGCTTCTACAGCTACTACCTCTGTCTCAAACTGGAGGGGGGCTTTTTAAAGCATCTATGAGGGCTTCACACATATCCCCAAACAAGTGAAGAGCCTCAAGGATCGATATCCTTGCATGAATGCTGGAAAGATTATTCGGGATATCATACTTTTGTTCCAATCATGGACATATGCATATAGGATGTCGTTATGCGGTATGGGGAATGATAGGCCCTTGCGGCTGAATCGGCAGCTAACTGGTACATGGAATGTCATGATGCTCGCCCATAAAATCTCATGGAGTGACTAATGAATGTGGGTAGGATGAATGAGGTCAGTCCATAACTGAGCGTCCCTTATCACAGGGTGGTTGAGGTGACTCTACCTTAGCAAGGAACACAAACGGCAGTGAAGGAGGACTCGATAACACCTGATGATAAGGTTGTGCATGATGAGCATGTGCTGGGCCTTATGTATAGTTTTGGTGGTATGAACAACCTTCATAGAAGTAATGACTGAGGAACTCTGATGACCCATATATCCACAGACCTGTCGACACAGGTGATGGCTGGAAAATTGGGAGGATTGTTTCTGGCGTTTCTCACTAAAAAAATCACATAGGGGTTTACTAGCTCGACAATGTTGACAGATGTGTACCCCTGATCGTCACCTGAAAAATCTTGCACTACATGATGGATTCTAGGATGAATTTCTATCTCTAGGGGCATGATGTATCTGGGAGTAATAGATGACGATGGCATTGGTGGGGGACATTTTTTTTCATTGCGTCGTTGATGCCTGCTCTTCTGTAAAGAGGGAGGCTGAGATGTCAACTCAAAAGTAGCAGTTGCGGGTGATGCAACATTTTCTAAAGGCTTAGGTCAATTTATATTTGCACTGATAATACCATGAGCAGATTTGACTACCTTAGGAGCCATCTAGTCATAAAACTAATGGGACCCACAGTTGGGAACATGAAGCCACTCACCTTCGCTATCACTCCCTCTGTCCGACTTCACTAATACACATGCCACTACTTCTAGAGTTTGGCCTTACCTGACTATATTGTTATAAACCTAGTCTTGAAGCTATTATTTAAACACATAAAACTATTTGAGGTTGTTCCCCAGGATTTGGTGATAGGGGATGTAATTGGGGCGATCAGTGATACATGCCTCGTCGTGGCTCATGTATTTAGACAACTATAAGAACTCCCTATTTAAGGCACTATTGAAATTACTGGGGACCTGAGCCTCATTGAATGAGTAGGTTAGGTTTCTTCTATCTGAGAAGGGGGATCTAGGATCTTGTCTCTAATGAGGGGATGGAGGAGCCTGTCATGGGCGTCGAAACTGGTTATATTTCCTTGGTAATGGTGGTGCGTTACACGGGGGTGCTTGCCGGTTCTAGGGTGGGTGCACTTTGGCCGAAGGCTGTGCCTGAGGTGGTGGTCCTCTGCAAGTATATGGTGGTGGATCTACCAGTAACAAATCAAGCAGTAGAGACCCCAAACTTGACATACATGGACATTACATTAATTTTGTGGAAAACTTAATACATAACCAAAACCAACACTCAAGGACCGTAATAGTTTAGTGTCTTTAGAAACTTGTAACATAATCTTCTAATCACGGTGAAAGATCTTCAACATCTCCCATAAAGATCTTCCCCTTTTTTTCTCACCTAAAACCTTTCATTATATCTTGGGTAAAAGAAAACATATTATGGGTGAGCTCAAATACTCAGTAAGGGTAAGCATGGAGAAAATAAAACAAACCATATACATTTTAACTTAAAAACATGAATATAATGTTCAAACATCAAAATCATGAGCAATGAAATAAAACATGGAAGTACGTAAGGCATAGATCATAATGGAAAATAAATCAAGATAAAAAAGCATGGCAATAAAACATGTAATTGTGAAAAACCATTAATCACAAGATATGATTTCCATAGTAGCCAAGGCATTGCTGCCAAGACCATCTTAGTGGAAAAAGTCACTTTCTAAATCAAGTTCACACCTCGTTCGAGTCCTATAACACTGAAACAGATTAACTTACCATTATATCCATGTCTATCTCATGAGATATAAATCTTTACCCAATGCATTGGAGGGAGATATATGTCTCACCCATCCCATTATGAAATCATTCTTACTTGTGCCACAAAATAAACCTAAATCATTCATGATAACCCAAAGAATAAAATGAGTTTCATAAACATCATCCCATCATAACATAATACATATAAAACAAATGGATATCATTTCATAATAATAATAATAAAACCATTTAAATAATATAGACATTATACATGAAACATAAACATACTGAATAATTTCATCTTAGATAGAAAATAGTTTTGATAAGACACTTGAAATGAATTTTTGAGAAAAAAATCATTTCTTCTTAAAAATCATTTACTTTTCAAAAAATGCCATGAATTTTTAAAAGAAAATAATTTTGTTGAAAATAGCCATGAAATCTTATAGATTAATCTTTATTAATAAAAGGCGTTATGAAACCTTAAAAATCCATTCATTCCATATAAGTTAAAAGAACATTTTCCACATACTTTTGTCGGAAAAGTCAAAAAGTACCTCGTATGGTAAACAAAAGAAATATTACATAAATACCATGTAGTAAAAGTCAAAAATGGGTAAAAAGGACTTTAAAAATAAATGAAATCATTTTTAGAGAACATAGACATGGATGATAAATATAACCTTAGTAAATACTTACGAATAAACACTCTCGGTTAAAAACAAGATTGGAAAAGTTATCCCTTACCTTAGGTCCAATTTCTTCCGTACGTGTCCAAAAATCCTGTATATCGGGTTTAAAAATATTATTAACTTGTAATATAACCATAATAATATTAATTATATCATATATCATTCACTTATGACTTTATATTACCCATTGTTTTGTCAATTTCATTTAAAGCAGCGTTTTGGGTAAAATCATTTTATTTATTGTACCTGTTTGGACTTGTTGTTCATGATATTATTATTACTTATATCATGATTTAATTACATCCAGAATGTAAATCATGACTTATATATCATATATATTCATTATATATATAAAATAGATATATGAATGAAATAAATTACACCGTTCATGGAGACGGTAGGCCGTACATATGCATGAACGTTGTTTTCCTTTCCTTATTGACTTGAATGGAAGTAAGTAGATGACACACACACACACACATATATATATATACATAAATAAAATAGCTTAATTATGTCATATATTTAATTATTATTAATTATATATACTTTATAATCATTTTTGAATGGTTAACAAGGAGAATGAATCTCATCGCGTCGTGTAGACGGTAATCTGTACGTACACAAGAGCGATGATATCATTCCCATAATTATTGAATGGAATTGGAGTGGATAATATAACATCTCAGAATCATAATGATGTTATTATAACCATATATATTTATTATTTACACCATTATACCCATCCAAGTAAGGTGGTGCTGGAAAAACAGATTTCACCACGGCGTGGAGACGGTATTCCGTACATATGCACGCGCAGTGATTTCATTTTTCGTAGGATGGATAGAAGGTAAAATGGGGTTGTTTGATATTTATAATAACATATCAGTATATTAGTGATACTTATGTTATTAATTGATAATGAAAAAACTAAATGAGAAGAATTTGAAGAAGAAATAAATTTGAAAGAATCGGTTGAAGAGATTACCTCTTCTTCGACACACCTCTTTTAATCTTCCTCTTAAGGCACTAGAGTTAATATTTTGAGAAGACCAGAACCTATATAACTTTTATAGGGAATTTTTTAATGGAAATGGTCAGGGTTTGGCCGAGCTTGAAGGCTCTAATTTGTTTAAAGAGAAGAGGGAGGAGGTGCCCTTTTATAAGGGAGGAGAGGGGCACCTTTGAAAACATAAGAAATATTAATTTATAATAAATTCAAACCCCACATAAAAACTTCCAAAATGACTCAAATACGAATATTAAATGATATATGGTTGTAATATGATCAAAAAATAATATTTGGATATGTTTGGAATTTATTTTAAACATTATAAGATTGATCTATCCATATTTAATCTATTTAATTTTAGTTTTGGTAATATGATTCTAAATTTTAAATTGTTATAATTAATTACTTATGTTTTATTAATTGTTAATAATTGGATACTTTATGACATTTTAGACCATATAAATTTAAATTTATAATTTTTAAATATTTCTGTGATTTTTAAACAATTTTATATTTTGGTATTTTTATAAAATAACAATAGTGTCAATTTTGACACTATTGATTTATTTGAATTTAAATAAAATCCTCACAGAAGATATGTTCTAAATAAAATCATTAACAGATTTATAACATTTCCTATTTATCTAAAAATTTAGTGGATAACTTTAAATAGTTCATATAATATTTATTTTAGTATTTTTAAAACCATTTATTTGATATTTCAATCAACAAAATAATTTCAACATCACTATTGTGTCACCTCTAATGATAATTATTTAATCTATAAATATTTTAAATAAATCCACATGATATATATAATTTTATTATATTTCATAAGACTATTCCTTTTCTATGTTTAATGAAGTTTATCACTAAATTAAAATTATTATACTTATAAGATTTAAGAGGGTGACATGTTGTCACTTTCTTTGGTTTTAATAATAATTAAATTATTTTCATGGTAAAAGTCCATAAAATGAATATAATCCGACCCTTAGGTGATACGGGTAGACTTTTGGTCATCCAATATAATTTTGGCATGTGTTAGGGTAATTTTATAATCTTATATTTACCCTTAATTACCGGATTTATCTTTAACTGAAGTAAATAAAAATTACCGTAGTTAATA
Source organism: Viscum album (assembly GCA_963277665.1). Taxonomy (NCBI): domain Eukaryota; kingdom Viridiplantae; phylum Streptophyta; class Magnoliopsida; order Santalales; family Viscaceae; genus Viscum; species Viscum album. Next base: position 2,101,902,738 of record OY728140.1, on the reverse strand, counting down.
TTAATAATATCAAAAAAAATAAAAGCAACCTATTAAAATAATTTGGACCCACTGAATCCAAATATGGATTCCATTTTTCAAAATTCAAAACACAGAAGTTGAAGTAATTAAATTAAAATTTATCTTGTTGTTAAGAAAATGGGTTCTAAAAGTTAAAATATTACCAAAGATTGAAATGTTTTTACCTATGAATTCAATGTAAAATTAATGGTAATGACATAAATTATATAAAATGGTAAAAATATATTCTATTTATACTTTAAAAACATTAAATATTATAAATTAACCATATAATTTATTGCGATGAAAAAATTTATTTTTAATTAAAATATAGAGTGTTTTTACTATTCATTAAAATATGAATGTTATCAGAATAATATGAAAATTTTATCCAAAGTAAATTTTTATATCCTGATTCCAAAGAAGAATTTTATTTTTTTCAAATTGATTTTATAAACATGTCAAAAACTAGATTTAAATTGGGTGCGCCATCAAAAGGCGGCAAAACTGCAATTTTTGAAAAATACTTATTTTACCCGAAAAATTTATTTTGTTCTCATACTATGTTCTAGAAAATGTGTAAGATGAATATTAATATTATAAAATTAAAAATGTAGTTAATACTATTCATAACGGCTAGCCCATTATAATATTATAACAATATATCATTGTTTAGTGAAACCCAGTATTGCGTACTACACACTCTATCGAGGAAGGTTGTGATTGCGTGTAATGCGAGCCAAGTCAATAACGTGTGTAGTGAAAGTTCCTTTTAGTGTAGCATACTACACAAGACTTCAATGAAATTAAAATAAATAATTCTCATAAAATTTCGGGTTGTTACATTCTACCCCCCGTAAAATGAATTTCGCCCTCGAAATTCGTCGGGGTTATAAATGGTTTACTACTTGAAAGATTCATTCATAGAAACCCACATCATAAAAAGGAACAATAAAACATAATTTTAAAAAGAGAAGTATGAAAAATATCAGTTACCCAAATTAACTCATCCCTTGGATTCCACATAGGAGAACATAGGTGAAAATATGGATATGGAAGAGAAACCTAACCATCAAGTTCTGAAGGAGAGTAGTAGAGAACATGGCTATGAAAAAGCCAAAAATCACAAATCCAAAAATTTGTGATGATCAAAGGTACCATCTGATTGATCAGATATAAGTACACTAGGAAAATATTTTTGGTTTTTAAGATCATTTCCCTAAATTTGAAGAATTTAAATTATAAGAAATACTTACTTTATTTCGGTATAATCTCACCGTTGTTCGTGACTTGAACAATTTCCACTTCATCTCTTGAGGAAATGAAGTTGAATTTTTCATTCATGAAGTGTTAGCAGATCATGTGATAGAATGATGGGTCATTCCATATGTCTCAAACAAAAAGTTAGCAAAAGTTATCAAATATACCTAAGCCCATCTATAATGAGGTTAATCGTATATGATTCCAAAAATGGAATTATACTTCATCTATCATACTGCTTAATAAAAATAGTTTCTACTAACAAGGGACTTCCTGTAGGCCAGTGGTAGGATATAATGGCCTTTCACACTTCAGTTGTGGGTTCAATTCCCGCAACCTTGTCCGATGCGCCGGGTTGTCTCCCATCCTGAAGGTTGTCTTTTTTTCCCTAAAACTTCCCTATTATAACATTACAGAAATAATATTGAAAAAAGTTCTAGCCTTAAACAATGCTATATGATTTCCGACACAATCCATTCCAGTTTTTAGACTTATCCAAAATAAATCTATCCAATCTCATAGTATAACGAAAACGATTACTATAAATTTCATTAAGCAAGCATGTGAATAACATCATTTATCCCCCATATATAATAAGATATATCTTGTTGATCACATCCAAACATGTGAATACCTTAATCTTGTATCCTCTTGCAATATTAATTACCATAGAACCATAGTGAAAACATGAATGCTGTAAAAAGGCAACTCTTTTCACATAACAAAATCCCATAATATCAATATACTCAAACCATGATATCACTTTGTCCTTATATCAGTCATGAGCTCATTAATATTATATTCTCCTTATCCCTTCAATATGTGCATATCATCTGCTTTCCAAAATATTTGAATTACTTTTCATGGTTATCGGTACTATATAATTATTGAAAACCATAATAAACCAATACATAGATATTCCAATATTCCAAAGTACTATAAATTAGATTCCACATCATTATTTTGGAATCCCATTACATAAACACATAATCATTCCACTACATCATTGTCATACTCAACATCGCCAATAGTGATCGCATGTGACATCCATTTGTCCTTTTACTTAAGAGGTTTCTCACATCGATCATTATTAACCCTTGGATTAGGGAATTGATTAGCATAATGCCCCATTTCCTTGAACTTGAAGCATTGAATTGTTGGTGGAGCGTTCTCTGTAGTCTTTTCTATTTTCATGTCATTAGAAACCATTTTCCCATTACTTCAGCACTCAACTTCTTGATGAACTTCTTTTCCACACATGAAAAATTTTCTAGTAGATTTTAAAAAATCTCCACTATTATTCTTTCCACACATTGAGCATAAAGAAACATTCACATTCTTTTCACCATTGTTATGAGGTTTTTCCTTGAACTCCATATTTCGTTTCTTGTCAAAACCATGAGATGGATATGTTACACCAACTTCCAATTCTACCTCGATAGCCCAACACACAATTTCTTCATAGATACTGAAGTCACTTATAGCTAATGACCTTCGAAGACTTGGTTTTAATCCACTAAAGAATCGATCAACTTTACTTTCAGGTTGGATGATAATGCCAGATGCATACCTTGAAAGTGTTGTAAAGTTCGATTCGTATATACCAACATATTCATCGTCCTTCTTCTTAAGCAAAAGGAACTCCTTTTCCATCTTTTTTTGAAGAATACGAGGGAAGTACTTAATGAAAAATACGTTCTTGAACTCGTCCCATTCCATGGATTCAATTTCATCTTGGGGCCTTGTATTCTTAATTAGAGTCCTCCACTAGTCTGTTTCACCTTTTAAATGGTAAATAACTAAAATGACTATTTCATGTTCTGAACAACGAAGTATGGAAAATATCTTTTCAATGGTACTGATCCATTGTTCAATAACAAGTGGATCATAAGACCCATTGAAAGACGGTGGACATTTCCTCATGAAGGAATCAATAGAATATTGTTCCTTTCTCTGATCATTTATATATCTATAATGATTCATATCTTGTGTAAGTATAGAAATAAGATTTTTCCCTCCATCCCCCATCACATTTGGTTGCTCAGTAGGACAATCATTGCATTGTCTATTTCATTGATCAAAATGGTTCCTTCGGGCTCCATCCATCGTCTAAAACCCAAAAAGAACAGTGTGAGAGGTGAAAATCATGCTTGGAAAACAACATAATAAAGGGGGAGTACCTTGAATTTTTAACATCTTAGGTTTAATTATAATATATTTACCATAATTATAGGACTATAACCTATACTTATAGAAAACCTTAGGGACATCCCTAGACATACCTTAGAAATATCTCTAGGGATCTTACTAAAGTTCTCGCATCCTAGTTTCCAAAGGTTGACTAAACCTTTCCTCTGATACCAACTGTAGATACCCCACACATGACGTACATGGACATTAAATTACTCTTTCGTAATTCTTAATACATAAAAAAAACCAACACTCAAGGACCGTAATAGTTTAGTGTCTTTCAAAACTCGTAACATAATCTTCTAATAATGGTGAAAGATCTTCAACATCTCCCATAAAGATCTTCCCCTTTTTTTCATAACTAAAAACATTATTTATATCCTTGGTAAAAGAAAACATATAAAGAGTGAGCTCAAATGCTCAATAAGGGTAAGCATGGAGAAAGTAAAACAAACCATATACATTTGAACTTAAAAACATGAATATAATGTTTAACCATCAAAATCTTGAGCAATGAAATAAAATATGGAAGTACGTAAGGCATAGTTCACAATGGAACATCACTCATGATAAAATAGCATGGGAATAAAACATGTAATTGTGGAAAACCATTAAGCACATGATATGATTTCCACAGTAGCCAAGGCATTGCTGCCAAGACCATCTTAGTGGACAAAGTCCCTTTTGTAATTGAGTTCACTCCTCGTTCTAGTCCTGTACCACTGAACCAGATTAACTTAGAATTCCAGTCGTATCTATCTCATGAGATATAAATCTTTACCCAATGCATTAGAGGGATATATAGGTCCCACACATCTCATAATGAAATCATTCTTACTTGTGACAAAAAATAAATATAAATCATTCATCATACCCCAAAAAATAAAATGGGTTTCATAAACATCATCCCATAATAACATAATCCATATAAAAAATGGACATCATTTCATCATAATAATAATCAAACCATTTAAATAATAGAGACATTATAATTGAAACCTAAAAATACTGAATACTGTTATCTTAGATGGAAAATAGTTTTGATAAAACACTTGAAATGAATTCTTGTGGAAAATATCCTTTCTTATTCAAAATCATTTTCTTTTTACAAAATGAAATGAAATTTTAAAAGATAAGGATTTTTTGAAAATAACCATGAAATCTTGTAGATTAATCTTTATTAAGAAATGGCGTTATGAAACCGTAAAAATCTATTCATGCTGTATAAGTTAAAAAAACATTCCTCTCATACTTTTGTCGAAAAAGACAAAAAGTACCTCATATGGTAAACAAAATAAAGATTCCTTAAATACCATGTAGTAAATGTCAAAAATGGGTAAAAATGACTTTAAACATACATGGAACCATTTCTAGAAAACATGGACATGGATGATAAATATAACCTCAGTAAATACTTATGAATAAACAATCTCAGATAAAAACGAGGTTGGAAAAGTTATCCCTTACCTTAGGTCCAATTTCTTCCGTACGCGTCTGAAACACCTGTATAACGGGTTTAAACATATTATTAACTTGTAAAAATACCATAATAATATTTATGATATCATATATTATTCACTTATGACTTTATATTACCTGTTCTTTTGTTAATTCCACTTAAAGCAACGTTTTGGGTAAACTCATTTCATTTATTGTATGTGTTTGGACTTGTTGTTCTTGATATTATTATTACTTATATCATGATTTACTTACATATAGAATTTAAATCATGATTTATATATCATATATATTCAGTATATATATATAATATATTGATGAATGAAATGAAATACACCGTTCATGGAGATGGTAGGTCGTACGTACGCATGATCGATGTTTTACTTTCCTTATTGACTTGAATGGATGTAAGTAGATGACATATATATATATACATAAATAAAATATCTTAATTATGTAATATATTTAATTATTATTCATTATATATACTTTATAATCATTTTTGAATGGTTAACATGGAGAATGAATCTCATCGCGTCGTGGAGACGGTAATCCGTACGTACGCACGAGCGATGATATCATTCCCATAATTATTGAATGGAATTGGATTGGATTATATAATATCTCAGAATCATTATGATGTTATAATAACCCTATATAGTTATTCATTACACCATTATACCCATCCAAATAAGGTGGTGGTGGAAAAATAGATTACACCACGGCGTGGAGACGGTATTCCGTACGTACGCACACACGGTGATTTTTTATTCCGTAGGATGGATAGAAGGTGAAATGGGGTTGTTTCATATTTAAAATAACATATCATTATATTATTTACACTGATGTTATTACTTTATAATTAAATAACTAAAGAAGAAGAAGTTGAAGAAGAAAGAAATTTGAAAGAATCGGTAGAAGAGACTACCTCTTCTTCGACACACCTCTTTTAAGCTTCCTCTTAAGGCAATAGAGTTGGTCTTTTGAGGAGACCAGAACCTCTATAATGTTTATAGGGAATTTTTTAAGGGAAATGGTCTGGGTTTTTCCAAGCTTGAAGGCTCAAAATTTTTTAAAGAGAAGAGGGAGTAGGTTCCCTTTTATAAGGAAGGAGAGGCGCACCTTTGGAAACATAAGAAATATTAATTTATAATAAATTAAAACCCCACATAAAAACATAAAAAATAACTCAAATCCAAATATTTTATGAGATAGGGTTGTAATATAATCAACCAATAAAATTTATACATGTTGGGAATTTATTTTAAAAATTATCAACTTTCATTATCCTTATTTAATCTATTTAATTTTATTTGTGGTAATAAGATTCTAAATTTTAAATTGTTATAAATAATTACTTATTTGTTTTTAATTGTATATAATTGGATAATATATGAAATTTTCGAACATATAAATTTTAATTTATAATTTTTAAATATTTTAGTGATTTTTAAACAATTTTATATTATGGTATTTTTATAAAATAACAATACTGTCAATTTTAACACTATTCATTTATTTGAATTTAAATAAAATCCTCATAGAAACTATGTTCAAACTAAAAGATTTAATAGATTCATAACATGTCATATTTATCTATAAAATTAGTGGAGAACATTAAATAGTTCATATAATATTTATTTTAATATTTTTAAAATCATTTATTTTATATTTAAATCAAAAAAATAATTTCAACATCAGTATTGTGTCACCTTTAATGATAATTATTTAATCCTTAAAAATTCTAAACAAATCCACATGATGTAGATAATATTATTATCGATCTGGAGACTATTAATGTTTTAATTTTCAAGAAGTTTATCACTAAATAAAAATTATTATACTTATAAGATTTATGAGAGTGAGATGTTGTCACTTTCTTTGGTTTTAATAATAATTAAATTATTTTCATGGTCAAAAGTTCATAAAATGAATATAATCCGACCCTTAGGTTATAGGGGTTGACTTTTAGTCATCCAATTGATTTTTTTCATGTGTTAGGGTAATTTTATAATCTTAGGTTTACTCTCAATTACCCGATTTATCTTTAACTAAAGTAAATAAAAATTACCGTAGTTACTATTCATAATATCAAAAAAATAAAATTAACCTATTAATATAATTTGGACCCATTAAATCCAAATATGGAATCCATTTCTCAAAATTAAAAACACATTAGTTGCAGTAATTAAATTAATATTTATCCCGTCGTTAAGAAAACAGGGTTTAAAAGTTAAAATATTGCCAAAGATTGAAATTTTTTTACCTATGAATTCAATGTAAAATTAATGGTAATGATATAAATTATATTAAATGGTTAAAATATATTCTATTTATACTTTAAAACCATTAAATATTATAATTTAATCATATAAATTATTGCGACGAAAAATGTTTTTTTAATTAAAATATAGCGTGTTTTTTCTATTCATTAAAATATGAAAGTTATCAGAATAATATGAAAACTTTATCCACAGTAAATTTTTATATCCTGATTCCAAATAAGAATTTTATTTTTTTAAACTAAACTTATAAACATGTCAAAAAATAGATTTAAAGTGGGTGCACCATCAAAAGGCGACAAAACTGCATTTTTTTAAAAATACTTATTTTACCCGAAAAATTTATTTTGTTCTCATACCATGTTCTAGAAAATGTGTAAGATTAATAATAATGTTATAAAATTTAAAATTTAGTTAATACTATTCATAAAATCTAGTCCATGATAATATTATAACAATATATCATTGTTTAGTAAAACCCGGTATTGCATACTACACATTCTATCGAGGAAGGTTGTGATTATGTGTAATGCGAGCCATGTCAGGGATGCATGTAGTGAAAGCTTATTTTGGTGTAGCATAAAACACAAGATATCAATGAAATTAAAAAGAATAATTCTCATAAAATATCGGGTTGTTACACAAGCTACCCGGGGGCCTCTATTTGTGAAACTACGGTGGGCTTTGCCTTAGTGGCCCTTCTTGCAGGAATCACATAATGTAATGGACACACCTACTTTTCATGATTCAAGGCTTCTTATAGATTCTGGGCCTTATCAGAGAAGTCTCAGAATCCCCCAGTGTAATTATGAGTAATGATATAGGGGACTTTTTTGGTTTTGACATTCCCCACACACATTGTCAGTAGCTGTTCCTAAGTCAGCAGAATGTACAAGGAGTAGGCTAGTCCTTTCCACTAGGTGAAAAAGTCTGCGACACGCTCTTATGGCCTCTGGTTGCACTTGAAATGGTCTATAATACTCATCTTCCAAGTGGTAGAGTTGAACTGGTAAAGGAACTATCTATGGATATCTTCCCAACCAGCGACTGGCCAAATGGGTAGCTGGTTGTACAAGACAAATTCAGGCCCTTTCAATATCTGTAAGAAACCCCAGAGTTTGGTGGCCTCCTGCTGCGCTAAAGATCCCAACATGGGTCCACACCTTGAGATGATGTGGTCCAAATGTTGTAGTGGGTCTCCATTCCTAATAAAGGGTGACTAGGTGGGGTTTCTGATACTCGGCGGTGCCAACATATCATTGGCCCACACCAAATATGGCTTTCCATCAGGTGGTATTTCCACCTATCGAGTTTCCAATGCCTCAAGGGGAGTAATAAGCACCTCTATTGGATCATATAGGTGGGAATTCTTCTCTTTATGAGGGTCTATTACCAAAAATGAATTGGTAGGTTCTTCAACCTGATTAGCAGGCCCAAATGATCATGGAGAAGATGGTGGGATAACCTATAGAGTAGGTGGGGGAACCTCAGCTGGGTATCGAGTATTATCACTACTCAGGTGGATTTTTAGACACATACCACACCCTTTTCAATAGTTTCTAGACTCCTTATTGTCTAAGTGGGAAGAATGGTCATGATCACCAAGGAGAAACATGCTAGGGGAATTTTTTATCTTCCCCTACTACCCCGACCAAGGATCACTATAGTCCGAAAGCCACTCAGTGGCGCATTCAGTAGGGAGGTCATCCACCATATTCTTGTGCTCCACGATCTATTGACAGACACAACTTTTTTGGGATCATCCTCCATCTTTTACACTGATACAGATGGGTCAGAGGGTTTGATAGATCTATGGTGATCCTTTCCCTTATTAGGATTCCAGCTAAGGACGAATGCCATACTTGGAACGAAAAGTCTCAGTAGATTTCTCTTCTAGTGAGAAACCCTTAGAAATAGATCCAATAGTTGTGTCACTCGCCCACGGGGTATGTTCTCCTCAAGGAGCTCTATCTCGTTCTCCCCCTATGATAGAATGGTCATGTTAACCATGAATCTACCCAGAATTATATCCCCAATATCACCTAGAAAATAGAGCTTACACCAAATAAAATTTAAATAGAGGGAAACATTCTACCACCAACCATAGACCTAAATACAAAGGGAAGAATTATTTATAATTATATGGAGAATTTAAATGCTCTGATCACATTGTTGTTGGAGGGTTACGTGGTGACAGGGTGACTCAGGGCGCTTGGCCACATAGAGAATTTCAATGTTGACCATATGAAATTGTTGGCCAATATCTTCGAAGCGTGCCTAACTCTTGGGGTATTCCACTAGTTGATAATAGAGACTAAATTTCAAATCCTAGAGGGTTTCATGAAATCAAGGGATTTCCTCTTGGGTGAGAGATTCTGGCGCAATGATGTTTGCAGTCACAATTGGTCAAAACAACTCAAAGAAATGATATGCTGAAAAGATGCACCAAAATATCCTTGGCTCAGACTCGGGATCTAGCCCTTGGTTTCCCCACTCATCAACTAGGGGAGGCTGCGGGACTGAAAACAACACTAAAGCAGACCACTGAGATAGTAGATTGGCCGATGGAAAATACGGTGAATGATCTGACAATACGCCTCATCTTAGGCTATCTTGTGATGATTGATCCACTACACATTGATAAGATGTGCTCGATACCGCTACTTATGGAACACGAGAAACTGTCACTAATGGTGGGCCATGAAATTTTTCATCCTTTACTTATCACGAGAATAACTCTTCATGATCTATAGTTGATGTATAGAATGACACTTTTGACGATTTGGAGGATTACATGGCCATTCCCTAGGAAGGAGCCAAATATTACTCCTTCTAGACATATCTATGGATGGAGGCAGTAATCTAGTGGACCTCACATTCCATAAGGATGAGGATGATATTCCTCATTCCTACCCCGGACTTCAACACAATGGATCGAGGTGATAGTTCCATAGTCAAATCGCATTCCTCCTCAGAATCTGAGAAGATGATAGGTTTAATTGTAGTTTGAATGTTCTAGGTTCTCTTTTTATGGAATAAGTTACCTGCCCTCCTACCCCGGGATGTATCATCTGGTCACGGTATATTTTTTTTCTCAAGGTGGACCGTTGGCCGAATTGTTGCTGGGGTGGAGATGACTTCCTCTTGTTGGGCGGAGAAAGAAAGGAGTGATGGCAAGAGGGGGGGGGGGTGAATTGCCTTTTAAAAATTAATAAAAATTTAAAATCAAAGTGAAAGTGCAGCGGAAATAAAAGAGGCAAAACACACAACTTGATAACGGAGTTCGGCTTAAACCCAAGCCTACGTCTCCGCTCCCAACTCAACCGTTGAGAGATTTACTACCGCTTGCTTTTTAATGGTTTTAGCAAGAAACCCACTAGACTTTAAGGTTAGTCTAGAACCTATTACAGCTTTCTTTTAATGGTTATGCAAGAACCCACTTGATTTCAATGGTTGAGCAAGAACCCACTAGCCTTCTTACAGGTGAAGGCTAGCTCACCTTTGTCTCAATCCTTTTAAAGGAAAGGCTTGACCAACCTCTTCACACCTTGAAGGTGATGTGAAAACCCAAAAGAAAGGATGAGTGAAAGAGATGGGGTTTGTAGGCACAAACCCAAAATGATGCTCAAAATAAATAAAACAATAAAAACCGTAATGAGGAAGTCTTGGGCGCCAATGGATTGAAGGAGTTGATGAAGAGCGCTCCCAATCTTCTTTAGTGGTGCTCCTTGGATGTGGAAGTGTGTTGGAGCAATTGGGGTTCCTTGGAAGAATCCGCCGGAGGTTTGCCAAATGATGTGAAATGTGTCCCGTGGGCTTCAGTGGCTTGGTTATGGTTCCGGTATAGTTACGGGGATTCCTAGTCCTTTATTTATAGAGGGGGAACCCTCATATGGCCTTTGGAGGTCTTTGGATCCATTGGAAAAGGCTTCGGAGCCGTTGGGAGGCAAGTGGACAGGTCTGGTCAAAGGCTCAACGGCTAGTTTGACTGGCTCTACCGGCTGACCGGTGCAGTGCCACCGGTTGGCCGGTGCTTGCAAAATGGAGAGGTCTTCGGGCTCAGACACCACCGGCTGGCGGTGAGGAGGCCACCGGTTGGCCGGTGCTGAGGCAGTAGCAAACACTGTTCTGGCTGGGTGCCACCGGCCGGCCGGTGGTGGGACACCGGTTGGCCGGTGATCTGGACAGAAGGATGCCTTCTGTCCAGGCTCCATCGGCAGGCCGGTGGTGAGGCCACCGGTTGGCCGGTGGACTGAAAACCAGTCCACTTCTGCTTTCAGCCTTCTTGCCCCAATTCCTTGGCAATCTGAAATTATGCCTATCAACCAAAAACACTTAAAACAATATTAGATAAATAAGAGAGTGATTGTGATCATGAAAATTAGACCACGAGGGGTACGAGAGGTACAACAATCTCCCCCTATTTTGATGATCACAATCACCAAAACAAGCAATGTAAAATACTAAAAAGATAGGCATGTTTTAACGAAAAAATTGAAAATTAAAGCAAAGAAAGATTTCCCCTAATCAACCAAGAATTTCTCCCCCTTTGTGATTATGAAAATAGCACGGGGCATAAAACTTGATTGAGGGAAAAGATTGAAAAACAAGATAGGGATTTTAAATCAATTGAAATTTTTGAAATTTGAATCGAAAATTTTGAATGAAATTTTGAATTGAAAATTTTGAATCGAAACTTTTGAATTGAAAGTTTTGAATCGAAAATTTGAATTGAAAGTTTTGAATGGAAATTTTGAATTGAAAGTTTTGAATCGAAAATTTTGAATAGAGAATTTTGAATTGAAAGATTTGAATCGAAAATTTTGAATTGAGAATTTTGAATGAAAATTTTGAAACGAAAATTTTGAATTGAGAATTTTGAAATGAAAATTTTGAAATTGAAATCAAAAAGGCTTAAACAATCCTAACTCCCCCTAAATAAAAACAACAAATCACCGGGGAGAGGTTTTTGAAACCGAGACAAATTTTGGTCCGGTGAGACTCGCTAAAATGGATTTTTCAATCCATACTTGTCTAGTGGCGGGTCTTCTACTATAAAATTCATCGTTAAGGAAAATGGTTTTGGGCCTTCCATACCGGGCATTTTTGCAATTACACTCATAAATTAAGTGCCCAGATTTTTTACAATAGTTGCAAAATTTAAATTGGGAGCTCCCCCTTACAAAAATAGTTGGATCATGGGAAGAGGAATCTTGCTTGGAATAGCCAAGCCCTTGGGTGGTTCTAGATATACATTGGGAACCAAGAAATTTGGTCAAATTTTCTTCACCTTGGGTGAACTTAGCTAGGGATTCCCTTAAGTCCTTGATTGTGGATTCCATGGAATCAACATTGGGAAGGTTTTGGATTTTGAGGGACAACTCCTCCTTCTCTTTGAGAAGTTGTTCCTTTTCGGAAGAGAGTTTTTTGAAATTCTTTTTTAAAGAAACAAATTTGGAAGAAAGTTCATGAAAACCTTCCTCTAATTGATCTCTAGCATGTTGGAGATCCTCATAAGATAAATGATTTAAAGAATTTGATGAACTAGAGGATGAGGAGTCGGAAGAGGTTACCTCATGAAATTCCATTAGGCATTTGTTACCGTTGTCACTTGAGGAGGAGGAGGAGGAGGATGTGGAGCTATCACTCCATGTGGCCTTGAATGCCTTCTTCTTTTCCTTTTGCTTGGCCTTTTTCTTGTTGAGTGGGCAATCGGGCTTGTAATGGCCTTTCTTGCCACACCCGTAGCATGTTACCTCGGGCTCGGATTTTTCGTCGTGTTTTTCCTTTCGAGCCTTGCAGGATTTCTTCTTCTTGTGCTTCTTCATTTACTTGTGCATCTTGCGGGCAAGATTCTCCATTTCAGAATCGCCGCTTGAAGAGGAAGACGATGAGGAGGAGGATCTTTCTTCTTTTTGAACTTTGAAGGCGATGTTCTTTGGAACTTTGATCGGTTTTCCTTCCTTTTCAGCTTGCCTCCTCATGGTGACCTCATAGGTCATGAGGGATCCGATGAGCTCTTCGACCGGCATATTCTTGATATCTTTCGCTTCTTGAATTGCCGTGACTTTCGGTGCCCATGAGCTTGGTAGGATCCAAAGGATCTTTTTGACCATCATTTCTACAGAAATATTATCTCCTAGAGATTTTCTTCCATTGCAAACGTCAGTAAATCGAGTAAACATTTCAGTAATATTTTCATGTGGGTGCATAGTAAAAGGCTCAAAATCTTGACGATACATGTCCAATCGAGTATCCTTAACTTTGATGGTCCCCTCATGGGTAAATTCCAAAAGTTTCTAGATTTCATGAGATGAGGTGCATGTGGAAACTCGATTGAACTCATTACGATCAAGGCCGCAATGAAGAGCATTCATGGCTTTGCCATCAAGCTCGAAATTTTTAATATCGGCTTGAGTCCATTTGGATTCATCGGGAGAAGAGAGAGAATAACCATGCATGACAATTTTATAAATAGGATAGCCAATACTTCTAAGAAAAGTGGTCATGCGGGTTTTCCAATAGTTATAGTCGGTTCCATCAAAGAATGGAGCACGACCCAAAGAATAGCCTTCAGGGGCGAAAGAAGTTGAAGCCATCACAATGGATCTTTAATTTGAAACCGGTTAGGGTATTACTCAAGTTTCCCTCTGATACCAATTGTTGGGCGGAGAAAGAAAGGAGTGATGGCAAGAGAGGGGGTGAATTGCCTTTTAAAAATTAATAACAATTTAAAATCAAAGTGAAAGTGTAGCGGAAATAAAAGAGGAAAAACACACAACTTGATAACGGAGTTTGGCTTAAACCCAAGCCTACGTCTCCGCTCCCAACTCAACTGTTGAGAGATTTACTACCGCTTGCTTTTTAATGGTTTTAGCAAAAAACCCACTAGACATTAAGGTTAGTCTAGAACCTATTACAGCTTTCTTTTAATGGTTATGCAAGAACCCACTTGCTTTCAATGGTTGAGCAAGAACCCACTAGCCTTCTTACAGGTGAAGGCTAGCTCACCTTTGTCTCAAGCCTTTTAAAGGAAAGGCTTGACCAACCTCTTCACACCTTGAAGGTGATGTGAAAACCCAAAAGAAAGGATGAGTGAAAGAGATGGGGTTTGTAGGCACAAACCCAAAATGATGCTCAAAATAAATAAAACAATAAAAACCGTAATGAGGAAGTCTTGGGCGCCAATGGATTGAAGGAGTTGATGAAGAGCGCTCCCAAGCTTCTTTAGTGGTGCTCCTTGGATGTGGAAGTGTGTTGGAGCAATTGGGGTTCCTTGGAAGAATCCGCCGGAGGTTTGCCAAATGATGTAAAATGTGTCCCGTGGGCTTCCGTGGCTTGGTTATGGTTCCGGTATAGTTCCGGGGCTTCCTAGTCCTTTATTTATAGAGGGGGAACCCTCATATGGCCTTTGGAGGTCTTTGGAGCCGTTGGAAAAGGCTTCGGAGCCGTTGGGAGGAAAGTGGACAGGTCTGGTCAAAGGCCCAACGACAAGTTTGACTGGCTCCACCGGCTGACCGGTGCAGTGCCACCGGTTGGCCGGTGCTTGCAAAAAGGAGAGGCCTTCGGGCTCAGACACCACCGGCTGGCCGGTGAGGAGGCCACCAGTTGGCCGGTGCTGAGGCAGTAGCAAACACTGTTCTGGCTGGGTGCCACCGGCTGGCCGGTGGTGGGACACCGGTTGGCCGGTGGTCTGGACAGAAGGATGCCTTCTGTCCAGGCTCCATCGGCTGGCCGGTGGTGAGGCCACCGGTTGGCCGGTGGACTGAAAACCAGTCCACTTCTGCTTTCAGCCTTCTTGCCCCAATTCCTTGGCAATCTGAAATTATGCCTATCAACCAAAAACACTTAAAACAATATTAGATAAATAAGATAGTGATTGTGATCATGAAAATTAGACCACGAGGGGTACGAGAGGTACAACACCTCTTGGATGAGTTGAGGTGCAAGGAGGACCCGGAAAACTGTCAAAGCGAACAAGGAGAGGACCTCCATGTCTACTAAATGATGCATGGAGGGAATATCTAAAGTATGTTCGGGAGTGGGTAGGACCTCTGCTGGAGGTGGTGGAAGCATGTGAATGTTCTCTATGCTTGTTTCCTTTTGTAGTGATAGTATGAAGAAGGTCCCTATACTGGTCGAGATGAACATGGGTAGGACCTCCGTGTTGGGTGCCCATGAAGCAAGGTAAACCTCCACTTCTCTGATTTCCAAGATGAGGAAGACCTCCTTAGATTTCTATAAGAACATGAGGAAGACCCCCATGCTGACGGTTTACTAGAAGTGTAACATCATTACATCGGTGACCTGTGATAGGAGGAACGACACCATACATGAGGTCTTGGGTGCAGAAGAGGCTTTCGTACTAGGTGTCAATGCATTGTAGAGGACCATCACTCGGATTGAAGGTGGCATGGCGAGGAATATCACGCTGAACATGGGAGAAGGTATGGATCACAATCTCATTAGCGATGGTATGGGGAGGACCTCCATACTGGATTTCTTTTCCTTAGGTTGGCCTGTGATGGATGCCACTTGTGTTGGAGACCCTGAGAGTTTACCTAGGCTTCTCATGGGGTGGATGGGGCCTCGATCTGGGCATGGAGTACGAGTGCCCCAACATGGAATAAACATTGGATTGATGGTATGTGCCAGTGGTGGGACGGGACACAGTAGCCATTGATGTTGACACCCCTACGCATGTGTCCTCCTCACCCTATGCCCGACGCAGGCGTCTGGTTAACCAGACTGGGGCTAGAAGCGCATGTTCATAACTCACCTACTCCTCATCTTGTCTGGCCTTGTGGTGCCACTGACATGACTTGTTGGGATCCCTCCTTAGTGGCTCATAAGACGGTATACTAGCTGGGCTAGATCATACATCCCTCATCTCATTAGCGTAGGAGAAGGAGTTATAGATGCATTTTTGGGAGAGGCTCCCGAAATGATTATACATTGGAGAGGGAATCAGTGTCTCCCTATGCAGCCCTTGGGGAAGAGGTGATGGAGAGGTTTAGAGGCCTCTAGAACTTTCTAGAACATATCTCAGGTTGGGATAAACCCTTCATGCTCGTATTGTGAAACAAGGTCAGTAATTACCCTTCTCTGAATGAATTGAGATAAAGAGATGGGGTATGCGAACCTAGAATTCGTGGACTTGGAGGCTGCCATGGGAGAGATGGAGCTATGCTGGATTTTTGCATTCACATTTACCCTACCCTAGAATCTGTGGGTGGGTGGTGATTTGTTTCCTGTCATGATAGATTAGGTCCTGCAATGTAGGGATATTTAACCATTAGTGTTGAAATAAGGAAAGCAATGTCTAGTGCCCCAACACAATTAAATCTTACAAGGTTGTTAAGAAGGATCCACAATGACAATGCCATAGACAGGGATGTCTAAAATTGAACTTTCCCAATTTATGGTGAGTTTCATTCCAGTCCCACTATTTTCTTGGTGGGACATGTCGCTAGAAAATAGGATTCGGTGACACGCTAATACACAAATATCTTGATAACTACTAACATCATCATTGATGAGAATAAGTTCACATTGGGTTCACCATTTCTTTTTTTTTTGATTCTTTCATCGGGGAGTGCATCCATCTCTCAGGGGAGGACACTCTGATCTGCTACCCCTCATTCCCTCTTTCCAATGGAGGGAAGCATTTATCACTTATTCAAGGATGTTTTCTCCTTGAATGAAATGAGATGATGGGATGTCAGTTTCTATTTCCTTGGATTCTTCTTTAGAATTCATTTCTTAGTCTGAGTCTCCCTCATAGATATAATACATTGTTTGTGAAACTCTTCGTAGTGCCATGTTTCCATGTATGATGGTTAATAATGCCACTTATGTTAGGAAATTCCAAGGGGTCAAGATAGGGATCCAACCTTCGATCTGGGGAGTAGTCATGTTTGACATTGTTGATGTATCTGGATGTTCGAACAATGGAGCATTTGGGTTTCTTCCCCTTATGATAGGGATTACCAAGGGCGCATAAGCCTGAGGAATCCCATGTTTAATGTGGTGAATTTTATTCCATAAGCATTTCCTGAGGATTTCCTCAGCATCCCATGTTTTAACATAGGGTATGACATGAGTTTAACATCTACTAGAGATGGATCAGACTGATTAGAATAGTGATGGGAGTGGATAAGATGGGTGCAACCCAAAGAGTAAACATTGATTCTGGGGATAACACGTGGTTAGTTAAACAATTACTGTTAGAAGAAGAGAGAATTTGGGTGACATTATCACATCAGGATGTGGTGGCCCGTCTAAGAATCAAGATGGCTATAGTATGTTGAGAGTGGGAGAATAATGAGACAAAACCATTGTGAAGGAAATAGTGATATTGGGCGTGAGCCTCGAAGTGACCTCTTACATATCCTCCAGGTCGGGAATCAAAGTCCATGAAGTTTGGGATGGGGTATAGAATTGGACTGTATGCATCAGACAACTAATTGATGATATATTGGTGCTTATAGATGGTTAGATGTCTGGGTTATTCCGAATCCACAGGGATGTATCAGAGATGTGGTTCCTCGCAAAGGAGACTAGAAAGACTTACCATCGATTGGAGACTATAATGGATTACTGCTGGATGGGGCTATAGTGGCTTACTACTGGTTGGGTTTGAAAACCGCTTAACGTTGAGTGGGGTTCCAACAGCTTACCACTGGTTGGGGCTCCAAAGGCTTACTGTCGGTTGGGAATCACAACAACTTTTAGTCGATTGAGGGTTTTAATGGATTACAATTGATTTGGAATCACAAAATCTTACCTTTGATGGGGGTTGGACCTCGAGGAGGCTTCCCACATACCCTGTCTAGGAGACAAGTATCAAATCCCACATAGTTCGAATGGGTACAGTTTAACATCATGCAGGATGAGAAGGGGCATATAATTTAACACCATGCAAGACTATGGTGGATCAATGTGGAGTGGTCAGGACTGATGGGTGTTGGGATTAAACAACATGGAAGATTCATACATACCTTTCCTAGGATAAAAGGATAAATTTCTATATAGTTCAGAATATATGATAAAATTTAACTTCATGCGGGATGAAGGTGAAGCGATGTGAATTGGCCTGGACAAGTAGGTGTTGGGATTGAACCTCAGGGTGTCTTCCTACATACCTTTCCTAGGAGATAAGGATCATTGTCCACATAGTTCGGGGGTTGGATTGGGTCTTATGCTCTAGGGAGGCCCAGGTATGATGCAATGGCCAGTTCTTACTCTAAGCCCACGTGAGTCAGGCTTGGTGTGAGAAACAAGAGGTAGAAAACACTAGAAGGTCACATCAAGAAATGTTCATTTATGGGAAGTGAAGTGGGGTTTACACATGGTTTCAATACCAATGTGGAAACAAGGGCTTACATGTGGTTAACGACCAAGGGAGATTGATATTGGGACTTAATCTAGGATGGAAGTCTAATGGGGAAAAATCTCATAGAGATAGGGGACAGATAACAAAGGTCTTAGTGCCCATCTCTCCTCCAATCATTGGAACTGAAAAAGAGAGGAGGAGTAGGGATGATACCTCTCACAAGAAAGGATAGGTTCTTAAATCAACATGGTATCCCTTCCTCGTAGATAGACGCCGCTACTAAAAAAAGGATCTCATTCCATGTGAGGAAGTTCTGTCTCATATGTAGTTGAGCAGTCATAGGGAATGTCTGAGATGGGGCGCTACACATGTGTTTCACAGGGTGAGGCCATAGTTTAACATCATGTTCTGAGGAAAAAGGTTCTTGGTAGTTTAACAACCTATATCTCAGATGAGGCAGGTTCACACTTCACCCCTATGACTTACATAACTAGTGAAGTTCAACCCTTAGTGAATGGAAGGCTCCAAAAATGTCATGGAAAGGTGGTGTTGTGGTGTGATGAACTGTGGGTACCACATTAGAATAACTATGTGAAGAAGTAATATCCATCATCATGCCTATGAGAAGATGCATAAGGCTTAGAAACGCAATGTGATGCACCACCGAAGGGAACTTGAAATCATGTCGTATAAACCAGGAGGGTTATATGGAAAGAATGTGTGTGACACTGGTGTGTTGTGAAAAAGAGGGGAACATACATGGTGCCTTAGGTTAAGGAAGATACATGGAGCACACAAGGAGGGATGCACACAAGTTGGGAGGATACCTGCCAGATGGAATAGTTGTTCTTAAACTATATTGATGCGCGCAAAATAAGTCTGATGTAGGGGAAAATTGCATGTACGTGGGATCTTTTGCATGCAAGTGACATAGGGTAAAAGTAAATGGATTAGTATCAAGCTGAAGGGGGCCAACCAAAAGGAGGAATTACTAGGGACATCTCATGCAAGATCCAATACCTTGAATCCATTGTGTTTTTCTCATGGTCACAGAAGAAGTGTATTTCCCACTACAGAGCATCATTTCGTCTTCTGTAACCATCCCCGAAGGGCGGAGGGTATGCTTCATTCTATATTCGAAAACCCAAGAGGATTCACATAATATGGGATGCCCACAAACAACCATTTGACATCACATTGGGCGTATAAAGGTTTTCATACTGAGGGGAAACTTGTGCGCATGACTCTCTTCCTTCATGCCCTTACCTTGGCTGGTTTTTAATAAGGTGGCCACGAAAGGGTCCCTTTGATGTGAAATTGTGCATGAAAGAGTTTTCTAGCCATAGAAAATAATACGGACACACTTGGAAGATTTTGCATTAGTTCCTTGGTGTGTACGTAGTGGGTCTCCACGGAAGCCTTCATTTGACGTCGCATAGGGCACGTAATGGTTTTCATGCTGAGGGGAATCTTGTGCACACCTCATCCTTCTTGTGCACACCTCCCTCTCGCGTTACGGAATTATCTTTGCAGTTTCAAGATGCCTTTGGTTTCATAAAAAGATCCCACTCATGGCCCTATTCGAAATTCAGCACCAACATCTACGTTTAATAATAATATCATTAATACATTCCAAGTAGTGTGTGAACGAATTAGATATCTATGAGGAGGCGGTAGTCCACACTTCCCAAAACAAAATTATCGTATTTAAAAAAGATGTAAACAATGAAATAATGTGTTTTATAATAACCATATAAGCATAATTATATCATATATATGATATAAAATTATTTTTTCCGTCAAAATTCCCAACCATTAGTGGTGGTAATGGAACAACAAACAATATCATTTCGTGTAGTGGTAGTCATCCATACCAAATAATGGTATGATCATTACCCATTAGATGGAAGTGTGTGTATGTACTTGTATAACACATAGAATAATGAAATGAAAATATATTGATGATTTTGTTGTTATTTTATATGCACAGAATAAGAATAATTGTGGTAGTAGAGAATGAAAATAAAGAAAAGGAGCTTGATGATGGATGTTACCTATTCTTTGGGTAACAACTTTTAGTTTTCACCAAAGGGGTTCCATGGATAGATTTCTGAAAGAGGGGGTCATCAAGGAGGAAGTTACAGATATTGAGAAGTTAATTGGGATTATACTGGCTGATAAATAGGGGTTTTTGAATTTTTATGAAGGTGGAGATATGGTGACCTTTCATAAGAGAGAGAGGGGACACAAATGACATTTCTTAAAACAAGTTATGCATAACAATGATTCTACCTAAAAATGTCATAAAAACCAACCAAACAAATAATGAAAGGTTTATGGACAAAATATGTCTAGGGAATTAGTTTTTTATAATTTTAGTAGTCATTTTGTCCCATGTATTGAATGTTTAGTCCTGTGTTAAGCCTAAATTTTCCTTAATCACTATAATTAATCATAATCACTTTTACTATAATTTTTTATCAAAAATTTCATTGATCTTTTTTGAATAAAAATATTATTCTGATTAAAAGTATATATATCCATTTATAAAAATTCAATTCATTGAAGTTGAAAAATGATGTTTAATATTATTCCCGCAGACATGGCGAGGAAGAATGTTTTTAAAGTGAGAATGTTCACGTGTTCATTAAGCTTTCATATATATAATCAATATAAAAATGATTCCAATGAACTAACATATATCAATATAAGTATAGGTTATATATTTTGACATAAAAAAACATAAAATATAAATGAAATAAAAAAATAAAATAAATGAAAAATGAGTTTTTAATCAAAATTCCGCATTTCCACTATTCATCGAAAAATAAAGTTACTCCCAAAAATTCCAAAATGTAGCCTTAAGATAACACTGATTTCTGAATTCCAAAATCATTTTTCTTATATCAAATTCAATTTTTTATGTTTTTATTATTAATTTTAGTTGTTTTCACAGAAGGACATATGATTAAGTTCCTTCAAGAAAATTTAACTTTCAAACATATAAAGACTTTACTGGAATAACAATTATGACATATTATCAATATGATTTATCTATAAATAAAAAATTATATGTAATTTTTAAATAGTATATATAAATACTCATATTACTATGTTTAATGTCATGGTTATTAATGTCTCATTTAAATAATATCGATGATAAATTTTTTTTGTAGAAACTCAATGTTGTGTGTAATGAAATCCAAGTCTATGTTTCTTGTAACATAAGATTGTATTAGTGTAATGTATATTGAAAGAATGAATTAGTGTAGTGTGAAACACATGACATAGAAGAAAATTCAATTATCCAAAAAAATATAACAAAATCTCTAGTTGTTATATTGCAAACCCAAATAATAATAAATTAATGTTAAAAAATTTGGTGGAATATATATTTTATTAAAATAATTCATCAATAGTGATGAATTTAAATTATTAATATAAAAATACATCATGCATATTAATTTTTTTTTATAAAAACATCTCATTTATTTCTAAATAATTTTTAATTACAATTATAATATATTAATAACCAATGAATTAATTTTATAAAAATATAAACCATATATTATTAATAACTCATTTAGTTCTATTCATAACCTCAAATCCAACAGCTAGATGATAAACATCGTAAAATATTATTTAATAGTATATCTTTGTTCCATTAAACTATCTGTTTCATGTAATAGAAACTATTAAGGAAATAAAATTATTTAAATGAAAATATTTTTTCCAAAAATCTCAGGTTGTTACACAATTAGTATTATAATTACTAGAAAATATATTTATTTGAATGTTCTATGTCATCTAGAAATTGATGTGTGGAATCTAGAAGTTATTTATTTTAATATTTAACACTGTCCCCTATAGATAGTATATATAGTGTCTTAAAAACAATGGTCGATGCATGGTTCTACATATTATTATATTAAGTACAATTTCCATATATAAATATTTTAAATAGTATATATTACATAAAAATAGAGTTATTCTATTATCTCTACCTGGTTAGTTAGAAAATCTTAGAGTAGAGATTCATCTTCCTCCTATTAGTTTATCTTTTGGGTGGAATTATTGAAGAATAAGTATAATAGTTCATGACATTATATAACCTATCTTGTTTCCAAATAATTCTATATAATCGGTTTTCTTAGATAATAATGTATAATTCTTGATATTAAAAAAACCACCCCCAAAATCAATGAAGAGTTATTGAATATGACCTTTCGTTTAGCGTAAATTTTTCTTAGGGTCTCCTGGATCATTATATGAATATTTTTCTATTCCTTATTTATCAGTATTATATTTTCTTCAAATGATTTTAGAATTAATTCATGTTTTCAATTGGGAAAAAACATATTCTTGATTCAACCTACTTATAGGTAAATCCATCTAGGTCATAAATATTGACCCAAATGAAACAAAATATAGTGATTTTGTGGAATTAGAAGTTTTCTATAGAGTACCATACCTTATAAAAGTATCATAGAAACATTGGGAAGTAAGATTTTTCAAAAGTTTTATTGAGGCTTTCTCTTCTAAATTATCATTACCCATGTCATCATAATTACCCATATAGGAGGCTATATACTTTTAACCTTGTGTATGAATAAAGAGAATAAAATAAAATACCTTATCAACATCTATAGGCTATATTTCAACCTTAACACTAAAATTATCTTATGGAATATTCATTGGTGAATTTTCAAGATGATCATACATACAAATTTTTATTCACCATCATGCTACATATACAAATGTCACCCCACAATGACTATTGTAAAAGCCCGTGATTTTAAAAAAAATATTTAATGCATGAAACACTAAGTATCTACAAAACCCCACTTTATTATAACCTAGCCAGTAAAAATAATTTTTATTCCTCTATGAATTAAATTTTGAAAAATAGACATACACGGTTGCGTTCAGTAAGATATTTAGAGTCTATGAAGAAAAAATTAATATTTATTGAATATTAAAATACCCTTCTGTATAGTATATATGAATATTAAATAATAATATTATTATATTATCATAAGGTTATAATATAATGAGACCATGATTTATTTTTCAAGGTGATATAAAATGTATTATAGTTTTAAAATTGATATTATTATAATAAATTATGATTTTATTTAAAAAATAAATTAATAATTTTTCAGAAATTGTTTTCAAAAAATGGAGTTCATTTTGGAATAATAAACATCAAAAAATGGTTTGGTTTAATTTTTGTGATTTTTCATAAATGATAATATTTTTTATGAATAGTAAAATATAGTAATTTACCATATATATATATTTCCAATTAAATTCACAATTACTAGCTTCATAGAAAATGTAAGAAAACTTGTTTTGAACTCAGAAGCACATATTAGTATTATTGTTCACCAGAATCAATGTTATTCTTTTACTTTGGAAGCATAATATTATATCGAGTAAAATAATGGGAAAACCCAACTCTCCTCTATAATAAACCCCCCATCACTCCCTATTCTCTTCACTCCTATCAATCCATGTTCCTGCCTAAATTATTTTCAAATAACCTTTGATGCGACTCCACCTCATCCAACATCCCTTGGTCACATAAAAGACCCAAACCTCTCCCATAACGATGCATTCAAGGAAGATTAGTCCAAGAGGAAAATTCCTCTTCTCATTTCTTTTATTTCACATTCCTTTATTTTCCTTTACTTTCCTCAACTCATTTCATCCAAATTTTGTGATGACTCTATTACCTTACATATACTTGAATTTTGAAATGATAAATGAATAATTATTCATCATCTCTCCTTTCCACTTCTTTTATACTAGAAATTAAAACACCATCTGAGCTGTGTTAATTTATCACTTTCAAGGACAACAAGTTTTTAGTTTATATTACAATATTCAATTCCTATCATGATACATTTTTTATATTTGAACCAGGCAATAATATATGTATTATAACTTATTTTAGGTTCTAAAATCCTTTTGTACTCAAGATATTAATTTATAAATTAAAATAAGTTTGTTGTGATCTAGAACCACTAATTAACCAAAACAATTATCATTAATGTTTTACATAATGGTTCATCGTCACTCCCAATAACCAAGAAAATTTTATAAAAATTTAATCTTTTGGTTGTTAACTAGTATCTGGAAACTTCTATTCTAGAAAACCTTTCACATTCTATATGTTTATTCATACATGAATATATGTAAACCGATCATGAAAAAAAGAAAGAAAATACAACTAAACAATGAAATTGAATATATTAACCCATAAAAAGCCATGAACAAACCTAAATAATGATACAATAAATAAACTATAAGTATAGGTTATTCTGGAATCCTTAATTTATGATCCTAAATTTGATTATTCAATTTATTAAGATCAATCCAGGAACACCTTCTGACATAAGGTAAGGGTTTTCTACCCGAACCACCACTTTCATTAGGGATAATCTCATTATCTCCTCATGTATTTTGTGATAATGTTATATATATGTGTAGAAACCATAATACTACATTCATTTTTGGGGGTTATATGTTTAAGAAAGATATTTCAAAATTCTTCCAAAAAAACAATCCAGATTCAAGTGAATTTCTCAAATTTTAACATATTTTCAAGGGCACTCTATAATCTGATTTTAGTCACCATTATATTTCTAAAACACTAATTTTATTATTATAATACCATCTTAGTTCACTTATTGTTTTATAAAACGACTTTTTTAATATAAATATTCTTTTCCAAGTAAAATAATATTTATCTCAAGTATTACTCGATGGTTTTATAAGAGTATCTTCATCTATTTCAACAATATTTAAGAATATTTTGTATTGTTGGGATTAATCATTTATGATATCATCTCCCATTTTTAATTTAATGGTTTAATATTATTTTGACTATGGATGTGACATCTTAAGACAATTCACCAATTTAATCTGAATGGTTAGTGTTTATGCTTAATGTATGGGGAAATTTATTGACATTTCATATGTTGGTTACAATATGAATGTATATATTTTTTAGGTTTATCCCCATTCATATGAGGAATCCATTGGAATTATTATGTATTGGATGGTTCCCTATATATCCTCTTAATGCAATGGTTGGTCTCATGAGTCAAACTACAGTCTCAGCACAAGGACATAACAAAATGACTATTTATGGTATTGGCATCAGGACTTGACGGTATGGTTATGATATCCGGAATTATGCATTCCCTCATTATGAAACTCGTAATTGAAATCTCTTGATGTTATTTCACTAGTAGAATACACATGACTATGCTTTATTAGAACATTATTTATTCACCTCTTATTCCTACAACAATGTGTTCATGTTCCTTTTTAAATGTATGTGGTTTTAGTAATTTTCCATGATTAATAATTATGTTTATAAAATATTCCGCTATTTTTTATACACTTACTGAGCATTTGAGGTCACCCCTATATTATGTTTCATTTTCTTAGGACCTGATGAAGTTTATTTTTAATAACCCAGAGGGATAAACTTATAGTAGTGGATGTTCCCAATAAAACATATACGTTGTATTTAATTTCATGTTGTAATGTTGAACTTATGTATGTACCTTATTTCCAAATATACTAAACTACTCTGTCCTTCAAGATGTATATTCCTTTTTTATATACCAATGTAATAAAATAAGGCACTAGGTCTGAGCAACTGGTGTCTGGTCCTTATAGTTGGTATCAAAAGATGTTTAGTAGAAAACATGGAAACTACATTTAGAAAATGTTTATTAGGGAAAAACCATAAGATTATATTTGAGGATAAACATACAAAAACATCCAGGAATTTTTGGTATAAAATATACCATTTGGATCTTTCTAGCCAATAAATCACTGTCTGGATACTACAAGAGGATGTTTTTATGGCATAGATGTATCTAGGACTGAAAACTCGGACAAGGAGTTTCAAGCATGTCCCGGGGTATCCTAGTACATGAAAACGGGCATTACTGGTCACCTGGTTTGAAACTCCCAGGGGATATGTTTAAGATAATAAATATTTTAATTACAATAAATCATGAATATTTTAAAAATAAATTTATTCCCAAAGAAACCATGTTTATGATTATGGGATTATCCATACATAGGATTGCAATTTATGATATGTATTTTATGTTGAGATTATAGATTATGATTCATAACCGAATCTACTATATGCCATTATTTATAAATGGATCCTAGTGTAATGAATGAAAACAATATGAATGCACATATCTGATGTAGGGATTTTCCTCATATATAAGATATTGATGTTGGCTCTAGATCTATGACTGGTGCTGACCAAATTATAACTATACGGTGACAACTTACATAGGTTACAAATAATATCTTTACCCTAATAAAGCATCTAGATCCACAAGGAGGAGGAGATACTTTAGATTGATTTATACGATAACATGCTACATAATTTAATTAGAATACAAATACATTCATTGTATTGTAGTGGATAAGTTCATTAGATAAGATATTTCTTTCATTGGGATGAGATGAAAGAGAGAATTTTTTCATGGATGTTTATCATCAATATGGGGATGTGGATAAGTGGTGTTCATTAATTCAAAAAAATAAAGGAGGGGGAAGAAATAGAAGAAATGGAATGGAGGTATTTTAAGAAATTTATTTTAGAAAAATACTTCCCTCGTGAATAGTGAGAAGATATGGAATGGCTATTTTGAAATCTAAGGAAAAAGAAGATGATAATGTTTCAAAGAATGCAGAAAACTTCACAAGGTATTCAAGACATGTCTCAGACAATATACATAATCAAAGGAAAATGATTGATTTATTTTTTGACTATTTAAACACATTTTTTAGAAGGGATATACTATCCCAATGTTTGTCATCATATGAAGATATAGTCCCAAGTGCTATCAAGACAATAATAAATTCTCAATGTCTTATGATTTTTAGGGAATTCAAGAGAAGTAGAAGGATTATGAACACTCTAGAAAAGGAAATAAGGAAATGGGGAATACAAGGAGATTTGACCTTCTACCCTATGATAATTGTTGGAAGAGACACCTTGGTAATTTCATGAAGGGTATGGGTGTTTCTTACATGTGTAGAGAAAAATACCACATATCCCAGAAGTATAATAAGATGAAAAAATCAAAAAATGATCAATGATAAAATTGAAATATGATGGAAAAATATAAAAATAATTTTACTGGGTGACAAGGAAACATTCCCCAAATAAAGACAATAAAGGAATGCCATGCTCATACAGTCACAACTGCGGAAATAGAAGTTCTTAATGATGTGGTGTAAGTAATTTAATATTTTCATCGATCTTATCTAATACTTTATTTGATATTGGATGTTATCATTTTTTTATATCTTCCCTATTTTATATGATAATTATATATTTATAATTTTATTTAATAAGTCAATTTTCAGTCAAAACTTCTAATGGAAGTATCACTGAAAAACTTTTTGTGTAAATATGTCCCAACTATGGCATAAAAGCATGCTTCATCTTCTTATTTTATTTTTATAACCATGATTTACATTGATATAATCCTTGGTATGGATTGAATTTTGAACCATGATGTGAAAATTTATTGCATGAATAAGGAGGTTAAATTTTTTGATGATGATGTAGAATCCCATATCTTTAGAGAAGAAACATCTCAATATGATTCTCATCTAGATCCATCCCTAGTAGCTCCACTGAATTAAATTATTGGGGAGGAATGGCATTCAATAATAAAGGGTGATGAAAGAAATGTTCAAATAGAGGACATACCTTTTGTTTAAGAAAAATATGATGTGTTTCCAAAAGATTTACTAGGAAATCATCCAGAGTGGGAAATTGAATTTTCCATTAACATTGTTCTGGATTCAAGGCCCATATCAAAGTACCCTTGTTGGATAGACACCTTGGAATAAGTAAATCTAAAGAAACAACTTGAGTAATTGAGTGATATAGGATTTATTCACCCTAGTGTTTCTCTTTGGGGAGGCCCTATTCTTTTCGTTAAGAAGAAAAATTGATCTTTGAGGGTGTGTATTGACTATAGGGAGATCAATGCTATAATAATAAAGAAAAATTATCTCATACCACACATTGGTAATTTATTTGGTCAACTTAATGGAGCCCAATATTTTCCAAGATTGATCATCAATCCAGATAACATCAGTTGCGTCTAAGGAAAAAAGAAATTCCAAAGACCTCATTTCAAATTAGGTATGTCTATTACGAGTTTGTAGTAATTCCTTTTAGACTAACTAATTCAGCCTCTATCATAATGGATCTAATGAATAGGGAACTCAAGGAATATCTTGAGGAATTTGTGGTGGTATTTATTGATGATATAATTGTATACTTCAAAATATATGATGTTCATTAACATCACTTGCTCAATATTCTTAATAATCTTAAAATAATTGATTTATATGGATGTTTAGAAAGTGTGAATTTTGGATTCAATAAGTTTCCATTCATGGAAAAATTATCTATAAGGATGGAATATATGTTGATCCTATAAAGACAAAGGCTGTTCAGGAATTGCCTTCTCCAATAATAATTACTGAGGTATATAGTATTTTGGTTTAGGAGGTTATTATCGGCCATTCATTCAAAACATATCCTGTTTATCCTACCCAATGACCATGCTTACATGTCATGGGGTTATGATTTTAGGGAAAAGGAATGTTAGGACTATATTAAAAAATTGAATAGGAGATTAGTGAATTCTCTGATCCGAACTCTAGCATTGGATAATTATGGGTTTGTGATCTATAGCGATGCATAAAAGAAAGGACTTGGTTGTGTCCTTTTAAAAAGTGATATAATTATTTCATACGAATCATGGTAGTTAATAATTCATGAAAAAAAAATATTACACTCATGATATTGAGTTAGCTATTATGATCTTTCCTCTAAAAATATTGAGACACTATCTCTAGGTGAAATATGTGGGATATATATAGATAAAAAAAGTGTGAAGTATATCTTATCAGAAAAGGAAATCAAGATGAGGAAAAGGTTATGGCTGAAACTACTCAAGGATTATGATTGTTCCAAACAGTACCACCCAAGAAAGGAAAATAAGGTACCTGGTAAATTAAGCAAGAAGGATGAAAGTGTTTAAAAAATTGAGGCTTAAAATGGATCCTGTATTCATGGATCTAATAAACATGTACATGGGAATTATCAAAGATTGTGAAACATCACTACTTCATCAAATGGTTTACCAACTATCTTTATTTGAAAAAATTAATTCATCACAGTCTTATGACAATAATATTCAAAAGAAAACAAATGTTGTGAATGATGGGAAGTTGGTCAAATATAGTATTTGAAAATTGGGAAAGAGGATACGTGTTTCCTCTATAAATAAGATGAAAAGGAAGTTATTTAATGATTATTATAGATCAAATTTATATGTAAAACCCGGTAGTAATAAAATTTGTAGATATCTGGAAGAATATTTCTGGCAGGATAACACCAAGAGGAAAATTACTGATTATGTATCAAGATGTGTAGTCTTTTAACATGTGAAGGCTGAACGATAGTATCCTAGAGGAGTCAAGAAACCTATACTTATTCTTACATGGAAATGGGATGACATCACCATGGATTTTTTCAGTACATTACCAAAAATTATGAGAATGATTTATGAAATATGGGTAATTGTTTATCGACTTATGAAATATGAAAATTTCCTTACTATATGGGAGGATTTTCCACTAAAGAGCCTATCATTACTCTATATCAATGATGTTGCAAGACTTTGTGGAGAAACTTTTTCAATAGTGTCTGATCATGATCTACGATTTACATCAAAATTCTGGTAATGTTTTTAGAAATATTTGGATACTGAGCTTTGACTGAGGACTGCTTATCACCCTCAAACTGACAGGCAATTAGAAATGAAGATCTCTACTTTTGAAGTCATGTCAATATCATGATCAATTGATTTTCAATGTATGTGGGATCAGTATTTACCTTTGATGGTGTTTTCCTACAATAGTAGTTTCCATTCGTGAATTAAAATGGAACCATATAAAGCATTGTATGAAAAGAGATATCATGAACCAACTTGTTGGGATGAAGTTGGAGAAAAAAAACTTGGGGGTCTAGATCTTGAGGAGGAAACAATAGTGAAGGTAAATGCTATTCATGTTCATATAAATAAAGTTCATGTAGATAAAAAATCTATGTGTATAATTAAAGTAA
This sequence comes from Viscum album, assembly GCA_963277665.1. Lineage (NCBI taxonomy): Eukaryota > Viridiplantae > Streptophyta > Magnoliopsida > Santalales > Viscaceae > Viscum > Viscum album. Next base: position 2,101,872,014 of record OY728140.1, on the reverse strand, counting down.
GGATTTGGTATTCCCAGCGGGAGATCATGTTTTCTTAAGAGTACTTCAATGGAAGGGTGTTATAAGATCTGGGAAGAAAGGAAAACTGAGACCTAGGTACATAGTTCATTTTATAATTTGGGAGAGAATTGGAGCTGTTTCATATCATTTGACTATGTAGCCTAGCATGTATAAAGTACATAATGTGTTCTATGTCTTATTATTGAAATGTACATGCCAAACCCAACACATATCTACACATTTTAAGGTGTATAATTGGAACCTGAACCTATCTTACTATGAATAGCCAATCCGGATTCTGGACACTAAATAAAAAGTGTTACAGAATTGACTGACCTGACTGATAATGATAAATTGGAAAAATCATAAAATTAAAGAGGTAACATAGGACCCTGAGGAACATAGGATGAAAAACTACACAAATATTTTTGTGAGGTAACATTATAGGAAATTTGAGGACAAAATTTTTCAGAGGGAATAATGTAACACCCCAATATTTTGAAAATAAATATTTAAGGCATAAAACATTGAGTTTCAAAAAAACACCACTTTTTTATATCCTAGCTAGTAAACATAATTTTTCTACCTCTGTTGTTTGAATTTTGAAATACTGACATACACAATTATGTTCAGTAAGATATTTAGAATCTAATAAGATAACCAAAATTTTTAGCAAATAGTATCATACCCTTAATAATAGTAATACAAACCTTATAAATATTAAATCATATTAATATTTTATTCCCTTAATGTTATAATATAATGAGATCTTGATTAATTTTTCAAGGTGATATTAAATGAATTATTGTTTTAAAATTATTATTTTTTAAATAATTATGATTTTATGTAAAAATTAAATTATTAATATTTATAAACATATTTTCAAAAAATTGAGTTCATTTTTGAATTAAACGCATTGAAAAATAGTCAAGATGATTTTTTTTGGATTTTTCAAAAATACTAGAATTTTTTATGAATAGAAAAATACTATAATTTATTATATATATATATTATCAGTTAAATTAATTATTCCTAGAATCATGGATGATGTTAGATCACATGGTTAGAAATAACATGCCCATATTACTATTCTTAGTCACAAGAATATATAAAAACATTCTTCTTTGTAAAATAATAAAATAATGAGTAAAATAATGGAAAAACCCCCTCTCCTTCACTATAATCCCCCTTACTCCATCTTATATTCACTCCAATAAAGCCTTGTTCCTTGTCTAAATTATTCTCAAATATCCTCCCAAGATCCTCCCTATAATCCATCAACTCTTCATCCCAAAAAAAGTCCAAAACCTCTCCCTTAAAGAGGCTCTCAAGAAAGATTACCTCAAGAGGTAAATTCCTCTTATCATTTTTTTTATTTCAAGTTTTTTTCTTTTCATTTTCTTTCTTGACCACATTTCTTCCAATTTTTTGATGACTCTATTACCTTACATGTACAGGAATATTTTTATAATAAAGGAATAATTATATCTCACCTCTCATTTACCCTTCTTTTATACTAGAAATGAAAACACCATTCAAGATGTGTTAATTTATCACATTAAAGGATAGAGAGTTTTCAATTTCTATTACCATCATCAATTATAGAGATAAAACAGTTTTTATGGTTGAAACAGACTATAATATATATATTAAAACATATATAATGTTTTGGAAACCTTTATTAAACATGATATTAATTTTTAAATAAAAATAAGTTCAGTGTGATCAAGAAACGCCAATTAACCCAAACAATTGTCATTAAAGTTTTATTTAATGGTTCATCGTCACTCAGAATAATGAAGAAACTTTTATAGCTATATAATATTTCTGTCGTTAAATAATATCATACAACTTCAATTTTGTAAAACCATTTTCATTCTACACGTTTATCCATACATGAATGTAAGTAAACTGACCATGAACACTGAGAAGAAAATACTCCCAAACAAGGAAATTGAATCACTTTACACATAAAAAGGTAATGAATGAACCTAAATAAGGTTATAGTGAATAAATTAAATGTTTAGGAGGTTCTATATCATTAATTTAAAATCCTAAATTTAATTATTCAGGCCATTAAGATGAAGTGGTAAACACATTTATTCTTAAGGTATGAGTTTTCTACCAAAACCTCCACTTTCATTGTGGTTAATCTTATCATCTCCTAATATATTCTATGAGAATGTTCTATATATGTGTAAAACCCATAATCATACTTCAAATTTTGGGTTTTATATTTCTAAAAAGTATTTTTCACAAATTATTCATAGAACAAAAGCCAGATTCAAGGGGATTTCTCAAATATTTTACCTATATTTAACGACACTATATAATATGTTTTTAGTTAACATTATCTTTTTTAAAAAATGAAATTTATTTTGAAAATAATATCTCACTTAACTTATGGTTTTGTATAATGATTTTTCCAAAATATATCTTCTTTTCAAAGTAAATTATTATTTATCTCAAGGATTACTTGATGATTTTATAAGAGAAATTTCATTTTCTTCAACACTCTTATTGATTATTATATATTATTATGATTAATATTTTATGATATCATCTACCATATTTAATTGAAGGATTTTTTAATACCATAGAAAATTATGTGTAATATATTTTCATTTTAATGAGAATATTTTGGTACCAGGCTCTGATATGGCATGTGATTCGGAGGCCCGGAGAGGCTGAAACATATTTTTTAAATTTATTTAATGTAAATTAAATAATCTTGCGATTGAAGTTTTATATCTTTTGAACCGTTCCCCGGATCGAAAATCTTAGGGATCCTTTGATTTTAGAATGCCATGATTTTTCTAGGAATGGCCTAACATTGGCTAGTACATGATGATCGAAAAAGATAAATATCATAATTTTAATGAAAAAGATAAAATAAACATAAAATATTATTATTTTTATTTTATTCAAATGGTTTCACTACGACGCAACAAATGGTCAGTGCTGTGGTGAAACTATTAGGTGACGCTGACTCATTATTGAATATCATTAATGAAACAGCGTCAAGACGTGAAGCACGTCTCCCACCTATGATTAATTAGAATTATAGGGTTGTCAAACTACCATGGAAAAACATATGGCATTGAAAATAATTCTCTATATCTATCTGATGTTGAAGAACACTCATGGATAATGATATTGGATCCTAGGATTGACGAGTATTGGTAAACACTAGTGGATCACTGATCAAAAAATGTAAATGAACAACAACGAATCATGGATCAATGAATGACAACGAATGATAACAATTCAAGAATTGACAAAGATTCGGATCACCCTCCTTTGTCAATGATAGAACTAAAATCTAGGCATGGGTTACCTTGGTGTTTTCATTTTCCCAATGTTGTTTTTTTCCAAATGAAGAACGTGGATAAACCCACGAATTGGTTGACCTGTGTATCGGTTGTTCTTCTGGGTTGGGAATTGATGATTTTAGGGAGATTCAAGATTTTATATATGTGTTAGATTTATGAAACATAATTGATAAATATTGTAAATTCTAACAGGGATGGATCATGCCAACACAAACTAGACCTTAATCCCTCTGTAATCAGATGTTCTTGTGCTCATTGTGATCAAAACTACAGAACGATGGAAATGGGACCCCAAGGTCATTGTAGTGATGGAGGAGAACCAAAAAGGCTGAGGGCATAGAAGGATTAGAGATCGAACTACCAGAGCAGACCCGGTGGTCCAAAAAAGAAATTTCTGGCACGACACCACCTACGCGGGGGCGGCCGCATGGAGGATGCAATGCCACTTAGGTGCCGCATGCGAAGGTCAGAGACCGACCATCACTAGCCACACTAGAGGAGGGGGTTCACCACAGTGGAGTAGAGACACAACCTGTCAGCCATGGGGGTGGGTGGACGTGACACCATGTGAGAAGAGTGTACAACTCATTTGGGAAGCGTGCATATATGAGGGGCAGTAGGGTTGACCGAATATGCATGACCCTTTCCAGACCAGATGTGTACACCCCCATCCAGACCGGCAAAGCCTCTCTAGGACGATCTAGGCTGCCCAAGTGGCCCCTTCAGTTCCATGAGCCAGTCTGTTTTACTGGACGAGGAACGCCAGTTAATAGCAGGCCATATAGGCAACTATGTGGCTCGGGATGGAAAAAGAGACTAGCCCACCAGAGTGGACCAGGCCAGATAAAACCGGTTACTTGGGTGACCCGACAGACTCGACCCACGACCATCCTGGGATGGGTCCAGGGAGGCCTAATTAGTCGGATAGACAAGTTGGGTCATGTGGGACCCCATGACTTTTTAGTCGGGTCGGTCCGAAACAATCAGATCGGGTCCAGATGCGACCAGACCCTATTTACCAAAAAAAAATATATATGTCAATCTAGGTATCTGATTGATGCGACATGTAAGAACTCGTGTTTTTCCGGACTGCAGTTTAGAGCATAAATTTGAATTTTTGCTGGTGGATGCTTGTGAGGGGTAAAATGGTCATCTTCCCCTACCAAATGATCTCAGATAATTTTTTTGACAACTTCATTGGTCTCGGAATAAGGTGTTTACCCTTGGACAATATTTTGGCGGAATTCTGAGCTGTTCAAATTTTGGCGGAATATTTAATTTTTAATATTACTAAATTAAATATTAATTTATTCACACAAGTTTGTTTAGTTATAACCTTTAAACGGAGCATCGGATTTAGATTCCGTCAGCACCGTTGAGTCAGTAATGGGGAATTTAGCATAGGGAAGGCATAAACTCATGTCGGGCGTTGGGGCCGACCCAAGCCCCTTTTTCATCCTTTTCTTTTCTTCCTTTTCTTTTATTATTATATTTTCTTTTCTCTCTCTTCCTACCTCCTCATTCTTGTGCATGCACCATGTGTGGATTCTCCTTCTCCATTACCCATGGGATAATTGGGAGATCGAGAAAATGGAAGAGAAGGAAGGAAAGAGTGGTACCGATTTGAAGCCCTCGATGCGCTGCTTCTGCAAAGGGCAACCGGGAGTCGTGAAATCAACCGAAGCTTCGGCGGTTTCTGCCCAAAGGTAGGTCCTTTTATGTTTTTTCCATAGATCACCTTTAAAAAAGTTTTTTTTATGATTTTAAAGACTTATCTTGCTTTATTTTATGCCCATGGGGCTCGATTTGTTGTTTCGGGGGCGAAAAAGGGCGAATCGGGTGTTTTTAGGGATTTCCCATTGGAAAACCCAGAATACACTACGTGTGTTCTAGGGGAACACGCCAGGTGTTCTTCCTATTTGTGGAAGACAAGATTTTTTTAAGTACACTCCATGTACTTTGAGTACACTCCGTGTAGTGGTGGCCGTGTGGCTGGCTGTGTGGAATAGAACACGATTTTGGTGATTTTTTGAAGTACACATCATGTAGTGGTACATGGGCATGTGTTTGGGTGAAAAAGAATAAGGTGTGACTTTATATGAACAGTACACTCTGTGTAAAATAATGTACATGTCATGTACTCTTACACAGGCTGGCCTAATGGGCTCCTGGCCATGTACTCTGGCCATGTACTGCTCCAATTTAGTAATTCTGGGATATCTTGTGCTCTAAAAGTCAGAATTGGGCATGTGAGTAGTCTATTATGAGCATTTTTTCATGTAGAACGATATGGGGGAATCATTTTGACTTTTAGAGGTCATAAAATGGGAGTTTTGTGGGTTTTTATCTAAATGGAGGGGTTCTTCCTCCAATTATCGAGTCCAGTCGTCACCTGAGGGTGAGACTTGGCGAGGTTGCTAGGTTGGGTGTTTGGACCAACTTAGTAGACACCTTTAATTTGAGATGATCTCTTATATATCTTCGGTAACCTTTCTTTAGAGGATGTTTCCCTTGTGAGATGTGCCTTTCTGGCCTAAGAGGTCGTGAGACTGGATGCTTCTAAGGGTCCCCTGAGGGATGCCTTGCTTCTATGCTAAACTCGGGAGTCCTTGTAGGAACTCTCTCATGTCTTATTTGAGAGGACCCCTGTTATGGGTTGCCTCATTTGTTCTTCATTCGAGGATCTTTTGTAGGATTCATCTGTGACAAGGATCCAGTGTAGGATCCCCTCTCTCTAGTTATCTGGAGGATCTTGAGTAGGATGACTCCTTGGTGTTTGACTTGTGGGACACGATGGGTGCCCGTTGTTTGACCGACCTGAGTTGTTACTTTGGGTTGGGGTAAAGAAGGTGTTTGGGTGTCATATAGAACCCGCGTCAAGCTAGTAATCCTATGGTGTTATTTTTTTAGTGTTGGGTTGGGCGTTCAGACACCCTCACTGTTTGTTTATATCTGAATTGGTTTTGATGATGCTGTAGTGGTTACAAGTGGTGCTTCCTGGTTTGTGGCTGTTGAGCCTGATGTGAGGCGTCTTATTTTTTGTTGGGAATCCTACTTTTCCTCGTGTTCCTGAGTAGTAAGTGGTATGATGTTTATTTTTCAACTGTTGAGTTGATTTTGTGTGTCGTTGTGCTACGAACCCACGGCTGGGGTGTCGTATGGCTGAGGCCTTTGCTGAAAGATATATATAATTTCATAGATAATATAATGATGAGTTAAAACTACTCTTTGGGATCACTGCTTTGATCCAGAAGAATCCTGAGTGGTGCGTTCCTCTGTTTAGTCATTTGGCCAGGACACCCGAGGGTATTCCATGTTTATATTGAGAATTACTTTTGCCTTTAAAGGATTAGTATATAAAGTTATTGTTATGCTTTGGGCTTGGCCCGTTTACTTGCGCCTGAGGGAAGTGTTTTACTTTATCCTGAGGGCGTTGTTTTCTTAGCCTAAGGTTGTGGTTTTATTATATTAGGCTGAGGGCAAGTTGATATTTAGCCTGATGGCATGGTCATATATATAGCCCGAGGGCAAGGCCTGAGGGCAAGGTTACTGACTCGTCTGAGGGAAAGGCCCAAGGGCAAGGATTTCGCCTGAGGGAATGGCTCAAGGGAAAGGTTACTGATTCTCATGAGGGAAAGGCCTGAGGGAAAGGTTACTGATTCTCATGAAGGAAAGGATTGAGGGCAAGGTTCTATTTATCCTCAGGGCGTGGTTTTGTTTAGCTTGAGGGCAAGGTTCTGTTTAGCCTGAGGGCTTGGGTTTGGTTGAATTGTTCAGAGTTATATTTCCGGCATTGGCCGAAGCAGGTACATGTTGATGGGATTACAGACCCAGAGATCGACTTAATGATACATGGCTTGAGTGGCACGACGTCTAGTTAAATGCCCTTGCACAGGATGTCTAGGAGATCGGGCTTATGGTCCCAAGGATCGACTGCTGATGTGGTTTAATTTTATTTGAATCACATAATCATGAATATTCATATTTACATATATATATATATATATATGTATAGGTATGGGACTATACATGTGTATGAATATAGATATGGACATCCATGGTGGCACTTGCCCAGTTGACATGGATTACATACCCTGAGTTCATCTGTGGTTGCACGTTTGGTTTACTTCCTTTTGTTGTGTTCCATTTAGGCTGAGCACGTTGTTGTTCCATACACTTTTAGCAGCACAATTGTAGGTTGATTGTCGGGGTGACCTACTGAGTTTATTTCTCACCCCTGTATGTGCAACTCAGTGTACATGTAGAACTTGTGTATTTTTTTTTAGGTTGAGCATGAGTTGCATGGTGGATGTGGCTGAGGCCTAGTGTTGTATGATCGAATGGAGCTACTGGAGTGGTACTACTGATCGGGATACTGCCAGTTTGACAATGTATGGATATCGGGTATGTGGATTGGATTGAAGTTAGTAGCAGATCCCTGTACTTTTAATTTCAGTTTATTTTGTACTTGTATCTGTATGGTGGGATAGTGGGTGACCAGTTTTGTATTGTATTACATAGCTGTTCGGGCTTTTACAACATTTTACTATTACAGCTAGTTCTATTTCTGTTGTTTACTACTTTCGTGCTCTGTTTACTTTCCACAGTGTATGATACTTAGTTAATTCCATTATTTTCTTACTCTAGTATGAGTTCATAGGCACCCCACTATCATACCCTAGGCCCTCACTGCTAGTCGGCAGCCTCTGGCGTATGGGGAGGCGCGCTTGAGGCCTTGTGGTGAACCGGCTCGGGGCACTGGTTTAGTGGCTTCTGGTTCGGGATGTTACGAAGTGGTATCAGAGGGAGGATTCTTTCTTGGTATTTACTATTTGGGATATGGCAGACATGAGTATTATGAATGTTTCGGAACCTGTGATGGATATCGGGATGGTGCGTCGAGAACACATGTTCCGGTAAGAAGTCCTGGTTGCCAGGTTTTGGGATTGGTGTTCTGATTTTGCGAAGTTATAGCTGTATATGATTTTCATCTTGAGCGACGCACATGTTGTGTGGTGTTTTTATTTACTATGGATCTCTGGATCATGGCCATTGGTAAGATTACAGTGATGGATTTTGACTCTTGGCCTGCAAAGGCAAGAGGTGTCTCATGCATCATACTAGGCACATAGGATTCACAGCATATAGGCCTGCTAGTGTGTGATTTTACTAATGACTGAGACCTTTGGGTTTGCTTGCACATACTTTTTACTCCGATGGCAAGTTGTGTGGATCTAAGTTGAGGCGTTTTGGTTGAGGTTGATGAATCAGTACTTGTGCATAGGTGGTGCTGTGACGCCGTTGGTCTATGTGGCACGTGATGGATTTCTGTTTAATCCTTATTGGGTGTTGTTTCTCAGGTTTGTGGCTATCTAGTCGGATCGTTGAGAACAATGTCGAGAGATACCAATGATTTTCTTGTAAACATGACCTCCTTGGGGCATTCCCATATACAGATACCCAATGAGTGTCAGTTCGGTTTCTCTTCTGCTTGGGTTGTGAACTCTAGGGATTAGTTCCTTCTGAGGATGCTTGGAGAGGATCAGGGCCCTTGTAGGTTGTTTTTTTGATATTTTTTTCATTGTGATCATTACCATCATTTAATAGGTTTTGGATATTTTGGACTAGGTGGTTAGACCTTGTGACCCAGTAGTGAGGATTTTTTGTAGGGATAGGTGGAAGACCTAGGGACCCTTGGTTTTGACTCGAAACTTTGTAGGTAGATGTCTGTTTTGTTCTGGGGAAACCTGTTTGAGGTTGGTGGACCCGTGCTTGAATCTTGGTCATTTTTTGGTAGGATGCTAGCGTGGTTTGGAGGGAGTTGGGCATGTCTTTAGTGAAATATTAGTGTACTCCAATTAGATACGATCATGCACTATCTTGATTCATCATGAGTATGATGAGAGAGCTTCCGCCCTATGCTGATCTCCTTTTTCTTTTCTATGGTTCTTCCCTGTTGAGGATGAAACCTGTTCTGGTTGTGCTCTTGGAGCGGTGTAAGGAATGACATATGGTGGGGAGTGCACCATTGGACCTTTGAGGGTGGTTATCATTGTTTTGGTAAAACTTTATTGTTTTCCTAGATCTTATGATCTCAGGGTTTTCTTTTAAGACGACGATAAGGGTATTCTTATGGTGGGGAGTACCAGATCTGTCGTAGTTGAATATCTTCTGCGTAGAAGGTAGTTGTTAACGATATAAGGCTAGTCGTTGGAATGTCTAGATAGCTTTTTTTTTTGCAGATTCTTGGGTTATGAGTATGGCTGTTGGTTCTTTCACTAGGCTTCTCGGGGACGAGGAGGTTTATGGTGGGCAGTTTGTAAGAACCCGTGTTTTTCTAGACTGCACTTTTGAGCAGAAATTTGAATTTTTGTTGTTGGATGTTCGTGAGGGGTAAAATGGTCATTTTACCCTACCAGATGATCTTGGATAATTTTTCTAACAAGTCCATTACTCCCATAATAGGATTTTTACACTAGGACAGAAGTTTGGAGGAATTCTGAGCTGTTCGAATTTTGGCGGAATAGTTAATATTTAATATTAATAAATTAAATATTAATTTATTCATGCGAGTTCATTTAGTGATAAATTTTAAACGGAGCATTGGATTGAGATTTTGTCGGTGCCTTTGAGTCTAGAATGGGCAGTTTATCCTAGGGAAGACATAAACTCATGTTGGGCGCCGGGGCCGGCCCGGGCCCCTTTTTCTTCCTCTTCTTTTCTTCTTTTCTTTTCTTTTCTCTCTCTTCCTCCATCCTCCTTCATTCTCACACACCATGTGTTGATTATACTTGGCCGTGTCCCATGGGAGAATTAGGATATCGAGAAAATGGGATAGAAGGAAGGCAAGAGTTGTACCGATTCGAATCCATCGACGCGCTGATTCCGCAAAGGGCAACCGGGAGCCGTGAAATCAACCAAAGCTTCGGCAGTTTCCGCCCAAAGGTAGGTAAATCTATGTATTCTACATAGATCCCTTTTAAAAAAGTTTTTTAAGTTTTTAATGACTTATATTGCTTCCTTGTTTTCCCATGGGCCTCGATCTGTTGTTTTGGGGGAGAAAACGGGCGAATTGGGCATTTTTAGGGATTTCCTCTCGGAAAACCCAGTATACACGGCGTGTGTTCCAGGGAAACCCGCCCTGTGTTATTCCTGTTTGGGGAAGACAAGTTTTTTTAATGTACACTCCGTGTAATTTGAGGACACGTCGTGTAGTGGTGGCCGTGTGGCTGGCCATGTGGAATATAACACAGTTTTAGTGTTTTTTTTGAAGTACACGCCATGTACAGTAATGTACATGTCGTGTTGTGGTTCATGGGCATGTTTTCAGGTGAAAAAGGACATGGTGTGACACTATGTGAACCTTAAACACCATTTACAGTAATGTACAGGCTGTGTACTATTACACAGGCATGCTCAATGGGCTCTGGCCATGAACTCTGGCCATGTACTGCTCCAGTTTAGTAAATTTGAGATATCTTGGGCTCTGGAAGTCAGAATTGGGCGTGTGAGTAGTCATCTTTGTGAATTCTTCCATGTAGATCACGATGGTGGAATCCTTTTGACTTTTAGAGGTCATATAAATGTGGTTTTGTGTATTTTTATCGAAATGGAGGGGTTCTTCCTCCAATTATCGAGTCCAGTCGTCACCTGAGTGTGGGACTTGGCTAGGTTGCTAGGTTGGGTGTTCAGACCAACTTAGTAGACACCTTTAATAGGAGATGATCTTCTATTTACCTCTTGTAACATTTTTTTAGAGGACGTTTCCCTTGTGAGATGTTCCCTTCTGGATTAAGAGGCTGTGATATGGGATGCTTCTAAGGGTCCCCTGAGGGATGCCTAGCTTCTGTGCTGAACTCGGGAGTCCTTGTAGGAACTCTATCACGTTTTCTTTGAGAGGACACCTGTTATGGGTTGCCTTTTTGTTATTCATTCTAGGATCTTACGTAGGATTCCTCTTTGATAAGGATCCCATGTAGGATCCCTTCTCTCTAGTTATATGGAGGATCCTGAGTAGGATGACTCCTTGGTGTTTGACTTGTGGGACCCAGTGGGTGCCCGTTGTTCGACTGACCTGAGTTGTTACGTCGGGTTGGGGTAGAGAAGGTGTTCGGGTGTCCTTTAGAACCCATTCCAAGATAGTAATCATATGGGGTTATGTTTTTAGTATTGGGTTGGGTGTTCGACCACCCTCACTATTTGTTTATATCTGACTTGGTTTTGCTGATGCTGTAGTGGTTACCAATGGTGCTTCATGGTTAGTGGTTGTTGAGCCTGACGCGAGGCATCTTCTTATTTGTTGGGATACCTACGTTTCCTTGTGTACATGAGTAGTAGGTGGTCTAATGTTTATTTTCCATCTGTTGAGTTGATTTTGTGTATCGTCGTGCTACAAACCCATGGTTGTGGTGTCGAATGGATGAGGATTTTGCTGAAAGATATCTAGAATTTTATTGATAATATAATGATGAGTTTAAAACTACTTTTTGGGATCACTGCTTAGATCCAGGACCATCCCGAGGGGTGCATTCCTCTGTTTAGCCATTTGTCCCGGATACCCAAGGGTATTCCATGTTTATATTGAGCATTACTTTTGCCTTGAAAGGATTAGTATATAAATTTCTTGTTATGCTTTCGGCTTGGCCCAGTTACCTGCACCGGAGGGTAGTGTTTTACTTTAGCCTGAGGGCGTTGTTTTCTCAGCCTGAGGGCATGGTTTTATTATATTATCCAGAGGGAAAGTTGATATTTAGCCTGAAGGAATGGTGATATATAGCCTAAGGGCAAGGCCTGAGGTCAAGGTTAGTGATTCACCTGAGGGAAAGGCATGAGGGCAAGGTTACTGTTTCTCCTGAGGGCAAGGCCTAAGGGCAAGGTTACTTATTCACCTGGGGGCAAGGCCTGAGGGTAAGGTTACTGATTCTCTTGAGGGTAAGGCTTGAGGGAAAGGATCTTTTTAGCCCGAGGGAATGGTTTTGTTTATCCTGAGGGCAAGGTTCTGTTTGGCCTGAGGGCTTGGTTCTGGTTGACTTGTTTAGAGATATATTTCCGACGTTGGCCGAAGCAGGTACATGTCGATGGGATTACAGACCTAGAGATCGAATTAATGGTACACGGCTTGAGTGGCATGACCTCTAGCTCAATTCCCTTGCATAGGATGTCTAGAAGATCCACATTATGGTCCCAATGATCAACTACTGATGTGGTTTCTTGTTATTTTAATCACTTAATCATGAATATTCATATTTACATATATGTGTATAGGTATGGGACTATAAATGTCTATGAATATAGATATGGACATCCATGGTGGCACATTCCCAATTGATAGGGATTACATACCCTGAGTTTAACTTTGGTTTCATGTTTGGCTTACTTCCTTTTGTTGTGTTCCATCTAGGATGAGCACGTTGCTGTTGCATACACTTTTAGTAGCATAGATGTAGGTTGCTTTCGAGGTGCCCTACTGAGATTATTTCTAACCCCTTTACGTGCACCTCGGTGTACGCGTATACCTTGTGTCTGCTCTTTAGGTTGAGCACGAGTTGCAGGGTGGATAGGGCTGAGTCCTAATGTTGCATGATCGAGCGGAGCTGCTCGAGTGGTACTACTGATCAGGCTGCTGCAGTTCGACAATGTCTGGAGATCGGGTATGTGGATTGGCTCAGAATTAGTAGCAGAGCCCTGTACTTTTACTTTCAGTTTATTTTGTACTTGTATCTGTATGGTTGGCCAGTGGGTGACCAGTGTTGTATTGTATTGCATAGTTGTTCGGGCTTTTACAACATTTTACTATTAGAGCTAGTTCTATTTCAGTTGTTGACTACTTCCGCACTCTGTTTACTTTCCACTGTGTATGATACTTTGTTATTACCATTGTTTGCTTACTCTAGTATGAGGGCATAGTCTCCCCACTATCACACCCTAGGCCCTCGCTGCTTGTCGGCAACCTCTAGCGTACGGGGAGGCGCAGTTGAGGCCTTGTGGCGAACAGACTCAGAGCACCGATTTAGTGGCTTCCGAGTCGGGACGTTACCGATTGGTATCAGAGGGAGGATTCATTCCTGGTATTTACTATTTGGGATATAGTATAAAGGATTATTAGGAATGTGTCGGAACCTGTTATGGATATCGAGCTGGTGCATCGAGAACAGTTGTTCCGGTAAGAAGTCCTGGTTGCCAAGGTTTGGGATTGCTATTCTGATTTTGTGAAGTTATGGTTGTATATGATTTTAGCCTTGAGTGATACACATGTTGTGTGGTGTTTTGATTTACTATGGATCTCTGGATCATGGCCATTGGTAAGATGCCAGGGATTGATTTTGACTCTTGTCCAGTAAAGGCAAGAGGCGTCTCATGCATCATACTAGGAACATAGGATTCACTGCATATAGGCCTGCTAGTGTGTGTTTTTACTGATGACTGAGACCTTTGGGTTTTCTTGCACATACTTTTTACTCTGATAGAAGGTTCTGTGGATCAATGATGTGGCATTTTGGTTGAGGCTGATGACTCAGTCCTCGTGTACAGGTGGTGCAGTGACCCCATTGGTCTATGTGGTACATGATGCCTTTTGTTTAACCCTTATTGGGTGTTGTTTCTCAGGTCTGTGACTATCTAGTTGGATCGTTGAGAACAATGTCGATAGATACCAAGGCTTTTCTTGTGAACTGGACCTCCTTAGGATATTCCCATATACAGATACCCGATGAGTGTCATTTCAGTTTCTGTTCTGCTTGGGTTGTGAACTCCAGGGATTAGTTCATTCTGAGGATGCTCAAGGAGAATCAGGGCCCTTGTTGGTTGTGTTTTGTTTTGACTTTTTGGTCAGTGTGATCTTTACTGTCTTTTGAGACGTTTTGGATCTATTGGTCTAGGTGGTTAGAGCTTGTGACCCAGTAGTGAGGCTTTTTCTTTAGGTCTAGGTTGAAGACCTAGGTACCCTTGGTTTTGACACGAACCTTTGTAGTTTGATGTCCATTTTGTTCTGGGAAAACCTGTTTGAGGTTGGTTGATCCATGCTTGAATCCCAGTCAGGTTTTGGAAGGATGCTAGCGTGGCTCGGAGGGCGCTGGAAACGCCTTCAGTGAAATCTTAGTGTACTCCTATTAGAGATGATCATGCGCTATCTTTAATCGTCTTGAGTATATTGAGAGAGCTTCGGCCCTATGCTGAGCTCCTTTTTCTTTGCTATGGTTCATCTCTGTTGAGGATGAAATATGTTCTGGTTGTGCTCTCAGAGTGGTGTAAGGAATGACAAATGGTGGGGAGTGCACCATTGGACCATTGAGGGTGGTTATCCTTGTTATGTTTAAACATCAGTGTTTTCCTGGATCTTTTGAGATCAGAGTTTTCTTTTAATATTACGATAATAGTATTCCTATGGTGGGGAGTACCAGATCAGTCGTAGATGAATATCTTCTCCATAGAAGGTAGTTGTTAATGCTATAAAGCAAGTCATTAGACAGTCTAGATAGCTTGTTTGTGTAGATGCTCGGTTTATGAGTATGGTTATTGGTTCTTTAACTGGGCTTCTCAGGGATGAGAAGGTTTATGGTGGGGAGTTTGTAAGAACCTGTGTTTTTCCGGACTGCAGTTTTGAGCCGAAATTTGAATTTTTACTGTTGGATGCTCATGGGGGTTAAAATGGTTATTTTAACCTACCAGCTGATCTCAGATAATTTTTCCGAGAACTCTGTTTTTCCCAGAATAGGGTGTTTACCCTAGGATAGGAGTTTGGAGGAATTCTGAGCTGTTTGAATTTTGGTGGAATTTTTAATATTTAATATTACTAAAATAAATATTAATTTATTCACGCGAGTTCGTTTAGTGATAACTTGTAAAAAAAGCGTCGGATTGAGATGTCGTCTATGCCTTTGTGTCTGGAATGGGGAGTTTACCTTAGGGAAGGCATAAACTCAAGTCGGGCACTGGGGCCGGCCCGAGCCCCTTTTTCTTCCTTTTCTTTTCTTCTTTTCTTTTATTTTCTCTCTCTTCCTCCCTCCTCCTTCTTGCACACGCGCCATGTGTGAATCCTCTATGTCCGTGTCCCATGGGAGAATTGGGAGATTGATAAAACGGGAGAAAAGGAAGGCAAGAGTGGTACCGATTCGAAGCCCTATACGCGCTGATTCTGTGAAGGGAAACCGGGAGCCGTGAAATCAATAGAAGCATCAGCTGTTTCCTCCCAAAGGTAGGGCCGTTTATGTTATCACCATAGATCCCATTTAAACAAGTTGTTTTAATTTTTTAAAGAATTATATTTCTTTCTTGTAGGCCCATGGGGATCGATCTATTGTTTCAGGGGAAAAAACGGGCAAATCGGGTGTTTTTAGGGATTTCCCGTCAGAAAACCCAGTATACACGGCGTGTGTTCCAGGGGAACATGCCGTGTGGTCTCCCTGTTCAGGGAAGACAAGTTTATCTTAAGTACACGCCATGTCGTGGTGGCCGTGTGGCTGTCCCTGTGGAATAGAACACGTTTTTAGTTGTTTTTTTGAACTACACGCCGTGTACAATAAAGTACACGCCTTGTAGTGGTACATGGGCATGTGTTCGGGTGAAAACGGACACAGTGTGACTTTATGTGAACAGTAAACGTAGTGTACAGTAAATTACACAACTTTTACTATTACACAGGCAGGCCCAATGGGCTTTGGCCATGTACTCTGGCCATGTACTGCTCCAGTTTAGTAATTTTGCCATATCTTGGGCTCTGGAAGTCCGAATTGGGTGTGGGAGTAGTTGATTATGAGTGTTTTTCCATGTATATCATGATGGTGGAATCATTTTGACTTTTAGAGGTCATTCATAGGGGGTTTTGTGGGTTTTTATCTAAATGGAGTGGTTCTTCCTCCAATTATCGAGTCCAGTCGTCACCTGAGGGTGAGACTTGGCGAGGTTGCTAGGTTGGGTGTTCGGACCAACATTGTAGACACCTTTAATATGAGATGACATGTTATCTATCTCTTGTAACCTTTCATTAGAGGATGTTTTCCTTGTGAGACGTGCCCTTTTGGCCTAAGAGTCCATGAGACCGGATGCTTCTAAGGGCCCCCTGAGGGATGCCTTGCTTCTGTGCTGAACTCGGGAGTCCTTGTAGGAACACTCTCATGTTTTCTTTGAGAGGACCCCTGTTATGGGTTGCCTCTTTTGTTCTTCATTCGAGGATCTTATGTAGGATTCCTATTTGATAAGGATCCCGTGTAGGATCCCTTATCTCTAGTTATTTGAAGGACCCTGAGTAAGATGACTCCTTGGTTTTTGACTTGTGGGACTCGGCGGGTGCCCGTTGTTTGACCGAACTGAGTTTTTACATTGGGTTGGGGTAGAGAAAGTTTTTAGGTGTCATCTAGAACTCATGCCAAGACAATAATCCTATGGGGTTATGTTTTTAGTGTTGGGTTGGGCGTTCTGCCACCCTGACTGTTTGTTTATATCTCACTTGGTTTTGCTGATGCCGTAGTGGTTACCAAAGGTGCTTTCTGGTTAGTGGCTGTTGCGCCTAACGCGAAGCGTCTTCTTATTTGTTGGGATACCTACTTTTCCTTGTGTTCTTGAGTAGTAGGTGGTATTATGCTTATTTTCCAACTGTTGAGTTTATTTTGTGTATCGTCATTCTACGAACCCATGGTTGGGGTGTCGTATGGATGAGGCCTTTGCTGAAAGATATCTAGAATTTCATAGATAATATATTGATGAGTTAAAACTACTGTTTGGGATCACTGCATGGATCTTGGACAATCCTGAGGGGTGCGTTCCTCTATTTTCTCATTTGGCCTGGATACCCGAGGGCATGCCATGTTTTTATTGAGCATTAAATTTTCCATGAAAAGATTAGTATATAAAGTTCTTATTATGCCATGGGCTTGGCCCGGGTACTTGAACTTGAGGGAAGTGTTTTAATTTAGCCTGAGGGCATTGTTTCCTTATCCTGAGGGAGAGGTTTTATTATATTGGCCTGAGGGAAAGTTGATATTTATCCTGAGGGCATGGTGATATATAGCTTGAGGGCAAGGCCTGAGGGAAAGGTTACTGATTCACCTGAGCGCAATGTTACTATTTCACATGAGGGAAATGCATGAGGGCAAGGTTACTGATTCTCCTAAGGGAAAGGCTTGAGGGAAAGTTTACTAATTCACCTGAGGGAAAGGCCTGAGGGAAAGGTTCTGTTTAGCCTGAGGGCGTGGTTTTGTTAATCCTGAGGGCAGGGTTCTATTTAGCTTGAGGGATTGGTTCTGGTTGACTTGTTCAGAGATATATTTCTGGCGTTGGCCGAAGCAGGTACATGTCGAAGGGATCATGGACCCAGATATCGACTTAATGATACACGGCTTGAGTGGCACTATGTCCAAGTCAATTCCCTTGCACAGGATGTCCAGGAGATCGGGATTATGGTCCCAAAGATCGACTGCTGATGTGGTTTCTTGTTATTTGAATCACTTAATCATGAATATTCATATTTACGCATATGTGTATAGGTATGTGAATATACATGTGTATTAAAATAGTTATGGACATCCATGGTTTCACTTTCCTAGTATACATGGATTACATACCTTGAGTTCAACAGTGGTTACACTTTTGGTTTACTTCCTATTGTTGTCTTCCAGCTAGGCTGAACACGTTTCTGTTGCATACACTTTTAGCAGCACAGTTGTAGGTTTCTTGTCAGCATGCCCTACTGAGAGTATTTCTCACCCCTGCACGTGCACCTTGGTGTACGTGTAGATCTTGTGTCGGCTTTTTTAGGTTGAGCATGAGTTTCATGGTGGATGGGGCTGAGGCCTAGTGTTGCATGGTCGAGCGGAGCTACTCGAGTGGTACTACTGATCGGGATGCTGCAGTTCGACAATGTCTGGAGATCAGGTAGGTGGATTGGCTCAGAGTTAGTAGTAGAGCCATGTAATTTTACTTTATGTTTATTTTTTAATTGTATCTGTATGGTTGGCCAATGGGTGACCAGTGTTGTATTGTATTGCATTGCTGTTCGGGCTTTTACAACATTTTACTATTACAACTAGTTCTATTTCAGTTGTTTACTGCTTCTGCACTCTTTTTACATTCCACTGTGTATGATACTTAGTTATTTATGTTGTTTTCTTACTATGGTATTAGGGCATAGTCTCCCCACTATCACACCCTAGGCCCTCGCTGCTAGTCGGCAGCCTCTGGTGTACGGGGAGGCGTGCTTGAGGCCTTGGGGAAAACCGGATCAGCGCACCGGTTTAGTGGCTTCCGAGTTGGTACGTTACACGAAGTTAGTGGAATGGATACCCTTGTAAGGAGGCGGTCCATTTGGAATACTCTGGTCGGTCCAAAAAAGTAGGACTGGGTCGAGATGCGATAAATCCCTATTTATAAAAAGGGTTGTGTCATTCAAACCATGTGCCCGATCGACAAACCATCTACGACAATGAGACCCTTCAAACGAGGTGGTCCTTCTGAGATACTATATGTGAGTTTTGGCAGAGGTTGTCATATGACTGGGTTAGATCGTACCAGAATCCCACCTGACCCTTTTTACAAAAAAAAACATATCTTTTAGACTGGGAATCCGATTGATGCACTGTTTGTGTCCTTATAACCCTTACGACTATATGCTCCTTTGGGTTAATCTATATGGGACTTCATTGAGATTAAGTTATGACCTATGGAATGATTATTAGATCCTATTGGATCAAGCATGATAAGTGCATGAATCATGTGGCTGGCTGTGATGTGAAGAATGAAGAGAGACCCTTTGTGGATCAACAACAAAGTGACCCTTCATATATTAGAAATAGAGTGACCCTTCATGGATTAAAAACTGAGTGATCCTTCCTGGATCAAAAATAGAGTGACCCTTTGTGGATAAACATGAGAGATATCCTTCGTAGATCAGCAACAAAGTGACCTTTTTTGGCCAACAACAGAGTGAGCCTTCGTGGATTAGCATCCATGGATTAGAATGAGAGCAACCCTTCACAGGTCAACAGTAGTTTGACCCATCATGGATCAACCACAAAGCAACCTGTCATGGATCAGGAGAATATGGATCTTTCATGGATCAGCAACAGAGTGACCTTTAGTGGATCAATAGCTGAACCTCTCAACAAAATTTTCTGATCTAGTCTAATGAAAAATCCTATTTACTTCTGTACTTATGTTATACCTCATTTGAGTTGTGTATTTTTCATTGTGATTTACATTGAAATCATACATTGTAGTATATTCCTTTGGAGATTTCTATGAGAGTTGAGTTGGTATTGAGGTTCCTAATGAGTATTGTTATAATCACCCCTACACGGGATTCACCCAAACCTATTGCATCTTGTGATGATGATAGAAAACTATGACTAGGAATTTGGGGAACTGTGTCTAGACAGTGCATAGAGGTGGATAAATAGACGCGGTGTGATGCAGTGACATCCAATAGTGAGTTGTACACACCCTTCAGGTAGGATCCTTAGAGAAAGACCTCTAGATCTTGTACTTCGTATCATATACGTTCATTTTATTTGGGCTGGTATTCTATCCCATTTTACTTTCTATAGTACTTTTACTTGGGGTTGGTTCTACTTTCTACTTACCTTCCGTAGTATGTGTTGTGTGTGTCTGTACAGGATGAAGGTCAGTGAAATAATTTTTTTGATATTCCTTTTTGGTGCTAGTCACCATCCCCTGGACTATTGGAAGGCTAGCTTGGGGTAGTTAATGAAATGGGCACTGGGAGATGAGTCATTAAAAAGTGGAATCAGAGGTAGTTACCTTCTACTAGAAGAACTAAGAGTCTATATTTTTGATGAGGCAATACTTTGAAGTGTTTTTAGTTCAACTTTCAGGCCAGGAATTATAGTGTCACTACATTGGCTGATGTATCTATACACCAAGATACTAAAATATTTTTTTTTGACTTGGTAGACGAAATCACTAGTTGTATGTGTTTTCTAAAATCATTTCTCTTGATATCTTTGAGTCATCTCATCATGTATAACTTAACTGACCATGGTCAATCTTGAATTCCACCAGGATGTATCTATATAGATAGTCATCTAGGATTCCAGTGAGGGATCATGATGATGGTCCACAGAGAGACGAGGCGTTGGTGTAGGGACCAGTTCCAGAGATAACACCACCGGTTGGTGTAGAAGAGTCGCACCACCAATAGAGAAGAAGTTGCAAAATGATTTTCCCTAAAAGTATGCATGATGACTGAGGAAATTTCACGAGTTATAGAGGAAGAGACCATTGAGGTTTTGAGTCGAGACAGATCCTCAATAAGTTGAAAATTAGATGGAGGTGGTGACGCGAGTTTTCTGCCCTGTGAAGACACCTCCAAACTAGATGGCAGTTTTAGCCATTATACATCTATAGGGAAATGTAAGGAGATGGTGGATCTTTAAACTCTATAGGACAACCACATGATACTAGATAAGTACTGTGAGACCCCATGTGTAGTGGACACCTGCAGAGGGGTAGGTTGTGCTTCTCAGGGGGTGGGTAGGGACAGATAGCTTGAGACTGCCCGTCCCACCATATAGATGACCAGTGGATGGTCGAGGGGACACTGAGATAGAGGATCAAATAGTGTGGTCCTCAAAGTGGCAGACATGGATGGGGAGTGGGTTGAGTAGTAGGATGTTGGAGGAGGTATGAGGTATTACCACAACCTCCCCCAAACGGTCCACCACAACCTCCGGGAGTAGGAGGACAAGGGAGGGGCACCTTCAGGAAATGTAGGCCTACGATCATGGTTCTCCAGAGATGATTAGTGGTAAAATTCTTGTCTACTATACCCTAGATACAGTTCTTATAGACATATGTTCCAATCACTGTTTCCTTTCCACTGACCTTGTTCAAAGCTCATAGATTTTGATCAAGCAGTTGGCTTGGTCCATATGATTAGAGACTCCCACAATAGGGGATTCAGTGACCACAGAATGGTTTCATCAATGTTATATTTCTCTATGAGGTGAGAGATTCGACTAGAATATCATAGTAGCAGTGTCAAGAACATACAACGTCACTCTAACTATGTACTACCATGATTCATCCTCTAATTGATTGTTTTAGGTGCACAGTTCTTTGCATCTGCAGAGATGGGAACCAGTTTCCTTTGTCAGCGAGAAAGAAAACAGAGCATCGCAAGATGGGCTTGTATGTAGGATGGTGCAACCGATCATTATTCATATGGATAACATGATGCTTAGTGTGGTTGATGAGACGATTCAACCATTTCCAACAGCGGTGGAAAAACATGAAGACATCATAGAGATTCTGTTTTCCACGAAGAAGACCTCAGAAGTGTGCATGAGACTCTTGAGCATGATATTCCAGTAGTACATAGACCAAATTGTAGTGGTCTTAATTAATGACATCTTGGTGTATTCTGTATTCAAGGAGGAGCATGTGATACACCTGAGGATGGTTTTGGACACACTCTGGGAACATCGTCTTTATGGGAATCTCTCAAAGTGTGAGTTCCAGATACAAAAGTCCATTTCTATAGACACATTATCTTTGTTTCTTTAGTTGCAGTAGATCTAGTGAAGATCGAGGTGGTGCTTGCTCAGGATCCAACCAATATTGTTACTGAGGTTGAGAGTTTACTTCAGCTGGCTAGGTACTAATGGAGGTTTGTACAAGACCTCTACCGAGTAGAATCACCTTTGATATCATTAAAAAAAAGGTAAAACCCATTTTTTGTAAAGAACGATGCCATCATATTTTTTTGAAGTTGTGGTGGAGTTTTAGGAGTGATCCTATATTGAGGCTTCCAGAGGAGGGTAATAACAACGTGGTATTCTATGATGCATCGTGAACCAGGAATTTTTGTGTCTTGATATAGGGACAAGCAGTGTTTTCTTATGGCTCACGACAGTTGAGACTGCATGAGTAGAATGTGACTCATGACCTTGAGTTGATAGCGGTAGTCTACGCACTGAAGATGTGGTGACATAACCTGATGGGAGAGAATTTCATTGTATACTCAGTCCACAAGATTCTGATCTATATATTTTCTCAGAAGGATCTTGATCAGAGACTGTGGTGATGGAAGAAATTTCTTTAGGACTATGAATTAGAGGTAGTCTATACTCCTAGGAAGGGGAACGTTGTGGCACATTCTCTCAACGTGAGATTGAGTTCACAGTTACTGAATGAGGCCTTAAAGTAGTTGTCCTCGCTTCAGATATCATTTTTGGATAGTTAGGAGAGAAATTTTTTTCATTATATGGTAGTTTTCCTTCCACTCCTACATTGAGGTAGGGATGTACAACTCATAGATTCCACTTGTGAGACTACACGTGCTCAGATACTCATAGGGCACACTCATGATGGATTTTCAAATGGTGGGGAGCACATCATCATTTATAGAGAGAGAACTATAATACTAGTGACATTGTGGGAGGATGTGTTGATGTAGGTCCATACATCCTATTTGGGGTTAGATCTAGGTGTGGAAAAGATGTACCAGGATCTCCAATGTTATTACTTGTGGTCCGAGATGAAGAAGTCAGTGGCAGATTTTGTCTCGAGATGCCTCACTTGTCCGCAAGTGAAGGCTGAACACCAGGTTTAACCAGGTTTTACAAAGACCACTGTTTTTCCTGAGTGTGTGGGGGGTGGGGTATTGATGGAATTTGTGACAATATTACCACATACGTCCAGGAGTCACGATACCATCATGGTGATCATTGACTGACTCACCTTGTCATCCCACATCCTACCATTTGAGGACAAGAGATCTGTAGAAGGATTGGGACACCTCTACAGGTAGGTGATAATTCTATTCCATGGAGTCCTATCTAATAAATTCTCAAATCGTGAACCATGCTTTGTGTCCCTGCTGTGAAAGGTATTGTGAGAGTATTTTGGGACTCAGCTTCCTTGAGAACAACTTTTCACCCACATATAGAGGGTCAGACTAAGTGGGCCATTTATACCATGGAGAACATGCTTCATGATTTTTTCCTAGATTTTAGTTGTAGTTTACAGGACCCCCTACCACTAGTAGAGTTTACATACAATACAATTACCACTCACCCATCAGAATAGATCCATTCAAGGCAATTTACAGATGAAAATGCCGATCACTGTTAAGTTATACAGACCCAGGGGATTCCGAACTCATGGGTCTAGAGATGGTACATGCTACCCCTAAGATGGTTAGGTCAGTTGAGAGTGGGTGGAGACTGGAAAAATCTGATAAAAGTCTTATGCATATAAGAAACAAAAACCATGGGAGTTCCAAGAGGTGTACCACATATTCCTAGAGGTCTCCCCTTGATGGGGAGTTAGAGATTGACGGTGGGTCGACTTTCAAGCAATACCTGGTGGAGATAGAGGATTTCTAGGAGAGTATCCATCATGGATGGTCAATTACTCTAGTTCATGCTAATTAGTAGCAAGAGAATCTCTAGAAGATCACATGGGTGTGAGAGGCTCAGATTCATGCTCGGTACCTCTATCACTTTGTTCAAACATGTTTGGATTTATGGGATGTAAATACCTTCTGTGGGGAGGAAGTAATACCATGGAAAATTCCATGTAATATTTTTTCATTTGAATGGGACTTTTTTGGAACCATGCTATGAGACGACACATTATTTCGAGGTTTGGAAAGGCCAGAATGTATTTATAATAATTTTTTAAAGTATGTTTAATAATCGTGAGAGTGGGGTTTTCTATGTTTTGAACCAGTTCCTAGTTTGGAAATTTTAGGGCACCGTTGATTTCAGAAATCTGTGATTCACCTAGGAATGGCCTAGCATCGACCAGCAAGGGTTGTTTGAAAAATATAAATTTTGTACATTAAAAAAAAGAAAAAAAAAGTTAAATTATTTTTAAGTTTATTTTATTCAAATGCTTCCACTATGATGCATCAGCGCGTTAGTGCTGCAGTGCAGCGACAAGGCGACACTGACTCATTAATTAATCTTGTTAATGAATCAGAATGGTGATACAAAACATGTCTGCCACCTCTGATTAATTGGATATCCTGGGTTGACTAACATCCATGGGGAAACCTATATAGATGAGAATCTCTCTCTCTTTATCTCTCGGATGTCGAAAAACACTCATGGAGAACAAGATTGGATCCATGGAATGAAGATCAGTGAAAAATGATAGAGGATCAGAAATATATGAATGGCGAAAAAGGATAGTGGATCATGGATCGAAGAATGGAGACAAATGTAGGAGGATCATAGATTGATGATGATTCAGATTAATCTCCTTCATCAATCAATGATCCAAAATCTTGGTAGGGGTTACCATTGTTTATTCATTTTTCCCCAATTCTTCTTTCGAAATGCCAAATGCAGATCAATCCATGAACAAGTTGATCTACGACGCGGTTGTTTTAGCAGGATGGAATTGATGATTGGATGGAGTTTTGAGACTTGAAATCTGTGTTTGAATTATAAAACCCCATAGATATCAGTTTTTAATTATACTACGGAGTGATTAGCCTAACATGTAAAAGTCCCAAATACCTCAGTAATCAGTCGTTATTGTGTTCATCGTGACCAAAAACTCGGGATGACAGAAATGCAGACACAAGGTCATTGTAGTGATGGTTGTGACGCTAGAAGGCTAAGGATGCAGACAGATTAGATGTCGGAACACTAGTGCAGACCCGGTGGCTTGTGAAAGAAGCCACTAGTGCGGCACCCCTAGTGTAGAGGTGATGGTGACTGCTGGTGATGGATTATAGTGGTGCCACCCAGTTACAGCATGCAGAGATTAGTGGCTGGCCGTGGCCAACCACACTGGAGGAGGTAGCGCGCCCTGTGGCACCCCACGATGGAGTACAGCCACGACCTATCAGCCATAGAGGTGGGCAGACACATCACTGCGTGAGAAGAGTTACCTGCTCATGCATGCCACATGAAGACAGGAGGTGTGGTTGGGTTGACTTACCATGTGTGCCCCCACCTAGATCGGTCATGCATGCCCCCCGCCAGACCGACCGATCTGGTCTGATCTGATCAAGGCTGAACCTTCGAGTCAGGATAGTTGGATTGGGCCACCCATGTCACTTGGTTCGTTCCTTGAGTTGGTCTGTTTTAGCAGACATGGATGATGAGTTAATTTTAGGCTATAGAGGCCATTATGTGGCTCGGGCTGGAAAACAAAAGTGGCCCGCCAAAGCAGGTGGGAAAAAAATAGAGTTTTTGGGTCACCTAGGGGACTAGACCCACGACCATCCAGGGTTGGGTCCAGTGAGGCCCAATGGGCCAGACAGATAGGTTAGGCATGCAGGACCCCGAGCTAGGTTGGTTGGGATGGTACAAACTAGTCAGACCAGGCCCAGATTCGACCGACCCCTATTTAAAAAATTTCTATATCTCTCAAATCAGGCATTCGAGTGACATGAAGTTAGTGGCATTGGGACCCTTGAGATGATGCAGTGATTTTGAAAAACTCTGGTTGGTCCGACCAAGTTGGACCGGGCTGAGATGCGACTAACCCCTGTTTACAAAAAGGGTCGTATCTTTCAGACCTTGCATCTGATCGATACATCGTCTACATCGTTGTGATGAATGCAACAATCCAGTCCTTCTGAGAAAATATAAATGAGTTTTGGCATAGGTTGGCATAAGAATAGGCCATATTAGACCCAAATCCAATAGATCCCTTTTTACAAAAAAAGTCACATCATTTAGGCCAAACATCTGATTGACACGTCATTTGTCGAATTGGAACCTTTATGAAGAGATTGTCCATTGGGTTACTCTATGTGGGATTTATTGGAAATTTAGGTATGAATGATTTATTGAGGAACATATCCTATTAATATCAAGTTTTCTATGTGTGGGAATCTAGTGTCTAGATGTTATGGGAAAAATGAAGAGCGACCCTTCGTGGATCAACAATAGAGCGACCCTTCATGGATCAGTAAAGGAGAGACCCTCCATGCATCAACATGAGAGAGACCCTCCTTGAATTAGAAATAAAACGCCCCTTCATGGATAATCAATGGAGAGACCCTTTTTGGGTCAGCATGAGAGTGACCCTTCATTGACCAGCATGAGAGATACCCTTCATGGATCAGTAGTAATGCAACCCGTCCTGGATCAGCCGAAGAGAGACCCTTCTTGGATCATCAGAAGAGAAACCCTTCATAGATTATCTGGAGAGAGATCCTTCATATATTATAAAAACATCATGTCAACATAATAAGATGATTTAGATATAAAAATAAGAACCCTTACTTCTATACTTAAGTTATAACTGGTGTGAATAGTTTCATTTTCTTTGTGCTTTACTTTGAGATCTTACATTGTTGATTCTTGTGACACCCGAGTTGGTCTCAGGGTCCCTCCTGAGTATTGTTATACTCACCCCTAAATGTGTTTCTCCCACACCTATTGTGTAATGTGCAGATGATGAATAACATGGACTGTGAATTTGGGCTGCCAGATCTAGAGAGTTCTCAGAGGGGGATCGATAGACGCAGTGTGTTGTAGGTACAACTGACAGTGTGATGTACCTTCCATATATGTAGGATCCTTGGAAGATGGCCTCAAAAGGTTGTAATTATTTTTCTATGCTTTCCTTTGAGTTGAGATTTTATTCTGACCCAATTAACATTTTATAGTACTTGTTCCTTTTGTTGTTTCCAGTTTCATCTAATTCTCTTTATTATGGGATGTATGTGTGTACAAGTTAAAAGGAAATGCCTTACCTTTTTGGATAATCCATTTCTATGCCAGTCACTAGCCCCTGGCCTATGGAAGGTGGACTTGGGATAGTAATGAAACGGGCTTTGGGGGACGATTCATTATAGGTTTATGATTAGTTTCACTATGGATGGGACATGTTAAAACCATTCACCAGTTAATGCAAGATGGTTAGTGTTTATAATTAATGTATGGGAAACATTATTGACATTTCATATTGTAGTTTCAATTTGAATGTATCTGATTTTTATGTTTAACCCTATTCATATGAGGAATCCCTTGGACATAGTAAGAGATAGGTGGGGCCCGCTATAGCCCCTCGATTCATCAGTTGGTCTAATGAGGGAAACTACGGTCTTGGAACATGGTCATGAAAAAATGATTATTTGTGTTCTTAGAATGAAGCCTTGACGATATGGTTATGATATCTGACATTATGCATTACCTCATTATAAAACTAAAAATTGAATGTTCATGAGGTTATTTGATAAGTATAATACGAATGATCATGCTTTATTATGATGATATTTATTTATCTCTTATTCCCACCATAATGTTTTCATGTTCATTTTTAAAGGTATGTTTTTTTAGTTATTCAACATGTGTAATGTATATGTTTATGATATATTCCATTTTTTTATTACCCTTACTGGGAATTTGAGCTCATTCGTTTATTATTATTCATTTTATCGGTACATTAAGAAGTTGGTTATGAATGACCTGAAGGGATAAACATAGATTTGTGGATGTTCCAAATAAAACATATACATTGTACTTCATTTCAAGATGTAACGATGATCTTATATATGTATCTTGTTTCATAATCTACTAAACTACTTGGTCCTTTGGGATGAAAAGTCATTATTTATATTCCAATTTAATAATATAGGGCACCGGATCCATGAAACTGGGGTCAGGTCCTTACAATTGTTTACATATATGTTATTTTCTTATCAAATATTAGTATATTATAACGATTTCACATAATTTTTTTATAATGTGTGAAACATTTATCTAAGTGAACAGTAATTGTAGTATAATGTTTGAGAATTTAATAATTGGTAAATTAATATGGGAATTTATAGACATGTGTTCTGGAATTGGGAAAAACTGTTTCACGATCATTTGATATTTCTAATTATGAACTCGATAATAAGATAATATATTAATTATCTTAATACACATGAATTTAAATGCAAAATGATATGTTCTTTATAGATCAAAAATAATAACCCCATTAAATTGCAATGTGATAACCTCATCTTAATACGATATTGTATAAAAAAGTATACACATGAACAAAATCATAATTTTCAATATATCATCAATATGGGCATTAATAATGATGATATAAATTTCAAAAATTAAATGAATATGTGTTGGAAATTTCATTTTCATCCATATAAAAAGTCCATACATGAAAGATACCAAACAAAATATTTATAAATTTGTAGTAATTAATTTAAATTGTGGTTTAGAACTAATAGATTCCAGGATATAATTTTTTATCCAATGAAAATAAATTTGAGTTGAAATAAATATTTTGTGTAATTATTTTACCCACTGAACGTGTAAATGAATTTGATAAATTTTACCTAAATTTGGGACAATATAATTAATATTTTCTATTGTGTATAGCATTAATACATGATAGAAGTAGTTTCCACTACTCTTTTATTAGAATCCCTATATAGTAGTAACCAAAATCTAAGGAACGCTTGTAAGATTACCATCATCAAATACTGGATATCAAATTAGACCTAACATGGTAACCCCATATAATGTGTCAATATTCATTTAAAATTGGCCAATAGATGACCACTATTCCATAATCATTTCAATTTAAATAGTTTTTTTAGCATCTATGCATTTAGATTTGGAATGTTGGATGATAGAAATATATAACCCCATCACATGAATGATATTATGAGGTGAGAATGAATATCCACCCCAATCTAGTTTTTAGTTAACTATATATATATTTTTACTAAAAATATGTGGTTTTAAATATCTTACATTCAATTTAGTGCCCGGGGAAACTCATTAGTCATCTCTCAAAGGATTTCAAAACAAAAAATTTTATACATATACTAAATAAAAATTCTAAAATATCTATGAAATTGATGAAAGGTGTTAGTATTTAATAATTGTGGTCTAATTATATGACAACCCTGCTTTTTATTACATAGTTAGACATAATTTATTTCATAAAATCTACTTGATAAAACATACAAGATCGAGAGGACTATTGTCTTGAAGGCTTAGGATCACTACATAACAAATTAAAACCTTAAATTCATCATATCTGTTGAAAGCTTCCTTTACATGACCACTACATTCCCTTGTACTTAACATTGTATGGGATAACATGAGGACATGCATAAGAAAAGGGTGAGCTATAAATCCCATTAAGGGAATAATCATGGAATAACATGTGGAATAAAATACATGTTATACAATAGAAATATCAATAGGGAAAAATATTAGAATAATCATAAAGGCATGATAAAGCATGATTATAATAACATGGAAATGTGCAACAACACTTAACATGAAATTAGCATGAGCCAATGCTCATTGCCCATTGAGCATGAGTAAACCACATTGCACATGAAGCATGAGTAAACCCTCATTTCACATGAATTATAAAGAGTAAAAACCAATTTCATATGATTTATCACGATACTATACTTTACCCAATGCATTGGAGAACTATCAGGGCGCACCCTTCTTAAATATTTCATTTCATGCATAAGTGTGCCACATGGATCTTAAAACATTGAATTATTCAACATAATATTTTATTCCAAGATAAAATAATGAGGAATAGATACATGAAAATCTTTAAACATTAAGTAAATTTGCATAAAGGTGAACACCAATGATAGAGAAATGAGCATGGTATTCACTACATAATGACTTTGTCTTGGAAAAGCGCGGTGTAATTTCGGCAACATAATTGCGTGACATAAGAACTCATAAAAATAGTTGATGAGAGAGAAAATGTTGTCTCATCATATCCACATTACATGTACAGTAAGGGGGTCATATATATACATGTCCCAAAAAATTTAATGGAATTTATATTAATGATACAAAATAATTTCTTGAATGTAAATGAGGAGAGAGAAATTCCTTTTGGAATTTCAGCATAGTAATAGGTGTACATGGGAGTCCTTTAATGAGAGAGAATGGGGTCTCCCATACTTAAAAAATAAAGAGGGCAGTATTGGGTAGGTGAAAAACCATACCCCAACATTTATAATTTAAATTAAAAGGGCATTACAATTTATAGAATATTGGAAAAAATGAGAAAGGAAGAAAATCCCTTTCATGGAAGTGTGCTTCCAAAGGCTTGAGAGAGGCTTGAGAGAGGCTTAGTGGGATCTTGGGAAACCTTGGAAGGATTATAGATAGAGGAAGACAGAGGTTGGATGAACTACAAAGGCTTTGAGTGAGGTGGAAGTTGGATATTGGGTCGGTTTATATAGGAAAGGTGAGTGAATTCGTTATTATTTAGGTTTGGGACACCTCACATTAATCTAGTCCAAACCACAAACCATACCATTGTTTTTGCCAATTGTTTTTGGTAAATATAATTGTAAAAAAATATTTTATAATTCCATTGTTGGAAATTCTTAAAATAATGGGGTTGCATATGTGGAGTTGAGTCACACTCCCAAAGAAAACAATTTAAAAAGACAAAATGTTTAATAAGTCTTGAAGGGTCCACTAAAGCTTTGTAAAATAAATCAAACAAACTAAATATCACATTATATTAATGGTAAAACATTAATTAACCTAAAATAAAGATTATAGTTTTTTATTACATCACTATTGGGTCATTATGATGTCATAAAACACATTATATATTTTAATGGTATTTAATTTTTACCAAAAAATTTGATTGTCTCAGAAAATTATGAAAAATTCACCGTTGGATAATTTCGACATCCTGATTCTAGAAATAATATTCATTTTATCAAAATAATTTTCTATTTTTGTTAAATTTCATTTTTAAAATGAAAACCTACTATATCGAAAATTCTGGGTTTTGACAATAATAGTTTTCAAACCTTAATAAAAATTGAAATTGTATTCATAAAATTATAAAATCATTTATATATAATAAAAACTAAATTAATAATAATAATAATTTTTTATTAAATTATTATTGAATTCAAAAATCCACTAATTCCTCAAAATATATTTCATAGTAGAAGAATAACTAAAAATAATATTTTTACTTTAAAAACAATTTACTAGGTTAAAATATTAAAATTAAAGTATATTCATTATTATATACACTAATAATGTACATAACCATAGTACTAGAGTCTTGTTACATAACCCCTTATAACACCCTCATAAGACCGAAGAGTAAGGTGTGTGATTATGAAGGTCTCGTGTGGTGGCTCGGATAACATTGCTCAGGTGGTAATCTCTATCAACATCCACTTCTATCATAGGCAGTCTCATTCAAGCTAAACATATTCAAGCTCAGCTTCGTCTTGGTCAAGAGCGAAGGCAAAAGACGCAACCTCTTTTTCGAGCTCTGACAAATTGGCCTCGTTTGGGGAATGTCTACTGGATAAGGCCATTGCTTTATCTATCAGAGTAAATTTGATTTGTTAAAGCCCTATGTTTACATTAATCATGTGTTCACTGTTCAACAACTATATTATAAATGGTCCGAATTATTAATATCATTTTAAAATCCAAAAACATAAGACCATAGAAGTTGACATTTTATATAAACATTTTACATAAACCACATTTAATTAGATCAAGAGGGATTTCCATTAATGAATGTTTGGGTCATTACAATATTCCCCCCTTAAGAAATTTCTTCCTCAAAATTTACATTTCCCACAGTAAAATAGATGTGGGTAACTCTACTACCTCATTTCCCCTAATTCCCACGTCACTTGTTCAAAATTTTGGTTTCACTACAACTCCTTGACGAGGGGCATTGCCTTATTTCATAGAACTTTTTCTCTATGATCTAAGATCTTCACTGGTTGCTCCTCATAATAATGATTATCCTCTAACTATACCATATTTGAAGAGTGTACATGTGAAGGGTCCAATATGTACTTCTTTAAGAGGGATACATGAAAGAAATCATGTACCTTAGCCATGGTAGGTAGAAGTGCTGGTCGATATTCCACAAACCCGACACGATCAGGAATCACAAAGGGGCCGTTTTACCTTGGACTTAACTTCCCTTTATTTCCAAACCTCATTACCAACATTCATAGAGATATCCATAGAAATACCATGTCTTCAACATTAAACTAAAGGCCCCGTTGATGGTTGTCTTCATAACTCTTCTGTTGACTCTGGGCTACATTGATATGCTACTGAATGGTTTTTAGATTCTCCACCATTTATTCGACCATTTCTGGTAAAATCATCTTACACTCACCGACCTCATCCCAACATGCCGGTGTTCTACTCCTTTTCCCATAATGGGCATCATATGGTGCCATTTGGATGGCCGAGTGGAAACTGTTATTATAAGAGAACTCAACCAGAAAAATATGTTGATCCCATTATCCTTTAAAGTACATTGAGAAATCTTTCAAAATTTCCTCAAGTGTTTGGATAGCCCTCTTGGATTTTCCATTAGTTTGAGGATGATTGGATATATAGAAGTTCAGTTCAGTATTCAGAGCATATTGAAGACTCATCCAAAATGGATAGGTGAATCTTGAATATCAATCGAACACAACAGATAATGGTACTCCAGGAAGCATTACTACCTCCATGATATATATCTATTCCAGTTGATTCAATGATAAATACTCCTGAATAGAAATGAAGTGTGAAAACTTTTTAAGACGATCCATAATACCCAAGATTGCATTGTTTCATTTGGATGTCTTCAAAAGTCCGGTGAAAAATACCATTGGGTTGTTCTCCCATTTCCATTCTGGTATGGGAAATGGTTGCATCATTCACATAGACTTCTACCTCTCTGCCTTCACTTGCTGACACACTATGAAATTTGATGTATATTTAGTGATCTCATTATTCATATTATCCCACCAATAATGCTATCAGAGGTCTCAACACATCATTGTGTTTCCTGGGTGAATATTGTAATTTTAACTATGTGCATCATCCAAAAGTTCTTTCTTTAGCTTCAGACATGATTAAACACATAGTATTTTCCAAAATCTCACAATCCCTTCTTCATTAAAATTAAACTCCAAGGTTATCCATTTTTCTAGAGATTCATCTTTTTTCTAAATTCCTACATAATCCTTTGACCATTCCAAATGTGACGGTTGAAAAATAATTTATGAAATGGTTGATGATGTTTCCTTATTTATGATTCCCATAACCATCTTAATCAAATCTAAGATGATTGTATCATTTTCAATTGTCATAAATGATATAATCAGTGGGTCCTTTCTACTAAGGGCATCCACCCCCTTGTTCACTTTCCCATGGTGGTCATGGATTGAGTAGTCATAGTCTTTGATCAGCTCTAACCATCTTCAGTGGCGCATGTTCAACTCTTTCTATGTGAATATTTACATGAGGTTTTTTTGATCCATATATATTTCACACTTCTCCACAAAAAGATAATTCTGCCAAATTTTCAAAGCAAAGATCACTACAGCCAACTCGAGGTCATGTGATGGATAGTTCTGTTCATGAACATTCAATTGCCTTGAAGCATATGAAATGACATTGTCATTTTGAATCAACACACATCCCATTCCCTTCTTCTAAGAAGCATTGAATACCATAAAAATTTCTCCACAAATGGATAATGTGAACAGAGGCGCAGTGAGAAGCCTCATTTTCAACTTCATGAAGCTTTATTCGCATTCATCACTCCAAGAAAACTTTAGTCCCTTACGAATTATCATGGTAAGAGGGTTCGAAAATTGTGAGAAATATCTCACAAATCATCGATAATATCCAGCTAACCCCAAGAATATTTGGATATCTGTTACCGATGATGGCCTCAACCATCCCTTAATTGCATCTATTTTGGAGGGATCCATAGATATCCCATTTCTTGTGATGATATTTCCCATAATGAGACATAACTCAATTAGAACTCACACTTTCTATACTTTGCATAGAATTTCTCCTTCCGTAAGGTCTCTAGTATAGTTCCTAGATTCTCTTCATGATCCTCCTTGGTTTTGGAGTATATCAGAATATCATCTATAAAAACTACCAAAAATTTGTCATGGAAGTCTCTAATGACTCTATTCATCATGTCCATGAAGTTTTCTAGAGCATTAGTGAGCCTGAAAGGGATCACTATGAATTCTTATTGCCCGTAACTTGTATGAAAAGCAGTCCTGGGGACATCTTCCTTCTTCACCCATACTTGATAATATCCCGACCGAAAATCCACCATGGAGAAGTATTGTGCTTCATACAGTTGATCGATCAAGTCATCAATTCATGATAGAGGATACTTGTTCTTTATCATGATTTTGTTAATCTCACGATAATTGATGCAAAGGCACATTTACCCATCCTTCTTCATGATGAAGAGGACTGGTGCACCCCATGGTGAAACACTTGGGCGTATAAAACCTTTATCCAGATTCTCTTGTAGTTGTTTCTCCAGCTCCTCAATCTCCTCAATATCCATTCTATAAAGAGTCTTGGATATTGGAAACTCCCCAGGTATAATATCAATTGATAATTAAACATCTCTTCTAGGAGGAACATCGAAAAATTCCTTGGGAAACACTTCAGCAAATTACCTCAAAATTGGCTTGCCTTCTAGGATGGTTACCTCCTTAGACCCAATTATCTGAGCTAGATACGTGTGCCCATAGGGAAGTAATATCCATGATTGAGATTATGGAGCTAAAGAAGTTTCATCTTCCTCTTTGAAATTGTAAAGAATCAGGGGTCAATTCTCCACATGTAGAGTGATTTCCCTCTCACAACGATTTATTTTGGATCTATATAAGGAAAGACAATCCATGCCAAAAATTGCATAAGATTCCACCATATGTAGTTTGATGAGGTTAATCATGATGTTTAATACACAGATTATGACAGGGGAGGAGTTATATTCATGGGATTCAATGATTTCCCCATTTTCCATACTCACCAACATCTTCATTTCCATGATTTGTGGTGGTGCTGAGATTGTTCTACTAAATGTTTGAGATATAAAAGAATGCGTAGTACTTGAATCAAAAAGTACGTTCACTATTCTTGAATGAATAACTAGTGTACTTGTCACCACTACATTTTCAGGGTTCACATCGGTAGTAGTGATGGAAAAAGAACTCCCTTGCTACCTTGGAGGTTGTTGGTTGCCTCTGAAAACCTTTGGCTTAGGGCACTAATTTTCAAGATGCCTTGGTTCTTTGTAGTTGTAGAAATGAACCACACAATGAGGTTTGAATGGAGTGATCCCATCCTCTATTGCAAATGCGGGTCTTTCTTGTAGATATTTAATATCCATATGCCATTATCTTTCACACCTAAAGAATTTCCTTGTCCACTTCAGGTAGTTTCTGGGGTTCTTTTTTCCGCACCATTGGCAGGTGGGGTGCTGGATCTTCTTAGCACCGTTGGATTTATCCATCGAACCGCTAGCATTGAAGTCCACCTTATGCTTCTTATCCCCATGATACCCCAGAGATTCTCTGATCTCCATTTCAACCTTAAGGGAACATCATACAATTACCTCCGAGCTATCTAAGTCATGGATAACCAGCACATTCTACATGATAGGTTTCATCCCACCATAGAAGAGGTCAACCTTACATTCGAGGGTAATGACAAAGCCATAGGAAAATCGTGAAATCCATGTGATTTTTTCCATAGACTCTCTGACAGATTCGTCACCTTTTTTCTTGATGGAAAAGAAGTCCATTTATATATTAAGCTGGAGGGTGTGTGGAAAATATTTATCAAAAAACATCTTTCAGAAATGCTTTCATTTTAACGCCTCGATCTCCTCCTCATTCTTTGTATTTTTGATCAATGTCCAACATTGATCAGCTTCACCCTCTATATGATAAGTAGCCTAAAGAACCTTCTCTTATTCATAACATTGAAGGGTGGATTATATATTTTCAATGGAGTTGATCCATTGTTCAGCGATTGAGGGATAAAATGATCCATTAAAATTAGGAGGCCTTTGTCTCATGAAGCTCTAGAGAGAAACTTATTCTTTCATAGGGGGGTAGAAAATTCCTGTTGACCCATGTTTCTATTAAATTATTGAGTTATCTGAGAGGGAAGTGTGACAATGTTTGCGATTCCCACTCCCATTGTATTGGGCATCTCATTAGTACAATCATCACATTGAACTTCACATTAGTTCTTAGCCCGAGTCCTCCTAGTACCGACCATTCGTTAAAATAAATGTAAAGTTAGGGGTAACACATAAAGGTTAATACATGGAAAAAACTGATGACTTATAAATAACATATATTTACATAACATATGAATCTATTTTCTTCAGTTTATGTTATCCATGAGCTACTTTCTAACATATATTCTTAGGGAATTTTTTCCCTTAAAAATGGTTCATACTAAACATGTGAATTTACCAAAGAATGTTACTTGGGAGTGTCATAACAAAGAGTACATCAAGGCCCATTGTCATTCAATAGTTCCCGTTCGAGTCTAGCTTAAATCGGTGTTTTTGGTTTTTACCCCTAGGATACATCTGTGCGAGAGCTACCTCTACCTGCTCGTATCTAGACAGGGATGTATTTTCTTGATAAACCACTTACTTAATACTCATCAAATCTTAGGGATGTTTTTATTATACATATTCATGTAGCTAAGTCTTTACATGGGTTTTCTAATCCTAATCCCCAAAATAAATAAACCAATCCACATATACCAACTATTACAACCCTTCTTTTTATTGCAGTTTTAAACATAATTTATTACATAAAATTAACTTGATAAAACATAGAAGATAGAGAGGCCTAGTTTTTTGGGCTTATGATCATTACGTAACAACTTAAAACATGAAATATAACATCTTTATTGAAAACGTCATTTACATGACCACTACATTCCCTCGTACTTTGCATTACATGGGCTAACCTGAGGACATGCATAAGAAAAAGGTGAGCTATAAGGCCTTGTAAGGGTATAATCATGGAATAACATGAGGAATACAATATATGTTAGAAAATAGGAATATCAATTGAGTACAAGAGAAGAATAAACATAAATTCATGTTAAATCCTGATAATCATAACATGGAAATGTGGCAAAAATAGTTTACATGGAATTAGAATGTGTCAAGGCTCATTGCACATGAGGCATGAGTAAACCCTAATTACACATGAAGCATGAGTAAACCCTCATTGCACTTGAATTATAATGATTAAACACCCATAACACTTGACATATCATGATACAATACTTTACCCAATGCATTGAAGCGCTATCAGGGCGCAGCTTTGTTAAACATTTCATTTCATGCATAAGTGTGCCACATGGATAATAAAACATTGAATCATTAAACATAATATATTATTCAAAGATAAACTAATTTGGAATACATACATGAAACTATTAATACTATATGTTAATGTGTATAAAGGTGAACACCCATGATAGAGAAGTGGGCATGGTATTCACTACACAATGACTTTGGCTAGGAAAAGCATGGTGCAATTTCGGCTGCAGAACTGCCTGACATAAGAAATCATAAAAATGGTTTATGAGAAAGAAAGGGGTCTATCATCATATTTACATGAAATTTATAGTAAGGGGGTAATATATATACATGTCCCAACAAATGTAATGGAATTTAGATTCATGATACAAAATATTTTCTTTATGTAAATGATGTGAGAGAAATTTATTTCTGAATTTTGGCATAGTAATGGGTGTACATGGGAGGAATTTATTGGGAGAGAAAGGGGTATCCCATCATTCAAACATAAATAGGGATATATGGGGGTGGTTAAAAACCATACCCGAACATTTATAATTGAAATTAAAAGGCCATAACAATTTAATGAATATTGTACAAAAATGAGAAAGGAAGAAAAACCCTTAATTGGAAGTGTGCTTCCAAAGGCATGAGAGAGGTTTGAGAGAGGCTTCTTGGGAGCTTGGGGAACCTCGGAAGGATTTTAGAGAGAGACAGGCAGTGTTTTGATGAACACTAGAGTCTTTGAGTGATGATGAAGTGGGATATTGGGTCGGTTTATATAGTAAAGGTGATGGAATTATTTATTATTTAGGTTTTTTACACCTCACATTAAACTAGTCCAAATCACAAACCAGCCCATTGTTTTTGCCCATGTTTTTTTTAAAATAGAAGTGGAAAAAAATATTTTATAAGTTAAAAGTCTGAAAATCTTAAAATAATGGGTTTTCTTATGTGAAGGTGAGTCGCACTCCCAAGGAAAATAATTTAAAAAGACAAAATGATTAATAAGTTTTCAAAGGTCCACTAACGCTTTTTAAAATAATTAAAACAAACATAAAATCACATTATTTTAATGTTAAAACATATATTTTCCGAACTTAAGGTTTATATTATTTTATTTCATCACTATTTGGTCATTATGATGTCATAAAACACATTGTATATTTAAATGGGATTTAATATTTACCCAAAAATTTGACTGTCTTAGAAAATTATAAAAAAATCACTGATAGATAATTTAGACATCTTGATACCATAATTAATATTAATTTTATCTAAATAATTTCCTAAATATGTTAATTTTCTCCTTTAAAATAAATACCAACATTTATAGAAAATTCATGGGGATTGAAAA
The DNA here is from genome assembly GCA_963277665.1 of Viscum album. Taxonomy (NCBI): domain Eukaryota; kingdom Viridiplantae; phylum Streptophyta; class Magnoliopsida; order Santalales; family Viscaceae; genus Viscum; species Viscum album. Next base: position 2,101,833,257 of record OY728140.1, on the reverse strand, counting down.
AAATGGTTTTCAAACCTTAATAAAAATTAAAATTGCATTCATAATATTATACAATAATTTATATTTAATAAAAATTAATTTAATAATAATAATATTTTTTTATAAAAATATTATTTAATTTAAAAATCCATTAATTCATCAAAATAGATTTCTTAGTTGAATATTATCTAAAAATACTATTTGTGCTTTAAAAACAATTTAAAAGGTTGCAATAATAAAAATAAAGTATATTCATTATTATATAAAAAAATAATGTACACAACTATAGTACTAGGGTATTGTTACATAACCCCTTATAACAACCACATATTACTGAAGAGTAAGGTGTGTGATGGTGACAAAGTCTTGGGGTGGCTCGGATAACATTTCTCGTGTGGTAATCTTTATCAAATTCCACTCCTCACATAGGTGGTCCCACTCGAGCATAACATATTCATGCTCGTCTTGGGATTGGTCAATATTGAAGACAAAAGACAATACCTCCTTTCCATGCTCTGAGAAATGGGACTTGTATGGGGCACGTCTACTGGATGAGGCCATCACTTCCTTTGTCTGAGTAAATTGGATTTGTTAAAGCCCAATATTTATACTAATCATGTGATCACTATTCAACGACTACATTATCACCAGTCAAAATTATTAATAGTATTTTAAAATAAAAAAACATAAACCCAATGAATTTGACATTTTATATAAACATTTTAGATAAATGGACATTTAATTAGATCAAGAGGGATTTTCATTAATTAATGTTTGCATCGTTATAAATTAATTCTAAAATAATTTCATGGTATTGATTGTTTTTTTGATGTTTATAATTCCTTATAAAATTTAATGGATTTTAGTTTTGGATAAAACTCCACACATAATTTATGAATTTAATAAACCCATTACAATTCATTAGTTAAAATCTCTCTAGGGAGGATATACCACTAAACACTCCACCCTTCCCACCAGTCATTCAGTAATGGAAACAATATCACCATGTAATATATGATTAATGAATTTATCACATGAATTTTGGTATGAACTGCCATTAATAAGTGTTACAAATTTCATGTTTTTAAATCATTAATCTATTTTATTCGATATGAATTAAGGTATGTGTTTTCTTTAGATTTACACTCTAAATATGTCAAACACATAGGATTACAAGTTATTACTTTGGTTGGGAATTGGAATGTTATCCATAAGACCAAATCCCTATTAATAATTCATTTTGGATAATGGGTATCTGAATATATTTGGTCCAATGAAGGACTAAAAAAATGGTGATAAGGTAAAACCAAGCATTATGAGTCTACCTTAAAGAATTTGACCAAATAATTAAACTCTATTATAATATCACCAAGATCATAATGAGAGGAACTTGTAGTCAAAATTTTTTAGGAATGAGGGAAAATCCATATACTATAAACTCTCTGAAATAGAAAATCAGATATATAAAAAAGGTGAAATGATTTTTGATTTTTAAAAACTAGAGTTTTTAAAGGATAAGACCTTGTATGTTAATTGAGGACCTAATGCGATAGTGTCTCATGTAAAAATACATTAAATAGTTACCCACCAAATTGAAATCTAATAAAAGAGGCATGCCTCTATATAATGGATTCATTGTGGTTACTAATGCAATCCCTCAAGGGTGTTCACTTTACTTTTATTTTCTCACATGACTATTAATTTAATATATTACATAATATCTAAACAAATCTTCATAGTCAATTATCGTTTAAATCTCATTAAATAACATTCCGTGAAAATTGATCACATTATTATGGGGATATTTTTTAGACATTATAAAAATTATTTAAAACCATCATATAAATGATGACGTGATGTTTACAAAATTGTTGATATAATAAAAATTGAACACTAATATTAAGGTTGAGAATACATAAATTTGAATTCTGGGATTGTGACATGATAAATCATCAATATGAAATATGATAAATGATTGAAAAATAAATATAATTTTATTATAAATAGACTCTTATACATCCCCATAACAAATTATAGTAAATATAGGAATAGATAATTTGAAGAAGAGATGGTCCAAAGGAGAGTAAATCACTTGGCATTACATAAAACATTTCATAGATTCCCATATATGGTTTAACAATAATAATACAAAGGAGAATATTGGTTATTTTTTGGTTTGATTTATCGAAGGTTCAACAATTGATAACTTTGTGAAATAATTTTCTTCAAAGTTATTGAGTCTTGCTTTGAGTGAAGGTGACCCATTGAGGAAGAATTATAAAAAGGACTATTATATGGTATTGAGAATATGATATATTCTATTCTAGATGTTATTTCAAAATCCCATGATTATTTAAGGGATAAATCATCACTAATTCCACATTGATTACTAAAACACTTCTATTTTCCCAAGTTGACATATTAATGTTAAAGGGAAAAAGTCACCAAGGATCTTTCTCCAAGAGGGTATATTTTCCTAGAACTTGTTCTTTAAAACATTTACTCTATTATTTTTCCATCATCAATATATATATATATATATATATGAATGTATTATAGGATTATATAACCCTTTAATATTGATAATCATTCATATTGTATAAAATTTTCCCAATCTTGTGCCTATCCCTACTGTGGGACCATGAAATATGGTCAATTGTATACCCCTAGCTAATAAAGACCCTTTATCATAATGAAATCATTGAATGTATTATATTCCTAAATACCATCATAGATATTAGGGTTGAAATTATTATTAATTTCTTACCATCTTATTATAGTCCTCTACACATTCACCCTATTATTACTTGTAATCATTCCAAGGATTCATTTCATTGACCAAATTTCATTGAGAAACTATTAATTATTTCTTTCTATGGACTATAGGTATTGTATTATCCTATTATTTTTATATATAAATCAAGAACTAAATATTTCAATAAGATAATTTTTTTACTTTTGTTTCCTAATCTTATGACCTTAAATTTCATATCATTTTTTATTAATATATCGATAAAAAAAGCATGAAACAATGTTATTTGTCATAAAAAAATCAAAGGAATTCAATAATTTCCTATACTTATAATCTTAAATTTCATAAAATTCCCTGACTGTTTGGATATAAAATGAATGTTAGGGCTTTATTCTCAATCTATAAATAAAATTATTATTTATTATGTATGGGTGTCACACTCTTTCTTATGTAATTAATGATGAAATAAAATTATGTGGGTTTCCATTCCCATAAGTAAGGATATGGAGGAATAAATTCATGGGATCAATCACAATACCATGTAAATTTTTCTCATCCTCACCCCTTATACCTTAATGGGAGGTGTAAAACTCTAGTGTGTATTACTATATTTTTTTTAAATTTTGATATAACTAATATTACATATATTCCCATTCATTGAATGTAAGATAATATTATTATTTATGTATAGTTAATCAATATTCATTTATGTTAGTAAAATAATTTCATAAAATGGTAACCAATATTATTACAAGGAATGATTTAATGAATAAACTGAAATTAAAAAGAGATTCTTAAACTAAACAATAATCTTTTATGTGGGGTTTTTGTCCAAAAATCAACTTATATTTTAAAATTTGTATATAACATGTTAAAAAATGGAATAGATCAAACAATTATGAGAGACACCATAATTTTAAATATCCTAGAAACAAATAATTTTATTATATTGGAATTACCTAAGAATAAGCTACTAAATATGACAAGTTTCAATTAGTCCAACCTTTTTCTAAAATGTCCTTATGAGTTATGATACCAATATAAATCACTCATTCACCTTTTAATTCCCTTGACCTAGATTGCTTGAATACTGTTAATCCAAATATATCACACGATCTTTTGAATACCATTCCATATGCCTAAAATTTTTTACTAATGGAGATGGTTTATAACCTATAATGGAGATATTATGACATTAATATTATAATAATAAGATAAAAAAAATTTAATATAAGAATTCAAAAAAATATACTTTATATGATACTCTAAAATGTAATATCAAATTGACCCATGATATAAAATAATGTCAAATATCCAGTAGGGGATCTCCACTAGACCAATAATATAATAAAATACTCAAAATAAAATTAAATTCCAGGATAATCCAGAATATAATCTCTAGCCTTTCTTATGTGCAATATCCATAACAAAATCTAGTTACTCCCATATAAACATCAATACAAAACATGACCTACCAAGAAATCCAATATGTATTTATTATATACACTAAGGATTACAAGAAATGTGTGAGAATAAATCTCTATAATTTTTTCTCAATTAATCTTCTAACATATTTTACAATATATTATCTATACGTATGATAAAATTAATATGTAAAAACACACAACATGAAAACAAACAAGTTGGAAAATTTTATGCTAACCGGCCCACCAGGAAAATTTAACTAAATTGCCTTGACTAATATTGGTGAATCATACTCAGTGTATTATAATGATACTAGAGGGTATCTTGAAATTCCTCTGGTATAGTTATCTATTTTGAAATCATGTGGAGGACTTTTCTAATTTTAAATATATATGTAAACATATCAAAATCTTGGATCATTACCATCCCATTGAAAAATCATGTGGAGGACCCAACAGATATGCATTCTTCCGAAGGATCATGCTAATGATTTGGATGATTTACATATCCTAGAAGTGCCTATATAGATGATTTAACTCACTATGAAACCTGTTTATTTATACAATTTTCCAAATAGAACCATCACCCACAACAACACTACAATGAATCAAAATTTGAATGGATCAGATAAAAAAATGTAAGGAATGCATTTCATATTTTAAGAAGTCATATAGCATCGTAAAAAATTATCTTTCCAAACTAGTGAAAAACCTAATTTTGGTTCATATATCTAGACAGAAAACATATAAGATCAACCATCTTATACATATTCTTTAATTCATTTCATTATCCCTCTATGAAAAATAAACTCATAGACACGACACAACAAATCATACATCATGTTATATAATAATAGGATGGTCACATTATCCATCTTAGTTAATAAATTACATGATATTATTAATGTTTTACAAGTAAATTAAAACGATACTAATCACTCTGTAATTATAGAGAAAAATCACAACATTAGTGATCTTTTATTCTAAGGCCTGGAACTCATCCTGAAATTATTTAACCAAAAAAATTAACCTATAACCAAATTTATCTAATTACAAAAATCTTGTTAAATAAAACATTAAATATATAATAGATTAAAAGATGTTCACTTAAGGTCCTTACCATAATACTAATAATAACTCACTTCTATAGGATCTTATGGTTCATAGTACTCTCTTTCCAAATTATGTAGATGGCTCCCTAAATCATGACCACCACTAATGGACAATCTATAGACAAACATATTAAAATCTAGCACTATAGTATACTCACTCTATACTGTGTTTACCCTATACCTTATAAAACTTTTTAATAGATATTAAAAGGCCCCTTAAATCATATTTCAAATCCACAAAAAAAACATACGGTAAACTCATGGTGAATATTTTACCAAGGGGGAATCAATATTTTTTTCAAACATTAAAATAATTTCAATGAAGAAAACTTTTTTTAAACATACGATAAACGTAAAACATGTCTTACTATTATCATTAGACCACACTCAAACCTTCTTCATGAAATCCCCAAAATAGTAAAATAACCAACCTATCAAATAAAAATACCCAATAGATCTATAACATTGTAACTATATCATGAGAGCAAAACCAAGGTCCCTCGTAATCTATCACATGGCCAAAAGCCAATTATTATTAGAAAATAATTAGTCAAAAATATTTCCTGGTATTGTATTCTAAAAAAACTGTTAAAATCTCAATGTATAGTGAGTGAAGATAATACAACATTTAATATTCCATTATCAAAGATGAAACTCCAATAAGATGAGAAATAGATTGGTGGGAATAAAGAGGGAGGATAGAGCATAACCCCTACGTTAATGTAATATGGAAATGGGAGGATGTTTCTATTTAAAACAATTTCCATTAATTTATAATATAAATATTTTTTATAAATAATAATCAGAGAGCCACAAAATTTTTTATATATTGAAACTAGGTACATGAATATTATCTAAAGGGTATACCAACCATATTGGATGTACCATCAGGTACGCATTATAATTCACCTAGATACTTAGTGTTATCTTTTATTTTTTCAAATTTACCACCACAAAACACTAATTATGAGATGCACCTATACGAGACACGTAGTGGAACTTTCTACATTTTATAGATATACTATTCCTTCCCCCATATTCCCAGAGCATTAAATTACCACCAAACACTAACCATTTTTAAAACCGTCTTAAAATCCACCATCTATTACAGGAACACAAATCTAGATATAAAAAATTAAAACAACCCTACTCAAGATCCTCAAGAGTCTAGTTACACATGATTCCAACACCTCATAATTATAATGGCCATTATAGTAGTATCCATTTGACTGCATCAAGCTATCATAAAATCAAGTGTGTATAGTCATAACACGAAATATGCATACAATCAGGTACCAAAAATATTCTATCTTTTTAATTAATTATTAAAATATAACAAAAAATGTATCATTGGTGTTGGTACCTATGTATTAATTAGACTATTAGGGAAACCAAAATAATTAGCCTTGAGAAAATTTCAAAATCGCAAAAAAATTGGATAAATACCCTCAATGGATATACCTAGAGGGAATAAAATAGTTTGTAAATCCTTAAAGTATTTTCCAATAGTAAAGATCTCAATAAAATATATTCCCAATATTATTTTATACCTTTAACAATAACAGTTATATAAAATGACCCATATAAATGAAAGTACTAAAAGTAAATACCAAATCCATATAATACAACAACCAATATTCTATGCGGAAAAACATTTCGAGTATATGTCTTATTTGGTTTCAATATCACAACCATACATATATCATGAAAAATACAAGAAATAGATAAACCAAATAAAATAATAAAAATATAACATATTTTAATTCATAACTAATAATTCATTTTGTTTTATTTGATTAATAATATTATAAATTAGTTATACAGAAAAAATTCAGAATAAAATCAAGTTTTAAATAATTATTAAATTACACCATGTCGCTACCATCAAATTTACTATTGAAATATTTGATAGTGGAGTTATAAATATATATATAATTTAATGTCTAATTTCAATTGTTAAAGGTATGTGCTTCAACCTATTTAATTAATCCTATGTTATATATGAATAATTATGTATTTATTGATTCTATCATATATTGAGAAAAATTGATGAAATTATGTGAAAAATTAGGAAGCCTTACCGAGTTCCTACAATATCCTAGTATCAAATATAATCAAAGATGGAATAGAATATAAATTTTATTATTATAAAAAAAGAGGATCAAATATAGGGCTCTAAGAGATAATTTTAATAAAAATATGAATGGAATGATTAATATATACAAAAAGATAGAATATAATTATTCAAACAGATATTTTTATAAAAAATATTTGTATTTAATTAGGAAACTGATGTTCAAACACCAACAAATTAGTGGTCAACATATTACAATATATAACCACCACCCACCAAATTGGGCATGAAGTGGGTTCTTATCACCCACCTAGAGGCTAATGGATTCTCGATGGTCACCGACTCACTACCATGTTCCCATTCCACACCAATATCCCATATATTATATTCTTACAACACCAACATGATCCCCCATTAATTTTATAAATCCCAATAAAATAATATACTAATAAAAAGACATTTTTTATGAATTCAAATATAAATTATAATTTTAATTACGGACTTCCTACCTTTAGACTCCTCATCACCAATAAGTATTATCAAAATTATGGATGGAAAAATTAGGACATTTTTCATTAATCATTTCTTTATATTCTTGTGTTTAATAAAAAATATGGATATTATAAAATTATACAAAAACCAATTAAATAGCCTTTAATTATAAGAATATATTTCTTTATTCAATGAAACAAACTAGTTTCCCTATAAAGTAACTGTCTATTTTAAACATTAAATCACCAAATTAATAAACATAACCTTATTTTGGTACAAATACTCTCAATTTAGATACATGTAATATATTATTAATGATACTAAAAAAATGAATAAGAAATAATAATTTTCCTCTATTCCTAATATATTATAGTATTACAAATATAATTATTAATAGTGATGTTATCTTTCTTTATTTAATTATTATCGATTTTATTAATCAATGAGAAACAAATATAAATTATGAAGATATGATTTTATATAATCATGGGGATAACTTTTGTTCTAAATATTACATATAAAAATATTAATCCATAATAGAATATAATTCACCAATATTAGTCCAGCATAGTCGATATCGACATGGCCATCAATAGATGATAGATAACTGTTATTTTAAAAAAAATTAACTATAATATATAATCAATCCATGAGATTCCAAAATAAAAAATATAAAACCGAATTATATATTATTGAATATTGTAGGTCTAATAATATTAGACATTTTTAGGATTTAATGTTTTACATAGTTTTACTTATGTACAAATAGATCATTATAAACCTTACCAAAATCAAAAAGTTAATCTTGGATCATAATGAAAAATAATAAAATTCTATAACAAATAAATATTTATAACCTATACTATGTAGAAAATCACATGATAATTAATTAAAGTAGATTATTTTATTTTTATGATGTTTTATATCTTATTCAATCGATCCATGACTTGAAAGACCATGTTCCAACATCTCATTAATCATACTAATCTTGTATAAAAAGTCTTCTAAATATAAAAACTGTTATAAATTTTTATATGGATTAAACAAATATCTTATGTGTTATCAAATTTAAAATATTTTATATTGATATTTCAGAGATCTGAAAAGAATCATTCAACCCCATGTTTCATACCCAAAAAAAATTGTTTATTAATATACCGATATATATAATCACCAAATTGTTGAATAAGATAATTATAAAATGATATTAGTTCATATATAAGTATCTTATTCTAGTATTTAACATATTTATTCCATTAAGAAATCATGATGGATAGATAATTTTTTTGAAAAATAAAATAAAATAAATCCCCAAAATTGAGTCTCTATCAAATTATAATATAATGTTGATATATGTTTTGGGAATACTTAATTATTTTTATAAGGGATATTGTGTGGTAGGTGTTATATTGAAACATACTATTACAATATTAAGTGAAATAAAAAATATATAAACTATGTAACACCCTGATAATTTAGAATATTTTTTTTCATTTAATAAATTGAAGTTTTCGATAATTTTATTTACACAACACCACAAGTAAAAATAAACATTGATATAGTGACACATTATAATATAGATATTGAATTTAAATATAGGAATATCACTAAATTCATTATTATAAATAATTATAATAATTTTAACTAAATATATATATATATATATATATATATCAATTCATAATAAATTGGTACTCAATTTATTAAGGCCTTTTTATGCTTAAGAAATATGTTTTCTTAAAAATATTTGTTGTATTTTGTACATGGAAATTAAAAATATTTTTTTTACCATTTTTATAAAATTTAATTTGATTAAATCAATAATTTTTTTTAAAAAATATAATTTCAATATTATATTAAAGTGATTTTTTAGGATTTTTCTTAAAAGTCTTATTTTTCTGTGATTATTGAAAAATATCAATTTTTATAAAAACTATTATTTAATTTAAATTAAAAGTATAACTATATATTTAATATTATCTTAAATTAAAATAATTCTACTTGAATTATTAGTAATTTAGTTAATTACCCTACTATCATCATTATTATTTAGTTTTTTATAACCTAATTTTTGAGCATAAAAACTCATTTAAAAAAAAACTTCATGTGTAAAATATGATATGAAAATAATAATTTAAATTAAATTAATATATATTAATTAATGGTTTCTATGAAATTTATACATTATATATTCTATAATATATTTTATCATTTATTTTATGCTTTTTAAGATGAATGGAATGGATGTAAATTATTTTTTATGGTTTAAATGTATTTTTCTAAAATGGATTTTCATTACAGTTTACATGAATATTTAAAAATAAAACCTGTAACTTATAAAATTTAAACATATAAAATTTATTATATATTTTATATAATAATAACTGTTATAACATAAAATATATATCTCAATATTTAGTTATTATGTATAGTATTAAATGTAAAATATTGTTACCTTGGATAATGTTAAAACGGGTTTATCAGGTGTTTAATAATAAGATAAGGGTAGTATTGCCAAAAAAAATATTGTATCTCTTATTGTGTGATGTTATTTAAACATTATTTTATCCTAATATAAATAACTTTTCCATTTTGATCCACTTTACCATGAATGTGACCATATATCATTGATGTTTTAAAGAAATTCTATATGTGTCCCACCCCTCAGTTATAAAAGGTATCCTATCCTCTACCTATATTCACACCATTTTATAATTAACGACAAAATAACCCTACTAAAAACAATCAATATATTCCTTCCATTAATCATAGATATTTGTTTCTTCTTCAAGGACTAGTACATTATGTTTTATGGTGTGAGCCAATTGAGGTCTCTCAAAGAAGAGGTATAATTCATAACGCATCTCTTTCATCTATATTTCTTCTCATAACATATCAAAACATATTTTATGAATAAAAAATGTTAAACATAGTATCAAATATATATATATATATATATATATAATATTATGATGATGGAAAAATCATTTCCCCCCTCTCTCAATTAAATTATCAAAAAAAATAATCACTCGCACAAACCTGTGGACTATCGCATCCACAAAGTGATGCAATTTATTTTCCATCAAAATATTACATGGTTTGTTATAATGATGGATTTAATATTTAGATATGATAAATTTAATATAACTATTATTTTATTATTTTAATTTGTAATCTAATTTCTTACAGTCTGATCCATTGGGAAACGATAATGTTGCTCGGGTGAGCGTCTGGACTACCACCTTCATGAAGTGATGTGATTTTTTACCATTTCCTCATTACAAGGATGGTAACAAGGATAAATTTAATAAAAATGTTTTATATTTATGATAAAATAATTATTTATGAATGGTTAATTATTATTTACCAGTCCTAATTTTTGTTCATGGAAAAGTGGAAACAAAACATGTGTGTAGGTACAAATTACTATCTCCACAATGTGACGTAATGCATTTTTCACCACCACTAATTATAAATGGTAATAAATATGTATATAATGAATATATAATGTTTATGTATAATTATTATCATAATTAATATGGAGGAAACATGATCATTGTTAAATAACCATAATAACCAAACTGAACCACACAATAAAATGAAGTAGGTAACACCTAAAATGACAACTTTAATAAATAATTATTAATAAATGAGTTTTTGAAAAATTATAAGTAGATCATATATGATATGATAAGAATTAATATATTTATTATATATACATATACTAAATATAATTTTTTTATCTAATGGAGCACTTAAAAATATTGGGTTGCATAGGACAAGGTTTTTATGTTAGTTTGTCTTCATTTACATATATTTTAATTTTATTCAGCGATTTCTTATTTTTATGGTGTTTACAATTACCAGAATATTAATTTGGGATCATAAATTATTTAATTCAAGGAATTTATATATCCAAAATGACTTTCAATTATACAATTAATATCTATTAATGATTTAATAATGTTTTAAGGGTTATACGTATCAATTTTTCTTATTTGAAACATGATTAATTTATGGAACAATTTTTGTTTGAAAATATTATATAATGATTTTTTCAGATGATATGCCACATAAAATTTATAATTATTAGTATATAAAATTATAAAAAAATTATTTGATCCATGGGGTTTTTATTCAAATTTTATGAAAGTTGTAAGGGTTTATTGTCTCAAATTTTTTCTTTTTTGGTATATGTTATGTTATTCACCAATATTATTTTTGGAAGTATATTTACTACCAATGTGATATATATTAGAATTAATATACCTTTTATTAATGGTATTATAATTTTCATTTGTTGTTATTTATTTCTTCTGGGTGATAGATCAAAAGGTTCCAAAGTTGCAAAGGTTTTATGATGCAATCTCATTTTTACCGGGATTGTTTATGATTAATTTCTTATGATGAAATTATATGACATAACGCTTAAAAGTATTATTTATTTTATTATATTTGTGTTATTTATGTATATTATATGTTTTCCTTTCACATTAATCTTATTAAGTAATCATAAGACTGATGTTATGTTTTCATGAAAAACGAACTTTATTTTCGCTTCTATCTAAAATATTTTATTCGATGAAAGTATTTTATTCAAAATATTTTCAAGAATTAATTAAATATTATTTACATATTATTTAATTTATATTTTACTATATTTTACTTTCTATATAATGTTTTAAAAAGTAATATTCAAACCATTATCCAAAAATGGTCATTTATATATATAACTGAATATGTGAAAGAAGTTTTATAATATACACCTCAAGAATGTATTTACCAACTATCATGAATAATATTTTCCTTGAATTTTACTTTATATATTATGATGATTATTTTCATAAAAAATTCTAGATTTAATGTTCTATAAATTTTTTCATTTTAACGAACTATTTTAACAATGACATGTGTATTTCTATATGGAAATGTTTCTAAGATATTATAATGGATTTTTTCATCTATAAAAACATCCCTTGATATATTTTATTATTTAATAAGGATATAATCTAATGATACAATTTCTATTATTTATTTAGATGATTAGTGTTTTTTTATTATATTATTATAAATCCTCGTATTTTTACAAGGGTTTGGATTTGATGTATTGATAAATTTTTCCCTGATCATGTGGAATATATATGAATTGATTATGATTATGTTATGGGTGTTTAAAAAAATTTGGTTGGTCATATTATAAACCATGGATGTGTGGAATTGTTAAATCCATCCAATACATTGGGTAATGATGATGAATTGGAGAATATCCTATGAGATGACAGTGTTAATAAACTTTTATGTGTCAAAAATATTAACTAGATGGGTGTTAATCCTGAAATAATGTTGGAAATTAAAATGTAAGAATTTTTATTATGGGAATTTTTTTATAATGATTGTCATGTGAGTGAACCTAGACTATGTAAGTGATTTTATATTCTTATGTGAATGCCATAAAATTAAGAAATATGTTAATGATATTTGTAATTGATTATGATTTATTACTTATGATTCGAAACTATTATGTATTATATATATTTATTGATTAGATATTATGTCATATTTTAAGATAATGATTAAATAATTGATGGGTATGATTTTATACTGTGAAGATCTTGTTCTAGTTCCCTTATACTTATATAATTATAACTTATGACCACTTATAAATATATCATATGTTTACCCTTATTAAGAATACAAGATCACCCTCTATTATGTTTACTTTACACTATTATGAATAATGGTTTCTTGAATGTTATTTTTAAAAAGGATTCTAGTTGTGAATAATATAATGGGAATTAATACATATCATTTATATACCAGTTTTTCAGAGACCCTTAGCCTTTATTTTTATAAATTAATCATATTTTATATGTAAGGAATTTTTTATAAAATAAGATGTAAAATTTTGTTTGAAATTTTTGGGACAAAATAACTAGTATCAAAGAAAGGTTTTGTTATTTATGGATACATGGATGATAAAAATTAATTAGAAACCCTTATGATATGATAATTTATATGGGAAAATACTAAGATATTTTGAATAATGTATTGTGGTTTCCCTAAAAAAAATTAATTCTTATATGGATACTACACATAAACATGGGTTTGAATCAACTACATGGGTTAATAACCTTGATAGATTTGGTTGAGTATATCTCAAACCCCATTCTAGTAAATGGTGAATGTGTCCTTTCTAGATAACTATTTTGAAACTTCTAAGGGATATTTTGGGTTATTTAATTTTTATTTATAATGTATAATGAGATATTTTGTATTGAAATAGACTACAAATTCCCTTATCTATTTATAAGGTTTATTTTTTTAAAATAAGGCGTCGAAAATAGATATATTTTAATTTATTTTCATGATGATATTATTTCCGTGATTATTATTTTTTCTTATACTATGAATTTTTTTAGTCAATAGTTGGAACTAGGAGGAACCTTTTTAATATTGAATGTAATGGGAAAAGAAATGATTTCCCTCACGTAAAACAAAATTATATTAAAGATGGAATGTGAATGATTTTTATTATACCTAACTATCTATCTAATTATATCATTAAAAATATTGAAATAGTTGAGCATTTGAACTAAATAAATATAGAGTTTCATCTAGATCATGATGTGTAGACTATTCAGATTCCTACATGTTGATAATGTTGTCAATTATACCATGGAAAATGTCCCAATGTTATAATAAGATGTTCTGTATGCGGAAAATTAGGACACACATCATGATATTATTAGGAAAAATGATGATTTTAACGGAGGGTAACAATGTTCATCCTAAGGTAGAAATCATAGTTCAATGTATTATGGGAAGGTAACATGGACAATATCCAAGATTAATCCCTATGCCAAGGTATTAATCCTAGAATAAGGAAAGGAATATGAAATAGAAATCATTTAAGTGGAATAATTGAAGTGTTTGTGTATTGGGATTTGATAATAATTTTATAGAATATTTTTCAATGGATATTATTATTATATGAAATATAAAAAATATAAGGGCTTTTATGAATTAGTTTTCTTTAATGATATTAAGTAATATATTTAAAGGAATCAGTATCCTAGAAATTTTTGTCACTGTTTATCTAATATTTATAGAAAAAATGATTTTTTCAAAGGTTACCCTTAATATGTGAATGATGTCTATATAATAATATTTTGTTGGGAGAAATTTTTTATTTACATCGATAAATTATACTGATCAATAGTCCTAACCTTGAATTTTATTAGGGATTTGATGTTAAATTTATTTATGTTACTATTGATAAATGTTTGTTTATTTTTAATGTATGGTATATATTGGATAATATATAATTTTATTTAAGGAATAAGGAAAAATTTATTTTCATTGAAACATGTTTCCATTGAGGATTTTAGTGATTTAGGTTATATTTTAAAATGGTAGGTAGGTTTTATGAATATATATGATCATGGTATTCACATGTTTTACATGTGTAATTATGATTTAGTTTATGTTATTTATGTGATAATGCTAATTTAATTTCAGAAATTTAGTTAACATTTTTCTATGTTCAGGGTTTTTCAAATTGGTCAGACATATTTTGTAAGAGTTTTAATGTTAAATTTTTATGTAATGGTTTATGATAAACATAGATTGTTATTGGTGATGTTTTATAGATAAATGTACTATTTCATCATAAGAATAATTTTACACACCGGGTAACATGTGTTAATAATTATGTTTTTGTTAAATTTATAGTGATAAAAGGACTGACAATTCACTATTTTATGGATATTATGATATATTAAAATTTAATTTTAGTGATTGAGGAATGAAAATTGAATTCTTTATTTCATTATTTTAATATAGATGAATACAGGTGGAAACCAATTGAATCACAAAACAACAATAAGAAATTATGTTTATTGATATAAATAAATCACTTAATTATATTTTATTGTTTTATATTCAAAAAAAATAACCATCTATAGGGAAAATGATGTTGAAAATGAAAAATGATTTTCTTTTCTGTAATTATTTTTGATGAATTGATGTACATTTTCATCACCTAACTAATTTACGTTTTTTTAGTCATTAAAATTATCATAACCATGTTATATATTGATATATTTTATTATTGGGAAATTATATTTATCCCCCATGTCCATATTTTCATTTCTAGCTAATGTGATTTAAATCGGTGAATCCCAATATTTTTTATTTCATGTAACCTTTATGTTTATGACTACCCTTTTCAAAGATTGATTTATTATTCCTTTTCAAGATTGGAGTATTCAGGAATTGGTTTTTTCAATATGAAAACATTGATTATCAAGATAAAAAACTTTAATGGATGTAATTTATTTAAGGAGGAAAGTGTAATAAACTGAGAATTTTCAATAATTATTTCTTTAAATAATTAGAAAGTGTTGAATAGCTTGATTTACATAATATTTTTATTCTAAATGAACCATGATATAGTAACCCTTTAAAACCATTAATGTTAATATTAATATTAAAATATCAATAAAAATATTATGAAAAATATTTATAATTTCTTCAAGTAATGAAAATTTATTAATTAATGCATAATAAATAGGTACTCAATTATCATAAAAGTCATTTTTTACTTGAGAAATATGTTTTTTTTCAAAAATATTTTTTCATATTGTGCAACAAAATTATAATTAATTTTGAACATTTTTATAAATTTAATTTTCAAAAATTAACATCAGTTGTGAAATTAGAAATCAATATTAGTATTGGGTTAATTTTTAATATTTTATTGAATGATTTAGTTTTCAATGAATAATACAAAATATTTACTTTTATAAAAACATCCATTTCATTTCATGTAAAAGTCCCATTATGTTTTGAATTTAATCATTATGTTTAATTAATCTCAAGTAATTAAAAATAATATAAGGAATTACATATGAATCATCTTTTTATGTCATTTTAGTATATGTTTGTTTTCTGTATTAAAAAATTATATTTATAAAAAACCTTTTTGTGTATATAATGTGTTGTTAAAAAAATAAACTAAATGAAACTCTATTGAATAAGTGTTTAAATGAAATGAATATATTTTATATTTTATAATATATTTTAACATTTATTTTAGAGGGTTTTATATTGTAAGTAATGTATTTAATATATATTTTATACTTAATAATGTATCTTTCTAAAACAGTTTTATATTTTTGTTTCCGTGATAATTTGAAATTAAATTCCTTCACTTACAGAAAACGATTCTTGTAAATTGTCTAAATTTTTTTTCGATCATCATCATAATTTTAATCTAATAGTTTCAAGTTAATTTTTCATCATATTGAATAGTAAAAACAATAATTTGTTTTACCATGGTTAATGTTAAAACACGTATTCTGAGGGATTATACCAAGATATAAGGGTATTATTTCCACCCAAATGTATATTATTATCATATGATGCTATTATTACATAATTTGTTATCCTATAATAAAATAATTGGCCATTTGGTGAGAATTTCACATCAATGTGACCATATATAATTGAAATCATTTAAGAAATTCCATTTTTGACCATCCCACCACTTATAAATGTATACTCCTTTCCTAA
Source organism: Viscum album (assembly GCA_963277665.1). Taxonomy (NCBI): domain Eukaryota; kingdom Viridiplantae; phylum Streptophyta; class Magnoliopsida; order Santalales; family Viscaceae; genus Viscum; species Viscum album. The sequence continues at coordinate 2,101,815,851 of OY728140.1, read as the reverse complement.
ATTATAAAAAAAGTTGTTCTTTCCAGATATAAAATATGTGAACCAAATATTTTCAATAATCCTTACCATCCTCAAAGATTTTCTCTTATAATCCTAATACAAATCCTTCAAGTCTGAAGGTGTAATAAAAAAGGGGTCTCTCAATGAAGTTGTATAAATATTAGTTAAAATTTATCAATTTTATTTATTATTACTCCTTATCAAAACCAAATGAATCCAAAAATAAATTTTAAATCTGGAATCATAAATATTATACGATATAATTAAGATGATGGTAAAACCATATTCCACCGCTTCATTGTCAAATGGGAAATAAAAGTATCTATCATGTGTAAGTATGGACTAAATTTTCTATATTATGATTTGATTCATTTTCCATCACCATATTGTATGGGTATTTATAAATAATGAATTAATTTTTATGTATTATATTTATAACATAATTATTCATCTATAATTAGAATTTATAATATAAAAACATACCATCCGAACTATTTGTAATCAATAATGTGTTTATTATGTAACAGTGGACTACCACCTCTAATATGTGATGAAATTTTTTACCTATTCCACTTTAAGTGGATGATACTAATTAAATTTTCAATAAAAACTGACTATATTTATTATGTAATAAATTGTTTAATGGGGAATTATTGTAACACCCTATGTTTAAAGGAGTTTATTAAATAAATTAAAATTCTTTGATTTATTTCTTTACATGATAAACAAAATGAATCCTTCACTACATGTAACACTGAGCATATATTTAATAACACAATGTACTGTCTACCTTCAATATCATGTGTTAGATGTAAGTGCATGTTTTACTGAACTATAATATACTATTATTATTATCATTGAAATAATATTATAGACATCACTTAACCATTGGAATAGTAGTAATTAATATGAATAAATAAATTATTAAAATATTACTTACACATGTATATAAAATCAATTCTTTCATATCCAAATATTTATAATGGACGGTAAAATCTATTTGAAAATAAAAAATTTGTTTAAAAAAAAATTTCTATGCCCAAACACGTGTTATCTAAATAAATTTTAAAAAAACATATCATGAATAATATTATTTTAATATATTTTATATATTCAATAAACTGTATCACATTAAACAAATGCAGGTTCTAAAAAAAGATAACAATAAGTACAAATTTACACATATAAGATGGATTATTATAAATAATAATTTTACAACCTTTTAATGATGCAATTATTTTATATTTTTCTGAAACATTTATCTATTTTATTTTAAAAAATAAATTCATTTTTCAAATATTAATTAAAAATTACCTTAGAGTTAATTTTGATTTTTTTGAATGTTTCATTTTTTGATTAATAGTGGAAAATACTGAATTTTAATATAAAAATGAATCTCCATTAATGTAATCTATAATGATAAATAACATTTTGCATTATTTTTTATGAATATTTTGTTCATCTAAACATATATTAATCTAATATATGTAATTGGAATAAATATGACAATAATATTAGATATAAAACATTTCATGCTTTTAAACATTTTCACTTTAAAAACTAGTTGTCTCATCCCATTTGTTGGATAAATTTTAAATTAATATTAATCAAATTATATGATTGGAATTTGTAAAAATGTATTATATATTTTGAATCATCATAGTTTATAATGATTAATAAGTAAAATTTAATTATTTTCCAAAATTATTAGCGAAAATAGTTAAATTTAATCTCTAAAATTAAGAGAAAATGAGAATATTAAGGGAGTAACCATTAATCATAATGGGATATTAACCTCGATACTCGTAAAATAGCGAATATTCTGGACATATTTATATGATATAAAATATTTTATCCAAACAAATACATTGTCGGAGGAACATGATTTTAGTGGGACAACCCAATTGTGCTTACATTTTCTATTTATAGGAATTCCACTACTCCTCTACTAAAAAATAGAATTCACTCTCCCCATTTCCTCACATGCAACATACATATTTATCGTACAAAAAATTTCCAACTATATTACATAATTCCTTAATATCATCCTAGATTCATTATTTTGGGCAAAAATCCAATCATGGAATTCCTTTGGTGGGAACGAAAATGAGTCTTCCAAATAAGAGGTAACCTTCATCAACAAATGTTTTTATTTCATTTCATCATAAACCCCATTAATTAATTTCATAATATTATTAAATAATAAAATATTTATATGAAAAATACTTATATGTTTATTTTGTTTGGGATATAACTTACAACCACAGACACACCCATCAAACAGGATACACACTCATCGTTCTTGTGTATGGTGGAAATACGCCACACATTCCAATGTTTCTTGTTCTTCAATTACCACCTATTTAGGTTGATAATAATGATTTAAATGATTTTTATATATTATATATATGATATTTATGATTTATATATAGTTATATAATTATTATATATCACATAACTTCATTCATTGTAGTAATTGGGAATATCATAATGTCGTTTATGTGTGTGGAAGACAATTGCCTCATGAACCAATGTGATTCATTGATTCTATAAGTGGAATATATTAAAGTTAAGATTAATAAATTTTTTGATAAATATAACATAATAATTATTCATTAATCCTAATATATGATATAATTTTCTTTCTTTCAATATGACATGAAAATGAAAAAAAAAATCATGCATGCATGCTGCCAACCGTATCTATGAATAGTTTATTTAATTTATTGTTTCTATCATTTAGATATCATTATAAATACATATATACTGAATATATATGATATTTAATTCATTTTTATCATTATAAGTATTAGGAATTAATTATTTATTTAATATAAAAATACATAAAAAAATCAACGGTTATATGAAATTCAAAACATTCATTACCCAAAACGTGACTTTAACACAATATTATTAATAAAAGGGTAATAAAAATACATAAGAAGACAATATAAAAGATGAAATATTGAAAAATGTTCAGGTAACAGATGTTTAATGCAATTAAATTTACTCTAAAGTATTTTTTAATGTGTGTGAAGGAAGTCATGACTTATGGTATGGCACACACCGACCTTAGTAATTACTTTAATTTATTATTTTCTTGGATTTAGAATTTTTTCCGGGTTAGGGTTGAGTACATGTATGAAATGTTGATTTTTAATCAATGATTAGTTTATTTGGGTTTCGCGGAATCTGGCACATGGGATGATCATGGTTTGGAGACCTTGTGGCAATGCCTGGGTCACATTACAGCCTGCTTGGTTTTAAAAAAAATCAATGTATAAAAATGGAGTAAAATAATGGTTAAAATAAATTTTAAAAACTAAAATAAAATGAAATGTTTTTAAATATTGTTCTCCCAAATGTATTATCAACAATTGAATGTTTTAATTGTGGAAAAATAGTCATTATACAAATCAATGCCTTAGGGATAAATATTCTAATGTAAACCAGTAATGTTTTAATAGTAATGGTGTAACTACTGATGATGATGATACAATGAGTGACATATAAATGGTTTGTATTGTTTTAATAGTATTATTTATATGGATGATTAATTTTTTTTTGGATAATGTTAATAAATGATTAATATTTCAGGTTTTAGGAAACAACTACTATGGAATAATATGTTCAATCTTATTTAATGGGTTGCGAACGAAATGTGTTTATTGAATTTTATATGTATTTTAATTCAAGAATTATGTTATATGAATAATAAATAATATTTTTTTCAATAATTATATGAATTTATATATTTAATAGAGATGATTATCTAAAAAATATATTTATTACAAGGGTGGTATTTTGGATCAATGGAAGGAAACCCTTAGTGTGCTCCTGATGTTGATATTTTCTTATATTGTATAATGTCATAATAGATATGGATAATATAAATTGGATAGTATTTATGACCTTAGAGATGATAAAATATTTGATTAAAATGTGGTTTATAATATCATTGATTAAGTATACACCAATTTTGGAGTCAATGAATATGTACAATAATCAATTATATAGGAAATAAATTAAGAATAATGTATGTTTTAAATATGTTTTTATGGTTATTGATGTTATTATAGCGTTTTAAAAAAAATAAGATGAATTTATTCACATGATTGGTATGTGATAACCAAGAGCTACTTTATGATATATTGGTGATCAATATTAATCTTTATTTTGAGAAATTTCATGAAATTAATTTTCTAAACATTTATATTTTCATCATTTGGAAGGGTTACAATGTCTACTATTTACATAATGTTTTACGTTAAAATATTGATTTTTTTTTTCAGATTAATGTATTTTGTTACCGCATTAAGATTTTTTCATATTGGAAGGTATGTTCAAACAATTTTGTTTTGTGATTTTAACTAAACATAGATGGTGCAAACTATCATGATATATTTATGAATATTAAAATATGTCAGTGTTCAGGAATGAAAAATTCACCTTTCTTTCCTTGAGTAATAGATTAATTGAAAATTCAACAGGTTACAACCAAAGTGTGAGATTTTTAATTTTGAATTGAATATAATAATTTAAGTATATCTTATTGTGAGAACATTCCATTATTTAGAAAAGGGTCTTGAAATAAAATTTTATAATTTTATAACCATTTTTTATGATATCAATGACCTTTATCAAACATCGTTTTAAGGCCTTGTGATCATTAATATTATCATTCCCATGTTCTATTTCACTCTCAATTGATTTTTGGTTGTTAGTATTCTCTTCAATGTCAATGTACCCACATTCCATATATGTTATACTATGTTGAAACCCTATTATCAGTTACTACAAATATCCATTATGTTCAGGAATTTACCTTTTAAATGATGTTTTATAATTATTTTTTTAATGATATGGGTTTCTCTAAATGTAACTTTATTTTATTAACCATTAATAACCTAGACAAATTTGGTGGGCCAAATTCATTTTAAAATGGTAGAATATAGCACGATGTGATTTTATGACTTATTTGTTTTCAAATAAAATCAACTTCATTGTTGTATTTCATTTAAAAATACAAAAAAAATTATCTCACACTTTAGGAATCATCGATAAAATATTTCATTACCGAGAATATTGAGTCCTTTCAATAGCATGTGTTACACACAAGATCGAGTTTTGCCTAATTATAATATAAGATTAATAATATTATTTAAAAAATATTATAGTTTTCACATACTTATTGAAATTTTATTTATTAATTAGATAAATTAATTTTTCAAATTTTCAATATTTTATTCTTTGTTTTCCAATATATCAATGGGAGTAAAAACTATTTCAAAATTATTAAATTCCATTTTTGAAAAATAAAAATCTATGGAAAATCATATTTAATCTCAATAATTTAAAAAAAACAACTTTTTATGAATTATTTTAATGAAATATATACATTATAAATTGAAGAAACTTCTTGATATTCATCTTATGTGTTTTATAGACAAGTAATGAGAATAAATCAAACTATATGTAAAAAATATTTGTTTCTATAAATGGTATTTTTACATCTCTTTAATGGATCCATAATTTTAATACTATTTATGAAACATTTATAAATTATATTTGTAAAAAAAGTAATTTTGAGTTTTGAATTTTCAAAATTATCATAGGGTGATTTATTGGTATTTTTATGAGAAGTTTCATTTGTTGATGAATAGTGAGAGCTGCATAATCATAATTAAAAAATAAAATTTCATCTATGTATATATAATGAGAAATTATATTTTTATTTCATTAATTAAATATAGTGAATTAATACATATATGAATCCAAATTATGTCATTGCAATCAATTTAAAATTTAATTTGGATATTAAAAACTTTCAAAAACTTGAACATTTTAACTTTAAAAACTTATTATCTAATCCCATAAGTGGGATATATTTTAATTTATTTCTTTGACATACATGATTAGAATTTGGAAAAATATATTCCATATTTTTAATGATAATAATTTATATTGACTAACATGGCCAAATTATTTTTCCCAAAATTATTAGTGAAAATTGTTATAATTAATCACAATGATTAAGAGAGAAACAAGTTTACGAAGGGACTAAACATTTAACATAATGGAAAACCTCACCTCGAAACTTGTAAAAAACCCACTTTCTGGGAATATTTAGTCCAATTTCAATATTTTGTATAAATTTATAATTGTTGGGAGAAAATGATGTAATATTGGCCTCCCAGTAGTGATTACCTTTTTGTATTTACACGAATTCCACTCCTCCTCCATTATAAAAGAGAATTCACCCAACAATATTTTTCACCTGAATAAATCAATTTTAATTGAACAATAACTATACAATATCTCCCCTAAAAACATCACATAATCTTATAAGACTTAATTTTAGTATAAATACTATCAAAGAAGGACTTTGGTGTAATCTAAATGGAGACCCCCCGAAGAAGAGGCATCATTCATCAATAATATTTTTATTTCGTCCTAAAACCCATTAAATTATTTTAATATCATACTTATACAAATTCCAATGTATCAGAAATATATTTCTATGTTTTTTTAAGGTTAGGACATATAACCATAAACACTTCTATCCAATAGGATATGCAATCATTTTTTGTGTATAAGGCGGACTATCGCCTCATGAACAGATGTCATTCATCCTTCCCTAAACACCTATAAAGGTTGAAAATAGTGATATAATTGTATTTAAATATTATTAATATTATAATTATGATGTATATTTTCTTATTGAATTACTGTAAAGCACATACCTTGATGCTTTACATTTTGTGAGAATTTGATAGCATCATTCATGTGTACGAGAGACTACCACCCTATAATGTGATGTGATTCATTCACACTATACAAAAATGAATTATATATAAGTTAAATAAACAATTTGATATATATAAAATAAAACTTCTTCTACAATGATAATATATGTATTAATATTATTTCTTTACATCCGACATGAAAATGAAACTAGTGTTGACATGTATGTATGACTTATCATCTCCTTGAATGTTGTATTTCATTTCATTTTATATTTATTTATTTTAGTGATTATTATAATTAAATATATGATGATTATATATGATATTTAACCCATTATTATTATTATATATATTATTAAATCATGATTAATGTATAAGAAAAATATATAACAAATCATATATTATAAGAAAAATAATACCATTATTACCTGAACAATGACATTAACATATTATTGTTAGTAAATGTTCAATAATTTCTTATAAAAAGACCATATATTATATGTTATATATGAATATAGTTCATTAATAGATGAATATAAAAAATTATTTATTATAGATAAGGTTTGAAGTTGTAAAAAGGATGAACATGCTTAATGAAATGGGATTTAAAATCTGATGTGTATTTTTGCAAGACGTATGCCTTATTCACCACTCAATATTTTTTGTTTTTTATATAATAACATACATCATGTTATAAAAGAATTTTATTTTTTGATATTTAATGTTTCAATTTTTTTTATTCTTTCACATATATCATTTTTTTAAAGTGACTCAAGTAGTGTGGTATTTTTGTTTCTCTTTTGACTTTTTTGAGAGAATACTATATTGACCACATGTTTCTTCTTTGTGATGTATATACATTCAATGAATTTTTTTTTATTATAATAAGATGTATTATAAATAAAATATACATATAAGGATATATCAATCATTGGGTATACAATTAATTATTTACAAAATTGGTAATTTCTTTTGTCACAATTTTTCTTTTATGAGACACGTGTTATTTTATACACCTATATTATTTTATGAGTTACATATAATTACACATTTTCATGTTATATAATTGATATTATTGTATTCATGATATTTTATGTTTCATGTAATCTTATTCTATCATGGGGATTATGATTCAATGATACCAAAGTGATAAGTGTTTATTTATATAATCTCATTATTTTTTGGGATTGTTTATGATTATGGTTCTAATAAGGAAATAATGTGATCCATGACTGTAAAATTATCATTTGTTTTATTATATTATAGTTATTAGTTTTTAATTCATGAAATTTTTTCATTTTCACTATCTTGTTATTATTTTTATTAATAAAATATATTTTTATGAAAATTCGATTTTAATTCTCTCTTCAATCATAAATATATGATATTTCAAAACAATGTCTTCTAAAACAAGTTTTAAAATTTCCAAAAGATATTATAAGATTATTTTTAAAGGAAAGTATTTTGAAAATGTTTTGTGTTTGAAAAAGTGTTTCAAATTATTTTCAAATAACCCTTTAATTGTTTTCAGGGTTATTTTCCATTAATATGGTTTTCAAGATGTTTTATATTTTTCAAATAGTTTTATGTTTGAGGAAATGATAGATTCCTCATGAAATGTTTTAAATGACATTTAAAAATTATTTTACATATAATATGATATACCATGATTTTACCTATGCCTTAAAAAGGATATAATATGAGGATACTATTCAATTTCTCTATCTGAATGGTTTATGCTTTGATGTAATGATGTTTATGAAATCCCATTTTCATCCACTAATCATACAAAGAATAAATTCCCTGAATCATACTTCTTTTCATGAGTTTTGATATAATTATTATGAAACATGTTTCTTTTCAATTGGTTATGATATGATGATATTTTTTACTAACATTTAATTTCATGTGTTTTGATAAGATTACATTTTATGATCATGAGGGACTCATAAATATGGTTATCATAATGTGATGGGTGGAACCTATATCTCCATCCAATCAATATGATAAAGATAAATGTTATATTGGATCATAGGTCACACATGTTGTTTGTACAAACAAGAAAACAAAATGTTGAATGGGTTATTACCCAATCCCCAAAGCAAGAGGGACCATGGGTTGATATCCCAAGACAAGAAATAAGACGATACAATGGTTGTTTTCCCAAGACCAAAAAAATATGATGGTATACAAATAATTATCCCAAGCCTAAAAATAATAGGGTACATGGGTTTTTATCCTAAAAAAACTATGGTATATGTATTTTTTGGTCAATTCTAGAAAAAGAGGGTACATTGGTTGTATTCCCAATACTGACAATAAGATGGTATATAGGTTGTTACGCTAATATCAAAGAATCTACAAGATAGGTCATCTGAATCCTAATATGTTATGAATTGTTTTATGGATAACATTGAAAAAAGAGTTTATATGATTAGGTTTATCCCCAATATCTATTTTTATTGGAATATTAGGCTCATAAGACTCATGTTATTTGATTTACTAATAATTAATGTCTTATTAACTGACCATCCTTATGCTACGACTCCTGATTATTATCTTTTATATATAGGGTATGTTCTTCAAATGTTATGTTTGTGTTCTCATACAGTTATGTTAATGATATTCTTTCATATCTCATTTATTTTCCCTTCTAAATGATTTAAGAAATTCCTTTCTTATGTTTCCATTCCACTGGTTCTGAAGAAAGGTTTTATGTATGAGTACAAAATGGGATGATCTTTGTTGGAAACTTTTAAGATCATTATACATGTTAGAATATTTCATTCATTATTTCCAATGAGACTAAACTATTATGGTCTTTTTGAAAATTTACATGTAATGAAATAAATATTCCTAATAATCATTCAATATTTACATATGAGAATAATGAGTCCCTATAATTATAATGTTACTTCCTTTCATTCCGTCATGATAAAAGTCAAAACAACACTCTTATGTACGTACAAATTAACATCTTTACGAAGTGATGTAATTCATCTTTGTTCAGTAGTTTAGATGAATGATTATAAATATTTATTTGATTAATATATATATATATATATATTTTTTATATCATTATTATAATTTTGAATAGTTAGTAACCATTATAAATGTGAAATGTCCCAAACTATCGAACCCAAAAACACATGAAAATGAAGCACAGAACACCGAAAATGATGATATTAATTTTTAATTTTTAATAAATGGGAGATGAAATGTTATAAGAGAATCATATATGATATTTCAAGTTTGAATATGTTTCAAGATTAGAATCATAATAAATCTTAATTAATTATACATGAGGTTAAAGATCATAAAAATCAATGTTAGATATATAGTATGGATTTATTCTCAATTTCTCAACATTGTGACCTATTTTAATGTTATAAACCAATTTTTTATCCCTATGATATATATATTTTAATATTATGTATATTAATAATAATCCAATATTTTATTCAATTAAATTATAGAATCATATTACTTTCATTTTTTATAAAAGGTTGGGGTCGAAGCCTCATTTTTATTATTAAAGCAAAGCGAAGACCTCTTTAACTGGGTAGAGGGAGACCCATTACTTAGCCCGAAGGCCCAGTGGGCATTTAGCCCATTACATGACCCGTAGGCCCATTTTTTTGGCCCAAATCCCATTCTGTGAATAGTACTGCTATAGTACCCGCGTTGCTACAATACTGCACAATACCTGCCAACGCTACAGTGCTCTGAGGCCGCTACAATGCCCACCGTTGTTCGTATCATTTTATTTAATTGAGACATGTTTGATGTTATGCACTAATTTATGTTTATGAGGTATATAAACTAATACATTGACATGTTATACCATCGATAAATTTTAATTAATTTTATAAAAACTTATAGTTAAAATCAATGTGGTAAGGGTTTGTCATCTCAAATTGTCTTCTTTGGGATATATTCTATGATATACTCCTATACTATTGTAGAATGTGCTTGTATTGTCCCATTGAAAAGTTTTATCATAAATATACTTATTTTTATTCTATTTGATGATTCATTATTTATATATTTATTTTATATTGGTTATGAATCAATAGTAACCAAATAATTATGGGTTTCACGTGACAATATCATTTTAAAATGATTATTTATGCTTAATTTATGATTATGAAATTATATGATCTATCATTCTATGGTATTATATATTTTATTGAAAAATATTTATTTCGATAGGTTAAATGTTTCTATTAATTTTCCCTCTTTATGTACTCAAGATACACTAAGAAAATTTTTTTATACAAGAAACATTGTCTTATCCTCAGTCGATAATCATTTCTTAATTGTCTTTATTTATGTCAAAATGAATTTACAATTGGTTTTTATATTTTATAATGATTATTTAATGTTATTTTTAACAGTATTTTACTTTATTTAGTATAGTTTAAAGAGAAATCTTATTACCATATTCCTAATATTTTACATTGATTTTTTTTTAAAAAAATGCGATAAGAGTTTTTCATTAATGTAAACCTCATGAATGACATTACCTAAAAACATGAATAATATTTTTATTAAAAATTCAATTATAATATATCTTAGATATTTTAAAAGAAATTATTTTCTTTAATATTATGTAAATTTTAATTTTATAAATAAGTTATTATAAAATTAAAAGGGATATTTTGCAAAATAAATGGTAAACTGATTTTTTAAATTCATTTGTCTAATATGAAAACATCTATTGATGTCTATTTTGATTTTATGGAAATATGATCTAATGTTAAAAAATTTATCCATTATTTAAATGTTTTAGATTTCTCATGATTAAATGTTTATGAAACCTATTATCTTGACATGTAATAACCATTGATGTTTAATAAATGGTTTTTTAATCATTTTATTCCTGTATTAATTTATTAGGATTATTTGATGTGTGGTTAATTTATAAAATGAGGTTGAAATGTAGCATAATAAACTGTGAGTGGATGGGTCTCTTATAAACCTCCAATTAATTAGTTAATGATGACAAATATGGGAAAATAAAAAGATTTTATGTATTTAATAAAATATTTAGAGACAATAGAGTTAAATGAATGGAAATTACTCATAAGTTATTGTTTTAAATGTGATGATTGGAATTTTCATCATGGTAATTTATCCTAAATGATAGTCTTGTGAGTGATCATTGACTAAGGAAGTGAATTTATATGATAATTTGAATAAAAAAATCATATGTATTATGATCATGATTTTTTATCAGGTCTCATGACAGATTAATTTTTATTTTTCAATTTTATGGATTATGTATTTAGATTGATAAAACATTATGTCATGTTTTGTGATTATTATCTATGAATTTATGGGTATTAATTTATGTTTTTAAGATCATGTTATCATACCCTTATTGTTATGTTATTCACACATAGGATCATTAATTGGCATCTCTTACGTCTAGATTTTCTGATCATCTAGGATAATATTTCTAATAATTTCCTCCATAGGTTTTGTAGGATGGTTTTTAGTATGTTATGAATATGAATGGTACTAGTTATGAAGAAAATAATTATAAATGATGTAGAAAGTTTATGTATTATTATTTTTATATATATAGGATTCTAATGAAAATAGTTCTCTATAGTTCTAGGGTGGATCATATTTATATGTAATGAATGTGTTTTCTAATAATATGTAGTATTAGTGGACGAAAAAATTGGGTAGAAATGGTTTGTATTAGAGAAATATTATGTTTTTTTAGAAAGAAGCATAAATTTTTATAAATTACTTTTGGATAAGACTACAAATTCTATAAAATCATAAGTAATGCTAAGGAAATGTGTGTGTATTATCTAAGAAAATACCTCTCTCTATATATAGTCCAATTGGATATAATTTTTCATAGATGAACCTTTTAGTAATAACTCCAAAATTGTTTGGATGATTTTATATGGGCCATCATGTTGGTGTACATGGAATGGGGCTTTACTACACAATTGATTTGACACTCATAGAGGATATTCTTGGGTTAGAACACTTTTTCATTATGAACCATTATGGGGAATTTTGATATAAAATACCAATCTATGAACAAGTTTAGACCTATGGTTTAGTATATTGGAATGATGATGGAATAAAATGGGAATATTTTAAATTAATTTCATGACTATTATTTCTCTTATAATCATTATTTCTCATAATATGTTTTTTGTTTTATTCGATATCTAGAACCATAATAAACCATGCAAATGATTAATGTGATGAAAATGAAATGGTTTTACTTGTAAGAAACTAATTGTTAAAGAAGATAGAATGTTACATATTGTGATTATTCCTAACTATAAGACTTTTTATATTATTAAAAACCTAAATAGAGGTTAGTTTTTAAATGAACCAAATAATAGAAAATTTGTGTTTCATAAAGATTATATAGGACTAACAATTTAGTTTCATTATAGTCTATAAGGTAAGAAGATGCACACAATAAAATGTCTCAATAGAGTGAAGAGATATTTTATTTATGTACAAGGAGGACATAATGATAATAATTAATAGGGAAAATGAAGAGTTTGGTGGACAAAAAAAAGTAAATCCTAGAATTAAATTTTATGTTCAATGTATTATGGGTGGTGAACATTGTAATTTTATAATATAATTCCCTAATCCATGTGGTAACTCCTATAACAAAGAAGGTAATTGGGTTTTCTAACTTTTTAATTAAAATAATTGAAGTATTTATGTATTGGTATTTGATAAATAGGTTATAATTATTATATTATTAATATTATATTTATAATAATCATGATACAACTTATTATTAGTCCATAATAGTTTTTATTGGAGGTTATGAATAATTATATTTGATTATATCAATAACCTAGAAATGAGTTTTAATTGTAAGCTAATATTTTTTAATAACACAATATTTAGGTATAGATAACCCTTAATATATTTATCATCTTAAGATAATAATGTTCAATTGGGATAAAGTGTTGATAATTATGTATAAAGTAAATATGATAGTATTTTCATCCCTGAATTTGATTAGTGATTTGATGAAAAGTGATATGTCTTATCTTTGATTAATTTTTTCAATTTATTGGATTTATTGTTTATATTATAAATTCTTTAATTTCGAATATAGAATAAGGATAGAGCTAACTATTTTTGAACCCATTTCCATTTTCAATGATATTTTACATTTATTCAAGTTATTTTGGGAATGGATAACATTTCTTATGATAATATAGGATCATTATATTTCCATTTTTGTTAAATGATATTAATAGATAAATTATGTTATTTGGGGAATAAATTTAGGTTTATTTTTTAATTTTATAATCCTTTTTTATAAATTCATTTATTTTGAATTGTTTCAAACATATTTTAGAGGATTTTTTATGTTAAATATTTATGGAATGGATTTTTTTGATATTTGGGTATTATTATTTTAGTTTAAGAGATTAATATATTATTTCATTAGATTAATATTTATCCATTTTGGATAACTTAATCAAACCATTTTTCTTTTGATAATAACCATAGATAGAAAGAGTGACCTAGAATTATATTTTGGAACTTAAAATCCTTTAACAGATTATTTTAGTTTTTTAGGTACAAAAAATAACTATTATTCAGTCATAATGTAAGAATATATTAAAATAAATGGAATCAAATTGAAAAAGATATAAAAATTAAGAAATTAAATTTATAGATTTTATGAAATCAGTCAAGTATTTTTTATTATATTTTATGTAAAACGAATTCCTCAACTCTAGAGGAAATAATCATGAAAATTAACGATGATATCCTTTATGTAGTTATTTATGGTGAATTGATCAAATCTTCCAATCACTAATATATTTATTGTTTTTGGTCATTAACTACATTATTTCCATTTTCTTTATCACTTCATACCATTCTATGAAAATTATACATTCTTCTCAATATATATATCCTCACTTCTTTCTTATATCCTTCTTATATGAGAACAAAAGTATATGTGATTTTAGATAGCTTTAATTTCCGAAAATCATCTTTAAAACCATTTATTATTATTAATTTTCATGATGCCTGAATTCAACAAAATATTATTTTGTATATTATTCCTTTTATTTCCGAAATAAAAAATTTATTTGGTATGATTTTTATGGGGTGGGGGAATGTATCACCCATGTATTTTAGAATTTTTTCCCAAAATATCAATGATCGGAAAAAATCCTGTAAAAATTAATTATTAATAGAGTAAAAAGAAAATATCAGGTATTATAAGGGATTTTAAATGTATGGGAGTGAACCACCCCTCAAATATCATCAGTCACCAGCGACGTGGAATATCAAGGAGCTATGAAGTCCCACATCATTTGTGGTTCCATTATTTCCATATTTTGAAAAATCATGCACCACATAATTGTCTCTTCAATATACATGTGAAAAAATTATAATTTTTTTAGTGACATGATTTATAAAATCAATTGAATTTGGAAAGAGTTTTAATAGGAAATTCTTGGTTCACCCCCTCAGAGCCCTAACATCAATTTCAAAATCAAAATATATCCACACATATAAACACTTATGATAGGAAAAATGATTGATAAAATACATCAATTCAAATAATTCATCATCATATTCAGTTTTAACTCAAATGTATTGTTGAAAGACTCATTTATAAAATCCATAATGGGTTTAGAAAATTCCACCACAACCTGAAGGTTCTTTCATCACAAATTACAGACCATCAACATTTTTTAAAATAACAGTTAATCAAATAAATCCTCCACATAAATTTGAGAACTAGTGAATCATTCTTTTGGCCACTATTTCCATATAAAATTATAATTTTTATTTTATTAATGATATTATGAATTGCTCTAACTTTTACCATTGTGATAGTATGAACCTCCTTATACACTTCCAACGTTCTAGTATAAATAGATTGAACCTTATCATCAAATAACCAGCTATTTAATTCCATCTGTATCTATGAAAAGATGGATAATATGGCTTCAAGCGAAAAGTGTATACTCCGGTAAATCTATATAGTGTTATAGAAATAATCATTCTTCTCTTCGAGTTTCCATCTTGTATTTACCTTAGTGAAAAAAAAATGACCAGCATACTTCCATAATTACCTTGCATATTCACAACTATGGAAAAGGTGTTGTAATTTTTTCTCACCTCTTAAGTATAAATGGAAGGCCCAAGTAAATTTTTTTCTATCCATTATCATTTGTTAATGTGTTGGTAATTTTTTTATGGATTGAATATATGAGAATAAATATTGAAGGATATATGAAATTTATGCTCAACTTGGACAGCTATGATATTTTCATGAAGGGGCTCTCACTTTTCATCTTGTAGTATTCTATATAATTTAACTACCCATTGCTACTAGGAATCCACACCAGTGAATTGGTGTCCATGAAATCATGGTTTTGAATTTCCATTATAGGTTTTATGGAAAATATCTAGGCTATTATTTTATAATATTAAATGAAAATGGTCATCTGCATTATGTTAGGAGGGATGATAAGCCTTCCATTGAGTGGTTGGTCAAGGAAAAATGTTTTCCAAAAATTGAGATCAAAATTCCCACACAACATTAATTTGGTGATTTTCAAGATCACAGTGGAGGGGTGCCTGATTTAGGGCCTTATCGATGAACCAATATAGTATTGGTATCCATCCATCATCCTTCCCTCAATCCTTCATGATAACAAATAACAGTAGGGATCATTAGTGGTTAATATATTTCATGTTAATTTTCCTGTAAAACTGTCATTGAGGATTTTTAGATCCTTGATGGCAACAACCCCCCCCCCCAATTTCAATGTGTTTTATTATTAATTTCTATGTGATAGTTATAAATTTTAATTCATACACACACCCAACCTAGATAGAATTACTAATCATACATTGTATCTCTTTGATGTGCCCACTTGGCCACCTGTATAAAGGGAATGAGTAAAAAAATAAAAGTGGGTATTTAATTAACCAAATAAACCCTCCCAGATTGAGATATGAAAATTCATTTCCATTTGTCTAGTTTTTTGATTATTATAGAGATTATTACTCAAAATAATTGGCTCTTCACTTTTCCTTAAAATATTAAAACAACAAGACCATTAAAATATAGGGATCCCCTTATGACCCCATGATTTTTAATGACCAATTTCTATAGACCCATAGGTTAACCATCAAGAAATACAGTAAATGATTTTCCAAAACAAATATTCCACCATGCTATTTCCTCATAGTGATAAAATAGGGCCTGTATAGTAGATATAGTTATCTTTAAAGCATGTCCAAATAAAAGGAACCCATAATCATATAAAAAATATGAAAGAATGAGAACATTCATCTTAGATTTAATTATCTTATATAGGGAAACATGAAAAATAACATTAATAAAACTAATCAATTAATCATTATTAAGGTGAAATAGATGACTTAAGAGTAGATATCATTTCTTTACACCTCTGGTGAACTGAAAATATCCTATAACGGTCCCATTGATTAAAATGTGTAGCTATACTAATGAGGGAATGAAGATTATAAATCTGACATTTTTTTTGATAATACACATTTTACAAGGATATAGTGTAGAAAATCAGACATTAGGGTGTGAAATTCCATATATTTGTAATTATTGAGGGAAATGATACCCTCTTTCACTTTTCTCTTCATTATTTTTACACTTTATGAGGTCATGAAAAAGAACTTTTATATTAATCTTATGTGAACAAAAAAATATTTCATTGGAGTAATGTGATCTTGAATAATTTCATCAATCATAGAAATATTGAATTTACTAATAAAAATATGAATAATATTCCCAAGGCATAGGTTCCTAATGCCTTTAATATCAATAATATTTTTATTTGTGGGGATCAAGGAAATGAAATATGAATTGACTTTACAAGGGATAAAGCATGAGTGATGAATTAACTTACTCTAAATATTGATCCATAATATAAAATGTCCCAATAAACTATAAAGAATTGATTTTTTAATCCTTATGGTCTAGAAACTCTCTCCATATTCAAAGATAATAACGATTTATTGGTTTCTCTTTATCCTGTTCTCTCAAAAGACTTTTTTTTATCAACGAATGGGGAAATTTTTTCAATCATCATAGATTTCATATCCATCCCAATATGTACATATATTCCACTAAAATAATATAAAAAACCATTGAAACATTTTTATCAAAGGTATATAACTATCTATCAATTCTAATCGCATTATTTAATACTCGATATCACTTATCCCAAAGTATTATGTAGTTTAATTTTGAGTTCTTATGACCTTTGTCTAACAATTTCACATCGATGTAATTCCTATATATAATTCCATTGATGTATAAAATATCTTAAAAAATTGTAGGATAATAATATTCAACCATAAAAGGGGATTCTTAGTTCTAATTTCTAGTTTATAGTCTTGGATGGTGATGTCTAGCACTCTGGATATCAAGATCATGCTCTAAGAATGATTTTTTTAGAAATTCCCTTAGGATTACCTTGTCATTTTTTAATTTCATAACCATCCTATAATATAGGGTTCCTTTTAGAAAAATATTTCAAGACTCTAGTATATTTTCCCTACATACAGGGATTAAAAACAACCCATTTTTTAAATAAAATGAAGAGGAGATTACCTTATCATGGCAGATAATTCCAAAATTATAGTGTTATAGTTGGAGTGATTCTTGGGGAGGGTGTAACATGATAGTCTATTGGAACAACTCCTATAATCTATTTTTACAATGAATATATCAATATTTCATGCCTTCCATCCATTCAAAGTGTTCATACTCCATGTAAATTCAGCACTAGCACTTGGTTCATAAAAAATATTACACTAATCAACAATACTAGATAACTCAATTGTTTTTTCCCTATTGAAATTTGATATAGTTATTTCATCAGGTTACAAGGTAGTTTTGATTTCACCCATAACCAACCATATGTATACAAAACTCCTATAGGTTTCCTCATTCTCACACTAGAGATCTTGTCACCTAATATAAGATGTAAATGCAAACACAAAATATATCTGAATATTATAGCCAGAACTATTAGAAGTGGTATCTAAGCATTGAATCTTTTGATTTCATGTGAAAATTTCAATTATTTATTCCTATTAATCCACAAGTGATCCATACTTTAGTTATAATGGTTTTAAAAAAATGTATATCCCATATATTCCCACATGAATGTATTTTAATTCTCAAACATCATTTATGGTTGTTCAATTCCAATAATAATTTGTTTGATTGATGAAATTGTGTTCCTATGTTATTTATCCATTAATGGATTCCCTAGACCATATATATTCTAATAAAATAGATTCATTTCTTGGGGGGTATTTACCCTAGTCACATGTACTCCATTCTCTTCCATGGTAGAATGGAATTTCTACTTCTTCTTTCAATCTTTCTTCTTCCAATATCATTGGTGTGTTTCTATCACTAACACATCCATGCATCAACCTTACTCAATATTTTATTATTCAGTCTATACAAGGGGTTCTGATCCTTAGCCACATCATCCTAAAATATTCCACTCAATGTGGTGGGAATATTTCTTGAATACATAGTCTAAGGGTATTTGTTTTTATTTATCTTCCTACTAGAAGTCATGAAGATTGGAACATGGGAAAAGGGATCACCCATATTATTGGTATTAGTATTCTGAGAATCTTGAGTTTTAGGATACCTAGCACTGAGTGGTGTGTCCACATGGAAGTTATTATTCACTCCATCATTTCACGATAAATTTATATCACCACATTCCATATAATGTGGTATATCTTCAATTCCTTCAGGCTTGTCCATCAATAGGTTTTACTCTACAAAAACATTCATTCTAACCCTACTAAAACCCATTATGATTGTGTGCACATAGTAGGTATGTGAATTCATCCTAGAATTAAATGATGGAATTTTATTTGTGTTCCCTTAATGGCTTTATGTGAATCAATTTAGAACATTATTCCACTGATGTTCCTCTTTTGAAATATCCTTATAAATTCAATCGATAGGATTCCCTGTAGTATAATGCCTATGAGTCTCACTTGGTTGAGTAATAAAATATAGACTACATGCATTGTTAAGATCTATATATTCATTTATTTTGGGATGGATCCTATATGTTTCCACCCCAATAATGTGATCATACTCTTTGGGCATGTCCCACACTTTCCCTTCAGGTTGTTTCATTGGAATATTCACTACATCCCCATCTTGACTTCTAGATATGGGTTTGTCCTTAAAGATGATGTGAAGAGTACCATGAAAGACATGATTATACTATTTATGGGACATAACCATATTTTACATATATTGTTTTAGTTAAATGTATTTCACATCATTAAGAGACCCATTGTTTGTGTCATCAATGAAATAATTAGGATTTACAGAGTAGTCGTGGTTTCCATTTATAGAATTTATATTCTCAAATCCATTTCGCATCTTATCTACACCAGAGGGTCCAAAAATGATGTTTCTATGTAGATCAAGATGTTTCATTTTATCCTTTCTTTATATCCATATATAGTTAGTATAATCATGTTCATTCATGTTATAGAATGTAAAATTAGTGTCCCTGTCACATTTTGATAAAAGATGTCCAAAAAATAAGAAACTTCTGAAAACTTTTGGGTTTTTTTCATATAGGCTCAAAAATTGAGGATATAATACCTTATTGTTAGAATGAATTCCTACACAAGGGTTTTATAAATATCAACATCGACTAAAATCCTACATTTATTTCCAAATAACAGATAGATAGTTTGAATATCTTTCATAATTAGGTTCCCCATAGTAGATGGTATGTTCCAAAGAGTATGTAGATGCCAAAATCACCAGTTTAGTATACATATACGAATGCAAACATGTGTATGAGTGATAAATAATATATCATGGTAAATTTTTTTATCACATTACTAGATTCATAAGAATCCATGCCTCAATGATAGTGACCAAAAGCTCCATGCTCTTCGTTTGTGACCATCAAAGGGAATTACCAGATGGTAGCACCCTCTACCCATTGCCATAATCATCCAATAAAAAAACCCAAAATCTCTAATATACTTATTATGATTTCATTTAATATATATAGCTTATCACCCTTCTATACTATAACTCTTTCAAAAATGGATTAACTGCAAATATTCATTATTTCTTCGACTGTCCCCCGAATTTTCGAACCATGCAATGTCCTTCATTTTTTGAATAACCCTTGCAAGAGGAGGTGGATATAAATCTACAAATGATGGGTTAGTGGTAGATTTAACCACATCTTCCGTGTTTTTATTTTACCCAAAATAATTATAGGGATCAAAATATTTTGTATTTTTCTTTGTTGATGAAAGATGAAATAATTACTTGTGTTTAACATAGTCTTCAATTGATGAAAATATTCAGTTTTCAGCTGCATTCATCTTCTCGTAGCCTTTGAGGCCTCTGTAATTAAGTTTTTCCTCATTTTTGTATTTCTCAACCATCTCATTATTCTTATTTTTTTAATTTTTTCCTTCAAATAAATTTTATATGCTTGATCAATTTCTTTATCTATAACCCCAGCTCCAAATAAGAAAAGAGATAAAAACCCTTTATAACCAAGAAATTATATTAATATTTATTAATACTAATATCCAAATTATGAAATATATTTAAAATAGTTTTATGTAATTGAAATATATATATTAATTCACAAAAAGTGTTAGAAAAGTATCATTAAATTCATTTTATTATTCAAAAATATATTCAGATGAAAATGGTTATTATTATATTTTGTGGATGAATGTTAAAATTATTTTATACCTATCTTAGAAATTTTATTTTAATAAATAAATATAATTTTTTAAATAATCAAGGAAATTTTATCTTATGGTGAATATTTATGATTTTTGTAATTATAAATATTTGTCAATCAATAGTGATAATACCAATTTTTTTTAAAAAATTAAATATAATTTCAAGTAAAATTGAAATTATGTTTTTAGACTGATATAAATGTAATCAATGTATCCATTAATTTGAAATAATATTATTTATATCATAGGATTCATTGTTAGTCTTTATTTTGGAATAATAACATTTTTTGGTCTTAAATAACATTTCTCTAAAAAAAATTCATATGTGCAATGTGTTTTTATAATAGTAAATTAAATTAATCTAGATTCATTAATATATAATATTAAAATTACTAATTTTTTATTGAAGAATACATATTAAAATTAATTTTATGGGTTTTTCAAGTAATTTAATTGATGTAAAAATATTTTTAGGCATTAAATACATTTTTATAAAATATGTATTTGTTTTTTTCACACTAGTTCAGAATAAAATTCATTCACTTGTATAAAATTAATCAATTATAATTGATTATATATTTGGAATACACATGATTAATTTAATTTTCTATGTTTAGTAATTTTTTTACATAATAATAAAAATTTTAAAATCTGGATACCATAGTTACCGTTGAAACACATTTATTGTGTGTTTAAACCAAGACATATAGGTAGGATTTAAATCCACAACTTTACAATTCTTATTGAATTATGTTATTTCATCATTTTTTATTTTACCTTCAAATAACAATCCATTTGTGTCCAATTTACCTTGAATTTGACAATAAATTATTGAATCATTTTATGTGATTCCTTGAATGTTTTCACACTCACATAGAAATGGGAATCTATCCTCCAACATTATTCAAACCAGTTGAGCTATCTAGATCAAAGAATACCTACAACTAAACCAATCATATATTTATTCAATTTATCTTCGATATTATTTTCTATTCATAATACGAATTAATAAATGATTAAGGTGTAACCTGAAAGAGGTCTTCAAAATAAGGGGTGTAATTAATATCCATCCTCTTTCAATTCAAATTATTACATCCAAAGTGCTTTGAATCTAAATTTATCTATGTTGAATATATTTATCATCTCAAATTTACTTCATTGGGACATATATTTTTTATATTCCTATCTTATTTTATGATGTATATCTACTACCCATTTTTATATTGTATCATGGATATATATATAGGTTCATGGTATTCAAATTTTCATTATATTTATTTACTTTCATTTGAGTTATGAGGAAAATGTTACCAATGTAGTTAGGATTTCATGTTATAATCTCATTTTTGTTGGGATTATTTATGCTTAATTTCTGATGATGACATAATAGGTTATATCTTACATCTTTCTAATATATTTTATTAAGTTATTGGTTTTTTATATATTATGAGTGTTTCCTTCATTTTACTCTCTTTTGGTACTCAAGAGACCAAAATTACGATTGAGTGGAAAACAAATCTTATTATATCATCAATCTTGGATCTTCTCTTGCATGTTTTCATTTTCCACAATATGTTTTTAATAATGTTTCTAATATTCTAGACTGATTATTTAATGTAATCTAAAATTATATTTTAATTTAGTTACCACATATTAAAAAAGAATATTATTTTCAATTTCCAAATGTGTTACTTTTCAAATTTTTAATAAAATTTGATAGGAATTTATTTAACATATGTTAAAGGTAAAATTTTCTATACCATCATGAATATTATTTTCCTTGAATATTATATTATATGGTTTTTTCCTTTTCAAGGAAAGTGATTTTAATAATTTTATATAAATTTTAATATTTGATTTTTTTTAAAAAATTAGATGTTTATTTTCCTTAAAAAAACTCGTGATATTTCAATTTTATTTTCAATCAATAAATACATCCTTTTTTTATTTTTTATTTTTAAGGATATTATCTAATATTACCATCTTTCTTATTTATCTGCATGAATTATTTCAATGATTGTGATATTCTAAAAAAAATCTATTTTCTTTTTTGGTCTTATTCATTGATTTAATGATAAATTTTTTCATGATTATACAATATAAAATGAATTTGTTAGGGTTATTGGGTGGGCTGTTCCCATAGAATACAATGGTGGGTGATTAAATTATAAATAAGGTATGGGTTATTCAATTATATCCCTCTTTTTTTAGAAATGAATATTATATTAAGACTACTGAGAGATAATGGTGTTAATAAATTCCTTAGAGAAAAATTAGTTAATATGATAGATATTTCTTCTAAGTGAATGTTGTAAATGAATATCCTTTATGGACATTTTCCACAATGATAGTCTTTTGAGAGAAATTTTTCAAAGGATGTGATTTCCTATTCTTATGTGAATTCCAAAAACATGTCTTGTGGTTTTGATATCTTCTCAAGGATTATGATTGAATATTTATGATTCCACAATTTTATAACTTATATCCTTTGATTGATAAATATTTAAGACACATTTCATGCATATGACCTATTGATATATTGGTATGAGTTTATATTCTTATGTTAATATTCTCATGACCTTATTATTATTTTATGTACACATTTAATAATTGATTAATATCTATTATATTTACTATTATTGAGCATCTATGCTCACCATTTTTTTTGTTTTCCTTCTCCATTTGGTAGGGAATGGTTTTAAGTATGTTATATCAATGAACAATTCCAGTTGTGAAGAAATTAATTTGAAATTATGTTGAATATCTATGTACCTTTTTTTATGATTCTATTATTCAAAGGACACTCAATCCATTAGTTTTTGGAATAGATCAAATTGATATGTAAAAAATTAATATACTTATAAGATGTAGTATTTATATATGAAAATTTTGAGTCACTATAAAATAACAAGGACATTAATTCTCACAAATCCTTTGACTCTCACATTTTGGGGCTATGTTTTCTTATCAAGTTCATGTACAAGTATATCTAGATTCATATGATTATACATATCTTTGAAATATAAAACTTTTCTATGTTAAACCAACAATATATTCATTAAATTCAAATAACACATTGTAAATATATACATAATTCTATTATGACTGATATATACCATAAAATTATTTCTACAATAATAATTCCTTCATTATTTTAAATAATTTATCATGAAATAGAATTTTAAATAATGAATTATGTAATTGTTTTTTTGTGAGTTTAATGTTTTTGGGAATAATAATAGGCCCCCTTATTCTTCTTCTTAAACACATGTATAACACTCACTACTAATACATCACAATATAACACAAAACCATTACATGGATAAATCGTCATCAAGAAAACAGAAGCTATATGAATCTTTATCAACCCCACAAAATATTTTTCACATTTAATTTGGAAAAAAATTTCCCTTTCATTTTTAATATATTTATGTGTATATTTACCATGGGGAAATCCTTAAATAAGTGATAATTATATTTAATAAGTTATATAAATCTTAAAACCCAAAAAGTATTCATTAGTTCCACCCATAAATCACTGCCCATAACTTTCTTAAACTTGTATATATTTCTACCTCTAACACTAAATGCTAAAATAAGATAAACTAAAAATATATAAAATGAGGATTTTAAAATATTAATATATTTCCAATTATGTCGCAATATACACAATATAATCTATAGATACATACCATGCTACCTCTAGGGTACAATGTATATAAGGATATTATCTATGATTACTAAAATAAAAGATTCCCAAAAAGAGAAAATGTATTGTCTAATAAGTCCAAGAAAATAAAAATTGAATTATTTATTTTAAATATTATAGTCATGTATTCAATGTGTTCATACCGGCTTTAATACGTAATCATTGAACCATCCTCCATTCTCGACTATAGTTTATTCATACAATATTGTAGGAAATAATTTAAACCCACTTATCCCACAAATTTCATTAAGTAAATAATAAATATGAGTTAATGGTAAAAAAATAATAATCGTGAATTAATTTAATTAATGGTTTCCTATACAAAACCATAAACATTGATACCATTTTTTGGTGAAATGAACATGGTTACCCCACACAGATTCCCAAGGACAGATAAATCCATTGACATTAAGATCATACTATTAAATTTTTAACTCTCCCTACTCTATAAAATAAATAAGTGTTTTTCTATAGTATGAGACAATAATTCAACTTTGAATCCCCATTTTCAAATGGAAGGAAATTTTGAAAAAGGTCTACGAAATGTTGTAGTGACATTTTTTCCTTGTTTAAAATTCTATGAGAATCAATCCTTCCATATGTAAGGTAATATATGAAATTGACCCCTGATTTGAAGAACTCACCCAATGTTCAATTTACAGTAGGCAAAAAAAATTATAGTTTGAAAAATTGAGAAAATATTGAATGTTGTATCTTTTAATAAAAAATATGATCTCAAAATTTATTCCCCAATATATAAATAAATTACATAAAAATAAATATGTTAGTAATAATAAAACTCATATAAATATCAATATGTATTATCCATAATAACCTATGATGTTCATATATTAGTCATATCTAACAATTTCCCTAATTAAGTTTTAACACTCACAATCCTGAAAAATACTATACCTTTAATCCAATGAGAGACACCTATAATCCATTGATAATGAGAATAAAATATGTGAAATAATTTACATAAAATAGTTAAGGATACTACTATGGAAACTATTATAGTATAAGGACCATTGGATTTATTATCTAAAGGTTGGGTAAGAACAAAAATATTTCATTATCTATATAAAATTACCTATAACTATAAAACCTAAAAAAAGGTGGTACCATAGAGTAATGACCATGTATAAATCTCTTATTTCGTTTACCATTTCTATTAAATCATTGTATAATTAATCAAGTAAGAGGTCTACCTCATTTTTTTGATACAAAAGTGTCTAGTAAAATCTCTAACCAATGATCTTTGAAGCTTTTTCTTAGAAAAATATATGATTGATCATATTGGACACATAGATGATCCTACTTTTCATTAGAGTTATAATTAGTCCCAATGTTTCCTAGGAACCCAAACTAGAATCCCTAAACATTAAATATACTTTGGTAATGTGAAGGGGGGTCACTTATTCCTTGAATACCGTAACAAATATATAGTATAATTCTTCTCTTACCACCACTATTTACAACCTCTATAAGATCCAATATATGTGATTATTCCCGGAAGAAACTCTCCATTGACATAATTGTCAATAAAACTTGTTTTAGCTACTATAGTCATAACTATGGGCTATAAAATTTTATAAATATATAAAAACCTAAGTAAATATTTGAAAAAATATTTTAGACCCTTAATAATTTTTATTTATTGAAAATATTCATCACCACTAAATAAAATTTTAAAAAAAAATATAATAATCTTCAGAAAATAGTATATACTATTCATTTCCCATTTATTTAGTTCACTGAATTTCTAATAATTATTCATGAAAATTTTAAAAATATAGAACTACACTTGAAAATATTTTCAAATAAATAATATTTCATATAATGGTATTTTTTCCTCAATTATAACATTTCATTGGTGATGAGAGAAACTTTCTTGCATGACTATTTCTAGAAACACAATTTTTTATCCCTAATTTAAATTATTTATAAAATTTATTGTATATATTTTATATATTCTTATAATTATTTAGGTCAAACATCAACCTAAAATTCTAGTGGATGATAAAGATGCAAATATCCCATATTAATTATGGTAGTGACTTAATGTCTATGAAATCCAAGACTTATGAAATGTAGATGATGTTCAAGTGCGGATTTGATGTGCTCCCAACAAGGGGCATAGATGGAGTGGTGGCTATGGGCTTGGATTTGGATCATGCACCTAGGAAAAAATGAGTTTCCTTCTCTAATTCTTTGAAGGGTGTCTCCCACATTGTGGATGTTCCACAAATGCAATCGAGTTCACTACCTTGCCTTGTTGATGGTTTTTTTTCATTTCTTTCTAATCATGATGTTGTAAAAAAGTGGATTAATGCTTATAAGTTTTCTTCTTTAGGTAACATATCCATCGTCAGGTGAGATAAATTGTGGAATAAATCTGATCTTAAGGAGACAATTTTCCATTCTTGGGGGGGGGGGGTGAGTGAGTTCAAACTAATCCTGATCAGATGAGGTTTCTTTCACATTGTTTTCAATAGTATGGATGAGCACCATATGGCCTAGAAAAAGTGGGATAACTTTCTTAATATGGGTGTCTACAAATTTGATGAATGAGATAGGAACCTCATACCATTCACTCAGTTTCAAAAGATATCCCAAATCTGGATTCTCTTATGTGGTCTTAATTGGTTTTATGGGCATCCTAAACTACGTAATGATCTCTCTTTTTTATGTAGGGAATATATTGAAGATGGAAAATCATACTATTGATGGGGAGTTTGTATTTAATGATCATGTTCTTGTGGATGTAAACATGGAATCAAAATTTCCATACATGGTCAATTTTTTTGATAATGAACTGATGTTTGAAATAAACATAGTGTATGAACATAAGCCTTCATTTGTGACTATTGTAAAATAGCTAGTCATGATTTCTCCAATTATAGGAATATTAATAATTAGAAGAGGATTGTTAGATACTCTCCTACTAATAGAGATAAACATTGTAGGGTGTTTGTTAAGATGAAAATGGCTATGGCTACTTAAACCGAGAAGGGGGAACACTCTGGTAAGGATCAGGTGTTTAAGTAGAATGAAGAGTAGGTTGGCCCCTAATTTCTATTGCTACCGGTGGGGACCCCTCCAGCCCTCATTCTATTGTAGTTTAGGGTGATGATCTTGATATTGATATGGATGTTATTAAATTAGTTTTTATTCTCTTAGTGCTGCTCTTACCTCTGTAGAGGATGAGTTCAAAGGCTATGGGAATGGTGCGTTATACAGTACTACTTTTCCATTGGAGGATAGTTTCCCAAGGGAATATAATGATATAGATTTTGGTTCCCAAGTGGATATTGTTACACAAAAGATTTTATTTACCATTAGGAAAAAATGGTATGACATGGAAGAGGAAGAAGAAGCTTTAGAGGCCATAAGTCCCCTCCCGTGCTCTTTTAGGGGTGAATGCATCTTCATAGGTGGCAATAAATATTTCTTCCTTAATAGGTATTGATTAATGTTTGGCTCATGGAATGAAAAATAGAAGCCTCATCAAGATCTCATCTGATTCTAAAAAATCTTCAGGAAAGAAGAATGAAAAGAAGAAGACTAGGAATGGAAGTATTAATTATAAGTTTAGTTTGAAATGAATGTCCTTTGTTTGAATTTCTAGAGTATCTCTAATTACAATAATGTTAATTCTATGTATATGAATATTTGGATTCACAAGTCAAAGTTACGTGGAATTTAACAACCAAATTCACATATTTATGGGGTTATGTGGGTCTCAAAAATATGGTTTTCTTTTGGTTCCTAATTTTTTTAACAGATCATGATGATAGTGTATGGGTATTTTCACATGCTTCCATTTTCATAGTCGATACTATATCAATTAATGATAAGGTGATTTACTTATCTTTGCAGTGGTATTATGATTAGTTTTTGTGATATTTTATATATTCTAGAAACAGATATTAGAACCAAAGGAGGTTATTGATAGGAACACTAAAAATTAAGAGAGATCGCTTTATTGTTGGTGATTTTACTGTGATCCTTTTTCCAAGTGAAAAAAGTGTCTTGTTCATTCTCACAATATCATTAGGGAATTCAAAGGATATTTTGATGTCACTGATTTGACTAAGGTCCATTTGGTTGTTTCCAAGTACACCTTGTATTGGATATATCTCAAGCATATGACTTCTAGAAAGCTTGACCGGTCATTTATGAATAATATTACATTAGGATAATGGGACTTAATTTCCATCACTACTCTCCCGAAAATGTTTTCTGACCACCACCTGATCCTATTGTATTTTAAGGGTATTTAGCTCCACATGCCTCTTTCTTTTTGTTTCAATAATTATTGGTCGCTTCAAAGTGAATGTTTTACGTTGATTGAATGCCCTTCGTATAGTATGCAAGGAGGTGTTTTTATTTTTAAAATGAAAATTCTTAAGTGCATTATTAATTTTTGGAGCAAGGAGACTTTTAGTGAGTTGGATAATGAATTTTTTTCCTGAATCTCCTCCACAAATACTTCATGATGTTTCCTCAAATGTGGATTTCATTCGGAATCTCTCTAAGGAAGCTATTCTTGCTTCCAAATTGATCTACCTACTTACAATGAAAGTGAGTTTTCTTAAGGAGGTATTTAAAATAAATTGGCATCAAGAAGTGGATCAGAATAAAAAATTCACCAATTCTCTTAACAGAATTTGGAAGGCTAGTTGCCCGTTCTTATTTCTAAGGGTTGGTGAAAAAATCTTAAAAAATAAAGAATTTATTTTTGATTTTATTACTGATTATTTCACTAGTATTTTCAAAGGACCTATTTTAGGGGGATATCTGATTGATGCCATCATCCCACACCTGATAACTTCTTATGATATTTTCACTCTTTGTAACCCTACTTTGGCGTTTTAGATTAGGGATTCTATTTTATGCCTCAACACCTCTAGTGCTACAGGTCGGGATGGCTTCAATAATATCTTTTATCAAATGAATTTGGATGTCCTTAAAGGTGATGATTACACATTAGTATCCTCTTTCTTTACCTCATTAGTATCCTCTTTCTTTACCTCATTAGTCTCCTATAGGGCCTTAATGCACAATTTATCACCCTAATTCTTAAATTTTAAAATGCATGTGAGATACACCTTTTTAGAACAATTTCCATGGTCAATATAAGTTACAAGGTCATAAGTAAGATTATTGCTAACATGCTCTCTAGTATTGCTTCTAGGATGGTTTCATGGAACCAATTTGGATTTATCAAAAGAAGCTCTATCCAAGAATGTATTTATTTTTCTTCAAACAGTCTAAATCTGCTTAGGAATCCAGAAAAAGGAGGCATAATTGCACTCAATCATTACATTAAAAAGTCATTTGACAATATAGATTGATCCTTCTTTATAACGTACATGGAAGCTTTGGTTTCATGGAAATTGTAATTAGATATATTGATTCCTTATTTGGATAATCTCATGTCTTTATACTTCTAAATGGCTCTCCTGAAGGATTTTCTGCTTGCTCCTGGGGGTCCGTCAGGGTAATCACCTCTCAACCCAGCTTTTTTCAATCGCTAAAATTATCTCCATAGACTCATTACTCACATGGTCTCTTAGGTTCATCATAAGCTGATACAAGAATGAAGGCACCTCACTACCCCTCTCATCTATTTTATGCTGATGATATGATTATATTACTATAGGAGGGAAAGAATTATATTCATGTCTTGAAGCAAATTATTCAACATTATGAAAGTGTTTCTGGTCAACTTATCAATTAGGAAAAATCATCCATTCATTTTTGGTAGGGGTTCTCCATTTCTCAGAAGCATTGGATTATTTCAGAGTTGGGAATCATGGATGTATCTTTTCAATTTAATTATCTAGGGTTTCCTTTATTTTGGAATAGTCCTAGAGCATCTTTCTTCTCTAAAATTGTGGATTGGCTCAATAGGGAGCACTCAACCTAGAAAGGGAAGAGCCTCCCTAGGGATGGGTAAATTAGTTTGGTAAAGTATGTTATTATTTATAAATTGGATTACTCTTTTATGGTCCACAAATAGTGAAGGGATATTCTCAATCGTCTAAATATTTCCATCAATATTTTTATTTGGAGTTGTAATATCCATGAGAGGGAAATTGTCAATGTTCCTTGGAAGGTTTGTTGTTTCCGTTTACACACTTTTGGCATGGGTATGAAGAATATTGAACTCTATAATGATTCTCTAGATAACGTCTTATTCTATAATATCCTTCACAGTAATTCAGATACAATGGGTTTACTTAAATCTTGATTTGCTGATAAATTGAGGTAGGCTAGTAATGGTAACACCGACTCTTCTCTTTGGACTACAGTTAAATCAACATTTCAGAATATCATGACCTACTGTAGATGGATTGTTAATAAGAACTCAAATATTATGTTATGGTTTGATAATTGCATTGTTGATATTCTATTTGATGGTTTTCAGCTGGCTACTCTAGGATCAGATGAACATGTTGATATCAAATAATTTTCTGATGATCCTACAACAACCTTTCCAGAAAAACACCATGCTATGATTTATTGATATGATTTTATCTCATACCCTATTTTTTATCATGGGATATAGCTATAAATGTTGAAATGACTAGTAAACTATACTATATACATGTCAAAAAGGGACAACAAGATGATTATAATTGGTTATTTAAATTAAAAAAAGGATCAGGCCTTTACGTCTAACACTTATATGGAGTTTTTCTTATAACAGGTTAACAACTGGTGAGGTTTTTACAAATGTTTTGTTTTCATCTTTGTTCCAAGTGTGTTATGTTCCATAATCCAAGGAAGGATGCAAAGCACCTCTTCCTCGACTATGAAATGGACTCAACCATTTGGAATGAAGTTATGGGGGATTTTGTGATGGATGTGATTTTATTTTTCGGACTACAAGACCTTCTTCATTGCTAATTTTCTATTCAGTAGTCACCATAGGTACATGCTCTCCTCTGTGTGGATGTAGATAAAGGTCTGTATACCACTTTATGGCACCAGTATGCTACTTTTAATTATAAGAATGGTTTTTTAAGCTAGTCACGAAGTTGGTTTTTTCTATTATAAGGATTATGTAGGATGCTTGTAGGGGTGAGTGAAACAACTATATTAAATATTTTATGGTTCTAAAATATTTGTGTGTAAAAGGGAATTTATGACATAAATCGGGTACTATAGAGGTGTTCTAGATACCTCCTTCCCCACCAGAGATAAATGTAAATATGTATGGCTCTACTAAAGGGAACCTAGGGATTTCAGAATGTGGAGCGGTATTTAGGTCCCATAATGCTTCTATTAAAGGATGTTTCCATGACTGTTATGGCATGACTAGTTCCATTGAGGTGAAGATACTCTAGATTATAAACACTGTATCATTTAAAAAAATGGAAGGTTGGACTAATATCTGATTGTAAAGTCACTGTTCTACCATTGTGAAGGCTGTTAGAAATGGTGAAATGCATATCTCTTGGAGGATTGCAACAAAGTGGATGGAATCCATGAAGACTCTTTTGAGATTCAACTTTATCATCAAACATGATTATCTAAAGGAAAACAAGGTTGTGTATGTACTTGTGAATATGGGAATTGGAGAACTTATTACATGGTATGACACCCTTCCTATTACCCTTCTCCCACTTTATGATGCTGATTGTAATAAGATCCTTCTTTTTCATCTCTTGTAACGTTCATATATTTTATGAATAATTTCCTCAGCCTTTTGGATGAGGGACCATTAAAAAAATAAACCAGTCTTTCTCATTGAGACTACACATCTGATCCATCGTATATTTGTATGGATAGTATTATGTCTGCAATAATATATAATTAAGTTATGTATCACATTAAATTTTCCTTAAAAATGTGGAAAACAATAAAACAATTTATGGGAAGTAATTATTTATATTAGAACTATGCCTTTTTCTTATCCAAATTAATAATGTTATTATATACTTTAATTTATATGTTAATAAATTTGAATATTATAATTTTAGTAATAATAATAAACAAATAAATTCTATAAATGATAATGGAGTTAATTCACTTCCTATACCATTGTATTGATGTATTACATAAATCCATGAAATATTGATATATAATTTAAAATACATTGAATATTTATCATTAAGTTTTAACTCATTTGAATCTATCAATGTTGTCAGTAATCAACAATATAAACACATAAAATGACACAATTAGATGTTTTCAAATAAGTGCCTATTAATGAAATATAGAAACCAAAAATAAAAAAAACTAAATAATGAAATATATTCAACAGTTAGGCATGAAGTACCCATGATACTCAATATTCCACCATAATTATACTGAAATTTGATATTTGTGTTTTAATTCTTGAGTTCCAATAATATAATCTCATTTTATTTGCATTCCTATATCAATTAAATTAAAATAAATAGTGACATCATAAATAAATATTTGAAATGGGATATGATTACCTTTTCTAATAGCCACATGTGGATCACCAACTCTATTTTGAAATTCCAAATAACCTCTCCTATGCATAAATATTTCCTAGGACTTGAACAAGTTTGTGGAAATTAGTTGTCACGTGGGAAGCATTTAAACCAATATATACTTTATCATTATATAGCCAACAATCATATTTCAAAATATACATGTTATATATGATTTATTAGTAGTGGGTAAAAATATAACTCCTCAATCCTAATTTAGTGTGGAAATAATAACATGAAAAAACATTAAAAATTATAAAAAATATATAAAATATAAAAAAAGTAATACATACCCCAAACCAACCCATCTTTGAATTCGATATCCATTCCACGCTCAAAAATTACACTATATAAAATATGATTTAGGTCGAGTTAAATAACACATGTTGGAGAATTTCACATACCTTGATCATATACAATAGAATATACATTTTTCCTTATACACACGCGTATGTTATGAGTATAACATACCATATTAATTCTCAAAACCAAACCATATTAAAATATTATATTGACAAGTCTATGTAGAGGAAATATATAATATGCAGACCATTATAAACAACAAATATTTAATTATTTATAAAAATTATCAAGACAAAAATGAAATATATACCTTTGATATTATTTCCTACATTTAAACCAGGACACTATGAAAACCACCCTCACCATCAATGAGAAATGATCACAATCCATGATGAATTAACTATGTAACATTAATGAAAATACCAAAATGGACAATTACAGTCTATTCACCCTGAAAAGATATTTCATTAGAAAAAGTACACATAATCCATATATATCTATTATTTTTTCATAAGATTAGAAATATCAATCATATGAAATATCCTATTATGGTAGAGGTTTTTAATGGAAAGACCCAATCAATGGTATGAGAAAAATTAAGAAGTGATATTTGATAATAACTCTCTATTACATAACTTTTTAGTTAAATTTTCACAACCATATATATATATATTAAAAATAATATGAGATTTAATAAATAATTTCAATTTATAAAAATATAATATATTGTAATTATATCAAGTAATAAAACTAGTAATACAAAATTATCATAGGATAAATAAATTATAAAGAGATTTTGATATATGTAAAGTCATTTTAAATTAATTATCAGTTTCCCCATTCCACTATCATTATATTCAGTGTAAAAATATATGATAGGGGAGGGTCACATTCCAAATATTTTTACATGCTCCATTCTATGTATTTGAAGGAAGAGATGTGAACCTATAGAGAAATATTGGGAAACCAAATAATAAAATATAAATTCTTGGATTCTATCTGGTATTAGGAAAGATAACAAAAATCTAGTAAAAATAATGTGGATATACTATACCCTTGTTAAAGATGCTCTATTCCTTCCTTTTTAGACATTGAAATATATGAAGAATTATTTTTGTAGCTAATAAGTAAAAAACACATGATTCTGAGCATCTGTGAGACCAGAATTAATTTAATAAAAATATAAAAAAGATTTTAATTAACATGCATATAGTATTTAAAATATAGTGGAATATATAATGAACGACATCTCAGATTGACAATAAAACATCATGGTTGTGTAACACCCCTCGATTTTATGAGAAATATTATTTTTATTTTCTAATATGTCTTGTGTTGTACTATAAAGACCCAAAAATTTCAAGGAACTTTTTTTCTTAAATACTTTGAAATTTTTTGAGTCTGCGGTCTCTGACGACACTGAATTCTGAGGCCCGGTGTGCCCGGAATCAATTTCTAGAGTTTTGTTTGGGTCAATTCAGTAAACATACGTGCATGTTTTTCTATCTTTTGAACCGGTGCTCAGAATTGAAATCTGAAGACACCGATGAACTCGCAGCACCAGTATTCGCTTAAGGGGACCTTTACCACAGTTGTGTTTGATGCAGGTTGAAAGTTAATTTTTGGGGTTTAATAATAAAGTTAAATAAAATTTGTTGAGAACAATTTTATTTATCCTAGTAGTTTAATGCTACATGGGGAAGTTATTAGTGGGTCCCACACCCACTTATCATCCCATGTGTGGATATTTGTGTGGTGGGGCCCACATGATCCCCAACCTTTCATCTCCCCATAACCTCCCTTTAACCCCCATTTAACTCACGTTTATTTAATTCTTTGACAACCCCCCTTAATTAAAGGATCTATTCACCTCCCCCTCTCTCTATTTATTATTTGCCAACACATTTTAATTAATGAATTAAACCTATTCAAATAATTAATTATGTTGTTTGAATTTTCAATTACATGTGTGAATAAAAATAATAGCTTTCGCTATTATTTTATTTTGGGGAATTCATTTGGTTGAGAGTATTTGTGAGAGAGATTTGGAGAAATAGGGAAGGTTGTTCTTCTCTCAATGAAGAACACCATCCTTCCGATGAATAACGGGCGATGAACATCAATCATCGCCTTCGAACTTTGGCCAAACCAAAGGAGAAGAAGCCACCGGCGAGGAACGCCGATGACGTGCCATCCTCGGCCCTTCTTCCCTGAAATCAACGAGTTGAAGCTGTCTCCCCGTGACACCGTCATTTGTGATGCTCGACTACCGCAAAACTTATCTCAAGGTTGGGGTTTGTTTATTTTGAAGTGATTTTCTTGTACCCCATTCTTCGTTGGAAATCATTGTTTATTTTCGACCATCTGCTACCACCTAACGCGGAGGGTGCAAGCTGAACAAACATGGCCCGATGAACCTCTATAGTCTCTTTTGATCGAGATGGAGATCATGATAGGAAGGTGGCGACAAACAAAAGCGGCGGCCATGTGCCGGCCAAGTGTGGAAGAACCGCGACCCACAACCATGGGTCGCTCGGACGACGAAGAACCAGCTAGCTAAAGTCGGCCGGGCCGAATGAGGATCGCGACGCCATAAGGGGCGCCGCAATGCGGAAGACCGCGACCCTCATTCCACGGGCCGCTCGGTGGGCGAACCGGCCGGCAGGCGGTGGGCCGGGCTGAGAAGAACCACGACGCCAGGAGGGTGCCACACTAGAGAGACCACAACCCGCCCGAGCGGGCTACTTGCGCCAAGAAGGTCGGCAGGCTTCGGCCGACCGGTTAGGGAGGACTGTGCCGCTTGGCCCCACCGGTTCGGGTAGCTGGGGTGTCGCGCCCCCCTCGAACCGCTTGGCCAGCCGGCCAAGCCGGGTCAGGACACTCGATTCATTGGGACAGTCCAACCATCTTCCAGGTCAGACCCTCCAAAATTGGGTTGACCCGACCTGCCAGCCTACAGGGCTTAACGGGTCGGGCCCGTTTTCACTTAAGGGTGAATAAATTGAAGACCGCCTGTCTGATAGACGCGCCGTCTGTGGCACTGGGACCCTAATGACGTGGTTGTCCTTTTGCGATACTCTAATTGAGTGTTGGATAACTTTGGAAAATGGATGGGTTTGGAACTAGTGTATTTCCAACCGGGCCCCCAGAGCAAAAATGCTATTAACCCTTAGACCGGGCATCCGATTGACGCGCCGTCTGTCGCGTTGGGTTCCTTTTGATGAGGCATAACATCGAGATACATCAACTCTGGCTTCATGACGGTTGATGTATCGAACCCTTGGCTTGAGAATCAAACCCTCCTGGAATCGAGCGTGCTGTGTGCGAGAACCCTAGAGCTGGCTGCGACTACAACAAGTACCGTACTGGAATTGTAACAACCCGAGAATTTATAAGATACATTATTTCTAATTTCATTCATATATTCTATTGTACGATACACCAAGATTATCTTGCGCTACACGCAACACCGTATTAGCTTGTATTATACGCAACACTATTCTTAGCTCTTGTTACACACAATTTCAAGTTCGTTTGATAAAAGTTATTCTACGCAACATTGAGTGTATATATATATATATTCAATGTATAAATAAAATATGGTTAGATTCTTTTATACGCAACAACAATGGTGTCTTTCACTACACACAACCCTAACTTGGCTTGCATTACACGCAATCGCGACCTTCTTCGATAGCGTGTGTTGTACACAATATCGGGTTGTACTAAACAATGATATATGGTTATAATATTATTATGAACTAGCCGTTATGAATTGTATTAACTAAATTTTGAATTTTATAAAATTATTGTACATCTTACATATTTTCTAGAACATATTATGAGAACAAAATAAATTTTTTGGGTAAAATAAGTATTTTGCAAAAAATGCAGTTTTGACACCTTTTGATGGAGCACCCAAATTAAATCTAGTTTTTGACATGTTTATAAGTTAAATTTGACAAAATAACATTCTTCTTTGGAATCAGGATATAAAAATTTAATTTGGATAAAATTTTCATATTATTATGATAACTTTCATATTTTAATGAATAGTAAAAACACGCTATATTTTAATTAAAAACAACTTTTTTCATCGTAATAATTTATATGGTTAATTATAATATTGAATGGTTTTAAAGTATAAATATAATATATTTTTACCATTTAATATAATTTATGTCATTATCATTTATTTTACATTGAATTCATAGGTTAAATCAATTCAATCTTTGGCAATGTTTTAACTTTTAAAACCTATTCGCTTAACAACGGGATTAATTTTAAATTAATTACAGCAACTTTGGTGTTTTGAATTTTGAAAAATTGATTCCATATTTGGAATAAATGGGTCCAAATTATGTTAATAGGTTACTTTTATATTATGAATAGTAACTACGGTAATTTTTATTTACTACGGTTAAAGGTAAATAGGGTAATTCAAGGTTAAAAAAATATTATAATAATTCAAAATTACCTTGAAACTTTTCGTAACCTTATTGTATGAGTAGTGGACGACCATGGGCATCCTTGGGACGATTTTGGGACCCCAATGAGCCACTTGGTAGTGAAAATGACAATTTGGATTAATTAATTTAATGTAAAGACAAAAATGAATTTAACAAAAATATTATAGTAATTAATTTTTATAAGGGGTTATATAAGTTATATTTTTGACTATTAATATTCTTTGGAAATATAAAAAGATTCCATACATCATGGTATTTTTTTCATAATTTTCATACATAAAATGAATTAAATTATTTATGACACAATAATGATGTTGTGTTTACCTAATTAATAAATGATTTCAATAAATAAGATTATTATGATTAAAATATCATCCAAAACCTTTCCAATTCCAATTGGATGATTTTATTTCGAATATGAGTCATCTTATCTTCAACATTAATTTGTTTTGTACCTCTTCAAACTGAATATAAGTTTATAATAAAATAATGTTTTCAGACTTTCCTAAAGAGCCCCTCCTCTCCCTTATAAAAGGAGACCACTTCTATGAAATTCCTCACACCTCTAAAGCCTTTTTTTCTCATCCAAACTCTTCCCAAATAATCTACCTACATACCTCTACTCCCCCTTTACGCCTTAAATTAGTAAGAAAACTCTCCAAGAAGTCCTTTTGGTTCTAACCAAAGGAAGTTACGAAAATTAAAGGTAACAGTTTCTCTTAAGTTGTTTTTTTTATTCTACTTCTCCAACCCCTAAACTCTTTTAATCCTTTCTTTTGTAACAAAAACAATATCCTAAATATACTATGATGTTGTTATGAGAAGGATTAGAACTACACTTACACACACCTCCATCTAATGGATGAATAACATAATGTTTCTGTGATGGAAAACTAACGCCTCACGAAATGATGATTGTTCGATTTTCTCATACCGCCTCTCATGGTGGCCATTATAATGGAACTGTATTTATATATAATATATATTATGTTTATGATTTCCTTATGATTATTTACTTCCCAATTATATCAAGCCTTTATTGTTTCCATAGTCGGTAAATACGATAATCTCATTTGAGGAAGTGCGGACTTCCGGCCCCTCAAAGTGATGTGATTCGTTAATACCTTATGTGGGATTTATAAAGGATGTGGTTAATGATATTATATATGATATTATACTGGAATTATAATATACCTTTGTATAATTATGTTTTAATTACATTAAAATAATAAATAGAAATTAAAGTAGCGTTCATGTGTACGTACGGCTTAACGTCTCCATGAACGGTGCCTTTCATTTCTTACCTCCATATGTTATGTTCTATTATAAATGCTCGTATATGCTGGATATATAATGAATTTATATGATATATAAATCATGATTTACATTTTGGAATTAAGTAAATCATGATATAAGTAATAATAACATCAAGAACAACAAGTCCAAACACGTACGATAAATAAGATGATTTTACCCAAAACGCTACTTTAACATTAATTTACAAAAGAATGGGTAATATAAAGTCATAAGTGAACCATATATGATATCATAAAAATGAATATGATTTTTTAATAAGTCAATGAAATTATTTAAATCATTATATTGGAGGTTTGGATACATACGAAGCATATCAGACGTACGGTAAGGGATAATTTTGCCAATTTCATTTTTATCTGAGATTTCTTATTCGTAAGTATTTTCTGGGGTTATTGCTATCACACATGTCCATGTTTTATAAAAGTGTATTCAAGTATGTTTAAATTAATTTTTACCCATTCTGACTTTTACCCAATGTTATGGAAGGAATCTTTCATTTATTTACCCTATAAGGTACTTTTTGACTTTTCCAACAAAAGTACGAGAAAATGTTTTTTAACGTATATGGCATGAAAGGATTTTTTATGGTTTTATATAACCTTATTTTCATGAAGCTTCCTCCAAAATATTTCATGACTATTTTCAAAAAAATATATTTCTTTTAATATTGCATGACGTTTTGTGAAAAGAAATTGATTTTGAAGAAGAAAGGATATTTTCCTCAAGAATTCATTTCAAGTGTTTTATCAAAATAATTTTTCCATCTAAGATGAAATTTTTTTATATGTGTATGTTTCAAGTATAATGTACCTATGATTTACATGGTTTCACTTTTCTTATGTTTATATATCCAATTGTTTTATATGGATTATGTGATGATGGGATGATGTTTATGAAACCCATTTTATTCTTTGAGTTATGATGAATGTTTCAAGTTTATTTTTTGGCACAAGTAAGAATGATTTCATTATTAGATGGGTGGGACCTATATATCCCTCCAATGCATTGGGTAACGATTTATATCTCATGAGATAGACATGGATGAGACGGTAATTTAATCCGGTTCAGGGTTATAGGACTGAAACGAGGAGTGAACTCGATTGAGAAACAGACTTTGTCCACTAAGATGGTCCTGGGAGCAATGCCTTGGATACTATGGAAATCATAATGTTTTTCCACAATTAAAAGTTTTACTCCCATGGTATTTTATCAGGATTAATGTTTCTTTATGATATATGCCTTATGTATTGCCATGTTTTATTTCATTTCTCAAGATCTTGATGTTTAAACATTGTGTTCATGTTTTTATGTTCAAATGTAAATGGTTTGTTTTATTTTATCCATTCTTACCCTTACTGAGAATTTTAGCTCACCCTTTATATGTTTTCTTTTCCCCAGGATATAAAGAAAGGTTTTAGGTAAGAAAACATAAGGGGAAGATCTTTATGGGAGATGTTGAAGATCTTTCACCATGATTAGAAGATTACGTTCTGAGTTTCCAAAGACACTAAACTATTACGGTCCTTGAGTTTTGAATTTTGTTTTTTATTAAGTATTCCGCAAAAGTAATGTGTTGTCCATGTACGTCAAGCTTCAGGCCTCTATAGTTGGTATCAGAGGAATGGTTTAGTCAACCTTTGGAAACTAGGATGCGAAACCGTTACTGAGATCCCTAGAGATATTTCTATGGTATATTTAGGGATTTCCCTAAGGAGAAGTATACGTATAGGTTATAGTCCTAGAACTACAGTAATTATCTTATAATTTAACCTAAGATGTTAGATATTGAAGGTACTCCCCCTTTATAATGTTGTTTTCCCTAGCATGGTATTTTCTTCTCACACTATTATTTTTGGGTTTTAGACGATGGTTGGAACCCGAAGAAACCCTGTTGATCAATGTAATGGTCATTGCAATGATTGTCCTCCTGACCAAACCAATGTCTTGGGAGATGGAGTGCACAATCTTATTTCTATACTTACACAAGCTATGAATCATTCTGGACTTCAAAATGAGTAGAGAAAGGAGCAACATTCTGTTCAATCCTTCATGAGGCAGTGTCCACCTTCATTCTGCGGGTCTTCTGATCCCTTAGTGGATGAAAAATGGATCAATACTACTGAAAAGATATTTTCAGTGCTACAATTTTCTGAGCATGATAAAGTCATCTTAGCAGTATATCGTTTGGAAGGTGATGTTGATCAATGGAGGAATCTTATCCAGAATACAGGGCAAAGAGATGAAATTGAGTCCATGGAATGGGAGGAGTTCAAGAACTTGTATTTTAGTAAGTACTTCCCTCGTATTCTTCGAACAAAGATGGAAAAAGAGTTTCTTGAGCTTAAGCAGAAGGATGATGAATCTGTTGGTATATACGAAGCAAATTTTACAAGACTTACAAGGTATGAATCTGGCATTATCATCCAACCTGAAAGTAAAGTTGATCGATTTTTCAGTGGCTTAAAACCAAGTCTTCGAAGGGCATTAACTATAAGAGACTTCAGTAGATATGAAGAAATTTTCCATTGTGCTATCAAGGTAGAACTGGAAGTTGGTGTTACACATCCATCTCATTGTTTTGATAGGAAACGAAAGATAGAGTTCAAGGAAAAATCTCAGAACAATGGTGAAAAGAAGGTGCATGTTTCTTTATGCTCAAAGTGTGTAAAAAAGCATGGTGGATATTGTATAAAAGGTACTAGAAATTGTTTCAAGTGTGGAAAACATGGTCATCAAGCTGCTGAGTGCCGAAGTAATGGGAAAAAGGTTTTAAATGATGTGAATAGAGAAAAGACTTCAGAGAATGCTCCACCAACACTTTAATGCTTCAAGTGAAAGGAAATGGGGAATTATGCTAATCAATGCCCTAATCCAAGGATTAATGATGATCATCGTGAGCAACATCTCAAGGCGAAGGACAAAGGGAAGTCACAT
The DNA here is from genome assembly GCA_963277665.1 of Viscum album. Lineage (NCBI taxonomy): Eukaryota > Viridiplantae > Streptophyta > Magnoliopsida > Santalales > Viscaceae > Viscum > Viscum album. The sequence continues at coordinate 2,101,773,106 of OY728140.1, read as the reverse complement.
CCGATAAGTATCAGCAATGTTGAGTATGAAAATGATGTGATGAAATGATTATGTGTTTATGTAAAGGGATTCAATATAATGTTTTGAATCTCATTTTATAGTATTTTGGAACATTGGAATATCTATATAATGGTTTATTGTGATTTTCGATAATTATATGGTACCGGTAACCATGAAAAGTGATTCAAATATTTTGGAAAGAAGATGATATGCGCATAATGAAGGGATAAGGAGAAAATGAAATGTTTTACAATATTCATGAGCTCATGATTGATATAAGGACTAAGTGATATCATGGTTTGAGTATATAGAATTTTGAGGATTTTGGTATGTGGAAAGTGTTAGCTTTTAAGGGCATTCATGTTTTCACTAAGGTCAATGGGTATTCATTCTTCAATAGAATTCATGATTAAGGTATTCACATGTTTGTAATTTGATGAAAAAGATATATCTTATGATATATAGGGGATAAATTATGGAATTCACGTGATTGTTATGTGACATTTCAAGTTATCATTTTCTTTATACTATGAGCTTGGACCGAAGTATTTTAGATAATCCTAAAGATTGGAATGGATTATGTTGGACATAAGTTAGTATTGTTTAAGGATAGAATTAGTTTTTGATATTGTTGATGGGATGTTATTGTAATGTAGTTTTAGAAAAAGGACAACCTACAGGACGGGCGATAGCCCATCGCGTCGGATAAGGCTGTGGGAATCGAACCCACAACTGAAGTGCGACTGGCCTTTATCGCATACCAATGGCCTACAGGAAGTCCTTAGTTAGTGGAAATTAGTTTTATTTTATTAAGAGGTATGATAAATAAAGTATAAGTCCATTTTTGGAACCATATACAATTAATCTCACCATAAGATGGACTTATAACTTTTGCTAACCTTTTGTTTGAAACAGATGGAATGACCCATCATTCTATCACATGATCTGCTAATGCTTCACGAATAACAAATTCAACTTCATTTCTTTAAGATATGAAGTGGAGATTGTTCAATTCACGAAAAACAGTGAGATTGTACCAAAATCATGTAAGTATTTCTTTTAATTCATCAACTTTAGGGAAATGATCTTGAAAACCAAAAATGTTGTCCTAGTGCACTTATATCTGATGAATCAGATGGTACCTTAGATCATCAAAAATTTATGGCTTTGTGATTGTTGGATTTTTTATATAAATGTTCTCTACCACTCTCCATCAGAACATGATGGTTAGATTTATCTTCCATATCCATATTTTAACCTATGTTCTCCTATATGGAAACCCAGTGATGAGTTACTTTGGGTAATCGTTAAATTTCATACTTTAGTTTTTAAAATTAAGTTTTAGTATTCCTTTTTACGATGTGGGTTTCTATGAATAGTAAACGATTTATAACCTCGACGAATTTCGAGGGAGAAATTCATTTTAAGGGGGGTAGAATGTAACAACCCGAGATTTTATAAGATACATTATTTTTAATTTCATTCATATCTTATGTTGTACGATACACCAAGATTATCTTGTGCTACACGCAACACCGTATTAGCTTGCAATATACGCAACACTATTCTTTGCTCGTGTTACACACAATTTCATGTCTGTTTGATAGAAGTTATTCTACGCAACATTAAGTGTATATATATATATATATATTCAATTTATAAATAAAATATGGTTGGATTCTGTTATACTCAACAACAATGGAGTCTTGCACTACATACAACCCTAACTTGGCTTAAATTACACACAATCGCGACCTTCTTCGATAGTCTGTGTTGTACGCAATATCGGGTTTCACTAAACAATGATATATGGTTATAATATTATTATGAACTAGACTTTATGAATATTATTAAATAAATTTTGAATTTTATAACATTATTATTCATCTTACATAATTTTTAGAACATAGTATGATAACAAAATAAATTTTTCGGGTAAAATAATTATTTTTCAAAAAATGCAGTTTTGCCGCCTTTTGATGGCACACCAACATTAAATCTAGTTTTTGACATTTTAATAAGTTCAAATTGACAAAATAAAATTCTTCTTTGGAATTAGGATATAAAAATTTACTTTGGATAAAATTTTCATATTATTATGATAACTTTCATATTTTAATGAATAGTAAAAACAAGCTATATTTTAATTAAAAACAAATTTTTTCATCATAATAATTGATATGAATAAATTATAACATTGAATGGTTTTAAAGTATAAATAGAATATATTTTTACCATTTAATATAATGTATGTCATTATCATTGATTTTACATTGAATTCACATGTTAAATCAATTCAATCATTGGCAATGTTTTAACTTTTAAAACCTATTCGCTTAAAAACGGGATTAATTTTAAATTAATTAATGAAACTTAGGTGTTTTGAATTTTGAAAAATGGATTCCATATTTGGAATCAGTGGGTCCAAATTATGTTAATAGGTTACTTTTATATTATGAATAGCAACTATGTTAATTTTTATTTACTACGGTTAAAGGTAAATAGGGTAATTCAAGGTTAAAAGAATATTGTACTAATTACAAATTACCTTTACACTTGTCCTAACCTTATTGGATGAGTAGTGTCCGACCATTGGCATCCTTGGGCCGATTTTGGGACCCCAATGAGCCACTTTGTAGTGAAAATGACAATTTGGATAAATTAATTTAATGTAAAGACAAAATTGACTTTAACAATAATATTTTAGTAATTAATTTTTATAAGGGTTTATATAACTTATATTTTCGTATATAAATATTCTTTGGAATTATAAGAAGATTCCATACATCATGGTATTTTTTTCATAATTTTAGACATCAAATGAATTAAATTATTTATGGCACAATAATGATGTAATGTTTACCTCATTAATACGAGATTTAAATAAATAAGATTATAATGATTAAAATATCATCCGAAACCTGTCCAATTCCAATTGGATGATTTTATTTCGAATATGAGTCATCCTATATTCTACATTAATGTGTTTTGAATATCTTTAAACTGAAGATATGTTTATAATAAAATAATGTTTTCACACTTTCCTAAAGAGCCCCTCCTCTCCCTTATAAAAGGAGACCACTTTTATGCAATTACTCACACCTCTCAAGCTTTTTGGCTCATCCAAACTCTGCAAAAATAAGCTCCCTACATCCCTATACTACCCCTTGATGCCTTACATTAGGCAGAAGACTCTCCATGAAGTCCTTTTGGTTCAAACCAAAGGAAGTTACCAAAATTAAAGGTAATAGTTTCTCTTAAGTTGTTTTTTTATTATAATTCTCCAACCCCTAAACTCTTTTAATACTTTCTTCTGTAACAACAAAAATATCCTAAATATACTAGTATTTTGTTATGATAAGGATTCAAACTGCACTTACACACACCTCCATCTAATGGATGAAGAACATAATGTTTCTGTGATGGCAAACTAACGCCTCACGAAATGATGATAGTTCGATTTTCTCCTACCGCCTCTCATGTTGGCCATTATGATGGAACTATATTTATATATAATATATATTATGTTTATGATTTCCTTATACTTCTTTAAATCCCAATTATATCAAGCCTTTACGTTTTCCATAGTCGGTAAATACGATAATCTCATTTGAGGAAGTGCGGACTACCGCCACTCAAAGTGATGTGATTCATTAATACCTTATGTGGGATGTATAAAGGATGTGGTTAATGATATTATATATGATATTATTCTGGAATTATAATATACCTATGTATAATTATGTTTTAATTCCATTAAAATAAGAAATATAAATGGAAGTAGCATTCATGCGTACGTACGGCTTACCGTCTCCATGAACGGTGCGTTTCATTTCTTACCTCCATATGTTATGTAATATTATAAATTCTTGTATATGCTGGATATATAATGAATTTATATGATATATAAATCATGATTTACATATTGTAAGTAAGTAAATCAAGATATAAGTAATAATAACATCAATAACAACAAGTCCAAACACATACGATAAATAAGATGATTTTACCCAAAACGCTACTTTAACATTAATTTACAAAAAAATGGGTAATATAAAGTCATAAGTGAACCATATATGATATAATAACAATGAATATGATTCCCTAATAAGTCAATGACATTATTTAAATCATTATACACGAGGTTCAGATACATATGAAGCATATCAGACGTACGGTAAGGGATAATTTTGCAAATTTCATTTTTATCTGAGATTGCTTATTCGTAAGTATTTACTGGGGTTATTGCTATCATCCATGTCCATGTTTTATAAAAGTTAATTCATGTACTTTTAAATTCCTTTTTACCCATTCTGACTTTTACCCCATGGTATGGAAGGAATCTTTCTTTTATTTACCCTACAAGGTACTTTTTGGCTTTTCCGACAAAAGTACGAGAAGAATGTTTTTTTAACGTATACGACATGAAAGGATTTTTTATGGTTTTATAAAGCCTTATTTTCATGAAGCTTCCTCCAAAATATTTCATGAATATTTTTTAAAAAATCTCTTTCTTTTTAAATTGCATGACGTTTTGTGAAATGAAATTGATTTTGAAGAAGAAAGGATATTTTCCTCAAGAATTAATTTAAAGTGTTTTATCAAAACCATTTTTCAATCTAAGATGAAATTATTTTAAATGTGTATGTTTCAAGTATAATGTCCCTATGATTTACATGGTTTCACTTTTCTTATATTGATATATCCATTTGTTTTATATGGATTATGTGATGATGGGATGATGTTTATGAAACCCATTTTATTCTTTGGGTTATGATGAATGTTTCATGTTTATTTTCTGGCACAAGTAATATTGATTTCATTATGAGATGGGTGGGACCTATATCTCCCTCCAATGCATTGGTTAATGATTTATATCTCACGAGATAGACATGGCTGGAATGGTAAGTTAATCTGGTTCAGTGTTACATGACTAAAACGAGGAGTGAACTCGATTCAGAAAGGGACTTTGTCCACAAAGATGGTCCTGAAAGCAATGCCTTGTATACTATGGAAATCATAATGTTTTTCCACCATTACAAGTTTTATTCCCATGATATTTTATCAGGATTAATGCTTCTTTATGATCTATGCCTTACGTATTGCCATGTTTTATTTCATTTCTCAAGATCTTGATGTTTAAACATTGTGTTCATGTTTTTTAGTTCAAATGTATATGGTTTGTTTTTTATCCATTCTTACCCTTACTGAGCATTTGTGCTTAGCCTTTATATGTTTTCTTTTCCCCAGGATATAAAGAAAGGTTTAAGTAAGAAAAAATAAGGGGAAGATCTTTATGGGAGATGTTGAAGATCTTTCACCATGATTAGAAGATTACGTTTTGAGTTTCCAAAGACACTAAACTATTACGGTCCTTGAGTTTTGAATTTTGTTATGTATTAAGTATTCCGCAAAAGTAATGTGTTGTCCATGTACGTCTATCTTTGGACCTCTACAGGAATCCTCTGTGGGTTTGATGATGATTAAAAATATACTAGAATCCTCGATGGGTTCAACTAAGATAACAACTGTACTCGAATCCTTTGTGGGTTAGATAGTGATGACTAACGTATTTGAATCCTCTATGGGTCCGATAGTTTTACTTCTGTTCTAGTATCCTAAGTGGGTCCAACCGAGTAGCTGGTCTAGTATCCTACGTGGGTCCGATAGATTACCTGGACTAGTATCCTACGTGGGTCTTCCAGCTTAGATGAATCAGTGACTGAATCTGATCATCTTTATCATTACCAATGATGTATACCTATGTGAGCTGAGTCTTGACTTTCAATCATTATCATCGATGTGATTTAATTCTTTCCTGTGTGGACTGGGTTATGCTTGGGCTCGAGAGTTGGAGCCAAACTGGGATTGATAACATTTGTATATGTATGGGCATATACCTATGTAATGTTGGTTGATACAACCTGATTGTATCTTTTCGTTGTGGTTTATCCTTTGTGGATTCTGGGAGACCTTCGGGGGTCTCAGGGTCCCTTCTGAGTATTGTTATAATCACCCAAGCACGGGCAATGCCCACACTACGTGGTGTTGGATGCAGACGGAAGACAACGCTGATCATGGTGGGGGCTTGTGGAGCTGGACAGTACCCGATGGTGGACCACTTGGTGAGACATACACGGAGCAGAGGGATGGACCCGAGGAGATGAGGAGATCATATGTACCAACCCTCCAGGTGGGATTCCTGGAGGATGACTCAGTGGTTGCTGTTTTCATTTACTGCTGTGGTACTAGATTTTCTATTGTACTATACAATTCATTTGGGTTTGTATTCTGGCCCATTTACCTTTCAGCACTTACATAGTATTCAGTATTACTTTGTGCTTACTTCATCTTGCATTCTCTATTATGTTTTTTTACATTTATAAAGACAATTTCTTCCCATTTTATCGGAATTTACGCCTTTGGTTCTAGTCGCCAGCCCCTGGCCTATGGAATGAGGGCTTGGGGTAGTCACGGAACGGGCCCCGAGGACAGGTCGTGACAAATTGGTATCAGAGAAGTCAGTTCTACCGCAAAACACAGGACTCTGATCATTCATTTTTGTGAATAAATAGTGTTAAGAGTATTGGGTTTGGTTTTTAGTCTAGGGAGTCCAGTGTTGGTGCGGTGACCGATATATCCATACACCAGGACCCTGACCCCTGATTTCTAACTCAGTGAACGAAAACACTAATTGCATGTGTGTTTCAAAAGTTTTCTTTGTGATTACTTTGTTTCATCTCATAAGGTATTCTGTTTTGACCATGGCACACCTGTTTCTTTTCAGGATGGCCCCACGAAGGCAGCCATTTAGGTTTCTGAGTCACGTACGAGATGGAAACCCACCGAGCGACGAGGCCTCGATGCAGGGACCCATCACAGCGGAGGAACCAGCGGTACCACTACCCACTGATAAACCGATACTACCATCCCCAGCAACAGAGAGTGCAGGCCGACTGAGTGTGTTGCATGATTTTCAGTGTTAAAGGCCGCCCAGGTTCCGTGGAGAGACGGACCCTCAGGCAGCCGAGGATTGGATGAAAGCTGTCGTCAGAGTCTTCAGATTGGTAGAGACGCTAGCCAACCTTATGGTGATCCTTTCCATGAGTCTTCTGCACATAGCGGTAGGTAGATGGTGGAGCTTGATACTCCAGGTGCATGATGAGGCATCTTTACTTTGGATAGACTTCGAGGGTCTCTTCCACTCGGAGTTTGTTCTCACCACACATCATGCGGTGCAGATTCAGGTGTTACTTCACCTGCGGCAGGGCAGCATGACAATAGCTCAGTACTTAGCGAGGTTTACTGACCTCTCACACTACTCCATGGACATGGTACTAGACCCATTCATCAGGGCCTGGACCTTTGATCAGGAACTGAGGCACGAGATCAGGGCTTCGATGATCTCCCTCACCATTCAAACGTAGGTGGGAGTGTTGGAGTGAGCCCTTCTTGTGGAGATCCTTCTCGTTGAGCCAGCACCAGCAGCGAGACCCATCGCAGGGCAACACGTAGTGGAGTATTTTGCAGCCGGTAGTAGGTAGATGTCACAAAGGTCCAAGAAGACCATGCCATCATGAGAGCAACCTCAGGATACGGGTTCCGTTGTGCGGGGAACTCGAAACAAAGCCAACTATATGAGGAGAAGTAAGTTCTATGCATGCGGCGGGTATGGTCACATGGATCATGACTGCCCGACCCACCATACAGATGAGAACCAGACAGTGGAGGGACCTCCCAGACAGAGGCATATGTTCGACCATGGTGGTCCGTAGGGAGCAGGCGGACGAGGAAGAGGAGTGGGCCGAGCAGCGGGTGGTGGATGACGCTTTGAGGCTCTACCACCACCACCACCACTAGGAGGTCCACCCCAACCACAGGGAGCTGGCAGACAGAGGCAGGCTCAACTCCAAGCAGTCAAGGCCTACGACCACAGTGCACAAGAGATGATTTGAGGTATTATATGTGTCTACTCCACCATTGCTGCAATACTTATAGACACAGGTAAAAGTAATTCTTTTATTGCCACTGCCCTTGTTCGAAGCTCGGAGATTATGAAGGAGCCGTTGGCTCGATCCTTACGGATAGAGACTCATACGGGAGCAGACTCGATGATTACAAACTGGTGCTGTCAGTGTGACCTTACTCTATGAGGTGAGACATTAGGCAGTGATCTACATGTAGTGGCGTCGAGGCCTTACGACGTCATCTTGTGTATGGACTGGTTGACTACAGTCCATACTCAGATCAACTGCATTAGGAACAAGGTGTGGTGTGTCCGCACGGATGGGAGAATGTTAACCTTCATAGGCGATAAGGGAGCCTTGGCAGTGTAGGATGGACTTAAAAATAGGAGAGGGAAGCCAATCACACATCAGTTGGGTAGTCACATCCTTGGAGCAGTTGATGTGCGGAGTCCGAGTTTTCTTGTTCTGGTGGATCAGTATGCAGACGTTTTTACTGATGATGTTCCAAGACTACCTCTTCATAGGGAGGTAGACTTCTACATTGACTTGTACCCTGGGACAATAACAATATCTTCTCCATCATATTGGATGGCTCCCGCCAAGATTTGTGAGATACGGGTACAGCTGGAGGACTTATAGGGTAAAGGATTCATCCGACCCAGTGTTTCACCCTAGGCTTCTCCGATTCTGTTCGCCAAGAAGGCAGATGGGAGCATACAACAGTGTGTTGACTACCATTGCCTGAATCTGGTGACCGTTAAGAATAAGGATCCTCTCCAGAGGATTGAAAACCTCTTTGATCATCTCAAGGGAGCACATTGGTTCTCAAAGATAGACCTCATGTCAGGCTACCATCAGCTCAAAGTTCGAGAAGAGGATGTGCAGAAGACTGCCTTTAGGTGTCGGTATGGCCACTATGAGTTCTGGGTTATGCCCTTAGGCGTAACCAATGCTCCATCAGCGTTCATGAGTCTCATGAACATGATCTTCCAACCTTACCTCGATCGTTTTTTCATAGTCATCAACGATGAAATACTGATTTACTCGACTAATGAGGAGGAGCACGCCTACCACTTGTAGGATATACTGGATACACTCTAAGAGAACTAGCTTTATGGTGATCTTTAGAAGTTCCAGTTCTGGATATGAGAGGTACACTTCTTGGGACACGTCATCTCAGAGGTGGGAGTTGCAGTGGATCCAGTGAAGATCGAGGCGGTGCTTGCTTAGGAGCCACCCAGGAGCGTGGCGGTGGTGTGGAGCTTCTTGGGTCTGGATGGATACTATCAGAGATTTTTTCTAGACTTCTCCAAAGTTACAACACCACTTTCATCTTTGAAAAAGAAGGGAAAACCCTTTTTGTGGTATGATAGATATCTGCAAATCTTTTAGGAGATGAGGCAGAGATTGACTAGTGCACCCATCTTAAGGCTACCGGAAGAAGGCTATAGCATAGTTCATATCACGAATCCTCACTTTTCAGCAAGTGAAGGTGGAGCACCAGGTACGAGCAAGCATGGTACAACCCTTAGAGGTCTCGGAGTGGAAGTGGGACGAGATATCCATGGATTTCGTGATGGGGCTTCCACGTACATCTAGGGGACATGACTCTATTTTGGTGATCATAGACCGACTCACCAAGTCGGCTCACTTACTACCGATCAGAGAGTAGGGATCAATAGAGAGCTTGGGATGCCCTTATATTCAAGAGATCATACGGCTTCACGAGGTGCCATCGACTATCATTTCTGATATGGATGCTCATTTCACTTCCCAGATATGGAAGGGGTTAAATAGGGATTTCAGGACACAGCTTCGCTTGAGCACTGCCTACCATCCTCAAACAGATGGCCAGACTGATAGGACAATATAGACACTCGAGTACATGCTCTGTGCATGTGTCCTTGACTTTTTTAGCAGTTGGGAGGATCACCTACCCTTGGTGGAGTTTGCGTACAACAATATTTACCACTCCACCATCGGGATGGAACGATACGAGGCACTCTACGACAGACCTTTCAGATCACCTCTGTGCTGAACTGACCTTGGGGAGTCAACACTTATAGGACCAAATATGGTTCAGGCTACGACGGAGAAGGTGAAAATCATCCAGGAGCGGATGAAGACTGCACAGAGCAGTAAGAAGTCCTATGCTGATAGGAGGTGGAGACCACTGGGGTTTGAGGATGGCGACCGCGTCTTCTTATGGGTCTCACCTCGACGGGGTCTACCGAGATTTGGCTGAGGCAGAAAGTTATCTCCACATTTCATCAGACCATTATAGGTCCTCAACATAATATGAGAGGTGGATTACCGCCTAGCCCTTCTACCTCATTTGCACCGGGCGCATGACATTTTCCACGTATCTCAGATGAGGAGATACATGCACGACCCAACCCACATAATCAATCACGAGGAGCTGGCTATCGATGACGGGGCGATGTTTGTGGAGGTCCTGGTGTAGATTAAGGATCTACAGGAGCAAATCCTACATGGATGGTCGATTCCTCTGGTGCGCATTCACTGGCAGCATAGGAACATTCAGGAGAGAACCTGGGTGCGGGAGGTACAGATGCGAGCTCAGTATCCCCATTTGTTTTCCTAGTGTGTGTTTCAACTTTATGGGTATGTAAAGCCTTGAGGTGGGAGTAAAGTAAAGAACTTTAAATTTCAGGGAAATTTTTTTCTTCAATACTTTGGAATTTTAGAAGTGTGTGGTTTCTGACGGCACTTGATTTGGAGGCCCGGTGTTCCCTGAATCAATTTCTTAAGTTTTGTTTGGGTACATTCAGTAAACGTATGTGCGGGTTTTTATATCATTTGAACCGGTGCTTGGAATTGAAATATGAAAACACCAATGAACTCACTATGCCGTTATTAGATTAAGGGGAACATTACCACAGTTGTGTTTTATGCAGGTTGAATGTTATTTTTTGGGGTTTAATAAAAAAGTTAAATAATATTGGTTGAGAACAATTTTATTTATCCTGCAAGTTTAATCATATATGGGGAAGTTATTGGTGGGGCCCACACCCACATAACTTCCCATGTGTGGATATTTGTGAGGTGGGCCCACACAATCCCTAACCTTTCATCTCCCCATAACCTCCCTTTAACCCCCATTTAACTCACCTTTATTTAATTCGTTGAAAACCCCCCTTAATTAAGAGATCTCTTCACCTACCTTTCTATCTCTTTATTATTTTCCAACACATTTTAATTAATGAATTCAACCTATTCAATTAATTAATTATGTTTTTTGAATTTTGAATTACATGTGTGAATAAAAATAATAGCTTTAGCTATTATTTTATTTTGGGGCATTCGTTGTGTTGAGAGGATTTGTGAGAGAGATTTGGAGAAATAGAGAAGGTTGTTCTTCTCTCAACTAAGAACACCATCATTATGACGGAGAACCATCGAGGAACGTCAATCATCTCCTTCGACATTCGGACAAACCAAAAGAGAAGAAGCCACCCGCTAGGAACGCCGACGATGCGCCATCCTCGACCCTTCTTCCCCAATGTCAACGAGTTGACGCCGTCTCCCTGCGACGCTGTCTTCCATGACCCTTGACTACCGCAAACCTTATCTCAAGGTAGGGGTTTGTTCATTATGAAGTGCTTATACTTTACCCTGTTCTTTGTTAAAAATAATTGTTTATTCTAGGCCAACTACTACCACCTAACGTGGAGTGTGCGGGTAGAACACACACAACCCGATGACCCTCTGTAGTCTCTTCTGATTGCGATGGATATCCTAATAGGAAGGTGGCGACGAATGAAAGCAGTGGTCGTGTGTCAGCCGCGTACGGAAGAACCATGGCCCATAACCGTGGGCCGCTCGGCCAATGAAGAACCGTCCGGATAAAACCGGACATGCAGAAGGAGGACCACAGCACCACATGGGGCGCTGCGCTGAGGAAGACCGCAAACCACATTCCATGGGCTGCTCGGTGAGAGAACGGGCCGGCAGGCGGCCGACAGGGCTGAGCAGAATCGCGGAGCCAGGAGGGCGCTGCACTGGAGAGACTGCAGCCCGCCCGAGTGGGCCGCTTGCGCTAAGAAGTCCGGCTGGATTCGGCCGGCCAGTTAGGGAGGGCGGCGTTTCTTGGCACCGCCGGTTCAGGTAGCCGGGGGACTACGCCCCCCTCGGACCTCTCGTCCATCCAGCCGAGCAGCGGCCGGGCCGCACCGCGCTGGGCCGGGCCGGGAAGTGCCCCACCGGGCCGCGTGTTTTATTGGGCCAGTCTGACCCTATACTAGGTCGGACACACCAAAAATGGGTTGACCCGACCCACCAGCCCACTGGGATTAACGGGCCGGATCCATTTTCACTTAAGGGTGAATAACTTGAAAACTGCACGTCCGATAGACGCACCTTCTATGGCACTGGGGCCCTCATGATGTGGAGGTCCTTTTTCTATAATCTAAGTGAGTTTTGGATAACTTTGGAAAATGGATGGGTTTGGAACGAGAGTATTTCCAACCGGGTCCCCAGAGCAAAAATGCTAAAAACGTTCAGACTGGGCATCCGATTGACGTGCCTTCTGTTACATTGGGTTCCTTTTGACATGATAGAACTTCAGGATACATCAAATCAGGATTCATGATAGTTGATGTATTTAACCTTTGGATCGAAGAGCGTACCCTCCCGGAATCGAGCGTGCTGTGTGCGGGAACCCTAGAGCTGGCTACGACTGCAACAACTACCGTACTGGAATCCTCTGTGGGTTCGACGATGATAGAAAATGTACTGGAATCCTCCATGGGTTCGACAATGAAGAAAACTGTACTAGAATCCTCTGTGGGTTCGACAATGATGACTTTTTTACTTGAATCTTCTGTGGGTCTGACTGTTTGACTTCTGTTCTAGTATCCTTCGTGGGTCCGACAGAGTAGCTGGTCTAGTATCTTATGTGGGTCTGACAGATTTGCTGGACTAGTATCCTACGTGGGTCCACCAGCATAGATGAATCAGTGACTGCATCTGATTATCTTTATCATTAAGAAATATATATATTTGTGTGAGTTGAGTCTTGACTTTCAATCATTATCATCCATGTGATTTACTTCTTTCCTGTGTGGACTGGGTTGTGCTTGGGCTCGAGTGTTGGAGTCGAACTGGGATTGATAACATAGGTATATGTATGGGCATATACCTAAGTATAGTTGGTTGATACTTCTTGATTGTATCTTTTCGTTTTGGTTTATCCTTTGTGGATTCTGGGAGACTTTCGGGGGGTGTTTGTGTCCCTACTGAGTATCGTTATACTCACCCCTACACGGGAAATACCTGCACAACGTGGTGTTGGATGCAGACAACGGACAACACTGATCTTGGTGGAGGCTTGTGGAGCTGAATGATACCAAGAGGTGGACCACTTGGTGATATGTACACGGAGAAGACAAATAGATCCGAGGTACTGAGGAGATCTTCTGTACCCACCCTTCAGGTGGGATTCCTGAAGGACGACTCAGTGGTTGCTGTTTTCCTTTACTTTTGTTGTACTTGCTTTTCAGTTGTACTGTACATCTCAGATGGGTTTGTATTCTGGACCATTTTACTTTCAGCACATACTTTATATTCAACATTAATTTGTGCTTACATCAGCTTGCATATTATATTGTGTTTTTTTACTTTTATAAAGGCAATGCTTTCCCTTTTTATCGGAATTTAAGCCTTTGGTGATCGTCGCCAGCCCCTGGCCTATGGAAGGCGGGTTTGGGGTAGTCACGACACATGCCCCGATGAAGAGTCGTGACATGTACGCTACACCATGAATAGATTGTGCTATACACAACACCATATAATATTTTAGTATAAGCAACACTATTCTTGGTTTGTGTTGCACGCAAGAGAGACCATCCATAGTAGCGTGAGTTATACACAATACCGAGTTTCCCTAAAAATTGATATATTATTATAAAATTATTATGACCTAGCTGTTATGAATAGTATTAAATGAATTTTGAATTAAAAAACATTATCATTCATCTTACACATTTTCTAGGACATGGCTGAAGAACAAAATCAATTTTTCAGATAAAAGATGTATTTTTCAAAACATGTAGTATTGCCTCCTATTGATGGCCCACCCATTTTAAATATATTTTTTTACAAATTTATATGCCCAATATGAGAAAATAAACTTATTATTTTTAATCAGGATGTTAAAATTTAAGATGGATAAATTTTTGATATTTTTCAGATAACTTTAATATTGTGATGAATAGTAAAAATACGCTAAATTTTATTTCAAAACAACTATTTTCAATGATATAATTTATATGGTTATATTATAATATTGATTGGGTTTAAAGTAAAAAAAGTATATATTTTTACCATATAATATAACTTATTTCATTATCATTAATTTTACATTGAATTCAAAGGTAAAAACATTTCAATCTTTTGTAATGTTTTAAACAAAAACCCATTTTTTTTGACAACGAGATTAATTTCAAATTAACTTTCTACAAAATATGTGTCTAGAATTTAAATAAATGGATTCCATATTTGGAATTATTACTACCAAATTATTTTAATAGGCTACTTTTAATTTTGGGCATTATGAATAGTAACTGCGGTAAATAAAATTTATCGTAGTTAAAGGTAAATCGGGTAATTAAAGGTAACAATAATATTAAACAATTACCCTAAATATTTTCTAAATATAATTGTATGATTATATTTCATCCAAAAAAATACTTGGTTTGAAATGGTATGTATTTGAACCCACATGTATTAGATTGAGGCAATTAATTTATTTTATTTAAAGGAAAGTGAAATATGTCTCACTGAAACTTTAATAATGAAATTATTTTTAATATATGGTTATATAGAATATAAATTCGATTATAAATTCTCATTTGAAAGATAAAGTTTTTTTATTTATCATGGTAATTTATTTGTAATTTTTATGAAATATATAATTTTCTTAATAGCTTATACATTAATGATGCAGAAATTATTTATTTAGTGAAAAATCAATAATACACTTTTTATTAAAATAATAATACACATTTAAAAGACCAAACACATGACCCAAAATTATTGATCAAGTATATATAAAGCATAAGCATATAAGGGTCGACTTTTGGACCATTTGGAGCCTTATAAAAGTAATTAGGACACTTATATTTTTTTATTTTAAATAAATGTCAGAATTGTAACCTTCGTAATTTAATAAATAAAACATTTATAAAGATGGTTTTTTAGAAGATAAAATAGAATAAAAGTATTATTATTAAATATGATAGATTTATCTTAGTCATAGTATTTTAGTTTTAATTTTTAAGCAATAAATCATTATATTAAATAATTATAAAACAATTTTGTAGTAATTATTTTATCACGAGAAATATCAAATAAATAGTTTTAAAAATATTAAAATAAATATTATATGATATAATTAATGTTCTTCAAGAATTTTCAATATTAATATGACTTGTTAGGAAAATATTAAAAAAAATTCGAAAATAACTTATGTGTGGATTTTATTTAAATCCACATAAACGAATTGTGTCAAAATTGAAACTATTGACATTTTTTGAAAATAACATATTAATAAATTGATTAGAAATCATAAAAATATTTTAAAATTACAAATTAAAATTTACACCATCGACCATTTCATAATGTATCATGTTATGTAAAATTAACTACACATAAGAAAGAATTTATAACCATTCAAAATTTATAACATTATTACAACAAATAAAATTAAATAGATTAAATAAGGATAAATGCAACTGATAAGGTTTATAATAAAATAAAAACATGTATAATTTTTATTGGTTGATGATATTACAACCCAGTCTCATCTCATATATGAATTGGACTCATCTTAGAGGTTTTATGTGGGGTTGGTTTTTATTATAAATTAAAATTTTTGAGGTTTCAAACAGTGCCCCTCTCCTCTCTTATAAAAGGGAACCCCCTTCCCTCTCTTATTCACTCATTTTTGGGCCTTAAAGATTAGAAAAACCCTGAAAATTCCTCTTATCAACCACTTTAGTTACATTATTGAGGTTCTGGTCTTCTCAAATGGCCAACTGTAGTGCCCTAAGATGAAGTCTAAAGGAGGCATTTCAAGGAAGAGGTAATATCTTCTACCGAATCATTCAAAATTATTTCTTCTTATAATTCATCTTCTTTAGTTGTTTAATATTAAAGTAATAACATAAATATTACTTATATAATTATATTTTATTATAAATATGAAAAATCTATTTCACCTACTATATATCCTATGAAAACAAAATCACTGCGCGTGCGTACGTACAGAATACCGTCTCCACGCCGTGGCATAATCTTTTTTTCATCACCAACATGATTGGATGGGTATAATTATGGGGTAAATTACTATATATTAATATTTTAAATTAACATTGATTCTGAAATATTATAGACCATACTCTTTAATACAATTCCACAATGATGGGAATGATATTATCGCTCGTACCTATGTACGACCTACCATTTTCACGATGTTATGCAATTCTTCTACATGATCTTCATTGAAGAATGATTATATAAAAGAAATAAATGAATAAATATGATATATATTATACAAATACTATGTTGTAAATGATATATCTACAATCTAAATATAGGAATAAGAATTTATTTGACAAAACCTTCATAAGAATATAAAGAATATAACACACGAATAATGAGTAATAATGAAATGTTACTAATAGACAGATAAGAACACGACCATATATGATATCATAACAATGACTGTGATTCTGGAATAAGTCAATAACATTATTTAAATAATTATACATGAGGTTTATATACGTAAAATGTATATCAGACCTCTGGTAAGGGAAAATCTCACAAGCTCATTTTTTTTCTCCGAGATTTTTTATACTTTAGTATTTACTGGGGCATATTTATCATCCACATCCATGTTTCCTCAATATGTAATATTATTTCTATCCTGATAAATTTTTTAAATCCAATTTTACTTATTGATGAGTTTTTATTAAAAGAAATGAAAAGTAACTTTTGATGTTTTCAGTACGAGATACTTTTTGACTTTTCTGGAAAATATAAGAGAATAATGTTTTTTTAACTTTTATGGCACTAACAAAATTTTACAGTTTCATAACACCTTATTTCCCTGAAGTTTCTTCTAGAATATTTCATGATTATTTTCAACGAAATTCTTTTCTTTTAAAATTTCTTCGCAATTTGATAAAAGAAAATGATTTTAAAGATGAAAGGATATCTTCCTCAAGATTACATTTCAAGTGTTTTATGAAAATTATTTTCCATCAAATATGAAATTATTTTATATGGATATGTTTTGTGTATAATGTCTCTATTTTTTATATGTTTTTTTTGATAAATATTAAATTATATCATTTTTTATATGGATTATATTATGATGTGATGATGTATATGAAACCCATTTTATTAATTAGGTTATGATGAAATATTTATGTTTATTTGTGGAACAAGAAATAGTTATTTCATTATGAGATTGGTGGGACCTATATCTCCCTCCAATGAATTGGGTAAAGAATTATATCTCATGAGATAAACATGGAGGGAATGGAAATTAAATATGGTTCAGTAATATAGGGCTGGAATGACAATAAACCCAGTTCAATAATGGACTTCATCCACTATGATGGTTGTGGTAGAAATTCCTTGGATACTTTGTAAATCATAATATGTGATTATTAGTCTTCCACAATTACAAGTTTTATTCCAATTCTATTATTTTATGGTTACGATTTCTTTATGATCCATGACGTACGTACTACCATGATTTATTTAACAACTCCTGATTTTGATGTTTAATCTTTACGTTCATGTTTTTATGTTCAAATGTATATGGTTTGTTTTATTTTCTCCATGCATACCCTTACTGATAATTTGAGATCACCCTTTATATTTTTTATTTTCCCCATGATATAAAAATGATTTTTGTTAAGAAAAAAAGGGAATATCTTTATGGGAGATGTTGAAGATATTTCACCATGATTAGAAGATTATGTTCCGAGTTTCCAAAGACACTAAACTATTACAGTCCATGGGTGTATGTTTTTGTTATGTGTTAAGTATTATTCAAATGTAATGTAATTTCCTTTTACAACATGCTTGAGTCTCTATAGTTGGTATGATATTAAATTTTTTGTTAACTTTTGTAACTAGGATGCGAAAACATTAGTGGTATCCCTAGAGATATATTTAAGGTATTTATAGGGATGTCCGTAAGGTTATGTATAATGTATAGGTTTCAATCCTAGAAGCATGATAATGATCATGAATAACGTAGTATTAAACCTAAGATGTTAGTGATTGAACATCCTACCCCTTGATTATGTTGTTTTCCTTGTGTGATTTTCGCCTCTAAAACTATTCTTTTTGGGTTTTAGAAAATGGCTGGAAATAAGAAGATTTATGTTAATGGAAAATATGATAGAAAATGGAATGATATTCTTCATGATCATAAAAATGAAATAATATTTGGAAGTCCATAATTATTATGCCTAATCCACAATCTCATAATATGATAAATAATATCAACTTTGGTAAGTTTCATAACTCATATATTAAGAGAATGATGAAGTTTCATGATGATCATAGAAGAAATAATGTTTGATTTCTCTCAGGTAAATAATGTGGGAAGAGGCATCAGGAAGAATGTTTGAAAGGAACTGGAAGATGCTTTGGGTGTGGAAAAGAAGGACACGAAGACAGTAATTGAAAAGGAAAAGGTCCAGTTAACACCATAGATAAGGATAATGGAATTGCTAAGACATCAACAGTAGATACATGTTTAAAATTTGAAATGTACATGTATTATGCAAACAAATTACCTAAGGGAAAATCTCATGAAGAGAATCTACACGGTCATATGGGTAGTATTTATGTTGATGATGATGAAGAGACTACAAATAATATATGCGATGAAAGTAGTTTTGAGGAATAAATTGATGAAGCTCAGTCAATGGTTTAATAAGGTAGTGGAATGATTATATGTTAATCAAGAGTAATGTTGTGTAGGTAATTTAATTGTACTATGGAATAAAGAAACATATAAGGATTGTTACACTATTTTTTTTACCTAATGTATTTGAAAGTATATGATGAATGGTACCAGTAACCATGAAAGGTTATTCAGATATTTTCAAAATGTATATGATATGCGCATAATGAAGGGATACGAAGAAAATAATATGATGGATATTATTAAAGAGATCACGACTGATATAAGGACAGAGTGATATCACGGTTTGAGTATATAGAATTTTTGGGATTTTGGTATGTGGAAATATTTATCTTTGGACAACATTCATGTTATCACTAAACTTTTATGGTAATTAATGTTACAATAATACAAGATTAAGGTATTCACATGTTTCTAATGTGACCAATAAGATATATATTATTATATATGGGGGATAAATGATGGTATTCACATGTTTGTTATATAACCTTTATGGTAATTGTTTTCTTCATACTTTGAGATTGGACAGAAGTATTTTGGATAAGCCTAAAGGTTGGAATGAATTAATTTGGAAATCAGATATTATTGTTTAAGGTTAGAATTTTTTTTCCGATATTATTTATGGAATGTTATAATATTGTGGTTTTAGAAAAAAGGACACCCTGTAGAATGGGCAACAACCCATCGTGTCGGATAATGCTATGGGAATTGAACCCACAACCGAAGAGTGACATGCCTTTATCACCAACCACTGACCTACAGGAAGTCCCTCGGATATAGAAATTAGTTTTATTTTATTTAACAGTATGATAGATGAATTATAAGTCTATTTTTGGAACCATATAAGATTAACCTCACTGTAGATGGAATTATGTATATTTAATATGTTGTGAAAACCTTTTTTGTGAGAGAGATAGATAGAATGACCTAACATTCTATAGCATGGTCTATTAATACATAAAGAATGAAAAATTTAACTTCATTTCATTAAATAAGAGATGAAGTGGAAGTTGTTCATGGAATGGCCAACGATGATATTATACTAAAATCAAGTAATTATTTCTCATTATGCAAAAAATCATCAACTTAGGGGAATGATTTTGAAAACCAAAAATGTTTTCCTTGTACCCTCATATCTGATGAATCATATGGCACCTTAGATCATCACAAATTTATGGCTTTGTGATTGTTGTATTTTTCATAGCCATGTTCTCTAGGACTCTTCATCAGAACTGGATGGTTATATTTCTCTTCCATATATATATTTCCACCTATATTATCCTATAAGGAAACCCAGTGGTGAGTTACTTTGGGTGATCGTTAGGTTATTAACATTCCTTTTTAAAATTGATATTTAGCATTCCTTTTTACTATGTGGGTATTTATGGAAGGACCATTCAAGTAGTAAATGATTTATAACCCTGACGAATTTTGAGGGCGAAATTCATTTTAAGGGGGGTAGAATGTAACACCACAAGATTTTATGAGAAATATTCTTCTTAATTTATTTGATGTCTTATTTTGTACGCTACACCAAAATTAGCTTGTCCTATATGCAACACCGTATTAGCTCGTAGTATACGCAACACTATTCTTGCCCGGTGTTTCACGCAAGAGCGACCATCCTCAATAGCGTGTGTTGTGCGCAATACTGAGTTTCACTAAAAAAATGATATATTATTATAATATTATTATGAACTAGATGTTATGAAATGTATTAACTGAATTTTAAATTTAATAACATTATAATTTATCATAAATATTTTTTAGAACATGGTATGAGAACAAAATCAATTTTTGGATAAAAGAAGTATTTTTTAAAAAATGCAGTTTTTCCACCTTTTGATAGATCAACCTTTTTAAATATAATGTTTTAAAAAATGTATAAGTGTAATTTGACATGATAAATGTCTTATTTTTAATCAGGATAGAAAAATTTACTTGAGATATACTTTTGATATTTTTCTGATAACTTTCATATTTTTATAAATAATACAAATACGCTAAATTTTATTTTAAAAAACTCATCGATATAATTTATATGGTTAAATTATAATATTTAATGGGTTTACAGTAAAAATATAACATATTTTTACAATTTAACATAATTTATGTCCTTATCATTAATTTTACATTGAATTTATAGGTAAAAACCTTTCAATCTTTTGCAATGTTTTAAACAAAAACCCATTTTTTCGACAACGAGATTAATTTTAAATTAAATTTATGAAAATTTTGTGTGTTGAATTTATAAAAATGTATTCCATTTTTGGATAAATTAGGTTCAAATTGTTTTAATTGGCTACTTTTATTTTTGGGAGTTATGAATAGTAACTACGGTAAATTTTATTTACCACACTTAAAGATAAATCGAGTAATTAAGGGTAAAAATAATATTAATAAATTACCATAAAACTTGTCTTAATATAATTGGATGATTATATTTCATCCAAAAACATACATGGGTTGAAATGGCATCTATTGGAACCTACTTGGATGACATTGAGACAATTAATTTATTTTATTTAAAGGAAAGTGAAATATGTCTTATTCAAAAATTAATAAATAAATTATTTTTTATATAATGTTATACAGAATATAAATTATATTATAAATACTTATTTGATAGATAAAATGTTTTTATTTATCAAGGTAATTTATTTTTAATTTTTATGAAATATATAATTTCCTTAATAGCTTATACATTAATGATCTAGAAATTATTTATTTAGTGAAAAATCAATAATTGTTTTTTAATAAAAATATCCCTTTAAAGGACAAAAAACATGACCAAAACTTATTGGTCTAGTATATCTGAACAATAATCATCCAAGTTTCGTCTTTTGGTCCATTTGGAGGCTTATAAAAGTGATTATGACACTTATAGTTTTTTTAAATAATGTCATAATTGTCACCTTCATAATTTAATAAATATATCATTTTAAAAGTTGGTTTTTTAGAACATAAAATCATATAAAAGTATTATTATGAAATATAATAGATTTAAATTTGTCATAGTATTTTAGTTTTAATATTTTTGCAATAATTAAAAAGATTAAATAATTATACAAAAATGATGTAGTAATTATTTTTCAAGAGAAATATCAAATAAATAATTTTAAATATAACACAATAAATATTATATGATATAATTAATGTATTCCATGATTTTTCTATACGAATATGACTTGTTTAGAATATATTATATATTTTTTACAAAATATCTTCTATGTGGATTTTTTTTAAATTCAAATAAACGAATTGTGTGAAAATTGACACTATTGTTATTTTATGAAAGAAACATATTATTAAATTGTTTAAAAATCACAAATATATTTAAAAATAAAAAATTAAAATTTATATGGTCGACCGTGGTGTAAATTATCCATTTATGTATAATTAATATCTCATATGTATGTATTTATAACCATTGTGGAATTTATATCATTATTACCACAAATAATATTAAATAGATTAAATAAGGATAAATCAAAATGACAAGGTTTAAAATAAAAACAAAACATGTTTAAATTTTTTTGGATGAAGATATTACAACCATATTTCATCTCATATTCTAATTTAATTCATTTTTGATGTTTTTATGTGGGTGTGGGTTTTATTATAAATTAATATGTGTGAGGTTTCCAAAAGTTCCTCTCTCATCTCTTATAAAAGTGAACCCCCATTCCCTCTGCTCTTCACTCAATTTTGAGCCTTTATGCTCGGCCTACCCAAGCAAATTTCTCTACTCAACCTTTCTTGTAACATTATAGAGGTGATGGTCTTCTCAAAATACCGACTCTAGTGCCCTAATAGGAAGTTTAAAGGAGGCACTTCGAGGAAGAGGTAATATCATCGACCGATTCTTTCAAATTTATTTCTTCTTCTACTTACTATTATTTAGTTGTTTCATTATAAAGTAAAAAAATTTGCATCACTCATATAATTATATGTAATTATAAATATTAAGAAACACTATTTCACCTTCTATCCATCCTATGAAAAATTAAATCACCACGCGTGCATATGTATGGAATACCGTCTACATGCCGTGGTGTAATCTTTATCTTTCATCACCAAAATACTTGGATGGGTATAATGATTAAATAAATTACTAAATATGATTATATTAAAGTTATATTTATTCTTAAATATTTTACAGTATATAGTTCACTATAATTCCACAATATTGGGAATGATATCATTTCTCCTGCGTACATACGAACAACCGTCTCCACGATGTGATGCTATTCGTTGTACATGATCTTTATTGAAGAATGAATATTAAAACTAATTTAATGAAATAATATGATATATATTATACTAATAACACTATTTAGATGATATATCAAAAACCTAAAAATAGGAATAATAATTTATTTCAAAAAACATGCATAAGAATATAAAGCAATTAACACCCGAATAACGAGTAACAATGAAATTTTACTAATAAACATATATGAATATGACCATATATGATATCATAGAAATTAATATGATTATAGAATAAATCAATGACATTATTTAAATTATTATATAGGATGTTCAGATATGTACAATGCATATCAGATCTAAGGTAAGGGAAAATATCACAATCTCATATTTTTACCTGATATTGTTTATACTTCAGTATTTACTGGGGCATATTTATCATCCATATAAATGTTTCATCAATATGTAATTATATTTTTATCCTTATAAAATTTTTTAAATCCAATTTTACCTTTAGTAGAATAAATGAAAATAATCTTTTGACGTTTTCAGTATGAGATACTTTTTTTTGACTTTTCTGTCCAAAGTGAAAGAATGAACGTTTTTTTAACATTTATGGCATGAACATATTTTTATAGTTTCATAATGCCTTATTTCCATGAAGATTCCTCTACAATATTTCATGATTATTTTCAATGAATTTTTTTTATTTTTAAATTGCATGGTATTTTAAGAAAAGAAAATGATTTTGAAGAAGAAAGGTTTTTTTCTTCAAAAATTCATTTCAAGTGTTTTTTCAAAACTATTTTCCATAAAAGAAGATGACATTATTTAATATGAATATTTTTTATGTATAATGTCCCTATTATTTACATGGTTTCATTTTGTTTATTAATAAATTATATCCATTTTTTATATGGATTATTTTATGATGGGATGATGTATATGAAACCCATTTTATTCGTTGGGTTATCACAAATGATCTGTTTTTAAATTGTGTCACACAAAATAATGATTTCATAATGAGACGGGTGGGACCTATATCCACCTATAAGGCATTGGGTAAATATATATATCTCAGGAGATAAACATCGCTGGAATGGAAAGTAAATCTGGTTCATTAATATAGGTATAGAACGACAAGTAAACCCGGTTTAGTAATGGACTTCATCCACTATGATGGGCGTGCTAGAAATTCCTTGGCTACTATGGAAATCATAGTATGTTCTCATTATTTTTCCACAATTACATTTTTTATTCCAATTCTATTATTTTATGGTTAATGTTCCTTGAAGATATATGACTTACATACTACCATTATTTATTGTACAACTCATGATTTTTATGTCTAAAAATTATGTTAATGTTTTTACGTTCAAATGTATATGGTTGGTTTTGTTTTCTACATACATACCCTTACTGAGAGTTTGAGCACACCCTTTATATGTTTTATGTTCCCCAGGATATAAAGAATGGTTTTAGGTAAGAAAACAAAATGGAAATATATTTATGGGAGATGTTTAATATCTTTTACCATTATTAGAAGATTATGTTCCGAGTTTCTAAAGACACTAAACAATTACAGTCCTTGGGGGTCTGTTTTTGTTATGTATTAATTATTCCACAGAAGTAATGTAATGTCCATGTACATCAAACCTGGGTCTCTATAGGTTGAATCTGAATCATGTTATTAAACACAGGCACATCTTTATGTAGTTCGACTCTATATATTTAGAAATGGAAGCCGTTGGTTAGAATATTAAATGATTTATCAAATGAAATTATTTAATTTATACATTTAATTTTAAAAACCTAAATTTCATATTTATTTATCCAACTATAGAGAATATATTGGGTATTCCATGTAAACCTAGGATCAATGAGATGATGTTCCATCATTATTTATTAGTAAATTAAGACCAGATGAAGATCGAGTTTAAGATCAAGGTGGTTTTATAGACAGTGAACATTTCAGATCTTCCCCATCATAAGAGAATGCATTCTCCCACAATAAGCAATCCTATATTGAGGTAGGTCTTTTCAATTTTAGTTTTTTCGCTTGATTAAAGGTTTTATCATGATAAAATTTTTATTCTTTTACCTATGTTTGAACTAATACTTTTAATGATAATATATACTAAATTAAATCATTTATTCAGTTTATTCATGATTTTGCAATGAAACAACCCATATTGATCCCTAATTATTTTTTCATTGTACCCGAATTCTTGGGCAATTATTTGGTTTCATTTTTTATTTTTTATTTTCACCACACCGTTCATTGGGTTATTTGTCTTTTGACTAGGGGTTACGATTCAACTATTATCAGGTGGATTATAACATGAGAAGTCCCCTAGATTAGGGGTGTATGCTTGCATAATGGATATATTAGATTTTTGTGAATGAATAAAATATGAATGTGGGTAGTGGTGTCATATTCATGGATTTTGTATTTGAAGCACCTAATGAAATTACATGGGGGCCTGAGAGGTGTGTTGTGAATTTTATAGGAGGATTATATTCCAATTTTTTCCAATTGATATCCATAATCAATGGTCATAGAACCACTCCACTGATTTTGGGTGGTCAAATGGTGGGAATTAGAGAGTCATCGCTGGATCTTGAAACTGGATGATGTTTTTCATGAATAATGTGAAAAACCATGCTACACGACATGTAGTATGAAGAAAACATTTCATGTTGTCCCATGGATGTGAATTATAGGGTTTCCCATTGAGTTAAATATCACACACCATGTATTTCCCCCACACACCACTTGACCTTATGTTCACTATCCATTTTGTACATCAATAGTACACTAACATGAACATGGCATGGCACAAACCATTTACTTTCACAAGGATATTGTAAATTAACAGGTCCATGAGAAAAAATTTAGACCAATGAGGATACAAAATTAGTGTACTACCATTAAATTTTTAGTTCTAATAGATGGACATCTATTCATGTATCAGTGAGTACATGACCAAGTAAAGGAGTGGGGCCATACATTGTGTGGACCCTTTAAAAGTCATGTACATCATTTTGAAGAAAATTCCTCCTCTCACATATAATATATTTTAACATTGATTTTTGTTCATGAGAATCCTATCAAGAGTGGTTTTCGACATAGAAAATGATGGTTGAAATCATTTTTTATTTTCAGATATGATTGCATTTTTTCCAATTGTGATGGTTATTTAGGTGATGCTCGATGGTGATTTTGATCATACATGATCATTATAGAGAGGTTGGGGTTCAATGTACCCCATAATTATCAACCTATAGAGTGGAACCCTCTTATTTTATGACGGTGCTTATCCTATGCCTACTGAGTTTCACCCACCAACTGTATTATGCCATGATTCATCTACCAATTAAGTGGAACCCCCCTGTTGTATCCGGGCATGTGTTCTATTCCTATCAATTTTTAACATCATATTTTATCATGTCAGGAGTCATCTGAATATTTAGTGGAGAAATATTATTTTATCAAGGAATGGTTTCTCTAAATACTGACTGGAACCCTCTAGTTTTATTAGTGTTTGGGTCATATACCTATTGAGTAGAAACATCATGCTATTTCAGGGAATGAGTTCTATACCTTTTGAGTGGAAGCCTCTTATTCAATAAGTGGAGGAGTTCTCTACATATTATGTGGAAATATCATATTGTATTTTGGAATGGGTTATATAACTACTATTCATAACCCTTATATTGTTTATAGGTATGGGTTATCAACTAGTAGATTATTCACAATTAGGCTTTAGATTAGTGGCGAGGTACATACCCACCTCATGAAATATTCTGACATACATGAGAGATATTGGAATCATTGAAATACATATTTTAAATGTTGGATGACTCTTCATCCTTGTATAGAATATGATATTTATATTACCATTATCTCCCATAAGGTTTTATATTACAAGCATATATAAATCTATGATGCTAGGTGTTTGGTTCTATCTTGCTTTAAGATGAGCTGAAAAATTAAATCATGTATAATATATTCATCTTCTCTTGTTTTCAGGGATGCCTACTTGGTTTGTATATAATCCTCCTTAAGTGGGAATTTCCCAAGCATTTCTTGTCTTATGTAGAGGATGGATAGTTCTGAAGTGATTTTAGAGTTTCATAGTGTTATGTTTGTTTATTTAGAAACATAAAGTTGTCAAGGCTTGGATATATTAAGCAAGGCTCTCTAAATATTTCTTTTCCATTTATTTATAGTATGGGATATTTTTTTTATGGGAATTAATTTTTTCATTTAATTTTTTGGATTTCACTGTCATACTCATATGTATTCACTATATATTTTTACATGGATGGTTTTTACTCTAGATGTTATAATCATTTATTATTGTTCCTTTACAAATTTTTATGGATTCATTTATATTATTACATTAATAAAATCCTCCAACTTTATTTATCTAGTTTGGAACATTTATTTAGTCTATGTCATATGACAGATAGGTTGGGGTATTTTTGGATCACCCTTCTACTGACCAAGCGGGACATAGTTGGTCGGGTCATATAGATTAGTATTAGAGGCAGTTCAATATGAAGACAGTATTTGTAGTTTTTTCCACTTATAATTCTTAAATTGGATCGTATGTAAATGGTGTCAATGTTTCTTAGGTGTATATTTCTTGTCAAGGAAACCAGTTTGTGTGTGGTGTCCATCATATCTACTAACTTGGACTCCCACTCTATTTTTTTCAACCCATCATATCAGAACACTGGTTGTATGGAACATTGGTACATGCCTCATGTAAGATTGGTTCATTTGAAAATAATTATTGATTTATCTTTTCGTATAGATATACTCATCATACAATGGTATGGATTGATAAAATTTTAGGTTGGATTCACTAATATAGACTAAAAGGTTAAATATTTTGGATCATAAAGATGATCTAATGAGTGATAAATCCTCAGTTTATGGTCCATAATATGAGATATTTTTTCTAGGAAGGTAGGGGTATAACCTCGATATATCAAGAAGAACATTATACTACTAGAGAAAGCAAAGGATGTGTGAAGGCTTATTGTAATCCAGGGGTTTCAATTCCTGAAGAATTTAAGGTTCCATAATGAGCGAGATCCCTATATAGTGAAGGAATTTATTGAGTAGATGATTTTAATTTTTAATATTGTATGGACAATAACTTATCATATATTTATGTAATACTCATGAATTATTGTCGGATTATATGAGTGATGGAGTATCCAAGTCTAAACGATTCATGATGAGTCCATACTCTCATAGTCCGACATCCAGTAGCAATTTCATGTTGTGTAGTACCCCTCATTCTGGTGATTCGTTTGTATTTTGAGGATGTATGAGCTACAATAGGGAGTGATGAATGTTTCTAAGTATACATTGAAGTTCACTGACCGTACATAGTACATAATCAACATCATTTTGGATGGTTAATTTTAGAAATGAATGTTTGATAATGGTATCTGTAGAGTCATCTATGCCAATGTGGTGCCCCATTAAATTTCAACAAATTTTGGTGTACTAGAGTAGTCATTGGTGATGTATGGATTAATATCTATGGGATTTTACGTAGTAAGAGGTGACAATGAGAAATATATGGACATGTCATCTACATCAACTAACATGCACCAGTTGGATGGGTATCAACATAATAGCTCACTAATGATTGGAATCATGAATGTGGCCAACTAGCTCAAGGGCCTTATAGAGTAAAATGGGATATCAAATAGGTCCAATGTTATGAAAGTGATGGGTAAGGTCACAAGGTATGTGATTTAATTACCTGATGTTCTAAGGATGAAAGAATAATAGTTGATAGACCTCTATGTCATAGGCACCACCAAGATCATGGATCTATGAGGTATGGACAAGGTTAACCCTATGTAGGTATATATATTTAAGGAGTAGGTGTGGCTGTTATAGGAGGATCTTCTAGTTGTGCATGATTTTATGAGAGCATTCCACCACACCCACTATGAGGTACACACCTGGATCTGAGAGAATTCTTGTTGGGGACATGGGATGTTTTAGGACATAGTGGATTATAAAATTTTATCCCACAATTTTATTGGAGGTATGATATAGGTTTATTCAAATCCTCTTTCAGTACTATTAGGCACATGCAAGTGTCATTTCTTCGTCTCCATACTCTTTTCGACAGAGATGGGGCTCCCACTCAAAATTTTATCCCAAAATATTTTTCTTAAGGGTATTTTATAGAATACTTATTTGATATCACTTAACTACCATTAGTGTGAGATATCACTTGGTTGAGAGAGTTTCTCAAGCCACCCCTTTGTCATTACGATGAGGCTGTATGGAATTGTCTTTGGTATAGAATAGTTTTATATGGTTCTATCCCAAATTTAATGTCATGTTAGGGGAGTTAAATTCTTTTGGATGAATGTGATGATATTTACTATGTGTTTGAGAGATATATCATGGTGGATCTAGTGGACCTTTCAAGATGAAAGAAATAAACCATCACCCAAAATATGGAGATTATACCACTGGGTTTTGTGATCTCTTAATGAATCAGACATCCTTCTATCATGTAGACTTATATGGATCTATTCATAATGGATGTTCTTGGACTACCTATGAGGTAAGATATAGAGTTTTTCATTGACATGCACCATGGGACAACACCGATATATTTTGATTCATATGAGATGGTACCTACTAAGATCTAGAGATAAATGTGTTATTTGAGGATATTTGGGTGATGATTTTTCTTAGACATAGTTTATCCCCTAGGAGCATATGATTCTGTTCATGAAAAATACATACAAGAGCTTTTATATTTTTTATGATTATAATTACTTGAACTAGGACATATTATTGAAAATGTACCCCTTTCATATTATTGGAAGCTACTTAAACCAGTTGGGATGATCAAGATGGTTATTGAAGATCAATCTAAGGTTTAGCTACCACCAGTTGAGGGTTCATGAATCTGGTATTCCAATGATGGAATTTTGATGTCACTATGGATACGATGAGTTTTTTTGTTATGCCATTCAATGTGACTAATTCCATTTCTATATTTATATCTTGTATGATTCAGATCATCCATCCATATTCTGACCTATTTTTTTATTCATTATATAAATACACATATACTCTATGTTTGAGGAGGAGCTCACATAGAATGTGAGCATGTTCCTTGAGTTTCTCTAGGAGAACTCTCTTTATGGTATTATCATGATGATCCATTTCTAGATCCATATAATTATGTTTATGGGGAATTTCATTTCTAAACATATATTATTTATGGATCTATATATTATTGATGTAGTGAATACTTAGTAGCCACCCATGAAAACATTGGAGGTGTGATGTTTTCTTGGATTTGTGGGGTATTATAAATTGTTCTTAAAATACTTCACTAGTATTTAATCCCTTTTGACAACCATATGGAGGAAAAGGGAAGATGCATAATTAGATTGAGTGGTTCTAAGGATCCTCTGATGAGTTATGGATAAGTTTGATAAGTGATAATTTTTTTAGATAAAATATGAGGGGTGTAGTTTCTAGTGTATTGTGATTCTTCTAGAGCTTCAATCAGCTTCGTATTGATGTATATGGGGTTAGTGATGCTGTATGTCTCAAGGTAGTTGATACCCTATAATTAAAACTATGAAAATCTAGAAAAACTGTTTGTAGTGGTAGTATCCTCATAGAGGATGTGGACACATAATCTTCTAGGGAATCAATTTATAATTTACATAGACCGTTATATTCTCAGGTATTTCATCATGTAGGGAGACCTCAACATGATAAAATGGCTTTGGTTAAAGTTCTTAAAAGATTTGAATTTAAGATAGCATTTACCTATGGGAAATAAAATGTTGCAGAGGATTACCATAGTAGTAATTACATTTATATCCTAGTGGAGGAGGTGTATGAGTAGTTGGATACCTCTCATATGAGTCTTGTAGAGGAGAGGGGTGTAGGTTATATTCAAAATATGGTGATTACCTCAAAACATATCCAGCATATCATGGTGTATCAGTTAGTAGACATTGAATATGATGTCCCACTTGAGTATATATCCTAGAAAAATTAAATAGATGGATTCTTTGAAGGATATAATCATGTTTTCCATTTCCATGTCTGGAAGGTGGACCTGGTCATGATATAAGAGGAAGTTATAAGGGAGTTTAGAATTCACATTTGGATATACAATAAAGTGTTGTGATGATGTAAAAGCAACCCGATAGAGAGTTTTGGTGGGATATCATGAGGTAGAGTGTATTTTAGTTTATATTTCACTTTCTCTCAAATTAGTAGGTAAAGGAAGAGAATCATATTCTGGAAGGTTTGATGCAACCTCTTGAGTTTTAAAAGTTGAAATGGGATTAAATATTCAAGGAATTTATTATATGTCTTACATGGATATATATAATCGATGATTCTATCTAGGTGATAGGTGATCTAAATTCTATGTCAGCACACTTACTTTATTTTAGGGAGAAGAGTTCTGTAGAGAGATTTGGGTAGTTG
Source organism: Viscum album (assembly GCA_963277665.1). NCBI lineage: Eukaryota > Viridiplantae > Streptophyta > Magnoliopsida > Santalales > Viscaceae > Viscum > Viscum album. The sequence goes on along the minus strand of OY728140.1, from coordinate 2,101,741,446 downwards.
TACATGCGGGAGAACATAAACCTTCTTTGGTCTCCCTTGATAAATGTTTCTGAATGTGATGTGTGTATCATATATCGGTTATGGAGAGGAATATAAATGTAAATCATGAACCATTTCTTGTAAGAGTACATGTGTTTACCCCATGAATTCTGGGAATAAGAAGAACCCAATCTAGGTGATGTATGATATGTTGAGGTAATGCCTGTTAGACATCAAATAGAGTTGGAATCATAAATTACCTTTTGTGGTGTTTTCTTATACTGATATATGTCACCCTACTATCATCATGGAACCTTTGAAGACCTTGTATGAGAGACCATAAAGGTCACCATTATTGTAACAGCCCGAGATTTTATGAAAAATATTCTTTTTAATTTTATTAATGTCTTGTGTTGTACGCTACACCAAAAGGAGCTTGCACAACAGGCATCCTTGACTTGCCTTGCATTACACGCAATCGCAACCTTCCTCGATAGCGTGTGTAGTACGCAATACTGAGTTTCACGAAACAACAATATGCTATTAAAATATTATTAAAACTAGCCGTTATGAATAGTAATAACCACTTTTTGAAATTTTGTAAATTTTATTTTTCAAAATGGAATTCATTTTTAGATTCGGAGTATCGAATTTAGCCTAAGGTGAAATTTTGGTACTTTTCGGATAACTTTCATATTCTGATGAATAGTGAAAATTACTAAATTTTAATTAAAAGCAACTTTTTTAATCGAAATAATTAATAGTGATAAATTATTAATTTGAGTGGTTTTAATGTATATTTAGAATATATTTTTACAATTTAATACAATGTTGGTCATTGGTTGTAATTTCACATTTAAACCAGACATAATCAAGTGTCAATCTTTTGATAGATATGATTTCTTAAAAACACGCTATTTGTTTTAACAGCGGGATTTAATTATAAAAATAATTAATGAAACTTCTATGTTATGAATTTGGTAAAATATACTTTATTTTTGAATTCGGAATATAAAATATAGCTTAGGATGAAATTTTGGCATTGTTCTGAAAAACATCAATTTTTGATGAATAGTGAAACTACTAAGTGGTAGTTAAAAAAAACTGAATTTTTCATAAAACTTAATTTTACCGCTTCTGTGAATGGAATTTCGAAAATCCGAGAGACACGGTTAATATCAAGGACTAAAATGTAGTTTAATGAGATGAAAATAATTTTTGGTAAATAGTAAGTTTTTACTTTTTTTACTGCGATTAATAGTAAATAGGGTAACTAAGGGTAAATATGATATTAATATTACCCTAACACATGTCCTAATTCTATTGGACAAGTGTAATTCGACCAAAAAAAAACTTAGGAATAAAATATGACCATTTAGGCCCACTTGGATTAGATTAGGACATTTATTATTAATTTATTTAAAGAAGGGTTAAAATAGTTAAAATCAAAGTTTAATAAGTAAATCATTTTTAATATGGGGTTATACATAAGATAAATTCGATTGTAAATATTCATTAGAAAGATAAAAATATTTCCTACATGATGGTATTTTATTTTTAATTTTTAGAAATCAAATAATTTAATTTATTTATGACACAAAGATGATGCAGTAATTATCTTATTAATGAAATATTGACATAATTGATAATATAAATACCAAAATAAATGTAATTTAAGACTTTTTATGAATTCCACTAATTTTCTAGGTTACTATGATATATTAATGTTGATTTAATCAACTTGGTTAGAACATATAATTCTGTTATGACTTTCACAAAAATTATATATCAAATAGTGTCAAAATTGACACAAAATAGTTTTTAAATCAAATATTATATTATTAATTGTTATTTTATTCCTAAAAATCTAAGGTTCGGCCAAATGACTTAGATAAGGATATATATATTAATAATAAACAATTTGGGGTTCTTTTGGCATGTTATAGTAAGTTTATTAACCATATAGTGAAAGAAAACAAAAAGACATGGTAAAAGTTAAATTATTTAACTTAGAGTTAAATCTAATTGATAAGGTTAAAATAATACCCTAAACTTGTCTAAATCTTATTGGTTGATAGGATTTCGACCAATCCCCACCTTATATTCGAAATAAGACCCTTTGGAGCCATTATAAACCGATTTTGACTTTAATATAAAATAATATTTTGAGATATTCCTAAGGTGCCCCTCTCCTCCCTTATAAAAGGGAACCTCCTCCCCCTCCACCTCACACCAATTTGAGCACTCAAGATCGGCCAAACCCTGCCAAAATATCTTCTCCACTTCCCTAGAAACATCCTAGAGGTTCTGGTCTTCCTCAAAGACAAATTTTAGTGCCCTAAGAGGAGGTCTCAAAGTGGCGCTTCAAAGAAGAGGTAATTACCGTTACCAATTCTTTCATCTTTATTTCTTCTTCCACTTATTCTTCTTAGGTTGTTTCATTATGAAGTAATAACATCAGTATCACTCATATACTGATATGTTATTATAATTATGAACCAACACTATTTCACCATCTATCCATCCTACGGAAAAAGAAATCACCGCGCGTGCGTACGTATGGAATACCGTCTCCACGTCGTGGTGTAATCTATTTTCCACCACCACCTTACATGGATGGGTATAATGGTGTAAAGAATAACTATACATAGTTATTAAAACATCATATTGATTCTGATATATTGTATAATCCACTACAATTCAATTCAATATTTATGGAAATGATATCATCCCTCGTGCGTACGTACGGACTACCGTCTCCACGACGCGATGAGATTCATTCTCCATGTTAACCATTTAAGAATGATTATAAAGTATATATAAGAAATAATAATGAAATATATGACATTATAAAGCTACTGGATTTATGTATATATATATATGTATGTCATCTACTTACTTCCATTCAAGACAATAAGGAAAGGAAAACAGTGTTCATGCGTACGTACGGACTACCGTCTCCATGAACGGTGTTTTTCATTTCATTTATCTATCTATTATATATATATATACTGAATATATATGATATATAAATCTTATTTTATATTCTGGAAGTAAGTAAATCATGATATAAGTAATAATAATGTCAAGAACAACAAGTCAAAACACCTACGATAAATGAAACGATTTTACCCAAAACGCTTCTTTAACATGGAATTTACAAAAGAACGGGTAATATAATGTCATAAGTGAACCATATATGATATCATAACAATGAATATGATTCTGTAATAAGTCAATGACATTATTTAAATCATTATACAGGAGGTTAGGACACATACGAAGCAAATCGGACCTAAGGTAAGGGAAATATCACAATCTCATTTTTATCCGAGATTGTTTATACTTTGGTATTTACTGGGGTGTATTTTTTCATCCACATCCATGTTTATTCAATATGTAATATTATTTACATCCACCTACAATTGTTTAAATCCAATTTTACCCTTCGATGAGTTTTTAGTAAAAGATATGAAAGGAATCTTTTGTCGTTTTTTATACGAGGTACTTTTTGACTTTTCCGACAAAAGTACGAAGAATGTTTTTTTTAACTTATACGGCACGAACGGATTTTTACGGTTTTATAAAGCCTTATTTTCATGAACCTTCCTCCAAAATATTTCATGACTATTTTCAATAAAATATTTTTCTTTTAAAATTGCATGATGTTTTGTGAAAAGAAATTGATTTTGAAGAAGAAAGGATATTTTCCTCAAGAATTCAATTCAAGTGTTTTATCAAAATTATTTTTCATCTAATATAATAAAGGGTTCTGTTTCTATCCATATTTTTACATTTATTTGACTATGTTGTGATGGAATTATGTTTATGAATTCCTTTATCTTATATGAATGGTTTTATGATGTCATGTTGTTTAAGAATCCCATTTTTATGACATGGGTTATGAAATGATGTATGATTTATGATTTTGTGGCACACATAAGAATGGTATCATTATGATATGGGTGGGACCTATATCTCCCTCCAATGCATTGGGTAAAGATTTTATATCTCATGAGATAGACAAGGCTGGAACGGTAGGTTATACCGGTTCAGTGAAACAGGACTGAAACGAGGGTTACTCGATTCAGAAAGGGACTTTGTCCACTAAGATAGTCTTGGAAATGAGTCTTGACTAAAAAGAAATGATTCTCTATGATTATGTGTTAATGTCACAATGTTTCATGTTTTAAGTTATGATTATTGTGATTACATTTCACTGCCATGATTTATCCCATGTTATGAAATTATGCTCTCTTTTGCAGGTTAAGATTTCCAAAATGTTATGTTCTTATGAATACGATGTGATTGATATTTCTTTTGTTTACCCTTACTGAGCATTTGAGCTCACCCTTTTATGTTTTCTTTTCCCCAGGATATAAAGAAAGGGTTTAGGTAAAAAAAAGGGGAAGATCTTTATGGGAGATATTGAAGATCTTTCACCACGATTAGAAGACTACGTTCCGAGTTTACAAAGACACTAAACTATTACGATCCTTGTGTGTGTGTTTTTGTTATGTACTAAGTATTCCGCAAAAGTAATGTAATGTCCATGTACGTCAGGCTTCGGGTCTCTACAGTTGGTATCAGAGGAAAGGTTTAGTCAACCTTTGGAAACTAGGATGCGAGAACTTTAGTGAGATCCCTAGAGATATTTATAAGGTATGTCTAGGGATGTACCTAAGGATAAGTATACGTATAGGATACAGTCCTAGAACTATGGTAACGATCATATAATTTAACCTAAGATGTTAGATATCAAGGATACTCCACCTTTATTATGTTGTTTTCCCTAGCATGATTTTTGCCTCTCACACTATTCTTTTTTTTTGGGTTTTAGAAAATGGCTGGAAACAAGGTGATTCACGATAATGGAGGATATGATGGACAATGGAATGATATTCTTCATGAGAAACCAAATGAAATGGGATTTGGAAGTCCAAAAATCATTATTATACCGAATCAGCAATCTCATAATATGATCAATAAAGTAAAATTTGGTAAGTTTCCTGACTCGGCTAATAAGAGAAAGATGGAGTTTCATGATGATCGTAGAGGAAAGAAAGTTCAATTTCCCCTATGTAAATCATGTGGGAAGAGGCATCAAGGAGAATGTTTCAAGGGAACTGGAAGATGCTTTGGGTGTGGAAAAGAAGGACACAAAGCAAGTAAGTGCAAAGGAAAAGGGTCGGTTAACACCATGGATGAGGATAATGGTATTGCTACGACATCAAAAATGGTTAAGTGTTTTAAATGTGGAATGTATGGCCATTATGCAAACAAATGCCCTAAGGGAAAGACTCATGAAGAGAATCAGTATGGTCATATGGGTATTATTTATGTGGATGATGATGAAGAGACTACAAATGATATGTGAGATGAAAGAATTTTTGAAGCTTGGTCAATGGTTTAAGAATGTAGTGGAATGATTACATGTTTATCATGTGTAATGTTGTATAAGAAATCTCATGGTACTATGGAATAAAGAGACATCTAAGGATTGTTACACTGTTGTCTTTCCTTGAGTTATGAAAGTGTATGATTAATGGTACCACTATCCATGAAAGGTTATTCAGATATTTTTAGAATTTAGATGATATGCGCACAATGAAGGAATAATAAGATAATGGGGTGTTTGATTATATTCATGAGCTCATGATTGATATAAGGACTAAGTGATATCATGGTTTGAGTATATAGAATTTTGAGGATTTTGGTATGTGGAAAGTGTTAACGTTTAACTGCATTCACGTTTTCAATAAGGTTCAATGGGTATTCAAGGGAATACATGATTAAGGCCTTTGAATGATTAGAATGTGACCAACGAGATATATCTTATGATATATGGGGATCAACGATGGTATTAAATCTCTGGAAATCGTTTTCACTATGTTATGAGAGTGGACTGCAGTATTATGGATAAGCCTAAAGATTGGAATGGATTATGTTGGACACAAGTTAGTATTGTTTAAGGATAGATGTTTTCTCGATATTATTGATGGGATGTTATAGTAATATAGTTTTAGAAAAAGGACAACCTGCAGGACGGGCGACAGCCCATCGCATCGGACAAGGCTGTGGGAATCGAATCCACAACTGAAGTGCGACTGGCCTTTATCGCCTACCACTGGCCTACAGGAAGTCCCTGTTTAGTAGAAACTAGTTTTATTATATTAAGCAGTATGATATATGAAGTATAAGTCCATTTTAGAAACCATATATGATTAATCTCACTATAGATCGACTTATGTATATAATATTTGCTAACCTTTTGAGACAGATGGAATGACCCGTCATTCTATCACATGATCTGCTAACACTTCATGAATAACAAATTCAACTTCATTTATTTAAGAGATGAAGTGGAAACTGTTCAAGGCATGAACAACAGTGAGATTGTACCAAAATAAAGAAAGTATTTATTCTAATTCAATTTTCAACTTTAGGGAAATGATCTTGAAAACCAAAAATGTTGTCCTAGTGATCTTATACCTGATGAATCAGATGGTACCTTAGATCGTCACAAATTTATGGATTTGTGATTACTGGATTTTCCATAGCCATGTTCTCTACCACTCTCCATCAGAACATGATGGTTAGATTTCTCTTTCATATCCATATTTTCACCTATGTGGAAACCCAGTGATTAGTTTATTTGGGTAACCATTACGTTTCATAATTTTGTTTTTAAAGATTGGTTTTGATATTCCTTTTTACGATGTGGGTTTCTATTAAATAAACTTTCAAATAGTAAACCATTTATAACCCCGACGAATTTCGAGGGCGAAATTCATTTTAAGGGGGGTAGAATGTAACAGCCCAAGATTTTATGAAAAATATTCTTTTTAATTTTATTAATGTCTTGTGTTGTACGCTACACCAAAAGGAGCTTGCACAACACGCATCCTTGACTTGCCTTGCATTACACGCAATCACAACCTTCCTCGATAGCGTGTGTAGTACGCAATACTGAGTTTCACGAAACAACGATATGCTATTAAAATATTATTAAAACTAGCCGTTATGAATAGTAATAACCACTTTTTGAAATTTTGTAAATTTTATTTTTCAAAATGGTATTCATTTTTAGATTCGGAGTATCGAATTTAGCCTAAGGTGAATTTTTGGTACTTTTCGGATAACTTTCATATTCTGATGAATAGTGAAAATTACTAAATTTTAATTAAAAGCAACTTTTTTAATCGAAATAATTAATAGTGATAAATTATTAATTTGAGTGGTTTTAAAGTATATTTAGAATATATTTTTACAATTTAATACAATGTTGGTCATTGGTTGTAATTTCACATTTAAACCAGACATAATCAAGTGTCAATCTTTTGATAGATATTGTTTCTTAAAAACACGCTATTTGTTTTAACAACGGGATTTAATTATAAAAATAATTAATGAAACTTCTATGTTATGAATTTGGTAAAATAGACTTTATTTTTGAATTCGGAATATAAAATATAGCTTAGGATGAAATTTTGGCATTGTTCTGAAAAACATCAATTTTTGATGAATAGTGAAACTACTAAGTGGTAGTTAAAAAAAAACTGAATTTTTCATAAAACTTAATTTTACCGCTTCTGTGAATGGAATTTCAAAAATCCGAGAGACACGGTTAATATCAAGGACTAAAATGTGGTTCAATGAGATGAAAATAATTTTTGGTGAATAGTAACTTTTTACTTTTTTTACCGCGGTTAATAGTAAATAGGGTAACTAAGGGTAAATATGATATTAATATTACCCTAACACATGTCATAATTCTATTGGACAAGTGTAATTCGACCATAAACAAACTTAGGAATAAAATATGACCATTTAGGCCCACTTGGATTAGATTAGGACATTTATTATTAATTTATTTAAAGAAGGGTTAAAATAGTTAAAATCAAAGTTTAATAAGTAAATCATTTTTAATATGGGGTTATACATATTATAAATACTATTGTAAATATTCATTAGAAAGCTAAAAAGATTTCCTACATGATGGTATTTTATTTGTAATTTTTAGAAATCAAATAATTTAATTTATTTATGACACAAAGATGATGCAGTAATTATCTTATTAATGAAATATTGACATAATTGATAATATAAATACCAAAATAAATGTAATTTAAGACTTTTTATGAATTCAACTAATTTTCTAGGTTACTATTATATATTAATGTTGATTTAATCAACTTGGTTCGAACATATAATTCTGTTATGACTTTCACAAAAATCATATATCAAATAGTGTCAAAATTGACACAAAATAGTTTTTAAATCAAATATTATATTATTAATTGTTATTTTATTCATAAAAATCTAAGGTTCGGCCAAATGACTTAGATAAGGATATATATATTAATAATAAACAATTTGGGGTTCGTTTGGCATGTTATAGTAAGTTTATTAACCATATAGTGAAAGAAAACAAAAAGACATGGTAAAAGTTAAATTATTTAACTTAGAGTTAAATCTAATTGATAAGGTTAAAATAATACCCTAAACTTGTCTAAATCTTATTGGATGATAGGATTTCGACCCATCCCCACCTTATCTTCTAAATAAGACCCTTTGGAGCCATTATAAACCAATTTTGACTTTAATATAAAATAATATTTTGAGATATTCCTAAGGTGCCCCTCTCCTCCATTATAAAAGGGAACCTCCTCCCCCTCCTCCTCACACCAATTTGAGCACTCAAGCTCGGCCAACCCCTGCCAAAATCTCTTCTACACTTCCCTAGAAACATACTATAGGTTCTGGTCTTCCTCAAAGACCAATTTTAGTGCCCTAAGAGGAGGTCTCAAAGAGGCGCTTCAAAGAAGAGGTAATTACCGTTACCAATTCTTTCATCTTTATTTCTTCTTCCACTTCTTCTTCTTAGGTTGTTTCATTATGAAGTAATAACATCAGTATCAATAATATACTGATATGTTATTATAATTATGAACCAACCCTATTTCACCATCTATCCATCCTACGGAAAAAGAAATCACCGCGCGTGCGTACGTACGGAATACCGTCTCCACGTCGTGGTGTAATCTATTTTCCACCACCACCTTACATGGATGGGTATAATGGTGTAAAGAATAACTATACATAGTTATTACAACATCATATTGATTCTGATATATTGTATAATCCACTACAATTCAATTCAATATTTATGTAAATGATATCATCGCTCGTGCATACGTACGGACTACCGTCTCCACGACGCGATGAGATTCATTCTCCATGTTAACCATTTAAGAATGATTATAAAGTATATATAAGAAATAATAATGAAATATATGAAATTATAAAGCTACTGGATTTATGTATATATATATATATATATGTATGTCATCTACTTACTTCCATTCAAGACAATAAGGAAAGGAAAACAGCGTTCATGCGTACGTACGGACTACCGTCTCCATGAACGGTGTTTTTCATTTCATTTATCTATCTATTATATATATATATACTGAATATATATGATATATAAATCTTATTTTATATTCTGGAAGTAAGTAAATCATGATATAAGTAATAATAATGTCAAGAACAACAAGTCAAAACACCTACGATAAATGAAACGATTTTACCCAAAACGCTTCTTTAACATGGAATTTACAAAAGAACGGGTAATATAATGTCATAAGTGAACCATATATGATATCATAACAATGAATATGATTCTGTAATAAGTCAATGACATTATTTAAATCATTATACAGGAGGTTCGGACACATACGAAGCAAATCGGACCTAAGGTAAGGGAAATATCACAATCTCATTTTTATCCGAGATTGTTTATACTTTGGTATTTACTGGGGTGTATTTTATCATCCACATCCATGTTTATTCAATATGTAATATTATTTACATCCACCTACAAGTTTTTTAAATCCAATTTTACCCTTCGGTGAGTTTTTAGTAAAAGATATGAAAGGAATCTTTTGTCGTTTTTTATACGAGGTACTTTTTGACTTTTCTGACAAAAGTACGAAGAATGTTTTTTTTAACTTATACGGCACGAACGGATTTTTACGGTTTTATAAAGCCTTATTTTCATGAACCTTCCTCCAAAATATTTCATGACTATTTTCAATAAAATATTTTTCTTTTAAAATTGCATGATGTTTTGTGAAAAGAAATTGATTTTGAAGAAGAAAGGATATTTTCCTCAAGAATTCAATTCAAGTGTTTTATCAAAATTATTTTTCATCTAAGATAATAAAGGGTTCTGTTTCTATCCATATTTTTACATTGATTTGACTATGTTGTGATGGAATTATGTTTAGGAATTCCTTTATCTTATATGAATGGTTTTATGATGTCATGTTGTTTAAGAATCCCATTTTTATGACATGGGTTATGAAATGATGTATGATTTATGATTTTGTGGCACACATAAGAATGGTATCATTATGAGATGGGTGGGACCTATATCTCCCTCCAATGCATTGGGTAAAGATTTTATATCTCATGAGATAGACAAGGCTGGAACGGTAGGTTATACCGGTTCAGTGAAACAGGACTGAAACGAGGGTTACTCGATTCAGAAAGGGACTTTGTCCACTAAGATAGTCTTGGAAATGAGTCTTGACTAAAAAGAAATGATTCTCTATGATTATGTGTGAATGCCACAAAGTTTCATGTTTTAAGTTATGATTATTGTGATTACATTTCACTGCCATGATTTATCCCATGTTATGAAATTATGCTCTCTTTTGCAGGTTAAGATTTCCAAAATGTTATGTTCTTATGAATACGATGTGATTGATATTTCTTTTGTTTACCCTTACTGAGAATTTGAGCTCACCCTTTTATGTTTTCTTTTCCCCAGGATATAATGAAAGGTTTTAGGTAATAAAAAAAGGGAAGATCTTTATGGGAGATATTGATGATCTTTCACCACGATTAGAAGACTACGTTCCGAGTTTCCAAAGACACTAAACTATTACGATCCTTGTGTGTGTGTTTTTGTTATGTACTAAGTATTCCGCAAAAGTAATGTAATGTCCATGTACGTCAGGCTTTGGGTCTCTACAATTATTGTAACAAATAGACTAGGATAAAATATCAATACGAGTACACAAAACGATATGATACATACCCAAAAGGTCAATCTTCATCCCCATGAACTGGTGAGTAGTACTCGAGCATCAAATAAAAACCACAAAGAATAATTTTTACCAACTTGAAGTAACAACATGGGATATATAATTATAAAAAAGATAAACATCGAAAGATATGTCTATATTCGATAATAGATGGAGTACAAAAAACGTTATGGAACGTAAAAGGTAGAAAAGATATAGTACAATAGATCTATGTGATAGAGTTAAAAAAATACTACCATTGCACCACCGGATACCCAAAACCAAGATCACAAAAAACCGGAGATCCTCACAATGGTACCTTCCCTTTCCCTATATTGATAGGAATTTCCAGGTCTACACACCACCGAATAGATGAAAATGGTGTGAGATAAAAGGATTAGTAAGGTCTCACACAGGTGGTCAATAACATGTCTTAATATAATAATACAATAATTCTCGATATTGAAGAAAACAAGAAATTTTATTAATTGAACATTTTTTGTATGAAAATCTTGGAAAAATATTATAATTTCCCTTTTTATCACATTTAAAAAATAAATTTGTTAAATTGGTTTCAAATGATTTCATATAAATATATGAAATTAGACATACAAAAAAATGAATAGCATGTACCATATCTTATATCAAAATCCTAGATGTTCAAAAAAATAGTACAAGAAAAAACAACTGAAATAGTAGTGCAGGAATAATTTTTCTTTTCATTTATTTTAATTTTAATGTCTTTTATTAACAGATCTTACAGAAGGATAAGCTCTAAATAATTTTTTGGCATTCGTTATTTAAAAATGACATTACAAATAAATCTATGTTGGGGGTTTTTACGTTTGGTTATCCAATAAAAAACACAAAAAATAAATCCACATTTTTTATTCACATCTATAATTTGATAATCGATGTTTATTAATTTCAATTTTATTCCTCACCTCCATAGTAGACAAGAGAAAAAATCCATTAGGATATGAAGTAAAAATATGATGAAAACTTCCAGTAAAAGACAATTACAATTGAGCATTCAAATAAACAATATATATTTAAAATAAACAATAACTCAATAAAAACTAAAATAATATTCCAATTCAATTTTTAATTGTCAAAAAACTTGTGTACTATATGGTCATGGGTCATCGAAGAGATAGAATAATAACGATATCATTTAAGTTGTATTATCTATAAAAATAGTGTAATATTATGATAAACATTTTGAGGAAATATAACCATTTAGAAATTCATAATTGTCCTAGTTGAAATTATTTTGTACATAAATTATAAAAAATATTATCCACATTACTTTACACCATGATAATTAAAATGCAGTTCCACATCTATTTTAATAAAAAATAACATTTTTATATAACATATCTTCAATTTAGTAATTTGAAATGAAAATTAACCTTATTTTGTACAAATATGATCTTGGAACTCTTCTTTATTATCTTATATCTAACGAATATCTATAATATATTAGAAAATAATATGAATGAAATAAATTTTAGTTAATAATATAAAAAAGTATTTAAATATTTAAAATTTCATATTCAATACATTCTTCCAACTCTCACTCACTTCACCATGGATAGGGCATAGGCTTCATTGTTTCTTATCTCTTAGACAAAAAACACCAAACATCCAGTGGCCACTGATATATATGAAAATTTATTAAGGTTTATTATTATGTTGAGAGATATGAATCAATTTTTGATAAATATGTTCTATAATATTGAAGGTATAGGAACATCCCTCATTGAATAAATACATTCTTATGAAATATTTTAGTAATATAAAGTTTCCATTCTCAATCATTAAATTTCCTAGGTACATGTGAAATTAAATATGGGTCTAAAATCTTGTACACATATATATTTTAATTCTCTTAAAAAATTATATAATAAAACCTAATTCAAAATAAACATAAATATAAATATTAAATTAATTAAAAAAGTTGAAGAATATTGTTATTTGACTTTCATTGAATTCTTTTTCATCGTGTTGATGCCTAACGGATCTCAAACTAAAAGCTCCATCATATCAATTTTCAAAATCCTCACAATCATTTCATACCCAAGAATAATATCTTCCTTTGGAATCCCATATAAATCCGACATGAAATTTTAATATGTTGAAAATCTATCAATAATTATAGAATCAATATCTGAAGTCATAACACATTTTAATTTTTTTATTTATTCATTAATTATATACCATTAATATATCCCTATAAAAAATAGATAAATATATAATGTTTAAAATAATAATAATAAAATAAAATAAAAGATAAAATATATACGTACCACTATGGTAAATTTTCAAACATGTCTAGAAGTCCAAAATAAAAAATTGTCAATATTTTTTCAACTATGCACACCTTTTTGGAAGGACATGAAATATTTTTCTGATCTAACTATAATATCTTATTTATTGACCCTATAGTTCCCTATCTCTATCCATTGATGATTATTGGTATATATGATATAAAATATCATTCCATATAGAAAATTATGTTAGGGATTATAAATGTATAACACACAATAACTGGGATGATTTGGTGGAGGGGATATAGGGGCAGAATAAGAAGGATTGGGTTGTACAAGAAGATATGTATGACTAGGATAAGTAAGAGGAGTGAGATCTGCTAGCCATGATGGAGGAGTCAGATCAGATGTCCCAAAATATCTCTACATGTCTACAAACGTCTACTATACCTTAAAAAATGATATTATCCACCATAGTAACATAAAGGTATTGAACTTTGTATTCTAAATATTCTATTTTTTATAAACATATTCCATTGAAGAATCTTTAGAATGTGGAAACTATTTTTTCATATACAAATATAGGGTATATTCATACATGACCTGAGTGTTTCAGCATTCCCAATGCTATAACTAAAATATCAATTATTCCCTTAGCTATAAAGACCCCATGTGTTATCCTCTTTTCAAGAGAATCTTGTAAGGAATATTTGAGAAAATATTTAACAAATGACTATATATAAAGTGTTTATATAAAATAAATAAATAATTAAAATAAAAGTCTAAAAATCCACTCATCTACAGTCCTCAATTCTTCTATAAGATAGTTTATTTTTTTATGTTCAGATCCCTCTTCCAATTTTTATGTATAACAGGGTATTATAATGGGAAACTTTGCAATCCCTATTGAATAAATACTCTGATTTTAATGTGATATTTTCTATTAGTTGTCCATTTAATTATGTATACCCTCCCTGGGAGACATATTATGGTATATTTTTATATATTTGATCTCTTAATGATATATTGTAACTTGATATAAAATAAGAATTAAGAATAAATATGTCATTAACATGTAAAATAATACAAAAAAAATTCTAAAATATAATATTTTGGTTAATTTTTTTTTCTCATCATATATATTCAACTCATTTAATTAATTTATATTTACATATAAATGTATATATATAACATTTAACGTGATGTTTCATATCCCAGTAAATGAACATTGATGTGTATGATGATTTAAAATCCCTCACTATCCTAGAATCCAATGGTATTGATTTTCCTCGACTCATCTAGTATTATTTATATCATATATCATCTGATAAGAAGTGGGGAAAAATATTTCATGATACATTTCAATGTTATTAAAATAATAACAAATTAATATACCAAAATAGTCTCCCATAAGAGATATGTTCTCACTTTAGCAACACTCCACCAACCATAAAAAATACTAAAATTTATTTTATGGTGCACTACTACAAAAAACGTGAAATTTTCTAATTTAGACCACCTATAATATTATTATAATCAAATTCTACTATTATCCAATGGAGATATATATAGAAACTATTAATGTTGGTAAATGTGTGGTTCCACATTTAGAAAATCTCAAACTATTTTCCCCCATGGAAGTAGATGTCCCATGAAAAGAAGGATGATGAGGCATCTCAATTGATGTAAGTGTGCATTCCTCTATAGATGTATCGGTATGAGCATCTCTAAAAGTATGTGGTGGATAAGATGATTTATCCATCATTATACTAAAAATAAAAGAAATAATCAACTAGTACATAAATATGAAAATCCATCTATCAAATAATAATTAAAATAAAAAACAATTATAGAAAAGTAAATTAAACTAAAAATTACACATTTTATTCATATTATTTAAATGTTAACTAAAATTCTAATAATTTTATTGAGAAATGAAATGACATAAATGAATAAATACAAATCCAAAAATGGTGTGTGATTAATAAATCTTCTCTAACATGAGAAGTCATTTTTTATGCAGAAATAATTTTTTAATATTCTCTAATATAATATTTTTTGTCTTTATTTGACGTATTAAATTTAGAATAATTGGTTTTAAAAATACATAAATTAATAGATAATTTGTGAAATGGTAATCATGAAAAGGTAAACAAAACTTAACTAATATAAACAAATAATTTAAATTATTAGTTATAATATTTGACTTCTTAAAAAAAATGAAATATGAATATCTAATAATGATTGAAATTTTAAAAAGTAAAATAAATAATATGTTATATTTAATTTTAGGAATTCAATAAATGATTATTTTATAAAATATAATTTTCTTGATCATTATGTAGGAAAATACCAATATATATGAGGTGATCATCGATACTATTTGTTAATAATTCCATGGAAGTATGAATCTCACAAAAATCAACATCCTCATCATGTTTATCATCACCAACATAATATTTTCTCCATAAAATATGATCATTTCCTATCAGATTGATTAAGAATGTGTATTTTTTTCCATGCGTTTCCATCATAATGAAGTATTTTTTTATTCTAATTTATTCAAAATTAGTAGTGTCACTCTAAATTGACCAGGGATGAAACTGTTGTTACTAATAAATCATTTTCAGTTAGATACAAGAAATTGATATTTAATGAAATCAACCTCCAATATATCATCAATGAGTCCATAATATATAGTTGATCAGAGATCACACTTTTCTCTCTATCACCCAAAAAATGTGTTTCTTCCCCAAACAACAATAGAGTACTATTCTAAACCACACTTTTATTATTCTTATATTTCATATGAAATTTATATCAATTAATTTCATACTTTGTCCATGTTATCAGATGTAAACATGGACCACCCACTAATATATGAAATATTATAATTCCCTCGATCTACCAATAATGATGTCTTTAAACCATGGAATAAATGAGTACTTATGATAATTCGGCATTCACATTTCTTCCATATTTGGGTAACATTATGTAAACACATTAATATGTATTCTTATATATGGATGATCATCCTCTTTGTTATTCCAAATATATAAATTTACCTTTTTTTCTTCATATATCAATTATTTGACATTCAATCCACCAATCCCTATTTCATGGTAATTTACCCATTCAGGGAGGAATTTAACCAAATATATTTTTTATATTATACAAAAATATCTTGTACAAAACTCAACAAACACCAGATAAATATACTTATAAATAATGGAGGATTCAGTATGACCAAGATTCTTACCACTCCTCTTTAATATATTCATATAAATTTCAAAATTATATATAGAATTTGGATATAATGGTATTAAATGAATTATTTCTCACACCAAGTGAACCATTAAATTCAATATGATATCAAAAAAAGATAAAGGAAAATATATTTCAAATTGACATATTATATAAAATATTTTTTTCTCCGTAGTGTCCAATGTATTCAAATCAATACCAGTTTTAAAAATAGAATCAAAAAAATAACTCACCTTCATAATATTGTTTATGACATAGATGAGAAATTTTCTGGACAATGTAACTAGTAGGAGCTATTTCATCATGATATTTCATACCTATCAACTAAAAATTCCTTAAATACAAAAAAATACATTAAAATAATAACCTTGTCAACCATTGATATCATGAAGAAATAGGAAAAAGTTAAATTTACAGCTTTGGGATAATATATGACATGTTTAGGGAAGGAATGTTAGCCTTCCATCAAATGTGGGAGCCAACTCCAAACATATTCCCATATAGAGTTAGTCCTATATTGTATTCAACCCATCCTTAGTATTTAAATTAATTTCTAAAAATGATCCAATAATGTTATCACAAATATTATCCTCCATGTAAATAAAATCCATCTTATTTTTGACCTCATGATATCTCTAATATGGTTACATAAAATAAATAGATCGTTTTATCAAAATATTTTTGTCATTTCCAGAATTCTATGTCTTTCAACATTCCACTTCACTATTTTTCACCCTCTCAAAATCTTGATTAGTGGATAATTTTTTTAGAGAAATATCAAACTCATGTGAGCCACTGAATTCATCATTTAATATTATATATGAGTTATATATAGAAAAAAAATTCAATGACCCATATATACTATTTTCCTCCTATGATACAATTGATAATATGAAGTCTATTTATCCAAAATTGGAAAAGCATTATACACCTTCACACTTCATCTAGGAAAATTTCCTTATGTTGATAAGTCATTTATAGTGATAAAAATATTTTCATGTAGTTTAAAATATTCTATTTTATTATAATAATACCACTTTATATCTTCTAACTATAGTAGTTTCAAATAAGCAATTAATGTAAACAAGAAAATGTCAATATCATTTTTGGGATATTCTGGACAAGATATCATTAAACTAAACATGAGATATTTTCACTTCATACAAAATTTAGAAGAGAAGTTGTAAACTACCAATAATATAGGCTATGAACTATTTGTGAAACTAAGGATTGTATATGGGTTCATTTTATATATGAATTTATCACATTATATATTTCTAACATCATTTTTTAATATAGGATAACGGGGATCAAATTACACCCACTTTGAATAATTGGATAGATGCTGTAATTTTTAATCACACATCCTCTCATCTTCATATCATATTAAACTTTTTTGAACCAATTTAATTTCCAATTGAATATTTCAAATAATGAATTATAGTAAGACAAAAAAACTCCTTGGTAGGGGTATCTCTAAATGGTAAATCATCCCCTGATTTTCTTTCATCATATAACGTCATGTCCCACATTTAGGACACAATGAAATAAAAAAATAATCCTTCATATATAACACACAATCATGGGTGCAAGTATTATTATTTTTGTAATATAATCCCATCAGGCCTATTATTTTCTTCACATTATAATATTAATATGGAAGATAATTGTCTTTAAAAAAAATATCTATAAAAAATTGTTGATACTATGTAAATATCTTATTAGTCCATCTATATTTCACCTTGAAACTAATCAATTGTAACACTGTCAAAAAAGATGAAAATTCTATAAAACCTGGAAGCAATGATTTTTAGAATCACCATAAAGAATCTAACTTATAGATTATTTATAAATTTCATGCATGTCAATATCACAAATCAATTATTTAATTTGATTAGATATATCATCTTAAAAAGAATCATCAACAATCGATTCAAAATTATTCCCTGTTTAACAATGACAAATTGAAGGGTTGTAAGGAAAATTAAAAACAGGAAAAATTAAATGATCTTTGATCTAACTACTTTTAATCATATTAATGTTTAAATATTTTCCACATGGAGTGAAAAACATGTCAATTTTGGGAACATTTCATTTAAAAAATTCCAAAATAGCCTCAAAACCATCCTCATATTCATCAATTATTCGATGTTCCATAATCCAAGATAAACTCATATTTATCTATAAAAAATATAAAAAATATATATCTTCTCAACATAAAAAATTTCAAATTTATATAAAAGACTCCCTAATTTGAAAGTAACACAATATTGAAATATCAAACAAATATATTCATAATTTAAAAGTTTAATTAAAAATTTTATACAATAATGGAATAAATATTTAAATATGAATGGTAAATAATAAATGAAATTAATTTATGTAATTCCAAAAGGAATATATATTTGAAAAATTATCTCAATTTAAATGTTCATTATAATAAAATTAGATGAAATTTGAAAAAGAAGATTATTGAACAAAATTCAAATCAACTAAGCATATTACATTTTGATTAATATCTTTATTATATATTTTTCTAAAATATTTTTTTCCTGAAAAATCCCATAGTTATTTCAGGAATCATTAATTCATACAATTATATTATCATATAGTAGATTTTATACAACACAATGATGAATTTTTAAATCTGTATATATATATATAAAGAGTTAATATTATATATTATTTGTGCCTTATGTATTATGAAAATTGTGAAAATAATATTGCATAATATTTATTATATAAGTAAATTTTTAATTTAAATTTAACACAATTATAACCCATAACATTAAATATATCATTCTATATTGTTTTATATAATAAAAATCCATGTTTATGTGGAGAAAAAATATTTTAGTGTGAATACCAAGTCATGCATGTGAAATTATAAAAAAATATATTCATTAGAATGTAACAAATTTGTGTAAAGGAACCAATTGAATGATCCTATTGTATATAAAACAATAATTTCACATTATATTGAAAATAACTAATAATATACATAATTCACATTTAATAAACGTTTTTTTAATGTAAGAATATTCTCACATTAAAATAAAAGTGTAGATATGTGTATAAAATAGTTACTTGATATTGTATATTGAAATAAATATAAATTTCAATGTATGTATATGTTTCATTTTAATATTACCAAGTCAATAATAATTTTTTAACAATAATTAAAAATTTTCAAAATAAATGGGATTCTATGCCTAAAAAGTGAATGATTCACAAAAATCATACAAATATGAAGAATTTTGGGATTCAATGCAGAAAGTTACGATATGATATAGTCCAATAATTTGTTTAACATTTTAGTGAAAATACATTTCCATTGTATAGAAACACCACAACATTAATATATAATGAAATTCTCAAAAAGTTTCACACAAATCAATGAATAACTAAGGTATATAATTATGGTAATTCACAATTTTATATTATCATTCTTGTATTTTCACTCACAATGATGAAACATAAGAAATACAATGGTTAAAGAAGTTGGTATTGTGAGATTTGACAATATGGAATTGAAAAAAATATAGGGATTCATCCCCAGTGAACAACTGAAAGAGAGGAACAATGTATGAGTCTTACATGAGATTAGAATAGATCAAATGCACAACAACGAACCCAAAAAAACCTAAGGATCTATGATATTGGAAAACAAATATTTATCTCCACCATGTCAAATAAATGGGTGTTGGGGATTCCTGAAAAAAGAAATTAGTTTTCTCTCATAAGATAGAATAATATAGAAATGATTAAATGAAATTCCTCATAATGTTTTAATTTATATAACGTCAGCTATACATTATCTTACATAAATAATTGGATTTTATTGTTTTTTATCATATAAAAAACGTTATAAAGCGTATTTATCACATTGGTTAATTTGTAACTAACTTGATGAAGGGGGGGACATTATTTAAAATTCCAGTTATTATAAATCCAATGTGATAAAGAAACATACCCAACATTTTCACATTATTTTAATAATAATCAATGTTATAAATCTAGAGAAATGTTTTTTTGGTGTCAGTTATGAATAGTTTATGTGAATAAGATGATTGTAAAATACATTTTGTACTAGTGAAATTTGTGAATAAATCATGTAACCTGAATCCAAGTACCAAACTACATCAAAATAGCATGTAAAATCACACATGACAATGAAAATTTAATTCAAATCAATCATCTCAACATATACATTGAGAATAGAGAGAATCTGAACACCTTATAAATTTAACCCCACAAATATTTCTAACATGTCCATAGAATAATGGTCATTTGGAGTAGTGTAAGGAACCATTAGAGAAACCCCAAAAACTGGATGAGGCCTATTACTAAACCTTCCACCTAAGTACCCATGGCTTCCCATGTTATTTATCTTCAAATTCAGTTCACCAAAACATATTCATAAAACCATTATTTGTAAATAACTTCACAAAAACATTTCATAATTATTTTAAATTTGATTTCCATTTACCCAAAACTAGTGGAAAATATTATTTTTTCAAAGAAACCATTTCTAAAAAACAATATCCAATCATTCAATATTAATCACATTTTTTTATCTAAATTGAATCAATGAATTTCACCAAAAAAATTAGAGATGGACCAAATATCATTAAAACTGAGGTCGTAATTTTCCACAATGGGAATAATAAAAAAACATAAGATAAGACATAAAACCAAAATACAGATCTTATAATTTATTTAACTTTCCAAATGGGCCTGTAGAGTATAAGAAAAACACATGCCTGAAGAATGAACACCTTCCGAACCATAAAAAATTAAGAAATGGCCCGTAGAACAATTTCTCACAACGGATCTTTAGTGGAATAAAAAGAAACAATTGTATGTGAAAAAATTTATGATAAATAAATGACATTATAATAACACGTTCAATAAATAAGAAAAAAATATTACTCACTTGAAGAAAAGAAATCCAAGAGAAAAAGTAAATTATTGCAAAAGTAAGCCATTTAGAACAAATTAATTCTCCCAAAATCTCTAAAGGGATATTTATGTTGAAAGAAGAGAGAGTTATTGGAGAAAAAATTAAATTTTAGCAGTGAAGCACAAAATAACACCATATTTGTGACACATATATAGAGTGTAACACATGTAAATGTATCAAAATAAATGGAATCCAAATATAATGATAATCTATCACCTTTTTAATAAAAAATGATATTTAAAATTATGTGACAAATAACAAATACACAGTGTGTACTACCATCACATTCTGTACCATGTTCATGTTGTATACCATATAGAAATTAAACGTCATTTACTCCAAAAACACTCTGTTTATATCACTTTCTACCTGAAAAAAACACCATATTTCTATAAAAATCCCTAAAAAACCACAGGTATTTTCCAAACTCTTTAATAACCTCATTAATCCATAAAAAATTTGTATCTGGACTCCATTAATTTAAGAGAAAATTAATCCTAGAAAATTAATAAATTTTTATTATAAAATTTTCTCCATCACTGGGAGACACAAAACAAATCAAATAAAACAGGAAAACTAGATAATAGAAGGTAAATACTTGAAAGTGGGTAAAAAGATGTTACGAACTCCCCACCATAAAAATTTTCATCCACCTGAAGTGATATAGAAGATTTAATTATTGTATAGAGTTGAAGAAACTAATCCCTCATTAATGTATAATGATCCAAAATGTCATGATAATCTTAGACATTTCCCTATAACACTATAACCAAAAAAATTGACTTCCCACAGAAGACATTCACATGAGAGTCACCAATCCTTACTACAATCTCAACAACATAAACATCTATCTATAACACAATTACATCCAATATTCAAACAAGAGAGGGATTATAATAGAAATTTTTGACCCTAAATATGTTGAAAAAAATCATAAATTCCTATGAACAAAAAAGAAAATGCCTAATGATAAACTTCCAATCCATGCATCATAGTGACCTCAAATGGTCCAGAAAATGCCACAAAATAAATTTCATGCTTCCTAATAATATAGATAGACAACTAAAGAGAAACAACCAATAAAACCCATTCATATATGGAAAACAACAAATAATGATAGCTTTTATCAACATAAGATTTGTTTCAACTTCGAGTTGTAATGTGGAATTATTGTATATCATAAATCCTCATATATATCTCATATATCAAAGTTTGTCTTTCCAAATAAGCTCCACCCACATCTTCCCAAAAAATAGGTGATATACATGGAGGACCATATAATTCCTCAAAATAATCCATTCTAATTGATGGATGTTAATTATTGTTATAATAAAACTAAAGTATTCCAAGATAGATATCCCCAGATCCACCAAAATTATTGAAACAATAACGAATAATGTCCTCTAGTATCTAAATAACATACTCCATCTGATCATAATTCTATGGATGATAAGAATTAATAAAATTAACCACAATACCCATATCATCTATTAGACTCATACAAAATCCCATAGTAAAAATAGAACTCCTATCTGAAAAATAGCCTTAGGAACACCATGTAACCTCATAATCTACTATACATACAACATATCCATATATTCGTCATTATTGGTCTCCCAAATCAGATTTAATTTATCTAGCAATTTTAACCAATAAATCACCAAAAATATTGAATTCATCCCATAGTTAGTACATGTTAATCTCATAAAAATAAAATTGATAAATTTTCTTATATCTACACCAGAACTGGATGAGTATAAATAAAAATAGAAGGTTTCAGATAATATTCTTTTATCTATTGGTAGGTGTAACAACGTGAGGAATAATACGAAATGTCATTATTTACAGACATCCACCAGATTCAACATTTTATGTAATCATAAATATTTATAAATAACTAATGAACAAGTAGTGAAGATCAATTGAAATTAATAAAAAAAGAGCTCCTCAAATATGATGGTATGAAAAAAAGATCCCTAAATGAGAGAATAACATCTAATAAGTGTGACCAATCCAAAATAGTCTCCCCACCATATATCATTTCTCAAATATCATGAAAACAATCATCTGTCTACAGAATATACAGAATATACTCATTGGAAAATGTTGATAACTTAACATTGTCTAGAACCATACATGAATAATCCTCTAAAACTTGTATTTGAAGCTAAACATGTAGAATAATGGGGTTCCACTCTCCAATTGGTTTTAAAACAACATGCGATGACACTTTCCTGTTATGCGTTTCTAAAAAACATTCCTCTTCCCAAAGATGTTGTTGATATCAATGTCAAGCATATGAAGGTATTACACCAACACTATCAATAAAAAATTTATTTATTTATTAATATATATAAATATATCAATATGTTATGGTTAAAAAATAATGTGAACCTCTCCCTGAGAATATAATTCCACCAATATCTAAGAACATGAATAACAATGTGATGCCCTAAATCATTAGTATGGCAATTCATTTAGTGATACATAAAAAGATGAGAGACTTAACCTACCACATGATCATCCATCAAGAGCACAAAACCCAAACCTATGAAATAAGCAGCATAGGAAACCACAAACCCCTTATTAGGATTTGGTAAGATCAACTTAAATACTGATGTCTAATGTATTTTCTACTCATCAAAATAAGACTGACACATTACATCCCATAATAATTTCAACCAAATTCCAGTAAGATCAGTCGTAAGTTACACCATATTTTTTAAATCCTTTACAAAACATCAATTGTATCTATCATGGAGAAGGAATATCTAAATTGAAAATAAAATTTTAGTTCATCGTACGTAAAAAAACCATTACCATCTCATAAAAATGATAATCCTTTTAATGATATCACATTCTATAGTATCATTTCTTCTGTAATCTAGAAACTATATTTTGTAATTGTTATGTAAATATAGTGACTCCCAAAACATTCCACAACGAAACCTAAAAATTTATTGTGCTCATGCTCAGATATCAAATAAATCAAAATAACATCCATAAAAAAATACCATAAATGTACAGAAACATTGATGGAATATCTGATTCATCAAATCCATAGAAACACAATGTCTTTTAGTGAGAGAAAATGACATCACATGATATTCATACTATGAATATTTGTTCCTAAAATCTGTCTTCAACAATTCTGCCATCCAAAATATCTGCGAAGATAACTCAAATGAAGATAGATCTTTAAAAACAACTTTTCATCATTTACATGATCAAATAAATCATCTAAACGAGGAAACGTATACATGTTTTTAATTTTCATTCAGTTAATATTATTTCATTCTATGAAGAATTGATGTTAATCATCTTCCCAATAGGAAAAGAGATCTATGTATACCATTGGAAAAATATTATGGAGAACAATAACCTTTAACCTCAGACCATCTGACTAAATCATTAGCTCTTCCTACTCCACTGGTTCCTTATGATATTAATGCATCTAAATAAATTACATACCTAGAATTAGGTCAATCATAAACTTTTACTCTCTATCTAGTGGAATCCTATATAAATAATATAAAAAAATTATGAAAATCTTGAAAAGTAGTGGGATAATCAAATATAACTGAAACACTATCAATAACAATAGATATAATAGAAAAAATCACACACTCTCTGCAAGAATGTCTTATAGGACTAGACCTCATATCGCACTCTCCATAAAAACCATTACCTCTCATTAGTCACAAGAAATGATACAAATTGATGATAATAATCAACCTCATTGTGATGAGAAAAAATCTAATCCATTATAATGATGATGTCAAAAAATTCTAAACCATGAATGAGGAAATCCTAGACTAACTCCACATTAGATGTAAATAGTTTACAAGAAGGACATCAAAACACACACTAGATAGAAATGTTTGAAAATGTTTGTTTGTAACCTATCCTAGGGTGTAAATTAGTTTATTAGTTTTAATAAAAATTCTTGGATGTAAAATTTTTTCAAGTGGAGAAAATTATGTGGTATCTAGTAACTAAACATATTGTTTTAAAAATACACTTTTTGTTTTAATTTTCGTTTTAATATTATGAGTTAATTTGAAATCACCCAAAAAACCATTCATACATCTAATTTTCATTATGTCTTTTTAAAATACATGTTTACAAAAAGTTATATTTATATTTTATAAGTGATATATTTTATTTATTTGGTGTGAGTGGATTATTTATAATGTTAAATTAAATTAATTTATTTTTATTATGAAATTATCACTACAGTTGATAAATTATTATTATGTATTAAATTATATATACATACTATATTTGTTAATTGGTTATTTTTCAACTTGATGGGATTTTATATTTTATATTTTAAAAATTGATAAATATTTTTTAGAATCCCAAATCACCCATTCTTGAGAATTCCACATTTACTAAAATTTCATATATTATAAATAATTCTTTTAGACTCTCTGATTTCACTTCATTACAGTATTGATCTTCTCTTTACCTTGATAAAGTCACAAGATAAATATATATATATTTCTATTTATTGTTATTCAATAATTATGAATGATTTTAGACCTAATTGTTTTTCTATAAATCAACATAGCATATTTATTGTTCAAAAAAATATACAATTGAAAATGATATTTCATATTTATCAAGAAATAATGGTATTTATATTTTTTGTTCAATTGAAGAAAAATATATAAAAAAGAAAATATTTTGAATATACTGAATCAGTGCATTTAATTCTATGTATGACTATGATTTAAAAGATATAAATTATTTATTATTTTCATTAGGTGATTGTTAATTTTAACATATTTCTAAATGTGTTAATTATTTTTAAAATATGGGATATTATTGTTTTTTTCATGAAGTAACATGAAATATTAAAATAATGTAATAAAAAAAATTACTATAAAATATGATTCTTTGAAGATGAAATATGATTAAAATAATATTATAATTTACTGAAGATTCAATTAAACAAAAAAACAGAATGATTTCACATTGAAATCATATCGAGTGAAAAAGAAGGTGATGGGTATTATATGATGTTTAGATAATGAAAATAAAAAAATTATCTCCATTAGATATTCATGTGACAATAATAACATATAAGTCATGGAAGTAATTTGAAAAATGGTGATGTTTAATTAAGAAACAAAATAATTCAATGAGGGAGATTAAACAAAAAATAAATAGATAGAATTAAAGAAATATGAGTCCAAATCATTATAAGTAATTTTGAATAATTCGGGGTGAATTTAACTAGTTTCTAATAGTGAAGAGGAGATATATCATCTATCCAAAAATATTTAATAAACTATAAAATTAGAATAATATTTTAAAATATAAAATTACAATGGAAAATATGACAATAAGGCGAAACCAATTAATCGAAACATTTTATAATAAATTATATTTTATGAATTTAAAATAAAATCACTAATTAAGTAATATGGTTTGAATATAGGGTACCAAATTAAATACAATGATAAATAAAATAATCATTTGAAATAGACAAAAAATCATAAAGTTATTTAGATGAGATCTCTGATGATTCATATTATTCAACAGAATATGTAAATAAAAAATATAATCTATCCTTCAGGGCCACTACATTTGAGGTTCACACGAATTTTACCTCATAAAAATATGATGTTTCAGATGGTTTTAAAACATTAAATGGTGATTTTTTTGTTAATAATATATGAATGAGGAAAATATGAATGAAATAAAATATAAATGAAAAATGACGGGTAAACTTTATACTCGTGGTGTTGATAAAAAAGTCATTCTATTCAAAAGGTAGAGAACGAAAATCTACAAAAAGAAAAAATTGATTTAAATTTGTAAATTCATCAGGTAAAAAATTATTTATAAAAATTTACCAAAGGAACATGTAGCCTAGATATAATATGTTTTAATCAATAAGAAATAAACATGGATCTAATGTAATACATTAGTTTGGAATAAGTTATATAATACAAAAATAATTTTATCCCTTGTTCTATAAATATAAACACAATTTTGATGGAAAAAGAACATATTAATATTGAAAAAATTATCATTATTTTGGACCTTAGAAAAATTTTCATTAAAATTTTATAATTTTTTTATTAGTAATATTTTAGAACAAAAAATGATCCCAAAAGAGTATTCCACTAACATTTATTTATCCATGAAAATATGAGTACAAAAAATATTTCTTGGATATCAACAGATAAGTAATATGAATGAATATATCTACTAAAATATTATAGAATCCAAATATTATATGTTGAAAAAATGAATTGATATTACTCAAGATTCAATAATTTGGTAAAATTTGATGGTTGAAACATCACTTTCGATGACAATGATAGATGAAAAATACATATATCTAAAAAATTCAATATCTCAGATAATCATCTGAATTTGAATTTTATATTTTTTGTATGGATTAAAATATAATACGATCAATATTTATCAACTGTGTGATGATGGTTAGTATGTAAAATTTTAATGTAATGTTAGTTTGATTAATGATTCTAAGAATAATTGCAATGACCAGAGATTAAAATATGAAATTTCATAAAATATATAGTTATTTTACACTACGAAAAATAGAAATCTAAGACATTGCATGAAATTTTATATGAATAATATTAAATTCTAACACCCTGATATTATGTGATTTATTTTTTCGAATTAATTTCTCTTTTGGATATTTATAATTTCACAAAATACTAAAACAATTTTTATGTATATTTTAAAACAATGTCAAACATCCATTACACACAACACCAACAACTCATTCACTACACACAATATAAATTTTATCTTTATATACATGGAACAGTAAGGATAGATATTGTTATTCCCAATAATTAATTTCCTTGATATGTTGTGTAACATGTAATAATATGATTTACAAACCAATAATATATTATTATTTATTTTAATAAGATATAAGCTAGAAATTAAATTATAATTTTTGAATAGAATTGAAAAAATTAATAAAATATATTGTTTACAAAAATATAAATTTTATTCATAGCTTCCCAATTAATTATAAATGAAATTATAAGATCTAATTGATAATAAATGATATATTTTAATTTTCATGTTTCCAAAGGTATTTTTGTCTTAAATAAATAAATAAATAAATATCATTTAGTTAAATTAATGTAATATATATTTTATATATTCAGTCATTTTTTTGATATTCATCCAATATATTTGATAGACATAATATAAGAACATGTTTAGTTTTATGCTAAATAGAAATATTTATATAAAGGATGTTTTACAACATTTTAACAGATAAACAATTTTAAATATAAATTTTTTAACTTTAATAGATTTAATTTTTTAAAACAAACTTCAATTTTTTTATAAAATAAATAGAAAATTCTTTTAGAACGTATTTTTATACCTCTTTTATTCTTCATATTTTGATAAACTATAAAAAATACTTTATTTAAATTCAAAATTCAATTTTCATCTAATTTATTTATATATTTAAATTTGTAAGAGTTGATGTCCTAGAACCAACTGGTTGAAAGTTTATTACATGGAAATTTAATGTATTTAAATATTAAATAGCTTATTAAATATTGTTCATTATTCTTTATGAATATGATGTAATAATATCGTAGAGTATTTTTTGCATTGATATGGTCATGGCAGTTCCCCGCTATGATGAGAACCTTGAGATTCTATAACAATATTTTTAAATATAGTTAAATAGTTTGATGAAATACTATAATCGGACATAAAGCTTGCATAATTTCAGGTGTGATTACTCGTAAGCAGATGAGACATCCTCTCATTAAGTATGCACTTGGTAATCTCCAAGACATGATATTATGAGAACATATATGACTGTAGGAATTCAGCATGTTTTGGTGTCACTAGATATTTCTATCTACGAGAATGTGAAATGATCCTTGGACATTTATATTATCATTAATATGTCTCATGGCTTGTACATTTTTATTTACTGACGAAAAATAGTGACGTAGATAGTTGGTGGGAAGTACGATATGTTGGGTGCATCATGATTGGTATGTTATTAATGTATAAGTAGATTAAGGATTTGTCTCTTCCATTTATGGAATATGATATCTCAGATATTTGATTGAAATATAACTATCACATGAAATTCCATGGCCATGGTATATTGATTTGTTTATTCCAAGTAGTTAAATAACGACTTATAATTTATAAAAGTTGATGATGCTATCATAAAACCTTCTTGATGAGATATTCAGAAAAATGAATTATATTACACAATGAGTGTTCATATGTGGATGTTGTTGTAGCGACTTTAAGTTCTTTCCGTTGGGTTTCTTGACCCATTTCTAGATAGTAGTCTTAGACATTATCCAATCCTTCCTATTTCCAATGAGAAAGAATCTTAGAGGTTCACACAGTAAGTGTTTCTTGTTGTATCAGTTAAATTCTATTTGAATTTAATTAATAAATATTATTCTCATGTCAAAAGAATTATTTTATTCATGTTAAAATGATTTTATAAATTAAATAAATATTTATTCACCGGATTGTGTGTAAAAAATATATATTTATTTTATTAAAAATTTAATAAATATTTATTTACTTGTTTTTAGATAAAGTATTTATTTAATAGAATAAATTATTTATTTATTTTTTTGGGTGTTCAATAAATGAAAGTGGAGTTCGAGAGGAACATGGTCGGTATGGTTGTAAAATATTTTTTTTGCAAGATGATAAATAATTATTTAACTAGTTATCACAAATTAAAATAACACTACTATTATTTTGGGATGCGTAATTTTATTTATAATTCTATTTTGCACAATTTGGGGCACCAAAAATAATTACATTGTATTTTAATAATTATCATGGATTTTATATAAGTTTTAAAATGTATTTAATTGCTCTTATGTAATTAAATATTGTAATTGAAGCCCAATGTCAATAAATAGACACATACATCTGTTGTGCCTGGTACCAATCCGCACACCCGGTGAATTGAAAATTGTCATGCTAAACAATTTCTCTCTCAAATCCTTTTCCAACCCATTTCAATAATGATAGACGTTCTTCAATGCCGAAGATCAAACAATCAAGAACGACCAAATAAAGAAACTCTCTTCACCACACTAGCACCAGGAGGACGAGTGTTGTCGATTAGAGGAAATCAGAACATGTGTCGATCACCGCTAGAGAGATTCTAGTTTGTATCCTTAAAACTGGAATGATATAATCTATAAAGTTTATACCGGATGATCAATATCATCAATGAAAAAAATACCGAAGATCCAGGTATTATTTTATTTATTAAATTAATTAAATCAATTATACACATGATGTTCAAGATCCTCTATAAAGGATTCAGGCCTCATCCTTCTTTATCTAAATCTTTGATTATATTCCATAGAGTCTAGAATTCATCATCGTATTTATCTTGGAATAATCATTGATCATGGTAAAAATCAATGATAGGTGCTCACCCAACCATACTTCCGCTACGCCCAGAACCTTCAAGTGGTATTAGAGAGGTTACATAAAAGTTTATAATTATTTAATTTTTTTGATGACTTACACATTTAATAGTTCAGTTGTTTCAATTCATGTTAATCATTCTACAAATTTGAATCTTGAGATCTATTCCTCCTCTTTCGTTTCTCGTTCACCTTATAGAAAAATTCTTTTCTTTTAATTTTGATTAAATAAAATATGGGATATTATCCAGAGGAGCCAAATATTTCTGGTCGCTCAACACCAGAACACAAAGAGGGTATTTGAATGTACACACCATGTATTCAAGATTCAATACATCAGACTGTTCAACCAAACCAAGTCATGTGTTGGAGTCTTTCTAATTCTTAAACTAATCTATATGTTGACCCAGAATAGGTGGCACATTGTTTACTGATTACACACCATGTAGTCCATTGGACACAACATGTAGACCCTTCAAGTTAAGGTTAGACTATGTACCATGTACACATCATTCCCAGTTGGAAACTTGGTAACACAGACACTACACACCATGTGGCTCCCTAAATATGCCGTGTACTCTACTGATTTGTGAAGTACACTCACACACAGTCTCCCTCGGAATGTACATCGGATAGACAATGACAAATAGTACCCACCGTCTAGTTGGAACAATAGGTCTTGTACTCATCCAAATAACAAAGATTTATTAAATTTTATTATAATATTATACAAACCCTTGAGACGTATACCATCATGCGGGTGTAAAGCTAAAGAACAACATGTGATAGTTGTTTTATATGTATTCTTTTAATTTAACATCTGGTTAATGTTCATTTCTACAAATTGGGTAGTTATGAATAGGAATCCATCTGGTTTCCTCCAAGGCACATGTCACATATGAAGATACATTGAAATGAATTTATTTGTTTAAAATTATTATAGATGATAATCTCAATAAAATTCAGAAAAATGGTTTAGGATAAAAGGATTTATTAAATAATGATGATAATTAATTGATTAGAGAGTTATTTATCTTAAACAAAAATGATTAATGAATTTAATGATAGATTTATTTATGCATAAACATCATTGCTTGTATAAATCATCATGAGATACACCCATACCATTGAATGTGGATGGTTTCTTTTAATTTATTTATTTAAATTAAATTTGTTGTCCTGTGAGCCACCTATCCTCATTAATATGTTGGGCCTATGTGACCATGGTTTCTATTATATACACCCCATATTACCCCTCACCTAAATGTGTGTTTAAAAGAATATATTATTTATAGAACTCCAATGCTTGAGGATTCCATTGAAGATGGATCCAAGACGAAATCAATCCTAGGAGATACAGAGGTGGACATGTAGAAAGATGTTAACATGAACCCAAAAGGTTCAAGGTGTCTCTCCCCTAGGCCAATGTTATTATATCAACCGCTAGATAAAATAACCATTATAAAAGCTCATGATCATGTCCTTTTCATTATTTTATTCTTGTCATATGCATGGTGTATCGTTATGGATGTGTTTTCATGATCACATAATTAATTTATTAAACAATCATTCAAGATGAATTTAAAATAAACAGAGCTTATACGTAAATATTATCAAGACATGGTTAATCACTAATGTATGTTTCACTTAATATTAATAATCATGTGATAATGATAATAAGAATTCACACATAGTAGATAAAAATACCTCTAATAAATGTTAAGTCAGAACAATATTTCCATTACATGATTAAGGGAAAATAATCAATAAAACTATGGGTTTGACCAACCCTTTTTGGGACGCATTATTTTATATAAGAATTAATTATAAAAGTTTTCGGGTCTACTTAACATAATTACATCAAGTGGAGTATCCCTTACTAGACATTTTGTAATATTGGAGGCTGATTTGAGAAAATAAAACGTCATAATTTTAAGATTGGGTAGTCCACTCAACAGATCAAGGGGCTGCAAACTTGCAGTTGGCAAAGACCTGCCTACCTAAATACCTTCCAATAGTTTGACCAACCCATTTTAGGGTTATGAATAAGGGAATATGGATTCATTCAACTATAATTACATGGAAACTGGACATTCTTTGTTCAATGGTGAGGGCCATAGGGACTTTATAAAAATAGTGGGAGAGTAAATACATTTTATTATTTATTATAAAATGTTATCAAGAAAGTAATAATGATCATCTCTTTTAATAGTAGAATAATAATTAAAATATCGTCAACTAAACTCTCCCTTCGATCAATTTGATATAAAAACAACATCTTCAAAAGTAGTAACTTCAAGGAATGGTTCAGATGCTTTTGGGTTATCATATGCCATGAATGGAAGTCTTACTTGCTGAAGTAATCTTTACCTACTCTGCTAGCCAAAGAGGCGAGTGATGATTATTTCTTGGCCGTTGAGAAAAATATAAATGGCCTGGTCTATGTTCAATGTATGATTATATAATCGATTTCTAGTGAGCTTATGAAGTCTCATGAAGTGACAGATGATGATAGCATGCTAGAGAACCTCCGTTGTTTTTATTATGGGAGAGAAAGACAAGAATGGTTTGAGATCTCAAAGGAACTATTTATGAGTAATCTTGGAGATGGTTCCCCAAATGTGCCTCATATAGTCAGGATCATTGTCTTCATTGAGTACTTAAAAGTTCTAGGGTTTAAACTTCTTGAAGATTTGGGAACTGATCTCATTCTCACATCATTCTCTCAAATATTCTCTTACTTTTTTGGTCAATTTCAATAATAATAACATTGAGAAGTCTCTATGTGATCTTCTTATCCACATTCATCAAGTGTACAAAGATATGGAGAGAATAAATGCTCATGTCCTGATAGTTAATTAGAGGAAATGGAAGGCGAAGAGATTTAATACCAATGATTCTTCACAGCCATCCATGAAAAGGATGATCAAAGGGGAGGGAAGGGAACATGAGGTGTTTGTTTCACATGTTTCAAGAAGGGACACATGATGAAGAACTGCACACAACCTAAGAAGCAATGGGATGCCTCATGTGAGCTTCTTATTGAATGAAATCAACCTGTTTGTATATATTGGTTATTAGATACAGCTTGTGGTGTGCATATATGTATCCAAATACAGTAACCAAGTATATTTAGGAATAATGATCGATGGGAGGTAGATCTACGAGTAGCCAATGATGACCGACTTGGTACTGTAGCTTTCAGGGACTACCACCTCACGTTGCTAACTAGGAAGAACATGGTTTTGATGTGTAGTTATTATGTGATGCATATTACTAAAAACATTTTTTATGTATTTAGATTAGATACTGATAGAGTTTTTTTGCAGTTTGGAAATGAATTTTTATTTATTTTAAAAAGATATCATTTTTTTGGTAGGAACATTTATACAACGACCTTTACATATTCGATTACACAAATCAATTAAATGCAATTGATAACAAAGATGCTTCACATGAATCAAACCACACCCAAATTTGGAATCATAATCTAGGTCATGTAAAAAGGAAACTCTTCAAATGGTTACATTAAGTTGGATATTTAGATTCTTAAAAACTAAAACCACCTGGCATATGTCATTCATATATAATAGGCAAAATTTATAAATCCCCATTTACTGGGAAAGGTGAAAGGGCTAACGAACTTCTCAAATTTTTTCATATCAATGTGTGTGGACCATTTAAATTGATGCAAGGGGAGGGCACACATACATCATAACATTTTATATTAATTTTAGTATATGTTGATATATCTACTAAATGAGGTATAAGTCATATTTTTTTGATAAGTTCAAAAATAATATAATGAAGTTGAGAAATATCTTTGTAAGAAGATTAAGAAACTACGCCCAGATCAAGGTAGAGAATATATTAATCAAAATAGTATTGATTAATTACGGTAATTATATATCCTATCCCAAATACCTCCTCCATACACGCCCTAGTGGAATGGTGTGATTGAATGGAGGAACCGAAACCTGTTAGACATGGTGAGATCAATGATGAGTCAAGCGAGTCTTCCATTATACTATTGGGGATATGAGTTTCAAACATCAGCGAACATACTAAAACAAGACCTAATTAAATTGATAAGTGGTATTCCATATGAGTTCATGGAGTGGAATGAAAGCCATATTATCAAATTTACATGTTTGGGGAAGTTATGCATTCGTTAAGTCATCTTCAGGTAAAAACCATCCACCCTAAGGCACAATGTGTACCTTTATTGGATACCCCAAGTAAACAAGGGGATATTACCTATACAACCCCACATAAAAATAGGTTATAGTGTCATGAAATTCCACATTCCTTTAACGGAAGAACTTCTCTAAAAGAGATAATGGTAGTGAGATAGGATTTGAGGAAGTTGAGGCTGAAGTTAAAAAAGAGTTGGTACGTGAATAGATTCCAAAAAGCCCCGTGGAAGAAAGAACTGTTCGAGAGATACAAGAGCTGTGTAGGAGTACAAGAGAGGTTAGAGAACTAGAAAAATATGGGTTTTTAAATACCTAGGATAGTTAATCATTATTAGTTGATCATAATGAGCCTTTAACCTAAAAGGAAGCAGTATGTGGCCTAGATTATTCCAAATGGCATGAATCCATGAATTCTGAAATAGATTACATGAACCAAAACCATGTTATTATTATTTTAGATCCTCCAGTTGATGTAGAGAAGATTGGTTTCAAATGGGTATTCCAGAAAAAGCTGGACATGGAAGGAAAAGTGAG
This sequence comes from Viscum album, assembly GCA_963277665.1. NCBI lineage: Eukaryota > Viridiplantae > Streptophyta > Magnoliopsida > Santalales > Viscaceae > Viscum > Viscum album. The sequence goes on along the minus strand of OY728140.1, from coordinate 2,101,705,704 downwards.
TAACTATAAGGCAGGAGTGGTTGCAAAAGGGTTTAAATAGCGTCAGGGAATTGATTATGACAAATTTTTTTTACCAGTTTCCATGCTAAAATCCAATATAATTTTATTGGCCATGGCCACTTTCCATGACTATGAGATTGAAAAAATAGATTTCAAAATAACATTCCTTAACAAAAACCTTCTAGAAGACATCTAAATGACACAACATGAAGGGTTTATGATTCCAAAGGATGCCAATATGGTATTCATGTTTCAAAAATCCATTTATGGACTAAGGAAAGAATCCCTATCTTGGAACATTTGTTTTGATGAAGCCATAAAAAAATTTTGTTTTCTTATGAACGAATGTGAGAAGTGTGTCAAAAAATGGTTTAGTGGGAGTGCATTTGTTTTCATAATAGTATATTTTGATGATATATTACTTATAAGAAATAGGATACCAGTCTTACAGTCTGTTAAGGCATGGTTGAATAACTACTTCTCCATGATGGACTTAGGTGAGGCAACATATATTTTTGGGATAAAGTTCCATCCGAATAGATCCCATAGATTATTTGGCCTATTTCAATGTACATTAATTGATAAGATATAGAAGTGATTTAGTATAGAACAATCCAAGAAGGGATTGATTCCAACATCACATGACGTTAATAATTCCATGAAAGTGTGTCCTCAAAAAAACATGGAACAATAGATAATGGAAATTACTCCATACACATAAGCTATTGGTTAGTAAAGTATGCCCTGCTATATACTAGGTTGGATGTCACCTACAAATTGACTGCGGTATGCAGATATCAAGGTAAACCAGGGGACCACCATTGGATGGATATCAAGACTACCCTAAAGTATCTGAGGCATACTAAGGATATGCTCTTGGTTTATGGATGATATGAGGAACTTGTCCTTAAAGAATATGAAGATTCTAGTTTCTAGACTGTTCAAGATTTAATGAAGCCACAAAAATAATACATCTTCACTTTGAATGGAGGTACAATGAGCTGGAAGTTCTCAAAGCAGAGTGTGGTCACATATTCTACAGCAGATTCTAATTATATCATAGCTTCTGAGTTAGCTAATGAATTAGTTTGGATGTGAAGCTTCATCCAGGAGCTAGATGTGGTAACTAGTAGAAAAGATCACATCACATTGTGGTATGATAATACTACAGTACGAGATCTCGAAAAAGAGCCAAGGTCACATCAGCAGATGAAGCACATAACTCAGAAGTATAATATCTTGATGGATTTTTCTCAAAGAGGTGTAGTTATAGTGATCACAATTTCCATGGAAGACAATGTGGAAGACCTCATAACTAAATCCTTGACTCAACAGAAGCATGATCACCATGTGTGGTCTAGCAGACTGAAATTTATAGGAAGTTGGCTCTGGTCCATGTGGTAGATTGTAAGAGTTTGTTTAATCTAACTAACTTGTTTTACTTTGATTACATATACATTTAATGTATCTAAATATTAAACATCTTATTGCATATTTTTTATTGTTCTGCATGACTATGATGCAATAATGTAATAGTTTAGTTGTTACAATGATAAGGTCGTGGAAGTTCCCCACTACGACGATAACATTGAAATGCTACATAAATAGTCTTAAATATAGTTATATGGTTGGATGACATACTATGATGGAAATCATTGCACGCATACGGTCATGTGTAAGTACTTTTATGTAGATGATACTTCCTCTCAAGAAGTTCACACATAGTAATCTCCATGATAAGAGATTATGAGAACGAAACCACCAGTAGGAATTCCATATGTTTTGGTGTCAATGGATATTTCTATCTTCGAGAATGTGTAATGATCTTATACTTTATGATTTTCATTAATATTTTAATTACTCATGAACTTTTATTTTCTAATGAAAACCATCATGCAGACAATTGAAGGGAATTAGGGTACATTTGGAGCATCATGAGTGGCATTTTATTAATGTATAAAACAAGGAAGGATTTTCCCCTTCCATTTATGGATGTTTATATCTCAGCCATTTGATTGAAATAGAACTGTTGCACGAAATTCCATGTCTATGGTGTAATGATGAGTTTATTTTAGATATTAAAAAAACGATGTATCAAGCATAAATATTTATGACACTATCATGAAACCTACTTGATGTGATATTTAGACAATGGGATTGTCATAAAAAATGATCATTCATATGTGGATGTCATTGCTGCAACTTTATGCTCTTTCTCTTGGGTGTCTTGACACCATGTAAGACATTACTCATGAACATTAGGCAAGCCTTCTTAATACCAATGAGAAATAATCAAAGTGGGTAACAAAATAATTTTTTTTTGTGGTCTTGTTAGAATCTATTAGAATTAGTTAATAAATATTATTCTTATGTAAATTTAATAATTTTATTCAAGTAAAAATGATTTCATGAATTAAATAAATATTTATTCACCGGACTACGGGTAAAATATATTTAATTACATTATTGAAAATTTAATAACTATTTATTTTCTGGTGTTTTAAAAAATATTTATTTATAGGAAAAAAGTATTTATTTATTTATTTTGGTGTTCAATAAATTTAAGTAGAGTTCAATAGGACTATGATCGATCCATAAGTAAAATAGTTTTTTTTCAAGATGAGAAATAATTATTCAACTAGTTGGCACAAATGAAAATAATGCGCCTATTATTTTGTGATGTGTAATTATATTTATAATTCCATTTTCAAAAGTTTTCGCACCATAAATAATGATGCGATATTATTATTAATAGCATGGGCTCTATCTAATTTTGTGAATGTATTTAGTTGATTTTACACAATTAAATATTGTAACTGGATCCCCATTAATATAAATAGACCCATACACCTATTTTTCCATGTACAAAACTGGACACCCGGTGAATGGAGGATTGATGAGCTAAATAGTTTCTCTATCAAATATTCTTCCCACCCCTCTCAAGAACGAGAGATGTTCTTCAAGGATGAAGAACAAGATATCAAGAATGACTGACACAAGAAACTCGTATCGCCGTGCTAGCGCACATAGAGTGAGCAGTGTCGATCGGAGGCTAGCATAGCATGTGTGGATCACCAGTACATGGATTCTAGTTTGGATCCTTAAAGGCACACCGATATAATCTAAAACAGTTATTCTAGATGATCAACTTCATAAATGAAGAAAATACCAAAGATACATGTATTATTTCCATTATGAAATTAAATAAATTATTTACAAACATGATTTAAAAGATCCTCTATAAATGTTTTGCGCCTCTTTTTCGTTATCTAAATCTTGTATTATATTCCATTGAGATTGTAGTTCATCGTCGTATTGATCCCAAAATATTAATTGACCATGGTAAAAATTAATGTTGGGTGCCAACACAACCACGTTTTCTCTGCACATGGAACCTTAAAAATAATATTTTAATTGGTTTTAATGTTTATTTAGATAAAATTTTTCGTTATATAATCAAATTTAGTTTATTCAAACCAATTTCAAATTGAAATTGACTATAAAAAATTTAATCATTTGAATGTTTTATTCATTAAAAACATGCATTCTCATACTGTCTATATGATTATCTTTAAATTAATTTCATACAAATCAATTATGGGATGTTTAAAAAATTGATAACATATTTATATTCAACAAAAGTTATAATTTATAATATTTTTAAATTATTATTTTTTCTAATAAAATATTAGTGATAGTAATTAAAATTATTTACAATGAATAAGAAAAAATTAGGCTTAAAAAAGTAATAAACTATAAAATTAAACTCCCAAATGACATATCCACTTGTAGAAACCATTTTTATTTCCATAATCTTTTCATGAACCTTACATTATTGAGTTTTGTTGTTTTTGGTTGACTTTTTTAAGGTTTAAACATGGTTACACCTAACTGTTTTTCAAAAATACCATTTGATACCTTTCCCTCCCCTATAATTTTCTACACCTATACCACATCCTAAAACCTATCGAAACACATTGGTTTGACCATAATCAATAAAATAAAATAACCAAAATCCCTTTATTCCTCATCGAATCCCCCCTATGTGAATAATGACTTCTTAGAAATCCATTTCGTGCAAAGAGAAAGAAGTTACTTTATTTAGATGTAACACTATCCCCCAAGCTATTCTCTTTTGATTCCATTATTTTATAACTATAAAATTTTTCTCATTATCCTTGGATGTTGTCAATATAAATTTTTTAAATTAAAATACACACAAAACTATCTAATTATAATTAATCATACTATTTACCTGTACGGTGAACTACAATCTCACAAATAAATGGTCATTTATTTTTTTCTTTTCCCGCCTATAATATAGGAAATTATGATGAAAAAATACATATATTTGGTATGAATTATATTTATAATGAATTTATTCTTCTGTAAATTTTATTTGGAACATACCAAGATTCTTTTAATCTTGTGTAAATATAATAATTTTTATTTATGATGTGTGGACTACTTTCCCCTCAATGCAATGTGATTCTTTGACAAACATCGAGGAACATATTTATTATATTTTTATTGAACATATATGATATATAGGTCCTAAATATTAATAATTAATGACAATATATATATATACGTATAACTTATTTTCATTTACTTGGTTTCTTTCAAATTTTCAATTAAACAGATGCAATGTTTTTAAATATGTATGGCCTACCATCTCCATGAATGGTGTATAAAATTTTATAATTTTATATTATATAGATTATTATAATACATATATAATTAATTTTATGGATAATTATATAGTGGTTTACATTCTATAAATCATGATATAATTATAAGGACCAATGGTATAAAAAATTAAGACACATGTGAAAAAACAAATCGAATATTACTCGAACCATAACCTTAACTAAGATTTTATAACTAACGGGATATATAAAGTCAAAGTAAAACCAAATATTGTATTAGATATAATAAATAGATACTTATAATTTTTTATAGTAATGGTATATTTATTATACATTAGTTTCTTTATGAGTTTGTAGAGATTCAAGTAATAAGGTATGGGATTTCACCTTATTTTTTATATATGTGAGAAAAATCACTTATTCTCTACTGAATTATTTTGTGTGTTGTTTATAATAAACGTGAATATATTATATGAATATTTTAATTAACCTTATGGGGATTTTCATATCCATTTTATGATCCTTATTTCAGGGGTTTTATGTTTCAAATGTTTCCAAATCAGCAATGTTTTTTGTCTCCATTTCCCTTCTCTGGCTCAAAATCCATGTTTTGGACCTATATTTTTATATTAGGAGTATATAACATCTCTGATAAGTTTTATCATGAATATAAAAATTTTCAGAATATTTAATATTAATTTAATTTTATTCTTTCCATTATATTATGATTCAATATTACCAAATTTGTAATAGTTTATTTCTACAATCTCATCCTTTGTCAAGATTGTTTATGATTACATTTCAATTGATTAAATATCACGATCTATATCTCAAGAAGAATCATAAATTTTTAAATTCTAAATACTCAATTTATACCATTTAATGGTACCATTTTTACAAACATTGGTAAATAAAATAAATAAGAATTGTTTTAGGAAAATCCTATTGTATTTCCCATTTTGGTTAGAAATTAGTGTTCCTGGAAAACCATATTATCTAAAAATGATCTCAAATATTATTAATAAAAATGAAATTTATTTTCAATAAAAAATAATTGATATTTTTTATAATAATTATATTTATGTATTGAAGATATTTTCCAATAATGTTTTATCAAAATTTTTTCAATATACATTTACATGCTATTGAGGAAAATGGTTTTAAAAATGTTTTCAAGTTTTTTTAAATGTATTAAAAGTGATTTAAATGAAATGTATTTAAAAATGTTATAAACATTATTTTATATATTATCATAGAAAATAAATTTCAATATTTTTTCAAGATTCGTTTATAAATTTTCTAGAAAAAAATGTTTTAAAAATGATTTCAAGCCTTCTTTGTATGATTTCACTAAATTTTTGAATAAAATGTGTCTCTAAAGGTTTTCTGTTTCAAAAATAATTTTCAATGAATAAAGGATATTTTCACAAAATAGTTTTTCAAAATTTATTTCCTTGTTATTTTCCATCTATGATGACATTTATTGATGTTTCTCAGCCCCTTTACAGAAATGATCCAAGATTTTATTCTAATTATTTATTGAATGCTTTATCTTTTTATGGAATTAATCTTCTAAAACCCATTTCTTTTCCACTGATTATATGAAATTGAATGTTTTTTATTTTCATGGGTTATTCATTGATGAAACAATTAAGAAACCATTATTTTTTCCATAGTTTATAATGTGATGAAATGTAAATGATACCCATTTAATTCCATGTGTTATGATATTATGTTTAAAAAACCAATCTTATTTCATGGGTTATGAATTGATAAATATTTTATGGAATATTACTATATTATTTAATTATTTGAATGGTGGGACCTATATCTCCTATATATTCATTGAGTATATAGGGATGAATCATGATTAAAAATTGCATGTGTGAACCTGATTACATGTTGAAAATGTGATGCATGGACCTGGATTCAAGTCCATATGTTTATGCATTAACCTAACTACATGTTTAAAAAGTTATGAGTGAACCCCATTATATGTTCATATTGTTACCTAGGAACTAGATTACATGTTTACAATGTTAGTCATGAACATGGTTTCATGTCTATATATTAATTCATGAACCTGATTGGATGTACACAATGTTATACATGATCCTTATTTCATGTTCACAACATTATTCATAGGCCTATTTTAATGTATATAATACTCATAGAGGTTGTGATTTAGTGTCCATAACATAATGTGTGAATCTATTTATATATATACATGTTCACTATGTTATAAATATTTTTGTATACCACAATTTATTTTCTTATTATTATGTTATGATTTCATGTGTTATTCTCTATATTTCTTATGATTCAAGTCTTATAAACTGAAAATATTTATTCCATGATTCATGTATATGATATATTATATGCATGGTATGATATTTTTAATTATAATGATCATGTTCTTATCCCCTTATGTTCACGTTATGCAAACATATGTTCTTTATTTACCCTTTCTGAGCATTTGAGATCACGTCTTTATTATGTTACATTTCCCCAGGTTATGAAGAAATGTTTTTATATAGAGTTAATAAAGGGGAATACAATTTTTTGAAGTATGAACAATTATTCACATAGATTTAAGACATTTTCCATGTTTTGAATGGAATTAATATAATATGGTCTTTACACAATCATTTTTGTATTTTTTATATATTCAACCGATGTTATGTAAAGATTATGTTTGTTAAGACTGGGTTATTATAGTTGGTATCACAACAATGATTTAACCAACCTTTGGAAACTATGATGAAAATATTTTAGGTATATACTTAAGAAAACTTATACGGATATGTATATGGATGTATCTAAGGATTATAAAAAGCATGAGTTAATTTTTAGAGAAATATCTTTTAATTTTTTTACAAGATATAGTTAGTAATTTCCTAGAAATACATCACTATCTACATATTACAAGTTCTCATGGTTCATAGAACATATTTACCTTTGAGTAGTAACTACAATAAGGTGTGTGGGGCTTGAATCTTCTTTTCCTGGTACATGACAACAGTTATTAATGGGCATGTGGTTTGACACTTCCGGGTGATTTGATTTGGGAATTCACAAAAACATAACAAAAAATAATGAAGGATTTAAAAAAACCAAGATATGAATGTCCTATGATAATGTATGGTATTAATAAATTAAAGAATGTTTTATAGTTTAGATATCATATAAAAAGTTTTTCATGATTATATGGTTCCACTCTTGGAAAATTATTACTTCATCTATGATTTTAGTTGCTATTAGTAATGGGCTGGAACCCAAAGGAATTGTGTTAATGATGAATGGAACAAAAATTGATATGATTGTTCTCTAGACGATCCAAATTACACAAGAGTTAGAGTTCAGAACATTTTTTCTATTTTCTATTAGGTTTCTCGAGTTATGAATCTAGATGAACATACAAATGAGAGAAGGAAGTAACAACATTCTGTTGAATCCCTCATGGGGCATTGTCCAAATTCATTCTGTAGGACATATGATCATCTTATTGTTGAACATTGGATTAACACCACTAAAACGATATTATATTTTCTCTAGTGTTTAGATCCTATGAAATCCATTAGGTATATTTATTGGTTAAAAGTAGAAGTAGACCCATTGTGTAATATGATCAAGAATACAAGTATGAAATATTAAATTGATTCAATGGATTTGTATGAGTTCATAAATGTATTCATGAAAAGGTAGTTTAATTTTTTTCTTTATTAAAATACAGAAAGGTAGTACCTTGAGTTTAAACAAATGGATGATAAATATGTTAGTATCTAAAAGGATAAATTTACAATAAATTTTAGTTACACATCTGGTATTATCATCCATAGCTAATGAAATTTTGATAAGTTCTTCAGTGGCATAAAGACAGGTCTTAGAAGGACATTAGGAATAAGAGAAATTAGTATCTATGATGTGATTGTTAATTGTAAAACCAATAATAAAATATAGGTTGTAGTTACTAATAAATCTCAAGGTTTTAATGAGAAGAAGAATATGGAGTTCAAATGGAAATATTTAAACCATGGAGAGATGAAAATGTTTCAAACTCTTACTTTCCAAAACTATGGGGAGTAGAACATATGAGAGTAACTAAAAGGAATAAGAATGTGTTTTATGTTTTTTAATACTATACAACGATGAAAATAAAGTGGTTCTTATTGGGTTGAGTGAATTCAATGAAATTAGTGTGGGGAAATATCAAAAAAAATAAACCAACCACACTCTAGTGTTTCAACTTCCTGGTGTTTTCAATTATGAAAATCAATTCTGCAATCCAAGATCAAATGTGGATGATATAACACAAAAAACAAGAATAAATAAAATTGATAAATATTATTCGATCACAATGGATGAATTGAATAATGATAATTATTAGAAAACTATCTATTTTCTCCATTATATGGGAAGTTCATACTCGATTTTTTATAAATAATCCCTATGATAAAATTTATGTTCATCCTTTAGTGATGATTCATGTTATTATATCATTCTACATGAATTTTGGAAAAATAAAATCACATTGAATGTTCTATAAGTCAAAGGATGAACCTAGTAATAAAATAAATATGGTTTTTGTTATAATATAATAACATATTCAATGATGAATGGGGGGATTATATCTTGGAGGGGTTATTAGGGTAACTATTTAATAAAATTTTAAGTCAATAATCAAATATAATTTTTGAGATTAATGTATTATATTAGAAAATGAGAACTTATACATATTAGATAACTTCTTTTTGATGATGGTAACTAAAGACATATGAGATAACTTATCATTGTTCTTATGATTTGTTAATAATTTAGGAATGAAAAAAATATCATTCATTTATTTTGGTAAGAGACGAAGTGGAAATCTATAAAGGACAACCAAAGGGTGAGATTGTTCATATAAAAGGGATTAAATTCATGTAATTATAACATGTGAGGAAAATCTTTCAACTCCAGGGAATGAATAATAAATCTGAAAAGGAAATTCAAGTTCCTTCTTCTTCGATGAATTAAATCATCCCTTAGGTAATAAAATATTTATGGATTTATGATTTTTGACATTCCCTCGACCAATTTCTCTATCACTATCCACAAAAACATGGTAGTTATATCTGTCATTTATGTCCATGAATTATCTACCCACCTATGTTCAATTATGTGGAAACCTAGTTACATGTTACTTTGGTTAACTACTCCATTTTCAATTTTCCTTTTTAAAGGAATATTTATTATTAATTTTTAAAATGTGGGTTTCTGTGAATAGAATATTCAATTATTTAAAATTTGACAACCTAGATTAATTTTTGGGGTGAAAATAATTTTATGTGGTTTATAGTTTAACACCCCAAGATTTCGTGAGTTTTTTCAAATTAAATTACCTCTTTGATATATATAATTTTAGAAAACTCAAAAAATAGTATTTTATATATTTTAAATAATTAATTTCAACATAACTTACACACAACATTAACTTGGAATTATATATATGAAAACTTAATTTTATCTTTCTTTACATGGAACACTATGGATATCTAGTGTTACACACAACAATGAATTTCCTCCATAGCTTTGGTAGCACAGATGATCGAGTTTTACTGAATAATAATATATTATTCATTAATATAAAAAATATATTAAATAGCCATAAAATTATTGGTAATAAATAATATAAACTAACATAATAGAATGTATTATTTACAAAATTATAAGACAATTTCAAATGTAACAAAATAATTAGAAATTAAAATAAATGAACCAATTTAATATAAATGATATGTATTTATTTTTCTACTCTAATGGTTTTTTTATTAAATAATAAAATAATTTTAAATTAATAAGTGATATTAATATAATATATATGTTATATTTTTTTTAAAAATATTTTTTATATTCATCCAAGAGATTTTATAGACAAAAGATACAAACAAACTATATATTTTCCTTAAAATCTATATTTTCATAAAGGTAGTTTTACCACATTTTAATCGGGAACACATTTTAAATATAATATTTTGAACTTTTATTGATATAATATGTAAAAATAAACATAATATATGAATAATAAACAAAAAATTAGGTTAGTTTAATGTTTTTGTATTCTTCTATGACGTTTCATATTTTGATGAATAATTGAAAATTATGAATTTTATTTACAAACTGGTTTTTCATCTAATTTTTTTATCGATAAATTTAATTTTTTTTGTTTAATTAGATAATTTTTTTAACAAATTATATAAATTATATACTTGTAATTAATTTCACAATGAAATTGAACTAAAAAAGGTTGTAAATTTTTGAACATTTTTCTTTAAAATCCATCATTATGGTCACGTCTGCGAGATTAAATTTAAATTAATTTGCATCACATTTGTGATTTTAATTTGGTAAAATTAATTCCATATATGTAATCATAATATTTTATAATTTATTATAAATTTAAGTTTATTTTTTTCCAAAAATATTAATGAATGTAATTAAAATTAATTATAATGATTTAGGAACTATTGACGTTAACATGAAAATAAACTATAATATTAGGGGCCCAAATGAACTAAAATCTAGTCCAAAACCTATTGGATTGAAATAATTAGTCCATTAATATTAATATATTTATATGGGTAGTTTTTTAAGACTATTTTTAGGTAATTACCTGTGTACTCCTAACTTTTTATTTGAATACCAACTATGTCCTTTCCCTCCCCTATAAAAGGTCACCAACTATCACAATTCCTCAAAAATATCAATCCAAATAGGTTCTTAAATTATCTTCAAAATCCACTAATATAAATAATTCCCATCCTCCATATATACTCCCTTTGGGTAAAATACATACCCTGAATCCCATTGGGGAAATCCAAATGAAGTTACCTGATTAAGAGGAAACACTCTCCCTCAAGTTCCCTTATTTTATTTACAGTATCCACTCCCTAAACACTTATTATTACATTATTTGTATTAAAAAAATCCCTTAATATACTAAGATTTTTTTTATATTCGTTTTACCTACACTTACAAACACTTCTATCCAATGGGTAACAAACATATTGTTTATGTTTATGAAGAACTACCGCCTCACGAAATGTTAACAATTCATTTCTTTATTTACCACCTTTCGTGATGGAAATTATGATGAAATATATAATTATATATGAATCATATGATATTAATTATATATTTATGGTTATGAATTTTTTAGAACATACCATTATTCTATCCATCTTGTATAAATATGATAATTTCGTTTAAAGAAGAGTGGACTACCGACCCCTCAAAGAGATGTGATTCATTCACACCCTACATTGAATGTATTAAGCATATGTTTAGTAAAACAATATGATATATGTTATATATTTATTCTAATTTAATTATATTACATACAAATATACATATATATATATATATTACATTAATTCTATCAATACATCAAAAAATGGAAGCATCGTTCATCCATACGTATGACCTACTTTCTTCATGAATTATGTATTAAATTTCAAAATTTTTAATATATATATTATTATAATAAAAATATAATGAGTATTTTTTATATTTATATACGTTTTTAAATTCATTATATCATTATATAAGAATAATGACCTATGATATAAAAAATTATAACGTATGTGAAAAACCAAGCGAATATTATTCGAAGTGTAACCTTAACATAGAATTGTAAAAAAGTTTGTAATATAATGAAATAATCAAACCAAATACGATATTATATTTAAAATTATTGTTACATTAAATATTTATACTGAAATTATATTTTTTACACAAGAGTATGAATAGAGTTAATGCATAAAGAAGGAGATTTCACATCAGATTTATTTTCTGTAAGATACGTTCCTTAATCACCAATCGCTTCATCTATGTAGTTTATATTATAAGCATCAATTTATAATAGGAATATTGAAATTAAATTGTGGTTATTTACATATTTATTTTACGATCCTTCTTTCATATTGTTTATGTATCGAATGTTTCCAAATCCGTAATGCAATTTTTGTCTCTATTTCCCTTCATTAAGACAAATTCCATATTATGCTCTTATATTTTAAATGAGGTGTATATACTACAATTTACATGTCATGTCATGAATATAATTTTTTTTAATTTTATTTATTATTCAATTAATTTTACAGTTTACAATAAATTACGATTCTATGTTACCAATGTTGTAATGGTTTATTGTTCTAATGTCATCATTTATGGAGTTTATTTATAATTAAGTTTACATTGATGAAATAATGGGATATATATCTCAATAGAACTATTGAAATTTAATTACCTCAGAATATTTAAGTTATTTCTAATTAATGGTACCTTGTTTACACTGTTTTTTAAATAATATAATAAATATTTTTTTTATAAATATTTTACTTTATTTATTTTTTCTGTCGGAAGTCTGGGTTCTTTCAATATTTTTTTAAAAAATTAAATTATTATTCATATTTAATGAATGTGTTTTTAATCAAACATGATTTAAAAAAAAGTTTAAATAATTATTTTTATGTATTGAATTTATTTTAAAAAAATGGTTTTAAAAAAACTTTAAATATTTCATTATAAATTTAAAAATTGTTTCCAATGAAATGGGTTTCAAAATATTTTAATTATATTTAATATGTTTTCAATGAAAATGGTTGTCAACATTTTTTCTGGATTCTTATATAAATTTTCATAGGAAAAATTTATGAAGATTATTTCAGGCCTTTTTTCTACATTTCAAATGAATTTTCAATGAAAACAATATTCAAATGGATTTATTTTTTAAAAAGTAATTCCAAAGAATAAATGATATTTTACTAACTAAATGTTTCAAAATATCTTTTCAAATTATATTTAATATATGATTGATGCTACTAAATACCTTTAGTAAATGACCCATAGTTTATATTCATATTACATATTGAATGGTTTATGCTTTTCTGGAATGATGCCTGTGAAACTAATTTCTTTTCCACCAGTTATATTATTTTGAAACAAACTTTTTTTCAACAATTATTATTTTATTAAATTATTTTGAAACCATTCTCATTTGCAAAGGTTATTATGTAATTAAATTTCAATGATACCTATTTCATTTTATGTGTTAAGATTTGATTGTTATAGAACCAATCAAATTTCATGGGTTATGATATGTTGATTGTTTTGTGGAACATGCTTGTATGATTTCATTGTGTAATGGGTGGAACCAATATCTCCCTCCAATGAATCGGGAAATGATGGATGACTCATGAGTATAAATGTTATGCATGAACCTAATTACATGTTAATAATGTTATGCATGGACCCAATGGCATGTCTGTATGTTTTTTAATGAACGTAATAAAATTTTTAATTGGCTATAAGGGAAAATTATTATATATTCATAACATTATGATTGAACATGATTAAATGTTCACAATGATAGGAATGGACCTAGTTTTAGGTTTATATGTTTATGTGTGAAACTGATTAAATGTTGATAATTTTAAGCCTGGACATGATTGCATGTTCAAAAAATTATGTGTGGACCTAGTCTCATGTCTATAAATATATGAGAAGGCCTAATTCCATGTCCTTAACAAAACATGTGAACCATTTTATACCTTTACATGTTCATTATGGTATACATTGATGTGTATGCCATAATTCCATGTTTTATTCTTGTGTTATGATTTCATGGATTATTCAATTTATTTTCTTATGATTTATTTATTATGAACTGTAGATCATTATTCCATGTTTATATTTTAGGACCATTGATATGCACTGTAGAATCTTTCAATAATCATGATATTTTTCATATACAATTTTGTTCATGACATTCATAAACATTTTCTTTGTTTACCCTTATTAACCATTTGAGCTCTCCCCATTATTATGGTTCCTTTTAATAGGATATGAAGAATTATTTTTAAATAGATTCACTAAGGGGGAAGTTAATTATAGTAAAAGTTTATAATTTTTACAGAGTAAAAATATATTTTTTACATTATTCCAATGACACTAAACTAATATGTTCTTTGGACATCTAATTATTTATTATTTTACATATTATAAAAATGTGATGTATTTTTTATTTTAGGTTAACACTGAGTTTCTAGATAAATAAAATTATAAAAATAAAAAAACCACAATTTAATAATAAATATAAATAAATTATAAAATGTCATATTTATTAGATAAAAAACATATAGGATTAATAAATATTATCCTTTCCTAAATATATCATTAAAGTGTTAATAAAGTAAATAAACATCTCCAAAATTAATATTATTAAAATATATAATATTAAATTCCTTAAATTATAAATTTGTATCTAATTATATGAATAATACCAAATGTTTTAAAATGATAATTTATCAATAATAATTGTTTTTTATATATTTTGAATTTTCATTTAAAAATATATATTTATAAATATTTTAATGTAAATAATACTATTTATAGAATTTTAAATTAATAATTTAAATATATTCTGAGTGTTACAGATTTTTTTTCCCTATAACAATTTTTTTTCAGAGAATAATGTAAAATTCAGTTTTTACTACAATTATAGCAGTTATGAATCAATTGAGAAGTACATATAAATTTAAAAACTATAAATATATTTTGGGATGATATATATATATACTAATAAATATATCTCTAAATAAGGTTATAATTTTATAGAATCTATTTTTATCATTTTTTTTAACATAAGTAATATTTTCTAATAAAATAATTTTATTTTTATTTTATTTAAATTAAATAGTATTTATTGAAATTAAGAATGTGAGAAATATTAGAGTTAAGTAAAATTTATTATTATTTTAATTTAAATAAATTTAAATCATGAAAATCAATAAAACTGATAATATTTTCTTTCACATAAATCTTAATATTAAAAATAAAGTCTTTTTAAAAAAACTTCATTACACATTAAATAATCTAATGTTAATATTATTTATTATTACAAGAATTATTTTTGTGGGGTAAAATGGTATTAATATTTTCAATAAATTGGGGGAAATTATTTAATTAGTACCATTTACGTTTTTGGCATCAAAGTTGAAATATATGGGAAAAAATAAGCTGTTGTTGTACAATCTAAAGAGATTAAATGGGTTAACCAAAGAGCAAAAAGATCTAACTATTGAAACCTAGATATAGTTCATTTTTTAAGTTATGATTCAAGAAAAATTTCTCTATGAAAATATCTTAAATTTTGGATGCCAATTCACATGTGAAACAACCACACTCATTATATTCAATCGAAGAATTTACAAGAATTATATTATCACCACTTATAACAGAAGCCTCTCACCATCCCTTAAAAAGAACTGTAAATTATGGTTAATCATGTATAATTACCATTATATTTGTTATATAAAATGTTTTAACTTCATTTTGTTTCATTTCACATGAAGTTATCCCAATTTCTTAATTTCCCTTGAGTCCTCCCAGAAAAAACCGATGTTCTCAATATAGAAAATGACTTCTCCCAAACATCATTTGTTTTCTTTATATCCAAATAAAATATATTATTCACAATATTGTATAATGAAATTATCATTTAAATTAAAAATAATTATTTTTTATTTTTAATAACCATATCAACATTTTCACATTTCTATTTAGTGAAATGAAAATGTCATTCATGCGTTTATACACGCTGTCACCTTCATTATGTAACAAATATCAATTTCTATATAATGTATTTACTATTTATAAAATCACTTCAAATCTAATTCATAATCATAGAAATATAAAAAAATAAAATTATTGTAAATAATAAAGATATTATTTCAAAACCAACAACATTCATTATAATAGCTATAGATTAAATATTCTATATTCATGTTTGGGTTCACCTAACCACCTACTTGAAAAATTCTATAAAATAATACCATGATAGACTATGAAAACATAATTTCGTATAATATATGAAACTAATAATTAAAAAATCACATTATTTTATTTCTAAACTGGTATATTTAATTTTGACCTCATTAATTAAGATACCAACATTTGTTTATTAAAATTCACTAGATCATGATCTTCATCGATTTTATAATTTAATTATTGTAACCCAAAATCGCATAGAAATAAATTAAACATTATGAGTAATTAAAACAAATAAATTCATGTTTCGTTTAAAACCATTCATTGAAAAATTTTAGGAGAAGAATGAAAAAATTAATATTTTATAAAATTGCATCAATACATTCATGGGTACTCATACCAAAAAAAATAGACAATAAATAAATAATATAAATTCAATGGATAAATATAAATGATTTTTAACAATTTTATAGATAAGAATAGGGTTTTTAAATTAGTCATTAAGATTTAAATTTTTTTAATCATTATATTCATGTGATTTTGTGGAATTCATGATTTTTGTGAAAGGGGTTATTTGCCTCATATTTAATTTCAAGAGACACATTTCATATGTTGCAGAATTATATTTTTAACCTAATAATAATAAATAATAATGTATATATTTTACCATAATAATTTAATTAAAGTTATTTTATGATTCATATAATGTTATTTAATTAAATATGTTTTGATTTAAAGGATTTTAAGGTTTTAAGGGTTGTTTTAATATATTTTTCATTATATTAGACATCACTAATATTTCAAATCATCAATACTTTTATATGGTGAATTAAATACCTTATTTCATTCTAATATAATGAGTAATATAATTTTATTATATGTTCATTTACATTTAATTATAACACTCTTATTTAATTTTTATTCTTATGATACCATTTCCATTACAAATTCTTCTTCAATATAAATTTAAATTTAGGGGTTTTAAAAGAAAATATACCTTGTAAAATTTCACTATCCTTCTTTAAAAATATCCCACCATTATCTTCATTAATAATATTCTTTTTAAGAAAAATCTTCCCAGTTTTATCCCATGAGATATATTTTACCTATATTAGAAGTAACTAACCAATACTTTTTTTGGTAATGTTCTGATCTCATCTGTTATAATATTCATTGGTTGATTTTATGAATGTCAAAATATATTCCTTAATTTATTATTATTTTCATACTATAGTACTTTGACCTTTTTTTAAAATTTTAAATAATTTATTATCATTTTCTATATGGGATGTTTTCTTTAAATATGAATAAAATCTCTTTTAAGGGTTTAAATGTGAAGATATATATAAATAATTGTACCTTTTCCTATAAAACATCATATATACACAATAATGGTTTATAAATGGAATCATTATTATATTTTTTGAAAATAATAAAATTTTAATAATAATTTTAAAATTTTAATTCTTATTTATAATATTTAAAATAATTTTCCAAATTCTTAAAAAAATTATATTTCTTCTATGTCTATATTATTTGATATATTTTATGCATGATCAAAGAAATTATTCTAATTATTCCATACCCTTAATTCATTTTAAATGCTTATGTAATTTTATTCTTTAACTTATGAATTATCAATCACTATATCTATCTTTCCTAATCACCCACTATGTATATATTTAATTTTCTTCCAATTTTATTCCTCTATGAACACTATATATGATTTTAAATTGAATAATGGTTGTTCACCTAAATAAAATATATTGATTTACTAGGGTAATTATTAATATAACCATACTTCATTACTCTAGATCGTATTGTCTTAAATGTAACTTATATAGAAATATATTCTATTTTTTATAAAATATTGAAAATACATACACTTTTTATATAAATAAATATTTTTAGTAGATAATAAAAATTTTTGGTTATGTAATGTATTGCTTTTTATTGTTAAATATTATTTATTAACTATGCTCAATTAGAGATATTTGGGGACTATAATTAACCCTCGGTGCATTGGTAGGTCACAAGAGATAAACTAGACTTGGTATATAGATTAGAATTTCACATTTATTAATATGTCTAAAGTATGGTATTAATAGTAATTAATTTTATTAGAATATAGCCTTGTGTTCATGTAATGTCTTAGATTATGGATATGAAATGTTTTGAATTATTCATTCCATCATAATGAATACAGATAATATTTTCATGGTATATATATATATATATTTTAATGGAATTGATTCAATCTCATATGATAACATTTATTGTAATGGTTTAATATAATTAATTTCCATCCATATAATAAATGACTTATTTATTCTCTGATATATTCTTGTATATAAATTTATCTTATAAAGAAGTTGACCTAACACTTCACATGTTTCCTTTTCCCCAGTTGTCATGAAATATATTACACATGATATTTATATATTATAATAGCATTATAAGGGAATTTTGTTTTTTATATTTTGAAAATATTTTATAGAAAATGTAATTCCTAATGTATTTTAAAAATGTACAATAATTTATAAATACATGGAGACTATTATTGATAATTTTTTCAAAATTTTCTATTTCCCTAATACTCAAAATGTCATGAAAATATATGTAATCAGTATATAATTCATGAAATTATGGAATGGTTACTCTAGGTATGCTGTAGTTGGTATCAAATCTAGTTTGTAAAGTATGTGTTATGCTCACAAAATCTAGTTGTGTGGGTCTTAGGGATTGCAGTTCTTATCTAAGTACGGTTTGGTGATCTTTAGAGTCGAATATGTTATTTTTTGAGAATAATTTCTAAGTTTAAATTCAATTAAGGGGTGATAAAATTTGGGTTATCTTAATTATAGAGGTACGAATAATGCCTACAGTTATTTGATGTAATATTTAATATTTTAGGGATTAAGAAATATAATGTTAGTGAAAACCCTAGGGAAAATTCTAAAGGATACTTAAATGCATAGGATAATATCTTAATGTTTTGGTAATGTAAATATTATGTGGTTCTCATATAAATTACAACCATATCTAGAAACTAATAAGTGGATACTGATGTGGAACTTGTTTTATTAGGTGTAATCACCCTGAAACATAATAGTTGATTTTTATCTTAGACATCACTTTTTGGAGTGATGAGTTGGAATATAACCACACACCTTGATGGATACTCCCAAGGGATAATAATTAGTCAATAAAATTTTCTTTATAGTGCATTGTGAAGAATTTATTACCTAATTAATTTATTGATTTTTGTTAAAAAATATGGGATAAACCAAAAAAATGAAATTTAGGCTTAACCAAGAGAGTTATTGGATGAAAAATGTATGGAATAGTTGAATTGAAAGTATTATAGTTTGAAATGAAGGTGTTATTGGAGAAGACATCATAGGATTGAGATTTCATATTCATATGATAATGTACACTTATTCCCTGTTATATTATCATAATCATTTTGGATTAAAAATTTACTTTGAATGTTGATCTGAAAAATAATGTTGTGAATGGTATATCTTTAGGAACACCTAAGATGTAGATATATGGGAATATTTTGAATAAATGGTTGAGAATTCAAATATATGAATATTAAGAGGGAAAATATATGTTAGAAAATCATAAAGAAGATAAAGAGGATGGAACCTCATTAGTAATTGATTTTTGAGTCATGTATATCTTATTATAAACATTATCTATTTCATTAGTTAATAATAATTAATGTTATGAGGAAATAATTTATTCTTGGAGGAATATATTGATATGATATTTTACTATACATATTGATTAAATAAATATTATTTTTCTCTATATGGAAAAACAAAATAAAATGATACATTACAATTTATATGAAATATATTAAATAATATAGTATGAATAATGAATCCAGAAGTTTAATAAATACAACGTAATGAATGAAAAAAATTGTATTTAGACAATTAATAATTAATAGGAATAAAAATGATTTTTTTTCTCAATTAAATGATTAATGATATAAAAAATTAAATTAAAAAATTTTTTAAGAGTAATTTTTTATAATTAATGTTAAATTATTTAAATTATAAATTTTTATTCAATAATTCTAATAAATAAAATGTTCAAAAATGATATTTTTCAATAAAATTAGTTGTATTTTACAGTTTTATTTAATTAAAAAATATAAATTTATAAATTTAAGAATTAGAATTAGATAAAAATAAAATCATGTTTTAATTTTTATTGTAATAATTATCTTATTATAATTTGTTTTAATTATTATAAAATATATTTTTTTCATTAAATATTGAACAATACATTTTTCACTAAAACTATAGAATTTTTGACACTATTAGGAAATAGGTACAATATAAAAACTTAATAGATATTTAAATAATCAAATATGTATCTTATTAGTAAAAATATAAATTTATAAATATATTTTTCAACATATAAAACTTTTTTTAACCAGTTATGAACATAGATAATATTTCTGTACAAAAAATAATTTTTACTCATTTATTTTAATTAAATATTATTATTTTTTAATTTCACTATTGAAATTATTTTAAATAAATATAATTTTTTTGTAATAAACCAATTAACCTAAATAAAAATTAATTATATTTATAATTTTATTCGGTACATAAAAGTTAATCCTAAAAATACAAATTTTCTAAAAATGAGTTTTATCAGAGTACTTTCACAAATGAAAAAATTAATTTTTATCATACATAAAAATTTTATCATAAAAAATGTATTTCATATTTTTAATCATGATGTCCAAATTATTTAATATTTACATTTTTATTTATATATATGAAGGAATAAATAATTAAGTACAAACTAGTTATTGTTGTAATATGTAAAATGGTAAAAATGGTTAACCAAAGGGGTAAAATCACTGAAAAGTAAAAAATATTTCTAAATGTGTATTTCAAGATTTATTAGAAAAATAAAAATAATCACCCCATTATTTTAAATTGTTTTGTCTTCATGACATGTGAAACAATTTATTTCTTTATATTCAAATGAACTATTTGAAAAGAATTCCATTCTCACCACTTATAAAAGTGCCTCCATCTAGCCATCATGATTTTGTAAATGATTTATTTTCTATTGAAAATATTAAAATATTTCCTTCCCTTATATCCTTTTTACACTTCCATTAGCTTTGTGTCCTAATAATTTAGCTATTGTCCTCTATTTTTAAGAATTTCTTTAATGAAAATCGAGAGTACTCAATATAAGAACTAATCTTCACCGAATGTTGTTTATTTTATTTACATTAATTTAAAATTTATTTTTTAAAATTAATATTTTATAAATTTAGTATTTATAATATATTTTTATTTTTAGATTTTTTATGATAATCATTAACAACAATTTACATTTTTTATTATAAAAAAACACCATTCATGAATTTGTTTAGACTATCACCTTCACAAATTATTGTTTCTCATTTTTCATCTAGTTTATTTATTATTTATAAGAATATGTTAAAATATTACTAATAAACATATAATTATTTAAAAATTATCGTTATGAATTTTTAGTAATGATATTATGCAAAAAAAATACTTTCATAACCATACTCATCAGCTAATTATGGTATGTTCATGATTGGGACGGTCAAATAACATACATCAAAAAGGATATAAAATGTTTTCAATAATGGTTATTAGAACATTAATACTGATAAAATAATGAAATTAAAAAAATACTAACTTTATTTTAGTTCTATAATGGTAAAATTAATATTAAACTCATTAATTAAGATACTAATATCTATTTTTTATTAATCGCCAAAACATACTCATCACTAATTTAAGCATTGGGTAACACAAAAAAATTAAAAATTGATTGAAATTAAAACATTATAAATAATTAAAATTTATCAATTCACGTACCTTTTATTATATCAGAATATAGTAAACCAACTTTTTCATATATGACCACTAAAATATTTTCAAGATAAGCAACCAAAAATCATTACAAAACATGATCCAAAGGTTTAGTGTCTTGGGAAAATTAGGACCACACATAACATTTAAATATTAAAATGTACACATTATTTAATTCCTTATTCTCTAGATTCTTAGTGTCCCACATTAACTCTTTATTATAATTAATCACCTGAGGATATGCATCAATAAAACAGGTGATCTAAAAGCACAGTAAGAGGATATATAAGATCATGAATAAATTTAATATGGGTATGCAGAATCATCCTCACAAAAACATATGCATTGGATAATCATCAAAATCATGAGAGGAAGAATTATATAAATGAGTTTAATGTGTAAATTTATAAACCATAAACCACATTTCTTAGTGTTTAAATAGTAAACATAGTTGCGCACAAAGAAATAACCTTCCATACGCAATATATGTGTGAATAATCTTAAAATCATCATAATTTTGAGTGAATATAGACAAATTTTCATCCATAATGAATATTATATCAGGCAATACAACATATTACCAAATGAACCAGAGATATACAAAATTTAGGGCATTCCCATTACATCATAACATTTACATAATCATGCACGCCTCATAGAACATATGGCATTAGATTCCATAAAATTACCCATTGAATGGAAATTAATTTAATGAGACTTCCATAAATAATAAAATTCATGAATAAAATTTTAATTTCAGAAAAATAAAAGTGTAATAAAATACTTGCTATAAGAATCATAAATATTTAGTGGAGAAGAATCAATATCAAGAGAAGTACAAGTTGTTTTTAGAAAGAATTGTTTATTTAAAAAAAATCATTTATCGTTATAATATATTAGAAAATAGTATATCCTAGAAAATCAATTTAGAATATATAAAAAAAATTATTAATACTAAAAGAACATCCACACAGAAATTGGGCATGAAATAGGAATGGACCAAATATAAAAATTTGGATCGAGAATCCTCTTTTCATATGTCTAAATGCTTTCTTAAATTTAATATCATGGATAACCAGATTAGATACAATAATTTATAAGTATATAACATTTTATATGTGTTTTTTATTTATTATAATTTTATTATGATATTTTATGTCCATTATAATGAGTTATAAGGTACAATTTTATTGATATTGGATTGTTCATTTATTGGTTTCCATGATATGTTGGTTTTTATACATGTATGGAAGATATTTTTTAATTTGAATACAAATGAAACATTGAAATTATATGTTATAAATTATCTAAAATAATTTTAATTGGACTTATATATTATTATATTTCTTTATATGAGGATGATTAATTAGATAAATGTTTATGACAAACATTTTGAATAGTTATGATTATTTTTTATCAAAACTAACTCATTTAGTTTTATAATTTAATATTATATATATAATTTAGTTATAGAACATAGAAAATGTTATTAAATACCGTTTAATATTATCTTCAACCATAAAAATTGTTTTATGTTCATATTTTAAAGTGGTAAATGAAAATGAAAATATGTCATCTTTGAAAGAGATAAATCAGCACCTCACAGATAAAGTTTTTATTTTTAGAAAAAAATGTAGGGGATAAGTGGTTTGAAACTGGATTATTGAATTAACCTAAATATATTAATGTATTTATATAAGATACTGGAGTTATCATTCCGCTTGTATTGGGGGAGTTGATGGGATAATAAGAGAATAAAAAATATGAAGAGAAGTAAAGAGGAAATTAAAGAGTGTTTTAACTCTCGAATTTTCTACTTGGGAACCACATTAGGGGAAATTTAATTGGTATTTTGTTGATTAAAAATAATCCTATACATGTGGGAATGGAATTTAGAAGAAGAATCAGAAACAATTTGACATGATTGAAGGCTTTGGAGGTGTGAGGATATGGGGTGGTGAGGGTGTTATTTATAATATGAGGAGGGGGAGTGTGAATGACTGTTTTATTCAATAGTTTATTATTTTGGATCTAGAATATGAACTGTTTTTATAAAAATAACTAAATTTATTAAGTGGAAATATATGGTTCTAGATTATTTGATTAAATCAACCGTACAACATCCACAAATCAATAATTCTTGTAATATCTAAATACATGAAATTAAAGTATTATACATTTCAATAAAAAATTAAAATATTTGAAAAAAATAACAAAAAATAACAATAAATATTTTTATATTTATAAAATTAAAAAATGTACTCTATTTTAAGAAAATAATTTTATAAAAATTAAAATTAAAATTTTTAATTAAATCCATCATTTATTTAAAAAATATAGATTTTGAAATTATAAATTATATTATGAAACATTATAATTTTAATTAAGGTCTTATAAAATTATATTACAATACTAACCCAACCAAATATTGATTTACGAATATAATTTATGAAAATAAATATCCTTTAAATGCATTATGTTAACTATTAAATTGTAAATTGACATATATGTTTGATAAAAATACCAACACTTAGTTTATAATTTTTTTGAAATTTTGTTACATATATTGTGATAGAATTAATAACTATTATCATAAATAGATTTTATACTTTTATTTACACATTCATGGATGGAGTTACTATTCCATGGGATGAATTAATTATCTTAATGTTCATGTTAATATTCCATGGGTCGTGTTACTATTTTATTAGGATACGTTCCTTAATATTATTAAATAATACTTATTTGATTATTTATTTTTGATAATTGTTTTTTTATTAGGATATTCATCATATTTATGTGTTTTATATTGTATTACATAATTTTATGAAGAGAAATAATTCCATTAAATTTTTTTTCAGGTCGTTACATTCTTCTCCGGTTTGAAATTTCTCCCAAAAAATTTAGTGATACATTAATAGGTGAGGTTATTTTTTCTTCATAACATCCTCTTGTTCTAATGTCAACTCTTTATATATATGTTTCTTCCCTAATAAATTGACTAGTTGAGTATTCTTGGTGCATAGAACATTATATCTATGATCTAGGTTCTTTATGGGATGCTCCTCATGTAAGATATCATTTTTAAAATGTACCACATCATGATTCAATACATGTGAGGCATCTAGTATATACTTTCTCTAGAGGGATACATGGACTACATTTCTTGCTTGATACATGGTAGGTGGATGTTCTTGTTGATAGGCCAAAACAAAAACATGATGAATAATATTTAAGGGTCTTATTTACATAGAACTCACATTTCTTTTCAACTAAAATCTGATGTCCATTCAATAGAGATATAAGGCAGAATACTATGTCTCCATCCTGGAGCTCTAGGTCTCATTGACTAATGTATAGATAGATCGTTTGTCAAAATTTCTTATCCTTGATGTGATGATGAATATTCCCACATTTTCTACAATTTCATCGACCATTACATGTCACATTTTATTTCATTCAACAACTTCATCCCACCATATTGGTGGTTTTCATCTTTTACCATAAATGTCAATATATGGAGCCATTTTGATTACTAAGTGGAAATAGTTATTGTAAGTTAACTCACCTAGCAGAAATTGTCTGTATGATTTTCCTTTTAAGCCTAATTAACATGATCTCAACATTTGTTTAAATTTTTGAACTCTATACTCTAATTGGACATCTGTTTGAGGATGATAAACCATACTGATGTTCTGATCAGTGTTTTGAAAATGATAGATATTTATCTAGAACATGGATGAGAATAATGTATCTCAATCATATAGAATCAATATTGGTCCTCTATGTATCCATAACACTTCTATAATTTATATCCATTCATGTGGATCTAGTTACAATTCATTTTAAATTTTGATAAAATGTTCTTTCATTATAATATGATTAACATCAACCCATATAACATTGTTTCTTTTATATGTCTTCAAAATTACAGTGATAAAGTCCATGTTGTGTTTTTTCTATTTTCGGTATGGAATTGGTAATTGTTTTATCATTAAATTATATATTTTTCATTCAAACATCACATTCTAACATACTATGAACTTTAATATATATCCAGTGATCTCTTTAATTATATGTAGCACTATTTTTCCTTTATGATATCCTGATATATCCTTGGGCTCCCTAGAAGAATAGAGAAGGTTGATATATGACTACCACTCAAAATCTCTTTATTTAACTGCGGATTAGACGATATACATTATCGTGACCCAACTCTTACAACTCCTTCCCCATTAATTTTATCCTCTAGTGAATTCTCCTTTTCCATATAATCAACCTACTTTTATATTTCCATACCATTTCATTGAGTATACATTATATTCTTTAAAAGGGATGGTTGTAAAATAATTTTAGAAATTATTGATGTAGCACCTTTGTCAATAATTTCAACATATATCATTTGGAAATCCAAGTAGAGTGGATCCTTCTCAATTAACATCATTGATAAAGTTGTAGGATTTATTATACTTAGCGAATTGTGAACATTATTCTCATTAGTAGGGGGATAATGGATTAAGTATTCATAATATATAATGATCATTAAACATATTCACTAGAATATATTAATATCCTTCAATAGGAATATATATTTAAGGATCTTATAAACTATATATATTTTACACATCCTCCCATAAAAATAATGTTTCTATATTTTTAATTCAAAGATCATAATTAGAATATTTAAATCAGGTGTGGAATAATTTTTTCTCATGTGTTAGCAATTACCGTGATGAGTAGACTAGAACTTTATCATTTTTCATCAGTATATAGCCTATTCACTTTTATGAAATATCACTATATACCATAAAGAGTTCCCGCAATTAATATAATTGATAGTATTGGCGCAGTGAAAAGTTTCACTTTTAACTCTTGGAAATAGTCATCATATTAACTAGTCCAAATTATTTTCATTATTTGAGTCATCTTGAATAGTGGGTTTGAAAATAATTACAAGTTATTGAATAATATCTTGTAATTCCTTTCTAGACCATGGAAATTTTTTATCTCTATTATAAATGTTTTCCTGGGTCACTCTCCGATTACATTTTTCTTAAAAGGGTCCATAGATATTCCTTTCCAAGTGCTGAAAATCCCCAATAATTATACTTCTTCCATCTAGAACAAACATTTTCTATACATTTCATATGGTTTATTCATTTTCAAAGACATTATTATAGTATCCAAATTCCCCTCACATTCCTCCTATCCCTTGGAGTATATGAAAATATCATCAATAATGTGTACTAAACAATTTTCAGGGTAATCTCTAAATACACTATTAATTTAGTCTATGAATATTTATGTTAAACTAGTGAGTCTCAAATCCATAACTATAATCTAAATGTTTACATATCTGATTCAAAAGGCTTTCCTGGGAATAATATCTTTTATAACCATTAATTGGGGATATCCCATCTGAAGTACCACCTTTGAGAAATAATTTTCCACAATTAGGTGATTAAAAAAGTCAACTATCAATGGAAGTGGATACTTGTTCATTATCATGATTTTTTATCTCATTAAAACTAATGATTATGAAGATCAATTGATCAATCTTTTTAATGAAGAGGACTGGTTCACCAAATAGAAATTCACATGGGCATATAAGACTCTTTTCCATATTGTATTGTAAGTATATTATCCTTTCCTAGATCTCAATTGTTGTAATTATATAAGGTTTCATTGATATAGGTTTGAGAAACATGAATATGTTCAATTGAGAACATTTCCTCTTGGTCAAGAGTAAGACCAGACAATTCTCCAGGAAACACATCCGTGTAGTCCCATACAATATGAATTTCTTCGATCATGATTCTCTCATTTGTAATAATAAATTGACATAGATATTATTTATCATAAATTATCAGTATCCACACATGAGATGATGATTCTTAATGAGATTCATCCTCCTCTTTATACTTGTACAACATAAGGGGATTCCTTGAGCTGTGAAGAGTGATCTCCCTTTCTTAACAGTTTGTGTTGGATTTGTTCAAAGATAGCTAATAAAATACCATAAATATTCACAAACACTACTAAAGGTTATATGAAAATATTTTATGGGTGATTCAGTCCAAAAACATTAAAATTTTATGAGTTATAAAAAATGAATGAATAAATTTCCCCTTTTCTGGTTCTCACAAATAACTCAACATCGTTTTTTGGTTTGGTTTTTAAATATTTCTACTAAACATTGTAGATATGAATGAATTCCTAGAACCAGAATCACATAGTAAATCATCTATTCATTAATTATTAACATACCGACCAGTCCCCAAATCATATTTGGGATTTACCTAAATTATGGTTATGGAATAAGCATTCCCTTTCTCATTTCGATTTGGTTTCTTTTGATTCTGATTAGCCATGATGACTCAAGGATTAGTGCACCATATTTTATAGTTCCCTTTCTCCCTAAAGATGATGTATTGAACCATGAGTGGTTCTCTCCATTCCTACCACAAAATTTCTTAATTTATTATGTATCTTTTACATTCATGATCATGGTGGCCTTATCTTCCACACATTAGGTATTTACCCATAACCTTGAATAAATTCTTGTGATGTTTCTTCCAACATTTTTTTGATCTATGTGTAGTGTTGTTTTCATTCCACCACATTCATATGATCCCCCGCCACTCAAAACTCTATATTTTATTTCTTATATCCATATCAATTGACAGAATTTTTCAAATTCAATTTCCACTTTTAGAGAACATTGAACAAAATATTCATAAATTCCAAGGACTCTAATTTCTAGATCCATTTAAAGGTGTGGATTTTATCCTCTAAATATTATGTCTATTATAATTTCATTTCTGATAACAAAATATGACACATAACTTTTAATACTTGAGAAATACTCATTGTAAGGAATGATATATTCACCTTTCATTTTCATAATCACTATAAATTATATATCCATATTCGTATGTAGAGTTCATGGAAAATTATTGTTAATAAATATTTTCTTAATGTATTTACCTTGTATTACTTCAATTTCATCCTTTTGATTTCTATTATTAATCAGCACCCAACAGTTGTTAGCCTCTCTATCTAAATGATAAACAAGTATACTCACCATCTCCATCTCAAAACAACTATGCATGGAAATAATATTCTCTATTGAGTTAAAAAACTACTCTATAACTAGTTTATCACTAGAACCACTATACAACAGTGGCCATTGATTCATAAAAGGCTCAATAGATAATTTATCCTTCTTAGTGGGAGGAATAAATAATATATTATTATGGTTATTGTTTATATTTTGAGATTGTTGGGAATTAATAACCACAAAATTTTGATCTCCACCTACCATGGAATTGTGGATGTCATTCGAGAAATGATTCTATGGTACCTCACATGGGATTTTGGCCTAGTTTTTTCGAGTTCCTAATAATTTCAAAATTTTAAATTATTTGAAAAAACATTATTTTTCTATTCATGAATAAATAATGTATTTTTTTTGTGAAATTAACTCTAAATGCGTATACTTTGGGATCCAAATGTTTTGAATTTTTATAAAATAAATATATTGGGTCCATAAATATAAATAAAACTATTTATGGGGTTTCACTAAATTTATCTAACACTAATTCTATAATTTACTAAAATATTTTCTAATACCAACAATATAGACATAAATTTTTCGTACATGACTATTAGAATGATTTATTAAAAAATTCCATAAATATATTTTAAAAATAAGATCAAACATTTTATTTTAATGGGGAAATTTGGACCATACATAAAATTTATATAATAAAACACAATTTATTTAATTATCCATTATAAAGTTTCTTAGTGGACCACTTTTAATAATTAAAATAAGTAATCACCTGAGGATATACATCAAAAAATGTGGTGATCTAAAATCTTATTAAGAGGATATATAAGATCATGAATCAATATATCATGGATGTGAATAATAATAATAATCATAACATAATAATGGGTTCATCATCATAATAATGAGAGTAATAATTAGAAAAATTCATGGCATTTTGTAATTCATAATCATGAAACATCACTTCTTAGTGGTCACATAACACACATAGTTGTGATAAAATCATGCATCCTCTTCACGCAAAACACGTGAGTATATTCATAACCTAATTATAATTGTAAAAAAATATTGAATATTTTTCATGTATATTTAAAATTATTTCATGATATAAATAACAATTCCCAATTCATTGGAGCACTATATAATTCAGGGCACATTAATCACATCATAACATTTACATTATCATGTCTATCACAATGAACTAATTACAATCTTTTCCATAAAATAAACCATAGTACCAAAATTGTTTTCATGATAATTTAATACCGAATATATTCATGAATAAACATTGTTTTTTCCAAAATATAAAGTTAATAACATACTTGATATAATCATCATCAATCTTGAGTGAAGAAGAATCAATATCAATAGAAGCAAAAGTTGTGTTTTAGATAGAAGTGTTCTTTTGAAAAAATAATTACTTTTATCAAAAAATAATTTTAGAAAAGTGTCTGTCCCAGAAAATAAAATTTAATAATTGAGAAATTACATTTGAAGAATATTAAAAGAACATCAACACTAAAATTAGGCATTGAAGAGGAATAACCAAATAATATAAAATTGGGGTTGAGAATGCTATTACCACATGTATAAATGCTTTCTTAAAACTGAAATCCTATATAATCATATAATATTATTAAATTAATTAATAAATAAAGTCTTATACTTGAATAAAATTTCATATAATTTTACAATGTTATTTTTCATCCATTCTGATGAGGTATATAGTTCAATTTTTTCATTCTGAGAGTGTTGGTTTCTTGGTTTCTCGGATTGGTTATGTTTTACACATGTATAAATGATCATGTGAAATTGAAATTATTATCCATAATTGAAATTATATGTTATTAATGAACATAATTTTTTAAATTATTATTATATATTTTTTTTCAATATATAATGAATATTCATTATATATAATGTTAATTATTATCATTTAGATCAATTTTAGTGGTTTCAGATAATAAAATTGTTTTGTTTTATTATTTAATATTATGTATATGTGTTAGTTAAAAAACATAAAAAGGTATTAATATAAATTTTAAAATATGTTTTAAAAATTATATTGTTTTTATGACAAGTGTTGAAGGTGGTAAAAAGAAACTGAAAACTTTTCATCCTTGATGGTGACAAATCAACACCTTAGAGTTGAAATTTTCTTTTTTTTGAATTAAAGGGAGTGGAGAAGAGGATTTATGATGGATTATTCCACTAATATAATAAAATTTAAGAATATATATAATATAACTATTTTATAATCCTACTTTTTTGAGAAGAGGTATGTGGCTAATATGAAAATAAAATAACTAGAAAATAAATTAAAAGTAAATGGAAGATGGTTTTACCACATGAATATATTCTCCTTGAGAAGCTCATTAGATGAATTGTATATGTTTTTATTTCGGACATCAATTCCTGGACATTGGATAATAGAATTAGTAGTATTATTGGGCATAAAATGGAAAATCATCACATATTTAGAGGTTTGAGGGGAAAGAGTGGTGTGGGTGGTATTTATAGTTGGATGAGAGGAGTGTTTTGGATTATTTTATTCATTAGTTTTTTAATTTGGATCAAGAATATTAATTGTTTTGATTACCAGGAAAAATATACTAAAGGGAGAATTAATTTTCAATATAATGTGATTACAACAACCAGACATCTTTTATGACACAATAATTCATGTATTTTTAAAATACAAAAAATTTTCGTATTTCAGTATTCACAAAAATTCATCTATTTTTGAAAAATCCCAAAAAATAAAAGTAATGTTTTTTAAGTGTAGATTTCTAACAAGATATCCATTTTAGTAAAATAATTTTCTAAATATGTGATATTTAATTTTTATTTAAAATTGTCATTTATTTTAAAAATACTGATTTCAAAATTCTAACCTATTTTAAGATACTTTGAAAATTTAACTATGGTCTCATAAAATTATCTATTAATCACAATAAAACAAAATAATAATCTTTAATGTTAATTTTTTGAATAAATATATTTTAAATTATTATATTAATTATAAAATTATAAATAGCCATTTATGTTTTATAAAAATATGAATAACTAATTTATCATTTTAAAAACACTTATTAAGTTATAATATGATATACTTATATAATATAATCATTTATAAGATGAAAAAAATTACTTATATTTAGTGGAAGCTGAGATATTATGTAATGGGTTCTTTTTCTTGAATTTAATTTTATAAAACATATTTCATATTATCATACATTATAACTCTGATATAGTGTTATTATTTATTAATAAATTTCATTTTAAATATTTATATAATTTAACAGGTTTGAATAACTATACCATTTTCATTCTTTAAATAGGCTTCAATTCAATGTATACCTTTTTGTAAGGACTCATTTGTCTCTATTTTTAATTATAAGCGAAATGTTCAATATTTCACACAATCACTGATTTTATATGGTTTATTAATTTACTAAATGACCTTATGTATAATTACTATCATTCATTTGATGATACTAGAATTTCTATTTCTTTTTAACTATCTTAAATTCTTTTTATTCGTATGTTACCCTTTCCATAAAACATTATTCTTCAATCTCATTTTCAAATCATATTTTTTTAAATAAAATAAATCTTGGTAATTAATATATTCATTGATCGTAAAACCACCAGAATTGTATTCTCCTATATTATTCTTGGAGTTTTTCATATTTTCTCAGTATTTTTCAATCATCATACATAGTTTACCTATTGTAAGAGAAACTGACCCCACCACATATTTTCTGTTGGATATAAATCCCTTTCTGATGGTATTAATTATATTATTTATGAATGTCATTATATATAAATTACAAAATTATTATGTTCATATTATATTTCATTAACATTTTAAAAGGATTTAAATAAAATATTAACATTTTTATATGGATCCTTTTCTATAACTATTCAACACCATATATTTTTTTGTATATTCCATATAAATATACTTTTTCAATGTTTATTCATTTCATATAGAACTTCCTATAATTTGTTTTTGTTCTATAGCGTATATTTATTGTCTTTGTTTTATACTTTTTTATATTTTAGTAAATTTTTTAAAGGTTAAGATTATTTTTTATTTCCATAAGTTTTTTTGAAATTATCTTAAGAATTTGTTTTTTATCTATGTTGATATATTTTTGAATATTTTAAACATGACTAAAAAAATTAGAAAATGATACTATACAAATTATTTCACAATATATATTATATAAATTTTTCTCTATCAGTGTGAGGATCCATCACTTCCTTTTTCTAACATAATCATTCAATGTGTAAAAATTTGATATTTCTCCAAATGCCTTTCCTAAGTGAAAAAACTATGTATTATATGTATGATTGAATAGAGTTCACCATGATTCAATTCATCTATTAATTGGGGAAATTGTCATCTTGAATGTATTCCAATACACTATATGATGTTATTTTGAGGAATGATTACATAGAAATATATTAAATTTATTAATTATGGAAATTTGGACAATCCATGAACATATTATTTCAATAAATATGTTTAGTGATTAATAAGTCATGTTTAATATGTATTTTATACTATATTTATTCCATTATATTATAAATTAATTGGAAATTATTATCTGTTGGTTAGGGCCGTAATAACCCCTTTTGTATAAATAGAACTAATGGGACAATCTAACATTAGTATATGGTGTATGAAAACCCATTTATTTGGTTTTATTAAATTATTTCTTAATAGAAAAAAGTTTTTATGGAATATATATTTGAAAGAATGTAATTGTTTTACAGAATAACTTGAAAGTTTCAAAATTATTAATTCAATCACGATAAAATTCATTATTATTTTCAAAGTATTTATTTATGTATATAATTCATGGATTCGTTTTTGAAGAATGTGTAATAAAATATATAGAATTATTTTATAATAATATAATTATTGTTATATTATTAATGATTGTTTTGTTATATAATATTTTCTAGTAAATGATTTCCCTTCATTAGCATTTGATCTCACCAAAATAATATTACCATTTCACTAGTTTATTAATAGATGTATTAAAAATGATATTTATATACAAAATTTACATGATTTGAGAATTTGAGGATATGTTGATGAATTTTTGATTAAGTGGTTCCTATGGTTGTGGAAAAATTGTATATTCCATGAGAAAAAAGAGTTTTATTAGTTAATTATGTATCTTAATTATCAAAATCATTATATAATAATTTTGATAAATTAATTTAACATTCCTTTTGGTAATTTTATGCAATTAAACTCTTTGAAACATAATTTTTCTATTATTTTGGAATTTGAATCATATCCATTTTTATGAAGATCTATCAGACCTAATTCATTGTATTCATCTTTATCTGTTTTAGAAAATA
Source organism: Viscum album (assembly GCA_963277665.1). Lineage (NCBI taxonomy): Eukaryota > Viridiplantae > Streptophyta > Magnoliopsida > Santalales > Viscaceae > Viscum > Viscum album. The sequence continues at coordinate 2,101,670,908 of OY728140.1, read as the reverse complement.
GAATCTAAAATAATTAGCAATAGAAATTTTTTTTGATGAATTTTTTATTTTTCAATAATTAGTCAATGAATGAAGTTGTTAGGTTAGAAATAGAAAATTTGTTGACTGAAGAATTCATATCCTTAATTAATAGTTTTTTATATAATGTTAATTAAGGAGTTATAATTTTTTTTAAAAAAAATCATATGATGATTTTTTGATCAAGAAGTTCTAAAAATAATTATAACTATCCTGATAAATGTGTTTAATTCAAATATGGGGAGGTTTGCAAAACCTCAAAGTTGTAGGGTGAATAATTCCACCGTAATAATAAATTCTATCATAATGATAATTTCATTACAATTAAAAATTCATCGTAATAGTAATTCGATAATAATGTGAAAATCCATCATAATGGGTATTTAATCGTAATGAGAATTATATCATTTCGAGGATTCAAATGGACTAATGATAATGGAATATCGTAATGAATTGCAAAGGAAATGAAATTTTTAGTGATATGAGATGGAAAATGAATTAGTAATCACTAAGAAGGATACACAATTCATATTCACTATGAATGTTATAGATTCATAATGTTTTGATTATGAAGAAGAATGAAAAATAAAATTGAAGATGTTTTATAATTAGTAAATGTGGTCAAACATAAAATTTAATTTTGACTAAATCTAAGAAAAATATAAAGAGGATTGAAGAAGTAAAAATTGATTTTTAAATGTGACATATTTTTAGTGATTTTAAATTTTAATGAAGCGGTAAATGTTTTCACATTTTAATATTTTTTTCTATGTCCCTCATAAATACATTCTTAGATCATTCATTCATTGTTTAACTTTCACACTATCTAAAAAGGAGAAACACTAAAGAAACCATGGGAATGTAATTTTCATCCTGATATCATATAATGAGGATCCAACAAAATAATGTTTTCTTACCTGATTGGTCATGATTTTGTTGAGAATATCGTATAAAGTCGATCAGATTTGGAAGATTGTGTTAACAAAATCTGACAAATAAATGCTCTATATGGAGTTTGAGTAGAGTTTAATTTTTCATATCATGAATGGGATCATTACATTAATTCCCTCATTTTGATATAATTGAATCTAGACTGATCATATTGAGATTATCATATATAAACTCATTAAATTTAGAGAATATGATCCAGAATAATAAAATTGGTAAAATTGGATCCATCCAATCAGACCGAGGATTTTGACTAATCAATTAGGAATCAGCTTCCAAAAAGTATTTTTTTTTTCATTTTTTAGTAGAATTATTTAAAAATAAAATATTTTTAACCTGAAGGGAGTCTTTATAATAATTCTTACAAGGATATGGAAACTGTCTAATGGGATTTGTTACAATTTGTATTAATATCTTCAAAATAGTTGATTTACATAGACCCAAAGGAGTTACTAGGACAAGGATGTATGTTCTCACACCAAGGCTAATCCGTATAGATATTGTGTTCTTTACATGATTTAATATTAATTCATGGATGATTATTTACTAAATATTTTTAGCAAATAAATCATAAATTGTTAGAGAGGTTATTTTTTTCATTGTTTTGAAGCTTATAAAAAGTGAACAATGTATTTAACCACACCTTTTCTGTTTTATTATATCTGTTAGAAGATCAATTACACTAATATGGACACTTCCCTTATCGATAACTTATTTAGGATAAGTTTAATTCTATTAGTAGTATAGGAATTATTATGTTTGATGGAAAAAATAATATAGATAGAAAAATAAAGAGATTTCATATCTCTAATCTCAAGGCCTAGTAGTTGTTGATGTTTTTACTATTAGCTTTCCAACTATTGAAAAATATTGTCATATAAAGTTTGTAGATAAGAAAAATATTAAATTTCAAGGAATGTATTGAAATATAATCCTTATTTCCTTGTCAAATAATTTTTATTATAAGGTGATGGGTCTCAATGCATTAAAAAGTATGTTGTAAAACATGGAATTATTTTTTGAAGGGAATACTAATATTAAACAATCAATGATATAAATCTAGCATAATAAGTATAAGGGAATCATAAATAGAGATTAAGAAAAAATTTATGAATACTTCACAAGAGTGAATTAATTTTTTTTTGTAAAATTAGAGGATTCAAAGATGTCTTGGATGATTTTACAATTCTTAAGAAACGTAAGATAAATTTTCCCGAATTTATTAGCATTGAAATTTCTTCTTCAGAATATTTGGATAATTCATATCATGATGAATGGAATAACATAAATTTCTCTTATATAATGAGGAATGATCAATTGTTTAAAATGATAATGAAATATGAAATGACCTTTGAATCTCTAAGAAATATAAAAATCTATGATTTTGAAGATATTGACCCTTGTGACTGTGAAGATAAAAATAATTACGATTTTAATGATAAAATTAGGTCTCTTATATTTATGAATTATCTTATAAGAATATTAGAGTATATAGGTAATCATACTCCCAATTGTTTTGAGTGCTGTAGAATCAGACACATTGCTCTGAATTTCTAAAAGAAGTAATTAAGAGAATATAGAGATGATTCCGATAAAAAAACTCAATGTAAGAACTATAACAAAAATAATAAAGTAGAAAAATAATCCAATATATAAAAAAATAATCATAATAGAAACAAAAAAAGTATGTTCAATATGAATTTTAAATTATAATCAACTAAAAACAATTCTTCTGATGATAAAAGTTCAGAAAAATTTAGAATCATTACTTCCATAGGTGATAAAATATAATATTCCTCAAACAGTGAAGAAGGTTGTAAAGAATATTATATAGTGTTTCAACTGATTATATATCTCCTTTCATGTATTGAGGAAAATATTCTCATTAAATAAATTAATATAATTAATAATAATTTGGAAAAAGTTGTAGATGGAATAAGTGATGTCAAAAAGCATGAGGATGAATATGTTTAGAAGATCTTATTATACAATATATGAATTTTTGAACATGTAAAAATGATTGAAGATCCAAATAAGATGTTTTTTATAATGAAGAATATCTAAAAACGTTTCAATAAGAATTTATTGAGTCCAAATATAACTTGAGTAAGATAAATGTAGACATCAATAAATCTTCAAAAGTAAAATACACGACATATAAATTTGATGAGAAGGATTAATATGAGAATTAATTGAAATATTCTCTTACCAAAAATAATTTTCCGTCTAATTATTTTCAAATTTTGGGTAATGGAAGATGACATTCCAAAAAATGGACATAGAAAGGATGTGGGAACCTATGAAATCTAAAAGACTATAAAACTCACTCAAAATAAAATATGGGCCATGTCTTGAATATTTGTGAGATAAAATAATTTAAAAACCACATCAAGGCTTCTACAAATAAATATAATTCTTAAATAAAAAATAAAAATTTTAAGGCTATTACCTGTATTGTGTAATTTTTTCAAACATGAAATATACTTTTTTGAACACTATATCTCAACTAGGAAAAATATTTGAGAAAATAAAATGAAATATTGGAAGTAGAATGAGTATCTTTCTTATCTTTTATAATGTTGAAAGAAAATATCAATTTATCAAATACACTATAATAAAAGACCTACTTTAATGTTTAGAATACATTTTTGGATATGTGATTAGGCCGATCATCATACTGAAATTTTTATGATACTCATTCCAGAAAAAGATTATTATAATAGAAAAGAAGCGAATGGTGAAAAGAATAATTTTGATGACATAGTTTTTGTTGTTGAGACAACATTGAAATAAATTAAAAGGAACAAACCATAGATACTTGGAAGTGCTTCTTCTTCAACTATGAAATGTGATATATAAATTTATAAAGATGTTGAATGTTTTGATTGAGGATCAATTAACTTTTTTAATGATATTTCCATAAAAATCAATGGAATCAAAATTGATTATACTGAAGATGAAAATATGAAATATAAGGATGTTTTATTTGATAATGGGATTAAACATAACTTATAAGTGTAGTTAAACTATGTGAAAATGGAATAAGAGTTGTTTTTAGAAAATATTATTGTATCACAAAAATTATGAAAGATGGAAAATTCATTACAAAAGGAGAAAGAACATGTTAGAATATCTTCCAAATTGGATAATTCAATAACTCGTATTACTTTACTGTAGAAGATAAAAATAAATTATGACACCAAATTATTAGGAACCATTGAAATAAATTTATGAGCATAATTTATATGTTTATTTTGTTCAAAAAATTCTAGAATTTAAATTAATTTAAGAAGATGTTTTTGTAATTTTTTAAAAAGGGATGATGGCTAAAAAAATCTTAAAAGAGTTGATATTAAATCTACCAGACCACTTTATCTTATTCATTCTGATTTATGTGTAATGATGAGACATAAAAAATGATATTTATACATTATCACTTTTATTTAGGATTACACACTAATTACAAAAAACATTTTTATGAATCCCAAGTAATGGGATGTTAAACTGGTCAAATTCCTTAAAAAAGATGTTGAGAATGAAATTCGAGTTTCCATAAATAATTAGAGAAACTTAATAATTGTTCAAAATTAACAAAAAAAAATTGAAACATATATGATAAACCATGCTATCTGACATCATAATACTGCTCACTATACACTATAAAATTAATCATGTAGCATAATAAAGGAATACAATTATGGTGAAAATTTAATGATGTAATTTTGATGAATACAAACATTGAAAAATACATTCGAGAGAATATATTTGTACTGCAATAAATTATTTGAATAGATTCATTTTGATACCAAAAAATAATATAACTCTACATAAAAGGTTGTATAAGAAAAAATCGTCTTTAAATTACATCAAAACTTTTAGAAGTCCATGTTTTCTAAAAAAAGCAATATTTGGGAATGTTAGATGATAATTTTGAGGATGGAATATTTATGGGTTATTCACCAAATGATATAATTTACAAATATTTGAATAAATGTTTATAAAATTTCATGGACTCATATGATGTGTAGGTAAATGAAAGTAAAATTTCTTTAACCAAAGTTGATGAAAATGTTGATGAGGATAAACTGGAAAATTCGAAAAATAGTGAAATTACTTCAAAATATCCTTATCATGATTAAAAAGAATATTGTGATAAGAAAATATTAGTTGGGAATTTTAAATTGGAATTTCACACCATAAAAAAACTTGTTAAATATGAAAACATTATTAGAAATCAAAAAGCATGATTTAGACTGGGAAGAAATTTAGAGTAGATAATCATGCTTTACTTATATCAAAAGTTGAGTCGGGATCAATTTTGAGTGGATATTCAACATAAAGAATGTGTGCATGCTATAAATGAAGGGTTGGATTAGATTTAGAATAATGAATCAAGGTATCTTGGTCCACGTCTAGAAAATACAAAAATTTATTAAAACAAATTGGCATCATAGAAAAATTCTATAAAAGTTAATAAATTAAGAATGTATTTTTTATAAAGGATATCCATAGGTCGAAGTTGTGAATTTTGATGAAACATATTCTACTATTTCAAGGTTTGAAATAATTCGAATGTTTCTTGAAGTAGATTTACATCAGAACTACACTATTGGTTTTTAGTTTGGGAGGATGAAAAAATGTATATAAATGGAGGAAGCATTACATTGTTTGAAACAAGCTCTATGTTATTATTATTTTAATTTTTATCATTATTTGAGTATATGGAACCTTTCAAAAAGAAAAGTTAATAAGAAAATATATATATATAAGGTGTTGACTGTAAAGCTCAAATTTTATTTATTTATGTGGATTATATAATTTCTTATGGGGATTGAGAAGATGTATGTAAAACATATGTAAAAGAAATTTAGAAAATTTTGGAAATGTCCATAATGGGAGAATTATCGTCTGTCTTTAGCGTACAAGTTCAACAAAAGGAAAAATATTTTTTCTTATCTCATTAAAATTATGCACAGGAATGGTTAAAGATGTATAGGATTCTAGAAACCAATGATTTTTCAAATCATATTCTTTTGAGAATAATGTTAAGTAAAGATGAATTTGGAACATGTTTGAATCAAAAAGAATTTTAGAATAGGATAGGAAGTCCTCATTACCTTACATCCATAAGGTATGATATTTTTTTATTGTGACTTTGTGTGCTAGGAATCAATGTAATGTGAATGAATTACAAATTTTGACAGCAAAGAGGATTAATAGATATGTCAAAGGAACAAAATCACATGGGTTGTTATACAAATGAAATGATGAGACAATGTTTCATGGATATATTTATGCTGATTGGGATGGAGATTGTAAAAAAATCAACCATAGGATAAATTTTTTTTCTTGGGTGAATGTTGTGTGAATATGAATATTTAGAAAAAAGTCAGTAACATTGAGCATAGATGATTCTGATTATGTCACACCTACTCAAGATTTCACTCAAATGTTTTAGATAAATGTTTAATTGGAATATTTGAATGTTAAAGTTTCTAAACCAATGAAATATATTACAATAATCAGTGTGTAATTAATATTTAATAGAATCATATCAAACATTCACTATCAAATAAAATTGACAAAATATGTCAATTTATAAAAGTGAATGTATCTATTAGAGATGTTTTTCTTGAATACAATTCAATAAAGTATAATTTTTATGATATCTTTAATAAAAAATCCAAATTAAATGATTGTGGAATTAAGGATAAAACGTCATTTTCATAATCCTCCCTTGACTTCCTATGAATTATAGGGAATAACCCCCACAGTTCTTTGGACTATGTTGAAAAAGGGGTAGAAAAAGTATCAATTTTATACATTTTAAGAAGTTTTAAATTATAATTATTCAATGAATATGATGTTATGGTTATCAAATAATAAAGTATCAAAAATTAAAAGTGATAGAAAAAGAAATTGAGAGAAGAAAAAGAAAAATGTAAGGGGGTTTATCATTCCATGGTCACAAAATTTTATTCTTTCCATGGGATGAAATTCACTATGAAACACTACATTATCATGGATACCCTCATTTTTGAATGGATGGGTTTTGATAAAAGTCAAAAAACACAAGTTTTAAAATATTATAGAGAGTTGTAAAATTTACTAACAAGGATTTCCAACAAACCCAAATGGGAATTTTGAAAAACAGTTCTGATAAATTGTTTTCAAAAACGTATTTACATTTTTTGAAAACTAACAAACATGAAAAATAATATTTTTGTGATTCAGGAATGAGACCCTTATCCACCAAAATAAAGAATCATCTCACTGAGAGAAATATATTAATCTGCATCGATTTTAGATCATTGGATCCAAAAGAATCAGAGGTAGAATTTTTTGTTATCAAAATGTTGTATTTATATATAATTAGAAAATTAATGTAGTTTTAGAGTTATAAAGAAAAACATTTCTAAGTGAAGATGTTGTATTTTTGCTGAAGATGTTTTTTTTGACGAATGTGATGTCAGGAGTTAGAATGTTTTCATATTTTCTATGCTAAATCAGGTGACGCTTTTCAGATCAAGAGGTTCTCCCAAATCATGAAAATAGTCGTGATAATTTTTTTTGGTGATATAGTGGAGAGTTGTGAAGAAATTAAAAACTTTAGAGCGAATAATTCCATAATAATGAGAAATTATATCAAAAAAATAATTTTATAAAACATGGAATTTCATCTTAATGATATTTCCATAGTAATAGGAAAATCCATCACAATGGGAATTCAATCATAATTATAATTCCATTATTATGAGGATTATATCTTATTTAAGGAAAAAAATATTATAATAATCAAAGAAATAATGAAAATTCATAATGATCTACAAATGAAATAGAAATCACAACCACTGATAAGAATATATATTTCAAAATCACTGAGAATGAAACATTTTAATAAGTAGTTGATTACAACGTAGACTCAAAATGAATAATCCAGATATTTTATAAAGATTTCAAGTGGTAAATATGTAATTCATTTTTTCTTAAATCTCAGAGATGTATAAGGAGTATTGAAGAAGTCCAAATAGAATATTAAATGTGAGATATTTTTTGAGATTTTGAAATTTTTGGTAGAAGGGAATGGGTTCATGTGTTCATTTTCATTTATATGTCTCATCTAAAAACTTTCTCATATCATTCTTTCATTGTAAAAATTTTACGCAAGAAGAAACGGCAGAGTGCTGATGAAATAAAGTGAAATTCATTACTCGATAAAGATCTCAAAATGAGGATCAGACAGTTAAATATGTGTTTAGTATTTTGAGAATGATCATATTGAGAATGTCATATTGAGTTAATAATATTAAGTAGATCACATGGACATGATCAAATAGAAAAATACTGAAATGATATTATGATAAGAGTTTTAGTTTTTAAAATTAAGAAAGAGTTCATTGTATTGACTCCATTATATTGAGAGAATCAGATCCATACACATCATATTATGAGAATCATATCTAGATTCATCATAATGAGAGAATCAGATCTGGAATCATTAGAATGAAAAAATTAGATCGAACCAAATTTAAATAAGGATTCGAACGAAGAAATTATAAAGTAATTTCAATAAATTTGATATAATTATTTATATTAGTTTTTTTCTAAGATTTTTTTTAAAACTGATGGGATGTTGTATAATCAATCTTATGGATATGTATAAGTTAAAAATTAGAGTTCGAAAATGTTATATTCACATATCCATAATTGTGGATTTCTATAGACCCATCAGAGTGGCTATGTTTTGGATGTGGGTTCTAAAACTATGGTTGAACCATGTAAATATTTTGTGCTTTAAATGATTTATACCTTTTTCATGCACGTGTATTTACAAAATATTAATATGGAAATAAGTATTAATAGGCTAAAAGTGTTATGTTTCTAAAAGGATTAAAATTAAAAAAAAGTGAAACTCTAATTCAACCTCCACACACATAGTTGTCATTCTATCCTTTGAAACATGAATCTCTAACCCTAAATGGTCATTTGAATATATGAAATAAAATATTTCATATAAGTCAAGTAATTATGATAAAATTATGTATCTTGTATGAAATTTGATATTAAATATACTATATATAGTATGTGTTTTGTGTACCAGATTGAGGTATACAAGTCTGGCGCTATACCAAAATTTAGGTTTTACTACTTTGATAAATGATATTGTTTATGATGTAGATTTAAATTCTATTTTTCCCAAAAGAAATTATTATCTAATATCATTTCATAGAGAATATTTTTTGGTAGTATAATAGTATAAACCACTATAATTTACAGTCACATAGAAATATAACTAGAAAATTTTTAGTATATGATCTATAAAAACAAAAAATCCAAGAAATGAAATTATGAAATAATTGTTGATATGAAAATAAATTAAAATTATCTTCTAAACTAGATAATGATGATTTTTCCTATCATCCTCCATAACTGGTTCACATTGATTTCTTTAAAAATATTATAATTTTTATTTTTAGTGGAAATCACTATGAATATAAATTTTTTGATGACTTTTAAATATTCACATGGTTATTATTTCTTGATAAAAAAGTTAATATTCTTGTTATTTTGAAAAATAGGAAAAAGTATTGGGACCCTTAAAAGATATACCATTAAAAACTTCATAAGTGATCAATACTATAAATTAGATAATTAATACTTGGAGGATTTATGTTAACTACATGGTTATACATGTTATATATATATACCTATAAAATCTAATAATATGAGGTTATTGAAATGAGAAACAAAAATCTTTATATAATATCCCTGAATATACATAATGAATATGATTAACCTATTTTTAAGGTCATAATCAATGCATATGTATTTTTATGTAATTAATAGAGTAATGATAAAAAAGATAAGTAAGTATCAATAGGAATTATGGATTGGTATAATACTATTTTATAGTCATGTTATTGTTTTATGGTGTAAAAACATAATTATTAGTAAAAGAGAGAATTCTAAAGAATTGTCACCAATGAGCAATGAAAGAATATTCTAGGTTTATAAACTTATATTAAATCACAGAAATTACTTAATATAATAACCAATATTTTAGAATAACATTTCCATATAACATTTTTTGAGTCATATATTATAGAATCTAATGATACATTATACGACCTTGGTGATGGTGTTTCAAATAGAAGATTCAATAATAGCCTTTAGTTTACATTCCATACAAATGATTTACCTACTAAATTTACTATTAGAGAAAACACAGAACATTGTAGCCTCTAAAACTCATTTAATAACTATACACATAAATTAATATAAATTTTAGGATCAATAAGTGCAATCCCATAAATGTTATTATATTCATCTAGAAAATGGTTCTCAAATGATGGAATCACATTGAAATAGGTTCAAAAAATAAACATACATTTCTATGAATTAACTAAAGAACATTAAAGATGAAATTGTTGAGGTTAATTTGGTAATAGTAATGAAATAAAAATATAATTAATTTGAATTAACAATGTATGAGTATAAGTTGAGAGACCCAAAAACTACATTTCTATTGTCACTAAATGGATCTCCAAAAAATTTTGTTCAATAAATAATAATAATTTGAAACAAATAATGATCGGTTACAAAATATTATTTTCATGAAAATGTTATAGATTATAACCAAATCTTTTCAGAAGTATATTGACTTGAAGTCGTTATAAAAATAATAGAATATTCAGGTAATCATAATTTCAACCAATATCAAATAAATGTTAATAGTATATTTCTAAATTCTCTTATTTGGGAGGATTTTCTAGAATAACTTTATTTCTTAATTTAATAACTTTTTAAATCAAGTTTTTTAAACATTTATAATAAATTTATTTTTTTAAATGATCCTTGAACTTGGTATGATAGATTCATATCATTCTTGATTTCAACGGTATTTTAAATAGTTATATATAATCTTATAGTATTTATTAAAATACATGTTTGATCAGAGAAAATAATATAATTCATAGTTTTCATATTTAAAGAAATATTGAATGTTTAGAAAACAACTAAAAAGAAAATATATCATTTATTATGTTTTGCATTTTATATCTCTAAAATTTGGTATACTCCAATGAGTGCAACATGAAAACTAAAATTTTGTGAAATTGTGATGCCAATTGATCAATCTATTTATAGATATATTGTTGTGATATTAATATAATTAATTAATATATAGAGTTATATTATTATTATTGTTTTTTTGTGTGTGTATGTGATCTTTCTCTAGAACACCCCAGGAAATTACATTTCAATTATTTTAAAATAATTTTTTGACTCATAAAAAATAACACCAATTTTGGGTTGTTCATTACTTGAGGGGATGTATCTAAATTGCTAACATATTCAAATACATATTTTTTTCATGTATATTTTATAGAAAAATAACATTTATATCATGTCATTTATTTAGAAAAAAATATGTTATCTTGGTGCAGTAAAAAGAAAAATCTAGTCTCATTTTATAATACTGAATCCATGTACAATGTTATTGGTAGTTGTTGTGCACATTTTGTATGAATGAAATTAAAATTACATTAATAAGGATTTCAATTACATGTTTTCCTAATAAAATATTATAATAAAATTGATATAAATATATATAAGAATCTTTCCTCTCAATATTGGACAAAATATTGATATAATATATCGCTTTTTGAGAGATCAATTTCCAAAAGGGTAAATCATTATTAAATTAATTATCAATGGAAACAATCTCACTAAATTTATCAATAATCCTTAAAATATGGAATCTCAAATTTATATATAATATTTAACAGTTACTATTAATTATTCTTAATTATTATTTATTATTTAAGATTAATTTTTAGTATTTTTAGTCACAACGGTTGCCGGTTAACATAATTCATAAACATCTATGGGGTCTATTTATGTGTTAATTAAAGCTACCATGACTGTCTATGTTGTTGAATGATTTCCATGTGATGCGTTAACCAAACATGACCATCCTGAGTGAATATTGGGAAAAAGTCAAAGTTATTCAAGCCACTAAGATTTAATATTTATATAATCTGTTCAATGTTATAATTATATTACACATATTAATTTTATTTCAATATTACCATTCCCTAAATGAATTGATATTCCCCATTTCATAATTTTAAATCTTAATCTCTTTGAATAACTAAGTAATATTTAAGACACACCTTTTATAAAACCTCTTCTACTCTTAATACTTATTGACATGGAGCCTTCCAACCCTCACTCCAAAGATAGTGCATAGATAGTGAGAATTTAATTTCTCACATTCTAATAAAAATCTTACTCTAATATAGGGATAAGTTGTATAAATAGAATCTATTTACCTGCGCATTCTATATCACTTAATCCATTTGCTAGTCCAATATAAATAGATCAATGTTGAGTGTTTACAATTGAGAAAAAATCTAATATTGAAAGGGATTAAACTTTAATGTTGGAATTAATTGTTTATTACAAATGAATAACATTTATATATATGATTTTTATTGTTCTCAATTTTAATATTGAGTGATAAGATGATTTAAATATATATTTCATTCGAAAATATATAAATGGGGAAGATATCATATTTTCATTGATGAAGTGGGGAAATTTCTGATGGCTTCACATGAATGTGATATTTTGGAATACAGGAGATATTATTTATTAGCCTATATGTGTTATATGTTTTATATATCTATTGATGGAAAAATGGTAATGAAATGTAGAGGATACCAAATTTCATTGAATTAAATGAAGAATGCATATTATTGATAAATATCATCCAAAATAAAATATTACCATGGAATGTATATTTTTTATTACGAACCACAATAATGTATTATTTATATATATTTGGAATAATACAGTTCACATAAGTCTACCTAGACTCTAGAAGGGGCTTATGAAATAAGGTGTTTTGTCGACTTCTATTTTCATCTCTCTGTCATTCAAAAAATCAATTTTTAATTTATTTATTTTTAGGATAAAATTATACTAGGGTAGATTAATTTTATATCTTCAGGTGGGATATAAATAAATTGGACTATCTATAAGAGAATGATTGTTAATTGAAAATAATAGTATAAGTCCCCAGCCTTAATCCTTACTTAATCTCGAGTTATTACATGATTACACATTAAGGATCTTTTTAGGTTTAGAGTTTTAGAGAATTATATCATAAAACATGCATTACATTCCACATTTAACCAAAGTGGTCACATAAAAGATAGTATTCATTTTTCCAATCAACGGAAACATATTTAAAATAAAACATGGATTCTTTCTTGACACTTCCTTGACAATATCATCATATCATGTAGCATTCCCTTGACCTGTGAAAAACATTTCAAAAAATTGGGATGAGCAAAAAAATCTCAGTAAGGGTTATAAAAATATGGAAAGAAAACATGAGTACATATATACATAAGAATGAAATCATACTTTACCCATAAAACATAAGCACATTAACATACCTCATCAAATCATGAATAAATAATAGAAATCATATTACATAAAGGTAACTTGATGCATTCATAACATTCTTACGTAGGGAGTAACCCTCTTGGTTACGTTTGGAATACCCATCAAAGTATATTCCCTAAATCTCTTTGGAGAAACCTTAACGTTTAACTCCTACGCGTTACCCATTGCATTGGAGAGCTATATCGGGCTCACATGCCCTTATTTTATCACAAAACCATCCGTTTTCATAACAATGCCCAAGAACCATAACATAATCGTATCACATAAAACATGCATAAAGGAAACATAACATTTCCACATTTCAATCACAAGATATCAATACAACACATTGATAAAAAAAAAAATTTGAAATCAATTTTCAATACCAAAATAAAAGAAAAGTAAAACATGGTATTTATTTTTCATGTTGAAAAAATGTATGGCTTGTAGAGGAAGCCGAAACTCAAATAATGGTCACGGTGGAGGAGAAGTCATTGTCGCCAAATAATTATGACAAAAAAATTCCCTTTTTTCATTTAGAAAAACGGTTCGTATAAAAAAGATTCATTTTGGATAAATTTAAAAGTCAAAGGGTTTTATACACCATATAAACGAAGGTTGTGTATAAAACAAAATATGCCTCAATTAAAGGAGATTGAGACGAAGTCCCATTCCTCAGATCCGACTTGACTCGATCGTTCCTTAACATCCTGAATAATAATCATGAGTTAATTTATACTTTCTTAAGAACCTTTTTCAAGTTAATTATTCCTTTTATATCAATTATTACCATGTCATGAACACTATGTAATTATTTAAGTTAATAACGGTCGTTTTAACGATCATTGATACTTGAGTCAAAAATAAAATCTTTATAATTACAAGTTGTTCATGTATCCATTATATCCAGAGTTATACTAATGATTTAGATATCATATATATCATATATATCCAGTATATACATGCATTTATAATATTACATAAAGTTTAGAGGTAAGAAATGAAATGCACCGTTCATGGAGACGGTAAGCCATACGTACGCATGAACGCTACTTTAATTTCTATTTCGTATATTATGGAATGAAATCATAATGATATAAAGGAATATTATAATTAAAGTATAATATCATATATAATATCATTAATTACATCCTTTATAGGTCCCACATATGGTATTAACGAATCAAATCACTTTGAGGGGGCGGTAGTCCGCACTTCCTAAAATGTAGATATCATGTTTACCCATGATGGAAACCATGAAGGTATGCCATAAATGAAAAATACAGAAGCTTAAGAAAAAAATAAACATATTATATATCATATATAAATATAGTGTCATCTTAATTTCCACCTTTCAAGGTGTTAAAATAATATTGAACAATCATCATTTCGTGAGGCAGAAATTCACCATCCACGGAAACACTATGTTATTTAACCATTAGATGCATGTGTGTGTACGTGTAGGTCGAATCCTTCTTATAAAAACATCCTAATATATGGAAGATACTGGTTTTTTTACAAAATAAAAGAATAAAAAGAGTTTAAGGGGTTGGAGAAGCAAAATAATACATAAGCACACAAGAGAAGACACAACCTTTAAATCGGGTAACTCTTTTTGATTTGAGCTCAAAGGCTTCCTTGGGAAAACTTTTTCCCAAAGTGAGGCTTCTAGGTGTTAGAGAGGGATTTGTAGAGACAAAATGGACAGGGTTTGGCCGAGCCAATGGCTTTTTATGTGTGGGTAAGGTGGTAGTGGTGGGGGCCTTTTATAAGAGGAGAGGAGGGGAACTCTTGGAAAATTAAGAAAATATACTTTGTTATAAAATGATTTTCGGATAAAAAAGGACCCACAATTATAAATTGTGAGTATAAGGTGATAAGGGTTCTAAATCCACCAATAAAATAGGTTTTTAACAAGTTTAGGTCTTATATTTTACATTATATTTTCATTTTATTTAAATTGTTAAATAATGAGGTAATCGCTGCATCATCATGGTGTCATAAATAATTTAATTTATTTAATGTCTAAAAATTATAAAAAAATACTATGACATAGGAAATCTTTTTATATTTCTAATGAATATTTATATTCAAAATTATGACTTGTATAACCCCATTTAAAAATTGGTTTAGTATAACAACTTATGTTTGTGTCATTTTTACTTTTACTTTAACTAAAAGACATTAATGCCTTTATGTTACCCAAGTGGCTCCATGGGGTCCCAAAAATCGACCCATGGGTTGTCCTGGTCGGCCATGACACATCCAATATGGGTAAGACACGTGTCATGTTCATTTCATATTATTAAAACATTATTCTTACCTTAAATTACAATAATTTCCTCTAATCACGATTAAAAACTTAAAAGTTACTATTCACCAAAAAATTATTTTAATCCCATTGAACCACATTTTACTTATTAATGACAACCATGTATGTCAGATTTTTGAAATTCAAAACACAAAGGTGGTAACATTTCATTTAAACAAAAAATCAGTTTTTTATGTACCACTTAGTGGTTTCACTATACATCAAAAATTGAAGTTTTTCAGAAAAATACCAAAACTTCACCCTAAGATATATTTGATATTCCAAATTCCAAAATGATGTCTATTTTACAAAATAAAAAACATATAAGTTACATTAATTAATTTAACAATTAATTCCCGCTATTAGAGCAAATAGCGTGTTTTTATGAAACAATAAGTATCAAAAGATTGACAGTAGTTTAAGTCTAACTTCAAAGTGAAATTAATTCTAATGACTACCATTGGATTAAATGGTAAAAATATATTCTAATTACACTTTATGACTAATTAGAAAGATAATGTAACCATATTATTAAATTAGATGAAAAAGCAATTTTGATGTAAAATGCAGTATTTTTCACTATTCATTAAAAAAATGAACATTGTCAGAAAAATACCACAAATTTATCCAATGTAAATTTCAATGTCCCAATCATAAAGAATATGTTTATTATGACAAATAGAGATTATAAAATTGTCAAATGTTTGATTTAACAATGGTTTTCCATCAGAAGGAAGCAAAACAATATTTTAAAAATATTAGTGTATTCCATTCTTATGATTGGATTTATTCTAATTTTAAGCCTCTAAAACACTATATAATTCATAAATAGACATAGATAAAAATATCTATTATTCATTACTTACTTGGGATGTTACATCCTTCCCCCTTTAAAAAATTTCATCCCCGCAATTTATTTACTTATTGAATTAGTGGGGGTATTTATCCCTCATCGCATTTTCAGATTCCCATGCTGCCTCTTCAATCATGTGGTTTTTCCAGAAAACCTTTACTTGATGAATCACCTTATTCCACAACACTTTCTCCCTATGATCAAGAATCTGAACCAGTTTTTCCTCACAAGAGAGATTCTCTTTCAACTGAACTACCTCTGGGCTCAAAACATGAGATGGATCTGGCATATACTTTCTCAACATCAAAACATGAAAAATATTGTGTACCTAAGATAAACTCGGAGGCAAAGCCACTCAGTAAGCAACTGATCCAACTCTCTCCAGAATTTCATATGGCCCAATGAACCTTGGACTCAACTTTTCTTTCTTACCAAATCGCATCATACTTTTCCACGATGAAACTTTGAGAAAAACATGATCACCTACCTCGAAAGATAGATCCTTCCTCCAGTTATCTGCATAACTCTTCTGCCTGCTCTGAGCTGTTCTCATGTGTTTTTGAATCAACTAATCTTTTTCTGCCATCTCTTCTACAAATTCTGGTCCCATCAGCTTCCTTTCACCCACTTCATCCCAGAAAGCTGGAGTTCGACACCGCTTCCCATATAACGCCTCAAATGGTTCCATCTGTATACTGGAATGAAAACTGTTATTATAAGAAAACTCAACCAAAGAAAGATGTTGGTCCCAACTTCCCGGATTATACATCGAACAAGCACATAGCATATCCTATAAAGTTTGAATCATTCGTTCTGACTTCCATCTGACTGAGGATGAAAAACTGTACTAAAATTTAATTCAGTACCCAACGACTTCTGAAGGCCTTTCCAAAAGTTAAAAGTAAACCTAGGATCACGATCAGATACAATGGAGATAATAACTCCATATAACCTAACTATATTTTTAAGATACAAACGGGAATGTTGATATAGGGAAAAAGTATCTCGTATAGCATGGAAATGAGCCGATTTAGTCAAGCGATCAACAATAACTCGGATTGCATTATTACCTCGAGTTGTCTTTGGGAATCCCACAACAAAGTCCATGGATATATTTTCCCATTTTGACTCTGGCACTGGTAAAGCATGAAGCACCCCTTTCGGTAACTGCCACTCTGCTTTAACCTGTTGACAAGTCAAACACTACACTGTAAAATCATCAATATCTCTTTTCATTCCATCCCACTAGTAATACTCCCGCAGATCTCTGTACATATTATTACTGCCTGGATGGACTGAAAACGGAGAACTATGAGCTTCACATAACAACTCTCTCTTAAACTGTGAATCACAAGGCACACACAATCTCTTCCCAAATCTCAAAACACAATCATTATCAATGTTTAATTCAGGAAACATACCCTTCTGAACCAGCTCTACCTTTTTCTGCAACTCACTGTCTTGCTTCTGTGCTTTCCTGACTCTGTATGGTAGAGAAGATTTCACTGACACCTGAAACAAAATAGAGGGACATCCTGCACCAAAAACTACTATTCCAAAGTTCATCAAATCCTTAACCAAAGGATCATGTTCCAAATGTAGCATTGTTAATGAATCATTACTTTTTCGACTCAAAGAATCAGCCACTTTATTTGCTTTTACCGGATGGTAATGAATTGTACAATCATAATCCTTGATTAATTCTATCCATCTCCTCTATATCATGTTCAATTCATTATGAGTGAATATATACCATAATCTTTTGTGATCAGTATATATTTCACACTTTAATCCATAGAAACGATGCCTTCAAATTTTTAAAGCGAAAACAACAGCAGCTAATTCCAAATCATGTGTTGGGTAATTTACCCCATGAATTTTCAACTGACGTGAAGCATAGGCAATTATATAATCATTATTCATTAGGACGCAACCAAGTCCATTCAATGAATCATCACTGTATATAACAAACTCACCATTCCTGGAAGGTAGTGCCAAAACTGGAGCATTCACCAATATTCTTTTCAGTTCCTGAAAACAATCATCACATTCTTTTGTCCAGATAAACTTAACACCGTTCCGAGTTAGCCTAGTCATTGGACTAGATAACCGTGAAAAATTTCTAACAAACCTTCAGTAATAGCATGATAAACCAAGGAAACTTTGAATCTCAGTAACATTTGTGTGTCTTGGACATTATTCAACAAACTTTGTTTTGCCAGGATCAACAGTTGTCCCATCTATAGAAACAATGTGACCAAGGAAAGTAATTTGTTGTAACCAAAACTAACACTTTCTGAATTTCCCATACAATTTCTTGTCTTTTATGGTTTTAAAAATAACCATTAAATTACTTTCATGATCCTCTTTACTTTTTGAAAACACCAAAATATCACCCGTAAACACAACCACGATTTATCACTTAAGTCAACTGAGCCATCACTGCAACAAACTATTCAATTCTGATTCTGACCATCTCAGGATGCCGATTCGGAAGGTTATTTCCTTATGTATGCCTTTCTAGCACTGCTTCCCTATTTCCTCTCCAGAAAACCATTCTTAACAAACATGTATTAGATGAAGCAACATGGTAATATTCAAATGCTATATAATTTAAATTTTACCATAAAAAAATATTTTTGGATAATCATTGAATAGAATTGTAACTCCTAAAGTTATCTAAACTGACCTCTGATACCAACTATAAGGTCCCAGCCTTAAACCTTACTTAATCTTGAGTAATTACAAGATTACACATTGGGGATCTTTTTAGGTTTAGAGTTTTAGAGAATTAGATCATAAAACATGCATTACATTCCACATTTAAGAAAAGTGGTTACATAAAAGATATTATTAATTTTTCCCAACAACAGAAACATATTTAAAATAAAACATGGATTCTTTCTTGAAACTTCCTTGAAAATATCATCATATCATGTACAATTCCCTTGACCTGTGAAAAACATTTCAAAAACATGGGATGGGCATAAAAATCTTAGTAAGGGTTATGAAAATATGGAAAGGAAACATGAGTACATATATACATAATAATGAAATCATACTTTACCCATAAAACATAATCACTATAACATACCTCATCAAATCATGAATAAATAATAGAAATAATAAGACATAAAGGTAACTTGAGGCATTCAAAACATTGTTACGTAGGGAGTAACCCTCTTGGTTACGTTTGGAATACCAATCACAGTATATTCCCTAAATATCTTTAGAGAAACCTTAACATTTAACTCCTTCGCGTTACCCAATGCATTGGAGAGCTATATCGGGCTCACCCGCCCTTAGTTTATCATGAAACCACCCATTTTCATAACAATTCCCAAGAACCATAACATAGTTGTATCACATAAAACATGCATAAAGGAAACATAAAATTTCGACATTTCAATCACAAGATATCAATACAACACATTGATATAATAAAAACATTTTGAAAACCATTTTCAATACCAATATAAAAGAAAAGTAAAACATGGTATTTATTTCTCATTAAAAAAAGGTATGGCTTGTAGAGGAAGCCAAAACTCAAATAATGGTCACGTCAGCGGAGAAGTCGTTGTTGCCGCATACGTACGGCATAAACATTACCTTTTTTCATTTAGTAAAATGCTTCGTATAAAAAAGAGAACTTTTGGATAAAATTAAAAGTCAAAGGGGTTTATACACCATATAAAAGAAGGTTTTGTATAATACAAAATATGCCTCAATGAAAGGAGATTGAGATGAAGTCCCATACCTCGGGTCCGACTTGACTCTATCATTATTTAATGTCCTGAATAATAAACATGAGTTAATCTCTACTTTCTTAAGAACCTTTTTCATATTAATTATTTTTTTTATATCACTTATTACCATGTCTTGAACACTATGTAATTATTTATGTTAATAACGGCCGTTTTAACAATCATTGGTACTTGAGTCAAAAATAAACTCTTTATAATTACAAGTTGTTCATGTATCCAGTATATCCAGAGTTATATACTCATGATGTAGATATCATATATATCATATATATCCAGTATATACATGCATTTATAATATTACATAACTTTTAGAGGTAAGAAATGAAATGCACCGTTCATGGAGACGGTAAGCCGTACGTATGCATGAACGCTACTTTCATTTCTATTTCATATTTTATGGAATGGAATCATAATGATATAAAGGTATATTATAATTCCAGTATAATATCATATAAAATATCATTAATTACATCCTTTATATGTCCCACATATGGTATTAATGAATCAAATCACTTTGAGGGGGCGGTAGTCCGCACTTTCTAAAATGAAGATATCGTGTTTACCCATATTGGAAAACATAAAGGTATGCCATAAATAAAAAATACAGAAGCTTAAGTAAAACATAAACATATTATATATCATATATAAATATAGTTTCATCTTAATGGCCACCTTTTAAGGTGTTAAAAGAATATTGAACAATCATCATTTCGTGAGGCAGAAATTCACCATCCACGGAAACAGTATGTTCTTTAAGCATTAGATACAAGTGTGTGTAATTGTAGCTCGAATCATTCTTATAACAGCATCCAAGTATTTTTAATATACTGGCGGTTTTACAAAGGAAAATAATAAAAATAGTTTAGGGGGTTGGTGAAGCAAAATAAAACATAAGAACACAAGAGAAGACACTACCTTTAAATCAGGTAACTCTTTTTGATTTGAGCTCAAAGGATTCCTTGGGAATCTTTCTTACCGAAGTGAGGCTTCTAGAAGTTATAGAGGGATGTGGAGAGACAAAATGGGCAGGGGTTGGCCGATCCAAAGGCTTTGGAAGTCTGGGTAAGGTGGTAGTGGTGGGGTCCTTTTAGAAGAGGAGAGGAGGCGCACTCTTGGAAAGTTAAGAAAAGATACTTTGTTATAAAATGATTTTCGGATAAAAAAGGACCCACAATTATAAATTTTGAGGATAATATGATAAGGGTTCTAAATCCACCCATCCAATTGGTTTTTGACAAGTGTAGGTCTTAGATTTTACATTATATTTTCATTTTATTTAAATCGTTAAATAATGAGGTAATCACTGCATCATCATGGTTTAATAAATAATTTAATTTAGTTAATGTCTAAAAATTAAATAAAATTAATATGATGTAGAAAATCCTTTTATATTTCTAATGAATATTTATAGTCAAACTTATGACTTGTATAACGCCACTTAATTTTTTTTAGTAAAACAACTCATGTTTGTGTCATTTTTTATTTTACTTTAAATAAAAGGCATCAATGTCTTTATCTTACCCAAGTGGCTCTATGGGGTACCAAAAATCGAACCATGGGTTTTATTGGTCGTCCATGACACATCCAATAAGGTTAGGACATGTTTCAAGTTCATTTCATATTATTAAGACATTATTCTTATCTTAAATTACACTAATTACCTCTAATCATGATTAAAAACATAGAAGTTACTATTCAAAAAAAAATTATTTTAATCCCATTGAGCTACATTTTAATTCTCAATGAAAACCATTTATGTCTGATTTTTGAAATTCAAAACACAGAGGTGGTAAAATTTCATTTAAATGAAAAATTAGTTTTTTAAGTACCACTTAGTGGTTTCACTATTCATCAAAAATTGATGTTTTTCAGAAAAATACCAAAACATCACCCCAAGCTATATTTGATATTCCAAATTAAAAAATGATGCCTATTTTACAAAATTCAAAACATATAAGTTACATTAATTAATTTAATAATTAATTCCCGCTGTCCGAGCAAATAGCGTGTTTTTATGAAACAATAAGTATCAAAATATTGACACTAGTTTAAGTCCAATTTCAAAGTGAAATTAATTCCAATGACCACCATTGGATTAAATGGTAAAACTATATTCTAATTAAAATTTAAGACTAATTAAAAAGATAATCTAACCATATAATTAAATTAGATGAAAAATCAGTTTTGTTTTAAAATGCAGTATTTTTCACTATTCATTAAAAATGAACATTGTGAGAAAAATACCAAAAATTTATCCAATGTAAATTTCAATGTCCCAATCATAAAGAATATTTTTATTTTGAAAAATAGAGATTATAAAATTGTCAAATGTTTTATTTAACAATGGTTGGCCGTCAGAAGGCAGTAAAACAATCTTTTAAAAATATTAGTGTATTCCATTATTATGATTGGATTTATTCTCATTTTAATCCTCTAAAACATTGTATAATTAATAAATAGACATAGATAAAAATATCTATTATTCATCACTTACATAGGATGTCACATCCTTCCCCCCTTTATAAAATTGCATCCCCGCAATTTATTTACTTATTGAATATGTGGGGGTATTTATCCCTCATCGCATTTTCAGATTCCCATGTTGCCTCTTCAATCATGTGGGTTTTCCACAAAACCTTTACATGATGAATCAACTTATTCAACAAAACTTGCTCCCTATGATCAAGAATCTGAACCAGTTTTTCCTCATAAGAGATATTCTCTTCCAACTGAACTACCTCTGGGCTCAAAACATGAGACGGATCTGGCATATACTTTCTCAACATTGAAACATGAAAAATATTGTGTACCTGAGATAAACTCGGAGGTAAAGCCACTCAGTAAGCAACTGATCCAACTCTCTCCAAAATTTAATATGGTCCGATGAACCTTGGACTCACCTTTCCTTTCTTACCAAATCGCATCACACTTTTCCACGGTGAAACATTGAGAAAAACATGATCACCTACCTCGAAAGATAGATCCTTCCTCCAGTTATCTGCATAACTCTTCTGCCTACTTTGAGCTGTTCTCATGTGTTTCTGAATCAACTGATCTTTTTCTGCAATATCTTCTACCAATTCTGGTCCCATCAGCTTCCTTTCACCCACTTCATCCCAAAAAGTTGGAGTTCGACACCACTTCCCATATAACGCCTCAAATAGTTCCATCTGTATAATGGAATGAAAACTGTTATTATACGAAAACTCAACCAAAGAAAGATGTTGGTCCCAACTTCCCTGATAATCCATCGAATAAGCATGTATCATATCCTCCAAAGTCTGAATCGTTCGTTCTGACTGCTATATGATTGAGGATGAGAAGCTGTACTAAAATTTAATTCAGTACCCAACGACTTCTGAAGGCCTTTCCAAAAGTTAAAAGTAAAACTAGGATCACGATCAGATACAATGGAGAGAATAACTCCATGTAACCTGACTATCTTTTTATGATATAAATGGGAAAGTTGATCTAGGGAAAAATTATATCGTATAGCATGGAAATGAGCAGATGTAGTCAAGAGATCAACAATAACTTGGATTGCATTATTACCTCGAGGTGTCTTCGGAAATCCCACAACAAAGTCCCTGGATATATTTTCCCATTTCCACTCTGGCACTGGTAAAGGATGAAGCATCCATTTCGGTAACTACCACTCTACTTTAACCTGCTGACAAGTCAAACACTACACTGTAAAATCATCAATATCTCTTTTCATTCCATCCCACCAGTAATACTCCCGCAGATCTCCGTACATATTATTACTGCCAGGATGGACTGAAAACGGAGAACTATAAGCTTCGCATAACAACTCTCTCTTCAACTGTGAATCATAAGGCACATATAATCTCTTACCAAATATTAAAACACAATCATTATCAATGATTAATTCAGGAAACTTACCCTTCTGAACCAGCTCTACATTTTTCTGCAACTCACTGTCTTACATCTGTGCTTGCTTGATTCTGTATGGTATAGAAGATTTCACTGACACCTGAAACAAAATAGATAGAGATCCTGCACCAAAAACTACTATGCTAAAGTTCATCAAATCCTTAACCAAAGGATCATGTTCCAAACACAACATTGTTAATGAAGCATTACTTTTTCGACTCAAAGAATCAGCCACTTTATTTGCTTTTACCTGATGGTAATGAATTGTATAATCATAATCCTTGATTAATTCTATCCAACTCCTCTATATCATGTTTAATTCATTATGAGTGAATATATACTTTAAAATTTTGTGATCAGTATATATTTCACACTTTACTCCATAGAAATGATGCCTTCAAATTTTTAAAGCAAAAACAACATCAGCTAATTTCAAATCATGTGTAGGGTAATTTACCTCATGAATTTTCAACTGACGTGAAGCATAGGCAATTACATAATCATTCTGCATTAGGACTTAACCAAGTCCTTTCAATGAATAATAACTATATATAACAAACTCACCATTCCTGGAAGGTAGTGCCAAAACTGGAGCATTCACCAATCTTTTTTTCAATTCCTGAAAACAATCATCACATTCTTTTTTCCAGATAAACTTAACACCCTTCCGAGTTAGCCTAGTCATTGGACTAGATAACCGTGAAAAATTTCTAACAAACCTTCAGTAATATCATGCTAAACCAAGGAAACTACGAATCTCAGTAACATTTGTGGGTCTTGGCCACTCTTCAACAACCTTTGTTTTTCCAGGATCAACAGTTATCCCATCTTTAGAAACAATATGACCAAGGAAAGAAATTTGTTTCAACCAAAACTCACACTTGCTGAATTTCCCTTACAATTTCTTTTCTTTTATGGTTTTCCATATTAGCCTTAAATTACTTTCATGCTCCTCTTTACTTTTTGAAAACACCAAAATATCACCATTAAACACAACCATGATTTATCACCTGAGTCAACTGAGCCATCACTGCAAAAAACTGTTCAAT
Organism: Viscum album; assembly: GCA_963277665.1. Classification (NCBI taxonomy): domain Eukaryota; kingdom Viridiplantae; phylum Streptophyta; class Magnoliopsida; order Santalales; family Viscaceae; genus Viscum; species Viscum album. The sequence continues at coordinate 2,101,645,618 of OY728140.1, read as the reverse complement.
TCTGATTTTGACCATCTCAGGATGCCGATTCGGAAGGTTATTTCCATTTGTATTCCTTCCAAGCACTGCTTCCCTATTTCCTCTCCGGAAAACCATTCTGAACAAACATGTCTTAGATGAAGCAACATGGTAATATTCAAATGCTATATAATTTCAATTTGACCATAAAAAAATATTTTTGGATAATCATTTAATAGAATTTTAACTCCTAATGATATCTAAACCGACCAATGATACCAACTATAAGGCCCCAACATTAAACCTTACTTAATATCGACTTATTACAAGATTACACATTGAAGATCTTTTCAAGTTTAGAGTTTTAGATAATTAGATCATAAAACATGCATTACATTCCACATTTAAACAAAGTGGTTATATAAAAGATAGTATTCATTTTCCCCATCAACGGAAATATATTTAAAATAAAACATGGATTCATTCTTGACACTTCCTTGACAATATCATCATATCATGTACAATTCCCTTGACCTGTGAAAAACATTTCAAAAACATGGGATGGGCATAAAAATCTCAGAAAGGGTTATAAAAATATGGAAAGGAAACATGAGTACATATATACATAAGAATGAAATCATACTTTACCCATAAAACATAATCACTTTCACATACCTCATCAAATCATGAATAAATAATAGAAATCATAAGACATAAAGGTAAATTGAGGCATTCATAACATTGTTACGTAGGGAGTAACCCTATTGGATACGTTTGGAATACCCATCACTGTATATTCCCTAAATCTATTCAGAGAAACCTTAACGTTTAACTCCTTTGCATTACCCAATAAATTGGAGAGCTATATTGGGCTCACCCACCCTTAGTTTATCATGGAACCACCCATTTTCATAACAATTCCCAAGAACCATAACATAATCGTATCACATAAAACATGCATAAAGGAAACATAACATTTCCACATTTCAATCACAAGATATCAATAAAACACATAGATATAATAAAAACATTTTGAAAACCATTTTCATTACCAAAATAAAATAAAAGTAAAACTTGGTATTTATTTTTCATTTAAAAAAAGGATTGGCTTCTAGAGGTAGCCAAAACTCAAATAATGGTCACGTCAGCGGAGAAGTCGTTGTCGCCGCATACGTACGGAAAAACCATTCTCTTTTGTCATTTAGTAAAACGCTTCATATAAAAAAGATAAGTTTTTGATAAATGTAAAAGTCAAAGGGGTTTATACACCATATAAAATAAGGTTGTGTATAATACAAAATATGCCTCAATGAAAGAAGATTGAGATGACGTCCCATACCTCGGGTCCGAATTGACTCGATCGTTCTTTAACTTCCGGAATAATAATCATGAGATAATTTCTACTTGATTAATAACCTTTTTCAATTTAATTATTCATTTTATATCACTTATTACCATTTCTTTAACACTATGTAATTATTTATGTTAATAACAGTCGTTTTAACAATCATTGGTACTTGAGTAAAAACTAAACTCTTTATAATTACAAGTTGTTCATGTATACAGTATATCCAGAGTTATACTCATGATGTAGATATCATATATATCATATATATCCAGTATATACATGCATTTATAATATTACATAACTTTTAGAGGTATGAAATGAAATGCACCGTTCATGGAGACGGTAAGCCATACGTATGCATGAACGCTACTTTCATTTATACTTCGTATCTTATGGAATGGAATCATAATGATATAAAAGTATATATTATAATTATAGTATAATATCATATATAATATCATTAATTACATCCTTTATATGTCCCACATATGGTATTAAGGAATCAAATCACTTTGAGGGGGCGGCAGTCCGCACTTACTAAAATGAAGATATCATGTTTACCTATTATGAATACAATACAGGTATGCCATAAATGAAAAATACAGAAGCTTAAGTAAAACATAAACATATTATATATCATATATAAATATATTGTCATCTTAATGGCCACCTTTGAAGGTGTTAAAAGAATATTGAACAATCATCATTTCGTGAGGCAGAAATTCACCATCCACAGAAACAGTATGTTCTTTAACCATTAGATATAGGTGTGTGTAATTGTAGATTGAATCCTTCTTATAACTACATCCTAGTATATGGAAGATACTGTTGTTGTTACAAAAGAAAAGAATAAAAAGAGTTTAGGGGGTTGGAGAAGAAAAATAAAACATAAGAACACAAGAGAAGACACTACCTTCTAAATCGGGTAACTCTTTTTGATTTGAGCTCAAAGGCTTCCTTGGGAAGCTTTCTTACCAATTTGAGGCTTCTAGGAGTTATAGAGGGATGTGGAGAGACAAAATGGGCAGGCGTTGGCCAATACAAAGGCTTTCGAAGTGTGGGTAAGGAGGTAGTGGTGGGGGCCTTTTATAAGAGGACAGGAGGCGTACTCTTGGAAAGTTAAGAAAAGATACTTTGTTATAAAATGATTTTCGGATAAAAAAGGACCCAAAATTATAAATTTTGAGGATAAGGTGTTAAGGGCTCTAAATCCACCCATCCAATATGTTTTTGACAAGTGTAGGTCTTAGATTTTACATTATATTTTCATTTTATTTAAATCGTTAAATAATGAGGTAATCACTACATCATCATGGTTTCATAAATAATATAATTTAGTTAATGTCTAAAAATTAAAAAAATTACAATGATGTAGAAAATACTTTTAGATTTCTAATGAATATTTATAGTCTAACTTATGACTTTTATAATTCCACTTAAAAATTGTTTTAGTAAAACAACTAATGTTTGTGTCATTTTTACTTTTACTTTAAATAAAAGGCATCAATGTCTTTATCTTACCCAAGTGGCTCTATGGGGTCCGAAAAATCAAAACATTGGTTTTCTTGGTCGTACATGACACATCCAATAAGGTTAGGACATGTGTCAAGTTCATTTCATATTATTAAGACATTATCGTTACCTTAAATTACACTAATTACATCTAATCACGATTAAAAACTTAGAAGTTACTATTCACCAAAAAATTATTTTAATCCCATTAAAAAACATTTTACTTATTGATGACAACCATGTATGTCAGATTTTTGAAATTCAAAACACAGAGGTGGTAAAATTTCATTTAAACGAAAAATCAGTTTTTTAAGTACCACATAGTGGTTTCACTATTCATCAAAAATTGAAGTTTTTCAGAAAAATAACAAAACATCACCCTAAGCTATATTTGATATTACAAATTCAAAAATGATGTTTATTTTACAAAATTCAAAACATATAAGTTACATTAATTAATTTAATAATTAATTCCCGCTGTCAGAGCAAATAGCGTCTTTTTATGAAACAATAAGTATCAATATATTGACACTAGTTTATGTCCAATTTCAAAGTGAAAATAATTCCAATGACCACCATTAGATTAAATGGTAAAAATAAATTCTAATTAAAATTTAATACCAATTAAAAATATAATCTAACCATATAATTAAATTAGATGAAAAAGCAGTTTTGAAGTAAAATGCAGTATTTTTCACTATTCATTAAAAAATGAACATTGTCAGAAAAATACCAAAAATTTATCCAATGTAAATTTCAATGTCCCAATCATAAATAATATGTTTATTTTGAAAAATAGAGATTATAAAATTGTCAAAAGTTTTATTTAAAAATGGTTTTCCATCAAAAGGCAGCAAAACAATCTTTTAAAATATTAGTGTATTCCATGCTTAAGATTGGATTTATTCTCATTTAAAGCCTCTAAAACACTATATAATAAATAAATAGACATATATAAAAATATCTATTATTCATTACTTACATGGGATGTTACAAATAGTGTAAATGGATAATATATTGTGACATGAGGTAAGAAAAGTACAATATAATGAACTCTTTGGTAATGATAAAGAATAAATAAAACATCAGATTAGAACCTAATGAAGTTATTGAGGATTATTTTATTTAAAAATATGGTATTCTAGTATATAATTAGTAGATGATATAAAGGATGATATTTTTTATTATCAGGATGAAAAAAACTGATAACATAAAATGAAAAGAATTCAAATTTGGAATCCATACAGAATAATTCTATTCCCGAGTAAGTATAATTTGTTTCACCTATACCTATACATGTTCATGCATCTGAATGTATAAGAATACTAGAATTAGTGATAATTACTAATAAGATAGAATTTTTACACCTAATAATGTCATTTCAAAAATCCAAATAACCAAAAATGATACATATGGACAAAATGAGAACCTTGAATATGTGCCTTTAGTGGAAGAGCAGTTATATTTTGAGGCTATAAAGACTGAGATATATGTGAAAAATTGTAAGGAATATTTTTTTTCCAATTCAGTTGACCCTAATGATGTGTTTATACATGTAGTTTAGGTAAATAATGATAGTGAATATATTTATGAATCTAATGATGAATTTATTTATTTAAAGTAAAACCACAAGAATTTATGAGATAATTTTTTAAAAATAATTTATTTCTTATATATCTGGTGATATGTGTAATACCGTGTTTAATATACCCATTATATACTATTATAATATTATTATATAATGTGATATTTATCACCTGTCCATTATATTGGAAGGTATGAATAGAAATATTTAAATTATAAAAACATATGAGTTTTAACTGTATCAATTTAAGTAATCAATTATCAATAATTTTGAATTGAAAATTAAAAATATTTTGAAATAAATGAGATGTTTTTTCTAAAAAAATTTCTTATGTGTGCAATTTTTTATATTTTTAAATAAAATTATTAATTATTGGTTAATTATTTTATTAAAAATATATATTATATATACAATAAATTATTATATCAATCATCTACACTTTATTCTCGGCATGTGATCAAACTAAATGTAGTTATATGCATAAAAACACATTTGTTTTTAAAAAATGGGTTTTGTCACATTTTTCACATTTAGGGAAAAATTAATTAATATGACACATATAAATTTAATTACGAAAAATGGATTCCATATTAGGAATAAAGAATATATTTTTTTGCAAGGTGGAATTTTATTTGTAGGCATTATAAATATTAATTGTTGTAAAATTTATAATCTCGATAAGGGTAAAATGGTTAAAATAGTTTTAAAATATTTTGATAAGGATTTAAAAATTAGCAAAAACGTTCATATATCTTATTGGATTGGTTTATTTTATAAATATACTTCCATATCTTGAATATTTGGCCACTTTTTTCAATATTTATTATAATATGAAGATTATATAAAATTAAAAATAAAATAAAAAATATCAGACTATTGAATACATATAAACTCATCCTATAACTATAATAGGTTTTTAGGTTATATCATTTACACTATTTAATAGGTTTTGAAGTTATATTATATGATTTTAATTGAAATTTAAATTATTTTTGTTTTCATAATATTAATTTATATACAATTTTTAGTTAAAGAATCATTACCTTTAATTCTTATGCAATACTAACACAGTATGTCATCAATTTAAAAAATTGAAAGAAATTATTTTACATATATTTAAAGTAATATGATTTGATAGAATTATCATTTTAAATGAATTTTTTTGGTACATATGATATATTATTAATGTATGAAAATACTATATTTTAATTTCAATATTTATGGTGTCTTTAAATACTTTATAAATAAAATGTTAACAAATTAATAATATTGTCTTTTTAAAATATGTAATATTTATTTAAATTATTTAAAATATGATAAAAAATATATTCAAAATAATTAGTTTATTTTTTTTAATACATCAACTATGCTCCATTTATTAGTCATTTTTGCATAATAGTAAAATTCATAACCATTTAATTTCAAAATATTGGTTACATGGGTTAATGAAAAGAATGAATAACAGTTGGGATGAAGAAATATGATGTAATGAAACTAGTAAATATATAAATTTTATTATATTATATTATTTTTATAATAGATTTTTTTTTCATAAAAATAATGTCTATTTGGAATCATTTGAATTTAATATTACTTTATTATATTTTCATCCTCTAAGAAATTATAATGATGTCATCTCCCTCCCATTATAATAGATCACCCATCCATTCTATTATTTACAATACACTTCACATTAGAATTTGACAAATACCTAAAAAACTCCCGTATAAAATTTTTTAGAAACATATTAGAGGTTTTGGTATCTCCAAAATACTGACCTTAGTGTCCATAAGAGGAAACTGAATAGAGTTTTTTTCCAGTGAAGAGGTAATATCATTAACAGAAAACATTATTTTTTACTACTTCATTAAACTCCTATTAGTGTAAAATATTTATATAAAAATATTATACATTTTATAAAAAATAAAAAAATCTATTATTATTATGATACCACCATTATCGAGTATCTTTCCCATTAAATGGGACTTGAATCTGTCACTTGTACGTACAAACAGCTTACCATCTCAACATTTCTATGCAAATTTTTTCATTAAATAAATTTTATGGATGAGTATTATGAATGTTATAATGTTGAAATATAATATTTTTGAAATAATTATTATTCTATAATTTTAATATCATATCTACATTCTCACTTTACAAGCCATAGAAAAATGACAACGTCACTCATGATAAAAAGTGGAATATCACCTCCATGAAGTGATGTGATTTATTTTTCATTTATGTTTAACAGGGTTTGTAATAATGATATATTTAATGAATATATATCACATATATGATATAATAATTATTCTATAGTTGTGATCAATTATTTATCTTTCTCTATTTTTATCCTTCTAAATATTGAAATTGTGTTCATGCCGACATATGACCTAACGTATCCAGGAACGATACAACCCATTTTTTATTAATAAATTTTATAGATTAATATAAATTAATATATAATATATTTTTATAATATTTAAAATTAAAGATATTATTTATCCTTGATAAAACTACATGGGCAAAAACTATTAAACAAAATATTATATGAAAAATGAAGTAATTATCATAAAAAGTGATATTTATAAATAATTGTTATCAAATAAGAGATAAAATGTTACACAAAAAATATTATATGGTTTTATATAAATTATTACAGTTAATGAATATATTAATAATATGTATATGTAAATTTTACATAAGGTTTTAACTTGTATGAAGGATTTCAGACCTAAGATAAGGGTCTTATGATACGATCTAATTATTTATCAAGATTATTTATGATAAGATTTTACAATGGTTAAATTTAATGATCTACCACTAAAAAAAATATTGAATTTTAATATTTTATTATTATATATATATTTCATTTTTTAGTTTAATTTTCTTCTCTTTAATTATTTATGACATCGAGAGAATATTTTTGAGAAAAAATTACTTTATTTCTCTTTTTGGTTGAAAATAATTTTTCTTCTATGTCTATGTTTTCTAAATTTTTTTAATGAATGTTTTTTCTATAATAAAATAATTATTCAATTTATTTTATAAAAACAATATTATATTTTAAAAAATTTTAAAAAATTAATATTATTTTCTTTTTCTAACTAAGGTACATTTTAATTTTTTTACAAAAATGAGATAGAAATGTTTTCTCAAGACTTACACGGCATGGGAAAAATTCCATACCATCAACTTCAGTAATTTTATTTAAAAAATATGCTACATGTTTCCCATGTTATTTTCATGGAAATTTATTTTATAATATTTTGGGTATTTTTATATTTTAAATAAGAGATTTAAAATTTTAAATGGTATTTTCTTCAAGAAGGTTCTGAAGTGATACATTAAAATAAATTTTTTATAAGGTGGAATCCTATTATGTTTTATAAAATTTTTAGGTGGTATGATCCATTGATACCATCATTATTAATTATCGATATGGTTTTTATTATGAAGATATGATATTTAGGAAACAAATTTTATTCTAGAGGTTATGAAATGATAAAATAATGAAATATCTATGAATCGCAATTCTATTCCATGGGAAATTCTATGAAAAAATATTCAATAAACATGTTTCCTTTTTAGGGATTATTATATGATGAATTGTCTATGGAATCCATGAACATATCTATATTATTTTAATTATATTGAGGCTTGGATAAAATTATTATCTTCCTACCATGCATTGTGTAAAGGTAAATATATCATGAGATAAACATGACTGGAATAGGGTGTGAACCTAGTTTATTAAGTGAATCTATAATCTATGATAGTATGGTGAGTAGTACCTGATTTTTAAGATGGTTTAGGTAGAAAACCCAATCCATTATGATAGTATTATAACTAATAATTCAATTCTAAGGAAATGATTTTCAACGACTTTCTGTATTCCAAAAATATTTTATTTATGCCACTATCATTTTTTCATGGATCGTGTTATTTGATTATGTTAGGATTTATGTATTTTTAAATACTTATTTTTATTCCATTAATGAGTATTATGATCAATGATTTTTAGTGTATGGTTTTAAAATTATATGATAATTTTATCCAACTCTTATTATTATTTTATGTGTATGTGATCATTGTTAACCATCTTGTAGAATCTTACAGAAAAACTAAGCTGATATTTTTTTATGTTTACATTCCCTATTAATGATGAAATGTATTAAGTAAGATATGACTAATTATGATTATATTTATGAAGAAATTAGTGGGTGATTATGTGGTTCAATTATGAATTTTTTTTTTATGTATTCACTTTTCCAATAATGCAGGATCTTTATGATTCCAGAATATAAAATTTTACTTTTTAATAAATATTCATCTAATATGATGTAATATATATGTATGAAAATTATGTGTTTCTATATTTATCCATTGATATAGAATATAGTTTTGATAAGGAGGCCCCAAAACTGTATTTGTTTTGAGGAGAATAAATAATTGACAATTTTTCAATTTATGGGGGAGTTGATGTGCCCATTGATTGGTATAGTCAATATTGATTTAGTGGGTGATGGTGACTGTGTTGATGGATGAATTATACCTGAGCATGGTGGATAGAATATTCTAGTTGTACCTAATATTTTAGAAGGATCCCTAGTGGATCAATTCGATCTAGATAATATGATTAAGGTGCCTTATTATATTGATAATAGACCTAATTATGATGAAATTATGGACCCAAATTTGGACAAAGTGTTAGATTATAATTTTAGAAAAACACTAATTATGCCTTCTAAATATATAGTACATGGACCAGAAGGATTTGTTGAGAAAGGAAATGATATGAATTTTGATGTGAGGAAAGTGTTTGATTCTTCTCAATTGAAAGAGAGAGATTCTATATTGTATAGATATGACATGGATACTGAACATTCACCCCTTCAAAGGATATCACGATCACCTCCTAAATTTTTTTTTCTTCACATCCTATTTCATATTCATAATATGTTAGAATATATTAATTCAATGAGTTCAAATTGTATTTTTTGATTATTATAACGAATAAATATCATTATTTTTTCACAATATTTAAAATAGATATATAATAAGGTATACACATTCCCATATAATCTATTTTATAGAAAATAGAACCAAAATTACTTGAAAAATGGATATTACAATGAAATAGATTTAACATCTGATTCAAAAGATGGGGGTTAGTTATAATTTATCTAGATTTTTTATGGGATCATGATAATATACTCCCTAGTTTATTATCCAATGGAACTACTTCATAATATCATCATATTGCCTTTACCCCCAATTCATATATAACTCATATAATTATTGTATATATTCATATGGTGTTAATCAAATATATTGAAAATAATGAGTCGAAATATTTATCATGTGAATTTTTAGGAACCCAAGATCTAATGATTTTTAAATTAGTAACCCTATATAATAGAATTATAGTGTTGAAAAGGGATGATTCTAAAATTATTAGAAAATATATTGAATCTATCAAAGGGACACTAATTATGATTTTAATGTATTTTTAAAAAGTATTATTGAAAAATCATAATTTAATATTTGGTTTTGGATATCAAAGAACCATTTATGAAAAAAATAAAAAATCAATTGGATATGTTGAAATTTATAAATCCTCTATTAACACCTACCTCTATAAACCCTACCACTATACCCATTGGAATTTTATATGCACCATATTTTACTATATATCAGACCTATTTTATATTGTACTATCACGAGTGAAACCTCTTATCAGGATCCTAAACATACTCACCAACCTTCTCAATGAAAATATAATAACCATGTTGATCTCAAATCCATTAGAGATGATAATATCAATTAAATTTTAATGCTTTGTAGGGAACTTTTTAATTTGAATTATAATGAACATTTTTAGTCAATATATTGTAAATTGTTTTCTAGAATAATTTATCTAATATTTAATTCTATTTTTAGACATTCATTTCATTAAATATTCTTCATTTACTCTAATAATATTTTAACCATTAGATAATCCAAAAAAGGGGAATGATATTTCAGTTAATGATGAACTATGATTTATGTTTAATATAATTTTTTTTTGTAAAAACTTTCCTCCCACTATTTGAGATCATAAAAAAATAGTGATTAATGTCCTTGTTCAGAAATTAATTGTCTTAATATTCCCAAATAATATATAATTTTATTTTATTTACTTCTATATTCTAAGACATTACACAATTTATTGATAAAAACTTGTATTTTATTGTATTTAATGTTTGTTTCACCATATCAGTTAGATGTAATAAAAAATCTGTTGATATAGAAAATAATCAATGAATAAAATTTACCATTGTAGTTGAGTGACTATATTTATTGGAATCATGGATAAATTTTGCAGGATAGAAAATTTTCTAACTGGAATATTGACTAAATGTTACAGAAGGATGATCACAAGGATGAAAATATGGATATTTTCTATGTTCTCATGTTATCACAAAAAAAACTAATCTTACATAGCTACCAACTAGACATGATAATAATTCCATGTAGTATTAGATTAACAAGATATTTACTCCATTCCTCAAAACACTGAATCCAACCAACCATACGATAAAGCCACCAAATATAGGGAACCAAAACTAAATTTAAGTAATTTATTGACCTCAGTGGTTGGTCTTCCAAATCTACCATGATACATGACTTAATAAAAGTTTATGATAGTGAAATGATCGACTGTGAGTATTAAAATAGTTCATGTTTAAATATCAAATTCCAATAACACTATTTTTTATAATTGAATAATGGTGAATGATTAAATTAGATATATTTTTAAATTATATTAGAGATTTTTTTTATGGATATATAAAAATATTCATTCTCTAATTATATTAATCCTCACATATGCAATAATTTTTCCTTTTTGAACATATACTTATAATTTCTACCTATTCCATGATTCTCTATTTTTATAAAATCCACTATATATATAAAAAAAGATACATGAAAAACTTTTCCATATTCTATGTTTATTAATATAAAAATTGTCATGTAGAAAAAAAATTATTTACCAACCAAGTGTGATCTTATATAGAGTTTAATTTTACCTTTTATTCTTACATAACTTTCTCTATTTTTCATAGTTGTTTGAGTTTATTTTTTTATGTATAGTATTTCGAAATTCTCAAGTACTTAATGAAGTTACTTTAATACACTATATTTTCATCCTTAATATATGTTATACTATAAATAATTATGGAATATGGATTTCATAGATTGGACTAACCTTTATGTTGTTGTTTGTTAGTATCCAAATCAATGATGTGGATTAGTTTATTAGTTTTAAACGACTTGTTTGTTTTTGTCGTTTTCTCATGTTTGTAGTATTAGGATCTAAAATGGAACTGATCTTCTTATTTAAAAATTATGGTATGTTTTTAATATTTAATTTTAATTAATAATTTTGATTCACTTGTAAACAGATTCCATACATCTATTTTTTACTAAGTGTTTAAACTATGTTTTAAAATAAAACATTCATAGTTAGAATTATTCATTGATATATATAATGTTTTTGTTGTAAGTGAAATATTTTTATAGTTAAATTAGTTTTTATTAATTTAAGTATATATTTTTCACATCCTTATTGATATTTTTTTAATGTATCGTACCATATATACCTACTAAATTTCTAAACTTGTCCTTTTCAAAAATGAGGGGATTTTAAATTTGTTGTTTTTAAAATTGATAATTTTCTAATTTTATGATCAAATCAAGAAAACCCTACTCTAGAGTATTCCACGTGGATCAATGGTAGAGTTTAAAGATGAAAAAATAATTTATTAAAATCGTGGGAATACATTTAGAACTAAAAATACAAGTTTCATTAGTGATCATACAATAGAATAGTATAAAAATAAGGCTAACACTAAAATTATATCATTTAAGGAGGATATAGAAAGTGAATACATAGACTAGGAATCTATTTAATAAATTTAACCAATGACTTCCCATATAAGAAGATAAGTATAGATCGACGTGTTAAATATCATTAGTGATAATTCTACTCAAATAGAATCATTTTTAATGAGAATTTTATATAAGGCCAAATTATTTTATCTAGTGAAAACAACATAATTTTAAGACGTAGAAAAGGATATGTCCATGGAAAATTCAATTAATAATGTGTTAGATAAAATTTAGAAAAATAATTATTAGGAGATCACAAATAGGCCAATGGATAACAATAACATAGAAATAAATTTGTGTTTAGAAATAACCATGATGAACATGAAAAAATAAAATGATAAAAGTTAGATTATTTTACCTCGGGTATACAGAAGTGGATGGAATTTATATGGTATAAAAATATTCACCACCAATTAGAATAGAGTTAATGATATTATTATGTTTTATAACTTTTCTAGAAAAATATAGAACCAACCAAATGGATGTTAAGATAATGTTTTTGTGTGTAATTCTCAATAAAGAAGAATAATCAGAACAAAAGGTATGATTTATTATTGTTGAAGATGATTAAAATGTATTTAGTTTTATAAAGTCCCAATATGGATTAATACATGAACATTTAGCCTATTATCTGTGATTTGATACATTCTTGAAGAACATAAAATTAAGAAAAGGTGGAATTTATCTCAATAATTATGGGAAATTGAACAAATAATAGTACTTTATAAAACTCACCGATGTTGAAAATATTGTATCCTAATGAATAAAGTACTATTTAGTGGATGATTTTTCATGTTTGATGAGAGTGGATATTTAAATACCTATTCCCAAAGAGATGATAGTTTTCCTTGTGCCAAAGTTCATGTAAACAAAAAGTTATACACTCATTCCTCATGATAAATATGAAAGGATCTATATAATAACTTTAATATTCACTCTGAATGTATTGTTTGAATACTAATAATTCTTAAAATTGTGACGGGAAAACAAGATGATGGGAAATAAGTTGATCCAATAATTTATAGAAGGATAATTGAATGACTATTGTATATTATATAAATGAGTTGGGAAATATAAATCATCACATTATTGGATGATTACTAACAATATTTTACCCAAGAGGAATATATCTCGGTTAAAATCATATATTGAGTTATACTCAAGGAACACTTGATTAAGGTTTGGTGTATTGTGTAAGGAATGAAAAATAATTATATTATTATTTAGATGTGGATTTAAATTGATATTTTTTTCATAATAATTGCATAAGTGGAGGCATAGTTTTCAAAGGAGAATATTTTATTGGATTGATAAATATAAATATTGAAAGTTAATATAACATTATACCTGATAAAACATACATTTAAGCAGTCAAGGGTTGTAAACAACAATAATGTATGAAACAAAAATTGGATGATTTTGGAGAGAAGGTGAAGGTACCCATGAAATTATATTGTTTCAAAACAAGTTTGATACAATTGATAAAAAATCCAATATACCATTCCAAGATAAAGAATGTTATGATATAGTTAAATTTAATTAATTAAATGTAAGACTGATGTGGCATCGAAATGAATAATGTCGTAAAAAATCAATAATTGAGAGAAATATTTAAAAATATATTATCCACTCTCATATTTGATAATCATTAATTGAATGATAGTTTCCAATAATCTCCATCATCATTGGATGGTTTAGATAGTCCATTATAAAAAAATATATATTATGTTATACATGAAAATTATGTGTGTTATCTGTGATATATCTCTTATTTAGTATAGAATAAAATGGGAGAATCAATCTATGGGGAATGACAGAAGTAAATATAATGTTTCAATATGAGTTATGTAGAAACCATTACAACCCTGAAATATTTTTCTTGTCTATTACAATTGCATTTGAGTTATGTTGGATTAGGTTTATAGTTTATTATTCTTTTCAAATATTTGAATTGTAGTGAATTTATTTATAAAAAACATGATCTGAAATGATACAGACAAAAAATTTGCATTTTATTGTTATAGGGATAGTGATTCTATGAAACATGGGTAGAATTTTTTGAAAAATATTTCAAAAAAATGAATTCATTGAATGAGTAAACATATCTTTGTATTGGAAGAATACTATAATGTAATGTTGAAGTATTGAATCGTTATGCTTGACGCAGGTTTACAAGAAAATGAAGAAGGGATTTTGGGAACATTTGGTTGAAATATTTTATTTTTTCAATTACTATTTTGTTGGAATTCATGGGAATGAGATTCGACATTGTGGATTTGAGAAAATCATAACTTGAATAGAGTGTTTTAGAAAGATACATGTACAAAACCATGACATAATGGAGTTGATCAAATCTTAACTAGATACAATGGTGTAAAAAGTCAAATTCCATCCATCATATGTGTCCTTAGAAAACTGAAAAGTTCCATTTAAACAACAATATTCATGGCTATGTTGTGATGTAAATTTTTTAAATTTAAAAGGAACTACTAATTTTAAGGGGTTGAAGATGCATCACCAAATACAGGCCTCAATGACAGTAAGGTTTAATTTTTTGATTCTATATTTTTTGATGTACCATGACTGTGATTAATGTTCCATGAGAAAATATATTATATTATAAAATATGACAGAATAAAATCAAACCATGACCAACATGTAGCACCACAAATCATGTTCAGGTGAATTTTTGGGGAAACATTTTTTTGGAGATAAATATTTCATTGACTTTCTTACATGGTAAAAATATTTTGTAATTGAAAAATAGAATAAGGAAACTATATTTTTTTGAACCAATATAGCATTTGATTTATGAAAGAAGATAACCACAACATTGAATATTAGGTTCACCTAGGGGATTACTTTTTTATTGAAGAATATATATTTGAATTTTATTATATTAACATCATTAAAATCTTATATCCAATGGTACCGCTCCCATTTCTAAAATGATGGATAAGAGATAATGGACTCCATGTCTCTCCATTAGTGGGATCTATGGTATTGAATAGCACAGAGGTTAATAAAATCTCCCATATGGACCATGTTAACAACAATGATAATAATAATCTGGATATAGGATAAATCTACCACCAATCAACTCCATAACATATTATTAATGTAAAAAAAAACTATTTGTTAGGTGTCAAAGGGGCCTAGATACCCTAAGTGCAGAGAATGAAGGTATATATATTCTTTTTAAAATATTCTTATTCCACAAGTTATTGTCCACTTTATTGTGAGGGTCACATTATTTTTTCTTAAGTGTTTATTCTTATCTTCTTCTATCCTTATTTTTTTTATGATGATGGAGTGAAAGTAAAACAGGGAAGAAATCACAAAGAGACACATATTTTACTTTTTTCACCATCACTAGGATACATCTAATGAGCAAACAATTTAAATTTGTCGATATACCAAATCTACTCAATATTGCAACAATTTTTGTATGATAGATAAATTATTTTCATAGGATCACTACCTTTTTAATGTTTTGGGTTATCTCACTTTTTTTAAGGGTCACTCACTGTGTCAATTTCACTAGCTCTCTTCAAGTCTAACTTATCACCTTCTTTCTCTTCATTTTAAAAATTTTCAATAAGGGACCCACATACATTTAATGTAATTGTAGTTCCCTTAATTATCACTGATGAATACATCCATATTTTTAGATAGATTCCCTATTGATTTACCAATTTAATCCATTTGGTTAACATCGCAATACCATTGTTTATTAGGTAACTTATTTCTTATGTGCAACATTGGGATGTATTTCATTCATTGTTAACATTTTTATCACAAAATTTTAGTATATGATAAGAATGCACAGATTCCTACATTATCATAGGAAAATATATTGGGGAAACATTTATGCTTTATATATAAATATCAATTCAAGTAACTCCCATTGAGCACAACCCATACATGATTTAGATTGTTGTTTTTGACAAGGGTTTATCCTATGAATGAGGGGGGGGGTAGTCACTTATCTATATACATTTTTGACCCTATGTGCAGGTTTCTCACCCATGGACTACCTTGTGCATAACATTTCCCCAGTGAATGGAAAACCATATTTTACATCGCATTTATTGTGTAAGCCTATTTCACGCACAATCTCTATCCCAATTTCTTTGATGTGTATAAACTTTACCTTATTACGCAAACCCATATTTCACACAAATTTAAATAATTCATTTACTTTTTTCCTTAGACTTATTTTGATAACATTATCCAAAAACATAACTTGTTCACAAAATTATAATTTATGTTTAATCTTGTGAACAACATCCTTTTACAAAAATTCCTTTATCCATTTTCTAATTTTTGACCCCAAAAGATTAGAAAAGACTCAAAAATGATGCCACCTTATATAAACTCATTTTGTACATCATTCATAGCTTCATTTCCTTTTTCAAAGTCCTTTTTCATTATACCTTGTCAACAATATATCAGGAATCCCACAATTGAAAATGGAATCTTACTTTTTATACAAACATAAAAAACCCAAAAACACTAAATTGTTTCCAATAGATATTTTTCCAATAATATCCAAGAATTCATGAGAAATATAACAATATATAAATAAAATTCTATAAATATATACCAAATGACAATTCAAACTATAGTGGAACAAAAAATTCAATACCTATGCCAGTAAAGTCTAGATTGATCTCTAAAATCCTTCTAGAAAATTCATAATAGATTATATATTCATGTGTTTTGAATAAAATGTATAAAGAGTAGGATAAAACACATTGTTTATCATTCTCATGTTAAAATAGAATATTAATGCACCGGTGAAGAAATGGAAGAACTGATATGTACATAAAAACATCAAGTATCATATTCTTGTCTGACTATGGAACACTCACCATAAACCACATGTAATATAGAACCATAATAACTAAAATATATAAAACAAATTCACCACATAACCCCTTCCACATTAATTTCTATATCACCTTCCACAACCTCAAACAATATATTCTGTCATCAATTTTAAGAATTTATCCTCACATATCCTTTTATCTCTGATGTGGGTCAGGACACATCCCTAACTATCCAAACCTACAACAGGGTCCAGTATTTAACAATAACATTATTCATCATCACATATCAATAAATTATCATATAAAATTATCATATTAAAACCACATATCATAATCATGGATGTAGGGTATCATAAATGTGATGAAAATCATCTTTATTCCATACTCCTACCATGAATGAACCCTCAACATATCAAATCCACATAATAACTATGTAGTCTCTAAATAAACACATATTATCATTTTGTGATCCCAAAAACACACTAGTATCACTCTGTTATCTCCAATACTAACCCATATGATCATTACTACTTTTGAAGAAATATTGGGGAAGTAGGGGTAGACATCCGTCTAATTCACCACTAGCCTTGATGTTATGGAAACCTTATAGAACCTAGAAATTTTTTGAAATTTAATATTATTACACTCTAGTGAAATTCATATTTCAATAAATAAATTAAAAAATAGATATCACACAATACAAAACATTTGGATGAACATCTACTGCACTAGTATACTCAACATTACCACCATCGTACCTCATGAAATCAACCAAAGTCAATGAACTATTTAAATTCACTACACCCCACAAAAACCAAACATGAATAAACAAGTACACATTTGGTTATAGGCTACACAATTTATATAATTAATTACTTTCTATTATCTCCCATTTTCATAGACATTTCACTTCACATTAACACAACCCATTTATTTATCATTTAGTTCATTAAATCCAATTACCATATAACTCCCCAACCCTAGATCTCTGGAGTTAGTGCTTACTTTATTACATTAGCCAAATTATAAGGAATTAAATTCTAAAGGACTGATCAGTTTAGCATTTTGGAAAAACCATATTGGATAAATTATACCCATTTGATAACGGAAATATAAAATAAAACATAATATATAACAAAGAAAAATAAATTTTATACATGAATGTAATTATAGGAATTCATCTTCATATATAATAGAAATGAATCAAAGTAAGGATAAGCTCAAATTCGTAGTAAGGGTGTGTGTATAGTGGATGAAATCATCAACAGATAGTAATAGTTTATTTGGAATGGTAAATAACTGAAAAAAAAACCATCCATTTAAAATCCGAGATAATGTTTAATCAATATTGAGTTGTACATAACCAAGGAAACGTTCTATTCAATCAATAAAATATGAATAAATTGCATCCATAGTTTTTTTAATAGTGAAAATAATCTAAATAATCATAATTAAAATATGAATGTTGTAAATCCTTACTTTTTTAGATTCCATGTTTCCAAGAAATATTGAACCATTACCATTAAGATATATTCTCAAGACGATTTAAAACTACTTTAATTTAGATAACCATTTCATCTCATGAGACAAATTATGCATTAGGGGGGTTTCCATAACCATTCCCCAAACAATTTCATGATTTTCTATATAATTTCTATTATAATGAATAATAAATTTAATTCATTAAAACCCACCTTATCAAATATCTATATTGAGTAAAAGATTTAGATTTATTAACATTTCCCTAATTATTCAAATATCTATAAAAGTAAACACCATATGTAAAAATTGTATATTATTGTGAATATATTCATATCCATTTAAAAATAATATGTTTATTTAATATAAATATAATTTAATACAAAAAATTACCATAAGGAAGTTATTGTTTTAATATAAAGATAATAGTCAAAAAATAATGTGATATTGAAATTATTACTTTTTCCGCATGGTAATTTTTATATGAAAACCCCATTTAAGGAATAATTTAATGTAAAAAAAATTAATATGACTGAATCATGACATTAAATAAATAAGGGGTATCATATACAACACATCATTGTGAATAGGTTCATAATATCAAATAAGTCTCAATGAAATGTAAATTGATATATAATCCATTATCAAAAAATTCCTATAGGTTGAAAATCCATTAACCTCCTATGTAATGGTTTTAAAAAAGTTATTATCTTATTTAATAACTGTAATAATTTTTATTATATCATATATGATATTTTTATAACATCTTATTTATATTTTTTTATTTTTCATTCATCATTTCTACAATTTTAGGCATAAATCACCTGGTTTTTTTAGTAAGTATGACTTGATATTTGTTTTCATATTTAGGTGATCATGATTTGATCATATCTATAATATAATACAAGGTTAAAAAATAATATATATTCATAATATATTTATTTATTTTAATCCATCTTAAATAGTGCTAGGTTATGAAATGCACCATTTATGGAGACGTAGGCCGTACATACACAAGAATGATGCTTCCATTTTCTTATCATTTTAAAAGGATGAATGATTAATGATATATAGGTTTATTAACATAATAGTATAAATTTTATTTCATATGTATCACATATGTTTATTATACTAATATATAATATTTTCGATTTAATTTTTTGGATGAATCACATAGCAATGAGGTGTCGATAGTCCAAACATCCACAAACGATGTTATCATAATCCAATAAAATGGAATTCATGAATGTATGAATTATATAATAATTAAAGAATCACAAATAAATTTTATATTTTATATAGAAAATATATAAAATCTAGATGGATCATTATTTCTGAGCATTAGATGTGGTAATGGAAGAAAAAAAGGCATCTGTTCACAATGGGTAGTCCTTCGTACACACGAATGATGATATTGTATCCCATCTAATGAAAATGTATAAAATATTAGGTCATATTATTAAGATAAAAAAATATAAATATATTATGTGTATTTATGTTATTATATAAAAACGTTATATGAATAATTGAAATGGTTGAGAGAGAAATAAAATAAATAAACATGTTGAAGAACATTACTTCTTCTTTGGGTGACACCATTAGTTTATACCAAAAGACTTTCATGGTTTTAATTATAAAAAATGTTTGGGTTCTATGATTAGTGTATAGATTTTGGGAGATTATATTTTTAGGGTATCAGAAATCCAAATGATTGAGTTTTGTGAATAAGTGATGGGATTGAGTGCCATTATATAGTGGAGGAGGAGACACATTCTTGTAAATATAAAAATGTAATAACTATTGGCAGGTCTCAATTACATAATGCGCCTCCCATAATAAAAAAAATTATTTCAGGTAGGTTATGGTCAAAACATGTCTATAAAATATTTTTCCACATGGTTATAGATAATTTTATCCCTTAGGATTCGATTTTAACAACTATGTAAAATCATTTTCACCTTAATCGGTGAAGTTAATTTTAATTTATTGAAATAATTTATGTTAAAAAATAAGATGAACATAATAGAAATTATATATTACTCAGATTAAAATTATGTAATTTAATTTTCATAACTGAATTCATATAAGTCTAATAATGTTAATTAAAATTAATCCCATAGATGTAACGTGAATAAAAGTTTTTAAATTGAAAATATTCAAATGATCAATATGTTTTTAATATAAATAAAATATAAATTTATTATAATAAAATAAATTGCATTAATATATCAATAATTAATATAAATTAACATTAAAATATTTTTAAAATTTTATTCATCATGATAGTTTATTTATAAGAAAAATTATTTTTCAATGAAAATTTAATATTTTCATTATTCATCAAAATATGACATTTGTTAGAATAAAATAAAAAAAGTTCTCCCAATTTTTTATATATTACTATTTCAAAAATAATGATTAATTTTTTATAAAAAATTAATAATTCTATCAAAAAAAGATTTAAAATTGGATTTCTATTAATAATCCACAAAAGTTCCTTTCAAAAATACATATTTTAATTTGTTATATTTGGAATTTTTTCATTTCATTGATCTATAAAATTATTGTAAGAATTTGCAAAAAACATTATTAAATACAAAAAATAGCTATATAAGTTATATCATTCAAAAATTGTAATTATTTTAACTTATTAACCCAAAAAGACTTTGAGAGTATAAAATTGTTTTGTATATAAAAATTTAATTTATATTTTATTGATTTAGATATTAATTTATAGCTACATAGAATCTATTAGATTCAAAAATATATTTATATAAATTATTTAATAATATTTATAACTACTAATATGATAGATATGATATAATTTTCATTTAAAAAATAATATTAATTATTTTTAGTAAAACTCATTCTTACGTGTAATGTAAGCCATCGACGAAAGTCATTATTGAATATAATGAAAGAAAAAAATTCTTTGTTATCTATTGATAAATTTATGAATTATGATCAATGTAAAAAGATATAATCTCAATATTTCATGTTGTGTAATCTTAAATTAGTTTCTATCAAAATAACAACTACCAACAAAAAATAAATTTATTCTAAAAGAAAAATTATTGTAATGTTTATGGTGAAACATTATCACAACCATAAATAAATTTAATCTTTTAAATTAAAACATGTTCTCTGAAATTGAGGTATAGATATTAGAAAATAAAATAGTTGAAAAATCCATACAACATATAGGGTTTATAAAATGTATTCTTAATAGCTCAGAATGGGAGAGAAAATTTCACCACAAAATATGGAATTTTATTAAAAAGTAATAGTGAAAAAAATTACATGGAATGGAAATTTAACTATCAATTTTAGATGCAGAGTTATAGAGATCATGTTCATGAGAATGGTGTTAACCAAAAATCCATAAAATAAAGGTGTAAAAATGTTCATTGAAATAAATAAAAATTAGGGTAATGTGACAACCATTTTTTTCGAGGACATTTTCCAAGAGTTTTGGAATTATTTCATTATTTAAAAATATATGTAAATATATTTTTCTATAAAAAAATCTTGTTGTTTAGTTATTACTTAGACCATATATAAATTATTTCTTACATAGGTCTAATTATATGGTGATGTAAAACATTTACCTCTATTAAGTCACCAAATGTTCGACATAACAAATTTCATAAAAGGATAACCTTATGGACCTTCCAAATATTACCATTGAAAATATTAGAATTAGTTCCAAAGTTGTTAGTAGTGTCAAATTTAATTTATTCAAATTAAAAATATATTTACCTAGAAAATATTATCCCAAAATCAATAATTTATTTCTGTAACACCGTTGTGTTTTAGGAAATATTTAAATAATTTTTATTCTTCAGTAGCTTGTTTTGCACACAATCATCAGTTTAAACAAATAGTGAGATTTCTTTAATATAAAACTTCAATTATAACATAGATGTTATGTTAAAGAGAATAAATATAACTAAAATTTTAAAATCTATGATAAATTTAAATCATGTATATTTCATACTTATTGTTTGAGTGAATGAAATTAATAAGATATGTAACTTATATAATTAAAATGATATTTTTATATTAATTAAATAGATATTAAAAGAATGGTTTCCCGCCTTTTAATAGAAAAACCTTTTAATTTATGATTTAAGCTCATTAATAATTTTAATATTACAATGTAAACATTTTATTTGGAAGAGGGATATAAAAATTTACATTGGTTAAAATTATGATATTTTTCTGATAAACTGCATAATTTGATGAATTGTAAAAATACACTAAATTTTAATTAATAATTTTTTCCATCGAGATAATTTTTAGGGATAAATTTAAATATTGAATGTTTTTAAATTATAAATTGAATATATTTTTACTATTAAATATAATTTATGTCATTATAATTAATTTTACAATGAATTCGTAGGTAAAATCTTTTCAATCGTTTGCGATGTTTTAAACCAAAAATCGTTTTTTTCGACAACGTGATTAATTTTAAATTAAATTTCTGAAATTTTGGTGTCTTTAATTTGAAAAAATATATTCCATATTTGTAATCAGTAGGTCCAAATTATGTTAATAGGATACTTTTATTTTTGAGCATTATGAATAGTAACTATGGACAAATTTATTTAACACAGTTAAATGTAAATCAAATAATTAAGGGTGACAATAATATTATAAAATTACCCTAAAACATTTATTAATATAAATTTATGATTATATTTCCTAAAAAAAATTACTTGGGCCGAAATTGAATCTATTAGAATCCACTTTGATGAGATTGAGACAATTAATTTATTTTATTTAAAGGAAAGTGAAATATGTCTCACTCAAACCATAATAATAAATTTTTTTAATATATGGTTGTACAGAATATAAATTAGATCATAAATAATCATTTAGAGGATATATTTTTTTTATTTATCATGGTAATTTATTTGTTATTTTTATGAAATATATAACATCCTTAATAGAGTATACATAAATGATACAGAAATTATTTATATAGTGATAAATCAATAGTATATTTTTTATTAAAATAATTAAAACCAATAAAAGGACCAAAAACTTGACCAATCTTTATTGGTCAAGTATATCTAAACTATAGGCATCCATGGGTCGACTTTTGGGTCATTTGGAGTCTTATAAAATTAATTATGACACTCAAATGTTTTATTTTAAATAATGTCAAAATTGTCAACTTAAAAATTTAATAAATATAACATTTTAAAAGTTTTTATAGAAGATAAATTAGAATAAAAGTATTATTATGAATTTTATTTGATTCATCATCATAATAATATTTTATTTTTGGTTTTTTTTTAAAAATAAACAGATTAAAAATTTATACAAAAATGTTGACGAAATTATTTTATCAAGAGAAATACCAAATAAATAGATTTAAAAATATAAAAATAAATATTATATGATATAATTAATGTAATCCACTAATTTTCTAGAATAATATGACTTGTTATAAATCTATTAAATATTTTTTCGTAAATATCTTTTATGTGGATTTTATTTAAATTCAAATAAATTAAATATGTCAAAATAAACACTATTTATATTTTATGAAAATTATATTTTATTAAATTGTTTAAAATCACAAAAATATTTACAAATTAAAAATTAAAATTTATCTGGTCAACCATGTTATAAAGTATCGTATTATGTACAATTAAGAACACAGAAGTAAGTATTTATAACAATTTAATATTTATAATTCTATTACCAAAAATAAAATTAAATAGACTAAATAAGGATAAATCAAAATGATAAGGTTTAAAATAAAATCAAAACAAGTATAAATTTTATTATTTAATGAGATTACAACTCTATATCATCTCATCTTATATTTTGAGTCATTTTTGAGGTTTTTATGTGGGGTTGGTTTTTAATATAAATTAATATTTTTGAGGTTTCCAAAAGTGCCCATCTCCTCTCTTATAAAAGGGAACCCCCTTCCCTCTCTATTCACTCAATTTTGAGCCGCAATTACAGTAAAAAACATTAATATTTCCTCTTATAAACCTCTCTAGTTACATTATAGAGGTTCTTTTCTTCTCAAAAGACTAACTCTAGTGCCTAAGAGGGACTTTAAAGGAGGCACTTCGAGGAAGAGGTAATATCTTCTACCGATTCCTTAAAATTTATTTCTTCTTCTACTTCCTCTTCTTTATCTGTTTCATTATAAAGTAATAAAATAATTATCACTAATATACAGATATGTTAATATAAATATGAAACTACCATAGTTCATCTTATATCCATCTTACAAAAAATGAAATCACCGCGCGTGTGTATGTAAGGAATACCGTCTCCACGCCATGGTGTAATCTTTTTTTTCATCACAGACATACATGGATGGGTATAATGATGGAATAAATTTCTATATATTATTATTTTAAATTTATACTGACTCTTTAATATTATACACCATACACTTCAATACAATTCTACAATCATGGGAATGATATCACCGCTCGTGTGTACGTACGGCCTACCATCTTTGCGATGTGATGTGATTCGTTTTACATGATCTCCACTGAAGAATGATTATATAAATGAATTTAATGAATAAATATGATATATATTATACTAATAAATTTTTTTACATGATGTATCTATCACCTAAAAGTAGTAATAAGAATTTATTTGACAAAACATGCATAAAAATATAAACCAGTTAACACCCGAATGACAAGTAACAATGAATGTTACTAATAAAAATCTAAGAAAATGAACATATATATTATAAAAAAATGATTTTGATTCTTGAATAAGTCAATTACATTATTTAAATCATTACATATGAGGTTCATATACGCACAATGCATATCAGACCTAAGGTATGGGAAAATCTCACAATCTCATTTTTTATCCAAGATTGTTTATACTTTAATATTTACTAGGGTATATTAATCATCCTCAAAAATGTTTCCTCAATATTTAATATTATTTTTATCCTCATAAAATTTTATAAATCCAATTTTACCTATTTTTTAGTTTTTATTAAAATAAATGAAAAAAATATTTTTTCATTTTCAGTACGAGATACCTTTTGACTTTTCCAGAAAAAGAATGAGAAGAATGTTTGTATAACATATATGGCGTGAGAGGATTTTTATTCTTTCATACGAAATTATTTCCATGTAATCTTCCATTACATGTTTTCTTGTTTATTTTTAATTAATTTCTTTTAAATTAAAATTGTGTGGCATCATGAGAAAAGAAAATGTTTTTGATGAAGAAAGGATATTTTTTTCAAGAAATAAGTTCAAGTGTTATATCAAAATAATTTTCCGTTTATAAAGACATAAGATTATGTTTCTATCCCTATTATAACATTAATTTTATTATGTTCATATTTAATTATTTTTATGATGTCCTTTTATCTTATGATGGCATGATGTTTAAGAATCCCATTCTATTACATGGGTTTTGCTATGATGTATGATTTCTGATTTTGTAGCACACATTATAATGGTTTCATTATGAGATGGGTGGGAAATATATCTCCCTCCAATTAAGTGGGTAAATATTTTTATCTCATGAGATAGACAAGGTAGGAAAGGTAAGTAAATCTGGTTCCGTGATATAGGACTTGAATGAGGAGCAAACTCGTTTCAGTAATGGACATTGTCCCCTACAATGGAATTTTCAATGAGCCATGACTAATATGAAATGATTTTCTATACTTATGTGTGTATACCACAATGATTCATGTCCTATTTTATAAATATTGGGATTATATTACAGTTCCCGCAAGCAGTGTCGCGGTTGGATCTCATCCTTGTCGCAAGGTTTGGCAAGTCTCGACCTTCAGTGGACAGCTTTCACAGGTTTGTTTCCTCTACCTGGTTGCTTCAAGAACAGGCGGTCGTCGGGATTTTAGATTCGAGGCATTTCCAAATCCATTTCTCCTGTGAAGATGATTTAGTCTATGCTTGGTCTTCTGCATCGAGGGTGGTTAATGAGTCCAGATTTTCTCTTTTTCGTTGGTCCTTTGATTTCCATCTTCATCGCGATCCTCATACCACTGCGATTTGGGTCACGCTACCTGGTCTGGCTTTACCGTTTCAAAATCCTGCAATCCTCCATGTCATTGGCAATTTGATTGGGCGTTTCCTGTGTATGGACATGAGAACCCGTGTTGCATGTCATCCTGTTGCCCCGCGCATCTGTGTTGAAGTGGATGTCTCGAAGGAAGCAGTTGATTCGGTTTGTGTTGAAGTGGAAGGGGAGATCAGATGGAATCAGCCTGTTTTGTTTGAATCATGGACTCCTTATTGTGCGATTTGCTGTCGACTTGGTCACTCGGATACTCAGTGTCGTCGTAAGGCTTTC
Organism: Viscum album; assembly: GCA_963277665.1. Lineage (NCBI taxonomy): Eukaryota > Viridiplantae > Streptophyta > Magnoliopsida > Santalales > Viscaceae > Viscum > Viscum album. The sequence goes on along the minus strand of OY728140.1, from coordinate 2,101,618,638 downwards.
TGTAGGAAGGATGTTGCTGTGGTTTGTGATGAGATTTCTGGTCATGGTTCGCTGCCGGTGATAGGGGGGTCACTGGAGCTCGCTGTCACTGCATCTGATAAGGGTGCAAGCACAGAGAGCCCAAGTGCCACTGCTCCTACTGTTGTCCAGAAGGAGAATATCAGCATGCCAAGTGACAATGTTCCTGATCCTGTTCAGAAGGAGAAAACCAACTTGTCTGTCAATCCCTCGGTTGGGGATGTTTTTAAAAGGCTGCAACATGATCTAATGTATGGGGATGGTGCTGAATCAAGAAGGGAAAAGGTCTGTCCAGATGTTGTTGGTGGCAATTGGATGCTGAATAAGAGAGGCTGTGAGAATGCTTTGAAGCAAGGCAGTGATGTGCCTCTGGGTAATAGTTTTGCATGCTTGAATGATCTAGTGTTAAATGAGCAGGAAGCACCCTTATCACAGCAGGATACAGATACTACTGGTGCTGATTTATCCGAGAAAATTGGGAATGGAAATGTTGGAGAGGTTGTTGGCGATCCTGCTCTCATGATACAAGAGAAGCCGCTTGAGGGCTGTGGTGAGCCACAAGAGAGTGTTGTTTTGAACATGGTGCAGGGAATTCATGTGGGTGTTGTTGGAAACAGCTCGGAGGGGGGGCTGAATGATTATGCCAACCCAGAGAAGCAGAATGTCAGGGAGAAATCGCCGAACAGACAGGATGTTCTGGAGGCAAGTTGCAAAAATCAGGTTAGCAGGGACCAATATCCATGTCTGACACCCATAGATGTTAACAAGAAGTCTTCCAGGATTGCATCCTCCTTGATGCATGAAGGATCTCCAAGGATGGATGAGGGGAAAGAAAATCAAGGAGGAGTATCAAAGAGTTCTATGAAGGAATCATATAGTGACATTCTTAGGAAAGAAGAGAAGAGGGATGAGAGTAATGGGGCTTCCGCTGCTCCACAAAAGAGGAAGCCCAGAAAAGACTACTCCAACACGCTGAGGACCATATCCACCAGGTCATATACCAAAAATGGAAAGCTGAAAGATCCGGAGCAGAAGAAGGGATGACAGAATAAAGAGACAATGTCTCCAGCAAAGTTACATCTGAGGGAGCAGTATATCCGAATGCTCAATCAACACGCTCCTCAATCTGAATGGGAGTCGGCGGATCCGGATGAGTTCTCTGAAGGTGGTGGTGAGGATGGGTTTGATGTTTTCTAAGGTATGAGGTTGTAAGGTTGTGTGGTACGCTATCATTTTTCTTTTTCTCCTCTGCTCTTTGTACTTTCTCTTTTTATTAATAAATTTTCACGGGACTGGGCATTAGGCCTAGTCCTTCACCTTTTTATCTATATATTGTAATGCATATACATCAATTATGAAGTACTAACAATTTATTTAATGTATGAGTTTTTATAGTTGGTATTAGAGTAAAGGTATAGTTAACCTTTGAAAACTAGGATGTGAACTCCTTAGTAAGAACAATATGGATATGTCTAACCATAAGACATAATCATAGTGTTTCAGAAATGGCAATGAATAACCTATGATAAGACCTAATGTGTGTTATTTTATTATTTATTATGTGGTATTCCTATTGTAATTAGTGTTTCTAACAATATGATTCTTGGTTTTAGTCAATGGATGGAACTCAAAGGAACCGTGCGAATGCCGAATGTAATGGGAAACACAATGATTGTCCCCCTGAGAAACCAAAAGTTATGGGATCTTGAATGAAAAATATTGTATCTATTCTCACACAACTTTCTCAAGTTATGAATCATTCATGACTTCCAAATGTGCAAATAAAGGAGCAAAATTCTATTAAATCTTTCACGAGGCAGTGTCCACCATCCTTCATAGGGTCTTCTCATCCATTAGTGGCTGAACAATGGATCGGTAACACTGAAAAGATATTTTCAGTTATACAATTTTCTAAACATGATAAATTCCTCTTACCATTTTACTGTTTGGAAGGTTAAGCTGATCAAAGGTGGAATCATATCAAGAATATGAGGCAAAGAGAAGAAATTGAGTCTATGGAATGGGATGAGTTCAAGAAATTATTTTTCAATAAGTACTTCCCCTGTATTATTCTAACAAAAATGAATAAGTAGTTTCTTGAACTAAATCAAAATGATGATGAATCTGTTTGTACCTACGATGAAAATTATACAAGACATTCAAGGTACACTACTAGAATTATTATCCAACCTGAGAATATGATCGATCGATTCTTTGGTCCATTAAAACCAAGTCTTTGAAAGTCGTTATCCATAAAGGATTTCAAATGCTACGAGGAAATTAATCTATGTGATTTCAAGGTTGAGATGGATATTGGAGTAACCCATCATTCATATGGGTTTGATAAGAATATGAAAATGGAATTCAAATTAATATCTATCGATCACACTGAAAAGAATATGAGTTTGACATTATACTTAAAGTGTAGAAAGAAATATGGAAGAAATTGTATTAAAGGGACAAGAAAATGTTTTAAATGTGGAAAATAAGGTCATAAAGAAATTGAATACCTCCATGATGCAAAAAATATGTCTAACAAAGCGAACAATGAAAAGGATACACATAATGAACCTCCAACACTTCAATGTTACAAGTGCAAGGAAATGTGTCATTATGCCAATCAATGACCTAATCCAAGGGTTGCTGATGACGACAGAAATAAACAAACTCTTAAGGACAATGAAAATGGAATGTAACATGAAAATTATATCAGCGATGTGGAATATGAAAACAATGTGGTGAAAGGTACACATAACATCCACTCTAAAGTAGCAAATGTTTTATTTTATTCTCGATCCACCCACTATTTTATTTTTGAAATATTTTCTATTGATATCCTCGTACTACCACACCAATTAGATGTTGAGTTAGCTGTGACAACTCCTAATGGCATGGTGGTTGCATCATAAGTTTATAATTCTTCTCAAATTGATGTTTGTGGGAAAGTGCTTCTTGGAAATCTTGTGATCCTTCCTATTGTGGAATTCGTTGTGATTCTTGGCATGAATTGGCTTTCCTAATATAGAGATAATAATAATTTCCAAATAAGGAAACTCATATATCATATTCCAGATCAATCTATGATCATTTATCGATGCAAATATGAATACAACATTCCAGTTGAAATTTCTTCCTTCTTATGGGTCTTGATTCCAATAAATGATGGTTATTTATCTATAATGGTTGGCGAGAAACTCACTAATAAGAATATTCCCATTGTCTGTGAGTTTGATGATTTCTTTACAGAGGAATTGGTTGGTCTTCCATGCAATCGTGATGTTGAGTTTTCAATAGAACTCATACTGGGTGCCTTGTCCATTTCAAATACACCTTATAGAATGACCCCAATTGAGTTGCAGGAATTGAAGAAGCAACTACAAGATAATCTTAATAAGGGATTCATATTCCCTAGTGTATCACCTTGGGGAGGATCTGGTCTGTTTGTAATGAAGAAAGATTTATCAATGCGACTCTGTTTTGATTATTGAGAACATAACAAGATCACTATCAAGAACAAATATCATCTCCCACGCATTGATGACTTCCTTGACAAACTACACAGAGCTCAATACTTTTCCAAGATTGATCTTCATTCAAGGTATCATCATTTAACGGTCAAAGAAGAGGATGTACCAAATATGGATTTCCATACTTGGTACAAACAGTATGAATTGATAGTGCTTACATTTGATCTTACTAATTCCCCTTCTATCATTATAGATCTAATGAATAGAGTCTTTAGAGACTATCGTGACCAGTTTGTGTTAGTCTTTATAGATGATATTCTTGTCTATTCAAAGAGTAAGGAAGAACATGAAGATAACTTAAGAATTGTATTGAAGACCTTGAGAAAGGAGAAAGTTTATGACAAATTTACTAAGTGTGAATTTCATCTTAAAAAAGTTTCATTTTTTGGGTCACAAAATATAAAGAGATGGGATATCTATGGATCTATAAAAAACAGATGTTATTTAAAGATGGTCGAGACCAATAATAGTAATTGAGATCCAAAGTTTCCTTGGAATGGATGGATATTATCTTAGTTTTGTGAATGTTTTTTCACAATTATCTATTCCACTCACCAGGTTGACTCGAAGAAGAGTTAAATTTCTTTTAGATGGGGGAGTGTGAAGAGAATTTCAAGGAGTTAAAAATTAGGTTGACCAGAGCACCTGTTCTCACACTACCATGTTGTGGAGAAAGGGTTGTGATCTTTTGTGATGCACCTATGAAGGGATTAGGGTGTGCTCTCTTGCAAAATTATATGGTGATAACTTTTGCCTCATGATAGTTGATAACCCATTAGAAAATTTACCGAACTCATGATTTAGAGTTAGGTGTGATAATCTTTTCATTTAAAATATGGAGGCATTATATTTATGGTAAAAGGTGTGATATTTTTATTGATCATAAAATATTAATGTATATTTTCACAAAAAAAGGAGATGAATATGCACCCAATAAGATGGCTATAGTTTATTAAAGGTTATGACTGCTCCATACATTACCACCCTCGGAAATAAAACAAGGTGGCAATTGCATTAAGATGAAAAGACCATGCTATCTTATCCATGATAAGGATCACACAATATCAAATATTTAGGTATTTTCAAAGAATGAATCTTGATATTATAACAGAAGGTGAAAAATATTATCTTTCTCAAATGAATGTTCAACCATATATACATGTGAAGATTAATGAGGAATAGAAGGAAGATGTAGAGTTACTAAAGATGGAGAGATATGTTCCTAAATTCAACATTGATTGTGATGAAATAATAAGGAGCATGAATCAGGTTTTTGTTGCTCCCATACCGGAATTAAAGAAGGAAATATTAGATGAGGTTCATAGTTATTCATTCTCTGTTCACTCCAGAAGCACGAAGATGTATAGGGACCAGAAAGAGTTCTTTTGGTGGGATGGCATGGGTAGAGTTGCAGCTGAATATGTCTCTCGATTCTTGGATTGTCAGAATGATAAGGCTAAAAGACATGTTTCTAAGGGGATGTAACAATCATTACCTATAAGAGAATGGAAATGAGAAAACATCACTATAGCCTTTGTCACCGAACATCCAAAAACATCCCAAGTAAATAATGTTATCTGGGTTATAGTTCATCGTCCTACAAATTTGGCACACTAAATTACTATTATAGAGGATTTATCTCTTGATCCTCTTTCCAGGATCTATATATGACCAGGATCTGAGGTTTACCTCGACGTTCTAGCGAAGTCTTCAGCATGCTCTAGATACAGAGTTGAGTTTCAGAACTGCTTATCATCCTCAAAATAGACGGTCATTCTGAAAGGACAATTAAAACTCTAGAAGACATATTGACATCTAGATCAATGGATTTAAAAGTTTTTTTTGATCGACACATAGCATATGTGTAATATTATAACAACAATATATTTCACTCTAGTATTTAGATGGATCCTTATGTGGCCCTCTATGGAAAGAAGAGAAGAACCCCAACTTGTTGGGATGAAGTTGGGGAAATAAATCTATTAGGACCAGATCATGTTGATGAAATGGTAGAAAATGTCAAATCTATTCATCAACATATAAGAGCATATCATAGTTGATAATAACATTATGCTGACAATAGAAGAAAAGACCTAGAATTTTATGTGGGAGATAAGGTGTTATTAAAAATATTTCCCTAAAAGCGAGTAATTTGATTTGGAAAGAAGGGAAAGCTGATCCCTAGGTATGTTGGTTTTTTTGAGATTCTAGATCAAGTTGGGAAGGTAGCTTACCAATTGGCTCTTCCACCAAATCTCTCTCAAGTTTCGGATGTGTTCCATGAATCTCTCCTAGGAAAGTACCTTCTCGATCTCTCACATGTACTATGCTCAGAAGTCATACCGCTGGAGCAAGATCACTCTTATTAAGAACAACCAATATATATTTTGGATCGTAGAAAAACTGTTCAACGAAACAAGACCACTATTTTGGTTAATGTTTTATGGAGGAATCACCAATTAGATGAAGTTACATGGGAACTTGAGGATATGATTTGGGAGAGGTATCCTCATCTGTTTAATTCAATGTGATGAATTTAGAGGGAGAAACTCAGTTTAAGGAAGATATAATGTAATAATCATGTATTTTATAAAATATTTAAATAATTTTTATTCTTCTGTATCTTTTTTGGCATGCAATCGTTAGTTTAATCAAACTGGGAGATGCCCTTCATATAAAATTTCTATTATAACCTAGCTGTTATTTTATTGGGAATAAATATAACTACATTTTAAAAATATATGATAAATGTAAATAAATTATATGTAATACTAGTTATTTGAGTGAATGAAATTAATAAGATTTGTATGTTATATAATAAAAATGATATTTTTAATATTCATCAAATAGATATTAAAAGAGTGTTTTTCCGCCTTTTAATGGAAAAACCTTTTAATTTATGATTTTAGAACATTATTAATTTTAATATTACAATGTAACCCTTTTCGTTGAAATCGGGATAAAAAAATTTACTTTAGTTAAAATTTTGATATTTTTCTGACAAACTTCATAATTTGATAAATAGTAAAAATCCGGAAAATTTTAATTAAAAACAACTTTTTCCATCATGATAATTTATATGGTTAAATTATAATATTGAATGGTTTTAAAGTATAAATATAGTATATTTTTACTATTTAAGATAATGTATGTCATTATCATTAATTTTACAATTAATTCATAGGTAAAATCATCTAACTCTTTTGCAATGTTTTAAACAAAAACACATTTTTTTCGACAACATGTTTAATTTTAAATTAAATTTTTGAAAATTCTTTGTCATGAATTTAGAAAAATGGATTCCATATTTGGAATAAGTTGTTCTGAATAATTTTAATTGGATACTTTTATTTTTTGGCATTATGAATATTAACTAAGGTAAATTTTATTTACCACAATTAATGGTAAATCACATAATTAAGGGTAAAAATATTATTATAAAATTATCTTAAAACATGTATTAATATAATTTTATGATTATATTTCAGCAAAAAATATACTTGGGTCTATTGGGTATCTATTGGAACCCATTTAGATGAGATTAAGACAATTAATTTATTTTATTTAAAGCAAAGTGAAATATGTCTCACTCAAACATTAATAATTAAATTATTTTTGATATAAGGTTATAGAGAAAATAAATTAGATTATAAATAATCATTTGAAAGATAAAATTTCGTTTTATCATGGTAATTTTTTTTAATTTTAATTAAATATATAATTACTCTTATAACTTATACATTAATGATGTAGAAATTATTTATTTAGTGGAAAAATTTTAATATATTTTTAATTAAAATAATAACACCCAATAAAAGGACAAAACACTTTTAAAAAACTTATTGGTTGAATATAATTAAACTATAAGCATCCAAGGGTCTACTTTTGGATCATTTGGATCCATAGAAAAGTTATTACAATATGTATTTGTTTTATATTAAATAATGTCAAAATTGTCACCTTCATAATTTAATAAATAAAAAAATTTAATATTAGTTTTTTAGCAGATAAAAGAGACTAAAAGTATTATGATGAAATCTATTAAATTTATCTTCATCATTTTATTTTATTTTTAATGTTTATGCAATAAATAAGTCGATTAAATAACTATATAAAAATTATGTAGTTAATATTTTATAAAGTGAAAATTCAAATATATTGTTTTCAAAATATTAAAATAAATATTATGTGATATAATTAATTTTCACCACGAATTTTATAGATGAATACGACTTTTTACGAATCTATTAATTATTTATTTTATAAAATAAATTCTTTTTGTATATTATTTTAATTCAAATAAGTGAACTGTGTCAAAATTGACATGATTTATATTTTATGAAAATAACATATTATAATATTGTTCAAATAAAAAAAAATTATTTAAAAATTTCAAATTATAATTTATATGGTGTAAAATGTCATAAATTATACAATTATTTACAAATAACAACACAAAAGTAAGTATTTATAACGATTTAATATTTATAACATTGTTACCACAAATAAAATGAAATATTTAAAATAAGGATAAATCAAAATGATATGGTTTAAATTAAAATTAAAACATGTCTAAATTTTATTGGTTGATGAGACTACAGCCCTATCTCATCTAATCGTTGATCTTGAGACATTTTTTCATTTTGATGTGGTGGTGTTTCTTATTAGAAATTAATATTTTTAGGTTTCCAAAAGTGCCCTCTCCTCTCTTATAAAAGGACACCCCTTTCCCTCTCATCTTCACTCAATTTTGAGCCTTCAAGCTCGCACAAACCCTACAAATTCCACTTCTTAACCTCTCTAGTCACATTATAGAGGATCTGGTCTTCTCAGAAGACCAACTCTAGTGCCCAAAGAGGAAGTTTAAAGGAGGCACTTCAAGGTAGAGGAAATATATTCTACAAATTCATTCAAATTTATTTCTTCTTATACTTCCACTTGTTTAGTTGTTTCATTATAATGTAATAACATTAGTATCAATAATATAATGATATGTTATTATTAATACTAAACAAAACTATTTCACCATCTATACATCCTATCAAAAACGAAATCACCGCGCATGCGTACATACAGAATACCGTTTCCATGCTGTGGTGTAATCTTTTTTTCATCACAAACATACTTAGATGGGTGTAATGACGGTATAAATTAATATATATTATTATTTTAAAGTGATATTGATTCTTAAATGTTATACACCATACACTTAAATACATTTCCACAATCATGGTAATGATATCATCACTCATGCATACGTACGGCCTACCATCTCCACGATTTGATGTGATTCATTCTACATGATCTTAATTGACGAATGGCAATATAAATGAATTGAATGAATAAATATGATATATACCCGAAAATTCAGCCAGAGATAATGTCTCCGACCATTTATTAAAATAAAGGAAAAGTATAACCAGAAAAGAAAAATAAATATCACAAATCATAAAAGCAACTACAATTCATAGCAGTTATTCCCGTCTCTATAATCATGATCCATTGCTTCATCTCCAGTAGATGACTCCCACTCTGAGTTGTCAACTTGCATCAGAATCTTGGCATATTTCCTTCTGAGGTTTTAATTTTCCAAATATAGAAGCTCCTTAGAAGACTTTAGGCCAGAGGACCTAGTCGTCATCAGCTTAGGCGTAGATGAATAATCTTTCTTCCACCTTCTCCTTGGATGATCAGTCACAACTTTCTCATTCCCGGACGCATTCCTCGTTCCACCCTGAACAATATCACTATAAGAGATTTGAGTCCTTCTACCATCATTATATTTGTCACTATCAGAAAGGTCACCCCATTTTCAAGAGGCTTGCACCTTCTGATAACCAGTATTCCCCCCTCGTTCTTTCTCAAAATGACTATTCGAATCGATCATGGATAAACATTGTGCATGTTCCCCATGTTTATGAATACTGGGATCAATAGAAAACTCCCTACCCCTTGCCTCCTCCACAACCCCCCATTACTGGCCACATCCTTCAAATCATCACCTTCAATTCCCTAGATACCTTCCATCAATGGTATCTCCACATTCTCCAAACACTCAAATCGGTTGCAGGTCACAACTCCATCAGAACCATGGGTATTCAGGTTCATAACTTCAAAGATCCCATACAAATTCTCCAAGGTGCCTCAGGGAGAGGAACCAGTTGCAGAGGGCATATCTTCTCCTCCTCATTTCGAGGCCCTACTCCAAGATCATCCCTCAACCTGTAAAAAACTTGCAACACTGTTGGATTAATCAGCACCTACACTGTATTCATATTGCATGAATGGTCTGGCATAGCAACCAGAAGGCCCTACCCCACCACCCCCTTCACAATCCCATCAGGTTTCTCTTCCACTAATGAAATAGCATTGCAAGAGGCTTCTAGCGTGACTCCCTTCCCAAAAGACTCTCTTGCAGTGGAATAAAAAGGAGGTTCCACATAAGAGCACAAACCCCCATTCATCTTTCTAGAATCTGACAGAGCCACTCCAAGGCCATCCTCCATCACCGCCTGATCTAGACTTCTGGAATTACCACCATCACAGCCACCACTGTAATGTCACTCTACCATTGGTGAGGCACTACCCAGTCTTCCACTTTCCCAAATGGATTCCATATGCCTAAACCTTCTTGTACCCCACATAGAACTACATACATGATTCGAAAACAACTTCTTGCATCTATCAGAACTCTTTCCCATCAGTGATCCAGCTACAACGCACATGGGGATTTTCCACGTCAACCTCGACACAAATCTGTGGGCAAATCTGGTGTGACAGAGACTCATTCCATTGATCCGAGCATAAATATTTTCCAATCAAATTTCCAACAGTACAGAGAATAGAGGGATTTTGGAACGAAAGAGGAAGACCATGAAGACTTACCCATACTGAATTCGACAGAGGGTAACTCCCTATATGAAATTAAAATCTCCAACGAAACAAATAAAATGATGATCCACCACACCTCCGCAAATTGTTGGACCAAGAAGCAATCATGTCTTCCTCCGATCCGAATTAGACCATTATGTGTCTCCGGTCAAGCAACCCTATAACCACGCGCTCACGAAGATTCCAGGAATCAGAGATGAACTGATTATAGACTTCTACCAAAAGTCGATGAGGATGAAATCGAGCCACCAAGATATATTTTCATAGATCCACATCACTATTATGCTCTTCCAGAAGTAGATATAAATGGGGTGCCTCCTGAAAAGATCTAAAACTTTCGGGGAAATAGAAATCTGAGGGAAAATATTGCAATCTCATATTTTTATCTGAGATTTTTTATAATTCTGTATTTACATGGGAAAATTTATCATCCACTTCCATGTTTCTTAAATATGTAATATTATTTTTATCCTCCAACAATTTTTTAATTCCAATTTTTCCTATTGATCAGTTTTTAGTAAAAGAAAAGAAAATAATCTTTTATCATTTTCTGTACAATATCATTTTGAATTTTCCATCCAATGTATGAGAAGAATGTTTTTTTAACTTATACGGAATGAGTGGGTTTTTTATGATTTCGTTGGAAATTATTTCCATGTAAGCTTACCATACAATTTTTCATCTTTAATTTCAATTAACTTCTTTTAATTTAAAATTTTGTCACATGCTGAGAAAATAATTTTTTTTTATGAAGAACGCATATTTTCCTCAAGAACTAATTTTAAGTGTTTTATCAAAACAATTACCATCTATAATGATATTGGGTTATGATTATATCACAATTATTTCATTGTTTTGATTATATTATGATGGATTTATTTTTATGAAGTCTTTTTATCTTATGATGGCATGATGTTTAAGAATCCATTTTTATTATATGCGTTATTCTAGGACGTATGATTAATGATTTTGTGGCACACATAAGAATGTTTTAATTATGAGATGGTTTGAACCTATATCTTCCTCCAATGCATTGGGTAATGATTTCTATCTCATGAGATAGTGATGGATGGAATGACAAGTTAATCTGGTTTAGTGATATAGGACTAGAACCAACAGTGAACTTGGTTCAGTAATGGACATTGTCTACTACGATGGTCTTAAAATGATCCATTTCTAATATTAAATAATTTTCTATGCTTATGTGTGTTTGAAAAAAAGTTTCATGACGTATTTTATGATGATTGGGATTACATTGTAGTTAAATGATTTATCCCATGAAATGAAATTATGACCACTTATGCATGATTATATTTTCAAACGTTATGATCTTTTGAATGTGATATGATTGACAATTAATTTATTTACCATTACTTAGCATTTGAGATCACCATTTTGTATGTTTCTTTTCCCCAAGTCTCGAAAAAGGGTATTAAATATGATATTCCAAAAAGTAGTCTAGATATGACAAATAAACGGGAGACAAGGTACATCTGTTATGAACCAGTTGTTTATCTTCCCTAGTTTCTAATAAAATTATACATATACGATCATGTCATGGCTTTGTTATATGTTTTAATACATATAATTTAATTCTAACGTATTAACAATGTATGTAATGTAGGGGTTGTTATATTATTCATTATATATAACTCATTTAAAAATTTGTTCATCCTTCCACATAGTACCTTTTCTTCATCATTAGTACCATTTAATAGGCACATTCAAATCCTTAATAAAAAATTATTGTGGTGTGATGACTGATATAAAAAGAAATTTCTGTTATTCAAATGACCTTTGAACACAAAATACTATATCATCGTATGATAAAATAGTTTGAGAGAAAATTGACCTTTAGAGATATGGCTTACACCCTTCAATGAAATTGACAGTCTTGTATTATAGGTTGTGTATGTAATTTGTAGCATAACATTCTATCCTTTTAGAGAGATATTCGTACTATGTCACAATTTATTCCACTATATCAATTAAACCATGAGAATTATATTTATCTCATTTTGTTTTTCATGAGGAAAATATTTGTTGAAGAATGTATCATTAAAATTTTTCCATTCCGTGAAATTTATTTCTTCTTCAATATTAGTATTATAGATCAAAGACCACCATTAATCGTAATTTTTATTCATAAAATACACATCATATGTAAAATTTTACATTTCACAACATTCTAATTTAATAAATATATATCGAAATACATAATACATTACTTAGAAACCATTGGATTAGTAGTCCCAACAAATAATGATGGCCTCTATCACATAAAGTTATCTAACACTAGATAATCTTACTAAAGAATAGGTTTTTTTCATCCATGAAAGGATATTTCTCATAACCTTATTAAGATTCAATAATATATCCATAACTAACATTGTTCTAATACCATCTATATTAACATTATCAATAGTAAAACCACTACATCGTCTATGAGTTTTGATACCCTTATTCCATTTAGGTTATATTTCTAAAACAATTTTATATACTATATTAGATCAAAACATTAAATGAAATAATTTTTAATCACAATGATACTCAAATAGTTATCAAAAATTAAAAAATCAGAATATATCTAATATTAAAATCGTAATACCAGTATCTTTTGGGTGTTATATTATATATATTCTCAATGTTAATCATCGGGTTTTGTTCCCTAATCAATGTTTTTGTAAATATAGTTTCCATATATTCAAAAAAAAAATTCTTTTGATAGAAACAATAACACCCTAACCCCAAATTCCCAGATCCAACTCCATACATTATTAAACAAGTACGATTACAAGGAAACAAATATCTAACTAAAAATCAGTTTATCTATTTTGTAAGACCATATTATATAAATAATACATGTTTACAATGTGGATAGAAAATAAAAGAAAATACAGAACAAATACTAATAATTTTCATCCTTGAAACTCATTCCATGAATTCGTCTCCATATCCTAGGGAAAAGAAAAAAATAAGTGTGAGAGGATATTATCAATAAGAATAGTCACACAATAGATGAAATCATGAATCAATAAACATAATCAATATGAAAAAATAAATAATTTAACACAATTTCCATTAAAACAAATGGATAAGATACAATTAACATGGTAAGGAAAATAACTGATGTCATATACTATTTAATCAGTAAATAGTGAATTCAATGCACACATATAATTTTTCATTATGAAAATAATATACATAACAGTAAATTTTTTTAATATTGGAATTTTTTAATTTATCTGAGGTGATTTCACCCAGTGACATGGAACCCATATTGTCATGATCTATTCTCATGATTGTTTTAAACTACTCTTATTTTGTTAACTATTTCGTCTCATGAAAATATGGATGCATCATGGGCATTTCAATAATCCGACCTATATGATTCATTCTTTAAAAATAATTCCTCATATATCAAATATTGTTTTTAATTAATAAACACGGTTCTTTATAAAATATTTTTTATTCAGTAAAACATACATATTTATGTACATTTCACAATTAATAAAATAAAACACAAAGTAAAAAATAATATGTAAAAATGATATATGATTTTTGAAATAATCATATAAATTAAATAATAATACTAATATTTATGATAAATTTAATTTATAAAAAAAATTATAATGAAGTGATTGTTTCAAGAGAATGTTGACACTCACATAATAAAGTGAAATTGGAATGATAATTTTTACCACATGGTAATTTTATTGTAAAAAACCATTGAATGGGATAATAAAATATGAAATAAATACCAAGTAGTATGAGTATATCATTATTTTAATTTCAAAAGGTAAAATTATACAAAACAGAAAAGTAAGTTGGTGGATAATTTAAAATAAGTCTTAATGGAATATAATTTGATACCAAATCCCATACTCTATACTCTTATTCAGTTTAATGAACTTTAAAATAATTTATAATAGTTTTAATAATGAAATTAAATTATAAATGAACCAAAATAATTTTTATAATATCATATATTATGTTTTTATAATATTATAATACTCATGTGTTAATATTCATACATTATTTTTATAATTTTGGGTGTAAAATCTCTAGATTTTCAAGTATGTTTTGACTTGTTATTTTTTCTCCACATCTTTCAAAAATGATTTCATCTTCCGCAAAATGTAATCCATGATCTAAATATCATATATATTCAGAATATATGTATTTAGTGTAATACATAAAATATTGTGATATGGGAAGAAATATGATGCTCATGGAGACGGTAGGTCGTATGAACCCATACACGTTGTATCAATTTTCCAATCATATTTAAAGAAATAAATGAATATGAGATATATTTATATTATAATTATAATATCAAATTTATTTCATATAAATCATTTTTTAATTAAAATCATCCTTAATACATTCCTTGTAAAGAGTGAATGAATAAAATAAAATTAAGGAGGTGATTGTAACATCCCAATTAAAGAAATTATAATAAATTATCATAATTATTAATATTTTATTAATTAAATATTAATTTTACATTAAAAGGGTTTTCTACATTCAATGGTGTACCTAATTTGCAACAACGGGTTTTTCTTTAAATCTTACGTTACACAATAACACTATAACATTAATTTTTTAAATGGTGGTTAAAACCTAGCCGATGTAATGGTAGGAACAAATATAACTAACTTAAATATTATTATAAACATTTGTTAAATTTTTTAACATTTATTTAATAAAATTTTAGAGGCTTGAAATAAGAAAAATATGATTTTAAGCATAAATACTCTAATATTCTTTAAAGGGCCGATTTACGACCTTTTAATTGATGAAATTCATTAAATATATATTTTTTCACTATTATATATTCTTTTTTACCAAATAAAATTCTTCTTTAGAATTAGGACATCAATATTCACTTTGGGTAAAATTTTAGAATTTTTCTTATAAAATCCAATTTTTGATGAATAGTGGAAAATACTATTTTTTAAATCAAATGTGTCTTTTAATCTAATTTATTTATATAGTTAGATTATTTATATAATTGTTTTTAATGTTTAATTAAATTATATTCTTACCATTTAATCTAGTTTTGTTCGTTCTAATTAATTTCATTTTGAAATTGGACATAATCAAATGTCAATCATTTGATTATTAATATTTCTTAAAAACACACCTTTTGTTTTGACAATGAGAATTAATTTTAAATTAATTAATCCAACTTCTATGTTTTGAATTTGGAAATATAGACATAATTTTTGAATTAGGAATATCAAATATTTCCAAGGCTGAATTGTTTTTATTTTTATGTAAAACATCAATTTTTAATGAATAGTAAAACTACTAAGTAGTAGTTAAAAACTGAATTTTTAATTTAAATGAATGTCTACCACTTCTGTGAATTGAATTTTGAAAATTCGACAAACATGGTTGTAATTAGTATGTAAAATTTTGTTCAATAAGATGAAAATAATTTTTGATGTATAGTAACTTTTAACTTTTATTTACGGCGGTTAAAGGTAAATAGGGTAATTCAAGGTAAACAAAATATCATAATAATAAACAATTATATTAACACTTGTCGTAACATTATTGTATGATTCATGGTAGACCATGGGCATCCTTGGGACTTTTTTGGGACCCCATAGAGACACATAAGTGCGATAATGACACATTATTTTAATTAACTTAATGTAAAGACCAAAATGACAAAAACAAATATATTTTAGTATATTAATTTTTTCATACGGTTATATAAGTTATCTTTTTTGACTATAAATATTATTTGGAAATATAAAAATATTTCTTACATCATGGTATTTGTTTTATAATTTTTATAATCAAATAAATTAATTTATTTATGACATAATGATGTTCAACATTTACCTCATTAATTAATGATTTAAATAAATATGATTATAGAGATTAAAATAATATTCAAAACCTATATAATTATTATTGGATGATTTTATTTAGACCATGAGTCATCTTATATTTGACCATAATTAGTTTTGGACCTTTATAAATCGATATTCATTATATAATAAAATAATATTTTCACACATTCTTAAAGAGCACATCCTTCCCCTTTTAAAAAATCCCTCACCTCTAACCCATTACTCACACCTCTAAAGAATCATGGCTCATCCAAAACCTAAAAAAATTATCTCTCAAGAACTCTCTCTTCCTTCTATAAGTCTTACGTTAGGCATAAGGCAATTCAAGAAACACTTTTGGTTCAACCCAAAAGGAGTTACCCGAATTGAATGTAACAATTACACTTAAATTCTTCTGTATTATTTTACTTATCCAACCCCCTAAACACTATTTATTACTTTATTTTAGAAACACACCAGTATCATTTATATACTAGTTTTTTTTAGAATTATTTGAACTACACATACGCACACCTTCATCTAATGGGTAAAGAACATACAGATTTTGTGGATGGGAAACTAATGCCTCAGGAAACGATGCTTATTTATTTATCTCCAACCACCTCTCATAGTGGACATTAAGATGACAATTAATATATATATGATACATATTATGATTATTTTTTCTTTATGCAACTGTATATTTCATTTATTGAATACCTTTATAGTTTCCATTATCGGTAAATGCTATAATTTCACTTTAGGAAGTGAAGATAACCACCCCCTCAAGGTAATATGACTTTTTATTGCCATATATGGGATGTATAATGGATGGAGTTAATGATATTATATATGATATTATAATGGAATTATAATATATCTATTTATCATTATGTTTCAATTCCATTGAAATAAAATATAGAAATGTAAGTGGAGTTCATTCATAGATACGACTTACCGTCTCCATGAACAGTGAATTTCATTTCATACCTCTAAATGTTATATACAGTTATAAATACATGTATATACTGGATATATATGATATATATGATATCTAAATCATGATTATAATTATGGATATATTGAGATTTTGACCACATGAACAAATTTTTATTATAGGATGTCCATTTTTGACTCAAGTTCAAAATATTGACAAAACGACCATTATTAACATAAATGATGAAATAATGTTTATAACATGGTAATATGTGATGTAAAATGAATAATAAACATAAAAAAGGATCTTAAGCAAGTAGAAATTAACTTTAGTTTTTTATTCAAAAGATTAAATCACAAACGGGTCATGTCGGACAGGAGATAAGGGGTTTCATCTCAATCTCCTTTTATTGAGGCATATTTTGTTTTATACATGGATTTTTTTCATATCATATATAAACACCATTGACATTTAATTTCATTAAAATGGAATATTTTTCTATAATTCATCTTATTAGACTTCAGGAAAAGAATGTTTCTTTTAACGTCAGTGGTGACAACAACCTTTTCCACTGCCACAAATATTATTTAATCTTTTGGATTCCCTAACAAGACAAAATGTTTTTAAATGGAAAATAAATACTGTATACTCTATTAAATATTGTGTTATTGAAAATTGTTTTGATAATGGATTTGTTATGTCAATATATTTAAATGATATATTATGATTGAAATGTGGAAATGTTAGCCTTACTTTATACTTGTTTTATGTGTTATGAATATGTTATGGATCATGGAAAATGTTTCATATACGGGTTTTTCCGTAATAAACCTATGGCATGTGAGCCCAATATATCTCTCTAATGCATTGGGGAAAGTGATGGAGGTAAACGTGAATGTTTCTCCTAACAGTTTTAAGGAATATATTATGGTGGGTAATCAAAATGTACCTCCCTACATAGCTATGAAAGCAACAATGATAGTATGTTATGGATTCCCCAAGTTACCTTTTTGATTTGTGTTTAATTTTTAAATAATATGATTTCATGAGGCTTGTTAAAGAACATATGTTAAGTATGTATTGATAAAAAATGTTTTCATTATTTTATTTATAACCCTTACTGAGATTTTTACATGCATCGCATGTTTTGATATGTTTTTTACAGGACATAAACATGAAGAGGGTCTATTATGGGATTAAGGAAAATTCATGCTATCTAAAACAATAGACCAGACATGACACATTTTTAAAGAGTTTTTATTTTATGAAAAAATATGGAAATTGACTAGAAGTGTCTACCTTGTAATATTTTAGATTTAATGTAATAGTTGGGACTAATTCTCTAATACTCTAAACCTGAAAGGATCTTCTATGTGAAATATTCATTTATTTCCAGAGTATGTAATGTTTCAAGGTCAGGTCTTTATAGTTTGTATCAATGGTCGGTTTAGATTACATTAGGAGTTAAGGTATTGTTAAATTAATATCCATAAATTAATTTATGGTAATATTGATATTATATAGAATTTACAGATTACCATGTTGCTTCGCCTAAGGTATTTCAGTGATCAGAATGGTTTTTTATAGATGAAACATGGAAGCTATGTTGGGTTGACCTCAGGAGGAAGAAAACCTTCCAAATCCGCAACCTGAGATGGTCCGACTCAGAACTAAATAGTTTGTTGTATATATGAAACAGTGGACTCAGGATTTAAATTGTGGTAGTATCCATGCATGAGATCAGCCAAATCAACCACAGAGGAACGTGTTAGTAGTGGATTATTTCATGAGGCAACATCTCCCATCCTTTTGAGGATCATCTGACCCTAAGCTAGAATAAGTGTGGATTAAAGCACTGAAAAATAATTTTGATGTTATGGGGTTTTCAGAAAATCAAAAGGTTAGTCTCGTTGTTTACCATTTTGAAGGTGATGCTGATCAGTGGTGGTCAATGGTGAAAAATATCAGGGATAGTGTGGAGATTGATGCTCTTTATTGGGATGAATTCAAAGTTATGATATTGGGAAAAAATTTCTTAGGGTGGTTCACCTAATGATGGAAATACAATTCCCGGAATTGAGGCCGGAGGATGACTCGGTGGTAGCTTATGAAGAAAAGTTCACTCCACTAGAGAGGTATGATCCAAATTTCATAAGAAATATAGATAGTATAATCAACCATTTTTACCCAAGATTAAATCCATTGTATCGATGGGATTTAGTTTCTTGTGAGATAAAATGTTATGAAAAACTTTTACGATGTGAGGAGAAGCAGGAAATGGAGTTTTCCGATGATCATGTCTTCTTTGACAGAAAATAGAATAAAAGGTCAAGGTAGTATATGAAAGGGAAGAAGACTTCAAAAAAGTCGGATGGTAAGAAACATCAGTTTACAGCTGTGTGAGAATTTTGTTAAAAAGCATTCTGGTCAATGACTTGAATTTTGGAATGTGCTACTCATGTTGTAAAATGGGATATAAAGCTCGTAATTGCACTGAAAAATATCAGGGTAATGGTAAAAAAATATGATTTATAGTTAGTAAAATTATTTATGTTCAATGAAATGGGTCATTAGGAAAATAAGTGTCAAACGAAGAACTCAACTGAGGGAAAGCAACCAGACTACAAGATGAAATGGGTTATGAAGTCCTTTTCAACTACATCAGCTGATTTTGGGAAATTAAATAACGTAGTATCATGTACTTTGTTTGTTTGTTCAGATTATGCCAATGTGTTGTTTTAGTCGAGTTATACACATTAGTTCATTTCTGAGATGTTTTCTTGTAAATTGGGAATTCTATATTAAATTATGAATCCTGAACTAATGGTAAAAACTATTGGAGGAATTGTTGAGAGAAAAAAATTATAATAACCTTATATTCCTTATGTGTGGAACAAATCTAGATTCAAACATTATTGTTTTTTCTCTAGTTGAGTTTGATGTATTATTGGTTATAGATTTGCTTTATGTTTATCATTCAAAGATTAACTGTAGAGATAAAGACGTTTCTTTTCAGAATTATTTTCAGTTTGTGTAAAAGAGTGAACCCTTACTTTTGATAACATATCAGGAAGCTGAGAAAGTTGTAAAATATGGAAAAAATGTTACCTTGAACATATTGTTGAAAACAAAGGACCAATCCAAATTAATGATTTACTTGTGATAAATTAGTACCTTGATGTTTTTGATGATGTTCTTCCTGTTATTATACCAGATGAAGATGTTAAATTTAATGTTGACTTACTTCCTGATTCTAAGCCAATTTCAAAACCCCCTTATCAAATGGCTCAAATTTAACTTATAGAGTTTAAGAATAAATTGAATGATTTATTAGATAAAGGATTCATTCGACCTAGAAGATCACCATGGGGTGATCATGTCTTGTTTTTTAAAAATAATGATGGTTCAACAAGACCTTGAATTGATTATAGAGCATTGAATAACATCACTCTTAAGAATATGTATCCTTTTCCTCATATCGATGATTTGTTTGATCTTCTCTAGGGAGCTCTGTAAATTTTTAATATTGATTTAATATTGGGGTATCATCAGTTGAATGTAAAGGAAGAAGACATTCTGAAGACAACATTTCGTACTAGATATGGCCATTATGAATTTGTAGTAATGCCTTTTTGTTTAACCAATGCACCAGTTGTATGCATGGATCTTATGAATATAATTTTCATTGAGTTATTGGATATGTTTGGGTTTGTGTAGATTGATGATATATTATATTATTCTAAAATTAAAAGGGATCTTGAATGTCATTTAAGGGTTGTCTTGAAAACCAGAAAAGAAAATAAACTATTTGGGAAAATCTAAAAGTGTGTATTTTTTTATAGTAAATTTCTATCATTGGGAAAATTGTTTCAAAAATGGCATAACGATTGAACTTGATAAAGATAAATTTTTTGATTAATTGAAAGGACCCAAAACAATAACTGAGATTCATAGTTTTCTGAGATTGAAATGTTATTACTGATGGTTATTTTAAACATTTTCATGGCTATCATGTCCAATGACTAAGATAACTCGAAAAGGTGTTAAGTTCATATGGAAAAAATAATGTGATGATTGTTTTCAATAATTGAATAGAATATTGGTAAATTCTCTATTTTTGGAAATAGCATCCAGAAATGGTGAGTTTGTTATTTATAGTGATGTTTTATTTAAGGGACCTGCTTTTGTCCTTCTGTAATATGGACAGGTAGTTGCTTATGATTCACATCAGTTGAATCTTCATGAGTTATATTACCTTACACATGATTTTGAATTATCTATTGTCGTTTTTTTCTTTAAAAATTTTTAGGCATCATTTGTATAGAGTAAAATGGTAAATATATACTCACCACAAATGTTTGAAATATATATATTCACTCAGAAATAATTGAACATGAGATAGAGGATATGGTTCAAATTAATCAAATATTATGATTGCATGATCCATTACCATATCAAAAAAATAAAATGGATGATGCTTCGAGTCAAAAAATTAATGCTTCATTAACTATGCTACGTTTTGAATGAGATCTATTGGTTTTTGATTTGATGAACTTGGGCATAAAAGTTGTTGGTGTAAGAAATTCTTCTATTTTGTTTCAGGTGTTAGTGAAATTATCTCTTTTAGAAATAATTAATCAATTTCATAAGGAAGACAGTGAGTTGCAGAAAAAGGTTCAGTTGATTTAGAGTAACATGAGAACAACTCCGATCAGGTAGAAAAGTTATGAGGATAATTGGATGAGGTATCTTTATTTTGAGGTTAGTGATCATGTCTTTTTCAATGTTTCTCCATACAAAAAAGTGTGACGTGTTTAGGTAAGAATGGAATGTTGAGTCCGAGGTTCATTGGACCATATAAAATCTTGGAGAATGTTGGATCAGTTTCTTATAGAGTGGCTTTACCTCCATGTTTGTTCTAGGTAAAAAAAATTTCTCATGTTTCAATGTTGGGAAAATATATGCCAGATCAATCTCATGTTTTATGTCCAGAGGTTGTTTAGTTGGAAGAGAATATCTCTTATGAGGTACAACCCATCTAGATTCATGACATAAGAAGGAAAGTGTTTCATAATAAGGCAATTCACCATGTGAAGAATTTTTTGAAAAACCATATGGTTGAAGAGGCAACGTGGGAATCTAAATATTCTATAAGAAAAAATACCCCATTTTATTTGATAAGTGAATAAAATTGCGTAGATACAATTTCCAAAAGGGGGAAGGATTTAACATCTAAAGTAAATAAAGAATAATAAATTTTCATAATTATTAATATTTTTTGAATTAAATTTTAATTTCACTTTAAAAGGGGTTGTTATATTTGATAGCATACCCAATATGCAACTACAGATTTCTTTGAAATCTAACATTGCACATTAATATTATTATAATATTTTTTTAAATTGTTGTGAAAACCTATCCATTATAATGGCGGAAATAAATATAACTGAATAAATATGATTATAAACATTTGTTAAATGTTTTTTAATTTATCCAATAGAAATGTAGATGCTTAAAATAAGAAAGAATCTGATTTTATGAATAAATACTAAAATAATCATTAAAAGGTAAATTTAACGACATTTAATGGTGAACCTTTATAAAATATAATTTTAATCACCATTATCAGTTATTTTTAACCAACTAAATTTTTTATTTATAATTGTGACATCAAAATTCACTTTAGGTTAATTTTTTGTATTTTTCTGATAAAATTTAATTTTTGATGAATAGTGGAAAATACAGTATTTTACTTCAAAAATGAATTTTAATATAATTTATTTATATGGTTAGATTATATTTTTAATTTGTTTTAATGTTTAATTAGATTATATTTTTACCATTTAATACAATTTTGGTAATTGGAAAAAATTTTACTTTGAAATTTTACATAAACAAGTGCCATTATTTTGACAGTTAATATTTCATAAAAACATGCTTTTTGTTTTGACAATGAGAATCGATTTTTAATTAATTAATCCAACTTATTTGTTTTGAATTTTTTAAAATAGACATCATTTTTGAATTTGTAATATCAAATTTATCTTTGGCTGATTTTTTTGTATTTTTATGAAATGCTTTAATTTTTGATGAATAGTAAAACCACTTAGTAGTAGTTAAAAACTGAAATTTTCATATAAATGAAAAATTACCACTTCTCTAAATTGAATTTCAAAAATCCAACATACCTGGTTTTTATTAGTAAGTAAAATGTGGTTCAATAATATAAATTTTTTTCTGTGAATAGTAATAGTTTGACATTTATTTACCGTGGTTTAAGGTAAATATGGCAATTCAACGTAAAAAGAATATCATAATAATAAAAAATTACCTTAAAATTTTTCTTATATTTAATAGATGTGTCATGTCTGACCATGGGAATCCATGGGTCTATTTTGGGATTCCATGGAGCCACTAAAGAGTGATAATGACACTATATTTTAATTAACATAAAGTGAGGACAAATATAAAAAATACAAATATCTTTTATTAAATTAATTTTTAGATTTTGTTATGTGAAAAATATTTTAGACTATAAATATTATATAGAAATATAAAACAATATCCTACATCATGATAGTTTTTTTATAATTTTTAGACATAAATTAATTAAATTATTTACGACACAACAATGATTCAGTGTTTACCTCAATAATAAATAATTTAAATAAATATGATTATAAAAATTAAAATAATATTCAAAACCTATTTAATTATTATTTGATGATTTTATTTCGACCGTGTGTCATTGTATATATGACTATAATTTTTTTGGACCTTTATAAACCTAAAATCATTATATAATAAAATAATATTTTCAAACTTTCCTAAAGATCCCCTCACCCCATTATAAAATTACATCACCTATAACCCATTACACACACCCCTAAAGCACCTTGGAAAATCCAAATCATTACCAAATAATCTCTCAATATCCCTTTATTTTACCTAAAATCCTTACCTTAGGTATAAGGAACTTCAATAATCATTTTTGGTTCAAACCAAAAGGAGTTACCCAAATTAATGGTAACAATTTCTCTTAACTTCTTTAGTTTTATTTTACATCCCCAACCCCCTAAACTCTTTTTATTAATTTATTTTATAAAAACACCAGTATAAAAAATATACAAGGTTGTTTTTTTGATTTATTGGAACTACACTTACAAACACCTCCATCTATTGGTAAAGTACCTACTGTTTCTGTGGATGGAAAACTGACACCTCACGAAACGATGATTGTTCAATTATCTCCTACCGCCTCTCATGGTGGCCATTAAGTTTTCACTATATTTATATATGATACATGTTATGTTTATTGTTTCCTTATGATTCTTTACTTTTCATTCATAGCATAAAACTATGGTTTCCATTATAAGTAAACATGATAATTTCATTTTAGGAAGTGCGGACTACCGCCCCCTCAAAGTGATATGAATAATTAATGACATATTTGGGATGTATTAATGATAGATTTAATGATATTATATCTGATATTAAACAATAATTATATTATAACTATTTATCATTTTTTATTAATTCCATTAAAATATTTAATAAAAATGAAAGTAGTGTTTACGCGTACGTACGGCTTACCGTCTCCATGAGCGGTGCATTTCAGTTCTTACATTCAAATGTTATGTACTATTATAAATACATTATATACTATATATATATGATATATATGATATCTAAATCATGAATATCATTATGGATATAATGAAAATTTGACCACATGAACTACTTTTAATTATAAGAAGACCATTTTTGACTCATTTACCGAATATCGACAACATGACTGTTATTAACGTAAAGGATTACACGATGTTTATAACATGGTAATAGGTTATATAAAAGAAATAATAGTCTTGAATAAGGTTCTTAATCAATTTGAAATTATCTTTAGTTTATTATCCATTATATTAAATAACGAACAGGTCATGTCAGACATGAGGTAAGGGACTTCTTCTCAATCTCCTTTCTTTGAGGCATATTTTGTTTTATACATGAATTTTTTTATAAGCAGTATAAAAACATTTTATATTTAATTTCATTCAAAGGGAATAATTTTATATGAGGACTTTTACTAAATGACCAAAAAATAATGTTTCTTTTAACGTAAGTATTGACAATGATATTTTCCGCCGCCGCGAGTATTATTTGATCTTTTGGCATCCTTAAAAGGCCAAAATGTTTTTAAAAGGAAAATAAATACCATATATTCTATTACATATTTTGGAATTGAAAAAGGTTTGGATAATGGATTTGTTATGTCAAAATATTTAAATGATATATTGTGATAGAAATGTGTAAATTTTATCTTTCCTTTATATTTGTTTTATGTGTTATGAATATGTTATGGTTCTTGGGCATTGTTACGTATACGGGTGGTTCTGTGATAAACCTTTGGTGGGTGAGCTTGAGATAGCCCTCTAATGCATTGAGTAACATGACTGAGGTGAACATTTTAGTAAATATACTATGATGAGTATTCCAAATTGAACTCCCTGCGTAGCTGTGAAAGCTACAATGTACATTTGTTATGGATGCCACATGTTACTTTTATGATTTGTGTTAACTGTGTAAATCTTATGATTTCAAGATGTGTATTTATGATCTTATATTATGTATGTATTGATGAAATAATGTTTTAAATCATAGATTTATAACCATTACATATTTTTTTATGCTCATCCCATGTTTTGGAATGTTTTTCACATGACTTAATGATGGATTGGGTCAAGGATGTTATCATGGAAAAGTCATGCTGTCTAAAATAAGGGACTAGACAAGAAACTTTTTTAAGAGTTTTTATTTTATGAAAAATGGAAACTGAGTAGAAATGTATACCTTTAAATTTTTTAAATGTAATTTAATAGTTATGGATAAATTCATTAAATAAAAAAACATGAAAACATCTTCAATGTGAATTATCATTTAATTTATGATTATGTAATGTTTTAATACCGAGTCCTTTAGCGATAATCCACATGTCCACAATTGGTGTCATCGTATTCCAAAAAATGGAACACAAAAAAATGTCTTTTATTATAATTAAAGAATAAGAAAGAAATTTTAGGTATCATATAGTACATATATAAACTATAAATACCTCACTATTTCCATCCTTTAATGGTGGTAATGGTAGTACGGAGGACATCAGTCCATAAAGCGGTAGTCAGCCATACACAAAAATGATGATTTTGAATCCCATTTGATGGAAGTTGTTAAATGTTTAGTTATTACCATTAGGTTAAAAAATATATTAATATTAATTGTACTTATTCTATTATATAATAAGGATATAATATTTATTTTTGTTTTGGAGAATGAAATAAAACAAATGACATTGTGGATGAACATTACCTCTTCTATAGGTGAGTCCATTATATTTATACCTGAAGAATGTATATGTTTTCCTTATTCACATATTTAGAGTTATATGATGAGGTTATGGATTTTTGGATCTTATTTTGGAAGGTTTCTTGTGATCCAAAAGGATATATTGGTGTTAATAAGTGACGCTGGTTGGTTCCTTTATACAGTAAAGGAGGAGAAGCATTTATATAAATATAAAATGATAAAAAGTATTGGGAGGTCACTATTACCTCACCATCCACCAGTAATAAACCAAATTAGTTAAAATTAATGATATGGTCTATATGTGGGAAGGAAATGGGTCTTTCCCAAGTTTTTATGTCATTTGGACTCTTAAGATTAATGTTTAACGACTACATAAACTCATTTTCACATTAATCATTGTAGTTTATTTTAATTTCATTGACTAAATTATTTTTAGAAAATGATGTTGAACAGAAAATAGAATAAAAATTATAATGATTAAAAATTTGTAATCAATTTTTACAAATTATAATCAATGTTGTGGTATAAAAGAAATTAAAATTAATCCCGTAGATGTGACATGAAATCAGTGATTTAAATTACAAATATAAAAAAATTCACTATGTTTTTATATCAATATTAAATATAACATTTATATAAATGAATTAAATATGATTTATATAAATATAAATGAATTAATTTTACATTAAATAAAATTCAAAATATAATTTTACATACTAAATTATTTCGTTAAGAAGTAAATTTTCGATTAAAATTTAGTAATTTTCAGTAGTCATCAAAATATGAGTATTATCATAAAGAAACCACAAATTATACCAAAGTAAATTTTTATTTTTATATTTATAAAGATTAGTTTATTTTTAATGTTAAATTTATTTATGTTTAAACATTAACATTTAAAATAGGTTTTCTATTAAAAGGGGGAAAACATGCCTTGATAATTAATATAACATTTATGGGAAAAAAGTGGATTTTTTTCAGATCATATGTATATCAAATATATTGGATGAAAGTAAAAAATAATCTTTTGAAAATATAGTACATATATTTCATTAATTTCTTTCACTAATAGTAATTAATTTTATTTATTAAGATAATATTACTGTGGGAGCTTTGAAATTGTTTATTATAAAAAATTTCCTTTATATTGAATTGGGTTTTCTTTTCACATATAATTAATTGGTGTGATTTTAATTCAAACATATATTTTCATAGTTTATCAAACCTATTTACAACTTATAATTTAATTTATTTTTGATAATATTCATTTTAAATAATAATATTTATAGTATTTGGTAAAACATTGTCTTGCGAGTAACTCATGCCATCAATGAAAGTCAGTGTTGCATGTAATAAAATCTAAATTCACAGATCCTTGTAAGAAAAATATAAGAATAATGTTTTATATAAAACAATATAATCTCAATGTTTCGTGTCATGTATGGTTTACTTGGAATGAAATTTATCAAAAATAAAATTAATTTATTCTATAAAGAAAACTATTGTAATTAATTAGTGTGTTTCAAAACCATGCATCATTTTTAGTTAATTCATATCATTTACACTCAATGTAATTTCAATTTCTGAATTTTGATTCATTCCACAGATAAATAGGAAACTAGTGTAAGCTCTCTAAATAAGGGATGATTCACTCCACAAAAACCATTTAGACAAGACGATGAATGCTAATACATCATGGTAACCCAACCATATCACAATAAAAACCACACATCAAAGTTAACTCACATAAATATAAAACACATCCCGTTCCAAAACGATGCACCTAAAATCCCATTACATTCATAACCAAATTCGGTCGCAACCATTAACACAAAATATCCAATGTGTTTCTCATAACCACAAAATACTCATATAATGTACTCCAAAAAAATAACATTACAGATTTCAAAATCTCACATTTAATATTAATAAATGGTTTTCAATACATTATCCAAGTACACAACATGGGTATTCTGACAACAGTTACAAATTTATATGGGAAATAAATTCATTATCCATATCAATGTTCATAATTTTATTTATTTAGGGACATGTCAAACATTCAACACAATAATAGTTTCAAAATAATATCAACCTCAACATAATGTATATTCTAAATAGCCATGATTTTCATTAATTATAACGTCAATGTATAATTCTATCAATAATATACTGAAATTTTATAAATAAAATACTAATACTATAGTTAAAATTCAATTTCAGCTTAAAATGTTTCATTCTCTTAATGAATATGACAGTTAATTAAAACCTAATATAAATAAATGAATAAAATACACAAAAATACTCATAATGTTAGAGTTAAATAGGATTTATAACCTCAATTAATCTTTCCAAATTACTATAAAATGATTAAATGAATAGTGGAACTTCCCATAAAGAATATCACATCATTTATGAATCATTAACCTAAAACAAAACTCACTTTATCATAATTTAGTCACCACATCACTAATACCATCAATGATCAAAAAATTAATCAAAATAATGAAGAATAAAGGAAAATTCGATAAGAAAAAAGTCATTATATAATTTTCATTGATAAATTTTTAGATTTAACATGCCATATCCCCTAAAGAGATGATGAGATTATTCCTAAAATATCTTAAATATTACCGATGAACAAAGAGAAATGTCCAGGGAAAAAAATGGTTTTAAAGGCTTTAGGTACATATAGGAACACTAGAAATTAGATAAACTAGATATAACACTTATCGATATAGTGAAAGACTTTAGATAGAGGTGAGAACTATAAAATAAAATAAATTACTAAATCGCTATAGTTTTTTTCAAAACATTGTGTGAGGAAAAAATGACATCTATATTATAAATCCTATAAACTATGAGAAATTCCACAATTTAGTATAAACTACTAAACAGAAAATGAAAACAACATTATAAAGACAATGTTGTAGAATGACTCTATAACAAAAATACCCTGATGTTATAAAAACAATAAGATTTCCCCCCCAAGACACTATGTCGAAGCATAATAACCACAAACAGGTGCGCCCAAAATGAAGAAGCATAAAAACACTACCTCTAATACTATACACTTTAACTAATATCTCAGAAAATAGAAACTCATTTTATAGTGTAATAAAATCCTCTCTTCCTAATACCCTACCCTAGTTGAAATTCCATCTACCATTCCAACATCCATTACCAAACACCCTCAAAACATCCCCCAAACACAACCATCACAATAATTATATGAAATTAATGGATTGGTAATTCCAAATAATTAAATTAGATAATTATTAACAAATTATCTTACTCATGACTCCCAATAAATCCTATAAAAAATGAAAGGGAATGGGTCTAAATAACCACTATGTGAGGTAATTCTATAGGATATTATTATAATTTAAAAAATTATATCTTCTAACACTATCCAAAAGAACCACTCTTACACACAAACATACAAAACACCAATTAAACCATTATATATATGAAAACTAAAAGAACCTCAATAATCACACAACACAACACCAAGAATTAAAATCAATGAATCACCCACCCCATATCAAAATATTATATATATCAGTATGCAAAAAATCCCCCTCATGATATTTAATGAATTATTAAACATAAAACCTCTTCAGTTGGATATATATTTTAATTACATAAATTATTTAAGGAAAATAAAATCAATATGAATGTGAATAATGAACACCTCAAAATTAATATGATTCAAGAATAACCTCAACAATGTAAAAAAATAGAGAAGAACTAACTAAAATCAATAAATTGGAAAAAATAAACACATCACACTCCGGTGTAGTAAATTCTATGAAAAAAATCCTCTAAAAGAGAAAAAACAAAAGTATGGGTCATCCAGAAACACATTATCTTGATAATTTTTTTTTATCGATATAAACACACAAGAAAAGAGGGGATGTAATTTGTTCTTTTAAAAAGACATGTGTATTTTAATATTAATGCACATTTGTGATTTAGAATGCTATGTAGTGTTATTTTCGTCAAATATATTTAAAATTTTAAAAATAAAAAATATGACATGTAACACACTGATATTTTATGAAATATTTTTATGTATGTTTAATTTCTTTGATAACTCATGTTACATAAAACACTATGTTTAAATGAAAGACGATAAACTATTAAAATATTATCATTTGTGATAGTTATTACATAGCTATTAAATTATTGACCATTGAAAAGATTAACTAATTTATTGAATATTTAAAATTTTCCAAGTAAATATAAATGTATAGATAAATAAATTGTAAATAATTACTCAATTTATTGTAATGTTATTTATATCATCGTGAATATGCTATTTTTCAAAAAAAAAATATTTCAAGAAAATTATATATTTAAATTACTGAAAAATTAGAATTTTATTTTATAAAGTATCATTATTTTGTTTTTATAATATTAATATTATATCATGATTATTTTTTATAATTTTCAGAAAAGATTGATTTTCCATTGAATTGTAAAAAATTGAGATTTTATTGAAAACAATATGTAGAGATTTTAAATTAATTTTAAAATTATTCAATGTAAAATTAGTTATATTATATTATAAATAATCAAATTAAATAAATTTGACTCAATTCTATTGTTTAGGTTTTCATAAATAATCTTTTATACAGAAATTGAAATTTATGGAATTGTTTATGCAAGCAAATCATTTTCATTTGGATATATTAAAATTATCACTATTTGTTTAATGATTTTAACAATTTTTATATATTTTATAGTAATTTTTAACATTCATATAATATTTTCATAGGCATGGGGTAATAATACTTCTGATTCTATACATAAAAAAGGATTTTTCAAAAGATTATTTTCATCGCATTTTTAACAATAATTTTAATATTTATTTATGCTAGTTATTTTTATTGAATTTAATAAAAATTGATTCCATATTTCATGTTGGAATGTTCAAAATTTTTAAATATTTCACTTTTATTTTTGCTCAATTTGAATTGTAGTATTGGTAAAATATATTATCTCTATAAAGGGAATCAGGTTTATATATATAAAAAGTATGTGATAAGTCCATAATTGTTTTGTCCCAATTCTTGTTAGTTAGTTTTAATACAACCATTTTACCTTATTCATTAATAGAAGTGGTTTAATGGACACTAATCCATGGAAATAAGTTACATAATATTTAAATCAAGGACAATTATAAAATCTCACTCTCTTAGATTTAATTTTATCTAATGTTTCCACAAAGGTATAAGCCCATTTTTTGAATGAATATATTCTTACTTTCTGAGATAATATTATTTATTTTAATGATATATATATATGTATTTTCATTATGTTTTTAAATAATATATTTTCCTTAAATGATAGAGCAATGCTAATAAATTATTTTTTTCAATTAACATTAAATTAAAATAAAATCTATTAAAAATATTAACATTGATATAATTTTAATGTGTTAAAGTATCTCATGAATTTTAGAGATATATATCAAATATTTGATAAATTCCTGATAATTATAATCTAGTTGTACATTTTTATGATGCATTGGATGTTAAATTAATTGAATAGTGTTAAAAATAACTATAATAATATTTTATAATAAATAATAATATTTTAAATGATATTATATTCCTAAAAATAATACATTCAAAATAATAATAATGATATACATTTTTAAACACCATGTATTTTCATTTTATGGGTTTCAAGTTACTTTATAGTAACGTTATTTACCCTTAATGCATATAATACCTTAATATTATGTTAATTGTCAAAAGGGTTAATAATGGTGAAAATAAAATGAGAATGGTTAAAATGTGAAACAAACAAGTCGAAGTATTTTTTTTATGAGATGATTTAAACACACACGCACATTATCTTGGAATAATATCCATTTTATGCCATTTTTTATATCATTTTTTAAATATTAATTAAATATTTTAAGAATATCCAAGAGTGAATCTCCCCTCAAATATAAAAGGACACTCCTACATTCTCTTATACACACCACCACAGGAATTCAATAACCCAAATCTCAAAGAAATCCATTGTCAACATAATTATTCAAATTAATTAGGTGATGGTATTCCAAAATAACCAACCCTAGATCCCTTAATATGAGATCTAAAATAATTTTTTCAAAGAATATGTAGTCTCCATAACTGTTGAATTTCATTTTAGTTATTCAACTAGATCATATAAATATGATATATTGTAAATTAAATAATTAATTCAATATCCAAAATATAATTAAATGTTATCATTGTTATTATCCCACTATTATTCACCCTATTTACATTGAATGGGTAGTTAAAATATCACTCAGGCATACATACAACTTACTATCTCCACACAATGATACAATCCATTTATCATTACCGGCATTTATGAATGTGTATTGTTATGGTTTTAATATTTCTATATTATAATTAAGAAATATTTATAATTATACAATGACATTACCATATCTACCTTCATACCTTCTAAAAAATTTGAAAATGATATTGGCGATCATGTGTACATGTATAATACCACATCAACAAAGTGATGTGATCATGTTTTTAAATTTTTTTTAAATAATTGGATGTAAATAAGAATAAATTTAATAGACACATATATCTTATATTATATAAAAATAATTATTTTAAGGTTATCTGTTATTTACCTTTCTTTCATTCTGTGTTTCAAAAAAATGAATACAATATTCTTGCATACGTATCACGTACAAAATCCATTATCTTTGTAATTCATTTTTCATTTTATATCATATATGAATGATTCTCAAAAATTACACATTAAATATATATTATATTTAAAAAAAATTTAAAATTATTAATCTTATGGAAACCCAATCAAAATAAAAATACCGACAATACTGAACCAAAATTTATATGAAGAACAAAGCAAAGGTCACATGAATTACTTATTTTTATAAATAATGGTTGCAAAAAAGATGATGAAAACTTTTAATTAAATCATATATGGTATAAAATATGAAATTATATTTCTATAATATATATATATATATATTTAATAAATATATATTTATTATACGTGAGGTTTTAATTTGTATGATGGAAGGTGGACCAATCATAAGGGATATTCCCCTCATTTTTATATCAGCGTGGACACATTCCTTATTTAAAACTTTTTTCTTTTGTGTGGTATATATAGTCTCATTAAGTTATTTTATGATTATAATATTAAAAAAAATGGTATATTCAAATCTATATAATTCTATTTGTTCATCAGTATTATTATTCAATAGGCACCAATGGAGTAAGGGTTTTATATTATAGTATAATTTTTTGTTTTGATATTTTATTATTATTATTATGATGAATAAATTTTGTGATATTCCTATGAATAAATGCAATAATTTTATTATCCAATTTTCATGTCTATATTTTACATTTTCCATCCATTTTCTTCACTATATGATCATAAGAAACTTAAAATATATTTTTATGAAAAATCATAATTATTTATATATTTGACTGTAAATGAATTTTCTTCCATATCAATGTTTTCTATTTTTTCTTTAATATGTTATTTAAAATTATAATATTATATCTTAATGTCATTATAAACATTATTTATTTGTTTAGAAAAATTAAATGTAATCTTATTTTTTTTATAAATGATTCACTTGTTTACTTTTTCAATAAAATATTGAATGGAACATTTTCTTTTAACAAATATAGAATGAATGGAATTTTAGACATAAATAGAACCGAAATTTATTGAATATCCTTGTAATGGTTTATATGGTTCATTATTATTACAATGTTTTCCCTAATTTGTTTTATAAATATTTATATTTTAAAATTTATTTTCATAATAGAATTGTTACATTTTTCATGAAATTTTTCAATAATATTCTAATGGTTTTTCATATATTAATAAATCATTTGATAATAATAATTTATTGTGAATATGACCCAATTATACCATTATTATTCATTATATATATGTTTACAGTATTTTGATGAGATATTTATGAATCCCATTAATTTTTTAGGATCTTTTTTAGAGAATATGTGAAATGGGTTTGAAATTTATTTTCTTTATATGTGTTATGATATGATAATATGATGAATATTTAATAATCATATAGAAATCATTTTTATGTTTATCATTATGGGATTGTGGTTACACTATAACAAAATATGGTGGTTAAATTATATCCATGGATAATGGTTATGGTATAAACAAGGAATGAAATTATGTTATATCCAAGGACAATGGTTATTTTGTTAGTAAAGGAAATGGTTATTTTATAACTTATAATGACAGTTATTTTCTAAATATGCATGGTTTTTATTTTATAATCAAGGGTAGTATTTATATAATAGACATGGATGGGAGGGACATGTATCTCAATCCAATGCATTGTATAATGATGGATATATACGGAGATAAACAATGATATAATGGGGGGGGAGAATATATTTTAGTATGAATATCTATCCAATATGATAGTATTGTCATTCAATCAATACTAATATGACTATTTGGAGAGTGAACCCATTCCTACAATGTCGTCTTCTAAATGATCCTTGAGAAGAAAAAAATGTTTTTTTATTCTTATATGTACCCCAATAACATATTACATATAAAAAATTTATTCCCTCATGGATCATGTTTATTGATTCCATAAAGATTCATGTATTTTGAAATTGAAATACTTATCCATGAATCATGTTCATATTATGTGAAACACAAGGTATTATTTTCAATTATTATGATCATGTTCTCAAATACTTATGTTAATGATATTTTCATGTGATCATTTATGTCTCCCTTGATGGCCCTAACAATGAATATGAGATCACCCTTGCTTATGATTCCATTCCACATGTTATGAAAAAAGGTATTATGTATCATATGACTAACTAATATACTAGTTAGGAAGATACTTTGGGAGATGATGTCGATATTTTATGAACCACTTGTTTATTTTTTCATGTAATGATCCAAACCCTCATAGCCCATCCCTTTTCCAAATTCTTGATCCTAGGGGTGACGTCTAGGTGGTAGGACGTCATTTCAGAGTTCGACCGATCGAGGAGACCGATCGGCGCCCCTGATTGGCGTGACTGATCGGCGCCACTAATCAATGTCACCAAGCCTTATCGAGTTCTCTTCTACAGTTTTTACCGAAACGCCTCTTTTGGGCTTTCCAACTCTTCTTTCAAGTGGTTCAAAGACATTTAAAATTCCATAACTAATACCCAATAAATCCCTAGAGATTAACAATTAATTCTGTCGTGTGTAACCACCTAACTGTGTGGGAAACCACGATCCGACTTTCCAGGTGGTCAAATTTCCCATATCCTGTAATAATGGTATCTTGTCTATATATCGCATGGGAAGTCCTTTTTCCTATTATTCCTTTGGAGGGCTTCATTCTTCCATTGGTGCACTTGGATTCCACTTTTCTCGTGGCTTATGGTGTGCCTCTACTGGAGCTTTCCGCTCATCCTTAGAGTCCCTGACGTTCCTTCCCTACAAGTCGTGCATCCCCTGTTTCTGGCACGTGGAGAGAAACTTCGATCCTTGATCAATCATGTAGGATTTTCCTTCACCTATCCTTTGTCTGTATCATTCAGGGTGGGTATGCTTTTGTCTCTTTGGGAAATGATGAAACCAAAATTAATGACGATAATTAACAGACTTTTAAAGAATGAAGGGGGGGGGGTGTGATCGATGTTCTATTGTACTCCACTATATTGATATGTTTTGTGAATTGCATGGGCCTATGCTCACTGAAAATCATGTTCGTTGGTGGTATTTCCTTGCACACTAATGAAAATTTACTCCAGTGGTAATTTAATAACTGAAATCTGGGAATTGGTTAATCACTTACACTCGGCTGGTTGAATGGATGTTTAGTAAAACAAGAACCCCTGTGTGACCACCTCGGTCAACTAACAGAATGAGGAAACTAATAAATGATGTTCTTGAACCCGGAGGATTCCTGCCCTGTTTTGGTAGTAGGTGAATTGTTCACTTTGTTTTATTATAGGGGATGTGTGTGAGGATGGGATCCTCTGATGTTGCACGGTTGCTGGTTGTGAATCTGGGGCTGTGGTTGCTATGCTTATATCATGAATTGGGGCAGAATCCTCTTCGGTTGTGAAACCTTTCTATCCATAGTTCTGGGGATGTGTGGGTTGTATCATGAATCCTTCTTTGGTTCCAATACATAATGGGATCTCACTTTGATATGAATTTACAAGAGAACTAGGTGTGAATTCTTAAATTGTTGTTTGGATGTTTCTTGTGCCTGTTAGTTCCCCAGCAGTGCATAATTCACCATAATGGGATCATTTGAACATGAAAACAAGAATGGTTGAGTGGGAAATTATTTTGGGAATGAGTTGTGACTTGGCCATGAGTGTCGTGGCTTTTTTTTTGTGAATGAATAGCAACAAGGGTGTTT
This sequence comes from Viscum album, assembly GCA_963277665.1. Classification (NCBI taxonomy): domain Eukaryota; kingdom Viridiplantae; phylum Streptophyta; class Magnoliopsida; order Santalales; family Viscaceae; genus Viscum; species Viscum album. Next base: position 2,101,581,627 of record OY728140.1, on the reverse strand, counting down.
GTGCTTAGGTTTTGGAACCCCTATGTTGGGATGAGTGTCTGTTACTTATACATATATATGTAGCTTTTATGTTTCTTATTCGCGCCCCACCCAAGTTGAGCACGTAGTGCCGAACACCCCATTTCATAGGGAGGGTGTTTTTCCCAACGCTCCTATGAGTGGCTGATTATTAGCTCCTTTTCTACTCCCTTTCCCAAATATCCCAAGACTCTTCGAGTAGGCTTTGATGTCCTGAAGTCCATTATTCTCCCAAGAATCTTCGTCCAGGGTAGTTGTGGTGGTTTCCCCGGGTGTTTGCAGGCAAGATGTCTCCCAAGTGTCTTCAGGATATGGCCCATGTGACTTCGGCCATGACGGTAGTTTTTTGGCCCAAGAGTTTGTGGGCATTGTTACTTGTGGTTGTTGTGGCCTATGTGTGTGCGAGTAGGGTTTGGAAGTGGGACTTTGTTGAGGTTGTGGCCCAGGTGTGTGCCGGCGGGTGTGGCACTGGGACTGTGGTGAGAATGGTGGGATTGGTTCAATGCGTAGGATGTATTTAATAACCAGTGGGAAAGTGGCGCGGGGATCTCAGATATCGATGTGATATTACCATAATTTACTTGCCTTGCGTTATTCGGGGGAGTGTGCCTTGGTGCAACTTTGGTGGATAGTTTTTCCTTGCTAGGTGATTTGGTTTTTCTTTTCTCATAGGTCATTAAAATTCCTCTCTACTTCTGCATGAGAGACTTTGGTTTTTCCCTATTGAGTGTACTTATATACTCACCCTACATGTGTAAAACTACATTGAGGTTTCCAAGAGGATTTCAGGGATCGTGTTGGGCCATACTAGCTCGGACATTGGGGTGGTTTCTGTTGTCGTTTTCCTTTTCTTGGTACTTTACGTTTGGAGTTTTTTGGCTTTTGTCTTTTACATTTGAATATGCATATGGGAATGAGTTACTTTTGCCTTTACCTTTACTTTCAGCTTTGGTAGTTTTGGGGTTACTATATTATATCTCGATCCTATAAAAATAAAAAGGTTAATGCATTCCATTTTGTGTGAGATTATATTCCCTTGGTGTTGGTCGCCACTCCGGGACCTATTGAAGGCAGGTTTTGGGGGTCATTATCTCTCCTTCAACTTAAAGAAGGAAGGGCCTGGCAATCTGCTGACCCTTACATCCTTTTGGTGAAGGCGGGTTGTGACAAAATGGTATCAGAGGAATGTTGAGAGATAGGATGGAGTCTGGAGTTAGGCACAATGAGTATTGCATGGGGTCTTAGGGAAACAGTTTTGGGTGACCTTGGTGTGTGAATTAGGCCAGGGAAGACCGGCTAGGACACAGGATTTTGGGGCCCATCGTGATCCGATGCAAGGACATTGGACCTACCAAACGACCAAGTGAGGCTACACTGATTGCAGGTTAGAGACCCTAGGAAAGGTACATGCATCATAATGACTTGTGTTATTATGTTTCATGGGTGTCTTGGGGATTTAAAATGAATAATAAGTCAAAGAAAAATTTATGAACATCATTCTACACTACTTGGGCTTATACTATTCTTGTTTACCATGTAGCTATGGCACCTAGGAGGTGACCACAAGTAGTGCGGGAAATCGAGGCCCAGCAAGTCGATGTGGCTGATCGGTAGAGGAACGACCAAGAGGAGGAGGATGATTAGTGGAAAAAGATGCTTCGATCCTTTTAGCGACAGACCCTCGAGAAGTACAAGGGTAGCACCTCAGATATAGAGACGGAGAGCTGGCTTGAGGAACTAGTGATCGCTTTCGGCCTGATTCGGGCTCCTATGGAGTACTGGGTTCCTATGGCGATGCTCCAGATGCAGGGAGCAGTGCATCAGTGGTGAACGCTTTATCTTGGAGAGAAGAGGGAAGATGAGGTTGCGTTGGCTGACATTGAGAAGGAGTTCCGGGGGGAATTCCTCTCTTCCACAATGAAGGCCGAGAAGAGGCAGGTGCTACTCTCCCTCCAGCAGGGGAGTATGTCAGTGAGAGATTTGGGGATCATGTTTAAGGATCTCCTTCACTTTTCTCTGAACCTATTTCCGGATGAGGAGTCTCGGGTGAGACGTTTAGAGGAGGCACTGCAACCGTCTCTTTAGTATGTTGTTACTCACTTCACCCTACCGACATACATAGAGGTTCAGAAGAAGGATGAAGTGGTGGAAAGGATGCACATGCTGGGAGGTGTGTCAAGAGAGGGGATCCAGTTGGGCTCATCGAAGGGGAAGTCCGTCAGCAACATGACTCCAACATCATGACACTCTAGGTTACGACCAACAAGGAGCAGGCCTCAGCAGTTCCAGTTCCAATCCCATGGCCCCCACCCTTTCCATTCGGGCCCCGGGCTCAGATTCTTCATATGTGGAAGCCATGGGCACCTTCAGATCTAGTGCCCAGACAGAGTACAGTATGGTGGGGGTGGGCAGGTCCAACACCCACCTAAGCTGCAGTAGTTCCCAGCTAGGCCCTTTCAGCAGCAGCAGCAGGGGCAGTGGGCTCCCTCTCCGCCGAGGACGAACATTGCAGGAGGAGGCCGACCTCAGGGCGCTCCTCAGGGACCTTGACCCGAGCGTGTTCATGGAGGTGGCTGATAGCCGAGAGGCAGAGGATCTGGGCATGGGAAGTTGCACACTGTGAAGGCAGCAGTTCTAGAAGAGCCAGAGGTTGTTCAAGGTACAATCATCTTGGTTAGTACCCTTGTGTATGCCTTGTTTGATATAGGAGTTTCACAGTCCTTTGTTTCATCCAGATTGGACCATGCTCGGGGTTTAGATGTTGAGAGACTTACAATTCCCCTAGTGTTGAGCACACCAGTCGGATGTCATACTGACTTACTTCACTTTTGCTGAGGGTGTAGACTGATGATAGGGTCACATCAGTTAGTCAGGGATCTTCTGTTGTGGCAGATGCAGCCATACAATGTCATCATAGGCATGGACTGGATATTCCCTGCATGTGCCATCATTGTGTGCATATGAGGAGGGGTCATGTTTTCAGAAATGGGAGGCCAACGTGTGACCTTCATAGGCGAACAGGGTTTCCATAAAGGCAGCAGACGAGAGGAACTCCTCCTCTCCTTGTTAGCTAAGCTATCAGTGGAGTCGGTGGACACGAAGATGGTGGAAGTTCTAGGGATATTTAGTGAGTTTATGAATGTCTTCCCAGAAGAGGTGGATATTATTCCCCCTCGAGGTGATGTTTAGTTTGTGATAGACTTTCAACCTGGTGATCATCTGATTTCGATGGCCCCCTTTCAGATGGCACCTTCGGAGTTGCGGGAGTTACGAATCCAGATAGACGATCTAATGAAGAAGGGTTTTTTTTGGCCAAGTGCATCACCATGGGGGTGATCCTGATTTTTTTGCGATGAAGGTGGATGGTGGTCTAAGATTATGCATAGACTAAGGGATGTTGAATCAGGTGATGGTAAAGAATCACTACCCTCTCCCAAGGGACAAACGACCACTTTGACCAGCTGAGGGGAGCATGATGGTTCTCGAATATCGATTTACGGTTGGGATATCACCAGTTGAGGGTGAAGGAGGGTGACATCTCGAAGATGACCTTCAGGTGCAGATGTGGCCACTTTGAGTTCGCGGTTATGTTGTTCGGTGTTATGAAGGCACCAGATGTGTCCATGGGACTCATGAACTTTGTATTCCGGGAATACTTGGATCAGTTCATAGTCATGTTTATTGATGACATCCTGATCTACTCAAGATCAAGGGAGGATCACGTTGAGCATATAAGAATGGTTTTAGAGGTCCTCCGACAACACAATCTCTATAGGAAGTTGTCCAAGTGCATGTTCTGAACACGAGAAGTACCTTTCCATGGGCATGTGGTGTCCGAGGAGGGGATAGCAATGGACCCATCAAAGGTCGAGGCGGTTGTTTCTTGGGTAGCACCCAAGAACGTGGAGGAGGTTCGTAGCTTCCTTGGGCTGGAAGGTTACTACCAAAGGTTCGTTCCCAACTTCTCTTGAGTTGCATCACCCTTGGAAACCTTGACCAAGAAGGACCAGGCTATCGTATGTGATGAACAGTGCGATGCAGACTTCAACTATCTGAAGGAGAGGTTGGTTAGTTCCCCAGTGCTGAGGTTTCTAGAAGAAGGGGCAGAATATGAGGTGTTCTGTGATGCTTCAGGTCAAGTGCTCAGATGTGTGTTGATGCACCGAAAATGGGAGATCTCCTATGGGTCCAGGCAGTTACGTCCCCATGAGCATAACTATGCCACCCATGATCTGGAACTTGCGATGGTCGTATTCGCACTAAAGTTATGGCGACACTACCTCGCCGGGGAGCGCTTCATGGTCTTCACCAACCACAAGAGCTTGAATTATGTGTTCTCCCAATGGGACCTGAACTTGCGACAGTGAAGGGGGTTGTAATTCCTTAAAGACTATGACTTTGAGATTTATTACACCTCAGGAAAGGGGAACACGGTAGATGACGCCTTGAGAAAGAATTTGTAGAAGGATGTAGTTCGAGAGTCGGTAGATGCTTGGAAGGTGATGTAGGAGTTTGATGACCTGCACCTGGATGCGAGGATGGATAGTGGTAGAGGTTTCCTATATCAGATGATATTGTAGTATTCTCTACTACAGTAGGTGTAAGAGTCTCAGGGGGGAGACTCAGAAATCAAATTAGTGCATAACTAGGTTAACGATGGTGATGCTTCAGAAGGATGGGCGGAGGATGGTCAGAATTAGATGCATTTCTTAGGGAAGTTGTTTGTTCCAGAGGCGATGCATGATATATTTTTTTGGTTAGTTCCACAACTCACCCCTAGTAGTGCACCCAGGAGTTTCTAAGATGTATCAGTGCCTGAGGAGACAGTTTTGGTGGCCTAGGGTAAACGGGCAGTTGCAGAGTTCATAGCAAAGTGCCTAGTGTGTCAGCAGGTGAAGGCTGAACACCGTGTCCTCATATGGCTTGTTTCAACCTTTAGATGTTCCCGAGTGGAAGTGGTATGACATCTTGATGGATTTTTTCATATGACTACCCAAGGTTCGATGAGGCTGCGACACTATCTTGGTAGTGGTAGATCGGTTGATGAAATCGGCCCACTTTCTGGAAATCAAGGAGTCAAGTGCAGTGGAAGCTCTAGCACAGAGATACGTGGACGATGTAGTGTGATTGAATGGAGTTTAGAGATCCATAGTCTCATATAGGGATGCGTGGTTTACCTCATGAATCTAGAGGGGATTACAGCATTCTTTTGGCACCCAACTACGTCTTAGCACTTCTCTCCATCCCCAGACATATGGGCAGACAGAGCGCACCATCCAGCCATTGGAAGACATGCTACGGGCATGTATTCTAGATTTTGGGGAATTGTGGGTGTGACACATGCCTCTGGTAGAGTTTTCCTACAATAATAGCTATCACTCTACCATTGGCATGGCTCCATTCGAAGCCTTGTATGCGAGACCGTGTCTCCCAACCATGTGCTGGACTGAGGTTGGGGAAGCGAGTGTTCTTGGCCCAGAAGTGGTGTAGAGCACGACCAAGAAGGTCCAGCTTATACGTGAGAGGATGAAGGCAGCTCAGGACCGAAAAAAGTCAAATGCTGATGATAGAAGGAGGCTCTTGGAGTTTGTGGTCAGGGGCCACTTATTCTTGAAGTTATCACCTCGGTGTGGACAACGGAGGTTCGATAGGGGGAGTAAGCTCTCTCCCAGATTCATCAGACCCTTCGAAGTGTTGTGGCGGGTCGAAGAAGTGTCTTATCATCTAGCATTACCACTGCATCTATTGAGAATACTTGACATCTTCAATGTGTCCCAGCTCTGTCGGTATCTGCCTGACGATTCACACATTGTTTACTAGGGAAAGATAGATATTTAAGAAAATGCAATGTTCATGGAGTGACCAGTGATGATCGGGGATCATGAGGAGAATGTGCTTTGTGGATGAACCATTACTTCGGTTCGTGTTTTGTGGAGGCATGGTGAGCTTAAGGAAAGTTCCTGGGAACAGGAAGCACATATGCATGCCTAGTACCCCGAGTTGTTTTGAGTTTTGTGATGTTCTATTTTGTACTTGTTGTGACAGAACACTTTACCTTGTTAACTATGGAATGTATGGTTTTACATTTTCTCTAGATGCATGCAAAAATTCCTGACTACGGGAAGGGGACGACCCGATCCCTAATCAAGACACATTAAGGTGGATGCGATTAAACCCGTGTAGGCGAGTCAATGCTGCACAAAGCGGATAGTATCTTGACATGGATGAAGAAACCCACTAACCCATATGATTGGATAGGTTGACCCCTTTAATGTTGCATGGTTTCTTGAGGGAGAGGTGTTTCTAGACGTTGCAGGGGTTCATTCATGAGAGGTATCTTTTGATGTGGTTGTTCGGACCCCTCTTCTCTTCTTGTTTGGGTTGATTTTCGAGGGTGAGAATAGTTTGAGAGGTATCTGATGTAATGAACCAGAACCTCGTATCCCATACCTTGCTAAATTCTAAAACCAAGGGGTGATGTCTTGGTGGTAGGATGTCATTTAGGTGTGCGACCGATCAGGGCGACTGATCGGTGTGCGACCGATCGGCACCACCGATCGCCGTGACCGATCGATGTCACCCAGCCTTTTTGGGTTCTCTTCTACAGTTTTTCCCGCAATGCCTTTTTTGGTATTCTCAACTATTCATTCAAGTGGTTAAAATCCATTTAAAATTCCGTAACTAATACCCAACAAATCCCTAGGGAATAAAAATTAATTCTGTCGTGTGTAACCACCCAACTGTGTGGGAAACCACGATTCGACTTTCCAGTCGTTCAAATTTCCCATATCCCATAACAATGAGATCTTGTTTATATATCAAATGGGAAGTCCTTTTTATTCTTCTTCCTTTGGCCGAATTCATTCTTCCCTTAGTGCACCTGGATTCCCTTCTTCTCGTGGCTTGTGGTGTGCCTCTTCTGGAGCTTTCCGCTCAGCCTTGTAGTCCCCAATGTTCTTTCCCTACAAGTCGTACATCCCCTATTCCTGGAGTGTGGAGAGAAACTTCGATCCTTGATCAATAAAGTAGGGTTTTCCTACTCCTCTCCTTTCTGTGTATCATGGGGGTGGTATGCTTTTTTCTCTATGGGAAATGATGAAACCAAACTTATTGAAGATAGTGAACAAACTTTTAAATAATGAAGGGGGGTGTGATCGATGTTCTACTGTAATATTTTATCTTGATATATGTTGTGAATTTTTTGGGCCTATGATCACTAAAAATCATGGTCGTTGGCGGTCTTTCCTTGAACACTAATGAACCTTTACTCCATTGGTGATTTAATAATTGAAATCTAGGAATTGGTTAATCACATACACTCGGTTGGTTGAATGGATGTTTAGTAAAATATGAACCCATGGGTGACCACCCTGGTTAACTAATAAAAAGAGGAAACTAGTAAATGATGTGCTTAAACCCGGAGGTTTCCTGCTCTGTTTTGGTAGTAGGTGAATTTTTCTGTTTGTTTTCTTATACGGGATATGGGTGAGGATGGGATCATCCGTTGTTGCACAGTTGCTGGTTTTGAATCTGGGGCAGTGGTTTCTCTACTTGTATAATGAATTGGAGAGGAATCCTCTTTAGTTTAGAAACCAATCTATCCATAGTTCTGGGGATGTGGGGGCAATATCTTGAATCCTGCATTAGTTCCAATACTTGGAGGGATCTAACTATGATGTGAATTTACAAGATAACTAAGTGTGAATGCTTAAATTTTTGTTTTGCTGTTTCTTATGCCTGTTAGTTTCCCAGTAGTGCAAAATTCACCCAAATGGGATCATTTGAACATGAAAACAAGAATGGTTGAGTGGGAAATTAGTTTGGGAATGAGTTTTGACTTAGCTTTTAGTGTATTGGATTCTTTTGTGAATGAATAGCAACAAGGGTGTCTGTGATTAGGTTTTGGAACCCCTAGGATGGGATGACTATTTGTTACCTATAAATATATCTGTAGATTTTATGTTTCTCATTCATACACCATAAAAGTTGAGCACTTAGTGCCGAACACCCCATTTTATGGGGAGGGTGTTTTTCCCAACGCTCATATGAGTGGCCGGTTATTTTCTCCCTTTATGCTCCCTTTCCCGAATAGCCCAAGACTCTACAGGCTGGCTGTGATGGACTGAATTCCATTATTAGCCCAAGAATCTTCGGGCATGGTAGTTTTTGGGGTTGTCCTAGCTGTTTGCAGGTAGGATGTTTCCCATGTGTCTTCGGAATGAGGCCCAGGTGTCTTCGGGTGTAATGGTAGTTTTCTGGTCCATGTGTTTGTGGGCATGGTTACGTGTGGTTTATATGGCCCAGTTGTGTGCGGGCGGGGTTTGGTTGTGGGACTGCGGTGAGGTTGTGGCCCAGGTGTGTGCGGGAAGGTGTGGTAGTGGGTCTGCAGTGAGAATGGTGGGATTGGATCGATGCGTAGGATGTCTTCAATAACCAGTGCAAAAGTGGTGTGGGGTACCCAAATATCGATGTGTTATTACAATACATTACTTGACTTGTGTTATTTGGGGGAGTGTGCCTTGGTAAGACTTGGGTGGATAGTTTTTCCATAATAGGTGATTTGGTTTTTATTTTGTCACAGGGCATTAGAATGCCTCTCCACTTGTGCACGATAGTCTTTGGGTTTTCCCTACTGAGTGTACTTGTATACTCACCCTACATGTGTAAAATTATTTTAATGTTTCTAGGAGGATTTCAGGGATCGTGATGGGACATACTAGGTCGGACATTGGGGTGGTTGTTGTTGTCATTTTCCTTTTCATGGTACTTTACTTTTGGAGTTTTGCTGCTTTTGTATTTTACTGTTGAATATGCATATGGGAATGGGTTACTTTTAGCTTTACCTTTACTTTCATCTTAGGTAGTGTTAGGGTTTCTATCTTATCTCTCGATCCTATAAAAATTAAAAGGGTAATGCCTTCCATTTTGTTTGAGATTCTATACCCTTGGTGCTTGTCGCCACTCCAGAACCTATTGAAGGCGGGTTTCGGGGGTCATTATATCTCCTTCCACTTAAAGAAGGAAGGGCTTGGAAATCTGCTGACCCTTCCCTCCTTTTGGTGAAGGCGGGTCGTGAAATTTCATAATTCCAAATCTTCTAGACCTATAAGATTCAAATGTGGATTGTTATGATATTTAATGAATACTTAAAGAATAAAACGACTACTCTATTTATGAAAAGTATAGGCCACTATAGTTGGTATTAGATATAGTTGAATTATTTGTGGGAAACATGGATAATTTATCATTAGTGAGAGACTTGGGGATAAGTCCTAGTTTAGGATAAAATCCTATGATTTTGGTAACAAACATGAATGAACTAGGATAAACCTAACATGTAATAAAAGAAGGTATCATGATTTATTCCCCATATAAATTATTTTCCATGATTATATAGATTCATAAAATGATTACATTCACTCAAATCATTTATTAGTCACTGGATGTATCCCAAATAAATCATGTGAATATTGAATGTGATGATCAATGGAATGATATTACTCATGAGAATCCATGTTAAATAATACACATAATGATAAAAAATGGGATTATTCCAAATCTACTATCTCATTATATAATTAAAAAGATCAACTTTGTTTAGTTTACAGTCAAATTTTGTATGATAAAATATGGAGTTTCATAATGAACATAAGGGAAAGAAGATTTAGCTTCGAATGTGTCCAGAATTTGGGTATATGTATTAAAGTGAAAGTCTTATAGAAATATTAAGATGTATTGAGTGTGAAAAATACCAACACAATACATTTAATTTCACAGTAAAAATGAAAACATTTGATAACTAAATTGATAATAATTATTGTATTCCTATGGTATCCTCAATGGATGAATGAGTTAAATAAGGAATGCAAAATAATTATGAAAATCAATTTATTAGGTGGATTGAATGAGAAGAGAATTTAAAGGATGTATGAGTAATGGTTTTACATATGATGATAAAGATTCAATAAATGATTTATGAAAGTTATAAGATATTTTTACATTTTTTATTATGATTAAATTAATAATAACAATTAAATTTAGGGTAATGAATATAATGGTATGATTTTTATTTCATAAGGTATGATAATAGTATTGTGAAATTAGAAAAAGAATCCATGTTATTGGATTAATAAAGAAGAGGGATGAATAAAGTTTTTATTTATTTAGATTCAATAATTATGTTATATATGAGTTATAAAAATGTTATTCTAGTTATAAATTATATATAATCATGGAATTGTTCATCATCAGTTTTCCTTTAAAAATTTGAAAACATATTTCAGTTGTTACCAACAACCAATATAAATGATTTTGGGGTGAGGTAATTTATTTAGAGAGAAAATGATCTAGAGAAAAGAACAACACTAATATGAGGTAGATTTTAACATAATAATTTTTATTTTTTATAAATATATGATTGAAATTAATTTTATTGGTTTCCTTGAAATCTGAATGTGATTTAATGAAATTTTATTTATTTCATCTTTTATGACCTTTATTTTGTTTTTGGATTTATGTATAATATTTAATTGTTTTTAACAAATATATAGAATATATAAATTGTGTAAACGTTTTAACCATATTTGTTTCCTTGTTATTTTAGCTGAAATATTTTATTTACCAACATGGGTTTATAATCTTAAGTTTTATCATATTTTCAAAAGTATAAAAACCCAGTTTTCAATTTTTTAAGTGATTAAATGTTAAAACTCTATTGATGTTTAAATGCACTCTTTTCTTGCTATAAGATTTGATATTATGTTAATTAATTATTATTAGATAATTGAATATATATAATCTAGATAGATAAAAAGTGAATCATTGATATAGATATATTTTTGAGATATTTATGTTCTAGTATTGGATTAACATTGAGGTACGCTTCTATTTGAAAAATATAGTAGCACGTGTTGTACGCAACTTTGAGTTCTAACACACCAGAACCAATCAAACTTTCTGTTATGAATAGTAATACACAATTTTTAAATTTATATAAATTTTATCTTTCAAAATGGACTTCATATTTAGATTCGTAATATTGAAATTATCTTACTGTAAATTTTCTGAACTTCTCTAATAACTTTCATATTTTTTATGAATAGTGAAAAATATAAACCTTAATTCAAAACAAAATTTTTAATACAAATAATTTATATTGATAAATTATAATATTTATTGGATTTAAAATATAATAAGAATATATTTTTACCATTTAATCCAGTGTTTGACATTTGATGTAATTTCAAATTTAAACTGGACATAAGCGAGTGCCAATCTTTTGAATGTTATTATTTCTTAAAAAGACACTTTTTTTACAACGAGAAATAATTTTAAATTAATTTCTGCCACTTCTATTTTCAAATTTAGAAAAATTGAATCCATATTTAGAATCAAGAGATCCAAATTCTGTAAATAAGTAAGTTTTATTTTTATGCATTTTGAATAATTACTTTGGTAAATATTTTACTTACCATGATTAAAGGGTAAATTCGGTAAATAAGGGTAAAAAATAATATTATAATAATATTAAATTACCCTACCACGTGCCTTAACCCTTTTGAATGATGAATGTACGACCATGGGAATCCTTGGGTCGATTTTGGGACCCTATAGAGCCACTTGTATGTGATAATGACACTATATATTAATTAAGTTAAAGTAAATAAAAAAAATGACAAAAGCATATATCTTTTAGTAAAACAATTTTTCCATAGTGTTATATATGTTATATCTTAGAGTATAAATATTCATTATAAATTTCAAAATAATTTGTATATAATTATATTTTATTTATAATTTTTAGAAATTAAATAATAAAATTTATTTATGATACAATGATGATACAATATTTTCTTTATTAATGAAAGAATCAAATAAATTGCATTATAAATGTTAAAATAAATATAATTTGAATGTTTTGATGCCATCCACTAATTTTATTGGTTAATATGTCATTTTAGGATTGATTAAATTAATTTTTTATAATTAATAAAGATGTGAGTACTTTATCAAAAATCAATTATAAAATAGTGTCAAAATTGACATAAAGTAGTATATAAAACAAATATTATATTATTAATTTATATTCAGTTCTAAAAATCTATGTTTCAGACAAATGACTTATATATGGATATATATATTAATAATTAACCACTTGGGGTTCTCTTGTCTTGTTATAGTTTGTTTATTTACCATATAATATAAAAATACAAAGAGACATGGTAAATTTCAAAATATTTAACTAAGAGTCAAATATAAATTATAAGGTTAATATTCAAACCCAACCCTATTTAAAATCTATTGGTTGAAATAATTTCTACCCATCCCCACCTTATCCTTGAAATAAGTCACTTTGGAGCCATTATAAACTGAATATGAATTTATTATAAAATAATATTTTAAGTTTTTCCTATGGTGCCCCTCACCCATCTTATAAAAGGGCATTCCCCTTTGTCTCAAATTGATACCTTCAAACCCTTTTGGTTCTACCAAACCTGACCAAATATCCTCTAAAATTCCTTAACATGAACATATATGGCTTACTTTGATCATAAAACAATCATAAGTATCCATTTTGATCATATCAAAAGGAAGAACCCGAAGAAGATGTAATGATTTCACCACCCTCTTTCAAGTTCCCTTCTTCTTCCACTTCTTCTTTCATAATTATTTCCATTATAAAATAATAACTCGATTATATTCTATATACATTGATGTTATTAAAATTATGGTACAACCATATTTAGTATTTTATCCATCCTTTTAATGACATGTGACCATACGTGCATACGTACGACCTACCATCTCTACGTCGTGGTGTAATTGTTATTCAATACATTATTATTTAGATGAGTTTGATAATGATGTGTAATTGATGTAAATAATAAATATAACATGATAATTATTCTGTATTTATGATATAAAATCCAATTATATATTATTTTAATATCAAAAAATGATATTGTCACTCGTGCGTACGTACGGACTACCATCTCCACGAACACGATGAGATTCATTCCCCATCGTATCCATTCAAGAATAATTTTCATTTGATTGTTAAAAATAATGTTTAAAGTCTTCATAACATTCTTGATATGAATAAAATACAACCTATCCCTAACAAACACATCTTATGAAACAAAGCATATAATGGAAAATGAATCAGTCAACACACGAAACAACTATAATAAAAAGACATCATTAACAAAGAAATGTTAAAAGATCATATATGATATCATATTAAGGTATATGATTCTTTTATAATTTAATAAAAAATATTTAACCATTATAAGGGAGTTTAACCTACCCTTGACCAAGGAAAAGTACATGGTAATGGTTAATTCTACAATCTCTTTATTATCCGAGGTTGTTTTTACGTAAATATCTAATGGGACCTCTTCATCATCCACATCCATGTTTCTTAAAAATTTATTTCAAAAAATTCTTACTATTTTATAAACTATGGGTTAAAGTTATTTATACCCTTTTTTACTTTTTATAAAATTTTTATAAAGTAATGTTTCCGTCATATTCCAAACAAGGTCCTTTTCATCCTTTTCGACAAAATTAAGGTAAGAATGTCTTTTTTAATCTTATACGGTGGGTGCGGCTATTTTACACATATATAAAATCATCTAAGCTTCCCTTAAAAGCTTATAAGAATTTTTTCAAAGTAATTTTTTTCTTTTATAATTAAGTGAATTTTAAATGATTTCAAAAAAAGATATATTTCTCTCAAATAGTTTGGATTTCATCTATGTCAACATCCTTTGGTGGATTTTAAGATTATTTGAAGTTGATTTATTATGATACAAAAATTCCATATTATATTGAATGTATTTTTGACATATTTGACTATGGATGTGTTAATTTTATACGATTCATGGTTTATGGAGATTTTTTTGACATTTCGTATGCTAGTTTTAATACGAATTTTTATGTTAGGTTTAAACTTGTTCACATTAGGAATGAATTAGACTTATTAGATGATGGGTGGATCCCACTATAACTCTTCGATGCATTAGTAGGTCTAATGAGAAAAACTAGTGTCTTGGCATAAGGACTTGAAAAAATATTATTTGTAGTCTGGGCACAAGGCCTTGACTATGTGGTTATGATAGTCTCACATTATGCATTCCATCATTATGAAAGTGGTTATTGATATTTCAAGTGACTATTCGACTATTAGAATATCCACATGAATAATTTAATGGAAATATTTAATTTTATTTTTTCAATATTATGCTAAAGTTCAAGTTTAAAAGGCTTTTGTTATAGTTATACATTGCTTTAAAGTTTTGGATTATTTATGAAAGTTTCTTCTATATTGTTATCTTTACTGATCATCCGAGTTCACCCCTTTCAATGTTTTATTTTTACCAGGATGTGAAGAAGTATTTTATGACTGACCTGTATGGGTAGTCTGAGGGGATATGAGTGTGGACTATGGAGATTATGTTGTTGTATTTTTTCACTTTATGATGTAATGTAAGACTTATGAATGTATCTCGCGTGTACATAGATACTAAACTAATTGGTCTTTCGAGACTTGATCATTCGTGATCATTCCAATATTATTTAATACTGCACCTAATCTAGGTAACTGGGGCCAGGGCCTTATATTTGGTACCATAGTATGTTTAGTACAAACCTTAGATGCATGATTTAGATAAACTATGATTAGAGCACATAGAACTAAGATGGATATTTAGTATTAGTATAGAAGAACTTCCTAGAATTTTGTTATTGTAGAGATTTTGTGAGTTTTCTGAGAAATACATCCCTTTCTAGATATGAGCAAGTAGTGGTGGCTCTGGCACAGATTTACCTAGGGGTAAAACCTGAAAACAACACTTTCAGCTAGACTCGAACGGGAACTGGTGCACGACAATGGGCCTTGCTGCACTCTTGGTTACGACACTCTCAGGGGATATTCTTAGGATAATTCCCATTTTATTTACAAACCATTATGAATGGTTTATGAGTATATACCTCCTCAAAGAAAACAATCTTTTATGATTATGGATTATATCCATAAACTGTTCAATTTATGTTAAGTGTTTTACAAGTTTGGAATTATGTATTTCGATTCATAAACTGATCTACTTTATGCCGTTGTTTAGAAATGGTACATAGTGGAAGGAATGGAAACCATATCAATGCATGCACTCCATATAGGGATTTCCCTCCTTTTTAAGATAATTATAGTAGTGATGGTGATACAACTGGTGATAATCATCTTATCACCATACTAGGACAACTCACTCAGGTTATGAATAACAACCTTATTGTATAGAGCACCCTGATCCGAAACGTGGAGGATCAAAATTAGATTTCTTCGTGAGGAAACAACCACCAACATTCAATGGGGGTACAAATCCACTAGTAGTGGAGCAGTGTATAAATTCTTTAGAGAAAATATTCTATGCCTTGGGGAGTAGCGAACGGGAAAAAGTTTTCATGGCAGTTTACAACCTCACTGGATATACTGTTCAATAGTGGTCATTGATTCAAAATAGGATGGAAGATGATGAAGTATCAAATATGTAATGGAGGGAGTTTAAATTGATTTTCATAGAAAAATAATTTCCTCATGACAATCGAGCAGATATAGTTAGACAATTTCCGAGTCTCAGGTAAAAGGAGGACAAGAATGTTTCAAAGTATGAGTATAAATTTACAAGGATAGCAAGGCATGTTGCAGATTATATACGTAACCCAAGAAGTATGATTGATTATTTATATGATGGGTTAAACCCGTTTCACCGTCAAGCATTAGTCTCACAATCCTTCTCGTCATACGAAGATATTTTCTCATGTGTTATCAAGACAGAAATGGAATTCACTAAGTCTTACGACTTTAAAGCAAAGCAATAGAAGAAGAGAGCTGCATATCACTCTTGTAATTGAAATAAAAGGAATAAGGGAAAGGTTGAATATACATCCTTCACTAAATGTGGGAAGAAACACCCTGGTACTTGCTTAATAGGAATGGGAGTCTCTTATAAGTGTGGTGAAAAAGGCCACAATGCTGGTGATTATAAGGGGATGAAAGATTATACTGATGTTCGATGCTACAATTTTAGGGAGATGGAACATTATGCAAATGAATATCCTAAACGCCAGGGGAACCTACCTCAGAAAATTCCAAGGGATCAAGGCCAAGCTTATGCTATCACTACTACTGAGGTAAAAGCTTCGAAAGACGTGGTAGCAGGTTACTTAATGGTTTCCTCAAATTTATCAAATGATTTATTTGATTATGTGTCAACACATTGTTTCATATCTTCCCAGTTTGATAAGAAAATTAGATATTTCCAATTTGATTTAACAATGGAGTTTTCAGTTAAAACTCCTATGGTAAGTATCATTTCTACAATGTTGTGTGAATCAGTTCCCATTAGAGAATATAAATGTTCTTTATCTGTTGATCTCATCATCATACCTATGATCCAGTTTGATATAATCCTCAGTATGGATTGGCTTTCAGACCGTTATGGAATGATTTATTGTAAGAAGAAGGAGGTTACGATTTTTGATGATGATAATAAGGAACACATTATCTTTAGAGAAGAATCATCACCACCTAATTCTTCTCTAGATGCAACCCCACTAGATCAACTAAATTCAATTATTGGGGAGTAAGTGAGTGAAATGACTTTGGGTGAGGATAGGAATGTTCAAATAAGGGATGTAACTATTGTGAGAGAATAAATTGATGTGTTTCCAAAATCTTTACCTGGGAATCCTACATAATGATAAATTGATTTTTCCATTGATTTAATTTCTGGTTCACGACCCATATCGAAGACCCCGTATAGAATGGCCATTGTGGAATTAGTGGACCTAAGAAAAAACTAGAAAAATTGAGTAATAATGGATTTATTCACCATAGTGTTTTTCCATGGGGATCCCCTGTCCTTTTTGTTTAGAATAAAGATGGATCTATGAGGTTATGTATCGACTATAGGGAGATCAATGCTATAACAATGAAGAACACGTATCCCATACCATGCACTGATGATTTATTTGACCAACTTTATAGAGCTTAATACTTTACAATGATTGAACTTCGATCTAGATTCAATTGGTTGTGCGTGAAGAAGGAATACATTTCAAAGACCGCATTTCGAACTAGGTACGGGTATTACGAGTTTACAGTAAATCTTTTTTGGGCTGACTAATTCACCCTCTGTTTTCATGGATCTAGTAAATTTGGATATGGTAATAACCATGGAATGCGAAACATCGATACTTTTTCAAATGGTTTCTAGAGAATATTTACTATAAAGTATTAAGAGTTATTAGACCAATGATGAATAATTGAAAAAGAAGATTAATGCTATGAATGATGGTAGATTGGGTAACATTGTGTATGAAGAAGGAATATTGAAATTTGGGAAGTGACTTTGTGTTCCTGATATACCTGATCTAAAAAGGGATTTGTTTGATGATTCTCATAGTTCCAATTTCCCTATACACCCAGGGAGCACCAAAATGTATAAGGATTTGAAGGAACATTTTTGGTGGGACAAAATGAAGAGGGAGATTGCTGATTTTGTGTAAATATGTATGGTTTGTCAACAAGTGAAAGCTGGAAGGAAACAACCTGGAGAAGTAATTCAACCTCTTCCCATACCTGTGTGGAAATGGGATAATAATATGATGGACGTTGTCAGGGTGCTACCAAAGTCTCCTAGAAGGAATGATGCAATATAGGTCATTGTTGATCATCTTACCATGTCAACACATTTTCTTGCTATAAGAGAAGATATACCACTTGAACGTCTAGAAATACTATATATTAATGAAGTTTTGAGACTTCATAGAGTACCCCTATCGATTGTTTCTAATTGTGATCCCCGTTTTACTTCAAGATTCTAGAAAATTCTTCAGAAAGCCTTGGATACTGAACTTCATTTGTGCACTGCCAACCACCTCCAAACTGGCGGACAATCAGAACAGACTATTAAAACCATAGAAGACATGTTGATATCATGCTCACTTGACTTTCAAGGTATGTTGGATCAATATTTACCTCGGGTAGAATTTTCCTATAACAATATCTTCCATTCAAGTATTCAGATGGAACCATATGAAGCGTTATACGGAAAGAGATTTCGCACACCAACCTGTTGGGATGATGTTGGTGAAAGAAAACTCATAGGCCCAGAACTGGTGGAGGAAATGATGGAAGAGGTGAAGGTAATCCAAAACCACATCAAAGTAGCTCAAAGTAGGCAGAAGATCTATGCTGACAACCGAAGGAAGGATTTGGAATATCATGTAAGAGATCATGTTTTTTAAAAGGTATCTCTATGGAAGGGTGTTAAATGTTATGGTATGAAGGGTAAATTGAGTCCCATGTACATCAGAACATTTGAAAATCTAGAATGAATTGGGGCTGTAGCTTACCATTTGTAAATTCCACCAAGTCTCTCCGAAGTTCATGATGTGTTCTACATGTCACTGTTAAGAATATAAGTGCCTGACCCAACAAATGTTCTCACCTTTGAAGAATTATAACTAGAAACCGATCTGTCTCATTGCAATGAGACTGTCAAGATTCATGATACAAGATAAGAAGTGCTGAGAACCAGAAGACTCATCTGCTAAAAGTTCTATGGAGAAACTATAAGATGGAAGAGGCAACGTGGGAACCTGAGAAACTTTTGATGAAAACCACCCGAGTCTTTTTATGAATTTATATTTTATAAATTTCAAGATTAAATTATTTGATGTAGGTGAGAATTTAACACCCCATGCTTCTTTGGTATGCTTCTTTTTGAATAATACAATAGTGTGTGTTGTTCGCAACTTCGAGTTCTAACACACCACAACCAATCAAACTAGCCGTTATAAATAGTAATACCCACCTTTTGAAATTTTATAAATTTTATCATTCAAAGTGGAATTCATTTTTAAATTTGGAATATCGAAATTATCTTTGGTTTAATTTTTGGTAATTTTCTGATAACTTTCATATTTTTATGAATAGTGAAAATTATAAACTTTGATTACAGACAACTTTTTTAATCAAAATAATTTCTAGTGATAAATTATAAAAGAGAGTGGTTTTAAATTATAATTAGAATATATTTTTACCATTTAATCCAATGTTGGTCATTGGAAATAGTTTCATATTTAAACTGGGCATAAGAAAGTGCCAATCTTTTGATATTTTTTATTTCTTAAAAACAGGCTTTTTTGTTTTTGACAAAGGGAATTAATTTTAATTTAATTTCTTCCACTTCTGTGTTTAGAATTTATAAAATTATATTCTATATTTAAAATCAGGAGTTACAAATTTTGTAAATTGGTAACTTTTATTTTTAGACATTTGGAATAATTACATTGGTAAATATTTTATTTACCAAGCTTAAAGGGTAAATCCGGTAAATAAGGGTAAACAATAATATTATAATTACATTAAATTACACCAAAATGTGCCTTAACCCTATTGGATGATGAATTTATGACCTTTTTCATCCTTGGGAGGATTTGGGGATGCCATGGAGCCACTTGTTTGTGATAATGACACTTTATATTAATTAAGTCAAAGTAAATACAAAAATGACATAAACATATATCTTTTAGTAAAAAATAATTAACATAGGGTTATATATGTTATCTCTTAGACTATAAATAGTAATCATAAATATAAAATTATTTTCTACATAATGATATTTTATTTATTATTTTTAGACATTGAATGATTAAATTTATTTATGATACAAAGATGATGCAGTATTTTCTTTATTAATGAAAGAATCAAATAAATGATATTATAAATGTTAAAATAAATATAATTTGAATATTTTTATTCCATAAATTAATTTTATACGTTAATATGACATGTTAGTATTGATTAAATGAATTTATTTAGAATTTATAAAGTTTTTAGAACTTTATCAAAAATCAATTATTAAATAGTGTCAAAATTAACATAAAGGAGTATTTAAAACAAATATTATATTATTAATTGATATTATATTCTTAAAAATATAAGGATATACCAAATGACTTATATAAGGTTATATATATTAATAATGAACCACTTGGGGTTCTCTTGTCTTGTTATAGTAAGTTTATTAACCATAGAATATAATAATATAAAGAGACATGGTAAATGTCAAACTATTTAACTAAGAGTTAAATATAAATGATAAGGTTAGTATAGTGACCCAAACCTGTCTAAAATCTATTGGTTGTAATGATTTAAACCCATAACAACCTTATCCTTGAAATAATCACTTTGGAGCCACTATAAAACGAATTTTAATTTAATATAAAATAATATTGTATGTTTTTTTTCTAAGGTTCCCCTAACCCCTCTTATAAAAGGGCACTCACCTTTCTCTAAAATTAATACATTAAAATCCTTTTGGATCTTCCAAAACCTTCCCAAATGTCCTATCAACTTCCCTCACTTCATCCTAGAGGACTTAGTTTGATCTGAAAGCCATCATAAGGATCCCTTTTCATCAAATAAAAAGGAAGAACCCGAAGAAGTGGTAATGATTTCACCACCCTCTTTCATGTTCCTTTCTTCTTCCAATTATTCTTTCTTTGTTATTTCCATTATAAAATAATAACTCTAGTATCTTCTATATAATAAAATATTATTCAAAATATGGTACAAACATATTCAGTATTCTATCAATCCTTTGAATGACATATCACCATACGTGCGTACGTACGGCCTACCGTCTCCACGTCGTGGTGTAATTGTTATTCAATAAATTATTATTTTGATGAGTATGATAATGATGTGTAATTGATATAAATAAAAAATATAACATGATAATGATTCTTTATATATGATATACCATCCAATTATATATTATTTTAATATCAAAAGAATGATATTGTCACTCATGCGTACGTATGGACTACCGTCTCCACGAACACGATGAGATTCATTTCCCATCGTATCCATTAAAGAATAATTTTCATTTGATAGTTAATGATAATGTTTAAAGAATTAATATCATTATAGATATGAATAATATAAAACCTATCCATTACAAACACGACTTATGTAACAAAGTATATAAAGGAAAATGAATCAGTTAACACCCGAAACAACGATAATACAATGATATTATTAACAAAGCAATGTTAAAAGATCATATAAGATATCATATTAATGTATATGATTCTTTTATAATTTATAACAATTATTTCACCATTATAAAAATGTTTAACCTACCCTCGACCAAGGAAAAATACATGTTAAGGGTTAATTCTGCAATCTCTTTATTATCCGAGGTTGTTTTTACGTAAGTATCTACTAGGACCTCCTTATCACCCACATCCATGTTTCTTATAAATGAATTTCAAAACATTCTTACTATTTTATAGTCTATGGGTTAAAGTTATTTATACCCTTGTTTGACATTTTTTAAGATGTTTATAATGGAATCGTTCCATCATTTTCCAAATAAAGACATTTTTATCCTTTTCGACAAATTTAAGGTAAGAATGTCTTTTTTTAACTTATACAGCGGTTGCGTCTATTTTAAACCATTATAAAATCATCAAAGTTTCCCTTACTATATTATAATAATATTTTCAACGTAAATGTTTTCTGTTATAATTAAGTGTTTTTTAATGATTTCATAAAAAGAGATATTTCTCTCAAATAATTTTGATTTCATCTATGTCAACATCCATTGATAAATTTTAAGCTTATTTGAAGTTGATTTATTATGATAAAAAACATCCATATTTTATTGAATGTTTTGTGATATGTTTGACTATGGGTGTCTTTATTTTATACAATTCATGGTTTATGGATAAAGTATTTACATTGCATATGATAGTTTTAATATGAGTGTTTATGTTATGTTTAAACTTGTTCATATGAGGAATGAATTAGACTAATTAAGTGATTGGTGGAGCCCTATATAGCTCCTCGATGCATCAGTTGGTCTCATGAGACAAACTAGTGTCTTGGCATAAGGCATAGACAAAATCTTATTTGCAATCTTGGAACAAGGATTTGAGTATGTGGTTTTGGTAGTCTGGCATTATGCATTCCATCATTATGAAAGTGGTTATTGATATTGCATGTGATTATTTGACTAGTAGAATATCCATGTGAATAATTAAATGAAATTATTTAATTTTATTTTTTCCATATTATGCTAAAGTTCATGATTAAAAGGATTTTATTTTAGTTCGACATTGTCTTAAATTTTTATTCTTATTTATGAATGTTTCCGCAAAATTTTTATCCTTACTGAGCATTTGAGATCACCCCTTTCTATTTTTTATTTTTCCCAGGATGTGAAGAAGTATTTTATGACTGACCTGCAGGGATAGTATAAGAGGATATGATTTTGGACTATAGATACTATGTTGTTGTAGTTTTTAACTTTATAATGTAATGTAAGACTTATGAATGTATCTAGTGCATCCAAGGCTACTAAACTAATCTGTATTTCAAGACTTGATCTTTCATGATCATGACAATGTTATGTAATAATGCATCTACTCTGGGTAACTAGGGTCGTGGTGTTACAACCATCATATTTATCTTTCACTCTTTTCAATAAAATTATTTAATATTCAATTTTATAATGCTAGTTTTTTATAAAAGAATTTTAAAATGTCTAACCCAAAATTATCATGATCATTTTCAAATTAGGAGGATGAAATTAATAAAAGGTTGATAATTTGACACAATTATATTATTTAAAATACACTTTTTCAAATAAATTTAATTACATTGACGACATTCATTAAATGTAACACCATGTTTAATTGAACTTTGATATACAATTAAAATATTATTATTTTTGAAAATTATAACCTCTATGTTAAATTTTAAGGATTAAATAGGATTAAATATATTGTGAAATATATATATATTAAACATTCAATATAAATTTATAAATAACTACTTTTTAAATAACCACAAAATTTTTAGTAGTCATTTTATTATTAAAAAATACATTTTCATAAATGAAATATTATAATTTATTATTTAGCGAAAACCGTATTATTAATTACTAAAAATATTCTAATTTTTATTTCCAAAAATTAAAAATATTTTTTTAAATAAACATATCAAATTTATTTTAAGAATAATTTTTTATAATTTTTTAAAAAATTTGATTTTCAAAGTAAATAGTAAAAAAAATTATAAAATCGTTAAAATGATATGTATAAAGTTCAGTTTTTATTAAAAATGTCATCAATTTATAATTATTTTTCTTATATTTTAAAATTTATAATTATATACCAAAAAATAAATTTCATGTTGGAATTTATTTTAAAAACACTTATATATTCTTAAAGGCAGTTACATGTAAGAACTGTTTTTAGGCATTTGATGAGTTTTTATCATAATTAATTAAATTGATCCCAGTTTTTGAAATATTTTATAAAGATAAACATTTTATATAGAAAATAATATTTTTTTAATGGTCATCTAATATTTTCATAGGCATTGGACAAGAATAAATCTTTTTTTAAAAGATGTATTTTCCTATAGAGTGGGTTTCATCAATTTTTTTTCCCTTCTATTAAAATTAATTTACAAAACATATTCGTGAATAATTTCAAAATAAATCATGATTTTTTGAAAAATGAGTTTTAAATTTTCTAAATAGGAAATGTTTGTTTTTTGTAAATATGAATAGAGACCATGGTAAAATTTATCACCTCAGCAAAGGGGGGATTTATTTAATAAAATTTAAATTAAACTAATAAGAAATATTATTTATATAATAAATTTTATTTTTCTAACTTAATTAAACCATTATGGTATTAGGATGGAAATTAATTTGTTTAATAGTCAATTTTCTATGAAAATAACATGTATAATATTTAAATAAAACAATGTTAAAAAATATCACTCCCTTAGATTAGAATTTATCTTATGTGTCCAAAGAGGAAAAAAGAATTTAATGAATAAATATATGTTTATATATTGTTATTAATTATATTATATTCATTTTGAAAACTTATGTCATATATTTAGAAATTATATAATAAAACAAATTTCTTGTGCAATGCAAAGAAAATGTTAAGTAAAATAACCAAAAAATTATAAATAATTTTAATATTTTAAAACATATATAATTTCATAAAGAGAGTGTGTAACATGAATAAATGATATATCTATATAACATACTATAGAAATTTATAAGATTTATTTTCAAATTAACCCTTTTGTATTTAGGTATTGAAAGTCAAATTAAATGAATATTGTTAATAATGACATTAATGATGTTTAATAATATTTAATAAGTTATTATATGATAAAAAATTAAATAAATTAAAATGAATTATATATGGTCTTAAAAAGCATAAATGGTTCATCTATTTGTATGTTTTAAATATATAATTATATTATTAATCCTTAAAGGGTATAAAATATTAATATTACTGTAATTTCCAAAACGTTTAGTCAATGGTTAAACAAAAAATATATCTGTAAATATATGACCCAACCATGTAAAAATATTTATGTATTAAAAAAAATTAAAAAAATAATATTAGGATATGATATTATAAATTTTATTCCATTTTTACATCACAAAGTATTTACATTAATTATTATATCAATAAACTCTTAGAGTTCCCCTCCCCTAATTTATAAAATAACACCCATCATTTCTCTACATCACACATCCAAAGGAATTAAATATCTACAATTCCGTACAAAATTACTTTATAAACAATCTTCGTCACATTATAGATGTTTAGGTATTCCTAAAAGACCATCCCTAGTGCTGTTAAGAGGATATCTAATAGAGTAATTCCAAAAAGGAGAAATTTTCTTAATTGATAACTTTCTTTTTAATCACTCTAATACATAAAATAAATAATTAATATATTAAATAAAATAATAATTATTTATCAAATATAAAATTAATTATGATTATTTTTATCAAACAACCACTATTAACCCTCTTTGCATACAATGTGATGTGAAAATATCACCCATGAAATCCTATGACTTACCATTTCCAAGTAACAATGAAATTTATTTATTGTTGTCAGGTTTTATCGAAATGAATTTTGTTTCATGTAATATTTATATATGTTACATATGAATAATTATAATTATTAAATTATAATATCCTATCTACCTCTTAACTTCCAAATTGTTGGAAAATGATGCCATCGAATATGTGTACGTGTTGGCTAACACATTTGAAAAGTGATGGTATTTATTTCTTTTCCTCTTCACGTGGTTAAAAATAATGATTTTTTTATTTAATTTATTTGATATTTAATTTTTTTTTTAAAAAATCAATTTTATTTTTTACTCACCTTTTTTAATCCCTCAAAAAAATAAAAAAAGCATCCATGTATATATATAACATTCCATCTCCCTAAAAGGTGTAATTAAATTTTTAAATAACAATATTTTATGAATGAATCTAAACAATTATATAATGAATATATATTATATTTATAACATAATTAAAATTCTAGATATTATGGATCCATGATAAAAAATACAAGTACCATACTACATAAGAAGAACATTAGTGAAATATTAAGTATATAT
The DNA here is from genome assembly GCA_963277665.1 of Viscum album. Lineage (NCBI taxonomy): Eukaryota > Viridiplantae > Streptophyta > Magnoliopsida > Santalales > Viscaceae > Viscum > Viscum album. The sequence continues at coordinate 2,101,556,081 of OY728140.1, read as the reverse complement.
TACTCAGAACAAGGATTTTAATATTAAATTATCATCAAATGAATGAAAAATATAATAAATAAATAATTTATGGTATGATATTTATGAGTATTATTTTGTAATATATTTTTAATATATGTATATTTTTTATATATAAGGTTCTAATTCATATGATGGAAGTCACACATGAGGTGAGGTATTGTTGTCTCATTTTGTTATGTGGGAGACATGTATTATACAAAACATGTTTTTTCTCATTGTTATATATAATACCCATGAATATTTTTAATATTATTCCCAAAAAAAATATGTAATATACATATCCATCTATTTATATTTATTTCATGGGTTGTATGATTCAAACTTTCTAAAATTTCTAAGGGCTTAATGTTATAATCCCATTGATTATTGGGATTGATTGAGATGTTGTTTATGATGATGTAATGTTTTGTAATAACAATATAGAAACACAATGTTTTTTTTATAATATGGTAATTTATGGAAGATAAATATTTCCTTTAATTTTCCTCAACAAAATTTTAAAAAAAATTGAAAATAAATTTTAAGGAAAATCTGTTTATTTCTCTCTTGGAAATAAAAGAACATTTCTTTCATATCCGTGTTTGAAAATTTTATTAATGATGTTTTTATAATAATTCAATGTTTCATTAAATTAATATTAAACCATGTTTTATTATTAAAAAAATTCATTAGATTTAATGTTCTTGTTATTTAGAAAATTGGGTAGTTTTTTATTTTTTATACAAAAATGTTAATGGAATATGTTCTGTTAACTTATAAGACATGAACAAAATTCCCCCCACCATGAACACTGATTGATTTTTTTCCACCATTATAATTTTCAAGGGATACATTCATTTAATTTTCCCATAATATTTTTTAAATATTATTATTTTAAAACCTATATTAATAATTGAATGGTTTTTTCCCCATGAAATATTTCTATGATATTTTAAGGGAATAAACATATCTGATAAAAACCGTTGATATTAATTATGATATATTTGAGATATAATAAATTTATACCATTATTTTTATTTCGCAAGATGGTTAATGTTTATATTGATTTCTTTTTATGAAACTCATTTATTTTCTGGGTGGAGGCATATTTTCAGGTTACTGTTGTAGTAATGTTGTTGGTAGTGTAGAAGGGAGTGGAGTAGATACCATAGTAGGTATTGTTTGGCACTATTTTAGTTGGAACATTTTTTCCATTTCATAGTATGGTACTTGGGTTCTTCAAGGCCTCCAGGCCACCTAATTCCTTCCATCCAGAAAGGATTTTGAGCAACCTCAAGTCCTTCAGGCCACCACAAGGCCTTCTAGCCACATTTACTAAAAATGAAACTATATAGATATCAATAGAAAAAAGGCTCCATGGGAGGATTTATAGGAGTCACATTTAGTAGAGAAGATCTAAATAAAATTTTAATAATGATAGTGTGTGTAATATAACTATATAGTAGGCATATTTATCTACGAATAGGATAGATATTTGTCTAACCAAGCAAAGGGGGAGAGTTGACATCAAGATATATACTGGGGTGGGGTCGTTCCATGTAGTCTATTTGGGAAGAATTCTTCCAAGGGATTTAGGTCATGTAATGTGCCACTAATTCTAAGATCCATGTTAGTGTTCCCCTTCAACCCTAACAAGGGTGATTATAAATAATAAATTAAAAATAAAGGCTCTCAGGCCATTTTGGAAGGATTAAGAATTTTTTTCATGGAACGAGTTATGATGTGATCAGATAATTTATATTTTCTGATATATTGGGAAACATATGTTTGATTATTATTATATGAGAGTGTTTTTGTAAAAAATCGGTCATAATGGATGAGTATAAAACCCTCCACATATGCCTCTAGCTTTATTATGGAATTTTTCATCTACTTATCTCGATTACTTAATACATCAAGACATTTCACTACATCCAACTACTCATCTGCTCCTTCCTCTAGAGATCCCAAATCTACCAAGATGATCATCACACATGATTGATCTTGGATCATATCTCATGAATTTGGTCATCAGAGATCTAAATGGTAGTACCTGTAATGATACACACTTGATCCCTCAGAGGTCGATGCTTTAATATTATCTCCCCCATATTTTTGTGATTTCAATATCCACTAGATGATTATATTTGGTGAAGGGAATTCCCACTTTAGATCAATTGAAGAAATAGATTTTTTGAATCTAAAACCTTCCACTTCTGGTCCATGCTTTTCAATTTAGGTTGTGATCGACCATCAATTTATTTCTTCTACACCTTTGTTTACTTGTGGTGCCTTTAGGGGCCATCAGAAGTTTCCTCCTCTAGTGTTACTCATTCAGTCATCATATTTTTTCTATGAGAAAGACATTTTCAAGGATTGGTGTTGGGAGGGTCTATTGTAATGTGTATAATGATTCAACCTCTTTAGGTGGACTTGTGATTCACGTATGAGGAGAGACTCAACACAATAGTTGTTTGAGTGAAGATTACCAATATTCTTTTTCCACTTATCTATCCGTCCATTCTCCGAAGTGTTGGATATGTGCTCTAGGGAATTTTATACACCCGTAAAGAGAATATTTTACTAAATTAATTGATGGAAGTACATATTTTTTTAGTGTCTTATCTATCAAAAACACTTTTGTTGAAACTTATTATTAGAGATGTGTAGTATTTATAGTGATTGAAATGAGTATTCTTCTAAACCCTCCAAAATTATGCCAGGGTTTTTATCATCATGGAAACTCTTGTACAATGAATTGATATAGTTTTTAGAAAAAATTGAATTGTATTTTTGATGTTTTGACTATAGGAAAGTATCCTCTACTACTGGTCTTGAGCTAGTGCAAGCCAAACAAGACCCAATTATCAAAAATTGGTCAGGAAATTCTTGTTTGAATACATCCTATTAGATATCTCCTCAATCTTATTCAATTAATAAAACATATGAGACAAAGGAATTAAATACAAACAATATATTTATTTCCTATTCTTAGACACTATTCTATCAGAAAATTTCCATGTAATATCACCATCAATGGAATCATATCCCACAGAGAATGACAATCATCTAGTCCTGCAACCTATTTCAAATAAAACCGATTTAGATTTTACAATACATGTAATGAAGGGTGTTTTATAGATTCCGATTATGAAAAACTAGTAGGTGGTTAAAAAATTTATCTTCAACCCTATATGAGAGAGTGGTTATGTGTTTTGGTCTCTATTCCAGATTGTGAGAGAATCCATGAGATGATTTAAGGTGAAACATCAGTTCAATACTTTTATATGACAATATATTCTCTTAGATGAATACATTAGTGGAAAACAATGATCCTCAAGGGAATTATACTCCTATGGTATATCTCAATCCTATGAAATTGGCACCAACCAAAGATGGATGATTATTCTCTCTCTATATGAAAACTGGTAAATCATTCCCTTCATCTATCCTTTTTCCTTCATAATACAATATTCCACAAAGAATAAATCACATTACGTAATTATATAAAATTACAAAGGTCTGTAATGTGAGAAAATATCACATTCATTGAATCGTATTCAATAAGGATTCATGTTTCTATTATAATAAATCTTGAACTAAAATAAAATATGTCCTCGATTTCATCATTTTGTAATAGGATGGGCTTTATAAAAAACATGCATTGAATCATATGAAATTACATTTTATGGATTTCCTAGAAATCATGTTTCCTAGTATTATAAATGGATATTTATTTATAGTTCATTATTAACCTAATATCCACAACCAGGACCTAATATTACATATCTTTTTTTATGTTAAATGCAATGATGGGGAATGAAGTTCATGTGGAAACTACTCTGATATTTTCAATTATGAATCCTATATTAGTATATAAGAGGTACTTTAAATTACATGACATATGTTTAAGAAAATAATGGATGGGTACTATTTTCATTTGGATAAAACAATGATTTAAGGATTTTTTTGGTACACATTGGACTTATGGACCCATGTTTTTATGGAGACATATATGCCTAGTTCTATAATAAAAAGATGAGAATAAATGATATTGATCAGATTGGACCATTGATTTTCTACCCTTAAAATTAAGGAATCATTTCCCCAATTGTATATCACTCACCTTACATGAGTATTCTCAGATAAATGTCTAATATGGATTCATCTAAATATGTAGAATTGTATGAACTGTTATATATTTTATTCTACTAACTGGGCTCTAGATGGTACTTTCAAACAAATAGTGAATGAATTCTAGAATCAAACTATTTATGATTTATCCTAGGTTGGCTTCAATGGACACTTATTAATGTATAATAAACTCCTATGTGTCTGGAGCAACAATGTCCTTAGTGGAAACCCTAGACATGAAATTTCTTATCATTAGATTACAATGATGAGTGGATATATCAAATATAATTCATATAAAAATTCATTTATATATTATTCAATCACTAATGATATTTATCAAAGATATCGATGTCCATCAATAAAATTGTTAGGGATATAAGTTTAGAATCGTGGAAAGGGAGTAAGACAAAAATACTAGCTCCATTCATTATTTCTATTATAAAAGGAAGGTTATGATTAGAATAAAATTTATTTTGAAGACTAATCATATATGGATAATGTGACAGTGGTATGTAAGATGTACGGTAAGAATTTAGATTACCTTATTAAAAAATGTCACATCACAAAAGTGTAAAGTAATATTTGGAGGATAAGAGAAGAATATTAAATTTGTAATATTCCGAGGCTATTGAAAGATGGAGACAATGAATACATCGTAATTATATCAGAAGAAAAAAAGATCAGGTAGGGTGTTACGGCTTTAAATACCAAAAGTGTGTTAGGAAAAAATAAATTTATAGGTTCGTTCTATATATCTTCACAGGGCACAATTAAGTATAAATTTATTGATTTATTGTAGTATTTATTCATTAGGGGAGAAATTATAATGGAATTAAGTGCTTTTATCTCTATCATGATACCGAAGTTCAATGGCCCCACCGTGCGTAGTTAAGACAAACTGATATTCCTCAATAAGTTTTCATAAAAAATTACAAATATCCACCTTAAATGAATTATGGGAAAAAAATTTGGAAATAAAATCATAGGAACACCGTTGTTTCATTAAGGGATGAATTATTAAATGTGTGTTAGTAATTGCATTATATATGGTAGTTGACATCCAAAATAAGTTTTTAGATCCAATATCATGATTACGATCTATATGGATAAAAAGGAATGTGGTTTCACTACATGGGTCTTTGATCTAGATTTCTATTTTTTATATCCGTGGTTGTTGGTCACACTTATGGGGTTATGCATCGGTTTCCTAAAATTATAATGTGACCTCTTCTATAGTGATTTATTATCACACAATTAATTAATTATGGTGCCTGAGGCCCTTTTATGAACCTCAAATATAATATTAATAGAAGGAATATATTTTAATTCTGAAATATTATAGGAAATAATATCATGTCACATCTCATGTTCACCAATGATAGTTTTTTTTTCATCAATATAATGAAAAAATTATAAAATCCTATAACATTTTTTCTAACTATAACAAATATAGTGGTAGTGAGTTAATTATTTTAAGAGAAATTACTAAATTCCAAAAGGAGTATTATTGTTCTTCCATAGAAGAACTAAAAAATTGGAAATTCATAGAAGGCATATTCAAATAGAATAATTAGATACACTAATACCTCATGGTAGTGTAAAAAAAGGGAACATTAAAATCCTTTTCATTGAGATCATATGATGTTTTTGAAATTGGAAGACTCTACTACTCCTTTTTTTGAGGTAGAATCACGATTGTTAATAGTGATTTAGAATCTATACCAAAGAAAATTTTCTCCATCCCCAAATAATAAAAAATAACTCTTTCCATAATTGAGAATTTATTTAATGAATCAATCTAGAACAAAAAAAAATTGGTTATGTTTTAGTAGAAATCCTTGAAAATAATAGATAAACTAATTGCTGAAGGGGGTCTTAACTAGAGGAATGTGACATAAACCATGAATGGAATGGAATAAAAGATCTAGTAGGAAATAATTAAATAGAAGACCATCCAAGAAATATTAATGAATGAATTATGGAATTAGTAATAGAGTATATTTATTTAAATTATGTGCCAACTCTTGAGTTTGACATATTTGATGACATGATACTTTGAGATACTAAATCATAAAGTGAAATTCATGAATAGGAAATGAAACATTAGTTTTTGGAATGAAAATTTTGCGGGATAAAAACAATATTATATATGTTTTCTAGTATCAAAATCCATGTTTAGTTAAGATAGTAACCATCAAGAGCTAGAAAATTATGTTATTAACACTGACTAGAAAACCATTCTTGTAAGCATTAACCGGATTGATGAATGAGAAAGGTATTTTTCATGGAAACAACCTTTATTCCATTCTACACTTAGGAGTTTCACATTATAATTAATATAACCTAGGATAATGAGATGTGGGTTATATATCTGTTGTGGATGTATATTATAACAAATATGAACATCCTATTATGGAGAATTAGAAACATGACACTTTTGATTGATGAAAATATTCAATGAAATAGAATCCATCTTGTTTAATATTTTCATTACACAACATACCCATATATAGAGATGAGAAAATAGTTTTTCTTGTTTTTGTTTTGGGAATTCTTAATGTGGACTATTATTGTCCAATATCTTAACCTTCCAACGTATTGTGCTTCCATCTCGAACACAGTTACATATTTGGTCATAAGGGAAGAACATAATATAATTGAAACTATATATTATTTCATTGTTTTTTATGTAGTGTTTTTGTATATATGAGAGGATATATATTATATATAGTATGGAATTCATATATCTCTACAATAAATTCAGAATCTTGTTTTATCACTAGTTATAGTACAAGGTGTTTATTGTTTTTTGGTGGATGATTTGCAACGACTGGTAGGTGGTTAATTCCATGCAGTTGATTATCAAAGAAAGTGATTGAAGGACTATCCAAGAAATAAAGATAAAACTGAATCCAACAGAATTTGGTTTTAAATCAATATTGACATGTCATGTGTTTAAGGAGTCATACGAGGAGGTGTCCTAGTCCGTAATTTAAAAGGATTCACAATTTTTGGTTTTAGTGATTATTATGAGGAGGTAAATTCCATGGTAGTGGAAAAAAAATCTATTAATAATAGAATTTCTCTATGGAGGACCTTCAAAATCACTATTGGTGTCATGGAAATGGATTCCAAACTCCTAGTGGACTCACTATAGTATAATTCCAAATCTCTATAGAAACTCATTTATCTCATTAGAAATTGTGAGCTCTTAATTAGACACATCATGGGGGATCCTGACAATTGTAGGGAGGGAAATATGTGGGATAATAAAATGGAAAGTAAGGGGTACAATAATGATTCACCCATACATGATAATTTTATTAGTGTGTTGCCTCATAATTTTAACCTTATTGTTATCGGAGATGTACTGGGCCTATTTTATACTGTACACCCCCAGAAAACATTGTTCAGTTGATAAAAATAGAATTTCAAATTTATAAATGTCGATAAATTATAATCAAGGACTATGGATATATTATATCCATGTATGGTGGTGACATTTTAAACAAGGATTATGGTAAAATTATAATCAATGATCATGGTTATGTTATAAACAAGGAAGATGGTTATGTTATAACCTAGGATGGAGGTCAAATTAAAAACAAGGATTGTGGTTTCATTATAACCAATGATGGGTGGGGCTTGTATGTTCCTATAAATCATTTGGCAGTGATTGACATATAATCATATAAAGATTATGGAAGATGTACTAAATCTAATTCAATAAGAATCATTATCCATTAATATAGTCATTGGAGTGATCCTTGAGTACTATTATGATTTTATAGAGTGAACGCATTCGACTGTGATAGTCATGGAAATGGGCCTTGACTGTTAAATAAATGATTTTATATTCTTATATATTTACCAGAATCATATTTCTTTTACAAATTTTTTTCTATCATGGATCATTTTTTTCTTTTTTGATTCAGCTTTTATAGAATTCCCTATTCTATTCAATGACTCATGATTATATTATATGATATGAATGGTATGGCTTTAAAATTTTATTATCATGATATCATGCCCTTATGTTATTTTTATTTTCAATTGACATTAATATCTCACTTATATACCATTAATGAGGCTCTAAACTGATACATTCATATGTATTCTCTCTAAAAGTTATGAATATAGATATTAATTATTAAATGACTAAGAATGGTGATAGGTATGAAGAACACAGTGGGGAAAAATTTAGATCTTTTATGAACAAGTTTATTGTTATTTTCCAAAAGGAAATAGACCTATAAATTTTTTACTTGGATCACTATGTTATATAATGAATTTTCCTCTAATAAGATTTTATATACATTTAAGAAAAATATGCATCCCTATAGAAAGTTAAAATTTTATATTGGTGTGGGGATCAATAATACCATATTATACTCCACCAAAACTCTATCATTGAGTATAGTGATTTTAAAAAATTATGATTATTTAACAGTGACCATAAACATTAAGTGTGGGAAGCTGAATCCCTAAGATAATAATTTTATATGAACTTTTGGTTCATTAACATGGAAGGAAAGAAATACACCAGAATATGAAAATACAACAAAACACAACATTTGAGTATAAGTTTTCAACACCTAAACTAATTAATATAGGATATATATGTTATTGAAAATTAAACACATATTTTCAATATAAATTAAAAAAATCATTGATCTTCAACTTTAGAGAATAATATCTTTATGTAATTATATCTCTTAATAGATACTCATTATATCATTTCTAAAAAAAATATGTCCATGAAATGAATACGCATTCATAATAGTAGTATGAACGCACAAAAGTATTTTTTTAACATTTATGTCTCCATAGATTACTCCAATAATATTTGACGAATGACTATAAATAGAGAGGATTATACAATAGCACCATAACATTATAACTATTATTTTCCTCCATGATATTATCTCATTTTTATCATAACGAAAGTTAACAAAATAAGTGAATAAAAAAATATATTATTTTTTTTCATTTTCAAATGGATCTCAAATTATCACCAAATTAATCTCAATATTCAAACCAATCTGTATGCTTGAAATTTTAATTTAAATATCCACTATATATAGTAAATTCACTTAGAAAAGGGAGTGATATAATTCATTATTGAATATCATTTGAATTGATCTACATATTTATTTTAATGATTATTTTTTCCATTAATCCATCGATGAAACCTATATAAATATATTAAATTAAAATTCTAATAGTATTCTACATCAACATATGGTATTCCTTATGTATATATTATTAAAAAGTACAGTTCATGATGTACTACTGATTCCAAATATTGGATCATCCAACTATATGATATATCCTAAAATGTAGGGTTATTTAGAAGACTTATTTTCCAAATATGTATTATCAAAATAAAAAGAGGATACAAAATTAGAATTCCTTATCAAAATTTTTGGTTCCTAAACCTAACATTTAATATTAATTCAGGGTTTCAAATAATGTTTCCAAACATCATTGAAATTTTTTAATAGATTGAAAAATGTTAACGTAATTACTTATATAGTTATATATTATATAAAATAAATATTTCAATAAATATAATCCTGAAATTCATAGAAATAAAAATCATTTTTAAAATATATGGGTTGTTCATTAGCAACAATTTCAATGAGAAAACAAATGCAACTACTGGAATGACATTCATATTCCATATAATCTCCCCCTTTCCGATGATAAAAAATTCAATTATATATAACTTCTGAAATATATTCTTACTTATTATTAATCTAATAATTATATATTTATATTGATATAAATTTAATTTAGTAGATGAATATTTATTAATTTAAATAGAATATGATTGATTTTACCCAAATTTTTTTTTATAATTTTATTGATCTGGAAAAATAATTTATAAAATAATTATGAATAATAGTTAAAATATGTGATATATTTTTTCAAATTTTCATCAATTTTGTGACATCAAAACGTATAAGGATAGATAGATTAATATAAATTGAATTTCATATATAACTATTAGTGAAAATTTTTCTTTTTCTATGAGTAAACTAATTTTTAAAATAAATAGTCCATGAAATATAAAACTAGAAATAATATTAAATAATGACCGCATAGTACAACAAAAACTAATTTATTTAAATTAATTATTTTAGATAACAACAAAGATATAGATAAGGTTATTTAAAATTTTAAGGGGTGTAATGAGATGATGGTTGAACAAATATACTATTATGATGATGTGGATTCAATGGTCATGGACTTGTTGACCATACAATACACTACTTTTAAATCCTCCATCAATATCATAGAATTTTGTTTAATCGATCCAACCCATTCCACCATCCCAAACATTGATTCCCAACACATCTTGAACAATTAGACCTGATCCAATTTTGTGTGATTATGAAAAAACTCAGCTAATTAAACAAAATTAAAAATAATTTAATTATTATAGTTGACTAAAAGTCAAATTCATGGCTCCTTAGAGGTCAAAATCTCAATAAGCTATTTTTAATTTTCAAAAAAATTGATAGAGGCATAGTTTCACACTAAAATTTTTTAAAAGTATTCATCATGAGAGTATGACCATCAAAAAATAAATACATGTTTTCAGTACATATACTTTTAATTTTCCTCTCATTGAATAAGTCTAATCATGAGTTGAAATTTCTTTTACAGATTTTAATTGACTAGATATGAGATTTTCAACTAAAAAATATGATTTAAATGAAAAATCATTTTTTATCATTACTTGTTCAGACATCACACTCTTAAAGGTATCTAAATCACATCATGATATTGACATGAAATTCAAATATTTATCCAAAAATTAAGGAGATTCAAATTCTATCATTGATATAAATGTACTTCTAAAATCTATAATAGAATTATTAGAACTCTAATGTTTTCCTTTCTATTTCTCAACCTCACCATTCTTCGAATTAAATTTTTAAAAGATACCTATAGAAAACATATGGGTATGCTCATGAAAATATATCTCATAATTATCATATAATGATACATATTATGGAATTATTCATGGATCTACATCCTCAACCATCATGTGTTATTCAACATCCATAACATTATCATAAAATCCAATAAGAGCATATGTATTTACAATATCTTCAGAAAAATTGAATTTTAATAAATAATAATAAAAAAATATGATATCCAAAAAACATTGTCATTGAAACTAATGGAGTAGTATCTTTTTCAACCAAATGTGGTACTTTATCAAGAATTTATTTAGATTATATAATATGATGAATGTGTAGTTTGAAGAATATTTTTTTAGCTTTAAAAAACTATTCAACTTTTTTTAAACATGAGAAACATGCTGAGATTATCCCTCAATAATAGTATCTTAGTTCAAACCCATGTATTAAATTTTTTCTCAATATAACTTGAAAGTGGTTAGATGAATTATTCAACCATATACAAGTGAATTATATCAATAGTTACATGATATTCCATTTTTCTTATCCTTTGATAAAGACCATCGTCACTTTTTATTTTAGATGTCTATTGAATAAATCATTGTAATCAAAGAATTGCCTTTATTTTACTTGGGATATTTTCTTCTACTACATTTCATCAACTTGTACTGAATGAAATGATTAAATTGCCAATAATTGTATCTTTCAGACCTCCAACAACATAAGATCTTTTAGATCTTTCTTCTATGTAGGACTCTATAAATTCATCAATACAACATCTTGAAAAACCACCAATATAAAGATCAATTTATATCCCCAATATTTAGCTCTATATATTTTATCGTTATCAACATTAATGGTTATAAAAATTGATGTGTATTGAATCCCTAAAATCCACTATTTCTAAGAATTATAATAGATTAAATATTTTTTTCGTGTCATATAAGGATTTCTAAGATGATAGTGACAATTATATTCTTATAAAAATAAGATAAAATAGTATTTCATAAGGATGGATTGAAATCCTCACATATTTCTACATATAGTGATTCGAGAACATCATTATCAAACTATTAATATTTATATAAATGTATCATAACATCAAAAACATGATAAAATTATGTAGAAAAATTATTTTCTTCAGCTCTATAATTTTTGGAAACTCGTGAGTTTAAAAAAATTTAACAAGAACTTTTTATTTTCCCTCCAAATACTTAAAAAACATATTCCTAATGTTTGATATTCAAAATTAAAGTGAAATAATTTTTTAATTGAATAAATAATCCCAAATTGACATGAAACATAAGATAATCTCATATTCAGAAGAAATTATAAAATCTGGCCACACCAACTATAGATATTAATTTTTGTATCATTTACCTTTCAACAACAATTATATTTTATTTCTATAAAACAGAAAAATGAATTTTAAAATAAATCATTACCTTTAAATTCAAAAACATACATTATATTCCCTCTATTGAACATATAAATTAAAAATTAAAATAATATGGACTTCATTAAAAATAGATTCATCTAGAACATCCATTTTATGTCTATGAAATTACAGTTCAAAAATTTTCATTGTGAAATATAGATCCTTCACCTCTTCATTCCACATGGCCCAACTCCATCATTCCAAAAAGAATTTTCTATCATGATAATCATAATGGTCGATGTTTAAATATTATGGTTCAAGAGAGATTAATTCCTTAGTAGAACTAGAGGGGGTTGGTTCAAATGAATGTTATATAAGGATTTTACTATGACATATTTGAAGTGTTGTTTCATTTAATCGATCCAAAATTACAGGATAATGATTTGGGATATTTAAAAATAAAATGAAAATATTGGAAAATATAATATGAAATTTTAAAAAATTAAAACATTAAAATTGAAATTTATAAATAATAATCATAAAATTAATAAAAAATACATATTATTAAGTACAAAAAAGTAATATAATATAGATAGGAAACAATAAAATATTTTTATCTTAAAATTAAATAAAACTAACTCCTCCTTAATAAAATAAAATCTTAGAGTGTGATTTGGTTTAGTGAAAATATCAACAAGTTGATACTTAATATATACAAATTATAAACATATATCATCCTAATAAATAATATATATTAAAAGGAAATGTTTATGATCAATATAATTAGTCTTAGAATGAACCAAAGGATTTTTGAAAACATTAAAAGCATTAGTAATATCTTGTACTATATGGATATGTTTAAATTTGATTACAATGTTCCTAAGTGTGTTATTTATTCATGACACTTGTAATTAATACAACCAGAATATATATATTATAAATCTTGATATGAAAATTTAAATCAAGTTTTCTTTTTTACTATACGTTGAAACTATATGTATTACTAAAAGGTGACAATGACAGGAGGTACGATTTAATTCTATCTTAAACCCTCAGATGTAATCATTTGATTTTCATGAAATATTAATATCATAAATTTATAGGTAACAAAAATTTATAAAAATAGTTCCATTAAATTATCTGGAAATATATTTAATAAAAAAATATGGAATTATATAGGACTTGACTAAAAATAGGAAAAATTACAGAAATTAAACATAACTTATAATCTAATAGATGTATTATATAATATGCTAATAATTATAAATATATAAAAAAATTCCACAAACATTCGAGTATCATCCAAGTCAGGCTTTAAATTATTACATATTAGAGTTTTATAAATCTTTTTGTTTTCAATTCCATTCGTTTTTAATAAATCAATAATATATTTTCATTGATTTAATAAATTTAAAAATCATTTTTATCGAATTTATAATCCTGGAAACAAACTCAATTATCACATTATACTCATTTAAAATTAATTCCATATGTTTAATGAAATCATTACAAATATGTTTATTTATTAACTCAAAAATAAAATCATATACATAAATTGAATCTAATAAAACATAATAAGATAATTTTATTATGAAAAAATTTGGATCAACTAATTCCACTAAAAACAAATTTTTCAAAATAAATTAACTCAAAAATTCTTTCATATTTTCTAGTGATTTTATATATCCATAAACAACATTGATATATTTAAAAAAAAAATTGGTAGTTGTGGGATTTCAATACCTTTAGGTTTCCAAACATAAAAATCCTCCCATAAATATCCATTTAATAATGTAGTTAATAAATCAACTTGGTATAATTAAAAATTCTCATGAGGTGAATAGGAAAATAAATTCTAATGGATATTAGCCTTGAAATTGGGTAAAGGGGTTCTTTATAATATATACCTTACACATAGTCGTAACCCTTACTAATTATCATCTCCCAACTCATAGTGATTATTCCTTTATAATCATTATCTTTCCTAAAAATCAATTTTGTTTCATTTATGGATGGTTTTACTGTTTACAATCTAATTTCAAACTCCGATTCCCTTAAAATATTATATTTATTTTTTCATATCTTGAATAAATTATTCAATATTGACATATTATTTAAGAGATTTAGGTTTAATCATGTATGCAACAATAGATAAATCATATATGTTATCGACATTTATTATATCCCTAATTCCATCATTTAGGTACCTTTTAAAAGTCACCAATGGATTGTAAATTATGGTTCTAGGTTATTTTGGAAAGGGAAATTAATGTTCCACATTTTCATGGTGTATTGAAGTAGATTTATTTGGATCAAAATATTATTTATTTTTAAAAACCAGCTGTAGGGACTGATCTGTCATGTTATTAAAAGAATTAATGGATTTATATATTGTATATATTGTTTATAATAAAATGGTTCACTCTTATAAAACATCGCAATAATATATTATTCATATATCCTTGAATTTTTATTAAACACTTTAAAGGCATTAAAAGTATAAAAACATCCATGAATGATTTCTTCATCATCCTCTAGATTAAACATTCCAAATTTTTCCTTATTTTTCATGATATACACATTTCATCCAAAAACATTATTTAATCCAAATATAGGGTTTTTCAGTTTATAAATTAAAGGGATTATTTTTTAGATAATTATTGATTAAAAATGTATTCATGATATAAAAATTTATTTTATGAGATTATCCCAAATAATATTTTGGATTAATATATTAACTCAACGTTGTCCTTTCCATTTTTATGACTTATTTATTATTTTGATAATTCTAATATAATTATGTTTCAATAAGTTTAAGATGGTATTATTAATACTAATTCTTGTGAAAAAGTAATTAAATAAATGTTTCTCATGCTCACCTCCAAGATCGGGTTTTAATAATATTATTTTATAATATTTATGAAAATCCTAACAAAAAATAATGAATGCAGAAAAATACACACATTAAAATTTTAAGAGATTTACACATGTAAATTCTGAAAAGTCGTTCGTAGAAAAAAATGATTTGGATTACCATTATTACTACTCTCTATGGTACAAATAATTTGTTATGGATGTATTCTAATTTTTTTGATGTGGAAACCCTCATAATGGATTTAAAGAATGAATTATATAGTTTTCATGCATGGAATGCATCACAAAGGATTTTGTGATCAATCTTAAAATAGGGTTGATCTGAAACAATATTATTCTTAGATAACAAAGATAACAAAAATATATTGAAATATCCAATTAAACATTTAAATGAATTGGATTTATTTATTTCAGTAGTAAAAAACTCAATTTTTTACATGCATAAATTGAATATATAACTTCATATGTTTGATAAATGATTGTCAGATTATAAATTACCATTGAATGTAGAGAAATTTATTGATTATGATTTTTTATGAATGTCTCATAGACTGAGATAAAATGATCATATGTATATTTTTGACTCTAAATGAAATAGTTCCTCAATATACATTTCACAGTTCATTAAAATATTAAAATTTATGAATCCTATTTTTAGAGTATCCAATATCAATGTAACATATTTCATTTATTCCCCTATGTATTTTCAATAAGAAATTTCAGGTAAAATCTTATTTTGGTACGCAATTCCCTTGTGTGAGACAATTTCACATAGTAAATATTTGGGTAACCATATATGTATATGTTTTATCTAATTTGATTAATTAACATAATAGAATTTTTAAAAATTAAGGATTTCAATACACCTGTATTATAAGGATTCATCATACAAAATTTATTGTAATACTAAATATTAATTCCCCTGAAAAAATAAATCACACTAGAAATGTTTTTCTAAACATGTAAAAAATTGTTTCTTCCTAAATTATGTTCATCATAATGGGTTATATTTCAAGAAAATTATATTTTATAAAAATTATTTTCAAGGATCTGATTTAAATTATCCTCTCTCTTTGTAAAAATGCTAATAATAACTCAAAATTATACAATTTCATCTTTCAATTAATATATTCTAGTTTCATTTAATGTTTTGATTGAATAAAATTTCCATTATTTTTCATTTAAATCATAGAGTTGTTTTATCATAACAAAATTTTCAATTAATATATAATTAAGAATATAATTTGATTTTTTATTTCTTTTTGAAAGATAATCATAATTTTCATCATGTATATAACAATATCCATTAAATTATAAAAATTAGATGATTTTAGTATTATATAAAGAATAAAAGTATGACTGTATCACAATATTTTTCTATCAATCATGTTATGGATTTTAGATTTGATTGATGATTTTGTGAATTAGAACTTGAAGTGATATTGGAGTCTTTAAAAAACTATTTATAACATCCCTATCTTTTTTAACTGATTGATAGTGATGATATATCATTTTGGTATATTTTTTTCATTTTTAATTTTCATCATTCCACTTTCAACAAAGGGAATTCAGTTCTGTGATTCCCAATATGATTTCATCCATAGAAGTCAACCATATTTAGTTTTCAATGATTATTTATTGAATCACTGTAAGACTTATTGAATCATTTTTTATTCCTCTACAATAGCTGAGATATTTTAACTCTATGAGCTTGTGTTTCTCAAGAAATCGAATAGATAGTATTTCTTGATGATATAACAACCTCCATAATATTATTTTCTCCTACTGGATTAGTAAAATT
Organism: Viscum album; assembly: GCA_963277665.1. Classification (NCBI taxonomy): domain Eukaryota; kingdom Viridiplantae; phylum Streptophyta; class Magnoliopsida; order Santalales; family Viscaceae; genus Viscum; species Viscum album. The sequence goes on along the minus strand of OY728140.1, from coordinate 2,101,538,962 downwards.
CATAGTAATACTCCCCCACTTGATCATTATGTGAACTTAGGCTTTAGCATGTATTTCCACATTATACACCAATATCATAATAATAAATTCCCTTGCATTGAAACTTTTAAAATGTGTAGATTTCCTAATAGAATTATAGAATCAATTATATATATTTTTAAAAAAATTATAAACATTTATCTTCTAATATAGATAAAGAATTGGAATTCCAATGGTAAATATAAAATTGATGATTTATGTAAACATTACTTTCATATGAATATAACATTCTCCATCATTGTAACAACACATAACCTTATATCAGGAATTTCATGGCCCTTGTTTTTATCTAAATTCGGGAGGTCTGTATTTTTTTTTATGATTTTATGGATTTTTATTAAAAAAAATTCAACGGGTTAAGTGGGTTATATTTTGGATTGTGTTTTTTGGAGGTATTTTTTTTGTTTTTATACATGATTTAAATGTGTTCTATCTGCAGGACTGACTCATGTAATGAATGTAATTCATGAAGTGAATGTTTCACTTGATAATAGACATGAAATAGTTTTTTTGAAATGAATGATATTAAGCACCTGATTTTTATAAACTTGAATGTGGGGGTCAAAATTTTTAACATGTGGTGATGCCTTGTAAAAAACATACACAATTTAGGGTATTCACATTGTGAATTGAGTATTTACTTCATGTATTCTTTATTCCTCTTAAGCATAGTAAGGGATGTAGTTTGCAACTATTTCTATTATCATGTATCTTCATTATTGAAACAATTATGTGTTTACTATATGATTTTGGGTGATTCCTTTACTTATGGACATCTCATTTTGGTTTTTGATTTATTGTGGCATTACTCATTATGTTTTCTTTTTCTATTTAATGACCGTATTTTACCATAGTGTGGTATCATTTTTTACAATTGTATCATAGAATTATATTGATGAATTGTGATCCCTTATTTCCTTTTTGATCTCCTTCAACATTGTTCTTCATTGGTGTTTCCCCTTGTCTGTATTGATTTGATCATCAATTAAATGTAGGTGATTCAATTTCATTTTTAACTATAATTGAATTCTTAAATTTCATGATTGATTTCAAAGGATTTAAAAATAAATTAAATCCTTGATTTGAGATTATCAATTTTTTATTTAGAAAAGGGAGTGGAAATTGATAATACCCCAAATTTAAAGGGAATTCAAAATTTTTTTTGTGGATTTAATAAATTTATGGATTTATTTAAAAAATGATTTGAGAAATGATTTGACATTGAACATTGAGATTAATGGATTAAATAAAAAGATTATTTTGAAATGCATGGATTGATAAAAACCTATGATATGGTTCGAAATAATAAGGGTATGAGGAATATTTAACTTTGGGAGATTTTGTTTGGAAATAAATTGAAATGATTTATTATCCCAAGAATTATTGATTAATTGAGTAAAGAACATGTGATACTAGACAGTAAGTATGAAATTAAGAAAATAAGACATTGATATGACAACATTGTAATGGATTGATGATAAAGGCCCATATATAAAATAATTTCATCATGATATTCATGATGGGGAGTTGATTCCTGATGAAATGTGATAAGGGACCTGTAAAACAATTGAGCCAAGATCAACGATTGAGTAGTGCGAGGACCCTATTACCAAAAACATACAAACCATATGGATTATTATATGGGGATATGGTATATTTTATTTGATTATTACATTACACAGATCAATTTCTTGTTTTATTTATGCCAAAAATTTTATATAAATGATTTATAAAAAAACATTTAATTATGATTATTTTGATATATCTTCCTGGTTATTATTATGGATGCATCTTTTCTTGAAAGTATGTATGTAACATACCAGGTAAATAAAGAATATGAATTTTTCATATTTATTAATTTTTTAATTAAATATTAATTTTACTTTAAAAGGGTTGCTGTGTTCGATAACGTACCCGATACGCAACAACGAGTTTCTTTGAAATCTTACATTGCACACTAATAATATTGTATTATTATTTTAAATGGTAGTCAACTCCAAGACATTTTATTGGAAGGAATGAGAAAAACTAACTACAATATGATTATACATGTTTATTAAATGTATTTACATTTATCCAAAAAATGTTAGAGGCTTAAAATGTCTATGAATCTAATTTTAACCATAATTTACATTAAAAGGCTGATTTATCACCTTTTATTGGAGAACCATTTTTATATATAGTTTTGTTCACTTTGATACATTATATATAAACAAATAAAATCCTTCTTTAGAATAGGGACATCAAAATTTACTTTGTGTAAATTTTTGGAATTTTTTCGTTAAAATTTATTTTTTAATGAATCGTGAAAAATATTTTATTTTAATTCAAAAGTGTCTTTCAATCTAATTTATTTATATGGTTAGATTATCTTTTTAATTGGTTTTATAGTAAAATTAAAATATATTTTTACCATTAATCCAATGTGTGTCATTGGAAATAATTTCACTTTGAAAATGGAAATAAACAAGTATAAATCTTTTGATAGTTATTGTTTCTTAAAAACATGCTATTTGTTTTGATAACAGGAATTAATTTTAAAGTAAATTCATGCCACTTATATGTTTTGAATTTGTCATAACAGATATCATTTTTGAATTCGGGATATCAAATATAGCTTAGGCTGAATTTTTTGTATTTTTCTGACAAACATCAATTTTTGATGAATAGTTAAACCACTTACTGGTAGTTAATAAACCAAATTTTCCATTTAAATGGACTTTTACCACTTCTATGAATTGAATTTCAAAAATCCGACATAAATTTTTGTCATCAAGAAGTGGAATGTGGTTCATTAAAATGAAAATAATTTTTGGTGAATAGTAACTTTTGACTTTTATTTACAGCGGTTAAAGGTAAATAGGGTAATTAAAGGTTAAATGAATATTATAATAATTCTAAATTACCTTAAAACTTGTCCAAAACTTATTGGTTGAGTCACTAACGACCATGGGCATCTTTGAGTGGATTTTGGGACCACTTTGAGCCACCTGGGTGTCATAATGACAATTTAGATTATTTAATATAATTTGAAGACAAAATTGACATTAAAAAAAATTCATTAGTAATTGATTTTTATATGGTGTTATATAATTCATATTTTCGACTATAAATATTCATTGGAAATATAAATAGATTTTCTACATCAGGGTATTTTTTTAATTTTTAGACATCAAATAAATTAAATTGAATATGACACAATAATGATGCAGTATTTATCTCATTAATAAATGATTTAAATAAATAAGATTATAATGATTAAAACATAATCCAAAACATGTCGAATTATGATTGGATGATTTTATTTTGATCATTAGTCATCCTATATTCATCTATAATTATTTTTGGACCTTTTGAAACCGAATATAATTATATAATAAAATTTTATTTTCACAGTTTCATAAATTTCCCCTCCTATCCCTTATAAAAGTAGTCCATTTATATCCAATTACTCACACATTTCAAGCCATTTGGATGGTACAAAATCTTTCCAATTAATCTCCCTACATCTATATCTTCCCCTTAGATTCCTTACCTTAGGAAGAAGGTGTCACATACATAGATTATTTTAAATGTAATTTTATTTTAATTTCCATTAATTCTTTGTTTTGGGGGTTTCCAAAGGTTTTATGGAGAATATGTGAGTTTACATGAATTGGGCCAAACCGTGAACCCAATTCCAGATTTAAAAATAAATTTTATTTCTTTTATAACTTTTTCATTTTTTAATATTTTTTATTCATTCCAACTCCTAAATGTCCTTCCCTGATATATCAACACCACAATTAAAATTTGGAGCCTTTGGAAATCCATAACCAAGGTTTATGTTGGTTTTTATTTGAGGTATTGGGCATGCCCGAAAGCCCAATTCCAGTTTTAAAAATAATATTTGATTAATTAATAACTTATTCATTTTTAAGTGTTTTTCGGTGATTCAAAGGCTCATATTCGCCCCTTGAACCCAGCCGCGCGCCCAAGCTCTCTCTCCCCTCTTTGGAGCTCTTCTTCATCGCGATTTAGTACTGAACTTATTAGGGTTTCAAAAATCGGGCAGATTTGGAGAGGTAAATTGATCCTTTCATAACTCCTTCATTTTTCATCATTTTTCCTCCATTTCAGTCCCCACATGACTTAATATGAATCATTCGAACCTCCATACTAGTTTTGGGTACTTGGTGATTCATTATTTTGTGGATTGGGGCCGATTCCTTCAAGATATTTCAAGTAAGGGAATTCCTTCTTGGTTCCTTCCATCCTCTTTTAGTTTTATTTCCTTTTTCTTGAAGTTCCTCATGTCCAAAAGTTGGGGTTCAATCCTAATGTCTGATTTGGTGTCTTTTGGGTAAATTATTGTGGTTTAGGTCTGGATTTGTATTCCTTTTGGTGCAACGGTGGTGCGCTTAAGGTTTCGCACCAAGTTTTGAGGGTTTCGACTCAAAAGGGTAGGTGATTCCATGTGTAGCCATTTTATGATGAGTTAGCTTGCATGAATTATTAATTTAGCATGTTTATAATCTGTTTTATGTGCTGTGAAAACAGTTTTGATGGATTTGGTTAAACATTTAATTTTTAGTTGCATTATAGCTTGAAATTGGGCACTTTTCATGTGTGACTCTTGGGGTAATGTTGGGTTTAGTTTATAACATATGAAAGTGATTTATTAGTCTTTAAAGGGGATTCCAATTATGGTTTCTTAATTCCTTATTGTCATGTTGGCCTTGAAAGTAGGTTTTTTTTTAATGAGTTTAAGGTGTAAAGCATGTTGTACTTCTTGAAGGTGATTTATGAAAACGTGTGTTTTTCATGTGTATCTTTGTGGTATTATTTGATGTATTTTTATAACATTTGGGGGTGGTTTAATAATTGTTTTAGGGCTGAAAAATTCTGTTTTGGATTGGTATTGGTATGAGTTTGCTTTTAAATGAGGGTTTTGAAATGGGTTTAGTGTGCAAACAATGGTTATACCTCTTGGGTTTGTTTTATAAAAATTGCAAATGTTTTATTTGGTTAAACAAAGTTGGGAAAGGGTGTATATGTACTATTTGGGTGGGTTTGTTCACCTAATGTGGGTTTTTTTAATGGTAAAGTGGTGATTTGAGATGTTAAACATTTTTAGAATTTTTTTATAAATTGTCGAAATGTTTTACTAAATTGTGTTTTGTGTGCGAAACACGAGTGTGTGATATTTCATGTGAGTTTATTTATAAAATGAATTGTGAAGGTGAGAAGGGTATTGTGTGACATGTGTGTGGGCTGTTATGTGAGTTGAATATCTTGTAATGGTTTTATAAAATTGTTTAATGGATTTGTGGAAGTGTTAAAGAAATGTGAAAAGTGTTGTAGGCAATTTGGAGTGAGTTTGATTTCAAAATGCATTTGAATGAAAAGTGTAATTTTTGACTTGCGTGATGTACATGGGGCTGTTTGTTTAATTTGTGATGTGGAAGTGATATTTGCATGTGAGAACTATACTTCTTGGATTAATGAACTTGTTTGAGCACAAAGGGAAAACCCGAGTATCTAGGTGGGTGGACGTGTACTAGTATGCTAGTGAATCCGTGGGGTTTGGTCTCAGTTTCACTTAGCAAGATTGATGCTTACAACTCTAACTAAACTATGATGATGATGATTGGGGAGAACTAGGTTATGGGTATGTTCCCTACTAGTGGCTCGTGCACGAGAATGGATATTTGTGATGGTTACTCTCACCGAGATACGAGGTACCTGGGACCCACAACTAGCTAGTGCCTAGGGGTTATTTCCCATTGATTGTGCTCACTGGATACTTTGTTCTTACCGTCGGTATATGGTATGAGAGGCTGGAAAATTCAGTTGCTATGGTATTTATTTTAAATGTTTTTATTCTTTAAATTAGCCCACCTGAAAACTGTTTTTATTTAATATTGCATCTTTTTGAAATTTTAACTAGCATCTCATGTCTTTGAAAACTTGCATGCTTTTCGCCATTAAATGTTTATCACATGGAATCTATCATTGGTGTTATCCTACTGGGCTTTCGCTCACACCCTACTTACACCTTTGGGTGTAAGTAGATTTGCTTATTTTATGTCACAGGTTTGGGTACAGGATTTATGCCATTGATTCAGGTTTTTAGTTGTCCATTGGGATGCAGTGTGGTGGAGATAGCGTGAGGGCGGTGCCTCTTTCCTTGTGGAGGTTCTTGGGCTGTCCTTATTTGGTTATGTACCATTGTAATGGTCTTTAAACATAGTTTTAACTTATGTATTTCAGTTCTAAAATTTTGTAAAAGACGGTTTTAGTTGAAAAATCCAGATTTGTTTTATTGGACTCTTTTGTCGTTTTATGTTTATAAACTCGGGTAAATCGTTCCCAATTATCATTTTATGATACCCAGGAACTTGTGCCAGCCCGTGGGGATCGGGAACGCCCTTCGGGTCTTTCCATGGACCGGGTTGGGTGCTGATTTTGAAGGCGACCAGATTCGGTTCGTGACAAAATGGTATCAAAGGAGGTTCGCTCCATTTGAGTCATGTTATTTGGGAAATAGTCAAGATAGTATAGAGTTATGATTATTGGGACATGGAATTCTGGTTATGGGTAGTGTGCTTGATCACCACACCTCATTTCAGGATTCAAGTCGCCAGGGGAAGTTGGGATTTGTCAATGTCTTTTGGTTTTATTGGTTTGATGATGATTAGGGGAAATGAAAAGAGAGTTGGGTTAATGGTCTTAATGAGCTCGTAGGGTCTGGCAAGCCATGTGGAGCTGGGGATATTCCCTAGAACACTCTCTGTGACAGTGAAGTGATTGGAATATGGCTGCCAACCATATGTCCAAGTCACCCACTGAAACTAGTTTCCTCTCGCATTGTCTTGTGTTCTTTAGTTTTGAAATCTTGGAACTTTGGTTTTAAAGTGACTTGGTTTTAAGAAGTGTAATGTTTTTGTGAAATTATTTTCAAATAAATATGGAATGGTATGATTTATGAAATTTTGGAACTAAATATTCAGAATTATTTTGAAATAGAAAATGGTGTGATTACACCTCTTTTGAAGGTAGAAACTGTATTGAAGCTGGTTTTGAAAAGTGTTTCCAATAAAGTTTTCTAAACAATCAGAGTGTGTTTTAATGGGATGAGATGTTTTGAAATTGATGTGAATATCTTGAATGTGAGTTATTTTCTAAATGGTTGTGACTTTATGAAAATTTTTGTAAGATGTGAGTTGGGATTTTGATCTCGTGGTTAGCGGTTATGAGGAAAAAAGGATGCGTTGGTTGACCGTTTTGGTTTTGAAAAGTGGAAAGAATTTTTGTTTTAACCTTTGGTATTTCCATTAGTGACCACATGCATGGGGTTATATGGGATGATGGATGGTTGATGGCATGACTAGATGAGTGCCAGGACGGATATGAGGTGGGTGTCTGGTGTGGCACAAAAACATGCATGTGTGAGGCCCATGGGGTACCATTGGTCGATACTCTTACCGTTGAACCGATTGTTTTCAAAGAAATGATTTTAAAGAAAAAAAAACATGATGTCTTGATGAATAGTTTTGGGATGGTTTGTATTATGGGTCTTTGAAGATGTTGTTTTTGTGGGATGTTTTTTTAGTTCAATAACCTCTCCTATTTGAACTGTGTTTTGGGATTATGTTTGGTCGGTAAGCTAGGTAGAAGGACCGGTTAGTAGTCTCCTCTGAGATATGTTTCGGGACACCTTTATGGTGGTTACCTTAATGTGTTTGGATCTGGTTTATGGTTTTTTTTTTACCAATGGACCATCGTGGTTGGGTCCTTGGGTTCTCCCGTTGGATAAGGTACGCCCCCATTTAGGGTTAGTGAAAAACTGAAGTGCAACCCATATTGTTTCTCCATTGGAAAATCCTCCAGTTGATCAATATAAGGAATATTTTATAGATCATTGTTGATTGAGTCTACAACCATTAATTTAGTTGATTTTTAGATCCTCTTGTAGTGGGATAGTTCTTGTGGAAGGTTGAAAGAGGACTTGGTTTCTTAAGTTTCATGATTCATTGAAGGTGGAAGTGTTCTTTGGTTGTTAGTGTGGATGAGTGTCATGATGGTGTCTAAGAGGGCCTTTGGGTTCTTCATAGTTTCCTTGAAGCAAGAGTTATTATTAAACAACCAATTTTTAGATTTTTGTCCTGATAGGATATTGTGTCCACTTTTTGGACTTGTCTGTTTTTAGGGACTTGGAATATGGTCATGTTCCATGTATTGTTTCTATCAATCACAAGGGTCATGTTCGGTGATGCATTGTGATGTTGTGTGCTCTTTTGACTGTAAAGTTCAAGGTCACACAATCCTCTTAGGTTCTCTGTTATGTTGGGAGTATGTATCCCTTAGGAAAAACATCAAATCCTCTATCTTAGAGGACGGTGTTTATACGTGTCCTACCCTTCTGTTGTTTCTCACCCAAAGAAACAAGGTGCGATGTGTGTGCTTATTCTGATCCCTTGTTTCAGTGAAATATTTGGTTTTGGTAAAGTGAGTTATGGAGTGTGTTATGTCTTGATGAACCCATCAGGGTATGCGGTGTAGTTGTTTGTGGCACCGAAAGAAGAAGTTCCACATAGGGGTTTCAACAGCCAAACTGCGTGGCCGAAGATGCTTCAATATTTTGAGCTCCAGCCATAGGTCCCGGAGAGAAGCTGGCGCGTAGTCAGGGGAAACCCCAGTGTCGTTTAAACCCTTGTACAAAGTCCTATCCTCAGTATGAAAGATAGGAAGAGTTTAAACCTATGGTGTCATCACATTTCTTCTGTTGTTCCTATTCGGTGGAAATAGGTGGAGGGTCTTGTACCCATGTCATCACACAATGTTATTCCCTCCCCCTTTGGTTTCCATTGAGTCTTTGGAGAATGGTTGGAAATTTGGCTAGACAAGTTGAGCACACGGTTTTCACATGGATAGTTCTAACCGTGAACAAAAAAAAAATAACCATGAAAATATAAGGATCCACATAGTTATCGCACAGTTTCTCAAACTGTGTAGACTAACCGTGTGACCGTCCCAACTCCTTAATTTTGGGGTCTTTTCATGTCGGCCGACGCCGGTCGGTTAAGATGGTTGGTTCTTGTAGTGGGAAGACCAACCATGGGTATTGTGCATATTATTTTGTAAATTTCTAATGAATGTATACCCCTTGTACTGGGGAGTCTGTTTGGGCCTTCCCCTATTAGTGTCTTGATTCTGTCTCGGGAAAAAAAATTATTAAGTTGTCTCTTATGGTGGGGAGCCCATTTGTGTCTCTTCATACAAGTAACTCATGTTTTTCCTTGGTATTGTATGGGAAGTAGGTAATATAATTTGGATATATCTAACTACTTACATCTTCCTTGGGAAAACTTTGGGACTGGAGAGTTCCCAATGTATTAGTTAAAGTAAGGTAAGTGTAACCTTGTTCAATGTTATTGTTCGTTTGGGTGAATTGTTTGAGTCTTGTTCGGATAGTGTTTGAGGAGTTTTATTTTGGGATCAATTATGAATGTGATTGATTATTTCAGGAAAGTGGTGTAAGTTTTGTTTGTGAGAGTAATCCTTCATTAATTGATCACTGGAGGTGTTTTGGCCTTTGGGGGAGAAACCTGACAAGGGAGTACCTCTTGGTTTCTCAGTTGGGTTTGGTTGTTACTTTGGCCTTACTGTGACTTTCCGGGGCGGAAAGTTTTCATGGTGGGGAGAATTGTCACATACATAGATTATTTTAAATGTACTTTTATTTTAATTTCCATTAATTCTTTGTTTTGGGGGTTTCCAAAGGTTTTATGGAGAATATGTGAGTTTACATGAATTGGGCCAAACCGTGAACCCAATTCCAGATTTAAAAATAAATTTTATTTCTTTTATAACTTTTTCATTTTTTAATATGTTTTACTCATTCCAACTCCTAAATGTCCTCCCCTGATATATCAACACCACAATTAAAATTTGGAGCCTTTGGAAATCCATAACCAAGGTTTATGTTGGTTTTTATTTAAGGGATTGGGCCTGCCCGAAAGCCCAATTCCAGTTTTAAAAATAATATTTTATTAATTAATAACTTATTCATTTTTAAGTGTTTTTCGGTGATTCAAAGCCTCATATGCGACCCTTGAACCCAGCCGCGCGCCCAAGCTCTCTCTCCCCTCTTTGGAGCTCTTCTTCATCGCGATTTAGTACTGAACTTATTAGGGTTTAAAAAATCGGGAAGATTTGGAGAGGTAAATTGATCCTTTCATAACTCCTTCATTTTTCATCATTTTCCTCCATTTCAGTCCCCAAATGACCTAATATGAATCCTTCGAACCTCCATACCAGTTTTGGGTACTTGGTGATTCATTATTTGGTGGATTGGGGCCGATTCCTTCAAGATATTTCAAGTAAGGGAATTCCTTCTTGGTTCCTTCCATCCTCTTTTAGTTTTATTTCCTTTTTCTTGAAGTTCCTCATGTCCAGAAGTTGGGGTTCGATCCTAATGTCTGATTTGGTGTCTTTTGGGTAAATTATTGTGGTTTAGGTCTGGATTTGTATTCCTTTTGGTGCAACGGTGGTGCGCTTAAGGTTTCGCACCAAGTTTTGAGGGTTTCGACTCAAAAGGGTAGGTGATTCCATGTGTAGCCATTTTATGATGAGTTAGCTTGCATGAATTATTAATTTAGCATGTTTATAATCTGTTTTATGTGCTGTGAAAACAGTTTCGATGGATTTGGTTAAACATTTAATTTTTAGTTGCATTATAGCTTGAAATTGGGCACTTTTCATGTGTGACTCTTGGGGTAATGTTTGGGTTTAGTTTATAACATATGAAAGTGATTTATTAGTCTTTAAAGGGGATTTCAATTCTGGTTTCTTAATTCCTTATTGTCATGTTGGCCTTGAAAGTAGGTTTTTTTTAATGAGTTTAAGGTGTAAAGCCTGTTGTACTTCTTGAAGGTGATTTATGAAAACGTGTGTTTTTCATGTGTATCTTTGTGGTATTATTTGATGTATTTTTATAACATTTGGGGGTGGTTTAATAGTTGTTTTAGGGCTGAAAAATTCTGTTTTGGATTGGTATTGGTATGAGTTTGCTTTTAAATGAGGGTTTTGAAATGGGTTTAGTGTGCAAACAATGGTTATACCTCTTGGGTTTGTTTTATAAAAATTGCAAATGTTTTATTTGGTTAAACAAAGTTGGGAAAGGGTGTATATGTACTGTTTGGGTGGGTTTGTTCACCTAATGTGGGTTTTTTTAATGGTAAAGTGGTGATTTGAGATGTTAAACATTTTTAGAATTTTTTTATAAATTGTCGAAATGTTTTACTAAATTGTGTTTTGTGTGCGAAACACGAGTGTGTGATATTTCATGTGAGTTTATTTATAAAATGAATTGTGAAGGTGAGAAGGGTATTGTGTGACATGTGTGTGGGCTGTTATGTGAGTTGAATATCTTGTAATGGTTTTATAAAATTGTTTAAGGGATTTGTGGAAGTGTTAAAGAAATGTAAAAAGTGTTGTAGGCAATTTGGAGTGAGTTTGATTTCAAAATGCATTTGAATGAAAAGTGTAATTTTTGACTTGCGTGATGTACATGGGGCTGTTTGGTTAATTTTTGATGTGGAAGTGATATTTTCATGTGAGAACTATACTTCTTGGATTACTGAACTTGTTTGAGAACAAAGGGAAAACCCGGGTATCTAGGTGGGTGGACGTGTACTAGTATGCTAGTGAATCCGTGGGGTTTGGCCTCAGTTTCACTTAGCAAGATTGATGCTTACAACTCTAACTAAACTATGATGATGATGATTGGGGACCACTAGGTTATAGGTATGTTCCCTACTAGTGGCTCGTGCACGAGAATGGATATTTGTGATGGTTACTCTCACCGAGATACGAGGTACCTGGGACCCACAACTAGCTAGTGCCTAGGGGTTATTTCCCATTGATTGTGCTCACTGGATACTTTGTTCTTACCGTCGGTATACGGTATGAGAGGCTGGAAAATTCAGTTGCTATGGTATTTATTTTAAATGTTTTTATTCTTTAAATTAGCCCACCTGAAAACTGTTTTTATTTAATATTGCATCTTTTAGAAATTTTAACTAGCATCTCATGTCTTTGAAAACTTTCATGCTTTTCGCCATTAAATGTTTATCACATGGAATCTATCATTGGTGGTATCCTACTGGGCTTTCGCTCACACCCTACTTACACCTTTGGGTGTAAGTAGATTTGCTTATTTTATGTCACAGGTTTGGGTACAGGATTTATGCCATTGATTCAGGTTTTTAGTTGTCCATTGGGATGCAGTGTGGTGGAGATAGCGTGAGGGCGGTGCCTCTTTCCTTGTGGAGGTTCTTGGGCTGTTTTTATTTGGTTATGTACCATTGTAATGGGATTTAAACATAGTTTTAACTTATGTATTTCAGTTCTAAAATTTTGTAAAAGACGGTTTTAGTTGAAAAATCCAGATTTGTTTTATTGGACTCTTTTGTCGTTTTATGTTTATAAACTCGGGTAAATCGTTCCCAATTATCATTTTATGATACCCAGGCACTTGTGCCAGCCCATGGGGATCGGGAATGCCTTTCGGGTCTTGCCATGGACCGGGTCGGGTGCCGATTTTGAAGGCGACCAGATTCGGTTCGTGACAGAAGGCACTTCAAGAAGTCCTTTGGTTCAAACCAAAAGGAGTTACCCAAATTAAAGGTTATAGTTTCTCTTAAATTGTTTTCATTTATTTTATTTCTCTAACCCCTAAACTCACTTTATTCCTTTATTTTGTTACAAAAAAAGTATCATCAATATACTAGGATTTTTTTATGAGAATGATTCGAACTACACTTACACAAACCTCTATCGAATGGATGAAGAACATAATGTTTCTGTGGATGGAAAACTAACGCCTCACGAAATGATGATTGTTAAAATATCTCCAACCGCCTCTCATGATATCCATTATGATGGAACTGTATTTATATATGATATATATTATGTTTATGTTTTCTTTATTCTTCTGTATTTTCCATTTATAGCACGCCTTTATGTTTTCCATAGTGGGTTAATACGATAATCTCATTTGAGGAATTGCGGACTACCACCCCCTCAAAGTGATGTGAATCGTTAATTACTTATGTGGGACTTATAAAGTATAGATTTAATGATATTATATATGATATTATACTGCAAATATAATATAACTATTTTTATTATTTTTAATTCCATTAAAATAAGTAATAGAAATGTAAATAGCGTTCATGCGTACGTACGGCTTACTGTCTCCATGAACGGTGCATTTCATTTCTGGCCTTTAAATGTTATATACTATTATAAATACATGTATTTACTAGATATATATGATATATATGATATCTAAATCATGAATATAATTTGGTATAAAATGAAACATTGACCACATGAACAAAATGTAATTATAAGAAGTCCATTTTTTACTCAAGTACCAAATAACGACAAAATGAACATTATTAAGTTAAATGATTACATAATGTGTATAACATGGTAATAAGTGACATAAAAGAAATAATAATCTTGAAAAATGGTTCTTAATAAAGTATAAATTATCTTTATTTTATAATTTAGGAGATTAAAGAATGATCGAGTCAAGTTGGACACGATGTAAGGGATCCGACCTCCCTCTTTCTTTTCAAGTACTCTCTTTTATGTCATTTATTTTATGATCAATGTTATTATGTTAGAGGATGTTATTTTATATTCACCATACTGTAATTTGTAATTTCATTTGATGAGAGACACCCTCTTACTCTCATCAATTCAGTTTAATAATTTTTAACTGGCGTCGTTAGGCTGCCGAATTTTTGTATGGGATTTCTCATCTCACTTTTATTTCTGTGAGATTTTTATTATTCACCACATATTTATTGCATGTGGTGTATTGTGTACTACCATTTTCTATATAATATCATGATTATATTTATATTCATGGTATTCTGTGAATATTTTGTTGGTTAATAACTTTGGTCATACGACTAGATTGAATTACAATGTGGTAAGGGGTCTTCATCTCAGTTGTTTTTATTCCCATGAGATTCGTGCTATATTTGCCACTATCTCCTTTTTTTGGTGTATGTACTGACCATTATTGTACTCTTTGTGTAATATAATTTCATTTATGAGTATTTACATCTTCATTGGATGATCCTTCTTTCACATGGAATATGTTTTGTAAGTTACCAAATCGGTAAGGGAACACCTTAACCCAATTCCCATTCTTTGGGTTGATATTATCTTATTTATTTATGTCATCCAATGAATATGTGTAAACGACCTATGATTGTTTTACACATAATATCCACTTAAATTGGGTGTATTTATATTTGTCGCACATAATGATGATATTGGATTATCCTTAATTTAAGGATACCATCTTTATAAGGGATTTCATCTCAATTTACATTACCATTGAGACTTCATTGTTGTTAAGCACAAATTATCTCTTATATGGTGTATATACTGTCCTTTGACATATTATATAATGAATCAATTTATTCTCATGATATTAGAATGTTCTGATTTAGAGTTATTTCTCAATAATTTATATTCAAGCATATCTCTTTTTGTTAAAAACTATTTAACTAAAATATCATTTTAAATTTATTAAATATTTATTCTTATAAATATTTCTCATTAATATCCATGTTTTCAAAATGGGTTTTAGGATTTATTTATATGGACATTAATTTTTTCAAATGATAATTCCTTTAAAATATTCAATGTGGTATAGGACACTTTGATTCAAATATCTCTTTTTAAATGGTTTTTGAAAATGGTTTGATAAATCATTGTTTACTTAAATATATTGATTTGATATCATGGAATGTGGAAATTTTATCTTTCCTTCATACTTCGGTTATGTGTTTTTATTATTTTATGGTTATTGGGCATTGTTTACGTATACGGGTGGTTCCGTGATAAACCTAGGGCGAGTGAGACCAAGATAGCTCTCCAATGCATTGGTTAACTTGACAGAGGTAAACGAGATGTTTCTCCTAAGCGATTTAGGGAATATACCGTGAGGGGTATTCTAAGTGTAAATACCTATGTAGCTATGATATATATAATTTATGTTTGATATGGATGCCATAAGTACCATTATGATTTATGATTTGTGTGTGTTATTCATAAATCTCATGATTTCATAAGGTATGTTGTGATTGAAAAGTATGGTTTTATTGATTTTTATTTATTGATGGACAAATGTTTTCCTTCCTTATTTTATAACCCTTACTAAGCTTTTTATGCTCATCCCATGTTTTTGAAATGTTTTCAACTGGACTTAAATATTAATAGGGTGAAGGATGGGATCAAGGAAAAGTCATGCTATCTAAAACATGGATCTAGACATGTTTCATTTTATGATTTTATATTTTATAAAAAAATATGGATACTAAGTAGTAGTGTTTACTTGTAATATTCAAGTTGTAATGTAATAGTTATGGCATAATTCTCTAAAATTCTAAACCAGAAATGATCATCAATGTGAATTATTCATTTAATTCAATATTATGTATTGTTTAAGGTCAGGTCCTTATAGTTGGTATCAATGGTCGGTTTAGTTAACATTAGAGGTTATGGTACAATTTAATCATAAGTGACATTACAATAATGGTTAGGATTTTGAAAGAGTCATAGTTATTTTTATAAAGTGAATGAGTTAAAAATAACATGAATAAGTATATCTTAGTTTTTACCCTCCTCATAAGATATTATATGTTGATTTTACTGATATACTCACACTGACATTTTTGGTTATAGTAAATGGCTGGATCTAGCAGGCACCAATGTAGTAGTGGATGTGAAGAAAACTATGACAGTTTTCTGAATGAGAAGCTGAATGATATGGGAGCTATAATGAGAACTCTTGTTGTTATTCTCAATTAAATATCTAGTGTCATGATTGACCACTTGAACCTTAGTGATTTTTATAAGACATCATATA
The DNA here is from genome assembly GCA_963277665.1 of Viscum album. NCBI lineage: Eukaryota > Viridiplantae > Streptophyta > Magnoliopsida > Santalales > Viscaceae > Viscum > Viscum album. The sequence goes on along the minus strand of OY728140.1, from coordinate 2,101,522,983 downwards.
TGTGAGAAAAAAATCCCAATGGATGTTCAGGTAATAATCATAATGGTAAGTATGTTCAAAAACCTATGTATCAAATATGTGGAAAGAGAAACATAGGAAAATGTTTCAAAGGGACAGAAAGATGCAATATATGTGGAAATGAAGGTCATAAAGAATGAACCTTCCATGGAAAAAGGAAGCATCCGGCTGACTCTATGAAAGGGAAGGAAGTTCTTTCTAAAGGATCAATTGAATGTTTTAAATGTGGTGAGCAATGTCATTATGCAACCACATTTCCTATGAAGATGTTTCTAGAATGGGATCACCAAGATCGTACAAATATTCATTTACCATTACCTAATTCCAATACGATTGAGGATGAAGAAACTGACAATGACCAATGAAAGGAATGGATTATTTATTAGCATATGTTTTCCTATTGTTGAAATCTTAGGGTATGATTCATGATTTTTTTTGTACGAAATAAGTATTATAAAATAAGTTGGTAAAGAATGGTTAATGGATCATGAAGAACATTGACTGAGTAAGAGGTCAACATATAAGGGATTCAAGAGTTATGGTAGATTTCAGGATAGTGTAATGCTTAAAACTATTAAGGCTCTTTTGATGATGTGATTACATTACAAGACTCTTTATAGTATGTGTAACCCTGATGTTTTATATATGAAAATTTTATTCAAGGGATAATTATCTTTTTTTGTGTGATTGTAGTTATAAAGAACCATTTGGGTTTATATGATCCTTTAATTTGAGGCAATTACCGTTTAATAGATTTTGGGATGCAAAATGAAAGTTATTAAATAACCTTTATGGTTAAAACATGTTATGGTTATTTTAGATGAATTTACCTCTTTTGCGAATGTTATAAAATTATGTAGTTTTTGAAAAGGGACAACACGCAAACCTTGTGACCACCCGTTGCGTCGGACGAAGCTGTGGGAATCGAACCCACAACCAACGTGCCACTGGTATTTATTTCCTACCACTTGACTATATGAAGTCCCTGGTGAAGATGACTAATTATTTTTAGTTAGATGATCTTATGAATCAGGAATAAATTGATTTTGGGTTTTCTATGGAAATGATTTACCTATCATAGGGGATTTGTGATTAGGATAATTGCTTTTCATTATGAGACTCTAAGAGTAACAGATGTTATTTGGAGATAAATGTTTAGATTTTCCTTGGAATACTATGTGATTAAATCCATCAGAGATTTGGGTTTCAATCTTAGATTGAATTACTTTGAATAATTTGACAGATAACTGTTTATTTAATGATCTTTCTTGAACCATGGTTTTTTTTAATTTTGGAGATTAAGAGTAGTATTTATTTTTATAAAGGAATATCCTTTTGGTGATTATATGATCTTATACTAAATTTTTTGGTTTTAGTTAATATCTAAAGTCATGTGAAATATATAGTTCATATTTTTTTGGATTATTTTATTCTCTCGATGTTGATTATAATGCTCATAATGTGAAATAAAATTCATCCTGAATATTCATCATTTGGAGAAAATATGAGTTTGTGTTAGAAATATAGATAAAGATGATTGTCTACAAGAAAAGTGTGTATATTTCCTTCTATTTTTTGTTAAGCTCATAAATAAATTCCTCAACGAAAAGTAACTTTAAATAAAAACATTGTCCGTTAACTTTTCATACTGGGGAATCAAAGACTGTTTATCCCATCACAAGTCTGTGATTTTCTTATGGTTAACTTTATCCTAAACATTTTTCATATCACTCTCCATCAGAACATGACCCTTTGTTTTATCCTCCATATCCACGTTTTCATGGAATCTTAGTATGGGTTAACTCAGGTGACCAATGTACTTCTCTTTATATCTTTTAAAGTGATAATTTTAGTGACTCTTTTTTTCCAATATGGGACTTTCAATAATGTTTCCGAGCACAAATTTTAAAATTGAAAGGAAGCAATTCCCAAATGGGGGGAAGGATGTAACATCCCAGGTAAATAAAGAATATGACTTTTTTATAATTATTAATTTTTGAATTAAATATTAATTTTACTTTAAAATGGTTTCTATGTTTGATAGCGTACCCGATACACAACAACGAATTTCTTTAAAATCTTACATTGCACAGTTATAATATAATAATATTATTTTAAATGGTAGTCAACTCCAAGCCATTATATTGGAAATAATTAACAAAACTAAATACAATATTATTATACATGTTTGTTAAATTTATTTACATTTATCCAATAAAAGTTAGAGGCTTAAAATGTGATTGAATCTAATTTTAAGCATAATTTACATTAAAATGATGATTTATCGCCTTTTAATGGAGAACCCTTTTTATATATAGTTTTGGTCACCTTAATAAATTCTATATGACCAAATAAAATCATTCTTTATAATTGGGACATCAAAATTTACTTTGTGTAAATTTTTGGAATTTTTTCAAAAAAGTTCATTTTTTAATGAATAGTGAAAAGTATTGTATTTTAATTCAAAAGCGTCTTTTAATATAATTTATTTATATAGTTATATTTTCTTTTTAATTTATTTTAAATTTAAATTAAAATATATTTTTACCATTTAATTCAATGTGGGTTATTGGAATTAATTTCACATTGAAATTGGACATAAACAAGTATCAATCTTTTGATAGTTATTGTTTCTTAAAAACATGCTATTTGTTTTGATAACAGGAAGTAAATTTAATGTTAATTAATTCCACTTATATGTTTTTAATTTGGAAAAACAAACATCATTTTTGAATTTGGGATATCAAATATAGCTTAGGCTCAATTTTTGGTATATTTCTGAAAAACTTCATTTTTTTATGAATAGTGAAACAACTTAGTGATAGTGAAAAAAACCGACTTTTTCATTTAAATTAAAATTTTCCACTTCTATGAATTGAATTTAAATAATCCTACATACATGTTTGTCATAAAGACATAAAATATGGTTCATTAAGATGAAAATAATGTTTGGTGAATAGTAACTTTAGACTTTTATTTACTGCAGTTAAAGGTAAATAGGGTAATTCAAGGTTAAAAGAATATTATAATAATTTAAAATCACCTTAACACTTATCCAAATCATATTTTTTGAGTCATTAACTACCATGGGCATATTTGGGTCGATTTTGGGACCCCTTTGAGGCACTTGGGAGTGATAATGACAATTTAGATTAATTAATATAATGTAAAGACAAAACATACATTAACAAAAATTGTTTAGTAATAAATTTTTATATGCTGTTATATAAGTCATATTTTCTACTATAATTATTATTGTAAATATAAAACTATTTAATACATCATGGAAGTTTTTTTATAATTTTTAGACATCAAATAAATTAATTTCTCTATGACACAATACCGATGTAGTATTTGTCTCATTAATAAATGATTTAAATAAATAAGATTATAAAGATTAAAATATTATCCAAAAAAAGTACAATTATGATTGGATGATTTTATTTCGACCATGAGTCATATTATCTTAATCTTCAATGATTTTTGGTCCTTTTGAAACTGAATATAATTATATAATAAAATTATATTTTCACTCTTTCTTAAAGAGCCCCTCCTCTCTCTTATAAATGGAGACCATTTCTATCCAATTCCTCACACCTCTCAAGCCATTTATTGCATCTAAAATATTCCTAATTACACTCCATACATCCTTATCCTCCCCTTAGATTCCTTAACTTAGGCAGAAGGCAATTCAATATGTTCTTTGGTTCAAACTAAAGGGTGTTACCCAAATTAAAGGTAACCGTTTCTCAGAAATTGTTTTCTTTTATATTACTTCTCCAACCCCTAAACATTTTTATTCCTTTATTTTGAAACAACACCAGTATCCTCAATATACTACGATGTTGTTATGATAAGGATTCATACTACACTTACACACACCTCCATCTAATGGATGAAGAACATAATGTTTTTGTGGATGGAAAACTAACGCCTCACGAAACGATGATTGTTCAAATATCTCCAACCGCCTCTCATGATGGCCATTATGATGGAACTGTATTTATATATGATATATATTATGTTTATGTTTTCTTTATGCTTCTGTATTTTCCATTTATATCATGCCTTTATGGTTTCTATAATGGGTAAATATGATAATCTCATTTGAGGACGCGCGGACTACCGCCCCCTCAAAGTGAGGTGACTCGTTAATTCCTTATGTAGAATGTATAAAGGATAGAGTTAATGATATTATATATTATATTATACTGGAGTTATAATATACCTATGTATTATTATTTCTTAATTCCATTAAAATAAGAAATAGAAATGAATGTAGCGTTCATGCGTATGTACGACTTACCATCTCCATGAACGGTGCATTTCATTTCTTACATCTAAATGTTATGTATTATTATAAATACATATATATATTGGATATATATGATATATATGATATCTAAATCATTAATATCATTCTGGATATAATGAAACTTTGACCACATGAACAACATGTAATTATAAGATGTCCATTTTTGACTCAAGTACCAAATATCCAAAAAATGATGATTATTAACTTAAATGATTACAAAATGTTTATAACATGGAAATAAGTGATATAAAAGGAATAATAAACTTAAAAAGGGTTCTTAAGAAATTAGAAATTAAATTTAGTTTATTATTCAAGATATTAATGAACGATCGAGTCAAGTCGGACACGAGGTAAGGGATCTGACCTCTCTCTTTCTTTTCAGGTACTCTCTTTTATTTCATTTCTTTTATTCTCCATGTTCTTATGTTGGAGGATGTTATTTTATTTTCACCATACTATAATTTGTATTTTCACATGATTATAGACCCCCTATTAATCTCATCAATTCATTTTAAGAATTTTTAACTGGCGTCGTTAGGCTGCGGAATTTTTGTAAGGGATTTCTCATCTCACATTTAATTCCATGAGATTTTTATTATTCACCACCTATTTATTGAATGTGGTGTATTTTTTACTACCATTTTCTATATTATATAATTATTATATTTATATTAATGGTATTTTGTGATTATTTTTTTGGTTAATAAAATTTGTTTATATTACTCGATTGAATTACAACATGGTAAGGGGTCTTCATCTCACTTGTTTTTATTCACGTGAGATTCATGATATATTTGCCACTATCTCTTTTTATGTGGTGTATGTAAAAACAATAATTGTACTATTTGTGAAATATACTTTCATTTATGATTATTTACATATAAATTGGAGGATCCTTCTTTCATGTGGCATATGTTTTGTAAGTTACCAAATCGGTAAGGGAACACCTTAACACAATTCCCATCTTTTGGGTTGATCTTCTCTTTTCTATTTATTTCATCATATGAATATGTGTGAATGACCTATGATTTATTTAAACATAACATCCACTTTTATTTGTTGTATTTATATTTTTCACACATAATTATGAGATTTATTTATCCTTAATTTAAGGATACCATCTTTATAATGGATTTCATCTAAATTGACATTTCCATTGAGACTACATTGTTGTTATGCCCCAATTAACTCTTATATGGTTTATATATTTCCTTTTGACATATTATATCATGAATCCCTTTATTATCATGATATTATAATTTTCTTATTAAATGTTATTTCTCAATTATTTGTATTCAAGCATCTCTCTTTTTGGTAAAAACTCTTTAACTAAAATATCGTTTTAAATGTTTTAAAGACTTGTTCGTCTAAATATTTCTCATTAATTTACATGTTTCCAAAATGAGTTTTAGGATTTATTTATATGGAAATTAATGTTTTCAAATGATAATTCCTTTAAATTTTCCAAAGTGGTATGGGACACTTTGATTCAAATATCTCATTTTGAATGGTTTTTGAAAATGGTTTGATAAAGCATTGTTTTCTTAAATATATTTATTTGATATAGTGGAATGTGGAAGTTTTATATTTTCATTATACTTGTGTTATGTGTTATTATTATGTTATGGTTATTGGGAATTTTTTACGTATATGGTTGTTTCTGTGATAAACCTAGGTTGGGTGAGCCCGAGATAGATCTCCAATGCATTTGGTAACGTGACGGAGGTAAACGTGATGTTTCTCTTAAGATTTTTAGGGAATATACCATGATGGGTATTCTAAGTGTAACTCCCTATGTATCTATGATAACTACAATGTAATTTTGATATGGTTTCCACAATTAACCTTTATGATTTATTATTTGTGTGTGTTATTCATAAATCTCATTATTTCATAAGGTATGTTATGATTGAAAAGTACAGTTTCATAGATTTTTATTTATTGATGGTCTATTTTTTTCCTTCCTTATTTTATAACCCTTACTAATATTTTTATACACATTCCATGTTTTTGAAATGTTTTCTATAGGACATAAAGATGAATAGGGACAAGTATGGGATCAAGGAAAGGTCATGATATCTAAACCATGGAACTAGACATGTTTCTTTTTAAGTGTTTTTATTTTATGAAAAAAATGGATATAGATTATTAGTGTCTACTTGTAATATTCAAGTTGTAATTTAATAGTTATGACTTAATTCTATAAAACTCTAAACCTAAAAAGATTCTCAATATGAATTATTCATTTAATTCAATATTATGTAATGTTTAAGGGTCCTTATAATGTAATTTCCAAGGAATTCAATTTTTATTAATATTTAATGAATAATTGTTTTAATTGATATTAATTAATTGTAGTCCACTTGGTGAAACCCTATTAGGTTTTTTATCACACACCCAATCACTACCTTTGAGAATTTTTTAGGTTATCTTTTGTCACATCAATGAAACATGAATGTGCCACTTAGAGGAGTTCGATGTTCTTGATTCATGAGACCTAGAGTGATAGAGGTGACACATGGAGATATGATACAATTATTAAAAAGGAAACATCTATGATTTTATATTGGATGATTTTGTATCTTTTGATGATTTATTGTTTTTGTATTATTTTACCTACTAGATTATCATAATTTCTCTATTTGGAGTGTTGGGAAAACTAAATTGTATATTTTTTACCACTATTTTGGGGTAAAATTATTTCTTAATGTATCATTGATGGTAACAGTTTATAGTCACCATCCCATAGTGATCAAGAATTTCTTTCGACCCATTAAGTGTCAGGTCTGTTATAAATGTACCATGTTATTTGTGATGTTTTGTGAAAAAAGATGGGTAGTTTTCAAACCATCCCATGATTTTGATATCTAGTTGGGAAATTATTATAGATTTGAGGTAGAAATATTGGTATATAAAAGGTATTTTTGAGCTAGGGTCTATATATCTATAATCTCAATGAGGCTTAGGTCACCATGAGTATTATGGAATGTGTATTTGATGAAAAATTTGTTCCAATTTCAATAATTTTACCTAATTTTGAAATGAATATTTTGAAATACCAATCCTAAAATATTCTTGATTGGATTGGTATTCCTATACCTCTTATTTGATTTTCTTAAATTTTGTTCCTTTTTTATAATTTCAGTGTTGTTTTTTCATGTTGATTATCGTAATGCCTATGAGGAGATTCATGAATTGGCTAAAGGGATAATCATCAGTAGAGCCACAACAAGAAAATCCTATAGTGGAATATAATAATTACTAGAAAGTAGTGTGTGTTTTACAATATTTTTTTATGTACCATCACACTTTCCATTTAAGGATGTAGTAACGGATCCTCTAAGATGTGAATATAGATATCAGACTCAATAGATTATTCATCAGAAGTCATAATCTTTACATGTATTGAATGATCATCAAGAGGATAAAGCATTTTTAAAAAGGTTGAACAATTTTTTTAGTTCATTCTAATTCCAGAATATTTAATGATTAATTCTTCAACCCTTAAGTATGAGGGGCCTAGGAAAAGATTTTTGTAATGTATGTTGATGAAGGAGAATCATGAGGGATTGGAGTAGATAGCCCTTAGAGCTCTATTCAATAACAAGTTCAATCTGATCTAAATGAAAATGGAAAAATATTGGGCACTTATCAACCTCCAGTAGGTTGATATAACTATGAAATAGTAAGAGAAACAATTTTTTTTGTAATAGTTGGTTCCCTAGATCAAACATGAAAAATAAATTTAATTACTATTACATGTATGTTGTGTGATATATACATGGGTTTATTCCAACCATATTCTTGTTGATATTTCTACATCCACAATTTATATGGAAATTTACATAGATATCATTTATAATCAAATGGTTATTGTAGTTCATAAAAAATATGACAAACATGAGATACTATGAATATAATCATAAAACATTTTCCTATGGTCTATATACAATATACTATCATTAAACAGATGAGATATATCTTTTTGATGTTGTGGGATTATAAACATTGTGTCTTCTTATCATAAAGTTCCCACTTGGTAATATAATTTAAATGAAATCACGAGTATATACCCAATAATATGAGAATAACATGTTTTAGGTATCATTGTTATTTCATATCTATGGACATGTGTATTGGTGTCTAGAGTTGAGATCATTATCAATTTCTACCATTTGATTTCATATATTGTGTTGGAAATATAATTGATTTACCAAAATTAGTTGAATGATAATGAGATAATTTTTCACTTATGGGATTAAGAGGATATGCCTTGACGGACAAGGTTGACCAAGACGGTAGTTTGTTCATTAAATTTACTATAGAGTATATTATGGAATGTTCATCTAGTAACGACATAAAATATATAAACCTATGAAAGGATTTATAGAAAAGTATGCATCATATATTATGAGATATCACGAGACGACATGTTCATACTTAAAATAATATGTCTGTAGGAGGTAGTCATATCTATGACATTACTTGTCTCCTTGGGGGTTATTACATGATTCTATAATCCACACTGGTCCTATGGGTTAGACTCAATATTTTTGATATAAGGATGTATAGGGTCATTGACTAACTGTATCAATAATTTCTCATATTCTAATGTGTAGTTGTTTATGATGAAGTGGTCCACAAGTGTGGGGTTCAGTGAACATATATGTGTGAATAATAATATGTAAAATTCATAAAATTATATATTTTTTGTTTAGAATAATTATTAGTTAATTTATTTCTCAAGGTATTCACATGTTGTTTGATAATAAAAATAAATATGAGAAAATGTATTTTGTCCAAAAGGGAAAAGGATGTTCTGGGTTCATTATATTGTTTAGGGACATTACAAGATGAGTGATATGTTCATATTTTGTCACATAATATTTTAAATTGTTACAAGTTAGTGATAATATATTTTATGCATTTATGACAAACATATTAAGTCATATGTTTGCACAAAGGTCTAAAATGATGGTTATTAATTTCTAGGAACCATAGTGATTTTTTAAATGTATAAACTAGGTATAAAATCTCATTTTATACACTTCAATTGTATGAACCACCATTTGGAAGAATTTAGTGGGAGAATATATCTTCTCATCTCAAAACTTTTTATAAGAATGATATCTCAAAATAAGAACATGATCAAATCGGTCCCTCTTTCTCGACCAAGTCGAGATTAATTTGGTGATCAAATGGATTCCATAGAGGTATTAGATTTCCCATTCTAAAACTAGGGAAAATTATATCAGAAATCAAGTAATTTCGATGAACATTTGGATAATCAATATGATAAATATTTTATCACCCTTAATATATGACACATCAATTTTGAGAGGATCAAATTGGAAATATCAATCTAACATGGTTACATTTATGTTTTCATTCAATTTTATTTTCAATGCATAAATTTTAGTAAAAATAATCATCTTAGAAATGCATTTAATGGGTTTTTTTGGATTCAGTGAACATGAATCCAAACAAAACATTTTGAATTATGCTCTTCTCATGCTTCTGTTAGGACCCCAATTCATTCAATTCATTTGAGGGGAAACATGTAATTAATTAAATTGAAAACATTAAAAACCAGATAAATTTTATATTATTTAGGGAGGGTGAATAAATAGAGTTCTAATGAAATTAAATGTGTATTGATACATGTTTTTATCATTAATATATTATTGGGTTGGAGATCATAATTATTTTCATAATTATTTCAAGAAAATTAATTGATTATTATTTTTTATTCACATTAATTACTAATAGTGTGAAAGAGTATTATAATAAATGTTATGTATATATTATGCATGTTAGCGGAATATGAGTGATGTTGATTGTGATAGTTATTTAGTAATATAAACGTTCATTAGATGCATGTTTAATTATAAAGATGATGATTTCCATGGAATCATACTAAATGATTACGATGGAATCTTATTTAATTAAAAGGAAAAAAGATTTATTTAGAATCTAGTTTAGTGATTCCCAAAAATGTTTGATTAATTAAATGGTAAAATCATCCCTTTGAATCTAGTTATATTATTTCAATGTAAGCATGATAAATTAAAAGTAAAATTCTTCTATTGGGAGATTATACAAATATTCCCATGGAATCTATTTTAAAATATTAAAAAAAGGGATAAATATTTCATTAGAATCATATTATAATTATATATATATATATATTTAAACTAGACATAAAACCATGATTTGGACTAATATGGTCTAGATCTGATCGGGCAGACCCATTTGACATGTCGTAGGACCAAAATTAATTTCCATAGATCTTCTTTAGGAAAAAATGGTCTCGAAAACATAGGAATAGATTTATGAAATTAAATTCAATTATACAGGATTTCATTAAATTATTTTCGGGTTTCTTGTGTGTATCGATTATTAATTAATTTTTTATACAATTTAAAACCATTCCAAAGCCCTATAGTTGAATTTTAAAAAAAATTATTTTTTATGAAATATAATTGCATTTAACTGATTATGATCCAAGATTGAATTTTTCACGTTTTTGAAATTATTTATTAAATTTATTTATTACTTTATGATTATAAAATTTAATAATTATTTTATTTTGATGAACTTCACATTGTCCCTCAATCTATTATTTTTATAAGGTCTTATATGACCACATTTATGTGATAAAATTTAATTTCACATCGTTAGTTCTCATCAATTGTGTGTGAGTATACGTTGTAATGATAAGAAAAGTTTGTTGAGATGATGTTCATGTTGAGAGATGATGTATACCAAACACTTAAAGTGTATGACAGTTGAAGGTGCTTCAATTAATTATGGTATTAATATACAGAATTATCCTTGGGTCTCAATTAATCTTTTATTCACTCAATGGATTAATAAATAAGTATCATCTATTAATTAAATCATTATTTATTAAATTTTTCATGTTCATGGTTTATTAATTTGTTAATCTGTATTTATTATATTCTGTAGCATAGTATAAAAATAAACAATCATGAAAAGATAAATTGACATTTTGGTGAATGTTATATATTTATAATTATGGTGAATTTTTGAGTGTCACAACAATGAAAAATATTATTAAATCTAAAATTAAATCTTTTAGTATTATTAACATACTTATTCCATAAAAAATTAAGTCCTTAAATTCCTTTGATATCAAGAAATTTGAAAAAAAATGGGTTCCTTGGGTGCATGTAAGACAATGTTGAGGGAACCTCATACTTCTAGAGAGTTATTATGAGAGTGTTTGGTGGACATAACTAAAGTCAATAGAAAATAAGTATCCATGAAAATAATTTTTATAAATTATTGGAAAATACTTGAGAAATGAAATATAATTATTTGGATGAGTTGTAACTCCACTCAACAAATCACTGGGAAATGTGTTAACATGGTTGACCAGATAGATGCCTACTATACAATCTCTATGTAGTGGTGTAGCCAAATATTGTAGAATTTAAGTAGGGGATTCAATATACCTTCATAATATAATACTCAAGTGACTAGGTTTTTAAAACCTCAATGTTGTGGGCTATTAGGATTTTATAAAAGATATGGGTATATTTAAAATTATTAATTGGAAAATGTATACTAGGAATTAATATACAAGTATAAATATGATAGATTTTATTTTGGATAAAATGGAAAGTTAAATGACAAGTACACTTAGATAATATTAGAAAAAATAGGTCCACATTGGAATGATTTAACAATTATTAGTACATTCACATTCACAAATTACTATAAATCCTTAAATTCATGGTGTTTGCATCCTTAATAAATGTTAATCCACAATAGTATGCGATAGAATAAAAATAATTACTGGGATATCATGTTTGATGCATGTTATGGTTATATCATAATCTAATCATAATGTATTTTTTTCATTTATGGATTAACGATTAATAAATGGTTGACTTTACATATTTTCTTATCTCTAAGAATCTTGTGCGGATAAAGTGAAGGTATATATGAATGGATGATAGTTACACAGATATTTAAATTTTAGGATGGACCAGGATATTTAAATTCATTCCATTCATATATAATTTTCACTCATATAATACATTTTAATTTTTTATTACCAAATGAATGTTAAATAAATAAATACTCTTCATTATGTTATAGATAATGGTTGTACTAAATAGAAGAACATATATAAATTTTAATATTTCGTTCATATGGTGAACAATAATAAATAAAAGATAGAAAGGCCAATGACTAGTGTCATTAAAAAGGGTCCTTCTCAGCATCCTTCACTAAATTTAGGTCTTTAATCGAGTTTTATTTTCATTCAATATCATTAAATATTTATATTGAAGAGCAATGCAATGTACCAAATTGAAGAATCAAGATTTTTTTTATTCTATAGGTATATTCATCATCATTTGTGATTATTATGATATACTTATTGGTTATTTAATACAATATTATGATCACATATTTATGTAAAAATACAGTAACAATGTAAGAAACAAAACATTACTTATGTCATGTATTTTATCCAAGAGGTTTAGAAAGGATGGTTCCAATGATAGAAATATAAATTACCCAACCTATAATTTCCAGTTAAATTATTCTTGTTTTTTTAATTTTTTATAAAAATTAATCCCAATTACCCATTAGATAAAATTATACATTATTCTTGTCCTATCATTAATTATTCATTGGTGTTTAATATATAATTTTTTTTTCTGTATTTCTAGAATAATTATGAATAAGTGATTAATATAAAATGTTGGATATATATACCTAGTTGTGTAATGATAATACATTTTTATGAAAAATTAAATATATTTTCAAGGATAAATCCAATATAGTTTTAGGTTAATTTGAGTTAATGATCTTAATTATTATACACAGACATATGTATATATTTTTTTTAAAAATTAACCTTTTTAAATAAAGGAATTCGACAAAAAATTCCTAATTACATTGTTGAGAGAGTGTGAACTATTACATGGGAATCTAGTTGTGAGTATTATTCATAATATTACTCTTTTGATTTATGATATGTGAATATGATATATGGTTTATTCATGGTAAAGAGATATGATATGGTTTGGGATGTTGTGCTGAAAAATATCTTTACAGGACATTCATCGATTAATATAGCCTCCTGGGGAGAAATTCCAAATGTCAAATTACCTTATCCCCATAAAATCCATGATTATAATAATGAGGTTTGATGAAAAGTCATAAATGTTAAAAATAATTATGGACTAATTCCAAATGATTATTTCTATATACATGTTAGAGTCATGAAGTATGTATATGAATAATCCATATTAAAACTCATTATTTATAGATATTTTACTTTTTCAATACCTTCTATGAAAATATTGAAAGTATACCATATCGATATGCCAATAGTAATAAAAATGATTATCATGTGAGTTTTAGTATTATATAAAAATATTTAAATAAGTCCATGTTTTTAAATGCAATAAATTTATTTAGATATAATCAAAATTGAATCAAGAATCAAACAATGTGTGTATATTATAATCATCAAAAATATTAATATAGATACTAAAAAATACGAATGAATGAAATATTATAGTCAAATTATAGAATATATTTCTATAAAATTATAATCATCTCTATTTGAGATAGTGAGAGAATTATTGACATGATTTTAGTAAATTGTAGATATTCTCAAACAGTTGACATATGAAAAGGTTCCACAAAACCTTATAAAAAGGAATTTCCTAGAGAAGCATAATATATTGGAAGGAAAAAACCATGTTCATGGTTTTTTATTAACCACAGATGGCGTTTCATTATTAATTTAGAATATTATTTCATTTATGTAAATAATATTTTAAAATTAGATATATCTAAGAAGATCATTTAAAATTCAAAAATCGATTTCATATATCAATGTAATAGAGTATAATGTTTTTAATAATGTTATAGGAATTCACAATATAATATACATGGATGGTAAATGCATTTTTCCAAAAAATATTGACTAGTGGTAACAAGTTATTATTAGAAAATCCATTATAATTTTACTTTTCATTTATTATTTATATGATCATTATATTGAGAATTGGATGTTAGGACCAAAAATCATAGAATTTATATATATAGAATATCCATAAAGTAATGGTGAAAACATTTAATCCCAAAAAGGGTGAAAATTATTAAAAAATAATTTAGGATTAATGTAATAAATTAGATAATATAATATTCAATTTTAATGGATATTTTATATGTTTCTAACAAGTTTAGTGGGAGCTCTATTATATTCAAAGTAAAATATGTTTGATTAAATATTAAAACACTACAGTTATTATAAATAGTTGATACTGAGAAGATAGTAGCTCTTAAAATATTAACATAATTTACCATCCAATGTTCTAAATAATGAAACAAACTGAGTTAGATCTAATGGTTTCTTACTCATAGTCAATATTATACATATTGGAATGTTCATAAAAAATTCATGTTTAAACAATTTGAGGGATAATTTTTACATGTGTAGGATGTCCTTAATCTCATTAAGAAAATATGAACAGACAAGGGAAGATATTAAAGTGGTGAATTGAATTACAAAATCCCATCTAGTAGATTTATGACATGTCACATGATATGTACTAGATGACATATTTCCATCATATAATCTAGGACAGGAAAATATTAGTTATGTACATGAGATCTGTAAGAGAAGAAGTCATAACTATAAAATTTTACTTGAGAAAGTACATTAGATTTGTACCTGGTATATGGAGAGGAAGGGATAATAGTTAACAAGGGACACAAAAAAGTATTATTATATAGTCAATATGACCTAATAACACATTTAAGATATGTTATTGAGAAATGAATCATCATTTAAGATGGTGGTATCCAAATCTAAAAATTAAATTTTTGTTTTGGATTTTAAGAAAGAAAATGAATAAGTGTAAAATTTGAAAGTATTTGTTGTAGTTCAAGGAATCTCTCCTAGTAATGTCATGTTTTATCATTTATTATAATTCTACAATTATCCATGATGAAACATTTAGATAATCAGAAAAGTTATATAATCAGGGATATAATCTTTTGATATGTCTTACTCACTAAGGCAAAGACACAGATAGTATAATAGACATATAGTATAAAGGTGGAGGGACCATGAATAAATCTATAAATAAGTAGAAAAATGATATTGTAATGTGACTGATATCAATAATGGTTAGACAGTTGGATCTAGTGCATGTGGGAGTATTCAAATGGCGGGTTCCATAGACCCAAATTGAATAGTACTTTTGATTACAGTTACATGTATATAGTTGGATATATATATATATGTTGTTATTATTACAAAAATAATGTTGATATTTATTCATCCATTTTTTACATGGTAGTTTTCGTAGATTTCGTGTCATATATGTTCTTTTAATAGTTCTTATATATAATTAAAACCTAAATATACAATTATTATTACCATAAAACAAATGTTCTAGGGTCCAGAAATATAATTATAACAGGACATAGATGATTTCTTAGAATCAGGTTTTTGGGGGGGGGGGTTATAATCATTAAGTTTCTTTCTCATGATTTTATCACATAGTTATTTCAAGTAGATGAGACCATTAGGAAATTCCCTCTAATAGGAAAACCAAACTATTCATGTTTTACTTGTAATTACATTCTATAAATAGGTGTATTGGTCTCGATACATGATATTTTTATCAATGTTTACTATATATTATGTACAATTATATATAAAAAACATGATAATGATGTTGTGTCAAGTTATATTGTGTTGGATGAATCATTGGTGGCATGGAAATTTTGGAATGATCATGATTAAATTTATTGACTCCATGTTGAAGAAGATATAACTCTAGGGACTAGGTTGAAAAATATAGTAGTACAATTATTATACATGACTGTATGTAAATATTTTATTGTCACCAAATGCATAATTCAAAAAAATGATGATGAAACAATTATGCATCTAACAGGAAGGGATATAATGAGAAAAAGAAGATTATATTAAATAAATGGGTTCATAGGAGGTAGTCGTATCATTGAAGTTACTTATATTTTTAGTGGTCATAATTGGTTTCTAGAATCCACTATATGTTTGTGGGTTAGAATCACTACTATAGAGATAAGTAAATAGAGTCTCGCATACTTATTATATCCATATGTTCGACACAATATAATACATATTAGTTTAAGATAAATTGGGCTCCTTGTATGGGGGTTGATGAAGATTCTAGTATGTATAATTTCAAATAAAACTAATTCAATTACATTACTCAAGTCAAGAATAATGATGATTGAATTTATTTCTCAAGGTATTCACATGTTGTCTGACCATGAAAGTGAATTTGAGAAATTTCCAATTTTTAAAAGAACATAGAATGTTAATGTATTGTTAAATTTATTGGATAGTATACAAGGAATGTAAATTTTTTTTATTTAATCATGAAAAATTTTATAATGTTACAAGTTAGTGAATTGTTTTTGACGTTTATGATTTCTTTATTAAATTATACATTTGATAAAATGTCTAAAATAACGGTTATTATTTTCTAAGGACTAAAATAAGAATTTGGAACATAGAACCTAGGTATAAAAGACCATTATTTCTTGTTGAATTGCACGATCCACCATTAGGAGTAATTAGGTTAGATAATGTCTCTTATCATCCCCTATCACCAGCATAGAGATTGATTCTGAAAGAAGAGAAAGGTCGAATCAATTCCATTTTTTTGATAGAGTCAGAATTCTTTGGGAGATCTATGAGACACCATTAATCTATTATATTTACCATTAATAAACCATGTAATATATATCAATTACTAAATAAATATAGATATTTTATGTATGATCAAGAGGAGTTTTATATTGGCAACAATCATCCACAATACATCAACATTGAGAGGATCAAAATGGTGGCAATAATAAAAAATTTATTATTTACACATTCATTAAATTTTATTTTTGATGCATAAATTTAATAATAGAGAATAAAATTACAAATATGGGAATGTGTTTTTGTGTATTAATTTTTTTAACATGTATAACAGAATTTGTTTTTAAATTTTCATTTTTGATGATTCCACTGCACCTAGGTTTCCTTCACCATTTTGTTGTTGTTGTTCTATTTTTGTATGAGGTTTCATAAAATGGGAATATGGGCGATCACCAATTTGAAATGGGTACCCAAAATGATATCCAATAATAGGGTATCATGACAAATATCACTTCTTATATTGATTTGATGCATTGACAATTTTTGGTTGAGCATGAACTGGATGAAAATTATAGGTTGATGGGATATTGATTTTCTCATAGGGGTAGTTATGCCCCTACCATTAAAATGAATAGAATGTGTAATGATTATCATAGTGTTAATAAATAGTAGGTGTCATCTAGAACTCCCAAATGTACTTTTATAAACTATTTTAAATTATTTCAGTGAGGAAAGACTAGGTATACAAAATAGATTTATACTGAGGTATCAGAGTTTTAGAGTTGGGGTGGTGGCTAATCACACCTATTGAAGTTCTATCAAACTTTTTTTTCTCCATAATGTTTTTAGACAAATTAATAGAAAACAAATAGTATCTAAATCATATGTTTCAATAAATATTAGGTTATAAAAAAATCTAGGTGGAATATTTTTCACATAGTGGAAGGGCCTCCAGATAAAACAAACTTGGATCCAGAAACTATGAGATGAATAATTAGTATATCTTTATCTTTATTAAATACTATATATTTTGTTGGTCATTCTATATTATATATATATAATCATGTTTTGAACCTTCTAATAATTCCTATGGATATTTTTTCATATGTGATTTATATTATTACTCTTCTCAGCATCAAGAGATAGAATGTTCTTATATGACCTTCTTAGGTTTTCTATTTGTTTGTGATTAATCTTACGTTGTGTTTATTGGTTCATTACAAGAATCCACTTGATGTCATTTTCAGGAGGGACTTACTAATTTCTATTAAGGCCCAAACTAAATATCTACACTAATGTGTCTCCAATACTATGTGTGATGAAGTGTTATATTTCTTTCTAGGAGAATTGGACCGAGTTCAAGTAGAGTCGTACCATTCTTTTAGAGTAGGGCTAGGAAATATTTGTTTTATATTTTTAATTGAAGAGTAATTTTGATGTATGATATTTCTCTAGCAATCATCAAGGTTTTTTATGTTTTTTATTTATATTTAATATCTAATCATTGGTAATAAACATATATTTTTCTATTGATTTGGTAACTTGTATTTAGGTCATGTATATCTCTTATTACCATATGTAACCAATATAGTTGAAAGGGTTGATGTCTCAACTAGATTGTCTTATAAAGAAATATGTCATACAGCTATGTATGTCACCTTATGTAGAATCTAGTCTCTTTCCAAATATATATGATGGATAAATTTACCAATTTTTTTATTACAATAAACTCAATTGAGTCATGGTAAATAAAAAAATATTAAGTGAAAAATATCATCCATATTTTTTAAAAACATAAAGAAAAAAGTCAGTTATTGAAGATTAATCTTTATTCATGTTATCACTAGTCGAGAAAAAAATAGTTTAACAGTCATAACACAACATTTACTAATAGTGATAGACCCTATGTGTATCATATTATTCTCCTTGGTATAACAAAAGGTCATTTAGATTTTATATAATTTATGAACATGATTTTTCAGGATTACCTTGTGTTTTTCATGGTAGTATATGTGGATTATATACTAGTGAAATCTTACACTAAGGGGGACCATGTGATTTATTTGGGAGAAGTTCTATAAATCCTAAAAAATAATTGAACTTTTGTAAATCTTTTGATATTTTTATTTGATATGTGAATTTATTTTTACAAATGGTTTGAGAACAAGGTATTTGAATTGAACATAAAACCTGAATGCTACAACTACATGGGAAGAACCATGTAATGTTATCAGGAATCATCAATTATAGTGTATAATGATATATTATAATAGATTATTCATAGATTTCTGGATGTTTTAATATCTGATGGACACTCTCACTCAGAAAAAAGTTACGTATATTTGGGAAGAAAAATTTCATAAATATATTTTTGACCTGAAATATATTTTGACGTAAATAAAGGTGGTTTAATATCTAAATATCAATGTATGTTTATGAGGTTTTTTGGATGTATCAGGTATCAGAATGAGTTGTGTACATATAAATGTGATCACATGGTAGCCAATGGATTCAGAAATCTGTGGACCCATGGGAAGAATTATCAGACCAATGATCTCAATCATGCAACCCTGATGCATGATTTTTGTTATTCACATCATTATATTCAATGTGAAAAAGGTTTAATGTTTATTAAAAACATATAATATGGAGTTTTGTAGTCTCTAAAAAATATAGTAACCATGGATATAGTCATTTATGTATTACCTATTGTATTTTTATTTTGACATTACCTACACACCTATTAAGAAGAATGTATCTCCCGTTTCATTAATAAATAGCTGACAGTGGCTATGAAAGAATAAAATTAATTATGGAATATGATGTATCTATTTGATTAGTTGCATTTTGGATTCTACGAGGTCATGAATGAGGTTATTTTGTTCACTGTGTAGTTCATTTACTTTCTTCTCATGATGATTCATTAAGATTAGTATCTTGATGCTGAATTCCATTTTATTAGGTACTCAAATTATGGAGGAGATACCATTTGTGAGTATTTATTCTATTTTAAGGATATATTTTTTTCACCAGAGGTGTATTGTTAAGTTTCATATGATATATTGTGTGATGACGGATTTAAATAATTTCTAGTTAGCGGGGAAACTTTGAATAGTAATGTTGTTATGTGATATATGGAAATTATTCTAATGGCATGGTATGAGATGATACATCACTAACCTTGATTCTCATTACTATACCTATAGCTAGGATAAATTTGTGCACCAAAGAACATCATAATAAATCTTGACACTTATAGTGTAGAAATTAATATTATATGATATTTCTACCGATATTATGGTTAGGTTTCTAAATATCTCATCAAGAAAGAATTTCATATAGGTTAGGAATGATAGGATGAACAAATCAGTAATCTTTTTACCCATTTTATATATAACCAAATATTGGGACATTGGACATCTCTACTTGTGAAATATTTTAATATTACATCATGATTTAGGTTCTATATTCTTTGATAGGTTTCCCCATTTAACTTTATACTTTTAGAGAGATCTGTAGGAGAAAATGAGATCCCAGTTGTGTTTTAGAATGATATATCATCCTTAGATTAATGTATATATTGAGTGGGCTATATTAATTCTTAAGGAAATTATAATTTCATACATTTTTTATAGTGGATATTGGGATGTACATTGGGAGTAGTTTATTATTATTATAACAATATTTACCAATCCTCAATTATAATGGCACCCTTTGTGGCCATTTATGTAATACCTTGAATATGTGTATTATGTTAGTTGGCTATTGGGGATGATTCCTTGGTTGGTCTAAGTTTGGTTCAAGGGATGATGATGTTGATTTATATGATTTATTAATAAAATTAATAACAAAGAGCTAGTATATATCTTATACTAAAGAACTAAATTTGAATTTACCCATAACATGTTTCTTGTATCCTAGATATGAATCTATCGTTGTAACCCTTATCATTTTTTATCAAGGGAAATATTAATTTTGAAATATATTTATTTCTGTCTAAAAATATAGGTAGGATTATTGTTTCTAAGGAAAAGTTTTCTCATTGGAATATGATTCCATTGTTATATGTAAAATAGTGTCATAATTATGATTCTCTTGAGAATTAGGAGAGTGAGGTACTAATGAGAGATCATTGGAATCATCTATTTAATATGGAATCCTCTTAAATGTTTTATAAGGATGTTAAGTGTTCATTCTTGGGAAGATGTAACATCATGTTAAATAATATAATTTTTTGTTGAACATGGTTTGAATTGAAATATATGGATATATGTTTTATTGATTTAATGGTGTTGTGAGATAAATCTATGAAAAAATTTAGACGGTGATATCTATTTCATGGTTGATTTGGGGTCTATTAAAATATTTTTTACATTAATTCAACGTGTACTCCCTAAAAAGATGACTAAAATAGTTAATTTAATTAACATGAATCATTCACTTAGTATATTCCATGAAATAGTTTCATTACATGAATGATATTCAATCCTTGAATTTTTAAATATGATAATTGGTCGGGACTAAGATTGTTAAACAATATTGATCTTATTTCATTGTATATAGTAATTAAAATACGCACATCATGAATCAAAAATTCATCTTGTAAATTACCCATTCCTAGATTGTTTTTATGTAATTCCACTTGAATCCATTTATTTTACCATTATGCCTCTTTATTAATACCCTTATGTATACATCGATCTATTTTTCGTAAAAAGATGTCTCCTTATGGCATATAACATTTGGCAAGTTTCACTATTATGGTTTTCTTATTCTCACTAGTACAATTATTTTATAGTGTTGTGGAGTCATTTTTTGATAATTAAATCATATATTTATCGTAATGGGTTTTAGTATTGAATTCCCTTATTGATACCCTTTCACCTTTATTTTTCATTGGCAGTTCCAATTGTGGGTATTAATTTGAACATTATTGATGTTAGGTGGTTACATAATATTTTAACAAACAATTTAACCCTTAAATATCTTGATTGAATTGTAAAGCATTTCTAAATGGTTTAGCATTCTTTATTTTAGATTATAGATGATTGACTATGAAAACAGCATGAAAATTTTATAAAAATTCCAATTTTAATGGTATTGAAATTGTTGAGTGGATTTGAAAAAATTGATGGATTGAATTGGATATTTATTTAATGATTTTATTTGAAGTTGATCCTTAGGATAAATTGATTAAATTCAAAGACATCTTAAAAATAGCATCAATTGTTTAAAACCTATTATTTGATTTTAAAATTAGAATGTAATTTTTAAAAATAAAAATTGGGATAGAACATTTGAACAGATTTTAAAGGATTTATATTACCACGATCGATTGATTTATTGAATGGAATATATGTGAGACTATGTGGTAATTGGGTAATTAGGATTGTAAATCTTGGATATGACCCCTGAAAAATGGATTGATGATCATAACATTGAGATAAACATAATCTGGTATGATTTCCCCATTGGGGAGTTCAATCCTAATATACTGGGCCACGGGACATGCACACACATTGAGTTGAGAGAACTGATTGAGTAGTGTGATGATCATATTTCCAGAAACTACTATATGGTAGGGGTTTTTACATAGTGATGTCAGATGATTAACATGATGATTAAAACACTTTTATTGTTAAATTTTTTTATTTCTTCTAGAATTTTTAAATAACTGATTTATTTAAAAAGGTTCACTTATTCATACATATATAAATATATATCATTTCATATTTTATATAAAGACAGGTTTTTTTGAAAATATGTATATTCCATTCAATGATTTTTAATTGTCAAAGTGAAAGGATAAATTGTTTATTTTTAAAGGAACCAATTTTTGAACACACAATGAGACACTTGATTACTTTTTAGATCACATCCTAACATTATATTAAAGAATTTATAGATTATCTTACTCCAGTTCCAAGTTGTTGGGTTGAACCACATTGAATTGGAAGATATTATTGATCCTTGGAACCTAAGGTGATGAAGGAGCCTTGTGGAGATGTGATCCACATGTTACATATGTTTTTATATTATTTTAACATTGTAGATGTTATAGATTTTTATATGGTGAATTATGGGTATTTTTTACTTATTATTTTGGAACATTATCCCTTTTCTTGTGTCTAGAATAATGTCTTGTATCTTTTTTCCTTCCTATTTTTTAGATGAATTATTCCCTTGTGTCTCTTTTATGGTTCTAGGTGCTAGTATTAAACCATTGGGTTTTGAAAATCCACTGTTATCCTAGCTAAAACCATCTTATGTATCATCAAATTAATATATCTGGGATGGATTGAGAAACTCATAATTTCACAAACTATAAAACATCAATTTTGTAGATCCATATCTTAGTTGGCTAAATTTTTTCCCTTCAAAATAAATAACTGTAGTTTTAAAAATTCTATAGGATGCATCAAATTGAGAAGAATATCTATGTTCATCAAAACCACGTATGAATATGACAACATTCAAAACATATTAATTTATATCATATTTCACCTACCTTTATCACATCACGCTTTTTTATCTCTGTTACGATATCATAATGGTTGATAATATTTATATAAAAATTGAATTTTATATTTTTGAAATAGATGACCATACAGTAATTCAATCATTTAAAACATTACCCATTGAAACATGGTTAATGATAGTTTATGTTTTTAATTGATTTTTGTCAAAGACAAATTTTCATCATAGAGATATTAAAATAAAGATTTTAATAGTTTAATATAATTTCCCAAAGGGAACTCACACTATCTTAATTTCTGGTTATATTAAATAGGAAGACACATGACTGGTGTGACTTGTGTCCTTTTAAAAACATGTGGATTATTTAATATTAATCCCCCTTCAGGATTAAAAAAAGTTATAACGTATTATTTTAATAAAATATATTAAGGAGTTGAAAAATATATTATATAATTGATATGTTTTATATTATTTTAGGGGAAAATATAGTATTACACTTCACCCAAAATCTCTCCATGAGCTTTATGACATTCAATACATAAGTCCTTTTTACTTAGGACCTCTAAAAAATAGTATAGCAAGTAAAAGCCTAATAAGAATGAATTTATAAGGAGTTATTGTTATTTTAAAATGTAATATAGAAAAACAGTTTGGTTAAATAAATTGACACTCCACCATAGTTGGGTACAAGAAGAAAAAATTCAAATGAATATGATGGGGTGTTGAAGTTTTAACATCTTCATCACATATTTTAAAAAAAACTGATAAATGATCAGTATGATTATTTAGTGAATATTATGTTTTGTTAATTACATCTCCAACATTTATCCTTATTTTATTATATCATCATATTGGCATAGAAATGAAAGAAAAACCCTTCAAAATAGTATGATAAACACATATAAATGGAATATAACATCTATTTCTCTAATTTTTAGACCTAAAAGTATCAGTGAATTATTACATATGGTTATGATTGTACAATATCAATATAATATAATTATTCAATTTATTTATATAATTATTTTCAATATTCTCTAAGTAGTATGAATGATAAAACCTACTGAGAATAAATATGTTAATGATTTTGATCTTGTTCAAAAAGATTTTGATATATCACATCATTAACTGTAATATTCAAAACATTCACAATGTTAAAAGTTTTTATTTATTTGAACACATAAAATCATAAATTCCATTATAAATTGGAATTATTTAATCCTTTATTGAAGAGTAATTGAATTAGTCATAAAATGTATTTTAATGAGATATTTATTCCTTAAGTGATATTGTTGAAATGTTCTAAAGTATCATAAATTAAAATTCCACAAATTACTATATTAAAATAGATATTACTCGATGTTTTAGAATATTCAATAGTATGTTTAAAAAAACAATTGATTCCTAATGTGGGGATATTATGCTAGACATTAGAACCTAAAACATATGATTATTAGTATAAATTTTGTTCTCAATGCTCTAATTCAACAGAATAATTTTATTGAAATGTAGTGTTCCAAATAAAAAATTTAGGATCCTAAACGTAATGCTCTTTGAAAATGTAGGGTTCAGAATTATTATTCCAAAATCATAATAAATTTCAACTATTATTCATAAAACAATATCCCAATAACATCCATAATTTATGAGGAATAAAATATATATTTCAAAAATTATGGACATGAAATTAACATAAAGGATCTTCATTAGTAAAAACACTGATGATAATTATGAGGATCATATGTATTGATAAACAAACAAAAATATAGGAAAAAAATTAGAATTCCATATACTAGACTCTTGACTTGTATCTCCATAAATGTTTAATCATCCATGATAAAAAACCATACCATGTTAAAGATGTGGGAGTTGTCATAATGATAATATTGATGCTAAGACATGAGGAAGACATGATGCATCATGTCTACTATAGGGGGTTATCCAACTGATATTCCACCTCATTAATGAACAATGAATCCATAAAAGGACAAAAAAATGAAGTAGAAATTTTATTACATCAATCAAAACTATAATATCTCTCACATGGGGAAACCCTCAAGAACACTTCGCCCCTGACCTGAATATCCAAGGGAATCTACATATTATTATAATAATAAATAAAATATCATTATATGTCCATAAAAAATTATAAATCCTCTTGAATATTCTTTGTGATTCTATATATAAAAGATAGACTGGGAACCATTGACTTCCCATACATGTCCCCAAATTATTATGTATGAAACAACTATCTACACAACACCTCAAATGAGATCATATTTATGTATGGGTGAAAACATTTATAATTGTCCAAACCCACAAGATGTAAGTGTATTAAACATGAAATACCAAAATCCATGGAAAAATATCACAATATATACTCCACTATTCAAGTGGTTCACTCCATCTGCCCATATTTTTTAGGATGAAAAGAAGTCCTATGGTGTAACCATGATCCATAGGAATGTCGTAATCATTTCTATACCCTTGAGATTAAAATGAGAATCATGGTCAATGATAATGTTCATCATAACCCTTTAATTCAAAAAATCATTTTCCAAATATAGAATTTTAAAATTACACACATCAATCAAGACAGAAATCATAAAAAAATTAGCCCATTTTATCATCTATACAACTATCACCCAATCAACATCACATCCTCTATTATCCTTGAGAATCATTGTGAAACAATCCGTTTACATATCCACCCATTTACACTCAAGAGAATCCAAGAAACTAAAATCCCTACAATAACATGTTTTATGACTTTTACCCACTAGAAAATAATAAATATTTCATTTAACATAACCACTAATCACTTCTAATAAGAAATAAATATACCTACACAATTCACAATACATATTAGACACAAACAGATAAAATTCCAAGCGGTAGAAATGGAACTTGGGGAGATATCCCTTGTCCATCACAAACATAACATAAATCGGCCCATGAATCAATATATTGTTCTAACCATCCTATAGGAATCATTAATGATCATTATAATGCCCAACATGTTCATAAATTAAGCCTTCCTCTATGTTTAACCTCCAAGTCTCATCCCCTAGCTGCATTATGAATTATTACATCATCTTTTGATAAAGACAACCATTACCACAAACTTCTTTGGTATAAAGATGAATAATTGTGGGATTCTACAGCACTCTCCAAACATTATCACACTCATAAACATCATCTCATCATGGATTTTGGATTAGCACCCCAGAAACTACCTTCCCCTTTCCCAAAGTAAATGTTGTATCCAAATTATAATCCTGGAGAAACATCATCTACCACCATAAGTGAAATTTTATATCCCAATAAGGGCATAAATTGTTTATGTTATTGGGATCTATAAAGCCCAAAAAAATTCTTGATGTGCTAATTTATATAAATATTGAAGAAAAACACAATTTTCCCTATCTCCAAATCATGGGTGAAATAGTTATACTCCCGGGGATGTGACTAACAAGTCCCATAAATGTTTACATACTTCTGGTGTATCAAGACACATACCAATCCTAGATGGGATGTATTAAATAATGTCACAAACATTACACCATCCTCTATAAATCCATGAACCATGGAATATATCTTCCTCTCCCTTATGTTAACGAATGCTAATGAACGATGATAAATCCATGTGAAATCCTATTCTATGTTCCATGATATCAGTGTGATTAATATCCAAGATAAAGTAGTTATAAACCTCTAAACATTAAATATGAGGTTAAGGAAAGTACAAAGCACATCAATATTATTAGGTTCATCCCAAGAGAAAATACCTCAAACATGGTAGAGTTTACGACTACATGTAGTTTATAAACCCTGTCTTTATGGAATTTGACCTGTGAATCAAGATATTTCACTTAGAAAAATTTACATATTGCTAATGTTGTTGAATGATTAGAATGGAATAATTGAAATAATTAGGGCGATCTTTATTTATAATTATGTAGATCAAAATTTTGTCAATTAATGTGAATGAAATATTATTTTAGAACTTTTAAAAAATATATTTCAGGCTCTTCATGAACACACCTATTGTATTCGTGACACCAAAAGGCTTTACCAATAACTCAGTATATCTATAACTAAAAGTAATTGAAGTCTATGAGATATTTGTATATTTCACAGTCATATAGTGATATCCTAACAACACTTTGATCATAGAAATAAAATGGATCCATTCAGCTAGTTAAAATGATCAACAATCCTTGAATTGGGGTAACTACACTTGAATGCCACCAGTTTCAACTTCCAATAGTCCAGACAAATCCTCAAACAAATATCTTTATTAATGATTAACAATACTGGAGAACCATAATTTGATATACTAGGTTGGGTGAATCCCATATTCATTAGATCATTAACATATAGTATCAAATATTTAAATATTAATGGTCAATTTGATAGGGGAAATTAAACAAAGTGATGAACTCAGTTGAATATTTATCCCAACCATGAAATCACGATGAAGGGGTAGTTTCATAACCTCATCTATAGATATATCAAGGAATTATTAAAAATATAATTAGAACATACCTTATATAATTATCTAATGATATATCTACCAAAATTGAAATAAGAGCTTCCAATTTAATTCAAATCATTATAGAGAACATCTAACCAATGAACGTCACTCATTGGGCATTCACATATGAAAATTAAACCCTTATAGAAAACAATTACTCACTTCCAAAACTAGATACAATAAATCTATGATAATGGTAACATTATATATATATATATATTATGAATAATTCCCATTCAGACTTGTTAATCCCCATAAACACTCCAAAACTAGTGAATGCATGTAAGAAAGTATCAGGGCCTCTATCTAGCATTGATAACGCTAGGGGAGTCAGAATGTTCAATAATTGTCCACCCAACGAAATTAAACAATTTGGAGAAATTGAGGAATGTGACGCTCTAAAAAAATAATGTTATAAACCAGTGTATATGATAAGGGAATTTAAATAATAAAATAATGTCCTTACTATTGTTGGAACCTAAATCACATTTATCTTATCTTGAAATGATCTATTTCCTCTATATAAATGGCCAATATAATTTTTCACAAGCCTAGGTCCCTATGGGTGGGGACTAACATGAGGATTCCCTCTTCGAAATCAATCTTAAATTTTCTTCCCAATACCCAGTAGTGGTCCCCCGTGATGATACTACCAAAAATGGAAATACTATTACCAAAAAAAATATTCTTCACCACCCTTATGATACTATCCTCTGAAAGCAATTAGACACTAAGGCTGATGGTGAACATGACCCCAATAAAAACTGGTATGGAAAATATCATAAAACATTCATTGAATCCATAAACCCTATGATGAAATTGAAATATATTCCGTTGTCATATCCTATATGGATAGAACACTGACCATCTAGACCTTCATGAACCACTACAAGGATCATTATTCCAAATGAATCTATATTTGACTCCATCTCAAGGATCTCTCTAACAGAAACCGTAAACTCAATAGCTTATTTACTATTCGATAGTTCATAATTTATAGGAAGTGTATAGTCGGTAGAACTATATATATATTCAAAGTGGAAAACTACTCCTACATATTCCATTCATTAGAGTAAAAATAATTAAATATGTCATGTGAAAAAATTATGGAATCCATTGAACTTTATCACAATATCCTTCACTCTCACGATATCCTATTAGAGTGAGATAATATAAAACATTTTTATACCTTCATAATTGATTGTAGGAAGTTCAGATGAAACCCCTTCTATATATCATCGCAAAAATCATCTGCCTCCTTCCATTCACTAAGATTTTAGATCTGCCACTAACAGGTAGTTCCCCACATCAGAAAAACTACCAAATGGCCACCAAAATTAATTATGATCACAAATCAGATTATAAACTATCTCAAAATCATCCAACCAGTTCACTATATATATATTATATATTCTAGAATCATTATTTTTTTATAAACTACCACTAAATGTCATAAAAGGATCTCTATAATGGCTCATCTACCTCTATCTTGTTGATCCTTCCACAATCAAGTAGTTCAAACTGATGATTAATTATTAACTAATTTACATGCGGATGATGAACCAAATGCATTATTAATAGTAAAATAAGAAGCAGTAATCACTATAGTAGGGAATTATATAAACATTTATATATTCGAATTAATATAATTTCTTATATTCACATTAATTCATATAAAAATGAAAAAACTAATGAGGCATAAAAATTCACTTGGACT
The DNA here is from genome assembly GCA_963277665.1 of Viscum album. NCBI lineage: Eukaryota > Viridiplantae > Streptophyta > Magnoliopsida > Santalales > Viscaceae > Viscum > Viscum album. The sequence goes on along the minus strand of OY728140.1, from coordinate 2,101,493,222 downwards.
CTACCCTAAAAACAAAAAACAGTCCTCGGTTTATCTAAAGACTCATCGTTGTTATGATAGATCATGATGTGTCCTATAATTTGATGTCTAATGTATTCTCCCTAGATTATTTCAAACACTATGATTAACTACTACTATTTACCTACAGACCGATTGAATCCTCACTGTACCTAACCCTAAAATCCACCATATAGATATATAAAAAACATCTGAACCACCATATCATGACCCCCAACATCTATAGGTAACCCTACCAAGATGAAAATAAGTAAATTACGTTAATAAACCCATGTCCTTATTCTTGTTTTTATATGGATTGAGACTAGCACTGTGGGTATAAAATCCTAAATATGGATGTAAATCACCCTCAATGATAATAATGATTATGAGATAAAATAAGTTAACCACTAATGAAAAACATCATATAATATAAGAGGTCTTTTCTTTGATTTAATAACAAAATGTGGCTTCAGCCCCAACCTTTAAAAAACATCATATAATATAAAACTAATATTAAACCATCCCACAATTAGACACCAATAAAAGAAAATACATATAAATGTTTGAAAATAAATTCCAAAATATAGTTCATAGTAGATTTATTCAATATATGTTCAAACATAAAATCCAGTACTGTATTAATTATTCCCCAAAACCCTCCTAAAAATATGAAAACACATATATATACATATATATATATATATATATATTGGTTTAACATTACACGTATTCCTATTAGGATCATATAAATGGTTTATTATGAATATGTGAATTGACAATACTAATTCACTAGTTAATAAACAATAGAACCAACATGCACCTAGAAAATTCAATGGTTCTATCACATTCCCACTATGGAACACTAACTAAATAACACATCCAGTATAATAAGAATCTATGAAAATTATTTTTTAACAAATGAACCCATTAAACACATCCTCACTAATTTTAAACACCAATTCAAAAATATAATACTCAATTTTCTCTCATACATTCTATAAATATGTCATCACTTATCTATCGATGTCTTATATGGTTCAGGACACATATAATCATATCAAAACTGACCCTATAATCTAACATATAGTTATATCATCGATCATCACCAAACATCTTAAAATTATCACATCATAATGTTATACACTTAACAATTCCTCATATCCCATGTTGAAGGGTGTAATAAATGAGAAGGAATTCCACCTTGTATCCAGCTCTTATAAATAATGACCTCAACTAGTTATCACATCCTCATTATCATCTAATAATATTTTACAATAATAAATTTCATCTGTGTGTGATATCCAACACAGAATCATATCATTTGGTGATCTCCAACACCAACCCATATCATCATCACTAATACTAAAGGATGAATATAGGATTATAGGTTAAAAATCATCTAATTCACCAATTACCTAGATATTATGGAAAACACCCACATCCAATAACATTTGGTAATTAGTGACTCTATCCAACATAGTTGGGTGCATTTAAAAATATCAAAAATTTAATGATGGATAGATACAACATATTTCTCAATCATTAAGATTACAAAAACCTCATTAATGTAATCCATGTCATCACCACCACACCCCAAAAAATCTATCAAAATCACAACCACCACTAAATGCACCACACCACACAACCAATACACATAAATACACAATTTCACAATTATTAAAACATACCACTATTTATAGAATTATTAAGTTTCCATTAACTCCCATTTTCTATTACTTTTTATTTAACATTATAATTATCTATTCATTTATCATTCATTTCATTTAAAACAATTATTAAAAGTCATTTTCAGCTCATTTTTATTGATTTAACAACCTGCATCATTTCGTATCGGGCATTTTGATTTATTACATGAAGATCCATAAAAATAGCACAAAATTATAACAAAACAGCTCATACAACCCACACAAACTATGTCTATTATTAGACATATTATAAACTGTCTCCACAATTCAACCATTTTTCCAAAAAAACACAAATAAAAAACCCCACACATCATTCAATAACACATCAATACATAGAAATATATTCTAAAATTCATATAACTATATTTTAAATTCAATAGAATGGTCATTCATTACATTACATTATTACCTGGAATGGGTGTTGTAACATAAATTATTATTTTGAATGGGAAACCAATTAATTAGAAACATCTAATTTGTTTCCATTTTTATTTATCCCTAATGAATATTACCACCATTCCAGAAAAATCCCCAATAGGGTTTTCATAACCAAAATAGATTCACATAAAATACACAGACACCTAGACATATATTCTAAATTAAATAAAACCGTATATCAAACTCAATTTAATGGCCTTCAAATACTTTAAATTCATACATGACATGAATATTCTAATATAACATATAATATTCAATGGGAATCCAATTTTTTTAAGGAATATAATTTCTTACTCGTTTTATTTATAGTTATATGAAATAATCAACATAACTAGAGGTTCTCCATCATATCATTTTAAAAATTAAAGGCTCCCAATGTTATTCAATTTCATAAATTGGAATAAGAAATCATAATTACATCATTAATATCAAAAATATGAATAATAAATTAGAATAAAAAAATTAATAGAAAATTTAGTTGAGATATATTCATTTTCTACATCGAGATATGCGTTATTATCCATCTAAATGAATACAAAATCATGTAATCCCCACACATTCACATATAGAGGTAGATAATCTACGTCACCTACATAACTAAAGATTTCAAAATTTTAGTCCAGTGATATAATAGAGAATATAAATCTTCAAGAAAAAGACCACACTATGGATGGAATATAAACCAAGAACACAACATCCACAGTCAATATTAACTCATCACATTAGCCAAACCATCAATATTCCTGATTAAAAACATAATTAGAATGAATAATATTGGTGAATTGATTATTAGAACAATTGAAAAATTATAAAAATTTCTAAATAATAATATTTGGATACTAAGAGTAAAATCCCACATGGGGAGGTTGGAAGATCTCCATAAATCACATATGATTCACCAATGAGTCGAGAGAAAAGGGGGAATAAGATAATTTTATAATGGGTTTCTGAATTTATAAGAAAAATGTAATTTAGAAGTCTATGTCACAGTACCATTGATAAAAACACAAGGATGGTGAAATTGGGGTGAATAATGGAATAAAGGATATGTATATGCTGCAATGGTGTTGGTTAAAAGCACTCTAAATAAACACAATAAGGTCCATTCTACAGATCCCATAATATTGGATAATTACAATGGAATATGATTAACTACTACATCATAAAAATAAAATTCCTTGAATAAGGCCTTGAATGAACCCATAAATATGATGCATACAAGCCTAAATTAGAAATACTAGTATAATACATTATCCAGGAATCCACACTACAACTTATTAACTATATAACAGTTATTCCTAGAAGAGGAAAATCATCAAAACCCAACTTTCTAGGATCAATATTGTAGAAAATTTATCTATGAAAAAGGCCTTTAATGATGAATTATAATCATCGATGTCGAAAAACCCTTCCCTAGTGGTAAATATATGTAGAACTCAACCATATAGCCCACAAGTACCATGAAATGTCACTCGAACAACATTGTTCCTTGTATTAATATAGTTTAATGTCATAGTAATTTTTGTTAATTTTTTTGATGCCTAAAATTTATAGAGAAATAGATCATGTTTTAATAGGTGTGTGGACCAAGAAGGCTTTGAAAAAATAATTTCTAAATTTTACATCTGTGAATATGGTATATAGATAATGATTGTGGCCATAGTTGAATTTAGTATATGAGAAAATGGTTAAGGGTATAATCCCATATTCTCGAATATTTATAAGAAAATATATTTTCCTACGAAGGATGTTAGTTTTTTGAAGAATCTTCAGATATGATGTTATAGTCGTTTGAATTTTATCATAAATATTGTTTGTTGGATGACATATATTATATATAATTGATGGTTTAAGGAACCATTATATGAGATGGAAATGGAAAATATATTTCACGTTTTTTTTATAGAAATAAGTTCATAATTTGTAGGTGAATTAGTTGGATTATAATATATAGGAGGGAATATTGAGTAAAAGAAAAATAAATTGAAGAGTACTCCATTGAATATCTAGATTTGAAAGAATAGAACATTATTATAGATATAATCATTAAGTATTTTAAACTCATCGATAAAACCCTAACGAGAATAGTATTATTCATTTATTAAGATTCAATGTAATTGACATTTATATTGAATATTTACTTTGCTTCTGATGTCAATGTTATGTTCATAAAGATAGGAAGAGTTAGTACCCATCAATCGATAATGTTCAATTCTAGAATAATTCAACAAATGCAGTGCATTATGTTAATATATTATATACAAACTCATCATACGTGTATGATACTTGGGCAATCAATTTGTTGTAAAATATATAAAATAATTCCAACATTGCTTTTATTTCAACATCTGTATATTTAATGTATCCATAATGAATGGTAGGTTTATCTTTTTATAACTAACTATAGAATAATATCCAAATATTAATAATAGTAACAGAATATCCTAAATAACCCCTAGTTTATGGTCTGTTAGGCCTCTATGTGAAACACTACATAATGGTTCTATGATTACTGTGATATATAACGAAGGACAAAATTTGTTTTAGTCGTATAATTTTCTCAATAACGATGCATCAAAGGATAAATACAGATAATATATATATGTATTATAATTTATGTAAAAAAAAATACCAGTAGTATAACAACATTAGTATCAATTAGATAAATCGATTAAAAATTTAAAAACTGATTTATGAAAAATTCATATGAATGGAATAAGAGGAAGATTATATATGAAATAGAGTGATAAATATAATATCTCTTATTTGGATCATACATTGAAAAATACCTAAGACTAGGTACATTGAATGTGGTGAGATCAGAACATCCCCAATATGAGGAGAGGATTATTAAATAGAATATGGATAGAATTTAGGCTATTTTAGAATTTCTAAAAGTGGTTTTCCATGGGAGTGATAATGGTATTTTTAAATATAGGGATATGTATTTTGATGTAATATAATGAATATAATATCATTATAAGATCAATACATTTAACCATGATCTTACATGGGTCTATTATTTTTAGTATGTTTAGGCCTTTATGAAACCTAAATTATTAATTTTAAATAAATTTTTAAATGAAATAAATAAATGAATTGAAAAATATTTTTTGAAAGAATGATATTATGTATGTATAATTAAAAAATCATTAATTATTTAGAATTAATTTTCTTATTACATTTATTATTTCTATTATGATAAATAATTTGGATAATGAAATGAATAGTACAAATCAACTGTTCATTATTAGATTAATATCATGTCCTAAAACATATCATATTTGGCTATATATATATATTTACCATTCATATTAACATTTATTATTTAACAGGAAAAAATAGATCAATGAAAGTTTTATTGTACTAATGTATAACATTTAAACCAGTCTATAAAAAATAATTACTAAAAAATGATAATCATATATTCTATTTGGAAATAAGGAGCCAAGGTTTTAATAAATAATGTAAAAAAATTACTATTGAAATTTATTTTATTATTTTGTACTAATTCAATAGTTAAAGTTTCTATATTAAATATTAATTTATGTTATTTTATATTTATAAAATATTATTTACTCAATTTTGTAGTTATTTAAATATTTCCGTATAATGGTTAATTTATTATTCTTGTGGTTAGGATAATAATCTAATTATCATAATTTTGATGATGATACTACTTTTCTATTACATTTATATAACACATGAATATCAAAAATCTATTTTTCACAATTCTCTACAAAAACTTTCTATATAATATAAAAAATATCAATTTTTTATTTAATTTTTTTATTATTATGGTTATTGAAACTATGTGGTTAATGTGAGATAAGGAAATTATAATCAATCAAATTTTTATCATGTAATTTTGATTATTTTATTGTCCCAATTGTATTTTATTAATCATATGGCATGTATTTTTTTATAATAAACAAATCAAACATGAAACATTTCCTTATTTGGTTCATATAAATAAATAATGCCCAAAAAATGTTTACTCATGAAAAATACCTATTGATCTATCAAAATATTTTATCTAACCACATAACTATCCATAATGTTTTATTAAACATGATCATAGATAAATTAACAATATTATAAAATATAAACATGAAAAATTTTTACCTTATAGGTAAATATAAGTTATAGAAGAACCAGTGAACTAGAAATAAAAGTTATTTTGTTACAAATTATATTCAATATTATTTGATCAAATTTAATTTATTTTTATTGTGAATTAATAGTGTAATAACCCATAAAAATGAATAAAAAAGATATAAAATCATAAAACTCAATAACATTAAAAATATATATCCACCTCCTCATCCATTTCCTATTGATTTTACAAACCATGTAGACTATTGATATTTCATGTATGATGAGTTTAAAATCACCTTTAACAAATAACAAGTTCTAAAAAAATGGGTATATGGGGATAATGAAATCCAAACTAACATGTACACCAACCCAAGTGATGGATCTAATATTTTAATAAATTTTAAATTAATATTTTTTATTTTTAATACCTTTAAATTGTAAATTTAATGTTAAATGTCACATTTTCATATTAAAAGAATAAAAATTATTGAATTCTTAGAATAAAAAATTTATTTATTTCTAATTGTTTTATTTCATCATTGAAATTAATTTATGAATTGGTATTTTTTCGTTTACATATCAATATGAATTATTTATTTTATATTGAAATACTAAATTTCTATGAAATTTTAGTTTTTTATTGTAATTTTATATAATAGTTCTAACATAAAATATCTGTTATCTCTAAATAAGAAAAATAATTTTATAGAATTATAAAAAATTGGTTCCATATTTTATTTTATAACTACATTTTGGAATTAAAATTTTTATGGAGTTATAGGGCCATGATGTTATATTTGATACAGATTTATAAATATAAGCATCACATCAATATTATATACATAACAATAATCTAAATGTTATTTTTGGAATAAAATTTTAATCATGTTAGAGGAATAATATATGTGGATTTCATTGAAATGGATCCATTTATAATTCATTAATTTATATAAAAAAATATATATAACAAAAATATTTAATTACATTTACTCTACTTGATGATTTTAATTTGATGTTTTTGTAACAGTAGCTTGTAAATATCCATATAAATATGAATTAATTACAAAAAACAAGGTTTTATAATTTGTTATTTCTTTATAATATTTTATTTTGTTTCTATTATTCATTATCATTTCTCAAGAAATTTATTTGTTACACATCATTTTATAATATCAACTAGTTATATTCTTTACCATTTTCCTTATTCTATTTCCCTATCCCCATCTCACATTCTATTTCGATCATTATCTCTGATGATGATAAATTTTGTAAATGATTGGGGTCTTTCTCATATGTGGATATTTTTTCGATGTTCTAAAATTATCACTTTTTTATTATTATGGTTTGTATTCTATTTTTTGTGTGTGATAGTGAAGTAGTATGGGTTGGAGTTGTGATCATCAATCACTAATTGAATAGAGTCTCAAAACCATTCTATTCATCCGATTATTTTAGGCATACATTTTATCAGAGGGAGTAGAGTGTGTCTGAGAAATGAAATATCATATGATAGAGACACATCTTAAAAGGGGTCACAATGTTGATAGATGTTTGTTTTTAATTACTAGATTTTAGATGATATGAGGTGTAGTGTGCAAAATAGATATCATTGTTAAAAAAATTCTATAGAAATTATGCATTATTAGTAAATGTAAAATGTGATTGATAATAAAATTGATTTTATTAAATAATAATGAATAATTATGGAACCAAAGTAGCCAATCCTAAGAACAATACAATTATGATTACAAATTTATTCTATATAAAATATTCATCTAAATATTTCTATCCTATAATTAATTCCATATTAAAAACCCATATAATTATTATATTAATTACATATTAAAAAATTCAGGTCAATTTTTTACAAATTATAGAGAGATTGAAAAAAAAACCTCAATAGAGATGACCACGGTCAAGCACTATGATACACTAGAATAACTGAATAATAATTTACACACCCCATGTTGGTTGTTTCAAAAAATTGAGCCATTTTTTAGCATCCAAGTATCCTTTCACTCATAATTTATTTTCCCATATTGTAAATAATATATTTTTTACCTAAAAAATATAAAGATATATTTATAGTGGATTGAAATTTTGATTAATAGTCAAGACTAACCCTATTATATTGAATGGAAAAATTGGTTTATGATGTACTGGAATCATAGTTGAATAATATTTATGGAATATAAGTTAGTGGTAGTGAAAAAAGGGATATTTATAACAAAATATCACCTTACATCAAATGAGAAACCAGAACCATAACTAGTGGAGGAAGAGATTTACCCATTTATTTTTATATTGAAGCTCCTATAAAGGAGGAGAAGGAATTACATAATGAATTTTCATTACCAACCCATACTAATCCCTATCATGAGGATATTTATGTCAATCCAACCAAGGGAGATACTATTTTCTTTTAATATTTTTAATTTAATTTAATTGAATACATTATTGTTTTATTACTATATATTTTATTTATTATATTATGTTAAGACATGGAATTCAAAAATAATTATATAAATAGGAAAGGATAATAAACCATGTGAGGATCCAAGGAATCTCCTTGAACCCCTTAAAGATCTTATTTAGATATAAAATGAGGATTTTCAAAACAAACAATTGTCATAGGATGTCCAATTAGAGGTGGAAGGTTTTATTATTGTAATCATCCACACTTTTATGGGTAATGATTTTCAAAATTAATTTATATTTCATGGTTAAAAAGTTGTATTTACCATAAAAATTTTTATTAATGAGGTTATGAGAGTTTGGATATATTATGTATAGTTTTTAAAAATATGGAATGCGTCCCCAAAGGTATTTGAGGGATGAAAGGATTTTCAGGTGGCTTGTGAGCATATGGGGTTTTTGGAGGTCCAACAAGACATGGAATATGTTATGGAGATCTCTATCAAGCTATTTAGGATGTCTATGAGTATCCCTATACTGTAGGTATCCTTTTGGTGATAGGGGTGTCTCTAGTGTGAATTAGGATGATGAAAAAACCCATGATTTTTCATTCGGTTAACATGGTTGTGGCATGAGACTCCAAATAGTGAAACATGGAATGAAAATTCAAGAGGCCCCACTTATTAATAATTTTTTTGGGTAGGATCCATAGTTGAAAATGAATAATATGGAATGGAATAGTATGTGTAATTTTTAACATAAGCTTCTCGGGGGGGTTATATGAGTCCACCATGATGCACTCTGTGATTTTGTGCCTCTATGTAATTAATTTTTTATTCAACTGCCTCATTTTACAAAATTAATTATTAACAGTTTAGAAAATCATTATTTTCCAAACACATATTATATTCATCTAGTTATGTCTTGAATTTTCTACCACGCATCCCACAAAACATTACATGGTTTTTGATGTAGTTTATTTTGTGTAATGTGGTGTTTTTTCATCTTTTATTTCACATTTAGATTCCCCTTTCATTACTTCTATTTTGGGTGACTCGTATTAGGGTTTCAGTAAAAATTCCTCTAGATCATTGATGAATCATCTATATATGATGGGTATTTCTGTCAATTTTGGTATAAAATTACTCGATATGAATAATATACACTGTCGAAAGCCATTGTGGTAAAGGTAAATAATTTTATGAATTTATTTATTATTATTAGTCAGACTGAATTTATTTGGTTAATATTATGATGTGTCCGATCATGAATTTTTCTATGGATGTAATCAGTGGGTACATCATAAGAATTTCATCTGTTGCTGGTCATGGTTTAAGTATGATGAGGGAACCTTTTGAGTTTTATTAATTTTTACCTATTTGAATTAAATTTATATAATTAATTGATTTGGATGGTATGGATTATGATTGGGTGCATATCAATAGTGGACTGCACACCATTTCTCGAGGTTTTCAAAGAAAACTAGTGCTGATTAGTTTTTACACATGATGTATTTTTAAATAAAATATTCAAATAATTTTATAATTTATAAAATAATTAATGATTAATTATAAATAATTTATAATTATTGTGGATGTTTTAGTATGAGATCAAGCCTTGTGATGATTGGAAATCAATTGGTGGACATGTAACAACATGGAAATAAGACACTGAGCTTCTAAAGATTAATAAATCTTGAATTTAATTTGGTGGATCATGAGAATAATCATTTGGTATTTCACATTTTTTTAAATAGAATGTGATAAGTTTGGTCTCACAAGAATGGTTTATACATTTCCCTTTATAAAATATGTTTTATAATATAAATATAATTTCAATGAATGTTTTTAAAATTATTATGAGGCCATGTTGGACCTTGAGAATTACCGTGATGCAGCCACCCCATCAGGATAAGTCCTCGATGGAAAAATATATAAATTTGAGACTTTGATGGTGAGGAGTTTTAATGAATTGAAATGATAGGAATGAAATGTAGAACACCTAGAGATGGGTTCCCTTAGTGAATTATGAGTATAAGTTGGTATTTTATTATAGTATTTGATAAAAAAATGTTTTTTTTATATCATTTTGATTGCATAAATATTATGGGCTAGGTGAGATGACCATTGAGTGCGTGTTTCACCCAAACGATGAAGGTATTAAAATAGTGGGTAATCCCTATGGACATTAATGGATATGTTGGGATTGTGAATAGGTAAAATTTGAAATTTTAAGGAGATGTGATTGAGTAAATATCCCATGTTTGATAACAATATAAGATGCTATACATGGCTCATGAGTTTATTTCATTATTATAATGATGTGTGGGATGATATTCCCCTTATGTGATGGGATATGCCTAAGAGTTGAGTTTGATATATGAGAATCCATGTAGTTTGTTCATGCAATGATGTGACCAAGGGAAGATTGGTGGGTTCCATAATGAGATGGTGAACAATATATGGTAAAAACTTAAATTTTTAGTGAAGAATGTTGGTATAATATTATCTCTATAATCGATGTTTTGAGGTCGATGTGCCTATAATTTTGATGACAGACCTTGAACATGAGAGTCCAACATTATAAATGTGAGATAGTTTTGGGTGGATAGTTGAACCTTATAAGATGTGTAATATAAGATTATTTGTGTGGAATATAATCCCCCTGATATGTATAGATAAAATGGGATACCATTATTGTTTTCCATAGATATAGACGTTGTTTTTAATAATATTAGAAGGGATGGACACACTACCAATGGTGGGATTTATGATAATTATGGTTGAAACACTTTCACTTATGTGATATATGAGTTGGACAGGTTGGACGCACTCCCCATGGTATATTTATATGTGTGATGAATTAGGAGGGATGAACATTTCCATGACTGATTAGTATGATGTGATAATTTATTAGATGGATGTAGTTTTCCCTTATTAGAGGTAAATGGGAGATGACCTCAGAGTGATGCACTATCCCACCCATTGAGTAATTATTACACTATTTCATGTCTATGAACATCTCTTAGGATCTATATTTGATCCTCAATATATATGAACTCAAAAGACATGATTCTAAGTGATGTGGTGGTATATTAGTTTAACATTACACATCCATTTGGTGGTTTTATTAGGAATTTCTTGTAAAATGAGTTCATAATTTAGGAATATTAATTGTGTTATATTTTAAATAATGAAACTAATTCTTTGAATACTGTTATAATGACGAATGATTTGTGAGATTTAATGTTATAATATTCATGTTCAAATTTCATTTATTACAATAACATTTTTATAGGATGGATTTTATGGTTATTTTTTGGAAATAATCATTTGTATATATTTTAGGAGTATTATTTAGATCATTTACTATGAAAAATTATTTCATAAAAGTCCATGTTTTTATTTTCAAAATCATACTATTAGAATAAATTATAAATTTCTATCTTCAAATATTTTTATCGAGACAGTTTATCATTTTTTATGTTATTGAATTGTTATATTAATATGTTTATCAGTTGTGAACATGTTCAATCCAAATAATATGACTATCTCATAGTAGTTTAAATAAAGTTATGTCTATGTACTAATTTTTTTAGAAGATCCCTATGTACCCATTTTTACACATAACAAAAATAAAAGTCTACTTATTTAAATAGAGATAATTTGCATCATTGATGACGTAAGTAAATTTTTTAGTGCCTTAATATCGAATTATAGATGGGAACCCACATAATTTAATTTCCACATATATAATTATCCCAGAGGTAGTTTATAAAAATCATCTACCATACCACATAATAGAATTTGGAGGAGTATCCCACATAGCCAAATTGCTATGTAACCAAATGTACCCAAAATAGGTATAACCGAATTTTTTATAGGGATTCATGAAGAGAATTCATTAAAAATTCCATAAAGCTAAATTATGAGAAGCAATAAATGTACACTATTTACCCCATCCAACTGATGAGAATGTTTTGAGTCACATATCCTAATTTAAAATCAAGACTTGCTGATAATGAATCGTGGATGGGAACAAATATCTAGATTAGATTTGTACGATTTTATAATTATTGTATTCTGAAAAGGTTGAAGGTGCTTTTACAAAGTGCGTTAGATATAAGTTTTCACATGAAGTTGTTTGATTGAAATTGATAATTGTGACACTGGAATCACTTGAGTTGATATAGTTTGAGGCCAATGAAATTTGGACTACATCACCAATTTTAGAAGAGGATAATAAATAAATATTGATTTTATAATCACTAATGATGATGATTTGGTGTGACCTTAACCAGCGATGAACCAAGATCATTGAATTTCAATTTGGGTAAATCATTGTCTAATAGAAGAAAAAGGATGTTTACCACTCAATATAATCTATAGGAGTGCGGGTTAAAAATGGTTTTCCAATAAATAATATGATGGTTTTGATCTTTTTTCTCGATCTAAAGTGTAAATTGAAGAGGATTTGTTACGCCTTAGTGATATACTTTTTGGATCACAGATACATTCATAATTAGTGTTTATTTCAAATCATCAACATTTTATGATGAAATATGTATGTAATGTAACAAATATTACTTATTGATCATTTATCTAGTTGTTTTGAAAATTATATAAAAGAGTTTCTAGAAAACATTTGATGATGAATACAATTGATAATGATTTAATTGTCCCATTTAAAGTGAACACTTTTTTAAAGTGATAAATAATTTTATTTTGATAATTTCTTTAATGATTCATACAAAATTCAGTGTACATTATTGTTATGAATTTATGTATGAATCGTATTCTATGTTTACATATGCTTCGTCATAGTTAGAGTAGCTGAGAGATAGAAAAAATAAGTATTCAGCTATAGTAGACTGACCTGGATGTGTAGTCATAAGGTGTTTTAATTAATTACAATATTAAAAATAAAATACATATTTACATAAAAATTATACATAGTACGAAAATTTAATTCGTAAATGAAACTGCATGAAGATTATTATTGAGTGGTGCTAAAATTACATTATAGTGTAAAAGAGATAGACAATTGCAACATATAATTTGAAGTCAACAAATGAGATAGGAGAAAGTTATTTGAAAATTATTTAATCATAATTTTATAATAGGGATATATTCATTGTTGAAATAATTAATATAGTGTAAATAGAATCAATACAGAATAATCAGATTCTTGGTAAAGTGAAGGAAATCATATTTGAATGATAATATTTATGTCTCTCTATTATGGATTATTCTTTTATCAATCATTTCTATGTATTTCATGAAATAAATTATATTTATTTCTTCCATTTTATATAACTAAACATGTAACTTAGAATGGGAATAGAATGAATTGAATTTTTATATGGTTATTCTTAGTTAAATTTTTTATGGTTTTCCTCCATCGTATATTCACCTCCTTTTATAAATTTATATATCATTTCATTTATGGATGAAGTTAGAGTTGAATATTTTAGGTGGTTAAAAATTAATTCTTTTAAAAATTAAATAAATAGATCTTGTGAGGTATTTCAGGATGTACCAAGAATGTCATATTTTTCTAGTGTACTTATTTTTCCAATTCATTATGATCATGATTTATATCATACTTCAATAAATGAATAGAGAAGAGAAGAAAATTATTGAGTATAAATAATTAAAACATAAATAATTAATTTGGAAAAGGTAGATGCAATTATATTTTATTTTTTACTTATTTAAAAAAAGACATCTATGAAATTGGGAGATAAATTTGGGCATAAAATCCTTTACATGTCCTTTGGAATAATTGAGTATGAATATATAATTGGGAAGTTATTTTTGAATGAATTTATACAATCCAATTTATCCTAAAATGTTCTTTGGTTTCCAATGTCTCTAATAACCTTCTCTTCACACTACCAATATTTGATCAGATCACCTCCTCTAACAACATTTTTAATTTCCACTTGTAATATTTCACCTCATTTACATATATTTATTTTGTTTTTTTTTCTTGACTGGGAAAACAAATAATAATTATTTGGTGTTCAAAACATTATCAAAATGTTACTAGTTATTATCAGGTATATAAATAATTAATTTTTAATGTGTTCAACACCACTCAATTAATAATTTTGGAATCGTTTTTTTGGAAGGAATATTTGACCAATAATAAAATTAAAAATCTATTTTTTCTATATCTATTATATAATATTAAAAATCATTATTAAATCCTTATCAAAAATACATTTTGTGTTATTTTTTATATTTTTTTTCTTAAAATCATTTTAACTCAATGAAAAAATGTATATCATAATATTAAATCATATTTCATTAATGAAAACTACATCGTTCAGACCAAAATAATTTCTTCAATGATGATATAAAATATAAAAATAAATAAAACTAGAGTTCCGTGGTATAAAATGATCATCTAGGGGAACATTAAACATGCTATAAGAATATTAATAAGAATATGATTATGATTTTCCATCTCTGTGCTATTTTAAATAATAAATAATAAATATTTATATCCATTAGTTCTAAAAATAAAAATAATAGAAATAATATCTCTATTTTTCTATAAATTAACATATATACTAGTGGGTATAATTTAGAGTTCAATAGATATTTTTATAACATAGTTAAAAAAACCGTCTGAATAATATTTTTGAAGGGCATAATATGTTTGCGGTATTACGAGTTTCTTTATAGAGAAAGGATGAAAGATTATCTTAGAGCTTACATGAGGAAATAATTAATAATTGGGTTCATATCTTAAATTTAATTATTGGGAAATTTTATCTAATGAACACCATTAGTGATGTGTGGAATAAAATCACTGCATTTTTCAAGTATTACATTGATATCTATAATGAGGATTTGGATACACTAATGGGTCTTATTATACTTTTTTCCTATCAAACAACATTCTACATATCTCAAAAATGAAATATTAGATAAGGGTTTTACATTATATCATCATAAAATTACAAACAAGCCCCTTTGTGGTGATTTTTATGATATGATATTAGGGGAACATTTAAAGTATTTAAAAACATTTAAATAGTCTGAAATTAAAATAAAATGGAATATAATTGTTCATAGATATGAAACTCGGTCCCAGGTAGCTGTAGTCATTGAAAATTCACTTAGGGACTATTGTTATCATTGTTGTATAAGAGGTCAATATCCAAACTATTTTACCGAATTTTATATCTTTATACATCCTGAAGAGAGTACCTAAATTATTGTATTTTGGGATATAAAACTAGAATTCAATTTCCCCTTTTTGAATCAATAAAATATTTTATACAAATAACATATCAACGAATCATGTAAAGATCATGGCCTCTTAAAATAGTATATATATCCTTTATCAATTTAATAGCTTGGATCATTATTTTTTAACAAATTCAATACGAAATCCTAATATTAATATGTCAGTTTTAGTAAAATAAATCAATAGTTTATTGGAACATTTGATTCTAAAAATAATGAATTAGATTTCCAAAAGGATATAATTAATTCAAAAAGGGTTTAAATAAAATCATAAATCCATCATATTGATTTAAAAATGAACCAAATTCATAGGAAGTAAAGAGAATTCTAAAAAGGTAAGTTACCTTGAACAAAAATGATGAATACTAAAGATAATTCAAAGAATTTGACACCATAATTAGGTCTGAAAACTCATGAACACGTTAGTAAAAACCCTATGGATGTTGAACCTGATATTTTAGATGGGCCTAAAAATAAAAACATATAAAACCAAAAAATATTGTAATCTTGAAAACAATGAACAAAATTGAGAAAACATTGAATCTATTATTGAAAAATATCATATAAAAAATTAAATTATGTGGAATCACATAAATGGTGGAAATAAAAATTTTCAGTTTGAGGATAAGGTTAGTGAATGACATGATTTTAAGAATTATGATCCCCCCATCCCTTATAAAAAATATATTAAAGGTGAAAATTAACAATAATTATAGAAATTAAATTAATTTTTTAGATAATTCATCAACAATAATCCACTTTTAAAGTCATTGAATAATGTTTTATCCATTTTTAAATTTCCCATAATATTCTTAGATTTTAATATGTAATGGGGGGATATTTAATGAAATTATTTGAAATGGGGAATATAGTTCCATTATAAAAAAACAATCCTACAGAATTAAAATAAAATAAATAATTATTTCATTTATTGTATAACATTGTATATAAATTATTTAGAGAGTTATCTCCCTTAGATTTATTATGGATCATATATTTTTTCCATGACACTATATTTTCCAATTTTTGTATTCTATTTGTTAAGGTTGTCTTTTAGGGGATATCCATCTTTAATTTCTATTTAAGGACCTGAACATTAACCAAGGATCCTTGATCTTTATAACTGAATCATTTAATTTGTATGATGGGGTTTTAACCACAATCCATCTAATATTTTATATTTTATCATCCCATTAATGTTGTTTCTTGAATGAGATAATCCTCATTTTCAAATAATTCTACATGGAAATGTTTTTATCACAACTCATGCATATATTATATGGGATTTCCACTTTTATGCTTTTCAATTTTACCCATATTTATATTAAATTCATTTAAATGCATTTCTTATTTCATAAAATCTTATTCCCTAATACCAAAATTAATAAGACCACAAAACTTATTCCAGAAAAATATCAAATTGACCCTCTATCGGATATAGGTAGATGATATTATATTGATCACTGCATAAATAAAATTTTGAATAAAGATAAATATCATTGAAAATTATTTTATTGTGTCTCTAACCACATAAATGAATATGAGATATTTTAATTTACATATTTGAATGTTTCTTCAAATAAATTTTCCTGGTAGATTTTTCATTGATAAAATTTATAAATACCTGAAAAAGTGTTTCATTCCCCAAAAGATTATAATTTTTACTAATTTTCTTATTTTATAAATATTTACGTTATGAAACATTCACTATCATTGTTTAATAAATTGTTATATATGTGATATATATAATCTTATCTTGATTTAATATCCATTAAAATTATATTTCAATTATTTTTTATAAATATATTACAAAAGGCCCCAAATAAAAATAATAATTTTGAAAAGGAATGGTTTTCTAGAATACCTTAACAGTATACCTCAATTTATAATTAAACGTGATTCAAAATTGATAACTAGTTCATTATATATTCTAAAATTTGTATCATGTTGGAAAAATCCCATGATATCTTCACCAAAGTCATGTTGATAAAAGTAAATATATGGTTTTCAATCATCAAATTTAGCACCATACAAATGAGTAAGATTGATAATTTAATCCATAATTAAAATAAGTCAAAAAAATATATTTTCAACATTGAACATCAAATAAGAAATTGTAAGAATTCTTACCATCTATTGGCATACATACTAATATGTATACTCTGATCATACTGACCCTGATATTTTATATTTGATCATTATATCTTTTTCAAAAAGAAATAAAAAAACCTATAGCATGGGTTTATTAAAATATATTATAATACACTTAATACCTGTAATCCCCAAATTGAATATATGAAATTAATTGACAGAAAAAATCCTAGAAAGGGGAAAAATATAAAAAATAACAGGAATCTTTAATCTATATATTATATAGGGTATAATGATCATCATCATCATATCATAAAATCTAAATCATCATATTAGGTATAAAGAGATAAATTTATTGAAACATGGACTATGTAAAATGAATAATAATGAATATTTATAATATTGTGGTCAAATCCTACACATAAATTGTGAATAAATCCAGTAATATTTTTAAACTTGACATATGTTAACAAATACTCATTTCATAAAATCTGAAAACATATAGAATCATGTTCATGAATAATACACAAAATCACATAAACACATATAGAATTTCCTAATAAATTAATGGAATATATAATTATAGTCCCATGAATAAAATTGTAAAATGATAACAATGATGAATTCCACATGAAATAAAAAATTTACATCAGTCATAATCATCAAATAATACCTTTATATATGAATGTGTTCTATAGTGACATTAGAGATGATATGTTAATGAATATACTTGGGTATCCAAAAATGATAATGTAAAAAAATACATGGGTCATGAAATTGAATAATTTGAAATAATGTGATTATATTCCATATATAGATGAAGAATAAACATAATAATAATCAATGGTATATTTGAAAGAAGTCATTTTTAAAAAAAAATTAAGGTAGGTAAGATGAATTTCAATAAAGTAGTAAAAATAATATTACCATAAGAATAAAATTGAAAGAAAATAAATAAATATCAAATAAGTTTTTATAATAATCATTGTAAATAAATATAAGTTGATATGATAAACAAAAAATAGTCGTTGGTTTTGGGAGTCTCGTTACATTTTATCCTATTTTGATTCATCTTATTTAAACATCACATATATAAAAATTTTGATTTTTAAAACAATAATATGGAAACATATTATATTAAATTAGATTATTTTTGTTCAATTATAACCATATAAATTATTTATTTAACTTTTTTATAAAAATAGGAAATAGTTCAATGACATGTCTTCTTTGATTTATCCTATTTTCATTTCAGTTTTTTCCATCTAATTCATTGTAATTAATATCCATGAAAAATTACACTGAAAATATTATAATACATTAATATATATTTATAAATATAATTTATAATCCACAATAACCATACTTGAATGTATAATCATGGTTTTGACAATTTCCTTATTGGTGTATGGATTCAACCATTAATGGGACCTGTCTAATGATATAGAAATATATACACATTAAATAAATTGAAATACTTATAAACTTTCATAATAAAATTCATATTTTATATAATTATAAATATTTAAATAATTAATAAATAGAACAGATAAAGAGAGAGTATAAAGAATAACAAAGTAGAAAAGGAAAATATATAATGGTGAGTTTAACACTTCATAAAAACTTACTCCTTTGCAATGGGGATAGAAACATGGAGGGTTGTATTATAAATAATTAGTTATTTTCCTATGGTAATAAGGAGACTTATGAGGATGTAATTGGGAAGTGATTGGTATTTTATATGGAGATGGAATGATATTTTCCATGACAAGGGTGATGTGGTATTTATACTTGAGTGGAGTGGTATTTTTGTTTTATAAGTTTGGATAAAACACATTTGCAAATTAAACCTATAATTGTGTTATTTTTTTAATTTATGTACAATATTTTAATACAAATATTTGTTTTTTCATTTTTTATACCATTTATTTAGTGAATTTTTTAATTATTTAAAAATTTACAATGGAAATAATAAAAAAAATTGTTTTAGTGCAATACATTACATATTTAGAAATTGGATATTACTTTCGAGGTATATACATTATGTTTATAGTTTCTAAATGATCTATCTATCATATTAAATAAATTATAGGTCTAGATAACCGTTTTAATATTTATAAGTGTTTTATGAAAATAATTCTATATTATATATCCTGTGGTATTTTTAAAATTATATTCTAACAATTTATCTAGAAATTAATGTTTTCTTGAAACATAACAATAATTCACACATAAAAATCACAAAAAAATTGATTAAAAAATGAGATTCATTTTATCAAATTATTTTATTACATATATAATTTTAATATTTAATATAAAAATATTGGGTTGTCAAAATATATGAAATATAACATTTATTATAAGAACAATTTTAATTAAATATGAGTTTCTAATATTAATATTTTTTTGAGAAATTCAATATTATTTTTTAATTATTTAATTCATTGTAAATATTATATACAAGTCATCGTATTCTTCTAATTGTTATTTAATTATTCATAATGGTTAGTTTATTATTCTAATTATTTAAATTTACATTAATATGGTCATATTTATTTATAATTCCTATTAATGTCTCATATTTACTTCATTCATGATTTATTTCATTTCTTATAAATTAAATTTATTCATTATTTTTAAAATTTAAATTTTATTGATATAATTTTTTTTTCTTTTTTATATTTCCTTTTGTGGGTGTTATAATTCTAGGAGATTAAAATTATCCACGTATTCCTATTGTAGTTATATTAATTTTATTATCTTGATTTTACCTTTATAACATTTTAAATATTATAAAGTATAATTATTATAAAATTAAATGTTCTGAATTAATGAAATAATTAATTTTTTTTAAAATTTGTGGTGAATTTCTTATTCAATATTATACTGTTAACTTGAAAAATTCTTTATTTTCAAGGAAAATTACAAAAATAAATTTATGTTTCATTACACAGATAGGTGGTGTAAATTATGGTGACCCGGTAATTATTTAATTTTTCAATAACTATGTATGCACTTTGGATATATCTAGTTATTTTTTTTGAATGAAAAATGTTCAATATCTTATAATTTAACGGGGGTTTCATATAATCATTTAAATCATATGTATAAATATAAATCATTAACTAGATATGACCATTTCAATTAGTTAACTAAAAACAACTACATCCAAGGATAACACATCAATTATGTTTTGATATACCAAAATACATTACTTTTTTAGGTTATTGGAGACATATTTTGGATTATATTCACATCACACCAATACACACTACCTTAAAAAGTCTTATAAAATATACAATTTCAATTCAAGGGTTAATACCTTTTAATATCTTCTCAACTCTATATCGAGGAAGGGTTGCCCAGTTTTTAAACATGTGGGACTCTTAAATAGTTTACATACATGAATGGGTACTCAAGATTAGTATAGGCTAACAATGTTCCGTAAAAATTAATATTTAAATCATTTCTCTATTAAACCCGGCTTCTATGAATTTATTAAACACAAAAACAAATATGAGATCCAATCCATGATGTGATGGTTGAGGCTTTGTGTACCCAACATCTACAACAATAGTATTGAAATTTAAATAACAATAACATTCTATTGAAGTCATCCTTAATATTATATGTATTAAAAAATAAAACATATCAATGATATTATGTTGGATTCTTCTTATTATATAAGAGAACCATATTTTCAATAACACACCTCTTCTTTAACATAGTTTAGAAAAAAAATGCTAAATTTCAACATCATTATTCTCTTCATGACTATATATATTCTGTAGAAATAATATATTCAGTATATGTCTCTATTTAGAGAAATATTTTGAGTACAATTTATAATTTCATACAACACTTCAACCCTACAAATATTCCTTTAATTCAATATAGTCATTCAACATGTCCCACATAATTAAATGTGGTCAAATTCATCCAATGGATCGAATAATATATTTCAAAACTAGACATTATATTATTATTTATAAATTCCACTAGAATAAAAGAGACATTCAAGAAAATACATCTCACAGTGTGATACATTCACTACATAGTGGTCCCTCCATCTTTATCCATATTGATACGTGAACTCCTCATTTGTGACATGATCTTTAGTCAACATCAAAATTCAAAAAATTCATATAGTATATAATTTAATACATTTTCATAATTTTGTAATGGTCTTCCTTTAAATATTTTTCCCCTTGTTATTTTATATATTTATTACATAGAAAAGACTTATATCCTCAAATATCTATGTTTTTTGTATTTATTCAAAAAATTACTTCACCATGATGCATTCACACATTCCCAATATGGTATGTCTCTTCCCTTTTTATGAAAATGAATGTTAGTTTTGTTATAGTGTTTTTTATTAATTCTAGGGAATCACTAATTTTCATCGCCTTTTACAATGAAGTAGATTTACCTCGTACACTTCACATTACAAACTTATTAATCTTATTTACCATACCGTAAGGTGTAGTCATCGTCTTTATAAAAATAATTTCCATTTATCTAAAGATCATTCCACTTCATTATTTATTCTTCAACTACTTCCACTACAATGAAGTTTGAAATAACATAGCATTGGTATAATCCCATAGAATACCAAATCATAGTGTTTTCATTTACACTGTATTGAAAAACACTTTAAACTATTCATATTTACTATTCCATGGATACACATTCATTGTGTTATATAATTTTTCGTTACGATCAAACTAGAATATCCAAAACTAGTCTTATAGAGTTAAATGATTATTCTAACATGATAAACGCTAAATATGTAGTCTTTATTATTAATTTATAACCACATAAACAACCCCATAGTCATACCTTTTTGTTAAGTCAATGATTATGTGTCTGACAATGTTGTAGTGTGATGTTATCTTCCACCAAAAAAATAAATACATTATTCTATAAATGGAATAACAAAATCTAATATTTATTCCAGCACCGTAATATTGATAAATAAGAAAAGTTAATTTTCCATAATACCATATCAATCCATGTAAACTATATACCAAATTCTTACTATATCTATCTTAAAAATCCATATATATCCCTTCCATGATAACTAATTTTATGAATCCTTCACCATGCGTGGTTTCCATTTGTGGTAACCATTTTTATCCATATACATATACCAAATTATTTAATGTATTATCATATTATCTATAATTTTATTCAATAACCCCATCAATAATTTTCAATAAATCCAACATAAATCCACAGGATTGATTATAAATCTATTTTGATAATGGATTGCATTCTGGGGTATGGTAATGGTCCAAGTCATCTTCTTAGATCATACTAGGGGAAAATAATGATATTGCTACTTTGAATAGTTATTATATGGTGATGGATATGATATGGGGCCTCTATAGGATTATTCGCTGTGGATGAAATGTTTATTGGTTCCAAATATGATTATATTATGAAATGTACAATACGTTCTCACTAGATAAATTAATTAGGGTATAGTAGAATGATATTCTTGTAATCATGTGGTAACATAAATTTATTTCTTTCATATTATGTGGATTTATTTATTTATTTATCATTGAAATAAAAACATATATAATTATATAAATTAATGGTGCTTTGGTGGTGTCTTTCTATGTTTCATACTCACACCCAACACATTCTACGTAGAGGTTTTATAGACTTCATATCTTATATACATTTCCTAAAATATTTTATATAAGATGTCAAGATAGAGTATCCTAATGATATTATAGATATAGGACTGATAAGAGGATATGGATTTTAATATTTGGACACCTTCTTGTTTTTTAAATTTGAATTTAATTTTATGAATGACCAGCCTAGTGGGTTATTTTTTAAGATGGATATATGGGTGACCTTCTTATGTTCATTATTATAATGAACATAGTTTTATTTAAACTTTTCATCGATGAAAAATTCACAATATATATTTTTATTTTATTTTATTAGATGTAATTTCATTATTTATATGTTATTATATACTGGGTATAAAATTATTGTAGTCTACCAATTTTGTTTATAGAGCCATATCATTATATAAACATCTAAAGAATATTAGTAGGTGAATGATGTCTCTCTATATGTTTATATCAACATGGTTTGGGATGACCATGTCTTTTATTTTAAGAATGATATCATAGAATATTTTTAACTTTTATAATAACCATGACTTGATAGATGAAGATATAACTTTTAAAAATATCAAAATCTCTAGCTTGGTTCCTAGAGAAATCACTAATGACGAATGCCCATGTAACCTGATTTTTGGGGATTCTGTATTTTAAATTTTGTTATTTTAGATGATTGATCGTTAATAAATTATAATTGTTTTTATTATAAATTACTTATTTAATATATTTTTCATAGATAGATTAATGGTTTTTAGAATCATAGTTTGAATGTAAAGGGGAAAACGTTTTTATTAAAAAATGGATGGATAAATATTTATAGGGATAAATAATTTTAGATAAATGTTTTAGGAAAATAATAATGGTTAATTTAATGTAAAAAATGATTAATTATTATTTTTCCTAAATAATTAATTTGGGATAACTAAATGAGCCCCATGTCAGTGAACTTTATATGAATACAACTTTGATTCTATGGTTCTATTTATATACTCATGTAATGATGATATCCCTATAGTGGGGCAGTATAAGTATACAACTTCATGGGTAAAAATTATTACTTGAATATTATTTCATGAAAATATAAATATTCATACATGGAATTCCTTGCATTATAAGATCATATATGCATAGGATTATTTGGTATGGTTTGACACAAATATGTGTTTCTTATATGTTTTGGTAACCCAAATGTAAGTTTACTGGATACAATTAGTAGGTGTAACATCTTTAATATGTGTGGATATGTTAAAAAATCATGGATATGGAAAAATAAAATTTGTGTTATTTTCATGGGGGTAGTAACAAGGTTTAGAATTCCTTTATAATTCTCTTAAAATCTATAAATTTAAATATATTCAACTATGGATTATTAGAGTTGTACTGTTAACAAGTTACATGGGAGAATACACATATTTAAAAGTTTGGAGATGTTTATAGTTAGAAATATTGACAAGATATGAAATTCTAATGAAGAAATATATGGTGAATATATTCGACTTATGAGGGTTGTGAGAGTTTTTTATAATCCCAAATGAAAGATGACTGGTTTGGTAATGTTATTTGGTATAAACTAGGTGGAATGTGAGTGTGGATTGAAATGTAAGAGTATGTTTTGAAATGGTTAATGTGAAAAATGATTTTGGAATTTTCATATATATTCATGAAATTCATAATGAATGGAATTGTGGTTTTCATGATATACCATGGTATTGTTTTAATGTTTTAGGATATAAAATGGAATTCAATAAAAAAATTATTATAAATTCCAAGTTATCATGAAATGAGATCCTTATAGAAGTTCATTCATTGGAGGATGAAGTGTAATTCAATAATAATCTCAAAAGAGAAATGATCTTAAATTTTTAATAATATTAAAATATTTGAACACATCCTATAATGTAAGAGTGACTTTAGCTTATCATTTATGGAATAATATTTTAACTGGTATGTAGGTATTGGTATGGAAAATTGACCATTTAATTTTCAATCAACAGTGATAAACTAATGTAATGGATTCTTGTAGTTGAATATGAAAAATGTTTTTGGTAACATACATGGAAATATTTTGGAGGATAATACATGGGATGAAATACTTCAAAATTTATCAATAGAAGGTACTAGGGATTTTTCTTTGTTGGGGTATGAGGGTGTTACCATTAATGTAAATGAATCATTATTAGGGGAACCCTTAATAAAGAGTGGTTTAATGAATAGAAGTTATGATGGTAATTATTTTGGAATATGCATGTTTTATTTCTAAAAGTATAAGGTATGTGTGGAAAATATGATAATTTTCACAAGGATCTTGTAGGATAAGATATAAATTGAGTGTCATTTTTTCTGGTGACAATGTATGAGCATGATAATTGGTATATGGTTTCATCAAGAACCACTATATCATTAGAACCTTGATTAATTCTCCCAATATGGGTTATATTTTCAAGTTGAATAGGGATTTTGAGTAGGTTCTTCTATGTTATGATGTTTGTATGGTGTTTTTTATGAGATAATTATTTAAAAAATTATATTTTGTGGAGAATCCTATTAATAATGGGATATTAGACCCCTCAGTTCAAAAATTCCTTAAGTAAAAATTGGGCCGATAGTTATAGTGAACTCCATTAATGTGATATAGAGTTATCATGTGGGACATACATATATAAGAATTGAAATATTTATGAATTTCATAGAAAATACCATATTAGAAATTACATATATGATGTTTTATTAGTTTAAATTCCATAAAATCTAGAGATTAGTAAAAATATATTAAATTAATTAATATGAAAACTTATTTTTAATACTATATTCACTCCCAGAAATACTGAGATGAATCAATTTTTTAAATTAAGATTAATACAAAAAATAGAGCCTTATATCTAGGAAATTGAAAATGGTGTAGACATTAGTGAGTGGTTTGAATGAGACTTATGTTTTCAATAATTCCTTTACTCATGGAATGTGTATTAAGGGGAATATTGAATGTGAATTATATGGATGACTGATTCAATTTCAAGAAAATTCTAGTCATGTATATTTTCTATAAATGAGAGTGTAAACCATTGAATGTGGAATAACCATATTCAAGATAATGATACTAATAATTAGGTTTTTCATCAGTACCAGAAATTTATATATTATTTTCTATTGTTGGAATAGAGAATCTTGAGTAGGTATGATATAGTAAACATCATAGTGTGTGGCCCTAAGATATATTAGGTGAAACTGCTATTTTGAAAGATCTATAGATGCTATTGTGTTTGATTGTAAATAGAGTTATGATTTTTATATAGAATACATCATTTATAAAATCATTTTCTATTGTAACAAATTAAATTGGGAGATTTCATAAAAAAAGTGATTTATATGGATCGTCTGTAAGTTTTTCATGGACATATGTTGTTGGGACCTAATATAAAATGGTAAAATTACATTCCAATGAATGGTCATTAAGTTATTAAATCTATATATCTTATCCTTTTTGATGAAAGCTATATGTTTTGGAGTTGGTAAGGATCCATCCCATTATTGGTCAATGTAATTTAGTATAGGAGGACTCGTTTGGATCTGGAATAATTGAAATTTAAAATTTTTATACTTTGGTTGAGGTTTTTTTAATATATATTTGATGTTAAAAATAAATTATAAATTGTTTTAGGTTTCAAAAAAATATTTATGTCTATGGAAATGAAGATGATTATTGTATGAGGATATAATACATTATATACCATCAAGTTCCCCGTGTATGTGCACTAATTAAATTATTTTTATGGTATTTTTGTATAAAAAATACAACTACCATATTTATCCTAGAGAAATTTATGGGGACAATTTCTTGGAAGTTTTTTACCGAGGGAGAGTGCTCAAATGACCACTGAGTACATTATTCCCATCAACCAAATAACTAATAGACTTCAAGCTAGTTGTTTTATTAACAATTTATTCATATTTCGTATATTATAGAACCCAATCCCTAGAGCATTATTGAAATGAATGAGTAATGTGATGATACATGTCACCCATGTCTTTATCTATATTTCTATGTTCTAAATTCTTGGATGAATCATCAAATTTCAAGGATAGTGTTTTCTTAACAACTTGCATCTTGTTATTTATAGTTTCTCTTCTAGTTACAACTGCATCACATATATATCACAAATTCATTCCTTTAATAGATTTTTTATTTTATCATTAATGAGTAGGAATAAATAGATGTTTTAGTGTTAGTAATTTATATTTTTATATGGTAGGTATTTCTAAACACATTTAAAAATATCAGTTGTTTTTAACAGAATTTTATTCAGGATTAAATGATATCTATGTTTTGTAATATTTATATAAATAATGATGGGGTATGAAATTATATAATGCAATATGTATAGTATACTAGGTTGGGAATAAACATAACCCACATGGTCAGGTAATGTTATAAATACTCGACAACAATGTCTTGTTGCACATTGTCTAGTTACATATGACAAAATACATGGGGGTCTATAAGTGTGGGATATATTTTGAGGATTATAGGATAGAATATCACATGATATTTGGAAGGGTCAAGTGTGGGTAGGCATTATAGTGGATTTTTTTATTAATAATGATGTTGTGATGAGATAAATAAAATATAACCATTTGTGTTAAATAAAAAGGATTATGGCTTAAATAATTAGAATCACTATTTGTGGGATATTTGTGGGCTTGGGTATGATAATTGGTATGAAATTACAAATGTGGTAATGAATACCATTGTAAAGTGTTTATTTGATGTGTTTTATGGTTAGTCTAATGATTATTTTCATTCTTAAGGGAAACCCTCTAGATTTTTCTAAAAATTATTTTTATGGACCATGTGATTCAATTATGAGAGTATTTGTGTATTAAATATTTTTCCATATGTATGATTACATTTACAACATAACCGTTGAGAGATGTTTTAATCTTTATATAAACATGGGAATATATTTATTATGGGTTTTCCTTGCATTCTAATAGCTTGATTGGCTTTGAGTCAGGCCTTAGTATATGATGTATATGTTATTTTGATTTGGATTACATTGATAACAAATAATATAATCTTTTTAGGAGAAAATGTGTTATAATTTCCAAGATGGTAAAAGAATCATAGTAAATATGAAACATGCAAGAAATGTATATCATAGTTTGAGTTGATTTTTATATCCTATAGACATGGTGGACCTTGAATGGATTTGATGTATATGGTTGAATAAATTCGGTATAAATAAGCCATATGTTGTGTGAGTTGGAATATTTATATCTCTAGATACATGTTCCACTAACTTAGATATAAGTAAATAATGATAACTATTTTAGTTCTATAAAATTTTTGTGTGGTCCATGTCGGTTTTCATTAAAATCACAATGATTTGATTTAGTTTTCTTACAAGGTAGAAATTATATTTAAATAGTGGTTCATATTCTTTTGGTAGATGGAGTTCTATATCCTCTAAAAATTTCAACCCATGGGATAATAGTGAGTAAATCCACATTTTTTGTTTTTCTTTAGATAAAGAAACAATTTTTTTTACAAAAATTACTAATCACCATCATTGGTTGATGAAGGTAGGCTATGATGTTGTATTTTTATTGTAGCCCTTCATAAAAATAGTTTATTACTTTTGATTATGAGTGATCAATTGTTTATTTGCATTAAAATTATAATTTTATACTGTGATGTATAATTAAGGCTCTATTTATCCTACTGAGTGGTATCATCACATCCTAAAAATTAACCGTTGTAGATGTAGAGAACATATGTCAAATAAATAGGTTAGTGAATATGATTTTTAGATGATTATGATGGAGTAACGTTATAGAATTATTGATATGGTATTTAGGAAAAGATAATTATTTTATCATCTATATCTCTATATATATAGTCTAATTGTCCTTAATTATTGATATTAATGTTAAATATATGATATTTTATACATAGGGTTCCAAGGGTACAATTTCCCCACATCATGTATAAATCCTAACATCTAAAATATAGCCTTCGTATATGGGTAAGATAATATGAAATCACATAGACTCTATCACTTGGTTCTATTTAGGAGAACTAATTTGGTAATATTAAAAATATCAATATGATAATGAGTGCTTCACTTTATAGTTAAAATTAATTTTATAAGGAATTTTTTATTGAATCCCCTATAGAATACCATAATGGTTACTTTAGATTTTCAATTCTACACAGAGGCAAATTTTTTATTTTGGGATTTACAAGAAGTTATGGATGTTTCTATGGATTTTTATTAACATAAAATAAATTTCTCTATTATTAAAAGATACATAGAAAATTATAATGGTTACATTGAAATTTTATTCAATTCAAGAAGTCCATATTTGATTTAATTATCCATAGGAAATTATAACGGTCATTTCTAAACATAAGTCTATATAAGTGGTTATTTATTTGTTTTTTGGGGATCACAATGAAGAATAAAATCATTTGACGAGTGTGTTAATAATGAATGAATATTCTCTATTAGAGAATCCATAATAAAATTGAAAATTTTTGAAGTGATGAAAAAAATGTTTTTGATTTATCATATATTAATATTATGGGAATAAAAAAAGATATATTTTTTAAGGGGTGTGACTGTATTTTAACCCATATAGAGAGGCTAGAAACGAATCCTTAAAAATAAGTTAATAGTTTTAATACATTATTTATGTTCAAGGAATGTAGCTTAATATAATGTGATAATTTTTAAAAATTAATCTTTATTACCTGATATATACTATTTAATAGAATTTGAGAAGGGTATAATAGTATTCATTTATTTAGGGTTATGAAAGAATATCAAACTCTTTTTTCATTAAACTAGTGTGTTCAGGAACCGATAATATGAGACTATATTGTATTGATATATGAATGTGGTTTACATATGATAGGGTTATATTTTTTGAACAATATATGAACATTGGTGAGGTAGATGACCTTACCTAATAGAGGATCTAACACACTATAACATATTAAAAGGTACTGCGTTGAGGTTATGTGAGCATTTAGATAAATTGGGAGATATAGTGGGCTTTACACAATATTATATCATTGTATTCCTTAACCTATGTGAGATTAAAAAATTAGATTTATATAGGAAAGGGAACATGATAACATTTTGTTAGGGGAATGATCATTTTGATGGGGGATGTTCTTATTTTCATGGAGGGTGGGTCCTCACTATGATGAATTGTTTACACTAAAACTTTCATGATGTGACATATTAAATAATATAATTTTAATATTGTGTATATATCCTTCCTCTATGATGGTTTTAGATTCCATGGGTAATTATAGTGTTAGTAATACATGAAAACTATGGTGAGATGGTTCTAACCTATATAATCAATGTAGGATTTTGTTTCATATATGACACTTTATGAATTGGTCATCCAAATAAATGTTGACTTAAGTTTTATAATTCACTCTCTATATAGAAGACTCATAATTAACTCCTTTTTATATAATTTATGAAAATAATATATTTCAAAATAATACATTTTATTATTTATTCAGAAAATCACCTATAAGGGTTCAGGTTATCTTAATGAAGATTTAATTATTTTCATACATAGGTTAGTTTCACATTTTATTTATATTAGTTTCCATTAAATTTCTTGCAAAATGGAATATTTATATGATAAATTTGATGATGCACTTATGTTAGAACTCTATAAAACCATTATAAGAGTGATTATGGTAAGGTTATGAACAAAAACTTATTTTTATTTAGCTCCAAACTTCAAATAATCTAATACATTCGCTCACAACATATATTTTTTAAAAAATAAGCCTTTTTCATTATCTAGATTTGTTTGGAACATTTTAAATGGTTACACCCTCTATAAATTAGATTAGCTATATAATTTATACGTTTATTTCTTATAACATATTGGAATTCCTAAAGACCCAGCCAGAATCAAATGACCTAATCATATCCCATTAATTTTTTTTAAAAAATATTCTTTTATATTATTATTTCACTCAATTTTAGTACATGTAAAATTACCTTCAAAATTTATTTTTATATTTCCTATTAATATTCCTTCACTATAGTACCTACTATAGTGACACCAAAATTCCTTTTAAAATAATTTAGATATTTTCTACTCCTAGAATTAATACAACAATTTAGTATATATGGTTACCCAGACCATTACACTAGACTATGATCAGTGCCTTATTTCTAATGTTGTTATTATTTTCACTATAAATGTTTATTAAATAAATTAATAATTGTGATTTTATTTTCATTAGTAATAAAAATATTTGAAAAAATGATATATCTACAAATAATAGTAATAACAATAATGATTAGAAATTTTTTAAGTACATATAACATTGTAAAAAAAACATGCTCACACAGATACACCTAATATTCTAATTAGTGTAGAATTCAACCACCTCAAATTTATGTATTATAACCAATTGATTACATGAATATAGTTTGAATTAATTTTTTTTAACAAATATTATGGGGATTTTGTTTTTAAACTAATACAATAGGTTCAGGTTCAATGTTATCTAAAACATTCCCTGATTAACATGATGACTTATCCCAAAAATTGGTTGATCAATCAGTAATATCAATTTCCCATTAGGTTTACTTCCCCACTTCACGAACCCATAGAATATTAATTGATATTATTTTGGAGGGTTTTCATTTCCCACATTCCACCATATATTCCCTTCGAGTTCCCAATTCCATAATAAGCCATTGAATGATTGAAAATTCACATCCAATGACCCACCTACCACCACAAAAATATATTCCTTCTGTCTCTTATACAACCAAAAATGGTTATATGAGTGAAATTCCACAATTCATTAACATATTTAAAATATTATACTCTATAATTGGGAATATATATAGAAATTAGAAAATAGAACTCAACACATCAAGATATTTGTCCCCAAGTCTAAACAACTAGATTATGGCCTAATTGAAAACACTCTTAAAACCACCATAGCCACCACAAAAAAATAAAAATAATAATATTAATTAGTAACTAATAATATAATATATTAAAATAATTAAATTATTATTAAATAATATGATAATAAAAATGTATTGTTGTAATTATTTACAATAAAATTTAACAATGTTTATAAATAAAAAGGTAATTATCATTAGTTAATACTTATAATAATTAATTTTAATAATTTATATTTATAATAATTGATTACATTAAATATCACCGCAACATCGCTATTCATTATCAAATCATTCAATGAAGAAAAAACTATAACCTCAAAATTTATCTCTCATAATTAAAGTGAGTCCCTTAGGTTCCCATGTAAGCTTATCTTTAAAATTGATTTG
Organism: Viscum album; assembly: GCA_963277665.1. NCBI lineage: Eukaryota > Viridiplantae > Streptophyta > Magnoliopsida > Santalales > Viscaceae > Viscum > Viscum album. The sequence continues at coordinate 2,101,460,223 of OY728140.1, read as the reverse complement.
ACTAAATACAAAATTAATAATTCTGAGAGGTCTTGGGGGGGGTTAAGTGGATTTTTCTAATCTTTTTTTTTCAACAAAAGTAAAACAAAGTTATTATACAATCCATGTTGATCTTGGGAACTTCTATTGTGAGACAATCTATGATAAAATGCCAATGGATGGGCATGGTCTTAGGTATGAGATAATGGTATTCATCTTATTGACCATGATAAGAGTTCCCATCACCATGCTATGGTTATCTTCATTATGGTTAAAAATATACACACTTTTTACACAACAATATAGATTGATTCCATGTCTAGTATCCAATGAATTATTTTTTCAAGGAAACCACAATTCAATGAGAAACATCAGTTTATGTTGAATTTCTTCATAGAATTTGAATCAAAAAATTATGATACTAAAATTATTGGGGGAATTTATATCTATTAACAAAGACATGTGTGATTTTTATAAGTTTATTATTAATGTGTCTTACACTTGATTTCCCATCAAATAAGTCAATTTTCCAAAATGTCTTCCGAGAGTATCCAAGAAAACCAATTCCATGAATTTTTGGTGATGTTCACCCTTTTTCAATTAGGGTATTAATATGACTAACTATATAGTGGTGTCATTTTTATTGATCAATATTCATGGGGGGTCCTCTATCGTTATCCATTGTCATCATTCTCAAATTGTTCTACATTTCATCCATTAATGTCTTATGTGTCTTTATATATTGGTTCATTCTCATGGTATACATCATAATTATTGTATATTTTATTGAATTGGTTTATAAAAAAAGAGTTCTAAATATATTTTATATCTTTATAGTATAAATCTATCTTTTTTTGAATCAAATATGATTTTAAAATGTTGATTATTGAATAATTTTTTTTACCCAATTTTTGTGCGAGATGATATTCCCCAAATATGAGTTTGAATCTAAAATGTGTTTTTCATGAATTATTTTTTCATCATGTGTCATGGTGAAATAGTTTAAAATATTTTGTTCATGGTTTATGTAAATGATAAAAAATAGAACATTGGGAACCATCAGTGCATTGGGTTATGGATATATAAAATCTTTAGTTACTATGGAACAATAAGGGGTTAAGTTGGTGATACTCATAGACAATATAATCATGTGGTATCATTAACATCCAAATTATCCATATATTATTGTTACATGTTTCACCAAGTTATGTATTCTAATCAGATAGATCACATTTGTTATTTGTGATTTGTTTTATTCTTGTATCATCATATGATTGTCCAATTTTTTCCCTTTGAGATAAATAATATTTTAACTATTACCCAATTTTTTATCATTCCTTGTCATTTCCTCAATATTTCACACACACATTGTCTTGACCTGAATGGATGTAATAATTCTTGTATGGGGAATTACTCACATTATTAGGATACATTGTATTGTGTATTATTCATAGAGATAGAAACACCAAAATTATCTCACCTATGTGACAACCTAATGACCTATTTTATAAAGGCTATCAATGGGGTTTTTTACCACAAATTGGTTGAGGAAAGTTAGTTCGAGATCATTTCACCATATTGGGTACAATTATTACAACTCCATATATATCTTATAGATTTATGTCATGTTCATGAATCTTTCCGAAATCTGATTTTTGGAAAGGATAATCCCATGTTACAATTATAATATTAGAATGTGTATACATAAATATTTTTTTGATTCAATGTTCTTTCGTAAATATGAACATTCATTTTTATCAGGTATAAGGAATACATGGAAAAAATTTATATATCAAAGGATTGCAATCATGTTTTTTATAAATTGATCATCAATGAGATTAAGGAACTATTTTTTAATGCCACATGATAGGGGAGACTAGAATTTATATCAATCCAGGTGGGTGAGGATTATTTCATTGTTAGGATTAGGAACACGGTGGGGATTCCAATTTATCATTATGATTAAAAATAGTTCCCACATATTTTGGTGGATCATAATGGGATGATTTGAACCTCTTAAGGTCATTTGGCTAGGAAAGATATTTATAGATTAAAATCATAGAGTACAGAAAAATTGAGAATGGTTCTTACAAAATTTTGGCATTGATATTATGCAGTAGAGGCCCTATATTATTTCTATTTTTTTGAATATATTAATATTAATTAGACTACCTCAAAGGATCTCTAAAATGATAAGATAATAGGACCTATATGGTTTTTAGACCTTTGGGTATGTGCATGAATTTATCATGAATCTGTGACAATAAATATTGTAGTGGATAAATTATGTTGAGTTTAAATAATTGTGAGGTTTCCTAGGTATCAGGTCGAAATAAAAATAAAATCCAACATAGTTTTAGTAACATGGTTTATGGTCATATTATAGAACAATGTTGTGTAGTTTAAATGCATTCAGTAAGGATGTTGTGATGTAGTTTGACGTCATGTGACTAGAGCATTTCCAAAACAATTTAACATCATGTTGTGGGGAAATAAGGTACATAAAATATGATATGAGAGATGATAGAGTTGGTATTACATGTTAGACATACTCTATGGAAGAGATTGAGACATAATTCTATGGGGGAGTGCAAATAGGGTATTTTGATAACTCTAGTAACAAAATTACCATGAGTCCCTAATCCCACTTCATTCATATGAATTGTGATATATACTAAAAATCATTAAATAGGTTGAAATTAATTAATACAAAATTGGATTTTAGAGCTACAGATGAATTATCCATATTCTTTCCACCTGATGTATGAGGAGGGTATTTAAAAACTAGTAAAAATTCCCTAAGGAATTACACTACCTTAGCTGATATTATTTTCAAAAAATCATGTTGTATTGAGTCCCTAGTTACAAATGGTAGTCATTATTTTAAACAATGTGATGATACCATAATTTATTGAGTAAAAGTGGGGGATATTATTTTCCATGGGAATACATGATTCCAATAGGGGAACACTGGTGTTCTCTTTACCATGATCGTGATGATTTGGTAGACATGTTGATTGATGAGACATGTTCTTCCTTGAGACATAATCATTTATGAGAGTGGGCCACTAGGAAACATCACGAAGGGATAAGATACACATAAAATCTATTTGGTTGGATAATACTGACAGTAAGGAGAAAAATAAAATAGGGTTCCCCTATATCCCATATATTTCTTACTATGTGAAATAGGGGGATAGTAAAGGGTGTCCTTCATGAATCACATTCTTCGTGAAGGAGATCACTACATTAATGAGGGAATATATGATATTATTCTCCCATAATGGATTTATTTTTAATAAATATCTTTTTACAATAGAATCATTTGTGGAGAGTATATATCTCTTCTATTACTATGTGGTTATAACCTATAATTTGTTTTTTGTAAAAAATTTTAGGATTATATAAGAATGAAAATTCCTTTTTATTTCTCTGTTTAATTATATATCTCTATATCTCTCAATGTACATGTGTTTATATCTCAATTGTTTATATATAATTGAAGATTTATTTTAAGTGAAAAAGAAATTTATTTACTGATGTGGCTTGATATATATGACGGAATATGATTTTTGTGTGTCATGTATGAATTCAAAACTCTAAAAAGTAAATTTTCATGATGAAATTTGTATATCACTACCATTATATGAAAAATAATTTCTTATGTGGGGGTGCAGGATCAACACCTCAATTTGTAAACAAATTTAATTTATAAATGGATGGGGGATTTATAAACCCAATACTTTAGGTGAATTGAGTTATTTAGCATTGTACTTTAGTTGATATAAAAAATGGGATAGATCTAATATACATTTAACTTCCTTTATAAAAATATAGTCAAATTTTTAATGTCAATTCAGTAAACAATTAGTTATCCTTTTTCTGATATATTTATTGTTCCATTAAAATTTTAATTGTATCAAAAAATTTCCCCTCTCAAAATTTGATTCATTAAAAATGAAATGAATAAAATTAAAAGAAATAGTATTGGCCTATGTAGAATTTTATCATTATATTTATAATCAAGGAGGGGAAAGGTGCATCAATACAATGGGTTCTTGGTGATTTATTTTGAACATTATGCATTGTTACACATTGTGATAAACATTATGATCGCATTCAATATTCCATTTAACCTATACATCATAAATTACGGTCAAAATCCATTTAAATATATGATAAATACATAAACGTATAGTATTTCTTGTACTTTTTATGTTCCAATATTGAAATTTATTACATTTTGTATGAAATTCATAGTTTACGTGGAGATATATTTGGTATATGGTTCGTATAATGCCTATTGTGTTATGAGAAATTATAGATATTGTCATAGTTTCTAAAATTATCTCACATTTAGTAGGTTTTGTTGAATTCACTACAATTTTGATTTTATATAATAAATGAATTCTTGGATATGTCGTTGATATAATTAAATGTATGTGTTTTAAAAAATAAAATCAATCCCGTGAAATGTTGAACCTGGACACCTGTCTTGTTCTATTTCTCTTAGGAAGAACCAATTGAATAAATATTCATCAAAAATTCCAAATTACCAACAATACAAAAAAAATTCCTCTATATAATTATGGGTTGATTGAATATTCTCTGATTATAGATGCTCATGAATTGATTTCATAGAATTTATCAACATTTCCACAAACTATGTTATTGAAAACATCTCAACAACTTGTCAGATTATCAAGGAATCATGCTAATTGTGTATTTTAATTTTTATTATCTCTTTATAGACTCAATACATCCATGAAATATCCAAAAAACTTATTATAATATATAATTGATCTATTTTCATTTTCCGATGTGATAAATTAAATGAAGGTTGGTGTTTAGGGTGGGGCATATGGTCTTGTAATAACATATATGATTAGTGCGATTGGTTTTTTCTAGGTGCCTAAATTCTAAAATGATATACCTAATCAATTTTATGTATTTTTTATCACAAAATAAAGATTTTTTAATTTAATAGTTATCATCGAATCCGGATCTTCACTAAATTAATTACCAATTAGCAGAAAAACACAAAACCATTCTATGAACAAATCGCTAAATTTGTGGTTTGATAGTGTGATATCTATCAACTGGGATAAATCCAAATACATTGGAATATTTATGATGATTTACTCTACATTAGATAAAATTTTTCATGATGGACATGATACATACACACTCGGAAGATGATTATTTACCGTGGTAGAAACCTTTTATTTAAATCTATTTATACCAATTATATTATCTCATTTAATGAATGAGAGAAAAAATGTTATACTAAACAAGATAAGGGCCATTTTAATGTTCACAAAGACACACCCAACTCAAAATCATTAATATATTCAATCTTAATGATTTGATACACCAGTAGAAGGTCAATTGAATACATAGGTTTATAATATTCAGAAAGATGTGACATGAAATATTCATATTTAATTTTTTTCACTATGTTTTAATGTGGATTTACTTTTTAGGTATAGATAATAAACATGGTGTTAAGATTATAACATTATTATTATTCTAACGCACTTCATGTATGTCCCATAACATTATTATACCCACTATTTATAATCATTATAGGTTATTGAGTTATATACAGGAAATGAGGTCTCCCCATCACATTCCAAAACAATTCCAATTTATATATCTATATATGGAAGAACACATTCAGTTGTATGAATATTATAACTCTAAAATAATTCCCCATTATAAATATCACCCCATATTTCTCAATTTGGTTATTTGTCATCCAATATACATGGATTTAAATACTATTTTACAATGTTTATTAATCTCATTAAAATTGTTTTTTACCCCTACATGTTTATTCTAGGATAATAACATCTAATATAGAAGGAGTATCCAAAGAGTGTTCTTATATTATATCATTTTGAAATCAGAATATATGACTCAAATAAATTCAACGATCATTTTTGGACCTTGCTGCGGATATTGTTTTTTAGAGAAAATTTTATTACTAAATTAAACAATTCCATTATCTCCTACTAATATTAGGAGTGTGGAATATCTAGTCATACTCCATCAACATGGGTTGATTCTAATTAATGTGGATACTCTCATTAAAATGACACAACCATACACAAATTCTATGACCCACATCTCTTTGGGATATTTTAAATCATGATCTTTGTATTACATATATAAAAAGATAATAGATATAGTTTGATGGTCAAATAGTCCATTGACATCCAACAGTCCCTTACATACTCTCCTTATTGAACTGGTTTCTATGTCAGATAATCATGTAGCTAAACATTCCAAACATTATGTGGAATATCTACCTTTTTAATCAAAATTGCATTGGGAATGGTTCAAAACTTGTATTTTTTATTAGGGTTTTTTGTTTTGTTAATGTGATTTATCTTTCTAAAATAGTGATGAAATATTCAATAGTATGTGTCATCCCTCCATCATCATTTTCCAAAAAAAAATCAATTATAATGAAATAAAAAAATTCCCTCTTTGTTTATACATCCAGTTAAATCTAATTATTTCTTAGAGAACCATACATTAAGAAATATACATTTAATAATGATTACATATATGCTGGATCCAAATTAAGAAATTGAAAACAATGATGCGATATAATTTTATTTGCACTATGTTTTTTCTATAATCATGAAGAATCATATAGATATGATTGTGGAAAAATTAAGAGGCTTAGCTTACTGTTATTTTTTTCAAATGTGATGGTTTTATTACTAAAATATATATTCTCTCATATATCATTTGATTTTCTCTAGATTGATAATAGTGGAGCAAGAATGATACATCATTAAATTTGATCTTTTAGACAATATCATTGATGATCCATAGATTGTTAAAATAAAGCTATGATATATTTTTTCTAAACAAGAAAATATTCATGATTGTATCTTTATGCAGTGTATATAATTATAAGAATATGAGGATTTTGATTAATGTTTTATGTTTCAATTACAGTCATCAAATAGTGGGAATTAATTTATCTGAATAAGAATACAGGATCTAGGTGATAATATTAAAATAACATTCACATTGGACAAAGTGGAATCTATAAAATGAATGAACCCTCAATAATCAATCAATACATATTATCTAGGGTGTTTTAGTCTTTAGGAAAATATTAAATGAGTTTTCTTGTAGTTGTATATATTTTTCATTTATAATTTATCTCAATAATAAGAATATATTTTATATTGTCGACATCCCTACATCTTCATGCTGATCAATGAATGAAATATCGTAGTTTTGTATTTTTATTTGTCATTATTTTCATAGGTTCTATGTAAGAGTGATTATATCTTCATAATAATCTGTGGAACTTTAGAAAGTAGAACCATCATGATAATATGATACAATTTTAACATTAAAATTAATAAGGGAAATATAGATTGTGGTTCTCTAAATTACTCATTAAATTCATAAATATAATCCTATGGGTGGATCATTTATTTGAATAATTATATCCTTATATCATAGTAACCCTCTAGATAGTTAGTTTTGATGGATGATATAGTGTCAATTTATTTAATGTTTTTTTAAATAAAATCGAAAATGATATATTATTGACATAAAAATGCTCAATGATTTTTATATTATTGGGTAGTTGTTATTTATGGGTTTGATGTTTTCACATTCTATATACATGTCTATAAAAATCTTTTCCCATTTATGTCATCATTGACACAATTTTATATTCCTAATAAAATGATGACTTAGTGGAAATGTTGTTTTTTATATAACATGTTCTGTTCATTCTTGGTTTATTATGCATGATTTTTCATATAAAAATATAAGGAACATGACTAGTAAAAACATAATTGGAATTTGTTTTCTATAATTTCATTTACAATTTTAATCCTAGTGAGTCCCATGTCACATTCCTTAGGCAGTTTAAGGTCATGAAGGTCAGACCAATGAATTTCATAGTTAATGTGTCTATATATTTTTCTATTGGTTACTACAGTATTAGATTAAAATGATTTTTCCAGTAGTTCCATATAATTTATTCAATAAATAAACTAGTTTATAAATGACGTAAATTTATAAAATATGGTTTTATTGATGTTGGAAACTCATGTACCTGATACCTAATCAGATTAAAAAATTCATTAACAAAAATAATATTGAATTTTAAAACAAAGTTCCAAAGTTTGATAATTTTAATTCAAATGAACAAGATAGTCTGTTATTCATCAACAAAAAAAATGGGTATTAATTTTTTGGTCATGAATTTCAAATCATTTTTTTACAAGGTTTATGTTCACGGGACGAGGTTTGGTTGTTTTAATCATATCGAACATTACATTTCTATCATAGAAATGGATAGGACACAGAATTTTTTAATAAATTGGTTGTTAGATAAAATAAAATAATTTTAAAATTTAGTATAAATAAAAAAATCTAAATCCATAAATATGTATTGATAGATTATGATACATATTCTAGTTATGAACACATAAAATGATTTAAAGATTAATTATTATGTAATAGTGACAAGGTGTCTGGGGTTAAAAGAACATCCTCTTAAAAATATTCGTCTACCTTATTCTCCATGTTAGGTGTACATATGTATATACATACCTTTTAAATAATATGCATATTTAAAACCCAGGTGTCCCCTGTAATGATTTGTGCTTATCACCAAGAACTAAAAAATATTTACGAGGATTGAAAAAATATTTTCATGATATATATTTGTTGATATAAGAACATTAGAAAAGGAATCAAACACCATGGTAAATATATAAATTTTAATGGAACTCATATTCAAGATGGGAATGTGTTGTATATAACCAATACCACCATGTCATCTGTATTGATGAAGGTCTTGTTTCTTCAACAAATGGTTTGGAATAATTACCCCAATGGGGATCCCATGACAAGAATGTCCCAAAATAATTTTTGAACATGTGTGGAAAATTAAATCCATATCTGGGGGTTCTCAAATATAATTTGTTGGAATAGAACATGTATGCAAGGGATGACCACAGACCATATTCCAAAATTTTGATTCATCTTTATATTAACATGGTGTATAATTATTAGTGTATTTTCTTTCAATGAAAAATATTCCTTTAGTTTAAAGTCTACTGATGGTGATGGATATAAATATAAATATAGGGGGTTTAGTATGAATAGATAAAAAATAATTTTAATTTTGTATTTGGATACTCTATTCATTGATACATAGGAGGGTTTTTGGAGGTCCATGTTTCTTATGAAAAAATTTGTGTTTCGTGATAATTAATTGTTTAAAAAAAATTTAGATAGTTATATATGAGGTTTCTATGGCTTTGTGATTGAGATATTTTCATGTTGTAGGGACCAAACCCCATGTGGATATCATAGAGACATCAGTACATAGATATAAATAATATGAATCGAAAGGGACATTTTATTTGCTTCTGGTTAGGCCTAAGATAATGGATCTAGGTGTTTCTATATGTAATGATGGAATGAGAATCATGTCCCTTTTAGATTTTGAAAGTAAGTATCATTTATAAATTTGACATGAATATAAGGGATGGTATTTTTGTTTTTATACAATTTTGTTAGGCTCGTGATAGGGGTTCTAGGTGTCAATACATATCTTGTATTGATTGGAATCAAGATAAATAAAGTTTATTAAAATATGTTCCATGTATCAATTTATCTCATGTATAGTATGGTCACTAATTATCTAAGGAAAAATGGGTTATGTTATTATTATTTCTACACTGGAAAAGATATCATAAAAGGGAGAAATATTCCGCATGTAATCAAATAACATAATTTGTTTATTGTCATTAGGTATATATAGTGACCACATACTCTAAGGACATGCAGTAGGGACAATAATTGTGCAGTTTAACATCATATGGTATGTATATTGTCCTTGTAATTTATTATCATGCTACAAGGATGTGTGTGTTTTGTATTTTAATGAATATTGTACATGTTTTATTATGTATATGTTTCAATTTTTATATCTTGTACTAATGGTGTTGAAACTAAAAGAATAATTTATTGAGAAAACTTGCATTTTTTACTTTTGTAACATGCTCAACATATATTCTAACCATGGAAGAAGATCCATTGGCGTATACTTAAGTATAAGATTAGGACCGTATAGTTTTTCTTCAATTATTAGGGGATTATTCTTGGATAATAATTAAACATTAAAATAATAATCCAAATCACCTTTGAGAAATGAACCCAGTAAGACAATCTTAGTTAAGTCTCAAGATGCTCTTTTTGTATCAACATATTTAATGTGCAGAGTACATATCAAATTCTCATAAAGAAATTCGAACTTATCCAATCCCTCATAAGATATAATTTATATATACAACTATTTGGAATGGAATAGTAGAGTAAATGTAAATATACATCAATCTGTAGAACCACTAATACCCCATAGATAAGTGAAAATAAGGTTACTCATGTAGCCATATAGGTTGTCGTCCGATAAGACCGCAAAATCTGTAGAACTTTTTTAGGAAACAATTTCTAATATTTTTCACAATATTCTGGAAGATATTGGATAATTCATTTTTTATAACATAAATATATCATTGTTTCTCTACATGGTAGCAAGAATATTAGATACTCATAATTTCATATTATTAATACTTTATATTTTTGAATATAAAAAATATCTTCCATTATCCATAAATATTATATGTTGAACAATGAATCAAGTAATATTGTTTTTATTATAAATTCAAATGATAGACCATGTTATAAATTAGTTAATAGATATATACTCATCCCTATTGAATAATGATTCATTATATGTACAAATGTATGTGAACTTCCCCTATGATTATAAGGGGATTACCTAATGACATCGATCAAAAAAATAGAAAACGACCATTAATACTTAATGATATTCAATAATTTGGTGTTATAATATTCATGTTGTCATGATCATACATAATTTTTGTTAGGGAATTCCACAAAATCATATGAAATAAGTGGAAAAGTATACCCAACCCTCTTGATCTGATAGAAAATATAGTTCCATGGATAATGAATGTCACAAGAACATCCACAGGCTTCCTACATGTTAGGTATAGTTTTTTATCTTTTAATTAATATGATAATAATGTGAAAAAACCTTCAATTTTAGAAGATATTCTAATATTTCGGTCAATGATAATGTGTGGAGTGGACTATCGATTGTTTTATAGTCCCTTTAAGATATCATTCTTAAATAAGAATCCCATTTATAAGGTAGTTCAATATAGGGTAAATACATTCTTTTATATGACTATCTATTCCAATGGTTTTGGTTACCTAATTAATATAAACAATATAGTTTGCATTGAATTGTTAAAATAACCATGTGATGTGTAATGCTAAATATTGTTTTATCCATATATAGATAATTGATAGTTGTAGATACATTATCAAATAATTTCACTTGAGAGTTTTATAAATGTGGGAAACCTTTCAGTGTTAATATGAGAGTAATTATTCAATTATTTTTCATACATTATCTAATAGGGAATGATGTTCTCCATTCATGATATAATATTTTACAACAATAATATCATTTACAAACTCTGATTCGTGTTATAATTTTCACTTAGATAGTATTATATGAAATTCCAATTCATAGAATATAAAGATGGATTGTAATTCAACCTCATATTTAGTCTCGTGTTCTAACAATAAGAAGGAATAGAGAAAACTATTTTTGGGGAGATATGGATAACTCCCATAAATTCTTTATTGAATTTTTTGTTTAATTATTTTCTTTTTAGGATACTATAAAATCTTTATAAGGATATATTATAAGATTGGGGATAGTATTGAATAGATAATAATTCATCGTTTAGAAACTAACTGTATTGTGGTTCATTTTCTATAAAACTATTCACCAAAAGAAATTATACTAATGCATATACATTTGTGTCCTTTATGGTAAGATGTAAATGTTAAACTATGATAATATGACTATCCACAGAACCAAATTTCTAGTTAACATATGATAAATAAAGATATATTTTAGTTTTCTTATGAGACAAAATGTCGAACTCAAGGTGTTTCTATTAGTCCCTCATCATCTAGGCTTGAAAATTCTATATTAGGTATTTTTTCTAAATATCATATAATTGTGCTGAGAATCACGAAATTTTCAACTAAGATAACAGAGATTATTTTCATTAACTATATCATTTATCTATGTGAGGATGTCATATAGTGATTTCACTCATCAATAACATATAAACTAAATAGATTTACGACAGTAGAAGGTATCAATATCGGTGGTATGAAATGTTTTTTTTCATACTACAAAATGCCTCCTAAAAATCATTAATCCAGTTATTGGTAACTACTATTTCTAAACTTTTTAATGGGTAAACACATTCTAGTACTATTTTTATTAAAAATAATATGTAATAATTTCGTATCAATATTTCCATAATCTATTTGACATTATTATAAGATGACATGACAATGATAGAACTAATTTTCTCACGATTAAAGTCAATGCACTGATGGTGTACTTTTATGTTAATGACATTTCTTAAGGTAATAATGAATGTACACTTTAAGGGGTTCATATTCAACTTAAGACATCACACCTCATTGAAAATAATATCAAGATCATCAAGATGATTAGAACCATGCTAGTTCATTACCATTAAATCATCTTCATAACATTCCATTATATTTTCCATGAGAGGATTATAAATACAGTTCATTTCATGTTTAATTGTGTTTCTAGAATTTGTAAAATTTAAAGGCCTTATTCTATAGATTTAAATTACCAAGGATTAACTAAAATTAAGGGCATCATTATCATATTGATCTAGATATATTTTGTAATATACTGAATATCCATCATTAATGGGTAAGTATTCATATATGGTATTAGCATCGATCAAAAGGTGTATAAGTTTGAATGGAAAATAATATTTTCCAAAATCATAGGTGAGAACACTAAAATTGATACAAATAATGATATTTAAATTATTCATCTCAAAAATAGATGTTTTAGAGATCCATTGAGGATATTTTTCCTCCAAAAATAATTTTTTACTTCGTTATATTATCAACCATAACATCATCCTTAACATATTGTAATTGATATATTTTGTTAGATCCATTATCATAACTATGGTTATTCTCATGAAATATGGTATGGTTGGTGTGAGAATTTTTTATCATGGATTAAGATTTCATTATAATTAAATTTTATAATATATTTAGGCATATTTAGAAAATCTGTATCACTTATTTTTAATTCTGAGACATTACCACAATGATCCATATGAGATATTTATATTCCAATGATCCTAGATTTATTTTTCATTGCTCCTAAAATAGTTCTAGAGAATTGAATTCAATTAATTGAGGGGTATCACTAAGATCCTTTTTTTCTAAATTATCTACATCAGTAAAATAATTCATAGTTGGGAAATAAGTATTCTTAGGGCTATAAAATAGAGTGGAATTTTATTTTCTATCTATAAATGTCAAGAAGGATTACATGTATTCCATGGTTTTTATTATACCAATTATATCAATTCATTAAAAATGTGTAAACTATCCCCTACCCTCATCTTCAGTGTCCTTAGTTGTATAAGGGTTATCAATATCTGGAATTTTGGGACATGAAATTGGGTAATTTCACTCTCCAATAGTGGTAAGGTTGTATCATATGATTTAGACGATGATGTGAGGGTCTTTTGATAATTTATGGACAAATTGAGGAAAATTATTCATCGGGAAAATGGTGGAAATTTTTATGAAAATGAAATATCATTTCATAGAGGTCATTCGTAGATAATTCTATCATGCTTGGGAGGGGGCTACCTTCATTTATAAGCACTCATCCGTAGGAATAAATCCCATAACATATTCCCTGGGGAGTGCATTAAAGGTGGAAGGTGGAATATAGGGACATTCCTTAAATTTAATTTTTTTAATGTTATGATGGTTTACAAGGAGATCATTATGTAAAAGGTTTTCATGATCTATATTTTAATGTACACTAGAAATACCTTCATATTAAATACTATTGGGAACACTTTGAGAGATTTTGGTAACAAAATTATAGGGAGGACCCCCATAAATGTAGCAATTTTTCCCTTGAATAGGAAATCTATAAGTATGATCTTAGTATATTATTGTGAATTTTTTAGGGAATAAATAGAATAAACCTCATGTTTAATAGGAATATGTTATTACTTTTGTAATTCAAATTTCCCTTAGTGATGTATCTTCTAGTATTTTTCCTATTTGGTGGTGGAAATCACATGATGTTATTTGATAAATTAATATACAGGATGCCACAGAGGTTACTATTGAATTGTTCTTAGATATTTCTAGTAAATTTCTATATTTTTGGAGGTGATTTTTGCATACCTAGATGTATTTCATAGAATAAGTATATTATATTCAGTTGTAAGGGAATGTATGACTGAACCCAAAATCTTGTTTTCATTAAGTTGTGATGATGAACATCCTTGAAGATAGAATGTATGTGTTCTTGCTTAGGAATAGCACTCAAGGTGTACTAACAAGATACTCTGAATGTGAGAGTGGGAATGTGAGAATACACCCAAAATAATACATATTTTAGTATATTTAGATAGATTTGTAGAATTTGAACCAAGATATAAGAATTCCAGTCTCCTATATTTAGGATGTGATGATGGGATTCCAAGACTAGAATAGGCATGTTAACTAATTCTGTGGTTGGATCAGGAATTAATGAATGGTACTGTCATCTAGTACCCTTAACTGTATATCTATTAGATTCATTATTATGGAGGGAGTGAGAATTTTCTCCAACAAATAGTTGATTATTATAATAAAAAAATTATCTCTTTGGGTTGCATGAATATATTGATTGGTTTATAGTGTGTGGGATTGAATTTGTGATTTCTCATAATTTTTAGATGATGTATATTGGTGGGATTATTTATCTAAATAATGGGATATAGTGATGATCATGATTATTCACTATATTTTACTATTTATGGGATTTCATCGGTGTTCAATAATGAGTTAGTTGAGATTGGGCCTACGAGGTAGCATACGTAGTGGACCACTGAGGGATTGGTGCCACATAATTTGGTTGACAATGGTTTTTTGATAGATCCTTCTATGGAGATTGAAATGTAGTGGTGATTCCACTATTGATATCTTGAACCACCTCTATATGATGTGGGAGTTACTTGATACTACTTTATAGGGAGATGATCCTAATATTTTTTGATTGGGAAACTTGTTCCAGTTTTTCTTTTCTACTACTTTTTTTTGGTAATATTATTGGTGGGGATTTATTTACTATATTTTTTTACATGAAAAATATTAAATTTGGATTATACCACTTACTTGGTTCCTCCATATTTGCGAGTTCCCCACCTAGCGCTGAATGAAATTAATGGGTGGAAACATCATACTATTTTATGAGGAACCATATTGTGAAACTCATTAATTATATGTACATCGTATTAGAGTAGATACCATTTGTATTTATGTGCATTATAGGGGTCTCAATATTTATAATCAAAAGATAATGATTAAAATAAATCAATGTACCATTGAAAGTATAAAAACTATGAATAGTTGAATGCTTTCTTGATTAAGTGTTTCTTTTCAGTTTCCAACTATTTTGGTTTTGAGAATATAAAAAATATGACCAACGTAGAGGTTATAGATTTTTTAGTTAATGATTTATGTTAGGCTTAAAATTATTTGGTTCAGACTAAAGGGATGTGGTTATTCGTTTATTTGAATTTACAATAATTCTATAAATGGGTTCAATTGTATATATTTAAGGAACTGGAATCACCTAATGTCTCCACATTAGTGACAAGCTATGGACATGATTTCCAAAGGCATGTGGCCAATGGAGTTTTTCTCATTTTATCCTTAGAAAATAAAAGGGATGATAGGGAGTGTGTGATTAGGCATAACATACCGTATTGGGAGGATTTGGGGATTAATTTATTATTCTATTATATAATTTTTTCATGTACATCAATACATCTAAAATCCCCATATGGTACTAGTAACGCCCATGTTACCAATAATTTATTAGCATGCATTTAAATGAAAATTTGAATGTTCTAGATTTATCTCATTAACATGAAAATGTATATGTGTTATAGGGTTTTTATCAATAATACCACATTTTAGTATCATAGGTTATCCATCTTATACCATTATTACATATTAATATATATTTTTATGGAACTATGGTATGAATCCAAATTGATGTGAAAAAATAATTTAATATTCCTCTAAGAGTGAAGTGATAGTTTTAGTGTTTCTACTAACAATAATAAGGGATATATATATACATTGGGAATGAATCATAACCCACACCGTTCTCTACCACTTAATGGGATGTGGTGTAACTTTTAAAGACATTCAACAAAGATAGATCCCTATAGTTTATCACCATGTGATATGAAAAAAATGTCAAAGGATCGTAGAAATGGATGGTGAGAGGATTATGCATGATCTTCCCTTCCTAGATTCTATTTCATGTAATATGGACCAAAATATATGACACCAACCATGAGGCCTGATGAGGATGAGATAATACGACATATAAAGTATCTAACCATTTAGTTAAGTTCTTGATTAGAACATGTATGTAGAAAAATGTGAATATTTTATTTGTGATGATTTTTATATGGAAAATCATAGATAAATCCTACATATCCCATCATTTTAGGAATCAAATCTCATGTAGTTCGAGTGAGATAGTTTAATGTCATATAACATTACAGTATCTTATAGTTAAATGTTATGTTTTATGGATTTCGTTGTATAGTTTATCATCATGTGACTATGAAATTGAATATTTATCATAACAACACCCTTTAGTGATACCCGTTTCATGAATTGTGAGACAATAGAAGATAATTTAAGGCTTAAACATTAAAACTTCTCTTTTTATGGGATCAATAAATGTGCCTGAAGAGGTTGTATAATGAGGAATTATGATTATTAAATTAATATGATTTACATTATTCTCTAATTCCACATGATTCATACTCAACTTGAGAAGTAAGGAATATTAAATAATTTGTCAATAATATAAATTTATTATTGGATTTTAGTGAAGCTAATGCATTTTTGCATCCCAATGATGATTATAGTCCATATAAAATGATGGATGAAGAATGGGATATAACATATACTACAAATGAAAATGAGATTATTCTAGTATTAATTAAATGATTTAACATCCTATGTTTTTTTAAACACATGATTCTGATATGAAATATGGGGTCCAGAATAGAGTCACATCTAATGAGAAACAATAGGGACTTCTACAGGAAGTGTTCTATAGATTATTCCACTCTACATATGCATGCATGCTTTTATTCCCCATATTGGGTACTAAACAAACATTTGATGAAAATAAAATCAATGATACTTCCAATATCACTTCATTCATCAAGAAGCATATGGGGAGTAAGTGTCACCGCATTATCTTGATGGATCCCAACCACTACCTTTAAATACATGATTCTGGTATGAAATATGGGGTCCATAATAGAGTCGCATCTAATGAGAAACAATAGTGACTTCTCCAGGATGTGTTCTATATATGATTCCACTCTACATATGCATGCATGTTTTTATTCCCCATAATAGGGAGTAAACAAACATTTGATGAAAATAAAATCAATGATACTTCCAATATCACTTCATTAATCAAGAAGCATATGGGGAGTAAGTGTCACCGCCTTATCTTGATGGATCCCAACCACTACCTCAATGACATGAGCACTCACTTCCAAGGGGATAGATGATTAAAAGTGACTTGATAAATAAACTTATTTATGGTGGAAAATAGGGGGAAATTTTTTACCAATGTGATGTATGATTGAATATGGGGGTACACTATTGTGAACAATATGTTGATTAGGGGGATTTGGTTTCTATAGTGGGTGAATTAAAATTACATTAATAGGTTTTTTACATTGATTATAGGGGACCATTTTGACACATATTAGAGGGGCAGAGTTAAATCGAAATTTTATGAAAGAGTAGAGAATTTTAATGATTATTTATAAATAAATCATGTTCTCCCAACCTCATAGATATGTATTTGTATTTTAAATAAGAGTATGTAAAAATGAGGACCTTTGAGATGTTCGTACTTCAAAAAGAAAAATATCCCTTTCATTATGTACCAATCGAGCTTCTCATTAAAAAAATTATTTCATTGTGGATATGATCTATTCTCAGAGGAGTCATTTTTTTTAATTTCAAATTCCTTATGTGGGATATTATTACACCTATTTATCTATATGATCCACGTCATGGGATTCTCAAAGAATGTAATTTTTATCCTCTTGTTCTTAGTCTTCTTCTAACACTCTATCTCTCTCTGCATATGTTCCAATACAACTAATTATAAGAATTATATGTATATTTACAAGTGGTGTCACTAAAATTTCATTCCCAATATGAAAGGATTCATATGGATGAATAAGAAATGTTGTAGAAATATATTTTAACCTCATTCAAAAAACTAATTTATTTTTTTGGAGTTGGTACATCAATTTTGTTCTCTGAAAATATATTTTTGTTTTGGTTTCATATAAAAACCTCACTCCACAAATTATATTCATTTGTATATATTAGGGACCTCATGAAACTAGTAATTTTTTTTAAAATCATGGGGTTTCTCAATATTATTTGGATTTTATATGAAAAAAACTAAATCACATGATGAATTTTTCTTATTACTAAAAAAATATTCAAAATTTTCTACAATTGATTCTGTTAATGATTAATGATGATATCCAAATTAATTTCATAAATCCTTGAAATTTTATCTTCATAAATTATAGCTTGAAATTTTATGTTCTTTATTGGAGAGGTTGTTTAACCTATGAAATGGTTCTTTATAATGTCACACATCACAATTATTCTATTTTCAATTATATTTGTTAATGAGTTTATTTGATTTATATGAGGGTGTTTTTGTATTAATACATCCCCTTTTAGTAAGAATGATTTAAAAGTGGATTTGATTATAATTAATTTTCCACGAATGGGAGAGGTAATTATTTTCTTAGGGAAAATGTCTTACAGAATTTTGAGAATAGTCTACATGCATGTTTTAATAAATCATGGAACTTTAAGAACATTTTGTGTGTTTTGTTTTTGGGATATGAAACAATAGATATTGTGGAACCACTAGGGTTTATTATTGAGATACTGATAAACTGTTTCATGACACATTACCATTTGGATTCATGTTATCAATCGTTTGGTATTCCTCAAATGTCCTAGTTATATTTTACAATGTGATATAGACCATTCAGGATTAGTTCATGGTTTCATTGACGATTCATGATTTTATTTCTCATTTTTTTTATCTTATTATAAATTGATTATTTTTAATGCATCCCCTTATGCTATGAATCATGGTTTTTTCAATATTCCCATTTTGTGTGTTCTAGATTGATTTGAAGGAAAGTAAAAGTTTATTTTCTGAGAATTTTTTTCATGAGAAGTGATTAATATTAATTTTAATATATAAAAATATGATTAATGGTGAAAAAAGTTCATAAACACTAGGTTCATTCATATTAGGAGTTTTACTTATAACTTTAATAGGTTTTTTTCTATATGTAGAATTAGTAGTATAAGATTCAGCCCAAGGTAAGGTATTTATACATCAAAAAAATTTACATTGGTTCATGTCACATAATGGGGGTTTGGGATTGTGGTCAAATATATTCATATGGAGTCCTAGTATTATAATTTTTTATTTCTGGGGTTTATCTTTGTGAATATTATTAATATTTCTCAGTGAAGTGAAATAATTTAATAAAAATTGAATTTTGTTGTTTATAATTAACTTGTTATATATGAGACATGTTGTGTTGTGTTTTTAGGGTGAAATCAACAACAATGTTATTTGAGTGGATACCTATGGGCCTGTATCCATCCCACGGTGATCAAGAACACTATTTATCCATTATAGTATGCCAATTTGGTAGGTGAGTTATGTCAGCATATTTTGGTTCAGTAAAATTAAGAATCTAATTCTATAAATGATTTGTTTATCACCCATCCATTAAAATGAAATAAATAACTAACATATTTAGTTTGTTTTATTTCACATATACTACTAATTCTCATGTCACATACAAAATCTCAAACAGATATATATATGTGAAAAATATTCAATAATTGTTTCACAAAAATTATCGATATTATTTCATTATAACAAATACTTTTCTTAAAAGATTCACATTGAAATCAATTTAATGTGATGTTTTAATATAATAAATTTTATGCCCAAATCATTCCACCATTTTCATGTATAATTTAATTTCATTTCATCGTTAAATTATATTTATGCCCTTATTTATACATAAAATGTTAAAACCACTATATATTTAGATAATTGCAATTCTAATTTTCACCAATCAGACAAGAAATGATTATATTATGACATAAATATTTGACCAACCATGATGGTTTTCATTATGAATGAAATATATATATAATAAATCATACACGTCTATATATTTTCATCAAAACAATAAATCCATGTTTCAGTAATTGGAGAATCACTGTAGACACGCTCTAGATAATGTTGTTTCCCACATTCACTAACAATAAATATAATTCCCACATATTTATAATGATTATTAAAATTATAAATATCACCTTGTAATCCCAATAAATAAAACATTTCGAGACATCCCATAATCTTTTACCCACTGACCAATATAATATACATGAACCCACTCATTAATCATACCCTAAATATTTTTTTCCTTGTACAAAATGAAAATAAATCTTCACACTATTCCTAATAAAAGTTTCCATAAATTTATGAATAATTTAATTAATTTCTTAATTATCCTAAATTCACACTATTGTAAATATTTTTTTTATTTGATCAGCATTTCATTGAGTAGACCAATTTAATTTTTTCACATATAAGACTAATTAAAATAAACCACATGAAAAACAACAATAATCAAGGGTAACATACAAATAATTTTCTATATTTATATTGAAACACATATTAATAAATGATATTCATTACAATTTAATCATGGACCAAATATACAGATAAAATCACATTTCACCATTATAATTATTATATATAATATCAAGGTGACACCTAGGTTCTAAATAAATAACTTTTAATCAATTTTCTTATTGATATATCTTTAATCATGAATAAAACTAATTAAATGAGTTTATAATATCTTTTATTCAATTTTTATTTTCACATATCCAACGAACCAAAAAAAATAAAGAACACTCATTACATATTTCAGCGATATATTTTTTCCAAAATTGTTTTTAAACCATCCACAAAAATCATTTTTATAATATTGACCTCACCTATTGTTGACCTCACCTGTATTGATAACCCCAATTATGCCTTCACATACATTAATAATCCCAAAAAATGTTTATCTATATATTAATTCTTTTAATCTATGACATTCTATTTGATAATAATATTAAAATAGTCTTTGAAATATGATAATCAATGTTTATCAATGTTTATATATGTTTTCTAACTCAATCAGATATGTTTTGCATAAACCATATATGTGTTAAGTCACCGATATGCATATAGCGACTGATACATATCTACAGGTACTTAGTCTACTGATATACATAATCACTGATAAGAAAAGGTCACTGATAAGAAGAGCTTCCGGTTTGTGTAAATCCACCAGTAAGCACATGTCACTAATATATCAGGTCCACCAGTACAGACGGTTACCTACCGATAGAACAAGTCTGTTGGAATGCATAATTCTAGAGATATACACTTCACTAGTACGGAACGGAGCAATCGATATACACAAGCTACCGATACAATGTTCACTAATACAAACAGTCACTGATACACCAAGCTACCTATACAAGCGAGTTAGTACAAAAAAACAAGCTACCAATAGAAGTAGTCACCGGTATATAGAGCTACTAATACACGGAGTAACAGCTACCGATACTAGGAGCTACCGGTATAAGGACAAATAGCTACCGATAAGAGGTGACAGCTATACAAAGTCCATCGATACACATCAACCGATAGAAGGATACTGATTAAAGACTGACCAGTCAAACTATATAGTCTCGATATTCTTTATTTATTAAGGAACATGCAGATTTGTGTTTTTAATGAAATTAATGTTATTTAATGACAGTTGTTGGCATGTCAGGGAACTGTACCTCGCACCTGTAAAAAGGTAATCATTTCCTATTAGCGGAGCTGAAAGTTATAAAAGGAAGGAAAAAGGCCAGGCAGAATGCAACTATGAATGAACGTGAAGTGTGTGGAAAAGCAAGGGTTGAATACTACTTTAAAGTATTTCATTCACAAAAAATAAAGGCTACATTCATTCTGGAAGAATGTTGGACATACACGAAGCCATTCATTATATAGAATAACACATGTTACACCTTAGTCAAGGAGTGAAGAACTACAAAGAGCTCTTCATGCACTCAAGTTGATCAAACTGAACATGAAGAAAATGACCCTCTGTTTTTTTCAAAAAAACTAGAGAAGGACTCAGAGATTCATTTACATCAATCCAAGGAGTCCAGAGCTTCACTCACAACACACAAAGCACTCTAAACACATATCTATCTGTTTAGATCTATTGTGTTTCATTAATTTATTTTTTAAGAAGTTTGTGTTGTATTTACACACTGACTCCTGGAATGAACTGGAGGATACTAAATCCTCACTCCAAACTTCTTACACTTTACTATATCTCACTATGAATTGTGGAGGAGGTAATGTAAAACTTGGATAGGTTGTGTGCTATTGTTTTATTTTCCCACTAAGAACTGTGGTAGAGGTCTTAATACCTGGACAGTATTTGCACTTTTTTTTACCCCAATCCATAGTGTGGATAAAATTTATATAAATTATTTGAGAGGACTATGTATCAGCTTCAGAATGAACCTCCTGGTTATATCTGATGTACATCATAGTTTTAATCTAAAGTATATTATATATATTTTCTATTCCGCAGCTAATTACATTGAAATAAAATTTGTTATAAAGTTACTTTGATATTTAAATTAGAAAGTGTTTGTACTTATTGTGAACTAGTAATTTAGTTCAAAAGTTAATTTAATCTTATGATTAAATGAACTGAGATGTAATCAATCTTTGAGAAACTAATTGAACTTTTACAATTTGTATGAATTTTATACAGTTTAACTTTTTTTAAAATATGGGGATTTTAATATAAATATATTTAAACATAAATTTTAATTGGAACTCAATTCACCCCCCCTCTGGAGTATCCACTCTGACCAAAATTTGGTATTAGAGGAATAAATATATTATTAATGGTTTTCGAAACACTCTGTTTTTCAATTGTGATTTTAGTTGTATATCAATTATCTTAAATTTCTATTAGTTCTAAATTTTATATCATTAAATATTATTTCTAAAATCAACCTATGGATAATAGTTTAGATGGTGCTGCTACCAATAGGCCACCTTTCATTAATGGTAAAAATTATGCCCAGTGGAAGCTTAAAATGAAAATTCTTTTAGAAAGTATGGGATTTTATATATAGATAGCTATAGAAACACAATATACCATTCCAGAGACTGTTATAACTACTTTGGAAGAACCTACTAAGATAACTTACAATAATAATTATAATGTAATGAATGCCTTGTATTGTGCTTTAGGATATGAATAATTTAATCGCATATCTTCTTTAAAACTGCTTTTGAAATCTGGGACACTTTGGCTATTTCCCATGAGGGAAAAACCAATGTTATAGAAATGGGGATGAATACCTATACTATCAAATATGATAATTTTAAAATGAATCCTAATCAGCCTATTTCTGACATGTATCTCAGGTTCAATGAGATTGTCAACACTATGAGATCTCTTGGAAAAGTTGTTCCTGCAAAAGAATAGATCATGAGGATATTAAGATGTCTTGCAGAAAGATGAAGAGGCATATCTGTTTCCATTAGAGAATCATGCGACATCAGCAAACTACCTATTAACGAATTAATTGGTAAGATAATGTTTTATAAGGAATATCTGAAGGTCAACAAAGAAGAGGATGATGAAAAATGGTAGAATTTAGTAGCCTTCAATACATCTTCTTCAAAGAAAAATGACAAAGGAAAAGTTCAATGTGAAAGTGATATTTCAAGAAGGAATGTGAGTGAATCTGACAGTGATGTTGAGATGGCTCAAATAGTCTGATGTTTTAAGAAGTTCTACATAAAGAAGAAATTCTTCAGAAAATCAAATTACAAAGGAAAGTATGATAAAAAAGGTCATTGGAAGAAGGACCGGAAGAAGCCTGATAAAAGTGATGAAATTGTATGATATGAATGGAAAAGGAAGGGACATGTAAAGTTAGATTGTTCATATTTGAAGTTCCAAAAGAAATATGACTACAAGGATAATAAGTACAAGAAATCTATGAAACATACCTGGAGTGATTTCGAAGAGAGCACAAGTGAATCTAAAATTTCTGACTCTGAAAAGAATTGTGCTAACATGTCTTTTATAACAAACTCATCTGAGGTAAAATTGGATACTCTTGCTTTAAATTCATATTATTCTAGAGTTGATTCTGATTATAAATCTGAATATATGTTTAGTGATGTGTTATTTGAATACTGTAATATACTATAAGGAACATGTAATTAATTGAAGGATAAGTATAAAGCTTTTAAGAAACATCATGCTCTGACTAGTTCTGTTAAATCTTCCTTGATGTAGAAAAGGTAAAGAATGCTCAATTACTTAAGGAAAATACAGAACTGAAATTGTATAATGAGAAACTAAAGAAGGATTTCGAAAAATATACAAATCGAGAAGATACACTTAAGAAAATGTTGGGAAAACAAGTGGCACCAAAATATACCACTATAATAGGATATCAGCATGGACAGAGACAATTTACTAAAACTAGATTCATTTCTAAATTTGGACAGAATGCTACTAGTTCTAGTTCTGGAAATCTGTATACTTCAGCTAGTTATTCATATGGGTCTAAATGAAATAAAGTTTATCTTTCAAAATCTATCGATTCTGTATGTTATTTGAGACACATAAGACAAATCTGGGTACCTATATCTTTTCATTATAACCTATATGGACCCAAAAAAACATGGGAACCAAAATTATTCTCTGTTTAAACCTGTTTTGTATGGAATTTTCTTGAATATTTCTCACAAGAAGGTATGGTACTCGGAATGTGGATGTTCAAGGCATATGATTGGAGATTACTCATGCTTCAAAAGTTTAATCAAAGATGATGGAGTCCATGTCACCTTTGTTGATAACTCTAAATGAAAGATCATTGGCCTAGGCCAAATTGGTAACACTAATTCAGTTTGAATTTCTAATGTTTTATTTGTTTATGGACATAAAAATAATTTGTTGAGTATTTCTCAGTTATGTGATTATGGTTTTAATGTTAAATTTGAAAATGAATATTTTAATGTTTTTAATTCAAAAAATATTTTAGTATTTTCTACATTGTGAAATGAAAATGATTATGTTGTGGATTTTAATTCTTTATCTAAACAAAATGTTACTTGTTTAAATTATTTTTATAAAGAATCTTGGATATGGCACAAAGGATTAGGACATTTCAACATTCATTCACTTAGAAAACTAACTAGGAAGAACTTTGTTAGAGACCTACCCAAACTTGAATTCTCATCAGGCAATGTTTGTAATACCTGTCAAAAGGGAATGAAATATAATGTTTCTTTTAAATCAAAGAATGAATTTTCAACTTCTCAACCTCTCGAGTTCATTTAAATGGATTTTTTTAGACCTTCTAGAGTTTTTAGTTTAAATGGGAAGCACTATGTCTATCTCTTAATAGATGACTTTTCTAGATATACTTGGGTATACTACATAGCTCACAAAAGTGATGCTTGTTCTTACTTTATTAAATACTCCCAGTTTGTAGAGAACCTTAGTGGAATTTAGATTAAGACATTTAGAAGTGACTGTGGTCCTGAGTTTGAAAATCATGAGTTTAAATATTATTTCCCACACAATGGCTATAGTCATAACTTTTCTACCCCTAGGACACCTCAGCAGAATGGTGTAGTAGAAAGAAGAAATAGAACCCTTCAAGAGATTGCAATAACTATGCTTAATGAGTATGACCTACCAACTTATTTTTGGGATGAAGCTGTAAATGCAACATGTTATATTATTAATAGTGTCTTAATTAGACTCGTTCTCATGAAGACCCCTTATGAGTAGTGGAATAATAGGAAACCTAAGGTTAGTAAATTTAGTGTTTTAGGTTGAAAATTTTTTATTCTCAACACAAAGGATAATCTTGACAAGTTTTCACCCAAAAGTGATGAAGGAATTTTTTTGGTTATTATTTAACTAGAAAAGCCTATAGAGTCTTTAATAAATGAACCAAATGTTTGGAAGAATCTGTTCATATAAACTTTGCTAAAACTAATCCACAAGAACCTAAGTCTTCTCTTAAACATATTGAAGATGATTTGTCTACTCTGGACCTTAATGATAAAACTAATGAGCCTGTCGTAAAGACAACCAGTTCTGGACATATTCCAGAATCTTCTTCTATAGAACCCAAACTTATGGAAGATCCTGAAATTTTTTATCCTACCTTTACAAGATCAACTAGGATTCTAAAGAATCATAATTTCTATGTTGTTGTTGGTAATCTTGGTAAAGGATCACAGACAAGAGCTTATCTAAGAAACTAGGTTGAAAATCAATCTATTCGTTCACAGTTAGATCCTAAAAATTGAAATGATGCAATCAATGATGAATTTTGGGTAATGCCTATGCAAGAAAAATTAATTCAATTTGAAAAAAAACAAATTCTAGGAATTATTTGAAAGACCTAAGGACACTTTGACCATAGGAATTAAATGGGGTTTTAGAAACAAAGTTGATGAATCTAGAAATATAGTTAGAAACAAAGCTAGGTTAGTTTCTCAAGGTTATAGTCAAGAGGAAGGAATATACAAAGAGGAAACATTTTCTCCTGTAGCTAGATTAGAGGCCATTAGGATCTTACATGCCTATGTTGCTCATCTGAATTTCAAGTTATATCAAATGGATGTTTAAAGTGATTTTCTAAATGGTTTTATAATTGAAGATGTTTTTGTTGAACAACCACCTAGATTTACTAGTCCTCATTTTCAAAATCGAGTTTTCAAACTATCTAAAGCTTTATATGGATTAAAAAAAGATCTATGAGCTTGGTATGATAGAGTTAGTAATTTTCATATTTCAAGAGGTTTTATTGAAGGAATTGTTGATCCAAATATTTTTATTAAATGAATTTGTAATGATGTTTTGATAGTACAAATCTATGTAGATGAAATTATTTTTTGGATCTTCTAAACATTATTTATGTACTGATTTTTGAAGGAGCATGAAAAATGAATTTGAAATTAGTTTAATGGGAGAACTAAAATATTTTCTTGGTTTTCATGTTTTTCAAAATGAAAATTGTATTGTTTTGCATCAAAGTAAATATAGAAAGGATAATTTGAAACGTTTTGGTTTGAATGGTATTAAGGAATGTGATACTCATATGAGTACTGTCTGTAAATTGGATACAGATGAAATTGGGAAACCAGTGGATCAAACAAATTACAGAGGTATGATTGTAAGCTTTCTTTACCTTACTTCTAGTCAACCAGATATTATGTTTAGTATGTTCATGTGTGCAAGATTTAAAGCTAATCCTAAAGAATCTCATGTCCTTTAAATTAAAAGAATTTTCAAAGATCTTAAACATACTGAAAATTTAGGTTTCTTTTATCCAAAAGAACAATCTTTTGAATCAATAAGTTATTCAGATGCTGAATTTTCTAGTTTCATGTTGGATAGATACAACACATCTAGAACATGTCATCTTTTAGGGAAGTCCCTAGTATCTTGTTGTAGTAAGAAACATAATTATGTTGTATTGTTTACTGTTGATGCAGAGTATATAGCTACTGGTAGCTTCTGTGCACAAATTTTTTGGATCAAACACACTCTTTTGGACTATGGATATGATTTTAAGCATGTTTCAATTAACAGTGATAACCATAGTGAAATTAACATTTAAATGAATCATGTGCCTCACTCTAGGATAAAACACATTGATGTAAGGCACCATTTCTGTAGATATCATTACCAAAAAGGTGATATTACTCTTGAATTTATAGGTACTGAACATCAATTAGCTGACATTTTCACCAAAACTTTATGTTGGACAGGTTCAGTTCAATTAGACATGAGTTAGGAATGATTAACCTTGACCGGTAAATACCTCACCAATGTACCTCACCGACCAGATACCTCACTGATGTACCTCAGCGATGTGATACCTCACCGATGTGATGCGTCACTGATGTACCTCAATGATGTGATACCTCACCGATGTGATACCCACCGATATACCCTACTGTTAAGTATGCATTGTTTTAAACATCTATCTTCCACCAAAATCTATATCGTTAATACATTAATTTATATATTTTAATTATTTATGATTCCTAAATGATAAAACTAAGTCTTAATCACTTCTCAATCCACCGAACCTTTTCTTTCCCCTCAAGCCTTAGCTCCAGAACCTCTTGAAAAACATATGTTCCTTGAACCAAAAATGGAAAAACCCAAACTCCCTACTGTTAGAGATGACATTGATGAGATGAATGAAATGAAGTAAAAGACAGACCAGGAAGGAAGTAGCAATATTGGTAGAACAATGTCAGGAATGCGACCAGTGAACCCGCATTTAAAAAATAGAGTTATTGTGATAAAAAAAAGAGCTATGTGTGGAACAGATGTTGTCTAGTAGATAATTAGTTCTTGAGGTTTTGGAAGATTAGACGTGGGTAGAATTATTTTTGAACAACAATGGCCACTACTATCCGAAGTAGGTGAAACAGTTCTACGAGTTTGTAATTTTTGAAAAATTTTAAGATGAGAACCGAATGATTTCACTTTTAAATGGAATGAAAATATCTTTTTCATCTGTTGAGTGGGTTGAATGCATGAAGGTTCCACATGAAGGTGTGTCTGGATATTTCTCGAAATCTGTATGACCTACAAGTGAAATATTTTATTATGAGATTTCCTTAGAAGTACTCACCGGTAGTGGAAAGCAAAGACAGGTGGTGGATGATGAAATGGATGGAGAGAATAGATTATTGTTCAATTTTTATCCGCATGTTTTAATTACGAGGGGGGAATTTGGAAATTTAAGATATCAAGATATCTATCTGCTACTTATTTTGAGACATGGTGTGAAAGTGAATCTGTGTAGGCTTCTAGTGATTCAAATATAGGATATGACCAAACATAAATAAAAAACTAATGCCTTATTCATTTCCATGTTGATCTTTGTGATGATCAATGTGTAAGGGGTAGTTGAGTCCCAGGATGAGACAGTAGTAGTAAGGAATAATTTTTGTATCACAAGAACTATTTTCATGTACATGAAGATAAACTAGAATCCATGGAGAAGAGAGTGGGTTATTGATGACAAGAAGCTATTTGACAAGTTCAATCCTATGGATCATCCTTCATGGCCTATGTATGTGAGGGATCCAGGTCTAGGACCTGATGAAGAAGAAACTAAGTATAGTGATGATAATGATTAAGAGGGGACTTCTATGGCTAATGGAAGGGATCCAAACATTCCCCCATGTCCTATTGCTGAAATTATATCTTGAGGAAATAAAAATTTATTAGAAGAAGAAAAACATGTTGAAGACAAAGACCATCCAACCCCTGAGAATGAAGAAAAAAGGAAGAATGAATCTGAAGCCCTTGATTCTGTCTACTTAAATCTGAGTCCATTGAATGGTAGCTCATTTGTGCTTGTTAATGATGTACTGGGTGAGATGGAAGGACATGTGCCAAATCCAGAGGATCCTCTTGTTGTTGCAGAGATGTAGTTTATTTTTGAAGATTCTTACGAAAAATAAATACCAGCTTAGAATGTTGTAGTTGTACAAGAGAATTCGCCAGTTGAGGGGGAGCATCCAATCAGGTTTGTAAGTGTTTCAGTGGTAGTTGAAATTGAGGATTGGGCAGAAGTCCCAGGTTTTGTCATTTCTGGATTGGATTATCCAAATTCTGATAATGAGACATCCCTCAATAGACCAAAAATCAATTATGATATTCAGAATGAGTTATTACCTAAAGATTTTGTCAGAATGAATGATCTGGATAAGCTCAAGTCTGATCTCAAAATCAGTTTTGGGGAAGAAATAATGAAAATGGAGGCCTCACTGGTTTCATCTATTCAATCTTTTATGAATGACTATGTGGCCAATATAGTACCTGAAAGAGCACTTATTGTGGTTGCACCTGCTGATATGATCACCAGGGATGATCTTGAATCCTTAAATATTGAGCTTAAAGAGTTGTTTAGTGCCTCTGTTGCTGAGTTAAAGCACTGATTTGTTAATGAGATGAGCAATTTGGAAAAGTCCTTTGAACTCTCTCTTGGCTGTAATGTCTCTAACTTTGTGGCAAAGATAATGATGAAGTTACAACTTTCCAGAATCAGATGTCTATCCTGGTAGAGGATGTTGATGTTCTAAAGATGTCTATTATCTCTTTAGAATCATATATGAGTTCTAGACCTCATGCGGACAAGGGAATAGCTTATGTAAAAAGTGTTGGGAGCCAGATTGTATTAGTATATGAGGGATTTAAAACCTCCATGAAAGAGAATGTTAGCACCCAGGATTCTCAAGTGAATAATCTTATCAGTTGGTTGACCAAAAACTTCAAGGAAATAGTAACATTCTCTATTTGATCTCTTGCCTCTAGACCTTCAATATAACTGAATCAGATTCGAGCTTTAATGAAGGAGGAGATTGGTTCAGCATCAACCAGTGGCTCTGTGGACTCATTTGATCTGACCAAAGTGGTGACTTCTACTAGAAATACCACTAGAGATATAAGGAAGATTGTTCAAGACTATATGAGAGAAGCTTCTTCTTCTCAGAAAGAGGTGAAAGACAATGTAGATTATTATTTCCAAAGGGTTTACACCAAGAATCAACTCAATAATAATTTCAATATTATGTTCGAAAACATGAAGCTACCACCAGTCAATCAAGCCTTCAGAGAACAAGTCCGCAAGCTCAGAGAGTTGACTCTTGCACTGGACAAATTCATGGAAAACAATGATGATTTCATTTCTTCCATGGAAAGAGGAGGATGAATTATAATGGATTTCAAAAATATTTTTTTGCCTTTCTTGCATGTCGATGCTAGCCTAGTGATTGTACCAATAACTTTACCTGCTTCTTCCTCTACTACTTATCCTATTCAGATGACTCCAGCCCAAGCTATCAGAAGCCTTACTCTTATCATAACTCATAGAAATACACAATACATGCCATGAAAAGTTTCAGTAGCTCAGCCACCTCTGATCAACTCTGGAGTTTCCAAACCTTCACCTACATCCACCTCACCTGAATCTTCTTCTGATCCCAAGGGGAAATCGCATGCTGAGGATGTGGATTGATAAGTAGCTAGGATTTTTTGATAGGAATCACCTGTATTTATTTTTGTATTTCTTTGTATCTGTTTGCTCCATGAAATATATATGATCTGAGTTTATTGTACCATCTGTTACTTCTCCTCTCATGTGTTTTTCCTTCTTATCCCACTTTTTTATTATCACAAAGGGGGAGAAATATTATCTAAGGTAAACATATCTGGGATATGACCAATTGGGGAAATACTATCTTTTATGAGATTAATTCATTTTCATATAATCGATTTGTTATATTTTATCTTTGCTATATATGATTTATAATACATTTTTTTCTCTCATTCAATTCGATCTAATAAACTATCTTCTTATAGATTACAAATTATATTTGGATTATAATTTAATAAGTTGTGATTATCACAAAGGGGGAGATTGTTGACCTCACCTGTTCTGATAACCCCAATTATGCTTTCACATACTTTAATAATACCAAATAATGATTATCTATATATTAATTCTTTTAATCTATGACATTATATTTGATAATAATATTAAAATAGTCTTTGAAATATTCTAATCAATGTTTATATACGTTTATATGTCTTTTGAAATAATTCTAACTCAATCAGATATGTTTTTTCATATAGGAGATAACTGTTATGTCACTGATATGCTTATAGCTACTGATACAGATCTACCATTACTTAGTCTACTGATATACATAGTCACCGATAAGCAAAGGTCACCGATACACAGAGCTATCGGTATGTGTAATTCCACCGGTAAGAACATGTCACTGATAGATCAAGTCCACCGGTACAGACACCTACCTACCAATAGAACAAGTCTGCCTATATGCATAAGTCTAACGATATACACTTCACTGGTATAAAATGTAGCTACTGGTATGCACAAGCTACAGATAAAGGGTTTACCAATACAAACAGTCTCTGATACACCAAGCTACCAATACAAGCAAGTTCTTACTAAAACAAAGACGCTATCGATAGAAGGAGTCACTGATATATAGAGCTACTGATACATGGAGTAATAGCTACTGATACAAGGAGCTACCGGTATAAGGACGAATAGCTCCCGATATGAGGTCACACCTATAAAAAGTCCAGCGATACACATCTACCGACAGAAGGCTACTGATGAAAGACTGACCAGTCAGACTCTATAATCTCAATAATATTTATTTATTAATCAACAGTCATATTTGATGTTTTAATGCAATTAATGTTATTTAATGACATTTGTTGGCATGTTAGGGAACCATACCTCATACCTATAAAAATGTAATCATTTCCTTTTACCGGAGCTAAAATCTATTAAAGGAAGGAAACATGCCACACAAAATGAAACTAATAAGGCATGTGAAGTGTGTGGAAAAAAAAGGGTTGAATAATGTTGGAAAGCAGTGAATTCACACAAAAAAGTCTACATGCATTCTAGATAATCACTAGACATACAGGAAGCCATTAATTCTAGGGAAGGACACAAGATGAACCTTAGTCAATGAGTGAAGAACTACAATGAGCTCTTCATGCACTCAAGCTCATCAAACTGATCTTGAAGAAAACGACCTTATGTTTTTCATACAAAAACCAGAGAAGGACTCAGAGCTTCATTTACATCAATCAAAGGAGTACAAATCTTCACACATATCACATAGAGCACTCTAAACTCACATCTATCTGTTTATCACTACTGTGTTTCATTCATTTACTTTTTTAGCAGTGTGTGTTGTATTTACACACTGACTCCTAGACTAAACTGGATGATACTAAATCCTCACTCCAAACTTATTACACATTACTATATCCAACGTGAATCTTGTAAGAGGTCAAGTGAGACTTGGATATCATGTGTGATGTTGTTTTGTTTTCCCACGAAGAACTGTGGAAGAGGTATTAGTACCTGGACTGTCTTTGCACTGCTGTTTACCCAGATCTAGGTCGTGTTTCAAAGTTATATAAATTTTTTGAGAGGACTAATTCTTAGCTTGAGATTGAACCTCTTGGTTATATCTACTGTGTATCTTTGTTTAAATCTAAAGTATATGATATATATTTTCTATTCCGCTGCTAATTACTTTGCAATAAATTTTTTTTAATGTTACATTGATAATTAAATTAGCAAGTGTTTATACTTATTGTGAACTAGTAATTTAGTTTAAAAAGTTCATTTAATCTTTTGATTAAATTAACTGAGACCAAATCAATCTTTGAGAATATAATTGAACTTTTAAAATATGTATAAATTCACTACAGTTTAACTTTTTTTTTAAATAGGGGGATTTTAATATAAATATATTTAAATAGAAATTTTAATTGGAACTCCATTCACCTGCCCCCCTCCTGAGTATCCAATCCGGCCAACAAAAATGTTAGAGTCACACAACACAATAGGATAAATAGGATATATTTCCATTTTGTTTTTATTTTTGACATCTATATTCACAAAATCATGATATATCCTAATTTATCGACATGTATTTCATTGAAACAAGATTTTTACGAGACAATGTTGACATAAACTATGTATCATGCAATATAAGAGTAACAAAAATTAATGAGATAAATCTTATATATGTTCATAGAATTTAATCATTGATTTGGGTAAATTCTCAAATAAAATAACATACACAACCAATAATAATATAATAATCTATTAAATTAATTATATGAATGAATTAAACTTAAATTATATTAACACCATGATATGAAATCAGTGATTTATAACATTTAAATAAATAATTTACAACTAAATCATATTTCTAGTAAATTAGAAATTTCTTGTAATTTTAGAATACATTGAGTTGTATATACTCCCATATAAGAATAAACATAATTTTCATTAATTTACTCTCTTTTTCATCCTCCAAAAAACATATTTTAATAATATAAATAATTTCACTTCTTCCATGTAATTATAAAAAATTTATAAAATTCCATAATGCCATGTTTTTTAAAGATGAATATCATGACATTTTGAAACCAAAATTTTAGGGAAATTTTTTTCTAATATCCATTCATTTAAATAATTTTGATTATAATCCAAAAACCATGACCCTAAATCAGAATAAAATGATTTGTGATATTCTAAAGGGAGATCCAATGTTTTATCTTTAATATTTTGTTTAAATTTGTGATACATTTTGATACAAAAAAAATAATTCATGATGATGTTTTATATATGTAGTTATTTATATTTTAATTCATGTACAAGGTGATAAAATAGAAATGAAAATTTGAAAATGATTTATTTCTAGATGTGATGTGTTTATATAGGAAATTCTATCAATATTATTTCCACCATAAAAAACATTATGTTATAGACATATATCCTCAAGTTATAGTAGTTATATAAAGAATCTGTTTATATATTCTAAATGAAGATAAAATTATAATATCAGATGATTTTTATGCACCATGATATTTCTGTATATATTCCAATGCATAATTTAGTTTTTTATTATATTATTTGTATTCAATTTCATTAAAATTTTGTTTTACTATAGTTATAAGAGTAAATTTTGTGGTTATGTGGATTTTTTATGTTTGGTGGATACCAAATATAGAAATTGTTAATAGAGTGGAGGTAAGTTGTTCATCTTGTGCTCTATTTTGAGACTTATCTTGACTTGGGTTACCATGTCACGACCCCCTCCCCACAAAGTGTACCCCTCCTGGGCCGGCAATGTGAAAAGGGAGATAATGACCCCCGAGTCCCACCTCCAGTAGGCCCCGGGTTGGCGACTAGCACCGAGGGTATAATAACATACAAATGGGAGGCATTACCCTCTAAGAGAACACATGCAGAAGAGAGAGATATAATAGACTCCAATCAACTCCAACTCAGAACTGAAATATAAAAGGAAACCAAGTACATATATGAAATGTCATTCAAAAGTACTACAACTGAAAGGGGAAACTAAAAGTACCCAAAAGAAAGTAAAACGACAGCGACCACAAGCCCGAACAGCTCCTCCTCCAACCGCAAGCTAGTAGTAACCAGCTTGACCTCCAACCTTCTCCAAGTGACCTGAAAAAAAAATTATATGTAAATAGGGTGAGTATAACAGTATACTTAGTAGGATCCTCCCCAAGAATCTCGTGCAAAAGTAAAGAAAGCATGATAAAGCCCACTGAACAACAAGTGAAACTAACTCGTCACCTAAACATGTATACTATGTTCCCAACCTCACCATGGCTACTCTCGCCAAGTAACGCATATAAGAATATAGAATATAGTAAAGAATATCAAGGGTACCCCACTACTATTTCCCCACTGGTTTTCCACTTTGCCCCAACGACATACGTCCTGTGCATCTCTCTCCAAAGGCTTGCCCGCAGACACCTGGGTGAAGCTCCACAATCTGTACCCCGTGCACCACATAGGCTTTCTCGCAGACACCTGGGCGAAGCACCACACCGTCCTCACAACCAAAAGTAACCAGGTAGTCTCCGAGAGCCACCACAGCTCGCATAACGTGTATCATACGTCGTGTATAATACCTCAAGCCATTACAGCCCATACTCCAAGTAAGGATCCTCAATCCATCATAGCCTATACACGTTACACCTATAGTAGTCCGTAGGATACTATATCCAGAATATATGTGTGTGAATAACCACAAGCCATTATAGCCCTCTACACACATATATGGGGTAACTAACCACTGTGACTCATGGCACAAGTATCTACCAAGAGAAGATAGCAGAGCCAATGGGGGTAGTCATCCATTCAACCTCCCATCAGAATGTTGGGGAAAACACCCCCCAGGGCTCAGAATCCCCAGGGTGTCAGTTTCCCTTACCGACAGGGTGGAGTAGCGTATAGAAACACAAAAACTACAGAATATATAAGTAACTCGCATCCACACTATGGGCATTACCTAGTCTTAGATACAACTGCAGCTAACGTCTCTCAGACTCCAGGCTACTACTTCTAAGACTAGGTATCCTATAAGCACACAAACATTTGAAGAGATTTATTAGATTACTCCATTCTCATTTTATTAGTTCCACTGTACATTAATTAATTCTTTAAACATTAATTAATAATGAACAATTCCACATTAAACTGAATTGGCATCACATTTAAAAACAACTGCTTCTTTTTAAGATTCTCATCACCTTTAAATTCCAGCATCTCCATCCCCATGGATTTTCACCATTTAATCAAACATTCATTAAAAAATTACATTTCCACATTCCCAGGCATTCTAGAAAAACATCCTATGCTTCTAAACACAAAGTAGGCTAAACATGGTGAATAGATATACTACCCGTCGAGTCTTTGCTGCCTATAGAAAGAGCATAGACCCATTTTCCCTCGAGAGGCTAAACACGGAAAGCACGTGGCATACCCCGCGCGTCTTCGCCTCCTTCGGAAGAAGGGTAGCAAGACCAGCTGCCTTGAGCAGTGGGGAAAATCAAAGCAGATTAACATTCAAAGAAAACCACAAGCATCCAACAACCACATCCATCCCATTCCATCACCCCTGGTGTCCTCCCCAACACCCACATGCATAAACTGATGTATCTCGCCACTCTAGGCATCATCTGCTTCCATAACCACAAGGCCTCCATGCCTCTACATATCACAATAACCATCCAGGATCACATCACAGCACAAGCAGCAGGAAAACAAACATCACATCATGGGCTCTTGACCCTTTAACAAACAAGAGGGTAACTCAGAACCCTTTTACAAATTCCCACATAATCTATTCTCTAATCCATATTGAATTAACAGATTTGTTATTCGTAGGTTCCAATTATGGGATACCTAATCGGTAAACTACCACAAATAAATAACCATGCTTACTTCCCTAATTTGATTATCCTCAAATTAGAACGTCTACAACAACGGCAATAACAAGATTAATTTATATGCCTCTTTATCTTTAGCCAATTAATTAACAATTAATTAAGGCTTTACATTCGTTATCAATTTCTATCATGAACGAACAACAAATCAAAGAAAACATAGATATCACTATATCTAGGAAAACATGAGGCAAACCGTTATCACGGTATAAAGCAACAATATGCGATCAACCAATTCTTTTAATCCGGTTCAAGTATTTAATTAGGTCCATTTCATTGTGATCCAAATGGATAAATCATGGTAATTCTACGATTGAACATATACAATTAGAGAAGCCAAGAATCCCCTACCTCAAATAGTTCCTCACGTTCTTTATCCACACAACAGGTCATGATCCTCCCCTCGCGACAACTGCATCCACCGGAGGATGCTGCGGTACGACAGTACAAACCAACCCCAAGAAAACCCATTAGAATCTTGGAAATTACATGGTACAATTATGGAAAGGATGATAGGAGAATATGAACCCCAAAAGAATGATGATACAACATACCTTATTTGGAAGATTGACTGACACAGTTCGGTTGCATCCAAAACAGAGCAGAACCAATCCTAGGAGTAAAGATTGATTGTGCAACTCCTACGGTAAGGATTGAAATGTTTTAGTTCCTATTAGTTGAGAACAAAGGGAAAGAACAAGGGAGAATGATATCTCATCCCTTTTTGAAGGTTAAATGGGGCAACAGTTTAAGATCCGGTTAATTCTCCATTAAAAACGAATCGCATTAACCCATGCGGTTTGACCAAGTAAAACATTCCAAGCCTTAGGAAAAATTAATATAGGATTTATGGCATTTTAAACGGCCTTAAGAGCCCTTAAAATAAGGCTTTAAATGTATTTTACGTCAAAGGAAATGTCAAAAGGGGCAAAACTGTAGGAGTCTGGAAACACTGTTCACCCACTGTTACTGTACATGAAACCGATCTGTCACACCGATCTGTGAAACTGATCTGTCACACCGATCTGTGAAACCGATCTGTCAGACCGATCTGTGAAACCGATCTGTCACACCGATCTGTGAAACCGATCTATCAGACTGATCTGTGAAACTGATCTATCACACAGATCTGTGAAACCGATCTGTCAGACCGATCTATGAAACCGATCTGTCACACCGATCTGTGAAACTGATCTGTCACACCGATCTTTGAAACCGATCTGTCAGACCGATCTGTGAAACCGATCTGTCACACCGATCTGTGAAACTGATCTGTCAGAACGATCTGTGAAACCGATCTGTCACACCGATCTATGAAACCGATCTGTCAGACCGATCTGTTAAACTGATCTTTCGCACCGATCTGTCACACCGATCTCTGAAACCGATCTGTCAGACCGATCTGTTAAACTGATCTGTCGCACCGATCTGTGAAACCGATCTGTCACACCGATCTGTGAAACCGATCTTTCAGACCGATCTGTGAAACCGATCTGTCGCACCGATCTGTGAAACCGATCTGTCACACCGATCTGTGAAACTGATCTGTGAGACCGATCTGTCAGACCGATCGGTGAGACCGATCTGTTACTGTTCATAAAACTGGAAACACTGTTCACAGAACTGGAAAATTGGCAAAGTGTTGGGGATAAGTCCCCTTGACCTCCCAGAACACCTCCAACACCAACATTTCACAAAGTAATGGACCGGAGAGGTCCGGGCCATTACATTAGATACCTCTCAAAACATTCTCGTCCTCGAGAATTAAAAACCAACCCAGAAGAAAAGAGGGGTCTGAACAACCACCCCATAAGATACATCTCAGGGGAAAACCACCATGAGTTATTCAAATGCTGTAGAAAAACTACAACATTAGAGAATAAACAATCCATACCCAAAAAATTCATTCATAACATCACATCAAAGGTACAAAAATAAAACATGAAAGGTCTAACCATAAATGAAACATCATTACAAAAAAAGTTAAACATTAAACAACTCTCGGTACTGAGCACGTATCTGTGACTCACGTTCCTAGGTACTCTCCTCCAAGCCACCGTGTCACCACAAGACACGAACTAAGGGGATAGAACGCCCACACAACACCTTCTACTTGTGGTCTTGGATCTCCACAGGTCACTCCTCGAAGGTTGCATCATCGTCAATATCGATCTCTCCCAAATCGATAACATGAGATTCATCATGAAGATAACGACGGAGCTGTGATACATGGAAAACATCATTTATCCGACTCATCTGAGGGGGAAGTGCAACTCGATATGCCACAGCTCCAACACGAGCTAACACCTCGAAAGGCCCAACAAACCAGGGAGAAATCTTACTTCCACGACCAAACCTTTGCTACCCACGACGGGGAGTCACCTTCAGAAACACATGATCCCCAACATTAAACTCTAACACTCTCCTTCTTTGATCAGCATATGATTTCTGATGATCCTGTGCTATCTTCAACCTCTCACGAATCACCTGTACCATCTCTGTTGTATTCTGCACTAGTTCTGGTCCGAGAATTGCTGACTCTCCGACCCCAGTCCAGCACAATGGAGAACGGAAAGGCCGGCCATACATGGCTTCAAATGGCACCATACCAATGGTGGAGTGAAAAATATTATTGTAAGTGAACTCTACCAAGGGTAAGTGCTTTTTCCATGAACCTCCAAAATCAAGAACACAAGAGCGCAACA
This sequence comes from Viscum album, assembly GCA_963277665.1. Classification (NCBI taxonomy): domain Eukaryota; kingdom Viridiplantae; phylum Streptophyta; class Magnoliopsida; order Santalales; family Viscaceae; genus Viscum; species Viscum album. The sequence goes on along the minus strand of OY728140.1, from coordinate 2,101,420,214 downwards.
TGTCTTCATGAGTCTGGATTGTTCGCTCTGTCTGACCATCCATTTGAGGATGAAAAGCAGTGCTAAGGCATAATTGAGAACCAAAAGCATGCTGGAGACCTCTCCACACCCTAGAGGTAAAACGAGGATCTCGATCAGAAATGATCTTCTTAGGAACTCCGTGAAGCCTCACCACCTCCTCCAGATACTGCCTCGACAAAACCTCCACTGATCTCGACTCCTTGATTGCTATGAAGTGGGCCGATTTAGTAAAACGATCCACTGCCACCCATATATCATCGTGTCCTCCCGGAGCTCGAGGTAAACCTATAACAAAGTCCATTGAGATGTCCTCCCATTTCCACTGAGGAATCTTTAATGGCTGGAGAAGACCACCAGGAACACGGTGTTCGGCCTTCACCTTCTGGCAGACTAAACATCGAGACACACACTCTGCAACCATACGTTTCAGCCCAGGCCACCAGAACTGACTCCTTAAGGATCGGTACATCTTCATCACACCAGGATGTACTTCCAAGGGTGAACTATGGAAGTCTCGGAGAACCGACTCGCGCATCTCCAAGGGAACAAAAAGCCTGCCATGATACAGCACTCGGTGTTCTTCGTCCTCCGACCAACCATCAGGGGCCTCACCACACACAACTCTGTCTCTCCAAACTTCCACCTCTAGATCACCCAACTGAGACTCTTCCACCTTCTGCATTAGAGGTGATTGCACCATCATCTGGAAAAGAAAACCTCTACCTCCAACCTCTTCCATATCAAGATGTAATGCTGACAGTTCCTCCATTACTCTCCAAGAGTCATCGGATTCACGCACAGCATCACTACGTGACTTTCGGCTCAGCGCATTAGCAAAAACATTCCCTTTTCCAGGTGTATATGATATTTCAAAGTCGTATTCCTGCAAGAACTCCATCCACCGATGCTTCCTCAAGTTCAAGTCACGTTGGGAGAAAACATACCTCAAACTCTTATGATCGGTGAAAACCACAAAGTGCTCACCAATGAGGTAATGTCTCCACAACTTCAGAGAAAACACCACGGCTGCCAACTCAAGATCATGGGTGGCGTAGTTGTGTTCATGGGGATGCAATTTTCAGGACCCATAAGAAACAACTGACCTTTTCTGTATGAGAACACAGCCTAGCCCCAGATGTGAAGCATCACAGAAAACATCAAACTGGACTCCCTCCGCTGGAAGACAAAGGGTTCGAGCACTTACCAACTTCTCCTTTAGATATTCGAAAGCTGCTTGACAATGATCAGTCCATATGAACGCTTGATCCTTCTTGGTCAAAGCTGTTAGAGGAGTCACAACTCGGTAGAAATTGGCTACAAACCTCCTATGATATCCTGCGAGAACAAGGAAACTTCGCACCTCTGACACGGTCTTGGGGGCTGCCAACGACACCACTGCTTCTATCTTCGAAGGATCCACAGCTACTCCCTGTTGGGACACAACATTCCCCAAGAAACAAACTTCTCAAGCCCAAAACTCACACTTGGACAACTTACCAAAAAACTAATGTTGGCGAAGAACTCCCAAAACGGATCGTAGATGCTCTGCATGCTCTTCTTCAGACGTGGAGTACACAAGGAAGTCGTCAATGAAAACCACAAAAAACTTGTCCGGGAATTCACGGAACACAGTATTCATCAACCTCATGAAAACAGCTGGAGCATTCGTCATGCCAAATGGCGTTACAAAAAACTCATAATGCCCATGACGACAACAGAAAGTAGTTTTCGGGATATCCTCATCCTTTACACGCATATGATGATATCCTGACCGCAATTCGATCTTTGAGAACCAACTTGCACCCTTCAGTTGATTGAATAGGTCATCAATCCATGGAAGAGGATAGCGGTTCTTTATTGACACTTTGTTTAATCGACGATAATCGACACACAACCGCAAACTGCCGTCAGCCTTTTTCACAAACAAAACTGGTGCACCCCATGGTGACACGCTTGGCCGAACAAAACCACACTGCAACAGACCATCAAGCTGAATACATAGCTCTCGTAACTCAGAAGGGTCCATTCTATACGGAGACATAGAGATAGGAGACGCTCCTGGTTGTAGCTCGATCCCAAACTCGATCTCTCGTCGAGGGGGTAATGCTACACCCTCTTCGGGAAAGACGTCAGGGTACTCCTCTACGACCCTAGGAAACACCAACTGTTGAACCTCTGAAGAACTCATCATCATCCTAGCCATCATGGATGATAAGGAAGGAACTCGTCTATAACTCATTCAAGGATATCTATCACCAACAAACACCACTTCCTCTCCATCTTCATCAAAGAAAATGACTTTCTTCCTGTAGCAATCCACAATAGCCTGCACCGAATACAACCAATCCATGTCGAGTATGACATCATATGGTTGTATTCGTAAACATAGGAAATCTCCCCAAGAGCGGTGTTGCCCCAACACTAGCTCAAAGTCTCTACATACTTCAAACAAGCTAGCTCGACCTCCAACTGGCGTAGTCAACGCCAAGGGCACTGGAAGCTTTTCTACCTCATGTCCCAAAGCTTGGACAAGGGTAGGGGATATAAAGGAGTGTGTCGCTCCTAAATCAAACAAGGCATACACCAAGGTAGAAAACAAGCAAAGGGTACCTCGGACGACGTTTGGCTTGCCTAGAGCTGGCAACACTAGAGCATGAAGCTGACCACGACCACCTCCACGGCCTCTCTGACCCTGATGACGACCACCACCACGGACACGCTCTGCTCTCTGAGGATGGGGAGCATCATGGGGTTGTCCTCTGCCTGCTCCATCTACCCTCTGGTGATCTAAAGCTGGTGCAACCTGCTGCTACTACCTCGGCTGAAACTACCTCAACGGAGGAACCTGGAGTGGAGCGCCTGGTGCACGATGACTACTCTGAAAAGTCGGGCACTCCTGCTACTGATGACCACGACTACCACATGAAAAACAAGCGCCTGATCCCTTGGCATAGGCCTGAGAGTTGATGCCTCCTAAGAAACGAGATGGGAAGGGCTGGGACCTACTCCCAGGTGAACGGAAACTCTTCAATCCCGAAAACCGGGAACCCTGGACCACAGTTCTGGATCGTGAGGAATCATGATGATTCCCCTCTCGTGACGATCTGGTCCTAGCCAAAGTCCTCTCAACAACCTCTGCCCTCACCAGCACCTCAAGATATTTCTTCAGCATAAATGGGGTGACCTGGCGCTGGATCTCTGGATGCAAAGCCTCCTCTAAATGCCTCACCCTGGCCTCATCATCTGGTAACAGGTCTGAAGCAAATCGTAGAAGGTTCCTAAAACGGATTCCAAACTCTCGAACACTGGAGCTCTCCTGCTGAAGGGTGAGAAGCTCCTGGAGACTGGACACCTTCACAGTAGATGAATGAAACTCAACTCTAAACCTATCTTGAAACTCCTCCCACGAGATCGCTGACTCCTCACGATCACCGAGGAACAAGAACCACCACTGCCTTGCTGCTGCACGTAGCATAGTCACAACCAAGGACACCCAGTGTTCCTTCCGAGCACGAATCGAACTGAATACTATCTCGACCTCCTCCAACTAGTCTTCGGTGACTGCATCTAAAACGTATCCCTCGTACTTCTGTAGACTCTGGCGCTAAAACTCTCGAAGTGTCTTCCTCCAAGTGTCATCGTCGTCAGCCTCTACCCGGCGGCGATCTGCTGGAACAGCCTACTGGGCACCTTCTACCCAAACCTGACGAGGACGTCCACCTGGAGCCATACCTGTAAAATAACAAGAGTTAGAGCTCCTAAGCCTAGAATATGGAAGACTCAACATTAATTAATTAATTGTTTTGTTTTATTAATTTTAGGTTACCTATCCCAAGGTCTACCCATTCAAACACAGGCGCAAAGAATAATGATGCATGATCCTTTCCTAGGTCTCTACCCTGCAACCAGTATCACTTTGTTTAGTAGCCATCGTAAACTTAAAGGTCCATGCAATAGATCATAGGGGGCCCTGAACGCCTATGTCTCTGCCGGTCTCCAGTGTTTACCCCACCTGCTAAACATGAATGACACCGTTTCCCTACCATCCCATGCATCCTCACCTGTGCCTAACTCCAAACTCCATCCTATCCCTCAACCAGACCTTTGATACCACTCTGTCACGACCCCCTCCCCACAAAGTGTACCCCACCTGGGCCGGCAATGTGAAAAGGGAGATAATGACCCCCGAGTCCTGCCTCCAGTAGGCCCCGGGTTGGAGACTAGAACCGAGGGTATAATAACATACAAATGGGAGGCATTACCCTCTAAGAGAACACATGCAGAAGAGAGAGATAGAATAGACTCCAATGAACTCCAACTCAGAACTAAAATTTAAAAGGAAACCAAGTACATATATGAAATGTCATGAAAAAGTACTACAACTGAAAGGGGAAACTAAAAGTACCAAAAATAAAGTAAAACAACAATGACCACAAGCCCGAATAGCTCCTCCTCCAACCGCAAGCTAGTAGTAACCAACTTGATCTCCAACCTACTCCAAGTGACCTGAAAAACAGTTTATATGTACATAGGGTGAGTATAACAGTATACTCAGTAGGATCCTCCCCAAGCCTCTCGTGCAAAAGTAAAGAAAGCATGCTATAGCCCAGTGAACAACAAGTGAAACTAACTCGTCCCCTAAACAGGTATACTATGTTCCCAACCTCACCATGGATACTCTCGCCAAGTAACGCATACAAGAATATAGCATATAGTAAATAATATCAAGGGTACCCCGCTACTACTTCCCCACTGGTTTTCCACTTTGCCCCAACGACATACGTCCTGTGCATCTCTCTCCAAAGGCTTGCCCGCAGACACCTGGGCGAAGCTCCACAATATGCACCCCGTGCACCACATAGGCTTGCCCGCAGACACCTGGGCGAAGCACCACACCGTCCTCACAACCAAAAGTAACTAGGTAGTCTCCGGGAGCCACCAAAGCTCACATAATGTGTATCATACGTCGGGTATAATACCTCAAGCCATTACAGCCCATACTCCGAGTAAGGATCCTCAACCCATCATAGACTATACACGTTACACCTATAGTAGTCCGTAGGATACTATATCCAGAATATATGTGTCTGAATAACCACAAGCCATTACAGCCCTCTACATACATGTATGGGGTAACTAATCGATGTGCCTCATGGCACAAGTATCTACCAAGGGAAGAGAGCGGAGCCAAAGGGGGTAGTCAGCCATTCAACCTCCCATCAGAATGTTTGGGAAAACACCCCCCCCCCAAGGCTCAGAATCCCCGGGGTGTTAGTTTCCCTTACCGACAGGGTGGATTAGCGTATAGAAACACAAAACGTACAGAATATATAAGTAACTCACATCCACACTATGGGCATTACCTAGTCTTAGATACAACTACAGCTAACGCCTCTCAGACTCCAGGATGCTACTTCTAAGACTACGTATCCTATAAGCACACAAACATTTGAAGAGATTTATTAGATTACTCCGTTCTCATTTTATCAGTTCCACTGTACATTAGTTAATTCATTAAGCATTAATTAAGAACAAACAATTCCACACTAAACTGAATTGGCATCACATTCAAAAACAACTGCTCCTTTTTAAGATTCACATCAGCATTAAATTCCAGCATCTCCATCCCCATGGATTTTCACCATTTAATCAAACATTCATTACAGAATTACTTTTCCACATTCCTAGGCATTCTAGAAAAACATCCTATGCTTCTAAACACAAAGGAGTCTCAACACAGTGAATAGATATACTATCCGTCGAGTCTTTGCTGCCTATAGAAAGAGCATAGACCCATTTTCCCTTGAGAGGCTAAACACGGAAAGCACGTGGCATACCCCGCGCGTCTTCGCCTCCTTCAGAAGAAGGGTAGCAAGACCAGCTGCCTTGAGCAGTGGGGAAAAGCAAAGTAGATTAACATTCAAAGAAAACCACAAGCATCCAACAACCACATCCATCCCATTCCATCACCCTTGGTGTCCTCCCCGACACCCACATGCATAAAATGCTGCATCTTGCCACTCTAGGTGTCATCTTCTACCATAACCACAAGGCCTCCATGCCTCCACATATCACAAAAACCATCCAGGCTCACACCACAACACAAGCAGCAGGAAAACAAACATCACATCATGGGATCTTGACCCTTTAACAAACAAGAGGGTAACTCAGAACCCTTTTACAAGTTGCCACATAATCTGTTCTCTAATCCATATTAAATTAACAGATTTGTTATTCGTAGGTTCCAATTACGGGATACTTAATCAGTAAGCTATCACAAATAAATAACCATTCTTACATTCCTAATTTGATTATCCTCAAATTAGAACGACTACAACAACGGCAATAAAAAGATTAATTTATATGCCTCTTTATCTTTAGCCAATTAATTAACAATTAATTCCGGCTTTACGTTCGTTATCAATTTCTATCATGAACGAACAAAAAATCAAAGAAAACATAGATATCACTATATCTAGGAAAACATGAGGCAAACCGTTATCACGGTATAAAGAAACAACATGCGATCAACCAATTCTTTTAATCCGGTTCAAGTATTTAATTAGGTCAATTTCATTGTGATCCAAATGGATAAATCAAGCCAATTCTACGATTGCACATATACAATTAGAGAAGCCATGAATCCCCTACCTCAAACAGTTCCTCACATTCTTTATCCACACAACAGGTTACAATCCTTCCCTCGCGACAACTGCATCCACCGGAGGATGCTGTGGTACGACAGTACAAACCAACCCCAAGAAAACCCATTAGAATCTTTGAAATTACATGGTATAATTATGGAAAGGAGGATAGGAGAAGATGAACCCCAAAAGAACGATGATACAACATACCTTATTTGGAAGATTGACCGACACAGTTCGGTTGCATCCAAAACAGAGCAGAACCAATCCTAGGAGTAAAGATTGATTGTGCAACTCCTACAGTAAGGATTGAAAGGTTTTAGTGCCTCTTAGTTTAGAACAAAGGGAATGAACAAGGGAGAATGATATCTCATCCCTTTTTGAAGGTTAAATGGGGCAACAGTTTAAGATCCAGTTAATTCTCCATTAAAAAAGGATCACATTAACCCACGCGGTTTGACAAAGTAAAACATTCCAAGCCTTAGGAACAATTAATATAGGATTTATGGCATTTTAAATGGCCTTAAGAGCCCTTAAAATAAGGCTTTAAATGTATTTTACGTCAAAGGAAACGTCAAAAGGGGAAAAACTGTAGGAGTCTAGAAACACTGTTCACCCACTGTTACTGTACATGAAACCGATCTGTCACACCGATCTGTGAAACTGATCTGTCACACCGATCTGTGAAACCAATTTGTCAGACCGATCTGTGAAACCGATCTGTCACACCGATCTGTGAAACCGATCTGTCACACAGATCTATGAACCCGATCTGTCAGACTGATCTGTGAAACCGATCTGTCACACCGATCTGTGAAACTGATCTGTCACACCGATCTTTGAAACCGATCTGTCAGACCGATCTGTGAAACCGATCTGTCACACCGATTTGTGAAACCGATCTGTCAGACCGATCTGTGAAACCGATCTGTCACACCGATCTGTGAAATCGATCTGTCAGACCGATCTGTTAAACCGATCTGTTGCACCGATTTGTGAAACTGATCTGTCACACCGATCTGTGAAACTGATCTTTCAGACCGATCTGTGAAACCGATCTGTCACACCGATCTGTGAAACCGATCTGTCAGACCGATCTGTCACACCAATCTGTGAAATCGATCTGTCGCACCGATCTGTGAAACCGATCTGTCACACCGATCTGTGAAACTGATCTGTGAGACCGATCTGTCAGACCGATTGGTGAGACCGATCTGTACTGTTCATAAAACTGGAAACACTGTTCACAGAACTGGAAAATTGGCAAATTGTTGGGGATAAGTCCCCTTGACGTCCCAGAACACCTCCAACACCAACATTTCACAAATTAATGGACCTGAGAGGTCCGGGCCATTACATTAGATACCTCCCAAAACATTCTCGTCCTCGAGAATTAAAAACCAACCTAGAAGAAAAGAGGGGTCTGAACAACCACCCCATAAGATACCTCTCGGGGGAAAACCCCCATGAGTTGTTCGAATGCTAGAGCAAAACTATGAAATCCGGGAATAAATAATCCATACCCAAACAATTCATTCATAACATCACATCAAAGGTATATAAATAAAACATGAAAGGTCTAACCATAAAGGAAACATCATTACAAAAAAAAAGTTAAACATTAAACAAATCTGGGTACTGAGCACGTATCTGTGACTCACGTTCCCAGGTACTCTCCTCCATGCCACCATGTCGCCACAAGACATGAACTAAGGGGATAGAACGCCCACGCAACACCTTCTCCTTGCGGTCTTGGATCTCCACAGGTCGCTCCTCGAAGGTTGCATCATCGTCAATATCGATCTCTCCCCAATCGATAACATGAGATTCATCATGAAGATAACGACAGAGCTGTGATACATAGAAAACATCATGTATCCGACTCATCTGAGGGGGAAGTGCTACTCGATATGCCACAGCTCCAACATGAGCTAACACCTCGAAAGTCCCAACAAACCGGGGAGAAAGCTTACTTCCACGACCAAACCTTCACTACCCACGACGGGGAGTCACCATCAGAAACACATGATCCCCAAAATTAAACTCTAACAGTCTCCTTCTTTGATCAGCATATGATTTCTGACGATCCTGTGTTGTCTTCATCCTCTCACGAATCACTTGTACCATCTCTGTTGTATTCTGCACTAGTTCTGGTCCGAGAATTGCTGACTCTCCGACCCCAGTCCAGCACAATGGAGAACGGAAAGGCCGGCCATACATGGCTTCAAATGGCGCCATACCAATGGTGGAGTGAAAACTATTATTGTAAGAGAACTCTTCCAAGGGTAAGTGCTTTGTCCATGAACCTCAAAAATCAAGAACACAAGAGAGCAACATGTCTTCAAGAGTCTGGATTGTTTGCTCTTTCTGACCATCCGTTTGAGGATTATAAGCAGTTCTAAGGCATAATTGAGAACCAAAAGCATTCGGGAGACCTCTCCACACCCTAGAGGTAAAACGAGGATCTCAATCAGAAATGATCGTCTTAGGAACTCCGTGACGCCTCACCACCTCCTCTAGATACTGCCTCGACAAAACCTCCACTGAGCTCGACTCCTTGATTGCTATGAAGTGGGCCGATTTTGTTAAACGATCCACTACCACCCATATAGCATCATGTCCTCCCAGAGCTCGAGGTAAACCTGTAACAAAGTCCATGGAGATGTCCTCCCACTTCCACTGAGGAATCTTTAATGGCTGGAGAAGACCACCAGGAACACGGTGTTTGGCCTTCACCTTCTGGCAGACTAAACATCGAGACACACACTCTGCAACCATACGTTTCAGCCCAGGCCACCAGAACTGACTCCTTAAGGATCGATACATCTTCGTCACACCAGGATGTACTGCCAAGGGTGAACTATGGAACTCTCAGAGAACCGTCTCGCGAATCTCTAAGGGAACAAAAAGTCTGCCATGATACAACACTCGGTGTTGTTCGTCCTCCGACCAACCATCAGGGGCCTCACCACACACAACTCTGTCTCTTCAAACTTCCACCTCTAGATCACCCAACTGAGACTCTTCCACCTTCTGCATCAGAGATGACTGCACCATCATCTGGAAAAGAAAACCTCTACCTCCAACCTCTTCCATATCAAGATGTAATGCTGACAGTTCCTCCATTACTCTCCAAGAGTCACCAGATTCACGCACAGCATTACTACGTGACTTTCGGCTCAGCGCATTAGCAACAACATTCCCTTTTCCAGGTGTATACGATATTTCAAAGTCGTATTCCTGTAAGAACTCCATCCACCGATGCTGCCTCAAGTTAAAGTCACGTTGGGAGAAAACATACCTCAAACTCTTATGATCGGTGAAAACCACAAAGTGCTCACCAATGAGGTAATGTCTCCACAACTTCAGAGCAAACACCACGGCTGCCAACTCAATATCATGGGTGGTGTAGTTACGTTCATGGAGACGCAATTGTCGGGACCCATAAGAAACAACTGACCTTTGCTGCATGAGAACACAGCCTAGCCCCAGATGTGAAGCATCACAGAAAACATCAAACTGGACTCCCCCCACTGGAAGAAAAAGGACTGGAGTACTTACCAACTTCTCCTTTAGATATTCAAAAGCTGCTTGACACTGATCAGTCCATATGAACGCTTGATCCTTCTTGGTCAAAGCTGTCAGAGGAGTCACAACTCGGGATAAATTGGCTACAAACCTCCTATGATAGCCTGCGAGACCAAGGAAACTTCGCACCTCTGACACGGTCTTGGGGGCTGCCAATGACACCACTGCTTCTATCTTCGAAGGATCCACAGCTACTCCCTATTGGGACACAACATGCACCAAGAAAAAAACTTCTCGAGCCCAAAACTCACACTTGGACAACATACAAAACAACTAATGTTGGCGAAGAACTCCCAAAACGGCTCGTAGATGCTCTGCATGCTCTTCTTCAGATGTGGAGTACACAAGGATGTCGTCAATGAAAACCACAACAAACTTGTCCAGGAATTCACGGAACACAGAATTCATCAACCCCATGAAAACAGCTGGAGCATTCGTCACGCCAAATGGCATTACAACAAACTTATAATGCCCATGACGACAACAGAAAGTAGTTTTAGGGATATCCTCATCCTTTACACGCATCTGATGACATCCTGACCGCAAGTCGATCTTTGAGAACCAACTTGCACCCTTCAGTTGATCGAATAGGTCATCAATCCGTGGAAGAGGATAGCGGTTCTTTACTGTCACTTTGTTTAATCGACGATAATCGACACATAACCGCAAACTGCCGTTAGCCTTTTTCACAAACAAAACTAGTGCACCCCACGGTGACACGCTTGGCCGAACAAAACCACACTGCAACAGACCATCAAGCTGAATACGTAGCTCTCGTAACTCAGAAGGGGCCATTCTATATGGAGACATAGAGATAGGAGACGCTCCTGGCTGTAGCTCGATCCCAAACTCGATCTCTCGTCGAGGGGGTAATGCTACAACCTCTTCGGGAAAGACGTCATGGTACTCCTCTACGACCCTAGGAAACGCCAACTGTTGAACCTCTGAAGAACTCAGTATCATCCCAGCCATCATGGATGATAAGAAAAGAACTTGTCTATGACTCATTCGAGGATCTCTATCACCAACAAACACCACTTCCTCTCCATCTTCATCAAAGAAAATGACTTTCTTCCTGTAGCAATCCACAATAGCCTGCACCGAATACAACCAATCCATGCCGAGTATGACATCATATGGTTCTATTTGTAAACATAGGAAATCTCCCCAAGAGAGGTGTTGCCCCAACACTAGCTCAATGTCTCTACATACTTCAAACAAGCTAGCTCGACCTCCAACTGGCGTAGTCAATGCCAAGGGCACTGGAAGCCTCTCTACCTCAAGTCCCAAAGCGTGGACAAGGGTAGGGGATATAAAGGAGTGTGTCGCTCCTGAATGAAACAAGGCATACACCAAGGTATAAAACAAGAAAAGGGTACCTCGGACGACGTCTGGATCTCCTAGAGCTGGCAACACTAGAGCATGAAGCTGACCACGACCACCTCCACGGCCTCTCTAACCCTAATGACGACCACCACCATGGACACGCTCTGCTCTCTGAGGATGGGGAGCATCATGGGGCTGTCCTCTGCCTGCTCCATCTACCCTTTGGTGAACTAAAGCTGGTGCAACCTGCTGCTACTGCCTCGGCTGAAACTACCTCAACGGAGGAACCTGGAGTGGAGCGCCTGGTGCACGATGACTACTCTGAAAAGTCGGGCACTCCTGCTACTGATCACCATGACTACCACATGAAAAACAAGCGCCTGATCCCATGGCATAGGCCTGAGAGTTGATGCCTCCGTAGAAACGAGATGGGAAGGGATGGGACCTACTCCTAGGTGAATGGAAACTCTTTAGTCCCGAAAACTGGGAACCCCGGACCACAGCTCTACTTCATGAGGAATCATGACGATTCCCCTCTCATGACAATCCGATCCTAGCGAAAGTCCTCTCAACAACCTCTGCCCTCGCCAACACCTCAAGATATTTCTTTAGCATAAATGGGGTGACCTGGCGCTGGATCTCTGGATGCAAAGCCTCCTCGAAATGCCTCACCCTGGCCTCATCATCTGGTAATAGGTCTGAAGCATATCGTAGAAGTTTCCTAAAACGGATTCCAAACTCTCAAACACCAGAGCTCCCCTGCCGAAGGGTGAAAAGCTCCTGGAGATTGGACACCTTCGCAGTAGATGAAAGAAACTCAACTCTAAACCTGTCTTGAAACTCCTCCCACGATATCGCTGACTCCTCAAGATCACCGAGGAACAAGAACCACCACTGCCTCGTTGCTCCACGTAGCATCGTCACAACCAAGGACGCCCAGTGTTCCTTCCGAGCACGAATCGAACTGAAGCCTATCTCAACCTCCTCCAACCAGTCTTCTGTGACTGCATCTGAAACGTAGCCCTCGTACTTCTGTAGACTCTGACACTGAAACTCTCGAAGTGCCTTTTTCCAAGTGTCATCGTCGTCAACCTCTACCCGGCGGTGATCTGCTGGAACAGCCTGCTGGGAACCTTCTACCCAAACCTGACGAGGACGTCGACCTGGAGCCATACCTGTAAAATAACAATAGTTAGAGCTCCTAAGCCTGGAATATGGAAGACTCTACATTAATTAATTAATTATTTTTTTTTATTAATTTTAGGTTACCTATCCCAAGGTCTACCCATTCAAACACAGGCGCAAAGAATAATGATGCATCATCCTTTCCTAGGTCTCTACCCTGCAACAAGTATCAATTTGTTTAGTAGCCATCGTAAAATTAACGGTCCATGAAACAGATCATAGGGGGACCTGAACGCCTATGTCTCTACCGGTCTCCAGTGTTTACCCCTCTTTCTAAACATGAATGAAACTGTTGCCCTACCATCCCATGCATCCTCTTCTGTGCCTAACTCCAAACTCCATCCTATCCCTCAACCAGACCTTTGATACCACTCTGTCACGACCCCCTCCCAACAAAGTGTACCCCTCCTGGGCCGGCAATGTGAAAAGGGAGATAATGACCCCTGAGTCCTGCCTCCAGTAGGCCCCGGGTTGGAAACTAGCACCGAGGGTATAATAACATACAAATGGGAGGCATTACCCTCTAAGAGAGAACATGCAGAAGAGAGAGATAGAATAGACTCCAATCAACTCCAACTCAGAACTAAAATTTAAAAGGAAACCAAGTACATATATGAAATGTCATGCAAAAGTACTACAACTGAAAGGGGAAACTAAAAGTACCCAAAATAAAGTAAAACAATAGTGACCACAAGCCCGAACAGCTCCTCCTCCAACCGCAAGCTAGTAGTAACCAGCTTGATCTCCAACCTGCTCCAAGTGACCTGAGAAATAGTTTATATGTACATAAGGTGAGTATAATAGTATACTCAGTAGGATCCTCCCCAAGCCTCTCGTGCAAAAGTATAGAAAGCATGCTAAAGCCCAGTGAACAACAAGTGAAACTAACTCGTCACCTAAACAGGTATACTATGTTCCCAACCTTACCATGGATACTCTCTCCAAGTAACACATACAAGAATATAGCATATAGTAAAGAATATCAAGGGTACCCCGCTACTACTTCCCCACTGGTTTGCCGCTTTGCCCCAACGACATACGTCCTGTGCATCTCTCTCCAACGGCTTGCCCGCAGACACTTGGGCGAAGCTCCACAATCTGCACCCTGTGCGCCACATAGGCTTGCCCGCAGACACCTGGGCGAAGCACCACACCGTCCTCACAACCAAAAGTAACTAGGTAGTCTCTGGGAGCCACCAAAGCTCACATAATGTGTATCATACGTCTAGTATAATACCTCAAGCCATTACAGCCCATACTCCGAGTAAGGATCCTCAACCCATCATAGCCTATACACGTTACACCTATAGTATTCTGTAGGATACTATATCCAGAATATATGTGTGTGAATAACCACAAGCCATTACATCCCTCTACACACATATATGGGGTAACTAACCGCTGTGCCTCATGGCACAAGTATCTACCAAGAGAATAGAGCGGAGCCAAAGGGGGTAGTCATCCATTCAACCTCCCATCAGAATGTTGGGGAAAACACCCCCCCAGGGCTCAGAATCCCCGGGGAGTTAGTTTCCCTTACCGACAGGGTGGATTAGCGTATAGAAACACAAAAAGTACAGAATATATAAGTAACTCACATCCACACTATTGGCATTACCTAGTCTTAGATACAACTGCAGCTAACGCCTCTCAGACTCCAGGATGCTACTTCTAAGACTAGGTATCCTATAAGCACACAAACATTTGAAGAGATTTATTAGATTACTCCGTTCTCATTTTATCAGTTCCACTATACATTTGTTAATTCTTTAATCATTAATTAAGAATGAACAATTCCACACTAAACTGAATTGGCATCACATTCAAAAACAACTGCTCCTTTTTAAGATTCACATCACCATTAAATTCCAGCATCTCCATCCCCGTGGATTTTCACCATTTAATCAAACATTCATTACAGAATTACTTTTCTATATTCCTAGGCATTCTAGAAAGACATCCTATGCTTCTAAACACAAAGGAGGCTTAACACGGTGAATAGATATACTACCCGTCGAGTCTTTGCTGCCTATAGAAAGAGGATAGACTCATTTTCCCTTGAGAGGCTAAACATGGAAAGCACGTGGCATACCCCGCGCGACTTCGCCTCCTTCAGAAGAAGGGTAGCAAGACCAGCTACCTTGAGCAGTGGGGAAAAGCAAAGCAGATTAACATTCAAAGAAAACCACAAGCATCCAACAACCACATCCATCCCATTCCATCACCCTTGGTGTCCTCCCCGACACCCACATGCATAAACTGATGCATCTCGCCACTCTAGGCGTCATCTGCTACCATAACCACAAGGCCTCCATGCCTCCACATATCACAACAACCATCCAGGCTCACACCACAACACAAGTAGCAGGAAAACAAACATCACATCATGGGCTCTTGACCCTTTAACAAACAAGAGGGTAACTCAGAACCCTTTTACAAATTCCCACATAATCTGTTCTCTAATCCATATTGAATTAACATATTTGTTATTCGTAGGTTCTAATTACGGGATACCTAATCAGTAAGATATCACAAATAAATAACCATGCTTACTTCCCTAATTTGATTATCCTCAAATTAGAACGTCTACAACAACGGCAATAACAAGATTAATTTATATGCCTCTTTATCTTTAGCCAATTAATTAACAATTAATTAAGGCTTTAAGTTCGTTATCAATTTCTATCATGAACGAACAACAAATCAAAGAAAACATAGATATCACTATATCTAGGAAAACATGAGGCAAACCGTTATCACGGTATAAAGCAACAACATGCGATCAACCAATTCTTTTAATCTGGTTCAAGTATTTAATTAGGTCAATTTCATTGTGATCCAAATGGATAAATCATGGTAATTCTACGATTGCACATATACAATTAGAGAATCCAAGAATCCCCTACCTTAAATAGTTCCTCACGTTCTTTATCCACACAACAGGTCATGATCCTCCCCTCGCGACAACTGCATCCACCGGAGGATGCTGCGGTACGACAGTACAAACCAACCCCAAGAAAACCCATTAGAATCTTGGAAATTACATGGTATAATTATGGAAAGGAGGATAGGAGAATATGAACCCCAAAAGAACGATGATACAACATACCTTATTTGGAAGATTGACCGACACAGTTCGGTTGCATCCAAAACAGAGCAGAACCAATCCTAGGAGTAAAGATTGATTGTGCAACTCCTACGGTAAGGATTGAAATGTTTTAGTTCCTCTTAGTTGAGAACAAAGGGAAAGAACAAGGGAGAATGATATCTCATCCCTTTTTGAAGGTTAAATGGGGCAACGGTTTAAGATCCGGTTAATTCTCCATTAAAAACGAATCGCATTAACCCACGCGGTTTGACCAAGTAAAACATTCCAAGCCTTAGGAAAAATTAATATAGGATTTATGGCATTTTAAACGGCCTTAAGAGCCCTTAAAATAAGGCTTTAAATGTATTTTACGTCAAAGGAAACGTCAAAAGGGGCAAAACTGTAGGAGTCTGGAAACACTGTTCACCCACTGTTACTATACATGAAACCGATCTGTCACACTGATCTGTGAAACTGATCTGTCACACCGATCTGTGAAACCGATCTGTTAGACCGATCTGTGAAACCGATCTGTCACACCGATCTGTGAAACCGATCTGTCAGACTGATCTGTAAAACTGATCTGTCACACAGATCTGTGAAACCGATCTGTCAGACCGATCTGTGAAACCGATCTGTCACACCGATCTGTGAAACTGATCTGTCACACCGATCTTTGAAACCGATCTGTCAGACCGATCTGTGAAACCGATCTGTCACACCGATTTGTGAAACTGATCTGTCAGAACGATCTGTGAAACCGATCTGTCACACCGATCTGTGAAACCGATCTGTCAGACCGATCTGTTAAACCGATCTGTCGCACCGATCTGTGAAACCGATCTGTCACACCGATCTGTGAAACCGATCTTTCAGACCGATCTGTGAAACCAATCTGTCACACCGATCTGTGAAACCGATCTGTCAAACCGATCTGTCACACCGATCTGTGAAACCGATCTGTCGCACCGATCTTTGAAACTGATCTGTCACACCGATCTGTGAAACTGATCTGTGAGACCGATCTGTCAGACCGATCGGTGAGACCGATCTGTTACTGTTCATAAAACTGGAAACATTGTTCACAGAACTGGAAAATTGGAAAAGTGTTGGGCATAAGTCCCCTTGACCTCCCAGAACACCTCCAACACCAACATTTCACAAAGTAATGGACCGGAGAGGTCCGAGCCATTATATACCATGTATAATTATGTGGTTATCCATTAAGAACATTGTGACAATCAAAATTCAGATGGTGTACTAATGATATTCTATGAGGTATCCAAACCAAGATAATTAAATAATGGTAGGGGACATTTATGTAATTGTATCATTTGGATTTATTTTATTTTATTTCATCTATTTACTAATCTCATTGAAGGACCTATAGAAATGGAATCTTCCATTTATACATGGATTACACCCTCTATAAGGATTCTTTAAATCTCATATTATTTTATGAATCTCAATTATATTGTTCACTATGTATGTAATTATAATTTTATGGTTTAAGATAATATAAGTCCAAAATAGTCTTATATGATTGGTATTTATATGAATTCATATGGTATAATTTTTTTTATAATTCCACTATTTTTTATTTTTTATATTACTCTATTGATATTAGTCATTTAATTATTTATATAATCCCATGTTTAATTATAGTAGGTAATTTAAAATCATTATTATCACTGAAACAATTCCATTTATCTAATATTTCAATTTTGATATGTAAAATGTGTTGATTCTAAAGTACAACTTCTTACATTTCCATTCTTATTGTTTTGGAAGTAACAAAACACTTCCTTAAAAAATGTTGGAAAATTTTTTATGTCCTTATGATTTAATAATTTTTTGGTAGAAAACATTAACTTATACCATAAATATATGAAAAATATCATGAATTATAAATATAAAAAATAATATCACCATTGAGATCGTCAAAATGTAAATTTTTATGATACATTATACATAACATTAAACAGAATAAGACATTGACTTTTTTGATGTCTAACATTATGAAAAAGTCATGATTATCAAAATAATTCTTGTACAAATAAATTAGAATAATTCAAATTGGGTATATTGTTTTTAAAATTATATGGAACTTAATAAGAATATCCTATATTTATAATAGTAATACATAAACATACATATATCATAATAAATACCTTTAACACTATAATGGTTTTAAACAAAAACATCATTATACATTCAGTTATGTCAGAGCATTGTGATTTGTAATGAGCCAGCTATCCAAGGCTATTAAATCAAACATAGAAATATAACCATTTGAGAAATTCATATAAATAGAAATTCATTGGAATATTTTGTAGAACACATTCATAACTGAAGTCATCTTATTATTTCTCTATATGAAATTATCATTCCAATTATTTTTAATACATTAGAGAGTTAGTAGTTTGATGGAATACTTTTTAATTTTTTATCCTTCTAAACATATTCTTTTGTAATAAAATTTGATCATTTTTACAATTATGGGAATCAAGGGTACAAAGATGTGGAATCTGATCCATTGGATTGAAGGAGTCTAGGGACAAGAATATAGACATCAATCCTAGTATAATGGGATTCAATTTATAGAAGGATATATCATTTTTGGTCATCGTATCCAGGTACTTCTAGGTAAGGAAAGGAATAATTTACTATAAGTATAAAATAGTGGATACCTTTAGTCATGGATATTGAATAACATTCTCTATGGTGAAAATCGTTAAATTTTTCAACATATCTTGTATGTTATTCACACTTTTACATAGCTATTTTATTTCTTAATTTTCCATGTAACTATTCCATAGTGCATCTTATATAATGTTAGTTTTATAATATTCTTTCTATAAATATGGTTTTATAATTATGACCATGAATATGATTAAAAAATAATTTGATATTAATATGATAGAATGTGACTTGGAAATTTTATATAATATAATAATAAATATTCTGATTATGATTTTGATTTTTCTACTCTAATAAATAGAATGATTCTGAGCCCATAAAATTACTTTAAGAGGACTGTGAAATAATTAGTTAACTTTTTTTAACTATAAGTCCCAAGAATTATTCTATATACTTCCATATATTTTAATTCATACCATCCTATAATTTTTATTCGATGAGGTTCACACTACAATAGGATTCCATGTTTTTTCATTTATTACTTATTGAACGTGTATTATGTTTTGATATAATATTTTTTTATTAACATTATTACACTAATGTGTATTAATATATATTACTATGAATTTTTTAAGAATGGAATTTATGCATGTTGGTTATCTTGAAAATTTAAATCATAGATGAACATACATTTTTTTGGTAATGACTATGACTATTATATAGATTTAATGAAGACATTTTTTTATCAACATTGTGATTGATAACATTTTTATTTATACTGGAGAAGATAAGATTACTAAAATTGAAGTTTATACATTTTCTAAAATTTAGAAACATGAATATCAGTTGAATTACAATGTTCTTAATACTTTAGTGCATTTTATGATAAGAATATTTATAGTAATAGTTCATCTTATGAAGCTACAAGAAATATTTGTTGTAATTTGTAAGTCAACCATTTCGCTACATACTATGTTATAGAAACTAGAAGATCTATATTGTTTGATGATTACTAATATATTGATTTTATTCCAAAAGATTCAAATTAATTGGTGCATTAAATATTTATTGGAATGATAAATAGTTTATAATCTCTTGTAGAAAAAGTACAAGATGGTTAAATTCTTTTTCAATAATTATTGATATTATACCCATTGAGTGGGAATCAAAAATCGTCATTCATTATGACATGATAAAGTTAAGAAACCATATTATTGATGATTTTTTAGAACCATTATGCAGTATGTATATAGTAATAAGATATATATTAAGAATTATCCATAAAATGGTGGTGTTTATTTTTCTACAACAACAACTATACCTTATAATTTTATTTTCGCTAATGTTGTTATTAATATTAAGGGGATGAATAATGTTACTATTCAGTCTGATTATAGTACATTAGAAAATTTATAAAATAAGTTGGATAAGCAAGAAATAAGTATAAATAAGAGATTTGTAAATAATGATTTTCAAAACTGATATATGAATGTCAATAAGGATAAAAGTGATAATAAATATTTTAAGGTTACATTTGAGGAATGTAACAATGATGGAAATATCTAACCTGATTGTCAAAAGAAAAAAAGTATATACAAAAATTAATTGAATTAATAATGAAATGTGAGTAAATATTATAAATCTAATTAGAAGAATGTTTTGAATCCTTATGACACATGGAGTTCCATCAGCGGTTATTCTTATAAAAGTTATTTAGATAATGAATGTTCTGAATCGGGGAACATTAGTCTTTTTTCTAAAGTACCCTTGTAAAATAATTATTTAATAGAAAAGGTACAAATACCATAATCCCTTAAAAATTTCCCATTAAATTTTGATTACTCTGAATGTGATATTATGAAAAATTATACATATTTTCATGAGGAATATTCCCAATTATAATATAATACTCTTCATAGTTATAAAGTAGTTTCCTGATTTGAAATAATATTAGATTTTTTTTTATATTTGTTAAAAATCATGATAATTCCAATGAAAATATAACTAATGCTAATTACAGAATAACCATCTTAACTAATGTAATATAATATACATAAAATTAAATTGATGAAACTATTTATGATGAAACACCATTTCAAATGAATTGTTAAAATATGATTTTGAGATAATTATATTACAAGGAAAAAGGATTATTAAAAACAATTATATTGAGGATAAATTTTCATAAAAAGACTAAATTCAAAAATATCTAGTTTTTAAATACACTTGAAACTGTTTTCCATTGTTAGGTAAAACTTTGAAAAAAAATTTATAAACAAATTTTACAGAATGGTAATTTTTAAAAAATGGATATTACAAATAAAAATCATTTTTTAGTAACAAATTTTAATTTCCATAAAGATATTTTATTCCATAGTGACAATGTGGTGGGACCTGTTAAAAAAAATTTGTTTAAAAAATTTAAATCTATTCGAATTCATAAATATTATTTTTTAAAAATATTGTGGGTAAGAATTATTTTGTTATCAGAAAATGTTTATACAATAAAAATAGAAAAGATTAAGATCAATTACATACCTTTTTTGTGAAAAGGTCAATATTTTCTATATAATAGAAGTTTATGAAACATTAACCTATGAAAATAATATATGTTGATTAACAAATTAATTCTTATTGATATACCAAAATATAGGATTTATACTTTAAAACTTTGTGAACCTTGTCAATATGGTAAGAAATATAAGTCATGTTTGGAATCTATTTGTAAATTCTCCAAATCTAATGGTTTACAATAGGTTAAAATGTAAATATATTTCCTTCAAAAAAATGTATGTATTTGTTTCAATTTTTTTGTTTATGTATTATATTTTTGTTACACTTGATTAAAACAATACTATTTTCTATCATGAATATCTGAAGCGTGTAGTTATTTTAAATCTTTTTTATCCAATGTTAAAAATGAGACAAAACTATCCTTTAATATATATTCATAGTTATCTTGTTATAGAATTAGAAAATTAGGATTCTAAAACTTTTTGTAGAAATAATGTCACATAACATAAATTTCCATCACCTAGAACAACAAAACAAAATGATGTGGTGAAAAGAAGAAATTGAATTTGTTAAGATATTACTAAAACAAAGAGGATTTAATAATCAATTGCTAAATAGTTATTATATAAAGTGATTAGTACTAACTAATATACTATAAGTCATTTTTTAATTAATTAATTTCATAATAAAACTATTTATGAGTAGTGGGCTTGAATAAAATCAAAGGTTTAATACATTGAATTATTTGGTTACAAAGTAATCATTCAAAAAACAAAAGATAGTTTACATTAGATTTCAGCCAATTTTTGAGAAGGGGTATTTTTAGGTTATTTCACTAATTTTAAGGCTTATAGATCATTCAATAAAATTTATTATAATATTGTGTAAATAGTGTATATTATGTTTAAGGAAAACAGACCTTTTGTATTCAAAAACCTCTAAAAAACATCCTCATATGTTGTTTTCTAAACTTTTTTTAAATATTTTTTAGATTATCTATATCATAAATATATAACTGATTAATTAGTTTTTGAAGTTATTCAATATGAATTTCTCTAACTACTATTGAATAACTAGCATTTGAAATCCCATGAAGTCAATTTTTCCTTAAGAATCATCTAAATTAAAGAATCATCGATGGTGTAGATCAACCTGGATAGACATAAAGATTATTAAGAAATGAAATTGAATATCTAGTTTTCTTATTCCAATTTGATCCAAAGAATTATCATGAGGGTTTTGATGATGATGATTAGATTACGGAAATTGGAGATAAATTCAATTATTATTAAAGGAACGATGTTGTTAAATTTGTTGAATGACCTATATAAACTTCTATAATTAATGTAAGATGTTTTTTTCAGAATAAATTTAACGAAAATTGAGTAATAGTTGGAAATAATTGAAGACATTTTTCTGATTGATATAATAAAAAATATGACATTTATTAAGAAAAAACATAAGCACAGTTAACTATACAAAAAGGTATTCTAACACTTAAATCCCTTGAAAAATTAAAAAATTCATTATTATATCAAAGGTATTTGAATTATTATTTTCAAAATGTAAATGTTTAGAATGAATTTCATATATAAAACTCCATTTTTTTTATAATAAAAAACAACTAGAACATGTTTATTATCATACATGAGCTTTACATGGACATAAATAAGATTTTATAACTTGTTATGATTTTTTAGTCTATATTTTTTCATATTGTTTTAAGGTATTTGTAAATACATATATTTTTATAAATTAATTTAATAAAAATATTATGATTGAAAAAATTATATTTTGATGAAATTATATTTTTTATCTAAAATATATTTAACAACGTCCATTTCAGTTATAATGAAGTTTGAGATTGAAATTATTATCATGGGTGACTTAACATAATTCTTTAGTTTTAAAATATCCCAAATACTAGAAAGAACATTTATATCTCCATATAAGTATATAAAATATAATATTAATTAATTTAGATATGAAACTACTAAAAGTATTATCACTCTTATTAGTACCAAAAATACTTAAAATCTTAATAAGGTTGGATAACCAGAAGATAATAACATTTTTAGTTGTATGATAGAAAATTTACATTACATAACCATTATTCAACAAAATTTCATTTTTTCTATATGTTTATGTGAATCGTATCAAAGAAATAAAAAAATTTCTCATCTAAATGTTTTTAAATATTCTCTCTTTACCTTAAGGGATCTATAGATTTGGTCTTTAATGTAATTCTAGAAATTAGTTTGAATTAAAAAGTTTTCAAATACTCACTTTGGATGCTGTAGAATGGATATGTAAAGTAAATTTAGAAGATTTTATTTCTTTATAGATTTTTTGTTTTCATGGCCATGTGTGAAAGAACACATTTTAACAATTTTCATTAGAGAAGAAAAAAATTTAGTTGTTGTAAGTCGTTAACAAGTGTTGTGGATGTAAAAATCACTAAGAAACTATGGAATGATTTTTACTATAAGTCATGTACATTGGGATAACAACAATGAAATTTCAATATGTAAAAACCCATCCCATCGAACATTCTATAAGAACGTAGATATAAGGCACCAATTCCATTGGGACACACATTTAAAGGAGATATAATTTTAAAGATAATAATAATGCAAGAAAAAATGAATGAGGTTTTTAGTAATAACTACATAGTTCTGATAGATTTTAATATTCTATAAAAGAAGAAGAATGGTCATTTATATTTTATTATATTCACCTTATTCATTTCTACCCATCTCTATATATTACGATACATATTTTAATATGTGATTCAAAAATGTTTTATGTTATTAATAAATTTTTTTCAAAAAACTTTTAGTTTTTTATCAATTGTTAGTTCTTATAAAACTATTAGCATAATGATATTTTCATGCTCATTTTTTTTTTCTGGAATCAGAATCATCAATATTGTTCACTCCTTGGAAATATTTATAAAAATCTAGACTCAAAATTTCATAAAAAGTTTAGGATTCGGAATCATCATAATAATTTTGTTTCAAAAATTAAAGAATCAAAATTAGTTTTCTTTTCAAAAATATTATAAAAATTTTTTCAATAAAACTAACATAATAAAATTTTATTATCAATCAATTGAAATCTTTTTATTTTACAAAAAACCAAAGGAAGTGTTTAATCATAAATTTTAAAAAAAATCTTTGAATGATACTCTTCTATTATTTTAGTTTTTTATCAATTTCATTATAATAATGTAAAAATGTTGTTTTTATACTTTATTTAACATTTTTTTTTTCAAAAATGTAAATAATTTTTTTAATATCAACGATCACCAATCTGATAAACATATTTAAAAAATTAGAGGCCCAAGAAAATCTGTTAACATATTATTCAGATCAATATCTAGCATCATATCTGAATGGTTTGTTCATATTAGATGTTTTATCTAATGAAAGATAAATCATCGAACCAACACCAACATATTGGTGGGTAACCCGATTTCCACCTCATTTCTTTATATTTGGTGATCTGGATCTGTTGGGCCCCTTAAAATCCTTATTTTGATAAATCATTATTTTTTAGGATCTTCAGATTTTGATCTAGTTTAGATGATAGCCAATGAATACTTTGATAAGAAGTTTTTGTTTTGGAAACAATTTGTTGAATGTTAATGAAATGATAAATATTATTCTAAACTCAAAAAGATCATTTAATATCAATGATAAAAAATTGTATCTATAGAAAATCATGATAAGGATTTTTACATTTAAATTTTGGAAATATGTGTAGAGTTCTATGAATATATTCATCATATTAAATAATATTGTAATGAAAAAGTTTATATTGTAATGTATGGGAATATTTATATGTTTTCATATAAAATGGTAGCTAATTTAGATGAATTTCCCTCATAAGTATAGTCATACAATCCCTCTCACGATATTTATAATAGTATTAAAACATTTAAAAACAATAATAGTAATATTATTTCTTTTTGGAAAGTGTGAATGTATAAAATGTATCTCACATATCCCTGGATAGTAGAGACATTACCCAATGATTAATTGGACACTTGTTTCTGAGGTGGGGTGATAGGATACATTAGTGGGTTTAGATGAGATTGTTCTAGATCAACATGTGAATATTAAGAAGATAGAGATACTCAATTTTATCATTCTCATAGTAGAGAATATTAAAAATGTTTCAATAATTTTATATATAATTATGTTTTTTTCCATAATCATAAAATGGTTGTAAAATTTATATTGATACTTAAATGGGAAAACTAATCATATCTAATGATACAAAATATTCCTTTTATCAGTGAGGGAATAATTTTCAGATGAAGTCTATATTCCTTGTTAAATCTAATATGTTGAATGAAAATTTTGATATCACTACATAGAAGGCCCAACCATAAATGATTTCTATGGAAGATAAATCTAAATGATAAAGGTATAAATTTACCCACCAGTAAAGAAAAAGAAATAAATTAAGATTAGGTATTTGGTTTTTGATGAAATGAAAAAACATAATGCTTAGAAATATCCAGGGGATCAAAAGTTTAGACTTGACCACTCAAAAGAAAAATCATTGAAGATATATACAATTTAACAGGTGAAAGAGTAACAAATTATTGAATTAAAATAATATGTTGAAATAATGCATAATATCCGAAAATTTTATGAAAGGAGTATAAAGATCATATAAGAATATTTTATTTCTTACTAAATTCAATGAAAAGATCAAAGAAGAAGTTGGTTTGGTTTTTAAATAAACAAATTTCCCTTCTAAGAATCGTTTGGTTGATTAAAAGGGGAAAAGAGATGTTGATGTGGATGAATTGGTTATATATGTTCTTAAACAAATCGAAACTATAGTTAGCTAGAAAATGAGAATTAAGAACTATTAGACAACTACATATAAATATATTGATAAAAAATTTATGAGTATGTTTTTGGGAAATATGGATAAAGAAAGGAAGTAAAATAAGATGAATATGAAAAATATAAATAAGTATAATTAGAAGTTGATCTGGATGAGGAATAATAGGAACATCAAAGTAATGAAAAAAAAGATAAAGAAGATAATGAATCCAATAATAAATTATCAATTACATCATAATCCTCATCAATTTTACCCACCAAGATTAATAATTATGATAAATATGGAATTAATCAGGATAACGATTCATCATTATAGAATGTTGTTGTGTCATCCTCTAATAAATAAGGAAATAAACAATGATGTATGATGAAGGAATCTGATAAAGGAAAATCTAATAATGATGTTCAAATACATGAATTCCTAGAAGATAAAAATGATTTTAAGAAACATGATACCAAAAGGAATAGAATGTTGTAACTATTAGAGAAAAAACCTGAGGATGAGCCCGATCAATAGTTCTCAAATAAAATAATAGCATAAAATGGTTTTGATTTTATTCTCCATGTGGTGTGATGATTAATAGGAATAATTCCATACCTTCTAAATCACAGTTCAAGATGCTATATTATTCATCATAGTGTTAGTGGTGAATAATAGTCAATAAATGAATAAAAATAATTAGTTATTCAAAGTAAATAGGAATTGATGAATTCTCATAAAAATGGGATTATATACAATATATCATGTAATTAGATGGTTATGTTGTCTATCCTGGTCAATTAAAATATTTGTAAGCTTGAAGAAAAAATTGATGAATTAAAGGAACAATTGTTATATTAAGATGATTATTACAACTTATTGTCATCATACATGGTAGATAGAGTAAGTTTTTCTAAGAAATTCAATGATCCCATAGATGAATAGACATAAGATGTGAACGTTCTGAAATAAATTTTCAAGAAATTTATTTAGAGATCAAGGGACTACAAAACTGTGAATATTAAATAATCATAATGATGGACTATAATAAAGTGTATTTAAAGGTAATAAAAATATTGAAGATTGAAGATTGTACTCAAGAAGAATAAATTAAAAGGTTATAGAAAGATAACTAGGAGTTCCTTTAGATGATGGCCTTTTTATGACCACGATAAAGAAATATTGATTTTTTTCAATTATCAAATGTATTTTTTAAAACATGTGAATTTTACATATGAGTGAATTAATTTCTATAAAATTATGTTTTTTATGAATGTGTTGAAATTTTTATTAGTTATATGTTATTTCATATTTACAAGTATTTTTAATTTTTTTGAAATGTTTCAAATGTTATATTTTCAAATATTTAAGAAACAATTAATCCTTCCCATTTATTTTTGAAAATAAAAAAGGTAGAGAATATTTTATATTAAGGGAGAAATATTTATAAATTTTGGATAATTATACATTAGGGCGAAGATATTATCCGATTTGGGAAATATTATTCTAAGGGGTAGATTGTTTCATAAATGGGGAGATTTATTTCAGAAAGAGATATGTTATCCTAATAGGGAGAAATAATTCTTTGGGGGAGTAGTTTTATTGTAGAAGAACTATGGTAATACTCTAAATCAAATTAAATATCTTATTATTAAGAGTTACTGACACATGAAATTTATCAATCAAATTAAAACTCAAAATATGATGTTTCATAGAAGAATAAAGGGTTTTATGTTTTTCAAGAGGTTTTTTCATATAAATATTATGGTTGGTTATTTCCATAGAGGGGATATTTTTACGTTCGAAATATTAATTACTACATTTATATTCATACAGTTTTATAAATAAATAAAACTCTTCCTTAAAACATTTAATTCAGGATAATAATGATTAACATAAAGATAAAAGAGGGGGTGGTGTGGGGGTAAATTGTGTTCTTCAATAAATTTGAAAAATTTGGACTTAATAGCTTATAAAATAGAGAATATTTCCATCTCTTTTTAATAAAATTTAGCAGTGGAAATAGATAATAAATAAATGTAATGATGTATTTTTTTTCAAAAAACAATGACAGCCTAGTCTACATAGGTTCTAAACAACACAAACATAGTATTTTTTTATAAATGGTCATATTATTCTTAGACCATAGAAACAATGTATATTCATTTTACATATTAAAATACTATAATAAGAACATTCTATTCTTTTAAAAGGTAGTGGAAATCCACATCTTAGTACAAGAAAATGATACTTCACCACGACTGAGCATGAGAAGTCGAAACATTGAAAAATCAGAAGAGTTTGATTTTATTAAGATCTCTTGTTAAACCTTAATTTTTTATCTGCAAATGAAAATTTTAATTGATCCATAATAACACATAGTTGAAAATAGATCATTAAAATTTCACATTCATTCATCAAAAACAGTAATGAAAACACTAGATATATGTATAAACATTTATTTATCCAAAGTTTATCCTTTCCCAATGATTCAATATTCATTGAGAAAAATTCATAACAATTTAATAAAGTAGTTGAAATATTATAAATAGAATATAGATAGATTAGAACATGTATATATCCAAGGTCTAGTTTTGAATACAATGACACACTTGTTTTATTTCAAATGTTGATTTTCATTATGTATATATCCTCTCTTATATATTTGATTTAGAAAGTCACAATATTTGTACAATAGGTAGAATAAAATTAGCTCAATACATCACTATAAATATCACACAATATATCAAGAATATTTTAATTCAAAATCATCTTAAATATTATTAACATCCTATAATAATAGTAGTTGTTTACACTTTTGAATACATTCCTTTAAATCAACAATTAAAATCCTTTTAATTAGCCATAAAATTTCTTTTAAATGATATTTACTTCAACCAATACAACTAATAAAATCACTAGAAATATATTTAAATAAAATTATATTTTTGAATATTATAAAATAGGGTTCCATCACACAATAGTATAAAAAAAATATAGTGTTGATAATGTACGATTGATTATAAAAGTAGGGTTGATGTACCATACATTTTACGCTAAAATGTATGTCTCTTCCTAAATGAAGTGTTAATTAACCGTACATTCCCAAAAACAAATGGTACATGATATATAGGTTATGCTTAAAATATATGGTTGTTGAACAATATGTTAAGCATACAATTGTAGGTTATGAAAATTGGTTATATAATTAATTTGAAAGACATCTAGAATACGTCAACAAATATTTCTTGGGGATCAATGATTTGGATACATTTCATGAATAAATTTTTAATGAATATTAATTTAAAAAAATCTATACAAATTAAATACATTAGTTACACACATGTTATTATATGTGATAATCAAAAACAAAAATAAATTAATGTAAAAAATTAATGAACAAATGCTGAACAGTCTCCCAATTTTTTAATGATCACAAAAACCTGACTAAATATTTAAAATTTTAAAAAATCGTTGAAATAAAGAAATTTCACCCACAATTTTTTGGTATAATTTTTTATAATACTTTTCTCATAAAGGAAACATCTCCCCCGGTGTTCCTTTATATAAATTTC
This sequence comes from Viscum album, assembly GCA_963277665.1. Taxonomy (NCBI): domain Eukaryota; kingdom Viridiplantae; phylum Streptophyta; class Magnoliopsida; order Santalales; family Viscaceae; genus Viscum; species Viscum album. The sequence continues at coordinate 2,101,390,791 of OY728140.1, read as the reverse complement.
CATATAAAAAAACATATCTTATTATTATGATAAAAAAATCAATCCATATGTCAATGATATTAAGGATAAACTTCTCCAAATTCATCTATATGATTATTATAACATTAAAACTATAAAATTCTCCCCCTTTTCCGATATAAAAATGATTAGAGTAAAATGTAGATATAATTATCTCCACCTAAATTTATGTTATAAAAAGATGGATATTAGTATAAAAGGATTATTTATTTAATGAATAAGATAAATAATTTATAAAAAATCATCATATGTTATATCATGAAGGATATTCTATGTATTAATTATATTTAAAAAGAAATATTTTTTTTGGAAAACATACTATATATATACATAAATAATTTATATAATGATGAAATTAAATATTTTGTGCATGAATTTTTAATATAAAAGGATAAAAATATATTTAAAAATTATATTTTATAACTTTTTTAATAAATAATTATTTGAAAATAGTATATATAACATATACTTTAAATAATCGAAAGAAAAAAAATGATAACTTTGAAAGGAATATAGGGTTCATCTAAACCTTCTATTCTTTGAAAATTTTACCATAAGGAATCTAAATATCTTTAAAATTATTATAATGTATTTTAAAAATATTATGTTATTTTATATGAATAAGATGAACAAAAATTAATTATGAATCACTTCAGCTTATCATGATCCATCTTGGTAACCATTTCTTATATGATTAACTCAACCAGACATATATTGTTTCCTATAAAAAATTGTTTTATTTCATATTAAAATATATTTAATATTATAATAATCATATTCTAATGGATAAAAACCCTATTTTTTATGAATTTCTTATATTTTTCTTCATATGCCTATTTTCATGCCTCTAGATCACTTCTCAACTTTACTTTTTCTTCATTAAATGTTATGTATATGAACAAGACCTTTTCATAATCCATTTGAGATGATGAGAAATCATGTTATTCATAAATATAATTTTATATATTTATTTTATAAGTATTTTCATAAAAATATTCCACAAAACAAATATGACAATTCTTTTAAAAGATCAAAAGAATCAAATTTTTTCCATTTATGGGAATTATTTTCTTCTGACGTTTAATAAATAGTATGCTTTATCTTGTTGTGATGGTTTTCTTAAATTCCATGAAAAATATATTTCATGGAAGTAGATTTTAGAATAAATAGTTCTATGTTTAAGATGATAAATTTGGATCTCAATAAATAAAGATGATATTTCAAACAGATTTTCCCAAAATTATAGAATAATAAACATAGTTCTTAATTTTTGAGAAGATATAGTACATAAAAAATATATTCAACTATTTAAAAATAAATATATAAATATTAATTGGTTGAAAAGAAATATAATATGAACTAATATATTATTTTTAAATATATAAAATTATTCAATTTATTTAAAAGACATTTAGAAAGAGTTGAAAAAATTTAGAAAAATAATTGTACAATCAAAATAGAATAATACTTTATTCAAGGTGGAATGAAGGTGATATTATTAAACGTGTTATATATATCCTCTTGTATAACAATATTAATGTATTAAATTTATTTAAATAATTAATAATAATTTATGGATGAGTTATTTTACTACTAGAAATAATTTCATAATGACCTACATTAGAGTTGATCACACCTTTTAGATTTAGATTTTCCATTTACTGACTAGACAAACCCTGCTTGATATAATTATGTTGCTTACTGGTGTAGTTTTGAAGACATAAATTTTCAAGGGATTTTTGTTATCGATACGATTTTTGGTCAAGTAGTGTTATCAAATAAATTATTAGGTAATCAGACTTGTTTATTTTGAGTATAAATTATACAATTTAAATTGAAAATTTCTTATGATAAATAAATAATTTTAAAATATATTATTTTATGTTTTGGAATATAATAATATATTACATAATTACAATTAATACTATTTTGAACATATTTAAAATTATATATTTGATTCCATTTTGACTTAAAACAAAAAAATTATATAAATTTGGTCTTCCACCATCGCGTCCTATTCCCAACATTCCATTCTGAATTTTTAGCACTAAAACTAATTTAAATATTTTTTCCTTTAATAAATATACTAGAATATTTTTCAAAATTATAAAAATCAGTTAAAAATAATTTTAAATTAGTATCATGTTCATTACATGTAATTTTAGAATAATTTCATTTTATGTCTATAAACAAGTTTGAAAAAATTTTCATATCTATGAGAAAAGTTTCAAAATATATTCAACCTATTCTATCGACATTATTTAACGATTAATAATTATATTTTAGAATAAAAAATACCAATAAAATTCATAGTTACATATTTTTTACAATTATAGTATTGATATTAAGAAGATTCTATCTCATCTCTATAATAAATAAGACATTCCAATTTTTTATGCTTAGTCTCATATTCTGTAGAAGATTAATTCAGTGAATCTTTATTATTACTGCATGTATCATTTATAAAATTTTAACATTTCTATGGTAATTGTATTTTTATTGTCATTTTACTAAATATTAGTTATATTTTGTCTGACCATTTTTCCTTTCATTCACAACATCTATTTTCTTTAGTCTAATTATATTTGTTTACAAATAACTATTAAAATCTTATAATAGGATATGATAAATATTATTCCAAAATTGGTTTATGATGAATCTTTATTTTTAACATATTTTATACAATATTTAAATGTTATAAAACCCAACATATTGTGATTTAATGGGAAATTGTTACTTTTTCATGTTTTTTGTGGTATTTTGAGCTTAATTGAAAAAATGGCATCATTTTGGGATTTAACTAATTTATTTTTCGTCTATATTTCATCAATATAATTTTCTAAACTAATCTAAATTGTGAAATTTATTTTTTTATGTTTCAATATAACATGTGACACATGTAATCCATCTGGATTCCCTGCTCAATCAGTCATTTGGAGGTCCAAAATCAGCTCACAATCTGTGCCTCGAAAACTATAATTAGATATATAATGTTTTAAATATGTTATTGCATCTCGAATTGGGACTACTAATTAGAGAATATATTTGGCATGGAGCTGAAAAAGGAATTAATTATAAGCTTTCATTAAGAAGACTACATCTTAATCTGCTGGATGCAAGGTCTTAATGTAATGGGAAGTTGGGCTTGTGGAATATGAAGAGTCACCTAGACAGATTAAATGTTCCTCACTAATGGAGCCATAACACCATCATACATGGACCAATCAACCTGAAATTTGTAGAGGCATGTGGTATGAATAACAGAACAACTTTTAAGAAGGTTCTGTTTACTAATTCCTCCATTTAATAGGCCTCAATGTCGGTATCTTATGGAGGATAGAATTTGAGAGAGATTTCTTCACCCATTTTCTCTATAAATTTGTTCCTCCTCTCCCTTGACAATGAATAGCCATTTAAAGTGGGATTAGGTGGTGTATTGTTTCTGTAATTTTTCTTTATATTTATAATTTATATTAGTGTACCATTATTCTTCTTCTATTCATTTCTTATTTTTCATTTATTTCTTTTATTTTATATGTTTCTCCCACTATGATTCTTTATAACTACATGTTTATGGAGTGCTAACCCTCACTGTTGTTCTAGGGGGGAAGTGGTGGTATTTGAGTTTATGTACTTTATTGATTTATCATGATTTATTCTATAGATTCAGTAGTGCTTAAATAATTGTGGGGAGTGGCCTCCACACATTCTATACTATTATCTTCTTCCTCCTCGTTTAATAGTTTTCTTTCACATCGAAATATAATTCATTCAAACAGTGGAGTTTTGATTGGGTATTGATGTTGAAGTGTTTACTCCTACATGAATAGGTATTGTTTTATGATAATAAATTTCAAATGAGAGGGTGTGGAGTGACAGTTCTTGATCACCACATTATATAACTCATTGATGGATATTTTGAATAATAATGATAATTCCACCATAAAACCCCATGAACAATGGTTTTCTTCTAATGACATCTTTGCGACTTTTCATCATTTACATCATATTTTATATTTATATATATTTATATATTTATAATATATCTATATTTTATACATTTTAAATTATCCCCCCATTTATATTAGTATTATTCCTTTATATTAGCTAGATTATAAATTGTGACAATAGAAAAATAGTGCATGTTAGTGGCCTCTTTATGATTTACCCTAGGGTGTGCCACTCTGGTACATTATATGGAATAATAACAATTTAATATAATTTTTGTTTGTGAAAACCCCACCTCTAATTAGTTTACTTTAATCTGATGATTCATCTATAGTTGTTTTGAGAAAAGATTGTTTTGTTTTTCATATTCTTCCTTCATCTTAGATTTATAAATTATTAATGATCCAATGAAATGTCAATTTTTTTATGCATAAATGACTAAATAGATAGATTATCCATATTGGATAAAGGTTGCCAATACACATATTTTTAGTTTTTATTTATTGTCTGAGATATCTGAGTACGCATAATCACATGGTTTTGAACCCCACCACTTATATTATTGGGTATGTCATTCTGGAAATCATTATATTGTCAATCACAAGAGTTTTTTTCCTACTTTCTATTTCGTCCCACCATCTTCTACAAGAGAAAATGCAAGAACAAAAGGTAAGAATCCCAATCACGAATAAATAATATATTATTTTATGTATATAACTGTAAAGGCATATCTTATGGTATCCCTATATTTAAATTTTTCTAAAATATATCTATTTGGATGATTACATATAAATAGTATAATCCTATGGTTTTTATCTAGCTATATCTATTCGTAAATTGCAAAATAAATTAACCATTATATAATACCCTCTATTCCACCCATGATATTTGTTATATAAATATTACATCCTTTCTATGATAATAATGATAAAATCACAACAATATTGGATCGAAAGGTTATGAATTTTGGGAGAATTAAGACCATACATCCTTTATACATAATAAAACATAAATATTTATTTAAAATATTTATATTTATCCTTATAAATTACATTATATCTTAATAATATGTTGACGCTTGAGGATATACATCAAATAAATTGGTGAGATTACTGCCTATGAAATGGATGACTAGGGACATGAATACATATTACATGGGCCATCATAAATCATCATCATAATCATAACATAATCATATGATCAACATCATAATAATGATAGGAATAATTAAATAATGGAATGTATGGGGGAAATGCCTAAAAATAAAACATAATTCCTTAGAGATGAAATACCACACATAGTAGTGAACAAATATAGTATCATGTTCATACACAACATATATAAATTATCATATAATAGCTATTATAAATCTAGACAACATCATGTTCATTCATATTACACATCATATCATGGGATACACCACATTACCCAATACATTAGAGGGGTATATAATTCTAGCCCCACTTTCCACTTCATAACATTTAGATAATCATGTATGTCACATAGAATTTATATCAATCAATTTCATGAAGCATCCCATATAAAGGAATGTGTTTAAAAAGTATTTCATCAATAATTACATAATTAATAAGATTTTTCCCCCAAAATATAAAATTGAAACTGAAAATAATTGGTATAAGAGTTATCATTGTTTTTTCAATAAAAATAATCTCAAGAGGGCTCGTGATTAGTTTCAGAAATATGTGTTCTTTTGGAAATACCATTACATTTTCCATAATATAAAATTGTAAAAATAACTATACATGATAATAAAAGGGAATAAAAATAAAATTATTTCATTGGAATAACAAAAGGATATCTGAACAAAAATTTGGAATAGAATAAGAATAACCCAATGAAAGGAAGTTGGGTTCAAGAATCCTTAGATGATATGTCCAAAAGTGTTCTAAAATTGTAGATAATATCATGAATAATAAAATTAGAATAATTTTTTTCAAAATAAATAACCTCTTATACATGTTTTTAATTTATTATAATTTTATTATGTCATTTTATGGTCATTTCAATGAGTTATAGAGTTTAATTTTTTTCATTATGGGCTAGTTTTTTATCATGGTTATTATGATCGATTTAATTGTATGAAATCATAGATGTTCTTATAAAATGAGAATAATTTTCCATAAGTGAAATTAGATGTCATTAATTAATATATATAAGTCTAAACATTATCATATATTAGTTTTTTTTTTGAAACAAGGATGATTAATATGACAAAATAGTAATAATAAATTATTAATTTAGGTTGGTGGTTTTACCGACCATTACAAACTTGTTTCATTTAATATGATTTTATGATTATATATTTCGATTAGAACATAGAATTAGATATTATAGATGTATTAAAAATTTATATAATCATAATAATTGATTTATGACCATTTATTATGGTGGTAATGGAAAATGAAAACACGTCATTCATGATGGTGGGGAATCGACAAATCATGAACGATGTATTCATTTTTTAGAAAAATAATGAGGAGTGAGGAGATTTGATAATTGATATAACATTAAAAATATAAAATTATGTTATATATATGATAAATTAGTCATCATGAAACAATTTTTATGGTATTCTAGGAGATAATAATAAATTAAAGGAAATTAATAGATAATGAATGGGGATTTTATATTTTGAAAATATTTTCCTTGAGAACCTATATAATGAACATAGATTTAGTCATTTGATGAGAAACAATGCTCGTAGATGAGGGGGATGGTATTGGTTATGGTATTTGAGAGAATTTATATAGTATAAAATTTTTATAAGGTCTTCGTTTATGGGACGATGAGTGGAGGTATTTATAGGGGAGGATATGGGTGTTAGTTGATTATTTTTTTCATTTGATTATTATTTTTTATAAATAATATAAATATTCTTAATTAATGTTACTATGTATAGTAAATAGTGCATATTAGTTGTAACTAATGTTTTCTTACATCTTTCATGACATAATAATTGATGTATTTGGCTTAAAATGACGAATAAAATAAATTTATGTATTCCACTATTCACTAAAAATTCATCTATTTTCTAAAAACACTAAGACTTCACCATATGTATTGTTATATGTGATGATTAAAAAAATAGAAACCATTTTAGGAAAATAATTTTCTATAAACAAAAAATTTAATGTTTAATTAAAATTAAATTTTTTTAAAAAATATTGATTCATATATTATATATAAATTTATGACAGTTGAAAAATTTATCTAATGAATCAAAAAATTATATTATAATTTTAATAAAAATTATGTAATTAATATGATTAATTAAAATAAGAATTATATGAAATAATTATATTACTCATAATATTTTAATAATAATTTACATATTATAAAAGTACCCACACATAATTTACCATTTTTAAAACAATTATTTACTTACACCATTTTATAATTATATCAATTATTAATTTATAATGAAAAAATATTTTATTTATAATTTCATGATTGAGGTTACTATTATAATGTTTCAATTAATATTCTTAATATTCATATTACTATTATTATTGTCATGTTACAATTCATCAGGTATTAGTTCTTTGATTTCATTAAATACAACTTATTTCATTATTCATTTATGAGAATAATGTATTTATTGTTTTCTATGTGTTATATATGTCCGTTATACTATATAAAATAATAAAAAAAAATTAAATACAATTTATAATATTATATTTCATTAAATATTATTTATTTAAATCTAATTTGTTCCTATATATTTCAGTTCAATTTTTACCAAAGAGGTAGTGATTTACTTTATAATGTAATTTTATATCTAGATAGTTTATGATTAAATTTATGATGATGTTTTCATTTTATATATCTATAAAAAAATTCATGATCTTTATTATCCTATGTTTATTTTCCTAGAACAAATCATTCCATTTTTTTCATCACATTAGGCACTGAATAGTTTGATAATAAATTTTTACTGATAAATCAACGTTATTTCTCCCTTATATCAAAATTTATTTTCCATCCATTTTAATGTTTTATAAGATTGTTATAAATCATGTTTTTAATATTAAACAATTAAATTTTATTGTAAACTTTTCCCATTATTTGCATTATAAAATGTAGAAGGAATCTTCTTGTCCATTTATAAACAATATGATTTTTACTTTTGAATGAAATTTGGAATGAAATATTTGGTTTTAAGCATGTAAAACATGTATATAATTTTCGTACTTCCTAAAAAATAGTAGATTTAAATATTAATTTTGAAATTTACTATGTTATTTTCAATGGAAATTATTTTTAATGTGTTTTATAAATCATTATATTTAAAATTTAATTTCATTGTGGAAATTATTTTTTCATCAAAATAAATTACAAGTGATCATTCAAAATAGCATTCTATATTTGATGGAATCCATTAATTTCATTCATTATTATATTGGCATAATATCCAAGGATAATATTTTTATTATATTTTTATAATGGTTTAGAATTATGATGATGAAAATTTTATGAATATTATTCCATTTATTTGGGTAATTATTTTATTAATTTTTTATAAAATTCATTTCCTTTCATGGGTTCTGAAATAATGAATGTTTTGTGATATTATATAACACATCAAATTATATTCATTATTTATGGAAGGTAACTATATTTTCTCCAATTTATTAGTTAATGAATTATGTCTCATGATAAAAAATGGGAAAAATGTTGATAATCTTGATCCATAACGGGAAACAAAATGATGGGTTAAATCCACTATGAGAATTAGACGATGAACCCTAATCCAATGTGTTCAATTGTTATGATAGATAAAAATGAAAAATTAATTGGATCAATAAATATTATTCTTACAAACTATTAAAATAAGACCATATGGTTTATGAATTATGATGATTTCCAACTATTTAGAATCACGTCTTTTGAAATGATATGTTTTTATGACAAGAAACAAGTTTATAATATAGAAAAATTTTGGTATGAATATTGATAGTTTTTTCGATGATCTCATTCTCTTATTATTATATTATTATTTCATATTAACGTAGAATTATATTTTCCATTCTCATCCTTTATAAGAATCTATGATCGAAATTTATTATGTTTACTTTCTATAGGTTATGAAGAAATGTTTCATGTTTTATATTTATATATATATTGAATATACGGATCATTTTTATGGTTTTTGATGAAGATCATTAATTAAATAGCAATATTTTTAATATAGTACGGAAATAAACTAACAAATTACTATCCCCTTGCATGTATTTGTGAAATTTATTGAATATTAACTGAAAAATATGCATTGTTTATGTCTAAAATATCACATCTTGTAGTTAGTGTGAAAGAAAGGTGTAGCTGACCATTAGAAACTAAGATGATAATGGTTGAGTTAGAAAAATTAAGTGTAGGATATGTATATGATAATATACAATATTTTTGGGTATAAAATAGATTATCTGGTTTACCTTGATAAAATCCATGAATGGATACTATAAGTGGACTTAGTCCTTTAATATATGTACCTATGGGTAATTAATCCAAAAATGGCATGTCAGACTTCAATCGAACATTACATGGTACAAGAAAATGTGCCTTATTGTTACCTATATTTACACTCCTAGGGGATAGTATTTGGTTAATTAAAATTTTCTTTATCAACTATGATGATTGATTTGAATGGATAATGATGAAGGATAAACATTGTTAAAACAATGATGTATTATATTTAAATAGTTTTCATTATTTAGAAATCTTATCACTGATTGATCACTATTACCAATGAAGTAAAATTTTCATGAAACCAATTATTGTTTTACAGAAGGATTAAATATAGTGAAAAGAAGTTTTTTTTGGTGATAGGTATACTCAAATATTTGAGTTTCTTATTTGATAGTAATTATATAAAATAACAAATATCATGAATGTTATTTTTGAATCCTAAATATTATTCCTAATGATTAGACATTGAATGAATTGTGAAAACACCGAATGGATTGATGAAAATATATCCTTTAAATGATTCTTATCTAGTTCAAATTTATGGTAATGTGCTTCCATCAAAACATGTAATTCTTCCACATGTTTAATTTGATGTTATCCTATACATAGTTTGGATGTCAATATATAAATCCGTTATCAATTTTTATGAAAGGGGAGTTACTTTGGAAATTCAAATCTATCCTATGATTATCTATCAAAGAAATGATAAATATAAATATCTATTAGAAATCAAATCCATTATATTTTTCTTGATTTCCATTCAAAAAGGGTGTTTCTTCAATATGGTCTAGTTGATACTGAAATTTGAATATATGCCAATTCTTTGGGATTATGATGATTTTTGAAAGAGTAGTTTTATAGAATTCCACAAAATATTGAAGTTGATTTTTTTGAAGAACACAAACTTGTATCTACACCCATTCCAAAAATTGCAAATAAAATTACATCATTAAGTTTTAGAAAAAAATTAAGGAACTAAACTAAATATTTATAAAGTATTTATGAACCCTAGTGCATCACTATGGGATAAACCTATTATATATTATAATATAAAATATGGTAATATGAAACTATTCATTCATTATCAATAACTTAGATAGACCACCTTCATGAAAATGTATCATCTACTCTATATTGATGAATTTTTTGACAAAAAACATCGAGATAAATACTTTTCAATTACTGATAATTCCTATAGATATCATAAATTTAGTTCCATGGAGGACATAAGCAAGAAAAAATTATGTACACATTGTATAATGTATGAGTATATAGTGAGCCTAGTTGGTCATACAAATTCCCCAATTATCATTATGGATTTAATGAATAGAGTATATAGATATTACCATATTAACATTATATGTTGTCTTTATGAATGGTGTACTTATATATTCAAATTGAAAGAAAGAGTATTAATATCACATGATAATTTTACTGAAGACCTAATGTGAAGAGAAAATGTATAAATATTTAAATAGATAATTTTTTCTACAATAAGATTAAATATTTGGTTATTTAATCTCAAGAGAGGGCATATAGGTGGATCCATCAATAACCAATGTTATTTAATGTTGTCCCAAACAATATATTATGACTTAGATACATGTTTTCCTGATTAAATAGATATTATTGATGGGTTGTGTAAAATATAACATTTATATCAAATCCAATTACTATGTTAACTCAAATGGATGTGAAGTTCATTTAATAGATTTATCAAAAGAAATGATCAAAGAACAAAATTAAAAGTTATTTAGTGATCATGTTCATTGAATACCATATAATGTACAAGGATATATAATAGATTTTGATACATTTGTGTGGTTATTGGGATATATTATAATGAATAATTATTGGTTTATAGCTTCTGTCGCATGATAATTGATGGTCTATGAGAATAATTAGAGAACTCATGATTTGGAGTTAGCTGCTGTATTTTTTGAATTAATGATATATATGCATTTACATTTGGGGTAATTCTATGATATATATACTCACCATAATAATGATTAATGTATATATTTACTAAGAAATAGTAGAATATTTTCCATATAATGTGGTTAGAGGTGACTAGATAATATGATTTTCTAAGTCAATACCACATTTGGAAAGCAAATAATGTGGTTGATGCCTGGGATCAAAAGGATAAATTTTAATTTTCCTTGATAAGGATAAAAAAATATAATAATTTTGGATTATAAAACGATATATATTAATATATTTATGTAAGGGGATAAATACTATCTTTCAAAAATTAATTAATAGCCATCTATCAATGTGATTATCTTTTTAAAAATAGATGTGAGCAAAAATTATATAAAATAATTTTATTATATAAGTCCAATGGAAGAAATCATCTTATAATCCTTACTGTGAAGTGGAAGAAGATCAGGAGGTAGATCATCAAGAAAGGTAATTTTTTTATTTAAACCCTTATATCAAGTCCATCTATAACTATATTTTCTTCATAATAAATATTTGTTATAATTTGGTTGATGTCACGAACAGAGTGGTTGAAATCCATAGAATTGGTAGTATTCGGCTAAAAAAGGTGTATAACACCATTCCTAATTTCATTCCCAATGGTAGACGAATCAAATTTAATCTATAGATTTTTATAAATATGGATCCTTGCAAAATTTACAGCATGTATCACAACTATCATTTCTGCCTGTAGAGAAGAGGAAATGTTGTATATACAAAGAAAGAATCTGAGGATCTAACCAAGGTGATTCCTGAAGAAAACACCCCTACCCACTGGACCTGAATTTCTTTTGTAGGCACCATCCACCTTAACTTTAATCAGACTAAGAAAGAGAACATACCAAACCCCACCAATGTTATTATTCAGTTATCAAAATTTTCCGTCAATCCAATGATGTCGAAAAATTGTAAAGTCGTCATTAGTGATCTTGTAGTGACCCTTGTGCATTAATGGAGATTCAGAAATGTAAATAAGAATCTACATATGTCCTATATGTTGATGGAGTGTGTAATTTTTCTGAATAATAGCATTTATTTCCTACAAAATCAGATGATGGAGCTCCAAAACAACAGCAAGGAAGATGTTCTTAATTTAATGAGAATTTCACATTTTTGCCCATCTCTTTAGTTCAGTGTTGATATAGTGAAGAATCAACCATATATATTTAAAATGGTATAAAATATAGTTCCTAATAGCAGAAGAAGTAGAAAAAAAGGAAGATATCATTAGTCTATTTTCTGTGTTGATTGCAATGTCTACAGTTAGAGGAAAGTTGAATACAATACGATTAATGGAACATGTCTGTGGGAACTGTATTGTGAGAAATGTTCTAAAAAAGAGGAAACCTTTAATGTTTTATATAAGGTTTTTATAGAGGCTAATCCAACCAAAATCACATTAATAATGGAAAAATACATATGATAATTTTTTTTGAATTAATCATACCATTTTGTGAAGCCTTCCAAGTTACAAAGTCATGAGTGTTTGAAAATGGGTAGTTGTTAATGAAATGAATAATGGTTTCAAGTAGATGATTATTTTGAGAATTTGGCATATCTATAATCGAGTAGTTGGTGATATCTGGGGTTTCCTTTGGATAAATCATAGATACTAGGGGGTTTCTATTCTATTTATCAAAACTGAATTTTATTGATGAATCCCTGGTAACCATCCATATGAAATAATTCATAATTCTGGAAAAATATTTCTTAATAGATGGCCAGATAGAGTAGGTGATGAATGCCAAATATTTTTCTTAATTTTTCCATGATATATATTTTTGAGAAAAGTAACAAAATCCAAATTATTTTCAAGAATGTTCCAGGGGATTCTGGATTGAAAGGCCTCATTAATATACCTATGATTTTGTATACCAATCCAACCCTTATCAAAATGTTATCAACAAGTCGACCAGAGGATGGTCACATGATTTCTTTCCAGTGTGCTAGCAGCCCAAAAGAAATTTTTTGTTGTGGTGTACCTCTTTTTCATAATCCCAATATGCTAATTATAGACCATCCCTAATGAAACCATTTTATAAATAATAGGGGATTTGACAAGGCGTATTCTGCATTCCATAGAGAGGTATTTACCTTTTTAATAATATTTTTAGTTTATAACATGGTCAAATATTTTAGAAAATGGAGGGTAATTGTCTCTACACCAAAAAAATTTAACAACAAGATAAGTAAAATGGAATGAATCTTTTTCAATTACTAAGTCACTGAAAATACTACATTTTCTACTATGGGGATGTTTTTCCCAAATATGATAGTATGTTTTTTCATACTAATGTCCTGGACATAAACCTCTTCATAGAGAGAGAGGGAGAGAATTTTTTAGGTTTAGAATATTTTATTTATACCCATGTTATAAAGGATGATATCATCAACATGTATGAGATGCATGAGAGCATTTATATTCTTAAAAAGATGAATGGGCTTGGGTTTGGTCTATTCCACAAGATGAGTGAGGAGGAGACTAAGATAATCTTCCACAATAGGGAAAATAATGAGAGATAAGGGGTTACATTTCCATACAACTTTGTTGTATTCGATATAGACTTTGTAAGAGCTATTGGGAATGATGGAAATAAGGGACAAATTGAATTGGGTTCTAACTCTAGTAATAAAGAATCATTAAAATAAATGCCTTGAAAAATAATAAGATAATGCTCCAGTTCACAGTGCCAAAATAATTTTTAATTGGATTTTTATTGGAAATATTACTCCCCCCTGTAAATATTTTTATAGTGTTTACACACTCCAAATCAAGAAAAATACAATATATTATTGATTTACCCTTAATAAAACAAACTTATTTCCAAGAGACAATTTTTTCTATGATATTTAAATATCTATTATCATTGATTTTGGGGATGATTTTATAAATGATGATAATGAGAGAAATGGGTATAAACAAGTGGACCTCCAAAGCATTTTCCAAATTAGGTATCAAAGAAAAAAATTGTTCATTAAGACCATGAGGGAGGAAACCATTAGAAAATAAGGATTTTACATGTTTAGAAACATCAAATTGGATAATTCCCCAATAATGTAGAATGAAACTATTATTAAAACAATCAGGACCAAGAGTACTATTAAGATTCAATCTAAAGATAGTGTATTTAATTTCAGGGTCATGATGTGTAGTTAGAAGGAAAGTGTTATCTTTATAATTAAGCACATTTGGAAGGACCTCATCTAAGCGGTAATTATTATTTTGAGGACCATTAAATACAGATTCAATGAATGATACAATATAACTAAAAAAATCATCCTTATTGGCTAAGAGTTTGTCCCTATCTTTTAGTATATATATTGTTTTGTAGGCTTTCTTGACTCTATAAAGGGAGTTATAGAACATAGTGTTTATTTAATCATCTAATAAACATTTAAATTTAAATGTTTGTTTAATCATGTTCTATCTAATGGTTAGAGAAGAGTTTAGTTTTATAGAATGGTGGATTTCTTTAGTTGGATCAATATTGAATTCAGAGCTAGTGTTATTATTTTGATGTTGTTTAAGGTCATCCTCAAGATGAAGGATGTCATTATTAATTTGTTTGGATATATAACTGAATCAACATTAGAGAATCTATTTGAGGTATTTTATCATAACAAAACAACAAAGGAATCATTGTAATGTGACATAAAAAATTATATATTTTTGATGATATCAGTGTATTCAACATTAGAAAACCACACATTGTTAATCCTGAAAGGTAGCGATGGATCATATTTTTGATGGACACATTGACCAGAATGGGATGCTAGCCAGAGTATAACTTTTATAGGGTAATTTTGTATATATTATCCCATAGTTTTATGAAATATAGTATTTTTAATAGTTTAACTTCATCGATATCTGGGGTAACAAGGAACATCATGTTTTATCACACTGTAATATACAATTAATATTATTATTTGAATAATATGATAATAACATATATGTTGAACTATTAAAACTGAGAAAGAATAATTTTTTAAAAATTAAATTTAATGGTTTTAAATAATGAAACTATATTGATAAAAAGTACTTAAATTATTGGAAAATCATTATTAGACTTGAAAATATTTTTTTTCTAAAAAATGATTTTTTTTATAATATAATATTTTTATCGATTCTTATAGAAACATTATATGAAATAATTATATTATTTTTATGAGTCATAATATAATAATTATATTAGAGTGAAGTTTTGATAATATTTAGAAAATATATTTATTTTAGTGAATAATTAAAAGAACATGTTTTTATTAAAAGTTATATTTTCATGAAAATCATTTAAAAAAATGAAAATTGTGTTTATAACGGATTAAAAAGGAAAATAATATAAATTATTTTATGAATAATCGAAATTATTTTCTTTTGATCAATTTTATGTTTAATTATGATATGAAATATTTTTAATCTCATGTGAATTTTTTTTGTAAACTATTTATCGTCACATGGGCAGGTTTAATTTAAAATTAAAATCTATCCTTCAATGAATGGAAATTTTAAAAAATGGATTATATTTAGAACCAAATTAATATAAATTATATAATTTTTCAACTTTTATTTTTTTTCAAAATTGATAGTGAAAATAATTAAAATTTATTATTGCGGTGAAGTATAAAATGATTTTATGGAGTGGTTAAACTAAAAAGATTAGGTTATGATTTCAATTATAACATGTCAATATTATATTATATGTCCATATGAGAACCTTATAAAATATTATGTTAGAATTTATAGTTGTTTTATATCATTTTCCATAGGAATCACTTTATTAATTTGGATTATTTTTGGGAAATTTTTATGTAGTTTCAATGGGGTTTCGTTTCCCTATTTACGAAAGGGTGCATTAATCCTCACCTATTCACAATTTATAAACACATTATTTTTCCATGAACTACCCAAAAACATCCATTATATATATAAAAACATCATATATCTCTTATATTTATTTTTAAACCATTTTAGGATGAAAATTATATTTGACCTAGGGAGGTTGTCAGAAGAAGATGTATTGTTTGAAACTAAGGGTTTTTATTTTATTTTTTCTTGAAATTAATTCGTATAATATTAAAATATAATTATATTATAGACTATTAATATAAAATATCCACATATGTTATTATTTTATTTTAATAACATATATAAAACTGTTTATTTAATCAAATGGGAAACAAATCTCTTGATTGTGTGTACGGCAGACAACCGCCTCATGAATTGATGTAACTCGTTTTCTGTCACCACTTCATAAAAAATAAAATTATGATGGATTTATATTTTATATATGATATTTATAAATAATAATTATTTTTCGAATTATAATATCACATCTACAATAAAACATTTCATTACATGGGAATTATATAACAAATCTTGTGTGTATGGAAGACTACAGACTCACGAAGCGATTTGAATCATTTTTCACATACGCTTTACATGAATGGTGATAATGATAAAATTAATTAATATATGAGATATATATATTAAATAACAATTATTCGGTTAATTTTATTTATTATTTACTTACATTCATTCCATCTATCAAAAAATGGAAGTAGTGTTCATTCATTCTTATGACCTACCATCTCCATGAGTGGTGTATTTCATCTTTCTTACTCTAACATTTTTGAATGATTTAGTATATATATATATACATATAATGAAAATATAGTATATTAATATCATCGAATAAAATATGAATATAATTGAATTATTATCAATGTTCGAGGACTAAAACTTCTGATAGATAACATACATGAGAAAAATATGTAGTTATTACAATAAATAAATATTTCAAAAAAATTGTTAAAAAAATATTGATAAATGGTTGTAAGTAAATAATATATAGTAATATATATACATATGAGTATGGTTCATTAATATATTTATAATAATCTTATATTTTTTATACATGATATTAAAATGTTTACAAAGAGATTAAATACTTGAGATAGAGGATTTTTTTCTCAAATTAACAACATTGGAAAATATGTTATGTTACAGAACAATAAGATTTTTGGTGGTGTATATATTTCTAATTTGAAATTATATATTACACGTTTTTTTACAATATTATAATTTTTACTGGTATTAATTCATGGGGACTATAATTTATATGTTACAAAATTGGTAGTGATATTATTTTATAATTTTATTATTGGACTCAATTTTTTATTAACATTTAGACGATGATTTATTATGATATATATCTCATGAAACTCATGTAAAATATTATCTTGTAAAAATTTATTTTGAATAAATGTGTTCATTTTATTTTCCCTCCATTAATCCCTCAACATATTAAAAATATATATTACGGTAAAATCGACATTATCAATCTCTTTGGCTGAAAAATAATTTTATGCAATGTACATCTTCACAAATACTATTTTATGTAAATTAATTACTAATATATAATAATTTTTAATTAAATTATTTATCGTTGTTATACACTTAAAAAAATTAAAATGTATCATATTTTCATTTTCCCAGTTAGGTACTTTTGACTTTTTCAAAAAATAGGAAATGAATCATTGTTTTTAAAGGTATATTAAATGAATCGAATTTTTTTCCGTTATGAAAAATAAATATTTTAAATATTTATTTTTAGTATAAAAGTTTATTTTAAAAAATGATTAAATATTTATTAGAAATTTTTAATTTTGAAAAATGATTTCTAATGTTGCATAGATATTTTTTAAAGACTATTCCATGTGATCTTTCAAAATAATTTTCTTTTTAAGAAGGAATCCATTAATGTTAATCATTATATATTAGTGATATTATTAAAGGGAAAATTATTATTATACATTATAATGTATTATTTTTAAGATGATTATATTTTAACAAAACTCATTCCTTGTCCATGGGTTATTATATGATGCAATGTTTATGATACACATTTCATTTCATAGTTTCTAATATAATGATTCTTATTTTATCTTCAGGAACACATATGTATGATTTTCATTAAGTACAAGTGTAAATTTTGGGTCCCTCTGATTCATTGGGTAATGATTTATATATGATGAGATTAAATGGGATACAGGTCAAGTGTCTTGATCCATTGTGGGATGTTTTTGATGGGCAAGATCCATAATTAGAATATGGAGATGAGGCATGATACCTTATGATTGATTTTATTGTATTTTCACTTTTATTAATGAAATGGTTTCTATATCTTGTTGGGTGAGTTAATATTATGAAATCAATGTATGATTAATGATTTTTTATTACTTCAAACTATTGTTAATTATGTCTTTTAGAATGATTCCAAGACTCATTTTATAATCTATGATATGTTGGATATGACCTTTGTCAATTTATCTACTGATCTGAAACAATTACTATTATGTTATGATTTAATATGATCATTGAATGATATCTACCATGTTTATCATTTCAATATGTTTGAGGTCACTAAATCCTAGGTTTCCATTCCCCAGGTTATGAGTAATGGTTTTAAAGAGAATATCATTATGATTAATTATAAGGGGGAAGTTATTTATGGTAAATTATGAATATTATTCCTTAAAAATAATATTATACACCTAGTCTCTAAAGAAACTATACAATTATGGTAATTGTGTGTGTAATTGTGAAATGTATTGATTATTAAAATAATAAGTATGATATTTATATATGAAAATCATACAATGTTATAACTATAATGGAAGGAAAAAATGATTTATATCCTTGAATAATTATCATCATGAATAAATATGTGTCCACAAGAAGTCATTTTACTTTTCTTGTTCCTAATTAAACAAAATTATCTAGATTTTAGTTCATATTTTAATTACACTTCTTAGGCATCAATGCAACCAACAATCATAAAAAAATCACTATATATATTTTCAATATGTATCCAAATTCCCAATTAATTTTATAAATAACTATAAGATATTGAAGTCACATATTTATATCTATTACCCAATGATTCGGTACCAATAATCATATTTGGGATAAGTAAAATAACAACACCAAAAACATTTCCACAACTAAAGATTCATAATTTTGATGAATTTTAAAATTCATCATGGATCGACCTCATAATAGAGTAATATTATTAGTTAGGATGTGAAATTCCTCATAACCCAAATATCTTAATAAATTTTTATATTCTTTATAAAATAATTTTCATTTTTATGAGACCATTACCTTTAGTTAAGTAGATTTTATAATACACAAACATTTTTTTCAATGTGGGACTTTAATTGATGATATAGGTTCATGTCTTTCCTAAGACAATATAACACCTAATATATAGGAATTATCATTGATTCATGTGTATTTCCCATAATCTAGACTTATCAACTTAATGTTTGGATAAGTACATATGTCACCACATGATGTAGGTTCACATATAATTTCTATGGATCAATCATAATTCATATGGTATGTATTTGGATATGTACTAACATTATTACCTTTATACCTCATATGATTGTGGTGTCATTTCATGTAACATTTCATAAAAATTTATCCTAATACATTGGCCTCACCAGTTTTTGGCATGATGTGATTTAGAATTTATTATTATATAGTTCATCATAATTTCCATAATGTCATGATCATATGAATTGAAATATGATTTGTTTATATTTTAACATTAATATAACACGTTTTTCACAAATACTAAACAATTGTTTATAAAAACCATGAAAAATATGATTATTATTTCAAATAAAAAAAAGTATTTTCAAAACGCATATAAAATATTTTAATAATTTTATCAACATCACCAAATTAAAGGGACTAAAAATATTTATTTTTTTAATTTTATTTTCAATACTACTCAATATTATAGTTATAATCTCAAATAAAAATAGCTTCCCCTAAGACAAGTCACATATCAATATTCATATTACCCTATTAGAAAGAACATAATTTCATTTTATTACCCTTATTGAAATTAATGACAATGATTTTCCATATTTGGCTGGTATTAGTCATCTCAAATCCATGAATCAATAATTAATAAACTCTAAATAATTGTAAGGGTACTCACTATAGAGATATGTTTTATTACATCGTATATCAATGCCCCCATAATGTATTTCTATATATTATATATTGAGTTAAAAGAAAAAATATAGGGAACTTCAAAAAAAATTCTTATAATATTTTTTGAACATATCTATATTGGTGAATTAAAAAAATTATAAAATCTAGTTTCTCCCTTAAATATAATTTTTGTAACATTTTATCTAATAATACATGATTTAAAGTGGAGGTATGTCTCTAAAACATACCTCTGTGATGTTCAGTAGTGGGATTCATAGAAACTTATTGTCTCTAATTCTTATAATTCTTAATTGGGATATATTTTTTATATCAAAAACTAGTTTCTTAGAGGAAAAAAACTTCGGATTTTAATTTACTTCAACCACATTATCCTTCCTGAAATTATAATTTTGGTCCATATTTTTGTATCCTAAATATTTAAATTAATTAATATCAAAATTTATCCTTAATTTATTATCACATTGAATAAACAATTTATATTTAACAAAAAAATTATATCATTTAATTTATTCTTATCCATATTATTTTGTAAAATGTTGTGATGTAACATCCTACTCACCCAAGGCCATACTCAACTAAATGATTTATTCTATCTATTCCATTACATGAATTATACATTGATGGATAATTCTTCTCTTAATTCAATTTTATGGTTATCCATATGACCATACCAATTGATATCTCTAAAGATATATATATATATATATCAATTTATCATTTCTTCTCATATATCATACCCAAATAATATTTTTTTACAAAATTAAAAAATCATTTCTACTACCATGAATTTTGATAATTTTGAATTTTATTGAATCTGTTAATAGTGTGTAATATAAAAGATAATAAATGGCCATGTGGTAGTTAAACATATAAAATTATGTATACATATTTTAACTTCATTAGTATTTATATCCTTTTCTTTATCATCTTTACTATGTATTTATCCCATTAATAATGGTTTTGAAAAAACTATGAACACATTTATTAGAAATATTTTATGCATTTACATGGTATATTTTTTTTCAGAGATAAACAGATGCCCAATAGATCTGGTTATTTTAATCATAAGTAGAAAGTAATCTAAAATAGTATGTACATATTAAATACATTTTCAATTTTGTAGAAAAAATCCATATTATATGGTAATTTTAGTTGAAAATATGATATTATCCATATATACACACATAACGACTGATGTAGTGTTTATTATTATCATATAAAAGTTATTTTACTACTACCATTTACATAATTTTATTCCCTTTAGATACCCATCCATATTTCATATACCGACCTCACTAGGATGTTTTTCAACCCGTAGAGATCAATCTTCCACTTAGGAACCTTAATTTGATCTTTTGAAGAACAAAATACTATGATTTCATGATGTACACATCTTCCTTTAACTAACCATTAATTAACAATAATTTTATACCCATACTATTAATATTATAAAATATTTATGCTACAATATTAAGAAATGTCTCAATGGTCTCATGTAAAGATACGGGGGAGAATTTTTCATCAAAATTTATCCTTTTGTGTGGATAAGCCATCTAAAGAAGTGTATCTTTATCTGTTAAAACCTCTACATTATAGTTTCACATGTTTTTTAAAACATAATTTATTACAATGATGTTATAAAAATCATTTTTTGGTATATGATCTCATGAATACTTATTTTGAATTTGGTTTAGTTCATTATTAATAACATAAATCCATTATTTTTCTCAAATGCATCATCATTTTTTTGAGTTCCACCTTTGAAAGAAGACAGGTATGGCTTGCCTATTGTATTTTAAATTAATTTAGTATCACATATATTTTGATATCTAATGATAATTCCTATGTCAATATGCTTTCCCATTCCAATATTTTCTATGATGGTATTTTAATTCTCATAATAATTTTTATGGTAAGTAAAAATTGTATAATCAATATGAATTTAATCTTTTTATTTAATTTTTTTGTATATTTAATAATCATCTTATCATTCATATTATCATCCCTGAATTATATTTTTGGTCAATTAATAATTCTGAATTATATTAATATCCTAATAGTATCATAGCATTATATATTATTTTTTAGTAATGACTTTAAATTTCATTTTTTATGCTGCTATGAAATATCACATCATTATATTTTATATAACATTTTACAGTAATTATTCCTTAACAATTGTAAAATAATAGAATCCTAAACAATATATAGTGTTTCATATTTATATTTCTATAAAAATAAAATTTATATAGATTCATCCCTAAACACATCACCAATAAATGAATCTTTTTAATTATGCATATGTTTAAATATCTTTTATCCTAAAATACCTTGAAGAATTATTGTCATTTAGAATGATTATCACCATATTAATAGGGTTATAATGTTTTGTTTTAATACAATGATTTTATTTAGTAATTTTATGGTTTGATGTACTCATGCCTTTTTCCATAAAATTCAATGTATTCAAAGAATTTCTTATATTAATATTGTCTTTGATTTTCAAATCCCACCGTTTAAGAAAAATAACATTTTATTTTCAATAAGTCTAAAAAATATTTGAAAAATGTTTATTGATTTTGATATATGAGACATATAAATAATGAAATTAATTTTTAGTGGAATAATAAATATATTTTATGAAATACCTATATAGAATTAATAAAAACATTTACATGTTCCCATAAACAACTAGGTGAACAAACTACAATTGATATTGAGTACGAATTTCCACACCTTTGTTGATTTTACTAATCATCATTCCCATTATTTAAAAATTTTATATAGTGTTTGTGTATTTATTCTGAGTTATGAATATTTATAAAACCCATATTTAATCAAAATTAGCATTCAGTTTAATATTATATGACGATGTATTATACACCAAAGATGTTTAAAATTACCATTATATTGTATTAGTGAGGTTTCAATTCTACAACATGAAATAAGTACCCATTATATTTCATTGGAAGTGAAAATTTTAAACCATTCATAAATATTTTTTTGATAAAAAATTATCATAAAATATAACCACCTTTTAAATATCAGGAAACCACGATACACTCAAAAAAAAGTATATATTTTCACAAAAAATAATATATTTTTAATTTTTACATTGTTTTAGAACATAACTTCATATATAAATACATTAATATTTATATAGTTATCATTAACCAAAAAATAGATCCATATTCTTATTTATCAATATTCTCAAATAAATTCAAATTACTTGTCTTGTGGGAAAAGAAATTGTATTCCATAATTAATGGTTTATCAAATTTTTTCTTAGTATAAAAAATTCAAAAAATGGGAAATATATTTGAATTTTTTCATCCACAAATTGTTTTATTATCTCAAAATATATTTTAAAGAATAATAAATTATATTAATAGAATAACTAAAATAATTTATTTCATGAAGAAAATGCTGAGAAATTCCATCAATTTTTGAAACTGTTCTTATGTAATCATTTAGATATTTTTGCTGGAATATTTTTGATTTGATATAATTCTTATAATATTATCTATATTTTTCCAGTAGATACAAATAATACCAAAATCCATATGATTTGTGACCAATGATTCGATAACATCAAAAATAACCCTAAAATCAATTCCATTAATAATAATTATACTTTTGTATATGTCATTTTTGATCTTCTTTTTTGGGACGACGAGAAAAATATTCTACTAAGACAATTTGATGATATATTACGAGGTTAGATTTTATATCATATTTATTTTTTCAAAAATAATCTCTTATACATATATGATCATTTGAAATTATTTTTATACTTTTATAGTTGTAGTATGCAATATTTTTTCTAGGCTCACTGACAATGTTTATCTTCTTCAAAAACATTTCATCAGTAAACTCTACTTATATATATCAATGAAATATTGAATAGTTTAATATTCATAGTTACTAATTTAAACACATACATACTAATAATATATAATTTATTTTTTATTCATCTCTAAACATTCCCAAATTACCATGATAGCATTATTTTATGTGATCATTAATTTATTCACGAGCATTTAATATTCATTGATCATTATATTTAACTGATCATTATAATCATCACTACGAATGATTGTATAAGTTAAATCATATATTATATTCCTTCTTTCAATATTTTTATGCTTCAAATGATAAAAATCATAAAATATATCAACATTATCAATATGGATTTTTTATATCCATCATGTTACTTTTTGAAAATTTAATTCTCAACCATTATCCATTAAATTCTCTCTAATAACATATTTATATTATTTATAATAGTGTATTCCATATCAAAATAAATTTATATGTAAAAAATCACTATTAATTTGAGTACCATATTGTAAAAATGTACAATAAATATCATCTTAATCCATAGACACTCATTGAATGTTTTCATTCAATATTTTTTCATTTTTTTATCTTTCCTGCATATTAATAGATTAAATATGAAGATTTATTATATCGATATTTAAATTTATTAGTTATATATTATTCATAACATTGGATATAAACTAATTTCTTTTTAATGATTTTTTTCTTGAAAGAGGATTTGGGTTCTTCGCCATCATCATTATCAAAGCAAATTTACCTTCATTCATTCTCATATCTTTAAAATGTATTTTATATGATTAAAATATATATTTCATCATATTTTAATCTCTTCCATAAAAACTATAAATATTATTATATATATATTAATCCTTTAAAATTTCATATACTATTCATAGATATATATGTTAATAGTGCCTTTTATGCCTTCTTTACACTCTCATCATTTTTATATTTGGATAAATACAATGATGTAATCTCAATTTAAGAAATTAAAACCATGAGGAGATTGCATCATAAAATTAATTACAAGATAAATTAGATATATACCACTCATTGTTTCTATATAAAAAACAGTTTTAAATAAAATGTAAAAATAGATATTTTTATAATTTAGTTCATACAATTAATCATTCAATGAGAATTATTTAACAGTATGACTCTAATAATAGTTATTAGGATCAGTTGATTGACTAACCAACAATTAAAAGGGAGATTGAATTTGGGTTTAAAATGTTTATTCTTCAATTATAGATTTGCATGATAATATAATGTGATGATATCTCAAACTAACTTGGTGTAAAATATAGAATGGGTTCAAAATATATTTAATAAAGTTCAACTATAATCAATGTAATAATGTTCTTACAATTATATGGTTGGTATCCCAATGACACACATGATTTTTTAATTAATAAAATGAATGGTAAGGGAATATATTTGAACTCTTTACAACACCCGCACTAAACAATTAATGTTGGAATAACAATGAATCAAAAAAATAAACATAAAAATATCTATATATAATAACGACTAAGAAATATAATGTATCATAATTTCATTAGGATACTAATATTATTTATTATTGTTCAATATTATTGGACTACCTATTTCCATTATTATCACACTCAACAGAAACCACTCACTTAAATATCATTCACACATAGAAATATATCTAGATATTTATTAAATTTTTTACAATTATAAATATATATATATATTAGGGAACTCTTGTGTTTTAGAACCTCAGATTTCTAGGTGTTACTGAATGAGTAGCTACCAAGAACATCTATATTGGTTATATAAAAACAAATTCAAAACTTTCCAAAATATCCTTATTTGAAATTAGGTACCAATTTTTTATTTCTTGACAATAGAGGTTATTGGGTGAAAAATATCTATAGCCACATTTCATGATAAAAATTACCTTTAAATGTGGTGTTATTTTTCTAGTTTTAATATGATTTCATTCCTTCACCAAGATAATAAAATACTCAATCCTACATTGAAGAGTGATACATATTGTCATGTTGTATGATCTTCTACATCATTATATAGTGAGACACCAAAAAAGTTATTTCTCATAAAAACATGATATCTTCTTGAAAAATTAGTACTTATATTCACTACAATGAAACAATATTTCAAACATTGTGAGCATGTTCCAATTTGAATCAATAGACACAAATAAAAAAATTAGTGTTTGAATTCTAAAATGGAAGACATTATTCATATTCTAAACATTTATCATTGTAGTGTGGTCTCATGTCCTATATTGAAACAGTAAATTTTAAATAGATTTGTTAAATATCTTAAGGAGATGATTAAATCCATTATAGTGTAAAAATTTATCCTTTCACAAAAATATATCACCGACCTCATAATGTTTTAGTAAATTTCTCAATGAACCTGGATGAAATGGAACATTTTTCAAACTCATTATAAAACTCCTATTTCATGTATAAATTTACAAATTATACAATAAATGAATCATTATTTAATCCAAGGGACTAACATAATGTTATATTATAGTATGAATATAAAATTTCATTATGGTACGAGATATTGTTATTATGGGTACAAAATTTAATGTCCTAAAACTATTATTATGTATTACTATATTCCATAATTACACTTACATTTTCTTTACATCAAGGGGAATATTTTAGATAAATTTTTATAAAAAATTGAGATGTTATGATAATATCATATATATGTATACATTATTGTAATAAAATTTTCTTTCATAAGATATTTTTTTCGAAAAATTTACTATATAAGTGTTTGGTTCTTGATAATTATGAGGGCTTTAGAGATTTTGGCCAAGAGAATTTTATAAGTGGGTTGTATATATCATTAAGTATTTTAATTTTATTTTCATCGTATATATTTTTAAATATTAATTGAAATTTCAACTAAAGAAAATTTTATTATACAAAATTTGCATGAACATAATTATCAATTAAATTTATTATTACTAATAATAATATCCATTCATTTTCAGGTTTTAATAATTTATATTTTGATAGTAAAATAATTATGAAACATTATATTTTAAATTAATCCCCACAATAATATATTGAAGCACAAATAGTTATTTCCATCTTCAAATGATTGTAGAGTGAATATTATTTATAATAAAATTTCTTCTTTTGAAACATTATTAAGCTAAGTTGGGAGATTGAATAAAATTATAATGTAAATAAATTTTATTATTTTTTGTGTTTTTATATTTTTGAATAATGGTTGAAAAGAAATATATTGGATAATATTTAATCAAGATGTTATAACATAATTTTAAAAATAAATTTACTATGGATGTTTAACCTAATAGGTTCCACATGATTTGAATTAATTTTTTACGATGAATTATTATTTGAATAGTTTCAATAGGTATTTTTTCTATAATTGAGTAATTGTTTATTATCCATTGGTGGGGAAAATAATATGGTATATTTTAATGCATAATAACTAAAATGTATAAATGTGATAAATATATATGGTTCTAATTAATCTAATTTTTTTAACTAATTTTAGAAAATAAATTGGGATAAATAATTTAATAATTAATATGTTTTTTTTTTCAAAAAAGAATTTTTTTAGTATGGTAGTTAAAAAAAATTGTATCTTTATGATGATGAATTATATTTTAATTTGTTTATTGCATGATATATGGATAGAGGTGATTTTTATTTAGAAATATTCATGTGATGTTTTGAGTAAATATATATTCCTTAAATAAGACAACTAAATGTGGTTTTGGTTTGTGTATATATTATTATTTTTAGTTATGATTAAAATTAGATGTTTCAAAATTTCTGTTTAACTTTGGAAGATTATGGTTATGAAGGGGTTTTTTGTGGGATTCGGCAGAGATGACGTTCAATAGGAACAATGTGTAAGGGGAATCAAAATGAAGGAGTAGAAAAGTTTTCAACAATGAAATTACATTAATGTAATTATTAATGTGTTTCTTTAGGTTAATGAAGCTGATGGAAAACGTTTATCCAATGGAAGAAGTGAAAATATGCCAGGTTTCAGATTATTTCCATGTGTATCACCCATTTATCATTTGGGATATTTGAATAAAAATTGAAAATAAATAAATATATACAATTAACTAGATATTTTAATTTATTAATTTTTGGGGGAATTAAAATTTTATGTTAAAAACATTCATTCATAAAGGAGTAACGTGATTTTGAATTGGTGATTTGATTGAGGTAAAAAATTAAGGGAGTATATTGGTATATGTTACTGAATATTATTTTTTTGATAATATTTATCCAAAAAATTAAAAGATTGGTAAGTTTAAAGAATTTATAAGGCATAAAAAATGGTATAGTTTAGTAATTAATTTCAAAATAAAGATTATATATTAGAAGCTGTTTCCATTGGTTTTTAAAGGTTACAAGTCGACGATTTATAGAACATTTGATGTTGGTTTTTAGCTATCGATACATGCTTATGTGAGACTACTATGTTTACCTATATAAATATCTATGGTTAATTATGATCATATCATGAAGAAAGATATAACATTAAAAAATGATATTATGTTTTTGGAATAATGATATTCTTGATGTGGATGACATGGTTGAAGAAATTGACGATATGATGAGTTTTACCTAGGTGGATAGTGGTCATAAAGTTAGTGAAGATCAAAAAGTTTTCATATTAATGGGGTGCAACAAATGACGTTTGAAAATTTTCCTGGTAAAGAACTAACTAATGTATTATTTTTATTTTATTAGGGTAGAATGACATTGTAATGGGGGTGGTTTATGAGGACTGTCAAAACTAAAGGTTTTTTATTAGGGTAATCAACAAATTGATAGATATGATCATTGAATATTTTCTTAATAGTCATATAAAGAAAAATAACTATTAATATGGTAACTTAGTGATATTTTATTGTTTATGGTAGGATTATTACTCGTTAAATATAAGATAGTGTAATTTTAAAAAATAGGAATATTAAATTAATTTACTACTACACTTATTATGTATTTATGGAGCATGTTGATGGAATATTTACCTACATTATTGAATTTAGACACTCTGTATAAATAAAGGAAGGATAATATTATTATATATGGATCATGTGAAATTACTATATGTCACTTTTGATATCATTGGAAACATATTATCATAGAAAGATTGCCTTTTTAAATGATCATAATTATGGATTGGTTAATTATATTATAAATAAAAATTTATCATTACGAATGATGTGTAACTTTTCGTTATTATATGAATGTATAATAAAATTTTATAGATGAATATAATTTTTTTTGGTTAATACAAAAATTGAAATGGGGTAGTTGTGGACAATCATATTTTTGATGTATGGATTTGTTCTTGGATCTGTTTGTGGGAAAAAAATATTGATTTACATTAGTGAGTTAACTAATTTAAATATACATTTATTAATTATTCAAAATGGTTAACTCGAGAAATAGCTGTTAAATTTCTAATCAAAATATTACTAATTATTGATCCTTTATCAATTTAAAAATATCACATAAATATTTTTTGTTTTTTTTAAATTAAAAAATTAGTTATCGGATTTAGAATTGAATTCTTTTATCATGAAATGTCGTTTTTGGGTGGTATAATAATTTTCACTATGAATGAAAATTGTATTTTTATGATATTTATGGGAAAAAAACTTTTAATCATTTTAATATATATAAAATCATATATGAACTCATATTTATGATTTATTTGAAAAATTGTCATAATAATAGTTTTTTAAGGATGATAATTGATTTTGATTATCATCGTCTCTTTCTTTAGTTTATACATATTTTTAAATTTTCATTAATTAATTTATAGAAAAATTAAATGTTATGATGAATTTTTAGTTAAAAACACTATAGTACTTTTCATGAAAATAATGAACAAAAATTTTCACCATTATCCAAATTAATTCTGGGTTTATGGTAATGATATATTAGTGAAATCCAAATCTCGAGAGGAAATTGAGATACATTTAATTATTTTTCAAGAGTAATTTCGAAAGAATAATCTTATTCCAATTTTAAAAAATAATATTTATTGATTATAAAAGTGTTTTTTATTATTTCCCACATGAAGGGAATTTTGATTGGATAACAATATGGAAGTTATATATTTTTATATAGTGTAACTAATATCATGTTTGTGATCTGATGTTTTCTTGGACTTGTCAGATATTATAGATGTTTCTTTTATTATTTTTCTCGGTCAGTGGTTTCTATGATGATACTAAATATAAAAGGTTTAAATTTTCACAGGGATAATAAATATGAGTCATTATTTTATGTATTAATGAAATTTTCTTCCATAAGACAATTATTTATCATTCCTGAATTGGTAAGGAGATATGATGTCTATTACCATACATATAGAGTGATATTGGGATGTATATTTATATAAAAATATTTATTGGTGGCCTTTTGATAACTATATCCAAAAAAATTAGAGATGAATTATTTTTACTAATTATCTGATGATGGAAATAGTTTTTTATATGAGTACATATATGATATATAATATTTTTATAAGAAATTAATATATTATATAGATCATAATAGATTGATAATTATTTTCACTAAATATGAATTATATTTCAAATAAAGGATATGGGAGGATTATAAACAATATTTTGATTTTTAAATAGTATATACTATGATAAATCGAAATGAATTTGTTCATGAACTCAGTTTGAATATGTAGTTCTATTTAGTGAATCAGTAAAATTATGAATGAACATATATTTTATTTATATATAATTGTAATTGGATGTATTAGAGGTCAAATATTATTTGCTTTTATCTTCTTTGATCATTGAATTTTCCATAGCGTAGTAGGCGAATGAGAATTAGAGAAAATAATTTTGGAGAAAAGTAAATCATGAGATATTTAATTGGATTGGTGGGTTAGATTCTTGTGTAAGTCGTAAAATTTATCTCTACATTATTTACATGAAAAATTTGTGATTTTAACACACATATATGAATAATTCATTCACATTTTTAATATATTATTTTGTTCTCTTAATTCTTTTTTTAGGATATACAATTATTTCTGGAGTAAATTTTTTTAGTCAAGTATAATTATCAATATTTAATAATTTGGTTAATGCTTTATTCTATATAAATAATTTAATTAATAACATAACAGTCTTAAGACTACATTACAACCAATTTTTATTTCATTTTAGTTTTTTGATGATGTTTAAATTATGTTTTTTATAATAATTCCAATATAAATTATGGGTAAAAATTCAATATGATTATTTATTGATTATTAAATGAAAAAAATTAAATTTTATACCATTTTGGGTGAAATATCATCTAGATTATATGGGAAGATAATATTTTTTTGAAATGGATTGATTTCATAGTTTCTAATGAGTATTATTTCTGAAAGTGTATTATAATTAAATTCCAATTTTTATTAATCACCTTAATGGGCCTTGGTTATGTTTTTGAAATTGATTTTTTATTTTCATCCATCGATAATGATTAATATGGTTATAATATACTAGTTTTGAATGATATTTTAAGAATGTATAACATGGATTTTAGTGGTTCTTTATATGTGTACTTTAATATTTCAAAATATTCCAATAAAATATAAATGAATTATTAATTTAAAAGGAACCATCTTAACATTACTATGATATACCTTATCACTTATATTTTCATGGTTTATATTTTTTTGAAGAATCACAATAATATAGAACCTTGGTTAACCGTAGACCATCTAAATCCATTATTCTACATGACCACATGAAAATAACCCTATATGCTAGATGATTCTAATTAGTGTCAACGCTAAAATAAAAAATTATATGGAGTGTATTACCATAGTATCATAAATGGAGAGTGTATATAAATAACATAAAAATCAACAAAAAATATAAAATTATAGTTATATATGAGTATTGTGAATGGTATGAAACTTATAAAAAATTTCACACAATAATATAATATATGAAAACATGTTATAACATACTAATCACACGTCTCTAAAAAAAATTCTCTATTTAGTGATCCTATAAATTATACAAATGTATATTTGAAAAATATATATATATGGGTAATCATTATATATCCTCAACCTCACCTTGAAATTATAATCAAAATATTGTGGGATTCTCTATATTACTCAACCATATAAGGTCCCTTTTCATTACAGTTTTGTAAATAATAAGGTCTAAAAATAAATTGATATACATTGGTTGGGTATAAAAAAACAACATTTAAGAATCCACAATTATGGAACCTAATATAAATCATAATAAATATTTATGAATTTATAAAATGAATCAAATTTGTTGATGAAGACATGCATTACATCTATTATATCATGAAATGATCATGAGGTCTTATGGATTTATATCCTTCATCTACTTATTCTAATTATACATCTTTGGATGGAGTTCACCAAATCTTGAAAACATCATATAAGTTCAATTACATGTAACATAATTTTTATAATATCATCCTAATATCAATCTACATTCACATATTAGGATTCATGTCATAAGGAGTACATGTTAGACATCCATGAAATAACAATCCCTTTAGTGATATGATGTTTTTCAAGATAGTTGTCATAGTAACTACCTACGATCATGGTATGGATAAATAAGGTATAGCTACATTTAAATTTTTTCACAAGGACATAATATAAAATAAAAATCTATGTTATATCGTCCGCATAAAAAAATGGGATTAACAACAAATGACTTATGAAAATCCATTGGATAATTGGTTGGCATTAAACCCAACTGATTCCATCTAACTAATTATATACTAAGAATTAATACAGCTTTTCTGAATTTCAAAAAAGTGTAAAATTATTCATTATATAAATATCATTTGGTGCAAAATTATACTAGCACCCAACCAATTTAAATTATATCTTGATTTTATAGTCATCTATATAGCCTATGTCAACCAACCACTACAAGGACATAACATTTAGTGTAAGGACATGTATGAACTCAAATCATCTAGAATATTTTTTTAATATGGAATCTTGTTAGTATCTACCTCTATATAGTCAATGTATCGTGAAATTTTAAATTATGAATTATTGATTATAATCAAAATTTCATGGTGATGGCCAGCATAAACATTAAATATTAGATAATAATCAATAGAACCTCATGAATGACATTTTGTGACCTCTATAAAATTCATCCGTTTAATATATATTGTATTCAATCAATAATAATCTTGAAAAATAATCCCTTATATGGGATCATCCTTTTTAAAATCATCACAACACCCTCAACAACATCCTCTATGGTGATATATACCCTTAGGAAATAACACAAAATCCTCATACACATGGTCATAAAATAAACTATCCATATAATAAAAACATATATATTCACTCTTGGTTTTTAGTATAATTATATTATACCACCATTATTTAACACCATTAAAACCATTTCCATCTGACTAGTCACTTCTCTCATGATGCCTTAGGCACAATAGTTATGACAAACACATTCTGTGATCTGTCCCCTGGTAAATCAGCCATCAGATTGATTACTCAATTATCCACCCACTATATAAAATTATTCATAATAGTCCCTTGACATAAAGTTCCTCTCACAAATATTCAAAGAGTTTCTATATGTTACCCCTCTCGATTAATGTAAAATCTCATAATAATTATAACAAAAATCAGTCCTAGTGCATCACTTTGGATGGAACATCATAAAATGTTACATAGACCCTATGTAGGTTTCTAAAGACTACAAAAATATAATTAAACATCATATACAGCTTGTACATTTTTTAATTTCGTAATTATTTTACAAATAGAGCATCAGTGTAATTTTATTTCCATGGTTAGTATATTGGATCACATATACTAACCAATTAGTTCATGATAGATTTATCTAAATCATAGATTCCCTATCTTATTTCAATAAGTTATTTTTAACCCACATACCCTATCTTTTACATCACACCATAGAGGATGTTTCATACAATCTATTAAAATTTTGGTTCTCATGTGTTGATATAGATTTATACCCTTTATATAATTTCATTCCATCAATGGACATCACCATATCTATGATCATTACACTAATTAAATTATGTATTTTAAAATGATATATTGAATAAATTATTAAAATATATGAATCAATTTCTATAATTCTAGGACCCTAAAATAGCCATATAAGGGAGGGGTATCAGGGTGTCATCTTTTTTAATGTGTTGTATCTTGTTCCTAGAATGGTAAAAAAATTAAATTTTTCTGATTAAATCATTCTGTAATAAAATATTCAATTTCAAGGATATAATAAAGAAATATGAATTTTCCACAACTTTTCAATAGACAAAGGTGAATATTATTACAATGTGTTGGTTGTACCTAAATCAAAAACTATTCAATAGTTGTGGAATCCAAAAGTTTTGAAACAATCACTGTATTCCAGGAACAATTCCCTTATAATATTTTTGGGATATCACCGTACCTAACTTGTAAAAATCCATTTTAAAACCCATATACCAGTACCATAGTATAAATACTGGTCATTTTAATGAATTTATGTTTAATTAAGTATAATAGAATTTATGAATTTTTCCCTAACTAGAACAAGACACTTCTTTCAATGTAGTCTTTAGATAATGTGATTGAAATATCTATTCTCAAAAAAGACCATTGAACAAAAGATGTTTAAAATGATCCAATCATTAATGAGACCGCCTTTATGTTTCAATATAATACCACCTTCACAATCCCAAAAACATTCACGAATAATCCATCCTTAGTGAAGCTCAATGCCTTCTTAGAAGAAACATCCTTTGTGAAGAAAATTTCTTTCATGGATCAAACAACCATCATAAAGATAACTACCATCAAGGAGCACTATGTCTTGAAAATTTACCTAGTATTCATGAAAAATCATGAATAATAACAATTTTCACTATTAATGAAATAAAATTCATTTCATTATGCAAATAATGTCATTGAATTTGAGATTCACGAAGCTCCCAACCATCATAAAATCAGATAGATTCATCCTTTTCTCAAATTATCTTCATATGTAATGAACTATAGGTACCCTAAAATTTATTTGAATGACTTTTCTTGATGTTAAAATTTTATTATATGATCATTTATGAATATATTTGTACTAGTTTTCTAGAAACATTATCTTGTGAAACTAATTTGAATTTAAACATGCTCATTATGATTCTCAAAGTCGCACAAATTACTTTAAAATCATTTCATTGTTCATGGTGATTGATCGTGATTCTCAAAAACATCATGAATATGAACAATTGAGAAATGTACCCTTATAAAAACTATTTAAATTTTATATTTAGAATGACATAATTATATAAAACAACCTTTCGTGGTTATTTCCAATTCCAACTAATTTTGAGCCCAAAAATTTTAAAAGAAATAGAAAATAGAACCACTATTAATATGGTATTCACATTGTACTATAAGATCAATTTCCTTGAAAATACATGATTATAAAAGAATGTAATGAAAAAAAATTGAAACAAAACTCCCTTTTCAGAAAAAAAATGTATTTTATTCAAATAATAATCAATTGTCAAATTGGATTAAATAAAAAATATTCTATTATGTGGTATGTTGTCACTATAACGTGAGAAATGTATGTCAAACATCCAATGGTTGACATGTGGTACTTCTATAAGAATAAACTCCAAATTAAAACATCATATCATTTTTATATTTAATACTACATATATAAAAGAAAAAAAAATATATTCAATTTTGTGATTTAACCCTCGAAAAAATATTAATCAACTACAATACTTCATCACTCCAAATGCCCCTCTAGTAAACTTATATTGATTTCCCATTATTTGAATTTAATTTGACCATGAGATGGTGGAATTTAAATTCAAATACCAAATTTAAAATTCCCAACTAATATGATAAGGGGAAATGTAGAGGAGATGAACATACGTGAAGAATCAAATATAATATAGCAATCTAATACCATTCTAATTTTCATATACGAATGTAAGTAGGATGGGTTCAAGAGAAAGAGAGGAATAACCCTTCCCAATATAAAATTCCCTATAATGTAAACCCAAAATAAATGTTATAAAATACCCCCTTAAAAAGAATAAACAACCCCTCACATTATGATAGTGTTTGATTAGTAAAAACGGACTTTGGATGACCTCATTAGTGTTTCAATAATCTAATGGGTCCCTGGAACTCACCATCAGCCTCTTAGTGGTGGGTTACATAGGTTTTATAATATTTGGACAGCTATGTTGGCCATTAATATGATTTTGGTGACTAGTACATCAATATAACCATGCGACCTCAATCACACCACACTATAAATGCCACTTTGAGTATTCTTTGTATCAATTATATTAGAAAAACATTCTTCTAATCATTCAAATCACAATAATAAAATCACATTCACATTCCATATCTAATATATTAATACACCATTGATCTAGTGTCAATAGAAACATGATATTCATCAATTCCCAAAACACCTATGGAATATGTTCATTAAAATCCATCTTTCATAGTGGTTTAATTCATGATAAGCATCCTCATGCATATTAATTCACCCATATCACTATTGATAATGTTTTATTGTGATTAGAAGTCTCCTATACATTATGGACCAAAATTCCATTACCAGAATCATGAAAAACTATATCTAGAATGGGAAGATCACACCTTAAGAGGTTGTCATACCTTCTATGTAATTTATCACCTCTTTTTCACTAATGAAATCCTCATTTTTATACATGGATTTAAGGGGTCTATTCAGGGGAAAAATCTATTTAAGACTATTGTATATTGAGAATATAATTCATTAATTATGATAAAAGTGGTCTATACATTTATAGGTCATACTCAGATAGCTTGCTGAAGACTATTGATGACCTCCTATGAAATATGAGTAAATTCGTCAATATGGGAAAACTACGAGTACTAGTTTTATCAATAGGGATTTTAATTACTAACATTGAGTCCATTGTATCTTAAATATCATGGATTATTCATAATTGGAATAGCCACTTATAGTCCATTGGCGGCTGGATAAATATGATAAATTGTATCCATTATTGCTTCCTTATGAATTCAATCTCTGTCAACAAAGTCCCTAGAGAAGTGATATTCATCATTGAAAATATTATGAACACCTTCATCATGGATTTCCATTCATAGAGAGACAACCACATGGATTAATGGGACA
Source organism: Viscum album (assembly GCA_963277665.1). Classification (NCBI taxonomy): domain Eukaryota; kingdom Viridiplantae; phylum Streptophyta; class Magnoliopsida; order Santalales; family Viscaceae; genus Viscum; species Viscum album. The sequence continues at coordinate 2,101,353,265 of OY728140.1, read as the reverse complement.
TGTAATAAAGGCCTATTGATTCCAGTTGAGTTTTTCTTAAAGAATCGCTTCTGCTATTCACAGCCTTCTAGATAAAAGATCAAGAGAAACCATGGATGGGAGGTATCAATTTGGAGTTTTTGTTTTACACAATAATAGTGATGATTTATGAAATACAAGTGGAAATTTTTCCAAACATTGGTGGTTTCATCTAGAGAAAATATCATTTCATCATAGTCACTTTCGCTAGATAATTAAACATGGGGACATAAATCATTAGAGATATAACTGGGTATGCACTACCCCTGGTTTCCCAAGTAGTATTATCCTTTATATAACCTATTATAATTCATTTGAATATCTATCATTAATTCCTGAATCCCATACCTCCTTCCAATGAAAATTATACAATAATTTTTATCTCTTAGGTTGAACATGATCCTATGGTTTTACAGGTAGTGAATCAGGTTACTTATTTTCTAAATACTACTAGATGTTATTCATATTGGTCTTCTAAATGAAATATGATACATTCTCTAGTAAAAAAATAAAATAAAATTTTATAGTCACCTATGTCCCTTCGGGTAGTGTGTGATTATAATAGATGTTGTGATCAGAAATAAGGGGATATATCTTGTGTCAAATATTTCATGTATTAGTCGTCTAAATAAATAATCAAGCATTCATATAATAATTAAGATTAATTGGGAATATGGAATATGGAATTGTTTTGGAAAACATAGTGGCATCTCTCCCGAGTGAGCACTGGAAATTATTTATCAGGTTTGGTTATTGGTTGTTAAGATGAAGAGTCCTGAATATAAGGAGAGTGCCATTTTTTTCACCATCTGTTGTTGGTGTTTCTGGAAGTCTATGAACAAAGGATCAGGGGAGTGAATCCCCATATCTTGACTTTCCATCAAGGCCTAGTCTGTGTTCCTTGAGATTGACTTGGGTTCCCCCATATTACATTGGTAATCCTTATATACCATGAGGATGGTCACGAGTTATAATAGAGTTTCTCTCCCATGCAATAAGTATCTTTAATGGGAATATAGGTAGGTTTGAATAGCTCGAGAGATGGGTCAAAATCAATATCGATGGCTCGTGTTGTTTGAATATTATGAGATGTCATGGGCTTCTCTGAGACTCCAATGGCTTATTGATCATTACATTTAGTAGTTTCTATGTATATGGAAACACCCATATAGGAGAGGCTAACCCCATATTCAATGGTGTTAACTCATTCAATTCCATTAATATATCATAATTGAAATTGAAACTAACTCATCATTCATCTATTTTTCTTTTTTAAATTGAGACCCCCTATCCAATCATCTATCTTGTTCATTGATCAAAGAACCTCATTAGGTGGACCAGAGTTAGCCATACCAGGTTGATAAAATTTGTATTTCTCATTCCCCATACTCCAAGTGTAATTAGGCCCATCCCACTTCAATATTTACTATCATCAAATCCATCCCCAATGAATGAATCATGTTTCTTCATGAGGATGGGCTTGGCCTTCATTACAATAGGAACCCCTGACCATGTTATTTCTGTAGAACTCATTTTTTTCTCATGATTAATAAAAACATCCAAAATTCATTATGATGGATTTATTATTGATATTCTATGTTATTTTTACTGTGTTTTATAATAATTTTATTTTAAAAAGAAGGTATATAATTAAATTACATCAATATAGTGTATACACAATTAATTTTATTAATTATTAATTTTAATATAAAATATTTATTATTTTTAAAATGAAATGACTTATTATTGGTGAAAATAATTAATAATAGAAATATTAAATTGATTAAACACACCACGGCAAATCACAATGTGAGGAAAAAAATATCATTAAATTACAATCCTAGGAAGATGACCCCATGAACATCCCCTCATACTCAAAACCTTACCACCCCACCAATAATGGTGGGGCATTTGTAATACATGAATATATTTTTCTATAATATGTTTTTATCAATTTAATAATGTTTTATGACCATTAATTTTTCTATTTATTTGAAAATTAATTATGTGTTAATAATTATTTTATAATTAATAAATTTATCATTATTTAATTATTATTTTATAGACATTTGTATAAATTTTTATTTAATTTTATATAATCATAATGTTTGTTTGCAGTAATATTTATTTTTTTATCAGTAACTTACATATTATTTTTATTTTTTAAAATAAGATAATTATGAAGAATTTAATGGTTGTAAATCATTGTTGTTTTAATTATATATTTAATATCATATTCAAGGTTAGTGGGTTACGTCCTGCCATTACAATCATAAATTTTAATTGAATCATGATAATAAAAGCCAATATAATATCATCTCATTGCTTATTGTATAACCAAGGAAAAAATACACAGATGTCGGTGGATGGGATTCAAATAACTAAATATGTTTCATGAATATATGAAAGTGTTGAATACATAAAAAAACAAGGAAAGGGTCATTGTACCATATGATTACTATAACATATCTTGTATTATTTCATTAGACATAATGATGTTGAGATATTTTTATAATGTTGTGAAAAACTGTTTAAGAGGTTATGATGAAAAATATTTGTGCTAGACTAATCATCTTTATAGTATTTTCATACAAGAATCTACAATGTAGAATTACAAACAAATGGACTTTTATGACTAAGAACTAGAAATGTTTCATTATAATTGGGAGGATGAGATATAATGATTTTCGGAAGTCATTACCTATATCATATCAACATCGAGTATTATAAAACCGACAACAATAGTTGAATATAATTACCACATCCCTTCATATTAGATAATACAAACCAATATTAATAATATATATGAATTTCTTAAAAATAAATTCAACAATCACTAAAAACATATTCTATTAGTATTTTGATTTTATAATATCTCAACGCATCAAAAACATTACAATAAAACAATATATATATTGTCATTTAAAAAATAAAGAATAAAAATACACAATATTTTTTTGAAAAGGCAGATGAAATTATTAAAGAAGAGGTTCAGTTGTGGATGAGGAAGAAGAGATGATTTCCATTAATGAAGTCTTAAGAACAAATTAATAAACTTAGAGTAAAGAATAAAATCTTAAGAGAATCAATTTAAATATATTATTTCACTAACCAATAATATGATAAATAGAATATAATCCTAGAAAGTGTAAGAGAATATACACTATTTTTAATGGAATTGAAATTCATACATAGAATATGTGAAATTAACTATAAATTTATCCCTTCAATATTGAATGATAACTTGAACAATCCTCATCCACAAGTAATGGTTCATAAAAGGATGTAATAATATTTTTGGACTCATTAATATTTTTTACAAATAATTATATGAAATAATGGATTTATAGAGGAAGAAAATTGATGGCTGATGAGATGTGAGAATTATTAAGGATATTATTTAATGACATAAAATATTAACAAGTAGGATTTTACATGTGGAATATAACAAAATTATTTGATTCAGTAATCTATTATATTTTGAAATATTATTTCAAATATGTGTCTTCTATATAATTAAATTCATAATTATATTAATGTTATCATCAATTTTTTATATATATTTATTAATTATGGGATCGAGTTTCTAATAGAATTTTATTTTATTTTTTATGTTATTACGTTTATTGTGTGATCCTATACTTTTCACATTATCTTTTACTCATGGGACATGTGGGTAGATGATGATATGGGGTGAGTAAAATTGAGTGATGGTTGATAACTCTAAGAGATATAGAATAAAACATTTCCACATAAGTGAGTAATGGGTGGCTAAATATACTATACACAAATTCTAATCTCTTGAGGAAGTGGTAGAACACACACCACAATTAATACATAAATTATCATTATACATTGTGTGGTTTGATAGAAAACATTATGAGGGACCATGGGACACCCAAACCATTATCCTCCATAATATTTTAATTATATAATAATTTTTTATATTTTCATTGAGTATTATATTTAATTATTTTTAAATTTTCAGTTATTGTATTTTTTTCTATGTGCCTAATTTTTGGTTCATTATTATCACTCATCATTTTGAAACCCTAATTAGTGAATGTAGTTTTAGTAGATATATTTCATAGTTTCTGCATGATTTATTTTACTATTTATTGAAACCATGTGAGTATACTGTGGGTATCTCATAGATCATTCATACTTGAAATAAAATTTTTTAATATGTGCATTCATACAATGTTAGTCACTCAGGTTTTAAATAAAATATTTAATAATTATTTCACTAATTAATTTATTTTTTTGACACCTTTCCAACATGATTGTATATGAAAACATCCCAAGTGTTCATGTGTGGGGAACTCCCTCACTTCCTCCTCCTTCCTTGAGCCTCCATCATTTGATTATACATTTTTTCTATAGGTTAACCCCTTTGTTCATATTATTGTTCATTATTCCTTCTACATTTTCTAACATTCCATTGGATTAAAAACGATCAGGAAACTCTAGTTATTTCACGAAAAAAAAATTCACTTTAGGGTGGTCCTAGTTTTGGGTATTGTTTGTTTAATTATTTTACAGGTCATATTATTTAATGTTTGATCAACCACCATTTTTATTCTGATTATTGCAAGGGGTTTTTAGTTGGACAATGGTATATATTCAAGTGAAATTTTGTTAATTGGAATACCATAATACACCTAATATTTTAAAATTTCATGTTTATTAAAATTAATTTATAATTTATTTATATAGTAAGATTTATTATTTTTAAAAATTTAATTCTCACATGGGATAGTTGTTGTTCAATAACATTTATTGTTCTTAAAGGATGTTAAATTTTATTCTTTGTTATAATGTTTTTTATGAGGGGTTTGTGAAAATATTTTTGTTGATTATTTAAGTATATTATTGATAATGAAAGGAATTTGTCCTGGTTTTGGTCTCAAAATATGTTATGTTTTTATTTTAAATGATAAGGTGGGTGTTCAATTCTAAAATGTCATTTATGAAATGATAAATTGAGATGAAATATATTTTTAAATTAGGTTTATTTGGGTTTTTTAATAAATGGAATTATACAATAGGGATGATCTCTGTATTACGATTCTTTTTTATGAAGTACCATTTAAAAATGTTAAAATGTATTTTTGTGGGGTGTCTATGTGTTTCCTTATTGATTTCCATGTTTTTCAATTATATCCCCGAAGTGGATATTTTTTATTTTTATAATGTGAATGATACATTGTGGGGTTGTTTATTGTTGGGTTATCGACAGTTAGATGAAATTTATATAATTGTTGATTAATTACATGATAACATGTTTAGTCTTTTTTCTCACCTCATATAGATTATGTTCTTCATAAATATATGTTAGGATTGGGGTAATGATTTAGGCTACACAAAATTTTCACATTAAGATAGTGTCACCCTATTTATGTTGTATGTGGGGGATAATGTGGAGTTCCCCTGATAAGAAAAAAAAATGTCGTCGGAATGATTCCATCATTCATATATGGTATATTTCTATATTTGGACTTGTGAATTTGATATGTTCTAAAAATATATCACCTTAGGACCTATTGTACACCTCATGACACAATTTTTTTTTCTATGATATCATATTAGGGATTTCTTTTGCTAACCTTTTATGTCCACTATTTTAATTAATTTTTATGTATTCATTGGTTAATCATTATTTTCCATTCATTTATTTCTTCATTGGTATGATTACTTATTGGGAAATACTTATTTTGTATGGTCTTCATAATTATTTAATGAATATTATTTTTATAAGAAAGAATATTATAATGATTTGAATAGTTATTCCAAAAAAAATTATTTATACAGGGTTGTGTAATATTTTATTAAATGAATTTAAATAAATCATTAAATTGGATTGTTTTACATGTATTTTCTTAAAATGTTCAGGCTTGTTTTATGAAATAGGGAAATATCTTGTTATTTTTTATTGTTTCTCCCAAAAACGAATTTTCCATTATAATTTAAACTTCAATAAATGAAATATTATTTTAAATTAATAACATAAATAGCTTGGTGAGAAAAAATCGGCCATTTATAGATCGCATCATTCATATATAATTGGGTATATGGGTCTCTAATGGTTTCTACTTTAGTTTACTATTCATGATATTTATTTATCCCTCATTCTTTTATTTTCTGGGTATTCTTATAGACATAATATTTGTGTGTAGTGAGTGACACTATATAACATAAATCTGGGTAGTATTTTTATTATTTTGGTAATATTTTAGTTTTTTATGTATAATCATTAATAATTAAAATTTTATTTGGATGGTTTATTTATTCTTGTATTTATTTTTATTATTTTATTTCTCAAATTTTATGTTGGTTTTCTAACTAGTTAATTTATTAATTTAATGGAATTATACTATCATTTGGAGTTTTTTATCTTTGATACTGGGGAAATATTTGCCTTGTAAACTTATTTGATTAGTAATGAAATAGTTTCTCACCTGTACGGATTATGAATTCCATTTAGACCTTGTTGTGAATCATATAAGGTGCCCAACTAAGATGTGACTACATGTTAATTCACAAAAACTAGTATCAGATCCTAGTCTTTGAAATTAAAAGGTTGTAACAGTTCATGTTATGTTATTTAAGTCATGTCATGGTATAAAATAGATTATTAATGTCATCCAAACAGAAGAGGTAGATCATGGATGGGTTCTCGATCACCAACAATAGTAATAAAACTTGATTGTTCATGAGAATTCATAGTTTAAACAATTATTTTGGGATTCTTTTTATTTGATTCTTGTATATCATGTGATATGGAGATATATTGATCTGTATTGTGTGTATAAATTATTTTGGATGTACATATTGTTTTAGAGGGTGAAAATGGATAGAAAATAATAGTTACAATGATATCATGGAAGGAATAGAAATGTGTGTGGACACCATTCACTAAGGATTAAAATTATTAGAAACACTATTTTAGGATTTGAACATGGTTCTCCAAACCATGCCACCAAACCACGCACTCCTATTTATAATCATGTATGATTTTTTTATTTATTTTTCTCTATAGATTAACAAAAAATATGTTTACCATTAATGAGAGAAAATTTAAATGATTTTATAATATATATTTAATAATTTTTATTTAGTTCTGAATAATGTGTATTCATTATGGTTTGGTTATACCATCTGGATGATCATTTTTTTATAAATTGTTATTATAATGGAAAATAGGGGTTGTTTTTTATTTGTTGTTGTGTGCATCCGAATGAAATTACTTTTAAAAGAAATATTGATGGTGTCTTGAAATTTTAAAATTAATTATCATTATAAAATTAATTTATTTTAGGTTGTGGTGGATTGAAAATAGTGTTCCCATTAATTATTTATTATTTAAAGAGAATGGTGTATTTTATTTATATTATTATGGTTTAAATATAATTTATTTTGAATTATATATTATAGAGAATTACCTTTCATTATTTGTGGATATTATTATTGACATTTATTTTATTTTATATATAGTAAGCATCCCAAATAATATTCAAGGGAGGATTATTTAGTTGTTAGATCTTTAGGAATAATGTTTTTGTTATTAATAGTTTTGTCATCTACTTTTCTACTCCACCTAGGCTAATTCTTATATGGTAGAGTCAGAATATATATCTCTATTGGATCCTTCCAAATAGGTCATGAATCCCTATGTAACTTTGAGTAAAAATGATTGAGGTCCTATTGAGGTAATTATGTAGATAAATGAAGCTAATAAATTCTTTATTTCTCTTGAATCCCATAAAGATTCAAACATATATGATGTTGCCTATTTAATTTAAATTCCTTTAATATTTTGGTGAGTTACCATGGCTTCAAATAACGTGCATGAGTAAATATCTTTAGAAATTTTCAAGGAAAAATTAATTCAATGGACCTATCATGGAGAAGTGAAGGTGGAAGAGGATATTTAGTCAATGAGGCTTCATTTATAAGAGTGGTTCATGGATGAGTATATCGTAAATTTTAAAAATATCATGTTATGTTATTCTTATAACCTAAATAATGATATTTTAATATATTTTTTGATTTAAGGTTGTATTTTCCCACACTTTTGAACTGTCGTAGTTGAATTTATCCTGACCAATTATCAAGAAGTTGTTGTAAAGGCCATTTCAGTTGAATATGAGCTAATAGGAAAATCTATATTGATTTATTAAATGGTTTTCATTTACTCAATTGAATTTCCATCATCTAATTGGATGAATAGGCTGTTTATATTGATATTGATAGACTAGTTAAATATTCTTACAAGTAATATAGAAATAAGAGGCATCGTGTTGGATTCAAGTGTGTAGAACCATTTCATTCTAATCAATCGTATTCAAAATACATGTGTTTTTATCCATGATAGTTTTTTCAAATATGTTTAGATGTTTTACTACATGATATATTATTTCAATTTGTTTAATGTGTAATCTTTTATTGGGAACCCACTATTTTTGGAATTATGTTTTAGTAATGTTGAGACGATTTAACTTTGGGTTATTATGTGGTTTATTCGTTATAGTTTCTGATGAATATTCTTTATGGGGGTGTTCCTTTTCAATTGGAATTTTTATCCTAATTTTTATGTGTTTGAATATGTTTTGATTGTGTTTAAGTCATATTATTATGTTATTGATCATCAAAAACACATGTATGTTTCCCATGGAATCTATGATCAATTAAATTATTTATGAATTTTGCACTCAAGGGTGTAGTTGTGTCTAATGGGGTCATCATGGTATGTTGACTTTTTTGAGTTCTTATTTTATATTATAGGGATTTCATGACCCATGTTTTGACACCATGTTATATAATGTTGTATTATAGTGGATAGTGTTCTCTATATTTTTGAACGGGAGTTCTTGATGGAATTTTTAATAAATTTACATTTGTAGATTGTTAGATGTTGTGGAAGGTGGTTCATGCCTAGAGGATATGTTTTGAGTCCTTAGGATTTCTGTAGAGGTGCCCTTTTTAAAATAGTATTTTCTTTTTTATCACCCAAATTTATAAGTATTTAAATTGCTTGGTATATGTATGTTCAGTCTCTTTTTCCTTGTATTGCCAATTGTCGTGTTTTTAGTAATGTATTCTTTGTATACATGTGGCCTTGATCATGGATATATCCCTATAGTTTTGTGAGGGGATTTTTCTAGTTAATTACATCTATCATTATTACTCCTTTGGTTAGTCTCATGATTTTTCATGGGGTTTCATTTTATCAATATAATTGTTACCCACTTCATTAAGTGAAGACTTTCTAGAAAGGGATTGTTTTATGGTTTTCCGAACTGGCGGAAGATGACCATTAATTATTTTATTAGTACATTTAATTAATGAATTTTATCTTTTGCATCAGTTTAAATTTTATTCCATTTTAATGTTAGAATCTTTTTAAATTTAGTTCATGGTTCATTTTAGGCTCATGATTAGTACTAATTGTGTGAAAATTGTTAAAGGGGGATTATGTATTTAAAAAATCAATTTTTTATAGATGATGAATAAATAATATAACCATATATCTAAACATTGTATGTATTTCTTGTTTATCTATTAGAGCTAAAATAGTTTATGGATGGTTTATAAAATCATGCATCAAATCCATTCACGGTTCCCATGTTTTATATTTTTTGTTTACCGTTATGCCCATGGTAGATTTAGTTTTTTTGGCCCCTTTCCTTTATACTTTTCATTTTACACAACATAGGTGTACATGAGAGGAGATATCCCTCTTAATGTCCTCTATAATTTAGCCTTCAATCATTGATCCCATGCTGATTTATTAATGAAGACCCATTCATTATTCTTATCCTTCATTTTTCATTATTCTGTCACCCATTCTCAAATGTTTTCAATTCATTCCTAACAATCTAGTTTGTGTTGGATAAATGTATCATTTAAAGGGTTATGTGTGTTCTAATTTTATATTTTAATTTATTACTACTAATTTTTGTCAAATTCTTCATTTTTCAATCCTCCTCCATTAAATTATTCTCGATCTGATGAGTTTTCTATTTGAATATGGTATGATTTTATTTGTACTTCTTCTAATTATTATTTCATTATGTGATTGATATTTTTAAATTCCATGTTTGTTAAATTAAAAAGAAATGTAATTGGTATAATGGGTTTAATAAATGTTCTAAACCTATTTTTCACATAGAATAAAGGGTATTAAATGATTTCTCATGTTCTCAAAGGATATTTAAATTATTTTTCGTAATTATGAAGTATTTTTCTGTTAAAATTGATTGTGAAAATATTTATTTTTTTTGAATTAATATAATTCTTGTTCATAAAATTAAAATTTACTTGTTAGAGTTAAAAATGGATTAAATGGGGATTTTAATGAATATAGTGGTTTATTTTGTTTTCAGATATATAAGAAATGGAATATGAAATAATATTTTTTAAATATTTTTAGAATAATTTTTAGATGGGTTAAATTTCAAAATGGATTTGTGAAATAAAGAATAGCTTGATATTATATGTTGCTTTTTATGAAGGATCATTTGGAACTTGTAAAACGTTTTTATAGAGTTTTTTCTCTGGTATTAGGGTCCCTCTTGAGACCTAATATTGATATAAATTGTGGAAATGATGGGATATTTTTTATTTTTTTGATGTAGATAATAGGGATTTGGGATATTTTTTGTGTGGGTGTTTGTTAATATATTATATTTAAAAAAAATGATTCATTAATTTAACATATGATTCGATTGTTAACTGATATCATATTGAATGTCCCCATGGTAACCTTAATCTACAAGAGAGTTATAGATTTATTATACCTTATATAGTCACACTCTACTAATTTCCCTAGTTTTGATACATGCCAACGCATGTTGCGACATCAACTATTGAGGATACATACCATGGCTTGTTGTGGCTTCTACAAAGCCTTGGATGCAACATCCACTGATTATTGTTCGCATTATTTTTTAACATCTATAACCATGTCACCATTTGACCTATAAGATTTCCATGATGCATACTTACTATTATAACATTACATAAGAGTTTTAATTCCCTTTTTTATCACTAGTTTTGATTAGCATATGTGGCCTTATTGTTTAATATCTATTTTTTGTTTGCTTAGATTTATTAATTTACATAATACTTATTTGAGGGGTATTTATCTTACATGATGTTCAAAATTTTGTTCTAAAAAATGAGTTTTCACGAATCATTTGGAAAATGGATTTATATGGTTTTTCAAGGTAAAAAATTTGTTTTAGTAAGTTGTGTGTTTTTTAGTGAATGTTTTTAAAGAAATATTTTAAATGGATTACTTCACCGGTATTTAAAAAAATAAAAACCAATTTTTATTAATTAAGGAAATGCAATTTAATTTATTTTTTATTTATACACATGAAATCGTAGTTTCTACAACAATTATATCTATAATAAAGAAAATCCATTAAAATGAATTATATAATCTCCATTGGTGGGATCTAACTACTCGTGTAAATCTCCCAGGCAATACCTAAAAGTAAGAAAGTTATTCTCTTTTTTCATTCTAGTTATATAATAATGTTTTTAATTTTAACCTCCATATTAGATAATATAATGATTATTCTATTTATTCTAGTGGGTTATTTGGTATGTGACTCTAGGTCGCACATGGATCGGTATTATTGTCTTAATTTTAGTTTCATTTTCGGTTTCTTATTAATTCTTAATTGGTTAAAATAAAAATTAGATTTTTTATTAATTCATAAATTGTTTATTATTTATATATTATTCATATTATGTTCTAGTCATTATTATAAGTAAATTTATTAAAACTGTTTCATTATAATTTATTTAGTTTATTTTTTTCCGGAATATTGGATAAAAATGTTCCGATGAGTTCTTACCTGATTTCCAATAAATAGCGTCTAGACCACTGTATAAAAATAACCTTAGATTCCATTTTTAAATAATTATTGGTTCCCATATGTGTTCTTACATAGTATATTTCATGATACCATTGACATTGATAAAAATACATTATGGTCTATTGATGAAAAATAATTAAAAACATAGTTTCCGATAATCAATACATTAGTATGAGTATTAGATATGCATAAATGATTTAGCGGGATTATTATATTTATTATTATAGTCACTTTCATAGAGAGAAGATTAATTCTTTTTAATTACATGGTATGTGGTATCCTTAATTATTTTATTCAATCCATTGTTTTGGGGTTGTAATAGAACAAAAATATTCATCCATATTTTTTTTGACTTTCATTAAATATTCAAGAATGAATAGTAAATGAAAAAATTATGTGTCATGGAGAGTAAATACTAATAATATATCTATATATAATAAATTAATATATTAACTTCATTTCTATATAAACATTGATTTTGGTTATAAAGGTTTTTATGAAAAAATTTTGAAATTTATAAAATAAAAAACAATAATAAAATAAGATAAAAAATAAAGAATATTAAAAAATATTAAATATTATATTTTTCATTGAATTATGTATTTTATCATATTTATAGAAATATTATTGTGTTATTTATTACTTCATAATATATTCTACCAATGTTTCTTTAATTCAATGGTTATATTTATGTTTAATCAAAATGAATTTTTTTGAAAGTATAGATCAGTAAGATATATATAACCCAATTTATGGGGAATATATATATTTAAATTCAACAACATTAAAGGATTATGTTCTCAAAGGAACCAATTTGAATATGAGGTGACATGACAAGACATTTTCGATGGTTATAAATTGTAAAATAAATATTTACGGATCCTTTAAATACAACCAATATACTGAATAGGGAAATATATCTAAGAGTGATAGTATTTATTTTTCCCCTATATTTACATTTATGAATTTAGAAAATATTATTTCAAAACATAAAAAATTAAATAAACAGGGGAAATAGAAATAAAAATTGGTTGGGGATAAAATTGTGAAATGATGATTAAATAGAATTCACTATTATAAAAGAATTGTTTTATTATTCGGGATGACTTAATTTTCTTTAACAACATTTCATAAATAATTTCTAAAATAATTCTATGATCATGACCATAATGAAAATAAATGAACCACTATTTAACTAATTTAATTAATATAAAACATACACAGGGACCGATATTTAAAAATATTCCATTAAATCCAATGGTCTAAAGAGGAAATCACTTTAATTGCCTTTGAATCATTCACATAACTTGTATTGGTTAGAGAAAAAATACTAGTAAATCCCTCAATAAATAATTCCACCATATAACTTTATGTGAGTTAGGGGAAAGAAAAAGATTTATACATTATGGATAAATACTAAAACAATATGATAAGTTGTAATGTCACCTACCCCAACCTTATTATCACGTAGATTATAAAAAATTATAAAAGGAAAGAAACCATGAAAATTGGAAGAGTTCATGAAATTTTTTTCTTCATCCTAGGAATAACCTTTCATGTTATTACTCCATGAATATGGAGGTTAAAGATCATATTTGATGGAAAGAACCGCCAACATATATCATGTTTTTATGATAGATTACTTGATAAAGAATGGAAAAGTGAATGTTTGTTTCTGTTTGTCCACAGATTTCCTTTATGGATTCTATGTGTAATGTGATTCACCTATATAAAACTGGTTGATCCATCAAGAGTTATTGATTTATAGGAACATTATGTCACTTAGAGAGTGATTATAAAATGTATGTGGGTAATATATATAGCACTTGTCTTTAATAATGGTGCTGATCTAGTGGTTTTTTTCAATAAATCTATAATTTACAATTAAATGTATCATTTTTAACAATATATTTATATAGTGAAGAAAAATATAAACACCTTACATATAAAAACACCATTCTATGATTTTATGGTCCTTATTTCATTTGTAAAAATTTTCCCATATCAGAGAACATATCTTTGTATTTCTAATTTCATTCATGATCCTCATCCTTTGATCAAATATTTCAACGTTATTTCTCCCTAGGTGACTCTTATTATAGTAGTGGAATCACTTGTTGTGTAACATAAGGACAATAAAAATTATAATTTATTTGTGTTATTGATTTCAATAAATATTTTCTTTACTGTTATATACCACTCACATTTATTTTATCATATGTTATAATCCAATTATAGAAAAAAAAATTATTATTTTCTTTTTTTAAACAAAAGTATTTTATGGACCACATAAAACATTTTCTTGTAACAAAGAACGAATCCATAAATTCCAATATAATATTATGTAAAAAGTAGATATATATGTATATATATATATATATATATTGTAGATCCCTTATATTTTAGTAAACAGATCACTAATGGGAAGAAATAATTGCATGTCATTGTTACATTCTAGAATACCTATCTGATTTTTTGTATAGTAAATTGGAATTTTATTTACTTTTTATTGGAAAATAATTTTTGTTTAATTATGTATGTGTTCATGATATTTTTCTATTACTGTAAATTTTAATAATATAAATGTATTATGATGGTGACATTGGTCTTCCACTAGTTGGGTAACTAGATTCTTTTATTTGGCATGTACCATTGTTAACCCTACCATGCACCACATCAGTCTGGTGATACATGATCACTTATATGTATTTTTTATCTGTAGTGTCATGATGTATTCGATATGAATGGATTAGAGAAACTAATTTATATAGATGGTTAATATTTATATTTAAAAATTATTATATTATTTGAAAAATTTTGAGATAAAATGAATAATATGACAATATGAGGGTGCTTAATAAAAATACAAATAGAGAAAAAAATAATATTACTTGATGTTGTTCAAGGAGAACCTGTATTAATGTGGAAAACCCCATCATATTATATTTATTATTAACATAAAAGATATACAAGTAAAATAAATCTTATAATGGTTATGAGATGTTATATTATGATGCATTTCATGGTAATCCTAGTGAAGGTGATTAACCCCATCACATGGAGTTATAATAAGAATTATAAGGACTCATGTAATATAGACAAAAGTGAAATATTTAAAGAAATAGAAATATTAAAAAAATAAGAATTTAAATTCAATGGTAGGTATCATTAACGAATATATTGTTCAAAATGTGAGAGATAAATAATATTAAACCTCATACATATCTCTTTATATGTGATCATCATCCTCCAAATCTGTTCATGACCTTTGATCTCAACCTGGTATATATATAGAGAATAATAAATTACTATGAGAAAACATAAACGCAGTAGTTTTGGGGCCTTATATCCAATATCCTTCTTCAGAAATATGTCGATATGTTTTAGTAAAAATAATGGATTTACAATCGATTTCAAAAGAACTAGAATTATGTGTCCTCGAAAACAAATTGGAATATTTTATCATCATAGAAAATATAAATGACTAGAAAGTAGTAATACATCCCCTGATGTGAGATGTATGGATAGGCATGATTGAATTTATTTTTAACAAGTAAACTTGTAAATATCCTAAGATATACGTTAAAAAGTGATAAGATTATATGAAAAGTAAAATATTGAATTAATATAAATATATTAACGTCATTTCTATAGAAATATTGATTTTGGTTATAAATTATATGAAAAGTAAAATAATAAATTAATATATTAATGTCATTTCTATAGAAATATTGATTTTGGTTATAAATTTTAGTATGAAAAAACTTTTGAAATTTATAAAATAAAGAACAATAATAAAATTTGATAAAATATTAAAAAATATTAAAAAATATTAACTTTTATATTTTTTAATGAATTATGTATTATATCATATTGATAGAAATATTATTGTGATATTTATTACTTCATAATATATTCTACCAATGTTTCTTTAATTCAATGGTTATATTTATATTTAATCAAAATGAATTTTTTTTGAAAGTAGAGATCAGTAAGATATATATTATAAAATTTATGGGGAATATATATATATTTAAATTTAAAAAATTTGAAGGATTATGTTCTCATAGGAACCAATTTGAATATCAGGTGACATGACAAGACATTGTCGAAGGTTAAAAATTGTAAAATAAATATTTACGGATCCTTTGAATACAACCAATATACTAAATAGGGAAATATATCTAAGAGTGATAGTATTTATTACTCCCCTGTATTTAAATTTATGAATTTAGAAAAACTTATTTCTAAACAAAAAAAATAAAATAAATAGAGGACATAGAAATAAAAATTGGTTGGGGATAAAAATGTGAAATGCTGATTAAACAGAAGGCACTATTGTAAAAGAATGGTTTCATTATTCGGGATGACCTAATTTTCGTTAACAACATTTCATAAATAATATCTAAAATAATTCTATGATCATGGGAATAATGTAAATAAAACCCCCCCTATTTAACTAATTTAATTAATATAAAACATACACAGGGACCTATATTTAAAAATATTCCATTAAATCCAATGGTCTAAAGAGGAAATCACTTTAATTGCCTTTGAATCATTCACAAAACTTGTATGGGTTAGAGAAAAAATCCTAGTAAATCCATCAATAAATAATTCCACCATATAACTTTATGCGAGTTATGGGCTAGAAAAAGATTTATAGAGTATGGATAAATACTAAAACAATATGATAAGTTGTAATGCCACCTACCCCAACCATATTATCGCATAGATTATTAAAAATTATAAAAGGAAAGAAACCATGAAAATTGGAAGAGTTCATGAAATTTTTTTCTTCATCCTAGGAATAACCTTTCATGTTATTACTCCATGAATATGGAGGGTAAAGATCATATTTTATTGAAATATCCACCTACATATAACATGGTTCTATGATACATTACTTGATAAAGAATGGAAAAGTAAATGTTTGTTTTTGTTTTTCCACAAATTTCCTTTATGGATTCCTTGTGTAATGTGATTCACCTATATAAAACTGGTTGATCCATTAATATTTATTGATTGATAGCAACATTATGTCACTTAGAGAGTAATAATAAAATGTATGTGGGTAAAATATATAGCAATTTACTTTAATAATGGTGATGATCTGGTGGTTTTATTCAATTAATTTATAATGTTCGATTAAATGTAACATTTTTAACAATATATGTATATAATGAAGAAAAATATAAACACCTTACATATAAAAAAAATATTCTATGATTTGATGGTCTTTATTTCATTTATAAAAATATTCCCATATCAGAGAATATATCTATGTATTTCTAATTTCATCATGATCCTCATCCTTTGATCAAATATTTCTACGCTAGTTCTCCCCAGGTGACTCTTATTATAGTAGTGGAATCACTTGTTGTATAACATAATGACAACAAGAATTCTAATTTATTTGTGTTAATGATTTCAATAAATCATTTCTCTACTCTTATATACCACTCAAATTGATTTTATCATAAGATATAATCCAATTATAGAAAAAAATTTATTATTTTCTTTTTTTAAACAAAAGTATTTATGGACCACAAAAAGCATTTCTATGTAACAATGAATGAATCCATAAATTCCAATAAAATATTATGTAAAAACTAAATATATATATATATATATTGTAGATCCCATGTATTTTATTAAACACATCACGAATGGGAAGAATTAATTTCATGTCATTGTTACATTCAAGAACACCTAACTGAATTTTTGTATAGTAAATTTGAATTTTATTTACTTTTTATTGGAAAATAATTTTTTAAAACAATTTTTATTTAATTATGTATGTGTTCATGATATTTTTATATTACTTGAAATTTTAATAATATAAATATATTATGATGGTGACATTGGTATTCCACTATTTGGGTAAGTTGATTCTTTTATTTGGCATGTACCATTGTTAACCCTACCATCGACCACATCAGTCTGGTGATACTTGATCAGTTATAAGTATTATTTATGTGTAGTGTCAAGAAGTATTCGATATGAACAGATTAGAGAAACTAATTTATATAGATGCTTATTATTTATATTTAAAAATTATTTTATTATTTGAAAAATTTTGAGATAAAATGAATAATAGAACAATATGAGGGTGCTTAATAAAAATAAAAATAGAGAACAAAATAATATTACTTGATGTTGTTCAAGGTGAACCTGTATAATTATGGAAAACCCCATATTATTATATTTATTATAAACAGAAAACATATTCAAGTGAAATGAAACATATAATTGTTATTAGATGTTATATTATGATGAATTTCATGGTAATCCTAGGGAAGGTGATTAACCCCATCACATAGAGTTATAACAAGAATTCTAAGGACTCATGTAATGTATCCAAAAGTAAAATGTTTAAAGCAATAGAAATATGAAAACAATAAGAATTTAAATTCAATGGTAGGTATCATTTACCAATATATAGTTCTAAATTAGAGAGATAAATAATATTAAACCTCATACATAGCTCTATATAGGTGATCATCATCCTCCAAATCTGTTCATGACCTTTGATCTCAACCAGGTATATTTATAGAGAATAAAAAATTATTGTGAGAAAACATCAACGCAGTAGTGGTGGGGCCTTATATCCAATATCCTTCTTCAGAAATATGTCAATATGTCTTAGTAAAAATAATGTATTTAAAATCTCCTTCAAAAGAACTAGAATTATGTGTCCTCAAAAACAAATTGGAATATTCTATCATCATAGAAAATATAAATGACTAGAAAATGGAAATACATCCCCTGATGTGAGATGTATGGATGGACATGATTGAATTTATTTTTAACAAGTATACTTGTAAATATCCTCGGATATATGTTAAAATGTGATAAGATTATGTGAAAAGTAAAATATTGAATTAATATAATATTGAAATGATAAAAACACCTAAGTATAAATTGAAATACTTTGGAGCTGATAGATCTAAATAATAAATATTTCAATATTCCAGAACCATTAACTCACATTTAGAAAAATATAATAAACATGTAATTACATAGAGATAAAAACTATTCCCAAAATGTACATGTCTAATGTATAGAATGAAGCATCAATCTAAACATAAGTAAAATTAGATGAATAAACATAATACAGTATAATTAGAAAAACAATATCCTAAATCAGCACCATAAAAATGAAATAAAAAATATAGGGGTTTCCCAAAACATGTTATTAAAATTGGAAGACAATCATTATAACTATATGTGAGAAAACATTATTTCTAATCAGGTATTTATTTCATTTAAATTGTACATAAATCTCTTGTTTCTATTCATTTTTTCTTAGATCCTGAGCTATGTCATGGGTGGGATTGGTATTTTTAGAAAAGAAGAGGTAGGATAGTTATATGAGTATTGGAAAATAATTATATGATGTGTAACTAAAATATATGACATTTATTTACCATACGAAGTGTGATGGTCTGAGAAAAATTAATCATGCTTTATAATGGGTTTTATAAAGGGTGTAATACAACAACATTAACATGTTTTGTAATTAATTTACATGTTGTGCAATGTTAAAGGAAATTTTATTAAAAAGGGGTATACCCTCCTATTTTTGAAACTGAAGCCCTATCCGTTCTATAATTCACATTGGGGAACCCATGGGTCACTAATAAAGGTTTTTCCACTTCCTCAATTCACGAATTTTTAGTTAGATCCATTAATCTCCTTGGATAATGAATGATAAAATATTTATTCCCCTTTTATCATCCATTGTTTCTCATCACTTTGATGAAGCTATCATGGTGCAAGATTATGTGACCAATTATTTGGGCATTGGTCCATTATTCCATATTCATCCATTACATGATAAAATAATGGATAATACTGCATGAGAAGATTTGTATGGGATTATAGTAGGTTGTATATGTGTCACCCACATGTATTTCCACTTGATAATCATCTGTCATTGTGTGCCTTCCAATTTCACTATGAATTGCATATTTAATTCATATTATAAGATTATTATCATCGTGATTATATTCTAGATCCATTGAATATTTATTTCATTCTGATGGAGGATGGAACCTTAAATCCATACACCTCATATAGGGTATGCTATTATATGACATTAGAGGATTTTTAGAACTATATTCCCCACAAGTCTTGCATTCTTTGACTTGGCCTTCAAAAATGTATGTGTTATAGTAAATGATTGAATAGAAAATGGCTATTATATCATAGTATAGAATGAATCTTCTATTATAAGTGGCCTAATTTATTAATACTCATTTTAAAATTTTAATGGAATGTGTATTAATGCATACTGCATGGACTACTGAATTATCAATGAAATGAATATGATTGATTGTCCTTAGCCCTACATTTCATTTTTATGAAAGGGAAATTATTTAAACTAACAATAAAATATGAAATGAAAAAAATTATCTCATTTACCCTTAGTCATGTGCCATAGTCTGAGCGACAATGGAATGAGTCAATTGAAATATTAAATGGAATGAGTATCACATTAACTATATTAAATTATTTATCATGTTTAAGGTTCATTTTGCATAAGGGCATTTTAATATTTATAGGAGTTGTTATACTTAAACCTGCAATGGATTCCCAATAGAATTCATTGAGCACTCATATGATTCCCTTCAAACCCAATGATGCTGATTTCTATGTGAGATAACCCCACTTTATCTTTCCCCTTCTCTAGTAGTATATTTCATGCATGAAACTATATGATCCCTCCATTATCAATTATATATTTGGAATTCTTCAATATATAAAATGGATTCCGTTTTGCAACTACGGACATGTGATACCATGGAAAAAAGTTTTTTGCTAGTCATTTAATATATCATTTTACATTTGATGAAATTCTTTGGACACAGTTTGATTAATATTGTAGTGGAATGACTTGGGCGATACACAAAAGATTATAGTTAGACCCCCAATATACAAACTATATATTATTACTATGTTTTCTCAAACCCCAAGGACATGATTTTTTTGGTTTCTACCTTGGATCATATTAATTATTATCATTATAAAGTATTCCTTAGTTATTACAGCGGAAAAACTGTTATTATTATTATTGTTGTTGTTATAGGATTCATTGGTTATTCTGTGGATATTCTTTATCACTTACTATAAATTAGAAAATAATTAATTAAATGGTTATATTTTCAGACACCGGAAATGAATGAAGAAAGTATCAGGTTAATTACATTACATTACTACTTTACATTTATATATCCAGGAACAATATTAGTTTATATCTCTCATATTTGATTGTATAGATGTCATTTGTGGTGGACTACTAAGATTTATCTCAAACCATATTCAGACTAAAATTGGTATCCATGATGATTTTATATATTCAGGTGTTGAAAGGGAGAAGCATCCCACATTGTATACATAATCATGGTTTCATAAATAATGATGGATCATGGTAGAATATGATAAGCCCATTAATGATGATTCTAGATTATTTTTAGCTTATCATGTCACTTTTTTATAGAATGTTTTTATTGCTTCCATGTATATGTGTTTTCATATTTTTCAGAGACATGATATACATTATCATCATCTTTATGTGATTCAATTTGATTTCTGAGTATTGTTATCCATTTCATAATATATTATTCATTGATATAGTACATTTACTATAGTTGGTTACACTTCCATTTTTTATAGTTTATATTTTCTTTTGTCCATCTATTATTGTTACATCTAATATTTACCTATTATTATATATCTGTTGTGTTAAAATATACTAAATTATGGAATATCCACTCCATCGACCTACCCTAGTCCCTCACTGCTAGTTAGAATCATTTTTCTTATGGGATGTCCTTCTTGGGGTTGTGTTGACTGCTATCTATGAGGTACCTTTGAGTTGAACCTGGTGTGTGACATCACAATGTGGTATCATTGTTGTTACTTTCCGTGTTTACAATTTTTGTATAATAAAAAATACATAAGGAATTTTTTTTACATGGTTATATGTTTTTCATGGTCATAGCTAACACATGTTCAGTGCAACAATCATGTTTCTTGAATTGTGAATATTTGTTCTTTATTTCACTTATTACAATTGATATCCTTTCACTCATGGGTGAAACAGAATTTTTGTGATAGTTATTGTTTTATTATGATTGATAATAAAATTTTATACTTGTCCTGATGTGATGAGGTCAAGGAATAATTTATTATGTGTCATTATATTCACCTAAAAATAACACAATTTGAATATGTCATTCCATACCTATGAATTTAACTACCTTCATTTCTTATATTTTAGTTGATTACTGAGTGATCTATGGTTTGTATATTTTCTTATGTTGCTAACATGATACCTCTAGTAACATAATATAATCATTGAATTTGATTGTGTGATATCATATTTAAATTCATGTGGTGTATGTACTCTTGTGGGTTGGAATAGGTAATTCACTGAGTCAGTCAATCGAATATTAACAATTAAATTTTGAGACCAAATAAATTCATTGATGATTTGAAAATAAAATATTGTCTCATTTATTTATATTGTGTATGGGACCTTATTTACTTGGAATGTTGATCCATTTAAATGATCATTTATATATGTGTATAATAAAATGAAAAAAAATGAAAACATTAAATATAATTTAAATAGTTTCCAATAATGTAAGAGACAAAATTAAATTCCCCCTTAAGGTACTAAAACCCCTTAAAATAAACATTAACAATTTCTAAAACATGGACTTCTATGCCAGTAGTTGGGGATGTACATTGTGTAGTGTGCCTCTGTTCTTATGATATTCTACTACTAGTGATTTTATCAATTATAAAATCTTGATATTAGGGAAGTCCATATAATTTATATCCATATTCTACAATGAAATAATTATATCATAGAAAAGTAAGTTGTTTATGACAATTCTCTAGAGATGGTGGGCCTTGAGCCACCAGTCTTACCTTTAGGAGTTCCACCTAAAGACCGGATTGATATACCTGATCTATGCACTGAAACTCATGTCCATGAGGGTTTACTATATATTATTTTTTCCATGTCGGTTTATCCACAACATGTACCTATGATGGATGATCTGATGCGTGAGTTCCTACAATATCATCTTCCCATCATTTCGGGGGATGGTGGTCCATAGGCTTCTGATTCTTGGATTGATTCGACCATATCTGTCACTAAGAATATAGATATTACTCCATAGTATAGGGTAAATATTATAATATATATTCTATTTGATTCATCCAATTTATGGTAGGATGTGATTGACCAATATGGTCATCATCCATGCATGGTTTGGGCTGATTTCCAAACTGTCTTTTATTATTTCTTGCTTAATAGGATGTTGAGAGATGAAAAAGATAATGATTTCATGAATCGTGAGAATTGGATTATGTCACATAAGGGTTATTCAGTGTGTTTTACTATTTAACATTAATTTTCACCACCTCATGTTGGTGATGAGATATAATGTGCTATATGCATTACGGATGGACTATGGTATGCCATCTGTACTCATGTAAATAACTTTTCCATAGATACCATTAATTAGATTGTTAATCGGTCTCTTATAACATAGAATTTCCTTAGGTAAGGACATAATTATTTTCATATAAGATCATTTCCAAGGGAGTCCTATTG
Organism: Viscum album; assembly: GCA_963277665.1. NCBI lineage: Eukaryota > Viridiplantae > Streptophyta > Magnoliopsida > Santalales > Viscaceae > Viscum > Viscum album. Next base: position 2,101,329,727 of record OY728140.1, on the reverse strand, counting down.
TTATTCTTGTAGTAGGATGTGTTCCCTTGATGTTCTGAATAGAGTAGTGGTGGTTAGAGTAATAATACTGGTAGCTTTGTTATATTCTATTAAAAAGAATTCATGGGGGTTTTAAATCCTTGGTGTGATTGAGACCCTCTACAGTTGTAGGGTTATGACCATATGGGGTATCATCAGATATTCAATTGGAAAATTCCATATATATGTATATAGGGGAAGATTATCCATACCATCTCCAACTTATGGTGAAGGCTTATTTATGTCTTTCTAGATAGGTAATTAGAGTTAAACTGACATGAAAAGTAGGAAGGAGGTCATTGATAGGGTATCTAGACTTTTTATTATTTGTTCTTGTAGACAATACCTACATAGGGTAATATGGAAGTATATCATGCTGATGTAATAGGTCATTTTCATACATTAATATTGATAATTGATGATAAGAGGGGAGGAACATCTAATATACAATGTAATATTCTTACATCTGCAACTATTTTATATAATGTATCTAATACAGGTTATTCATTCCTATTTATCTCCTCATTTTCAAAGGAAATAATTAATTTTGAAATTTTTTATTAATTTGGTGTGATGACCCTAGATACATCTTATGTTGTACTATTATATGGAATAAGGCAATGTAAGGACAATACCATTAAGTTTGAATTTTAAACCATCTTATAGAGCCCATTTTTTATTGAGATGAAGAGGATAAATTACATTATTATGATTAATTAGTTGGATCCATATCACATCTTAGAAAACTTTTTTCACCATAGGATGTAGTTTACAACACCATAGGAAAAAAGTAATTTACACAAGGATGGGTGGATTATCTAAGCTATTTGATCTAGAAAATAACATCATGGGATAGGTATAGTGACCAGCCATATTTGTAGTCTATTCATGGTGGATGAGGGAATACACCTGACATGTCTTCATCTTCTAGTAGATCATTTCAGGGACATATTTCTTGTTTATTTTTCTATATTCTGTTCATAGAGAGAGGTATGTTTTAAAAAAATAAGTCCCCATGATTATTTCTAATATCTATTCCTTCATAAAATATAGCACCTACTAAGCTCCAAGAGATCAATTGGTAGTTGAAGTATACAGAGTAAAAAATTTGTATACAACTCATCACATCCTCTTGTTATTTAATAATGATTTTTGATAAGAAAGTCGATGGTACACATCATTTATTCATGGATTATAGACGATTGAATGAAATTACATTCATGAACTACTATGCACTACATCATATATATGATCTCTTAGGTATGCATTGAGGTGCTAGGGTTATCTTGAAGATCATCTTAAGATCGAACAATTATGAGGTCAAAGTCAAACCTTAAAACATACCACATACATCTTTTTAGAGAATGAATGATTTTTATGAGTATATTGTCATGTAATGTTTCCTTAAAAACAATTTTGGTGTTAATGGATTTGATATACATGGTATTCCAACTCAAATGGATTCTTTTGTTGGGGTCATTATGGTAGAAATGATGGTGTATTATCAGACTCATATCAACCATGCATAACATATTAAGATCATTTTGAATACATAGATAGATCTCCAAATTTATTCCAAGAATTATATCTTCCACATATATATTATAAAAGGTTATTTATAGATCATATTATGTCATAATAATATGTATCTTTTGAGAAAATGAATTTGAGTTTGATGGTTACCTCAGAGTAGACAATAAATGTGTGGGATATATGATGGTTCTTGTTGATTTTACGATATTATAGGTTTTTTATATTGGATGTATCATCCTTTTATTCACCTCTCACATTTCCAATAAATAACATACATAAGATCCTTTGGTCAGAAGTTTCACGAAATCCTATTAGTATCTGAAATGAAGGATTAATTTAGAACATATTCTGATCCTACCAATTCATTGTATAGGCTATATAGTTTTATGTCATGCATTTGGCATCATCATGGTAGTTGGGATGATACCAAATGACAGAGTCATTTCATGGGGATATTGGATGTTGTCATCTCATGAGATATATTACACAATTCATGGCATTGGTCTTGCAACATGCCCATGCATTCTGTTTCTTGACACACTATCTGATGGTTGATCACCATGTGATGCATACAAACCACAACTGACTAAAATATATCACTATACATCATGATGTGAATCCTATATATAAGAGATAATTCAAATATCTATTGTCCTTAGGCATTTATCCTTCATAAGTTACATGAAAGAGAAATATGGTAGCAGATGCCCAAAGCTAGAATAATTAAGAATAGTTCAAACATGAATCTGATGATGAATGAAAATTAATGGAAACATTTTCATAGATGCATCTATTGTTTCATGTGACTGATGAGCAGTCTTCCATTATATCATTTTCATTTACCACTTTTTATCCTTGATATTTTAATCTGTAGGTTGTTTCAGATCCATAGACGTTGGTTCTTCGGGAGGTTATTGCTGCATCGAACCAGCCTCAGGGTTGGCCTTGGGATCGAGATGTCATCCTAAATATACATAGATATGTCTAGGATCCTATAGAGATGATAGAGGAACTAATGATATATTCATAAACTTCTCATTGAGTATTTCATCTAGGAATCACTATGAGTTTCCATGATATATGACACCAGTATTAGTAGACTATGATGAATAGTCACATAGTTTGTTTTATCACTAGGTTTCCCACCAATCAGTTGGAAAACAAAGTGCACTAGTGCCCAATTGGTTTTTTATTGCCATATATGGCCCTAGATTTGAAATGGAAATATGTTGATATATATTTCATTGTGTGATTACTATGGTCGCCTCATTGTTGTGATGTAGATTTTATAGTGGTAGAGAAACTAATGATATAATCCCTCTTCAATAAAATAAAGGATACATACACTATTCATGATTTAGGAAGACTATATGTCTATGAGATCATGTGGATGCATGGGGTCTCATGCAAAAACATTTCATATTGGCAATCTCATTTCATGTAATGGTTCTAGTGGGGGTTGGAGTGGGATGTGGGTTCACATGTGCTTAAGAGAATATCATTTCACCATCATTCGGATGTCTAATAATCATAGATGATACATGATTTCAAGTATATGTTTCGGACTTGTATCCTTCATTTTAGTGCTTCTATGTAGAAACATGTCTATATAATCAATCGTTCTATAAATAAAATATTTCAAGAAATGATTTAGATGGATCTCTATGAAACCATGTATGGTTGGTCATTCCATTCACCAATGATCTAGGTAGAGGTAGGTGTGGAAGAAATACTAGTTTATCATCCTATTCATGAAACATTGGAACATGTTTAGTGATCAACAAGTTTATTTATATAACTTTGTCTATATATAAATCCTAGGATGACCATTTCTAACAGACATTGTAGTTCGAACTCAAGGATCATGATTTCTTATGGGTATCAGCTATAATTGGAAATATATGGATAAAGTGTAAATAGAAGTTCTATTCAGATTATGTTTATCCCTTTGACAATCTAGATGGGGTTGGGATAGTAGCATATTGGGTTGTATTTCCATGGAGGTACCATTCCGTACATGATGTCTCCCATATTTCATGAAATCTCCATTGTCATGAGGACATGTACCATACATTTTTACTAATTTAGTAGAGTTATATGTTGACCCTTCTTTTGAGGAGTACCATATACACATCATTGAAAAAAGAATTTAGGATTTTTGAGGCTGTTGTGTCCCTCCACTAAGGGTATTATGGTTACACAACCACGTAATTGACATGACTTGGGTACATGAAATTGACTTATATTACAAGTGGCTATAGTTATCCTCATATGGTGTATTCCCACATATTTATGTAGAACATGGGTATATGTTTCTTTAAGGGGAATATTTTATGATACAAATTTTCCTATAAGATATTGTTTCTTTTATTTTTTACACAATGAAGTTTATTAGGATTTTTTGGCTTAAACAGTGAGCCAGGGAAAGGGTTGGTTGGGTAGATTCAGAATTGAATTGGTAGAAGAGATGTAGGATGACTACAGAATATTTACATTCCAAGTAATTAAAATACATGATACATTTTAATTTTACAACATTTAATGTTCTATCCAATATTCCTCATGACATATATATGTATTTTCCTAGGGAAGCGTACCATGATGTTTACATGAAGTGTGATGCATTTAATTTTCGATTATATTATAGATGAATGTTTTCAATAATGCTTCCGAGCATCCTATTTTTTTGGGAAAAAGCCACCACCACCTCCCTCCCTCACACATGACCATAAATTTATTCATATTCTAGGTTCTACTATTTATTTCCCCTCCCTAACATTGGATATATGCATGACCCGTTTGATGCTTACCTGTATGATTTATACACCACATCCACCATTAACTGTTTTTATTCTCCTCGATGTAGTTACCTTATTTCAAAGTCATATATTCAATTTTCAGGGAATTGATATATTATTTTTTATTTTTCAATCCAAAAAAACCTAAAGGATGATTCGAGATTTGGAGAGTTATATAAACATAAGGTAGGTGATCTATGATTCGTCCCTGAAGTCATTATTTTCTATATACTTACATCATTGTTCCTACCATGATTTTATCAGGATTTCCTATATAATTCATATTCCAGGACTAAAATCATAATAATCATGTTAAATAGTCTCAAAATAGTTTTTTAATCATGTCATTGGAGGTTGTAACCTCAGTGACTTAAACCCCATAAAGCTATGTTATTATATTCTTTAAGAGAATTTGTATTACTATCTACACCACCGTTCGAGTGTTCTTTCTCTTGACCTTTATAAAGTGAAGTGATATAATTAAATGAACAAATTTTTGATGGATATTTTTATCATATTATCACTTTAAGCCTATAATCTATGTGTCACAATTAATTAATTAATATATAAAAATTTAATTGTATATTATATTTACACATATCACATGGACTAATTATTTATCAATGAATTGAATATGGTTTCTTTTCCTTTTAATTAATTTTCATGGTTATAAATGTTAATTTATTTACACTAATAATTAAATATGAAATGAAATAAATGCTTCCATATCTGCTTATCCCCGACACATGGTAAGAAATGAAATAGAATGAATAATTTTACTAATTAAAAGGAATAGGTATCACATGGCATGGATTAAAAACCGAATTATGTATAGAGTTCCTATTTAATATGGACATATTCATCATTATATGAGTTGTTAGACTTGAGAAAACATTGGATTATATGAGAAATTCATTGATCACTAATACGATAATATTTTGATTCAAGGATTCTGGATTTCTAGGGAGATACCCACCCTAGAACATGGTCCTTATCTACTTTTTGATTCTCGAGATGATATTATATAATCCATACATTATATTTAAGACATTAGGTATCATTGGATAGACTTATTGGATATAGCTTTCTATATATAGAAACGTGATCCATGGATACACCTATTGTTCTAGTCATTTTTTATTATGTTTCACTTAGTATAAGATATTTTAACTATGTTAGAATCGTATTATAACATTATTCCTTGGGAAAAAATTTTTTATCACACATAGTAACCTTATATTTTGGTTAAATATTATTATTGAGTTGGCGTGAATCATGAGGTAATGGAATTTTTATGTTAATACCATGGATTCTCTTAATTGTTATCATCATAATGGATTCCTTGGTAATTACCATGGATCCTATATTACTATTATTATTATTATTCTTATTATATTTTTTCTATATTATTATAGGATTCATTTATCTCACTTTTGATCATATTCACTGTATATTATAAAATGGAACATGATTAATTAAATTATTACATGTCTAGACACCAGTTGAGGATGGGGAAGATATTAGGTTATTAAAATTATATTAAGACCATAAATTTATTTATAACTATGCACTGTTAGATTATATTTCCGATACTAGATAGTTTAGACATCATTGGTGGTGCTCTATATAGATTTATCTAACTCTCTATCTTGGATTCCATTGGTACTCTAGAATATTAATTATTTTTCGCTGTTTATAATGAAAAGTATAATAATTTAGAAACTTAATATTAGATGATTTCATAGGTATGGAGGTTGGTAGAAGATAGTTGGTTCAATGAATGGGATGGTGGATAGTTTCTCTATTTTTTGACTCTTTTGGGTAGCATGTATTTTCTATTCCCATGTATTCTGGGTTTCTAGTTTTATAGAGATGTGACATACATTATTTTCAGCTTTATCTTATGATTTAGTTTCAATATTTGAGAATTATTATTAGATTAGTCATTTATTTAATCATTGTTATACTGCATCTTTTATGGATAGTAACTGCTCTAGTGTTAATACTATATATTTCTAATATTCGATCTATTTGTTTTTCATCCACACTATACCTGCTATTATTTATCCATTTTTACTCTATTAAAAAAGGGAATAATTTACCCTGAACACACCCTATGTCTTTTCTTCTATCTAGAATCCTCTGAAATATGAGGAGGCATAATTACGTCCTTATAGCAAGCTAGCATATGTCTCTATTGAGTGGCACCTGGGTTAGGTTGTCAAAAAATAAAATGCCTAGAAATTAAAAATTGAATCGATTTATTCAAATTATTATATGAGATATCAAATTTGTATATCTTTTTTTCACACACCATCCCACTCTCAAAGACCTCCCTTAAATAATGTATTCTAATTTCTATATACATTGACCTACTACGGAAAATATTATTCCCAGAAAAATAGATGATGAAATTAAAAGAACATGGAAAATAAATATTAGAATAGAATATTAAATATTCATTTTTTATGGACCTCTAAAAAATGTCTTCTTTTATATATTTATTTAAAGCTATGTATTCGTCCTAATTAATGGACAATGCAAAAATTGTCTAAATATTACATTTCCAAGACAACGGTCCACTATATTAAAGAATCATAAATACAATAGTTGATTTATAATTGGCAAAATTATTAGCTTAATCCGAATAAATGAACAAGAATAAATCATAATTATAATTATTGTAAAATACATGTAGAATGAATAAATAATAATACATATACACATACATGGGGATCCATTACAATGTATTCCAGTCTTGTTTCCCAGGTTTTCCCATAAAAATTTACAAATTTGTAATGGAAAAAATGAAATATAAGTTATACAATGAAACTTATAATATATAATAATACTGACTGTATTAGGATATCAAATATTATTTAGAAAGGCTATCTCATTTATATTGTTCGGGGATTGGATAATGGATAAATCATTATGTTATCCAAAATTAATTATATCAGGTTCATGAAGATCAAATGGATGCAAAAGTAAATTAAATATTTCAAAAAAATGAGATGAAAAGTTCAAGACCTTGTCCCCTTTATATCAAACTATTTCCTATCCCAAAATTTATTTTTCATTGCCCATATTTTTTTTATAAAAAACCAATTTATGTTGGATCATAACATGATTATTTAGCCACATATTTTTACAAATAAGAATCATTATATCTACATATAAAATAATTTCAATCATTTTATGCTTAATTATAATTAAATAACAACATGAATCATATATACTTTTATTATATAGATTTTCAATAAAATATTAATCAAACTATTTATATCATTGGATTATTAAATTTGTACGTTTTTACATAAATTTTTGTTAAATACATTTGTGATGGGGATTGAAATAGCTCTAAAACACATCAAGTGGATTCATTTAATTACGTACATACAAATTAATATGAAAATATATATAGTATTAACAACTTGATATTCAATATATAAATTATAATTATCATGAAAATCAAGAAGGATCCTCAAATATGAATAATTCACAGTAAGGTAGAAAATATCTACATTATCAGTCCCTTAAAATTGAATAAACCCAGTTAGAATGTAATGAATAAATATACATAATATTCAACTCCCTAGTACTAAATTCATTCAATTTAAAATTACATTTGAAACTAATTACAATAAAATTTTCATGTTTAGTTACAATGACCAATGTCTGATTTTTGAGAATAGAATTAATTATGTATTTCCTATAAAAGACAAATGATTGGATTATTGGACTTCATATATTTATTATATTATTTTGGTTTATAATATTTACTATCCTATGAAATATTAAAATCTTAAGTGGAAAAATCCACATGAATGAACCATGAATGGCGTCGAATGGTTATCTAAACTCTGTCTCGGGTCAACTGGTAATCCTTAAGATGACAACATCACTTAATATGTGATTCAAAATCTTAATAAATAAAAATTTTAACCATATATAGATAATATATATATTCCATGAAATGCTTACCACCCATTGGTTAGGGAGTTCTGGTCCCTTTTGGATAAAAGAAATTCTATTTGGGAATGATATGACCACCTCATACAACATCATTATTAATTTTAGACTGATATTAATTCAGTTTTTTAATCATAAATAAATAGCCCATAACACCATCAAGATAACTAAAAAATAAATTCTTTAATATACTTGGTTCCATATTATCATTATTATTTTGAGTATACATTTTCCTAAAAAATACTCTAAAATCTTTAAAAATATTTTGTTTCCCTATTGTGGTTATTTTTGATTCCTCAATAGAATTAGTTATAGTATGGTAATAATTAATTCGATACACTATGATAAGGAATATTTCTAGCAAAATGAAATTTGGTAAATGTGAGTACGATATAATGAATCTTAGTCTCTCCCAAATATTTCAGTTTATGAAAACAACTTATCTATTATATTGATGGAATTCATTAGATTTATGGTTTCTAGGATCCAATTTAGAATTAAATTAATTAATAAAAAAATTCATTCATCACATAATATAACCCATTTTTATCCTAAGAGAATTTCACCTTCTATTTGATTGATTCTCAAAACTCATTTTTTTCATGTATAAAAGTTTTTAGGATTGTGTTGTAGTATATAAATATAGAACATCTATGAGTATTAATCCATAATTTTCCCAAAGTAATAGCATCCACTGGTCTACATAGTACAGAGTGGAAATAGATAAGGGGATTCCATGATTTGTGTATAGAATTATTGAAAATATCACATTTGGATTAACCATACACACAATCCTCACAAAAAAGTTAATTTCTAGTGGTGATATCAGATAAATTACATTTTTTATTAAGTCCATCCAACCCCTTGGAATTAACATAGTGAATAAATATATTCCACATGATAATGTTACCAAAGTCTATGAAATTTGAGGTACTCAATTTCATTATGTGTTCCTTACCATCCATAACATATAGTCCATTTAATAGGGTCCCATTATCATGATGAGGAAACCACATGTGATTTTCATTCTTCAATAGTGTGAACTAAAATGTGTGACATTTATGTCCTGAAATAATAGGGGAATATGGTTTTATTTCAGTATTCGTACCCATTTATCCGTATCCCAAAGATTTTATATTCATGTATTAAATTTATATGGAAATAGACTCTGGATTATGAAAAACATTATTGTTACCTAATTACACATTATTATACTATACCATTACTAACTCTATGAAGTTTCATATCATCTGATACATAAGAAAATAGTGTCATGAATTAGAACTCTACCTTTCATAAATAAAATGGTCAAACACATTTAACACAATATACAAATAAATTTTATTTTCCAATAACAAGTATTAATCCTTATTTTATATATTTTTTTATTAAAAAAATTTAACATAATCTTCCCATATTACTTAATTTAAAAAAATTGCAATAATCTTTATAATATTTTATCTATACACAAAATGAATTTTACTTATCATTGAATCCCTAGGATCCGTCCAACATAAAATATTTAATCCCCCATCCCATGTATTAATAGAACAATGAATATAAATTTATTTAGACAACAATCCATATTTGACCTCATATTGAAGAAAACATACCTATTATACGTCATATATTCTTCAACAGAACAAGATGACTTATCCAAAGATTTCAAAAAAACACGAGTTCATTTCTCATCAACTAAATTTAAAAAAATTTATAGAAATTAATTATTATTATAAAAAATCAATATATATGTTCATTGGATGTAGTTTTTTTATTCATTTTTATAGTTTAAAATCTAGTTTTTATTATAAGTTTCCAAAAGATTATTTTTTCTTATAAAAGGATTCCAATATTGAACCGATATTAATAATAGTAAACTCACAATAATCCTCTCAATGTACAATATCAACAAAACATAAAAATGTATCGATACAATATTTATGAAGAACTAAATTATAGATATATTCATAGGTAATAGTGAACTATTCATCATTGAACATTGCGGTAGAATAATTTTTTGGACTATAGAGAGAATCAAAACGCACATTGTGGTTATGTAGTGTGATCATCTTCATCTTCTAGATATTAAAATAATTTTTAAAATAATTTTTTCCATAATGTGTATTATTGGACACATTGATATGAATTAGAGTGATTTTACACCAATTGTTTTAGTAAGTGTTTTGTGGAAGACCTCAAGAACATCTAAGAGGCCGTCATTTATATATATGGTTAAGATTCATATAAGAACTTTATTTCATTAAAAAATAATTATTAAGTAAAATTGTGGAAAAAATAAAATGACTATATTTCAAAATGAAAAAAATAAATGAAAGAACAAGACATATAATGGGATTTAGTTTATATTGATCATTTCTTCGTAGTGAGAACACCACCACCAGCTTTCATTATTATGAAAAGTAGGAATACATAAATTGAAGATATGGAAGCAGTAAAAGGCCAAATAATCCTTTCTAGGAAGAAGGTCCTATAAAACAATGTGGTGATGACCAAATATATAAAATTGTTTTTAAGAGATATACATATATGGAATAAGGCAATATAATAAAATACATAAAGGATATAGAAACATCAACTAGAAAAGAATAAGGATTCACTTATTTATCAAGATCAGATTTACAAATTCTTATTTATGAAAAAAGAATGTGAATAATTTTTATTCTTTGATTTATATATTTATAGTTCACCATCCAACATCATCAATTCCTGCTTTCATTGAAATCCTCTTGAGTAATACTCTATAAATAGGGGATCGATGCGACAACAATTAATATAGAAGTAGTAATGAATCATATCCAATATACTTGTTCAAAAATATATTGATTTCTCTTGGAAAAATATATGGATTCCTCTATATATCTCTCATAAGAACCATAATAAATCATATAAATAAAAAATTTATCAGTTTCTTCATTAAAATAGATTCATCTTATATGTTTTAAAGGGAACACATTGAGTCATTGGAACAAAATAATCAATGGTTTCAAATTACCTAGCTAAAAATAATCCTGATTAAAACCCAAAAAATAATTTCATAGTGATAATATGGAATAGAACAACATAAATTTATTATTAAAACCTTGTAACAAGAAAACAGTTAGTGGATAACACCACCATCAACATATGGAATTTAACTATAAACACATGATTATACAAATATTACAATCTTTAAATTTATTTTTCACCAGAAAATTCTAGATATTATTCTTGTTCACTCGATTGAATTGGTTTTGGTTTTATCATAGAATTTATATATTTGTATTATTAATCACCTCAACTTCCATACTGTTCATGATAATGTGTCCTCGGGTTGTTGTTATATGTTTTCAGTAGACAAAATCCCATCAATTTATATATCCATTACTAGTCTAATTATCCTATATTTTTTTATGCCTATCCATCACCATCATTATCCCGATTTAGTTCCCAAATTATGTTATTTTTTAACTCGATTTTAATGATTGATTGGATGTTTGGGTGATAGGTCCATGGTTGGGGATCTAATTTCCCAATGATGGATGATTAGAATGAGTTGTTTTGAGGGCCTCCTTGGTTCACTAGAGAAGGAGTAGCTAGAGGGGTAAATGTGGAAAAAAGAATAAATTATTTTTCTCTATTATATAGTTATGGTTGTTAGTATTTTGATTGATCTTAATGATATATATAGCTGATACCTATAGTATAGAGGGTCTCTAAAGACACACAGGTGAGTTGAATCCCTAGTAAGAGTGTAACAGCCATTGCTTTAGGGTTATCACCCTTTTATTATTTATTTTAAAGTAATATATTATGTTGGATGGGTTTTATGATATTTTATATAGTTTTTAATTTTCTTAAAGTGATTTTAGGGGTTATCAATTTGACCATTTTTAGAGGATACTATGAATATTATCTCAAAAAAATGTGTAAAATTTTAAGGGAGTCAGTAAGCAGGAACATGGTTTTTCCAAACCAATAGAGATCTCGGAGAAAATGTTAAAGTAGTTATAGGGGTGAGAAGATAGGTTGGAACATTATTTTTTAAACAATTTCATACAACCATATGAGATGTTGGTTTTGAGATAGTATCATTCAAAACCTTTTCTAGACTATGTGGTTTGACTCTAAACCATGTATCAAATGCTATAATAATTAAACTTTCACTTGACTATTATTCCCCAACCCAGTTTTTCATCATGTTGGATCTAAAAAATTCTATCATTCCATAATAATTATTTGAGGTTACATTTAATCCATAAGTCTACTTTGATAGATCATAGTGAATTGGATATCCCAAGTCAACTGTGATTATATGCTTTCATTTTTTCCCTTTTGATCTCCCCATCCCCTCTAACCCAAATTATTAAATATATTCTATTATGGATAGATCATTGTTATATTATGTGTTTTTACAAGACGATTAATGGATCTATTTAATGATAGAGTTTTTAAACCTGTATCTAGAGGTTTCATTGTGCCATTTACCATTTTTATCACCCATTGAGGGGTAGATGGATTATCTCTTTTATAAGAACACACTAGAATATAATCTACTAGTTTTATGTGGTATATATTCATGTAATTTAAAATGAAACACGATTGTATTTTTTAAGGTAATGCATTTTTTTATTATTATGGAACATATGAATTAGAATGGAATTCAAAAACCCTCCATGATTTATAATATTTAATTTTAGTTTAAAAATTATTGTTTGATGTAAATAAGTGAATCATGTTTTCTGAAATTTTTTATATGGAAGATGTTATCGTTGGATAATGATTTGATATGATAACATGGAAGACATGGTTTTAATGTATTCATTTGTTTGAAAAAAACATGAATAAGTGGTTTGGTTCTAGACTAAAGGGACATATAGATTGTTAACCTTGTGAAAACATGGTGGATTAGTGAGTAACCCCTCATTAGTATGGGAATTTCACATGAAAACTATGATTGTGAAACTGGATGTTTTGGATTTGGGTATTCTATTTATTATTTAATGGATAATTTTTTTTAATTTAAATTTAATTATTTTGAATTGGTAAATTTTTATATGTTCAAATTTTTTATAAATTTTATTTTGAACTATGAGGAAATGTCTTCCTATCCTAGTGGAATGATTTTATTGTTATTTGGGTGAAATCATACTATCAATGACTAAATACCCATTATATATAAATATTTTGGTGTATAAAGAGGTTTTTCGTCATGATAAGGATTCATGAATGATCTTGTTCTCATATAGTGGAGAATCTTGGTGAAATATCCTAATGTTATTTTTTGGATCATAGAGTTTTCTCTAAAAGGGTGGTTGGATTAATGCCATGTGAGGGAGGATTCGTGATGGATACTCTTGGTTTTCATATTTCAATTTTCTAAAATGTTTAATAATAATCTAATTTTATTATCTTATTGGTTGAAATTTTATTTCAATTACTATTATTGGTGAATTATATAGTCGGTTTTGTGGTTTAAATTTTGTCTTGACATGTTTTACTAGTTATAGCATAATTTTTACAAATAATGATTATTCCCATCAGTAGAATTTTTAACAAGATTTTCATGTATTTGGTTCATCACCTATGTTGAATAGTACATCTTTGCGAGCAAAATATAATGGGTTTGGTGAAGATGTTAGAAATGGTAAAACTGTTGGTTGGTTCATCATTATGAAAAGGTATTCAGGATATAGAAAATCTCATAAAATGAAATGTACTACATAAATATTTGTTTCTAACCACTTTTTTTGAACATAAAGTTACTAGGGTAGTACATGTACAAAAATTAAGCAATGAAAAATCAAGAGATATCTACATCTCAAAGTTATTGCTTTAGCTGAAAAGTATATCATATTAATCAATAATAATTATAGTTACGATAATGATTTAATCATTCATATTATGTTTGGTGATTATTGTAAATTTATAATATTGATTGTTTAGTATTTTAATTTTTAATATTCTAAACAATCAATTTATCAAGTGTGATGACTATGTGGCGTATTTTTATATCTATGATGGGTTGGAACAGGTTAAATTATTTCAAACCCTTGGAGAAGAGGCCATATATAATTATGTTTCATTTAAGTCTTATGTGAACCATCAGATTGATCTTATCATTGTTTCATCTATTTATAAGTGAAATAAAATTGATAAACCATGAAAATTTGTACATTCTATGAAATTTTATAAATAAAATACATAAATAATTCATTATGATTCTATTCATGAAAAGGAATATGTTTTTCATAATAGATTGAATCCAATGATTGATTCCCTTGGAACCCAGGAATATGTAAAATACAAGCTAGTTGTGAAAATGTTGGAGGATTTTTAACACAAATGGTGTTGTTTAGTAGTCAATGTTAAAATCGACCAAAGCATTAATAGTGTGTAGATGTAAAAAATATTCAAAAAAAACTCTACCCACACCTTCAAAATACCTAAACAATTTTTTTTCATATTAATAAAATAAAAACTATCATTAATGAGGTAATCAGTTGTGTTTATTCACCTAAATAGTTTTTCTCAACAGCTATAAACAAGGACTTAAATAATGAAAAACATTGTTCCTTCATTACTATGCCTAAAAACTCATTCCATGATTATTTTTTATAAAATAATAATTACATAGAGACAATTATTAGGTATATAATGGGGGAAATGTATTTTCCTAGAAAGATGAATTGAAGAAGTATATTTATCTCCATTTAATAAGTTGGAACTCTAATGTTGGGAATAAATAAAAGAGGAAATCAAATTTCCTAGGTGGGGGATAATCTCAGAACCATCCCACATGATCATTGACCATTCTTACAAGACCCTAAAGTAAGTATATATGTCTATAATTTCTTTCATTAAAGAATATATTGAAATTATATGATTTTGCATATTTAACATTAGTATCATTTTTCTACTAATAAATCTAATAAAAAATAAATTTCATGTTCACCATTCATATTATGATCCAACTGGATGATTATATTAAAACCATTCAGATCCATAAGAAGTTTTTGAGGAAATGTGATTCTATGTACAAAATAAATCTTCGAAAATAATAAATTACAATATAGAAATATGGAATATTGGTTAAGAATATATCCATAGAAATAAAATATGATTATTTGAATATACAAGATAAAATTATACTTTACTTGAATTTAATAATATTAATTTTTTATACTTATTTATTACACAATTTTATTTATTAAAAATCTTTAATAAATTGAGTTTGAATATTGATATGATATGGAACCTGATAAGTATTGTAACACCACTTGTGTAGTGGGAGTGCATAATATTTATATGTCCATATTTTCCAATAACTTTGGATAGTGTCCAGTTGTATTGGGACAATTCTATTTTGGACACGGACTAATTTTATTTGATTGTCAGAATGGATTTATTTGTTACTTTCATGGACTATATTTATAATTATTTATGATGGTAAATAATACTTTTCATAATTTCTAATTTTATCATATTAATGGTTTTTATTAAAGGATGTTTTAAAATATAGTACCTAAATATTAAAAGGATGGAAATATTTCTTATCAATTATCCTAATTAAACTTAGAGTATAATGAAATAATCTTTACCAGAAATTTTCCCACCCTTGTAGATCAATATACAAATGTGGCCATTGATTGTTTTTTCACCTGAAAGGGATTTTAAATTTTTTAATTATCTCTTTTTGATGAAGACCCATATTTTCCCACCTTTGTATAAAATAGAACCAATAATATTTAGATAATTTAAGTATAAATTGGGAGACTAATAATATAATTGTTTTATAAGAACAATCAAGACACGTTAGGCATTCATTATTAAATTTTCAAGAATAATGGTGATACATTATGACTTTGTGTTGGTTATTGTATATAGAATTAGGTTATAATAATGAACATATATCCACAAACTTATATTTATACCATTTTTTATCAATTTAAGGGATCCTAGTGGTTATCCTAAATTCATATATACCCATGTTCTCACTATCATCAGGTTATGAAACATGATACATATAAAAAAGAATGTAGTTATCATTTCAACCATTTTAAATTAGTGGACATGCCATTTGGTATAAAAATAAATTAATGGTTTCATTCCATTGATGAATCATGTAATTTATTTGAACCTTGACTCTTTTCAATGAAATTTATTATTAACATTCTTGTTTATATTCAAACATATATGGAATAATATGAACATTGAGATATTTTTTTGAGTATTTAGTGAGATAATTAGTTATATGAAAAATAATCTAAATATTATTTATTGATAAAATTAGTTTTTTTCATGGTCCTTATCATTTTTTTGAAACATGTATATGTATCCATTCTAAGGAAAATTTTTTACTAGAAACCACCAAAAATAGTATTTGAAATATGAAAATTTCTAGACTTACTAAGTTATCATCTAATATTTATTTTGGAATTGTTTTGAAATTCATATCTGATGAAAATTATCATTTGAAAGGTAACTCTATTTCATTGGAGTGAGGATTATCAAAAATCAATTTTTGATCATAATGCATTTTTACTTCTAAAAATTTCCAATTTTTATATAACATGGGAAGGATTATGTGGTCTTTTGTGATGAATATGGATCTTGACTAGATGATGATTAAATATAATTGGAATATGTGGAAGATTTTGATAATATTATTTTTGAATTCATGAAAGGAACTATATAAAAAATGAATTAGAATAAACATTATTGGAGAATTATTTGATAACATGGTTTCATTAGCTCATTTCTAGGAAGTTCAATACATTCATAGATTATAAGAGTTTAAACAACTTTTCTCAAATAGATTTAAATTTTATACAAATATGTTGGATGGAATAAATCCACATGTTTGACCATGAAAATATTTATACACATAGAAAATGAAATTATGTGTCTGGTTATTAAAGATGGAATTAGTACAATAAAAGATCCAACTTGAAATGTGGTCATTTTTTTGGTGTCAATGTTTGCTGAGATACACTTGGATTACTCAGAGAAAAAATTTGTTTCATTTATCTATATAGTTATTCTTATACATGACATGTTTTATGAAATCATGGATTCATGTTGATTGAATAATGGATTCATTTCTATGTTATCAAGACATAATTGGGGGACACCATTTATAGATGGAAACAAGATGAGAAATCTATTTTCATTTTTCATCATCAAATTTTCATTCCACAATCATGTCAGGTGAAAATTACATCTATATTAAACAAATTAAAATGGTTTATTCATCCAATGATTAAGATTATGTATATGGTGTTGAGAACCCATTTTTTGCTGGCATGACATGAAAAGAAAACTGCTACAATATGTTTTAGGATACCTCACTTTTCAATAGGATAATACAGACCAATAATAACTAGATTATATGTTTTAGTCATTAAATATCCATGTATAAAAATGGGAAAATATTACATTTCCTACTAGGGGGAATTTTTTTCCAAATATGATAGTATATTTTTTCATACTGATGGCCTGGCCATAAACCACTTTATAGAGAGAGAGAGAATTTTTTTAAGTTTAGAATATTTCATTTATATCCATGTTAGAAAGAATTATATCATCAGCATATATAAGATGTATTAGAGAATTTACATTCCTAGAAATATGAATGGACTTGGGTTTGGTATGTTCCACAAGACAAGTGAGGAGGAGACTAAGATAATCTTCCACAATAGGAAAAATAATGACAGATAAGGGGAAAAATTTTCATACACCTTTGGTGCCTTTGATGTAGCCTTTGTAAGAGATATTGGAAATGATGAAAATAAGGTCCAAATTGAATTGGTTTCTGATTGTAGTAAGAAATAATAATTAAAACCAAAGCCTTTAAAAACAAGAAGATAAAGCTCCAACCCACAGTACCAAAATATTTTTTAATGTAATATATATTGGAAATTTAACTCACCCTGTAAATATTTATGATAGTGTTTACACACTCTAAATCAACACAAATACAATCTCGTATGGATTTTCCCTTAATAAAACCAAATTAGTTCTAAGAGACAATTTTGACTATGATAGTTAAATGTCTATTATCAATTATTTTAGGGATAATGATATAAAGGATGGTAATGAGAGAAATGTTTCTATACAAGTGGACCTCCAAAGCATTTTCCACATTAGAAATCAAAGGAAAAATTGATCATTAAGACAATGAGGGTGGACACCATTGGAAAATCAGTATTTTACATGTTTAAAAACATAAAATTAGATAATATACCAATAATTTTGAATGAATCCAATATTAAAACAATCAAGACCCAGTGTACTACTAAGATTCAATATAAATATTCTATATTTAATTTGAGGATCAAGATGTATAGTTAAAAGGAATGTGTTATCTTCATAACTAACCACATTTTTAAGGACCACATCTAAGATGTAATTGTTATTTTCAGGACCATTAAATATAGATTCAATGTATGATATAAAATAACTGAAAATATTATCTTTATTGTCTATGAGTATGTCCCTATCTTTTAGTATATATATTGGTCTGTAGGCTTTCTTGACTCTATAAAGTGAGTTATAGAACTTAGTTTTTATGTCAACATTTGATAAAAATTTAAATATAAATTTCTGTTTCATCATATGATATTTAATGGCGAGAGAAGATTTTGGTAGTATCGAAAGTTAAATTTCATGAGTTGGATCCATATTGAATTCAGAGCTAGTGTTATTATTTTGTTGTTGTTTAAGCTCATCCTCAGGACAAATGATGTCATTGTTAATTTGTTTGGATGTATAAATGATCCAACTTTATAGAATATGTTTAAGGTATTTTAGCATAACAAAAAAACATGACATCATTGTAATGTGAGAAAAAAAATTATATATTTTTTATGATATCAGTGTATTAAACATTAGAAAACCACACATTGTTAATATGGAAAGGTAGCGAGGGGTTCATATTTTTTATTGAAGAATTAACCTGAATGGGATGCTGGTCAGGGTATAACTTTTAGAGCATAATGTTGTAGATATTATCCCATAGTTTTAGGAAATATAGTATTTTTAATAGTTTAACTTCATCTATATTTGGTGTGACACGAATCATCTTGTTTTAACACATTGTAATATACAGTTAATATTATTATTTGAATAAGATTATAATAACCTATATGTTGAACTTAGAAATTTGAGGAGTAATTTTTAAAAAAATAGATGTAATTTTTTTACATAATGAATCTATATTGATAAAAAGTACTTAAATTTATGGAAAATCATTACAAGACTCAAAAAATATTTTTTTTCAAAAAAATGAATTTTTTTTAAAAATATAATATTTTCTTTGATTCTTATAGAAACATTATATGATATAATTATATAATTTTTATGAATCATCATATCATAATTATATTACAGTGAATGTTTTAAAATTTTAATAAAATATATATATATTTTAGGGAATAATTAAGAGAACATGTTTTAATGAAAAGTTATATTTTCATGAAAATCATTAAAAAAAATAAAAATTAACTTTAGAATTGTTTAAAATGGAAAATAATATATATTATATTTTTAATAATATAAATTATTTTCTTTTGATCAATTTTATGTTTAATTTTGAAATGAAATATTTTTAATCTCATGTGACATTTTTTATTCGAAAAACTATTATTTGTCACATTGGAAGGTTAAAATTAAAATTAAAATATATCCATCATTGAATAGAAGTTTTAAAAAATGGACTTATATTTGGAACCAAATTAATTTACATTATATATAATTTTTGACCTTATTTTGTTTAATAATTAATAGTAAAAGTAATTAAAATTTATTATTGCGGTGAAGTATAAAATGATTGTATGGAGTGGTTAAACTAAAAAGATAAGGGTATTATTTCAATTAGAACATGTCAAGATTATATTCTATGCCTATATAAGAACCGTATAAAATATTATGTAATCATATATAGTTGTTTTATATCATTTTCCATAGGAATCACTTTATCAATGTGGATTATTTTTCAGAAATTTTCATGAAGTTACAATTTGATTTCTTTCCCCTATTTAAGAAAGGGAACATCAATCATCACATATTCACAATTTATAAACACATTATTTTTCCATAAACTACCCAAAAACATTAATTATATATATAAAAACATCATATATTTTATATATCTATTTCTAAACCCTTTTAGGTTGAAAATTATTGTGGACCTAGAGAGGTTGTTGGAAAAAGATGTATTATTCCAAACTAAGGGTTTTTATTTTATTTTTTCATGAAAATAATTCCTATAATATTAAAATATAATGAAATAATAAACTATTAATATAAAATATCCATATATATAATTATTTTATTTTAATAACATATATAAATCCCTTTTTCAATCAAATGGGAAACAAAATTCTTGATTGTGTGTACGGCGGACAACCACCTCATGAATTGATGTAACTTGTTTTCCATCACCACTTCTTAAAAAATAAAATTCTGATTGATTTTTACTTTATATATGATATTTATAAATAATTATTATTTTTGTAATTATAATATCAGGTATATATTCAAACATTTCATTACATGGTAATTAGATGATATCTCTTGTGTGTATGGAAGACTACTGCCTCACGAAGCGATATGAATCATTTTTCACATATGCTTTACATGAATGGTAATAATGATAAAATTAATTAATATATGTGATATATATATTAAATAATATGTATTCTGTAAATTTTATTTATTATTTACTTACATTTATTCCATCTATCAAAAAATGGAAGTAGGGTTCGTTCATTCTTATGCCCTACCATCTCCATGAGTGGTGTATTTCATCTTTCTTACTCTAAAATTTTTGAAAGATTTAATATATATATATATATAATGAAAATATATTATATTAATATCATGGAAGAAAATATGAATATAATTTAATTATTATCAATGTTCAAGGACTAAAACTTTTGATCGATAACATACATTAGAAAAATATGTAGTTATCACAATAAATAAAGATTTCAAAAAAAATGTTAAAAAATATTGGTAAATGTTTATAAGTAAATAAAATATATTAATATATATACATATGAGTATGGTTCATTAATATATTTATAATTATCCTATATTTATTATGCATGATCTTAAAATTTTAACAACGTGATGAAATACTTGAGATATAGTATTTTTTACTCAAATTACAATCATTAGAATATAAGTGTTGTTACAGACCAATAATATTTTTTATGGGGTATATATTTATTATTTTACATGTTATATCATAATTTTTTTAGAATATTAATTTTTTTATTGGTATTCATGCAGGGTGATTACAATTTATATGTTACCAAATTCGTGGTGATATTATTTTATAATTTAATTATTTGTCTTGATTTTTTTATTACCATTTAGACGATTATAGATTATGGTATATATCTCACAAAACTCATGAAAAATTTTATCTTGTAAAAATTTATTTAGAATAAATGTGTTCATTTCATTTTCCCCTCTTTTATCCCTCAACATATTAAAAATATATTTTAGGATAAAATCGACATTATCAATCTATTTGGATGAAAAATCATTTTCTGCGATGTACATCGTCACAAATACTATTTTAAGTATATTTTTTACTAATATATAATTATTTTTAATTAAATTATTTATAATTGTTATACATATACAAAAATTAAAATGTATCATATTTTGAGTTTCCCAATGTGGGACTTTTAACATTTTACAAAAAATAAGAAATGAATCATTATTTTTAAAGGTATATTAAATGAATGTAATTTTCTGCAATTATGAAAAATAAATATTTTAAAATTTTATTTTTAGTATAAAATTAAAATTTTAATAAACGATTAAATATTGATTAGAAAATTTTAATTTTGAAAAATGATTTTTAATGTTTCATAGATATATTTTGAAGACTATTCCATGAGATATTTCAAAAATCAATTTCTTTTTAAGAAGGAATCCATTGATGTTACTCATTATATAATAGTGATATTATTAAAGTAAAAATTATTATTATACATTATAATTTATTATTTTTAAGATGATTATATTTTAACAAAACTCATTCCTTGTCCATGGGTTATGATATGATGTAATTTTTATGATACACATTTCATTTCATAGTTCTAATACAATGATTGTTATTTGATATTGAGGAACACATATGTATGATTTTCATTAAGTACAAGTGTCAATTTTGTCTCACTCTGATTCATTAGGTAATGATTTATATATCATGATATTACAATGGGATATATGTCAAGTATCGTGATCCATTGTGGGGTGTTCCTGGTGATCATGATCCATAATTAGAATATAGAGATAAGTCATGCTCCTTTATGTTTGACTTTATTTTATTTTCACTTATATTAATGAAATAGTTTCTATATCTTTTTGGGTGAGTTAATATTATGAAATCAACTTATGATTAATGAATTGTTATTACTTAAAACTATTGTTAATTATGTATATTAGAATGATTCCATGACTCATGTTTATAATCTATGATATGTTGGGTATGACCTTTTTAAATTCATATACTAATCTGAAAAAATTACTCTTATTGGATGATTTAATAAGATCATAGTATGATATCTCCCATGTTTATCATTTCAATATGTTTGAGGTCACTCAATCCTAGGTTTCCATTCCCCGGGTTCTGTGGAATTATTTTAAATAAAATATCATTATGATTATTGAAAATGGGGAAGTTATTTATGGGGAATGATGAATAGTATTCCTTAGAAATAATATTATATACCTAGTCTCTAATGAAACAATTAAATTATGGTCCTTGTGTGTGTAATTGTGAAATTTAATGATTATTAATATAATAAGTATGATGTTTATGTATGAAAATCCTAGGGTTTTATAAATATAATGGAAGGGATAAATGTTTAATATCATTTAATAATTATTAACTAGAATAAATAAGTTTCCATAAGAATTAATTTCACTTTTATTGTTCCTAATTAATTAGAATTATCAATATTTTAGTTTGTATTTTAATTAAACTTCATAGGCATCAGTACAACCATCACTCATAACAAAAAAAATCACTATATATATTTGTAATATGAATCCCAATTCCCAATGAATTTTATAAATAACTATTTGATATAGAAGTCACATATTTATATCTATTACCCAATGATTCAGTAACAATACTCATACTTGGGATAGGTAAAATAAAAAACCAAAAACATATCCAGAACAAAAAATTTATAATTTCGATGAATTTTAAAATTCATCATGGATCCAACTCATAATAGAGTAATCTTATTAGTTAGGATGTGAAATGCCTCATAACTCAAATATCTTAATGAATTTTTATATTTATTATAAAATAATTTTCATTCTTATGAGACCATTATATTTATTTAACTATATTATAAAAAACATACACATCTATTTCAATGTGTGATTTTAATTGATGGCATAGGGTCATGCCCATCCTAAGACAATGTAACACCTAATATATAGGTATTATCATTGATTCATGTTTAATTCCTATAATCTACATTTCTCAACTTATGTTTTGGATAACTACGTATTTTACCACATGATGTAGGTTCCCATATAATTTCTATAAATCATTCATAATTCATATGGTATGTATTGGGTAGTGTACTAACATCATTACCTTTAGACCTCATATGATTGTCATGTGGTATCATGTAACATTTCATAATAATTCATCCTCATACATTGGCCTCACCAGTTTTTGGAATGATGTGATTTAGAATTTATTATTATATATTTTATTATAATTTCCATAATTTCATGATCATATGAATCGAAACATGATTTTTTTATATTGAAACATAAATATCACACATTTTCCACAATTAATAAATGATTTTTTAGAAAACCATGATAAATTATTATTACTATTTCAAATAAAAAAATTAATTTAAAAAATGATATATTTTTTTAAAATAATTTTATCAACAACATCAAATTCAAGGGACTAAATATATTTATTTTTTATTTTCATTTTCAATACTACTCAATATTATAGTTATAATCACAGCTAAAAAAATCATCCTCTAAGACAAGTCACATCTCAAAATTTATATACCCCTGTTAGAAAGAACATGAATTCATTTTATTACCCTTATTGAAATTAATGAAATGATTTTCCATATTCGGCTGGTATTAGTCATCTGAAATCAACATATCTACAATAAATAGTCTCTAAATCATTGTTAAGATACTCACTGTAGGTAAATGTTTGATTACATCATATATCAAAGACACAATAATGTATTTCTATATATATTACATCACGAGTTAAAGGAAAACATTTAGGGAACTTCAAAAGAATATTCTCCTAATGTTTTTTTGAATATATCTACATAGGTGAATTAAAAAAATTATAAAAAATAGTTTCTCCCATAAATCTAATTTATGTAAAATTTTATCAAATAATACATGATTGAAAGTGCATTTGTGTCTCTAAAACATACCTTAGTGATGTTCAGTAGTGGGATTCACAGAAACCTGTTGACTCCAAGACTCATAAGTCTCAACTGGGATATATTTTTTTATATCAACAACAAGTTTATTATAGGGAAAAAACATCAGCGTAAAATTTACTTCTACAAAATTATCCTTCCTGAAATTTTATTTTATGTCCATATTATTTGTTACCAAAAATTTAAATTAATTAATATCAAAGATTATCATTCATTTATTATCACAATGAATAAGCAATTTATATTTAACAAAAAAATTATATCATTGAATTTATTCTTATCCATATTTTTTTGTATCTAGTTGTGATGTAACATCCTACACACCCAAGGCCATAGTCAACTCAAAATATGATTTATTCAGTCTATTCCATTCCATGAATCATACATTGATGAATAATTATTCTCCTAATGTAATTTTACGTTTATCAATATGACCATAAAAATTGATATTTGTAAAGATATATATATTTCTATTTATCATTTATTCTCATATAAGGCAACATAATAATATTTTTTTACAAAATTAAAAATTCTTCATACTAACATGAATTTTGATAATTTTGATTTTTATTGAATCCATTAATAGTGTGTAATATTAATGATAATAAATGGAAATGTGGTAGATAAACATTTTAAAGTACCAATAAATATTTTAACAACATTTATATTTATATTCTTTGGTTCATCATCTTTACTATGTATTTATCCCATTAATAATAGTGTTGAAAAAAGTATAAATTCATTTATTAGAAATATTTTATGCATTTACTTGTTTTATTTCTTTCAAATATAAACAAATTACCAATAAATCTGATTTTTATTAATATTAATTAGAAACTCAACTAAAATAGTAAGTACATATTAAATATATTTTAAATTTTGTAGAAACAATCCTTATTATATAGTAATTTTAGTTGAAAATATGATAGTATCCATATATACACACATAATGACTGATGTGGTGTTCACTATTTACAAATAAATGTTATTTCACTACTACCTTATTCATAATGTTATTATCTTTAGATACTAATCAATATTTCAAATATCTATCTCATTAGAATATTTTTAACTCGTAGAGATCAATCTTCCACACGAGAACCTCAATTTCATTTTTATGAAGAAAAAAATCCTATGATTTCATGATGTACACATCTTCCTTTAACTAAACATTAATTAATTATAATTTAATACCCATAATATTAATATTATAGAATATTTAGGCAAAAATGTAATGAAATGCCTCAATGGTCTCATGTAATGATATGGGGTAAAAGGTTTCATAAAAATTTATCTTTTTGTATTGATAAGCCATCCAAAGAAGTGTATCATTATTTATTGAAACCTATCCATTATAGTTTCACATGTTTTTAAAAACCAAATGTATTCCAATGATTTTATATACATCATGTTTTGGTACAATATCTCAGGAATCCTTATTTTCAATTTGGTTTAGTTATTTATTATTAAAATAAATCCATTATTTTTTCTCAAATGCATCATCATTTTTTTCAGTTCCACCTCTGAATTAAGAAAAGTTAGGATTGCCTATTGTATTTTACATTAAGTTAGTATAAAATATATTTTGATATCTAATGATAATTTTAGTGTCAATATGCTTTCCCATTAAAATATTTTCTATGATGGTATTTTAATTCTCATAATCATTTTTATGATAAGAAAAAATTATATAATCAATATGAATTTCATCATTTTTTTGTATATTTAATAATAATTTTATCATTAATATTATCATACATGAATTATATTTTTGGTCAATTAATCATTCTCAATGATATTAATATCTAATAGTATCCTAGCATCTTATATTTATTTTTAGTAATGACGATAAATTTCATTCTATATGTTTCTATGAAATATCATATCATTATATTTGATCTACAATTTTTCACTAATTATTCCTTAACTCATGTAAAATAATATAGTCCTAAAAAATATATAGTGTTTAATATTTTAATTTCTCTAGAAATACAATTTATATAGACTCATCCTTAAAGTCATCAGCAATAAATGAATCTTTTTAAGGATGACTTAGTTTTAATATCTCTGATCCTAAAATACCATGAAGAATTATGGTTATTTAGAATTATTATCACCATATAAATAGGGTTATAATGTTTTATTTTATAACATTGACTTTATTAAGTAATTATATGGTTTGATGTACTCATTCCTTTTTCCATGCATTTCAACATATTCAAAGAATTCATTATTTTTATATTGACATTGATTATCAAATCACACTGTTTAAAAAATTTACATTTTATTTTCAATAAGTCTTAAAAGTATTTGAAAAATGATTAATGATTTTGATATATGAGACATATAACTAATGAAATTAGTTTTTACTAGAATCATAAATATATTTTATGAAATACCTATATAGGATTAATCAAAACATTTACATGTTCCTATAAACAACCAGGCGAACAAAGTACAATTGTTATTGAGTACGAATTTCCACACATTTGTTGATTTTACTAATCATCATTCAAATTATTGAAAAATTTTAGATAGTTTTTGTGTATTTCTTCGAGTGATGAATACCTATAAAACCCGTATTTAATCAAAATTATCATTTAATTTATTATTATTTGACGAAGTATTCTACATCAAAGATGTTTTAAACTACCATTATAATATATTAGTGAGTTTTTAATTATATAACATGGAATAAGTTCCCATTATATTTCATTAGAAGTGAAAATTTTAAACCATGATTAAATATTTTTATGATAAAAAATTATCATAAAATATGACCACATTTTAAATATAAAAAAACCATGATACACTCAAAAAAGTATATTTCTTCACTAAAAAATTAATATACATGTAATATTTACATTGTTTTAGAATATAAATTATTATTTAAATACATTAATATTTATATAGTTATCATTAAACAATTAAATAAATCCATATTCTTATTTATCCATATTCTTAAGAAAATTAAAATTACTTGTCTTGTGGTAAAGAAAATTGTATTCCATAATTAAAGGTTTATCAAATTTTCTTATTAGTATAAAAAATCCAAAACATGAGAAATCTATTTGATTTTTTTCTTCCACAAATATATTTATTGTATCAAAATATATTTAAAAGAATAAAAAATTATATTAATAGACTATCTAAAATAATCTATTTCATGAAGAAAATGCTTAAAAATTCCATCAATTTTTGAAACCTTTCTTGTGTAATCATTTGAAATATTTTTGTTCGAATATTTTTGTTTTGATATAATATTATCTATATTTTTCCAGTAGATACAAATAATACCAAAAACTATATGATTTGTGTCCAAAGATTCGATAACATTAAAAATAACTATAAAATCAATTCCATTGATAATAATTATACATTTGTATTGGTCATTTTTCATATTCATTTTTAGGACTATGAGAAAATTATTCCACTAAGACTTTTTGATAATATATTTTGAGATTAGGTTTTATATGATATTTATTTACTAAAAAATAATCTCATATAGATATATTATGATTCCAAAATATTTGTATACTTTTATGGTTGTAGTATGCATTATTTTTTCTATGCTCAGTAACAAAGCTTATCTTCTTTAAAAACATTTCATTAGTAAAATCCACTTATTAATATCAATGAAATATTGAATAGTTTAATATTGGTAGTTACTAATTTAAAAACATATTAACTTATTATATATAATTTATTTTTTAGTATTCTTTAAACATTCCAAAATTACCATGAAAGCATTATTGTAATTGATCATTAATTTATTCATGATCATATAATATTCTTTGATCATTATATTTAACTTATCATTATAATCATCACTATGAAGGATTATAGAAGTTAAACCATATATGATATTCTTTCATTCAATATTTTTATGTTTCAAATGATAAAAATCATTAAATATATCAACATTATCAATATGGATTTTTTATATCCATGAAGTTACTTTTTAAGAATATAATTCTCAACCATTATCCAATAAATTTATTCTAATAACATATTTATATTATTTATAATAGTGTATTCCTTATCAAATTTAACTTATTAGTAATAAATCACTATTAATTTTAGTACCATCATGTAAAAATGTTCAATATGTATCATCTTAATCTATAGACACACATTGACTGTTTTCATTCAATATTTTTTCATTTTTTGTCTTTCCTTTATATTAATATATTAAAAATGAAGATTTATTATATTGATATTTAAATTTATCAATTATATATTATTCATCACATTGGATAGAAACTGATTTATTTTTAATGATTCTCCTCTCTTGAAATAGGATTTGGGTTCTTCACCAACATCATCATCGAAACAAATTTATCTTCATTCATTCTCATATCTTAAAATTCTATTTCATATGATTAAAACATATACTTATTTAGATTTTAATCTCTTCCATAAATAAAAAACATATATATATATATATTAATCCTTTGAAATTTCATATACTATTCATAGATATATATGGAAATAGTGCATTTTATGTCTTCTTTACACTCTCATGATTCTTATATTTGGATAAGGCTAATGATGTAATCTAAATTTGAGAAATTATACCATGATGAGATTACTTAATAGAATTAATTATAAGATAAATTAGATATATAACATTCAATATTTCTATATATAGAACACTTTTAAATAAAATGTAGTAATATATATTTTTATAATTTTGTTTATCCAATTAAATTTTCAATGAGAATTATTTAACAGTAAACTATGACTCTAATACTAGTTATTAGGATCAGGTGACTGACTGACCAACAATTAAAAGAGAATGTGGATTTGGGTTGACAATGTTTATTCTTCAATTATAGAATTGCATGATAATATAATATGATGATATCTCAAAATAACATGGTGTAGAAAATAGAATGGGTTAAAAATATATTTAACAAGGATCAACTATAATCTATTTAATTATGTTCTTACAATTATTTAGTTCTTATCCCAATGACAT
This sequence comes from Viscum album, assembly GCA_963277665.1. Lineage (NCBI taxonomy): Eukaryota > Viridiplantae > Streptophyta > Magnoliopsida > Santalales > Viscaceae > Viscum > Viscum album. The sequence continues at coordinate 2,101,299,959 of OY728140.1, read as the reverse complement.
AGATGATTTTTTAATATAATAAAATGAATGGTAAGGGAATATATTTGAACTCTTAACAACATCTGCACTAAACAATTCATGTAGGAATAACAATTAAACAAAAAATAAATAAATCTATATATAATAACCACTATGAAACCTAATGTATCATAATTTCATCAGGATACTAATATTCTTTTGTATTACATAGTAATATTGGATTACCTCTTTCCATTTTTATCACACTCAAAAGAAACCAATCCGTTAAATTTCAATCACACATAGAAAAATATCTAGATATTTATAATTTTTTTACAATTATATATATATATTAGTTAACTCTCATGTTTTAGAACCTCAGATTTTTAGGTGTTACTGAATGAGCTTCTACTAAGAACATCTATATTGGTTATATAAAAAACGAATTCAAAACATTCCAAAATATCTCTATTGGAAAATAGGTACCAATTTTTTATTTCATGAAAAAAGACGTTATGTGGTGACAAATTTCTATAGCCATATTTCTTGAAAAAATTATCTTCAAATGTGGTGTTATTTTTCTAGTTGTAATATGATTTCATTCCCTCACCATGGAAATAAAATACTCAATCCATTTTTGATGTGTGAGATATATTGTCATGTGGTATGATCTTCTACATCATTATAGAGTGAGACACCAAAACATTCCAAAATATACTTATTGGAACTTATTAATATGTATTTTCTAAAAAAATTATTTTTTAATCTGGTAATTAAAAAAATTAGGATTTTTATAATGCTGCAATAAATTATAATTTGATTATTCCATGACATATGGATAGAGGATATTTTTAATTACAAATATTTATGTGGTGTTTGGAGTAAATATATATTCATTAGATAAGATAATTTAATATTGGTTTGGTTAGTGTATATATTCTTATTTTTAGTCATGATGAACAATAGTAGTTTCAAAATTTATGTTTACCTTTTCATGATTATGGTTATGAAGATGTTTTTTTGTGGGATTCAGAGGAGAGGAGGTTGAATAGGAACGATGTGTAAGGGGAATCAAAATGGATGAGTAGAAAATTATTCAACAATGATATAACATTAATGTAAATATTATTGTGTTTCTTTAGGATAATTCAGTTTGATGGAAAACGTTTATCCAATGGCATAAGTGAAAATATGTCAGGTTTCATATTATTTCCATGTCCATCACCCTTTTATCTTTTGGGATATTTGAAAAAAAAAATTGAAAATAAATAAATATATAGAATTAACTAGATATTTTCATTTATTGATTTTGGGGGGAATTAAAATTTTATGTTGAAAACATTCATTGTTAAAGGACTAACATGATTTTGAATGGGTGATTTTATTGAAATAAAAAATTGAGAGAATATATTAGGATATGTTTCTGAATTTTATTTTTAGATAAAATTTATCCAAAAAATTAAAGGATAGGTAAGGTTCAAGAATTTATAGAGAATAAAATGGGGGATAGTTTAGTAATTAATATCATTATGATTATTATATATTGGAAGATGTTTCCATTTTTTAAGGTTTCAAGACTACGATTTATAGAACAATTGATACTGGTTTTTAACTATCAATACATGATTAGGTGAGACTACATGGTTTTCTTATATAAGTATCTGTGGTAAATTATGATCATATCATGGAGAAAGATATAACATTAAAACAAAATGATATCATGGGTTTCTCATAATGATGTTCTTGATGTGGATGACATGGTTGACGAAATTGAGGATATGATGAGTTTTACCTAGGTGGATAGCGGTCATAAAGATAGTGAAGATCAAAAAGTTGTCATATTAATGGGGTGAACCCAATGATGTTTGAAAATTTTCTTGTTAAAGAACAATCTAATGTATTATTTTAATTTCATTTGGGTGGAATGACATGGTAATGGGGGTGGTTTATGAGGTCCATAAAAACTAAAGCTTTTTTTCTTAGGTTAATCAACAAATAGATAGATAAGATCATTGAATATTTTTATAAAAGTCATATAAAGATAAATAAACTATTATAATGGTAACTGAGTGATATTTTATAGTCTATGGTATGATTATTACTCATTAAATATCAGAGAGTTTAATTTTAAAAATAAGAATATTAAATTAACTTAATACTACACTTATTATGTATTTTTGGAGCATCTCCATGGAATAGTTACCTACAGTATTGAATGTAGACACTATGTACCAATAAGGGAAGGATAATATTATTGTATATGAATCGTGTCAAATTACTATATGTTACTTTTGATATCACTGGAACCATATTATCTTAGAAAAGTTACCTTTTTATATGATCATGGTTATATATTGGTTAATTATATTATAAATAAAAATTTATCATTATTAATGATGTGTAACATTTACTTATCATATGGATGTATCATAAACTATTATAGATGAATAAAATACTTTTTTGGTTAATTCATACATTGAAATGGGGTAGTTGTGGACCATCCTTTTTCTGATGTATGGATTTGTGATTGGTTCTATTAATTGGAAAAATATTGATTTTACTTAGTGAGTTAACTAATTTAAAGATTAATTTATTAATTATTAAAAATAGTTAACTCGAGAAATTGTTGTTGAATTTCTGATCAAAATTTTACTAAGTATTTATCCTTTTTCTTTTTAAAAATAATAGAAAGATCTTGTTTGTTTTTTGAAATTTAAAAAATTAGTTATAGGATTTATTATTGAATGGTTTTATAATGAAATGTATTTTTTTTGTGGTGGTATAACAATTTCAACTATGAAGGAAAATTGTAGTTTTATGATATTTATGGGTCAAAAATTTTAATCATTTTAATATATATAAAATCATATATAAACTGAAATTTATGATTTTTTTGAAAAACTGATGTAATAATAGTTTTTTGAAGGATGATAATTGATTTTCATTATCATCGGTGCTTTCATTAGTTTATATATAATTTTAAAATTTCATTAATTAATTTCTAAAAAAATTATATGTTTTGATAAATTTTTAGTGAAAAACACTACAGTAGTGTTCATGAATATAATGAACAAAAAATTTTACTATTATCCAAATTAATTCAGGGTTTATAGTAATGATATATTAATGAACTCCAAATCCCAGGATGAAAATGACATACATTTTATTAATTTTCAAGAGTAATTTTGAGAGAATAATCTTATTACAATTTTGAAAAATAATATTTATTTATTATAATAGTGTGCATTTATTATTTCCCATAAGAGTTGAATTTTGTTTGGATAACAATACGGAAGTTGTATTTTTTAATATAGTGTAACTAATAACATGTTTGTGATCTGATTTTTCATTGACTTGTTAGATATTATAGATGTTTCATCTATTATGTTTCTCAGTCAGAGGTTTATACGATGATACTAAATATAATGGGTGTAACTTTTCAGCGGGATAATGAATATGAGACATTATTTTATGTATTAATGATATTTCATTCCATAAGACAATTATTTATCTTTCACGAATAGGTTAATAGATTTTATGTCTATTAACATACATATAGAGTGATATTGGGTTGAATGGTTATATAAAAATATTTAGTGGTGGCCTTTGGATAACTATATCCAAGAAAATTAGAGAATAATTATTTTACTAATTATCTGAAGACGGAAATAGTTTTTTATATGCGTACATATATGTTCTATAATATTTTTATAAGAAATTAATATACTATATAGATCATAATAGATTGATAATTATTTTCACTCAATATAAATTATATTTGAAATAAAGGATTTGGCAGGATTGTCAACAATATTTTGATTTTTAAATAGCTTATACTATGATAAATCAAAATGCATTTGTTCATGAAATCAGTAGGAATATGTAGTTCTATTTAGAGAATCCTTCAAATAATGAATGAACATATATTTTCTTTATATATAATTGTAATTTCATGTAGTAGAGGTCAAATATTATTTGTTTTTACCTTCTTTGATCACTGAATTTTCTATAGTGTAGTAGGTGAATGACAATTAGAGATGATAATTTTGGAAAAAAGTAAATCATGAGAGATTTAATTGGATTGGTGGGGGAGATACTTGTGTAAGACATAAAATTTATATCTACCATATTTACATGAATAATTAGTGATTCTAACACACATATATGAATAATTCATTCATGATTATAAAATATTATTTTGTTTTTTAATTTATATTTTTTGAGATATACTCTTATTTATGGAGTAAGTTTTTATGGTCAGGTATAATTTTCAATATTGAATAATTTGGTGAATAGTTTCTTCTATATAAAAAAATTAATTAATAATATGATGGCCATAAGTCTACATTACAACCCGTTTTTATTTTATTTTATAATTTTGATGATGTTTACATGGAATTTATGATATGAATTCCAATATAACATATGTGTAAAATTTCAATATTGGTATTTGTTGATTAATAAATGAAAAAATTAATTTTGATACCATTATGGGTGAAATAGAATCTAGATTATATGAGATGATAATTTTTTTAAAAAAAAATTGACTGATTTCATAGTGTCTAATGAGTATTATTTCTGAAAGGGTACTAAGTTTCACTTCCAATTTTTAGTAATCACCTTAATAGGTATTGGGTATGTTTTTGAAATTGAGTTCTGATTTTCATCCATTGATAATGATTAATATGGTTATAATATACTATTTTTGAATGACATTTGGAGAATGTATAATAAGGATTTAAGTTGTTCTTTATGTTTGTATTTTAATAATTCAAAATATTCCAATAAAATATAAATGATTTATTAATTTAAAAGGAACCATCTTAATATTATTATGAAATACCATGTCGGTTATATTTTCATGGATTATATGTTTTAGAAGAATCACAATAATATAGAACCCTGGTTAACCATAAACCAACTAAATCCTTTATTCTATATGACCACGTGAAACCAACCCTATATGCAAAATGTTTCCAATTAGTGGAAAGGATAAAATAATAAATTATATGGAGGGTATTACCATAGTATCAAAAATGTATAGTGCATATAAATAATTTAAAAATCAACAAAAAAATTATATTTCCATATGTGTATTGTGAATGGTATTAAACCTATAAAAAATTTCACTCATCATATAATATATGAGCCCATGTTATAACATACTAATCACACGTCTCTAAAAAAATTCTCTATTTAGCTATCCTGTAAATTATTCAAATTTATATGTGAAAAATATATATAAATGGGAAATCATTATATATCCTCAACCTCACCTTGAAACAATCTTCACAATATCTTGGGGATTCCTTTTATTACTCAACCATGTAAGGTCCCTTTTCTTTACAGGTAGGTAAAACATAAGGTCAAAAAATAAATTTATATACATTGGTTTGGTATAAAACAAAACAACATTTAAGATTCCACAATTATGAAACCTAATAAAAATAATAATAAATATTTATGAATTTATAAAATGAAACCAATGTGTTGAAAATGACATGCATTACAACTATTATATCAAGAATACATCATGGGGTCTTTTGGATTTATAGCCTTCATCACTTATTCTAATTATAGATCCTGGTTTGGAGTTCACAATATCATGAATACATCATATAAGTTCAATTACATGTAATATCATCTATATAATATCATCCTAATATCTATCTACATTCACATATTAGGCTCCAAGTCATAAGGATTACATGTTAGACATCCATGAAATAACAATCCCTTTAGTGATATGATGTTTTACTAGATAGTTAATATATTAAATACCTACTATCATGGTAGGGTTAAATAAGGTATAGCTAAATTTATATTTTTTTCAAGGAAATAATATAAAATAAAATTCTCTATTATATTGTCAGCAAAAAAATGAGATTAGTAACAAATGACTTAGGAAAATCCTTTGGATAATTGGTTGGCCCTAAACCCAACCGATTCCATCTAACTAATTATATTCTAAGAATTAATATAGCCTTTATAAATTTCAAAAAAAGTGTAAAATTATTCATTATATAAATATCATTGGGTACAAAATTGTACTAGCACACAACCAATTTAAATTATCTCATGATTTTATAGTCATATATATAGCCTCTGTCAACCAACCACTATAAGTAAGGATATTCCATTTAGTGTCAGGACATGTATGAACTCAAATCATCTAGAATATGTTTTTTTGAATATGAAATCTTGTTATTATCTACCTCTATATAGTAAATGTCTCATGAAATTTTAAATTCCGATGTTTTAATTTTAAAAAAAATTTAGGGTGATTCCCCACATAAACATTAAATATTAGATAATAATCAAAAGAAACTCATGAATAACATTTTTTAACCACTATAAAATTAATCCCATTAATATATATGGTTATCAATCAATAATAATCTTGAAAAATAATCTCGTATATGGGATCATCCTTTTTAATATCATCACAACACCCTCAACAACCCCCTTTATGGTGATATAAACCCCTAGGAAGTAACACATAATCCTCACACACATGGTCATAAAATAAACCCTCCATATGATAAAAACGTATATAATTACTCTTGGTTTTTAGTATAATTTTATTATACCACCATTATTTAACACCATTATAACCATTTCCATCTGACCAGTCACTTCTCTCATGATGACTTAAGCACAATAGTTATGACAAACACATTCCATGATCTTTCCCTAGGTAAATCAGTCATCAAGAGGATTACTCGATAGTACACCCTCTATATAAATTTATTCATAATAGTCCCTTGATATAAAGTTCCACTCACAAATATTCAAGTAGTTTCTAAATGTTACCCCTCTCGATTAATGTAATTTCTCATAATACTTCTCAAAAAATTGGTCATAGTGCATCACATAGAATGGAACGTTATAAAATGCTACGTAGACACTATGTAGGTTAGTAAAGTCTACAATAATATCATTAAACAACATATACATCCCATACCATTTTTAATTTCGTGATTATGTTACAAATTGATCTTCAGTGTAATTTTATTCGCATGGTATGTATATTGGATCACATATACTAACCAATTAGTTCATGCTTTATTTATCTGAATCACATATTCCCTATCTTATTTCACTTAGTTATTTCTAACCCACATACCATATATTTCACATCACACCATAGAGAATGTTTCATACAATCTATTTAAATTTTGGTTCTCATGTGTTGATATAGAGTTATACTCTTTAAATACATTCATTCCATCAATGGACATGACCATATCTATGATCATTGCACTAATTAAAACTATTATTTTACAGTGATATATTTAATAAATTATTAAAATATATGAATCAATTTCTATAATATTAGGAATTTGGAACAGTAATATCGGGAAGGGGTATCAGGGTGTCATCATTGTCAATGTGTTGTATCTTGTTCCTATAATGGTATGAACTTTTTAAATATTTCAAATAGAATCCTTAAATAATAAAATATTCATTTTCATGGAGATAATAATACAATTTTAATTTTCCACAACTATTCCCTAGACAAAGGAGAATATTATGAGAATTTGTTGGTTGGACCGAAATCAAAAACTATTCACTAGTTGTGGAATTTAAATGTTCTGACAGTGTCATCTATTCCAGGAACAATTTCATTATAATATTTTTGGGATATCACCATACCAAAATTAGGCCATTTTAAAACCCATATACCATTACCATGGGATAAATATTGGTCATTTTAAGGACTTTATGTTCAATTAATTATAATGGATTTTATGTCTTTTTCCCTAACCAGCACAAGACACTTCTTGCAATGTAGTCTTGAGATAACGTGCATGAAATTTCTATTCACTAAAAAATACCATTGAATAAAAGATGTTTAAAATGATCCAATCCTTAATGAGAACACCTTTATGTTTCAATGTAATACTGCCTTCACAATCACAAAGACATTCACGAATAATCCAACCTTAGTGAAGCTCAATTTCTTCTTGTAACAAACATCCTTCGCAAAGAATATTTTCTTTCATGGATCAAACAACTTCCATAAAGATAACTACAATCATGGAGCACTATATCTTCCAAATATACCTATTCTTTATGAAAAATCATAAATATTAATAATATTCACATTTAATAAAATAAAATTCATTTCATTATTCATAAAATGGAATTGAATTTGAGATTCACGAAGCTCCCAACCTTAATAAAATCAGATAGATTCATCATTTTCTCAAATTATCATCATATTTAATGAATTAGACGTAACCTAAAATTTATTTGAATTAATTTTCTTGATATTAACATTTTACTAAAGGATCATTTATGAATGTCCATGAACCAGTTTTCTATAATCCTTGTCTTGTGAAACAAATGTGAAATTAAACATGCACATTACGATTCTCATAGTTTAAAATATTACCTTAAAATCATTTCATTGTTCATGGTGATTGATCATGATTCCCAAAAAAATCATGAATCTCAACAATCGAGAAACATATCCTTACAAAAACTATTTATATTCTATATTTATAAAGACATAATTATAAAAAACAACCTTTCATGGTGCTTTCCACTTCCAACTAATTTTGAGCCCAAAAATTTTAGAAGCACTAGGAAATAGAACCACTATTAATATGGTATTCACATTGTACTATAAGATCACTTTACTTGAACATGCATGATTATAATAGTGTGTAATAAAAAACAATATGAAACAAGACTCCCTTTCTAGCAAAAAACTGCATTTCTTCAAATAATAATCAATTTTAAAATTTGATTAAATGGAAAATATTCTATTAATATGTCATCACTCGAACGTGAGAAATGTATGTCAAACATCCAATGGTTGACATATAGTACTTATATAAGAAAAAACTCTAAATTAAAACATCATATCATTTTTATATTTAATAATATGAATATAAAATACAAAAAAAATATATTCAATTTGGTGATTTAACTCTCCAAAAAATATTAATCAACTATAATATTTCATTACTCCAAATTCCTCTCTAGTAATCCTATATCGATTTCCCATTATTGAAATTTAATTTAACCATTATATAGTGGAATTTAAATTAAAATACCAAATATAAAATTCCCAACTAATATGAGAAGGGGAAAATATAGAGGAGATGAATGTAGGTGAGGAATCATACCTAATACCGCAATCAAATAACATCCTAAATTGCGGACACGAATGTAGGTACTATGGGTGGAAGATAAATATAGGCATAACCCTTCCCAATAAAAGATTCCCTAGAATGTAAACCCAAAATAAATGTTATAAAATACCCCCTTAAAAGGGAACAAACAACACCTCACTTTATGATAGTGTTTGATTAGTACAACTGGACTTTGGTTGACCTCATTAGTGTTTCAATGACTAATGGGTCCTTGGACCTCACCATCAGCCTTTAAGTGGTGTGTTACATAGGTTTTATAATATTTGGTATGCTATTTTGGCCATTAATATGATCTTGGTGCGTAGTACATCAATATACCCATGCGACCTCAATCACATCACACTATAAATGCCACTTTGAATGTTCTTTGTCAAAATTATATTTGAAAAACATTATTTTAATCAATTGAATCACAATAATAAACTCACATTCCCATCCCATATCTAAAATATTAATCACCTTAGATCTAGTGTCACTAAAAACATGACATTCATCAATTCCCAAAACACCTATGGAATATGTTCATTAAAATCTAACTTTCATAGTGGATCTATTCATGATAAGCATCCTCATGCGTCTTCATTCACCCATATCTGCTATTGATGACATATTATTGTGTTTAGAAGGCTCCTATACATTATGGACCCAAATTACATTAGTATAATCATGAAAAACTATATCTAGAATGGGAAGATCACAACCTAAGAGGTTTTCATACCTTCTATGTAATTTATCACCTCTTTTTCACTGATAAAATCCTCATTTTTTTACATGGATGTATGAGGTCCATTAAAGGGATAAAAAATCTATTGAAGACTATTTTATATTGAGAATATAATTCATTAATTATGATATAAGTGGTCTATAAATTTATATATCATACTCAGATAGCTTTCTGGAGATCATTGATGACCTCCTATGAAATATAAGGAAATTCGTCAATATGGGAAAACTATGCGTAATAGTTTTCTCAATAGGGATCTGAATTCATTACATTGATTCCCTTGTATCTAAAATATCATGGATTATTCATAATAGGCATATATGCTTCTAGTCTATTGGTGGCTGGATAAATATGATAAATTGTGTCCATTCTCCCTTCATTATGAATTCCATATCTATCAACAAAGTCTCTAGAGAAGTGATATTCAACATTGAAAATATTATGAGCACCTTCATCAAGGATTTATATTCAGAGGGAGACTACCATAGTGCTTATTAGGACAGGTAAGAAAGGCCTATTGAGTCCAGTGGAATTTGCCTAAAAGCATCTCTTCTGCTATTCACAGACTTCTAGAAAAAAGTTCATGAGAAACCATGGAAGGGAGGTATCAATGGAATGTTTTTATTTTACACAAGTACAGTGATGATTAATGAAATACATGTAGAAATTTTTCCAAACATTGGTGTTCTCATCTAGATAAAATATCATTTCATTATAGTCACTCTCTCTGGATAATTTAACATGGGGAAAAAATTCATTAGAGTGATAATTGGGTATCCACTACCCCTAGTTTCCCAAGTAGTCTTATCCTTGATATCACATTTTGAAAATCCTTTGAATACCTGACGTTCATTCCGTAATCCCTTAACCACTCCCAATGAAAATTATTCAATAATTTTTATATCTTAGGATAAACCTGATCGTATGGTTTTACAGGAAATGAGTCAGTGGACTTATTTTCCAAATACTACTAGAGGCTATTCATGTTGACCTTTTGAATGAAATAAGACACCTTATCTAGTAAAAAATCAAATAAAATTTTATGTCCTTATATTTCCCTTAGTACAGTGTGTGATCATAATAGATGATGGGATAAGAAAGAAAGGGATATATCTTATGTCAAATATTTCATGTAGTATTCATCCAAATAAAGAATCAAGCAGTCATATATTCATTAAGAGTAATTCAGAAATTGAAATTTGGAATAGTTTTGGAATCCATAGTGGCATCTCTCCCCAGTGAGCACTGGAAATTATTTATCAGGTCTGGTTATAGGGTGTTAAGATTAATAGTCTTGAATATAAGGAGATACCATTCTTCTCACCATGTGTTGTTGGTGTGTATGGAAGTCTATGAAAAAAGGATCAGTGGAGAGAATCCCCATATATGGACATTCCATCAAGGCCTAGTCTATGTTCCTTGACATTGACTTGGGATCCCCCATACTAAATTGGTAATCCTTATATAACATGAGGATGGTCATGAGTTATAATAGAGTTTCTCCCCCATGCAAGATGTATCTTTAATGGGAATACGGGAATCTTTGAATAGCTCGAGCGATGGTTCAAACTCAATATTGATGGCCCGTATAGTTTGAATATTATGAGATGTGGTGGAGTTCTCTGAAACTCCAATGGCTTAGTGACCATTAAATTTAGTAGATTATATGTCTATGGAAACACCCATATGGGGGAGGCTATCTCCATATTCAGTGGTGTCAAATCATTCCATTCCATGAATATATCAAAATTTAAATTTAAACTAACTCATAAGTCCTCTATTTTTCTTCTTTTTAATTGAGACCCCCCTGTCCAATAATCTATCTTGTTTGTTGATCCAAGAACTTCATTAGGTGGACCAGAGTTTGTCATTACAGGTTGATAGAATTCGTATTGCTCATTCCCTACCCTCCAAGGGTAATTAGTCTCATCCCACTTTAATATTTAATATGATAGGCTCCCTCCCCAATGAATGAAACCGGAACATCTTTGCCATTACGGAAAACTAGGAGGCACTGCTTAATGCTGCACCACTGCCTACGCCAGCGCCCCCCCGGTTGGGATGAGGCAGGCCAAGTGGGCCGGGCCGTCTAGGCTAGGCGGCACACGCCAGCCAAGATGGGTCGCGCCCTACCAAGCTGGACCTCGACCCGAGTCGGGTTGAGCCTGTTCGGGCCGACCCAGGGGGTGTTGGTCCGGGTCGGACCGGGCGTAGACTTAATATTTTCAGACCTTCCTTGGTTAAATTCCCATAACATGAGATACGGACCTCTGATCGATGCACTATTATTTTCGTTGGATTCCTTGGATCGAGACGGTCGTTTTGGTATATTATACTCAAGGTTTTGGACAAGTTTGGGTATTGATGGGTTGGTTCGAACTCGAAACCAACCGGGCCCTCAGAGCGGAAACACTTATAACTTGAGGGCCGGACGTCCGATTGACGTGTCGTCGACTATGTTGGATTCCTCTTGATGAGACAGTTCTTTTGGAATTCTCCACTAGAGGTTTGGGTGCAGTTGGAGTATGGCCGGGTTGGATTGTACCCGAAATCCAACCAGGCCCCTGTAACAGAAATGATAATGACTCACAAACCGAGTGTCTGATTGATGCGCCTTCTATTGAGTTGAGACCCTTATGAAGAGGTGATCCTTTGTGATATTTCTTCTCGGAACATTGAGATACTTGATGTATCGAACATTAGTTTTTGGAGCGGATCCTCTCGGAGACGAGCAGCCGGAGTGCGGAGACCTAGTAGCTTTCTGAAACCTGAGGACTGCATGTCCGATTCATTTCAGAGTGACTTGAATAGCCCAGTGGGGAGCACTACTGTGTTGGGGTGGCAGACTGATGGCAGAGGATCACTAATTTGTGAGGTGGAAGACCCACAGTACTCGACAGGAGATGTACCTCTGTAGGCTATGAGGGGGAGCACTACTGTGTGAGGTGGCAGACCAATGGAAGGGGAGCACTACTTTGTGAGGCGGCCGACCCACGGTACTCGATAGGAGGAGTACCTTAGCAGTCTATGGTTAGTGAGTAGCACCTCGGAGTTGCGAAAGGATCGTTGTAGTCGACTGAGGAGGAGTTCTCACGCACCTGGGGTTTCGATATCATGAATAAAAATCCTTCTTTGAGCAGAGTTAATGACCATTGTGTTTTCCTCATGATTGTGATGGGTTACTTGATAACATAGGTATATGTATGAGAATATACCTAAGTAAAGGTTATTTGTTGAGGACTTTCTTTGTGGTTTATCCTTATTAGATTTAGTGGGACCTTGAGGGTCTCGGGGTCCCTACTAAGTATCGTTATACTCACCCCTGCACGGGCAATGCTCGCACCGCATTGTGTTGTATATAGACGATGGATAGCACTGATGGAGGCCGAGTGTATGAGGACTGGATGGCACCTGGAGGAGGACCTCATGACATGTCGGTACCTGGAGGTGGACCTCATGACGAGTCGGTACCCGAAGGAGGTTGACGGACAAGGTCACCGAGGAGGCTATTTGTACCTACCCTTCATGTAGGATCTGTGGTGGATAATCTAGGAGCTATGCTTTCTGTACCTACCCTTTAGGTAGGATCCCTGGTGGAAAATCCAAGAGCTGCTTGTCACCTACCAGCTGTTTTGTCTTTTACCTTATACTTTACATTTGGGCTTGTATTTTTGACCCCTTACTTCCAGCACTACTGTGGTTTTCCATTTTACATAGTGTTTTATTCCTCTTGTACTCTATATGAATGTGTTTACCTTTTAAAAAGGAAATTCCTTCCCAGTTATATGGATTCATGCCTTTGGTTCTAGTTGCCAACCCCTGGCCTATGGAAGGAAATCTTGGGGTAGTCACGGTATGGGCCCCGAGGAGGGGTTGTGAAAAATTGGTATCAGAGGACATCAGTTCTACTGCAGAAGTTATGAATCTGATATTTTATTTCTATAAAGCAATAGTTTTAATCATACCGAGTGTGGCTTTCATTTCAGGAAGTCCAGTGTTTGTGTGGCGTCCGACGTATCCATACACCAAGACCCTGACTACTAATTTCTGACCCATTGCATGAAAACACTGATTGCTTGTGTGTTTCCAAAAGTTTTCTTTAAGTCACCTCAAACCAGGTCAGCTTACAATGTTCAAATTGTTTGACCGTGTTGCATCTGTTCAGGATGCCTCCACGCAGACAAGTCAGTTGGAGTTCCGAGAGAGTACCTGATGACAACCCACCGAGCGATGAGGTCCGGTGTAGAGCCCTCTTGCTATGTCGGCACCTTCGGGTGGTGTACCAGCTGCACCACCACCCGTTGGGCAGTAGGTGCCACCAGCTGTACTAGCAGACAGTTCATGATGATAGAGAATGGTGCACGAGTTCCAGTAGCAGAGACCTCTGAGGTTATGAGGTGAGGCAGATTCCCAGGCAGCAGTGGACTGGATGGTGGTGATTTTTAGAGTTCTACACCTAGTTTAGACACTAGTAGTGCAGATGGTGATCTTAACTATGGGTGTTTCCCAGTGAGTGACCATGAGGATGGTCGGCATGGTGATGTTACTTTGGTACGTGGACTGATGCCTGGGATAGTACCTTCGGGTAGTGTGCAAGCTATATCACTACCTATTGGTCAGTAGTTTTAATGTCGGTACCGGTAGATGACACATGTTGGTTCAGAGCCTTACACGTGTTTCAGCATCAGATACCCCTCAGGTTCTGAGGCAAGCCCGACTCACAGGTGTATGAGTAAATGCTTGGGGAGGTGGATGAGAGTTTTCTAGAGCTTATACAGCTTCGTAAAGATGAGGTGTCGGTAGCTGAGTAATCATTGAGGCATACCGATCATTCCAGGTACTTGATGACTATGATATGATCAGTTCTCCAGGGCTCAGACTTCAGTGTGAGGTGGGTATAAGGACATCTGAGCCAGCAAATTTCCTCTATGTATTCCTACTTATGTTAGGGTGCTAGAGATAACCTTTGTGGTTGATAATTCTTTGGCTAAGTGGATACAGCCAGTGAAGGTTAGCAGTGCGAAATCAGGAAACTAGCGACAGTCATAGAGACTTGGGCGTGTAAAATGTTTTAAGAATAGGAAGTGTTATAGATAGATGAATCTAAATAGAATCATACGTGGAAGCAGAGCTAGGAGGGAAGAATGTGGTGATGTACATTTTGACATGTTACAACCACCCGCGTTTGTAGTTTCCACCAGGGTTAGGGATCAAGAGGTCATGGTAAGAGAGTAGTTGCATTCAGTCAAGGAGTGAGACCCAAGGGCTCTATGAATGATTTGAGGTATGGTATTTGTCTACTAATAGCTGCTGTAACAATAGACATTGATATGAATCATTCCTTCTTTACAAGAATCTCATCCCAGACCTTGAGTTTCTGGTTATGTCGTTGACTTGACCCTCATGTATGGAGATACCTTTGGGAGGAGACTCAATAATCACACTTACACCGATGGTGTGATCTGAACCATGAGGTTATTGTTTTAGTTGGAACCTCTTGGTGGAAGCATCGAGGCCTTACGATGTTAGTTTGGGGATGGAATGGGGAACCATAGTTCAAACTTTGATTGACTGTATTCGGAAAAATGGTTGTGGTTTACCAACAACATTGGGATGGGTTTCCTTGTTCGGCGAAAAGGAAACCCCAGGCAGCACAGGATGGAATCATGCATAAGTGGGTGCATTCGATCACTCATGAGTCGACCAGACATAGATTTGTGCCAGACTTCTCCAGATTTCCAACATCGCTTTTAGTATTGATGAAGAAGGGGAAACCCATCGTGTGTTCAGAGAGATTCCAGTAGAGCTTTTCAGAAGATGAGGCAGTGGTTGACTAGTACGCCCATTTTGAGGATACCGAAGAAGATGTAGATCATCTAGGAGTGGATGAAGACTGCATGGAGTAGACGGAAGACCTATGATCATAGGAGACAGAGACCACTGGTGTTCGAGGATAGAAATCACATTTTCTTATAGGTCTCACCTCGACGTGGTCTATGGAGATTTGGTCGGGGAAGAAAGTTATCTCTGAGGTTTATTGGACCTTTCCAAGACCTCATTAGGGTAGGCGAGGTGGCTTACCGCTTAGCCTATCCACCTTAGTTGCATCGTGTGCACGACAACATCCACGTATCTTAGCTGAGAAGATACGTTCATGACCTATCTCACTTATTTGATCATGGGGATCTGGACATCAATGATGGGGCGACATTTGTAGAGGTCCCAATAGAGATCGAGGATCGATAGGAGCGGGTCCTACATGGAAGGTTGATTCCTCTAGTGCGCATTCGTTGGAAACACATGAACATCCAGGGGAGCACATGAGAGCAGAATTCTCAGATACATGCTCAATACTCTCATTTGTTTCCCTTGTTTATGTTGCAGCTTTATGGGGACATAAATCCTTATGGTGGGAGTAATGTAAAGACCCGTAAATTTCAGGGAATTTTTTTCTTAAATACTTTGGAATTTTCTGAGTCTGTGACTTTTGATGGAACATGATTCCGAGGCCCGGTGTGCCCAGAATCAATTTCCTAAGTTTAGCTCGGTTAGGTTTAGTAAACGAACGAGAAGGTTTTTTTATCTTTTGAACCGGTGGTCGGAAATGAAATCTGAGGGCACCGATGAACCTGTAGTGCCGGTAATTTCTTAAGGGTACCTTTACCGCAGTTTATTTTTAAGCAGGTTGAGAATTATTATTTGAGAAATTAGTTTAAAATAAATTAATTTGTTAGAACAATTTTATTTATAACATTGGAAGTTAAATCCTCCCATGGGAAGTTGTTGGTGGGGCCCACAAACACCCAAATTCCCATGTGTGGATAAATGAGAGGTGAGTCCCACATGATCCCCAACCTTTTATCTCAATTAACCCTCTTTAAACTCCCCAAATAACTCCCTTAACCCCCCACATTAAACACCCTTGTTTAATGTTAACAACTCTCCCAACATTTATGAGATCTTCCACCACCTCTCCCTCTCTTTAATTAATTGCAAACACATTTAATTAATATGGTGTTTTGAATGTTTGAATTTGAAATGAATTGTGTTAAATAAAATAATTGCGTAGCTTATTATATTATATTGTGGGGAGGATTTTGTTGTGTGGGAGCGGTTGAGTTTTTGGGGAAGAACACCAACCCTCCGTCGAAGAGTGGCTACTTATTGAATGAAGAATGCCGGTTCCATGATGAACGATGACGTACCAACCATTCTCTTCTCCGTGACAAGTGAGGAGATGCCGCTTCCTTTTCATAGTCACTCCGATGTCGCCTACGAATCCTTTCCCCAAAACACAGTCTTCTGCGATGCCCGACATGCGACGACAATTATCGAGGTAGGGGAATTGTATGGAATTTCTCCAAACCTTTCTTAGGAAGAAAGTCGAGTGTGGACCACCCTCTTCCCAGTTAATCCGCAGATCGCTCGTACATGAGGGTTGGATGTGGGGTTATTTTTTGGGTTTGGTTTGAGTTTTAATTCTTAAATCTGGATTGAAAACTTCTAACGCGGTGGGCTCGGGCAAAAGAACAAGCCCGACCATCCACAGATTGTTTTTTTGTGACCGTATTGATTGGAGATAATGAAACGGGACTGTAACGGCATATGGAAGTCGTCGTAATGATGAAAGGGTCTAGGGAGAGCCGTAGGCATAGATGGCGGGAAAATCAGACCACTGAAGCACGTCCGGTGGTCCACGGAAGGCGTTGTCTGTGTGTCATGCCGGCACGGCGGCACGCCGCCAGAGAAGACCACCGCGGCTGAGCCACAGAGGCAGAATAAAACAGGAATGGCTTTTCCGTTCCGGAAAACAGGGAGGCATGGCTTATTGAAGCGTTGCTGGCCGACCCAGCGCCCCCCCTGGCCAGGCCGGGGTGGGCCACGCGGGCCGAGCCGCACTGGTCTGTCCGGACCGCGTCGGTCGGGCTGGACCGCGCCGGTCAGGCCGGGAAGCACTGGCAGGGCATGGCCACACCAACCGGGCTGGGACACGCCCTACCATGCCGTACCTGGACCCGATTAGGGTCGACCGGGTTCGGGCCGACCTAGGGGTTTTGGGCCGGGTTGGAACGGGCCCATACTTCCTATTTTTGGACCTTCTTCGGTTAAACACCCATAACATGAGATGAAGACCTCTAATCGATGCATCTTTTGATGCGTAGGATTACATTGATCGAGACAGTTGTTTTGGTATATTACAGACAAGGTTTTGGCAAAGTTTGGGTACAGCCGGGTTGGATCGATCTTGAAACCAATCGGGCCCACGGAGTAGAGACGCTTATAACTTGATGACCGGAAGAACAATTGAAGTTCCATCGAATACATTGGATTCTTATTGATGAGATGGTTATTTTGGAATTCTCTACTAGTGGATTTGACATAGTTGGAGTATGGTCGGTTTGGATTGTACCCAAAATCCAACCAGGCCACTGGAACGAAAATGCTAATAATTCACAGACCGGGCATCCGATTGACGCGCTATCTACTGCGTTGAGACACCAATGATGAGGCGGTCCTTTGTGATATTTCTTCATGGAACTTTGAGATACTTGGAGTATCGACCATTAGCTCATGGAGCGGATCCTCCCAGAGACGATCATTTGAAGTGCGGATACCTAGTATCTGTCTGAAACCTGATGACTGGTGGTCCGATTCGTTTCAGAGTGACTCGAATAGCACAATGGGGAGCACTACTGTGTTGGGGTGGTAGACCCATGGTGGAGGAGAACTACTTTGTGGGGTGCAGACCCATCATACTCGACTAGATGAGTACCTCTGTAGGCTATGAGGGGGAGAACTACTGTGTGAGGTGGTAGACCCATGGCGGGGGTGCACTACTTTGTGTGGTGGCTGACCCACTCAATAGTAGGAGTACCTCAATAGTCTATGGTTAGTGAGTAGCACCTCAGAGCCGCGACATGATCACTTTACTCGACAGAGGAAGAGTTCTCCAGTAGCCATGGTTTCGATATCATAAATAAAGATCCTGGTTTGAACTGAGTCAATGACATTTGTGTTTTCCTCATGATTGAGATGGTTACTTGATATCATAGGCATATGTATGGGAATATACCTAAGTAAAGGTTATCTATTAAGGTATTTCTTTGTGGTTTATCATTGTTATATTTAGTGTGACCATGATGGTCTCGGGGTCCCTACTGAGTATCGTTATACTCACCCTGCACGGGCTATGCCCGCAACTCGTTGTGTTGGATGCAGACGACAGACAACACTAATGGAGGCTGAGTGTTTGAGGACTGGACGACACCTGGAGGTGGACCTCACGACGAGTCGGTACCTGGAGGTGGACCTCACGACAAGTCAGTACCCGGAGGAGGTTAACGGATGAGGGCTCTAAGGAGGCTATCTGTACCTACCCTTCATGTAGGATCTGTGGTGGACGATCTTGGAGCTACACTTTCTATACCTACCCTTCAGGTAGGATCGGTGGTGGATGATATAGGTGATTCTTGTCACCTTCCATCTGTTTTGTCTTTTACCTTGTACTTTACAGTTGGGCTAGTATTTCCGGCCCCTTAATTACAACACTACTTTTGTTTTCAGTTTTACTTAGTTTTTGCTTCCATTTTTTCTCTCGATGAATGTGTTTACGTTTTAAAAAGGCAATTTCTTCCCAGTTATATGGATTTACACCTTTGGTTCTATTCACCATCCCATGGCCTATGGAATGCGGGCTTGGGGTAGTCACGGCATGGGCCCCAAGGATGGGTCGTGACAAAAACCAATTTTCTATAATAATTTATACTTTAATAAATGAAATTTTATTTTAAAAAAACAACACAAACCACTTGGTGAGAACAAATTGGCCAGTTATATATCACACCATGCATATAAAATTGGGTATATGGGTCTCTAATTGCTTCTATTTTAGTTTATTATTCATGATATTTATTTATCCCTCATTCTTTTATTTTTTGGGTATTCCTATGGACATAATCATTGTGTGTAGTGAGTGACTATATGCAACATAAAGTTGGATAGTATTTTTTATAATTTTGGTAATATTTTGGGCTTGTTATCTATAATCAATAATAATTAAAATCTCATTTGGATGTTTTATTTATTCATGTATTAATTTTTTATATTTTATATTTTAATTTTTTTTGTAGGTTTTCCAACTAGTTTATTTATTAATTTTATGGAACTACACTATGGTTTGGAGTTCTTATCTTTGTTATTGGGGAAATATTTACCTTGAAAACTTATTTTATTAGTTATGAAATACATTCTCAGATGTACGGATTAAGAATTCCATATAGACCTTGTTAGGAATCATAAACGGTGCACAACTAAGAAGTGACTACATGTAAATTCACAAAAACTAGTATCAGATCCTTGTCTTCGAAATTAAATGGTTTTAATAGTTCATGTTATGTTATTTAAGTCCAGTAATTGGTATAAAGTAGATTAGTAATGTCATCCAAACAGAAGAGTTAGATCATGGATGGGTGCTCGATCACCAACAATCGTGATAAAACATGATTTTTCATGAGAAGTCATAGTTTAAACCATTCTTTTGGGATTCTTTTTATTTGATTCATTTATTTCATGTGATATGGATATATATTGATCCGTATTGAGTGTATCAATTATTTTTGATGCCCATATTGTTTTAGAGGGTGGATGTGGATAGAAAATAATAGTTAAAATGATATCATGGAAGGACAAGAAAAGTTTGTACACACCATTCACTAGGGATAAAAAATATTAGAAATATTATTTCATGGTTTGAACATGGTTCACCAACCCATTCCACCAAACCATGCACTCCTCTTTATAATCTTGTATGATTGTTTTACTTATTTTTCTTTATAGATTACCACAAACTATGTTTACCAATAATGAGAGTGAATATAAATGATTTTATAAAATATATTTAATAATATTTATTTAGTTATGAATAGTGTGTATTCATTATGGTTTGGATATACCGTTTGGATGATCATTTTCTTTATAAATTGGTATTATAATAGAAAATAAGGGTTTTTTTATTGTTTGTTGTGTGAATCCGAATGAAAATATTTTTAAAAGAAATATTGATGTTTTTTTGCAAATGTAAAATAAAATATCATTAAAAATTATTTGATTTTAGGTTTTAGTGGATGGAAAATAGTGTTTCTATAGATTATGCATTATTTAAAGAGAATGTTGTATTTTTTAAAATTATTATGGTTTAGATGTAATTAATTTGGAAATATAAATTATATATAATTACCTTTAATTATTTTTGGATATTATTATTGATATTTATTTTATTTTATCTAATGTAATCTTCCCAAATATTATTCAAGGGGGGATTATTCAGTTGGTAGATCTTTAGGATGAACTTTTTCTTCATTAATAGTTTGTTCATCAAGTTTTCTACTCCTCCTAGGCTCATTCTTAAGTGGTAGAGTCAGAATATATATCTCTCTTGAATCCTTCCCAATTTGTGATGAATCCCTATATAACTTCCCTTAAAAATGATTGAGGTCCTATTAAGGTGATTATGTGGATAAATGAAGCTAATTAATTTATCATTTCTCTTGAATCCCAAAAATATTCAAACGTATATGATGTTGTCTCTTTATTTTAATGACCTATAAAATTTTGGTGGGTTTCTATGGCTTCATATAACATTCCTGTGGCTATATCTTGAGAATTTGTCAAGGAAAAATTAATACAATGGACCTATCATGGGGAAGTGAAGGAGGATGAGGATATTTAGTCAATGAGGATTCATTTATAAGAGTGGTTCGTGGATGAGTATATCATACATTTTAAAAATATCATGTTATGTTATTCTTATATCCACATTAATGGTAGTTTAAGATATTTTTTTTCATTTAAGGTCGTAGTTGAATTTGTCCTGACCGATTATCAAGAAGTTGTTGTAAATGCCATTTTAGTTGAATACAAGTTAATAGGGAAACCTATATTTATTTAATAGATTGTTTTAATTGATTCAAATAAATTTCCATCATCTAATTGGATGAATTGGTTTTTTATATTGAACATTACATACTAGTTGAATAGGGATATAAATAATATATAAATAAAAGGCATCTTGTGGGATTCAAGTGTGGAGAACCACTGCATTCTAATCAATCATATTTAAAATATTTGAGTTTTTATCCATGATTGTTTTGTAAAATATATTTATATGTTTTAGAACATGATATATTATTAAAAAAATTAATGTGTAATATTTTATTAGGAAACCACTATTTTGGAAATTATGTTTTAGTAATGTAGATATGGTTTAAATTTTGGTTATTATGTGGTTTATTCATTATAGTTTCTGATAAATATTCTTTTGGTGGTGTTCCTTTTCAATTGGAATTTTTATCCTATTTTTTAGGTATTTGAATATGTTTTGGCTGTGTTTAGGTCATATTATCAAGTTATTGATCATCAAAAACTCGTGTGTGTTTCCCATGGTACCAATGATCGATTAAATTATTTATGAATTTTTCTCTCAAGGGTGTGGGTTCTTCTAATGGGGTCATCATGGTATGTTGATTTTTTTAGTTCTTATTTTATATTCTTGGGATTTCATGACCCATATTTTGGCCCCATGTTATATTATGAGGTATTATACTGTATAGTGTTCTCTATTTTTTTGGATGAGTGTTCATGATGGAATTATGAATCAATTTACATTTGTATATTATTAGGTGTTTTGGATGGTGGTTCATGCCTATAGGATATGTTTTGTGTCCTCAAGATTTTTGTGGAGGTGTCATTTTTGAAATATTATTTTATTTTTTATCTCAAAATTTTAGAATTATTTTAAATGTTTGGGATATGTATGTTCAGTCTCTTTTTCCATGTAGTCTAAATTCTAGTGGGTGTAGTCATGTAATCTTTTTATACATGTGGCATTGATCATGGATATATCCCTTTAGTTTTTTCAGAGGATATTTCTAGTTCATTACATCCATCATTATGGATCCTTTGGTTAGTCTCATGAGTTTTCATAGGGTTTCATTTTATCTATATTTGTGTTACCCACTTCATTGAGTGAAGACATTCTAGTAAGGGATTGTTTTATGGTTTTTATAATTAGATGAAGATGTCCATTAATTTATTTATTAGTATATTTAATTAATGTTTTTTATCTTTTTCATCAGTTTCAAGTTGATTCCATTTGAAAGTTAGATGTTTTTCAGATTTGGTTCATGGTTCATTTTGGGCTCACAATTAGTAATAATAGTGTATAAAATGTTAAAGGGGGATTATGTATTTAGAAAATAAATTTTGTACAAATGTTTCATGAATAATATAACCATATATCTAAAAATTGTATGTATTTTTTGTCTATCTATTGGAGCCTAAATAGTTGGTGGATGTTTTACAAAATCATACATCCAATCCATACATGGTTCCTAGGTTTCATATTTTTTTTACCATTATACCCATTCTAGATTTAATTTGCTTTTTCCCCTTTCCTTTATACAATTCTTTTTACACAACATAGATGTACATGAGACGAGATATCCCTCCTAGTGTCCTCTATCATTGATCATTCAAGCATCGATCCCATGTTGATTTATGATTGAAAACCCATTCATTCTTCTTATGTTTTCATTTTTCATTATTTTATCACCCATTATAATATGTTTTCAATTCATTCCTAACAACCTACTTTGTGTTGGATTAATGTAACATTATAACGGGTATGGGTGTTCTAATTTTAATTTTTAATTTATTACAACTAATTTCAGTAAACTTCTTTAATGTTTAATCCTTCTCTATTAAATCCTTCTTGATGTGATGGGATTACTATTTGAATATGGTATGATTTTATTTCTAATTCTTCTAATTATTATTTTATTATGTGATTAAGAATTTTAAATTCCTAGTTTGTTAAATTATAGAGAAATTTAGTAGGAATAATCGGTATAATAAAGGTTCAAAATCTTTTTTTTTTCACATTGAATAAAAGGTATTAAATGATTTCTCATGTTCTCAAAGGATATTTAAATTATGTTTCATAATTCTGAAGTATTTGTTGGTTCAAATTGATTGGGAAAATATTTATTTTCTTTGAGTTAATAGAATTTTTGTTCATAAAATTCAAATGCACTTGTTGGAGTAAAATATGGATTAAATGGGTATTTTATGAATATAGTGGTTTATTTTGTTTTTAAATCTATATAAATTGAATATGAAATACCTTTTTTAAATAATTTTAAAATAATATTTAGTTTGGTTAAATTTTGAAATGTATTTATGAAATAGGGAATATCTTGATATTATATGTTGGTTTTTATGAAGGATCATTTATAACTTTTTAATGGGTTTTTTCTAGAGTTTGTCTTTCTGAGATTTGGGGCCCTCTTGAGCCCTAAGTTTTTATATAAATTGTGCAAATGATGGGATGGCTTTTATTTTTTTGACGTAGCTAAAATGGATTTGGGATATTTATTGTGTGCGTGTTGGTTAATATATGATATTTAAAAAAAAATTCATAAATTGAACATATGATTCGATTGTTAACTAATATCCAAATTAATGTCCCCATGGTAACATTCATCTATATGATAGTTATAGATTTATGATACATTATATGGTCATACTCTACTAATTCCCCTAGTTTTGATACATTCCAATGCATGTTGTGACATCAACTATAGAGGATACATTCCAAGGCTTGTTGTGAATTCCACAAATGCTTGGAGGAAAAATGTGTCGATTAGTATTCCCATCATTTTTTTAACATCTATAACCATGTCACCATTAGACCTATAATTTTTCCCATGATTCATAGCTACTTTTATAAAATTACATAAGGTTTTTCATTCCCCTTTATTTTTTATCACTTTTTTTGATTAGCATATGTGTCCTTATTGTTTAATATCTATTTTTTGATTACTTATATTTATTCATTTATATAATACTTATTTGATGGGTATTTATATTAGAAGATGATCAAATTTTTTTTATAAAAAATGGGTTTTAAAGAATCATTTGTAAAATGGATTTATTTTATTTTTATAGGGAGAAAATTTGTTTTATAAAGTTGTGTGTTTTTTAGTGAATGTTATTAAAGAAATATTTTTAATGGATTACTTCACCTGTATTTAAAAAAATGAAACATGAATTTTATAAATTAAGGAAATGAAATTTAAATTATTTTTATTTATACTCATGAAATCCTAGTTTCTACTACAATTATATCTATCATAAAGAAAACACCCATTAAAATGAATTATATAATATCTTTGGTGAGATCTAACTACTCTTGTTAATCTCCCAGGCAATACCTAAAAGTAAGAAAATTATTCACTATTTTCATTCTAGTTAACCAATAATGTTTTTAATTTTAACCTCCTTATTGGATAATATATCTATTATTCTATTGATTCTAGTGGGTGATTTTGTGAGTGACTCTAGGTCACACATGGATGGGTATTAGTTTCTTAATTTTAGTTTCATTTTGGGTTTCTTATTAATTCTTAATTAGTTAAAATACAAATTAGATTTTTTAATTAATTATTAGATTGGTTATTATTAATATATTATTCATATTTTGTACTAGTTATTCATATAATTACATTTATTAAAATTATTTCATTATAATTTAATTAGTTAATTTTTTTCTTGAATATTGGATAAAAATGTTCCCAAGAGTGATTCCCGGATTCCCAATAAATAGTTTCTAGACCACTGTATAAAAATAACCTTACATGCCATTTTTAAATAATGATTGGTTCCCAAATGCATTCTATCCTAGTACATTTCATGATATCCCTTCAATTTTATAAAAATATATTCGTGTCTATTGATGAGAAATAATAAAAAACATAGTTTTCGATAATCAATACATTAGTATGAGTATTGGATATGCATGTATGATTTAGTGGGATTATTATATTTGTTATTATAGTCACTCTCATAGATAGAAGATTCATTATTTTTAATTCTATGGTATGTGATATCCTTAATTATTTTATTCAATACATGTTTTTGGGGTTTTAACAGAACAAAAATATTCATCCATATTTTTTTAATGACTTTTATTAAATATTCAAGAATGAATAGTGATGGAAAAAATTATGCATCATGGAGAGTAAATACTAATAATGTATATATATATATAATAAATGAATATATTAAAGACATTTCTAGGGAATCATTTATTATGATTATAAATGTTTTTACAAAAAAACATTTAAAATTTATAAATTAAAAAACAATAATAAAAAATTAAAAAAAAATAAATAAAACTAAAAAAATTACTTTTATATTTTTCATTGAATTATTTATTTTCTAATATTTATAGAAATATTATTGTGTTATTTATTACTTCATAATATATTCTACTAATGTTTATTTAATTAAATGGTTATATTTACATTTAATGAAAATGAATTCTTTTGAATGTAGAGATCAATAAGATATATGTTAGACAATTAATGGTGAATATATATATATATATATATATATATATATATATTCAACCAATTTAAAAGATTATGTTCTCAGAGGCCCCAATATGAAGATGAGGTGACGTGACAAGACATTTTCCAAGGGTAAAAATTTCAAAATAAATATTTATAGATCCTTTTAATATAACCAATATATTGAATATGGAAATATATCTAAGAGTGATAGTATTTATTACTCCCATATATTTACATTTATAAATTTAGAAAAACTTATTTCTAAACATAAAAAATAAAATAAACATGGGACATAGAAATAACAATTGGTTGGGGATAAAAATGTGAAATATTGATTAAACAGTAGGCACTATTGTAAAATAATGGATTCATTATTCGATATGACCTAATTTTCCTTAACAATATTTCTTAAATAATTTCTAAAAAAGTTCTTTGATCATGAAAATAATGTAAACAAAAGCACCCTTATTTAACTAATTTTATTAATATAATACATACGTAGGGACCCATATTTAAAAATATGCCATTTATTCTATGTTTCAAAAGAGGAAATTACTTTAATTTCCTATGAATCATTCTACATAACTAGTATAGCTTTGAGAAAAATTCTAGTAAATACCTCAATAAATAATTCCACCATATAAAATTATGTGAGTTATGGGAGAGAATAAGATTTATACAGTATGGATAAATACTAAAACAATATGATAAGTTTTAATGTCACCTACCCCAAACATATTATCATGTAGATTATAAAAAATTATAAAAGGAAAGAAACCATGGAAATTGTAAGAGTTTGTGGAACTTGTTTCATCGTCATAGGAATAACCTCTCATGTTATTCCTCCATGAATATGTAAGTTAAAGATCATAGTTGATGGAAAGAACCACCAATATATAGCACGTTTCCATGATACATTCCTTAACATTAAATGAAAAAGTGAATGATTGTTTCTATTTGTCCACAGATATCCTTTGTAGATTCCATGTGTATTGTGATTCACATAAAGAAAATTGGTTGATCCATCATGAGTTGTTGATTGTTAGAAACATTATGTCACATAGAGAGTGATTATCAAAAGTATGTGGGTAAAATATATAGCAGTGGTCATTAAAAATGGTGATGATCTTGTGGTTCCTTTTCAATAAATTTATAATTTACAATTAAATGTATCATTTTTAACAAGAAAAATATAAAAAACTTACATGAATAAACACCATTCTATGATTTGATGGTCCTGATTTCATTGGTGGAAATTTTCCCATATTAGAGAATATATCTTTATATGTCTAATTGCATTCATGATCCTCATACTATGATAAAATATTTCAACTCTATTTCTCCCTATGTGACTCTTAGTATAGTAGTCGAATCACATGTTTTATTACATAATGACAAAAAAAATTCAAATTTAATTGTGTTATTGATTTCAATGAATCATTTAGCTATTCTAATATACCACTCATATTGATTTTATCATATGATATAATCCAATTATAGAGAGAAAATTATTATTTTCTTTTTCTAAAACAATAGTATTGTATGGAAAACATATACAATATCTTTATAACCAAGAAAGAATCCTAAAATTATAATAAACTTTTTTTAAATAGGTGATATATAAATATATATATATTTTATATCCCATGTATTTTAGTAAACACATCACTAATAGGAAGAAATAATGGCATGTCATTGCTTACATTCTAGCATACCTATCTGATTTTTTGAATAGTGAATTTAAATTTTATTAACTTTTTATTAGAAATTAATTTTTTAAAACAATTTTTGTTTAATTATATATGTTTCATGATATTTTTCTATTACTGGAAATTTTAATAATATAAATTTATTATGATGGTGAGATTGGTCTTCCACTTGTTGGGTAAAATGGTTGTTTTATCTGGCATGTACCATTATTAACCCTACCATGGACCACATCAGTCTACTGATACTTGTTCACTTATAATAATTTTTTATGTGTAATTTCAAGATGTATTCGATATGAATGTCCTAGAGCCACTAATTTATATAGATGGTTATTATTTATATTTAAACATTATTTTATTATTTGAAAAATTGTGAGATAAAATGAATAATAAGACAATATGACGACACTTAATAAGAATAAAAAGAGAGAACACAATAATATTACTTTATGTGATTCACGGTGAACCTGTATAAATGGGGGGAAACCCCCATCCTATTATATTTATGATTAATGAAAACATATTAAAGTGATATGAAACTTATAATGGATATGAAATTTTATTTTATGATTCATTTCATGGTAATCATAGTGAAGGTGATTAACCCCATCACATGGAGTTATCACAAGCATTATAAGAAGTACTCGTGTAATATAGTCAAAAGTAAAATATATAGAAAAATAGAAATATGAAAAAAAATAAGATGTTACATTAAATGGCAGGTATCATTTACCATGATATTATTCTAACTGAGAGAAAAAAATAATATTAACCCTCACACATAGCTCTATATAGATGATCACCATCCTCCAAATCTGTTCTTGACATTTGATCTCAACCAGGTATTTATATAAGGGATAAAAAAATACTGTGAGAAAACATCAACGCATTAGTGTTGGGGCCTTATATCCAAGATCCTTCTTCAGAAATATCTCGATTTGTCTTAGTAAACATAATAGATTTACAATCTCTTTTACATGAACTATTATTACGTGTCCTTGAAAACAAATTGGAATAGTCTATCATCATAGAAAATATAAATGACTATAAAATTGAAATACATTCTCTGATGTGATATGTATGGATCGACATGATTGAATTTATTTTTACCAAAGAAACATGTAAATATAATGGGATATACGTTAATTTTTTTTAATATTATGTCAAAAGTAAAATATTGCATTAATATAATATTGAAATTATAAAAACAACTAAGTAAAAATTGGAATCTTTTGGATATAATACATGTAAATAATAAATATTTCAAAGATTCCAAAACTAGTAACTCACATTTAGAAAAATATAATAAACATGTAATTACATAAAGATAAAAAATATTTCCAAAATGTACATGTCTAATTTATAGAAAGAAGCATAAATCTAAACATAAGTAAAATTAGATGAATAAACATAACGAAAATATAATTAGAAAAAAAAATATACCAAATTAGCACCATAAAAAATGAAATAAAAAATATGGGGTTTCCCAAAAAACTGTTATTAAAATTGAAAGACATTCATTATACCTATGTGTAAAAACACATGATTTCTAATCAGGTATTTATTTCATTTAACTTTTACATAAATCTCTGGTTTCTATTCATTTTTTCATAGATCGAGAGCTATATCATGGGTGGGATTAGTATTTTTAGAAAACAAGAGGCATGATAATTGTAGATGAATGGATAATAATTATATGATGTGTAATAAAAATATATGACATTTATTCATCACACAAAGTGTGATGGTCTGACCAAAATTAATCATGTTTTATAAATGGTTTTATAAAGGGTGGGATACAAAAAAATTAT
Source organism: Viscum album (assembly GCA_963277665.1). Classification (NCBI taxonomy): domain Eukaryota; kingdom Viridiplantae; phylum Streptophyta; class Magnoliopsida; order Santalales; family Viscaceae; genus Viscum; species Viscum album. The sequence goes on along the minus strand of OY728140.1, from coordinate 2,101,270,184 downwards.
CATGTTGTGTAATGAATTTAAATGTTGTGCAATGTTAAAGGAAATTTTATTTAAAAGTGGTATACCCTCCTATTTTTCAAACTAAAGCCCTCTCCTTTCTATATCTCACATTAGGGAACCCATGGATCACAAATAAAGGTTTTCCACATCTTCAATTCTTGAATTTTGAGTCATATCCATTAATCTCCTTGGATAATGAATGATAAAATATTTATCCCCCTTTCATCATTCATAGTTTATCTTCTCTTTGATGAAGTCATCAGGGTGCAAGCTTATACGACCAATTATCTTGGAATTGGTCCATTATTCCATTTTCATCCATTACATGATAAACTAATGACTAATACCGCATGAGATGATTTTTATGGGATTATAGTAGGTTGTATATGTGTCACCCCACATGTAGGTCCAATTGATAATCATCTGTCATTGTGTGCATTCCAATTTCACTGTGAATTTCATATTAAATTCATATTATATTATTATCATCATCATGATTATATTCTAGATCCATTGAATATTAATTTCATTCTGATGGAGGTTGGAACCAAAATTCCATACATCCCATGTCTGGTATGCTCATATATGACATCATAGGATTTTTATCACTATATTCCCCAACAGTCTTGCATTCTTTGACTTGACCTTCATAAATTTATGTTTCATAATAAATGATCGAATAAAATATGGCTATTATATCATAGTATAGAATTAAACTTCTATTGTATGTGGCCTAATTAACTAATACTAATTTTAATAATTTAATGGAATGTGTATTATTACATACCTCATGGACTTGTGAATTATCAATGAAATGAATATGATTGATTTTCATTATCCCTACATTTCATTTTTATGAAATGGAAATTATTTAAACTAATAAAAAAATATGAAATGGAAAAAATTATCCCATTTACCCTTAGTCATGCGACATAGTGTGACCGACAATGGAATGAGTCAATTGACATATTAAATGGAATGAGTATCACATCGACTATATTAAATAACATATCATGTTTAAGGTATATTTTTCATAAGGGCATATTAATATTTATAGGAGTGGTTATGCTTGAACCTGCATTGGATTCCCAAGAGAATTCATTGAGCACTCATATGATTCCCTTCAAACCCAATGATGCTGATTTATATGTGAGATAACCACAATAGATATTTTCCCCTTCTCTAGTTGCATATTTCTTACATGACACTGTAATATCCCACTATTATCAATCATATATTAGGAATTCATTAGTACAATCCATGGGTTCAGTTTGTAAAACTAATGACATGTGATACCATGCATAAAACTGTTCGGCTTTCCATTTAATATATCATTTTACCATGGATGAAATTATTTGGAAACAGTTAGATGAATATTATAGAGGAATGAATTGGGTGATACATAATAGATTATAGTTAGACCCCCAATATACATACAATAGATTATTACTACGTTTTCTCAAACCCCAAGGTCATGAATTTTTTATTTTCTACCTTGGATCATAATAATAATTATCATCATAAAGGATTCCTTGGTTATTACACCAGAAAAACTATTGTTATTATTATTGTTGTTGTTATAGGATTCATTGGTTATTATGTGGATAGTCTTCATCACATACTATAAATTAGAAAATAATTAATTAAATTGTTATATGTTCAAACAACAGCAATTAAGGAATAAATTATTAGGTTAATTACATTACATTACTACATTACATTTAAATATATATGAACAATATTAATTTGTATCTCTCATATGTGACTGTATAGACATTATTCGTGGTAGACTAGTGAGATTTATCTCAATCCATATTCAGTCTATAAATGGTATCCAGGATGATTTTATATATACATGTGTTGAAAGGGAGAAAGTATCCCACTTTGGATATATAATCATGGTTTTGTAAATTAGAATGGATCGTGGTAGAATATGATAAGGCCATTAATCATGATTCTAGATTTTTTTTATCTTCTCAAGACACTTTTGTATAGAATGTATTTCTTTCTTCCATGTATATGTGTTTTCAAAAAATTTAGACACATGATATACATTATCATCATCTCTATGTTATTCAGTTTCATTTCTATGTATTATTATCCATTTCATAATATATTATTCATTGTTATACTACTTCAACTATAGTGAGTTACACATCTACTATTTGTAGTTTATATTTTATTTTGTCCATCTATTATTGTTAAATTTAATATTTACCTATTATTATATATCTGTTGTGTTAAAATATACTAATTATGGCATATCCACTCCTTCGACATACATTAGTCCCTCGCTGCTAGTCAAAATCATTTGGCTTATGGGGGGCCTTCTAGAGGACATGTTGACTGTTATCTCTAAGGTACCTTTGAGTGGAACCTCGTTCTGGACATCACTATGTGGTATCAATGTTGTTCCTTTCTGTTTTTATAATTTTGGGATAATAGAAAAGACATACAGATTTTTTTACAAGGTTATATGTTTTTCATGGTCATAGCTAACACATGTTCAGTGTAACAATCGAGTTTCTTGAAATGTGAATATTTTTTCTTTATTTATCTTATTACAATTGATATTTTTTCACTCATGGGTGAAACAGATTATATTTGATAGTTATTGTTATTATTATGATTGATAATAAAATTTTATACTTATCCTTATGTGATGATTTCAAGGAAGAATTTATAATGTGACATTATATTCACCTTGGAATCACATGCTTTGAATATTTTATTCCATAACTATGCATTTCACAACCTTTATTTCATATATTTCATTTGATTATTGAGTGATCTATGGTTGGTATATTTTCTTATGCTACTAACATGTTACCTCTAGTAACATAAGATAATAATTGTATTTGATTGTGTGATATCATATTTAAATTCATGTGGTGTATGTGCTCTTGTGGGTTGGAATAGATAATTTACTGATTCAATTAATCAAATACTAACCATTAAATTCTGAGACCAAATAGATACATTGATGATTTGAAAATAAAATTTTGTCTCATTTATTGATATTGTTTATGGGACCTTGTTCTCTGGGCATGGCGATCCATTTAAATGAACATTTATATATGTGTATAAAAAAATGAAAACATTAAATATAATTTAAATAGTTTTCAATAACGTAAGAGACAAAATTAAATTTCCCCTTAAGGTACTAAATCCCCTTAAAAAAATATAAACAATTTCTGATATATGGACTTATATGCCAGTAGTTGGGGATGTACATTGTGTAGTGGGCCTCTTTTCTTTGGATATTCTACTACTAGTGATTCTATCAATTATAAAATCCTGACATTAGGCATGTTCATATCTTTTTTAACCATATTCAAACATGAAATTATCATATCATAGAGAAATAAGTTGGTGATGACAATGCTCTAGAGATGGTGGGCCTTGAGCCACTAGCCTTACCTTTAAGAGTTCCACCAGAAGACCTGATTGATATACCTGATCTAGGAACTGACACTCATGTCCATGAGGGTTTCCTATATATAATTATGTCCATGTCAGTTTATCCACTACATGTACCTATTATGGATGATCTAACTGGTGAGTTACTACAGTAGCATCCTCCAATCATTTCAAGGGAGGGTAGTCCACAGGCTTCTGATTCTTGGATTGATTCCACCATATCAGTCATTGAGAATATAGTGATTACTCCATAGAAGAGGATAAATATTTTCATATATATTCTATTTGATTCATCCAATTTATGGTAGGATGTGATTCAAATATATGGTCATCATCCAGGCATGGTTTGGCCTGATTTCCAAACTGTATTCTACAATTGCTTCCTTAATAGGATGTTGAGAGATGACAATACTAGATATTTCATGCATATTGAGAATTGTGTTATGTAAGATAAGTGTTATTCAGTGTGTTTTACCATGTAACATTAATTTTCACCACCTCATATTGGTGTTGAGATGTAATGTGTTGTATGTTTTATAGATGGACTATGGTATGCCATGTATACTGAAGTAAATGAATTTTTCATAGCTACCATTAATCAGACTGTTAATCAATCTCTTATAACTCAGCATGTCTTGAGGGAAGGACATAATTCTTGTTATAGAGGATCAGTTCCAAGGGAGCCCAATTTTTCTTCTTATAGTAAGATGTGTTCCCCTGATGTTCTCAATAGAGAAGTGGTGGTTAGAGTAATAATACTGGTAGCTTCGTTATATTCCATTAGAATGAACTGATGGGGGTTTTTAATCCCTTGTGTGATTAAGACCCTCAAGAGTTATAGGATTACGCCCATATGGGGTATCATCGGATATTTAGTTATTCCATTCCATATATATATAGGGGAAGATGCGGCATACCATTTCCACCTTATGGTGAAGGATTATTTATGTCTTTTTACCTAGGTAATTAGAGTTGAACTGACATGAAATGTAGGAAAGAGGTCATCAATATGGTATCTATACTTTTGATTATCCATTCTAGTAGACAATACCTACCTAGGGTAATATATAAGTATATCATGCCCATGTAATAGGTCATTTTCATACATTAATGGTGTTAACTGATGATAAGAGTGGAGGACCATTTAATGTACAATTTATTATTCTTATAGCCGCAAATATTTTATATAATATATCTGATGCAGGTTCTTCATTCCCATTTATCTCCTTATTTGAAGTGGAAATAATCAATTCTGAAATTCATTATTATTTTGTTGTTATGACCCTATACACATTGTACGCTATACTATTAGATGGAATAAAGAAATGTAGGGACTATCCCATAAATGATGAATTGTAAACCATCTTATAGAGCCCATTTTTTATTAAGATGAAGAGGAACAATTTCATTCTTATGATTAATTAGTTAGATCCATATAACACCTTAGAAAACTTTTTTCACCATAGGATGTAGTTTCCAACACCGTAGGGAAAAATTAATTTACACAAGGATGAGTGGATTATCTAAGCTAGTTGATCTAGACCATATCATCATGTGATAGGTGTAGTGACCACGCATATTGGTAGTATATTCATGGCGGATGAGGGAATACACCTGACATGTCTTCATCTTTTAGTAGATCATTTGAGGGACATCATTCTTGTTTATTTTTCAATATTACCATCAAAGAGAGAGGTAGAGTTTACAATATATATTTCTCCATGATTATTTCCAATGTATATTCCTTCATAAAATATGGAACCTACTCATCTCCAAGTGATCAATTGATAGTTTAAGTATAAAGAGTAAAAATGTTGTATATAACTCATCACATCCTCTTGGGGTTTAATAGTGATTTTTGATAAGAAATTGGATGGTACACATCATTTATGCATGGATTATAGACGGTTGAATGAAATTACCATCCAGAAATAGTATCCACTACATCATATATATGATCTCTTAGGAATGCATTGAGGATCTTGGGTTATCTTGAAGATCATCCTAAGATCGAACAATTATGAGGTCAAATTCAAACCTTCAAACATACCACATACATCTTTTTAGATAAGGAATGATTTTTATGAGTATATTGTTATATAATTTTTCTTTAAAAAAAATCGTGGTTTTAATGGATTTGAAATAGATAGTTTTCCAACATAACATGGATTCATTTATTGTGGTCATTGTGGTAGAAATGATAGTGTATAATCAAAATCATATTAGCCATTCATAACATATTATGATCATTTTGAATACACTGGTAGATCCCCAAATTTAATCCAAGCATTATATGTTCCACATATATAGTGGAAAAGGTTAATTCTTGATCATATTCTCTCATAATAATATGTATCTTTGGAGAAAATAAATGTGAGTTTGACGGTGTAATGGCCCGGGGTTTTCGGGTCCATTACATGGTGAAAATGTGATGTTTGGGGTGTTCTGGCTGGTCTGGAAGGTCATCCCAGCTTCTCAGTGAAGCTTAAGACTCCTAACAGTAGCCTCGACCTACTGGTAGCCTCGGCCTACTGCTATCTCGGCCTACCGGTGGCCTCGGCCTACCGGTAGCTCGGCCTACTGGTAGCTTGGCCTACTTGTGGCCTCTACCAGTAGCTCTTCCTATAGGTCGCTCGGCCTACCGGTAGCTCGGCCTACTGGCACCTCGGCCTATCGGTAGCTCAGTCTTCCGGTGGCCTTGACCTACCGGTAGCTCGGCCTACCGGTATCATAGCCTACTAGTAGCTTGGTCTACTGGTAGACCTAGCCTACCGGTGACCTCCACGGGGTTTCCAGTAGTGCCTCTTTTTGTGCAAATTGGTTTGTAAACCATGTTTTGACCCCTTTTCCTATTTTAAAGTCTCATTAATGGCGTTTAATTAAATGATTGTTGAGGTACCCTCCTTAAATGATAAACCATGCATTTTGGTCATGACTTTAACTGCGTTTTAAGAAGGTGTGCATCGGGTTTAACCGCCCTGAAGGGCGGGGACCTTTTAAGTTGGACGTGTGGGGTGGCCCAGCCGCGTGGTTAACCCACGATACCGCTTCTTCCAGGATTTGGAGTTTTTCTCCCTATCGTAACCGTCCGGGGATGCTGTATCTTAGTCTTTATAACCTAATGTCTTATCTTCTCCCTGAGTTTCTTTTTCTCTATCACCCTGCACTCTGAGTACCCTTCCTCCCAATGAGTCGTACCCCTGTTGTGAAGTTTTCTGTGATCATGTTCTGTGGAGTTCCTTCTACTCATGATTTCATGTTTCCACGTGAGGACATAACATTGATCCTTGATCAATCAGGTTGGGTTTTCCTTTTCCTCTTCTTGTTTTGCATCCTGTGGTGTGGGCATGCTTTTGTTTTTGTTAGGATTGATGAAACCAAACTAAACAAAGATAATGAACGGACCTTTAAAGAATGAAAGGGGGTTGTGATCGATGTTCTATAGTACTCATTATTTTGATATGTGTTGTGAATTGTATGAGACTATGCTCACTGAAAATCAAGGTCGTTGGTGGTCTTTCTCTGTGCAATAATGAACCTAGGTGCTCCTGGATGTTTAAATAAACGTAACATGGAATTGGTTAATAATGTATATTCGGTTAAATAAATTGAAATCCCCAGGATCAACCCTTTCTATGATAACCTCAGTTAAAGAACAGTGGAATTGAAACTATTTTGTGTGTTAAATCTTTTAAATCTGAAAATGCCTACATGGGTCTGCCTTGTGTTGGTGGAAGTGGATTGGTTGTTTCTTTCATGGCCAATTGCTGGGGTGATATGGGTGGGTATGGGATCCCCTGTTGTTACACTTTCACTGGTTGTGAATTTGAGGTTGTGTGGTTACTCTGCTTATATCATGAATTCGGGTGGGATCCTCTATTGTTGGGAAACCGTTGGCTCCTGGATTTTGGAGACATGGGGCTGTGTGTCGGGGTTTGTTTTGGTTTCAATTACTTCGAGGGATCTCACTTGATCCCTAGTTTTTGTGACTTTACATGAGAACCGGGTGTGAATGCTTAAATTTATTGATGGTTTTAATTCTTACTTTATTATTGTTTAATATGTGAATGTGTCTGTTAGTTGCCCAGTAGTGAAGGGATTAACTCATAATAAACTATTATGAAATGATAACTTGAATAGGTAAACTGGGAACTATTGTTATGTGCCTATTTTTCTAAGGCACAGCTTGGGCAATGGCTTGTATCTATTTGAGGAGCTATAGGATGGGTTGTGTGTTGGTATAAATGTGTATTGTTGCATGTTTTGTGTTTAGTCACACCCCACCCACGTTGGGCACTTAGTTTCAGACACCCCATTTCGTTGGTAATGATGTTTCCCCCTAGTTATACTCCTTCCATCTCCCTCTTACCTCGGTGGTGATGGCTAGATGTGACCTTACACCCAAGATTCTTCGGGTAGGTTTCTATTGGTGTGTTGTAATCTCAGGAATCTTCGGGCAGGTTGTTTTCCCAGGTTTCTTCGGGATGAGGCCCAGGTGTGTGCGAAATGGGATGGATGGTTGTGAGGCCCAGGTGTGTGCGGGCAGGGATGGATGGTTGTGAGTCCCATGTGTGTGTGGGAAGGGATGGATGGTTGTGAGGCCCAAGTGTATGCGAGCAGGAAGGGAGTTGTAGCATAAGGCTGTTTTCCATTAGGGATGAGTAGCTAGCTAGTTGTAGAAGTGGTGGTGCGGGGTACCCAAATGCATTGTTCTTTTTTATTATCTTACTACTTGTGTTATTTGGTGAGCATGGCCGGTGAGGTGGGATGGATAAATTCCTTGATAGATGATGTTTCTTATGCTTCTCACAGGACTTTAGGACGCCTACCCACTTGTGCATGAGAGCTTTAGGTTATCCTACTGAGTATACTTGTATGCTCACCCTACGTTTACATTTAGGTTTCCAGGAGGACTTTGGAGGTCATGCGGGGCCTCAGTAGTCTAGACGTCGGTGTTGTTGTTGGTTGTTGTTGGAATTTTTTTTAGCCTTTTCCCTTTACTACTGGGCATTGAACTTTGGGGACTTTGTACTTTGATCCGTTTTATTATTAAAAGATGCATGTAGTTTGGTTTTTTACTTGAGTTTCTACACTTGGTGGTGTTTGGTGTTGACTCATTCTTTCTCCCAATATTGGTTAACTAAAAATGGTAATGCCTACCATATTGTGAAATTTTATACCTCTGGTTCTATTCGACACTCCGGGGCCTACTAGAGGCGGGACTCAGGGGTCATTATCTCTCCTTCAACATAAAGAAGGAAGGGCTTGGCAATCTGCTGTCCATTGCCTCTTTTTGGTGAAGGCGGGTCGAGACAGAATGGTATCAGAGGCTGATGATTGAGGGATAGGATGGAGTCTGGAGTTAGTCATAGTGAGTATTGCATGGGATGGTAGGGAAATAATGTTAGGTGATCTTGGTTCATGAAATAGACCAGGGAGGACCGGATAAGACATGGGATTTTAGGGCCCCCATGATCCGATGCAAGGAGTCTGAGCCTATCAAACGGCCAAGTGAGGCTACATTTATTGCAGGATGGAAAACCTATGGAAGGTACATGAATCATACTGATTGTGTTTTTAATTGATTTGGGGAACCTTGGGAAGAAAAAAAATTAATAATAATAAATAATTCCCTTGCTACTCGGGCTTAGGAATTACTTGTTTACCTTGCATCTGTGGCACACAGATGTTTTCCACGAGCGACTCGGGAGGCTGAGGCATAGCGGATCATGGTAGTTGACCAGCAGAGGGTTGACCAAGATGAGGAGGATGACTTGTGGAAGAGGACTCTGCATTCCTTCCAGTGACAAACACTCAAGAAATACCAGGGCAGCGTTTCTGACTCAGTAACAGAGGGGTGGCTCGAGGAGCTAGCCATCAATTTCTCTTTGATCAATGCTCTGAGGGAGTACTGGGTTCCGTTGGCCATCAGTCAGCTGAGAGGATCAGCGCGTCAGTGGTGGATGCTTTTCCTGGGAGAGAAGACAGAGGCAGAGGTTCCATGGGCCAGTTTTGACAAGTAATTTTGTGAGGAGTTCCTCTCCTCTAAGGTGAAGGCTAAAAAGAGACATGAGTTACTCTCCCTTCAGCAAGGAAGCATGTTAGTGAGTGGGCATGAGATCAAGTTCAAAGATCTCTTTCACTTTTCCCAGGATCACTTTCGGGATGAGGAGTCTTGGGCAAGACGGTAAGAGGAGGCACTCCATCCTACTCTTCAGTACGCTGTCACTACCTTCACTCTTTCGATGTACCTAGAAGTACAGAAGAATGCTGAGATTGTAGAGATGATTCACTCGAGGTGAGGCACACCATGAGAAGGGAACCAGCTGAGTCTATCAAAGGGGAAGGCGGTCAGCAACAGGTATCCAGTGACAGGTCCTTCCAGGTTTCAACAAGCAGGAATTAGGCCCCATCAGTTCCAGTTCCGAGCTTCTGGCCCTCACCCATTTTCAACAGGTCCAGGACCAAGGTGTTTCTCTTGCGGAGTTTTCGATCAAATCCAGAGAAACTGGCAGACTCAAGCTCCACATGGTGGATGTGGGCAGTTTCAGCACCCAGCTCAGCAGTATCTGTTTTCGGCGAGGCCTTTCCAACAGCAGCAATAGGATCCTGCCCCTCTAAAGGATGACCTTGTGGGAGGAGAAAGGCACCAGGGTGCTCTTCAGGGACCTCGACTAGGGCTTGGTCCGAGAGGTGGTTGAAAACAGTGAGGCAGAGGAGCTGGGCGTGGATAGTTGTGGGCCAGAGAGCTAGCAGCTCTGACAGTACCAAAGGTTGTTTGAGGTATGATCAGTTTATTCAGCACTATTGTTTCTTCCTTGTATGATTTGGGAGCTTCGCACTCCTTTGTTAAGCCCGAATTATCCCATGCTCTGAGTCTGGATTCTGAGAGACTTTATGTGCCCCTAGTGTGGAGAAAACCAGTTGGTGGTAAGACCAATGTATCATAATTTTTCTATGGATGTAGACTGATGTTAGGACCAAATTAGTCTATTAGAGACCTTATTTCATTGCAGATGCAGCAATATGATGTCATTCTAGGAATCTAATGGTTATTCTATGTGCATGCCATCATCAACTGCTATCGAAAATGGATCGAATTCTCCAACGAGGATGGCTGGTGTGTGGATTTCTTTGGGGAGCGGATTTATCAAGTGGGGAGTCGATACGTGGAGCCACTCCTTTGTACGCTGGACAGGGTGTCAGTGGAGGCGGTTGATGCATGAATGATGAATGTCCCCGAGGTTATAAGTGAATTCCCCGATTACTTTTTCGACGAGGTTGTGACTCTACCCCCTCAACGTGACGTTGAGTTTGGGATAGACTTACAGCATGTTGCCTGCCCGATTTCAATGGATCCTTACCGAATGGCACCATCTGAGTTGTGCGATTTGCGGATTCAGATTGACGATCTGATAGAGAACAGATTTGTTAGACCCAGCATGTCACTGTGGGGGTGCTCCAGTTTTGTTTGTAAAGTGGGAATATGGTAGTATACGACTGTGCATAGACTACCAGAGGTTGAATCAGGTGACGATCAAGAATCTTTACCCCCTCCCACGGATAGACAATCTTTTCGACCAGCTGAGGTGAGCAGGTTGGTTCTCTAAGATCGATCTCTGGTTTGGATACCACCAGTTGAGAGTAAAGGAAGGTGATATCTCGAAGATGGATTTCAGGTGCATATATGGCCACTTTGAGTTTGTGGCCATGTTGTTTGGCCTTACGAACGCACCAGTGATGTTCATGAACCTCATGAACTCTATCTTCCGAGAGTTTCTGTACCAGTTCGTCGTGGTGTTCATCGACAACATCCTTATCTACTCAAGATCAGAAGAAGAGCATGTTAAGCATATTAGGGAAGTTTTGGTAGTCCTTCGACACTACCATATTAATGGGAAACATTCTATGTGAAAGTTCTTAACGTGAGAAGTACATTTCCTTGGACACGTAGTGTCTTAGAAGGGAATAGAAGTAGACTCATCGACGGTCAAGGTAGTCGTTTCATGGGCAGCACCCAAGAATGTGGCGTAAGTTCGTAGTTTCATGGGTTTGGAAGACTATTACTAGAGGTTTGTGCCCAAATTATCTCGAGTTGCAGCTCCGTTGATAGCTTTGACTAGGAAGGACTAGACCTTCGTATGGAGCGACCAGTTCCAGATAGCGTTTGGCTACCTAAAGGGGAAGCTGGTTAGTGCTTTAGTACTCAGATTGCTAGAGGAAGGGGTGTTGTTTGAAGTGTTATATGATGCTTTTGACCATGGGTTGGGATTTGTGATGATGTAGTAGCGAGGAGTGATCTCTTATGGGTCTAGGCAGCTACGACCTCAGGAACATAACTATGCCACCCACGATTTGGAGCTTGCAGTCGTGGTGTTCACATTGAAGTTGTGGTGGAATTATCTCATCAGAGAGCACATTGTGGTATTCTCAGATTACAAGAGCTTGTGTTATGTATTTTCCCAGTTGGATCTGAACTTGCGGCTATGAAGATGGGTTGAGTTCATCCAAGACTACGATTTCAAAATCTCTTATACTGAGGGCAAGGGTAATGTTGTGGCTGATGACCCGAGCCAGAAATCACAGAAGGAAGAAGTTCCGAAATCTATAGATGCTTGGATAGTGATGGAAGAGTCAGAAACCTTACATTTGGATGCAAGGGTGGAAGGTGGAAGAGGTTGTCTGTTTCAGATGACTGTAGTTTCCTCTTTAGCAGTGCAGGTGGAAGAGTCTCACTGGGGGGACTCGGAGGTAGAAGTAATGTGAGATCGTGTTTATCAAGGAAATGCTCCTGAGGGATGGTCGGAGGATGGTCAGCATCTGATGCTTTTCCGTGGAAGGTTTTTTGTTCAGGAGTTGATGCATAAAGGTGTTTTCTGTGAGTTCCGTGGATTGACTTTAACGGTACATCCTTGGGTCTCAATGATGTACCAAGGCCTGAGGGGAAATTTTTGGTGGCCTTGGGTAAAGCGGGCGATGGCAGAGTTTATGGATAAGTGCCTAGTGTGTCAGCAAGTGAAGGCTGAACACCGTAATCTTAGAGGGTTGTTATAGCCTTTAGATGTTCCTGGGTGGAAGTGGGATGACATCTCGATGGACTTCATCACAGGGCTACCCAAGGCTCAAGGAGGCTATGATGACATCTAGGTAGTAGTGGATCGGTTGAAAAAATCATCTCACTTCTTGGAGATTAAGGAGGCGAGCTCGGTAAGCACCTTAGCCTAGAGGTATGTCGATGAGGTGGTGTGGTTTCACATGATTCCAAGATCTATTGTCTCCGATTGAGACACGTGGTTTACCTCACGAGTCTGAAGGGGATTACAGCATGCCTTTGGCACCCAGCTATGCCTTAGCACTGCTTTCCACCCTTAGACAGATGAGCAAATAGAACGAACGATCCAGATATTGGATGACATGTTGTGGGCATGTGTTCTGGATTTTGGGGGATCATGGGTATGGAACTTTCCTCTGGTGGAGTTTTCATATAACAATATCTTCCACTCTGCTATTGGAATGACACTGTTTGAGGCCTTGTATGGAAGGACATGTCGTTCACCCGTTTGGTGGACAATTATTGGGGAAGCAGCTGTTGTTGGGCCAGAAGTGGTGCAGAGCACCACTGAGAAGGTTCATCTCGTGCGTGAGAGGATGAAGGCAGCCCGAGACCAACATAAATCTTATGCTGATCGTAGGAGGAGGCACTTGGATTTAGAGGTTGGAAATCATGTGTTCTTGAAGGTTTCCCCTCAACGTGGGTAGCGAAGGTTTGGGAAGGAGAGTAAGCTCTCCCCTAGTTTCATCGGATCTTTCGAGGTGTTGGCACGAGTTGGTGAGGTGGTGTATCAGCTAGCATTTCCACCTTAGTTGGAGAAAGTTCACAACATATTTCACATATCTCAGCTTTGTCGATATCTACAAGACGACTCTCACATCATATATTGGGGAGAGTTTGATGTCGAAAACGATGAGACCTTTATAGAACAACCGATCAAGATCAAGGATCGTAAGGAGAAAGTGCTTCGTGGAAGAACCATCCCATTGGTTTGTGTGTTGTGGAGGCATGGTGACCTCGAGGAGAGCACTTGGGAGGGGGAGGCCCAGTTATGTGTTCAGTACCCAGAGCTATTTTGACATCCTTGTTGTCTTTGTTCTGAGTTTTGTTGAGATGTTTTACCTTATACTTTATTGTATGAAATGATTGTTATTCTTGTTTTTTGTCTGAATGTGTGATGAGGGGAAAACCTAACTGGTAATCAAGGCACATTAATTTGGATGCGATTAAACACGTGTGGGTAAGTGCCGCCCAAAGTGGATAATACCCTGACATGTATGAAGGGACTCCCAGACTCTTATGTTGAACAGTGTGATCCTTGTGCTTGTTGGGGATGATTGTGGTTGATAACTATTGGGGGAGTATTCATGGATGTAGGGGGGTTCTATTCCAGCTTTTGAACAACTCAGGGGTTGTCCCTTGAGAAGTATCTGTAGTGGGTGGTTGTTTGGACCCCCTTTTTCTCTCCTTTCTAGTTAGTTCTTATATTCTCGAGGACGAGAATAGTTTGATAAGTAACTGATGTAATGGCTTGGGGTTTTTGTGTCCATTACTTAGTGAAAATATGATGTTTTCACTACTAAAAATTTTCGTTTTTGCGCCTTCTAAAGCGGGCGACCGCCATTTGCGGTCGCTAAATAAGGTATTAGCGACTGCCATTGGCGGCCGCTATTATGAAACTAAAATTCCAGCGTGATTTTTTTCCCGCGCACGCTTCTTCTTCTTTCCCTCCTGCTAAATTTAGCCGCTGCAAATGGTCACCGCCGCACGCCGCCCCACGCCGCCACACGCCGCTGCACGCCACCGCATGCCGCCTCTCTTTATGTCGGACCATGCTTCCCTCATGACCACCGTCTACATTCCTGAACCCTCACCTCGAACTTCCAGTGACCTCATATTCATCACCCGAAGAACGAACCACCCACTTGCCGTCGTGTGTCCGCCATGGCCGGCGGGGAAGGTCTGTGTTCTTTCCATATGCCGCGAGACGAGAATAGACCTGCATGCGCGTGTTCCGTTGATGTGAAACATTAGCGACCGCCATTGGCGGTCGCTAATGGGCTTTACCGACGAAGTTACAGCGACCGCCAAAAGCAATCGCTGGGTGGTCGCTAAAAGTGATATTTCTAGTAGTGTTGGGGTGTTCTGGGTGGTTTGGAAGGCCATCCCAACTTCTCGGTGAAGCTTAAGACTCATAACGGTAGCCTCGGCCTACCGGTAGCTCGGCCTACAGGTGGCCTCGGCCTACCGGTAGCTTGGCCTACCGGTAGCTCTGCCTACCGGTGGCCTTGTCCTACCGGTAGCTCGGCCTACTGGTGGCCTTCACCTACCGGTAGCTCGGTCTACCAGTGGCTTCAGCCTATAGGTAGCTTGGCCTGATGGTAGACCTTTCCTATCGGTGACCTCCATGGGGTTTCCAGTAGTACCTCTTTTTGCACGAATTGGTTTGTAAACAATATTTTGACCCCTTTTCCATTTTTAAAAGCTCATTAATGGCGTTTAATTAAATGATTGATGTCGTACCCTCCATAAATGAAAAACCATGTGTTTTGGTCATTCCATTAACTGTATTTTAAGAAGGTGTGTGTCTGTTTTAACCGCCCATAAGGGCGGGGACCTTTAAAGTTGGATGTGTGGGGTGGCCCAACTGCGTGGTCAACCCACAATACTGCTTCTTCTGTGGTTTTGAGTTTTTCTCCATATCGTAACCATCGAGGGATGATGTATCTCAGTCTTTATAACCTAAAGTATTCTCTTCTCCCGGAGTTTCTTTTTCTCTATCACCCTACACTCGGAGTACCCTTCCTCTCGACGAGTCATACCCATGTTGCAATGTTTTCCTTGATCATTTTCCGTGGAGTTCCTGCTACGCCTGATTTCCCGTTTCTACATGAGGACTTAACATTGATCCTTGATCAACCAGGTAGGGTTTTCCTTCACCTCTCCTTTCATTGCATCATGTGGGGTGGGCACGCTTTTGCTTCAGTGGGGATTGATGAAACCAAACTAAACGAAGATAATGAACAGACCTTTAATGACTGAAAGGGGGGTGTGATCGATGTTCTGTTTTACTCTTTATGTGGTTATGTGTTGTGAATTTTATGGGTCAATGCTCACTAAAAATCATGGTCGTTGGTGGTCTTTCTCTGTGCACTAATGAACCTAGCTTCTCCTGGATGTTTAAATAAACGTAACATGGAATTGGTTAATTATGTATACTTGGCTAAATAAATTTAAAGCACCAGGATCAAAGCTTTTTGTTATAAAATCGGTTAAAGCATAGTAGAATTGAAAAAATGGAGTGTGTTAAATCTTTTAAATTTCAAAATGCCTGCATGGGTCTGCCTTGTGTTGGTGGTAGCATTTTGGTTGTTACTTTCACGGCCAATTACTGGGGTGATATGGGTGGGGATGGGATCCCCTGTTGTTATAATTTCACTAGGTGTGAATTTGAGGTTGTGTGGTTACTCTGATTATATCACGAATTCAGGTGGGATCCTCTGTTGTTTGTAAACCGTTGGCTCCTGTATTTTGGGGACATGGGTCTATGTCTCGGGGTTTGTTTTGGTTTTCAGTACTTCGAGGGATCTCACTTGATCCATAGTTGTTGTGAATTTACAAGAAAACCGGGTGTGAATGCATAAATTTTCTAATGGTTTTCCTTCATTCTTTATTGTTGTCTCATTTTTGAATGTTCCTGTTAGTTGCCCAGTAGTGAAGGGATTAACTCATACTGAACTGTTATGAAATGATAACTTGAATAGGGAAACTGGGAACTATTGTTCTGTGCGTGTTTTTCTAAGGAAGTGCTTGGGCACCTGCTTGTATCTGTTTGAGGAGCCATAGGTTGGGCTATGTGTTGGTATATCTGTGTATTACTGCATGTTTTGGGTTTAGTCGCTCCCCACCCGCGTTGGGCACTTATTGTCGGACACCCCGTTTCATGGGGAATGGTGTTTCCCAGTAGTTACTCTCCTTCCTGCTCCCTCTTCCCTCAGCTGTGATGGTTGGAGGTGACCTTACACCCAAGATTCTTCAGGTAGGTTTTGATTAGTGTGTTGTAAGCCCAGTACTCTTCGGGCTTTTTTTCCCATGTATCTTTAGGATGAGGCTCAGGTGTGTGCGGGCAAGGATGGAATGTTGTGAGGCCTATGTGTGTGCGGGCAGGGATGGATGGTTGTGAGGCCCTATCACACCCAGGCTTTATTTTAATCTTTTTTTTGGTTGCGAGTCTTGTGGGGTTTGGGTAGGACCCATGTTTAATATTTTTAAAAAATTTAGTTCTGTTGTGAAAAAAATGCACGTATGGGTTTGGCAGCATCTACGGTCAAGCAGAGTGCAGTTGAGGGACCGTCCATCGGCATCCTAGTCATCGCGTGACCTGCCCGACATGCGGGGAAAACAAAAAGTTTTATGAGTAATGAAAATGGTGGTTAAAAATATTTTTTTATAGTAATGATCCAAAATAATAATTATATTATTATTATTAAAGAAATTTCTATTATTAAAAGAATTATTTTTATCACTATGTGTTTTTTATTAAAGTTATTATTATGATTTTTATTAGGAATATTGTAATAATGTTATTATTATGAGAATGAAAAAAAGCAGACATATCTAACCCTAATCCCGCATCACCCCCTCCCCCTTGACTGAGCAAGCCGCCTCGCCCCTCCAGAATACCGGACGCAATCCCTCTTCGCCCATGTGGCCGACCTGGCCGGCAACTCCACCCTCCTCACCTCCCTGTGCACCCAGGCTCTCCGTCACCTTCGCTTCACTCTAGCGCTCCAGCGCTCTGCCTGCGCCATGCCCCGCCCCTTCCCCGGTTTTCCCCCTCGCCGCTACCTCCGAGCTCACCCAGCCTTGCTGGCCGCTTTTCCTAGCGTCGGTCCCTCCTTGTGACCCTCCCTCGTCATGTCAACCTCTCCCTCACACTGACCTCGTAGCCACACCAGGTCTGACGACCCCCCCTCACTTACCCTCCGTCCAGTCGGTGCAACCCCCCTTTTTTTTGGCCGATACCTTGCCGGCGCACCCGCTGTTAGGCTCACCTCCTTCCTCCAGCGACATTATTCCACTTTATAGTAAGGGGTTGTTATTTTTGTGTTCTCGGGTTTGTTATTGGCGGGTTAAATCTTAATTTTTGTGTGTCCATCTTATTCAGTAGGGTGTTTTGACTTCACGTTGGTGTGGTTGCAGTGCGAACGAGGTTTCGCACTGTTTTTGGTAGATCTGTACACGTTTGAGTTAAGTAGTTCCGCCTATATGTATTTTTTGTTGAATTAATTCACCCATTTAATTAATTTTGTATATTCATTGATCAGTTTGTTTGGTCTGAATATAGTTTTACTTGATAGTTAATATGTTTTGATGCGTTTAGCATCGTGGTTAAGTAATACGAGTGTTTTGTTCTTTAGAAACCCAGGTTTGAGCCATTTCTTGTGTTTTATAAATAGTGTTGTTGGTTTATTAAGATGCACATGGTTTGCAGTTGTGTTTTAGTGTGACGTCAATGTGCGTTTAGTTGTAAAAAAAGTTTTGAGTGTGTTTTTGATATTTTGAGCAATGCGATACATTTTGAAAAAATTTCTTAGTGGTTTGGTTTACTGTGAAAATGTTTTATTTAATTGTGTAGTTAGTTTATTAATCTGTGCAAGTGGTGATAATAGTGTTTTTGATGTGGCGTTGTGTACGTTTTGTCATAAAAGATGGTTTTGTGTGAGTTTTTTGGGTAAAGCCTTGTTATTTTTCTTTCTTAAAATTGTTTTTTAATTTTATTTATGGTTTATTGTATTATCTGAATGGTGAAAATGTGTTTTATAAATGGTGTAAGGGTTATACCAAACTGTTCATGTGGTTCTGAGTTAGTTTTGTCTTTTAAAAACTATGGTACACTAATCAAAATAGTTTTATGAATTTTTAGATAATTTATTAAATAATTTTGATTCTGCGAGCTTGGATTTGGAAATGTATTTAGGCGCACATGTTTTTAAATTTTAATCTCATCGTGTTGTGTGCTTTTTTCAGGTAGTGTGAGTATTTTTCTTAAAATGGTCTGTTGTCTCTTTAAAATGATTGGTGAGTAATTTCGGCATTGTGTGGTTTTTGTAAACACTTTGTGGATTTTATAAAGGGGATTAGTAAATAATTGTGATGGCGCAAGTTGTGTTGTGAAAACATGCCGAGCAGGTTCTTAGTGTTGTTTGTTCGTTTGAAATGTTTTATGTCCGTGTTAATGAATTTTTAGTTGTGCGATTGTTGTAGCGTGTCGGTGTGCCATTGTTTGTGCGTCTATGTGAGGTGTGACATGCCATTGTGTTCAATATGCGAGTTGAGGTAGGTCCCCCACATCACATACCTTTAGATTTAGAAATTATTAATTGCTTGATGTTTTCTTAAGTTTAATGAATGAGAAATAATATAAGATAATTAACATTTAAATGATTATTTGGTGTAAAAAGAGCCGTTTATTTTATACCGAACACTTGAATAATTTTATTGACGAGAGGACACCCAATATTGAAAGAATGATCATTTGGCCTTTAGGCACAATTCACCGAATTACAAATGTAGTTCTAGTTTCAATGATAAATGATTTCTTTTGATTTTTTTTTTGAGTTTTATAAAGAGATGGGGTCTTTCTTTAAAATTGTTGAAGGCTCATTTGGAACTTTAATAAAATATATTATTTTGGAAAACCCACTCGGGGGTGATCTTTGGTGTGCGTTGATTGCGTGAGCTGTATGTCATGTTTTTGCAACATGACTGATTAATTTACATTGTGGACACACCCCGTTTTTATTTCTTGTGTTGACATGAGAAACTGGCATAGTGAGTGAATCATTTGAGAACGATTGCCGCACTAGTTTAGATTACACACTTTCTAGTGGACCCATAACATGGAAATACTGAGTTATTGATACTATAGGGATTGGGCCCCTCGGTTAGTCCATGTAGGGTTGTACTGGGCGTTAGGGTATTATGACGTCATCGAGTTAGAGCATGCTTTCGAGATGAGTCACATGTATGGTATGTTTTGGATTGTTCACGATCTCCTAGGTTCGACCCTTGTATATTTTAGTGTTTATTTGTATATGGTGGACGATTGAGAGTTCTAGTTCGATTTTGGCCCCGTGTGCCACTTTTTCCATTGCCCTTAGTGTGTGTTGTGTGTTGTGTGTGGTTTTCTATTAGACCAACAACTAAAATTTGGATTTCTAAATTGTTCACAAAAGTGTTTTAAATTTTAATGCATATGTTTCTTCCAAATACTAATCTTGTTCTTAAATTAAAAAGGGAAATGGAGTGTTACATGTTTTAGAAATGAAAGTGTGTGTGGAAACCAATATTTTATATAATTTCGTTCAAACCTGGAATTGATAAATTTTTTATTTAATGGTATGTGCATTGGGAATAGAATTAGTCGGGCCTAACTACTGAGTTTTAATACTCACGTCTATAGTATTTTCCTGTTTTTAGTTTCTGTTGCAGGTTTGACTCGAGCTTGCTCGCCGTGGGTGAGAGATGGTTGTGGTTTGTTGGGAGATTCTTTAGATCACGAGGGGTTTTAGTCGTGTACAGGTTAGTTTGTCTTTGTTGGTTGTCCATTCTTTTCATTTTGTTTATTTACTTTGTATTGTTCTTTTTTTCCTTCCATTGCTTTTTTTATTTTTTTCAGGCGAAATCGTTCCCTCTTGATCACTTTTGATGCCCCGGTGCTTGTCGCCAGCCCAAGAGGATCGGGAACGCCTCTCAGGATGTGTCGCGGACTAACTCAGGTGACCGGTTCAGGATCGACTCGGGTTGGTTCGTGACAGGCCCCAGTGCGTGCGGGTAAGGATGGATGGTTGTGAGGCCCAGGTGTGTAAGGGCAGGAAGAGCATGGTAGAGTCAGAACATTTTCTATTAGGGATGAGCAGCAAGCTAGTGGGGGATGTGGTGGTGCGGGGTACCCAATGCTTTGTTCTTTATTATTATCTTACTGCTTGTGTTATTTGGGGAGCGTGGCCAGTGAGGTGGGATGGATAGATTCCTTGATAGATGATGTTTCTTCTGCTTCTCACGGGACTTTATGAAGTCTCCCCACATTTTCATGAGAGCTTTAGGTTTTCATAGTGAGTATACTTGTATGCTCACCCTAAGTTTACTTTCAGGGTTCCAGGAGGACTTCGGAGGCCTTGGAGGACCTCACTAGTTTGGACGTCGGATTTTCTATTGGTCGCTGTTGGATTCTGCTTAGCCTTTTCCCTTTATTGTTGGGTATTTTACTATGGAGTATTTGTACTTTGATCAGTTTTATTATTAAAACATGCACGTAGTTTGGTTTTTACTTGAGTTTCTATACTTGGTGGTGTTTGGTGTTGACTCATTGTTTCTCCCATTCTTGGTTAACTAAAAAAGGTAATGCCTCCCATATTGTGAAATGTTATACCCATGGTGATAGTCACCACTCTAGGGCCTACTAGAGGCGGGACTCATGGGGTCATTATCTCTCCTTCAACATAAATAAGAAAGGGCTTGACAATCTGTTGTCCCTTCCCTCATTTTGGTGAAGGCAGGTCATGATAGATGGTTACCTCAGAGTAGACAATAAATTTGTGGGATATATGATGTTTCTTGGGAATTAATTGATATTATAGGTTTTTTATATTGGATGTATCGTGCTTTTATTCACCTCTTACATGTACTATAAATAACATACTTAAGATCCTCTGGTCAGAAGATTTCAAGAAAACCTATCAGGATCTGAATTGAAGGATTGATTTGGAACCTATTCAGATCCTACAAATTCATTGTATAGGATATACAGTTTTATGAAATTCATGTGGAATTTTCATGGTAATAGGGATGATATCAGATGATAGAGTCATTTCATGGGGATATTGGATGTTTTCATATCATGAGATATATTACACAAATCATGGCCTTGGTCTTGCAACATGCACATGCCTTCTGTTTCTTGACACACTATCTGGTGGGTTATCACCATGTGATGCATACAAACCACAAGTGACTAAAATATATCACTATAAATCATGATGTGAATCCTATATATAAGAGATATTTCAAATATCTGTTTTCCTTAGGCAGTGATCCTTCATATGTTACATCGAAGTGAAATATGATCGCAGATGCCCAGAGCTAAAATAATTACACATAGTCCATACATGAATCCCATGATGAATGAAAATTAATGGCCACATTTTCATAGATTCATCTAGTTTATCATGTGAGTGATGAGAAGTATTCCATTATATCATTTTCATTTACCACTTTTTATCCTTGATATTTTAATCTGTAGGTTGTTTCAGATCCGCAGGGGTTGGTTCTTCGAGTGGTTATTGCTGCAGTGAACCAACCTCGGGGTTGGTCTAGGGATTGAGATGACATCCAAGTTATACATTGATATGTCTAGGTTCTTATATAAATGATAAAGTAACTAATGATATATTCACAAACTTCCTAGTTAGTAGTTATTCTCGGAATCACCGTGAGTTTCCATGATATGTTATTCTAGTATTAGAGGACTATGATGAATAGTCAGATAGTTAGTTTTACCACTAGGTTTCCCAATAATCAGTTGGAAAACACAGTTCACTAGTGCCCAATTGGTTTGTTATATCCATATATGGCCCTAGATTTGAAATGGAAATATGTTGATATAGATTTCATTTTTGGATTACTAAGGTCGCATCATTGTTGTGATGCAGATTTTATAGTGTTAGAGAAACTAATGATATAATCCCTGTTCAATAAAATAAAGGATACATACACTATTGATGATTTAAGAAGACTATATGTCTATGAGATCATGTGGATACATGGGGTCTCATGTAAAAACATTTCATATTGGCAATCTCATTTCACGTAATGTTTCTAGTGGGGGTTGGAGAAGGATGTGGGTACACATGTGGTTCAGAGAATAGCCTTTCACCCTCAGACCGATGGCTAATAATCATAGTCGATACATTCTTTCGAGTATTTGTTTTGTACTTGTATCCTTTATTTTAGTGATTCTATGTAGAAACATATGAATATAATCAATCATTCCATAAATAAAATATTTTAAGAGATGATTTAGATGGATCCCTATGAAACCATGTATGTTTGGTCATTCCATTCATCACTAATATAGATAGTGGCAGGTGAGGAATAAATACCAGGTTCTCATCTAATCTAGGAGACATTGGAACATGTTTAGTGATCAATAAGTGTATTTATATAACATTGTCTAGATATAAATCCTAGGATGCCCATTCTCAACAACCATTATAGTTCGAACTCAAGGATCATGATTTCTTATGGGTGTCTTATATAATTGGAAATATATGGATAAAGTGTAAATATAAGTTGACTACAGATTATGTTTACCCCTTTGAGAATCTTGATAGGGTTGGGATAGTAACATATTGGGTTGTATTACTATGGAGGTAGCATTCCATACATGATGTCTTCCACATTTCATGGAATTTCCATTGGCATGAGGACATGTACCATACATTTTTACAAATTTAGTAGAGTTATATGTTGATTCTTGTTTTGGAGAGTACCATATACGCATTATTGAACAAATAATTATGGATTTTCGAGACCGGTGTGTCCCTTTAGTAGGGGTATTATGGTTACACAACCAAGTAATTAACGTGACTTGGGTACATGAAACTGACTTATATTACAAGTGGATATAGTTATCCTCATATGGTGTATTCCCACATATTTGTGTGGAACATGGGTATATGTTTCATTGAAGGGGAATATTTTAAGATCCAAATTTTCTTATAAGATATTGTTTATTTTATTTTTCACACAATGAAGTTGATTACAAATTTTTGGCTTAAATAATGAGCCAGGGTAAGGGTTGGTTGGGTATATTAAGAATTAAATAGGTAGAAGAGATGTAGGATGACTATATAATATTTACATGCCTAGTAATTCAAATACATGACACATTTTAATTTTATAATATTTAATGTTCTATCCAATATTCTTCATGACATATATATGGATTTTCCCAGTTAAGCATACCCTGATATTAACATGAAGTGTGATGCATTTAATTTTTGGTTATATTATACAGTAATGTTTTCAATAATGCTTCAAGGCATCATATTTTTTTTGGAAAAAATCCAGCACCACCTACCTCCCTCACACATCCTCATAAATGTATTAATATGATAGGTTCTACGATTTCATTTCCTTACCTAACATTGGAGATATGCAGGACTTATTTGATGCTTACTTGTAAGACATGTATTCCTCTACCACCATTATCTGTTTTTATTCACCTCGATGTAACTACCTTATTTCAAACTCATATCTATAATTTTCAAGGAATTGATATATTATTTTTTTATTTTTCAATCCAAAACAAACTAAATATTGATTCGATATTTGGTGAGTTATATAAACATAAGGTAGGTGATCTATGATTCTTACCTGAAGTCATTATTTTCTATATACATACACCATTGTGCCTACCATTATTTTATCAGGATTTTCTATATAATTCATATTCCATGATTAAAATCATCATAATCATGTTCTATAGCCTCTAAATATTTTTTTAATCATGTCATAGGAGGTTGTAACCTACATGACTTACACCCCATAAAAGTTATGTTATTATATTCTAGGAGGGAATTTGTATTACTATGTACACCACCGTTCGGGGTTTCTTTCTCTTGAACATTATAAAGGTAAGTGATATAATTGAATGAACGATTTTTAATGAATATTTTATCATATTATCACTTTAATCCTCTAATCTAAGTGCCCCAATTAATTAATTAATCTATAAAAATTTAATTGTAAATTATATTTATACATATCACATGGACTAATTATTTATCAATGAATTGAATATGGTTTCTTTTCCTTTGACTTCATTTTCATGGTTATAATTTTTTTATGTATTGAAACTAATAATTAAATATGAAATGAAATAAATGGTTCCATATCCTCTTATCCTCAACACATGGTAAGAAAGGCAATAGAATGAATAATTTTACTAATTAAAAGGAATAGGTATCACATGGACTGGATTAAAAATTGAATTATGTATAGGGTTCATATTTAATATGGATGTATTCATCATTATATGAGTGGTTAGACTTGAGAAAACATTGGATTCTATATGAAATACATTGATCACTAATACGATGACATTTGGATTCATGGATTCTGGATTTCTAGGGAGATACCCACCCTAGAATTTGGTCCTTATCTACTTGCTGATTCTCAAAATGATATTGTATAATCCATACATTATATTAATGATATTAGGTATACATGGATATGATAATTGAATATAGATTTCTATATATAGAAATGTTATCCATGGATACACCCATTGGTGTAGTCATTTATTATTATGTTTCATCCAGTATAAGATATTTTAATTATGTTAGAATCGTATTACAACATTATTAGTTGGTAATTACCATGGATTCTATATTATTATTATTATTATTATTATTATTATTATTATTATTATAGGATTCCTTTATATCACTTTTGATCATATTCACTCTATATTATAAAATGGAACATGATTAATTAAATGTTTACATGGTCATACACCAGTTGAGGATGTGGAAGATATTAGGTTATTAACATTATATTATTACCTTACATTAACTTATAACTATGAACTATTAGATTATATTTCCTTTACTGGATAGTTTAGACAACATTGGTGGTGGTTAATATAGGTTTATCTAACTCTCTATCTAGGATTCCATTGGTACTGTAGAATATTAATTATTTTTAAGTGTTTATAAAGGAAAGCATCATAATTTGGAAACCTGATATTATATGATTTTATAGGTATAGAGGTTGGTAGTAGATATTTGGTCCAATGAATGGGTTGGTGGATATTTTTTCCATTCTTTTGACTCTTTTTTGTAGCATATATTTCCTTGTCCCATGTATTCCTGGTTTATAGTTTTCTAGAGACATGACATAAATTTTAGTCATCTTTGTCTAACGATTTAGTTTCAATATTTGATTATTACTTTTAGATTACTCATTTATTTAATCATTGTTATATTGCATATGGTATGGATGGTAACTAATCTAGTGTTTATACTATATATTTCTAATATTCTATCTATTAGTGTTTCGTCCACTCTTTACCTACTATTATTTATCCATTTATTACTCTGGTAAATAAGGGAATAATCTCCCACGAACACACCCTATGTATTTACTACTATCTAAAATCCCCCAAAATATAAAGAGGCACAATTAAGTACTTGTAGCAAGCTAGAATAGGTCTCCGTTGAGTGGCACCTGGGTCAGGTAGTCAAAAAATGAAATGTTGTGAAATTGAAAATTGAATAGATTTATTAAAATTATTATATGTGATATCAAATTTGAATATCTTTTTTTCACACACCGTCCCATTCTCTAAGACCTCCCTTAAATAATGTTTTCTAATTTATATATACATTGAACTAATATTGAAAAAATTATTCCCAGAAAAATAGATCATGAAATTACAAGAACATTAAAAATAAATATACGAATAGAATATTCAATATTCATTTTTTCAGGACCTCTAAAAAATGTCATCTTTTATATATTTAGTTAAAGCTATGTATTCTTTCTTATTAATGGAAAATGAAAAAACTAAATAAATATTAAATTTCATGGACAATGGTCCACTATATGAAAGAATCATAAATATAGTAGTTGATTTATGATTGTCAAAATTATTAGCGTAATCTGAATAACTAAACTAGAATAAATCATAATTATAATAATTGTAAAATACTTATAGAATTAATAAATAATAATACATATACACATACATGGGGATCCATTTCAATGCATTCCAGTCTTGTTTCCCAGGTTTTCCCATTAAAATTGAAAAAAATTTAATGGAAAAAATGAAATATAAATTATTCAATGAAACTTATAATATATAAGAATACTAACTATATTATGATATCAAATATTATTCACAAAATCTACCTCATTTATATTGTTCCGGGATTGGATAATGGATAAGTGATTGTGTTATCCAAAAATAATGATAAGAGGTTTAGGATGATCAAATGGATACAAAAATAAATTAAATCTATCATAAATGTGTGATGAAAAGTATAAGACCCTATACCCTTTATATCAAATGATTTCTTATCCCAAAATTTATTTTTCATTGCCAATTGTTTTTATATAATAAAGTAATTTATGTAGGATCATAACATGATTATTCAGCCATATATTTTTACAATTAAGAATCATGTTATCTACATATAAAATAATTTCAATCATTTTATGTTTAATTAGAATTAAATAAAAACATGAATAATGTATTCTTTTATTATATCAATTTTCAAAAAAATAATCAAACTATTTATATAATTGGATTAATGAATTTGTATGTTTGTACCTAGATTTTTTTAATTAAATTTTATATGAGGATTTAAATGTTTGTAAAACGCATCAACTGTATTCATGTAATTACTTACATTAAAATTGATAATAAAAAATATATAGCATTAACAACTAGATATTCAATATATAAATTATAATTATCATGAAAATCAAGAATAATCCTCATATATGAATAATTCATGGTAGGGTTCAAAATATCTGCATTATCCCTCCCTTAAAATTGAATATTCCCATTTAGAACGTAATGAATAATTATAAATAGTATTCAAATCCCTAGTACAAAAGTCATTCGATTTAAAATTACATTTGAAACTAATTACATTAGAATTTTCATGTTTAGTTACAATGGACAATGTATGATTTTTAAGAACAGAATTAATTAGGTATTTCTTACCAAAAGACAAATGATTGGATTATAGGACTTCATATATTTATTATATTGTTTTGGTTTATAATATTTACTATCCTGTGAAACATTAAAATTTTAAGTGGAACCATCAACATGAATGAACCATGAATGGGGTCTAATGGTTTTCTCAACTCTATCTCAGGTCAACTGGTAATTCTTAAGATGAAAAAATCCCTGAATATGTGATTCAAAATCTTAATTACACTAAATTTTAACATTATATTGAAAATATATATATTACATGAAATGATTATCACCCATTGGTTCGGGTGTTGTAGTTCCTTTTGGATAAACACAATTCTATTTGGGAAAGATATGACCATAAGATACAACATCATTAATAATTTTGTACAGATAGTAATTCAATTTTTAAATCATAACTAAATAACATATAACACCATCAAGATAACTAAAAAATTTATGATTTACAATCCTCAGTTCCATATTATCATTATTAGTGTGAGCATACATTTTCATCAAAAATTATCTAAACTCTTTAAAAATATTTTGTTTCACTATGGTGATTCTTTTAGATTCCTCAATAGAATTGGTTATAGGATGGTAATAATTAATTACGTACACTATCATGGGGAATATATCTACCAAAATGAAATTTGGAAAATGTGAGTATGATATAATGAATCTTATTCTCTCCCAAATATTTATGTTTATGAACAAAACATATCCATTATATTGAAGGAATTCAAGAGATGTATGGTTTCTAGGATCCCATTTAGAATAATTTTAATTAATAAAAAATACATTCATCACATAATATAACCCATTTTTATCCTAATAGAATTAAACCTTCTATTTGATTGATTCTCAGAACTCATTTTTTATTTGAAAAATGTATAAATGATTTTAGTATTGTGTTATAGTATATAAATATAGAACATATATGATTAGTAATCCATAATGTTCCCAATGTAATAACATCCTCCTTTGGAGGCAGTACTAGATGGTCTACATAGTATAGAGTGGAACTACATAAGGGGATTCCATGATTTGTGCATAGAATTATTGAAAATATCACATTTGGATTAACTATACACATAATACTCACAAAAAAGGTAATTTCTAGGGGTGATATCAGATAAATTACATTATTTATTAAGTAAATCCAACCCCTTGGAACTTACACAGTGAATATATATATTCCACAAGATAATGTTATCAAAGTATAAGAAATATGAGGTACTCAATTTCTTTACATGTTCCTTACCATCCATAACATATAGTCTATTTAATAGGGTCCCTTTATCATGATAAGTAAACCACATGTGATTTTCATGCTTCTATAGTGTGAACTAATAGGTGTGACATTTATGTCATGAAATAATATGGAAATATGGTTTTATTTCAATTTTCGTACCCATTTATCCTTATCCCGAAGATTTTATATTCATGTAATGAATTTATATTGAAATATACTCAGGATTATGAAAATAAATATGGTTACCTAGTTACACATTACTATACTGTACCATTACTAAATTTATGAAGTACCATATAATCTGATACATATCAAAATAGTGTCATGAATTACAACTCTACATTTCATAAATAAAATTGTCAAACACATTTAACACATTAGATGAATGAATTTTATTATCCAACAACATGTATTAATCCTTATTATATATGTATTTTTATTAAAAAAATTTAACATAATGTTTCCATGTTACATAATTTTGAAAAAATTGCAATAATCTATAGAATATTTTATCTATACACGGAATGATTTTTACCTATCCTTGTCTCCCTAGGTTCCTTCCAACCTCTAATATTTAATCCCCCATCTTATATCTTAATAGAAAAATGATTGTAAATTTATATAGACAACAATCCAAATTTGACCTCATATTGAAAAAAACATACCTATTATACGTCATATATTCATCAACAGAACAAGATGACTCATCCAAAGGTGTCAAAAAAATAAGAGTTCGTTTCTCATCACCTATATTTAACTATATTTATATAAATTAATTATGATTATAAAAAATTTATAAACCTGTTCATTAGATGTAGTTATTTTATTCATATTTATAGTATAAAATCTCGGTGTTATTATAAGTTTCCAAAAAAATATTTTTTCTCATAAAATGATTCCAATATTGACCAGATTTTAGAAGTAGTATACTCACAATAAACCTCTCAATTTACAATATCAAAAAAAATAAGGATACAAGATTTATAAAGAACTAAATTATAGATATATACATAGGTAATAGTTTACTATTCATCATTGAACACAGCTACAGAATAATTTTTTGGACTAAAGAGAGAATCAAAAAGCACGCTGTGGTTAAGAAGTGTGATAATCTTCATCTTCTAGATATTAAAATAAATTTTAATAACAAATTTTCCCATAACGTGTATTATAGGACCCATTGATATGAATTATATTGCTTTGACACCAATTGTTTTAGTAAGTGTTTTGTGGAATCCCTTAAGAACATCTAAGAGGCCCTTATTTATATATGTGGTTAAGATTCATATAAATACTTTATTTCATTAAAATATAATGATTAGGTAAAATTATGGGAAAAATAAAATGCCCCTATTTCAAAATGAAAAAAATATAATTGAAAGAACAAGACATAAAATGGTATTTAGTTTACATTGATCATGTCATCATATTTAGAACACCACCACCAGCATTCATTATTATGAAAAGTAGGAATACATGTATTTAAGATATGGAAGTAGTAAAAGGCCAAATAATCTTTTCTAGGAAGAAATTCCTATAAAACAATGTGCTGATGACCAAATACATTACATAGATTTTGATCAGATGTTCATAGATGGAATAAGGCAATATACTCAAATGCATAAAGGATATAGAAACATAAACTAGAAAATAATAAGGATTTACTTATCAATCAAGATCAAATTTTAAAAGTCCTATTTATAAAAAAAATAATGTGAATAATTATTATCTTACAATTTATATATATATATTTAATCATCCAAATTCACTGATTCCCACTTTTATTGAAATCCTCCTGTGCAATACTCTAGAAATAGTGGATGTATGCGAGAACATTTTATATAGATGTAGTAATGAATCATATCCAATATACTCGTTCAAAAATATATCGATTTTTCTTGAAAAAATATAGGGATTCCTCTCCATATATATCACAAGAACCATAATTAAGAATCTAAATAAAAAAATGATCAGTTTTTTCATTAACATAATAACAACTTATATGTACGAAAAGGGAACACATTGAGACATTGGATCAAAATGATCAGTGGTTTCGAATTCGACATCTAAAAAAATTCTTATTAAAAATAAAAAAATAATTTCATAGTGATAATAGGGAATGGAACAACATAAAATTTGCATTAAAACCTTGAAATAAGAAAAAAAAATTAGTGGATAACACCATCATGAACATATGGAATTTAACTGTAAACACAAGAAGATACATATATTACAACCTTTAAATATCCGTTTCACCAGAAAAATCTAGATACTCTTTATGTTCACTCGATTGAATTGGTTTTGGTTTTATGATAGAATTTATATAGTTATATTATTACTCACCTTTACTTCCCTACCATTCATGGTAATGTGTCCCTGGGTTGTTGTTATATGTTTTCACTAGACAAATTCCCATCCATTTATCTATCTATTACTGGTTTAATTGGCCTATAATTTGTTATGCCTATATATCACCATCATTATCCAGATTTGGTTCCCCAATAATATAAATTTTAAACTCTATTTTTATGAGTGACTGGATTTTTTGGGTGATAGGACCCTGGATGGGGTTCTAGTTTCCATGAGAGGGATGATTAGAAGGATATGTTTTGAGGGCCTCCTTGGTTCACTAGAGAAGGAGTAGCTAGAGGGGTTAATGTGGAGGAAAGTTTAAATTTTTTTCACTATTATATTATTATGGTTATTAGTATTTTGATTATTATTAATGATGTATATAACTGATACCTATTGTATAGAGGGTCTCTAAAGACACATAGCTGATTTGAATCCCTATTAAGAGTGTAACAACCTTTGTTTTAGGTTTATCACCCTTTTATTATTTATTTTAATGTAATATATTATATAGGATGAGTTTTATGATATTTTATATAGTTTTTGAATGTTTTTAAAGTGATTTTAGGGGTTATCAATTTGACCATTTTTAGTGGATACCATGAATCTTATTTCAAAATTTTTTTAAATATTAAGGGAGTCACTGGGTGTGCACATGGTTTTTCGAAAACACGAGAGATCTAGGAGAAACTGTTAAAGTAGTTATAGTAGTAAGAAGATATGTTGGAACATTATTTTTATAAATATGTTGTACAACAATATGAGATATTGGTATTGAGATAGTATCATTCAAAACATTTTTCAAACTATGTGGCTTGACTCTAAACCATGTATTAAATGATATAATAATTATACATTCACTCGACTATTAGACCCTTACCCAGTTTTTTTCATCATGTAGGATCTAAAAATCATATCATTCCATAATAATTAGTTGAGGTTACATTTCATCCATAAGTCAATTTTGATAGATCATATTGAATTGGATATCCAGAGTCAACTATGATTCTATGCTTTCATTTTTTCTCTTTTGATCTCCCCATCCCCTCCCACCCTATTTATTAAATATATTCCATTATAGATACATCATTTTTATATTATGTGTTTCTACAAGATGTTTAATGGATCTATTGAATGATATAGACTTCAAACGTAGATCTAGAGGTTTTATTATGCCATTGAAAATTTTTATCTCCCATTGAGAGTTGGATGGATTCTCTCTATTAAAAGAACACTCTAGAAAATAATCGACTAGTTTAATGTGGTATATATTCATATAATTTAAAAGGAACCACTATAATATTTTTTATGGTAACCCATTTGTTTTATTATTATGAAATATATAAATTTGAATGGAATTTAAAACCCCCCATGATTTATAATATTTAATTTTATTTTAAAAATTATTGATTAATTTTAATGATTGAATCATGTTTTCTGACATTTATTATATTGAAGAAATTATCATTGATTAATGATTTGATATGAAAACATGGAATACATTTTTTTTCATGCATTCATTTTTTTACATAACCATGAATAATTGGTTTGGTTCTAGTCTAGAGGGATATATAGATTGTTAACCATGTGAAAACATGGTGGATTAGTGAGTAACCCCTCATTAGTATGGGAATTTCACCTAAAAACTATGTTTGTGAAACTGAATGGTTTGGATTTGGGTATTATATTTATTATTTAATGGATAATTTTTCTAAATTTAAATTTAATAAATTTGAATTGATAATTTTTTTGATGATCAATTGTTTTATAAATTATATTTTGAACTTTGAGGAAATGTCATCTTATCCTATTAGAATTATTTTATTATTATTTGTGGGAAATCCTACTATCAATGACTACTCACCCCTAATATATAATCATTTTTGTGTATAAAGTGTTTTTTCTTCATGATAATGATTCAAGAATGGTCTTGTTCTCATATAGTGGAGAATCATGGTGCAATATCCTAAGGTTATTGTTTAGATCATGGAGTTTTCTCTAAAAGTGAGGTTATATTGATGCCACGTTGGGGATGATTCATGATGGATACTCTTGGTTTCCATATTTCAATTTTTAAAAATGTTTAATAATACTCTAATTTTATTATCTTATTGGTTGAAATTTTATTTCAATTTCTATTATTGGTGAATTATATAGTTGGTTTGGTGGTTAAAATAGTGTCTTGACATGTTTTAATGGTTAAAGCATAATATTTACAAATAATTATTATTCAATTCCCTAGAATTTATAAAAAGCTTTTAATGTATTTGGTTCGTCACCTATGTTCATTAGTACATCTTTATGAGCCCAATATAATGGGTTTGGTGAAGATGTTAGAAATGGTAATATTTTTGGTTGGTTAATAATTATGAAATGGTATTAAGGATATAGGAAATCTCATAAAATGAAATGTACTGCATAAATATTTGTTTCTAACCACTTTTTATTGAACATAATGTTACTAGGGTAGTACATGTACTAAAATTAATCAAAGAAACCTCAAGAGATATCTACATCTCATTATCATTTTTAGCTAAAAACCATATCATATTAATCAATAATAAGTGTATTTCCCATAATTATTGAATTGATAATATTATGTTTGGTTATTATTATACATTTTGAATATTGATTGTTTCTTATATTAATTTTTAATATTCTAAACATTCAGTTTATAATGTGTGATGACTATGTGGCGTATTTTTATATCTATGATTTACTGGAACTTGTTAAATGATGTCAAAACCTTGGAGAAGAGGCCATATATAATTATGTTTCATTGAGGTCTTATGTTAACCATAAGATTGTTCATATCATTGTTCAATCAATTTATAAGTGAAATAAAATTGATAAACCATGAATTTTTTTTCATTCTATGAAATTTCATAAATAAAATACATAAATAATTCATTATGATTCTATACATGAAAAAGAAAAAGTTTTTATAATAGAATGAATCCAATGATTGATTCCCTTGGAACCTTGAAAGATATAAAATACAAGATAGTTGTAAAAATGATGAAGGATTTTTACACAAATGGTGTTATTTAGTAGTAAATATTAATATTGACCAAAGCATTACTAGTGTGGACATTTAAAAATTATTCAAAAAAACTCTACCCACACCTTCAAGATACCTAAACAAAAAATGTGTTCATAATAATAAAATAAAAAATATAATTAATGGGGTAATCAACTGTGTTTATGAACCTAAATAGTTTTTCTCAAAAGTTATAAACTAGGATATCAATAAAAAACAATATTCTTTCATTACTATGAATAAAAATGTATTCCATGAATGATTTTTATGAAATAATAATTATATAGAGACAATTATTAGGTATATAATGGTGGAAATGTATATACCTATAAAGATTAATTGAATAAGTATATTTATCTCCATATAAATAAGTTGGAACTCTAAAGTATGGAATAAATAGAAGAGGAAATAAAATTTTCTAGGTGGGGGAGAATCTAAAAACCAACCCACTAGATCATTGAACATTCTTACAAGACCCAAAAGTAAGTATATATGTCTCCAATTTCATTCATTCTAGAATATAATTAATTATAAGATTTTATATATTTAACATTATTATCATTGTTCTACTAATAAATCTAATAAAAAATAAATTTCATGTTTACCAATCATATTATGATACAAATGGATGATTATAATAAAACCATTCACATCCTTAAGAATCTTTTGAGCCAATGAGATTCTAGGTACACAAAAAATATTTATCAAAAGAAATCACATCATAATAAATATGGAATATTAAGAGTGATTAATAGGTTTTATGGTATTAAGTAGATATCCACCGAATTCCAATATGATTATTTGAAAATTCAAGATAAAATTATAATTTACTTGAATTTAATAATATTACTTTTTTATACTTATTTATTTAACAGTTTTATTTATTTACACTGCATTACTAAATTGAGTTTGAATATTGATATGATATGACACCTGATAAGTATTGTAACACCACATGGGTAGTGAGAGTGATTAATATTTATATGTCCATAATTTCTTATAAATTTAGATAGTGTCCAATGGTATAGGGACAATTCTATTTTGGACATGGATGAATTTGATTTGATCTTGGGAATAGATTTATTAGTTTCTTTCATGGACCATATTTATAATTATTTATGATGGTAAATAATACTTTTCATAATTTCAAATTTTATCTTATTAATGGTTTTTATGAAGGGAGGTTTTGAAATATAAGACCTAAAGCTCAAAAGGATGGGAATATTTCTTATCAATTAGCATAATTAACCATATAGTATAATGAAATTATTTATCCTAGAAACATTCCTACCCTTATAGATCAATATACAGATGTGGTCTTTGATTTTTTTTCCACCTGAAAGGGAATTCAAATTTTTTATTTATCACTTTTTGATGAAAAAACATATTTTCCGACCTTCATATATAATTGAACCAATTATATTTATATAATTGAAGGTTAAATTGGAATTCTAATAATATAATTATTTTATAACACCAATCAATACACGTTGGGCATCCATTATTCAATTTTCAAGATTATTTTTGATACATTGTTACATTGTGTTGATTATTTTATATAGAATCGGGTTATAATAATGAATATATATCCACAAACTTATATTTATACCCTTTTTATCAATTTAAGGTATCCCAATGGTTATCCTAAATTCATATATACCCATGTTCTCGCTATTATCAGGAAATGAAACATTATACATATAAAAAAGCATGTAGTGGTCGTTTCATCCATTTTAAAATTGTGGTCATTCTATTTGGTATCAAAATAATGTAATGGTTTTCATTCCATTGATGAATCATGTAATTTAGTAGGAACTTGACTATTTTCTATATTATTTATTATTAACATTCAGGTGTATATTCAAACATATATGTAATAAGAATAACATTGAGATATTTTGTTGAGTATTTAGTGATAAAATTAATTATATTAAAAATAATCTAAATATGATTTATTGATAATTTTATTTTTTTTCATGGTCCATGTCATTTTTGTGAAACATAGATATGTATCCCTTGTAAGGATATTATTTTTCTTACTAGAAACCACCAAAAATAGTATTTGAGATATAAATTTTTTTGGGCTTACTAAGTTACCATAAATATTTATTTGGTAATTCTTATGAAATTCATATCTAATGAAAATTATTATTTTAATGGTACGTCTATTTCATTGGAGTGATGATTTTCAAAAATCCTTTTTTGATCATAATTAATTTTTACTTCTAAAAAATTACAATTTTTATATAACGTGGGAATGATTATGTGTTCTTTTGTGATGAATATTGATATTGACTAGATAATAATTTAATTTATTTGGAATATGTTTAATATTTTCATAATAATATTTTTGAATTCATGAAAATAATTATATAAAAAATTAATTAGAATAAAAATTATTAGAGAATTATTTGAAAACATGGTTTCATTATCTCTTTGTTGAGAATTTCCCTTCATTCACAGATCATAAGAGTTAAAAGAACATCTTTTCTCCAATAGATTTAAATTTTATACAAATATGATTGATGGGATAACTCCACATGTCTAACCCTGAAAATATTTATACACATGGAAAATGAAATTATGTGTGTGATTATTAAAGATGGAATTAGTATAATAAAATATCCAACTTTGAATGTGGTCATTTTTTGTGTATATAGTTATTGAGATGCAATTAGATTACTCAGAGAAAAAATATGTTTCATTTTTCTATATAGTTATTCTTATACATGACATGTTTTACAAAATCATGGATTCATAATGATTGAATGTAGGGTTCATTTCTGTGATATAATAACATAATTGGGGGACACCATTTATTGATGGAAACAAGATAAAAACACTATATTTATTTTTCATCATCAAATTCTCATTCCACAATAATGTCTAGTGAAAATTATATCTACATATAACCAATTGAAATGGGTTATTAATATTAAGATTTAGTTTATGTATATGGTTTTGAGAACCCATTTTTTGTTGCCATAAAATGAAAAAAATGGATGCAATATGTCTTTGGATACCTCACTAGTCAATAGGAAAAGACTGACCACTAATAACTTGTTTATACGTTTTAGTCATTAAATATTCATGTAGAAAAATGGGAAAAATATTACATTTCCTACTAGGGGGAATGTTTTTCCCAAATATGATAGTATATTTTTTCATACTAAGGGCCTTGCCATAAACCCCTTTATAGAGAGAGGGATAGAGAATTTTTTAGGTTTAAAATATTTCATTTATACCCATGTTAGAAAGGATAATATCATCAGAATATATAAGATTCATGGGAGCATTTACATTCATAGAAACATTAATGGGATTGGGTTTTGTCTGCTCCACAAGATACGAGAGGTGGAAACAAAGATAATCATCCACAATAGGGAAAATAATGACAGATAAGGGGTCAAATTTCCATACATATTTGGTGCCTTTGATGTATCCTTTGTAAGAGCTATTAGAAATTATGGAAATAAGGGCCAAATTGAATTGTCTTCTAATTGTAGTAATAATGAATCATTAAAACCAAATCCATGAAAAACAAGAAGATAAAGCTCCATTCCACAGTACCAAAATAAATTTTAATGTAATGTTTATTCGAAATATTACTCCCCCTGTAAATATTTATTATAGTGTTTACACACTCCAAATCAAGACATATATAATCTAGTATGAATTTACCCTTAATAAAACCAAATTAGTTCTAAGAGATAATTTTTACTATGATAGTTAAAAGTCTATTGTCAATGATTTTGGGGATGATTTTATACTAGAAGATAATGAGAGAAAGGGTTCTAAACAAGTAGACCTCAAAAGAATTTTCCCTAATTGGAATCAATGAACAAAATTGTTCATTAAAACCATGATAGAGGACACCATTGGAGAATAGGGATTTTACATGTTCAGAAACATCAAATTGGATAATATCATAATAATATTGAACGAAACAATTATTAAAACAGTCAGGACCCAGAGTACTATTAAGATTAAATCTAAAGATAGTATATTTAATTTCAGGATCAAGATGTATGGTTAGAAGGAATGTGTTATCTTCATAATTAACCATATTTTGAAGGACCCCCTCTAATGGGTAATTGTTATTTTCTGGACCATTAAATAAATATTCAAAGTATGATTCATTATAACTGAAAATATAATCCTTATTGTCTAAGAGTTTGTCCCTATCTTTTATTATATATATTGGTCTTTAGGCTTTATTGACTCAATAAATAGAGTTATAGGACTTATTGTGTATGTCAACATCTGATAAAAATTTAAATTTAAATGTTTGTTTCATCTTGTTCTATTTAATGGTTATAGAAGAGTTAGTTTTATCAAAACATGAATTTCTTGATTTGGATCCATATTGAAATCAGAGCAGCTGTTATTGTTTTGTTGTTCTTTAAGATCATCCTCAAGAAGAAGGATTCAATTGTTTATTTGTTTGGTTATAGAAATGAACCAACTTTATAGAATCTGTTTAAGGTATTTTAGAATAACAAAACAACAAAGTCATCATTGTAATGTGACTTAAAAAACTATATATTTTTCATGATATCAGTGTATTCAACATTAGAAAAGCACACATTTATAATCCTGAAAGGTAGATAGGGGTACATATTTTTGATAGACACATTGACCAAGATGGGATGTTGGTCAGAGTATATCTTTTGGAGGGTAGTTTTATAGATATTATCCCATAGTTTTTTGAAATATTGTATTTTTAATAGTTTAACTTCATTGATATCTGGTGTAACACGGAAATTAATGTTTTAACAAACTATAATATACAATTAATATTATTATTTGAATAACATTATAAAAACCTATATGTTTAACATGGAAATTTGAGAATAAATAATTTTTAAAAAATTAAATGTAAGGGTTTTACATAATGTAACTATATTGATAAAAAGTACTTATATTCTTGGGAAATCATTATAAGACTCGAAAATATTTTTTTTCTAAAAAATGTTTTTTTAAAAAATAATTTATTTTATTCTTATATAAACATTATATGAAATAATAATATAATTTTTATGATTCATCATATAATAATTATATTAGAGTAAATTTTTGATAATTTTCAGAAAATATATTTATTTTAGTGAATAATTAAAAGAACATGTTTTTATGAAAAGTTATATTTTCATGAAAATCATTTAAAAACATAAAAATTGTCCTTAGAAGGGTTTAAATAAATAATAAAATTATATTATGAATAATATAAATTATTTTAATTTGATCAATTTTATGTTTAATTTTGATTTTAAATATTTTTAATCTCATGTGACATTTTTTATTCAGAAAACTAATTTTCGTCACATCGGCAGGTTTAATTTAAAAATAAAATTTATACTTAATTGAATGGAATTATAAAAAAATGGTCTAATATTTTTGGAACCAAATTAATTTACATTATATAATAATTTCAACCTTATTTTTGTTCAAAATTAATAGTAAAAATAATTAAAATTTATTATTGCTTTGAAGTATAAAATGATTTTATGTAGTGGTTAAACTAAAAAGATAAGGGTAATATTTAAATTAGAACTTGTCAATATTATTTTCTATTTCAATAATAGAACCTTATAAAATACTATGTACGAATATATAGTTGTTTGATATCATTTTCCATAAGAATCACTTTATCAATTTGGATTATTTTTGGGAAATTTTCATGTAGTTTCAATGTGGGTTCCATTCCCAATTTAGGAAAGGGCACATCAATCCTCACCTATTCACAATTTATAAGCACATTATTTTTCCTTGAACTCCCTATAAATATTCATTATATATATAAAAACATCATATATTTCATATATTTATTTTTAAACCCTTTAGGATGAAAATTATTGATGACCTAGGGAGGTTGTCAGAAGAAGATGTATTGTTCCCAACTAAGTGTTTTTATTTTATTTTTTCTTGAAAATAATTCATACAATAATAATATATAATTATATAATAAAATATTAATATAAAATATCTATATATGTTATAATTTTATTTTAATAACATATATAAATCTCTTATTCATCAAATAGGAATCAAATTTCATGATTGTGTGTACGGTGGAAAATCGCATCATGAATTGATGTAACTCATTTTCCATTACCACATATTAAAAAATAAAAATACGATGGATTTAAATTATATATATGATATTTACAAATTATTATTATTTTTGGAATTATAATTTCACATCTACCTGAAATCATTTCATTACATGGGAATTAGATAACATCTCTTGTGTGTATGGAAGACTACTGCCTCACGAAGCGATATGAATCATTTTTCACACATGCTTTACAAGAATGGTAATAATGATAAAATTAATTAATATATGTGATATATATATATAAAATAATACTTATTTGGTTAATTTTATTTATTATTTACTTACATTCATTCCATCTATAAAAAATGGAAGTATTTTTTGTTCATTCTTACAACCTACCATATCTATGAGTGGTGTATTTCATCTTTCTTACTCTAACATTTTTGAATGATTTAATATATATATATAATGAAAATATATTATATTAATATCATGGAAGAAAATATGAATATAATTGAATTACTATCAATGTTTAAGGACTAAAAATTATGATGGATAACATACATGAGAAATATTTTTATTTATTACAATAAATAATGATTTGAAAAAAAATTGTTAAAAAAATATTAATAAATCATTATAATTAAATAATATATAGTAATATATATACATTTGAGTATGGTTCATTAATATATTTATAATAATCCTTTATTTATTATACACTATCTTAAAATGTTTACAAAGAGATTAAATACTTGAGATAGAGGATTTTTTACTCAAATTACCATCATTAGAGAATATGTTATGTTGAAGACCAATAATATTTTTTGTGGTGTATATATTTCTTATTTGCAATGTTATATCATAAATTTTTTAGAATATTTAATTTTTTAGTGGTATTCATTCATGGGGATTACAATTTATTTGTTACCAAATTGGTAGTGATGTTATTTTAAAATTTTATTTTTTGTCTCCATTTTTTTATTACCATTTAGACGATGATATATTATGATATATACCTCATGAAACTCATGAAAAATACTATCTTATAGAAATTTATTTAGAATAAATGTGTTCAGTTAATTTCCCAATCTTTAATCCCTCAACATATCAAAAATATATTTTATGGTAAAAACGACATTATCAATCTATTTGGTTGAAAAATAATATTTTTTAATGTACATATTCTCATATACTATTTTATGTAAATTTTTTACTAATATATAATTATTTTTAATTAAATTATTTATCATTTTTATACACATAAAAAATAAAAATGTATCATATTTTTAT
Source organism: Viscum album (assembly GCA_963277665.1). Lineage (NCBI taxonomy): Eukaryota > Viridiplantae > Streptophyta > Magnoliopsida > Santalales > Viscaceae > Viscum > Viscum album. The sequence continues at coordinate 2,101,228,941 of OY728140.1, read as the reverse complement.
TTTCCCATGGTGGGAATTTTGACGTTTTACAAAAAATAGAAAATGAATCACTGTTTTTAAAGGTATATTAAATGAATGGAATTTTCTGCCATTATGAAAAATAAATATTTTAAATATTAATTTTCAGTATAAAAGTTAATTTAAAAAATGATAAAATGTTTATTAGAAAATTTTAATTTTGAATTTTTTTTTCTAATGTTGCATAGATATATTTTAAAGACTATTCCATGTTATCTTTCAAAATCATTTTCTTTTTAAGAAAGAATCCACTTATGTTAATCATTATACCAGGCAAGTCTGTCAGGGGGAAAAATCCGCTGACCATTTATTAAAAAAAGAAAAAGAGTACAAAGGGCCGAGCAGTTCCTAAACAAAACACCATAGCATCACCGGATTCCAAACCCTTCAACCTCTCTAACCCATCATCGACATTAACTACCAGTGTTGACATGAAATCACCGGGAACACTTCACGGGCCACAGACCAGACAGGCGAGCATCATACCACAAAATCACAAAAAACCAGCAGAAAACCAAATCACAATTTCAGAATCAATTAACCTGCTGCAAAAACACCACACCAATGAGTTTTATAAATAACTATATGATATAGAAGTCACATATTTATATCTATTACCCAATGATTGGGTACCAATACTCATACTTGGTATAAGTAAAATAAAAACACCAAAAACATTTCCACAACTAAAAATTTATAATTTCGATGAATTTTAATAATTTATCATGGATCCAACTCATAATATAGTAAGCTTATTAGTTAGGATGTGAAATGCTTCATAACCCAAATATCTTAATGAATTTTTATATTTTTTATAAAATAATATTCATTATTATGAGACCATTACCTTTAGTTAACTAGATTTTAAAAAACTCACACATTTGATTCAATGTGGTACTTTAATTGATGATATAGGTTCATGTCCATCCTAAGACAATGTAACACCTAATATATAGGTATTATCATTGATTCATATGTAATTCTTGTAATCTTTAGTACTCAATTTATGTTTTGGATAACTACGTATTTCACCACATGATGTAGGTTCCTATATAATTTCTATGGATCAATCATAATTCATATTGTATGTATTGGATTATGTACTAACATTATTACCTTTAGACCACATATGATTATGGTGTGGTATCATGTAACATTTCATAATAATTCTTCCTAATACATTGGCCTCACCTGTTTATTTCATGGTGTGATTTAGAATTTATTATTATATAGTTTACCAAAATTTAGATAATGTCATGAACATATTAATTGAAATATTATTTGTTTTTATTGAAACATAAATATTGCACATTTTCCACAAAATACTATACAATTGTTTAGAAAACCATGAAAAAATATGAATACTACTTCAAATAAAAAAAAGTATGTACAAAAAGGATATAATTTTTTTTAATAATTTTATCAACAAAATCAAATTCAAGGGACTAAAAATATTTATTTTTTAGTTTTATTTTTAATACTAAAAAATATTATAGTTATAATCTCAACAAAAAATAGCTTCTTCTAAGACAAGTCACATCTCAATATTCATATTCCCCTACTATAAAGAACATAAATTCATTTTATTACCCTTATTGAAATTAATGAAACCAATTTTCCATATTTGGCTGGTATTAGTAATCTCAAATCAACGAATCTACAGTAAATAATCTCTAATTCATTTTAAAGGTAATCACTATCGATAAATGTTTTATTACATCATATATGAAAGCCCCCATAATGTATTTCTATATATTATATCATGAGTTAAAGAAATACATTTAGTGAACTTCAAATAAAATTCTTATAATGTTTTTTGAGCATATCTACATAGGTGAATTAACATCCTTCTCACCCAAGGCCATACTCAACAAAAAATATGATTTATTCCATCTATTCCATTCCATGAATCATACATTGATGAATAATTCATCTCTTAATGCAATTTTATGGTTATCAATATGACTATACCAATTGGTATTTGTAATGATATATATTTCCATTTATCATTTCTTCTCATATAACGTAACATAATAAGATTTTTAAAAAAAATTAAAAATCCATTCTACTACCTTGAATTTTAATAATTTAGAATTTATTTGAATCCATTAATAGTGTGTAATATTAATGATCATAAATAGCCATGTGTAAGTTAAACATATGAATGTACCAATAAATATTTTAACGTAATTCATACTTATATCCTTTTCATCAGCATCTTTACTATGTATTTATCCCATTAATAATGGTTTTGACAAAACTATAATCTCATTTATTAGAAATATTTTATGCATTTACATGGTATATTTTTTTCAGAGATAAAGAGATTCCCAATAGATCTGGTTTTTATTAATCTTAAGTATAAACTCAACTAAAATAGTAAGTACATATTAAATATATTTTCAATTTTGTAGAAAAAAACCATATTATATGGTAATTTCAGTTGAAAATATGATATTATCCATATATACACAAATAATGACTGATGTAGTGTTCACTATTATCATATAAATGTGATTTTACTACTACCATTTTTAGAATTTTATTCTCTTTAGATACAAATCCATATTTCAAATATCGATCTCATTAGGATGTTTTCACCCTGTAGTGATCAATCTTCCACTTAGGCACCTTAATTTCATCTTTATAAAGAAAAAAATCATATGATTTCTTGATGTACACATCTTCCATTAACTAACCATTAATTAATTATAATTTTATACCCATGATATTAATATTAAAACATATTTGAGATATAATATAATGAAATGTCTCAATGGTCTCATGTAAAGACTTGGGGTAAAATGTTTCATCAAAATTTATCCTTTTGTGTTGATAATCCATCCAAAAAAGTGTATATTTATCTATTTAAACCTCTATATTATAGTTTCCCATATTTTTAAAAATTGAATATATTCCAATGATGTTATACACATCATGTTTTGGTACAAGATATCATGAATCCTTATTATCAATTTGGTTTAGTTCTTTATTAATAATATAATTCCATTATATTTTCTCAAATGAGTCATCATTTTTTTGAGTTCCACATCTGAAAGAAGAAAACTATGGCTTGCCTGTTGTATTTTACTTTATGTAAGTATCACTTATATTCTGATATCTAATGATAATTCTAGTGTCAATATGCTTTCCCATTCAAATATTTTCTAAGATGGTATTTTAATTCTCATAATCATTTTTTCGATAAGAAAAAATTTTATAATCAATATGAATTTCAACTTTTTATTTAATTTTTTTGTATATTTAAAATTAATTTTTTCATTAATATTATTATACATGAATTATATTTTTGGTCAATTATTCATTCTCAATGATATTAATTTCTTAACAGTATCGTAGCATCATATATTTTGTTTTTAGTAATGACTAAAAATTTCATTTTGTATGTTGCTATAAAATATCACTTCATTATATTTGTTCTAAAATTTGATACTAGTTATTACTTAACTATTGTAAAATAGTCGAATATTAAACAACATATAGTGTTTAATATTTTAAGCCCTCTATAAATACAATTTATATAGACTCATCTCTTAACTCACCAATAATAAATTAATATTTTGAATGATGCCTCAGTTTTAATATCTTTGATCCAAAAATACATTGAATAATTATGGTCCTTTAGAATGATTATCACCATATAAATAGGGATCTAATGTTTTATTTTAAAAAATTGTTTTTATTTAGGAATTTTATGGTTTGATGTACTCATTCCTTTTTCCATGAATTTCAAAGTATTCAAATAATTCCATATTTTTATATTGACATTGATTTTCAAATCCCACCGTTTAAAAAAATAAAATTTTATTTTCAATAAGTCTCAAATATAATTGAAAACTGATTAATTATTTTTATATATGAGACATTTAAATTATGGAATTAATTATTAGTGGAATGAAAAATATATTTTATGGAATACATATATAGGATTAATCAAAATATTTACATGTTCCCATAAACAACCAAGTGAACAATGTACAGTTGATATTGGGTACAAATTTCCACACATTTGTTGATTTTACTAATGATCATTCCCATTAGTTAAAATTTTTAGATAGTGTTTGTGTATTTTTTCTAGTTATGAATACTTATAAATCCCATATTTAATCAAAATTATCCTTCAATTTAATATTATTTGATGAATTATTATACACCAAATATGTTTTAAACTACCATTTTAATGTATTAGTGTGTTTTTAATTCTACAACATGAAATAAGTTCCCATTATATTTAATTGGAAGTGAAAATTTTAAACCAAGTGTATATATTTTTATGATATACAATTATCATAAAATATGAACTCATTTTAAAAATTAGAATACCCTGATACACTCAAAAAAGTATATTTTTTCCCTAAAAAAATAATAAATTTTTAATATTTATATTATTTTAGAATATAATTTCTTATTTAAATACATAAATATTTATATATTTATTCTTAACCAATTAAATATATCCATATTCTTATTTATCAATATTCTCATTAAAATTCAAATTACTTGTCTTCTTGGAAAGGAAATTGTATTCCATAATTAAAGGTTTATCAAAATTTCTACTTAGTAGAAAAAAATCTAAAAAATGGGTAATCTATTTGACTTTTTTCATCCAGAAATAGTTTTATTATATCAAAATATATTTTAAAGAATAAAAAATTATATTAATAGACTAACAAAAATAATTTATTTCAGGAAGAAAATGCTGAAAATTTCCATCTTTTTTTTAAACCATTCTTATGTAATAATTTGGATATTTTTGTTATAATATTTTTTTTGATATAATAATTATAATATTATCTAAATATTTCATGTAGATACAATTAATACCAAAAACTATATGATTTGTGACCAAAGATTCAATAACATCAAAAATAACCCTAAAATCAATTCCATTCATAATAATTATACTTTTGTATTGGTCATTTTTCATCTTCTTTTTTAGGACTACTATAAAATTATTCCACTACGCCATTTTGATGATATATTTTGAGAGTAAGTTTTATATCATATTTATTTTTTCAAAAATAATCTCATATATATATATATATATGATTACTTCAAATTACTTTTTGACTTTTATGGTGGTAGTATGAATTTTATTTTCTATGCTCACTGCCAATGTTTATCTTCTTCAAAAACATTTAATCAGTAAACTCCACTTTTTAATATCAATGAAATATTGAATAGTTTAATATTGGTAGTTACTAATTTAAACACATATTAACTTATTATATATAATTTATTTTTTAGTCATCATTGAACATTCCCAAATTACAATGATATCATTATTGTAATTGATCGTTAATTTATTCATGAGAATATAATATTAGTTGATCATTATATTTAACTCATCATTATAATCATCAATACGAATGATTGTAGATGTTAAATCATATATTATATTGATTCTTTCAGTATTTTATGCTACAAAAGCTAAAATTCCTTAAATATATCAACATTATCAATATGGATTTTTTCTATCCATCAAGTTAATTTTTAAGAATTTAATTCTCAATCATTATCCAATAAATTTATTCTCATAACATATTTATATTATTTATAATAGTTTATTCCTTATAAAATAAATCTTCTTAGTAAAAAATCACTATTAATTTGAGTACCATCATGTAAAAATGTACAATATGTATAATCTTAATCCATAGACACTCATTGACTGTTTTCATTTAATATTTTTTCATTTTTTATCTTTCATTTATATTAATAGATTAAATAAGAAGATTTATTATATCGATATTTAAATTTATTAATTATATATTATTCATCACATTGGATAGAAATTGATTTATTTTTAATGAATTTCCTCTCTTGAAAGAGGATTTGGGTCCTTCACCATCATTATCTTCGAAACAAATTTATCTTCATTCATTCTCATATCTTAAAAATGTATTTCATATGATTAAATCAACCATTTATTCATATTTAATCTCATCAATAAATATTGAAAATATTATATATATATATATATTTGTTAATCCTTTTAAATTTCACATACTATTCATAAATATATATGGTAACAGTGCATTATATGCCTTCATTACACTCTAAACATTTTTTTATTTGGATAAGGACAATGATGTAATCTCAATTTGAGAAATTAAAACATGAGGAGATTACTTAATAACATTAATTAAAAGATAAATTAGATATATATCATTCATTATTTCTATATATAGAACACTTTTAAATAAAATGTAGAAATAAATATTTTTTTAAAATTTTTATCCAATTAAAATTTCAATGAGAATTATTTAACAGTAAACTATGACTCTAATACTAGATATTAGGATCAGTTGAGTGACTGAACAACAATTAAAATAGAGTTTTAATTTGTGTTGACAATGTTTCTCTTTCAATTATAGATTTTCATGATAATATAATGTGATGATATCTCAAACTATCTTGGTGTAAAATATAGAATGGGTTCAAAATATATTTAACAAGGTTCAACTATAATCTATGAAATAATTTTTTTATAATTATTTGGTTGTTATCCCAATGACACACATGATTTTTTAATATAATAATATGAATGGAAAGAAAATATATTTGAACTCTCAACAACACCCACACTAAAAAACTCATTTATGCATAATAATGAAACAAAAAAAATATATTTATATTTATATATAATAACCACTAAGAAACCTAAAGTATCATAATTTTATCAGGATACTAATATTATTTCTTATTACACAATAATATTGGACTACCTCATTCAATTTATATCACACTCAATAGAAACTAATCCCTTAAATTTCATTCACACATAGAAAAATATCTAGATATTTATAAAAAATTTACAATTATATATATATATATATTCGGGAACTCTCGTGTTTTAGAACCTCAGATTTATAGGTGTTACTGAATGATTATCTACTAAGAACTTCTATATTGTTTAAATAAAAATCAATTTCAAAACATTCCAAAATAACTTCATTGTAAATTAGGTACCAATTTTTTATTTCATGACAATAGTGGTTATGGGATAACAAATTTCAATAGCCATATTTCATGATAAAAATTATCTTGAAATGTGGGGTTATTTTTCTAGTTGTAATATGATTTCATTCCCTCACCATGGTTAAAAAATACTCAATCCATTATTGAAGGGTGATACATATTTCCATGTCGTATGATCTTCGACATCATTATATAGTGAGACACCAAAAAAATTATTTCTCATACAAAATGATATCTTCCTGAAAAATTAGTTCTTACATGCACTACAAGGAAACTGTATTCCTAACATCGTGATCATGTTCCCATTTATATCAATAGGAAAAAACAGTAAACTTAGGTTTTGAATTCTAAAATGGAATATATTCTTCATATTCTAAACATTTATCACTGTAGTGTGGTCTCATGTCCCACAGTGAAATACTTATTTTACATAGATTAGTTTAATATCATTGTGGACATGATTACAACCATTATAGTGTAATTTTTTCTCCTTTCACAAAAATATATCACCATCCTCATAATGTTTTAGTAATTTTCTCGAAGAACCTGGAAGAACATTAACACTCTCCAAACTCTTTATTAAAAAACTTTTTCATGTATAAATTTACCACTTATACAATAAAAGAATAATTATTTAATCCAAGGGACAAACATAATGTTATATTATAGTATAAATATAAAATGTCATTATAGTATGAGATAATTTTATTATGGGTGGAGAATTTAATATCCTGAAACTATTATTTTGAATTACTATATTTTATAATTACACATACATTTTTATTACATCAAGGGGAATATTTTATACAAATTTTTATAACAAATTTATATGTTATTATAAACTCATATATATGTATACATTATAGTAATAATTTTTTTTGAGAAGATATTATTTTTGAAAAATTAACTATATAAGTGTTCTGTTCTTGATAATTATGAGGGCTTTAGAGATTTTAAACTAGAAAATATTATAATTGGGTTATATTTATCATTAACTATTTTAATATTACTTTCATCATATATAGGTTTAAATATTAACTGAAATTTCGAATAAAGAAAATAATTTACACGAACATAAGTATCAATAAAATTTATTATTGCTAATAATGATATCCATTCATATTCAGGGTTTAAAAGAATTTATTTTGATAGTAAAATAATTATGAATATTTATATGTTAAATTAATACTCATAATAATATATTAAACCACAAATTCTTATTTCCATCTTCAAATGATTTTAGAGTGAATCTTTTGTATAATAAGATTTCATCTTTTTGAAACATTATTATGCTAAAGTGGGAGATTTAATAAATTTATAATATAAATAAATTTTATTATTTTTTGTGTTTTTATATTTTTGAATACTAGTTGAAAAGAAATATATTGGATAATATTTAATCTAGATGTTGTAACAGAATTTTGAAAATAAATTTACAATGGATGCTTAACCTATAAGGGTTCACATTATTTGAATTAATTTGTTACGATGAATTATTATTTGAATAGTTTCAATAGGTATGTTTTTCTATAATCATGAAATTATTTATTATACATTGGTGGGGAAAATAATAAGGTATGTTTTAATGCATAATCAATAAAATATAGAACTATGATAAATATATATATGGTTCTAATTAATCAAATATTTGTTTTCAAGTAAATTTAGAACAAAAAATGGGATAAATAATTTAATAATTAATATGTTTTTTTCAAAAAATAAATTTTTTATTCTGATAATTAAAAAATTAGGATTGTTATGATGATGCAATATAGTTTAATCTAGTTATTACATGATATATGTATAGAGGTGATTATTAATTACACATAATCATGTGATGTTTTGAGTAAATATATATTCCTTAATAATATAATTAATATTTGGTTTGGTTAGTCTATATATTATTTTTTTAAGTTATGATTAAAATTAGAGGTTTTAAAAATTATATTTACCTTTTCCAAATTATGGTTATGAAGAGGTTTTTTGGGGGATTATGAGGAGAGGAGGTTTAACAGGAATGATGTGTAAGGGGAATCAAAATGTTGGAGTATAAAATTTTCCAACAATGATATTACATTAATATAAATATTATTGTGTTTCTTTAGGATAATGCAGTTGATGGAAAATGTTTATCCAATGGAAGAATTGAAATTATGTCAGGTTTCATATTATTTATATGTGTATCACCCTTTTATAATTTGTGATATTTGAAAAAAAGTGAAAGTAAATAAATATATACAATTAACTAGATATTTTAATTTATTTATTTTTTGGGGGAATTAAAATTTTATGTTGAAAACATTCATTATCAAAGGACTAACATGATTTTGAATGGGTGATTTGATTAAGTTAAAAAATTTAGAGAATATATTGGGAAATGTTAATGAATTTTATATTTAGATAAAATTAATCAAAAAAATTAAAGGATATGTAAGGTTCAAGAATTTATAGAGCATAATAAGGGGGTTAGTTTAGTAATTAATTTCATAATGATGATTATATATTTGAAAAGGTTTCCATTGGTTTTCGAAGGTTACAAGACTACAATTTATAGAACATTAGATATTGGTTTTTAACTATCGATACATGCTTAGGTGAGACTACTTGGTTTACCTATATAAATATCGGTGGTTAATTATGATCATATCCCGAAGAAAGATATGACATTAAAACAAAATGATATTATTGGTTTTTCATAACGATGTTCTTGATGCGGAGGACATGGTTGATGAAATTGAGGAAATGATGAGCTTTACCATGGTTGATAGTGGTTATAAAGTTAATGAAGATCAAAAAGTTGTCATATTAATGCGGTAAATCAAATGAAGTTTGAAAATTTTCATGGTAATGAAATAACTAATGTATTATTTTTATTTCATTAGGGTGGAATGACATGGTAATGAGGGTGGTTTATGAGGAACATCAAAACTAAAAGTTTTTTTCTTAGGGTAATCAACAAAATGATAGATATGATCATTGAATATTTTATTAAAATTCATATAAAGAAAAACAAACTATTATTATGGTAACTGAGGGATATTTTACAGTTTATAATATGATTATTACTCATTAAATATCATATAGTATAATTATAAAAATAGTAATATTTAATTAATTTACTACTACACTTATTATGTATATATGGAGAATGTCGATTGATAGTTACCTACAATATTGAATGTAGACACTATCTATCAATAAAGGAATGATTATATTATTTTATATAGATCATCTAAAATCACTATATCTTACTTTTGATATCATTGGAACCATATTATCTTAGAAAGGTTACCTTTTAAATGATCATGTGTATGGATTGGTTAATTATATTATAAATAACAATTTATCAATATGAATGATTTTTAACTTTTCCTTATCATATGGATATATCATAAAAATTTATAGATGAATATAATATTTTTGGGTTAATTTAGAAATTGAAATGGGGTAGTTGTGGACCATCATTTTTCTGATGTATGGATTTGTTCTTCGTTCTGTTTATGGGAAAAAATATTGATTTTCCTTAGTGAGTTAACTAATTTAATGATGCATTTATTGATTATTCAAAATGGTTAACTTGAGAAATATATTTTTAATTTACGATCAAAATATTACTAAGTATTGATCATTTATCAATTTAAAAATATCGGATATATATTTTTTGTTTTTTAACATTTAAAAAATTAGTTATAGGATTTATAGTTGATTGGTTTTATCATGAAATGTATTTTTTGGGGTGGTATAATAATATTCACTATGAATGAAAACTATAGTTTAATGATATTTATGGGTCAAAAATTTATAATCATTTTAATATTTATATAATCATATATTAACTAAAATATATGATTTATTTGAAAATTTAATTCAATAATAGTTTTTAAGGATGATAATTGATTATGATTATCATCAGCTCTTTCGTTGGTTTACATATATTTTTAAAACTTCATTAATTAATTTCTACAAAAATTAAATGTTTTTATGAATTTATAGTTGAAAACACTATAGTAGTGTTTAGGAATATAAGGAACAAAAATTTTCACCGTTATCCTAGTTAATTCAAGGATTATGGTAATGATATATTAATGAACTCCAAATATCATGAGGAAAATGAGATATATTTTATTATTTTTGTCACGACCCGACCTCGGGGCCCGTGCCGTGACTACCCCAAGCCCGCCTTCCATAGGCCATGGGCTGGCGACTAGCACCAATGGCGTAAATCCCGATAACTGGGAAGGCATTTCCTTTACAAAAGCAAACAAACACCACAGAGTAAGCAAGCGGAAAAGTAAACACAAGCGAAGAAAAGTAAAAGGGCCGGAAATACAAGCCCAACTGTAAAGTACAACTCGAAAGGGAAAAACAGCAGCTGGAAGAATGAAGCGGCCCCTGGGTCGTCCTCCTCGATTCCTACCTGAAGGGTAGGTACAGATGGCTCAGCTCCTGGATCGTCCACCACGGATCCTACCTGAAGGGTAGGTACAGATAGCTCCTCTACTCCTCGGGTCCTGTTGTCTACTCCGGGTACGTCCGCCCAGTGGTCCTCCTCCGGGTACCGACCTCCTCCGCAAGCCTCAACTGCGATCTGCGCTGTCCGTCGTCTGCAACCAACACAACGAAGTGCGGGCATAGCCCGTGCAGGGGTGAGTATAAGCTACTCAGTAGGGACCCCGAGACCCTTAAGGTCTCACTAAATCCAACATGGATATCCACAAAGTAAAGACAGCAATCACGAAGTAACATCAGACTCTACTTAGGTATATGCCCATACATATACCTAAGTCATCAAGTAACCCATCCAATCACAAGGATACACAAAAATCATGAAATCAACGGATAACCATCACCCAAGTACATGCCCATACATATACCTAAGTTATCAAGCGACCCATCTCAATCATGAGGAAACACAAAGATTCATTGACTCAGCTCAAACCAGGATTTTCATTATCGAAACCGTAACTGCTGAAGAGCTCCGTCTCTGGAGTGTACAGTGGTCCTGTCACGACTCCGAGGTACTGCTCACTAACCTAAGACTGCTGAGGTACTCCTCCTGTCGAGCACCGCGGGTCTGCGGCCAACTACCGGGCGCTCCGTCCGCTGTGGGTCTGTCGCCAAATACCGGGCGCTCCCCCCAATAGCCTACAGAGGTACTCCTCCTGTCGAGTACCGCGGGTTTGCGGCCAACTACCGGGCGCTCCGTCCGCCGTGGGTCTGTCGCCAAATACCGGGCGCTCCGTCCACTGGGCTAGTCGACTCACTCCAAGTCGAGTCGGTCAAGCAGTCGTCAGGTCTCAGCCGGCTACACGGTCTCCGTACTCTGCACGCTCGTCTCCGGGAGGGTCCGCTCCACGAGCTACTGGTCGATACTCCAAGTATCACAAGGTCCCTCAAAGAAGTGTCACAAAATTCCGCCTCGTCACAGGGGTCTCAACGCAACAGACGGCGCGTCAATCGGACGCCCGGTCTGTGAGTTATTAGCCTTTTCGTCCCGGGGGCCTGGTTGGTTTCGTGAGCAAACCAAACCCGGCCATATCTCAACTGTACCCCCGAACTCTCATGGGGTAAGCACATAGGGACCGTTTCTCAACGTGATCACCAACGCCGCTGACGGTTCGTCGAACGGACGTCCTGGCTGAAAGATATCAGCTTTTCTGTTCCAGGGGCCCGGTTGGATTTCGGGTACAATCCAATCCGGCCATACTCCGACTGCATCCAAAACTCGGGCGGAGTATGTCAAAAGTTCCGTCTCATCAAGAGGAAGTCAACGAAACAGACGGCACGTCAATCGGACGCCCGGTCTGTGAGTTATTGGCTTTTTCGTTCCAGGGGCCCGGTTGGTTTCGTGTACGAACCGACCCGACCGTACTCCGTCGGCATCCAAACCTCGAGCAGAGTAAGCCAAAAGTTCCGTCTCACTGAGAGGAATTCAACAAAGCTGACGGTACGTCATTCGGACGTCCGGAGCTCAAGATATGTGAATTTGACCGAAATGGTCCGAAAATGGGGGGGGGGGGGTCCGGGTCCGGGCCGACCCGGCCCGACCCCCCCTGGGTCGGCCCGAACCGGGTCCGACCCGGTTGGCCCGGCCCGGCCCGGCCAGGGCCGGTCCGGCTCGGCTCGGCCGAGCGGCCTGACAACCCCGCGGCACCCGCGGGGTGTCGCGCTGGACACCCGCGGGGTGCCGCCTGACAGCCCCGCGGCACCCGCGGGGTGTCGCGCTGGACACCCGCGGGGTGTCGCCTGACAACCCCGCGGCACCCGCGGGGTGTCGCGCTGGACACCCGCGGGGTGTCGCCAGACAACCCCGCGGCACCCGCGGGGTGCCACCCTGGACACCCGCGGGGTGTCGCCAGACAACCCCGCGGCACCCGCGGGGTGCCACCCTGGACACCCGCGGGGTACCACCCTGGACACCCGCGGGGTGTCGCCAGAAAACCCCGCGGCACCCGCGGGGTGCCACCCTGGACACCCGCGGGGTGCCGCCGCCTCCGGCCGCCGGCGCCGCCGCGCCGGCGACCCGCGCCGCCGCCGGCTTCCGCGGGCCACCGGAGACGCTCCGGTGGTCCGATTTGCTTCCCGTCTGCGCCTACAGTCATCCCGGGACCCGACCTTCACTGCGGAGGCCTCAAAATTAACTTGCGGCCTCGTTTGTCGTCGCCCGTCAATCTGCGCTCAAGAACAAAATAAAATTAATTTAATCTGCGGCCTCTTTGGCGCGGCGCGACGACGTCGCGTGCTTGATCGACTTCTCTGCGTGGCGCGAAGGCGTCTCGATCTTGTTTGATTTCGTTCCACAGCGCGGCGCGACGGCGCCGCTCAATAGTTGCCGTACGATTCCCACGTGGTGCGACGGCACCACGCCATCTCGCTCCATCCGCAAGAAACAACAAGAATAAAGGAGGGGGGGGGGGGTTCGGCCGTGTTTGTACGGCCCGACCCCCCTCGCATTAGATTGATAACAATCGGCCTTTCTAGAACGATAATCCATCACAATCTTTTTAAAAAAAAATAAAAAGATTCGGAAACAAGGGCCGACAAAAAAAAAAGAACCTTCAAGATCGAAGGAAAGATCAACAACTTTAAAAAGGTTTAAAATCCCTACCTCAAGCGTTGTCGCTCGCGAGTTCGTCGCGGAAGAGGACGATCGTCGCGGAAGAAACGTCGCCGGAGAAACGTCGTTGATTCCGTTGTCGTCGAGGTGCGTCCGAAGGGAGAACGTCGCTTGGAAAGGAACGATCGTCGCGGAAGAAATGTCGCGGAAGAAGCGTCGTTGATTTCCGCGGTTTCGGCGTTCTTCGCCGGAGGTCGGCGTTCTTCGCGTTCTTCGCCGAAGAAGAACGCTCTCCTCCAAATTCTCCCCACGCCACAAGCTTCCACCCAAAATAAAATAAGAGTAATCTTATTTTATTAACGCACAAGCAACGATTAAAAAAAAAGAAACGAACAATTAATTCCAAGAATTAATTTACCAAAGAAACCGCCCAATTAATTGGACGAAAGAAACAGCCCAATTTAATGGTCTGTTAAGAAACTAAGAAACCGCGTCTGTTGACTTTCAGTTTCTTTGACGGGTTTTCGCGGGTGCGTTTCTTAGCGGAAAGAAACGGCAGGGCTCGTGCGGGCCCCACATCACAAATATCCTACCAAGGGGTAGGATATTTCTGGATAGCATCCTATCCAGTTCAACTCAGTTCAAGCTGCCTTTAAGTGGGTTCAAGTGGCTTAAGCGAAATAAAATAAAGTTGTCGCAAAATTATTTTATTTCTTAACTTTAAGCCCGAAAATTAAAAACCACACCCGAGCAAACGCAACTCCGGAAGAGGCATTTCTAAGCGAATACCGGCGCTGCGATTTCATCGGTGCCCTCAGAATTTGATTCCGGGCACCGGTTCAAAAGTTAGAAAAACCCGCTCGTCCGTTCACTGAACGTACCCGAGCCAAATTTCGGAAAATGATTCCGGGCACACCGGGCCTCGGAATCAGGTGCCGTCAGAAACTGCGTTCTTGTAAAATTCCAAAGAAAATTAAGAAAAAAATTTCCTTGAAATTTACGGGTCTTTACATTACTCCCACCACAGGGCTTTACGTCCCCGTAAAGCTTCCCCACAAACTTAGGGAAACAAAGCGGTACTGAGCACGCATCTGAGCCTTACGCTCCCATGTGCTCACCTGGAGGTTCTCGTGCTACCGGAGAAGCACAGCAGAGGGATCGTCCGTCTACGCAGAACCTGCTCTTCTCGATCCTCGATCTCTACTGAACCTCCGAAAAGGTCGCCCTGTCATTGACGTCCAACCCCCCTGTG
The DNA here is from genome assembly GCA_963277665.1 of Viscum album. NCBI lineage: Eukaryota > Viridiplantae > Streptophyta > Magnoliopsida > Santalales > Viscaceae > Viscum > Viscum album. The sequence goes on along the minus strand of OY728140.1, from coordinate 2,101,213,612 downwards.
GTCGATGACGTGGGATGGAACAAGCACGTATCTCCTCAGCTGAGATACGTGGATGACATTATGCACCCGGTGCAACTGAGGTGGTAGGGTCAAGCGGTAAACCTCCTCGCCTACCCTGTTAAAGACCAGAAGGTCCGTCGAACATCAGAAGTAACTTGTCACCTCAGTTACAACTCCATAAACCTCGTCGAGGTGAGACCCGTATAAGAACGTGGTCTGCCACCCTCAAACTCCAGAGGCCTTTACTTCCTGATTAGAACTGAAACTCAAAACTCCTGCTGCCACGAAGGTAAGGTGGGTCGACCCAAGAATGATCGGCTACACCCTCCTGTGCATGAGTTTATCTTGAGCTGCCCAGGGTTTCCTTTTCGCCGACCAAGGAAAACCTATCCCAACGTTGTAGATAAACCACAAACTTTTTGCCTAAAACAGTCAATCTGGGTATGATCTGTGAATTCGATCCATAACCAGACCAACGTCGCAAGGCCTCGACGCTGCCACCAAGAGATTCCAACCGAAACTCTCGCCTCGTGGTCAGATCACACTGTCGGCGTAAGTGTGATTATCGAGTCTCCTCCCAAAGGTATCTCCAGACGTGAGGGTCAAGTCAACGGCTTACCCGGAACCTCTAGGTCTGGGACAAGATTCGTGGAAGGAAAGAATGATTGGTACCTATGTCTAAAGATATGGCAGCTCATAGTAGACATAGCCCGTACCCCGAATCATTCTTAGAGCCCCTGGGTCACACTACTTGACCGCATGCAGCTACTCTCCTTCCCAGCCCTCCTGCTCCCTGAGCCTGGCGGGGATTTCAAAGGCGGGTGGTTGTAACATGTTGAGATGTACACCACCACCTGCTGCTCTCAAGGCCCCACTTCCACGTCTGCTACTCCGCAGATTCATCTGTCCTTTAAGCTTCCCCATCTTTAAACATTTAACACGCTCGAGTCTCTAAGACTGGAGTCGGTTCCCTGCTTCTTACTGTACTGTGCAGTCTTCATCTGCTCTTGGATGAACTGCACCTCCTTTGCATTTGATCTGGAAGAGCTGCTAAAATTTCTCCTTTGCTGAAAAGAGAAACCCGGTCTCATCCCCTCTCTAGATGAACCACGCCCATTGCCTAATACAGTCAATCCTGGCATGAAGGATGCACTCATGCCATGGATGACGTCGTAAGGCCTCGACGTAACTACTAAGAGATCCAACTGTCACTCTCGCCTCCAAGGGTCGAGTCACACTGTCGGAATCAGTGTGAGGTCACTGGGTCTCCTCCAGTTGAAATCTCGAAAGTGAGGGTCAAGTCAACAGTTTAACCAGGACCACTCAGTAACATCTCAAAAGAGGACAGGAAGGCAAACATCACAAGATAAGTGTCTTTATTTTAATGCAGCTCATGGTAAAAAGACACAAAAACAACATCAACATGGAACTAGAAGTACAAGAGACGTATCCACTAGTTCCGCTCCTGTCCACTGCTCGGCTGTTGCTCAAGCGCTCAACGCTGCCTCTGCCTCAGTGGCTCCTCCAAAACCTGCGCATCATCTGTACGAGGCGTCGGACAGTCACGTGCCAGGTGACCCTTTCCGCCGCAAGAGTAACACAGTCTGCTTCTGGCACGCCTAGCTCTGGCCCCACCCCGGCTGCCCCGCACCACCGGTCGTAAAACCCGAGACCGTCTAACTGCTGGTCTGGTCTTTCTGGGCCTTTGCATTATCTGTCTACTGCCCACAGATGACTCGGCTTCTGATCGAGAAGCACGCGACAAAGGCAGCAGCTCCCGAACACGCTCGGGGTGTAGAGCTACTGGCACATACTCCAACCTGAAGGAGGTCTCGAAGTCTTCCCAAGAGAAGGCCATCCCACGGCAAAACGGGAACAAGTGGCTCCACCACCTGCCTGCTGCTGCCTGAAGAAGGCTAGCCGCAAAGATCGCCATAAAGTCTGCTGGCGTCCCCACTAGCCTGAAGACTCCCACCACAGCCTCCAGCCAAACCTCAGCCGCCTGCGGGTCCGTCTCTCCCTGGAACCTGGGTGGCCTCTGGCGCTGGAACTCGTGCAGCGCTCTCAAGTAGCGTGCATCGCCTACCGCTGGGGCTGGTGGCATCGGTGGCCCAACGTATGGTAGTACCGCTGGTGCCTCTGCTGGTGCCTCGACTGCAAGAGGGCCCTGAACCGAAGCCTCGTCGGTCGGCAGGCTGTCAGTACGCACATCCCTCTGGGCTAAAGCTGGTCGTCCAAGAAAAGGCATCCTGAAAGAAACATCGTAACACGGTCAAACGATTAAACCTAGTGAGCTGACCTGGTTTGAGCTGACATTTTTAAACTTTGGAAACACACACGCAATCAGTGTTTTCGTGCACAAAGTCGGAATTCAGTTGTCAGTGTCCTGGTGTATGGATACGTCAGCCGCCCGCACCAACACTGGACTCCCTGAACTGAAAACCATACTCGGTACTCTTAACACTATTGCTTCACAGAAAAGTAAACATCAGAGTCTACGGTAGAACCGACCACCTCTGATACCAATCTGTCACGACCCAACCTCGGGGCCCGTGCCGTGACTACCCCAAGACCGCCTTCCATAGGCCAGGGGCTGGCGACTAGCACCAATGGCGTAAATCCCGATAACTGGGAAGGCATTGCCATTACAAAAGCAAACAAACACCACAGAGTAAGCAAGCGGAAAAGTAAACACAAGCGAAGAAAAGTAAAAGGGCCTGAAATACAAGCCCAATTGTAAAGTACAACTCGAAAGGGAAAAACAGCAGCTGGAAGAACGAAGCGGCCCCTGGGTCGTCCTCCTCGATTCCTACCTGAAGGGTAGGTACAGATGGCTCAGCTCCTGGATCGTCCACCACGGATCCTACCTGAAGGGTAGGTACAGATAGCTCCTCTACTCCTCGGGTCCTGTTGTCTACTCCGGGTACGTCCGCCCAGTGGTCCTCCTCCGGGTACCGACCTGCTCCGCAAGCCTCAACTGCGATCTGCGCTGTCCGTCGTCTGCAACCAACACAACGAAGTGCGGGCATAACCCGTGCAGGGGTGAGTATAAGCTACTCAGTAGGGACCCCGAGACCCTTAAGGTCTCACTAAATCCAACATGGATATCCACAAAGTAAAGACAGCAATCACGAAGTAACATCAGACTCTACTTAGGTATATGCCCATACATATACCTAAGTCATCAAGTAACCCATCTAATCACAAGGATACACAAAAATCATGAAATCAATGGATAACCATCACCCAGGTACATGCCCATACATATACCTAAGTTATCAAGCGACCCATCTCAATCATGAGGAAACACAAAGATTCATTGACTCAGCTCAAACCAGGATTTTCAATATCGAAACCGTAACTGCTGAAGAGCTCCGTCTCTGGAGTGTACAGTGGTCCTGTCACGACTCCGAGGTACTGCTCACTAACCTAAGACTGCTGAGGTACTCCTCCTGTCGAGCACCGCGGGTCTGCGGCCAACTACCGGGCGCTCCGTCCGCTGTGGGTCTGTCGCCAAATACCGGGCGCTCCCCCCAATAGCCTACAGAGGTACTCCTCCTGTCGAGTACCGCGGGTTTGCGGCCAACTACCGGGCGCTCCGTCCGCCGTGGGTCTGTCGCCAAATACCGGGCGCTCCGTCCACTGGGCTAGTCGACTCACTCCAAGTCGAGTCGGTCAAGCAGTCGTCAGGTCTCAGCCGGCTACACGGTCTCCGTACTCTGCACGCTCGTCTCCGGGAGGGTCCGCTCCACGAGCTACTGGTCGATACTCCAAGTATCACAAGGTCCCGCAAAGAAGTTTCACAAAAGTCCGCCTCGTCACAGGGGTCTCAACGCAACAGACGGCGCATCAATCGGACGCCCGGTCTGTGAGTTATTAGCCTTTTCGTCCCGGGGGCCTGGTTGGTTTCGTGAGCAAACCAAACCCGGCCATATCTCAACTGTACCCCGAACTCTCATAGGGTAAGCACATAGGGACCGTTTCTCAACGTGATCACCAACGCCGCTGACGGTTCGTCGAACGGACGTCCTGGCTGAAAGATATCAGCTTTTCTGTTCTAGGGGCCCGGTTGGATTTCGGGTACAATCCAATCCGGCCATACTCCGACTGCATCCAAAACTCGGGCGGAGTATGTCAAAAGTTCCGTCTCATCAAGAGGAAGTCAACGAAACAGACGGCGCGTCAATCGGACGCCCGGTCTGTGAGTTATTGACTTTTTCGTTCCAGGGGCCCGGTTGGTTTCGTGTACGAACCGACCCGACCGTACTCCGTCGGCATCCAAACCTCGAGTAGAGTAAGCCAAAAGTTCCGTCCCACTGAGAGGAATTCAACAAAGCTGACGGTACGTCATTCGGACGTCCGGAGCTCAAGATATGTGAATTTGACCGAAATGGTCCGAAAATGGGGGGGGGTCCGGGTCCGGGCCGTCCCGGCCCGACCCCCCCTGAGTCGGCCCGAACCGGGTCCGACCCGGTTGGCCCGGCCCCGCCCGGCCAGGGCCGGTCCGGCTCGGCTCGGCCGAGCGGCCTGACAACCCCGCGGCACCCGCGGGGTGTCGCGCTGGACACCCGCGGGGTGCCGCCTGACAGCCCCGCGGCACCCGCGGGGTGTCGCGCTGGACACCCGCGGGGTGCCGCCTGACAGCCCCGCGGCACCCGCGGGGTGTCGCGCTGGACACCCGCGGGGTGTCGCCTGACAACCCCGCGGCACCCGTGGGGTGTCGCGCTGGACACCCGCGGGGTGTCGCCAGACAACCCCGCGGCACCCGCGGGGTGTCGCCAGACAACCCCGCGGCACCCGCGGGGTGCCACCCTGGACACCCGCGGGGTGTCGCCAGACAACCCCGCGGCACCCGCGGGGTGCCACCCTGGACACCCGCGGGGTGCCGCCGCCTCCGGCCGCCGGCGCCGCCGCGCCGGCGACCCGCGCCGCCGCCGGCTTCCGCGGGCCGCCGGAGACGCTCCGGTGGTCCGATTTGCTTCCCGTCTGCGCCTACGGTCATCCCGGGACCCGACCTTCACTGCAGAGGCCTCAAAATTAACTTGCGGCCTCGTTTGTCGTCGCCCGTCAATCTGCGCTCAAGAACAAAATAAAATTAATTTAATCTGCGGCCTCTTTGGCGCGGCGCGACGACGTCGCGTGCTTGATCGACTTCTCTGCGTGGCGCGAAGGCGTCTCGATCTTGTTTGATTTCGTTCCACAGCGCGGCGCGACGGCGCCGCTCAATAGTTGCCGTACGATTCCCGCGTGGTGCGACGGCACCACGCCATCTCGCTCCATCCGCAAGAAACAACAAGAATAAAGGAGGGGGGGGGGGGGGGGGTTCGGCCGTGTTTGTGCGGCCCGACCCCCCTCGCATTAGATTGATAACAATCGGCCTTTCTAGAACGATAATCCATCACAATCTTTTAAAAAAAAATAAAAAGATTCGGAAACAAGGGCCGAAAAAAAAAGAACCTTCAAGATCGAAGGAAAGATCAACAACTTTAAAAAGGTTTAAAATCCCTACCTCAAGCGTTGTCGCTCGCGAGTTCGTCGCGGAAGAGGACGATCGTCGCGGAAGAAACGTCGCCGGAGAAACGTCGTTGATTCCGTTGTCGTCGAGGTGCGTCCGAAGGGAGAACGTCGCTTGGAAAGGAACGATCGTCGCGGAAGAAACGTCGCGGAAGAAGCGTCGTTGATTTCCGCGGTTTCGGCGTTCTTCGCCGGAGGCCGGCGTTCTTCGCGTTCTTCGCCGAAGAAGAACGCTCTCCTCCAAATTCTCCCCACGCCACAAGCTTCCACCCAAAATAAAATAAGAGTAATCTTATTTTATTAACGCACAAGCAACGATTAAAAAAAAAGAAACGAACAATTAATTCCAAGAATTAATTTACCAAAGAAACCGCCCAATTAATTGGACGAAAGAAACAGCCCAATTTAATGGTTTGTTAAGAAACTAAGAAACCGCGTCAGTTGACTTTCAGTTTCTTTGACGGGTTTTCGCGGGTGCGTTTCTTAGCGGAAAGAAACGGCAGGGCTCGTGCGGGCCCCACATCACAAATATCCTACCAAGGGGTAGGATATTTCTGGATAGCATCCTATCCAGTTCAACTCAGTTCAATCCGCCTTTAAGTGGCTTCAAGTGGCTTCCAAGTGGCTTAAGTGAAATAAAATAAAGTTGTCGCAAAATTATTTTATTTCTTAACTTTAAGCCCGAAAATTAAAAACCACACCCGAGCAAACGCAACGCCGGAAGAGGCGTTTCTAAGCGAATACCGGCGCTGCGATTTCATCGGTGCCCTCAGAATTCGATTCCGGGCACCGGTTAAAAAGTTAGAAAAACCCGCTCGTCCGTTCACTGAACGTACTCGAGCCAAATTTCGGAAAATGATTCCGGGCACACCGGGCCTCGGAATCAGGTGCCGTCAGAAACTGCGTTCTTGTAAAATTCCAAAGAAAATTAAGAAAAAAATTTCCTGGAAATTTACGGGTCTTTACAATTTTTCTACAGTAATTTTGAGAGAATAATATTATTCCAATTTTGAAAAAAAAATTATTTATTACAAAAGTGTTTTTATATTATTTCCCACAAGAAGTAAATTTTGTTTGGATAATGATATGGAAGTTGTATTTTTTATATAGTGTAACTAATAACATGTTTCTGATCTGATGTTTTCTTGAACTTGTCAGATATTATAGATGTTTCTTCTATTATTATTCTCGGTCAATGGTTTCTATGATGATTCTAAATATAAAGGTTGTAAATTTTCAGTGGAATAATGAATATGAGACATTATTTTATGTATTAATTAAATTTCAGTCCATAAGACAATTATTTATCTTTCTTGAATTGGTTAGGAGATCTGATGTCTATTACCATACATATAGAGTGATTTGGGATGTATATTTATATAAAAATATTTAGCGGTGCCCTTTGTATAACTATATCCTAGAAAATTAGAGAGGCATAATTTTACTAATTATCTGAAGACGGAAATAGTTTTTTATATGCGTACATATAAGATATATAATAATTTTATAAGAAGTTAATATATTATATATATCATAATATATTGAGAATTATTTTAACATAATATGAATTATATTTTGTATAAAGGATTTGGTAGGATTATCAACAATATTTTGATTTTTAAATAGTATATACTATGATAAATCGAAATGCATTTAGTTCATGAACTCAAGAAGGAATATGTAGTTCTATTTAGTTAATCAGTCAAATTATAAATGAAAATATATTTACTTTATATATAATTTTAATTGGATGTAGGAGAGGTGAAATATTATTTGTTTTTATCTTCTTTGATCATTGAATTTTCCATAGTGTAGTAGGTGAATGACAACTAGAGATAATAATTATGGAAGAAATTAAATCATGAGAGATTTAATTGGATTGATGGGGGAGATACTTGTGTAAGACATAAAATTTATCTCTACTATATTTACATGAGGAATTAGTGATTTTAACACACATATATGAATAATTCATTCATGGTTTTAATATATTATTTTGTTTTGTTATTTTTTTCTGAGATATACTATTATTTCTGGAGTAAATTTTTATGGTTAGGTATAATTATCAATATTTAATAATTTGGTTAATTTTTTCTTCTATATAAATGTTTTAATTGATAATATGATGGTCCCAAGACTACATTACATCCAATTTTTATTTCAGTTTAGTTTTTTGATGATGTTTGAATGGAATTTCTGATAGGAATTACAATATAACTTATGCGTAAAAATTCAATATGGGTATTTATTGATTATTAAATGAAAAAAATAAATTTTATTCAATTATGGGTGAAATAGCCTCCTGATTATATATGATGATAATATATTTTTTGAAATGGATTGATGTCATACTGTCTAGTGAGTATTATTTCTGAAAGGGTATTATGATTCACCTCCAATTTTTAGTAATCACCTTAATGGGACTTGGGTATGTTTTTGAAATTTAGTTCTGATTTTCATCCATCGATAATGATTAATATGGTTATAATATACTAGTTTTGAATTATATTTGGAGAATGTATAACATGGATTTAACTGGTTCGTTATATGTGAATTTTAATATTTCAAAATATTCCTATAAAATATAAAGGATTTATTAATTTAAAAGAAACCATCTTAAAATTATTATGATATAACATGTCGATTATATTTTCAGCGTTTATATGTTTTAGAAGAATAATAATAATATAGAACCTTGGTTAACCATAAACCTTCTAAATCCATTATTCAACATGACAACATGAAAAAAACCCTATATTCTAAATGTTTCCAATTAGTGGAAAGGCTAAAATAAAAAATTATATGGAGAGTATTACCATAGTATCATAAATTTAGAGTGTATACAAATAACTTCAAAATAAAAATAAAAAATATAAAATTATACTTTTGTATGTGTATTGTGAATTTTATGAAACCTTTAAAAAACTTGACACAATCATATAATATATAAACACATTTTATAACATACTAATCGCACGTCTCTAAAAAAATTTCTCTATTTAGTGATCATGTAAATTATTGAAATTTATATGTGAAAATATATATAAATGGGAAATCATTATATAACCTCAACCTCACCTTGAAATATCTTCACAATATTGTGGGGATTATCTATATTTCTCAACCATGTGAGGTCCCTTTTCATTACAGTTATGTAAAAGATAAGATCTAAAAATAAATTGTTATACATTGGTTGGGTATAAACAAAACAACATTTAAAAATCCACAATTATGGAACCTAATATAAATCATAATAAATATTTATTAATTTATAAAATGAAAGAAATGTGTTAACAAATACATACATTATAACTATTATATCATGAATTGATCATGAGGTCTTTTGATTTATAGACTTCATATACTTATTCTAATTATAGAGCTTGGGATGGAGCTCACCAAATCATGAACACATCATATGAGTTCAATTACATGTAATATCATTCATATAAAATCATCCTAATATCTATCTACATTCACATATTAGGCTCCATGTCATAAGGAGTACATGTTAGACATCCATGAAATAATAATCCCTTTAGTGATATGATGTTTTACAAGATAGTTGACATAATAACTACCTATGATCATGGTATGGTTAAATAAGGTATAGCTACATTTACATTTTTTTACAAGGACATTATATAAAATAAAAATCTCCATTATATCATCAGCATAAAAAAATGGGATTAGTAACAAATGACTTATGAGAATCCTTTAGATAATTGGTTGGCCTTTAACCCATCCTATTAAATCTAACTAATTATATACTAGGCATCAATATAGCCTTTATGAATTTCAAAATAGTGTAAAATTATTCATTATATAAATATCATTGGGTACAAAATTGTACTAGCACCGAACCAATTTAAATTTTCTCATGATTTTATAGTCATATATATAGCCTCAGTCAACCATCCACTACAAGTAAAGAGATGCCATTAATTGTAAGGACATTTATGAACTAAAATAATCTGGAATATGTTTTTTGAATATGGAATATTGTTAGTAACTGCCTCTATATAGTCAATGTATCATGAAATTGTAAATTCCAAATTTTTTATTATAATCAAAATTTTCATGAGATTCCTTGCGTAGACATTAAATATTAGATAATAAAAAATTGAACCTCAATAATGACATTTTGTGACCTCTATACAATTCATCCCTTTAATATATATGGTTATAAATAAATAATAATCTTGAAAAATAATCCCGTATATGGGATCATCCTTTTTAATCTCATCACAACACCTTCAACAACCCCCTCTATGGTGATATAAAACCCTAGAGGATAACACATAATCCTCATATGCATGGTCATAAAATAAACCATCCATATGATAAAAACATATATATTTACTCATGGTTTTTAGTATAATTATATTATACCACCATTATTTAACACCATTAAAAACATTTCCATATGACCAGTCACTTCTCTCATGATGACTTAGGCACAATAGTTATGAAAAACACATTACATGCTCTGTCCCTAGGTAAATTAGTCATCAGGTGGATTACTCAATAGTCCACCCTCAATATAAATTTATTCATAGTATTCCCTTGACATAATGTTCTGCTCACAAATATTCAAAGAGTTTCTAAATGTTACCCTTCTCGATTAATGTAATTTCTCCTAATAATTCTCATAAAAATCGGTCCCAGTGCATCACTTAGGATGGAACATCATAAAATGTTACATAGATCCTATGTAGGTTACTAAAGTCTACAATAATATCATTAAACAACATATACAGCCCGTACAATTTTTAATTTCGTGATTATATTACAAATAGAGCATTAGTGTAATTTTATTTCCATGGTACGTATATTAGATCACATATACTAAAAAATTAGTTTATTCTTGATTTATCTAAATCACATATTCCCTATTTTATTTCACTTAGTTATTTCCAACACACATATCGTATCTTTCACATCACACAATAGAGGAAGTTTCATATAATCTATTAAAACATTGGTTCTCATGTGTTGATAAAGATTTATACACATTAGATTCTTATATTCCATCAATGGCCATAACCGTATCTATGATCATTACACAAATTAGAAATTGTATTTTGCAATGATGTATTTAATAAATTATTAAAATATAGGAATCAATTTCTATAATTTTAGGACCCAAAAATAGCCACATAGGGGAGGGGTATCAGGGTGTAATTGTTTTTAATGTGTTGTATCTTGTTCATATGATGGTAAGAACTTTTTAAATTTTTCTGATCAAATCATTTAGTAATAAAATATAAAATTTCAAGGAGATAATAAAAAAACTTGATTTTCCACAACTATTCCCTATAAAAAGGGGAATATTATGACAATGTGTTCGTTAGACCTATATAAAATACTATTCACTAGTTGTGGAATACAAATGTTTTGACACAATCACTCTATTCCTGGAACAATGCCCTTAAATTATTTTTGGGATATCACCATGCCTAACATGGAAAAGGACATTTTAAAACCCATATACCAGTACCATGGGATAAATATTGTTCATTTTAATGACTTCATGGTCAATTAAGTATAATGTAATTTATGACTTTTTCCCTAACCAACACAAGACAATTCTTGCAATGTAGTCTTGAGATAACAAGCATGAAATATCTATTCTCAAAAAAATACCATTGAACAAAAGATGTTTAAAATGATCAAATCCTTAATTATAACACCATTATGTTTCAATTTAATACGACCTTCACAATCCCAAAAACATTCATGAAGAATCCACCTTAGTGATGCTCAATGCTTTCTTGGAACAAACATCCTTCGCGAAGAAAATTTCATTCGTGGATCAAACAACCTTCATAAAGATAACTAGCATCAAGGATCACTATGTATTCAAAATAAACCTAGTATTCATGAAAAATCATAAATTATAATAATTTTCACAGTTAATGAAATAAAATTCATTTCATTATGCATAAAATGGCATTGAATTTGAGATTCATGATGTTCCCAAACTTTATAAAATTAGATAGATTCAAATTTTTCTCAAATTATCTTGATAGTTAAGTAATTACAGGTACACTAAAATTTATTTGAATGACTTTTCTTGATGTTCCTATTTTAGTAAAGGACCATTTATGAATCTCCAGGAACTAGTTTTCTATAATCCATATATTGTGAAACAAATGTGAAATTAAACACGCCCATTATGATTCTCATAGACACAAATATTACCCTAAAATCATTTCATTGTTCCTGTTGATTGATCATGATGCTAAAAAAATCATGAATATTAATAATTTACATATATATCCTTAAAAAAATATTTAAATTCTATATTTAAGAAGACATAATTATATAAAAAACCATTCACAGTGCCTTCCACTTCCAACAAATTTTGAGCTCAAAAACATTAGAAGCACTGGGAAATAAAAAAACTGTTAATATGATATTCAAATTGTAATGTAAGATCACTTTCCTTGAAAATCCATGATTATAATAGAGTGTAATGAAAAATAATATGAAACATTACTCCCTTTCTTGAAAAAAAACTGCCTTTCTTCAAATAATAATCAATTGTCAAATTGGAAGAAATGGAAAATATTCTATTATGTGATATGTTGTCACTCGAACATGAGAAATGTATGTCAAACATCCCAAGGTGGACATGTGGTTCTTCTATAAGAAAAAACTCCAAATTCAAAAATCATATCAATTTTATATTTAATACTATTTATATAAAATAAAAAAAAATCTCTTCAATTTTCAGATTTTACTCTCGAAAAAATAATAATCAACTATAATATTTCATCACTCCAAATTCCCCTCTAGTAATCCTATACTGATTTCCCATTACTGTAATTTAATTTAACCATGATACGGTGGAATTTAAATTCAAATACCAAATGTAAAATTCCCAACTAATATAAGAAGATGAAAATTTAGAGGAGATGAATGTAGGTGAGGAATCATACCTAATCTAGAAATCCAATACCATAATAAATTGAATACATGAATGGAGGTAAGGTGGGTGGAAGATAAAGAGAGGAATAACCCTTCCCAATATAATATTCCCTAGAATGGAAATCCAAAATAAATGTTATAAAATACCCTGTTAAAAAATAAAAAACAACCCCTCAATTTATGATAGTGTTTGATTAGTACAAATGGACTTTTTCTGACCTCATTAGTGTTTCAATCATCTAATGGGTCCCTGGAACTCACCATTAGCCTCTCAGTGGTGGGGTACATATGTTTTATAATATTTGGAAATCTATGTTGGCCATTAATATTATTTTGGTGTGTAGTAATTCAATATAACCATGCGACCTCAATCACACCACACTAAAAATTCCCCTTTGATTGTTCTTTGCAACAATTATTTCTGAAAAACATTCATTTAAGCACTCGAATCACCATTATAAACTCGCATTCCCATCCAATATCTAAAATATTATTCCACCTTTGATCTAGTGTCACTAGAAACATGACATCCATCAATTCCCAAAACACCTATGGAATATGTTCATTAAAATCCTACTTTCATAGTGGTTCTATTCATGATAATCATTCTCATGCGTCTTCATTCACCCATATCACCTATTGATGATGTATTATTGTTGTTAGAAGGATCCTTTACATTATAGACCAAAATTACAATAGCATAATTCTGAAAAACTATATCTAGAATGGGAATATAACACCCTAAGAGGCTGTCATACCTTCTATATAATTTATCACAACTTTTTTACTGATGGAATCCTCATTTTTATACATTGAAGTAAGAGGTCTATTTGAGGGATAAAAAATCTATTGAAGACTATTGTACATGGAGAATTTAATTCATTAATTATGATAAAAGTGGTCTATACATTTATAGATCATAACAAGATAGCTTTCCGAAGACCTTTGATGACCTCCTCAGAAATACGAGGAAATTCATCAATATGGGAAAACTATGTGTACTAGTTTTCTCAATAGGTATTTTCATTCATGACTTTGAGTCCCTTATATCTAAAATAGCATGGCTTATTCTTAATTAGAATAACCTCTTCTAGTCCATTGGTGTCTAGATAATTATGGTAAATTGTGCCCATTCTTCCTTCCATATGAATTCCATATATATCAAAAAAGTTCCTAGAGAAGTGATATTCAACATTGAAAATATTATGAACACATTCATCATGGATTTCCATTTTGAGGGAGACTACCACAGGGATTATTGGGATAGGTAATAAAGGTCTATTTAGTCCCGGGGAATTTTCCTTAAAGCATTTCTTCGGCTATTCACAACCTTGTAGATAAAAGTTCAAGAGAAACCATGGATGGGAGGTATAAATGAGGAGTTCTTCTTTTACACAAGAATAGTGATTATTTATGAAATCCATGGGGAAATTTTTCCAAACATTGGTTGTCTCATCTAGAGAAAATATCATTTCATCATAGTCAATCTCTTTAGATAATTGAACATGGGGATAGAAATCATTAGAGCGATGACTGGGTATGAACTACACCTGGTTTCCCAAGTAGTCGTATCCTTGATATAACCTTTTACAAAGCCTTTGATTACCTAACGTTCATTCATGAATCCTGTACCAACTCCCAATGAAAATTATACAAAAATTTTTATCTCTTAGGTTAAACCTGATCGTATGGTTTTACAAGTAGTGAGTCTGGTTACTTATTTTCCGAATACTACTAGAGGTTATTCATGTTGACCTTTTGAATGAAATTTTAAAAATTCAATAGTAAAAAAATCAAATAAAATTTTATTTTCTCCTATGTCCCATCAGACAGTGTGTGATCTTAATAGATGTTGTGATCAGAAAGAAGGGGATATATCTTTTGTCAAATATTTCATGTAATATTCATCCCAATAAAGAATCAATAATTCATATATTCATTAAGAGTAATTGGGAAAATGAAATTTGGAATCGTTTTGGAAACCATAGTAGCATCTCTCTCCAGTGAGCACTGGAAATTATTTATCAGGTTTGGTTATAGGGTGTTAATATGAAGAGTCATGAATATAAGGGGAGAACCATTCTTATCACCATGTGTTGTTGGTGTGTCTGGATGTCTATGAACAAAGTATCAGGGGAGGGAATCCCCATATCTTGACTTTCCATCATGTCCCAGTCCGTGTTCCATGATATTGACTTGGGTTCCCCCATACTAAATTGGTAATCCTTATATACCATGAGTATGGTCATGAGTTATAATATAGTTTCTCCCTCATGCAATAAGTATATTTAATGGGAATATGGGTATGTTTTAATAGCTCGAGCGATGGTTCAAACTCAATATCGATGGATCATATAGTTTGAATATTATGAGATGTGGTGGGGTTCCTTGAGACTCCAATGGCTTAGTGATCATTACATTTAGTAGTTTCAATGTATATGGAAACACCCATATAGGGTAGGCTAACCCCGTATTCATTGGTGTCAACTCATTCCATTCCATTAATATATCATAATTGAAACTGAAACTAACACATTAGTCATTTATTTTTATTTTTATTTTTAGGTTGAGACCCCCTGTCCAATCATCTATCTTGTTCGTTGATCCAAGAACCACATTAGGTGGACCAGAGTAAGTCATACCAGGTTGATAGAATTTGTATTTCTCATTCACTATCCTCCATGGGTAATTAGGACCATACCACTTCAATATTTACCATCATTGACTCCCTCCCCAATTAATGAATCATGTTTCTTCATGCGGATGGGCTTGGCCTTTATTACAGTAGGAAACTCTAACCATATTGTTTCCCTAGAACTTCTTTATTTCTCATGATTAATATTAATATCCCACATTGATTATGGAGGATTCATTATTTATATTCTATGTCATTTTTAGTGTGTTTTATAATAATATAATTTTGATAAATATGTATATAATTAAATTACATAAATATAGTGTGAACACAATTAATTTTATTAATTTTTAATTTTAATATAAATTTTTGATTATTTTGTAAAAGAAATGATTTATTATTGGTGAAAATAATTTATAATATAAATATTCGGTTGATTAAACCCACCACGACATATCACAATGCGAGGAACCAAATTTCATTAAATTGCAATCCTAAAAACATGACCCGATGACCATCCCCTCACACCCAAAACCTTACCACCCCACCAATAATGCTGGGGAACTTATAATACAAGAATATATTTTTCTATAATATGTTTTTATCCTTTTAATAATGTTTTATAACCATTAATTTTTCTATTTATTTGAAAATTTATTACTTGTTAATAATTATTTTATAATTAATAAATTTATCATTTTTTAATTAGTATTTTCTAGACATTTGTATAAATTTTGATTTAATTTTATATAAACCTAATGTTTATTTTCACCAATATTTATCTTCTTTTATCAGAAACATAAATATTATTTTCATTTTTTATAATAAGATAATTATGATGAATTTAATGGTTCGAAATCATTGTTGTTTTAATTATATATTTCTTATCAGATTCAATGTTAGTGGGAAACGTCCTGCCATAAAAATCATTACTTATTATTGAATCATGATAATAAAAACCAATATAATCTAATCTCATTGTTTATGACATAACCAAGTAGAAAAACACACAGATGTTGGTGGATGGGATTCATATCACTAAATATAATTCATAAATATCACAAAGTGTTGAATACTTAAAAAATAAGGAAAGGTCCACTATACCATATAATAAATATAACATATCTCGTATTATTTCATAAGACATAATGATGTGGAGATATTATTATGATGTTGTGAAACACTGTTTAGGAGGTTATGATGAAAAATATCCATTCTAGACTAATGATCTTTATATTATTTTTATACAATAATCCACAATATAGGATTACATTCATATGACCTTTTATGACTATGAATTAGAAATATTTCATTATGATAGGAAGAACGAGATATAAGGATTTTTTGAAGTCATTACCTGTATCATATCAACATCGAGTATTATAAAACCAACAACAATAATGGATAATACATACCACATCCCTTCATACTAGATAATCGAAAACAAAAATATTGATATATATGAATTTTTTAAAAAGAAATTCCACAATCCCGAAAAAAATATTCTATTAGTATTTTGATTTTATCATATCTCAACACATAAAAAACATCACTATAAAACAGTATATATATTTTCATTTAAAAACGAAAGAATTAAAAATACAAAATATTTATTTGAAAATGGAGATGAAATTATAAAAGAATAGGTTGAGTTGTGGATGAGGAATAAGAGATCATTTCCTTTAATGAAGACTTCAGAACTCATTAATAAACATATAGTAAAGAATAAAATCAAAAGAGAATCAATTTAAATATATTTTTTCACTACCCAATAATATGATAAATGGAATATAATCCTAGGAAGTGTAAGAGAAGATACACTATTTTTAATCGAATTGAAATTCAAACATAGATTATGTGAAAGTAACTATAAATTTGTCCCTTAAATATTGATGGATAACTTGAAAAATCCTTATCCACAAGGAATGGTTCATAGAGGGAAGTAATAATAATTTTGGACTCATTGATTTTTTTAAAAATAATTATAGGAAATAATGGAATGATAGAGGAAGAAAATTTAAGGCTGAGGAGATGTGAGAATTATTGAGGAGATTATTTTATGACATTAAATATTAACATAAAGGATTTTACAAGTGGAATATTACAAAATTATTTGATTGAGTAATCTATTATATTTTCAAATCTGATTTTAAACACGTGTCTTCTGTATAATTAAATTCATAATGATATTAATGTTATCATCAGTTTTTTATATATTTATTAATTATGGGATAGAGTTTATAATATTTTTTATTTTTTTATTTCATGTTATTACTTTTGTTGTGTGATCATATACTTTTCAAATTATTTTTTACTCATTGGACATGTGAGTAGATGATGATATGAGGTGAGTAAAATATGGTGATTGGTGATAACTCTAAGAGATATGGAATAAAAATATTTCCACTTATGTGAATAATGGGTTGCATAAAATACTATACACCAATTCTAATCTCTTGAGGTATTGGTTGAACACACACCACAATTAATTCATAAATCATTATTATATATTCTGTGGTTTGATTGAAAACATTATGAGGGACCATGTGACACCTGAACCATTATCCTCCATAATATTTTAATTATATAATAATTTTTTATATTTTCATTGAGTATTATATTTAAATGATTTTAAATTTTCAGTTATTTTATTTTTTGTATGTGTCTAATTTTTGGATAATTTTTATCACTCATAGTTTTGAAACCCAATGAAGTGAATGCTATTTTAGTAGATATATTTCATAGATTCTACATGGCTTATTATACTATATTTCCAAACCATGGGAGTATACTGTGGGTATATCTTATATCATTCATACTTGACATAAAATATATTAATATGTGCATTCATACAATGTTAGTCACTTAGGTTTTAAACAAAATAGTTTATAAATATTTCACTAATTAATTTATGTTTTTACACCTTTCCTCTATGACTGTAGATTAAAACATCCTCGGTGTGCCTGAGTGGGGAACTCCCTCACTTTATCCTCCTTCATTGAGCCTCTAGGATTTGATTATAAGTTTTCAATATAGGTAAACCTAGTTTTTCATATTATTTATCATTCTTCCTTCTAAATTTTCAAACATTCCATTGGCCTCAAAACGATCATGAAACCCTTGTTATATCACTGAATTTTTTTTGATATAGGGTGGTCCTAGTTTTGGGTATTTCTTGTTTAATTCTTTTAGGGGTCATATTATTTCATGTTTGATCTACCACCATTGTATCCTGATTTTTTCAAGGGGCTTTTAGTTGGATAATGATATATGTTCATGTAAAATTTCATTAGTTGGAATAACATATTACACCTAATATTTTAAAATTACAAGTTTATTAAAATTAATTTATCATTAATTTATATATAGAGATTTATTATTTTTCAAAGATGATTTCTCACATGGGATAATTGTTGTTCAATAACATTTCTTGTTTTTAATGGATGTTAAATTTATTTTCATGTTGTGGTGTTTTTTTGAGGGGTTTTTAAAATATTAATGTGATTTATTTATTTATATTATTGATAATGGAAGGAATCTGTCCAGGTTTTGTTATCAAAATACGTTATGTTTGTATTTTAAATGAAAAGGAGGGTGTTCAATTTTTAAATGTCTTTTATGAAAGGATAAATTGAGATTAAATATATTTTTAAATTAGGTTTACATGGGTTGTTGTAATAAATAGAATTATACAATATGAATGATCTCAATATTACAATTCTTTTTCAAGAAGTCCCATTTGAAAATGTTAAAATGTATTTTTGTGGTGTATATATGTGTTTCTATATTGTTGCCCATGTTTTTCTATTATAGCCCCGAAGTGGATATTTTTTTTATTTTTATAATATGAATGTTAAATTGTGGGGTTTTTTATTGTATGGTTATCAAAAGTTAGATGAAATTTATATAATTGATGATTAATTAAATGATAACATGATTAGTCTTTTTTTCTCACCTCATATAGATTATGTTCTTCATAAATCTATGTTAGGATAGGGGTAATAATTTAGGCTACAAAACTTTTTCATATTATGATAGTGTTCCCCGAGTTCTTTTGTATGTAAGGGATAGTGTTGAGTTGCCTTGATAAGGCTAAAAATGTAGTCGGGATGATTCCATCATTCATATATGGTATATTCCTATATTTGTTCTTGTGCATTTGATATGTTCTAAAAATATATCACCTTAGGACCTATTATACACCTCATGACACATTGTTCCTTCTATGATATCATGTTAGGTATTTCATTCACTAACCTTTTATGTCCACTATTTCATTTAATTTTTATGTACTCTTTGGTCAATCCCTATTTTTTCATTCATTTATTTATTCATTGACATGATTCCTTATTGAGAAATACTTATTTTATATGGTATTAAAAACTATTTAATGAATATTATTTTTATAAAAATGATTATTATAATGATTTGAATTGTTATTACAAAAAAATAAATATTTTTAAAGTGTTGTGTAATATTTTAATGAATAAATTTAAATAAATCATTATATTTTATTGTTTTACATATATCTTCTTAAAATGTTCGTGCTTGTTTTATGAAATAGGGAAATAACTTCTTATTTTTTATTCTTTCTCTTGAAAACCAATTTCATATTATAATTTAAAATTTAATAAATGTAATTTTATTTTAAAATAATAACATAGTCATATTGGTGAGAACAAATTATCCATTTATATATCACACCATGCATATACAATTGGGTATATTGGACTCTAATTGTTTCTATTTTATATTACTATTCATGATATTTATTTATCCCTCATTCTTTTTTTTATAGGTATTCTTATGGGCATAATTAATGTGTGTAGTGAGTGAATCTATGTAACATAAATATGGGTAGTATTTTAATAATTTTGGCAATATTTTGGGTTTATTATGAATAGTTATTAATAATTAAAATCTTATTTGGATGGTTTATTTATTCATATATATATTTTTATTATTTTAATTTTCAATTTGTTTGGTTTTCCAACTAGTTTATTTATTAATTCTATGGAATTAGACTTTGGTTTGGAGAATTTTATCTTTGATATTGGGGAAATATTTACCTTGAAAACTTATTTGATTAGTAATGAAATAGTTTCTTGCTTGTATGGATTAAGAATTCTATTTATACCTTGTTGTGAATCATATAAGGTGCCCAACTAAGAAGTGACTACATGTTAATTCACAAAAACTAGTATCAGATCCTAGACTTCGAAATTAAACGTTTTTTAAAGTTCATGTTATGTTATTTATGACATTTCATTGTATAAAATAGATTATTAATGTCATCCAAATAGAAGAGGAATATCATGGATGGGTACTCGATCACCAACAATCATGATAAAACATTATTGTTCATGAGAAGTCATAGTTTAAAACATTATTTTGGGATTCTTTTTATTTTATTCATGTATTTCATGTGATATGGAGATATATTGATCTGTATTGAGTGTATCAATTATTTTGGATGTTCATATTGTTTTAGAGGGTGGATATGGATAGAAAATAATAGTTACAATGATAACCTGGAAGGAAAAGAAAAGTGTGTTGACACCATTGACTAGGGATTAAAAATATTAGAAACGCTATTTCATGGTTTGAACATGGTTCGCCAACCCATGCCACCAAATCATGCACCCATATTTATAATCTTATAAGGTTGTTTTATTTATTTTTCTCTATATATTAACACAAAATATTTTTAACACTAATAAGATTGAATATAAATGATTTTATAATATATATTTAATAATTATTATTTAGTTCTGAATAATGTGTATTCATTATTCTTTGTATATACCATTTGGATGATCATTTTTTTATAAATTGGTATTATAATGAAAAACAGGGGTTGTTTTTTATTGTTTGTTGTGTGAATCCAAATGAAATTATTTTTAAAAGAAATATAGATGGTGTCTTGTAAATGTAATATTAAATATCATTAAAAATTATTTGATTTTAGGTTTTGGTGGATTAATAATAGTTTTCCCATATATTATGCATTATTTAAAAAGAATGGTGTATTTTTTTAAATTATTATGGTTTAAAGATAATTTATTTTTAATTATAAATTATATAGAATTATCTTTCATTATTTTCAGATCTTATTGTTGATATTAATTTTATTTTATCTATAGTAAGCCTCCCAAATAATATTCAAGGGGGGATTATTAAGTTGGTAGATCTTTAGGTTTAATGTTTTAGTCATTAATAGTTCGGTCATCAACTTTTCTAATCCACCTAGGATCATTCTTAAGTGGTAGTGTCAGAATATATATCTCCCTTGGATCCTTCCCAATAGGTCATGAATCCCTATATAACTTCCCTTAAAAATTATTTAGGTCCTATTAAGGTAATTAGGTGGATAAATGAAGCTAATAAAATCATCATTTCTCTTGAATCTGAAAAATATTCAAACGTATATGATGTCGTTTATTTATTTTAAAGACCAATATTATTTTGGTGGCTTATTTTAGCCTCGTATAACTTTCATGAGGCAATATATTGAGAAATTTTCAAGGAAACAATAATTCAATGGACCTATCATGGGGAAGTGAAGGTGGATGAGGATAATTAGTCAATGAGGCTTCACTTATAGGAGTGGTTTGTTGATGATTATATCATACATTTTAAAAATATCATGTTATGTTATTCTTATATCCTCAATATTGGTATTTTGAGATATTTTTTCATTTAAGGTTGCCTTTTAACACAACTTCGAACTATCGTTGTTGAATTTGTCCCGACCAATTATCAAGAAGTTGTTGTAAAGGCCATTTCTATTGAATACGAGCCAAAAGGGAAACCTATATTGATTTAATAAATGGATTTAGTTGATTAAACTGAATTTCCATAATCTAATTAGATGAATAGGTTGTTTATATTTAACTTCATAGACTAGTCAAATTGGGCTACAAATAATATCAAAATAAGAGGCATCTTGTGGGATTCAAGTGTGGAGATCCATTGCATTCTAATCAATCTTACTCAAAATATATGATTTTTTCTCCATGATAGTTTTTTCCAATATATTTAGATGTTTTACTACATGATATATTATTATTATTTGTTTAATGTGTAATAATTTATTGGGAAACCACTATTTAGGGAATTATGTATTAGTAATATAGAGATGGTTTAACATTTGGTTTTTATGTGGTTTATTCATTATAGATTCTAATGAATATAATTTTTGGGGTGTTCCATTTCAATTAGAATTTTTATCTAATTTTTTATGTGTATGAATATGTTTTGGCATTGTTTAAGTCTTATTATTAAGTTATTGATCATCGAAAACCTGTTTGTGTTTCCCAAGGTATCTATGATTGATTAAATTATAAATGAATTTTCCACTCAAGGGTGTAGGTGTGTCTAATGGGGTCCTCATGGTATGTTGATTTTTTGTAGTTATTATTTTATATTCTTGAGATTTCATGACCTATGTTTTGGCCCCATGTTATATTATTATGTATTATAGTGGATATTGTTCTCTATATATTTGAATGGGTGTTATTGATGGGATTGTGAATCAATTTACATTTTTTTATTATTAGGTGTTTTGGATGGTGGTTCATGCATAGAAGATATGTTTTGTGTCCATAATATTTCTGTGGAGGTTTCATTTTTAAAATAGTATTTTCTTTTTTATCTCACAATTGTAGAAGTTTTTAAAATACTTGGGATATGTATGTTTAGTCTCCTTTTCCTTGTACTGCCAATTATAGTGGTTATAGTCATTTAATCTTTGTATAAATGTGGCATTGAACATTGATATATCCCTATTTTTTTGTGAGAGGATATTTCTACTTCATTAGATCCATCATTATGACTCCTTTGGTTAGTCTCGCGAGTTTTCATAGTGTTTCATTTTATATATATTCTTGTTACCCACTTCATTTAGTGAGCACTTTCTAGGGAGGGATTGTTTTAGTTTTTTCAGAATTGGCAGAAGATGACCATTAATATATTTATTAGTATATTTAATTAATTATTTTTATCTTTTTCATCATTTTCAAGTGGATTCCACTTGAACATTAGAATATTTTTTAGATTTAGTTCATGGTTCATTTTTGGCTCACGATTCGTACTAATAGTGTGAAAAATGTGAAAGGGGGATTATGTATTTAGAAGATCAATTTTGTTTAGATGCTACATGAATAATATAACCATACATCTAAACATTGTAAGTATTATTGGTCTATCTATTGGAACCTAAATAATTTGTGGATGGTTTATAAAATCATGCATCCAATCCATGCATGGTTCCCATGTTTCATATTTTTTGTTTACCATTATACCCATTCTAGATTTAATTTGTTTTCCCCTTTCCTTTATACTTTTAATTTTACAAAAAATTGGTGTACAAGATAGGAGATATCCATCCCACTATCCTCTATCATTGAGCCTTCAACCATCGATCCCATGTTGATTTATTAATGAAAACCCATTAATTCCTCCTATCCTTCCTTTTTCATTATTATTTCACCCATTCTAAAATGTTTTAAATTCATTCCTTACAACCTAGGTTGTGTTAGATCAATGCAACATTATAAGGGGTATGGGTGTTCTAATTATATATTTTAATTTATTAATACTAATTTCGGTCAACTTTTTCATTGTTCAATCCTTCTCCATTAACTTTTTCTTGATGTGATGAGTATACTATTTGAATATGGTATGATTATACTCTCACTTCTTCTAATTATAATTTCACTATGTTATTGATAATTTTAAATTCCTAGTTTGTTAAATTAAATAGAAATTGAGTTGTTATAATGGGTTTAATAAATGTTCTAAATCTATTTTTCACATGGAATAAAGGGTATTAAATGATTTCTCATGTTCTCAAAGGATATTGAAATTATTTTTCATAATTATGAAGTATTTTTTGGTTCAAATTGATTGTGAAAATATTTAAATTGTTTGAATTAATAGAATTTTTGTCCATAAAATTCAAATGTACTTGTTGGAGTCAAGAATGGATTAAAGGGGGATTTTAAAGAATATAGTGGTTTATTTTGTTTTCAAATGTATATAAATGGAATATAAAATAATTTTTTAATAATTTTAAAATAATATTTAGTTGGGTTAAATTTTGAAATTGATTTATTTAGTAAGTAATAGATTGATATTATATGATGGTTTTTATAAAGGATCATTTGTAACTTCTAAATGTTTTTTTTCTAGAGTTTGCATCTCTATGATTATGGGCCCTCATGAGCCCCATGTTTGATATAAATTATGGAAATGATGGGATATTTTATATTTTTTTATGTACCTAATATCGATTTTGGATATTTATTGTGTGGGTGCTGGTTAATATATGATACTTAAAAAAATTCTGTTTCATTAAATGAACATATGATTCGATTTTTAACTGATATCCTATTGAATTTCCCCATGGTAACCTTCATCTATAACAGAGTTCTAGATATATGATACATTATATTGTCACATTCTACTAATTCCCATAGTTTTGATACATTCCAATGCTTTTTGTGACTTCATCTATTAAGGATACATGCCAAGTCTTGTTGTGAATTACACAAAATATTGGATGCAACATGTGTTGATTATTGTTCCCATGATTTTTTAATATATATAACGTTGTCACCATTAGACCTATAATTTTTCCCATGATTCACAGTTACTTTTATAACATTTCATAGTGGTTTTCATTCACTTTTATTTTTTATCAATTTTTATGATTAGAATTTGTGTCATTTTTGTTTAATATATATTTTCAGATTACTTTTATTTATTTATTTACAGAATAATTATTTGAGGGGTATTTATATTACATGATGTTCAAAATTTTGTTATAAAAAATGGGGTTTCAAGAATTATTTGGAAAACGGTTTTAAATGGTTTTTATAGGGGAAAAATTTATTTTTGTATGTTGTGTGTTTTTTAGTGATTTTTTAAAGTAAATATTTGAAATGGATTACTTCACCGGTATATAAAAAAATTAAAAACCAAATTTTATAAATTAAGGAAATGAAATTTATTTTATTTTTTATTTATACTCATGAAATCATAGTATCTAATACAATTATATATATAATAATGAAAACATACATTGAAATGAATTATATAATCTCTTTGGTTAGATTTAACTACTCTTGTTATTCTCCAAGGAAATACCTAAAAGCAAGAAAATTATTCACTTTTTTCTTTCTAGTTACCCATTGATGTTTTTAATTTTATCCTCCTTATTAAATAATATATATATTTTTCTATTTATTATAGTTGGTGATTTGGTGAGTGACTCTAGGTCGCACATAAATGGGTATTAGTGTCTTAATATTAGTTTCATTTCTGGTTTCTTATTAATTCATAACTGGTTAAAATACAAATTATATTTTTTATTAATTCATAAATAGGTTATTATTCATATATTATTCATATTATGTACTATTTATTCTTGTAAGTACATCTATTAAAACTATTATATTATAATTTAATTAGTTAATTTTTTATTGAATATTGGATAAAAATGTCCCCAAGAGTTCTTCCCTGATTCCCAATAAATAGTTTCTAGAGAACTGTATGAAAATAACCTTACATTCCATTTTTAAATAATGACTGGTTCTAAAATTTGTTCTAACATAGTATATTTCATGATATCCCATGACTTTTATAAAAATCCATTAGAGTCTATTGATAAAAAATAATAAAAAACGTAGTTCTCGATAACAAGATATTAGTATGAGTATTGGATATGCATGGATGATTTAGTGGGATTTTTATATTTATTATTTTAGTCACTCTAATAGTGAGAAGATTCATTATTTTTTATTCTATGGTATGTGATATCATTAATTATTTTATTGAATCCATGTTTGTGGGGTTGTAACAGAACAAAAATATTCATCCTTATTTTTTTAATGACGTTCATTAAATATTCATGAATGAATAGTTATAGATAATATTATGCATCATGGAGAGTAAATACTAATAACATATATATATATATATATATATAATAAATGCATATATTAACATCATTTCCAGGTAAATAATGATTTTTGTTATAAATGATTTTATGAAAAAACATTTAATATTCATAAAATAAAAAACAATAATAAAAAACAATAATAAATTATAAAATATTAAAAAATATTAACTTTTATATTTTTCATCGAATTATTTATTTTCTCATATTGATAGAAATATTATTGTGTTAATTATTAATTCATAATATATTCTACCAATGTTTCTTTAATTCAATGGTTATATTTACATTTAATGAAAGTGAATTCTTTTTTATGTAGAGATCAATAAGATATATGTTACACAATTAATGGGGAATATATTTATATATATAAATTCAACCAATTTAATAGATTATGTTCTCAGAGGCACCAATTTTATGATTATGTTACATGAAAGGACATCGTCCAAGTGTATAAATTATAAAATAAATATTTAAGGATCCTTTGAATACAACCAATATACTGAATAGAGAAATATATCTAAGACTGATAGTATTTATTACTCCCATATATTTACATTTATGAATTTAGAAAAACTTATTTCTAAACATAAAAAATCAAATAAACAGGGGACATAGAAATAACAATTGGTTGGGGTTAAAAATTTTAAATGATGATTAAATAGAAGGCACTGTTGTAAAAGAATGGTTTCATTATTCAGGATGATGTAATTTTCTATAAGAATATTTCTTAAATAATTTCTAAAGTAATTATATGATCATGACCATAATTTAAACAAAATAACCCCTATTTTACTAATTTTATTAATATAAAATATACACAGGGACCCATATTTAAAAATATTCCATTTAATCTAAGGATCTAAAGATGAAATCACTTTAATTTTCTTTGAATCATTCACATAACCTATATAGGTTAGTGAAAAAATCCTAGTAAATTCCTTAATAAATAAATCCACTATATAACATTATGTGAGTTATGGGAGAGAAAAAGATTTATACAGTATAGATAAATACTAAAAAAATATGATAAGTTGTGATGTCACCTACCCCAACATTATTATCATGTAGATTATAAAAAATTATAATGGAATGAAACCATAGAAATTAGAAGAGTTTATGAAATTTTTGTCTTCATCTAAGGAATAACCTCTCATGTTATTCTTCCATGAATATAAAGGTAAAAGATCATAGTTGATGGAAAGAACCACCAACATATAGCATGTTTCCTTGATACATTACATGATATAGAATAGAAAATTGAATGTTTATTTCTGTTTTTCCACAGATGTCCTTTATGAATTGTAGGTGTAATGTGATTAAAAAAACATGGTTGATCCATCAAGAATTATTGATTTTTTGCAACATTATTTCACTTAGAGAGTGATTATCAAATGTATGTGGGTAAAATATATAGCACGGGTCTTTAATAATGGTGATTATCTGGTGGTTCCTTCTCAATAAATTTATATTTTACAATTAAATGTTTCATTTTTAACAATATATTTATATAGTGAAGAAAAATATAAACACCTTACAAGAAAAAACACGATTCTATGATTTGATGGTCCTGATTTCATTGGTAAAAATTTTCCTATATCAGAGAATATATCTTTGTATGTCTAATATCGTTCACTATCCTCATCATCTTATCAAACATTTCAACTCTATTTCTCCCTATGTTACTCTTATTATTGTAGTGGAATCACATGTTGTATAACATAATGACAACAAAAATTCAAAATTATTTGTCTTATTGATTTCAATAAATCATTTCCCACTTCTTATATACCACTCATATTGATTTCTTCATATGATATAATCCAATTATAGAAAAAAAAAATTATTATTTTATTTTTTTAAAACAATATTATTTTATGGACAACATAAATTTTTTTTTGTAACAAAGAATGAGTCCATAAATTCCAATTAAATCTTATGTAAACAGTAGATGTATATACATACATATATATATATATTTTAGATCCTAAGTATTTTAGTAAACACATCACTAATGGGAAGAAATAATGGCATGTCATTGCTTATATTCTAGCATAACTATCTGAATTTTTGTATAGTGAATTTGAATTTTAATAAAATTTTATTGGAAAATAATTTTGTAAAACAATTTTTATTTAATTATGTATGTTTTCATGATATTTTTTTATTTCTGGAAATTTTAATAATATAAATTTATTATGATGGTGACATGGGTCTTTCACTTATTGGGTAACTTGATTCTTCTATCTGGCATGTACCATTTTTAACCCTAACATGGACCACATCATCCTTCTGATACTTGTTCACTTATAAGAGTTTTTTATGTGTAGTGTCAAGATGTATTTGATATGAATGTCTTAGAGACAATAATTTACATAGATGGTTATTAATTATATTTAAAAATTATTTTATTATTTGAAAATTTGTGAGATAAAATGAATAATATGACAATATGAGGGTGCTTAATAATAATAAAAATAGAGAAAAAAATAATATTACTTGATGTAGTTCACGGTAAACCTATATAAATGGGGGAGAAACCCCATTTTGTTATATTTATTATTAACAAAAAGCATATAAAAGTGAAATGAAACGTAAAATTGAAAGGAGATGTCATATTATGATGCATTTCATGGTAATCCTAGTGAAGGTGATTAACCCCATCACATTGAGCTATCGCAATAATTCTAAGAAGGAATCATGTTATATAGCCAAAAGTAAAATATATAGAACAATAGAAATATGAAAACAATAAGAAGATACATTCAATGGTAGGTATCATTTACCAAGATATTGTTCTAACTCAGAGAGAAAAATAATATTAACCCTCATACGTAGCTCTATGTAGGTGATCATCATCCTCCAAATCTGTTCATGATCATTGATCTCAACCAGGTATATATATAGAGAATATGAAATTACTTTGAGAAAACACCAATGTAGTAGTGGTGGGGCCTTATATCTAATATCCTTCATCATAAATTTCTTGATCTGTCTTAGTAAAAAATAATGGATTTACAATCTCTTTCACAATAACTAAAATTATGTGTCCTAGAAAACAAATTAGAATAGTATATCATCATAGAAAATATAAATTACTATAAAATATAAATAAATTCCCTTATGTGAGATGTATATATGGACATGATTGAATTTATTTTTAACAAGGAAACTTGTTAATATCATGAGATATACGTTAACAATTGATAAGATTATGTGAAAAGTAAAATATTGAATTAATATAATATTGAAATGATAAAAACCCTTAAGTATAAATTGGAATATTTTGGAGCTGATTGATCTAAATAATGAATATTGAAAAATTCCAAAACCAGTAACTCACATTTAGAAAAATATTATAAACATGTAATTACATAGAGATAAAAATGATTTCTAAAATGTACATGTCTAATGTATAGAACGAAGCATAAATCTAAACATAAGTAAAATTAGATGAATATACATAAAAAAATATAATTAGAAATATATATATATATATCCCAAATTAGCACCATAAGAAAATAAACTAAAAAATATGGGGTGTTCTCAAAACATGTTATTAAAATTGGAAGACAATCATTATACCAATGTTTAAGAACGCATGACTTCCAATCAAGAATTTATTTCATTTAACTTCTACATAAATCTCTTGTTTATATTCATTTTTTCAAAGATCCTAAGCTATGTCATGGGTGGGATTTTTATTTTTAGAAAAGAAGAGGCATGATAGTTGTAGGATGACTGGAAAATAATTATATGATGTGTAACTAAAATATATGACATTTATTCATCACACAAAGTGTGATGGTCTGACCAAAGTTAGTCATGTTTTATAAAGGGTATTATAATGGGTAGAATATAGCAATATTAACTTGATGTCTAATGAATTTACATGTTGTCCAATGTTAAAGGAAATTTTATTAAAAAGTGTTACACCCTCCTATTTTTCAAACTGAAGCCCTCACTTTTCTATAACTCACATTGGGGAACCCATGGATCACTAATTAAGGTTTTTCCACTTCTTGAATTCTCGAATTTTGATTCAGATCTATTATTCTCCTTGGATAATGACTGATAAAATATTTATTCCCCTTTCTTCATTCATTGTGTCTCTTCTCTTTGATGAAGCTATCTTGGTGCAATCTTATATGACCAATTATCTAGGCATTGGTCCATTATTCCATTTTCATCCATTACATGACAAACTAATGTAACATACTTCATGAGATGATTTTTATGTGATTATTGTAGGTTGTATATGCATCACACTACATGTATGTCCACTTGATAATCATTTTCCATTGTGTGCATTCCAAATTCACTGTGAATTGCATATTTAATTCATATTATATGATTATAATCATCATGATTACATTCTAGATCCATTGAATATTTATTTCATTCTGATGGAGGTTGGAACCTTATTTCCATACACCCCATGTTGGGTATGATCTTATATGACATTAGAGGATATTTATCACTATATTCCCCAACAATCATGCATTCTTTGACTTTAACTTCATAAATGTATGTGTTATAATAAATGATTGAACAGACAATGGATATTATATCATAGTATAGAATGAACCTTCTATTGTATGTGGCCTAATTAATTAATACTCATTTTAATAATTCAATGGAATGTCTATTAATACATACTTCATGGACTAGTGAATTATCAATGAAATGAATATGATTGATTGTATTTATCCATACATTTCATTTTTATGAAAGGGAAATTATTTAAACTAATAATAAAATATGAAATAAAAAAATTAATTCATTTCACCTTAGTCATGTGACAAAGTGTGAGCGACAATGGAATGAGTCAATTGACATATTAAATTGAATGAGTATCACATAAACTATATTAAATTATTTATCATTTTTAACATTCATTTTGCATAAGGGAATATTAATATTTATAGGAGGGGTTATACTTGATCCTGCATCGGATTCCCAAGAGAATTCATTGAGAACTCAAATGATTCCCTTCATACCCAATGTTGTTGATTTCAATGTGAGATAACCACACTAGATCTTTTCCCCTTTTCTAGTTGCAGATTTCTTGCATGACACTATAATATCCCTCCATTGTCAATCATATATTAGGAATTCTTCAATGCACTCCATGGATTCAGTTTGGCTACTAATGACATGTGATACCATGGATAAAACTATTTGTCTAGTCATTTAATATATCATTTTACCATGGATGAAATTATTTGGACACAGTTTGATGAATATTATAGAGGAATGGCTTGGGTGACACACAATAGATTATAGTTAGACCCCCAATATACATGATATATATTATTACTACGTTTTATCAAACCCCAACGTTGGGAATTATCTGGTTTATACCTTAGATCATAATAATTATTATCATCATAAAGGATTCCTTGGTTATTACATATGAACAAATGTTGTTTTTGTTATTGTTATTGTTATAGGATTCATTGGTTATTCCATGGATAGTCTTCATCACATACTATAAATAAGAAATTAATTATTTAAATTGTTATATGTTCAGACACCAGCAATGAATGAAGAAAGTATCAGGTCAATTACATTACATTACTACTTTACATTTAAATATACATGAACAATATTAGTTTGTATCTATCATATGTGATTGTATAGACGTCATTGGTGGTGGGATACTGAGATTTATCTCGAACCATATGCAGTATATAATTGGCATCCATGATGATTTTATATATTCAGGTGTTGAGAGGGGGAAGAATCCCACTTTGGATACATAATCAGGGTTTCATAAATTAGGATGGATCTTTGTTTAATATAATAAGGCCATTGATCATGATTTTGGATTGTTTTTATCTTTTCATGACACTTTTTTATAGAATGTATTTATTGCTTCTATGTATATGTGTTTTCATATTTTTTAGATACATGATATATATTATCATTATCTTTATAGGATTCAGGTTCATTTCTGAGTATTATTATCCATTTTATAATATATTATTCATTGTTATACTACTTCTACTATAGTGGGTTACACATCCTGTATTTATAGTTTATATTATCTTTTGTCTATCTATTATTGTTACATCTAATATTTATCGATTATTATATATCTTTTGTGTTAAAATCTTCTAAATTAAGACATATCCACTCCTTCGAGATACCCTAGTACCTCGCTGCTAGTCTGAATCATTTGTCTTATGGGGAGGCCTTCTTGAGGTTGTGTTGACTGCTATCTCTGAGGTACCATTGAGTGGAACCTGGTTCGTGACATCACTATGTGATATCGATGTTGTTCCTTTCTGTGTTTATAATTTTGCGAAAATAGAAAATACATACGGAATTTTTTTACATGGTTGTATGTTTTTCATGTTCATAGCTAACACATGTTCAGTGTAACAATCGAGTTTCTTGAAATGTGAATATTTGTTCTTTATTTCTCTTATTAATATTGATATCCTTTCACTCATGGGTGAAACAAATTTTATGTGATAGTTATTGTTATTATTATGATTGATAATAACATTTTATACTTTTCATGATGTGATGAGGTCAAGGAAGAATTTATAATGTGTCATTATATTCACCTTGAAATTACATGCTTTAAATATTTCATTCCATACCTTTGCATTTCACTACCTTCATTTATTATATTTCATTTGATTATTGAGTTATCTATGGTTGGTATATTTTCTTATGCTGGTAACATGTTACCTCTAGTAACATAACATAATCATTGTATTTGTTTGTGTGATATCATATATAAATTCATTTGATGTATGTGCTCTTGTGGGTTGGAATAAGTAATTTACTGAGTCAATCATTCAAATATTAACCATTAAATTCTGAGACAAAATAGATGCATTGATGAACAATTATATATGTGTATAATAAAATGAACATTTATATATATATGTATAATAAAATGAAAAAAAATAAAAACATTAAATATAATTTAAATAGTTTCCAATAATGTAAGAGACAAAATGTAATTTTCACTTAATGTACTAAAACCCCTTTAAAATAAACATAAACAATTTATGATACATGGACATATATGCCAGTATTTGGGGATGTACATTGTGTAGTTGGCCTCTTTTTTATGATATTCTACTACTAGTAAATCTATCGATTATAAAATCTTGATATTAGGCATGATTATATCATTTTTATCCATATTCTATCATAAAATAATCATATCATAGGGAAAGAAGTTGGTGATGCCAATGCCCTAGAGATGGTGGGCTATGAGCCACCAGTCTTACCTTTAAGAGTTACACCTAAAGACGTGATTGATATACCTGATCTAGGCACTGACACTCATGTCCATGAGGGTTTCCTATATATAATTTTGTCCATGTCAATTTATCTACTACATGTACCTATGATGGCTGATCTGACACGTGAGTTCCTACTATAGCATCCTTCCATCTTTTCAGGGGATGGTAGTCCACAGTATTCTGATTATTGGATTGATTCCCCCATATATGCCACTGAGAATATAGTGATTAATCCATAGTAGAGGGTAATAACTTTCATATATATTCTATTTGATTCATCCCATTTATGGTAGGATGTGATTAACCAATATGGTCATCATCCAAGCATGGTTTGGGCTGATTTCCAAACTGCCTTCTATGATTTCTTCCTTAATAGGATGTTGAGAGATGACAAAGCTTGAGATTTCAGGCATCTTGAGAATTGGTTTGTGTTACATAAGGGTTATTCAGTGTGTTTTACTATGTAACATTAATTTTCACCACCTCATGTTGGTGATGATCTATATTGTTCTATATGTTTTATGGATGGACTATGGTATGTCATCTGTACTCATGTAAATGACATTTTCATAGATACAATTAATCAGTTTGTTAATCAATTTATTATAACTAAGTGCATCTTGATGGAAGGACATGATTCTTTTCAAGGAGGATCAGTTATATGGGAGTCTGATTGTTCTTATTTTAGTAAGATGTGTTCCCTTTATGTTCTGAATATAGTAGTGGTGTACAGAGTAATAATACTGGTAGCTTCATTATATTCCATTAGAATGAATTGATGGGGGTTTCGAATCATTGGTGTGATTGATACCCTCTGGAGTTATAGGCTTACGGACATAGGGGTATCATCAGATATTCAGTTGGACCATTCCATATATATATATAGGGGAATATTCTCCATACCATCTCCACCTTATGGGGAAGGATTATTTATGTCTTTTTAGCTAGGAAATTAGAGTTTAACTAACCTGAAAAGTAGGAATGAGGTCATCGATAGGGTATCTAGACTTTTGATTTTCTGTTCTAGTAGACAATACCTACCTAGGGCAATATAGTAGTATATCATGCCCATGTCATAGGTCATTTCTGTACATTAATGGTGATAACTAATGATAAGAGTGGAGGACCATCTAATGAACAATTTATTATAATTATAGCTGCAACTATTTTATATAATGTATCTGATACAGATTCTTCATTCCTATTTATCTCCTTTTTTGTAGTGGAAATAATCATTTTTGAAATTCATTATTATTTTGGTGTGATAACTCTAGACACATCGTACGACATACTATTTGATAGAATAAGGCAATGTAGGGACTATCCCATTAAGGTTTAATTTTAAACCATCTTATAGAGACCATTTTTTATAGAGATGGAGAAGATAAATTTCATTTATATGATTAATATGTTGGATCGATATCACACCATAGAAAACATTTTTCACCATAGGATGTAGTTTACCAAACCATAGGGAAAAAGTAATTTTCATAAGGATGAGTGGATTCACTAAGCTAGTTGATCTAGACCATATCATCATGGGATAAGTGTACTGACCACCCATATTGGCAGTCTATTCATAGTGGATGAGGGAATAAACATGGCTTGTCTTCATCTTCTAGTAGATAATTTCAGGGACATCTTTCTTGCTTATTTTTCTATATTCCCTTTAGAGAGAGAGGTAGAGTTTATAATATAGATTTCTCTATGACTATTTCCAAAGTCTATTCCTTCATAAAATATGGAACCTAAGATGATCCCAGAGATCAATTGATAGTTGAAGTATAAAGAGTAAAAAGGTTGTATACAACTCATCACATTCTCTTGGGGTTTAATAGTGATTTTTGATAAGAATGTGGATGGTACACATCATTTATGCATGGATTATAGATGGTTGAATGAAATTACATTCAGGAACTAGTATCTACTACATCATATATATGATATTTTATGTAGCATTGTGGTTTTAGGGTTAACTTTAAGATCATCCTAAGATCGGACAATTATGAGGTCAAAGTCAACCCTTCAAACATACCACATACATCTATTTAGAGCAGGAAATATTTTTATGAGTATATTAATTTGTTATTTTTCCTTAAAAACAATCGTGGTTTTAATGTATTGGATATACATTGTTTTCCACCCAACATGAATTCATTTGTTGTGGTCATTGTTGTAGAAATGACGGTGTATTATCAGACTCATATCAACCGTGCATAACATATTAAAATAACTTTGAATACAAAGATAGATCTCAAAATTTATGCCAAGCATTATATGTTTCACATATATTTTGGTAAAGGTTAATTCTTGATCATATTATATCATAAAAATTTGTATCTTTTGAGAAAGTGAAGGTGAGTTTGATGGTTACCTCATAGTTGACAATAAATGTGTGGGATATACGATGGTTCTAGGGGATTTTTAGATATGATAGGTTTTTTATATTGGATTTTTCATGCTTTTATTAACCTCTTACATGTCATATAAATAACATACTTACGATCCTCTGGTCAGAAGAGTTCATGAACTCCTATTAGGATTTGAAATGAAGGATTGATTTGGAACCTATTCTGATCCTACCAATTCATTGTATAGGCTATATAGTTTTATGTCATGCATTTGGAATTTTCATGGTAGTAGGGATGATACCGGATGATAGAGTCATTTCATGGGGATATTGGAAGTTGTCATATAATGAGATATAATACACAATTCATGTCCTTGGTCTTGAAACATGACCATGCCTTCGGTTTCATGACACACTATATGATGGGTGATCACCTTGTGATGAATACAAACCACAAGTGACTAAAATATATCACTATACATAATGATGTGAATCCTATATATAAGATATAATTCAAATATCTGTTCTCCTTAGGCATTGATCCTTTATAAGTTACATGAAAGAGAAATATGGTAGCAGATGTCCAGAGCTAGAAGAATTATGCATAGTCCTTACATGAATCGCATGATGAATGAAAATTAATGGCCACATTTTCATAGATGCATCTATTGTTTCCTGTGAGTGATGAGAAGTCTTCCATTATATCATTTTCATTTACCACTTTTTATCCATGGTATTTTAATCTGTAGTTTGTTTCAGATCCGTAGGCGGTTGTTCTTCGGGAGGTTATTGTTGTAGCGAACCAGCCTCGGGGTTGGTCCAGGGATCGAGATAACATCCTACATATACATAGATATGTCTAGTTTCCTATATAAATGATAGATAACTAATGATATATTCACAAACTTCTTAGTGAGTAGTTCATATAGGAATCACCATGAGTTTCCATAATATGTGATGCCAATATTAGTGGAGTATGATGAATAGTCAGACAGTTTGTTTTATCACAAGGTTTCCCTCCAATCCGTTGCAAAATATGGTTCACTAGTGCCCAATTGGTTTGTTATATCCATATATGGCCG
This sequence comes from Viscum album, assembly GCA_963277665.1. Taxonomy (NCBI): domain Eukaryota; kingdom Viridiplantae; phylum Streptophyta; class Magnoliopsida; order Santalales; family Viscaceae; genus Viscum; species Viscum album. The sequence continues at coordinate 2,101,176,870 of OY728140.1, read as the reverse complement.
TAGATTTTAAATGGAAATATGTTGATATAGATTTCATTGTAGGATTACTAAGGTCACCTCATTGTTGTGATATAGATTTTATAGTGGTTGAGAAACTAATGATATAATCTCTCTTCAATAAAATAAAGGATACCTACACTATTGATGATTTAGGAAGACTATATGTCTATAAGATCATGTGGATACATCAGGTCTCATGTAAAAACTTTTCATATTGGAAATATCATTTCACATAATGGTTCTAGTGGGGGTTGGAGTAGGATGTGGGTACACATGTGCTTTAGAGAATATCCTTTCACCCTCAAACTGATGGCTAATAATCATAGACAATAAATTCTTTTGAGTATATGTTTCAGACTTGTATCCTTGATTTTAGTGCTTCTATGTAGAAACATATCTATATAATCAATCGTTCAATAAATAAAATTTTTCAAGAGATGATTTAGATGGATCCCTATGAAACCTTGTAAGTTGGGTCATTCCATTCAAAACTGATCTAGATAGAGGCAAGTGAGGAAGAAATACTAGGTTCTCATCCTATTCAAGAGACATTGGAACATGTTTAGTGATGAATAAGTGTATATATATAACATTGTTTAGATATAAATCCTAGGATGACCATTTTTAACAGCCACTGTTGTTCGAACTCAAGGATCATGATTTCTTATGGGTATCTCCTACAATTGTAAATATATGGATAATGTGTAACTAAAATTTGTCTTCATATTATGTTTATCCCTTTGATAATATAGATAGGGTTGGGATAGAAGCATATTGGGTTGTATTACCATGGAGGTACTATTTCATACATGATGTCTTCTACATTTCATGGAATTTCCATTGTTATGTGGACATGTACCATACATTTTTACTAATTTCGAAGAGTTATATTGTGATTCTTCTTTTGAGGAGTACCATATATGCATCATTGAACAACGAATGAAGGATTTTTGAGGCTGTTGTGTCCCTTTAGTAGGGGTATTATGGTTACAAAACCACGTAATTGACGTGACATGGGTACATGAAACTGACTTATATTAAAAGTGGCTATAGTTATCCTCATATGGTGTATTCCAACCATTTTATGTGGAACATGGATATAAGTTTCTTTAAGGGGGAATATTTTAAGATCCAAATTTTCATATAAGATATTGTTACTTGTATTTTTTACACAATGAAATTGATTAGGATTTTTTTTCTTAAACAGTGAGCCAGGGTAAGGGTTGGTTGGGTAGATTCAGAATTGAATCGGTAAAAGAGATGTAGGAAGAAAATAGAATATTTACATGTATAGTAATTTAAATACATGATACATTTTCATTTTAAAATATTTAGTGTTCTATCCAAAATTCTTCGTGACATATATATGGACTTTCCTAGGGAAGCATACCCTGATGTTAGAATGAAGTTTAATGCATTTAATTTTCGATTATATTATAGAAGAATGTTTTAAATAATGCTTCATAGAGTCCAGTTTTTTTTGGAAGAAATCCACCACCACCTCCCTCACTTACACATGAGCATATTTTTTTTTTGCATATTCTAGTTTCTACTATTTCTTTTCCCTCCCTAACATTAGAGATATACAAGAATCATTTGATGCATACTTGTAAGATCTGTATACCTCATCCACCATTATCTATTTTTATTCTCCTCAATGTAACTACCTTATTTCAAACTCATATATCCAATTTTAAAGTAATTGATATATTATTTTTTTAGTTATTAATCCAAAACAAAATAAATTTTGAATCGAGATTGGTAGAGTTATATAAACATAAGGTAGGCGATCTATGATTCGTCCCAGAAGTCATCATTTTCTATATACTAACACCATTGTGCCAACCATGATTTTATCAGGATTTCCTATATAATTCAAATTCCATGATTAAAATAATAATAAACAACTTCTATGTCCTCTAAATATTTTTTTAATCATGTCATAGGAGGTTGTAACCTCCATGACTTACACCCCATACAAGTTATGCTATTATATTCCTTGAGAGAATTTGTATTACTATCTACACCACAGTTTGAGGGTTCTTTTACTTTACCTTTATAAAGGTAAGTGATATAATTAAATGAAAGAATTTTTAATTGATATTTTATCATATTATCACATTAAGCATCTAATATAATTATCCCAATCAATTAATTAATCTATAAAAATTTAATTGTAAATTATATTTATATATATCACATGGAATAATTATTTATCAATGAATTGAATATGGTTTCTTTTTCTTTTGACTACATTTTCATGGTGATAAATGTTAATGTATTAAAACTAATAATTAAATATGAAATTAAATAAATGGTTCCATACCCGCTTATCCTCAATACAAGGTATGAAACACAATAGAATGAATAATTTATCTAATTAAAAGGAATAAGTATCACATGGCATGGATTAAAAACTGAATTATCTATCGGGTTCCTAATTACTATGGACATATTCATCATTATATGAGTGGTTAGACTTGAGAAAACATTGGATTCTATAAGAAATACATTGATCACTACTAGGATAACATTTGGATTCATGGATTCTAGATTTCTAGGGAGATACCCACCATATAACATGGTCCTTATATAATTGTTGATTCTCAAGTTGATATTGTATAATCCATGCATTATATTTAATATAGTAGGTATCCTTGGATAGACATATTGGATATAGATTTATATATATAGAAAAGTGATCCATGGATACACCCATTGGTATAGACATTTATTATTATGTTTCACCTAGTATAATTTATATTAACTATGTAAAAATCATATTACAACATTATTCCTTGGAAAATTTCCTTTTGGATTACACATAGTGACCTTATATTTTGGTTAAATATTATTAATGAGTTGGCTCGACTCATGAGGTCATGGAATTGTTGGTTAATACCTTGGATTCTTTTAATTGTTATCTTCATAATGGATTACATGGTAATTACCATGGATACTTTATTAATATTAATATTAATATTAATAATATTATTATTATTATAGGATTCCTTTATATCACTTTTGATCATATTCACTGTATATTATAAAATGGAACATGATTAATTAAATGTTTACATGGTGAGACACTAGTTGAGGATGTGGAATATATTAGGTTATTAACATTATATTAATACTATACATTTACTTATAACTATGCACTGTTAGATTATATTTCCAATACTGGATAGTTTATACATCATTGGTGGTGGTCTATATAGATTTATCTAACTCTTTATCTACTATTCCATTGGTACTCTAGAATATTAATTATTTTTAGGTGTTTATAAAGGGACGCATCATAATTTGGAAACCTGATATTAGATGATTTCTTTGGGATATAGGTTGGTAGAAGATAGTTGGTCCAATTAATGGTATGGTGGATAGTTTTTCTATTCTTTTGACTCTTTTGTGTAGCATCTATTTCTTAGTCCCATGTATTCTTGGTTTCTAGTTTTCTAGAGACGTGACATACATTATTGTTAGCATTATCTTAAAATTTAGATTCAATATTTGAGTATTATTATTAGATTACTCATTTATTTAATCCTTTTTATACTGCATCTGTTATGGATGGTAACTGCTCTAGTGTTCATTATATATGTTTCTAATATTCTATCTATTACTGTTTCATCCACTCTTTACTTGATATTATTTATCGATTTTATTCTATGGTAAATAATGGAATAATCTCCCTTGAACAAACCCTATGTCGCTGCTGCTATATGTAATCATCCAAAATATGAGGATGTACAATTAAGTCCTTATAGCAAGCTATCATAGGTCTCTGTTGAGTGGCACCTAGGTCATGTTGTCAAAAAATGAAATGTCTTGAAATTGAAAATTGAATAGATTTATTCAAATTATTATATAAGATATCAAATTTGTATATCTTTTTTTCACACACCATCCCATTCTCGAAGACCTCCCTTAAATAATGTATTCTAATTTCTATATACATTGACCTACTATGGAAATAATTTTTCCCAGAAAAATAGATGATGAAATTACTATAAAATTGAAGATAAATATAAGAATAGAATATTTAATACTTTTTTTAGGACCTTTAAAAAATTTCATCTTTTATATATTTTGTTAAAGCTATGTATTCGTCCTTATTAATCGACAATGCAAAAAATGGCTAAATATTACATTTCGAGGACAATGTTCCACTATATAAAAGAATCATAAATATAGTAGTTGATTTATGAGTGTTAAAATTGTTAGCATAATTAGAATAAATAAACTAAAATAAATCATAATTATAATAATTGTAAAATACATGTAGAAAGAATAAATAATAAGACATATACACATAAATGGGGATCCATTTCAATGCATTCTAGTCTTGTTTCCTAGGGTTTCCTATAAAAATTGAAACATTTGTAATGTAAAAAATGAAATATAAATTATACTATCAAAACATATAGTATATAATAATACTATCAGTATTATGATATCAAATATTATTCAGAAAGTCTACCTCATTTATATTGTTCGGGGATTGGATAATGGATACATCATTATGTTGTCCAAAATTAATGATAACTAGTTTAGGAAGATCAAATGGATACAAAAATAAATTAAATCTATCCTAAATGTTTAATGAGAAGTACAAGACCTTATCCACTTTATATAAAATGATTTCCTATCCCAAAATTTATTTTACATTACCAATAATTTTTATATAAAAAACTAATTTATGTCGGATCATAACATGATTATTCAGCCACATATTTTTAAAAATAAGAATCATGTAATCTACATATAAAATGATTTAAATCATTTTATGCTTAATTAGAATTAAATATAAACATGAATTATGTATTATTTTATTACATCAATTTTCAATAAAAAAATTAATCAAACTATTTATATTATTGGAATAAATATTTTGTATCTTTGTACCAAGATTTTGGTTAAATACATTTTTGATGAGGTTTGAAATATTTGTAAGACACATCAAGTGAATTCATGTAATTACTTTCATAAAAATTAATATGAAAATATATATTTTATTAATAAATAGATTTTCAATATATAAATTTTAATTATCATTAAAATCAAGAAGGATCCTCAAATATGAATATTTCATAGTAGGGTATAAAATATCTCCATTATTAGTCCCTTAAATTTGAATAAACTCATTTAGAATGTAATGAATAATTATACATAATATTAAACTCCATATTACTAAATTCATTCCATTTAAAATTACATTTGAATCTAATTACATTAAAATTTTCATGTTTAGTTACAATGGCCAATGTCTGATTTTTAAGAACAGAATTAATTATGTATTTCCTACAAAATAAAAATGATTGGATTATTGGACTTCATATATTTATTATATTGTTTTGGTTTATCATATTTATTATCCTATGAAACATTAAAATCTTAAGTGGTCACATCAACATGAATGAACACTGAATGGGGTTGAATGGTAATCTCAACTCTCTCTCGGGTAAACTGGTAATCCTTAAGATGACAACATCACTTAATATGTGATTCAAAATCTTAATTACTCTAAATTTTAACCTTATATGGATAATATATCTTCCAATAAAATCTCTCCACCCATTGGTTAGGGTGTTCTAGTGCCTTTTGGATAAAAACAATTCTACTTGGGAATGATATGACCACAAGATACGACATCATTAATAATTTTGGACTGATAGTAATTAAATTTTTAAATCATTAATAAATAACCCAGAACTACACCATGATAACATAAAAATATATGCTTTACTATCTTAGGTTTCATATTATCATTATTAGTGTCAGCATACACTTTACTCAAAAATACTATAAACTCTTTAAAAATATTTTTTTTCTCTATTTTGATTCTTTTAGATTCATAAATTGAATAATTTATAGGATGGAAATAAATAATTAGATACGCTATCATAAGGAATTTATCGACCAAAATGAAATTTGGTAAATGTGAGTACAATATAATTAATCTTAGTCTCTCCCAAATATTTTAGTTTATGAACACAACATATCCATTATATTGAAGTAATTCAAGAGATGTATGGTTTTTAGGATCCCATTTAGAATTAAGTTAATTAATAACAAATTCATTCATCACATAATATAACCCATTTTTATCCTAAGAAAATTAAAAATTCTTTTTGATTGATTTTCATAACTCATTTTTTAAATAAAATGTAAAAAAGTTTATAGGATTGTGTTATAGTATATAAATATAGAACATCTATGAGTAGTAATCCATAATGTTCCCAAAGTAATAGCATCCACCTTGGGAGGATGTACTATATGGTCTACATAGTACAGAGTGGAAATACATAAGGATATTTCATGATTTGTGGATAGAATTATTGAAAATATAACATTTGGTATAACCATACACAAAATCCTCACAAAAAAGATAATTTCTAGGGGTGATATCAAATAAATTACATTATTTATTAAGTCCATCCAACCCATTCGAACTAACCCAGTGAATAAATATATTCCACAAGATAATGTTATCAAAGTGTAAGAAATATTATGTACATAATTTATTTATTTGTGACTTACCATCCATAACTTATAGTCTATTTAATAGGGTCCCTTTATCATGATGAGGAAACCACATGTGATTTTCATGCTTCTATAGTGTTAACTAAAAGGTGTGACATTTATGTCATGAAATTATAGGGAAGTATACTTTTATTTGAGTTTTAGTACCCATTTATCCTTATCCCAATGATTTTATATTCATGTAATGAATTTATATGGAAATAGACTCAGGGTTTTGAAAAAACAATATTGTTACCTATGTACACATTACTATACAATACCATTAATAACTTTATAAAGTACCAAATCATCTGATACATATGAAAATAGTGTCATGAAATACAACTATACCTTTCAAAAATAAAATGGTCAAACACATTTAACACATTAGAAGAATAAATTTTATTCTCCAATAATAAGAATTAATCATTATTTTATATATTTTTTTATTAAATTTTTTTATCATAATGTTCCCATGTTACTTAATTAAAAAAATTTGAAATAATATCTAGAATATTTTATCTATGCACAGAATGGATTTTACATATCCTTGTATCCCTAGGTTCTTTCCAACCTCTAATATTTAATCCCCCATCCTATGTCTTTATAGAACAATGATTGTAAATTTATATAGACAACAACCCATATTTTACCTCATATTGAAAATAAACACACCAATTATACGTCATATATTCTTCAACAGAACAAGATGACTCATCCAAAGATGTCAAAAAAATAAGAGTTCATTTCTCATCACCTTTATTTAAATAAAAATATAAAAATTAATTATTATTATACAAAATCTATATACATGTTCATTGGATGTAGTTTTATTATTCATTTTTATTGTATGAAATCTTGTTATTATTATAAGTTTCCAAAAAATCTATTTTTTCTTATAAAAGGAATCTAGTATTGACAAGATTTTAGTAGTTGTATACTCACAATAAACCTCTCAATATACAATATCGACAAAAAATATCAATGAAAGGATATGAGATTTATAAAGAACTAAATTACATATATATACATAGGTAATAGTGCACTTTCATCATTTATCATAACAGCGGAATATGTTTTTGTACTATAGAGAGAATCAAAAAGAACATTGCGGTTAAGAAGTGTGATCATACAAGTATTATAGATATTAGAATAATTTTTAATATCAAAATTTTCCATAATGTGTATTATAGGACCCATTGTTATGAATTAGAGTGATTCGACACCAACTATTTTAGTAAGTGTTTTGTGGAAGACATCAAGAACATCTAAGAGGACCTTATTTATATATATGGTTAAGATTCATATAGTAAATTTATTTCATTAAAAAATAAAGATTAGGTAAAAATATGGAAAAAATAAAATGACATTATTTCAAAATGGAAAAAAATAAATTAAAGAACAAGACATATAATGGGATTTAGTTTACATTGATCATTTCTTCATAGTGAGAATCCCACCACCAGCTTTCATTATTATGAAAAGTAGGAATACATGTATTGAAGATATAGATGAAGTAAAAGGACAAATAATCTTTTCTAGGAAAAAGGACCTATAAAACAATGTGGTGATGACCACATATATCACATATATTTTGAAGAGATGTTCATAGATGGAATAAGGCAATATACTCAAATTCATAAAGTATATAGAAACATAAACTAGAAAAGAGTAAGGATTTTCTTATTTATCAAGATTAGATTTACAATGTCCTATTTATAAAAAAAGAATGGGAATATTTATTATCTTTTGATTTATATATTTGTAGTAAATCATCCAACTTCATGAATTCTCACTTTCAATGACATCCTTTTGGGAAATACTCAAGAAATAGGAGATCAATGCGAAAAAAATTTAATATAGATTTAGTAATGAATCATATCAGATATAATCATTCAAAAATATATCTATTTCTCTTGGAACAATATAGGGATTCTTCTCCCTATCTGTCATAAGAACCATAATGAAGCATCTAAATAAAAAAATAAATTATTTTCTTCATTAAAATAAGAACATCTTATATGTAAGAAAGGGAACACATTGAGACATTGGATCAAAATGATCAATGGTTTCGAATTCCCCAGCTAAAAATAGTACTTATTAAAAACCAAAAAATAATTTCATATTGATAATATATAATGGAAGAACATAAAACTTTTATTAAAACCTTATAACAAGAAAAAAATTAGTGGACATCACCATCATCAACATATGAAATTTAACTGTAAACACAAAAAGATACATATATTACAACCTTTAAATATCTTTTACACCAGAAAAATCTAAATACTCTTCTTGTTCACTATATTGAATTGGTTTTGGTTTTATCATAGAATTTATATAGTCATATTATTACTCACCTCCACTTCCAAACTATTCATAGTCATGTGTCCCTGGGTTCTTGTTATATGTTTTTACTATAAAAATTCCCATCCATTTATATATCCATTACTACTTTAATTGGCTTATAGTTTTTTATGATTATCTATCACTATCATTATCTAGATTTGGATCCATAATAATATTAATTTTAAACTCAATTTTTATGAGTGACTGTATTTTTGGGTGATAGGTCCCTGGATGGGGTTCTAGTTTCTATGAGAAGGATGAATAGAATGAGTTGTTTTGAGGGCCTCCTTGGTTCACTAGAGAAGGAGTTTCTAGAGGGGTAAATTTGGATGAAAGATTAAATTATTTTTCTCTATTTTATAGTTATGCTTATTAGTATTTTGATTGTTCTTAATGATGTATATAACCGATACATATAGTACAGAGGGTATCTAATGATACGTAGGTGAGTTGAATCCCTAGTAAGAGTGTAACAACCTTTGTTTTAGGTTCATCACCCTTTTATTAATTATTTTAATGTAATATATTAATTAGGATGAATTTTATAATATTTTATATTGTTTTTGAATGTTTTTAATGTTCTTTTATGTGTTATCAATTTGAAATTTTTTAGTGGATTCCATGAATCTTATCCCAAAATATTATAAAATATTAAGGGTGTAACTAGGCAGGAACATTGTTTTTTCTAAACTAAGAGAGATCCAGGAGAAACTGTTAAAGTAGTTTTAGGGGTAAGAAGTTAGGTTAGAACATTATTTTTTTAAACAATGTGATACAACCATATGAGATGTTGGTTTAGAGATAGTATCATTCAAAAAATTTTCCAAACTATGTGGCTTGACTCTAAACCATATATTAAATGCTACAATAGTAAAACATTCACTCTACTATTATACCCCAACCCATTTTTTTTCATCATGTAGGATCTAAAAATCATATCATTCCATAATAATTATTTGAGGTTATATTTAATCCATAAGTCTATTTTGATAGATCATAGTGAATTGGATATCTAGAGCCAACTGTGATTCTATGCTTTCATTTTTTCCCTTTTGATCTCCCCATACCCTCTCACCTAAATTATTAAATATATTCAATTTTGGATAGATCATTGTTATATTATGTGTTTTGAAGAAACATTTAATTGGTCAATTTAATGGTAGAGTCTTCAAACATAGATCTAGAGGTTTCATTGTGCCATTGACAATTTTTTTAACCCATTGAGATGTAGATGGATTCTCTCTATTATAAGAACACACAAGAATATTATCGACTAGTTTTATGTGGTATATATTCATGTAAGTTAAAAGTAAAAACTATTGTATTTTTTAATGTAACCAATTTTTTTTATTATTATGGTACATATGAATTTTAATGGCATTTAATAAAACCCAATGATTTATAATATTTAATTTTAGATTAAAAATTATTATTTAATTTTAATAAGTGTATCATGTTTTCTGACATTTTTTATATGGAGGAAATTATTATTGTTTAATGATTTGACATGATAACATGGAATACATGGTTTTTATGTAATAATTTTTTTGTACATAACCATGAATAAGTGGTGTGGTTCTAAACTAGAGAGACATATAGATTGTCAACCTTGTGAAAACATGATGGATTAGTGAGTAACCCCTCATTAGTATGGGAATTTCACCTGAAAATGATGTTTGTGAAAATGGATGGTTTGGATTTGTGTATCATATTTATTATTTAATGGATAATTCTTTTAAATTTAATTTTAATTATTTTAAATTTCTATATTTTTTTATGTTAATTTTTTTTGTAAATTATATTTTGAACTATGAGGAAATGTCTTCTTATTCTATTGGAATGATGTTATTGTTATTTGGGGGAAATCCTAATAGCAATGACTTCTCACAACTAATATATAAAAAAATTTATAAAGAGGTATTTCTTCATGATAATGATTCAAGAATGGTCATGTTCTCATATAGTGGAGAATCATGGTGCAATATCTTAAGGTTATTGTTTGGATCATGGAGTTTTCTCTAAAAGAGCAGTTGGATTTATGCCACATTGGGGATGATTCAGGATGGATACTCTTCGTTTTCATATCACAGTTTTCTAAAATGTTTAATAATACTCTAATTTTATTATCTTATAGGTCGAGATTTAATTTCAATTACTATTATTGGTGAATTATATTGTTGGTTTAGTGGTTTAAATTTTATCATGAAATGTTTTATTGGTTAAAGCATAATATTTACTAATAATGATTATGTCAGTCCCTGGAATTTATAACATGATTTTCATGTATTAGGTTCATCACCTATGTTCAATAGTACATCATTGCGAGCCAAATGTAATGGGTTTGGCGAAGATGTTAGAAATGGTAAAATTTTTGGTTGGTTCATCATTATTTAATGGTATTAAGGATATAGTAAATCTCATAAAATGAAATTTACTACATAAATATTTGTTTCTAACCACTTTTTGTTGAACATAATGTTACTAGTGTAGTACATGTACAAAAATTAATCAATGAAACATCAATAGATATCTGCATCTCATAGTCATTTTTTAGCTGAAAATTATATCATATTAATCAATAATAAGTATATTTCTCATAATGACTGAATCGTTCATATTATGTTTGTTGATTATTGTAAATTTGTAATATTGATTATTTCTTATATTAATTTTTAATATTCTAAACAATTAGTTTATAATGTGTGATGGCTATATGGCGTATTTTTATATCTATGATGGATTGGCACAAGTAAAATGATTCCAAAACCTCATAGAAGACTCCACATATAATTATGTTTCATCTAAGTCTTATGAGAACGATCAGACTGTTCATAACATTTCTTAATCTATTTATAAGTGAAATAAAATTGATAAACCATGAAAATTTGTTCATTCTATGAAATTTCATAAATAAAATACATAAATAATTCGTTATTATTCTATACATGAAAAGAAATGTGTTTTTCATAATAGAATGAATCCAATGATTAATTCCATTGGATCCCTGGAAGATCTATGATACAAGATAGTTGTAAAAATGCCTGAGGATTTTTAACCCAAATGTTGTTATTTAGTAGTCAATGTTAATATAGACCAAAGCATTACTAGTGTGGACATTTAAAAATTATTCAATAAAAAAACTCTACCCACACCATCAAGATACCTAAACAATTTTTTTTCATATTAATAAACTAAAAACTATCATTAATGGGGTAATCAGCTGTGTTTATGCACCTAAATAGTTTTTCTCAAAAGTTATAAACTATGACTTCAATAAAAAAATTCATTGTTCTTTCATTACTATGCCTAAAAATTCATTCCATGAATGTTTTTTATGAAATAATAATTACATAGAGACCGTTATTAGGTTATAATGGTAGAAATGTATATGCCTAGAAAGCTGAATTGAGGAAGTATATTTATCTCCATATAAATAAGTTGGAACTCTAATGTTGGGAAAAAATAGAAGAGGAAATCAAATTTCCTAGGTGGGGGAGAATCTTAGAACCATCCCACTAGATCATTGTACATTATTACATATTTAACATTATTATCATTGTTCTACTAATAAATCTAATAAAAAATAAATTTCATTTTCACCATTCATATTATGATCCAACTGGACGATTATATTAAAACCATTCACATCCTTAAGAATTTTGTGAGCCAATGAGATTATAGGTACACAAAAAATCTTCAACAAAAGAAATCACATCACATAAATATGGAATATTGGGAGTGATTAAGATGTTTTATGGTATTGAGTAGATAGCCATATAATTCCAATACGATTATTTAAAAATACAATATAAAATTATACATTACTTGAATTTAATAATATTACTTTTTTATACTTATTTATTACTCAATTTTATTTATTTACATTTCATTAAAAATTGAGTTTGAATATTGAGATGACATGACACCTGATAAGTTTCATAACACCACTTGGGTAGTGGGAGTGCATAATATTTATATGTCCATCTTTTTTAATAACTTCAGATAGTGTCCAGTAGTGTTTGGACAATTCTATTTTGGACATGGATGAATTTAATTTGAAATTGGGAATAGATTTATTAGTTTCTTTCAGGGACCATATATATAATTATTTATGATGGTAAAGAATACTTTTCATAATTTCTAATTTTATCTTATTAAATGTTTTTATAAAGGGATGTTTTGAAATATAGGAACTAAAGCTTAAAAGGATGGAAATATTTCTTATCAATTAGAAAAATTAACCCTAGAGTATAATGAAATAATCTATACTAGTAATTTTCACACCCTTTTATATCAATATACAGATGTGGTCTTTGATATTTTTTCCACCTAAAACTGAATTCAATTTTTTTATTTATCTATTTTTGATGAAAAACCATATTTTCCCACCTTCATATATAATGGACCTAAAAATATTTATATAATTGAAGGTTAAATTGGGAGAATAATAATATAATTGTTTTATAAGACCAATGAAGACATGTTGGGCATCCATTATTTATTTTTCAATAATATAGGTGATATATTATGACTTTGTGTTGATTATTTTATATAGAATTTTGTTATAATAAAGAATATATATCAAAAAACTTATATTTATACCATTTTTTATCAATTTAAGTGATCATATAGGTTATCCTAAATTCATATATACCCATGTATTCACTATCATAAGGTTATGAAACATGATACATTTAAAAAAGCATATAGTGGTTGTTTCAGCCATTTTAAATTTGTGGCCATGCCATTGGGTATCAGAATAAAGTAATGGTTTTTATTCCATTGATGAATCATCTAAATTAGTCGGACGTTGACTCTTTTATATGTTATTTATTGTTAACATTACGGTGTATATTCAAACATTTATGGAATAAGAAGAACATTAATAGATTTTGATGTGTATTTAGTGAAAAAATTAATTATATGAAAAAATATATAAATATGATTTATTGATAAATTTTTTTTTCATGGGCCATGTCATTTTTGTGAAACATGTATATGTATTCCGTCTAAGTATATTATTTGTTTACTAGAAACCACCACGAATAGTATTTCAAAATTATCCTTTGAAATGTAACTCTATTTCATTAGAGTGATGATTTTCAAAAATCCTTTTTTGATCTTAATAAATTTTTACTTCTAAAATATTCCAATTTGTAAATAAATTAAGAAGGATTATGTGGTATTTTTTTATGAATGTTTATCTTGACTAGATTTTGATTTAATTTATTTGGAATATGTGGAATATTTTGATAATTTTACTTTTGAATTCATGAAAATAATTATATAAAAAATGAATTAGAATAATCATTATTAGATATTTATTTGAAAACACGGTTTAATTAGATCTTTGCTATGAAGTTCACTAAATTCATAGATCATAAGAGTTTAAACAAAATCTTTTCTCAAATAGATTTAAATTTTATACAAATATTTTGGATGGAATAACTCCACATGTTTTACCATGAAAATTTTTGTACACATAGAAAATTAAATTATGTGTCTGATTATTAAGGATGGAATTAGTACAATAAAAAAAACTTTAAATGTGGTTATTTTTTGGTGTATATGGTTGTTGAGATGTACTTATATTACTCAAAGTAAAAATATGTTTCATTTATCTATATAGTTATTCTTATAAATGAAATGTTTTAAAAAATCATTGATTCATAATTATTGAATGTTGGCTTCATTTATGTGTTATAAAAACATAATTCAGGGACACCATTGATCGATAGAGACATGCTAAGAACTCTATATTTATATTTTTTCATCAAATTTTTATTCGAGAATCATATCGGGTGAAAATTATATCTACATAAAACTAATTGAAATAGGATATTCATCCTCAGATTTAGATTATTTATATGTTGTTGAGAACCCATTTTATATGGAATAATATGAAAAGAAAAATGCTACAAAATATCTTAGGATACCTCAATTGTTGTTTTGGGGAAGGGTAAAACGTGTATATCTGGAGTGGATTGCTCTCAAAATAACTAATCAGCTGGCTTGTTGGAAATGGAAGTCCATGTCCCAAGCTGGGAGATTATGTCTTGTTATCTCTGTCATCACCTCAATGTTTTTGTATTCTTTCTCATTATATAAATGTCCAAGAACTTTGTTTAAGGATCTGAGTGGAATGGTACCCAACAATATCTAGAATGGATCTACTAATCAGAGGAAACTTCTTATGGTGGCATGGAAATATTGTATAAATCAGGGTGCTATGGGTTGGATGGGAGTAAAAAATATCAGGATCATTAATGATGCTTTGATTTTGAAGTTTACTTGGAGACTTCTAATTAGAGATGAATCTTTGGAATTCCTACCTAGCAGATTTATAAACAGGATGCACAATACTGTTACTTTGTACTTATAGTCCTCTATGTGGACCTTGATAAAGAGTACATTCTCTCAAATTATGACACAATCCAAATGGCTGGTATGTTTAAACTGTCATTTGAATTGCTGGAACACTTCATGGCTTTCTCCTCCACTTAATGACTCCACTGATATCCCACTACATTGGAAGAATATGTCTATATCGGACATGCACGGAAATGATGATGCGCTGCAATAATACCTAGTAATTTTCACATAGAAATTGAAAATTATGACTATGTTGATAATTATATTCTTGTCTGGAAACCTGTACTCAATGGGCTGTTTTCCAGTCGTGATTTTTACAAAATGTAGTGTGGTACAATAGCTACGTGGGTGAAAGGTGTTAGTAGGCCCTCAATTTTTCCAAATTACACTCTGCTGGTTTGGAGAATCTGGAAGAAATGGTTGCCAATTCAGTCTTCCCTTCAGCACACCGGAGTGCACATTGCCTTGGTATATTACTTCTGTTTGAATAATTAATAATATGTCATGCATTTGTTCCTTGAATGAAAATTTTCTTCTTGTTAATGGCTGTATCTGCAAGCTATTTTTCATTTCTGCCTCACATACTGCTCAGTTGACTCTTTGTTCACCTCGGCTCTACAGGCAGAAGGCAGTGAGAAAGTGAAAAATCTTCTCACTGCCACAACTGTCTCAGTTTTTTAATATAATAGGAGGTCTCGGAATGGAATGGTCTTTAACAATATCAAGCCCATGTTCAGGGAGGGTGTACTGGAAATCCACTGAAGCATTAAACATGCTTCGGTGAATCAAACTGGAATAATGAATAACAATTTTTCTAACTTCATTTTTTTTAAGTCTCTTGGTGTATGTTTTAGGTAGAGGAAGATGTGAATGGTGAAATATATTCGTTGGATTCCACCAATCCATGATTGGTTGATGGTAAACATGGATGGCGCGGCCTCTGGAGCACCGAGCTCGGATGGTTGTGATAGAGTATTTATGAATCCTCGGGGCTTTGTGAAAGGTTACTACTTTCATTACATTGGGAATGGGAATACAATTGAGGCAGAACTATGGGCGATTATAAAGGCAATCAGGTACGCGGTTTGTTATGGTTGGTGAATGTTATGGCCCGATTCAGATTCTTCTATTGTTGTGAAAATTTTGAAGGGCTGATCTAGGAATATCCCATGGAGGATGTTATCTGTCTGGAAAAAATGTCTTCATCTTGATGAGTAGATTTTCCTTAAGGTCTCTCATGTATATAGAGAGGCTAACTAGGTTGTTGATGCTCTTTCCAAAAGAGCGATTATGGAGGTTAGTTCCAGCTAGTCCTTTGTGTTTCCATGTTATTACAGTGGTCTGGTGCTTGATGATAATGATGGTATTATTTATATAAGGTATTGTAAGGCTCCCCTTCTTTTAGTTGTATTGTATTGTTTACTTTTTATATATATATAATTTTTTTGGCAGGAGGATCCTCTTATCTCTTGGACCTTTTGGCTACCTCACCTTTCAATACGAAAAGTATGACCACCGATAACTAGTTTATATATTTTAGTCATTAAGTATGTATGTATAAAAATGGGAAAATATATTTATGGAATTTGTAACAATTTTCCCAAGAGTGGTTTTTACACATGAATATATATAGGTTATTGTTTCTCAACTCAAAAATTCAAATCACATCATCCATATATTTGAATCAAATAAGACTAAGAACAAAAGAAATCAATATCCAGGATTTGATTATGTATCATGTAATAATAGATTATATCATCTCTAAAAGAGATATTCTATTGAGATCATACTTGTCGTGGTATTTATAAAAACTCATGGTTCCCAATGAACCATGATCATGACATATCTTCTTCAAATTGATCGATAATCAGAATGGATGATCCTAATGTTAGAATACATTATCTGAGATTATTCTATGGATTTTGGGTCATCATGGGAGGAACATGCCACATTATTATAATTATCATAAAACAAAAATAAATCATAAATTGATAACCTTGGATTTTTTTAAATAAATACACGATCTTCCTTTTTGGTCTCTACTTTTTTGGGTAGAGACCAGAGGAGAATCATTATTGGGACCTAACCATATTATTGAGAAAATAGAAAAACATTGGATAAGTGGGAAAATTATTAATATATAATGGATTCAATAGAAATATTATGTTCATCATCAACATTGGCCATTAATTATTTATGTGAGAGATCATGTGTACTTTCATGTCTCTCATAGGATATGGAATTGACCTTTAGGGATGAGAGGTAAATTTTATCCTCGACTCAATAACATTTTTCATATTCTGGAAGGGATTATTTATGTAGAATATATATTGAATCAACCTCCAGGATTAAAATCTATACATAATTTATTTCTTGTATCTAAATTAAAGTACCATCCTGAACCTAACCAAGTGATTTGATTTTACCATTTTGACATGCATTTAATAATAATTTTTTAGAAGTGTTGATCCTGATTATTGATAAAAAAATAAAAAATAAAATATAAATAGTATTTATTAGGAGAGAATGTTATTATATTGTGGTATGATTAATGATGTTACATTTAACTAATAAGACATTATGTGGGATAAATTGACCAAAATTTTCCAAAACACTTGAAATATCCAAGTTTGAATGGAAAAATTCCCAATTTTGAGGAGAATGTATTAAACACAAATTTAGTTAAATATAATTTTTAATTTGAATTTTGATTTTATATAATACATATGTTGTGGTTTAAAGAGATTATTTATAGTTTGGTGTAATGTTTTTTATGGGTTATTGTTTTGATCATAATTACGAGAAACTGTGAAACATCTTTATGAAATCAAGAAAAATATTCCTTCAGTCACTGGGAAAGAGTATGGTTGGTGCATGTGTTATAAAAAATGTATGTGTTCAAAGAGAAATAATTCATGTTGAAGAAAATGAAAAAAATAATATTGACACTTGGTTTGCAAGACACATGATCCAACCATGCGATGTGTGCTTTGTAGATTGTGGCGTGGCCACATGTATCATACATTTTACCAAACTGTATGGTGTTACCATGCGTCATGTATTAAATACTAAATAAATTAGAGATTAACGTAGTTATTTGGTCCCAATACCACATTTTTATTTACCTATATTTTTCTCTAGAATACATTTTATTACCTATGCATTTTTTTATTTAATTTTTATTTGGAAGTAGTTTTAAGAGATCATAGTGAATTGGATTTTTGGAATAATTGGTATCTCCCTATATGATATCTTTCTCATTAGATGTTATCATATCTTCTTGATATGAATGTTTCAATCCTGTAATGTGTAGATAAATTATATATGATTTTTTATGAGGTCATAATTGGATCAATTGAAGGAAATTGGTTCCATGAATATATCTAGAGGTTTCTTGGTGCTATTGTATATTTTCAATGCCCATTTAAAGGATTGTATAATCCCTAACATACAAAATAATTCTAGTATATGTAGTCTTAAATTATTTTTAAATTATTAATATATTTTAAAATTAGGTTTTGAATTATTTCATGAAGTAAAACAATTTTCTTTAGGATTTTATAGTAAGGGAATTTGAAATGAATCTGGAAAACCACTTGATTAATAATTTAAATTTATAGTTTTATAATTATGGTTATGGTTTCACACTATAATTATGTTAGATAAATTTTTTAAGAGAGAAGATATTTCTTGGATTGTTTTTGAATTAGAACATTTCTTTCATGCATAGTTTCTGTTCAATTTCACTGGATGTGACGAAAGATAAGGGTCATGGTGTTAGACTAGAGGCTCCAAGATATTTGTCACATAGAGAAGACTTGTTGGATTGGATAGTAAAAACTCATGAGTATAGGAAAATCATGTTTCATGATTGTGTGTGGGTGGATGGATGTATTTTCGGTATGGAATGTGTTAATTAATGTAAAATTTTCTTCTTTTTAATTTAAATATTTTTAGTTTGAAAATTATATTGATGGACCACACTTTATAATAAATTATATGTTGAACTATTGGTAACCATATTCTATTCCTTGTGGCTTGACCCCAGGAATTATATTGGGTAAACCCTATTAGGAATGATTATTCTCCCAAATTATATGATCTTTTGGGTTTATAAATATGTTGTTATTTATTAAATATGTAGAGGAAAAGACACATTAATATCAAGTTGAACTTCATGATTCTACATCCTCATGAAATTTATTAGATATAATAGTTTCACCTTACTGATTAGTCTGATTTATTCAACAATGGTTCATCTATATCAACATATCTTTTAATTTTATTTATTATCTTTTCTTACACGTTGAAATACTATTATAACCATACACAAAATCCTCACAAAAAAGATAATTTCTAGGGGTGATATCAAATAAATTACATTATTTATTAAGTCCATCAAACCCCTTCGAACTAACCCAGTGAATAAATATATTCCACAAGATAATGTTATCAAAGTGTAAGAAATATTATGTACTTAATTTCTTTATTTGTGACTTACCATCCGTAACTTATAGTCTATTTAATAGGGTCCCTTTATCATGATGAGGAAACCACATGTGATTTTCATGCTTCTATAGTGTTAACTAAAAGGTGTGACATTTATGTCATGAAATTATAGGGAAGTATACTTTTATTTGAGTTTAGGTACCCATTTATCCTTATCACAATGATTTTATATTCATGTAATGAATTTATATGGAAATAGACTCAGGGTTTTGAAAAAAAAATATTGTTACCTATGTACACATTACTATACAATACCATTAATAACATTATAAAGTACCAAATCATCTAATACATATGAAAATAGTGTCATGAATTACAACTATACCTTTCAAAAATTAAATGGTCAAACACATTTAACACATTATAAGAATAAATTTTATTCTCCAATAATAAGAATTAATCATTATTTTATATATTTTTTTATTAATTTTTTTTAACATAATGTTCCCATGTTACTTAATTAAAAAAATTTGAAATAATATCTAGAATATTTTATCTATGCACAGAATGGATTTTACATATCCTTGTATCCCTAGGTTCTTTCCAACCTCTAATATTTAATCCCCCATCCTATGTCTTTATAGAACAATGATTGTAAATTTATATAGACAACAACCCATATTTTACCTCATCTTGAAAATAAACACACCTATTATACGTCATATATTCTTCAACAGAACAAGATGACTCATCCAAAGATGTCAAAAAAATAAGAGTTCATTTCTCATCACCTTTATTTAAATAAAAATATAAAAATTAATTATTATTATACAAAATCTATATACATGTTCATTGGATGTAGTTTTATTATTCATTTTTATAGGTTGAAATCTTGTTATTATTATAAGTTTCCAAAAAATCTATTTTTTCTTATAAAAGGATTCTAATATTGACCAGATTTTAGTAGTTGTATACTCACAATAGACCTCTCAATATACAATATCAACAAAATATATCAATGAAAGGATATGAGATTTATAAAGAACTAAATTACATATATATACATAGGTAATAGTGCACTATTCATCATTTATCATAACAGCGGAATATTTTTTTGTACTATAGAGAGAATCAAAAAGAACATTGTGGTTAAGAAGTGTGATCATACTAGTATTATAGATATTAGAATAATTTTTAATATCAAAATTTTCCATAATGTGTATTATAGGACCCATTGTTATGAATTAGAGTGATTCGACACCAACTATTTTAGTAAGTGTTTTGTGGAAGACCTCAAGAACATCTAAGAGGACCTTATTTATATATACGGTTAAGATTCATATAATAAATTTATTTCATTAAAAAATAAAGATTAGGTAAAAATATGGAAAAAATAAAATGACATTATTTCAAAATGGAAAAAAATAAATTAAAGAACAAGACATATAATGGGATTTAGTTTACAATGATCATTTCTTCATAGTGAGAACACCACCACCAGCTTTCATTATTATGAAAAGTAGGAATACATGTATTGAAGATATAGATGAAGTAAAAGGCCAAATAATCTTTTCTAGGAAAAAGGTCCTATAAAACAATGTGGTGATGACCAAATATATCACATATATTTTGAAGAGATGTTCATAGATGGAATAAGGAAATATACTCAAATTCATAAAGTATATACAAACATAAACTTGAAAAGAGTAAGGATTTTCTTATTTATAAAGATTAGATTTACAATGTCTTATTTATAAAAAAAGAATGGGAATATTTATTATCTTTTGATTTATATATTTGTAGTAAATCATCCAACTTCATGAATTCTCACTTTCAATGACATCCTTTTGGGAAATACTCAAGAAATAGGAGATTAATGTGATAAAATTTAATATAGATTTAGTAATGAATCATATCATATATACTCATTCAAAAATATATATATTTCTCTTGGAAAAATATAGGGATTCTTCTCCCTATCTGTCATAAGAACCATAATGAAGCATCTAAATAAAAAAATAAATTATTTTCTTCATTAAAATAAGAACATCTTATATGTACGAAAGGGAACACATTGATACATTGGATCAAAATGATCAATGGTTTCGAATTCCCCAGCAAAAAATAGTCCTTATTAAAAACCAAAAAATAATTTCATATTGATAATATATAATGGAAGAACATAAAACTTTTATTAAAACCTTATAACAAGAAAAAAATTAGTGGACATCACCATCATCAACATATGAAATTTAACTGTAAACACAAAAAGATACATATATTACAACCTTTAAATATCTTTTACACCAGAAAAATCTAAATACTCTTCTTGTTCACTATATTGAATTGGTTTTGGTTTTATCATAGAATTTATATAGTTATATTATTACTCACCTCCACTTCCAAACTATTCATAGTCATGTGTCCCTGGGTTCTTGTTATATGTTTTTACTATAAAAATTCCCATCCATTTATATATCCATTATTACTTTAATTGGCTTATAGTTTTTTATGATTATCTATCACTATCATTATCTATATTTGGATCCATAATAATATTAATTTTAAACTCAATTTTTATGAGTGACTGTATTTTTGGGTGATAGGTCCCTGGATGGGTTTCTAGTTTCTATGAGAAGGATGAATAGAATGAGTTGTTTTGAGGGCCCCCTTGGTTCACTAGAGAAGGAGTTTCTAGAGGGGTAAATTTGGATGAAAGATTAAATTATTTTTATCTATTATATAGTTATGCTTATTAGTATTTTGATTGTTCTTAATGATGTATATAACCGATACATATAGTACAGAGGGTATCTAATGATACGTAGGTGAGTTGAATCCCTAGTAAGAGTGTAACAAACTTTGTTTTAGGTTCATCACCCTTTTATTAATTATTTTAATGTAATATATTAGTTAGGATGCATTTTATAATATTTTATATTGTTTTTGAATGTTTTTAATGTTCTTTTATGTGTTATCAATTTGAACTTTTTTAGTGGATTCCATGAATCTTATCCCAAAAAATTATAAACTATTAAGGGTGTCACTAGGCAGGCACATTGTTTTTTCTAAACTAAGAGAGATCCAGGAGAAACTGTTAAAGTAGTTTTAGTGGTAAGAATTTAGGTTAGAACATTATTTTTTAAACAATCTGATACAACCATATGAGATGTTGGTTTGGAGATAGTATCATTCAAAACATTTTCCAAACTATGTGGCTTGACTCTAAACCATATATTAAATGCTATAATAATAAAACATTCACTCTACTATTATACCCCAACCCATTTTTTTCATCATGTAGGATCTAAAAATCAAATCATTCCATAATAATTATTTGAGGTTATATTTAATCCATAAGTCTATCTTGATAGATCATAGTGAATTGGATATCTAGAGCCAACTGTGATTCTATGCTTTCATTTTTTCCCTTTTGATCTCCCCATACCCTCTCACCTAAATTATTAAATATATTCCATTTTGGATAGATCATTGTTACATTATGTGTTTTGAAGAAACATTTAATGGGTCAATTTAATGGTAGAGTCTTCAAACATAGATCTTGAGGTTTCATTGTGCCATTGACTATTTTTTTAACCCATTGAGTGGTAGATGGATTCTCTCTGTTATAAGAACACACAAGAATGTTATCGACTAGTTTTATGTGGTATATATTCATGTAAGTTAAAAGTAAAAACTATTGTATTTTTTAATGTAACCCATTTGTTTTATTATTATGGTACATATGAATTTTAATGGCATTTAAAAACCCCCATGATTTATAATATTTAATTTTAGATTAAAAATTATTATTTAATTTTAATAAGTGTATCATGTTTTCAGACATTTTTTATATGGAGGAAATTATTATTGTTTAATGATTTGATATGATAACATGGAATACATGGTTTTTATGTAATAATTTTTTTGTACATAACCATGAATAAGTGGTGTGGTTCTAAACTAGAGAGACATATATATTGTCAACCTTGTGAAAACATGATGGATTAGTGAGTAACCCCTCATTAGTATGGGAATTTCACCTGAAAATGATGTTTGTGAAAATGGATAGTTTGGATTTGTGTATCATATTTATTATTTAATGGATAATTTTTCTAAATTTAATTTTAATTATTTTAAATTTCTATATTTTTTTATGTTAATTTTTTTTGTAAATTATATTTTGAACTATGAGGAAATGTATTCTTATTCTATTGGAATGATGTTATTGTTATTTGGGGGAAATCCTAATAGTAATGACTTCTCACAACTAATATATAAAAAAAATTTATAAAGAGGTATTTATTCATGATAATGATTCAAGAATGGTCATGTTCTCATATAGTCGAGAATCATGGTGCAATATCTTAAGGTTATTGTTTGGATCATGGAGTTTTCTCTAAAAGAGAAGTTGGATTTATGCCACATTGGGGATGATTCATGATGGATACTCTTCGTTTTCATATCTCAATTTTCTAAAATGTTTAATAATACTCTAATTTTATTATCTTATAGGTCGAGATTTAATTTCAATTACTATTATTGGTGAATTATATTGTTGGTTTGGTGGTTTAAATTTTTTCATGAAATGTTTTATTGGTTAAAGCATAATATTTACTAATAATGATTATGTCAGTCCCTGGAATTTATAACATGCTTTTCATGTATTAGGTTCATCACCTATGTTCAATAGTACATCATTGCGAGCCAAATGTAATGGTTTTGGCGAAGATGTTAGAAATGGTAAAATTTTTGGTTGGTTCATCATTATTTAATGGTATTAAGGATATAGTAAATCTCATAAAATGAAATTTACTACATAAATATTTGTTTCTAACCACTTTTTGTTTAACATAATGTTACTAGTGTAGTACATGTACAAAAATTAAGCAATGAAACATCAATAGATATCTGCATCTCATAGTCATTTTTTAGCTGAAAAGTATATCATATTAATCAATAATAAGTATATTTCTCATAATGACTGAATCGTTCATATTATGTTTGGTGATTATTGTAAATTTGTAATATTGATTATTTCTTATATTAATTTTTAATATTCTAAACAATTAGTTTATAATGTGTGATGGCTATATAGTGTATTTTTATATCTGTGATGGATTGGAACAAGTAAAATGATGCCAAAACCTTGGAGAAGACTCCACATATAATTATGTTTCATCTAAGTCTTATGTGAACGATAAGACTGTTCATAACATTTCTTAATCTATTTATAAGTGAAATAAAATTGATAAACCATGAAAATTTGTTCATTCTATGAAATTTCATAAATAAAATACATAAATAATTCGTTATTATTCTATACGTGAAAATAAATGTGTTTTTCATAATAGAATGAATCCAATGATTAATTCCATTGGATCCCTGGAAGATCTATGATACAAGATAGTTGTAAAAATGCCTGAGGATTTTTAACCCAAATGTTGTTATTTAGTAGTCAATGTTAATATCGACCAAAGCATTACTAGTGTGGACATTTAAAAATTATTCAATAAAAAACTCTACCCACACCATCAAGATACCTAAATTTTTTTTTTTCATATTAATAAACAAAAAACTATCACTAATGGGGTAATCAACTGTGTTTATGCACCTAAATAGTTTTTCTCAAAAGTTATAAACTATGACTTCAATAAAAAAAATCATTGTTCTTTCATTACTATGTTTAAAAATTCATTCCATGAATGTTTTTTTATGAAATAATAATTACATAGAGACCGTTATTAGGTTATAATGGTAGAAATGTATATGCCTAGAAAGCTGAATTGAGGAAGTATATTCATCTCCATATAAATAAGTTGGAACTCTAATGTTGGGAATAAATAGAAGAGGAAATCAAATTTCCTAGGTGGGGGAGAATCTTAGAACCACCCCACTAGATCATTGTACATTCTTACATATTTAACATTATTATCATTGTTCTACTAATAAATCTAATAAAAATTAAATTTCATTTTCACCATTCATATTATGATCCAACTGGATGATTATATTAAAACCATTCACATCCTTAAGAATTTTGTGAGCCAATGAGATTATGGGTACACAAAAAATCTTCAACAAAAGAAATCACATCACATAAATATGGAATATTGGGAGTGATTAAGATGTTTTATGGTATTGAGTAGATAGCCATATAATTCCAATACGATTATTTAAAAATACAATACAAAATTATACATTACTTGAATTTAATAATATTAATTTTTTATACATATTTATTACTCAATTTTATTTATTTACATTTCATTAAAAAATTGAGTTTGAATATTGAGATGACATGACACCTGATAAGTTTCATAACACCACTTGGGTAGTGGGAGTGCATAATATTTATATGTCAATCTTTTTTAATAACTTCAGATAGTGTCCAGTAGTGTTTGGACAATTCTATTTTGGACATGGATGAATTTAATTTGACATTGGGAATAGATTTATTAGTTTCTTTCAGGGACCATATATATAATTATTTATGATGGTAAAGAATACTTTTCATAATTTCTAATTTTATCTTATTAAATGTTTTTATAAAGGGATGTTTTGAAATATAGGAACTAAAGCTTAAAAGGACCGAAATATTTCTTATAAATTAGAAAAATTAACCCTAGAGTATAATGAAATAATATATACTAGTAATTTTCCCACCATTGTATATCAATATACAGATGTGGTCGTTGATATTTTTTCCACCTAAAATGGAATTCAATTTTTTTATTTATCTCTTTTTGATGAAAAACCATATTTTCCCACCTTCATATATAATGGACCTAAACATATTTATATAATTGAAGGTTAAATTGGGAGACTAATAATATAATTGTTTTATAAGACCAATGAAGACATGTTGGGCATCCATTATTTATTTTTCAATAATATAGGTGATACATTATGACTTTGTGTTGATTATTTTATATAGAATTTTGTTATAATAAAGAATATATATCTAAAAACTTATATTTATACCATTTTTTATCAATTTAAGTGATCCTATAGGTTATCCTAAATTCATATATACCCATGTATTCACTATCATAAGGTTATGAAACAAGATACATTTAAAAAAGCATATAGTGGTTGTTTCAACCATTTTAAATTTGTGGCCATGCCATTGGGTATCAGAATAAAGTAATGGTTTTTATTCCATTGATGAATCATCTAAATTAGTCGGACGTTGACTCTTTTCTATGTTATTTATTGTTAACATTACGGTGTATATTCAAACATTTATGGAATAAGAAGAACATTAATAGATTTTGATGTGTATTTAGTGAAAAAATTAATTATATGAAAAAATATATAAATATGATTTATTGATAAAATTATTTTTTTTCATGGGCCATGTCATTTTTTTGAAACATGTATATGTATTCCATCTAAGGATATTATTTTTTTACTAGAAACCACCACAAATAGTATTTCAAAATTATCCTTTGAAATGTAACTCTATTTCATTAGAGTGATGATTTTCAAAAATCCTTTTTTGATCTTAATAAATTTTTACTTCTAAAATATTCCAATTTGTATATAAATTAAGAAGGATTATGTGGTATTTTTTTATGAATGTTTATCTTGACTAGATTTTGATTTAATTTATTTGGAATATGTGGAATATTTTGATAATATTACTTATGAATTCATGAAAATAATTATATAAAACATTAATTAGAATAATCATTATTAGAGATTTATTTGAAAACATGGTTTAATTAGATCTTTGCTATGAAGTTCACTAAATTCATAGATCATAAGAGTTTAAACAAAATCTTTTCTTAAATAGATTTAAATTTTATACAAATATTTCGGATGGAATAACTCCACATGTTTTACCATGAAAATTTTTATACACATAGAAAATTAAATTATGTGTCTGATTATTAAGGATGGAATTAGTACAATAAAAAAACAAACTTTAAATGTGGTTATTTTTTGGTGTATATGGTTGTTGAGATGTACTTGTGTTACTCAAAGTAAAAATATGTTTCATTTATCTATATAGTTATTCTTATAAATGAAATGTTTTAAAAAATCATTGATTCATAATTATTGAATGTAGGCTTCATTTCTGTGTTATAAAAACATAATTCGGGGACACCATTGATTGATAGAGACATGCTAAGAACTCTATATTTATATTTTGTCATCAAATTTTTATTCGAGAATCATATCGGGTGAAAATTATATCTACATAAAACTAATTGAAATAGGACATTCATCCTCAGATTTAGATTATTTATATGTTGTTGAGAACCCATTTTATATGGAATAATATGAAAAGAAAACTACTACAAAATATCTTAGGATACCTCAATTGTTGTTTTGGGGAAGGGTAAAACGTGTATATCTGGAGTGGATTGCTCTCAAAATAACTAATCGGCTGGCTAGTTGGAAAGGGAAGACCATGTCCCAAGCTGGGAGATTATGTCTTGTTATCTCTGTCATCACCTCAATGTTTTTGTATTCTTTCTCATTATATAAATGTCCAAGAACTTTGTTTAAGGATCTGAGTGGAATGGTACCCAACAATATCTAGAATGGATCTACTAATCAGAGGAAACTTTTTATGGTGGCATGGAAATATTGTATAAATCCGGGTGCTATGGGTGGGATGGGAGTAAAAAATATCAGGACCATTAATGATGCTTTGATTTTGAATTTTACTTGGAGACTTCTAATTAGAGACGAATCTTTGGAATTCCTAGCTAGCAGATTTATAAACAGGCTGCACAATACTGTTACTTTGTACTTACAGTCCTCTATGTGGACCTTGATAAAGAGTACATTCTCTCAAATTATGAAACAATCCAAAGGGCTGGTATGTGTAAACTGTCATTTGAATTGCTGGAACACTTCATGGCTTTCTCCTCCACTTAATGACTCCATTGATATCCCACTATATTGGAAGAATATGTCTATATCAGACATGCACGGAAATGAGGATGCGCTGCAATAATACCTAGTAATTTTCACATAGAAATTGAAAATTATGACTATGTTGATAATTATATTCTTGTCTGGAAACCTGTTCTCAATGGGCTATTTTCCAGTCGTGATTTTTACAAAATGTAGTGTGGTACAACAACTACGTGGGTGAAAGGTGTTAGTAGGCCCTCAATTTTTCCAAATTACACTCTGCTGGTTTGGCGAATCTGGAAGCAACGGTTGCCAATTCAGTCTTCCCTTCAGCACACCGGAGTGCACATTGCCTTGGTATATTACTTCTGTTTGAATAATTAAGAATATGTCATGCATTTGTTCCTTGAATGCAAATTTTCTTCTTGTTAATGGATGTATCTGCAAGCTATTTTTTAGTTTTGCCTCACATACTGCTCGGTTGACTCTTTGTTCACCTTGGCTCTACAGGCAGATGGCAGTGAGAAAGTGAAAAATCTTCTCACTGCCACAACTGTCTCAGTTTTTTAATATATTAGGAGGTCTCGGAATGGCATGGTCTTTAACAATATCAAGCCCATGTTCAGGGAGGGTGTACTGGAAATCCACTGAAGCATTAAACATGCTTCGGTGAATCAAACTGGAATAATGAATAACAATTTTTCTAACTTCATTTTTTTCAAGTCTATTGGTGTATGTTTTAGGTAGAGGAAGATGTGAATGGTGAAATATATTCGTTGGATTCCACCAATCCATGATTGGTTGATGGTAAACATGGATGGCGCGGCCTCTGGAGCACCGAGCTCGGATGGTTGTGGTAGATTATTTATGAATCCTCGGGGCTTTGTGAAAGGTTACTACTTTCATTACATTGGGAATGGGAATACAATTGAGGCAGAACTATGGGCGATTATAAAGGCGATCAGGTACGCGGTTTGTTATGGTTGGTGAATGTTATGGCTCGATTTGGATTCTTCTATTATTGTGAAAATTTTGAAGGGCCTATCTAGGAATATCCCATGGAGGATGTTATCTGTCTGGAAAAAATGTCTTCATCTTGATGAGAGGATTTTCCTTAAGGTCTCTCATGTATATAGAGAGGCTAACTAGGTTGTTGATGATCTTTCCAAAAGAGCGATTATGGAGGTTAGTTCCAGCTGGTCCTTTGTGTTTCCATGTTATTACAGTGGTCTGGTGCTTGATGATAATGATGGTATTGTTTATATAATGTATTGTAAGGCTCCCATTCTTTTAGTTGTATTGTATTGTTTACTTTTTATATATATATAATTTTTTTGGCAGGAGGATCCTCTAATCTCTTGGACCTTTTGGCTACCTCACCTTTCAATATGACAAGTATGACCACCGATAA
This sequence comes from Viscum album, assembly GCA_963277665.1. Taxonomy (NCBI): domain Eukaryota; kingdom Viridiplantae; phylum Streptophyta; class Magnoliopsida; order Santalales; family Viscaceae; genus Viscum; species Viscum album. The sequence continues at coordinate 2,101,146,893 of OY728140.1, read as the reverse complement.
CTAGTTTATATATTTTAGTCATTAAGTATGTATGTATAAAAATGGGAAAATATATTTATGGAATTTGTAACAATTTTCCCCAGAGTGGTTTTTACACATGAATATATATAGGTTATTATTGCTCAACTCAAAAATTCAAATCACATCATCCATATATTTGAATCAAATAAGACTAAGAACAAAAGAAATCAATATCTAGGATTTGATTATGTATCATATAATAATAGCTTATATCATCTCTAAAAGAGATATTCTATTGAGATCATACATGTCGTGGTATTTATAAAAACTCATGGTTCCCAATGAACCATGATCATGACATATCTTCTTCAAATTGATTGATAATCAGAATGTATGATCCTAATGTTAGAATACATTATCTGAGATTGTTCTATGGATTTTGGGTCATCATGGGAGGAACATGTCACATTATTATAATTATCATAAAACAAACATAAATCATAAATTGATAACCTTGGATTTTTTTAAATAAATACACGATCTTCCTTTTTGGTCTCTACTTTTTTGGGTAGAGACCAGAGGAGAATCATTATTGGGACCTAACCATATTATTGAGAAAATAGAAAAACATTGGATAAGTGGGAAAATTATTAATATATAATGGATTCAACAGAAATATTATGTTCATCATCAACATTGGCCATTAATTATTTATGTGAGAGATCATGTGTACTTTCATGTCTCTCATAGGATATGGCATTGACCTTTAGGGATGAGAGGTAAATTTTCTCCTCGACTCAATAACATTTTTCATATTCTGGAAGGGATTATTTATGTAGAATATATATTGAATCAACATCCAGGATTAAAATCTATACATAATTTATTTCTTGTATATAAATTAAAGTACCATCCTGAACCTAACCAAGTGATTTGATTTTACCATTTTGACATGCATTTAATAATAATTTTTTAGAAGTGTTGATCCTGATTATTGATAAAAAAATAAAAAATAAAATATAAATAATATTTATTAGGAGATAATGTTATTATATTATGGTATGATTAATGATGTTACATTTAACTAATAAGACATTATGTGGGATAAATTGACCAAAATTTTCCAAAACACTTGAAATATCTATGTTTCAATGGAAAAATTCCCAATTTTGAGGAGAATGTATTAAACAAAAATTTAGTTAAATATAATTTTTAATTTTAATTTTGATTTTATATAATACATATGTTGTGGTTTAAAGGGATTATTTATAGTTTGGTGTAATGTTTTTTATGGGTTATTGTTTTGATCATAATTACGAGAAACCGTGAAACATCTTCAGTAAATCAAGAAAAATATTCCGTCAGTCACTGGGAAAGAGTATGGTTGGTGCATGTGTTATAAAAAATGTATGTGTTCAAAGAGAAATAATTCATGTTGAGGAAAATGAAAAAAATAATATTGACACTTGGTTTGCAAGACACGTGATCCAACCATGCGATGTGTGCTTTGTAGATTGTGGCATGGCCACATTTATCATACATTTTCCCAAACTGTATGGTGTTACCATGCGTCATGTATTAAATACTAAAAAAATTAGAGATTAACGTAGTTATTAGGTCCCAATACCACATTTTTATTTACCTATATTTTTCTCTAGAATACATTTTCTTACCTATGCATTTTTTTATTTAATTTTTATTTGGAAGTTGTTTTAAGAGATCATAGTGCATTGGATTTTTGGAATAATTGGTATCTCCCTATATGATATCTTTCTCGTTAGATATTATCATATCTTCTTGATATGGATGTTTCAATCCTGTAATGTGTAGATATATTTTATATGATTTTTTATGAGGTCATAATTGGATCAATTGAAGGAAATTGGTTCCATGAATATATCTAGAGGTTTCTTGGTGATATTGTATATTTTCAATGCCCATTTAAAGGATTTTATAATCCCTAACATACAAAATAATTCTAGTATATGTAGTCTTAAATTATTTTACAATTATTAATATATTTTAAAATTAGGTTTTGAATTATTTCATGAAGGAAAACAATTTTCTTTAGGATTTTATAGTAAGGGAATTTGAAATGAATCTGGAAAACCACTTGATTAATAATTTAAATTTATAGTTTTATAATTATGGTTATGGTTTCACACTATAATTATGTTAGATAAATTGTTTAAGAGAGAAGATATTTCTTGGATTGTTTTTGAATTAGAACATTTCTTTCATGCATAGTTTGTGTTCAATTTCACTGGATGTGACGAAAGATAAGGGTCATGGTGTTAGACTAGAGGCTCCAAGATATTTGTCACATAGAGAAGACTTGTTGGATTGGATAGTAAAAACTCATGAGTATAGGAAAATCATGTTTCATGATTGTGTGTGGGTGGATGTATGTATTTTCGGTATGGAATGTGTTAATTAATGTGAAATTTTCTTCTTTTTAATTTAAATATTTTTAATTTGAAAATTATATTGATGGACCACACTTTATAATAAATTATATGTTGAACTATTGGTAACCATATTCTATTCCTTGTGGCTTGACCCCAGGAATTATATTGGGTAAACCCTACTAGGAATGATTATTCTCCCAAATTATATGATCTTTTGGGTTTATAAATATGTTGTTATTTATTAAATATGTAGAGGAAAAGACACATTAATATCAAGTAGAACTTCATGATTCTACATCCTCATGAAATTTATTAGATATAAGAGTTTCACCTTACTGATTAGTCTGATTTATTCAACAACGGTTCATCTATATCAACATATCTTTTAATTTTATTTATTATATTTTCTTACACGTTGAAATACTATTATAATATTTAGAGTGGGATTGGTGGGTTCCACAGTATTTTCCCCACTTTTTCTCCATTTCGTTTATGCATGATTTGAGAAATTATTGGCATTAATTAGGGTAACTAGTTATTGATATATAATCCATTTTGTGGTGTTTTGTTTAGGAATATTGTTTCTATTATGTGGTGATATGTCTAAATCATATTCTGTGAGGATTCATGAAGGCATTGAATCAGGAATAGTGTTGATTTGAGTTATCCCATTTTTTAGAATAGGTTTATAATATATTTTTTTGATATAATTGTTATTTTGATTTCATCATTTTTTTCTATTGTTTAATTGAACTTATAGAAAATCCACGATAATTCATTGGACTATAGGGAATTAGCATGAATGTAAAGATATTTTATATTCTCATATCCATCTTGAATATATTTTTAATCATTATTGGGTGTTTTTATTCAGAGGTTTTTTTTCTAAAGTACACCGTTTTTAATTTTTTAAAAATTTCATTTATACATTTTTTACTTCCCAAAAATTTTATTTATTTCCATATTTTATCAATTTTTCGAATGATAATTCTAAATTATTTTGTGTTCTATTTGCATTAGTTAGTTAATCCAAACCTTTGACGAAATTACAATAACTAGCTTGCTGTTAATTTGATGGAATACATGGAATGTTATTTTTAGTGTTTAATTAATTTATATCTATGTTTAGTATGATTTTTTGAGAAACATTTAGTATAAATAATTATACATCATTGAATTATTGTTGTTTTTTTTCACTGTCATTCTCAGAGTGGATATATTGTATTAATATTATTATTGAAAAGGATTTCATCTTTTTCTGAAATATTGGGATTTGGTAGGTGGTGTTGGAACATAAAGTGATTTGGTTCATCATTTTAATTTTCATTATAATACCTTTTTTGTAACTAAAAATCAGTAATTTTATATAGCGTGAGAGGGAACCCATTCATGATGAATGGTCCTAATGGTAATATTCTTTAATTCACATAGAACTATGTAGTAGGGGCACAAATCCTTTTACAACCTAATTTATCTATCACCACTTTGAGAAGAATATATGTAACACCTTAATAAATTCTGTACTAATCACCCCCTAATAAATATAATAGAAAGTAGTTCCCTCTTATTGTTTCATGAGGCATTGATTTGACATATTCATACATCCTCTAATTCTTTGTCTAGTAGCTCTAATTATATTAATCTTATTCTCATATATGTTATCCTGGATCTGCTCTTGTATAGTCAATCCTTTATAATCCATGTTATAGAATCCCTAAGGCTAGATGGACCTAAATTTCCCATATTAAATATATTCTATACGCCAAAATCAACGGGTTTAAGACCCAAATTACTTCCAGATAACCAATGTTATAGTAATAGTTTGGTAATTCTACAGTAACATCAAAAATTAAATCTCACTAAGATATTGAACCATGTATCATTTAAGATTATGGTGTAAACCATATACATAATAAGGACACAAAATATAAATTAAATGGCTATAATAATATTCATTGAATTAAACAATTTTGAATGATTTTTTAATTTTATTGAAAACACTCATCATTAGTTTAAATTATAAAAAAATGTAATTGGGATTCCTCCTTTTAGGCCATGTGTAGATTTTCATTGCATCTAACATTGTCCCACCATCCTTATACTACATGTTTTAGGTTATCATTATGAACCCCTGTACATTAATATTACTCATAAATTAGACGGAGCAAATATATTAAATTGATGGATGGGCATTTGACCTTAGATTTTTGTCTTACGATTATGGAACAATGATTCATAGTCATCCACAAGCCCCTTTCAAGATTACCATACCACTAGTTAGTTATTCATGCCTCATAACATCGTTATACTAAGGTTATTCATTAATCATATCATTGTACTACTATATATTATATATTAATTGGATTTATAGGTGAAACTTTCCTTGATGGGGTCTTTGATTTTTGATGCGATGGAAGATAATATAAATGAGGTGTATTTGAGGGAAACATTGGTTATCTAGTGAAAGATAGTGATTAGGGTAAGAGGTGGTGGAATTTCTCAATTGATGTTTATTGTACATAGGCCATGGTTATTAGGAAGGTGATAATTCCCAATTGTAACTATTACATACAAATATAGCAATGATGTTCTTTGGTGAATCATATGTGAGTTCAAGCCTTGTAAAATGGGTCTTGGTCTATGTTTTCATTTTTTAGTTCATTATCCATTGAATTTTTGAAATTCCCTGACCCTATATTCCCAGAGTCAGTGGATTATTTAAATACATTGGAATGATTACAAGGAATCAAGTCCAAAAATACCGACCAGTTTAGCAGTTTTGGAAAATATATTACATGCATGAACGTTACATTACCCTTTCTAACATTCAACACAAAAGAATAATCCTTTGAGAATTCCATTGTTCCCTTAGCTTAACCCTGCATCTCAAATATAAAATTATTCATGGGATCTTGGGAAAATAAAACATAAGAAATGGGTGAGCTGAAATTCTCAGCAAGGATAACAATATAGTGGAAACTTTCATAAATAAGAATAAACATTTAAGGGAATGTATAAAAATAAAACAAAATCCTTTTCAACAAAAACATCATCATATTATGGCATATATAAATAAAAAAATCCATTTACTTACTCAATGGATATTCTACTAGTTGAATTATCACATGCAATATCAATAACCACTTTCATAATGATGTAATGAATAATGACATACTTTCCTAACCACATAGTCAAGGACTTGTGCCAAGACTACAAATAAGATTTTGTCAAGGTGTTGTGACAAGAAAGTAGTTTGACTAATGAGACCTACTGAAGCATCAAGGAGCTAAAACGAGCTCCACCTATCACTTAATAAGTCTAATGCATTCCTCATATGAGAAGGTTTAAACATAACATAAACATTTATATTAAAACTAGCATACGAAATGTCAATATTTTATCCTTAAATCAGGAATGGTATAAAAATAACACATCCATAGTCAAACATATGAAAAAACCTTCAATACAATATGGAATATTTGTATCATAATAAATCAACATCAAACAAGATTAAAATCTATCAAAGGATGTTTATATAGAAGAAAATGATTTGTAAAAATCATTGAGAGAAATATCCCTTTTTCATGGAAGCATTTTAAAGTTACACAATTTAGAAAGGAAGAGATTTAAAGTAATTTTTGAATCAAATTGTCCTATACCACTTTGAAACTTTTTAAAGGAATTAACAGTTTAAAAACATTCACGTCTTAATAGATAAATCCTTAAAAACCATTTTGAAAACATGGAAGTTAATGAGAATGATTTAGAGGAATAAATATATAAAACATTTAAAATGATGTTTTAGTAAAAATTTCCTTAAATTAATCCACTTGAAAACACTTTCATGAAACATGGAAATTCAAAATAAATATTTCATAGTAGATACTAAGGTAAAAACAACCTCAGATAATAAAGAGATTGTGAAACTAACCCTTACCTTGCACTTTGCATTGGTCGAGGGTACATTTAACTGCCTGTATAATGACCATAGAATGTTATTAAATTATACCAGAACCTTATTAATATTTATTATATCATAAATTATTCATTTATAACTTTATACTACCCATTTAATAATTATTTCCATGTTAAATTAAAATTTCGGGTAATAATCGCTTTCTTTATCGTATGTGTTTTAACTTGTTATTGTTGATCATATCTTTTAGATAATGATTTAAATACTTCCGGAATATAAACCTTGATTTATATATAATATATATTTAGAATATAAATATTTATAATAGATAGATATATGAAATAGAAAACACCGTTTATGGAGACGGTAGGCTGTACGTACGCATAAATGTTGTTTCTGTTTTCATGTCGTATCGAACGGAAGTAAGTGAATAAGATATATGAATGTACACACACACACACATATCCAGTATCATTATTATTTCAAATATTACATACTTATTAGTAATATATATTTTTATAATCGTCGATGAATGGTGAAGGTTGAAATGAATTTCATCGTGTCGTGGAGACGGTAATCTGTACGTACGCATGAGGAACAATATCATTTTATTAATGGTGTGGAATTGGATGGTATATTAATTTTACAGAGACTTTATAATGTTATTTTCATTATATATATACATATTATTCATCATTATATCAATCCAAATAATATAGTGTTGAATAACAAATTACACAACATCGTGGAGATGGTAAGCCATACAAACGCACGTATGGTGACATTATAATTAATAGGGTGGATAGAATAATGAATATGTTTGTGACATATTTTTAATAACATCAAAGTATACATAACATATGATATTTTTTATTTTTTTATGTAAATAAAAAATAAAGGGTAAGTGGAATAAGAAAAGAACATGAAAGAGGGTGGTGAAATCATTACATCTTCTTTGGGTTCTTCATTTTGATTTGATCAAAAGGGATCCTTATGTTGACTTTATGACCAATGGATGGCCTGTAAGATTAAGTTATGATATTTTGGAGGATATTTGGTCAGGTTTTGGCCGATCTAAATGGCATTGATGATGTGAATTAATGAGAAGATGGAGTGCCCTTTTATAAGAGGGGTGAGGGGCACCTTAGAAAAAGCTAGAAATATTATTTTATAATAAAATAATATTCGGTTTCTAATGGATTTAAAATGAATTATTTAAAGGATAAGGTGATTATGGGTCTAAAACCACACAACCAATAGGTTTTAGATAGGATTGTGACATTACATTAACTTTATCTTTTAGATTTAACTCTTAGTCAAATAGTTTGACATTCACCATGTCTCTTTTATTTTTATATTATATTGTTACTAAAAATACTATAAACATATAATAGAACCCCATGTGGTTCATTAATTATAAAAATGTAATTATATTATTCTTTTTTTTGATCCTTATATTTTTAGGAATAGAATATCAATTAATAATATAATATTTGTTTTGAAAAATTTTTATGTAAATTTTGACACTATTTGGTATTTTGTTTTCTCTAATTTCATAACAACATTATTACTTCGAAAAAAATTCATATAACCGACCCTAAAATGTCATATTAACCTTTAAAATTAGTATAATTCATAAAAATGGTCAAATTAATTTTATTTGGGATCTATAATATCAATTATTAAAATATTTTATTAACAAGGTAATCACTGCATCATCATTTTTTAATAAATAAGTTAAATAATTTAATGTATATAAATTATAAATAAAATACCATTATTTAGGAACGTTTTTTATATTTATAATGAATATTTATACATTAATTTATATTATGTGTAACTCTATATTTAAAATGGTTTAGTTATTAAATATTGAATTTAACACTTTTAACTATTGATTGAATTGAATAATAATTAATGTCTTAATTTAATACCAGGGGACATAAAGGATCATAATTTATTCCTATGGTATTTTTGTTCTAATTAGACTTATCCAATATAATTAGTACATGTTTTAGGTTAATTATGATATCATTTTTACCCTTAATTACCCTATTTACTTTTAACTATGGTAAATAGAAGTCAAAAGTTATTAATCACCAAAAATTATTTTTATCTTATTGAGCCACATTTTACTTAATGATATCAACCTTTTCCCTCATAGTTTTAAAAGTAAACTCACAGAAGTAGTAAAATTACGTTTTATGCAAATTTTCTAATGCTCCTAAGAGGTGGTTAAGAGACGGTAAAACATTCGATAAAATTTTATACATCTAGTTTTTTTATAACATGACTCCAATGAATTAAATTGAACATATATAGGTATTATATATATATTTCTACTTAAATAAAATTTATATAAAATAAATAAATATAAAAATAAAAAGTCAGTTTTAAATAATAACACGTTGTTTTTAATTATTCATCAAAAATTGAATGTTTTCAGAAAAATACCAGAATTTTACCCTAAGCTTATTTTCATATTATGTATTCAAAAATGAAGTCAATTTTACCAAATTTAAAACATATAAGCTGAATTTATGAATTTAAAATTAATTCTTGTTGTCAAGACCAGAAAGCGTATTTCTATGAAATAATAACTATTAAAAGATTGACAGTTGTTTATGTCCAATTTCAAAGTGAAATTACATAAAATGACCAGAATTGGATTAAACGGTAAAAATATAATGTATTTATAATTCCAAACCATTGAAATGTACAATTTAACACTATAAGTTATTTTGATTAAAAAATTTGTTTTCAGTTAAAATGTAGTATTTTTCACTATTCACCCTAATATAAATATTATCAGAAAAAAACCAAAAATTTATTGAAACTAAATTATTATGTCCCGATTCCAAAGAAGAAGTTTATTTTGTAAAATTGAATATATAATAGTTTCAAATATTGGATTTAAAAGTCACCAAAATTTGGAAGTAAGACATTTATAGACATTTTTGAATCAAAGTGTCTAACACCACTTTGAAACATTTTAAAAGAATTAACATTTTAAAAACATTTTTGTCCATATAGATAAATCCTTAAAAACCATGGACATTAATGAGAATGATTTAGAGGAATAAAGATATAAAACATTTAAAATGATGTTTTAGTAAAATGTACCTTAAAATAATCCATTCTAAAACTATTTCATGAAACATGGACATGGATAATAAATATCTCCCGGTAGAAAATTATATAAAAACAACCTCAGATAATAAAGATATTGTGAAATTAACCCTTACCATGCACTTTCCACTAGTCAAGGGTACCTTTAGCCTCCTGTATAAGGACCATAGTATGTTATAAAATTATACCAGAACCATATTAGTATTTATTATATCATAAATGATCCATTTATGACTTCATACTACCCATTTAATAATGATTTCTAAGTAAAATTAACATTTCGGTAAATAATCACTTTCTTTATCGTACATGTTTTAACCTATTATTATTGATCGTATCATTTAGATAATGATTTAAATACTTTCATAATATAAAACTTTATTTATATATCATATATATTTAGAATATAAATATTTATAATAGATAGATATATGAAATGGAAAACACCGTTTATGGAGATGGTAGGCTGTATGTACGCATAAACGTTGTTTTTGTTTTCATATCGTATTGAACGAAAGTAATTGAATAAGATATATGTAAGTACACACACACACATATATATATCTAGTATCATTATTATTTCATATTATACATACTTATTAGTTATATATATTTTTATAATCATTGATGAATGGTGAATGTGGAAATGAATCTCATCGTATCGTGGAGACGGTAATACGTACGTACGCATGAGCGGTAATATAATTTTATTAACAATGTGGAATTGGATTTCATATTAATTTTATAGAGACATTATCTTGTTATTTGAATTATTTATATACATATTATTCATCATTATATCCATCCAAACAACATAGTGTTGAATAACAAATTACACCACAACACGGAGATGGTAAGTCGTACATACGCACGTATGGTGACATTATCACTAATTGGGTGGATATAATAATGAATATGGTTGTGACATAATTGTAATAACATCACAATATATATAAGTTATTTTATTTATTATTTTGGTATAGAAATAACAAACAGAGGTTGAGTGGAAGAAGAAAAGAACTTGAAAGAGGGTGGCGAAATCATTACCTCTTCTTCGGGTTCTTCCTTTTGATTTGATCAAAAGGGATTCTTATGTTGGATTTCTGACCAAAGGAAGGCATGTAAGACGAAGGTAGGGTAGTTGCGAAGATATTTGGGCAGTGGTTGGCCGAGCCAAATGGCATTGATGGTGTGAATTAAAGAGAAGGTGGAGTGCCCTTTTATAAGAGGGGTGAGGGGAACCTTAGGAAAATCTAGAAATATTATTTTATAATAATATAATTTTCTGGTTATTATGGTTTTAAAATGAATTATTTAAAGGATAAGGTGAGGAAGAGTCGAAAATAACTCAACCAATAGGTTTTAGATAGGTTTGGGTCACTATATTAACTTTATCTTTTAGATTTAACTCTTAGTTAAATAGTTTGACATTTACCATGTCTCTTTGTATTTTTATATTATATGGTTAATAAACATACTATAAAGTACTAATATAATACCATGTGGTTCATTAATGATACCCATATCAGTAAATTAGTATTTTTTATATCCTAATATTTTTATGAATAGAATATCAATTAGTAATATAATATTTGTTTTGAAAAACAAATTATGTCAATTTTGACACTATTTGGTATTTTGTTTTCTATAAATTCATAACAGCATAATTACTCATAAAAAAATTAATATAACCAACCCTAACATGTCATATTAACCTATAATTTTTTTTTAATTCATAAAAAGACTAAAATTACTTTTATTTGGGTATTTTTAATATCAATTATTTAAATATTTTATTAATAAGGTAATTAATGCATCATCATTTTGTCAATAATAAATCGTATTATTTAATGTCTAAAAATTATAAATAAAATAACATAATGTAGGAAATTTATTTATAATTATAATGATTATTTTACATTGATTTTATATTATGTGTAACCCTATATTAAAAATGTTTTAGTTATTAAATATTGAATTTAACACTTTTGACAATTCTATGATTTAAATAATAATAAATGTCTTAATATAATCTAAGTTAACCTAAAGGATCATATTTTATTCCTATGGTACTTTTTGTCTACTTATAATTATCTAATAGAAATATTACATGTGTTAGGTTAATTATGATATCATTTTTAACCTTAATTACCCTATTTAATTTTAACTATGGTAAATAGACGTCAAAAGTTACTAATCACCAAAAATTATTTTCATCTTATTGAGCCACATATTACATACTAATATGAACTGTGTCCCTTGTAGTTTTGAGATTCAACTCACATAAGGGGTAAAATTATGTTTTATGGAAATTTGCAAATGCTCCTAGGAGGTGGTTAAAAGACGGTAAAACGTTCGATAAAATTCTATACATCTAGTTTTAGTATAACATGACTCTAATGAATTAAATTGAAAATATATAGGTATTATATATATATTTTTACTTAAAATAAATTTATATAAAATAAATAATTATATAAATAAAATTTTGTTTTAAATAATAACACATTGTTTTTCACTATTCATCAAAAATAGAAAGTTTACAAAAAATACCAGAATTTTACCTTAAGCTTATTTTGATATTCTGAATTCAAAAATGAAGTCCATTTTACCAAATTCAAAACATATGAGCTGAATTTATTAATTTAATATTAATTCCCATTTTAAAGACCAAAAAGCATTTTTCTAAGAAATAATAACTATCAAAAGATTGACACTTATTTATGTCCAATTTTAATGTGAAATTATTAACAATGACCAGAATTGGATTAAATAGAAAAAATATAATGTATTTATACTTCCAAACCATTGAAATTTATAATTTAACACTATAAGTTATTTTGATTAAAAAATTTGTCTTTAGTTAAAATGTAGTATTTTTCACTATTCACCCTAATATGAATTTTATCAGAAAAAAACCAAATATTTATTGAAACTAAATTCTTATGTCCCGATTCAAAAGAAGAAGTTTATTTTGTCAAATTGAATATATAATAGTTTTAAATATTGGATTTAAAAGTCACACAATTTAGAAAGGAAGACATTTATATACATTTTTGAATCAAATATTCTAATACCACTTTGAAACTTTTTAAAAGAATTAACATTTTAAAAATATTCTTTTCCAGATAGATAAATCCTTAAAACCCATTTTGTAATCATAGACATTAATGAGAATGATTTTGAGGAATAAAGATATAAAACATTTAAAATGATGTTTTAGTAAAAAGTACTTTAAAATAATCCACTTGAAAACTAATTCATGAAACATTGACATGGATAATAAATATGTCTCGGTAGATAATTACATAAAAACAACCTCACATAATGAAGATATTGTGAAATTGACCCTTACGTGGCGATTTTTATTGGTTGAGGGTACGTTTAACCTCCGGTATAATGACCATAGTATGTTATTAAATTATACCCGAACCATATTAATATTTATTATATAATTAATGATTCATTTATGACATTATACTTACCATTTAATAATGATTTCCATCTAAAATTAACATTTAGGGAAATAATCGCTTTCCTTATCGTATATGTTTTAACTTGTTATTCTTGATCATATCATTTAGATAATGATTTTAATACTTACAGAATATAAACATTGATTTATATATGATATATATTTAGAATATAAATATTTATAATAGATAGATATTTAAAATTTAAAAAACCGTTTATGGAGACGGTAGGCCGTACGTACTCATAAACGATAATTTTGTTTTCATATCATATTGAACGGATGTAAGTGAATAAAATATATGTAAGTACATAAATATATATATATATATATATCTCCAGTATCATTATTATTTCATTAATTACATACTTATTAGTAATATATATTTTTATAATCGTCGATGAATGGTGAACGTTGAAATGAATCTCATCGCGTCGGGGAGAAGGTAATCTGTACGTATGCACAAGTGACAATATCATTTCCTTAAAGGTGTGGAATTGGATGGTATATTAATTTCAAAGATACATTATCATGTTATTGTCATTATTTATATAAATATTACTCATCATTATATCTGTTCAAATAACATAGTGTTGAATAATAAATTACCCCACATCGTGGAGACGGTAAGCCGTACTTACGCATGTATGGTGACATTATCATTCATATGATGGATTGAATAATGAATATGGTTGTTCCATATTTATAAATAAATAACAGTATATATAAGGTACTAGATTTATTATTTTTTTATGTTCATAATAAAGAATGAGTAAGTGGAAGAAGAAAAGAACTTGAAAGATGGTGGTGAAATCATTACCTCTTCTTCAGGTTCTTCATTTTGATTTGATCAAAAGGGATCCGTATGTTGGATTTATAAACAAATTAAGGCCTCTAGAACGAATTTAGGATAATTGGGAGGACATTTTAGTAGGTTTTGGCCGAGAAAAATGGCTTTGAAGGTGTGAATTAGAGAGAAGGGGGAGTACCCTTTTATAAGAGTGGTGAGGGGCACCTTAGGAAAAGCTATAAATATTATTTTATAATAACATAATTTTCAGTTTCTAATGGATCAAAAATGAATTATTTAAAGGATAAGGTGAAGATGGGTTGAAAACCATTCAACCAATAGGTTTTTAGACAAGTTTGGGTCACTATATTAACTTTATCTTTTAGATTTAACTCTTTGTTAAATAGTTTGTCATGTACAATGTATCTTTGTATTTTTATATTATATGGTTAATAAACGTACAATAAACTTCTAAGAGAACACCAAGTGGTTCATTAATGATACAACTATAATTATATAAGTATTTTTTCTAAATATTATATTTTTAGAAATATAATATGAATTATTAATATAATATTTTTTTAAAAACACTTTTATATCAATTTTCTCACTATTTTGTATTTTGTTTTTACTAAATTCATAACTACTTCATTACATTAAAAAAATTCATCTAACTAACCCCAACATGTCATATTAACCTATAAAATTACTGTAATTTATAAAAAGTGTCAAATTACATTAATTTTTTTATTTATAATATAAATTATTTTAATATTTCATTAATAAGGTACTTACTGCATCATCATCGTGTCATAAATAAATTAAATTATTCAATGTATAAAATTTTTAAATAAAATACCATGATTTAGGAAATAATTTTATTATTCTAATGAATATTTATAGTTGAACTTATATTATATTCATCCCTATATTAAAAATGTTTTAATTATTAAACATTGAATTTAACACTTTTAACTCTTCATTGAATTAAACAATAATAAATGTATTAATATAATCCAAGTGGACAAAAAGGATCCCATTTTATTCCTAAGGTTTTTTTTTGGTAGAATTACACTTATCCAATAGAATTAGGACATGTTTTTGGGTAATTATGATATCATTTTTACCCTTAATTTTCCTATTTACTTTTAACCGTGGTAAATAAAAGTCAACAGTTACTATTCACAAAAAAATATTTTAATCTTATTGAACCACATTTTATATACTGATATCAACCGTGTCTCTCGGATTTTTTAAATTCAACTCCCGGAAGTAGTAAAATTATGTTTTATGCAAATTTGCAAATGCTCATAGGAGGTGGGTAAAAGATGGTAAAACGTTCGATAAAATTTTATACATCTTATTTTAATATAAAATGACTCCAATAAATTACATAGAACTTATATAGGTATTATATATATATTTTTACTAAAAATTAATTTAAATAAAATAAATAATTATTTTAATAAAAAGTCGGTTTTAAATAATAACACAATGTTTTCACTATTCATCAAAAATTCAAATTTTTCAGAAAAATCCCAAAACCATAACCAAAGATATTTTTGATATTATGAATTAAAAAATGAAGTCCATTTTAACAAATTCGTTACATATAAGATGAATTCATTAATTTAAAATTAATTTCAATTTTCAAGGCCCAAAAGTGTATTCTTTATAAATAATAACTATCAAAAGATTGACACTTGATTATGACCAATTTCAATGTAAAATTACATACAAGGACAATAATTGGATTAAATGGTAAAAATATAATCTAATTATACTTCCAAACCATTAAAATGTATTAATTAACACTATAAATTATTTTTATTAAAAATGTTGTTTTTAGTTAAAATATAATATTTTTCACTTTTCACCAAAATATGAAAGTTATAATAAAAACAACAATAACTTATTGAAACTAAATTTTTATGTCTCGATTCTAATGAAGAACTTTATTTTTTCAAATTTTTTATATAAATGTTTTAAATATAGGATTAAATGAGGGGTCACTATAAAAAGGAGGTAAAATTTCATTTTAAAAAAAAATTCTTTTATCTGAAAAAATGAATTTTTTTTACATTATGTCTAAGAAACTCACAATATGAATTCTAAAATTATAAGGATTATATAAAGTTTAAAATTTTGTTAACACTATTCATAACCAGTTTTGAACGGCTAGTTTGGCAAGTCATGGTGCACTAGAACTCGGTGTTATATGTAGTGCATTTTATTGAATGACTTTGAAGAAATAAAGTACAATGAAATATTGGGTGTTAAAATTTTCATATTTTATTTGGTTATGTGTTGTATATTTTTTTATTTATTACTTCATTTTCGTTATATACCTCATCTCAATATTAGTTAAATGGAAATTCCTCAACCTCTAAGAAACCAACCACTTTATAGTTTCCTCATTTGAATTTATCTTCTATTGTATTGTTTGATGATTCTTGTATATTTTTTTACCATTTTTTACATAATAGAACCCAGTACCCATACCCCCATAATAATAATCCAATTTAAAAAAATAAATAAATCAGGGTTTCTTATTTTATAGTTTATATATAAATTTATGTCAAAAGTGTGTATTGTTCGTCACTCTTCTATTTGGATGGTGTTGTTACTTGAAATCCATTTGATTGTTTTTGTTATATCAATATTATATTTATTCCAAGGGGAATCTAAACAATGTTGTCTATTATTTTGTTTGTTTGCTGAATGTATAGAATTATTTTATCTTCTAATCATGATTACATGAATTATAATTAGTATGTGAAACATCCACTAATTATAATTAATTGATATGTTGTTTGCATTCATGCATTGTTTTTAGTAAAAAATATATTCAAAATATTAAAAATGTACCATTAGAATCATTTCCCTCATAATTAATTATATTCATATATATTTTTAGTGGAATAAATACATCCCTATATCACAACCTTCAATAAATAATAATGATATAAATTCATCAATGAATTGGAAATGTGTGATTCCAAAATTAATTTATATGAAATAATAAGTGTGTTTTCATGTAGAATGAAAGGATTATTTTACCTTCAATGAGGTGGTATATGTTTTTTCGAATGAATTTTTTTATTTTAAAAAATGTTGACGATATTAATGGAATTTTATTATTCTAGGAAGATTCATGAGGTGAATGTGTTCTCAATGTTTTAATCGAGCAATGAAGTTGATTTTGATCATGTTACATGGGTATTTATATGATGAAAACATGAGAGAGGAAGTAAATATTGAGAAATAATTAATTTATCATGTATGAATCATTTCTATTCTTGGAAAAAAATGATATGGGTTTAAAAATTATAAAAAATGGGTTAGGAACTATGTATGTGTTAATAGTGAATTGATCTTGGACACTTCATGTTTCTTCCAGGAACTACCAGATAGAGGGTTTTCAAATAGAGTAGAACACAAGTCTAACAAAATTTATTGGTTATAGAAAAATAATGATTCTATTTGTGGATTTTATAATGATTCATATATTAATACAGTAATTATTGAGTGATAGACTATGTCATTATGTTAATAAAGGTTATATAGTTCTTGATAATTCAGTCTCCCTATACAAGTTGTTATCCTTCCATCCAATAATAATGATAAATATCTCTACTCTCGCAACCTAAATTGTGATATTACTGAATTTTATATCAATTGTTCCTTTTTTCCATCATAAAAAAATTATTCACCGAAGGAAACTAATATCAATATTAATGGAATGTTTATATCATCATAATTGGTTGAGATAAAGGCATCGAAAATGGAATTTCATCACGTTTGATGTAATTTTTTCTTCAAAATACATGAGTCATCATCGGTGTTTCCACCGTATTATAGTATTGAAATTTTTATTCCATCAACATAGCACCCTAATATCCATCGATATTGAGGTTTGGATCGACTGCTTTGCTATATTTATTCTATAAAACACAAAATACATTATTTTTCTTTTTATTTATATTACAAAAATTAAATGAAATAGTTATTATAATCAATTTATTCATTTATTAAAATTGAATACAAAAACAAACATAATACTAAAAGTTTTACACCTTCCCCTTAATTATTAAAATAATTAGGATTTAAGATATGATTATATAATAATATGATCAACATATGGGTTATTTAAATACCCCACACATATATATTAAACTCTTTGGAAATATATAATCCTAAATTAATCTCATACCTGTTAAATAAAAAGATTATATTAATACTATTTTTTAATCATATATTCATATTACTTCCATTATGATTTTATGTCCCCTTCCATTATGATCAAGAAATATCATTCAAATCCATTCATATATTAATAAAATTTTTTGTATGCCCCATGATTCTTGAGGAATTAATTTTTTACAAGAATTAAAATTATTTGGACCATTAATACATTATATATTATTGAAATATGACTATACCATCATTAAAAAAGAATAAATGTGCTCTAGAAAAATGAATTCTTGATTTATTTTGTAGAATATTATGATATATGGGATGATATTAATAAACAATGTATTTAAATATGAGTTTTATATGCTAGATCTCAATAAATAAATCTTAAGTAAAAACCATATGAAAATTTCTCATTATCTTCCCCCTTCAAATGCATAAGTACACATAATATTCTAATCCCCTTGGAATTCTCAGTCACACATTATCAATGAGAATACAAAATATTAAACATTATTTTCTTATTATTATGTTGAGTATAATATGACTATTAAATATGATGAATTTATTACAATTAATTACATTTTCATCATATTAGGATCATGATTCATTCAAATTAAATATGTAATTGGTCAATATTTTCTCAATTGGTTCATTTTTAAATAATGGTTTTCAATTTTTAGAGAAAAAGCAGGGATAACTGAATTTTCAAGGATATTTTGACTTCTTTTATGAATATAAATTGAAACTCTACCTTTAAATCATCATGGACATAAGAATAATTCCCAAATTATAGCACAAAACAACCTCCCATTGATTTTTATTTAATTTTAATACATGCATTAAAACTTTATGAAATTGGTAGGAATGAATTATAATTATAATAAAGATTTTATAAATTCATTCATGTTCTTTAAATCTCAAAAAAATTTAGAACAAATTAATGTTTACCTCAAAATATTAACAAAATGTGGATTTTAATTTAATAAAATTTCTTTATCATTTTTGAACATAATAAAACTCAAAAAATTTGTATTTAGTCAATATGAATGTTCTATATTAAGAATATTTATTCAGTATATTATGAGGTAGATATATGTAAGAAGATGGTTATATTTTATAGAAACTTCTTATGCATGGAATGATTATCATTGGTTAATTTTTTTTTGTATATTAATTTCCCATTTGACCAAAAATTCAATAAATAATAAAAATAAATTGGGAATAAAAAATAAATAATCAACTGAGATATCAAATTAAAACTTTATAATGACATCCAATATTTACTCAATTGTCAAAAAATGAATTAAATATTCAATTAATATAATTTCACACATAAAAATTAAAGGAAACAAAACCAAAAAAATCTAATATACCATCTTGTTACACTCTCAACCATAACTAATTTTTTTATCTATCATTGATATCAGTCAATGCTCTAAAAATATATGGATAGTAATTAATACAGGATGATGGGAAAACATAATCTTTTTTTTATTTTGTTGTTTTAGAATAATTTAAATGATGATTTCAATGTGATGTTCTAACAACTACACTTTCAGTAACCAACAAAAAAACTACTTGTAATTATTTAAATGAAAAGAAATGAAAATTCAGGGGCATAAAATAAACACGGGTTTACCATCCAATTAAATGGATTCATTTTTAATGCTGATATACATGGATACATAATGTTATCCTTAATATATAGTGTGTATTTTCTCAAGATTAAATCACAACATATTATAATTATAGTGTGTTTTCTTAAAGGATTATAAAAAAACATTGGAAGAATATTATTTTTCCATTTAAAGTTGTACTCATATACAATAAAAATCTATTCCACAACCCAAATGACTATCATTAAATAATAACATCGTTGGGGACATGAATGTGGATTCCCAAAACATGTGCAATTTTTATATCTCATAAAAATATTCTCAATGATTTTTTTTCAATTGTTCCATAATAGGTGTTTCATCAGAAAAATCTAATTACTTTAAAGGTGTCCAACTATTTAAAAAATCTATTAGAATATCAAAGTAGGAGAGAGTTTTTAATGGAATGTTTATAATGTTAAAAATGAATGAATTCATAATAGGACTCTATATATCTAAATGTATAGCTACTATCCATGATTGATTGCGCGCCTTTTAGGGAACTAACCATGTGTACGAATTATTATTTTTTAAATTAATAATTAGTCAAAATACCTCTTCAACATATATATATATATTTTTACACATAGAAAAAAAGATATAAAATCATTCATATATATATATACATATATATTCAAAAAATGGTCTCCAAGAAAAATTGATACACCACCATAAAAAGAATGCTAAATGTTAAATTATAAGACTTTATCAAATGTTACTAAGATAAAATAATTATTTGTGAAATCATTAAATACAAAATGGTGGATGAGTAGTGGAGTATCCCTAATATTTCCACTAATTCACATTTCTCTTTTTTTATAAATTATAAATTTAGTTATTATGAATTAAAAAACATAAAAATTAAAAGAAATAGGAAGTACATAGATGGAATATATTGAAGAGAAATATGAGAAATGAAAATGATTAGCACAAACACAAGGCACTGACACATATAAAAGGATCCATTCACAAGGAAGAAAAAATTATTTTTCACATTACTCCACATGTTTTTATAATCTTTTAATATGATCGAGTCCACAAAAAAATAGTTATACTCACTAATAAAATTTTTGGTAGTCTTTGTACACAAAACGACCCTTATGCACCAAATTCCACTATATCTTATGTTAAAGAGTGGGAAACAACTCAACATTGCATGAATCCTTTTATTAAAATATACTTTTTGTTAAATTTATCCAAATTCATTACTCAAGTATATATTTCACCATATATTATTATATGGATCATTGGAGAGATTATCAGTATTTCTGCAAGGATGAAAATAATGAATTTATAAGGAAGTATGTACTATTTAAAACTCCAAACTCTTCACCCAATAGATTAATTATAATTGAATAATTGATATAATGAAAAAATGTTAATGATACTAGGGATACAATTTAGCTTCCATCTAAAAATAAACCCAAATTCTTTCCTTCATTGCTATAAAAAATGAATCCATAGTGGCAGTTCAAAAGTTGTTATTTTAGGAATATATAGCAAAACTAAACGTATTAAAATTTATTGGAAATGAAATTTTCATTCATTATTACCAATTATGTATTTAAAATAATAATAAATAATCATATATTTATTGGCAATTATAATTTCACATTTACTAAATGTAAAAAAACCACAATCCACCTACACTATATATGATCCCAAACTTGATTGAACCCCCTTCTCTCATTGATGTTAACCCCTACCTAAAATCTTAACAACATAAACCCCCATCATTTTCACTTATCTCCTTTTCGGTGAACCTGGTGATAACCCACTTCTCCTTCAAAAAATAACCCACTGTAAAGACCTATAAATTTCAAGGAAATTTTTTTTCTTAATTTCATTGAAATTATACGAGTCTGTAGCATCAGAAGGAACTTGATTCTGAGGCCTAGTGTGCTTAGAATCAATTTCTGATGTTCAGCTCGGGCACGTTCAGTGAACGATTGAGCATGTTTTTCTATCTTTTGAACCGGTGATCAGAATTGAAATATGAGGGAATTGTTGAACTCACAACGCAGGTTTTCACCTAAGAAGACCTTCACCTCGATGGCAGATGATCAGGTATGAAAGTTAATTTTTGGGGGTATTACGTGGGATAATAGAACAAAATAAGTGAACAATTTATTTTATTTTGTTAAACATGTGCCGCGCGGATAAAGTGGTTAGAAACTCCACATTGGAGTTAATGGTTGGGCCCACTGAGATCCAACCTCCCATGTGAGGTTGATTTTGGTGGAAACCACATGAGGCCTCCCATTAATGGGAGGAGAATCATAACTATTTGACTCCCTCTCATTTATGAGGGAGAGCCACTAGGATTAAATTCCACTCTTAATTGAGGAGGATAAAAGATACCATTTTAATGAGGGGACCACCCGGGCCATTAACCCCCCTTTTCTGACTTCCTCCACATTTAATGTGCCACCGCAGTGAATTAATGGGGTGGAGCCCTCTGTCATAAATCCTCAATTTATGGATTATGTGCCAACGACGAACCCTCCCACTCTTATAAAAAGGAGGCTAGGGGAAGGAGTTTTGGATGGCTTCTTTAAGCAGCGGAACGCTAGCAGTGAATCACGGTGCCCAACACTTGGAGAGTTTTCCTCCTCTTCCAATGAAGAACGAAGAACTCGGATTCCACCCTCGGCTCCTTCTTTCCCGTCGTTGACGGAATGACGTCGTCTTCCGTGACTATCCATTGTTTAAAGTTGTTTTACAAGGTAGGGGTTAAGTTCGATTTTATTTAATTAAAATTGTGCTTTGTTTGTTTTTGATAATTCTCATTCTTTTGGATGCATGTTACCGACATAACTGGAGGAGATCAGACTGCACAAACTCGGAGGTGCACTTCATGACGAGATGGTACCCGGAGGTGACAGATGGATGTGGAGAGCTGAGGTGGCCATCTATACCTACCATTCAGGTAGGAACTTCAGAGGACGATCCAACAGCAGCTTGACACCTTCCTGTTGTTTTGTATTTTCCTTGTACTTTACTGTTGGGCTTGTATTTCCGGGCCCCTTTGTACTTTCATCATACTTGTCTTATTTATTTACTTAGTGTTTTCCTCTACATGTACTCTGGTTGTGTGTTTGTTTGTGTTTCATAAAGGCAATGACTTCCCTTTTTATCTAGATTTATGCCTTTGGTACTAGTCTCCAGCCCCTGGCCTATGGAAGACGGGCATGGGGTAGTCACGGCCTGGGCCCTGAGGACGGGTCGTGACAAATTGGTATCAGAGCACGTCAGTTCTACCGCAGAACATATGACTTTGATATTTTCTTTCTATGAAGCAATAGTGTTAAGCGTATCGAGTGTGGTTTTTAGTTTGGGGAGTCCAGTGTTGGTGCAGTGGCTGACGTATCCACACACCAGGACCCTGACTTCTGATTTCCGACTCAGTTTATGAAAACACTGATTGCGTGTGTGTTTTCAATGTTTTCTTTTAAATTAGCTCAAATCAGGTCATCTCACCAGGCTTAGTATTTTAACCGTGTCACATCTATTTCTTTTAGGATGCCTCCCTGCGGACGACTAGCTAGAGCCACGAGAGTGGTATATACTGACAGCCCGCCGAGTGACGAGGTCTCGGTACAGGTCCCTCTTTTAGTTGAGGCACCAGTGGAGGCACCAGCAGTACTACCACCCGTTGGGCCACCGATTCCCCCATCCCCAGAAGAAGGAGATGAACGCCGCTTGAGCGCACTGCATGAGTTCCAGTGCTAGAGGACACCCATGTTCCGGGGAGAGACGGACCCACAGGCGGCTGAGGATTGGATGGAGGCTGTGGTGAGAGTCTTTAGGATAGTAGGGATGTCAGAAGACTTTATGGTGATCCTTTCTTCCAGCCTCCTTCAGGCAGCAGTAGGCAGATGGTGGAGCCTGATTCTCTTGATGCATGTCGAGGCGTCACTTCTATGGGAAGACTTCAAGATCCTATTCCGGCCAGAGTTTGTACCAGACACCCTTCAAACGGTGCGGATACAGAAGATACTTAATCTGCAGTAGGGCATCATGAGTGTAACTCAGTACTCAATGAGGTTCACAGACCTCTCGCACTACTCTATTGATATGGTACGAGACCCGTTCTTCAGGGTCCGGACCTTCGAGCATGGGCTCAGGAGAGAGATTAGAGATTTAGTTGTTTCTCATATCATCCCGAAGCATACAGGGGTGTTGGAACGAGCACTCTTAGTGGACAGTTTTCTTGCTGATTAGCCTCCAGCAGCTGGACCCATGAATAGCCAGTACGCAATGGAGTCTTTTGTAGCTGGCAGTAGACAGATGACGCAGAGGTCCAAGAGGCCCAGACCTAAAGTTGGTCGACCGCACGACTCAGGATCGATAGTGCAAGGCACCAAGGGTAGTGACAGAGCCAGAACTTCCATGCTGTGTTACACATGTGGAAGATAGGGTCACATGGCTCATGACTATCTGAACCACTTCTCGGATTGTCAGCAGATATATTAAGGACCTCCAAGGTAGAGGTAGAGGTTCGATCGAGTCGGCTCGCAAGGAGACGAAGACCGAGGCAGGGGAGCTGGCCGTGCAGCTGGAGGTGGACGACGCTTCGAGGTGTTGCCACCACCACCTCCAGGGGGTCCACCCCGACCACAGGGATCGGGTGGGCATGGGAGAGCACAGCTTCAGGAAGCTGAAGCATACGACTATAGAGCTCCTGAAGCAGGTGGACATGATCAAGACTAGATCCATGCAAGGAGGCCTTTTTTACATGGGCTTCAAAGTTCCATGTTATTGTTGTTTGCTGTTGTTGTTTGTCTTTGTACTTGAGCTGCAGTAATAAAAGACATGTATCTTTGCAATGTTTACTTTTTTGTCCTTTTTGTATGGTTGATACTAAGATGTTCTGCTTAAAACTGTTTACATGACCCTCACTTGCGAGATTCCTACTAGAGGAGACCCAGTAACCACGCAATGATGCCAACAGTGTGACTCGACCCTTGAAGGTGAGAGTAATGGTTGAATCTCTTGGTATTAGAATTGAGGCATTACGACATCGTCTATGGCATGAAATAGTACTGTTCATCTCTGGATTGACTGTATTAGTCAAAGAACATGGTTCATCTAGGGGGTGAGACCAGACTTCTCTTTTCGACAGAGGATAAATCTCAGAAGCTCTTGGGTAGAATGTAGAAAAAGAAAGGTGGAGATGAGTTCTTACAATTGGCAAGTCTCACCCATTTTTCATTGAGAAAACTGTTTGTGGTTATCTCCAACTCAATAGTATCAGTTGTATTTTCTCTCAGAAGACCTATGCTGATAGGAGTCGGAGACCACTGGAGTTCGAGGGTGGTGACCACGTCTTCGTATGGGTCTCACATCGACGAGGTCTATAGAGTTTTGGCTGAGGCGGCACGTTAACTCCATGAATATTCATACCTTTCTAGGTCCTCAGTAGGGTAGGCGAGGTAGATTAACGCCTGACCTTTCAACCTCAGTTGCACCGGGTGTACGACGTCTTCCACGTATCTCAACAGAGGAGATATGTGCACGACCCAAATCACTGATTTGATGATGGGGAGAATTTTGTGGAGGTCCCGGTGGAGATCGAGGGTCGACAAGAGCGGGTCCTACATAGACAGTCGATTCCTCTTGTGTGCTTTCGTTGGTATCATGGGAACATCCAGGAGAGCACATGAGAGCGGGAGGCTCAAATATGTGCTCAGTACCCTCTTTTGTTTCCCTAGTGTTTGTTGTAGCTTTATGGGGACTTAAAGACCTGAGGTTGGAGTAATGTAAAGACCTGGAAATTTCAATGAAATTTGTTTTTTATTAATTTCTTTGAATTTTAAGAGTCTGTATCTTCTGGAGGAACTTGATTCTGAGGCCCGGTGTGCCTAGAATCAATTTCTGAAGTTTAGTTCAGGTATGTTCAGTGAACAAAGAGTGGTTTTTTCTTTCATTTGAACAGATGCTCGGAATTGAAATTTAATGGCACCGTTGAACTCGCAGCGCAGGTTTTCGCCTAAGAATACTTTCACCTCGACGGTAGATGATCGGCAATAGAAGTTAATTTTTGGGGGTTTTACGTGGGTTAATAAAATAAAATAAGTGAACAATTCATTTTATTTTGTTAAACACGTGCCACGTGGATATAGTGGTTAGAAGCTCCACTTTGGAGTTAATGGTTAGGCCCACCGAGATCCAACCTCCCATGTGAGGTTGATTTTGGTGGAAACCACAAGAGGTCTCTCATTAATGGGAGTGGAATCATAACTCCTTAACTCTATCTCATTTATGAGGGAGAGCCTATAGGTTTAAATTACCCTCTTAATTGAGGAGGAAAAAACCTCCCTTTTTAATGAGGGGACCACCCGAGATATTAACACCCTATTTTGACATTCTCCCCATTTAATGCGCCAACGATGAAAATTAATGGGGTGGATCCCTCTATCATAAATCCTCCATTTATAACTTATGTGCCAACGATGAACCCTCCCACTCCTATTTAAAGGAGGATAGGGGAAGGAGTTCTGGATGGCTTCATCAAGCGGTGGAACGCTAGCAGCGAAGCACGACACCCAGCACTTGGAGAGTTTTCCTCCTCCTCCAACAAAGAACGAAGAATGATGACACAACCCTCGACTCCCTCTTTCCCGATGTTGACAAAATGATGCCGTCTTCCCCGAATATCCATCCTTTAACGCCATTTTATGAGGTAGGAGTTATGTTCAATTTTATTTATTTAAAATTGTTCTTTGATTGTCGTTGAGAATTCTATTTCTTTTGGCCACATTTTATCGACTTAACGGGAGGAGATTGGACCGCAAAAACACGGCCGATCGTCCTCCCCCTTTTGGCTGATACTTGTTGAACTTGCGGTGAAGGTAGCGCAATGACGATGCACCGCACGGGAAAGGAATGGACCATGGCTGGAGCGGGCTGCGACTAGGAGTGGGCCGCAGTGGAAATGCGCAGCACCGTCTCGCCGCGCCAGAGCACCAAGGGGGTTACGGCCGGAGTGGGCCACAACGGAGGGGTGTGGCGTCGTTGTGCCATGTTGGATGGACATAAGCCACGATAGTTCAGCAGGAGGCAGCTGGGCTCGGCCGGCCGTCGACACACCTTAGAGGCAGGACCCCTGCGGGACCCGCATGGCTCAACCGGTCATCCATGATGGACGACCTTTACCCAGGAAAGACAGGGGTTGAAACCCCTGACCAGCAAGTAGGGAAGACCCATTTGGGTCCGCCGTTCGGTTCCAAGGGGGTAGCGCCCCACCTTCGCACCCCATGGCCAGCTCCGAGCCGGACCTCATGGCCGCGCCCCGCGGCGGGCCTCGCCAGATGGGCCGGGCCATGCCAGCCGGGCCTAGCCGCGCCAACCGGGCCGCGCCGCGCCAGCCGATCTATGCTGCGCTAGCCGGTCTAGGCTATGCCCAATTGGGCCGGACCTGGACTCGGGATGGGTCCTCCTGGTTCGGGCACACCCAGGGGTTGTTGGGCTGGGTCGGACCGGTCCCAGACCCCCTATCTTCCGACCATCTTCAGTTAAACGACCATAACTTGTGTTGTGGACCTCCGATTGAGGCACCGTTAGTTGCGTAGGATTACTTTGATCACGAAGAAAATTTCGGTATATTACACAGGAGAATTCAGAAAATATGGGGTATGGCCGGGTTGGTTTGAACCCGAAACCAACAGGGTCCTCGGAGCGGAAACACTTATAACTTGAGCTTCGAACGTCCGATTGACATGCCATAGACTTTGTTGGATTCCTATTGATGAGACAGATCTTTTTTCATGCTTTACCTAAGGTTTAGATGTCGTTGGAGTACGGTAGAGTTTTTTTAGCTTCGAAACCAACTGGGTCCCTGGAACGGAAAAGATGATAACTTTCAGACCAGACGTCCGTTTTACGAACCATCAACGGTGTTGGAAATCTCATTGAGAAAAGGTCCCTTTGAGTATACCCTATAGGAGTTCGGGGTATAGTTGAGATATAGCTGGGTTAGTTCGTATGCCAAACCAACAGGGCAACCGGAATAAAGAGGCTAATAACTCACGGACTGGGCTTCTGATTGACATGCCGTATGTTGCGTTGAGACCCATGTGACAAGGCGGTCCTTTGTGATACTTCTTCATGGGAAATTGTGATACTTGGAATTGACCAGTGGCTCGTGGAGCGGATCCTCTCGGAGGTGAGCATACGAAGTACGGTGACCTTGTTGCTAGATGAGACCTGATGACTGCTTGTCCGATTTGATTCGTAGTGACTTGTATAGCCCAGTGGGGAGAACTACATTGGGAGGTGTAAGACCCATAGAAGAGGAGAACTATATTGTGAGGTGGAAGACCCGCGGTACTCGATAGGAGGAGTACCTCGGTAGGCTATGAGGGGAGCACTACTGTGGGAGGTGGAAGACCCATGGTGGGGAGGACTACTTTGTGAGGTGGCAGACCCGCGATACTCTACAGGAGGAGTACCTCATCAGTCTATGGTTAGTGAGTGACACATCAGAGACGTGACAGGACTACTATGCTCGATAGAGGAGGAGTTCTACAACAGTCATTTTTTTCATCACCATGAATAAAAATCCTGGTTTGAGCTGAGTCATTAACCTTGGTGTTTTCCTCATGATTGTGATGGGTTATCTGAAAACTTAGGAATATGTATGGGAATATACCCAAGTAAAGATTATCTATTGAGATACTTCATTGTGGTTTATCTTTGTTGATTTAGTGAGACCGTGAGGGTCTCGGGGTCCCTACTTAGTATCATTATACTCACCCCTGGACGGGCTATGTCTGCACCTTGTTGTGTTGGATGCAGACGATGGACATCACTAATTGTGGTTGAGGCTTGTAGAGCTGGACGATACCCGGAGGTGTACTTCATGACGAGATGGTACCCGGAGGTGGAATTCAGGATGAGAGGGTACCCGAAGGTGGACTTCACGACGAGACGATACCTGGAGATGACAGACAGATGGGGGGAGCTGAGGTGTCCAAATGTACCTACCCTTCAGGTAGGAACTTCAGAGGACGATATAGGAGCATCTTGACACCTTCCTGTTGTTTTGTCTTTTCCATGTACTTTACTCTTGGGATTGTATTTCTAGCCCCCTTTGTACTTTCAGCACACTTGTCTTATTGCTTTACTTAGTGTTTGCCTCTGCTTGTACTCTAGTTGTGTGTTTTTTTCGTTTCATAAAGGCAATGCTTTCCCTTTTTATCAGGATTTACGCCTTTGGTGCTAGTTGTCAGCCCCTGGCCTATGGAAGGCGGGATTGGGGTAGTCACAGCACGGGCCCCGAGGATGGGTTGTGACACCCAAATCCACCTTCCTCATCAATCCAACCATATACCATAACACCAAACCTGACCCCTTTGTCCCTATAACCCTAACCCCCAATCATCTAACATTCCCCTCTACCTCTATATGGATCACCCAACCCTATATACATCATTGAGTCAGAAAATAGAATCCCCACATCCCCAACCATCACATCGGTCAATGCCATATACTCCCCTTCCACTATTCTATTACCTCGATAGCCTCAAAACAATACATTCAACCACCTTGATTTCATATAATATTATTTTTTTCTTTTTTTATGTAATTAAATATCACATTTTTCTTGTTCGACTAGATAAATATTTTTTGTATCATTGTATCATTATGTTTTCAGGATGGATAAAATATTTTCTATAAATATAAAATTTATTATCTTCTAGTAAAGGACAATATATATATATATATATATATATTAAAAATTAATATAATTATAAAATCATACATTAAATTAGCATTAAATCTTCAATCAATCAGTAATACCATGATAAATTGTAAGACCATAAGATTTTTAAATTAGGAGCACCATGTTCGATTGTATGTATGAAACAAAACCAAATGATTAGACAAACATATAAAATACAAACCAATTAACATATATTTCTTTTGTAAATTAAACCCAATATCTTTGATACCTTAGATGATAACAACATCGTTATTAAACGATACATGATACTTTATTAAATTATTATTTTTTAAACATGGCCATAATAACCAAG
This sequence comes from Viscum album, assembly GCA_963277665.1. Classification (NCBI taxonomy): domain Eukaryota; kingdom Viridiplantae; phylum Streptophyta; class Magnoliopsida; order Santalales; family Viscaceae; genus Viscum; species Viscum album. The sequence continues at coordinate 2,101,117,325 of OY728140.1, read as the reverse complement.
AAGTTGTGCTGGAATGTATGAATACAAAAAATTAAATTATAAATGTTTTATGGTTTAAACATGTATAAAATAAATTCAATGATTATATATTTATTATATAAAAAATTATAATCATTTTAATGTTAATGAATTATTTTCTTAAAAAATGTATTTTTCTAAAAGGCAGTATAGTTGCACCTTGAAAGCATAATTTATAAATATTTTTTAACAATATTATATAATTTATATTAAAATATAATTATTTTTTAAATCTTCAATTAAAATTACATTATGTTGATGTCTTGGTATTTTTCTAATGATATTCATTTTTAGATGAATAGTAAATAAATACAGATATTTACTTAAAAAGGAATTTTTCCAAAATTATTTAAAATGTTAAATAAAAAAAAATAATTTAAAATTAAAATTAATTTAATTATATTAGAATTTAAATAATTTAAATATTTTAAATAAATCACATATTGAATTAGGATATTAGAACCTTTCATATATATGAGGTTTTTCTCTTCAAAGACATACTTTTTTGTCATGTCTAGGAGTATAATATTAAATTTAATTATTTCACATATGTGAATTAAAATATAAAAAAAATGGATTCTATATTTATAATCACTATTATTTATAATATATAATAAGTTAAACCTAATTTTTACCAAAATATTTAGATAAAATAGTAAAAATTATTTACCATCGTTAAGGTACAAATTTGTTTACTGAGGGGTTAAACTTTGAAAATAATGGTCAAAATGACCTAAAACATTTATAAAATCATATTTCTATAAAGTTTTTCTATATATTTATTAATTTTTTATTTTTTTTTCTATTGGGAAATTTCCATGAAATTTCATAGAGTGTTCCCCTTCTCCACTAATTAAACGGAACTCCCTCCCCCCACTTATTCAAACTCATAAAAACCATTGTATAATCCAAAACCAACCAATATCGTACTCCAAAATCATTATAAATATTATAGATCTACTGGTACACACATAATTTCATCCTTAGGGGTGATAAGTGGAGATCCAAAGGAGGTTTCTTAATGGGAATGTAATTATCTCAACAAATCACTTTAGTTTTATTTCTTCTTTTTACACCATAATTTTTTCATACAACATAAAATATTATAAATCATTATGTAGATTATATTTAAATGTAATATATTTATTGAAGAATATTTATCCATCTCCACTTCCATCTAATGGGAGATGAAATCATAAATCATGTGTATGCAATAATTCATGTTTATTAACCGATGATGTTTATTTTCCAACGACACTGTTAAACGATCGATATAATTATTGATTTATGACATTTATATAATATTTAAGATAATAGTATTATAATTAAATTTTACAAACACATATGCCTTTTTATGTCCCATTCTATTTATAATACGATAATGTTTCTCTTACATACGACACACTACCTCCTTGAAAAATAATGTGATGCATTTACAACATAAAATTTAAAAAGAATTTATAAATTGTAAAATTAATTAATATATTTATTATATAATAAATGATATATGTTATTTATAATTAATATATCAATCTGTTTAATTCCCTTTCATTTTTAAGGGAATTATATCATCGATCATGCTTACTTACGGCATATAGCCTCCACAAAAAATGTGTTTCGTTTTGTATTTCCAAAATTAATAAAAGGTTTGTAAAATTTATATAAAAGAAAAAAATTATGTTTATACGATTATTATATTTATGTAGAACATATATATATATCATATTCATAATAAATATAACATTCATAACAAAACACACATTATAAAAAAAGTAATTACAAACGAAAACAAAAAAAATAATGAAATATTATAAACAAGAAAGTTGTAAAATGTTCTAAAAAGATTATATTTGATATTATAAATATTTTTTTTATAATTTAATATTATTCATAAAATCATTATGAATATGTTTTAAACACATGGAAAGGAAATTAGACCCTGGGTAATAGTTTCTCGTCTCACATTTACTCTTATGAGATATATGTAATATTCACTGCTTATTACCTTTATTTTGTGTAAATAATAGCCCTCTTATATGTTATATAATGAATATATATATATCTTCATGTAATTTAATGTTTCATTTTATTTCTTTTCATTCATGATTATTATTATTCAGATGTTAATAAATTGGTAAGGGTTTTTTTCTTAGTCTCATCACTACCCAGGATTTATTAAGCTTCATACCCCATGTGTGAATTATTTAATAAATATATTTTAAAATGAATTTTTTCTCATAAAATAAGGTTATTAAAGAATGTTTTTATCTAATTGTATTATTTTTTCACTCATTTATACATAAATTAAATGAGAAAATGTATTTATTAAAATACAAACCCATTTCTTTTTTCGGTAGAAAAGCCTTATTTATAAAAATATGTTTCTACTAAAGAAATTTCAAAACATATAACAAACTATTTAAAATTAATTATTAATGATTTTTGTAAATTTTTTTAAATTTTTTTAAAAAAATGAATGGAACATTTTTACAATTATCAAAATAATGTTAGTATTCATTTTATTGAAAATGTTAAAATAATGTTGGTTTTAAAATGTACAACATGGAAAATATTCCCCCCATAGTAAAAGAAAATTGTTTTAAAATTTATATTAACATTTTTAAAATTTTATTTAAAAATGAATATATTTTAATTTATTTAATAAATGGTTCTAAAATGTTATTTCAATATGAAAAATTTGTTCTACTAGAAACAATTTTTAATGAAAATTTTAATGTATTTATATTCATCAATTACATCGACCCTTTATTGTGCTTATTTTCCACTAAAGATATGTCATATTTAAATCATCCATATTCATTATATTGATGGTTTGTATTAAATATGACTTGGGATGTACAAATTTATTTCAATTCACCATATTACTATGGTTGGTTTATGATTGTAATTATTTGATGTGTTTTTGTTATAAAAATTCATATGTTAGTTTTTATGAAAATGTTTATTTTTATTAAGTTTCTCTCCTTTAATATAAGGAATATAATGGAAATAGTATGTAACCAGTGGGATATAGGTTTAAATACCCACTTGATGAATTTTCATTTCTCATGAGAAAAACTAGATTACGCTTTGGTTGAGACCATACCCATTTATTTATATGTCGTGCGTAATATATTTGACCTTGATGCCACTCAATAGTTCCCTAAACCCTATGGGTCACATGGCCCCAAGAGAATATCTGGAAATTATAGTTGTTGTCGACTATTAGTGAGTGTCAAGGTGTGACTATTGGGATACTATTCCCTCATCCCCATAGTGTAGCACAGTAGAATACTGATAACATACAAGTTTAAAAAGCAAGAAAACATACAAAAAATAGATCAATAACATTAATAAATAACAATACCAATAAGAGATCAGTTATAATTATGATGATAATATTTGTCATATGTATCTAATAAATTATTCATAACTTTTATGCAAGTAAGGAACACAATACATGGAAACTAATATATAAAAGAAAAAAAGGTTCACTACTAGCTTCACAATCCTCAACTCAGTCCCATATTCCTTTACTCTTACGATGCAATCTAGAACATGTAGAATAATGATTTCCCTTATCCATACCAACAATCATCTTGTGGATTTTGGTTCCCAAAAGAATCCCAAAAATATTGTGACATATAATCCTTTTAGATAACCACCCAATGTCATTTTCCAATCAGTCAGTGAAAATATTTAACAACAATGTGAACGAAAAACATAAAAAGTGAAGGATATACTAAAAAGTGAAAATATTACCGTCTAGTTTCTAATTAAATAATAAATTCATTTTCAAAGGTAATTCTATAATATAATAGTCAGGCATGTGTCAATTATTAAAATTAACAATTGAACATCCTTATTTATATAAATATTAATTATCGATACATGGTGTGTTTCTGTGTGTCCCCATTGACAACATGATCATTGATGCCTAAAAGGCCATCCATACAGTACAAATAAAGAACAAAAATAAGTTTGTTATTTGGCTTGGTAGAAGTGTCATATAAGTCATTCCATATATAATTCAATTATAAACATGAAACCATTATTTAAATTTCTATGTCATAATCCATGTCTCACTCCAATAATCATATAAACAACACCCTATATGACCATCCTTAGTGAAACTCAAGAACCCATGTATCACTCTATGGGTGTTATATCATCTGTTTCATCTGCTTCCTTCCATAGTGGTCCACTAAGGGGGGCCAAGTATCACCTTTGGTTATATAATAAAATTCCTATTGAGTATCTCCAGGGAATTATCATATTAATCAATGTACAATCATTATATATATATAACCTCATAGGTCGCACCCAAAACATAGATGATATTATATTTTATTCTTCCCACAATCACTCATTATTTGGAAAAGTTGGTTTTTGGGTCCTCTATTGGGATTATTCTAGTTTAAAAATATTGTAGGGTTTCAAACTAGTATGCACGCACCGTATTGTTGGTAGTAACCATGATATCAGCTAGGGTGACGTTGCATTTTGCCACAACTTAAAATAACATAATTTTTTTGGGAATAATATGAATAAAATATATAAAACATACTACTAATAATTATATGTAGATAATGATAATAATATTTTTAAAATTTTTTAATATTATTAGTACCACTAAAATTTTTATTAAAATAATTTTTATTAAATTTTTGTTAATATTATCTTGTTTTAAAATGAAATTCATGAATAATTATTAATATTATTATAATTGTGGTTATTATATATATTAATAAAGTTTAAATTATTATTATATATAATTTTGTAATAAATATATTATTTTATATAATAAAATATAAAAAATATTTTTCAAACCCTATGGGGGTGTCCCCCTTCTCTTCCATAGAGTGGACAACCCCCACAACCCCAACCATGTGAGCTACGCTAACTTGCTCACCCCACACCGACGTCCCCAACATCACTGCTCTTCCTTCTTTCTCCAGCGGCAGACTTCTCTGGTGAACCCAAACCATCCCTTTTACTTAATCTTGTAGAGGACCTGCGTTCCTTATGCACTACAATCCATCCCCTCTACTTGATATCTTCCATTATAAAATATGACTTACACCCCTCCTACCTCTTGACTGATATCCACAGACCACCCTTCCTCCCTCTCTCACAACACCTAAAAGCCACACCCTTTGAACTATGGATAGTACCCCAACCGTTGATCCCTTCGTTGTGCCCCCTTCCCGCAAGATTCCAATCGTCACAGAGTACCTCTGACAGACCTCCCTTACACTCATCTAGCCTCTCGCATCCCCCTCCATTGGTGCGTTACTATGTGATTATTTTTTCATCTAATTGGTAGATTTATGATTAAGGTTTTAGGTTTTTATTTGGGTATTTTTTGATGAATTTGATTCAGTATCTTGTTTTTAGGGTCAATTTGTGTCAATGATGGTGCGACTGACATGTGATAGGATTTTCAAGATATATTAGAGATGTTTTTCTAACACCGAGGAAGATTATTCCATGTACATATATAAATTAATGATTAAATTTGTTAGTTTAATTAATTCATCATGTTTAATTATTGGTTTACATGCTTAATCTTTGGGTTTTTTTGATATTTTATATACTTTTAATTTGTCAATTGCATATTAATGCAATAGGTGTTCAATTTTTTGTGAAAACCCATATTGAACTGTTTATATTAATTTTTAAAAAAATACTTTTAATTTGTCTGAATATGAAATCATTGCAATTTGTGTTCTTGTTCAATGTCAATAAACGTTTTGTCATAAAATAATATTTGAGTGAGGTTTGGTGTTTAATGTCATGCATCATATTTTTACTTTTTAAGGAAAATTTTCTAGTGGGTTTTTTAAAAGTGGGAATAGTCTTTTAAATCGTGCAGTTGGTTTCATTAATTGTGTATGTGAGACAGATTGGTTTTGAATTTATTTTGGAGTGTGTAATTTTTCAATGTGTAGTATTTCTGTGTGAATTAGTTTGAAAATAATTTGAAGTGTTCAATCAATTTTCTATGTAGTGAGATATGTGTATTTTTGTTACATGAGGTGCGTGTGTGTGGAAAAAGGATTTTTTATGAGAAATGTACATCCTTGAGCACATTTTACATATTTTACATTTCAAAATATGTATTGTAAATTCTTTTTAAATATGAAAAATGTGTTTTAATATAGATTTACTGTACATTTGGGTTTAATGTGGATTTTCCTACTTTAAATATATTATGTTATTGGTTCAAACCCTTGATGTGTTTTATTTTTGATATTTTTATAAGATTGTTTAAATGTTAAATTTTTTTATTAGATCATATATTTAGTGAGAGGTATGTTCATGGTTTTTTTTGATTCACTGGGTTTAAGTGGACTCTCCTACGTGTGCATAGGTATATATATATATGTGAGGTTTTACTTGTTACATGTATAGTCATACATGGTAGTGAATATTCTTATATGGGGCTAGGTGTTCCAATTTATATAAATGAAAATGAATATGTAGTTGAGTGGAGACTAGTACATTAATATAAAAATATGTTTAAGGATCATGTTTTACATGTTCATGGCCTTGACTGTGTGTGAATTAGGGTTATGTGTCCTAATATATATGTTGTAGTGAATTTTCGAAGTGGGAGAGAATCAGCTTCTATTTATAAAATGTCATGAACTGAAATTTCAGTTTGGTTCCACCCTAACATAGGCCCCCTATACTGATGCTTTTAATTCGAATTCTATATTTGATGGCTTGTTTTAACAATATGTTTTATATTTATGTTATATAAACATGCTATGAAATTTGGTTGTAATTGCTAGAAATGATTATTCCTTTGTTTTGGAAATTGAAATGTTCTTCAAACACCAATTGGTCTTAAGTGACTTTTCGTGAAAAGTGATTTCCTAAGTGTTTTTGAATTGGTAATGAATATATCCAAATGAGTTTGTCCTTTAATCATATTTGTTATAATAAATGTTCATTGTATGTAATTAATCTCATTTGGCACCGTAAAAATGGTTTATAAAAAATAAAATCCAATCTTTAGGAAATAACCCTTGTTTAAAAAAATGATGCGTGCGTTGAATGTGTGATTTGTGATATGTTCCTTGAAATGTGTCTTGATAACTATTGTGTGATGTAAAAAGGTGGATGCTCTCAATGAGGGAGATCAGTGTTGAGAGGTTGGATGAGTTTTTATGTAATGAATATTATAAATACATATAGGTTTTGATGATGAAAACTCCCCACTACTTGAAATAGATCATAATGGAAATCCTGGGTATCAAGGTGGGTATACTATGACTAGTATGATAGGTGATAAAGAAGTGGTTCATCCTTTTTTCGTCTAGAATTATTAATGCTACAATACTAAAAAAACATTTGTGATGATTAGTGAACACTTGGTTATGGGTGTCTTCCCTACTAGTTGTGAATGCACGAGAACGTAGATCATTGTGGTTCTAATGCCACATTTCACTATGGTGCAAGGATCCTAGGTCCCCAACTATCAGTAGCTTCATAGGGATTCCCATGGTTCTTGTGATGTGATTTACATTTTAGTATTTTTCATTCTTGATTTATTATTTTTGATAACAATATTTTAATCCAAATTAGTTTCCATTCATTTTAAAAAGTTAATGCATGATTGGAACATATCTTCACAATGTGGTGGGAGAGAAATTATTTACATGAAAATTGAAAAGTGTTACTTGAATTTTTAATTAAGAAAATAATTATTTTATTATTTCTTATTTTTAGACTAGCATGTTTCAGATTTATTATAAAAGGTAATGGGATATGGAATTGTTGTATCTTGGAATTCATACTGAGCATCTCGATGTGCATCCCAACATTAATTTAAAATTTTAGGTTCCGCTTTTTTTGTATTTCTCATAGAATGAGTGTATTTTATGTTATGTGGTGACCAACATGATCACATGAAGTATTTATTGTAGCTTTGTTTATTCCTCTTTCTCATTCCAACTTTTTATATATTTCTTTTATTCATTTACCTTTTCTTTTTATGATTATTTCTCTATCTTTTTATGGTAAAAATAATTCGAATTTAGTTTATTTTTATGTTCGACACTAACTTCTAGCATGAGGGGATCTGGAACACCACTCGGTCTATGTCGCCGACAAGGTCAGACAACAATTTGATGATGACCCGATTTGGATTGTGAAAAATGGTATCAGGGAAGGTTTGGGTCTTTGGGGTATGTTATTATTTGGGATGAGTCTTGTTAGAATGAGATTAGTATTTTAGAAACTTATGATGTAGGTGTGGGAAGAGGATCCCTAACTCTTGCTCATACTGATCCTCATGTCACCTGGGTTATTCATGGAAGTGATTCAATTTTTATGGGTTGTTTGGAATAAGGGATGTCAAGGGAGGTGAATTGGGTTATGTGGCGGCCACACATGGGGTGGTGATAAATGTGGTGTCCATATTCCCAGTTGAAGGTCCAATTCATATCATGCCTTACAAGGGGCACACGTCATCACCATATTTCTAGGTAAGGAATATATACTAGTTCCTCAATCAAGGGGTTTGTTGATGGTTGTGATTCTTTTTTTACTCAGTTTATGTGAGTATGTGTTAATAATGAAAGTTATTTTGAAATGGAAATCTGATTATTTCAAATGGTTCAAAATAGGTAATGTGGGAAATTGAAGGGGATGTGACTCGATTGGGGAAATTTATATCTGTTGGATTCGATAGGCAAAAGAAATGTTTGAACCTCAGAACTTCCTTTAAAAGATAACTTGTGTGTGGGTATGTTCAAAGAGTGCTTTTTGGGAACTTGTAAGTGGTTTTTCTAAGCGATATTGGATGAACGTACATGAGATTGTTCATAAGATACAATAGATGGGTTTTAAAAAAAATGTGGAATGTTGATTTTAAAAAGGGGAAATGAAATTTTTGACCTGGATTTCATTTAAAAGATGTGCTATAGTGTTTTGAATGTTGGTTGGAAATGTAGTGATTTTGAAAATTAATATGAAAAGGGATTTTTTGAATGGTTGTTTTTTGTTGTTTTTGGATTTTTGTGGATTTTGAGAAAGTTGTTTGTGCTTGGGTTGTTTTCTTCTGATTTTGTTATTGGCATGATTTTGTTTCCGGTTGTGTCTTTTATGTTGTTCAAGATGTTCTTCCTAGAATGTCCCTGAAGGTTGCAAATCAGTCATGCCCATTTCCTAGTTTTTTTTCTCATGTTTCTTGATTATCATTGTAATATATGTCTTTTAGAGTTAGTTGTGTGGTTCATAGAGATAGAGTGTGTATTTGGGTTTAACGGAAATTTAATGGTGTTATGGGACATATCGTATCTGGTTTATTTGAGTGTCTAGTTTTGGACTAGTATATTTGGGATGTCTCACCAGCGTTGATGTTTTGAGTGTGGATTATGGTGGTCATATTTTGTGAAGGTTCTCTATATGGTAGGGAGTGCATGCTAAAGGAATCTGTCTGCAAATATCAATGTTTATTGCCTTTGACATATAGTTCTTCAGACCATATTTTGACATGACTTCTGTTTGGATGGTTTAGGCAAACTATGCTATTATGTCTCATACCCCATATGTTTCTATATCATTATGGCCATTTAGGTCATTGGGTGAAGTTAGTGCCTGACATAGAGGCATGAGATGATTCATCCAATAGGGCCACATCTACATGTATCAGGGTAAAGCTCGCTTATAATCAAGATTTGATGAGGGTGTGTTGATCCTCGGTGGACATTATGCTCACAGATTTTTGATAGAAATACCAAATTTTCTTTGTTCTATTATTATCATCATTGTAAGATCATCCTTATTTTTGTGGGGTGATTAGCTCACCCTACCACAATTCTAGTGGCCTTATCTTCTGTTGGAGTAGTTTCAAAATCTGCTGTATTCCTTAATGGGTGTAGGTACAATGAATAAATGGACCTATTTTGATATTGATTTTGGTTTATGTTTTGATATTTAGGGGGATGTATGGTTTTGTGAAATTAAAGGATATTGTTTCTGGGCACTTGCTTACATCAGGCTCCTCTATTTGGGTTTTCCACGGGTGTATTTCAGTTTTACAGAGTATTCCTTCATACAAGTGTCTTGATGTATCAGTTTTCTCTATAATGGTTTTAATAATTATGATGGAGTTTTTTTATTTCCCAGACTGTGGATTGTGTTTTTGCTAAGAATTCCTAATACTTTGGTTGCAGTAAGGATGTTATTCATCTATGTGGAATAACTGAACGAGTTCGTTTGAGAGTTCCCACATTGGCCCCACATAGAATTTGTTTTCTCAAATTTTAAGGCCTTCATGTTAGTGGAATTTTTCTTGTGGGGAGAACTCAATAATTTTCTCTCATCATTCTTCTACATTGTTTTATTCTTGATTAGGTCGTGTGTGATGTGTGTTGGGAATGGTCAACTCACGGCTTTCAGTTTCCATTGCTTTTGTCTGTAGATACAATCATGTTGTATTAATTTTTCACATTGGGGAATTTTTTGGGGGAAAGTTTCTGTGATTGGGGGAATTATCACACCCATACCTCATATGCTCTTGTATTTTATTTTTCTCACAGTCTATCTTTATTTGGAAAAGATGGGTGTGTGGACACGATTTAATATTTTTTAAATTTTATAATATTAATGGGTATCAGACTGGTAGGTGGGCACCACATGGTTGGCGGTGACCAGGTAGTTGGCTTGAGTGACCTTGCAGTTGACCACTACAACGAATAATAAAATTTTTGTGCAAATAAAACAGGAGAAATATTTAAAGAATAATAATAATAATATTAAATGTTATTAATAATATTATTATCACTAAAATTGTTTTTAATATAAACATTATAAAATTGTTATTAATATTATAATGTTATAAAATGAAATACACTAATTAAATAATTAATTTATAATAATAATAATAATAATTATATTATTATTATTATTATTTTAATTATTATTAAAATGAATATTGTCATAATTTTTTTATTATTATATAAAAAAATAATAAATATATTTATAGAGAAAAAATTGGGGGGGGGGGGGGGGGGTCACCACTTCTCTTCCATAGCTCGGACAACACCCCCCACCTTCCAAGCTATGCTAACCACCCTGCCCCAACAGCGCTGACGGCCCCGACCTCACTGCTCTACCATCCTTCTCTGGCCGTTGCCTTTTCCAGCAATGATGAATCCTCACCTTCTCTTATATTACACAACGACCCCACCTCCCTTGTGCACTGCAATCCATCACATCCCCTTCATATATTACTCTATCAAATAGGACCATAAGACCTCCTCCCACATGATTAAAGTTGTACTCCACCCTTCCTCCCTCCCTCGCAACACCCACACACTACCACTGTGAACCGCACAAAGCACCCCGACCCCTGATCCATTATTCACACATGCTTTCAATACAGATCTAGTAGGAGTTGTACACCTCAAGAATCCCTCCCTTATCCTCATCTAGCCTCCCACAACCCCCTCCACATGTGTTTTACTCTAAAATTGTTTGTTCTTCCAATTGGTATATTTGTGTTTATGGTTTTTTTTCTTGTTGGTCTGTATTTTATAAATTTTATTCGATATCTTATTTTGGGGGTCAATTTCGGTCGTTGGAGGTGGGATTGACAAGAGGCAGTAGTTTCACTCTAAATTTGTGAAGTTGTTCCTACGCCGAGGTGCGATATTCAATGCATAACAATTATTTGAAGAATTAATTTATTTAATTAATTTAGAATATCTACTTATTGTTTTTCATGCTAAAAATTTGTTTCTGTTTGAGATTTGATATACATTTAATTTTTCTATACCATATTGATGAAATAGGTGAGAAATTTTTGGTGACAACCCATATTGAACTATTTATTTTAATTTTATAAACATTGGAGTTTATTTTTTAGAATGTGAAAACAGAGAAATATGTGTTTTGGTGTAGCATCTATATGCATATTTTTATAAAAAATATTTTGGTGAGGCTTTGGGTTTTTATGTCATGTGGCATATTTTGACATTGTTCAGTAAATTTTTCTGGTGGGTTTTTTAATAGTGGTAATGGACTTTTAAACCAAGTGGTTGGTTTCATTAATTTTATAAGTGATGTAGATTGGGTATTAAAAGGTTTTTGTACTGCATAATTTTTCAAAATGGATTTTGTGTGTGGGTGTTGCTATGAAAATCATTGTATGTGTTCTATCAATTGTTTGAGAAGAGTGAAATGTGTTTTTGAGGGTACTTAATGTGAGTATGTGTTGAAAAATTATTTTCTATGGGAAATGTGAAACTTTGATAATTTTTTCCTTTTTTCTTCATTTATCAATATGTATTGTATATTTTTTCAAGATATGGAAAATATGATTCAATATCGATTTAATATATGTTGTGGTTTAAATTTTTATTTTATGACATGAAATTGAGTATGTAATTAGTTAAAACCCTTTATTTTTTTAAATGTTTGTAGGTTTATTAAGTGTTTAATTGTTTTATTAAATTATATGTATAATGGGTGGTCCCTAATTTGTGGTTTGGAGTCCCTGGGTCTAAGGTGACTCACTAGTGTGTTCATATGTAAGTATATATATATATATGGGGGGGGGGGTTTGGGTTCCCCTATTACATGTATTGTCATACAAAGTAGTTAATAAATAATTATGAGGCTCTATGTTCCCATGAATATGTGTAAAAATCTATATATAGAGGAGTGGCGACTATTATATGCATATAATCATATGAGTAAGGATCCCCTTGCACATGGTCATATCAATGTAGGTATGTGTATAAGATCCAAATATCCTTATTTTATATGAAAATTAATATGCCTATTGTGGGAGATAAATCTTCTAGTTTGAAAGAAACAATATAAATTTTTTTTTGGTTCCACCCTAAGGAATCTACACTATACGTATGCCTTTTATTTAAATTCCATAATTTCATTCTTATTTTAAAAATATTTTTTATATTTATGTTATATAAACATTCTATGAAATATGTTTGTGATTGTTAGAAATGATTATTCCTTTGATTTGGAAATTGAAATTTATTTATAACACCCATTGGTCTTAAATGATTATTCATTAAATATTAATTCCTATATATTTTTTAATTGGTTATGAACCATTTTAAGTACGGCTGAAATTTTGTCCAATTAGATTTAAAATGTGTTCATTGTATGTAATTAATCCTATTTTCACCTTAAGAATGTTATATGAAAAAGGAAATCATCTTTTGAATAAATCCCCTTGTTTTAGAAAATAATACGTCTATTGAATGTGTGATTTGTGATATGATCCATGTAAAGAGGCTTGAGCACTATTGTGTGATAGAAAAAGGTGGGGTTGTGCTCAAGGAGGGAGATCAGTAGAGAGAGGATGTATGTTTTTTTGAGAAATGAAAATGATATGTACATATATGTTTTCTTAATAAAAACTCACCACCACATAAAATGGATCACAATGTAAAACATGGGTTTCTAGGTGGGTATACTAGGACTAGTTTTCTAGATGATACAGAAGTGGTTCATCATAGATTCGTCTTGTAGGATTGAAATAACAACTGTAATTAAAAATTTGTGATGATTGGAGATCACTAGGTTATGGGTGTATTTCCTCATAGAGGGTCATGCATGAGAACATTGATCATTGTGGTTTCTATGACACATTTCACCGAGTTATAAGGATCATAGGTACCCAACATAAAAAAACTACTAAGGGACATCCCATGGTGCTTTTGTTATGATTTCCATTTCAGTATTTTCATACATGATGTCTTATTTATGAAAACTATATTTTAACTTAAATTATTTTCTTATTATTTTGAAATGTTAATGAATTCTTCGAACATATTTTTAAAATGTAATGGGAGAGAAATTATTTACATGAAAATAAAAACATGATACTTCAATTTGAAAAGAATGGAAAAAATTATTCTATAATGTTCTATACTCAAACAACCATGTTTGGGATTTCTTATATATGGAAAGGGCATAAGGACTGGTTTTATTATGTAATTTCTACTGAGAATATCAATGATCATTCCATAGTTTATTGTAAGTTTTAGGTTCATATAGTTTTGGATCACTCTTATAACTAGTACAGTTAATATTCCATGGTGACCTAAGAGGTCACCTGTGGTATTTCTAGTTTATTTGTTTACTCATTTTTTTTCGATTCTTGTTTGATTGAATTTTTCTTTAATTTATCCGTTTGTTCAGTTTATGATTACTTATCTATCTTTGTTATGTGAAAAATTATTCCCAACTATTTTATGTTGATAAATGACACTAGTTTATATCCCTTGTGGGTTGGGAATGACCATCAGTCCTTGTTGTGGGCCGGTTCGAACAGTGATTGGATGACAACCAGATTTGGTTCAGGACATTATATTCTATCACTGGAAGTACACTTGGGGAGTCCAAGTATCACCCGAGCATATGCATGGAACATGAATATTGCGTCTATCCATGTTATTATATATTTGAATCCATGTATCACCCAATGAATATCAATATTCAATATCATTCAATTCCATTTATTCAATTTCATTTAAATATATAAATGTCACAAAATATAAATTCAATTACAACTTTCCAAAGAAATTGACCCTCAGAATTGTCCAACTCAGAAGGATCTCAAATTTTCTACTCACGGGGGCATAATCATTAATTCTATGATTTAATTATTCCATTGTCAAAACCATTGGAAAATAAATGTAGTCATATCCTTAAAAGGTGGCTAAAATAATGGATCATAATATTATTCTTATACTATAATTATCCCACATGGGAAATTCATTTTAACAAGGAATTCAAAGCTTTATGAATCTATTTTATAGAAAAGTCCAAGGGAATGGTCACATGTCCCTTCTTATTAAATCATTAAATTATAATTCATCAAATATTTATATTCAATTCATATTTCAATTCACATTTGACAACCCAATAAAGGGTTAAAGGGAACACCCTAAGCCACCCAATTCCAAATCTTCTCATGGTGGTTTAATTAAATAATAACACACCCAATGTGTGGTTTTAAAACATGGTTAATAAAAAATAAATAGTAATTTATGGACTCATTAAATACATGGTCCATATGTAACCATCTAATTTAAGAATTAATATCCATTCAATTGAATTCCCAAAAATTTAGATCACAGAAGAAAAAAATATATAATCAATTGAAATTGAATAAAAATAATGAGATATCGTGCCGTATAACCCCTGTGGAATGATCATCCAATTTCACATTCAGAATCAATAACTAATGGGATAAATTTAAAAAAATAGAGGAAACTACAAATAGAGAATATGAAACAACAAAATATAGCGCACCTAATAAGAATGAAGAATGTATAAAAATAAATTGAGAACTCACTAATACTAATATAAGGATATGAGTGTAACATGAATAATTGGTCATACAAATAATTTACAACAAACCCAAAAATAGTATTCATGGGAGCTCCCAACAGTTCATTATTTCAATACAGGAGATGAAATAGTGAAAATTAGATTATGTTTTATGAATTAATTTTTGGAAAATTGTTGTTATAAACAAAATTGGTCATATCAATGTTTGGGGACACATTTTGAAAAACCCTACAACAATAATGCAAGGATATATATAGGTAAAGGGAATCAACAAGATTTTCCTACACCATTTGAATAATAGTGCACAAAACATGCAAAAACCCATTACAAAAATAATATACATGGATGAAAAACCATTTGGCCAAAGTCACATGGTTTTTAGTAAATGTGTGCATGACCATTCCCCCCTAAATTTGAGTTCTATGTAACAAGCCATCCCAATACACTATCGATAACTTCATTCATTCAAAGGAAATTCATATTAGGTCATATTTAAAATTTTAATTTCAAAATTGATGGAAAATAAAGGATCAATACCTCAAAGAATAAATGATTTCTAACAAATATCACCCTATAAAGTAATTCATACCCAAATTTCCCCCTCATGGGAGGTGAATTGTGATCTTTGATTAACCACAACCAATGTGATCATACACATTCCTCTCACTCATATTCTGCATTCTCTACTCTTCTATACATCCATAGAACTTGTACTAAAGGAATAAACAATCCTCGGATAACATTTTTTCTATGATCCACAATACATATAAGATGCTCCTCAAATAACACACCTACTTATAAATGAACCTTATTGGGATTAAATTCATGAGAGGTTAATAATAATAACATCACATTTGAGAAAAATATAAGATGTCATGCAGGGAATAATAAATATGAGGTTACTAAAACCAATAGTATAGCTACAAAACTCTCTCCAGAATCTAGAATGGCCAAAACAATTTGTAAATTATGACCATGTATCCTGATTCTCATGTGTCCCAACCACTATGAAACATGTATGAAAACCCAATCCCCAAACCCAAACTCTATAGGCCATAAGAATCATTCAATGTATGATTTATGATGATACTTCATAGTATCCATTATCGTCTGAATCAACTAAAACAACTATGTGGTCTCTAAATCAAGACATTGTCAAAGAATAGTAGTATATCCCACCTCAAACCAATATAGATGTGATGGGTATCAACTATTTTACCAAAACTCATAAGAAAACATCTAAATAGTTGTCTAAAATTTATTTTTTTAGGTGAATTCAATTAGGGTTATATACCTCCCCTAAGAGACCCTAAAATATTAGATGAATAATAAACTATTTTCTCGATAACTTAAATTGTGTTATCTTACTATCCATATATTTGAAGGGTGTAATGCTGTTCTTGGAATATCCTATGTACCCAACACGCTTTGCATCTTTTTTCAGAACCATGATGTAAACCAGGAATCCCTATCTAAAATTATAGTATGTGGGGCCATGTGATGCCATACTATCTCACGTTTATACAACCTCCCATGACAATCAACACTGAAGGTTTCCTTGACCAACTGGAAATGTGAAACCATCATGATCATTTTAATATCAACCCATACAAAGTCAATACCTTCATGATTCCTCATTAATCTAGTGACAAAATCCATTGTGATGTAAACCAATTTGAACTCAGTGATGGATAGCTACTATAAATTTCATGCTAGTCACTACTGTTATTCCATCAACTAATGATAAGTGTAACATATCATGAAAACCCAACTACATATCTTTTATTTCGTAGCCACAATTATTGATGATGTAAATATTGATACATCATTTTGATTCCAATATTCAATGACAATGATAATGCTTGAGAATTCCACATTAGATCCTCACACAAGTTTGTTGAAACCCATATGGCTCTTTGTACACATTTGATCTCATACACACCTATGGTCCAATAAGGAGGAGGTTCATTACCTTCCATTTTCTCCTTTAGGACTTGGCCTTTTCTATTCAATAGATTCCTCATCCCATCTTTATGTATATGGTTAGAGGAAAAATCTTTAGATGATATAAAAGTATACCCAGGAATATTGTGTACCTCCAAATTCATGTCATAGAACAAATCTAAGATCCCCCACTCGCTATTGTGCTATTGATCATCCTATATACAGGTTATATTTCTCAATTATTTGGAAAATTCATGGTCTTTACATATTATGTAGTCAAGATCAATATGGAAATACCATACGTATTCAACCTAGATCCACATCAGCAGACTATGTCCATACAACATAAATTTTTACATTAGGATTTTGGGATCTTTTTAGATGAAAAAATAACTTCAATGTAAGAAAAGTATATATCATTGAAATTATGGAACTACTGTATCTTTCTCAATATCATGAATCATGTAGTCTGATCTTGTTCCATAAATTTCAAAGACATGTATACCATGAATCTATCACTCCCTATAAGAAATACCCATTTCTCGATACCTGATGCATCACAATACATAGTGCAACTCCTTCAAATATCATGATAAATAAGTATTACTGCCGAATTATATCTCAATTTGTTTCTCATACATGTCAATCTCATAGTAATTTGACTTTATATACATTACATTCTTTTTATTAAATCTCTTATTTGGCTCTGATAAGCATGATATGTCATGTATGAATTGCCTATAGTGTCCACTGACTCCAAAGAAACTCACTACCTCAAAGACATTATTGAGATGTTTTTATGAAACCAAAGATATAAAATTCTCAGTGTCAGCTGATACTCATTCTTACGAGATAATGTAATGTAGTATTCTAATCAAATTTATCCAAAAGAATATATTTGAGATTATAGTTTATATTTGATGCACTAAATGTTTATTCAATATGATAACAATATGTATATTGTGGTAATCTCGATTTTGTGAATACACAATGATACCATCCATGAAAACCACCACAAATGAATCATGATAAACATTGCACATGAGAATCATTATTTCCATGAATATAACTATAATATTTATGTGACCTAATGGAATAAATAAATACTCATAAAAACCATGCCAACTATGAATGGTTATGGGACATATGTCTAATGGTCAAACATGAACCTCATGATAATCAGATAACAAATAAAACATTCATAATACCCAAGATCCTTTGATCTAGTCAAAGAGATCAAATATACATAGTATTGGATACCATGCCTTAAAATTAAACATGTTCAATTTGAAGTAATCCACATATATCCTATGAGTTTTATTTTACAGTCAGCCAAAAAAATTCTAGAGAACCCCACATTCAAGTAATGGGTTAGATGAAAAAAATTTCCTCCAAATCCTCATGCAACCTCTTGATTTATTACATCTCAGTAATACACATAATGTAAAGAGGAATGTATAGTGTTTCAACTTTCTTCAAACTCTCAATAGATAACTATACCCATTTTAATAGAGTAAATCATGAACTGATTTCTCAAAACCCCACTATGAAATGATTAATCACCAAAGGGAATACTTTCTAATATTTTCCCTGATCTTCCAGATATAAAATCACAATCTATGATGTTATCCCAGCAAGTCCATGATGCTCGAGACCAAATCATCATGCATGGAAATCCAATTAACCATTGAGAATCAACTCTCGACCCGATGGTTATGTGAATGTCACCACGCAGTGATTGAAATAAATGATATCATTAAAGGGAACCAACCAGTCCATACCGATAATGATAACAATACCTTTAATCACGAGGAAAAATATGAGACACCTGAACTAACACCCATCAATATCAAGGGAGCTCTCTTTGCACTGATGTGAATCCTCCGTTCTAATCCTAGGTTTTATGTCAAGAGTTATTAAGTCATCAATATTACACAAAATGATCCCAAAAGGTAACTATAATGGGAATAGAAATAAATATATGTGATGAACATGTACAAAAAATAAAGAATATAATGTAGATATTAACAGAAGAGATACATTTATAGTGGATGGTCTAGGATCATAAACCTCATTGTTCTATTTCACTATGTGTATCTATCCTAAACCGTGGACCTATGACACAACCTGGCTACCTGGTGTAGAACCTTCCTTCTTTCATTTTAAAAGAATGACATAACTACAACGGAATCCATGACACATCATCTTGATCAGACAGTGTACCCTAACTCCTTTCATAATGAGAAGATGTTGATCATGCTAGAGACTGTGTATTTGGTTCACAATCTATCAGAGGAAACATTCTGTAGAAGAGATATAGACGACCCATCAGGTAGTCGGATCAATACTCCACTGGGTCCCTCGTAAAATGTTGCCTCATGTGTCCCCACATACCACACAATTAGGCATTCACATGGATAACCAAGTGTTTTATATGACTGATAATATCATATTATAGATGTTCTAGATAACACTTCATTACATGGGTTAATGTACTGCCAAATAGAGATATTGAACCAACCCGAATCGCATCTCCAACCACCCTATGGTTATACTCTATGATAAGGACCCGATTATCTAGACCAGAATTGGTATTCAGTTGAAAAAAATTTATAACTAATAAGAAACCACGCCTGAGACCATACACAAATCTTGTAGATTTATATCGACCAACACCCATCAGAATAGGTTCAAATAAATGGAATCATGTAAAACCGGCTGAGTAATCCATAACTGATATCACACCACCCTCCAACTAAAAGAACTATCAATATTTATCAGTCATTAATGGCCTGAGATATAAGTAATCATATAAGTCTGTATTAAAATTAACCAACTTCATATCTCTTTGATGATCCATATGAGGAATAACATACCACCATCTCTTTGGGGAATCATAGAACATTTACATTGTGTTATTTACCATTATCTCACAAGGTGTATCATAGTTATCAATGATTGATAGTGTGGAATATATCGATGAATCCATAGAATGTGGTCTTCTGTACCCACAATACGTCATTAGATGCTGATATTGGAACTTAGGTGATAACTCTTCAATAGATGGGGCAGGTCGCGGTGTTCCTTAAACTATATTTATGAAACACAAAATAACTCACCGAACTATGCCTAAGAACATATTTCTTGTAATATTAATGGTGCCTAAACTAGCTTCACTTGTGGACTTATGGGTTTCCCATAGCCCACCATGATCATATTATGATTTTTCCCTTCATCATGGAATATGACAGGTTTTTATCTAGGTGGCATTCTTCTACAATGCCAGACACAAGCCTCAGATCAAGAACGATGTTAATGCTTAGAGATCAAAGTGCAGATATTTCAATAGGATTGGTACATTCCTTCCTATATATGTATACACCACTCTAAATGTTCCATGAGTTAGGTATAGACACGTTCTCTCATATAACTATTATATGATTCCATTTTATTCATATTAATTTACAATTTCATTTTGACTTTATCACAATTTATTTAAAAGGTTGAACCAATGGTTCACTAAATTATAATTCAAGAGGGATCATACATATATGGTATAAATGAATGATATTCTACCATGTGAGGATGTAACACATTCCATATTAAATATTACAACAATATATATATATATATTACAACAGCAATTTCAGCTGCAATAAAAAATTCATGCATCCTATATAAAAATCATAATGCATGACATGTGATTTCTAAGAGGTGCATATGTGATGAATGAAATGAAATACCCACTTATCCTCGTTTTATATCCAAATAGAACCCATAATTATATCGATAATCAACCCAAATTTTGAGGTCATCATTCAATATAGTAATCAAACGAGTTGTAAGAATCAGAATCCCAAAACATCAACTTCATTTGGAAAGAAATTTCTTTTTCTTTTACTTGAGTAAGCTATTCCTGAGCATTAATCATTACAAAATCCCTATTCATATATATCCCAATATATTCTCTAGAAATAGTAAATCACACATGAACATAGGATCTAATACCATATTGTAATTCCCAAGAACCAGATGCCACTCAACAGTTCCTTGAGCCCGATGGGTTATGTGGCCCCAAGAAGATCTCCCTAAACACCCTTGGCACTTGACTAGTAGTGAGCGCCTAGGTGTGTCTGTGCAGAGGAAATACCCTCATCACAAGAGTATAGCACATTAGAATATAATAAATATAAATAAAATATATGTACTAAAACATACATGTAATAGATCATCTTCATGAATAAATAACATACGCAAAGGATGATCAGATATAATAGTCATTATAATTCATGTCATATGTCTTCAATAATTAATTCAGAATATGTATTCATGGTTAGAGAAAAACGCATGGAAGAAATGTAAAAAGTAAAAAAGTATCCTAGAAAGTTTTTGGAACCTCATCTCAGTCCCTTTCACCAATGCTCCAATGTAAAAATGTTAAACCTATAGAAGGGCGCATGTATATATCCATACCTATAGACATATAGTTTCATTAGGTAACTAATGGAGGCATAAATATTTCATGCAATATATTTTTTGTAGGAAACCACCCATGGTCATATTCCAATTAGCTAGTGGCTATATATAATAATACCTTGAAGGATAAACATAACAAGTAATGTATGTACCTAAAAATAAACATCCAATTGGTATAGGTTTTCATTTTATAACCAATTAATTTTTAATGAAAATTGTTTGATTTAACATTCAATCCGGTTTCACTTATAAAAAAAATCAATTAACAAATCATTTGTATTTCAATATGTACTCTTAAAACTTAATGTTTAGCTTCACATCCCCCATGAAAACATGATCATAAAGGATTCCAAAATAGTCCATCCATAATCTATAACAAATGATATAATCCAAGCATGTGCATTGGCTTCAAAGAAATTTCAAATAACTCATTTAATTGAAATTCTATTCATAACATGAGTCTATCCTTGGATGATTATATGTTGCAATCAAAGTATCAAAATTTTTGTAATATAAAAAACTCCCTATGAGATTTTCCATGATGAACCTCAAGAACCTATGCATATTACTTGAGGTTGTATAACATCCCTTGCATCCATGTTTATCCTTGGTGGTCCACTAAGGGAGAATAATTGTCAACCATAGAGTTATAATAAAAATAACTTTGATTCCATCCACATAACTATCTTTACGAATCAATAAATAACTCAAATTATAAATCATGCCTCTGTGTTTGTCCTCGGCAGTCCACTAAGGGTGTCTAAGTATCACTCAGGGATAAGAATGGTTCATGCCAGTTTAATATGTCAATATAATTACACATTTTAATCAATGAGTCATCAAAGGAATATCAACATCTAATATCATTCAATAACATTTAATCAATTTAATTTTATTATTTTGATGTAAACACAAAAATAATCAATTATAACTCACCTAAGAAAGTGAGTCAAGGAATTTTCCAACTCAAAATGATCACTTCATATATACTAAATTGGTAACAATAATTCATTCAAAAATTTAATTTTTCAATGGTTAAAACCCGAATAAATCCATTCTATACATCTCCAAAAAAAGGTTTCTAAAAGAATGGCTAAGATTATATGGCTTAGCCATTACTTTGATCACATGGGAAATTCAATTTGACAAATCATTTGAAGTTTCAACAAGATATTACATATTCATGTCCAAGCTCATAGATATACATTATTTCCTAATAATTCATTCAATTATAATTCATCTACTATTGTCTTTCAATTAACAATTTAGTTCACATTTTACATCCCAAGTAATTGGTAAGAGGCACACCCTAATGAATCAAATTCTAAAATATACCCATGGTGGTTTAATTCAATATCTAGTCACCTAATGGGTGGTTTAATCATGATTCATAACCAATAAAATTTCTTGTGTGGAATCTTTAATAACATGGGACATAACTAAATAACTAATTTAATAATCAAAATACATTTAAGGAGATGCCTGAAAATTGGGAAGAGGTCACCACCTAATATATAATAACTACCCATTAAATGAAAATCATGATACCACCTACCATAAATATGTCATTCAAGGAACATGTCGTATTAACTCTGGACATAAATTATATCAAACGAGAATTTATGAATGTATAAAGAAATTATAAACTGATCATATTACCTTAAAGCCATATATCATAATGGATTTCTAATAGAATGATGAATGACTAAACAGTAATTGAGAACTCACTGATGCAGATCCAACAAGATGAGAAACTCATGAATCAGATATCAGATAGAGGAGTTACCTCATATCCATTAATAAAATTCAAGGTATATCTCAAGGGGTCATGCCTATTGTGTGGAATAAAAAGTGTGAAAATAGAATTAAGTTTTACAAATTAATTAAAAGAAATTGATATGTACCTAAATTTTTTTCATCCTACCATTTAGGAACATATTATGACAAATTTTACCTAAACCATGCACAGTCATGGAAGGGGAACATGCATGATTTACTTATAGGTCCTGAATAACCATGTGTAAACCATAACAAAACCAACTACGATAATTGAAAATATAGACAGACGACCATGCGTCCAAAATCGTATTGATAACACTGACCATAGTCCCATCCATTACACCCAAAATTTGGGTTTTTGGATATAGACTATCCCCAAACTCTCTTGATACCTCCATAACGTCAAATGGAAATAATATTAGGACATATTTAAACCGTTTAATTTCAGAATAGTTGGAAAATAATTTAATTTTACATCAACTAATAACTGGTTTCTTTCATATTCAAGCAACACCTTGACAGAATGTTTCAGATGTTAAACATTATGGATTTTATAATAATAAACTTAGTTATTGATATTCTAGGTGAATATTTGACTAGATAGTATATCCATGGTTATCTTTACCAGAAAATGTGAATATTTATATTGAAGTATTTTATCCACATTTACTGATTCCATATTATTCTCATAATGTTGATTAAATAACTTGTGTTTCAGGTATTTACCATTCATATTGATTATTACCTACTTATTCCATAATTCCACTATATATTTCCCCAGTACTGAGCATCTGAGCTCAATAATTTCTAATTTTTATTTTCCCCAACATACCGACATGGGTTTTTTCTATTATTATTCATGGATAATCTTTGGGAAATAATGGTTTCTTCAATGAAAATATTTTTTGTATTTTTTGTCTTCCATTGTAATAGGAATTTAATTTTTGAATCATGTTTACCAACACTACAATTTTATTTATTCCTTAAAGATATGATTCCTTTTATCATATTCAAATGTAATAAATTAGACACTAGAAACAGACTATTCGGGGTGGAGACACAACATTATTTATGATTATTTAGTCTATATATATATATAATCATATATTATTATATCATTCAAGCATTTAAATTTTTCTCATTTTAATATTTTATTATACATTTTTTTAATATTTTTATTTTGATTATATAGATTTACAATATATCTATTAGAAACACGGTGTTTTCTTGAATCTCAATGAATAATTTTATTCATTAAGATTGATGCTTGAAATTTAATCACATTAAAGCTTGTTTCCATGGGTGATTAAATTATTATTTTTTATTAAAAGTTATGGGTATTGTATTCATGGGACACTATTTAATGATAAGTGTATGCAAGCATCAAGGTAGGAACGTAGTGATATATGTCAACATGCATTGTCCAAGGTTGTGATATATTTGTTTCATGTGATGTATATAGATATGTTATCTATTAAAAGTAATATTTTAATTTATCTATTGAAAATAAATGAAATAAAATTTAATGATATATAAACTCACATGTTGAGCTATGAATAGAAATATCATGATCTATTTTATCTTTATTTTTGTTTCCAGCTGTTGAGGTTGATCTTTTTGTGTGTCCTATGATCAAAGTACAATGTTGAACCTTTTAGAGAAAATATATCATTCTTATGTTTGATATGATTGTATAGAGGGTATTAATCCTCACACTCATAATGTTGTTAAGATGAAAATTATTAGGGATCTATAAAAGTAGACATATGCTCATATTCTCAATAAAATCTTATACTTCATGTAATCCAACAAGATAGAGGCTTATCCCACTATACATATAATGTATGACATAACTAGGGAGTTACTTCTCTAGAATATACTAATGTTCACTAGGGTGGAATACCCCAAAGAAGTTCAATTCTCAATTGGAACTATTCATATTTTCCTTATGTACCTAAAAACAACTTCAAATTAGGGGGGGTAACAATATCTACATTAATGTTACAATGACCAAAAAATGTTAGGGTTACATCATGTAGTAAGATGATTAGGAAGAGGAGATCACCTAGAAGGGATTTGATGTGTTGTTCCAAAAAAAAATCTAATTATATATTCTAAGGGATGAGAGGGGTCAACAGTTCATGCACTATATAAATGGGAGAATGTTAGCAATGTATAATGTTGTATGTTTCAATGATATATATTTTATCCATCCTTGTTATCCAATGATATCACCAATGAAGAAAATTTCTAGGATATTCTTCAACTATAAATAAAGTCTCATGTGAATGTCTTCATCTAGAGAATTATCGTAGACCTGATGAATCACTCCTTCATCTGGGAATTAGACGAGATAGAGGCTCCGAGGGGATGGTTCAATGTATTATATTTTTGAGCATTTTATTCTTCTATGGATGTAAATAAATTCCATAGTGACTATCATCATTAATGCAATAATGGGATGAGTAGTGGTAGTAGTGGGTATCCATTTTGGTATTATATTATGTGGCAGTTATGTTTGTGTTTAAATTTTGGAAACAAACAACCAATTTTTTTTAAACCACTATATATTTTATGGAAATAAAAACCATGGTCCATCAGGTTTATTAGGTAAATGTAAAAGAATGATAGTGGAAAAGGATTTGGGATGGAACCTTGGACGTGGAAGCACATAACAACCCCTTAGTAGATTTTTAGCTATAGTTCTATATAATACATTAGGAAATGTTGGAGACATTATATCCTAATGAAATAAAAATAGTAAATGTTGGGGGTGGATTTAAGGGGTGTTAAACTAGATCCCAGATATTTTCGGTGAGTCAGTTACATGAAATATATTTAGATATAACCATTCTAGATGAAATAATTTTAACCATCAATGGTAATATTCTTGTATCATCTACACTTTCTTATATTTTTCTAATATATGAGAATGAAATTCCATTATATCTACTATTTATTTACAATTAATTTGAGCTTATTTTCATGATCTCATATTATTTTATGTCTATCCAAATGTATTATGGGCTGAGATCAGAGGGTATCAGATGTTACATTTATTAATTCATTGATATTGTCAGATAATTTTTTCTTTGTGAGATGTTTGTGATGGAAATGTTAGGAATTGAAAATATTCTTGGTATGGATTGGATTGATATTTTCTAGTCTCATTATAGAAACCCATATTTAGCATACATGGATTGTACAACATTTTAGATGAATATTTAGTACATTATAATAATAAATTCCAAAGGACCATAATAGATTAGTGTATTTGGGAGAATGAAAAAAATATTATATCCTAGTGAAATATCAACCATATATCTTATAAAAATATCACCTTTGTTAATTATATCTAAAACCATTCACCATAACATAGGGAAATAAAATATTAGAAAGAGTGAGCTTAGATGCTCGGTAATGGTAAATAAAGGAAATGTTTGACCATACCATGAACAAAGGGTTTGGAAAGAGAGCATGAAAATTTGAGATCATAACCTACAAATTATAAATTATGATAATGATTAGAAATTCCTATAACATGGATCATAATATAATTCAGATCATAAATTAGGAAAGTGTACCAGGATAATAAAATATTGAATTATGGTAGACACATAATCCTATAATATGATTTCTATAGTTTCCAAGGTAACACTTCCAAATTATCTTGTAATTATGGGTTCAATATCCATAAATTTTGGTTACTAATGGTTCACAACCATTTCTATATTAGGTCATGAATTAACTACACACACCATTATGTTTGTCACGGTTCACTCCCATGGCCATCTTAGTAGCCTTGCTTCATTCCCAAGTACATCTTAGTCTAAATCGTGAGATATATATCTCTACCAAATGGAATAGAGATATATATATGTACCAACCATATCATGATAAATAAGTAAAAATATGTTCCATAAGATCTTAAAAAATAATATAAAAAACATGAAATTAAATGGGTATTATAAACATGTAATCATATCATTACATATGAAAAAAACCGGATTCAGAATCATTTCTTAAAAGTCATAACATGTGAAATAGAAATGGATTTCATAAACATGTAACATGTGAGTGTATTTGGATTTCCTAAGAATATATAATGTTAATGATATATGGAATTTATAAATACCACGAAATTAATAATAACTTATTCATAAAAATAATATGAATGTAACCATTATATAATTTCCATAAAGGGAATAAGTGACATCAACAAATTTCATCTTAGATGGAAAATAAGTTTGAATTATGATTAATAAATATTTAATGAGGAGAATAACACTTATTTTTTGAATAATACTTTTTTATACATTTTTTATATTAAAAAATACCTTGAAAACTTATAAAGAAAACATAAAAACAATTTGAAGCCCTTTTTCTTTGAAAACATACAAAATAAGAATAAAAAAATAAAAAAAATACTTTGTCATTGAAAACACTTTGAAATCATATAATGATTCATTGAAAATGTTTTAAAAACAATTTTACATGAGAACATAGGAATGAAGCGTGAAAATATTTCCAAACCATTTCCTTTTAAATACATTGAAAACCTATAAATGTGGCATGAAAATATTTTGAAAATTATTTTCCTTGAAAACATATAAAATATAGATGAATTTTTTTTAAAATTATTTTCCATGATAGCATATTTTATAATAATTTTTTAGAAATTTACATGTTAATAATTAAATAGACTCATTAATGATATAATGGAAGGTAAATCCAAACATGATGTACAATGTAAAAAGAACATCACTTTTTCCTGGAAAAAAGATTGAAAATTCCTTTTTCATAAATTTACAAGTAGATCACTTTAAAAATATATTTAAAATTAAAAAATTGATAGAAATTAATTTTAATGATTATAGGATTATGGTAAATTATTATTAGAACCCATTTTTAGAAAACATTTTTTTAAGGATCATATATTTTTTATCAAAGAGAGGGTAAATTCAGGATTTTGTAAAAAAAATCTTAACTATATTAAGCATAAATGAGTATAAAATTGCATTTTTCATGAATATATCTTGGATAAATAAATTATAAATAAATTCTTAATGGTTATTTAGATAAGGATAATAATATTTCATCAAATATACAAAATCATTATCAATATCATAATGTGATGATATTGTTTAAATAAACTCTTACCACATTGTTACATAGGATCATATTATCCATGTAAGTAATTTAAGAAATATGAATCATAAAATATTATTAATGTAAATCAATTCTATAACATGTAAAATGTAGTATTATACACCTCCAAAAAAATATAGGTTCATAAAAAACATGAGTCTCAAAGAATGAAAATTTAGACAACATTATTTTACTTAATTGGTATCTTTTGAAACATTATCCCCATGAAGGAAAGATAATAAAATGGATAGTGGAATACCCATAAATTTAAATATTATATATATAGAATAAAATAATGTTCATTACATGCACCACATAATAAGAATTAGGGGAAAACATAGTATGTATTTCACAGAATTTATAAGTTAGATGAAATCAACTTATATCTTGTCTTAACTCTCATTGTACTCCTCAAACCACATATATAATAAATTTAAATTTATTATAAATATTTTAAATAACAAGAATTTTTTATCTAATACCATAATTTTTTATTAAGGCATTATATCACCTGGTTATTAATCATCCTATGTTAAGGTTTCACATCAAATAATATTATCATTATTCTTCCCATGTGTCTTAATTTTCTATATCGTTAGTCCTTGTACTTATATAAGTATTATAGAAAGTAAACCATTATAAAAAATTCATTTAATTAAATTATATTCTTAATGAAATAATCTATAGTATATATATGTATTAAGTAGAATACACCGTTAATGGAGATGGTAATCCCTGTTAACACATGAATGCCGATTTCGATTTTTATTATCATGATGAAAGAAAAAATGAAAATAAAATATAGGTACATGTGTATATAATATTATTATATTATCATTATAACAAAATTTTTATCATATATATTTTTTAAAACCATCATTATTAAATTTAATGTACTGTGTAAATGAAATACATCGCACT
This sequence comes from Viscum album, assembly GCA_963277665.1. Lineage (NCBI taxonomy): Eukaryota > Viridiplantae > Streptophyta > Magnoliopsida > Santalales > Viscaceae > Viscum > Viscum album. Next base: position 2,101,087,697 of record OY728140.1, on the reverse strand, counting down.
GAGGGGTGGTTGTCCACACCCCCTCAAACAAAAATATATTATTTACACAAAATGGAAAGTAAAAAAAGATATGTAGTTTAAAAGAAAACTATAATATTAAAGAGATAATAAATATAATATATATATATGTTTACAATAAAAGTTTTAACCATCATATGATGTATATGAAATTGAAAAATCAACGTTTTTTTGTGGCATAAGTTAACCGTAAAAAAAACAGTATCTTCGTTAACCATTATATAGTGATTTTTTAAGTGTATGTTTACCGATTAGCATTAAAATATGCTATTATGTTGAGCATAGTTATATTATTATAAAATTTGGAATAAATATAGTAGAGTGGGTGTATAAGAAAAATAAATGAAAGGAGCTTGAGATAAGGTGTTACCTATTAATCGAGTAACTCCATTTGGTTTGTGGAAAAAGGATTCAATAAAAAGAAATTTAAAAAAAGGATGGATTAAAGGATTAAATATTGGATGTTTTACTGTGGATTGTGATAGTTTGTATTATCCTATTTTTTTATCCGTTTTATGAAGATGGAGATGTGGTGGCCTTTTATAGGGAATGGAAAGACACACATAGAATTTTTTGAAACTAGTTAGGTGTACCCAATTTTTTACATTAAATATGTCAAGAAAACCCATACCAACTCAATAATACAAGGATTGTGTCCTGTGAAAGTCGATAATATGTTTTTTTACATGTTTCTAGGACATTTTCTATCTTAATTATAAGGTTTAGTCTTTTGTTAAGGTTAATTTTACCTTAACTGATGTAATCAATTTAAATTACATTCCCAAATAATTTTGGTAAAAAACTATGTGGACTTGATTAAAAATTAGATATTGTTATTATTCAATCATGGAAAATTATTTTTAAATTCCAATCACATGCATAGTGTAAAATATATTAATATTAATCCCCCTGATGGGTCGACATTGTGGGAGTTTAAAATAAAAAATGATCAAAAGATTGTTAGGTTTTTATATCAAATTCCAATAATAAATTGGTTCCAATATAAAAAATGGGATTAATTGATAAAATTTTAAATAAATAAAATATGAAACAAATTTAAAATATCATTTAAACATATAATCATATTATATAGAAAAGTTGTATTTAATTGAAATTTGGTATTCTTAACTATTCATTAAAAATTGAAACATTAAAAAAAATATTAAAGTAATTTTTATGTTTTTATACCAAATATGAATTTTAATTTTACATATAAAATCTATAAAAGTTCCAAATTTTGTTTTAAAAATGGCTCTCTATTTAAATTTGTTAAAACTTCCTTTATTAAAAGTAAAAGTTTTTTTGAATAAAATTATGTTTTTTCTTATTTTATGTATATCAAATATATTTCATGAATACCAAAAATAATTAATTGAATATATAACTTATGTATTAAATTCATTTCACTCACTAATTATAAAAAAATTAATTTATTAGGGTAAAATAGCTTTATGACCACCAATATGTTAATATTTTTCATTTATATTCAATCGGTTTTCAAATTCGTTTTAATTAATTTAAAACCTTTGAATTCGTCATATATTTATGTTATCCATATAATTTAATAGATTAGCTAATATATTTCATAATCATTAATTTAACTACTTATTTATATTTAATTTATTAAATAATAATATTTTAACAGTGTATTATAGTTTGGTAAAACTCGACTTGTGTGTTACACAAGCCATCGATGAAAGTCATTTTGACGTGTAACTTCTGATAAACTCTTTGTTTTAGGTTGATAATGATAAAATTTATGTTATTTTTAGTTAAAAATTAACATGTTCTGGCATATAACGCAATCCGAAAATGGAAAATTAATATAAAATAATCTATTTTCTATGTTATGTAAAATGAAAAATACCAAATTTGTTAATTAATTCCCCAAAAATCACGAAATATATGGGTGTTACATTCCACACTCCATAATTTTAATTTAGACCTAAATATTCTTTTAGGTTATAAATGGATAAATAAATTAATATTTCATTCATAGAATCCTGCATTGTAAAATTTAATACTAAATCATCAAATAAAAAAGGAATGTTTGGACCATAATAGTTACCCAAAGTAACATACTACTAGGATTCCACATATAAGAACAAAGGTTTGGAGTGAGGATTAGACATTGATGAAAATTATAAATATTTATAGGTTTTTATTGAGGTCATAAATCAAAAATATGTGATATATCAAATAAATTTTTAAGGCCTCAAATTCATAAATCGTCGATGATTTAAAAGAGAATCGGTTAAAAAATTAAGGTTTTAGGACGAAATATTTTGTATTGATTATTATCCTAATTTTGATTATATAATTTATTGAAATAGAATATAAGTAAATTTACTTTCATGATATATTTAAAAAAAATCATTCTTTCATTTGATCTTATCAATTTCTAATTCATTATATACTTCTTGTATTGGACTTCCATAAATTAACATTGATTAAAAAATTTCTAAATTAATAATTTTGGAGATCTTAAGGCATATAAAATAAATAAATGTTCAAATATTTTTCTATAAATATTCTCAAAATGATATGGTTAATAAATTAATAAAATTAACAGTAATGTTTCATCATAAATATTTATTCCTAAAAAATATGTATACCTTAACATGGACATCACATAGGCCAATGGTAGGTGTGAAACCCTTATCGTCCCTTGGTCACAGGTTCCAAACCAAAATCCTTACAGGAATTGATTTTTATCACATGACATACACTAAAACATATTCTATAACCAAACTAATATAATTTCTATATATAAATAGGATTGATGTACTAGAAATAATCTTAATAACAAATTAGTTTTTTAACCAAGGGTTTCAATATAAACTCAGTACTTAAATACTTCCTTTTCAAATTAATATAAAATTTACGTTAATGTTAAACCTTATAACCCTTATCGTAGATGAAAATCGAAAAAATTAGTAAGAATTTCATGAAATCACCTTAACATTGATCCCCCATATACCACAAAGTAGAACATGGTTTTCACATTCTAAATATGTGAATTCCCTAACGGTAAATTATCTTGGAACAAAGAGAATTACTATAAATAATTATAGACAAAATGCATGCTTCTATATTACATATATTATTGTATATATTCTATAAATCCTATATATTTTAAACAACATATATTGTAATATCTCCGCATGGATGGCCATTGAAACCATGGATGGGTCGGTGGGTCACATGACCTTGAGCATATCTCCCAGAAAACCAGAGGCTTCCAACTATTAGTGAGGTCCTGTATTGTGGTCTTGGGGATACAATAAACTCATATATAATAGTATTCATAGTGATTAAAAATAACTAATAGTTGTAAGAAGAAAAATAATGATAGAAATTATCATAAAATGTATCAAATAATTGAAAAAATTGAATGGAAGATTTGACACAAATGAAAAAAGTGTCCAACACCAGTTTACAGAATGGATAAATGAAATAAAATGATAATTATATAAGAAATAAAGTACTACAAAATACAATATGCTTTAAAGTATTGTAAAATAATATTTAAACGACATCAAATCCCCACAAGAAATCTCTATTAGCTTCCTAAGCTTTAGCTTAGTCCTTTTGTCATAACTCATTGGTATAAGAAAAATAAAAAACCAACTAGGTCCTTCAAATATAAGGTGTAATCGAGTTCCAAGTGTACCCTAGAAGGGTGTGATACATGAATATCAGTAAGCCAAAATAGATGGGTTCTTGCCCAATATAGACAATGCATTATGAATTTAATATAATTCTATATAAAATAAATGTTGAAATATGATAAATTAAATAATTTCCACAAGGTCCAGGTTCCTAAATAGATAGTTTTCCACCCTACCCACACCAGACTATTCCAATGTGTTAAAAGCATCATTATTCATGTAAAAAAATATAAAAAATGGTAAATTGAAACATGAAAATTCATGAAATCATACCCCCCAAGTGAGTTCTTTTTCTTGGAGTCTATCTCACATGTCATCATCTAAGTTTTCTAATAAGAAATAGATGCGTGTCAAAAATTCATAAAACACTAATTTTAGTAAAAAAAATCACATCACACATATGTTAACAAATAATGAAATCAAAACCATAAAATCATGTGGTGGAGACCGATCCTACCCATGTAGATCTAAAATGAATCCCAGGTACGACTATGGTACATCTGATATAATCCAATACCACATAATACATCCCTCTTGATCTAAAGAGTCCTTGGTATCACTATCGAAATAGAGAATCTGAGACCATCTTAGGTCTCTCACTAGAGGACAATGTATCACGGAAGACATGGAATTTCTATCATTCCAAAAGGTATGTCCATAGTATCTCCCATAGAGAACCTGTATCACTCAAGAGTATAAAAAACTACCCTATAATCACTCTCCTAGAAACCGAAATCAACAACCTAGCAGATCATGGTATAAACACTGATCAATAGACACCTTCCATGAATACATAATATGAAACCCATGTTATCACCCAACCCCCATCAAGTGAACCATGTTTCCAAGGCACGTGGAAAGGCAACTGTATCTCACATGGAAAGAATATATATAAATCATTATATCAAACATGAACCATGAACAATAATATATTTGAGCTATATAGTAAAATAAATCATGGCATCCACATGACATAAGGCATTTAGGACAATAATAACTAAAGTTTCTAATCTATAACACTAGACAATAATTAATAAATATACGGAAGGTTCAAGAATAGGATTAGATGCTAGGAATACGTTCTAGAAATGAAATGAAACTACAGACCCGCGGTATTATCATACCTTTAACAATATGTCATCAATGAAATATCAGGTTCTCATGCTATCAAGCATTACCCTAAATTTAATGCAACCTAGAAAACCCACACTTTCACCCACTATACACATAAAAAAATCTTATTCCCAAGGGTAAATAAAAAGAACTGGGCATATGCACTATCAAAAGGCTCAATCCATGGTTTAATTCCAATTTTAAATAAAGACATAAATTTAGGATAGTAATCCATGGAACCACAAACTCGCCTGAGATAAAACACAAATGCATTAGAAAATTATTCTATTTAGGTTGGGAACACACAGGCCAAAACCCAAGGTGAAACCCTTCAGTTAGGCTTTTCTACTAGACTAGTTAACAATATACATGAGAATACTATCAAAAAATTTAATACATGATTAAAAGGAATTTTTGGTATGTTTTTGTGAGCGGAACAATGAAGAGGCATGAAATAAGTGATGAAATAAAGTTAAAGATAGCAGACCCCCTACACTAGTAATACCATTTTAAAAGGCATGTTATTCAGTTTATAAAACATTTTGAAGACATAAAAATGAATTTTTGGTTCGGAACACCCCAAAGGGGTGGAATACAGGATAATGGAACACCATGAATGGATTTCTACATAAGAAAAGGCCACCACAAACATGATTGAACTACAATACAATTGAATACAAGTCAAAAATTTAGTACAGATAATCCATTTATTCAAGGAATTCCATTTCCAATGAGTCATGTTACTAAAGGTAATTCTCACTCAATTTTCCTAAATAAAGAAAAATTGATTTTAAAATACAATTTCAAAGGTTTCATGATCATTACCCAAAAAAGATGTTACCTACATGCCTAATTCATTTTAACCCTTCCATTCATCTCAACCATTTCTTCTAACTCATTTAAACATAGAAAATACATTAAAAGGGCTCACCCACCTATAAAAGTTATTAATAAACTATAACTCATGCATAAAGAAAAAAATATTGCAATAAGGAAGGTAGTATAAAATTTTATATCTATATTTTTTATTAAAGGAAGCTCACCTCCATTGCTGGGGTTTTGATTACTTACATGTGACATTGTTATCAATCAAAAAATATATAAATTTTATGCATTTCACTACCACTATAATGGAATATTTTAAAATGAAAACCCAACTACATTAATAAAAATATATGAATGGTGATATAAATAAATAATTAATGTATTACTAAAATTAATTGGTCAAATACAGGGACCCTACCTCATTGTGGAACCCAATTTAACATTTAGGATTGTGCTTCAATCTAACTAGAATATTCACACCCCCCCATAGTTAATATTATCCTTAAAATATATATTAGTAATCTTAGACCCTATGCACACATATGCATGGACACAGACATGTGAAATGGGATCCTTACACATATATGTACATGAATAAACTAGCAGTCACTTAACAACATATTAATTTTCATATAAATACATTGGCACACATAGACCCATTCATATATATTCACTTACATGGTTCCATATAAACATATTGGGGAACCTACATATATATACATACTTACCTTTTCATACATAAGAATTTATCTTTAGGTCTAGTTACTCGAAACCACTTGAAATAGTCAAATTCACTACACAAAAAATTCATGGGACCATAGAAACATGGTAATAAGATTCAAATAACATCAATTATATTATTAAGAACCCATAAACACCTTAATGATCTCAAATAAATGGTGTGAATCTAAATCCATGGGAATGTAACCTTAACCTATATGAAAAAATGAGCAAAATCGAACTCATCCACATCACCTTCAGTCGAGAATGCCAAAACATAGTGAATCTAGCCCAAGAAACACATTTCAATCCCTAACATAGAAAGATAAAAAATTGGGTTGCCAAACCCTAGGTTCAGAAAAACCAAATTTGGTGATATGGATACCTAAATTTGAAAAAGTGAATGACGAAAATGGTAGTGAATGGATTACCTCATAGATTAATCCAAGAATCATCAACAAGATGAGTAGAAACAACATTTGGAGAGGGTGCCTGGGAGAAGGGGGTTCCACTGGGGGGGGGTATTGTGAGAGGTTTTAATCCATGGGGGGTGTAGGGAGTTACGTGAGGTTGTGGAACAGAACCCCCTTTGGGTTTCTCTGAAAATAAAAGTTCATATAATAATACTAATACTAATAATAATAATCATAATCATGATAGTCATAAAAATAATTATAATAATCATAAAAATAATAACAAAAACAATAATATTATTATAACTAAATTATTTCTTTATTTTTTCTTTGTTGTCTTCATTTAAAAAATATTACCCTTTAACATTAATTTAATTAATTTAATTTCTTTAGTAATACATACATCATAGTGTCAACTCTAGGAAGGAAAATGTTTCAATTCTCAGTCATAAAAATGTCCCACCCTGTAAATGAAAAATTTATTTTCCTTTACATTTTCAGCTATTTAAAAACATATGATATTAAAACATCCCACCATTGAACATATCATCCCTAAGAAGTCTTCAATAATAACATAGATGTTACCCGACCTACATGGGTATTGATGTTTTGTTTAAATGGTCACATTGTGTTTCCCAAACACCGAACAAACCTTCAAGCATTTATTTGGAATGTTGAACAAAATCCATTAAGATCCAATCCAATGGTCTTTTTCTATCTGAAACATCAAAATGACACATTTCCAAGACTGTTTAGTTAGATACATGACCACATCGTTATATGGTTAAACATCTAGCCAAAGTCACTTTCCACCTTAGCCATTATTGAGAGAAATATAAAAACTACAAATCCACAAGTCCTTAAACCATAATTGTTTCCCACAAGACATACCCTTAAGAGATCTAGTGATTCTTCATACATGATTTCCAAATTAAATAAGATGGTTGATTCCTCATCGACCTCAACTCTCGTGTTGATCCACCTTTTAATAGAAATCCCTAGCTGACACAAACCATGCTCGTCTCACATGAACACATTTTAGAAATGGTGTTTCCATAAACAATACTTTTAACAAGATATATAACTATTTTATCCACTATGGATGACTAGTTTTGAAGATTATTGTCTTAATACTCTAATGTTTTATGATCTAAATTGCTATTTATTTTTCCAAGGTATCTCATATTCACCACAAACACATCCAACAAATATTGTACCTGAATTTTTGTGAAATTACTTGATTAAAGAATCACTGAGCCTCATAAAAGGATCTAGATAACCCTATATTGGAATGATATCAATGAAAAGTTCTAACTTATTGTGGTCCATACTGCATTTTTATGAGTGAGATGTCAGTAGAAAGGCAAGAAACCCACATTAAAACATTGAAAAAGAATATAACATCATCGACATGATGATCAAGTAAAATTAAATGAAAACTTCTCAAGATTTCATCCAATGAATTCATATAGGGGAATTAATGTGTCACTCAATACTAACCCATCATCGAAAAGAACCATACACTGCGAATATAACACTAAAAGATCCAATCGAACATGTCCAACAGATTGAAGTCATTAGCCTGGACTAAATTAGACACTCTATTATTATACCCAGATAATGTTACGATAGGGAACATGGTAATCTCCAAGAAAGACCACTAAGAGAAATTATGTGGCTTCTATTCAATTATTCTGAAGTGCTAGAATGAATAATATTTGAACCATAATTAGTCGACATCAAAGAAGAAACTCAACACCACATGACGACGCACCATCATTAACCAATAACTTATCCTTTACCACCTGAGGCATGGAATAATAATTTAATATTAACCATTGAATTCTATTATTTGGAAATGGTTTTTACCAATGTTTCTATACTTCTACAACCACACCAATATTGTGGTGTCGAGTAAGAATAGATGCAATTTAATGTTTACAAGCCACAAAATATTTATGCTATCCAAATATTTCTTTAATGGTCATATTTGATTGTGTACTTTCTACCCAGATGACACATATATAACAAAATGGACATTACAATCCCCACCATAGGAGTCTCCCAATTTTCAAATGGAAAGATAGACTAACCACTAAGAAGTGCACTGGGTTAGAACTTCCATATTTGAAAACATTTTAAAAAATGGAATGCAAACCAAAACCAAACCGACTATTGTGTCAAAAAAATAAAAGTTGAATAATTCCATCAAAAATATTAGAATGGGCTTGATTTCATTATTCCCATTTCATTGTACTTAAAAATGACACAATGTCATAGACAACAATGAAAGGCTCAACAAGCCAACTATACTCAACTGGTATGTTACATCCTTAAGTGCTCGACGAGTACCATGTATATAGATGAATACTAACCTACTATTTTACGTGAAATAAAAAATCATGAATATCATACATAGGTTATACGACTTTTGGATTCTAGAATCATATGCTTCATATATAATTATTTATGTGGATGGAGACATACTATGTCATCCGTCATAATAAAATGAAAAAATTTAAGTAACCTATGAAAAGGTCAACCATTCCCATGGAATGTTTATCGAGCTCAAACAAAGAGTTTCCTGATGCTAATTCCTATAATTATAGGAGGTAAACATGAAAACCCATATAAAAAATGGTGTTATTTTATGTAAGGGGGTTTATTAAGGGAAAATGGAATGAAAAATCCACTATAATGCTGAAAACTCACGACCTTAACATGGATTTCAATATTAAAGGTTTCTACCAACCATGGGATTTTCCATTTATAAAAAAGATGATTCAACCCTATCTTTGGGTCATGCTAAATGAAGTCACTAGGCTCAAAATATGATTATTAATGTTATTCATAAAATAAAGATGAACTATGGAAAATGTTCACGATTTCATCAAAGGGATCTCAACGAAGATTTATATACCACTACACAAGGGTCATAAAAAGAGGTCACCTCTATATGTTTCATTTACCAGAACTTTACATTTAAAACCATTTCATAATAAAACATGAACATGTTCAATATTCCAGTCATATGGGTGACCATCTACCATTACCTAGTCTTCCCTTATAATTTACCGGTGGCATTTAGCTCCAATATAATTGTTTCCAATCTATCTATCCAATGAAATAAATTATATTAAAACAAAACTAGCATGTCATCAAAAAAAATATCACCAGGAAGACATTCTATAGGGAAAAAAACATGGCATATTAACACATAAGTTCGTTATACAAATAGACATTCAAATAAATAGAACATTTTTGAATTGTATTAAACACACTCAACCATATCAGTAGGCAACCTATGAATGAATATAAACAATATAGAATATACTTGACAAGTGAATACCTATGTTCTAATTATGATGTATGGAATGATTCATCATTTCCTTAAGAGGCCATGTGTAAAATACCATAAACTCTATAAATCTATAAGCAATGGAAATTAGACTAATCCCTCGAGGTGAAATCACATCAACTAAAATATCTAATAGCTTGAATATAAATTCCTAGCCCTATCCACTTGGAAATTTATCATATGTGGGATGATAGGTAATAGGAATTTCTATTAATACAGAACTGACAAATTCCTAGTATCCTATCTACCAAGAAAAAATGGTAAGACAATTGAAAATTACCTCCCTCAATACAGCTTTTTAACATCCTGGCCTGAATGACCATCGAACTAGTATCCTAGTGGGGATTTTATATCCATGATAATATAAAATACATTTAAAAAAGTCCTTAATTAGTTCAAAGGTAATATGTACCATCTAATTTATTTATTAATACCCCAAATATATATATTTAAAAAATATCATCATAATATAGGGAACATGTTAAGGGTTATGTTTCCCATAATATTTTTTTTATATGTACATTACCATTCCATTTTATCACATTTATATTCTATTATAACTATTCAATGTGTTTTTGAAAATCCATAGCCAAAAAATATACTGGGAAATCCATATATATTTTAATTATTGAATAAAATACCTCTTGAATTTAAATATATATTTGATTTTGTTATTCCAATTCATCATTATGCCATTAGAAAGGCTACCTCATCCTATTACACAAAACATCCTTCCATCCACATTTCATCTATAGTCTATTTATCATCAATATTATATCGATTCCTTATACTAGATTGTTGATCCGCATCAGGAACATTCCCCATGAGAAATTGATTTTCCTAATGACAATTAATTTAACACATAAAACAATGAACATTCATTTATTTTCTACAAGTCCAATATTTTCATCCATTTCATTAATCAAACTCTTCATTTTCCATTGTTCTCCCTTGTATTGTGTCATTTTTTTTCCAAAACATTATCTTTTTCCTCATAGAAATTCACTTAGGGTGTTATTTTAACATTCTTTAAACATAGGAAACCAAATATTATTTACTCCATGGTCTCGATTTCCCAAAATATATACGAACTCCATTATTATCATTCTTGGTGAGTCTGAGAGTTGGATACGGTATATATTAATAATCAAGTTACATGAATAATGAATAGGAATAATCATAATATATCTTACTCTATTGATTATTACACTTGAATTATTATTATAAAATCACCAATCACATTCACCGTTAATCAGGATCCATATAGTTCTCTGCATTGACTATTACAAAAAGCATTGGGTGTGTATTACTTATCATAACTAAAACCATATAGGAATGAAAATAATTACTTATTATGTGTATAAATCAAGGAACCATACATCATTAATGATATCCTAGGTTCATCCTAGTCTATTCATATCTAAATTAAACTTAAATACATTATGATGGTTCATGAATAGTTTTTGAATTTCCAATGTTTATCCCCTAGGAGTGTTAATTCATGTATGAAACAAAGCCTGTTGTCAGGTACCAAAGTACCCAAAGTCTGGCATGGAACATCTTATCAACTTTTTATGCCCAGGTAGATATTTACAGGAGCCACATTCACATTTAGTTTTCAAATAGGGATGTATTTATAGGAAACCACTCAGTCTATCCTTTATCCTAATTTTAAGAATTTTTCATAATCATCAACTCATTCATATAATTATCCATTAATACATCCCTATAAATATCCTTTGAAATTTACTAATGGATATAACGATGTATTTATCATCCAATATTATAATGGTTTGATAAACCTTTCTTTTGATACCAACTATAGAGAACATTTTTAACATAATGGGATATTACACCATTTTACACGAATATTCAGTGCATTTCAACAATACATTCCTAAGGATAGTAATAGTTTACGATGATTTAAATCATGGAAGAAAATATTATATCCTGGTAAAATATAATTAGAATATCCCAAAAATATATCACCCTTTATTATTTTTATGTAAAAACATTATCCCTAACCTAGGGAAATGAATCATTAAAAGGTGTGAGCTTAGATGCTCAGCATGGGTAAATAATAGAAATGTTTAAGCATAAAACGAACAAAGGGAATTGAATGTGGGAATAAAATTTATATATTATAAACATCATTGTGGAGATCATAATAATGATATAAAATTCATAAGTTAGGGATCATAATATAATTCGTAGCATAAGTTGTGAAATCAAATCAGAGAAATAAAGCATTAAATTATTGTAGACACAAAAGAATACAATATGATTTTAATAATATCCATGGTATCAATTCAATGACCATATTGGTAGTATGGGTTTACTCCCCATACCTTCTTGGTAGTCATGTTTTACCCCCATAGTCATCTCAGTTTTATGAGTTCACTCCTCAAACAATCATGGTAGGCATTTTTCACTCTAATGGCCATCTTTATAGTCAAGGTTCATTCCCAATACCATAATAGTCTATCTCATCATATATAAATATATACCCATTTTATTGGATGGAGATATAGGTCACACCCTTATCAAAATAAAATCATACAAACATGTTACACATGATCATATGAAATCATATCGTAACCCAAAGAATTAAATAGGTATTAAAAACATGTAATAATATAAGAACATATGGAAAACAATATTTTTCACAATCATATCATCAAAATCATCAATCATGAATAAAAAATAGACATTATAAACATATACCCCCATGAAATATAAAATTATTTCATAAAAATAAAACATGCGACATAAAAATGGGATTCATAATGTCCAGGAAATTAATCATAACCCATTCATTGAAATAATATTAATGGATCCTTTTGATCAATTCTTATAAGGAAATGAGGAACATCAACAGATATCATCATAAATGGAAAATAATTTTTAAATATCATTATAAAATGTTTCATGAGGAAAATATAGTTTTTTTCTATATTACTTTTAAAAACATAGAATCATCTGATTAAAATACCATGACAATTTGTTCTAAATATATAAACTTAATTAGAAAAATGTTTTCAATAAAAACTTATAAAGTAATCATAAAAAATGTTTAAAAAACCTTTTAATTGAGAACACATTTAAAATATTTATTGAATTATTGAAATTTTTTTGATACCCTTTTTACATGAAAACAAATGAAAGAAGGTTGAATTTTTTTTTGAAAACCATCACATTCAAAATACATCAAGAACATATAAGGAATGATAGAAATTTTTTATGAATACCATATTATTTGAAAATTTTTTATTGGTGCCTGATAATATTAAAAAAAATAATTGACAAATTTTTGAAAATATATAATAAATGTTTGAAAATATTTTCAGAACAAATTTCACTAGAAAAATAAATTTAGAAACATTTTCATAAAAAATAAAATTTTGAAAATAAAATGGAATATTCAATGAAATGAATTATGCTAAATACATATATATCATACATGGTAAAAGGAATATCCACTTTTCATTGTAAAATGTTTATAAAAATGCATTTTTTAAAAAGATATATAAATATTCCATTTAAAATATTGATAAAATGAAATTGTTTTGAAACTATCTTTTAACGGTTATAGGATAATTGTAATGTATTATAGGAAACCCTTTTTAAAAAACATTGATTTGATGGAATATAGGTTTCCAATCGAATAGAGGGTAAATCCAGGCTTTCTTAAAAATAGTATCCTAAGTATGTAAAATTCAACTAAGTATAAATATGGCACCAATACAAGAAAATATCATGAATTAATAGTTGATGGGAATTATCATAAATTTTATTGAGATATAGGTCATATGATTTCTTAAATTAAGTATAATCATTAACACTCTTGGGAGGTGATGAGATTGTTTCAAAAATCACTTCCCACTTAGTTAGTTGGGATAGTACACTCCATGCATGATTATGAAACAAATTTAGATTAAAAAAACATGAAAATAATTTAATTCCTTAAATAAAATTTATAATGGAATTATATAATCCTTAGAAGTTGATTCTGGTTCAAAAAAAAAACATCAGCCTCAATGAAGGCCAATTGAGAGAATTTTTTTTTACCAATTTGGTAACTATTATAACATAATACCCATGAAATAAATATCATAAAATTGATATGTGAATACCCATAAATTAATGTATAAGAATCATGGGACACAATCATCAGCAATACATACACCACACAAATGAAAAGTGTGGCGAACATAGCTTGTATCTCACAGAAATAAAAAGTGAGATGAAATCCATATACCAAGTTGATTAACTCCCATCATAATCATTAAAACAATATTTATAATAAATATAAATTTATTATAAATAGTTTTTTGAACTAAATTATTATATATAATACCACATATGTTTTTATTAATACCTTGTACTACCTATTTGAAAACGATCATATGTTAAGGTTTTAGTTCAGTTAATATTACCTTTATTCCTCACTTGTGTCTTAATTTGCTATGTAGTTGGTACTTATACTTATATAATGAAACCAAAATTTAATACATGATATAAATATCATTTATGTAAATTATTTTTTTATGATAATAATATATATAATATAGAACTTCAAAGTGGAGTGAACTCTTCATAGAAAAGGTAAGTTGTACGTTTGCATGAAAGATGTTTTCTGTTTTTATTTATGTATTGATGGAATAAAATAAAATTACATATATCTATATAGGTATATAATATCATTAAATTATAATTAAAATGTATTATATATCATTAAATTTTATTAAACCCATCCATAATAAATTCTATGTAGTGAGTGAATGAATACAATCACATTGAGGGGGTTGTAGTCCACACTTCCACAAACAAAATTATCATATTTATACAAAATTGGTTAAAAAAAATATGATGTGTAAAATTAATATATAACATTAAATAAATAGTTAATAAAATATAAAATATATATTAATATATTGTCAATAATAATTTTTATATTGATAGGCTGTATGTAAAATTGAAAAACCATCGTTTTGTGATGCTAACGTTCATCATACACATAAACAATACGTCTATTACCCATTAGATGATGGTGTGTATATGTTTAGGTATAAACCACCACATGAAAATATCATATAATATTTAGGATACTAGTTTTATTATAAAATCATGTTATAATGGGAGTGGAAGGGTGGATAAGGGAAATAAAATAAAATAGCTTCAGATAAGGCGTTACCTATTAATTGGGTAACTCCTTTTGGTTTGTGCCAAAATGATTCCTGGTAAGACATTATGAAAAAAGGGAGAACACAAGGAGGAATGGGGGTATGTTGGGATGTCAATTGGTTAGATAATGTCCAAATGTATGTGATTTGAGAGGGGTGAAAAATTGGATGAGGCATTGGCCATTTATATGGGAGGGAAATGACACACTTTGTATTTTTTTAAAACAAATGATGTGTAACCACACTTTTACCTATAATAATTCATAAAAGCCAACCAAATTAAATAATGGTAGGATAATGTCTAATTAATGTATATGAAATGGTGTTTTGATAAGTTTCAACATTTTTTTATTTGTTAAATTTATGTTTTTTCCTTAGATAAGATTAATTTTAACTTAACCGAATAAATTAATTTTAATTACTTTCACAAATCTTTTCAGTCCAAAAATAAGTTGAACGTATTAGAAATTATATTTTATTTTTATTTTAAATATTGAAAATATATTAAAAAATTCCAATCATATTAATTTAAAATATTGATTTATTTTTATTTCCACTAATGGGGAGACAATGCTGGCTTTTAAATTAACACAATTATCAACAGTCTACTATGATTTTTATATCCAATTTCACTGAGAAATCTGTTCCAATGGAATAAATTGTATTAATTGATAAATATATTGTCTAATTAAACTATTAATCATATTTAAAATATAATTTAACTTTATAAACAAGTTATATGAAAAGTAGTGTAGAATTACACTCAAGCATTTTTAATTTTTCATTCTATTAATGAAAACATATAGAAAAATACCAATTGAATATCCTAATATAATTTTTATTTTATTCATAAAAAGATATAATTTATTTTGAAATGTTAAATCAATAAATTTTTTGGATCTAAAATTTGTTCTCAATTAAAAGGTGTTAAAACTATTATTATAAAAAATATAGGGTTTTAGGCATAAAATTGAGATTGGTCTTATCTTATGTCTATCAAATCTATTTGATGAATACAAAATGTTCTTATAAAATATATAACATATATATTAAATTAATACAACTCAATAATTATAATTAATGTAATCTATTAGTGTAAAATAGCTATGAGAAAATTAAAATAACAACATTTCAATTATATTTAATCATTTTTGAAATTCATTTATTAATAAATTATATCCTATGTATTCAACATATATTTGTGTATAATAGAAATTTTCATAAATTAGTTAATAGTGTTCTAAATCACTAATTTATCTTCTACGTGAAATGTTATTATATTAAATGATAATATTTTAACAATATATTATTTTTTTGTTAAAACATGGTATTGTGTTTTATGAAAGCCATCAAGGAAAGTCACTATTTCATATAACAGAAGCTAACCGTGTTGTTTTATATTGAGAAATCTAAAATTTTCATTGTCTGTATTGTATAATTAACTATTTTTTGCATATAGAAAACCCAAATATAGTGATTTAATATAAAATAAACTATTTTTTGTGTTATTATAAATGAAAATTATATCAAATTTTAACTTAATTCAAATAAAATGTTCCCAAAATATCAGGGTGATATACTCCTACATAGTGTAATATAGGGGGAGTTACTTTTTAGTCACCATTAGGGGGAACATAAGTTCACTTGGGCGAGTAAGACCTTCAGGCATGGAATTCAAGATTATTATAGTGCAAATTATATTATATGAAATCTTATAGAGATGACCTTGTTTCTAATGATAGATAGATAAAATTTGGTACTCTTTCTATAGTAGAGGGCCTATTTTCAAGGAAACATTCATGAATAGTTCCTTAACATACCACTTGAGTCGGAGTTCTATTTAAAAATAATGATTGTACTAAGATCTGAACCTTTTTCTATTCACCATTACAGGATAAACCCATTAGAGCATTGTGAGTTGAAAATATTTTAGATTAATCAGGGAACAAAGAAATACATAAAACCTAGTACTTCACAATGGGGTTCTCTAATGAACCATTCCCATAACTATGACTTGAAACTGTATATATATGTGTCTTATAAAAGGATAAACAAGGTGAAAATAATTATACAATATCTCCTTCCACACATCAATGTTATATTTTATTTATTTAGAGATTCAAAACTCTTTTCAAAGATCAAATTATTGTTTGGTAGCACCAGTTTAAGGTTTTACCATATAACATAACATAGAATACTTTTTGGGGATGGAATGTATTGTACACGTTTGTGTTGATTCCATTTGTTTAAAAAAAATATAGGTATTATTAATTGAAGTTATTATTTAGATCTTCCAACATTTTCTTGTTTACTTTTTTTGGGGATTTTAATAGAAAACATTTTTGTATAGTCTCATTCTATAAAAAATCATTCCAAATAGCAGGACATCATATGGAGAAGAATGATGGGGCACCAAAATTACACAATTCTATCCTGAATAATCATTTATATCGATAACATTTACTAATTGGAACATATTTTCATAGATGAATGTATGTTAGAGGGCGTAGATTTTTTTAACCATAGAATATTTTGAATAAACTAATAACATCATTATGATTTTGAGGTTTTTTGGTCAATAAGGTTATTATAAAAAATTTATCTAGTATACCTACCATTTGGTAGCATCAATGTTTGGGATAACCAAGAGTATGGTGAAAATTATTTTTTGAAATTATATTATGATATATTTTTAAGAGTTGAATATAAATCCCACCTTATAATTGGTCCTCAATTTTCATGTTGTCAGTATAGACTATTCCAAATTCTATGATGCATTCAGATTTAGATTTTTGTTTGCTATGATATTGGAAGGTTTAGTGGTAGGTTATGCATCTAGGATGATGAGAATGTAATGGATTAATTACCCACCTCGTGATATGTATTAGGATATAGAGGTACATTATCTATAGTTTTAGTGATACTATATATTTATTATGTGTTTTGTGGTATAAAAAATCCAAAAGATAATAAAGTATAACATTTCTTAGTTTGACATGAAATATTGACGGAAGAGGTGGGTTAATTATATATTAACTTTTTAAATCATGTTTCCATATACCATATGTAAAAGAAAATTCTATTTTTGATGAATTGAGTGAGAATAAATAGATAGTACATGTTTGAATGTCCTTCTATGACTGGAAGCTGATAAAACTATTTTAAGACATCCATCTAAATGTTTAGGGGTCCCATGGATGAGTATCTATAATGTCTAAATATGTATTACTCATGCTTTTAGACTGGATCAAGATATTTTATTGATAAAATACAAAGAGATAATCTCTAAGAGATAAATTATATAGTGGGCATCCACTCTCAGGTTGGTCTCTTGACAAGAGTGATGTTATTTATTCCCAAGGATGTGTATAAATTCATATGGGCTTAAATGAGGAGTAGATTAGGGAGTTCAATTATTCTTGATTGGAGGTACATCATCATATGATAAATATATATAATTATCTCAATAGTTAATATAATGTTTTAAGGATGAATAAGGAGATATTAGTTTTGTGGTAAATTTATTCAATTATCAGTTGATGAAGGAAAAGAATTAGTGTCTTGATGGGTAGTATAGCCTCTTCACATTATAAAATGGATGTGATATTATGTCACCATTGATTTTTTTGATAATTTTTTCATGGAACCTCATAATTATGATTTATTGTGCTATATCATTGATTGACTAGTAAATGTATCCTACATCTTGTACATGTGGGAGATCATAAAATTCAATAATCTGTGTAGAATTTATATATGAGAGAATGTTTGAAAAAAATATTTTAAAAAGAAAATACTCACTAATAGAGATCATAAATTCAGGTATCATTTATAGTAGATACATCAGAATGAACTGAGATAAGAGGTTTATAACTATAAATCATATCATCCTAAAATTTATGACTTACTTGAATGGATGATTCAGATTTATAGGGGTATATTGCAAGCCTGTATTTTTTATTTTTGTGGTACATAGAGTAAATTTATAGTAAAATTGGATTTCACATATAATAAAAGATTCTAAGATTTGATCTAAATGGTTCTTTTTATGTCATTTTAAACAATTATTTCAATTTATCCTTTTTCAAGTTAGAGGAAGTTGAGACATATCTTATCCGGACATGTCTCATTGATGATATTTTTTGGAAGGTATTGTTTTCTAGGATATAGTTGGTAACATTATAGAGATTAAATAAATCATTTTATGACCATCAGACATTAAAAATATAGTTTAAGGAAGTCATCATGTTTTTATTATGGGGTATCCTAGGTTAGGGGAACATCATATCATGATATAAGGTAAGTAGCCACTTTTTTTTGTTGGATCATTTGAGAAAATGGAGTTCTTTGGTCAGGAGGAAAACCATTAATCCCTTTCACTATGATATTGTTTATTGTAATATGTGTTTAAAATATTATGGAATCAGATACATCATGTTGGACCTTCACATGTTATATATTTTGATGAGGTTGATCTTGATATTGATGCATCCTATGAGAAGCATCTGATTTTTAATATGAACCATAGTAAAAAGAATCATTGGGGGAAGAGTGTTCCCTTAGTACATGTGTAGTATCAATATGTGAGTGTGTAGAAGAATATATGGTTTAGATTATTTGATATGAAATCATAATTTCTAGAATTTTTGGTTGATCCTCTAATGTGATTCTTTAATGCACGACTAGGGAATGATATACAATATATGTCACGAACCAGCCCGAGTTGACCCTGAACCGGTCACCCAGGCCAGCCCGCAACAAGTCCTGAGAGGAATTCCCGATCCTCCCGAGATGGTGACAAGAACCAAGGGAATCAATAGAGTACACAAGGTATTTATTTCTCCCATATATAAACAATCAAACAAACAGTAGAAATAAATGGACATCCCAAAATGATTTTTTATTAAAATTGAACAAAATATTATTTGTACAAGAAACTAAAAGTAGAAAAAAACTAACAACTCAACTGAACAATCATGATGACCAACTAACTCCATATGACACTTTTGGTCACTCTCCAACACAATGATAAAATGTCTCCCAAGGTGATCGAACTAAAGATGAATCCTGCACAAGGGCTAAAAAATGAAGAAGACTATAGGCGTGAGTATTAAAACTCAGTAGGTTAGCCCGATATTCCATTCCCAATGAACATCCTTTTAAAATAAAAGAAACATCAATTTATAGTTTTAAATTCAAGATATGAAAGTATTGTTTTCAAATGAGGTTCCATGATATAATAATTATCAGACAAAAACATGCATGTTTAATAAACAAAAATGCAAGTAACAATTTTTTTCAAAGAGGTGCAACTTCAAAATGAAAATAGTTTTCAAGAGGGATACTTTAATGAATTTTAAAATTTAAATAAACAACAAATACTACTGAATTTAACAACCAAACACACCGTATGCCGACGGTGAGTACAAAATAGCCAATGAGCACTAGTCCCGGGAACACCCCTAGGCACTAGTTAGTTGTGAGCACCAGGTACCTCGTATCTCAGTGAAAGTAACCATAATAAATATCTATTCTCATGAATGAGACACTAGTAGGGAAAATAATCATAATTTAGTGGTCCCCAATCATCATCATCATCATAGTTTTGTTAGTGTTGTCATCGTCAAACATCCTACGTGAAACAGAGGCCAACCCCCACAGAATTACTAGCATACTAGTACACGTCCTCCCACCAAGATACCTGGGATTCCCTTTAGTGCTCAATCAAGTTACACATATAATAAAATAAACATTTCACATCCACATTACATTCCCAAACCATAAAAACACAAATAGCCCATAATCTTTCTTCACATTTTTTACACGAATCAACAAACTACTAAATATTTTGGTAAAACAATTTCATGAAGTGTATTGTGGCATTGCACATAAAACTAATTCAAAAACACTATTTCAATTATAAACACACATAAAAACCAAACCAAATCATATTTTTCAGCCCCAGAAACATTTAATAAAATTATTTAATGGGTCATAAAACAATCCCAATTGCACAACATTGTATACACAAGTAAAACACTCCTTCATTTCTATGAAATGCCAAACGGGCCTTTAAACATTTTATCAAAACTAACGTTTGACGAAGGTATGCATTTTATTTTTTTAATGATGTGTATAAACACCATTTACATAAGAAAAACACATTCATAAATCTCTTATAATACTCAGGTTACATATTCAAAACACAACCATTTTCATAAATATGTGAAATATTCCATTTTTGTGAAACTCGGGCCAAAATATGTTGTAAACCAAAAACCCACATGTTTGTAAAAAAAAATCCATATTGTAAATCCATATAAGGATCCCAAAATACAATTTATCATTTTTCCAATTCCTTTATACAACCAAACAAATAACTTTTAAATCACACATCACTCATAAAATCCAACCGAGCAATTTACCGAACACATGTCATGCCCTTTTTAAACAAAACAATTTATTTTAAGTACGTGAAAAGGAATAAAACACCAATTGAATGTCATATTTTCATTAAAGATAATGTAATATGTTATAAATTCCATAAACCAGATTATAAACATCATAAAATATTTTCAAAAGATAACGGAACATTTAAACAAACACTTGTTGTGCACTTTCATGACACAACAACACTACCTTTAACAAAAAAATTATTAAACTACCACTTTGCAGACCAAGAAAATTATACAAAGGATTAAAAAAATAATAAATATTTTTATCAGTTTAGTAGTATATTAAAATGATGAAACTTGAATGATAAAGGCATGTTCAAGGGATATCCTACATCAAATCCTTGGCGTAATTGAAATGCACACCCGAAATAACCCTCCGCGGGTTTATAAACCCTAAAACTATAAATACCGGACCTAAAAAACCTAAACCCCATAAAAAGAACATGTTATAACAAAAAATTAGGTCGATCAATACTAGGGGACAATATAAATCCATGAAATAATGAAAGGAGGTGGAAGAGGAAGGAGAAAGGAGAAGGAATCTCAACTTTCACCCTATAAAACTCTTCGTCATCCATTAGAACTACAATTATAGAGAGAAGTGAATGGAATGAAACTTATTTGAGACACTCTTAAGGTCCGTACGAACCATAGAAAGAATATTGGTTTTCAAAATAGTACGAAATGATTGATTTATGAATGATAAAGTTTACTTTTCCAATTCTGGACGATTTGAGGTATCCGGAGAAGTTTCTCCCTAATATGTGACCCATATGAGCTCCAAAGAGGTAAAATAGATTATGAGGGTTATTTTAGTTTATTTAATTTGAGGGGGATGTGGAATCACCGAAAAATATTAACAAATGAAAAAGATAAAAAAATAAACGATTTATTTTTTTTAAACAGGAAATGGGCCCATGGGCTAGCCCAATACCTAAATAAGTAACCCAAATTCACCCTATTTATGAATTTATAATGGGTCCAAAAGGATAAATAAGTTTTAATATATCAGTATAGGATAAGTGGTAAGTTTAATGGGTTAAAAAGGTTGATAAATAAAAGATTTATAAATGAAACAAATTCAGTTTTTAAAACTGGGAATGGGCTCACTGATGGCCCAAATCATGAAGTAACCACCTTTTCTTCAAAAACTAATAAACAAACAATGGGGATCCCAAATTAGGGTGGTTAGAAATATATGAAACATTAAAAATCGGGATTAATATCACAAAATAACCATGAAAAGGATCAGGATATCCAATGTACCGGATCAATATAAAGAAAAAAAACCGTGTGTGACAATTCTCTCCACCATTAAAGCTTTCTGGCCCCGGAAAGTCATAACAATTTCGAGCTGAAAAAAAACACCTAAGGATTCCATAACAACATAATCCAGCCTCTAAAGATAAGGAAATATCAATCACCAACAATGAAACTTAATAATATTTCCCACACAAAACAAAACTCACAACCACGTCTGGAGAATCAACGGAAAGATGAAGCCACCGCCTCCACAACCAAGCCAAGAACCCAATTGTTGGGCCTTCTCTCAATGAACCCAACCATCACCCAAATCAAATTGAACTCACAAAAACCAAATATTCAAGGGGAGTCTAGAATGGAATCCCCACTATTAAGAATCAACTAGCACTAGAAATGTTCTTAGGATGAAAATCAAGGAGACCCATGGTGGGTCTCCCCACTATTAGAAACCAACTAGCAACGAACATACAAGAATTCAACATGAGCTAGAGTTGGTCCTCACTCACATAATACCAAAAAACAATCTCCTATAAAAACATAAAATACCAAGTTAATAGGGATACAACATGGGCATCTATACCACCCACTTCCAAATAGAGGGCACCAGAACTAGGCCAAGACTTTCAGCACAGATTTGGAGCCCCACCACTTGGGGATGGGAGGGAAGGGGAACCAATAATTTGGCCACTGAAACCAAAAAGGAAACAAAGAAGCGACGCAAAAAACTCCACCTATGAATAGGTAACACCAATACTGCACCTGATTTTTACAGGCGGTCCACACAGGGACATTAATTGAAAACCCACATCCATAAAGGAATAACTATAGACACTGTGTGAGGGGTTAAGTCCACCACGCTTGTTGCGACAAAGGGAAATTCATTGAAATGTGGAACCAAAACATTGAAATAAAACTAACTTAACAAAACAGAGGATTAAGGATCCTAATTGAGCACTCTACACCTCTGTCGATTTCCTGACTATGTGAAAAGCTTCATTCCGAGGCCTATGGCTGGAGCACTGATTCTTGAAGCATTTGTTGCACCGCAGTCAGGTGATAAGGATCACACCACTCAAAAAACACCTCACCTGATCACCAAAAAAATCCTTCATCTAAATTGAAACTCATATATACATATAAAAATTCTATATCACTCCAAATGAGGGGCAGAATGGACAAGGAATACGACGAAACACATCAACATCACCGAACACAACTGCTCTGTCCAAAAGAATTATCACGACCTAGAAGCACTATTAATAGATCCCAAACAGCTATCTATTCCAACAAACAAGTTGAGGCATCATAAAAAGAGGTGGATTTAAAATTTTAAAGAAATCTTTAGGTTGATCAGCAGGAAATATTTCCAACGGAGAACTATCCATGGCCACATCACAACATCAAACACATCTTTAGAAACCCAAAGAAAATTACTCCAAAACCGAGCCACCAACAAGATCTCATCTCTATATAGAACGAGAGTATGAATTCTAGATCACATGGAATCTAACCAAATAAAAAACTCTTCTAAGACATTGAAAAATCAAGCCACATAACCATTGTTTTTAAAAAAGGCCACAATTTTTAGCTCAAAACAATTTTGAAAAAACAAACTAACTTGGTCGGTTTCCCCATTTACCAATGGTGTTTCATCAAGTCTCACCCACATGCACATTTCCATGCCACCCCTGTCACCTAACCACCATAACATACAGTCCATCCTTCCTGATATAAATAAAACCTTGCATGTGATCGCCCATGAAAACCCCAAAGGATAAAACAAAACAACATCATTCTAAAAAAATTACCTTCATAAGGAACACTAACCACCAAGTAAAAAAACCTTTTCATATTTCAAAAAAAAAACCACAATTAATTAAGAACCATTTTCTTAAAAACCTACCCCTTTTCATTATTAAAAACTTTTTAAATAACCTAGCCACTCCAAACAACCCCTTCCCATTTTTTGAAATTTTTTTAGCAATGTATATTTTCATAATCTGAGGTCCATTGAGACCAATACCGTTTCTAGTAAAACACCATCCGATGAAAACCAATTGACACAACTAATTTATCCGATTAAAAAAAATTAACATCCCAAAATACCCCATTTAAAACAAAGATCCAGAATCACCTTAAAATGATTCACTAATTTAAAACATTTTATTTCAACAAACCAGAAGTTTAGAATATGGATAATCCAATCCCTTTATATCATTTCCACTTCCCTCCATTTTTTTTAACACAAACACAACCTTCTAAAACCATTATTTTATTTAATTTTTCAAAATCCCCATTTTAGCTTTTCAAAATATAATCCTTACTTTAAAACCAATTTCCACAATTGTCACACAAGGATTTTAAAAACAAATATTCAGAATTCAAGAAAAGTTCAAGAGACCCAAAAAAGGGGAACTAGTGTCGGTGGGTGACTTGACAATATGGTTGGCGACCATATGCCAAACGAAAAACCATCATAGAGAGACTTATTAGGACCATTATCCAACTCCACATGGATTTCCAGGCCCTGCGAGCTCACAAAGGCCATTAGTCAGACTCCCATTGTCATATCCCAACACGAAAAAATCAACCAGAACAATGGACACTAATAAAACCGGACTTCCATTGAATCCCGAGGATTGGAAAAAGAAAGAGTTCGCGATGCTCTTCTTGCACTTACCCCTCATGTCCCAACAATCCTAATACATCTACCTTGACATCCCCAAAATAAAAAGGGTACTCTAAAAAGAAAGGTCTGCTAAGATCCGGCCTCCTTTGATACCATTTTGTCACGAACCAGCCCGAGTCGACCCTGAACTGGTCACCCAGGCGAGCCCACAAAAAGTCTCGAGAGGTATTCCCGATCCTCTCGGGATGGTGACAAGAACCAAGGTCATCAATAGAGTACACAAGGGAACAATTTTTCCAATATATAAACAATCAAACCAATAGCGGAAATAAATGGACAGCCCAAAATGAATTTATTTAAAAATTGAACTAAATATTATTTGTACAAGAAACTAAAACTAGAAAAAAAAACTAACAACTCAAATAAACAATCCCGATGACCATCTAACTCCATGTGAAACTTCTGGTAACTCTCCAACACAATGATAAAATGTCTCCCTAGGTAATTGAACTAAAGATAAAACCTACACAAGGGAAAAAAAAGAATAAGACTATAGGCGTGGGTATTAAAACTCAGTAGGTTCGCCCGATATTCTATTCCCAATGAACATTCCTTTAAAATAAAATAAACATCAACTTATAGTTTGAAATTCAAGATATTAATGTATGGTTTTCAAATGAGGTTCCATGCTATAATAATTGTCAAACAAAAACATGCATGTTTAATAAACAAAAATGCAAGTAACAATTTTTTTCAAAGAGGTGAAACTTCAAAATGAAAATAGTTTTCAAGAGGGATGATTTAAAGTATTTTAAGTTTTAAATAAATAAAAAATACTACTGAATTTTACAATCAAACACACCATATGCTAAGAGTGAGTAAAAAAATAGCCAATGATCACTAGTCACGGGAACACACTTAGGCACTAGTTAGTTGTGAGCCCCAGGTACCTCGTATCTCGGTGAAAGTAACCATTATAAATATCCATTCTCTTGCACGAGCCACTAGTAGGGAATATAACCATAACCTAGTGGTCCTCAATAATCATCATAATCATAGTTTAGTTAGTGTTGTCACCATCAAACTTGTTACATGAAACAGATGCCAACCCCTACAGAATCACTAGCATACTAGTACACGTCCGCCCACCTAGATACCCGAGATTCCCTTTAGTGCTCAATCAAGTTACACATATTATCAAATAGACATTTCACATCCAAATTCCATTCCCAAACCATAAAAACACAAACAACCCATAATCTTTCTTCACATTTCTTACACGAATGAACAAACTGCTAAATATTTTGGTAAAACAATTTCATGAAGTGTATTGAGGCGTTGAACATAAAACTCATTCAAAAACAATCTTTCAATTATAAACACACATCAAAACCAAACCAAATAATATTTTTCATCCCTATAAACATTTAATAAAATCATTTAATGGACCATAAAACAATCCCAATTGCACAACTTGGTATACACAATTATAACACTCCTTCATTTCTAGGAAATGCCAAAAGGTCCTTTAAACATTTTCTCAAAAATAACATTTGACAAAGGTATCCATTTTATTTTTTTAAGGATTTGTATAAACACCATTTAATTCAGAAAAAAAATTCATAAATCTCTTATAATACTCAGGTTACATATTCAAAACACAACTATTTTCATAATGATGTGAAATGGTCTTTTTTTGGGAAACTCGGGAAAAAAAATGTTGTAAACCAAAAACCCACTTGTTTGTAAAAACAAATCCAAATTGGAAATCCATATAAGGACCAAAAAATAAAATTTATCATTATTAAAATTCCTTTATAAATCCATAAAAATAACTTTTAAATCACAAATTACACATAAAAGCCAAACAGGCAATTTACCGAAGACTTGTCATGCCCTTTTTAAACAAAACAATTTATTTTAAGTACAGGAAAAGGAATAAAACACCTATTGAATGTCATATTTTCATTCAAGATACTATAAAATGTTAAAAATACCATAAACTAGATTATAAACCTCACAAAATATTTGCAACAGATAAGGGAACATTTAAACAAACACTTGTTGAGCACTTTCATGACAAAACAACAGTACTTTTCACAAAACAATGATTAAACAACAACTTTTCACACCAAGAAAGTTATCCAAAGGATTAAAAAAAATAATAAAATTTTTTATCAGTTTAGGAGAATATTAAAATTATGAATCTTTAATGATAAATTCATGTGCAAGGGATATCCTACCTCAAATCCTTGGCGTAATTGAAACACACACCCGAAATCACCCACCACGGGTTTATAAACCCTAAAACTATAAATACCAGACCTAAAAAAACATAAAACCCATCCAAAAAACATGTTATAACAAAACCCTAGGTCTATCAATACTAGGGGACAATATAAATCCAAGAAATAATGAAAGGACGGGGAAGAGGAAGGAGAATAGAGAAGGAATCTCACCTTTCACCCTAGAGAACTCTTCGTCTTCAATTAGATCTGCAATCCTAGAGAGAAGGGAATGTCTTGAAACTACTTGGAGACACTACTAAGGTCTGTACGAACCAGGAAAAGAATATTAGTGTCCAAAAGAGTAATAATAGATTGATTTATGAATGATAAAATTTACCTTGTCAATTATGGACGATTTGAGGTATCCAGAGAATTTTCGCCCTAATCCACGACCCATATGAGCTCCAAAGAGGTAAAATATATTATGCGGGTTAGTATATTGTTATTGGATTCTAGGAGGATGTGGAATCAGCGAAAAGTTTTAAAAAATGAAAAATATAGAAAAGAAACGAATTATTGTTTTTAAAACAAGAAATGGGCCAATGGGTTGGCCCAATACCTAAATAAGTAACCCAAATTCATCCGGCTTATGAATTTATAATGGGTACAAAAGGATAAATAGGTTTTAATATATCAGTATAGGACAAGTGGGAAGTTTAATTGGTGAAAAAGGACGATTAAAAAAAGTGTTATAAAAGAAACAAATTCGGTTTTTAATACTGGGAATGAGCTCACTGTTGGCCAAAATCATGAAGTAACCACCCTTTCTTCAAAAAATACTAAAAAAACAATGGGGATCCCAAATTAGGGTGGTTAGACATATATGAAACTTCAAAACTCAGGATTCATCTCCCCAAATACCCATGAAAAGGATCGGTATTTCCAATGGACCGGATCAATACAAAGACAAAAAAATAGTGTGTGACAATATAGAGGGGTTGTTGTAAAATCCCTTATATTCCATCTATATCTACAAATTATTTTATTCTTAATTCCCATTAATTTTGGTGGTTTTACAATAAACCATTATGGTTACAATTTTAACCTACCTTGTATTTGTTATAGTGTTGTTCAAATGGATAAATAATATATGTGAGATTTTATATAGATACCTGAATAATTCATATCTAGAATTGAAAAATCATGATATGAATAGGTATAGGTGGAAAAAATTAAACTTATTTGAGATGAAAATGGTAATGTAGAACACCATCAATCATGATCTCATTATGGGGTAATTATTCATGTTCTGATTTTTTGGGGATTTACAATGAGGCATTTTATTTTTCATAGTATGTAAAAACCCATGAATTCATGAAATTAATCCCATATTCAAATCCGGAATGGGTATTTCCCATCCCGTCAATTCAACCCTCTCAAACAAGTTTATATATTTCTCACCTTCCTTTCACCCCCATATCAATAACAATTATAGGAGATTTTCTGTACTTTATGAGATCAAGAGGTTATTACATGTTCGATTAGTATTCTATTGATATTCTAATATAATATAAGGAAAATGGTAATTCCACTATGATTTTATCCATTTTTTTACCTTATGTAGAACCCTATTTCCAGAAATATTAACCCCTATCAAGATTTATGTTCATTTGATGACAATGTTTTATTGTCTGTTTTAAAAGTAAGGAGGGAGGATTCTTCCTATACATTGGTTATTGATTATCATCAATAAGGTATTTTCTATCAAGGTGGGTTGTTTAGAAACAACTCCCTAAAATATATAAAAATTTTCATTAACGTGAAATTAAAATGATCATTGTGGAACCGTGTTTTCATGATCTAACTATATAGATAAAACCCTATTTTATTGAAACTAATATGCTAGACATCCCATAGACATATCTGATCTATTAGTGCTGATATGTGGATTTGTGTTCACATGAGAGTTGTGAGAACCATTTACTCTGGAATTGAACATTAATGGAATGAAACTAGAGTCCCATGATGAGTCTTAATGTTTTTATATTTTTGGTTAGTATTTTTTATTTGATTAAAAAATGAATTGTGTTGATTTATTTGATATAATATCACTTTGACTGAAATCTGTTAATTAGAATGTAATCATTATTTCCTAATAAAAATGATAAAATGTCACTAATTTGGGTCATCAATTGCTGTTGGACGAAATTGAGAAATGGGATGGAAATTCAAAAAACTATTTTGTTAATTGTTATGATGGATTTATGGAAATCTAAATTTTGATATTTGAAATTTTTTGTAAATTGACTAATATGGATTTTTTTTATTCCAACTATTGTGAATTGAATCTTGTTTCACTTTTGTGATAATTTTTTCTTGGTATATTTTTATTCCATGGGAACACATATGAGTCTCTTGATTGGTTAATAATAATAGAATAAACTAGTATATCTAATTATTTTGGTTTCTTTACAAGTGTATTATGGGAACATATAAACATTACTAGCATGGATAATTCATATAGATCTCAGTATGTTGTTAACATTTTCACATAAAATTGATGTTAGGAATAAGAACATGATAGAATATATTGAATGGGTAACCCAAATAGATCCAAGTATCATGTATACTTTTTTTGTTACAGTGTTTTTTACGTGCACCATGGGAACACATAAGTAGCTCCGACATGGGTAAATCACATAGTTCCAAGTATAATATTGTTACCTTTTATCATGGAATGGTTTTCTTTAATGGGAAAATGTATGAATCTCTAGATGAGATAAAGCACAAGAATCTCAATACATATTATTTACATTAGACATGACATAATTGATTCTTCCTAGATAGAATAATACAAAAATGATTTGGGAGATCAGTCCTGAGAAGGGGGATCCCTCACACGATAAAAATATTTTGAATTTTGAAGATGAAATTCGAGATAACCCCATGTGACATATTGACCACAATTCCACTTATATAGTTGTCTATAAAGGTGGACATCATAACATCTGGATAGCCTCCACATTCATGATAGGCTTCTAATTAGTAACAAATTCCTAGGGTGAATATTTGGGGAGACTATTTCTTCTCATTTGAGTAGAAAAATGCTATATTCAATAGATATAAAAATAGAAGAAGCCTATGTACAATTGAAATGATAGTTACAACACATATAAACAACACAAGTAGTAACCCTCAATAGTAGAAGTACAATATAATTATCCAAGCACTAAAAAATGAATACTGAAGTAAATTGAATCATATAAAAAATATGATGATGTAATATCTCTAAAAACTAAGGAAATCATGAATACATGGAATTAGGAGGTCAATACCATAGTTGTAATTCTAAAGAATAAGAAAATATGAAATCTATCTAATCATCCTGATATGCAAGACAATCATCTGCTACCAATCTCTCATCCTATGTCATGAAAGAATTTACTATGGTAGTGTGAATATATATTATAAAGAACCATACATTACATATATGGTTAATACTTCAAAATTTAAGCATACTTATTACAACATATAAAAAACCCATGAAAGGACCGTATAGGTATAGTGTCTTTTGAAACTGGGAAAAATAAACAAATGGTTCATAAAGAATCTACACTGTCTCCAATTTATTTCATCATATCTATAGTTTCTATTGGCATATCTTACTTAATATCCTCTTCCTGACCTGGGGAAAGAAAACATACAAAAGGGTGAGCTCAAATGCTCAGTAAGGGTAAACAAAAGGAATATTAATTACATCATATTCACAAGAACATAACATTTTGGAAATCTTAACCTGCAAAATAAATCATAATTTCATAACATGGGATAAATCATAGTAGTGAAATATAATCCCAATAATCATAACATAAAACATTAAACTTTGTGTAATACACACATAATCATAAAGAATCATTTCTTAGTAGTCAATACTCATAGCCAAGACTATCTTAGCAGACAATGTCCATTTCTTAACAGAGTTCAGTTCTGTTTCACTGAATCGGTTTAACCTGCAATTCCAGCCATGTCTATATCATGAGATATATATCTTTACCCAATGCATTGGATGATGATATAGGTCCCACCCATCTCATAATGATAACATTCTCATGTGTTCCACAAAATCATAAATCATACATCATTGCATAACCCATGTAATAAAAATGGGATTCTTAAACATCGTGACATCCTAAAACAATTCATATAAGGCAAAGTAATTAATTAAAATAATTCAATCAAAACATAATAAAATCAATGTAATAATAGGGATATAAACAGAACCCTATATTATCTTATATGGAAAATACTTTTGATAAAACACTTGAACTCCATTCTTGAGGAGAATATCCTTTCTACTTCAAAACCATTTTTCCTTTCTTAACTTGTCATAAAATTTTAAACTAAAATAAGTTGATTAAGAATAAACGTGAAATATTTTAAATTAATATTCTTTGAAATAATGTTTTAAAAATCCATTCATTACGTATAAGTTAAAAAAACATTCTTCTCGTACTTTTTTCGCAAAAGTGAAAAAGTACATCGTACGAAAAACGACAAAAGATTCCTTTCATATATTTTACTAAAAACTCACCGAAGGGTAAAATTGGGTTTAAAAAATTGTAGGATGATATAAATAATATTACATATTGAGGAAACATGGATGTGTATGATAAATATTCCCCAGTAAATTCTAATGTATAAACACTCTCGGATAAAAATTGAGATTGCAAGATTGTCCCTTACCTTAGGTCTGATTCTCTTCATAAGTGTCCGAACCTCCTGTATAATGATTTAAATAATGTCATTTACTTATTCCAGAATCATACTCATTGTTATGATATCATATATGGTCATATTATTAGCTTCTTATTAGTAATATTTCATTTCTACTTGTTATTCGGGTGTTTATTAGTTATTCGGGTGTTTATTACTTTTTGTTCTTATGCGTGTTTTGTCGAATAAATTCTTATTCTTATTTTTAGGTTATATATACCTCATTTAAAGAATGTTATTAGTGTAATATATATCATATTTATTCATTCAATTCATTTCTGTAATCATTATGCAATGAAAAATCATATAGAACGAGTCGCATCACATCGAGGAGACGGTATTCCGTACGTACGTACGAGTGATGATATCGTTCCCATGATCGTGGAATTATATTGGAGTGTATGTATACTATTTCATAATCACTTTAGAATAATCATAAATATTTATTCTTTACACCATTATACCCATCCAAGTAAGGTGGTGGTGGAAAATAGATTATGCCACGGCGTGGAGACGGTATTCCGTATGTACGCACGCGCGGTGATTTTGTTTTCCGTAGGATGGATAGATGGTGATATAGTGTTGTTTCATACTTATAATAACATATCAGTATATGAGTGATACTGATGTTATTAATTAATAATGAAACAACTAAAGAAGAATAAGTGGAAGAAGAAATAAAATTGAAAGAATCTGTAACGGACATTACCTCTTCATTGAAGCGCCTCTTTGAGACCTCATTTTAGGGCACTAAAATTGGTCTTTGAAGAAGAAAATGACCACTAGGATGTTTCTAGGAAAGTGGAGAGCAGGAATTGACAGGGTTTGGCCAATATTGAATGCTCGAAGTGGTGTGAGGAAGAGAGGGAGGAGGTTCCCTTTTATAAGGGAGGAGAGGGGCACCTTTGGAAAAACTAAAAATATTATTTTATTATAAAGTCATATTCGGTTTTAAATAGCTCCAAATTGATTTATTTCGAATATAAGGTGGGGATGGGTCGAAATCCTCTCATACAATAGAATTTAGACAAGTTTATGTTTCTATTTTAACCTTATCATTTAGATTTGACTTTAAGTTAAATAATTTTACTTTTCCCGTGTCATCTTGTTTTCTTAAACTATAAGATTAATAATCTTACTATAACAATCCACAAGAACCCGAAGTTGTTTATTATTAATATATATAACATTATCTACGTTATTTGGTCGAACCGTAGATTTTTAGGAAAAAAATAATAATTAATAATATAATATTTGTTTTAAAAACAATTTTATGTCAATTTTGACACTATTTGGTAATTGATTTTTTTGAAAATCATAACAGAATGATTAGTTCGCGAAAAGATAATTAAATCAGTACTATCATGTCATATTAACATAGAAAATTATTGTAATTCATAAAAAGTCTCAAATTACATTTATTTGGGTATTTATAACATCAATTATGTAAATATTTCATTAATAAGATAATTACTGCATCATCATTGTGTCATAAATAAATTAAATTATTTAGTGTCTAAAAATGAAAAATAAAATACCATTATGTAGGAAATAGTTTTATCTTTCTATGTAATATTTATAGTCAAATTTATCTTATGCATAACCCTATATTAAAAATGATTTAGTTATTAAACATTGATTTTAACTATTTTAACCCTTCTTTAAATAAATTAATAATAAATGTACTAATCTAATCCAAGTGGGCCTAAATGGTCATATTTTATTCCTAAGGTTGTTTTTTATCGAATTAAAATTATCCATTAGAATTTGGAAATATGTTAGAGTAATAATAATATCATTTTTAACCTTAATTACCCTATTTACTTTTAACCGTGGTAAAAAAAAGAAAAAAGTTACTATTCACCAAAAATTATTTTCATCTCATTGAACCACATTTTACTTACTGACATCAACCGTGTTTCTCAGATTTTTTTAATTCCATTCACAAAAGCGGTAAAATTATGTTTTATGTAAATTTTCAAATTCACCTAGGAGGTGGGTAAAAGACGGTAAAAAGTTCAATAAAATTTATATATATCTAAAAGTATTATAAAATCACTCCAATGAATTACATTGAACTTATATAGGTATTATGTATCAATTTTTACCTAAAATAAATTTAAATAAAATAAATAATTATTTAAATAAAAAGTTGGTTTTTAAAAATAACCCAGTGTTTTCACTATTCATCAAAAATTGAAAGTTTTCAGAAAAATACGAAAATTTCACCCTAGGCAAATTTCGATATTCCGAATACAAAAATGAATTCCATTTTGAAAAATAAAATTTACAAAATTTCAAAGAGTGGGTATTACTATTCATAATGACTAGTTTTAATAATATTTTAATAGCATATCGTTGTTTAGTTAAACTCGGTATTGTGTACAATGCAAGCTATCGAGGAAGGCCGTGATTGCATGTAAAGCAAGCCAAGATAGTGTTGTGTATAGTGAAAGATTTCTTTGATGATTTATATAACATAAAAAAAATATTTCTCATAAATGTCTCAGGTGTTATATATATATATATATTTGAAATTGGTAATAATAACTATAAATGGGTCAGTTGAGGTTCCTAAAGGATAACATAGATGACACTACCATATTTTCCTAGTGTCATCATATCTCTAAACAATTATCATGGGATGTAATACAAAGCTTCACAATAGTCGGGGACATAATAACTAAAATCACAGAATACTGTCTTTATTCCGAGTGTCACAAAATATGTTCTCTCTGATTTTTATCACATAATAGGTGATGATATTCCCAGTATCACTGATATAGTGGTTTTAATGCCCAGTATAACAATATAGGATCTCCATGGATAGTATCACCAAAATATTGTCTCTATTCCTAATATCATATCACAAGGGATTTCATTCAGATATATATATATATACATATATCAAAAGTGAATTAAGTCTAGAATGGTATCACAAGGTACATCATTCCTGTATATTATCACAATAGTATGCAAGACACCATTCCAGTTATGATATCACAATCTTTATCCATGCTCTTATCACATAAATATAATGTTTTTCTTTCTTATTTCACATTTATAAAGGGTCTACTTGTCCTTCTAACACTAACAATGTTCTTCAATGATCATATATAATTATATGAAAAGTATAAGGTTCATTATGCCCATTTAACATAACTAATGAGGGTCTACATGCCCATTATAATTCACAATTTAATTTTAGTCAAATAAACATTACAATTATTGACCTACATTCTAAAAAGGGTGTAACAATTATCCATTTAATTTGGTTACATGGTCATACCTATGACATTCAACCCAATTAATTTTAATTTATTTGGGAGTTAACAATGAAATTACACTACATTAACACAATATAAATATGATATCTTCAATTACTAGTAAATCTAAACACAGTAATTATGGTTTTGGAAATATCACATTGGGGTCCAATTAGGCTTATGGATGGAAATACCAAAGGGATAAATAACTGTATGGTTGTTGATCACAATATGGAACAATCATTAACAAGTTAATATGTTCCATGTAGGACAAAAAAATTATGATCGATTCATTTTAAGGGTAACAACTTTTGAAACAAGCATGAATCTCATATTACATATTATAAAACATTAATAAATGGATGGATATATACTAGGACACCTACCACAAACTGATGGTACTCTACTCATCCAGTATCGACACTTTCTTTGGCCTAGACAACAAGGGAAAAAAGAACAGAACAATGCCATGGAAATATGGGAAATCATACTATACTACAAATGAATTGTCGAGAAAATGAAAAATGATGAATAGAGACTATTACGTGAAGCACTTACCATCACATAAACAATGTGATAGAAGGATCTTAAATCTAAGGTATTATGATGAAACTAAAAAAAATATGTGATTTAGTATTTCTTGACTTCTACAACATGAGAGATATGGGAATAGATAGTTCTATTCAGAAAATGGGTGGCCCTACATCCAATTTCAATAACTGATGTTAGGGAATTACATAGTGTGTATGTTATTTACATTTCCTATAATTTTTAGGATCCTCAACATAGAAAAACCTTCTATATGTCACGAATAGTCTTGGAAATACCATTACGAATTGTGTAATTGTTACATGTCTTGTGTTCTAATTACACATCATGTAGACGGATTTTGGCCTTCCTTTAGAACCTATTTTACACCTTCTAAAATTTAAACCAACCATACCATGAATTGAATATACGGTCTTTGTCAAAAATAAGAATATATAAGAGATTCAATGGGAAAATAAATGGATTCATACATGAAGGGAAAATGGGTTCCCATAGTCTTCAAATATTAAAGGAACTTATCCCTGATTTCCCTATCAATGGAAAAAAACTTTTGAGGGAATAATTAATGCCATGGAGCAAGTATGTTAGCCTTTCACTCCTAGGACATATCATGTACATGGACATGATTTTTTTTACTTGTACTAATGGGTATGAAAAAACTAGTAGTTCTTTCGTTCTCTGGTCAATGATATGTGAAGTATACTCCTCAATTTAAGCATTAAATTCTAGCTCAAATTCAATAGGATCAAAAGCATGACATTATTGATCATGATATTAGTTAATATATAAAAATTGGAATACATCATTCATGGAATAGTGGTTACGATGTAATTGAAATCAATAGGCTATCTCCTCTCTCTCTCTCCGAGATCTCAAATGGACTAATCTATTGTTGTGACAGATTCCCATGGAATTGAATCTATCTATGCTCGAGTCTGGGTGATACTTGTTAGAAAACCAGATCCATGAACTCAAAACCTATAGGTTTTAGATATCGGTCAATATGACATTTATATCTAGAAAGGGAGATAAAAAATTTCTTCCAAATAAGATGAACTTGATCTAAAATCTCCTTAATGAGATGAGGTCCCGGTAGTGCTACCTCTCCTTCCTCTAACCACCATAGAGGTAAAAAATATAGCCTTCTGTATAAACCCACATTTAGATACATTTGAATCTTAACTTTAATTATATTATTGTAGGAAAAATCAATGATTAATTTATTTTCATCTAAGAACCACTAAAAAAATGTATTCATGATATGAACATGTCATCCAGCAGTAGTATAGTCCACTCCGAGAAGTCATCAGCATAGGGGTGAAAGGTTGTGATCAGAAGAACCTATGCACCCCTAGAACTATTTATCCTTTAATAGAAATTCTATAAAAATCATAATCCCATTATGAAATGATTTTATGTAAGAAAAAATGTATAATTATAATCTCACATAAGTACAATCTTCCCAACTCATCATCTAAGAATGTCTCCCTAATAGAAAAGAAGTGTTCTATTTTCATTAGTAGATCAAAGGCTACCAAAATTAAGTCAACAAATCGGGGTGACGATAGTAAATAGTTGATTATATCAATTTCAACAACATTTTATATCGATTATAAAAACAATAAGGGTTGAACCAAGATTCTTGTCACTGGATCCCTAACTCAACTTGCTGGAAGGTGGAACACCTAGTGATAAATCCTATTGTCTTGTGTTTCATTACTAGTTAACAATAATATTGGTACATATCACGATACATCATGTAGATACTTGGGTGAGAATCCCACTACAAATCATGTGATTCTTAGAGTAGTTTCTATCTAATATCACTAGGGACACTGATACACCCATATATACGCATTATGTCATAATCATTAATAGTCTAATTTGGTGGCATTTCATCACATGAAATACTATATTGTTGGAATTATCCATTTGGATATGAATACATAATCATCATCACTCTATCTAGTTATAACTATGTTAGAATTTTTTAATTATAATTATTATAAATAATATAATCATTTTTATATTTTTCATTGTTTCTAACACTGAAAATAATTTAATTATATTAATGAATTATATTTGTCTTATGTTATACATCAATACATGTTAATCATCCACTACAAGAAATATAGTTCTATTCTTTCTCAACATGAAATACCATGGTTATACTATGTTATATGAAATAATGACTTTCATCAATGGCTTGTGTAACACTCAAAAAATGAGTTTTACTAAAAAATAATATATTATTATTTAATATAAGAAGATATAATATAGCCTTTAAATTAGAGGATATTAATGATATTAAATATGTTATGAAAATTAATGGTTTACACAAATATATGATTTATTCATAGGTCAAAAATTATTTATAAATGGGAATATAATAACTCATTGAATATAAACGATATATTGTAATTTTTATGCCTCCAAAAGTGTCTTGTCATAAAAATTAATATTAGTTACTATTTTAGTAATATTAAAAAAAATATAGGTTATATATTTAATCCAATACTTTTCATATTCATCCAAATATATTTTATAGACATTGTATAAGAACATACTCAAGTTTATGCTTAAAAAAATATATTTATAAATGTAGTTTTAATGCCTCTTAATAAAGAACAATATTAAATCTAATTTTTAGAAGAATAATAGATTTAATATATAGAAATAAACTTCATATTTTAAATATAAAAATAAAATTTAATTTAGGATAATTTTTAGGTATTTTAATGTAAGCGTTAATTTTTAATTTTATAGTTAAAAAATTAAATTTTAAATCAAACATACTTTTCATATAATTTATTAATATGGTAAACATATATTTTAATTTTTTTTCAATTTTTTAATAGATAATATTTTTTATTAATTAAACCATTTTTTTTATTTGATTTATTTTCACTTTGAAATTAGATTTATAAACTTGTCAATCTTTGGGTTGTTCTTTACTTTAAAAACCCATAGTGAAATCCAATCAATAGGATTAATATTTAATTATGTCCTTCAACTTATGTAATTGGAATTTGGAGAAATGGATTCCATATTTTGAATCATAATAATTTATATTTTTTAATAAGGTTAACAAAATTTATAGCCAGAAATATTTGTGAATGTAGTTAAAATTAATTATTGTGATTAAGGTAAAAGTAAGGTTAAAAGGGAATAAACAGTAAAAATAAGGGCCCAAATGAACATTCCAAAAATCTAAAACACATTGGGTGTAAATAATTAGTCCATAAATCATCCATTATTTATTTTGGTATGTTTGTTACAATTTTTGTTTAGTAAATACATGGGTATACCTAACTTGTTTTAAAACATTCTTGATGTGTCATTTCCTTTCCATATAAAAGGTTGTTGCCTCTACCTCTTCCTCACACCTATCAAACCATTTATGATCATCCTGGATCATCGATATACCATTAAAAATAACTATATGTTCCTCTTTGGAGCCTCTATTTTAGCATAAGGACTTCCAGGGACTCTATTTTTTTCAATAAAAAAGCTGTAACCTGGTCAAGAGGTAAGAGTCTTCCTCAATGCTACATTCTTTTACTCCCAATCAACACTAGATAAATTTTCTTATTCCATTATTGAATAAAAAATTATACCTAATAATATAGAATGTTTTTATTCTGTGGGTTCCAGCTACACTTACACTCACATCTATCTAATGGGTAATAAACATACTATATATGTGTAAAGTGAAGTACCACCACACAAAATGATGATTGTTCATTTTTATTTTATAGGTACTTAAGGTGGACATTATCATGGCCAGCATATTTATATATGATATATATTATATTTATAATATCCTTATTATTATATAACTTTTATTTATAACACACCCTAATTCATTCTATCTTATATAAATATGATAATTCCGTTTGAGGATGTGTGGACTACTGTACACTTATAGAAATGTAATTCATTCACCCACAACATGGAATGTATTAATTATAAACTTAATGAAAATATATTATAAATATGAAATAATAATTCTAATTTAATTATATTATATTAATATATCAACTCATATATATTTTATTTAATTTCTATCATTGAATACGACAAAAAAAGGGAATCATCGTTCCTTCGTACATACTGCCTACCATATCCATGAATAGTTTCTTCCATTTCATACAACTAAATCATAAAGATTATTATAATAAAAATATATTGAATATTTATGATATTTAA
This sequence comes from Viscum album, assembly GCA_963277665.1. Lineage (NCBI taxonomy): Eukaryota > Viridiplantae > Streptophyta > Magnoliopsida > Santalales > Viscaceae > Viscum > Viscum album. Next base: position 2,101,047,024 of record OY728140.1, on the reverse strand, counting down.
ATCTTGGATTTAATTTTTTTAATCATGATAAATTTTTAAGGACTAATTATTTAAAAAAATAAAAGAGAGTGGAAAAGAAAGATAATATTAACTGAAACGTAACATTAAAACGAAATTGTTAACAAGTGGGTAAAATAAAGTCATAATAAAACCATATATGGTATTAGATATAATAATTTGGTTCAAAAAAAAATATATAATTAACATAAATACATTAATCAATAGGATTTAATTAGTATGATGAGAGTTAGGACACAAGGTAAGGGAATTTCATCTCTGTTTTTATTTCAATGATATACATGCATTTTTCACTACCAATTCATTTTTGGGGTGTTTATACTAACCACATATATACTATATTATTATTATACATATATTTAGAGGTTTTTAATTTCAAATTTTAGGATTTTTATTTCATTGTGATTATGATTCAAACGTTACCAAATCAATAATGCAATTTTGTCTCAATTTTCATTCTTTAAAACACATTCCATGTTATGAACCTATATTTTTTTCCGTGAGTTGAATAATTTTTACTTTGAAATTTTATATCATGAATTTATTTAGTTTCATTATATTTTATTCATTATTTAATTTCATTTTCATACTTGGGTAGTATCCTTAAAGATTCCATGTGTTAAGGGTACATTAAAATAATCTCATCACATTTCGACATTGTTTATGATTATGATTCCTGGATGAAATATTTTGAAAAATCCCTAGGAACAGTCATTAATTTTATTATCCCTATATATTATTTATATATTCATTTATTATAACAATTTTACATTTTTTTTATATAATATAATTTACAATGTATATTTAAGCCTGTCCGAATATACCTTATTTTCGGTCAGAAATATGTTCTCTTTCAAAACCATGTTTTATAATTATTTTTTCCAAAAAAATTCTAATATTCTTATATTATAATAATAATAAATTACTACCTTTTTTCATATATAAATTTTTTAAAAGGATTTTTCTTATCACTTTCTGAAGAAGCTATTTTTTATACTTTTTACCATTCAAAATGTAGGTATTTCACCTTGTACAACATGTAAAAATTTACTCACTCACATTTATATGAAGCTTTCTGTGAAAGTTTAAAAGGATAATAGTTACGATTTTTTTCTAATTCATTTTATATTAATTGGTTTTTAAAAGGGTTTATTACTCCTTAATAAATTTTATGAAAAATTATTTTCAATTTGTTTCATGATTTGTTTATAATTTTTACAATGAAATTATTTTTGAAACATTTTCGAACAAATTTTATAGGTTTTGAAGGAAATTTTTTCCAAAAAAAATTCAGGATATATTTATAAATTTTAATGGAAAATGATGTTTATAATTTTTTCATGATTTCATTATAATTTATCAAGATGTTTTCAAAGGAAATGTTTTTAAATATATAATTAAGGATTTATTTACATGTTTTCATGGGAATGGTCTTATAAATGATTTATGGTTTGATAATAATTTTCCAAAAAATAATAAATATTTTCATCATTAAATGATTTCAAAATATATATCAAAATTATTTTCAATTTATGTTGAAATACATTTATGTTAGTCATGCCTTCATAGGAAGTGAACTAAGGATCTATTCGTATTATTTGAATAATGTGTTTATGATTAGATGTATGATATTTTTGAAACACATATATCTTCTGTGAGTTATATGGTTTTTAAAATCACTTATTTTCATGGGATATGTTGTAATTAAGTGATTTCAAACCTATATATTTTCATAGGTTATGATACAATGAAATGATAATAATACCAATTTCATTTCATGGGTTATAATTTGATGTTTATAAACCTTATCTCTTGTTATGGTTAATTATATGATGAATGTTTTATTTTCTATAACATGTATGAATTATATTATTTTGATATGGTTGGGAAATATATGTCCCTCTCATTCATTTGGTAATAATGGATGACACATGAGTATAAATGTTATGCGTAAAGCTAACTACATGTTGACAATGTTATGCATGGACCTGAGTGCATGTCAATAAGTCTATTAATGAACCATATTAAATGATCAAAAATGTTATGAGTGAATCTTTTTATATTATAAAATTTCTATGCATTAACCTAATAACATGTTCACAATGTAATGTATAGTCCTGGTTTCATGTCCATAATTTTATACATGGACTTTATTCCTTGTTAACAAAGTTTTGCATGATGTAGATTCCATGTTCAAAACATTATATGTGGACCTTGTTCCATGTTTATAATTTATGCAGGGAAATAATTTAATGTTATTAAATTATGTGTGTACTTTTCTTTACTTATACATTTCGACGATGATATATTTTTATTATTCCACAATTCCAAGTCAAATTCAGATGTTATGCCTTCATAGATTATGATATTGATTTCATTATGTTAATGTCTTAGGAACTTACAATATTTGTTCCATGTATCATGGTTATGTTCTTTGATATGCAAGGTATGATATTGAAATTATATTATCATATTCTCATACCCTTATGTTCATGTCATGTTTCAGAATATTATTTATTTACCCTTCCTATGAATTTTGAGATCACTGCCTTCTTATGATACTTATCCCCATGTTATGAATGAATAATGTTGAAAGATATACTATAGGTTAAGATCTTTACAATAGACATTGAATATCTTTCATGATGTTATAATATTTTGTTCAATGTTTCCAAATACAAGAAACTATTATGTTCCTGGGCATGTATATTTTAATATGCCGAATATTCATCATAAGTGATGTAAAATTATTATATGTTACGATTGTGTCTCAATAGATGGTATTAGAATAAATATTTATTTAAAAATTTAATACTATAAATAAAAATGTTTATTGATATCCCAATATATATTTCTATGGATTTGACATGGGATATCTCTATGGCTATGTATATGTCTATGTTAATGTTTTGGAAATTGTCATTTAATGTAGCTAAAGTATATAGTGATTTGTTTCTATGAAATAAATCAATTATTGGATTATAAAAGTGGATGTGGATCTAGAGTATATGTAACTAGGAGCAACAACTAGGAAAATATATTTTAGTCTTGAATTGGTGTATCCTGCTATATTATAACGATCCTTAGTACACATCTGGTTTGACACATTCATGACATAATCTGTGGTAATTTATAATAACTTAAAAACATTCATAATGGATATAAAAATAAGTTGTCTATGAATAACATAGGGTATACCTATAGTGTCATTGATTAATGATGGAGTTAAAATGTAGAAAACTTATAAATAAGATTTTGGTATTTTTTGGTTCCCCTATATGATAATTGTTTCTTAATCTATGAATTTTTTGGTTATAGTAAATGGATTGAACTTGATGGAATGGATTAATGTTGGTATTTATGGACAATTAAATGAATGTTCTCCAAAGGATTTGAATGCTACGGGGGTTGAAAAAAAACCTTGATTCCATAATCACGTAGTTTTTTTTCATGATATGAATCATGATGAGCTTCCAAACAAGGAATCGAGTGAACACCACTAAATTGAGTCCTTCAATAGTAATCATTCACCTTATTTCATAGAGTCTCCAGATCGACATTTTGAATGACACTAGATTAGTCTCATTAAAAATTTATTATCCATTCTCAATTATTTGAATCATGAGAATTTTATTTTGGATCATTATTGATTAGAAGGTGAAGTATACTCGTGGTGGACCCTAATCAATAATACTGGGGAAAATATGAAATTGAATCCATTGATTGGGATGAGTTCAAGTACACAATCTTACATATATAATTTCCTAGTGTTATTCATACAAATATAAATAATGATTTCTCTGAGAGGAAGCAAAAGGATAATAAATCTTTCAGCACCTATGAGGATAATATCACAGGACCTGTGAGGTACTCTTATTGTATTACCATACTATAGAAATGTAATGTTGATAGGTTATTTAGTGTATTAATGAAAAATATTATAAGTTCATTGGCCATAAAATATATTACAATCTTAGAAGATATTGAGAATCTTGAAATGAACATGTAGATGGATGTTGGATTTATTTATCAATCTCTTTGTTTTAATTGGAAAAAGAAGACATACTTCAATGTAAAATCGAAAATCATGGAGAAAATAAAAATATTCAAACTCAAAGATGAAAAAACTATGTGAAAGAGAACATTGTGCAGTTCTTGAAAATAATAATAACGTTCTTCAATTTATTGAATTCTATCCACTGAGTAAAAAATTGTACAACTGATGTGAATGTGAAATTAAATGAAATTAATGAAGGAAATTCTCAACAAAATAAACCAACCACACATTACTGTTTTATGATAATAGAGTTTAGTGATTATTCTAATAATATCCCCAATCCATGAGATAATATGGATGATAGAAAAAAAACTATCAGGTAAACTGATAAATGGGAATCATATGGAATCATAATGAATAAAGTGAATATTGATAATCAAAGAATAAATATCCATTACCCCCTTATTTGGGATGTCCTTGTGTGATTTTTTATTAATAGGCCCTATGATAAACTTATTTTTCATCAATTAATGATGTTTCATGTGATTATATCAATATATATTGATTTTAGATTACAAAAACCACATTTAATGTTCTAAAGATGAATGGATGAATCCATGTATCCAATAAAAATGTTTTCATTTGCAGATAAGAGAATATTTAAGGTAGAATGTGAGGATTGTATTCAAGATGGTTTATAAGGTTAATCATTTATGGAAGGATTAAATCAATCCTAGAATGATGTTTTTGAGATTAATATGTTATCTCACCACATAAGAAATTATAAATAACAGATAACCTATTTATGTTGATGTTAACTAAATATATATGGGATGACATATCAAGGTTATCATAATCTGTTAGTACTTCATGAATGTAAAGTATCTTCATTCATTTACTAGGGTAATATATGAAGTAGAAACCAATCTAGGAACAACTGAAGGGCGATATTGGGTATATGAAAGATAAAAAAATCATGTTTGTAAACTTCTCGTGAAAAGTTTTTAACTCTAGGGAAATAATCACGAAACGTAAAATGTTGACCTTGTTTCTTCGTTTCTAATGAATCAAATGGCCTAATAAATAATCACTTATTTATGGATATGTGGTTATTTAATTTCTAATAAATAAGATCTATATCACTCTCCCAAATAACCCAATGGTTAGATTTCTCTTGTATCTCAATTTTTTCACATTACAACTATGTTCTTCTATATGGAAACCCAGATATTTGATAAGATTGATAACCATTATGTTTTGGCATTCCATTTTAAAGGATGGGTTAGTATTAATTTTATCGTTGTGGGTTATTGTGAATGGAATATACAATTATTAAACCATTGATTTCCCATATTAATTTTATGCGCAAAATTAATTTTAAGGGTAGTATAATGTAACACCATGAGATTTTTTGTTTTTTTCCAAATTAATTTAGTATTTTTGATTTTTTTTGTTGCATAATAAATAATTTTTTTCTGTTATATTATAAAATAATGTTTTAATTTTGTTATATGAAATAATATATTAGTATTTTACTATATGAAACAGAAATATTATCCTTCATAATATTAACCATCACTGTTATTTTGCGTTACATGTAAAAATGACTTTCCTCAATGGCTTGTGCAAAACTCAAGACTGCATTTTGTTGAACAACAATATATTATTATTTAATATAATAACATATAAACTACCTATTAAGGTAGTAGTTATGAATATTATGAACTAAATTTTGAAAATATATCATTTTAAAAAAAATATTAATAATTAATTGGTTTCTAAATAATTAGAAATTAACATATACAAGCCAATTGAATATAACTGATATTTTATTATTTTTATTCCCCTAAATGTGTTTTGTATTAATAAATTAAAATAATAAAAATTAGTGAGTAATATATATGTAATATCTATGATATATTCAAAAAAAATATTCTATATTCATACAATATATTTTATAGACATAATATAATAACAAACCCAACATTGTGAGTAAGAACATATATTTTTAAAATTGTAGTTTTCATTATTTTAATGATGAACCCATTTTAAAGACAAAAAATTTATCTTTTAGATATTATATATATATAAATAGTCATAATATTTTAAATTTATCCTTAAAAAATATGTTTGGATATATTTTTGTTATTTATCTATAATGATTAATTTTCTAGTTAATAGTTAAAAATATTGAATTTTAAGTCAAAAAATCATTTTTATTGATATTATTTATAATGATATTGTATATTTGAAATTTTTTAATTGTTTAATTAGATAATTTTTATCAATTAATATAATTTTGGTCATTTTAATACATGTCACTTTTAAATTGGGTAAATAAAAATATATATTTTTTTGACATGTTTTACATTAAAAACCCGCAGTGTCATCCCGTCTGTTGGATTAATTTTAAATTTATTCCATCCACTTATCAGGTTGAAATTTGAAAAAATAATTTCCATATTTGTAATCACAATAATTAATAAGATAAAATATTGTCAATATTTTTTTTAAAATATTAGTTAATGTATTTTAAATTAATTACAGTGATGAATGTAAAATTATTCTTAAGAAGGGAATAAACTTAAAACACAAGGGCCCACATGACCGATCCATTTTTCAATTACCCATTAGATGGATATATTTCATCCATTAATCATATAATAATAATATTATTTTTATTAATTTTTAGGTAATAACATGGGTATAACGAACATGTTTTCAAAAATGTCAAGTGTGTCTCTACCCTTCCCTTGAAAAGACCACAACCTCTCCCACTTCCTCATTACTCTAAAATGAAAAATGTTCAGCCAAAATCTATCCAACAGACATCCCAAAAATCATAAAATCAACCTTGAAGCCTAATTGTTGAAATGATTACATCCAAGGAGACCCTTTAAAGAAAACCAAAATAAATTACCTGATTAAGAGTTGACACGCTCCATCATGATCCTTTTTTTGTTTGTATTCTCCAATCCCAATTTTTTACACAATTATGGTATTAAGATAATACCATACTAAAGATAATATTATGTTTTTATTATATTTTTTATATATATACATACAAAAAAATTATCTAATGGGTAACAAACATACTATTTATGTGTACGTGGAACTATTACCTCACAAAATAACGATTTCTCATTTTTTCCATTATTGCCTCTCATGTTAGAAAATATGATGGATAGTTTATTTATATGAAAGACATATGATATTTATAATTTACTTATTATTATGTAATTTCTAACAACATAAACATAATCTTTCCATCTTCTGTAAAAATGATAATTTCATTTGAGAAAATGTGGATAACCGCCCCTCAAATCAATGTGATTTGTTCACACACTACATGTAATGTAGTAACAATACGTTTATTGAACATATATAAAATATATGACATAATAATTATACATTAATTAATTTATATATATATACATAGTCATATATTTCATTTACTTTCATTCATTCAATGCATTAATAAAACAAAAGCAACATTCCTGTGTACATACGTTATGCCATCTCTATGATTGGTGTGATCCAATTAACAATTAAATATTTTATGGATTATTATAATATAGATATAATGAATAATCATGATATTTATATCATTTTTTACATTATGGATGCCAGGATATATGTATAAGGACCAAAGATATAATAAATTTACACAGAAGCAAAAAAGAGAGAGAATATTATTGGATGCTCAACCTTAACATGAAACTGATAACAATTGGGTAATTTAAAGTCATAATAAATCCATATATGGTATTATATATAATAATAATTTTATTTAAAATATATATAATAATCAAAGATTAATTATAAATGAATCTTGAATGTGCATGACGAGAGTCCAGACACATGGTACCAAATAAATTATATAATTGTCTCTCAATTTGATATCATTGAGGCACATGCCATGTTATGAACCTATTTTTTTTCCCATGAGATGTATATAATAAATTGTAAATGTTATATCATGAATCCCCATATTTTTATAAAATTTTAGTATTTATGTAATTTCATTTCCATACATGGAAAGTGTGGTTCAAAGCTACCAAGTGGTTAGACTTTATTGAAACAATGTCATCAATTTACAAGATTGTTTGTGTTTATGATTCCTAGATAAAATATTGTGATACATCATTCGAGAAAATACATGAATTTTTTTATCCTATTGTTATTAATGAAAAATTCATTCATCGAAACCATTTTTTGATAATTTGGTATGTATGATATTTATGAATGTGATTTTATAAATGAAAAACATTACACTCTATTCCATGAAAAAATATCACTTCTATAAAAAAATTCCTTTTAAAAAGGGTTACAAGAATATTCAACTAATATCCTATAATCTATAAAATACATTTTTACAATTTTATTCATTTAGAACTATTTTCAATGAAATATTCTGACATTTTAAAAAATCATTTTTATCTTTTTACTGTGAAAAATGAATTATCTTTTTACCACATTGTAAATGAATGGATTTACCCTCCATCATTTCTCTAAATCTTACCTTTCATGTATAAAATTTTAATTTTAATGAAAATATTTTTTAAATTTTATTTTAAAATAAATTATTTCATAATGTTTTCGACATTTATTTATAATTTTTTAAGGAAATTTGTTTTGAATATGATTTTATTATTCTTCTATAAAATTTTCCATAAAATAATTTTAAATTATTTTCCAATCCACATTTACAAGATTTCATAGAATTGTTTTAAACAAAATACTCCTAGAATTATTTATATATTTCCATTGAAAATTTTTATCTATATTTTGTAATTAAATAATTAATGTTCTTCAATCAGTTTTCAATGGAAAACATTGTCAATATGTTTTCACAAATTCAATTATTATTTTTTTATGAAAATAGTTCTAAATTAATTTTTTTGTTAAAAATAATTTCGTAATAAATTAAGGATATTTTACTCTGGATGTATTTGGAAAATATAACGAAAAATTATTTTTCATCTATGATGACTTCCTCAGATGCTTCCTATACTATTATTGGAAACGATCTAAAGGTTACAATGAAATTATTTTTTTCTAATGTTTTATATTTGATTGCATGATGTTTATGAAACTCATTTATCTTCCACATGTTATATTCTTTTGAAACCCTTTTATTTTAATGGTTTTCTATTTTATGAAATGATTAAAAACCTATAAATTTTTGTAGCTTATGTTCTGAATAAATGATAATTATACCCATTTTATTGTATAGTTTACGATATAAATTTTATAAAACCTATCTCTTTTTACTGTTCCTGATATGATTCATGTTTTATTTTGTGAAACATTTATGAAAAATGATTTTATCATATGGGAGGGACCAATAACACCTCTAATTCATGGTGTAATGATGTATTAATCACGATTATAAATGTTTTGTGTGATATTGAATTCATGTTCACAATGTTATTCAAGGACAAGGTTTCATGCTCAAAAGTTTATTTGTGGACCTAATTAAATGGTGAATATAAATGACCAATCCTTATTAAGTGTTCGTAATGTTATGAATTAAACTTATTAAATGTTCACAATTTTATTAATGGACCTAGTTTCTTGTCGATATGTTTATCTTTGAACCTAAAAACATTCTCAACTTTTTTTCATAAACCTGATTCCATGTTAATAGCATTATGCTTGGACCTAGTTGCATGTCCAAATTACAGGTGAGGGACTAATTTCATATCCTTAACATAATGTGCCAACCTGTTTCTACTTATACATTATTATGATGTTATATATTGATATTTATTCATATGTTATGATTTCATGTATTTTTGTCTTTATTTCCTTTTGTTTCATGACTTATGAACTGCTAATATTTATTTCATGCCTCATGAGAATTATGTTTGATATATAGATATGATCTTCAAAATTTCATCTCGTGTTCTCGTACCCTTATGTTCATATTATTCATACACATTTACCTTATTTACAAAAAACTGAGAATTATAGATCACCACAATATTATGTTTCCTCTCACCATGTTATGAAGGAATGTTTTAGTAAAATAATAAAAGGGGAAGTTCATTATTGTAGACATTGATGATCTTTCACCAAGATAGACTATTTTTTCCACTAGATTCAAAATAAACTAAACTATTACAGTCCTCATGGACGTAAAATTATAATATAGTGAATATTCATAATAATTTGTTTAATATTAATGTAGGATAAGCCTAGGTAACAATACTAGAAGTAAAGATGTCTCTGATACTGATTCAAGTGCAGCATGTCCTTGATTTTCATTCACCTCGGCACAAAAATCAAAAAACAAATCCATAAGGTTCTACTCAGTACTAGACTTTGGAACATCTTTTGTGTATGTCCTCTTTATCATTACATGACTGACATCATTTCTATTACCAATTTTATATGTAATCTCATAGTAAATAACTATAGATATTTGTCCAATCATTTTGTACTATGATTCAATTCAAACTATGAAAAAATATACATGACTCACTTATTGCCCATAAACCCAAAAAAACTATACCCATATAGGTAATGCATCTAATAATGCAAATATTTTACACCATTACCAATATCAAGATCTCTTTTTGGGTAATTCCACTCACGAGAACACAACCTCATCATCTCATATTCAATCATGCTATATTCTATCATATAAAATACAACAATTTTGATTTATGATGGAACGTAATAGATTTTATAGATTATTCCTTGATCAGGTAGTATTATTATTAGTAAAAAATTCAATATCACTTTCAACACTTGAGAGGCCATCTCCTAGGATTATGACAATACAAACTCTACACCATTCAAATTAAATCCATTGAGTGGTGCTTCTAATCCTGATAAGTAATGTAAAAAATTTGTATAGTAACAAACTATCCATAAAAACCTTGTATTTCATAGACATTCTTGGGATTATCCTATGTAACCATTGTTATCAATTCCTTTAGGTAAATTAATAATATTTCCAACAAAATAATATTTCCCCATTGGTTATATTTTTCAATCCATAAGTTACAGTTTCTATTCATATAATAAATATAGTCCTCTCCCAGTGTATTCAATGTAATCCCAATTAGAGTGGAATGATCTCTTTGAATATGAGAATACACCAAGATTTCAACTACAAAGAACACCATGGAGAAATTAAGATAGAGAATGCCTATCATATTCATCAAATAAAATAATACAAAAGTCATATTTGTAAGACCGAATGGCATAAATAAATAAAATTATATTCCTTATATTATATGAAAACATGAATGAGGAATATATGAAGTCTTTAATAAAACCTGATGAAATCATAATATCAGTAATATCATTATGAAAACCCTAACCCCTCTGATAGGGTCAAAAATTATATATGCCACGTAAGGGGTATAATTTCTATATTTCATACTTATTTATCTTCTGATAATCCATGAAAAGCCTAAGGGATATTTCTTACATCATAGAGATATAGACTAGTGATCCCTAGGGAGAAGAATTGGGACATATAATAACATTATCTTCTAAAATATTAAGTTTCCTCTTGAGATTAATCAAATAAATAGTATCCATCCTATAAGGATGAATGGATAAATGATAATCTTCATAAACTAGCTGAAAATTAAACTCTTCCTATCTCTCAAGACGCAGTCATAAATATTCAAAAGGGAAAATATCCATAAACTGATAGACTACATGAGGGGATATAGTCTAGTGTAATACATGATCATTCATAAAATGGATTTAAAACTTTTGTGTTCACTCAAGGAAGTACAAGATACTATTTTCTAGCTTTACCTACATAGACATCCCAGTCACCCTTTTCAATTTATGTGACATTCTCTAGTAATGTAAACAACACCATTTAGTGATAGAAATCCACATAGGCATTATTCTGAACCGACCAATCCATCCATTTAATTATATCATAGCTGGTCATATTGAGGAAGAATAGGCCTGAAAAGAATCATTCGCTCCCTACCTCAATAGGATAATCCTTTTAGTGGAATATAGTATTAGAATGTACACCCAATGGTGTATCAATAATCATATTTCTACTAGAAAACAATAATAAAGACCATGTCTCTCCAAAACAGGAACAAATATGACAGAATATGAGGCAGTTGTTTCAAATTAATAAGAAACGATAAAAAATTATACTATAATAATACCTTTATAAGTTGATTTCTGACACTCTACTCCTCTTCTATAAGATACAATGAAAACATTTAAACCGATTAATATATATGTATAACACCCTCACAACATGTAGTGGTCCTCTATTCTAGAGAAGCATATCAGAAGACAATATACCATGACCATGTACTTCTCTTATCCTTAAATAATTAGTAGTACAATAGTTGAATTCCATGATAGGTGCTAGTAATATGTCTCCTAAAGGTGCAGCGAGTGCTGATCCTCTACAACATGGAACATATGGTATGTTCATGGATAAATGCTATATATTTTTCACTTTTTCTAAAATTGTCACTCGACGTGTCTATTAGGACACTAGGGACATTTATTCCAGGGCTTCTCACTCTAGGGACAAGCCACGTAACTGTCTTTGAGTGTCAACTAGATACCACTTCTCACACATTCATTCTTAATGTTTTCCTTCCAATTGCTCTTCAAAAAACTACCCTTTCTAGGTTGTCAACAACCAAGGATCACAATGTTTCATTCACTCATGAATTTCTCATTGATGAGATCCAGTTTTACTAAATCAGATTTGGTAGTCAACTAGAGGTAATTTTCCTGAGAATTAATTGGATTCCATATAAAATCTTCATGAAGTCTTGGTTTTTCTACCTCATTTTCTATATATGTAAGATCAATGTTCTGTAGCTTAATAATATGAGATGAATTGTACATATCTATCAGATAACCATATAATAAGATCATAAATTCTGTAGATCAATTGTTCCTTAGAGTCTTATTGAATAAGTAGTTATAGAATTTGAACTAGAAATCCATGCTAGTCACTTCCTGATATTGAACTTCTTGGTTCATGATATCCAACCAACATTTTTTAGATCCTAAAATCATATGTTTATTGAGATCCACTATCCTACCCAGAGGTGTCACAAAATTATTGATGATTTACATAATTGTATCGAGCCATACCTCTGTAGCCTATTGTTCACCATCTATTAAAAATGTAGAATGTTTTTAATACTAAAACATCCAATTCAAATATCCCATATAAGTGGAAGAGCGTGAAGATTTATATATCTTCTACAAAATTTGTAAAAAATAATCGTGAAATTTTACATCACATCCTACATCAGGAATTCATATTGGTTTTGTAAGTGGAAAAAATAGAGGAATAACTAGAAGCTCAAGGACCACTGACCCATGAACAAGATCATAATTGACCTCCTATAATATGAATACAGGATGTCATCATGGAATTTCTCAAAAAATTGTTGATACATGTCTATGATACTAATTTTTGATGTTCTATTTAGGATTTCACTTAAACAGTTAACTGGACCATTGGGCCACATAGACGTTATCATGCCACCCCATATTCCAAAGGATACTAAATTATAGTGAGGTACAAGGTTGTGTTTGTGGGTTGACATTTTCCTCTGATAAGACAAGCACAATGGGATAATCCAGAAATAACTATACAGTGGAATCATATAAATAATAGAAGATAGAGTGGAATCATATATACAAAATTGATATAGTGTCCCACTATAGTGAAAGCATTATATAAACATCAAAAATATAAATATTGATATAAAATGTAAACTGAATCATATACAAAAAATTATGATATCATGTATCTATATAATAGGGGAAAAATGTATTAATAGAAATAAGCGATTAATGCAGTACACAGACTAAAATAGAAAAAAATCCAATATCAATCCAAATATACCCAATGCCTGACCAGTAATATACTACCATGATACCATAATATGTTAGGAGATCATTCACATATCTGTAAAGGGATTTTCCCACTAACTGACATCAAAAAGTATATAGTTTTCCTAGGAACCACCATTTTCCTAGATAGGTTTTGAGATAATCATTGTAGGCCACCACAAACGGTGTACATAAATATCTAGTACATGTTTATTATATGGAAGTGTGAAAATATAATAGTGAAAAGAAATATTGGTGACTTTAAATGGGTCTGAACTGGTTCCTAGAAGAAAATCATGTGGGAAAAACCTGTATTGGCCCATGCGATTATATATCTTACCAAGTGTGAAGGGTCCCAATGTCCTATATCACATGAGTAGGGGACATCATGCCCAGCTTCACAGTATAGTGTCTCCAGGACTAGTATCATCGAATTGGGTTTCCATTCCTAATACCACATAATAGGGGACACCATCACCATTATCACCACAATATAACAATTCATTCCCATTATGAATGTATAGGGTCTCCATATCCAGTATCAAAAGAATAGTTTATCCATTCCCATTACCATATCACAAGGTATTCCATTCCCACACACACACAAAGATAAATATATATATATATATATATATATATATCACAAGGAACGTCATTCTAGAATTGTATCATAAGGGATGTCATTCGACTATTGTAGCACTCTACTACAAGGGATGATATCTTTATATCACATCACATATGGTCTCTATGCCTGTATAACATAAATATAAGGGACACCATTCATGTGACACATTTATAAAGGGTCTCCAATACTGTATAAATTTTGTTAATTGTATCCATTCCCATATATAATTATATAATAGGAATAGTAGTCATGATTTCCATTTACCATAATTAACGGGGGACACCATGCCCAATATAATTCATACTTTAATTATCATTCAAATATGATTCACTATTATTAACCTTCTTTATCATAAGGGAGTAATAATTTTTCATTTTATTGGTTTATATGGTTATAGAATATATATTACATTGAATTATTTATACTAGTTAATGGATTTAAGCATTAATTTCAACTACATTTATACATTATAAATATGATATAATCATTTACATGTAAATATAATAAAACTAATTGGGGGTTTTGGATATAACTCATTAGGAGACAAGTAGGAATATGAAGTCCAGACCGAAAGGGAATGATCACTCTGAGTTAGAAGAACATAATATGAATTGGGTTCTTAAAAGTCATTAGGTTCCAATAAGGACAAACAATTTAATATAGGTGTATTTTAAATGAATATTGTAGTGAAACTGGAATGTGAAACACATCACATACTATAATACATCAATATTTTTTGGGATAAATACAGGTGCTCCTACGTTAATCTTTCATTACTCTCCATGACTAGAATTGTTCATTCTTTTGTCCTAGACTGAGTTAAAATAGAATAATGGATTAACACAATGAAAATATGGCATAATAACCTACACCAAGAAAACAAGGTTAAGAGAATTGAAAATCGACAACAATGACTATGGAATAAATCACATAGAAGTGGACTTCCAAAATGACATACATATCTGAAATTGTAGGTCAAATTGAGAAGAGGATCCACTGACTTGCTTTAGGATTCCTTTTTTACACCTTCAGTCAAAAGAAGGGAGGGGTGATTTTAATTCAAAAAAAGGCACGACCTTACCCAGATTTTCAAAACTCAAGATAGTTAATTACATGGAGTGTAGGTTATTTACCTAGCATATAATGTTCTAGAGCCTTACAATCTAAAAATCCACCAACATGATGTAAATGGTCCTTTTTAGGATATTACACACCATGAAAAGGTTATATGCCATGTGTTCCAATTACAGGTCATGTAACTATCCTGTAGGTGGCCTTTATCCCCCGAAATTACTTATTCTATAAAAACAATTAGAAAACATACAAACATTAATGTCTATAACAAAAATATATCTTTTAAAGATTTTATACCAAAAAATAAGTGGATCCATACTTGAATGGAAAACTATGTTCTTATATTCTCACCCACAAAGAAACTCATCATCATTTTCTCCTCCAATGGTGGAATATTCTTTGGATAACCATTCTGGCTACTAAGCATTTACATCAGCCTCTAACTCCAAGGTCTGATATTATTACTATTCATTATACCATTTAACTAATACTAAAGAAACATAACCTCCACTTATATCATCTCTTTTATGGTATGTTATGCATATAGGATACTTGTCAAAAGATGAATTAGTTTCTTTCTCGACATCCTCAGGATCAAAAGTATAGGATGAGTCAGAATGATGTCAATAATTCCGTGAAATGTGTAAGGCTCCATGGGTGGAATGGTACCAATAATGTAATAGAAACCAATAGTGTACTGAAAAGACTATCTCTATGATATCAGATTTACTAAAAATAACAATACAATAGCTTAATTTTCCTCTATATCGTACAATGGCCATGTCTGGGTGATACACATAATAAAACCTAATAACATAACTCAAACTATAGAAGGAATCAATTGCTATCAACATTGGATTTTTTTCTAGGATGAGTGGTATAAATTATCTTCATGACCATCTGAACCATCTACAAAGCCTCCTGAACAAGATTAGTACAGAGTATCACTTCATTCCCTTACTCTAAAACAATTAGTGTGAAAGGAATGACCTACCATATAGGGCCTCATAGGGATCCATCTGGATTATCCCCTAAAAGATATTATTTTAAGTAAACTCTATGGGAGGGATATTATTTTCCCCATGAATCACTAAAATATAGGAATCATTATTAGATTATGTACTCCAACAACTATATAGTATGTTCCAAAAATACAGTATTATATGGGTGAAATGTTGTGGACAGATGAAGTTGTGTGCCCATAAATATCAATAACCCCTACCAGAACCTCAATGTTAAATAAATGTCACTATTTGTAATGATAGTATAAGGGAACCCATGTGGTATCATAATATAATGGAAATAAAAATAATCTTATCTCATTAAATAGGAAATTTCCTTGGATAGAATTTATGTTGGATACTTTGGTTAGTCGATCCGTGACTACACAAATTTTTCACTACCTTTTCATGACCTTAGAAAGATAATTACAACATCCATAGAAACATCCGCCCTCTTATATTCAAGATTAGGAAATGGTTTTAACAAGATACTAGGTCACTAGTTTTCCACCATTGCCTATTGATATGTGGAACATGTAATGATAAAACCTAATATAGAACATTTCATCCTTGTCTAAAAATATTGTCTTCACATATCATGATACATCATATAGATACCTAAGTGGACATAACACTGTGAAACATGGGACTCTTGCATCAACTTCTCTATTATAATTTTGGGTATAATGGTTATACTATATATATATACAAGATTTCATCATCATTAATTGTTGAATCTAGAGGCGGGTCCAAAATAGAAATAATCCCCCATATGATATAGCATTCTAGATCTAAAAATTGAATAATAATCATCAATATAGATGTGAATATGTCACTAGTTATGTTTTATATACATACTTTTTTCATGGTCTCAGGCCTCTATGTACATTTTATAAAAGAAATTAACATTCTTCCACCCACTTCTAGGATATTGGAGTACCAGTGTCTGAGTCCTCCTACTAAGAGAATCAATGGTTTAATTACCCTTTATGGGTGTGAAATAAACATTAGAGTCAAAGGACTATAGATATTCAACCCATATTCACTACCTATTACTAAATAAATATGATTTTGAAATACATATTATTCTCTTTTTCTATGTAATCACCAAAAAATTATCTCAAAATAGGTAAATACTCTAATGATATAAGTCATATAAAACATTTCAAATCTCGTGACCATGTGTTATGTAATTATTATAATGAGATCTCATATGTTGCAACCTTTAAAAAATGAATATGTCACACTCGATTGGAAATAATCCTAGTACGACACCTTATTCATCAAAATAGTGTGAAAAGATTCTTCTTGGTAGTGGTAGTATCATGATCGGTGACGATGTAAATATCTTGTTTAGCTGCTAAAATGTTGTCTTTCATTATTATAACCATAAAAACTTATCACCCTTCTTATTAAATCCCATAAGAGGTGATTTTATGTTTCATATTACTGTATAAATGGATCTTTGGAACCATATATCTACAATAAACTATGTAAATCAATGATTATCTTGGGATTCTTCCAGATAGAAAATATCTACCCATCTCTGTGTAAATTGAAACACCTTTCTATGAGAAAATATGACTCAAAATATGATTTTTTTATACATAAATGACATTTTCATGATAGAGAATATATCTTGTGCTCTCTTATTGTGTGAAAAATGATCAAAAGATGAATGGAATGGACTCTTCGAGTATGAGAATACACTAAGATGTCATATATAAAGACCGCCATGATATAAAATCAAATAGGGAAGAAAAAACCTATTCATCAAATTCTTGAGAACGAAAGACACAATTTTAGGACTGAATGACTTGAATAGATACTCCTATTATCAATACCCAACTGTACATTAAATATCATAAGGTCTAACTCAAACATGCTGATAACCCAATCTCCAGTCGATCTTCGATAACACCCTCTCGTTTCTGTGATGGTCAAAAAGTTAATATATGCAGGGCAAGCAGTACTATTTTACCCAGTATGCTGATTTCTCTTCTAGAAATACATTAAAATCATGAAGTTTTAATCTACATTCATGGTGAAAAAAATTGGTGAACCCCATGAAGATATTTCGGGTTACGTAAAACTAATAGCTTCAAATAATTTTACCACATCTTCAGATCATGAATCTCAGTAGTAGGAATCGTATGTGGAAGAATTTGTACTGGTGTTTCTCTAGATACTATCTTGATATTGAATTATACATCTCTCTTTAGGTAGTCGAGAAAATTCTCAATAGAAATTTTATGAACTGATCGATGATAGGAGGTGAATCCTTCTAAGGTAGTCCTTGATCATTCAAAAAAATGATAGAAATTAGGGTAGACACTAAACCAATACCAAGATTCTTTGGTCTAGCTCATTTTACATGGGCATCCCACTCACCCCTGGGAATGTATTATCTACCCTATGGTGACGTAAAAAATACCCACTGATGATAACAATTAAAGTAGGCTTGTTAGGGAACAAACTAGTGAAACCAAATAATGATATAAAAGTTTTTCATCGCAAGGAAGATGTGGTCCCATTGAAATTTATGGCTACCAACCTTGAGAGGATAGTCCTCTCACTAGTTTATTATCATTAATCATATTCCCAAATTTGTATTGTGTGTCATAACGCCTCTAGAAAACTGAAAATAAAAAATCTCAAGGATCTCCCCAATAAGTATCGGTACGATTGAATATGATGAAACTACATTGAATATGATAGAAAATTAAATAGAGGCTACTAGAATAGTATTCCAAGCAGTAGATAACCTGAATCCATAAACATAATGTATAGGATACACTAAATTAATATGGCCTTACTCAATGCCCGGTATTGTACACTAATGACTTCAAGTGGGTTGTATCTAGTGGAATTGTACATACGAATCATGGATACCATGGCCATGAAATAATATTATTCTTCTATGACTAGCAGTACTCTAGCTACCTATGTGGAGATGTTTTAAAAATCCTACTTCTGATGGTGGGGCTAGAAAGGATCCTCTCCCACTCAGAATAGATGGTAAGGTCCTACAAAAAATGTAGTTGATCCCCCAACCAAACATAATATAGGGTCTTGACTAGGTATATTGATCAATATAGTGTCTTATACCTAGGATTTCCATACTAGCTATAAACCATGTAAATTTCTACATGAGTCAAATGGATTTCACTACTCAAATGCAATGTCCAAAATCTCAATTTCTAACGAAGAATAAAACCAATACAATATCTAGGTTCTGAAATACCTAGGATCCCAACATATATTTCCATCATGTTTCACTAATTTATACAATTATGTTTCACTATATTTTATATAAAATCAACGGAAAAAATTTATTGGGAATGAATTGGATTCCTTAGACCAACATCATATCGTCCCTCTTATTCTACATCAGCATCTGTATAAACAGGATAAATGCACTTATGCTTTTTAAAATTAGATGAATGGTCCATAAAATTCATATAAACCTATTTCAGGTTCACACATTAACTAAAATGATCATACATATGTGTCTTAGGTAACAAGTAGTTATAAAATCATGAATGGAAATATCTCCATGCCAATTCCAAATATTGTCCCTCCTCTTTTAGGATATCCCAACAACTTTTAGGATAACCTCAAAGAATAAAGGTAGTGATCATCACTATCATCTCAATATGTGTCACCATGTTTTAGAATATAGACATAACCATTTTGAGCCATAGTTTTGCATCATGTGGTTCACCATCCCCTAAAAATATTTGTCGATGTTGCTGGTGGAACTCATGAGCCAATATTCCCATTGAAGTAGTAGAGAACATAGCTCCATATATCATCTGAATAAGGCATAAAAATTCTATTTGAAATGAGGAAGCATCACCCAAATTATGAATAGGAAGAGGTTACTCATGTGGAAATACTAGAGGTATGAATGGAAACACGGTTCCCACCACATCTAAAGCATCATCATCACCACCCTCATGGCTTATGACAAGGTGATTATGTGGTTTAATTTCTCTTAAATTACTCATCACTTGAAACGATTTCCAAATTATTATGTACAATAATACATTTTACATAAAAAATTCCTCAATATGGTCTGCCATATTGTCTCAAGTGTGCCTCCACATATTCTATAGGATATCGACTAACAATGAAGGCTTAGGGTGTGTCCATATAGAGACTATATTCACTATTCAGAGTAGAACAGCTTCATAATAACATTATAACAAAATTGAAGAATCATATAAATATTATAAAATTATAGTGAAATAATTTAATAACAACTAAATAATTAACCCCCTTTAGTAGAATCATGAAATAAACATCCATGAACAAAATAATGAAAAAATACATAAACTGAATCATATAAAAAAATTGTTTATTTAATGTCTCAAAATAGGGAAAATGTATACATTGAAGTAGTTTGTTAGTAAAGTACATGGAATACTAAATATAAAAATGCTAAAAATTTATCCATCCATCCTGATCTCTAGTTGGTCATATACCACTCTGATCTCATCAAAATTAATTCATGAAGTCACGTATCTACAAGAGGATGCTTCCTCGTATCTATGATTGTAAGAATATTTTCTTCCCATGTACCGTCAGTGGCAGTGATAGGGAGTCAAATAAACACAGAAGTCCACCAAAAACTGTGTATATAAATATATTGTTTATATATATTACATGGAAGTGTGGAAATATTATAATGAAATATAGTAATAATAATTTTAAATGAGTGAATTTTGATTTCTGATGGGAAATGATATTGACACTTCCTGCTTCAGACCATGATGGGATATCTATAAAAGGTATAAAGGGATGTAACCACATAAATTAAAAGAGTAGGATACATCAAGACCATTATCATATATAGATACACCATGATCAGTGTCACAAAATTAGGCCTTCAAGCCTGATATCACAGAATAGATGACACCATGATCTGTATCACATATATAAGGGATGCAATGCTCAGTATCACAGTATTGGGTCACCATTCCAACTATAATTTCACAGGGGACATGATTCCCATATATTATAACAATATTATGGGGGACATCATTCATGATATCATATCACATTGGTCCTCCAAGCCTGTATCATATAAATATAAGAGAATCCATTCCTGAATTACAATAATAAAGGGTATCCATTATCGCATCTAATTTATAATGTTTCTCCATGCAAATTTATTGTTATAAACCATGAATAAGAGTCATAATACCCATTTACCATAATTAATGAGTGTAATTATGCCCATTATAAACTAATGTTTAGTTATAAATCAAATAAGCTTTAAA
Organism: Viscum album; assembly: GCA_963277665.1. NCBI lineage: Eukaryota > Viridiplantae > Streptophyta > Magnoliopsida > Santalales > Viscaceae > Viscum > Viscum album. Next base: position 2,101,025,163 of record OY728140.1, on the reverse strand, counting down.
ACTATTGACATTCTTTCTAAATAGTCATAACATCTGTCCATTTTATTGGGTGTCATTGTTGTACTAATAAAATTCATTTCAATTCACTATAATTGATTAGGTGTTAACTTTGAAGTAACAAAATATTCATAAACTATCAATTTGATAGAATTATTTACATGTGAATAAAAACACACCATAATGGAGTTTGTCTATATGTCCTTAGAATCCAATTAGTCATATGTTGGGAACTCCCAAGGGATGGCTCACATTGAGGAGGATGACCTAAAAAAGAATTGGGTTCTATTATGTAATTAGGTTCCATGAAGGAAAACTAATTTAATACATATTAAATTTAATGGAAAATCATATTTAAACAGACATATGGATCATATCACATATTATATAACTTCATTACCCAAAGGGATAAATACTAGACCAACAAGATCATAGACATATCCATCTCCAAATCAAGTATCATCCCGTGATTTGTAAATATCGACATAAAATAGAATAGTTGTTCATTTACCTAAAAATTTTTCATAAGAAATAGAACTACGATAGTGTCATAAAATAATGTAAAATTAATAATGGATCATATAGAGTGAATCACCTACCTACATTTTTCCAACGTGACAAACATATCTGAAATGGTAGTTCAAATCGAGAAACAACACCAAATACTTTATTTAGGATTTATTGGGTTCTCTTACAAGATAAATAATGGAGGGTGACATCTTTCATGAAGAAGGTATGAACAACATCTTATTTTAAATAACAAATGTCTGGAAATTACATGTTATGTTGATGATTTACTTATAGCATAATGTTAAGGATACTTCTACTTGAATATCCACTACAAGACATGAATGGTCATGGCCATGAAATTATACATCATGTAAGGGTTACAGAATATGTATTCCTTTTTAATGATATATAACTACCCTGTAGATAACCATCATTCCCTTTTTTCCTTTACTGAAAAAAAACCAAAACATGTCCTTGCTCTAGGGTCTCAATGAAAAATAGAACATTATGATTATTTCAATTGAAAATTAATTTGATTTGTACATAATGGGAAAATGTGTTATTTCATACAATTTCTCAACCACTCTCTCAAGTATTATTAGGTTTATTTGATGTTTTGTTTAAATTTATGAATTTTAACACTATTTTATCATACTACTTCGTAAACAATATTTTTAGAGTAGAATTTTTAGAAAAAATGTAGTTTATATTATTAGGTAATATTGACACCCTATTTTTCCATTGTTCAGTACCTCAGAATTATTCTAGATTTTAGTTCAACGCAAGGGATAAGGTCCTTGAGTTGATTGATTTATTTCTAAAAGGGTTGCATATTTGGATTAGAACAACATGGGTTACCAGAACATTCTTTTTGTAATTTTATTGAGTCGATTTGGTCATTTATTTTTATTAATCTAACAACACCATTTAGTTTCATTTATAGAGAAATCATAGTATTAAATTATTATTATACTAATCAATTTTTCAACTTCATTTTTCATGGGCTTCAAATTTAATTATATATATAATTTCTAATATTTTATATACATTTTTCATGAAGGTAAATTCTCCACATTATATTCCTTACATCATAAGTTCTACCAAAAAGGATATTTCATATGAGGAGGCATTCTTGAGGTCCATTAGTGACTTTAATCATTGACATGAGGGAGAAATGGGTCAAATACATTGCACTATCCATCAATTAAATTAGTAGATCAATATAATAACTTAATACTATAACATCTAGTATGGTTTTAAGTATTTTAATTGTTTGGGAAGTACTGAGGGATAATTAAACGATAAAAGAAATAATTCATGAGCAAGAAACATAAAAGAAAACATAGTATCAATGTTTACTATTATTTTCAAATACTTTAGACTATATATTTCTATGGATGATGTGAATGTCCCTGGAGGAAATTTATATTCATGGAGTGCATTATACGTATAAAAATTTAAATATTCATCCAAAATATGTCTAAAATAATATCCTATTTTTTGCGATGATTATGCTGCATCATGTTATGGTGAATTCTGTTTGGGTTTTTGGGGTTGTCTGCGATGAATGTTCTCTTTGAATTAAAAAGGATAGGAATAATTTCAAATGACAATATAATAGTATTTGAAAAATCTATGACATGAATGGGAAAAGGAATGACAATATGACATGTGGGCCTCTCATAATGATACAATACGTACTTGTAAAATATTTCGAAGTCATTATAAATGTTCTTTATAGGCTTAAAACCAAGAAAAAATCCTCAGATTGTGTTGAAATTAAATGAAAACAACTACCGATTGATTTCTAAAATGTATAAACTATTACAACATCAATTAGAGTTACAATTTTATATGTATGATGGAAAATGTTTTTTTTGTGTTTTAAACTCTAAAATGCAAATTTAATGGTCAAAATCTTACACAATAGCCTATGATTTTAATGAAATAATAGGATACAATTATATTAATGATTTTTTGCATCGTAGAACTAGAAAAAACATCCATTTTATGTGTTGTTTCCTCATAATGAATCAGTAGGTTGACTATCAAGATATAAATGTATTTTAAAATATCTATTAAGGGTTTTTTACTATGATAATGATCATAAAGTGATATAAAATCATATTATTTTTTATATATTTTTTAAAATTGAGGAACTAACATCTCATAATACAATGTCGTTCTTTTTATTGGATATATGTAAACAAATTTTAAGAAAACACTATAACCTATGTGTAATAGATAAAAAAAATATTATGCAATAATATTTCAGTAAACTAATTTTTTTTAAATATTTTGGGATGTGTATAGGTTATCAGACTGTCTATCTAATGAATGGTGTGTAAGAAATAAATTTATATATATTTTTAAAATAAAAAAGATGCTGTGAAAATGTTCCTTGTGGGGTAAAAATAAATAAAATGGACATATATAAAGTCAAATCATAGGATGATGATTGTAGATTCAACTTTAAATCTTATTAATAGATGCATATTTATCTGATTTATAGTTTTTTGTAGAGGATAATAAAATAATTTTTAATTTTTTAAAACACTAAAATGTTCTTGAAATTGTAAAAGATATATAAAATAACTTCTTAATGGTTTCAAATCACTGAATGAATATTTATTTTTTTAATAAAATTTATGAACTGAATAATTTTTTATATGAGTTAAGGTATTCTCAAGATTCTTGTAAATACAATTTTTTCATTTAAACAAAATAAAACATTGATGTGAAAGTGAAAAGATATACTATGAAACCATATTGGTGTAAAATCCTATGAAATCCATATTTGAATATGTTGGGACATGTATGAGTAGATTTAACATCACTCTGACATGTAGTGTCCTTGTAATGTCTCAATTTACTGATCCTAATGATATAAAATTATTAAAAAATGTGCTAGGGGTCAAAAAAAAGTACACATCATAAGAGAATCATAAAATCATAAAAAAATTAGTTTTTAATTTTTTAACATATGAAATGAATCCAAATCAGTCCATGTATTTTTTTTGAAACATTCTATAAACACAATTGTGTTTATTAAAACTCAATATCATTTGTGTGATAGGAAAAATCATAGAAAAAAATCTCCTATTACTGTGAAAACATAAGAAATCGTTATTGAATTATTTTTTAGTTGTATGAGTATACATAATTTAAATGCAATGTGTGAAGTTATTAGAATGACATAATAAGTAGTTTCAAATGATATGAATGCTTTTTAAAAGGTGTGTTTCATGGGGTCAAAAAATAAGAAATTGGCCACAATGTTTAATTAAATCATTGATTAATGAGAATATATTTATTTTTGTTATGATTCCATATCATTCCCTTTTGGTTTTTTTATGAATGTCCATAATCAAAATTATTCTCTCTTAAGACACTAAAACATGCATATTGTGGTTAGACCCCAATTAGACGACCTTATATGGAATGAAATCATAGAAAAAAAATTAATTGAATAATTTTATATGTGTATTAGTAGACTAAAAATAGTTCTATGTGTGATTTTATTAGAATTACTTAATAAAAAGTATAATTATATATTTATGGATATAAAAAAAATTCATAGAGTTTTGAAACTATGAAAATCAGCTCAAATTAGAGATAAATCATCAAAAATGGTTTTATATTAATGTTTTAAATAGAGAATCATAATCCATGTCAATCTAATTTAAAATTTAAATGGTTTTTTAAAATGAATTTTTAGTGTTCTAAATCACTACAACATGCATGTGACTGTGAAAATCATATCTAATTACCTAGGATTGGTACATAATCATAGTAATAAAATCAAATAATTATTTTTACTATTTATGAATGTAATTTATGTCAATGTGACATGAGTTGTGGTAAACATGTCATAATGGTAGTTTTTATTGAAATGAATGTCTTGTAAAATGTGAATTAAAGGTTAAAACCAAATAAAACAACCTCATCATTGATTAAAATTATATGGGAATTGTTATAGATTTATTTTCATAATGTATGAAGTAACACTATATTAGTCAAATTGGAGGATTTCCTAGGCAGTTCATAAATGAGTTTTTATTGTATTAAAATTCTATTACATCTGTGTGCTAGTAACAAGAATATATAATTACCTCATATTGACAATAAATCTTAGGAAACCTATAATTTAATCATTTTAATGTCCAAGAGTAGACAAGGCATCAATATGATATGTTGTGTGATTTAATTATTGAGTAAGAGGTTTTTAATTGTATTAGTTTCTCTAATAATATATATTAGGGGGTTAAAACCATGAAAACAACCTCAATTTGTCATTATATCATAAGAAAATTACCATGTATTTATTTTTAAAATTTATGAATCAATACCACCTAAATTTGAGGGTAGTTTCCTAAAAATTCTCATAAATGCATATTTATTTTCCTCAAATATTAAAATATACATAAATGGTAAAAATCATAGAAAATAGACATTTATTAGAGATAAATGAAAGTAAGTCCATTTTTTGTATCATTTGAGATGTGTGTGATACGAAATAACATTAATAGGATTTATATTATGCTTGAAATGATTAAATATGCAGTTTTTAATGACTTGGAATAGGGGTTCAATAACTATAAAAAGACCTCACACTACAATGAAATCATATTACATTCACCATAGAGTTTTTTGAATTTAAAACTGATACCACTATAATAGTTGAGGATTTTTTAAAATGTACTCAAGAGAATTTTTTGTATCTTAATACATTCTAACATGTGTTTAATAATTGAAAACATAACTAAAGACCTCATTTTGGCATGGAATAATAGTCACACCATAGTTGGATTATTTTTTAAATGTATTAGAAATCAATATCTCAATTTAATTATAGTTGTTCTTGGAATGAACAATTTACTGGTTTTTATTAATATAAAGGTCATAAATAATTTTAATCATTAAGTGAAAACCAAGAAAATAAAGTTGTCTTAAAAATTAAATTTATTTTTATATATAAATCTATTTTTGAGTTGTGATTTTTTATTTATATATTAATTTGTGGATATTATGTTCTAAATGTTTTATCTATGATATGATATATTATGGGTATAATAACTTATGTTTTACATCTAAAAGACAAATGTCATTTTAAAAATTAATAATTTATTATATATATATTTGTTTCCATGTTCCACTTCATAATTGTTCTGATTTTTATTGTAGGTCTAATCCATGAAACCCTTTAGAAGGCTTTCATTATGTATTGTAGAAATTGAGATATTCTAAAAAATTATAACTGACTTTACTAATATTATTATTTATTTTGTGTATTCTTCATTTATATTGTATTTGTTTTTGTTAGTATGATGACTATGTGGATATATTCTCATATTTTTATTCTTATAATGTGGGTGGTTTGATGTTGTGGATGTGGAGAGATTGACATGATGATCATGGGTTCATGATGGATGATGGGAATATTCTATATGTATATGATAAATGAGCTTATTACTGATAGATTAAGAATAGATATATGATTAATGTTTTTGTATATATCATTTATGGATGTAATTATATGTTTATCACATAAATATATATTTTAATTTAATAATATTTAGATTCAATTTATGTCAAATTAATTATAAAATTTTTTTATTTAAAAATAGTACTATTAATTTCTATAAACTACCACTATAGGAAACCATCACAACTATAAATAGTGGTTATTATTTTATAAAAGTATTCTTTTTTCTCTCTCTACTATGATGGTTGATAGAAATTAAAATAAAATAAAAATCGTACTAAGGAAAAAAGGTACTTAATGAAAAAAATTACCGATTATTGAATATAAAATATACCGCTATATGTTTAAAAATAATATATATATTAAAGAACAATAAAAAAATTGAAACATTCAGTAATTTATTATTGATCCATAAATGCATAAACATTTATATAGCCCCCAATTATTTATTTTGTAGTTAGTTAATCCACTGCTAGTTGGATATATAATAGAAACTAATACATATATTTTTATAGTGCATGAATTGAGAGTGTTTATCACAATAAAAGGAATGAATCACCAACATCACTAATATAATGAAAATTAATTAAAAAATTAAAATGAAGAAATGACAAAACAAAACAACTCTATCTAAAGGGAACCTTAAACAGGGAAAATTGGATCCACTTATATAAATATGGCCAGGATGCTCTATGGTTACTCTCTTGGGCTTGTAGAGTTCCACGTAGATAGATCATTGTTTAATGATTCTTACACTTGGGTTTTGTTATGAACATTATTCAACTACCTAAGATCATACACACTCAAATTATGAAATTTTTTATTTATTTTTATGAGTAAATATAATGTAACTACCTCTCATTGTTCTTTAAATAATATGATTCACTAGATCCCGACATCTAATATTGCATAATAGTAGGCATCAAAATCTATTGTTCATGTTTTTTTAAAATGGAGTGTGAGGTATTCATCTAATGCATGGATCACTATGGACTAAAAGACATAGGATTTTTTTGAGACCTATATACCTGTTGAAATAATTCATTGGGTAACCTCTATAATTGGTGTCTCATTGATAGGTGTCCATCCAAGGGTCCTGTTATTTCCGCATTCCCTATCTCAATGATAATTCACCTCGCCTGAAATATCTCAGATATGTCCACAATTCAAGATTCTCCCTGATTCATTCATGTGAGAGATGATATGGATTGATAATATAAGATGTCATCAATCAATGGTCAACTCAAGGAACCGAGCAGTTTAAGGGAACTCATTGATTAGTCTTCATAAAAAACTCTAGAAACTCAAAGGTGGACTTATGTCATAGATAAATCATCGACCTTCATGCTACAATGATTTGGATACTATGAAATCAGACACTAAATTCTTTGAAATCATTATTGATGAATACTGGTGTTAATTTTTATTTATTAAGCTCTATAACAAACATTACATCCTTGAAAATATAATCCTCAAGCATGTACGATTGGTTAATGGAGAAGAAAGCATTAAATGTATTTGTGAAGGTGAAAGCAACACAACATATTTCCATTACTGCATTAAATAGAGAAGGTGAACTTTAAGGACCAAAAAGGTTATAGATGATGGATCCCACATGGATGATAATGATGTGTTATGTGCCATTGAAATTTCACACTTCAATGATGTTCTTGTATGCTCAAACTGATGAATGCATGAAGGGTATCTAGGGGGTTCTGAAGAGATTCTAGATTATGTCCCCCCCAATATACTTCCAATAACAGGAATATGATATTTGAGGATGAGATGGACTACTGTAAGGTCTTTGAAGCAATTAAGGGTGTTAACTAGGAGAGGGAACATGGAAATGATGGGTTTTTATGTGTAGTTTTTAGAGGATACTGGAACCTTGTTTGGAATGAGCTGGTTGAGGGAACGATGAATTTTATGGATGTGGAATCCTGCCTCTAGTAGTTTATGCCATGACATTGGTTTGCATCCCCAAAAAAGGACCCCTAACTCCTATTCTATTATAGGACTTTGGGCTTCTGTTATATTTCTAATATATTGCTACCAACTGTAATCAACATTCATCCCTCTATGCATATTCTCTAGTTTATTTCTCCTAAAAAACTTATGTTTTTCAAGGGTAGATAAATTTATGGTGTCATTATTGTGGCATATGAACTGATATGTGACATCAACCATAAGAAACATGGTTCAGAAATGGAAATCAATATTGATATGGAAAAGGATTTCGATAGAGTTGAATGGAGATTTACTCATATATTATTTTTGAGGATGGAATTCATCTCTTTGGTATCTGATATCATTTTCATATTCTTTTGATCATCTTGGATATCTATCTCACTATTAGTAAAATTCCATGGATTCTTCAAGAATCTATGTGGACTTAGGACAAGAGACCCTATTTCTCTTATCATTTTCTTTCTCACTCGAGACACCCTCAGTCAACCCATCAATAAGAGTATCTCTAATTATGATGTTCTCTATTATCGATATTGGATACACTCATTCATCATTTCCCACCACATGTTTATAGATGACTGGATTATTTTTATGAATTCTATAAAAAGATCTATTTGAGGTATCTGAAATATCCTTGATGATTACTATAAGCGGAGCGGCCAATTGATCAATCGCACAAAGGGAAACATCAATATTTATAATATATGTTCATATAAGAATGTAAAACCTCTTTAATAGGTCTAACTGTATATCATGGTATCTTCCCCAATAAATATATAGGTTTTCACATATCTCCTAGAAAATAAAACTTTAATCTCATTGATTATACCACCAAAAAAATAGTGACATAGTAGTGAATCGAAAGAACTGATATCTTTTTTTAGTATGAGAATATATCGAGTTAACTATGTTCTCTCTTAAATTATAATTCCCATCATCTCTATCATTATACTTCCAATGTGATTCGTATCCAACAATGATATAATTTTTTCTTCATTATTTTTTTTGCAAACTAGGACAAAAAACAACATTGTGCATTGTGCGAGTGGCTAGATATGCGAACAAATGGGAGAGGGGTCGATATAAAAAATATCAAGGACTTAGTTTATTGCATGGATTAAAACATGCATGGAAATACATGGATAATATAACTACTAGGGGGATGAATATGGATGATTATTTAATGGGAAACATGAGCTATGTGGAGGGGATTCATTCCATAATTTGGTCTGAGTATTTATTCGATAATCAATTCCTTCAACAAAAACTCTTGATGGATCATGTGGATAGGGGACATTTTTTTTTGGTTTCACAACTGGGTTGGCTCAATGATTGGGATTTTTTGGATTCCAAATTTTGATGTCACATTAATATATTTATTAAGGATTGTTTTCACAACCCCCTCCCACCAAAGATGCCCCTCCTGAGATGGATATTGTGAAAGGGAGATAATGACCCCCCCGAGTCCCTCCCCTAGTAGGCCCCGGAGTGGCGACTAGCACCAAGAGTATGAGTTTTCACAAATATGGGGGGGCATTACCCTTTTTATTATTTAAGATTGGGAAATAGGAAGAGTCAAACACAAAAAGAAAAAGGAACAAGTAAATGAAAATAAACCCAAAACCACACCCATATGAATGTTTTATACAATACTGAAACAAATGTACAAGTACACGAAAAGATCCAAAGTACGATACCAAAAAAAGAAAGCAAAAACTACAATGTGAAAAACACTAATGACCAAATAGCAAGGTCCTACACAATCCCTAAAGTCCTCCTGAAACCCTAAAAGTAAACGTAGGGTGAGAATACAAGTATACCCAGTAGGGAAACCTAAAACTCTATTGCACAGGTGTGGAGACATCCTAATTCCATGTGAGAAAACAGAAGGAACCAAAGCATAGCAAGGAATCTATCTACCCAACCATATAAGCCACACTCACCAAATATCGCAAGTCAATAGAGTATTATAGTAATATTATCGTAGTATGGTTACCCCACACCACCTTCCCACTGAATACTTCTCATTCCCTCACGCCTAATGCTCTGATGATTCCCCCTCATTTTGAGCTATTGCAGAAAACTGTCCATACGAAGATCGAGCTAGTGCTGCAACCTGGCCATATGAAGCTCATAGTATCCTGCCGGCATTCAGTCGTCCGCCATTATACTATCCCGTCGGCACTCAGTCCTCGGCCATCACCACATCTCATCCCAAAGACATTTGGGAAACACATAACATCTCATCACGAAGACACCTGGGAATATATCACATCCTCATCTTGAAGACTCTTGGAAAACATCTATCGTAACCTACCCAAACGATCTTGGGCAATAGAACCTGGAAGAGGGAGCACAGGGACGAACAGTAACCATCCATCCTTTAGATGTTTCAGAATATCACCCCCCATCCCACGAGTGTTCGACATGGAGTTCTCAACATAGGTGGGGTGCGTAAAGAAACATAAAACGTATAGATTTATATAATTATATCATCCACTCAACCCATCCAAAGGCTTATACACAAAATATATGATCACATGTCTCGACACTGCTACCTCAAAGTTATGCAGATAATAAACAGCCCCAAACCCCATTAAGCTTTTCATGTTTCAATAGTTTTAGTTAATCAGTTCCTTGACTACTGAGCAACTAACAACAACCAAACCAGATCAATCATTCGTAAAACATATCCCTGCCAACCACAAATAATGTTAGGCAAAACACAAGCAACACAAAAATATTTTCTTTTATCAGCCAATCAATTCCATTTATTTTTTGTATTTAATCAATTACCGTTCCCCACAATTTCATATTTAACTCTTCCAATTTTATACATATGCACAACCCATCCCTGTAGCCCTACTGCCAACCACCATAACCACAAAAACATTGGAAACAAATCCTATACCACATAATCATCCCTTCAATACCATTTACCATAGATTCGTTTCCCATAAAAACCATATCATACACGCCAACCCACAACCAAGCCAACTGCAGCCCTGCTTCTCACCCATTCCACAAGAACCCACATAACACCCCCTTCAAATAATTAAACCCCATCCCGCACCCACAAAATTAATTCTTTCATTTAGTTTAAATGGGGTGATCATTCAGGGGTTTCATGTATTCATTTAATCATCCATCTTTACATGATTAACCAATTTCAACATTCTATGAATCTCCATCCACAAGACAATCTAGAAAAACATGGCAACATTTAATTGCGCAATCAAAGGCCCCCAATGACCATGATTTTTAGTAGGCATAAGCCTATTCAAATAACCACATAATCAAAGGATAAGAATTGAAGGAAATCAAACAACAATATCAAAAAAATATCCCCAAACCAGTTATTTAACCAGTTATTATCTTTATTTACTGGTTCAACTTTATCTCATGAAAACAAGAGGATACCCACCCTGCATGATGAACCAAAGAGATAGAGACGAAGGTATGATCCCTACTTGAACAATATTTTATGTCCTTCTGCGAGAACAACCACCATAAGGATTTTGATCACTCCTCTCGACGACTACGTCCTCCCGTGGATGCTGTGGCACAACTGCACTAACAACCAAGAGAGACTCCATTAAGGTTTAAGTTTTTACTTGGAATAGCACTCCATGGAGTAACATAAAGATGAGATCGATGAATGAATAATAATGGGGTACAACGTACCATTAAGATGGATTTTATCGAAGAGCTTCATTCTCGTCAAATATCAGCAATCTCCTCGGTAGGAAATTGTGAATAGGAAGTCGAAGAAAGAGGGAATGAACTGAGGTGAACGACGTTATCCTCGTCGACATGATCCTGCAGCCACCGATAGATCGACGATCAGAGTCTTGATGAAGAAGATAGGAGGAAGGTTGTTGGGTCATCCGGTAGCATCGTCGTGTGGAGAAGAAGAGGGGTCCATAAATAACACGTGACCCTCTCTAATATAGGCAACGAAATGGTAAAACATTATGCATCATGTATTAATGAATACATGACGTGACCATACAATTGTTACGTTGTTTGACTGGTCAACACATGACACGTCACACAGTCTCCATTAGTTTAATGATAATAATAGCATCAATTAATAATAGGAGTTTTATTGACCCAAAAAATGAACCATAATTTAACATCCAACATTAGACTTGAATTGATCATATTAATGACAGGATCACATCACCACTGACGAGAAGTCAATTGGACATCTCACGTGGGATTTATGGAGGGTAGAAGATTTAATAATAATTATAAATCATTTAATTCATGAGCATTTCAGGTACCTGATCTAAAAACCTGAAAAAGACATCCAATATTGGACTCATAATTTTTGTCTCGAAGTCAGGGTAATACTACCACTGAAGGTTTTTAAAACTGAGTTCGCACGAAGAAGTTATGCACTAAACATGGTTTTCCCAACAAAATTAATAATTACATTAATATTTTCTAATTATTTTATTTAACCAATTTTTTTTCTTTATAAAAAAACCCACGCTCAACCTATTTCAAGGGTTTAAATTTGCAGTGCATTATCCCCCATAATTGGATCCTCCTTTATCATTTATTTCCTTTTTTTTAATCATCATTATTTTTAATTTCTTCTCTCCAATCTTCCATCTTCTTCTTCATGTTTCTCACGCACTAACCCCAAAGTAGAACCTCCCATTTTATTCCATACCCAACACGCCCCATTTTAAACCTTTATCATTAATTTTTTTAACACAATTATCATAAAAAATAACATATCTCATCTATCATCATATCTCAAATCTCATTGCATCGAATTCAAAATTTAAATCTCATTAAATCATTTTTAACTGATCATTCAGAATTTAAGCCAAAATTATTATTATAATTATTTATTATAATAAAAATAACAAATCCAAAATTAAAATTTATTAACTTATCACCAATTATTTTTAACAATAATAATTATTATTGACATTCTCCGTGTTGACCATGTCTAACCACAATTACGTCAACGTCGAGCAGCCTCCCATTACACAGATAATTTATTATTTATTAAAATTTAAATAAATCATAAATAAACCATGAAACTCTCTTCATTTAATTAAATTAATTCTTTTTTTTTCTTTTTTTTTTCACAATGATTAAATTAAAATCATTTAATCAAATTAACAGAAAAAAAATTTCATGCCACCATTATCAATTATTATTATCAAAAATTATTTTTATAACATGCGTCGTATTTGACCACATCAAATTTTTACAAAGTAATAGACCAGAGAGGTCTGGGCCATTACATCATATAACTATCAAAACAATATTGTAATCAAGAATTAAAATCCAACCCATAAAAATGGGAAAGGTCCGAACACCCACTAAGCAAGACAGCTCTCAGTGATCTCGTCATAACAGGAATCCAACCACTATCCTAATTATATGAGTCAGGGAATTCCTTCCCCCATGTGGAGATATTATCCTGTTTAGGTTTCACTAACTCACCTGCATGGGTTAAATCACATCCACATTAATGCGTCTCGATTAGGGATTAGGTCCTCCCACCCCCATAATTTAGGATTTCTCATACACACACTGCCCCCAACACTGCACAAAACAAGCAACATGCTGCCCTAACCCATGGATTGGGGAATTACTTCTCTCGTGTCAAGATACTATCCACTTTGGGAGGCACTGACTCGCCCGCACACGTTTAATCGCATCCACATTAATGCATCTTGATTAGGGATAAGGTCCTCCTCTCCCCACATGTTACGACTCTTCACACACATTTAAAGGAAAGAGGGAAACAACTTAGCATTAGAGACTCATGAAAAACAATGTCCAGGCCAAAGCATGGGCGAGAATGAGTTTCAACCAAGGAGTGTGATGCTCCAGAATTTAAACAAAACATAAACGAGAGAATTTAAGTAAAACCGAAAACATATCTCTCAATCTATGACCTTACTAGGGTGTCACTTCTATTGCATGCAACTATCTTCTTCCCAATGCTCTACATTTATATTGATGTCCACCTCGTCAACCACGTCCTAGTTAGGGGCTTTGAGGAACTCCCTGTGGTTGGCCACCACTTTCTCCAACCACCCTTGGAGGGACTGGAGCCTGTTGCAGCTGGAAGGGTCGGGCTAGGAACTGTTGTTGGGGCTAGGGATGAACCTGGCCAGTCACTCCATACTGAGTCTGAAAATGGAAATGTCTTCCAAGAATCCCACGATTCCCACATGCAAAGAATATCCATCCCAGGCCCATAGAAAATGGGTGGAAATTGTATGATTGGTATGGGACCTGCTGAATTATACTCCCTGCCAGCCTAAAATTGAAAGGTCATGTTGCTAGGGATCTACTGCTGACCACCTCCTTATTGGATGAATATGGGTGACTCCTATCTTATGGTGGACCTAATTACGAGCACATCCTCTCAATAATCTCCGAATTTTTCTGTACTTCTAGGTACATTGGTATGGTGAAAGGTGTCACCACGCACCGAATAGAGGGGTGAATTGCCTCCTCTGAATGTCTGGATCAGGAATCCTCATCCGGAAAGAGATTCGGGGAAAACGGAGGAGATCCTTCAACATGACCCCTAGTTCCCACACTGACATGCTTCCTTTTTGGAGGGACAAAAAATCCTGCCTGCTGTCGGCCTTCTTCATCGAGGAAATAAATTCCTCAAAGAACTCATTCTCGAAGTTGGCCCATAGAACTTCTTTCTCCTTCCCCTCCCCAAGGTAAAGCATCCACCACTAATGCGCCGCTCTTCACAGCTGGCTTACTACTCGAGGAGCCTAGTACTCTAGTAGATCCCTGATCATCCCAAAGGTGATCTCATGTTCCTCGAAACAACTCTCGGATTCTGTATCCGAAGTGCTGCCTTCAGACTTCTTCAAGCTCTATTGCTGGAAATCACGATACGTGCACTGCCACAAGTCGCCTTCATCCAATCAATCAATCATCATCTGATCGACCATCTGAATCTGCTCAGCCTTGACTGCCTGAGTCACCCAGGAATGATGTCTAGGTGTCATAGATGTATGGTAAACAAAGAATGCCTAAGCCCATGTATCATTGAAATTTTCACAAGGTTTTATTTTATAATTTTATTTCGATTTCTTTCCCATTACACCCAAATCAATTAAAACAAAAATCATGATGATGCATGTACCTTTACTAGGGTCTCTACCCTGCAATAAATGTATTCTTACATGGTCGTTAGGTAAGTTCAGAGTATTTGCATCGGATCATGGGGGGCCCTAAAATTTTGTGTCCAAGCTAGTCTTCACTGGCCTATGTCACACACCAAGATCAGCCAACATTGTTACCCTACCATCAATGCAATCCTCACTGTGCCTAATTACAGACATCATCATATCTCTCAACCATCAGCCTCTGATACCGTTCTATCATGACACCCTCCCACCAAAGATGACCCTCCTAAGCTATCAATGGTGAAAGAGAGATGATGACCCCCCCAAGTCCCACCCTTATTAGGACCCAAAGTGGCGAATAGAACCAAGGGTATGAGTTTTCACAAATTGGGGGGCGTTACCATTTTTATTATTTACGATCGGGAAATAGAATGGGTCAAAAACCAAATGAAAAAGGAACAAGAGAATGAAAATAAATCCAAAACCAAACCCATATGCATGTTTTATACAATACTGAAACAAAAGTACAAGTACAAGAAAAGCTCCAAAGTACGATTCCAAAAAAAAGAAAGAAAAAAATGCAACCAACAAAACTCCAATGAACAACTAGAAAGGTCTCGTACGGTCCCTGAAGTCCTCCTGAAACCCAAAAACTAAACCTAGGGTGAGCATAAAACTATACTCAGTAGGGAAGCCTAAAGCTCTCATGCACAGGTGGGGAGACATCATAATGACCCGTGATAAAACAGAAGGAACCAAATCCTATCAAGGATTCTATCCACCCAACCTTACAAGCCACACTCACCAAATATCACAATTCATTAGAGTAGTATAGTAATATTATCTAATTATTTGTACACCGCACCACATTTCCACTGAATACTACTCAAACCCTCACACCTAACACTTTGATGCTTCTCCCTCTTCCTGAGATAGTGTCGCATCCTGGCCATACACAGCTCGAGCTTGTGTCACAACCTAGCCATATGAAGCTCAGAGTATCCTGCCGACACTCAGTCCTCGGCTATCATATTATCCCTCTGACATTCAATCTTCAGCCATAACCACATCTCATCATGAAGAAACCTGGGAACCACATCACATCTCATCTTGATGACACCTGAGAACATATCACATCCTCATCCTGAAGACTCTTGGAAAACAACTCTTGTAACCTGCCCCAAGGATCATGTGCTATAGAACCTAGAATAGGGATAACAGGGAAGAACAATAACCCTCCATCCTTTAGAAGTTTGATAATATCACCCCCATCCCAGGGGTGTTTGGAATGTAGTTCTCAACATGGGTGGGTTGCGTAAAGAAACATAAAACGTACATATTTATATAATTATATCAACCACTCAGCCCATCCTAAGGCTTCTACACAAAAGATATAAGAAAATTTCTTGGCACTACTTCCTCGAAGGTATGCACACAAAATATAGCACCAAACCCCATTAATCTTTTCATGTTTCAGCAGTTTTAGTTTACCATTTCCTTAACTACTGAGCAACTAACAACAACCAAACCAGATCAATCATTTGTGAAACATATCCCTACCGACCACAAATAATGTTAGGGAAAACACAAGCAACACAAAACTATTTTATTTTTTCAGCCAATGAATTCCATTGATTTTCAGTATTTAATCAACTACTATGCCTCACAATTCAATAGTTAACTCTTCCACTTTTATTCATATGAACAATCCATCCGTATATCCCTTCTGATAACTACCATAACCACAAACACATCAGAAACAATAACCATACCACATCATCATACCTTCAATACCATTTACCATAGCTCTGCTGCCCATCACAACTATAACATACATGCCAACCCACAACCAAGACAACCACAGCCCCACTACTCACCCATTCCACAACAACCCAGGAAACACCCCTTCACATAATTAAACCCCAACCCACACACAAAAAATTCATTATTTCATTTTTTTAACCAGGGTGATCATACAAGGGTTTCATGTATTCATTTAATCAGCCAACATTACATGGTTAACCAATTTCCACTTTCTATGAAACTCCATCCACAAAACAATACAAAAAAATAGGGAAACATTTTATTGTGCAAGAGGATACCCACCCAGCATACCCATATTCTTTAACCATTTTCTATATTATATAGGCATACGCCTATTAAATTCACAATATAATCAATGGGTAAGCATTGATGGAAATAAAACAACAATATCAACAAAATTTCCCCAAACCTGTTCTTTAACCAGTTATTATCTATATTTACTTGTTCAACTGTATCTCACAAAAACAATAGGATACCCACCATGCATAATGAACAAATAAGAGAGATATGGAGGTATGATCCCTACTTGAACAGGATTTGATGTCATTCTGCGAGAACAACCACCACGAGGATTTAGATCACTACTCCCGACGTGTACATCCTCCCGTCGATGTTGCGTCACAACCGCACTACCAACCAAGAGAGACTCTATTAAGGTTTAGAGTTTCACTGGTAATAGCATGGCAAATAGGAACATAAATCGGATATCGAGGAAGGAATAAGAACGTGGTAGAACGTACCATTAAGAAGACATTTGTTGAATATTGTCATTCCCGTCAAATATCAGCAATATCCTCTGTAAGAATCTACGAAGAGGAAGTCAAAGAAGGGGGAATGGAATGAGGTGCACGATTTTTTCCTCATCGACACAATCTTGTAGCCACCGACAGATCGACGATCGAAGTCCGGATGAAGAAGATAAGAGGAAGGCTTCTGGGTCATCTGGGAGCGTCGCCGTGCGGAGAAGAAGAGGGGTCTATAAATAACATGTGTCCCTCTCTTATATTGGAAACAAAAAGGTAAAACATTATGCAACATGTATTTATGAATACACGATGGGACCATACAATTGTTATGTTGTTTGACTAGTCCACACAGGACACGTCACGCGGTCTCAATGCGTTTAATGATAATAATAACATCACTTAATAATAGGTGTTTTATAAAGCCGAGACACAAACCATAACATAATATCTAACACTAGACTTGAATTGATAGTATTAAGGACAAGATCACATCACCACTGACGAGAAGTCAATCGAAAGTTGCATGCTGAATTTATGGTCGGTCGAATAGTTAATAATAATATTAAATATATTAATTCACAAGCGTTTCGGGTACCCAATCCATAAACCTGAAAAAGACATCCAATATTGGACTCATAATTTCCATCTCGATGTCAGGATTGCACTTCCATTGACGGTTCGTAAAGGCAAGGTCACACGAAGAAATTATGGACTAAACATGGCTTTACCAACAAAATTAATAATTACATTATTACATTATTATTATTTTATTTAACCAATTTTTTTTCATTAAAACAAATCACACGCTCAACCTATTTGATGGATTTAAATGTGCAGCCCATTATCCACCATAATTGGATCCTCCTTTATCATTTATTTCCTTTTTTTAATCATCATTATTTTTAATTTCCTCTCTCCAATCTTCCATCTTCTTCTTCAAGTTTTTCACACTCCAACCCCAAAGTAGTGCCTCTCCTTTTATTCCATACACAACACGTTCGATTTTTAAACTTTATTATTAATTTTTTAACACCGTTATCATAAATAATAAAATCTCTCATCTATCCTCATATCTCAAATCTCATTGCATTGAATTTAAACTTTTAATCTCATTAAATATTTATTAAGGGATCTTTCAGAATTTAAGCCAACATTATTATTATAATTATTTAGTATAATAATAATAATAAATCTCCAATTAAAATGTATTAACTCGTCACTAATTATTATTAATAATAATAATTATTATTGATGTTCGATGCATTGACCATGTCCAACCTCCATTACGTCAATGCCGAGAAGTCACCCATTACACAGATAATTTATTATTTATTAAAATTTAAATAAATAAAAAAACAACCATGCTCCTCCCCTTATTGAATTAAATACATTCTATTTTATTTATTTTATTTCACAATGATTAAATTAAAATCATTTAATCTAATTAACACCAAAAAAATTTCCACACCACCATTATCAATTATTATTATAAAAAATTATTATTATAAAACGCGTCGTGTTTGACCACATCAAATTTTTAAAAAGTAATGGTCCAGAGAGGTCTGGGCCACTACAATTATAACCATTAATAATATTATTCGATACTAGAAACAACATTATAAATTCAACCAGATCACTTTTATTGAGGATCCTGACATGTGTATATTTACAGAGTTAGTATATGTGGCCCTTTCATTTAAATATTACAATAGGTTGTTGATTTCCCATGGAAAAATTAATGAGTGGGGTAGGTCCTTTGGAAATGGGAGATACTATAAAAGAATTTCTTCAGGGTGTGGATCATCAGAAATAAACTGGTGTGTATGTATAAAAACTACTAATATATGGGAATAAGTTTACTTTCTATATGTTTTTATTGCACTGAAGGAAGGGAAAATAATATTGATCATATATTCTTATGAAGGGATTTTGGAAAATATAATATGGAACTAATTTAATTCTTTCATGATCATCTCATCCCTGGAATGGCATAACAATCCCTTTTTCGACATATGATGTCATGGAACAGATGCATCTGGTCTATAAAATAATGAAATAAATATTGTTTTATTATCATGTTGTTGGTGTATATGGTAGTCTATGAACTCTACACATCATTCATGGGTTTATATATGTGAAAATTACCTAGTTATGCAATGAAACAACCATGTTCTTGATATTATCCTAATGAAGAAAAAATTGGAGATCACCCCACTCTTAGAACAACTTATACTAGAGGCTCTCCAAATACCTTAGACCTCCCCCAAGGATGAGGTATTTGGTTTTTCATGCTCCCTCACCATTTTAGATAGTATATTAACACTGATTGATCATGAAACTCAAGGGGGTCTTGTGATTTAGTGGTGTTGTGGGATACTTTAGTGCCTCAGTAATAGTTATGTTTGACACATTCTTTGCCATAATAATTCAATTCAAGAGGATGGAATTAAAATTATTATTGAGGTGTGAGTTATAAATCTATTTAATATCATTATGAAGGTAATGGAAACTGATTTAAATAATCTATATTATTCCCATAATGGAGTAAGAATCCCCCATTCTAGTTACTCATATAAAAAATCATTAGTATCATAAATTCCCATATAGAGTTCATTCACACATGGTGAGAGGATAACATGGTTGTGGACTACCGTTATTATGCGGTTATTCTAGGATCTATTATCACCTAATTTACATGTATGAAATAAATGTTTCCTATGGCTGTGAACATTTTTAGTGGTGACTCCCTCATATTATATCACTTTATTCACACCTATTATATGATTATTTCCCCATTTTACCCTTTTTCTATAATAAATAAGTATAATGATGATGATAATTTTTTTAGAAAAAACGAGTACCGAAGATTTCTCCCATGTTTTTATCATAAATAAAAAAATTTAAATGCTGAAACTTTCCTATATTGATTATAGTGGTATAATATTGTCATGATGATAAAAAGTATGATAATAATGATATCATACATCGATTGAAGTAATTGAATATTATATCCTCCGTTCTACCCTCCATTATTGAATGGAAAAATCATAAATGTTGATATAAATTAACATAATTAGTGGAAAAACATAGTTCTACAATGATTTTACATGATCTAACCATGTTTGTATTAGATTAGACAGGTATGTTTTTTAATTTGGAAGTGAAAAATATAACTGTTTTTATGATGATGGGGGAATGTCAAAATATGTGGATTTTAATATAGAATAAACAAATTCATTGACTATAAAATTTAATTTTCTAAAAAAATTACACTCAAATAATAATAACAAAGATATTCATATAATAACCCCTTTGCATGTAATTTTTCAATGTATGAAATTATTTTTTTTTCTCATTAATTTCATTATGTATCCTTTTTTAAAATTTATACAAGTATTGAAATTAAATTGATAGATTTTTTTGAATATTTTCTATTTCAATCATCACTGATATTGTTTTTTCAGATAATAATTTATGATGATATCATATCATTTTAATCTATTATTTTATGAATACATTTGACAATGATAATTACAAAATATCTATCAATTATAAGATAAAATTCCCTCTAATTTTCTTTATATTCATATGAATCTTGATCATCTTCATTAAAAAATATTATGAAACATCCATGGTGAAGGGGAATTCCCAAAAATTGATACCGAAATTGATGAAGGATAAATATTATAAATAATGAATTAAAATTAAATCACAACTTGTTATCAAATAAGTCATGGAAATCATTAATTATGGAAAAATGAATGAACACTCCATGAAAGAATAGGATTTCATTCATGATTTTCAAAAGGAAAATATTTTAGTGGAATGTATTAGGTAAAAAAGGCTAAATATAACATCAATATAGTCCATAAAGAAACCATGTTTGGAATAATCACTTCATGAAAACATCAATTGTGATATGTGAATACATTTTTAATTAATTGGAATAAATTAAAATGTGATATGGATATGAAATCAATCTCTATGATGTGATTTTATAAACCATTCATTAAACTGTTATGAAACCATTATCAAGTATGGAACTCAAGTATTGGTAGTGGGGAACAAATATTGGTGAAATAGGGAAAATTTTGATTTCATGTGAGAAAATTAGAAAATTTTGTGATCATTAAAACCTATTTTTGTCATATAGTAATTTCCTTAGAAGAATCCAAATGCTACTTGAAAACGCCTATCGATAAACTCATTGGATATTTGTAAGACCATGGATTGAATGTGAATTAGTGGAGTAATTAAAGTTGAGTACAACATTATCTACAATCAATGTTTCCCTCAATTACTATTAAATGAAAAATAAGGTAAATTTCTATTATGTCAATGTAGTTGATTTCATAGAATATAAAATGAATTATTTATATTTTAAATAGGGTTAGAATTAAAAATAATGTAACTTATGAATTTAAATAGTTTCTTCATTAGGGTGTGGATAATAATGCAAAATAGGATTCAAAAATCTCACAAAATAAAATAAATAATAAGCATTAATTTCTATAATTATCACAAATATGGACAATATGATAGTTAATTTTTTATGAAGAAGTCCATCGAGAATGTTACAAGGGAGTCCAATATTGTTAGAGTAGGGTATGTTGATGTAGAGTACCTTATGTTGATTGAAAAAATATCATCATGATATCATAGAATGTGGTATTGATAATATAGATCTAGAAACAACATGCGAATAACTAGAAACTTATTATATTGTAATGTGAATGAATTATAGGAGTTATTTTATTTTTATACATCTCAATAATATTTATCCAAGGAAGTTAAGATATTGTTATCAAGAAATGAAATATATATCACGCATTAATCATTGATTTTTATTGTGTAGTCGACATAAATAACAAAAACATAATTATAGGGAAATTAATTGAAAAGGGAATTCATATAATCCTATAAAATAACAAAACAAAAATTAGTAATGGTTATAGAAATATGATAAAAAAATTATGATGATAAAAACCACCTTTAATCACATGAAATCCACCATAATGTGAAACATGTTTTGTTTATGAAACATAATGATAGAGTCTGGCTATGGAATCCCATGTTTGGAAATTTATAAACTGAAAGATTCAAATTATTTGGATATAATAATATTGTGAATTATATTTTAATAAATCGACATCTAAATCTAATATGTGCAATTATTGATCTATTTAATCCATTTATATACTACATTATAGAGTTGGAAAATTATAGATCTATTGCACCAATTGAGTTTTTCCACCTCAATGTATGTGATCCCTTAAAAACAAAATAAAATGGTTAAATAAGTAATATCTAACATTTAGTTTTGATTATAAAATGAATACATTTCAATACATCACATAAATAACATTTTAAATATGTGAAATTATATATCTATTATCCCAATAAAGTTAGTCTACATCAATGTGTGGGGTCCATTGAATTTGAAAAATATTGAAAAAATAAGGTTATTCATAATATTTATTGGTTATTATTGATGGAGAACATTGATATATATTCTTACGATGATGTTGGAAGAGTATGGAATCATTAGGTAATTCAATTCACTAGTGGGAAATAAATGTAACCATTGTATATAATTTGTCCGATCATAGATGTTGATAAGGGGAACCTCAAGAAAATAAGGAATTCCACACCAATTAAAATTCAGTTACAAGAAACATAGAAATGGAATAGTTTAAATAATATCACTAATTAATATTAACCTGTAATGAATAACATTTTAATGAAAAGGCGAACCCATGATTTTGGGAGATGATTAAGGTTTCTGTGTAGTGTATAAGATTAATATATTCCAAATAAAATATCATGATGAAAATACAGGACATGAATCATGGATTACCAACAATTAATGTGTATGTCATCTTTGATTTTTTTTAATTATTATGATAAGATAATAAAGGAAAAATTAACATAGATGAATGAAAATGGAGTAATTTATGTCATTATGGGATATTAAGATTGAGTACAGGGATTTTAGTTTGTATCGTCCCATCACCATGAAGAATATAGTTATATGATATGTTATAATTAATTAAAGGGGTTTATTGAAGAAGAATCATGTAGAAGAATTTTTATACGGACAACTCAATTTATAAAAAGATTAAAATAATAAAGAAATATAATTAGACAAAAAGGAGTTATAGAATCATGAATTTCATCACAATATCCTTAAACATAAAAGGGTAATGAATAATAAAATGTTTATATATAAACTAGAATATTTTACATATTTAAAATATTTTTGATTGCATAGAACCTAAATTAGAATGCATCCACATGTATTTATAGTTTATGACATCCTTCTTCATTATCTTTGTTGAATGTAAATCTGAAGAATGATGGAGGAAACTAATTGATGGAGAAATAAATTATAGAAATAAGAACAAGACATGGTTCTTAAAACACCTCCAAATATGGAGTAAAACATTTATCTGAAAAAGTTATTCAAACCTATAAAAACACTCAATTATAATATTAAATATATAAAAAAGGCACATCTCTAAATGATATAAGAAAATAATAGGAAGATACTATTTTGAAGACTTTATACATATATCAAGTATATTAATGATCATATTATTGACCTCACTATATTTATAAAAAAATAGAATATCCAAAATCAAAATGTGAAAACATAATTTCTAAATTAATATTTGTAAAATGAAAATTATATGGTTAAAACAATAAGAAACATAAATAAAAACGTTATGTAAAGTTTTAAAAGTTGACTAATGTTCTAAATATACATAAGAAATAACTATGTGTAAGGAACAATACAATTAATGAACACCGTCAATCTAATAGGTTCCAAAAGTTCTTAGACGAACATACACTCTATCAAAAGGAGGAGGATGAGAGAACTTTATTATATTTCTTATATACTATTAATATTATATTCAAATGAAATAATCATGTTATGTTCTCATTATATAAGTATATCATTTTTAAGGTGTTTAATATGAAAAATAGTTTTGATATTGTTCATTTTATCAGCATATAAATTCTTCAATGTGATGGGGAAATATTTATTTCCAATGGAAATTATGAATAAAATATTTTGAATATTTTATACATGGGAAATTGTAATCAATTTATTTCATTTTTTGAAGTGGTATTTGAATTATAAATATTAGATATTGGATATGTGGTACCACCATATCATATAATCCTAGATAGAAGTTTGAGATTTTTAAAATGAAATAGGAGATAGATTCTATAGGTGATATGAATTGTTATGAAGTATATGTAGACTCATAGTGGGACACATTTGAATGAAGTGAAAATAATTAAAAGTTATTGTAACTACCTATCTTCTATTATACTTTAATTAATTATTTCTTACTAAATATACTCATAGTAAAACCATATAATATTTTGATGTCTTGAGTATTTTTTTAATTTGGTACATATCATAACAACTTAAAAAACAACATACAATTAAATTATCTATAATCTCTATAACATGTAATTATATTATATAGATCATCTAAAACATCGTGGGATAACCTTGGGATGTTAATAATATATGGGTGATCTATAAATAGTAGTTTGGGAATAATAGAATCATAGAACAATGTATATTAATACGTGTGACACGAGAAAAATATCATTGTAAAAGAAGATGCAATAGAATCCAAATCATGAACAATGAGGCATGAAATGAAAATATAATTTAATTGCTAAATGAGAATGCTGAAACAATATAAAACATAAAATCATAAAAACATGTCAAGGATAACCATTTTGAAAACATAAATTTTTTTATGCTATCCTCATGTTTTCCATATATATAATATCATGAGATTAAAACACCACCCAATTCATTAATGAGAAATATAATTTCAATCCCACATGAAACTTTTATATCATGTACATGTATAAGTACGACACATAGATCATACAACATAAGGATAACATTTATCAATTGTAATCCTACTATTAAGGAGTATATGTTATATAAATTAATTTGAAAAATAATTGAAAAATACATATAACTAAGTGAATACCATTTTGTGTAAATATAAATTATTCCTTACTATACAATTTATTGGCATTTAAAATCATAGGATAATTTCAATATGATAATGGGTATACAAAATGGATTATTAAAGTGTTTAATGTGAGAGAAAGGGGTCATTAATTGATTTAGAATCATACTTATTGTAATTTGGATGTATAAAAACAAATCACAACATGAAAAGTTTTATATAAAAATGAATAATAAAAATATTGTTCTTGAATAAATTATAAAGGGAGATGATCCCTTATCTTGAGAGGGTAGACCCAAAGGATTAGGAGAAGCCTATTAAGATAATGGGGGAACATTTGGAGGGCTATAGTGAGTTAATGGAAGCAAAAATTCATTCTTCTTGATTTTAGTGTGAATAATAATGGAATTTTTGTGGGTTTATATACCAAAATAAAAAATCATTCATTTATAATTTCCAAACACAGGGTTTGGATTCTTTATTATAATGTAATAAAAACCCCAAACTAGGCCATGGCGATTCCTATGGAATCATCCACAAAGGATTTTATTTTTATTTTATATGTAAATTAAAATAAAAATTAATATAATTCCTTAGTTAATGTGAAAGTGAGTCATGTTTACAAATAATTTATTTTAAAACCATAAAATATATACATGTTTTGGAGGATTTCTTAAATATTTAAAAAATGAACCAAATAACTAAAAAATTCATTATTTTAAACAGGGAATAATATTTTTCTCGTGGTTAAATTTTATGTAATATATCGAAAAAATTGGGCTATCATGATGTCATAATTTTTATAATATATTTATAACATATTTAACATTTACCCAAAAATTCAATTTTCAATGAAAAAAATAAAAACTCATTGTTAAAAAAAATTTATATACTAATGTCAAAAATAATAATTTTTTAGCTAAATATGATAATTTACAAATTTAAATAAAAATTG
Organism: Viscum album; assembly: GCA_963277665.1. Lineage (NCBI taxonomy): Eukaryota > Viridiplantae > Streptophyta > Magnoliopsida > Santalales > Viscaceae > Viscum > Viscum album. The sequence goes on along the minus strand of OY728140.1, from coordinate 2,100,998,542 downwards.
CATTTTATTGGAAAATAATATTTTTTACAATAAAAAGTTTCTAGTTGTTTATAAAAATTCTATTTTGAATCCAATATTTGATTTATAATTTAAATTTAAAAAGTATTATGTAATAATAATATTTTATCAAAATATAAACTAATTCAATATTTTTTGATTTATTAAAAAATACCTTGTTGATTGAATCAAGATATTTCCAAAAATAGGCAATATTTTCATCATCATATAAAACTATAATTATTATGAAACTTGTTATCTAATCATTTAAAAACAACTATTAAAATGTGGTAAATTTAATTTTTTTTCATTAAAAAATATAAAAAATAAAACTATTAGGATCTAAATATATTTCCCTTTATTACATACAAAATACTCGATGATAAACAATGTTAGATGGTTTTATTCTCATAGGGTGTTATTGAGGACATGGTTTGGTCCATGATCATGGTGATTTGGAGCTTTTTTAGTAAATTATTTCTCTTTATCTTCAGTTGTTAAATCTCATATTGGTCTTGGTCATGGGAAATTCATTATGATTCCATCTCTGTTAGAAGCTCTAACAATTGGGCTTTATTGTTTAGAATACAATGGGATGAGGCCATCACATATATTTTTTGTGTCAAATGTAATCTATCATAAAACTAAATATATTAATATAAATTTTGAGTATACACCGACATTGTAATCAATGGTTATTAATATTAATGGACTTTTATATTTAATAGAGAATATAATTGTTTAAAATATAATTTTTAAGGAATATGTTTTCTATGACCTCATTTATTAATAAGTAATTATCCATTCCAAAAAAAATTCATTTATAAATGTCTAAGTTCTTAAATTATTCCCCTTTAGAATGGCCTCCCAATTTTTTTTATTATATATAGTAAAATTGATTTGGTTACATTTTTTTCATCATCTATTGTGGTTCCCAACTCTCTTCCGCAAGCACCTGGTTCCAAGAAAACACATTTACCAAGTCAATTGTCTTGTTTCATAGAACATTTTCTATATAATCTAATATTTTCACTAAATACTCCCCTTAGTAAAGAAAAATATCTAATGCTTCCACTTCAATATTTAAAAGATGTTAGGGGTTTTGTATTTAATTCCTCAAAAGATACACATGAAACACATAATGAATATGTCATCTGTTATGTGGGAGTTAATGTCATTGCAAAGTACTATAATGTGATCTAGGACATCAAATAATTTTACATATCTTGGAATAAACCATTACTTATTCTGAAACCACATTAATTTTTTACAAATAGATATAAAAATATAAGTAATTACTAGTGAAATAAAATGATATATCATGATAATTATTATCTGTATAGATTTTCTATTAACATTTTTCATATTTTATATAAAACCTAATATTTTTAACCTTTACTGTAAAACCATGGAAATGATCAGGTTCCATAATCTTTATCTCAAAAAAAATCATCCAAGCATGTTAGAGTTTGACACTATAACATCCATGTACTTATTTTCAGGTATTTTTATCTTCTATTCTGATCTTATTATTTCCCATAGTTTTCCCCAAGATTCCACATGAAATTTGGGGGAAAATGAGAGTTATGTGTATCTAGAACAGAGTGCATGGTTTTCCCCACAATTTACTAAATTTTGCAGACAAATCATGATCATAAATTCATTTACTAATTTTTCTAATGTTATTATACATTTTAAATTCCATCAATAACCATAATCCACACTTTTTTACTCCATTGAACCATATAATCCATGTATGTCTCCAAATATCCCTCAACCTCTATTGGAAAACATTTTTGTAGGAAATTTTGGTAGCGAAACAATATGATTCTTCAAGTAAGTGATCCCTTCATTGTTTTCTTCCATTTCTTATGGTTTCTTCCGTCTATATTGATGTTAAAATGTCTAATAACTAGGGTTTCATATCTAGGTTATAATTTTGTGTTCCTGGATGAATCTTGTGGATTAGGGTTCGTTTTCCCCCCATTGTGGTGAGATAGTGGTGCAGTAGATGTTTCTCACAATGATTTAGAGGTTTTGGAATATAAAATAGGTGATTACATGTTTAGTAATTATTTTATGAATTTATATTTCTTGATTGACCTATTATTCATGTATCTCGTTTATTGTGTTTGGTGTAAAAACCATTTTCATTATCATCCATTAAGGGTTCGATTTTAAAGAAGCATGTTTGAGTGTAAATGAGTTATTTTTAGATTTATTCCATGTTGGGTCTTTTGGGTTTATTTTTTGACAAATGGAATTGGTTTATTAAATGTTATCAGGGATTTCAAATCTAGTTTGGAATGGTATTTTTGTGCATTTTTTCTGTGAAATAAAGGGTTTTAATGGATTTTCTGTGAAAAACATTGTTTTACTTCATGAAATTGTTTTATAAAAATTTTAAATGGTTTATTGTGTTACATATGGTTACAAAGACATGTTGGGTAATTTTTTCTATGTGATGGATTTAGAAATTGTAATTTATGTGAAAAAGGTATTTTATAACATGTGGAACATATTTGATCCTAGAGAGGGAAACCTGAGTTTATAGGTGGGTGGAATGGGACTATTATACTAGTGATCTGTTAGTGGTTTCATCTCTATTTTATATATAATGTATGATGTTTACCACACTAACTAAACATTTGTGTTGTTTGGGACTAGTAGGCCATTGGTAGTTCCCCTTATAGTGGATCATTCATGAGAAGGTTATTGATTATGGATAATTTTACACTGTGATAAGATATACCTAGGGCCCCACACCTAGCTTATGCCTAGGGGAGTTCCTGTGACTAGTTATCACTTCCTATATTTTATTTATCATCGATATACGGTGTGTTTTTCGAGAAAATTCAATAGCATGTGTGTTTTATTTAGATATGTACATTCTACTATGTTTCCCTCTTGAAATGTGATTTCATTTATTTATCATCGTCATAGAAATTGTTTTATAAATTTTCTTTTAAAAAACATTCCATATTTTTTTTATAAATTTTTTATCCCATGGATTTTTTTGGGTTGAATAATTTTGGGATTATTCTCAAACCTTACTTATAACATTGTGTTGAGTAATACATGGTAATTTTTTACCTATGTATGGTTATGTTCCTTGGTGTTGGTGGTTCGTATTCTATGTTTCTTAGCTAGGTGCAGCGCTATGTAGATGGTTTGGTGGTGATGTCCCCTTGTCTTTTTTTGGTTCTTGAGTTGGGATATTTAACCCTTTTGAGTTGTTTCCCTCTTGGTGTTTTGATTAAACAATTGTATTTAAATAATGAATTTTATTAATGGTTAGTTGGGATTAAATATTCATATTCGGTTCATTTAATTTTGTTGCTTTTAATTGCTTATAACTCAAGTAAATAATGACCAAAACATTATTTATGATACTTGGGAACATGTGAGAGCCTGTGTAGATTAGAAATTCCATTTGAGTTTTTTCACAGAATGGGTTGGGTGCTGGTTTTGTCAGGTTTCAGTTTGGATGGCCACAAAATCTGGTTCATGAAAAAAAATGTTATCATGAGAGGTTAATCTATTCGGATCATATTATTTTGGATGAGTCTGGATAGAAAAGAGGTAGGACTATTAGGGCTTAGAGTTCTGTATGCGTGTAGGTTTCTTGGATGACACCTCTTGTGATAGACATCGTGTCCCCGTGGGATGTTGGGATTCTTTTTAACAACTCTTCCAGAAGAGATGTATGAGATGCATACTATACATGGACATTGGTTGGGGGTGATGTAGTTGTTTATTTCATTGTTTTGATGAGTCTGAATTATTTATATTAAATATTATTATTCAAATTTTTCATTATTTTTTTACTTATTATATCCTTTATGATTATGGTCTTTTTGTAACAACATGCCCCCCCTGAAAAGCTCCCATTCACCAATGGGAGGAAGAAAGGGAGAGTTCTTACTCACTACTCGATCATTAGTTGGTATAAGTTATGGTATGGGCTCTCCATGCTCTTCGATAGGGAGTAGATCCCGATCCTACTCATTCTCCAACTAGAGAAGATGAGTCTATACCAAGGAAAGAAAATCCACAGAGATTCTAAACAATAATCCTCCTACCTTCCATGGAAGCATGGAACCCCAGGAAGTAGAAGAGTGACATGAGATGATTTAGTACATGTTTGAGTTCCTTTAAACACTTGAATAGGTTTGACTAAAATTTGCTTCATTTTTTGATTTAGTGTCCCAATTATAGGTGGTGGTAATTAGTGCTTCATGCTGGGAAGTATGAAAAGATGACCTAGAAGGACATCAAGGTTACCTTCAATTACTAGTACTCTCATGAACTCTTAGCATAGTCCAGATCCCTAGAGTTTAAAGAACACATCCATATGGATTAGTAAGTTTTAAATTATGAAAACATATTTTCTGATATTTATTTATATTCACCTAAAATGGACTCCAATGAGAATATAAAGGCACTAAAGTTCAACTGGGGTTTGTGAAAAAGGATATGTCATGAGGTATTCCTGTTGAAGATAAAGACCTATGAATAGGTGGTTAATTGGGCTTGTATTGTGGAGAATTATCATAAGGGATGGTATGGATTTTATGGGATGGTATTAGTGATGGGAAATGGCAGTTCATCTGAGATAAAAAGAATGCAACAGAAGTATGTGAAGAAGGGATGATGTGGTTTAATCCATCCTCTCAGGCACTTCCCATTTATTGCATTCTGTGAAAGTTGCAATGGGTGACACCAATTCTTGAGGCCAAGGCACAACCAAAATGAATTTACATCTCCTCTGGGGCCCTATTATCAATATAGAGTTATAGGGAACTTATAGTGCTTTTCTAGTGTGACACATCCACTATAGAGTAGGGTTGGATCAATGGATTCCTGTAGAGCATCCGTTAAACTAGATCTATCTAGAATAGTGTGATCTCAGTTTGGTGGTCATTCTTGAAAGGATGAATCATCTTCTGGGTAGAAATAGTTTATGGAGGATCCTAATGTGTTTGTATATTCTCAAGAAGATGGGAGGCATCTTCATTCTTAGGATCAAGTAGCAGTGGGATCAGATGCATGTCCTGCAACAGTTCAAGGTACCATTTTGATTTCATCTTATTTACATGGTATTATATTTTACACAAGTGCTACTATTTCTATTATATCTACATAAATTGTGACCCTATTGAGTTTACTAATAGAGTTGTTGTCTTTTACATTGGAGATGGTGATGTTTTTGGGTAGGCAGAAGGATCAAGGTCCTATGTGCATATCGTGTACTCTTTCTATGCCATTTGATGAGAGGTAGTGAGGCCTCCTAGTCATGTATATGTAAATTATTGAATTCATACTCATAATATATTTTTTATTCATGTTGTATCATAGGTAAATTACTATAGGCGGTAGGTGATTATCATTGCACCTGATGGGGATTCGTCAGGTTTTCCATGAGAAATGGGATCATCGGTCAGGTCATGCGGGTCCCCGACTTCCAGGGTTAGGGAATATTGTCTCTTAGATATCATCAGTAACTCCAGAGCACAATGGTCATAGTAATGAGGGTATATTACCTAATTGTGTGCATGTGTTTTTAGATTTATTTAATAATGATTTTTCAGGATTTCCACAAGAGGGAGATTTGGAGTTCTCAACTGATTTGTTGCTAGGAAAATTGCTGATATTTCTTCCCTAATATTTTATGGCCCCATAGAGTTGATATAATTAATGAAATATTTTAATTATTTTGAATCTAAATGATTCATTCATACGAGAATCTCTCATTTGGCTGCTCATGTTAATTTTTGGGAGAATACCAACTAATCCCTTTGATTGTGCATTTATTACCGAAAGATGAGAAAATTAACCATCAAAATAAAATATCATTTTCTTGAATAGATGATTTTTTTGATTAGTTGATGGTGGAAATCGGTTTTCCTTGGTAGACATGTGTTCGGGTTACTAGTAAGTTAGGCTGAGAGAGGAAGATATCCCAAAGACAAATTTCCAAATTAGGTAAGTCCTTATTGAGTACTTCGTTATGACCTTCAGATTGACCAACATTCCATCGGTATATATTTCTCTAATGAATAGGTTGTTTTACCAAAATATAGACTCCTTCATTAGGGTATTGATTTGTTACATAATTGTTTAATCTGGATAAAAGGAAGAGCATGTGCATCATTTTTGGTCGGTCTTGGGTACTCTACAGGATCAACACCTTTATGAATTTTTTTCCATATTTACCTTCGAGATATGCAATGTGATGTTTCTAGGTCATGTCATCTCAGAACATAGTGTTTCAGTGGTCCTTGAGAAGATCAGTGTTGTTATATCATTGGAGAATCTATAGAATTTGTTTCAGATTAATAGTTTCTTCAGCCTATTAGGTATTAATAGGTTCTTTGTTTGTGATATCTATCATCATAATTATCCAATAATTTTGATCATCAAGAAAGGGGTGATATTTTTAGTTGGAAAATAATTCCATGAATCCTTTGAGGAGTTAATGTAGAGGATGGATACCACCGCTGTGTTGATATTTCTGGAATCTGGAAAGATATATGTGGTGTATTGTGACACTTCATTTATGGGCCTCAGGTGCATGCTTATACAGGGTGATCATGTGGTGGTGTATAACTCTTGCTAAATCTAAACACATTAAATGAATTACCCAACACATGGCTTGGAGTTGATTGTAGTGGTGCTTGTTTTAAAGAAATGGAAACACTATATCCTTTGGAGAATTTTTTGGTCTACTCTAGTCAGAATAGATTTACCTAAATATTCTCTCAAAAGGATCATAATATATGGTAACACAATCAGATCGATTATTAACAGGGGTCTGACATTGATATCATGTATACCATGGGAAAGGATAATGTGGTGGATGTCACCTTGAGCAAGAATATACAAATATAGGAATTGAGGAATTCCATTAATGAGTGGAATCTGATGTAGAACTTTTCTTATATGTACCTGAAGACCAGGGATCATAGTGGATGTGGCTTCTCGGTGACATTAATCTCATTATTTCTATTTTGGACATGATTCAATGGTAGAAGCCTAGTAATGAGCTCTGTCAGTGGTCAATGCAGTTTCATCATGGTGGGTATATGTCTGCTGATTGGTATTCAACTCTCGAGGGCATCTTATAATTCCTGGGACATTCAGTGGTTTCGTCGTCTATATGGATTGTCGTGATGAATGATAAAGAGTTATATATGTGGGTGTTTTATCATAGAGCAGCCAAAATGTTTTATAATGTTCGCTGATAGTTCTGTTGTCCAGCTATGAGTTGAGATATATATTATTTTGTATCGATGTGTTATACATGTTAGAAAGTAAATGAAGACAATAAAAGGCCCAAATGGTTTAATTCAACCCATACCCATTTCTTTCTAGAAGCGAGACAATGTAATCATAGATAACATTGTTTGATTACCTTTTAAACATCGAGGTATGAATGTTATTTTTATATTGATTGATCATATGAACAAATCAACCTACTTTACATTGATAATAGATATAATAAAGAGAATGACCTAACCTAATTGTATATTTCGGAGGTGGTAAGGATTCATGAGGTTTCATCAGTAGTTTTCACAGATAGAGACCCCCCATTTTACCTCTTAAAATTGTAAGGGCCTTCAGAAGGGCTTGGGGTCACAAATTAAGATAAGAACAACATACCGTCCTCAAACGGATTGTCGGATGGTGGGGAAAATCAGATTCTGTATGACATGATTCATGTAGGTGTTGGGGACTTTCGCAGTTTTTGGGAAATCCATTTCAAATTAGTCAGTTTTTATTAAAATAATAGTTATCACTACCCTATTTAAATATCTCTTTTAAAGGTACTTTATGGTCATCCTAGATAGTCTATTATGTTTTGGGTCGAGGTAGGTGTGACCTCATTATTGGGGGAGAGCCATGTGTATGAGAAATATGAGAATGTCAAGTTAATTAGACATTATTTATTGAAATATCAAAGTCACCAAAAATATTATTTTGACTAGAGGCATCGATACCTTGACTTCTTTTTGGTGATCATTTATTCATGATGGTGGCCCATCATTTGGGTAATCGTTGTTAGGGAATGTATGGAAAGCTAATGTGAAGGTATGGTTAACATTTTGAGATCACCACAAACAATGGAATGGTAGTATACATGTTATATTTTCCCTCTTTATTGACATAAATTCATGAAATATTCCATGTCTACCATCTAATGAATTATAATCTTGATCCGTCCCATGTGTTGAATTAGGAAGTGTTATAGAGAGAGCCTGATTTATCAGTGCTTCAACAGCTGGTGAGAATGGAAGATTCCCACGATAAGGTGCTTCTGTGGAAGTATATTCCATTGGGTTGGGTCCTCTATAATAGTAGGAATTATGTTCACAATATATAGTGGATGAAGTCATGGATTTAACAAGAGTCCCGATTATTTTATTCCAATGAAGCATGTGTTGAAATTATAGGGTATAATTTGTTTAATGGTGGGGAAAATTGACACATCCATTTCATTATTTTAAGTACTTTTCACTTTAATTATTGGTATATCATTATCCGTTTGTATCCCCTAATTTCTCCGATGAAATTTGGAAGAAAATGAGGGTTTGGGGGTGGCCAGAATATTCCATACGAATTGGCCACACAGTTTAGTTAACCATGCAGACATACTACGCACAAGTTTCTATGTCGTATTTTTTTTTCAGTTATTCCAATTATTTCCATCCTAAAATAAAAATATTCTTCCCATTTATTTCACCATTCTTCACTAGCATTCATGGATTCAACCAAGCTCCCTCAACATCTCTCGGGACTTAATTTTGAAGTGTATTTTTTTGGGGAAACTTCAAAATTATTTACATAAGCAACTCACCATTTGTTTTTATTCCAATTTCACAGGGTATCAATCATCCTTCATGAAGTTACAAATGTTCATATTCTTGGATTTCATACATGGGGTATAATTTTGTGTTTCGTTGTTGAATCTTGTGAATTAGAGTTCATTTTCATCCCCATGTTGTGTTGTGGTGGTGTAGTTAATGGTTAACATTATGATTTAGATTTCTTGGAATATAGGGGGGTTATTCCATGTGTAGTCATTCATTGATGAATTTATCTATCTTTATTGATCTATTATCAGTGTCCTCATTCCATTAATATTGGTGTGAAGACCATTTTCTGTAGCATTGATTAATGGTTTGATTTTAAAGAACTGTTTTTTAATAAAATGAGTGTTTTTCATCGGTATTCAATGTTGTGTCTTTTCGGGTTATTTTATGACTCATGGAATTGTTTTATTAAATGTATTTAGGGATTCCAATTCTGGTTGGTTGTGGTATTGTTTTTAATTTTTCCTTGAATGATGTATTTTGAATGGATTTTTTGTGCATTGCATTGTTTTAATTCTTAAAATTTTTTTATGATAATTTTAAAAAGTTTATTGAAAACGAAAAATGATTCAAATACATGATGTCTTCTATTTAGTTTCTGTGTTTTATTCAAAAATAGTATTTTTATGTGAAAATGGTATTTTATAACATGTGGATCTTTTTTGAGATCAAAGAGGGAAAACATGGTTTCTATGTGGGTAGACTAGGACTAGTTTTCTAGTGATCCAATAGTTGTATAGTCTCTGGTTCACTTAGCTTGTCTAAATATTAAAACACTAACTAAAGTTTGATGTTGTTTGGGACCACTAGTCCATTTGGGTTTCCCCTTCTTGTGGCTCATGCATGATAAGTTTATTGGTTATGGATACTTATACACATTGATATGATGTACCAAGGGCCTCACAACTATCTAGTTACTAAGAGCGTTGCTGTGATTAGTGCTCATTTGATATATTGTATTTACCATCAGCATACAGTGCGCTTTGTAAGAAAATTCACTACCATGTGTGATTTATTTCAATGTGTACATTATTCAATGTTTACATAATGAAATATAATTTTATATAACATTTCACCTTTTATAAAATGTTCTATCATTTCATGTTTTTAAAAACATCAATGTTTTTGTCCTAAAATATTTGTTACATGGAATAATTTTTGGGTGGCGTCCTATTGTGATTACGATCACACCCTATATACAAATTGGATGTTTGTAGACATGATAATGTTTGATAAAGTAAGGGGATGGCCCATAAAGATGCCAGTTCAGGTTGTTAGATTATTTACCAACTGTGTTGTTGTAGAAATGGTTTGGGGTGATATCACCCTGCCATGTGGTGGTTATTTAGATATACTTGTTACTCCTTTTGAGTTTTGGGAATCTTGGGGTTTTGATTAAAACTTTGTATTTGAATTTTGAATTTCATTAGTGTATTTTGTGGATTAAATTTTTAGATATGGCCTATTTTTTTTGTGGTTTAATGCTTCTAACATGGGTAAACCATTCCTAAACCATTATTTATGATACCCGAAAACTTGTTCCAACCTGTGAAGATAAGGAACACCCTTCAAGATTTCTAACATAACAATTTGGGTGCCAGTTTGGTCGAGTGCAGTATTGGAGGGAGACCAAAATTGGTTTCGGATAGACATATCTTACTATATAAATCCACATAAGTTTTCATTTGAATAATATAATCGATCCTTTTGTATTATTATTAGTCCACCAGGGGAAGCTTTTGACCCCCAAATTATTGAAAATGCATTGTACATGATCTCAACAAGTCCACCATATATTAAATGGGTTTTAACTGAACATCCATCAAATGGTAATGTGTATTGTTGATTATTATATCCTTATTCAATGACAAATAAAGGCTTATCCAAAACAAATAGATAAACCATATAACTCAATCAAATATAATAGATAGTTGAACTCCATACAGTCTTAGAACATAATTTTTGAATATCATGGAAACTTTTTCATGATATTAATCATCCATGATATCAATAAAATATTCCAACTCTAAAAGGCTGTTGACTACCACCAAGATATAATTATTTCCTTTAGATATACTGTATTTCCTATGATTAAATCAATGTTTTTGATGTTCAATTTCCATATTTTTATGGGAAATGGAATCATCATACCCTAAAATTATTTTCCATACCATGACATTTGGGAATACGGAAATCAAGATAGAATCACCAAAATATTCCTCTACTTGTTGTCCCACCATATGTTTTATTTTATTAACTATATATTCAATTCCTTGTATTAATATAATAGAATGATCTATGTATGTAATCTTGATGATCCCCTTTTATTTTGAGGTTTTACGATACATAAATCCGCGTTAAATCCTACTAAATCTCTCTTCATAAATGATGAAAATTGGAATATTCAACACACAATTCTGTAGAAAATATCCTTCTTTTAGGGCCACCATGATCCTTTCATGATTATATGGTTGAGGATTTTTTTTAAAATGTAAGATAATTAGAATTTTATTACTCCAATAACTATTATTTATAAGTACTAAATTATTAGATCCCTTTAAATTATCCTCATTGTTAGAGTTACGTGATGTATCCTACTTAGAGGATTTACCAGATTGATTGCCTCCATGGGATGATAATGCATTTAAAAATTATAATACATTATAATTTATGACCCACTTCATTGGGTAATATTAATATCATTTTTTGTTAATATATATTTGAGTATTATTTTATATGTATATATGTAAAAATTTCTTCTTTAGATATAATGTACAAATATCATAAATGGAAAGATCACAACTACTAATTAAATGTCACACATTGGGTAGTTATGGTCATGGATCATTAATTTTTGGGTGGAATATGAAATAAATTTTTTTACATGATCTAAAATAAAATCTAATCCAATTATGGATTCATCAATGATGGGTATTGAGCATTAATTTTTAGTAATTAGTCTCTAATTTATCTCTTAAAATATATCTTTAGATTCATAATCCCTTTAAAACGTTACTCCCATTCCTATAAGCATGTTCAGGGAATTATTAATTGTGAGCTGATTCACACAAATCAATGATAGTACCTTGATAATCCTTGAAAAATATATATTTTCGTCATTCATGTTTGTGTTGGCAATCATTTAATTGTATATATTTTTTAAGGATGAGAATATATCCATTTTTGGTTATATAATTCTAAAAGAAAGTTAATTTCCCCATAAAATCAATTTTAATAAGATTTTCATATACTTTTTTTATATATGGTTTTTATCACATCATTTAGATACTCTTCATGATCAACCATGATTTTGTAGTATATAAGAATATCATTTATAAACACTTGCACAAAGTTTTAAATGTATTCTCTCAAGACCCTATTCATTATGTCCATGAAAATTGTTGGTGTATTTGGCAGTATAAAAAACATCACACTTAACACTTTGTGATTAAAAATTTTAAAAAATCTATATTAGTGGTATCCTCCTTCTTCAATATTATATTATAATATCTTGATTGAAGATCCACCATATAGATGTACTAGGATCTACATATCTAATTGATCATATTATAAATACATTAATGAAGATTTGTTTTTATTTATTGTGTTATTTTTTAAATCATAATAACAAATTAATATGTTCATTATCAACAATATTTCTTGATGAAGAGCATCGCTCCACCCCATGGTGAAGGACTGAGTCATATAATCCCACTATCCAAATTCTCTTGTAATTTTTAAATTCTGATCAATTTTCAACAACAACCATTATATATAGAGTCTTGTATATTCGAGTTTCATAGATCATGTTATTGATTGGGAACATAAACTCACTTCTATATAAGAGACCAAGAAAATATTTGGTAAACAATGTAGGGAAATTCCTTACAATGCTCATGTCATCAAGGATGATCCCCTCTTTAGAATTAATTATTTTTCTGAGATGAACATTCTCTTAAGGAAGTAATATCTGTGATTGTGTGGTTGGTACCAAAGATGTTTCATCCACCACTTTGCACATGTAGGTAATAACAGATTTATTTGATATATGGACTAGGATTTAATTATCTCATAAATTAATGTTTGCATTATAGGGTAGCCAAACCATGCCTAGAATCACATTTAATTCCAATAAGGGGAGTATTACAAGGTTACTCTTGGAAAAATTTCCCTCAAATTTGGATAGGGGTGACTTATATGTTTGGGATGGAACATATTTTCCATTTTTATTGAAAACATTACATTCATATTTAGAGGATTATTTTGGTATTGTGGTATTAAAATTGCATGATATAGAAAAATGTGTAGGACAAAATTAAATACAATGTTAACTATACATAAATGAATAAATAGATTTCATACTAACATTTTTTGTTGGGATACACCACATTAGATGTGATGATATTAAATCCCACTTTCTCCCTACCCCTTGGTGTGTTTTATTATTAATTATTGTTGAAACCACTTTCTTTAGGGGAGTTGTTTTCACCATGTCCCTATTTCTCATAGTTGAATAATTGGATTATAATATAAGGGTTGATTGGTTAATTTCTTTCTTCAATAATATTTGTGGTATTCTACTATTTAGAAATATATAACTAGGTCACCTTCCTTCCCACTTATTAATAATTTCATTATTCTGTTCGGACAATTTTAGGATGCATCTTACCATATTCTTGTCAGCTCAGATGATTGTCTTTCTTACCCTTGATATATTTTTACATCACTCCATTACAATAAAAATGCACTCCCCACTTCATAACTCTATTCCAAAGAGACCCCTATGATTTATTGACTCCATTTATACATTTAGTTCAAATCATATAATTTCCTCATAGATATCAAAGTATCGAATAGAGAATTACTCTAATAGATGTATCTTTATCCCACAAATTAATTTTTGAACAAAAATTTGAAGAGGAAAGAAAAATACATTGTTATATAGGGAAATTTTTGAGATTTTTTTATTATATGTCATGATGGACTCATTATCCATTTACAGGAGGCTACAAAAATACCTATACATTTTATGTTTGAGAGTGAAAGGAATTTTTAAAAAAAATTACATTTTATGGAATTCCATTAACTAAATATCTTTAACATCCTATACAAGTATAATATTTTTTAACCAATTTTCAACATTAAAAAACTTTCTCCTTCATATCTTAAATATCCAACATGACCTAGTCATTCATAGAGCTATTATAGATTGAGAATATTTTTTATGTGTAGTCGATCCATTTCTCGATGACTAGGGGTTCCAAATGTCCAATAAAATTCATATTCCATTTTCACCTAATGTTATTAGTTGAATCATGGCATTCCACTTAATTAAAATTTTCATTAGAAATTTTAGTAAACTGGGAACGTTATTTCACAATGTTTGTGATTTATTAACTCATCGTTATTGGCCACTCATTTAGTCAATCATCACATTTCCCATTATAGTTATTGTTTCTTTAGGTTGAATAATATCCACTCATTAAAAAAATATAATGAAAAATAGATTTAAATATTTTTAAAATAAAAATCACATGATTATTAAACCATTGTAGCTAAAGGTTTCATCCATAAATGTCATATATTCTTTAATATATGATTTTATTGGTTTTATTATAAGTTAAAGATTATAAAATTATTAACAATAAATCCAATGAAAATTTTAATTCCATTAAAAATAGATAGTAAGTTTATTATGGATATCCCAAATAATTTAACATAGTTCAATCACAATAGTTCTGTATTAAGGCCGATTTTCATTCACTAGACCATGATCAAGTTCTTCATTATGTTCCTTTTTCACAGTTATTACCACTAGGTATATCTATTTCAGATCCATATCCACATGTAGTATCTAGGAAAGGATATATTTTCAAGGAAAATATATTCTCTAAACATTAATAATATTTTTGGATGGTCTCCTATGTCATGTATTATACCTAAATCAATTATAATTTTTTATTACTTTAGTTCAAAAAAATCACTTGAATTTTCTCTAGTAATAAATATGAAACTGATATTTTATTTTAACTTAATTTGTGATTTAATATATAAATATAATCATAAAAAAACCCCAATATATCAATATGACTTGTTTATTTGGGTAAGTAGTTAGATAGCATATAATCTGGAAAAATAAATTACAATTTTTTCTCAACAACTCTATTTCCTGGGCTTGTATTCCATTGATCTTACCAAACGGTATGGGATATCCTAACAACAAACCTAGAAAATGGTCAAGAAAAAATTAAATTAATATAATAAAAAACAAATATAATAAGTTAATGTAGTAAATTTTAGAAAAGATATATATATAAATGTAACATAAAAGTGGACATAAACATAATACTAAATAATGAGGTTTGTTGTAACTTGATAACATAATAAAAACATAGGAATATGTAAATATCATAAAAAATGAAATAAAAAACATATGTAAAGGATGAATAGAATGAAAAATTTACATAGTTCATCTATAAGTACCTTATATTCACCATACATGAAATCTCATGATATAAAAATATTACCCAACGCATTTGGGTCTATAAAATTTTAGGCCCACCCATCATTTTCATGTCATATAATTCAATAATTCTGCAACATAGATAATAAAACATAAAAAAATAATTTATAAATTTTAACCCCATGATAAATAATTGATGTTTAAAAAAATATAAATCCACTATTAATGAAGGATAAAAATATTTGGTGGAATAAACATTAGTGAAAATGTATATGGGTATTTACTAAACATATTTTGGCATGAAACACCATAAGATAATTTCTACAGTATAATGGTTGTTCAAATATATTAATAGAATATTGGAATGAGGGATAATAGTGAATCACATTACCTAGGAATCATATATACCATAAGAAGAATTTATATAAACAAATAAAAAATTTAAAAATTCGATATCAAAAATGCATGACATAATGCTTTTTCATGAATAAATAGTTTAATGAAATGATCCCAAACCTTGAGTGAAAAATTCAAAATTCATTATATGTGATTTTAAAGAGATTTGGTGAAACATGTAAGGATAATATAGATATAAAATCAATGTAACATTATTATAAAACTATTTTGAGTGATGAATAATGGGATGTTGGGTGGGTTTATCTACCAAAATGGAGGATAATTAATTATTAATTTCATAACAATACATTAGACTATATATAAACATTTAATCAATAAATATACCACGGATTATGATCAATTTTTGACTAAACAAGAGTCCTTATATTTATTATATAAGGAAATGAATTTACTATGTTAAATTAATACTTTTTATGGTGTAGAAGTGTGTCATGTCTATCAACAATTTGTTTTAAAACCCTGAAATATAATATTGGTTTTTGGGGATTCATAGAGGATCTATAAAATTTAAAAAAACCCTATAAATATAAATTAATGTGTAAACACTATTTGGTTTATATAAACATTTTATGAAATATATCAAATCACCTTTGAGTCATTACAATATCAAAATATATCGGTTATTTATACAAAACTTAATTTTTTCATAAAAAATTAATCATTCTATAAAATTATGAAAAATTCACTATTGAATTATTTCAATGTGTTTATTTAAAAATACTAATTTATTTATAAATCTAATTCTATAAACATTTAAATTTTATCATTTAAAAAAAATCATTGTTTATGGTAATATAATAGTTATTTTTTCAATAATAGTTTTTGACCGTCATAGAAATTATAATTGACTTCATTAAATAATTTTTTTATTCTAAATAAATATTATACATTTACATTATTTTATAAAAATATAATTAATTTAATAATTCCTCGAATACATGAAAATTATTTTCCTAATTAAAAAAATACATTTTCTAAAAAATTGTGGATCATTGAATAAAAATCTAATCTCTGCCAAAGACATTACATAATAATTGAAAATTAAATATAAAAATTTATAAAATAGAATACATTTTCTATTAATAATAAAATTTACAAATTCACACTATTGGGGGTCTATATTGATATCACATTATTAAACTAGTTAATTCCCTTGGTGTAATTTGAGCGATAGTGAGATTTTCAAGGTGTGGTTTGACGAACATGGTTTGGGTTGTTATCATTATAATCATAAACGTATTACATAAATGTTTTTCAACAAATACCATTTTTGAATATCATCATGGAATATTTCAATGGAAATTTTTCATTTTACTATCTCCCTTTAATTATTCAATAAATAAGATTCACGGTTTTTGAATCCACTAGCAGAGGAAATTCGTTCCTCTATCATTGTAAAGTGTAATTTATCATAAATTTTTTTATATCAATCCTAATGATCACTATACAATGAATATATCAATAATGGTTATCATTTTTAATAGAATTTTATATTTTACTGACCATATAATAGTTCAATGTTTCCAAAGGGGTGATTTTTTTCTATAAATTATTTTTTTAATAAGGAATTATTCATTGAAAAAGGGTGTTTCATATATAAATGTTTTAGTTTTTAAAGGTATGAAATATATAGTATTAAAGAATGTATGGTTTTTCACATCCATGAAATATTTCTATCTTTTTCTATATTGTGGTAGTGACTATAGAAGATGACTTGAGGATTGTAATTGTATAATTATATTCACATTCATTTTTGGTTGACATGGTATTCAAATGGTAATTAAAGAATCAGCCTCATCTATGATAATTATCATGTGAATCTGGATACGTTACATGCAACACATATGTATATTATATAATATGTCCAAATAAATTCAATGATATATGGGATATAAAAAGGAATAACCAACTATGAATTTTATTGGAAAATTGCACTATTAACTTTAGAATAAAATTATGTTTTTTATGAAATGAGAAAAAAATTGATATAAGGATTAAATTCATTATAAATAATTTGAAGAATTTTGAATTCAAATTTTTTATCTGTATAAAAAATAAAAAAATTGAATATATCTTCAAAAAATGATTGAATAAAAATATATTTTTCTAATTTAATACAAATCATGGAATATATAGAAAAAATGATTATGAGATAATGTTAAATAATGTAAACTAGTTTTTTAAATATCCTACAGAACAAAATATTGGTAATCTATTATTGTTATGACTAGGGGAATGGATTTCTCAGAAATGAATTTTGACATAGTCAATAATAATGGACATATTGATGGGGTAAACCATTTCCCATAATGCTGTTAATCTGTAGATAGATGTGATATTTTCTAATTATTTGTAAATTGTATCATTCTAAATAATAATCAAGGATATGAAATAATTTTTTATTTATTCATCTATAATTTTTCCCTTGAATTCATCATTTTAGGTATGAAATAAATTTTATTTTTTATTTATAAAATAATACCGTTCATGGCATGTTCCATGAACATATTGTCTTATTACTAGTGAGGCTTTGTCTGTGTTGGGTTGTGAACATATTGATGTGAACATATAATAAGGTGGATAGTAGAATTTGATATATTATATAAAGGTGTAGGGAGTGGTAGGTTCACTAAGACCGCCATGGTTTGAGTAGTGAAATGTGATCCTATTTTATATGTTGCATGCAAGTTGAGCCCATGTGATGTTCCCTATAGAGGGAAGTTGTGAATTGTTCATGGAAACATCATGTGAATTCATGGAAAATTTTTATACTTTTTTAATGATATAGGGAAAAAATCATAGAAAAAAATCTAGGAAAATATATTAATTTTTCATTTATTTGGATTTTTTGAGTTTTTATTGTTTAATATAGTCATTTTTATGGAGAATAAATTTTGTATTGTAACTTAAGGTGATACAATTATAAAACAATTTCTATGCACATGTAATACATAGTTTTATATACATTCATGCATAATGAATAATATCTCTTTTAATGGGAAGTTTCCATTACAATATCAAATAATACACACATCTTCATCACCAATATAAAAAATTGTTCAATCAAATGAGACAATTAATAAAACATCACTTTCTACTCATTAATTTCCAATTGAGATTTGGGAATAAATAATTTCATGTTTCTATGTGATATTTACCAGTCACATATAAATTCATGGTTCATCATTGATGATTTCACATTTAAATTTAGTACAAAATGAGTATTTCTTCAACACACCACTTTAATTTAAATCAATTTTGTTCCTTGGATTTGCCACATTTCCCATGTTAGTCCATAAACACACAAAACCAATAATTAGACATGAAATTTTGATTTACTAATACATTAAAAAACTAGATAAATAAATTTATCCAAATATTTATTTTTTATAGAAAATCAATGAAAACTACCAAATTTGTGATATTTTCCCATTAATAATAATATTTATCATGTTTTTATACAAAAATTATAGAAAAAATGTTCACTATAGTAACACATCGACCATATAAACCTCAAGTAAGAGCCTTAATTTAATACATTATCGTGGGTATGAGGAATATGATCCTGAAGGAATGATGAATATAGTAGTTAGGAAACCAATATTACATATATGAAAACCATATGACAATGGGAAATATTAAATAAAACATTATACATAATTAAATGAAATGAACTAAATCCTTGAATGCATATTCAACAACATATTATTTATATTCTATGGAAAGGGGAAAAATAAGTGTGAGATAAAATTCCCAGTAAGGGTAAGTATATTGGATTAAATAAAAATTAAATGAGAATAACTATTAAGTAATTTTAAGAAACTTCTCACACAATCCATATAAATATCTCCATAAAGAATAATCAATATGTCATAGTAGATAATTGAAACACATTCCTTTTAATAAATAAAAAACAATTGAAATTAATTCATATATATGTAATTGAAAAAATCACATGAATAATAATAATAAATACATTATACATAGAGGTAATGATTAAATATTGGGGGGTCATGTTTCTTGGGAACATGACACCTTTACCATCAAGATTTATTGTCATGTCAATTTAAACTATTATCATATGGCCAACAGATTAATCACCTGAATGAACCGATGCATTTAGTTGATTTCATTAATATATTTCCAACTGATATATTTTATATACGTATAATTAATTATATATATATATATATATCAAATAACCATTCTATTTAATCCACGACTTGTCTAATCAAATAATTGTATTGAATAAATGATAAAGACTTATCATTAATTCCCAAATTAATAAAATAAAATTCAAATTGAAAACCATATGAAAACATGATATATGGTTTATGAAATAATAATATCCAGTTAATCAAAATTTTTTTATCTAATATTAAATAATTATGATAATAATTATGTGATTGTTTCATGATAATGTTAATAATCACCAAAGTAAGTGATATTACAGAGATAACTTTCACAATATGGTAATTTTAAATATAATGATATTTTGATTATATAATTCAAATAAAAAATTAAATACCTAGATAATAAATTGATTAGTTGTATAATGTATCAAAAATTTTAGTATATAAACCACAAACAATATGTATGTTGTCAATATGAAATTTATCTCACAGATGTAAAAACAAATATCAAAATATCATAAATTGTGTTTCTATGAGGGTGAACATACTTTAACATGAAATATTAAGGATTTAAACATTATAGTAATTTATACCAAACCACAATCATATTCATAGTATCATATACTAACTTCTTATAATATCTTATTTCTTATTTTATAAAAATATTTTATTATTATAACAATATCGACTATTAATTTCCTCATTTTTCAAGTTGGTTTGGACATGTTACTTGTTGTTAGCGTTACATTGATCATTATTTGATAATATTCATTATCCAAAAAATTATTTAATTAACATATATATTCACTATATAATTACTTATCATAATCCATAATATTTATAAATAATAAATGAAATGCATTATTCATAAAAACTATAGGTCGTATAAGTTCAGGAATGTTACTTCCATTTCATTTTTATTTTTAAAATAATGAAAATAAAATTATATATATTCATATTAAAACTACATTATAATTTGTATTTCATTTATATTCTGTATGTATATTATAACTTGTCAACGTATCATTTCACTTTGAAAAGGCGGTACCCTACACGTCAAATAATAATGTTATTATATTTATAAAAATAAAAACAATTAAGGTATGTGTTTTATTAAAAAAAAAATTATTTATAAAACATAGATATCAAATATTTAATATATATATAGGGTTTCAATCATAATTCACATCATTTAGAGGTGGTAATGGAAAAATGAAAAACATTGTTTCACGATGTGGAAGTTCATCGTACATAAAAACTATATGTTAATTATACATTTGATGGATCTGTATATATGTATAGGTATACACCTTAACATAAAAAATATAATTATATTAGAGATACTAATTTCATTATATAATCATTATATGAAAATAAATGAATTTTTTTTTGGGAAAATGAAACGAAAAGTGATCATTGGATAGGATACCTCTTATTAGGGTAACTCCTTTTAGTTTTTATCGAAAGTTGTACTTGGTATTCTATATTCCCAATGGGAGGATTATAAAATTAGTGGATTTATTTTGGGATATTTTTGGGGAGATTTTTGGTGATACATAGTGCTTGATATTTTTGAATAAGTGGGATGATTGATTGCCTTTTAATAGTGTCGGAAGAGTGGAATTCATGTAAATTTATGAACAAGGAAATCCACCCACATTTTACCCATGTAATGTTTCTCTATTAATGATACTAAATTAATAAACCTTAGTATATAGTTGAAATATGAACCTAAAATTTATTTTTGTCATGTTTCTGGGTCATTTTGGGCCACAAGATTTGTGTTTAGTAATTTATTAAGCTATTTATTGTTTTTTCATTATAAATAATTTTAATCACTTACACTAATATTATTTTCAAAAAAATAATTATAATTTATTATATCATACATATAATGACTATTAAAATTATGGAATAAATATTTTATATTAAAATAATATAATAGGAAAAAATTAATTTAAAATTATTCTCGTAGACGGGACAACAATGCTGTTTTTAATGTAAAAAATGAACAAAAGTTTCCTAAGTGTTTATATGAAATTATAAAGTGATATTGGTCACAATTATTTACATGTATTAAAATATGTATAATGTATCTAATTAATATTTATTACTAGTCAAATATGTAATTTTAACTTAAAAATTAATTAGGCAAAATATATATTATAAATTTAAATTCTATAATTTTTTACAACTCATCATAAAAAAAGCATCAAAAAAATAAAAACTATAAAATTTTTATGTTTCACATTCAATAATGAGGATCATTTTTTCATATTAAATTTATATAACTTTCAAAATTCATATTTAAAATAGGTTCTCCATTAATATGATGTATGAAACTTCTTTTATAGAAATATTTGTTTTAATGAGTTACATTAGGTTTCTACTTATGTTGAACATATAAAATAGATTAGATTAGTTTCAAAAATGATTTATTTAATATATAATATATTTTATATTAAAATCACACAATAATTGTAATTAATTTAATTTACTAGGATAAAATGACTTTGTGGTCATAATAATAGATTTTTATAAAAACATTCCCTTTATATAGAATTGGTTCTTTTATTTATTTTTAATAAATTATTAACCAATTAATTAAAATATATATCTTATATTTTATCTAATATTGTACATAACGATCAATATAATTTCTAAGTTATATCTTATAAATATAAATTATAATATCTTAATTATAAATTATTTTTTTGTAAAACACAGTATTCTGTGTAACACAAACTACTGAAAAAAGTCATTCTTGTGAGTAACAAAATATAACTCATTATTGTGTTGCATACAAGCTGTTGAAAATATTTAATTAAAATATTAAATATAAAATAATTTATTATAATTTCATATACCTATATATGTTTTTTGTTGTGTGTCATATACACAATTGAATTCAATGTTCTTAATTTATAATTTCGAGGTTTTAAATTCTCCCCACTATAATTAAATTGTACCATCACAATATGAAATAGATAATAGTAATCACTATTTTGTTATTTTATGATAATATTTTGGGAAAAAATCATAAATAGGGTCAATAAGATATATTATTAATAAGAGGGTAAAGGAAATGTGAATTTCAGCTCAAAACAAGGCATTCGAGTAAAAGAAAATTAATAAAAACATGTATAGGGAAGAAGAATCTATCTGTCATGTTCTGATAGAGAATGATTGATAAAATGTTTTTCTAGAATTTGATGAGAACAGTAGAATATATAATATTTATGAAAAGACCTTTTCTATCATAAACATGATGATAATTATACAATATTTTTATAAATAATAACATTCTTCGAGTTGTTGAATTATTTAACTCGATATGCATATAAATAAATACATATTTCGACATTGAAAATGCAATATTAACCATTATTTTCTCCATGATAATTTTCTACTGAATTTTATATCACATGTTTCAGCATAGATTGAAGTAATATATTATTCTATAATACCACATCAAAATTTCAACATAAACCATTTCATAAATGGTGGACCTTTTCAAAATATTGTGATCTAACAGATTAGATATAATGTCACTACCTTAATAAAATGAATATATCTTTAATATTTCCCCAACATTAAGCATTTATTTTTTCACATTCCAATCATTTTAATATATTTATCATGTACTCTCTTGAAAAATTTCAATATGATTAATCACCATAATATGTTATTGGAAACATTAATTCTCCCTCGTTAAATTAGTAAGACACATACTGTTGAAGATATTTAATAAATCCAAATGTTTTATAAACTCTACCAATGATAGAATAAGAAAATATATTGATAAATAATTAATAAATTCCATTATAATCCACACGTATCCAATTTACATTAACCATATCACTCAATTATTTATCCAACCATCATTATCTCAAATTCATGAACATATTATGGCATATCATTGTCTAAAAATTGTATTTTTGAAAAAGTTTAACCTAATACACAATAATTATTCGTGGTTCCATTAAATGTATGATCATATTTAATTAATGAAAAATTACTGAATTATAATACATATATTTTTCATAATCATTATAATGTAGAAATCATCAATAAAATAGTTTTATTACATATTAATTCAATCTAAAGAAATCAAAATAAATATTCTACATTTGTTGTGTCAATAACATATGCTTGAACTTGATCCCATAGATTCTTAAATGGTAGATTCCATGGATTCATGGAATATTTTTCTAGATAGTTCCCTTTATCATTGTAGTTGTAAAATTTAATAGTAGGATTTTCATTATTTTATTTTCATAATTTTACTTTCTTACCTTTTAATATGGTCTTATAAAAAATTCTCAATCCATTCAATAATTTCCTAGAGGTATTCTTTATATATTTATCATTGGATGGAAAATAATTATTTCTCTTCCTTAATTTATACATTATTTTTTCATCTATCATATTATTCTCTTTCATCCAATTGAATACACATGGCTTGGATAATTATTTCAATGTCTTAATATAAAATATTACTATTTCATTGTAGGCAAAAAATTATTCTAAAACTTTAACTATTTAGAGATATCGAATAAATACTTCAAAGGTAAGATCAATCATTTATTAACTTTTGGTGTATAAAATATATAGAACACCTTTTCAACATGTAAACATATCATCAGTCTCCATGACAATTTATTCACTCTTTTAATTTAAACTATGTATCTCAATCAACAACTCTTTTTTCCACATGGGGGTTATATTTATCAAATAATATTGCCTTAAAGGTTATCCATTTAATTAGATCCATCTCAGCATACTCTCTAGTATTATATATCGAATACCACTACTAATTAGCATCACCATTGAGATAATAAACTTCAACATTAACCATTTCCATTTCACCACATCCTGATTCCATGAATACTTTCTACCATGACATAATCAATGTCACTTCTACCATTGGGTTAGTAGTCCCACTAAATGATGCAGTCATATTCTATATAATGTGGTACAACATTAGAGATTATTTTTGTTGAATAGGTCTCTCAATCCAAGAAATTTTATGTGTCATAACTTGATTATGTTCCCCGAATATATCTAAAAAATTCTTAGTTCCAATACCATATATATCATCTTTCTCATTAGGAAAACCTATACATTTTCCCTGATTATTAGTACCATTATTACTTATAGGTTCCACTTATAAACATTGGAATATGATGGATTATATCCTAACATTATGTAAGATAATTTATAATCCTAAAAATAAAGAAATACATAACATTAAATGAAATATTTGTATGTGTTTAATCTCATTATCATAAATATGATTTCTTTGGGGATATCATTACTTTGAAATAATTCATAATGGACTGTATGGAAATTATTAATCAACCTAAGAATATCCCATATGAGTGTCAATGTAGGTGTATAGTAATGCATGTTTTGATGTATCAGTTTACACTCGAGTAAGGACTCATGCACCTTTTTGGAGTTGTAACCCCTTAGTACATCTATTCAAGATACATTTTCACATATAGTATCTAGGAAGAGATGTATTACTAGAAACAACAAATAAATCTATAACATTACAAAATAATAGGATGTTCATCTATAATTATCCTCAAATTACATTATAGGGTCATTTTCCAAAATCTATTTTTTATAAAACAAATTTCAAATGTTTCTACTAAACTTCACTTGATACCAATTGTAATAACCCAGACCTCGAATCCCAAAATAAGTGCCTTAAATTATTACATTGTCATGATAACAAGGAATAAAATCCCCAAGGATTGATCCATTTAGTAATTTTGGAAACCTAGATTACTTATATTATATCTATATTAAATTGTTAAATAGAAAAACACAACATTATCCTTTATAAAACGAAATAAACTCCATCCATTAAAGCTGATTCAAGGAGTAATTATTCATGTCATGGTGAATGGAAAAAATTAAGGGTAAGATAAAAATCACAGTATGGGTAAGAAAAATTCAATAACTAATTTATTAATGATAATAACAATCATGGAATGGTAAATATCTAATCACACATTCCATAAAAAATATCTTTAATTCATAATTAATTCACCCTGGTTGTTAAATAAGACACATTCTATTTAATCAATAGAATGAGAATAAAAATTCATCATCATAAATTTTAAACAAAAAATATCAGGGACTATAATAAAAAAATTAATTCCAAATAGAGGCAATTCTGAAATATTGGACATCATGTTTACTCGAAACATGATACCTTTAACATCAAGATTTATTCTCAGGATTGTTTAAAATACTGTAATTGGACCAATTGATTTATCTCAGGAGACTACCGATGCATAATTGGGATTTAATTATCCATTACCCAACACATACAGTGCATGAAAAATGAATTCCTCATATATCAGATAATCAATTAAATTGATGAATAGAATTATTTATGAGATATCATTAAAAATATACATATTTATCAATATCAAATAATATTCAAAGTAAATGTCATATATAAAAATCGTATATTGTTTATTAAATAATAATATATATTTAATGATAATATGAATATGTAATTTAGAATAAAAATTATTATAATGATTTTATAATATCATGTGAATGTTATTAATAACAAGAAATGTGATATTACAATGACTACATTTATCACATCATTATATTCAATTCTGAAAACATTGGATGGTATAATTCGATGTAAATTATTAAATTCCAAGAAGATAAAACGTTTCATAATATAAAATATCCAAAGGATAATAGATACATCACAAAAAATATTTAAGTGGTGAATATGAAATTTATCTTAGGAATATAAATAGTGAAATGAAAATATATTATGTTGCATTTATTTTTTGGATAAAATTATTGAAATACATGTATAAGGGGTTTAATCTTATTAATAAATTATAAATGAATAATAATCATATTCATAGTATCTTATATTATCTTTTTATAAAATCTTATTACCTGTTTGTTAATAATCATTCATCATTTTCTCTATATTCATAGTATATGTACATATAGTTCCTCATATATATATATCTAACAACCATTTTATTTAATCCACATCATGTCTTATCAAATATATTTATTGAATAAATGATAAAGATTTATCAATAATTCCCCAATTAATCAATTAAATTTCAAATTGAAAACCATATATAGTTTATTAAATAATAATATCCAGTTAATGAGAATGTTTTTACGTAATATTAAATAATGATGATGATAATTATGTGATTTTTTCATGATAATGCTAATATTAACCAATGAAAGTGATATTTGAGAGATAACTTTTACAATATGGTAATTTTTTAGATAATGAGATTATGATGAGATAATTAAAATAAAACATTGAATACCATGATATAACATTGTCTAGTTATATAATGTATCAAAAGGTTTAGTAAATAAACCAAAAAAATATGTAAGTTGTGAATATGAAATTTTTCTCACTGATGTTAAAATTATGATCAATGTATCGCACATCATGTTTCCTTGAGGGTGAAAATAAATAAACCCAAAATATTAAGATTTTAAAAATGAAAGTAATTTATACCAAACCATAATCATATTCATAGTATCATATATTAACTTTTTATAATATATAATTTCCCATTTTATAAAAATGTTTCATTATTATAACTATATCGATTATTAATTTCCTCATTTTTCGAGTTGGTTTGGACTTGTTACTTATTGTTAGTGCTACATTGATCATTACTTGATCAAATCCATAGTCCAAATTTTTTTTAATTAACATATATATGCATTATATATGTATTTAGAATAATCCATAATATTTAGAGATAACAAATGAAATGCATCATTCATAGAGACTGTAGGTCGTACAAATTCAGGAATGCTACTTCCATTTCATTGTCATTTTTAAAAGCATGAAAATAAAATTACATATATTCATATTATAATTACGTTATAATTTGTATTTCATTTATATTTTTTATTTATATTATAACATATAATATCTTATTTCCCATTTTGTAAAACTATTTCATTATTATAACAATGTCAACTATTAATTTCCACAATTTTCGAGTTGGTTTGGACTTGTTACTTGTTGTTAGTGTTACATTGACCATTACTCGATCGTATCCATAATCCAAACAATTATTTAATTAACATATATATTCACTATATATGTTTTTAGCATAATCCATAATATTTAGAGATAATAAATGAAATGAATCATTCATAGAGACTGTATGTTATACAAATTCAGGAATGATACTTCCATTTCAATCTAATTTTTAAAATAATGAAAATGACAATGATTGGTAATAATTTATTGTTATGAATAGGGGAATGGATTTTTCAGAAATGAGTTTTGACATTGTCAATAATTATGGACATATTAATGGGGTCAACCATTTCCCATAATGATATTTATCTATAGCAGCAAGTTATATTTTCTCATGATTTGTAAATTGTATTATTCCAAAAAATTATCAAGTATATGAAATAATTTTTTATTTATTCATCTATATCTTTTCCCTTGAATTCATCAATTGATGTATGAAATATTTTTTATTTTTTATTTATACCATAATAACCTTCAAGGCATGTTCCATGCACATATTGTCTTATTACTAGTGAGGCCTTGTATGTGATTGGTTATGAACATATTGATGTGAACATTTAATAAGGTGGGTAGTATACCTTGATATATTATATAAATTTTTAGGGAGTGATAAGTTCTTTAAGACCGCCATGGTTTGAGTCATGAAATGTGAGCCTATTTTTAATATTGAATGCGAGTTAAACTCAGGCGAGGTTCACTATAAAGGGATGTTGTGAATTGATCACATAAAGTTCATGTATGTTCATGGAAAAAGTTTATAGTTTTTTAATGATATAGTGAAAAAATCATAGAAAAAAATCCAGAAAAATATATTAATTAATAATTTATTTGGAATTTTTGATGATTCATTGATTAATATAATCATTTTTTATGGAGAATAAATTGTGTATTGTAACCTAAGGTGATACATTTATGGAAAATTTTACATTCCAATGTAATAAGTAGTTGTATATACATTTGAGCATAATGAATAGTAACTCTTTTAATGGGTATTTTCCTTTACAATATCAAATAATACACACACCTTCATCACCAACATAAAAAATTATTCAATCAAATGAGACAATTTACAACAAATCACATTCTATACATTAATAACCAATTGAGATTTGGGAATAAATAATTCCATGTGTCTATGTGAAACTTACCAGTCCCATATAAATGTAAGGTTCGTCACTAATGATTTCCCATTTAAATTTAGTACGAAATGTGTATTTATTCAACACACCATTTTCATTTAAATCAATATAGTTCCATTGATTCCCCACATTTCCCATGATAATACATAAACGGACAAAACAAATAATTAGACATGAAATTTTGATTGCTGAAAACATTAATAAACTATATAAATCAATTTATCCAAATATTCATTTTTTTTAGGAAAATATGGAAAACTACTAAATTTTTGATATATTCCGATTAATTATAATATTTATCGTGTTTTAATACAGAAATTAGTGAAAAATTGTTCACTATAATAACACATCGACCATAGAACCCTCACATAAGAGCCTTAATTTAATACATTATCATTGTTAAGAGGAATATGACCCCAAAGGATTGATCAATTTAGTTGTCAGGAAAACCATATTGCATATATGAAACCCGTATGACAATGGGAAATATTAAATAAAACATTATAAAAAATTAAATGAAATACACTATATCATTAAATGCATATTCAACGATATATTCTTCATATTCTATGGAAAAAGGACACAAAAAAGTGTGAGATCGAATTCCCAGTAATCGTAAGTACACTTGATTAACTAAAAAATAAATGAGAATAACAGTCATGTAATTTTAAGAAACATCTCACACAATCCATATAAATATCTCTATAAATAATAATCAATATGTCATAGTAGATAATTGAAACACATTCCTTTTAATAAATAAATAAATAATTGAAATTTATTGAAAGACATGTAATTGAATGAATCACATGGATAATAATAATAACTACATTATAAATATAGATAATTATTAAATATTTGGGGTCATGTTTCCAAGGAACATAACATCTTTACCATAAAGATTTATTCTCTTGTCAATTTAAAATACTATGATTTGGCCTACTAATTAATCACCTGAGAGAACCAAAGCATTTAGTTGATTTAATTAATAGATTTCCAACTGATATAGTTTATGTAAATATAATTTCTTATATATATATATATATCAAATATCCATTTATTTAATCCACAACACGTCTTATCAAATAATTGTATTGAATAAATGATAAATATTTATCAATAATTTCACAATTAATCAAATAAATTTAAAAATGAAAACCATATGAAAACATGATATATCGTTTATAAAATAATAATATCCAGTTAATTAGAATGATATTATGTAATATTAAATAATTATGATGATAATTATGTTATTGTTTCATGATAATGTTAATAATCACCTATGAAAGTGATATTAGAGAGATAACTTTGACAACATGGTAATTTTCATGATAATTATATTTTGATGAGATAATTCAAATAAAACATTAAATACCCAGATAATAAATTTATTAGTTATATAATGTATCAAAAGGTTTAGTATATAAACTACAAACAATATGTAAGTTGTGAATATGACATTTATCTCACATATGTAAAAATTATTATCTAAATATTGTACATATTGTTTCCTTGAGGGAGAAAATACTTTAACCTAAAATATTATGGATTTCAACTTCATATAATTTATACCATTCCATAATAATATTCATAGTATCATATATTAACTTTTATAATATATTATTTCCCATTTTATAAAAATATTTCACTATCATAACAATATCGACTATTAATTTCATCATTTTTCAAGTTGGTTTGGGCTTCTTACTTGTTGTTAGTTTTATATTGATCATTAAATTATCATATCAAAAATACAAAAAATTAATTAATTAACATATTTATGCACTATATATCTATTTTTCATAATCCATAATATTTAGAGGTAATAAATGAAATGCATCATTCATAGAGATTGTAGGTCGTACAAATTCCGGTATTCTACTTCCATTTCATTTTCATTTTTAAAAAAATGAAAATAAAATTATATATATTCATATTACAATTACATTATAATTTTTATTTTATTTATAATATTTACGTATATTATAACTTGTGAACGTATCATTTTACTTTGAAGAGGTGGTACCCTACACGTCAAATAATAATGTTATTATACTTAAGAATATAAAAATAATTTAGTTATGTGTTAGATAAAAAATAAATTATTATTAGTAAGACATAAATATCACATATTTAATATATAGATAGGGATTCAATATTAATTCCCACCCTTTAGTGGCGGTAATGGAAAAATGAAAAACATCATTTCGCGATGTGGTAGTTCATCCTACACAAAAATGGTATGTTAATTACCCATTTGATGGATGTGTATGTATGTATAGGTATAAACCTTAACATAACAAAAATAATTATATTAGAGAAACTAAATTCACTATATAATCATTATATGAAAATAACTGAAATGTTGTTGGGCAATATGAAACCAAAAGTGATCATTGGAGAAGGATACCTCTTATTAGGGTAACTCCTTTTAGTTTCTATCGATCCTTGTACATGGTATTCTATACTCCCAAAGGAAGGATTATAGAATTAATAGATTTATTTTAGGATATTTTTGGAGAGATATTTGGGGATATACGGGGCATGATAGTTTTTAATAAGTGAGATGATTTATTGCCTTTTTATAGTGGAGGAAGAGTTGAATTCATGTAAATTTATGAATAGGGAAATCCACCCACATTTTACCCATGTAATGTGGCATGAATAATGATAATAAATTAATAACCCTTACTATATGGTAGAAATATGAATATAAAATTGATTTTTGACATGTTTCCTGGTCATTTTGGGACACAGGTTTTGGGTTTAGTCCTCTATTATGCTATTTATTGTTTTTTCCATTGTAAATAATTTTAATCACATACACTAATATTATTGTCCAAAACTTAATTTTAATTTATTATATCTTATAATTTATGACGATTAAAAATATGGAATCCATTTTTTATATTAAAATAATATAATTGGAAAAAATTAATTTAAAATTATTCTCATATGGAGGGAAACAATGAATTTTTTATTATAAAAAATGAACAAATGTTCGTTATGTGTTTTTATGAAATTACAAAGTAAAATTAGTCAAAAATATTGACATGGATTAAAATATATAAAATTTATCTAATTAATATTTATTATTAATTAGAAATATAATTTTAACTTATAAATAAATTAGGCAAAATAACTATTTTGAATTAAAATTTTGTATTTTTTCAAAACTCATCATAAAATGAGGCTTCCGAAACAATTTCACATTACAAAATTTTGATGATTCAGATTCAATAACGAGGTCCATTTTTTCATATTAAATTTACATAATTTTCCAAATTCATATTTAAAATAGGGTCTTCATTAATATGAAGTAATAAATGTATTTTATATAAATATTTGTTTTTATGAGTTACATTAGGTTTGTACTTATCTTAAACTTATGAAATACATTAGATGAGTGTTAAAAATGATTTATTTAATATATAATATATTTTATATTAATATCATGCAATAATTTTAATTAATTTAATTTACTAGGATAAAATGACATTGTGGGCATAATAATGGATTTTTATAAAAACATTCCCTCTATATTCAATTGATTCATTTATTTATTTCTAATAAATTTGTAACCAATTAATTAAACTATATATCTTTATATTTTATTTAATATTGTACATAACAATAAATTTAATATATAATATATATCTTATAAATTTAGATTATAATATCTTAATAACATATTATTGTTTGGTAAAACACAAAATTCTGTGTAACACAAACTACTGAACAAAGAAATTCTTGTGTGTAACAAAAAACAACTTAGTTTTGTGTGCCATACAAGATATACAAATGATTTATTTAAAATATTATATATAAAATAAATTATTATAATTTTATATTACTTTATATGTTTAGTGTTGTGTTTCATTCACACAATTAAATTCAATGTTCTTACTTTAGAATTTCTAGGTTTTAAATTCTCCCCAACATAAATAAATTATATCATCACAATATTAAATAGATAACAGTAATCAAGGTTTTGTTATTTTATGATAATATATGGGAAATAAACACATCATAAATAGGGTAAATAACACATATTATTAGTAATATAGTAAAGTTAATGTGAATGTCTGCTCAAAACAATGATTTCTAGTAGAAGAAAATTTACAAAAACATGAATATGGAAGAAGAATCTATCTATCATGTTTGGATGGAGAGTGATTGATAAAATGTTTTCATGGAATTTGATGAGAAAACTAGAATATAAAAGATTTATGAAAAGACCATTTATATTATAAAATTGAGGATTATTTAATGATATTTTTATAAATAATAATTTTCTTCGAGTTGACGAATTATTTATCTCTATATGCATATAAATAAATGTATATTTTTACATAAAAAACACAATATTATTCATTATTTTATCCATGATGATTTTATACTATATTTTATATCACATGTTCCATCATATAGTGATGTAATATATCATTCAATAATACCACATCAAAATTTCACCATAAACCATTACATAAATGGTGGACATTTTTAAAATAGTGTGATCTAATATATTAGATATAAAGTCACTACTTTTCTAAAATGAGAATATCATTAATATTTCCCCACCATTAAGCATGTAGTTTTTTTACATTCCAATAATGTGAATATATTCATCAAGTAATCTCTTGAAACATTTTAATATGATTAATCACCATAATATGTTATTGGAAACATTAATACTCCCTCATTACTTAAGTAAAACACATACTGCTGACAATATTTAATAAATCCAAATGTTTTATAAACACTACCAATGATAGAAAAAGAAATTGTATTGATAAATCATTAATCAATTCCATGATAATCAACACATATCCAATTTAAATTAACCATATCACTCAATTATTTATCCAACCATCATTATCTCAAAGTTATGAACATATTAAGGCATATCATTGTCTAACAATTATATTTTCTAAAACGTTTATCCTATTGCCCAATCATTATTCATGCTTACATTAAATGTATGCTCTAAATTAATTAATGAAAAATTACTGAATTATAATACATATACTTATCATAATAACTATAATAAGTAAATCATCAATAAAATACTTTTATTACATATTTATTTGATTTAAAAAAGAATCAAATTAACTATTCAACATTAGTTGTGTCAATAACATATGATTGAACTGGATCCCATAGATTCATAAAAGGTAGATTCCATTGATTCATGGGGTATTTTTTAGATAGTTTCCTTTCTCATTGTAGTATTATAATTTAATTTTAGGATTTTCATTATTTTATTTGTATCCTTTTTTGGGACCTTTTAATATGATGTTGAATCAAATTCTCAATCCTTTCAAGAATTTCCTAGGATTATTCTTTCTATATTTATCCTTGGAGGAAAAATAATTATTTCCCATCTTCAATTTATACATGATTTTATCATCCATCATCTTATTCTATTTCTTCTAATTAAATACATATGGGTTGGATAATTATTTCAATGTCCTAATAAAACATATTACTATTTCATCGTATGTAGAAAAGTATTCTGAAACAAGCACTATTTAGAGACATGGAGTAATTCCTTAAAATATAAGATCAATCATTCATTACATGTTTTGTATAAAATATATAGAACACCTTTCTAAACCTACAAATGTATCTTCAAACTCCATGAAAATTTCTTTATGCTTTTAATTTAAACTATGTAACTCTATCATCATCGCTTTTTTCCTCATAAGGGAAATATTTATCAAAAATATTTCCTTAAAGGTTATCCATTTAATTAGTTCTATCTAAGAATACTCTCTAGTATTCTATTTCAAATACCACCACTAATTAGCATCACCATATAGATAATACACTGCAGCATTAACCATTTCTATTTCACCACATCCTAATTCCATGAATACATTCTACCATGACATAATCCCTGTCACTTGCACCATTGTGTTAGTACTCACACTAAATGATGGAGTCCTATTCTGTATAAATTTGTCCAACATTAGAGAATCTCATTGTGGAATAGGTCTCTCAATGTAGGAATATTTATGTGTCATAACCTGATTACGTTTCCCGAATATATCTTAAAAATTCCCAGTTCCAATACCATATATATCATCTTTCTCATTAAGAAAGGCTATACATTTTTCATGATGATTGATACCATTATTTTTTATTGGTTACACTTATAAATAGTGTAATATGATGGATTATATCATAACATTATGTAATATAATTTATATTCCTAAAACAATAGAAATACATAACATTAAATGAAATATTTATGTGTATCTACTCTCATTATCAAAAATATGATTTATATGGGGATATAATTACTTTCAAAACATTCATAATAGATTTTAAGGAAATTATTAATCAAACTATGATTATCCCATATGAGTGTCAATGTAGGTGTATAGTAAATCATGTTTTCATGTATCGATTTACATCCGAGTCAGGACTCATGCACCTTTCTAGAGTTGTATCCCATTGGTACATCTATTCCAGAAACACATTCACATATAGTATCTAGATAGAAATGTATTACTAGAAACAACAAAAAAATATATAAAAAACCAAAATAATAGGATGTTCATCTAAAATTATCCTCAAATTATATCTTAGGTTCATTTTCCAAAATATATTTTTTATAAATCACATTTCATATGTTTCTACTATACATCACTTGATAACAACAGTTATTCCCCAGACCTCGAATCCCAAAATAAGTGCCATGCATTATTACATTGTCAAGATTACAAGGAATAAAATCCTAATGGATTGATCCCTTTAGTATTTTTTGAAAACCATATTACATAAATTATATATATATTTAATTGTTAAATATCAAAATACATCATTATACTTAATAAAATGAAATATACATCATCATTTAAAGCTGATTCAACGTGTTATTCTTCATGTCACGGTGAATGGAAAAAATAAGGGTAAGCTAAAAATCATAGTATGGGTTTGTAAAATTCAATAACTAATTAATTAATGATAATAATAATCATGGAATGGTCAATATATAATCATGCATGCCATAACAATTATCGATAAGTCATAATTAATTCAGCCTGGTGGTAAACTAAAACACATTATATTTAATCAATATAATGAGAATAAAAATTCATCCTCATAAATTTCAAACAAAAATATCATGTATTATAATAAATAAATAATTCCAAATAGAGGAAATATTAAAATATTGGACATCATGTTTCCCCGAAACATGATACCTTTACCATCATGATTTATTCTCAGGATTGTTTAAAATACTATAATTGGACCAATTGATTCATCTCAAGAGACTACCAATGCATCATTGGAATTTCATTATCCATTACTTAACCCATATAGTGAATGAAAAATGATTTCCTCATATATTAGATAATCAATTAAATTGATGAATAATATGATTTATGAGATATCATAAAAAATATACATATTTATCATTATCAATTAATATTCTAAGTGAACGTCAAATATAAAAATGGAATATGGTTTATGAAATAATAATAAATATTTAATGATAATATGAATATGTAATTTAGAATAAAAATTATTATAATGATTTTATAAATTCATGTGAATGTTATTATTAAGAAAAAATGTGATATTACAATGATTATATTTATCACATCATTATTTTCAATTCTAAAACATTTGGATAGTATAATTCAGTGTAGTTCATTAAATACCATGAAGACAAAACGTTTAATGAGATAATATATCCAAGGATAATAGATAAATCACAAAAAATATGTAAGTGATGAATATGATATTTATATCAAGAATATAAAAAGTGAAAAGAAAATCTATTACGCTGCATTTAGTTTGTGGATAAAATTATTGAAATAAATGATTAAGGGTATTAAACTTATTAGTAAATTATAAATGAATAATAATAATATGCATATTATCTTATATTATCTTTTTATAAAATCTTATTACATATTTGTTAACAATCATTCAATATTTTCTTTATAATGGGTGATATTTGACTAGTTATTTGAGTATGCTTTGACTTATTACTTGTAGTTCATCATATATCATTCATTATTTAACCATATATTGAATATAAAACATGATTTAAAGATATTATATATAATCTATATGTGTATTTAGGATAATCTATAATATTTAGTGATAATAAATGAAATGCATTATTCATTGAGATGAAAGGTTGTATGTAAAATGATCACATCTTCCATATCGTTATCATATATAAGAAAAGAAAAGAAAAGAAAAGAAAATTATATATATGTATATAAAAATTATATTAAAATATTTATTTAATTTATATCCCAAATATTAATTTAAATCATTCTATATACATTCCATGTAATGTGTGAATGTATCACATGACTTTGAGGAGGCAGTAGTCCACACGTCCAAATACAATGTAATCCTATTTATAAAAAATGAAAATAATTAAGGTATAAGTAATATAAAAATGGAGGAATTATTACGAAAACATATATACCGCATACTAAAAATATATGAATGGTTTCAATAATAATTAAAAACCAAGAGATGTGGTAAATTTTAAATAAACAGCACCATTCTACGAAATGATAAATCTCCGTAATAAAAAATGGTATGTTCAATAGAAATTTTATAGAATTATATTTATGTGTTGGTATAAACCATAACATTAGAAAAAATAAGTATATTTATGATAATGGGGACATGTTATCATCATCATTTACAAATAACTAAATGGGTGGATAGGTAAATTAAATAAAAATTGACCAGTATAGAAGTTTACCTCTTAGTTAGGAAACTCTTTTTAGTATATATCAAAAGGATTCCATTTTTTGAACCTATATTTAATCTTCTAGGGTGAATGATTAAGATAATTAAAAATATATTTACAAACCACAAAGAATGTACTATACAAATTATGATACTGAATGACCTTGTTTAATGATAATTTTTCATATATTAAAAAATGGTTTCAATATTTATACTATAAATAAATGATTTTATGGAATTAACACTATGATTATTATTTCTAACGCTAAGATTTTTTGTTTTAGTAAATGGATGGAACCAAGTGGAATCACAGTGAAATTGAACATGAAATAAAATGTGTATATTTTGAGAAACCAAGTTAGGTAATGATAATATTTCAAGAAATTAAGATTATTCCTATTCATAGATCACAAAATATGGTAAAAACAATATACCATAACTAACGCCAAAACATACCAAATAAGAGCAGTATAGAGTATTATAAATTATCGAGTCGTGGATACCATATTAGAATGAAGTATTGATTTATATCATGTAATAATTGTTGAATGATACACCCTATAATGTGTCCCAAAATCTAATAAAATACATTATATTTTGACTGTAGGGGATTAATGTAATAATTTTTAAAGAAAAATAGATGTATAATAGGAGGATATAAATATAACTATAGTGATCCATTTTTATTTTTTATCTTAAATTTATAGAAAATGTGAAATATATGACTCAATTAACTCTTTTAAAGTATTACCCATCCACCAAAGAAGGTCTTATGTTGAAATAAAACAAAGTATTTATGTTTTTGATTCATGAATTTATTTATATATTTTTTTCCCAATGGTTAATTTTTTATAAAATTTATGAAACATTATATTTTTGTGTAAAACATTCGAACCATATATGGATTCATTATCATAATTGATATATATTATATTATGGGTTTATGAGTTTATAGTGAAACATAATATTGATGTCTCAAAAAAACCCTTCACATAAAATTTTCAGAAAAGTCACATTATTATATTTATTTTTGAAAAAATTAGATAATTAATTTTTTTGGCTATGTATATATTTTAGTTAAATTATTATTTAAGTAAGAACAACCATACATTTTGTGGGAATATTTTCAAATTTATTGGTAACATTTATGATTTATTTTAAATTTTTTATTTACGTAATTATGTGTTATTAAATATTGAGAATGTTATAGTTATTATAATGATTTTTAAAACACACATACCGAGTAAAAACACATTCTATTCAATTAATGTCGTGCGAGTTGAACGTATGATCAAAGGGAACTAAGTGTTTATCACATACCATAGGCCTATGTGATTTCGTTGATAATATTTCATTATATTATGTTAATTTAGCAAAGAAATAGATATTAATGAATAGCCAATGTTTATAATATTTATATTAAGATCTTAATATATTATATTGGATAACATAAGTTATAATTAATGATTTTAAAAAATGATTAGATATATATGGAATGAATTTTTATGCGATAATGGATATTGTGAACAATTAAAATGGAATATTAGTTCCATTGGGAAAAGATTCATTTTTTAAATTTATTTCAATGAGTATGTGATGATTTAGAAATTCACTGAAGCACAACCAAATAATAAAATTGTTCTTATTAAATGAATACAAATCATGTATATATGTTTTATTATATTAATATATATTGAAAAAATTCATAGACTTTAGTGAATAGATATTAATAAAATTCTAATTATTCCTTCATATTTGATGAATCGAAAGGTCTTTTAAATCATAATACATTTATGGATTTGTGGTTCATAACATTCAATTTATCATTCAATTTATTGTAATAAAAGATATATATCAATAAATATAAATATTTACCTTTTTCTTCCATTTACATATATACACATTCCTCTAATGTTCAGTTACACATAACCTAGTTTTTTTATTCCATATGAACATTTTTACATCACTTTAAAAAATGTATGATGATTGTTTAATTACCCTTTACACAATGTGAGATTCTAATATGTAATTTACAAGTATAAAGATGTTTATTTCTGAGGGGGATATCAAATTGTGATGAAAAAAATAATTTATTATAGTGGAGAATGTAACACCACTAAATTTTAGAATAAGTTCATTTTAGTCAATATTTTATGTGATGTGTATCAATATGATTAGTCATCCCATAAAATGAATTTCCTTAAATTTAATCTCTTCGATAGCCTATACAACACAAACACCCAAATATAAATGATATGTAATACAGTATGGAATTATGACATAGAAATTTAACTACATGTTATGAATAATACTATCTAAAAAATGGGAAATATGTTTATTTATTGAATATAAATTTAATAATAATAAATTAAAAGAACAAATGATTTTTTTCTAAAATACTATTTATCTACAAGATAGTTTTATCTCCCTTCTCCCAATAAATATTAAATTAACTTTTTTTAAATTTAGGAATTTTATAAGATAAATTGGAATAATTTAAAAAAATATATCAAAAATATATTATAAAGAAATTTTTAGATTTTTTATGAAAAGTTTCATTTTTTGATAAAGAGTAAAAAATGATAATTTTTATTGAAATGTAATTTTTCATAAAAATAATATTAAATTATATGTCTTATTTGATATTGGTTTTAAATTATTTTTTTAACAATTTTAATGTTTAAATAATTTATTTAATTGTAATACATTTCATATAAAATTTTGATAGTAAAATATTCTATATAAATGAATGTTATCATCTTGAAATGAAAATTGTTTGCCACATATTTATGTATTATTGTAAAATTAATTATTCAACTAAAATGAATTGAATTTGTAAAAATTGATTCTATATATTGAATGATTATTGTTCTTATTATAAAATATGTCTAAATATTTTTGGACTATAATTAATAGTGAAAAGTGTAAAAATTAATTACTATGGATATGTGAAAATTGGGTTTAAAAAGCGTTAACATAAAAATATAATTGTTAAAATGAGATAAAAACATCTATGAAATCTGTTTATGGACGTATTTAGACCATATCATGACTTGTTAAAAATAATTATCATTTTTTTAACATTTTTTATGCAAAAAATGTGTGTACACCCTATTGTTTTCTAAAATTACAACTATGCCAATCACCTCACTTATAAAAGGAAAACCTCTCTCATCTCTAATATAAACATTGATACCCTTTTATATTATCCATCAACTTCCCAAATGTCTTCAAAACACCCAAACCATAATCATATATGTATTTCATGTGTCATAGATCCATTATGTGAACTATTTCGGTATAATATGAAAGAGGTGGTCTGAAAAGATGTAAAATTTCAAATGATGAATTTTTGTGTTATTTATTATTTAAAATCCATAAAATATAGTTAATTTATTATAATATAAATTTTTTTTATCCCTAATAAAATTATATTTTTTTATGTTATGTTCACAGACTATATCCAAACCCTCATCCCTTAATTGGGAAATGATTACTTTACTCATGTGCATGACTGGCTAAGACCACCCAAACTGATGTGGCATGTTTTCTATAAACACCCCTCATAGTTGGTTATAATGATGGATATAAATTATAAATATTATATATATAACATAATTATAAAATTTTGTTCATTAAATCATATTAATTGTTTTTCATTCAAATCAATAAGTGGTATAATAATGTCGTTCGTGTGTGTGACAGACTACTACCTCCTGATGTGATGTGATTGATTTTTCAGTAATGATTTAAAAGGAAGGTAATAGGGATACACATAAGAAATATATATAAAATAAATGAAATAATTATTATTTTCATGAAAATTTTATCATTATTGTAAGCTAATATATCAATTTTCTTCTTAGTTTTTTCACTCACTGAAATATGAAAATGCCATTCATATACATGTGGAATACCTCCTTCAACAAGTAAGGCGACTCTTTTTTCATCACACATCAAATGGACGAAATATATAAGTATATTTCAATATTTAATAATTTAATCCTGATATTTGCATCTTTATATAAATATAAAATACTATATACCTCATTTCCATTATTATCATTGAAAAAGGGAAATGATGCTAGTGTGTACTTACAACATATGCCTCTATGATCAAAACATAATTCATTTATGTAAACATTATTTCATGATTAGTCTAAAAAATAAAATCTCTTATTACATATTAATATTATTTCATTATTATTTTTATATATATATTGAAATAATTACATCCAACAAAAATAATTAACCAATCGAGGTAATTTTTGAATCATAACTTAAATATCATTGAAATACATGCGGTAAAAATATTTGAAAAAGTAATTTTATATAACATGGTAATAAGTGACATAAAATTATTAATTAGAATAAATAATATTCCTCATAATGTAAAAAATTAAAAGAATTAATTTTTTTTGGAAGATAAATATCATATGTGATGAGCCAGACTCATGACTAGATACTTTGTATTAGATTTCTTACATTGAGGCATGCAATATAATTATGAACCAAATTAAAAGAATATGATTTGTAAATAACAAAATTTAACATTAATATAACAATTCATTAATAATTCATGTTATATTAGGTGTTAATTATAATTATTTCCTCTAAGGGGGGTTTTCAGGAAAATTACCAAGCAGTAATGAATTTTATAAGTCAATTTATTTTCGTTGGATTATATTACATATTTGTAGTATTTGATATTATAATATAATATCTGTATATAATTTTGATTATATTATTTGTTATTTACACTTTTTTATAATGATTTAAAATTAAAACTAATATTGTAATCATTGATTAAATTATGATTTAAAAATTATGATCATGGTATGGGTTTATTTTACAATATCATTTTAATTAATATTATTTGTACTTATGTCTCCATTGGAAAAAATTATTTAATAATTTCATAATAAACCCC
Source organism: Viscum album (assembly GCA_963277665.1). Lineage (NCBI taxonomy): Eukaryota > Viridiplantae > Streptophyta > Magnoliopsida > Santalales > Viscaceae > Viscum > Viscum album. The sequence goes on along the minus strand of OY728140.1, from coordinate 2,100,955,783 downwards.
ATTAATTTTCATCTCCTCTATTTAGTCAGGAAATTTTCATTCAATATTAAAATTTCCCACTATTTGGGGCATAATATTATTGAGAAAATGTTTTTAATAAAATATTACTTAATTTCCCTCTTCATTTGAGATATCTTCATGGTATAAAACATTATTTTCTTGAAAAAATTTAAAAAAATTAATGGTATTCAAAATGATTTATTATTTATTATTTTCATATTTTTTATTCTCTAAAAATATTAATGTAATCATCGCCTAATTTCCCAAAAATTTTTCTATTAGATTTTTTTTGAAAATAAGAAATGGATCATTTTTTAACATGTGTGGAATATATATAATTTTAGTCAATCATGAAAAATAAATGTTTTAAATATTTCATTATATGTTAGAAAGTTTATTTTCAAAGAGAACAAATTGATATATATTTTTGACTAAAAAATTATATTTTCCGTAGAATAAGTTTTTAATGTTTTTTATGTAATTTTTCCTCATAAATGACTAAAATAATTTATTTTACTAATAATCCATTAGGGATATGTTGGATTGATACCATATTTATTCTTCCTAATGAAATTTAATGATCATTTTGACAATGGAATATATTGACTTTCACATTCTTGATTCACATTTCTAGTCATTGACTTTGCATTGGGATATTTCATTTCTGAGGATCGTTAAACATTAAATATCCCCTAAATATAAATGTAGTATATAATTGATGTTATTTTTTATTTATATATGTATCATTTATATATATGTTCTTCTACATTGACAGTTATTGTCATTTAGAGGGAGATATTGATAAATCAACATTTATTAATCAATATAGATATTGATGATAATGTTCATTGTTCATGAATTAAATCAATTATTATGTATATGACTAATTATTTTTACATCTTTTGATGGGGGTATACTTCAATTATATAGCCCATTGATGCATTAGTAGTCTCATGTGGGGAATTAGTATCCTAGCATAATATGGGTGTCTACAAGTATTTTTAAACCTTAATGTAAGATTTCTTGATGGTATCGGCATGATGTTATTTAGAACATAATTTTTTATATTTATGAATTTACATCAATAATAATTAATTTATTTTTACCAATGATATATTCACCATTTTATTATCTCTGGATGCATTCATTTCTTAGTTTATTGATTAAATGACACATTTTTTACTTAATTACACTTATATATAGATCATTTTTTATCTAATTAATATATTATTGTTATTGGTTAATTGGAATTTGTTCTTAGTTATTTACCTTTTCATATTGATTATTATTTTCAAATTATTTAAATTGGGGGTGTTTTGTTTTTAACCTTTCGATATTGTTTCAAATTATTGACTCTTGATAGCTTCAATTGTACTTATCCATTAATGAGAATTTAATGGCACCATTATTTTTTTCCACTACCAAAAACCATGACGTTTCATATGATTAATTTTAAATTGTATTCAGTAGTATATAATGGAAGCCAATAAAAAATTATATTGAAATTCTTTTTATCTAATGTAATTAATCAATCAAATAAGTATCTATTTTTCCACGACTATAAAGCTATTTTGTCCTTCCTAATTTTATTCTTGTATCTTATGACTATGTAATATTTTAGAAACGAACTTTGGGCTTCTGGATTTGGGGTTTCTATATATAAACAAATCAATAAAAAAAGTACACTATTTAATAGTGATTTTAATTTGACCTAATAAAGGAACCTCTTTATCCATGATGAAGTACATTTTCAGTACAAACAAAAGAAATACATCATAAAAATTATTATTTTAGAAAAAATAATATTTTTATATATTAAAATATTTCAATTGATATATATATATATAATATTTTCTTATATATTAATTATATGGTGTTAAATATTTTTTGAAACATAATATATAATAGATTTTGGAAAATATTTTTTATAAAATAATTTCCGATTAATATCAACTAATTAGTTTTCCATTCTAATTTAAAAATAAAAATTTAATAAAAATTTAATGATAGAAAAAAAATTATTAAATCAATTTTCATATAAAGATATGTAGAAGAAGGGGTGTGAACTTCTTGAAGTGGTAACTTTTGATCCATACACCTGTTTGGGCCCCATGTATTATCAAATAGAATCTTGGTAAGAGATATATACCTTTTTTTACTAATGTGGTACTTTATTACTATTTATTATATTTTAAAATGGATTAGAATCTGTATAAATTAGTTTTTAGTTGGGGTACCCAACTTTTTAAATATTCATTGTAATTTCATCATTATTTATGGGGGTTTTAAAGTATATTGTTAATGAGACTAAATTTATTCACAGGGTATACTTTTATATGTAAATTATAGTATCCAAATTAAATCATTTTTCAAATAATTTAATTATTTATAATTATATAAATACATGTATTCTCATATTAAATAATATTTATATAAATTCATTTAATTGTATATATAATTACTTATACATAATTACATGTATAATAAGTTTTTAAATATATAAATATATAGAAATTAATATTTTACATTTTTTATTGAAAAATGATATTACCATTTTATTTAAATATTTAAAATTTAAGAATATATATATATAATGTTTATAAATAATGATATATATGTATGGGAATTAATAACAAAACATATTCATGTAAATATTCTAATAATATATGTAAAATAATATTAATATATATATATATATTATAAATAAGTACATTTGTACGAATTAAGTAGGATGTTGATAAAGGGGTGTTGGGGATTGATTACTATGTTTGGGGTAGGGGTGACGGGGGAGGGGTATCATTGTTTGATTTATGAATATATATAATATATATATATGTATATATTATCATTAGAATCATTCATTGAAAAAAGGAGGACTGATTAAGGGGATGGGATTTATAAAAATATTTTGAGATTTACCAGAACTAAATTACCCAATAATAAAAGGTTCTCTTAATTAGTTGTTTTATTCAAGGACAACAGGGTATTTTATCAATTCCATTTTTAACAAAAATACAAGAGATACCTATTGAAGAGAACATACAATGTCATATCCTCTTTTGGGTGATAATAAATGTGAATTTTAGAAATAATGAAATATTATTCTATTGTGGTGTGTTGTCCATACTGTATAAATTTAAGAGATCCTTTAAATCTCATTACATGACAAAATTTGGTCACATGGTATCATTAATATGACATGTCTACTAAAACTCATGTCACACAGTTGAATATTTTATGGATTCCCCCATTGAATAACGGTGATTAACATCCCCAGCTTCATGAATTAATTTTGGCACCGAATTTTTCTTACTAATGTAGTTTCACTAAAATTTGGATAAAGGATTATCTTTTAGAAGATCCACATACAACATGAATTTTGTGACATACCATACCGTTTACAACCATGGTTTCAATTTTATAATGACCAACACCGCTCATGAATCTAAATATCACACTATGAGTGGTTTTTTATAGCTAAAACAGTGACAGAAAGACAAATGAAATTACCGATGCGACTAATTATAATCTACATAAAATTAAGGATGTAAATTTTCTATATATTATCCGTTATTTTCATATAGATGTTCATCATACCAATGTACAACACTTGAACACCAATCATTTATTTAACATTGTTGCATACATTGACCCCCCATTTAGGGAAAATCATGGGTTACCCATTAAAATTGTCCATGAATTCCAATGAATTGATCAGGAGTGAATTGTTATTTTTTAATATAGAACAAAAAATACATCCATTCCATTTAATGGGTTGATTACTACAACATCATATTTTTGGGCTCTATTTACTACACCTAAGGGGATCCCATTAACTTCTTGGTGGGGGGGGGGGGGGTGGGGTAGACCACACATCATTTTCTAAATTACATATCACCATAAAAAACATTCATTTGTTACCATTACATTTTCATATGGTATCCACTTTATAACATATTAACAATAAACAATGTTCTTGATTAATCTATTTGTCCACTAAGGACAATATCACTTTAGTATAATGTGTATGAGACTGATGGTCACCACTCGTTCGAATTCCCTATATGAATGGAGTATTTTATGGACCCCCAATCTAATATTCATCTCTATAGTATCCTATAGAAAATTTATAATTCATTTCTACACGAAATAGTAATAAGACACCTTAATAATTAATATGGATCATTCCTTGTACTGTACAATTAAAATTTTGACTATAGGAATCCATCATGTGTATGACCTGTCAACTCAAACATTTATAACATCATTCCACATAAGAACTAACCAATGCTGGTATGTAATGGAGTGGATAGATTCATAGTGCATTTCCAAATACACTCAAACTGCTAGATAATTTAGCAAATATTTTCTCTATAAAGAATTCCAATAATACATTGTTTTTGGATCACATCATTATATCCAATGTGGAAGACCATCTACAGTACCACCTTATCAATCCATTATTAAAATTATAGCCTTCTCTCAAATCCATGGTGTACCCCTAAAAGAATACATTATTTATCAACCTTGTCTTAGGGAAATACATAATAGGTTTTTGTGTTTTAAAACCTAAACATATATTAAAAAATAACTCCATAGTATTACCTAAACCATTGATATCGAAAATTTCAACTGAAAAACATGTTTAGGGAAAACCTCAAGAGGTTCTTGGACTCCATCATGTACCCATACACAATCATGTTGTTATGAATAAAGGCCCAAACCCTATTTAAAATTACATTATGAACAATGGATCAAACTAAAAAAACTTAATTTCAGTCCTATAATGAGTTTGGGGGAAAATATTATCTACAAACAACTTGTCCAACCATTGTTGAGTAAAAAATTTCACTATAGGAACACTCTCTTTTAAAACCTATGAGGAATCTTGATCATGTCCTTGAGTGCATCAAACTTGTTTTTAAATTTTAGTATTTTTACATTATAGTATGAACACTAGGTTTCCTCCTAAATGTGACATTGATTATTGATTTTAAAAAATTGATTAAATTATATAAGTGGATACAATGTTTTCATTAAATAGAGTCCATAGGTAATGCTCAATGTGCACACTAAAGAACGCCATGAAGAAAATAAAATTTAAGGATACAATTTAGAATGAAAAACCTGGGGTAATATTATAAAGCCCATCATTTATCACTTCAAGAGATATGATTTAGATTTTTAAATCCATATTCAAGAAATCAAAGATACATAGTTTTACTTCGTTTATACTTGGATAACTAATACACTTTGGTTATAAAAACTAATTCACATGTTCCCAATGATGAGTGGGTGAATTTGGATTGACATTAAAACTAAAATTCACCATGGATTCAAATAAATAAATTAATGAGAGTTAAATATTTTGATGATATTTTAATGAGGTAAAATGGAAAATTTTATTTTCCCCTCATAGTGTATATATGAATTTAATATAAAAATTTAACTACACAGACACTATAATTCAAGGTTGATTCTGAATTGGTGAATTGTGCATGAAACATTACCTAAATGGGTACCCTAAAATATGATCATGTGTGTTTTAGTATGACTTGTGAGTATATAAATTAATCTGATTAGAATATATGATAATGAAAACAAGAATACATGCATAGAATATAAAATATCAATCAAATAATTCAAACATAATTCTCATAACCAACATAACATTTTTGATGAGTGTACACTGGGAGGTTAGAACTCCCTAAGGGGGGGACAATAAAGGATGAATAAGAATATATATATTGTGAATAAAAAATTCTATTTGAAACTTGGGAATATTTTAAAAAATATTTCAATTGATATGAGCAGAGTTGTTTTGAAATTATGAGGCCCTAGAGCCTTATTGAACAGATATTAAATAAATGAAATATAATATATCACATTCCCTCTTTTCACATATAATGGAACATAAAAAATTAATTTTTATTCCTTAATTGAAATCTGATACCTTTATTAAATTTGAAATATATGTTTACATATGGTATTATATAGCCCTTGTGTGCACAAGGCTCCTATTTTAAATTTTTATTTTGGATGGATTAACAAATTAATTTATTTATTTATGTAATGACCATGACCTAGATCCCACATATTTAAACTTAGTAATAGTTATATACTAGTGTTAAACTCATAAACCATTCGATTTATATAGATCATGTGTGAGATAATGAGATAACATCAATTTTATTTTGGATCTACAATCAATATCTTAATCTTTAACCTCTCCAATGGAGTTCATGGATCAGTCCAATGAAAATGATGTAGAATCATTATATTTCATGAATTTACCCAAAACAGATGTATCTTGTTTTTTATATTTATTCCTCATTTAATAATTCAATTTCGAACATGAATAGATGTTATTAAAAAATTCATTCATGGTTTTGTTGTTAATTAATAACTGTTAATTTAACTTCATAGAATTTGTTGTAGATAAATTTTTTCGACCTGATTTTTAACTTTTTTTTATGGTCTCTCCATTAATGAATTACAGATAAAAAATTATTGGTTATTATTCATTCATTATATGTTTTTTTCTCATTTCTCATCAATTTTGTTATGTGTTCATCATTAGTATTTCTTTCGGTCGATGGTTTGATGAATACCTAGTAAAACATTATTTGGAAGTGATATTTTTTAATTTATTATTTATACAATATTAGATTTAGAATTGGTGGAATGGTTGAGTATTGGTGAGATATAGAAGGAGATTACCCATACATAGGTGGTTTAAGAGGATGTTATTTATTCATGTGTTTTGGTTTTCATTGATGCGGTGAAAATGGAGGATGACCTACACACTGATTAGGAGGATGGAATTTGGACATCAATGATGATAAGGAACCAATATTTTCAAGGAAAATGTAGTTATCATGGGTTGTTCTGTCTATATTATTTTTATGGTGACAATAAGATTTTTGGAAGAATGGTCATAATATGACATCTAGCCAACAATGGAGGTTGTTCAGCCACGATGTTTCTGTTAAAAAATGTTTCCTAAAATTATCTAATAGATTAGTAGAGGTTTGACTGAATATTCATAAGGAATATAAATATATCGAAATTTATTAGACACACATCATGTATTCTACAAGATCACACACCTTGTATTTATATTTATGTGGTTTCTCGAGGTTTTTGAGTTGGGGAAAATATCCAACATTGTGTGATTCACTCAAATGTTATGTGAGCCTTATATAACATGATCGATGTGTATTTAGAGTTCATTTGATGAATCCATATAGTAAATAAGTGTTTTGGGTATATAATGGACATGTAAAGAATAGTTAACATCTCAATATATACATATTGTACACTCTTATAAGGCCATGTAACCCACACACAATGTGTGTCGAGGAAACTTTCTTATACATTAAAAACCTGACGAGAACTGCTAGTTGACATAGGAATGACTATTATAAATATTAGTTATTAAAATATTATGGTCTTAGTAGAAATAAAATTTCTTATGTTGGATCAACCTATACACATTACTTACCCAATTGTACACACCATGTACATGGAGAAAGACATATCTCGTGAGATGGACCGACATTGAGAGTGTCAAACTCTGAGAGAAATGATTTATACCCCCATGGGACACACCTTTTACCTCATCAAGAAATTGTTAGATCCGTTTTCCTCTTCATATAAACTTAGGTATGAGCTTCAATGAGTTCCCATTTACCTTTTCATTGTCAATGTGTTAAATTGGTCAATCCTCATTATGTTATAGTGAAGAATCACTTATCTAGCATAATATGTGATCCCCTCAATGGTATTAGTATAAAATATCATCATATATCAATTTGTGTTTCCTTGGGTGGGATCATCTATCATGTATTTCCATGTATAGGTTATGAATCTCATTATCGTCTATTAGGGATGGTGATCCCCTTCATAACGAGTATACACCGAGTACAGTAAGGAACAAAGACATTCCCTAGTTGACATCCCCTATTTTTGTATCAACATATTTTCCTTCCACTAATTTGTAGTCTAATAATGTTGGTTTCTTAGATGATCCCAATGAGTATCCATATTTATTCTTAGAGGTGAGCCCTAATGGGATCAACTTACCATATTTACACCATTAGTGTCATTAGACTCGTGGAGTGAGTTATCTTGGACAAGTATTATCCTTGAACATTGACTAGAATCCTAGTATTTTCATGAGGACATGATGTCACCTTATTACTTGGTTTTTATAATTTAGTATATTTGTGATAATTTTATTTTGGTTATTTTATCACATTATAATTGACAAAACTTTGTGATAATGAGTTGCCTATTTTCCTTTCTTATTTATATTTGGTTATTTTGGGGAGTCTTAATAGGTATGTTTTCTAATCAACCAATCCTTTTTATTTTCAATTACATGTATTTTATTATTCTGTAAAAACCCATTTTTCTTGCCTAAGGTGGTCAATGAGTTTTTTTATATTAATTATGTTATAGGTACCTCAGTTAGTTCCAAAACTTTCTTTGGGGTAGTTGTCCAATTATGGTTACCAGGTTTTTCATTTCTAGTATCGTTAGGCTTGTATTTTCCATGTTTTTATTATGATGTATAATATGTGGTATTTTTATGTTGGATAGTTATTATTCAGGCGTTAATATTTCCATTTATTTCCTCTATACATTATATTCTAGTATGGATATGTGTGTGTGTGTGTCTAAGTGCATTATTCTATTTCCTCCCAGGTGTTTGATATACCTACTTAGTGATAGTATATATCCCATAATATATTAGTGGTTGGTTTGTGGTGTCATTTTTGGATTACTATTGAGAATACGTTCCCTAATCGTTATAGTTGTGATAGTGTGATGTAAGTGGATATCATTAGAATATTAGATCATATACTTTTTCTAGATTATATTTTTTTTGGGAAATAAAAAAATAATCATATTTTTTTTTGACTTATGATATTTGGCCAAGGAACATAGTGTTGGTGTGTAAGTTAATATATTAATTTACATGGATATAAAATAAAATTATTTTTAACTCCATGAATGTATGAACTAGTTATTAAGATAACATTAAAATATGATTCATTTATGAATGGGTTATGGTTTTCTTTTCATTCTTGAGTTAGCTCCATATATATGATCTTTTGATCATGATTCCCCTCAGCTATCAATGTATTTTACCATGAAGAAAGGTAGCTCGAATTTTATAGTGTGATCATGATTATAATCATCTTTTATATGAGGCTTTAGTTATGGAACTATGATAGTGGTGGTTCCTTAAAGTGTATAGAAAGTGAAGTATCCACCCATGAAGCAATATGCATAGCCACTACTGGTATTTTTTTGTGTATTTTCCCATCAGGATTGGAAAAATATAGTCCCAATATTATCTAAATATGAGGTTCTAGTGCTGAGTGCACATTGAGAGTTTTATATATATAGATTTCTTATGTTTCATATTGAACATTAACCCCTTTTATGGTGGTAGTGGACTTGCTCATGCATGGGGTATGAGTTTTACACTTGTTCTGGGTCCCTCATATTGATGTCCAAATGGTGGCACTTCTCTATTGTGATGTGGGTAAATGGTATATCCATGTGTTTTCTATCTTTGTATGGTTTAAATAAAAAATAAAACTGAGGAATTTCCCAGATGAGGACTCATTCTTGTTATGTGATTTAAAAGTTTTTGGGAGAGTCAGTGCCACCGAATGAGAATTGTGTTGAGGTATGGTAGATGAGTTATATAAGTTTGTATATTTTAGATCATATGGTGTGATAAGTTGTTGGAATGGGATATTTATATGGTTAAATGGTGGATAAAGAGAAGATAGATTTAGGTTGTTGGATTTTGTGGCCTTGTTACTTTGATCATGGACCATAGTGTGACATATTCATTCACTATTCCAGCTACAATTTTAGTACATAGTTTCAAGCCATTTTTTGAGGAACATATCCATTGCCTATGTCCCAGAAAATTAGTTTGGAGCCTTTTATCTTGATCCATTAAATTAGAGGATCCTTTGGAGAGGATTCCGGGATCACAAACGTCTACCAACATTGTGAAATCACTATGAGAAGAGGGATATACTTGGAAAAAATCATTATGCAGTTATAGTGATTCCCCAAGTTCATTTCCTTGATTTGCACTAGTTTTCAACTATCCATTCTATGTTATAGTTTTAATAGTGGGGGTTACAATTTACATTAGTTAATAAGATATGATACACTTTGTTTAGTGATTATAGAATAAAAGATGATTATAATGATGTCAACTATATGAGGATATAAAATTTTTCTTACAAATTTTAAACCATGATCCTTGGATCAAAGGATTTTATAAACATTCTATGTTTTCTGGTGAAGTAGGATTGTGAGGATTTCCTCCCTAATTAATTTATTCAATTACCTCACCACAATTTTTGTGACTTATGCATAATTTTTCACCCAATGAGGAATTAATTTACATCTTAGAATATCTGATCGTCCCATGCAATTTTGAAAGATGGTGGTTTAGTAGTAGAATATATGGATTAGGTGATTTGTTATACATAGCTGATTCTGATGATTTTTCATAGTGTGTATTATCCCATAATGAAATTGTAAATATGATTTCATGTGTTTATTGAGGTCTTCAGAACAATGTGACTCTCATGAAGATGTATCCACCCAAAATAATAGATCAATTCATTGAACTATGGTTATGGGTGGAGTAGTTCCTAGATTATTATTATAGAATGGGTTATTATTATCATTTGGTTTGAAAAGAGGATTTACCTAAGGTGAATTTAAAATGTTTGTATAGATAATTTATGTTCTTGGTGATACCCTTCGGCATGTTAAACTCCTTAGGAATGTTTATCAGACAAATAGAATGGACATTTAGATCATTCTTGGACTTGTTCATAGTATTGTACCCAAGTGAAATAATTTTTCACTCAACATAAATGATAGATCATGTGAGATACATTTGTATGTATATAGACATTATCATAGAGTACCAACATTTTGGGATACTCTCATTATTTCCATTCTATATTATGGAGAACATCTTCTTGGGATGTGTCCTCTCAGATGTAAGAATGTTATTATTTTCTAATAAATAATTGTACAATTATAGATTGGGAGACACTAAAGAGAATGGTATATGTAGAAAATTCTCATAAAAAAGTATTCAATTAACTATTGTGGAAGAAGGTATTTTAGTGGTTACCCTCTTTTTAGATAATCCTTATGGTCTAGGTTAGTAAAATTTACCTTCATTGGATATTTTTTCCCCTCCTATGAATCAATGAATCTAGTAGTCGCAACTTGGGGGTATCAATTATGAGATAAAGAATGATTAAATATTCACAAGACATTTTATAATGGACATTAAAATGACGGGGAGCACATAATCCTTGATTGATGATGGAAGATGGTAGAAGTCATATTTTAAGAGGAGGTGTTGAAGGGTTTTCATGATTTTCCATTAGTATTAAATCCTTCATGGTTGAAGAAATATGGTAATCCATTTTTCATTAGGATGGATGGATAAGGGTATTATAGCATTTGGTTGACATTATCTCACACTACCTCATCTACCAACATGTGAATTCTATGGTGCTTGATAGGTTTGGAGGCGGGATAGAATTTTTTCTATTTTCATTATGTGGATTCCCGAATCAGTGAGAGATCACGATGATGTTTGAGTAATTTATAGACCTTTTCAACATGTGGGCCCACTTCCAAACTATCAATGAGAATAAATTGGTTAAGTGTTTAGGACATTTGTGCATGCAAGGGGTCATTATACTTCATTGAGTTTATTCAATTATCATTTTTGGATGTTCATTAATACTTAAAATAATGAATATTGAGAGTTTTTGGAGATCATTTATGAAACACTTATAATATGGAATGATACTTATAACCCTAAAAAGGCTGGTAATAGAATACAATTGTTTTCAAGGAGAATATGCTTTAATTTTTCAAGATGGCTTTTGTCAACATCTTAGAGAATAATATACCATTGGAGATGTTTTAATATAATGACAATTAATGTCCACTTTATAAATGTAAGAATCCATTTCTATATCATGGAGAACCAAAATGACACCGATTTACTGGTTGGATCTTGGAGAATAATATTTTTGGTTCCATAGTTGGTGAAAAACAATGGTTGTAATGAAGCATTTCATCTAGGGGTGGATGAGGAATTCCCAAACTCATTCAGAGCCCTTTTTATACTATTAATGAACGACTTTGGGGTTCAAATATGGAGACCACATATTCTTGAAGGTCTCACCTCAACATAGATTATTTATATTCGACTGGCGGTTAAGCTATCTATTAGTTTAATGGGACCTCTTTTATTCATGTATATCTAGTTATGGGGTGGTGTAATGACTATCCCTTTAAAAGTACTTTTATTAAAATCATGTTGTATCCTATGTGTCGTATATGAGGATATATGTGCATAATAAATTTCATGATTTCAAATATGATGATCTTGTCATTAAGAGTGGAGTTACATTTTCCGGTGTCTCATTGAATTTTGGAAGTGGTGGGAATGGGCCCTTTGTGGGAAATTTTTTCCCCTAGTATCATATTTTTTTTTCAAAATTAGAACCTATAGGGAAGATCATTAGAGTAGGATATCCATATTTCAGATCAGAGTCATCACATTTCTGAATAATTATTAAATTTTAGGGATAAAAATACATGATGTTTGTAAGAATGTAATATCAATGAATTTTTTACACTTTTTAATATATTAAATAGTATTACCAGACTATTTCATGGTGTCAGAATGAAATACCAGTGTTCATAGTTCCTCAGTGTGGATATATTTAAATTTCAAAAAATAATATATCCCAAAATTACTTATTTTCAATAATAATTGAATATAACCTGAAAATGTTTCTTCTATATGGGAAATATAATTTCTTCATTAAACATGGATTGGGGGTATTATAATAGGGAAAATATATCCTTTGTTTAAATCATTTTTTTCTTAAAATGTGGTCACAAGATAATTGATAAATAAATAAATAAGTTTATTTATTTATTATTTAGATAATTTTCATGTCCATGAAACCCTCTATTTTAACACATTAATAGGAAAATCATATGATTAGACATATAACCCTATGAATTTATAGTTATAGAATAGGATATGTTTTATTAATGAAAACTAGACTTTGGATCATTGATCAGTATTGAGGGACATTTCTTTTCAAATGGTGTTTGTGGATCTCCACATGGAGAATAAAATTTGAATAATTATACATCAATGAATGATTAAAATTCTAGAGGGGGTTTTTTCAAATTAATATACATTTGATTCATTCATTTCAACAATGAATTAATTATTTAAAAACATTTATTCATAGTTTGTTCAGCAATTTACGGTCATTGATTCATCTCCCTAGATTTAAAAATAGATAATTATTTTTTTATTCATTAGTTTTTTAACTGTTTCTATTTTCTTCATCAATTAATTGAGAGAAACTAAAACACCAGATTATGTTTTTTTTCATGTTTATAATATTAATTTATCCACATGTTCATCATCCTTGGAATTTACGTAATGAATTCGGATGGTGTTTGTGAAATGATTCAAAAATAATTATTGAAAAATTAATATTTTGAAAATTGGTTTTTGTCTTCATGCTTAGTTTTGGGATATAAGAACATTGGAGTAATGGTATAATATTTAATGATATTGGAAATGGATTAGATACTAAATTTTCTTTTTATTCATCCATGAGTTTTTTTATTTAGTTATATAGTGTGATGGGTGTTATACTTACAAAGAATGTTTGATAAAATCAATCCACCAACACCGAGGATGAAGAAATGATGGTGTAGATGGTGAAATTCCAGGGTGTTGGGATGTGTTGTAGGAAAAGTAAGAAACATTGTTGTGTTTTTCATTTAATAATGATAATAATGTTACATCAATCCTTACATGGAGTGTTGTGAACCTTGATTCGAGAATTATAGCATGATTCCCTATATAATAAAAGGAAACAAGGATTGTTCATGTGAAATTGGGAAATGAACAAGATTTAATTTTATAATATGAACTACAAGACATAAAAATAAAATTTTGTGGCACATAGGGTTTATAAAATAACTTATAAATCACACACCGTGTCAATAACTAAGATGTTAGGTGAACCATTTATAGTCATATCTTCATGTACATGGATTTTTTAATGAGGATCCCATGTATGAAAACGCATAGTGTGGTGTACTTTCATAATAATTAAGACTTGGTAAACCGATTAGCATGTGCAAGGAGTACAAAACCTAAAGTCTATTTGACCTCACACAACATTTGTGTTGGGAGTCAATTAATGTCCATAAAAAATTTCATGGATGATGCACACCTATTATAGGGTGTGGAAAAGTACTTTTTATATTCTCCCCTTATACAATACAGTGGCTAAACAGGTTGATCTCAGATGGTGTGATTCAGAGTTAATAATGTACTTATTCTAATTCACCTAAAACCACCATAAATGTGGTTTAGTTTTAGGTTCCTTCATTATTAATTTTTTACATAAAATTATGTCCTATATTTGAATAATTAAATATATTTTCATAATTAATATTCTCTTATTAATTGTTTTTGAAATATTTAAATCTATTTAAAACTAAATTCCTCCTCCTCAAATAGTCATGGTTGATGAAGAAACTAATCTAAGAGTGAAGTTCCTTCCAGGACCAACCAATCACATATTATATTTCATCAACTAAATAGATCAGATCCACCAAATAATGAAATTATGTTCAATGTAATGGATGATTTTTTTAAAAAAAGAATATAATTCAAGATAAGTTACATGAAATAGTGTAAAATTATTCTACATGTGAATATGACATTCATCAACACAAAAACATTCATTCCATATAATTATATTATCACTAAATTCATGGAACACATACCACATAAGGACAAGGATCTGGTAGGCCTCCCATTTTCGGGTGTAAGAGAGTAGTAGTGGAATGATGAAATAGAGGAGAAGAAGTGAATAAAAATAAAATAATAATAACAAGACAAGATAGATAAGGATAATGTAATTATAAAAAGAGGGATGATATAATTATATGAAGAAGGTAAAGGGATGAAGAAAACAAAAAAAAATGAATATTACATGCATTGGTATCAATTTTATATTAAAGGAATTGAGAATAAAAAAAAATTAATGATGAAAATTAAAATAATGATGCAACAGCCTAGGAACAACAACTATGAGGGGTTCACCCTTTTTTCAATCTACCCATTCTGTTACGAGTAAAACTATCTATTTATAGAGAGTTTAATTCTTCTATATATCCCATATATATACAAAATGAATTTCGTAAATGATTAATTATTTTCAAATATGGATTTTTTTAGTATAGATATTAAAAAATGACTCACAATTATCGGGGGATATTCAGTGTATTGAATAGCTCCCCAAGAACATGTATGACTCATGCATGTGTCATGGAATATGGTAACCCCCAAAACCTTCCTTTTTTGGTGTGTCTATGGTATTGTGGTGGCAGTTTATAGTGTAGTGTGGCTCCTCTAATCCTATGAAATTAACAGTGGACAGATAAAGATAATCTTATCATGTATAACATCTACCATTAAAAATGATCTTAAGGGTTGTCGTACAAGTTTTTGAAGTTGTTCAATGGAATTTTTTGTCCTTGAAATATAGTATAATTGGGAGTTTCAGTTCCCATTGTGTTTTTTAATTTGTTTTCTGGTTAATGAAGATAGATGAGTTCAATGATAAAGGTTGTGGAGACATCGTTGGGATGAAATGTAGTGACATAGAAATGAGAGAGAATTATTAAGTACATGAAATAAATAGAGTTAATCTATTATTTTTTATAATAAAATTTCATAGATCTTCCATGAAACAACCTGGGTTTTATTATCAATAACTATAAGAAATAGATGTATTATTTTTTATTTTAAAATAAAATTTCAGAAGGACAATTATAATTGAGACATTGGGAGTTGTGAAGATATAGTAAGATGTCTCTTAAATATGATATATAATATATTAAATCATTCCAATGATATGGTGATAAAAATATAATGATGTGGTATCAAATGAAAATGAGGGAAATAATATAAAACCATCCATATGTAAATGGTTTAGGAATGTAAATTAATAAAACTTCCTTAAAGATAATTGGATATGTTTTTAATATATAGGATATGTTCATCAAGGTCAAAAATTACAGTGATACATTGATAATACATCCAACATAATAGATGTAGGAAGAAACCTCCCAATGAACTACCCATGGTTCAATAATTCAACTTTATTGGGTAAGTGATCTTTTCATGAAATTTTACAAAACTATATGTCCTTTAGGGTAATAAAATTCAGAAAACTTTCAAACCCAACTTATAATGGGAAAATTATGTCATCATTATCATTGAAGTGGAACATTAAAACATAATTCATACATGGTATACATCTTATCCACTCAACAATGGAAATGTTTTTATTTAATTTATGTTTTATGAAATCATAAATATCTATAAGGTTTTCTAGAACTATTGAATCACACCCCACACACTTTATATAGAGATATATGTAAAAAATGATTTGTATGATCAATGAAACCCAAAAGATAGACTCATATATTGTTAAAATATATGATAATACTCTTATATTAAATATAATAATCCTAAATTTTCTAGACTTTTATTATATATAGGATATGGATTAGATTTCATTATATATATCTTACATCCTCTATTAGTAAAAGTAAATATATTTTTAAATTATAAACCATACATTATGCATTTAAAAATGAAATAAAATAATGAATCTCCTTAGGAACATCCCTTAATGATGTTGTTGATGATACCCAGTAATGAAGTATATCATTACCCAATGAGTTTTTCAAAATAATCCATTGACATAAATAAATTTTGATTACATGAGGTTATGATAGTAGATATCGTGAATAATTTCTCTTCCTTCACCATGACAATAATGTAGAGTTTCCAATAGAACTCATACCCAAAGACAATCCAATATTTAAAATCCCATATATGATATCCCTGATAGAACCATATGTGTTAAATAAATCTCTATTAGGGAATTTTAAAAATAAGTTCATGCATTTTAGTTAATCTCATTAGTGAGTATGTTTTAAATAAAAATCGTAGATCACTGTATTCTTTCATCAGTTACAAGAATATTGAGAATATTACCAAAAAGAAAATATATCCCATATAACTGATTTATGAAATTTTCAATAAACTTCATGGATACCAGATCATCATGAAGGTATATAATAACATTGAATATCAATAACCAAATGTGAATAAGGAAGATATTAATGGGAACATATTTTATTCGAGGTATGGACATTAAGAGTTCGTATTATTTCCTATAATAGATTCTAATAACCCTAAAATAGTCCTGGATTTTATGTATAGAGGATTTAGAGACTAAATAGAAGAATTTTTTGTTGTATTTATAGACGACATTATCTTACACTACAAGAGAAAATATGAAAATGAAGAGAATCTATGGATTTGATTAGTTTAAGGAAAATATAATAAAAGCGGAATTAAATTTTGTATGTTTTATTTTTTGAAGAAACTTGTCATATTATTTTTGTAAATGATCATATGTGAGAGATTTTATGGGGACCCTTAAATGAAAAATTCCACTATAAAATTCTACAGACCCTCATGATACCTGATAATAAGTTGTTTTCATTGATTTGATAGATTATTTTGATGGATAATGTGAAATTTCCCATGATTATATACAACACTAAATAATATTAAAAAAAATCTATAATCTATGTCCAAATAAAATAATTCAATGAAAATTTTATTATGATCAAGAAGAAACTAATTCTAAATACAATATTCACATTACCAACAAGAGGAAAATGGTTTGTGATCTATAGTGATGCGTTAGAAAGTGAATTGTGTTACGTACTCATGAATAAAGATAATGGAATTGCATATGCCTTATGATAGTTGATGATATGTGGGGAAGAACTACCTGGAAGGAGACTCAAGGTTTGACATATTAATATTGGAGTTGAATATTTTGTGGAACTACCTCAATGGTGAAACGTGTGACATATACGCAATTCAAAATATTATATATTAGCAATTAACTTAGAAATATATCATAAATTATCAATAAATATGGTTAGTAATTAACATAGAAAATTCATTCGACATTCACTTCCAATGTGTAATGGTGAATAGGATAAATAATGTATATCAAATATAATAAAATGAAACACTATCTATGATGCAGATTTTGAATGACAGTTTCTTCACCGATATGCAAATGATGGATATGGAAATAAGAAATTTAGTTATGAAATTACACCTTTCCAAATAAATTTTCCAAAAACATATTAAATATATCATATATGAGGCATATATTGATTATTTGGATCTTTAAAGGAGGTATACATAGTAATGGACCCAACAATTCATGAATTTCACATCTGTGAAGATGGTGTAATTCAATTTGGAACTATACATTGTGTTCCTCCATCATCTGACATAAAAAGGATATTGTATAATGTACATAAAACTTCATTCTCTATCCATACTAGAAGTTCCATGATTTATGGAGATCTTTAAGTTAAATTCAAGTAGGACATTATTAAAAAAGAGATTAATGAGTACACCTCATAGTGATAGATATTTTAGAATGTGAATGACGGGTGAAAAAATTTTAATTGGATGGTGAAACCTGTTTCCATAATCAAATATATATATATAGAACAAATTAAAAATGGAATTATTCACTAAAATACATCCAGGTGAAGAAATGTAGTATGATTTTTGGTGGATCAACCCATCATTATTACCCACTCTATCACTATTCAGTGGAATTAAACATTTCATATCATGAAGTTAACCATAATATTCCGGGGAACCATTCAATATTTTATGAATAATAAATTTACATTCATGTATGTATTTTACACCAAATTTTTTTTATAATCTAAAAAATAACTTTGAATCAATTGAGGACATGGTGGCAGCTTAATCAAAAGACATTAAATGTGCATGGAATAAATATATACATTTATTCAAGTTCTCATTCAACAATAACATCCAATATATTATTAAAATGACCTAATTTTATGCTTTATACGGGTATTAATGTACACATCCTCAATGTATGGATGATGATATTGAACAGAATTTATTTTGGAATTTATTTCTAGAATGAAATTATATATAATAGTAAATCCATTCAAAAACATATAAAGTCTTTTAGATTCATCCGAATAGCTATGCTGAAAACCAAAAAAGGAACATAGAGTTTGATGTTCGAGAAAAGGTTTTTCTTTATTATAACCCTATAAGTGAGTCATGTTGCTTGGAATGACGGTAATGAAAACCATGTGTAACATTAGTCTATTTGAGACATATGATCATATTGAAGAAATGACCTATTTGATAACACTTCAACCAAACCCAGTTTAATATCATAAGGTGTTCCACGTATCCATCCTAAAGAAAACACATATATGAAATCTCACATGAACTGAAACTAGAGGTGGTAAAATAGTTGTATGAAATCATTATAGGGAGTAAGTGCTCAAAATATTAAAATATAGATACAATGATCTATTCAACAAGACTACCCGCCTAATAAAAGTTCATCTCTTAGACAGTAAATAAGAGTATATGACATGGGATCCTGAGGAAACAATGAAAAAAAAGTATCCCCATATATTTGAAACCAAGGATATGATTTGAAATTATGATTATTATTTTTACAAATAGGGGAATTATTTAATGACATATAATTTGTAAACAATATTATTTTTTCTGAATAACTATCCTTAAATTATATTTTATATTATTATACACATACAAAACAAATAATGAATATGAATACATTATTTTATTATTGGATATCATTACATTTGTCCAGAATTAAAATTACAGAAATAAAATTTATTATAATATGAAAGTTAATAGAAATATAAGTAATGGAATGGGAAAATTTGGATCATTCAATGTTATGGAGATGAAAAATATATTAGATAACAGATTTTAATTTTAAAAGTATTAAACATTAAATAATAAGATTAAATATAGTGAATAATGTAGGAAAATGAAGATTAATTTATAGAAATAAATCTAACCATTGGAATAGTGATATGACCATTGGAATAGTAACTAACCATTATGAATAGAAAACTAAGAATTAAAATTAATAGCCCAAACATTATGGAAAATATCCTGGCCATTACAATAGTATATTAATATATAAATGGAATATTTTCAAATAAATAAATTTTATCCATAATAATTTATAAAAATTAAAAATATTTTAGTGGAAAAAATAAATAACAATATTAAGAATATAAAAATTTATTCACCCTATTTTCAATAATTGTTCTAAATATATTTTGCAAAAGTAATTTTTTTATTTAAAAAATTAATATTAACTATGATAAAAATTTATTTTAATAAAAATAACTTATATTTATGGATCAACATATCGAAAACAACAAAAGGTAAAATATTAAAAATTTTATGAGAAACATTAATTGTTAAATTGATTGAAAAAATTCATTTGTTCAAATATATAATGGTTGATGACATAATAATGATTTAATAAGTAAATTATAAATATTATATTGTTTATAAAAACACAAAATTAATTTAATAAGGGAAACAAGTCATTAGAATTAATAAAATTAATTTCTAGACATAAAATGTAAATTTCACTGTCTAAATCTCTAAAATTTCACTTTTAAATACATTGTTTATTCTCATTTCATCATTTTTGATTGATTGTTCTAATGAAATTATATTAAAAAATACACTAATGTCATATAATCATGTCATATTATTCAAATATATTTAATAATATAAATATATTTACAATTGTAAGATTTAACTTGGATATAAAAATGTATTCGTTATTATCACTTTAGAAAAATGTCTCTACAACTAAAAAATCCTATCTCCCACCCATTAGAAACCCAGTTCTTTATCAAAAAAAAATCTATTAACAAATAAAAATAATAATAAACTTATAATCCTTAGGTATTTTTTATTGTTAGTCAACTCAAGTCATTAAAAAATTTAATTCCATAGAGATAATGAATCACCGAGAAGAGGGAATGTTCGCATCACTTTTCCTCTGTTATCACTCTTCTCTTACTCCTTTATTCTTTTAATTACAAATGAAAATATTATAAGAGTAATTCAGTAGTATTTTAACATTATATTATTGATTTAAACCTAATGTAGGGATTATATTTTTGATGTATTTATATTTCATTGTTTTGTTTTCTCCTGATTTGACAATGTCCAAACAATGGTTTGTTAACTTCCCATAATGTCATTAATACCTTATTAATTATAACACCGATTATAGACCATAATAGTAAATTAATTATAAAATATAAATGTATAAATATTGTTTTTAATATTATGTATTTAATACGAAAAAATTAAATAAAAATAATGTAATATTATTCTGTCAAAGTATGATGACATATTTTAAATGGAATACCATATGAAAATTTTATACCTACTATAAATTAGAATTCTTAAATATAATCCAATTTGTTTTAATAGCTAAAAACTGATGAAATTAATATAATTTACTTATAAATCCATGTTTTAATAAATCAATTCTTATTATATGAGGTGGAAAAGAAAACAAATAAATTTTTATTTTATGTATGTTTAATGAAAAACACTAGACTTTCTTAGATTATCTCTACTTTCTATAAGTACCCCTTCTCTAGAAACTGGTAGATAGTGTCATAATATTTTTCAATGGCATATTATTAAAGGAATCACATCCTAAAGGGTCAAATAGTTTTGTACTATTTTTAATCTAGAAAAATATATGATTCCCATAATACATTAATGTATACAAATTACAATAATTGTTTACTATAATATTGATTTTAACTATATAATATCATTGCATATAAATTATAGTACATATCAAGGATTCTTATGGAGGAAAAAAAATTTATATTTGGGTTCAAATACCTAGTAAGGGATACGTTTATGGGAAACATTCAGGAATCAACAATCATTATCAACATGGAAATTTATAGTATTTATCTAACATTCAATTTAAATAGTTTTACTCGAATAGTCAATATATATTTATATATAATTGAATTAAAATATCATTAAAAAATAAGATGGAAATCATAAAAGTTTAAGGAATAATCCATATGGAAAGGTAAATATCTAAAAATAGATTCAATTTAATTGATAATCAGTGAATGAAATTCATTTATTGATATTATTATTGAAAATATTTCATATATAATAACAATTTAAATATTGATTAAAGAAATTCTAAAGCATCGGTTGTCATTTTCTCAGACACTTACTTCCTCGAATATCAAGACCATTCACAACACAATTTAAAACTAGAGGAAGAAACTCATTTAATGCTAGAATACTGCTTCACCTACTAAGAGTATAAAATAATTGGTGGGTTATCTATAAAAATTCCCCATAGATATCTATATGTCAAAATAATTTCTTATATATATAAAAATAGACTTAATTCATGACCAATATTTTTTATCCTAATATATTTTTATTCATTAAAATAAAATATTAAATAATATTTCAATCGTCCATAAAAAAAATCAAATTAAAAATATAAGAAGAAATGATATATGTTTTAATAAATAAATTTATTAATAATAAATATTTTTATTATATAAAGGAAATTTAATATCTAATTTTATTAGGATTGTGGATATTTTAGGGGAATGTTAATTGATAAAAAATTGATTCATTAATTTAAATGTTAATAATTTCTTCAGAAAAATGATCATATTCCATCCACATAATGAATAAGGATGGTATCAATATAACATATCACTAGTGAAATATATTTAAAATAATTTGTTGTTTTAATTGATGATTTTAAACCCCAAAAAAACATTTTAACAAATTCTTCAGAAAATAATTTTCCTCAATTTTAAAATTATCGTTTAAAACTATATGATTACAAAAGAAAATTTAAAATACTTTTCATTACAAATAAATATTCAGACTTATTAATGATGTTTTAAAAAATTTATTTTCATGATAAAAGTAAATTAAAATCAAACCGAGTATGTTTAAACAAATATTCTTCTCTGAATTATGTTAAATACCAAATGATAATTTTATGGAATATAACATGGAGAATAATTTCAATTTTTTTATAAAAGTTAAAATAAATTCAAAAAATTATACAATATTTCATTTTATATTTTTTCAAATAATTTTTTTTTTATTTTTTATAGAATATGGATTTTGATGAGAAATGCTTTAATACAAATTAAATAAATGATGTTTTATTTAATTAAACAATATAATTAATTTTAAGTACCAAATAGTGTAAAATAATATCATTAGATGAGAAATTAATGAATAAATAATTGGGAATCAAATTAAATGTTATTATTAAATAATTATAAATTATTCTTCATCAATTTCAACTCAATTATAAGAAATCCTGATTAAAATCCAAGTTTAAAATAAATCCATACAAATATCAAAATGTTGATGTGTGGATTAATTAGTGAATCAATTATATATTTAAAATATAAATCCACTTAATAAATTTTTGAATCAAACATATTAGTGTAAAATTAAATTCAATAAATAGTAATTGGATTTCCATGATGATAAATAAGTAATGAAAACCAAATAAATAGAAATTGAGTTATAAAATTCATTAAAACTTTGTAATTTTCAGGTAAAATTACCTTGGATGAAATAATTGATATTTAAATTTAAAATACCTTGATGTATGAATAATACATGATATTACATGTAATAGGGGATATATTTACCCTATATAATAGAAATTATGTTCTAAAACATAATTTTTCCCTTAAAAAATTGAAATTGAGATGAAGTCCCTTACCTCATGCCTCCTTTTGGTTGAACATGATTTATCAACCATTGTAGAAATTTTAATAAAATTATTAATATATACTTGGACAATATTATTATTTATAATATCATATATGATCATTTTATAACATATTATTTCCATTTCATTAAAAATCATTCATTATTTTATTTATTTCAGTTGTAAACATGATTACATTCTCAATAGTTATTTATCATCAATGATTGGGTTGATTATCATATTTTATAGTCACACCATCCCTAGCATAATACTAATGCCATTATTATCATATTAAAACATCAATTAAACATTTAATATAAATCAAGAATGATGGTTTCAGGAAAATTGAGTAAGTTAATATCATGGAGATGGTATGTCGTACATTCACATAAGTAGCATTTCAATTTTTAAATGATTACTATAGATAGGAGGTAGGTAATATTTTATCTTCACAGAATTACATAAATATAACAAATAGCATATTATATCTGTAAATATTCTTATATATATTATCCATTTATTGCGATGATAAAAAGAGAGTCACATCAATTCATAAAGGCAATAGTCCACATGTACACGAACAACATTATCATATTTCAATGAGTCAATGAAAAAAAAGTATATATTATCATTTAATAATGATAAATATGTAATTAATAACATTGTTATTTAATTTAAATCATGTATATTCATTAATAATTCTATTATTACCATCCTTGTAAAGAAATAGTGAAAAAATAAATCATTTCACTTCATGAGGTGGTAGTACATCATAAACACGAGCGACATAATTGAATCCCTAGAAGAATGGAAAGTAAAATTATATATATCACATAATAAAACAATTTGATTAATTATTTTATAAATATATATAATATATATATACTTTATTTTCATCATCACACCCAACTGTTTTAGATGTTGATGAAAACATGTCACATAAGTTAGTGAGGCGGTAGTCCACCGCACACACAAGTGGCATTATTATTTCCCAATAGAAATAACTTGAGATAGTTATTTTCTTATTCCCATAAAATAATAAAGTATAAATACATGGGAGATATTAGTGTATTTATATAGTTAGTAATTAAATATATTTTAAGGATGTGAAAGAATAAATAAATCAAAAATTCATAGATAAGAATTGTACTTATTATGGAAAACCAATTTTGGATTATACTAAAAGTATTCATATAATGTCATTATTACCATAATAAGTAATATTTAATGAGTTTATTGAATTTTGGAAGTGATTTGGTATGGTATTTAATGACTAATAAAGTTCATATGGTATTAAATGAGAGTATAGTTGTGGCATGTTATTTGTGACCTGAGTGGAATAATATTAATTTTTGAAACAATAATGGTTCTCCCATGTTTTTCACATCCCACAATGTTCCAAAATAGATTATAATCAACAATAAGAAAACAATCAGCAAAAATATTTATATAACATTTATTTTATAAATTTTTTAATCATTTTAACCCATATCATTCTTGTTTAACCCCCTATTAAACACATTTTTACCTTAAACATGGTAATTAGTTTTTAATGTTTTCTCTACAAATGAGGGAAGAAATATTAATTTTAAGTTATTAGAAATATTATTTTTTCTTCTTAAAAACATGGAATCTATTTTATCAATTTCAATTCATAGAAATGGTTTGATTTAATATAATATTATAATTGAGACGAGAAGAAAAAGTGAGATTCTAAATAGAAAATTACCACAAGTATAGAATCTTTTAAAATAAAAATTCAATATTAAACTAATAACATTGAAATAAATTGTACTTAATATAAGATATTTCAATTAATTTTACATTAAAAATTATTTTTAAAATAATTTACATTTTTAAATAATAATGAAAAAAATGTATCTTTCAAAAATTTCATTTTTTTAATGCTCATACTAAATTATGATTTTTTATAAAAATACAAATAATTACTATACAATAATTTTTATATTATAATTTAAAAATGAATTTAATTTTATAAAATATATTTTTTAATCTTTTTAAAAATGAATTTTATTTTTTCTTAAAATCACAACTAAACTATGTTTTAGAAATATACACCTTTTTAGAACACAATTCCATTTCTTTTAAATATATAATATTTTATCAATAATAACCATAATGTATTAAATTATATCTTAATTTTTATACCATATAAGTTATTTTCTACTTCTAATGATATACTATGTTTTGGTTTATGTAGATTTGGGGTTACATGTTTTTCAAGCAATCAACGTGATTAAATTTAAAAAAACAAATTTTCTGGTTTGTATATTCTTAGAAGTTTCTATGACATATTCTATTTAATATGATGTTATTCTTTATAATTTCAAGTTGATACATTCTATCGATATTAATTAAGTTTTTCGTTGAAATATTTCCCCTCACATAAAAATTAATAGATTAATATTTGATAAATCCTTTGTAAAACATTCACATAATAAAATTGTTAATAAAATATTCACTCCATAAGAGATAACGAGAAGTACATAGGTAATATAAAAGAATACATAACATGGTTTTAATATTGGAGAATTTCTATGTAATTTGAAGATGAATTCAAGGAAGAAATTTATAAATAATTATAGAGTGATATCGGCCATAGATAATAAGAAGGTGAATGATAAATGGACCGTTAAGAACCCTAAAACCATAAATATATGATGAATTAAAAGTCTTTTTAAATCATTAAGCATAATAATTACAGTGTAAATTTTCTATTTCAAGATCCTTTTCGTAATGTTGAGGAATTATTTTATAATTTATGAATATTAGGAAATATACATACAATATAAGTTTTTATTTCATTTGGATTTGGTATGTTGACATTCCAATTCATCGAATACACTAAGAAGTAAAAAAATAAATTTTAAATTGCTAAAGAACAAAATTTCACATGTAATGGATCATAATATCAATAAAATAGTGAAATATAATTCCATCTGTCAATAAATATTTTAAATAAAATAATAATATTATCACTAGTTTTACAATATAATACCTTAATATCTAGTCCACAAAAGAAACAAAATTGGTTCACCATTAATATTTATTCATAATATCATTTGACTAAAAAAGAAGAAATATTATCCATGAAATCTTCTAGTATAGTTGTAGGATCTAAAGACTTATCATCCATTATTTGCGGGTTCATACTATGCATCTCTAATAAACGTGAAAGGTTATCACCCGGTATGTGAGTTGTACTTTTTTGAAAACATATTATTATAATTCGTTTTACGTTACCTATGTATTATAACCAATAATTATATAAATATCAAATATAATATAAAACCTAATTTTTTATATTTCATTTAATCATATTCCGAAAAAATTTAATTGATTTTTATATAAATAATAATATTATTAAAACTCATTATAAAAAAATGTGTTGTATTTCAAAATAAATTTTCCAAACATAACCTTAATCATGTGTGTTTCTTACAAAAATTGTTTTTAATGTGGTGTTTATGAAATTGTACTTTTGATCGAATAGAGACTAATAAACCCATGATGGTATCAAAAAACTATGTTAATTAATACAAAAGTACTTTTGAATTTTCACACAACCATTTGATGGTTTATTATTATCACTACCAAAATTCCATTAGTAAAAAACATATAAATTTAAATACCAAAATCCCATTACATATATTATTCACCCATTTTATTTCTTTAATTGTACTTACTTGATATAGGGATTTCTCTTTATAATATATAATTTACATTGATAATATTGGATTTCCTCACATTTAGGACAATGAAATATAATTAGACACATAGGATGAAATTTATTTATTTCTGTTATACCATATATTTTTACTTGAAGAAAAATTACGTTATGTTATTATTTTACAAAAATAAAACATTTTTACAATCCATTGAGACACAATCCATGGGTTCCATTATGACATTTCTCACATTATGTAAATCAATCAATCATTATTCTATTATCACCACCACCCAAGCTCTTAGAGAATTCTATCATTCTATTATTTGGTGACTCTGAGTGATGGTTATTGTAAAGGTTGATAGTCATATTTATGAATAATTGATTATATATATATCATTATATATTTCACTCACATCATCATCCAATTTTGTATCTCATAGCCACCAATTTTTTTAATATATTCAATTTAAACAAGATACCTCTGGGTACCCACCATTGACTAAATCCCAAATCTATGAGCGACAATTAATAATAATTATGGGAAACCATATAAAAATTTATAGTATTTTTAAAAATAACCATCAAATTATCAATCAAATAATTTTTTTAACAATGTCAATTCATGTTAATTATATTTTCAAATTTATTAAATTTGTTTATAAATAAAACATGGAGTATCATAAGAATATCCTCTAGGAGATCCAAACAAAGTGCATAATAATACCCATTAATATATACAAGGTGATGAATGGGTAAATACTAATGACTATATTTAGGATTTATTAACCATAGTTACAACTATTCTATAAATTATTCTACATCTACATTTAACATATGGTTTCATTTCTATGAAAACCTAAATAATACCTCTCATAGAAAAAAATTTAGATGTTTTTCTATAGAAATCCTAAATTTCTATCATGGGGTTGTGATCCATAATTTATGTTTTCATTAATATAGTTACCATGGTTTATACTAAAATTCCTCTGATACCAACTGTAACCACCCTTACCCAAATAACCAAGATCCAATGTCTTGCTTTATTACATTTTCATAAAATACAATGAATGAAATCCTGAATGAATGAAAAATTTTGTAGTATTGGTATACTTGATTCATACAAGATTCCCATTATATGTTTGAAAAAATAATTATATCACATTTTTTTGAGAATAATGTTTTTCTCAAAATAATTTCCTTTCATATCAATCGTAGTACTCAACATGGATTCACAGAAGATGAGACAAAGTAACAGTGATCTCAAATTCATAGTAAAGGTTTTGTACATAGAAATATATAATTAATAAATAATCACAATTATACTGTAATTTTAAATAACTAAATATACATTCCATTTAAATAAGATAATAATAATAATAAATTTGGAATGGTGAATAACTGAATACACAATCCCTTAATCATTAATATGAATTTCATAATTTCACATGTCATAATAAATATTGAAATGTAAATATCTAAGAAACATTCCATTTAACAAATAAAATGAGTATCAAATGAATTGAGAGATAATTCCATTGTGAAAACTTGTTTAACAATAATAATTTATTTATTAATGATGAGAATTATTAATCAAAAAATTTCATGTTCCAAGCTACATTATACCTCTACCGTCAACACCTTGCATGAGACAGTTTAAAACTACATATTGAAACCCATTTATTTCTATTTTACTAATTCTACTCACAATAGTACTATTGAATCTTAGGGAAATCTATAATCCATCACACTATTATCAATATTCCTAATGGGTTCCTCACATATATAATAATATATTTAATTCAATATAGATATGACTTATCATCAAATCTGTATAGTAGTGTATAAATATTTATCAATATTTCCCTAATAAAATCAAAAAAATTTAATTAAATAAACTATAGGTAGAATGATATATTATTAAAGAAAAAATATTAAATGATGCTTATAATATAGATATCTTGGTGAAATTTAATGTCTAATGATCACATAAATATGAACAATTTAACGTAATGTTAAGGACTAATATAATTATTCACGAATGTGAATTTCAATATCCCCTTCTTCAAAATGATCATAAAATATCCATATAAAGAATAATGGAAACCTAAATAAAACATATCCCTCTGTGAGTAAAAGTAAAATAATGGGATTTTTCCATTGATGAATATAAACATGATAAAAGATTGATAAAAACATTATTGGGAAAAATAATGTTTTCATTCTAAAAATGTATTATTAATACCTAATTATTTACAAATTAGAATTTTTTTTGGAAAATAACCTTTGAAACATTTAATGATTATTTGAAAAAATTTATCATTCATGGAGAAAAGAAATGCCACAAAGTATTGGTTTGTTAAAATAAATTATACTTTTGCATATTTAGTAAAACTCTCATAAGAGTTTTTTCGAAATTGACATGAAAATATCATATATTTTTTCAAAAAATAAAAAATGGGATAAAATATATTAATTAAATAAGAATAATTAATTTAAAAACATTTTTTTTTATATTTTTCAAAAACATGCTTTTGATGAAAAAATATTTCTCACCAAGAAGAGAAATGAAGTTAGATTTTACTAGAACTAATTTTTAATAATTTTAAATAGAAAATTCTGGAATTTAATTTTATATCCAAAAAAATAAAGAATAACTAATGGAGAGAAAAATTTATGGGTGGATTTAGAAAATTATTAAATAATTCACATAATTTTAAATTTAATAATAAACAGTCCTTATTAAATTGTTATTTTAAAATAATTTGTTTACAACGATCATAATGTTGAAGTGAGAATAAATCAATTAATTTTCAAAATTTATGTTTTTAAAAAAATAAATTGAATTGAATAATAGTATAGTTAAAACTAATGACACACATAAACAAAGAACATCAAAGACAACAAAGGAATAATATAACCCATTGAAAAATATAGTTATGAAATTCATTACAAGATGATAATATTCTTGTCAAATACCCTTCAATGAAAAAATTATAATTTTAACATTAAATACCGTGAGGTATGTAGGATTAATAATATTACATGTAAATGGGTTAGTATGTAAACAGAATAAATGATATTAGGTGACCAATACCAATCTATTCCTTAATAAAGGGAGGTTGAGATGAAGTCCCTTTATACATGCTTCCTTTTGGTTGAACATGGTTTAACAAACTGTATAATTGTTATAAAAAATATTAACTTATTGAATAACCATAATAATATTTTTAATATCATTTTTGATACTTTATAACATATTATCACCCATTCATTAATAATCATTCAATTTTTTTCCAAGTTTTGTGTGTTAATTTACTTGTTTTCTCATTAGTTCTCAATCATTAAAGATATGATTTTTTTGAATATTATATAGTTCCATCATAGACAGAATAATAATAATGATGACATAATTATAATATATATATTTCAATTATAAAATTTGTTATATAATGAAATATGTTTACGATAAATGATGTATGTTATGATCATGCAGATGGTATGACTTACGTACACATGAGAAACATATCAATTTTTTGAATATCTATAGAGAATTGAAGTATGTAATATATTTTCAAAGTAGTTAGTTAATAATTTCCTATATATATACTATATTATTTCTTTATACATACTTATATATAGCATCGATGTGGTGTGGTAATGAAAATAGACTTGTATAACTTCGTGAAGTCTATAGTCCACACAAACACGAAGAACATTGTTATCTTTTAGTGAGTGAACGGTTAAGAAGGATAATGATATATTATATTTTCATAATAATAAATATTTAATGGGAATAATAATTATTTAATTTATATAAACTATAATCATAATCATTATATTTATTAACAACCAAGTAATGTGTTATTGAAAAATGAATCAGATCATTTTTGTAGGCGGTTGCCCACCGTACACATGAGTGACATCATTGCATCCCCTATAAAATGTAATATATATATAAGATAAAATTAATAAATAGGTAATATAATTCTATAAATATCATATTATATATATATATATATTATATCATCACACCTAACTATGGGATGTGTTGATGTAAAATCTGTCGCATCAGTTCGTGTGGTGGAACTTCGTCGTACACAATCGAGAGAAGATGTGATTGATATATGTCATGAACATAACATAATAACATATAATTTTATGTTATAAAATTGTGTTATTATAGAATCATAAATAAATATATTTTAAGGGGGTGTTAGATGAAATAACCGAAAAACTAATTGCTAGTAAATTTACCTCTTCTTAGGACACCTCGTTAGCAATTTAACTAAAGTATTCCTAAAAATACATTATCAATAATAAAAGGATTGTAGGATGCTTTTTTGGGTGTTGGAATGTTATTTGGGTATAAATTAAATCAACCAAATGGGTTTTAATGTTTAAAAAATATATGTTTCCATTTTTATAACACCTAGTAAACCCATTTTTAACATATTTATGGATATTATTTTTAATTGATTTGACTATTCATTACTATAGAAAATTATTCTTAATTATTTATATTATATATATATATATATTTTATTAAAAATATGGAATCTAATTTACCATAATTTTATTCATATATGTGATAAAATTTCTAATAATATTATAACCCCATACAGAATGAAAAAATGGGATTCCAAAGAGATAAATCTCAAAAGTATAGATGGTTTTAATATCAAAATTAAAAATGAAATTGATTTCAATTAGTTATATTGTATATAATATAACATTAATGAACTAATTTTCCATTATAACCAATTTTTATGTATAATTTATCTTTCTGAATAATTTATACTAAAAATTGGTTATAAATTAAAATCATTTTTTCAATATTCAAAAAAATGAATCATTTCAAAAATATCATAAAAATTCAACCAATATATAATTTTGATTTCATTTATTTAATAAGGAAGTTAATTTTACAAATTAAATTTTCTATAGTTAGTCAAAAATAATTTTCATTTATACATGAAAATCTCAACTAAACATTCATTTAGAAAAATGTACTTTCTTTTAGAAAACATTACATTTTCATTAATATGATTTTTATTTTATCAATAGATAACCACATGTTTAATAATTTATAGAGTAATATTTATACCCTCAAATATAATGTAAAGTTAATAATATAATACTATAGTATAAATAATTTTGACTCAAGATTGTGCATTCGACAAGCTATTAAATAGATTAAATTTGTAGAATAAAATTTTGTGGATTGTTTATGCTTGATGTGGTGTGACACATATGATATCAAATACAAGGTTATTATTTTATAATTTGATAAATTTAAAATTTAACATTAATATCAGTTTTTATGGAAATTTTTTACCATAAAAATTCCTTAATTTATTATTTACTTTTATTGTATCTGGATATACAGGTTTATACCTTATCAAATTGATTTCTATTATCAATACAATGAGATATTAAAAAGAATTTGTCTCTAAAAACCCAGGATAAATGCATCAATTTTTTCATACCAATAAAATATTGATGATATTTTATTGAAAAATATTTCTTCCCTTATTCATATAGGATGACCAATGGTCATTCATGTATATATGTTTTAATTATCCATTCTAAATCTCATCCCATTCTAAAAGATTATTTTATTACTACTATTGTTATATGTTCTATTCCATTGTGTAATGAATTACTACATTCATTTTATTATATACAGGGCATGAATTGAATTATATATCCATATAATTCATTTTGTAATGTGATATATATCATTAGATTATGTGTATGAATCATCCAAATGATTCTAGATTTGTGTAAAATTACGATGTTACAATTTATACACAAATGTTATCGATTGTCATGATGCTAAATATATTGATAAATATGAGTGGTTTTTCGGCTACTAATTTATGATGTATTATTATAATTTATATTCCAAATTCCATTAATTTTTCAAATTATTCTACCATGTTTATTATATAATGATAAATATTACTCACACCAATGAATTATTTATTCGTGTTTGTTATTTAATTTATGGTATACCTAATCTTATATGTATTTCTGCACACCCCATTCATTAATGTATATATTTAGGTATATTGAAACACTTACAGAGATATGTGATATGTTTGAGGGTTATTATGAATAAATTAAATAAAATTTGTGTTTATTTAGGTACATATTATGTATGGATCTAATTCAACTAAAATAAAAAACCTATTGATATTGTATTGCAGTATTATTATTTTATTTATATTGAAAATTTTATAATTTTCATGTTGTAAAATGTTGGTACAATATATAGAGAACCAAACAATGTAAAAACCAGTCAGTAAGCATATTCTAGTCTCTATGGTCTGATAACTAAACCGAAGTTCCACTTAATATAGTTTTAATAATGGTCTCAACCCAATCCCCACATGATAACTAAAATGATTATCTACCAATTTAAATAATCTAATCTGATACAACCTTAACGTGGAATACCAAATTGGGACCCACATAAACATGTATTTGGTTTAGTGTGCCACCCCAAAACCACCTTTAATAGGATAAGGGTTGGGGACATGCACTAATTAGGCATATGTCCCAATATGGGATGCATTAGATAATATAATTTTATAACATAGAAAAATATCTATGTATAATGTTAAAAGGTAATTACTTATTGATATATATAAATATATAAATAATAAATCATTGAAACAAGTGCATAAGGAATAATTTATAAATACACTACAATAAATGAAAAAATTCAGTGGAATTATATATTAGAAAATCAACAAAATCTATCAAATTCAGAACCTGGTATCACTCTCCATTGTTATGAAAACCCCTATTGTGATCTAAAATAAAAATTATAATTACCACTAACACCTACTACCAATCAATATCTTGGGATTCCAGGAATCCCTAGAAGATTGTTATAAACTTTTGGGGCCAGCTGCTGGTCCAAAAAGACCATCATTAAACCTATGATTAATCTCTACATACACACCACATGTGTGTATATGTCTGATTTATTGATGAGTATAATTATACTCAATAATAAACCTTGAATAACTACAATGAAAAATCATTTAAAACCTTTGGCTTGATACCCCAACAGAATGATTAAAAATAAGAGTTGTATTGAAAAAAAATATAGATGATATAAATAACATGAATTCTTAATGGAAAGGGAAGCCCCCATCATCTCAAATCTAAACCACAAATATATAAATCCCTTGATAAACTATCAATTCCTATATTAATTTGATTTTTATAAAAATAATCTTGATATTAATTTATAAATAACATAAAATGTTTTTCTATCATGAGTCATGTTATCATATTAAAATATAATATTGTACAAGATAACCCTATAATTCCCCCAGTGCCTCCAAAAACCATTAATGGAGAGAATGTGCATCTCTGACTCATAATTAATAATTGAGGGAGTACCATACATTTCATCGACATAAGGGGGATCATTCCATGGTATCCATAAAATTATTAGGGGTTCTCACACTAATATTATCATATTTTATTAGGGACTAAAACCCTAGTATCCATATAATTCCTAGGTGGTTATTATCACTTAAATAACCACCATGTTATCCACATAGTTAATCGGTTTTTTTGGATAAAATCACCTAGGTAGCCAAAATTCCAGTGAGTAGTCATATTTAAATTTTCATCTATAGAAGGTCACCCATTGGTGTTTAAAGTCTACCACATTAACACTAAGATCATCATTCATGAACATTGTTTTTAGAATAATAGAGATAATTCAAATCCTATTTAACTCACCATGAAAATGGCCTCGAATGGCTAAAAAATCACAACATTTAAATCTATATTGGAAAATAATAAGACATGACATCTATTTTTTGAAAAAAAAAAATATATTAGATGAATGATATGAATTTTGATAAAACATGATTGAGTTAAATTTAAAATATTGACCTGTGGATTATTCCACGAGATAGATTTTTGTATCATATATTGGGCGTGGATCTATATTTTCCATCACATGATCATAATTCGACAGACTCATCATCAAACTAATTTTATATTAGATAGATAGAAGTAAAATATTATTAATAACAATAACAATTATTTTATTATTTTTACTATTGTTATTATTTTAAAAAAAACTAGATAAAATTAATAAATACTGGTGGAAGAATCTCACATCACCCCTATTAGCTATCAACATTATACACATCCATTATTATTTCAGTTTTTATTTTATTTTATTTTTTATTGGATTTATGTTTTTTATCTTCTTTCCATGATTCCCATTGATAATACCTTAATACTATCCCTAGCCTTGATTAGTTTCCACCACTCTGAAAGTTAGACAATTAATTTCATTCTAAAATATCTCAACTTCATTTTGTTTTTATGATATAAAAAACACATCATGTACTTCCAGTGAATTTATTTAAGTGTGATTACGAAATTTTAATTAATTTTTTATGTAAAATATCTTATAATCTACAATTTTTAATGTTTATTGAAAATTGAAGATGTCAAAAATATCATCAATATATGGAAATTGGATAAATAAAATAGAAATGTGACAAAAACACATATATAAATTAGCTACATTATAGATTTGAAAATTTGAAAATTTTCTATAACAATGAATCACATATGTGAGAAATCATAATGTTAACAAAATATCTATATATATTATCAATGTAGTTCAAATAATCTATGATATTGAGTAAAATATATGAAATTCTTTTCCATGGAAAAAATATATATGTCATTTATATATTTATTTGAAGAATGGGTAAACGGATAAATTCAACTATATAAATTCAACCTATTAGATTTCATCAATGTGTTGATGCATATTCATATATGTAATCCTAAAAATTAAAAATTTATTAATGTTGAGAAAATTATGTTGAAATTAATGTTATAATCAAATTATTAAATATTAAAGTAACTATTTTATATTAAATTTACTTCCAAAAATTTAATGTATTGATAAATGAAAATATAGCTAATACATTATTTCTTATTTCTTTTTTACTCATAAAATTTTCATAAATTAACTTATGTATTTTTGAACCATATAAATATTTTTAGATATAATTTTGTATTGAATTATTCTAGAAAATATATATTATATTTTATAAATAATAGATGAATTAAAAATAATTATGTCTCTATCAAATTGGAACTTTTATCTTTTATGTGATAATAAGAAGAAGAAGAAAAAATCATGTTCTTCTATAGTTGTGATATCAAACTCAAAATGTTTTATTTTCAATAATATCATAATAATATAATTATTTAAAATTATATCTCATCTATAATACTTATTTATTTTTAGTTTAGTCTTGTAGTTGTGTAGTTTATATTTTAACTCTGAATAATCACTTACTTTTTTAGATTTGAAAACTCCCAGTAAAATGTGTCTAATGGTATTTTTTCTAATTTATTATAAGATCATTAAAAAGATATTTTATTTTTACCAAGTGCATTTTATTTCACTC
The DNA here is from genome assembly GCA_963277665.1 of Viscum album. Taxonomy (NCBI): domain Eukaryota; kingdom Viridiplantae; phylum Streptophyta; class Magnoliopsida; order Santalales; family Viscaceae; genus Viscum; species Viscum album. The sequence continues at coordinate 2,100,918,749 of OY728140.1, read as the reverse complement.
ATTCAATATTTCTATATGAAAATTTATTTTACTAATAAAATCACTATGCTCAAAGTGTTTTGTTTATTTAATATGGATCATGTATTTATGTTCCCAAAATCACTTTAAATCCAATGTGTTTAATATTTTGGTTTATATATTTATTTCACCTACTTTATTGTGACTGTAAAATATTAGAATCTATCATACCTTAAAAGAGGGGTTTTTATGTGATGAAATTATCATTGACTCAATGCACCTCCACTCTTGAGTCTTTATGATGTTTCTCAATGACCAAAATTTCCATCTATGGTTGGGGTGCTTGAGTTTACAACTCTATAATATGGATATCTCAATGATAATAAAAAAATTACTATTATGTATGTAAATAATGTCATTATTTCAATTGTTATAATACACTATTTTGATAGATAATGTTATGAATATTAGAATGAAATTTTGTTTATATGTATTAAGAATGATTTTAATTGGTTTGTTCAAATTAAATTAATCCATAAACAATTCCAAAATTAAATCTAGTAAAAATTCACTCTTCTAGTAACATCGACCTTAGTAGCCTAGAGCCAATTTTTAATTAATTACAATAGAATAATATATATTGAATCACATCTTGAAGGAAAAAATATTTTAGTACTCTTGGAAAACCAGATACATTATTCAATAATATTTATATTTGAAAGCATAAAATAAAATATAATATTTTTTGTGAACAAATTTTTACACATTGACATATATATTTACATAAATCAAAAATTACTTTCTATTATCTTGGTGAAAATAAATCATAATAATGGGGTGATATCATCTGCTTTGTAAGAGTAAGAGTATAATATAATCTATGAATAAATAATACATAATCAATATAGAAAGGTAAATAACTAAAAAATTGACATTTATTCAGTAAATGCTTCATAATAATGTAAGAATTAATGAAGATCAAATTATATCATTTAAATAATCATATGAGCTTAAATATATAGCCATTTATAATTTTATAATCAAATAATATCAAATAATATTTATAACTAAATTCATATTGACTAAAGGAAGATATATTGGACATATATAACACGACATCATGTTATAGTTACCAGATATATAAAAACATTATGGCCTTCTTCCAATACATCGATATAACATTGTATGGACTAAGGGAAAACCCATTCTAGTATATATCTGGAGACCTACCGATGCATCATGGGGATGTAAAAAACCCCTCCATAGCATACAATGTAAAATAAATTTTTTATGTGAATTGAGTTGAAACGAATATAAAACATTCTTCATGAAAAATTATCATATGAAATGATAAAATAGTATACTATCAAAAAATATATTCATTAACTATCCAGAGTAATATGGTGAATGTTTAAATAATTATAAATAATTTTTAAACAATTAAAAAATAGTAAAAATAAATATTAAACATTATATAAATAAAACTTATCCCTATAGAATCATATTTCAATAATTGGATCATGAAATTTATTTATATAAATACTATAAAAGTATCTTTAAAAATAGTTTTTAGGAAATAAAAATTTCAAATTTGAAAATATTTTAAAAAATACATTATCAAAAAGTTATTTTATTTTTTAAAATATCATTTAAAACATATAATATTTTTAAAAAAATTGTGTGTTCATGATGATGGTAAATTCCATACAAGCTAAGTATGTTTAAAATAATTATTACATTATGTTTTTTATAAAATCGAATGGGGAATTGTTTTAAAAACACAATCAATATAACATTTAATGAAATTATAAAATAAAATTGTGTACAATTATCATTAATAATTAAATTTTAAAATATGGATGTTTTTGAAATTTTTGTATAAAAAACTATTTTTTATAAATATGGAGACTCTGAATGACAAGAGAATATTAGTAAATTTTCTTAAACAATTATTTAAAAATTATTAGGTAAAACAGAGAAACAAATGGTAATATTGCTTCATAATTTCATAAAAAACAATCAGAGAATAAAATATATTTATTTCATGATAAAAATATCAATAATTACCCAAAGAGAAATGTAAACATGATCAATTTTTTATAATGTTGAGATTATGAAATAAACACTTACAATTTGGTAATTTTTATTATAATCTCCATTAAGGAAATTATATTAATTTAATCTTTAAATACCATGAATAATATCAAATACATGACATATTTTAAAGGTATTGTTCATTTATTTTTCATTCATGTTGAATTTTTGGGGTTTTCCAAGCTTTTATGGGGGAATGGGTGAGTTTATGTGAATTGGGCCAAACTGTGAGCCCAATTCCAAATTTAAAGATAAATATTTTTTCTTTTATAACATTTTTGTTTTTTATTATTTTGCACCCATTCTAATTCATAAATGTCCTCCCCTAAACTATTAAAACCACCATTTAAATTTGGAACCTTTAATAATTCATAATGATGTTGTATTTTGAGTTTTTATTTAAGTAATTGGGCTATCCCGAAGGCCCATTTTCAGTTTTAAAAAGAAATTTTTATAAATTAATGTGTTATTAAATTTTAATGATTCATCAGTGATTCCAAGTCTCAGCCAAGAACATTGAACCTAAACATGCTCTCACCCTCTTTTACCCCTTTTTGGAGCTCTTGTTCATCACGATTTAGTGCAGAGCATCATATGATGTCTCAAATCGTCCAGATTTGAGGAGCTGCTGGTGTATTTGGGGAGATTCCTTCAAAATAACTCAAGTAAGTTAGTCCATTGCATTTCTTTTTCAAATTGCTTAGGGTTTTATTATATTTTTTAGGGATTATTCCCTTTTTTTTTCTGATGTACCAAATTACCTGGGGGTAGGGTTATCAAATTAGGGTTTATCCATGGGTTTTCATGGTCAATTCTTGTGGTTTTTGGTTTGTTCTAAGTCCCTCTTGGTGCTGCTTGGTGCAACCTGATATTACACTGTGATTCAAGGGTTTTCATTACATTGGTATGTGATTCCAATGTTTGTGAAATAAGTGTGATTATCATGATGTATTTGTGATATTTTCATGCCAAATTCATTTGATTAATGCTGCAAAAATGAGTTTTAGTGTTGTTTGTTTCACATGTGAAATTTTAATGCCAATTTAATGTGAAATTTTGGGGCCTTCATATAATTTTTTTATTGGTTCTTTAAGGGCTGGAAAAAATTTATTTAGTTGATTTTATTTAAAATAGTTGGGAATTCATATAATATTTTAATTGTTCTTTTCTTTTGGTTGTTGTTCAGAAATTGGTTTTGGATCATGTTTGTTATGAAAATGATTGTTGGGTTGCAATTTGGTGTTTAATTAGGGTTTCTACATGGCTATTCTAAGTTATGCTTATTAGGGGTTGTATTATAACTCATGTAATTGGTTTAAAGAAATGTTTGTGGTTATTTGATTTTTTTAGGTTACTGTGAGCATGAAAATTGTGTAATTGTGGGGTTTTCTAAGAGTTTTAGGTGCAAAACAAGGAAATATTTGGAGAAGTTTTTTTATTGAAACTCAAAGTGTTTTTGTGTCTATCATAAATGTTATAAAATCTGTGTAGCTACTGTACTATATTTATGTGACCGGTAGAGGTATTTTACATGAAAATAGATATGCGTTGAATGCTGAAATTGTTTGAGCACAAAGGGGGAAGCCCGAGTACCTAAGTGGGACAGATGTGTACTATTACAACTAGTGGAGTGGATGGCTTTTGTACATATATACCCTAGAATTTGGATAAAGACAACTCTAACTAAACTATTTGGATGATAATTTGCGACCACTTGGTTATGGTTATGTTTCATACTTGGGACTCATGCATGAAAACATATTTTACTATGGTTACTTTACACCGAGGTATGAGGTATATGGGGTCGAAGACTATCTTGTGCCTATGGGTGTTCCTGATTTTTTTTGCTAATTGTGTTTGTGGTTTTTACCCTGGTATTGGGGTGTTTTGGATGTAATTTATAGTAGCTAAAATTTATATTTAAATGTGTGAACATTCTAATAATTTTAGCTTGAAAACTCTTTTCAATTGAAAGATGCATTGAATGGATATTATCACTACTCTTCATTTCTTCTTAAAACATGTTACTTTTTCACATCGAATTGCTTTCTCATGGGAATAATTTGGTGGTGCCCTATTGGTATTAGGCTCACACCATAAATATACCCCTTTGGTGTAAGTAAACTCTATTATGTTTGACTCAGGTAAAGGGAAGGATATGGGTGATGGAGATTCGGGGTGTTAGTTCCCATCCTTAGTGAGGAGTTATGGAGACTGCTTGTGGGTGATGAAAGCTTTTCATGTGGAGTCCTTGGTGTTGTCTTGGTAATGTCATTATTTGTATATTTACCACTTCTATTATATTTAAACCAATGTATACAGTTTTTTTCTTAAGGCTTGTTTGGCTCGAAATCTTCAGATTTATATTCCGGATTTTTTTTTAATGTTTTAAGATTTTACACTTGTATAAATCATTCCCAAATCAAAATTAATTATACTCGAGCACTTGTTCTAGCATTTGGGGATAAGGATTGAGCTTCAGGCCTTTAACTAACTAGGTTTGGTGCTATTATTGGTGACAACCAGATTCAGTTCCTGAAAAATTGTAATAGTAAAGGTTAGTGTTTTGGGGTTATATTGCTATTTTGGGATGAGTCAGGATATACTATAGATAAGAATATTGGGGAATGGGTTTTTGGTTATGAGTCGGGTTCCTAGCAAGAACCTCTCATGGAAGACCTTGATTCAGTAGGGGACGTTGGAATTTACAGATTGACATCACTTCTAGGAGAGATTTGTGGGCTATACACAACACGTGGACATCGAGCGGATGTGGAGTAGTTGTTTCATTTATTAATGGAACATGATTAGATTTTTTATATATGATGTATTTGATTAAAATATTTAGTATTTTTTCATTTATTAATATTTTTTGACTATTTCATTTTTTAGAAACATGTCTCCCTGAAAAGCTCCCACAGACCCACGGGAAGAAGTCGAAGAGAGTTCCCCCACAATGACTGATCAGAGGCTAGTTGAGGCTGTGGTTTGGGCTATCCAAGCTTTGGGTAAGGGAAAAACTCTTTATCATATTCCATCTAGGTCAGAGGAGATGGTTCCTAGAAAAGATGAACCTAATGAGTTTGTGAAAGACAAGCCTCCTACCATCTGAGGTATCTCATCACACTAAGAAGCAGAGGAATGGCTCGAGAAGATCGAGCATATGTTTGAGTTATTAGAAAAACCCAAGGAGATCATGGTGAAGTGTTCCTCCTTTCTGTTGGAGGTTCCCAACCATTTTTGGGTGGATTCACGGCATCAGACAGGATAGAATGAGCCGATGCGCTTGGGAGATTTCATGGTCATCTTCAATGAACATTACTAACCTAATGTCTTGGATTTTTCTAGGTCCTAAGAGTTCATATACCATGTTTAGGGGAATATATCTATGATAGATTATGCCAATTGTTTTACTAGGTTGGTTCAGTATTCTCTAGAAATTTCCTCCAATGTGCAGGCGAAGACCGAGAGTACTAAGAAAGGCTTGCGACCAGATATATATTCCAAGGTGGTCTTGTTTAAAATTAGGGCCTATGCTGAGGTTGTTGATTGGGCATGCATGATGGAGATGGTAGAAATCAAAGGACTGCTTTCTTGGGTTCAGTATTAGCAGTGTGAAGTGGAACCTCCTCAAAGAAGAAAATGAAGCAGGAGGATCATGTGAAAAAATGAGTTGGCAATTCAGGCCACTCGTCCAGATAGTTTTCATCTCCGGCTTCTAATGCGAGATTGGGCGTGTGCCACAAATGTGGTAAAACTAGGAAAATCTAACCAGTATGTCCACTTATTCTGATGCCTTGTTAATAGTATGATGGTATGGAGAATTTTTAGTGCTTCAGTGGTGTGGAACATCCACTCCCATTTTGGGTAGGGTAAGTGGACTCAAGAGGAGTGCTAGAACAGTCCGAGCCGTCGAGGACTGGGGGATCTCGACTTGGCGGCTCTGGTGGTATGGATGGGTCATCTTTTTGACAGAGCATGTTCATGGCATATCCGCAGACTTCCAATCATCCTTAGGGATAGACTGGACATCTCCATATAGTGGATCAGGCACTAACATGATAAGAAGTGGGACTTCTGATACACATGAGTCATGGGAGAATTTTCGCATACATGGGAGCGGATGTCATGGGTTGAGTACGAGAATTCGTTCTCATATTTTATCAAGCTTCATGTTGACATTCTAGGACTTGATTTTTTCATGGTGGAGTGTATTTTAACATACATGACATATCTGAAAGGTATTGTTCATTTATTTTCCATTCATGCTTTGTTTTGGAGTTTTCCTAATGTTTTACTGATGAACGGGTGTGTTTTTGTAAATTGGGCGAAACCATGAGCCCAATTCCTTATTTTAAAAATAAATTTTGTTTCTTTTATAACATTTTAATTTTTTAAAATGTTGCTCCAATTCCATTTCATAAATAGCCTCCCATGACCGATTAACAACACCATTCAAATTTTTAACATTTAGTAATCTATAATAATGGTTTATTTGGTGTTTTTACTTAAGGAATTGGGTCATCCTGAAGGCCCATTTCCCATTTTAATCAAAAAATTAGTTTAATAAATAATTTATACCATTTTAATGATTTTTTGTGATTCTTAGTCTAAACCAAGCCCACTGAACCCAAAAACGATCTTAACCTATTTTCCCCCTTTTTGGAGCTTCTGTTCATCGTGATTTGGTTCAAAACATTAAAGGATATCTCAACTCATCTAGATTTGAGTAGCTGCTGGTGTATTTGGGGAGATTCGTTCGAGATCCCTCAAGTAAGTTAGTCCATTTCATTCCTATTTCAAATTTATTAAAGTTTTATTCAATTTGATAAGGGCTTATTATATTTTTCTTGAAGTACCAAATGACCAAGGGATAGGGTTTTGAAACTAGGGTTTATCCATGGATTTTCTTGGTCAATTCATGTGGTTTTATGTTTGTAATATGTCCCTCTTGGTGAGGTGGTCGTGAGACTTGATTTTCACATGGTGATTCATGGATTTTCATTAATTTGGTATGTGATTCCAATTATTATGAAATATATATGATTATCATGATTTATTTATGATATTTTCATAACTATTTCATTGGATTAATTCTGCATAAATGAGTTTTACTGTTGTCTGTATTGGAAGTAAAATTTTGAGACCAATTTCAGGTGAATTTTGGGGTTTTTTGTATAAATCTTAGGTTGGATCATTAAGGACTTCCTTATAATTATTTAGTTTATTTTATTGAAATTTATTGGGGCTGAAAATAATTTTTTTAATGTTATTCTTCTATGGTTTTTTCTTTGAAATTGGCTGTGGGTGATCTTTTTATGAAAATGATTGTTGAGTAGCAATTTTGTGTTGAATTAGGTTCTTACATGGCTAGTATAAGTGATGCTTATTGGGGGTTGTTTTATAACTCGTGTAATGGGTTTAAAGATATTTTTAAGGTTTTGTGAATAATGTATTGATTAATGTGAACATGAAAATGGTGTTAATGTGGGGTTTTCAAAGTATATTTTGTGAAAAACAAGGATTGATTTTGAGAAGATATTTTTTTTGAAACTCGATGTGTTTTGTTGTGTGTTATAAATTGTATTAAATGTGTGTAGCTACTATACTAGTTTTAAGTTTCCATTAGTATTGTTTTACATGAAAATGGATATCTTTGGAATTTTGAAATTGTTTGAGCACAATGGCTGAAGCTTTGGTACCTAGGTGGGTCGGATGAGTAATAGTATGTCTAGTGGACTGGATGAGATTTTTCATTGTTTCACCTAGAATTTGGAAAACAAAAAATCTAAATAAACTATGTGGTTGATGATTTTGGATTACAAGGTTATGGGTATGTTCCCTACTAGTGGCTCGTGAATGAGAACATATTTTACTATGGTTACTTTACACTGAGGTATGTGGTACATGGGCCCCAAGAGTATCAAGTTCCTAGGGGTGTTACCAATTAGGTTGCTCATTGTGTTTGTGGTATTTTTCATTGTATTGTGGTGTTTTTTGGCAGTAATTTACTTTAGATAAAATGTCTATTTAAATGTGTGAACATTCTCACATTTTTAGCTTGAAAATTGTTATCATTTGAAAGTTCATTTCTTGGATTTTATCACTACTTTTCATTGTATATTAAAACTTCTTGATTATTCACATTGTGTTGCATGATATTTAGAATCATTGGTTGGTATCCTATTGGGCTTATGATCACACACTTTTTACACCCCTTGGGTGTAAGTAGAATTTATTAAACTTGACTCAGGTAAATGGATGGCTATGGATGATTGTGGTACAGAGTATTAGTTCCCATCCTTGGTGGGGAGTTGTAGAGACAGCTTGTGGGTGACAAACCCTAGTCAATTGGAGTCCTTGGTGTTGTATTTAATTCTATTTTTTTTATTTTTACACTTCTATTTTTTAAAACTATGTATACAGTTCTGCTTTTTCCTTATGACTTGATTGGCTAACAAATTTCAGATTTATATTGTCGACTGTTTGTTTTTATTTTATTCTTTCATACTCGGGTAAATCATTCCCAAACCTAAATTAATGATACCTGGGCACATGTGCCAGTCTGTGGCGATATGAAAAACCCTTCAATAATTGTCATAGGCTATGTTTTTTTCTGGTATTTGTGGCGACCATATTCGGTTCGTGACAAATAATAAATAATTATTGAAATAATATGGAAAAATAGAAGTATATACCCCACAAAAGGAAATAAGTGGTCCATTTAGTGTATGTTTCATGACTGTTATTGTGGGACCAAAAAAACATGTGACACTCTTCTTTTTGGTTGATCATGGTTTAAACCCTTATAAATGGGTCTTTTTAATTTTCTTAATTTATAAAAAAATCGTTTTTATATTTATAAATTCATATACGGTCTATTAATAACATCTTATCACCTATTTTTTAATAATCTTTCATTATTTTTATTGTTTCATGAGTAAATTTTCCTGTTATATCTTGAATAGTTTATTTCTTGATGCATATTATATAGCTACATAAATTTATTATAAAAATAAATAAATAAATAACTTATTTAATTATAATATATTTTATCATTAATATTTTTGAATGGAAAATGAGTCACATCCCTTCCATGATCTTATAGGTCTTATTTCTAAATAAGGGATAATATCATTCCTCAACAAATTGAAAGTTTATAAAATTGTGTAAAATGTTAATTTCACAAAATTAATATCATCACTTATATATCTCATGTATTCATTGATTTATAAATTATTTCATTCCGTGATATTTTTTGTGAAAACAAAAATCACATCGTTTCAGATGGTGGTAGTATGTCCTAAACATGAGCGATGTTATAATAGTTAAAGTAGAATGGAATGTGGAAAGGTACATTTTATATTAATATTAAAAATTGGTAACAATATCAAAAAATAAATCTTTTAAAATTTTACATTTTATCCAACCATGAATATAGATGATAGAAAACTAACTACATTAGTTTATCATGTGGTATTCCATCATACACATGGTTGATAATTCCATTTCCAATTTTATGGAATCTAGGAGGGATAAATATATTTATATCAAAAAAATAAAATATATTTAAATGGTATTTATTTGATTTATTATTTTTCAAGTGTTAATACATAATTTAATGCGGAAAATATCAAATAAAACGAATGATCATTGTTATGATAATTGACTTTTCTAAGATTAACCAATATTGGATCACATCTAAATGGAATTATTGTTTGTGCTTTGTGAATTACATAAGATAAAAAATGATTCAATGGATGTTGGGGAGATAATATTTCATGTTTTAGAGACAAATAGATTAATAGGTTCAAATATGCTAGGGGAGTGAGAGCCTTTTTATTAGCGGGAAAAGAGAACCCTCTTGTAAATTAAATAGAAATTTATCAAAAGAATCCAAAATGAGAAATTCAATCACATTCTAGATGAATTAAAAATCCAATATTTGTTCATTCATATTATAATATTTAAATTTTCTATCAAAAATTTTCAAAAGAGATTTGGTAATTTTAACCCCTTGTCTTCATAGTTTAATACCCAAGTAATCATATTTTACCTTAACCGATGTTATTAATTTTTTTATGTTTACAATTCATTTTGGTCAAAAATTAAGATTAACTTATTATGTAAGATAATTTATTCTTAATATAAATATGAAATCAATTTTTAAAACTACATTAATATAATTGGGAAAATACTAATTTAAAATTAGTATTGAAGACGTAATGAAAAAGAAAGTTTTCAAAGATTAAATGTTCAAAATTTTACAACATTTTTATTTCACAATCAAATGTGAATATGATGACAATAACCAGAATGAGTTCAATTAATATATAATTATACTAATTATAATTTAAATCAAATTTTAAATATAGTTTATCATTATATGTTATTTAAAATAAATGGGAATTTTCAATTAAAATTTTCTATTTTTTACAATTCAAAAAAAATTCAAACTTTTTAGAAAAAAAAATAACAATTGATATATTTGATATATTGATTTAAAAAATAAATTTTTTGATTTCAAAAGAAATTTAAATATTTTAAAATATGTTATTATAAATTTTCTACGCATAGCGTCAGTAAATACCTAATAAGAAAAATGACGTTTTCTTCTTAAAAAATTAATTTTAATTTCAAATGGATAAAATTTTATAATTAATAAATAGAGATTTATTTTATATATTTTATATTTGACTAAACCATATATTTGTTATTATTTTTAGTACTATTCATAATTGTAAATTTAATGGAGAGGTTATAATGGAAATGTTTAAATAATAATATTATAATAGAGTATTGTGATTCTTTCAAACCTGATGTCAATTTATTTGAATGTTATCAAATAGATTGAATTTATTTTAAAATTAAATATATGATAAATTATTGTGATATTATATTCCCTTAAAAAAAATTCAATGTCGTACCCTATATAATTTGATATTCATATTCTAAAATCATAGGGTGTCACATTCTACCCCAATTAATAAATTCTATCACCACAATTTAATAATATTGTTGATAATAATGGTATTAACATTAGAAAATAACATTTATACAAATTAAAATTATTAAATGTTAAATAAAAAAACCTCTTGATAAAATATAATGGGATCTAAAAAAATCATTTTGAATAAAACAACCATGGTTTCAAAATAGTAATACATTGGTGGGAAGTGAATATTTTCCCATCGAATAAAATCCTAATGCCCAAACCATGACAGAGAGTAATAGAGTTCATTATTCACAAAAAAATAAATTATATTTTAAAAATAAACTACAAAAAAACACATAACGCATTTTTTTGTGAAAAATTCTTTTATATCATCTTAAATAATTGTAACCGGGATATATTATATTTAAATATAACTCTCTTAATTATAATGAATTATTTAAAAATGTAATAATATAAGGAAATTTACTTAAATAGTATATTAATATTTCATTAGAACATTTTTATCCTTTAGTCATTCTTCAATAAATTATAATTTCATTACATTCTCTCGGAAATAAATAATAAAAATTAATATTTTGTCTTTAATAACAAAAATATAGTTATATTAATGTGTAATATCTATAATAGATCGAAGCGTCATGTATTTGATCTATCCTTATTATTATAACAAAATATCAAATAAAAGTAATCTAATATGATTAATTATTTATATGGGGAATCAATATATTATTCTCTAAAACCACATGCAAAGATAATCATTAAAAACTAATAAATTCTTTTCCTTTGGACCCTTAGAAAAGATTATGATCCAAAACATTAGAAAAAGGTCACTAAATTTCCATAATAAAATTATCATTAATTCCCCAAACAATATGATGTAACTATTATTAATTACATACCAAACATGAAAGTAATTTCATCATGTATTCTATTGAAAAATAGTAATTACCATAAACCCTTATTAAAAACATGCATGTTTCTTTATTCTTTAATTAAAACTCAGTTTGATGGATATATTACATAAATAAAAAAAGATTTTAACTCCATCAATGATTGAATAGACCACATTTCCATCACATAAATAATTAGGATAGTGACCATTGGTATTATATATTTTTATTTATCTATAGTAATCAAAAATTTATACCTACAAAATTATCTCAAAATAAAAAACATATTAAATGCAATGTTTCCTTAAATTGTGTGTTTTCCAAGACATTCATCTTTCCACTGAATCATTTTTCTGATTCCTTATTACCTTTTAACATAAAATTTCAAATCCCCAATGAAGAGGTATTTCAATAAAATCTGTAGAAATTTTATAGCTTTTATAAACATAAAATCATTTATAAAATACTCAACTAACATAATTCTTGTGTCCAAACATAAGTACATTAATTGTTACAAGTCTTCTATGCTGATAGATTATGATTTAACCTAATCTATTATCATTTTATACGGTATATAAATTCTATGATTAGGGAAATTTTTTGCATAGTTCCCCATATCCTTATAGATGAAGAATTGAACATTAGTATATTATTTCAGGCCCCTGAAATCATGAGCATGCTGTCATTTTTCTGCAAACATTAACCCACGTAATATTCATTTTAATCTTATACCAATGTGATTCCTTATACATGGTTCAAATGTTGGGAAATAAGTATATCCTATATTCCCATTATACAATTTCTCTTTTTTGTACTATTATTCTCTTGATTCACTTATATTCCAAAAGAATTGGATAATTATTTATCAATTTTAATTTCACATTATATTATGTCCTCCTATGATGTGACTATTTGGGAGACTACTTCAATATGAAATCATGGCATAATCCATGATATAAATTGGCCAATATTGATCTTCAGATCATGTACGTAGTCTACAAACTCCATTATAACCACATAAATTTATCTTTATACATAGAAACATTTCTCACATCATTCTATCTGGGAATCGAGAACACTCTTTCCATATAAACTAATATTTCACAAGGAATTTTTTTTTCAAAAATGAGTACCATGAAATCCTCAAACTCCATGATTTTCTATTTTCAGCACATTATTATTATGTTTAATTAATGAAAACCATTTATTTTTATCTACTCATAAATGGTTAAATACTATGATAATATTCTCACATTCACTACATTTATAAAATTAAAGTATATTCTCTAAGTAATATATCCTTTCTTAGTTTATAATCGGTTAGTGTTCCCATTGAATGATTGTGGTTTCTAAATCATGGATCTATATGACATTAATAAACCACATGGTTTACAAACATATTTCTCAATTTGTGAAAGGTTATTATCCATAACTCGAGACTATTTACCAAAATATACTTCGAATTTTGTCATTTCATACTTTCTCTCAAACTCTACCTTTATTATCTTACCTAGGTAAAATACCAAAATGGAGTACAATAATTGATATAGTTCTCATCCCTTCCATTATTTTTCATTTACAAACAATATAATTCATTAGAATAAATCATCACATTTTGAAATATAATGTTTAATACAAAATTTATTGAATCACATTACATAAAATAAAAAATTTATTGATAGACTATTTGAAAATCATAAACTAAATTTCATTAGAGGAATATTTATTTCCAAATAATTTTTAATGATTTTTAAAGAATGTTTTAGTAATATTATGCATATTATACATAATTTCCTAAAGGGGTTCACTGTAATAACCATTTTCATGCCCCATATAATGGTCAGGTAAGGATCAATGTTACCTTTTTATATTCATTTCAACTATGCATATATATAACAGAATCACTTTTAAATGTAATTTATAGTTACGGAAGTATTTTATAGATAAAATAAACCATTATATAGTCTTTTTCAAAACATTTGGATGTTTTTTTAAAATGTAGTCAAATAATATCATAGGCTTATGAACCCTAATATCTTCTTTTTGAAAAATAGTACCCAAGTATTATATTGGACTTCCCTTAATACAAAGTATAGGGAACCAAAATATAGTAGGTTGGAGATGGTGCCTATAATTTTTCATTTGTATAATATATAAGGAATCACATCCTAAAAGACCAAATAGTATAGTAGTATAGGTAAAATAGATTCAAATATGAATCACACTTTCATTTAAAAACACAAAATACAGAAACAATTGTTTTATTGTAAGAACTATTATTAACATTTACATATCCATGGATATCAATTATAATCTACTTCATGGTATGTTGACCAAAATAATACATAAGAATTTAGTGTCCTCAAGTACATAATTTTTGAATATTTACTGTGAAATCAAGGAATAAATATAGAATAATAAATTTTGTAAGATAAATTATTGATAAAAGTTATATTTAATCACGAACATGAGAATAATATGGTTGGACATATAGATAAAAAAATAATTCCATATAAATAACCATATCATCATAAAAACATAACCATGCATATTCAATATAATCAATGAATCAAATTGATTTCAAAGAAATTAATTCATAATGACATAAGTAAAAATTCTAGACATCTAACACATAGTATTTATGCCTTGTAGAATGACATCTAAAACAATTTATGCCCTATTAGAGGACATCATTATAAAAATATATTACCTCGACCAAACCCTAATCTAATTTTTCCCATGGGACCTACAGATGTAACAAGGGGGTATAAAAGGCCACATCCACCACATATTATGTATAATTCATTATTCATATAAAATGGTTCAAATAAAATAATCATAAATATCCGTATTGTAAAACCAGAATATGAAATGTTAATAAAACCCGAATTCTATAATCATACTCATAAGCCATCTAGTGTAATATAGTGAATGGTAATAAAATTATAAATCCTATGTCAAAATTTTCATAAACCATCTAGAAATATAAGAAGGATTATATAAATAAAACTTATCCTTAGAGGATCATATGTTGAATAAATGTTTGATGTTGATGAAGAGTATAAATATCTTAATAATATATCTACTATTTTTTAGAAAATAACCTCTGCACATTTGAAAATAGTTTTAAAACAAAATGTTGAAAAATTAATTTTATAAAAATATCATTTAAAATAATTTTTTAACTTATGAGGTAATTTTTAAATCATGGAGTGGTCAAGAAGGTAAGAAATTGATTACATTTAGAGTGTTTTTTAAACAAATATTCCATTCATATTTGGGTAAAACCGAAAACGAATTGTTCTGAAAACATATGATGATTCCTTTAAAAATATTTGATGAAAAAAAAATGTGAAAAATCTATTTAATATATAATTTTTAAAGGAATAAAAAAATTCAAAATATTTTAAGAAAACATGTGTTTTTAAATAAGAAGGATTTTCGTCTGAAGAGGCAGATAATGTAAGATTTCATTAAAAAATCACAATAATCCTAAGTAACATAGAGAATAAAATTATTATTATATATTTAAAATATCATGAATAACAAGAAGATAATAATATTTATTTATATAAATATGTAAATATAAATAATTCCCCCATGGAAGATATAAAGATAATAAACATTCAATAAAGATGCGATTGTGAAATAAATAGATACCAATTTAGTAAATTTTCAATACTAAGATCCATTAATGATAAAATATAATTTCAATTATCAATACCATTTATATTAATAAATTGATGATATTAAATATATATTGTATTGTATATAAAACACAAAAACCAAATAATATGTGAATATGATGTATGACTCACCGAAGTAAAACTGATCCATGATACCCTTACATCAGTATTATGTTTGGTTGAAAATGTTTTAAAATAAAATATAATTGTTTCTATAAAGTTATTATTTTATAAAAGAATAATATTCATCTTTATAATATCATATATAATTCCTTTTATAAAATATTATCACCTGGTCATTAATTTTATTTTTCTATTTCCGTTGTTTCAGTTAATAACTACATCTTTTTTCTATTTTTTCCATAATGAATGATATATTCATTTCACCGATTAAATACTACCATTATATAATTATAATTAAAAAAATATCATATTTACTTATAAGATAAATTTTTATAATCATTCTTAAAATATTTTCAAGGAAAATGAATTTCATTTCATCATGGATACGGTATGATGTATGCATGCTGGGGTGACAACAACATTCCCTTAATGATTATACCATTAAAGAAGTGGGTGATATAATAATTTAAAATAATAAATGTAATATCATATATATATATAACATATATTTAAAAATTATATACTTATTAAATTCTATGTAACACATAAGCGAAAAACAAATTACATCACTTCATTAGTCGGTAGTCCACTATACACATGAGTGACTTTATCGTAATCAAAATGCAATGGGGGGTAAAAATTATATGTGT
Source organism: Viscum album (assembly GCA_963277665.1). NCBI lineage: Eukaryota > Viridiplantae > Streptophyta > Magnoliopsida > Santalales > Viscaceae > Viscum > Viscum album. The sequence goes on along the minus strand of OY728140.1, from coordinate 2,100,902,392 downwards.
TATTACTATTAAAAATTAGAATAGTAACATAAATATAATACAAAAATATAATATCAATCATTATATCCATCCAAGAATGGTGGTTATGGAAAACAATCTATATCCACTCATGAGGTGGTAGTCCACTCTACAAACCAGTAAGGATTACATATCCTATTTGATTGATTTAAATGTTGATAAATATTCTTCCATAAATATAATAACATCTTTAAATATGTGATATTCCGGTTTTAAAATAATTTATTTATTTAGGTATAATTTATGGTGGAAAAAGAGTACATTAAATTAAATACATTTGTTATGATAATAAGCTTTTTTAAGAGAATCCAAATTTGTATTTCCTCTTAAGAACCCTAAGGATGGTATTTTGAGAATTACATATGCTATAAATGGTTTAGAAATATTTTTATGAGAGATTTGGGAATTATTTAGTTTATCCAGTGGTGTATATATGTGTGAATAAGTGATTTAAGAGAGTTTCCTTTTTATAATTAGAGAAACGAAACCCAATTTTAAACTACATGAAAATTTAACCAAATATTCCAAAATGAAAAATTATTTCACACGAAAAAAGATAAAAATGGAATTATATTCTATTTTGTGATTTATAATATGACAACACGTATATAAAAATATTTTATACCTTTTTGTTACTTTTTAACCCTTATGTTCTTAGTTTTTCTGCCCAATAAATCTACATTTACCTTAACCACTATAATTAATGTTTAATTATTATCAATATTAATATTTGTAAAAAATTAAGTTGACATTATTAAATAATATAAATAATTTTGAATCAAAATTTAGATCCATTTTCTGAAATTACAATCTCATAAACTGAACAATATAATTTAATATTAATTTTTTAGACATGACGAGAAAGATGGGTTTTAAAGAGAAAATGATCAAAATTAACAATCATTTTTCTACAAAAATTTACTATTAAATTCATTATAATGAAATTATTTTTATTAATTTATTTATAATTTGGAATATGGTAATTTTTATGTAATTTAAATTATTATTAATCTTTATAAATGATTTAATTGAAAATAAAATTTTCAATTACAATGTTGTATTTTTCACAATTGATTAAAGTTTAAAATTTTCAAATAAAAGTAACCATAATAAAAATTTTATTTTATATAAATTTTTTTATTCTATCCAATAAATTCTGTAAAATTTAAAAAAAAAAAGTTTTAAATTACATGGACAATGATTGAAAAACCTAACTTTTAGAAAAATATATATTTTCGTAAAAAAACATTAATTTTTATTTTAAATTGTTCTAATTTTATCAATAATAAATTTATATTAATTTTATTTATTTTATAAATTTGTAAACAATATAATTTTCATAAATTTTTAGTAATATTTATACTTCTCAATTCATCTTAAAGGTTATAATGTTGATTTTAAAATAGAAAAAATTGGTGTGGTGTATTGTATTTCATTCAAACACTATGTTGTGTGCATTGAATGTTACCAAGGGAAATGAATTTATTTAAAACTAAATTTTCCATAAATTATATGGATTTTAAATTCATTTATGCATCTTGGTTTTTTTTCATACACTATCATGTACAATGTTATTATTTTAAATGCATTGGGTGTCATAATGCTACTGTAGAAGGATAATATGATCTAAGAACCAAAGCTATAAAAGAAACTATACATTGACTCAGTACTGATTTGTTCAAAATATTTTCCCGATGTGATAAAATAAAATAAATGTGTAAAGATATATTAATATCTTTTTTAGATAAAAATAATGTGATTTTACTCGGATTCAACATGTTAATGATGATATTTGACACATATTGAATTATTGATGGATAAAGTGTAACATAGTTTGATGGATTACTAATTGATATTATTAATAATGATTAGTCTATAGGATCACCAATTCATAAGACATATCACTATTAATAATATTTAATGTATTACCATATAAATGGTGTTTAATCTAATCTACTATTAGGAAATTGATTAATGTGAATGTTTGTAAAAATTATTAGTGGAAAACATGAGACATGTGATGAGAAAATTAAATGTGATTCTAGTTAGCACCAAATGGTTAAAATTGAGAATTTTAATTTTAATTTTTCAAATTAAAATAATGATAAAATAGAAATTCAATACAAATTATTGAATCATTTTGTGAAGATAGTTTAAATATTTTGTCATTAGAATGTGATATGTTAAAGTTTATATAATGTTTGAAAAGGTATAAAATAATAGAATATGATTAAATAAATCAATAATCATGTCTAAAAATATTATTTATATTCAAAATAAGTATGTTTTTATGAGTGTAAAATCATGGAAATATCATCCCATATTGACCACCATATCAAGACCAATATAAATTTGAAAAGAAACATAAATTGATGCTATATTTCAGGAAGAATATAAAAAGAACTATTAGTTGAAAATAGAGTTCTTAAAAGGATTATAGTGATAAAAAGCCTTCTAAATAAAAAATATAAATTTTAATAATATAGAAAACATGTGATTTATGTTCCAATCATAAAATAAATACTCAAATTATTCCTAAGATATTAAATTTTATTTCTATACAAAATTTTATTCATTTTAACTATTAAAATAATATATTAGCATAATAAAAAATTAAAAATTATTTATAGAAAAATAAAAAACATACTTATAAAAACTATTATGATTAATTTTTTTGTGAAAGTAGTACTTAAACCAAATTGTACCAATAATATACAAAAAATAATTTTGTTTCCTTTTGATCAAAACATTTTAATAGAATTCAAAGTTATAAAAATAATTTCAAGACATTTAATGTGTTTTTTTTAAATAATTGAATATAAAATTACCTAAATCAATTCTTATATAATGAAAATTTCAAGATATATATGTTTACAAAATGAAGAAAATGTAAAAAAACAAATCTATAAAAAATAATTGTATGCCTTGTTACAAGAATCATAATTTACATATTTTAATTTTATAGAATCATGAAAATATATTTATGGTTTTAAACTAGAGATAATTTATTTTTCAAAAAAAAAATTCCTTTATTTCATGAAATGTATTAAAATTTAGTGATGGAACATCTTGAAAACACAAGCCATTTTGGGTTCCAAATTCGTTGTTACTAACATTTTCAAACCCAATAAACAATGGTTAGAAAAACAATTTCATTTTTGATTTTTCTTGAAGGGAAAAAGATAAAGGATAATAAATGTAAAATGGTATAATAATATTGGATGTTTATGTAATATTTTTGGAGATTTCTAAAATATCAATTCTTTATGTAAAATTAATGGAGTCTATGTCAAATTTTGTGACATTTCTACTGAAAAATTATTACTATTTGGGTAATTTTAAATCCATTCAATGTTCTCCTCAATATTGATAATTATAGGATGGATTGAAAAAAATATTACAAATATTTCTCCTATATGTGATGATATTTATTCAAATGAATTTTTATATAAAATATATTACATTTTTAACTATGAACTCTTAAAATATAAAGAACATTGAATCAATAATGAATACACAGTAAATATTAATTAATTTTGTTGACAAAATGTTAAATGTTTAAATAATAAAACTAATTATTTAGGATTGAGAAAACAATTCCTTGAAATTTTAACGATTACCCTATGAAAATTTATATAAGATAAAATTCATATCACAGACACATAAAATTTAATAGATTTAAGATTATCTATGTGTTGATTTAAAAATTTGTCGCAACACATGTCATATATTAATTTAGTTAAATATGATTCAACATCTATGACATTAAAATGTATTAACATTGGTTTTTTTAGTCCACCTGAAACAATATACCTATTAGGAAAATATTCATTTTCATGTTAGTTTATTTTTTTTCAAGAATTATTTGGATTCATTTCTTGAGACTTATAATTAATTATTATTATATTTTTCTAATCATTGATAAATTTTTTCAAAAAGTGAAATATTCTAAAATTATAACTTTTATAAGAAACCATGGTGAATTATTTCCAGGCTAAGAGTTCATTTCATATTATTCAAAATGTGGAACTAAACATACATTATTATCCCCCAGAAAACCACAATTGAATATTGTTTTAATGTGGGAATAATAATTTATAAAATATTTATAGGACTATGTAAGAGTAATGATACATTCATACTAATGTTTTGGTTAAGTCTATAAATAATATATTTATATCATTAATTAAGTTCAAATTATACATATTTATAAAGAAACACCCAATGATACTTTAAACTATATAAATAAAAAATATGGATACTATATTGTGGTTGGATGAAAATTTATTTTGTCAATACTAAAGATAATTTTGGTAAAATTCATATATTGAATTTCAAAGGAATATTTCTTGGATATTTAACTACATTATAATAATATATAATTGAAAAAATATTGAATGACTATTAAAGAATAAAATCATATGATATATGATGAGTGTGATCATTTGGATCATAAAATGACTCAATTTTATGATTTATTTGATTCATTTGAAAACATGAGACATAAAACATTCATTTAAAATATAAAGGATGTTTATTTGGAACTTGATTTATGAAAAAAATATATAATTGGTGGAAATAATTGAACATTAATGTTTACAAACTTGAAATCATATAACCATGAACATCAACGCTTAGATACTATATCATTAAGATTAGATAAAATAATTGGTTCTGGAAGATGTGTTAAAAAATGTTTATAATTTTCTAAACATTTTTCTAATATTGAACCTATAACCATAGCGGAATAATTTGATCATGAATGATATGTTTTATCTATTAATGAACAGTTAAACATATTTAAATTAAAAAATGTATGAGAATATGATTATAGAGCATCATATTACCCTATTATAGTAAGAATGTGGGTTTTTTGAAATAAAGAGGATGATTATGCGATGATAACTACGAATATGCGTAGATTAGGTGCTGAATTGTACAACCATGATGAAGGAAGAGACTAATAAGAATCCTTTTAACTCATATCTATATTATAATCCATTGAAATTTATTTAACCATCAACTGTCATATGTATTTAAAATTCTAGTATATGTATGAAAAATATTTTTTAAATTGGTTTTATCGTAAAGGATGTTAATGCTGAATGAAATCAATATTATCAAAATTACCATATTATAAATTCTCTTTCCATGATTACTAATTTATATTATGGTCATAAATAAGATATTATATCTTGTTATGACAATTGAATTTCATTTCTATAATGAAATATATTTTAGTATCAATTGGAAATAATAATATATTTATTAAATTTTAATCTTATGATAAATTCTTAGATCAAATATATGTGTATGATGTAATTTTTTTCCTTAGGAAAATTTTGTAATGATTTTTAGAAACACATGAAAATAAATAGAAATGAGAACTATGAATGAGATAAATTTATTTCTACATTTTTAAATTTATCAATATTAAATTTGGCATGATAAAAATCAATGAAAACACACACTTGATTTACAAACCTATTTTGGTCACAAAAACCATAGAATTAAGAAAATCTTTGTAATGTCTCGGATTTTTTGTGTATTATTTTTAAATATTATAGGGAATTATTTTGAGAACAAGCATGAAAAAGAAACATCATTACGAGGCCCAGTGAGCACAGAATGGTGGTTTGAACTTTTTTTTGTTAAGTGAGTCGGCACATGTGTGCGGTTGAGGCGGTTTCCAAACGGATTCCCGGATTAAACATAGGAGGGCACCGTTGCGTCTGGGGCGATGACATTAACTATGAAATAGCCTAACCTTGACCGCTGTGGGTCAAGGGAAAAAGTAAATTTTCAGACGTTTTTTGAAAAATAAAATAAAATAAATTCGCACATTATATTATTTATTTTATGGAAACATCCGCTGAAGCGCGACAATGGGGAAATTGTTTCATTAATAAATTACATGTCATAATGACTCAAGAATGGAATTTTGGACTCATTAATACTGCAATGTATTTTTGAATGTCAAATACGTTTCCCTTTTTATTGGGATAATTGAACTTCGATCGTTGGAAAAATATTTAGAGAAACGATGGAGAAAACTCTCGGCGATGAACGAAGACAAATCGAAGCTATGAATTGTTGTGCCAACAAGGTTGTAGGATCTCGACGATGGTGGTAGCACAACCTCTTCATCAGATATGAATCCCTTCTTGAGGTAGGGGTTTGTTGTTTTAATTTTTTCCTTTCCTCTGATTTTGATTTAAACGACGAATGCGGATCAACCATGAACAATTTGATCTGAAGATTCATACATTCTTGTGGGAGGGTTTTCATTGGGATGATTTTGGGGGAAATTAATCCATGTTAATTTTTTTTTGATTTTACTCTCTGTTTACGCCTATTAAAGGGATCAAATCAATGTCGTGTCAAAAGATGATGGAGATTCATTCCTATTTTTGTTTGAGTGGTTTTCCTTCCCCTATTTTTCTTCTTGCCCTTTTTTCTCATTCTTCGCGGGGTGACGAACAGTGGATCATTGTGCATCCGTTCTATGATGAAACGATCTCAAATTGATGAATCAATACACCAATGACCTTTTGGAGGTGCGACGATGATAGGGGACAACAAATCAGAGCAGATTGGGAAGGGAGGTGCTTCAATCGTTATTCGTGCAGAGGGATCATTGCATGTTTTCGGAGTCGATCAGAGGTCCGAAAACAACGGAATCGGCTTAGTGGTGTTGGGGCGACTATAACCTGGGAGTTTTGTGGTGATCAGATGGTCACGTTTCTAGAAATTTCTAGAATACACGGCATGTAGCTCCTATGAAGATGTTGTCTAGTACTGGCATCAGAGACTAGGGTTTCGAGGGTCAGAGTGGAATCACTCGGTGTGTGACCATGGTCACATAGCATGTTAGCCTTTTCCCAATTCTCTGTGTGTATTTTGGGAACTACACGGACACGGGTTGGACTACATTGTTTCAGGCGACAAGGCATGTGTAGCATGTCAGAGGTGGCTATGTGGAACTCGGCGTGTATCTAGGTCATACATAGAGATGGGATGGATTACATGACCATGTACTCCATCACACTGCCAATAATGTGGGCCACCCCATGTACCAATTACACGTGATAGAGTACTTGGGTTGATGACTAAGTACGGGAACATGGCTACCATACACAGAGCCAACCACAGTCACTTGGACATGGTGTGTAAACTGTATTACATGCCGCGTACTCAAATTTTCAACACGACAATCCTTACAACATGGGTCGTTGTATATGGGCATTACCCTGGGTCAGACAACATGGCATGTCACTTTTCCACATGCCATGTACTTTTTTGGAAAATGGTATGGTCTTCTTGTTCACCGCATCTTAGACATATTTCACCTGGGTTATTGACCCTTCTTCTTGTTCCCCTGAAGGTCCAGCATCGTTTCCTTTACAGGAGTATGATCCCTTTGGAGGACGTTATGTGATAGAGTCATACATCTATCCGAGAGGCCTGGATCGAGATCCTCTATCCACTCTTGACACTAGGTAGAGTCCGGCATCGATGTGACCAACTCCACTAGGCATCGATCCTCTACATAGCAGGTGAATTATGAATGATTCGCAGTATCAGCCAAGGCCCTGGCAATGATCCTCATCTGTGTATCGTGATATTTTCCACTCAGAAGTGTGTCTACTGTAATGAGTGCAACTATCAACTGTAACCTTCTCTCTCAAGAGTGTGTCTCCAGTAATGAGTGTAACTACCTCTCATGACACTTCCCGACGAATAGTACATCTCGGACGGATGTCATCAGAGCTATAAGACTTGTGGAGTGTGTTCTCTGAGGATGAGTGCTTCGTGGAATCTTCGAACTGAACCCTTATCTTGGGGTATGCAGTTCTGTGACTTGTCTCTAGACTATGAGTCTGCATTTTGAGTATATCTATTTTTTTCTATATGTTCTGCAGACATATATTGTGTATAACTAACTGTACCTTTACTTTTTTTATTGCTTTGTAGTTTTCACGGTCCTCTATTGTGTATTGTTATTCTCACCCATGCATGGTGTTTTCCAGCACGTGTCATGTCTTGTGCAGACAACCAACATTTTGAAAGCGTCCAGGGCAGACCAGGAGAGGATCGAGTTTTCTGAGTTCCCTACAGGCCTAGGAGTTCCTACGTCTATGAGAGGCAGTCCCAATAACATTTTGTTTATAGGTTATACTTTGTAGTTTTTAGACTTTTGTTTTGGTGGTCTTGTATTCTGTCCATGTTTACTTTTAGTACTTTACCTTCTTTCATACTATCCTGGTTAGTTTTAGTTGTATTCATTTACTTTTTTCTTCATTATTTATACATTTCAGAATTTTTGGGCTTGGAGATGTGTGTGTGTGTGTACATGTACTTTGGAAATGCCTCCCTTGATTAGTAATATTCCTACTCGGTGCGAGTCCCCAGCCCCTGGCCTATTGGAGGCGGTCTTGGGGATTTATAGTGCGGGCACTATTAGGATGGGTCATGATATAGTGGTATCAGAGGAGGTAGGTTCTACCATAAGACCATGATTTTTGTGATATTGGTTTTGGAAATAATGTTAAGTGTTTTGAGTTCGGTTTTAGGCTAGAGAATCCAGTGTTGGTACGGCGGAAGACATATTCATACACCATAACTCTGATAACCAGCTTTTCGACTCGGTATATGAAGGCACTTGTTGCGGGGAAATAAAAAATGTAATATGCATCATATATGAATGGTTTGTGTTTTCCATATCTGTTGTGTCATCTATCCAGATATACTAATTGACCATGGTACATATTTCTTCATTACAAGATGCCTCCACGACCCATACCTGCTAAGATTTAGCAGCGCGATCACAAGGAAGACCCCCTCAGTGATGAGGCTTCAATGTAGGGACCATTCCCCTAGGCATTTCTACCTAGTGGTGAACTTGTTATGCCACCACCAGTGGAGTCTCCCGTGGTACCTATGGTACCGACTGATGAGGAGTGCTGGCTTAGCGCACTCCATGAGTTCTAGAGACAGATACCCCTCAGGTTCTGAGCCAAGCCTGATCCTCAGGCCGCTGAGGACTGGCTTGAGGTGGTCACTGGAGTTTTCCATCTAGTGAGGACACTAGCAGATCATATGGGGATACTAGGAACGATCCTTCTTCAGGGTTCACTGGAGAATGGTGGATTCTGACCACATAGACTCACGAAGAGTAGACTCTTTTATGTAAAGAGTTTGAGAGACTATTTAAAGAGGAGTTATATCCGGTTACCCTGAGAGCAGTACACATCCAAGAGATTATCCAGCTCCAGGAGGGCAGTATGACAGTATTCAACTATTCATCGAGGTTCACCTACCTCGCCCAGTACTCGATGGATAAGGTCAGGGATCAATACATCAGAGCTCAGACCATCAAGTGAGGTCTACAACAGAACATCCATGCTAGTTTTGTGCCTCTATTCATATTAACTTATGGTGGAGTGCTCGAGTGGGATTTGGTGATCGAGAGCATCTTGGTGGAGTAGAGATAGCCGACAACAATCAGTAGCATGTAGACAGGTGCAGAGACACCAGTAAGTGGGAGACGATATCCGACATCGGGAACTAGATGCTGGAGGCATCCTAAGAGGACCCATGATAGAGGATCGATAGTCCAGGGATCTCAGGCTGGATCGAGTCAGCCTAGGGAGAAGCGATTCTACATGTGCGACAGTTGGGGACATCTCCATAGAGAATTCCCAACCCGTCAAGCTGTTGATAGGGAAGCAGTTGATGGACCATCGAGGCAGAGGAAGAGAGTGGAGTAGATAGACCTGCCTAATGTGAGACATGATATAGGAGTAGGGTGAGCTATGGGTGGTGGAAGATGTTTCTACTTACTTCCACCACCACCCCGAGGAGGCCCGCACCAGGCTCAGGGAGCTGGAGGATAGGGACAGGGACTGCTGCATGCAGTAGAGGCATATGAACCAGGGGATCCAGGGATTATTTGAGGTACGATCTATTTAAATACTACCTTATCTAACGTACTTATAGACACATGTGCCAGTAATTCCTTCATAGCCACGTGTCTTGTACAAAACCTCGAGATTCGGGTTGAATTGTTGACTCGATCCTTATGCTTGGAGACACCTATGGGAGGAGACTCGATGATCATGCACCTTTTCAAACAGTGTGATCTTAAACTTGAAGGTGAGAGTTTTGGTTGGAACCTCTTGATGGTAGCTTCGAGGCCTTATGACGTCATTCTCGGTATGGATTTGTTACCTTCGGTCCATTCCCAGATTGACTATTTTAGGAGAAGAGTGTGGTGTGTCCACCTTGAAGGAACGTGGTTTCCCTTTTTTGGAGAAAGGGAAACCTAGGCATCGCCGAATGAGCTTATTCATAGAAGGGTTCAGCCAATCAACCATGAGTTTGATAGCCTTGCACTCGGAGCAGTGGATGTCGTGAGCTCTCAGTTCACATCAGTAGTGGTGGAGTATGAGGACGTCTTTCCCAAAGATGTACCAGGATTACCTCCCCACCGGGAAATCAACTTCTTCATCGACATACACCCCAAGACGACACCGAATTCCTCATTAGCATATCGGATTTCTTCCACAGAGCTGCGCGAGCTGAGGGTGGAGAAGGAGAATTTACAGAGCAAGGGTTTCGTGAGAACCCGCATTTCACCCTGGGCGGCCCCAGTCTTTTTATCCAAGAAGTCAGACGGGAGTCTGAGGTTGTGTGTGGATTACCGGCGCCTGAACCAGGTGATGTTGAAGAACATGTATCCACTACCATGGATCGAAGACCTCTTCGATCATCTAAGAGGGGCACATTGGTTCTCTAAGGTTGACCTTCGATCAGGATATCATGAGTTACGAGTACGGGAAATCGATATACCAAATATGGCTTTCAGATTCTGCTACGGTCACTATGATTACTTGGTGATGCCTTTTGGCATGACGAACACCCCTACAGTGATTATGGGACTGATGAACCATATTATCCAGCTGTACATGGACCGCTTCATAGTGGTCTTTATCGACGACATCGTGTTGTACTCGGCGTCAGAATAGGATCATGCGAGACACTTGCGGATGGTTCTAGACGTACATTGGGAGCATCAGCTTTATGGGAATATCTCAAAGTGACAATTCTGGATTTAGGAGGTCTACTTTCTAGGACATGTCATCTCAGTAGATGGTGTAGCTATAGACCCTACCAACATAGAGGATGTGTTAGCATGGAATCCACCTTGGAGTGTGACAGAGGTGCAGAGCTTCCTTGTATAGGCGGGAAATTAATGGTGGTTCATTCCTGACTTCTCTTATATATCAACACTGATGACATCATTGACCATGAAAGGGAAACCCTTCGTATGTACATGGGAGAGCCAGCAGGCTTTCGAGAAGTTGAGACAAAGTTTGACGAGCGCCCCAATCTTGAGATTGATAGAGGAGGGTGTTGAGTACATAGTTTTCTATGACCCATCAGGGACCAGGTTCAGCTGTGTCCTGATGCAGAGGCAGACAAAGATTTTTTATGGATTGTTACATATTATTCCACATGAGAAGAACATTGTGAACAATGTTCATGAGTTGGAAGCAGTCGTATTCACATTAAAGACATGGAGACACTACCTTATGGGCGAGTTGTTTATCGTCTACCCTGGACATAAGAGCATTAGGTACAACTTTACACAGAAATATCTGAATCCGAGATAGAGGAGTTGTCTAGAGTTCCACCAGGACTACGATTTTGAGATCATCTATACTCTTGGAAAGTGGAACAAGGTGGCAGATTATTTGAGCATAATATCGATCTCACAGCTGTTGAGTGAGGGGACATAGTAGTTATCCACATTACAATTGTCCTTGATAGTCAAGGAAGATGCATCCCACCTATAGTTGATGGTTATAACCCCTCCCCACATACACCGGGTTAGGGAGGTGCACCAAGGAGATGTCGACTATGTGGATTTACTTGCTCAGTTATCCACATGACATGTTCCAGATAGATATTCACATGGGGGAGAACCAACTTTTTTTCAGAGGACACACTGTTGTACCTGTGGTGTTGCAGGAGGAGGTCCTGAGGGTGTTTCATAATTCTTCCTTTGCGGTACATCACGGATTAGAAAAAATGTACCAGGATCTCCGATGGCAGTTATGGTGGTCAGGCATGAAGATGGTAGTAGCAGAGTTCATTTATCAGTGCCTTACATGCCAGTAGGTGAAGGATGAGCACCAGGTTCTAGCGGGATTAGCTCACCCCTAGAAGCTTTATATTGGAAGTGGGATGGAATATTGAAGGAATTCATGACAGGCTTACCACTGACGTTCAAGGGGCATGATTCCATAAGGGTGATCATTGATCGACTCACCATGTTGGCCCACTTCCTAGCTACTAGGCAGCAGAGATCCGTAGAGAGCATGGGAAGCCTCTACATGCAATAGATAGTTTGGCTTCATGGATTCCCCTCGACAATAGTCTTAGACCGAGACACATGTTTCACATCCTGGCTATGGAAGTGATTATAGGAAGCCTTTGGGACTCATCTATGCATGAGCACTTTTTTTGATCCCCAGACATATGGTCAGATTGAGAGGACAGTTCATGTTTTGGAGGGTATGTTGTGATCCAATGTCTTGGACTTTTGTTGTAGTTGGGAGGACCACCTACCACTGTTGGAGTTTGCGTAAAACAATAGCTTCCACTCCACAATTGTTATGGCACCATTCGAGGCTTCGTATGGTATACCCTTCCATTTACCACTATGCTGGACCGACCCTGGAGAGTTAGAACTCATGGGTCCAGAGTTGGTATGAGCTCCACCATGAAGTTGCAGGTCATCCGAGAGCAGATAAAGACTGCACAGAGTTGGTATAAGTCTTATGATAACATATGATGAAGACCTATGGAGTTCAAAGAGGGATACAACGTATTTAATCGGATCTGACCTTGATGAGGGTTATAGAGATTTGGACGAGGCGGGAAGCTATCTCTGAGGTTCATCAGACCTTTACAAATACTGTGCAGAGTTGGCCAAGTAGCATACCACCTAGCTCTACCACCCCTGTTTCATTGGGTACGTGATGTCTTCCACGTGTCACAACCGAGGAGGTATGTGTATGACCCATCACACGTCATCGACTTGGCGAGCTTGACATTGAGGATGGAGTGACCTTTGTTGAGTACCTAGTGGAGATCGGCTATCGGAAGGATATGATCCTTCATGGGCGTACGATTCCCTTGGGGCACATCTGGTGGCAACATGGGAACCTTTAGGAGAGCCAGAGGGAGTGAGAGGCCCAGATCTATTCCCAGTACTAACACCTTTTTGAGTAGCCTTTGTTTTGCATTTTTGGGGATGCAAAGCCCCTATGTGGGGAGAATGTAAGGTCTTACATTTTTCGTGTATTATTTTTAAATATTATATAGAATTATTTCGATACGACACATTAAAACGATACATAATTATGAATCCTAGTAATCATGGAATGATGGATTGAACTTTTTTTATGTTATGTGAGTCAGCACTTGTGCACGGTTGTGAAAAAGTCCAAACAGATGCCCAGATTAAAAATCTGAGTGCACCGTTGCATCCGAGGCGACAAATTTACAAAAGAACGATCCTATCCTCAACCGACACGGGTCAAGGGAGAATGTAAATTTTCTGATGTTTTATGTAAAATAAAATTAAATAAATTCGCAAGTTATTTTATTTCTTTTATGGAAACATCCGGTGCAGCGTGACAATGGGGTAGCTATTTCCTTAATAAATGGTGCGTCATAATGATTCAGAATAGAAAGTTGGACTCATTAATACCGCATCACATTTTTGAATGCCAAATACGTTTCCCTTTTTATTGGGATAATCAGAGGCCTATTGTTGGCGAAATATTGAGAGAAACTCTATAGAAAACTATCAGTGACGAACGACGACAAATCGAAACTACGAATTGTTGCGCCAACAAGGATGGAGGATCTCAATGATGATGGTATCATGGCTTCTTCGTCAGTGATTGATTCCTTATTATGGTTGGGGTTTGTTATTTTAAATTTTTTCTTTTCCCCGCATTTGATTTAAATGACAAACACGGATCAACCACGAACAATTTGATCATCAGATGCATAATTTCTAGAGGAGTGTTTTTTTGGGATAATTCTGAGAGAAATTAATCGATGTTTATTTTCTTTATTTTATGCTCCGTTTAAGCCTATTAACGGGAGTGGATCAATGCCATGATGAACGATGATGGAGATTCATTCCAATTTTTGTTTGATTGGTTTTTGTTCACCTTTTTTCTACTCACGTGTTCTTCATGTTCTTCACGGGGTGACGGACAACAGATAGTTGTGCATCTGTTCTACTACTCATCGATCCCAAATTGACGAATAAACAATTCAACGACCTTGCTGAGGTGCGATGACGATAACGGATGATGAATCGGTGCTGATTGGGAAGGGAAATTCTTCGAGTGTTCTTCGTGCATATGGATCATTGATTATTTTCAAAGCCAATCAGAGGTCCAAAAATAATGGAGACGACTTTGTGGTGTCGGGGCTACCAAAACCTGGGAGTATTGTGGTGATCGAACAGCTGGATCGATGAAGGGTGCATCACCGGAGGCGCGAAGGTGGAGGTCCACATTTCTTGAAATTTCAAGAATACACGGCGTGTACATCTGAAGAACACACCGTGTAGTATTGGTGGTGACGACTAGGGTTTTGGGTGTCACAGAGGATTCACATGATGTTTGACCGTAGTCACATGGCTTGTTAGACTTTCCTCGAAGATTGGCATGTATTTTGGGATGTACACGGACACGGGTTGGACAACATGGCTTCAGGAGACACGGCATGTGCAGCATGGCAGAGGCGGCTACGCCGAACTTGGCGTCTATCCAGGGGGTACATGGACAGTGGATGGAGTACATGACCGTGTACTCTATCACATGGATAGTAACATGTGCCACCTCGTGTACTGATTACACAAGATGGAGTACAGAAGTTGATGACCGTGTATGGGCACATGGATAGAGTACACGGAGCTAGCCCCGGTCACTCGGGCACGACATGTACACCGCATTACACACTGTGTACTCCATTTTTCTACATGACTATACTTATGACACGAGCCGTTGTATAGCGGCAGTACCCGGGGTCAGACCATATGGTGTGTAACATTTCCACACACTGTGTACTTTTTGGAAAATGACATGGTCCTCTTGTTCACCGCATCTTGGACATCTTTCATTTGGGTTAGTTTCCATTCTTCACATTCCCCTAGAGGTCAGGCATTGTTTCCTCTACAGGAGTATGATCCCTTCAGCAGGACTTTCTATGATAGAGTCATGCATCCATCTGAGAGGCCCAAATCGAGATCCTCTATCTATTCTTGACCCTAGGTAGAGTTTGGAATCGACATAACCAACTCACCTGGATGTCGATCCTCTACCTAGAAGGTGAATTCTGGATGAGTCGATGTATCTGCAATGTCCATGTCAGTGATCCTCATCTGTGTATCGTGATCTTTCCCACTTAGGAGTGTGTCTCCTGTAATTAGTGCAATTATCTTCCATAACCTTCTTTCTCAAGAGTGTGTCTCCTATAATGAGTGTAACTACCTCTTGTGACACTTTCCGATGAACATTACTTCTCGGACGAACATCATCAGAGCTATAAGACTCATGGAGTGTGTTCTCCCTGAATGAGTGCTTCATGGAATCATCAAATAAAACCCCTAGCTGGGGGTATGCGGTTGTGTGACCTGTCTCTTGAATATGTGTCTGGGTTTTTAGTATATATAGTTTTTGCTATATGTTCTGTAGACATAAACTGTGAATCACTGACTTAACCTTTACATTGTGTACTGATTTGTGGTTTTTGGGTTCCTCTAATGAGTATTGTTATAATAACCCCTACACTGGATTTTCCCGCACGTGTCGTTTCTTGTGCAGATGAGCTACCTTTTGATGAAGTCCAGGGAAGACCAGGACATGATCGAGCTTTCTGAGTTCCCCACAGGCCTAGGTGTTCCTACGGCTATGAGCAGCAGTCCTAGTACCTTTTTGTTTACAGATTGGACTTTACAGTTTTTATACTTTTGTTTTGGTGGGCTTTTATTCTGGCCTAGTTTACATTCAGTGCATTACCTTATATCATACTCTATTTGTTGGGTTTAGTTTTATGCATGCATTTTGTTCCATAGCGTGTTAAAATTTAGCATTTTTGGGCTTGGTGATGTGTGTGTGTGTACAGGTACTTAGGAATTTCCTCCTGTGATTAGTAATATGCATTCTCGGTGCTAGTCACCAACCCCTAGTCTATTGGAGGCGGTCTTGGGGAGCCACAGCTTGGTCCCCACTGGGACGAGCTGTGATAATCTACTTTGAGTTATAATATCAAAATTGATTAAGATGAATCATGGAAATTAGTTCACAATAAGTTATATAGTGTAATAATTGGTAGTCTATTGTATTTTATAACTGTATAAGAGAAAATATATTTTTTGTATGAATATGTTAATGATTCTAGAAAAATCTCATGGAATCACATTTAGAAACTGCAAAAATAATTAGAAATTATTAAAAATATCAATTCCATTTTTCATAATTTCTTTTAAAAACCAATACCAATAATTTTATTTATATTTTTATGATGAATTTTATAGTTGTACCATATATATAGTGAGTAACTCATGAACCAATCACATTCTTGTGAAATATCATGTTTCATTTTCTTGTAATATAAAATATACAGATGCATTACCTACTACTAAAGAAGATTTCATAACTACTTGTTGATATAGTTTTAAATTCATTTCGTTGAAACAAACCTTGATATATTATAGAATCTTTTTTAGTTATGTTTCAGTCAAATGTTATAATAGTAGTTCTATTAGCATTTATAATAATATAATAATTCAATTACAAAAATATAATGATTATCTGAGGAATACATCCAAAGGGATTATTCTTAGAAAGGTGATATCAATCTAGAAATTATTTATAAAGAAAATAAATTAGTTTATATTTTTACTAATCCATATGGTTGGGAATGTGTTTATTTTACTAAGATAGAATTTGGGTTTTTTTGAATTTAATTGTGTATGATTTATTTTATTTTTATTTATAATAATTATATTTCATTTTCTATATTTAATGTAAATTATATTAGATTTTAGTGTAGTTTGAATTGAATATATTTTTATTATTTATTTATTTTTATTTATTTATTTATTTGTATAACAATTTAAATTTAATTGTAATTGTAATTTATTTTAAAAATAAAACAATTTTATGATATGTTATTTTTTTCAATTTTAAGTTAGATATAACTCTATTAAAATAATTTATCTATCAATATCTTAAATATGGTTTGTTACTTAAAAATTATTCAAATCTCCCATGCCACACCATCCCCTATATTTTTTTAACTTATAATCAAGTTATCCCCCCTCAAATATCTTTACCATTACAAAATATTTCAGATGAGGAAAGTCTATGTGTGTAAATTCCAATGATTAATGATCGTCAAAATATGCTAATATAGGTGGTGTTTCATACTGAGTGATTATAGAAAATAATCGATATATTATATGTTTCAAAGGAATAGAGATATAGATAATGAATTTATATATGTTCCTTGTGGTGTAGTTTGTTTTAAATAAGAAAAGCATGGATTTATGTTTTAGGAAGAGTAAAATCAGTCTATTAGAATTTTTGAGTTTTAGTTCATAGAAAAATAGGACGTTCATTGGATAATAATAAATATGAATTCGTAATAAGAGTATTCTATGGATATATTAAATATCATGCACTATCCTCATGAATGAGTGTATGGATTCTATCAATCCCTCATTATAATCAGAATAGAATGTCCCTCAGAATGGATCATATTTCAATTTTAGTGGTATAATTTTGAAAATAAATCTATATATTATTTACATGATTATTAGAGGGTTATTTGAATTTTATATTAGACTATTATTTCTATGAGAGATGGAGAAAAGGAGAAATTATTGTTTTCATTATTGTTTATTTTAATTTTACCATATAAATAATTTAAATTCAAATTTGGTAATGTACAAGATGAGGCTTATGAATCATTTCCTCCAATTAAAACGAAATCTTAATTAATAATCATATATTAAATATATATATATATATAGTAATGATAAATAATGAAATATACCTAAATTAATGATGAGTTGCAATGTTCAACATGAGAAATGATTTATATTTTATTCTTATATTGAATTTTGGATTCAATATATGTGTTACATCCAATTCTTTATGACCTATTACACAAAAGGGTGACGCTTAAATGGATGTAACTCCACCTTCACCAACACATGGTGACTAATATAACTCTTCACCTCCATGTGATACAGTATGTGGTGAAATGGTGCATGGAAGGGATGTGGATTTGACAATTTGTACTAGATTTGATGACATTTTGTCTAATGTTAGACCTACTATTGATGTTGTTAAGAGTAAAGATATTTTTGCTAATAGTCTGGATAATTTTATCTAAGAAGAAGTTCTTACAGTTGAGATATCCACTAGAGCTCAAATTAAAATGTTAGTTGTGATTTTTCCTAGTGTTACTACCACTAACATCAGAGTGGAGTATGCGTCTAAGCATATAGTGGTTGAACCAATAAATCTATCACCTATAGTTGATTGATATACAAGTGTCAATTTTATCATTAATTAAGACTCTATTCAATCAAATATCCAAGTCCCTATTCAATATACACCTCATGTAAAATATTATGTAGCTTTGTTAAAACAATTTTTTGAAGGATATGATATGAAGAAACATCTGTATATTTATTCCTCAGTATTTATTTCTATGTTTGATAATATCATAGATTGTTATGATAAGATAAAAATGAGATTATCTATTACATGGATGGTATAATATTTCAAATGAAGAATTTAATGTATTGGGAAGATTTTCATAATCTAGTTGAGATGATAGATTCATAAACCAACTTGATCAAAAATATCTAACTAGGGAAACTAGTTTCTTCTGTTGTTAGGGATAATTAGGTTGTGTCTATGATAGACTAGGAAAATTATTATAGAAGTTTTTATTGCATTATTTCTATGGTTAATTATGTTATATTTTATATATCATCTTAGAGAGACTCGATTTAAAACCTTCTAGTGGATTAATAATGAATATCAAATGCTACCCTTGATGAGATTCATACATTTAAATTCTATCATAATCATTTTATTCATGCTTCGAAAATCATGTTTGTGATCAAAGTTGAGATTTTTAAAAATATTCATTGATGTGAAAAAATTAATTAGGTACCTTTATTGGTTCTATATATTCAGACTGTATTTGATCAATTTTTTTTCATGAGTTATTTTTCTTAACATACTCAGTTGATACAATGTGTTGTTCCCCCTACATTACTTTGGTAATATATGGATAAATATCATAAATACTATTAAGGAAATAAAAGTAGTTATATTGTAAAAATTTATTAGATGTAATGTTTCCTTGAATGAGATAGTTATATTTCCTAGTGAGTATTTTCATTTAGTTGATGCTAATATATATAAAATAATTGATATATTCATCCAAATAAGACTTATAGTTTCATTATTTTTTGACCTAATAAGAATAAACAATCATAATTTATCATCTATACAACACAAGATATACAAATGAATAATAGATATTAATAATTTTTATTCTAAATGGGACTCTTGATATTCATAATCAAAAGAGTCTCTTATGGTAGTTAATATACATAATGGGAAAGGGTATGTTGTGTAACAACTAGTCAGACCATTTCCCCAATACTAGCTTCTAAATGAGATTCATATTCTAATTAACACTACAAAAATGGACATAAGTTTTCCCAATGAATTTTTAATTAATAATATAATATAGATTTTAATTTAACTTCATTGGATGGTTGGTTAATCATTCAAATTTTTTTAGTAAAAAACATTTAATAGAAGCTACTAATAAACCCCTCTATTTCTCCATCTAGTCCCTAATCGATTGATATGGTTTTCTATTTCTCAGATATTTTATATAGGGTAGATTGATTCTTTTAAAGGGTAGGTTAAAATTTTTATTCCCTTGGTTTCATATATTCACTAACAATATTGTACTCATATTCTATACTTTTGAATATTTTAGTTATCATGAAGATAAATATCTGTGAAAATGTAATTTACCCATATTGAGGAAAAAGATTCATTGGAATATCAGATCCTAAGAATTTCATTGATTATAGTAATAGATTAGAATCATTATTTAATATGTCTCATAATTTAAAAACATGGAAATCTATTGTGGTTATCTACAAAAGTGTAACCTCTTGGATAATTTGCTAAATCATGTATGTCATCCAAGAAGATAATATTTTCTAATTTTGGTTAATAAAGAATTCATATTTATTTAGAGAACCTTTAAAAGATCTTTAGCATTTATAACTAGAGAACTAGATATTTATTGGGTTTTGGAGATTAAAAATATTCACATGTGGATCTTGAAAGTGTAGTCTAACCTCTTGTGGTAGATTGGTATTCCACCGACATTTTTATTAATCAATGTAGTGTTTGACCACCCATATGGCACCATTTGGGTGGTGGTTTTAATTATATATATAATATAATACATATGTGTATGAATTTGGTTTCATTTTTCAGTACAATAACCATTGGGACGGTAGCTGGGTTATGGTCAATAGTGCCATAATGGGTTGTGGCCACTAGTGATGGCTAAGTGACTGAGGGAAGATACTGGTGAGAGAGGAAAACATTGATAGAAGGATTGGTGGGACCTAGTGGTGGATACATGATGACATGGTAAAAAACTAGATGAAACTTTGGTTATGTGTGGACCATGGAGATGACAAGGGGATGGGTGACACTGGTGATGTAGATATGTGGGAATAACAAAAGGGGAGTCATAGTTTGGTAGTGGTTAGTCATGGGGTACGGCTTATTAGAAATATTACAATTGGTTTTAATGATCGTATGTCATATAGTACATGAAATAGATTTAACATTACCACTAAAATAAAAATTGGTGATTCATAGATTAAATAAAAATGTTCGCACAACATCCTGTTTGAATAAATAGACCACCAAATCCTCCTAAATTTTCACCCGTCTATATGCTAGGGTAATCTAACTAATGTACAATGTATGTCATTTTTTATGTGGGGTATTTTTTATTTTTTTTCTATAATATTTCACAACTATTAATATTATTATTTTTTCATTATTTTGTTTTTGATTTGATGAATTTAATTTAATGTTTTTCTTCCTCTATAGTAGATACCTTTCTAATTTTTTTTTCTTTTTTCATTTATACATTCAACATTTTTCATAACTATTCATCACTCAATGTGGTATAATAAATGTATTTTTTTTACTGAACATTCAATTTTTTATTGTCATAAGGGGTGTATAGATCAAAGGGGTGAATAAATTATTAAAAAAATTAGTAGAATTAAATATTAAATAATATTTTTTTGAAAACACTTTAATAATCTTCATCATTTATTGATGTACATTTAATGTGTATACTGTCAAAAAAAAGGGAGAGTTTTATTTTACTACCAATTTTGTTTGAAAATATCTATTGTGATTTTTGATTTGATAATATTGAAAAAAACATCATTCATTTATACTACTTCTTTTTAAATTTTTTTAATTAGGTTTTATTCTTATTTATGTAAAGTATGCTGAAATATTTAATTTTAATGAAATATGATGAGATTTGGTTATTTTTGGAACATCGTATATCTATAAAATTTTGTTATGATAATCCACTGCATGAAAAATTTCCTACATAAATTAGCTACACCATATATTCATATAAAAGAAAATTAGAATCATTGATGAATCTAAAGATGATAGTAATCTGCATAAATTAAATGGTTGTGTGGTTCATATCAGAAAAATGATTCATTAAGCTATGTGAAATTCATCTTTGTGAGGAATATGAATATATATTTTGGCCTTGTGAATAAATAGTCAATATGATGAATGAATACATGAGTTAAAATACATAGATGTCTAATATGTGGTGATCATTTGACTTTTCTGTTCTATAAGATTGGTATTTATTATCATTAGACAAATTTAACTATCAATTTAATTTAATTAAGATGAATTAAATATTATAATATCCATTTATGTTAAAATTGTTTTCCAAAATTTTATAAGTGTATAGAATGTAAATTAGTTGAGATTAATTTATTTCTAAATGTTTGTTTAAATATTATTTATAGAAATGGTTTTTTTTTGTTTTACACAAAGTAATTTTTAATGAGTATTATAATATGAAATAATAAGTGGTAATATATACTAGAGTATTTAAACCATAGTAAAAGAAATTAAAAATTGCCTCCCTTTATCTCAGTTCCATATATAATACTTATCTACGATCTGAAGTATAAGAGGATGAATCATATTATTCTATATTTTTTCTACCAAGATCAATTATATTATTTTTTTGACACAATCCTCAAGTTATATATACTATTATTCACTCTCTTATAGAACTCTTATCTTATATCAATTAACGCTTGAAAAAATTTTGTTCACTTTGCAACACTCATTATTCTTTATTATTTATATAAATAATCTGTCCATGAACTAGATAATAATGTTTTTGTTTTTTATAACCCTATAGGATCCCTACATAAAACATTGATTTATACCAAGTGATTATTGTTTTTACTCATTTATCAAATCCCTAGAAAAATGAATATTACTAGTGAAATAATAGTGCTCCATGATTTTATTTTCGTATATGTTTATATGTATATTTCTAGGCCTCAAACCACTATAACCACTTTATGATTGATATTTTTAATATTTTTTAATTTTCATTAAATTTTTACATAAGAAAAGATCAATCTTTATCAGACCATAACGTTGGTTTTTTTAGGGATAAAATAATCAAGAACTATTGTCATTATCCTTCCTTATTATTTTTGTGTTAATTATTCATCCAATATTATTGTTTCTTTAAGACAAAAATTATGTGTTGTCTCTCCCCAATTATTTATAGGACACTGGTATTGTAGAGACCCGTATCTTGACGTACATGGACATTACATTACTTTTTCGAAACACTTAGTACATAACAAAAACACACACACAAGGATCGTAATAGTTTAGTGTCTTTGGAAACTCGGAATGTAATCTTCTAATCCTGGTGAAAGATCTTCAATATCTTCCATAAAGATCTTCTTTTTTTTTACCTAAAACCATTATTTATATCCTGGGGAAAAGAAAACATAAAAGGGTGAGCTCAAATGCTCAGTAAGGGCAAACAAAAGAAATATCAATCACATCATATACATAAGCACATAACTTTTGGAAATCTTAACCTGCAAAAGAGATCATAATTTCATAACATGGGGTAAATAATGGCAGTGAAATGTAATCACAATAATCATAACATAAAACATGAAACTTTGTGGCATTCACACATAATCATAGAGAATCATTTCTTGTTAGTCATGACTCATTGCCAAGACTATCTTAGTGGACAAAGTCCCTTTCTGAATCGAGTAACCCTCGTTTCAGTCCTGTTTCACTGAACCGGTATAACCTACCGTTCCAGCCCTGTCTATCTCATGAGATATAAAATCTTTACCCAATGCATTGGAGGGAGATATAGGTCCCACCCATCTCATAATGATACCATTCTTATGTGTGCCACAAAATCAGAAATCATACATCATTGCATAACCCATGTAATAAAAATGGGATTCTTAAACAACATGACATCATAAAACCATTCATATAAGATAAAGGAATTCATAAAAATATTTCCATCACAACATAATCAAATCCATGTAATAATAGGGATAAAAACAGAACCCTTTTATTATCTTAGATGGAAAATAATTTTGATAAAATACTTGAACTCCATTCTTGAGGAAAATATCCTTTCTACTTCAAAAACATTTTTCCTTTCATAACATGTCATACGACTTTAAAATAAAAGAAGTTGATTAAAAATAAACTTGAAAACTTGTAAAGGAATATTCTTGGAAATAATGTTTTAAAAATCCATTCATGCCGTATAAGTTAAAAAAACATTCTTCGTACTTTTGTCGGAAAAGTCAAAAAGTACCTCGTACGAAAAAAAATGACAAAAGATTCCTTTCATATTCTTTACTAAAAACTCACCAAAGGGTCAAATTGGATTTAAACTATTTTAAGTGGATGGAAACAATATTACATATTGAGGGAACATGGATGTGGATGATAAAATACACCCCAGTAAATACTTACGAATAAACAATCTCGGATAAAAATGAGATTGTGATATTTCCCTTACCTTAGGTCCGACTTGCTTTGTACGTATCCGAACCTCCTGTATAATGATTTTCATAATGTTATTGACTTATTACAGAATCATATTCATTGTTATGATATCATATATGGTTATCTTACGGCTTTATATTACCCGGTCTTTTGTAAATTCATGTTAAAGTAGCATTTTGGGTAAAATCGTCTTATTTGTCATTCGTGTTTTTAACTTGTAATTATTAATATGATTACTTGGATCATGATTACTTATATCCAGAATGTAAAACATGATTTATATATAATATATATTCAGAATATACATATATATATTATATATTGATAATGGAATGAAATACACCGTTCATGGAGACGGTAGTCCGTACGTACGCATGAACGCTGTTTTCGTTTCCTTATTGAATTGAATGGAATTAAGTAGATGACATACATATAAATATACATAAATCCAGTATCATTATTATGTCATATATTTCATTATTACTTGTTATATATGCTTTATAATCATTCATGAATGGTTAATGTGGAGAATGAATCTCATCGCGTCGTGGAGACGGTAGTCCGTACGTACGCACGAGCGATGATATCATTTCTATAAATATTGAATTGAATTGGAGTGAATTATACAATATATCAGAATCAATATGATGTTGTAATAAGAATTTATAGTTATTCTTTACACCATTATACCCATCCATGTAAGGTGGTGGTGGAAAATAGATTACACCACGGCGTGGAGACGGTATTCCGTACGTACGCACGCGCGGTGATTTCTTTTTCCGTAGGATGGATAGATGGTGAAATAGGGTTGTTTCATACTTATAATAACATATCAGTATATGAGTGATACTGATGTAATTACTTCATAATGAAACAACCTAAGAAGAATAAGTGGAAGAAGAAATAAAGATGAAAGAATTGGTAACGGTAATTACCTCTTCTTTGAAGCACCTTTTGGAGACCTCCTCTTAGGGAACTAAAATTGGTCTTTGAGGAAGACCAGAACCTCTAGGATGTTTCTAGGGAAGTGGAGAAGAGATTTTGGCGGAGTTTGGCCGAGATTGAGTGCTCAAATTGGTGTGAGGAGGAGGGGGAGGAGGTGTCCTTTTATAAGGGAGGAGAGGGGCACCTTAGGAATATCTCAAAATATTATTTTATATTAAAGTCAAAATCAGTTTATAATGGCTCAAAAGGGTCTTATTTCGAAGCTAAGGTGGGGATGGGTCTAAATACCTTCAACCAATAGGATTTAGACAAGTTTAGGGTATTATTTTAACCTTATCAATTAGATTTAACTCTAAGTTAAATAATTTAACTTTTACCATGTCTTTTTGTTTTCTTTCACTATATGGTTAATACACTTACTATAACATGCCAAACGAACCCCAACTTGTTTATTATTAACATATATATCCTTATCTAAGTCATTTGGCCGAACCTTAGATTTTTAGGAATAAAATAACAATTAGTAATATAATATTTGATTTAAAAACTATTTTGTGTCAATTTTGACAATATTTGATATATGATTTTTGTGAAAGTCATAACAGAATTATATGTTCGAACCAAGTTGATTAAATCAACACTAATATATCATAGTAACCT
Source organism: Viscum album (assembly GCA_963277665.1). Taxonomy (NCBI): domain Eukaryota; kingdom Viridiplantae; phylum Streptophyta; class Magnoliopsida; order Santalales; family Viscaceae; genus Viscum; species Viscum album. The sequence continues at coordinate 2,100,876,485 of OY728140.1, read as the reverse complement.
ATAAAATTAGTGGAATTCATAAATAGTCTTAAATTACATTTATTTTGGTATTTATATTATCAATTATGTCAATATTTCATTAATAAGATAATTACTGCATCATCTTTGTGTCATAAATATATTAAATTATTTGATGTCTAAAAATTAAAAATAAAATACCATCATGTAGGAAATCTTTTTAGCTTTCTAATGAATATTTACAATCGAATTTATCTTATGCATAACCCCATATTAAAAATGATTTACTTATTAAACTTTAATTTTAACTATTTTAACCCTTCTTTAAATAAATTAATAATAAATGTCCTAATCTAATCCAAGTGGGCCTAAATGGTCATATTTTATTCCTAAGTTTGTTTTTGGTAGAATTACACTTGTCCAATAGAATTAGGACATGTGTTAGGGTAATATTAATATCATATTTACCCTTAGTTACCCTATTTACTATTAACCGCGGTAAAAAAGGTAAAAAGTTACTATTCACCAAAAAATTATTTTTATCTCATTGAACCACATTTTACTTACTGAAATCAACCGTGTCTGTCGGATTTTTGAAATTCCATTCACAGAAGCGGTAAAATTAAGTTTTATGCAAAATTCAGTTTTTAACCTACCACTTAGTGGTTTTACTATTCATCAAAAATTGAAAGTTTTCAGAAAAATACCAAAATTTCACCCTAGGCTAACTTCGATATTCTGAGTCCAAAAATGAAGTCCATTTTGAAAAATAAAATTTATAAAATTTCAAAAAGTGGTTATTACTATTCATAACGGCTAGTTTTAATAATATTTTAATAGCATATCGTTGTTTAGTGAAACTCGGTATTGCGTATTACACACGCTATCGAGGAAGGTCGCGATTGCGTGTAATGCAAGGCAAGTCAAGGATGCGTATTGTGCAAGCTCGTTTTGGTGTAGCGTACAACACAAGACATTAATAAAATTAAAAAGAATAGTTTTCATAAAATCTCGGGCTGTTACATTCTACCCCCCTTAAAATGAATTTCGCCCTCGAAATTCGTCGGGGTTATAAATGGTTTACTATTCGAAAGTTTCTTTAATAGAAACCCACATCGTAAAAAGGAATATCAAAAACAATCTTTAAAAACAAAAGTATGAAACGTAACGGTTACCCAAATAAACTAATCATTGGGTTTCCACATAGGTGAAAATATGGATATGGAAGAGAAATCTAACCATCGTGTTCTGATGGAGAGTGGTAGAGAACATGGCTATGGAAAAGCCAGTAATCACAAATCCATAGATTTGTGATGATATAAGGTACCATCTGATTCATCAGGTATAAGATCACTAGGACAACATTTTTGGTTTTCAAGATCATTTCCCTAAAGTTGAAAATTTGAATTAGAATAAATACTTACTTTATTTTGGTACAATCTCACTGTTGTTCGTGCCTTGAACAATTTCCACTTCATCTCTTAAATAAATGAAGTTGAATTTGTTATTCATGAAGTGTTAGCAGATCATGTGATAGAATGACGGGTCATTCCATCTGTCTCAAACAAAAGGTTAGCAAAAATTATATGCATAAGTCGATCTATAGTGAGATTAATCATATATGGTTCCTAAAATGGACTTATACTTCATATATCATACTGCTTAATATAATAAAACTAGTTTCTACTAAACAGGGACTTCCTGTAGGCCAGTGGTAGGCGATAAAGGCCAGTCGCACTTCGGTTGTGGGTTCGATTCCCACAGCCTTGTCCGAAGCGATGGGCTGTCGCCCGTCCTACAGGTTGTCCTTTTTCTAAAACTACATTACTATAACATCCCATCAATAATATCGAAAAAAACTTCTATCCTTAAACAATACTAATTTATGTCCAACATAATCCATTTCAATCTTTAGGCTTATCCATAATACTTTAGTCCACTCTCATAACATAGTGAAGATGATTATCAGAGATTTAATACCATCGTTGAACCCCATATATCATAAGATATGTTTTTTTGTCACATTCCAAACATTCAAAGTCCTTAATCATGTATTCTCTTGAATACCCATTGAACCTTAATGAAAACATGAATGCAGTTACCAAAATCCTCAAAATTCTATATACTCAAACCATGATATCACTTAGTCCTTATATCAATCATGAGCTCATGAATACTGTCAAATATTTCATTTTCTCGTTTTCCGCATATCATTCTTTTTCCCAAAAAAAACTCAATCACTTTCCATGGTTATTGGTACCATAAAATTATTGAAAACCACAATAGACCAATACATAAATATTCCAATACTCCATGATACAACATTATTTTGGAATCCTATTACATAAACAATTATTCATTCCACCACATCGTTGTCATATTCCACATCGCCAATAGTGATCGCATGTGACTTCCCTTTTTTCCTTTGCCTTAAGCGGTTTCTCATGTCGATCATCACTAACCCTTGTATTAGGGCATTTATTAGCATAATGCCCCATTTCCTTGCACTTGAAGCATTGAAGTGTTGGTGATGTGTTCTCTGCATTGTTTGCTTTATTCACATCATTAGAATCACTTTTTCCATTACTTCGACACTCAGCTACTCGATGACCTTCTTTTCCACACTTAAAGCATTTTCTAGTCCCTTTAAGACAATCTCCACCATTCTTCTTTCCACACTTTGTGCATAAGGAAACATTCATCTTCTTTTCACCATTATTCTGAGATTTCTCCATGAATTCCATCTTTCGTTTCTTGTCAAAACCATGAGATGGATATGTAACACCAACTTCCATTTCTACCTTGACAGCACAACGCACAATTTCTTCATAGCTACTGAAGTCTCTTATAGATAATGCCCTTCGAAGACTTGGTTTTAAGCCACTGAAAAATCGATCAACTTTACTTTCAGGTTGGATGATAATGCCAGATGCATACCTTGCAAGTCTTGTAAAATTTGCTTCGTATATACCAACAGATTCATCATCCTTCTGCTTCAGCTCAAGAAACTCCTTTTCCATCTTTGTTCGAAGAATACGAGGGAAGTACTTACTGAAAAACAAGTTCTCGAACTCGTCCCATTCCATGGACTCAATTTCATCTCTTTGCCTCGTATTCTTGATAAGATTCCACCATTGATCCGCTTCACCTTCCAAACGATATACTGCTAAGATGACTTTATCATGTTCAGAACATTGAAGAACTGAAAATATCTTTTCAGTGGTACTGATCCATTGTTCAGCAACAAGTGGATCGGTAGTCCCACTGAAAGAAGGTGGACGTTGCCTCATGAAGGACTCAATAGAATATTGTTCCCTTCTCTGCTCATTTGGAAGTCCAGAATGATTCATAGCTTGTGTAAGTATAGCAATAAGATTTTGAACTCCATCTCCCATAACATTTGTTTGTTCAGGAGGGCAATCATTGAATTGTCCATTGCATTGATCAACACAGTTCCTTCGGGTTCCAGCCATCGTCTAAAACCCAAAAAGAATAGTGTGAGAGGAAAAAATCATGCTAGGGAAAACAACATAATAAAGGGGGAGTACCTTCAATATCTAACATCTTAGGTTTAATTCTATGATCGTTAGCGTAGTTCTAGTACTATAACTTATACGTATACTTAACCTTAGGGACATCCGTAGACATACCTTAGAAATATCTCTAGGGATCTCACTAAAGTTCTCGCATCCTAGTTTCCAAAGGTTGACTAAACCTTTCCTCTGATACCAATTGTAGAGACCCGTATCTTGACGTACATGGACATTACATTACTTTTGCGGAACACTTAGTACATAACAAAAACACACACACAAGGATCGTAATAGTTTAGTGTCTTTGGAAACTCGGAATGTAATCTTCTAATCCTGGTGAAAGATCTTCAATATCTCCCATAAAGATCTTCCTTTTTTTTACCTAAAACCATTCTTTATATCCTGGGGAAAAGAAAACATAAAAGGGTGAGCTCAAATGCTCAGTAAGGGAAAACAAAATAAATATCAATCACATCATATACATAAGCACATAACTTTTGGAAATCTTAACCTGCAAAAGAGATCATAATTTCATAACATGGGGTAAATCATGGCAGTGAAATGTAATCACAATAGTCATAACATAAAACATGAAACTTTGTGGCATTCACACATAATCATAGAGAATCATTTCTTGTTAGTCATGACTCATTTCCAAGACTATCTTAGTGGACAAAGTCCCTTTCTGAATCGAGTAACCCTCGTTTCAGTCCTGTTTCACTGAACCGGTATAACCTACCGTTCCAGCCCTGTCTATCTCATGAGATATAAAATCTTTACCCAATGCATTGGAGGGAGATATAGGTCCCACCCATCTCATAATGATACCATTCTTATGTGTGCCACAAAATCATAAATCATACATCATTGCATAACCCATGTAATAAAAATGGGATTCTTAAACAACATGACATCATAAAACCATTCATATAAGATAAAAGAATTCATAAAAATATTTCCATCACAACATAATCAAATCCATGTAATAATAGGGATAAAAACAGAACCCTTTTATTATCTTAGATGGAAAATAATTTTGATAAAATACTTGAACTCCATTCTTGAGGAAAATATCCTTTCTACTTCAAAAACATTTTTCCTTTCATAACATGTCATACGACTTTAAAATAAAAGAAGTTGATTAAAAATAAACTTGAAAACTTGTAAAGAAATCTTCTTGGAAATAATGTTTTAAAAATCCATTCATGCCGTATAAGTTAAAAAAACATTCTTCGTACTTTTGTCGGAAAAGTCAAAAAGTACCTCGTACGAAAAAAAATGACAAAAGATTCCTTTCATATTCTTTACTAAAAACTCACCAAAGGGTCAAATTGGATTTAAACTATTTTAAGTGGATGGAAACAATATTACATATTGAGGGAACATGGATGTGGATGATAAAATACACCCCAGTAAATACTTACGAATAAACAATCTCGGATAAAAATGAGATTGTGATATTTCCCTTACCTTAGGTCCGACTTGCTTTGTACGTATCCGAACCTCCTGTATAATGATTTTCATAATGTTATTGACTTATTACAGAATCATATTCATTGTTATGATATCATATATGGTTATCTTATGGCTTTATATTACCCGGTCTTTTGTAAATTCATGTTAAAGTAGCATTTTGGGTAAAATCGTCTTATTTGTCATTCGTGTTTTTAACTTGTAATTATTAATATGATTACTTGGATCATGATTACTTATATCCAGAATGTAAAACATTATTTATATATAATATATATTCAGAATATACATATATATATTATATATTGATAATGGAATGAAATACACCGTTCATGGAGACGGTAGTCCGTACGTACGCATGAACGCTGTTTTCGTTTCCTTATTGAATTGAATGGAATTAAGTAGATGACATACATATAAATATACATAAATCCAGTATCATTATTATGTCATATATTTCATTATTACTTGTCATATATGCTTTATAATCATTCATGAATGGTTAATGTGGAGAATGAATCTCATCACGTCGTGGAGACGGTAGTCAGTACGTACGCACGAGCGATGATATCATTTCTATAAATATTGAATTGAATTGGAGTGGATTATACAATATATCAGAATCAATATGATGTTGTAATAAGAATGTATAGTTATTCTTTACACCATTATACCCATCCATGTAAGGTGGTGGTGGAAAATAGATTACACCACGGCGTGGAGACGGTATTCCGTACGTACGCACGCGCGGTGATTTCTTTTTCCGTAGGATGGATAGATGGTGAAATAGGGTTGTTTCATACTTATAATAACATATCAGTATATGAGTGATACTGATGTTATTACTTCACAATGAAACAACCTAAGAAGAAGAAGTGGAAGAAGAAATAAAGATGAAAGAATTGGTAACGGTAATTACCTCTTCTTTGAAGCACCTTTTGGAGACCTCCTCTTAGGGAACTAAAATTGGTCTTTGAGGAAGAACAGAACCTCTAGGATGTTGCTAGGGAAGTGGAGAAGAGATTTTGGCAGAGGTTGTCCGAGCATGAGTGCTCAAATTTGTGTGAGGAGGAGGAGGAGGAGGTGTCCTTTTATAAGGGAGGAGAGGGGCACCTTAGGAATATCTCAAAATATTATTTTATATTAAAGTCAAAATCAGTTTATAATGGCTCCAAAGGGTCTTATTTCTAAGCTAAGGTGGGGATGGGTCTAAATCCCATCAACCAATAGGATTTAGACAAATTTAGGGTATTATTTTAACCTTATCAATTAGATTTAACTCTAAGTTAAATAATTTAACTTTTACCATGTCTTTTTGTTTTCTTTCACTATATGGTTAATACACTTACTATAACATGCCAAAAGAACCCCAAATTGTTTATTATTAACATATATATCCTTATATAAGTCATTTGGCCGAACCTTAGATTTTTAGGAATAAAATAACAATTAGTAATATAATATTTGATTTAAAAACTATTTTTTGTCAATTTTGACACTATTTGATATATGATTTTTGTGAAAGTCATAACAGAATTATATGTTCGAAACAAGTTGATTAAATCAACACTAATATATCATAGTAACCTAGAAAATTAGTGGAATTCATAAAAAGTCTTAAATTACATTTATTTTGGTATTTATATTATCAATTATGTCAATATTTCATTAATAAGATAATTACTGCATCATCTTTGTGTCATAAATATATTAAATTATTTGATGTCTAAAAATTAAAAATAAAATACCATCATGTAGGAAATCGTTTTAGCTTTCTAATGAATATTTACAATCGAATTTATATTATGTATAACCCCATATTAAAAATGATTTACTTATTAAACTTTGATTTTAACTATTTTAACCCTTCTTTAAATAAATTAATAATAAATGTCCTAATCTAATCCAAGTGGGCCTAAATGGTCATATTTTATTCCTAAGTTTGTTTTTGGTCGAATTACACTTGTCCAATAGAATTAGGACATGTGTTAGGGTAATATTAATATCATATTTACCCTTAGTTACCCTATTTACTATTAACCGCGGTAAAAAAGGTAAAAAGTTACTATTCACCAAAAAATTATTTTTATCTCATTGAACCACATTTTACTTACTGACATCAACCGTGTCTGTCGGATTTTTGAAATTCCATTCACAGAAGCGGTAAAATTAAGTTTTATGCAAAATTCAGTTTTTAACCTACCACTTAGTGGTTTTACTATTCATCAAAAATTGAAAGTTTTCAGAAAAATACCAAAATTTCACCCTAGGCTAATTTCGATATTCTGAGTCCAAAAATGAAGTCCATTTTGAAAAATAAAATTTATAAAATTTCAAAAAGTGGTTATTACTATTCATAACGGCTAGTTTTAATAATATTTTAATAGCATATCGTTGTTTAGTGAAACTCGGTATTGCGTATTACACACGCTGTCGAGGAAGGTCGCGATTGCGTGTAATGCAAGGCAAGTCAAGGATGCGTATTGTGCAAGCTCCTTTTGGTGTAGCGTACAACACAAGACATTAATAAAATTAAAAAGAATAGTTTTCATAAAATCTCGGGCTGTTACAGGTATTTCTCACATAGACCACCACAGCTAGCTCATTTCCCTATAAAGTTGTTACATCAACTATCATCCCCAAAAACCCCTGATTCGATCATCACCTAGTCAATAAACTCATCCTATTTTTACACAAAAACCATGATTCACAATGTAAAACACACTACACCATTTCATCAGTACTACATAGAGCAAGGATAGTCCATGATACAATCATTGGCCAGCCATCTGTGCCAATTTTTTTTAATCATGCATTGAGAGTAATATAGAATCAAAGATGGGTAAATATATATATATTAATGCTTTGATATGGAATTTTAAATTTTGGACACTCATACACATGGGAATCAATTAAATTTATTCTCACTTATTAATTTTTATAATTTTATATCATTTAATTATTATAAATAAACTTTTAAAATTATTTTTATGGGTTTTATTTTTTTATCTAATTTTTTAATGTTTTGTATTCTAATGTTTTATTTATTAATGTGGGTTTTGGGATTAGGGTTTTTATTAATGTTTTTTTCAATGTAATATTAATAAAAATATTTTGCATTTTTATTTTTGGGCTGGTATCAAATAAATTAAATCAATCTTTTTTTTGTCTTAATTAATGTTGTATTTATTTAATTATTATATGAATATTTTAGAAAATATTTTGTATGGGTGTTGGATTCATTGGGGTTTTGTTTTTTTATAAATTATTTTATAGATATTGTCGTTTATAAAATCAATTTCATTCTTACTTTTTATAAAGATACCATATGGATGGATTCTCATTAATATAAATTTATTAATATTTTCTATGTCCGTTTTTTTTAAATTTTATTCTTTATTACTGTTTTAATTAGATGTTTATGTGGAATTAATCAATGGATAATACATATATTTAAAACAATTATTTGGGGGTTGTAGTATTCATAATCACCCAAGAATATTTCAATATGTTTGAGGGTTGAAATCTCAATTGGTGGAGGTTACTATAGAAGCATTGTAGGTGTGTAGTAGAAGGAACATTAGTGGCCATTGCACTATAGTATGAGCTATAGTTTCCTACATACTGTAGAAGTACTATTCACGAATGTAGAAATTTGAAAAAAATATTGTCCTTTAAGGTAGGTGTTGATATTAAAGGACCTATAGGCCTATGAGATTAGTAATGGGTCTCCTCTACCCAAAAAGTGATATTTTGATTCAATTAAAAAGATTTTTGGCATAAAATATACAAAAAGGTATATTAAAAATTTATAATATGGTGTGGATTTTATTATAGGTTATATGAAATATAGAATATGAATATATGGGTAAAAATACTAAACAATTTCTAGTAAATTATTAAAAATAAAATATTAAATAATATCATTATACTGATATATTTATATGAAAAATGGTGTTGGTAGTAAGTATATTGAAGTAAATAATCTATAAAATTATTTCCAAAATTATTTTATATTTAATTGGTGGTTTTGAAAGAAAACATTTAAATGAAAATTTTAAAGATGTGTATATGTGTATATATATATACACTTTTAATAGAGTTAATTTGGATATCTAAAAGATTAGTATAGAATAAAATATGATAAGTTTTGAAAAAATTATTAATTATCTAGTTTTATTTCATTACATGTTAAATATTAATATAAAATTATCACAATGGAAAAAAATCATTTTCATTGAGGCTCTATACTAAAACCATGATTAATAACCTCATGCACACTCTAAGTGTGACATATAAAATTCTATGTGGTGGATGGTATAAGAGGATATCCCATTTAATTCATTTACTCTGTACATATAGGTATTAATGAATTAAAAATAACATGTTGTGTTTGTTATGGATCCTCAATATTATTGGTAGTTTATTTTCCTACATGTTGTGTAATGGACTCCGTAACAACATAAGTAAAGTCATCAATCAAAAATTATAGGTTCCCAGTAGTATCCTATGATGATTTGGAAAATGATCAAGAATTATTACCCCAAATAATTATAGATAAAATTTCTCACGAGTGCTCAAAATATTCTGACATCATACACCATTCTCCAGTCTCTAGATGTCTAGTGACATCTGTTGGAAGATCTCTTGGATGCTGTATAGGATCCATTATTTTTTGGGAAGGTTTCTGTGATTGCTCTGTAGGATCCCATTCCAACTTTTTGGGATCCAAATTATGTTGTGAAATAATCTCTAAATTTTGAGTTAGAGATTTTTCCAAATCCTTACATAAGTGTTAATCACCCTGACATCATCTCTATCATTACCTTTGTCCTCCTACTAGTGATGGTCGTAGTGGTTTTGCAGAATCCCAAGTTTTCTACGAAGTCACATAAACCATTGAATCTTCCATTATGGGACCAAGTTTATATATATATGAACATATTACCTCATCATAGAATCTATAATAAATGTAATAAAGAGTATCAAGGAGAGCCACCTACTCTATATGAAATAAATATAAACTACACTCTTTATCCATGGAATAATTGAAATGTATATGTCAATATATATAATATGACTAGATAAAAAATAATATTCATGTTAATAGATATTTTTTTGAATAAAATATTCTAAAATGTATAGTGAACGTAATAATAAGTGAAGTCATATCCCATATAATGGTTGATACATGATACTGTGATCACAATATAATTACGTATATTCCATTGATTTGATTGAAAAATATACATTGTGACTTGTTCATAGATTGATACTATAGTTTACATGAATGTCCCAATAATAAATTATCATTGTGTAGTAGCTTAGAGAATCAGTCGATTTACTAAGTTAGAAGTGAATATTGTGTAATGCAACAATCAGATATAGTGAAATGTGGATGTGTTGCATGTACCCATATTGTTTCGTAACACAGTCATCATAGTATCACTAGATGATGTGGAACTAAATGAGTGGAGCTGCTACTCTGGTGTCTATTATCCCATATATGCAATATATGGGAAGGAAAAATAATACAAGTTTACTATATGGGATCCATGAAACCTAAAGTGATAACCTTAATATTATAATTAATTTTACACGACATTATTATATATTTGTAATTTTAAAATCATATAAATTGATATCATAAATAATTACTATATAACATGATTTAATTTCTGAAAGAAATCATCTAGTTTTAATTCATATGATATGATCTGAAAACATTTTACACTATCCATCAAAGTAAGTATACGATACTTATCTGGGATCCAACTAGAAATAAAATAATAGTCGATTAGGTAATAAAAATAATATTAATAAAAATTAAAAAAAATTAATATGTTGACATACCAGAATTCCAATAGAGAATCTAGTAAATTGTGTTAGTGAATTGGGGTGAAAAATCCATAAGTTATGTTTATAAAATCACATCATGCCATCAATGGTAGATGACTAAAATATTCTCCAATCAATCACTTCGTAGTTCGACATACTAAACAAGGGAATCTATATATATATATTCTAATACAGAAGACACACAACCATTTATATTTATCAAATATAGTTTATTATGTAGTGTAATATAAATTATATTTACTATTTAAAAATATTGATCCACAAAAAAAGTTCCTACAATTAGCCTCATAGTATATTCATGTGTCTCTCAAATAAACATCTTAACATCAACATCATTTGGAACCACTAAGAGTTTATTATTAAGCCATAACATGATTATGAAATAGCCATTAATGTATGACGTATACTTAAATAATTAATTCCCATTAAATTATATATACTAGGAGGATTGTGTTTTATTGTCTCACCCATAATGGCCTCCCTATGGATAGGTATACCCACCATGTATATCACATTGAGTAAGGTGGTCTTCATCTCACCCTCAAGAAGTTGGAATGTTATTTTTTGTTTCCACCATCTATCAACTTTTAAAATAATAAAATAATGATCAAAAATCATGAATTCACACATTTTGACTCCATAAAATCCATATAATTGATGAAATTGAACCATAGTTTCATGATGATCCTCATAGTTGAAGTTATGAGATCTTCCAAAAGAGGATGTTGAAAAGTTCTTCTCTCAGCACCTCACATTACAAGTCATATTTTTGTTCATGTATGAGGCCATCCTATATCAAAATATATATCATGTTATTATTTATTATATGAAATTGGTCTGAAATATGATATATTATTTTCTATATGATTATTTTCTATTGAAAATAAAATTAAAAGTAGCTTTGTCATAAAAAATAATTTATTTTTTGACTTTTCACATGATACAAAAATTTAGTGTGTGTAAAAATTGAATTCTTATTCCATTTTTATATGATTAATATGTTTTAGTGTTTTAAATTTATGAACCCATACATATAACTACGTATAAATAGTGTTTGTATACTTTTATTGCCTTATTACCTATTTAAAATTTGATAAATGATTTTTCAGTGATTCTATTCTCAATTTCATACTTTCATATTTTACTTTATTAATGATAGTCCTGAATTGTATTAAATGATAGAAATTTTATTCTCATTCATATATATTATGATAAAATATAAAAAATGTCGAGGTAACTACATTAAAATATTTTTAATAGCACAACTTGTTAGTAATTATATATTATCAATCATCTCTTATAAATACAATTAATAAAAATTTATATGTATTAAAATTTATAAAATATTTTAAACTAAGTATGGATGTTATTAAATAAATATTATGTTGTTCTATGTGTTAAAACATGTTATTTTTGAAAAATATATTTATAATTATCTATATAAATGAATTATGTAAACAAATTTTCAAATTTTATTTGGCATTGTTAAAGGTGATTCATAAGTTAATGTGAATTTAAAATATTATAAAATTAATTTTTTTCATTCCATTGAGAAAAAAAATTAAAAAATCATTACATTAAAATCAAAGTTTACATTATTCAATTAATTTGTTAAAATTTCATAAATTAAATGTTAGAATAAAAAATCAATCTAATGGGTTATTCGATGATTTCATCATATATCAAAGGAAATGTGCGTGGGTGTGATTTTCATGACCACATAATCCACAATTTCATGAATATTTCCCTTCATTGAACCAATCTATATCATTTCAAGAAAATCAACCTAAATATCCATTTTGATCACAAAATTGTTTTGTTGTCAAAATCATGTCTCATCAATAGGACGACTTCTTTTCTCCTACCGACCTGCAAAAAACTACGTGGAACATTAGTAGTCACATATATTCTATAGATAATAAACTTGATCACCTAATTCCTCTCAATATAAAAATTAAGAATATCATGAAGAAATAAAATATTCATAAGGATATTGTAATTATTTATTTATAATACAACCATAGTAACATTTCTCTACTAAAAACACAAGATCATGACCAAAACTACTAGTCCAAAAATCATGACCCTCATCGACGTCAAATATTTTACACCCACATTTATTGGAATTGACATTGTCTGTGGCACCCCCTTGAATAATCCTATCCAGATCACACACAATAATGGTTCCCATATCACTACCATATATTTATACCCTATTTGGAATGTTTACCTCTCTTAAAAAATTATCTATGTGATGGAATGATTCTTACAATTGACCTATAATTTAAATACAACTGTTATTATTTAATATGATTAAATAATTAATTAAAATAATAATAATATTATTAAATTAAAATATAATAAAATATTTATTATTACCTATGACAGGTAGCATCCAAACCCCTTAATGATTTTTTTAATTAATTCCAAAATATTTATCTCTGTGTTTCCATATATTCTCTCATTTTTATATTCATATGACCATTAACACATAAGAATTTGCGCAGTATAGTTATATATTTCATGATTATATTAGAAAATGTGTCTCAACTAGTCCTCTAACATATTTTAATTAGGATTTCATGCTAAAACAATATCAAATAGAATGATATAAAATGGACTACATTCTTTTGGAAGGGTTATTTTAAAAAAAATTAACATATATACAATGCATAATAATTACATTCTTCAGGGTATCATCGCTATATATATTTTATAAAATTAATGTGATGTGTATAATATATTAATTATGGTAATAATTATTATGTATCTATGATAGACCTTGAAACATTATAAAATAAGTGATTTCATGAAGGATATTAAAAATGAGACATATTCCTCCAAGCTTTATCTTAAATTATTAGAGGCTAGTGAGGAACTAACCACAAGGTCTGACATTCTCTTTATAAAAAATATAAAATTCTAATAGATTAGGCACACGATTTCCATATTTTATTGAAGAAATAAATAATTTTATCATATATTTTACATATATAAATGTGACATTAATATATATACAAAACATAAAATTTTTAAACGTAGGCACATAATGTAGGTGTAAAAAAATGATCTCTCAGAAATGAAAAAATGATCAATACAATTGGTTTAATTATCTATAATACAAAACCATGTGTAACTGGTATATTACATGTTTTTAGTGAAAGCACATCTATATATTTTGTGCTAAAATATGATAATAGTCGGAATAGTCTCTATACAATTTAATGATGTCCATTTTTATTATGGATAAGGTTTTATAGTATAAAGTAAAATAAAAATAATTTTTTTTAATCTTCTCTACCACAAAACAACTAGAATATAATGACAAAGTAATATCCCATAAATAAAAAAACTATAAATTCACTCATATTATATGGTCATAAAATCCTGTAAGAGTGTTGGTTTAACACATGTTTTTGTAGTAAATCTAGAGATCCTCTAATAGTTGAACATATTATTATGTTTGACTGTAAAACAAATTTGAAAATATGAATCAAACATATAACATATATGTATATAATGGGTTATCTTTTATTTATAGATAAAAAACACTTAAATTGATTAATTTGATTTTTATTAAACAATTACATCATATGATCCATATTACAAAACATTCTCTAAAAAAATATTTTCATCTGGCCCTTGATGGGTGCCTTTAATTATTCCAAGAAGTTATATGTTGGGAGTGATTATTGAACAATTGAACACTGGAAATTGTTTTATACCCTCTATCGAACATTATGATAATAGTGGAGGATGATTCAATGGATATTGTGGTAATAATTATTTTAACTCTTAATTTTCTTCAACATTTTCATCACGGTATTCATCTATAACATATTCATGTTGTTCGGAATGTTCATCATTCAACAAATTTTATATAATTAAATATAATTCATGTGGTGATATTTCAATAAAAAAAATCTCAATGTGATTTTAAAGTCCAATTATATAAAAACATATCATATATTTGAGATAGGGAAAGATCCATAATTGATATTAAATCATTGGTAATAGATATGGTGATGTACAACTCCATCATTTGATTTTTGGTGGTTCCTTAACATTGGATAAAACATATTTCCAATCACCATCATCAATAATTAGAAAATCAATATAATATAAACTATCTTAAAATTCAATATGTATGATCATTATGGAAATAATCATATAGCAACCATGAGATTATTTATCGAGGTCCCTTTCTCTATTGGTATTCCACCACTATGCAATCCCTAAGCACTATTACTCATTATAATTTTATATTATAAATGAATCATTAATCAATATCTATTATTATACATTTGAAATTAATATATTCACCCATATTGACATCTAATCCAAGTAAACATATTGACATTTTAATATATTCAAACATCTTCTATTAAATGTGAGTATTATAATAAAAAATATTAATGTCTTATTTAGTTACTGTGATGTAGTAAATAAAAAGTGAATAACCAAACAAAATCTCTTGGCATTGTAATATTGTGTTTTGAGTTAGGCCTCTATATATCATTGAGTGAAAATTGTGTTTAACCCAAATCCACCATTTTTATATTAATTACACCAATATGTACATCATTTCCAAATCATTCATCCACCTGTAGTATCTAGACATAGATATAAATTTTAGGTAACCAGAAGTTTCATACCTCACAAATAAATTATGTTGTATTTTATGATTACACGAATATATAAAAACTTTTTTAGACATGGTTTTGGAAATCTCAATAGTATAATATTATATAAATTGGGGTATAAATAATGTACATTACCATAGCATATCCCACCAGTGTATAAAACAACGCTTGTAGTATGGGATGTTTATTATGCACTTATACTTGATTGATTTATACCCCAATCTGGCCTTTTGGATTTTTACCCCCAGGTACAACATTTCAAGAGAATATATATACTTATATTATATATAACAATATGAAATTAATTGGAGACCATACATTGTTCACATTAACCAAATAATAGGTATTTTATTATGTTCAAACTTATTATTATGGTATTCACTAATAAATTTTAGTCATAATATCAATATTAAGATTATTAAAATATAATATACATTGGAAAAATAGAAAGTGAATCCCCAAATAATATTCCTTAATATTGTCACACTAGGTGTGTAAATAGGGACCTATGTCCTTCACGAGGTGATGATTGAGTAAAAACACAATATATAGTTTTAGGGATTATTACCATAGGTAATAATTTGTTAAATCATATAATCTCATGTAGTATCTAGACATTAATATAATATCTAGGAGGCCACATATTGTTTTTATTATGTAAATATTATGTTGATTTATATTATTTATAATTCTACCTGATGAAACACTATTTATGATACCAAAATATTGAGATTTGTTATTATGTTTAGAGATAACTCTAAGGATTACAAATGTTTTCTATTAATAGTTATAAAAATGAAATTTGATAGTTTTGCTGGTAAATAATTTAATTTGAATTCGAAATATAGTATTAATCAAACATTAAAATCAGAATTAAAACATTATTATAAAAACATAAGTATTGAAATTGATACATATAAATGTAAAATTTAGAGAAATTCCTAACAATTAATACATTATAATAATAAATTTATCTCTATAAAAATAATTAAAAAAATATAAAACATTATATTTTTATACAAATTATGTTTTTAAAAAAATTAAACATGTACACACAATCCTAATTGATATAAAATATTTTGAAATAAAATCTATCCACTCTTAATATTTAACAATTATATAAAATTTCACAATATTTATTATTAAAAATAATTAATTAAACATGTACGTAATGTACATATTAATATAATGGATGAAAAATTATAATAGGAATCAAATTATAATTGATTATGGATTCTAATGGAAATTTCTTAGAGATAACTTCAGTAATTTCTATTTAACATTATGGATTCTAATGGAAATTTACCTTCATTTATTTTTTTGGTTCTCTGGTTTTTCTCGAATAACATATCTAGACCTCCAATTATACAATTTTTTGTGGAAACCTTTGAATTAAAAAATATGACAAATATATAAGAGGGAAACTATTGGTAAATATGTTAATAACCAATGTAATTGATTATTTCTATTTAATTTAATTTATAAATCCCTGATGGATTTGATGGAGTGAGTAGAATAGAACCAAACTCTATGTACATGATGATTACATGAATTTATTTTAGGGAATAATAATTTAAATTATCATCATTACATGTCCGTTCCTCTACACAACATTGTATGTGAAAATAACCAAATAAAAAATATCACACTAATAGTTAATAAATATTTTCCACTATGGTGATAACCTATAGGTTTATTGATAGTTTTATTGAATTTATACTTTTTTAGCATGATTATATCAATTGATAGGACCCAAATTATTTTCGCTATCAAATGTGATGACTCATTGATCATTGAGTCACCCTCTCATTGAGTGTTCCCCTAGTTATCTCTAGTGAATAATGTTATTATAACAAGACCATGTAAGAGGATATCCACGTTTACAAATTTCATTTGATGTTTTTATCTATTAACACATTTATGTGTCATTAAACATTATGATTATCAATAATGAATATCAAAAGTCCCATAATTTTATGTTTTAATTAAATCCATGAAGATATATGAGTGTGGTGATGTATGTTATAACAGGTTGGACAAGGTTTACGTATCACTAATAGATAATACATGAAATTATTAATCCCTAATGTTCCTTCATAGAATTTGATGGTCAAACCCCTTGATGGAAATAGATCTGCATAGATACATCCATGAATAGGGGAAATTTCATTTCAATAAATTCAATAAAAAATATTGCATGCACATATGTTGGTGAAACTAGAATGAAAAAATATTTATTCCTGATATAAAAATAATGAGATTTTATTAAAAAGTAAAAAATCCATGGAGGTTTTGTGTCAATGTAATAATAAATTGTTTCTCTATTTTTATTTAGTGCGTTTCTTGATGATAACCTATGAATTTTTCAATCTAAACATATTAATACTTATAATGGTGTATGCAAGTTAACATATTATGTGTATCCAAAATCATAGTTAAATTAAATGTTGAATATAACAACTTAGAGTAAATGTTATTCGAATATGGTTGTTAAAATGATATTCAGGTTTTTCATATTTATAGGATTTATTAATTAATTATTTTAATGAACATATGTTATAAATAATGATAAAAATTTATTTTAAATGATTTAGAGTATAATATTTATTTTATTTATTGAAGAATGAGGTAAAAATTATTTTTTAAATAAATAGTACTTATTCAATGTTTGATAACACACCAAAAAGAAATAAATATTGTGTTTTATGGATTGATTGAAATGTTATAAATAATATATATTCATTATTCAGTGATTTATATGTATAGTGAATAAAAAAAATTATTATTATGCCATGGGGTTAAATATTAAATATGTAATTTTTATGTGGGCCTATATGATATTTTGAAATCATAAACTATAGTACCCCTATTTTGGAGTACATAACCACATTCCTCATATTTTTGAAATTGTGTGTCTTCACTTGGGTTTCCATAAAATAGATTTTTCCCAAAAAAATAGAGTGTTTCCAAAAAATATAGAGTTCCCATAAAAAATATTAGTTTACATAATATTGAGAGTATCCATAAAGTGGAGTGTTTCAATAAAGTGGGATGTTTCTATAAGGTGGGTTGTTTCCATAAAGTGGTGGGTTTCCATAAAGTGGGGTGTTTACAAAAAAATGTGTTTCCATAAAAATGGTAAATGTGGGGGAATGGAGCATTTGGGGATTTTATAAGCAGTTTTTTTACTAAATGGAAGGTCACACAATCCATACATTGTTAGCCCAAATCGTGGGGTAAATCCTTGTGTAGATGTCAAATCTTGATCCTATTTTCTGTGACCTTACTCTTTTGGCTATATATATATTTTTTGGCATAAAAAATTCTCTATTTTGATATTATACTCCAAATAATCTAGGAGAACCCTTCCCACACGGGTTGGAGCCAACCTAGAGGCTTCCCATGGTGATTCCAAACCTAATTCTTGGGGTAAGTTCCAATCTTCATGGTTATTTTCTGTTTTCTACAAACTCCTCCTTCTCTCCTTCTTATTTTCATATATCTACACCACAGATGAAAATTGCCTTTTTCAAATTATTGATATAATTTGTATTCTTTTCACATGGTTTCTGATAACCATGCACAAACCATGTTATTTTTACCGAACACTGAGAGAAGGATAAATAGTTTCTCCATGACCCTGACCAGTTTGGAAGAATCCATGCACATGTTGAGAAAGGTAAAAAAATAAAAATCAAATTGAAATGAAAATAACCACATCCATATCCAGAAAAATGTTTTACCCAAAAATCATTATAAAAACCATACAAATTACCAAAAAATACCTCATACATCCAAAAAATAATGAATTACATTAAAAACTCATCCCAAACCTCAACCATATTATCAAACGTCAATAAAATGATAAAATAAACATAAAAATAATTTTCATGGTATGACATTAGTTAATGGCCTAAGTATGACTTGGAATAATTTAAGTATTAATGTATTAGAATTAAGGGTTTACATTATATGAATCATGAAATATATAAGTATTGATCATAATATTTTTAAACAATATGTAGAATAGAAATAATGGCCTTGAAATTTTATTTTTTTCGGTATTATTTTATGGAAAAAACATGATTATAAGAAGATAAATTTAATATTTTCCTATGGATAATGAAATATTATTTAGTTATGATATGTAGAATATTGGAAAGGATAATTTAAATTGGATAATATTGATGAAATCAGAACTAATAATGGATTTGTTACCAATTTCAATTATATCATCTTTGATGGATTTCATAGAATTTTTGGATTTTTGTAAGATGTAAAATAATATAGTTTTTTGGTTAGTAAATAGGAATCATGTAGGTTTCTAATACATTTTTATTGCAATTTCTATTTTTATCTTGTTTCAAGATAATACATGATGAAAAAATTCACAAATCTTTTACGTGATTATCCAGAGATACTTTATAATATAATGGGGATTAATGTTATGTTAATTTGATAAATTTTCTATCCTTAAATATATATTATTAATTTTGGAAGTTTGATATGGTCAATAATTTACAGGATATTTTAATTACAGCATTGGATGATGTTTTAGAGATTAACATGTTACTTTAATATATGAATATGTATACCTATTATATAACCAGTGTTTAATTATTTGTAATTAGAGATAGATATATTGAAATTTCCTCTGATTATAGATCTTTTTTATTTTTTCATAAATGAAAACTAAACCCCATAGATTATCAGGTTATGTGGAAATTGATTAATTCACATTCAGAAGATGAAATTATATCATGAAATAAAAAGATACCCTGTAAATATATTTTCCTAGGTTATAAAGATGGATAAAAAACAGATATCTAAACATTAGGAAAAGATTATTGAGTTAATATTTCTTCATGTTATCATAATTTGTAATGATATTGATACAAATTTTCACCCTCTTGTGTATATGGATTTTTTTCATTAACATTCAAATGACCATGTTCTTTATAAGTCTTCATCAGTATTTGGGTGTTAGTTTTCTGGTATTTGTATTTGTTTTCTCTTACCACCTATGTGATCATAATCTAAAACATAGTATACGTTGCTATATTTTATATTTAAAAATAACCTATTATTTTTTTAAAGTATTTATTATTAACCCTTTATATGATGTGGGGTTTCATGAAGAATTTTACAAGACTTAAACCGATGAGGATCGAAGTGAATTTTTTGGGTGAAATTTATTTTATGGGGGCTATGATATAGCATTATGGGATTTTCTTTTATATTTTCTTAATTTAATATAATATTTCAATGTTTTCCATTATATGTATACCTATTTTAACCTTTCTTTAAACATGAAATTATGGTTAGATTTCAATACACGGAATATAGTGTTCAAATGAAACATGTATTATTATATAAACATTATTAAATGATAGAAAACAAAAACCCATTGGAATAGTATGTATAAATAAGTTTAAATATTTTATTAAAATTTTTGGTTTACACTATTATATAAATTGAATTATTTGGTTACCAATTAAATAAAAATGAGGCTAGATACTATATGAAGATATCAAAAATATTGATCTGAAAAAATATATTTATGTAGGAAAATTAATTTACCTGAAATAAATTTTCAAAACAATTTTTGGTTAACTATTTAAATGAAAAATATTTATTAAATATTAAATCCGCAATTTAAAATGCATATAATTTGTTTTCTAGAAATGATATATGAAGAACTCTAAATTTATTCTTAAAAATTATATATTCCTAAAAAGATTTTTAGATGCCTTTTCAAACTCTTATTCATGAAATATTAAAAACTATATTTGAAAAAATAATTTCCTTTAATAAATTAGAAATTAAAAATAAACTAAAAATGAATAATTCAAGTTTTTATAAAACAATTTAATTTTTATGTGTATTGAATAATAATAAATTTTAATAGAAAACAACTTTTTTGTTTAATTTATTCATAAATATAATTAATATAATTAATAAGTTTCAAATTAATGTATAAAAAATATAACTCCATTAACCCAACTTATTTTATTGGAATCAAATACATATTGAATGTCAACATAAAAATATTTTAAACATTTGAACATTTTCTTTTTAAAAACATGCATTTTCATCACGTTTAGGTGAATAATTATTAATTAAAATTTTCCACTTATGTAATATAAATTTGTAAAAATATTTTAAATATTTATAATCGTCTTAATTTTTAATATCTATTACTGTGATACTCTTTTTTAACCATAATGGATACAAAAACTAGTAAAAATTCGTTACCATGGTTAAGGTATAATTTTTTATAACTAAATCTAAAACTAAATATGTAATTTTCCAAATGGACCAAAACACCTCTAAAAACCATTTTATGGAAATATTTATACACTAGAACTTCTATTATATAATATAAATATTTTTGGATCCTTGATTCATTATAAAAATGTTTTTACACATATTTCAATTAAAAAATAACACATGTTCCATTAAACTCACTTATAAATGGAAACCCTTTATATTCTCTCAATCACACTATAAAACCCAATTAGTTTAGTAAATAAACACCAAAATAAATTACATAATTCACTAATCTCATATTATAATTCTAATTTTAGAAATATGGATTCTAAATAAGTTTTTGGTTCCTCAATGAGTGTTTTAATTTTATTTTTATTCATACCTATTAAATTATTTTTTTAACGCCATGATATGATATCATCATTATCATTCATATAATAATATGTTTTTCTATTAATTAATTTACCTACAACCATCTCATCCATCATTAGATGGGATATAAAATATTCTTCTGTGGGTATAGTTGACGACCACCTTACAAACTGATGTTATTCATTTTACCATTATAGCTCGAAATTTTTTTTATATAATGTAATAAATCATTATATATTATTTTTATGGTATTATTATAAATATGGAATTATTATATCACACAAAACATTGTGACATAATTTTCTTGGAAATAAGATAAAATCGATCATGTGTATAATGGACTATGCCTCCCATAGCGATGTGATTAGTTCATGCTTTACATGGATGTTAACAATGATTCATTTATGGAAAATAATTTATATATATGAGAGAAAAAATATGTTTAAATGATGAAATATCATTTACAATTTTTATTACAAACATATGATATGATGAAATTTTATTGAAACACTTTTCATTTCATGTGTTATGATATGGTGAGTGTTTTATTATATTGTTCAAAAAGTATGTATGATTATGAATATCTGATGCTAATTAAGTTAAAAACAAGGTTAGCTGTCACATTATTTTCAATGATGTTGGTTATTTTATAACCAAAAATGGTTGGGACATAAAACCCTCTCCAATAAACAGGGTACATACTTATATATCATGATATTGATATGACTTCAATTGAAAGGGAACCCACTTCAGTAAGGGTCATTGTCTAATATGATTGTCTCAGTGGTAAAACATGACTACAATGATGTTTTGGGTAATAAAACTACTTCACTATGAATATAGGTATTCCCTTTTGGATAATGGTGAGTTTAACCAAATACGCGTATACACTATTTCAGTTTTCACGATATGTCTCATAAATGAGCCTTTTATACTAAGGAAATGATTTTATATTCTTCTCTCTATGACATAATTCTATGCCATATGAAAATTTTATTCTCCCATGACTGGTGTTATTTTATATTATTTATATTCATGTCTTATAAAATTTAAATTATTATTCCATGAATCAATTTAATTATCTTTTTTATATATGGAATGGTTTTCAATTTTGTTTTTTATTTTATGAACCACCTATGCTCATGTTATTCTAATGTATCTCCCTTTATTACCATGATTTTTTACATAAAAAAAGTGATTATTATGTTTCCTTTCCTAAAGTAGTGAATAAAATTTTATATAGGTTATGTTTATGGAGACTAATAACATGGGATAACATTATGGATGTTGTTTAAGATATTTTATTAAATTATAAGATTTTGTATCTACTATCCAATTGAAACTAAACTAATATTTTCCTCATGATTTATTTTTTAATTTATTGAAAATTATTATAAAATTATGTAATATATATGTATGAAAATTATAGGTCACAATAATGGTTTTCAAAAGAAGATATCGTTTCATCTATGAATCCATTATGTGTCTTAAAATGTATGAACCCTATTTCTGTATTTTTTTAATTTAATTTCATTTTGTTATTTTATATTCTATATTTACAACATTATTTAATATTATGGTTCTTATTAGACCCAATTAACGTATTATTCCACATTTTCATGTAATTAATTTATTATTCAAAGTCATAACGTGTTCTTTAATTTACGGGCTGTTGAGTCAAATATTAATTAACTGTTATTATTATCTTTTTAAAAATTAGGTATTCTATTCTCTTATGTTTATTAATTGTATTTAAATTTATCTATACAATTTCATTATCCTTTGGTTTAATATTTCCTCTAAGGATGATTGTTAGTGGAGTTAAAAATATATTTTATTTTTTATTGGAAGTATTTTATTCTCCATTTTTATATTTACAATATAATTTACTTGATTTCATTCCAAAATTTTCAATTATTTATTATGATAATTTTATACTTATTTTTATTTAAATTACATGGGATTAAAACTAATATTTTAATAGTATTCAATTTTGAGCCTATTAGTGTTAATTTTTTCCGTCAAAAAGTGATAAAATAATATTCTTTATTAATTTTTTCCACATGGATACCTTTATCCTTCATCTTCTTAAATCTTATTAAAGATGAATCTAATTCAATTTTTCATTTTTTCGTTAATTTAATTATATTACCATCATTTCTGGAATTATTTTATTTTAAAATAAATTATTTCAAAAGTAATGGATATTTATTATTATTTTTGAGTGAAATTGTTTAATACTATTATAAAATTGTTTTTATACATGTCATCATACATCAATTAATTTTATTATAATGTAAGGATATGACCTTATGATAACATAGATACATTTTTGCTAGATGGAATATGATAACTCATATATAGGATTTGATGAAACCTATTTCTTTATCATATCTAAATTTTCTATAATGAAAGTATGAATGTTTTTATAATAATGTGAATATCATATGTGCGGTTTATCAAAATGTGAGGGGTTTTTCAATTATACACCTCCAATTAATAATTTAATGTTTTATATAACATTGGATAATGATGGTATGCGTGCTTTTTTTCAAAAAACCTACTATGGATATTATTTTTAAAATCACAACTAAATTCATTGGTATTATTGTTACAAACTAAATTTTATACATGGAAAATATGTATATGTTCACAAAACTATGCAAGAAAATTATTATCATGATTAAAAAAATCATGCTTTAATATTAATACAAATTTTACATCTCGGTGTGTGGGAATTATTTCCATATACCAAAAATTATAAGTATTCCTTTTATGATTTTGTTTTTCCATATTGTTATGATTTCATATTCTTACACTTATGCCGTAATTTTTTATTATACTACATGACTATAATTTCTTCTATGGAAGATGATTATGATCTCATTACTCCATTTTCTTACACTACTAAATATTATTGTTTCTTTTCTTTAATATATCATTTTAACTATCCTTACTGAAAAAAATTCATTATTCCATGTTCGTTTTATTATAATATTTACCAATTATTATGTTTCCTATCATAATTATTATTTTAACCCCATTATAATTTGGAAATAAATCTTTTTCTCCTTACAGAGCATTTTATATGAAATATTCTTATTTTTTCCCTTACAAATGTGATAAAAATGTAATCTATAATTATATAACTATAAATATCATATTCGTGCAAGATATTTGTGGGATATGTTAAAGAAATACATTGATATAAGAAATTTATATAGCGTGTAACCAAATGCACTAAACAAGTTATTCTAGGATTGGGAGATTTTATTAGTATAAATGTCTAAATAAATAAACAAGTAAAATATATGTGATTCATTTTCGATTCATATCACATGGTAGAAAAAAATTAGTGTAAAATTAATATTTCTATAACTAGATGTTGGAGTGAAATTTTGAGGTAGTTCAATGGATATCATAATGGGTTTAATTAATTTTAGGATTAGAATAAGATTATATACCTAATTATATTCATGATGAACCAAAAATGGTGTTTCATGATCCTAAAATATCTTAAATTGAAATAAATGATTCGTAATTTAAAAAATATAAGGATTAATATCACTTATCAAATATTTATTTTGTCTAATTACAAATTCATGATTCAGACAATAATATTTTTATATTCATTCAAAGGCTATAACCATAATTATCTATCATAAGAATGAGTGAAATGGAAATATCATTGATTTTACCAATAATAAACTAAATTGTATGGAAGGAATAGTTAAAATCATCATGGAAATGTTATCAGCAATTTTGAATAATTAAAAAAACTTGATTTTATCATAAATGCAACAATGAATGAAAATGTTGTCTTTATTCCTTTCAGATGTCAAGGACCACCATAATTTTGAACTTCCCATGAGCCACAAATTCATGATAAATAATTTCTCAAGATAGAAAAATAGTTTAATCTTTAAATGTTTTAAAAAATAAAACATAATTTTGGTTTTTTATCAATTTTTATTTGAAATAGACCAATTATGATCGTTGATAAATCATATGTGGCTAAAGGAATAAATCAACTCTATCTAAAGGTAGGAGTTAATGATGTATTATATAAAAAATATTTTCCCCAAAAACGTCGCACATAAATAGAAAAATAACTCTTATATTGAATATAAAGAAGTTGAATCTATTGGATCATATAATTAAAACATAATAATATTTGAAAGGTAATATTATGGTTTTACCATTGAACCGGAAATATAATTTACAACTTCATTTATATCATAAAAATAATAATCAAAATAAAAAATTATATAATATATATTTGTTCCTATAATTAAATTATATTATTTTCATTATAGAATATAAAAGGGATTAGTTATATTAATTATTCTCATATATTTGTGGAAATGAAATATATTAAATTGATTTGAGGATACAAAAATTATTAAAATCAGGGATAAAATAAAATTATTATTATTTTTTGATAAATACATTGAATAAAAAAGAGTGTATTTATTCAAAGGAACAAGTAAATAATTTATATGTGGGATATAAATCAATAATGTGTGAAAATATAGAAGGGTATAAAGATTAAAAATAAGGAGCATCCTGATTCAACCAACTCACTTATATGCCCAAATTGTAATAATTATTAGAGTTCCACTAATCAAGAAACTAATATATTTATATATATAATGATAAAAAGTGATGATAATAATCTCCTAATGAAGGGGAAAATGAAAAATCCTATGCAATAAAAATTTCACAAGCCGGACTTGGAGATAGTGTTCTATAAGTTACCGTCATTGTCCTCTCGATAACTATAAATTCCATATTTTATTATTATTTTACACAATTTTTATGTAGATGTTTTTATAAGTGAAACAATTCTCTAACCCAATTATTATATTATTAGTGAAATCATTTAGGGGTACAAAATGTAATACCAAATATATAAATCCCCATAGATAATATTTCATAGGTATATTATTACATTAAACAATATTATTCTCACTTTAGTATTCATAAATTAGATTTTGGGAATTTATTGTCCTCACTATATAGATCCCATATCAATAAGCTAGATATAGAAATCACATTTCATGTCCCAAATCAAACTATGAACACTTATTATTACAAAGCTGATTATGAAGTATATTTGTGCATTACATCTATTTTTTGGAAGTTTATTCCCAATAATTAACAGTATATAGATAAAATGACTGGGAGGAACCACAATTTCGGTATTACATATCCAATGATGGAAAAAAATTAGTATTCTAGTTTTACCTAATCATAGTAGATATTATAGCTTCAATTGATTCAATTATACGGATACCATAAACTATATCTAATAGTGAGAGATAACTAAAATTCTGAGGATACAATATATTGAATGTTTATAATGTAACATTATGATATTTTTTCATGAATTTTACATTAAATATATATTGTGTTGACTATCTAAATTTACACAAAACACCAAAATAAAAAAACATGATAAATTTTATTAAGATAATATATTTAAATTTATGAAAAATATTAATATAGTATTTGATTAAAATATGAAAAAACAATATGAAATATACAAAATGAATTTTTTATTATGTAAATAAGAAAACCAAAAATATAAAATCATTATCATAATTGTTTTAATGGATAACATCAGCCCAATTGAAGAAAATGAAGGAAGAAAAGACATTAAAAATAAAATTGAAATTTATAAATAGAATTAAATGTCATAAATGAATTTAGTGATACTCATAAGGATATATATATGAAAAAAAATATTGTTGTTGGATATTTAAAAATTCAAAATAAATTATTTGTAAATATTGTTACATGATATTTGATCATTGTAAATTCTTGCATTAAATAGATATATTGACGATGTGTAATTGCGTGTAAAAATTTACAAATATTTTTACTTACATATAATTAAAAATGAAAAAAAATATTATATGAATTGATAATATTATATTTTTAAAATATATTATAACATTAGGTGTTACATGTTATTATCATTATTATTTAATAATGATTTTATGTATTTTTAAAAATGAATGAAAAATAAAAATTATAATTTATTATTAAAATTAAATGGTTCAAAGTTGAAATGAAAATTTTGGAATGATATAGTTAAAATTATTTAATGGTAAAAAAATTATATATTTTTAAAAGAACTATTTATTTATTTTTAGTATAATTTTTTCAAAATGAATTAAAATTATTGTAATGAACCATTCAATAGTAGCCCAATGTCAATTACAATATTATTACATTGACATAGATACCTAGGGTTGAATTTCAATGGGATGATAATTCTGGATATTTTGCTGAACAACATACAACCCCAATACCCATTTTACATTTGAAAAAAAATAAAACATAACAATAGAAAATTATCAACATAAATGAATAGCATTTAATGGGTTCATATTCATAAAATTAGGAAAGGAAACAAATAAGGGTGGGATAACATTATCCTTAAGGGTACCATTCAATGAAATCATTAATGAGAAAAAATGCATATTTATCGGGACAAGATAAATAACTAAACACACATTCCATTTAAATAATTAAAATATCATGATTATATAAGGTATAATCAATATGTAAAGGTAAATATATTAACAAATGAAACATTTAATATGTAACATAACTATCATGATATGGTATATTAAACATAGAATGGTGGATAACTGGAAAAAAATCCTCTTAAATAATTTTAATATCATTATTATATATGGAATAATTAATTTTTCAAGGTAAATAATTGAACAACCATTCATGTTAAATAAAATGAAAATCATGAAAAGATAAAGAATAATAAATATAGATATATAAATATATTATCACAAATTCCATTTAATCATTAACCTTACTATAATGATTATATAAGGAATAATAAATACCTAAATGTAGACAATTGTAAACACATTCCATTTTATTAATAAATAGAGATTGAAATGCAATTACATATAATATTATTGTGAATATTTGATGTATAATAATAAAAAAAATCTTTATTATGGTAATGATTAATTATTATACTTAATAATCTTAGGCATAACAACACCTCTAATGTCAATACCTTTCATAATATTTTTTAAAATAATTGGGTAAGCGTAATCCAGAAACCAATTTAACTAATGCTATATAACTGATTAATCACGTGATAAATTATATAAATCAATGCGATATCAATAACTAGGAACCAACCCAATATTATTCTCAAACTAATTACATATATTTAAAGTATTTATATAATAAAAAAATATATGAATTATCAATAATTTTAGTCTCAACATCAGAATACAAATTAACATAAATTTTCCATGTTAATAAAAAAATATTACAACTAATCCCCATATGTAATAATTGAATAAGATTAATGAAATAATCATATAAATCCTAAAAATATATTTATATTTAATTTAAATTAATGTCCAAATAAAATTTTACCACAATAAAGTGATTCTTTTAATGGAAGATAATCAATCACCGTCAAAAGTGAGATTGTACAATAATTCTTTAATAAACGGTAACATGTATAATATAAAATCTTGAATAATAAAAATGGTGAAAAAACATTAATAATAAGGAATAATTTTTAGTCATTTAAAATACATAAATGGAGTAAAAGATAGACCACATAATGATTAATAGGTGCATATGAACAAATATTTATCAATGAAATTTAAATTGAGACAAAATCCATTAAGATGATCTTACCATTTATATGAGGATTAATCAACGGTACTGTTAAATGTATAAAATTTAAATGCATTAAATAAAGTAAAGACAAAATAATATTATCATAATTAATTAGACACATAATCTTAAAATAGCAAAGAATATTAATAAGTAATTTAAACCATTAGAGGGAAACATAGTTTGTAAATTTATAACCACTTGATAAATTTCATGTTAAACGCATTAGATGAAATAAGTAAAATATAAAAATAATATTCTGAGAATTATTAAATTTTATAGATCTTATGTAAAAATGTTTATTATATATATCATATAAAAGAAATTAGGTACATAACATTTCAATTTTCCTATGTGATGGAAAATTAAGATGAAGGGTCGTACCACACTCTTCAATTTGGTTAAAGATGATTTAACCACCTATATAATTGATTCATTCATTTTATTAAATTATAAAATAAGGGTATCCATATTTATAATATCATATTGGATATTATTATAACATTTCACACCTAGTTTTTTAATATTATTTAAATATGTAATTTTTTGTGGTGTTAATTACTGTGTTTTCTCTTTCATGTTTTGCCTTGATTTTTTTGTTTCATCCACATATAATGTAGTTCCATAATAATATTACATATATTAATGTTATAAATATCATATTTAATCATTATATAAATATTTATAATCATTCTTTTTGGTTGGACATGGACGATGAATCACATCCCTTCATGGAGATGGTATGATGTACGTATAGAGAATCATCGATATCATTCCTTTAATAGATTAACAATTTATAATGTGGATGAAATATTATGTCTACATATTACTCATAATTATATATATAGATATCATATATATTGAATAATTTTAACATTATTTATTTCTATGTAATTATTTTTTGGATGATGATTCACATCCCTTCTTAAGGCAGTGTTTTGTCGTACACAAGATGGGCATTATCATATTTTAAATGGTATAGAAAAATAAAATGATTATGTGATCTCAAAATTCAACAATTTTATAATATATTAAATTTCATATACTTTTATTAAATAAAATATTATATCCATATTTTAAATGTGGTGATAGAAAATGTATTTCATCAGTTCACGAGGAGATAGTTCTTTATACCTGTGATTGATAGTTTTAGTTCATATTTAACGAAAGTGAAGATATATATTTTTTATTCAAAAAAATAAAAAAATATAAATAGATTTCATATATATAGGTAATTTTTGAATTTATTTTTATAAATAAAATATTTAGAATTTGTTAGAAGAAACAAGATAAAAAATGCTAGTTTTATAATGTTACATAATCTATTGAAAAATTGTTTTGGGTTGAACCAAAATCAATCCTTGGATAGGTTTTTGATCATACCCGTCAATCTAGAATATTATGAAAGGAGTATGTAAATTATTTAGGATATTTTGGTAAAAAAATATTTTTATGTTTGAATATGATAGGATATGTTGTGACCTTTTATAAGTGATAGAGGTGAAACACATGAATATTTTGAAATGTATCAATATCACCAACCATTTTAAAATGGAAGAAGACTTATAGATACTTCATTATTGGTCCTTGGATGAGTAAATGTATATATAATTAAATAAAATAGATTATGGAAATGTTCTAAGATAATTTTATTTTTATATGTTTAGTTAAACCCCATTTTAAATAGCTTTTTACCATAACCACAACAATTATTTTTTATTACATTTACATTTCATTATGGTCAAGAATTTTTTTACCTTATTAGATAATATAAAATATTTTTATTACAAATATATAATAGCATTTTGTTAAAAATAATAATAAAATTGGATCAATACAAATTAAAATTAAATTCCCATAAGAAATGAGAAAGTGGGATTCCATATAGGAAATTCTCTCAAGTATATAATATTTTAATATCACAATTCAACATGAATTTGTTTTACAAAGAACTATATTTTTTGAATTGTAATATATTTTAAATTTTTTTTCTTTAATGAAAATTTAAAATATATTTTCACATTGGATAATATTGAGGATAAAAATTAGTTTTCAATAAAGACCATTTCACCATTCATAAAAAATGCAACATTTTAGAAAAAAACAAAAAACACAATACTAATATCATTATGATATAAATACGTAAAAAATGAATTTTGTTTTTTAAATTTTATTTTCTATGAATATTTAAATTTAATTTTAAAATTAGTACTCCGAACATGATGAAATATTTTACATTGAAAAATACAGTTTTTTCAAAAACATCCATTTTTCATTCAATTAAATATATTTTTTTAACAACAGATAACAAATTAATTTTATTTGAAAATTATGAAACCATGTATGTTTCATAGTTTACTTTTAAATATTCATACATAGATATTTAATGACTACATCATAATTTAATTTCATTTTATTTTTCATTTAGACTATGGGTTGTGTTTATCACTACCTATCAAAGAGATTAAATTTTAAAAAAGTAAGTACTAATATTCAAATTTTTGGTGTCATGTTGCATAATCTATAGAATAATATTACATTCTATTATAATTATTTATTATTATATTCTCCACAAATTAAAAAAATTTCCCTTACTCTTTGGTATTGTTCTCAGAAATAATGGGCTTGATATTCAAAAATTTAATAATTGAAAACCATCATCCTAAAAAGGGTTAATAAAATATCACAATCATATGATAAAAAAATAATTACAATCATGAATTTTAATAAATTTTATATAGGTTTTTAATAACAATAAAATTGGAGGAATATGAATATTCGGACATTGAGGAAGAATATGAAATGTTATATAGAGCAATAAATATCAATGATCACTATAAATTTAACGATAAATTAATAGTTTAGGACTTCAAAACCATAAAAATGTGATGATTAAAAAGAAAATTTTATTCATGACTTATGAATGTAATAGGATAATATTTTTATATATTTCATTTACCTAATGTTGAAGAATTATTTTATTATCTAGGAATATATGAAAATATAATTTCTTGATTTTTTTATATTTCATAAGAACAATTTCAACTATTTTTTTTGATTTAATAAATTTCAACCTCATATATTACTCCATGAAATAAACATCCAACATTAATTATTACTCATCAGAAAAGAAAAAAAAACTTTTAATAGATTTTATGTTCAATAAAATATTGATAATACATTCTACCCATTTCTAAATATTTTTTAAAACTGATATGTATTTCATAAGTTATAAATATCTAAATATCAAAACTAAAAACACATTTTCTTTATTAATATTTATTCATAATAATGATTTTGTATGGAAATAAAATATTTACTATAACATCATGTAAGTTAGTTTTTGGCCTTAAATTTATTTAATTCCATAATTATAGTTTCATGCCTCATGGACGTGATGGATGGGACGAGTTCTCACTCAGTATGTAGGTTGACATTTTTCTAAAACCACATTTATATAATTCAGATAACATTCCCAAATAATGATGACCCAAAATTACTACAACATCAAATATTATATAATCATCAACATTAACTAATACCATTAACCTCATGTCTAAAAAAATATAACGGAATTATTCCTAGAATAAAATTTTGAAATACATATCCAATGTGGGGTGTTAATATTTTTTTCAGAAAATATCCTTATTTATGTTATATTAATTATTATTTTTTAATATGTCTGTTTAATAAGTTGGACTTATGATAAACCTTACACTGAGAAACACATGATGGTAACTATAACTACAATGTTAAAGATGGTATGTATTCATATAAAATTTTACACAATCCATAGATTTTTCATGATTAATTAAACCAAAATACCATATCTAAAAAACTATTATAAAATATAATTCATGAATCCCAATACATGAATAATTCAGCCATTTTTTTAAACAAAACATTTTCATGGTTCTATGGTATAATATTTAGAAGTGGGAGTTGGAAGAGATATTTCCAAGGTTAGACATATTTAATAAAATAAATTAAAAAAATATAACTCTTAGATTAAATTTATTTCGTTCAATTGTACTCTTTGTTTTTCATCCAAAATTAATTTCATTATGGACTTTTTCCACACATAATAATATTTCCTATTCCGTTGAGAAAATTATTGGGTGTCTCTTATATATATGATAACAAGTTGTGAATCAAACCATCTTTCTTCCCCAATAACCATAATTTGATCTCTTACAGAACATCATTCAATTCATATATGAGGATCCCAAGAGTTGGTGAAGGAATAAGTTGTTAATCATATTTCATGATAAATTGCTAGGAATAATCATTGTATCTTTTAATCCATTAATTATCGCTTTTAGTTTCTAATAGTAACCCCATTATTCATATGTTCAATGTTTACATGATTAATTTAGGTTCCATCATTATAAAAAATGATACAATTTTGTGTAAGCAGCAATATTGTCATAGTAAACCACATAATCCAAAAAAATCATTTATAGGATGTCTAAATGTTTACACCTTATTTTAAACCTACAAAACCATAGGTTTAACCGGGTTTATTAATTGACAAAATCTATTTGAATCATTCATAATGGATAATATGTATATTTCTATTATATAATATTTATACAATAGTTGTTTCATCATTGGTGTCTAATAAAGACCTTTGTTGGGTTATAGGTAACAGTTGAGTCAAGATCAATGTTCTTTTTTTGGAGTTATTACCCCTAATTACAACATTACCAGAACCACGTTGTTTTATATTATTCAGATAGAGAACTATTTTTTATAAAACCCAAATAATCTCTACCTGACCCAAAATTTTGGAAATTCTTCTATACATATCCATAATGTCTATTATTGGGTAATGTTACCTAATCTGTTTTTTTGTAAATATAGTCCCAATAGTTTCTACTAAACATCCTATGATACTAACTATAATGAGATCATACCTAGAAACATAGAACTTGTGTCCTCTTTATTATCTTTAAATTATATACAAAGAATCACATCCCATAGATAATATAATTTACTATTCTGGAACAACTCTATACATTCATGATAATTGTAATACATTTGAATAGTTTTTTTAGAATATAACTATTCCCTATAGAATATACAAGAATATCATTAATAATAAACTTATTATATTCCTAGGAATGGAAGAAGAAGATGGGTAAGATCAAATTCTCTTGAAGGGTTACACACAATGAATGGAATCACGTGAAAATAGAGAACATTCAACCTTTAAAGATAAATAACATAACACGTATTATATTTTAATAATTTCTAAATCATGATTATATTTGGAATAATTAATATAGAAGGTAAATATATGAAACAAATTAACACAAAATCAATAACTTGACTATCATTATAACATAATGCATAATCAAAATTCCATGGTAAACTACATAACAGAAATTCCATTTTAATAATTCTACTATCATTGAAAAATAATTAATATTCAATTTGAATTATTAAATAGTTATACACACATTTGATTTATATAATTTTTAAATCATGATATGATAGGGAATACTCTATATAGAATTTTAAATAACTAAAAACACATTCCATTTTAATAATATTGATGTCATGATATTATAATGGATTTTTTATTCAAAAATTTGAATGCTTTCACATGAAGATTAGTTGTGTTTGATTGATGGTAGAAGTCCACTAATTTTTTCTAAATTACCAATTTGATGTAATACAAACACCCAATAGTTCTCAAATCCATGAAAAGTCACAAACTGACGTTCAAAATTAATATAGTCAATTGGGATTACAACCTAAGAATGATTATTAACTCACATTGATCATCGATATAGGTTTTTATTCTCAATGTACATTTTAGGGGGAATTATTTCTTATTTTATAAATCTATTATATATTTGTAACATTTTCATGAAATCCATCCTAATTTATTATATTCTAATGGATTCCAAAATTCCAATCACTGGATCAGGACTATTGATATGAGGGAATAACTATGAGTGTCACCATTTATCAATTATTCAATTCTTCTTTGATGATTATTTTAGTTTATATCCATGTTAAAAAACTATTGTGTTTTTCACTATCGATGGAAGAACATGGTGTATTGGATATGGGATTGAACATCTATATTGAATCCTATATATCCTTTTATAATATGAATCAAAACCTATATATTTCATTGGACATAGTTTATGGATATTTGATAGGACTATTGTATATAATATAACATCATGCAGATGGGATGAATATATTTGAAATGAACATTAAGTAGATTAATAAATATCATGATAATATAGGAATAACATTGTATGATGTTTAGGTTAATGGTTTCTGTATCCCAAAATATTTGACAATAGGGGTCTTTAGAGGGAGTTATACATATAAGGATTCCCCAAATTTCAACATTGATAATACGAACCTTTGAGTGAATCTGATATATAACCATAATTAAATATCATATGAGGGACAACACTCACAAAATTTTTATAATGGTATGGTTAAAGTATTTTTATAGTTTCTAATACAATACATATATGCTCAATGTGAGAATCCGAAGAAAGCTGAAGATTGGAAACATCAGATGATTGAAATTTTTTACAAGGCCTATATATTAAATGTTCACATAAAGAGCTATGATTACCAATCATGTAGAGATGATGGTGTGGAGATCATGATATAGAGACAATTCATATGTATATTTTTTATTTCAACAATTAGAATCTTTGTAGTTCGAATCGTCAATAACCCGCTAATGGGTTTAATGTACAAGGGGCAACGAATTGGGGTTTATACAAAAGAGGATTAGTATGTATAAACCCATGTCACATATAATGATAGATGAATATGTTCGATATAATCCTATGATAATTTCGATTCTAGGATCCAAGTTAATTTGAATATGGGGTGAATTAGACAATGATGTTTTCTTATTATAATTGTTTATTTAGAGAGATATCATACATTTCTTATTTGGTCAATAACAAAACTTCTCTTAGTTTAATTATTTATTATACCCCTTATGGGTTATAATGAGATATTATCATTCGGAATATTTTTATATCAATATGTAATAGTATCATTACATACTCATAATATGATGGATTCCTATGTTACATATTAATTCTTGATCCACTAGTGTATAAAGAGTAATGATGTCCATGAACTTTCTATCAAATATATTGGTAATGATACAGAGGCCCATTTCAGATTTGGGAATGAAGACTATCATCTAAGTTCAAAACAATAAAAAATTAAGAGAACACCTCTTATAAATGGTAACATAGTTAAAGGTTTGTTGATGAGGTTTTAAATAGTGTGGGTAAAAGTGTGTCTACCATAGATGTTTTAAATACCCTATGGTGCCTTCTTTAATATCCAATGTGTTTTCCAGACATATGTTTAGTGTCTTCCTTATAAGTTCTTATTTTCTTCCCAAAATGTCACGTGTTCATTATTGACATGTTGTGAGTGTCTTAAAGAAAGAGATGACATGTCCTAGGGTGTTTCACATGATCAAATCTAAATATTTCAAATGAATATGGAATGAAAAGGATAAGATATCATGGTTTTATTCAAGATGAAGGAACATATTTATAGGGATGTTTGCACGATGAAGACCAATATGTCTATGGGGATTTTACCTATCCACATATGACATGTACAAGGATACTCTATGATAAGTATGACATTTATGAGGTTCATCACATGTAAAATGCAGACATGTCCAAGGATAGTCAATTGATCAAGGTTGACATGTTCCCGGTGTTTCCACATTATCAAAATTGTCTTTATTGGGATCTATTTGCATGATCAAAATTGTGCTCTTGATTTTTCCTCATGGGATCAATTTACATGGTCTAGAATGATTTCATGTGATGATGATGACTTGTTTGGGATTTCATCTAATTATGAATGTCATTTACTTGTTTTTTCAATATGAAAACATATAATACACCTAAAGATATTTTTGAGACTATGAAAATTATACATTGTGTGATTCCATATATTGATGTTATTGAAATTAATTTTTGATATTTATTTAATATATTAAATTAATTCCTAAAAAATATTCCACAAAAGTGGAATAAAAACTAAATAGAGGCCTATATCATAAATATAAAGATACATTTGACTTTAGAGCACGTGTTTTCACTAGGTGTGAAATAATATTTTCCAGTATGGGGTGTTTGGGAATAATTAATCACTCGTGAATTGTCAAAATAAAATAAATTATTAATTCATTATATTATATTATATCAGAGTTATCCTAGCTTTGTTTCTGTATAAATAAAAAAATATTTGTGAATCAAAGGGCGGGCCTCATAACATTAGAGATCTATAGGAACTATTGGATGAGATTCCATAGGTGAAAGACAACTTGATCAACGAGAAATAACTTTAGGGAAATGAAATTCAATGACATCTCTTATTAAAATGTGGCATATTCATCCCTCATATGTGTCGATCCCAAATTGAAGCATATTGTTGATTTATATGGATTATTTACCCAATTATTATTACTATGGTGAACATGAATCAATCAACAGACATATTATTTCATGGATCGATCACATTATGGGATGGTTTTTTTAATTGATTTAATTTGGAAATTTATTCATATCATTTTTTAATAATTTAACCTTTTAATGGAAATTAATTGATTCATATCATACATAATAGTCATTTATTCCTTTTTGTCTCTTGTATTTATCCCACCATTCTAGTTTGATCATTTTTTATATTCATTTTGACTTGTGGTTTGACCAAAATACAATGAAATTAACCATTACACATGTGTTTCATGGAAAATTGGTTCTATATTTTAGATCCATGATCATGATTAATTTGGATTCATTAGAATATAGAAGATGCAGAATATTTTATGGACTTGGACAAACCTGATCATTATGATTGTTGGTGTGCGGTGAGGGATGAGCCATAAGATATTTTTTTGAATGAATTTGACGATAAGATTCCAATGACTGCTAAAGTCTCGATTCAGATAATGGATTTCCATTCATTATATCATGGATAAGGGATGGATATAGGGCCAATTGAGTGACTAAATATGTAGGATTTAGATCTAGGATTTTGGAAAATCCTGATATAAATGTTGTGTAATCAAAAAATATATATATATGGGACACCTAGTGAGGTGATAAGGTATCCATGAAATGTTAAGGATTACATGGAGTGTATCCCCTCACATAGAACATGGAGTATATCACATAGGGTACACAACAATCCAACCATGGACACAACAAGGAATATATTAACAAACACATTACTGTGAGTAGACACACTTGGACATGTCAAATACATAAGCATGCACACACACACAGACATGTATTTTTGTACATGGTAAGAACCCAAAAAATATGGGATGCATGTTATACTATTTTTACATGTTTTTTACTCCATCAATGTTTTCATTGAGTACTTTTACTATTTAGACTGGAAGATATTCATTATGGTGTGTTCTCTTGATCCATTTACCCGAGGGATAGTATGGAACATAACCAACATAGAGGATAAAGATCCCTTCAGTGTCACATCTTTTATGGCATTTTTAGAATACTATGATGAGGCCAATATTGAGATATTATATCCCCAAATATCCATAGGATGATTTCCTATTATAATAATAAACAACACTACATTAGCATCAATCCTCTACTTAGTGGCTTATTCCAAATCGAGTTGTTTGTATGCCCCCAAACATTGTGTGTGATCCTTACACGTGTATCATTATATTCATTAATTACACCATATAAAACTTATAGATGTACCTATAGATTTTTACATTAGGGAGGGACTCCATTAGTGCATATATAACACTAGAGTTCTTCTCTTCATAGTGAGTTCTATGTGGAACAGTCAAGAAGAATTTCTATAACAGAATTAACTTTTCTAATATACAATGGTAATACATGTCTTTTTTCAGTATATCAATACATTCCTATATATATTCTATAGATATATTCCAATGAATATCTAACTGTTATTTATATTGATAAATGATAAGTGACTTTGGGGTGTCCCATATGGTATTTATATACTCACACTGATAAAAGCTTTTCCTAAACATGTCTTGTATGTTATTAACAGCAGATCATTGGATGGGGTTATATATAGATTATGTACAAGGGTATCAGAGTGATTCAAAGTTATAGAGGTGAATTTTTTTAATTTACCATAATATAATTACCCCTCTATGCTCTAATGTCGGACTTCTTGTCTGAATATTTTTGGTATGATTGTATTTGGCCCTTTTTGATTTGAAGTACTTTTTCCAACTATATTTTATAGATTTAGAAGTTTGAATTCATTTTTTATTAGTTCATTTACATTCCATAATTTTTTTACTTGGATATGTTTGTGTGTGTATGTTTATATTAGGAAAATGAATCACATGTGAGTGATATGCCTACTTGGTGCTAGTGGCCAACTTCTAGCCAATTAAAGGCTATCTTAGGGATTTTTAGCACATTTCCCTTTGAGAAAAAAACATAAAAAAATGGTAACATGTGATATTTTTTCTATATTAGTGATAAAGTTATTCATATTGGATTGTGATGAAAGTTTCTTGTTTTTAGAGTTCAGTTATCAGGCCAGGGACTCTAATGGGGGGGGGTGTGAAACCAACATATCCATACTCTACAACTCTGATAACCTGATTGTGAATCAATACATAAGTACACTAGTTTCCCAAAAAACAATCGTACATGCATCATATATAGTTTTTTATGGTTTTTAGGTCCAACTTCAATCAACTATATATATATACAAATTAACTATGACAAATATTTTCTATCTTACTTTACATCTACGACATATTCCTTCTCTAATTCCATATTACAATGATTATGATGATCCCCTTTGTATCATCCCAAGTAAATAATGATCACTAAATTTTCATAATTATAAATAGTTGTGAATTAAATATTAATTTTACTTTAAATGGGTTGTTATGTTCGATGGCGTACCCAATACACAACGATGGGTTTCTTTGAAATCTTACGTTGCCTATAAGGATGAGTCATACTAAAAAAATAATAATATAATATTATTATTATAAATTTTAGTAAATTCCTAGAATTTGTAATGGTGATAATGAACATACGTAGATACAATATAATTATACTTTTCTATTAATTGTTTTGACATTTATCCAATAAAAGTCAGAGGCTTAAAATTTGAATGAATCTAGTTTAAGCCCAGTTTACTTTAAAAGGTTTATTTACCACATTTTGACGGAAAACCCTTTTTAAAACAATTTTAGGTCACATTAATATGTTCTATTTGACAAAATAAAATTCTTTTTTGGAATCTTGATATAAAAATGCACATTTTCTAAAAGTTTGGTATTTTTCTTAAGAAATTCAATTTTTGATGAATAGTTAAAAATACTGTATTTTAATTGAAAACTACCTTTTAATATAATTTATTAATATGGTTAGATTACATTTTATTTGGTTTTAATGTTCACATAGATTATATTTTTATTATTTAATCAAATTTTGGACATTTTATGTAATTTCACTTTGAAATTGGGCATAAACAAGTGTCAATCATTTGATGGTTGTTGTTTCTTAAAAAACACAATTTTTATTTTCACAACATGAATTAATTTTATATTAATTAATCCCACTTCTATGTTCTGAATTTGTTAAAATAGAAATCATTTTTGAATTATGAATATCAAATATAGCTTCAGATGAATTATTTTTATTTTTCTGAAAAACAACCTTTTCTGATGAATAGTGAAAGCACTAAGTAGTAGTTTAAAACTGACATTTTCATTTAAATAAAATTTTACCACTCATATGAATTGAATTCCAAAAATACAACATACATGGTTGTTATTATGAAGTAATATTTGGATCAATAATATGAAAATAATTTTAAGGGAATAGTAACTATTGACTTTTATTTACCACGATTAAATGTAAATAGAGAAATTCAAGATAAAAAAGAATATAATAATACTAAAACATTTCATTAAAACATACCCTAACCTTATTGGAAGAGTCATCGGAGACCACGGGAATCCTTCTTACTATTTTGGGACCCCATATAGCCACTTAATAGTTATAATGACACTTTATTTTAATTAATATAAGGTAATGGAAGAAATGACATAATGAAATATCTTTTAGTAAATTAATTTTTACATTGAGATATGTAAGTTATATTTTTGACTGTATATATTATTTGGAATGCTAATATGATTTCCCACATCCTTATATTTTTTATATAATTTCTAGACATCAAATAAATTAAATTATTTGTGACAAAATAATAATGTAATGTTTCCCTCATTAATAAATGATTTTTAAAAATAATATATAAAGATTAAAAAAAAATCCAAAACCAGTAAAATTCGTATTATATTACTTTATTAAAACCAAGATCCATTCTACCTTTAACTTTAATAAGTTTTTAATCTTTATAAATATAAAATCATTATGTAATAAAATAATATTTTCACAGTTTTCTAAAGAGCCTATCCTCCCCCATATTAAAAGCCCTCACCTATAGCCCATTCCTCACACATCTCAATCACCTTGGATCATCCAAATCATGACCAAATAATCTCTCAAGCTCCATATCTTATTCCTAGACGCCTTAAAAATGTCAAAAGGCACTTCAAGTAGTCCTTTTCATTCAATGCAAAGGGTGTTACCTGAATTAATGGTAATAGTTTCTCTTGAATTTTTTTCTTTTATTTTACTTCTACAACCCCTAAACTCTTTTTATTCATTTTTTTTAATAACACAAGTATTGTTAATATACTAGGATCATTTTATGAGATGTATTCAAACATAACATACACAAACCTCCATATAATGGCTAATGAACATATTGTTTCTGTGGATGGAAAATTAACGCCTCACAAAAGGATGATTGTTCAATTATCTCCTACCACCTCTCATGGTGGCCATTATGATGGCACTGTATTTATATATGACAAAAAAAATGTTTATGTTTTTATTATTCTTCTTTATTTTTGATTTATAGCCTAAAAAATGGTCTTATTATGGATAAGCGTGATAATTTCTTTTTAGGAAGTGCGGACTACTGCCCCATCCAAGTGATATGGCTCATTAATGCCATATGTGGGACATATAACAGATGGATTTAATGATATTATATATGATATTATACTGTAATTCTAATATAACTATTCATATTTATGTTTTAATTCCATTAAAATAAGAAATAGAAATGAAAGTAGCGTTCATCTGTACATACGGCTTACCGTCTCCATGAATGGTCCATTTCATTTATTACCTCCAAATATTATGTAGTATTATAAATACATGTATATACTATATATATATAATATATATGAAATCTAAATCAGTAATATAATTCTTTATATAATGAACTTTTGACCACATGAATAACTTAAAATTATAAGAAGTCCATTTTTAACTTAATTACCAACTATCGAAAAAACGACCAATATTAACATAAATGATTACATAATGTGTATAAAATCAATATATGTTATATAAAAGGAATAATAAACATGATAAATATTCTTAAGAATGTATAAATTAACATTAGTTTATTATTCAGGAGATTAAATAGAGAACTGGTCATGTCAGACACGAGGTAAGGGAATTCGTCTCAATCTCCTTTCATTGAGGAATATTTTGTTTTATAAAATAAATCCTTTTATATGATGTATAAAAAACAATTACTATTCATTCCATTAAAATGGATTCTTTTTCAATGAGGTATTTTATGAAATGAAAAAAATTTATTTTAACGTACGTGGTGACAACGACCTTTCTGCCGCCGCGAGTATTATTTGATCATTGGATTCAATAAAAATTTGTAATGTTTTTTGAAATGAAATTAAATAAAATATACTATTTTACATATTTTTGTATTAAAATTGTTTTTGAGAATGGATTTATTATTTAAATATCTTATTCAATATATAGAAATCATAAATTGTGTTGGCAATGTTGGAATGTTATCTTTCCTTTATATTTGGATTATATGTTATCAATAATTTATGGTTCATGGTCATTGTTATGTATATGGGTGGTTCTGTGGTAAACCTAAGATGGATGAACCCTTGATAGATCTCCAATCCAGTGGGTAACGTGATGGAGGTAAACGTGAATGTTTCTTCTAAGAGATATAGAGAATATATTGTGATGGGTATTCCCAACATAACTCCCTATGTGTGTAACACCTGAGACTTTTATGTTATATAAATCATCAAAGGAATCTTTTTCTACACAATACTTGCTTGGCTTGCTTTACACGCAATCGCGACCTTCCTCGATAGCTTGCGTCGCACGCAATACCGAGTTTCACTAAACAACAATATGCTATTAAAACTAGCCGTTATGAATAGTAATAACCACTTTTTGAAATTTTATAAATTTTATTTTTCAAAATGGACTTCATTTTTGGACTCAGAATATCGAAATTAGCCTAGGGTGAAATTTTGGTATTTTTCTTAAAAATTTCAATTTT
Source organism: Viscum album (assembly GCA_963277665.1). Classification (NCBI taxonomy): domain Eukaryota; kingdom Viridiplantae; phylum Streptophyta; class Magnoliopsida; order Santalales; family Viscaceae; genus Viscum; species Viscum album. The sequence continues at coordinate 2,100,832,240 of OY728140.1, read as the reverse complement.
TGATGAATAGTGAAACCACTAAGTGGTAGGTTAAAAACTGAATTTTGCATAAAACTTAATTTTACCACTTCTGTGAATGGAATTTCGAAAATCCGACAGACACGGTTGATATCAGTAAGTAAAATGTGGTTCAATGAGATAAAAATAATTTTTTGATGAATAGTAACTTTTTACTTTTTTTTACCGCGGTTAATAGTAAATAGGGTAACTAAGGGTAAATATGATATTAATATTACCCTAACACATGTCCTAATTCTATTGGACAAGTGTAATTCGACCAAAAACAAAATTAGGAATAAAATATGACCATTTAGGCCCACATGGATTAGATTAGGACATTTATTATTAATTTATTTAAAGAAGGGTTAAAATAGTTAAAATCAAAGTTTAATAAGTAAATCATTTTTAATATGGGGTTATACATAATATAAATTCAATTTTAAATATTCATTAGAAATCTAAAAAGATTTCCTACATGATGATATTTTATTTGTAATTTTTAGACATCAAATAATTTAATTTATTTATGACACAAAGATGATGCAGTAATTATCTTATTAATGAAATATTGACATAATTGATAATATAAATACCAAAATAAATGTAATTTAAGACTTTTTATGAATTCCACTAATATTCTAGGTTACTATGATATATTAGTGTTGATTTAATCAACTTGGTTCGAACATATAATTCTGTTATGACTTTCAAAAAAATCATATATCAAATAGTGTCAAAATTGACACAAAATAGTTTTTAAATCACATATTATATTATTAATTGTTATTTTATTCCTAAAAATCTATGGTTCGGCCAAATGACTTATATAAAGATATATATATTAATAATAAACAATTTGGGGTTCGTTTGGGATGTTATAGTAAGTGTATTAACCATATAGTGAAAGAAAACAAAAAGACACGGTAAAAGTTAAATTAATTAACTTAGAGTTAAATCTAATTGATAAGGTTAAAATAATACCCTAAACTTGTTTAAATCCTATTGGTTGATAGGATTGCGACCCATCCTCACTTTATCTTCGAAATAAGACCCCTTGGAACCATTATAAACCGATTTTGACTTTAATATAAAATAATATTTTGAGATATTCCTAAGGTGCCCCTCTCCTCCCTTATAAAAGGGCACCTCCTCCCCCTCCTCCTCACACCAATTTGAGCACTCAAGCTCGGCCAACCCCTGCCATTTTCTCCTCTCCACTTCCCTAGAATAATCCTAGAGGTCCTGGTCTTCTCCAAAGTCCAATCTTAGATCCTTAAGTGGAGGATTCAAAGAGGCGTTCCAAAGAAGAGGTAATATCCATTACCGATCTTTTCAATTTCTTTCTTCTTCAACTTCTTCTTATTTAGTTGTTTCAAGATAAAGTAATAACATCAGTATTACTTACATACTGATATGTTATTATAAATATGAAACAACCCTAATTCACCTTCTATCCATCCTACGGAAAAATGAAATCACCGCGCGTGCGTACATACGGAATACCGTCTCCACGCCGTGGTGTAATCTATTTTCCACCATCACCTTACAAGGATGGGTATAATGGTGTAATGAGTAACTATATATTATTATTATGAAGTAATATTGATACTGAAATAATATATATATACTCCAATACAATTCCACGATCATAGGAACGATATCATCACTCGTGCGTACGTACGGAATACCGTCTCCACGATGTGATGCGACTCATTCTACATGATCTTCATTTCATAATGATTATATAAATGAATTGAATGAATGAATATGGTATATACTACAATAATACCATTCTGTAAATGAATTATCTATAACCTAAAGATAAGAATAAGAATTTATTCGACAAAACACGCATAAGAACAAAAAGTTATAAAGACCCGAGTAACAAGTAACAATGAAATATTACTAACAAGAAGCTAATAATATGACCATATATGATATCATATCAATATGTACGATTCTGGAATAAGTCAATAACATTATTTAAACCATTATACAGGAGCTTCGGACACGAACAAAGCAAATCGGACCTAAGGTAAGGGAAATATCACAATCTCATTTTTATCTGAGATTGTTTATTCATAAGTATTTACTGGGGTGTATTTTATCATCCACATCCATGTTTCATCAATATGTAATATTATTTCCATCCACCTACAATTTTTTAAATCCATTTTTACCCTTTGGTGAGTTTTTAGTAATATCTATGAAAGGAATCTTTTGTCATACGAGGTACTTTTTGACTTTTCCGACAAAAGTACGAAGAATGTTTTTTTTAACTTATACAGCATGAATGGATTTTTAAAACATTGTTTCCAAGAAGCTTCCTTTACAAGTTTTCAAGTTTATTTTTAATCAACTTCTTTTATTTTAAAGTTGTATGAAATGTTATGAAAGGAAAAATGTTTTTGAAGAAGAAAGGATATTTTCCTCAAGAATGGAGTTCAAGTGTTTTATCAAAATTATTTTCCATCTAAGATAATAAAGGGTTCTGTTTTTATCCCTATTATTAAATTGATTTGTTCATGTTGTGATGGAATTATGAATTCCATTATCTTATATGAATTGATTTATGATGTCATGATGTTTCAAGAATCCCATTTTTGTTACATGTGTTATGCGATGATGTATGTTTTATGATTATGTGGCACACATAAGAAAGGATTCATTATAAGATGGGTGGGACCTATATCTCCCTCCAATGCATTGGGTAAAGATTTTATATCTCATGAGATAGACATGGCTGGAACGGAAGGTTATTTCGGTTCAGTGATACAGGACTGAAACGAGGAGTGAACTCGGTTCAGAAAGGGACATTGTCCACTAAGATAGTCTTGGCAATGAGTCATGACTAACAAGAAATGATTTTCCATGATTATGTGTGCATGCCACAAAGTTTCAAGTTTTATGTTATGATTATGGGGATCTCATTTTCACTTCTATGAATTATTCCATGATAAGATATTATGATCTCTTTTGCAGGTTTTGATTTTCAAAAAGATATGATATGATTTTTATTTCCTTTATTTGCCCTTGCTGAGCATTTGAGCTCACCCTTTTATGTTTTCTTTTCCCCAGGTCAGGAAGACGGATATTAAGTAGAATATGCTAAAAGGGACCCTAGATATGATGAAATAAATGGGAGACACTGTAGAAGATTTATGAACCAGTTGTTTATGTTTCCCAGTTTCTAAAGACACTATACCTATACGGTCCTTTGTGGTTTTGTCATATGTTGTAATAAGTGTGCTTCAATTTTGAAGTATTAACAATGTATGTAAAGTATGGGTCGTTATAGTTGGTATCAGAGGAAATGTATAGTCAACCTTTGGAAACTAGGATGTGAAAGCCTTAGTAAGAATCCTAAGGATAAGTCTAAGCATAGAACACAATCTTAGTGTTTTAGAAATGGCCTTGAATAACCTAGGATAAGACCTTAAGCATGAAAATTTTATTCTTGAATTATGTGGTTTCCTATTATAATTAGTGTTGCTCACACTATTCTTCTTGGTTTTAGTCAATGGCTGGAACCCGAAGGAACCGTGATAATGCGGAATGCGATGGGCAATGCAATGATTGTCCCCCTGAGCAACCAAACGATATGGGAGCTGGAATGCAAAATCTTGTAGCCATGCTCACACAACTTTCTCAAGCTATGAATCATGCAGGATTTCCAAACGAGCAAAGGAGGGAGCAACATTCTGTTGAATCCTTCATGAGGCAGCGTCCACCTTCTTTCAGCGGGTCTACTGATCCATTAGTTGCTGAACAATGGATTAGTACTACTGAAAAGATATTTTCAGTTCTTCAATGTTCTGAGCATGATAAAGTCATCCTAGCAGTGTATCGTTTGGAAGGAGATGCGGATCAATGGTGGAATCTTGTTAAGAATACGAGGCAAAGGGATAAAATTGAGTCTGTGGAATGGGACGAGTTCAAGAACTTATTTTTCAATAAGTACTTCCCTCGTATTCTCCGAACAATGATGGAGAAAGAGTTTCTTGAACTGAAGCAAAGGGATGATGAATCTGTTGGTACCTATGAAGCAAATTTTACAAGACTTGCAAGTTACGCTTCTGGTATTATTATCCAACCTGAGAGTAAGATCGATCGATTCTTTAGTGGCTTAAAACCAAGTCTTCGAAGGGCGTTAGCCATAAGGGACTTCAATAGCTACGAGGAAATCGTTCGATGTGCTCTCAAATTCGAGATGGAGATTGGAGTAACCCATCAGTCACATGGGTTTGATAAGAAGAGGAAGATGGAATTCAAAGAAAAATCTAAAGAGCACACGGAAAAGAAGATGAGCTTTTCCTTTTGCTCAAAGTGTGGAAAGAAACATGGAGGGAGTTGTCTTAAAGGGACAAGTAAATGTTTTAAATGTGGAAAGGAAGGTCATCGGGCATTTGAATGCCGTGATAATGGGAAGAAGATGTCTAATGATGCAAACAAAGGAAGGGATACACAGAATGAACCTACTACACTTCAATGTTTCAAGTGCAAGGAGATGGGGCATTATGCCAATCAATGCCCAAATCCAAGGGTTGATGATGATGGTCGACCTCAACAAACTCTTAAGGCTAAAGACAAAGGAAAGTCACATGCAATTTCTATCAGCGATGTGGAGTACGATAACGATGTGGTGAAAGGTACACTTACCATCCACTCTAAAGTAGCAAATGTTTTATTTGATTCTGGATCCACCCACTCTTTTATTTCTGAAGACTTTTCTAAGGGTATCACCGTATTAACTCAACAATTAGATGTTGAGTTAGCTGTGACAACACCTAATGGCACATCAATCGCATCAAAAGTTTATAATTCTTCTCCGATCGAAGTTTGTGGGAAAGTGATTCCTGCAAATCTCGTGATCCTTCCTTTAGTGGAATTTTATGTGATTCTTGGCATGGATTGGCTTTCTCTACATGGATCTCATATCGATTTCCAAATAAGGGAAGTCACATTTCATATTCCAGATCAATCTACGATCGTCTATCAATGCAAGGATGAACATAACCTTACAGTGGAAATTTCTTCCATCTTATGGGTATTGATTCCACTAAATGAAGGTTATTTATCTCAAATGGTTGGTGAGAAACTCACGATTAAGAATATGCCCATTGTACGGGAGTTTGATGATGTATTTCCGGAGGAATTTCCGGGTCTTCCACCAAATCGTGAAGTTGAGTTTTCAATAGAACTCGTACCGGGTGCTTTGCCTATTTCAAAGACACCTTATAGAATGGCCCCAATTGAGTTGCAGGAATTGAAGAAGCAACTCCAAGAGAATCTTGATAAGGGATTCATACGCCCTAGTGCGTCACCTTGGGAAGCACCTGTTCTATTTGTTAAGAAGAAAGATGGATCAATGAGACTCTGCATTGATTATCGAGAACTTAACAAGATCACTATCAAGAACAAATATCCTCTCCCACGCATTGATGACTTATTTGACCAACTACACGGAGCTCAATACTTTTCCAAGATTGATCTTCATTCAGGGTATCATCAATTAATGGTCAAAAGGGAGGATATACCAAAGACGGCTTTCCGTACAAGGTATGGACACTATGAATTTATAGTGATGCCATTTGGTCTTACTAATGCCCCTGCTATCTTCATGGATCTAATGAATAGAGTCTTTAGAGACTATCTTGATCAATTTGTGGTAGTCTTTATAGACGATATTCTTGTCTATTCAAAGAGCAAGGAAGAGCATGAAGATCACTTGAGAATTATATTGAAGACCCTGAGAAAGGAGAAGCTTTATGCCAAATTTACCAAGTGTGAATTTTGGCTTCAAAAAGTTGCATTTTTGGGTCATATAATCTCAAAAGAGGGGATATCTGTGGATCCAGCAAAAACAGAGGTTATCGAAAGATGGTCAAGACCAACAACAGTAACTGAGATCCGAAGTTTTCTTGGTTTGTCTGGATATTATTGACGTTTTGTAAAAGATTTTTCACGATTATCTAATCCAATCACCAAGTTGACTCGGAAGGGAGTTAAGTTTGTCTGGACACAGGAATGTGAAGAGAATTTCAAGGAGTTGAAAAGAAGGTTATCCAGTGCACCTGTGCTCACACTGCCTTGTAGTGGAGAAAGGTTTGTGATCTACAGTGATGCATCCAAGAAGGGATTGGGGTGTGTTCTTATGCAAAATGATATGGTGATAGCTTATGCCTCACGACAGTTGAAAATCCATGAGCAAAATTACCCAACACATGATTTGGAGTTGGCTGCCGTAATCTTTGCATTAAAGATTTGGAGGCATTACCTTTATGGTGAAAGGTGTGATATTTATACTGATCATAAAAGTTTAAAGTATATTTTCACACAAAAGGAGTTGAATATGCGTCAAAGAAGATGGTTGGAGCTGATTAAGGATTATGACTGCTCAATCCATTACCACCCTGGGAAAGCAAACAAGGTGGCAGATGCATTAAGTCGACAAGACCATGCTAGTTTATCCATGATGAGGATCACAAAAGATCCAATATTTATGGATTTACAAAGGATGGATCTTGGAATTATAATGGAAGGGGAAAAATCTTATCTTTCTCAAATGAATGTTCAACCATCTATACATGTGAAGATTAAAGAGGCACAGAAAGAAGATGTCGAGTTACAAAAGAAGGTGAGAAATGTTCCTGAATTCAACCTTGATTGTGATGGGATAATAAAGTTCAAGAATCGGGGTTGTGTTCCTCCCATCCCCGAATTAAAGAAGGAGCTGCTGGATGAGGCTCATAGTTCTTCATTCTCTATTCATCCTGGAAGCACGAAGATGTATAGGGACCTGAAAGAGTACTTCTGGTGGGATGGCATGAAAAGAGATGTTGCTGAATATGTCTCTCGATGCTTGGTTTGTCAACAAGTTAAAGCTGAGAGACAGAAGTCTAAGGGGATGTTACAACCATTACCCATACCCGAATGGAAATGGGAAAACATCACTATGGACTTTGTCATAGGACTTCCTAAAACATCCAAAGGCAATAATGCTATTTGGGTCATAGTTGATCGTCTTACAAAGTATGCACACTTCATTGCTATTAGAGAGGATTTCTCTCTAGATCAGCTTGCCAGGATATATGTAAAGGAAGTGGTAAGATTGCATGGAGTACCACTTTCTATTATATCTGATCGGGATCCGAGATTTACCTCGAAGTTCTGGCGAAGTCTTCAGCATACTCTGGATACAGAGTTGAGTTTCAGCACTGCTTATCATCCCCAGACAGACGGTCAGTCTGAGAGAACAATTCAAACCCTAGAAGATATGTTGAGAGCTTGCTCTATGGATTTCAAAGGAGGTTGGGATCAACACCTACCTTTGGTAGAATTTTATTATAATAATAGCTTTCACTCCAGTATTCAGATGGAACCTTATGAAGCTCCCTATGGAAAGAAATGCAGGACTCCAACTTGCTGGGATGAAGTTGGGGAAAGAAAGCTATTAGGACCTGATCTCGTTCATGAAATGGCAGAAAAGGTCAGATCTATTCAACAACACATAAGAGCAGCTCAGAGTCGACAGAAAAGTTATGCCGACAACCGAAGAAAAGACCTAGAGTTTGAAGTGGGCGATAAAGTGTTCTTACGAATATCTCCCTGGAAGAGGGTTATGAGATTTGGAAAGAAGGGGAAGTTGAGCCCTTGATATATCGGTTCTTTTGAAATACTGGATCGTGTTGGGAAGGTAGCTTACCAATTGGCGCTTCCACCGAATCTCTCTCAAGTTCACGATGTGTTCCATGTATCTCTCCTGAGAAAGTACATACCAGATCCTTCACATGTACTCAGCTCAGAAGTTGTACCGCTGGAGCAAGATCTTTCTTATGAAGAACAGCCGATAGAGATTCTGGATCGTAGCGAAAAAGTCTTACGAAACAAGACCACTCGCTTGGTGAAAGTTTTATGGAGAAACCACCAACTTGAAGAAGCTACATGGGAGCTTGAGGATATGATGAGGGAGAAGTATCCTCATCTGTTTGTTGCAAAGTGACGAATTTCGAGGGCGAAATTCTTTTTAAGGGGGGTAAAATGTAACAACCGAGACTTTTATGTTATATAAATCATCAAAGGAATCTTTTTCTATACAACACTTTCTTGGCTTGCTTTACATGCAATCGCGACCTTCCTCGATAGCTTGCGTCGTACGCAATACCGAGTTTCACTAAACAACAATATGCTATTAAAAGTAGCCGTTATGAATAGTAATAACCACTTTTTGAAATTTTATAAATTTTATTTTTCAAAATGGACTTCATTTTTGGACTCAGAATATCGAAATTAGCCTAGGGTAAAATTTTGGTATTTTTCTGAAAACTTTCAATTTTTGATGAATAGTGAAACCACTAAGTGGTAGGTTAAAAACTGAATTTTGCATAAAACTTAATTTTACCGCTTCTGTGAATGGAATTTCGAAAATCCGACAGACACGGTTGATATCAGTAAGTAAAATGTGGTTCAATGAGATAAAAATAATTTTTTGGTGAATAGTAACTTTTTACTTTTTTTTACCGCGGTTAATAGTAAATAGGGTAACTAAGGGTAAATATGATATTAATATTACCCTAACATATGTCCTAATTCTATTGGACAAGTGTAATTCGACCAAAAACAAACTTAGGAATAAAATATGACCATTTAGGCCCACTTGGATTAGATTAGGACATTTATTATTAATTTATTTAAAGATGGGTTAAAATAGTTAAAATCAATGTTTAATAAGTAAATCATTTTTAATATGGGGTTATACATACGATAAATTCAATTGTAAATATTCATTAGAAAGCTAAAAAGATTTCCTACATGATGATATTTTATTTTTAATTTTTAGACATCAAATAATTTAATTTATTTATGACACAAAGATGATGCAGTAATTATATTATTAATGAAATATTGACATAATTGATAATATAAATACAAAAATAAATGTAATTTAAGACTTTTTATGAATTACACTAATTCTCTAGGTTACTATGATATATTAGTGTTGATTTAATCAACTTGGTTCGAACATATAATTCTGTTATGACTTTAAAAAAAATCATATATCAAATAGTGTCAAAATTGACACAAAATAGTTTTTAAATCAAATATTATATTATTAATTGTTATTTTATTCCTAAAAATCTAAGGTTCGGCCAAATGACTTAGATGAGGATATATATATTAATAATAAACAATTTGGGGTTCGTTTGGCATGTTATAGTAAGTGTATTAACCATATAGTGAAAGAAAAAAAAAGACACGGTAAAAGTTAAATTAATTAACTTAGAGTTAAATCTAATTGATAAGGTTAAAATAATACCCTAAACTTGTTTAAATCATATTGGTTGATAGGATTGCGACCCATCCCCACTTTATCTTCGAAATAAGACCCTTTGGAACCATTATAAACCGATTTTGACTTTAATATAAAATAATATTTTGAGATATTCCTAAGGTGCCCCTCTCCTCCCTTATAAAAGGGAACCTCTTCCCCCTCTTCCTCACACCAATTTGAGCACTCAAGCTCGGCCAACCCCTGCCATTTTCTCCTCTCCACTTCCCTAGAATAATCCTAGAGGTCCTGGTCTTCTCCAAAGACCAATCTTAGTTCCTTAAGTGGAGGATTCAAAGAGGCGTTCCAAAGAAGAGGTAATATCCATTACCGATCTTTTCAATTTCTTTCTTCTTCAACTTATTCTTCTTTAGTTGTTTCATGATAAAGTAATAACATCAGTATTACTTACATACTGATATGTTATTATAAATATGAAACAACCCTAATTCACCTTCTATCCATCCTACGGAAAAATGAAATCACCGCGCGTGCGTACGTATGGAATACCGTCTCCACGCCGTGGTGTAATCTATTTTCCACCATCACCTTACAAGGATGGGTATAATGGTGTAATGAGTAACTATATATGATTATTATGAAGTAATATTGATACTGAAATAATATATATATACTCCAATAAAATTCCACGATCATAGGAGCGATATCATCACTCGTGCGTACGTACGGAATACCGTCTCCACGATGTGATGCGACTCGTTCTACATGATCTTCATTTCATAATGATTATATAAATGAATTGAATGAATTAATATGGTATATACTACACTAATACCATTCTATAAATGAATTATCTATAACCTAAAGATAAGAATAAGAATTTATTCGACAAAACACGCATAAGAACAAAAAGTTATAAAGACCCGAGTAACAAGTAACAATGAAATATTACTAACAAGAAGCTAATAATATGACCATATATGATATCATATCAATATGTATGATTCTGGAATAAGTCAATAACATTATTTAAACCATTATACAGGAGCTTCAGACATGAACAAAGCAAATCGGACCTAAGGTAAGGGAAATATCACAATCTCATTTTTATCCGAGATTGTTTATTCATAATTATTTACTGGGGTGTATTTTATCATCCACATCCATGTTTCATCAATATGTAATATTATTTCCATCCACCTACAATTGTTTAAATCCATTTTTACCCTTCGGTGAGTTTTTAGTAATATCTATGAAAGGAATCTTTTGTCATACGAGGTACTTTTTGACTTTTCCGACAAAAGTACGAAGAATGTTTTTTTAACTTATACGACATGAATGGATTTTTAAAACATTGTTTCCAAGAAGCTTCCTTTACAAGTTTTCAAGTTTATTTTTAATCAACTTCTTTTATTTTAAAGTTGTATGAAATGTTATGAAAGGAAAAAAAAATTTGAAGAAGAAAGGATATTTTCCTCAAGAATGGAGTTCAAGTGTTTTATCAAAATTATTTTCCATCTAAGATAATAAAGGGTTCTGTTTTTATCCCTATTATTAAATTGATTTGTTCATGTTGTGATGGAATTATGAATTCCATTATCTTATATGAATTGATTTATGATGTCATGATGTTTCAAGAATCCCATTTTTGTTACATGTGTTATGCGATGATGTATGTTTTATGATTATGTGGCACACATAAGAAAGGATTCATTATAAGATGGGTGGGACCTATATCTCCCTCCAATGCATTGGGTAAAGATTTTATATCTCATGAGATAGACATGGCTGGAACGGAAGGTTATTTCGGTTCAGTGATACAGGACTAAAACGAGGAGTGAACTCGGTTCATAAAGGGACTTTGTCCACTAAGATAGTCTTGGCAATGAGTCATGACTAACAAGAAATGATTTTCCATGATTATGTGTGCATGCCACAAAGTTTCAAGTTTTATGTTATGATTATGGGGATCTCATTTTCACTTCTATGAATTATTCCATGATAAGATATTATGATCTCTTTTGCAGGTTTTTATTTTCAAAAAGATATGATATGATTTTTATTTCCTTTATTTGCCCTTGCTGAGCATTTGAGCTCACCCTTTTATGTTTTCTTTTCCCCAGGTCAGGAAGATGGATATTAAGTAGAATATGCTAAAAGGGACCCTAGATATGATGAAATAAATGGGAGACACTGTAGAAGATTTATGAACCAGTTGTTTATGTTTCCCAGTTTCTAAAGACACTATACCTATACGGTCCTTTGTGGTTTTGTCATATGTTGTAATAAGTGTGCTTCAATTTTGAAATATTAACAATGTATGTAAAGTATGGGTCGTTATAATGTGGCTATGATAGATACAATGTATGTATGATATTTATGCCACAAGTTACCTTTATTATTTATGTTTTCTATGTGTGATTCATAAATCTTATGATTTCATGTGGTTTGTTAAAGAGTATATGTTATATATATATTCATGAAATAATGTTTTCCTTCATTGTTTTATAACCATTACCAATCTATTTATTCTCATCCCATGTGGTGAAATGTTTTTCATAGAAGTTAATTATGAAAAGGGTCAAGGATGGGATCAAGGAAAAGTCGTGTTGTCTAAAACACGGAACCAGACATGACTCTTTTTTATGTGTTTTAATTTTGTGAAAAAACTGTAATGAGTAGAAGTGTCTACTTTGTATCTTTTGAGATGTAATTTAATATTTATGACTTAATTATCTAAAACTCTAAACCTAAAAATATCCTCAATGTGAATTATTCATTTAATTCAATATTATGTAATGTTTTAAGGCCCTTTCCTTATATTCTGTATATGAGGTTGTTTTAGATAAAATTAGTACTTAGGGTATTTTTTAATTAATTTCCCTAAATTAATTTATGTTAATATAAAAATTCTAGAATTTACGTATTACCATGTTGCATCACCTAAGATATCTCTATGTTTAGATTGTTTTTTGTGTAGAGGAATCATGGTAGCTATGTTGTGATGACATCAGGAGGAAGACAACCTTCAATATTAGCAACTTGAGATGGTTAGAATTGGAACTGAAAAACTTGTTGTAATGATGTAACATCTGACTAAGGCTATAAATGGTGGTGGTATCCCTGCCTGAGATCAACCAAACCAACCATAGTAGAACATGTTAGTAGTAGATCATTTCATGAGGGAACATCCACCACCATTCCTGGAGTCATCTAAACTCGTGCTAGATGAAGGGTGGATTAAAGCACTAGAGATGATTTTTGATATCACGGGGTGTTCAGAACATCAATAGGATAGTATCGTTGTTTTTCATTTTGAATGTGAAGATTATCAGTGGTGGTTGATGGTGAAAAATATCTGGGATAGTGAGGATATTTATGCTCTTTATTGTGATGAATTAAAAGGTATGGTTATTGAGAAATATTTTCCTAAGGTTGTTCGTCTTAGGATGGGATAACAACACCTAAAAATGATTCGGGATGATGACTCAGTGTCTACTTATGATGAAAAATTAACTCGACTAGTAAGGCTTGCTCCAAATTTCATACGAGATCTTGATAATAAAATCAACCATTTTTTACTCAGGATTAAATTCAAATTATCTAAGGTATTTATCTTCTTGTGAGTTAAGAAGTTATGAAGAACATATTTAATGTGCGAAGAAGGTGGAAATGGAGTTTGTCGATGATTAGATGTTCTTTTACAAAAAACAGAATAATAGGTCAAGGTGGATGGTGAAAGGGAAGATATTTTTTAAAAAAAATTATTTCAAGAATCTTATGTTTACAGTTTGTGAATATTGTGGTTAAAATAATGCTAAGGAATGACTTCTAAATTCCGGTAAGTTCTAATGATATGGTAAAATGGGACATAATGACCATAATTACACTGAAAAGGATTAGGGTAATGGTATAAAAAAATATGATTTACAGTTAGTAAAATGTTTTTTGTGAAATGAAATGGTTCATTATAAAAATGAGTGTCCAACGAAGAGCTCAACTGAGGGAATGCAATAAGACAACAAGTAGAAAGAGGTGGTGAAATCATTTTCTTCCACTTCAACAAATTTTGGGCCATGAAATGAATTAGTATCATGTACACTGTTTTTTTGTTCAATTTATACAAATGTTTTGTTTGATTTGGGTTTACACACTCATTTATTTCTCATATGTTTTCTAGTAAATTGGGAATTCCATATCAAGATATGAATCCAGAACTTATGTTAAAAAAAATCGAGGATATTTTGAGACAAAAAGAAATTATTAGAACCTTTATGTCCTTTTTTGCAGAAATAATCTACCTGCACAACTTATTATATTTCTTCTATTAGTGTTTGTTGTTATTTTGGGTATGGATTGGATTTCTATTTATCATGCTAAGATTGACTGTAGAGCTAAAGAGGTTTCTTTCCAGAAAGATTTTTAGTTTATGTACAATATTGAACCCTTACTTTTTATAACATATTAGGATGTTGAGAAACTAGTAAAAGATAGAAATTAATCTTACCTTGAAAAAATTGTTGGAAAAAAGGAACTATTAAGATTATGTATGTGTCAATGGTAAATGAGTATGTTGATGTAATTTTTGATGAGTTTCCTGGTATTATACTTGATCGGGATGTTGAATTTACTATTGACATTACTTTTAATGCTAATACAATTTTAAAACCCCATTATCAAATGGATAAAATTGATCTTTTAGAGTTAAAGAAGTAATTTTAGGAGTTATTAGATAATGGTTTCATTCAACCTAGCACATTACCATGGGGTGCTCCTGCATTGTTTGTTAAAAAATAGATGGTTCAATGAGACTTTTCATTGATTATAGATCATTGAATAACATCACTGTTAAGAATAAGAATCCTTTTCCTCATATTGATGATTTGTTTGACCACCTTCACAGAGCTCAGTATTTTTTAAAGATAGATTTGATTTCAGGGTTCCATAAGTTGAATATAATAGTGGTAGACATTCTAAAGATTGAGTTTCGTAATAGATATGGCCATTATGAATGTTTACTTATACTTTTAGTTTAAAAAATACACCTGATTTATTCATGGATCATATGAGTATAATTTTCCATGTGTTCTTGGATATGTTTTTAAATGTGATCATTGATGATATTTTGTTAAAGAAGAGCATGAAAGTCATTTAAGGGATATCTTATAAAAAATAAAATAAAAGAAACTCTATGGAAAAATCAGAAAGTGTGATTTTTGGTTACAACATATTTCTTTCCATAGTCTCATTGTTTCAAAAAATGGCATAACTATTGATCCTTCTAAATCAAATTTTGATGAAGAATAGCCAGGATCCTCAAATATAACTGAGATTCATAGTTTTCTTGTTTTAGAAGGTTATTACTAGAGGTTTTTTGATAATTTTTCATGGTTATCTAGCACATTGAATAAGTTAACTCAAAAATATGTTAATTTCATTTGGGAGAAATGTGATGAATGTTTTCATAAATTGAAAAAAATATTGACGGGTGCTCTTGTTTTGGAACTAACTTCCAGAAATGATGAGTTTATTTTTTACAGTGATGCTTCGTTTAAAAGATTTGGAAGTTTCCTTATGTAGATATTTCAGGTAATAGCTTATGCTTCACGTTAGTTGAAACCACATGAGTTAAATTACCCAACACATGATTTGGAAGTAACAGCTGTGGTTTTTTATTTTATAATTTGGAGGCAACATTTATATAGAGTAAAATGTGAAATATATACCAACCACAAAGTATTGAAGTATATATTCCTTCAGAAAGAATTGAACATGAAATAGAGGAGATTGTTGGAATTAATCATGGAATATGATATTATTAACCATTACCATCCGGAAAAAATGGGTTGATGCTTTGAGATGAAAATGTAACGCTTCATTAACCATGCTAAGTTTGGAACGAGATCCATTGTTTTTGATTTGATGAAATTTGGCATAAATGTTGTTGGTGCAGAATATTCTTCTATTTTGTTTTAGGAGTTAGTTAAATTATCACTATTGGACAGAATAAAGAAAGCGCAGAAGAAAGAAAATGAGTTACAAAAAAAGGTAGAGTTGGTTCAGAAGAGTAAGTTTCCTAAATTTTACATTTATAATGATTGTGTTTGATATTTGTAAAGAGATTATGTGCACCTTTTAATTCGATGTTTAAGAATTAGTAGTAATGTGAATAATATAGTTCCCCATTTTTAGTTCATCCTAGGTGTACTAAGATGAACAGAGATCTTCAATAGTATTAATTGTGCGATTCTATGAAAATAGATATTGCAAATTTTATTACGAAGTGTTTGACATGTATGAAATTTAATGTAGAGAGATAGTTAACGAAATTAATTATTCATTCTTTAACGATTCCAGAGTTTAAATGAGAAAATACATAAATGGACTTCATTTTGGGATTACTGAATTCACCTCGAGGTAATAATTCAATCAGGTTTATAGTTGATCGAATTTCTAAATCTGCTCACTTCCATTCTATTTGAGATACTTTGTCTCTAGATCATCATTCTCGGTTGTATGTTAGATAGATAGTCACGTGGAATGGTGTTCCCCTATCAATTTTATCTAATCGTGATCCCTGGATTACTTCAAAATTAGGGAAATTCCATAAAAAGTCATTTGGTACTGAATTAAACTTTAGTACAGCTTTTTATTTGCAATCAGATGGGTCGTCAGAACGAATAAATCAGACCATGGAGGATATGCTACATGCTTGTTCACTGGATTAGCAGGTATGTTGGGACCAACATATTTCTTTTCCATTTTTTTCATAATAACAGTTATCATTCCAGTATAATGATGACTCTATTGGAGGCATAATATAGGAAGCGGGGTCAAACTCCAGCTTTTTTTGGATGAAGTAGGTGAATCGAAGCTGATTGACCAGAATTGGTAGATGAGATGGTAGAAAATGTTCACTTGATTTAGAAGAAGATGGGAACAGCTAAGAGTAGGCTGAAAAGTTATGCAGATAACTAGAGGAGAGATCATTATCTTGATGTAGGTGATCATGTCTTTTTAAAACTTTCTCTATTAAAAAGTGTGATGCATTTTGGTAAGAAGGGAATATTGAGTCCGAGGTTCATTAGAACTTAATAAATCTTAGAGATCGTTGGATCAGTTGTGTACTGTTTGGATTTATCTCCATGTTTGTTCTAGTAACAAATTAATTTTCATGTTTCATTATTGAGAAAGTATATGTCAGTTCTATCTCATGAATTAAGTCCAGAGCTAGTTCTGTTGAAATAAAATATCTCTTATGAGAAACAACCAGTCAAAAGTCTAGACCAAAGAGAGAAAGTTTTGCAGAATAAGGTAATTTATCAGGTAAAGGTTTTTTGGAAAAACACTATTTTTGAAGTGGAAACATGGGAATCTGAAATTCTATGAGGGATAAATACCCCCATTTATTATATAACTGAATAAAATTGTGAGGACTCCATTTCCAAAAGGGTTGAATGATTAAACATCCCATGAAAATAAAGAATAATTAATTTCCATAATTATAAATATTTTTAAATAGAATTTTGATTTTACTTTAAAGGGGTTTCTATGTTTGTTGGAATACTCAATACAAAAAAGTGGGATTCTTTGAAATATTATGTTGCACATAAGGGTGAGTCATCCAAAAATAAAAATATAATATTATTACTTTAAATGGAAGTTAACGCCTAGATTTTTAATGTAAGGAAAGAATATAATTAATTTCAATATGAATATACATGTTTGTTAAATCTTTTTACTTTTATCCAATAAATTTAAAAAGATTAAAATGCGAATGAATCTAATTTTATCCATAAATTACTTAAAAAGGTTGATTTATTGACATTTGATGGTGAACCCTAAAAAAATACTGTTTTGGTCACTTATATATGTTATATTTTACAAAATAAAATTATTTTTAAGAATCGGGACATCAAAATTCACTTTGGGTAAAATTTTGGTATTTTTCTAATAAAATTAAATTTCTGATGAATAATGGAAAATACTGTATTTTAATTCCAATCTGTCATTCAATATAATTTATTTATGTTGTTAGATTATCTTTTCTGTAGGTTTTGAAGTGTAATAATATTATATTGTTACCATATAATCAAATTTGGGTCATTGGATGTAATTTCACTTTGAAATTGGTCATAATCAAGTGTAAATCTTTTGATAGTTATTGTTTCATAAAAACACGCTTTTTTATTTTAACAACAGGAATTAATTTTAAATTAATTAATCCAACTTTTATGTTTTAAATTTTAAAAAATATACATCATTTTCTAATTTAGAATATTATATATATATGGGGTTTATTTTTTTTGTATTTTTCTGAAAAACATCAATTTTTGATGAATAGTAAAACAACGATGTAGTAGTTAAGAACTTACTGTTTCATTTAAAGGAAATCTTATCGCTTCTGTGAATTGAATTTTTAAAATCCATCAAACATGGATGTTTTTAGTAATTATAATGAGGTTAAATAAGATGAAAATATGTTTTGTCGAATAATATTTTTTGACTTTTATTTACTGCTATAAAAGTTAAATAGGGTAATTCAAGGTAAAAAGAATATCATAATAATACAAAACTACCGTTACAATTTTCCTAACCTTATTTAATGAGTCATTAACTACCATGGTAATCCTTGGGTCGATTTTGGGACCCCATGGATCCACTTAAGAGTGATAATGACACTTTATTATAATTAACTTAATGTAAATAAAACAATGACAAAAACAAATATCTTTGAATAACTTAAATTTAACATAGGGTTATATAAGTTATCATTTTTACAATAAATATTAATTATAAGTATAAAAATATTTCCAAAATCACGTTATTTTATTTTATAATTTTTAGACATTAAATAAATAATATTATTTATGACAGAATATTGATGCATTTTTACCTCATTAATAAATGATTTAAATAAATAATAATATAAAGATTAACACAATATAAAAAACTATAAAATTATTATTGGATGATTTTATATCAACCATTAGTCATATAATCATTTACTTTAATTAGTTTTGGTCCTTTAGAAACCGAAAATAATTATATAATTAAATAATATTTTCACATTTTCCTAAAGAGCCCCTCCCACCTTATAAAAATCCCTCACCTCTATCCCATTTCTTACACATCTGAAGCCCCTTGGCTCATCCCAACCATACCCAAATAAAAAAACAGGATCCCTTTATTCCACCTACAAGACATAACATCGGAAAAAGGCAATTCAATATGTCCTTTTAGTTCAAATCAAAGGGAGTTACCCAGATTAAATGTTACAATTTCTCTTAAATTCTTGTTTTATTTCACTTCCTCAACACCTAAACTATATTGATAATTTTTTTATAACCATACCAGTATTCTTAATATAATAGGATGTTGTTATGTGAATTGTTAAATCTATACATACACACACATACATCTAATGAGTAAAGAACATATTGTTTCTGTAGATAGAAAATTAACGCCTCACAAAATGATGATTGTTCAATTATC
The DNA here is from genome assembly GCA_963277665.1 of Viscum album. NCBI lineage: Eukaryota > Viridiplantae > Streptophyta > Magnoliopsida > Santalales > Viscaceae > Viscum > Viscum album. Next base: position 2,100,813,456 of record OY728140.1, on the reverse strand, counting down.
TTCTACCACCTCTCATAGTGGAAATTATAATGGAAATATACTTATATATGACATATATTATGTTTATGTTTTCATTATTTTTTTGTATTTTCCTTTTATATTATACCTTTATTGTTTCCGTTATGGGAAAACACGATAATTTCATTTTAGGATGTGCGGACTACCACACCCTCAAAGTGATATGACTCATTAATTCCATATGTGGGCTATATAAAGGACATATTTGTTGATATTATAAAATATATTAAACTAGAATTATTATATACCTATGTATTTTTATGTTTTAATTCCATTAAAATAATAAATAGAAATGAAAATAGCGTTCATGCTTACGTACAATTTATCACCTCCATGAAAAGTGCAATTCATTTCATACCTAAAAATGCTATATACTATTATAAATAAATGTATATACTGTATATATATGATATATATGATATATAAATCATGAATATGATTCTAGATATAATGAAATTTTGACCACATGATAAACTTGTAATTATAAGAAGTCCATTTTTGACTCAAGTACCAAATATCGACAAAATGACCATTATTAACATAAATGATTACATAATGTTTATAACATGAAAATATGTGATATAAAATGCAAAAAACAATGAAAAGGTACTTAATCATGTATAAATTATCTTCATTTTATTATTCAGTAGATTAAAGAATGAACGGGTTAAGTCGGACACAAGGTAAGGGACATCATCTAAATCTAATTTCATTTAGGTATATATTTTTTATACATGACATTAATTTATAAGCTGTATAAACTCCTTTTACATTTCATTTCATTCAAAGTAAATCATTTTCTATTATGTGTTTTACTAAATTACAAAAATAATGTTGTTTTTTACATACAGGGTGAAAATTTCCTTTCAGCCACAAAACGTATTATTTTATCATAGGCTTTCTTAACAAAACATAATGTTAATAAAAGGGAAAATAAACACTATATAATATTTTATGTATTTTTTAATTAAAAATGGTTTTGAGAATGGATTTATTATATCAATATCTTATTCAATATCTTTAAATTATATATTGTGTTTTGAAAAAGGGAATTTTCACATTCCTTTATATTTTTATTATGTGATATGAATATGTTATGGTACTTGGGAATTATTACGTTTAAAGGTGGTTCCGTGATAATCCTATGGCGGGTGAGCCCGAGATAGCTCTCCAATGCATTTGGTATTGTGATGGAGGTAAATTTGAATGTTTATCCTAAGATATTTCAGGAATATACTATGATGGGTATTTCAAATGTAACTTCCTAAGTAACTGTGATAGGTAAAATGTAAGTATGATATAGATGACACAAGTTACCTTAATGATTATTCTTTTCTATGTGTGATTCCGAAATATTATGATTTCATGGGGTATATTAAATAGATTAGGTTATGTATGAATTGATGAACTAATTTTTTCTTCATTTGTTTTATAACCCTTACGGAGATATTTTTGCTCATGCTAATTTTTTAAATGTTTTTTTAAGAGATTTAAAAGATGAATAGGGTCAAGGATGGGATCATGGAGATGTTATGTTGTCTAAAACCTGGAACTAGACATGACTCTTTTTTAAGAGTTTTTATTTTGTGATAAAAATGGGAACCGAGTAGAAGTGTGTACTTTGTAACTTTAGAGCTGTAATGCAATACTTATGACATAATTATATAAAACTCTAAACCTGAAAAGATCCTCAATTTGAATTATTCATTTAATTCAAGATTATGTAATCTCTTAAGGTCAGTTCCTTATACCTTTTTTTGAGTGTCACCGATACATGAGAATGTTACATAGTAATTACCTAGAGGTGTTTTACTCATTTTACCACTATTTATTGTGTATTTGATTGTACCCATAATATCAGTAGATGACTTGTACATATTGATACTGATTTTTGATATTCAATGATAGTAACCCTGAAGGATCCAAGATGAAATAGACCTATAGGAATTTGTGGACTGTCTTGAGGAGGTGAGGAGATTTTTTAATCTTTTTAGGACACTGATAGATCATATTATAGTCCTACATCTGAGTCTTCTCATTGTCTATTTAAGAAGATGATGGGGTTTTCATACACATTCATATAACAAGGATGAAATAGAATGGTCAGTGTTTGATATTCTTTTTAGAGATGATTTCTCTCCAAGTACATTAATATTTCTACGAAAACTAGATTTTATACAGCCTCCCCTTGGAAGTATGACAATGTATGGTTATTTAGTGAGGTTAACCAATCTATCAATGAACTTGATGGATATGGTTCATGAACAGTTCTGTTGGGTTCATGACATTAAGTTAAGACTATGTAGAGGCATAGGTAACAAAAATATACCTATATTAATTATTACCTACATTGTGGTGATATATAGATATTTTTTGGTTTGGAGTTTCCTTGTTGTGTATACACATTCAATTGTTGTCGAGTGTGTGAATAAAACAATAGAGAATTCAATAGTAGGGAGCTAACATCAGTCATAGGGATCTGGTTAGGTGTGACGATTTTAGAGTCATTCTCATTAGAGAGGGTCTATATGTCTACTGGGATGGTATGGGTCTTGTTATCTCATTGAGATGCAATTTTACTCATGTTATTTAATGCTACATCTCATGATTGATTTTATACCCTCTTGTATTAATGATAGGGGATATGTGGATGGTTTTTCTAGTATGACACATTGGTAGTAGAATACATGTTCATCGAATGGAGGACATGTCAGATTAGTTGGGGGAGCAGATGGAAGTGGTCAATTATTCTACCGATTTGCACTACCACCACATGATCTCTAAACCAGATTGAGGGACCTAGAGGACAGGGGTGTGGGTAGCTGTTGGTAGTCTTTTTTTGACATAAGGGCTCCATGGATGATACAAGGGTTGATATGATTCACTTCAACCCATGATTAATTTCTAAAATACATATGTGTGATTCATTAATTTATTTCCACTAATACTCCATGAGGAAAATATTTTTTTATCCCATTACATGACCCTTGTGCTTGAAGACTCCTACTATGATGTCTCAATGTTCACACACATGTGCTGGTAGTGAGACCTGACTATTAGAGGCTTGATTTTATGTTGGGATCTTTTTTAATTAGTGATGGGGCCATACAATTTAATCTTTGGTAAGAATAGGTTAACAACAATCCATTATCAGATATATTTTTTAGGAGGAGGATGTGGTTTGTCTAAAGTTACATGGCTAGTTTTTCCTTTTCTGATGAAATAGAAAACTAGAGAGAAAAGGAAAGAATCTTGCACATGAGAGTGCAGTCAAATACTCATCATTTGGATAGCCTGACCCTTGGTTCAATGGAAGATATGAGTTTTCATTTCACAATAGTGGTGGAGGAGTATGAGTACATATTTCAAAGAAATATGTTATGATTACCTAACCAATAATACATATAAAAACACATTGATCTATACCCCAATATGAACTTCTTACATATGCCAAAAAATAGGATTCTTCCCATAGAGATTCATGAGATGATGGTATAGTTGGGGTACAGACAGTCCAATGGATTTGTTAGACTTAGTGTTTCACCCTGGACATTCCCTATATTTTTCAATAATAATATGGATGTGATAATTATTTTTATTTGGGACTGGCATAACCTAAACTAGGTGACCGTAAAAAACTTTTATTGACTGCCAAAAATTGATCTCATATTTGATCAATTATGTTTTGAATGATGGTTCTCAAATATTAACCGTAGGTTAAGCTATCAGAAGCTACAAGTATGGGATAATGATGTAAATAGGATGAAATTCAGATGACTCTAAATTCCCAATGATTAATTTTTTATTACCTTTTGGCATGAAGAAATCAGTAGTACCATTCTCTAAACTCATAAAATATATATTTTATCCCAATTAAATTGGTTTATGGAAGTCATTATCAGGGATATGCTAGTGTAATTAGTGTCTTTAAAGGATAAAATCAAATAAATGAGAATGGTTTTGGATGTATACTCTGAGAACTAGATTTACAAGAAACTGTTTATCTTATAATTCTAGATTCTATAGGACAAAATCTTGGGACATGTTATCCCAACGGAAGTTGAGGTAGTTCACCAAACGATGGTTAATATCATGTTAGCATAGTTTCCCTCGAAGAGGGTGATTGCGGTGTAGGAATTCTTATATTTAGATGGATACCTTCACATTTTCATACCAAAATTCATTATAATATCAACTACAATGGTATATATAATCGTTAAGGGGAATCTTTTTTGTTTCAATGGAGAGGGGCTAAAAATATTCATATAGAGTTGGAGGAATTAATGTAGAGTTATTCCGTCATGTGATTTCTAGAGGATGGTGTCAAGTACATAGTGTTATATGATGCAGGATGGAATATGATTTTTTAAGTTTTGATGTAGAGGTAGGTTATATTTACATATTATTCATTATATTTTATATTGTAAGAGAATAATTGGGAGACCTATGATATTTTTTTAGTGACGGTAGTCTTCACACAGAAGTTGTGGTGAAACTACCTCCTGAGATAGTTAATTATCATCTACTCTAACAACAAGTATAACAACCATTCTAATTATTTCATACATAATCACGAATTATTACAAAACAAACCTTCAATTGATACAAAATTAATGATTTAGAGGACATGTTTATTTGGGTATTTGGAACATTACATTCAAACTTAAAAAACAGATCACAAAATCTTATTGAAAACATCATTTACATGACCACTAAATTTCCTTGTACTAATAATTTCATGGGACAACCTGAGGACATGCATAAGAAAAGGTTGAGCTATAAATCCTAGTATAGTAGTTAAAAAGAAATAAGATAAATATTAAAATACATGTCATGAAATTTGATTATCAACGGAGAAAAAGAGAAACATGAACATAAAGGCATGATAAAACATGATAATCATAACATGGAAATGTAGCAACAACAGTTAACATGGAATTAGCATGAGCCAAGGCACATTGCACATGAAGAATGAGAAACCCACATTGCACATGAATCATGGGTAAACCCTCATTTCACTTGAATTAGCCTGATTCAACACTAATTGCACATGACGTATCATGATACTATACTTTACCCAATGCATTGGAGTGTTATCATGCCACACCCTTCATAATAACTTCATTTCATGCATTAGTCAGCCACATGGATCATATAACACGGAAGAAATCAACATCATAAGTTAATCCATTATTATGTAATTTGGATTAAATACAAGAATGTACCATTTATTATTTATATGTGCATAAATGTGAATACCATTTATAGAAACATGGGTATGGTATTCAATTCACAATGATCTTGGCGTGGAAAAAATGTGCTGTAATTTCAGCAGCATAACGACGTCACATAAGGATTAGTGAAAATGGTTGATGAGTTATAAATTGGTGTATCATCATATTTACATAAAATAGACAGTTCTGGGGTCATATACATACATTTTCGAACAAACATAATGGAATTTAGATGCATAATAAAAAAATTACGTGGATTTAAAAGAGGAGAGGGAAATCACTCACAGAATTTTGGCATGGTAACGGGTGTACATGGAAAGAGTTAATTAGAGAAAAAGGGGTCTCCCATCATCCATACATCAATAGGTATGTATGGGAGAGGTGAAAAATCATTCCCCACAACTTTTAATTGAAAAAAAAGTGCATAACAACTTAATTAAAATTGGGAAAAAATGAGAAATGAATAAATCCATTACTTGGATATATGATCTGAAAATCATGGGAGAGGCCTGAGAGAGGATTATTGGGATCTTGGAGCACCTTTGGAGGATTTTAGGGAGAGATGGTCAGGGTTGGTTGAACTCCAAAATCATTTAATGAATATGAAGTGGGAGTGTATGTTGTTTTATATAGGAAATGAGAAGAAATTATTTATTATTGAGGTTTGGGACTCCTCATATTAAACTAGTCAAAACCACAAACCAACCCATGGTTTATGCCCATGGATTTTCACCAAAGGGAGTGGAAAACAATATTATATAATTCCAATGGAATATAATTTTAAAATAATAGGGATTCCTATGTGGAGTTAAGTCATACTTTGAAGGAACACAAGTCAAAAAGACAAAATGTTTTATAAGCTTTAAAGGGACCCCTAATGCTTTGTAAAATAAATAAATAAAAACCCAAAATCAAATTATTATAGTTTTAAAACATATATTTCAGAACATAATGTTTATAGTATTTTATTACCTCACTATTTGGTCATTATTATGTCATAAAAACATTATATATTTTAACAGTTTTTAAATTATTCCCAAAAAATCGACTGTCTTAGAAAATTATGAAAAATTCACCTATTGATAATTTCGAAATCCTTATTCAAAAAATAATATTCATTTTATTTAAAATAATTTTGTAAATATTTTTACTTTTAATTATAATATGAAAACCGACATTTATCGAAAATTCAGGGGTTTTGAAAAAAATAGCTTTCAAACATTAATAAACATTAAAATTTAATTCATAAAATTATTTAATAATTTATATTTAATAAAATGTAAATTTATAGTAATAATAATATTTTATTAAAATATTATTTAATTCAAAAATCCATTAATTCATCAAAATTTATGTCTTAATTGAATATTAACTAAATAACTTTTTTGGCATTAGAACCTATATACAAAGTAACAATAAAAAGAATGTATATTGTCTATACATGAATAATGTACATAGTCATAGTTCTAGGGTCTCATTAAACAACCCCTTATAACACCCTCATATGACTGAAGGGTATGTTGTGCGATGGTGACCGACTCATTGTGTGGCTCAAATAACATCGCTCGTGTGGTAATCTCAATTAACTCCCACTTCTCCCATAGTCGGTTATACTGAAGATTAACGTTTTCATGCTCGGCCTGGGCTTGGTCAAGAGGGAAGCCCAATGATGCCACATCCATTCCAAGCTCCAGAAAATGGGCTTAGTATGGTGAAAGTCTACTTGATGAGGCCATATCTTCCTTTATCCATGTAAATAGGATTTTTTTAATACCCAATATTTATACTAATCACATGATCAATTATAAATTACTATATTAGTAATAGACACAATTATTAATGGTATTTTAAAATCAAAAAACATTAAACCAATGAATTTCAAAATTTAAATAACCATAATGAGACATTTATTTAGATCAGGAGTAATTTTCATTAATGAATGTTTGGGTCCTTACTATCATCCCCCTTGATAAACGTTTCCCTAAAAAATTTCTTTTCCGTCACTAAAATGGATTTCAATAACTTTTCTTCATCACATCATCTGATTTCCATGCTGCTTCATTATACTTGTGGTTTTTACACAATACCATGATTTGGGGAATTGTCTTATTTCATAGTACTTTCTCTGTATGATCAAATATCTTTACCGGTTTCTCTTCATAAGAAAGATAATCCTCTAACTATACTTCCATTGAAGAGAGTACATGTGAAGGCTATGGAATGTACATACTTAAAATGGATACAATAAATATATCATGTACTTTGGCCATAGTAGTTGGATGTGCTAGTAAATAGGACATATCCCCAGCATGATTAAGAATCTCGAAAAGGATGATGTAACTATGACATTAATTCCCTTTCTATTCAAACATCATGACCTTATTCCTTGTAGATATGAGTAGAAATACCATGTATCCAAATTTAAAATCATTGTCACATAAATGGTTATCTAAATAACACTAATGTCGACTCTGGGATACCTTGATATGTTGCTGAATAGTTCTCACCTTCTCCACCATTTCATTGTCTATTTCTAGTCCTAGAAGCTTATTCTCAATGACATCATCCCAACATGATGGTGTTCTACACCTCTTCCCTTACAGGGCTTCATAAGGTGCCATCCGGATGCTCGAGTAGAAACTGTTATTGTAGGATAATTCAAGCAGTGGATAATGTTGGTACCACAAATCATTTATATCCATAAAACATGATATTAACATATCTTACAGTGTATAAATAGTTTTCTCAGATTAGAAATAGGTTTTAGGATAATAGGTCTTTCTGATGCTCAGTTCATTATCCAGAGCATGTGAATTACTCTTCAAAAACATTGAGGAGAATTTTGGATCTTTATTGTATATAATAGATAGCGGTACTAAATGAAACCTTACCACTTCTCTGATATATATCTGTGACAGTTGATCCAATGATAAATCCTCCATAATTCCAATGAAGTTTGAAAACAATATTAGAAGATCCACAACAACCCAGATTGCATTGTTGTCATTGGATGTCCGTGGAAGTCCAGTGACAATGTCCATGGTGATGCTCTCCTATTTCCATGCCAGTATGGGCAATGGATGCATTATCCCATTAGACTTCTTCCTGATTGCGTTTACTTTATGACACACTAAGCAATATGATGTATACTCAGTGATATCCTTCTTCATATTATCCCACCAAAAATTCTCTTGGGGATCTCGATACATCGTTGTGATTCTGGGTTGAATTGACAAATTCGAACTATGTGTATCATCCAAAAGTTCGTTCTTCAGCTCTAAACTTGTTGAAACACATAGCCTTTTACCAAATCTCACAATTACTTTTTCATTAATAGAGAACTCTAAGGATTTCCCTTTTCGGATAACATCCACTATCTTCTGATTTCCCACAGAATCATTTTAAGCATCAATTAACTTTTCCAAAATAGATGGTTGAGCAATATTTTTTGAAAGGATTGATGATGTTCCCTTATTTATGATTTACATGTCCATCTTCATCAAATCTAATAAGATTGGAACCTTTTCAATTCTCATAAATGATAGAATCATTGGGTCCTTTATACATAGAGAATCTTCCACCTTTTTTTCTTTCTTAGGGTGGTAATTGACTAAGTAGTCAAGATTTTGATCAGATCTGACCATGAACATTGGCGCAAGTTCAACTCTTTTTGTGTGAATATATACCTGATGATTTTTTAATCTTTATATATTTCACACTTCTCCCCAAATAGGTAATTCCACCAAATGGTTAATGCAAAGATCACCACATCCAACTCCAGATCGTGTGGTGGATAATTCTCCTCATGAACTTTAAATTGCCATGAAGCATAGAAAATGACATTGTCATTTTTTATCAACAAATATCTCAAGACCTTTTTTAAAGTATCACTAAATACAACAAAAATTCATCCAGTTGTGGGTAATACGAGTACGGTCATAGTGATAAGCCTCGTTTTTAACTCTTAGAATCATTCTTCCCATTCATCACTCCATGAAATCTACACACCCTTTTGATTTAGCTTTGTTAGAAGGCTGGATAATTGTTAGAAATTTCTCACAAATCCTCGATAATATCAACCTAACCCCAAGATGATACAGATATCTATTACTGATGTTGGCCTCATACATCCCTCTATTTCAACTGTCTTGGACTTATCCACAGATATCCCATTAATTGTGATGATATTCCCAAGAAAGAGAACTCCATCAACTATAACACGCACTTTTAGAACATTTCATAGAGCTTATCATTTGGTAAGGTCTCTAATATAGTTCTTTGATGCTCCTCATAATCCTCCTTTTTTTGGAGTATGTTAGATTATCATCTATAAATACTACCACAAATTTTCATGGAAATCGCAAAATATTCTATTCATCAATTCCATGATGATTTCTAGAGCATTAGTTAGTCAAAAAGGCATTACTATGAATTCATAGTGCCATTATCATTTATGAAATGTAGTCATTGGGATATCAGCCTTCTTCACTATTACATGATAATATCCCAATCTCAAATCTAACTTGGAGAAATATTGTGCTCCAAACAGGTGATCAAACAAGTCTTCAATTTATGGTGGAGAATACCTATTCTTTATTTTGATTTTATTAAGCTCCCGATAATCGATGAAAAGGTGCATTGACCAATCCTTCTTCATGATGAAGAAGACTTGTGCACCGCATGGTGAAACACTTGGGCGTACAAACACATTATTAATGTTCTCTTTTAGTTGTTTCTTTAGCTCCCCAAGAACCGCAACATCCATTCAATATTGAATCATGGATTTTTGAAACTCCCCTGTTATGGGGTCATTTGATAATTCAATATCTCTTCTAGGATGAAGACCATGAAATTCCTCGGGAAACACATCAGCGAATTTCTTCACAATAAGCATCTATTCATGGATGGTTTCCTCCCTAGACTCAATCATCTAAGCAAGATAATCATGATCATAGGGAATTAATATCTATGATTGAGAGGATGGAGCTAAAAAGAAATAATCTTCCTCCTTGCACTTTTATAGAATCAGGGGTTGATTCTCCACATGGATAGTGATTTAACTCTCAGGAAAATTTATGTTGTCTCTATATAGAGAAAGCCAATACATGTCGTGAATTTCATGAAATTCAACCATAGGGGGTATGATGAGGTTTTTTTGGGAAGTTCAACCCAATAATTAAGATAGGGGAAGAGTATATTCATGGGATACAATGATTTCCCCATTTTTTGTAATCATCGCCATCATTAGTTCTATGATTTGTGGTGGTGTGGGAATTGTTCTACTAAACTTTCGGGATATAAATTAATGCATAAAAATTGAAATAAAAAGTATGATTACAATTTTCGAATGAATAACAAGTTTACCAATCACCCCTTTATTTTCGGGGTTCACATCGGTAGTAGTGATGGAAAAATCTCACCCATACTACCTTAGAGGTTGTTGGTTTCCTCCAAATACCATTATCTTAGGGAACTAATTTTCAAGATTCTCAATTTCATTACATTGGAAGAAATAAGCAACCCATTGAGAGTTGAATGGAGCAATCCTATCCTCTGTCGCAGCCGCAAGTTTTTCTTGTCTGTAGTTAATGTCTTGGTGCCCTTTTCTTCCACACCTAAAGGATTTCCTCGTCCCCTACAGGTAATTTCTAGGGTTCTTCTATTTGCTCCATTGGAAAGTGGGGTACTGGATTTTCATAGCACTGTTGGATTTATCCATCAGATCAATAGAATTGAATTCCACCATATACTTCTTATCCCTATGATAACTCTGTGGTTTGCTGATCTCCATTATAAACTTGAGGGAACATCTAATAATTTCTTCATAGTTGGGGAAGTTGCAGATTGCCAGGGATTTTTTCAAGACATGTTTCAACCCACCAAAGAAGCGATCAACCTTTCATTATAGTGTAATAAAAAATCAGGATGTGTATCATGAAAGGCTTGTTATGTTTCCCTCATACTCTTAGATAGATTCACCATCTTTTTTCTTGAGGGCATGGAAGTCCCTTTACATCTTAAGCAAATGGGTGCACGAAAAATATTTATCAAGAAACATCTTCTAGAAATAATTCCATTAAAATACTTGGATATCCTTCTCACGCTTCATATTTTTTTCAATTTCAACAATAGATTGTCTTCACCATTCATAGGATAAGTACCCTGAATAACCATCTCTTTTTCCAAACATTAGAGGATGAAGAAGATCTCTTCATAAGATTTTATCCATTGTTTGGAGATTGAGGGATCAAATGATCCGTTAAAATTAGTAGGCCATTGTATCATGATGCTCTTGATAGTTACTTTTTCATTTTAGGGAGGTTGAACGTTCCTATTGTCCCATGTTTCTAATCAATTATTGAGTTAAATGAGAGAGTATGGTGGAATTTTTTTTGAATCCCACTCCTATAAGATTGGGCATCTCATTACAATAGTAATCAAATTTGAACTCACATCTGTTGTTAGACCGAGTCCTCTTATTGCCATCCAATGGATGGAATAAAAGGAATGTTAGGGGTGACGCATAAAGGGTAATCCAAGAATAGATAACTTATAAATAAATTTTATTTAATTAACATATGAATCTATGGAGTTCAATATATGTTATCAATGATCTATATTATAAAAAATATTATTAGGGGATTTTTATTCCCTTAATAATGGTTCATACTAAGCATGTGAATTTTCCAATGCATATCCCTCAGGAGTGTTATAGCCAATAGTGTACCAAGGTCCATTGTCATGTACCAGGATAACCCTAGTCAAGATTGAAACTCTTTTCATGGGTTTTCACCCCTAGGTACATCTATTCCAGAGCAGCCTCTACCTGCTAGAATATAGACATGGAGGTATTTTCATGATAACACACTTATTCAATACTCACAAAAACATAGGAATGTTTTTATTATACATAGTCTTATACCTAAGTATTCAATAGGGATTTATAATCCTAATCACAATAAATAATAAACCTATCCTTTGATACCAACAATAACAACCTTTCTCTTTATTTCATACACAAACCTGATTTATTACATAAAACATTCCCCTGATACAACAGAGACAATCAATAGGTCTAGTGTATTTATGTATTAGGAACATTACACAACAACATAAAAAATAGAATGAAATATGTTATTGAAAACATCCTTTACATGAACACTTCATTATCTCATTCTTAGCATTTCATTGGATAACCTGAGTACATGCATAAGAAAATGGTGACCTATAAATCCCAGTAAGGTAGTAAACAAGGAATAACATGAACATTACAATACATTTTTGTCAATAGGCATATCAATGGAGAACAAGAGAAACATGAACCTAATGGAATGAAAAATCATGACAATAATAAAATGAAAATGCGGCAACAAAACTTAACATGGAATTATCCTGACCCAAGTCTCATTTCACATAGAGCATGAGAAAAACCTCACTGCATATGAAGCACGAGTAAACCTTTGTTTCACTTTATTTAGAACGAGTCATCACTAATTTAAAATGATTTATCGTGATACTAAAAATTATCCAATGCATTGGATCACAGTCAAGGCACACCGTTCTTAAACATATCATTTCATGCATAAGTGTGCCATAAGGATCATATACCATGGAATAAATCAACAATATATGATATTACAATATTAATTAATGTGGAATAAATACGTCAAAGTACCATTAAATATGTATGTGTGCATTAATGTGACTACCCTTGATAGAGACATGGGAATGATATTCACTATATAATGATATTGGTTTGGAAAAATGTGGTGCAATTTAGGCATCATAACTATGTGACATAAGGTTTCATGATAATGTTAAATATAACTACCCATACTTTACATACATGGTTAATACATCAAAATTGAAGAATACATATTAAAACATATAACAAAACCATGAAAGTACTGTATAGGTATAGTGTCTTTAGAAACTGGGAAACATAAAAAACTAGTTCATAAAACATCTACACTGTCTCCCATTTATTTCATCATATCTTTAGTCCATTTTGGCATACATTACATAATATCCTTCTTCCTGTCCTGGGGAAAGAAAACATACAAAAGGGTGAGCTCAAATTATCAGTAAGGGTAAACAAAAGAAATATCAATTACATCATATTCATAAGAACATATCATTTTGGAAATATTAACCTGCAAAAGAAATCATAATTTCATAACATGGGATAAATCAAAGTAGTGAAATGTAATCCCAATAATCATAACATAAAACATGAATCTTTGTGGAATAAACACATAATCATATAGAATCATTTCCAAGTAGTCAAGACTCATAGCCAAGACTATCTTAGTGGACAAATTCCATTTCTGTACCGAGTTTAGTACTATTTCACTGAACCGGTTTAACCTTCCATTCCAGTAATGTCTATCTCATGAGATATAAATCTTTACCCAATGAATTGGAGGGATATATAGGTCCCACCCATCTCATAATGATACCATTCTTATGTGTGCCACAAAATCATAAATCATACATCATTGCATAACCTATGTAATAAAAATGGGATTCCTAAACATCGTGACATCATAAAACAATTCATATAAGATAAAGGAATTCATAAAAATAATTCCATCACAACATAATCACGTCAATGTAATAATAGGGTTAGAAACAAAACCCTATATTATCTTAGATGGAAAATATTTTGATAAAACACTTGAACACCATTCATCAGGAAAATATCCTTTCTACTTCAAAAAATATTTTCCTTTCTTAACATGTCATACAATATTAAACTAAAAGAAGTTGATTAAAAATAAACATGAAAAATTGTAAAGGAAGATTCTTGGAAATAATGTTTTAAAAATTCATTCATTCCATATAAGTTAAAAAACATTCATCTCGTACTTTTGTCATAAAAGTCAAAAAGTACCTCGTATGAAAAATGACAAAAGATTCCTTTCATATCATTTACTAAAAACTTACCGAAGGGTAAAACTGGATTTAAACAATTGTATGAGGATATATATAATATTATATATTGAGGAATCATGGATGTGGATGATAAATATTCCCCAGTAAATTCTGAAGTATAAACAATCATGGATAAAAATTGAGATTGCGAGATTGTCACTTACCATAGGTTTGATTTGCTTCGTAACTATCCGAACCTCCTATATAATGATTTAAAAAATGTCATTGACTTATTTCAGAATCATAATCATTTTTATGATATCATATATGGTCATATTCTTAGCTTCTTATTAGTAATATTTCATTGCTACTTGTTATTCGGGTGTTAATTAGTTATTCGTGTGTTTATTACTTTTTGTTCTTATGCGTGTTTTGTCGAATAAATTCTAATTAATATTTTTAGGTTATAGATACCTCATTTACAAAATGGTATTAGGGTAATATATATCATATTTATTCACTCAATTCATTTATGGAATCATTATGCAATGAAAAATCATGTAGAACGAGTCGCATCACATCATGGAGACGGTATTCCGTACGTACGCATGGGCAATGATATCATTACCATGATCGTGGAATTGTATTGGAGTGTATGGATACTATTTCAGAATCAACTTAAAATAATCATATAGATTTATTCTTTACACCATTATACCCATCCAATTAAGGTGGTGGTGGAAAATAGATTACACTACGGCATGGAGACGGTATTCTGTACGTACACACGCGTGATGATATCGTTTTCTATAGGATGGATAGATGGTGAAATAGGGTTGTTTAATACTTATAATAAAATATCAGTATATGAGTGATAATGATTTTATTTCTTCATTATTAAACAACTAAAGAAGAAGAAGTGGAAGAAGAAGTAATGTTGAATGAATCGGTAACGGACATTACCTCTTCTTTGAAGTGCCTCTTTGAGACCTCCTTTTAGGGAACTAAAATTGGTCTTTGAAGAATACCAAGACCTCTAGGATGTTTCTAGGAAAGTAGAGAGGAGAAATTGTCAGGGGTAGCCGTTCTTGAAGTCTCAAACCGGTGTGAGTAAGAGAGGGATGAGGCACCCTTTTATAAGGGAGGAGAGGGGCACCTTTGGAAAAACCAAAAACATTATTTTATTATAAAGTCATATTCGGTTTTAAATAGCTCCAAATTGATTTATTTCGAAGCTAAGGTGGGGATGGGTCTAAATCCTCTCATCCAATAGAATTTAGACAAGTTTAGTTTTCTATTTTAACTTTATCATTTATATTTAACTTTAAGTTAAATAATTTAACTTTTAACGTGAGTTCTTGTTTTCTTACACTATAAGGTTAATAAACATACTATAACTAGCCAAACGAAACACAAAGTTGTTAATTAATAATATATATAAAACCTTATTTAAGTAATTTGTCCGAACCCTATATTTTTATGAATAAAATAAAAATTAATAATATAACATTTGTTTTAAAAACTATTTTTTGTCAATTTTGACAGTATTTGGTAATTAATTTTTGTGAAAATCATAACAGAAAGATTATTTATCAAAAATTTAATTAAATAAATACTAACATGTCATATTAACATATTAAATTATTTTAATTCAGAAAAATACTCAAATTACATTTATTTAGGTATTTATAACATCAATTATGTCAATATTTCATTAATAAGATTATTACAACATCATCATTGAGCCATAAATAAATTAAATTATTTATTGTCTAAAAATTAAAAATAAATTATCATTATGTAGGAAATATTTTTATCTTTCTAATTAATATGTATATTCTAATTTATCTTATGTATAACCCTATATTAAAAAGGATTTAGTTATTAAACATTGATTTTAACTATTTTAACCCTTCTTTAAATAAATTAATAATAAATGTCATAATCTAATCCATGTGGGCCTAAATGGTCATATTTTATTCCTAATGTTGTTTTTGGTTGAATTACAGTTATCCAATAGAATTAGGACATGTGTTAGGGTAATAATAATAACAATTTGACCCTTAATTACCCTGTTTACTTTTAATAGTTGTAAAAAAAGTAAAAAGTTATTATTCACCAAAAATTATTTTCATCACATTGAACCACATTTTACTTACTGACATCAACTGTGTCTCTCAGATGTTTGAAATTACATTCACAAAAGCGGTAAAATTATGTTTTATGTAAATTTTCAAATTCTCCTAGGAGGTGGGTAAAAGACGGTCAAAAGTTTAATAAAATTTTTATATATCTAAAATTATTATAAAATGACTCCAATTAATTACATTGAAATGATATAGGTATTATGTATCAATTTTTACCAAAAATAAATTTAAATAAAATAAATAATTATTTAAATAAAAAGTTGGTTTTTAAATAGTAACCTAGTGTTTTCACAATTCATCAAAAATTGAATGTTTCATAAAAATACCAAAATTTTACCCTAGGTTAATTTCGATATTCTGAATCCAAAAATGAAGTCCATTTTGAGAAATAAAATTTAAAAAATTTCAAAAGGTGCGAATTACTATTCATGACCACTATTTTTATTAATATTTTATTAGAATATCGTTGTTTAGTGAAACTCGGTATTGCGTACAACGCAAGCTAATGTGGAAGGTCGTGATTGCGTGTAAGGAAAGCCAAACTAGTGTTGTGTGTAGTGAAAGATTACTTTGATAGTGTATTTAACATAAAAACAAAATATTTCTCATAAAAGTATTAGGTGTTATATTCTACCCCCATTAAAATGAATTTCTCCCTCAAAATTCATCACTTTGTAATAAACAGATGAGGATACCTCTCCCTCATCATATCCTCAAGCTCCCATGTAGCTTCTTCTAATTGGTGGTTCTCCATAATACTTTCACCAAGTGAGTGTTCCTGTTTCGTTGGACTTTTTCGCTACGATCCAGAATCTCTATCGGCTGTTCTTCATAAAAAAGATCCTGCTCCAGCGGTACAACTTCTGAGATTAGTACATGTGAAGGATCAGGTAAGAACTTTCTCAGGAGAGATACATGGAACATATCGTGAACTTTTGAGAGATTTGGTGGAAGCGCCAATCAGTAAGCTACCTTTCCAACACGATCCAGTATTTCGAAAGAACCGATATACCTAGGGCTCAACATTCCCTTCTTTCCAAATCTCATTACTCCCTTCCAAGGGGATATTCCTAAGAACACTTTATCACCCACTTAAAACTCTACGTCTTTTCTTCGGTTGTCATCATAACTTTTTTGTCGACTCTGAGAAGCTCTAATGTGTTGTTGAATAGAGCAGACCTTTTTTCAATCTCATCAACAAGAGCAGGTCCTAATAGTTTTCTTTCCCCAACTTCATCCCAGCAAGTTGGAGTTCTGCATTTCTTTCCATAGAGAGAATCATAATGAGCCATATGAATACTGGAGTGAAAGTTATTATTATAAGAAAATTCCACCAATGGTAGGTGTTGATCCCAACCTACATTGAAATCCATAGAGCAAGCTCTCAACATATCTTATAGAGTTTGAATTATCCTCTCAGACTGACTGTCTGTCTGAGGATGATAAGCAGTGCGGAAACTCAACATTATATTCATAGTATGATGAAGACTTCACCAAAACATAGAGGTAATCCTCGGATCCTGATCAGATATAATAGAATGTTGTACTCCATACAATCTTACCACATCCTTTACATATATCCTGACAAAATGATCTATAGAGAAATCATATCTAATAGCAATGAAGTGTGAAAACTGTGTAAGATGGTCAACTATGACCCAGATAGCATTATTGCCTTTGGATGTTTTAGGAAGTCGGGTGACAAGGTCCATAGTGATGTTTTCCCATTTCCATTCGGGTATGGGTAATGGTTGCAACATCCCCTTAGACTTCTGTCTCTCGGATTTAACTTGCTGACAAACCAAGCATTGAGAGATATATTCAACAACATCTCTTTTCATGCCATCCCACCAGAATTACTCTTTCAGGTCCCTATACATCTTCGTGGTTCCAAGATGAATAGATAATGAAGAACTATGAGCCTCCTCCAGCAGCTCCTTCTTTAATTCAGTGATGGGAGGAATACAAACCCAATTCATGAACCTTATTATCACATCACAATCAAGGTTGAATTCAGGAACATTTCCCACCTTCTTTTGTAACTCTACATCTTCTTTCTGTTCCTCTTTAATCTTCACATGTATAGATAGTTGAACATTAATTTGTGAAGGATATGATTTTTCCCCTTCCATTATAATTCCAAGATCCATCATTTGTAAATCCATAAATATTGGATCTTTTGTGATCCTCATCATGGATATGCTAGCATGGTCTTGTTGACTTAATGCATCTGCCACATTGTTTGCTTTCCTAGGGTAGTAATGAATTGAGCAGTTGCAATCCTTAATAAGATCCAACCATCTTATTTGGCGCATATTCAGATCCTTTTGTGTGAAAATATACTTTAAACTTTTATGATCAATATAAATTTCACCCCTTTCCCCATAAAGATAATGCCTCCAAATCATTAATGCAATGATTACCGCAGCTAACTCCAAATCATGAGTTGGGTAATTTTTCTCATGTATTTTCTACTGTCGTGAGGCATAAGCTATCACCATATCATTTTTCATAAGAACACACCCCAGCCCCTTCTTGGATGCATCACTGTAGATCACAAACCTTTCTCCACTACAAGGAAGTGTGAGTACAGGTCCACTGGATAACCTTCTTTTCAACTCCTTGAAATTATCTTCACATTCCTCTGTCCAAACAAACATAACTCCTTTCTGAGTCAACTTGGTGAGTGGATTAGATAATCGTGAAAAATAATTCACAAAACGTCGATAATATCCAGCCAAACTAAGAAAACATCAGATCTCAGTTACTGTTGTTGGTCTCGACCATCTCTCGATTACCTCTGTTTTTACTGGATCCATAGATATCCCATCTTTTGAGATTATGTGACCCAAAAATTAATCTTTTTGAAGCCAAAAGTCACACTTGGTAAATTTGGAATAAATCTTATCCTTTCTAAGGGTCTTCAATATAATTCTCAAGTGATCTTCATGTTATTACTTTCCCTTTGAATATACAAGAATATCATCTATAAAGAATACCACAAACTGATCAAGATAGTCTCTAAAGACTCTATTCATCAGATCCATGAAGATAGCAGGGGAATTAGTAAGACCAAATGGTATCAATATAAATTCATATTGTCCATACCATGTACGGAAAGACATCTTTGGTATATCCTCCCTTTTGACCCTTAATTGATGATACCCTAAATGAATATAAATCTTGGAAAAGTATTGAGCTCTGCATAGTTGGTCAAATAAGTCATCAATGCACGAGATATGATATTTGTTCATGATATTGATCTTGTTAAGTTCTCGATAATCAATGTAGAGTCTCATTGATCCTTCTTTCTTCTTAAAAAACTGAATAGGTGATCCCAAAGGTGATGAACTTGGACATAGGAATCCCTTATCAATATTCTTTTGGAGTCAGTTCTTCAATTCTTGCAACTCAATTGGGGCCATTCTATAAGGTGTCTTTGAAATATGCAAAGCACCCGGTATGAGTTCTACTGAAAACTCTACTTCACGATTTGGTGGAAGACCTGTCAATTCCTCTGGAAAGATAGCATCAAACTCCCGTACAATGGGCATATTCTTAATCGTGAGTTTCTCTCCAACCATTTGAGATAAATAACCTTCATTTAGTGGAATCAAGACCCATAAGATGGAAGAAATTTCCACTGGAAGGTTATGTTCATCCCTGCATCGATAGACAATCATAGATTGATCTGGAATATGAAATTTGACTTCACTTCTATGGAAATTGATATGAGTTCTATATAGCTAAAGCCAATCCATGCCAAGAATCACATAAAATTCTACTAGAGGAAGGATCACAAGATTTGCAGGAAGCAATTTCCCACAAACATCAATCAGAGAAGAATTATAAACTTTTGATGTGACTGTTGTGCCATTAGGGGTTGTCACAGCTAACTCATCTTCTAATTGTTGAGGTAATATGATTATACCCTCAGAAAATTCTTCATAAATAAAAGAGTGGGTGGATCCAGAATCAAATAAAACATTTTCTACTTTAGAGTGGATGGTAAGTGTACCTTTCACCACTTCCTTATTGTACTTCACATCACTGATAGAAAATGCATGTATCATTCCTTTGTATTTAGCCTTAAGAGTTTATTGACGCCGATCATCATCAACAACCCTTGTATTAGGGAATTGATTGGAATAATGCCCCATTTCCTTGCAGTTGTAACATTGAAGTGTAATAGGTGCACTATATGTAGCCTTTTCTTTGTTCGCATCACTAGACATCTTCTTCCCATCATTGCGGCATTCAAATGCCCGATGACCTTCCTTTCCAAATCTGAAACATTTATGTGTCCCTTTAAGACAACTCCCTCCATGTTTTTTCCATACTTTGAGAATAAGGGAAAACTCATCTTCTTTTCAGTGTGGTCTTTAGATTTTCCTTTGAATTCCATTTTCTTCTTCTTATAAAACCCATATGACTGATGGGTTACTCCAATATCCATCTCAACGTTGAGAGCACATCAAACTGTTTCCTCATAGCTATTGAAGTCCTTTATGGATAATGCCCTTCAAAGACTTGGTTTTAAGCCACCAAAGAATCGATCGATCTTACTCTTAGGTTGGATAATAATACCAGAAGCGTACCTTGAAAGCCTTATAAAACTTGCTTCGTAGGTACCAACAGATTCATCATCCTTTTGCCTTAGTTCAAGAAACTCCTTCTCCATCTTTGTTCAAAGAATATGAGGGAAGTACTTAATGAAAAATAAGTTCATGAAGTCCTCCCATTCCATGGACTCAATTTCATCCTTTGGCCTCATATACATGATATGATTCCACCATTGATCAACTTCACCTTCCAAACGATAAACTGTTAAGATGACTTTATCATGTTCAGAACATTGAAGAACTAAAAATATCTTCTCAGTAGTACTAATCCATTTTTCAGCAACTAATGGATCCGTAGACCCGCTGAATGAAGGTGGATGCTGCCTCATGAAGGATTCAATAGAATGTTTCTCCTTCCATTGCTCGTTTGGAAGTACTACATGATTCATAGCTTGAGATTGTTGTTTGAGCATGGATACAATATTTTTCATTCCAGCTCCCATAACGTTTGGTTGCTCAGGGGGACAATCCTTGCATTGCCCGTCGCATTCCGCATTAACACAGTTCCATTGGGTTCCAGCCATTGACTAAAACCAAGAATAATAGTGTGAGAAACACTAATTATAATAGTAAATACACATAATCAAGAATAAAATTTCACACTTAAGGTCTTATCATAGATTGTTCATCGCCATTTCTAAGATTATGTTCTATGCTTATACATATCCTTAGGTTTTTTTACTAAGGCTTTCACATCCTAGTTTCCAAAGGTTGACTGTACATTTCCTCTGATACCAACTATAATGAACCATACTTTACATACATGGTTAATACTTCAAAATTGAAGAATACTTATTACAACATATAAAAAAACCATGAAAGGACCTTATAGGTATCATGTCTTTAGAAACTGGGAAACATAAACAACTGGTTCATAAAGAATCTACACTGTCTCCCATTTATTTCATCATATCTATAGTCCCTTTTGGCATATCTTACATAATATCCTTCTTCCTGAACTGAGAAAGAAAACATGAAAAAGGGTGAGCTCAAATGCTCAGTAAGGGAAAACAAAAGTAATATCAATTACATCATATTCATAAAAACATAACATTTTGGAAATCTTAACCTGCAAAATAAATCATAATTTCATAACATGGGATAAATAATATTAGTGAAATGTAATCCCAACAATCATAACATAAAACATGAAACCTTGTGGAATACACACATAATCATGGAGAATCATTTCTTAATAGTCAAGACTCATAGCCAATACTATCTTAGTGGACAAATTCCATTTCTAAACAGAGTTCAGTCCTGTTACACTGAACCGGTTTAACCTGCCATTCCAGCTATGTATATCTCATGAGATATAAATCATTACCCAATTAATTGGAGGGAGATATAGGTCCCACCCATCTCATAATGATACCATTCTTATGTGTTCCATAAAATCATAAATCATACATCATTGCATAACCCATGTCATAAAAATGGTATTCTTAAACATTGTGACATCATAAAACAATTCATATAAGATAAATTAATTCATAAAAATAATTCCATCACAATATAATCAAATCAATGTAATAATAGGGATAGAAACAGAACCCTATATTATCTTAGATAAAAATACTTTTGATAAAACACTTGGACTCCATTTTTGAGGAAAATATCCTTTCAACTTCAAAAATATTTTTCCTTTCATAACATGTCATACAGTTTTAAACTAAAAGAAGTTGATTAAAAAAACTTGAAAACTTGTAATGTATGCTTCTTGGAAATAATGTTTTAAAAATCCATTCATGCCGTATACATTAAAAAACATTCTTGTCGTACTTTTGTCGGAAAAGTCAAAAAGTACCTCGTACAAAAAACGAAAAAAGATTCCTTTGATATCTTTTACTAAAAACTCACCGAAGGATAAAATTGGATTTGAACAATTGTATGAGGATATAAATAATATTACATATATAGGAAACATGGATGTGGATGATAAATATTCCCCAGTAAATTCTGATGTATAAACAATCTCAGATAAAAATTGAGATTGTGAGATTGTCCCTTACCTTAGGTCTGAATTGCTTCGTAAGTGTCTAAAACTCATGTATAATGATTTAAATAATGTCATTGACTTATTCCAGAATCATACTAATTGTTATGATATATTATATGGTCATATTCTTAGATTCTTATTAGTAATATTTCATTTCTAGTTGTTATTCGGGTGTTTATAAGTTATTCGGGTGTTTATTACTTTTTGTTCTTATGCGTGTTTTGTCGAATAAATTATTATTCTTATTTCTAGGTTATATATACCTCATTTCTAGAATGGTATTAGTGTAATATATATCATATTTATTCACTCAATTCATTTATGTAATCATTATACAATGAAAAATCATGTAGAACGAGTCACATCACATCATGGAGACGGTATTCCGTACGTACGCACGGGTGATGATATCGTTTCCATTATCGTGGAAATGTATTAGATTGTATGTATACTATTTCAGAATAACATTACAATAATCATATATATTTATTCTTTACACCATTATACCCATCTAATTAAGGTGGTGGTGGAAAATAGATTACACCACAGCGTGGAGACGATATTCCGTACGTACGCACGCGTGGTGATTTCGTTTTTCGTAGGATGGATAAATGGTGAAATAGGGTTGTTTCATACTTATAATAACATATCAGTATATTAGTGATAATTATGTTATTACTTCATAATGAAACAACTAAGGGAGAAGAAGTGGAAGAAGAAATAAAGTTGAAAGAATCGATAACAGACAATTCCTCTTCTTTAATCACCTCTTTGAGACCTCCTTTTAGGGAACTAAAATTGGTCTTTTAAGAAGAACAAGACCTCTAGGATGTTTCTTTGGAAGTGGAGAGGAGAAATTTTCCAGGTTTGTCCAAGCGTGAAGGCTCAAATTAGTGTGAAGAAGAGAGGGAGGAGGTTCCCTTTTATAAGGGAGGAGAGGGGAACCTTTGGAAGAACTAAAAATATTATTTAATTATAAAGTCATTTTCGGTTTTAAATATCTCCAAATTGATTTATTTGGAAGCTAAGTTGGGGATGGGTCACAATACTCTCATACAATATAATTTAGACAAGTTTAGGTTTCTATTTTAACCTTATCATTTAGATTTAACTTTAAGCTAAATAATTTTACTTTTACCGTTTCTTCTAGTTTTCTTACACTATAAGGTTAATAAACATAGTATACCAAGCCAAAAGAACCCCAAGTTGTTTATTATTAATATATATAACCTTATCTAAGTAATTTGGCCGATCCTTATATTTATATGAATAGAATAACACTTAATAATATAATATTTGTTTTAAAAACTATTTTATGTCAATTTTGACACTATTTGGTAATTGATTTTTGTGAAACTCATAAAAGAATGATTAGTTCGAAAAATATAATAAAATCAATAATAACATGTCATATTAACATATATAATTATTGTAATTCATAAAAAGTCTTAAATTACATTTATTTGGGTATTTATAACATCAATTATTTCAATATTTCATTAATAAGATAATTACTGCATCATCATTGTGTCATAAATAAATTAAAATATTTATTGTATAAAAATTACAAATAAAATACCATTATGTAGGTTATCTTCTTATATTTCTAATTAATATTTATAGTCGAATTTATTTTATGTATAACCAATATTAAAAATGATTTAGTTGTTAAGCATTGATTTTAACTATTGTAACCCTTCTTTAAATAATTATATAATAAATGTCCTAATCTAATCCATGTGGGCCTAAATGGTCATATATTATTGATAATGTTGTTTTTGGTCGATTTAAATTTATCCAATAGAATTATGAAATGTTTTAGGGTAATAATAATATCATTTTACCCTTAATTACCCTATTTACATTTAACTTTGGTTAAAAAAAGTAAAAAGTTACTATTCTCCAAAAATTATTTTCATCTCATTGAAACACATTTTACATACAGACATCAATGGTGTCACTCGGATTTTTTAAATTCCATTCACAAAAGTGGTAATATTATGTTTTATGTAAATTTGAAAATTCTCTTAGGAGGTGGGTAAAAGACGGTCAAAAGTTCAATAAAATTTGTATATATCTAAAATTATTATAAAATGACTCCAATGAATTAAATTGAAGATATATAGGTATTATGTATCAATTTTGAACTAAAATAAATTTGAATAAAATAAATAATTATTTAAATAAATAGTTGGATTTTAAATAGTAACCTAGTGTTTTCACCATTCATCAAAAATTGAAAGTTTTCAGAAAAATACCAAAATTTCACCTTAGGCTAATTTCGATATTTCGAATCCAAAATTGAAGTCCATTTTGAAAAATAAAATTTAAAAAATTTCAAAAAGTGGGCATTACAATTCATAACAGCTAGTTTTAATAATATTTTAATAACATATTGTTGTTTAGTGAATCCCGGTATTGCGTACAACACAAGCTATCGAGGAAGGCTGCGATTGCGTGTAAATCAAGCCAAGATAGTGTTGTCTGTAGTGAAAGATTCATTTGATTATATATATAACATAAGAACAAAATATTTCTCATAAAAGTCTCGGGTATTACAGTAGATGAGAGAGAAATGGATGTATCATCATATGTACATGAAATGGATAGTAAGGGGGTCATATATATCCATGTCCCAACAATCGTAATGGAATTTAGATTCATAATAAAAAATAATTGTTGGGATGTAAAAGAGGAGATAGAAATCCCTCACAGAATTTCGGCATGGTAATAGGTGTACATGGGAGGCATTAATGAG
Source organism: Viscum album (assembly GCA_963277665.1). Classification (NCBI taxonomy): domain Eukaryota; kingdom Viridiplantae; phylum Streptophyta; class Magnoliopsida; order Santalales; family Viscaceae; genus Viscum; species Viscum album. Next base: position 2,100,787,804 of record OY728140.1, on the reverse strand, counting down.
AGATAAAGTTGTCTACCATCATCCAAAAATTAAGAGGAAAGTATGGGGGATGTGGGAAATAATACCATAAAATTTTTAATTGAAAACACAAGGGCATAAAAAATTAAAGAAAATAGGAAAAAAATGAGAATGGAAGAAATCCCTTACTTGGAAATGTGACCCCAAAAGCTTGGGAGAGGCTTCAGAGAGGATTCTTGGTTTCTTAGGGCACCTTGGGATGATACTAGAGAGTGGGGGGAGTGGGTTGGTCAGACATTAAATTCATTTATTGAAGAGTAAGTGGGATCTTGGGTGGGTTTATATGGGAAATTAGAGGGAATTCGTTTTTATTTATGTTTTGGACACCTCACATTAAACAAATCAAAACAACAAACCAGCCCACGGTTTTTGCCAATGTTTTTTTCCAAATGGGAGTGGAAAAAAATATTTTATATTCCAATGTATGATCTTCTTAAAATAATAGGGTTTCTTTTATGGAGGTGAGTCACACTCTTAAGGAAAACAATATAAAAAATGTTATATAAGCCTTGAAGGGTCCACTAAGTAATTGCAGAATAAATAAAACAAACCCAACATCACATAGTCATTTCCACTCTAGTTTAACGTGTTCAAGCTCGGCTTGGTCTTGGTCATGATTTTAGCCTAATGATGCCACCTATTTTCTGAGATCTGACAAATGGGTTTCATACAGGTCATGTCTACTGGATGAGACCATCACTTCCATTGTCTGAGTAAATTGGAATTGTTAAATCCCTATATTTATAGGAATCATCTGATCACTATTTATTGACTATATTAGAAATAGTCACAATTCATAATGGTATTTTAATATCCAAAAACATATAACCAATGATGTTCACAATTTATATAACAATAATAAGAAATTTAATTAGATCAATCGGAATTTCATTTATTAATTTTTGGGTCATTACAACAAGAGTCTTATGTATATTTTATCATAAATGTATATAAAATGTGTATGAAGACATTTCAATAGATCCTCTGGATTAAGACTTCGATATTTTTTATAATCCTATGTAGGGTAATGTGGAAGAGTGTTCCATCAATAAGAGGTCTTATTCCTATTTGTCAATAAAGGTGTTAGAGAAGTCGGCCTCATATCTGTTGCCGTTTTTAGATGGAGATAGTGTTGCTTATCTCCAGCAGTTGATTATCACCCATCCTATTTTTCAGAGATATATAGAGCAACTACTTAGGGATACTGATTGTGAGACCTGATGTACATAGATATCAACATTATTTTTTAGTATTTTTTTTATGGTTTAGAGTTTGTCATTATTTTCATAGGACTCATGATGGATCTTGTGACATTGTGGTAGGAGGATCTAAGAGTGTTTTATATATATTCCTCATAGGTATATCTAGTTGTGTAAAAGATGTACAATAGGAATTTAAATTAGTAATTTTTCCGTTGATGATGAATATTGTTATAGGATATCACCCTCAATTCATTAGTTTTCAGTATGTGAAGGTTGAGCGTCATGTTCTAATAGTTTTATCTCAACCCATTAAGGTTCCCCAATGGATGTGGGATGGGATATCCATAGTAATTGTGATTATATTACCATATATGTTCATTTTATATGATTTCATATTCTTCATCATAGATTAAAATGCTAAAATATCCCAATTCCATGATGACTCATATAAGAGTTTGGTAGAGAGATCATGATATTCCACTAGGTAACCGAGATAGAGTAACTCAATAGAGCTATATTGATGATCACTTCTGACTATGAAACTAGTTTCATATATCAGTTATATTGAGGATTGTAGGACTCATATGGGAGACATTTTTATCTGAGTAAAAATTTTACCCCTAATAGAAGTCATGAAATGACATACCATTCAGGTTCCTTAGGGCATAATGTAAGCTTGCATGTTGTGATTTTTACATTGATGGGAGGTTGAACTACCATTGCTGGAGTTTTCATAAAAAACATTTTATCATTACACCATTCGTAGGAACCATTTTATGCATTATACGGGTGACACTGAAGGTCACCACAATGCTATACTGACTTAAGAGATTCAGCACATATAGTCCTAGTGGTGGTTTGAGAAACTATCAAGAAAGTGATGAACATCTAGAAGTGGATGACAAATGGAAAAATCTATCAGGATTCCAATGTTGACTAATGAAAATTGCCTTTGGGGTTATAAGAGGTGGACCTTTTGTTTGTATGGGATTCACCTCAACATGGATTATGAAGATTGTCATGGGTGGCATGTTATCCTTGAGATTTATTATCCAATTATGTACACTGAGTACAGTTGGAAAGGTGGTCTACATCATAGTTCTACTAACACATTTAAACAAAGTCAACGACATCATCTAATTGATTTATTTTTGGGTGTATGTTCACAATCCATCACACATTATCAAATGGGATGATATGGACATCATGCATGTAGATACAATTTCTAAATTAATGGTAGTGATCGAGGATCAACATGAGATGATCCATCTTGTGTGACTGATTCCTCTATTGTTTTTCATGTGGAAGCATGAGAATCTGTAGGAGATCTCATAGAAACATGAGACTGAGATGTAGACTATATTCCAACATAACTTTGTGTAGTTTTTTTGGATTTTAGGAATGTAAATAAATATGGTGGGGGAAAATATAACATCACCATTTTTTTCATTTTAAATCAGGTAATATATCTATGAATATATTACAAGAATAAGCACTAATAAAACATGTGATTCTTAGGCCTTGTTTTCCATTATATTTTTATTAATATATAATATATTAAAGTTAGTAACATGTAGAAATATTTAAATATTGTAATAAAATTAAAAATGAAGTCCAAAATTAGAACATGAAGAGAACCATTGAGGTTTGGGATTGGGTTTTACCCTAGGCCTGACGTAACCTTTGTCGGTGCATGGGGTTTAGTGAAAATTCATAATGGTAAAATTAAAAAAATTAAAAAAATACATATAAATTTTTGTAGGGGAAACTTTGAACTAGTTTAATTTTACTATAAATTTATATATATGGAAAATATTTATGGTTTACCTCATAACCTTGTAGATCTAGAAGAGCTATTTTTGGAGATTCAATTAGAGAATGAATAATAGAATGGAGATCCACAATTACTATGGAATGAAATTAAATTATTTTTCTAATAAAAATAACACAAATTTGTTCTTCATTGGTGATAAACATAAATCAAGGTTAAATTTTCACTCATTTTCATTCCTTCCACATTATATATATATATATATGATGATCGTGAATCTATCAACCAATACATAGATTTAATTATTTTTTAGATTGTGGAGTGTGTTTATCGATAATGATTTTATTTGAAGAAATTTTTATATTAATTATCTCAACATTAATCATTATAATGGGAACTAATTGAGTCTAACTTAAGACATCCATTGTTCATTCATCCTTTCTTGTTCCATGTATTTTTACTAATTTTATTCTGTGTTAATTTCTATTATTCATTTGGATCATAGGATAGACAACTACACTAAAAATATATAGAATTGTTCATATGTTTTTTGGTTATAATGCTTAATATTTTAGATCTAGTAGTGGTATTGAATTTGGAATCATACAATGAAATATGTCTAATTTAATCACATGGATTTTGAGACATCTGATCATCATGTTATTTGAACAATGGTGAGGGATGATGTATGAGGGAATTTTCCAAAGAGATTTGAAGGCCATATCCTTGAGTTAGACTATGGTAAGGCTTGAAAATTGTTGTTCCCAGGTTTTTATAAGTAGGCGTGGTTGAATCATGGGATAGAGGATATGCTGGAGACCTGGGATCCTGAATTGGGTTTATAGAAAATATTTATACACATAGCATATAATATGGGATCACATGATATGTGGGAACCCTAATGTGGTGAAATTGTTTCCAAGAAAATTTAATTATCACATTGTGTTTGGCCCATCACCTTGAACTCAGAGTGCATCATGGAGGAGACACAACAATCCATACATATGCACAATATGTCATTCCTAGGCATGACCAAGAAGACATGAATATGGCTAGGCGTAAACAGTCTCCAACACACAGTGTACTAAGGCATGAACATAGTCATGGAAATGGCCATTTTTTACATGGGACAAAAAATGTTTTCAGTGTACATTTTATGTACAACCATTAAAATCCATGTACTCTTTTAAATTATTATGTCTTCCTTCTCGTATTTATCATGGACAGGTTATCCTATTGTGCATTCCCTTGAACCATTCTTAGAAAATTAGTATGGAATCAATTCTTATACATATAATAGTTATACCCTAAAAAGGAGTACTATGATTTAGTTAATGGAATCCTTAAATGATGCCGAGAGTGAGATCACATATCACTATCTCTCCATAGGTGTTGTTTTTGTATTTCAATTACTAATAATAAATTAGGTTTGATCCTTAATTTAGATATTTATTCCGAACTGATCTGTTGTTATAGCCCATGGACTTGGGTGTGATACTCATTAGTGTGAAATTATATTAAAAACATCATCATATATATCTTATATCAAGACTTGTTTATTTGTACTTCTTGATTAGACACTGTTAGCGTGATCTGACTCATGGAGTGTGTTCACCTGGATGAGTAAAATGTAGAACCTTCATGCAGAATCCCTTGACTACCTTTACAGTTTTGCCTTTACTAAGAGACTATGTGGTGTATTATATATAGATATTATTTTTACATGAGTTTTAGACATATATATTTTTTATCTGATTTTTATTATTATTGACATGTATTTAGTGATTTTGTGGTGTTCTACTAGATGATTTTATAATAATTCATAAATGGGATTTTCAGACATGTGTCATGTCTTTTTCAGATGATCAAACATTTGATGGAGTCCTAGATGAACCAATAATAGGTAGAGAATATTGTGCCAAACTGAATGTGGTGTATTACTATTGTTACCATTACATTAGTCCCCCTCAATACAGTCTGGTTGGAATTATTTTCAGATAATATTTGGTTATATTTTGTTTTACCCATTTTCATTTGACTACATAATTTCACATAATGGTTGTTTGATTTATTTTTATACAATAATGGTTCATCTAGTTATGTACACTTCAAAATGATTTTATATGAAGATCTATTCATTTGTACAAGTACATTAGGCTAAGGCCCCCCATGTGAGGGATATTCCTAATTGACACTAGATGTCTGCCCTAGCCCTATTGGAGTACGTATTGGGGAGTAGCTAAATAGGACCCATTGATATGGTTCCTCACTTTTGTGGGATTTCTTATCTTGATCAAGTTGTGCTTTATTAAATTTATTCATGTAATGAAGAAGAATATTTTAGGATGTGTTTCCCATGATCAATGTTGAAACATCCATGGGTATCGTATGATCATGTGTGACCTGCTAGCAGGATGCGTCGTGATGGAATCATGAGACCAATGAGAATTCCTAAAATTGTGTAAGTTCATCAAATTAATAATTTAGTATGTTAAGTATTTAATTGAAAAATAGTGGAAAATGGAAAATGATTCATGTTAAGTACACACCATCAAGTGAAAAAATGAAAAAAGGGATTTTGTGTCTATATATTCAACTGAATTTGAAGTGGTGTCTCCATGATCACATGGAATCTGGTTGATGTTCACAAGAGAAAATCACATAAAAATGATCTCTTATGATGTTAAAATCAATTGGAAGGGTTAGTTTTATAGGGGAATCACACAATGATATATTTTTATGATGTATTTTGGTGGTTTTCACTATTACCTGTAGAATTTAACTAATATAAGTAACATTGTATTATTCTATAATCCACTTATTTACTAGAATTTCACCATATCAATATCATTAACTACCCTTCCCCACCAATAATTAATATTTTTTAAGTGTATTATTTATTAATATAGGGGGAGGAGGAGAAAAATTATATCATTTATTTGTAACATGAAGGCATTATGCGTGATAACTAAAGGTGGTGGAATGATTCACCTTATCAGAATCACACGATCACACAAAGGCCTAATGTGTTGGAATATATGTTAGTTATTGAGGCTTCACATGAAATATTTAAGGTCTTTATATGATCACATCGAAAAAAAATTAAAGGATAATTATTTGTCTCATCGGACAACCATTGAGGGATTCAGATGAGAAATAGAATAAAATTAATGTGGCAAACACAACTATTAAGGGATCCCCTCTAATTTCAGTGAGAATTTATATGATATTATTTACCTGATTGGGTAAGATGTTTGTCATTTATTTATTTATACACAATATCAGATTATCAATTTCATTTGGATGATCATTTCTTTATACATTTAATGTAGGAAATGAAATCATTCATTTCACAGGCATATCATTCATATGATATGTTAAAGGATAACGGATGGGGGATTTCATGAATTCTTTGTTTCTTGACATGATCATATGGAATTTTGGTGGATAGTTGTTTAAAATATTGATGAATTGATATATAAAATTTACAACTAGGGAACCCCCATATGATGGGGACGATACATTTTTTTAATTAAACTATATGATTTCATCATGGATCATGTGATTATTATTCATTGATATCATGACTCTTTTATCTCATCATGGTGGCCTAAAATGGGGATTTTCATGATCTGATTCATATGATAATTCTTCATGTGATCAATAAATACATAAATGGGTAGTCACATTGTCAATGGTTGAGTGATTTATCATTTGAAATGGACATTTTTTGCATTAATTTTTCCAGTGCTAAGGACATAATGCATCATGAAGATATTCAGGTGATCACATGTTCCCATCCAATGATACAATTATTGACTATGCTATATAGTGACGTACATGTGATCAATTGGATGAAGTATTTATGTAATATATGGAACATTTTTCAAATGAAAACTTATGTTTATTTTCTTGTGACGTGTGTGATGTCCACACAACATCACATGATCATTATAACATTGATAATGTGATATTTAGACAAGCCTAGGAATGATTAACACATCCCACATGGTTTTATTTCAATGATGGATATGGTTTATTGTATCTAATTCATGCAATAAAAATAGATTATCATGTATGGATCTAAGAAATGGATCACATATAACATGTATTATTTTGATCATTGAAAAAGGCTGCAATGGTGGTTGACAATCTCCCAGGACAAGTTGGTATAGGGTGTAGATCAAGGTTCTATACCAGAAGAATTATAGAGTATGGAGGTGATAATGAGTTTTATTATTATTGAGGGGTTAGTAAAAACCACAAATCATCTTGATATTATAACATATGTTATACATTAATGTTTTAATAGATGAATAAAATCCTTCTGAATCACTAACCCGAAATCAATTTTGTGCCAGTTTAGAGTGTAGATAGAAATGTTTAGTGAGTCATCCATCAGTTGAAATGGTGGTAGGGTTGTCACCCTTAACACATAAAACCACACCCTCTCCATAAAAATACTTCCTATAGGTAGACCAATTTATCACCACCTTTACTCTTCTTGTGTTCTCAACAAAAGTATAATGCTTCCTCAAACCTCATGTCTTGGATAGCTTACTGTACTGTATCATGTAAATGGTTAGTGTGACACATATTTATAACCTGGTTGATATTCCCCGCTAGTTAGGATGATTGTAATGTTTTTTTGGCTATGATATTATCCAAATAAATATAATAAGCAACCAAAATGAATGAATAAAATAAGGTCCAAGATTTTATCCTTTAATAAATCAATCCCATTAGCAATTTCTTATCTTGAATTATGTTTCCTATAATTCTTTTATACACGTTTTATCTGAATTATTATTCAAGGTCTTATTCCTCCTCAAATTAACAATGAAAAATATCTTTCTAAAATATTATGGGTGCACTAAAATTCTCCCATATAATTAGACTCATTTATAATGAATAAAATATCATTCAATAGAAAAAATAGATCACTTTATTGGATATTTAAACATTTCAAATGCTTAGATTTTTACCCATATGCGATAATATTTGAAGATTCTGTTGATTATGAGATTTTAGGTTATATTAGGAAGAGATACATGAAAATTAGTAATATATTGAGTCCCTGATGAAGAATAGCACTAGATTGGGGCATTGATATCCTGAAATTGGATTATTTATAAATTTTATTTTAAGATGGATATTGTTTGTAAAGTACCATGTGTATGTATCCATATGAACGAATTTATAAATATCCATGTATCCCATGGGGTTTCAAATCATGTCGTAGGTTTTTCTGGGGAATTCACCTATGAAAATCATATTCTTACATTAGGGACAAAGGTTCATGAATGAGGAAATCTGTGATGAAATATCCTATTTAGATATGTATTTTTTGTAGGTAATGGTATTTCATCACATGGAAATAGAATCATAGGAAAATAACCATGTTCATGTGGTATAATTCCATGGATTTAACTATCATACAACGTTTCAATCCACATAGAGTGGGACACTCTAATCAGTGTAAGGTCCTTTGGGATGGACACCATATTTTTGTATTTTGAAGACATGATTGGACTAGGATCATTTAGATGAGTCCCAAGAAATAATGATTTACTATAATAATCATTCCTACTTTAGTTCATGCAGAGTTAACGGATTGATTCTTCATATGGTAATATAATGGGAACTAAAAGTTTTTATTATCATTTTTTATATTTCAGTAACTTTTGCATACTCTTTTGATGTGGAATAACTACTAGGGGAAGAAATATATTCTTCACATATTAAGACTAATGTGTTTTCATCTAGAAACCTTTTGTGACTTTTCTATTTCAATGGTTCTCAATATTTCCAGGATCATAGATATTCCATGTCCAGTGTGCAATGATTCGATAATTTCTTAGGGATCCTTTATCAATTTTCACCCCCACAAGAATATTGTTTCCTTTATTTGGAAACTTATGGTTATGGAAACCTGACCATTTCTATAGTTTATGGTCTTTTCTCATAGAAATTCATTTTCATATATTTATAATATTTTTTATCGAAAAATATATGATTATATTTTAGTGGTTTTTTCCTTGAAACTTCTATTAATCTAAATTATTTTCATTTATCTAAGAACATCTATTTCTGAAGTTTAGGGTTTTTAGCTCAAATTATATATTTCTATATTTTAGTATCTTTAATATCATAAATTTTGTTTATAAGTTTATCTTCTTCTATCTTGGACCATATATTTCATTTAGTGAATGTGGGGTATTCGAGAAGTGATCAAAAAACCATCATCCATGATCTGATTATAAATAATGTGTGTCTTATAAGGGATTCGATACAGTGAATTCTTAATTGATATTCCAACAAATTAATGTTTGTGATGTTTTTTGGAATACTATATACTTAATAAATAATAAAGGATGAATTCAAATGGTTGGTTTTGACACCTTGAATCCTAACATAGATTCAGCTTGATATATTGTAAAATATTTATGACACCAAGTGAACATTAATTGTTACAATATGGGTTGTGTAAGTCACATTCCTCAAAGCTTCAATCTAAGTTTATGAAATAGTGTTGACATGTGAGGAATAACTTCAAAACACCATAATGTAATGACTTATCACATGGTGTTACTAGGGATCATTTCAATATGATGCCTATTGATACAAATAGGAGATTCCCGTAGTTGATGGGTAATATTCCCTATTTCATGGTCCCAGAGAGATTATGTACAGGGTCACGAAGACCCCCCCCCCCCCCACTGCTTCATTCCAAGTGTCCTGAATATTTTTTGAATATTAAATCATTATAAAACTAGTGTTTATGGTAGGGAAAATATTATCTAATAGGGTTTCTAGATTCCTTTGATAGTTTAGTTCCTGTTTGGGAATCTCAAGTAATATTACATATGGTTTCAAGCCACATGGTGCGAACCTTCAAATATAGATTGAGAAAAAAATTTATCATTCCTACATTGAGAATCAATACATCTCACAATTATGTAATATCGAAGTTTTTGAATAATCATGAATACTGGGACTATGGGTATTGTAAATAATGTGCCATGAATATTTGAGATAATTAGAGGAAAAAACTGGTGGGAATAGGTAAACCATTGATAATGGAGAAACTCATATCCCATGTATTCATGAAAATAACTCCTAGTATTGAGGGGGAGTCTCTAATGTCTCCAAAATATTCTATTTAAACAAGATAAATAGTGTAGTTTTATTCCGTTCGTAAATCATAATAGATTATATTTTGATCCACCAGTCCCTATTAGTATTTTTATAAAGGAGAGAAAAATGACAAAAAAACTAGGCAATGGGGTTCCATGAAAAGGTAACAAGTCATGGAATTGTTTGTGCCAGCTTAGACATTAAATACATTAAGGTTGATTTAGTAAATCATAACATTCATGGAGGTTTAGTGAAATCTATATGATTTTGTCGCCACATACTGAACATGTTATCAAGGATGGGGTATTTGATAAATCATCAGTATTACTTTTTTTAAGGGGGTCAGTGATAATGAATAAAATTTTAATATGGATACATGGTGTACCCCATGAGATTTATAACCTTTTTACATACATTCCATGTTCTCTAATAACACGTGATAAATATTTTAAATATATGAGACATATTTTTTTTTCATACAACCCTTTTCATTTTTTCATCTAAAAATTATTTAAATCAATTTCCTTAATAGTTTATGTTCCTGTGATTTGGACCATCAAAGTATAATGTTTAATGTCATATGAAATTAACCATAGTGTATGTTGTTTAATGTTAGGATTCACTCTCAATTGAGATGATGCAATTATTTCACTACAACATAATTAAAAATCCCATGTCCATGAGTACTTCTACATCCATTTGGGAAGGAGATGGAAATGTTGTGAATTTTGGTTCCTGGTTATCAGGTTATGAGTAACGGTGTAGTGATCTCAAGAAAAATATGGGTTTTAATCACTCTATTGTGATGAGATCCTATAAAAATATGTATGGGCTCACAAGGATAATGAGACCCTTATTTCTGGGCCAATATGACTTCATTTAATGGGATTATTTACCATATGCTAATATACCGCTTAAATTGTCAAAAAATGGGATATGTTTTCCTTTTTATGTTTCATGGACGGTTTTCAGTAACTCAAGTGGTCAAGAATGTTGTTTATTTTATAGATTGATGGGATTATAATGATGATGGAAAACCTTTAACATTTTTATACTAGAGTTAGGCTCTTGTGGTGATATGATAAATAATGTTAATAGGACATGGCCTGTATAATTTAATATCGTGAAGTGGAGAAACAATTTTCATGTAGTTTAACATCATGAAAGTAATATGACATCCTTGTATATTTACATCTTGTATTATAGACATATTAACTTATTTGAAATTGTGAAATATATCATTGAGTACACATTTCATAGGGTAAGGGAATGTAAATGTTAGAAAAACCTCTTATCAAAGCACATTTATAATGATTAGTTTCCATATATTTATGTTGTTCTTGAAAAAATTTGTCTCCTATGAAAAAAATATATAGATTTTACTATGATATGTGTAGAGATAGTCTGAATGATATTTATATATTCAAATAGCGGTATATAGAATTTTTGTGGATGGGATTTCAGGGGTTTCCTTACGCGTACAGTAAGGGTAGGAATCCTGAAATAGTTAAGTCCATTAAAGATATTCCCCGGCATATATATGACTTATATACATGGGATGTGATCAATATATTCATCTTGCCTTTGTGAGTACAGAAATGTTGTTTTCTAATAGACACTCTATAGAAAATATAGATAATATTTATGGATAAATAATATCTAAATTTCATTCTAGGATGGTGGTAAAAAAATTATTCATGGAATAGATTACTTTATTGAATAACCCACACCAAGAAATCTTATGTCAGTCATGATGTACCAAATTTCATGTAGTTGAATTTTATGAATCTGGGACACATATTCAAGAGGAGTTACTAACTCAGATAATTGGGTCTTCATAGAATATTATTACCTCAAAATAGAATTTCAGAAATATATAATGTCAAAATCATTAATTTAGAAAGAGAATGACTCACATATGTAAAACATCATGAGTATCCAAATCATCATGAATAATAGAGTTTAGAGATGTTTAAATAATACCCCATGAATATCTAATTTAACTGGATCTATAAAATAGTTGGCATATGTCACCAATTGATAATGATCTAAGTGTACATTCCTTTTAGCCATGAAATTAAATATGGGTTCAACTTTATAGCCTCTCCAATATGAATAAACATGATCTAGGAACAATTTTTATTTATTTATTCCTTTAAAAAGAAAATCCAAGTGGGGACCCTTTGGATTGGTAGGTCCAGGTGACCGATTTTCTATAGTGGATAACTAAGAGAAATGGATAAAAAGGTCCATGGTGTTCCAAGAGATGGTTCGGAACTTAATGAAATGGTTTTTATATGCATACATATCAATGAATATAATGTTGGTTTAGAGATTATATTAGATTCAAGGAGCGTTCAACAACCCTAATGGATACAATAGTTTGTATTGAACACATTTTGAGCAAAGCGGATAAAACATGGGATTCTTGATTAGACAATCATCAATTCTAATGATGAAGTCAATGAAAAGACAACATGTTTTTTATATTATCATGTCACTAGGAATGTTTTCTGAATTTTTAAATTCTAAAAAATTGATGTTTCATGTGTGGGACTAAAATGGAGGATTCATGTATCCCTAAGTAAACATAATATTGGAATCAAGTCCTATATATCTTCATTTTTTGAGAATATCTACCACATGTCTAACCCATACCAAATGAAAATGGTATATTTATCATTTTTATCAAGTCTAGAATAATGATTTTATGTATGGATATGGGTTTCACTATATTAGGGATGATGTGGACTTTATAAACATACTTCTAGGACATGTGATGTTGTTTCATTTAGTGTTTTGATAAAAATACTTGGGATGCGTTATAAAAGATATTAAATGTTCACCTAGATAATTTTTTAATTTATGGGATTCAAAATATCTTCGAAATCCATTATTATCCATGATTAATCTCCATTGGAATTGAAATATTTTATAATGTATGTTCCGTCCCATTGATTACTATCATTGAGGTTTCATTACAATTTTCATTATGGTTATTAAAACCAATATTATTTCTGCATGAATTTATTAGTGGGGGTGGATTTTATTTATTTCTCACACAATATGATACCATGATATATCTAATAGTCGTGGAATTAATATATTTCAATTCAAATGAACTTCTCTACTCTTGTGATAGGGTAAAAAATAATTCTATATACATTCATCATCATTGGAAATGAAAGTATGATGACTATTTTACCATTAGTAACCATAGAGTTGTCATAATACAAATATAGGCAAGTCTTATGAATTTTTTATTTTTTTCTAATCTTAGTTAATATGGAATAGAGAATCCATCCATGTCTGGGTGATGATAAATTGTCTAAATGATGTATATCTGACACTAAAATCCTTAATATCGGAGGTTCATATCCTTCAATAACAAGAAATTAACCCATATTTTCAATTATAGGTATGTCATGAAATTATTATCTAGATCATCTAGTATCCAATAATTGGAATCTATTATTTTTTAGAATGTGGTTATGATGTTTTTTCTGACTAACTCTCTCCCAATATCCATCTGGTCCACTTCTTTACTAGGGCTATAAGTCTCCACTTGGTCAAGCCATAATGTTTGCATATCTATATTTCCAGCTTACCATGGTGATGTGATTATAATAATTTATTGAGAGATATATATGGCTAAATATAGTTCATTTAGATAATCTATATGTTAAGTGTTATAGGTTTTGATAAACTCTCTATACGAAGGTGCATGAGAAATGGAAGGATATATATTTTAATAAGATATATTACTATTTGGGGGTATTCCACATTAAACATCTGATGTAGCATCTCTATGATCATTCAATGAAATAATATTACAAGGAATATTGTTGTGGGGATAAAATTATATTTTGGTTGAAAAATAATGAGAACCACTAGGTGTTATAGATATGAATTGTATAACCATAATGACACTAGAATGGAAGAGATCTGAAATATATTAGTCCTTATAAACTAGGTATAGAATATTATGTCTTGGGTTTTGGGGTGTATTATGGATAGAAGCTGCCTCTAGATAGTCTATGTAATATGATGGGGAAATTTTGTGTTGTGGGGAAATGATAAAATTATTGATAAGAAACCAGTGTATTCCATTCAGATTTGGTATAATTGGAATAGATATACATCATGCAATTGGTTATTAGAATTTTCTTGTCAATTTTTGTTTAAGTAGAGTTATAATGAAAGTTTCTATATGCATTCCCCATTTCAATATTCAGATGTATTTTTTAATTTGAAAAGGTATTTGGGTCACATATGTTATATCCCATGAATGATGTTGGTGAATCCTTTTGGTGGGAATAAGCATGTAAACCTACATTTATAACCTTATATAATATTTCATGTAGATTTATTACACATTATTTGAGATTTATATAATATAATTTACATGTTATGTTGATAGAAAACAATTTGATTGGGGGTATGAGCCTAGTCAAATTGAATTTGAGTATCTCGGTGGATTTCATTGATTAGAATGCTTCCCTGTCCTGAGGAATGTGCTAAACTGACTTGGTAAACATCAATTGAAATTAGGATATGAGCATGATCATATTTCCTGAACATTACCATAATATGTCAGTAAGTGTACTATATGGTAAAAATGTGTTCTTACTCTATTGAAACCACATATTCATGTTGACCATTTTTGTGATCTACCATGCCCATTAGTAAAGGAGAGTGTCCATATACCCGTATCATCATTGAAATATACTATGGTTTCTTCTCTATCACTATTAAATTGTTTTGGATCATTAATAGGGTATGTAATGGAATTTAATATTACATTATCCTAGTGTCCATGATATTCTAGTTGATTCCATAGATTTATGTTGGTATTTATTCCCACTATATTCATCCACATTCTATTAGAATATATTGATGGGATTTATGAATATGTGTTTTGATATACATCTATCTCATGTTTCTTCTAATATATGATTTGTTTTTTGTGTTTTCAGGGAAACATGGATACTCCCTTTAGTTTGTATCCTTCAACATTAGAAAAGGTTTGTGTGATTCATATAATTGTGTCTTTGGGGAGGTAACCTATTGGGTAACTACAAGATCATGTATCTCAGTTGTGTTGGAGATTTTTTGATATTACAAGGATCAATATTATACGATATAATTTGTACATCTTGAAACAAAAATTTATACTTTATCCTATAAATATATACCAGATATTGAGATGTATAGAATTTTATTATCCTATCACCAAGACGTGTTCCTTGATATTTCACATCACATTCTAAGGACTGTTTCATATAGTTTAACATCTTCTGACTATGACATTTTCATGCAATTTAACTTAATGAAACTGATATTTTTTTCATTCAATTTGAAGTCATTGGACTATGATGTTGTTGTTTCATATAGAATTGTGTGTCTATGTTTTATCGCATAGTTTAATATCATGAAACTAGGATGTATCATGTTGTTTAACATCATGAGAAAATGGAATGTCATGTGCTTTAACATCATCTGACTATGAAAAATCATGTAGTTTAATATCATTAGACTAGGAAATAACATATGTTTTAACATAATGTGACTTGGATATATCACATAGTTTAATATCATGTGACAAGGACATATCATGTATCTTAATATCCTATGACATGGATGTATTGTTCCATAACCTATGAGGAGAGAGAATTTTCTGATATGGAATGGATGACTCTTATGCATATTCTAGAAGTTTCAGTATCCTCTAACTCTATAAAAACATAATATACATATTTCTCTATCCACTATTTATTTCTAAATCATTTATCAATAGAATTTCCCAAACATCAGTGGAATGTGATGTTATTTTGAGTTCCCGTCATCTTTGCCTCACATGGTATCCTCATAGTTGGGAGATTGATCAAATCATAATCCATGTCATAGTTAATGTACCTAGGTACATGAGTTGTTTGGAGGAATTTTACCCTTTATATTATTCCATTAATGAATGAGAGACCACACTAATTATATGAATTTTTACTAATACCTCTTTGGGAATTAGAACATGTATGATTATAGATTCAATTTTGTCTATCCCTAGTATTTATTGACTCAATGGGGGTTATAAATTATTAGGACCTTAGAAGATTCAAACTCATACCATTGATTAATGTAACCTGAATCTCCTAAAGGATTTATTCATACTCATACCATTTATCAATCATACCATTTACGAGGTTCAAAGAATCCCTCATGATAACTATAGTGCCAATTGTTGACCTCTGTCGAATATAAAAATGAATCACTCAAAAAAATATAGAGATATATAAATAGAACATGAGAGTTAAAATTAATAAGAAAATATGAAGAACACTCATTCTTGAAAATTGTTAATAAGAAGGATTTATTGAGAACCAATGTATAAACATTCTTGTATCAACCAACCCTAGTAAAGTGAACCTTCTAAGAGCCTCTAATCTCATCATGGTTACCAGAACCCAAAGCTTCTACACCACTAGGTTTTTCTGTCAACCTCTATAAGAGGACTCCAATTCCACATTTTCTTTACTCATGTAGTCTTGAAGCATCAACAACATCACTCGGATCATTCTAAACCCTCTCCCATTATTTATATTATTCTTTGTATAATTTTAATATTTTTTGATCCAAGTCTGTGACTGTAGTGTTATCACAAACTTTCTCCCATTCTAATATGGATGATATAATATATTCTCACTCAATCATCTTTTAACACCATTTTGCACCCACATAGAGTTGTGGAAGTGGTCCATGTGTGACCTGGTTATTTTCCCACATCTAACTATGGTAGAGGTCCAGTTTGACCTGGATAGCATTGTATGAAGTTGTGAACCCCAATCCAGGGTGTGGATAAATATGTTTAACATAAACATCATGGTGGTAGGTGATCACCAAGTGGAGATGAATATGCCACTTCTTGATACAGAACCTATTATTTTATCCATTGTGTATTCAAATTATGTTTCTCAACATTTTCGCATATTTTATAAAACTAAATTTTCATTGATAGTTAATTTTAGATAGTGTTTATAATTATTTTAATTTAGTAAAATACATTCAAAAGATTTATTATACATTACAATTATATTTATTTTGAATTAATCAACCATTCAATAAAATAATTGTATAATAAAAACTCTTATAAATATAATTCATTGGTTAACTAGGCTGTTTGGAGTTGAAATTAGTGATTCATAAATAATGTTTTTAGTTGAGTATTTTTAGGAGCTCAATTCACTCTGCACTTGAGTTTCCAACTCCGACAAATACTTTTTATTGGATGATTGATTTTAATCTTTTATTTTCAATTATTTATAAAATCTTTTAAAATGTTATTTTTAGTTTTTTTAAAGATCTATATATTTTTATTAGTTTTAAATGATTATCTATTTAAAAATATATTTTTCGTTCTTCATTACGAATAATTGATTGGAAGGATATTTTACTAAATGTCCTCAATTATTGACTGGATCTATATATTGTCAATGTCAAATTAAGATGAAAATGCATTTATAAATTATTGTTTTGCGATTTTCTCTTCAATTGTAGATGGATATATTATACCTTCAACTACAAAAAATACATGGGATGAACCACATAAGTAATATTATAATAATAACAAAAAGTTATTAATTACCTATATTTTTTTTTGAGACGAAGATATCAATATGATTTTTTCATATATAACAACCTATGAAATTTTGGATACTCCAACTATTTCGCATGAAAGGGCCACTAATGTTACAGAAATGAGGCATAATACATTTAGAGTTAAATATGATAACTTTATGATGAAGGATGATGAAAATATATTTGATATGTAACTCATAATTTATGTGATAACAAAAAATATGAACATTTTGTGAAAGGATGTTACAACCAAAGAACAAATCATACAAATTACCAAATGTATACTAGAAATATGGAGGGGAACCTCCATGTAAATAAGAGAATGTCTTTATATCTTTACGATTCATGTAATGGAGATGATATTTAATATATTGATTTTTGGGGAAGAATTAATGGTCAAAAAATAAAAGGATGATGAAACAAATAGGAAGTTAGTGTTTTCAATACAACTAATTCTAAACAAATTGAAATGGAAAAGGCACACACTTATTATGATAGTTCAAAAAATTAATAATCCTCATCTGACGGTGATGAGGATTTATTAGATAGAAGGTGTAAAAAAATTTACATAAATAAGTAGTTATTTAAGAAGCCCATCTAAAAGGTAATGTATAACTAAAAAAACCTATATAAGGATTAAAAGGTAGGTGATAACTCAAATGAGATATTCTGTTTAGAATGAAAAATAAGAGGATGTGTAATGGCTGACTGTCAGTTGTTAATGTATAAGATCAATTACGATGACAAGGATAAAATCTAAAAGAGGGGATTAAAGGCCACTAATATTGCTTCTAAGGATAGCTCTAGTGATTCAGATTCTTCACATAATGATAATTTTGAAAATAATTTATATGTGGTTTATAAAAAACACTTCTCAAATAACCATTGAATATCATATACAAAACTCCTATAATTATGAAGATGAATATGATTTTGAAAACACAAACAATTAGGAAGTGTTTGAGTTTTTAAAACATATTGAGAACACATGAAATGAATTAAATGATAGATATATTGTTTTATAGAAACCACTTGGTCTATCCTATAATATTAAATATGATCTTAATGCAGATAATGAAAAAAATTCTTAATTTTATAAAGAAAATAATGTGCATAAAATTTCTAATTAGAAGTTGAATTGGGATTTAGAAATGTTTATCAATTCCAGGAATAATTTAAAACAAATTCATGGTAACCATGGTGTAACAAAATATACTACAAGTATATGTTACCCAAAATGTAAAAGAAATGTTGTTAAAATTAATTTTATATCAAAATATGGAAAATTAAATTTGTTCCTAGAGTTGATAAATTTTCTTCACGTTTCAACAATGGATAATCCTTTAATACATCTAGTTTTTATATAACAAATAGAGTTTATTTTCCCATTACTTCGTAATCTGGTTATAGGAATCCCATGAAGCAAGTATTAGTCTAAAAAGTATTTGTTACTAATATTACTAGAACTATGAATTTATGGGTACCATAATATTTTCTTGTTTGAATTTTCATTATAGGAATATTTTCAAAAAATCTCTTATAAAATTTTATGGTACATGGATATTGTATTTGCAAGACACATGACTAAAGATTCAAGAATATTAAAAATATTTATAGAGGGTATGTCAGTTTTTGTGACAATGATAAAGGATAAATAATTTTCCTTAGAAAATTCAATAACTCTAACTCAATTTTAATGTCCAAAGTAATTTTTTAAGATGGATAAAAGTGAAATATTTTTTGTATCTCTCAGTTATATGGTGATGTTTTCAATTTTTTATTTGAAAATGATGCATGTAATGTTTTTAATTCTAAAAATGAGTTATTATTTAGTGATTTTAGAAATGATAATGTTTATGCTGTAAACATAGATTCTTTAGATTATTAATGTGTTTCATGCATAAGTGTTTTTCATAGAGTTTTGGATTTGGAATATGAGAATTCTCCCTTGTAACACTACCTCACTTAGAAACCATACATGTAAAGGGTTATACAAAAATATACCCAATCTATAATTTATGAACAATAATGTCTGTAATCATTCTCTATATGAAATACATCACTATATCTCTTCCAATTAGAAGAGATAAGTCTGAACTTATCAAACTCTTGATTTAGTTCACAAGGATTTGTTTAGACCTTCCTGAGATTTAATTCTTAATTGGAATATCTATGTCTATGTTTTTAGATGATTTATTTTGGAATACATAGACATTTTTCATATCTCACCAATTTGAATCTTGTTCTCACTTTATCAAGTATTGTTGAATACTAGAAAACTGAATTTTCCTTAAAATTAAATCCTTATGAACTGACTAGGGTTTCATGTTTCAAAAACTATAGTTTGAATATTTTTTCTCAAATAATTATATAGCCATACATTTTTTTCCATAGGACCCCCAATAGAATGGAGTTGAAGACAGATTACATGGAAACGTACATGAAATTTCCCAAACCATGCTTGATGAATATGATTTAACTATTTAAATTTGGAAGGAGTTTTGAAAAAAACTTTTTTTATCATTAACTAAGTATTAATTAGACTAATTCATAAGAAAATTCTTTATGAGTTGTATAACAATAGAAACACCAAGTTGTTTTAATTCAATGCCTATATTCGTAACACTACGAACAATCTTCAAAAATTTGTATCCAAAAGTGATGAAGGAATATTTCTAGGATATTAAACCTCTATTAATTCCTATAGTGTTCTAAATAAAATAACTATATGTGTGGAAATATTTGTGCATGTCAATTTGTTGAAAGAAATTCACATGAATCTAAAACCACTTTTGAAAATATTGAGGATGATCTATCCAGCCTTGACAGAAATTCTAGACCCCTTTATTTTGATGATAAGAAATCTATTAAATTCACTAGTTCTGGAAAATCCCCAAACATTGTCCATAGTGAACCAGAACCTATAAATCAACCAAAAATAACTGGTCCTTATTCTTCTAGATCAGTTAGAAACCTTTAAGAACATCCCATATATTATGTTGTTGAATACATGGATAAATGAAAAAAAGCAATTTTTATAGGATCCATGTTGATCATCTATCATTTTTAACATAGTATGAACCTAAAAACATTAACTAAGTCATAAATGTTGTATTTTGGATAATGGAAATGCACGAAGTGTAGAATGAGTTTGAATGAGTCAATGTTTGGAAACTAGTGGATAGAACTAAAGACACCATGACCATATGAACTATATTGCACATTAGAAAAAATGTGGATGAACCATGAAAAACTTTGTGAAATAAGGATATATTGGTTTCACATTGATAAAGTCTAGAATGCAGTATTAACTTTGAAGAACCATTTTCACCTGTTAATATTGATTCCATCTGAATCCTTCAAGCATATGCAGGTTGTCTAAATCATAAACTATATCAAATATATTTAAAAAGTGAATTATTAAATGGGTATATATTTAACGATGTTTTTTGTAGAAAAACCTCTAGTTTTAAAGATACTCATTTTTAAAATAATTTTTTATAGGACATAGAGGATTTATATGGTCTAAATAGTATAAATGAACTTTGTATGATTAGCTCAATAATGATATTATTTATAATACATTTACAAAATGTATAACTCATCTTATTTTCTATATAAAAATAATTCAATAATTTTCTTTTGTAGTCAAAATATATGCTGGTTATTTTATTTTCAGGCCATCAGAGAATTATTTATGTATTGATTTTTAAAAAATAATGTAAATTGAATTGGAAATGAGTAAAATGGGAGAACTCAAATTATTTCTTGGATTTATAAATTTTAAAAATAATGAATTTTTTATTTTAAATCAATAAAAATATTTATGATATTTTGAAAAGGTTTGGATTTTATAGTACACAATGTAGTGTTACTCTAATGAGTACAACATGTAAGTTAAATATTAATGAAAATGGTAAATCTATTGATCAAACCACTTACAGAGGAATGAATGACAATGTACTATACTTGAATGATATTATGCCTAACATCATGTTCAGTGTGTGTATGTGTGCAAATCGTGAAGATAATTGTAATAAATTTTATCTAAATTATATTAAATGAGTTTTAAAATACCTCTAGTATACTAACAAATTAGGATTGATAAATCCTAATGGATAAGAATTTGATATAGTTATTTATTCAAATATAGATTTTGGTGGTTTTATGTTAGATATAAAGAATACCTTTAGAGCATGTAACCTTTTTGGAAAGTCTCTAGTATCATTGTGTCATAAAAAGATAATTTGTTTCCATTATCTACTTCTGATGTTGAATCCCTAGCGGCTGTTAATATTTGTGCTCATTTTTTTGGATGAATCACACTTTTCTAGATTTTGGATATCAATTCAGACATGTTCCTATAAATTTTGATAATAAAACATCTATTAACATATCAAATAATAATATTTCTCACTCTATAATAATATATATTGATGTAAGACATTACTTATTGAGAGATCATTACAAAAAAGTTGATATATCTTTATAATTTATTGGCACATAACATCCGCTTCCTGATACATCTACTAATACATTGAACATTGGAAGGATGTATTACATTAGACCTGAATTAGGGATGATTAATTTATAATTACCTGCAGTCTATAAATCTATGTTAAAACATAGTTTGGATGTCTCACCAAGAAGGAATTGAAAAAGTCATGTCAACACCGACTGTGTCATGCTATGTGTCACCAACACCGATGTCTCACGAACACTGATGTCTCGCTAACACAGATGTCTCACCGTCAACGTTGTATCATCGACACTGATGTACCATTGACACTATTGTATTGTTGGCACTGAAATTAGTGTATTAGCATTATCCACTCACTGACGGAACCCATTGTCTATATCTATATAATTTTACCAAAATGACACAGTTTTTTTCATTTTATTTAAAACTTGTTTACGTGATTTATAACATATAAATCCCTGAAGTATAAAATTGATTCGATTAATCTTAATTGATACTCTCAAACATCCACTATTACACTCCTACCATTTATATATTTAACATCAGACCATTCACATTCCTACCATCAGCTAAACCATTAGAATGGTAAGAGTGAATATCATCTTATAAGGAGCTAAATATGAATTACAACCCACTAGACAGAATAAATGATAATTGATCATGTCGAAGCCTATTCATCCATAGATTTCAAACCATGACATAATTCATAAAAATTCACTGTTTTATGAATGGTTATTATATAGTTTGTCGCTTCAATTAAGAGTTTGTAAAACTCATGTCTACCTAGATTGATTTTCAAATAATGAATGGTTTTATTACCATAATATTGTACAAGAGTTTTATCTTCAAGAGGGGAAGATTATGGAAGGTAGTGAGTTGTTTGGGATCAAATAATTAGTTAATGGAGGGATATTATCCATTTCAATAGTGTATTGGGAAGAATGTCCCAATATACCACATGAAGGAGACTTTAATGATGACGAGAGTAGTATTCCACCAGCCAGTGCGTTGTTCTATAATGAGACTGCTTTGGGGGAGTTGACTGGTAATGAGGAACACATAAGGCCTATATGTTAAGAGTTTGGCACAGAAAGTATCCTTTTATTTATGTTTATCTAACACCAGTTATTTCTCATGAAAATAGATTTTTTCATAATGAAATATACAGACAAATATCTCTCGTATTTTTTGAGGAAATTTCATAACATAAATCTGTATTGGCATTTGATAGTTCATATAAGTGAAAGGATAATTCCATATTGAAATAATATTTCTTTGTTCTATCCCTGAATTATATCTAACAAGACAAAAGATAAAGGATGTATAAGAGATGATGATGAATTTTTTTTTATTTTATTGGTATCTTCCTATGTAAGGATATTTGTAAGAGAATGAAGATAAACAAGAATCACTAGAAGGGGGATTTGATTGATGATAATGAACTGTTATATGGAAATTATATTAATGATTATCATCATACTATTCCATGAAATGTGTCTGATGTTGGCCTAGGACAAGATGATGAGTTTTTTCATTCAAGTGAAGTATAAATTGAATCTATTAGAGAGGATGTGTCACATATTGATGATAAGGGTGATCCTGATTTTTTTGATAGTCTAAGGGGAATGTCATATATTCTAGTGAGTCTACCTCGATCTCTTACATCAATTGAACCAATATTAGTTAACGATGATGATAATGATGAGACAGATGAGTTAGGTAGAGTAGAATATGATAGGAAATTAATGACTCAGAAGATTAATCAAGGGAAGAAATAAAAGAATAATGAAAGAAGAAGAAAGTGGTAGTGGCAGTAGCACTGACAGTGAGAAGGAATGAGATGAATAATATGGTGATAAAATTTATGTAGACGTTAGTGCAAGTGAAGAGGTTGAACCCAAGTATTAATGTGATGATATTGGTGAATTGTTTGATGATTATGATCATCCTGGTGGTTTTAAAGGTTCCAAATTAGAACTGGACGGTCCTGAGAATTAGGAATAGTATGTTCATCCTTTTATTCCTGAAGAAGTTTGTGCTATGGCAGAAGATGTAGTTGTTGTTGGTAATGAATATATTTAACTGGTAGGCACATTACCTCAGTTTCTGTCTTTGGAAATGTGTCCTAATGTTGAGGGAGAGAAATATTTGAGGAGATCTCAAATTGATGGGGATCCTCAAACTATGAAAGTATGATATGATACACCCTCTCCTTTGGATACTTATATTTTATTTGAGTGGGAAAATTTCCTTGTGATATAGATCTTAGTCCTGATTATGCATATTCAGATAATGTGGAGATGATAGCTATTTCAGGAGTATTAGTAGTTTAGGAACTTCTGGTAGTTTCATTAACTCTTTTACCTATTCCTATTAATTATGTATCTAAGGATGATAATGATTCCACTAAGGAATAAATTTAATCTATTATGAAATCAGTCCCTCAAGATCAGGCTACACCTATAGAACAACATAATGGTAATGATGAAATCTTTATTATAGAAATAATTTTTTTCAACATTGAAACATGGTTGGTACCAGTTTTGGAAGCTGTTTCGATAGCTATTCATGTGGTGTTTAATGAAATGGTAAATATTTCATCAGTTGTCAGCCAACTGCTCCGTGAGTATAAATCCATTATAGATCATCCTATGCAACATCATTACATCTCTCATGAAACCCCTAGTCAATGATATTGTAACTCTTGATTTATCCCTTCTGAATTTATTATTTGGGGATGTACTGAAATGTGCCCCATCATATATGGATCCACCTATCTATGATCCACCTGTTCAGTCTTCAGGGAGATATTTGATTCAAATAGTGGTAAGAGAAGAACATCATTCAGTAATACTCCATTAAAAAAGTGTAATATGAAGCTAGATAAGGGCTGATGCGAGATACATTGTGTAATGGGAATCTAGATCAGTTACTCATGTAATCCACACTATAGACATAGATATGGTAACAATTGTTATTAAAGAAGAGATGATAACCATGACGGTTGGATCTTGTTAGTATAGTATATCAAAAATCATGTATAACAGTGATCATATCTTTGATATGGTTAAATTTTATTCAAACTAGGATACAACTTCCCAAGAGGAAATTACCAAGAAGGTGGATTTTTATTTCAATTGGATATACAAAATTCCTTATCTAGACAGTACCATCATGTTTTTACGTAAGAACCTGAGAATTACTATGGTGACCCAATCCTTCATATATCAAGAAATGTAAAATAAGTATTGTAATCATACCATTTCATAGTTAATTGATAATAAAGATGATTAATCAAAGGCTTTGATGTATGGATAGAAGATAATAATGGGGTTCATTAACTTCTTAAGACTTATTTACATGTCTAGTGTAATGAGATTGTTGCCCCTCCATCAAATCATATGAAACCACATCTATAACATGGTAGGTCAACATCTTCCTGCATTTCTTCTTTGAAACCCTCTCATACTCGTAATTTAAGAAATATTTTTTCTATAATTTTTAGGTTAGTTAATATCCCTCTTTCTTCCACTAGTCCCATATTTTCCCCCTCATTAATTACTGGTGAACCATTTCCCTCTCTCAGAAATAATTTTGAACATCCAGTAACAACATCTGCATCTACTCCTACTATTGATGCTTCTGCTAAGGGAAAGCCACAATAGATTCCTCCTTGAATAAGAATTAGTTGTTTTGATAACTTGTTTTATTAGGATTCATTGTTTTAATTTTTATCATTAATATCAAATGTAATTTTCATTAATAATTAAGTCTATGATATTTTCATTCTTTGATTATTCATTTTCAACCTTGATATTTATTCTATAATAAATTTTCCCTTTTTGATAATCCTAAAAGGGGGATAAAATAAGAATAATTATGTATTGTTTTAACTATAGAGATATTATTACCCTACTTTCACTATGAATTTTCACTATATGCACTAATATTTTATCAGTAAGGAGAATAGATACAATGATCATTATGAATCAGATTATTCTACTTTATAAGTCCATGATTTGTGATCATCAAAAGGGTGAGATTATTTCCCCTCTCAAGATTTAGTAATTACAAATCACATCCAATCATGTTCATTTATGTAAAATAATTTTTACATAAGTTTAAAAGCTATTTAATTATGTTTATCTATGTTCAATTATGTGTTTAACAAATTATGATGATGTTTATACTATAAGTCATGTAAACAGACAAAATTGATAACTATGAGTCACTAATAGAATGAATCATTGATAGAATAAATGTGTCTATGAAAGAACGACTCATCGACATAGAAAATGAGTCGCAAATAGAAAAACACATTGATAGAACAAATGAGTCATCAACAGAGTGAATCTCCAAGATAATAAATCTGTCACCAAAATAATAAATCACCGACAGAAAAAAAAAATTACTGGAAGAATGAATGTCTCACTAACAGATTGATTACTGCCTCACTGATAGTTTGTATCATTGATAGAACAACTCAATTATAGTATATGATACAAATTCACTCATATATAAATAGATTAAATGACCCATAAAAGGAGTCCACAACAGAAGGAGTCACTGACAGAATTACCTACCGTAAAATAATTAGAAAATTTTTCCTACTCTTAAACTCAAAATTAATTATAACTGTTATATTAAAAAACTATGTAATGCTTATTATGTTAATGGCTGTTTCTTACTTTTAAAGACATTTTCAGAAAATAATATGATGTATGAGAAGGCAATCAGGATAGGGATTATGCCTATTGTCAACCTATCTAGAATATGAAAAGGAATCAGTCAAGAACAAATAAGGGGGGATATATCATGTGAACCTATGAATTGAATACAAGAAGAACACATATAGAACACTCAATCAATCTAACTATGAAAAACAAGGATTTTATGAGAACCAATGTCTCATCATTCATGTGGCAGCATACCACAGTGATGAGAACCATAAAAAAGAATTTCATCTCTTCTAAAAAACCAAAACACAGAGCTTCTACGAAACTCTTTTTTGTTGTACTATTATAAAAATTAACTCCAATTACCCATCTTCTTCAATCAAGGAGTCTATAAAAATCATGAATATAACATAGATAATTCTAAACCCTGTCTAATTATGTCAACTAGGTTCTGTTCAATTTTACTACTTTGTGATCAGTGTGTGCTTATGTAGTATAATCACATATTATCTCCCATGATGTGCTAGAAGATACAATATACTCTCAATCACAAATAATTTTACACAATTTTACACCAACAAACAACCATAGAAGTGGTCCTTGTGAGTGCTCATTAGTTTACCATGTACAACTATGGTAGTGGTCCAATTTTACTAGGATATGTTTGTATGATATAGTGAACCACATTATAGGGTGTGCATAATGATTATTAATATATACTATATGGTGGTAGGTGATCAAATAGTGTTGAGTATTAAGTATATACATTAAACTGAACCACTTTTTATATCTTGTTAGGTTTTAATATTTAGTTTTCTCTAATTTTTCCAAATATTTATGAAAACTGAATTTTACGTTGATAGTTAAT
The DNA here is from genome assembly GCA_963277665.1 of Viscum album. Taxonomy (NCBI): domain Eukaryota; kingdom Viridiplantae; phylum Streptophyta; class Magnoliopsida; order Santalales; family Viscaceae; genus Viscum; species Viscum album. Next base: position 2,100,760,020 of record OY728140.1, on the reverse strand, counting down.
CATATATATTGTTTATAGTTGTTTTAATTTAGTACATTAATTTCAATTGTTTTATCAATATATCCTATTTTTATAAAATAAAATTAATCAGTAATTAAATAATAATAAATTTATAATAAGCAATCATATAAATCTACTAGTTAGGATAACTATGCTTTTTGTATATGAAGTTGGTGATTCTTAAATAATTTTTTTAACATAAATTTTTATAGGAACTCCATTAACCCCCATCATGAGAGTCTTACACAGACCAAAAAGAGGATATAATATTTCCTAATAGTGAATTGTTTGGATACCAATGGTAGTATTCCCTATTAGATGACCCAATTTCGATGGTTGGGGTTCTCACAACATCCCATGTAGCTCCTTATCAAATTGAGATCACATATCAATGGGAGGATCCTAAGAAGTTTAGTTGATGTAATGATTTTACTCACACTATCCTCTATGGGTAAGGAAGGGGTTCATTTAGTCCCTACAGATAATATCCCAATGTGGTTGAATAAGAATATAAGTTCCACTTATTATCTGGAGGTAATTCATGGGAAATATGTTTGGTTTGTATTTATCGTCTAATGGATTTCATGAGATAATTATAATTTGTAAATGGATATATTGATTTGGATCACTAAGAAATATTTATTCACCTACTAGTACCAGTGGGTTTTAATTAGACACAACATACATTAGGGCATCATGGTCAAGGATTCCTAGGAAGATGTTACACATGATTGGTGTGTCAGCTCAATTTTTATATTAACTCATATTTTTTTGCATGAATCATGAGATTTCCCAACACTCGTGGATTTTTTTCAACATTTTACCAAATTATTTTTTTTGTATGAAGTTTCAATGTTTTTAGATAGTAAAAAAACACTTTATTTATGAAACATCATATATTAGAGTATATGGTCAATAAATTACTTTTTTTATTTCATGGATAAAAAGGTGGTCTATTCTATTATGAAATGTTTTTCACTGTAAAAATACTTCTCCTCAGTTTCACCATCCAATTACATAAAAAATGGTATCATTATTTTCCACTAAGAAATAATATGTTTAATTTTTATCCATTAAAGTAATGAAACATCTAAATTATTTCACATTGGGTTGACCATTTTTTATCTTGAACTCTGATGAGAAAAATGACCCAATTTGTGATAGGTAGTATATCCACTTGAACCCCTTAAATGGATTACTTTTTTAAATTTTTTCATGTTAGTTTCCCAAATTGTTTCTTAATAAATGTTTTTGGATTATTCCAACACATTTTTATGGTTGATTAAAGGTGGGTTTACAATCTATTGTGTCTGGTTTACTATTTTTTCTCGAATAAAAAGTCAACGTTATGCCCCCTTCAATGAAATGACAAAAACCATCATTCTAAATATTGGTGGTCAATTGTTGTTTCAAAACTATTGATTCTTAGAAACTCACATTGGATGAGGGGATTTGAGATTATGATGATGACTCCCTTTATAGAAAATTATTTCAAATTTTATGAATCCTTATAGGTTTAAGAAATACTAAAATCCTTCTCAACACTAGTAATTGGAAAGGTTATCCTTATGCTAATGAATTGATCATGACCATATGTTTATGGGAAATACTTTCTGCATTAGTGTTTCTCCATTATATTTTCCATCATTTTTTTAGATTTTTTCATACCTATATTATGGAACATTGATGTTTATATCCATCCAGATAGGATTTCATTTCTATGAGATGTGATAGAACATATATGAGGCATCTTATGTGTCCTATGATAATATTAATCAAAACTTATAATGTTATTGTGATATAATTTAAGGTCATTTGATAGTACTATAAACTGTACCAAAACGTCATTTGTTAATGAAATATATATTGAGATAAATCCTTGAAAATTATTAATATGCATCATATTAAGATATGAATTAAAAAAAATGAACATCATGTTTTAGGGATATTCATCATAAATGATGTAACAATAGAATCCTTGATTGTATATTCGGTATACAAATATTCCCTACATTTCCTGATCAATAATATAACCTATTGAATAACGATGACATGTAATAATACATACATCCTAATGAATGGATCGAACTTGGGTAATAAAAATCATGTTATTTATATTATCATTAATAGTCTCTAAGTCCATATGAGTCATGATCAATGTGAAAAATAGAAGACATAATAATATTGGACACAACATAGGGAAAAAAATTCATTAGGAATGAACATTAACATCTCCCATAGAGACGTAATATTACTAATATCATATAGAATATTGTATAGAGAATAATAATTTGGAATGATTCATACATATCTTGTTTATAATATGAATCAATGTCTATATAGTTTGATTCATCTATAACTCACTTATGGGTTTATGGTACTTGGGGACATGGATGGGGTTTACACACATGTAAATTTTCACATATAAAACCACCTCCCATCAATTGATAAGAATGGATGTATGATATAATCATATGAGAAATATGTTTCTATGAACCAATGTAATTTGAGTTTGGAGGGACATACACTATTGTTGTTGCCCATTGGAAAATTATCTATATATAGGAATACTTTTTATCCCGATTGAACAGGAATCAGAGTTCTTGGAGATCAATTGTTTATTAACCATATGATTGGTTGGAATAACTGATTAAAGTAAAATAAATTATTGTTATGCCAGAGGTTTATGAATGTGAGGGACTTTTACCACAATGCATGCTCATGTTACAAATTCATTCTTCATCCTTTAATGGAAAAATAGATTTTAGGGACATATAAGGTTTATTGAACTTCTGGGATATTTTATGGGGGACCAAATAAGGTCATGAAATAAATTTGGTCACATGAGTGAATATATATAAAATATTAAATGTACTACCCATGTAAACGGGGGACTCGACTATTGTTTCATGATTGAAGGATTACATGGTGTATATCCATGTGTTCCATCTAGAAAATGTTTTCATGTCATAGCATGCCAACCTGAAAAATCTATGGTGTCCTCATGATATCTCCATTGTGAAAAACATGTCCTGATTTCCTTCCTAACATGTCCACAATATTAAAGGAGGTGTTCTGAGTGTATTTCGGATAAGTCATTAATGTTCCATGGTGTTTCACAAAATTGAAGGCTAAAATGTCAGTGGTCAGTCTCTGTACAATGAATACATTTCTTATGTTCATCACATAATCAACTAAAATGATTATAGGTTTCATAATATTATCATGGATGACATGCCCATGGTTCTTTCACATGACCACTTATAAAATATAATGACCTAAACATTTCAAGCATTAAAATTTAACAATATTTTATCAATACTTATAACCTTATAAAAAATAACAGTAAATATAGTGTTAGTGTAGCGACTTTTGAAACATGGAAACATGAACAATAGTACATAAGTGTGCTATATAATCTGCCACTAGGATATTCCTGACTAGAACCCTTCATTGAAACGTCAAAAATAATACATATCTTCATAACCATGAGAATGAAACGTAAAAATGGGTGACCGTAGATCCACAATAAGGTTAAAAATGGAGACATGATAGCATCAATATGATTATATGGTTATGGAAACATGATCCCGAAAATAGAATAACATACACTACACATCAAAAATAATTAGTATTTATCACAGTAAAATTATTTTAAATTCATAGTACAAGAATAACAAGGAAATAAAAAATAAAAGCCACAAAATATTAACATTGGAATAAAACATTCAATTGTGGAAGACACATAATAATATATAATGATCCATAGTATTCAAGGATCACTACTAAGGGAATCATAGAGGAAAAAGTCCATTAATAAACCTGGTTCACACCCCATTCCAGCCATGTATTGCGGACATGAGTTCACTCTTCATTCATGCTCAATGTTAATAAACCAAGTCCACTTCTCATTCCAAACCCATATTATTGAAATATGTTTGCTCCTCGTTTTAGCCCTGTACTACCGTATCAAGTCCAGTCCTCATTCCATCCCACTATTATAGAACCATGTTCAATTATCACTCTAGTAGTGTCTATCTCATGGGGGATATATCATTACCCTAATGCTTTGAAAGTATATATAGGTCTCACTAATCATATAATGAAATTATACATACAAATGCCATAAAATCACAAAAAATAATCCCATTACCCATGTAATGAAATGGGTACGTTGAAATATAGTAAAATCAAATCCTATGGAACAAGATATGTGTTTCATAATAATTTCATTATATGTAAAACCCATAAAAAGGAAAAATATTTCTTAAACATATAACCCATGAATGAATATAGGGTTTCATAAAGACCAGGACGTTAAGAAAAAACAATATCATAGAAATAATATGGAAAGAACCATTAGATCATTCCATTGAATTTAATTAGTGACATAAATGGATGTCATATTAGATGAAAATTATTATGAAAATGTGTTTAACAAATGATTTGTGAGGAAAATTCTTTTATTCTTTGAAATATTATTTTTAGTACTATTAAAATATAACATACCATTTCTTATAAAATATAATGAAAACATCTAACGAATACATGAATTAATTTTTAAAACATTGTTCCTTAGAAAAATATCATATAATCTTGAAAATACTTGGAATAAAATATTTCATTACAAACATATATATTAATATTCAAAATATTTTAAAACCCATTTTAGTTGAAATTATTTTGAAAAATTATAATGATTACTTGAAAATGTTTTTAAAATATTTTTAATGTATATATTACGAATTAAGATTAAAATGTTATTAATAAAATTTCATTCAATTTTTTTAAAAAAACCTACAAATAAATAACATTTTTATATATGAAAATTTTTCTTCTTCGAAATGATATTATGTTAATCAGTACATGGTGTAGGAGGTAAAAAGAACATTCCTTTTTCACTATATGAAGGGTAAAAAAATTTTGTGTTTGGAATGTGACAAGAATATTACATTAAGAACCATAATAAATTAATTAAGGGAAAAAATATCTTTTAATTTTATAATATAATTGTATAATATTCATATAAACCCTTTTTGAATAAACGGTTTTGATGTAACCCAGATTTTAGACCGAAGAGAGGGTAATGCTAGGATTTCTAAAAAACAAATTCAAAACTATATTATGTATCAATGAGTGGAAGAATGGTAACCATAAATAAATATATAATGAAATAATAGGAGAAAAAAAATATCTACATTTTTCTTATGATATGGATCCCATGATTTCATCAAAGGAGGCATAATCATTAACAACCATGAAAAAATGACGAGACCCTTTCAATAAGCTCATATTATTGCTAACATGGAAAAAAACTAGATTTAATTAATTTAAATTAAAGAATGAATAAAATATAAATAAATTAATTATATTAAACACCTAAAATATAATATTAAAGTATATACTACTCAAAAAATAATTATGGTGCAGAACAAAACATGAGTCTCAAAGAAGGAAAATTTGGACAAAACTACCTTACCAATTTGGTAAGTCTAGAAAAATAAACCCCATGATAGAATGTTCATAAAATGGATATTTAAATACCATTAAATTTATGTATTGTGGAAATAAAATATATAAATATAATTTTCATACATCACATAAAATAATTGAGTGGTGAATAAGGAATGTCTCTCACAGAAATGAAAGTGAGATGAAATTTCCCATACCTTGGGTCTTGACTCCTGTCCAACTCATTCAAAACACCCCTATAATAAATATTAATTTATATTAATTATTTTCTATATCTGTATTATTATATCTAATACCATATATTGTTTCACTAAGAATAAATTTTACCATATTTTGAATAATATTATGTTAAGGTTTCACTCTAGTTAATATCTGATTTGTTATGTACATGTGCCTTAATTTATAATATCTTTTGTCCTTGTACTTATAAAATGATTCATAAATATAAAAATTGTTATAAATATAATTTCTATTAATAATATGTTTATTAGAATAATATATATATTATATAATTATAGAAATGAATACACCATCCATGTAGGCGGTAAGCTGTAAGTACCCATGAATGATGTTTCTGTTTTCATTCTCTTATTGAAATATATAAGGAGAATAGAATATGTGTACATATATTTATATATATGTATATATATCATTATTCCAGTAAAACTATTATATCATATATATCATATAAGTTCATAAAATGCATTCTTAATACATTCCTTGTTGTGTTTAAATGATTCACAATGTTTGGAGGGGAACTAGTCCTCACTTACTCAAACGAAATAATTGTATTAGTACCTAATATAATGTAAATAAATATATATATTTTTAAAAATTAATACATATGATTATAGAAAAAAATATTATATATAAAATATATAAATACATTTTCTATCATAATTTCTACCATGATAGGTGGTGAAGGAAAAACCAATAAATAATCATTTTCTTAGGTGGTAGTTCATCGTACAAATAAACAGTATGTTTGTTACCCATTTGATGGATGTATGTGTATGTTTAGGTCAAACCCTGAGAAAAAAAATCATACTATATTTTTTATATCGGTTTTGTTAATACTATAATGAAATTAAATGATTTTAGTGGAGGATAAAGAATATTCATAATGATATTGAGAGAAGATTTTACCCTTAAATCGAGTAACTGCTTTGGATATATGCCAAAAGGTTTACATGGAAAAAATTATTCCGAAATTTTGTAATTAATAAATAATGGTATTATATTAGGGAGATATTAGGGTTGATATTTTATGAGCCAAATTTATTTAGTTTTTTGTGTATGGGAAATGAATTTATACCTTGTTATAGTGGAGGAGGAGTGACGCTCCTGGAAATATTTGAAAATAAAATTCCACCCATGTTTTCAAATTGAAAGTGGTTATAATAATCTTTAATAGTAGATAAAAGTTCATATAGGGTCTATATATGTCAATAAAAGTTTTTGGGACATGTTTATAGGTTATTTAGACCATAAAACATCAGGTTTATTCCATAGTTAATTGCAATTTTACATTAATCAGTGTCCTTAATTTAATTTACTACTAATAATATTTATTACGAAAAACAATGTTGAAAATATTATCCATTATAAATAGTAATTATTTCAATTGTTTAATATATTTTATCCATATTCCAATCATAGAAGTGGTTGAAATTAATTTAAATTTAATCTCGTAGTCGGGACGAAAAAGTGGTGTTTTAAAGTAAATATTTCAAGAGATTGGTGAGTTTTTAAACCCCAGATTAAAGTGAAACAAGTCATAATGACTTAAATTGTATAAAATTATAAAAATATTGTTTATATAAAATTTGAAATCAATTTAAAATATAATTTTACAATAAAAATATATTATATGAAAAAGAATATTTGATTTAAAAATATGAATTTATCACTATTAATAGAAAAATGTAATTTCTTAGTAAAATTTAATGAATCTAACATAAATATTAGGTAGAAATTTGAAATTCATAAATTATTTTTAGTTTTTCAAAATAAATTTTTATGTGTCTAAAATAAATTTTATTTTTTTCACATAAGGATACTAATAGGAATACATTATAAAAAATTGATATTTTTGACATATAAGTACATTGTGAAAAATTATATCCTTCATTATCAATACTTTTTTTTACATAGAGCTGTTAAAAAATATTTTAAATATTAATTATCACTATTATTATTACTATGTTTAATATCTATATTTTATTTATTTAATTTAAATAATTATAAAAAAAGATGTTTTGTAGAAACACAATTTTACATGTATCGTATGTTAAGTTAGTGTTATTTGTTGCATATTCTAAGTCTTTGTTCCATGAAATATACACAGTGTCACTAGGTAACCTCATTTTTCTTGTATATAAATTTAAATTTAATGTTTTGTGTACTTCAATATTAACACGATGTTTCAAATAATCCAATCCCAACACATTTCGTTAATATAAAATAAATTATCTTCACTGTTTTGTGAAATGAAAAATATCGCAAAGGTTAAATTAATTAAAAAAATATTTCACTAAATATTGTGTTGATACATTATACACCCATTAAAATGAATTTCACGACAAAAAAATTTGGGTAACTCAATATTTAATACTTTATTGTGTTGTTCATTGAAACCCATATCATAAAAATGGATACTAAATATTCTCTTTAAAATTGAAATTTGGAGCCATTACGTGTAACCAATGTAATATATAACATGTTTTCCACATAAGATAAATTTGGTTTGGAGTGAAGATTTGACATTTAGTGAAAATTTAAATATTTATAGGGAGTGGTTGAGGTCATCAATCATAAACAAGTGAATTATCAATGAAATCTTAAAGGCCTTAAAGTTATAAAATTGTAACGATTTATATGGGCATCAGTTCAAAAAAAATAAAGGTATTAGGAAAAAAAATATTATTCATCATTATCTAATTGTTGAGTAATTATTTTATTGAACAATAATATAATCAATTATACATACATGATATATTCAAATAATCAAATTTAAATTCTTTTTCTGAGCAGTTAAATATTTTTAATTCATTTATTACTTCAAGAAATGGATGTCCATAAACTATCATTGATGAATAAAGCACTAAAATATTATTTTAGTAGATATTAAGGCCCCTCATATAATAAAAATTATTAATATTCATCTATAATTAATTTTAAAAATCAATAACTTTAATACATTAATCTATAAACATAAAAAGTAACACTACTATTTCACAATAATGATTTATTCATAAAAATAAATTACACATTAACCTAGACATTGTTTAAGCTAGTGGTATGCATAGAATTCTTATCATCCTTCGATCATTGGTTCAAGAAAATCTACCTTGCTGATAATTATTAGTATTCACCCGACATAATTGACTTCTTTTTCTAAAACCATTATAAAAAAATTTCATATTAAATATGATGTTCATCCTTGAAATATAGTTAATAATAAAATTTCCTTTTAACCAACGTTTTAAGTACACACTCAGTGTATAAAAAATTTCATCAAAGTTTAACATAAACATTTCATCAATGTTTAATCTCACATCCCTTTTAAATTTTGAAAATCCAAAACATTATAAATACTATCAAAAAATCAACTTAACGTTGATTCCCCCAACTATACAAATGTATCTGTTGTTTGTCAGAATTAAATCATGTGAACACCATTATCATATATTCTCTTAAAACCTGATAAGAACCATAATTACCAAAAATACATATATAAAACATGAATATATCCTAATTCCATAGATTACAAGACACATTCTATAAATTGAGGAAGTTGTAACCATAATCCATTATAGCATGATATATATTGTAATAAAACATTAATTATTTCAAATTTGATTAGTAAATTGAAATTTTCTTATTTATATCCCATATGTCATTATGAAAACAACATTACCACAATTAATGGAAAATTTTAACATTTATCATTCCCTTAATCATGTGTTTTCCGTAGACATCAACATTAAATTTTATCACTTTTCAATTCCATCAAAATCATTCAATGTGTTCTTGTAAATCCCTAGAGAAAAAAATAAAATGAAATATACTTATACATTTATCCTATAATATAACATTATTCATGATAACAAATACATATGGTATTTTATTTTTCCACATCATCCTTATTTTATTTGAAAGGATACCTCATCATATTACAAAATACCACCTTCTGTTCACAATTCACCTATAGTCTCGTCATCATCTACAATCAAACCATTACTGACACTATGATAACAATTCTCATTAACAGATTTCCTCATGGGATATTAATATGCCTAATCACCATTTAATCCAATCATAAAACACTTATCCTTTAATTAATACATAAAGAGGCTAATACTCTCATCCATTTCATTAAAAATATATATTCTATTTTCCCTTACTGTCACTTTTATTATGTTCTTAATTTTTACAATTAAATCATATTATTATTTCTATAAGACATTAAATTATGTGATTATTGAAAAATTATTGACCCAAATGAATGTGAATCTCTTTTAGTATATTGACTTCATTAAATAAAGTCTCATTGAACACCTTCTTTCTCTTCTTTGGGGAGTCTAATTGTTGGTTAATGCGTGTGTCATTAACCGTGATACTTGAAAAACATATTAGTAATGATCACAACATATTTCACTCCAAGCATCTTTCCACTTCACTTATCATAATAATTTTATCCATCACATTCAACATTAACCTGTTTTGGTCCAGTTCCACACATTAACTAAAACCAAAAGAATTGTGTGACCATTATTTATCATAGCAGAAAACCACATAATTGTGAAAGGAATAACATATTGATTTTTAAATCATGACACATTCCCTATTCTATGATACCGACGTTTCATCCTATTATATTTATATCCAGATTATATTTAAATAATTCATGATAGTTTGTGATGTTTTTTTGAATTCCCAATGCACATCTCATTGGAGGGACAAACATGTTGTGTAGAAAGTCATGTTTTCATTTACTAAATTACACTGAGCAAGGACTGGAATATTTTCTGGTGTCATTACCCCTAGGTACATATTTTCCCTATACCCATCCACTTATAGTATATATATATAGGGAAGTATTGATATGAAACCACTCACTCTATCCAGTACAAAAATTACAGGTCATTATCCTAAGTCTTAACTCAACATTACACATATCCTAAAGGATAAGTCAAGAAATTTACATAGAATAATACCTAGGGGTATCAATAAATTTATCTCATTATAGAATCCAAATGATAACTAACCCTTTAATATGATACTATATCTTTTCAATCAATAAAACTATAGCATCCTGAACCGGATGCCGCAAAATAGTGCTTTGAGCCCAGTTAGCCACATGGGAAAGGGAATATCCCAAAAGCATAGAGGTTACCAACTAGCCATGATGGGATAGGTGTAATAGTATGGATACTATACCCTCATTAATAGAGTGTAACATCATGGAATACAATAACAATTCAATAATGGAAAAAGTAATACAATGTAATAGAAGTAAATAGTAGATGACTGATAATATAATTAAACAAGAATCATATCATACACAATATGATGATACATGTCATATGTTTCTAGTAAAACAGTAAAAATAGGAACACCAGATTCATTTAAAATACTTTTCTGAAATGTACGGAGTCAAAAAGAAACCAAGAAGTATCGCAAGCCTCATCTTGGTCTCATTATTTTATACTCATAAGCATTATATCTTGTAAATGTTGGAGGGTTATTTCCCATATTGATACATCCAATCATATAATCGGTTTGTGTCCAAAACATGACAGAAACTAGGTCTGAGGTGATATCCCAACAGGCAACCACCCATGGTCTATGAAAATATGTCTGTGAATAAATTAAACATGAATTATATAATATTGAATGAAGAAAGCTAGGGAGTACTCAAAAATTAAAAAACTACAAAATATAGTTTCAATTTACATTTCATTTCATTATCCTTTTTACAATTCAATTAAATTTAATTCAAAATTATCATGATCTTGATTAAGCCTATCATCCACTATATAAATGTAAACACAACACATACCAAAGATGAAAAACTATACAAGTACGAGTGAAGACCGAATCCAAGCTTGTTCATTGGATTAAAATACATGTCCTAAATTATTTCATCTCTATATTCAATTTCTAAACCATGCACTACATAGAAATTCCAAAGCTTGAATTTATGTATCAATCTAGGTATACTTACAACCACACCCTACACGCTCATCTTAGTGATCCTCTTAGGAACCCTGTATCATTCTAGGTGTGTTTTAAGGCTATGTCAAGTTAGAGCATCATTGGTGGTGCTATAGAGAATACCCAAGTATCACAAATGACATAAAGTCAATGACTCTCAAGCCTACCCCTGGAATCCATAAATGGATCTATGATTCACTCATCATATAATTTCACCCATTATGATCCCATCCAAGGCATCTATGGTTCAATCACAATATAAAAATAACAAACCCTTTGAGCCTATCCTTGGTAATAAAATATGAATCAATTGTTCACTCAAATAACAAGCTAAAACATTCATAGGGGCCTTTCTAGGGAAATATAAATTAAATCCATTATTCACCCAATGGTTTTTAACAATTCATCATTAAATAAATTTAAACATTTCATTATTCGTGATATAGTCAAAACCCAAACACATCTATTATAAATCACCACCAAAGGTTGTCTCAGTCAAGGACCTACCTCATAAGGCCGAGGATATCATTAATTCGAATGGGTATTTTTGTCATAATAAGAATCACATGAAAATTAAACTATTACATGGATTTAAAAAAAATTTACTCACATGATAATATTAATAGATTGATCAAATCAATCTAAAACTACTTATATAAGGATTGGCCTACATGGGTTAAGGGGAAAGTTAACTATCCCATACCGTAAACCAAAACAAATTCCATCAAACATCATAGAAATTACATTAATAAACAAATGCAATATAAAAACCACAGGAATAGAAATTCATGGAATACCTCATAGGTACCCTAGTCCAATCAACTATAAAATAGTCATACTGGGAACTCACCCTCGGGGTTTCCCTTAATATTGGATAAAAAATAAATTAAATTCTATAAAACACATATTAAATTTCCTAAAAATGATATGAAACAATAGGTATGATTTATAATTCCGGGTGACACCCCAAAATTGCGTGTGTGACACTCCGACATATATAAATAGGTAGAAATATAATTAATTGCATGAGATGACCTACCATAGTCTTCTGCTAAATATGTAACATCCCAGACCCAGCCAGCCACCCGAACAGTGTAGAACGGGTCAGGTGTTACAACCTTAAGCGCACCTCCCCGAACGCCAAAGGCTGCCGACTAGTAGCAACAGTCATTTAGGTATAGCGGAGAGGCTATACCTTCTCAGAGGATCATAATAAAATTATTGGTCCAAGAATAATAATAAAGACGCAGTAGAAGAAATAAATAGCAGACTTGAACTAGACCCGCAGAGCAGAAGCATAATCAATATAGAAAAACAGCGGAAATAGTAAATATAACAACAGCAGAGGAAATAACACAACAGCATGCTGAAACATATAACTACTACTGAATAGTACAACATGCATCCAAAGCAGGTTATACACAACTAAATATAAAAAGGGCGCCAATGGCTAACCAACAATAGCTTCACAAAGTAAGCATGCCGATACAAAAATGTAACAAAACAGGGTAAACCCAGTTAGGCATGACCGCAAGGTCCACACCATCTCCATGCACCAAATAATGCAGTCCAACTCCTGTTGCTGGCCTCTTTCCTGCACATAAATCCATAAAGTCTGCACGTGTTGTGAAGGGTCCGTGCAGGGTGTGAGACAAATCTCATTAGGATACCACCCAACAGTGTGTACCAAATATATGTGTTTATGCACTCATGCATTTACAAGGAAAACAGCAAACAGTACAATGCACAATTTAATACAAACTCCACTGGTGCTCAACAGCCACCATGGATCGTCACCTGCTTTGGCCAACACTAGAATCTCTCTCGTGTAACCTGGCACCATGTGCCACCTGACACCTCGTGTCTCATGTACCGACATCCCAGAGGCACCCCAAGAATAGTAACCCAGAACCACATGCCTCCTGACATCTCGTGTCTCAAGTACCGACATCCTGAGGGCATGCCCAAGAATAGTAACCCGACATGACGTGCCTCCTGACACCACGTGTCTGATGTTGTCACAACCCGACCCTACCCGGGCTCGACCCGCAACTACCCCAATCTCGCCTCCATAGGCCAGGGGATGGTGACCAGTGCCGAAGGAACAATAACTCGAGGAGGCCTTTGCCTAAGTACCTGTACACACACACGCAGAACACTCAATGAAAAAGTGAAGAGCAAATGAAAATCAAAGGGGAAACTACTATAATAACCACAAGAGTGCATCGACCTCTAAACAGTACAAAGTAAAAGCTGAAAAGAAAAGGGGAAAAACACATGCCCAATCTGAAAAGTACCACAACAGAGCAACAAGTGAACAAAAAGTAAATAGCTAGAAGGGTCCACCACCTGGAACCCGACTCCGACCACCACACACGTCCATGCTCCCGAACTCCTGTGCTCCACTGAAGTCACGACCAACCTGTCTGTCATCTGCAAGGGCACACCAAGTGCGGGAAAATCCCAAGCAGGGGTGAGTATAGAAATACTCAGAAGGATACCCCGAAGGTTCAAGGGAGAAACAAATGAGGTACCGAAGGGTGATCAGTAGAGCAAACAGGGAAATGTAAAGGAGTACAACTGATAGTGAAGTAAAGTGTACAATAGAGAGTCCATCTCAGCCCAACAAGAGAAAAGAGGTAGACTCATCCAGACATTAGGAGCTTGAAATGGTTAGAAGATGAACATATCCTCGAGTCTTTTCTACCTATAGCAGGAGAGTAGACTTGTCCAATCACATGAAGCTAGACACGGAAAGCACATGGCATACCCCACTTGTCTTCGGCTCACCTGGAATGAGAGTAACCAAACCCAACAAGTGGGTACCAGAACAAGGTATACACATATTCATATGCTCACTAAGAAGTCCAAAAAAGGTCGTAAGGGGATCTCCATCCCATAGCTCAGCCCAATAAATTGAGTCACCAACAGTCCTTGGAGTAACACCATCGATGCCCAGCATCCCTCATGTCTACCCCCGAACTACAAGTCAAGGGCTCAATCACCGCACCTCAACACTATCCACTTTGGGTAGCACTGACTCGCCCGCACGGTTTTAGGTCGCGTTACAAGGACGTGTCTTAGTGGGGAAATATCTATTCGTACATGAGAGTTCTGGGGGAACGTCAGACCACAACACGTCACTGCCCCGCAGTCGAGCGGTCTCCTCAAAGTCGACTGGTGACCCCCTGCCCAGCCCTGCTGGAGGGTCCCTGGAAGTCAACAGGTTCCCACTACAGGGAGACCTGGAAAGATTCGATGGGTGCCACACTGCCCAGTCCTGTAACAGGGTATTCCACTGGGGGGAGACCCGGCAAAATTCGGCAACGGGACCACTGCCCAGCCCAGCTAGAGGTAACCCGGCATCCGAGAACACTGCCCAGCCCAGCTGGAGGTATTCTTGGCATCGGGGACCATTGCCCAACCCCGCTGGTGGTAAGCCTGACATTGGGGACCACTGCCCAGCCCCACTGGAGGTAAGCCTGGCATCGGGGACCACTGCCCAGCCCCGCTGGAGGTAAGCCCGACATCAGGGACCACTGCCTAACCTCGCTAGAGTTAAGACCAGAACAGATCTGGCCATCCCTGCTGGATGGTACAGCTCAGTGAACACTGCTGTATTGGCCATCCCTACTGGATGGTAACCCACTGGCAAGCTTTGCTCGAAACAACCTCAGCCCTGTTGGTAACATCGTCAGCCCTACATGAAACAACATCAACCCTGCTAGAAACAACCCCAACCCTGCTGGAAACAACCTCATCCCAGCTACAAACCACCTCATCCCTGCTGTAAACAAAATCCTGGGTAGAGTATCGATGCCCACATAAAGTATTGGTCACACCGAATCCACAAGAACTCTACCAGGGATCATGAAAGAATGGGAGAATCTCCCCAGGCCTCTCAAGGCCATCATGCTCCAATCCACCGATTCACCGTCCAAGCGGACCGAGACAACTCATCCCTGAAAGTGGGGAAAAACAACCACACTGTACGAACACCCGTTGTCGTAAACGGTGCCGCAGTCCGGTGAAAGGGAATGGTACTGAAACCCCTTACAGTTGAAGAAATAGAGGAACAAACCATATCTCTTGGCAAAACGAGAACATGACCAGGGGAAAACTCTACCCTGTTGGTCAAAAAACGAGAACAAAAGGGACCCTCTACATCAAGAGAGGTCAAAAGTACGGAAAGTAGATCACGACATGCATGTGGGACCCACACTACGTGTGGCCCCATGTCAACCCCAACTGATCACACAAACGTTCTCAGGTACAACCATCCACATGTACCTCCCATCATTCTCGTATACTCCTAGAGTATGCCACGTCCCCAACCCAATGGCTACCGTGCACCCGGAAACCAACGTCAACGCGAAGGCATGAAGGTAAAAACTCCACCTCAAAGGCCCAGGCACGGCCAACCACATATTGTGAATCATTTATATCACTCTCTCAATAGTGCACGATCACACTTCATGGGTTCTCTGCAAGCACCGCTGGAAGAACCTCCACTAGCACACCGTTCATGCTTCCAAATTTGATAAGATCACGTATGTGGATCCTCTAGCCAGAACAGATTACATCATTGTAATCCTCGTGGAAGAACATGAAATATTGACTACTTACTCGCCTCCAACGGATATCTGACAAAAAAGTCACCAACACCGCCTCACGCCCGAACGACGTCCCGTGATCCTGAGCCTCGAACTCGAAAATAGTCGGGCATATCGTACTATTGTGATCCACTCTGGAAAACACGTCAAAAAGACTTCTCACTTGAGTGTAACGGATATCCGGAGAAAAAGATGCATTTCGACGCACCAAACATGAGCGGTGCTATGTGGGACCCGTATCCCGGTCCCGAAACTCAGCAGACGAATCGCACGTTTGCGATCCTATCGAAAAAGCACAAGAGATGGACTAATCACTAGTCCAAAACAGACACCCAATGATAAGGATGGAAAATCATCGTCAATGCACAAACGGCCCTCGCGGGGCATGCACCATCATGTGGAATTACATCGGGCAGACTGCGCCAACGCGATTCCCTTCAGAAAAACACCCAAAAAAGATTGACCGCACGCCCCGAACGGACGTCCGATGAAAAAGTCATGAAACGCTGCACGCAGATCAAGAGACGGGTCGTGGGGCCCATGCCTCAACTTCGGCCTCAATGCCCAAAACCGCCCTGGAATGATTCGGCCCAGCGCCAGGGTCCCAACGCCGCTGACGGCATTCAAAACGGACGTCATACGCGTCCGCGCCGTCCAAAACAAGATCCCTCGGAAAAAAGTTAAAACCCTTAAAGATGTGTCACACCTCCAAGGCCCCTCGTTTCGGGAATAAAAAATTCATAAAACCATTTCAAAAGGTATGTCTCGTCGATACGGTTCCACTGCCGCAGACATTACTTAAAACTGACGCCCGTAGCAGAAAATACTGCGTCCGAAAACTGAGGGGGCAAGGCCCCTTGGGTTGGACCGGCCTAGGCCAGCCAATGAGGCGTAGACCGACCACAAGGGCCGGTCGCGGCTGCCGCGTGAAGACCCATGCGGCACCAGTCTTTGTCACTGCAAGGGGTTTGCGCGCCGTGACCCTGCAGTCGCCGCTCCCTGGCGACCCGCCACCGCGCCGAGGCGCTCGACGGGCCCTGGCCTTGCCTTCTGCCGAAGGCTCGCCGTGCCTCGGTCTCTCTTGGACACTCCACTCGACACCCGCGCCAACTGCCGAGGAGCCCCTGCCGGCTGCACTCAGGTCCGCCGTGCCTCCATCACCTTGGAACCGAGCCGCCGTCGCGCCAGGGCTTTCCAGACCGCCGGAAACCGCGCAAACTTCGACGATCAACCTCGGCCTCCTTCAAACTCGGATTTCGATTCTGAAAGATGTGTCAGAAAGGTGAAAAACTCTACTACGCAATCATGCGTTTTATTCAAATATCAAATAAAAATAAGTGGATATAATTAATCATGAAAATGGTTCATAAATTAAAACGCAAACCAAGAACTCCTACCTTGTTGGGCTTCACCCGACGCTTCGCGACAATCCGCTAGCCGGATCCACAACCGCCTTGGGAGGAGGAGGAGAGGAGAAGGGAGGGAGAGATCCCTTTGGTTGCTGCCTTCTGTTAGAGAACAAACAAGGGAGGAAGATGGGAGGGGGTTAGGGCTTTATGTAGAAAAATTATTTAAAAACACTTAATTAATTTAAAACTCCCAAATTCACCCATATCTGAAACGCTCGACAGGGTCATGGTTAAGCATCCCCTATGGTAAACACCACCTCTCAATCACATCAGTGGTCTTATAATTTTAATTTGAGGCCCTCTTCAAAAGTTATTAAACGTAACGCCCGGGGCCGCCAATTTATGAAAACGCCCCCGAGACCATTTTTTACAGACGCCCTGCACCTGTGAAACTTATACACCACCGAGGGTAAACGATACGCTCTGAACTCAACGGTGCCCTAGTTTTTTCAATCCAAGATACCGTTTAAGAGATACTAGCGTTTCACCATTAAATAAATAAATTTATTTATTTATTTATCCGTTTAACGTTTCAAAAGCAAGAAAGGGGTCCAAACGTCCCGCGCCGACAAGTTTTATGTCGTTACTAGGCTAAAAACCCCATTCTGGACCCATCCGTACACTCGGATCGCTGATCCGGATCACTGTTTAGGAGTTATTGCATTTAGTTGGCATGTCTAGTGTGAATGCACAAAAAATTTAATTTCGGCCACTCTGGGGATCAGAATTGCACGCCGTCTGAAAGTGCTGCTCTGGAATATCAACCAGAATATTCCAATGTACTTTGTAGCCAAAAACATGGTTCTTACATCATTCCCTCCTCCATGAATTTTCGTCCCCGAGATGCAAAACCAGGGATACTCAGGGTACTATGCCCGCACCTGGCTCTCCCGTACCTAGATGAACTCTCGCATAGCTCTACGCCACTGCACACAGACCAAAGGATTGATCTGTTCATGCGATGTTGTCACTTTCCGATGTCGTGCACACACTCCAGACATTGGGGTTAGGGAAAGGCGGTAGGAAACCTTTCCATCCCTTCGCATGGTTTCAAACGGCCGGAATGCTCTCAGGGGTAGCTCACCTCCCCGACCGAAACCATACGTCGCACGCTGCGACTGGAATCACCGACTGCACCTGGAACATGTCCCGGTGATTCCATCTTTCAGAATATCCATATGGTGGAACACCCATGGATATATGGTAATGCAAGATTCCATAGTCGATGTCTCACTGCCAGTGCCCTCTTACATGATCAGAAGTGAAAGAGTCAACACCATAGACTAAAGGAAAATGTCCCACACCTTTTATCATACCAACATAGGGTTACACTGACGCCCCGCGCCACCCTGGTAACACCTCAAGAAATGAGCAGGGAGGAATGCATTCCACACAATGATTCTATCAATTCTACTTCAAGAAGTAGAAGACATGTAGAGTGTACCTCTTATCACCTCACGCTCTACAGGATTGTAGACATCCAAAGCTCGCAGCTGTCCACAGTCCCAACTGTCAGCTCCCGGAGCCTGACGTGGACTGCCTAGTGGTGATGGGAAGACCTCATGATGTCGTCCCCCACTCCCAGCTTCTCCCGCTCCTCTTCAAGAAGAACCTCTCTGGGTTCTATTCTGATCACGGAACTGCCTCTGTCATTGTGGTGCATCTGCTGCCTACCCGAAGCTCCCTCCATGCCTTGTCGGGCAGTCCCATGCCAGGTGACCTCGCCCATCGCAAGCATAACACTGACTCTCTTCGAGCTGCACTGGTGACCTCCGGCGCCACTGTGGTGTACCACCACTCCCATGAGTCCGGTTGTCGGAAAGCCACCTACGTCGAGGTTTTACTTGCTGATGTCCACTAGCTGCGGCAGATGTCTCGGCTCTGACATGCCTGCTGGCACCACCAAATCTAGAACGTGACAAGAATCCCTCGGTCACCAGTGCCTGCTCTAGTACCCCAACATATGTGGAAATTCCCAAGGGTTATATGACAGCAAGAATCTCTTGGCAGAAACCCTGCTCAAACTTCTGCGTTGAGAGGTTGTCGTGATGAACCAAGTTCGGGTAAATGTGTGCATGGTCTATGAAACTAGCCACATACTCGACCACCATCATCCCTCCCTGGTAAAACTGCAGGAGCTCCTGAATTTGAAAGGAGCGCAAGCTGGAGAGGAAAATCTCCTCATGGAACAACAACCAAAAGTTTCCCCCACAAAAGAGACGACTCGTCAAGAAGCTGAGTCACCAGAATCCACCAACGCGAAGTTGCTCCACGAAAAAGGGTGGATTCCAATGCCACTCACTGATCATACGACATATGCACAAGCCTGAAAAGGAGAACCACTACCTCTAGCCAAACCTCTGCTTCCTGAGGGTCTGGCTCACTACTGAACCTCAGCAGTCTCTACCGCTGGAACTCACGGAGCACGCTCAACCTGCGCTCAAGCCCCGTCTGATCTCCTGAAGCTATCTGCTGCTCAAAAGGTGGGGGTACTAATACCATCCCACCCAGAGAAAGGGACTCGCATGATGGGTCATGGACTGTGGCCTCGTAGCTCAAATGGTTGTCATCACGAACCAAATCTAGTATCCTGGCTAGCTGTCTTCGCGGAGACATTCTGAAAATTATCAAGGAGTGCCGCGGTCAGATGACAATATAGGTATATACCAATAACAACAACAATGAGGAGCTGACTCAAGAAGGACAGTCAAAGACTCAATCCTATGTGATGTACAAACAAATTTTCCCTGCAACAAGTGTCTCAGCATGCCGAGTCGACAAGCGGGTTATCAAGGTCCTGGTGAATGGATACGCCTGCCGCTGCACCATCACTGGACTCCCTAGCCTGAGAGCCGCTCTCAAGACACATTAACATTGTTTCCCTATATCCCAACCAATTCCTTTTATTTTAGGTACATCCAAACAGTGTCCCAATGAACGAACCACCTCTGATACTACTTTTTCATGACCCGACCCTACCCTGGACAGGGTCTGGAGACCAGCGCCGAAGGCACAATAACTCGAGGAGGCCTTTGTCTATGTACCTATACACACACATACAGGACACTCAATTCAAAAGTGTAGAGTAAAAGAAAAGAAAAGGGGAAACTTCTATAATAACCCCACGAGTGCATCGACCTCTAAACAGTACAAAGTAAAATCTCCAAAGAAAAGGGGAAAAACACACGCGCAATCAGAAAAGTGCCACAACCCGACAACATGTGACCAAAAAGTAAACATCTGGAAGGGTCCCCCACCTAGAACCCGACTCCGACCACCACAGGCAGATGAAACTCCCGAAATCCTATCCTCCACTGATGTCATGACCAACCTGTATGTCATTTTCAAGGGCACACCAAGTGTTGGCAAAGCCCAATCAGGGATGAGTAAAAAAATACTCAGTAGGATACCCCAAAGGCTCAAGGGAGCAATAAAGGAGGTACAGAAGGGTGAGAAGCAGAGCGAACATGGAAAAGTAAAGGAGTACAACTGAATGTGCAGTAAAGAGTACAATAGAGAGTCCAGCTCAACCCAACATGAGAATGGAGGTAGAGTCATCCAGACACAAGGAGTTGGAAATGGTGAGAAGATGAACTTCTCGTCGAGTCTTCGCTACCTATAGAAGGAGAGTAGACTCGTCCATCCACGGGAAGATTGACACGGAATGCATGTGGCATGTTCCGCACGTCTTCACCTCACCGGGAAGGAGAGTAACCAAACCCAAGAAGTGGGTACCAGAACAAGGTATTTACATATTCATATGCTCACTAAGAATCCCAAACAAGGTCATAAGGGGATCTCATTCCCATAGATCATCCCAAGAAAGTGAGTCGACAAATGTCCCATAATTAACACCGTCAATGCCTAGCATCCCGCACGTCTTCCATGAACTACAATACAAGGGCTCAATCACCGCACCTCGACACTATCCGCTTTGGGTGGCACTGACTCGCACACACGGTTTTAGGTCGCGTCACAAGGTCGCGTCTCAGTGGATAAAGTGCTCCTCATACTTGAGATTTCTGGGGGAACAACAAACCACACCACGTCACTGCCCTGCAGTCGAGAGGTCTCCTCAAAGTCGACAGGCGGCCGCCTGCCCAGCCCTGCTGGAGGGTCCTTGGAAGTCAACGGGTTCCCACTACAGGGAGACCCGGAAAGAGTCGATGGGTGCCACACTACCTAGTCCCGTATCATGGTAATACACTTCAGGGCGACCAGGCTATAGTCGGCGACAGGACCACTACCCACCCCAGCTGGAGGTAACCCGGTATCGGGGACTACTGCCCTGCCCAGCCCAGCTGGAGGAAATCCCGGCATCAAGGACCACTGCCCAGCCTCGTAAGAGGTAAGCCCGACATTGGGGACCACTGCCCATCCCCACTGGAGGTAAGCCCGACATCGGGGACCACTGCCCAGCCCCACATGAGGTAAGCCCAGAACTGCTTTGGCCATCCCTGCTGGATGGTACATGCTCGGTGAACACCGCTGTACAGGTCATCCCTGCTGGATGGTAACCCACTAGCGAGCTCTACTCGAAACAACCTCAGCCCTGCTGGTCACAACCTTAGCCATACTGGAAACCACCTCAGTCCTGCTGGAAACAACCTCCTGGGTAGAGGATCGGTGCCCGTGTAATGTCTTGGTCAAACAGAATCCACAAGAAGTTTACCAGGGGTCACGAAAGAACGGGAGAATCTCCTCAGGCCTCTAAAGGCGATCACTCTCCAATCCACTAAGTCACTATCGAATAGGACTGAGCAAACTCATCCCATAAAGTGGGGAAAAACAACCACACTGTACGAACACCCATATTTGTAATCGGTGTCGCAGTACGGTGAATGGGCATGGTACTGAAACCCCTCACAGCTGAAGAAAAAGAGGAACAAAGCATCTCGGTCGTCTAAACGAGAACATGACCAGGGGAAAACTCTACCCTGATGGTCAACAAACGAGAAAAAAATCCACCCTCTACATCACAAGAGGTAAAAAGTATGGAAAGTAGATCACGACATGCACGTGGGGCCCACACGACGTGTGGCCCCAATTCAACCCCAAATGAGCGCACAAACGATCTCAGGTACAACCATCCAGATGTACCTCCCAACATTCACGCATACTCCCAGAGTATGCCACATCTCTAGCCCAAAGGCTAACGTGCACCCAGCACCCAACGTGAATGCAGAGGCATGAACGTAACAACTCCAGGTAATAGGCCTAGGCACAACCAACCAAATCTTGCGAATCATTTATATCACTCTCCCAAGAGTGCACGATCACACGTCAAGGGTTCTCTACAAACACTGCAGAAAGAACCTCTACTAGCACACCTTTCGTGCTTCCACATTTCCTAAGATCGTGTAAGAAGATCCAGTCGCCTGAATAGATTACATTGTTGTAATCCTCATGGAAAAACATGTGAGATCGACTAATTACTCACCTACAACAGATATCAGATGGAAAAGTCACCAACACCTCTTCACGCCCGAACGGCGACCCGTGATCCCGAGCCTCGGCCCCGAAAACAGTCGGGTGCATCGCACCATTGCGATCCCCCCAGGAAAACACGTCAAAAAGAATTCTCACATGAGAGGAATGGATATCCGGAGAAAAAGATTCTTTTCGGTGCACCGCACACGAGCGGTGCTATGTGGGACCCGCATCCCGGTCCCCAAGCTCAACGGATGGATCATCCCATTGCAATCCTCTCAAAAAAGAACACAAGATGGAATAATCACTTGTCCAAAATAGACACCCGGTGATAAAGATGGAAAATCACCGTCGACACCCAAACGACCCTCGCGGGGCCCGCACCATCTTGTGGAATTACAGCGGACAGACTGCGCCAACGCGAGGCCCTCAAAAAACACCCAAAAAAGACTGCTCGCATGCCCCGAACGGACGTCCGATGAAAAATTAATGAAATGTTGCACGAAACTCAAATGACGGGTTGTGGGGCGCACACCTCAACATCGGCCTCAACAGCCGAAAGTAACCTGGAATGCTTCACCCCGGCGCCGGGGTCCCAACGCCATTGACGGCGTTCAAAACGGACGTCAGACGCGTCCGCGTTGTCCAAAACTAGATTCCCCGGAAAAACGTTAAAACACTTAAAGAAGCATCACGCCTCCGAGGCCCCTCGTTTCTGGAATTAAATTTTTTTGAAACCATCTCAAAAGGTTTTTCTCGTCGATACGGTTCCACTGCCGTAGACGGCACTCAAAACGGACGCCCGTAGCAGAAAATATGGGCGTCCGAAAACCGAGGGGGCAAGGCCCCTTGGGCTGGACCAGCCTGGGCCGGCCCACGGCTTAGTTGCGCGGGCCGGCCGTAGACTCGCAGTCCGCGCGCAGACCGGCCATGAGGGCCGGTCGCAGCAGCCGCAGGAAGACCCGTGCAGTGCGGGTCTTTGTCGCCGAACGTGGGTCACGCGCCGCGACCCCGCGGTCGCCACTCCCTGGCGACTTGCCGCCGCGCCGAGGCGCTCCGCCAGGCCCCGGCCTCACCTGGCCACTCCATCGGACACCCATGCGGCCTTCTAAGGAGCCCATGCTACCTGCACCCGGGTCCACCGCGCCGCCACCCCCCCTGGAACCGAGTCGCCTTTACGCCAGGGCTCGTCTGACTGCCGAAAAACCCACAATCTTCGACGATCAATCCCGGCCACCTCCGAACTCGGATTTCGATTCTGAAAGATGCGTCCGAAATGGAAAAACTCTTCTACGCATTCATGGGTTTTGTTCAAAGATCAATGAATAATCGGAGGATATAATTGAGCTTGAAAGATTGTTCGGAAATAAAAATGAAAACCAATACCTCCTACCTAGTTGGGCTTCACCAGACGCTTCGCGACGATCCGCTGGCCGGATCCGCAACCGCCTTGGGAGGAGAAGGAGAAGATATGGGAGGGAGAACTCCCTTTGGTTTCTTCCTTCCGTTAGAGAACGAAAAATGGTGGAAGCTGGGAGGGGGTTAGGGCTTTAAGTAGAAAAATTAATTAAAAACACTTAATTAATTTAAAACTCCCAAATTCACCCGTATCCAAAACGCTCGATGGGGTCGAGGTTAAGCCTCTCCTAGGGTAAACACCACCTCTCGAGTACAAAGGTTGTCTCAGAATTTTAATCAGAGGACCCGTTCAAAAGTTATTAAAATTAGCGCCCGAGGCTGTAAAATTACGAAAACGCCCCCGGGGCCATTTTTCACAGACGACCCGTGCCCGCAAAACATATACCCCTTATAAGGTAAAAGGTACGCTCTGAACTCAACGGTGCCCTCAGTTTTCCAATCTGAGCCATCGTTTAAGAGATACTAGCGTTTCACCATTAAATGAATAAATTAATTAATTAATTTATCAATTTAACGTTCCGAAAGCGAGCGAGGGGTCCAAACGTCCTGCACCGACAATTTTAATGTCGTTCCTAGGGTAACCACCCCATTCTGGAACCATCCGTAAACTCGGATCTCTGATCCGAATCACCGTTTAGGAGTTATCACAATTATTTGTCTTGTCCAGTGTGAACGCACTGAAAATTTAATTCTGGCCACTCTGGGGCTCGGAATTGCACGCTGTCTGAATGCGCTGCTCTGGAATATGAACAAGAATATTTCAAAGTCCTTTGTAGCCAAAAACATGGTTCTTACACAAGTACCAATGTCCTGAAGGAACGACCATCCCCTGAAGTCCTCTCACCTCCCACATGGATTTCTACGACAAGCACCCCCAACCCAAATACCTAACCGCATCAACTAGGGCCTCTACCCACACCAGTGGTCAAAACCACCCCATCACGGATTATCTATATGTGCACACTACTCAATGTAATAGTGAGTGGTAATCACTACAATAGTCCTAAGCCTCCAACACGTATGACACCTCATGTCCCTCCCACCATGTTTCTCAAGTCTGATGGCATCGCCATCCTAGAAACCCTGGCCATGACCAACCTGGCAGTCGTACTGCCTCAAGATTATGTCCATGACACCCAATCATGTGATCAAAACCACCCAATGTAATTGGGCAAAGCCCCAACCTGTGATCACCATCACTCAAGCGTAACCGGGCCAAGCCCAACAAAACCCAATAGGGTCCAGCAGATGCAATCCATCAATTGCAAACATAACCAGGAAAAACAAACTAAACAGTTGAATTGCACTATGCAAGGTGTTGTCCCATACTAGCACTGAGGTCTTAAATGCCTCCAACAATTTATATCAGAAATCAATAAATTAAACTAACAGTTTATAACAATCACATTTCGATTAAAACCATTTTGGAATTCCCTGACCAAAATTTCCCGACGAGCATTGACCCCTGACTCGGTCTTGCTCACGTAAACTAGTAACAGGACATACCCAAAGGCATCACAAAAGTTCAACAAGAAATATTATATGAAACAACAGATAAAACGGGTCCCGCTCAAAGTACCCAATAATGCACCAAAGGCTACATAACCCAAACAACCACAAAAACACAAAACGAGGTATGCACCACCTATGTGAGACTTGCATAATGCTACTCCTCCGGTAACACCCACCAACTCGGTCTGAAACACAGTAAATATACAAAATATTCAATACCGTTCAAACGCCAATAACTCTTTCTAGAATGAAAATCAGACAAAACTACCAAAGGGGAATTGAGGCCTTACCGAGGGGGTTCTAACTTATCCAACCGAGATCAGATCTGACTTCAGACGATGAACTGGGAGGAAAATGAAGGTTTGGTCATCTTGGGGGTGGAGGTTCTATCTAGAACCTCAAAATGAGGCTATTTCTCGTTTTAAGCGAAAAAAAAGAAAGTACACGACGTGTACTTTGGGACTACAGGTCGTGTATAGTTCATTTAACTGTTCATAAGACTGTAAGGTCCCATCGACTTACTTTCCAAACCTACCGACATGAGAACACGACATGTACCTAGGGGTACACCGTGTGTACTTGGTTTTTCTTCCTTTACATGCTGACATACTCGCACGCAATGTGTTTCCCTTATACATAGATAGAATACACGGCGTGTCCAATGGGAACACATCGTGCCCCTGGTTCTACCCAGACAATGGCCTACACGCCATGTATGACCACCACACAGTCAAGGATACACGGCTTGTCTAAAACTACACACTGTATAAGAAGAAATTTCTTCACGGTCACCACAGGGCATGTACTTGGTGAGCACACGGTCGGTCACTCTCCTACACATACATGGCATGTACATAAAGTACATGACATGTAGTCTGGAAAATTCCACAAATATCACATTATCTCTAGTTTCCTCAGAGACCAGTAAAAAATTTAAACAGGGTCGGGATTTTGACCCCTTCTAAAACCTGGGATCTTACAAACTCCCCACATTAACGTAGCTCGTCCCCGAGCTACCAAACGTAACATGGAGATGGCACCAAACACACCCATCCCAATTAAACAGCCTGGACTAACCCGATCCCAAGGTTCTTGCTAAATTATTCAAGGGGCTCCCAACCATAGGAATTGCCTACTCGGTCTCAACCAAAAAAAATTTAAAAGCAAACAAGGTTTACTAACATGTTTTCTAGACACATAGTCCTCCAGTGACGCATCGTCACCCATGAAACTCATTGGGGCTCACATGTACACCCAACATATCCCACAACGCATCAGTGTCCACCTATACAAGGTCCTGGTGCATAGAACCTCATGTAACCTGCATCCACGATGCCCCGATGCCCACGACACCTCACGTAACCCGCATTCGCAATGCCCCGATGCTCTCAGCACCTCAAGTAGCCCCCATCCTCTATGCCCTGATGCTACGCATCTCATACATATATATAGAATATATCACGCACCTGATATGGTTCCAAACCCACTGACTAGCATCTAGTCAATCCACATAGACCATGTGCACCACATGCACTCAAAACAGACATGCCTCTACAGGTCATGCCAAAAACGAAACATGGAGGTCATGACCACACCACGGTGTACCTCTAACTGTCATCGGTTCACCAGCCTGCTCAGCCTCTGGCAGCTCCACAGAGTGCACCAGGCCTGAAACACGACTGCCTGATGCCTGATCTCCCTGCGATTCTGCTCCAGTCATCGGCCACTGGCCCCTCAATTGGGTCCCACCATCTCTGTCACGACCACCGCACACAGCTGAACCTTGACTACCCTCTCCGGGTACCGAACCTGAACCAACTCCAGACACTACAGTTTGTCCTGGTCCCTACCTACTGGCTATCTGAGAAGGATTCCTGCAAAACCTCTCTAGATTCTAGTCCTTTCTACATGCCTGTCACTCCTTCGGAGGCCTATCGCACTGATCCCAAACATGCCCTGACTATCCACACTAAAAGAAAATCACCTAAGAACAACCACGAGGTGGTCTAACTGAGTACCTGGCCTGACTGCCCTACTGGAACTCGTCCCGTCCTCGATTCCTGTTGTCAGAACCATCACTTGAAGCTGTCACCCTGTCCAAGGGAGTATTTTCACTGTCATTTCCCTCTTCTATGAGCGCCTGATTCACCGCCTCGAAGAATGAACCTAGCCAGAAGATGTTCACATGGACCCGAATGGCGTGTCGTAACCTATACTTGAAGAGCCTCAACCAAGCTGCATCATTGCATACCATACCAGGTGCAAAGAGATATAGATCTGTGAAGTTAGCTGCGTAGTCCATGATAGACTTATATCCCTGCTGGAGACTCGCGAACTCCCGAGATCTCTCTGCCATCAGTGTCTCCGGATAGAAGTGCTCGAAGAACATGTCCTTGAAGTCCTTCCATGCCAGTCCCTCATGCCTACGAGCATGTACCTGTACATCCCACCGACACTTTTCTGGTCCTCTCAGCATGTACGTCGCCAGCTTGACCCTCCGCCTTGGAGGCATCTCAAGCTGCTCTAAGATCATCTGCTTGATCTCTATCTAGTCCTCTGCCACCTGTGGACCACCCTCACCCTGAAAAAGTGGCAGGTGATGTGACTAAAACTCCCACGTCAGATACTCCATATAAAGATCTGTACCCAGCACGCCTCTTTCAAGCCCCTGCAAGACACGTAATAGGCTAGATCAGAGTTTGTCATCAAGCCACATCCCAAATGATGCCAATCCCAGCTGCTATCTAGCCAGCACTGGACCATGAACATGTTCCTGTCTCTGAGCCTGGAACTGTGGCTTGTGCTCTGCTTGTACCGAATTCTGACCCTAATCCTGCTGAACTGTATCATCTCATGTCTGACACTCCATCGAACCATGAATTAGTAACCCTCTGAATACCATAAATGGTCATACCTCCCATATATATATAACAATATATTCTATGGAGATAAGGAAAGCAATAAAAGGCCAGGCATAACAACAAACCTTACTCCCCCTCACCGCAACCCATGCACCACGGCATCCTGGCCTCCTTACCCGCCCTCAACAGAGCCAAGTATCAAATGTACCTAGGGCCATGCCCATCCCGAAAACTCACATTGCCTCAAACCGATGACCGAGTCGCCCAATCCTGACTGTTACACTGCCTCACACATAGTACCTGCTTGCTCTCATAAGAGTCAGACCCAAATATCCTATAGCATGCAATTCTACAATATATAAAGAAAGGCATACACATTTACACAACTAGAAGTTCTATCAGGAATTTCACCCATTCACATTTTAAAGCATATAAAGCATGGCATTTGATATTTCATTCACATGGCATTTTCACTTCACAAAGCATACAGGCAATTATGAAATTGAAATACCATAAAATGTGCCTATAAAAAGCCAAGCAACCCAGACTTGTCATACCGGGCTAAGGTCCAATTCTTCCTTACAACACCAGGTCTAGGGTCACATAATAAGATCAACAAAATCACTCATAATGTGAGCCATCAAGGTGGAAATCATATCAACTGTAATCTGAGCAAGACAAATAGCAATTCCCACCTGCGGGAACTAGGTCCATCCCTCGTACCTGGGGATGCAGGCACCCGAGAACAAGTTAGAACCCCAGTCCCTGTAACAATCTATCTCCAGTCTACCATATCCCAAATAGTAAAACTAACAAAAAGAAACAAGAAGCCTCAAACTCATTAGTAGCCTGTAAAACACTGCTACTAAATACCTATCAAGAACACCTCTGATACCACTTTGTAACATCCAGGACCCGGCCAGCCACCAGAACCGTGTCGAATGAGTCGGGTGTTACTGCCTTAGGCGCACCTCCCTAAACACCAAAGGCTACCGAATAGCAGGGAGGGTCTATTTGGTATAGTTTGGAGACTATACCATCTCGGAGGATCATAATAAAGGTACTGGTATGAGAATTATAATAAAGGCGCAGCGGAAGAAATAAATAGCAGGCCCATACCAGACCCACAGAGCGGAAGCATAATCAATATAGACAAACAACGGAAATAATAAATATAACAACCGCATCGAAAAAAACACAACAGCATGCTTAAACATGTTACTACTACTGAACAGTACAATATTCATCCAAATCAGGTGATACACAACTAAATATAAAAAGGGCGCCAATGGATAACCAACAGTATCTACACAATGTAAGCATACCGATACAGAAATGTAACAAAACATGGTAAACCCAGCAAGGCATGACCTCAAGGTCCATACCATCTCCATGCAACAACTAACGCATCCCAGCTACTAAAGCTGGCCTCTTTCCTGCATGTAAATCCATAAAGTTTGCATGCATCTTGAAGGGCATGTGCAGGGTGTGAGACAAATATCAGTAGGATACCACTCAACGGTGCGTACCAAATATGTGTGTTTAAGAAGTCATGTATTTACAAGGAAAAAATGTAAACAGTACAATGCAAAATTTAATACAAACTCCACTGGTGCTCAACAACCACCATGTAGCGTCACATGCTTCAGCCAATGTCAGAATCTCTGTCGCGTAACCCGGCACCATGTGCCACCTGACACCTCGTGTCTCAAGTACCGACATCCCAAAGGCACGCCCAAGAATAGTAACTCGGCACCACATGCCTCTTGACACCACGTGTCTCAAGTACCGACGTCCCGAGGGCATGCCCAAGAATAGTAACCTGGCACCACGTGCCTCCTAACACCACGTGTCTCATGTACCGACGTCCCGAAGGCACGCCCATCCCCTCAAGGCTCCTCACCTCCCACGTGGCTTTCTACGACAAGAACCCCCAAACAAAATACCTAACAGCATCTACAGGGACCTCTATCCACAGGAGTGGTCAAAACCACCTCATCACAGATTATCTCTATGTGCACACTACTCAAAGTCCCGGTGAGCATTAATCACCAAAATATTCCTATGCCACCAACATGTCTGACACCCCGTGTCCCTGAAACCATGTCTCTCAAGTTTGATGGCATCGAAATCCTAGAAACCCAGGCCATGCCCAACCTGACCATCTTAATACCTCAAGACGACGTCCATGATGCCCAATCACATGGTCAAAACCACCCAAAGTAACCCGGGAAAAGCCCCAACCTGTGATCAGCATCACTCAAGCGTAACCAGGCCAAGCCCAACACAACCCAAAGGGGTCCAGTAGATGAAATCTAGAAATTTCAGACATAACCAGGCAAAACAAACTAAACAGTTGAATTGCACTATGCAAGGTGTTGTCCCATACTAGCACTGAGGTCTTAAATGCCTCTAAAAATTTATATCAGACATCAATAAAGTAAACTAACAGTTTATAACAGTCACATTTCGATTAAAACCATTTTGGCATTCCCCTGCCAAAATGCCCTGATGAGCAACGACCCCTTACTCATCCATGCTCACACAAACATGTTACATGGCATACCCAAAGGCATCTCATAGGTCTAACAAGCAATACTATATAAAACATCATATAAAATGGGTCCCGCTAAAAATACCAAAAAATGCACCAAATGCCGCATCACCCAAACAACCACAAAAACACAAAATGAGTTATGCACCACCTACCTGAGACTCGCACGATGCTACTCCTCCGGTAACACCCACCAACTCGATCTAAAACCTGGTAAATCTAAAAAATATTCAATACCATTCAAATGCCTATAACTCTTTCTAGAACAAAAATCAGACAAAACGGCCAAAGAGGAATCTAGGCCTTACCGAGGGGGTTCCAACGCATCTAACTGAGATTTGATCTGACTTTGGATGAAAAACTAGGAGGAAAATGAAGGTTTAGTCATCTTGGGGGTGGAGGTTCTGTCTAGAACCTCAAAACGAGGCTACTGCCCATTTTGAGAGAAAAAAAAATTACATAGCGTGTACTTTGGGACTGCACGCAATGTATATTTCATTTAACTATTCATAAGATGGCAGGATCCTGCCAACTTACTTTTTGAACTTGCCGACATGAGTACACGGCGTGTACCTAGGGGTACACGGCATGTACTTGGTTCCGCTTCCTTTCCTCACGGACGTATTCACACGCCATGTGTTTCCCTTATACATGGCTAGATTACACGACGTGTCCAATGGGAAATGGTGTGCCCCTGGTTCTACCCATCCAATAGCCTACACACCATATATGGCCACCACACGGTCAGGGATACACGTCTTGTCTAAAACTACACCCCGTGTACGAAGAAATTTCAACACGGTCACCACACGACATGTAATCACCGAGCACATGGCTGATCACTTGCCTACACATACACGGTGTGTACTTTAAGTACACGACGTGTATTCTAGAAATTTCCAGAAACGTCGCATTTTCTCTAGTTTCCTCAGAAACCAGTCAACAATTTAAACAGGGTCGGGATTTTGACATGTTCCAAAACCTTATATCTTACAAGATAGCTCATCTAGTATCATGCTTTGATTCATCCAGGTTTGGAAGAAAACTAAATAATAGATAAAAACACAATATTAGATCTTATGATCCTAAATAAAAATACCAAAACCGTTATTTTGATGAATCAAGAATGCCTAAAAAATAATTGAGGATCACTATGGCAGATATATTGAGACAAACGACACTTGATTTAGTGGTCAGGAGAAGAAAGGATCTGAAAAGGGATAATAGGATACGTAGGTACCTATCATGCAATTCACGTTAGATGAAATGAAGGATGGGGAAAAAGATTTAATTTAAAAACCTTTTAGTGTGAAATTGTAATTTTCCCTAAAAAATTGGTGTCGTACGGTTTACCCGCATGGTTTTTCAAATTGTGCCTAAACTTGGAGTAGATATCCATAAGAGAAAGGGTCACCAAAACGGTTACACCCAAATGGTTTTTCAAATGGTGTGGTAATAATTATTAACCCACTGTTCATTTCTTATATAAATTTTAGAGCTTCTACACCTCCCTGAAGACCAATCCACACAATTTTCATTAACCATGCAGCCACTTAATTCATCCAAAACTCATGTTCCAGGCTCCAAGATATCCTTGGACACCTCAGAGACTACCAATATCCCAACAGGCATTCATAATAGGTTGTATTTACAAAATTAAATTATGAATTGATAGAAACAAAAGATCTGTAACTCATTGATTAACTGGGTTCGTACAAACTTTCCCACTTAAATCATTTTTTTACTAAATTTTCATTCCAAGGGTGATGAAAAAATATTTGAGAATAAATTCCACCATTGCAATAGCACATCGACCATCCTCCCATAAGACTCATCAAGAACCTGGTAATGCTACAATAGCACTCATACTATATGATCAAACTATCCACAAAGAACCTTCATTCTATGATCCACAATTCGTATAAGATGTTCCTAAAAGTGTGATTATACCTGAAACTCATTCTTATTAAGATGAAAATCATGGGATGAGTCTCAAAACTAATGTCATAGATGAAAAACATAGAAGACTTTATGTATCACCTGATATCTCTGAGGTAAATTCAATAGATAGGAAATCTTTCTAACCATAGATAGAATCTCAAACATCCCAACATGTATTGGTGAAAGCGTACCCTATCTCATGGTTCTGTTATGTCCCATCATTTTAGAAACAAGTAGGAATACTAGATCCCTGAACTTGAAATCTAGAGGATATCTACAATGATCAGTGTATGATTTCTGATGAGACTACACAATAAACATATACTTATAAATTAATTCCACATGTTAAATGGTCTCTTGGACAAGATGAGGTTATAACATAGCTACCTATCCTACCTCCAGAAAACATAGGGATGCCATACATGACCTAAACTGTAAATATCTATACGATTCTGTTTGAATAATATAATTGAATATACTAATTTGGGGCAACTATACAATGGGAATAAGTCTCTCCCAAGAACAGATGAAATCTAGGATGTATGCTCATGGCATGTCCTAAAGAACCTAGATCATGAGGTCTGACAGGCCATCTCTATGAGGGTGGTAAGTGGTGATTAGAATCACCTATGTACCCACCCTCCACTACAACCTTTCCAAAAATATGTTGTAAACCTAGAATCTATTTCTGAAATGATAGATTATAGGGCCATGTGTAGTCATAAAATATCAAGGATGTACAACCTCCCAATATCGACAACACTAATAGGTTCCATGATCAAAAGGAAATTTGAAACCTTCACGAGACTGTCCAAAACAACCAAAACAACATCATTACCTTGAGGTGACATTGGCAAAACCATAATTTATACCATTGAGATGTCATTAGATTTCCATTCGGGATTGGGTAGCTACTGAAAACGTCTAGATGGTTGTTGGTGTTCCGCAATAACATACTGATGGGTGGAACAAATCATGACAAAACCACATACATCTCCATTCTATATTTTCCACCAATTATGATGTTGTAAATTCTGATATGGTTTGCTGACACCATGATTCACTTTCCATACAAATGCATGAAAATCATGCATCATCACTTCATTGATGTCTGCAAAAACCTATACACAACCATGTAAATGTAGAAATTCATCCTTTCCTATTGTCCAACTAGGAGGAGGGTTCCCACCAACCACACTCTCCCTTAGAATTGGGCTATTGGATTCCAATCGTGAAGTCCTCCTCACTCTATTTAGTATGTTAGTGGAAATAGTTATGTATGAAAGAAACATCTATCCCTGAATGCCATTCACTTACAAGTAAATATCTAAGAACATATCCATAAACTTCCACTTGACTTTCTCCTAATAAAATCCTTGTATCTATGTCCTCCAAATTAGTGCATCTACCTCTACATATCCTTTCCCATGCATGTAGGAATGTTCTAAGTCAAAATACTTATGGTATTCCACCCACCTTCACTACCACAGATTGAGATCATGCTATGTAAATATGTACTTGATTATTTCGAGGTCTGGGTACATCAAAACAAACCATATCCAATTCAAGAACATGGATCTGGTAATTCCTCTCATGTGGCCTCAACTACTGAGACCTGTAAATAATGACTCAATCCCCTTGTATAAGAACTTCTCCAAGGATGATATCTAATTCATCACAGTACCCATAGTAATTACATCCTTAGTCAAGTAAAATCAACAACAAAACTTCATTAAATCTCCCTTTTATCTCTTGAAATTGAATCTCATAGGAATATGTACATACATACATAACACCAATTTTAGTCAGGATTGTAAATTACACCTCTAAATGTGAGAACTCCTTTATGAAAATACTATAGTAACCAGCAAGACCTAAGAAACTATGCACCTTAAATAAATTATTCGTCTTCTACCATGAAACTAATTCTCTCACATTCATTATGTTCACTTATACTCTTATCTCAGAGATGATGTCACTTAGGAAGTGAATCTTATCCATCCAGAAGTGGAACTTCTTGAAATTAGTGTATAACTGATTCTACCTCATGTGTACTCAATACGATGTCATTATATTTGGAATGGTCATGTCTATTTTTCGAATACAATAATATATCATCCATGAAAACCATAAAATCTGTGTGAGAATACGGATGGAAGACATGGATCATCAATTCCACAAAAATTGAAAGCACATTTGTGAGACTGAATGGCAGACAAAGATACACATATAAGCCATACCTACTTGGAATGATTGTGTTAGGAGTGTACAAAGATCTCTCATACACATGATGATAACCATATCACAGGTAAATCTTTGAAAAATAATGACTGCAAATGAGTTGGTCCATGAGATTATCTATTCGTAAAAGACGATAGTAGTTCTTAATTTGAAACTGGTTAAACATCTAATAATCCATGCAAAGCATGATTGTACGGACTTCCTTTTTTGTAAAAGTTAAAGGTGAACCTGATAGATAAATAATGGGTCAGATAAAACCCTTAACTCTAAGTCCTATAACTACCTCTAGAGCTCATGAAACACCAATGTAGCCCTCATGTAAGGAGGAAGGGATATCAGTGCATCTCTGGGGACTAGCTCGAAAGTAGAATATACCCCTCCCACTAAAGGAAATAATTAAAAATACACAAGAAACAATTTCTTGAAATGATCAAATATGAGGGGGATATCTATCAAAAGTTCCCCTAGGTCCTCCCGATACGAACTCTCACTCTGGAATGCATCCCACCTAACCCACTATGTTCGATTCCATCTCGACACACTTGAACATCTCATTCTCCTTTCTGTAGAAACTATCAACCCTCTAGTGTAGTAAAAAACACTCTATATAAATATCATTTAGAAAAGGAAAAAAGGAAACAAACATATCTATCCTAATAATGAATTTAAAATGTTCTATTTATAGGAAATTTATGTCCCATACAAAGTGACACCAATCATGCTCAAGGGGTTGTTCTTTCAATAATGAACACCTACCATTCAAATCCCTAATGGAGTGTCTAGTTTCATAACCTGGTCATAAATAAAAACATTGAGCCTATGGATCTCCATAATTTGTGTAGATATGACACTATATGATGTACATGGATAAAAAACTATAGTAGCTAAAACAAAGGCTAATAGAATAATACCTATGATAGTAGAAGGTCCCAGATCCTGCTCCTACTAGGACTATGTCATTTCATAATTCTTCTTGGTACCATTTACTTGTGACACTTCCTATATGAGATGAGCTAACCCACTTTGATAGCATCATGTTTCTACGGTCAAGCTACCATTTCCATGACCACCACTATGGTCTAAATGGACTTTTGCATTATAGATCCTAGATGGGTTACATAATCTAGTCCCCACACCTGAACGTGGAGACAGTGAAGTCCCACTCTCACTAGCTATTGGAGGAAACATCTTACATAATCGTTTTTGATGACCCATATTATTGCAAGATCAACACTAGACTATGTCTGGTGGACACTATGGACTCATATGTCCCATTATATTGCACTAGTAGAACCTCACCTGGCTACCAGAATAAACTTTTCAATAGCTCATGTCATTATGAGGAAGTTCTAGACAACTCTTCCTACACCCAGTCGAGACCACAATAGATATTGGGGTTGATCCACACTATCTTGAACCTCTATATTACCTTAGGTTAAGCTCTATGATCAACTCATGAGTCAATATTGTAGACACAATAGTCAACAAGAAGACAATTACCTTTGATCTGATGTAATACCTAATACTATCTTCAATTTCCCTGATTTTGATACATAGTTACCCATCAAAATAGGATAGAAGCATTAGAGATTGGTAAAATGGGTCTAATAGTCCTTAACTAATGAATAACCCTACTCTAGATTCATAAACTCTCGGGATCTATCAGGCCTCGGCGTCTTGGGATAGTATTAATCATAGTAGACTATCTAAAAATCACCCCAAGACACATCCCTATAACGCTCTTCACAACTCACCACATCCCACCATCTCATAGTGGAATCACACAACATGTCTGCACCAAACATTACCCTCATATCAGGAAGAATATCTAAATTCTTCACAATAAAAAGCATGGCCTCTATATTTGACATCAATGATTGTGGTCTTCCATCCCATTAAAATTTTGGAGGATTCTTATGATGGAACTACCACATAAGCTCTTCCTTAGATGCGAATGGTTGTGGTGCTCCCAGAAAGGTTTTCATGAACCTCATAAATCCTTTATGGAATTTTTCATCATTATCTTCATCTAGTTTAAAATGAAATTCAACAACATGAATGATAGGAGGATCAAATGGAAGACCATAGACTACCACATCTTGTGTATGATCGTCACCACCCTCCTGGCATACAACTCTAGAATGCCATGGTGGGATGACTATACAAATCCAATCACACACGATAGTTCAATTTCAGGTTCAAAATCCTAGATGAAAAGAGAAAAATAAAATATGACAAGTCAAAACCTTCATCTATTCACCCCCCACTTCCAACCCCATGGTCACTTCAAGGTATAAAACAACTGAGACATTCAACCGAAATACCAATACTAATGTCGTGTTTGGTATTATTATCTAAAAAAATTCATTTTAGTTTCATTGGATTTTATAATCCTTTCATATTTATCACATCCTGTTTTAGGAAGGTAAACCCAATGGTATACCAAATTGTGATTTGTGGGGATCTATACACCTAGTGAATCAAATCATGTAATACACATATAGAACATCAAAATAAACCCATTAATAAAATGCTGAAATATGATCCACTAAAGTCTAATACATGAGGTCCTGTAATCCTTCGAGAACAAAGCTTTCCATCTTTCCAATTCGAATAATAACATGTACCAAAACAACTATCACAATAGCCTCCATATCTATCATAGTACATATCTTGAAAAAATGTCATTACTAATGCACCTAAATGGAATGATATGTGCTTTCTAAGAAGTTCCTATATGATACAAGAGATGGAATACCCTATTCTAATCATGTATTGACAAAATAGGGTCCACAATCATATCAATAATAATAGCACAATACATGTGTGTCACCCAACGATATAATCATTTAATGTTAAAATCTCAAAATCAAACAATCACAAGTAATTTCAAGGAGATTTGGATTTTCCATGTATGTGGGGTACCTAGATCATGGAACAACTTATTTTCAAATATCATTTCCTTCCAATCACAGTTTAAAGGGGAAAAGGGTAATAAAACTAAAAAACAACATTTTAAAACAACTTTGTAACCTTCAAAACCCAAATTCCACATAACAGTGTACTAATCACAGTTCGCCACATGGACTGAAGTGCATTTCCCCAAACACCAATGTCTACCAACTAGTAGTGAGGCATGGTGTGATAGTGGGGATACCAATCCCACATTAGAAGAGTGTAACATAGTGGAATACAATATGAATTCATTTGCCGAAATAGAAATGCCATGAAATGGAAGTAATAGTGGAAGACCGATAGTATAATTAAACCAGAATCATATCATACACAATATGACTATACATGTCACTTTTTATAATTAAAAAATAAATAATAATAGGTACAAAAAATTATATAAAACACATATACCAAATGTAAATAAATTTAAAAAATAAACCTAGAATCATCACAAGAAGTAGATTGGTCCCATGCTCTCATACTCTTAAGCAGCATATCAACTACCTACAGGAGGTCACATTACCATATCAAAAACTACAATGATATGATTTTTTTGGGTCCAAAAAATGATCTAAATACGGTGTGATATGAAATCCTAGTAGGCAAGCACGCATGACATGGGCTAATCTGTTATAGAATATAATTAAATGGTAGAGAATAATAATGAATTTAATAATATAGCATGTTCTAAAAATCAGTCAACATACAAGCACCATTTTAAATTTATTATTTTCATTTTCTATTTAATAATTAAATTACATTGAATTCATATGTCTCGAGATCTGTTTGTAGCCCGACATCCTCTGTATTACTACCCAGAAATACCTCAAAATGAAATAATTATAAGTATGAGTGAATACCGAATCCATTATTCTGCATTGTAATAGAAAACCCATTTTAAAACACTATTTTTCAATATTCAATTTACAAACTAAGATCATCCTTTACAATCCTATAATGGAAATGAAGGTATCACTCCAGATGAAATTCCACCAACTCTCTACAAGCCCATCCCGACAAATCTCTTTTGGTACCATGTATCACTCTTGGTGATTATGTTTGTCTCAACTAATCGCATCATTTCTAGTCCAATAGTGAATCCCCAAGTACTGCTCACGAAATAATGTCAATGCCTCTTGCGCTCATCTAGGGAATCCCTATATGATTCCATGATTCACTCATATTTTATGTACATCATATATTATCCCATAAATGGCATCCCTGGTTCACTCACTGCATAAACATAACAAACCATTTGAGCATGTCTTTGGTATTCTAATCTAAATCTATGTTTCACTCGTGGAACAAGGTAAAACAATCACATGAGCCTGCCCATGGAAATCTATGATGAATATTCTATTCAACAAAGAGTATATAAAAATTTATCATCAAATTAATTTAAATATTTTATTAGGAATTGTAAGGTAAAAACCCAAAAACATCTAATACACCTCACCACTACTTTATATCCCAAAAAACGAATAGCCTCATAAGTATTTTTAGTTAATTTACTCACATGGGAACATTTCTCATAACAAGAATAACATGAAAATTAAAGTATAACATGTCTTCAAAAAAATTCCAATCATGTGGAATGGTCAATAAATTGAAAAAATCAATCATAACATGCATAAACATGAAATAGACTACTTGGGTTATGCAGAAATTATACAATCTCATAACATAAAACAAAAAAAATCCATATAAGACCATAGAAATTATATTTATGAAAATATTCATTTTAAAAAACCCATGATTGGGAATTTAGGGCATACCTCATAGGTACATGAGGAAAAATGTCTTTAAAATTATCAAACTGGGAACTGCCCCATGCAGTATACCTTAATTCGTGTAAAAACATAATTAAATTATTTGAAACACATAATTAATTACAGAAACAGTGATAATAACCAACATATATGATTTATAATTCAATGAGACACCCCAAAATGGGTTCATGACTCTATTACATATATAAACATCTCAAGATTTAATGAAATGAACTAGACCACCTATCCTTGTCTCATGTAAGATAGATCATCTAGTATTAATCAACGATTGATAATGATGTTTGGAAAATATGAATAACGGACAATGAATGTGATATTAGGGCTTATGGGAAAAAATCCAAATTGTGTATCCTTTATTCAGATGATTTGAAAATACTAAAAATTAATCAATAACTCACCATTAGATATCTAATGAGACGAACAAAAATCAATTCAGTGCTTATATGAAGAATGTATTTGGAAAGGGAGAATATTATTCAAAGGGGGATCTCCCATGGTTATCCTACTTAGTACCAAAGGAGGGAGAAAATTTCTTATGTTTAAAACATTTCATGGAAAATTTATAATTTTACCCAAAATAACAGTGTGATACAGTTTACCCCCATGGTTTATCAATCCATCCAAGAAATATTGCACAAAACTCTGTATGTGAAAGGGGTTCCTAGAAGGTTACCCCACAAGGTTTGTTAAACCATGTGGTAACCGTACAAAACCCTCTATCAATGCCTACTAAACCTTTAGAGATTAGTCATGTTCATGTATAACAATCCAAACAGCTTTCACTAACCATGTATCCTCTTATTTTCACCCAAAACTCGAGTTGCAAGAACTATACAAGCACCAGCCACACTAGAAACCACCAAGTCCGCAATGAGAATTACTAATAAGCCATATTTTGGTATCTAAAATAATGATTGATGGAAAAAATATGTACCTTTATAAAGAATTTATTTTTTAAAAACATTACATAACATTTGTGGAATATATAAAACATTATAAAAACAATCTCAGAAATAACATACTAGTCTAGTACCTATGAAAAAAAGAAAACATGAACACATCTACATTTGGGAGATACATTATCTCCAATTAGGATCTTCTTGACAAGCTCCCTTATTAGAAAAATCAATAATAATACATATACTAATATCCTTGATAAGGAAACAATAAATTGGGTGGGCTCAGATGCAAACTAAAGGTAATAATGGGATAAATATATGAATAAATATGAGTATAATTGAAGGAAAAATTGATCCTGAAAATAGAAGATCATAATTTTCATATCAATGATCATAAACAAGACTCTTTGAATAAATATTTGTAGTTAATGTGACCTGAATCATAGAGAAATCAATAACATAATCAATGAAACCATAACAAAAGAATAAAATATAGAAATGTTGTAGACACATAAGAATA
Organism: Viscum album; assembly: GCA_963277665.1. Taxonomy (NCBI): domain Eukaryota; kingdom Viridiplantae; phylum Streptophyta; class Magnoliopsida; order Santalales; family Viscaceae; genus Viscum; species Viscum album. The sequence goes on along the minus strand of OY728140.1, from coordinate 2,100,718,185 downwards.
TATAATGATTTCTATTACAGTGAAGGAATCATTTGTGTGGATATAATAGTGGAAAATGTATATTAATGAATTGATTTTACACCCCTTTCTAGTAACATATTGTGGAAAAAATCACTTTTTATTCTTGCCCTATATTTTTGAACTAATATCACACCTCATTCCATCCCTGTATTGTGGAATCTAGTTCACTCCTTATTTAATACTTGTATTTCTAAACTGAGTTCACTCATTGTTCCAACACATTATCATAAAACCAAGTTCATTTCACATTTTAGCTATTTTAATTTCAGAAGATATAAATTTATACTCATTTAATTTGAGGGATATATAGGTCCCATCCATCTCAAAATGAAATCATACATTCATCTTCCAAAAATTCAAAATAAAAATCATATCATAACCTAGGTAATGAAATTGGTATCCTAAACAAGCAAGTAAAGGTTTACCTAGGGAAAAAAGATATAGTTTACCAAATTATTTTATCCCAAGAATAACATGTGAAATAGAATGTTTTTCATAAATATATAACCCATTAAAGAAAAACATGTTTCATAAAAAGCATGACATTAAGAACAACCCAATCATTGAAATAATATGAATAAAACCTTTAGATCATTTCCATAAAGGGAATGAGTATCATTAACAAATTTCAACTTAAACAGAAAATAATTCAAAATAACATTTCAAAATTATTCTTTATGAAAATTTAATTTCTTATTTGAAAAGGTATTTCTAATATATAATACAATATAAAAATTATATATAATAACATCAAACTTATTAAGAAGACATGAAAATTTATTAAAAAACATTTCTATGAAAAGTTATATAAGAATGTTGAAAATAATTTGAAATCATTTTTTATTGAAATGTTTTAAATAATATGTAAGAAATAATAAGAACATATTTCATTAGTGAAATAATTAAAACATTTAAGGAAAGACAAAAAATGACTTGTAAAACTATTTAGATGGACACATTTGAAAGAAGAATGATTTTTTTGTAATCAATTTATTGGAAAATAATTTTAGAAACACATTTTTAATTTTATTTTTTCCAAATATGAATGGTAATATTAAAAAAATAACAGTTTGAAAATATGTACTTGTCGTACGAGGCGAAAATAACGTTTATTTTTAATAGTAAAAAGTGTATAAAAATTCATTATTCAGAATGTAATTAGAAGATTCATTGGAGAAATTTACTAAAAGAACCAAAATTGGATATTTAAATTATATTATAAAATTTCAATATTATGGGAAAACATTTTTTTAATACATGGTATTGATGGTACTCAAATTAATGACAGAATACACAGCCAATTTGGGAATTCATGAAATTAGATTCTAAACTATGTTATGTACTAAATAGTGGAATAATGGTTCCAATAAATAAATATTTCAAAATAATATAGGATAAGGAAAATAATATATTCCATGGAGGGTTGTGTTATAATATTTTTTCAAATATTCATATTCATTATTATTCATGAAAAAATGATGAGATTGTTTTAAAAAACACTTTCTACCTAGTATCTTGGGATAACACTAAAGATGTAAGAAAAAAATTACATAAAGAATAAAATATCATTAAAAATATTTATATTAATTACATAACATATATAATATAAGTATATACACCTCATCAAAAAAATTTAGTGCATAACAAAACATGAGACTCAATGAAAGAAAATTAAAACAAAACATTCTTATCGATTTGGTATATTTTCTAACGTAAACTCCATGAATAAAATTTCTACAAATAGATAATTAAATAACTATAAATTCATGTATATTTAAAATATAATACATTAATTTTATGTAAAAACACAATAAAAAATAATTGAGTGGTAGATAAGGAATGTATCCCATAGAAATAAAAGTGAGATGAGATTTCCTTAACATTGTGTCTTGACCCTTGTCGTACACATTCAGACCACCTGTATAATAAATATAATTTTTTTATAAATATTTAAAAAAATTATTATAATTAATACCATATATTATTTTATTATAACATTATATTACCCTTTTGTTAATAAATCTATATTAAATTTCACTTTAGGTAATATATACTTTGTTATTTACATGTTTCTTAATGTGTTATATCATCAATCCTTTTACTTATATCGTGATTAGAAAATTTAAAAAATTATATAAATATCATTTATAATCATTATATTGGTTTTAAAATAATATATATAATATATAAGTATGAAATGGAATACACAGTTCAAGGAGACGGAATTCCATACATAGCCATGAATTATGTTTCCATTTTTATTTTCTAATTGAATGAAAGATGGTAGATGAAATATAACTATATATATGTGTATATATCATTATTCATGTAGCATTATTTTATAAATTATATCATATAATTTCAATAAACAAATACTTAATAAATTCCACTCAATGTGTGAACGAATCACATCATTTTGTAGGTGTGATACTCAACACTTTCTCATATGATATTATCGTATTTTTGTCAAATGGAATGTAGAAAAAATATTTTTTTAAATATAATAGAGACGAATAAATACACAATAAATAAATTATATAAAATAAATTAATATTTTTTCAATAAAAAATTCCCTAATGGGTGGTAGTAAATAAGTAATGAACAATCATCATTTAGTGAATTTGTAGTTTTCAGTACAAAAAAACAATATATTCGTTTATATTATTTCAAAGTTTGTTTAATAATAGGTCTAACATGTTTCATTAAAACATACTATTATATTTAATATAATTCTTTTTTATAATATCATTGAATAATGTGAGTGTTGGGTTATAGAAAAAAATAAAATATTGGTTATTTGGAAAAGACATTACATATTAATCGTTTAAATCATTTTGGATTGTGCCAAAATGATTAATGGGATGAATTTATCCCCACATGGATGATTCAAGGAGTTATTGAGTAATTTTGGGGAACAATTTTGGTAAATATTTGTTGATCAAATGGGCTTTATTAGGGTGACTTAATGGAATGAAATGATTCATTTTTATTGTAGAGAAGGATTGGCACTCTTGAAAATATATTAAATCAGGGATTATACAAACTTTTTTTAATAAAAGTTGCTATCATAGTGTGTCAAATTAAAAAAAAATTAAATATAGGTTAGAAATATGTCTAACTAATGAATTTTATAAATTTTTATAGGTAATTTGGGGCCTTATTATTAATTATTCTTCTTTAGTTATGCATAATGTTATATTAATAAATGTAATTTATAATAATTACATACATTTAAAATTTATAGTGAAAAACTATGTTGAAATTATTTGATATTATAAATAATTCTGACTCAAAATATGGAAACAATTTTTCCAAATTCTAATAAAATAAGTGGAATAAATTAATTTAATTTAATCTTACAGTCTGGTCGATAATACATGGTTTCAAAGTAAAAAAGATTAAAAATTTACTCTGTTTTTATACCCAAGCATAAAATGTAATTAATTGTAATGAGAAATTTATATTAATGGAAACAATATTATCTATTATAAATACAATCCAAATTATAATATAAATCATCATTATAAATAAATTTGTTAAAAAAGAAGTTTTAAATTAAAAATAGTTAATTTTCAACATTCAAAAAAATTTTGTTTCTCAGAATGTCCACAAAATAGACACTGTAAATTTTTACATTAAATATTAAAAATTAAAATTATTTTATGAAATAAAATTTCTATATTTTTCAGAAATTAATTTAATTATTGTTCACAAAAGGATATTTAAATCAGTTAATTTGATAAAATTGGACATTTAAATAAATATTAACATTACAAAAAATGACATAACTTATTACAGATATATTTTTTAAAAAACCAAAATAATTTTTTTGGAAAAGTAGTTATCACTACTCATATAAATACATTTACTGGATATATTATAATTATATAACATAAAAAATTATAAAAATAAAAAGGAAATTCATAGAAAATCAATGTTTTGTGTAACTTACAGTCATTCAGAGTTGCGTTTTGCGTAGCCTAATTTGTTTTTCCTTGTAATGTTTTCCATGTCATAAGATAAATTCTGTGTTCTATGAAGTGTAAGATAAATTTTTTGTTTTTTGTAGTGTATGATTAAATTGGTGTTTCATTGAATAGAAATCGAACATAGTTCATTAATATAAAATAAAATATTTTCATTGTTACCTGAAATAAAAAATATCTCAAAATTTAAATTAATTCAATGAAATAATACAAAAAATTAAGAGGTGTTGCATGACATGTAAATGGGTTCATAATGATAAGGCTAAAATAGTAGAGGGGATTTACAAAATTAAATAAGATGCATCTAGGGTATTTTTCATGAGCAAGGTCGACATGTCAAAATCTCATTCAAATGATCAAAATTTACTTTTATTGGATTTTTTCACAAAATCAATCTTAATTTTCAATGATTTATTCACATTTTCACGATACATTTTCTTGTTTTTTTTTGGTTGATGAATGTGACTTTTTTGTTATGTCTTAACACTATGAAAATAAATATTTCTATATTCCTTTTGTGATCAAGATGACTTATATGAGATGTATTTTCATTGCCATGCTTAATTTTCTATGATATTCTTTATGTTATCTATACATGAAAATCCAAGGGTGACTCATAATTATGGATGAAATGCTGGTGTGCTTCTATATTATAGCATCATGATAATATTGTGGATTCATGTGATCAGATAATTAATTTACATGAATTATTTTACAAGGAAAGTTATTTTAAAGGAAAATAGGGATGCATAGAAAATGCTCCTTGTAAACACTGCACCTCATTGTATTTTCCTGTAAAATGGCACTTTGTGTCCACATGCTCATATATATGTCAAGAAGAGTACAGATGAAAATGAGAATTTTTATAAATGTTTTCAAGATAATTTCATATAAAATATATCTCTTGTGATGTTCAAATCATCAATAATTTTTGTGATCCTAGGGGAATCATGTGATGTAGGCTTCTAATATAGTCTCACAATGGGTCTTCGTATTTTAAGTATTATTTCAATTAAGGTAATATCTGTCCCATCACATTTACTCCACTTCGTCCCTGCTCCATTCTCCCTCTCATATGTTATTATGTCCCTCTCTAACTCATATCATGTGTGTCTTTTTAAAGAGAGAAGGGGTTTTTATAGATACATGTGGCTTGGTATATCACATATTTTCAGAGTGAAGGTTCCATATGAACTAGCATAAGGGGTTGTAATGCTTCACCTAATCAGTATCACACAATAACATGAATGTTTTGTTTTACTGAATTCATTAGTGTTTTGGAGGTGTCACATGTAGGATTTATAAGAATAACATGATAAACTAGAGTTACTTTTCATGATATAGTGGTATGTCATTAGACATCCACTGATGGATTTACGTGATAAAGAAAATATAATTATTGAGGAAACATCTTCTTGTGAATAAAGGATTTCATGTATTTCTGGAGAACCATATGATGTTAGTATAGTTCCACATGATCGGATTTTCTTTATTTTGTGATACATTAATCTTCTAGTGATGGAATCTCAAGATCACATGATTGAATTCATCATATGTTATTTTCCTATAACATTAAATGTAATAAAGGAAATATGGGAGTCAGTAAATATATCATTCATGAGATAGGGTAGAGGATATCTGAAGATGGATTTACATGATTTATTCATGGTATTATAAGTTTCTTGTGGCATGTCAGTGGAAACCCTATTGATGGATCCACATGTGAAAATATTAAATAAAAAATCCACATTTATAAGACACTCATGATGGGGAAGATAATGTTTTTTAGGAGAACCATGTGATTCCACCACAGATCACATGATATTCATCCTTTTATATTGTGACTATTTAAACTTCTAATGATGGCCTCAAAGTAGTCTTCAAATGATTATGTAAACATTATCGTACCTTATGTGATCACGTGATACTCAGTTTGAATGTCTCTCTCTAAAAGGTAGTGTTCATTTTGATTAAAATGGACTTTTAATGGATTTTATTTACCAGATCTAAGAGAATTTATAAATAATTGTGATAATCATGTGAATTCAAGATTATTTGAAAAGATTCTTTACTTGATCAAGTGTTACCTCTATGTCTTGTAGATAAATTCAACTCGGGATTTTTTTATAATAGTGAACCATGATGTTCTAAATACATAAAATATATTCATGTTTTATATGTGATGCACTACGGGAAAAATGGGTATTTGCGACATGGGTATTTGCCCGTCGCAAATAAGTAGCCTTTTGCGACGAGATAGCTTTCCCCGTCGCAAAAGGACTGGCGCCCTTTGCGCGCCAAATCGCGGGAAACCTATTTGCGACGGGGGAATATTCCTGTCGCAAATAACCGGTGGCGGTAAAAGTTATTTGCGACCAGAATATTCCCCCGTCGCAAATAGTATGTCGACAGATGGTTATTTTCGACGGGACCCGTCGCAAATAACTATTTAACCGTTGACCGTAATAAATGCTGGCTAAGGTATTTGCGACGGGTATCCCGTCGCAAATGGGCCCGTTGCAACTAATATAACCTATAAATACCCCCATCTGTTTTTTTCAAATCATTCTCAAATTCCATCTTCTTCTTCTCTCAAAATTTTATTTCTACTGTTCAGTTTTTCTCAAGTTTAATTTTTTTTCTTCGGAGTTGATATTGAAGTTTTGAAGAACGATCAGAGATCAACCTCAGATCAATTTTCAAGGTATTTATATTTATTTTAATTTAATATTTATTTTTAATGCTTTATTAGTTTTAATTATTCTTAATTAGTTGTAATTTAATTATGTTTCAATTGTTTTATTACTTAATAATTAGTAATAAATACTAATAATTAGGAATAATAACATTTTTTCATTATTAATATATTTTATTATTAATATTAAAATAATATAATTTTATATATATATACAATTCTCTTTTCATCTGTGTGTTTGCTGTCTTCACATGTATTATTTGTATATGGATATAGAAAACGCACAGATGAAAGGAAAATTGTATATAAATTAGAAAATTATATTATTTTAATATTAATAATAAAATATACTAATAATTTTATTATTCCTAATTATTGGTAATTATTCATTTAATTACTCATAATTAAGAACAATTACCAATAATTACCAATAATTAGTAATAATTAGTAATAATTAGTAATAATTAGTAATAATTAGTAATAATTAGTAATAATTAGTAATAATTAGTAATAATTAGTAATAATTAGTAATAATTAGTAATAATTACCAATAATTAGTATTAATTAGTAATAATTAGTAATAATTAGTAATAATTAGTAATAATTACCAATAATTAGTAATAATTACCAATAATTAGTAATACTTAGCAATAATTAGTAATAATTACCAATAATTATCAATAATTAGTAATAATTAGTAATAATTATTACTAATTATCAATAATTAGTAATAATTATTAATAATTACTAATAATTACCACTAATTAGTAATAATTAAGAATAATTAGTAATAATTAAGAATAATTAGGAATAATTACCAATAATTACCAATAATTAGGAATAATTACCAATAATTAGTAATAATTAGTAATAATTAGTAATAATTAGTAATAATTAGTAATAATTAGTAATAATTAGTAATAATTAGTAATAATTAGTAATAATGAGTAATAATTAGTAATAATTAGTAATAATTAGGAATAATTAGTAATAATTAGGAATAATTAGTAATAATTAGGAATAATTAGTAATAATTAGGAATAATTAGGAATAATTAGCAATAATTAGGAATAATTAGGAATAATTAGCAATAATTAGCAATAATTAGCAATAATTACCAATAATTAGTAATAATTACCAATAATTAGTAATAATTCGTAATAATTACCGGTAAATAGTAATAATTAGCAATAATTAGAAATAATTACCGCTAAATAGTAATAATTAGTAATAATTAGTAATAATTACCAATAATTAGTAATAATTACCAATAATTAGTAATAATTACCAACAATTACCAATAATTAGTAATAATTAGTAATAATTAGGAATAATTAGTAATAATTAGGAATAATTAGTAATAATTAGTAATAATTAGTAATAATTAGTAATAATTAGTAATAATTACCAATAATTAGTAATAATTACCAATAATTAGTAATAATTACCAATAATTAGTAATAATTAGTAATAATTAGTAATAATTATCGATAAATAGTAATAATTAGTAATAATTAGAAATAATTACCTGTAAATAGTAATAATTAGTAATAATTAGTAATAATTAGTAATAATTACCAATAATTGGTAATAATTACCAACAATTAGTAATAATTACCAATAATTAGTAATAATTACCAATAATTAGTAATAATTACCAATAATTACCAATAATTCGTAATAATTAGGAATAATTAGTAATAATTATCAATAATTAGTAACAATTAACAATAATTAGTAATAATTACCAATAATTAGTAATAATTACCAATAATTAGTAATAATTACCAATAATTAGTAATAATTAAGAATAATTAGTAATAATTACAGGTAAATAGTAATAATTAGTAATAATTAGAAATAATTACCAATAATTAGAAATAATTATCAATAATTAGTAATAATTACCAATAATTAGTAACAATTAGTAATAATTAGTAATAATTACCAATAATTATTAATAATTACCAATAATTAGTAATAATTACCAATAATTAGTAATAATTACAAAAAATTAGTAATAATTACCAATAATTAGTAATAATTACCAATAATTAGTAATAATTACCAATAATTACCAATAATTAGTAATATTTAGTAATAATTAGTAATAATTACCAATAATTAGTAATAATTAGTAATAATTAGTAATAATTACCAATTATTAGTAATAATTACCAATAATTAGTAATAATTAATAATAATTACCAATAATTAGTAAAAATTAGTAATAATTACCAATAATTAGTAATAATTAGTAATAATTACCAATAATTAGTAATAATTACCAATAATTAGTAATACTTAACAATAATCAGTAATATTTACCAATAATTAGTAATAATTATCAATAATTATCATTAATTAGTAATAATTACCAATAATTACCAATAATTCGTATTAATTACCAATAATTAGTAATAATTACCAATAATTACCAATAATTAGTAATAATTAGTGATAATTACCAATAATTACTAATAATTAGTAATAATTAGTAATAATTAGTAATAATTACCAATAATTACCAATAATTGCCAATAATTAGTAATAATTAGTAATAATTACCAATAATAAGTAATAATTAACAATAATTAGTAATAATTACCAATAATTAGTATTAATTAGTAATAATTAATAATAATTACCAATAATTACAAATAATTAGTAATAATTAGTAATAATTAGTAATAATTACCAATAATTAGCAATAATTAGTAATAATTAGTAATAATTAGTAATAATTACCAATAGTTAGTAATAATTACCAATAATTAGTAATAATTACCAATAATTAGTAATAATTACCAATAATTAGTAATAATTACCAATAATTAGTAATATTAATCAATAATTAGTAATAATTATCAAAAATTAGTAATAATTATCAATAATTTGTAATAATTACCGATAATTACCAATAATTACCGATAATTACCAATAATTAGTAATAATTTCCAATAATTAGTAATATTTACCAATAATTAGTAATAATTATCAATAATTAGTATTAATTAGTAATAATTACCAATAATTACCTATAATTAGTAATAATTGGTAATAATTAGTAATTATTACCAATAATTACCAATAATTAGTAATAATTAGTAATAATTAGTAATAATTACCAATAATTACCAATTATTAGTAATAATTAGTAATAATTAGTAATAATTAGTAATAATTAACAATAATTACCAATAATTACGAATAATTAGTAATAATTAGTAATAATTACCAATAATTGGTAATAATTACCAATAATTAGTAATAATTACCAATAATTAGTAATAATTACCAATAATTAGTATTAATTAGTAATAATTAATAATAATTACCAATAATTACAAATAATTAGTAATAATTAGTAATAATTAGTAATAATTACCAATAATTAGTAATAATTAGTAATAATTAGTAATAATTAGTAATAATTACCAATAGTTAGTAATAATTACAAATAATTAGTAATAATTACCAATAATTAGTAATAATTACCAATAATTAGTAATAATTACCAATAATTAGTAATAATTACCAATAATTAGTAATAATTATCAATAATTAGTAATAATTACCGATAATTACCAATAATTACCGATAATTACCAATAATTAGTAATAATTACCAATAATTAGTAATAATTACCAATAATTAGTAATAATTATCAATAATTAGTATTGATTAGTAATAATTACCAATAATTGGTAATAATTAGTAATAATTACTAATAATTCGTAATAATTAGTAATAATTAGTAATAATTACAAATAATTAGTAATAATTACCAATAATTAGTAACAATTATCAATAATTAGTATTAATTAGTAATAATTACCAATAATTGGTAATAATTAGTAATAATTACCAATAATTAGTAATAATTAGTAATAATTAGTAATACTTACCAATAATATTAGTACTATAAAAATAATAAAATATTTATATAATATTAAAATTATCAATATTTGTAACATGTTTTGCTTTATTCTCAACATATTCAATTCTTAAAGGGTCAATTTTTAGGTCTATCTCAATAAAAAGTTTGCGTCAATCGTGTATGATCTAAACTCTATAATTATTCGAGCTTGAGTGTATTTTCTAAAAAATTATTCAAAACCAGTAATGCTTTTATATTTTATAGAGAAATATGGAACAACGAGGTCATCAACAATCATTATTAGGTGACCGCATATGGATAAATCAATGTAGAAATCCAAACGGTTCTGGTTTAAATCCAGTATTTGTAGAGGGTGTGGAGACTTTTTTATCATTTGCGGCATCAAATCCAGAATTTGTTTCAGAAGGAAAAATAAAATGCCCTTGCAGAAAATGTGCATTGAGAACGTTTGACACGTTTGACAAAGTGGGAGAACATCTCTTGCGTTTTGGTTTTCAACCAGATTATGTATTTTGGTATCGACACGGTGAACGCAGTTCCAGAGTAGGTGATACCAACTTGATTCCGGATCCATCCCAATTTCAAGATTTAGTACATGATGTTGCGGGTTCATTTGTTCAACATACAGAAACTCCGGCTGATATAGCTTCAAATCCTGAGTTGGCACCGTCTGATGTTTATGAGTTGTTGAAGTCTGCTGAGGATGCATTATATCCTGGCTGCAAGAGGAACAAATTAGAAGCAGTTGCAAAATTTATGGCTATCAAATCAGATAACGGAATGTCAAACACCTGTTTTGACCAGATATTTTCTTTACTTAAAACACTGTTACCCGAAGGAAATGTTTTACCAGCAAATTACTATGAGAGTAAGAGGCTGGTTTGAAATTTGGGACTTACTTGTCAGAAGATTCATGAATGATCAAATGACTGCATTTTATATTCTGGGGAAAATGAGTCGTTGGATAGTTGTCCCACATGTAGGCAATAGAGATATAAAGAAGGACAACACGGGAAGTCTGGTTTGATTCCTGTAAAACAGTTGAGATATTTTCCGCTTACATCCAGACTCCAGTGTTTATTCATGTCTAAGAATACAGAGACAATGATGTCATGGCATAAAGAGAATATTTCAACTGATAAAAGATTGAATCATCCATCCGATGGTGATTCATGGAATCATTTTGATAGAGTGCATCCATCCATTACTTTAGAAGCTATAAATGTTTGACTGGGGATTTACACTGATGGTTTCTGTCCGTTTGGATCTTATGGTAGTCAATATTCATGTTGGCCTGTTTTTTTAACTCCGTACAATTTACCTCCATGGATGTTGATGAAGGAGCCATATATCTTTTTGACTTTACTAATTCCTGGATATCCGAAAAAAAAATATTGATGTTTATTTGAAACCATTGATTGATGAATTTAATTTATTGTGGAGTACTGGTGTCAGTACATATGATGTTGCAACGAAACAGAATTTCATACTGAGAGCAGCATTGATGTGGACAATAAGTGACTTCCCGGCTTATGGGATGTTATTTGGCTGGAGTACACATGGTCAGAAATCATGTCCTTACTGTATGGGAGAGAACAAATAATTTATGCCCATTCACGGAAAGAAACCTTGTTATATTGACTGTCATCGTAGGTTTCTTCCAGCTGATCATCCTTTTCGCAGAAACAGATCTCATTTCAGAAAAGGAACAGTTGAAAGGGAAGGACCTCCAAAAATGCTATCAGGTTCGGAGTTAAAATCAGTTGTACTTTCATTACCTCCCATCACTTTTGGTCCCACAATAAATCAACATAAAATTTCTGGTTTTGGGAAAGAACACAATTGGATTAAATGTAGCATATTTTGGGATTTGCCATATTGGTCTGATTTATTGGTCTGACACATGTTAGATGTCATGTATATTGAGAAGAACTGTTTTGATAATTTGTTTCATACAGTTTTGGATACGCCAGGAAAGAGAAAAGACAATGTAAATGCACGTTTAGATCTTGCCCAAATTTGCAGGCATCCAGAATTGGAACTGTTTGAGAATGTCAGAACAGAAAGGTTACTGAAACCAAAAGCAGCTTATACACTGTCTAAAGAAAACCGTTTATTATTTTGTTAGTGGATTGCAGATTTGATACTTCCAGATGTCTGTGCTTCCAATTTGGGTATATGTGTAAAGAATGGTCATATTACTGGATTAAAAAGTCATGATTTTCATGTTATAATGGAAAGACTGCTACCCATTGGATTAAAAGGTCAGTTGAATTCTGTGATTTGGGATTCCATAATAGACATGTCTCAATTTTTTCGGGAAATTTGTGCGGCTACAGTAGATTATGATGCTCTATGCAAACTTGAAAAAGATGTTGTTGTAATTATATGTAAACTGGAAAAAATATTTCCGCCGTCTTTATTTGACTCAATGGAACATTTGATGTTACATTTGCCATATGAAGCCAAATGTGGAGGTCCAGTACAGTTTCGATGGATGTACCCATTTGAAAGATTAATGCAAAAATTGAAAAGAAAAGTACGTAACAAAGCATCTGTCGAAGGATCTATTGCAGAAGCTTATTTGGAAGAGGAAATATCTTTTTTCTGCTCCCATTATTTTGAATCTGAGTATCCTTCAAAACACAACCGAATGGGACGGAACGAGTAGATTATTGATGAAATCGAAAATCAATTATCTGTTTTCAACCAGTCAGAACTTGGTTTTGGTGGAGTTTATGAACGCTGGCTTTCAGATGATTAACATCATAGAGCTCATACGTATGTTATGCTCAACTGTGAAGAGATGACATCAGTTGTACTGTAAGTGTTTATATCACTTATTCTATCATTTATGTTATAGTAAATAACTTTGGTTTTTATAGGTTGTATGATAATCATATCAAGAAACAAATTCCATAAATTACAGCAGCTACTCTCGAAGAAGGTCGACTGAAAAAATTCTCTCAGTGGTTTCAAAAACTGGTAACATAAATTCTTTATCTTTTAGCAACTCATTCAATGTATAGTTTACTATATTGATAATTATTTCACAAATTTTCAGGTGTCTCGACTTGCTGATAAAATTGACAAACAGTTGTGTGTATTGAGTAACCCACCTTCCAAACTTGTTAACACTTATAATTCATATGTGGTGAATGTATTTCGATTCCACACACAAGCATATGGGGAATCGAAAAAAACAATGAACAGTGGAGTTAGCTTAATAGGATCTCATCATCGAGAAAATGAAGTTGACTTTTATGGCATACTTGATGAAATCATTGAACTCTGTTATCTTGGACAACATTACATAACCATGTTAAAATGTCGGTGGTTGGATACAGAGAGTGGCGTGCGTGTTCATCCGACTCATGGAATCGTCGATATTAAATGTAAAAGTGTTCTCGCAGTAAATGAACCATTCTTATTGGCTCAATAGGCACATCAAGTTTATTACGAAAAGTACTGTGATACATAAAGAGACTTGACAGATTGGTGGAGTGTAATAAAAATCAAAATTCGAGACAATCAGTTTAGTCAAAGTGAATGTGCTTTCACTGATGTGCAAAGAATTGAAGTTTTTCAATAGAGTACTCAAAATCAATCTTTTTTTGCAAAGAGACATGAGTATCGATGACGACACCCCACATTTAAGAGTCGATGATGACGATGATGTTAATGATGTCACATATGAATTTGAAATGGTAAGAGATGAAGCAACTGTAACTCGAATGGATATCGATGATGTTGAGGAGGAATATGAAGATGACATTGATATATATGAAGATGATGATGAAGATTAACACTGATAGAATTCCATGGTATTTATATACAATCATAATATGTATATATGTATATATAATAGTAATTATGAATTATTTTCTAACAACATTAACATTTTCTGTTTCAGATGGACGACGCCACATTTCGTGAGTTGGCGGATGCTGACCTGACTTTCGATGTGGATGAGTTGCTGCCAGATGACCCTCAGCCTGCAGGCGCTCCAGGGAGTACGCGGAGGGGGCGTGGTCTTGCACGATTGATGATTCCTGACCCCGTCCCCGAGCGACGTCCACGTCTTGGGTTTGATCCACGCACACGGAGGTGTGATAACCTGTGTGATAACCTGTTGATTTGACTAAGATTTCATTAATCTATTCACATAATAAATGTTTATTATTTTTACAGTTTTCCGCATATAGCAGTCGGACAGGGCAACACTATTTTTCTCAACTATTTATCTCAGCCGTGGACCAGATGGGAGCAGATTCCCATTGATGTGCAGTAGGCCATGTTCGGCCATTGGTTGGTACGTACATAAATAAATAATTTTTATTTTGAAAATTATTTCATTTCTAAATTGATATTTTGATTTATTTGTAGGGTTTATGGTATCCGATCGAGGATACCATGCGTGACGCCATCCACGAGGCATGGGAGGTGGCCATGCGTGATCACCTTCATCAGTTTTTGCACAATTTAAGAAAAGATGCGATGAAGAAAGAAGGAGTTTCAGATTTTGACGAGTCATGTAGAGCACACCGACCAGAGTACATTTCATCCCATGTATGGGCTGGATTATGTGCGCACTGGTTGAGTGGTGCCTTTCAGAGGAGATCATCGGTGGGGAGGCAGAATCAGGGGAGACATGAGGTGACTCATCGAGCTGGGAGTCGTTCTTTTAGTACTCATAGACAGCATCTGATACGTACATTATTTATAAATATTTTATATAACTATACATATTAACAGTTTAATTTTTATTCTTATAGGCTGTCGAGCACCCCGATATTACGGTGTACGACATATATCGGAGGATGTATAGTGATCCTTCTACTGGGGAGCTCAGAGGTGATCGTCAACATCACATCGTGGTTAGTATTATTTTTTTTCAAGTTTAAAAATTAACTGTATATAATATATTCACAATTTTAATTTTAAATTGCAACTACATGAGTCATATGAGGCCACAGCGTCACAGGCCCGGCTTGAGAGTCAGGCCGAGTCATCAGATCAGACCACTGGCCGTCAGTTTGATGAGGCGGCATGGATGCAGGCCACCCAGTATGCCTTCGAGAAGGGCCGAGTAGTTGGTATCAGCTCTCGACTGACTCTCGAAGATTATTATGGCAGTGCTGCGATGTCGGCGTCCAGCTCGAGAGGAGCTCGTGCATCTTCTTCTGCTACACAGTATGAGGATAAGTTGCGATCTTAGACAGCACTGATAGAGAGTCTCTGACAGGAGCAGGAGCAGATGCGTCAGCAGCATGAGGAGGAGCGTCGACGCCAGCAGCAGTTGTACGAGGAGCAGACGAGTCGGTGGCAGCAGCAGCATCAGGAGCAGATGGAGTACATGCGCCGACTCAGTCATGCTTTAGGGATGGTGTTACCTCCACCACCATCTGCAGATCCTCTCCTCCCCCCCTCCTTCAGATTAGAGTTTGTATTTATGTTATAAAATTTGTGAAATCAAAATATGATTTTTTTCTATTCGTAGTTTCTGTCTCATTATAAAATATTTATTAATATTTTATTATTTTTTATTTTTGAATTATAATTCTATTATTATTATATTAATTAAAATAAATTATTTTTTTTATTTGTGAATTATAATTATATAATTATATTAATTAAAATCATTTATTAATATTTTATTATTTTTTATTTTTGAATTATAATTGGATTATTATTATATTAATTAAAATAATTTATTAACAAATTATTTTTTTATTTTTTTTATAGTATTTTCGAAGGGATACTATTCCCGTCGCAAATAGTATTATTTTTTTTATTTTTTAAAAAATAGTTTTTGCGACGGGGCCCATCACAAATAGTTTTTTACAAATATACGGAGTACTAGTTGCGGTGGGGATTCTCCCCGTCGCGGAAAAGGGATTTAGCGACGGGCCCGTCACAAAAAATTGTTATTGCGACACCGCTTTCAGCAACGGGTCATTTACGACGGGACCCCGTCGCAAATACCTGTTTTTCTAGTAGTGATGCCAACACTGCTATTTATGATCATTAATAATTTGATCTCGTTATCATTATAACCCCTTGTGATAGATTCACACGGATCACCTGGTTGTACTCTTATGATGGCTATGAATTCCTTAAAAATTGGATTTTCTGTGAAAATAAGTCAAATGCATGGATTTAGGAAATCCATCATTTATATATTTTCATGATTTAATCATATGATAAAGTAGTAATGGTGATAATAAAGCACCGAGGTAGATCAGGATGTAGGTGTGGATCATCATTTCAAAATGCAATATCGGGGATTATTACGGATGGCTAGGTGGCTTACGATTATACATGTTTTGATTTGACATCTCTGATGATCATACCCAGATTTCATAAATTATATACTCATGTTTTAACATATGATTATTATCATGACATATAAACAATCTCAGATTAATTTTTTGTTGGTTTGGAAAGAGCATAATAACATTAATCCTTTCATTAAACCATTCAAATAGTAGTAGGGTTGTCTCTTATAACACCTTCACCCATGACCTCACCAACCATTACCCGCTATTGTGTAGACTAGTTGGGAACAACCTGCTTGAACCATGCTTTCATACCATGTTAAATATTCTCATTCATATCAATACACTCAAATGGATAATTGTGCTAGTATCTTGGAATGGTTCATGTGACTCCTGTATGATCCCACGTTTAGATATCTAGCATATTAGAATGGATGGCCAACTTTTTTGGCTAATAGAATATCCAAATACCATGAATAGTAGATCTATTTAAATTTAATAAAATAAGTTCCAATATTTGTGACGTTATTATATAAACTCCAATACCATTATCTTTTCCTCTAGGTTGCCTCTTCCATGTCCTACAAACAATTCATACTAGATTTCATTTTTATGGTCTCCAAATTCTTCATGCCCATTATAGTAATCTTTTTTCTAACCTATTATGGGTTCCAATGGGAATTATAAATAATGATAGATAAATATGTGAAAAAATAATTGTTATTCAAAATTGTGATATATTTTTTATATGTAGAATCGTCAATATGGAAAGGTAAATAACAGAGAAAAACCTTCCACTTAATTATTAAACTAAAAATGATATGAATCTTGAGACAATATCATTAACGAACGTTCATGGATAATAAAAATTGAATTAATTATCATGTAAATGAATAATTAATACACATCGGGATCAAAAGAAACATAATACCTCTACTCCCCAGACAATTCATGAGAAATATTTATGTAATGGGATGGTATACACCAGAATCCTATTTAAATAAGGATTTCCATATAATTTGTCTTATGGCACTAAAAATGCACTAATAGGATATCTATTTTTAGGACCCACCCATATATTTTTGTTTAATGAATAACTATGATTTCTATATAATTGATTTAAATCTTGAAAAATATTTTATATTAATAAATTTATTAATCATGTAAATTTTTAAATTTAACAATAATTTCCCTTGATAATAAAATAATGATCAAATTAATCATTTTATATATAATATTTAAAAAGATCTAGAAATAATTTGATTAATCAATCAATAAAATGGATATTTAAGATCAATTTAATTTCTCATAAATAATTATCACATGAATTTAATTGCTTCAATATGATGTAAACATTCATTAAATAATGTGAGATTCTACAAGATTTGTCACCTCTTTAGATAGTATTAATTCAAACCCGAATTATATTAAACAAGAAACAATAAATCAATCACCATGAATAAATTTTATTGATTGAAAATCCATAAAATGTGACATATTTTTAAAAAATAAAATTTAATATCAATATATCATCAAATATGTCCTAATTAAAATGAAATAAATACGATATCCCTTACAATTTTCATATTATTGATGCGAGGATAAATAAATGGAGTGACTATGTGTATAAAATATAAATCAAATTAAAAATATAAATTAAAAATAATATAATGAAAATAAATAACACACATAAACATTTAATGTATTTTATAATTATGATGAATTTAACCCATTCAAATGAAATAGACTAGTGAAATTCAATTTTTTTTGTAATTTTGAATTAAAATATCTGTAGATGATATACTTAAAATTATAACATAAAATAAAATCATTTTGTAATATTTTGGATATTACATGAAATATGGTTATTATATACACAATATAAAATAATTTATATGTTTAATATTACATTATTCCCCAATGACGAGTAATCGAGATGATGTCCACTCCATTACTCTAACATTTGGTTAAATATGATTTAACATCATATAAAATGGTTTTTTGAATATTATTAATTTCTAAATGAACCATATTAATATTTATAATATCATATATGATCCCTGTATAGAATCACTACATGTTTGCCAATAATATTTCATTATTTTTATTGTCTAGGGTATTAATTGCCTCAACTTCACATGAATGTTTTTTTTAAAAAAAGTTCAAAATTCATGGCCATAATTTATTTTAAAATTATCTAAGAAAGTATAGTAATGTTTTAAATATGAAATATATTCATTATATAAATTTTTATAATCATTCTTGGATTATTTACATGGAAAATGAATCGCATCACGTCTTGGATACATTATGTTATATGAATGAATGTGTGATGATATCATTTCATTAGCATATAAAAGGGTAAATAAGTCTGTGATATATAAATTTTAATGAATCAATATGGTATAATTTATATAAAATATATTAATTATTTTTTTTCTATATTACATTGGATGAAAATCATTTGTGAAAAACAATTTCAATTGCTTTGTGTGGTGGCAGTCCACCGTACACACGAGGGCCAATGTCAAATTTTAAATAAAATGGAACATAAGAATGTATATGATGTATTAAAATTAAATATATATAATAGTATGATTACTATAATATTCATATATGAAACAAATCTTTTTATGATTCATTAATTGTGGTGACTTTAAAAAAATTATATCAGTTCATGAGGCTGTAATCCACCGTACACAGGATCATCAGTTTTGTTTCCCATTTGATAGATGATGAAATTATAATAGGTAATGTTATTTACATAATAATATATCAGTTTTTGCATTATAAGTAATTTATTATATATTAATGGTATAATATGTTTTATACAGGGGAATAAGAATAAACATAAAAATACCCATTTAAGAATGTTACAACTTTTTCTAAGAACATTTTTAGGTTTTCATAAAAAATCATTATTTGGTGTATCTATGATCATAATAATTATTCTAGTATTTTTATTGGGGATTATATAATGTATTCAGGTAGTATTATAAAAAAGTATAATTATGTGTTTGAATAGGTGAGGAGAGGGGTTGTCCTTTAACATGTAGGGGACATGACAGAGGTGGAATTTTTTAAAATAATGAATTTCAACCACATTATAATGATTAAAATATATTTCGAAATGGTTCATTAGAGATCCTTAGAGGTTATAAAGATGAAATAATTCTATGATATTTTTTTATAATATTTTAGGTCATTTTATAACTTATATGTTTAGTATAATCCCCTATTAAATATATTTTAATCTTAAATGTGGTAAAAAAATTTAATGATCCTATAAAATTCATAATTGTAACAAATTATATAGTAAATATTATATAATATAAATTAAATTTATTAAAATTTATAATTAATTTATCCCAATTAAATTCCTATAATTTTTATAATCTAACAAAATATTATACCTACAATCATGATGAAAAAGATGGTTTCCAATGAAAAATTTATCATATATATAAAAGGAATAAATATAAAAATACAATATTAAATTGATTCCAATGACCCAAATCAGTTAAATTGTAATATTTTTTGGTAACATTAAACTAAAACCAATTAAAAGTAAAATATATTCTTCTAAATTATGTAATCAATAGCATAGATTTTCGAAAAAAGTTTTTTTTTCTATTAATCAAAAAATGGAAAACATAAAAAAAATCCAAATAAATATCAAAAGTTAAATTTAATATAATTATATAAAATTGATGTGATATTTTTTAAACTAAAATTTTTAAAAGTTTAAACATTTAAATTTTAACATTTTTTCTCAAAATGTGATAAAATGTTTTAATACCAAAAATATTTTTTATCAGAAAACATATAATTTTTTTTAATAGATTATTATTTAATTTTTATTAATATATGCCAACTGATTTTATTTTATGAGTGTTTAAACCATGTACTTTAAATTATTTAATTAGTATTATTTATAAAAACCAAGTCATTGACTAGTTTATAATGATATTCTATTGACGATTCCATTAGAATATGGGTTTCATATGATACATGGAATCTAATAGATTACATTTAATGAAATGTTTTACTTGGGATATTTATGATCAATGATTTAGGTAACAAACACTTTCAAATATAATTTTATTATTTTATAATTTTTGGCCTCCACATTTTGGAATTTTAAAGGATGGACCTAGAGTAATTTATAATTTTAAAACAAATATATTAACTTTTACTTATTTAGTAACTGATATAGTTCTTTATTTAGAAACCATTAAACAAAAAAGTTAATCTAAAAAAATCAATATATTTTTTATTTTGTGTTTAAAGAGAAAATCTCAATAATTTTTAATTTAATAATATTACATGAATTCAAAATTTTTAATTATTATGTAGAAATATGTTGAGGAGTTCCATTTCATTTTTAGGTATTAGAAATATGTTATTGAGTTTAAAATTGTGTTAAAACTATAAAAGTAAAACATAGAAAAATAATGGGGTTTAAATAAATAATAAATTCATAAAACTTTTAAAATAATTATCTATAAATGTATAGATAATAGAATTCATTGTCTTCTTTTATCCATCATTAATTATTATTATATGTTCTATTAATATAATATTCTTTTAATAACATGGAATGAGTATTTACAGAAAATATATACCCACAGAAAATTATAATGTTTCACCTCCATTACCTCTTATAAACCCCCAAAAAATATAATTACTCCTCACATTAATCTATTATTCATTCCATAATATTTATATCCTATGTTGGGTTTATTATTTATTCAATGTATGTCCATAATTTCTTTAAAACCATGAAGTCTTATAAGAGATGAATAAATTTGTACTCCAATAATAGACCATGTCAAACTAGGATGAAGTCCAATTTAAGTGTTTTATCATATATATATAAATGTTTTGTGATATTATCGTAATTAACTCACTTTTATCATATGTTGATTCTTATACCACTTCAAAAATTTACAATACTATATCATTTATGCTATTCCTGAAGTTTTAAATATATATCATATTATTTATTTTAATGGATTTCTATTCCAATGTTACCATATGCATAAGTGTTTCATTCCAATCTCAATTAAAAATTAATTTTTTATATGTGTAAAAAATGATATGGGTAAATTTTTTGTTCTATCCCTCTTCAATATGATTACTTTTTGCCCGTCTTGTTATTTATAGGAAATGGATATATTATTAAATGTTCATCTTCCCTTGGATTAATGCTTGACAAAAATGGTTTTTTAATGTGGAGATGAGCATATCTTTTATTTTTTCTAAATAAATTTATCCCCCATGTCCATTACCGTTATATTGTTTTATGTATGTCCATATTATTGAATCACTTATTGATTAGGGTAATTTTATATTTACTTTTACTTTCATTGCAAGTATTTTAATGGATACCTTTTATAATTTTTCCAAAAGAGTCAATTTATCATTATTCTTCTTTATTCTCAATAGCATAGAATGAATCTAACTTTTTATAATTGTTTACATTTAGTCCTTTGATCAATTTGTTCATATATTTTTTAGAATAAAACACTTAATTATATCTTTCCTTCCTTAGAAAATTCAATTCTAATTTTTTTCTAAATTTTTTTATTTAATAATAAAATTCAGAAAAATTAATGAAATATCTATAAAATTTTTCAAATTTTTTTTTCTAATTTACTTATTAATTTTCTTATCATTAATTACTACATCCGTAAATGTTTCTTATTCATCATTTTTTTCTAAAATTCTACAATTGACCATACTTTACAAGATGGCCTATGATAATGACTTATGGAAATTTTCATGAAACCCATTTGTTCACACATGTAATTAATAATGATTGAATTATGATGGTTTTAAAATTATAGTCGAAACCTATATATATTTTTTATCACTGTGTGACTGGTGAGATTGTAATACAACATAAATATATTGGTGATTTTTTCTATATATCAATAGATAAGGATGTTATACATAGAAATATTTATTGTGGTCATACTTTTTTTTGTAGAAAAAATATTTACGTTCATAGAATTAATATTGATCATTATTTTTTATTGAAAATTATTTACATGGATATTATTGTTATTCCCCCAAAAATATGTGCATAAGCTAATATTCTATTCAAAATTGTTTTTAGGGGAGCAATTTATATGGACACAACAATATGTGTGGGACTTATTTTAATGTTCAATACATTAAACATGTTTTTATATATTATTACCTTTTCCCACTATATTATGACTTTATATGATTATTATTAGAATGAATTTGCAAATTTTTCCACCTTACTATTATTTATTTCATTGACTCTTGATTATTGGTTTATTTCATTGTATTCATACTATATGGATTATGAATGATGGTTTGAGGGTATATATTATTTTATAATACATTATGGAGAAACTCTAATGGTTCCATTTTACTTTTATATGATATATCTCTATCTCATGTATTTTCACATTCTTGTGACATAACCCTATTTATGAATCATTATTTTAACTTACTAACAATTTTATCTCTTCCCTAATTTTATTTCCATTCCCCATGTAATGAATAAGGTTTTTTCGTTGGATTTGGATATACTTGTAACATGTGGGAATGCATTTTATTTGATATGTTGAATAAATAATGTGAAATAATAATTTATGTATACATTCTCTAAATTAAGTGAGATTAAACAAGAATTGTCACCTCTTTAGTAACTGTTAAATTCAAACCCCAATTATATTAAACAAGTAACAATAAATCAATCACCATGAATAAATTTCATTGATGTTAAATACATAAAATGTGACATATTTTTAACACATTAAATTTAATATCAATATATCATCAAATATTTCCTAATTAAAATGAAATAAAGACGATATCGCTTACAATTTTCATATTATTGATGTGAGGATAAATAAATGGATTGATTATGGGTATAAAATATAAATCAAAATTAAAATATAAATTAAAAACAATATAATGGTAATAAATCACACACATAAACATTTAATATATTTTATAAGGATGATAAATTTCACCGAATCAAATGAAATAGACTTGTGAAATTCATAAAAACATTGTAATTTTCAATTAAAATATCTGTAGATGATATAATTAAAATTAAAACATAAAATAAAATCAATTTTTCATTTTTTTATATTACATTAAATATGGTTATTATATACACAATATAAAATAATTTACATGTATAACATTACAATATTCCCCAATGACGGGTAATCGAGATGATGTCCACTCCATAACACTAACATTTGGTTCAATATGATTTAACATCATATAAAATGGTTTTTAGAATATTATTAATTTATAAATGAACCATATTAATATTTATAATATCATATATGATCCCCGTATAGAATCACCACAAGTTTGTTAATAATATTTCATTATTTTATTGTCTAGGGTATTAATTGCCTCAACTTCACATTCATGTTTTTAAAAAAAGTTCAAAATTCAGGGACATAATTTATTTTAACATTATCTATGAAATTATCTTAATGTTTTAAATATTAAATATATTCATTATATAAATTTTTATCATCATTCTTAGATGTTTTACATAGAAAATTAATCGCATCATGTCGTGGATACAATAGGTCATATGCGTGAACGTGTGACGATATCATTTAATTAATATATAAAAAGGTAAATATGTCTGTGATATATTAATTTTAATGAATAAATATGGTATAATATATATAAAATATTTTCATTAAAGGTTTATTTATTACTTTCCATGAAAATCATATGTGAAAAACAATTTTCATTGCTTTGTGAGGTGGCATTCCACCATACACACGAGGGACAATGTCAAATTTTAATTAAAATAGAACATAAGAATGTATATGATGTATTAAAATTAAATATATATAATAGTATGATTAATATAATATTCATATATTAAAGAAATTATTTTATGAATCCTTGAATGGTGGTGATGTAAAACAAATTATATCAGTTCATGAGGCTGTAATCCATTGTACACAGGATCATCAGTTTTGTTTCCAATTTGATAGAAGAGGAAATTGTAATAGGAAATGATATTTACATAATAATATCTCAGTTTTTTGTATTATAAGTAATTTACTATATAATAATGGTATAATATGTTTTATAGAGGGGGAGAATAATAAACATAAAAATACTTATTTAATAGTATTACAACTTTTTCTAAGAACATTATTTGGTTTTCATCAAAAACCCTTATTTGGTGTATTTATTATTATAATAATTATTATAGGATTTTATTGGGGATTATATATGGTATTCATGTAGTATTATAAAAAAATAATTATGTCTATGAATAGGTGAGGAGAGGGGGTGTCCTTTTAGACAGAGAACAATTCAAAAAAACATTCCAAAATTATTCTTTATGAAAATTTAATTTCTTATTTTGAAAGGTATTTATAATATATAATACAATATGAATCTTTTATATAATAACTTCAAACTTATTAAGAAGACAATAAATATTATTAAAAAACATTTCATTGAAAACTTATATAAGATTTTTGAAAATAATTTGAAATCATTTTTCATTGAAATGTTTTAAATAATATATAAGAAATAATAAAAACAAATTTCATTAGGGAAATAATTAAAACATTTAAGGAAAGACAAAAAATGACATGAAAAACTCTTTACATGGAAACATGTGAAAGAAGATTGATTTTTTTTTTGTAATCAATTTATTGGAAAATAATTTTAGAAACACATTTTCAATTTTATCTTTTCCAATTATGAATGGGAAAATTAAAAAAAATGACGGTTGGTAAATATGTACAAGTCATTTGAGGTAAAAATAATGTTTATTTTTAACATTAAAAAATATATACAAATTCATTATTTGGAATGTAATAAGAATATTCCTTGGAGAATTTTAGTAAAAGAACAAAATTGGATATTTTGATTGTATTAAAAAATTTCAATATTATGGGAATTTTTTTTTAATACATGGTATTGATGGTACTCAAATTTATGATAGAATACACAAACAATTTGGGGGTTCATGAAAATAGATTCTAAACTATGTTATGTACTAAAATATATAATCAAAGTATATACAACTCATCAAAAAAATTTAGAGCATAAGAAAACATGAGACCCAAAGAAGGAAAATTAAAACAAAACATTCTTAACGATTTGGTAAAATTTATAGCGTAAACTCCAGGAATAAAATTTCTATAAATAGATAATTAAATAACCATAAATTCATGTATACTAAAAATATAATACATTAATTTTATGTAAAAACATAATAAAAAAATGGAGTGGATTATAAGGAATGTATCTCACGGAAATGAATGTGAGATGAGATTTCCTTAACATTCTGTCTTGACCCTTGTTGTACACATTCAGACCTCCTGTATAATAAATATAATTTTTTCATAAATTTTTTTTAAAAAAATTATTATAAGTAATACCAATTATTATTTTATTATAACATTATATTACCCTTTTGTTAATAAACCTATGTTAAGGTTTCACTTTAGGTAATATCAACTTTGTTATTTACATGTTTCTTAATGTGTTATATCATCATCCCTCTTACTTATATCGTGATTAAAAAATTTAAAAATTTATATAAATATCATTTATAATCCTTATATTGGTTTTAAAATAATATATATAATATATAAGTAGGAAATGGAATACATAGTTCATGGAGATGGAATTCCATACATACCCATGAATGATGTTTCCATTTTTATTTTATAATTGAATGAATGATGGTAGATGACATATAACTAGATATATGTTTATATATCATTATTAATGTATAATTATTTTATCAAATATATCATATAATTTCACTAAACAAATACCTAATAAATTCTATTAAATGTGTGAACGAATCACATCATTTTGAAGGCGTGATAGTCAACACTTGCTCATATGATATTATCGTATTTTCGTCAAATGGAATGTAGAAAAATTATTTTTTAAATGTAATAGAGAAGAATAAATACAAAATAAATAAATTATATGAAATAAATTAATATTTTTTCAATAATAAATTACCTAATGAGTGGTAGTAAAGAAATAATGAACAATCATCATTTAGTGAAGTTGTAGTTATCTGTACAAAAAAACTATATATTCATTTATATTATTTCAAAGTGTGTTCAATAATAGGTCTAACATGTTTCATTAAAACATACTATTAAATTTAATATAATGGTTTGTTATAATATCCTTGAATAAAGAGAGCGTTGGGTTATAAAAAAAATAAAATATTTTTTATTTGGAAAAGACATTACATATTAATCATTTAAATCCTTTTTGCTTGTGCCAAAATGATTAATGGGATGAATGTTTCCCCACATGGATGATTTAAGGAGTTATGGAGTTATTTTGGGGAATTATTTTGGTAGATATTTGTTGATCAAATGGGATTTATTGGGGTGACTAAATGAAATTAACGGAGCCGTTTTTATAGTAGAGAAGGATTGGGACTCTTGTAAATATATTAAATCAGGGATTATACCAACTCTTTTTTAAAGAAAGTGGATATCATAGTGTTTCAAATTAAAAAAAAAATTAAATATAGGGTATAAATATGTCTAACTATTGAATTTTATAAATTTTTATAGGTAATTTGGGCCCTTATGATGAATGCTTCGTCCTTAGTTATGAATAATGTTATATTAATAAATGTAATTTATATTAATTACATACATTTATAATTTCTAGTGAAAAACTAAGTTGAAATTATTTGATATTATAAATAATTATGATTCAAAATATGGAAACAATTTGTCCAAATTCTAATAAAATAAGTGGAATAAATTAATATAATTTAATCTTATAGTCTGGTCGATAATACAGGGTTTTAAAGTATAAACATTAAAAATTTACTATGTTTTTTACCCAAGCAACAAATGAAATTGATTGAAATGAAAAAAATTGTATTAATGGAAGCAATATTATCTATTAAAAAACAATCCAAATTATAAAATAATTCATCATTATAAATAAATTATTGAAAAAATAAGTTTTAAATTAAAAACGGTTAATTTTCAACATTCAAAAAAATATTGTTTCTCAGAATGTCCACAAAATTGACACTATGTAAATTTTTACATTAAATATTAAAAAATTAAGATTATTTTATAAAAGAAAATTTCTATATTTTTCAGAAAGTAATTTAATTATGGTTCACATAAGGATATTAAAATCAGTTAACCTGATAAAATTGGACATTTAAATAAATAATAACATTACAAAAAATGATATAACTTATTATAAATATATTTTTTATAAAACCACAACTATTTTTTTGGAAAATTAGTTATCACTACTCATATAAATACATTTACTAGATATATTATAATTATATAACCTAAAAATTATAACAATAAAAAGGAAATTAAAAGAAAATCAATGTTTTGTGTAACTTAAAGTCATTCGGAGTTGCGTTTTGCGTAGAATAATTTGTTTTTCCTTGTAATGTTTTCCAAGTCATAAGCTAAATTCTGTGTTCTATGAATTGTAAGATAAATGTTTTGTTTTTTGTAGTGTATGATTAAATTGGTGTTTCATAAAATAGAAATCAAACATAGTTCATTAATATAAAATAAAATATTTTCATTGTTACATGAAATTAAAAGTATCTCAAAATTTAAATTAATTCAACGAAATAATATAAAAAATTAAGAGGTGTTGCATGACATGTACATGGATTCATAATGATAAGGCTAAAATAGAAGAGGTTATTTACACAATTAAATAAGATGAATCTAGGGGATTTTTCATGAGCAAGGTCGACATGTCAAAATCTCATTCACATGATCAAAATTTACTTTTATTGGATTGTTTCACATAATCAATCTTAATTTTCAATTAGTTATTCACATTATCATGATACATTTTCTTTTTTGTTTTTGGTTGATGAATGTGTCTTTTTTTTATGTCTTAACACTATCAAAATAAATATTACTATATTCCTTTTATGATCAAGATGACTTATATGAGATGTATTTTCATTACCATGCTTAATTTCCTATGATATTATTTATGTTATCTATACATAAAAATCCAAGGGTGACTCATAATCAACGTTGAAATGCGGGTGTGCTTCTATATTATAGAATCATGATAATATTGTGGATTCATGTGATCACACAATTCATTTACGTGAATTATTTTACAAGGAAAGTTATTTCAAAGTAAAATAGGGATGTATGGACAATTCTCCATTTAAACACCACACCACATTTTGTTTTCCTGTAAAATGGGACTTTGTGTCCACATGATCATATATATTCAATAAGAGTACAGATGAAAATGAGAATTTCTATAAATGTTTTCAGGATAATTTCATATAACAGATATCTCTTGTGATGTTCAAATCGTCAATAATTTTCATGATCCTAGGGGAATCATTTGACGTAGGCTTCTAATATAGTATCACAATGGGTCTTTGTTTTTCAAGTATAATTTTATTTAAGGTCGTATCCCACCCATCACATTTACTCCACTTCATCACTGCTCCATTCTCCCTCTCATATGTCATTATGTCCTTCTCTAACTCCTATCAAGTGTGTATTTTTAAAGAGAGAAGTGGTTTTTATAAATACATGTGGCTTGGTATATAACATATTTTCACAGTGAAGGTGCCACATGAACTAGAGTAAGGGGTTGTAATGATTCACCTAATCAGTATCACACAATAACATGAATGTTTTATTTTAATGAATTCATTAGAGTTTTGGAGGTTTCACATGAAGGATTTATAAGAATAACATGATAAATTAGAGTTACATTCCATGATAATGTGGTATGTCATTAGAAATCCACTGATGGATTTACGTGATAAATAAAATGTAATTGTTGAGGAAACAACTTCTTATGAATAAAGGATTTGATGTATTTCTCGAGAACTGTATGATGTTAGTGCAGTTCCACATGATCGAATTGTCATTATTTTTTGATACTTTAATCTTCTAATGATGGACTCTCAATATCACATAATTGAATTCATCATATGTTATTTTTCTATAACATTAAATTTAATAAAGGAAATATGGGAGTCAGTAATTATATAATTAATGAGATAAGGTAGAGGATATTAGAAGATGGATTTACATAATTTATTCATGGTATTATAAGTTTCTTGTGGCATGTTAGTGGAAACCCTATTAAAGGATCCACATGTGAAAATATCAAATAAAAATCCACATTTATAAGACACTCATGATGGGGAAGATAATGTTTTTTAGGATAACCATGTGATTCCACTAAAGATCACATGATATTCATCCTTTGATATCGTGACTATTTAAACATCTGATGATGGCCTCAATGTAGTCTTCAAATGATTATGTAAACATGATTGTACTTCATGTGATCACATGATACGCAGTTTGAATGTCTCTCTCTAAAAGGTAGTGTTAATTTTGATTAAAATGGATTTTTTAGGGAATTTATTTACCATATCTTTGAGAATTTATAAATAATTTAGATAATCATGTGAATTCAAGATTATTTTACAAGATTCCTTACTTGATCAAGAGTTACCTTTATGTCTTGTAGATAAATTCACCTAAGGATTTTTTTATAATATTGAACCATGATGTTCTAAATACATACAATATATTCATGTTGTATATGTGATGCCAACACTACTATTCATGATTATTAATAATTTTATCTCATTATTATAAGAACCCCTTGGGATAGATTCACACGGATCACCTGGTTGTACTCTTGTGATGGCTATGACTTCCTTAAAAATTTGATTTTCTGTGAAATGAAGTCAAATGCATGGATTTAGAAAATCAATCATTTATATTTTTTCATGATTTAATCATATGATAAGGTTGTCATGGTGATAATAAAGCACTGAGGTAGATCAAGATGTAGGAGTGGATCATCATTTCAAAATAGCGATATCGGGGATTATGATGGATGGCTAGGTGGCTCATGATTTTGCATGTTTTGATTTGACATCTTTGATGATCATACCCAGATGTCATAAATTATATACTCATGTTTTAACATATGATTATTATCATGCCATATAAACTATCTCACATTAATTTTTGGTTGTTTTGGAACGTGCATAATAACATTAATCCATTCATTAATTCACTCAACTAGTAGTAGGGTTGTCTCCTACAACACCTTCACCAATGATCACACCGACCATGCCACACCATTGTGTAGACTAGTTGGGAACAACCTTCTTGAACCATCATTTCATAACATGTTGAATATTCTCATTCATATCAATCCCCTCAAATGGACAATTGAGCTAGTTTCTTGGAATGGTTCATCTAACTCCTGCATGATCCCAAGTTTAGATATATAGAAAATTAGAATGGATGGCCAATTTTTTTGGCTAACAGAATATCCAAATACCTTGAATAGTAGATCTATTTAAATTTAATAAAATAAGTTCCAATATTTGTGACGTTATTATATAAACCCCAATACCATTATATTTTATTCAAGGTTGTCTCTTCCATGTCCTACATACAATTCATATTAGATTTCATTTTTATGGTCTCCACATTCTTCATGCCCATTATAGTAATATTATATCTAGAAAATTATGGGTTCCAATGGGAATCATAAATAATGATAGATAAATATGTGAAAAAATAATCGTTATTAAAAATTGTGACAATATTTTTTATATATGGAATAATCATTATGGAAAGGTAAATAACAGAGAAAAACCTTCCATTTAATTATTAAACTATGAATGAAATGAATCTTGAGACAATATCATTGAAGGACATTCATGGATAAAAAAAAATTGAATTAATTATGATGTAAATGATTAATTAATACACATCAGGATCAAAATAAACATAATACCTCTACTTCCAAGACAATTCATGAGAAAGTTTTATGAAATGGGATGGTATACACCAGAATCCTATTTAACTAAGGATTTCCAACTAATTTGTCTCATGGGACTAAAAATTCACTAAGAGGATATCTATTATTAGGACCCACCCATATATTGTTGTTTAATGAATAACTAAAATCTCTATATAATTGATTTGAATCTTGAAAAATATTCCATATTAATAAATTTATTTATCATGTAAATATTAAAAATTAACAATAATTTCCCCACTTTATCAAATAATGGTCAAATTAAACATTTTATATATAATATTTATAGAGATCCAGAAATAATTAGATTAATAAAACAATAAAATGGATATTTAAGATCAATGTAATTTCTAATAAAAAATTATCACATGAATTTAATTGCTTCAATATAAAGTAAAAAATCCTTAAATAATTTGAGATTCTACATGATTTGTCACCACTTTAGTAACTGTTAAATTTTAACCCCAATTATATTAAAGAAGAAATAATAAAACAATCACTATGAATAAATTTTATTTATTTTAAATAAATAAAATTTGACATATTTTTAACACATAAAATTTAATATCAATATATCATCAAATATGTCCTAATTAAAATTAAATAAAGACGATATCCCTTACAATTTTCAAATTATTCACGTGAGGATAAATAAATGGATTGATTATGTGAATAAAATATAAATCAAATTAAAAATATAAATTAAAAATAATATAATGAATAATAAATCACACACATAAACATTTAATGTATTTTACAATGATGATTAATTTAACCCATTCAAATGAAATAGATTAGTGAAATTCATAACAAATTTCTAATTTTAAATTAAAATATCTGTAGATGATATAATTAAAATTTAAACGTAAAATAAAATCAATATGTTATTTTTTGATATTACATGAAAAATGTTTATTATATACAGAATCTAAAATAATTTATATGTATAACATTACAATATTCCCCAATGACGAGTAATCGAGATGATGTCCACTCCATTACTCTAACATTTGGTTCAATATGATTTAACATCATATAAAATGGGTTTTAGAATATTATTAATTTATAAATGAACCATATTAATATTTATAATATCATATATGATCCCCGTATAAAATCACTACATGTTTATTAATAATATTTCATTATTTTTATTGTCTAGGGTATTAATAGCCTCAATTTCACATGCATGTTTTTTTAAAAAAGTTCAAAATTCATGGCCATAATTTATTTTAAAATTATCTAAGAAATTATTTAAATGTTTTAAATATGAAATATATTCATTATATAAATTTTTATAATCATTCTTGGATGTTTTACATGTAAAATGAATCGCATCATGTCGTGGATAAAATATGTTATATGAATGAACGTGTGATGATATCATTTCATTAGCATATAAAAGGGTAAATAAGTTTGTGATATATTAATTTTAATGAATAATTGTGGTATAAAATATATAAAATATATTCATTAAATTTTCTCTTTTTTACTTTCGATGAAAATCATATGTGAAAAACAATTTTCATTGCTTTGTGAGGTGGCAGTCCACCATACACATGAGGGCCAATGTCAAATTTTAAATAAAATGGAACATAAGAATGTATATGATGTATTAAAATTAAATATCTATCATAGTATGATTACTATAATATTCATATATTAAATAAATCTTTTTATGACTCCTCGAATGGTGGTTATGTAAAACAAATTATATCAGTTCATGAGGTTGTAATCCACCATACACAGGATCATCATTTTTGTTTCCTATTTGATAGATGAGGAAATTGTAATAGGTAATGTTATTTACATAATAATATCTCTGTTTTGGTATTATAAGTAATTTATTATATAATAATGTTCTAATATGTTTTATATAGGGGAAGAAGAATAAACATAAAAATACTCATTTAAGAATGTTACAACTTTTCCTAAGAACATTATTAGGTTTTCATAAAAAACCCTTATTTGATGTATCTATGATAATGATAATTATTCTGTGATTTTTATTGGGGATTATATAAGGTATTTGGGTAGTATTAGAAAAAAATAGAATTATTTGTGTGAATAGGTGAGGAGAGGGGGTTTCCTTTAACATGTAGGGGACATGACAGGGTTGAAATTTTTTAAAATAATGAATTTTAACCACATTATAATCATTAAAATAGATTTCTAACTGGTTCATTTGAGATCCTTAAAGGTTATAAAGATGAAATAATTCTATGATAATTTTTTGATAATATTTTAGGTCATTTTATAAATTATATGTTAAGTATAATCCCCTATTAAATAAATTTTAATCTTAAATGTGGTAAAAAACATTCAATGATTTCATAAAATTCATAATGGTAACAAATTATGTAGTAAATATTTTATAATATAAATTAAATTTATTGAAATTTATAATTAATTTATCCCAAATAATTTCATAGAATTTGTATAATCTAACATACTATTATACCTACAATCGTGATGAAAAAGATGGTTTCCAATGAAACATTTATCATATATATAGAAGTATTAAATATAAAAATACAATATTAAATTGATTCCAATGACCCAAATTAGTTAAATTGTAATATTTTTTTGGTAATATTAAACTAAAAACAATAAAAAATAAAAAATATTCTTCCAAATTATATAATCAATAGTATAGATTTTCGAAATTTTTCTTCTATTAATCAAAAAATGGAAAACATTAGAAAAATACAAATAAATATCAAAAGTTAAATTTAATATTATTATATAAAAAATGGCATCATATTTATTAAACTAAAATTAAAAAAAATTTAAAAATTTAAATTTCAACATTTGTTCTCAAAATATGATGAAACGTTTTTATACCAACAATATTTTTTTTCATAATGCATATAAATTCTTTTAGTAGATTATTATTTTATTTTTTATTTATATATGCCTACAGATTTTATTTTATGATTTTTTAAACCATGTAATTTAAATTATTTAATTAGTATTATTTATAAAAACCAAGTCATTGACTAGTTTATATTGGTATATTATTAACGATTGCATTAGAATATGGGTTTCATATAGTGCATGGTATTGAAGTGATTACATTTTATGAAATTTTTTTCTTGGGATATTTATGATCAATTTTTTAGGTCACAACCACTATCAAATATAATTTATTATTTTATTATTTTTTGCCTCCACATTTTGGAATTTTAAAGGATGGACCTAATGTAATATATAATTGTAAAACAATTATATTAACGGTTATTTATTTAGTAATTGATATGATTTTTTTATTTAGAAACCCTTAAACAAAAAAGTTAGTTTAGAAAAATCAATATATTTTTTATTTTGTGTTTAAAGATGAAATCTCAATAATTTTAAATTTAATTATATTAAATGTATTTAAATTTTTTAATTATTATGTATAAATTTGTTGAGGAGTTCCATTTCATTTTAGGTATTAAAAATATGTTATTGAGGTTAAAATTGTGTTAAAACTATAAAAGTAAAACATAGAAAAATAATGGGGTTTAAATAATTGATAAATTCATAAATCGTTTAAAAGAATTATCTATAAATTTGTAGATAATAGAATTAATTGTCTTCTTTTATACATCATTAATTATCATTATGTGTTTTATTAATATAAAATTCGTTTAATATCATGTAATGAGTGTTTACAAAAAATATATACCCATAGTAAATTATAATGTTTCACCTGCAATACCTCTTATAAACCCCCAAAAAATATAATTACTCCTAAAGTTAATCTATAATTAATTTCCTAATATTTATATCTTATGTTGGGTTGATTATTTCTACAATGTATGTCCATAATTTCTTTAAAAATGTGAATTCTTATAAGAGATGAAAATATTTGTAGTCCAATATTAGACCATGTCAAAGAAGGATGAAGTCTAATTTAAGTGTTTTATCATATATATATATAATTTTTTTGTGATATTATCATTATTATCTCACTTTTATCATATGTTGATTCATATACCACTTCATAAATTTACAATACTATATCTTTTACGTTATTCCTGAAATTTTAAATATATATCATATTATTTATTTTAATGGATTTCTATTCCAATGTTACCATATACACAATTTTTTCATTCCAATCTCACTTCAAAATTAATTTTTTATATGTGTAAAAAATTATATGGAGAAATTTTTTGTTCTATCCCTCTTTAAAATGAATAATTTTTTTCTAGTCTTGTTATTTCTGGGGAATGAATATCTTATTAAATGTTCATATTCCCTTAGATTAATTCTTGACCAAAATGGTTTTTTATGTGGAGCTGAGCATATATTTTATTTTTTCTAAATAAATTTACCCCCCATGTCCATTACCCTTATATTTGTTTATGTATGTCCATATTATAGAATCACTTATTGATTAGAGTAATTTTATATTTACTTTTACTTTCGTTGCAAGTATTTTGAAGGATCCCTTTTATAATTTTTCCAAATGAGTCAATTTATCATTATTATTCATTATTCTCAATACCATAGAATTAATCTACCTTTTTATAATTTTTTACATTTTGTCCTTCGATCAATTTGTTCATATATTTTTTAGAATAAAACACTTAATTATATTTTTCTTTCCATAGAAAATTCAATTCCAATTTTTTTCTAAATTGTTTTATATAATAATAAAATTTATAAAAAGTAATGAAATATCTATAAAATTTTTCAAATAATGTTTCTAATTCACTTATTAAATTTCTTATCATTAATTTCTACATCCTTAAATGTTTCTTATTCATCATTTTTTTCTATAATTCTACAATTGACTATATTTATCAAGATGGCCTATGACAATTACTTATGGAAAATTTCATGAAACCCATTTGTTCACACATGTAATTAATAATGATTGAATTATGATGGTTTTAAAATTATAGTGGAAACATATATGTATTTTTATCACCATGTGATTGGTTAGATTGTAATACAACATAAATATATTGTGATTTATTCTATATATCAATATATAAAGATGTTATACATAGAGATATTTATTTTGGTCATAGTTGTGTTTGTAGAAACAATATTTATGTTCACAGAATTAATATTGATCATTATTTTTTGTTTAAAACTATTTACATGAATATTATTGTTATTCCCCCAAAAATATGTGCACAAGATGTTATTCTATTCAAAATTGTTTTCAGGGGAGCTATTTATATGGACACAACTCTATGTGTGGGACTTATTTTAATGTTAAATACGTTAAACATGTTCTTATATATGATTACATTTTCCCACTATATTATGACTTTATATTCTTATTATTATAATGCATTTCCAAATTTGGCCACCTTAATATTATTTATTTTATTGACTCTTGATTATCGATTTATTTATTTGTATTCATACTATATGTGTTATGAATGATGGTTTGAGGATAAATGTTATTTTATAATAATTTATGGAGAAACTCTAGTGGTTCCATTTTACTTTTATATGACATATCTCTATCTCATGTATTTTCACATTCTTATGACATAACCCTCTTTATGACTCATTACTTTAACTTACTTACTATTTTATATGTTCCCTTATTTTATTTCCATTCCCCATGTAATGGAGAAGGTTTTTTCATTGCATTTGGATAGAATTGTAACACGTGGGAATGTATTTTATTTGATATGTAGAATAAATAATGTGAAATAATCATTTATGTATACATTCTCTAATTAAAGTGATATTATACAAGAATTGTCACCTCTTTAGTAACTGTTAAATTCTAACCCCAATTATATTAAACAATAAACAATAAATCAACCACTACGAATAAATTTTATTGATGTGAAATACATAAAATGTGACATATTTTTAACACGTAAAATTTAAAATCAATATATCATCAAATATGTCCTAATTAAAATGAAATAAAGAAGATATCCCTTATAATTTTCATATTATTGATGTGAGGATAAATAAATGGATTTATTATGTGTATAAAATATAAATCAAAAATAAAAATATAAATTATAAATAATATAATGGTAATAAATCACACACATAAACATTTAATGTATTTTATAATGATGATGAATTTATCCGATTCACATGAAATAGACTTGTGAAATTCATAAAAACATTGTAATTTTCAATTAAAATATCTGTAGATGATATAATTAAAATTAAAAAATAAAATAAAATAAATTTTTCATTTTTTTATATTACATGAAATATGGTTATTATATACACAATATAAAATAACATAGATGTATAACATTACAATATTCCCCAATGACGGGTAATTGAGATGATGTCCACTCCATTACTCTAACATTTGGTTCAATATGATTTAACATCATAAAAAATGGTTTTTAGAATATTATTAATTTATAAATGAACTATATTAATATTTATAGTATCATATCTGATCCCCGTATAGAATCACCACATGTTCGTTAATAATATTTCATTATTTTTATTGTCTAGGGTATTAATTGCCTCAATTTCACATTCATGTTTTTTAAAGAAAGTTCAAAATTTAGGGCCATAATTTATTTTAATGTTATCTAAAAAATTATATTAATGTTTTAAATATGAAATATATGAAATATATTCATTATATAATTTTTTAATCATTTTTAGATGTTTTACATGGAAAATGAATCGCGTCACGTCGTGGATAGAGTATGTCATACACATGAACACGTGACGATATCATTTCATTAGCATATAAAAAGGTAAATAAGAATGTGATATATTAATTTTAATGAATAAATAAGGTATAATATATATATATATATATATATATAATATTTTCATTAAATTTTTATCTATTACTTTATATGAAAATTGTACGTGAAAAACAATTTTCATTGCATTGTGAGGTGGCAGTACACCATACACATGAGGGCCAATGTCAAATTTTAATTAAAATGGAACGTAATAATTTATATGATTTATTAAAATTAAATATCTATAATATTATGATTAATATAATATTCATATATTAAATAAATGATTTTATTAATCCTTGAATGGTGGTGATGTAAAACAAATTATATCAGTTCATAAGGCTGTAATCCACCGTACATGGGATCATCAGTTTTGTTTCCCATTTGATATATGGGGAAATTGTAATAGGTAATGATATTTACATAATAATATCACAGTTTATTTTATTATAAGTAATTTATTATATAATAATGGTCTAATATGTTTTATAGATGAGAAGAAGAATAAACATAAAAATACTCATTTAATAATTGTACCAGTTTTTCTAAGAACATTATTTGGTTTTCATCAAAAACCCTTATTTGGTGTATTTATGATTATAATAATTAATCTAGGATTTTTATTGGCTATTATATAAGGTATTCAGGTAGTATTATAAAATAAATAATTATTTGTGTGAATTGGTGAGGGTAGGGGTGTCCTTTTACATGTAGGGGACATGACAAAGGTGGAATTTTTTAAAATAATGAATTTCAACCACATTATAATAATTAAAATAGATTCTGAAATGGTTTATTAGAGATCCTTAGAAGTTATAATGATGAAATAATTCTATGAATTTTTATTGATAATATTTTAGGTCATTTTTTAACTAATCTGTTTAGTATAATCCCCTATTAAATCAATTTTAATCTTAAATGTGGTAAATAACTTTTAATGATTTCATAAAATTCACAATGGTAAAAAATTATGTAGTTAATATTATATAATATAAAATAAATTTATTAAAATTTATAATTAATTTATCCCAATTAAATTCATTGAATTTTTATAATCTTACATTATATTATACCTAAAATCATGATGAAAAAGATGGTTTCAAATGAAACATTTGTCATATATATAGAAGGATTAAACATAAAAATACAATATTAAATTGATTCCAATGACCAAAATTAGTTAAATTGTAATATTTTTTTTAATATTAAACTCAAACCAATTTAATATAAAATTTAACCTTCTAAATTATATAATCAATAGTGTAGATTTTCGAAAAAATATTCTTTTTCTATTAATCAAAAAATTGAAAACTTCAAAAAAATCCAAATAAATATCAAAAGATAAATATAATATAACTATATAAAAAATGAAGTTATCTTTTTTAAACTAAAATTTCTAAAATATTTAAAATTTCATTTTTAACATTTTTTCTCAAAATGTGATGAAAAGTTTTAATACGAAAAATATTGTTTTAAAAAAAATTTAATTTCTTTCCATAGATTATTATTTTATTTTTTATTAATATATTCCAACTAATTTTATTTTATTTGTTTTTAAACCATGTTCATTAAATTATTTAATTAATATTATTTATAAAAACCAAGTCATTGACTAGTTCGTAATTGCATTATATTAACGATTCCATTAGAATATGGGTTTCATATGGTGCATGGTATCGAAGTGATTACATTTAATGAAATGTATTTCTTGGGATATTTATGATCAATGTTCTTGGTCACAAACACTATCAAATATAATTTTAATATTTTATAATTTTTGGCCTCCACAATTTTTAATTTTAAACGATGGACCTAATGTAATTTATAATTGTAAATCAAATATATTAACTGTTATTTATTTAGTAATTGATATGATTTGTTATTTAGAAACCATTAAACAAAAAAGTAAATCTTAAAAAATCAATATATTTTTTGTTTTGTGTTTAAATAGAAAATCCCAATA
This sequence comes from Viscum album, assembly GCA_963277665.1. Classification (NCBI taxonomy): domain Eukaryota; kingdom Viridiplantae; phylum Streptophyta; class Magnoliopsida; order Santalales; family Viscaceae; genus Viscum; species Viscum album. Next base: position 2,100,677,808 of record OY728140.1, on the reverse strand, counting down.
ATTTTAAATTTAATTATATTAAATTTATTGAAAATGTTTAATTATTATATATAAATTAGTTGAGGAGTTCCATTTCATTTTTAGGTATTAAAAATATGTTATTGAGGTTAAAATTGTGTTAAAACTATAAAAGTAAAACAAAGAAAAATAATGGTGATTGAATAAAGGATAAATTCATACAACGTTTAAAAGAATTATCTATAAATGTGTAGATAATAGAATTAATTGTCTTATTTTATCCATCAGTAATTATCAACATATGTTCTATTAATATAAAATTCATTTAATATCATGGAATGAGTATTTACAAAAAAATAAACCCATAGTAAATTATAATGTTTCACCTCTACTACCTCTTATAAACCCCAAAAAAATATAATTAATCCACACTTTAATCTATAATTCATTCCCTAATATTTATATCCCATGTTGGGTTGATTATTTCTTCAATGCAAGTCCATAATTTCTTTAAAAATATGAAGTCTTATAAGAGATGAATAAATTTGTACTCCAATATTAGACCATGTCAAACTAGGATAAAGTCTAATTTAAGTGTTTTATCATATACATATAATTGTTTTGTGATATTATCATCATTAACTCACTTTTATCATATGTTGATTCTTATACCACTTCATATATTTAAAAAACTATATCTTTTACATTATTCCTGAAATTTTAAATAGATATCATATTATTTATTTTAGTGGATTTCTATTACAATGTTACCATATACATAAGTGTTTAATTCCAATATCACTTCAAAATTAATTTTTTATATGTGTAAAAAATGATATGGAGAAATTTTTTGTTCTATCCCTCTTTAATATGATTAATTTTTTCCCGTCTTCTTATTTCTGGGGAATGCATATCTTATTAAATGTTCATATTCCCTTGGATTAATTCTTGACCAAAATGGTTTTTTATGTGGAGTTGAGTATATCTTTTATTTTTTCTAAATAAATTTATCCCCCATGTCCATTACAATTATATTGTTTTATGTGTGTCCATATTATTGAATCACTTATTTATTAGGGTAATTTTATATTTACTTTTACTTTTGTTGCAAGTATTTTAAAGGATCCCTTTTATAATTTTTCCAAATGAGTATATTTATCATTATTCTTCTTTATTCTCAATATCATAGAATGAATCTACCTTTTTATAATTTTTTACATTTAGTCCTTCGATCAATTTGTTCATATATTTTTTAGAATAAAACACTTAATTATATATTTCCCTCCTTAGAAAATTCAATTCGATTTTTTCCTAATTTTTTTTATTTAATAATAAAATTTAGAAAAAGTAATGAAATATCTATAAATTTTTTCAAATAATGTTTCTAATTCACTTATTAAATTTCTTTTCATTAATTTCTATATCCGTAAATGTTTCTTATTAATCATTTTTTTTCTATAATTCTACAATTGATCATATTTATCTAGATAGCCTATGACAATGACTTATGGAAAATTTCATGAAACCCATTTGTTCACACATGTTATTAATAATTATTTAATTATGATGGTTTTAAAATAATACTGGAAGCATATATGTATTTTTTATCACTATGTGATTTGGGAGATTGTAATACAACATAAATATATTGTGATTTTTTCTATATATCAGTAGATAAAGATGTTATACATAGAGATATTTATTGTGGTCATAGTTGCGTTTGTAGAAATAATTTTTATGTTCACAGAATTAATATTGATCATTATTTTTTTTGAAAATTATTTACATGGATATTATTGTTATTCCCCCAAAAATATGTGCACAAGCTGTTATTCTATTCAAAATTGTTTTCAGGGGAGCTATTTATATGGACACAACTCTATGTGTGGGACTTATTTTAATGTTAAATACGTTAAAAATGTTCTTATATATGATTACCATTTCCCACTATATTATGAGTTTATATTCTTATTATTAGAATGCATTTCCAAATTTGTCCACCTTAATATTATTTATTTCGTTTACTCTTGATTATTGGTTTATTTATTTGTATTCATACTATATGGATTATGAATGATGGTTTGAGGGTATATGTTATTTTATAATAATTTATGGAGAAACTCTAGTGGTTCCATTTTACTTTTATATGACATATCTCTATCTCATGTATTTTCACATTAATATGACATAACCCTCTTTATGACTCATTACATTAACTAACATACAATTTTATCTCTTCCCTTATTTTATTTCCATTCCCCATGTAATGAAGAAGGTTTTTTCGGTGGATTTGGATAGAATTGTAACACGTGGGAATTTATTTTATTTGATATGTTGAATAAATAATGTTAAATAATAATTTATGTATACATTCTCTAAATAAAGTGAGATTATACAAGAATTGTCACCGCTTTAGTAACTGTTAAATTCTAACTGCATTTATATTAAACAAGAAACAAGAAATCAACCACCATGAATAAATTTTATTGATGTTAAATACATAAAATGTGACATATTTTTAACACATAAAATTTAATATCAATATATCATCAAATATGTCCTAATTAAAATGAAATAAAGACGATATCCCTTATAATATTCATACTATTGATGTGAGGATAAATAAATTGATTGATTATGTGTATAAAATATAAATCAGAATAAAAATATAAATTAAAAATAATATAATGGTAATAAATCACACACATAAACATTTAATGTATTTTATAATGATGATGAATTTATCCGATTCAAATGAAATAGACTTGTGAAATTCATGAAAACATTGTAATTTTCAATTAAAATATCTATAGATGATATAATTAAAATTAAAATATAAAATAAAATAAATTTGTCATTTTTTTATATTACATGAAATACAGTTACTATATACACAATATAAAATGATTTAGATGTATAACATTACAATAATCCCCCATGACGGGTAATCGAGATGATGTCCACTCCATTACTCTAACATTTGGTTCAATATGATTTTACATCATATAAAATGATTTTTATTAAATTATTAATTTATAAATTAACCATATTAATAATTATAGTATCATATATGATCCACATATAGAATCAAAACATGTTTGTTAATAATATTTCATTATTTTTATTTTCTAGGGTATTAATTGCCTCATCTTCACATTCATGTTTTTTAATGAAAGTTAAAAATTCAGGGCCATAATTTATTTTAACATTATCTTAGAAATTATATGAATGTTTTAAATATGAAATATATTCATTATAATTTTTTTTATTCATTCTTAGATGTTTTACATGGAAAATGAATCGCATCATGTCGTGGATAGAGTAGGTCATACACATGAACGCGTGACGATATCATTTCATTAGCATATAAAAAGGTAAATAAGTCTGTGATATATTAATTTTAATGAATAAATAAGGTATAATATATATATAATATTTTCATTAAATATTTCTTTATTACTTTCCATGTAAATTTTATGTGAAAAAAAATTCATTGCTTTGTGAGGTGGCAGTCCACCATACACACGAGGGCCAATGTCAAATTTTAATTAAAATGGAACATAAGAATGTATATGATGTATTAAAATTAAATATCTATTATAGTATGATTAATATAATATTCATATATTAAATAAATTATTTTATGAATCCTTGAATGGTGGTGATGTAAAACAAATTATATCAGTTCATGAAGATGTAATCCACCGTACACAGGATCATCAGTTTTGTTTCCCATTTGTTAGATGAGGAAATTGTAATAGGTAATGATATTTACATAATAATATCTCAGTTTTTTGTATTATATGTAATTTAATATATAATATTGGTCTAATATGTTTTATAGAGGAAAAGAAGAATAAAAATAAAAATACTCAATTAATAATGTTACCAGTTTTTCTAAGAAAATTATTAGGTTTTCATCAAAAACCCTTATTTCTTGTATTTATGATTATAATAATTAATCTAGAATTTTTATTGGTGATTATATAAGGCATTCGGGTAGTATTATAAAAATAATAGTTATTTGTGTTAATAGGTGAGGGGAGGTGGTGTCCTTTTACATATAGGGGACATGACAGAGGTGGAATTTGGTAAAATAATGAATTTCAACCACATTATAATAATTAAAATAGATTCTGAAATGGTTTATTAGAGATCATTAGAGGTTATAAAGATGAAATAATTCTATGAATTTTTTTTGATAATATTTTAGGTCATTTTATAACTTATATGTTTAGTATAATCCACTATTAAATCAATTTTAATCTTAAATGTGGTAAATAACTTTTAATAATTTCATAAAATTCACAATGGTAACAAATTATGTAGTAAATATTATATAATATAAAATAAATTTATTAAAATTTATAATTAATTTATCCCAATTAAATTCATTGAATTTGTATATTCTTACATTATATCATACCTACAATCATGATGAAAAAGATGGTTTCCAATGAAACATTTGTCATATATATAGAAGTATTAAATATAAAAATACAATATTAAATTGATTCCAATGACCAAAATTAGTTAAATTGAACTATTTTTTTGTAATATTAAACTAAAACCAATTTAAAATAAAATTTAACCTTTTAAATTATATAATCAATAGTGTAGATTTTCGGAATTTTTTTTCTATTAATCAAAAAATTGAAAACATAAAAAAAATCCAAATAAATATCAAAAGTAAAATTTCATATAATTATATAAAAATGAAGTTATATTTTTTAAAAAAAAATTCTAAAAGTTTTAAATTTAAATTTTTAACATTTGTTCTCAAAATGTGATGAAAATTTTTAATACCAAAAATATTGTTTTCAGATAACATTTATTTTCATTCAATAGATTATTATTTTATTTTTTATTAAAATATTCCAACCAATTTTATTTTATGTGTTTTTAAACCATGTTCTTTAAATTATTTAATTAGTATTATTTATAAAAACCAAGTCATTGACTAGTTCATAATGGCATTCTATTAATGATTCCATTAGAATACGGGTTTCATATGGTGCATGGTATCGATGTGATTACATTTAATGACATGTCTTTCTTGGGATATTTATGATTAATGTTTTTGGTCACAAACACTGTCAAATATAATTTTATTATTTTATAATTTTTGGCCTCTACATTTTATAACTTTAAACGATGGACCTAATGTAATTTATAATTATAAAACAAATATATTAATTTTTAATTACTTAATAATTGATATGGTTTTTTATTTAGAAACCATTAAACAAAAAAATTAGTCTTAAAAAAATCAATATGTTTTTTGTTTTGTGTTTAAAGAGAAAATCCCAATAATTTTAAATTTATTTATATTAAAATTAATGAAAATGATTAATTATTATATAGAAAATAGTTGAGAAGTTCCATTTCATTTTTAGGTATTAAAAATATGTTATTGTGGTTAAAATTGTGTTAAAGCTATAAAAGTAAAACAATGAAAAATAATAGGGTATGAATATAGGATAAATTCATACAACGTTTAAAAGAATTATCTATAAATGTGTAAAAAATATAATTAATTGTGTTCTTTTATCCATCATTAATTATCAACATATGTTTTATTAATATAAAATTCCTTTAATATCATGGAATGAGTATTTGCAAAAAAAAATACCCACAATAAATTATAATGTTTCACCTCCACTACCTCTTATAAACCCCCAAAAAATATAATTACTCCTCACTTTAATCTATAATTCATTCCCTAATATTTATATCCCATGTTGGGTTGATTATATCTTCAATGTAAGTCAATAATTTCTTTAAAACCATGAAGTCTTATGAGAGATGAATAAATTTGTCCTCAAATAATAGACCATGTAAAACTAGGAAAGAGTCCAATTTAAGTGTTTTAACATATATATATAAATTTCTTGTTATATTATCATCAATAAATCACTTTTTTATATATATCAATAGATAATGATGTTATACATAGAAATATTTATTGTAGTCATAGTTTTGTTTGTAGAAATAATATTTATCTTCATAGAATTATGATTGATCATTATTTTTTGTTGAAAATTATTTCATGGATATTATTGTTATTCCCAAAGAAATATGTGCACAAGATTTTATTCTATTCAAAATTGTTTTCAGGGGAGCTATTTATATGGACAAAACCCTATGCATGGGACTTATTTTCATGTTCAATACATTATACATGTTCTTATATATGATTACCTTTTCCCACTATATTATGACTTTATATTCTTATTATTAGAATGCATTTCCAAATTTGGCCACCTTCCTATTATTTTTTTCATTGACTCTTGATTGTTGGAATATTTCATTGTATTTGTACTATATGGATTATGAATGATGGTTTTAGGTTATATGTCATCTTATATTACATTATAGAGAAACTCTAATTGTTCCATTTTACATTTATATAATATATCTCTATCTCATGTATTTTCACATTCTTATGTCATAATCGACTTTATGACTCTTTATTTTAACTTACTAACAATTTTATCTCTTCCCTTATATTATGTCCATTCCCAATGTAATGAATAAGGTTTTTTCATTGAATTTGGATAGAATTATAACATGTGGGAATGTATTTTATTTTATATGTTGAATATATAAGGTGAAATAATAATTTATGTATATATTCTCTAAAGAAACAAATAATTTGGGTTTTATAATTACATAAATTTTGGGGATTATATATTTAAACATTTGAAATTATGAAATATATATGTAATTAATTTTCTAATATTCTAACATGGAATCAAATAATAAGTGTAATGTTGTATTCCTTGGACTAGTTTTGATGGTATGGGATTGGGAAATCAAAGATACTCCCTCTTGATTTGTTAAAATTTTTTCAAATAAATTTGATGTATAGAAAACGTAAGGGGAGATATTATACAGGGGATTTTGCGATGATTTCTTAATACTTATGTTTGTGGTGAATTATGAAGAATGTAAGAACGTGGTGTCATATGTATTGAATTTCTTATTTTTTATTGGTCTAGAAATGAAATTAAAAATAATATTAAGGCCTTGATCTGACTCAAGAAGTAGTTATGAGAAACCACTTCATTTCAAAGATGAATATGAATGATTTATGAAGAGATGAAGAAAACAAAATGATCTTGATCATACTATTAATATTAAAATATTTCAATGGTTTATTTTAAATTTTTAGTGGTGTTAATCAATCATGGAGTACCAAAACAATATATCATAATTTTTATTATTATCACAACATTTAGAAATATAATCTACATTACTAACTACTTTTTGGATACTGTGATTCTTATAGAATAAAATATAATATCTAATATGTGTTTATTCATGAATAAATTTTTTTGAACATATGATGTCAAAGAGATGAAGTCTCATAAAGGGGGGGGGGTGTGAGTAATTAATGTTCATTCTGCCTCACGGACAAGTTATGATCACATGTGTAGAAGGGAATTAAATTGATTTATTGTGGTATCACATGTTTACCAAAAACTACTAGAATAAATTGATTCAACACGTGGTTTATCATCTGTAGTTGTTCCTTATTACTTATTCCCTTATTATTTGGTGTTACTATGACTGAGATCACATGAATATTTTTAACTGATATTAAGTTATAGTTTCATTTGTCTATGGATGTATGTTAGTTATGAGAGAAATAATTGATATTATTGACATAAAATCTTTTTTTTAAATCATGTTCTATTGGTGTTTTCCAAATGTAGTTTCCAGTATCTAAATACCTATTGGAAATTACACTGACCTAAATTCATTGTGTAAATTTTTTATATGGAGGTGGAACAGGTCATGGTATAAAAGTTTGTAAATATGAAATTAAGATATTTTGGATAATTAATGATTATTTAGGAGTAAAACCTATAAACTAGAATAAATATTTTCATAACATTATTTAGAAGAAACAATGATAATATTGAAGTGTTATTATTAATTAAAAGGTATGAACTGTTGGAATTTAGACCTATGTGAAATTCTAGAGTTTCATTATAAATAAATATATTAATATGTGGGAAATGATAAAATGGATCAATAAGAAAGTGTTTGATCCTTGAGATAAATTGGTGGTGAGTGGAGTTAAAAGATTATGAGTTAGTACTAGTTTACAGTAGATGTTATAAAATCACATTCTATTTGATGGAATATTTTTCAAATTATTGAGTGAGCTAAAGGTATTGGATGTCAACTTGTGTTAATAATATATTATAAACATATAGTATAAAAAGGGGGAGAAAATATCTCTTTATTTTAATTTTAATACTTTATAATAATTACTATAGTCCAATATGACTTTTATAGATATTTAAAAGTGTTTTATAATCTCACCATTTTTTTAAAATATGAGAACTATAACTATGTTAAAAACCCCATGAATTTAAGTTATATTCGGGTATATGACAAATATTTTTATCATGAATCATGTATTAAATTTAAATTATATTCATAATGGGGGACAAATTTGAAAGGGTCTGAGATGGATGAACTATAATCAATATTTTTTTATGAAACAATTACAGTTAGGAACTATTTGAATATTATTGGTTGTATGGAATATGAAATCAAATGTGTGAAAATGTTATTATTATAGGGTTTGGTATTATATTATTAAAATATATTATATTAATATTATGGTAAGTAATATTTGATTTATTAATGTTTTATGTAAATTTTATACAATAATTTGAGTAATTTAAACGATCATCATGTGATTATCACAGTGGGGTTGTTTCAAAATGTGTGTAATAATTGGATGATGTGGAGGTTTTATGGAATGTGGATTTAACTAGATATCCCATGTATATTCTCTAAATGGGCATATTCCAAATGCCTATGACTATATTATTAGTGGAATAAAATTTATTATTGTTAATGAAGTTCATTTAAAAATTCAATTCACATGATTTTCATTGTTCTATCTAAGGGAAAAGATCCAAAATTTCTTTTCATATGACGTCTCAAGTCATTGTAGTTTGAGATGGATATCAAAATATTTTTGGAGATAAAATAATATTTAAAAATATTTTTTTAATATAATTCATGAAATATATTTTATATTTATAAAATCCAATATAGGTTCCCTTGTATTGAAGAGAAAAATTCTAGATGCATTCAATGAGATGTTGTAAATTATGTAAATACATGATGATTAATTTAACACTGGTGGATGGTTTATGTGATTAATATTTCTTAATCTAGCCCAAAATATAATAATATGAATTTTGGGCTAGGATGGAATAAGTTTTAATGTGATTGAATATTTTCTATATAGGAGATGTAAAAAATGCATCTATAATAGTAATCACACTTCAAACAAGCTTCATTAGATTAAATACCTTCAATAAATGAAGTGAAAATAGGTGAAATATTCAACATATAGAAGCCAATAAAAGTATAATTTCATCATCGATATTTTTTATATAGTAACATGAACATGAAAACCCATAAATATTGTTGAGGTTGTAGTTCATGAGGAATTTGACAACTTTCCAGATGATTTCATAGGAAAAGAGACAAATGGAATTACTCTCATGAAATGGAATGCAATGACTTGAACATGTGGCATGTACTATGTGTTTTGGTAAATTTAAAGTTTTTTCATATAGAACTATGAATGGTTATGAAAATATATAGTTTAACGAAGAAATTTATAATAACATGTAATGAAATGTCATTATTATGAAATGTAGGGTTTCAAATTTTAAAACATGGAATCATTTTCTATTAATTACCAAATACATGAATAATAATATATAGAGTTAGAAGATGAATATTTTTGAGAGTGAAATACACTATGGGTTTTCCAATGTAATATTGTATCAATGAATTATACAAACCCATATGTCTTAGGATTTACTTTTGTGAATCACGCTGATTTATGAAGAAACTATTTTCCTAACCAAATATTTTAAAAGATGTAAAATCATAAATGAATCAAAAATATATAAGTGGTTTTATGTGTAAGAACATTAAATAACATACTTATTCAAATTTATGTTTCATAATTTTAGGTATATAGGTATTACCAGTAAATAAACAATTAAGGGAGATAATATAACGAAATAGAAATATATATATGAAAATATTAAAAGTGGAGGTAGAGCGAGTTATATCATAGTATTCAGTTACGAAGGGGGAATTAATTTAATAAGAAAAATATTGTGTATAAATATGTTTTTCGATATAATAAATATAACTATTCTGATATTGTGGGAGATAAGGAAACATATATCAAACTTTGAAGTTGATTTCATTCCTCTTTGAAGGAGGGGAGAAATTATTGTGTTGATTAACTAAGTATATCATTGTAGTCTAGGATGAAGTATGTATCATGTTATATTACTAATGTAAATGATTCCTCAGTGTTTATAAACTATTAAAAAGACCCTAAATTCAACTGAATGACTATATCCCCCAGTGAAGCGATGATTGGAAGAAGTAGAGGGAGTGTACCAAGGATGGATAATGCATCATTAAAAAAATTAATAATTGTAGTGGGAATTGTTATCCTAACTTATGTTAACAAAATATCATTGTATTATTCTTATATTATGCCATTATGGTGAACCATGAAATATGTCCTTTCCATAGAGAAGCATTATATTTTCATCACTCATATATAATACTCTTTGAGATTTTGTTTGTAAGATGAAATAATATATAATATCTTCTAATAAATAAGTAATATTTAATAAACTAATATTATTTAAATAATATAACTGATTTAATTAGTTTTAACCTTTTTTCCAAATCTATGGGTTCCTTAGGTCAAAACGGTACCATATGAGTCAAATAAGAAGTCAGACCATTGATGGTTTGACAATCTATGAATAAAACATTAAAAAACTACCAATAAGACCATATAATGTAATAATTATTATGAAAATAAATCATCATATTAATAAATTTTAAAATATATTATTGAAATATGATGAAATTTTTTTGAATTTTTTTGAATTCTAATTCAATATAAATAGATATTATTCTTTTTATTTTTCAAATGAAATTAATTTTATTTTATAATAATAAATTTGTCTTCAAAAAAATCATTACTTCAGAAGTTATGTATATATGTCATTCCATTTTTTAATCAATTTTATTAAAGTCTTTAAATAAATTTAGGTAATAATTTCACCCCATGTTTCTATTTTTTTTCTCACAATCAATACGAATTTTATTTTAATTATAGATCACATCATTAAAAATCATATCATCATTGAATATATATGACATAGTAGAAATTATATTTTAGCATTGTAATATATCATTTGATGAAATAGTTTTGATACATTCTTAATCACTTATATAAATAAAATTAGAATTTTGGAAAACAATAAAAATGATATAGTAGCATTAGAATTAATGTATAATTTTCATCAAAAAAAGATTCAGAAATGATATGTAATTTAAAAAATTCATCATTATGTTGATTAAACTAAAATGTATAATATAATTTTTTTCATTTTTCAATAAATAATTTTCATTATTTCATTTTTCATTTTTTTAGTGTACTCAAATGATTGGTATATTTTTTAAAAACTAATACAAAATATGCTGATTTTTTAATTTTTGGACAAAAATTTCAAAGTCATCGAAAAAATTATTTACATTTTAAATACAAATTTTCATTACGGAAATGAAAAAAACAATTATATAGATTTTAAAAAACGAAAATTTCACCAAATGAAAATAAATTTAATATATTTCACATATTGAAATAATTACAAATGGTTTTGAACTTTTTTCAAAATTTTCAATGAAAAAAAATTAATTTTAAACGCATTTTGAAATATCAATATAATTTTTATATTTTATTAGAATTTAATATTTTTCTCACATGTTTTTTAACCATTTATATTAAATATTTCATTATATCATGAATTCCACTCATCAAAATAATTTTTTTCCTTACACCCAAAAACAAATTTCTTTTTCATTAGAAATAACAATAATTTAAATTAAAATCATCATCTTCTCAGTATTCCTATAATTTTTTTTTTATAAAATATAATTGTATATTTATATTTATTTTTTTATTATGTTTCAAAAAATAAATTTAAATTTAAATTAAATAGTAGATTCCAGGGTTGAAATTCATTAAACTACTAATTTTATAATGATAGTTCACTAAAACATTATTACTGGTTTATTTGATTTATAAGTGTTTAAGATGGAATTTGGAGTCAAATATTTATATTTGGGTTAAAATTATTTCCATTTTAAAAATCATTTAGTACAGGGTTCCATTAGTATGTAATTTTTTCTGATCATAATTAGTTTTATTTTATACTAAGAGATATATAAATGTATTATTTTTTTCTTTTCAAATTGTGTATGGAATAGAGGTTATTAATATTTTAACATTATTATTGAAATTATATTATTGGTGGATGTAGATGATTTTTTGGATTCATGTATAGATGTTGAAAATAATGATATTGGTTCATATTTTTATTAAATGGTTTACAAAGAGTTTGTGAATAATTATATGGTATTATTAAATAATCTATATTTTTTCGATGTAAATTTATAAGGTTTGAGAATACAGATTTCTATATAATTTTTTTTTCTCAATGATATTTTTATTGAATATCTATTCAAAGAAAAATATAAAAAATTGGTATACATTATATTGTAATGGGTTGGATGTCATTAGATATTAAATGGGGAGTTTCTAGTATGTTTTATGTTGAATATGGGTGTTTATTCCATGATATTATAATCTAATTGAATAAAAATCAATAAAAAATAATTCAATTATTTAATAACTGATATTTTATAACATTTTTATTTTTGAAATTTTTTCTTTTTTAAATTTAATTTAAATTAATTCTTTTAATGGGTTTTATTAGGAATTAATACATGTATTTTAAGAATATTTGGGTATCCCATTTATTATATTTTATTTTATATCATTCTAAAGTTTTGATCCAATGAATTGATGTGACACATCCATGGATCTCATATTATACATATTTATTTCATGGTATTCAATTATAGTGGATGACCATGGATAATCCTAGGATTGAGGGATTGTATATTTATAAAGGCGTATTTATCAGAATACGCAAAATTAGATAATTTAATATTTTTTTTCTAAGATGTGATAAATTATGAAACCAATTATGGTCAGTGATTTAGGAACAATCATTATATATCTATTGTTTTCATGGAATAAAAATGTTTAAGAAAATATTTTTAAATTATTTATATTGATTACATGTATATTACAAATTTTTTTTCATGAAGGGATTTTAAATTATTTTTTTAAAATAATATTTAAATTTTATTACATTTTCCTTGATGACATGATATATTTAATTATATGGGATGTTGATTATGGTTGATGTGTTATTGTGATATTTTAATGATTGTGAAGGGAGTTGTACATAAATAGAATTATGTATTTCCCATTCATGGATACGGAGTGAATGAAAAAATATATAAGAGGTGTTGAATTATATGGAATTTGTGGCTTGTAATTAATTAATAAAATATTTGAATTAAATTATTTAACATGGTACATAAATACATTTTTAAATAAAAAATTACATTTAAGATTAAAAATTATGTGGTATATTGTTAATCTATCAATTAAAATTTTATTATTAAAATTACAACATTTTGATTTGAGGATGTGATGATGAATGTGTATAGATTTTAACATTTTTGGTGGGATGGTTATAAATGATCATGATGTGATGTATATGACAGGTTGAGATACCTGATATTTCAATATCATTATATTTTGATACACTATGAACAAATATGAACTACGTAATTTGGTATGGAATGAAATTTTGGGTACAAGTTGAGCCCCCAAATGTCAAGATGTTACGGATATAGATAACCTACTACAAAACCTCTCATGATTCCCTTTTAACCATGGTAGTGGTTTGGGTTGTGGATATGTGGTTCTATAATTATTACATGAAGTGAGTTATATGCATTAATGGTAGTATATGGTTTTTATAGTGCTCTTATTTTATATATGGAATCGAAGATTATGACAGTTATAAGGCATATTATTTTATGAGATGAGGGTAACTAGTTTTTCAAGGAAGATTGTCTGTGGAATTTATTTTTTGATATTTTAAAAATCTACTAAAATATTATTAGACCAATATTTAGAGAGTATTATTTTATAATATGTATTATATATGATCTAGGATAGGATAACAAGTAACTTTCAATATTTCATGATATTATCCTTATTATACTTCAACTATATTGAAACCCAATATATATGAATGTACATAATATAAATATTTATTTTCTCAATCATAATATTAAACAATATTTTTTTGGTTTAGATTTTTAATTGATTAATATGTTTCCATTATAAAAAATTGGATAAATGGTTTGGGGACACTATAGTAGTGAATGATTTTTTTAACAGTTGTGTGACTATATAGTATTGATATTTACATATAACATGTTCTGATAGGTTTGTATGACATTACATTATTTTAATATTTGTTTGGTTGGTTGTATTTTATTAATCTATATTGTTTCTCTTATAATTGTTGGATTATATATCAATTTTAATGATTTTTAACGAAATTACTCCAATTATAATTTATAAACCCACCGTGTAAAGACCCCGAACTAGGTATCCTGGATCCAATGATTAAATTATTTAAATAAAAATCGATACATGAAATTACATCCCAGTGGAGTTAATAGTTTCATAGACATGGTTAGAAAGCCACATTACCAAATTTCATATATATTTAATACCTAAAACACACAATGTTTTTTATTTTTGAAAAAAATTATTTCCATTAGTATATCCTTATATATACATTACAAAACACAATCTTCTATCTAGGGTAAAATATAACATATTGAAGTGCTGTGATAAAATATTTAGTAAGGGTTTGCAGGAAACCCATTCTTAAAATAATAAAAATTTATAATAAATATGGGATAGAAAATAATAGAAACCCAACTCTATAAGACAATAGCAATTGGAGAATATGTTCAAAATAAGAAATCACCATATAATTTCATATATATTAACACAAGGGGATGAAACATCACCATGTATATTTTAACTAATAGAATAATGAAATGGAAATAAATATCATATGACATAATGAGGTGTTTTATAATTCAAAACATATAAAACACATTGTAAAAATGTTTCAGATGACAGGTAAAATGTTTGGGTTAAAACCTATCATATTGGGATAACTAGTTTGTCTCATTAAAAAGTCGATGCACTGAGGGTTTATCTAGTACTGATTCCCAACCATCTTTTAGTATGTCTAATTTATTTCTTATATAAAAGGTGTGAAATATAGTCAGCATAAACATTTATATTTAAAAACTAACATATGAAATATTAATACATTCCCTTATACGATAAAAAAATTCATAAACCACCTAGAGTAATATATTTAATGGAAATAAAATTAAACATCCTTAGTCAAAGGGATCAAAAGACATCCCATGAATTAATAATAATGACATGAAAACAATAGATCCATATTGTATCAATATTACCATAAAGGTTTGATTTCTTTGATTAATAGAAATTTTTTTAATATGTCATAATAACATTTTTAAATAAACTTATGTTTTTCACATTGAAAATATATTTGTTATTACGAAATTATCTGGAAATATTATGAAAATATTTTGATTAAAAATTATATGAAATTTATATATTTATAATTACAATATTTATAGTTCATTATAGAAGGATATTTGGTTCATGCTGTTTGTGTAAAAACAATGATTTCAATCGGAATATCAATACAATAAAAATAGTCCATGTTTTCAAAATGCCTTGAATTTGAATTTCAAAAATAAAAAATAATAAAAAATATATTTAATAAATCATATTAAATTGGTAAAAATAAATTTAAAACTTATTTATAATACATGAATTTTGATACAAAAATATATTTCAACAAACCAGAAAGGATTTTTGATGTTAATAAAAACATTTTACTAATCATTTTTATAATAAAGGAGAGTGAAATTAAAAATATTACATTAAATTCTCAAGAAAAAAAATTATAATGAAATATATTGGTTTTATTATATAAATACACAATAATTACCAAAATGGAGACTCATAGATTTTAATCCTGTATAATGATGAAATTATATATAAACCATTAAAACATTGGATAATTTGTAATAATAAGAATCATGAATTAAAAATAATAAAATTAAACTATAAATACCATTAAGAAAAATATACTAATATATATAATATAAAAATTCATAGTATAAACACCACTTTTAGGAATAAGTTGTAAATATAGAATATCTATCATTGAAGTAAAAGTGAGGTGAGAAACCCTTAAATTTAGATTG
Organism: Viscum album; assembly: GCA_963277665.1. Lineage (NCBI taxonomy): Eukaryota > Viridiplantae > Streptophyta > Magnoliopsida > Santalales > Viscaceae > Viscum > Viscum album. The sequence goes on along the minus strand of OY728140.1, from coordinate 2,100,661,515 downwards.
ATTTCGTTCTTAAATGTTCAAAAATCTTATATAATAAATAGGTTTCTTATATGTATATTAAACAAAAACAATAATATATATCTCAGAATATATTATTTACATATTGTCTTTTATGAGTCATTTATTAACTATTATTTGTTTAAATCAAAGTTTCGGGGTGATAATCACTATGCTTTCAATGTATGTTTCGCTTTGGTAATTTCTTGTAATCATATGTTGATCATGGATACATACTATCCATAACATTACCAATCATATAATTATCATATTTTTTTATTTATATAAATATAAAAATGATATAGATAGGAAATGAATGACACTATTCATGGAATTGGTATGTCGTATGTACTCATGAATGAAGTTTCCATTTTTTTGAAGTATGAAACAAAATAAATAAAAAAAAATTGAAATTTACACATAAATTATTATGTAATATTTATTGTTTATATTAATTACTTCTATAATTATAATCACATATTTACATATAAATTGAAAAACATTTCACATTATTAAGATGAGGGGTTGTACATATCACTTATATTAATTTTTTTATGGATTAGAATTTTTGATTTTATATGTGATTTTATATTTCAATAAGTATATTTGGGTCATAAATATCCCATAAAATTATTAATATTAACATAATATATTATTTTGAGGTGTAAGAAGAAAATGAATTACTCTACTTTGCGAGTCGATTGTCTCTCATACAAACGAGTGACATTATCGTATCCACCCCATAGATGAATAATTAAAAATTTATAAGAGATTTGAAAATTAAATAACTATCATAATATCATTTATAACATATAAATATGGAATATACTTCAATATATCCTACCTTTAAATGTAGTGATTGAAAATGAATTACTTCAATTTTGGAAGTTGTAGTCTATTGTATACACGATTGATAGATTCATTTCCTATTTTATGGAAATATAGATGGATTTTATTTATCCCATTAACAATACAACACAATAGAATAAAATATATAATGGGTTTATTATATTATCATTGTTTAATAATTTTTTCAGGATGTGGTAGAATATATAAAACAAATGAACATGTTTAATTTTTTAAAATCTTCTTGAAAGATAATATTTAATTATAAACCTATGGCCTTCCTAGGAGGGACTAATATAAAACATTAGTCCTATAAAATTTGAGGAGTTATGTAAGGATTTATTTTTTGCTGGTATTTGATGATATTAAGTGTTATTTATTTATCTCGTGAAAAATCCAAAAAAATGTGTAATTATAGATCCATATAGGATACAATGATAATATATGTTTATAAAATGGGTTTTGAACATGTTTTATGCCATTCCAACCATTATCATCTCCATTTAACCCATATAGAGAACCCCATATTACCCTAAGCTTGATAATTAATTTCTACTACATTAATTATTCATTATAGTCCAAAATTATGAAGAAAGAAATTAAATAATACAAATAAGACTGATTAAAATTATTGAGTCAATTTTACCAAATTCAATCCACTTATATTGATGAATTTAATTTATAATTAAACCCACGTCTGCAGTGATAAAATAGTTTTCTGAAAAAAATATTTCAAATGTGTAAAATGATTTAATTTCATAACTCAATAGGAAATTTATTCCAATTAATTAATTTTCATATATTTTCATATTATTTTTATACTTTAAATCTAGAACAAATGAAAAATAGATCTCATCATTTTAAATATTTTAAATGAAAAAAATAAAATAAAAATCACTATTTTTCACTATTCATAAAAAATATGTATTGAAAAATAATAAAAAACCGAATTTTTGGGTTTTAAAGTTTTATTTCAAAAAAGGATATTTTTTGAAATATGTTTTTAAAAAGTGTTAAAAATTAATTTTTAATTATGTTCAAAAATCATAGATTATCCACATTTTCTTAAAATATTGTTTTTTCATAAAACATTTGATTTTATGTTAAATGATTCTTATATTTTTTATAATTGATAACAATAATATGATTTATTTTATAAATTTTTAAAATAAATAAATATCCTAAATTAGTTATTTCTATACACACCCTCCAACGAATAGACTAGGTTATAATGGTGTTCTTATAATAGAGTATAACATTTCATTTAAACATGGTGATTCATGCATCTTGATCTATTAAACATATTGAATTATTTTAAATAGAAATATATCATAATGTATTAGGGTGTTATATTATCTTTATAGTTTTTAATTAATTTCATACACACTATCAAACATGATGTTCCTCTTTTAAAATCATTGAATGTAGCATTATATCCTCCTTAAATAAATTTTCTTGAAATTAAATCATGTTCTAAATAATCATGGGTTTCACATTTGAAAATATTAATTTTTGAAATGAAAATAATAAAAGGGGAAAATAAATTACTCTTTATAAGAGATATTGGGAAATAATAAGGTTATCAATAATAATACATTACTATGTTTTCATGTAGGAGAACATTGGTGGGCTACGAAATCATGGACATCAAAGAGAATACTACCACCCAATGATTAATAAATAGTGATAGCAATGAGGACGTATGAAAATTAACCACTACAAAACCAAAAAGAAATGCTGAGACAAAAGACCATTAAATCAACAAAAATAAAAGTAATAGGACCCAATTATTGTATAATGATCAACTTCTTTATGTTGATATATCTCCAAGGATTATGATAAATGGATATAATATATTTTTATATGAATATTCATTACATTACACATACACATGATTGAGGTCCCAAATAGGTTAGTGCATTTGGAAACACGGATCAAAATCTTCAAATTTGGTGAATGGTATTCTATTTCCCCCCAAAAAATAGCATATTATTTATTTTTATTTATAGAAAATCAATACATTAAAACATTATTCTAACAAAGGGATATGAAATAAAATAAAGGGTTATCCAGGATTCCTATCAGGGGTGAAAATAATATATATATATATATATATAACTATAATCATATTAAAAATTATGATAAACATTTTTTTAAGAAGGTTGAGGAGAAAAGGCCACTATTATTAAAATATAAAGTCATACAAGGAGTAAAGACAGAGGAGTAAAAACAGCAAAATAGGTCCATAAAAAATTCATCAACGCACTCACGAGCGAGAGTTCATACTGTGAATAGATGTTTGAGCACCCCTTCCACTTGGTTGTATCCACCTCCGCCCAGACTTTGCCTATATCCAGGGACCTCCACCATCATTCGGGATCTCAGACGTTACATCCATGTTCACACACTTAACTCCATCCAGATCATTGATTGGTTTCCTGTCATCATCACTACTAGAAAATTCAAGTAATTCAAACAAATTATTTGTACTCACAAGTTTTATAACATTCTGAATTTGAGATTGAGGGGTTCCACAGCTTGGTGAAGGCTGGGATGATCTTGACATTTTGTCATTTTTTCCCTCCAGACTGGGAAGGAACACATGCAGTTCCAGGGAGTCTTGGACAAATTCTGGACCTATCTGTTTATACTGCCCAGTTGGATCGGGTTTATGGTACTTTCTATGGGTGCACATGGAATCCTGAGAAATAAATTTTTTAGAAGATACCAAGTCTGTAATAAAAGTTATATCCCGACCTTCTTCTAGAGGGGAGACTATAATATTATAGGCTTGAGGAACTGTAGAAACAGTGGTTGTTTCTCTATCTTCTGTACACAAAGACTAACCAGAGACCTCTTTGAGACCTCTTGTAAATATTTCTTTGAATGAGGCTCCATTCATATCATCCATAGCAAAATTTCCATCAAAGGGTAGCTGGATATCATCAGCAAGATCTGCCCAGAATAAGAGAAAGTTCTTGTTGTTTTGTGAAGAAGTGATGGTCTTGTTATGTTCTTTAGAACATCGCTTTTTGGGCTGTTCATCAAAAGACCTTTGAGACTTTTCCACAGACACAATAGTCTCTTTATCAGATTCATTTAGCAGATCATTACCTATAACAGTAGCCGTCTTATTCTACTCAATGCTTTATTCCATACCTTGTTTGGGTGTCTTCCTACAGTGTTTCATGTCATGCCCTTTAATTTGATAGTTGACACAAATATCATTTCATTTGCATGACGATTCTTCATTCCGAATAATTTGACAAGAAACACAGAAAGGAGGAGTGCTTTCATATTCAATCCGAAGAAAAATATCATCATGTTGAGTAGATAGAATCCCTTGATCTATTAAAGTATAACTAAGGTCAATCTATACTAGGACCAGAGAAAAATGACCATATTATACTGATTCTGTAACATGATCCATTCTAATCAGAATCCCAATAGCAGATGTAATATCGAAAAAAATCTCAGCATGCCATAATACCCAGTTGACACCGTGTATTTTTATCCAAACATGCGCATAGGTATCCTAAAAATTAAAAAAGTTGAAATTCAATTACTATTCATGAAGTCTATGTGTACTTCCCCTAAGATTGATGGAGCTGATACTCCAAGCACTACTTTTGAGCTCCACCGAAGGAAATTGGATGTGAAATAGTCCTCAACCGAGGGACACAAGTTGGAATTCATTGAATGCCCAAATATTACCTTACCGGGAGATGATATCAGATGTTCTCCAGGGTTTCATACCTTTCATTTAGTAGATGCGAGCGATAAATGAATTCTTGCACAGATCAATCATAGCCGCTATTGCATCCTCCGAGGCAGAAACATGTGTTGTTGACCCTTTCCGAATGATTCGATGGGGTGCGCGATTTGTAAGAGGAATTAATGATACCCCCGAGAAACCCTTGAAAGAGGATATGTTATTCAGCGCATCATGATCCTTCTTCTTTTCCTCTAGATCCGGAAAACTTTGATTTTTGAGTCAAAGTGCATCAAACAAGTGAATATTGACGTTGCGTGGGTGAGATAGGGTAGCCGAAGCTACGAGGTGCGGCGATGAGGGTTTCCTCTCTTTTTCCTCCATCCCCCATTATGATAAACATAATGGTACATGATATTGAAAAAAACATTCAATGTGTATACCCAACCTTCTATATATCTTAGGCATGATTGATGACATAAATATTATAAATTCATAAGTCATGAATCATAACTAAATCCAATAACACAATAAATGGGAAAATATTTTTGACATAAGACATCAAATTTGTGACATACATATAAGCCTAAAGAATAATTTACATAGTGGACAAGGATCATTTCCAAAACATATAATGGTGGTATATGAAAGGAAACACATCCTCAGTGGAAAACACCAGCATCCTCAATCGAATCCCCTTCCAAATAGTAGAATTAGATCTCTCCCAAAACCATTATTGAAGTCAAGGTTCACTCCCAATACCATTATAGGGAAGAATGTCCCTTACTAATATGGGTTCACTTTCTATTTCATCCTTGAATTACTAAAATGGGGTTAACCGCATTCCATCTCTTTCTTACAGAACTAGTTTCACCCCTCCTTCAACCAATGTATTATTAAACACCTTTTGATCAACATTATTATATGGCCCCGACGTTAATCTTGACATAATCTTGAGTTATGTCAATAATTTACATTGAGTTTCATTTCAGGTTTAAATTTTTAGAGAATTGGGCCGTAATAATTATATTACATCTCAACAATTACAAAGTATATTCTCATAATCTATCCAATATTTTTTTTCACAAAAATAACACTCCTTAAATAAAACAAGAGTTATTTTCTTGATATAAATCTTCTTGAATACATAAATTATATTACCCTTCCTTATATCATGTGAATTTTTTTTCCAAAATATGGTATGAGCATAAATATCTTAATAAGGGTTATAAAACTAGGAAATAAATCATTAGACCATCTATACATAAAATCAATGAAATCATACATTTAAATAATTAAATTGCCAAAATAAATCATATGATTTATGAATAAAAATTTTTAATCCTGAATCATAAAGGTATCTTATGGAATACATAACATACTTACATTGTAGATTTCTCAGATATACAGGGAGTTATATTTGGAATACCCATCTCATTATATTCCTTAAATATCATAGGAAAATCCTTAACGTTTACCTCTATCACGTTACCCAATGCATTAGAGAGCTATCTCAGTCTCACCCACTCATGGTTTTTACTGAAACCACCCATATTTGTAAAAAATTATCATGAAACATATCATATTCATAAGATATAATACATCATAAAGTAAAGATAACATTTCCACATTGTATTCACAAGATATCAATTCACGATATTGACATAATCAATTCATTTACAAAAATTAAAAAGAAGAATTTTAAATCAAAATTTCCCATAAAATGTTGAATGTTTTGAAAGGATTTGACACTTTAAAACAATCATGTCCATATTAATAAATCCATAAAATAATTTCTAAAAAATGGAAATTAAACATAAGGATTTATAATATTAAATCATTAAAATATTTTAAATGATGTTTTAGGTAAAGAATCTTTTACCACATGAGAAACTCTTAAATAAGAATCATGAAGGAATAACATTAAATAAAACTATAAATATAAAGAGAATATATAAATTCATTATATAAAAAATGTAAAAATTGTTGTATATATACCTTATATGTTAATAAATCTGCATAATATCATGATATTCCTAAATTAAATGAGATTGAGATGTAGTCCCTTACAAGGATTATATCATTAGATTAAGGATAAATCAATGACATAATTATGTGTGTCAAATATAAATACACCAATTATAATTGGATATTATGTGTAAAAAACATAGGTTATTAACACATATTCATATAACTACATAATCAAGAAGTGTATGTTTAACTCAATGAATTGAAATTGGGGTAAGAATCTCCCTTATGAAAATTTGGCAGCCCAACGACGTCACATAAAATTTCTGAAAAATAGTTGATGAGAGAGAAAAGGGTATCTCATAACATGTATATATAATATAAAGAAATAATGATATATAATAATATATTCCAATATACGTTAATGGAAATTAAATTACATAACCTCAAAAAGTATTTGACTAAATGGGAATGGTGAAAGGTTCCCTTACCGATTTGGTAACTTAAGAAACATGCACCCCATGAAGGAATGATCATAAAATGAATATGTAAATATCTATAAATTCAATTTAATTTCATAGTGAATAAATTATTGGGCAGTAAATACACCACACAAAAATAAATATAGGAAAATATATCATGAATCTCACAAGATTAAAAAGTGAGATGAAGAGTGCCTATAAATACTGTACCATTATATTGATGATAAATTAATGATATAAATATGCATAAAAAATATAAATACACCCAATAAAATTGTATTTTATGTGTAAAACAATAATATTTCATTCACACATATTCATATCATTACATAATCCAAAAGATGATGATTAACTTAAAGAATGCAAATTAGGTGATGAAGTTCCCTTACCTCGGGTCCAACTAAAGTCGTTCGTTCTTTAATATCTTGAATAATAAACTAAACTTGATTTCTACTTGATTAAGAAAATTTTTCATCTATATTATTCCTGTCATATTACTTATTTAAATTTTCTAAACATTAATTAATCATTTATGTTAATAATAGTTGTTTTGTTGATATTTGGTACTTGAGTCAAAAATGAACTTTTTATAATTAAAAGTTTCCCATGTGGTAAAATTTATACTATCTATAGGATGATATTAATGAATTAGATATCATATATAAAATTTATATCCAATATATATATATGTATTTATATATAATTGTAAATAACATTTTTATATTATAAATGAAATGAACCGTTCATGGAGATGGTAAGTCACACGTACACATGAACCGTACTTTAATTTATATTTTGTATTTTATGGAATGATAACTTAATGGTAGATATGTATATAATAATTCCAGTATAATACCATATATAATTTCAATGAATCCATCATTTATACATGTCACATATGTAATGACCTGGTCATATAACTTTGATGTAGCAATAGTACACACTTCTTCAAATGAAATTATCGTATTTACACATTGTTGAAAACAAAAAGGTTTTCTATAAATGAAAATTATAGAAGCCTATAGAAAATATAAACATAATATATATCACTTAAAAATACATATCCATCATAATAACCACTATGATAGGTGGTAGGAGATAATAAAACAATTATCGTTTAATGAGAAGCACTTCACCGTACACAGAAACAATAGATTTGTATCCATTAGATGAAGGTGTTTGTACATGTAGTTTGAATTATTCTCATAAAAACCCACAAGAATATTGAGGATACGAGTTATATATATATATATATAATTGTTATTAAGATCCTAGGGATTGAATAAGTAACATAAAAGAAGATAAGACGAAGGACGACATTACCTTTAAATTGGATAACTCTCATTTGTTTTAAACAAACGGCTTCCTTGATGTGCCTTCTACCTAAGATAAGGATTATAGGATCAGGATAGAGATATTGAGAGCATATTGGAACATTGTTTGGACAATCCAAGGGGATTGGGTGGTGTGATTAATGGGTTAGAGGAGATTACATTTTATAATTGAGAAGAGGGGATCTTTAGAATGTTTGAAAATATTATTATATTATAAAATGATTTTCAGTTTCAAATGTTATAAAAATATTTAATTTAATTTTATGGTTTATAAATGTAGATGTAAAATCATCCAATAATAATATGATAGTTTTTTGTATATTTTTTAATTCTTATCTATCTTATTTAACCCTTTGGTAACTTATTTAACTTTTACCATGTCTTCATTTATATTCAAAGTATTTGGTTAATATATTTACTATAAAATTCCAAGAGACCAAAATGGATAATTAATTACAATTTTATCATTATATATGTCACTTGGAGGAATCTTATATTTTAGAACTATTTTATAATTTAATAAATTATTGATTTATTTAAATACTATTTTCTGTCAGATTTAATACTATTAATATCATGACTTTTGAAAAAAATCCAAAAAACTTAATTCATTAAAAAAACATCATTAATTCAAAGATAACATGTAATCATAATCTATAAAATTATTTTAAAGTATAATAAGGGTAAAAATAAATATATTTTAAAATTTATAATATCATTTATTTGAATCATTTATTAATGAAACAATTACTACATCATCGTTGTGTCATAATTAATTTTATTAATTTAATATCGTAATTTTATAAATAAAATTCCATGATGTAGAAAATAGTTTTATAATTCCAAAAAATATTTATAGTAAAAGTGCTCACTTATATAACCCTATATAACAATTGTTTAAGTAAAAAGATTTAGGTTTCCGATAATTTTTTACATTAAAAAAAGTTTTTAATGTCATTATCTTACCCAAATGGCTTTCGAAGGCCAAAATTCTAACTCAAGGATTGTATTGGTCAGCCATTACTCATAAAATAAGGTATAGAAATGTTTTAGGATAATTTTATATTATTATAATATTATTTTTACCTTGAAGAACCATATTTACCTTTAACCGAGGTAAATAAAAATCAAAAAGTAACTATTCACCAAAAATTATTTTCATCATATTGAACCACAATTTATTTAATGATGACCAAAATGTTTTTCATATTTTTTAAATTAAATTCATAGAAGAAATAAAATTGTGTTTCAATGAAGAAGTCAGATTTTAACTACCATGATGTGTTTTTTCACTATTCATAAAAAATTTAACTTCTTCAGAAAAACTCAAAAAAATCACCCAAAGAAAATTTTGATATTTCGAATTAATAAAAGATTTTTTTTCAAATTCAAACATATAAGCTTCATTAATTTATTTTGAAATTAATTCCCATTGTCAAAACCCAATAAGGTGTTTTAAAGAAATAATATATATCAAAAGATTGACACTTCTTTATGTCCAATTAAAATGAGAAACTACATCCAATGTCCATCATTGGATTAAATGGTAAAAATAAAATTCAATTAATATTTAAAACCAATAAAAAAACAATATAAATATACAAAAAAATTATATTAAAAGGCTATTTTAATTAAAATTAATTGTTTTTTCTATTTTAATTAAAAAATCTACATTATCAAAAAATACCAAAAATTCATCAAATGTAAATTTTGATATCCTGATTATTGAGAATAAATTTTTTTTTTCAAATATAACATATATAAGTGAAAAAATATTGATTTAAAAGGGGTTTTCCATCAACATGTGGTAAATCAACTTTTTAAGGAATATTAGAGTATTTATTCTTAAAATTGAATTCATTCACATTTTAAGCCTCTAACTTTTTTTGGATAAATATAAAAGAACTTAAAAAACATGTTTAATCAAATTGTATTTAGTTATCCCCATTCCCACCAATACAATATATATTTGTTAACAACCATTTAAAATAAAAATACTATATTATTATTTTTTAGTATAACTAAACGTTGTGCGCAATGTACGATTTTAAAGAAACCTGTTGTTGTGTATCGGGTACGCCATAAAACATAGAATCCCCATTAAAGTAAAATTAATATTTAATTCAAAATTATTAATAAATATAAAAATTTCAAATTTATTATTTACCTGGGATGTTAAATCATTCCTCCCTTTTTGGAATAGGGTCTTCACAATTTTCAAACTATGCTCAGAAACATCATTACAAGCCCCAAATCAGGAAAAGAGTGAATAAAACTATCACATTAAAATAATGAAATACATGTACAAATGTCAATCAAGATAACACATTCTAATATTACATTATGAAAACACAAATTTTGAGGGAAAAAAAGTGCCATGTTCTTATAGAGAGTGATATAAAACATAAAAAGGAGAATGTTAACAATAAGAAAACCACAAACTTGTGATTGGTTAAATAGTCTTGGATTCCCCAGTAAGAAAAGTAAATTAACAACATTTTTTAGGATCCCTTTAATAAATATGGAGAATTTATTTATATGATTGACTAAGAACATATGAAAATATACTTTTATATCAAGTAGAGTTTCATAATTTAATATGTTTCTACCAAAAATTCCTCTTTTCCCCAAATGATTAGTATTATATATGACATGGTGACACCTAATGTGATTAAATCAACTTATAGATAATCACATAATCCAAAAATGACAATCTATATATTTCCCTTGAATTTAGACATTAACAAAAATCCAAATGGTTAGTACAGGGTATGATAATCCCAAAAAAAATAATACTTTATAAAAAGAAATGCTACTCATAAAAACCAAAATTCTAAAAACAATACCCAATGTTTTACAAAAATGATTCAATGAAAAACTATCCTTACAATTCTTCAAAATAATCCAAACTAAGATTGGAACCCAAAATATGAAAGTATTTGATCACACATAATTCCACAAAAATATTAACATTTATCTCAAAATAACATTGGTTACACATAAAGTATCACACAAAATGGTAATTAACCTAGTCACCAGTTCACAAATATAGATTAATAATTTCCATAAATAACCTAAATCACTATAAGTCAACAAAAAAAAAGATTCTTCCAATATAAAATTTCAACCATTACTCCACAAATGATATCCCAGACTATTCTATTTTCCTTAGGCATATAGTGTTTCCCCAAAAGAGGGAACCTCTTCCTAAAATAATGGTTATCACATAATCACCAATCCATTTTCATGTACTAAATATATCCATTTGATAAATCATATGATCACAAATCAACTTATTCTTGATAAATACAACCACTTAACTAAAAATAATAAGTCACACTAACCAGGGACATCACATTGTCTATTAATAGACAATGTACCCTTATGTCCCATCGGTTGTGGTTTCTATTCCTACAGCCTTTCCAGACATGATGACTTGTCACCCATCTTCATTGTAAACCCATTTTATAAAAATAAAAAATAACCCTAACATATTTTAAAGACAAATTTTATCTCATACATCACATTTTTATACCCTAATGTAATAACCCATAATTTACTCAAATTCAAAAGATCACATGAACCCCTAAGGACATCCATTTTGTCCACACAAGAAAAGATAATTCTTTCTAAATAAAATTTTCACATTTCCAACTTCACGGTTATATATACTAGAAAAAATATTCCAAAGTAATCCCATCATTAAAAGAGACATAGTAATTTTACAAATTTCATCATCCTAAATTGTTCCATGACTCTTGAATACTTTATTTATAAACATCTTACTCATTAAATGTTCTTCATGATCTATTAACCATTGTTTTCTAACTTATTACATAATAATTTCTTCCTTTTATATGCCATTTTAATTTTCCTATTCTTCAATTGATATGGAATCTTGAATTGGTTAACATATATTTGTATGATCATGTTTATCCCATTCCCAAAAAATATTCATAGGAAATATATTTGTATAATGACCATGCACACCATATTTAGAACATTCAAGTGATTATTTTGAATGAACTTCTTTTCCTTTCTTGGAGTCATCTATACGCTTCATTTTTCATTGGAATTTTCTTGCTTTAGGACCTTCATTAACACATCAAAAACATCATTTCATCCCTTTAAAACATTTTCCTTGGAGTTTATTTCCACACCCTTGACACATAGGTTTTTGAATATACATAAATTTATGGTTATTACCTGAACTCCCATTGGGATTCATTTCTTTCATACATGATACATTATAAAAATCACCATGGTTCAGGTTGTTAATCGGGACTCCTGATATTTGGTAGAGAATAACCAATATATTTTTCATTATAGATCCGATTTAATTCAGTTTCTTATTTAGAAAACCTTCACAGTTTTCTTTATATCCATTGTTCCATTGGTGCTTGCTAGATCAAGCCATTTACTAAAATGTAAATGGATAGTGTGAGTATATCAAAAAAACCATCATATAATATCTTATAAATAGGGTAAACACTAATATATACTTATTCATGTTATGTTAAACACATTCAATTTATCTAAAATAACTACATCCCTTTCTAAAATTATAACTATTGTGATTATGTCACTTATGATTAAATAACACCCTAAACTCTAAAGTTATCTAAACCGACCTATGATACTAACTATAAGGCCCCAATATTAAACATTACATAATCTTTAGTTAAGTAAATAATTCTTATTGAGGATCTTTTAATGATTATATTTTTTTTGAATTAGGATGTATCTATTTCATTACATCTCAAAAATTATAATTAGACTCTTCTACTATATCCATTTTTCTCACCAAAATAAAACTAACTAAATAAAACAAGAGTCCTTTTATTGATATAAATCTTCATCAATACTTAATTTCTATTACTTTTCTTTATACCCTATGGAAAACTTTTCAAAAACATGGGATGAGAATATAAAGCTCAGTAATGGTTATAAAACAAGTATTGAAAACATTAGTCCATCAATACACCCAAATCAATGAAATCATGATTTTAAATCCTTACCTTACCATATAAAATAAAAATATTTATGAATAACAAATAGAAATCCTAAATCATAAAGGTAAGATATAGAATCCATAACATACTTACATTGTAGCTCTCAAAGCTACATAGAGAGTTACATTTGGATTACCCATCATAGTATATTCCCTAAAACACATATGGGAAACATTAAATTTTTCCTTTGTTACGTTGCTTAATGCATTAGAGACCAATCTCAGGCTCACCCACCCTTGTTTTTTGATAGAACCACCGATATTTGTAAATAATTCCATAGAATCATATCATATTCAAAATACATAAAACCATCATAATGGAAAGATAATTTTTCAATAGTGTATTGATAAGATATCAGTTGAAGATATTGACAAAATCAATTCATGTAAAACATTAAAAAAGAATAATTTTGAATCAAAGTGTCCCATACCACATTGAAACTCATGAATGTAATTTTCAGATTAAATAAATCATGTGTATATAAATTGTCCCTTAAAATAATTTCCAAACCATGGATATGAAAGAGAAGAATTTAGAGGATTAAATATTTAAACAATTTAAACAATGTTTTAGTTAAAGAATCATTTACCTCTTGGGAAACTATTGAATAAAAAGTATTCAATAATAACATCATAGAAAACTATAAATATCATGATAATATAGAAATTCAGGATATAAAATTTTCAAATGGATTGTATATACACTTTATTAGATAATGAAGGTGCACAATATCAAGATATAGCTTAATGAATGGAGATTGAATCATAGTCCCTTACAAAGATTATATCGTTTGATTAAAAATAATTCAATGACTTAAATATGTGTGAAAAATATAATTACCCAAAATATAAGTGGATAATATTTGTAAAAAATATCACAGGTCAGGCACACATATTCATAGAATGACATAATCAAGAATTATAAGTTTAACCCAATGAATTAAAATTGTCTCATGGAGTTCCCTTATAAAAATTCAGTTGCCTAAGGAGGTCACATAGTATTTCAAAAAACTTTTGTTGAGAGAGAAAAGGATATCTAATTACTTGATAATAAATATAAAGAAATTAGGATATATATGAACATATTCCTACAAAAGAAAATGGAAATTAAAACACATAAATTCAAATAAGTCTTTTACTAAAAGGGAATGGTGAAAGGTTCCATTACCGATTTGGTAACTTATGAAACATACACCCAATAAAATAAGGATTACAAAATGAAGATATAAATTCAAATAAATTTGAGTATATTCCACAAATAATAAAATCATGGGAATTAAATTCACTAAAAAAGGAAATAGTGGATAATATATCATAAATCTCACGATAATACAAGGTGAGATGAAAACCCCTTACAAAGATTGTACAATTAGATTGAGGATAAATTTATGAAATAATTTTTTGTGAAAAATAAAAATTAACCAAATATAAGGGTATATTATGTATAAAAAAATCATACATAATTCACACTTATTCATAAAATTACATCATCATGAAATATAAGTTTATCCCAATGAATGGAAACTGTGTTAAGATGTTCACTTAACTCATCTCCTACTTGACTTGTTCATTGTTTAATCTCCTGTATAATAAACAAAAGTTAATTTTTACTTGCATAAAAACATTTTTCATGTTTGTTATTCATTTAATTTTACATATTAAAATGTTATGAACATTAAATAATCATTTATGTTAATAATGGTCGTTTGGTCGATATTTGGTATTTGAGTCAAAAATGAACTTATTATAATTAATAGTTGTCCATGTGGTCAAAATTCAATTATCTCCAGAATTAAATTCCGGAAGTAGATATCATATAAAGAATATATATCCAGTATATAAATATATGTATTTATAATAGTACATAACATTTTGAGATAAAAAAGAAAATTCAACATTCATTGAGACAGTAAGTCGTACGTACACATGAACGCTACTTTCATTTCTATTTCATATTTAATGGATTAAAAACATAATGATACATA
Organism: Viscum album; assembly: GCA_963277665.1. NCBI lineage: Eukaryota > Viridiplantae > Streptophyta > Magnoliopsida > Santalales > Viscaceae > Viscum > Viscum album. The sequence goes on along the minus strand of OY728140.1, from coordinate 2,100,646,180 downwards.
GTTATATAATAATTGGAGTATAAAATCATATATAATTTCACTAACTCCATCCTTTATATGTTCAACGTATGGCATGAACGAGTCATATAACATTGAGGGGGTAGTAGTCTGCACTTCCTCAAATGAAATTATCTTATTTACCCATTATGGAAACCCTAATGGTATACTATAAATAGAAAATAAATAATCCTGGAGACAATATAACCGTAATATATATGCGTCATATAAAAAAAATTCCATCATAATGGCCACCATGAAAGATGGTAGGAGATAATTGAACAATCATCGTTTCGTGAGGCAGGAGATCACCGTACACAGAAAAAATATGTTCATATCAGATATATGGAGGTGTGTGTAAGTGTAGTATGAATGATACTCATAAAAAAATATAGTATACAATGGATACATGTTTTGTTATGTAATAAAATAATGATAAGATTATTGGGATTGAATAAGTAAAATAAAAGAATATAACTTGAGGGAAGATGTAACCTTTAAATCAGGTAACTCGCTTGGGTTTGATCCACAAGTCATACATGAGGTGATTTATGCCTAAGTTGTTGATTTTAGGATGAAGAGAGGGATATTGGAAGCTTATTTTTTCAGATTCTGGACTAGAAAAGTGGCTTGAGAGGTATTTTTAATTAGTTAGAATTGGTTCCCTTTTATATAGGAGAAGAAAGGATCATTAAGAAAGATTGTAAAATGATTTTATTATAAAATTATTTTTGTTTTAAAAGGTCCAAAACTATTCTAATTAGAAGATAAGATTCATATAATTACAAATAAAATAATCCAATATGAATTTTTCATGTTTTGGTTATTTTTTATCCTTGTCTTTCTTATTTATCTATTTGTAAAGTTGTTTAACATTTACTCGGTATTCATGTATATTCAAACTATATAGTTAATATATGTACAATTAAAATGCAAGAGAAACAGAATGGATCATTAATGAAATTTTTAACATCATATAATTCACATGGAAGAATCTTATATTTTTAGGACTATTTTATCATTTAATAAAATATTGATTTATTTAAGAACACTTTTGTATCAATTTTAATAATATTCATAACAGGACTTATTAAAAAGTCCAAACCAACTTGATTATTTCGAAAAACAATCATTATTTCAAAAATCAAAAATCTTCATAACCAATAAAAAATATTTATGTCATAAAAAGGTTCAAAATAATATTATATTTAATATTTATAATATCATTTATTTGAATCCTTTATTATTGAATCCATTACTACTTCACCATTGTGTCATAATTAGTATATTTTACTCAATGTATACAAATTATAAAGAAAATACCATGATGTAGGGAAACGTTTTATAATTTCAAATATTATTTATAGTCGAAATTATCAGTTATATAAAACCATATAAATTTTTTTTACTAAAAAATTCAAGTTTATGATATTTTTATTTTTACTTTAAAAAAACTAATTAATGTCATTATATTACCCAACTAGCATTCAAAGACCAAAGGTCTCACGCAAGGATTGTATTTTTCATCCATAACACACCCAATAAGGTTAGTACAACTATTAATGTAATTTTTTAATATTATAATATTTGTTTTACCTTGAATTTCCCAATTTACGTTTAATTGATGTAAATAAAAATCAAAAGTTACTATTATCAAAAAATTATTTCCTTCTTATTGAACTAAATTTTACATAATGATGAAACCCATGTTTGTCTTATTTTATAAATTCAATATATAGAAGCATTGAAATTTTGATTAAATGAAAAATTTGGATTTTAACGACTATACAGTGTTTTTTATCGATTCATAAAAAAATTGATTGTTTTTAGAAAAAGACAAAAAATTCACCCAAAGAAAATTTTGATATTCAAATTTCAAAAATGATGTCTCTTTTAAAAATTTAAAAATATATATGTTTCATTAATTAATTTGAAATTAATTTCAGTTGTAAAAAACAATAAATGTATTCTTATGAAATAATATATATCAAAAGATTGACACTTGTTTATATCCAATTTCGAAGTGAAATTACTTCCAATGACCAATAATTTATTAAATGGTAAAAATATAATCCAATTAAATATTAAATCTGATAAAACTAAAAATTTAACTATATATATAAATTATATTAAATTGTAGTTTGGAAGTAATTTGCATTATTTTTAACTATTCATTAAAAATGAGAATTATCAGAAAAATACCAAAATTTCATCCAAAAGTAAATTTTGATATCCAGATATTAAATAAAAAATTTATTTTTATCAAATAAATCATATTAAGGTGAAAAAAATTATATTTAAAAAGGGTTCACAATCAATAGGCATTATATCGAACTTTTAAGGAATATTAGAGTATGTCTGTTAAAAATTGGATTCATTCACATTTTAAGCCTCTAACATTTATTGGATAAATGTAAAAACATTTAACATACATGTGTAATCATATTTCTTATCATGTACACCGTCAAACATAGAATATATTTAATTTTAAAATTAATATTTAATTCATAAATATTAAAAAATAAGAAAATTTCAAATTTTTATTTAATTAGGATGTTACAAAAATATTACAGTCTTCCTAAACAAGGTTGTCTACTTATTCTATTTCACTCTTATAGAACCATTTTCTATCCCCATTCATGTTCTATCTACCTCATGGAATATTAATTTTTACGGAATGCATTATTGAGAGATATTATTACCACAAATATTTTGTTATAACATGACCATCATCCATAGTTATAATGTAACCACTTTCCTTAGTCATAATGTGACCACATTCACATAGAGAAAATCATACACATGTATAATGATCCAAGCTTGATATACGTGGTCATTAAATTAATTTATTAGAGTAATAAATATATTAGAACCAATATACTCACAAATAATATATTATTTTAGTGTCTTTAGAAAAATGAAATATAACATAATATCTTGGTGAATGATATTTATCATCTCCCATGAAGATCATCCCATTGTTTCTTACATAATCAATTCTTTATATCATGGAGAAAATAAAATATAAAATAGGTGAGCGCAAATGATTAATATTGGTAAACATGGATAACATATAACAAAATGTATAGATAAGAATGTTAAAACATGAACATAAATTTTAAATATCAAAATCTTGAGTCATGAAATAAATCATGGTAATACATATGGGATAGATCATAATGGAAAATTAACCATGATAAAATAGAAATGAAATGAAATATGAAAATGTGAAAAAAATCACATAATATGATTTCCATAGTATATATGGAATTGAGTCTAATACCATCATAGTGAACAATGTCTATTACTGAACTAGGTTTAATTCTCGTTCTATCCACGTGTTTCTGAACCAAATTTACTAGAAGATCCATCAGTGTATTAATGAACCATATTTACTCGTCATTCCAGTTATGTATATCTCAAAATATAAAATTAGTTACCAAAGTAATTGAATGAGATATTGGTTCCACCCATCTCATAATGAAATCATTTTACGTGTTCCATAAACACATAAATAATTCACCATAGCATAACCCATGAAATAAAATGGGATTTATAAACATCATTCAAGCATAATCCATGTAAAATAAATGGATTACAAAAAAATAATTCCAACATAAACACAATTAAATCAATGTAATAATAATGATAGAAACATAATGATATTTTATCTTATATGGAAATAATTATGATGACACACTTTAATTTAATTCTTAAAAAATATATCATTTCTTTTCAGAAATGTTTTCTTTTCTTAAATGGCCCTGAAAATTTAAAATAATTAAAATTTAGTTAAAAATAAATTTCAATTCATGTAGAGTATGATTGATTGAAATAATTTGTTATAAAGACGAAAAAATGTGCTCTTGTTGTATAAGTTAAAAGAATATTCTTCTCATACTCTTCCTGAAAAAGAAAAAAGGTACCTCGAATGAAAACAAAATAAATATTCCTTCCAAAATGATTTCTAAAAATTCATCAATCGGTAAAATTAATATTAAAAAATATAATAATAACATAAATAATATTATATATTTTGGAAAAAATGATATGAATAATTAATATACCCCAATAAATACTTACGAATAAACAATCTTAGAAAATAACGAGATTGCAAAATTATCTATAGCCTTAGGTCATATTTCTTCAATATGTGTTTAAAAATATTATATAGTGGATTTAAAAATATTATCAACTAGTAACATAAGAATAATAATATTTATCATATCACATACGGTTCACTTATGAATTTATATTACCCAATAATTTATCAATTCCGTGTTAAAGCAACATTTTGGGTAATAATCATTTTATTTGTCGTAGGTGTTTTGAATTGTTATTATTTATGTTATTACATAGATTGTTATTGACATATAGAAATAATTTAAAAATGATTTATTTATCATATATATGATGTATAATAACATATATAATAGATATATAAATGATATGATTCACACCATTCATATAGATGGTAAGTCGTACGTATGCATGAACAATGTTTCTGTTTCCTTATATAATTAATGGAAGCAATTAAGTGATATATATATACACATAAATAAAATATAAATATTATTTAATATATTTCACTCCCATTTAATATATAAACTACAAAAATATTCATTAATGGTTAATGTGGAGAATTAATTTCATCGCGTTGTGGAGACATTTGGCCATATGTACCCACGTGCGAAGAAATCATTAACTAAATGGATAAATGGTATGGTATATTATCGTATATTTAATATAAATAAGTATTATAATTTTATATTAATTATTTAATTCCATTGAACTCATCATTATAATAATCAATATTATTTATTCTTAAATGAAAAATTACACTATGGGGTTGAGAGAGTTTGTCATACGTACGCACGCATTGTGATATTGTCATTCTTAGGATGGATAAAAGGAGATATAAGGTTGTAACATAACTATAATAATATATAATAATGATTAAGATACTTCATTTAATACATTATTATTCAAACTCCATAGTAAGAGGAAGTAGAGGAAGAAAATAATTTTTAAAGATGTAATAAAATAATTACCTCTTTTTCGAGTAACTGCTTTTGATTTTCACAAAAGTTCTCCCTAGGATTTCATTATTCTCATATTGTGTCATCTAGAATGGATTGATTAATGTTGATAGGATATTATTAGTGATTATCATAATCAAAAAGAATTTTCAGGTGATATTAAAAGAGGGGGAGAAGTTCTTATATATTATAGGGGTTAGAGGCACTTTTGGAATGTCATTAAATATTATTTTATCAAGAACTTATATTCAGATTATAATGGTAGAAACTCATTAATTTCTAATAAAATATGAGTATGGGTATAAATTCTTTCAATCAATAGGTTCAGACATGTTTAGGTCCCAAAATTAACCATAACAATTTTAATTAACCCTTAGTTAAAAATAGTAACTCTTTTTATGTATTCTTTAATTTTCATAATATATAGTTACAATAGTGACTATAAAACTACAAGAGATCATAATTTGGATCATTAATTACATTTTTAACGTTATTTATTGTAGTTTTCCAAATATTATAATTTTATGACTATTATATCATTTAATAAAATAGTATTGGTTTTAAAAAAATCCTTTATTTTAAATTTTTCACTATTTAGTAATTTATTTTTGTTAATTTCATAACAACATTGATACTTTAATAATGAAATTAAATCATCCCTAACATGTCAATGGAATCCAAAAAATTCATGTTTGACATAAAATTTTTAAAATAAAATTTATTTAAATACATAAAATATAATTTTTTTAATATTTCATTAATAAGGTAATCACTGCATCATAAATGAGTTATAAGTAAATTTATTTATTTATTTTCTAAAAATAATAAATAAAATAACATGTATTATTAAATATTATTATATTTATAAAAACTACATGTAGTCAAATTTATCAACAATGTAATCTAATATAAAATTATTTATTTAAATATATATATGTCATATTTTCCTTTTCTTAAAATAAATTATATTTACATGTCATTCTGACACCCAAGTTGTTCAAAAATTCCATAATTTAAACATAAGGATTTTTTTTGTCTCCCATGAAACATCCAATAGTATTTTTACCTTTTTAGGGTAGTTTTATATTATTATTATATTATTATTTTACAATTTTTTACATGATTTACCTTTTAACCATGGTAAATAATAATTAATATTGAATGTACTATTCATAATGTTCAAAAATAAAATGATACTATTTAAATAATATGTACATTCTTATTCAAAATATGGAATAAATTTTTCTAAATTAAAACACAAAATTTGAAGATATTAATTTAAAATTTATTCGCAATGACAAAACGAGAATGCTAGTTATTATGATGTAAAAACAATCAAAAGAATGACAAGTGTTTATATCCCATTTAAACGTGAAAGTACATCCAATGATTAAAATTGTAATAAATTATAAAAACATAATCAAATTATAGTTTAACACCAATAAATAAGATAATATAACTATATAAATAAATTAGACGAAAATGATGTTTTCAATTAATAAATAGTATTGTTAATAATTCATTAAAATATGAATTCCATTAGAAAATTACCAAAATTTTAACAAAGGTAAATATTGATGTTAATATTTAAATGAAGAAGTTCATTTTGTCAAAAAACAAACTTTTTTATCAAAAAAATAGTTTTAAAAATAGTTCACCAACAAAATTCTGTAAAAGTACATTTTAAAAAAAATACTTATTTTATCCAAAAAATGAATTTGTTATTACATAATTTATACATATTTAATAAAAATGGTATTGTTTTATAAAAATTTAAAATATGTTTATCAATATTAATAATGGCTAGTTTGTATCCCATTAAATGAAAATATTTTAATAATATATCGTTGTGTAGAGAGACTCAATATTTGCATACAACACAAGCTATCAAGGAATGCCACTCTTTCATTTAACTAAAGCGATATCCATGTTGTGTAAATTGAAAGAATCCATTAGTGTTAAGTATAACATAATCCAAAAATGGTTCTATTATACAATGGATAGAACCCATACTCAAGTTTGCATGTATCGTATGCCAACTCGATGTTATGTATAACATATAACATGTAGGTTTAGTGTGAAAAGAATGTTTGACTTCGTGCATTGAAAGATATAAATGAAAATATTATTTTATCTTAAAAAATTTCCATAAAAATGAGGGGTGTTACAATATACCGCCATTAAAATTAAATTCTCCCCCAAAATTTATCAGGGTAATAAAAGGATTAATAATTGAAAGATTCATTCAGGGAAACCTATATCATAAAAAAATATTAAAACCTCATTTTAAAATGGAATTTTAGAAACATAATTGTTACCCAAAGTACCTCATTACTCTATTTCCAGATAGGAGAATATATATGGGATGTGATAACATGGATATGCAATAAAAATATAACAATCATGTTCTGATGGATAGTGATAGAGAACAAGGTTCGAAGAATGTTAACAAATAGGAAGCCATAAATCTATGATGATTTAAGGGACCATCATATTTATCGTATAAGAATGTACTAATATAACATTCATTAATTTTCTACATCATTTCCCTAGAATTGAAGTGTTTTGTATCAGAATAAATTATTACTTGATTTTGGTACATGATCATTATTTTCATGCATTGACCATTTTTCTCTTTATATCTTATTTAAAGAAATGAAGTTGAATTAGTCACTATTGAAGTTTTAAAAGCTCATGTGATAGAATGATAGGTCATTCCATCTATATGAGAAAAATGGGTATCATAATTAATCAAGTACGCATAAGTCCACCTATAGTGATATAATACATTAATCTCATAAACATCATCTATAACATAACTTATAGTATCAATAAATTGATAACATTACAATCCTTCAAAAAAAAATATTACGAAAGAGGTGAACTATATAGGCTTATCATTTATGTACCATATCTCATAATATAGTATTGGATATCAAATTCCAATCATGTGAATACGTTAATCATGAATTTTCATGAAACATGTTAATAAAATGAATTTCCATAGAACAATAGTGAAAACATGCATTCTTTAAAATTTAACTCTTTCTACTCACCAAAAATACCAAAAAATCTATATAATCAAATCATGATATCACTTTGTCTTTATATCAGTCCTGAGGCCATTGATAACATCAAACATCCCATTATCTCCTTCTCCCATCATTATTCACATATCATGTTTTTTCCAATAATATTTTAATAACTATTAAATGGTAGTTGTATATTTCAAAAAACACTTACAAATACCAAAGGGAAACCAATAGTGAATCAATCAGTAGATGTTTCATTATTTTATAATACCATAAAATTACTAATAAAACATTTTTATTGATAATAATGTAATAATTCCACTATCTTCGTATTCTATTGATCGGGCTTCATCGTTTTATTTCATATCACATAATTCATCTCATATACTATTTGTAGTGTCTTCATCATTATAATCCTAAATAATATGCATATGACCATGATAATTATCTTCATGAGATTTTCCCTTGGAAAATATATTTTTGTAATTCCTATATATTCCACATTTAAATCATTTAACCATCATTCATGTCTTAGAAATTCCAATTCCCTTGTTTATTGTGCTAACTGAACCTCTTCCTTTAAAATTACTGGTTTTTTGTCCATCTATTCCACACCAAAAGAATCATTAAGTCTAATTGAAACATTACCCTAGATAACTACTCCCACGTGATTAGCATGATGAAAAATTAAACTATCATTGCTCTATGATCACCATAAAACTCTATCTTTCTCTTATTAATTGGTTTAGGAAAATCCCCATTATTTAAATTATTTATCATATTATAAGGCTACTGATTATACATAATAATCGTGATTCACCTTTCCACATCCATTTAATTTGGTTTCTTCTGAATATTATAATTATATTTTCTATCATATTATATATTAACATTTATCCTCGTGTTTCTATTCATTTTATAAAACCAAGAAAGAATAGTGTGAGATGAAAAAATCATCCTTGGAAACAAAATATTCAAGGGGGAGTACATTCAATATCTAACATCATAGGGGTAATCATTGGATATTCTTAATAATTATCAAAATTCTAGGAATGTAACCTAGAGTTATACATAACCATCGGTACATCCCTTGAAATACCTTAGAAATGTCTCTTGGGATCTCACTAATGTTTTCGCTTCCTATTTTCTAAAGGTAAACTAATCCTTCACTCTGATACCAACTGTAATGACCACAGATTGACATTCATGGTTAGTAAATTTATTTTTCAGAATACATAATATGTTACAACAAATATATTACCAATGACTTTATTAGTTTAGTGTATTTGGAAACATGGAACAAAATCATGAAACTTGGTGAATGTTCTTCAAAATCACCCATAAGGATCACCCACATTTGTTTTACTATATAAAATATATCCTTATATCATGGGGAAAATAAAACATAAAAAGGGTGAGATCAAATTTTCATTACGGTTAATCATGGAAAACATTTAACACACCGTAATAAAAAAAATGTAAAATAATCAACATAATATATAAATATCAACATCATGAGTCAAGAAAAAATCACCTTTTTATGTATGTAATATATCATGATGGAACTTTATCCACGATAATTTTTTTTAAATAAAACAAGGATTTGTTTCTAAAAATAACAATATATTATTATTTCTAAAAACTGAGTTTACTTGTCATTTTAGCCATGTTTTACCGAACTGTATTTACTTATCATTCCATCCCACTATTAATAAGCTAAAGATACATTCATTTTCATTAATTTCTATCTTATGAGATATAAATATTTACCCAATTAATTATAGGGAGGTATTGTTCCCACCCATCTCATAACAAAATCATGCTTACATTTCAACGAAACCATAAATCATTAATCATAGCATAACCCATGAGATAAAATGGGATTCTAAAACATCATTCCATCATAATCCATATAAAATAAATGTATTTTATAAAAATAATTACATCATAAACACAATCAAATAAAATTAATAATAGTGATAGAAACATAACCCTTTTTCATCTTGGATGGAAAATAATTTTGATAAAACAAATGAACATAATTCATGAGGAAAATAACCTTTTTTTAAAAATGTTTTATTTTGCCAAAATTCCACCAAAAATTAAAAGAATACAATTTAGTAGAAAATAAACTTTTAATTATGTAGAGGAAGATTCATGGAAATAAGTAATTATGAATATATAAAAATCTCTTCATATAGTATAAGTTAAATATACTTTCTTCTCAAACTCTTGTTGGAAATGCCATATTTACCTCATTTGGAAAATGAAAGAAATATGCATTCCATGAAATTTAATAAAAATAATCCAATGGGAAAATTTTATATAAAAAATATAGAATAAAATAATAAAATATTATATATTTAAGACAAATGGATGTTAGTGATAAATATATCACATTATCCACTTACATCTAAACAACAACTTATTAAAATTAGATTGAAAAATTATGTTGTACCTTATGTTTGATTCATTACATATATGTCTGAAACTATTGTATAATAGGTTTAAATACATTATTAAAATGTAATAGAAAAATAATAATATTTATGATATAATATAAGATTCACTTATTACTTTATATTACGCATTTATTTATCAATTCCATGTTGATGCAACGTTTGGTGTAATAATTATTTTTTTTATCATGTGTGTTTTTACTTTTAATTCGTAATATTATTAAATATATTGTTATATAATTATTCTAGAATATAATAAATTATTTATATTTTAAATATAATCAGTAAATAAATATATATAATAGATAGATAAATGAAATGTAATACACACTTAATAGAGATGATAGGTCATTCTTGCGCATGAATGATGTTTCGGTTTCCTTATTGAATTGATTGGAAGAATGTAAATGGAATATATATATATATACATAAATCTAGTAGCATTATTATTTTATATATTTTTGTGTTATTTATTATAAATACCTTATAATAATTCATAAATGGTTATCATGGATTATGAATCTTATCACATCGTGGAGACGGTAGGCCGTACATACGCCTGGGCGACGATATCAATTAAATAATGGTTAAATGGCACAGAATTGAATGGTATTTTAATTATAATGATAATTTATCATGGTATATTAATTTTTTATACCCATTATAATAAACATTATATATATCTAAATTATTTATTGTTGAATAAAAAATTACACCACGACGTAGAGTCAGTAAGCCATATGTACGCACATGTGGTGATATTATTATTAAAAGAATGGATAAAAGAAGGTATATGGTTTTCAAATAAATATAATAACAAAACATAGTGTATAATACAGTGTATTTTTAACTTTATTCAGTTAAAACATAATAAGAGGAAGTACAATAAGAATTTTTTTTTGAAAGAGGTTATAAAACAATTACCACTTTTTCGAGTGCCATTTCTAATTTTCCCAAAATGTTTTCCTAAGATGAATATATGACTAAATTGTGGAATATAATATGTATTGAGGTATTTTTGGATGTGATTTGGCATGTGTTTGACCTAGAAATAGGGATTTAGATGTGTGATTAAAAGAGAAGGAGAGGTTGCCTTTTATAGAAGAGGTGAGGGGAACTTTATGAAAGTATTTAAATATTTGTTTATTATAAATTTACTATCGATTTATAATTGCCCCAAATTCATTTATTTTAAATATAAAATTATTATGGGCCAAAATACTTTCATCTAATAGTTTTTAGAAATATTTATTGAACAAAATTAACCTTATCTTTTTGTTTTACCCATTGGTTAAAAACATTAACTCTTCCTTTGTATTCTTGTATTTTCATAATATATAGTTAATATAGTCACATTAAAATACCAAATAAACCTAAAGTGGATCATTAATTACATTTTTATCTCTATATATTTCATTTGGGAGAATCATATATTTTTAGGACTATATATCATTTAATAATTTTTTAAAAAAAATTCATTTTTGTTAATTTTGACACTATTTTATAATTGATTTTTAAGTCATAAAAAATTTCTTCCATAGATAAAATAAATTAAAATATTATTAACATGTCAATGTAATCCAAAAAATTATTTTATGTCATCCAAATTTTCAAATTACAGTTATTATAATATTTGTAATATAATTTTTTGAATGATTCATTAACAAGGTAATCATTACATCATAATTCTATCATAATTAATTTTATTTATATAATTTATAAAAATTTGAAAAAAATTACCATTGTGGGGGAAATATATTAATATTTATAATGAATATTTTTAGTCAAATATATCAATTATATAATAAAAAATAAAAGTTTTTTAGTAAAAAGAGACATGTTTATGTTACATTTCCCATTACATTAAATTAATTATTAAAACATGTAATTTTCTAACCAAAGATGTTCTAAAATGCCTATATTTAGGCCAATGTATTTTATTGGCCTCCCATCAAGCATAAAATAAGATTTGGACATGTTTAAGGGTAGTTTTATTTAATTATAATATTATTTTTTTACCCTTCTTTACCTGATTTACCTTTAAAACATGGTAAATGGAAATAATTACAGATGTTACTATTCAGAATATGAAAAATTTAAATGGATATTTTTATATAATTTAGATATTTTTATTATATATCATGAATATATTTTTATAAATTAATGACACTGAATTTTTAAAAATTAATTTAAAATTAATTCTATTTGTTAAACCCAGAAAGGGGATTTTTAAAAAATAAAAACATTCAAAACATTAACATGTATTTATGGCCAATATAAATGTGAAACTACATTAATTGAAAAATATTGTATTAATTTTAAATATCAAAATCTTTAGTCATGAAATAAATCATGGTAATACATATGGGATAGATCATAATGGAAAATTAACCATCATAAAATAGATTTGAAATAAAATATGAAAATGTGAAAAAAATCACATTATCTGATTTCAATAGTATATATGGAATTGAGTCTAAGACCATCATAGTGAACAATGACTATTACTGAACTAGGTTTAATTCTCGTTCTAGCCACGTATTTCTGAACCAAATTTACAAGAAGATCCAACAGTGTATTAATGAACCATATTTACTCGTCATTCCAATTATGTATATCTCAAAATTTTAAATTAGTTACCAATTTAATTGAATGAGATATTGGTCCCACCCATCTCATAATGAAATCATTTTACATGTTCTACAAACACATAAATAATTCACCATAGCATAACCCATGAAATAAAATGGGATTTCTAAACATCATTCCAGCATAATCCATGTAAAATAAATTGATTAAAAATAAATAATTCTAACATAAACACAATCAAATAAATGTAATAATAATGATAGAAACATAACAATATTTTATCTTATATGGAAATAATTATGATGACACACTTTAAGTTAATTATTAAGAAATATATCATTTCTTTTCAAAAAAAATTCTTTTCTGAAAAGGCCATGAAAATTTAAAATAATTAAAATTTATTTAAAAATAAATTTCAATTCATGTAGAGTATGATTCATTGAAATAATTTGTTATGCAGACGAAAAAATGTGTTCTTGTTGTATACGTGAAAAAAATATTTTTCTCAGACTCTTCAAGAAAAAGAAAAAAGGTACCTTGAATGAAAACAAAATAAATATTCCTTCCAAAATGATTTCTAAAAATTCATCAATGGGTAAAATTAATATTAAAAAATATAATAACAACATAAATAATATTATATATTTTGGAAAAATGGATGTGAATAATTAATATACCCCAATAAATACTTACGAATAAATAATATTAGAAAATAACGAGATTGAAAAATTATCCTTAGCCTTAGGTCATATTTCTTCAATATGTGTTTAAAAATATTATATAGTGGATTTAAAAATATTATCAACTAGAAACATAAGAATAATAATATTTATCATATCACATATGGTTCACTAATGAATTTATATTACCCAATAATTTATCAATTCCGTGTTAAAGCATCATTTTGGGTAATAATCATTTTATTTTTCGTAGGTGTTTTGAATTGTTATAATTTATGTTATTACATAGATTGTTATTAACATACAGAAATAATTTAAAAATTATTTTTTTATCATATATATTATGTATAATAACATATATAATAGATATATAAATGATATGATTTGCACCGTTCATACAGACGGTAAGTCGTACATATGCATTAACGATGTTTTTGTTTCCTTATAAAATTTAATGGAAGAAATTAAGTGATATATATATACACATAAATAAAATATAAACATTATTCAATATATTTCACTCCCATTTAATATATAAACTACAAAAATATTCATTAATGGTTAATGTGGAGAATGAATTTTATTGCGTCATGGAGACGTTAGGCCATATGTACCAATGTGCGACGATATCATTAACTAAATGGATAAATGGTATTGTATATTATGGTATATTTAATATAAATAAGTATTATAATTTTCTATTAATTATTTAATTCCATTGAACTCATCATTATAATCATCAAAATTATTTATTCTTAAATGACAAATTACACTATGGGGTGGAGACAGTTTGTCATACATACGCACGCATTGTGATATTGTTATTCTTAGGATGGATAAAAGGTGATATAAGGTTGTAACATAACTACAATAACATATAATAATGTATAAGATACTTAATTTAATACATTATTATTCTAACTCCATAGTAAGAGGAAGTAGAGGATGAAAATAATTTTTAAAGATGTAATAAAATAATTACCACTTTTTCGAGTAACTGTTTTTGATTTTCACAAAAGGTCTCCCTAGGAATTCATTATTCTCATATTGTGTCATCTATAATGGATTGATTAATGTTTATAGGATATTTTTAGTGATTATCATAATCTAAAAGTCTTTTTAGGTGATATTAAAAAAGGGGGAGAAGTTTTTATATATTATAGGGGTTAGAGGCACTTTTGGAATGTCATTAAATATTATTTTATCAAGAACAGATATTCAGCTTATAATGGTAGAAACTCATTAATTTCTAATAAAATATGATTATGGGTATAAATTCTTTCAAAAAATAGGTTTCAGACATGTTTAGGTCCCAAAATGAACCATATCAATTTTAATTAGCCCTTAGTTAAAAACATTAACTCTTTCCATGTATTCTTTCATTTTCTTAATATATAGTTACAATAGTTACTATAAAACTACAAGAGATCATAATGTGGATCATTAATTACATTTTTGACATTATTTATGTTAGTTTTTCAAATATTATATTTTTATGACTATTATATCATTTAATAAAATAGTATTGGTTTTAAAAAAATCTTTTATTTCATATTTTCACTATTTAGTAATTGATTTTTGTTATTTTCATAACAACATTGATACTTTAATAACGAAATTAAATCATCCCTAACATGTCAATGGAATCCAAAAAATTCATGGATGACATAAAATTTTTAAAATAAAATTTATTTAAATACATAAAATATAATTTTTTTAATACATCATTTATAAGGTAATCACTGCATCATAAATGAGTCATAAGTAAATTTATTTATTTATTTTCTAAAAAAAATAAATAAAATAACATGTATTATTAAATATTATTATATTTATAAAAACTACTTGTAGTCAAATTTATCAATTATGTAATCTAATATAAAACTATTTATTTAAATATATATATATGTCATATTTTCCTTTTCTTAAAATTAATTATATTAACATGTCATTTTGACACCCAAGTTGTTCAAAAATTCCATAATTTAAACATAAGGATTTTTTTTGTCTCCCAACAAACATCCAATAGGATTTTTACCCTTTTAGGGTATTTTATATTATTATTATATTATTTTTTTACAGTTATTTACATGATTTACCTTTTAACCATGGTAAATAATAATTAATATTGAATTTACTATTCATAATGTTCAAAAATAAAAGGTTACTATTTAAATAATATGTACATTATTATTCAAAATATGGAATAATTTTTTCTAAATTAAAAACACAAAATTTGAAGATATTAATTTAAAATTTATTCGCAATGACAAAACCAGAATGCTAGTTATTATGATGTAAAAACAATCAAAATAATGACATGTGTTTGTATCCCATTTAAACGTCAAAGTACATCTAATGATTAAAATTGTATTAAATTACAAAAAAATAATCAAATTATAGTTCAACACCAATAAATAAGATAATATAACTATATAAATAAATAAGACGAAAATGATGTTTTGAATTAATATACAGTATTGTTAATTATTCATTAAAATATGAATTCCATTAGAAAATTATCAAAATTTTAACAAAGGTAAATATTGATGTTAATATTTAAATGAAGAAGTTCATTTTGTCAAAAAAAACATACTTTTTTTATCAAAAAACTAGTTTTAAAAATAGTTCACCAAAAAAATTATGTAAAAGTACATTTAAAAAAAATACTTATTTTATCCAAAAAAGGAATTTGTTATTATATAATGTCTAAAAATTTAATAAAAATGGTAATGTTTTATAAAATTTTAAAATATGGTTATCAATATTAATAATGGCTAGATGGTATCCTATTAAATGAAAATATTTTAATAATATATCGTTGTGTAGATAGACTCAATATTTGCATACAACACAAGCTATCAAGGAATGTCACTCTTGCATTTAACACAAGCGGTATCCATGTTGTGTAAATTGAAAGCATCCATTAGTGTTAGGTATAACATAATCCAAATATGGTTCTATTATATAATGGATAGAACCCATACTCAGGTTTTCATGTATCGTATGCCAACTGGATGTTATGTATAACATATGAAATGTCGGTTTAGTGTGAAAATAATGTTTGACTTCGTGAATTGAAATATATAAATGAAAATATTAATTTATCTTAAACAATTTCCATAAAAATTAGGGGTGTTACAATATACCGTCATTAAAATTAAATTCTCCCCCAAAATTTATCAGGGTAATAAAAGGATTACTAATTGAAAGATTCATTCATGGAAACCTATATCGTAAAAAAATATTAAAACCTCATTTCAAAATGGAATTTTAGAAACATAATTGTTACACAAAGTACCTCATTACTCTGTTTCCACATAGGATAATATATATGGGATGTGATAACATGGATATGCAATAAAAATATAACAATCTTGTTCTGATGGATAGTGATAGAGAACAAGATTCGAAGAAAGTTAACAAATAAGAAGCCATAAATCTACGATGATTTAAGGGACCATCATATTTATCGTATAAGAAAGTACTAATATAATATTAATTAGTTTTATACATCATTTACCTATAGTTTAAGTGTTTTGTATCAGCATAAATACATACTTGATTTTGGTACATGATCATTATTTTCATGCATTGACCATTTTTCTCTTTATATCTTATTTAAAGAAATGAAGTTGAATTAGTCATTATTGAAGTTTTAGAAGCTCATGTGATAGAATGATAGTTCATTCCATATATATGAGAAAAATGGGTATCATAATTAATCAAGTATGCATAAGTCCACCTATAGTGATATAATACATTAATCTCATAAACATCATCTAGAACATAACTTATTGTTTCAATAAATTGATAACATTACAATCCTTCAAAAAAAAAAAATATTTAGAAAGAGGTGAACTAAATCGGCTTATCATTTATGTACCATATCTTATAATATAGTATTGGATATCAAATTCCAATCATGTGAATACGTTAATCATTAATTTTCAAGAAACATGTTAATAAAATGACTTTCCACAGAACAATAGTGAAAACATGCATTCTTTAAAATTTAACACTTTCTACACACAAAAAATACCAAAAAATCTATATACTCAAATCATGATATCACTTTGTCTTTATATCAGTCCTGAGGTCATTGATAATATCAAACATCCCATTATCTCCTTATCCCATCATTATTTACATATCATGTGTTGTCCAATAATATTTCAATAACTATTAAATGGTAGTTGTATATTTCAACATACACTTCCAAATATATAAGTAAAACCAATAGTGAATCAATTAGTAGATGTTTCATTATTTTATAATACCATAAAATTACTAATAAAATGTTATTATTGATAATAATGTAATCATTCCACTGTCTTCATATTCTATTGATTGGGCTTCATTGTTTTAATTCATATCACATAATTCATCTCATATACTATTTGTAGTGTCTTCATCATTATAATCCTATATAATACGCATATGACCTTGATAATTATCTTCATGAGATTTTCCCTTGGGAAATATATTTTTATAATTCCTATTTATTCCACATTTAAATCATTTAACCATCATTCATGTCTTAGAAATATCATTTCCCTTGTTCATTGTGCTAACTGAACCAATTCCTTTAAAATTACTGGTTTTTTGTCGATCTATTCCACACCATAGGCATCATTAAGTCCAATTGAATCATTACCCTAGATACTTATTCCCATGTGATTAACATGATGGAAAATTAAACTATCATTGCTCTATAATCACCATAAAACTCTATATTTCTCTTATTAATTGGTTTAGGAAAATCCCCAACATTTAAATTATTTATCATATTATAAGGCTACTGATTATACATAATAATCGTGATTCACCTTTCAACATCCATTTAATTTGGTTTCTTCTGAATATTATAATTATATTTTCTATCATATTATCTATTAAAATTTATCCTTGTGTTTCTATTCATTTTATAAAACCAAAAAAGAATAGTGTGGGATGAAAAAATCATCCTTGGAAACAACATATTCAAGGGGGAGTACATTCAATATCTAACATCATAGGTGTAATCATTGGATATTCTTAATAATTATCAAAATTCTAGGAATGTAACCTACAGTTATACATAACCTTCGGTACATCCCTTGACATACCTTTGAAATGTCTCTTGGGATCTCACTGAAGTTTTTACATCCTATTTTCTAAAGGTAAACTAATCCTTCACTCTGATACCAACTGTAATGACCCCAGATTGACATTCATGGTTGGTAAATTTCTTTTTCAGAATACATAATATGTTACAACAAATATATTACCAATGACTTTATTAGATTAGTGTCTTTGGAAACATGGAACATAATCATTAAACCTGGTGAATGTTCTTCAAAATCACCCATAAAGATCATCCACTTTTGCTTTCCTATATAAAATATATCATTATATCATGGGGAAAATAAAACATAAAAAGGGTGAGACCAAATTGTCATTAAGGTTAATCATGGAAAACATTTAACACACCGTAATAAAAAAATGTAAAATAATCAACATAAAATATAAATATCAAAATCAGCAGTCAAGAAAAAATCATCATTTTATATAAGTAATATATCATGATGGAACTTTATCCACGATAAAAAAATTTAATAAAACATGGATTTGTTTCCAAATATAAAAATATATTATTATTTCTGAAGACTGAGTTTACTTGTCATTCTAGCCATGTTTTACCGAACTATATTTACTTATCATTCCATCCCACTATTTATAATCTAAAGATACATTACATTTCATTAATTTCTATCTTATAAGATATAAATATTTACCCAATTAATTATTGGGAGGTATTGTTCAACCATCTCATAACAAAATCATGCTTACATTACAACAAAACCATAAATCATTAATCATAGCATAACCCATGAAATAAAATGGGATTCTAAAACATCATTCCACCATAATCCATATAAAATAAATGTATTTTATAAAAATAATTACATCATAAACACAATGAAATTATATTAATAATAGTGATGGAAACATAACCCTTTGTCATCTTTGATGGAAAATAATTTTGATAAAACAAATGAACATAATTCATGAGGAAAATAAACTTTTTTTAAAATGTTTTATTTTTGCAAAATACCACCAAACATTAAAAGAATACAATTTAGTAGAAAATAAACTTTTAATTGTATAGAGGAAGATTCATGGAAATAAGTAATTATAAAGATGTAAAAATATCTTCATGTAGTATAAGTTAAATATACTTTCTTCTCAAACTCTTGTTGGAAATGCCATATTTACCTCGTTTGGAAAATGAAAGAAATATTCCTTCCATACAATTTAATAAAAATTATCCAATGTGAAAATTTTATATAAAAAATTTAGAATAAAATAAAAAAATATTATATATTTAAGAAAAATGGATGTTAGTGATAAATATATCACATTATCTACTTACTTCTAAACAACAACTTATTAAAATTAGATTGACAAATTATGTTGTACCTTATGTTTGATTAATGACATATATGTCTGAAACTATTGTATAGTAGGTTTAAATACATTATTAAAATGTAACAGAACAATAATAATATTTATGATATCATATACGATTCACTTATTACTTTATATTACGCATTTATTTATCAATTCCATGTTGATGCAACGTTTGGTGTAATAATTATTTTCTTTATCATGTGTGTTTTTACTTTTAATTCTTAATATTATTAAATATATTGTTATATAATTATTCTAGAATATAATAAATGATTTAAATTTTAAATATAATCAGTAAATAAATATATATAATAGATAGATAAATGAAATGTAATACACACTTAATAGAGATGATATGTCGTTCTTGCGCATGAATGATGTTTCAGTTTCCTTATTGAATTGATTGGAAGAATGTAAATGGAACATATATATATATACATAAATCCAGTAGCATTATTATTTTATATATTTCATGGTTATTTATTATAAATACCTTATAATCATTCATAAATGGTTAACATGGAATATGAATCTTATCACGTCGTGGAGATGGTAGGTCGTACGATATCAATGAAATAATGGTTAAATGGTATGGAATTGAATGGTATTTTAATTATAATGAATATTTATCATGTTATATTAATTTTTTTACCCATTATACTCATCATTATTTCTATCTAAATTTAGTATTGTTGAATAAAAAATTACACCATGGCGTAGAGTCAGTAAGCCATATGTACGCACATGTGGTGATATTGTTATTAGAAGAATGGAGAAAAGAAGGTATAAGGTTTTCAAATAAATATAATAACAACACATAGTGTATAATAGAGTGTATTTTTAACTTTAGTCAGTTAAAACATAATAAGAGGAAGTACAATAAGAAAATAATTTTGAAAGAGGTTATAAAACAATTACCACTTTTTCGAGTGCCATTTCTAATTTTCCCAAAAGGTCTTCATAAGTTGAATATATGACTAAATTGTGGAATATAATATGTATTGAGGGATTTTTGGATGTGATTTGGCATGTGTTTGACCAAGAAATAGGGATTTAGATGTGTGATTAAAAGAGAAGGAGAGGTTCCCTTTTATAGAAGAGGTGAGGGGAACTTTATGAAGGTATTTAAATATTTGTTTATTATAAATTTATTATCGATTTATAATTGTCCCAAATTCATTTATTTTAAATTTAAAATTATTATGGGCCAAAATGCTTTCATCTAATAGTTTTTAGAAATATTTAGTCAACAAAATTAACATTATCTTTTTGTTTTACCCCTCGGTTAAAAACATTAACTCTTCCCTTGTATTCTTGTATTTTCATAATATATGGTTAATATAGTCACATTAAAATACCAGATAAACCTGAAGTGGATCATTAATTACATTTTTATCTCTATATATTTCATTAGGTAGAATCATATATTTTTAGGACTATATATCATTTAATAATTTAAAAAAAAACTCATTTCTGTTAATTTTGATACTATTTGATAATTGATTTTTTAAGTCATAAAAAAACTATTCCATAGATAAAATAAATTAAAATATTATTAACATGTCAATTAAATCCAATAAATTCTTTTATGTCATCAAAATTTTCAAATTACAGTTATTATAATATTTATAATATAATTTTTTGAATGATTCATTAACAAGGTAATCATTACATCATAATTCTGTCATAATTAAATTTATTTATATAATTTATAAAAATTTGAAAAAATTACCATTTTGGAGGAAATATATTTATATTTCTAATGAATATTTATAGTCAAATATATCAATTATATATTAAAAAATAAAATTTTTTTAGTAAAAAGAGACATGTTTATGTTATATTTCCCATTACATTAAATTAATTATTAAAACATGTAATTTTCAAACCAAAGATGTTCTAAAATGCCAATATTTCGGCCAATGTATTTTATTGGCCTCCCATGAAGCATAAAATAATATTTGGACTTGTTTATGGGTAGCTTTATTTTATTATAATATTAATTATTTCCCCTTTTTTGCCTGATTTTCCTTTAAAAGATGGTAAATGGAAATAATTACTGATGTTACTATTCATAATATCCAAATTTTAAATGGGTATTTTTATATAATTTAGACATTTTTATTATATATCATGAATATATTTTTATAAATTAATGACACTGAATTTTTGAAAATTAATTTAAAATTATTTCTATTTGTTAAACCCAGAAAGGGGATTTTTAATAAATAAAAACATTCAAAACATTAACATGTATTTATGGCCAATTTAAATGTGAAACAACTTTTATTTAAAAATATTGTATTAAATTATAAAAAAATAATAAAATTACTCATTAAAACTAATAAAATATATATGGTCAATATATAAATAAATTAGATGAAAATGAATTTTTTAATTACAATAAAGTATTTCCCACACTTCATTAAAATAAGAATTTCGTTAGAAAAAATAAAAAGTTTCAACCATGGTAAATTTGAATATTTTTATTTCAAATAAGAAGTTTATTATTTCATATAAATCCTACAAAAATATCAAAAAAACTATTTTTAAATATGGTTCTCCATTAAAAGGTTGTATTTTTTTTTTGAAAATTACTTTATATATCCAAAAAAATTGAATTTGTTCTTATATAATGTCTAGAAAATTCATATTATGAATATTATTGTTATAAAGATTTAAAAATATCATTAATATTATTCATGATGGGTTTTTATATCGCCTTGAATTATAATATTTTAATAATATACCATTTTTAGTGAAACTCGACACTACGTACAACGCAATCTATCATGGAAGGTAACTCTTTAGTTTAATGAAATCCAAGTTAGTGGTATATTTATTTTATCCTCCGTTTGATGTTACATATAACATATCCAAACATAGTTCTTTTATAAATTTAATAACATCCATACTCAGTGTTATGTGTATTGTACGCCAATTCGGTGATGCGTGTAATATGAGACATTCCAGTTTAGTGTGAAAGTAATCATTGAATTTGTTGACTGCTATATGTTAACAAAAATTTCAATTTATTCAAAACAAAATTGTCTGTAAATACTCAGTGTGTTACAAAATATTTGTTATAAGATCATAAAACACTTATCATATTAAGACTCATGATATGAAATGGGTTTTATAAACACTTCATCAATACAAAACCCATGGAAAATAACTTGGTTTTATAATAATGTCCTCATATCATCAATCTATAACTCTTAAAAAATATGTGGTTTTCATAATAATTCTATCATTGTGTAACCATTTGAAAATAAATGGGTTTCATTAAAAAAAGTCATCATGTATATAAACCATTCATATAATTAATAATAATTTAATCCCTCTCTAATATACCCAATAAGAGTAACCAAACTCAAATAATTCCATCTTAGATGGAAAATATATTTTCATGAATATTTTAGAAATTTTGAGAGGAGTATTTATTTTCCTTAAAAATAAATTATCTAAACAAAAAAATTTATTTTTAAACTAATATTTGAAAATAACCTCTTAAAAATATAGTATAATCATTTAAAAATCATTCTATGTATTTATTGAGGAAAATATCCTTTCCATTTTGAAAAAAATATCTATAAATCACAAACACATTAAAAATAATTTTCACATTGAGATAGTTTTTTATAATATACTATTTTACAAAATATATAGAAAACAATTCTCCTTAAAAATAAATTTTAACAAAATTAAATTAACATTGAAATCATTGAGTAGTGACGATAGTTGAAAATAATAGTCACGTCATGCATATTAAAAAGTGGTTTTCTACATAGTTTTAATAGATTCCAAATGATAATTGTTTTGAAAATGACATGATGATTTAATTGAAATAATTTTCTAAAAATCATGATCATGGGAAAAATATACTTTAAAAATAATAGAAGAATACCGATATATTTTTAAAACATATTTATAATACACGATTTCAGAAGAAAATATATTTCTGATAAAAGAGATAAATAAAATCATATTTTTTTAAAAAAATTAATTACCATAAGTACCGATGCGTTAAAAATTATAATATTACTATAATATATCATGAATTAACTGAGGGTAAAAAATATATTATTTTTTTGAGATATGCATTAAAATAATTTGAAATTGAAAACATGACCATTAACATTCTTGATTAATGGTGAGATTCTACCATATAACCATTACCACCTTGATAAAACTTATTAATAATAACATTTGAATGAATAAAAATATATTGAACATAAAATATCATGAGGATACTAAATTTTCAATATTACATTTCAAAGGGGATACATATAAAATGAATAAAAGAATATAGATGCATAACATAAGGTTTGTCTGGAAGAAGAAAAATTGAGAGAAACCCCACTTATTTCTATAGAAAAATTTGAATAGTAGTCCCCCATGATATAAAAAAATCAATGTATAAATTATTTTTCATTAAATGTGGTATATTAATTATATTTCATTTCATTGTGTTGTATATACATCACACAAAATAAATTCTTAGTGGAGGTGGAATAAGTTTCTTGGAAATAAATGTGAGACTATAAATCCCCTTTCAATAAGTATTATCATTCTTCAAACACAATAAAAAATCCTCCATAATAAATATAATATTATTATAATAAATTAATGAAATATATTAATATATATCACACAATATATTATTTTTCTTATAACCTTTTATTACCCATTTATTAAAAATTCAATGTTAATGTGTTGTTTTGAATAATAAAAACTATATTTATATAATATTTGTTTTGTAATTTTTTAGTTCTTCATTGTTTAATAACTGGTTAATAATATCCATTACATAAACCATAAAAAAATTAATAAATATTAATAATATCTGTATTTATAGTAATCAATAAAATTTAGTGATGGTAAGTTATATACATCGTTCAAGGAGATGGTAGGTCAAACATATGCATGAAAGTTGTTATGATTTTCTTGTAAAGATGTAAGAAATAATGTTAAATGATAAATATTACCATTAAATAATACATTTTAAGTCATATATATCACATATTATAATGATACCAATCCTTAACACCTTCAATTTCATGTGTGAATGAATCACATCACTTTGCATGGTTGTAGTCCCATGTGGACATAAGTGATGTTACCATTTTCCCACAAAATGGGGAGTATAATATTATGTGTGTTATAAATATAAGATAATCATAGTAAAATGTTAAAAAAATATAAGTCACAGATAAATAATAAATTATTCATTATGTAAAATATGAAGATGTGGTAGTGGACAAACAAATGCCATCAGTTCGGGAAGTGGTACTTCTCCCTCCACACGAATAATGATTTCCTAACAAATATGATTGAATTTTAGATGGTTGTAGGTAATTAATTCAATATAATAATATATCATTATATGGAAGAAATTTGGTTACTATATAATCATGGTGTAATATAAATTTTAAAAGGAGGATAAGGAAATTAAGTATTGATGCTCATTGAAGAACATGACATCTTCTTTGAGTATTGTCCTTATGTTTTAAAAAATAATAATTATGATGACGAATTTATAAAATAATAAGGAGTATAAGATTAGGGAATGGATGTTGGGAATTAATAATGATAGTTTTTTACTGAATCAATGTTGTGTGAAGGTGTTAATAATGTAGGATAGGGGATGACCGTTTATCAGTTTGGTAAATGACACAAATGGTATTTTTAAAATAAATTTAGTAATCCCACATTTTTAAAATGAGAAAATTGTTAATGATGGACTATTATAGAAAACCTATTGTTTAATGGTCTAAATATGTCATTAAAATGGATTTTATAATATATTTTAGGATTTTTATCATTATCATTTTAGTTTAACATGCGGTAAACCCATTTTTAGCATAACGAAAGTAATTTATTTTTATGGTATTCACTATCCATTTTGGTCACAAATTAATTTGACCTTATTATATAATATAAATAATTATTTTAAAAAATATGGATCTATTGTTTATATTCCATTCAAATTTGTGAAAGAATTTCAATTGAAAACCATTGTTGAGCAAGCGATGAGAATGCATTTATTTACAGAGAAAACCGTTTAAATATTATAATGTTTTTATATCAAAATTCAATATACTACTTTAAAAATTACCTAAATTAAATTATATAATGTATTTTTTAAATAATTTAACTTTTAATAACATTTAAATATAATTTAACAATATGAATTAAATAAATTAAAATGTATATTCAATTAAAATTCATTATTTTTTCCTATTTATTGTAAAATGAATCATATTAGAAAAAAAACAAATGTTAAATAATTTTGATATTTAGATTTAAAATATGGTTTTATATTATAAAATTAATGATTATAATGTTAAAATATGCACTTTTAATATAATTGCGATGTAAAAAAGGCGACAAAACTGTTTTTTTATGTTTTTATGCATAAAATTTGATTTTTCTTATAAAAGTTATATAAAAACATATAATGATTGTTTGTAGGGGCCTAGAAATTTTAAAAAATGATGTAAAATACTCCCAAATTATTGTCAAGGATTATGTATGCATGTTTGATTGATATTTTTTGAGAGATGTGATGAAATCAAATTTTGCAAAGCAATCTGGCTTTGTCGCGTACCATCAATGGGAATGAATGGAAGAAGGAATAAATCATGAACCACCCATTTGCAGATTGCCTATGACACACTGCGCCGTG
The DNA here is from genome assembly GCA_963277665.1 of Viscum album. Classification (NCBI taxonomy): domain Eukaryota; kingdom Viridiplantae; phylum Streptophyta; class Magnoliopsida; order Santalales; family Viscaceae; genus Viscum; species Viscum album. The sequence goes on along the minus strand of OY728140.1, from coordinate 2,100,619,243 downwards.
AGACATTGGACAGTGAATGAAATAGTTTTTTTTTGAATTTCCACTCATGAATGGAAGATGTTGCGAACCGTTTTCAGAGAGGAAAATCTGACAGAACTATTCCATGCATACCATCCCATTGAAATAAGTAGTTTTTCGATGAGGAGTTGTTGGTGGTCCCCAACCGACTATTCCTCTACAAATCAGGGTTGACGGAGTCATATGTGTACCATATTTCCTCTACGGTATTCCCCATTAGGTGTCGCACGAACAAGAGTTATAGATTTTTCAACCCTCTATAAATGGATTACCAGGGGAAAGAGGAAGGGGAGTTGAGAAGGGAGGACCTAAAGGGAGAGAGTGTTATTGGCCGGGTAAAATTTTGATGAAGAATTTAGAGAGTGCAGGAGAAATTTATCCCACACCCAAAGCAGTTCGCGGGACTCTATTCCACATCCGAAACAGTTCTTGAAAACCATCCCATGAACCACATAAAAAATAAGTTCACAGAATTCCTCCCTGCAAAATGTATTCGGAAGACACTATGCAACCAACCAGAAAGACAATAAATTAAATAATAAAAATGGTTCATAGATGACCATTTCATATGAAGGGTCTCACTGTGAACTTTTCAAGTCAGGTCCAGGACAATTATCCATTGCACCCTTAGGCCACCCAAACATTCATCCCTTAAATACCATGAAAATATACATTACTCATGCACATCCCTAAATACCTTATCACTTGCCTCCTTTTACAGGATTATATAGAACACCATGGACAATCACAGCCAAAGTGTTTCTTAAATTCCAAAACCCATCCTTTCCATTCATCAAATTTAATGTCTCTAGTGATTCTGGATCCTCATTAACCTCCATGTCCATTAGAAGCAGAAGGCCAGTGTCCTGCAAACCCCTTTGTTTGACATTGCAAATCATGCCTTGGTTTCTATTCATAGTAAGTCTAAAGTATGATCATTAATCAAAGCAAAATTCTTCCTCAGGAGAGTCAATTCCTACCTTTGTATGCCTCGATGGATTCTATTCCACATATCAATTTTCCTGATCTGAGAATCCCTAAAGTAACATTTTAAACTTTCCTTCCCTCTCATGTTCGAGGCATGTCAAAAAATCCCAGCCTGATTATCCTTCAATTAATAGTGTCTCCAATAAAAAATGGTCCAAACACTATGACCATAAACTATGATCTATCATACATACCACATGATGTTTAACTGTGTGGTACTACTCTGGGAAACATGAAATAAAAATTTCATCCCATTGTCCATGATATATGACTTTAAACTGTAGTATACTGGGTGATTTAAAATATTCATTAATGTCCCTGGCCATCAGAGATGGAAGGCTAGTGTCTTAAGGACACATCTACTTTAATATGCACATCACGCCCTGGTGTCTCTTCATATGTTTCCCATAGAAATGGTCATTCAAAAAAAGTAAATTTCATCCTCCAGACATTTATTTCCTTCCTAAATATGCCTCATTGCCTTCTATGCCACATATCATTTCACCTAATAAGAGAATCCCTAAATTCACGGTTTACACATTCCATCCCTCACACGATCGTGGCATGTCCGAATATCAAAACATGACATTAATCCAGTTAATCAAGTTTAATATAACAAGTGGTCTTCATCACATGAACCTAAACTGCATCACCCTAAAAATTACAATCCACATGATGTTAAAATGTGTTTTCATCATCTATGTTGTATGATATTAAACTTTAGTATACATCATATGTTGTTTTGGGGACCTCCCATTGAGGTATGTCCCCAATCACATGAGGTCAGGCCACATGACCTTCAAATCCATCTCACATGGAAAGTTTCATTGATCTAAACCCTCACCCACTGTCCCCCTGACCTCTTCCACAATGGTCTCCCTCACACCAATAGGGGAGGTGGAATGTAATTTGTTAAATCAATCAATTCCTCTTATTTATCACACTGGGCATGACCCACGTGGGGTTAAGGGACTGTATGGATCACAATATCGACACACAATTTGAACTACAAGAACATTGATTCCGGATTAAATGACACACCTATCAGAAGGCCCATGATCAAAAGGGTTCCCATCCAAAATGGTCCACCTTGTCTTGCCTATCAAATGGGAAGCTTCTATGTGTAAGCTCTATAAATTATAAACTATGAGAGCTCTTATTCTATATTGAAACAAGATATGTAGGATACCTTCTAGAAGGCCCTAGCTCAAATCGGAGTGCATCCATAAAGTGTATACCCAATCATGTTCCCTTAAAAGGGAAGCTTCCATGCATAATCCCCACACCTTTTGAACTATGTTGTTTGTTAATTTAACTTCAAAAGATATATAGCTAGCCCTTCTTATGGGCCCAATCGCAACATCAATCCACCTTCTTGTCCACACTGGATGACAACAAACTCAATAGCCCTGTATTATATGTCTCAAGTTAGCATCCTCTCCGTCTCATCAAATATATTTATGCTTATGATGATTTTGAAAACCAAGGGTAGCTCAAAAACACACTCTTTAATATTGAAAAATTGATTCACGAACATATGATCATGACATAAATATAAAAAGGAGTTCTAGAATTGGAAATAGTCCTCCCTAGAAGAGTGCAGTGATCTAGACCTCCCATCCCCTCGACCAATGGAGTCTTTATGTGTTGTTGGAAAAATCTCTAGCCGACGAGCGCCTGCCATTGGAATGAAGGTCCATGAATCATGGATACTAGGGCCACTGGTCAATCATGGCTCCATGAATAAGCCTGATAGAAACTATCCAAGGATGTTACATCTGAGAAGGACTAATTGCATGAGTACTTGTCCCAAAGCAATCTCCCTCTGGGACAAACTGTTACCACATGGTAAAGTAAACCATAATTAAAGGATAATTATATTTAATGGGTCAAAAAAATGGAATAGTATGTACAAAAAGATCCCACCACTATGGAAAAAGAGATAGTTGATGATCCTCCTCAGCCACTTCCACACTGCCCATAAACATGCTACTTCAGAGGTGGAAGAAAATTGATGAACCTGACATGAATCCTTTACAAAGGTGGATGTTCTACACAATTTATAAAAGTAAAAATGGTCATTATAGGTCAGCCTATTTGGTTTTCCCCAATATTCTCAAAATGCATCACCATGGAGGAGGAACAAAAATGGTGAACCTGAGATGAATCCTTAACAAATATTGTGGTTCTACCAGAATCATAAAAGTCAAAAGAATATTGCATGTCAGAACATTTTTTTCAAACCAGTACGTGTAAACGTGCCACCATTAAGGCGGAAAAAAATGGAGAACCTAACGTGAATCCTTAACCAAGGTGGTGGTCTCCACCCATTAAGGCCCCATTGCCCCGCATCAAATGAAAATGGGAAGGGTGACAAGATGAATCACCTACTAAGCATATGTTTAATGGAATGAAACATTGATGATGTTTTGTGGTATGTATGTCATATATGTTTTTTGTAGCTTCTTGAAGAGAGATCATTGTTCAAAATGACATCACGATGACCCATCCAGATACACACATCAACGATCCTATGAGAGTTCAGTGCCACAATGAAGAGAACTACCCCCTCTCCTACCCATAAACTTAAATGTTGGGTATCTAACATGGTGAATAAGGAGTACCACGAAAATGTTACTCTACCAATGATGGAGGCTATTAGACAAGCCCTCCAGTATACAAAGGTCTTACATCCACCTCTTTAGTCACTATCGGCACCCCTACACCAGACGTCTCTAATTGTTGTTCAAACCATTTCGGGAGCTTGTCCCAAGAACATGACAATGAGTACCTTCCTTATCGTAGTGAGGCAGATGATGTCAATGCTGATGAAATCAACTCATCTGTTCAAGGGTCCTACTCAGAGGGCCTCACCAGTGATCATCCCAATCAACACAAGATGACCAGCCTCCTCCTTCCATGGAAGACGATATACTGAAGGAACCTTCCAATGTCTATTTGACCCGGACCCCCCAGGCTACCTGCCAATGGTGGAAAATATATATTCAAGAACACAAAATCCTTCAGGTTTGTTACGATCAGCTCTGCCATTCTAACATGACAACATTCAATGGGCGGATCGAGAACTCCACCCACTCTACTCAATCCCACAATAGAAATAGTGTGGCACACTTTGAGCCCACACACATTCCTGCTAATTCTAACTAGTCCTACCGTGAAGGAAGAATGACAAGCTAGAGGCTGATGCATATATCTGCTGATGCACAAGATGCCTGTCATCAAAATACGGCGGTAACATACTATACATAAGAAAAAATAACTACTAATTCAGAAGAATGTCATCAAAAAAATAGGATGGCACTCAACTACACATTTCCACAATCACCAACTGACGCATTTTAAGTATGCCATCTAAATAGGGAAGCAACCAGCTATACGTAGGAAGAAATACAAGCTGATTAATATCAACCACGCAATCCAAGTAGGGTGTCAACTAAATAATTGTATATTCAAATTAATGTGTATGCATACAATTCTCATGAAACAAATTTAATGGAATGAGTGTAAATGAAAATCCCCGCTTTGGAATATTAAGACAAATACTAAACTAAGGTGGAAACATGAGAGGATAACAGGAGATAGACTCATTCCTATGTCTTAGAACATGAGAACTGCCAGTATCTACAAGAAGCTCATGGGGGATAGAAGTAGGCACAAACTCCTACTCTGACCATAGAATAGGCCTTCAGAACCATTCCATCCAAGGATGTATCTCAGCACATCATGAAAAGGATAGAATATCAGACGTTGATTCTAGACCATATCCTATGAACATGCCAAAATATCATTTCATTAGTGGTAAAGGCTAGAAATCAGGTCCATGACCAGAATTCCTAGAATGAAGCGACTCACTCACACAATGAGTTATTCAGTCCAGGGTAGTTATAGATCCCTAATCCAGACATGGAGGGTCAACAATAATATCTCGTGACATACAAACAACCGGATTGGGAAGTAATACATGTTCCATCTTGGGGTAGTTGATCCAATGTTGTGGCCACTCTAGGGTAGGCATATATGAAGGCCTTTACCAACAATATATTTCCCTGGTTACCTAAATGAGAGAACCCAAAAAGTTAATGTGCCAAAGGCAATCAGAAAATGAATAGAACATAGATGATCCTTCTCTTCTGTAAGATGGGGTTTTGAGGAACTCAAACATATATCGATAATGGTTCATTACCCTTTCATTCCATTACCAGATTATGGAAGTGGCAGTAGAGTTTGTGATGGTCCTCCCTAAAATATATCTACCAGAAGCTATGAATGTCCTCCACAGAGCACCCATGGGGTCTCACTCTGTGGTTCAAGAATGATCGATCACAAGATCCTATATTCTTATGTGCATCTGGGTAGCCCTCCCATGGACCTGAAGACCAGACAACAAGAAGGTCCTCTCCTTGTTTTCATCCACTAAGATAGTTTTCCCTAGTGTATACACTACAGATATGGTTATACCTATAGTCAAACATCAGGTCATGATGTTAGTCCTCACCATGATGACAATCATTGGTAAGGACCTCCCCGTAATGATAGTTTAGGTGACGGTCCTCCCCATAGTAACATCAAGAAGTGAGAATGTCCTCCCCTTATTGTAGTAAATCTTGAAGGACCTCCCCATGATGTTCACTGAAAAAAATTTACCTACAGCCAGGTATCTTGACATAATGGTATTTCTCGCCATGATGACAGTCATTGCCAAGGCCATCCCCATAATAAAAATTTTTATGATTGTCCTCCCCACAGTGACATTGAGCAGCAAGAATGTCCTCCACTTTCAACAACCCACCCTGAAATACCTCCATAGGGTATATGCCATAAAAAATTCACTTAGATGGGAATCATATTTTAAGGGTAGCCCTCGACATCACATCACCACATGTGAATGTCCTCCGCGCAACAAAAATCCATGATGTAAAGAAGGTCCACACCATGCCGAAACTTATTTGAGAAAACCTTTCGATGCTGAGGCACTCAGAAAGGATTCAGAAACATCAGGCACTCCATATATAATGATTGATATTCTTTCTCAACTAGAGGATGGCTCGGGTCCATCCACATCTTTCGATCTACCCCCACGCCATCGAAAAATCAATAAATCTACCCCATGTCTGGTCGTGTGGAATGAAATTATTTTGAAGTAGTCGAGTTGGGCATATCGAATTGAGGAACCTTTAGAAGAACAAAATCATGATATATTTCTCATGAGAAGATAACTAGTGAGGAATAATATACCAGTTTTGTATTGGCCTATGACCACTTCTCACATCGACACACCAAGAGAGTTGTCGGGGAAATGCACGCAAGAAATTTGCCTCAATAAATGGATAACTCTATTAAAGATAAAAAGAAAAACTAACACCATATGAAGGGTATATTGACCATGTCAGCACGATAAGAGAGCTTCGTTGCCTAATCGACTAGGAAGCCCTACCATCGATTAGTCTGCCACAATAAAAAAGGTGAAAGAAAACATGTGAAATGGATTTCCTCCATGCACTACATAAATTTCATCGCCTCATCAGTAATTCCCTATATCGAGTTCACATTCAGGGATGGGGAGAACACGGAGCTCTACACAACACCCCACATTCAGTCTAGCAAGCACTATTAGGAATGACATCCTCCAATGTCATCACCCATAGGAATTAATCAATTGAACTTGATACTCAGAAAATATGGGATAACCAACTAAAACAAGATCAGAGTTTGTCTAAAAAGAGTTATGGACAAAGGGATCAATCCATAAAAAAACTTCTGAGTCAAGTGACTAGGAACACCTTTAATCTTATCGTCTTAGAGAATCCAACTAGCATGCTATTCCCATGTCTTCAAAATTCCATAGTCTCTGGGAAGGCCAAATTCCATACTAGGAACACACCCATGCCAGAGTACGTAAAAATTATATGGTTGAAATATTCTCATCTCCCTCTGCGATACGAGAACAACCCCATCTACAGGTGCCGGAGGAATTTTTAAATCAAAATTCCTTCATACGACCAAAAAATACAGGTCGTGGTATTGATACAAAAGAATGGGAAAAATCCCAGCCCATAGGGTTGGGGGATTTTTACCCTAAATCCCCACATAGAAGAAGTTACTCTTCCACCTTCAAGTAAGAATGATTGGTAGAGGTGTTTCCTGTTATACCCCTTCTCATGGTTCACACCCTTCGAGACAAACGTGCATTATGAGGTCAGATCAGGGATCCATTTAGGTCATTCTTCATTAATAAACCCAAATAATACCACATAATTGAAAGAGAAAGTACAATAAAATGTTTTCCAACCCCCATTGTGGTACGCCTCAATAAATGTGGTAAACATAAAATCAATAGATCTCATAGGAAATCACGGAAGAGGACAGGACACATAAAAATATGGTTCCCTCCTAGAGGCATCACACATCGAGCCTGATAATGTGCATTCCTAGAACCAGAGTGCATTCCTAAAATCTAGGTTTCCCCTCAGTCAATACAACATTACAACCCCAAGAAACTGATTCATGGAAAACTATTAATACAAGGTCTTCAATGACCCGCCTCCTCCTCCCCATGAAAATGCATCTGTCACCCACGAGGAAAGGTTCACTAGTCATGAGGAAGAAATTAAGTTGAAAAGGTGAATTAATTCCCTGCTATGTTGAGGGAGTTATCTCACCGAAAGTATTCCCTAAGTGGAATGTCAGCTGGTTCTCCCAGAAGAGGTTCCCATACCACATGCACTAATCTCTGTGAATGAATTCATGCTCATAGGACCATTCTAATTGGCCATAGAAGTACATGATGTCTTCCCCCTACTAGGAAGGCATCAACAATATATCCATGTAAACCAAAAAATGATACCTCTAGTTGGGTATCAACCCCAGCATCCAGCAGCAATGGCACTGCCTCTCATAGGCTTCTACCACACCTGCTCAAGCTCATGTTAGATAGGACATGAATCAAGGCCTCGTAAACATCGTCGAGCACAAGACATTTCAACTATAATTCATGGAGTGTTGGAGTGCTCTAACACAACTAGAGTTCAAACCCTACCCCAAGTGGGTGAGAAAGGTTCCACCACCGCCAATCATTGGGAACCTAGTATTCAAAATATTCCATGGCATAGGGGACCCATAAAAACATCTGATGCATTATGCCTCTTATTGTGACCCAATGGTGGGAACTCTAGTGAAGTAAGAAGTTTTAAATCTCAGGTGCTTCATATGAACACTGTAGTGATCAACTTTCGTTTGGTATACTAGTCTCTCTGCCAATTCAATTACAGGATGTGAGGACCTCTAGTGAAAATTTATCTTCTTGTTCAATTTGATGCTTCCCAATATGACATTCAGTGATCTCATGACCGACATGCAATGAGAGAATGAAAGAGTCTCATAATTCATTTCTACAAAGACGGGCCTGGATTATTCTCTGAATAATCCACTCCCCCAAGATGAGATGCTCCCCATGATCATTGACAACCTTTGGAATGAGTTGTGAATGTCGTTAAACTTGTTAAAGTACCCCATTGGTTTTAGAGACTTCTCTTCTATTTCCCAAAGGATATAATACTCCTTGCAAAGAACCAATATTTTGTCTTGAGTCACCTGATCTTCCCTTGGGAAATGAACAGGAAATGTTAAAGCAAATTCTATCACACATAAGCCATCCATGACACCAGCAGCAGTTGTGTGGCCCCCACAAAACTATGCCAGACCCTCATGACACAAAAAACAACCCCACCTCGACATTATGAGTGATGGTGTTCTAAATTAAATCAGTTCTATGAACTAAGAAATAATGTTTATTCATTTCGAGATAACCAGGTCTGTGAATATCTCATAGTAACCATGAATTACATTCTACTCTGGTTCCTAGAGCCAAAGTGAGCTGAATAAGTGAGTCTCGAAGACCATACAAATTATTTTTTGTATCACCAGATACTAGGACACACCGGCCATGAGTGTGTTTTTTCAACAATCTTCTACAAAAATGGCGGATTTCATGCAACTCAAGTTGGGTACGCCACCATCACTAGTGGAGTCTGTTTCCAACTTAGACTAAAGTGATGAAGAGGAATAGAAGATAGTAGCTAGAAATAAGGGGTAAAAGTACAAAAATTGGATGACCTAGAAGACCGTCAATTGAGTACATGGCATCCTCTAGGCCTAGTGGAAACAACCAACCACGCCCCCAAATAGATCATAATACAGCATCGCCGTCCTCCACACCCCCTCCGTCCTCTAATGGATATAATAAATAAAAACAAGAGCAAGAATATGATCTAATACCATTGTTGAAGTTAGTTTTGATGCTTTCGGACATCATGCCTAGGGTCTTATTTCAATGGCCACCACCCACCAAATGGTTCAATGGGATCCACCCCTCCATGCAGTTCAATGGGAACCTCCCCACAAAACATTACCATGGGAACCACCCCGCCAAACGACACCACTAGATGGAGAAAATAAGGCATGAACAATATTAGTTCAAGAACAAATATTCATCTCTATTAATGTCATTCACTCGATGTACCTCATCACTGATGAAGACTATGGCCATGAAATAGAATTCCACATGCCCAATTGGAGTTTCGGAGGTGGAGGACAAAGATTCCTGAGGTTTCCCAGAATCCATAAGCATGAAAGAAGTCAAAATATCAGCCACACCCCATGTCAAACTATTAGCATCAAGGAAACTCACAGAAGGACACTCCAACAGAAATTTGAAGAACTGAAATGCTCCTTCTCCACCATCAAAAGAAATCCAAGACTACTTATCAGGGAATATCCATTAATGGAAAATAGGATACCAAATCCCCCAAGGTATACATGCGGACCAGTTCGGCCAAATTTGGAAAGGATTGTTGCAACGCTGACCCCAGCTACAGAGGCTCAACCATCAACATACAAAGCAGAAACCCCTAACGTGTCTGTAAAAGTGAAACAATGAGCCAAGAAGAAAATACCTTTTTAGAATAAGTATGAAAATTTAATGCAGTTGGCTTTAGTATGAGAAAAGCTGTGTATTATTTATGCATTGATCCTATCCACAAATCTTATTTAGGCACTTGTCTAAGCTTTTCTACGTCCATAGGAATTCAGGGCTGAAGTAGCAGTATCCGAGAAGAATATAACGCCATCACATCATTCATATACAAGTATGAAGACTCTATCATGCATGGCACATAAAACCCTTACATGTGTCTGGAATGATAAATGGATTTGATGTTAGGATGATATTTATTGACAAAAACCATGGAGTTAACATCCTCCTGCTAAGAACGCTCCATCAACATGGTCATGATGAAGATATCTTGATACCCTACACAAAAAAAATCTATAGGTATATGAAAAAAGTGATAAAAAGGTGGGAAGAATCAAGCATAAAAAATGAATAAGTTATCTCCTATCAGACTCTGAGTTCTTTGTGGTGAGGCAAAGTACGACCTTCACTGTTCTGTTAGGGATTCCTTGGATGCATCAACATGCTGAAATTTCATCCTCATACCATTAGTGATTCAAGAATTTCACTATTGGGGAATGTGGGACATTTCATGGAGATGAATCCCCATTTTATTTTTTTGAATCACACTATATTGACGTAGGGTTCTATGAGTCAGAATAAAATAATCATTCAGACAATGATGTTGATTAGATCAATGCAACAAATTTATAGAACAAGGCCCCCACCAACCCCTTCCAACAGGTTGGTGTAGATTAAGTACTACCCATAATCCAAGTTGAATGAGTATGTACATGTTCATGAATGGACTCAGTTGTCTTCATGGTCTCTATTACGACCACCACGTACAAATTCATAGAAGTGTTGGATGACTCCCATGTCTTCAGTAATTAAACTACCAAAGATGCATTCATCCCTTCCATGAGAGGTCAAACTACCCTTTCCTCTCATATGGTGGAAAATACGATTTCTCTCCCAATATTGGATAATTTATCTAAGAAATCATCTCTTCATCAGAAGTGGAAGATGATGATGATGATGATGAAGAAGGATAAGAGGAATAAGACCTCAAATATGCCCCTCCTGCATTTGAATAAGGTGTTTCCACACTAATTGATGAAATTAGGTAGACAAATGTGGGCATAAAAAATGACTCACATCCCACTCTTATCAATGTAGACATTCCTATCATAGAATAGGATGAATACACCTCCTTAATAAATAATAACCGAGAAGTGTTTTCCTGGAATTATACAAAGACGCCAGGAATTGATCCAGAGGACACCACAAACCATATGTTCATTCCAGAAGATCACCAGGGCTATAAGAAGGTAGCCAGAAGGACCCACCCGATGCATGCTGTCAAAATATAGGTTGAAGTTGACATGTTGATTAGAGGAGACATTATATGGGAAGTCCAATATATGTTTTTCTAGTTATCATAGTCCTTGTAAAAAAAGATGAATGGGAATATTATAATATGAATTGACATCAAGGATCTTAATCATCATTTTTCAATAGACAACTTCCTAGTCCTGATTAGGGAATTGTTGATCAATGCAATTCCCGGATACGAATCTCTCCCTCTCATTGACTACTATTATAGGTACAATCAAATCCGGATGGACCGATGAGATGAATAAACTACCAAATTTAAGGCCCCTCAAGGAGTGTTAGGTTATATTGTGATTCCCTTTGGTCTAAATAATGTCTGCGCCACGTATCGATGTGCCATGCGTTATATATTCATGCCTTTCATGGGAATGTTCATCGAGTGTTATGTGGATGAACTGGTGGTTAAGTGAAAATAGCATCCATACCCTTTTCTGACCATGAAACTCTCATCATTAAATTGACACTACATATTTAAAGATAAATCGCTTTAAATTCCTTTGGCGTTACATTGAAAAAATTCATTGGCTTCGTCGTACACCATCATGGCAATGAAGTCGACCTTGAGAAGAAAAAATTCATTCTTAGCATGTCCCCACCTCGCAACCTCACTAATTTGAGGGGTATCTAGGGGAACCATGCTATCATTCAGTGAAACATAGCCCAACATAGTACTTATTTGTTTACCTTTGACTAATCTAATGAAGAAAGGATTTGCATATGAATGACGTAACGATTGTCATGAAACATTTGAAAACATAAATGATATCTCTTAAACTAGCCGATGATCATGCCACTAGTTGAGGGGAGACCACTAATTTTATAAACAACTACCATAGAATGGTCATTAGGTGCCTTCCTCACATAGAAAAATGATTCAGGTAGTGAGTACAACCTCTACTACCACACCTAGATAATGATCGATGATGAAACATGGTATTCAATGATTGAAAATAACTGCCTTGCCCTAATCATCAGGGTATAGAGGCATAGACATTACTTTTAGCATCTTGAGGTTCACTTGGTATCCTACTGCAACCCGCTTAAATATTTCCCCAATCGTCCCATGTGTAATGGGGGTCTATCACGATGGGTGGCCATCCAACAATTGTTTGAAATATGATATATGGCCCATAAGTCCATCAAAGGCTAGGAGTTATAAGTCTTTCGAGCCAAGAACCACTCAAACGAAACAACATTTTTGGACATCGATCTTATATAAGATGAGGTGTTTTCTATCTGGGAGGACCCCTAGGCATGGTAAATGTACATTGACGGTTCTTCCCAAAGCCCTAAAGGGAAAACAATGGAGGATCCCATGCTTGACAAAGTAGGGATGGGAGTTATACATGTATCACCTAAAAAGGAAACCTTATATTACTAATTCTAGAAATCAGAAGGATGTATAAACAATGAATAAGGGTATGGAGCCCTCATTGCTTACCTGGAATTTTCACTCCAAGTGAAATACAAACACCTAAAAATAATGGATTATTTAGATCTATTCCTGAAATGGGTCAATAGTGACTATGTTATAAAGAAAAAATTATTGGTCCCTTTGATGAACCTTGTTTGATAACTGATGGATGAATTCCAATCGGAACAAACATTGACTAATGTCTCCCAATCAAAATGTTCTCAAGACGGCACTCTGGTAAAAGAAACCACAACCTTGGCTGATCCCATATGGGGTGAAATGATCATCAACATTGATCACTACCAAATGGTCTTACCATTAATCTAGGGAAATACTGAGGAAATCAATGAATTTAGTCATGTTCATGAGCCTCATGGTCATACCACAAGTTGGATGTTTCCCATTGAATATTACCATCGGAATGGGGAACTCCCCCCAGATAGGGCTATAAGGGAGAAGGTCTGGAGACAGGCAGTCAACATTGTCTTCTACAATGGGGTATATTAAGAAGATTTTCTCTACAATCAAGGCCTTGATGATCTCCTTATAAGGTGTATTGATGGATAAGAGAATGTAGATGTCATAAAATAGGTGCACGCTGGACCTTGCGGATCATGCCGCTCAGTAACCAAGATCTCACAAAATCCAGAGGCATGGGTATTATTGGCCCACCATGATACATGAATCTGCCATATTCACTATGATGATCCATTCGTACGACGTTCATGGTTATTTCATACAGCACCCCCTAGAGTTACTTTATATAGCTAAGTAATCATGTCCATTCGTTAACAGTGGGATGGATGTTGTGGGGCCATATCCTCCTGCTACAATCATAGAATTAGCCTTCATACTCAATGCAATTGGCTTCATTTCTAAATGGGATAAAGCCATAACCCTTAGGGAAGTCATGGAAAAAAACATCATCAGATTTTTTAATGACACCATGATCAACATATTTGGAATCCCTCATACAACACATGTTGACAACGACACAAAATTTTCCTCTGTTGAGATGGACAAGTTGTACTAGGAGTATGTCATCAAAACAAACAGGTCGTCCCGCTACCACGCAGTATCTAATGGTTAGATATAGGATTTCAACAAGACATTATACAACATACATCAATAGATGGTCGATAAAGATAATAAATATTTTCTAGACAATCTCTGTCAAGCTTTGTGGGATTACAAGACCACGACCGACATAGCCACACATGCAACTCTGTATTCACTAGTTTACATGGAAGATGGGTGTTACCTATTGAAATCCATGTGCCATCACATTGTGTTTCCATTTGAGATCAACTATCCCTAGAAGAGAACTCTCGATGATGTTTTGATGAATTGGAGTAGCTAAATTAAAATAGGCTGCACACTCTAGACCAATTGAAAATCGACCAAAACTGGATTGCAGGATGTTTAAAAAATGGTTCACATTATATCTTTCTTTGAAGGAGAAATGGTGTTGGTCCATAGATCCCTAATGATACTATGGAATAGTCCCACAATGCTTGTACCAATGCGTTATGGACCATAAGTCATACATAGGGTTTATTTTCATAGATCATACTCTCGGATATCAATGGACATACAACTCATCACAGCCCCTACAAATGAAAAGTTCTTGAAGAAATACATCGTGTAACCCACATATCAAGATCCACGCTCTACGAGGTTAAACAATGAGAAATAAATAATGTCCCTAAATCAAGGTCCAAGATATATGAATTTAATCTTTATGTCATAAAGAATGTCCCCAAATTAAGGTCCAAGCTCTACAATGTAAAACTATGAGTCATAAAGAATGTCCCCATTTCATGGTCCACACTCTATGACATTAAGCTGTGAATCATAAATAATGTCCCCATATCAAATTCCATGCTCTACGATGTTAAACTATGATTTATAAATAATGACCTTATATCGAGGTCCATGTTCTACCTCATAAAAATATGAGTCATAAAATTTCATGATGTCGAGGTCCAAGCTCTAAGACCCTATTCTATGTGACAAGAAAATGTCATGATGTCGAGGTCAAAACACTATGACCATAAACAATGAGCTATAATGATCCCATATCGAGGTAAAATCACTAAGACATTAAAATATGAGTAAATAATTCCTCTAATAGGTTGGTAGAAGCTCTATGACCTAAAACTATGAGTTTTAAAAAAATTCCATCCATATCATGGTCCAAACTACGACACCTTAAACTATGATTAAAGGGAAAACACCATGGAGCTAAAGTTTGAGCTCTACGACCCTAATATATGTGTTAAAACACTCCCATGTTATGGTCTAAACACTATGACCTTGAACTATGATTCATCATCCTTTCCACGTGACATTAAACTCTAAGGGTCACATCCATGAAACAATAGTGTTAAACTATGACTCATGTCCTCGCCGTAAGATGTAAAACTATGTAGCATAAAACGTCCTAATCACATGATAATTAACTACATTATCTCACACTGAACTACATGTGGCATGATTTCTGCACTCGCATGATTCATAGAGATTAATCAATCTTCAATATTGTCCTAATACACATCACGAATAAAAATTTAAAAAATAAAATTCCCCCATCATTTCCTCTACATCCCAATGGATTTCAATTGAAAAAGGAGAAATCACATTTCCTCAGAGATGGATCAAGCCAAATTGGAACAAGGAAGCATTAAAAATACATGTGGCTTGATTCATGCCCCATAGGATACACAATAATGCTCAGATTCGACATCCTGGTCCAACCAATAGCCAAAAAATTCCCCTTCCCCATATGCGTAGGTTAGACTTGTATGGGGAATTCATTGAAATGTCATCTCGCATGAGAATAAATCTGAAAAAAAAATCAAGATGTATGTGTGGCACAATCCAATATATAATGAGATTCTGAACATGCCTTTTTGTCATGAGAAGTCAAAAGATCCAGCATCACTCTATACCTATGGGCCAGTCCAATGTGGAAGATCTATTAGTTTGCGGATAATCATGGTCCATGTATTCCCACATTCCCAGTCACATCTTTCCCATTAGTCACACTCCATACCTTGGGAAAACAAGGATCCTCAAAATCATTCGAGGCCATCGGAGATAGAGGTCCAGTTTCATGCAGACACCATTGATTAACTATACATATCATGCCTCGATGGATCTACAAATGTCTCCAAAAAAATGGTCATCGGTCAAAGGAAAATTCATCCTAATGAGAGTCGTCCTCTATCACATTATGCCCAACGACTTTCAAGACCCACATCATCCCTCCTGATTCAAATCACCCCTGAGACTAGGGATCACTCCTTATATCATCATTCACGTATAAGGAAAGCTTGATCATTCTAATTGCGATTATACTAAAACATTTGAAGACCATTATGACTATAAAATCATCCACACCACACCAAATTAAACTAAAAGGGTAAAACTTCCTCATAACACGACTGTAAACTACAATGCCAAAATCCTCTTCATAGCACAACTTTTAAATGCATGTCCTAAATCACCCTCAACACATGACATTAAACTACTTGGCCAAAACCATCCACACCACACAATGTTAAACTACATGGTCAAACATTTCCCTACTAAATGACGTTAAACTACAATGCCAAAATCATCCTCACCGCAATGTGTTAAAATTCAAGGCCAAAAACTTCTTCACCACATGACGTTAAAATGAAGGCCAACATCATCCTCACCACATGATTTTAAACTGTGTGACAATGTTTTAATTTAAAAATTTCCCTCTAATACTGATTTTTCTATTCATATGAAATGAAACGGAATCCTCTTAATCCCCTGTCTTTCACACGGAGCATATCTCATGCAAGCTTATGGATTTCAGAGAGATAATCACATCGACATTATTGAAAGGCGGTCTAGGAATTTTTTCCCATATGCACAAAGCTAAAATTCATGTCACCGTTCCCCCCTGAGTGGAACCCCATGTTCTAGACATGTGGTGTTAATCTACCGGGTACCCCAAAGGTACAAAGAAAAACTCACCCTTTGTATGAGTCAAATCTATGCAGGGTACACCATTCTATGAGTAAAACGTATCCCAAATTTCACCAATTTGTTTGTATACACTCTAAATATATTCAAAACCCTGTTATTTGAGTGATTTTGAATTCCCATAACCCTCCAAGGCCATATGGGATGGAAGGCCAGTGTCCTGTGGACACCTTTGATTGATGGGGAAGATCATGCCCTGGTGGATCTACATATGTTTCCCACAAAAATGGACATTAATCAAAGGAAAATTCATCCCTTGGAGAGTCCTCTCCTATCTCAGTATGCCCAATGGATTTCAAACTTCATTTTATCCCCCCTGATTCAAGGTCCCTCAAAGTCATGGTTTACATTTTCCTCCTTTCATACATCATGGATATATCAGAACATTATAGCATGGTTCATCTCCATTCCCATTCAATATTTCTAAAATATATCTCATATATATGGGTGAATTTGGCCCACATGAAAAGAAAGAGCCCCCCACTCTTTTATGGGTTTCCCTGAAGAATCTCAATTTATATGATCATTTTTAGATGCTCAGGTGCACCCCTCATTGAAGTTCACATACCATTTTCTAAAAAATCCCCATATCTATAATATTTTATAGCCATAAATAATGGAGGGCCAGTGTCCTACATCCACTTTTTCTAAACTGTGAAAATTATTCCCCGGTGGCTCTGCATACATTTCTCAAAAAATTTCTATCAATCAAAGGAAAATTCATCCCCATGAAAGTCATTTCCATCATTTTTACGCTCAAATGTCATTCATTTCTTGTCACACATCTAGATTTAGAAAAATACTAGATAGCGGATTATGTTCCCCCATATTTCCAAGGCCCCCTGATGTGGAGATGACTCTTAACTAAATGGGGAATTCACTATCTCTCCGTCATGTATGTAATAAATGTTTGAGAAAAATTACCGACTCAAAGACGACGTGAATGTCCCTAATGTATTGAGGCACGACTGGTGAGGCCAAACACCATATATAGCTCCCATTTTCAAAATAAATCCAAAATGATGCAAGCCTCACCAGGACCTCAGAAATGGAAGGCCAGTATCCTGCGGAAACCTTTGTGTGACTATGCATATCATCCCCTGATGGATCTGCATATATCTCTCACCAAAATGGTCATTAATATAAGTAAACTTTGTCCCCAAGAGAGTCATTATTCACCTATGTATACATAAAGTGTCTCATGAGCCCCGTTCATTTCCCAAGTAAACAAATAAATGGTAAATAAATATTCATAATCAATGTATGAATGATACTAGAACAATGCCGACTAATGGCACCGAGTCAATGCCCTACCCCATCAGGTGTGGTGAAAGATTTTTGACCTGGAACATAAATAATAAATTTTATTGGAGGACCTATAGACTACCAGTGAAGGGAAAAGACACCATACACTTCAGATGGAATATACATATAAGGACCCTATGGAAAAAAGTCATGTACCAGTTTGTTAAAAAAAACATTGAGCCATCAAAAAAGGCGTAAATATCATTAAGTTGGAAACCGACAAAAGGGAATCCTAAGAAAAATTCATGTTATACCCACTATGTCCATGCCAAAAAGGAATCAGAAAAAATTATACTTATAATGAAAAAGAATTATTGTTTGTGAGGTGGTTCATAAAACATCAGTAATAGTCGAACTATGCTCGCTGAGCCCCATAGCTCGAGAAATAATTATAGCATTATATGATCATTCAATATGTGACTGCTTCTACATTACAATAGCCTCCCCTTCATCCCTATCATAGAACATTCCTATAGATGAATATCTAGGTTCCCTAAAATTCATAAATGGGAAAGAAAATACCCCCAATAGTTTACAATGAAGATGTATGATTGTGTGATTGAAAATTTGAGGAGAGGTGTATTGAAAAAAAATTCAATGGAATCCATCATGGCCATGTACCATCACCAGGAAAGTTTAGAAGAAGTCATAAATCATGAACCACTAGTACACAGATTTCTTATGACTTGTTAATTTATGATGAAATGGCCTAAGAACAAAATAGTTTGCGGTGAATTTCCACACGCGAACCAATGCCACTGCGAACCATTTTTGCTGGTGAAAATATGATGGAAGTACGCCACGCATACCATCCCCAAGAACCAATTAGATTGCATATGAGGCGTATTTGGCTGTCCCATGACAACCACACCTCTACAAATCAGGGATTATTATGTTATCCACATGCCATATTTTTTCCATCGGCATCCGCAAAAGGTTTAAAGTGAAACACATATATATATTTCTTGACAACCTATAAAAGGATATCCAGGGGAAAGAGGAATGATAGGTGATAGGGGAAGATAAAATGATAGAGAGTGCTCTAGGATGGGATAAATGCGGATGAATCACGTAGAGGTTGTGTAAAAAATTCATCCCACACCTGAACTAGTTCATGGAACCCCATCTCACATCTGAAACTGTTTTTGGAAACCATCCTATGAACGACATGAAAAATGTTTTTTGTTAAAGTCATCCCTGCATACAATATTCAGATGACCCTTTGTAGGCAACTAGAGAACCGATAAAAAATATAATAAAAACACATCACGGATGACCATATGGAGAAAACGGTTCATGGATGCCCATATGCGGAAGATAGTACATGACTACGCAAATGCATAAGAAACTACACGAGTGCCTATAAGCCAAAGACAGTACGTGGACCACCCTATGTGGAAGATAATTCATGGAAAACTCATCCTTGTACTATCATATGCATCCAACTCCTCTTAGTACCAGCCAAAGAAGCCGACTCCTACACGTTTAGCTACTACACGAACAACCTCATTTGTGGAAACAGTTCGCACCCACTGGCCCATGCTGTGGGGGCTACACCCTTGCAACCTCGCTTGGGATCACTACTGGGTTGTGCTACTGAACCTTCGGGCTGGTCCCTTCAATACCGTCACTAACCCCCATGAACATTTTATGGTCTCACCACAAACATTTAAAGTTAGTTCAATGTCATTTTACATTTCACCCTCATGCCTCCCAATCATCTTTCCCTTAAATACCATGAGAAGATAAATTCCTCATGCACCCCCCCAAAATGTCCTATCACCTGCCTCCTATTCCAGGATGAAATGGAACTCCATGTTCAATCATAACCTAGGTGTTAGATAAATTCCAAAATATATCCTTTTACCCATCAAATAATGTGTATCTTGTGATTTCGGATCCCCATAAACCTTCATGGCCATCAAAAGCAAAAGTCCAGTGTTCTGCATACCCCTTTGTTTGAAAATGCACATCATGCCCTGGGGGATCTTCTTATGAATCCTACAAGAAGACCATAAATAAAATGTAAATTTGTCCTTAGGAGAATCCATTCCCACCTCTATATTGCTCAATTAATTCCATGCTCATATCATTCCTCCTTATCCGATAATCCAAAATGTTACATTTTACACTTTCCTTCCCTCTCATGTTCAATTCATGTCAGAACATCCCAACATAATTATTCATAAGTTAATAGTGGATCCTACCACAAATGGTCCTATATCTGTGACCTTAAACTATGAGTTTTCATTCTTACCACATGATGTTAAATGGTATGGTTATTTTCCCGGCTATACGATATAAAAATATGATTATCTATTACAAGCTATATGACTTTAAAACATGGTATAATAGGCGAGTTCAGATCTTCATAAGCATCCTTGGCCATCAGAGATGGAAGGCCAGTGTCCTGAGGACACCCTTTCTTAACTATGCGCATAATTCCCATGTGGATCTCTATATGATTCCCTAAAAAATGGACTGTCAACAAGATGAAAATTTATCCCCATGAGATTTCATTCCTTCCTCTTTTCACCGAAACGTCTTTCCGGTCCCAAATCATTTCTATGGATTTGAGAATCCCTAAATTCACGGTTTACACATTCTTTCCCTCTCATGTTCAGGGCAGTTCGGAATATCCAAACATGATTTCCCTCTAGTTAGTCATGGTTCATATAACATGTGGTCCTCATCTCATGACCCTAAACTGAAAGACCCCAAATAGTCTTATCCACATGAAATTAAACTATAATACCATCGTTCAAGTTATATGAATTTAAACTTTAGTACACCTCATATGATTTTCTGGGGCCCTCCCACTATGGTATGTACCGAATCATCTGGGGTCAGGCCGTGTGACCTTTAATTCCATCTCATATAAAATTTTCATTTCTCCCTGCCCTCACCCACCACCACCTCTGTTTATTCCTTCACATTATATCTCATCCCCACAGTCGGGGGAGGAGTCATGTGCATTGTTAAATCATTAAAATCATATTGTTTCCCAAACTGAGAATGACTCACGTGGGCTTAGAGGTTCTTGAGTATTACAACATCCAAAAACAATCTAAACTATGGGCAATCTGATTCATAATTAAATTAGGATATGTTGGATTCCTACCATAAGGCACAAGATCAAAAGTTTGTCCATCCAAAAGGGTCTACCTAGTCCTGTCTATAAAATGGGAACCTTCTATTTTTAATCCCCACACAATCTTAACTACGAGAAATATAATTCCTAATAAAAATATAATACGTTGGATGCCTTCTTAAAGGCCTACTCTCAAATGGGTACTCACCCATAAAGGGTCTACTCAAACATGTCCCCTCAACTAGGGAGATTCTATGTGTAAGCCCCACAGCTTCCAAACTACACGGGTTCTGATTCCACTTTAGAGGATACATTTGAAGCCCTTATAATGGGACCAATCCCAAAATCAAGTCTCATTCTATCCCCCTGGACAATTATAAAACTCAGAGTACCTTATAATATGGCTCAATTTAGCATCACCTTTGCAGCATCAAATATATGCATGCTTATGATTATTTTGTTAAACAAGGGTTTCTCGTGGACACACACTACTGGAATGAACGAAGGATTCATGAATATATAAACATGACTTAAATATTTAAGAGAGTCCCCAAACAAGCAATTGTGCTCCCCCTGAAGGGTGAGTTGAGACAAACCTCCCATCCTCTTAACCAATGTAGTCCTTATGTGTCATTGGCCAAATCATCAGTTGACAAGCACTTGTATTTGGGAAGCATGTCCATGAATCATGGATACCAGATATTTTCGGCATAATTGGATCCACGAATAAACATTCTGGAGACCATATAAGGAAGTTAAATCTGTGAATGACTAATTTCTTGGGTACACGACCCCCACGCAATCGCCTGGTAGGACCTATAGTTCTTGCAGGGGTAAGTCATCTTCATTAAAAGATAATGATAATGAATTGATTGAAATAAAGGAATGGTATGTTTGATAAGAACCCACCTTTATGGAAAAGGGGACGAATGACGATCCTCGTCGTCCATTTCCACACCGCTCGTAAACGTTCCACCTCAGAGGTGAAAAATGCTAAATAGTTAATTGAGATTATATATATATATATATATATAATATTTTATTCATAAAAAATCACAACCTTCAATTTGATTATATTATTAAGGTAGAACTTGATTTTTTGAAAAAAATCCGTTGTTAGAAAAATATTTCATTTTTTAAATTGTTTTTATGTTCATTTAAACTCATTTCTAAACCAATTAATTCAACTATATAACATTGTAAAATATAAAATGATAATTTAGTTAATACAATTCATAACTGAAATTCCAATAGAATGTATGATATTAATTATATTAAATGTTAAAATATTAATTATAAGGCCTCGATATTAAATATTACATAATCTATTTTTTTGATCAATATTTTATTTCATTCACAATGATGATATTTTCAGGTTTAGTGTATTAGAGAATTAAGCCATAACTATTACATTACATCTCAAATATTACAATGTAGATACTTCTACTCTATCCAATTTTTTTTCAAAAAATAAAATTCCTTAAGAAAACAAGATTTAATTCCTTGATAAAAATATTCTTTAATTCATAGTTTCTCTTACCTTTGTTTATACCTTGTGATTATTATTTTTATATGGGATGGACATAAAAAGCTCATTAAGGGTTATATTATATGGATTGAAAAAATTGGTCCATCAATAGATAAAAATAAATGAAATCATATCTTTCACTAATAAAACATAATCTAACACACATCATGAAATCATTAGATTTTTGAACAACTAATATAAATCATAAATCATAATGTAACTTGTGGAACCTATAACATACTTATATTTAGTCTTTCAGATCCTAATAGAGAGTAACCAATACGATTGCATTAGTAATACCCATCATAGTATATTCCCTTACTCCCTTAGAAGAAACAATATCATTTAACTGTGTTATGTTACCCAATGCATTGGAGAGTTATCTTAGGCTCACATTCCCTAGGTTTATACTAGAACCACTTTTATTTTATTTATCATGTAACCACCCATAAAATTTCAATGTACCATTAGATAACAATAAGAAATATATGATTGAAATTATCAACATTTCACACATTTATCATATGAAATAAATTTATGATATTGAAATTTTAAATCTATTTCCAAAACCATTTAATAAGTGTAATAAAGTGATTTTTGAATCAAAGTGTCCCATAAAACATTGAATCTTCTAATGTAAATTTGAGAATTAAAATTTCAAAACCTATATGCCTATATAAATAAATAAATAAAAAATTCTGAAAACATGGAAATTAATGAAAATTATTTAGATGAACAAATCATTAAATATTTTTAAACAATGTTTTAGTGAAGTACTATTGTAACACATGAGAAACTTGTGAAAAAAAAATAAATAATGAATAAAAAAACTTAAATATAAGAAGAATATATAAATTCGAGGTATAAAATGCAAAAAATGGTTGTATATACACCTTATAAGATATTAATGTTGCACAATATTGAGATATTTCTCAATCAAAGGAGAATGAGATGAAGTACCTTAAAAATACTATGTCATTATATTAAGGATAAATAATAAAATAAATGAGTGATAATTATTAATACTCTCAATATAAGACGATATTACAAGTAAAATATTAATAGATCAGGAAAAAATATTCATTGAAAAGCAATACCAATGACATGGGAATATAACTCCATTAATAGAGATTGATCTATGATTTCCATTATAATGATCATTTAGTTAATAAAATAGATCAATTACGTGTATTCCCTATAAATACCCATAATTAAAGTATAAATACAAGATTATATATCTAAATTCATTTCTCTTATAATTATATCATGAAATAGTCAAGAAGTATATGATAAACCCTATAAATGGAAATTAGTTTAAGAAGTCAACTTACATTGACTTTGACTTGTCTCATTCGTTCTTTATACTACTTAAAATTAAATATAGTTTAATTTAGACATTATTAAAAATCATATTCAATTTTATTATTAATTTTATATTACTTATCATCATGTTATAAAATCATATAATTATTTATGTTCATATCGGTCTGTTTGTTGACATTCAATACTTAGGTAAAAAATGAACTAGTTTGATGTAAATTATCCATGTGGTAAAAATTAAATCATAATTTTAATATTATTAATATTTAAAATAACATATATATATATATATATATCATATATGTATTTATAATTTAGATAATATTTTGTGATAAGAAATTAAATCCACTGTTAATAGAGATGGTAGGCCGTTTAAACGCATTGACGCTACTTTTATTTCATTATCATATTAAAATAATAATAATCAATTGACATAAATTTATAATACAATAACATTATTATATTTATTTCGTTTATTTATTATATGTTTAGTAAATTCATCTTTTATATGTTTCATGAATAGATTGAATAATTCATATAACTTTAGGGGGTGGTAGTCCACATTTCCTCAAATGAAATTATCAAATTTAAACATCATGGAAAGTATAAAGGCATGTTATAAATAAAAAAATACTGAATAATAGAGAAAATACAAATATAATATATATTGTATATAAATAAATTTCCATTATAATGGTCACCGTGAGTGGTGGTAGGGGAAAATCCAATAATCATCATTTTGTGAGGCCTCAGTTCACTATTTACAGAAACAGTGTGTTCGTTTCCATTTAGAAGAAGGTGTATGTAAGTTTAGTTAAAAAACATCTCATAAAATAATAAATTTTTATTGAGGGTACTTTTTTTGTGTAATCAATGAAATAGAGGAGAATATGTAGTCGAGAAGGTATATAAAGAAAAGGAACATGAGAGAAGAAATTACCTCAAAATAGAGAAACTTATTTTGATTATAGCCAAAAGGCATTACTGAATTTCCTTCATCCCTAGGTAAGGATTATAAGAGGAAGGGATGTATTATATGAAGATTATTGAATATTTTTTTAAAAAAATAAATGGAATTGGAAGTGTGAGATGATGAAAATAAGATGTTCACTTCTATTGAATAGGTGAGCGGTAGTTTAAAAATGGTCTGAAATATTAATTTATTATAAATTATATTTCGATTAAAAATAGCCCAAAACACTTATAATTAGCAGATAATCTGATTTTGTTTTGAATAAACATAACAAAATATTTTTTTAGAAAACATTTTAATATTTTTTCCTTTTTATTTTGG
This sequence comes from Viscum album, assembly GCA_963277665.1. NCBI lineage: Eukaryota > Viridiplantae > Streptophyta > Magnoliopsida > Santalales > Viscaceae > Viscum > Viscum album. The sequence continues at coordinate 2,100,593,903 of OY728140.1, read as the reverse complement.
TTTAACCCTTATTTTAACCTTTTTAATTTTTTTGTTATCATGTTATTTACACATTCTGGGTCAATGTAATTACCATATTATGTCAAACGACACAAAAATGACATTTTTGACATATTTGGACTTATATTAACCAATTGGAAAAATATTATATTTTTTATGAATTTAATTTCATTTAATAAACAATTTTATTTTTTATATTATGAATAATGCCAATTTTCGTCACTATTTATACTTGACTTTTTTAAAAACTGATGAGAATATTATTTCTTAAGAAAAATTGAATCTATACTAAAATGTAATATACATTGAAAAAATTCTTGTATGATATAAATTATGTTAAATTATATTTAATTTAATATTTATAATATAATTTTTCTGAGTCCTTTATTAATGAATAAATCATTCAATCATCAATGAGTGGTAAATAAATTTATTAATTTATTTTCTAAAAATTATAAATAAAATACCATGATTTATGAATTTTTTTTTGTTTTTAAAAACTGTTTATTATCGTAGATTTCATCTATATAACCCAATATGTTGATTTTTAGTAAGAATATACATGTTTACATTATTTTTCTCATTACAACAAATAAATTTTTTATAATGTCATTATCACTCTCAAGTGGATCCACGTGGTTCCAAAATCGATTTAAGAATTCCAATGGTCAAACATATCTCATCCAATACGATTAAAACATGTGTTATGGTAGTATTATATTATTATAATATTAGTTTTTTACCCTTATATACATGATTTACCCTTTAACCACTGTAAATAAAAACAATTATTGAAGTCACTATTCATAATGTCTAAAAAAGGTAATTATTTACATAATTTTGACCTTATGATTCCAAATATAGAATCCATTTTTTAAATTTCAAAACACATAATTTGTAGAAACAAATTTAAAATTATTTTCCATTGTCATAACCAAAAGATAGTATTTAAAAAGATAAGATATTAAAAATATTAACATGTGTTTATGTCAATTGAAAATGTTAAATTACATCCAATGACCATAATTGGATTAAATGATAAAAATATATTCTAATTATACTTTAAAACAATTATATAATATTATTTAACCATACAAATTATCTTAATGGAAAAAGTTATTTGCAATTTAAATTTAGTATATTTTTATTATTCATCAAATCATGATATTTATTATAAAAATATTAAAAATTCTTCCAATGAAAATTCTGATGTCCTGAATCTAAATAAGAGGGTTATTATTTCAAAAATAACATATAATGGTGTCAAAAACTATATTTAAATAGTGTTCTCCATCAAAAGGTAGTAAAACTGCATTTTTAGACAAAAACTTCTTTTCGAAAAAATTGAGTTTGTTATTATATCATATCTAGAAAACATATAAGAAGAATTTAAAACACTTAATTGATTATATAACAAATATGTTTCATTAAATAAAAACCCATAAAGAGTGATCTTATTTTATAAACACAATTATTACATTTTTAAATAGGTTTCCATAAAACACATCCTTTATATTCAATTGGGTTCAATTTCCATTTATTAAGCATTTTGTTAACAATGAATAATTTTTTAAACAGTTTCAATACATATTTTTATAATTTAGTTGATAATAATCAATCCCTACATACCAATGTCTATGAATTAATAACCTTTTAAAATAATAAGATTGTTATTGTATTATTTTTCGGTATAACTCAATGTTGTATGCAATGAAAGATTCCAGAGAAACTCGTTGTTTCATGTCATGTACTCTATCAGAAAATTAAACCAGTTAAACATAAAATTAAATCTTATTCATATATAATAATAGAAATCAAATGGTATTATTATATAAATAACTTGTTTGTTACATCATTCCCCCCTTTTAAAAATTTAGCCTCAGAAAATTTGAAATTATGATCAAAACCATCATATAAAATCCCAAATTGGAAAATGTGTTAATAAAAACTCACTTTAAAAGAAAGAAAGAAATGTTAAATAGTCACTTGATATAACACATCTAAAGATTCCATGTAAAAAACATATATATAGAAGAGATAACTAACCATTATGTTTTGATACAGAGTGATAGAAAACATGATCAAAAGAATGTTAAGAACTTGAAAACCATAAATGTGTGATGGTTTAAACGGCCATTGGTTATCCACTATTAATAGTTAATAGAAAACATTCGTGGTGTAAGTTCTATTTCATAATTTTTATACATTTCATTGTGAGCTTGAATTAGAACATAAGGAAATATACATACTTGTCATGTAGAGTTTCATCCTTTAATAAATTTTTACCACAAAATCATATTTTATCCCAAAGATGAGTATTGAAGATGGATGGGTCACACCTAAATCACTAGAATAAATATCCAAATAATCACATAATCCAAAAAATATGTATTATATTTTTTCCCTTTCTTTGGTATGAACCAAAACCAGAATGGATAGTAGAAGATCTGATAATCTCTAAAAGAATAATCCTATATAGAAATAAATACTACTCTTACTCTCCCAAAGTCAACAGAAAATACCCAATGTCCAACAAAGGCAATTAAATAAACAATTTTCCATAACATTCAACAAAATTCGCCAAAAAAATATAAATACCAAAAATTCAGATTTATTTGACCACATGGTATTCTGTGATAAATCATTACTGTTATGTCCAAATAATACCAATGCCTCTTAAAGCCTCATACGTAAAGGTAATTAAACTAATAAAGTATTCTTTATAATAGGTTAATAATTTCTAAAGGAATCCCAATTCACCATTTGTCCGTAATTAAACATAAATTATTCCAAAATAAAATTGAATCACTACACCTCAAATTAAATCCCATAGAATTCTATTTTAATTAGTCATATAGTGTTACCAAAATAGAAAATGAGTTCTAAAATAACATTTATTATTTAATCATCAAATAATTTTTCTATTCTACGTATATCCATTTAATAAAACATAATTTCCCAATATCATCTCATTATTTATTTATAAAACCATTAAACTAAAAATATTGAGTCATACTAACTAGAGACTTCACATTGGCCAGTGGTAGCTGATAAATCCTTGTCGCACATTCATTGTTGGTTTGATTCCTTCCTTTTTGATTGATTTGATGTATTTTCACATAATATGCATGTTTTCCCTTTTCCAAAACTATATAATCTTATAAAATATAAAAAAATGAGATAAATTCCTAAAAAATAATCATAACATATTTTAACCTCAATGGTTATCTCATACCTCAAAATTTTCGTCCCAAAAAGTGATAACTCGTAATTACCTAAACTTCAAGGATCATATAAACCCAAATAGTTCAATATAACTAAATCCAAATAATAGCAGATAATTCTTCCTCAATTAAAATATTTATATAAAAAACCTATGGGTTATATATACTATAAGTCTTTCAATGTAATCTCATCATTAATACATTTAAATGTTTCATCATCCATAGATCCAAAAAAACACTTCAATTCCTAAAATGTATACATATTATTCATAAAACATTATTCATGGTCCTTTATCCATGTATTTTCATCTTATTCTTTTATAATTCTTTCCCACAAAAAAAACCATGAAAAAAGTCATAATATCAAAAAAAGAATCAAATTTTACATATAGTTAAATATTTTTTATAAATATTCATATAACTAAAAAAGGATTATTCTATAAATACATGGGTTGTTAAATTATCCCCCCTTTTGGAAATTTCTTCCATGGAATTTTAAAAATGGGCTCAAAAACGCCCTTGAGAATCCCACATTAGAGAATGTGTCAGTAAAACTATCACTTTAATATAAATAAATAGAAGTACAATATTAACCCATGATAAAAAATACAAATATTCCATGTAGAAAAATGTTTATATGGAAGGGAAAACTAATCATCTTGTCCTAATAGAGTGTGATAGAAAACATGATCAGAATAATGTTAACAACTAAAAAATAGTAAACTTGTGACTGGTTAAACCATCATTGATTTCCCACAATGAAATGTAAACGAAAAAAACAATTAGTTTTATGTTCATTTTCTGAATGATCAATAATTCCTTTAAAACTTGAAATATATCATAATGTAACATACATACAAGTCATTTATTGTTTCATACTTTAATAAATTTCTACCACAAATACATTTTATCTCTAAATGTGGAGTATCAAAGACGGCTTGGTCACACCTAAAGCACTAGAATAAAATTATAGTGAATAAAATAATCCAAAAAAAGATGATATATATATTTCCTTGGTCTTTAGACATTAACCAAAAAAAAAATATTTAGTACAATATCAAATAATCCCCAAAAGGATATTCCATTATAGAAATATATACTACACTTAATCACCAAAATTCAACAAACAATACTTAAAGATAAATAATGGTAATTAACTACAAAATTGTCATAAAATTCATCATAGTAATCTAAACTTATATAGAAAAAAATAAAAAGGATTTGGTCACATAGTCTTCCATGATAAATAATAGAATTTATGCTCAAAGAACACCAATTACTCTTAAAACCTCATACAAAAAATTAGTTAACCGAATAAGATGTTTTCTATGATAGTTTAATCATTTCCACAAAAAAACCCAGATATACATTTTTCCATAATAAAATTATATCTTCTTCTAAAAAAATCAATCATTTCTCCACAAATGATATACCATAGTATTCTATTTTAGTTAGGCATATAGTGTTCAAGAAATAAAAAAGGACTTCAAAAAAAAAACAATTTTCACATCATCACCAAATCAATTTTTGGTTCTAAGGATATCCATTTTATAAAACATATATTCCCAAAATAATCCTTTTACTGGTCTATAATATCATTTTACTAGAAATAATAAGTCATAATAACCATGAACATCATGTAGGCCAGTGGTAGTGTCACGAACTGAATCTGGTCGCCTTCAAAACCGGCACTTGACCTGGCCTACAACAAGGCCCAAATGGTGTTCCTGATCACCACTGGATGGCACAAGTGCCTGGATATCATAAAATAAAAATAGGGAATGATTTACCTGAGGCTATAAACTTAAAACAACAAAACAATCCCAAAAAACGAATCTGGATTTTTCAATCCAAAAAATCTTTTACAAAAAAACAGAACTGAATTACTTATTTTAAAACAACTCAAGAAGACTATCAAAAAGATAAAAAACCAAAATGTAACAGCCCATTAACCCTCATGTCATGGGGAACCACCCTAAAGCCATATCTATAAGACTTCACCACCGATGACCTGCTAGAAACCCGACACCACTAGAACAAAAAAAATATACCCAACTTGCAACAAAAAAAATAACCATGTTTTATTACAACTAAGGGTGTGAGTTTGGTGTGAGCCAATTCCCAATAGGATACCACCACTAATTTATTCCATGTGATAAAATTAAATGACTAAAAGCATGCTAGTTTCCAAAAACCTGAAATTCTAGTTACAATTTCCAAAAGATGCAGTATTAAATAAAAGCAGTTTTCAGGTGGGCTAATTTAAAGAATAAATACATTAAAATAAATACCAATGATATGGAATTTTCTAGCCACTTATACTATATGTCTAGGCTAAGCACAAAATATCTAGTGAACACAAGAAAGGGGAAATAACCCCTAGGAACTAGCTAGTTGTGGGTCCTAGGTACCTCGTATGTCGTAGAGAGTAACCATCAAAAATATCTTTTCTCGAGCATGAGAAACTAGTAGGGAACATACCCATAACCTATTAGTTCCTAATCATCATCATCGTTGTTTTGTTGAGGTTGTAAGCGTCAATATTGCTATGTGAAACTGAGGCCAAACCTCCCAGATTCACTAGCATACTAGTAAACATCCACCCACCTAGATACTCGGGATTTCCCTTTGTTCTCAGTCAAGTTCTACATGTAAATAAATATACTTTTCATATGAAAATATCATTTCTATATCATTAAATCACCAAAAATCGCACATGTATACAACATAAGTCAAAAAAGTCCACTTTTCATTCAAAATGATTTTAAAATCTGACTTAGAACAAAATAACCCACAACACTTTTCACATTTCTTTAACACCTCCACAAATCCATTAAACAATTTTATAAAACCATTCTATTAAATTAAAACTGTCATAACATCCCACTCACTTGTTACATAATACCATTTTACCTTCAAAATCATTTTATCATCATAATTACACGAAAAAGCCCACAAACAAGTTTCGCTCCAACATCCCAATTTAATAAAACATTTTATACATTTACAAAACATTATAAAAATAATTTAAATATTAAAACATCACTTCAAATTTAAAACCCCCTTAATATATTAACACACATACCAAATAGTACATATGTACCCTTTTCCCATATTGTTTAACAAACTAAAACATATGCAATTTTAATAAAAAGAACCCAAGTGGTGTAAATATGTCTTACACACAAAACCTATTTCAAAACTCCCATTTAAGGCCAAAACCATACAAATTCCTATAAAAAACATAATTGTAATCCCTAGAGACATTTATAAAATGACTTTACTGTTTTATAAAATCACCTTGAATAACACTACAAAAGATACAAATGAAAACACACATTTTCATAAAATGCTCTCAACAAGAATAACAATGTTTTACACATAAAACCTATTAAAAACCCCTCTTTTGAGGACCACGTGACACTGATAAATTTCCAAACCAGAATTGGTAGGCCAACCTAGATTTATTAAACCAATTCCATATATTATAGAATACTCCCAAATAATACCCCACGAATAACACATGAAAACACCCAATTTCAAGTTAAAATGAAACTATAAAATTAAACGCATAACTAAACAAATCATAAAAAATTTTCATAAAAAAAACATATGAGGATGATGAAAATTGAGTAAATATAAAATCTAACTCATCTATAATTTTTTACACAAGGAACTACTTAACCAAAGTGTCGAATCCCTCAAATCTTAGTGTGAAATATCCACCCCACCACTGCCACATCACAAGGAAGAAAAATCCCGCCCTAGACCACAATTTTTAACCAAAAAGACACCAAATAAAACCAGAGGTTCTAACCCTATCTTCTGTATATTTTAGAACATAATGAAAGGGGGAAGAAACCCTAAGGAGAAGGAAGAAATTGGACAGGGAAACACTTACTTAAAACAATCTAGAATAAAACTACCCATAATCCACCAGTGTCTGAATATGAAAACATCCAAACATTAAATGGAGGTTTGAACAAGGATGATTTGATCATGTAGGAACTTGAATGGGGGAAATGTGTAAAAATAGAAGGAGATATGAACTGATCAATTTACCTCTCCAAATCTGGGCAATTTATGAAATCCATAGAAGCTTAGACAAATTTCTAGATTCTATTGAGCTCCAAATTGTGGGTGGAGAGAATGGGGGCGTACCTTAGGTAAGTGGGCACCGGTGAGAGTTGGAATCACCAGAGAATCATAAATATTGAAGGAGATATTTTAGAATTAAAATTTATTTATATTTCATAAAATGGGCTTCAGGGAAGGCCCAATCCTTTAAATAAAAACCTATATCCACCATGATAATGGATTTCTAAATGGTCCAAATTAATATTGTGGTGTTACTAGGTCAAGGGATGAAAATTACGAATTGGAATGGTTGATATTTTTTGAATAATGAAAGAGATATAAAGAAATAAAAATTAATTTTTAATTTTGGAATTGGGCTCACAGTTTGGCCCAATTCATGAAAACACACCAATTCCTCCATAAAAGCTGGGAAAACCCCCAAAAGAAAGAAGGATTGGAAATTAAATGGAATTAAACTATAAAAAAAGTCATATATGTGACAATTCTCCCCACCATTAAAACTTTTTTCCCTGGAATGTCATATCAACTCCAAAGAAAAACCAAAACCCAAGTGAGAGACTAAGAGGTACTCCCTTTCTAGGTTTCAACCCCAAAGGCCAAAACACCTTCAGTGATCAATTAATGAATTATTAATATCACAACCAAAACATACACCACTTTCCTGAAATGATCAATTACATTGATACTTTATCCCAAAATAAAACTCCTTATGCACTATCTGAAAAAAACTCAATTAATTCACCCAAATGAACAACAACATCGAACAAGTTTACACTTACCTTGATATAACTAAACCAGTGGGCACTCTCAAATATCAATGTTTACTCAAGGAAGCTGTCGGTAGCTTGATAGCTCCTAACAAGACTACCTACTGTCAATCCAAGACCATGGATAATTCCATGTTACTATTATGGGGGAAAAATAGGGTCCCCACCATAAGAGACAACCAATATTATTTCCCGAGATAGAATCAGGACACCAACAGGCGGAGCGCTGAATGGACTCCCAGGTACAAAGGGTGTTATTCCATCAGAAATTTACAAAAGAACATATATAAGACTCATAGTGGGTCTCACCACCATAAGAACCATCCATCTTAACCGACCACCATGGGCCGATATAGAAATTCCACAAAATTTAAAGATTTGGGAAGACCACATGGTTAGTCTGCACGGTTTGGGATACCGTGCACTAACAGTGGGGATCCTATTATCTACATGATTTTTTGGGGCATGGACACTACTAACCAAGCGCAAACCATGTGCTCAACCTGTCTAGACAAAAATGAAACCATTATCCAAAGACTCAAGAGAAACCAAATGTTGAGGGAATAACATTGGGTGATGACATGAGTACAAGGCCCTCCACATATTTCCTACGAACAGGAACAACATAAGAATGATGATGACACCATAGGTTTAAACTCTTCTTATCATTAATGTTGAGGATAAGACTTTGTTCAAGGGTTTAGAAGACCCTGTGATTTCCCCTAACTATGAGCATGCATCTCTCTGAGACCTATGGCTAGAGATCAAATGATTGAGGCATCTTCGACCTCATAGTTAGGCTTTAGAAACCACCTGAACGAGAATTATTCATTTAGTACAACCAACAATTACACTGAAATATCCGATAAGATTTTCAAGACACCGTACATTCCATACTCACTTTACCATATCCCGATATTTCAATGAAACAGAGGCCTAGAAGATGCACACACATCAAACCTTGTTTGTTCGGGTGAGAAAAAATAGATGTAAAGAACACCTATACTCACCTTCCCCTAAAATGGAATATTTTTATGTTTTTCCAAGGGAGACATTCTCCCAACATAATAGAGACTCTCAGATGATTTCCTAACTTTCACCATTATGGTAAATCGAGCACATGACATCATAAGGCATCACCGTACATGACCATTTCGACTGATATAAACAATTAATGGAGAGGGACCTTATACAGCATCCTCAAACAACACACAATTCTAGAAAGTGGCCACAATATCTTATCATGACCATATTTACCACACTAGTGGTTTAACATGAACTCATGCTTTAATGAAACTGTGAAGAACCCAGAGGCCATCTTAGACACAATCAAGACATTCATCCCGACTAACAACCATATACCACTTTCAACTTTGATGAATTAGGAAAATTAAGAAACTAAGGTCTCTTTCAAACATCCATGAGCACTGTCCCGCTAGAAGAGGATATAATAATAAATGAAAGGAATGTGTGTAGACTCCATTAAAAAAAATCGATAAAATATTCCATATATTGATCAACTGGAGGATTTTACTATGGAGAAACAATCTGGGTTGCACTTCAGTTATGCATTAACCCTTAATGGCGGCGTACCTCATCCAATGAGAGAACCCAAGGACCCAACCATGCTGGTCCATTGGTCAAAACAAGCCATAACATAGATCCAAACACAATAAGGGAACCACCATAATGGTGTCCCGAAACATGTCTTAGAGGCGACTACTAACCTGTCCTTCTACCAAGCTTACTAACCGAACATAAACCCAAAACACAGTTCAAACAGGAGGGGTTCTTGGACAAAAAACATCCCACAATATAAATATTTTCAAAAAACACATAATATAAAACATCCCAAACAATTAATCAAGACATTAGGTTTTTCTTTAAAAACATTTCTTTAAAAAAAATGGTTCAACAGTAAGCATATCCACCAATGGTACCATATAGGCCTTACACAAGCATGTTTTTGTGGAACACTGGGCACCCTCCTCATATCCATCCTGACATACATCCAGTCATGCCATAAACCATCCAGCATCCCATATAACCCCATAAATTTGGTTGCTCACAGAAATTTCAATGTTTAAAACAAAAAAATACTTTCCACTTTTCAAAAACAAAACAGTCAACCAAAACATCTTTTGTCACAAAACTGCTAACAACAAGATAAAAATCCCAATTCACATCTTACAAAACATTTCATAAAGACATCACCATTTATAAAATAACTCACATTAAAAATATTCAAATCAATTTCAAAACATATCACCCTATTAATACACCATTTTATTGTTTAGAAAACATTATTGGAAACACTTTTCAAAACCAACTTCTATATAGGTCCTACTTTCAAAAGAGGTGAAAGCACACAATTTTCCAGTTCAAAAAAATTCTAAAAATTCAGTTCCACCATTTCATAAATCAAACCATTCCATCTTTATTTGAATATCATTCCACAAAAACATTATACTTCTTAATACCAAAGTGTCATGTTTTCAAAACTAAGGAACAAAACAATGTGAGAGGAAACTAGTTTCAGTGGGTGACTTGGATATAAGGTTGTTCGCCATATTCCAATCACTTCACTGTCATAGTGAGTGTTCTAGTGAATATCCTGGGCACCACATGGCTTTCCAGGCCTTGTGAGCTCACTAAGACCATTAACCCAACACTCATTTCATTTCCCCTAATCATCATCGAACCAAGAAAACAAAAAGACCTAGATAAATCTTGAATTCTACTAGAATCATGAGTCCCATAATGAGGTGTGGTGATCATGAACACTACCGATAACTGTAATTCCAAGTCCCAACAATCCTATCTCTAGACTATCCCGAATCTTCCCCGAATAACATGACCCAAAGAGTTAACCTGAACCTCCTCTGATACCATTTTGGGACAAACCAAATCTGGTCTCCATCAAAAATGGCACTCGACCGAGCCAGAAATATGTCTCGAAGGGTGTTCCCAATCCACACAGGTTGGAACAAGTGCTTGGGTATCATAAAATGAAAATTGAGAATGATTTACCCGATATTATAAACTTAAAACAACAAAATAATCCAATAAAATGACTCTGGATTTTTCAATCCAAACAATCTTTTACAAAAGAAGAGAACTGAATTACATATATTAAAACAACTCAATAAGACTATAACAAAGTTACAAAACCTAAAGGCAATATCCCATAAACCCTCATGGCATGAGGCACCTCCCTCAAGTCATCTCCACAAGACCTCACCACCAAGGACCTTCTAGAAACCTGAACCACTGGAACTAAAAATGGTACCCGACTTGCAATAACAAAAATAACCAAGTATACTTACACCCAAGGGTGAAAGTAGGGTATGAGACAAAACCCAATATAATACCACCACTATTATATTCCATGTCATAAAAATTTAATGACGAAAAGCATGCAAGTTTTCTAAAACATGAGATGCTAGTTACAATTTCTAAAAGATGAAACATTAAATAAAAACACTTTTTAGGTGGGATAATTTAAAGAATAAACAATTTTAAAATAAATAACAAAACTACTAAATTTTCCAGCCACTCATACCGTATGCCGATGGTAAACACAAAACATCTAGTGGGCATAAGCAATGGGAAATAACCCCTAGGAACTAGCAAGTTGTGGGACCCAGGTACCACGATTGTCGGTGAGAGTAACCATTACAAATATCCGTTCTCATACACAAGCCATTAGTAGGGAACATACCCATAACCTAGTGGTCCCCAATCATCATCATCATAGTTTTGTTAGAGTTGTAAGCGTCAACCTTGATAAGTAAAACTGAGGCCAAACCCCACAGATTCACTAGCATACTAGTACACATCCACCCACCTAGATACCTAGGATTTCCATTTGTGCTCAAACATGTTCAAAAAGAAAATTAATATAAATTTCATATGAAAATCTCATTTAAATATCATAAATTCACCAAATATCCCACATGTATACAACATAATTCACAAAAATCCACTTTTCATTCAAATTCATTTTGAAATCAGACTCACACCAAAATAGACCACAACAATTTTCACATATCTTTAACACTTCCAAAAATCCATTAAACAATTTTATAAAACCATTACAATATATTAAAACTCTCATAACATCCCACTAACTTTTACATAATACCCTTTCTACCTTTAAAATCATTTTATCATCGAACTTACACAAATGATCCAACAAACAAATTTTGCTCCAACAACACAATTTAATAAAACATTTCATAAATTTACAAAAAATTATAAAAACCTTTGACATCTTAAAACATCACTTCACATTTCAAAAACACTTAATAGCTGAACACATATACCAAATAGTACATATGTACCCTTTTACTTCTTTGTTTACCGAACTAAAACATTTACAATTTTCATAAAATGAACCCAATTGGTGTAAATATATCTATCACAGAAAACCCATTTCAAACCCCCCCCATTTATGACCAAAAAACGTAAGAATTACTATCCAAAACATAATTGGAAGCCTTATAGACATTTATAAAACCCTTTTCAATTTTTATAAAATCAACTTGAATAATACTACAAATGATCCAAATGAAAACACATATTTTCATAAAATACTCTTAGGAAGTATAACAATGTTTTACACATAAAACCTATTCAAAAACACCATTTTTAGTCCCACATGACACTAATACATTACCAAGACAGAATTAGAAGGCCAAACAAGATTTAGTAAACCGATTATATATATTATAAAATACACCCAAATAATACCCCACGAGTACCATTGGAAAACACACAATTTAAAGTTAAAATTAAACTATAAAATTAAACACTTAACCAAATCAATCATAAATAGTTTTCGCACCACACCCTACATATGATGAATATGAAAAATGTGTAAATACAGAATGAAAACTCATCAATAATTGTTTACACATGGAACCACCGACAGAAAGTGTCGAATCCCTCAAAACATAGTGTGAAACATAAACCGCACCACCAACACATCACAATGAAGATAAATCCATCCCTACACCACAATTTTTAATGAAAAAGTCAAAAAATCAAACCATAGGATCGAAACCTTTGTTCTGGACATTTTAGAACATAATGAAAGAGGGAGGAAACCCTAAGGAGAAGGAATAAATTGAAGATAGAAACACTTACTCACAATAATCTTGAATAAAACTACCCAAAATCCCCCATTATATTAATTTGAAAAAATCCAACAATTAAATGGAGGATCAAACTTGGATGATTAGATCATGTAGGAAATATAATGGGGGAAAAAGAATAACAATAGAAGGAGTTATGAAAGGATCAATTTACATATCCAAATATGGGTGATTTGTAAAATCCAGAGAAGTTTCAAACAATTTCGCGATACTATTGAGCTCCAAATTGTGCGAGGAGAGTTTTTGGGCCCTCCTTAGTTATGTGGTCAGGGGTGAGAGTTGGAATCACCGAAAAAACGTAAATATTGAATGATCTATTTAAGAATTAAAATTTATTTTTAATGTAGAAAATGGGCTTTTTGGAAGGCCCAATATCTTAAATAAAACCCCAATACACCATGATTATGGATTCATAAATGGTAAAAATTAATATGGCGGTGTTAATACATTAGGGTATGACAATTAAGAATTGGAATGGATAAAAAATTTTGAAAAATGAAAGAGTTACAAAGGATTCAAATTTTATTTTTAAATCTGGAATTAGGCTCAAGGTTTGGCCAAATTCATGAAAACTAACCCATTCCTACATAAAAGCTTGGAAACCCCCCAAAAAAGAATGAATAAAATTAAATGGAATTAAAATTTAAAATAAGTCATGTATGTGATAGGTAGGTAATAAATCGTTGTCTAACTTTAGTTGTGGGTTGGATTTTTTAGTCTTGGTCTGATGATATGGGATGTCACACTGTTTGTGTTTTATCATTTTTTTCTAGACTTTATAATTTTATAAAATTAAAAAAACGAGATAAATTACCTAAAAAACCATTTCATATATTTACCTCAAATGTTATCTCATACCTCACAATTTATCATCCAAAAATGAAATAACTCGTAATTTCCTCAAATTTGAGGATCATATAAACCCTAATGGTTGTTTATAAATATATCCAAAAAAGAAAATATAGTTATATGTAAATTAAAATATTTATATAACAATCGTAATGGATACATATAATATAAGTCTACCTATATAATCCCATCATTAATCCTTTTATGCATCTCATTATCCATGGATACAAAAAAACTATTCAATTTCTAAAATGAATACATATTCATCATATAACATTATTCACGATCCTTTATCCCTGTTATTCATGTTATTATTTTTTAATTATTTTCTACAAAAAAACTATGCATAATGTCCCATGATTCAATATTCTCACAACATGAGCTACGAAATAATCCATACATTTCATAGGTTAATTTTAGTTTCATCATCTTCAATTGGAATGACATTAGCTATTAGTAAAAGTATACTTTTATGTTACAATTGATCTCATTCATGAAAAATACTTGTAGGATATCTATTTTCTGTAACGACCATTCCCACCACATTTATAACATTCTATTGATCCACTAGAAAGAAATTCATTCACTTTCTTGCAGTCAACTGAAAACTTTCTTTTGCCATGGAATATTATTTCTTTATTACCTTTACTTCCACATATATAACACCTCCCCATACCAATGAAACATTTTCATAGGTGTTTAGTTCCACATACATTCCACATAGTCTTCGAATATATGTATCTTTATGAATATTTCCTTAACATCTGTAGGGATTCATTTCTCGCATATACTATTCCTTTGAAAAATAACCAAGGATCAAGTCATCAATCAGTACACCAGAAAGTTTGTTATGATTAACCACAAGATTCTCATTTCATCTCCCATTTCATTTGATTGCATATTCAAAAACCCCCACAGTTTCCTTCATCCATTCTTAATTTGGTTCATGTTTGATGCATCCATTTACTACAACAAAAAATGATTGTGTGAGTATATCAGTATAATAATGATATACAATCATATGAAGAGGGTAAAAACTAATATATATGTATTCATATTATCTTAAACTCATTATAATTATCTAAAATAACTATGATACATTATAATATTCTATCCATTTTATTTATATAAAAGATGTCACTTATGCTTAAATAATACCCTATCCTCTAAAGTTCTCTAAACTGGCCTCTGATTCCAACTATAAGGACTCAAACATACATAATACATAATCTTGAGTTTTGAAAAAGAATTTAATTTCATTTTCATTAATGATCTTTTCAAATTTTGAGATAGAGTGAATTTGGCCGTAATTATTGAATTATATCTAAAATATTACAAACTAGACACTTCGACTCTATCCTATTTTTATCACAACAATAAAACTATTTATAATTACAAGAATTAATTTTTTGATGAAAATACTCTTGAGTTATTCCATTATTTTAACCTTCCTTATACTCTATGAAAAAAAAAATATAAAGAATATGTCTGAGCATAAAAATAACAATAAGAGAAATACAATAAAGAAAGGGAACAATAGTCTATCAATACATACGAATTAGTGAAATCATTATTTTCACTCATAAAACATAATCTCAGTAACATACCTCATGAAATCATAAGAGTTATGAATAAATCATATAAAACATAAATAAAAAAGTTATATTGTGGAATCTATAACATATATACATTTTATCTTTCACAACCAAGTTGGGAGTAACCATCCTGGTTATTTCTTGAATACCCATAACATTATGTTCCCAAACATTTCATGAAAAATATTTATTTTATCTAAAAAATTGAATTTATTATTATATCATATCTAGAAATCATATAAGTTTCATTTAAAAAATTTATTTGAATATATAATATATGTTGATTACTAAATAAAAATCCATAAAGAGTTATATTTTTTATAAACAAAATTACTGTCTACTTAAATTGGATTTTATAAAAATACATCCATTGTATTTATTTGGTTTTTATTTATATTTATAAAATATTTGGTAACAAATGAATCATTATTTAAACATGTATCATTCTTATTTTCATAACTCTATTGATATTATTCATTCTCACCATAACAATGGATTGGGTTTAACTACCATTATAAATGATGATATTTTTATTTTATTATTTTTCGGTATAACTCAATGTTTTGTGAAACATACAATTTTAGAGAAACCCATTATTTCTTGTCTAGTATGGTATCATAAAAACCATCCCCTTTAAGATAAAATTAATATCATATTCATAAATATTAATAGAATTAAAAATGTATTATTCTATAAATATATGTGTCATTACATCAATGTTATGAAACATTTTGTCTAAACTCAGGGTTTTCTATAATTCATGATAAACTATGTATTATTTGTAACACAATACATAATTAATTTTTAATGTAACACAAGATAAAATTAGAATTTCTTGTATCTCAAGAAAAATAAAGTGATTATATTCACAAAAAATATTTATGTTGATTAATATATTTGAAAAACTAGATTTTACAAAAATTTAAGGGTGTTATATTTTACTCCCCATAAAATAAATTTGGACACTGAAATTTTAGTTGGTTATAAAAGGTTTAACATTTTAAAATTGCATCATATAATCCCGTATAATAAAAATGAACCATAAAAAATCCCTGAAAATGTTGAAGTTGGAAGTATAAATGCCAGATGATGTAACACATAACATATTGTCCACATATGAGAGAAAAGGTTGTATGTAATGACTTGTATAATGGAAAATTATAAATAATTATGGAGACTGAGTGAAATAACCCACCATAAGAAAGTGGGTTATCTGGATAAATTTATGAACTAAAAATCTATAGTCCAATTGGGCGTAAATAATCATTCATATCATAAAAATGATTATAAGGGGAAAAAATATTATTTAAAGAACCATATCTTAATGTTGATTAATTTTACTAATAAGATACAATTACTTTACCTAATTCTATTTCATAATAAAAATCTCATCTGTGAGTAGATAATTGATAAATTTACACTATATCATTTACTCTAAAAAATAAGGCTGAATACTTTGTTAATGAAACACTAATGAATCATAGTATACATAAATATTTTGATATATAATTCCATCTAACATTAGTCATCGTTACAAAAAATAGAAAAAATAGAACTTCCAATTTGGATAAATATTTATACGGTGAATTGATACAATGATATCTAAACCCCCCTACAAATTTAATCATAAACCATTCCATAAATAGTTATCAATATGAACTTCTCAAATGATTAAAATAAAAATATATAGAATGAATGACACTAAATTTATTGAATTGAATTTATTATTCATTACAATATACCACATTTTGGATCTTTAATGTCACATATCAAGAATGTAAATATATTAATGGTGTATTATATTGATTTATTTTAATAAACTGAAATACCATAATTTTTTTAAGCTGTAATTATTGCTTATTGATTAAATAAAATATAGATTATTTTAATTTTATCCGGAAATAAAAAATAGTCTAAAATCCAACATTGATAGTATAAAATAATTTTTCAATAAATCATTAATCAATTCCAAAGAAATTGATAGTATCAAATTTACTTATCCCAATACAACAAAAATATATCCAAATAAAAACATCTCAATATTTGGAACATATTATAGGTTATCTTACCTTAATAAAAAAATTATCATTTCCCTTAAAACACATTTTTTCCATCAAAACAATTTAGAATATTATTCAATGTCCTTAATGAAAGGATTTTATAAAAAATACTATTATATATTCATGTAATTAAATTATGAAATTAAAAACAAAACATGTTTATTAATCCAAAAAATCCTTAATCCAATAACTAGGATTCTTATTATTAGTCTCTAATTACTCTTCCCATCATTATTTTATTTTATTATTATCATCAACACCATTGTAACCATTACTCATTCCACAATGATGATTCTATTCACGATGTTCCCCTAGGATAACAATTTTCTTTATTTATATACATTCCACATTCAATGTGATCATCCAATGATAATATCTAAGGGATACTGATAATCACATACATTTCTAAAATGAAACATTAAAACATATCTTAGAAAATTATTAAACTAAACCCTTCTTCTACACAGATAAAAAGTCATCTCATACAATTGATACATTCTCAACATTGGTTCTTTATACATTCATGGAATAAAGAAAACTGGATCATCTATCCACAATGATTTCCATTACAGAAACACTCATTAAAATCTATCATTCATTTTTTAGCGAGTCTAAGAATGGTTAGTGTTAACTTTGATAATCATATGACATGATATCCTATTAGGAATAATAACAATATCTTTCACTTCATTTATCATTCCATTTCAATTTTCATAAGAAAATTTTCCATCACATTTCATGATAACCAATTTATATAATGATTCTACAACTATATAAAAACATGTAGAATAGTGTGAGAAATATTACTCGTATGGGGAAACAAAATGATCATCAAAATCTCTCATACAAGGACTAAATCAGGACACCTATTTTTAATCATTGAAACCTTAGGTTTATTATAGGATACTCATAGTCATCATCTATTTAAATACTTCATGTTTTTTAATGAATTTATTAATTTCCAAATCATATACCCCATTTTTGTAAAACATAGTGTCTATAAATACAAGTTGTAGGAACTATGAAATTATCAATTCAATATCAATGTAACCTTTTCTAAGATACCTCCCCTTGGTACCTCTATGGTAGATCCACATTCAATTATAGTATCCAAATTGGGATGTAATTTTCTGGAAACCAATCAGTCTATACTTTACTAATACACTATGATGTTTACATAAACTTTGACCCATCAACATACATACCCTTATATACATCATGGATATATCTCTTGAAATATCCTTAGGGATCCCACTAAATTTCTCTCATCATTGTTTCCAAAGGATAACTAAACCTTTCCTTTGATTTCATATATAGAGACTTGCGATTATAATTCAAGGATATAACATATTTTTAGATTATTGTTAATTTAATTAAATAATAACATACATATGGAAATAAATATTTTAGTTCCATTGAAAACATGGAATACAATATTATAATATACTGAATTCTGATTAATGTTTCTTATAGAGATATGAACATTAAGAACTCTTCATAGACATAGCCTACATAAAAAATTAATCCTAACCTATAGGAATGAATCATATGATATGGGGAGTTGAGATGCTTGGTAAGGGTGAACAAAAAAGATAACAATATATGATCATATGAAATCAGAAGATAAGGGTGAGGTTACATGATAATGAAAAAAACATTTAATGTTCATAATCAACCTATTGTATATCATAAATATTAGTCATGTAATAATAAGTGGTAGTTCATAATATATGAATCATAGTGATATAATTGAAAAATACACATGGGTGTATAAAATTGGAATAATATATTGATTTTATGACATATATATATAATCATGGTAATCAATTTCCATAGTATTCAATTATCATGTGCAAAACCAATAAGAAAAAAAGGGATTCTACACTTCCTAGGTAGTACAAACCACCACCCCCATTGATAGACCGTTATTCATAATGGAAGGAGCACACCCACCAAAAAATGAAAGTAATCATGTTTTACACACAATACAATTCGAGTAGTAAACATCCCTCCCTGAACTAAGTTCATTCCATTTTCTATACATGTTTTACTTAATTAGGTTCACTTCCCTTTGTAGTGTTACCTTACAAAACCAGATTCACACCCGATTCATGTTGTGTGTTATTAAACTATTTTCACTCCCCATTCCAATCATGTCGAACTTAATTTTCTTGAATCCTCATTCTAGCACTGTCTTACTGAATAGGGTTCACTAACAATTCTTATCAAGTCTATTTCAATAGATAAAAAATATTTGCTGAATTCATTTGAGGGATATATTGGTCTCACATGTATTTTGTTATCTCATAAACATAATACTTGTTTGTAACGTAACAACTATCCTTGGTTTTAACTTGACCCCAATCACATTTTAAAAACCATACATATGTGGTCCACAATATCATAAAAAATTAATCACATTAGAACCCATGATATGAAATAGATTTTCTAAAAAATTCATAATAAAATTGGAAGTGAAAATAGATAGGCTTCATAATCATTTCATCATTTCAACAAATTAGTAAATGTGAAAAAATATGTTGGTTTCAATGGTATTTTATCATGGTATGACCAATTGAAGAGAAACCAGATTCATAGAAATATTTTCATTATAAACATACACCATTCATTGAATGAATACTAATGGTATCCTTTGATCATATATTTATTAAATCATAAGTAACCAAAAATTATAAATTAATAGATGAGAAATATTTGTTATATACTACATCAAATATTTCATTAGTAAAGTAGATTTAATTTGAAATGAATTTATTTAAAACAAAAAAATAATTAAAATCATTTTCATTCAAAATAAACATGAAAATGTACAATGGGTTTTTCTAAAAGTCGTTAAAATTAGTTCTTATAAGAGAACATATTCTCAATTTGAAAAATTCTTTTATAATATTGATCACATTCAAAATTAATTTCACATTTAGATAAATTATATAATATTTAAAAATTTATTATGAAAAAATAAATTACTTTATTTGGAAATAACATTGAAAACATGTAAATAAATCATGAAATCATTAATTTATCATGATGATGGGAATTATTTTTTCATACTATTCTTGTTAAATATAAATATTATTCCAAGATATTGATATAATTATAAACAAGTATTGTTTGGAAAATGACATTAATATTCTTTTAAAATTATTTCATTATAGGTAAAAATTTGTAAAAATGTATTTAAAAATCAAAGGAAAAAATTTATTTTTTTAAAAATTATTTTAGTAGGCACTGATTTGGAAGAAAAATGATTTCCAACTGATGAGAATTAAAAAGATGACTTTTCGTTGAGAGAGAAATTTATATTAGGCATAAATCTTTTAAAAATTATATTATTAGATGAATTTTACATGAATGAAGTGGGTACAATTAAATATATGAGTTTCTTGAGAGTTGGATTATAATAATTTATCAACATATACATAATTATATACAATTTGGATAAATGATGTGATTATAACATTAAATAATTACAATGTTGATAACATTGAA
This sequence comes from Viscum album, assembly GCA_963277665.1. Taxonomy (NCBI): domain Eukaryota; kingdom Viridiplantae; phylum Streptophyta; class Magnoliopsida; order Santalales; family Viscaceae; genus Viscum; species Viscum album. Next base: position 2,100,572,644 of record OY728140.1, on the reverse strand, counting down.
TCATGAGCCCCATGAAGGTATAAAATAAAATTCAACATAAAAATAATGAGGAATAAAAATTCATATAATACATGTAAAAGGGTCAATATATAGTCCCTTTGATATAATATTTGCACATAACATAACATACATGTAAATGAAGGAAAATGAGTTAAAACCCTTTACTACTTGGTATACATCTTGTACTTATTGCTGGATACATTTCTTGAAGTGGTAGGTCATGCTGGGAGATTTTACATGTCATGAATGGTGGTTACATCTTATCATTGTTGAGAATGGTGGTTTCTAACATGAGACGTCATGTTTTTCGGCAAAACTTATCCAACTTGGACTACATGTCATGACCCTTGGGTACATTTCATTACTAGGACCACGCCCATTTTATGTCCTACATCTAGTTGTTTATGTAATGTCCCAGATTATCCATGTATTATTTTAATATTATATGGGAATTAATTAGAGACCAGACTCTGAGGCGGCATACGGTTCCGAGGCCCGATGAGCCCGGAACAAATGGTTGAATTTAATTTAATAATTAACAAAACGCGCGCGTGTGGTTTTCCGGAAAAGAGGAATAACTCCTAAACAAGTGCTCGAATCAAAAATCAGAGGGCACCATTGCATTCAGAACAATGTTTTTACTTTAGGCGAGGCCTAACATCGGCCGACACAGGTCGGTAGTAAAATATGGTTTTTGGGCGCAACCGTAATAAAATATTTAATTAAATCTTTTATTTGAATCTTTTTTGCAGTGAAATATCTCATTCCTTTTTTTAAAAAAAAGATTTTGCATGGGATCAGGGTTACTTTTCTCATATCCCTGAAATCCCCTGGTGGCTTTGGATAGATCTGGAGAAAACATCCCAACGCGGTGATGGTGTTCTTGAAGAGCTTCATCAGTGATGACGACGCAACAACTGGATCTTCAACAAAGAACGTCGCAGATCCAGGTAGGATGTTTGTTGTGATTTTTCCTTCCCTGCTTTTGATTTCCACGATGAACGCAGACTAATCCATGAATAGATTAGCTCGCGGGTCGATCGTTATTATAGGACAGGTTCATGAGAGGATTTGAGGCATTGATTCTTGAGATTGTTTTGGTTTTCAATCTAACGGTGGAAAACCTTGATCGTCACGAACAACGATCGAGGTTCGCCCCTCTTGTTGATTCTTGTTTTTCCCCCTCACGTTCTTCGCTGCATTCTAAATGTTTTTGGAGGAAATATATTTTTTCACATTCGTTTTTTGACCAACGATTCGAGATCAAAGAACCAACGTCAAGGTGACCTAACGAAGGTGTGACGGCGACGACGGCAGATGAATCGATGCGGTTCGGAAGTTCCCATTCTTCGAGCATTTTCGTACGGATTGATCGGAATGAATTTTCAGGGCCGATCAAAAGCCCAAAACCGACGGAATCAGTTTCCTAGGGGCGGGATGACCCCAAATCTGGAGTTTTATGGTGATCGGTCGATTGGATGAAGATCCGGAGGATTAGCCGAAGCGCAGAGAGGAAGACGATGATTCTGGAATTTTCCCGACTACACGACGTGTAGTATGGGCTACTCGGCATGTGTTAGTCAGGGGGAATGAATGGCATGTACTCCGAGAGTACACAGACACGTGCATGGTACACAGCCAAGGACATGCCGTGTATACCCCTCCCTGGCCAGACTTGGCCAGATACACGGGATACCCCTTGTACTGGTACACGAGTAGGCGACACGGACACAGACAAAGGCCGTGTACGGGCTCATGGCCAGTGTACACGGAGCGAGCCCAGGTGCTCAAACACGGCGTGTGATTCTTCTACATGTCGTGTAGTTTCTTTCTATCTGACAAGTCGAATGACATGTGACTGTTACACGAGCAATACTCGGGGTTAAGGAACATGGTGTGTACCTTTTCTACATGCCGTGTAGTTTGGTTTTACACGACTTGAACGAATGACACGGTCCATTTTCACGTGCAGTACCTAGGGTCAAGGAGCATGGCGTGTAACCATACTACACACCGTGTAACCTTTTCTGGTTGACTTTATCCACTTGTCTTCTAGTACTTAGACTAGTTCTCTTAGGGTTCGTACCCTTGGTCGTTTCCCTGAAGGTTCCAGTATCATGTCCTTTACACATGAGTATGCTCCCTTCAATAGAACTCACTAAATAGAGTTATTGGAATCCCCTCAGTGAGACTTAGATTCGAATCCTCTATTCGTTCCTGGAACCCTAGGTAGAGTTCTTGGTATCTACATGAACAAATTTACCCAGGTGCCGATCCTCTGCTTAGAGGATTATCTCAGACTGAGTTGTCAGAATCACCCCATGAATTGGTTGTGATCCTTATCTGAGAATCATGTTCTCAAGGTTCTTGTGGAGTGTGTTCTCCTAGAACGAGTACTTCATACCTCTCTCTTCAGACCTAAGAGTGTGTTCTCCCGGTTGCATGCTTAATGGGATCTTCGTGCTGGATCCTAGTGGTGGTATTCGTGATGGTCGATTGTGCATAAGTATATCTGGATATTCTTGTGTTATGTTATTTAGACATATACTATGTGGAGCTTACTGTATCTTTCCTTTGTGGTATTTTCCCTTGTTGTATTTCCTTTGTGGTTTCGGGGTGTCCTATTGGGTATTGTTATACTGACCCCTGCACGGGCTTTTCCCACACGTGTCATGTCTTTTGTAGACGAGAAAGCCTATGACAGGATTCTAGGAAGACCAGGACCGGACAGTACTCAGTGAGATTAGACAGGCTGAGGTGTGTTCCTACGGCTAGAAACTACAGTCCCCGCACCTTTCTTATAGGTTACACTTTGTTAGAGACGTTATTTTTGGTGGGCTTGTACTTTTGGCCCAGGGTTTTACACTTTCTGTAATTTAATTTCTTGTCATACTCTGTTGGTTGGGTTTTAGTGTATGCATGCATCCTTTACATTTTTAGTAGTTTTTACTTTTCATCTTTGTGAGCCTCGAGATGTGTGTGCATGTGTACAGTTTTATAGGCAATGCCTCCTATGTAAGTAGATTTCCTACACAGTGCTAGTCACCTTCCCCTGGCCTATTGGAGGTGGGCTTGGGGTGTTGTGGCTCGGGCCCCACTAGGAAGAGTCATGAAAAAGTGGTATCAGAGGTGGTCGGTTATACCTTAGGACCGAGAGTCTGTGAGTTGGTTTGGGGAAACAGTGTTAAGTGACTCGAGTTCGGCTTTCAGGCCAGGGACCCCAGTATTGGTACGAGCGGCCGACGTATCCACACACGAGGACTCTAATAACATTATTTTCGACTCAAAACATGAGAACACTAGTTGCATGGAGAATAATTGTACATGCATCATATAGGAATGGGTTGTGGTTTCTATATCCTTTTTGAGTCAGCTCTCCAGATATACTCACTGACTAAGATACATCTTGTTTCCTTATAGGATGCCTCTGCGACGCGCACCCGCTAGGATCCAGCAGCTCTATCATGAGGATGGCCCCCTAAGTGATGAATCTTTGATACAAGGATGAGATCCCCCAGTTTTACCACCAGGTGGTGTGCCAGTTATCCCGCCACCTGTGGAGCAGTTTTTAGTGCCTGTTGTATGAGAGGAGGAGGAGCGCAGGCTGAGCGCACTCCACGAGTTTCAGAGATAGAGACCCCTCAGGTTTCATGGTGTGCATGACCCTCAGGCAGAAGAGGACCGGATTAAGGTGGTGGCGAGAGTCTACTATTTGGTCCAGACACCAGAAGACCAAATGATGATCCTGGCAGCAAGCCTTCTGCAGGGCTCGGCAGGACGATGGTGGATTTTGGTTATCCAGAATCATGACGAGGTGACATTCGCATGGTCGGAGTTTGAGCATCTCTTCCGAGAGGATTTTTCACCGGTCACCCTAAGAGAGGTACACATACAAGAGCTTCTTCATCTTCAGTAGGGAACAATGATGGTGGATGACTATTCGTTGAGGTTTACCGACCTCTCACGGTACTCGATGGACATGGTCAGAGATCAGTACATCAGATCTCGGACTATCGAGCGGGGCTTCGACAGAGATATCCGATCTAGCATCATCCCTATGAGCATTCCTACTTATGTTGGGGTGCTCGAGTGGGATTTGGTGGCCGAGGGATTCATGGAAGAGGCTAGACAGCTGACATATGTTAGTAGTCGGCGAGCTGGAGCAGAGACCTCGGCAGCAGGGAGCCGACGTCTGGGACCCAGGTGTGGGAGATGTTTTTAGAGGAGATCCCAGGATAGGGGATCTACCGTACAAGGTTCGCAGGGTGCATCCATCCAGCCTTGAGAGAGACGATGCTACTCATGTTATGGTAGGGGACATCTTGCTCGGGATTGTCCGACCCACCTTACTACTGACACATGAGAAGTGGATGGACCACCAAGGAAGAGGCAACGTGTGGGGCAGGTAGATCTGCGGGGCGTCAGACGTGGAAGGGGAGCTGGGAGAGCAAGCGGAGGTGGTCGGCGTTTTGATCTTTTACAACCACCACCCCTGGAGGTCCACTACAAGTTCAGGGAGCTGGTGGACAGAGGCAGGGACAACTGCATGTGGTATTGACATACAACCCAGGTACTCCTGGAATGATTATATGTATTATTTGTGTCCTTTATACCTTGGTTGCCGTATCAATAGACACTAGTGCAAGTCATTCCTTTCTGGCTGCTTATCTTGTTCGAGACCTTGAGATTCCAGTTGAGTTGTTGACTCGACCCCTATGCTTAGAAACCCCAACTGGAGAAGATTCAGAGATCACACACCTCTGTAGATAGTGTGACCTGACCCTTGGAGGCAATAGTTTCAGTTGGAACCTCTTGGTGGTATCATTGAGGCCTTACGATGTCATTCTTGGTATGGATTGACTATCCACAGTTCATACCCAGATCGACTATTTTAGGTGAAGGGTGAGGTGTGTCCTCAGTGATGGAATGCAGTTCTCTTTTTTCGGTGAGAGAGAGACCCAGGCAGCACAGGATGACTCCTGCATGGGAGGGCACAACCGATTTCACATCAGTTGGCTAGCCTAGCCCTTGGCGCAACAGATGCTACCAGTTTCCAGTTTCCAGCAGTAGTGGATGAGTATGAGGACATCTTTTCGGTGGATGTCCCGGGGCTACCTCCCCATCGGGAGATAGATTTCTTCTTTGAGTTGAAACCCGAGACGACACCGATATCATCATCAACATATCAGATGGCTCCTGCAGAGCTTCGTGAGCTGAGGGTGCAGCTGGATGACTTGCAGAAGAAGGTAATTGTGAGACCCAGAATTTCACCCTAGGCGGCCCCAGTGCTGTTTTCTACGAAGGAAGATAGAAGCATGAGGCTATGTGTGGATTACCGGCGCTTAAATCGGGTGACCGTAAAGAACCAGTATCCCCTACAGAGGATCAATGACCACTTCAACCAGTTGAGAGGGGCACGATGGTTCTCGAAGGTTTATCTATGATTAGGCTATCACTATTTTCAAGTACGGGAAGGGGATATACCGAAGATAGATTTCAGATGTCGCTACGGTCACCATGAGTACTTGGTGATTCCCTTCAGCATGAAGAGCGCCTCGGTGGTGTTCATGGGGCTCATGAACCGGATCATTTAGCCCTATCTAGACTGGTTTGTAGTGGTCTTCATCAATGATATCCTTGTGTACTCTGTATCCGAGGAGGAGCATGCGAGACACCTAAGGATGGTTCTCGACACAATCCAAGAGCACCATTTGTATGGGAAACTCTCAAAGTGTCAGTTATGGTTATAAGAGGTCCACTTTCTGGGACATGTTATCTCGGAATATGGTGTAGTAGTGGACCCAGCCAAGGTGGAGGTAGTGCTAGCATGGGAGCCACCCCGTAGTGTGACAGAGGTGCGGAGTTTCCTTGGGTTGGCAGGCTACTATCGTGGATTCATTCTTGATTTTTTCAAGATTGCAGCACCCATGACCTCATTGACGCGAAAGGGGAAGACTTTCGTGTGGACTGAGAGATGCCAGCAGGCTTTCCAGTAGTTGATACAGAGTTTGACGAGTGCCCTGATCATGAGATTACCGAATTAGGGTGTCGAGTACGCAGTATTTTGCGATGCATCAGGAAACGAGCTTGGTTGTGACCTGATGTAGAGGCAAGCGGTGATTGCCTATGGCTCGCATTAGTTAAGGCCACACGAGAAGAACTACGTGACCCATGATATTGAGTTGGCAGCGGTAGTCATCGCATGGAAGATGTGGCGGCACTACCTGATGGGCGAGCAGTTTACCATCTACTCTAATCACAAGAGTCTCAGATATATCTTTCTCAGAAGGATCTGAATTTGAGACAGAGGCGATGGATTGAGTTCCTCCAGGATTACGACTTTGAGATTGTTTATACTCCTAGTAAGGGGAATGTAGTGGCTGATTCTCTCAGCAGGAAATGCTGTTCGCAGTTGCTGGATGACGTGACAAGGCAGTTGACCTCCTTATAGTTATCCTTCGTGGATGGAGATGAGGGAGCTTACCTTCAATTGATTGTTGTTACCCCTCCACTCTTATAGTGATTTAGAGAAGCACAATCTGAGGATCCTAGCTATGAGACTCTACGTGCTCAGATATCCACAGGTTTTGCGTCTGATGGATTTTCAGAAGATAGGGAGCACATTTTTCTTTAAAAAGGGTGTACATAAGTACCAGTGACGTTGCAGGAGGAGGTTCTAAGGGAGTTCAATAAATCTCCTTTAGCAGTGCATCCAGGCGTGGAAAAGATGTATCAGGACCTCCGATGTCGGTTCTGGTGGCCAGGAATGAAGAAGTGTGTGGTAGAGTTTTTTTCATGGTGCCTTACATGTTAGCAAGTAATGGCTGAACACCATGTGCCAGTGGGTTTGACTCAGCCCCTAGAGGTTCCAGAGAGGATGTGGCATTATATATCTATTTACTTCGTGATGGGTCTACCACGTACGTCCAGGGTACATGATTCCATCTTAGTGATCATTGATCGACTCACCATGTCGGCCCACTTCCTAGCCATATGGGAGCAGAGTTCAGTGGAGTGCTTGGGACACCTCTATATAAAAGAGATAGTCCGACTTCATGGAATTCCATCCACGATTGTCTCAGATCATGATGCTCGTTTCACATCCCGATTGTGGTTTTGGGACTCAGTTACGCTTGAGCACATCATTTCATCCCCAGACTGATGGTCATACAGTGCGGACCATCTAGGTCCTAGAGGATATGCTTTGAGATTGCATACTTGACTTCGGACATAGCTGGGAGGATCACCTACCACTGGTGGAATTCGCTTATAACAACATTTATCATTCCACTATTTGTATGGAACCATTCGAGGCTCTGTACGAGCGACCCTGCAGATCACCACTTTGCTGAACTGTCCCAGGAGAGTCAGCACTCATGGGCCCATAGATGGTGCGAGCTACTATAGAGAAGGTGTAGTTCATCCAGGAGCGGATGAAGACTGCACAGAGTCAGCAAAATTCTTATACTAACAGGAGGCAGAGGCCCTTGGAGTTCGAGGAGGGAGACCATGTGTTCCTTCGGGTCTCACCTCGATAGGGATTGCAGAGATTTGGCCGAGGTTGCAAGATATCTCCAAGGTTCATTGGCCCTTTCCAGATTCTGAGTAGAGTTGGCGAGGTAGCATACCGCTTGTCTTTACATCCTCAGATGGACTGGGTACACAACGTCTTCCATGTGTCGTAGCTACAGAAGTACGTGCATGATCCATCACACATTATCGACTAGGGCGAGCTGGAAATCGATGATGGAGCGAAATTTGCTGAGTACCTTGTGGAGATCGACTATCGACAGGAGAAGATACTTCATGGGCGAGCTATTCCCTTGGTGCATTTCTGGTGGGAGCACAGGAATCTCTGGGAGTGTACGTGGGAGAGGGAGGCTCAGATTCGCGTGCAATACCGACATATTTTTTAGTAGCATTTGTTTTGTCTTTTCAGGGACGTAAAACCCCTAAGGTGGGTGTGATGTAATGTCCCGGATTTTTCCATGTATTATTTTAATACTATATGGGAGTTAATTCGAGACCAGGCTCTGAGACGGCATGCAGTTCTGAGGCCCGATGAGCCCGGAACAAATGTTTGAAATTAATCTAATAATTAAATAAACGCGCATGCGCATTTTTCCTAAAAACTGGGATTAAATCCTAAACGGGTGCTCAGATAAAAAAACTGAGGGCACCATTGCGTTCAGAACAACGTTTTTACTTTAGGCGAGGCCTAACATTGTTCGGTGCAGGTCGGTTGAAAAATCTAGTTTTTGTACGTAACCGTAATAAAATATTTAATTAAAATATTTTAATTAAATATTTGTTGCAGCAAAATATCTCATTCCATTTTTAAAAAAAGAATTCGCAGGGGATTAGGGTTACTTTTCTCATAACCCTAAATTCCCCTGGAGACTATTGAGAGCTCTGGAGAAAACCTCCCAATGCAGTGACAATGTTCTTGATGAGCTTCGCCAGCGACGACGACGCGACGACCGGATCTTCGCCATCAAACTCCATGCATCCAGGTAGGATGTTTTTTGTGATTTTTTCTTCCACTTTTTTGATTTCCACAACACACACAGACTAATCCACGAACAGATTAGCCAGTGGGTAGATTGTTTTTGTGGGACGGGTTCATACGGGGATTTGAGGCTTTGATTCTTGAGATTGTTTTGGTTTTCAATCTAATAGAAGAAAACCCGGATCGTCATGAACAACGATCACGGTTCGCCCCACTTGTTGATTCTTGTTTCCCCCCTCGCGTTCTTCATTGAGTTCTACACATTTTTTGGAGGAAATTGATCGTTGCACATTTTTTTTGTTGACGCAACGATCCGGGATCAAAGATCCAATGTCAAGGCGACATAACGGAGGTGAGACAGCAACGACGACGGATGAATAAATGTTGTTCAGAAGTTCTCATTCTTCGAGCATTTTTGTGCGGATTGATCGGGATGCATTTCAAGGGCCGATCGAACGCCGAAAACCAACGGAATTGGTTTCTCAGGGGCAGGACGACCCCAAATCCGGTGTTTCGTGATGATCGGGTGGTTGGATCATGATCCGGAGGACTAGCCGAAGCACGTGGAGGAAGACGACGATTCTAGAATTTTCCCGACTACACGCCGTGTAGTATGGGATAAACGGCGTGTGTTCATCGGCGGGATTTCATGGCATGCACTCCGAGAGTACCCGAACACTGGCATGGTACATGGCCAAGGACATGTCGTGTATACCCCTCCCCATCAAGACCCGGCCAGATACATGGGATTCCCCGTGTACTGGTATATGGGTAGGTGACACAGACACATACAGAGGCCATGTACGGGCATATGGCCAGTGTACATGGACAAGCCCAGGTGCTCGGACACGGCGTGTGATTATTCTACGTGCCTTGTTGTTGCTTTCTATCAGACAAGTCGAATGACATGGGCCGGTTACACAAGCAGTACCCGGGGTCAAGGAACACGACGTGTACCTTTTCTACACGCCGTGTAGTTTGGTTCTACATGGCTTAAACGAATGACATGGGCCGTTTTCACGGGTAGTACCCGAGGTCAAGGATCACGGCATGTAACTATACTACACACCGTGTAACCTTTTATAGTTTACTTGAGCCACTTGTCTTCTGTGACTTAGACTAGTTCTCATAGGGTTTGTACCCTTGGTCATTTCCCTGAAGGTTCCAATATTATTTCCTTTACAGAAGAGTATGATCCCTTTAACAGAACTCCCTGAATAGATTTGTTGTAATCCCCTCTACGAGACATAGAGATGGATCCTATGTTCTTTCCTGGGACCCTAGGTAGAGTTCTTGGTAACGACGAGACCAACTTTAACTAGGTGTTGATCCTCTGCTTAGTGGATTAGATTAGACTGAGGTGTCGGAATCACCCCATGACTTTTTTGTGATCATCATTTGAGCATAATTTTCTCAAGGTACTTGTGGAGTGTTTTCTCCCAGAATGAGTACGTCGTACCTCTCTCTTCATACATAGGATTGTGTTCTCCCTGTTGCATGCTTAGTGGAATCTTAGCGCCGGATCCTAGTGTTGGTATTCACGATGGTCGATTGTGATGAGTATATCTGGATATTCTTGTGGTATTTTCTTTAGACATATACTATGTGGAGCTGACTGTTTCTTTCTTTTGTGGTATTTTTCTTTGTTGAATTTCCTTTTTGGTTTTGGGGTGTCCTACTGGGTATTGTTATACTCACCCCAGCAGGAGACACAGACACAGACATAGGCCGTGTACAGGCACATGGCCAGTGTACACAGAGCGAGCCCAGGTGCTCGAACATGGCGTGTGATTCTTCTACATGCCATGTAGTTTCTTTCTATCCAACAAGTCGAATGACATGGGACGGTTACACGGGAAGTACTCGGGGTTAAGGAGCACATTGTGTACCTTTTCTACATGCAGTGTAGTTTGGTTTTACACGACTTGAATGAATGACACAGGCAATTTTCACATGCAGTACCCAAGGTCAAGGAGCATGGCGTGTAACCATACTACACACCGTGTAACCTTTTATAGTTGACTTGAGCCACTTTTATTCTAGTACTTAGACTAGTTCTCTTAGTGTTCGTACCCTTGGACGTTTCCCAAAAGGTTCCGGTATCATTTCCTTTACACAAGAGTATGAGCCCTTCAGTTGAACTCACTGAATAGAGTTGTTGGAATCCCCTCGGTGAGACCTAGATCTGGAACCTCTATTCATTCCTGGAACCCTAGGTACAGTTCTTGGTATCTACATGAACAAATTTACCCAGGTGTCGATCCTCTTCTTAGAGGATTATCTCAGACTGAGTTGTCAGAATCACCCCATGAATTGGTTGTGATCCTCATCTGAGAATCATGTTCTCAAGGTACTTGTGGAGTGTGTTCTCCTAGAACGAGTACTTCATACCTCTTTCTTCAGACCTAGGAGTGTGTTCTCCCAGTTGCATGCTTAATGGGATCTTCGTGCAAGATCCTAGTGGTGGTATTCGCGATGGTCGATTGTGCATGAGTATATCTGGATATTCTTGTGGTATGTTCTTTAGACATATACTGTGTGGAGCGGACTGTATCTTTCCTTTGTGGTATTTTCCCATGTGATTTTGGGGTGCCCTACTGGGTATTGATATACTAACCCCTGCACGGGCTTTGCCCACACATGTCGTGTCTTGTGCAGATGAGCAAGCCTTTGACAGGATTCTAGGTGGACCAGGACTGGACGGTACTCATTGAGATTAGACAGGCTGAGGTATGTTCCTACGGCTACAAACTACTATCCTCGCACCATTCTTACAAGTTGGACTTTTTTAGAGACATTATTTTTGGTGGGATTGTACTTTTGGACCAGGGTTTTACACTTTCTGTAAATTACTTTCCTGTCATACTCTGTTGGTTGGGTTTTAGTGTATGCATGGATCCTTTAAATTTTTAGTAGTTTTTACTTTTCATCTTTGTGAGCCTCAAGATGTGTGTGCATGTGTATAGGTTTATCGGAAATGCCTCCCATGTTAGTAGCATTCCTACATGGTTCTATTCACCATACCCTGGCCTATTAGAGGTGGGCTTGGGGAGTTGTGGCTCAGGCCCCACTGGGACGAGTCATGACAAAGTTGTATGAGAGGTGGTCGGTTCTACCTTAGGACCGAGAGTCTGTGAGTTGGTTTGGGGAAACAGTGTTTAGTGACTCGAGTTCGGATTTCAGGCCAGGGACCCCCAGTGTTGGTATGAGCGGCCGACGTATCCATACACGAGGACTCTAATAACATACTTTTCGACTAAGAACATGAGAACAGTAGTTGTAGGGAAAATAATTGTACATGCATCATATAGGAATGGGTTGTGGTTTCCATGTCCTTTTTGAGTCAGCTCTCCAGATATACTCACTGACTAAGATACATCTTGTTTCCTTATAGGATTCCTCCACAACGTGCACCCACTAGGATCCAGCAGCTTGATCACGAGGATGACACCCTAAGTGATGAATCTTGGATACAAGGACGAGATCCCCTAGTTTTACAACTAGGTGGTGTGCCAGTTATCCCGCCACCTATGGAGCAGTGTTTAGTGCCTCCTGTACCAGTGGAGGAGGAGTGCAGGCCGAGCGCACTCCACAAGTTTCAGAGACAGAGACCCCTCAGGTTTCATGGAGAGCCTGACCCTCAGGCAGCAGAGGACTGGCTTGAGGTGGTGGCCAGAGTCTAATGTTTGGTCAGGACACCAGCAGACCAAATGGTGATCCTGGCAGCAAGCCTTCTGTAGGGCTCTGCAGGATGTTGATGGAGTTTGGTTATCCAGAATCATGATGAGGCGGCACTCTCTTGGTTGGAGTTTGAGCATCTCTTCCGAGAGGATTTTTCACTGGTCACCCTGAGAGAGGTACACATATAAGAGCTTCTTCAGCTTCAGCAGGGAACCATGACGGTGGATGACTATTCGTCGAGGTTTACCGACCTCTCACGGTACTCAATGGGAATGTTCATAGATCAGTACATCAGATCTTGGACATTCGAGCAGGGCTTGTGCAGTGATATCTGAGCTAGCATAATCCCTATGAGCATTCCTACTTATGTTGGGGTGCTCAAGCGGGCTTTGGTGTCCGAGAGATTCATGGTAGTGGAGAGACAGCCGACAGATGTTAGTAGTCAGCGAGCTGGAGCAGAGACCTCGACAGCATGGAGCCGACGTCTGGGACCCAGGTGTGGGAGACGTTTTCAGAGGAGATCCAAGGATAGGGGATCTACCGTACAGGGTTCTCAGGGTGCATCCAGCCAGCCTCGATAGAGACGATGCAAATCATGTTATGGTAGGTGACATCTTTCTTGGGATTTTCTTACCCACTTTACTACTGACAGAGGAGTAGTGGATGGACCACCGAGGAAGAGGTAACGTGTGGAGCAGGTAGATCTACAAGGCGGAAGACGTGGAAGGGGAGCTGGGAGAGCAGGCAGAGGTGGTCGGGGTTTTGATCTATTAGCACCACCACCCCCAGGAGGTCCACCCCATGCTCAGGGAGCTGGTGGATAGAGGCAGGGACAGTTGAAGGTGGTAGAGACTTACGACCCAAGTACTCCTGGAATGATTATAGGTATTATCTATGTCTTTTCTACCTTGGATGCCATATCGATAGACACTGGTGCAAGTAATTCCTTTTTTGATGCTTATCCTGTTCGAGACCTTGAGATTCCTGTTGAGTTTTTGGCTCGACCCCTACACTGAGAAACACCAATTGGAGAAGATTCAGAGATCACACACCTCTGTAGATAGTGTGACCTGACCCTTGGAGGTGAGAGTTTCAGTTGGAACCTCATGATGGTACCGTCGAGGCCTTACGATGTCATTCATGGTATGGATTTACTATCCACAGTTCATGCCCAGATCGACTGTTTTAGGTGAAGGGTGCGGTGTGTCCTCAGTGATGGAATACTGTTCTCTTTTGTCGGTGAGAGAGAGACCCAAGCAGCGCAGGATGACTCCTGCATGGGTGGTAACAACCGATTTCTTATCAGTTGGATAGCCTAGCCCTTGGCGTAGTAGAGTCTACGAGTTTCCAGTTTCCAACAGTAGTGGCTGAGTATAAGGACATCTTTCCAAAGGATGTCCTCGGGCTACCTCCCCATCGGGAGATAGATTTTTGCTTTGAGTTGCAACCCGAGATGGAACTGATATCATCATGAACATATCGGATGTCTCCTGCAGAGCTTCGTGAGCTGAGGGTGTAGCTGGACGACATTTAGAAGAAGGGAACTGTGAGACCCAGCGTTTCACCCTAGGCAGCCACAGTGCTATTTTCCAAGAAGGAAGACAGGATCATGAGGATATGTGTGGATTACCGGCACTTGAATCAGGTGACCGTAATGAAGTGGTATCCCCTACAGAGGATCGATGTCCACTTCAACCAGTTGAGAGGGGCACGATGGTTCTCGAAGGTTGATCTATGATTAGGCTATAACTAGTTGAGAGTACGGGAAGAGGATATACATAAGACAGATTTCAGATGTCGATATGGTCACCATGAGTACATGGTGATGCCCTTCGGCATGACGAACGCCCCTGTGGTGTTCGTGGGGCTCATGAACCAGATCTTTCAGCCCTATCTAGACCGGTTTGTAGTGGTCTTCATCAATGATATCCTTGTGTACTCTGTGTCTGAAGGAGGAGCACACGAGACACCTAAGGATGGTTCTGGACACAATCCAAGAGCACCAGTTGTATGGGAAACTCTCAAAGTGTCAGTTCTGGATTTAAGAGGTCCACTTTCTGGGACACGTTATCTCGGAATATGGTGTAGTAGTGGACCCAACCAAGATGGAGGTAGTGCTAGCATGGGAGCCACCCTGTAGCATGATAGAGGTGCGCAATTTCCTTGGGCTGGAAAGCTACTATCAGGGATTCATTCTTGATTTTTTCAGGATTGCAGCACCCATGACATCTTTGACGTGAAAGGGGAAGACTTTCGTGTGGACCGAGAGATGCTAGTAGTCTTTCTAGAAGTTGATACAGAGTTTGAAGAGCGCCCTGATCTTGAGATTACCGAAGGAGGGTGTCGAGTACGTAGTGTTCTGTGATGCATCAGGAAACAAGCTTGATTTTGTTCTGATGTAGACGCAAGCGGTGATTGCCTATGGCTCGTGTTAGTTAAGGCCACACGAGATGAACACCGCGTCCCATGATATTGAGTTGGCAGTGGTAGTTTTCGCATTGAAGATGAGGTGGCACTACCTGATGGTCGAGCAGTTGACCATCTACTGTAATCACATGAGTCTCAGATATATCTTTTCTCAGAAGGATCTGAATTTGAGATAGAGGTGATGGCTTGAGTTCCTCCAGGATTACGACTTTGAGATCATTTATACTCCTGGTAAGGGGAACGTAGTGACAGATTCTCTCAGCACGAAATCCAGTTCGCAGTTGCTAGATGACGTGACAAGGCATTTGACCTCCTTACAGTTATCCTTCGTGGATGGAGATGAGGGAGCTTACCTTCAATCGATGTTGTTACCCCTCCACTCATACTGTCAGTTAGAGAAACACAATGTGAGGATGCTAGCTGTGAGACTCTACGTGCTCAGATATCCACAGGTGTTGCGTTTGATGGATTTTCAGAAGTTGGGGAGCCCATTTTTCTTTAAAATTGGTGTACATTAGTACCAGTGACGTTGAAGGATGAGGTTTTGAGGGATTTATATACATCTCCTTTGGAAGTGCATCCAGGCGTGGAAAAGATGTATCGGGACCTCCGATGTCAGTTCTGGTGGCCTGGAATGAAGAAGTGTGTGGCAGAGTTTGTTTCATGGTGCCTTACATGTTAGCAAGTAATGGTTGCGCACCAGGTGCCAGCGGGTTTGAATCATCCCCTTGAGGTTCCAGAGTGGATGTGGGATGAGATATCCATTTACTTCATGATGGGTCTACCACGTACGTCCAGGGGACACGATACCATCTGGATGATCATTGATCGACTCACCATGTCGGCCCAGTTCCTAGCCATACGGGAGCAGAGTTCGGTGGAGTGATTGGAACACCTCTATGTACAAGAGATAGTACAACTTCATGGAGTGTCATCCACGATCATCTCAGATCATGATGCTCTTTTCATATCCCGATTATGGTTTTGGGACTCAGTTATGCTTGAGCACAACATTTCATCCCCAGACTGATGGTCAGACAGTGCAGACCATCTAGGTCCTAGAGGATATGATTTGAGCTTTTATACTTGACTTCGGTCATAGTTGGGAGGATCACCTACCACTAGTGGAATTCTATTATAATAGCAGTTATCATTCCACTATTTTTATGGCACCATTCGAGGCTCTGTACGGGCGACCCTGCAGATCACCACATTGCTGAACTGACCTAGGAGAGTCAGCACTCATGGGCCCTAAGATGGTGAGAGATACTACAGAGAAGGTGCAGTTCATCCAGGAGCGGATGAAGACTGCACAGAGTCAGGAAAATTCTTATGCTGATAGGAGGCAGAGGCCCTTGGAGTTTGAGGAGGGAGAACATGTGTTCCTTCGGTTCTCACCTCGATGGGGATTGTAGAGATTTGGCCTAGGTGGAAAGATATCTCCAAGGTTTGTTGGACCTTTACAAATTCTGAGTAGAGTTGGTGAGGTATCATATCGCTTGGATCTACCAACTCAGATGGACCGGGTACACAACGTCTTCCATGTGTCATAGCTAAAGAAGTACATGCATGATCCATTACATGTTATCGACTGGGGAGAGCTGGACATCAATGATGGAGCGACCTTTATTGAGTACCTAGTTGAGATCGAGTATCTATAGGAGAAGATACTTAGTGGGCGAGCTATTCCCTTGGTGCGTGTCTGGTGGGTGCTCGAGAATCTCCGGGAGAGTACGTGGGAGCAGGAGGCTCAGATTCGCATGCAATACCCACATATTTTTTAGTAGCATTTGTTTTGGCTTTTCAGGGACTTAAAACCCATAAGTTGGGTGTGATGTAATGTCCCGGATTTTTCCATGTATTATTTTAATACTATATGGGAGTTAAATTGAGACCAGGCTCTGAGGCGGCATGTGGTTCTGAGGCCCGGTGAGCCCGGAACAAATGTTTGAAATTAATTTAATAATTAAATAAACGTGCACGTTCGTTTTTCCTAAAAAAGGGGAATAAATCATAAATGGGTACTCAGATCAAAAATCTGAAGGCACCATTGCGTTCAGAACAACGTTTTTTTACTTTAGGTGAGGCCTAACATTGGTCGGCACAGGTCCGTAGTAAAATCTGGTTTTTGTACATTACCGTAATAAAATATTTAATTATAATATTTTATTTAAATATTTGTTGTAGTAAAATATCTCTTTCCATTTTTAAAAAGAGATTTCATAGGGGATCAGGGTTACTTTTCTCATAACCCTAAATTCCCCTGGAGACTCTTGAGAGCTCTGGAGAAAACCTCCCAACGCGGTGACAATGTTCTTGACGAGCTTCGCCAGCAACGACGACACGACGACCAGATGTTCACCATCAAACGCCACGGATCCAGGTAGGATGTTTTTTGTGATTTTTCCTTCCTCATTTTTGATTTCCACAACACACACGGACTAATCCATGAACAGATTAGCTCATGGGTAGATTGTTTTTGTTGGACCAGTTCATGCGGGGATTTGAGGCTTTGATTCTTGAGATTGTTTTGGTTTTCAATCTAACGGCGGCAAACCCGGATCATCACGAACAACGATCGAGGTTCGCTGCTCTTGTTCATTCTTGTTTCCCCCATCGCATTCTTCATTGAGTTCATCACATTTTTTTAGGAAATCGATCGTTGCACATTTTTTTGTTGATGCAACAATCCGAGATCAAAGATCCAATGTCAAGGCGACATAACGGAGGTGCCACAACAATGACGACGGATGAATCGATGCAGTTCAGAAGTTCTCGTTCTTCGATCATTTTTGTGCACATTGATCGGGATGCATTTCAAGGGCCGATTGAAAGCTGAAAACTGAGGGAATTGGTTTCATAGGGGCAGGACGACCCCAAATACGGAGTTTCGTGATGATCGGGTGGTTGGATCAAGATCCATAGGATGAGCCGAAGCACGCGGAGGAAGACGATGATTCTGGAATTTTCCCGACTACAGGCCGTGTAGTATGGTCTATACGGCGTGTGTTCATCGGCGGGATTGCATGGCATGCACTCCGAGAGTAGCCGGACACGAGTAGGGTACACGGCCAAGGACATGTCGTGTATACCCCTCCCTGTCCAGACCAGGCCAGATACACGGGAGTCCCCGTGTACTGGTACATGGGCAGGCGACACGGACACAGACAGAGGCCGTGTACGGGCACATGGCCAGCGTACATGGACAAGCCCAGGTGCTTGGACAAGGCATGTGATTCTTATACATGCCTTTTAGTTGCTTTCTATCAGACAAGTCGAATGACACGGGCAAGATACACATGAATTACCCGGGGTCAAGGAACACGACATGTACCTTTTCTACACGCCGTGTAGTTTGGTTTTACACGGCTTGAACTAATGACTTGTGCTGTTTTCATGGGTAGTGCCCGGGGTCAAGGAGCATGGCGTGTAACCATACTACACACCATGTAACCTTTTCTGGTTGACTTGAGCCACTTTTCTTCTGTGACTTAGACTAGTTCTCTTAGGGTTCGTACCCTTGGTCATTTCCATGAAGGTTCTGGTATTATTTCCTTTACACGGGATTATGATCCCTTTAACAGAACTCCCTGAATAGAGTTGTTGGAATCCCCTCTATGAGACTTAGAGCTGCATCCTATGTCCGTTCCTGGGACCCTAGGTAGTGTTCTTGGTATCGACGTGACCAACATTACCTGGGCGCCGATCCTCTTCTAAGATGATTAGCTCAGACTGAGTTGTCGGAATCACCCCATGAAATTGTTGTGATCATCATCTGAGCATCATTTTCTAATGGTACTTGTGGAGTGTTTTCTCCCGGAATGAGTACTTCGTACCTCTCTCTTCAGACATAGGGGTGTGTTCTCCATGTCGCATGCTTAGTGGAATCTTCGATCTGGATCCTAGTGTTGGTATTCACGATGGTCGATTGTGCTGAGTATATCTGGATATCCTTGTGGTATGTTCTTTTGACATATACTATGTGGAGCTGACTGTTTCTTTCTTTTGAGTTATTTTTCCTTGTTTTATTTCCTTTTTGGTTTCTGGGTGTCCTACTAGGTATTGTTAGACTCACCCATGGACGGGATTTGCCCGCACGTGCCATGTCTTGTGCAGATGAGCGTGCCTTTGATAGGATTCTTGGAAAATCAAGACTGAACGGTACTCAGTGAGATCAGACAGGCCGAGGAGTGTTCCTACAGCTACAAACTACAGTCCCAGCACCTTTCTTACCGGTTGGACATTGTTACAAACATTCTTTTTTGTGGGATTTTGCTTTTGGCCTAGGGTTTTACACATGTTGTACCTTACTTTCCTATCGTACTCTGTTGGTTGGGTTTTAGTGTATGCATGTATCCTTTCCATTTTTTGTAGTTTTTACTTTTCAGTTTTTCGGGCTTGGAGATGTTTGTTCATGTGTACAGTTTTATAAGCAATGCCTCCAATGTTAGTAGCATGCCTACTCAGTGCTAGTGACCAGCCCTTGGCCTATTGAAGGTGGGCTTGGGGAGTTGCGGCTCGGGCCCCACTGGGATGGGTCGTGACAGTTTAGTTTCATCTTATTCATTAGATCTTCATTATGGTCGACTCCATAACCCTTCCTATGTGTTTTTCGGAGGCACTCTCCCTCCCAGAATAGACTGTTTGGTTTTCATTATTATCCTATCACTTGTGGTGTGACTTCCAAGTTAATGTTCTCTCTCACTATTCATATTTCTATCTTTTGCTCCTCTTAGGATTTTGATGGACCACCATGGGATTGACAGATACATTCCCTTTTTTTCAAATCATGATTTTATGTTGGGTTTCAATATTTCTTTCACATTCGTTCTCATTTATGGGTTTAGTTGCAACTGTCATTATTCGAAAAAAGAGATAGGTGTTTCCTTCCAATATTGTCAATAATGATTACCATTATATTTCTAGATTTATTTCAAAGACTAATATAAAATAAATTGCTTAATCCCTTTTTTTAACTAATTTTTTAAAACAAATTTTTAGTTAATTGTGTTTTTTGAAATGGTTTTGTAATGAAAGAATTGTAAAAACCCAAATTCTATTGAATTTGGGTGAGTTTACAGAATTTTTCTTATATAATTTTTTGAATTTAAATTGTAGATTTTATGGATTTTTTTAATTAAATTGTATAATTTTATAGTGAATGTGGATTGCATAATAGTATTTAATTGTTTTTTAATGGATTAAAAGTCTAAAAAATGGCATAAAATGATTTATTGGAAACCCAATGGTTTTATCTTGTGAAAGATGCAAGTTTTTTAATAAAAAAGTTATTTTTTAAAATGGATAAAAATTAGATTTTTTGAAATTTATGAATGAGATTAATTTTATTTTAATTAGTTTTAAAATAAATTTATCACCTTATAGGAGCACATGGTACCCTTATGTAGTTGTTGAGTTATTTGGATACACTCAATGCTATTAAAATATTGTAATAGATTCCTTTGGTTGGTCACATGCTTGATGGGAGGGTGATGATTCACCTCTGGCTAGTGTCACAGCAATGTGAGTATTCCCACATTCTTGATATCACTTAGAGTGAAGGGAATATACTATCTGGTTAGTCCTATAGTACCATTTGGAATATGAACATGTTTCTAACTTGTTTATTTATATTTTAGATCTAAATATATGCCAATGTTGTTTTAATTTCATTATATTCCTCTTGAGTTTATATAAACGAATATATATATATATGTGTGTGTGTGTGTGTGTTTTACATTAGTCATTATTTGAGAAATGTTTCATATTTTTTAATTAAAATCATATTCTTTAAAAAAATAATTCCATCATTTTTAAAATTTTTTATATGTTTTAATTAAATAGGTTTTTAATTTTCCACACCTATTTACCTTGAAAATATAATTATTTTTAATGGATAATAAATTTTTTGTGTCTGTTATGTAATTATTGGTGGTATGCTACATCGAATAGGCTAACACACTACATTTTTCTTCATTTTTCTGTATATTTTATTCATATATGTTCAACCAAAGGGAAGGGATCCCTTGGAGGTAGATCTAGCTTCATAAGTGTTGTCTTGGTTTGTTATGTCCTTAAGAACCTTGGGGTTGTTTCTTCCCATCTCATTACATTTTTTAGTAGATTGGGAATTTTTTCCTCATTGTATTCTTGTACATTACTCATATTAGAGATTTATTTTGATATGAATACTTGTTTTTACCATTTTCTTCCTGATTATTGTGGAAAAAAGCATACCCAGTCATATGTTGTATGGTTATAGGTGATAGCCTCCAACCAATGGAGACCGAGAATGCCCTCTATGTGTTGTTGGCACTAAATTGGTTATCGGGTTACCAGGGTACCTGAGATCATTCTTGAAAATGTGGATTCAAAGGATGCTATTCAACATATTTCCTTGAGGATAATATGTTTTTAAATTCTTTTCAGGACTTAGGAGGATGTTTTGATTGAGTGCCTGCCCATCTCTCACTATAATAAACCATATGTCACCATGGGTGGTTAGGGAAGGAAATATTGTGGATTAGTTCTTGTCTTTTCTCTATTGATATTTGGATATAGAGAAATCGAAATTTATTGTTTTTTATTTAGAGAATACATTCAACTGTTATAAGGTTTGAGCATTATTCAAATGAATTCCTTTCACCTGCTAATGTTGTGAATCATCATGCCTCCAAGAATTCATGAGAACAAGATACAAGGAGAGGCTACTACTAAACCTCAGTAAGAAAATCCTGTTTATGATCCGAATCAAGTTGAGGTGATTGTGTGAAATATCCAAGCTATAGGACGTGAGCCCTATCCAGTGAACGCTTAGGCTCGATTTATAGATCCTCAAGGGGATGTTATTCAGAATCATTATAAAGTGTACTTTTCATAGAATCCACTTTTATTTAAGGGATCTAGTGACACTCAACATGATGATGAATGGTTGAGAAATATAGAATGTATATTTGATTTCATGGATACAGTGAATGTGATCAGGGTAATGTTTGACACCTCCTCTCTAGAATGAAAGAGAATGTTATTTTGGGACATGATGGTGATGATAGGGAAACATAAGGTATTAGAGTGGTAGGACTTCGAATAAATTTTAACCATCTAGTTGTATCTAGATTCAATGGTTTTGGATATGGTTGAAGTGTTCTTCAAGCATGAGAAGACTGATAATGCCATGGATATGTATTCAAATTGCTTTAGTGAGAAAGTGTTGTTTTCTATTGTTATTGTATCTGTTTAGATGATGAATGCTTGAATGTTGGTGTTAGAACTTTGATCAGATAACTATTCTAAAGTCTTCTTTCTAAAGCTTCAATATTTTGGTGATGTGATGGATTGGGAGGTGATGGTTGAGATGGACTTGGATGGGAAGTTAGGGTTGATGAGATTCCCTTTTTCTCCCAGTGGATGGGTTGGTTCCATCAAAGGAATACATAATTTTGAAGTTTTTCACTCCTGTTCTCAATGGAAGAGTCATTATAGACATACTGAAACTCTAGCATAATATTATTTGGGCTTCAATTACTGTGGAAGCTCAAGAAATTATAGAAGGGTTTACACTCAGGAATCCAAGGACTCTAGTTTTTACAGACATTCAAGACACTTAAAGTGGTTTTTCCATCACTTCACTACTCTGTGTAGTGGTTCAGGATCATCAGCTCCTCAAAAAACTGCTGGAAAATCAAATGCTTCATTTTCAAAAGTGTTTCAGCCATAGGCTTCAAGAATGACGATTCTTCAAGTAGTGTAAGAATCATTAGAGTAAGAATACATGATACTATATATAGTGATAAATACTATTACCAGTGCTTCTTCATTAGATACTGGTCTATTTGATACTGGGGAGTCTCACTCTTTTATTTCAGACCAAATTGTAAATCAGCTTTATCATCATATAGAGCAAAAATCTTGTGCAGTGGATATTAATAAACCCATTTGGTATGAATAGGATTAAGGGTATTCATAGTCCTTCATGTTTCCTCTCTCTATCATATGTCAACCTAGCTTAAAGTCTTGTAATACTTGATACAAACTCTCTTTATGTCATATTAAGGATAGACAGGCTAATTTACCATAAAGCATAAATTGATTATAATCCTCGACGTGTCTACATTACTAAAACTGGTGGTGTTCCTCACGTCATTAAATGATATTGGGACACAAGGTTGAGAAGAGACAACAATTATAATCATGATTTGTGGAAAGTGATATCAATATTTTCATTTGATCTAGAGTGGGATTCAATGGATGTTGATATTCCCCTATACATCGTTGAGTTTTCCAATGTTTTTCTAGCGAAATTTTTTGGTCTACCACTACTGATATTGGTTTAGTTTTCTAGTCACATAATGATTGGAACTCAAACTATCTCCATTTCATCTTACCAAATATTTTTGGATAAACTAAAAGTTGTGATGTCCCTATTATACAATATTCTTCATAAAGGCATTATCTGCTAGATTGTGTCACGTTGGGAGGAACCAGTTCTCTTCGTAACGAAGGGTGATGAATCTCTTACCCTATGTGTTGGTTATTGAATGTTCAATAGAGTAACAATAAAGAATATATATCCATTTTCACCATTTGATTAAATTTTCTATGAGCTGAAAGAAGCAATGTGGTTTTCAATGATCCCCCATCGATCGAGTTACCACCATTTGGGGATAAATTAATCTAACCTTCAAAAATTTGCCTTTTGAAGCAGGTATGGACACTATGAGTACCTATTTATGTCCCTTGGTCTGACCAATTCTCCTTTATTTTTCATGTCCTTAACAAATAATTTTTTCCACGAGTATCTATATTCCTTTGTGGTAGTAATTTTGGATGAACTTCTTGTATACTTGAAATTTGAGGTGGACCATGTGCAACACGTGATATAAAGTTGGAGTATACTGAGAAATCATCACCTATATGAAAAGTTTAAAAAATATAATATTGGGATTTAGGAAATCATATTATACGGTCACCTGGGGTCTGAGAATTTTGTATTAGTATTTCCTACGAAGGTGATGGATTTCATGACATAGGTGAAACCACGAAATGTCTTCGATATCTAGAGATTCTTAGATATGGTCAGATATTATCTAAGGCTCATGAAAGAATTCTTGATGTTGGATTCTCTGATGACTGCTCAGACTTAGAATATTGTGATTTTTTTGTTTGATGAAAATGTTATAATTATTTTGTTGAGATGAATTGTATGTTGACTATTGTTCTGGTACTGACTACTCGAGAATCGAGGTAGGGCTATGTGGTCTTTTTTAATGCATCGGGTTCAATGCTGGGATGAGATCTTTTTTAGGGTGATCATGTAATAGCTTATGTATCTTGTCAACATAGGTTAAACGAGAAGAATTATCCTACCCCTAACCTGGAACATGGGTCAGTGTTTCATTTGCTTGAGATTTTGTGGCACAACCATTTTTTCAAAAGGATTAAGATGTATTCATACAACAAAATATTTAGTTATATCTTATCTAATAAATATATGAATCTTTAGATGGTTTATTGGATAGATTACCTATATCCTATCGACTATGGTTTTTACTGTACCCCATGGAATGGGAATTTCATTGCTGATAGGTTGAGATGAAAACATTCAACCAAGGTATTAAATAAATCCTCAAAAGAGTAGAATTTGATTTCTCTCTTTGGATAATTGCATATAGGAGTTTAGGAGGAAGTGGCTACGGGTTCTGTGGATAGTGATTAGATTAAATCTAATCATATTAATATGATTATCCTGGTTCATGTGATTGATGATGATTTACATAGAAATATATAATCTCTTTAGAGTGGGGAGATAGTTTTCCAGTGGTCATTATCCAAATATAGTGTCGTATGACATCAGAATCATTTCGTCAAGCCATTAGCGGGAAGTAAGGAATTGTTTGAAGTAATTCATTACTCCCATTTGTTTTTTCACCAAGGAACCAAAAATATGTTTTATGAACTGAGGTAGTAGTTCTAGTGTCCGGGTATGAGGTCGGAAATTTATAACTTTGTCATTCATTACAATACATACCATCTTGTGAAATCTGAGGACCAGAAACCTTCAGCTTTACATTAGCCCCATAAAGTCCCTACATAGAAGCGAGATGATAACTTTATGGACATTGTGGTTGGGTTTCCATGTACCCATATAAAGAAAAATTCTATATGGGTTCTGATTGATAGGCTGACCATGTAAGTTGATATTATACCCATTCAATAAAAGACCATAGTTGAGTAGTTTTAAATCACCACATGAAATTTATTTATCACATACATGGATTTATAGTTTCCATTGAATCTAATATAGATCCTTGATTTAATTATCTATTTGGGAGAGACCTTCTGGAGGAATTTGGATCTCATATCAATTGAGCATGGCCTACCATCCACAGATGAGTGGCAAGACCGAATGTGCTATATAGTATCATGATAATAATATTCGAGCTTAATCTCTCAACATATATGGGTCTTGGGATGATCACTTAGTGTTCTTTGAGTTTTACTACGACAATAGTTACCTTTTCACAATCAGAATGACACCTTTTGGGGCCTTGAATGGATTCCCTTATAAATAAAAGTAGTGTTGGCTGATGGTTGGTGAAAGTTCTTTGGTTTGACAAATAATGGTACAACAAACGACAATTAAGATTCGGATTATTCATCTCCAGTTTTTGGTAGAACAAATATGAAATAAGTCTTATGTAGATTGACACCGAAGACATTTGTATTTATTAGTTTTCAATCTGGTTTTTTATGGGTTTCACCCTAGTTGGGTCATCAATGTCTTGGGAGATATGTGAAGCTTTCTCCTCACTTTATGGGTCCTTTAAAGGTTATTGAGTTGGTGGGGAAGGTTTTGTACCATTTAGAACATCCTATGAAACTAATTTCGATGCATAACATGTTCCATGTATCACACATAAGAATGTATCTATCTGATCCATCTCACATTTTGAGATACAATGATCCACAGATCAAGCCTGATTTATCACTAACTGAGTGCCCGGTCAGAATAGTTGATTCGAAAATTGAGGTATCTCTGGGAGGATGATAACTTTTTTTCATGTGAAATGGATGTATGGATCATCTAATCATCAGACAAGGGAACTTGAGGTAATGTTAAGGGAGTGGTAGCCTCATCTCATTAAAATAAAAAATTCTACATATACTTTTTGTGGGAAGAAAGTTTTCATGGAGGGGAGGTTGTAACATCCTTTTACCTAGATTGGTTTTCTTCCCTTTCTTTATTTTTCCCATTTGGTTAAAAGGTTTTATATGTGCTTTTATGGGTTTAATATAGTCTATAGAATAGGTAAACATTATGTACCTGAGGTACACATCGTGTACTAGTTTCTAGAAGCATGTCATGAAGGGGGAGGTCAAGACATGATCTTGTACACATTGTGAATTGTGTGTACACATCATGTACTGTGAAAATGTGATTTTTTAATCCAAGGCAGTTGGTTTTTTAGAGTCGTTTTTCTAGCTTGGACAACACATCATGACCCTTGAGTATAGTTTGTCACCTTACCCACACCCAAATTTAAGTCACAGATGCGGTTATTTGTTTTTGTTACTTTCATATTCTCTCCACTATTATCGACCCCAGAAGACATCATAAGAATTTTTCATAGGCTCCCCACCTCCATCAATGAACCAATCAGCAGTATATCATGCAATATATTATAGTTTGATCTATGGGTTAGTGTTCTCCCTCATCATTCATGTTTCTCTCTTCCTCTCCTCTTGGGTTTTCGATGGATCACTAGGGGATTGATAGATCCATTCCATTTGCTTCCAAATACTTCTTTTAGGTTGGGTTTCAATATTTCCTTCAACATCGTTCTTGTTGATGGGTGTCATTATGTGTGAAATATTTTGGAAAAGATTAATTTTGTTTTATTCCCATATGGCCAAATTGATTTCCATTTTATTTCTTGATTAATTTCCATAGTTGTTTTAAATTCAATTGATTAAAAAATTCTATTGATTTGGTAAATCGTAATTCTTGTAAAATGGGAACTTTGAAATGGGTTTGGAACATAAATTTGGAAAACCCACAATTCCATTGAATTGGGTGTGGGGGGGTTTATGGAATTTTTTTATTTAAATTGATGAATTTAAATTATGGACGTGATTGAATTGTTTTCATATAAATTATTGAATTTAGTTGTGATTGTATATTTGGAAAACAATGTAATTGGATTTTAATGGATTCAAACTCATATAAATGTATAAATATTTTTTTTGATAAAAACCCTCTTGTATTATCTTGTTAATTAGGTATGTTTTAAAAAAACCAGTTTTGGTTTTTAATGGAATAAAATTGGCATTTTTGAAATGCAAGAATGACATTTATTGTATTATATGAATTCGTAAAAAAATATTTCCATCATGTAAAAGCACATTCAAGACATAGGTAGTTGGTTTGTTTTTTGGATACACTCTACACTATGATGACATTCTAAAAAATACTACGTTAGGTCACATCCTCGATGGGAGCATGACAGGTCTCTTCTAGCCAGTGTTTGGAGGATGGGAGTATACTCATTTTATTGAGATCACAAAGATAGTAAAGAATCTTATAGTAGGTTAATACAATCGTTCCTTTTGGGAGATTAACATATTGCTAATTTTTTTTATATTTGATATATAAATGTTTGAAAAAAATTTCAGAACTAATTTACATGCCAACTAAAATTATATAAATGGTTTTATATAATAGTTTTATTTAATCCATTTTTTATAAATGTTAAATATTTTTTAAGGAAAAGTATTTTATTTCAAAGTATCTTTCCATAATTTTGAAACCCTGTATCATGTTTTTTAAAATATATTTTTGATTTTCTATATATATTTATATTGAAAATTGAAATTTTTTATTTGGATAATCAAATTTTGGAATCTGTTGTAGAATATTTGGTGGTATCCTATTGGGATTAAGAATACACCCTAATTTTTTTTCAGGAGATTCTAGATTTTCATCTTCTAGGTTTGAAAAAAGGGAAGTGATCACTTGGAGGTGGATCCGGCTGCTTAACCATGGTCTGGTTGAGATGTGTCCATAGGGACATTGGGGTTGTTTCGTCTCATTTTAGTTCTTGGGTTTCAGTACTTTGGGCTATTGTTCCTCATTTTATTCTTGTATATTACTCCCAGTGGAGTATTCTTTTTATAGGTATATTATTTTTATACTATTATGGTATATTTTTAAAGGAATAATTTGTTCCCACTCATATGTTATATGATTCCAGGTTCTAGTCACTAACCCATTGGGATCGAGAAATCCCCTTCAGGTCATGTTAGGGGCTGGCGACTAGCACCAAGGCGTAATTACTTGTAAAAAGGGAAATCATTTCCTTTGTGAAGTAAACAAACTCCACAGAGGAAGAAAGCAGTAGAAGTAAACACTAAGTAAAAACTGAGTACAACAGTAAGTGCGGAAAAGTAAGTGGGCCAGTATACAAACCCAAATTGAAAGTAAAGTACAATTGGAAAGGGAGAACATCAACTATAAAGTAGAGCCGTAGCGTCGAGCCGTCCACTAGAAGTCCCACCTGAAGGGTGGGTACAGATAGCCTCCATTGATTCTCAGGTCCAGCCGACCGCTCCGGGTTTGTACCGCCCAGTGGTCCACCTCCAGGTACTGTCCTTTTCCACAACCCTCAACCACGATCAGCGCTGTCTGTCGTCTGCAACCAACACAAAGATGTGTGGGAATAGCCCATGCAGGGGTGAGTATAAGTTACTCAGTAGGGACCCCGAGACCCCCGAAAGACTCCCAGAATCCACAAAGAATAATCCACAAAGGAAAGATCCAATCACGAAGTGACATCTGACACTGCTTAGGTATATGCCCATACATATACCTAAGTCATCAATTCTCGTTCGGCTCCAACATCCAAGCCCATGTACATCCTAGTTCACATAGGAAGGAAAAACGTAAATCCACATAGGATAGCTCAACACAATCCACATAGGGAATCAAAACATTAATCCACACAGGATAGCTCAACACAATCCACATAGGAAAGGAAAACAGGATTCAGCTCACACAGGTATACTTCTTTGTATGACGATAAAAATGATCAGATATTTCCACTGATTAATCTTATCCATCAGACCCACAAAGGATCGATAGGTGCTAACCCCCGCAATGACCCACAAAGGATATGGCCCACAAAGGATGGATAAGTAACTAACCCCTGCAATGAACCACACAGGATCGGACCCACACATGATCTATAGGCACTGGATCACACCAAACCGCTGAGCGCTGACCCACACAGGATCAGACCCACATAGGATCGGTAGCACTAATCCACATAGGATCGCTGAGTGATGTAGTCATCGCTGTCGAATCCACTGAGGATCTCTGCATAGTCGTCGTCGTCGCAGTCGCAAACGCAGCCAGCTCTAGGGTTCCCGCACACATCAAGATCGTTCGGGAGGGTCCGCTCCATGAGCCGAGAGGCTGATACATAAACTGACACATATTCCAGAGTTGATGTATCCAGGTGTTCCATAACGTCAACAGGAACTCAACGTCGCAGACGGCGCGTCAATCGGACGTTCGGTCTGAGAGTTATTGGTTTTTTCGTCCCAGGGGCCTGGTTGGTTTTTAAGGAAAAACCATCCCTATCATACTCCACTTGCATCCAAACCATGGTAGGAGTATTCCAAATGATCCGTCTCACTTAGAGGAATCCAAAAAAGTCGATGGTGCCTCAATCGGACGTCCGAAGCTTAAGTTATGAGCGTTTCCGCTCCGAGGGCCTGGTTGGTTTCGTGTAAGAACCAACTTGGCCGAACCCAAAGTATTCTGAAACCTTGAGTATGATATACTGAAACAACCGCCTTGATCCAAGGATCGCATCTAAATTGACGGTGTGTCGATCGGAGGCCCGTAGCACATGTTATGGGCGTCCGACCAGAAGAGATTCAGTATTAAGGGGTTCGAGCCCAGTCCGACCCAGCCCGATACCCCCAGGGTCGACCCGAACTGGGTTTGGGTCTGGCCCACAGGGGCGCGGCCCGGTCCATCTGGCATGGCCTGGCCCGTAACAGGCCATGGCCTTGGTTCATCCGGCGCGGCGCGACGGCGCGACGCCCCTCTGCCGCAGCCCCGCTCCGGCCGCGGTGTCTTCAGGTTTCTCCGATGCGGCGCTATGGCGTCACGTCCTTGTTTGATTTCATGGCACGGCGCGATGGCGCCACACATTTATTGCCGCACGATCCCATGCGGTGCGACGACACCACGCCATTCCATTCCAAATCACATTAGAAACCTACATGGATAATGGAGGAGGGTCGACCGTGTTTTTGCGGTCCGACTCCCTCTCGTTAATTGATAGCAATTAGTCATATTCCACGAAGAACGTCAAAGTAGTAATCACAAAAAAATAATTAAATAAACCCCTACCTTGATCGTATCTTGAACAGAGGTTTGTCGAACGAGGATTCGTCGCGGAATATCCGTCGCAGGAAGAGGCGTCGAGGAAGGAGACGTCGCGGAAGGAGACGTTGACCTCTGAGGAATCCGGTGTTCTTCTCATTCTTCGCATTCTTCAACAAAGAGGATAAAGAACTAAAGACTCCCTTATCTTTTTCTCCGAAATCTCTCAAGGCAACATGACTCCAACCAAAAATAAAACAAGACACTTACTTATTTTATTAACACAAAAAAATGTTTGAAATTTAAAAGTTGAATTGAACCACAAAATTAAATTACACAAGTTGACATATTTTATGAAGGGTTATGGAAGGTTAGGGACGGTGAAGGGGTAGGGTTCGTGTGGGCCCCACCACCTTCATAACCTACAAATGGATGTTGGGTGGTTTCCCCTAACTTCCACCCAATTCTTAATCCACCTAAAGTAAAAAATAAAAATTGTTGCATAATTTTTATTTTAACTTCCACATAAATTAACAACTTCTCTCATGTAAACGCAACTCCCGAAATGGAGTTCTTAAACAATTACTGGTGCTACGGTTACATCAGTTCCCTCAGAATTCGATTCCGAGCACCGGTTAAAAAGATAGATTTTCCCACTCATTCGTTCACTGAACGTACCCGAGATCAACTTCGGATATGAATTCCGGGCACACCGGGCCTCCGAATCAAGTTCCATTAGAAACTGTGTTTTTGTAAATTCCCAAAGAAAATTAAAAAAATCCTTGAATTTTACATGTCTTTACATTACTCTCACCTCAGGGCTTTACGTCCCCGTAAAGATATATCATAAGCTAGTAAAACAAATGTGGGTACGGAGCACGAATCTGAGCCTCCTGATCCCAAGTGCTCTCCTGGAGATTCTCGTGCTTCCATCTGATGCGCAATAGAGGAATCGACCATCCACATAGGACCCGCTCCTGTCGTTACTTGATCTCCACTGGGACATTCATAAAAGTCGCCCCATCATCAACGTCTAGCTCCCCATGGTCAATGATATGTGTCGGGTCGTGCATGTATCTCCTCAGCTGAGATACGTGGAAGACGTCGTGCACCCGGTGCAACTGAGGTGGTAGATCCATGTGATAAGCTACCTAGCCAATCCTGCTGAGGACCTGGAATGGTCCGATGAAGTGTGGATACAACTTTCCACCTAGACCAAATCTCTGTAATCCACGTCGAGGTGAGACACGCAAGAAGTCATGGTCGCCATCCTCGAACTCTAGTGGCCTCCGCCTCCTGTCAGAATAAGACTTCTACCGGCTCTGAGCTGTCCTCATCCGCTCTTGGATGACCTGGACCTTCTCTATCGTGGTCTGAACCAACTCCTGTCCCACAAGTGCTGAATCCCCAGGGTCTGTCCAGCACAAAGGAGATCTGCAAGGTCGGTCGTACAACACCTCGTATGGTGTCATCCCGATGGTGGAGTGGTAGCTGTTGTTGTACGCGAACTCCTCCAAGGGTAGGTGGTCGTCCCAGCTGCCACCAAAGTGGAGGACACATGTGCGGAGCATGTCCCTGAGTGTCTTAATGGTCCTCTCCGACTGACCATCCGTCAGAGGGTGAAAGGTTGTGCTCAGACGTAGCTGTGTCCCGAACGCCTCCTGTAACCCCTTCCAAAGCCGGGAAGTAAAGTGATCATCTCGATCGGAGACGATAGATGATGGCACACCGTGAAGCCGCACAATCTCTTGAATGTAAATTCTTCCCAAGATCTCCACTGAGTCCTGCTCTCTGATGGGTAAGAAGTGTTCCGAATTGGTGAGTCGGTCGACAATCAATCAAATGGAGTCATGACATCTGGATGTGCGTGGAAGACCAGTCACGAAGTCCATTGATATCCCGTCCCACTTCCACTCCGGGACCTCCACGGGTTGTACCAAGCCTGCTGGTACCTGGTGCTCTGCCTTCACCTGCTGGCAGGTGAGGCATCGTGAAACGAACTCTGCCACAACCTTCTTCATGCTCGGCCACAAGTGTTATCGTCTGAGATCCTGGTACATCTTCGCCCCTCCAGGATGTTCCTCCAAGGGTGAAATGTGAAACTCTCTCAGCACCTCCTCCTGTAAATCAACTGGTACCAAGGTACGTCCTCTAAAAATTACGTCATGCTCTGCTCCCAAGGTGAAACCATCAGGTTCCTATCTTGAGGATATCTGTGCACGCCGCGTCTCACAGGCAGTGTCCCCACACTGTGCCTCTCTGACCCGCTGCAGTAGTGGAGGGGTGACTGTGAGAGACTGAAGGAAGGCTCCCCCATCTCTATCCATGAAGGATATCTGCAAAGCGGCTAGCTGCTCTGTCGCCTCCTCAAGTAGCTGAATGCATGTCTTCCTGCTGAGAGCATCGGCTACTATGTTCCCCTTCTCAGGAGTATAGACTATCTTAAAGTCATAGTCCTAGAGGAACTCGAGCCATCATCGCTGTCTCAGATTCATGTTCTTCTAAGAGAAGATGTATCTGAGACTCTTATAGTCAGAAAAGACTGTAAAGCGCTCGCCCATCAGGTAGTCTCGCCATGTCTTGAGAGCGAATACCACTACTACTAACTCCAGGTCATGGGTAGCGTAGTTCTACTCATGCGGCCTCAACTGACGTGATCTATAGGAGATCACTTCCCTCTCCTGCATTAGGAAACATACGAGTCTGGTCCCTGATGCATCGCAGTAGACTATATACCCTACTCCCTCCTCAGGAAACCTCATGATAGGTGCACTGGTCAATCTCTGTCTCAACTCCTGGAAGCTCTGCTGACATCTATCTGACCACACAATGGGTTTCCCCTTCTTCGTCAAAGCTGAGAGTGTTGCCACAACTATGGAGAAGTTTGGCACAAATCTCCGGTAGTATCTAGCTAGTCCCAAGAAACTCGGCACCTCCGTCATTCTTCTGGGTGGCTCCCAAGCTAGCACTGCCTCGATCTTCACAGGATCCAACGCAACTCCTACCTCAGAGATAACATGCCCTAAGAAGTGGAACTCGTGTATCCAGAACTGACACTTCAACAGATTTCCATAAAGGCGGTGCTCTCGGACTGTGTCTAGCAAAACCCGCAAGTGGTAGGCGTTCTCCTCCTCAGTCGTCGAGTAAATGAAAATGTCGTCGATGAAGACCACGACAAATCGATCGAGGTATGGCTGAAATATCCTGTTCATGAGGGAAATTAACACTACTGGAGAATTGGTTATGCCAAATGGCATAACCATGAACTCATAGTGGCCATACCGACACCTAAAGGCCGTCTTCTGCACGTCATCTTCTCGAACTCTAAGCTGATGGTAGCCTGACCTGAGTTCTATCTTCGAGAACCACCGTGCTCCCTTGAGCTGGTCGAAGAGGTAATCAATCCTTGGTAGCGGATACTTGTTCCTCACTGTCACCTGGTTTAGGTGACGATAGTCGACACAAAGTTGCAAGCTCCCGTCCGCCTTTTGGCGAACAAAATCGGGGAAGCCCAGGGTGAAACACTAGGTCGGATGAAACCCTTTCCCTATAAGTCCTCAAATTGTACCTGTAGCTCTCGAAGCTCAGTGGGGGCCATCCGATATGCTGGAGTCGATATTGGGGTTGTCCCGGGGTACAGGTCATTATAAAAGTCTACCTATCTGCGAGGAGGTAGTCTTGGAACGTTGTTGGGAAAGACGCCCGCATAATGATCCACCACTGCAAGAAAACCAGGACTCCGCACGTCAATAGCTCCTAGGATGAGAATAGAAAACTGATGAGTGATGGACTGTTCTCTCCTCTGTGAAAGTCCATCATGTGCTGCAAAGGCTCCATTCTCATCGGTGAAGGTGAACCTACTCCCGTCAGGGAGTACACATCGCACCTTGTCCCTAATACAGTCGATCTGAGCATGGACTGTAGATAAACAATCCATGCCCAAGATGACGTCATAAGGCCTCGACGCTATACAAGAAGATCCCAGCCGAAGCTCTCGCCTTCTAGAGTAAGCTCACACTGCCGGTACCAGTGCATAATGATCGAGTCTGCTCCCGTAGGAGTATCTAGCCGTAAGGATCCATCCAACGACTCTGTCAGAATCTCCGAGCTCCGAACAAGGGCAGCGGCTATGAAAGAATGACTCGCTCCTGTGTCTATAATTACTGCCGCAAGGGTGGAATAGACGGAGATAATACCTCGAATCATATCGGGTGCACCGTGGTCGTAGGCCTCCGCTTCCAAGAGTTGTGACTGTATCTTCCCACCAGATCCCTGTGGTCGGGGTGGACCTCCTGGTGGTGGTGGTGGTAGAGCCTCAAAGCGTTGCCCACCACTTGCTGCTCTGCCAGCTCCTATGCCTCATCTGCCTACTCCCTTTGGACCACCACGGTCGACCCTATGCCTCTGCCTAGGTGGCCCCTCAACCGTCTGCTGCTCCACGGCAAGGCGGGTCATGCAGTCACGAGCCATGTGGCCCTACCTGCCGCATGAGTAGCACTGCCTGCCTCTAGAAAGACTGGCTCCTCACTGTGTGCCCTGCACAGCTGAGCTAGTGTCTTGAGGTTGTCTGCCTGAGGGTCTGGTCTGCCTGGACCCATGAGTCATCCGTCGACTGCCTGCTGTAGTGGACTCTGCTACCTGCCGCCCTACGGTGGGTCATAGAGCTGTTGAAGACTCAGCAAGAAAGCTCTCGATCAAAAGGACTCGCTCTAGTACTCAATCATAGGTCATAATGATGAGGGAGATTAGTGATGCCCTGATCTCATGCCTCAATCCCTGCTCAAAGGTCCGAGCCTGGAAGAATGGGTCTCGTGGCATGTCTGTCGAGTAGCGCGAGAGATCGGTAAATCTCGCCGAGTACTGGGCGACTGAAAAGCTGCCCTACCGTAGATGAATAATCTCTTGAATGTGCACCGCACGGAGGGTGGATGGGACAAACTCTTAGTGGAAGAGGCTCTAAAAGTCCATCCAGAGGAGAGATGCCTCATCGTGCACCTGTAGCATCAAGCTCCACCATCTTCCTGCTGCCACGTGCAGGAGGATCGCTGCGAGGATCACCATGAGGTCTTCTGGTGTTCTCACTATCCAGAAAACTCATACAACTGCCTCCAGCCAGTCCTCGGCTGCCTGGGGGTCCGTCTCCCCGTGGAAACTAGGCAGTCGCTGGCGCTGGAACTCATGCAGTGCACTAAGGCGAAGTGCATCGTCAGCGGCTGGGGCTGGAAGCATCGGTGGCTCGGTGGGTAAAGGTACCGCCGGTGCCTCAGCTATCAAAGGGCCCTGTACAGAGGCCTCGTCGCTCGGGGGGCTGTCGTCACGCTCAACTCTCGGAACCCTAGCTGGCTACCGTCATGGGGCCATCCTGAAAAGGAAACATGTGCGCCACGGTCAGAATAGTATACCTAGTGAGCTGACACAAAGTAATCACAATGAAAACTTGAATCACACATGCAATCAATGCTTTCGTGCATTAAGTCGGAAATCAGAAGTCAGGGTCCTGGTGTACGGATACGTCGACCGTCACACCAGTACTGGACTCCCTGGACTGATAACCACACCCAATACGCTTAACACCATTACTTCACATAGAAAATGATCTTAGTCCAAAGTTCTATGGTAGAAGCGAACTCCTCTGATACCAATTTGTCACGACCCTTCCTCGGGGCCCGTGCTGTGACTACCCCAAGCCCGCCTTCCATAGGCCAGGGGCTGGCGACTAGCACCAAGGCATCATTCTCGGTAAAAAAGGGATGGCATTGCCTTTGTCAAGTAAACAAACACCACATATGAAGAAAGCAGTAGAAGTAAACACTGAGTAAAAACTGAGTACAACTGTAAGTTCAGAAAAGTAAGTGGGCCAGTATATAAACCCAAACTGAAAGTAAAGTACAACTGGAAAGGGAAAACAGGAACTTAAAAGTAGAGCCACAGCGTCGAGCCATCCAATGGAAGTCCCACCTGAAGGGTGGGTACAAATAGCCTCCACTTCTCCTTGGGTCTAGCCGACTGCTCTGAGTACGTACTGCGCAGTGGTCAACCTCAAGGTATCGTCCTGCTCCGTAAGCCTCAACCACGATCAGCGTTGTCTATCGTCTGCAACCAACACAACGAAGTGTGGGCATAGCCCGTGCAGGGGTGAGTATAAGCTACTCAGTATGAACCCCAAGACCCCTAAAGGTCTCCCAGAATCCACAAAAGATAATACACAAAGGAAAGATGCAATCAAGAAGTAACATCCGACCCTTCTTAGGTATATGCCCATACATATACCTAAGTCATCAATTCTAGTTCGTCTCCAACATCCGAGCGCAAGTACATCCCAGTCCACACAGGAAAGAAAAACGTAAATCCACACAGGATATCTCAACACAATCCACATAGAAAAGCAAAAAAGGATTCAGCTCATATAGGTATACTTCTTTGTATGACAATAAAGATGATCAGATATTGCCACTGATTCATCTAAGTCATCGGACCCACAAAATATCGATAGGTACTAACCCCTGCAATGACCCACAAAGGATCTGACCCACAAAGGATCGATAGGTAACTAACCCCCGCAATGACCCACACAGGATCGGACCCACACAGGATCTTTAGGCGGCGGCTCACACGGAATCGTTGAGCGCTGACCCACACAGGATCCGACCCACACAGGATCGGTAGCACTGGTCCACGTAGGATTGCTGAGTGAAGTAGTCGTCGCCGTCAAATCCTCTGAGTATCTCTGCACAGTCGTCATCGTCACAGTCGTAAACACAGCCAGCTCTAGGGTTCCGGCACACAGCAAGCTCGTTCGGGAGGGTCCGCTCCATGAGACGAGAGGCGGATACATCAACTGACACATATTCCAGATTTGATTTATCCAAAAGTTCTGTAACATCAACAGGAACTCAACGTCGTAGACAACACATCAATCGGACGCCCGGTCTGAGAGTTATTGGCTTTTTCGTCCCAGGGGCCCGGTTGGTTTTTATGGCAAAACCAACCCGACCGTACTCCACCTACGTCCAAACCTCGGGCGGAGTAAGTAAAAAGATATTTCTCACTTAGAGAAAACCAACCAAGCCGAAGACATGTCAATCGGACATCCGGAGCTTATGTTATGAGTGTTTCCGCTCCGAGGGCCCGGTTGGTTTTGTGTACGAACCAACTCGGCCGAACCAAAAGTATTCTGAAACCTTGAGTGTGATATATTGTAACGACCATCTCAATACATGGATCGCATCGCAACTGACGGTGCATCGATCGAAGGCCCGTAGAACACGTTAGGGGCGTCCGACCGGATGATATTCAATACTAAGGGGTTCGGGCCCGGTCCGACCCGGCCCGATACCCCCAGGGTCGACCCGAATCGGGTCCGGGTCCGGCTAGCTTGGGCGCGCTGGCTAGGCACTCGACCAAACAACCGATCTGTTGAGTGGATGGGGGGGGGGCTGGTTTTGAAACCGCGGCCCCCAATTAAAGGGGGTCGTTGAGCTGGCCATCGGGGGTTCGTAACCCCCGGCCTTCCTTGTTTGGTCGGCCCGCTTGGCCAGCCGGTTTCTATCACCACGGACCGGTGACGGCCGGTCCCCCCTACTCCGATGCCGGCGGCCCAGAACCGGCCGCCGGTAACTCTACTCCGCCGCGGCCTGGAACCGGCCGTGGCCTTGGTTCATCTGGCACCGCACGACGACGTCGCGCATTTCTTGTCACACGATCCCACGCTGTGCGACGGCACCTCGCCGTTCCATTACAAACCACATTATAAACCGACATGGATAATGTAGGAGGGTCGGTTGTGTTTGTGTAGTCCGGCCCCCTCACGTTAATTGATAGTAATTGGTCATATTCCACAAAGAACGTCAATGTAGTAATCACGAGAAAAATAATTAAATAAACCCCTACCTTGAGAGTAGCATGAACGGAGGTTTGTCGAACGAGGATTCGTCCCAGAATATCCATCACGGGAAGAGGCGTTGCAGAAGGAGACGTCGCGGATGGAGACGTCGACCTCTGAGGAATCCGGCGTTCTTCGCGTTCTTCGCTTTCTTCGACAAAGAGGATGAAGAACTCAAGACTCCCTTAGCTTTTTCTCACAAAGCTCTAAAGGCAACAAGACTCCAACCAAAAATAAAATAAGAAACTTACTTATTTTATTAACAAAACACAAGGTTTGAAATTCAAAAGTTGAATTGAACCACAAAATTAAATTACACATGTTGTCCTAATTTATGAAGGGTTTTAGAAGGTTAGGGAAGGTGAAGGGGTAGGGTTCGTGTGGGACCCACCACCTTCATAACCAACAAATGGAAGTTGGGTGGTTTTCCCCATCTTCCACCCAAAGCTTAATCCACTTAAAGTAAAAAAAAATTCATAATTTTTATTTTACCTTCCACATAAATTAACAACATTTCTCGTGTAAACGCAACTCCGAAAATGGAGTTCCTAAGCAATTACCAGCACTACGGTTACATCGGTTCCTTCAGAATTCGATTCCGAGTACAAGTTCAAAAGTTAGAATTTCTGGCTCCTTCGTTCACTGAACGTACCCGGGCTATACTTCGGATAGGAATTCTGGGCACACCGGGCCTCGGAATCAAGTTCTATCAGAAAATGCGTTCTTGCAAAATTCCAAATAAAATTAAAAAATGTTTTCTTGATTTTTATGGGTCTTTACACCAGGATAGTTTGTGACACATTTTATATGATTAATTAGTTTTGTATATACACCAAATAGAAGAAACGAGTGGTTAATATGGCATAAGTCTCTTAGAAATAAAAATTTTACTAGAAATATCCTAACCATAATTTATGAAACCCATTGTATATATTAAAAAATCCTATATAAAAATTATAAATTTATAGTACTTATATTAATTAACAATACAGATATATATTATACAATATATAATTTTATCTTGACCTTTTATTACTAATTTAGGAAAAATTCAATGCCAATTAATATTTTGGGTAATAACCATTTCTTTCATACCAGAATTTATTTTATTTTTTATTGAATTTCATTAAGAATTGTTTCTTCATATAAAAAATGTTAATAATGATATAAGTATATTATATATTAAATATAAATATATATATTTATAGTAATTAGTAATATTTGATGATAGGAAATGAAATATACCATTCATGGAGATGGTATGCTATTTGTATGTAAATGTTTTTCGACTTCCATTTAAAAATGAAATAAATTTAAGTAAATTATATATACTTCCATTATGGATTCATCTTTATGTCATATATATCACATATTTTCACTAAACCCATCATTAATATATTCTATGAAAATAATAATGGAATCACATCACTTCGCGAGGAGGTAGTCCTCTATACACATGAGTGATATTATAGTATTACAAAAAAAAATTAGAGTGCATGAATGTATGTGGTGTATAAATATTATAGAATCAAAATAAAATAATATATATCCTATATATATATATATAATTATATAAATAATAAATCCATCATTATGTCTCTTGTCAAGAAGTGGTAATGTTGAAACAAATTACGGTAGTTCATGAGGTGTTAGTCCTCTTTACACATGTATGATGGTTTCGTAAATCGTATCTTGGAAGTGAAGTTGGTTACAGGTAATTTACATAACATAAAAATAATTCATTATATCTATGATAATGAATTTATTATTTAATATTTTTATAATAACAAATGAAATATTTGGGGATGTAAATAAAATAATTATGCTCCTTGAAAAACATTACCTTGGCATGGGATATAATCTGTAGGATTTCATGTGTGCCTTAATAAGAAGTATTTATTACAAAAACAATGCCCCCCATGATGAGGGTATGGAATTTATGATGAGATTTTTTTAGTTTTTTTCATCACAAATCAGGTTTGATGGTATAAATAAGGGAGGATAATGGTGTCCTTTAATAAGTGGGGGAGTCAACACAGTTGGTATTTTTGATATTAAATTAGTGCCTCAATATTTATATAATGTTAAAGGGTCCTAAATGGGAAATTATCATACATTAGAGGTTTAATTTTTGATATATCAGAAAAAAGTTTTTAAATAACTATATCTATCATTTTACCGATATCGTTTTATTTTAACCATTAGTTAACACATTTTACCTTAACGACAGTAATTGATTTTTACTGCACTCAATACACATTTTGGTAACAAATTAATTTGTATGTATTCTATAAAATAGACTATTATTATTGAAAATATTGATATAAATTTTCCAAATTCCTTTCATCTAAGTGGATATGTTAAATTTAAAATAAATCCCACAAATGTGTGGAGAAAGAGTTATTTAAAGATAATATGTTCAAAATTTTACAATATTTTATATCAAAATTCCATATTAAATATATTCAAATGAAATTATCTTACTAAATAAATATATATATATATAGACTCTTACCATTAAAACCTTAAAAAAATATATTTTATTTTTATAGAAAAATTAAACACAAAGGTAGTTTTCATTTAATTTTTTTTCACAATTCAAAAAAA
This sequence comes from Viscum album, assembly GCA_963277665.1. NCBI lineage: Eukaryota > Viridiplantae > Streptophyta > Magnoliopsida > Santalales > Viscaceae > Viscum > Viscum album. The sequence goes on along the minus strand of OY728140.1, from coordinate 2,100,532,147 downwards.
TGAGACATTTTTGGAAAAACTAAAAAATTCACGATAATTTAATTTTATATGACTATTTAAATGATGATTTTAAATTTTTTGAAATCATATTGAATTTGTGCTAAAATAATTTTTTAACAAATATGCACCAGAAAATAGTTACAAAACTTATTTTTAAGAAAATACATTATAAGCATAAAATTAGATTTATTCTTATCTTATATCATGAAAATAAAAAATATGAATGATAAGGTGCAGATAAAATATATATAATATAAAATTATAATCAAAATAAAACCAAAATCTATATTATTTGTTTAATGTGGATGAACACATTTGATTTCATAAAAAATGTTTTTAATGAAGAGGAGATAATATGTTATCAAATAGTTTTTATTTTCATTTCTAATTAAATCATCTCCAAAGAGTTCCTTTTATATACATGTGTGAACCATATTTTTATTATTTAGTTAACCACATTCATTACCATTATTTCAATGGGAATTTGATAATTATAATATTAAATATTGAATATTTTTTTGTATGAAATATTTTATTTAAACTCATTGTTTTTTAACACAAGATGAACTCAGTATTGTGTGTATAAATATCAAACCATTATGTTATATATATCAAAAGATAAAATCATTTTTAATTGTAATAAAGTCAAAAAATTAGATTTTTTTGTCACATTAAATATTGAAATGGTGAAATCTATTTGATAAAAATAATATCACATATTATTGGGTTGTTAAATATGAGTGGATCTGTTACGATTATGATAGATAACTCACTAGAAAAAATTTATAATTTATATTATCTAATGATATTAAATCAATTTCTATTTCATATAATACTATATGAAATTATTATCAAATATTAATTTTAATACATAATAAAAAAAATGAAATTTAATAGAGAGTTCCAACAATAGAATATTGAAAATAAATTCCACATACCTCGTGATATTTTCGATGAAAAAATGGTTTGAACAACCAATATAATTACTCCCATATTTAAATGTTTTCCCTTACTTATTTTGATTATCTTAATAATCATTCAAAATATGACTGACCAAATTCAATCATTATAATTTTATATGTCCAGTCACTAAATAATCATTATATCCAATAGACAATATAATGTGGGTATTAATGTCACATAATAAATATCTGAATACCTTTATAACCATAAATCATAAAAAAAATTAAATCATTAAAAAATAAAATCATAGATTCTAGAATATGGTCCTTAAATCCATACATTCCTATCACTCCAATGAAAAAACATAATCCATGTTTTGATGGTTTTCTTCCATCAATCTAGGGTTTTAAAAAACATTCATTTTCCCTAGAATAACATTTCTAGTTATTAATAATACACATAATAAATGTTTCTATCCATAGTTAAACGTAATTATATACAAGAATTATATAAATAATGATTCATATAATTATAATATCATTTATTAAACAATTATACAACATATATCATAAATCCAAGTGATTTAAATTTTATAATTCCTCTTATACTTTATTAATAGAATAATCTTGATCACTATCCCTTATATTAATCTTGTGTATATTTCATTGATTAATAGGGAATAAATTCTTATAGATCCTTATATCCATATAGTTCTAGTATAGAAAATTTATACCCTATTTATTTCCCATTCAATTATTAGCATGGTGGACTTTCTATCTACGATTTTTGAAAAGTACCCTTCCCATAAATCATGTACTGTGGTGTTTCATTCCAAAATTAACACATGTCTGAAAATCCTTATTTACTTTCTTACCACCATCACTATTTTTCATTATCATGAAATTACTATCTTTATTTCAACTAAATCCATTGAACATGTAGAATTATTTATCTATCTATCAATAATGAGATACTATGTCCTCGTATATTGAAAATTATTTAGAGGATAATTACATTAGAAGGATTGGTACAGGACAATAAAATAAATGTACATTATTACTCTATAGATTAAATACACAGTAAATAACATGAAATTCAATCTTTCTAAAGTATAATTAATACTAAGCTATATTATCAATCTCCTTTTCTCTAAAATTCAATAATATTCTCTCCATGTTCACTCTTTGTTCGTAAGGAATATTATTTTCATAGAAGAGTAATTTAAATTCCTTTCATTCCATTTTTTACTTTAATTATTAATCCATAGTATTCTTAATCATTTACAATCATTCAACTGTATATTATAAGAGATTATTAACTACCATGAAAACAACTCCATTTCATTTGTTCATAAAGTGATAAATAACTTCTTTATGTATCTTATCCCTTAGTCAGCTACAAATAAATTATTATTCACCTTGACTAATGGAGGTTCCAGATGCCAAATGTAGTATAACATTTTTCCACTTCATGGTGAATAATAATGAATATCCATACAAGAATGTATATTTATCATAATTTGTGTCAAATTCCCAAATATGGTTATAATTTCATCAGTTCTATCATTATCTTTGGCTCTAGCTTCATTATCGTTCCTAGTAGGTCAATCCATACATGAGTTATGTGTGTTTATTTGGTTAAAATTTCTTCAACTAGTTTAAATTAATAATCAATTGAATTACAAGGACTATACAATAAAATTAGTGAAAAAATGTATACTACCTAAACTATTTACATGAAAAACATAAATTGAAAATTTTATTCATGGATACTCTTAAAATCCTAAAATGGTTTCATTGAATTTTTTTGAAAATAATAAAAACATTTAATCCTTAATAATAGTTTAAAAATCAATGTGAATTGTCCTATGAATATCCCAGATAATGGAAAAAAATATGCACATTATTTTCTGTTGTCATATACCATGCATTGCCCGAGTTAAGAATATCACTCATTTTTTATATGATAAAATGATTCCCATTATATTTTTCTTATCATAGACCTCCAAATAGGTTCATTCTGAATCATATAAGGTCATTTGATTTAATTATGAACATATAATGGATTCCAAACACGTGTATATAATTTTCAATACATATAATTATAGTTTAACCCATTGGGAAAACTCATTTTCACATTAACATAGTAAATAATATATTTTGTTTTCAATATTTTATAGTGAAAAAATTAGTTGAACATATTAAATAATATATATAATTATTAGTCAAAATATGGAATCCATTTTTTCAAATACAATTCATATATGTGGATGAATTCAATTTAAAATTAATCAAGTCGACACATAAAAAATGGGGTTTTTGAATAAAAATTCTCAAAAGATTAAAATGTCTCAATATCAAAATTAAATGTGAAATTTATTAAAATGACAGAAATTAAAAAATTATTTATGAAAATAATATTAATTAATGATAAAGTTTTTTTTATTTTCATTAAATTAAAATGAAAATAATGTTTTTGAAAAAATATATTTTTAGAGTACATAAAAAATTTAAAAATTATGGATAAATCCAAAAAACCCTAAAATGTTATTTTGAAATTTATATTCCCAAATTAAGTTTAATTTTTAAACATAAATTTTTATAATTCTTATAAATTTAATTTATATTATATATGTAATTTAATTACTAAACAACAATTTAGAATAATACATTTTTAGAAAAAAGAACTTCTTCATCATTAAAAATATTATTATTTTATTTTGAATCAAATAATTATCATTGAATATATATTATATATTTTCAAAATATAAAATTTTAATAATTTAGTTTCTTCTATTCATACCTACCAACATAATGACTTGGTTATAATGGTCATGATTAAATAATAACATTTTAATTGATTATAAACTTATGTTTAAACCAATTGTTTTGTCCATTTTAAGCTATTGAATTGATTGAATTAATTGATATATATATATATATTATTGTGTAGTAATATTATATTTTAATCATGGAGTTTCAAGTCATTAAAACTATCAAACATGATGTCCATATTTTGAAACATCTAAGTGTTTCTCTCTATAATAGTTTGTAACCAATTTCATAATAGAATTAGGAAATTATGGTTACACCAAATCCCCCCAACAATCATTTTAAGGTTAATGCTGGAAGAAATGTCATCATAATGTGTTTTCATTGAATGGTTTTATTTTAAGAACAAGTTTGATATAACCACTATTTAGTAATTAATGTTATTGGTTGAGAAAAAAAATCATTCAAACATATCATATAATCTAGGATAGGAAGGTTTCCTAAGTTGTAGAATGGACTTGATATCCTGAAAAAATATCCATATAATCGATTGTGTTTGTTTATTTTTTAGTGTGCTAATTTCGTAGTAAAAAAATGTAATTAGAGATATGAGTAATTTTTCATTATGAATGTGTTTGACTCTAATAATTTTTCTGGATAAGAATGTATATAATTAAAAAACGGGAAAATTTGTTATATTATAGGATTATTTGTTTTTTTAAATTGTAAACATTACTAGTATAAAATTAACTATCATTTTTTAATTATTATTCGTGTAGAAAAGTAGAAATACGTTTCATTGGAGAAACGATCATGAAGATGATGACTAATGAAGGATAACCATAAGTGAGTTTATATTATATAATTTATTGATGTTTAAAGGACCCATTTATGAATTTGAAAAACATAAGTAATTATAGGTCTTGGGTAATTATAATGGGATATAATGAGTGTGGATGACCATTGGATGTAGAAAAGTCTTAATTTATTGTATGGAGTTTTAAATTACTATGGTCTCTCTACTAGGGTATTATTGATAATTCATTGGTAAGATTGGATATATTTTATAGTCATATTTTATCCACAATTAATTTATGTATATGAAATTATAATATACTAACCATATAGTAGGGTGATTTTTTTTGAGAGTGTTATAGGTGATTTTCATGAACCTCTTACATGATTATACTGACCACTTACTGAATTTCGTGGTGAAGGAATAACATTTCAATGATGATTTTTATTAAGATATCTATGTCTGGTAAACCCAATAATCATCCCGTAATATACATATGTTCCCATTAAATATTTTTTAATTTAAAATATCATGCATTATATGTATTAAACTAATGTGATTTTTTTAATATGTTCCATGTAGTATAGTTATAGTCAGGGGTTTATAGTTATCGATATTATCAAGGACATGGCATGAAAGTATTCCCCCTGCCTCTGTCATCATTCTATATAATTGGATATTAATATACATCTATCTATAACATCATATTAAGGAGTTGTTTCTTTGATATAGACATATACTCCAAATGTAGGTAACCATTGTTTATTATTTTTTAGCCATGACCTGGTAGTGGGAAAGTGGATGTCCCAATCATATCTCTATTCCATCCTAATAGAATCCACCACTAGAGCCATATATTAAATAGATCATATGACTAATCGTAATTCACATGATAAAAGTAAAAAAATTATAGGATAAATCTTATATCATTACCACCCTTAGGGATTAATTTTCTAGCATTTCTTATGTGGTGTTTTACATTAAGGGTGTTGTGATTGTGAATTTATCCACAAATATATATGAAAAATGATGATTCCTTCGTCCAATGGTATGTATATTGATTGTGGTTGCATATTATTATCTTATACCTAGGATTATATATTAATCAGTACTGGAGTTTCAATCTTATTAATTTAACATAATATAGTCATTTCATTGGGTCATAGCACGAAAAAACACTATTGACATTTAGTGCATTCTCCACATGTTATGGGTTATCCTAGTTTCATAGTTATCTAACATGGTATTATATTGATCTTAATGAAATAACACTAAGCTATGGAGTTATTGTTATTATAAATATAACTTCATTATTACATCCTTGTTAGGTATTCATTTTACTCTATATAATATTTTAAATATGATAATAGAATTTTTTTGATTTTAACTTGTAGGGAAGGTAAACATTTGACAGTTGATGATGTGTAAGATCATTAGGTTGATCATTTATGTTTGGTGGTTATTACATAATAATTTGATTTATTGATTAAAAAATCTCATAGAAATGTAAATTATGTTCTCTATGAGTGTTATGTACCTATTTATATATATTTTTTTCTTAATAATGTTGTTGTGTTCACTTTCAAGATATGTCATATTGTTGATAGTGTTTCATAACACAATATCGTCAATTCCCATGTACACTTGTTAGATAGATCTTTTATATCCATGTGAGTTGTATAATTAATTTTTTGATCTATTGTATGAGTGAATGTTGTGAATCTATATTGTTATGTTGGATGATATTAATATTTTTTATGGGTTTTTTGGGATTATAGAAAACTTAATTAGGTAACCGTGATGATGCATTATTTAATCCAAAACACTAATGATATATTTGACCATTTAATGGGATATATATAGTTCATGAATATTTAATTATTGTTAGGTAATCATCATTCATGGGTGAATAAGGATAAAATTCATAATAATTAATTTAGATGTTGTTTGGGATGTATCTAATTTACAAGGTTGAAATTTATATTCATGAATACACAGAATGCTTACATATTCTTTGTGAACTCAATATTCCATTAAAATTATATTGATTTATGGTGTTTTTAATGATCATATCAAATTTTATTATAATATATTAGATGAAAATGATGGTTATTGGAGGAATATATTGGAGTTTATATAGTATGACTATATGTATATAATATTCCATTTGATCGTTTTAGATAAAAAACATGTATTTTATGGGACATGCCATATAAAAATATTTCGTAATAGATAATATATCATTGAATGCGGCTGTTATATTAGAGGCAATACAATGTAACATTGTAGTGTTCTACAACATTCAGAGTCAAATATGTTATTGAATGAGTTTATGATTGAATTATCGTAGATTGTAGTGCCTTTAACCTCTTCGACCATGATATAATGAGATTTGGTGTAATAGGAAATGTGTAAGGCAAAATTTTATTACCATAACAAAAAAGGATGATTATGTATATATACATGTTTTTCTTAATATTTTTTTATTTTAGGTAAATAGTGACACCTTCCATCATTACACAGATTGTGTAATATTTTTGGAGATGTTCATGATCATCTATGGGTCTAGGATGTCATATTCCTAGGAACATAACATTTTTACCAATGATATTTAACATCATTTAGTAGTCTTTCATTGAAATATTTAGTGTCATCACCAAATTTTAGATTGATTTCAATTCTATTTAGATCACATTTTCTTATGTTATAGTTTCCCTTATAGGTATAAATGTTTGTTCCAATAGTAATGGTAATAGTTCTTATAGTATTATGAATTCAGGTTCACATTCACCGAGAGAAAATGTAACAATGTATCCATCATGAAGAGTTTAAGATGAAAGAAATTCTCTTTGATGACCTTCATGGACATAGTTGGTTGATCTAATTGATTTCATACATTTATCTTAAAAAGGTGGTTGCTAGTAATGTATTTTTCATAATCCATATAATAGTGAAAGATCCATTAATGAAATTTGTTAAGGATATTAAATTTTCATATCTTTGATGGAATTTTAATGAAAAAATACATATACAAATATTTTAGAAATAATCACACATGTCCAATTTTTCTAAGACTCATCAATTGGTTTTTGATATAATATATATAGAAAATCAATGTACATTTTGTTAGATTAACTGATATGTCAATGAAATTTACATAGGAATGATAAAAATACCTGCGAATTGGTCTACATAATCCTTCTTACGAGGGTATATTTTGGATTTCATAAATTTCAATTTATTGGGATGGAACCCTTCATCCTTATTATATACAATAACTAACAATAATTATGATGAGATATATAGGGAGAGAATTTTTAAGAGTCTAAAATTGATCGAATCATAGTTTCACATCTATCCAATTCCCAAATCATAAACCTATATGAACATCAAACCATATACATAACATGGTATACAGATCTTTCATATATTTATTTCCATTGAATGATATTATTAAATAGAGGTTTCGTATGTTTTTAAAAATTTAACTCTCAACTCACCTTTTTTATAAGTTTTGTATGTTTTTATATTATATATTTTTATGTTCAAATTTTGTATATAATCATTTCATGATATTCCAACAAAAAATGAGAGTATATAGTTGAAGAAAGTTATTATTTCATATATTTCTATATTTATTATAAGTTCTAAATCATAAATCCATGACATAGTGACCTTTATTATATCATCATCAAAACTATACAAATGAAAAACTTATTTATACAACTATATATCGATTTAGACTTTGTGAATATATATATATATATGTTAATCATAAAACTGATATAATGACACATTTTACTTAAACATGTCCACATTATATTAAATCACGTGTGATATAATTTGAAATAATGCCCAAAACTCCTATTGAACATCTATGATAATATTCATAGATGTCTCATTCATTATCATTAAATTTTATATCATTTGTGACCACATATGAAAATACATCAAAAAAACCATTTCAAAATATTGGGTTTCACTTAATGGATTTTATAAACAATTTATAATAATGAATAATGATTTCCACTTAACCAAGATGCATAAACCCACAAATATTTATTGTTTAATAGAAAATTTTCAATTACATATCCCATAATTATAATACAAGTGTGGCCTCTTGAGAAAATTAATTTTACCAAATCATAAAATTGATATTCCATGATCTCCATTAATCATATATATCATCACAGACATCTATAATTGTTTTATTGAATAAAATATCCATAATAATATAATTCATTTTTCTGTTACATATATTAACCAACTAACATAGATCATATCAATCCCATATATCCAACCCCTATATAATCATTTATGTTTATCTATACTGACCATATAGATAAACACATATCATTTGATTTAGGTAGATATATGAGAAAATCACATCCACCTTACCCAATTAAAAAATAACATTAAATGTATCTAATCTGTGTTTGGTAATACATAATATCAATTTATGCATGAAAATTAATAATCAAAATATTATAAGGAAAATCTGAAAAAATTTAGATATCAATTAATTATTTAACTAATAAAATACTCAATCACTCACCAATTAGATAATCCCAAATGATGATGTATGAAATGTATCTGTTTATGGGGTTCTTATTCCAGGTATCTTTTCAACTACATGTAATTTTAATTCATTTGTTAACATGAACCCCTGTTATACCAAATTCATAGTGTAGTACACTCCGGGTAGAATATATAGTGGGTTATATATAACAAATAACACTTTTATTCCTCATTAGTGCATATCAAATCCCAATATAATATTGTACCACGACTAATCTTCACCCGTCATAAAAAACTATAATACTCAATCATGATAATCTAATATAGGTAATTAAATGTAATATTTTAATAGTAAAATTATCATTTCATTCATGTAAAATATATATCAAAAAAAAAATTATCTATGTGAAGACTATCTTTCTATAACATTATACATTTTATATTTTTAATCATCAAAATAAAATCATACTTAAATCATAACAATGAAGTCACATCTATCACTTAAAATTATTTATTCTATAGATATCTAATTTTTCTCATCCAATTAGATAATAGTGTTGGTGTTTGTTTCAGATCCATTTATTAGAGACAAACCCACTAGAACTTTTAGCAAAAAATCGGTTTGATAACTCATTGGTCCTGAATGAACAAAATATGACACCTTTTTTTAACATTAATGATAGGTATACCTCATCCATGCACCAAAATTTTCCATTAGTATCATATGAAACATCAATAATGGAATAATAATGTCAACTAAAATAACTAAATGAATGAAAAAAAAAGAAATTATATTGTTTGAACATAATCATACACCTATTCTCGAAACTACTTATTTCTTTATACAAGACAAATAAATAGTATTATAATAATATCAAAGTATATATCATTGACAAGTGTCCCACCCCACCTATTTATAGTAGGGTTAAAATAGTTAAATTGATACCACCTCGTCATAATGGATGAGGACAATATATTCTTCAACCATTTACAGTAGCTAAATTCCACAACCTCTACTAACATATCTTGTAAATAGTGAAAATATATGTATCAAATACTTTTAATTTTACATAGACAATCAAAAATCATATATAGCCTTCATAATAGTCTGATTAATTGGATTCATCGATATTATTAATCACAAGAAGATTTTCCATCAACTCTCTAATATTGTATAGAAGGTAAGATGAAAATTAGATATAAAACATTGAAGTCCAAAACCGACTTTCATCCATAATCCATCCACTACCACAATCCTCCTGAATCATGAATCCCATGTTCCAATTTCACTAATTCCAATATATAATGAATAAATCATGAATGGATTATTCAAAAATTATTTCTAGTCTCCCTTGTGAAGGCTGATTTCATGGATTCAATGATACAACCAATAGTATGGAAAATTTTAAAAACCCCATCTCTAATATACTTAATCATTGCCACCATTTTTTCATTATATCACCCAATTCCCACTAAAGTGAAATGTTACCTTTGAAATTCACAAATAATATCCTCTTTAAAACAGCCAACTAGAATATTTGTTTTTATAATATTTAGAATCTCTGACACATTTTTATTATGAAATATAAATATTATTTAGTACTTAAAATCAATTTTCATTGTTTGTGAATGAAATCCCAAAATATTATCCATATTAATTGAGCTAAATTTATCATAGAGCCACATGTTGATTTCTAAACCCCTTCTGAGTACATCTATTACAATATTTAGCCAAAAAATTTATTATTATTTTTTGGGATGATCACATAAATTACTTTAATTGTTATAATTGAGACTATGAACTATATTTTGGATATCCAACATTTGGACATCCTTATAAAAGCGATTAATAAAAGGAACTCTTCCATTCATCCATATCCCCTCTAAATTTTACATGAACAAACATGGGTAATGATAATCTAGTCCAAAAATATATATTTTCCTAATATTTTTTTGAGATATGAAATAATCAACATCGTCCCCTAAAAAATGATACTTTCAATGATTTATCATATACCTATTCGAATCTCTATTTTCAAGATAAATTTCTAACCATATACAAACATTACAATACATCATTCACTTAACTGATGATATAAAAAATATATTCATATACATAACATATTATTCTGTTTTTTTGAGTCTTTCAAATTGATAACATTAAATTTATAGACAAGGTGTTTTCCACAAGATTTCAACAAATCATTGCACACCATTAAATAAACATTTAGATTTATTTCTCTTAATAAAATGAAATATTTTGGTCTTTCTATCCCTTTAAATAATTATCTTTAAAATATATTTTCCTTCATCAAAATCCATAATCCTAAACCATTTGGGAATATTATATTTTTACCCTTTAATATCATTCAACTATAGTACCTTTAAGATAATTCCATCCACATAAAATAGAATATTAACATGAATTAAATCACAAAAAAATATTTTTGAATAAATCAATTATCAATATTTATTTGAGGATACATATTTGGTACAAAAATGGAATTAATCAACAAGATAACATTGTTTAGATATTGATTCACTCTATACATGATAAACATATGATATATAAATTGGTCTCTATTACATATTTCCATGAAACCATCTAGATGGTTCCCAATGATCCAATCAACTTAGTCACTTTTAAGTAATAATTTTTTATATAATATTTTTTTAAATGAAATTATATTGAAGTTAAACGACATAACATGATTTAATGAGTTATATGCTCAATAATATGAGTAAATATTTTATATAAATCATTAAATTACTTTTATTAAAAACATTTTACAATAAATATATCTTTAAAAAATATTATCCTTCCACTTCCTATGTCAATAGTTAATCCAATTAATTATTGAAAATTATCTTTCTTTATTTTAATAATTGTAAAGAACCGTAAAATTCAAGGAAATTTTATTCTTAATTTTCTTGGGAATTTTACAAGAACGCAGTTTCTGACGGCACCTGATTCCAAGGCCCGGTGTGCCTGGAATCATTTTCTGAAGTTTGGCTCGGGAATGTTCAGTGAACGAACGAGCGAGGTTTTATAACTTTTGAACCGGTTCTCGGAATAAAATTCTAAGGGAATCGGTGGAATCGCATTGCCAATATTTTCCTAGGAATGCCTTTTCTGAAGTTGTGTTTGCTCGGGTGTGGTTTTTAATTTTTTGGGATAAGTTAAGAACTAAAATAAAAGTGGTGCGACACTTTATTTTATTTCACTCAAAGCCACTTATGCTAGGTTAAGCGGATAAGGTGGAACCCATAATATCCTACCCATTGGTAGGATATTTGGGAGGTGGGGCCCGTACGAGCCCCACAGTTTCATTCCCTCTATGTAACGCACCCGAACCCACTTTTTAATTATAGAAAACCGTACGTTTATTTGGGATAAGAAACGCCTCATTAATTGGGAGGTTAATTTGTTTCAATTAACTCATTGAATTAATTTATCGTTTCTTATCTTTGAATTTCAAATTGTTGGCATGGGAAATAAAATAACACGAACACTAGGTTTGTAGGGGGGTTTCTTGTTGAGAGGATTTGGAGAAACTCAAAATCTTGAAGATCTTCATCCTCCTTCGCTGAAGAACACGAAGAACGTGAATAACACGCAGAACACAAAGAACGCCGACCTCCGATGAAGGGTGAAGAAAAACGATGATCCCTCGGATATCGACAATGCGACACCGTGTACCGCGACGCCGACGATCCTTCTTCCGCGATGCTTCTTCCGCGACTTTCCTTCCCCCGCGACAATCTTCAATCAAAAACCGATTGAGGTAGGGTTTGCGGTTCTTTTAATTTTTTTTAAATTTTATCCTTTCCATGGACTCCTTTGGTGCATCCTAAATCTGTGAGATTTTAAATCCTAGAAGTTTGACTACGCAACGCCGTGTACCATGACGACAGTGAAGCCCCTTTTGCGATGCGATTATCCTCTTCTTCCGCGACGTTTGATTCCACGATGAACTCACGTTCGACGACAATGTTGAGGTAGGGGTTTGATTTATAAAAATATTTGTGATTTATACCCTCGGTATATGATTAAATACTTGTTAGAAGACTTTTAAAACCGCTAACGCGGTGGGTGCAAACCAAAGAACAAGTCCGAACCCACCTCCCTTTCATTCGTGGTGTGCGGAACGGCGAATGACGATGAAGCAGGCCGCACGGGCGATGTGAGGTCCTCGTAGTGAAGGACGGCCCCCGGGAGGGCCATTGGCGAAGACAGAACGGAATTCCGACCACCGGAACTCATCTCGTGGTCTGCGGAGCAGCCCGCCGGAATGGCAACGCCGGCGGCAGGGCACGGTCCTACGACTGCACGGGACCGGAGGCGACAGGATGCGGCAGCTGGCCGCGTCCGCTGACAAGGGTGGCCCCACGTGGGGCCGCGGTCTCTCCATGCAGGGGCAGCACGCCCCCTGCTTCGCTCGGCCGTACTGGCCGATCCGAACCACTGGCCACTCAGCCAGCGCCAGCCGGGACGCGCCCAGCCGAGTCGGACCCGGATCCGGGTCGGGTTGACCCAGTTCAGACTGTCCTTGGGGGGTTTGGGATGGGTTGGTCTGGGCCCAGACCCCCCATTTTTGGATCCCTTTCGGTATTTTGCCCATATCGTGGGCTACGGACCTCAGATAGATGCACCTTCAGTGGCGATGCGATCCTTGAATCGAGACGGTCGTTTTGATATATTACAATCAAGGTTTCGGTGTACATTGGGTTCAGCTGGGGTTGTTGGTACACGAAACCAACCGGGCACTCGAAGAGGAAACTCTCATAACTTGAGCTCCGAACGTCCGATTGATGTACCATAAACTTTGATGGATTCATCTTAGTGAGACGAATCTTTTGTCTTACTCTGCCTGGGGTTTGGATGCAGGTGGAGTACAGTCGGGTTTGTTTTGAATTAAAAACCAACCGGGGCCCTTGGACGAAAAAGTCAATAACTCTCAGACCGGGCGTCCGATTGATGTGCCATCTGTGACGTTGAGTTCCTGTTGACGATACAGAACTTTTGGATACATCAACTCCGGACTATGTGTCAGTTGATGTATCAGCCCCACAACTCATGGAAAGGATCCTCCCGAACGAGTTTGTTGTCTGCGGGAACCCTAGAGCGGGCTGTGTCTGTGACGACAATAAAGATTGTACGGGAATCCTCCATGGGTTCGGTTGTGACCACTATGGTACTTTTTGGGATGCATCAACTCCGGAATACATGTCAGATGATGCATCGACCTCTTGGCTCGTGGGGTAGACCCTCCCGAAATGAGCATGTTGTGTGCGGAAACCCTAGAGCCGATTGAGACTTGACGACTGGTGATTGAACAACTCAGTGTGATACGTAAAGCCCAGTGGGAAGCACTTGGTTGTAGCAGTAGACCCACAGCAGAGGAGCGCTTGGTTGTAGAGGAAGATGCACGATACTCAACAGAAGGAGTACCTCTGGAGGCTATGAGGGAGAGAGCTTGGTTGTAGCGGCAAAACAACGATGGAGGAGCGCTTTGTTGTAGCAGCAGACCTATGACGGAGGATCGCTTGGTTGTAGCAGCAGACCCATGGCAGAGGAGCGCTTGGTTGTAGCGGCAGACCCATGGTACTCAACAGAAGGAGAACCTCTAGAGGCTTTGAGGGGAAGTGCTTGGTTGTAGAGGCAGACCCATGGTGGGAAGCGCTTGGTTGTAGCAGCAGGCCCACAATACTCGATAGGTGGAGTACTACAGCAGTCCAAGGTTCGAGGGAAGAACATGGTCGTAGGGCCATACCCATTGTACATGATAGAGAAGGATTTTACCAATAGCTATGGTTTCAATTTCATTATTGATCTTATGTGGGTCATTGCGGGGGTTTGTACCTACCGATCCTTTGTGGGTCTGACGGCTTAGATGAATCAGTGGCAACATCTGATCATCTCTATCGTCTTATGAAGTTGTGTACCTGTGTGAGCTGAATCCTGTTTGTTTTCCTTTATGGGTTGTGTTGTGCTTTCCTGTGTGGATTGGGTTGTGATTTCCTGTGTGGACTGGGTGGTACTTGAGCTCGGAGGTTGAAGCAGACTAGAATTGGTGACTTAGGTATATGTATGGGCATATACCTAAGCAGTGTCAAATGTTACTTTGTGATTGTATCTTTCCTTTGTGGATTCTGGGAGACCATCGGGGGTCTCGGGGTCCCTACTGAGTAGCTTATACTCAACCCTGCACGGGCTATGCCCGCATTTAGTTGTGTTTGTTGCAGACGACGGACAGCGCTGATCGTGGTTGGGGCTTGCGGAGCAGGACGGTACCTAGAGGTAGACCACTGGGCGAGACGTACTCGGAGCGGACGGCTGGACCCGAGGAGCTGTGGAGGCTATCTGTACTCACCCTTCAGGTGGGACTTCCAGTGGGTGGCTCGACGTTGCTTCTTTACTTTTAGTTGTTGTTTTCCCTTTCGAGTTGCACTTTAATTTTAGTATGATTTTGTATTCTGGCCGACTTACTTTTCTGCACTTACTATTGTACCCAGTTTTTTCTTAGTGTTTACTTCTATTTCTTGCTTGATCTGTGGTGTTTGTTTACATTACAAAGGCAATGCCTTCCATTTTTACCAGGAATTACACCTTGGTGCTAGTCGCCAGCCCCTGGCCTATGGAAGGCGGTCTTGGGGTAGTCACGGCACGGGCCCAGTGGACGGGTCGTGACAAATTGGTATCAAAGGAGTTCCGTTCTACCGCAGAACTTTGGACTCTGGTCTTGTTTTCTATGTGAAGCAATAGTGTTAAGCGTATTGGGTGTGGTTATTAGTCATGGGAGTCCAGTGTTGGTGAGGCGTCCGATGTATCCGTACACCAGGTCCCTGACTTCTGATTTCCGACTTAATACATGAAAAAATTGATTGCATGTGTGTTTCAAGTTTTCTTTGTGATTACATTGTGTCAGCTCACCAGGTATACTTTTCTGACCATGGCACACCTATCTCTTTTCAGGATGGCCCCATGATGGCAGCCAGCTAGGGTTCCGAGAGTTGTACGGACGACAGCCCGCCGAGCGACGAGGCCTCGGTACAAGGCCCTTTGACAGTAGAGGCACCGGTGGTACCTCTACCCGCCGAGCCACCGATGCTACCAGCCCCAGCCCCTGACGATTCACATCGCCTTAGTGCACTGCACGAGTTTCAGTGCTAGCGGCCGCCGAGGTTCTACGGGGAGACGGACCCCCATGAGCCGAGGACTGGCTGGAGGCAGTTGTATGGGTTTTCAGGTTAGTGAGGACACCAACAGACCTCATGGTGATCCTCGCAGCGAGCCTACTGCACGCGGCAGCATGCAGATGGTGGAGCTTGATGCTCCAGGTGCACGATGAGGCATCTCTTCTCTGGACAGACTTTGAGAGCCTCCTCCACTCGAAATGCTTCCCAGCCACCCTCTGTGCGGTGCACATCAAGGAGATTCTACAGCTGCGGCAAGACAGCATGACAGTAGCCCAGTATAAGGAGAGGTTTACTGATCTCTCACGCTATTCCACAGACATGGTACGAGATCCTTTCTTCAGGGCCCGAACCATCGAGTAGGGGCTTAGGAGAGAGTTCAAAGCTTCAGTTGTTTCTCACAGCATTCCGACACAGACAATGGTGTTGGAGCAATCCCTCTTAGTGGAGAGTTTCCTTGCTGTTCAGTCTCCAGCAATAGGACCCACCACTAGCTGGCATGCATTAGAGTCTTCTACAGTGGGCAGTTGACAGATGACGCAGGGGTCCAAGAGGACTAGACCTACAGGTGGTTGACCACGTGACACAGGATCATTTGTGCGAGGCACCCGGGGTGGAAAACGACTTACCTTGAGCAGAAAATGTTACTCAGGCAGCGGGGTTGGTCACATGGCTCGTGACTGTCCAACCCGCCATACAGATGACCATCATATGAACAAAGTACCTCTCAGGCAGAGGTAGGGGATCGATCGAGGCGGACCACATGGAGTAGGAGACCGTGGCAGGGGAGCTGGCCATGCAGTTGGAGGTGGAAGACACTTCAAGGTGTTGCCACCACCACCACCAGGAGGTCCACCCCGACCACAGGGAGCTGGTGGACAAGGGAGAGCTCAGCTTCAGGTAGTTCAGGCCTACGATCATGGAGCTTCTGGAGCAGATGTATATGAGCGGGACTAGCTCCAGACCTGGAGACTTTTGTTTATCCTACTTCTAGAGTTGTTGATGTTTATTTTTAGATGCTTTGTGTCTTTGTACATTGAGCTGCAGTAATAAAAGACACCTTTCTTTTAGAGTTTACCTTCCTTTCCTCTCTTTATGTTGTTACTAAGATGTTCTAGTTGAAAAACTCTTGACTTGACCCTCACATAGAGATACCTACTAGAGGAGACCCAGTGACCACACACTGATGCCGACAGTGTGACTCAACCCTTGGATGCGAGAGTAACGGTTGGATCTCTTGGTAGTAGCGTCGAGGCCTTACGAAATCATCCTTGGTATGAGTTATATCATCCATGATGGGATTGAATGTATTAGGCGAAGAACGTGGTTCATCCAGGGGATGAGACTAGATTTCTCTACTCGGCAAAGAAGAAATCTCAGCAGCTCTTGTAGGACCAGAAATGTCCAAGTCATCCAAGAGCGGATGAGGACAGCTCAGAGCCGGCAAAAGTCTTGTGCTGATAGGAGGCGGAGACCACTAGAGTTCGAGGATGGTGATCACATTTCCCTACAGTCACACCCGGACATGAGTTACAGGGATGTGGCCGAGGCGACAAGTTATCACTGAGGTTCAACGTACCTTTCTAGGTCCTCGGCAGGGTAGGCGAGGTGGTTTACCTCTTGACCCACCCACCTCAGTTGCACCATGTGTACGATGACTTCCATGTATCTCAACTGGGGAGATACGAGCTCGAACCGATGCATGTCTTTGACCATGGGGAGCTAGACATTAATGATGTGGCGACGTTTTTAGAGGTCCCGGTGGAGATCGAGGATTGACAGGAGTGGGTCCTACATGGACGATCGATCGCTATAGTGAGAAATAGATGGCAGTACGGGGATCTCCAGGAGAGCAGTTGCGTGTAGGAGTCTCAGATGCGTGCTCAGTACCCACATTTTTTTCCCTAGTTTTTGGTGTATCTTTATGGGGACGTAAATCCCTGAGGTGGGAGTGATTTAAATACCCGTAGAATTCAAGGAAAATTTTTTTCTTAATTTTCTTGGTAATTTTACAAGAACACAGTTTCTGACGGCACCTGATTCCGAGGCCCGGTGTGCCCAGAATCATTTTCCGAAGTTGGATTAGGTAAGTTCAGTGAACGAATGAGCGGGCTTTTCTAACTTTTGAACCGGTGCTCGGAATCAAATTCCAAGGGCACCGGTGGAATCGCAGCACCGGTATTTTCTTAGAAACGCTTTTTCCAAAGTTGTGTTTTCTCGGGTGTGGTTTTTAATTTTTGGGGTTAAGTTAAGAAATAAAATAAAAGAGGTCTGACACTTTATTTTATTTCACTTAATGCCACTTAATCTATGTTAAGAGGATAAGATGAAACCCATAATATCCTACCCATTGGTAGTATATTTGTGAGGTGGGGCCCGCATGAGCCCCACCTTTTCTTTCCCTCTAAGTAATGCACCCGCACCCCCTTTTTAATTAAAGTCAACTGTGCGTTTATTTGGGTTAAGAAACGCCTCATTAATTGGGCGGTTAATTCATTGCAATTAATTCCTTGAATTAATTTTTCATTTCTTATCTTTGAATTTCAAATTTTTGGCATGGTGAATAAAATAAGACCAACACTAGGTTTGTTGGGGGTGGGGGTTTCTTGTTGAGAGGATTTGGAGAAACTCTAAAGCTTGAAGATCTTCATCCTCCTTCGCTGAAGAACACGAAGAATGTGAAGAACGCGAAGAACGTGAAGAACGTGAAGAACTCCGACCTCCGACAAAGGGCGAAAATGAATGCCGAACCCTTGGAGATCGACGACGCGATGCCCTGTACAGCGACGCTAATGGTCCTTCTTCCGCGATGCTTCATCCATGACGTTCCTTCCCCCACGACAATCTTCGATCAATAACCGATTGAGGTAGGGGTTGCGGTTATTTTAATTCTTTGTGAATTATATCCTTGACATGGATTCTTTTGGTGCATCTTAAATTTGTGTGATTTTAAATCCTCGGAGTTTGACTACGAAACGTCGTGTACCGTGACAACATTGACGTCCCTTCCGCGATGCGACGATCCTCTTCTTCCGCGACGGTTGATTCCGCGATGAACTCACATTCGATGAAAACATTGAGGTAGGGGTTTGATTCATTTAAATATTTGTGATTTCTACCCATGTATTATAATTAAATACTTGTTGGAATACTTTTAAAACCACTAACGTGGTGGGTGCAGACCAACGAACAAGTCCAAACCCACCGCCCTTTCGTTCTTGGTGTGCGGAACAGCGGACGGCGATGAAGCAGGTCGCACAGGCGCTGTGAGGTTTTTGCTGTCAAGGAAGGGCCCCTGGAGGGCTATTGGCGAAGAAGACACACAATTCCGACCACCAGAACTCATCCAGTGGTTCGCGGAGCAGCCCGCCGGCGCACCTCGCCAGCATGGCGACGCTGGCGACAGGAGGCGGCGACGCCCGCCGTGCCGCAAAGAGGAGCCACTGCGGCTAAAGATGCGGTGCCAGGGTGCGTTCCCGCAACTGTGCGGGATCGGAGGCGACAGGATGCAGAAGCCGGCCATGTCCGCTGACAAGGTCGGCCCCACGCGGGGCCGCGGTCTCTCCACGTGGGGGCAGCGCGCCCCCCGCTTTGCTCGGCCGTAATGGCCGATCCGAACCACCGGCCACCCGGCTAGCGCCTGCCGGGTCACACCCAAGATGGTCCGGGTCGTGCCCAGCCGGGTCAGACTCAGACCCGGGTCGGGTAGACCCATTTCGGGCCGACCCCGAGGGGGGGGGGGGGGGTGGGGTTGGCCGGGTCGGTTCGGTTCGGGCCCAGACCCCCCGTTTTTGGACCCCTTTCGGTCTTTTGCCCATATCATGGGCTACAGACCTCCGATCGATGCACTGTCAGCGGCAATGTGATTCTTGGATCGAGTCGGTCGTTTCGATATATTACACTCAAGGTTTAGGAGTACTTTGGTTTCGGCAGGGTTGGTTCGTACACGAAACCAATCGGGCCCTCGGAGCGGAAACACTCATATCATGAGCCCCGAACGTCCGATTGACGTACCGTCGACTTTGCTAGATTCCTATTAGTGAGACAGATCTTTTGGATTACTACGCCCGAGGTTTGGATGTTGGTGGAGTGTGGTCAGGTTGGTTTTGACTTAAAAACCAACCGGGCCCCTGGGATGAAAAAGCCAATAACTCTCAGACCGGGCGTCTGATTGACGTGCCGTCTATGATGTTGAGTTTCTGTTGACGATACAGAACTTTTGGATACATAAACTCCGGACTATGTGTCAGTTGATTTATCAAACCCACAACTCATGGAGCGGAGCCTCACGAATGAGTTTGCTGTCTGCGGGAACCCTAGAGCGGGCTGCGTCTGCGATGACAATGAAGACAGTACGGGAATCCTCTGTGGGTTTGGTTGTGACCACTACGGTACTTTTTTGGATACATCAACTCTGGACTACATGTCAGTTGATTCATCAACCTCTTGGATCATGGGGTGGACCCTCCCGTAATGAGCATGCTATGTGCAGAAACCCTAGTGCCGGTTGAGACTTGACGACTGCTGACTGAACAACTCGGTGTGTTATGGATAGCCCAGTGGGAAGTGCTTGGTTGTAGCAGCAGACCCACGACGGAGGATCGCTTGGTTGTAGCGGAAGACCCGCGATACTCAACAGAAGGAGTACCTCTGGAGTCTATGAGGGGGATCACTTGGTTGTAGCGGTAGACACATGACGGAGGAGCACTTGGTTGTAGTGGCAGACCTACGATGGAGGAGCTCTTGGTTGTAGAAGCACGGGGGAGTGCTTGGTTGTAGCAGCAGACCCACGGCAGTGGAGCGCTTGGTTATAGCTGAATACCCATTGTACTCAACAGAAGGAGTATCTCTAGAGGCTATGAGGGGGAGCGCTTGGTTATAGCGGTAGCCCCATGGTGGGAAGCGCTTGGTTGTAGCAGCAGACCCACAGTACTCGATAGGTGGAGTACTACAGCAGTCCATGGTTAGAGGGAAGAGATTGGTTATAGCGGCATACCCACTATACTTGATATAGAAGGATTTTCCCAATAGCTATGGTTTCAACTTCATGATCGATCTTTTGTGGGTCATTGAAGGGGTTAGTACCTACCAATCCTTTGTGGGTCCGACGGCTTAGATGAATCAGTGGATACATCTGATCATCTCTATCATCTTATGAAGTAGTATACCTGTGTGAGCTGAATCCTGTTTGTTTTCTTTTTTGGATTGTGTTGTGATTTCCTATGTGTACTGGGTTGTGATTTCCTATGTAGAGTGGGATGTACTTGGGCTCGGAGGTTGGAGTGGACTGGAATTGGTGACTTAGGTATATTTATTGGCATATACCTAAGCAGTGTCGGATGTTACTTCATGATTGTATCTTTCCTTTCTGAATTATCCTTTGTGGATTCTGGGAGACCTTCGGGGGTCTCGGGGTCCCTACTGAGTAGCTTATACTCACCCCTGCATGGGCTATGCCCGCATTACGTTATGTTGGTTGCAGACGACGGACAACGCTGATCTTGGTTGAGGCATGCGGAGGAGGACAGTACCTAGATGTGGACCACTAGGCGAGACATACTCGGAGCGGACGGCTGGACCCGAGGAGCTGTGGAGGCTATCTGTACTTACCCTTTAGGTGGGAATTTTAGTGGGCGGCTCGACATTGCGGCTTTACTTTTAGTTTTTGTTTTCCCTTTCGAGTTGTACTTTACTTTTAGTATGGGTTTGTATTCTGGCCCACTTACTTTTTTGCACTTACTGTTGTACCCAGTTTTTACTTACTGTTTACATCTACTACTTGCTTTCTCTGTGGTGTTTGTTTACTTTACAAAGGCAATTACTTCCCTTTTTACCGGGAATTATGCCTTGGTGCTAGTCACCAGCCCTTGGCCTATGGAAGGCTGGCTTGGGGTAGTCACGGCATGGGCCCCGAGGATGGTTCGTGACAATAATATTATCTATAATATTATATTTTTGTTCTTAACTAAATACAAAAATATAATTTCGCCAAAATATTCTATTTATTCATAGATCATGGGTTCCCCCCAATGCATTATATGAAATATGAAAATATTAATTCTTATCTATTGAATCAGTCATTAAATATACATAGATATCTCCAACTCAACATGTGACCCTAATAATTCTAGAAGAAAAGGTTCTAGAACACCCAGTTCAAGAGCAATTCATTAATATTAAAACGTTTTAAATCCTTAAAATATATCTAACCTAAATTTTTCTTTATGAAATTCCATTATTTCTAAAAAATTAACATTTGAAACATTTTTATTACAATTCAGATAAATATAGATACACTTAATTGGTAATTTTTTTCAATAATATATTTGAATAAGTTCACAATCCTCAAGAAGATCATATCATTTTGGAGAACATGTTATCTTCTAACAATATTCAATTTATCATTTTCCCATATCTAGAAAAACAATTACAGCCATTCACTAAAATTAAATATGCTCTTATTTTTTTTTCACTATTTTCCATTTTCATGGGATCCACATTGGATGTATGTGAGTGTTAAGAAAATGAATATATGATTAAAATTTACTATTTGTCTTAAACAAATGATCTCCTATAATTTTTCACTATATAGGTGATAATGATGTCAATTAATGGGGTTATTGAAAAAAATAGGGTCTTATGATCAAAAAATGTTTCAAACCCATACATAAAACCTCATGATTCAATCGTACTCATTCAAATTCCAATTATTCTATGCTTCTAATATATTTTATTTCAATGTCACTTGTATTATTTTCTCAAAACTAATTCGGTTTCTCTTATAAAATATCTCAAATTACTCTTCATTATATATAATTATTTTTTCTGAAAGTAATCACATATATTTATATGATCCCAATCGGTCAACCATATCTCTTCATTAATCAATCACTCTAAAATCCTATGATTTTTAATTATGTAAATAATCCCATACAATTAAATCAAAATTATCAATGAGAATAACATAATAAAAAATCCGATAATGATGAAGGCCTATGTTAAACAATCAAAATTTCTATATACATTAGATCTATTGTTAAATATAGAGGTTTCCTTCCATTTTTAACAAACTAATGATTTATCTACAGTACCTATATAAAATTGTTACAGATTTGATGATTTATTTGACCATGATTATGGTTACATTAATAATAAACAACTCACATGTTTTTCAGTTTTGTTATGAAGATAGAATTTACATAACTATATGTTTTCATAAAATGATAATATAAAACTAACAATTCCATATCAATTTCTTTTTATATACAATGATTCCACAATTAGAAATTTTTATAGCACTATGTATTCATACGTGAGTTTCCACACACATTAATAATTGGATGTACATAAATATTTCAATATCTATCTTTACTATATTCGTTAATTTAAAACCTAATTTGTGTATGTTCAAAACATCCTATACCACAAAAAATATTATTTTTTATATTAAAATTTTCATATATACAATCATGATGATCTCAATAAAATTATCATCCCTAACATGATAATTTCAAACTATTTTAGATTCACCATTTTTCATAAAATAACTATCATATATTGAATAATCAAATCCCTAGAATCAATGGTCCAATATTGAAATTGAATATTTACACATAATGTAAACTAAAATAATCATTAGCTTCATTATTTATAGAAATTATACAATTACCCCATCATTGAATAAATATATGACCATTTTAATCATTCCATGGATTCAACTTTTATAATAATTCTAAAATAGGGGCCCATGTATAGTGATTTTACTTCAATTTAAATCCCTCATTCCTTTTTATTTGTTCTAACTATTCTATTAAACATAGATTCCTATAACACCCCAATTAAACATGGCTACAATTTGTTCTAATATATACATATTTCATATCAAATAATTTATAATTTTAAAGAAAATTTATTAAATAATTTATTATGTCAAAAAATTAAATTTTTTACAAAATTAACTACAACATCACATGATTATGATAGTGATAAACAGAAAAGAAACCCCATTCAAGATCCATAATCATCATATATACACATTTGCATTGTATAAAATCAATTTTTAATCCATTTACAAGATAATTTAATGTGGGTTCATTCTATATTCTCGTGAAAACATATAATTTATTATGAAATGATTATTCATTTTCTCGGTTCTCGTATATATCATCTAGGAAAAATTTTATTTTCCTATTTTCTCTAAAATCACAAATTTTGTGGTCAATATTTCCTTTAAATGATATCCTTGTAACACCATTATCCTTCATATAAATCACTTCCCATTCATCTTCATCAATTTACTCTTGTTTGAATCATTTTAAATGAAGTTTAATGACCTTATTAAATAGAAAATCCTCAATATATATCTTTAAGAATCCATTGTATAACCCATCATTCATACTAATGACTACATTTTCATCATATAACTAAATTATTTCTAAAATATAAAATTCTAACTAAAATGAAAAATCATAAATAGGTAAATGTTACAAAAGAGTTCTATATTTAGTTCTCTAATACATATTAAATTACTTTCTTCAAAATAAGATTTTGGATCTAGAACAACAAATACTAGATTTGTCCATAAAATAGATCATCATAGAAAGAGATCACAAACTACCTGATATAAATGAACCTACAATAATTTTTTATCAACAATGGAAAAAATAAATCACACAAAAAAATTAACTAAAAAACTACCCTCATATGAAAAACAATGATCTATATTAGACCATGAATTAGAAATAAAATGTATGATCTCATCTTCTTCCTAGTATGAATCTATTTAAATTATTATTCAATATGCCTTTTCATTATTTCAAACATGGTTTAATAATCCAAGGATTGGGTTGGGTAAATATTAAAGGGGTCAAACATGAATATGTGAATTTTTGTGGAAGACCCTGTGAATTAAATTCATGGATTAAATTTATTAACAGCCTCAAAAATTTCCAGACACTGTAAATGTTTATCACCATGTGTCAAATTGTCTGGAATGAGGTTTTCACCACCTATAGACAGGTCTTTAATTTATCTTTGACCACATGTTGACATCTCTTGAATGAAAATTACAGAATGTGTAAATTTTATTTATTATTTTAGTAAATGTACGTTATGTGATTTTGATGGAAAATGGAGAATTGTGTTATGAATTTTTAAATGCTAGGAAATAAAATTATCATTATGTATCTCTAATTTTCATAAAATTAATATGATGTATCTTGTGTCTCAAAACCGTATGGACACCTATATTCTTCATTTTGGGTTTTTGAGTAGGCACTTATTTTAAATAGATGCTCGGTGCACCTACTCATTCGTTCAAAACCTTTACACAACCAAATTTTTTTTTCCATTGACCCTCCACACACATTCAACTTCACTGTAGGTCATAAACTATCGATTTCCAATATCCTTAAATTATCTAGAAGAGATCTCAAGTCAGATATTAGATATCCAGACCAAGATTTTTATTATATTCCTTCAGGTTATTCAACTTTTTTTTGGTCTGTTGCGGATGGATTATGTAGTTCTAGTTGAACGAAAGTTGGTAGTCTATTTCTCTATAGACACAGTGTTTTTATCACCACTCCAAAAACATTCATTTTTTGTGGCCTAATATTCAAATAATAGGGTCCCGATTTTGAATATACATATGTAAGTTGTAGAATTGTTTGATTTCAATATAAATTGAATTAATTAATAGAAATATAAATCTTTTCAGATTAATTTATTAAGGAATTTTACAAATATTGATGTTTCGAATGATTAATTATTGAATAATTTATGGGATTTTGAGTTTATGAACATTGATTAATTAGTTTATAAATTAATTAATTATTCTAACATAATAAATTGGGTAATTAATTGTGGGTAATTATGTGAGATAATAATTATTGAACAAGTAATGATATTAGGGTTATTAAAAAATTATTTAATTAATTATTGTTATTAATGTGATTAGTTAATTGTTGAATTAACCAGTGTTATTTTTATGTTTAAAAAATTTTCAAATCAGTAATGGAATTTGTTTGGATAATTAATTTTTCTATTAATAATTTGAGGATGAAAGGTTACATGGACATTTGATTGTGAATTAAATAATCAGATCATTGTCATTATAATGTTTTGAAGTATGAATTGTAACATGGGTATTAAACTGTGAATTAAAAAATTAGATCAGGGCCATTCTAATATGTTATGTCTGATTCGTAACATGATTATTGGATTATCAATAAAAAATGAAAAAATGGACATTATATTGAGTGATGTATGAATGGATACATTTGAATTCATGTGCTAATTAACGAATAGTAACAATGGAATTATAATTCACAATATCCTTTATAAATTCACCATTCTTCAATAAGTTCCAAAGAAGGTATTAATGTAATGATGTTAATGAGAACCTAGTTTGTTAATGTGGTTAATTAATGAAAAATTTTATAATGTCATAACTATTTATTTATTAATTTTTCATATTTCATTATACATATACATAAACTATAATTTACTTGATATTGTTTTAGACAATGATGGTAGTGGCCTACTAAGTTGTACTCACAACCTACTCAGGATACCAGATTGGTACACAAATAGATTTTATGTTTGTAGGATAGGATAAGTGAAATGGCCATATGTCATATGGCTGAGTCAGTAAGGATAATGGTTGAGTGAGAAAAATGTTATTTGTGATCTTCTTGGGAGTCATCATTGTATTTATTTTTAATTTCAATTTTAGAAAAATGACACAATCATTTTCTTTTCAACTTTTATTCATTTGTGAGATATTTTATTATATACTTTGATTATCATTAGATATTCGTAATTATTATGTATATACATTTCTATTGAATTTTTTATTTTTTTTAAATGGGTTAATGACAATAAAAAAATAGAGCATAGTCTCCCCATTACTGACTTATCTTAACCTCCTGGATAATTGTTAGCCTCTCACATAAGGGTAGGCATGCTTGAGATCATGAGACAGTCTGACATGGGGCCTCGCGTTGTGTCACCCATAGGGGACAGAAAATAAGTCATATCCAAATGAAATATTATGTTATTTTCTATTGTTTTAATATTTGGGGAATGGTAAATAGGATAATAGTAATAGTTGTGGCTTGTACCTGGTCTCATGCATTAGAGATTCAATCCCATGTATGTGGGTATACAAATTTTCATAGGGTGGGAATGTTTTGTTTATGTTTGTTGTTATAGTTAAAAATTACTTCGCCTTGGGTGATTCCCTATTTCATTCATGTGAATTTTTTTTGGGAGATATTTTGAGAATTGAAACATGTCCCAAAATGGAACCAGAGTAGAGTCATCATGCATTATTTTAGTCCCTAGAGATTATTTTATGACATGAATCATTTTATCCACACATGAGGAATGGGTGTTGGGTATATTGTGTAACATAAAGTATTTTTCCTTTCTAAAGTAATTTTATTAAAAATATTACGAAATAAATTTTTCTTATAAGATGATGATAAATGTGAATAAATGGGTGTCTAATTGGGAAAAATGATACAATAATGAGAACATCATTTTATAACAAAGTCCAAGGTTTATGATTGTTATAGATATTTATAGTGACTGGGAATTGACCGTGTGGTATGGTTTGGGAAAATGAATTATTGTGTCATGTTGTGATTATTACTCCAATGTAAATATGTTAAGGTTGTGTTATGTGTCCTAATATTTGTTTTTTTTCATTTTAGTGTTTTTACTCCATGATTTTTCTTAATGAGTGGATGATAGGAGGTTATGGATGGGGATGATTTACCAGTATTAGAACCTGTGGTACTAATTTTTCTAGTGAAGAAGAGGGGAGAATTATGAGATAACATCAGTCACATCCTAAAATTCATAGATTGTGTCCCAGAGTCGGTTTTCAAGAGAACTTCTGACATGACAGAGGTGTTTCATTTCTTGCAGCATCACATTTTTACTAGGGATTGTATACCATATAGTGATGAGTTCTAGGTTGAGTTTTTCAATAAAATACATGACCATTTAGTGGCTGCTTTTGAGAGTGTGGTGGTCATCTTGGATGTATATATGATAATAAATTTAGTGATGAGATGGTGGGATATCGTGTTTCTGATAGGAAACACTGATGATATGTTAGGGAAGGACTTCATGGAGGGGAACCTAGAGAACATATACAAAGTTATGCCAATGTTTGAGAGAGTAGTAAAGCTAATGCAACATACTAAGGGGACAGTGAATGTGATAGAAAAAGAGGGACTCTTTATATACCTAGATAGATTTTCTCCAACATTGGAAGAAGATGTGAAAGCTACAAAAAAATCATTATAAGGATAGATATAATTTTTGGATTGATCCCATGTTAACCTCTTTTAGTTAACAAAGTTTGTTGAGGTGGTGGATCAAACTCTCATTGAAAAAGGGATCCAAAAGGATGATTATAATGATAGAGAGAATGTTCATACTAGATGATTAGAATGTGTGAATTCTAATATTAGAAATAATATACATTACAAATTTATCCAAGACATTAGAAATTGAGTGGGAAGACATGATGGTGGGTTGCATCAGACCATACGGGGGAGATTTATCATCAGTCGAGGAGTTAGGTCAATTAGAATTGAAACTTCCCCCGACCACCATTAGAGTGTTTGTACTTCATCCTAATGAGACATGTACTGATGATCTATAGAAAACAAGGATAAATGGTTAGTGATGGAAGAGATAGGTAGAATAAGGTTGCATGAATGTTATCTTTTGCACCACATTAGTTTGCCAGCCATCATTTTACTGTCCAATTAAGTAGGGATAGTTTATTATGTGATTATATTAATGTTCACATGTAATAATATAGTGGTAAATCCTAGGGTAGTCATAAGAAATCACAAGGGGTGATGGAATGTTACATGCGATTTAGCCGATAATTATGGATAGTTAGGCTAGATCATTAATAGTGAGTGGTACTATTATTGTATGGTCTACAATATCCAGCGAGTTATATGATAATTATTCCTCTAATTCTTTTATATCAGTAAAGCTGTTGTATAGTTTGAGCTTAATGGTGGAGTTCTTAAGTGGGGTTGTGAAGATATGTACTTTATTAAGAGTATGTTAAAGATATTTCTATTCGTTCAAGAGTTGTTCTCTAAAGATCATGGAGTATTGTTCTGTATGAGATATTTATGTCATCGACATGCCAGACAGTAAAATAATTCTGGGTATGTACTAGTAAAGATAACAGTAGGCCCACAATGATTATCACTAGGGTATAGTGACTTTTTCATCTCATATGGGTGATGATTATTTTCACTATCGACAGTGGGATGGAAAGTAATGATGAGTGTGGAAAACAACTCAAAATAGAGAGAGATCATATCTCATATTGAAAGTCTATTGTGGGATGCCTAAGATAAGAAGTAGGATTTTATTCCACCCATAGTGGACTGGTTTTAGGATGTCTTGCATGAATATTTATTAGGGTGGACACCGAAGAGAGATTTGTAATTCCATATTGTGATCAAAACTAGAGAGAAGACATTTTCAATTCCAAAATATTAAATGAAATTAGTAGAGATACACTAACTCAAGACTCATCTAGATGATTTTGATTATAAGGGTTTTGTCTGTCTGAGTACGTCACCTTGTGGTTCACCTGCATTGTTTTCAAATAAGGATAACTAGACTTCAAGATTGTGTGTAGATTACTTGATGTTTGACAAGATAAATTTTAAAAACATATATCATCTTACACATATCAAAGATATATTTGAAATATTAATCAGATATTTTGTGTTCATGATGATTGAATTGATATTTGGGTACCATCATATGAGAGTTCAAAATTTAAATTTCTAATGGATTTATTTTTAGAGAATATATGGCCTATATGAGTTCATCATAATGTCATTTGGATCGATGAACACAACAGAAGTGTTTGTTTATTTGATGAATATTCCATTCCACCCATACCAGGATCATTTTTTATTAGTGATTTTGGATGAAATCTGTGTGTAATCCAAGAGTGACATTGATCATTCCCCAAACCTTTATATCATCCTGAGTAAACTGAGAGTGAAACCTATATATGGAATGATATCTATGTTTCCATTCCAGAGTGAGCAACTAATATTATTTGGATATATCATTTTTTTGGATTTTTTGTTAGGGGACCGATAGAAGGTTCGAGTAGTTGTTTAATGGGAGCATCTGAAGTATATATTCGATATTAATATCTTTTTAGGGTTAGATAGATATTATTGGATATTAATTTAAGAAATTTCCAATTTGGTTGCTCATTTTAGGTATTTTCCAAATAGGGGATAAATTTTTATTGGTTAGAAGCATGGGAGAGTGACTTATTAAATGTGAAGGATAATTTTAAATCATTGTTGATTTTGATATTAGTTGATCCAGGTGAGGAATATACAATTTATTGTGAAACTTATAGGATCATATTTGGAATATTGTTTATGTGGGGAGAAAGAGATGTGGAATACTAGTATCAAAATATAATTATCCACGAATCAACCTACAATACACATGAACATGGGTAACAGATGTAGGTTATTATTTTAAGTGTTGATGAAATTACCTATTGCTTGATATGTTAACAATGTTTATCAATCACATGATCTTGAGATATATCATTTCATAGAGATATTAAATTCTCTGGTACCGAATAGGGGTTGTGTAAATTCAATCATTTGATTTTGAACTAGTATATACGCAACAGAAATGATATAGTGAGACTAAATCATTGAGAAAGAAAACCCAGACTCTGGTGGTTTAAGAGTCTAGTACTAAGTAGAAGATGGTCAATTTTTTTACTATTATTCATGTAGTTGTTTTGTAGAGTAAGAGACATATGAATATCATATTAGTTTCTATGGAGTCTACACTTTTGAGACAGATCCAAGATATATTTTATGAGGATCTATATTTCTTTCTATTAAGGGAATGCCTTGAAGGTGGTGAGGCACCTTCATATTGTCACGACCCGCCCTCGGGGTCCGTGCCGTGACTACCCCAAGCCCGCCTTCCATAGGCTAGGGGCTGGCGACTAGCACCAAGGAGTAAATCCGGGTAAAAGGGAAGGCATTGCCTTTGTAAAGTAAACAAACACCATAGAGTAAGCAAGTGGAAAGTAAACACTAAGAAAAAGTAGGGTACAACTGAAAGTGCGGAAAAGTAAATGGGCCAGTATACAAACCCAAACTGAAAGTAAAGTACAACTCGAAAGGGAAAACAGCAACTGAAAAGTAAATGCCGCTACACCGAGCTGTCCACTGGAAATCCCACCTGAAGGGTGGGTACAGATAGCTCCACTGCTCCACGGGTCTCGTCGTCCACTCTGAACACGTCCCGCCTAGTGGTCCACCTCCAGGTATCGTCCTGCTCTGCAAGCCTCGGCCAAGGTCAACGCTGTCCGTCGTCTGCAACCAACACAACGTAGTGCAGGCAAAGCCCGTGCAGGGGTGAGTATAAGCTACTCAGTAGGGACCCCGAGACCCCTGAAGGTCTCTCAAAATCCACAAAGGATAAACCACAAAGAAAGGTACAATCACGAAGTAACAACCGACACTGCTTAGGTATATGCCCATACATATACCTAATTCATCAATTTCAAATACGCTCCATCCTCCGAGCCCAAGTACAACTCAGTCCACACAGGAAAGTAAACGTATTCCACACAGGAAAGCAAAAACGTAATCCACACAGGATAGCACAACACAATCCACACAGGAAAGCAACAGGATTCAGCTCACACAGGTATACTTCTTCAAAAGACGATAAAGATGATCTCTGATCCATCTAAGTCGTCGGACCCACGAAGGATCGATAGGTAACTAACCCCCGCAAAAGACCCACACAAGATCGGGCCCACATAGGACATGTAGGCGCTGGTTCACACAGGACCGCTGAGCGCAAGGACCCACACAGGATCGGACCCACACAGGATCGGGCCCACACATGACCTGTAGCACTAATCCACGTAGGATCGCTGAGTGTTGTAGTCGTCATCGTCGAATCCACACAGGATCTCTGTACTGTCGTCGTCGCAGTCACAGTAGCAGTAGCGGCAGTAGTAGTCACAGTAACAGTCGTAGTAACAGTCGCAGCCAGCACTAGGGTTCCCGCACACAGCAAGCTCGTTCGGAGGGTCCGCTCCATGAGCCGAGAGGCTGATACATCAACTGTCACAAAGTCCAGAGTTGATGTATCCAAAAGATCCGTATCGTCAACAGGAACTCAAAGCAACAGACGGCGCGTCGATCGGACGCCCGGTCTGAGAGTTATTGGCATTTTCATCCCCGGGGCCCGGTTGGTTTTTAAGAAAAAACCAACCCGATCGTACTCCACCTGCGTCCAAACCTCAGGCGGAGTATGCCAAAAGATCTGTCTCACTAAGAGGAACACAACAAAGCTGACGGCACGTCAATCGGACGTCCGTAGCTCAAGATATGAGCGTTTCCGCTCCGAAGGCCCGGTTGGTTTCGTGTACGAACCAACACGGCCGAACTCAAAGTATTCCGAAACTTTGAGTGCGATATACCGAAACGACCGTATCGATCCAAGGATCGCGTTTCCGCAGACGGTTTGTCATTCGGAGGTCCGTGGCTCATGTTATGGCTAAAAGACCGAAACTGATTCGAAACGGGGGGGTCCGGGTCCGGGCCGACCCGGCCCGGCCGGCGGTGCGGCGGCACGGCGGCCTGGCGCCGCACGGAGGCAGCGCGCGGGGGCAGGGACCCCGCTTCTTCAATTGGCGGCGCGGCATAGCCGCGCCTTTGCCAATCAACGGCCCCCCTCCTAGGGGCCCGCTTTGTGGAGGAACCGGGGGGCCGCCTGCCCCCCCTCAAGGAAACCGCCCCCCAAATAAATGGGGGGGCTTTGAGCGCTGGCCGGGGGAATTAATTTCCACCGGATTTTGACCATCCGGCCGACCACCTGGCCGGCCGGTTTTTCTCCAACGGGACCGGCGATCCGGTCCCCTTTCCGGCTTCCGACGCCGGCGGCCCGACGTGCCGCCGGTCTTACCGTCTTGCCGCAGCCCGGAACCGGCCGCGGTGTTCGTCGTCCGGCGTGGTGCAACGGCACCGCGCCCCTCCGCCGCGCCTTTTGATTCCCTTCGACGCGGCGCGACAGCGTCGCGTTCTTGATGAATCTTCCATGGCGCGGCGCGACGGCGCCGCGCAAATAAATCGGGCAAATAACCGCGTGGTGCGACGGCACCACCCCACCTTGTTTCATCCGCAATATAAAACATCAAGAACGAAGGAGGGGGTTCGGCCGTGTTCATGCGGTCCGGCCCCCTCACGTTAAACAATAACACATAATATGAAACCTCACGTTAGTCATGCTAGAACCACGAGAAAGTATAAATAAATAAACAAATAACAACAACCCCTGCCTTGGGTATAGGTTCGAAGATTTGTCAACGTCCCGCGGAAGACAACGCCGCGGAGGTCGGGCATCGCGGTATTCGTTCGTCAAATCTGATGATGAAGAGGTACGTCCAAAGAGGTATGTCGTTGGTGAATCTTAGTATGCCGACGAAGGAAGTCCGAGGAGGAAGCGGCGTTCCCTTTCGTTGACACGGAAGACGAAGAAGAGAGGAGCGACGTTCTTCGTCGGAGCTTGAGCATTCTTCGTCAAGGCTTGAGCGTTCTTCGTCAAAGTTTAAAGAAGAAGGAAAAGCTCTCAAAAGATCTCAAGATGGCTAAACAATACTAACCAAATAAAATAAGATAGAGACTTATTTTATTAACAAACTTAACAAAATGAATTTCAAAGGTTTGAAATTCAAAAAGGAAAACTCCAAAATTAAATAACAATTTGTCATGTCATTTAAAGAGGGGTTAAGGGAGTTTGAGAGAAGATGAAAAGTTTATGGTTCGTGTGGGCCCCACCACACTTAATCCTCTCAAGGGAGGTTAAGTGGGTGTGGGTCCCACCCTTAAATTCCTTTGAGAGAAGTTAACCAACAAGTTTAAATAAAAATTTGTAATCCAAAATTTTTATTTAACTTATTCTAAACTCCCAAAAACTAACTCTAAACCCGAAATAAACGCAACCTTGGAAAAGGTCTCCTTAAGCGAATATCGGCGCTGCGAGTTCATCGGTGCCCTCAGATTTCAATTCCGAGCACCGGATCAAAAGTTAAGAATTCCCGCTCGTTCGTTCACTGAACGTACCCGAGCCAAACTTCGGAAATTGATTCCGGGCACTCCGGGCCTCGGAATCAGGTGCCGTCTGAAACCGCGCTCTTGAAAAATTAAAAAGAAAATTAAGAAAAAAATTTCCCTTGAATTTTACGGGTCTTTACATTACTCCCACCTTAGGGCTTTACGTCCCCATAAAGATACATCAAAAACTAGGGAAACAAATGAGGGTACTGAGCACGCATCTGAGCCTTCCGCTCCCATGTGCTCTCCTGGAGATTCCTGTGCTGCCATCTGATGCGCACAAGAGGAATCGATCGCCCACGAAGGACCTGCTCCTGTCGATCCTCTATCTCCACCGGACCTCCGTAAATGTCGCCCCATCGTCAACGTCAAGCTCCCCATGGTCAATGATGTGCGTCGGGTCGTGCACGTATCTCCTCAGCTGAGACACGTGGAAGACGTCATGCACCCGGTGCAACTGAGGTGGTAGAGCCAGGCGATAAGCCACCTCACCAATCCTACTGAGGACCTGGAAGGGTCCGATGAAGCGCGGAGATAACTTTCCACCTCGGCCAAATCTCTGAATACCACGTCGAGGTGAGACCCGCAAGAAGACGTGGTCGCCATCCTCGAACTCCAGTGGCCTCCGCCTCCTATCAGCATATGACTTCTGCTGACTCTGAGCTGTCCTCATCCGCTCCTGGATGACCTGGACCTTCTCTGTCATGGCCTGAACCATCTCCGGTCCCACAAGTGCTGACTCCCCTGGGTCTGTCCAGCACAAAGGAGATCTACAAGGTCGGCCGTACAACGCCTCGTACGGTGCCATCCCGATGGTGGAGTGGTAGCTGTTGTTGTACGCAAACTCCACCAAGGGTAGGTGGTCCTCCCAGCTACGACCAAAGTCTAGGACACATGCGCAGAGCATGTCCTCGAGAGTCTGAATGGTCCTCTCCGTCTGACCATCCGTCTGAGGGTGGAAGGCTCTGCTCAGACGTAGCTGCGTCCCGAACGCCTCCTGTAACCCCTTCCAAAGCCGGGAAGTAAAGCGAGCATCTCGATTGGAGACGATAGATGATGGAACTCCGTGGAGCCGCACAATCTCATGAACGTAGAGACGTCCCAAGCTCTCCACTGAGCCCTACTCTCTGATGGGTAAGAAGTGTGCCGACTTGGTGAGTCGGTCAAAAATCACCCAGATGGAGTCGTGACCTCTGGAAGTGCGTGGAAGTCTAGTCAAGAAGTCCATAGATATGCCGTCCCACTTCCACTCCGGAACCTCCAAGGGCTGTACCAAGCCTGCTGGTACCTGATGCTCTGCCTTCACCTGCTGGAAGGTGAGGCATCGAGAAACGAACTCTGCTACAACCTTCTTCATGCCCGGCCACCAGTGTTGTCGTCTGAGATCCTGGTACATCATCGCCACTCCAGGATGTACCGCCAAAGGAGAAGTGTGAAACTCTCTCAGCACCTCCTCTCGCAAAGCGACTGGTACCATGATACGTCCTCTGAAAAGGATGTTGTGCTCTGCTCCAAGGGAGAAACCATCAGGTGTCTGACCCGAGGATATCTGTGCACGCCGTGTCTCACAGTCAGCGTCCTCACGCTGTGCCTCTCTGACCTGCTATAGTAGAGGAGGGGTGACTGTGAGAGACTGGAGGAAGGCTGCTCCATCACTATCCACGAAAGATATCTGCAAAGAGGCTAGCTGCAAAGATTTCTCCTTTTCCGAAAAGTGAAATCAGGTCTCATCCCCTGGATGAACTACGTTCCTTTCCTAAAACAGTCAATCCCGTCATGATTAGTTAATTCATGGCATGGATGACGTCGTAAGGCCTCGACGCTGCTACCAAGAGATCCAACCATTACTCTCGCCTCCAAGGGTTGAGTCACACTGTCGGCATCAGTGTGTGGTCACTGGGTTTCCTCCAGTACGAATCTTGCAAGTGAGGGTCAAGTCAACAGTTTTTAACCGGCACCTCTTAGTAAAAACAAACAAAAGACAAGAAAACAAAAGTCACCAAGGAAAGTGTCTTTTATTACTTCAACATAAAGAACAAGGTCACAAAGCAACACAAAATACGAAGCTAGAGGCATTATGGGCAAAGGCCTCTATGCCTGGAGCTAGTCCCGCACTAGTCCACCCGCTTCCGGAGCTCCATGATCATAAGCTTCAGCTGCCTGAAGCTGTGCTCTCCCCTGAGGTCGGGGTGGACCTCCTGGTGGTGGTGGTGGTAGTGCCTCAAAGCGTCGCCCACCACCTGCTGCTCGACCAGCTCCTCTGCCTCGTCCGCCTCCTCCCTGCGGACCGCCACGGTAGAACCTCTGCCTCTGCCTAGGTGGTTCCTCAACCGTCTGCTTCTCCTCTGCATGGAGGGTCGGGCAGTCACGAGCCATGTGGCCTTGCCCACCGCATGCATAGCACTGTCTTCCACTCGAAATACTGGCTCCGCGCTGTGTGCCCCGCACTGCTAAGCCAGTGTCCTGAGGTTGTATGCCTGAAGGTCTGGTCTGCCTGGACCCCTGTGTCATCCTTCGACGGCCTGCTGCAGATGACTCTGCCACGTGCCGCCCTACGGTGGGTCGCTGCGCTGGTGTAGACTCAGCAAGGAAGCTCTCGATCAGAAGGGCCCGCTCTAGTACTCCTATCTGAGTCGGTATGCTGAGGGAGATCAGCGATGCCCTGATCTCATGTCTCAAACCCTGCTCGAAGGTCCGGGCCCGGAAGAATGAGTCTCGTACCATGTCGGTCGAGTAGCGCGAGAGATCAGTAAATCTCGCTGAGTACTGAGCGACCGTCATGCTGCCCTGCCGCAGCTGAAGAAGATCCTGGATACGCACCGCACGAAGGGTGGCTGGGACGAACTCCGAGCGGAAGAGGCTCTCAAAGTCCGTCCAAAAGAGAGATGCCTCATCGTGCACCTGGAGCATCAAGCTCCACCATCGTCCTGCTGCTACGTGTAGTAGGCTCGCAGCGAGGATCACCATGAGGTCTGCTGGTGTCCTCACTAGCCTAAACACACGTACCACTGCCTCCAGCCAGTCCTCTGCTGCCTGGGGATCCGTCTCCCCGCGAAACCTGGGTGGTCGCTGGCGCTGAAACTCATGCAGTGCGCTGAGGCGACGTGCATCGTCAGCGGCTGGCGCTGGAAGAATCGGTGGCTCGGCGGGTAGTGCTACCACCGGTGCCACTGCTGACAAAGGGCCATGCACCGAGGCCTCGTCGCTCGGTGGGCTGTCGTCACACTCGACTCTCGGAACCCTAGCTGGCTGCCGTCATGGGGCCATCCTGAATAGGAAACAGGTGTGCCATGGTCAAACAGTATACCTGATGAGCTGATATATAAGTAATCACAAAGAAAACTTTAAAACACACACGCAATCAATGTTTTCTTGTATTCAGTCGGAAATCAGAAGTCAGGGTCCTGGTGTACGGATACGTCGGCCGCCGCACCAACACTGGACTCCCTGGACTGATAACCACACTCAATACGCTAAACATTATTGCTTCACATAGAAAAGATCAGAGTTTGCGGTAGAACCGAACTCCTCTGATACAAATTTGTCACGACCCGCCCTCAGGGTCCGTGCCGTGACTACCCCAAGCCCGCCTTCCATAGGCTAGGGGCTGGCGACTAGCACCAAGGCGTAAATCCCGGTAAAAAGGGAAGTCATTGCCTTTGTAATGTAAACAAACACCACAGAGTAAGCAAGCAGAAAGTAAACACTAAGCAAAAGTAGGGTACAACTGAAAGTGCGGAAAAGTAAATGGGCCAGTATACAAACCCAAACTGAAAGTAAAGTACAACTCGAAAGGGAAAACAACAACTGAAAAGTAAAGGCCGCTACACCGAGCTGTCCACTGGAAATCCCACCTGAAGGGTGGGTACAGATAGCTCCACTGCTCCACGGGTCTCGTCGTCCACTCTGAACACGTCCCGCCTAGTGGTCCACCTCCAGGTACCATCCTGCTTTGCAAGCCTCGGCCAAGGTCAACGCTGTCCGTCGTCTGCAACCAACACAACGTAGTGCAGGCAAAGCCCGTGCAGGGGTGAGTATAAGCTACTCAGTAGGGACCCCGAGACGCCTGAAGGTCTCTCAAAATCCACAAAGGATAAACCACAAAGAAAGGTACAATCACGAAGTAACAACCGACACTGCTTAGGTATATGCCCATACATATACCTAAGTCATCAATTTCAAATACGCTCTATCCTCCGAGCCCAAGTACAACTCAGTCCACACAGGAAAGTAAACGTATTTCAAACAGGAAAGAAAAAACGTAATCCACACAGGATAGCACAACACAATCCACACTGGAAAGCAACAGGATTCAGCTCACACAGGTATACTTCTTCAAAAGACGATAAAGATGATCTCTGATCCGTCTAAGTCGTCGGACCCACGAAGGATCGATTGGTAACTAACCCCCACAAAAGACCCACACAGGATCGGGCCCACATAGGACCTGTAGGTGCTGGTTCACACAGGACCGCTGAGCGCAAAGACCCACACAGGATCAGGCCCACACAGGACCTGTAGCACTAATCCACGTAGGATCGCTGAGCGCTGTAGTCGTCGTCGTCGAATCCACACAGGATCTCTGTACTGTCGTCGTCGCAGTCACAGTAGCAGTAGCAGCAGTAGTAGTCACAGTAACAGTCACAGTAACAGTCGCAGCCAGCACTAGGGTTCCCGCACACAGCAAGCTCGTTCGGAGGGTCCGCTCCACGAGCCGAGAGGCTGATACATCAACTGTCACAAAGTCCAGAGTTGATGTATCCAAAAGTTCCGTATCGTCAACAGGAACTCAACGCAACAGACGGCACGTCGATCGGACGCCCGGTCTGAGAGTTATTGGCATTTTCGTCCCCGGGGCCCGGTTGGTTTTTTAGACAAAACCAACCCGACCGTACTCCACCTGCGTCCAAACCTCAGGCGGAGTATGCCAAAAGATCCGTCTCACTAAGAGGAACACAACAAAGCTGACGGCACGTCAATCGGACGTCCGTAGCTCAAGATATGAGTGTTTCCGCTCCGAAGGCCCGGTTGGTTTCGTGTACGAACCAACACGGCCGAACTCAAAGTATTCCGAAACTTTGAGTGCGATATACTGAAACGACCGTCTCGATCCAAGGATCGCGTTTCCATAGACGGTTCGTCATTCGGAGGTCCGTGGCTCAAGTTATGGCCAAAAGACCGAAACTGATTCGAAACGGGGGGGTCCGGGTCCGGGCCGACCAGGCCCGACCCCCCCTGGGTCGGCCCGAACCGGGTCGACCCGACCCGGGTCCGACCCGGCCCAGCCGGCGGCGCGGCGGCCTGGCGGCGCGGCGGCCTGGCGCCGCACGGAGGCAGTGCGCAGAGGCAGGGCCCCCGCTTCTTCAATTGGCGGCGCGGCATAGCCGCGCCTTTGCCAATCAACGGCCCCCCTCCTGGGGGCCTGCTTTGTGGAGGAACCGGGGGGCCGCCTGCCCCCCTCTCAAGGGAACTGCCCCCCAAATAAATGGGGGGGCTTTGACCGCTGGCCGGGGGAATTAATTTCCCCCAAATTTTGACCACCTGGCCGGCCGGTTTTTCTCCAACGGGACCGGCAATCCGGTCCCCTTTCCGGCTTCCGAGGCCGGCGGCCCGGCGTGCCGCCGGTCTTCCCGTCTCACCGCGGCCCGGAACCGGCCGCGATGTTCGTCATCCGGCGCGGTGCGACGGCACCACTCCCCTCCGCCTCGCCTTTTGATTCCCTTCGACGCGACGCGACGGCGTCGCGTTCTTGATGATTCTTCCTTGGCGCGGCGCGACGGCGCCACGCAAATAAATCGGGCGAATAACCGCGTGGTGCGACGGAACCACGCCACCTTGTTTCATCCCCAATATAAAACATCAATAACGAAGGAGGGGGTTCAGCCGTGTTCATGCGGTCCGGCCCCCTCACGTTAAACAATAACACATAATATGAAACCTCACGTTAGTCATGCTAGAACCACGAGCAAGGATAAATAAATAAACAAATTACAACAACCCCTACCTTGGGTATAGGTTTGAAGATTTGTCAACGTCCCGTGGAAGACAACGTCGCGGAGGTCGGGTGTCGCGGTATTCGTTCGTCAAATCCGATGACGAAGAGGTACGTCCGAAGAGGTACGTCGTTGGAGAATCTTCGTATGCCGACGAAGGAAGTCCGAGGAGGAAGCGGCGTTCCCTTTCGATGACATGGAAGACGAAGAAGAGAGGAGTGGCGTTCTTCGTCGGAGCTTGAGCGTTCTTCATCAAGGCTTGAGCGTTCTTCGTCAAAGTTTGAAGAAGAAGGAAAAGCTCTCAAAAGCTCTCAAGATGGCTAAACAATACTAACCAAATAAAATAAGATAGAGACTTATTTTATTCACAAACTTAACAAAATGAATTTCAAAGGTTTGAAATTCAAAAAGGATAACTCCAAAATTAAATAACAATTTGTCATGTCATTTAAAGAGGGGTTAAGGGAGTTTGAGAGAAGATGAAAAGTTTAGGGTTCGTGTGGGCCCCACCACACTTAATCCTCTCAAGGGAGGTTAAGTGGGTGTGGGTCCCACCTTTAACTTCCTTTGAGAGAAGTTAACCAACAAGTTTAAATAAAAATTTGTAATCCAAAATTTTTATTTAACTTATTCTAAACTCCCAAAAACTAACTCTCAACCCGAAATAAACGCAACCTCAGAAAAGGTCTCCTGAAGCGAATATCGGCGCTGTGAGTTCATCGGTGCCCTCAGATTTCAATTCCGAGCACCGGATCAAAAGTTAGAAATTCCCGCTCGTTCGTTCACTGAAGGTACCCGAGCCAAAATTTGGAAATTGATTCCGGGCACTCCGGGCCTCGGAATCAGGTGCCGTCTGAAACCGCGCTCTTGAAAAATTCCTAAGAAAATTAAGAAAAAAATTTCCCTTGAATTTTACGGGTCTTTACACATATTGTATAATATCCGAGTTTTACATCATCTATGTCTATAATAGAGTTTTTTTTGTCTAAAATTATGCTATAGGAGTAGATGTGGGAATTTCATGCCTTGTTTTGGGTGGTACATTTTAATTATACCAAAATATACCATGGAATATGATGACAATTTTGGTGGCCAAACATGAAAATGTTGATTTCATGGATTTTGGAATGATGCTACATGTATTTTCAGGGGGAGGAAGAGAATCAACAACATGGTGGTTTCTTGAAGTTATTTTATATTCTAAAATAAAAGTGGAATGACATAGAAAATGGATTTTCTGATGGTTCACTAAATGATTTAGTAGAATAATTAAACTATTAGGGGTTTTTATATAGGCTAGTTAATGTATCACACTTATTCAAAAAAATGGGGGAATTCCAAATGGAATATTAATGAGATTTATATGTTTGAGTGATTGTTAATCTATATGGGGTGACACATACTGTTGTTCTAGACTACAAATAATGAATTTTATTGTGCTTCTTGTATGTCATGAGAAATGTTATTTGTATATAGGTTTTATTGATTATGATATTCCACCCTTGAAAATGTGGTTAGTAAAAGTATATTAAACATGTGATTGACTATATGTTGCGATCATGTGTCCATCAATTTGTAGGATCATGGGAGAAACTCTTATCTATTTTTGTGTTTTCTTATTAATTTTTTTTCAGGAAAACATAAAGATAGAAACATTCGAGGAACATTATGGAAGGCCATGTAGATCACCACTACGTTGGATGGAGGTAGGTGAGATAGAATTAAGGGACTGAGTGTCATGTAGGAGATGTCAAAACTGGTTCAATCGATTCATAAACATATGGATATGACTCAGTGTTGATAGAATTTGTATGATGGTAGATGACAATAACACCAAGAGTTTATGGAGGGTGATCGTGCAATATTTTGGGTGTATCCTAGATTGTTTAATCATAGGATATAGTGAGAAGTCCTGTTGGAACCCAGCTAAATTTTAACATTTGAGGTTATAGAGGGAATCAATATGATGGTATATCAATTCGTTGTTCCATAAATATATAATTATATAAATAAATTTTATCATGTGTCACAACGTCATATGTATCACTCCAAAATTTCTCATGTGATCAAGGTTGATCATGTTGAGATTGATATAGATGCATCCTTTGATGAGCATCTAATACGTGTATTGGATTTTATTGAGAAGGTGTTATTGGGAATGATTCTGCCAATAGTTTGAATATTGTATTAATATGTGTGTGGAGGGGGGGAGACAAGTGAAATATATAAAGATACGAGGAATTATTGGACAAATATATTTTAGACAAAATAACTGATATTTTTTGGAGTTCAGCTCGAGGATGATTTTTTATTATGTAGGGAGATTGTATGATTCTATATTTTTTGAGGTTTGACTCATTTAATTTTTTAGACAATATGGGTTTTCATTATTTTAGATATATTTTTTCTAATACTTGGTTTGGTTTGGGTAAATTGTTATAGGGGTGAAACAAGAATAACGTAATTGTTGTCCCAATCCATGGGAATTTAATTGAATGCTTGAGTTAATTAATGATCTCAAATATTTACACACCCTATAAAATTTTTTCACAATGTGTCAATATTTCAAGAATGTAGAATTCACTAGGTGTCAACATTTTATGGAAGTATCATTCACACACATTGACATGTCTCAAAAGTAGATTTCACCATGTGTAATTTTAATTTATTACATTGTTAATGGTCATGACGATATTTTTTTTCAGAAAATAGGGAAATAAGTTACATATTTTTATAGTATGTTATATAATATGCATGGATTCTAGTCCAAATTAAAAACACAATTAAATGACTTATCTAGTGTCACGTAAACAAAAAGACTCCCCTCTTCTACACTATAGAGCATTGGAATCCTCAATTCATTTTTGTAAAAGATGATTTGTGGACCTCCACCATCGATTGAAGCCTCTCCAGGTACCAATACAATAGACCGACGAGTCTATACAAATCTACCACTTCACTAAAAGTATTGAACTATTGATTTTTTGGATACGTCATTAACAAATAAGTCATATCACATAGAATCATGGATATTCTAACATATATTTTTATAGTATACCTCTCATTATTCATATTCATCTTGATTCGTTTCTAAGTAATTATATGGTTCTTTTTAAAATGAATCGGGAAGTTGATATCTACCACAATTGTTTTGTTTTTGTCTCTTATTTACCTAAATTCATGGTAGATAGTCTAATATTCAAATCTAATTGTCCTTATTTTGACTACAAGTATATAAATTATATAATTGATATATTTGTTTAGAAATTAATCTTACTAATAGAAATAATTAATGTTTTAAATTAATTAATGAAGGAATTTATAAATTTTTAAATATAGAAATGATTAATTGTAGAATTAACTATTGGATTTAATGTTTCTGAAAATAGATTAATTATCTATAAAATTAACTAATGGGTTTTACAGACATAAATACTTGGTTGATTGATTAAGTGTAATTATGTGATAACATAATTATTGGATTATTATCAATAATAGTTATATTTCCTAAATTTCAAAATTAATAAATGTTATGTATGTGATTAGATAACTATTGAATGAAATAATTGTATTATTGTGTTTAACTAATTGTCTAATTAGTAATGTAATTTAAGTGTATACTTAATTATTGATTTTATTACATGTTGAATAATGGTAACATTGTACTTCATTTATAAATTAAATAATGGGAACATGGTCATTATAATGTGTGATGTATGAATGGTAACATGGTCTTTTGATGGTGAATTAATTTATTGGGACATGGTTATTCTAATTTGTGTTGTATGAATGGTAACATGATCATCTAATTATGAAATAACAAATAAGAACAGGGTCATTATATTTTGAGATGTATGATTGGTAAAATGGACATTCATTTTTGAATTAAAGAATGATAACAATGAAATTTAGAGACACAATATACCTCAGACATACATTGTGATTTATCATGAGATGCAACATGTATTGTGGTAGGGGTGGGTATTAGAACCCGTGTAGTTAATGTGGTTAAATAAAAAATAATTTGTTATTGTCCTTATAGTTTATTTATTCATTATGGTTATTTTTTAATACAATTGAGTAAACTGTTATTATCTGTATGTTGTTTTATACCACATTGGTGGTGTTCTACTGAGTTTTACTCACACCCTACTAATGATTATTGATCAATACCTGAATATATTTCATATTTATAGAACCAGAGAAGTGGAAAAGCCCTATTTTTGATTGATGGGTCAGGATAGAACATGGTTGATGGAACCAGTTTTGGTTTAGTATCCGAATGGTATTCATTATAGACTTTATTTTTAGACTGCATTTTTGACACTTCACACATACATTTTTAGGGAAATTCTTCTTCTTTAGGTAGATATTGTATTTCATAATATTTTTATCATTGGATTTTGGTACTTTTTATCGTTATATATTCTTGCACTATTTTTTATTTATTTATACTTGTGTATTACTCTGATAAAAGAAGTTATAGTC
The DNA here is from genome assembly GCA_963277665.1 of Viscum album. NCBI lineage: Eukaryota > Viridiplantae > Streptophyta > Magnoliopsida > Santalales > Viscaceae > Viscum > Viscum album. The sequence goes on along the minus strand of OY728140.1, from coordinate 2,100,487,308 downwards.
TCCCCATGCTTAACATATCATAATTAGGATACTATTCAACATCCTATGGCATTTGGGGTGGCGTGCATGAGGTCAAGTGGTGGTTTAGCTCACATAAACAGTGTGTGGAACCCAATCCAGGGCCTTAAAAATAGAACAATGGAAACAACAATCTGAGACTATATGGTGAAAACATAGTTATAGTTTATATGAGAACACTATTTATTTATAAAAATTCAAAAAGATTATTGAAATTATATTTCTAGTAAATTATAATCATTGGTGACCCCAAACCACCTTATTATTACAAGTCGTATATGAAGAAATTGATTCCACAACTTCCCAATGATGGAATATGTCTATTTAATTAATTTCTTTAAATTTATTAATGGCTCAAACAACTGATCACGTGAAAAGTGAGTACATTTACAATGCATCTAATTACTCTTATATATTCCTATAGAGTATGAAATTTGGCATATAAAAAAACTATGGTGCTCTAACACATCAATATAGTTAGTCATATTAAGATTATTCCTCTAAAATCCCGTTATCTAGATATAGTATCATTCCAAAAAGTACTGAAACATTATTGTAGAGACCATGTCAAAATTATCCATTAATACACTACCACAAGCCTCCCATGCCTGAATCATATGATTTTTTCCTATCATTCTAGTACAATGGCAATAGATTATAAGTAGATTCTTCACAATTTCCTTGAAATATTTATTTTTTATTCTATAATTACATTTCTACACATATCTATTAATATGAAATTTTTTTCACTATTAAATATCCATGAAATATTTTTTTATTTCCCAGCCCTACTTTGATAGACATCTCAATACAAATGACATCATCGATGGTTGTTGGTGGAGTTTAAAATTTTGTTCAATCGTGTAGTGACTTAATTTTTGATTTGTATCTATGAGAAATAAAAAATCGATATGTTTAACTCATTTTATATACAATAAAACCATTCAAATAATCTTGGGATTTATAATTCTGAGATATGGTAGAACATCATGATCATCAGGGTATTTTAATTTAACTAGAATCAAAATATGACTATTTTATGGCATGATTCCATGATAAAAAAAAGTTAACTAGTAAATGGTCCCTTATATTCTATTGGACAGTGGATTATTATAAAAGATTTAAAACATTATTTATGGTGGAATGGATATATTTTACTAACTATCCATACCACTTTTATAATATACGAGTTCTTGAAATCGGTGGTGATTTTTTGGGTCATTTCTTATTTGTGAATAAAAGGATGCCTTGGTTAATGATTCATATATCATACAAGATCTTTATATAGTGGATATTTCAAACAAAATTCCACTTTTTTATATGTTATGGCAGGGATGTAGATGATGAGTGGTAAATTGAATTAATTCTAATTGATAGAACCATTTTATACATGAATTTTTCATATTAAATGGTATAGTTTTATAAATTAAATGATTAAATATGTATATATTATATTTTTTTAATTTTGAATAAAATTATACATAGTTATATAAGAAATGAAAAAAATAGGTGAACTATTAATTCCAAATATTTTTCTATCCATGGAACACATCTTTATGATGTGGAATAGATATTTTAACTTACCGGATGATTTGTTGAAGTATATAATGGTTGTGACAAATATAAAAGTGAAGGATAAAATAAAAAATATTAAAAATTAATTATTATAATTTAAATGCGTTAAATAATAGGAAAATAAACACTACACATCATTTAATTAACTTATAAAAGATATAAATTTATATAATTCTAGTTATTAAACATGTTGTGATAAGGTTTATGTCCCCACCCATTTAATGTCATTTACACAAATTACAAAACATGTAATTCAGAGAGATGAATTATAATAACTAGTATTGAAGGGAAATAATGGGGGAAGAACAATTTAAATTAGATGAAATGACCCATTATGAAATCAAACCCATTTAATGTCCATCAATCATGCCTTGATGATTGATAAAATTCTTAAAATAAGAAGAATGTGTGGATTGAAGGAGAGTCAATTGGAGATCGAATATTAGGATAATAGGCTATTATAGACATATTTCACTGATTTTATTTTCTATTATTTTCATTATTTTAAAATATCTCCCTCTCATAAATAAAATAGACTTCCCCATCTATAGAGGAGTATTTTCACAGAGGGATTGAGAAAGAGGGATTTTATACATATGTGATTTGGTTGGGTATATGTGTTCCAATTAAATTAAGACCATTTCTTCTTGGGAACCAGGTTGAAATTATTATTTTTCTCTTAAATTAATAATATTGTAACTTTTTGTTTTGATTCTATTAATTTTAATTACCTTAGTTAATGACCAATTTCTCATTACAAAAATTTATTTCCAATATATGGAAGAAAAAATTAAGGTTGGGTATATAGTGGTCTATATTATTAATCATATCTATAAAATTGTATGTTTGAATATTGGTTTATTTGGGAACAACAATTCATTTTCATGGATTTCATTAAATAATCAACACATCCAACTTCAATGTTAAACACACAAAAAATAGGGTAATATTAATTGATTATATAAATATAAATATTCTCATCATTACCATTTTACCAAGGGGATAGTGAAAGAAGTAGATGAACCTATTTTTACTAGTTTTAATGAATAAAATGTGTAAAATTTTAAATATAAGATATCACTGATGTTCTTCATGCCATGAAATCTTAGAGGCCATGGAATTAAGGACATGGAACTGTGAAACCAATCCATTCATGAAAAATTCATATGGAGGCATATCAAAAAAAGTCATTTCCCTAGGGTTTCATAAAAACATGTTCATGGGAAGACTACTTGAATGAAAAAAATGTTATTATGACTCTTTGATTTGGCCAGGGATGGAATTTATCTATGAGAAAGTCATCAATCACTATCATTGGATTAAAAACATGAAATCATTAATGCTTTTTTCGCATGACAAAGATAAATGGGCTCCTCTCATTGATTGTATTAGAAATCAAATATATGATATTGATCACAAACGTACAATTTATGACTATCTAGATAATTTGGACACAATTCCGAGCTTGGTTTCAATGGAAATTAACAACTATAAAGTTCTTAATTGGGATGAACTTATCATATGGAGTGGTCGCTAGAATGGTATCTTGGACTCAAAAAAATTTCTACAAGAATCTGATACATGCAGAACAAAAAATGATTGATGACCTGTATAAGAAGTGAATGATGCCTTCTAGATTTACCATACTTTGGAGGTTGTCCCTTAATAATCATCTGGTGGCTACTAATCTTCAAAAATATGGGATTTATTTATGTTCAAAATTATTTTTATTCCACTAGTACAACGAGAACATGGACCATCTATTTTTGAGATGAAAAAAAATGACGTATTATAGAAGTTTTTCTTCAACTAATTCAATATTAATCCCCCAAAACATAATCATTCATCATAATCATTGCGGATATTCATGTTGCTTAACATTCAAAATGGTTAATGGTCCATTTAGTGTCGATTGTTCGTAGTCGATCCCATAATTCGGACGTGGGAGGAATAAAGCCATCAACACCATGACCTAGTTAAATGTTGAGTCTTACATAATGAATACCCTTATTGTAGTTCATATTTCCAATATCCATGACACAGAAAAATACAAAAACTCGATTGTGGTCTTTATTATTCTCAGAAAGTTAAAGGTGGATGGTTACATCCATATCACATGTTGTGTCCTTGATGGTTTCTAGACGCCCCCCTTTTATGGATGGATAAAGTGCAACACAAATGATGTTAGTAATGTAATCCTAGGTCCTTCGGCATATGAATACATTTTGAGAGATAATAATGACGATGTGGTGGATTTCCTTTATGGTCCTTATGGAAATGTCACTACAATGGAATTGGAAATAATGGTCCGAATTACTGAAATAGAACATTATCATCAATGATAATGGAGAACCATACTATAAAAATGTGACTTCAGCACTATTTTACAGGCCATAAGAACGGGTTAGATTCACTTAGCACTATGAATAATTAAATAATGGATTAAATTTATTTATAAAATCTCTTCCATTAACTACCTCATCGCCAAAAGTTTCTTGAAGAAAACTATATGGCTGATGGGGTTTCCAATAAAGGGGTCACTTTAGAGATTTCTTTCTACTAATAAACTTTGATGGATGACATGGTCTCTTTTTTCACAGGGAGAAATGTAAATTTACTTTTTTCCACATCTTGTAGTATTGATTTGATTAATATAAGATCATCGATGTTCATTTTTAATGAAATCAAGTTCCAATAACCCCAAAATTAGACAGATCATAAGTATGAGACTATTTTGGAGGATTTAGTTATTATTATAAATATATTATTCATGGTTGTATCCTTTGACTATGATGGGAGGAATGATAAAGATGATGTATTTTGTACAGCTGATAAGAGACGAACATAACATGATGTAACATTTATCGTAGAAGAATGAAGTGGGATCTAGACTTTTTGGGATGTAATAAACAATTCCATTTTTCTATTGGAATGACCACATTAGTGTAAATGGATATAGAAATCACCACAACCTCAATGCAGTAAATCACATATAAACTTTTATATTTGATCGATGATGTGGGTACACTTAGGGATCATATTTCAAACACTAATGTTGAATAAAATTATTTTTCCTATATATTGGGAAAAACTACGAGATTTACATTTAAATATTAATTTTTTTAGTTATTTTAGTGTTATATGAAATACGCTTATAGGGGATGAAATGATATTGGGACCTACATCAATCTAAGAATTAGACATTTCATTAAGGTAATGATTATAATCATTCCATAAAAATGTGTTTATGAATGAGAGGTTGAAGCTCAAGCGATATATTAATATCGATATCATCATCAATATTTTAACGATATCATATGCTAATTAATGACTATTTTTATGAAAACAATTGGGGGTTCTGTCTATGGATAAATAATAAGTTTGATTTTGGTTGTAGGATAATACCAAGGTCTGTATTATATTTATTTTGGAAAACAATCAAAATATGAATAATATTATAGATTTATATTAAATTATTTTATTTTTATAATTTTATAATTTCCAACAGTAAAAAATTTTATAGTTTCTTTTCAATGTCTTTATCTAGATTGTCCTTATGAACTCCTCTTTTCAGTATATGAAAACCATGGTAATTCACAATGTTTATGAGTTTTATTTTATATAATTTTATGAAAAATGTGATGTTGAGGTGACAATTACACATATAGAGGGGATAAATTGTGAGCGATTGTAAATTAAATCAAGGGATGGTTTTAATGGTTTCATTGAATGGTACAAATTAATGGACTATGATTTTTCTCATGGTTGGTTTTCATGGTGTAATAATATGAAACAAGGAAATTATATTTAAAATTGGATTAAGGTATTCATTTTTTACATGGATTGTTTTATTAATCATACTATATGGAATTTATCCAATCATCAATTTGTATTACCAGATCATTTTATGTTTTTTAAAGGTGATAGGGGTTTTGATTTTTCCCATGGGGTTTTTTCTCTTGGTGTTATTGACCATGAATGATATGTTTTTCTACATTGTTAAGGAATCATGTCAAAAAATGTCTAAGGTATAATTTATAGTATTTAAACATGGATAGTGTTTCACAGACATTACAATTTCTAGTGAGTGAGGGGTTGGTGGACTTAGGGAATCATGTAATATTTTCTTATTGATAATATTGACTATGTTGTGGTTTTATATGAGGCATGATAACTGAAAAATGTGAACTTTTTAAGTCATAAATAATTCTATCTATACATTATTATCTTGTATGAGGGACATGCAGATACAAAACGATTAAAAGCTTTATGGATTAAGGAAGGAGAAAATAATATATAATTTTTCTATTATTTTACAACATTTTAGTTGTTCATTGGTAATCCAAACCTTATAAACGAGTATGGGCCTACCATCTATGATCCTGAAAATCTCGAAGAGATAGTGTTGTCCCATTTTAATGAATCACTTTTATAATCTCATGAGTTTATCCTTTTTTTGGGTATCCATCTTGTAAGAACCCAATTCTTATTCTTGAGGTATGGGTTACTTCCTTTTATTTTTATTTAAGTGTTTATGAGAAAATTAGGAAAATGGGGATAAATCCCAAATTTTGAGGGTACATGCCTTCTACTTTTCCACACGCTGTGTACTATGGCCACGTGGGATGAGTACACTGGGCATGTAGGCCTTCTTGTGATAAAGGCTATAAAAAATGGCTACACACCATGTACATTGTATTTACACGCCATGTAATAAGTCGGCAGGTGAATATTAAGGCAGTGGAGGTAGCTGCCAAAGGGGTGATAGTACATGCCGTGTAGTCAGGAATATACGTTGTGTACTCATGTCAACAGATGAACAGTGCCACGGTGGAACGAAGCCGCCAGAGGAACTGTTAAAAAATTGAATTTACAGGTTGTGTACTTGAGAGTACACGTCATGTAGTTGGTTTTTTCTCTTAAAAGAGGGATTAGGCTCTTCATTCGACAGAGGTGGCTTTGAGATCATTTTGGAGCTTAGGAGGATGTCTGAACCTTGGAGGATCACCCGAGCATGCACCGAGAATCCGATTTTTCCTTCGTTAATCATGTTGGGACTGTACGGGAATGACTTTCCATCTCCTAGAGCCTTTATTACCAATTCTTTCACGAGAGAATGTTATTTGTGTTTTAATTGGTAAACATTTATCCCAGATCTATGTCGTTATTATGCGATTCGGAAGGTGTTGTTCTCATATACCGATCAGAGACGATTGAAGTAGGTGTTCTGGTGTTTATTTCCAACAGTTGAGTTTATTTTGTTTACTGTTGTAGTACGAACACATGTTTGTGGTGTCGTATGGATGTGTCCTTGGCTGAAAGATATCTAGAATTGCATAGCTAAAATTTTGATATGTTAAAACTGTTATTTGGTATTACTGCTTGGATTCAAGACCACCCCAGGGGTGTGTTCCTCTGTTTATCCATTTGGCCAGAATACCTGTGGGTATACCGTTATTTTTAGAATGATTTGAATTGACTTGAGAGGAATTGTTTAAAATTGCTTTTGTTGTGTTGGGCTTGGCCCGATTTCTTGTTTAGCATGAGGGTAGTGTTTCGTTTAGCCTATGGGAAACATTTATCGTGCCTATGGGTAGTAGTTTCTGTTCCTAGGGATGACAGCTTGGATGCCTGTGGGCAATATTTGTTATGCCTATGGGAAGGAACATTTCAGTTTCAAATCTGATTACCTAAGGGTAAGGACTGTATGTCTGAGGACAGTTTTATCATGACTATTTATCGTGGTAATTGTTCATATGTTATACCTTCCAATATAAAGCACAGGTCTGATATGGTTAAATGAATATTACAATGGAAATATAATTGGAAGAGTTAGTTAATTTTGAGTATTACTAAGTTTAATGCATTTTACTACTGCACACTGTGATTGCACATTTCACTGACAGTTGGGCATGGGCATTTGGTGGTTTCTTAATGGGATTTTTTCCTCACACTTTTTTGGGTCATGCCTTTAGCCCAAACAGATAACATTTCTACAGGAGTGGATAATGTCAAGGGTATCTATAAGGATACATGATTGTGGAAAAGGAGTATGAGAGAATGAGACCGAGCATAGGCTTGCGATGTAGCTGTGTTCTATTTACTGTACTTTATTTTTTTTAGATGTAACTTTTACTCTGAGTTGTATTGTATTTTATTGAAGTGTATCATGTTATGTATGATTTTGTAGAATTAGTAACATGCAACATCTTTATATATATGACTACTAGTTCTCTTTTACTTTAGTTGTCTATTTCATATGTATATTGTTTACTACTACCGCTATTGTATGTTATTTATATTTTTTTGCTGCGGTACACTTTGACAAATGAGGGCATAGTTTCCCCACTATCCAACCTGGGCCCTCACTGCTAGTCGACAACCTCTACTGTTTGGGGAATTACGCTTGAGTTCATGTTCCCAACAGGATTCAGGGCACCCATTGAGTGGCTTCAAGATCTGGGATGTTACAAAGTGGTATCAGAGGAGGTTATTTTCATTAACTTACTATATGGACCCTATAGTCAGGGATAAGAAGGTAATGGTAGTTGGTAATGAGTTTTTCCCGGGAGTAGCTAACCCGTGTATAGGGAAAAGTCAGCCTACCTCATTTATTGCAATTTCTCTGATTTTTCAATTTGACAGTTGACTTGATTTTCACCGTTTGGTGATGCACGTGTAGTGTGATGTTTATATTTTATACGTGGGTTCTATTTAGTTTCAACCCTATGAGATGAGGGTATGTCATCTCAGGCATCATTTAGGAACATGCTATAAATCAGGTGTCATGCACTCTTCCATGCCATGTAGGTGCATTAGAAATTCCATGCTATTGTGATAATTTTCGTACTGGAAAAGAATTTTGTTGTGATAGCTACATTGATAAATACTTTCTATATGATAAGGTATAGTTTTGAGAGGTTGTAGATAAAATGAATTCCAAACATTGGGTTTTGGGGAGTATGTTCCCTCAATATCTGTAATTTGGTGGATCATTGACATGTTTACTTTGTTATAACATGTGTAAGATGCCAAGCATTGATTCGCGGGGAGTATGGGACCCCACTGATCAATATTTGGAACTTAGGTGTTTGTTACCGTGTTTTTATGGGTTCCAGGGTAGTTTCTGAGTCTTACCGTCCAGATAACCAAGCATACATACTGTGTAGTTATATGGACACATGTCATGTGTTCTTATGATCAGGAAGAAATGGAAATTTTTTAATTACACACCATCTAGTCTTTTACAATGTCATAGGCCATGAGAGAAGAGACATGGGGTAGGGAATGGATTGGGGAAACATGCAGTGTACCATTTTTTCATGTTGTGTAGTGTTGAACCAGTGTATGTTGTGTAAATAACAACATAGACGGAGGAAACCCTAAGACATACGCACCAATTCTAACTTGAACACGCCGTGTAGTCTGACCCAAGTACCCGGCCATATCACGAACAACACGGGTCAATTTCCTAGTACATGTCGTGTCCTCTTGTAACGCACCGTGTAGTGATAGCCGTGTAAACGACCGTGTACGAGCAACACGGGTCAGTCTGGGGCTTCTTGGAACATGCTGTGTCTTTTCGAAACACGCCATGTAGTATGACCTGGGTACAAAGGCTCTATCACGAACAACACATGCCGATGAATTCTTGTAGAGTTCATGTTGTGTCCTTTGAGACACGCCGTGTAGTCTTGTTTTAGGAGAACCATGTGGCTTAGCTGTGTAAAAGGACATGGTAATGGGATAAGGACTCAAGTACACGCCGTGTGTTAAGACAACACACCGTGTAGTTGGGGTGATACATGACCAGTTCTGGCAGAAGTACACGGCATGTCAAAGAATTAAGGGAACACGTAGTGTAGTTAATATACATGTCTTGTAGTCTTGTTTAGTATAACATGAATTCATTTCTTCTTCTTACCCCTTTTGGATCTCCTCGTTTTCAGTCTTCGATAAATTTTGATCTATGGTGTGCTTTGACCGTATAGAGTCAGGCTGCCGAGACGACCACCAGTTGTTCTCCTAGAGAGCGGTGATGATTTTACTCCAGAGGTGGTAGGCCATGGGATACTGATGGAACCTTTAGCAGATAAAGATACAACGCCAGCCATTATACCATACACAAACACAAAGGTGCAGTTCTGTGAAGGCTTTATGTGGTTAATGCAGACCTTCCAGGGAGCCCCGTAGGCCGCCACATCCCTGGAAGTGATGAATTTTTTCTTCTAGCAGAAAAATACACATACATTATCAGGGGATAGAGGACCACAGTCTACTGAGTCATGGCTGAATTCAATGGATACTATTTTTTAGCATCTTGAGATTCCTCCTGGGTAGAGGCTCAAGATCGCTACATACATGTTTCGTGATTCCTCCATGATTTGGTTGGATGTTACCACCTAATATGAGAGTCATAGAGACATGGTTTGGGAATATTTTCAGGTATCCTTCATATGAATTCTTCTTCCTGTAGATGTTGAGGGTAGATCGAGCTCGAGAGTACATGAATCTGCAGCAAGGAACCTTTCCAGTGATAGATTATTCTTCTCGCTTCACCGAGCATCAGCGTTTTGCATCTGTTCTGGTGGGTGATGAGATGTTGAGGGAAAGATGATTTGAGGATGGTCTTTGATATAACATCTGAGCATTGATAAATTTTTTTAGGTTGCCTACAGTGCATACTATTGTGATCTAGGCACTGATTACTGAGCGGAACATGCGGGAAGCTAGTGGTGTGGGCCAGGGCTATTCACACATGTTTCCAGTACTATTTCTACCGGTAAGAGGAAGAGAAAAATGGACTTCTCTCAAAGTTGTAGTACTTGCCAAAAGAATACATCATGTGGCCAGTTTATATGCTACTAGTGTGGTATAGTGGGGAACAAGAGACCGCAGTGTTCACGTGACCTAGTGTAGTGCCGAGCTTGTGGCAGGATGGGTTATCTCTAGAATTTTTCTAGGGAGTTTCCACTTTTGGATAGTGAGATGTGTTTTGTGTAGACTCTGTCTGTGGGAGAATGACCAGAAACTTCTTACCAGTCAGAAAATTAGAATACGTTTGGTTGTGAAGGAAGAGATGGTGTTCATGGTCATGGTATCCAGACACCAAGATCTTCGAGGCAGCAAGGAAGGTCAACTCAGGGTAGCCAGGATTTGTCGCATGGTTATGGAAATGGGCATGCATATATACGACAAGAGACCCCACAAGAGTAGGTCCCAGACCTTTTACTGTCAGATGTACTATATTAGTAGCTTCTATTTTATCTTCAACACTTTTCGATATAGTTTCTACACATAGCTTCATATCTTTACCTGTTGTGGAAATCCTTGGGCTCAGTGTTTCTTTTTCTTCTGATGTTATATGCTAGACACTTGGTTGGGGACTAGAATGGCTGGTGTGTGTCAGTTCAGGGAGTTCCCGATAGATGTTGGTGGGTTTAACATTATATGGGACCTCTATATCTTTGAGATGACCAGTTATGATGTCACTCCCAGGATGGACTGGTTGGTAGCCTTTCGTGCCTTTGAATATTTCTATCGTCACAGGGGGAACTTTACTTCAACAGAGGGTAGAGAGTTTCTATACAAGGATGAATGGGAAGTCCAAGTTAGCCGAGCTAGACCCGAGCATCGTGGGTGAGGTGGGGTGACATCCTAGATTGCGAGTTTATATTTGGATGATCAGAGGACTTGTCCGAAGGATTTCCCTCTAGTACTTGACCATTTTAGGGATGTCTTCTGGGATGACTTTTTAGGTCATCCTCTAGAGAGAGAGGTGGATTTATTTATTGAACTTATGCCATGAGAGGCACTGGTTTCCATTCCTCCTTATAGTATGGCCAAACTTGAGTTGTAGGAACATAATTGGTAATTAGAGGAGTTATAGGAAATGGGTTTTATATGAACCAGTACTTATCCATGGGGTTCGCTAGTCCTATTTGAATAGAAGGCGGACGGTACCCTCAGACAATGTGTAGACTATCAGAAACTGAACTAGCTGACGGTTAAGAACTAATATCCCTTAACAAGGATTAATGATCTATTTTATCAACTTCAAGGAGCATGAGTATTCTTGAAGATTGACTTGAGATCAGGATATCATTAGTTACGTGTTAGACCATCAGATATAATGCTTATAGCATTTTGGAGTAGATATAGTCTATACGAGTACTTGGTTATGCTGTTCAGACACACGAACGCACCAGTGGTTTTCATGGCTTTGAAGAATCATGTGTTGTATCCATATTTGGATTCTTTTGTGGTAGTCTTCATGAACGAAATCTTGGTGTACAATCACACACTACAAAACCATTCTACCCATCTTGAGATCATTTTGAGTACACAATGAGAGCATCAGACATATGCTAGGATATCAATGTTCCATTTTTTGATGGACCAGATACACTTCCTGGGTCATATTATCTCAGAGGCTGGAGTTTAGGTGGACCCAGAGAAGGTGAGAGAAGTAGTTTCATGGTAGAATCCAAAGAACATGTTTTAGATACGAAGTTTCTTGGCGCATGCTGGTTACTACAGGTGCTTTATATATGACTTCTATCGCTTAGCAGTATTGTTGATAGGTTTGACTAAGATAGGTGTAAAGTCCATTTGGTCAGAATCTTGAGAGATAACCTTTCATGAGATGAAGGGTAGGTTGACATCATCACCAATTTTGATACATCCAGAGAAAGGGAAGAGCTATAAAATTTATGGTGATGCATCAGGTATTGGACTGTGAGTAGTGTTGATGTAGGGCGATCGAGTTGTTGAGTACGGGTCTTGGTAGTTGATTCCACACGAGAGGAATTACCCAACGCATGATATTGAGCTTGCTTTAGTTGTTCATACGTTGCGTTGTTAGAGACATTATCTATTGGGAGAGAATTTTGGGGTTTTCACCAACCAAAAAAGTATCAAGTATATCTTTAGCCAGTGGGACCTAAATTTTAGATAGTTAATTATGTTGAATACCTTAATAACTTTGACATTGAGATTTTCTATACACCTGGTAAGGGTAATTCAGTAGATGATTCACTGAGTAGGAAGAATCATGCATAGGCAGTGATAGAGGACAGTGATGAGTGACAGCTTATGGATTTGTTCTCTGAGATGTATTTGGAGGTGCACATTAGTGAGGGGAAAACCTATGTTTCTTCTTTAGCTATGACTTATACCCTTCTGTATAGAGTGAGTATGAGACTAATATCTGATTCAGAAGGCTTAGTTCTACGGGAGACGATGGCAAGTGATGACCCTCCTTCTGGTTGGATGATAGGTGGTGATGAGGTATTGTGTATCCATAGATGAGTGTGGGTTCCAGGGGATTTATGTGAGGAGTTGATGCGGGAGTTTCATACTTCAGCTTGGGCAGGGCATCCCAGAGTTACCAAAATGTTCCGTGACTTGAGATGTCAGTATTCGGGGCTAGGTTTGATGAAAGAGATCACTGGTTTTGTTACTAGATGTTCCACCTGTCTGCAGGTGAAGGCAGAGAATCAAAGGACATTCAGACTGTTATAGCAGTTACCCTTTTCGGAGTGGAAATGGGATAATGTCGTGATGGACTTCATGACCGGGTTTCTGAGGTCAACTCGAGGAAATGATGTCATGTGGGTTGTTGGGGACAGACTCACAAAGGTAGATCACTTTTTTCTGATCAAGGAGACCTTCAGTGTTGACAAGCTCGGGAAATTATATATCTGAGAGGTAGTACCTCTTCATGGTGTCCCTCATTATATCATTTCTGATAGGGATACTCTCATTACATCTTATTTCTGGAAGATTCCTTAGAGGGCACTTGGTACATAGGTGATTTTGAGCACAACTTACCACCCTCAGACAGATGGCCAGTCATAGTGTATGATACAAGTGCTTGAGGAAAAGCTTCGTGCATGCCTCCTGGACATTGGGGGCTCTTGGGAGAAGCACCTACCCGTGGTCAAGTTTTCCATCAATAATAGTTTTCAAGAAACTATTGAGATGGCCCCTTACGATGTTTTATATGGAAGACCATGCTGATCACCTTTGTGCTAGTTGGAGGCAGGTGAGGTAGCTTTACTGGGACCATGTTTAGTGTAGTAGACTCTAGAGCAGGTCCAGTTGATTCAAAATCGGATGGTTTCTACACAGTCTCTTCAGAAATCTCATGCTGATCACCGCAGATGACCCTTAGTGTTCATGGTCCGGGATCAGGTTTTCTTGCATGTTTCTCTAAGGTTGGGGAACAGGTGGATCAGGAGACTGTGTAAACTTTCATCGAGGTATGTGGGACTATTTGATTTTCTAGAGAGAATAGGACCAGTTTCCTATCAGTTGTAGTTACCACAGAGGTATCGGGCCATGCACGACGTCTCCCATGTATCCCAACTATGTCGTTATCACTCAGACCCATCACAAATATTTTATCCCTAGGAGTATGAGCTTCTGTTAAATGCATCCTTTGAGGAGTATCAGATTCATATTGTTGATAGAAGCACAAAGGTTCTCTGAGGTCGGTCAGTTCCTCTCATACGAGTGTTATGGTAGCATGGCCGAGTGTAGGAAGAAACCTGGGAGAGAGAGACTGACGTACATGCTCTGTGGCTAGAGTTGTTCTGAGATTTGTCTTCGCCACCATTGGAGGGGAAATTTGGGGATGAATTTCTTTAAGGGGGGAAGTCAGTAAGAACCCGATTCTTATTCATATGGTACAAGTTTCTTCATTCTCTTTTTTCTTAATTTTTTTTTAGAAAATAAGGAAAATGGGGATAAATCCCAAATTTAGAGGGTACACACGATTTACTTTTCTAGACGTCTTGTACTTTGATAGAGTGGGATGAGTACACGAGGCAAGTAGGCCTGTAGGCGATAAAGGGTGTAAAAACGGACTACACACCGTTTCATAGTATTTAAATGTCATGTTATCAGTCGATATGTGAACAGTAAGGTGGTGGAGGTAGATGCCAGTGGAGCGAGAGTACATGCCGTGTAATCAAGAATACATGTCGTATATTCATGTCGACAGATGAACAGTGTCGCGGTGGAAAGAAGATGCCAGAGGAACAATTAAAAAATGGAAAGTACATGTCATGTGGTTGGTTTTTTTCACATAAAATGGGAAGTATCCTCATCATTCAGTAGAGGAGGCTTTGAGTTTGTTTTGGAGCTCGAGAGGACAACTGAACCTTGTAGGATCACCCGATCGTGAACCATGAATTCGATTCCACCTCCGTTGAACATGTTTGGACCGTATGGTTAAGAATTTCCATCTCCTAGATCCATTCATAACAAATTTTTTTTGAGGGAATGTTATTTGAGTTTTATTGGGTAAACGTTTATCCCAGATCTACGTCTTTCTTGGAAGATTCGGGAGGTGTCATTCACATATACCGATCAGAGTCGATCAAGGTTGGTGGTCTAGTGTTTATTTCCAACTTTTGAGTTGATTTAGGGTACTGTTGTTCTACGAACCCATGTTTGGGGTGTTGTATGACTCTGGGATTGGATCGAAGATATCTTGAATTGTATATATAAACATTTGATAAGTTAAAAATACTGTTTGGGATCACTACATGGATCCAGGACCACCCCGGGGGTGCATTCTTATGTTACACAAGATGACGAGAATTCCTATGGCTATACAATGAATTTTTGCACGCTTTGAATTGCCTTGAGGGGAATTGTATAAAATTGCTTGGATTGTGATGGGATCATCCCAGTTACTTGTTTATCCTGAGGGCAGTGTTTCATTTAGCCTATCGGTTACCTTTCTAATGGCAGTGGGAAGTAGTTTCTGTGCTTGTGGGTGACAACTCAGACGGCTCTGGGAAATATTCATTATGAATGAGGGAAGTCACCAATGGGTTTTGATTCTGGTAACCCGAGTATAAGGATTGTATGTATGAGAATAGTGTTATCATGAATGTTTACCATGGGGATTTTTCATATGTTATACCTGCCAAGTTAAAGCATGGGCTTGGCATTGTTAAATGAATATTAAAATGGAAATATAATAGGTAGAGTTAGTTACTTTTGAGTACTACTTGGTTTAATTAATTTTACTACTTCACACTACCGTTGCACATTTTCACTAACAGTTGGGCATGGTCCTTTGGTGGTTGCCTACTGGGATTTATTTCTCACACCCTATTTGGGTCATTTTATCAGCCCAAACATATAACATTTTTGCAGGTGTCGATAAGACAAAGGGTCCCTATACAGGTATATGATTGTGGATAAGGAGTAGGAGTGTATGTGAACAAGCTTGGGCTTGCGATGCTGATGTGTTCTGTTTACTCCACTTTTTTTTGTTTGGATGTACCTTTTACTTTGAGTTGTATTGTATTGTATTGCAGTGTATCCTGTTCTGGCCGCTTTTATAGAATTAGTGACATACTGCATCTTTATATATGTGACTACTGGTTCTCTTTTACTTCAGTTGTCTATTTCAGATGTATATTTTTACTACTACCACTGTTGTATATTATTTACCTTTTTTATTTCACTACACTTTGAAAAATGAAGTCATGGTTTCCCCACAATCAGACATGGGAACTCGCTACTAGTTGGTAGCCTCTGGCATTTGGGGAGATGCGCTAGAGGTCATGTGACCAACCAGGTTCGGGGCACCCATTGAGTGGCTTCTGGATCCGGGATGTTGTACATATGTTTGTAATGTACCATGGTAGTTTATTATAGTAATCATTATTTTAATATTATATATAAAAATATTTACATGAGTACAATGATATAGAAAATATTAATAATAACGTGATTTTAACTATCATGTGTATGTATTTATCAAGGATTATATTGATTCTATATTGTTTTCACCGAACTATATTAGGAGATATTAAATATATAGATTGTTTGTGGAGTGTATGCATTTTTAGTGAGTTATATTCGAATGGTCTTCAAAGTATTATCTCTTATGAGCGAACCAAAGATCCCAAATACTTTCATTTTCTAGTATTATCATTAAATCATATAATTTTATATATATTATAAATTTATAGAAAATATTCTCATCTATCAGAATTATCCCCTATATCTAGACTTGATTTCCTATGAAAAATATTATTTTCTCTGGGTATGAGGTTGTCATAGAAGGGTATTTTTTCTGAATACCTCATTATATAAAATGATAATAAATCATTATGAATTAATGTGTTGATCATTGTCGATATGGGGATTATATATGATATGAATGAGTGTCGTTTCATATTTCTTGAGATAATAAGGTTATGTTTGTCTATATAATTTCTTTGATTTTTATATAGATTTTAATCATCATGAGCAATTAATTAGTTTATTGTTAGTACATTTTTTTTCATTAGAGTCGTTAGAGGACAATATTATGGATACCAATAAACTCCCTCACTTTTCATTCTCTATCTAGATAAAATTAAATAAAAATTCATCTGTTGTGTGTTAATGGATTATATTTGTTATTAATAATGATGTTTTGATCATTTAATGGGTCATTAAATATTTATTTTTTAATTATTTGTTGTTATTCTTGAATAGCAGTAAGAGGTCCATAATGGATATCATGAATTACCTTATTTACTATTTTTAACTGTTTCATTAATTTAAAAAGTACTATTATGGTAGATTATAGTATTTTTTAGATGTTCATGTTTTAGGATTTGACATATAAATTTATATCCATGTTTCAACATGGATGGTTTTCATATTGATTTCATAGGTGTCTCTATGTTCAAATAAGGGTCTAAATTTATTATATTTAAAACAATATAGTAATGGTACCAGACTATATTCCTAATTATAAAAAATGTTATCTCAATAATATAAAAACCAATCTTCATATAATGTCTCCTATACTCTATTACATTTCATCTTATATGATCATTTTTATTCCATGAACCATTTGGATGATTTTTAAAAATCTATTTACATGTTTCTTGAGGGTTATATATTTAAATAACCACATACATTATGATAATTGTAAAATTATTTCACCCCCATTTGATTAAGGGAGTATAAACATGCATGTAAACGGTTATATATAATACCTACTATATACTATATATATATATATATAACCAAAAAACTGATTCTCCCTTTGAGTATTTTTTTTAAATAGAGTTTTTAGACCTTATTATTATGCTTGAAAAGGAAGTTCTTCTATTATTATATTAGTATTGAAAATAGGTAGTAAATATTTTTCTTATAGATTTTGATCAATGAAATTGTGTCATTGGGGTTTGTTACATCTATATTGAAAATGAAAAATATACATACAACCCTCCCATTCCACATAAATTCCATATCCTTTATATCAAATTTAATCAATATTTAATTTACCCCTCCATTTGTAAAGGATTACTGAATGATTCATAATAGAAAATTCTAATTATTTAGCATATAAATTATTATTATGATATCATAGTATATATTTTAACATTAATTTAGTATTTGATAATATCTTTTCATATTTTAAAAGAGAAAATGATACAAAGGGTTTGATTTGGGACTTTACAGATGAAAACTTTTATACACTAGAAAATGAGTTTTTTAATTACTAGGAATTATTTTGAATGATCTACCTACATAACTATCAAAAACATATAGAGGAATAAAATTGATATTTTGGTTTTATTTATTCCATGAAATAATTAAAAAAACAAATTATTTTTATCAAAAAAAATACCATGAATCATTGTTAAACTATTACATTAGAAATTTGATAGATAAAAGATCATGGAATGGGTGTATAGAAGAATTTATACAGTATGGGTGCTATGAGATAATTCAAACTATTGCTTCATGGATAATCATTATTATGTGGTGTTAGTATCTGTCTACATAGTGAAATATTGTTGTAATATTGAGTTGATGTACTATAGAGTATCTACGAATTATTATACCCATTATTTTATGGAAAACAAGATGGTTATAAAGTAATTATATTGTATGTACATGAGTATACACAATGATTTTGGTATAGTTTCTATGGTAGTTTATGCATGATCAAGTAAATGTGTTTATAATTAATAAGGGGAAATTGGTTAAAAGGTTACCTATAATATATTTTCTTTCATGTTAACATTGTAATTTACCACTTTTGGGAGTGTATATTTTCATGGGTTTTATTAAATATGAAATTTGGAATAATAGTGAAAATGGAAATTTCATATTATTTGTAGAATTACATTCGAACAAGCATTAAATAATTGAAAATTTAAATGGGCATTTACCCTTGGTTATTGATTCACAGTTCTCATTTAATTTTTATTTATTTTTGACATTAGGGTGGTGAGTAATTTTGATTAATTATAAAAATGAGAATTATTATTCCTTGAAAACTATTTCCCTATTATGTGTAATATATTTTTCCATTTATGGAAATTTATTTCCATAAATCCAATTCTCATGTCCATATATTGATAAATAATACATATTATGGAGGATTAAGAAAGATCAAGTGATTCAGGAGAAATTCAAAGTGGTAATTTTTGTGTGTTATTATAGAAAATGAGATATTAAAAATGTAAATGGATTTTTCAAAATATATACACTGTATTATGATCAAATATAGTGTGATTTTGGATTCCTGAAACTACTCTATGACTGTGGAGGAATATAAATTAAATATATATATATTGGTATTCATGTATGATAATATACTCATCTTCAAATTTCCAAACATATATTTTATGAAAAATTTTGACCTATATTGTTTGTTGTTATATTAGGGGGATAATTAATTTTGATGCTTGATGATTTTATTATATACAATGATTTATGAAGAAAAAATTAATAAAATGAAAGATGTATTGAATTGTTATTCTACGAAATAACCAATGTAATTCATTTGGTGTTAATTCAATAAAAATACGGAATGTTATCTCAGAAAAAGAATATTCCCACTATTAACTTCTATCATGATCATAGTTTACTTATTTATGTATATAAAGGATAATTTCATTGTTTTTTATCTAGGGGATGATATTAATGTGATGAAATATTGTGGAAAATTGAGATAAACCTATCTCTCCCTCTACCTAAAGAACCACCATGAAAAATAGTGTGTCATGGATCCCAGAGTCGTATTTATGCCAAAAGAAAATTGGGTTTTCTAATTTTATTCAAAGTGATTACGATGATCTATATAGCCCAAAATGTCTATGAAAAATACATGAGGTAGTTTTAGTTCATCTGGTCATCTAAATAGGATAATCAAAATTCACATTCTGTAATATATCATCCCTATCCATAACTGTTGTGTTGGGTGACATAACCAGATCACAGTCACCTAAATATTATTATTATAATGATCTATATATGGAATTACCTACCATAGGATTTACATATTATAACCATCTGATCTCCATGATAGATGGTTTTGTTTAATTTGATGTGTGATATGAGAAATGGTCGATATTGATCCACAATATACATTCAATTGAATAATCATAAAAATATAATTCATAGTAGGATGTACATGTCTAGAGAGTCATGTGGTAGGGTGTGTGGTACAATTTAGGATTCTTTGTTATGTAAATCATTTTATGGGATGTGAAAAATGTGGATACTCTATATTTGGCATCAGAAGATTTATCAGTGTTATTATGATATCTCAAAACCTATGCATACATGTTTTAAACTCATTAATATCAGTTAGGGAGTAATTTTGGATATTAACAACTAAATAATTTTAAAAAATTATTACATAAATGATAATAGAAATTTTAATTTTGTAAAACCAATCGATATTATGTGTTATTTTATCGTAAATCCGTTCATGAGTTTAGCATGTTAAATGAACCCGATGATGGTTATATTATTCATATGGATGTCAGTGTATCTTGGGAAGTATAGAAATTATTTTTGATTATAAAAATAAAAATAATCGATGAATTATTATGGAGACAGAAGAAGTTTGTCACTAATTACCCACCTATATGAGATTCTTCATTATGTGATGTGGTGAATGCATTAAATTGACAGTTTTATAGTTGAAATAATATGTTAAAAATAAATTATAGATATGTTTTAACATATCATGTATTCTTATTTAAATTTAGATTGATTTCACTTTTATAAATATTGAAATTCACTTCATCATTATAAATTTACATAATTATTATACATGGAATGTTATAACATGAAGAGTTTACTGAAAGAATGGGATTCATGTTATGTTTAGAGAAAAGGTATTTATAGTAAGATCTAGGAAATGGGTTCATGATTTACGAATAAAGTAATCTAATTTCATATTTATAAATGAATCTAATGTTATTTGGTTATGTCTACATATGTTTTTTATATAATGTAACACTGTGATAGTAAATTTAATAGTGTAAATGATATCAGACATATCCATGCACGACTTAACTGAATAATGATGGTGAAAATAAGGTTTAATTTAAAATAACAATATAAATTTATAATGATGAAAGCCATTAATATGGTTAAATTAATGTTTTATAAATGATGGAATGATAATTTAGTACGTAAATGTGGAATTTAAATCATTGACAAAGAAAAATTATTTTTATGAGGACTCACGTAATTTAATAGTGATTAAAGAAATTAGTAAAGCACTATAAAATTAATTTGATTAATAAGACATTGGTCTCTTTGAATAATTTAATATATTCAGTGTGGTGATGCTTATAGATGGTTAATTCAAAAATAAAATTATTCTAGTTATTGGATTTTCATTCAATCCCCCATGATAATGACAAAGTATTTTTTGTGTAAAATGTTTTAATCAGATCGGTACATGTGATGGTTTGTACCACTGATGATTGATACCATTAATAATATAGTGTTATTTTGTTTTCTACTAAATAGTATGATATTTTTTCTATATTTTTATAGATTTATATCATTAGTTATTATATCTGGGGATATATCTCTATAGAATTAACCCTTTATATATCGTTAGAGTGATAATAAAATGAAAATATATTATCTTATCCATTTATTTTGGGTTGTGACTCCTGATGAAATATACATATATCTTATCATTTACATATATTTATCCTAAAATAATTGTTTATATATTTATAATAGTTTCATGGATATATGTAAAACCTCCAATTTCACTAATTCAGGACAAATAGTGATGGAAAATTCATCTAATGTCCCGATTCTGAGATCTTGATATATATGGGGCATAATGTTTTATACATCCTATAGTCTTATCAATATTTTAATGAAGTGATAGTAATTCTCATGTGGGGTGACAACCATTATTTCTTACAACTCTGGGATCTTGGTTTTTGATGATTCAATCAGTTACAACTCCCATCCATATTAACAAGTCAACGATTGAGAGTATAAGGTAACAAATAATATTCCTGATGATGTGTATATCCTCATGTATTATAGAACAATGATTTAACTAGGGAGGTGTCTTTTCTATGATTTATAGACATTTATATACTACAATAATTGAATATGTGTATTTATACATTTACATCCATTAATTTTAGAGTTTTTTGATTTATCATATATTATAAAGATAGATAATTATGTGTATTTGGTCTAATCTATCTGGAATAGAGCATCTAAAATGAATTATAAAGAATAGAATATATATTTTTATATGTGATTGGACTTTACATTGTAATTATTTTAGAGATAATTTCAGATATATGGTTATAATTGATGAAGTGATCGATGTGATGCCTCATATGGATTTATTATAATTTGGAAATTTTTTCAATGATGTCAATGATATTAGATGTGAATACATTTTTATGAATTGTGCACATGAACCCTGTACTGTTTTTATAGTCAGTACACTTAATGGGGTAACTATACTGGTTATTGATATACACACTCTTCCATGAACACTTTAAAAATATTATCATCAATCCTTATATGTTTTATGGTGTATAGGATCGATGGTTATGCATCATAAAATATGGAGTTATATGTGGATGGAAGAAGAGTGAGTATTATTATGGATTCCACATATATTACATCCATTTTCATTATTTCTCAACCAATTGATTTTTAGTTGTACTAGTTGTTGAGTTCCACATGATTACAATATTGTATAATTCAATCTACATTGTTTGGTATTTATATTTTTAAGGCCAATTTGAATAATTGTATTCTTATATATTCACATTTTTTTATTATTTAATGTACATTTCATTTATGTATGGATGATGATAATGAAGGTTTTCTAGTGACATTTAAATTTAAAGCTAATACCTCCCATGATTTTTTGGATACCAAAACATTGGTTTCTCTCCTCTCTCCCAGTAGAGGAGGATTGATGGTGTTCACATACCAATGATCTAGTATAACACCCTGATATTTTAGTATTGATATCTCATTTTTAAAATAAAATCATCAATAACTTGTTAATCCTAAAACACCAAACTCTAACATGACTCAATTAATTTAAAAAAAATTGCAATGTGATCTAAATATTAATACATCATAAGAATGTACTACCAATAATTCCTAAAAATGAAACATATGATTACATCTAATATTAAATTAAAATTCCAAGAGAATAATAAATTTATACTCATGGTTCCAAATTAAGATCATCACCATGATTTCATTCTTCTTCTATATAAAATCAATTACAAATATAATATAAATATTAATGTCAATGTAAATAGGATGTATGATAATAGGATTTTTATATGAATGAAATATAAACATTGTGTGTTGTTATTATACCTATATAGTCTTTGAGAGTACTACAATTTTGCTACATTACTATTGAATTCATGGGTATAAAAACCTGTAATGACACTATGAAATATATTTTGACATGTGAAAGAAATTTAATTAATTGGTAGAAGTATTCATTTGTAATAAACATATTTCTTTAATTTTAAGGGAGGATACATAAATATTATTTTCCATAGTATAATCTACTATTAAACATAAAAATGTTCATCAAGAGTGATGTCAATTCTAAGAGATGTTTCTTTACATCAATATTAATATTACTTCTATGTTAGGCACGTCATTTCTTATAAAAACAACTATTCTCATCATACCCTTCAATATGATATGCATGTTTTTAGTATATTTTTCAATTATTGATACGATGTAATAATCTTGAAATTATAAAATAATTTTATATTCTCATTATTTAATCTATTTTATACATATAAAAATTACATATAATTTAGTTTCATATAATAATAATATTTTCATTTAAAAACATTTATTTATTATTAAATGAGTAATGAATCGTAAATAATTTGGAATAAAATCATGTAGTTACAAAAAGCCTTTTTTCTCTCAAAATTATACTTGTTTTCTATATTTTTTAATTTTTAAACAAATTTCATAATATTGAATCCTATGAAATATATTAAACATAAATATAATAAAAAATTTATTATGGTTCAACAAAAATATTCTTTCACTTGGCGTTGAATATAAAAAAAATATTTATATTATTAATAAAAAAATAGTTTCTAAAAATCCGGTTAAAGTGTAATCTAAAAATATATTGAAATTAATTTTTATAAACACTAGATATTTCTTTCTATGATTTGTTTATATTTTTATTCAAAATATCCAAATTTGGTAAAATTTTATTTTTCAATTCTTATATGTTAATAATTTACGAAATTAATTATTAATTACAATGATGAAACCAATATTTTTCAATAAATTATTTTATAAATATTAAGTAATTTCAATGAAAATAAATTAAAAATATCCATTAAAAATAAATACTATAAAATTATATTTACGAATATAAATAATACATTAAAAATATTTTAATTAGCTTTTGATAGGAACTAAGATTAATAACACATAATTTATAAAAATACAATTTTCATCAAAACCGTTTCTTTATATATCATATATTTTAATATAAAAGTAAAGTTTAGTATATTTAGAAATTGAAATATATTAAATGGATTCAAAATTATTTATCATGAAGTGTAAATTTTGGATCACTGGTTATATTATAATTTATAGGGAAAGAATATTTATAGAGTATGAAAAATTTATCATGATTCAGATTTATTAGAAGTGATAACCCAAAGTGACACTATTTTTAAAATATTTATTTGACACGTAGACTTATTAGATACATTTTTTAGGCTTTAAAGACATAAACACATTTCCAAACAACCATTACCCAGCCATGAAATCTTAATCCCTTTTCATTTTATTGTTACTCCTTAGTGACCAATTAATTATATGGAAACATCACTCACATTCAACTATAAATAGTGATTAGTTCCTCCCAATTCTAGAAAAATATATCTTCATGGGTTACATTAACAAACCTGCATATTTCACAAAAATAGAACCATGATTCTCAATTTGATTCCTTGGTTGAAATAACGGGTCTAAATATCACCATTCAAAAGAAGTCTTTCAATTGAATATTAATGTTCTCAACGTGAGTATTATCCCCTCACTATAATTTTCTTATCTATCATTATCATCTAAAACAATTCGAACGATTCTAACATAATGATATAAGTATCATTAATAATCGTATATATTGTTATATTGTTGGAATATTCATTTTTTACCTTCATCACATCCCACAAAAAGTGAAGATATCACTCATGCTACACACATATTATAATTTCTAGGAATGAAAATTTTGTTTTTTTAAATATCTTACAAATATTTTAAAAATAATTATAATTAATAAGTATGTAAATGATGACATTATTGAGTTGATTTAAATATAAATTATCTACTATTTTTTAAATATTAATAATAATGCATCATTGTCACTACAGCTGCCTAAAACGAGGATACGAAAAGGAGAAGTGATATCATATTTGTAACTAATATCATATTATAATAACATCATAAAAAATATATATTATAATTTATATCTTAAATAATAAAATAATATCATTATACTTATTAGATAATAAAATTGTTACCAAATCTCTTTATTATCATACACATCCAATGATATTGGCATGTTATTTTTTCAGATGGTTTAACCATTAACATGAATAATGTTACAAATCACTATAGTTAATCAATATGAAATATTATTTAATGGTAATATTAAATAATAATGACCAACTTATAGTTTTTTATTAAATTATATAATTAATACTTAACACATTATAAATATAAATCCATTTATTCATTAAAATTACCAAAGCATGATTGACACTGATTCGAACATCATGATTAATTACTAAAAATATCATGGAATGAAATAATATATATATATATATATATATATATATATATATTCTCACATTAAATAATATATAAATTATTATTTTATTAAAACCTATGTTTGATATGTCCTTTATGAATCTAATATAAAATGAACAAAATTATAAATATTCGATGATGAAAATAAAAAATAATTAAAAAATATATTTGTTGAGAAGGATAATAAATGAAATATGTAAAATTAATAGATACGAATAATTCTATGAAATATTTCATTAACATATTTATGATTATTATATAAGTGGATATAAAACATCTGATGAAGATTTTATCGAAGGTATGGGTTATCATATCGATTTCTTTTCATTATGGAATGCTTTCATATTATGCACACATTCAAATTTTATATGGTGCACTGAGAACTCCATTTCATTCTTTTATCATAATAATATTTTCATTCATGGGATTAAAATTCCTATTCCTGATTCCCTCAATAATTTTAGATTGATTTAAGTGATACCCAATTTATAAGGTTTTTGTCGACCGAAGATCAATTTCAATGAGTCATGCTTCTTATCCCTTCACTTGAGTGTAAAAAATTGATATTTTTTTCACTAATTTATTAAATATGATACATTGTCATTTTTTATCAAGGTATTTAAATTAATTCAAATTTTGTTTATAATTTAATATATTATTCATTCAATAACAAAATTATGCTGATAGGAATAATTCTTATAAATTTTAGTGATTTTTCTCACACAATACATATTCTTTCATTAAATAAATATGTTCCTTTCTGATTTTGAATCCAAAACATGCATTTACTCTTTTATAAATAATAATTTTCAATTTATCTTTATAAAATTAACTTTTATTACACTTCTATATGATTTTTCGTTTCAAAAAAAAATTATTAAAATTTAAAAAATCAATTTTTTTAAAACAATTTATTTTATATTTTTGTCAATTTTTTTAACATATCCAGTATTTCCATTCAATGATCCATTATTTGGATTTTTGTTAGTGATGTTTTTTAAAAACCATTCATGTTACATTCTCAAAAATTTCTTTTATAACGTGACTCTAAAATTTTTCTTTTTTTTGGAAATGTCTTAATGTTTTTTCATAAAATTTCATATGATTTCACTTCAAATTTTCTCTATATATCTAATATAAATAACTGAAGGCCAATGGAACCTTTTTTTTTACTTTTTTAACAACAAGTCCATTGGCCTTCATTATGGTCTTGGCATGGGAGGTGATGTCGCAAGGGTTTAACGACTCATCCTAATGACGCCCTTTCTCCCATAGTCCCTCATGTTATAGTTGGAATTCTTTATTCTTTTGTTTGAATTAGTCTATGATATCTATCACATGGTTATAACTCCCCTTCTAATGTCTAATGGGATTCTTCCACTTCAAGCCCTCACAAAAAACCCCTACCTCCATCTGGTCTACCATGTTATGTCGCTCATTCACCACCTATTATGCAGAAAGAGCTTACATCAAGAGAGAAAATAAATGCAAGGGAATCATTATTGTGGTTTATATGTGTTTTATCCCTTCCTATGCCATTGTTTTCTGTGGTTTAGTTGATGATCCTGATTAAAGATGAGATTACCTTGATGGGAGAAGGGATGAAAAAAACTGTAGAGTTTAGAAATGATCCATGGAGCCAAATGGAGTGTCATTGTCGATGTTGGTTCGTTTGGGGAATAAGTGGTATCTATTACAATTAATCATGATAAAAATTCCAAAAATATGTGGGACGATAAGATAGATATTCAATATGGGTGTTTCTTCACATGAAAATGATAGACACACATTGGCTTGCTGGTTAGAATTCACACTCTCTCCATCAGCCTCAAATATTGTTTTGTGTCTGAGTATTCAGTTCAAGATTCTGAAAGGGAAACTAGATGTTTCTAAGGCTATATATGACAATGATTTTTTATTTTAACTTGCATATTTCACTCATCCATATAGTGTTTTGTGGGTCTACTCTGTCTCATGTATTTAATCATGGATACCCATGGAAATGTTTTCATGCCTATAGTTTATTTTTTGCTTCTCATATAAACATAATTTGATTTTATTTGGTTTTTACTCACTATTAATGTGAACTATTTTAAAATCAAAATAATGAATGGTGGTTATTATGGGGTTTTTATAGATAAATGATCACAATTATATGAAATGATAATTTTATATAGCTGGTATCTGTATACATTATATCCTTGGGAACTATTATTTTGTGAATTATATGATATGCAATGGATTAATTATTATGATATAGGTAATATTGGATGGGTTTACGTCACATGGTATCAAATATTGTGTGTAAATAAAGTGTATTTTCCCCCAAAACAATTATGTTTTTGTCTACAAAATCCTAGATATCAAAGCTATATCCTAGAATGAATAGTTATTACAAAGACACATATTCTATTTCATTTGATGTTTCTAATTTAATTTTCTTATAAAATGTACAATGATGAATATTTTGTGTATTTGTTTTCTAATTTCATAATGTAAGTGTTTTTTTCACTTTAGAAGCTACCCTAAGACTATAGATTTAATTATATATTTTATAATTTTGATAATTAATGATATTTTTTATAATATTTATGTTTATTTTATTCTATTAATATATATTTCATAAATTTAATATAATAAATATAATCATTAATATAGTATAATCAATCAATATATTTTTGGTTTTAATTTTAAAGTTTTAATTTTTTATTAGACTGGGAACAAGTTAATCGAGTTCCTATAGAAATAATTAATTTTTTAGTTAGAATGAAATGTTATTTATTTTTACGTTATAAATAAAAATAATATATCTATATTTATTTTTCTAGTTATATATTTGTGGTCAGTTAATTTTTAACAAATTTTAGATTTATTATCATATTCTTATGCAAATATGATACTAATATTTTCTTTTTTACAAGTTATAAAAATATAATAGTATAGTGGTAGTTTAAAGTAATTTAAAAAACAATCTTTTTTATAATCTATTGAGGTTATTTTTAATTCATAATTTAGATAATTTTTTATTGAGGGAATAAATAATTTTAACTCATTTGGTAATTAATGGAGGTCCGTTCTAGGATATCAGTTATATTGATATATTAATAATGCAATCATTCATAAATAAATTATATTAAATTTTCCAAAAAAATCCTATATTATATTTTTAAGTGAATTAGTTTTCATTTTAGGTATAAAATAACAAATCACATAAGTTCTATGATGAATGGGAAAAAATTTAATTTATAAACGAGTATTCTTTAATTAATATGTTGTGACATTATTTAGAAAATTTTATTTTGGTTGTCACATTATATTGACACTAGAAAAGAAAACTAACAATTGAATCTATATTTTTATACTAACATCAATTAATCCAAAATGTATAATCCTCTAGACAGATAAATATTTAATTTAATGGGTGATAAGATCATATGTCTATAATTTTTCTTCTTTCATTCAATGCATCATCTACACTCCCTCCACAAGGAATCCATAATATATCAGAAAAAGTTTATCCCTATTATGTAACAAATAATTATAATGTATGTTTTTATTATATATATAAATTTTAATTAGAGGAATTTTTTTTTGATATATATTTATATTTCAATTATTTAGGTTATTTTAATATCCATTCAATGTACTTGAATCTAAATAAATAAAAATAATTTTATATTAAAATTGATGAATCATGATCTAAATTAAATTTATTATGTAGATCTAAGGTATGAATTTACAATCCATATTTTTTGGAGGTGAATTTCAATGTTACACATGGATGCTCTTCAAGATTCACATGGTAATTGTGGTTCAAAAAAAACCCATCCAGGACTTCTTCTCACCATTGTTCTATTAGTCTATGAAACAATTTTTAGATGGATAGATTTGAAGCATGATATTTTTATTTGGATTTTGAATCATATGAGATCCAAAGAAAAATGGATTGAATGGTTAAAGGAGATACACTCACAACTTCTTTAAAATGAATGCAATTTCTCTAATTTAAATGCTCTATATCATAATATAACATTAAGATAATTCTATATTTATCCATAAAATAATTAATTATAGTATTTAAGATATTTTGGTAGACAGTAGGGGTGTATAGGGACATTGGGCCATAATGTTGCATAAATTTTTATGGTTGAATCTTAAAATTGAAGGATCTTGTAACTATGGTAATATAAGAGGATATAAGAACATCCACAATATTTGTGGATCTATAGTGTTGGGCATGTGAGTTCATTATAGGAATTTCATATTGTTATAAATTAAATATACATCTATCCTCAAGGGAGGTTATATTTATAAATTGTATAACATCTACTTTCTTACCATGGAAACTATCTTAGACCTAATTATGGGTTACTTCTTCATAACTCTACCAAACATTTCTTCAGTTAGTATCAAATTATATCATGCATGAATCTATTTAATCAAAAAAAATGATTTTATACACTTGGATAATTATGGAATAAAAGATTATTATCTTTATTGAAATAGAATATTAGAGAATAACAACACTATAAAGTCTAGTGATATATCCCTCTCCCCTTATTATATTCTTATTTACTATGGATTTTTCCTTAGGATCTACTATATTATACCCTTTTTATTCTCACATAACATATTTTTAATAAAAAGAAAAATATTATTGGTAGTGAGTATTGATGATAATATAATATTTTCATTCATTTCAGTACATTTAATACGTTTGATTGAGGATATTAATTGATTTTACTATATTACTACCATATATATATCTATGTATTTATATATGATATTGAAATTATATCAAATATTAGTTTGTTTGAAAAATATTTATAAGTATGCAATAACGAAGAACATTTTTGGGTTATTCATATTTAGATATATGTAAATTTTATTTATCCTGTTTATTGTTATTTTCAGATTAATTTTTCATATGATTATTAAATTCATTAATTTTTTAGTATATAACATGTTTAAATACAATCATTTTTTCCAATGATCATCATATAAAATTTTATCCTTTGTGTGTGATTTTTATGACAATAATTTATTGATGAAATTATGTTATTATAAAATTATTATAATTTAGTTATATATATGTATATATTAATTTTAAAAATAAATTATATTTTCTGTTATAGTTATAGTCTCCATAAAAAATTATTGTAAATGGTTGGCATATTTTAGGAATATTATACCCAAGTTCAATTACGATGAGGTTTAATTTATAATCTCAATTATTCAAATAGAAGGATATTTTCAAAAGGAATTTGATATTATCAAGGATTAGTTACATAAGGGGTATTTATTGAGGATGTGGAGGGGTTTTAATTTAAATGGATATAGTAATCAATGGTTTATCACTAACCAAACAATTTTCTTTCCTTTAACCATTAATGAATCCCCTGATGCACTTTATTCCATGGTAGAAATGATCTTTTTTGGCAATTGATTATGGAATGAAAAATTAGAATATGTGAATATTTATTAATCTCTGAAAGAATCACAATGACACAAAAATTATAATCCATATAAATTAGATTTTTTTTTATTTTATGTTAATAAATCAAAAGGTATGATAATTAGGATATATGAATATGATGCAAATTTAAAATGTATTGATCTATGATTATATATAAGTTAAAAAATTATATTATTTATATGTGATTATTTAGATTGGAAAATAATGGAATTATTTGTTCCTATGGAGGTATGATGAATTCTTATTATAATGTATTATATCATAATCCATATGTATTAGTTAATGGTGTACTAAATTAAGAATGATGGTATATTATTTGTTTGAACCCTTGATAATTTTTTAAAAAAAATGGTTGAAATCCTATTAGAAAAAACATTGTCAATGAGATTGTTTCATATATATTGGTTGTCATTAAATTTAATGGTTGATACATTCCTATTTATGACATGATTATCATTTATGTACTGATTGAAATGGGGGTTATGTCAAATGAATAAATTTTTAAAAAAATATTATTGGTGGATATTCATTCATCTATAGTGTTATGTGTGGGTCACATCAAATCAATATAGGATCATGCCAAAATTGTACTAGATTATTCTAAAAATGTGGTTATTATAAGGTCCATATTTATTATTATGTAACATTATTCTAATGGTGTGGGGTTATAATAGAATAAGTAAACGTGTTCTAGTAATTTTATATACTTTTAAAAAATTGAAAAACAACTTTTAAAATATCTGTAAATAAATTAGTTACGTATTAACATAATATATAAGTCAAACTTTTTGGGTTTGGGTATATTCTCATTCCCAGAAATGGATTCAGGTGGTTTGAAAAAGAGTATTTCAAATAATTTTATTAATATATACATATTTCTATAATATTTTATTTTTTATACCCATACTACCTAAATGATGATTCACCATTTCATAAGGTATTGTGATTACTTTTATGTTATAGTTAACAGAGAACAGTCTAGATTTTTTTGTTTCGAAATGGGATTAGAATAGGGGGTGGGGGTATATATCCATTTATACTAATTAAATTAAATTTTTACTATGATCATTGGGTGACTACTATTGACTGGAATGATAAAATATTTTATATTATATGGATTATGTCTATGAATGGTTTTTAATTTGATATTATTTTGGGTATTTGACAATTTACATGTTTAATAATGTCATTCCTTATTGAACCTCCACTAAAAATTATATTATTGTTCTAATATAAGATTAAATATTTATTTCCCTTTCATATGTTCCATGAAAAGAGAAAAATTATAGTTTTGTTGAATTTTTGATTTCTAATGATAATATTACATAGATATATTTATATGTTGTGTAAGGGACATCACATTTGTCATTAATATTAATAGTGATATGATAAATTATTAAGTGTATAAATTGTACATGTTGATTTTATTTATATGAGACATATTATTTATATACATTATTCGATTTGTAGATAAATGTTCCGAAATTATATACTAAATTATTTTTTATATACTTACCCATAAATGGTGGGTTGGTTATTTTGTTTTAAATACTTATTTCATGGATTATTTAATTAGATATATTTATGTTGACAAATTAATGTTATTGTCAATGACCTATTTATTGTATATTAATTAATAAAAATATATTAAAAATGATTAATATAAAAACAATAATGTTGGATGTTGTTTTGAGACGAATTAGTCTGACCACATTAAGATCTATTTTTTTTATAAGTGTTTTATAATAAGATTTGGTTAATGTTAAATTTAATTATTAATTACCTTCAAACGAATGTTTCTAAAATATTCTTTAAATTCAAGCAATTAGACATTGAAGGTGTTAATTAAGAAATATTCTCAGTCACATATTTATAATTAGTGATATTTTGATATGTTCTTTTAATTGGGTATTTATAATTGTGGGTGCGTTAAGATCGTATATAGAGTAGTCATTGGTGAGTATTACTTTTTTTCGTTGTGTATGTGGAACTCTTAAACCATTTTTTCAGTGTTCGAAGGGGAAATTTGATAATGAAACAATAGAAAACATTTATATTATGTGAGGACAATGACCATATATTGATTATTATAATTTTAGATTGTCTAGACACTATTATATCATTTTATGTAAGCTTTTAGGAATAATTTTTTTAATCCATGGTGACTTTGAGTGTTATGTATAAGATGATTTTTTATATAGGGGTTAATAAATGATATTATTATTGGAAATGAATTTAAATACTTACTAAATGATATTTTATCCTTTTTTGTCCTTTTTTGTTTTATAGTCATGGAGTATATCATTATGATATGTGATAAACTTATGAGATAATCTATCAGAGGATAGAATCAATATTAAGAATTGTATAGAAAATAATGGTTCATCAATTCCTGTAAAATAAATTCAAAATTATAAAGGATATTTATTCGAGAAATGAATCATGATTTTAAGGAATGGTATGGTAATTTAATATAATTATATATACAGAGTATGAGTACCATGTTTATTATGTGGTTCGATATTACTTCACGGGGAAACAAGATAGTGATAAACACTAGTTTTAGGATATTGAGATGTTTCTTTGGTTGAGTGGCAATAGTTTATATACCATATAAATATCGTGTATTTATATGGGATATGTATTGTTGAGTAGGTTATTTTTTCTTATTTAATTGGAGAGATATAGAGTTCATTCATTCAATTGTGGCTCATGGATTATTTTTGGATTCCTCTAATGATTTCATGGATGGTTAATGGTTAACTAACCATAATTTTTAAGGATCCTTTTCTTTATATATTTAAATATACTATTTATCTTTTCATAAAAAATTATGATAGATAATGTTTTAAAGTAGAAATGTTCTTTTAAAATAACACACAACCAATAAATATTCATAGGGGAGATAGATTAAAAAGATAATAGTTTCACATAATTATATGTATAAACTTGTACGTAGATAAAATATGTAATTTAATTATTTTCTATGTATATTTTGAAGTATTTATCGATATTATAGAAAGAATTACATTATATATATGTCTTATAGCATTACATACCACCATGAATTTTTAGTTCTACTCTCTTCAAGAAGGATAAAGATTCTTACACATAGTGTGATGGTTAATGGAAAACCTATTTAGTTTCATATACCTTAATAGAAAACGCATCCGTATCAAAAAACATATATTCTACAAAAAATTTCGATGAACATAATTACCATCTGTTAAAGGTGGTGTTGATAAAACATTACAGGATATCTAAACAACCTCAAGGATTAAATTTTGACTAGATATGTTGTATTATGAGGCCACATTGATGAATAATGTGGATGATTAATTTGTTTTGGAATATAATCTGACTTTGGTTGAAGAAATGGAAGAAACAGTGGTGGTTTGAAGTATAAATAATGTTCATTAAATTTTTTTTAGTTATTTTAATTGATATAAGTGGGTCACATTCAATAATTTTACTAACCTAAGATCATGTGTTTGAGATTAAAAATATAAAAAATATAATATAATTGGTGTTATATACTCTATTAAGAAGACATGTAAGTTAATTTGAGTTATATTTTAATTACATACTACTAATGTGATATTATAAATTATTATGGAATATAGTCTATATATTGATGTTGATTTTATTAATTACTATGAAAATTTAATTTTTTATAATTTTATTGAATTGTACTTATGTAAGAATAATAATCGATAACCATTAATGAAATATTTGATTTTTTTATCATGATATTACCATATGGAATATAAATGGAAACAAATAATGTGTTACTTTTAAATCATATGTTTATATTATTTAATATTTAAATAATGAATACAATAAAATCTTGGATTTTTTAAGTAATCTTTTTACATTTTATTCAAATGTAGTTATTATATATTTATAAATTCCTTAATTTGAGTTTTTCTTATTTATATGGTACCCTCTACCAAATATTGAGTAAATTTAAATGGTTTAAAATCGTAAACATCAAATTTCATTCCATAAAAAACTAGAAACATAGTTAATGTGTCATATAAGAAAAACCGGTCAGTATATGATCTTTTTCTAAAACATTTAAAAAGTAGGATTTAAAAATTACCTAATGAAATTAATAAAATGGTTATATGTATTTCTATTTTCAAGTTTCATTAATATTTTTGACACAAAATATTACCTCCTTTACATATATTGCATTGTAGTGTCTTATAACTACTTAAAAAATTCAAAAAATGTATAAATAAAAATATATTTGAAATATTAATATTATATTCCTGAATAAAAATAGTTTGGTCAAACCATATAATTATTTTATGGAATGATTTAGTTAATTGTCTAACGATTGTGTGGGGATAGTTAAACCTATTAAAATGGGACACCAATACAATATCATTAAAAAAAGAAAATTAAAATTAAAAACATTACATATATTATCATAATATATACTCAAAATATAAATATGTTATATATAGCCCATTAGTGTGTGTATGTGTCCATGTATGTTTTATACAAATATAAATATATACACACACTTATATTATAATACATGAAAAATATATTATAAAAATTTATGTTATATTCATCAAATTTAATAATCATATATTTGTCTTAAAATATTTTTTATAATAATTAAAAGATAATAGTTAGAAAAAAATAAACAAATATCACTTATTATAGAATTTTTTTTAAAACAAATATTTTAATATTTGACTTTTTTGTTATATTTTTTGTGTAGTCTTAAAAAAAATATGTTTTTTTTTTATTTTGAAAAAAATGAATTTTTTTTATTATTGATAATGAATTTAAAAATTTATTAAAATAATTATCTACATTGAAATACTCATTATTAGGTTCTTATTTTATTTATACAAATGATTCGGTATCAAATTTGAGCAAAACCGACTTAAATATGTTTAAAATAAAACTTTCATTGAGTAAAAATGAAATAATTGGGGTTTTTATATTTAACATATCTTATTTGATTCATGTTATTACTATTTTTTCTGTTTTTTTTTTCACCACATTATGTGGTATTAGTTATGTTTTTAAATTGAATATATTTTTTTGTAAAGAAAAACAATATTTTTTATAAAAATTTAATTTTCATAAGTGATATCTGTAATAATTTTTTTTCATTATGTGAAATAAAAAATAACAATTTAATAGATAAAATTACCAAAATGATATGTTTCATAATTAATTTTCAATATATTTTTTTCAAATTAAGGATTCATTGAAAATAAATCCATTTAAATATGTGATATAAAAATAACTTTTCACAAAAATCTAATGAATATTTTACATAGAATGACTTATAAGGTAAAATTTGTTTTATAATCAGTTTTTAAAATTTTTTTTTGATGAATCTATGTTAAAATATTTTGTCATTAACTTTTAGCCCTCTATATATGGCAATAATAGCGATGTGGGGGACCCATACCCGATCATGATTGGATGTTGTTCCTGGGAGTTGATCTTAGAGAATAAAGGATGGTATGAGTTGATTTGCAGCATTTGAGATAGGGGCATGCAATAAGGGTTAGATTATTTTGTTATTTATTGATTTTTTCAATGCTCGATAAGCCAAAAAACAATTGGATATGGTGTGAATATTCCTCTACCAATAATGATTTTGGGGTATGAGGCACATAAGATGCATAATTCCAACACATCTACCACTACATGGGAAATAATGTCAGCCCAATCATGTTTGATAGATTAGGGAAAAAAATTATTGTTTTATGTTTTTATAAGGTGGTTCTAATAGAATACAATTCACTAATATGAATTATGTAATTCTAGATATTATTGTGAATAAGGGTAACAATACTTGTGTATTTTCTAGAAATGAGTCCATTGTTGAGACATTTAAAATTTGTGGACATTAAAATACATCCTTGATGGCTCTTCCTATGAGAGTTGTTTGGATGACTACTTCATTGGTTGAGAAGATATCTTCTATATAGAGTTCCTCTAAAAAATAATTCATTCCAACAGATATGAGATTTATTCATATAATTTGTCTATCTATAGAGTTTATGTGTAGAGCTTAGGGTACTGGATCAATTTCTTAGAGTCTAGTTATGGTATTCATTAATGAATGGGATTTTATGTTTAATCTATTTTCAATTAAATTTTACCATAGATTAAGTTCAGATTAAATTTTTTGTCTTTAACTAGATTCTCTAGAATAAAATATTTTAATATATATGACATATAGTGTGTAAATCACAATAAATAATGATGGAGCCACCTAATTTTCCAAATATGTATAATATATCAGATTCATGGTTTAGGTTGATCTAAGCTCTTTCTTTATTCATAATGTTTTTTTTATCAGAACTGAATGATGATATTATTCTGAAAGTGGAATTCGAAAGACTTCCTCCATTTTTTCTAGATTGTCAATCTATTTGGCATGCTAAGGAAGATGTTTGAAAAACTATGGATTTCTAATTTTTTTATTTAAAAGGTCACCAGGAGAGATATTTTTTGATGAAAAGAAGAAATATTATGAAAAAATGAAGCGTGTTATAGAAATCACTAATTTTCTTATATGAAAAACAAATATTGTAGGGATAGATCAGCAAGTGTTGACGGGGAGAAAAGGACAGACAATTGATTTTCCACTGATTTCTCACAAGGCCATTCTATAATGGAAATGAAAGGCTAGAAAATAGAGGCTGGCACTCGATATGGTGTAGAACTACAAGATCATATAGTGCTCATGTTAGTTGTGATACACAAGAAGATATTGTTTTGTAGCATGAAGGGTAAGGTTGCCCTATACCAATATTGAAAATATATTTTTTAGGACCTTATACTCAGGATGTTGGGTCTAGTCTATCTGTTTGTACATGGGATATGGATTATCATAGGAAGTTTCAGAATTAATTACTGTCATTAGGGATTTGAATGTGTGGTCACATTTCTAATGATGGTAGTGATAAAGAACCTATGTTGATGTTATTTAACACCACTCACATCATACCATCTGGTGATTTTTCATTTAATGATGATGACATCTGTAATGGAAGTGGTATTAAAAAAATAAGGCCCAGAATGTATAATTATAATCTACCATGTAATGTATCTACTAGATCGTATTTAATGTATCTAATGGTCATATGTACCATATTGTATAAAAGAACATGGATATGGATCCATTGGATTCCCAATAAGTGAAACCCAATGTTAGAGTGGGAGATTATAGAATAATCTTATTAGTATCATGGGAATGTTTTTTCTTACACTGATTAATTACCAGTAATTTAGATGATATAAAGTATATATTTTTGACCCCATAAACATCTCTTCTTTTAATTTTTTATTCTTGAATATAAGTCATAATCATTTCATTTGAGTATATCTTATTAGAACAGTGACACAAAAATATATATGGGGAACCTCAACATGAAAAAATATACATTCCAAAAATATTAATAATATATTATTCATATTTTTTAAGAAAAAAGTACATGAACGAATCATTCTATCGAATAAAAACTTATAATTTTTTTTCATTTGTTGCTAATGCTGTGAAACCCTTTATATGCATAATTTTATCAGGATAAAAATGAAAACATATTTTTTTATAAATATTTTAGTTTAATGATTGATCAGTGTTTTGAAACACAAGCTAATATTTTTTATGAATTATTACTCGGTATTTATTTTATCAAATTAATTTATAAACATTTTAAATATTAAGGATTTTATTTGACTATGTTACCATAAAAAATGTTTCATGAAATTTTTTTCATACACTTTAAAAAAATTTTTTCCCAAAAAAAATAATCAAATTTCTTTAAAATAAACGATGAAAACAAAATTATTTTTCAAACTATATTCCCTAGAAAATAAATACCATATCTATTTACATATTACATATAAACAAATTTATAACATATTGTTACATAAATATCATATGAATTTGGATGAGATAAAAATTTTCAAAAAAATGAAAAAAATCTTATTTTTAAAAAAAATTGTTTTATAATATAAAATTGACATTGTTTATTGTATATTAAATAATATTAATTAAATTTTATTATATTATTTATTCATGGATTTGAATGTAACTATTTATTAAACGTAAAATGTAACACCCCGACCCTAGTTACCCAGAGTCGATACGTTTTTACATAACCTTGGCATGATACAATGAATCATGTCCCAGAAGACCGATCGGTTTGGTAGACTTGGATGTAGTAGATATATTCATAAGTTTTACTTCATATCATGAAATAAAAACATTGAAAAAAATTACACCCCTTTTTAACACACTTATATCCTTATCCTATCCCTATAGGTCAATAATAAATTATTTATTTACATCATTGGAAAAATAAAACATAGAAAGTGGTGAGCTCAGATGCTCATTAAGGATAACCATATTGTGGAAACATTCATAAATAAGCAAATAAATTTAAGGCAATTTTTAAGACAAAAAAACTCCTTTTAAACATAAAATTCCGAAAAATATGGTGAAGGAAAAATAATATAATGGCACATACTAAATCACATTGATATTCAACTAGTCAAATAATCAAATGGAATATCAATAAACACTTTCATAATGATGTAATGCATAATACCAGACATTATAAACACATAGACAAGGCCTTATGAAAAGAATACAAATAATCATTTTTAATACCTTGTTTCAAGTCACATGTTTGTCTCATGAGACCTACCGATGCATCAGGGAGCTATAGCAGTCTCCACCTGTCACTTACTAAGTTGAGTGCATTCCTCATATGAATAGATTAAACAGAACATAAACATTTTTATTAAAAATAGAATTTTAAATGTCAACATATTATCTACAAAACATGAATGGTTTAAAAATAACATATCCACAGTCCAACATATCACAAAAACATCAATACAATATTGATGTTTTGAATCATAATAAATAAACTTCAATCAAGCTTAGAATCCATCTAAGGATATTGATCTAGATGAAGTCAAAACGTTTTGTGAGAAATATAAATTTATATTTTGAAATATTTTATAAGTCATATAATTATAAACCAAAACTTTTATTTTGAGAACATTCTTATAATTTTTTATGTGATGCTTCGCTGATGTTATAAGGGCGGAAAATAGCTGCACCAACCATATAAGTTAAAAAACATTCTAACTTTAATTTTTTTCGAAAAGGTCATAAAGTACCTTGTTTGGAAAATGAAAGAATGATTCCTATAAAAACATATAATATCAAATAATGTTATACATTAATTTAACCCATTATTTATTTAATAGTAAATTTTTTTTGAAATACATTTTTAAGAAAACATAGATGTGAATGATAAAGAGGTCCCAGTAGATACTTACGTAAAAACCATCTTGGATAGTAAAGAGATTGTAAAATTAACCCTTATACAGTAATTTTACATAGTTTATGGTATGTTAATATCCTGTATAATTTTTAAAATATTTTTATTAAATTATAAAATAACTATATACCTAAATATGATTTCATATATGATCTTATAATATTGGTTAGTTAATAAATTGTTAGTAGTGTCAT
Source organism: Viscum album (assembly GCA_963277665.1). NCBI lineage: Eukaryota > Viridiplantae > Streptophyta > Magnoliopsida > Santalales > Viscaceae > Viscum > Viscum album. The sequence goes on along the minus strand of OY728140.1, from coordinate 2,100,446,560 downwards.
CGTTTCGTGTGTGAAATGAAATTTTTTTCTTTAAATGATTGGTTAAAAAAGCCTTGATTGTAATGGATAAGATGTATTTTATTTATATAAATAATTAAATTATGTTCATAAAAATTATTTTTATTCATAAAATGAAAATTATTCTTGAATGATAATGATGGGGAATGAATCTCATTGCATTCATGGAGACGGTAATACATACGTATGCACGAGAAACAATATCATTATATTGATGGAGAAATCGTATGTAATTGGATGTCATATCATATATAAAGAATAATTAACATGTTATATTTATTATTTACATCATTTATACTCATTATTATACCCATCCAAATAATGACTTGTTTGAATAACAAATTACACCACGACGTGGAGATGGTAATCCCTACGTACACACGTATGGTGACTTTGTCATTTATAGGATGGATATAATAATGAATATGGTTTTACCCATTTTATAATAACATCAAATTATATAAGAGGTACCGGATTTATTAATTTATAATGGAAACAACAAGGAAATAGGATGTGGAAGAAGAAAAGAACATGAAAGGGGTGATGAAATATTTACCTCTTCTTCAGTTTCTTCCTTATTTTGATTAAAAAGGATCCATATATAGGATTTCTGACAAAAGGATGACCTCAAGAATGAATTTAGGAAAGTTGGGACGATATTTGGGTAGGTTTTGGCCGTGAAAAATGGCTTTGGATGTGTGAAATTAAGAGAAAGGGAAGTTCCCTTTTATAAGAGAGGTGAGGGTCACATTAGGAAAAGCATGAAACATTATTTTCTAATACAATCATTTTCCAATTATAATTGCTCCAAAATAAATTATATTAAGTATAAGGTGGGTATGGGTCTAAAACCATTTATCCAATAGGTTTTATACAGTTTTCGGTCACCATATTACCTAATCATTTATATTTAACTATTAGTTAAATAGTTTGTCAATTACCATGACTCTTTGTATTTTTATATTATATGGTTAATAAAAACACTAGAACATTCCCAGAGAACCCCATGTGGTTAATTATCAATATATATAACCATATATATGACATTTGGCCAAATATTATATTTTTAGGGATATTAAATAAAATAATAATATAATATTTGTTCTAAAAACCCACTTATGTCAATTTTTGAGACTATTTAGTATTTAATTTTTTTGAAAGCCATATTAACTATATCACTTCGAATAAAATTTATTTAACCAACCCTAACATTTCATATAATCCTATAAAATAAATTTAATTCATAATATGTCTCAATATACATTTATTTGGATATTTATAAAATAAATTATTTTAATATATCATTAAAGAGGTAATTAATGCATCATCATTGTGTCATAAATAAATTTAATTGTTCAATGTATAAAAATTATAAGTAAAATAAAATTATGTATTAAATATATTTATATTTCTAATTAATATTTATAGTCAAATTTATATTGTGTGTAACTCTATATTAAACAGGTTTAGTTATTAAACATTGAATTTAACTCTTTTAACTCTTCTTTAAATAAAATAATAATAAATTTCCAAATCTAATCCAAGTGGACCAAAGAGGATCATATATTATTACTAACATTGTTTTTGGTCCAATTATACCAATCCAATAGAATTATGACATGTGTTAGAGTAATTATGATATCATTTTTACCCTTAATTACCGTATTTACATTTAACCGTGGTAAATGAATGTTATAAGTTACTATTCACAAAAAATTATTTTCTTCTTATTAAACCACATTTTACATACTGATATTAACAATGTTTCAGAGATTTTTGAAATTAAACTCTCAAAATTAGTAAAATTAGGTTTTATACAAATTTTCAAATGCTTCTAAGAGGTGGGAAAAAGATGGTAAAAAGATCAATAAAATGTTATATATCTCAAATTATTATAAAATGACTCCAATGAACAACGTTGAAAATATATAGGTATTATATATCTATTTTGAACAAAAATAAATTATAATTACATAGAAAATTATTTAAATAAAATTTTGGTTTTAATCAATAACGGAGTGTTTTTTCACTATTCATCAAAAATTTGAAAGTTTTCAGAAAAATACCAAAAATTCACTATAAGCTAATTTCGATATTCTGAATCCAACAATAAAGTCCATTTTGAACGATTAAATTCATAAAATTTCAAAATGTGGAATTACTATTAATAACGACTAGTTTTATTTGTTGTGGTGTGTTTGAACTCGATGTTGCGTACAACACAAGATATAGTATTATTCAATGGGGAATGTATTGTGGAAGCCTGGGGTGTTACATTCCCCCTTAAAATAATTTCATCTTCAAAATTTCTAGAATATTACTGCATAAAATGATTCGTGTGGTTTATCATCATATGATTCTCAGGTTCCCACGTTTCCTCTTCCATCATATGGTTTCTCCATTGATCTTTTATGAGATGAGTCATCCGTTTTCTCAGCACTTGTTCTCTAGTATGATGAATTTTGAAAGTCTCTTCCCAATAAGGTAGATCAGGTTCCGGTTCAATTTCCTCATTGGTGAGTACATGCATTGGGAGATGCATCTATTTTCTCAATAGTGATATGTGGAATACATCGTGAACATTGGATTGACTATGAGGAATTTCTAGATGATAAGCTAGAACTCCAATTCGTTCATGAATTTCAAAAGATCCAATGTACGTAGGACCTAATTTAACCTTCCTACTGAAATGTATAACAACCTTCGATGGAGATACTATCATGAAAACATGATCTCCTACCTAAAATTCCAAATCATTCCTTTGTTTATCGGCATAGCTCTTCAGCCTACATTGAGCTTCTGTGATGCGGGTTTGGATAATCGTCCCGTTTACATTGTTTACTAAACATGTTTTGGGACTATGAGTTTTCATTCACCAACATCCTCCCAACAAGTTGGTCCATGACAAATCATTCAATATAACGCTTCATATGGTCCCATTTGAATACTTGAATGAAAGATATTATTATTTGAGAAATCTACAAGAGGTAAATATTGATCACATATACCTTGAATGTCAAGTGAAAAAATATCAATATGTCTTCTAAGGTTTGAATAGTCTATTTCGATAGTCCATTAGTTTTAGAGTTGTAGGCTATGCTCAAACAAAGTTCAGTATCTAGGGCATTCTGATGACTATTCATGAATCTTGATGTAAAACATTGATCACTATCAGAAACAATCAATAAGGGTACTCCATGATGTCCTACAACTTAATTAATATTGTCATGACCTGTCCTCAGGGCCCGTGTCGTGACTACCCCAAGCCCGCCTTCCATAGGCCAGGGGCTGGTGACTAGCACCAAGGCGTAAATCCCGGAAAAAGGGAAGGCATTTCCTTTGAAAAGTAAACAAGCACCACAGAGTAAACAATCGGAAAAGTAAACACTAAGTAAAAACTATAAGAAGCTGTGCTGAAAGTAAAAGGGGCCGGAAATACAAGACCAACTGTAAAGTACAACTAAAAGGGGAGAATGACAACTGAAAAGAAAAGTCACAGCGTCAAGCCATCCTCTGGAAGTCCCACCTGAAGTGTGGGTACAGATAACCTCCACTGCTCCTCGGGTCCACTTGACCGCTCTGAGTACGTCCTGCCCAGTGGTCCACCTCGAGGTATCGTCCTGCTCCGCAAGCCTCCACCACGATCAGCGCTATCCGTCATCTGCAACCAACACAACGTAATGCGGGCATAGCCCGTGCAGGGGTGAGTATAAGCTACTCAGTAGGGACCCCGAGACCCCTGAAGGACTCCCAGAATCCACAAGGGATAATCCACAATGGAAAGATACAATCACGAAGTAACATCTGACACTGCTTAGGTATATGACCATACATATACCTAAGTCATCAATTCCCGTTCGGCTCCAACATCCGAGCAGAAGCACAACCCAGTCCACACAGGAAAGAAAAACGTAAATCCACACAGGATAGTAACACATGATTCAGCTCACACAGGTATACTTCTTCAAATGACGATAGAGATGATCAGATGTAGCCACTGATTCATCTAATCCGTCGAACCCACAAAGGATCGGAAGGTACTAACCCCCGCAATGACCCACATAGGATCGATCATTAAGTTGGAACCAATGCTCTTGGGAAACTCCTTCTCCATCAAGTATAGTGGTTATGCCACTACAACCAAGCGCTCCCCTCTTACCTTGGACTGTTTTAGTACTCCACATATCGGGTACTGTGGGCCTGCTGCTACAACCATGCGCTCCCCAGTGCTGCTACAACCAAGCGCTCCTCCGTCGTGGGTCATCCGCTACAACCAAGTGCTCTAATGTGCCGCTACAAAAAAGCTCACCTCTATGGTGGGTATGCCTCTACAACCAAGCGCTCCCATGTGCCGCTACATCCAAGCGCACCTCAGTCGTGGGTCTGCCGCTACAACCAAGCGCTCCCCTGTGCCGCTACAACCAAGCGCTCACCTGTGCCGCTACAACCAAGCACACCTCTGTCATGGGTATGTCGCTACAACCAAGCGCTCCCCTGTGCCGCTACAACCAAGCGCACCTCTGTCATGGGTCTGCCGCTACAACCAAGAGCTCCCCTGTGCCACTACAACCAAGCTCACCTCTGTCGTGGGTCTGCCGCTACAACCATGTGCTCCCCTCTTCCGCTACAACCAAGCGCACCTCCGCTGTGGATCTACTGCTACAACCAAGCGCTCCCCTGTGCCGCTACAACCAAGTGCACCTCCGCCATGGATCTGCCACTATAACCAAGCGCTCCCCACTGGGATATCCGTAACACACCGAGTCGTTCGATCAGCAGTCGTCAAATCTCAACCGGCTCTAGGGTTTCCGCACACAGCATGCTCGTTCTGGGAGGGTCCACTCCACGAGCTAAGAGGCTGATACATCAAATATCACATAGTCTAGAGTTTATGTATCCAAAAGTTCCATATCGCCAACAGGAACTCAACGTCGCAGATGGTGTGTCAATCGGACGCTCGGTCTGAGAGTTGTTGGCTCTTTCGTCCCAGGGGCGCGGATGGTTTTTAAGGCAAAACCATCCCGACCGTACTCCACCTGCGTCCAAACCTCGGGCAGAGTAAAAAAAAATATCCGTCTCACTTAGAGGAATTCAAAAAAGTCGATGACACGTCAATCGGACGTCCAGAACTCAAGATATGAGCATTTCTGCTCCGAGGGCCCGGTTGGTTTCATGTACGAACCAACCCAGCTAGAACCCAAAGTATCCCGAAACCTTGAGTGTAATATACTGAAATGACTGTCTCGATCCAAGGATCATTTTTCCGCTGATGGTGTGTTGTTCGGAGGCCCGTAGATCTTGTTATGGGAAAAAGACCAAAAACGGTCTGAAGACGGGGGGTCTGGGCCCAGGCCGACCCTCCTAGGTCGGCCGAACCGGGTCGACCGGACCCGATCCGACCCGGTTGGACCCGGTCCGGTCCAGCCAGGGCGCGGCTCGGCTCGGCTCGGCCGTGCGGCCGAGCGTGGCAGCCGCGGGGCACTGCCCCCGCGGGATGGAAGTGCCGCGGCCCACGAGGGGCCACACCGGAAATCAACGGACGCGGCCTTTGCCGCATCCGGTGCATGTGAGCCGGACCCGCACGACCATGTTTCTGCTGGCCATCGCCGCCTCCGGCCGCCGTGCCGGCAACCAGCGCATCCGGTGGCTTCCGCGGGCCACCGGAGTTCCTCCGGTGGTCCATTTTCCTTCCTGTCTGTGCCGCCGGTCCTCTCGGGACCCGTTCTTCACTACGGAATCATCAAATCGCCCTTGCGTCACGCTTTGTCATCGCCTGCCAAATCCGCTCAACACCGAAGAACTGCGGAGGGTCGTCGGGCCGTGTTCATTTGGCTGACACCCTTCACGTTAGGCGGTAACAATCGGGAAGAATAATCAACATATCAATCAAAAAAATTAATAAATTAAAATTGTTCTTATGAAACCAGGTTCTTTATTTTAAAAGAAACGATCACGGGAAATATAAATTATTTCACAACAAACCCCTACCTCATCAAGTCGCCGCATGCGCGTTCTTCGCGGAGTTGATTTCCGCAGAAGGAGGTGATCGTTGCGTCGCGGAAGGGAGTCACGTTGTCACGGATAGGCGTCACGTTGTCGCGGAAGGGAATCGCGTCGTCGCAGAATACGGTGACGCGTCGACGAACTCTGAGGTTCAAGAACAACAGATTTAATTAATAATAATTAAATCCATATTGTTATTTTAATCCAAAAAGTAAAATTAAAGAACCGAAATCTCTCACCTCAACGGGAGATCGAAGATTTTCATTGCGGATGAAGGAACGTCGCAGAAGAATGTCGCGGGAGAGGAAACGTCGGCATCGCGGCACACAGTGTCGCGTCGTTGATTTCGGCGGGTTCAGCGTTCTTCATCGGAGGTTAGCGTTATTCGCATTCTTCACGTTCTTCACGAAAGAGGATGAAGAACTCTTGGTTTCTGTCAAATCCTCTCAAGAACATTTTTCCAGAAGTCATGCGTTGGTCTTATTTTATTATTACACAAAATGATTGAAAAACAGGTTAAGAAATGATTAAATTAATTCATAAAATTAATTCAACGAATAAAACCGGCCAATTAAATGGTGCGTTAAGAATTTAAGAAAATGCGTCAGTTGACTTTCATAATGACGGGTTTTCGTGGGTGCGTTATTTAGCGGAAAAGAAACGGTGGGGCTCATGCGGGCCCCACCTCACAAATATCCTACCAAGAGGGTAGGATATTTTTGGATATCACCTTATCTGCATCAACTCAACTTAAGCGGCTTTAAGTGGATTTTAAGTGGCTTAAGTGAAACAAAAATAAAATTGTCGCACAACTTTATTTTATTTCATAACTTTAAACACACAAATTAAAAACCACAACCAAGCAAACGCAACTCCAGAAGAGGCGTTTCTAAGAAAATAACGGAATTGCGATTCCATCGGTGCCCTTAGAATTCGATTCCGGGCACCAGTTCAAAAGATAGAAAAACCCGCTCGTCCGTTCACTGAAAGTACCCAAGCCAAAATTTGAAACATGATTCCGGGCACACTGGGCCTCGGAATCAGGTGCCGTCAGAAACTGCGCTCTTGTAAAATTTCAAAGAAAATTAAGAAAAAAAATTTCCTTGAAATTTCCGGGTCTTTACATTACTCCCACCACAGGGCTTTACGTCCCTGTAAAGCTTCAACAAAAACTAGGGATACAAAGGCGGTACTGAGTATGCATTTGAGCCTCCCGCTCCAATGTGCTCTCCTGGAGGCTCCCGTGCTGCCATCTGATGCGCCCAAAAAGAACCGATCGTCCACGTAGGACCCGCTTCTGTCGATCCTCGATCTCCACTGGGACCTCCGCAAAAGTCGCACCATGGTCAATGGTGTGCGTTGGGTCGTGCATGTATCTCCTCAGCTGAGATACGTGGAACACGTCGTGCGCCCGGAGCAACTGAGGTGGTAGAGCCAGGCGATAAGCCACCTCGCCAATCCTGCTGAGGACCTGGAAGGGTCCGATGAAGCATGGAGTCATCTTGCCGCCTCGGCCAAATCTCTGTAATCCACATTGTGGTGAGACACGCAAGAAGACGTGATCGCCATCCTCGAACTCAAGTGGCCTCCGCCTCCTGTCAGCAAAAGACTTCTGCCAGCTCTGAGCTGTCCTCATCCGCTCCTGGATGACCTGGACCTTCTCTGTCGTGGCCTAGGCCATCTCCGGTCCCATAAGAGCTGCTAAGATTTCTTCTTTTCCGATATGAGAAATCTGGTCTGATCCCCTGGATGAACCACTTCCTTTGCCTAATAAAGTCAATTCCGACATGGATGTTACTAATCCATACCATGGATGACGTTGTAAGGCCTCAACGCTACTACCAAGAGATCCAACTGTTACTCTCGCCTCCAAGGGTTGAGTCACACTGTCGGCATCGGTGTGTGGTAACTGGGTCTCCACCAGTAGATGTCTCACAAAGGAGGGTCTAGTAAACAGTTTAAACCAGAACCTCTTAGTAACAACAAAAAAGAGGACAGGAATAAAAACATCACAAGGGTATTCGTCTTTTATTATTGCAGCTCATAATAAAAAGACACTACACCATTGCAACAAGGAACTAGAAGTAAAAAAGACGTATCCACTAGTTCCGCTCCTGTCCATCTACTCACGGAGCTCCATGATTGTAGGCCTCAGCTGTATGAAGCTGAGCTCTCCCATGTCCTTCTGTCCTGTGCGGTCGGGGTGGACCTCCTGGTGGTGGTGGTGGTAACACCCCGAAGCGTCGTCCACCTCCAACTGCACAGCCAGCTCCCCTGCCATGGCTGCCTACTCCTTGAGGCCTGCCCTGATCGAACCTCTGCCTCTTCCTGGGGGGTCCTTCATTCATCTACTGGTCATCCATATGGCGGGTCGGACACTCACGAGCCATGTGACCAATCCCGCCGCAGGAGTAACACTAACCTCTCATGGAAAGTCGTTGTCCACCCCCGAGTGCCTCGCACAATCAATCCAGAGTCATGCTGTCGACCACCTGTAGGTCTAGTCCTCCTGGACACCTGCGTCATCTATCTACCTCCTGCTGCAGAAGACTTTGCCGCAAGCCTAGAAGTGGTGGGTCCTACTGCTGGAGACTTCTCAGCAAGGAAACTCTCCACTAAGAGGGCTCCTTCCAATACTCCCGTCTGAGTCGGAATGTTGAGGGAGATCATCAAAGCCCGGATCTCGTGTCTCAGTCCTTGCTCGAAGGTCTGGGCCCTGAAGAACGGGTCTCGTACCATATCTGTGGAGTAGCGCGAGAGATCAATAAATCTCACCGAGTACTGGGCCACTGTCATGATGCCCTGCCGCAGCTGTAGTAGCTCCTGGATGTGCACCGCTCGGAGGGTGGCTGGGACGAACTCGGAGCAGAAGATGCTCTCAAAGTTCTCTAGAGGAGAGATGTCTCGTCGTGCACCCGGAGTATCAAGCTCCACCATCTGCCTGCTGCCGCGTGCAGGAGGCTCGTTGCGAGTATCACCATGAGGTCTGCTGGTGTCCTCACTAATCTGAAAATCCGTACAACTGCCTCCAACCTGTCCTCGGCGGCATAAGGGTCTGTCTCCCCGCGGAACCTGGGCGGTCGCTGGCGCTGGAACTCATGCAGTGCACTAAGGCGACGTGCATCATCAGTGGTTGGGGCTGGTAGCATCGTTGGCTCAGCAGGTATAGGTACCGCCGGTGCCTCAGCTCTCAAAGGGCCCTGTACCGAGTCCTCGTCGCTCGGTGGGCTCTCGCCACGCACAATGCTCGGAACACTAGCTGGCTGCCGTCGTGGAGCCATCCTGAAAAGGAAACTGGTGTTCCACGGTCAGAACAGTATACCTAGTGAGCTGACATAAGTAATCACAAAGAAAACTTGAACGCACATGCAATCAATGTTTTCGTGCGTTAAGTCGGAAATCAGAAGTCAGGGTCCTGGTGTACGGATATGTCGGCCGCCGCACTAACACTGGAATCCCTAGACTGATAACCACACCCAATACATTAAACACTATTGCTTCACATAGAAGAAAGATCAGAGTCTCCGGTAGAACTAAACTTCTCTGATACTAATTTGTCACGACCTGTCCTCGGGGCCCGTGTCGTGACTACCCCAAGCCTGCCTCCATAGGCCAGGGGCTGGCGACTAGCACCAAGGCGTAAATCCCGAAAAAAAGGAAGGCATTGCCTTTGAAAAATAAACAAGAACCACAGAGTAAGAAAGAGGAAAAGTAAACACTAAGTAAAAACTGCAACAAGTTGTGCTGAAAGCAAAAGGGGCGGAAAATACAAGACCAACTGTAAAGTACAACTGAATGGGGAGAACGACAACTGAATAGAAAAGTCGCAGCATCGAGCCGTCATCTGGAAGTCCCACCTGAAGGGTGGGTACAGATAGCCTCCACTGCTCCTAAGGTCCACCTTACCGCTCCGAGTACATCCCGTCCAGTGGTCCACCTCGAGGTACCGTCCTGCTCCGCAAGCCTCCACCACGATCAGCGATGTCCGTCGTCTACAACCAACACAATGTAGTGCGGTCATATCCTGTGCAGGGGTGAGTATAAGCTACTCAGTAGGGACCCCGAGACCCCCGAAGGACTCCCAGAATCCACAAGGGATAATCCACAAAGGAATGATACAATCACGAAGTAACATCCGACACTGCTTAGGTATTTTCCCATACATATACCTAAGTCATCAATTCCCGTTCGGCTCCATCATCCGAGCCCAAGCACAACCCATTCCACACAGGAAAGTAAAACGTAAATCCACATAGGATAGTAACACAGGATTCAGCTCACACAGGTATACTTCTTCAAATGACGATAGAGATGATCAGATATAGCCACTGATTCATCTAATCCGTCGGACCCACAAAGGATCGGAAGGTACTAACCCCCGCAATGACCCACATAGGATCGATCATGAAGTTGGACCCAATGCTATTGGGAAACTCCTTCTCCATCAAGTACAGTGGTTATACCGCTACATCCAAGCGCTTCCCTCTTACATTGGACTGTTGTAGTACTCCACATATCGGGTACTGGGGGCCTGCTGCTACAACCATGCGCTCCCCCGTGCCGCTACAACCAAGCGCTCCTCCGTCTTGGGTCTGCCGCTACAACCAAGTGCTCTAATGTGCCGCTACAACCAAGCGCATCTTTATCGTGGGTCTGCCGCTACAACCAAGCGCTCCCATGTGCCGCTACAACCAACCGCACCTCTGTCGTGGGTTTGCCGCTACAACCAAGAACTCCCCTGTGCCGCTACAACCAAGGACTCCCCTGTGCCGCTACAACCAAGCACACCTCTGTCGTGGGTTTACCGCTACAACCAAGTGCTCCCCTGTGACGCTACAACCAAGCGCACATCTGTCGTGGGTCTGCCGCTACAACCAAGTGCTCCCCTGTGCCGCTACAACCAAGCGCACCTCTGTCGTGTGTCTGCCACTACAACCAAGCGGTCCCCTGTGCCGCTACAACCAAGAACACCTCCACTATGGCTCTGCCGCTACAACCAAGCGCTCCCATGTGCTGCTACAACCAAGCGCACCTCCGCCGTGGATCTGCCGCTACAACCAAGAGCTCCCCACTGGGCTATCCATAACACACCGAGTCGTTCGATCAGTAGTCGCCAAATCTCAACCGGCTCTAGGGTTTCTACACACAACATACTCGTTCTAGGAGGGTCAACTCCACGAGCTAAGAGGCTGATACATCAACTATCACCTATTCCAGAGTTGATGTATTCAAAAGATTCGTATCGCCAACAGGAACTCAACGTCGCAGACGGCGCGTCAATCGGACGCCCAGTCTGAGAGTTATTGGCTTTTTCGTCCTAGGGGCCCGGTTGGGTTTTAAGGCAAAACCAACCCGACCGTACTCCACATGTGTCCAAACCTCAGGCGGAGTAAGCCAAAAGATCCGTCTCACTTATAGAAATTCAACAAAGTCGACGGTACGTCAATCGGACGTCCGGAACTCAAGATATGAGCATTTCTGCTCCGAGGGCCAGGTTGGTTTCGTGTACGAACCAACCCGGCCAAACCCAAAGTACCCCGAAACCTTGAGTGCAGTATACCGAAATGACCGTCTCTATCCGAGGATCACATTTCCGCTGACGGTGCATCGTTCGGAGGCCCGTAGATCATGTTACGGGCAAAAGACCGAAAATAGTCTGAAGACGGGGGGGCCTGGGCCCGGGCCGACCCTGCCCGACCCTCCCTGGGTCGGCTGAACCAGGTCGACCCGAACCGGGTCGACCCAACCCAATCCGACCTGGCTGGACCCAGTCCGGTTCGGCCAGGGCGCAGTTCAGCTCAGCTCGGCCGTGCGGCCGAGCGTGGCAGCCGCGGGGCACTGACCCCGTGGGATGGAAGTGTCGCGGCCCTAGAGGGGCCACGCTGGAAATCAACGGACGCGGCCTTTTCCACATCCTGTGCGTGTGAGCCAGACCCGCGCGGCCGCCGGTCCGCTGGCCGACGCCGCCTCAGGCCGCCGGCGACCCGCGCCGCCGGTGGTTTCCGCGGGCCACCGGAGTTGCTCCGGTGGTCCGTTTCCCATCCCGGCTGTGCCGCTGGTCCTCTCGGGACCCGTTCTTCACTGCAGAATCATCAAATATCCCTTGCATCACGATTTTTCATCACCTGCCAAATCCACTCAACACCGAAGAACTGCGAAGGGTCGTCGGGCCGTGTTCGTTTGCCCCGCACCCTCCGCGTTAGGCGATAACAATCGGGAAGAATAATCAACATATCAAACAACAATTTTAATCAATTAAAATTGTTCTTATGAAACCGGGTTCTTAACTTAAAAAAAACGATCACGGGAAATATAAATTATTTCAAAACAAACTCCTACCTCGTCAAGTCGTCACACGCGCGTTCTTCGCGGAGTTGATCGCCGCGGAAGGAGGCGATCGTCGCATCGCGGAAGGGTGTCGCGTCGTCTCGGATAGGTGTCGCGTTGTCACGGAAGGGCATCGTGTCGTCGCAGAATACAGTGACACGTCGATGAACTCCGAGGTTCAATAACAACAGATTTTATTAATAATAATTAAATCCATATTGTTGTTTTAATCCACAAAGTAAAAATAAAGAACCGCATTCTCTCACCTCAACGAGTGATCGAAGATTTTCGTTGCGAATGAAGGAACGTCGCAGAAGAATGTCGCGGGAGAGGAAACATCTGCATCGCGGCACACGACGTCGCATCGTCGATTTCCACGGGTTCGGCGTTCTTCGTTGGAGGCCGGTGTTCTTCGCGTTCTTCACGTTCTTCGCGTTCTTCGCGAAGGAGGATGAAGAACTCTTGGTTTCTGTCAAATCCTCTCAAGAACATTTTTCCAGAAGTCGTGCGTTAGTCTTATTTTATTATTACGCCAACAGATTGAAAAAAAGGTTAAGAAACGATTAAATTAATTCATAAAATTAATTCAACGAATAAAACCACCCAATTAAATGGTGCGTTAAGAATTTAGGAAAACGCGTCAGTTGACTTTTAAAATGACGGGTTTTCGCGGGTGCGTTATTTAGCGGAAAAGAAACGGTGGGGTTCGTGCAGACCCCACCTCACAAATATCCTACCAAGAGGGTAGGATATTTTTGGATAGCACCTTATCCGTATCAACTTATCTTAAGCAGCCTTAAGTGGCTTTTATGTGGCTTAAGTGTAACAAAAATAAAACTGTCGCACAACTTTATTTTATTTCATAACTTTAATCCCAAAAATTAAAAACCACAACCGAGAAAACACAACTCCAGAAGAGGCATTTCTAAGCAAATACCGGTGCTGTGATTCCATCGGTGCCCTCTGAATTCGATTCCAGGCACCGGTTCAAAAGTTATAAAAACCCGCTCGTCCGTTCACTGAACGTACCCGAGCCAAACTTCGAAACATGATTCCAGGCACACCGGACCTCGGAATCAGGCGCCGTCAGAAACTGTGCTCTTGTAAAATTCCAAAGAAAATTAAGAAAAAATTTTTTCCTTGATATTTCTGGGTCTTTACAAATATATTGTCTTACCATACGTTCAAGTGGTAAATGTTATCTTATAGAAATAAAATGTGTTTACTTGGTTAGATGATCAATAGTGACCCACATTGCATCACTCCCTCTATGAGTATTTGGATTCCCCATGACATAGTCCATCATAATATTATCTCATTTCCACTCATGTATTGGAAGAGGTTGAATTACACCTCTAGGATGTTGCCTTCCAGCTTTCACTTGGTGAAAATCCATTCATATTGACACCTAATCAGAAATCTCCCTCTTCATGTTGTCCCACCAAAAATGTTCCTTGCAATCTCTATACCTCTTGGTGCTTTCAAGGAGTATAGATAAATTCGATCTATGAGCATCATCCAACAATTACCTTTTTTGATAAGGTATGTTAGGAACACAATGTCACTTCCCAAATTTCAATATTCCATCTTCATATGTTAAGTTACTCAATCATCCATCATTCACTGCATTAAACTTCATTTGAAACACCTCATCACTAGTCTGAGAACACTTTATCAGTTCTAGTAAAGATGAGTGGTTAACCATTTGCAATAGTATTGACGATTAACCATCCATGGTTATTCCCATATCCATATTTACTACATCCATGAAAATATGATCCCTTTAAACTATCATCTTGTTCCAAAATCCATGATACTTTCTACTTAAAGAATCTATCACATAATTTTCACTCCTCAGGTGGTAGTGTGTAGTGAAATCATAATACTATAGTCATTAAAGACATCGTCTTTTCCTCGTGTTGAGTTATTTTTGGGATAAAATACAATTCAATCATTTTTCACAAAGGACTGTGTGTATCCATATCATCAAAGAAATGATTATAGCTGGTAACTCAATATCATAAGTGGGATTTTTTTTCTTAGGAATTTTTAACGGTCGTGATGCATAGGAAATAACTCTATCATTCTGTATAAGGACACAACCAAGTCATTTCATTGAAGCATCACTATAAATAAAAAACCCATCGTTCCCTGATTGTAGAGTCATGATAGGAGTGTTGACTAATCTTCTCTTCAATTCTTCAAAAAAAAAATCACAGTCTTTTTTCCAAACTAATATAACCCCTTTTTGTGTGTGATTAGTTAATGGGGTTTCCAATTACGCAAACTTTTGGACAAAATTCCAATAATAACCTGCAAATCCAATAAAACGGTATACCTCAGTTATACAGATCATTGCTGACCATTATTTGATCACCTTGGTCTTTGAAGGATTAACAATGATTCCATCCTTAGAGATAATATGTCCTAGAAAAGAAATATCCTAAATCCAGAATTCTCACTTTCTAAATTTCCCATATAAAAAATTTCTTCTAAGAGTCTATAGTATAATGCACATGTTATTTTCATGATCTTCGTTTCTTTTTGTGTATACCAAAATATCATCAATAAATACCAATACAAAGTAACAAATATATTCCATGAAAATTCTATTCATTAGATCCATGATGATAGAGGGTGCATTATTCAATCTAAAAGGAATTGCTATAAAATTCAAATTCTCATACATTGTTCGCAATGCTAGTTTCGGAATTTATTCCTTCTTCACACACAACTGATGATATCCTGAAAGATGGTAAATATATGAAAAATATTGAGCTCCGTGATGTTGTTCTAATAAATCATCAATATGAGGTAGGGGATTCTTTTTCTTTAATAGTATAGCATTGATATCCCTTTAGTCAATGTACAACCTCATATATCTGTCATTCTTGTTAACAAAAATACAAGGGCTCCCCATAGAGAACCACTAGAGTTAATAAATCCGTTATTACTCAACTCCCCTTGTTGTTTCTTTAGTTCCACTAATTCCATAGTGGACATTCTATACAGGGTCTCTGATATGGGATTTGAACCAGGAATTAAGTCAATGGAAAACTCAGCTTCTCATTGTAGATGATGTCTAGGTAAATCCATTGGAAACACATCAACAAATTCATGGACAACATGATCATCCTCTATTTGAACATTATTTTCCTCTCCCATAATTATTGAATTTTCTTCTTCCCCAATAAATGAATTTAGTTAATCTACTAGGGGTGGATCTAGATAGGAATCATGTGGTGACATTTCTACTCTAATGATAAGGTTCTCCTTATCATCATAAAAAATTGTTACCTCATTCTTATTACAATAAATTTTCACATGGTGGTCCGAAATCTATTCCATTGCGATGATTATATCAAATTAAATCATTGGTATGACGATGATATCGGCAGATAAAGAACATTTATATGACCTTATGGGAATATATTCACAAAACTCTATTGTGATGATACTTCCCTTTGGTATTTTGATTGACAAATCCCTTGTTAAGTCAAATTAAAAATACCTAATTTTCTTAGAAAACATGGACTATATGAAACAATGCAAAGATCTAGATAAAAATAAATAAATGGATAAACATGAGGAAACCATTAAATTACCTACCACAACATCTTTTAGGGCATCAGCCACAATAGTAGTGATTTCATAAGCTTTGCATTTCTCCTTTTTCCTTTTCTTTGATAAGTTCTATTGGCGCATAGGTCATTAATTTTCATAATGCCCCTTTTCTCTATAATTGCAGCATTTAACAACCTCATTCATCCCCTTGTAATAACGATATTGGTGTATTTTTTCACCACACATGTTACAAACTCCCATTCCCTTCAAGAAAGTATGTGGGGGTTTCTTCCCACATTTACCACTAGATGGATATTCAAATTTCCCCCTCATAACTTTATTTTAATTTCCAGATTGTACTGCAGATCTATTCTTCTCTAGCTTTACATTTATGTTCTAGAACATATAAAATTCTTTATCTATCTTGATAGTACATGAGACAATATCTTCGTATGAATAGAATAATTATTAGACTAACGCTCGATGAATATATGGTTTTAACCCACAAATGAATCGATCAATATTACTCCTTGGGTTACGTATATAATCTTCATCATGCCTTGCTAACCCTATATTGTTAGCCTCATATTTTGGGACATTCTTATCTTCCTTTTCCCACGCACTTAGAAACTGTCTTTCCATATCCGGTCGATGGTCAGGAGGAAAGTATTTTTTTATTAAGAAAACCTATTTACACTCTCTCAATTCCGTGTTCAATACTTCTTCATCTTCTTTTTTGTTCTGGATTAATGACCACCATTGATCTTTGTCTCTCGTTAGGTGATAAACTTCCATGAAACCTTTTTCCCTTTCACTATTCCCCCAAAGCATGAAATATTATCTCTATGAAATTTATCCATTTCTCTTCCACTAATGGATTTTTAATTTCATTTAGTGTTTGTGTTTATTGACACATTAAGTGTTATAACATTGATCCTCCTTTTGTGGATAAAGGTGATCCATTCGGGTATGGTTGTTATTCATAACCTGAGTGAGTTGTCCCATTATGGTGATAAGTTGATCCGCACCAGTTCCTTCACCAGCTCCAATATAATTATCTAGAGTATGAGGGAAATCCCTACATGGATTATGTGAATTTATATAGTTTACATTCCTTCCACTAGGCACCATTTCTAAACAATGGCATACACTAGATTCGTATATGAACCTAATACATAATTCCAAACACATAAAATACATAACATAAATTGAACAGTTTATGGATATAATCCATAATCATAAAAACGTTTTCATTGATTATTTATGTACTCAAAGACCCTTCATAATAGTTTGTAATGAAAAATAGAATTATCCAAAGCATATCCCTTGGGAGTGTCTTAACAAAGAGTGAAGCAAGACCTAATATTTTGCTCCATTTCCTATTCGAGTCTAGCACAAAGCGGGGTTTTCGGGCATTAGCCCTAGGTATATATTTTCCAGAGTCACCTCTATATGCTTGTATACATATAGGGATGTATTATTTGGAATACCCACAAAATCTCTCCTGTACCAAAATTCTATGAATTTCTTCTATACTAATCCTCTATGTCAATCTTAGGGTAATGTCCTCTAATCATGTTTTTCCAAATATAGCTACGAAGGTTTTTACTATGCTTCCTCAGATACCAACTATAACACCCTGACCCTAGTTTCTCAGAGTTTGTGCATTATTACCTAACCTTGGCATGAAACAATGAATCATGTCCCGAAAGACATATCCATTTGGTATCCTAGGACGAACTAGATACATTCATAGGATTTGATTACATCATGAAATAAAAATATCGACAACATTTTATCCCATTTTCATCAAACATCTATCCTGATCCTATCCTTCTAGGTCATCCGTAAAATAAAACATCACTTCCTGGGAAAAATAAAACAAAGAAAGGGGTGAGCTTAGATGCTTAATAAGGATAACAATATAGAGGAAACCTTCATAAACAATCATAAATATTTAAGGCAATGAATAAGACTAAAAGAAAATCCTTTTAAACAAAAACTTCATCATAATTTGGAAAAGATAAAATAAAATAATTCCATTTTCTAATTCACATGGATATTCTATCAATCGAATAATCAGATGGAATATCAATATCAACATTCATAATGATGGAATGCATAATGCTAGACTTCATAACCACATTTTCAAGGCCTTGTGAAAAGACTGAAAATAAGATGTTTTCAGAGCCTTGTTCCATGACACTTTTTGTCTCATGAGACCTACTGATGAATTGAGGAACTATAGGGGGCTCCACCTGTCACTTACTAAGTCCAATGCATTCCTCATATGAAAAGGTCTAAACATAACATAATAATTCATCTTAAAACAAGCATACGAAATATCAATAAATTATCCATAAACCATGAATGGTATAAAAATAACACATCAAAAGTAGATCATATTAAAAAAACCTTAAACACAGTATGGAAGTTTTGTATCATAATAAATCAACTTCAAAAAAACCTAAAATCCACCCAAGGATGTTGACATAAATGAAATCAAAGCTTTCTGGTAGAAACTATATCTTTCTAAATTGAAATAATTAAGATGTCATGTAATTTTAAAAGAAAACATTTTTTTTAAAACATCTTATAATATTGTAAGGGATGCTTCGGCGATGTTATATCGGAAGAAAATATCTGCACCCGCTATTTCTGTTAAAAAACATTCTTACCTTAATTTTCTCGAAATGGTCATAAAGTACCTTGTTTGGAAAAAGTTGGAAAGATTCCTCTCAAAAAACATTTGGTAAAATATTGGTATAAATGCCATTATCCCATTTTCTAGTAAATAGTAAAATTGTTTTGAAGTTCATTTTTATAAAAACACGGATGTGGATGATAAATATGTCCCAATATATACTTAGGTAAAAACTACCTTGGATAATAAAGATATTGTAAAATTAACCCCAAACTTTTATATTTACTTATTCTATGATATGTTAACCTCATGTATAACAGTTAAATCATTTTTAGTTAATTATATACGAATTATATACATAAATATGATATCATATATGATCTATTAATATTTATTTGTTAATAATATTTTAGTAGTGTCATCATTTTGGGTGTTAACTGATTTGTTTTACTTGATATTCTAGATTAAGTATGCCATGTTTGTCATGAATAAGATGTATTTCATTCATATAAAAAATGATATTATGTCCATAACCATTAGTTCTAAACATAAAATAATAATAACTCTTGAATGATTATGATGGGGAATGAATCTCATCGCGTTCATGGAGACGGTAATCCGTACGTACGCATGAGAAACAATATCATTATATTGATGGATAAATCATATGTAATTGGATGGTATATCATATATACAGAATAATTAACATGTAATATTTGTTATTTACATCAGTTATACTCATTATTATACCCATCCAAATAAGGAAGTGTTTGAATATCAAATTACACCACGATGTGGAGATGGTAATCCGTATATACACACGTATGGTGATTTTTCATTTATTAGATGGATAGAATAATTAATATTGTTGAAAAGTTTTTATAATAACATAATTTTATATAGAAGATGCTTGAGTTTTTATTTTATAATGGAAACAACAAGTACAAAGGAAGTGGAAGATGAAAAGAACTTGAAAGAGGTGATGAAATATTTTCCTCTTCTTTGGGTTATTTCATTTGATTTGATCAAAAAGGGATCTATAGGTTGTCTTTCCAACCAAACTAAGGACACAATGATGAAAGTAAGAATGTTGGGAGGATATTTTTTCAGGGTCTGGCTGAGAAAAATTGCTTTGGATGGGTGATATTAAGAGAAAAAGAAAGTACCCTTTTATAGGAGATGTGAGGGTCACATTAGGAAAATCATGAAATATTATTTTATAATAAAATACTTTTCTATTTATAATGGATAAAAAATAAATTATGTAAGGGTTAATTAGGGTATGTATCTAAATCATCTCAACAAAAAGGTTCTAGATTGGTTTAGGTCATCATATTAACCTTATATTTTTGAATTTACTCTTAGTTAAATAGTTTGTCATTTACCACATCTCCTTATATTTTTATATTATATGGTTAATAAATTTACTATAACATGAAAAGTGAACCCAATGTGGTTCACAAGTTATATAAATAATCTTATATTATTCCTTTGGAGGAACCTTAGATTTTTAGGAATATTATATCAATTAATAATATAATATTTTTTTAAAAAACTCAATTATTTCAATTTTGACACTATATAGTATTTTTATTTTATGGAAGCCATAATAACATTATCAATTCGATTAAAATTTATTTATCCAACCATAAAATGTCCTATTAAACTATAAAATTATTATAATTCATTATATGTCTAAATTTACATTTATTTATATATTCATAATATCAACTGTTTTAATATTTCATTTATAAGGTAATTACTGCATCATCATTGTTTCATAAATAATATAATTTTTTAATGTCTAAAAATTATAAATAAAATTACATTATGTAAGAAATAATTTTATCTTTATAATTAATATTTATAGTACAATTTATATTTTCTATTAAACTATATTAAATATGGTTTAGTTATTAAACATTGAATTTAACTCTATTAACACCTCTTTTAATAAAATAACAACAAATTTCGTAATCTAGTCTCGGTGGACCAAAAAGGGTCATTTTTTATTCATAAGGTTGTTTTTGGTATAATTATACTTATCTGATAGAATTAGGACACGTGATAGGGTAATTATTATATTTTTTTCACCCTTAATTACACTATTTATTTATAACCGTGGTAAATAAAAGATAAAAATTACTTTTCACCAAAAATTATTTTCATCTCATCAAACCACATTTTACTTAATGATATTAACCATTTCTTTTAGATTTTTAAAATTAAACTCACCTAAGTTGTAAAATTATGTTTTATATAAATTCACAAATGCTACTAAGAGGTGGGTAAAAGACGGTAAAAAGATAGATAAAATTTTTTATAACTAAACTTATTAAAAAATGACTACAATGAATTAAGTTGAATAAATATAGGTATTATGTATCTATATTTACATAAAATTAGTTAAAATGAAATAACTAATTATTTAAATAAAATCTTGGTTTTAACCAATATCGCAATGTTTTTCACTTTTCATAAAAAATTAAACGTTTTCAAAAAAATACCAAAAATTTACTCTAAGCTAATTTTTATTTTCTGAATCAAAAAATTATTTCCATTTTATAAGATAAAATTTAAAAAATTTGTGTATTACTATTCATAATGGTTAGTTTGATTGGTTGTGGTGTGTTTGAACTCGAAGTTGCGTACCACAAAAGCTATTGTATTATTCAAATGTAAACATACAATGGAAGCATGGGGTGTTACATACAGTCATTATTAGTAAGTGGTTTGAAGTGTATCTGGATTTTTGATTTAACATTTTCAGTATTTATTACACCATTTTAAAAAAAAACTAATTACAAAACATGTTATTTCAAATATCAGTTATGATAATTAGATGAAAAACCATTTAATTTATTATTTAAAAACACATTCAAATATTAATTCCAAAAATACATAACATGATATCATAAGGTAACGATCAATAAATAATATTACAGTTATTTAAAATATTTTATTTTCTATACATATTTATTAATAATTATTAATATTATTTAATTTATATTATGGGATATATTGGAAATTATTTTCAAATTATACAAATGATTTATTTATAATGATATTGAACAAAATGTAATTTTTTTAAATAGTGTTCTATAGGTGTTATGTACATAGTGATGTAAGAAAAGCTAATATACTATTATAAAATACAACTTCTTATTTGGAGTTCATCATCTATAAATAAATTATAAAATAACTAATGAAATTATGAAAATTATTGAAACTTTTGAGAATAATATTATTATGTGTAGAGACAAAAAATTTGATTTTTTTAGGATATAATGATTTTACAATTATCAGCTATATTGTGTAAAATTATAATTTTTTCGAATCCCATATTTAATGATTGAGTGGAAAATTGGATTCTGGTTATGATGTTTACAAAAGGGTGGTTATCATAAAATTTTATGAGGTAGTTGGATTTTTTCCATTAAATATACTATTTGGAGGAACTTAAAATATTTATTTTGTTGTAATATAAGTGGAATACGAAAAAAATAGTTTATATTGATTGATTTTTAAGCTATAAAACTTTTTAGGGTGATTTTAATACCTCATAACGAGAAGATGAAATATAAAAAGGTAATGGAATTTCTTAAATGGGGTTGTTATATGATTTAAATACATGTAATTCACTCATCCATGAATATTCAAGTTGGATTTCCACTTTAATCTATTCTATTCTAGAAAAAAAATTAGTGTAGACGTGTAATGGAAAAAAGTGAATAAGAAAAAAGAGAATAAAATGTATAATAATTAAAATTGGGGACCATAAATGAATATAAATTTATGTCCATAATGAAATTGACATTAGTCACTTTAAATCAACATATATTTTATAAAACATTTAAATCTACCACAACTTTTTCCATGTTGGGAAGGATGTTCTTAATAATCAAAGATAATGATGGGTGGTCAT
The DNA here is from genome assembly GCA_963277665.1 of Viscum album. Classification (NCBI taxonomy): domain Eukaryota; kingdom Viridiplantae; phylum Streptophyta; class Magnoliopsida; order Santalales; family Viscaceae; genus Viscum; species Viscum album. The sequence goes on along the minus strand of OY728140.1, from coordinate 2,100,424,079 downwards.
AACATGTAAATTAAAAAATATATACGGATTTGGATTTGGGGAAATAAATACTCAAAGTATTATTTTTTATGGTTAAATATTATAAAATGTTTGATTTAAAAATATATATGAATAATGATGGAATTAAAATAGGGAAATAGATGTTAATATAATTTTATAATAATAGATTTTGAATTTATAGAGATTAAATTAGATAATAAGGAAAAATATAATGAAGGATATATTTATAGATGAAATTATTGAGTTGTTTCTACATAACATTTTTAATTGATGAGTGGATTATTGGAAAAAAAATTACAGTTATTAATTTGTTTTTATTTTCTATGGATATTTGTAGAATACATTAAAAGTACCCAATTTAAATTTTGATCCATCAAGGATAATTTGTTTTGAAAAAAAACCTTATAGAAGATATTGGAATTAAATTTCTATAATGGATATTCCAATTCATCACGGGGCTACAGAAAACCTAGGAAAATATAAATCGGTGTAGGTGATGGTTGGGGATAATGTGCAGGTGGGTTACATATGGGTATCAAAAATAGTATTAGGGTGTTGCCACAATCTTGGGATGGATAAATATTTCTTGTGAGATTCATAGAAAGATGTGAATTATTAAATTTTATATACTACTTAGGAATGAGGGAATCCTATATCTAGTTGGGGATGAGTCACCTAATGATTATGTGGTTTCTAAATAGTCGGATGATTTGATAGTTTTTTCACTCAAATCCAATATATCACATGAGTTTACTTTAATTTTTTTAATAAATAGTGGTAAATATGTATAAAAGTGATGTAGATTACATGGAATGATTTAAAGGGGTTTCATAATAATCATCAGTTGGGTGATGAAGGATGTTAAAAGTGTAGGATTCAGAAACATGGAATGTTACTCATGACATACTCTATAGGATATAATTTTTGTAGAACTATGTGGGTTATATTTTATGTTTTTTATGTAATTATATTACAAAAAACATTTGTACATGCGTTGGTATCAGTTAAAAATTAAATATATGGGGGATCTAAATCCATTTTTTATATTTCATAGTGATGTTGAAATTAGATGTAGTTAGTTTGTATATGTATTTGATATGTTTGATTATATTATTTTGGATATTGATGCCTATGAATTTAATAATGATAAGAATTATATACATATCCATAATGGTTTTTTATAGTATATTATTAGTGTTATAATATTATGATGGTAGAGGATTTGGTCAAATATAATTGTTTATAGAGAGATATTCCCCCATGGTAGGAATCCATATGAACAATGTTCGTAGAGATAGGGACATTCCATAAGGGCTGACACCTAAAAAATTGTGACAGTATCAAAGGGTGACAAATAACCTGACCAATAAATGAATTCGACTAGTTAATTCTATTAGGATTTCTACTTTGTGGTGGTAATATTATATTTTATACATTGTGGGAATATTCTTACATTTATATATAATTATGGGGTCCCAATGAGTAGAGATACTATCGATTCATGGACATGGATTAATTTTAATTATTGTTATAGTTGTAATTATGTGGTGACATGTGATGATGAGTTTTTATCCATTTGGAATGTGATAGGAATCATGTGTCTAAAATTGAAGTGTTTGTATGGTTGACCATTGGTTGATTATTTTCATTTGAATGTTTTATTTTCTTAATCACATACAACGAGGCACTAATATGATTTATTGACAGTGAAATTATAATGTCATTGGAATATCCTATAGAGTACATTTATGTCAACAATCCAATATTACATATACTATTTTACATATTCTTTAAATAGATATAATGGTTGTTTTTTTAGAATAGTGAAGTGGGGACTAATTGATGTTGTTGTGTGACTTTCTGTTGGATAAAACTAAACACAATCACAATACATCAGGTCATAATGCACTGAATTTAGTTTCCTAGAGTCAGTCCTTTATTAAATAACATTTGTATGATCACAAGAGATCAAGTCCCCAAAGACTGATCTGTTAGTATCCATAGAAAAATTAGATACATACATATGTTTTACATGACATCATGAAATAAAAAAACAATGTGTCCCCTTTGAACACATTAAAATACTATTGACTATCCCTGCATGTTAATCATAATATATGTAACGCCCCGACCCCAGCTACCCAGAGTCGGTGCATTACTTCGTAACATTGGCATGACCACAAAAGATCAAGTCTCGAAAGACCGATTAGTTTAGTAGCCTTGGAAACACTAGATACATTCATAAATGTTACATTACATCACAAAGTGAAAAACTATAATAACATAGTCTCCATAGTCCACACTTCTATCCTCTTCGGACTATCCCTGTAGGTCATTCATAAAATACTTCTTCACATCCTAGAAAATATTAAAACATTGAAAGGGGTGAGCTCAGATGCTCAGTAAGGATAAAAATATTGCGGAAGCTTTCATAAATAAACATTAACATTTAAGGCAATGTATAACTAAAACAAAAGCCTTTTAAACATGAACTTCAACATAATATGGAAAAAGTAATATGAGATAATTCCATTTACTTATTCACATGGATATTCTACTAGTCGAATAATCACATGCAATATCAATAACCACTTTCATAATGATGGAATGAATAATGCCATACTATCATAACCACGTAGCCAAGGCCTCGTGCCAAGACCACAAATAAGATTTTGTCAAGGCCTCGTGCCGAGACACTAGTTTGTCTCATGAGACCTGCCGATGCATCGAGAAGCTATAGAGGGCTCCACCCGTCACTTATTAAGTCCAATGCATTCTTCATTTGAATAGGTTTAAACATATCATAAACCATAACATAACCGTATCACATAAAACGTGCATAAAGGAAACGTAACATCTCCACATTTCAATCAGAAGATATAAATACAACACATTGATATAATAAAAATGCTTTCAAAACCATTTTAAATACCAAAATAAAAGAAAGTTAAAACTTTGTATTTATTTTTCATTAAAAAAATGATGGCTTGTAGAGGAAGCCGAAACTCAAATAATGTTCACGGCGGTGGAGAATTCATTGTCACCGCATAAGTACAGAAAGTAAAACATTCCCTTTTTGTCGTTTAGTAAAACGATTCGTATAAAAAAGATTCCTTTTGAATAAACATAAAAGTCAAAGGGGTTTATACACCGTATAAAAGAAAGTTTTGTATAAAACCAAATATGCCTCAATGAAAAGGGATTGAGACGAAGTCCTTAAAAAGATCATTTTTTTTAAACAAAGTACATCTATAATGTGTATTCAATATAAGTACACATAAATAATGTACAAATACAATATAGGACATAATAATATCATGACATAATTTGAAAGTAGGAGATTAAACCAAAGAATGAAAATTGGGTTAAGAAATTCTCTTACCTCGTGTCTGACTTGACTCAACCGTTCTTTAACCTCCTGAATAATAAGCTAGAGTTAATATATACCTTATTAAGAACCATTTTCAATTTCATTATCCTTTTTATATCACTTATTACAATGATATGAACATTATGTAATTATTTAAGTTAATAACAGTCGTTTTGTCGATCTTTGGTACTTGAGTCAACAATAAACTTCTTATAATTACAAGTTGTTTATGTGGTAGAATATTCATTATCTCCAGAATTATATTCATGATTTAGATGTCATATATATCTTATATATCCAGTATATACATTCATTTATAATATTACGTAACATTTAGAGGTAAGAAATGAAATGCACCGTTCATGGAGACGGTAAGCCATACGTACGCATGAACGCTACATTCATTTCAATTTCATATTTAATGGAACGAAATCATAATGATATAAATGTATAATATAATTACAGTATAATATTGTGTATAATACCATTTAATCCATCCTTTATACATCCCACATATGGCATTAACGATTCAAATCACTTTGAGGGGGGCGGTAGTCCGCACTTCCTAAAATGAAATTATTGCGTTTTACCCATAATGGAAATCATAAAGTATGCCATAAATGAGAAATACAGAAGCATAAGTGAAACATAAACACATTATATATCATATATAAATATAGTTACATCTTAATGTCCACCTTTGAAGGTGTTATATGAGTGTTGAACAATCATCGTTTCGTGAGGCAGTAATTCGCCATCCACAGAAACCGTATGTTCTTTAACCATTAGATGTAGGTATGTGTAAGTGTAGCTCGAATCCTTCTTATAAAAACATCCTAGTATATTGAGGATACTGGTTTTGTTACAAAAGAAATGAATAAAAAGAGTTTAGGGGGGTTGGAGAAGAAAAATATAACAAAACAACATTAAAGAAGACATTACCTCAAAATCGGGAAACTCTTTTTGATTTGAGCCAAAGGCTTCATTGAGAAGAGTTCTGCCCAAAGTGATGCTTCTAGGAGTCATAGGGGGAAGTTGGGAGAGTATTTGGGCAGAGGTTGTCCGAGCCAAATGGCTAGATGGTGTGAATAAGGTGGGAGAGGTGGGGGCCTTTTATAAGTGGAGAGGAGGGGCTCTTTTGGAAAGATTGAAATGTTACATTATTATGCAATGCTTTTCGGATTCTAAAGGTCCCACACTTATATAATTCGTGGATAATGTGATAACGGTTAGAAATATCCTCATCCAATAGGCTTTGGACAAGTGTAAGCCTTGGATGTTTCATTATCTTCTCATTTTATTTAAATCGTTAAATAATGAGGTCATCGCTGCATCAATATGATGTCATAAATAATTTAATTTATTTAATGTCTAAAAATTATAAAAAAATACTATGATGTATGAAATATTTTTATATTTCTAATGAATATTTATAGTCAAAATTTGGACTTGTGTAACCCCACTTAAAAACTGTTTTAGTAAAACAACTCATGTTTGTGTCAATTTAATTTTAACATTAAATAAATATATATTAATGTCATTTTCCAACTAAACTGGATCCATGGGGTCCCCAAGTTGACCCATGGGTTGTCTTGGTCGGCCATTACTCATACAATAGTAGTAGGACAAGTTTCATGCTCATCTCATATTATTAAAACATTATTTGTACCTTAAACTACACTAATTACCTCTAATCGCGAATAAGAACTTAAAAGTTACTATTCACCAAAAAATTATTTTAATCTCATTGAACCAAATTTTACTTCTTAATGACAACCATGTATGTCAGATCTTTGAAAATCATATCACAGAAGTGGTAATATTTTATTTAAACGAAAAATCAGTTATTTAACTACCACTTAGTGGTTTCACTTTTCATCAAAAATTGATGTTTTTCAGAACAATGCCAAAATTTCACCCTAAGCTATAATTGATATTCCAAATTCAAAAATGTTGTCTATTTTACAAAATTACAAACATATAAGTTTCATTAGTTAATTTTATAATTAATTCCCGCTGTCACAACAAATAGCGTGTTTTTAAGAATCAATTTATATCAAAAGATTGGCAATTGTTTATGTCCAATTTCAATGTTAAATTAATTGTAATGACCACCATTGGATAAAATGGTAAAAATATATTCTAATTATACTTTAAAACCACTAAATAGTATAATTTATCACAATAAATTATTTTGATTAAAAAAGTTGTTTTAAGTATTTTTCACTATTCATAAAAAAATTGGAAGTTCTCAGAAAGTTACAAAAAGTTCAACTTAGGATAATTTCGATTTTATGATTTCAAAAATGAAGTCCATTTTGAAATATAAAATTTATATAATTTTAAAAAGTGGTTATTACTATTCATAACGGCTACTTTGATTAGTCGCGGTGTTTTAGAACTCGAAGTTGCGTACAATGCAAGCTATAACATTATTGAATGAGAAGCGTATCGTGGAAGCTCGGGGTGTTACATTCTCCCCTCCTTCAATAGATTGCGTCCTCGCAATTTGAAATTTTTCTTTGAAAATAAAAGGTTGAAAAGAGAAAATACCTTTGAGGAAAACCCACATCGGAAATAAGATTAATAAAATTGAGCCTTCATAAGAGGGAAAGGGAAATGAAAAAGTCACCACCCAATTATGATCTCGATTAGGAGAACATTGGTGTAAATTAGAGACATATAATTAGAGGAAAAACATAAATATTTGTAGGGAGTGATTGAGGTCATCAATCACAATCAACTGTCAAATTGAGGGCCTCAAAGCCTTCAATCTACGTTGATTTAAAATATCATCAGTTCAACAAGACATAAGGTATTAGGATAACACATTTTTTTGTTTTAATAACACTTTACTAAAGTTTAAGAATTAATTTATTCATTGAATAAGAGATAGGTATATATATATTTATGCTTGAAAATTATAGTTTCAACTTCCAACTCATCTTTCACTAAAAAAGATAATAGAACTCAAAAATATTATACTTAAACTAATTGTATAAGTTTCCAAATGTTAACACATACAATTTAGATTAGTAAAATTATTTTGTATTAACCAGGGACTTCTTGTAGGCTAGTGGTAGGAAATAAAGGCCTGTCGCACTATGATTGTGGGTTCGATTCCTGTAGCTTTGTCCGACGTGACGGGTTATGACCCACCCTACATGTTGTCCTTTTCCTAAAACTATAGTATCATAATATTCCAAAAGTAATCTTCATAAATTTTTTAACCTTAAACAATACTATCCAAAGATCAACTTAATCCACTCCGACCATTATAGTTATCCAAAATACCTCTGTCCAGACTTTCTCTAAAAGGTCTCTTAATTCCAAAATCAATTTATCAGATTCCCCAAACAAAGTAAAGTTTCTCTTATTGTCACATACTAAAAATATAATTACCTTCATCATATTAAAACCTTACTGAAATCAACCAGTACTGAAGTACAATCCTTATATATATCACACTATTATTATAACTAGAATATAATCCTTGAGTCTAAAAGCACCAATACATTAGTTATTCTGCTTCAACTGTAGTAACAGCATAAGATTGTCCTTGATCCCTTGGCCTTTTCTGAGGTAAGTTTCCCTAACGCTTAGGACATTCATTTGCATAATGACCCATTTCTCTACAATTATAGCATTCAACTTTGGTAGCCTCTTTCTTTCCCTTGCAATCACGAGCCTGGTGACCCTTTTCTCCACATTTATAACAAACTCCCATTCCTTTTAAGCAAGTACCAGGGTGATTATTCCCACAATTATCACATAATGGAAAATCCTTCTTTCCCTTTTTCCCTTTATCTGTCTCTTGTTTCACCGTTCTCTTCTTCTCTTGCTTTACATTGTTGTCATAAGACTTAGAGAATTCCTTTTCTGTCTTGATAGCATATGAGACAATATCTTCGTATGATGAGAAGGATTGTGATACTAAAGATCGACGGAGAAAAGGTTTTAACCCATCAAAAAAACGATCAATCTTACTCCTTGGGTTACGTATATAATTGGCAGCATGCCTCGCTAACCTTGTAAAGATAACCTCATACTTTGCGACTATCTCATCCTCCTTCTGCCTCAGACTCAGAAATTGCCTTTCCATATCTGCTCGATGGTCGCAAGGAAAATATTTTTCTAAAAACAGATCATTGAACTCCCTCTATTCCATATTTGATACTTCATCATCTTCCTTCATGTTTTGAATCAATGACCACCATTGATCAGCATCTCCAGTGAGGCGGTAAACTGCCATGATAACTTTTTCCCTTTCACTTCTCCCCAAAGCCTGAAATATTTTCTCTAGGGAATTTATCCATTGCTCGGCTACTAAGGGATTTGTACTCCCATTGAACGTTGGTGGTTGTTGCCTCATGAATCGATCTAACATTGATCCTCCACGCTGTGGATCAGGGTGCTCTATACGGGTAAGGTTATTATTCATAACCTGAGTAAGTTGTCCCAGTATGATGATTAGCTGATCGGCACCAGTTGCATCACCAGCCCCACTATAATTATCTTGAGCAGGAGGGAAATCCCTACATGGAGTGCGTGCATTGATACAGTTTCCATTTCTTCCACTAGGCGCCATTTCTAAACAATGGCATAAACTAGACCAGTTTATGAATCAAAATACATAATACCATACTTATAAAACACTTAACATAAATTGAACTATTTATGGATATAATCCATAATCATAAAAATGTTTTCTTTGAGGAAGTATATACTCATAAACCCTTCATAATTATTTGTAAAGAATATGAGAGTTATCCTAAGCATATCCCCCAGGAGTGTCGTAACCAAGAGTGCAGCAAGGCCTGTTGTCATGCACCAGTTCCCCTTCTAGTCCAGCTCAAAGCGGTGTTTTCGGGTTTTACCCCTAGGAACATCTGTGCCAGATCCGCCTCTACCGGCTCGTATCCAGATAGGGATGTATTGCTTGGAAAACTCACAAAATCTCTACAATACCAAAATTCTAGGAAGTTCTTCTATACTAATCCTCAAAGTTCATCTTAGGTCTACGTGCTCTAATCAGAGTTTATCTAATTCTAGCTTCCAAGGTTTGTACTAAACTTCCTCTAATACCAACTGTAACTCCCCAACCCCAGCTACCCAGAGACGGTGCATTACTTCGTAACATTGGCATGATCACAAAAGATCAAGTCTTGAAAGACCGATTAGTTTAGTAGCCTTGGAAACACTAGATACATTCATAAATGTTACATTACATCACAAAGTGAAAAACTATAATAACATAGTCTCTATAGTCCACACTTCTATCCTCTTCGGACTATCCCTGTAGGTCATTCATAAAATACTTTTTCACATCCTGGAATATATTAAAACATTGAAAGGGGTGAGATCAGATGCTCAGTAAGGATAACAATATTGTCGAAGCTTTCATAAATAAAAAATAACATTTAAGGAAATGTATAACTAAAACAAAAGCCTTTTAAACATGAATTTCAACATAATATGGCAAAAGTAAAATGAGATAATTCCATTTACGTATTCACGTGGATATTCTACTGGTCGAATAATCACATGCAATATCAATAACCACTTTCATAATGATGGAATGAATAATGCCAGACTATCATAACCACGTAGCCAAGGCCTCGTGCCAAGACCACAAATAAGATTTTGTCAAGGCCTCGTGCCAAGACACTAGTTTGTCTCATTAGACCTGCCGATGCATCGAGGAGCTATAGCGGGCTCCACCCGTCACTTATTAAGTCCAATGCATTCCTCATATGAATAGGTTTAAACATATCATAAACCATAACATAATCGTATCACATAAAACATGCATAATGGAAACATAACATCTCCACATTTCAATCACAAGATATAAATACAACACATTGATATAATAAAAACACTTTCAAAACCATTTTCAATACCAAAATAAAAGAAAGTTAAAACTTTGTATTTATTTTTCATTTAAAAAAATGATGGCTTGTAGAGGAAGCCGAACCTCAAATAATGGTCACGGCGGTGGAGAAGTCATTGTCGCCGCATAAGTACGGAAAGTAAAACATTACCTTTTTGTCGTTTAGTAAAACTCTCCGTATAAAAAAGATTCCTTTTGAATAAACGTAAAAGTCAAAGGGGTTTATACACCGTATAAAAGAAAGTTTTGTATAAAACCAAATATGCGTCAATGAAAGGGGATTGAGACGAAGTCCTTAAAAAGATCATTTTTTTAAATAAAGTACATATATAATGTGTATTCACTATAAGTACACATAAATAATGTACAAATACAATATAGGATATAATAATATCATGACATAATTTGTATGTAGGAGATTAACCCAAAGAATGAAAATTGGGTTAAGAAATTCCCTTACCTCGTGTCTGACTTGACTCAACCGTTATTTAACCTCCTGAATAATAAACTAGAGTTAATATATACCTTATTAAGAACCATTTTCAATTTCATTATCCTTTTTATATCACTTATTACAATGATATGAACATTATGTAATTATTTAAGTTAATAACAGTCATTTTGTCGATCTTTGTTACTTGAGTCAACAATAAACTTCTTATAATCACAAGTTGTTTATGTGGTAGAATATTCATTATCTCCAGAATTATATTCATGATTTAGATGTCATATATATCTTATATATCCATTATATACATTCATTTATAATATTACGTATCATTTAGAGGTAAGAAATGAAATGCACCGTTCATGGAGACGGTAGGCCGTACGTACGCATGAACGCTACTTTCATTTCAATTTCATATTTAATGGAATGAAATCATAATGATATAAATGTATAATATAATTCCAGTATAATATAGTGTATAATACCATTTACTCCATCCTTTATACATCCCACATATGGAATTAACGATTCAAATCACTTTGAGGGGGGCGGTAGTCCGCACTTCCTAAAATGAAATTATCGCGTTTTACCCATAATAGAAATCATAATGTATGACATAAATGAGAAATACAGAAGCATAATTAAAACATAAACACATTATATATCATATATAAATATAGTGACATCTTAATGGCCACCTTTGAAGGTGTTATATGAGTGTTGAACAATCATCGTTTCGTGAGGCGGTAATTCGCCATCCACAGAAACCGTATGTTATTTAACCATTAGATGTAGGTGTGTGTAAGTGTAGATCGAATACTTCTTATAAAAAAATCCTAGTATATTTAGGATACTGTTGTTGTTACAAAATAAATGAATAAAAAGAGTTTAGGGGGGTTGGAGAAGAAAAATAAAACAAAACAACATTAGAGAAGACATTACCTCAAAATCGGGTAACTCTTTTTGATTTGAGCCAAAGGAATCCTTGAGAAGAGTTCTGCCCAAAGTGAGGCTTCTAAGAGTCATAGGGGGATGTTGGGAGAGTATTTTGGCAGAGGTTGGCCGAGCCAAATGGCTTGAAGGTGTGAATAAGGTGGGAGTGGTGGGGGCCTTTTATAAGTGGAGAGGAGGGGCTCTTTTGGAAAGATTGAAATGTTACGTTATTATGCAATGATTTTCGGCTTCTAAAGGTCCCAAACTTATATAATTCGTGGTTAAGGTGATAAGGGTTCGAAATATCCTCATCCAATAGGCTTTGGACAAGTGTAAGCCTTGGATTTTTCATTATCTTCTCATTTTATTTAAATCGTTAAATAATGAGGTCATCGCTGCATCATAATGATGTCATAAATAATTTAATTTATTTAATGTCTAAAAATTATAAAAAAAATACTATGATGTAGAAAATCTATTTAGATTTATAATGAATATTTATAGTCAAAATTTGTACTTTTGTAACCCCACTTAAAAACTGTTTTAGTAAAACAACTCATGTTTGTGTCAATTTAATTTTAACATTAAATAAATATATATTAATGTCATTTTCCAACTAAAGTGGATCCATGGGGTCCCCAAGTTGACCCATGGGTTTTCTTGGTCGGCCATGACTCATCCAATAGTATTAGGACAAGTTTCATGCTCATCTCATATTATTAAAACATTATTTGTACCTTAAACTACACTAATTACCTCTAATCGCGATTAAGAACTTAAAAGTTACTATTCACAAAAAAATTATTTTAATCTCATAGAACCACATTTTAATTCTTAATGACAACCATGTATGTCGGATTTTTGAAAATCAAATCACAGAAGTGGTAATATTTCATTTAAACAAAAAATCAGTTATTTAACTACCACTTAGTGGTTTCACTATTCATCAAAAATTGAAGTTTTTCAGAACAATGCCAAAATTTCACCCTAAGCTATAATTGATATTCCAAATTAAAAAATGATGTCTATTTTAAAAAATTCCAAACATATAAGTTTCATTAGTTAATTTTATAATTAATTCCCGCTGTCACAACAAATAGCGTGTTTTTAAGAAACAATTTATATCAAAAGATTGGCAATTTTTTATGTCCAATTTCAATGTTAAATTAATTCTAATGACCACCATTGGATAAAATGGTAAAAATATATTCTAATTATAATTTAAAACCACTAAATAGTATAATTTATCACAATAAATTATTTTTATTAAAAAAGTTGTTTTAAGTATTTTTCACTATTCATAAAAAAAATTGGAAGTTCTCAGAAAGTTACAAAAAATTCAACTTAGGATAATTTCGATATTACGAATTCAAAAATGAAGTCCATTTTGAAATATAAAATTTATATAATTTTAAAAAGTGGTTATTACTATTCATAATGGCTACTTTGATTAGTCGCGGTGTTTTAGAACTCGAAGTTGCGTACAATGCAAGCTATTGTATTATTGAATGAGAAGCGTATCGTGGAAGCTCGGGGTGTTACAATATACATCTTCACATCCAAGGAAAAAGAATACATAAAAATGTGGTTATCCCAAATTCTCAGAAAGGATAACAATATAAGAGAAAGAATCATAAATATGAAAAAACATTTATAGAACTCTATAAGAATAAAACACAAGCCTATTAAACATAAACATCAGTACTATATAGAAAATATAAATCAAATAACTCCATTTACATACTCACATAAATATTCAACTAGTCAAATAATAACATGTAATATCAATTACTAATTTCATAATGATGGAATGCATAATGTCGTACATCATAACCATATAGTCAAGGCCTAATTCCAATACTATAAATAGGATTTGGTCGACACCATGTTCCAAAGAACTAGTTTGCCTCATGAGACCTACCAATGGATCGAGTTTCTATAGCGGTCCCCACCCGTCAATCACTATGTCCAATTAATTTTTTATATGAAAAGTTTGATATATAACATAAACATTCATATTAAAACATGTATACATAATGTTAATTTTTTAACCATAAAACATGAATGGTATAAAAATATCACATCCATATCCAAACACAACAATAAACTATGAATACAATACAGAAGATTGTATCATAATAAATCAACTTCAAACAGGTGTAAAATCCTTCAATGGATATGGACAAAGATGAAATCAAAACTATTTGGGAGAAATATCTATTTCTATTTTGAAATCCCATAAAAGTCACGTAATTATTTTCAAAAAATTTTATTTTTATAAAATTTTTAAAATATTGTATGGGATGCTTCAAAAGTGTTGTGATAGAGGAAGACAATTTCATTCGCTGTATTAGTAAAAAACATTCTTACCTTAATTTTTTTGAAATGTCATAAAGTTCCTTGTTTAAGAACGGTAGAAATAATACATTCAAAAAAAATTTATAATAAGTCAAAAAAGGGTATTAATGAATTTATCCCATATTTTAGGTAATATTAATAAAAGTTTTGAACTACATTTTTAAGAAACATATATGAGGGTAATAATGAATTCCCAGTAAATGCTTTCGTATAAACAACCTCGGATAATAAAGAAATTGTAAAACTTACCCTTACCGTGTAATTATACATAGTAGAGGGAATTATAATCTCTTCTATTATATTGAAATAATTTTTATTAATTTATACATGAATAACATACATAAATACGATATCATATGTGATCTTCTAATATTTCTTTGTTACTAATATTTAAGTAGTATCATTGTTTAGGGTGTTAAGTGATACATTTATTTGTATATGTTTTATTATGTACTTCATGTTTTTTATGGATAGAATGTATTTGATTCATATCCAGAAATATATGAATTTCTTAAATATTAATTTTAATCATGAAAATAAAATTACTCTTAAATGGTTACTATGTGGAATGAATCTCATCGTGTTCGTGGTGATGGTATTCTGTATGTATGCATGAGCGACAATGACATTATATTGATGGTGAAATCATATGTAATTGGATGGTATATTACATATAAATAATAATTACCATTCCATATTTAATATTTACATCAATTATAGTAAATATAAAACCCATCCAAATAAAAAAGTGTTAAATAACAAACCATACCATGATGTGGAGATGGTATGTTGTATGTTCGAACATATGGTGACTTTGTCATTAATAGGATGGATATAATAATGTATATGATTGTACCATATTTATAATAACATCACAGTATGTATAAGGTACTGGATTTATTATTTTGGTATTGAATAAAATAATAAATAGGAAGTGTATGAAGATAAGTACTTTGAAAGAGTTCATGAAATTATTACCACTTCTTCAGGTGCTTCATTTTGATATGAACAAAATATCAACATAGGTTGGATTTAGGATTGAATTAAGTCCTCTAAGATGAATTGTGGGTAGTTGGGAAGATATTTGAATAGAGGAGGCTGATAAAAATGGCATTGGGGTGTGATTTTTAGAGAAGTAGAAGTAATATTTTATAAAAGAGGTTAGGGTAACTTTCGGAAAATCGTGAAATATTATTTTATTATAAATTCATTTTAGGTATATAATGGCTCCAAATGTATTATTTTAGAGGATAATGTGGAGATGGGTCTAAATCATCTTAACCAATAGGGTTTAGGCTTGTTTAGTTTACCATATTTACCTTATCATTTATATTTTACTCATACATAAATATTTTAACTTTTACAATGTCTTCTTGTATTTTTATATTACATGATTAATAAACATACTAAAAAAATAAAAGTGAACCTGATGTTATTAATCAATGATATATATATCATTATATAATTACTTTGGTCTAATATTAGATTTTTTGAATATTATATCCTTTAATTATATAGTATTTGTTTTATTAACTCATTTATGTCAATTTTGACAGTATTTAGTATTTGGTTTTTTTGAAAGTCAAAAAAACATGATTTCATCGAAAAATACCTTAAATTAATCCTAATATGTAATATTATCCTATAAATGTTTTTTTAATGCATCAACAATTTCCATTTAGATTTATTTATATATTTATAATATTAATTATTTTAATCATTTATTATTAAGTAAATTACTATATCAACATTACATTATATATAAATTTACTTATATAGTTTCTAAAATTTATAAATAAAATAAATTAATATTTGAAATATTTTTATAGTTATAATGAATATTTATAGTCAAATTTAACTTATGTATAACTCTATATTAAAATATTTTTTATTTATTAAAATGTAAATTTCACAAATTTAACGCATTATTAAAGAAAATAATAATAAAAGACTTAATCTAATACAAGTAGATAAAATAAGAATATATATTATACCTATGGAGTATTATTTCGAAAACACTTATCCAATATAATTAGAACATGTGTTAGTGTTATTATAATATCATTTTTACCTTGAATTACCCAGTTTACTTTTAATCATGGTAAATAACATTCAAAAATTTCCATCCATGAAAAATAGTTTCCATACTATTTAACCAAAGTATACATACTGATGTTAACCATGTCTATCGTATTTTTTAATTTAAATTCACAAAAGTGGTAAAATTACATTTTATGAAAATTTTCAAATGTGCCATGAAGGTGGGTAAAAGACGTTAAGAAGTTTAATAAACATTTGAACGTATAATATTATTATAAAATGACTCCAATTAATTAAATTGTAATAATACAGGTAATATTTCACTATTTTGACTTTAAAATAATTTAATATGAATATAATAATTATATAAATAAAAATTCATTTTTTATGTACTATTTAGTATTCTTCAATATTCATAAAAAATAAAATGTTTTAAAAAAATCAAAAAATTAATCCTAAGATAATTTTGAGAATACAAATCAAATAATAATGTCTATTTTAATAAATTCAATATTTAGGAGTGTCTCATGTTAATTTTATTATTGTTCACAAGAGGATCTAAAATGTAGTTCTAGTATGAAAATAGTTTTTCATAAATATATAACTATTTAAACAAAACATATATATATCATTATAATAATATTTTATTTTTGTGAAAACATTATAATTAACAAATAATAATAATTTTTTATATTAATATAATAATATTTAATTAATAATTAATTATTTCTTTTAAATAATTAAAATACTAATGTGGTGTTTCGTAGAAACTCAATCTTTCATATAATGCAGGCCATATCGGTGTTGCATGAAGTTTAATATATTGACATACAATAAATATATAACATTATATGAAATATCAGGGTGTTACATTCTACCCTCATTCAATAAATTTCATCTGCATAATTGGAAATTCTTCTTTGAAAAGAAAATGTAAAAATTGAAAATATCTTTGTGGAAAACCCACATCAGAAGTAGGTTTAATAATATTTAATCTTCATAAGTGGTTAATGGAAATGAAAAAGTCACAACCAAATTAGGATTTTCAATAGGAGAAAATTGGTGGAAATTTGAGAAACATAATTGTAGGTGTAATATTAATATTTATTGGGAGTGATTGAGATCCTCAATCATAATCATGTGAACAATAAATATAAAATTAAGGGCCTCAAATCCATATATCTAGGATGATTTAAAATATCATCAAAACATAAGGTATTAGAATAACAAATTTTTGGTTTTCAAATACTTTCCCTAAAGTTTATGTTCAAATTTATTTATAAAATATGAAAAAATACTTGACATGTAGAGTTCCATCCATTAACTAATTTCTACCACAAACTCATCTTTCACTCAAAAAGATAACAGAATATAAAAATATTCTATTTATCCAAATCATATAGGGTTAAAAAATACATTTATAATTAAACTATATGATCATTTAAAAAAAACTACATTGTAAAAACAAGGATATCACATATGAAAGTGGTAGGTGATGAACCTTTATCGCCCTTCAGTTGCGGGTTCACGTCTTGCTTCCTTGTCGGATGAGACGGTTTTCCACCCGACCTTCAGGTTTTCCATTTTAATAAAATTCCAAAATTAATAGTAAGAAATTTTTTAACCACAAACCATAAAATAAAATTTCAAACATAATACATTCCATCCATTAGACATATCCAAAATACTTATGTCCAAACATAGAGTCCAAAAATTTATAAGTAAGGTCAACCGATCATAATGATGATATATTTTTTCCACATAATAACATTTGAGTACCTTCATCATGTATTCTGTTAAAACATGTTAACACAATTACATACCATAAAAACATATTGATTACATTAACACACTCTTATTTCATATATAATACTAGATATATTCATTGTATACAAAAATTTTGAATACACCAACAATGATGTAATAAACAAACAATTAATCAGTTCCATGGTAATCAAGAATATCCAATGTAATTTATTTAAATCAAGCATCTATTATTAAAAAATCACTACCTCTGTATCATGACCATATTAAGGTTTATCTGTCAATCATGAATTTATTTTCAAAAACGTTTTACATGATGTTGAGTTACATATCATAGTTCCATATAATATAAAATACTCAATCAAATAGTTCTTCAATAAAATCCTTATTTATTAAAAAAATTAATATAACTTGTACATAATTGATATAACATTCAAATGAAATAATTCATTAATAAATATATAATAAGACTAATTATTCTTCTTCATAGTCGGTAGTATCATAACATAATTATTATTCAATAGCATTATTTGGGGTATTCTCTGATGATTACGACATTGATTCACGTAGTGTCCCTACTCCTTTCCAATGAATCGTTATATACTTGAAACATTTTTCCCTTAAAATCACATACATGGTGTCCTTTTTTCTCCTCCCTTATAACAAAATCTCATCCATTTCATGCATTTACTATGGTGATTTTTTCCATATTTATGACATATAAAAAACATCATTCCTTCACTTCTTCCCTTTATCCATCTTTCTCACTACCATTATTTTCATATTTGGATTCCATTCAAATCCATAAGACTCATAGAATTATTTACTTATATTATTAACACATGATATTATTTCTTCATATGATGTGAATAAGTTGGAGACTACTTCCCCTTTAAATGACGACTTAAGACTATGAATAATATAATCCTTCTTACACATTGGATCATGAATATTGATGGAGTTGTCATTCCTTATATTGGTCACCAATTCTAATCAATGGTATAAAATAGGTTAGTTTGTGAATCGCATGAAATAATTCCAAATTTGAAAAATACGTACCTTAAAATGATAATTTTATTTGTATAATCCGTAATCATAAAAATGTTTTCTGGGAAGATGTAATTAATCATAAATCCTTTTTAATGGAATGTAAAGAAAATGTGAATTATCACAAACATATCCCCTGAGAGTATCGTAACCAAGAGTTCATCAAGGCCCTTTTTCATTCACCAGTTCCCATTCGAGTCTTGATCAATTTGTTGTTTTCAGGTTTTACCCCTAGATAAATCAGTGCAAGTGCCACCTCTACCTGCTCATATCTTGATAGATATGCATTGCTTTGAAGATTTAACAAAATCTCTACATTACTAAAATTCCAGGATGTTCTTCAATAATAATCATCAAGGTCATTCTTAGGATATTTTCTCTACTTAAATTTTATCTAAATCTAGTTTCCTTGGTTAGTAATAAAAATTCTCTGATACCAACTATAATGCCCCGACCCTAGTTACCCAGATTTGGTGTGTTATTACATAACACTAGTATGATCATAAGATATCATGTCCCAAAATACCGATTTGTTTAGTATCCTTTATGTAATAGATACATACATTAGTTTTACATTACACTGTTAAATAAAAAACAATATTGTGTCCCCTTTGAATACACTCACATACATTGTCCTATACCTTTAGGTTAATCATAATATAAATCATCACATCCTGGAAAAAAGAAAACATAAGAATGGGGGGATCTTAGATGCTCCGTAAAGATAACAATATAACTGAAACTATAACAAATAAATATAAATATTTATGGAAATAAATAAGAAAAATATACAAGACATTTAAACATAAATTTTATCATAATATGGAAAAGATAAATCAAATAATTCCATTTTCTTATTAACATGGATATTCTATTAGTCAAATAATTGCACTTAATATCAAGAGATAAAAAAATAATAATGGAATGAAAAATGATGGATATCATAATAACATAGTCAAGGCCTCATTTCAATAATACAAATATGATTTTGTCAATCCTTTTTTCCATGAAAATATTTTTCAAATGAGACATACTGATGTAGTGAGGAGCAATAACAGCTCCACCCATCACAAACCAATTCTAATGCATTCCGCAAAAGAAAATATCGAAACATAACATAAACAATTATTTTAAATCTAGAATACAAAATGTGAATACATTAACTATTAAACATGAATGATATAAAAATGACACATCCAAAGTCAAACACATCACATAACCTTCAACAAAATATGGAATATTGTATCATAATAAATCAACATCAAACATTTGTAAGTTACATCAAATGAAGTTGACATAAATGAAATCAAAACAATTTGAGAGAAATAGCTCTTTATATTTTAAAATCATTTAAATGTCACGTAATTATAAAAAAACATTTATTTATAAAATATTCTTATAAGCTTGTAATGAAGGTTTTGATGGTGTTAAAATGCTGAAAAATAGCCGCACATTCTGTATAGATTAAAAAACATTCTTACCATAATTTCATGAAAAGGTCATAAAGTACATTGTTGGAAAATAAAGGAATGTTTCCTTTCAAGAACTTTTTAAAAAAATTAAAACAATGTTATAAATGAATTGAACCCAAATTATAAGAAATAGTAAAAATGTTTTGAAATACATTTAAAAAAATGGGTGGGGATAATAAATACTTCCCAGTATATGCTAACGTATAAACAACCTCATATAATAATGAGATTGTAAATTGAAACCTTACCATGTACTTTTCATTAGACAAGGGTACGTTAACATAATTTATAATAGTAAAATAATTGCTATTAAATTTTTCCATAACCACATACATAAATATGTTATCATATATGATCTTCTAAAATTTCTTTGTTAATAATATTTTCGTAGTATCATTTTTTTATGTGTAAACTGTTCTGTATTCTATTATATGCTTTTGTCAGTAAGTCATGTTTATTATGTATAGGGTGTGTTTAAATCATATGCATAATGATATAAAGTTCATTAATATTATTTTGAATCATAAAATGAGAAAATATTTTCAAAGGTTACGATGGGGAATAAATATCATCATGTTCATGGAGACTGTAATTCGTACGTACGTACGAGTGACAATATCATTCAATTGGTTATGAAATAATATGTAAATTGATGGTATATTACATATACATAATCATTAAAATTTAATAATTATTATTTACATCATGTATACTCATTATTATACCCATAAAAATAATGATGTGTTGAATAACAAACAACACCGGGATGTGGAGACGATGAGTTGTACGTACAGACATATGGTGACTTTGACACTCAAAGGATGTAATAAATAATTAATATGGATGTAAAATATTTAAAAAAACATCACAATATGTAGAATTTAATGGAGTTATTATTTTGGTATGGAAAAAACAATGAAATGGGAAGTGGTTGCAGAAAAGAACATTGAAAGATGTGATTAAATTATTACTTCATCTTCGGTTGATTCCATTAGATTTGAACAAAAGGGTACCTAGGTTGGATATATAATCTATGTAAGGCCTCTAGAAAGAAGTGATGGTAGTTAGTAAATACATTTAATTATGTTTTGGTCGAGCTAAATGGATTTGGGTTTGTGATTTTGACAGAAAGGGATATACCCTTTTATAAGAGAGGTGATGGTCACTTTTGGGAAATCATGAAATATTATATTTTTATAAAATAATAATTGCATTATAATGGATCCAAATAGATTGATTTTTAGGATTAAAAATGTATAATTCTAAATAATCTCAACCAATAGGTTTTAGACATGTTTAGGTATCCATATTTAACATATATTTTAGTTTTAACTCTCAGTTAAATAGTTTTACTTTTTCAATGAATTATTGTATTTTTATTTTACATGGTTATTAATCTTATTATAAAACAGCAAGAGAACCTAAATTTGTCAATTAATTACATATATATAATTATATAATTCCTTTTTACTAACATTATATTTTTAGGAATATTATAACATTTAATAATAGAGTATTTGTTTAAAAAACTCATTTTTGTCAATTCTGCCACTATTTAGTATTTGGTTTTTGTGAAAGAAAAAAAGAACATGATTACTTAGAGAAAAATAAATTAAATCAATCATAACATGTCATATTATCCTATAATGTTATTGGAATTCATTAAATCTCTAAATTTACATTTATTTGGATATTTATAATATCAATTTTTTTAGTCGTTCTTTAATAAGCTAATTGTTGTATCATCATTGTGTCCTAAATAAATTTAAATATTTAATGTATAAAAATTATAAATAAAATACAATGATGTAGGAAATAATTTTATATTTCTAATGAATATTTAGTCTGATTTATCTTATGTATACCCCCTTATTAAAAAATGGACTAGTTATTAAAATTTCAAAATAACAATTTTAACACTTCTTTAAATAAAATAATAATAATTGTCCGAATAAAATCGTAGTGGACCATATTTTATTCGTGTAGTTGATGTTTTGTCGAAAAAAACTTATCTAAAGAAATTATGTTATGTTTTAGGGTAATTATTATATCATGTTTTACATTAATAACCCTATTTATTTTAAACCGTGGTAAATAAAATTCAAAAATTATTATTCACAAAAAATTATTTTCATCCAATTGAATCACATTTTACATTCTAATGTCAACCTTTCCTCTTGGATTTTTTAAATTGAACTCATAGAATTTGTAATATTACATTTTATGAAAATTTGAAAATGTGTCTGGAAGATGGGTAAAAGACATTAAAAAGTTCAATAAAATATTATACATATAATATTATTATAAAATTTATCCAATTATTACATTTGGCTAATATAAATATTATATATAAATTTTGAAATTAAAATAAATTGGAATTTTAATTATTATTATTATCATTATTGAAATAAAAAGTCTGTTTTTATGTACTATGCAATATTTTTCAGTATTCATCCAAAATTTAATGTTTTTAGAAAAATACAAAAAATTCACCATAAGCTAATTTTTATTTTCCTAATACAAAAATTAAACATATTTTACCAAATTCTATTTTTAGAAGTTTAAAATATTAATATAATTATTGTTCCCAAAAGGTCATAAAAAGTTTCTCTTTTAAAAAAAAAATAGTTTTTCTAAATAAATAACTATATTAATAAAAAAACTTTAATTGTAAAAATGTTTAATTTAAGTGAAAACATTTTGAATAATAATAAAAAATTATTTTTTACTATTCATATCACAATATTTAATTGATAAATAAATATAATATTTAAAGAATTATAATATTAATGTATTGTTTCGTAAAAACAGAATATTGCGAATAACTCAATCTAAGTTGGTGTTATATGCAGTATAATCTATTGACTTACATTAAAGATATAACTACCTTTGAAATATTCGGGTGTTATATAGTGATGTTGGATATATATTATTAGTTATTACAAAATATACAATACATGATTGGAGAATCCATTGTTATTGTACAATAATCATGTATAATTACATATAGTTATTATAGAAGATCATAATGGGTCATCATATGGATATTGTAACTCTGTGGCCTTACTTACACCATTTATAATCAATAGTGAACCATGAGTGTGAATTTGTAAGTGATAAACAAATATTATTATATCACCACATAACATTCATGAGATCATTTATATATTGTGATTCTATACTATGCAAGTATTCCATATAGTTAGTCCCATGGATATTGTGATTTCTTTATACCTTGTTTTTTATGTTGGGATTATTACTGAACATCATAAATTTCTATGTTGCTGTTTTTGTTATTCCAAATATTTTATTTATACCTTTGTATCTCTTTTTGGTATTTAATATCATTAATTTTCTAGTAGGATTCATTATAATTAGTATCATATATTAGTTTTTCATGTTCATTACCGAGTTTACAGAATTTATTAGTGATTTTGGGATATGTTAATGTGAGGAATGATCATGTAGATTAATATGATATCAGTTAAAAGATTATACATATATAATTTTATCATTATAAAAAAATAAACACTTATTTTGGGTTATAAACCATTATATTTGGAGAATACTATGTTGGAGTTATTGGATCAACATTCCCAGAGATTTATTTACAATAATGTGGGAAAAAATTAGCATTTGACAATTGAAATTAGAATACAATTAATAAGTTGATAGAAGATATACAAAATATAAAACATAATTCATGTTAATTGAATACATTATACCTTACATGATTATTATTTATTTCTTAAAAGATTTAATATATTCTGGTTGCCGATCATATGAAAAAATTCCAAACATACAGAAGTTAGTTTACATATGTTGAAATTTTTCTAGACGATGAATTATGTGTGTTGGATTTACGATCCCCTTTACCATACTCTTATAGAAAGTATATATTAGGAAATGAAAACCATTTTTAAATAATTGCATCATTATTAGATTTGAGTGAAAATTTGAAATATTTATGAAAGGATTTACCCTTGAGTAAAACGTACTGACCTTCATATGCTATCAATTATTTTCATTAAATATATTTATTTTACTGTCTAATAATATTTTTGATATAACATAAATAGAAAAATGATCTAGTTTAATTATAATAAAATAATGAATTACGTTTTTTATAATTAGTATTCATTATTTTGACCTAACCTAAATATTATGGCTAAAAATATATTATTCTAACAAATAGATTTACTTTCGTTTTACAAAATTATATTACAATTTATTTGTTCCCCTTATATATAATTAATATTAAAAATTTGATACCATATTTTTAATTATGGTTATATTTTTTAGTTAATAGGTTTCTTTTCATTTTTGGTCATTATGAATTTTAACTATGGTAAATATTTACTACGTAAATATGGGGTAAAATTGGTAATCTTTGTTTTAAACCAAGTGTACATTTCAGAATCTACCCGAAACATTCAATTATTATATTTTTAGGATCGTGTTTGACCATATAATTCACATCATCAAATATATTAAATTTTTTCCATTTTCCAATGATTATTTAATGGATATTATTTTATATAATGAATTTTATAAAATTTCACTCACATGAATTTAATATATATAACTATTATCTATAAAGATTAAATAAGAAGACGTTATATTATGAGTATAAATTTTAAATAAGGATTAATTATTTTATCATGGTGATTTTTTTAAAATATTTTTGGATTTAATAATTACATCAAATGGTTACACAATGTCGAAATAATAGGTATTATATCAAATGAAAAATAAAATAATAATTTTTAAATATATTTTATGTTTTATATATTTTTTAATTATTCTATATCATTAATTATTACAAAAATTTAAAAAGTTTTGGTTATTTTTTAGGTTTTCATTCGAATTCCATATCTATCTCAATGACGTAAAATTAAATGAAAATGAATAGTGTAAAAAATTTCATTTAGGAGATTTTACGAATATAATATTTTATTAAATTATTTATAAATATGAAAAACCATTCATGTATTAAATTGGGTTGATAAATTTTATTAAATTTCATTACATATCCTTTAAAATATAATTATTCTTTTATAAGTAAAAATATAACCTATTCTGATTCAATCATTCATTAATTCAGAAATGTTTTTAATTAGTTAATTAAGAGGTAAATCCGAAATATAATGTTCAAAGAGACGTAAATACCTATATAATTTTTTTAAGATGATATTCTTTAATTATAATCTTTTTTATTTAATTTATATATATATTTTTAAAAAATATAATATGAATGACATATTTATATTATAATATTTTTTGTCATTAAAAGTGTGTCCATTCCTGTTATTATAAAATATCAACAAGTATGTATTTTATTTACACCACAAGGATCCAAATATCATATCAAATTGATTCCAAATACACTTTTAAAATTTCCTACACATGAATTGACCTGATGGAATTATTTACATTCTATTTAATGTTCCCATGTGATTGGTTTTAGAGGATGCCTACCAAAGAAGATATAATCATCTTACCCAACCTCTTTAAATTTATTTGTTCATATAACACCTATAAATATATTTTATTCATCATAAATTAATAAAATTTATAAAATTAATAAAAATAATTATTATTATTTGGAATCAACTATTATTCACCCTATTTCACATCAAATGTGGTGTGAAATTATCACATTCTTGTATATATGGGCTATTGCCTCTATGTAGAGATACAAATCATTTTTCCATCACCAATATTAATGATTAATTTTTATGAAGTTTTATTTATTTTATATTATAATAATCATATATATATTCTTATGGAATTATAATATCACATCTACCTTATTACATTCCCATTTTTTCTGAAAATGATAACATCACGCACCCATATGGGTGGAATACTACCTCAACAAAGCGATGTGATTAATTTTTCATTTACACTTTACATGGATTGTAAAAATGATTTATATGATAAATATATATGATATTTATACTAAATGTATATGATATGTATTATATTATATTAATAATATAAATTATAATTATTATTTACCTTTCGTTCATCTTAGTTATTGAACTTTTAATGCAGCGTTAATCCGAACAAAATGTCTACTAAATCCACTAATCGTGTAATTAATTTTCTTAAACCTAAATTATATGTATGACTATATGTATATAAATATAATGAATATAATGAATATTTATATATTTATCATAATTCTATATATGAGAGAACCATGATCTAATTAAAAATATCAGAACCACTAGACCGAAATTGTCATGAAAAACCCATTTAATTAACACCTGAAAAATTTGAATTTAATTATGATTTAATAAAAAATTGATATTAAAATTTTATAAGTTAAAAATAAATTGTATTTTCTGTAATTAAATATCTATATAATATATTTTAATTTTTTTTAAAAATATTATACATAAATTATGAAAGCTTTTAAAACAAGTTCAACTCGAGGTAAGGGGTTTTATCTCACTTTTATTACGAAGTGACACATAACATATTCACCAAATGTAATTTTATATAGTGTATATAGTTACCATGATTTAATTTCATAATTAATATCATGTATATATTTGGGGTTCACATGTATATATATGGTCATTATTTCATAAGGATTTTATTTTTTAATTGGAACATTGGTTAGAGACATATGTTTAATATCATTTTTTATCAAGACTGTTTTTGGATAAAATTACAATGATGATATTTCTGTCCAATATCTAATGATTGTTTCAAATTCCAATATCCTTTATTTTGTTATATTTAATTTTTTCCTCAAATTTCATATCTTTATGTACATAATATATTGAAAGTAATATTTTTATGGAAAACTAAAATTATTTCTCTATTTAGTCGAAAAAACTTTTCAATGTATATCTCAGTTTTTCAAATTATTTTCATGAATAATTTTATGATTATATTATGAATTTTTTATTTACTTAATTATAACTATATAATATACGAAAATAATTTTATAAAATTTTTATTTTTATTTTATAAAAAACGTATTTTTTACTTTTTACCTAAAATATACACATAATATTTGGATTAACATAAATAAAACATAGAGAATTTACTCCATTAGGAACTGCCAATTATATGAATCTTATATTATATAATATAAAGGTTTTTTTTTCAAATTCTTATTTTTCCATAATATTTGTTACATTTATTGATATTGATATATGATTTAAAAATTGGAAAGGATTTTTTTATCATAAAATATTATAGTGATATTTCTAATAAATATTTCATCTATGATAAAATACAATGATTTTACAGAGTATTTAATGGGAATATGATACAATTATTCTATCTTTTCTATTTCATTGTATCTTTTATGTTTATGATGAAAAAAATTCAATGAAACCCATTTCATTTTCCATGGTTTAGCTTATGATTAATGTTATTAGGATCTTTGTGGAATACATATGACTAGAATTTCTAGCAGGTGATTGGGTACCATTATAATGTAGTTATGCAATTCAATTGGTAAATTTTAATATTATATGATCTAATTGGTTAAAACAAATAACATCCCCATCCTAAAGTGGGATCAATATAAAGGATCCTAACTGTGTATAGAGATTCCTTGGGCTTGGTTATTGGTACTCTTTTCATTATTTTGGTGGTTTTCTGTCCTGGAATCGAGGTAGGTGCTATAAAATCCAAATACTAAAGTATTTATTTTAATTAATTGTATGTAATTGTATAGTATTTATTATAAAATTATCAATTTTTTTCTAGATTAAATTAATTAAATTAATTAAATTAGTGAATTTATTAATTGAGGAGATGTGAAATTGATGATTTTTTGAATTATAAATTGAAATAAATAATTGTAAAATTAATTATGACAAGTTGAGTTTTTTTATCTAAGATATATAATTTATTAATTATTTATATATATTTATATTTTTTATATGAGATAATAATTGTGGAATTATTAATGGGATTATAAGTATTGGGATATTGATTAATTTAAATAATTTATTAATTAATCAAAATGAAGATTTTAAATAAATATGAAATTAATTTAGCAGGTAGTGTGTTTTTATAACTATTGATTTAGTAATTTAATTGATATAGATAATTCATTTATTAATTAATTATGTTTTATGAATGGTAAAATGGCTATTTGTTTTTTAATTGTAGAATGGGAAAATGTTCATTATAATGTTTAATGTATGATTGATAAAATCGTTATTTAGTTGTGTAATAAAGAATGGAAACATGTTCACTATAAAGTTTAATGTATGAATGGTAACATAGTCCTTATGTTATTAATTAAATAATGGAAACACAGTCATTCTAAGGCATATGGTATGAATGGTTTCATGGTCATTTAGTTCTGAATTAATGAATGAGCACATTATCATTATAATGTGTAATATTTTAATGTTATCTTAGGCATTAAAGTATGATTTAAATAATGATAACATTTTAATTTTTATATATGATATCTCTTTGACATACTTCAAGATCCACCATGATCATAATAATGCATATAGTTATGGATGTCTACAAGAAACTGAGGGTTTTTTGGGTAAATAAATACGATTTGGTAATATCGTACCTAAATATTTATGCATTGTAAGTAACTTTTTTTAAACTATGAACACATTATATTAACCGGATAATGTATTAAACACCATAGGTGATGGACAACTAGGTTTTACATGAACCCTACCCAGGCATTCAAATCGGCACTACAATACACTTTGTTTTATGGACTGGATAATGGAAAAGGCCCTATACTATATGGATAATTTTGGAATGACGCAACGATGAGGGTTCCATATGTTGTTTGTGAATTTATTGGTAGTTGTCAGTGTTTTTATTTTTGGATTTCAATTTAGACACATGAAACATTCTTTAGCATCGAATACCTACTAAACAATTTTGATATGGTATTTCCAGAGTTGGGTCATCTTCTAATACTATTACTATTATAGTGATGTCATCTTATTTGGAACTCATATTGATTATTGTTTATTTATTTCAATTATAATGTTTTACAATGTAAAAAAAATGGTATAGTCTCCCAAAAATATTAATAGTCCCTTGCTTCTTATCAGAAGACTCTTTCATATAGGGAAGAACTTCTAAGGTCATAAGACTAACCATCTCAGGGAATTGGTGTGGGGAACTTAGGCTTGGATATTAAAATGTGTTATCATAACCTATTTTTCATTCTTTTCTTTTTTCATACTGTTTAAAAATCATAAACATGAGCCTAGGATGAGTCAAGGATTAGTTATGTGATCATCCATGCTAGTATAAAACCCATGAATGGGGGAAAACCCCAGTACACAGGTTGGGAATTTTTGTTTCTTTTGTTGTTTTCTATTGTAGTTGAATATTATTTCACCTTGGGGAACACACATATGGTGTGATGTGATTATTGATTTTGAGATTTTTTTACATTTTACTAATATCCAATTATGAAATGTGAATTTCTGTTTCATTATTCATTCATGTAACTCAGGATTATTTTGTGAAATACATCATTTTTAGTCATGAAATGGAAAACGAGTTATAGGTATGTTGTTCAACATGAACATTTTTTAGTTTATTGTAAAATTGTGAATCTTAAAATGATACAAGATGATAATAATTGTCTGTATAATTGAGAAACGTAAATAATCAAAATATTTTTAAACTTTTTTACCATAAAATATATATTGGATGGTTAAGGGTAGTGATAATACCTCAGTTTTGACTATGTTGATGAGTTTGGGGAAATTACATTTTATTCCCTTTTTGTATTATCTCTAACACAAATGTTTTATGGTTTAATTTTTTTTCTTAAAATGGTTGTTTGGAATTTTATAGATATTCCTATATGATGATTATTTTTTCATGAGATTAAAGGATATCATGGTTGGAAATTATCCACCAGTAGTGGGTCATGAGGCACTGATAGTTACATCTATGGAAATAATATAGAAGTTATGAGAGGGATTTTCTTAGTTCATCCAATTAATTGGAAGATAATAAAGAAGGTTTATGAAGAGTATGTCTTATCTCACGAGGGATTTTTTATTGAATAACCCTCCAACATTTATTTTAGATGGTGGGCCTAAGTGATGTTATTTGTCAGTGGTGTCGACTGAAACTATAATTAACAATTTATAAAATTCTATTGAAAGGCATGTGTGTTGTATTTATATATTCTATGAGGACCTGATAATAGATGGTGGAAAATCTATGTTTGTAATGGATATATTGATTGTATATTATGGAATGCATTTTAGCTAATTTTTATGGAGGTATTCTATTAGGGAAACTAAGGTTGGAGAGGGTAACTGAGTTTTTGAGGTTGACCTAGGAGAGTCATATATGATGGAAAATGTTGATTTCTTTATAGATTTGAAACTATTCTCTACAATGTTGTCTAGGGATGAGAAACCTATAGAGGGTAATTTTTAGGAGTGGATTAACTATGAGAGTAATTTATAGGTTTTTTTTTATTATAGAAGATTTTTGAGGTATTTGGTTAGGATCCTATAAGAGAGGGTAAACAAAATGAGGCATACGTTGCAGTCAGGGGGTTTAAACAATATTATTAGGTGGTACAACTTACGAGTTTAGAAAGCATCAAAAAAATATTATTAAACATGGATGTGGGAAACAGAGTACCCAGATAGAGGGATTAGTGGTATAATACATTACTCAAGTGATATTTCAATAGTTAGTAGGTAAAACACTTTCAAAGACATTTCTAATGACCAATATTAGACTGATAGTATGTCTAAGAGATGTGAGATCATCAGAAGCTATTGAGGACCCGAGGATTGATAGTTATTGGGAGTTCACCAAGGCAGAAACAGAGTCTATGAAGGGGATATTATACACCATATCATCCTGGCAGCTAGTGTTCAACTACTCGAGGCTATAGAGGTAGTGTATATATATTTTCTAAGAAAGTGTTCTCATATATATAGCTAGGTATGGGTCAGGGAATTCAAACTTCGGTCTATGTAGTAGGGGAATGACAATTCAATGGTATAAAACCTAAAACGTATATAATGATGTTGGACCATGAACAATGAGAGATATTATTCATGTAGTTTCTATGGCCGCTATGAATTATTTGTTATAGATGATTCTCATTACAATATTTCATCATAAAATGTAAATTTTTCGGGCCATGGGATGGAGTTCATGAGTATGGTGTTGATGATAGACACACATATGGACATATGGATGATAGATA
Organism: Viscum album; assembly: GCA_963277665.1. Taxonomy (NCBI): domain Eukaryota; kingdom Viridiplantae; phylum Streptophyta; class Magnoliopsida; order Santalales; family Viscaceae; genus Viscum; species Viscum album. The sequence goes on along the minus strand of OY728140.1, from coordinate 2,100,393,548 downwards.
TTTGTGTGTGGAATGGGTTTTCTCTCGAGGATGGAGATTATTGTTTTCTATGAGATCTATTTATACATGAGATGTTATGATTTGTCATTATTTTGAGAATGGTTTAGATTGTTTAATACTATTCACATATTGTCTATTACCACTAGAGAGTGAAATTTATATCTCATAATGGTTACAAATATATTTAACAGGGTGATTGGGATATCAAGGAAGGCCACGTAGAGCCAATTAATCAATAATTTGGAGAGATCACATTCTAGTTTTAAAGGATATATCTAGATGAAAAAGATTTAAATCATAATACATTTCCTCCAATATTTAATCGATTTTTGGATGTGTTTGATAAAGATTTCACATAGATTCAACATAAGTGGTATGTGTAGTTTATTATTTAGCTCTTTCGTAGGGCTGATCCAGTTTCTATTTTACTATATATAATTTCATCATAAGTACTTCAAGAGATAATAGATCACCTAGAAGAGTTGGAGGATAAGGTATTTATTTGATCGGAGACCTCATCACTGGGTTCACATGTATTGTTATATATAATGCTTATGGGAGTTTATGATTATGTATTGATTATCGAATGTTGAACATGATGACTGTAAAGAACTGGTATCCCCATTCACATATTGATGATTTTTCTTCTATTTCGGAGGAGCATATATGTATTCCATGATACATTTTTTATTGGTATATCATCCACTGATATTTCAGACATATAATATACTAAGGAATACATTTAGAAATACGTATGGATATTATGATTTCATCATAATGGAATTTCGGATAATGGACACATGAGAAATGTACATGTCCATGATGAAAATGATCTTCCATCTATACGTGGATAAGATTCTGGTGGTGTATGTAATTGAAATAGTGGATTACTCTGAGACTCGTGATGATCATTCCCAACATCTTGAAATTTTCGTGAGTAAACAAAGAGAGATTTATATCTTCACCAAGTTGTCTAATCACCAGGTTTGGATTGATTAGGAACACATCATAGGTCACATTATATTACAGGAATGTGTGAAAGTGGAACAAGAGAAAATGAAAGAAATTATATCATGGGAGTATCCAAATAATGTTTTCTATATCCATAGATTCTTAGGGCCAGAAGTGTATTATTATCATATCATACAATAATTTTTCCTATTGAAAAATTCTCTATTTGGCCTGACCAATATGGGGTAAAGATTGATTTATAAAAAGATTTTGAGAATGATTTCTAGGATATGAAGAATCATTTGGCATATGAAACTATCATAATCCAACTTGAACAAGGTGAGGAGCACGCAATGTAAGTGACACTTCTAGGATTGGACATCGAGCTGCGCTGATGCTAGGACATAAAGTTTTGTATTATGGGTCTTGGAAGTTGAGGCCTCAAAAATAGACCAACCCTATACATGACATGAAGTTTCCAATAGTGGTTAATTATTTAACATGATGGTGTCATTATCTACATGAGGACAAGGTAACTGTTAATATAGAATAGAAGAGCTTGAAGTATTACTTTTCACAATGATAATTTAATCTTCATTTGTGGAGATTATTTGGGTGTATACATATTATCAATTTTCAGATGTAATATACACTGAGAAAGGGGAAAATTGATTTTGATGATTTGTGATGGAAAAATCATAATTAGATAGTAGAGGAGTCTAGTTCTGAGTTGAATATGATGTCTGTACTAGATGATATGACCATTAAGGTTTATGAGAGTTAATATTAGATGTATATCATATCAATTTATTTAGGTATCCACATTTGAGAAGAATTCGAGACAAACAATATGAGGAATGTAAGTGCTTAACATTGAAGGAAATACATGGTGGTGGGGAATCACCTTTCGATTGTAGCAAATATGATATTTATATCCTTCAAATCATGAATCATTTTATTGTGACTATTAACATTTTTGTGGTAGTGATTCATTGGTTTAATTCCTCATAGGGGGCATTACATACAGGTGTACAAAATTTATTATGACCTAAAATTGCTATTTTGGTGGTTAGGCATTAAAAAAATTGATATTTTAGTTCAGGGAATGATATTAAATCTATCATAAGGTCAACTCCATGAATAAATAACCATGTGGGTTGTTGCATCCATTTACCATTTCATTATAGAATTGGGAAGTTGTTACTATGGACATTGGGGTGGGTCTCCCCAGGAGACATTGGATGAATGATTCTATTTAGGTCGATGTGGAAAGACAAATAAAGGTAGAAATTTCTAGGACTATATATGAGACATTCACTATGGAGTAGTTGGGAAATTTGTATGGTTAAGAGATATTATTTTGTCATATAGTTCCACAAACCATTGTTTCAATCCGTGATTCCCTCTTTACTTTATGCTACTAGAAAGGGTTACAAAAGGAAATTGGTATGAATGATTTTTTTGAGTATATCCATTGAACCATAGATTGGTGGGATGTTTTAGCACAATATAATGGTTCATGAGGATATACATCAATGTTGGGTTCATTGCGTCGGTGGGCCTTGGGAGAAGCACATATCTACAGTGGAGTTATCCTATAACAATTGGTACCAGGAAAAATTTTATACAAAACCATAGGAGGCTCTTTTTTATAGTCTATGAATATAACTTCTATGACGAATTGATGTAGGCGAGTCAATGTTTTTGGGACCGAGTCTCGTATAGGAGACATTAGAGAAGGTCAAACAGATATGGAAATGTATGTATATGGATAAGAATAGAAATAAGTCTAAGATAATAGACATCAATGAACCCTATAGATCAGATAGGGTGAACGTTTATACTGTTGGGTGTCCCCTAGGTTAGTTTACCACTATATATGTAGATTGGAAATGTTGGAACCCATGATCTTTTGACCATTTAAAATCATGGAGAGAATCTGGTTTCTTGTTTACTGATTGGATCTTCCATAGAAGTACTATTTTATTTTTGATTTTTTAATTGTTCACAACTATGGATGCATCAACAATTCATTTATCATGTGATCTCTATGAATGATGAAGATCTAGATACAATTGTGTCCTTTGAGGATAATTAGATCACTATGTAATATCATAGTGAGAAACTATTGTGGGGAAAGTATGTGGTGATAGTTCGCTTATTGTTGTTCATGGAAGATTGTAGGAGGAACCCTGGAAAATGGAAAATGATATACATGATCAATGGAATCATCTTCTTAACTATTGATAATATAGATTCTTGGGTGTGAATCCCAAGTATGAGGTGTTATGTAGTGTAGAGATTATAAGGTCCTGACCTATTATGGAGATTCCTCAAGCTTGGTTTTATGTACCATTTTTCCTTATAGTGAGTAATATTATTTGGGATTTAAATGGGAGTTTTTTTTGGTAATAATTATTTATAAATGGATGAAATTTGGTTGTCCATTGTTGGCGCATGCTTAGGATAAACTGTGTGCCCCATTCTAGCAAAACAGTGCACCCTAGATTGTTGATATTTGCACAATTGTCTCATGGTTATCCAAACTATTCTCCCTTATAGGAGTGACTGCGTTCTCCTATAAATGTGTAAAATGGATTAGGATATTGTTTTGGAAACCCATTTCACCCCTTCCCCTCAAATCATGATTAACTATTAATGTCACCTAGAAATTTGTTTCATTATCACCAGAACCCCCGAAATTCACCCTACACTACCCAATCATGAACCAACTAAATTTATTTTGATTACAGATCCTTATATGAGGATTATAATCCTTCATGAGCTACATTATTCATGATATTATGCATGGATCCATTATCAGCACCCCGCATAGTAAGTGAATATAATCTCGGTTGGTCTCACATCCTTCCTTCCCCTATTCTATTGGCGATGATTCTTCCAATTTTGGGATAGATCTATATCAAGTACTGTGTATCTAGAAATAGAATTATTGATCAACCTATAGAATATACATATTGTGTTTTATTTTATCTCTTAATTAATTTATATATATGGATATCATTTTATGTCATTATGCCACTAAATTTTATGGGATTTCATTGGGGGATTATTCATCAACCAATCGAGGTAGGTGGTATATAAAGAAAATCCCAAATTTATTACTAATATATAATGTATGTAATTATAAAATTTATAATAAAATTTTATAAATAGTGTTCTTGATTAAATAAATTAATTTGGTGAATTAATTAATTTATGAGACGTGAAATTATGGATTTTTGAAATTAATGATTGAGATAATTAATTTATTAATTAATAATGAACAACTGAGTTATTTGTTTTCAGATAAGTAATTGATGAATTAGTTGTGAGATATTTATACATGAGGATGAGATAATCAATTATGGAATTAATTATGGGATTAAGAGTTTGCGTATTTTGACTAAACACTTGATGAATTAATTAATAGGACTTATGTACATAATGAATTGGAAAATTAATTAAGGTGATTTTTGGTATAAAATAATTGTTGAATTTGTATTTGAATTGATGTAGATAATTATTTTTCAAATTATTTATGTGTTATTAATGGTAACATGGTCTTTTAGTAATGAATTAATGAATCAGAACATGGATATTATAATGATTATAATATAAATTGTAACTTGTTCATTTAGTTGTGGGATAAATTATTAGAATGTAGTCATTCTAATGTGTAATGTATGAATGTTAACATGGTCATTTAGTAATGAATTAATGGATGGTAACACTGTCATTTTAATGTGTAATGTATAAACAGTATCATGCTTATTCTATTGGGAATTGATGAATTCAAACATTGTCATTCTATTTTATAATGTATGAATGGTAAAATGAGGATAAAGTATAAATAAAATAATTGTAAAAATGGAATTCTATGATAATATGTGATTTAGACATACTATGGACTTTATCATGAGCTGAATCATGTTTTGTGGTACAAGTGCCTGTGAGAACCAAGATATTTTTGTTGTCAAATAAAAATTAATTGATATCTTGATAACTATATTTGATACATTTTAATTATATATTTATACATCAGGATGCAAATTATTTTGAATTTATAGTATTTTAGATTTTGTTTGTTGTGGCCAATAGAGTTGTACTCACCCCCTACTAGTGCATCTTGATTAGTACATTAATAGAATTTATGTTTTCTATATAATAAAGGGGAAGGGGACAATGTTATATTGATGATATTGGATTAGAGCACAAATAACAGAACCATATGTGGTTCATGACCCACATGGGAGTTATTATTGCCTTTTCATTTGGGTTTAATTTTAATTAATTGACACATATTTAGCATGAGATATCTACATTTTAATTTTGATATATTATTTCCAGTTTTGGTTAATCTTGTTATAAAGTACCATTCTTGCTCTATTATATTATTTGGTTATTATATTAATTGTTATTTATTTATTTTTACTCCAGTTTTGTACTCTATTAATAAGAGGTTATAGTCTCCCTATTATTGATATTAGACCCTCAGTACTAGTTTAATGCCACTATCATAGAGGGAGGTGCGCTAGAGGTCATGTGGCCAACCGGATCTGCGAACTAGTGTGTGGCACCTGGGCCTGGATGTTACCCAATAGTTGGTCATCCTAAGCCCAAAAGAGGGTAAATAATATGATATTCAATTCCCAAATCAGGTACACAAGTAGTTATCCCATTCCAAACAGTTATACATTTCTTGTTGGGTATCCTTGATGTAATGTTTTTATGATTGTGAATTGGAAACACCTTATTCGACACTTTTATTGCATGATCACTTGTCTATATTGTGTTCTTATGGAATCTTTTTTGATCACATATTGATTCATGTATTATGAACATCCAATCCTTATTCCCTAAATCATATTTTTGATTTAATAATTACAGGGTATGGATTTCAAAGGCTTTTCTCATGTTCTCATACCATTTATGATCATGCTAGGTTCAATTAATCATTTATATGTAACACTTTTATCTTTACTAGGAATAAAATCTCACCCATTATTATAATTATTCCCCATGTATATGATGATATTTTTTATGTATAACATGTCCAATAAGGCTTCTAGTCCTGAAAAACTATGTGTGATATAAGGTAGAACTATTATAAATATTTTATTTATATATCAATGTTTATAACGACCCTAAACAAATATGATTCTAGAAAGGATCATAATATTATTTAATGGATATTTATCTAATTTTTTTTAATATTTATGTATGAAAAGTATGAGTTTCTATTATTAATATCATAATAATTATTACCTACCTACTTAAAAATAAGAAAGAATTAGTGACAACCAGTATTATAATATTATATATAGGATACAGTCAAAAGTTATTATTAATAATTTATTGTGGAATTTCTACACAAGAAACCATTTATCTATTTTATAAGTGGACATGGTTTTTTCCTTGATGAATCTAGGAGTAATTACTCTAAAAATATTTTATCATGTATAATTTGGAAACAAATATTGGGAATTATGAAAATTCTATTAATGAAATACTCCTTTCACACAAATGTGTGGTATGATTCGGTTATTTTAAATTTTATTTACCAACCACTATGAAGGATTTCAATAAATTTTACACATGGATGACCAAAAGTAAACTAATTTTTTATATAGTGTAAATAAGGGGTCTTGATTTAGATATTCAATTAATTGTCTTCATGATATTTCACTATAAATATTTTCCCTTGAAATTCACTACTAGAAATTTATGATATACCCCCAGGTCTATATCCACAATTTTAGAAGTCTGTAGCTATAGACAATTTATAGATATGATTCAATTAAAAAACTATGGGTATCTCATTTTTTAACTATATTTATCAGGCTCCGCACCCAAATTGACTTGATCTATGATCCTCCACCAAGCTGACACATCAAATAAACTCTATGACGATCCAATCCAAGGGAACTCCTCCCTAAAGACCCTCCTCCCTAACATCAACCTATCTGTTAGTGCACTCTCCCCCAATGATTCAAATCAATGCTACCTCTCCTCTTTCTAGAATACACTGTTCAAAGTTGACTCCCCACCTACTCCTATTCCCATACAACATTTTTTCTATTTATAAATCAATTTTGATTGGCCTCTCACATCAATGTCCCCATCTCACCGCTATCGTTGTAAAATTATAATCCCAATTTGATAAATCCAGATAAATATCCTTAGTGGTTACATAAATGATCATCCCCCAAATCCTTCAGTCATGGGGTCTAAATGAATTTGCTGATTAAAAATGATGATGGAATTCTATTGGCATTCTGTTTCTATAATTTTCAGATGATGATTTCTATGACTTAGCATTGGTGTTCGTCAATAAATTGTTGAAGGTATAGCTGTGTCTTCATGAGCTCAAGATAACTCATGTACTCATCTGATTTGATAAAATTATTTTGGATTAGTTTAATAATGTTTTTTTCATCTCTTACATTATTATTCTCTATTGGTCATTAAAGTAAAATTCAGTGTAGATTGATGAAATGATCTTCATCGATTTGTTTATCTCTCAAAAGAAAATTGAAAGGAAATTATTTTAACTTCTTGGAATAACTTGAATGCTTATTTCCATATATTATTTATTTCCTATCATCAAACATATTGAATTGGTTTTTTTATCAGCCTTTTCAAAACTGATTTTTAAAGGTTCTACAACATATTTCAATAATATTAATGCAATGAAAATATTTCTCTAAATCCACATTTTCAATATAATGAAATCTGTAGGTTTCCATTTCAATTTTTTATTTATCTTGGTATATTCAATTTAGACCCTTTTTAATTCAAAAAATATATTTAGGGTTGTTGAAATAATTAGGAGATATCTGGTCTTCAGGTCATCTATATCCTAATTTACAAAAATAACAGTTATTATATTTATTTTATGGTAATTAACAAGATGATTTTTTGGTACGTACTGAAATAGAACTCTAATAAATGCTAAAACTAAAGTTAAGTTAATTGGGGAAAATTTTAAATAGGAAAAACATGATAAAAATTACTAGATCAAATATAGGTCTTATATCATTCAAGTTCCATTTTTTCACATAACTGTTCATTGTCCTGTATTTTTTGAGTCATGTAATTTAGTTGAAGCTTGTGTTTTATTGTTTCTAAAGAATAAAAATATACACAATTAAGATTTTAATAAAAAAATTATGACACATGTATGTCATGAATGTATGCTTCTAATAAATTGGAATTGGCACACTTCACATTGATATTTTTTTCAGGGATAATATACACCTTATTTTTTGTTCAAATTGTCTGACTTGATCGCAATTATTTATGGCATGAAGAATGTATGAAGAATATTTTCATCACTCATGGATTAATTTTTCTACCAAATTGGAACCATCATAATCATTTTTCAATGTGTCATCAATTAGAGTATAAAACCAAAATTTATCCAATTTCCTTCCATTGCTGACCATATTATTTTGTTATTAGTTATATTATATAAATTACTATACATGTGCATGTTCCATTTTTTTGAAGTGACTGATGATGTTAAAAACGTATTAAATTCAATTTTAAATGATTATATGGTTTATAAAAGAACCAAATACCATAATATGTACCTTACAAACCCAATTACTTTTCCATGTTGGAATTATTCCTTTTACATGTTACACTATAGGATAATTTATTTTATTTATTTCTTCATAATGATACAATGTGAATGGGGTCCTATACATTGGAATTGTGGGATAACTATATGTGGGAAGCAATATAGTCCCCAATTTTATAGTCAATACAAATTCATTAATGTATTTATTCTTATATCTTTTGAATGCCAAATTGTTTTACATATATGTTGTTGATAAAAAGAAAATAAAAGGTTATTGAATTATTCTCTATTGTGGTAATTTACCACAGGCTCTCATAATTGATTTCCCTCTTCCATGGGCTTACTGTTTCGATATACCTCGTCCATTGTCCCCTTTCTAATTCACATGTCACCTCTTTCTATCATATTTTGAAAAAATGGTATTCATTTTTTCTAATCACTGAATGTATTTTAATTTTTCCAGTGATTTTTATGAGAATTGATAGTGTATTGTTTTTACATGGATGCAGTACCGAAAATTTTATTCATGATTTTTTACATTAATTTCGTTATTGTAGAAAAATAAATTTTTTATATAGGTTTGAAAATATTTGATCTATTGATATTTGAATTTACATACATAAAAATTCTAATATAATATAATTATAATATTATTTTTTCATAAATTTGCTTAATAATATTTTAGATTTTTTTATTTTGTAGTTCATAAAATTAAACATCACAATAAATAATTCATGTATTAATTGTAATTATTTCATTGATCAATATTTTTTATAGAATAACAAGACCTGGTAATCCCTTTGTTATATTGTTATCATCCAAGATGTTAATATTCTTTTTATAGAACACATTTAATTTTTTTACTACAAATGATAAACAATTTTGTTATAATCTTAACACTAGACACATTATTTTACATTTCTTCACGTGGGAAAATAAATAAGGCTGCTACCACTTGATGACATTAGGTAGTGAAATTCAAAACAATTGTTTAAGAAGGTTTATGCTGCAAAATCCATATCATTCATTTGGAATACATCATATTATTAAATTCATTACTTCCTCAAGACATGATTTTATGGATTATAATATACACACATATTATCATATGACATGTTACATGTCTGTGTATTATATAAATTTATTAATAATTACTATTCATTAATTTTTTTTATGTATTATTCATTGTATAGATAAGACATTGCGCTACATTTTTATTGCACTTTTATGCATATTCCATCTTATCATTATGCATTTATTTCAATATCTTTTTATTTTACTACATTTTACTATTAATCAAAATGAACTATTTTATATACTTCTATCTGCAATATGCAAATGTTAAATATGCAATTTACATAGTACAAGAATTATATTTGAATTAAATTACTCCAAATATATTAGAATTGTTACTTTTATTATGTTCTAACATCCTTTATGAGTTATTTTATATTATCATTTTTTGTCTATATATTAATAATGTTTAGATTGATGTTCACAGATATTAAGTCATCTTAAAAAAATTGAATAATTGGATACATATAACAAGTAAAATGAGAACTAATGTATATATCTCTTCCTTTGTTTTGATTTAATATGTAAACATTATTATGACATATCTGTTTGGTGTTTGATGAAAACGTTAACTTTAGAACTCATATTGATTCATTGGAACATGTATTTTAGGGGTCTTCCGATATTTTATAGGGTTTTCCATTAGGAGGGTGGGGGTGTCTTAAAAGGTGTGGGGCTGTCCAGGGGGGTTTCCCCGGGGAGGGGGTGTCTAGGAGGGGGGGGGGGGTCCTGGAGGGATGTGTGGATATCCAGGAGGGATGGGAGAAGTCTAAGGAGAGGGGTAGATGGTGTCTGTCCTGGGAGGGTGGCGTGGTTTACATTGTGAGGGGGTGGGACAGTCCATGAGGGATGTGGGGATATCCTCCAGGGGGTGTTTAGGAGGGAAGTTGGTGTCCAAGAGGGAAGGGGTGACCAAGAGTAAGGGGGATGTCTATGAGGGATGGTTGGGGTGGGGGTTATCTCGGGGTGTCAAAGAGGGATGTGGGGGGTGTCCAGGGGGGATGGGGTGCTGTCCAGGGGGGTGACATCCATCTTTACCATACTTCACTGCGACAAAAACCACTGAATTATAGTATCATGGCCACTAATTTATCACTGTAGACCTTATTTTGATTTTTTTTGAACATAAATGATTGAATATGATGTTGATTTTTTTTCTTTTTAGGAACTTCAATGAGAGTATACAGGTTGATTAAAAAATATAAGAGGATGGTTATCACTTTAAAAAGAAGAAAAATGCATCATATCATTACAGCAGAGTACATAAAGGCATAAAATCATTGGGTCACCACATTAAAGGATATAATAGCATAAATATCAGTTATTTTTCACCATCAAACACAACCAGCTTCCACCCAAACCTCAGAGTTTCCAATTTGGGACTAAAACATATTTAAAAAATTACTATTTTGGAACATGTAATGTTCATATTTCAAAACCTAATTATAATTTATGAAACAACCCATAGTTCATATAAAAGACACAAATTTCCTACAAAACTATTGAATCTGAAACCTGTGGGGTATTTTAAACTCCCCACCATAACACTTCCCATCCCCAAAAAGTCATGGTATTCGTCAAAACATGTCTCACAAACTACTACAGGTCTCAATTCCATGAAAACTAACTATTCAATAACTCTAAATTCTAAACATGTTTCTATTACAATAATCCAAACATCAAGGCATACATTTCACCATAAGCCATTCTACTCAGCCACTAAAAATTATTACATCGAAATGGCTACCACTGCATACATATATCTGGACACTCCTTGTTGTCTTAAACTGATTAATTTGAATACTTACGGTTATCCCTACCATTCTAATAATATTGGTATGGTGGACTAAACATCATGGTGCTCATAACCATAAAAATTTCTAACTGAGAATGATTTTCCAATGGTCCATCGACCTCGTAACTGTATTTTGAAAAATGATCTCAATGAGGTTTTCATCTCACTGCAACCATCCCCAAAAAAACACATTTCAATTATCCTCTGGATGAATTTTCCTCAAATTTCTAGGTTTTAACCACTGGTGTTCCATCCTATCTTTCAAGAAAGACGACTTCAACTCTTCAGGAATCATGATATCATATAAATAATATACCTATGTTTGATCCCTGACTCCTATTGTAATTTCATGGATAGAGCACCAAATATTTGCTTCCTCCATCATGATCACACTCTATGCACTAACTCACCTCTGATGTGATTCACTGTTAACTCCCTTAAAAACCATCCTGATCCCGATTCCAATTCACTAACGCCAGTCAAAACCAGATATGAATAACAAATCATGTATTACCCAAGGAACAAGAAAAGATAGGATCTTACCACACACTAGATTCTCTTTTTTACCTCAATCATTGAATGATCTACCTCACTACAACGACGAATTTAATGACATGAGGGTCAGTCACCCACAACTGATTTGATTCTCCCCAACATAGGAATACTGTTATCATTAAACATCCAAAGAAAACAACTGGACTCTGTAGACCTTGTTCTATCCATCACTAAATGCAATGAATATATGTGGCTGAAAAACATATCCCTAAATACTAATATGATATATCTACTACCACCGAAACTCGGATTTCCATAGATCATCCATCCTAGACAATGAGAGTCAATAGTGTCCTCCCCACCCTATGGCTTCCTAGAAACAGTTCTTATGGATTCCCAAAGATCGATACTCAACCACTGATCCAAACGGGTCCTCTCAGCAATCCACAATAACAATAGCCCTACCAAGGACCGAAAAATCAGGATTTCAGGGTCAGGGGGGGTTCTAAGGGGTGTGCATGGGGGCATGATGGTTTTTTTAAAATGGGTAGGGTTGGGTTGAGAGGTTTGGGTTTGGGGGTGTGCAGTTTTCGGGGTGTGGAAAGTGGGGTATGCAGGGGGTGGGGTGGGATAGTGGGTGTGTTGGGGACGGGGGCAGGGTGTGTGTAGGGTGAGGGGCAGGGTGGTTTGTTGGGGGAAAGGGGTAGGTGATGCAAGGGGTAAGGGGAGATGTGTGTGTGTGTGTGTGTGGGGGGGGGGGTCCTAGTTGTAGACATTGTGGTGTGCTGGGTTCTTTTTCAAGTTTTAGGGGTAGGGTGCAGGCCGTACATTGGGGGAGGGGGAAGGTGAGTGAAAGGGGTAAGGGGAGGGGTGGGGTGGGGTGGGGTAGGGATAGTGGGTGTGTGTGGAATGGGGCATGAGGAGGGGTGGATGTGGGAGGGGCATGCAGGTGTTTAGAAGGGTGGGGGTCAAAGGGGCATGGGTCTAGGGGGGATTCAAGGGGCTATCCAGGGGGTGTAAGGATAAATTTATGGATTGAATGAGATAAATAGAACTGATCATGGTTTACATGGCACATTAGATTTGATGACTCATATAGTGAAATATGTTACACTTATTCCTCCTTTCTAATGCTAAATTGGGTGACATGACATATGATATTAACTTAGGATCCACAAAATTGTGAAAAAAGGTTTGGTATGTCATCTACCATATTAAATAAAAAAATAGGTATGAAGTGATATGACATTGAGATCTAATCCATAATCTCTCATAAGGAATCCTATTTTCAAACAATTCTAAGTAATGATATAAGAAAAATTGATAGTTATTTTCTCTAATTTTCACATAGATAGAGGTTAGGTTTGAAACATTTATGGGGGGTGCCCAAGGGGGTTGTGCAGTGGAGCAAAGAGGGTGTTAGGGAGGCTCTCTATGTTAGGGTCTTTCTAGCGGGGATACTGTAGGGGTGGAGGTACAAGGGGGATTCCCTTGTGTTATAAGGGGGTGTTAAAGGGGGATTTCCAAGGAGTTGGGCTACTGTAGGGGGTGTTAAAGGGGGTGCAAGGGAACTGTCCAAGGGGTGTCCATGAGGTGGGGGGAAGGGGGAATGGATGTTATGGGGTTCAAGGGGTTGTTCCAGGGGACCTGTCCAAGGGTGCAAGGGGGTGTCCAGGAGAGGGTCTATATATGGGGGGGGGGGGGTGTTGGGGAAAGTGTGTGAATGGGGAGTTTTAAAAAGGGTGAAAGAGGATTTCCAGGGGATGAAAGGAGGTGTCCAAGATGTTAGGGAATTGATCAAATTTTTACATCACTATTATTTCTCATGATACGTTATTTTTTTGATTATGTAATATCTATTAATCCCATTTTATTTTCCATGGTTTATGATATATTAATTTTTTTGATCTCGTGTCATACATATGAAAGTATGTATGATTTTGTGATGGATCGGTCAATAATTATATAAAACCGTATTGAATTAAGAAAATAATAATATTCATTGAGATAAAAAGGTGAATTAGGGGTTTTCATTGTCCCATCCAAAGATACCCTAGAGTTTATCCCCTTCCAAAAAGAGTGTATGTGAGGGGTTATCCCAAGCTTGAAGCAAGTACAATCATGGTCAACAAATTCATGTCATGTTATGAATTTCATAGTGGCTAGCCTTATTATATGATTTATGATATAGAAATTATGCAAGACATTATGAAAGTCCTTGAAAAAATTATCTTATGTCAATTTTATGTTCTCAAGCCTCCCAATTTTTAATCCATTTTCGATTCAAAACTTATAAAATTCAAAAAATAATTCCATGTATCATGTTTATAAGATATTAATTAAAGATTATAACATTCATATGATAATTTCATGTTCCCATGTTATTTAAGATCATATACTATTTAAATTGTCATTGATATATCTCTTTTTGAAACAAACTAGGCATTTATGATCATCCTTTATTAGGTATTTGGTTATATATAGTATTAAATAATGGTTTTTATTATGATTTATTAAACCGAGAATTTAATACATGGATAATAATAATTTTTAGATAATATGTATTATATAATAGAAAAATATTCCATAGGATCGTCATTTTATAGTGTCAATGAAAATATATATAAAATCATCTAATTCGTTGAAGGATATTCAAAATTCCACATAATTATAATCCCTATTAGTAATATTCTTAATAACATGCATATTTTAAAACATTTCTTGATAACACGAGGAAATGAATAATTAGAACAGATAAACTATGATATGCATTATTGGTGAAACTAGTAGATAAATAATCATAACCTGTGAATAAGAGTATGAGAACAGGGGAAAATTTGTAAACTTTGACCTTCATATCAATGATCATAATCTTTATTTATTCCAAAATTATTGTAAGTTCATAATTCAGAAATTTTATGAAAATAAATGAAAATGTGCCATTTTATAAACACATTTTCATATGAAATTAAATTCTAGAATTCCCATAATAATATAAAATCTTTTTCATAGAATAATGGGATCATTATCAAGTCTATCAAATTTGAATGTGTTCACTCTCAAAACAATCATATGTGTCAAGGATCACTGAAAATACCATAATAGTGGAAAAAGTCCCTTACTAAACTAGATAAAATCCCAATTATATCCATTTTTATCTTTTTAGTTATAAATAATTACCTGATGAATTGGAGGGATAAATAGGTCACACCAATCATATAAAAAAATTAAAATGTATGTCTTCAAAACAAAACCTAAAAATCCCAATATAAGCACTCATGAAATTAAATGGGTTTTTTTAAAAATTTCTACATACCCTAAATTATGGAAAATAGAGTGGTTTTATAATAACATTATAATTTATCATAGAATAAACCGTGAAAATAATCATGTTTTATAATAGTTTTTCATGGTTTAATCCATGATAGAGATAATATTTTCACGAAGAACAATTAATCATTAAAAAATTCATTCTATAAAAGTAATAATAATTGAATATTTGGATCATGTATGTATTAAAGTTTATTTATCTTCAAAAAATATCATATTAGATTGGAAATTATTTTAAAACCACATTCAAAACATAAAACCGAGGAACTGACATTTATTTGAAATTAACTTTTTAATTAGTCAATTTTGTTGTAAATCATTTTTTTAAACGAAATTTAAAGCATTAAAAAAATATGTAAAGGTCATTGTACACATTTCATGAATAAAATTCCATTTTTGATTTTAACAATAAATTTGAAAAGAAATAACAATTTTAAAATACATTATTTAGAAAATAAGCATTAAAACATATAGAAATGATCTTAAATGAAACTAGGGGTCATGATCAAAAGAAATTATTCTATTTTTTACACTATAAAGTGAATATTACATTCACATTTTTAGTAAAATATAAATAGACCATTAATGGAAATTGACATGAAGATTCCATTGTAAAAAAATTAGTAATGTGTAAAATATGGGAAAATTGTATTTAGTAAATAATTTATTTAATGATAAATTTATATTTGATTTTTTTTTTCAAAATGTGGTTTTCGATGAAAAAATTGTTTTCGACAAAATAAAGAAATGAATATGCTATTTATTATACAAATTTATTTAAAATATATAGTACATATAGGGAAAAATGATTGTAAAACGAGAATTCTAAAGAAATAAGGGTAAGAAAATAAATGTCCTAGGTTTTTGTAGATATGGATCATATGATTTTAACATGAGAAACATAATCATAAGAAATAGAAATAAAATATTAGATTGTAGCTTTTAATATTTACCAATTTATGAACATTGAATTATAATCACTATTAATGAATCACATTAAACTAAACATAAAATATCATTAGAATAAAAAAATTAATGATGATACATGTCAATTGTTCTCTATATAAACATCATAAATTATGATATGTGAATTACAAAACATATGTTCGAAGGAATGAATATTTGGAAAAATATATTTCCTTTATTTGGTAACATTAAAACTCTAAATCCCATATAAAAGCGTTTATAAAATGGATATTTAAATTCCTATAATTTTTAGAATTATTAACATAAAATAAATTCTATTTTTGGTAATATATCAAAGAAAATACACAGTTAGTGAAAATTTCTTGTATCTCACTAAAATTTAAATATAGTGGAAAATCCCTTACATCTATACTAATATGATAATCATATGTATCAATAAAACAAAACAATTGAAGAATCCTCAAAAATAATTAATATAAAAGGACCCAGCGATAAAACATTTCATAATCTTGAATTAAATGAATAGTCCACACTATGTTTCTTTTGAGGTTTAAGGTTATATTGAATTATGTCATAAATATTACATTACATCTCAATAATTACAATGTATACACTTCTACTCAGTTCCCATTTTCTTCACAAAATAAAAAATCATAAAAATATATTCATGTCTAGTTTATTGTTTTAGATAGCATGAATTTCCCATGATCCCATACTTGACCCTATTAATCTTTATGTCATTTGAAAAACATTTCATGACATAAAATGTACATAAAAAGCTCAGTAACGGTTATAAAACAATGAAAGAATACATTAGTTTTTATTAATATACATAAAATAATATTTTTATCATACCTCTTGATATCATAAGATTTATTAATCACTCATAGAAAACATAAATCATAAAGGTAACTTATGGCATCCATATCATACTTACACTATACTGATAACAACTACGTAAGGAGTTACATTTGGAATACCCATCATAATATATTCCCTATATCTCTTAGGAGAAACATTCATCTTTTCCTCCATCATATTACCCAATGAATTGGAGATCTATCTTTGGATCACCTGCCTTAGGATTATCATAGAACCACCTGTAAACGAAACAATTCCCACGAACCATAACATAATCATAACACATAAAACAAATATAAATTAATGGTAACATATCCAGATTTCTATCAAAATATATCATTTAAATATATTAACATAACAAATACATTTTAAAAACCTTTTTCAGTCCCAAAATATGCAATTTAGTATATGTTATTTATTTTTCTTTGAAAAACATTATCACTGCTTAAGGAATCCAAAA
Source organism: Viscum album (assembly GCA_963277665.1). Classification (NCBI taxonomy): domain Eukaryota; kingdom Viridiplantae; phylum Streptophyta; class Magnoliopsida; order Santalales; family Viscaceae; genus Viscum; species Viscum album. The sequence continues at coordinate 2,100,376,070 of OY728140.1, read as the reverse complement.
TATCATATAATACTTGTGGCCGCAGAATGGTCATTGTCGCTGTGTACATTAAAAAACAATATTATTTTTCATTTAGTTAAATTCATAGAAGAAATGGATTCCCATTAAATAAAGTGATATTTCAATGTTGTTTATATAGAACATACAGAAAATTTGTGTATAAAACAAAATATGCATCAATGAAAAGAGATTAAGACGAAGTCCCTTACCTAGTGTCTGACTTAACCTATTAATTATTTAATATCATGAATAATAAACAAAAGTAAATTTATACTTTCTAAATAAACCATTTCATATTTATCATTCCTTTTATATCACTTATTACAATGTTATAAACATTATGTAATCTTTTAAGTTAATAGTGGTCGTTTTGTCGATATTTGGTACTTGAGTAAAAAATGGACTTCGTATAATTACATGTTTCTCAGGTGGTCAAAATTTCATTATATAAAAAATTATATTCATGATTTAGATATCAGAAATTTCATTTATATCCACAACTTACTTGTATTTATAATAGTATAAAACATTTGGATGTACGAAATGAAATTCATAGCACATAAAGCCGGTAAGTCGTACGTATTCATGAACACTACTTTCATTTCTATTTAATTTTTAATGGAATAAAAAATTAATGATACATAGGTATACTATAATTATATTATAATTTCATATATATAATCTTAGTAGATGCAGCCTTTTTACGTTCCATGTATCCCATTAACAAGTCATATCATTTTGACAGGGCAATAGTCTGCAATTCTTCAAATAAAATTATCATGTATACCCATAATGTAAACCATAATGGTATGCTATAAATGGAAAATAAAGAATAATAAATAAAAAGTAAACATAATATATATATCTTATATAAATGAAGTGCCATCATAATGGTCACCATGAGACGCAATATGAGAAAATTGAATAATCATTATTTCGTGAGGCGTTAATTTTCCTTCCATAGAAACAATATGTTATTTAACCATTAGATGGATGTGTGAGTAAGTATAGATAGAATAATTCCCATAACAACATACTAGTAATTTTTGGATACTGTTGTTTTTATAAAATAATTGAATAAAAAACATTTACAGGTTGGAGAAGTAAAATAAAAGAAAAGAATTTAAGAGAAACAGTTACATTTAATTCAAGTAACTCCATCAGATTTGAACCAAAAGGACTTCTTGAAGTACCTTCTACATAATGTAAGGCTTTTAGGTGGAATTGAGGGATCGTTAGAGAATAGTTGAGTAGGGTTTGGTTAATTGCAGTGTCCTGAAAGGTGTAAGTTATGGGTTTTAGCTGAGGGCTTTTATAAGGGGGAGGAGGGGCTCTTTAAGATAGTGTGAAAAAAACATTTTATTATATTATGATTTTTGGTTTCTAAAAGTCAAAAATTAATTAAAGTCTATGATAAGATGACACATGGTAGAAATAAAATCATCCAATAAGAATTGGACTGGTTTAGGATATTTTTATATTCATTATAATAATATTTATTTAAGTCATTTATTAATTTGGTAAACACTACATCACTATTGTGTCAAATATAATTTTATTTATATGATTAATAAAATTCAAAAAAAAAATACCATTATGTAGTAATTATTTTTATCATTCAAAATTTTGTTTATATTCAAAATGATAACTTATATTACCCTATGAAAAAATTAATTTACAAAAAGACATCTATTTTTCAATTTTTTCATTTAATGTAAGTTAATTAAAATAATGTTTCATTATCACTTTCAAGTGGCTCCATGAAGTCCAAAAATATACCCATGCATGCTCGTGGTCGTCCATGACTGATCCAATAATGTTAGGAAAAGTGTTAAGATTATTTTGTATAATTATGATATTCCATTTACCATGAATTGCCTTATTTACCTTTAACCGCGGTAAATAAAAGTCAAAAGTTACTATTCACTAAAAATTATTTTCCACTTATTGAACCAAATTTCACTTACTAATAACAAAAATGTATGTCTGGTTTTCAAAATTCAATTCACAAAAGTAGAAAAATTTTGTTTAAATGAAAATGTCAGTTTTTAACTACTATTTAGTTGTTTCACCATTCATTATAAATTGAAATTTTTCTTATAAATACCAACAAGTCAGCCTAAGCTATATTTTATATTCCAAAATGTAAAATAGTGTCTAGTTTACCAAATTAAATACATATAAGAATCATTAATTAATTTAAAATTAATTCTCATTTTCAAAACAAAAAGCATGTTTTTAAGAAATAATAAATATCAAAAGATTGACACTTGATTGTGTCCAATTTCAAAGTAAAATTACTTATAATGACAAACATTGGATTAAATAGTTAAAATATAATATATTAACACTTTAATACCAATTAAAAATATAGTATATAAATATAAATTAATTATATTAAAATACAGTTTTGAATTAAAATATAGTATTTTACCTTATTTATTAAAAAATGATCTTTATCTAAAAATTACCAAAATTTTTCCCAAAATGAATTTCGATGTCCCAATTATAAAGAAGAATTATAATTGGTAAAATATAATATATAAAGGTGAGAAAAACTAGATTTAAAAAGGTTTCTCCCTAAAAAGGCTACAAATTGTCCTTTTAAAGAATATTAGAGTATTTATGCTTAAAATTAGATTATTTAACATTATAAGATTCTAAAATTTATTGGATAAATTTAAAAAACATTTATAAAAATGTATAATCATATTGTAGTTAGTTCTGTTCATTAAATCCATTATAATAGGTAGATTCTATCTACTATTTAAAATAATAATATTATATTCTTATTATTTTAGTATCATTTATCCTTTTGTGCAATATAAGATTTTAAAGAATACCTTTGTTGCATATCAGGTACGCAATTGAACATAGAATCCCCTTTAATATAAAATTAATATTAAATACAAAAATATTAATAATTATAAAAATTTATTACTTTATATTTACTTGGGATGTTATATCTCTACCCCCTTTTGAAATTTTTTTCCACGCAATTTTATTCACTTATCAAATAAATGGGCGTATATATCCCTCATAGAATTTGAAGATTCCCATCATTCCTCTTCAACCATATTGTTTTATCACAAATCCTTTATATGTTAATTTACCTTATTTCTCAACTCTTTCTCTTTTCGATCATAAATCTAGACGGGCTCTTCCTAATAAGAGAGATTCTCTTCCAACTGAACTATCTCTAGGTTCAAAACCTGAGATGATTCTGGAAAATAAATTATCAAAATTGAAACATGAAAAATATTGTGTACCTTGTACCAACATGGAGATAAAGGCACTCTGTATGTAACATATCCAACATTCCTTATGATTTAATAAGGTCAAATGAACCTCAGAGTCAACTTTCACTTCTTATCAAAACGCATCACAATTTTCCATGGAGAAACATTGAGAAAGATATCATCACCTACATCAAAAGAAAGATCCTTCCTCCGTCATCTGCATAACTTTTCTGCCTTTACTGAGATGTTTTAATGTGCATCTGAATAAGCTAAACTTTTTCTACTATCTCTTCTACCAATTATGGTCCAATAAAATTACTTTCATTTAATTCATCCCAATAATATGGAGTTCTAAACCATTTCCCTTATAATTTGACAAATGGATACATCTATATGATTGAATGAAAAATGTTATTTTATGAAAATTCATCCAAAAAAATTTCTTCGAACCAACTTCACTGGTAATCGAGTGAGAAAAAACATAGCATATCCACTATGGTTAGAATTATTCATTCTGACTTCCCATTTGATTAAGGATGAAATTATTTACTAAAATTTAATTTAGTTTCCAATTAATTCTAAAGGCATTTACAAAAAATAGATGTAAGCCTGTGATCAAGATCAGATACAATGGAAAGGGGAACACCATGAAACCTGACTGTATTTTTAAAAAATCACTGAGAAAGTTGATATAGAGACAAAGTATCATGAATAGGATAGAAATTAGAATATATTGTGAATCAATCAACAATAATTCATAATGAATTATTACCTCGAGATGACTTCGTTAATCCCACAACAAATTCCAGGGATATATTTTACCATTTCCAATATGGAAGTGGTAAAGACAAAAACATCACTTTTTGGTATCTTCTTCTCTTCTTTATCATGTTGACAAGTCAAACACTTCATTGTAAAATCAGAAATATCTCTTTTCATTCCATCCCACCAGTAATACTCCCAAAGATCTCTGTGCATCTGAGTATTTCAAGGATAAACCGAAAACAAGGAACTATGAGCTTCAGATAAAAACTCATTTTCAACTTTGAATCACAAGAAACACATAATCTCTTTCCAATTCTTAAAACACTATCATTATCAATGTTAAATTCAGGCAACATACCCTTCTGAACCAACTATACCTTTTTCTACAACTCATTGTATTACTTCTGTGCTAGCTTTTTTATTTCTGATAGAGATGATTTCAGTGACACCTAAAACAAAACAGATGAATTTTCTACACCAAAAGCTTATATGTCAATGTCAATAAAATACAAAAACAAAGGATCTCATTCCAAACATAGCATGGTTATTGAAGCATTACATTTTCGACTCCAAGCGTCAGCCAGATTATTTTCTTTTCCCACATGGTAATGGATTGGGAAATCATAATAATTTATTAATTTCAACCATGTCCCCTCTCTCATTATCAATTATTTCTGAGTGAATGTATACTTCAAACATTTTTGGTTTGTATATATTTATCATTTTACTCCATACAAATGATGCCTCTAATTTTTTAAATCAGAAACCCCAGAGGATAATTCCAAATCATCTGTATGGTAATTTAACGCATAAAGATTCAATTGATGTGAAGCACAAGAAATTATGAGATCATTATGCATAATGACACAACCATGTACTTTCAACAATTAATAACTGTAGGTAACAAACTCACCATTTTTGGAAGGTATTTCCCAATCTATATCATTTACCAATTGTCATTTCAATTCCTGAAAACAATCATCACATTTTTTTTCAAAATAACATTCCACCTTTTAGAGTTAAAATATTTATTGGGATAGATAACCATTAGAAATTATCAATAATCCTCCAATAATAACCTGCCAAACCAATAAAACTATGAATCTCAGTTATATTTGTAGGACTTGGTCATTCTTCAACAACTTTTGTTTTAGGAAGATCAATGGTTATACCAATTTTTTCAACAATGTGACCAAGAAAAGAAATTTTTTGTAACCAAAACAAACACTTATTGAATTTCCCAATTAGTTTATTTTGTCATACATTACAATAAAACCCATAAATGACATCAATTCTCTTATTTGGATTTAGAATAAACTGAAATATCATCATTGTACACAACAATAATATTATCCAAGAAATCACAGAAAATTGTATTCATAATATCTATGAATACATAAGGTGCATTGGTTATACCAAAAGGCATAACTAAAAATTCATAATGGCTCTATCTATTATGAAATATGGTATTTGGAGTTTCTACTTCTTTTACATTCAATCGATAGTACCCCAACCTAAAATAAATCTTCAGAAAATACTGAGCTCCCAAGAGCTAATAAAATAAATCATTGATAATAGGAACATGATACTTTTTCTTAACAGTGATGTTATTCAATACACTATAATCAATGAAAAGACCCATTGAAACCTAATTCTTTTTAACAAACAAGATTAGCTCACCCTGTGGTGATGTTCTAGGTCGAATCAAACTGTTATCTAATAATTCATGCAATTGCTGGTTCACCTTTATATGTTTTATTTGAGCCATTCAATAAAGGGGTTTGGAAATTTGCTTCACATTATGAACTAATTCAATAGTACATTTAGCTTTTCTGTCATGTATAATACCTAGAAACACATAGGATAAGACATCTAGGTACTCATTTAACACAGACACATCATTAATCAGAAATGTTCCTTTGTTTTCAACAATATTTGCAAGTTAACATTCATTTCCATATTTTACTAGTTTCTCAGCTTCATGAAATGTTATATAAAGTATGGGTTAATAAAGGTAAAAAAAAGAAAATATTTCCTAAAAAACCTCATGAGATCTATATTCAATCTTAGCATAATAATCAAAAAGAAAATTCATAGCCAAAAAAACATCAAACTCTACTAGATGCAATACAATAAGGTTTGCAGGTAGATTCTTTCCACACACAAGGACATGAAGGTTTTTATAATTTATTTTTGACTCAAAATTTTCCCAATATGTTTTTACCAAAAGATCGGGATATATATTTTGATATGGAATTCCCAATTTACTAGAAATCATATAAAAAATGAACCAATGTGTAGACAACGAATCAAACAACAAATTGGCATAATCTTAATAAAAAAACAGTTTACCTAATACTACATAATTTAATATAATAACATCTTCTGAAGTAGTTTCAAAAGATTTTACCACTCTTTTGTACTTTTATTCTGGCTTCATTCCCTTAGAAGAGTTCTTCGTTGGACACTCATTTTCATAATGACCAATTTCATTGCACTTAAAACATTTTACTAACTGTAAATCAATATTTTTCTTACCATTACCTTGTTCTTTTTTATGAAATTATGAGCATTATGTACCATTTTACCACCTTAGTACCACATAAAATATTTCAAAATACATTCCCCGACATGATTATACAACAATTTTCAAAAACTAAAATAATATGTTTATTACCATCAGACTTTTTTGAAGAGTCATTCCCTTTCGTCAACCACCTCAACCACTTATTTTGTTGTTTTTCAAAGAAGACATGATCATTGAAAAACTCCATTTACACCTTCTATAAACATCAAAAAAGTTATTATTAACCTTTTAACTCATGAGATGTGAAATCCCTTTGATACATTGTCATTAAGCTAGAGTAAAAGTGTGTGATTTTACTATCAAAATATTGTATGAAATTTGGAGAACACCTAGCCAGTAGAGTTAATGTTTCTTCATAAGAAGCCACTGAGTCATCCTCCTGCCTCAATTCAAAGAATTGTTTTTCATACTAAGACGAACCACATTAGGAAAATATTTCTAAAGAAACATATATTTGAATTCATCTCTATCAAGAGAATCAATCTCTTTACTATCCTGAATATTTTTCACCATCGACCACCACTGATCAACTTCACCATTAAAATGGTAAATAGAAAGACAAACCTTTTGATGTTCTAAACAGCCCATGATATCAAAAATCTGAACAAATTATTTTATCCACCCATCACCTAGCATAGTGTTAGATGATTCTCTGAATGATGGGGGATGTTGCCTCATGAAATGCACCACTACTAACATGTTCATCTATGGTCTATCTAGCCAATCTCGTGAATTGATACCACCAAAATTTATAGCATGAGTCAATTGATCTATCACTGCCACAAATTGTTCAGTCATGATCCCAACCATCTGAGGTTGCTAATTTAGAATGTTTTCTTCCTCCTGATGTCGTCCCAACACAGCTTCCATGTTTCCTCTACGGAAAACCTTTCTGAACACATATATTTATTAGTTGAAACAATATTGTCATCTTTAAATGCTATCATTTCAATATTAACATAAATTAATTTATGGATATTAATTTTACAATACCCTAACTCCTAAATTTATCTAAACCAACCTCTAATAGAATCTATAAGGCCACAACCACAAAACATTACATAATACTGAATTAAATAAATAATTCCCATTGATGATCTATTCAGGTTTAGGGATTTAGAGAAATAGGTAATAACTATTACATTACATCTCAAAAGATTCAAATTATACACTTTTACTCTGTTCCCATTTTTTTTAAAAAATAAAAACTCTTAAAAAATATTCATGGCTACTTTCATGTTTTAAACATCATGACTTTTCCTTGATCCCTTTCATTTCCCTATTCATGTTTATGTCATGTGAAAAGCATTTCAAAACATAGTATGAGTATAAAAATATTAGTAAGGGTTATAAAACAATGAAAGAATACATTTTTTGGTCATTACATACATAACATATATTCTTTATCATGTCTCATGAAATCATAAGATTTATGAATCATGCAGAAAAATCATAATGGTAACTTGGGGAATCTATATCATACATACATTTTAGCCATCGCAGATATGTAGGGAGTAACATTTAGAATAAAAATCATAGTATATTACTTAAATCTCTAAGGATAAATATTCATAATTACCTCCGTTACATTACCCAAATCATTGGAGAGCTATCTTGGTCTTACCTTCCCAAGGTTTATCACGGAACCACATGCATATGTAACAAGGCCCAAGAACCATAACATAATCATATCACATAAAATAAATATAAAGTAAAGATATAATTTCTATATTTCTATCACAATATATCATTCAAATATATTGACATAACAAATCCATTATCAAACCCATTTTCAATCCCAAAATATGTAACAAATTATATTTTATTTATTGACTATTTAAAAACATTACGGCTTATTAGGGATGCTAAAATATCAAATAATACACGAGATGGAGGAATGATTATTTTCACCACCTAAAGTAAAAGAAATATTATTTTTTGTCATTTAGTAAAATGACTTGTAGAAAAAGACACCATTTAAACAAAATAAAATCTCATATCTGTTTATAAAACATATAAAAAACTCATGAGGAAAACAAAATATGCCTTAGTGAAAGAAGATTGGGGTGAAGTCCCTTAACCGTTGTCTGACATGACCCGTTCATTCTTTAATCTCTTGAATATAAACTGAGGTTAATTTCGACATTCATCTAAACCTCTTCCAATTTTATCATTCCTTTTAAATCACTTATTACTATATTATAAACATTATGTTATCAATTAAGTTAATAATGGTCGTTTTGTCGATATTTGGTACTTGAGTAAAAAATGGACTTCTAATAATTAAAAGTTGTTAATGTTGTCAAATGTTCATTATATCCAGAATTATATTTATAATTTATTTATCATGTATATATTATATATCTAGTTTATACATGTATTTATAATAATACATAACAATTGGAGGTGTGAAATGAAATTCAACGGTCACGGAGATGGTAAGTCGCACATACACATGAACACTTCTATCATATCTATTTCATATTTAATAGAGTGAAAAAATAACGATATGCAGGTATATTATAATTACAGTATAATATCAAATATATAATCTCAATAACTCAATCCTTTATACATTCCACGTATGGCATGAATGAGTAATATCACTTTGAGGGGGCGGTAGTCCACACTTCCTCAAATGAAATTATCACATTTACCAATAATAGAAACCATAATAGTATCCAGTTAATGGAATACATAGAAGAATAATGAAAAAATAAACATAATGTATATCATATATAAATATAGTTCCATTATAATGGCTAACAGGTGTGGCGGTAGGAGATAACTGAACAATCATCGTTTCTTGAAGCGTTAATTTTCCTTCCATAGAAATAATATGTACTTTTCCAATTAGAAGGAGGTGTGTGTAAGTATAGTACTAATACATCTCATACAAACATCCTAGTATATTGATAATATGATTTTTGTTATTAAATAATGGAATAAAAATATTTTAGGGGTTGGAGGAGTAAAATAAAAGAAATGAATTTAAGAAAAACATTTACTATTAATTCGGGTAACACCCTTTGTTTCGAACCAAAAAGACTTCTTAAAGTGACTTATGCCTATGGGAAGTCATTTAGGTGAACGATATGGATCGCGAGAGATTATTTGGGTAGTGTGATGATGATACAATGGGCTTGGGTGATTTGAGTAATGGGTTATAGGTGAGTGATTTTTATAAGGAGGGGCACTTTTGGAAGGTGCAGAAATAATATTTTATTATATAATTATCTTAAATTAATAAAGTTCAAAAACAAATTAATGATTACTATAAGATGAATCATGGTCGAAATAGAAATATTTGATATAAATTTTATTTGTTTTTGAAATTATTTTAATCATTTTAATTTTATTTATTTAAATATTTTATTAAAGTGGTAAACAGTACATCATTATTGGGTCGTAAATAATTTTATTTATTTGATGTTTTAAAATTATAAAAAATATAATGTGATGTTGTAAATTGTTTTAACATTAAAAAGAATATTTATATTAGAAATGATACATTATATAACCCTATGTAAAAATTAATTAACTAAAAGATATTTGTTTACGTCATTTTTACCTTTACATTACGTTAATTAAAATAATCTCTCATTAAAACTCTATAGTGGCTCCATGGGGTCCCAAATAAGACCAAAGGATTCATTTGGTCAACCATGAATCATCCATTCTAATTGGGTCAAGTGTGAAGGTAATTTTGTATTATTATGATATTCTTTTTACCTTGAATTACACTATTTACCTTTAACCGCTGTAAATAAAAGTCAAAAGTTACTAATAACTAAAAATTATTTTCATCTTATTAAAAATTTATTTACGTAATAATAAAACCATGTATGTAAAATATTTGAAATTAAATTCATAGAAGTAGTAACATTTAATTTAAATGTAAATGTTAGTTTTTAACTACAACTTAGTCATTTCACTATTCATAAAAAAATTTATATTTTTCAGAAAAATACCAAAAATTATTCCAAGGAAATATTTAATATTCTAGAATTTAAAAATAATATCTATTTTACCAAATTCATTAAATATAATATTCAATAATTAATTCTCACTATCACAATAAAAATCGTGTTTTTAAGAAATAATAACAACCAAAAGATTGACACTTGTTTATGTCAAATTTCAAATTGAAACTACTTCCAGTGACCAACATTAGATTAAATGTTCAAAATATAATCTAATTAAACATTAAAATAAATTAAAAATATAATCTAACCATATAAATAAATTATATTAAATAAAAGTTTTGAATTTAAATAAATTATTTTTCACTATTCATTATAATTTGAATTATATCAGAAAAATACCTAAATTTTACCCAAAGTGAATTTTGATGTCCCGATTGTAAAAAAAAATTATTTGGACAAATGTAACATATAAAAAGACCAATACTAGATATAAAGAAGGTTCGCTGCCAAAATTCGGGAAATTGACCTTTTAATGAATATTAGAGTATTAATGCTTAAAATTACAATAATTCGAATTAGAAGCCACTAACATTTATTGGTTAATGTGAAAAACATTTAATAAACATGTATAATCATATTGTATTTAGTTTTTTTTCATTCCCTCCATTATAACAGCTAGGTGATAACTACCATTTAAAATAATAATATTATATTATAATTTTTTTAGCATTATTCAGCCTCATGTGCAACGTAAGATTTCAATGGAACCTGTTATTGTGTATCGAGTACGCAATCGAAAATAGCATCCCTTTTAAAGTAAAATTAACAATTAATTTAGAAATTTTAATAATTATTAAAATGTATTATTCTTTATTTACTTTGGATGTTACATAACATAATTAAATTCATTATATATATATTCTCAAAAGGGATGTATCTACACGATAATAAAGATACTACTGTTGAACTGGCATATATTTCCTAGAAATACAAAGGCAGATTAGAAATATGTTACCATAAGTCCAGCTTTTTTCACACATTCTCAAATACCATGTATTATAAATAAATGTTTAATATAAAAAAATTACCAAACCATACATTAATATATATCACACCATATATAGAGTTTTATTGTATTCTGATACAAGGATGTAATATATTTTTTATGAATATTCATTACATTATAAATACCCATGCCTTAAGACTCTAATATATTAGTTCCTTTGGAAATGTGAAACACAATCACAAAATCTATTGAATAGTCTTAAATATTTCCAACAAATATATTCACACATTTTACATTTCATAGACATATCTTATAAATAATTTCAACATATCCTATGGAAAGGAAATAAAATAAATGTTGATCTCATATGATCATTAAGGGTAAATGAAAGAGGTAAAAATCCATGATCATTAAAAAATCATTAGATAATCAAAATGGTATATGAAAATTATCATTTCTTGTAATGATTATACCCAACCAGTCATAGAACATAATCAAGATTCATGGAATAATTATTTGTGTTTTATAACACATAAATGATAAAAAATTCAAACAATATGATCCGTGAAAGCATAACATTATCCTAAGAAATATATTTTATGAAAGCACATATGCATAGAAAATATTATTTCAAGGTATTCAACCAATACATTCATAACTGGTCTTTCCTGGGATAATGAAAAATATACATACTTTAGTCTTGGGATGGACTCATGTGAACTATCGATAAATATTGGATAAACCAACCACATACCCTGATTTTAGTAGGATTCAACGCATGGAGGGGACACACCACCACACCCAATGGTAGACCATTCCTCATAGTAGAATGGGTTCACTCCCAAAACCATCATATTGGACAAAGACTGTAACTAATACATGTTCACTCCCCATTACAACCCTATAATACTAAACATGGTTCACATCACATTACATTCATTAATATATCATTATATATAAATCCATACCCAATAAATCATATGGAAAAATAGGACCCATATATAACATAGTGTAAACCGAATTTATGTTTTATATAAGACAATAAACATTTATCATATAATACAGAATGAAATAAAATGGGTCTTGATAAAAATACATCATATCATAATCTATGGAGATGAGAAATATTTCAAAATCATTTAATAATAGAATAACACATGTAAGTAATTGAGTTTTATGATAATTTTATCATTGTATAACCAAGGGAAAAGAAATTTGATTCATAAAAAACATTCTGTCAAAACATAAACCATTCAGAGAAGGAATATGAATCGTCTCCTAGAAACATCATAAAATTAAGGAATGGGTATACTAATAGATGTCAGATTGAATGGAAAAAAACTTTTAATGATCATTTAGTACATTTACTAAGGAAATTAAACTTGTTTGTCTGAAAAAATATCTTCACAACATAAACAAAATTTGAAAACATTATTATTTACAAGTACAGAATAAAACAAATAAAGGGAGACATATAAATAATTTAAATTTATTTTTAAATATAAGTAATTATAAAAAGAAATATTTCTAACTGAGATGAAAATTTCATCTAAAAATATCCATTAAAACATTTTATAAATAGTTGTTTTGGAAGAAAAAACATTTCTAATAGAAGAATGAAATAAGAATGGATTTTCTTAAAAACATTTTATTATTTTTCATAGTTACCTTTAGGGGGAAAAATCATTCCATTAATAAAATATATCATGAATTAAAATAGGATAATAAAATATATGATACTTATTTAGAGGTAAATATTTATATTTCTATATTAATGACATGATCGTAAAAAAAAATTAATGACTAATGAGTTTGTAACATAAAATCTTTACAATGTTAGTATCATTTAAATGAAGACCCCAAAAGTAATAACACCCAATGAAACATAAAATATCATGAGGATAAATAAATTCTTTATATTACTCATAAATTTGTTTATATATACACCTGATGAAGTTATATAGGTTTATTACATAATGTATGACCCAAAAAAAGTAAATAGAGAAAACAATCGTATTATTATTTAGTGAACATTCGAATGGTAAACCACATGAAATTGAGATTCTAAAATGGATATATAAATACCAAAAATATTATGGATAATAATCCTAAACTAAAATCTTGGGTACTAAATACCCCATTAAAAAGAAACACATGATAAATATGTCTTGTGTCTCACATATATTAATCTTTAGATGAAAATCGCTTATATATTTGGTAACTATGTTACCACAAACCCCATATAAAAGTGATAATAATATTTATTGGTAAAAATATTATATTTTAGTAAAATAAAAATGAAAATATTAATTCATTGGAATTATATAGAAAAAATAATAGAAATATTTGGGGAATATGACATGTGTCTCAAGAATGTAAAAATGTGAGATTGAAATCTCATATCGATGTTTTAATTTTTTATGTATAACCCCAATAATAAAGTCACCGTAAAAATGGAAATGTAAACCAAAATAAAATTTGGTAGAATGAAAACTATAAAAATTATTTAGAATTATAAACACCACATAATATAAATAGGTACTTAATATAAAATTTGTCACTCAAATGTAAAATATTAAACAAAAATCCATTTCTTTATTAATTGACCACCATTGTACATATTCAAAAATTTCTTACACTAAATCAATGTTTATTATATATTTTTTAATTAAAAATATTTACATATATCATAAGATATACTGTATTCTAATGTTATTTTAATAACTTTTTACTACCAATCCCTTGTTATATTCATGTTTTCGATAATAACCAAAATGTTTTTCATATATTTTTTGATTTTTTAAATTATTGTCCCTCATTCATTAAAAATTATTACATAATATCCATAATGATAACAATGATTTAAATATCATATTTATTCATTTTATATTTATTTATAGTAATCCATAAAATTTAGTCATAGACAATGAAATACATTATTTATTGAGACTGTACGTTGTACGTACACATGAACACAATTTTAAATTTTTTGAAATTTGTTGAAATAATAAAAATTCAATGATATATAATATAATTATAGATTCTTAAATATTTAATATAAATGAAATAATAATAATTTTTTAAATTAATCCATTATTCAATCCATGTATAGCCAGAATTCATAATATCACATCGTGAGAAATTAGTTTTTCGAACATACAAACTATATTATTATATTTGAAAGAATGGTGTTGTGTGTGATATCAAAATTTGATAATATAAAAATTAAAAATATAATATATATTATATATATAAAATTACTCTATAATTATGTATAAATAAAAGATGTGGTATTAAAAAATGGAAATCATTGGTTTATTAGGCGTTAGTCATTCATAAATAAAAATGATGAGTTTGAAACCCATTTAATTAATATGTGTGATGTAATGTTATATAACCATAGAATAAAAAATTTCAATATATATAATACAATTTTTTTTATATATTCATGGTATAATAATAATAAAATAGTTTATCAAAGGAAATAAATTTAAAATGCTCATTTAGGAATGTTACCACTTCATTGGGTATCCTCCGTAGGATTTCATTAAATCTTTGATTGGTTGGATTAATATCCAAACCCAGAATACAAAAATATTAGAGGGATTTTAGGATTTTACTTGGTCATTTATTATATTAAACAAAGTGGTTTTAATGTGTGATGGTGGGATTAGAGTTGGTGGCCTTTTATAAGTCTAGGAGATGAAACCCATGGTATTTTTTTGAAAAGAATCAAGTGATGGCATATTTTTCACATGATTGAAGATTTTAAAATCTATAAAATTATATAATTAGACATTATATAATGTAAATATAGAATATAAATATTTATAAATGTGTATAGTTAAATTTTACCACTATAATTTTAATTTAATACCTTACTAAATCCATTTTAACCAAAACCACACTAATTAATTTTTTTCTTTATTCACAATTAATTTTGGAAAAAAACTAAATTTGAAATATTATAAATTATAAATTTTTCTATTTCAAAATTTGTCTCATATATTTTAAAATTACATTAATATATAGTGAGAATAGTAATTTAAAATTAATCCAACATACATGATGATATAGAGGGGTTTTATTTATAATATTATCAAATGTTTTGATAGGTATTTTATATAAAATTAGAAATTAAACTAATTCAAATGACCCAATTTGTGTTAATAATTGTATAATAGAACTAATTATACATTTAATCCAATTAAAAATTTAAATTTTATTCACAAATAATATAAATGAAAAATTATTTACCACTAAAATGAATCATTCTCATTATTAATCAATAATTAAAAATATCAGAAAATACATATAAAACCACTTTAAGATATTATTTATAGGATTATTTAAAACTTTTATTTTCTTTTTTAAAAATAAAATTTCTAAATTTTTAAATAAATCGTACTAAAACATGTGCACCCCAAAATCTCCACAATGATGATTTGTTGGAATATATTATTTTTAAGTGGGAAATTGGATTTATTATTATTTTAGGTATAGAAAATACATAAAATTAATGTTAGGCATTTAATTGCATATATTATATATTAATTTCTTTAAAATCATAAAACAGAAGTGGTATTTTTAATTTATTTTTTATAAAATGTGTTTGGTCATAGAAAAAAAGTTTTCCTAGAAAATAATTTCATTATTATAAAAAGGTTTTTATTTTTATTTTAAATTAACGATCCATAAATGAATTAAACATATATATACTTGAAAAAAATTCCATAATTTTGTTAAACATATTCACAACCACCATTTGAATATCTATAATTTAACATTCATTATTATATTTTAGTTATATGGAATGTTTTATATATACTCAGTGGTGTATATAATGCATGATAAAATTTTTATATTTTGTAATAAAAGAACAAATTATTGTTTAATATAGCTCATGCTAAACTTACTGTTACATGAAACATAATAAAAATCAGTATTGTTCTTTCAAAAAATTATGTAAACGTCAAATTTATTTGAAAAAATACACTTGGATACACATGATACCCCCCATAAAAATAATTTCGATATAAAAAATTTGTCTTTGTCATCAAAAGT
Source organism: Viscum album (assembly GCA_963277665.1). Lineage (NCBI taxonomy): Eukaryota > Viridiplantae > Streptophyta > Magnoliopsida > Santalales > Viscaceae > Viscum > Viscum album. The sequence goes on along the minus strand of OY728140.1, from coordinate 2,100,359,483 downwards.
ATGATATTTAAAAAAAATTTATATATAACAACATTTTATAAATTAGTAAAAAAATATTCCATAAAGAAAGTAAACATGGAAACATAATGGTTACCCAAAATAACTCATATCAACTTATATATATGAGAACATAGGTGGTATGTGAATATTTGGAAATGGAATAATTTAATAAATGATTAAATAGAATTATAAATATCATTAATCACAATAATGCTGGTGATCTAAAGAGTTAAAACCTCCACAAAATAATAAACAAAAATTACATGAAAAACATTTGATTATATTAAAAAACAATGATAAAAAGATAAAATTTTATTCTAAGATCATTTTATTAAATTATAATAACTTTCAAACATATATATACTCACTTGATTTCAATAGATTTTATAATCATAATCTCACCATTCAATAACACCTTAATCAATTACACATTATCAATTATTCTAATAAATGAGTGTGATTTTGTAACATCTGAAACCATAAGAGATAAATATATCCATAAATATAATGATATGTTATTCCATATATCATTTCCTTTTAAAATTTAAAAATTCTTATAAAAATTTATTCGTCAATCAGTATTTAGTAAAATAATAAATTTATATCTAAATCCCCAATGAATGCTTGGATTATAACATTTTCTAAATTGTAAACAATTTGAACCTAAAATAATAATAAAATACCCAACTATTGTAAGATGGGAACAAAAAATATAGAATTAATATATCATTATTAATCAAAATAGATTAAAAGGATTCATAATTATCACATGTTAAACATGTTTATATTTCCATCATCTATTCTCTTGAAACAAGAATTTCCATAAAACATCATTGAAAACATTAATTCATTACCATTATTTGAATAAAATAATATATTGTTTTATATATTCCAAAGATAAAATAATGTTGTAGTATCCATTAATGATAACATAAACTAGTTTTTCCACAAATCCATTATCAGTTTAGAGGTCACCAATATTGTCAAATTTCCATTATCCAAATCAATCATCTCATTATACCAACATCATTATATCATCTTCTAGAATATATTAAGGGTTACATGTCCATTAATAATTTAATTTAAATCAATATCACTGTGATATGAAGTAAATATTCTTAGTTATCAATAGTATTTGACATATTATCTGAAATATTTAATAAAAATAATATTCTAAAAAATACATTTAGATTTCATGATTTCTAATCAATGAGGTACAACAAAAAAATAATTCTCCATAATTCATTTACGAACCATTAAATATTATTTATTCTCTTCTTCTATAATACCTCTTTTCTTTCATATAGAATCTCTTGTCATTTTATTAAAATAAATATAACAATTACACAAACAAACATGAATATTTTATTTATGAGATTTCCCATTAGCAAAAATATTTTTATAATTTCAAAAAATCAAATATTTATTTAATTAAAAATACTATGACTTCCTAGGGATACAAATATTAGAATCCATTGAGTTAATTTAACAATTAGTTTTACCTTACAAATTACATTCATTGTATAATTTTTTTTAAAATCAAATCATCTTCCCGGTCCTCTAAGTCATTTCCATGGTTGATTATTTCCACATTATCAACAGAAAGTAACATGAAACTTATTTACGTATATGGTAAAAATCACTAAAACTCTCAGTTTACACTTTCAATCTATACATTGGTGAGTCTAAAAGTTAGTTAAGGTACTTGTTTTTAATCCTGCTCTATGAAAACTAATAAAGGATTATCACAATTTCATCTACCCCAATTCTAATCCCATTTTTATTATTATCATCAAATTCTCCATAATAGTTAATGTTAACACACTTCTATATAGTTATTACTATTGAATATAACTAAAAATAATTTTTCAAGAAACAAAAATCATAATAGAAAATGATATCATAGGAAAAATATTATTGGAGGTATAAAACAGGGAACCATTTTTAAATCTATAACACTATTGGTTCATCTTAGGTCATTCATAATCATAAATTATTAAAATAATTCATTTTATTCTATTTGTAGATTTTGAATTTCCAAAAATTATCCCATGTGTGTGTCAGACCTACTTTTATTGAAGCCATTTTCCATGCACTTAATCCTGATTGGGTATATATCAATATAATGTTTTCAGGGTTGTTACCCCAAGAAAAATCATTTCCAGAGACACATCCACATATAGTATCATGATAGGGATGAAATTTCATGCAAACCCCTCAATATATACTTTTCGAAAATTCATGGAAATTTTCAAATACTCTCAGTCATCCATATACTTATCCATAGGTTAATCAATATACATATATTAGAAATATATCTAGGTATCTCCCTAGTGTTTTCTCAGCCTTGTTTTGAATGGATGGAAAAAAATTCTCTGACACCAACTATATCAATCCATGTTTTTCAGATATGTATATTAAATATTTTTAAATGAATATTAATTAAATAATAAAATCAAACTCTGTAGGACTATAAATGATTAGTGCATTTTGGAGGCACAAACCACAGTATTATAATCTAGGAAACTATATTCAATGTTTCCAAAAATTATTTTACCATTTAGTAAACTCCATATAAATATCCTATATAAAACCTCTCATAATAACATGGGTAATAGATGAATAAGAAAGGATGAATGTAGATTCTTAGTAAGGGAAATAAAAGAGGTATGAACCTTTGATCATATAAAATAAAAATATAATAAAATGTGTACATGATAATGATTATAACATAGAAAGTTCATTCCCAACCATTCATATATCATAAAAAAGAGTCATTAAGTAAATATTGGTAGTTTATAAGGAATTATTCATGATGGAATAAATAAACATGATCAATGATAGAATAATTGGAAAATGAAATAAACTTCTGTCATATATCAGAACATATAAAATCAGAGTTAATTTTATGAACCATGACATTCAAAACATGTTAGGATTGTGTTATCCAAATGAGTACCATATTCATGTATGAGATTTCCTCTAGTGTACCATATTTTGTGCAAAGGTTGACTAACTATGTTCCCTTATTTTAGGTGGATTATGTTTCTATGCGGGACACATAACCACCCATACTAGAATATCATTCCTCGTAGTGTAAGGTGTTCACTCCCCAAACCATCATTATGGATAAATTCTCTTACAAAATAATGTTAACTCCACGTTATACCCATTTTTTACAAAATTGGTTTCATGTACCATTTTTTTACAACCTATATCATGATATAAAAATATTTATCCACTAAATTAGAGGCATATATTGGCCCCACCCATCATAAAATTAAAACCAAAATTTATATGTTCCACCACATTATAATCATTATTCATATCATAAACAATTATATGAAATGTGTATCAAAAAAACTTCATCAAATCATAACCTATGGAAAATAGATATATTTAATAAAAACATCATTACATAATAACCCATTAAAGAAATGGGTTTTATAATCATTTTATTGTGGTATAACCTAAAACATGAAAATAGGTTTCATAAACATCATGTGATCAAAGCCTAAACCATTCAAGGAATGAATATGAATGGTATTCATGGGTCATATGCATAGTAAAGAATTTGTAACAAAGAGGATGTAATATTAGATATACAATTAATTTTAATGGTAATTTAAAACAATTCCTAAAGAAAATATACTTCCCACTTTGGAAAGTATTTTTTGTATCATAAAACCATGCAAAAAAAATTATTGAAATCCTATAGAGGAATCATACAATTTTTTTAAAAAAATTAAAATAATTTATTTTGTTAAAAGAATTAATTTAAAATTATCTTAAAATAAAATTTAAAAAACCATTAACAACATATTTATAAAACATTGTTGTGCATGAAAAATGATTGCCAATGAAGGGAACAATAATGATGGATTTTATTAAAAACATTTAATTATTTATCCTATTTAAGAATTTGTGGATGATTTATACAATTACATTAAGATATTCCAGGATCTATCATTGTTGGGGATTGTTGAAATGGAAGATGGTTCCTATCTGTAAGGGATACTATCACATAATTATTAACTCTCAAGAGGAAATTGACCAATTATGTAGATCTTAAAACATTCAAATCAATCGTGGATTACATGTAATTTCTTATTGGGAGGTCACTTTTAATCCTCACTTGCACAAGAACTCAATTGCACAGATCCGGGTTAGACTCCATGAACATAATTGGTTTTTTTGCATCCAAAAATCATAAATGACGTTGTTTCATGCATTAGAGTCCCTATCAAAATTGATCATAGGACATTAAATGCAGAGTTAGGTTTATATGCTAGAGTCATGGTTGAAGTAAACCTTGACTCAAATCTCCCTGATGTCATCAGTTTTGGTGCTCCAGATTACAAAACTGTCATTAGGATTGATTATGAGAAAAAAAACCCCATCATTTTAGTTTTGTAAAAACATAGGTCATAACATTTGAAATTATAGAGTGTTTAAGAATCAAATGTATCCCCCACTTGCTAGTGACAGGAAGGATGTCTGATATAATAAATAAGATAAATCACAATAGGACATTCCTAAGACCTCTATGAATAAAATAGGAGGTTTGGGTCAAAAAAGACAACAGTTTTTCACCATTAGAAGGTATATCGTGAGGTGATGTTGTGGATGAGGAGGAATCCCTCCTCACTGATTCCATCACAGTAAGTGATATTGAAGAGATGGTCTTTGAGGTCCTGAATGCTCATGAGGCAAATAATAAAAATGTCAATAAGGCCACTCCATCTTCTAACCAGTCCTTGAATTTTTATGAAATTGTTTCATGTAAAACATCCAACAAAGAAATTGATTGCAATATTAAGGTGGTTTCTAATCCTGTCAACCCGGTTGATGCAAACAATAATATTTACTCTCCCAAGGATGTAAACTTTGGAAGAAAGAGCACTTTGGCTGAAAATACTCCTATTAAACCTGACAATGGCCTGTTAAGTACACTGAAACCTCAATATGTGACTGACTCACTCATTTTGGCTGGAACAACACCTCTCAATTCCTGTCCTTCTGAAGTTACCAATTCGTTTCCAGTTCAGGGTAACAGTTCTATGAATGCTGAAACTGGTACCCTTAATCTTCCTCTCCCTGCACCATTTAGCACTAAATTCACAAATAATGAGATGTCAATGCAAACTGATACTGATAAATCTATTTCTACTGAAATAGAAAAATGTAACACTGTATCATTACCAAATGATGTTACTGTCAATACTGATTCTATTGTAATTTCCTTCCAAACTGTCACAGAGTAATATGATTTTCCTACAACAAGAAAATATGCTCTTTATGCTTTAGATAAAAGTACTATCATTTTACATGATTCTTCTACTGATAAATCTACTTCCCTTGAATTTGATAAAAGCTTTGATTCAAATCAGAATGTGTCTAACTGTATCTCAACTTCTGGTTCTATAGTTATCTTACATAATACACCTAATAAATTGAATGCTTCAGCCCTGGAAATCTCTTTCATCTCAGACCCTTCTTCCTCTATCCAAGTTCCTGCTTTAGCAGCTACTCCATACTTGGTTTTAGAACAGAATAATAACATGATATTTTCACCTTTCCCAAATAGGGATGACATTACATCTATTCATACATAGGACAGTCTTTTGAATCCTCCATCACCTATTATTTCTCCTGCCCCTGTGTAGATTTTAAGCACTAGAGTAAGCAAGAATACTCCTACTTTCTCTAATGTTAACCCTCTTTTCAAAAAAACCAAAACCAAACTCCACTCAGGATGTAAGAAGATCAGAGAGGAATAAATGTTCTAAAAATTAGAAAAAAGGTGGTTCTAACCCAAAACACGAGTAAAATGAATCTTCTCTCTTGGAATTTTCAACGTGTCGCTAACTCTAGCACTTTAATTTTTCTGAAAATATTTTTTTCAACAAATAAACCCAAATTTTTTTCTATCTCAGATCCTTAAGCCAACTTAACCAATAATCATTTGAACATATGCTCTCTTAATTAAAACATCAGGGGATCTTGAAAAAATATCCATTCGATTGACTTTATGTGGATTTTCTTCCACACCTCTTTATAATAAATTAATATCATCAAAAGTTCTGAGCAGCAATTGAATTGTGAATTATTTTGGGAAGGCAATAATACTTTCTGCATGATGATATATGCCAATAATAGATATCGAGAAAGAAGAACCCTCTAGAAATACAACTTTGTTTGGGATAAAAAAAATTATGACCCTTGGGTTGTAATGAGAGACTTTAATGCCATTATAAACTCCAGTGAGAAAATGGGTCCCTCTCACACATCAATATCCTCAAGAGAGTTTAAGACCACTATGGATGATAACAATATTGTGGAAATCAACCTTACTGGTGCAAAATACACATGGTATAGAAGTAATTATAGTAATATTATAGCTAGTAAATTGGAAAGAGCCTTTGTGAATATAGAGATGTTTGATAAATGGGAAAATGTATCTAGGATTACCATCCCTAGATTAAACTCCGGTCACCATCCTATTTTGGTCAGTTTTATTTCTAACAACCATAAACCTATCCTGCCTTTTAGACTCAACAATTCTTGGTCTACGGATGCTGACTGTGTTTCCTACATCAAAACTATTTGGGATAATATAAACCATCAACATGATACCTTTCATGTATCCTCAAACTTAATACATTAATGCAAGCCCTCAATGTCCGGTGTAGATCTAAAAATAATCAAATTGATGCTGATATTTCATCACTAGAAGAGGATCTGGTTCAATTTCAAACTCAGAATAATAATTCCAATTTTACTTTTGTTACTCAAACTGAAATAAACATTTCTCTAAAACATAACTCTTTGGTCATATTCAAAGAGAATATGCATAAAAAGATTTTTAAGACTAAATGGCTCTTTGAAGGTGACAGAAACACTAAATTCTATAAAGAACTTTAAAGAGTTAGGAAATCCTCTCAACCTCTTAACAAACTCTTACATGATGATCAACTCCTTGACTCTAAAGAAGCTATTTCCAACCATGTTGTTTCTTATTTCCATAACATAATCAATGGACCAGATCTTAACATTGATCTTAAACCTGATATCATTCCTCATATGGTTGATGAGAAAGAAAACATGTCTCTTTTAAACATCCCTTTGGATCCTGTAATTAGACATACAGTTTTTTCTCTAAAACCTGACAGTGCCCCTGGACTGGATGGTTTAAATAAAGGTTTCTTTCAACGCCCATGGGAGGTCATTCATTTGGATGTTTTCAAGATTATGAGGTCCTTATTCACCATTACATTTCTCTATAATGGACTTAATTCACAATTTATTACAATAATTCCCAAAAATGACAATGCCTCTGAGATTCCCCAATTTCGACCTATTTCCCTAATAAACACACTTTACAAAATCATTACCAGAATAATTGATAATAGGATTAATCCTATATGAAAAAAATCGTTTCATGGAATCAATTTGGTTTCATAAAAGGTCGGTCTATTCAGGACTGCATTTTCCTTGCCTCTAAATTCACTAACACTCTTATCAAAACCATGAGGGTTGGAAATATTTCCATCAAACTCGATATTAGAAAATCTTTTGACACAAATGATTGGAGTTTCATTTTCAATGTCTTAAAAAGTTTTCGATTCAATGATACCTTTTTCATGAGGATCCAAACCTTGTTTAAATATGCTTCAATTCACACTTTGGATTATGGTACCCCAAAGGCTACTTCAAATGTACAAAGGGTGTCAGACAAGGAGACCATCACTCACTAATCCTCTTTGTTATTGCTGAGGATTATCTCAGTAGACTCATCACACTACTTTTCATTCAAAATAAACAGAAACCCATCCAGGCTTCCAAAAATCTTAAGGTCCCTACCCACCTATTATATGCTGATGACATCATCTTGTCTATACAAGGTGATCAAAAGAATATTTAGGTGCTTGAAAGCACTATTAGTCATTACGAGGAGGTTTCAGGTCAAGCTATTTCCTGGAACAAATCACATATTTTCTTTCAAAAAAATTTATCCCTTTAAAGGAAATCCATTATCACTACTAATCTTGGGGTCAAAGAGGGTTTCTTCCCATTCACCTTTCCAGGGGTTATTATATTTTATGGAAGACCTATATCATCCAATTTCACCAGCATTATTGATCAAAGCATCAGTGAGCTCTCTTCTTAGAGAGGAAAGTCCCTCTCCATGGATGGTAGAATTTTTCTCTTAAAATCAACTAATTTCTCCAAGATGGTCTACTCTCTCATGATCTATAGGTGGACTATGGAATCATTTAAAAAAATCAATACTTACATCAAGAACATCATTTGTATGATAAATATTTTTGAAAGGAAACTTGTCATAATCCCTTTGAAGACCTTTTGGAAGCCCTTAGATAGGGGGTGTTTTGGTATTAAAAATGTAAAAATTTTCAATGATGCCCTTCAGGATAAACATACATGGAGATTAATCAATAATAGATCTAATCCTCTTGATTTTCTCAAACACAGATTCCAAAATAAACTTAAGAAGGGAAATATTAATTATATCACCTCCTCGATTTTTCCCTCCATTAGGCACTCATTTCGTAACATTATAGAAAACTCTAGATGGATGGTTAGGGCTGACTCCGACATAAATTTCTTGATAGATAATTGGACTAGTACCCCTTTAATTTCCATTATTCATCATAATAATACCCCTGAGAACACTAGTTACACCATAAAGGATGTTCTTCAATCTCATAGGAATGAACTCCCAGACAATATTGTTCAAATCATCGACAATTACCCTTATACTATCTCTGATGATTTACTTGTCTCGGAGCCTTCCCCAAATGAAATTCTCAACTACAAAAATTTCTACCCACATAATTTCTATTCCACCAAATCCAAAAATCAAAGGTTAAATAATTTTTAACAAACTCTTGATCAAACCTATAATACTGACTATTATTTCACGTATTTCTCATAATAGATTTCCCACTGAGCCTTCAAAATTTTTGTATTCAACTTTGTTCTAGGTTTCATCTATGAAACCAACATAGAGAAGATACTAAACATATTTTCTTATCATGTGATATATCCTCTACTTTACGGAATTATATCTTTGACATCTTTAACTATAGATGGTTTATAACTGACTCAATCAGTTCTCTTTTAAAGAAATGTGTTGGTCAGAATGCTCCTCCGCAAATCAAAAACAACTTCCTCTCTGCCATTTATGAGATCCTACATTTGATCTTGTATGATATAAATGATATAATTTATAATAAATGCTCATTAAATATAAATGCAAGAAAATAACAGGTTCTCATTATACTCAGTGAGGCTACTTCGATCCAAAAAATCCACTAAAACAACTCTGTTGTAGACTGGGAGATATTGTGAAAAATCTGGGTCGATAACATCAATCAACAACCCAAACGTACCATTAAGTATTATGGCAGGCTCTTATGCCATGATGGATAAATGTGAAAGTTTATTGTGCATCAAAGGGAAACCCCAGGCCTACAGGATTCGGGGTGATTTTCAGAGATTCTTTTGGTCAGTTCCACAGTTCTCTCTTTGGAAAATGTGGTATAGATTCCTCATTGATGCAGAAATTATTGGTGTCATTCATGGCATCAATTTTTCCCTTCAAAAAGAAAGTAGAAAACTCTGGATCGAAAGAGAATCAACCACCATTGTTCTGGTAATCTGTATTGGGGTGATTCACCTGGCCTGGCCCCTCACTACGCATTGAATGAAATGTATGAATTCTCCCCCAGAGATTGATTACATCGCCACCCATGCCTTCCGAGAAGCGAACATTGTTTCTAATTATCTTGAGAAGAAGGGAATTAACCAGGATATGACTTGGCTAGAAAATATTCCTCCTGATTTATTCCATCTTTTTGACAAGGATTGTAAAAAACAGCCTCATTTTCGTCTCCTGTAACCCTATTGCTGTTTTTTATATTAAAAAAATTTTTCTTTGATATTTGACCAAGGAAAAACCTTCTTAAAATAAATTAAAATATCAAGAAAAATTATAGCATAATAAAATTAAATATATTTATTCATAGGTAGATCATGATATTTCATCATTGGTGACCTGATAGAAACAGTCATTATGACTGATGTCATTGTAACAAATAAACATTACAACTTTGGTAACATTGAGTAATAAGACCACTAAATGAGAAAAATAAAATGAAACATAGAATATCATGAGGATGAATAAAATTATGAAGATACTTTTTAAGTGGGATTTTATTGACTTTGTTAAATAAAATGGACACAATTTATCATACTTCTCAAATAAGGCCAATTGAGACAAAAATACCTTAAACATTGGTTAACTTTTGAGCCATATAATTTATAAAAGAGACAACCTAAAATGGATATATAAGTACCTATAAATTTAAATATAATAATCACATATTGAATTCATGGGAAACATATAAACCATGTAAATTAACCATAATATGAAAATAGACTATGTGATATTGAAAATAAAACGACATGAAAATCCCTTAGTAATTTTTTAACTTTTGATCAAAAAAACCCTAATAAAGAAATAATAAAATATATATTTGAACCCAAATAAATTTATGTCTAATAATTAAAATATAAATTAATTTTTTTTATATAATCCACACAAAATAAGAAGTTGGTGAAAATGAAATGTATCTCATAGAAGTGACATGTCTCACAAAAACCCCGGACCTATTTGTTAAATTTTGAACCATATACCACATGATTGAGAGATATTACAATGGATAAGTAAGACAAAAGTGTTTTAATTGTATTAATAATAATATAAAATCATTTTAAGTACATATACAAAATAAGATATATAGCCTATGAATATGACATGCGTCTCACTGAAGTACAATGTGATATAGAAAAACCTTACCAACAGTCTTAACAACCATCGTACCCATTAAAAACTCATTTAAAATAAACATAATATTATAATAATTATAATAATGAAAAATACGAACATATATAATAATATTAATGGCTTTATTATTCCATTTTTTTCATATTTTTTTACAATTCTATGTTAATGTCATGTTTGATGTAATAATAGCTTTGTATTTCGTATATGTTTTTAATTTTTATACTTAAATGTAATATAAAATTTATCATTGTTACATAATATTAAAAATGATATAAGATGATTAAAATTAATATATATTCATAATTATTTTTTTATAGTAATCTGTAATATTTTGTTATATGAAAAGAAATAAAACATTTAGGGAGAGGGTTGGTCATACGTACAGATGAATGATGTTTTTTCAATTTCATGTTGCATTGAAAGAAACAATCATAAATGAAATATATTATCATTATATAATAATATTAATTAAATATATAAAATATTATATTAGAAACATCATTAATGCAATCCACGTATATAATAAACAAAACACATGACTTTGCATGGTGGTAGTTAGTCGTACATACGATTGGTGTTATCGTATTCCGAAATAATAGAGCGAATGAATGTACGTGTGATATAAAAATTAAAAAATTAAAAAAATATCAAAAATAAAAAATATCATTTTAAAAATTTAAATCCGTAATTATGACATTCCCTTATAGGTGGTAATAAAGAAACAAATTACTTCAGTTTGGGTGGAGATAGCCAGCTATACCTATGAACTATTAGTTAAAAACACATTTGGGGGAAGTGTGTTTGGTTATAGGTTGTAAAATAAAATTAAAAAAATTATAGTATAAATAAGATACATAAGAAACTATATAATTTTCTTTAGTTTTTTTGATAAATTTACACTTCATCACATACTCAATGAAAAGAATATGAATATTATTTTATTACCGGATCCACTTCTGGATCATATGAACCATGAAATAATGATAAGGCATTCAATAAATATTTTTTTATAAAAAAAAATTAATATTTGGAACAATTGACCCAATAAAATACAAATTACATCTTAATCCATTACCTGTATATTTAGAAATAAGAATCATCTTATCCTAAATGAAATTTAAATGAATATATTTTCAAATCAAGGTCAGTAAATTTCCAAAATAAACATATCACTATCCCCACAATGGACATGAAGGGGTTTGTAATATCCCACAACTATCATGTGAAAAAATTGATCATATATTTTCTTGAAACAATGTCATATAAGGAATTAAATTAAACCATAATGTAATCATACCTTCTACCAAGAATTAACTCATTCATCATTAATTAATTAAATTTAGAGAGTATTAAATATATTCTATAAATAAAAATCTGTAGTAAACTAAAACAATGATTCCATAAAAATCTATTTCATAAAATCATTAATCAATTTCAAGGTAATAAAAAATATCAATATTATTTTATTCATATAAATCCCCTATTTATTTGAAATAAAAACTATTCATTTATAATCATAATGATATAAAATGTTTTCTTACCATATTCAAAATATCAAATTTCTATTAAAGAACTTTTAAAAGCCAATGGTACTATTAATATATTAATTTAAATACTTAATGAAATTTTTTTTTGGAACAACCTGCTGATGTTTTCAGATTCATTTATCCAAAATAAATATCCGAATACACAAACAAATCAATCACTCCAATTCAATTTTATAACATTAATATTGAATTATCATCTTATTCATTAAAACTAATTTCTATTCAAATTTTCATGTAGTACCTTAATCATCAGAAAGATAAAAATTTCATATAAATACATTTCTATTATATTATTAATATATCACTTTAGGATGCCCATTTATGGAATTCTTATTGTTAACATGTTTTAATCATTTATCAATAGATGAAATCATTGGGATACTATTACTCTAACCCATTATGATAATCGAAAATTTAATTATTCCCCTATAAATACATGATTTCTGTAATATGTTCCCAGAGTAAAAATATATTTAAATTTATTCAATAAAAACCCTTGGGAGATCTTTCCAAAATTCAAAACATTTAGAAAAGTAAATCGGGTTTCCCTTGTTGTCTCCAAAACAAGATATCTCAACAAACTCAATACCCCTTTTAATTAGCGAGATTGAGAGTTGGATGAGGTTGATTTTTTTCTTTATATAGCATTATAAATGATTTGGAACTACTAAAATAACATTCACAATTGATACCATTCCATTATTTTCACATTAATACATTTTCTATCATATTCATCGTTTATAAATTTCATCAAAAGTTCCTTCTATGGGATAAAACAAAAAAGCATAGTGTGGGAAACAATATTCATGTTGGGGAACCACATAATAATGGAAATAACTTATAGGATATCTAAATCATTACACCTCATTTTTAATCTATGAAACATTATTTTTGTTATAGTTAATTCATAGTCATCATATAATTAAATCCATCATGTTGGTTAATAAATTTTTTGGTAACTTCTTAATCATATTTGTGAAGAGTTCTAAATATTATATGTAGAATGGAATATTTTTATACACTAGGTGGTGATGAATTCCATATCAATGTAACATTTTTGATAGTATTACCCTGAGGTACCTCTATTCTAGATCCAAATCAACTTTTATTATTCAGATATATATTTAATTTCAATTAAAAAACTCTCCCTTTCTAGTATCAAAAATCGAATACATTTTCATTTACATTTTTTCATCCTAAATGTTCTCTTTAGACTTATCTATAATGTTATCAATAAAATTTTCTCATTCATGTTTCCAATGTTAAATTAATTTTATCTTTTATTATAGTCTGTAGGTACCCAATTATTTCATAAATAAATAATTATCATTTTTAGATCAATAATCTAGAAAATTACTCCAAAACAGGACTTAAGATTGTAATGGTATAGTTCCCTTATATACTAAGTAGAAAATCACATAATATAAAGAAAAATATTCGTAATATCTCATAAATATCTCCCAATTTTCCACCCACCACAAAAAGACCCAACCTGAAACCTTTTTGCAAAACTTGGAGAAATGATAATAAGAAATGGTGTGCTCTGATTTTGAGGAAGGGTAAACATGGGAAATAAAATAAATTATTTATTTGTTAAAATCATTTACAATGTAAGAATAATAGAATTTAATATTATTTATTAATATATATAAAAACTAAAGCATAAAATCATAAATATTGTTTATTTTTAAATATTCCATTATTAAAAGAGTATACATCCTAAGAGTAAAAAGGGCGATTGTGGGGCTTTCATGGGGCCAATCAATGAACATGGTTTGGGCTGTGATATCTATGAGCTTGAACTTTTTCCATAATCAATTTCACTAATTCTTAAGCTATTTGATATCATCTTGGGATTAGTCTTTGGAAAATACCAGAAATTTTATCTCCCTTAGATTCTTTAATAAATGGTCTTCATAGGGAAGGATCCCACTATTTGAGGTTAACACTTCATTTTTCTCAATCCAAATGATTAGTTAATACACTATATTTTTACTAGACATGTGAATACAATTCAATGACTATATTATAAATGATAATTAAAATAATAGTATTTTAAATCTGTTTGGAAATAATAAAGGATTTTCACATTCCATATATAACCCTATGTCATTTCATTAAATTAATATAAATTTTATTCATACATGTCCGGGTCATTATAGAATCTACCATTTATTCCATAGATGTAATTACATTATGAAAATAGTGTTCTATTGATTCATCTCTGTAAACTAATTTAAAAAATTTTAATTGTTAATTTAAAATATTAATTATAAAATATATATGAAATTATTCCCTCTTTGTGTACTCCTGGAAAAAAGTTAACTCAAGTTATGAGGACAAATCTAATAATTTCAATGGGAAAAAATTCAACTTCCTGACATGGTTCCACTATATACCATAAGATTCATTTAATACCTTGATTGAAACAATTCTATGATATCTCAAATTGGATCCCTTTCAAACATAACAGTTCCACTTGTAATAATGGGTAACATACCACTACATTTAACCTATAAAGAGATAGTTATACAGAGAAAATGAATTTGAATGTTGAGGGATATGTTAAGATTATATATCTCATATTTTTAAAATCATTTTCCAATTACTGATCATTTATTTAATATCGTTATTTTAATTTATCATTCATTCATTACTATAACACTTTATTGGGATTTTTAGTAGAAATTTCATTCATGGGTATATTGGTTTGTGTTTAGTGTGGTTATTGTGGCCAGATGAGAAATTTAATAGGATATTGTAGAGTGTGTGAAGGTTATTCGATGTATAAAAAGTACTATTCATAGTAGACAAGAATCCAATATGATTCATAGTACAATGGTAGTGGTAATCATGGTTAGAAATAATATATTATTATATTGTTTATTACAATAGAAAATGATATTTTGTAAAGGAATGAATAATTCTCAAAAATTTATTTTCACTGTATAATTGATATAAGGGGATATAGAGATATCATATTAGTTAGTGCTACCAATATTATTTGAAATGTTTTAAGACATTTGGTGGGAATCTCATATTAAGATGTATTATTTTTACTATCATGTCCCTAATATTCCATAGTTGATGGTTGTTTGATTATATCAATAAATATACCAAATATCACATCTCTATGGATCATCCGGTTTAGTATTCAGGATGAAATAGTTAGATACATAGTTCACTTATTACATTGGTAATTAAACATAAAAAATAAAAAAATAAAATAAACTTCTTCTTGTCACACATTAAATGATTTCATCTTCACAACTGGTTGTAGGAAAACAAATTGGTGAGCTGAAATGATCTATATGTGTTATCTAAAATAGTAAAATGTGAAGATAATACAATAAGGAATATATATTATGTAATGATAAATAATATTAAAACCAGATTCCATAAATACAATGAGAAAACAAATGCATCCATTTTTTCATAGTAAAAATATCATAGAAGGTAATAACTAAAAATTTAATAAAGAAAATGATAATTTAATGGAAGTTATGTATATTGGGCATAAATCACTATAACATAAATATGGTTAATGTCAATGGGTTAAAAAACAATTCATTCTTCATGGAAACAAATATAGATGGGGTGTCGCAAAGGGATTTTTCTTAAGAGGCATGTCTATACATCAACGAGTTATCTATAACTAGGACCCAACTGTCCCTATAAGTCCAACACATTCTTCATTCATAGATTCAATTCAATAAAAACATTAAAATAATATAATTCTTGTAAAAATGGTAATGTATAGGAGAATAATATTATTTATTATAAATTGAAAATATATATTTAATGAAATATTCAATGAATGGTGATGATGTATAAAATGGAACTATAGATACACCACATAAAAGGAATATTTGGTCAAAGAAAATACCATAATTGTTTCAATTAATCAATGTATTTAAATAATACATAGAAATTGAAAAGAGAAAATATGTCTACTTGAGGTTATATTATGACCAAATCATGTAAAAATATGTAAAAATAGTTTTTATAAAATAAAATAAAAGAGCTTCATTAGTGCGATTTAAAGAGAAAATATAAAAGCGTATTTATAGATGAAAAAGTCATAATTATATTCATAAAATAATAAATTAAAAACTATTTTTCTTCATTATAATAATAGTGGTTTGAGAAAATATTTCTAGCATAAAATATATTATGTAGTGGACTTGAAATTGGGTATGAAATTGAAAACATCGCATAATTTGGGCTTGTTTATTAGTTGGAATTGATAAAAGAACCATATTGAACATGTATTTACATATTAAATGAAGAATAATTGAGAAAGGTACATATTTCTGTAACATAGAAACATAATATAGGATTAGTACATAAGAATAATTAGGAATTAAAATGGGTTAAATAGATAATGAATCACCTAACGGAAAAAATGGATATTTGGGGATAATCTATTACATTATGTCTGACATTGTCATAAACGTGAACTTTATGACCTAGATAATAAAATTAAGTTTATTTATAATTTACATTAAAACCTATTAAACATTAATATCATATATTATAGTTTTATTAAGTTCATTTATGTTCTTTTGATGAGTTATATGAATCAATTTCGTTGTTCAGGAGTGTTAATTTCCTCATTTTTCATGATTGGTTAACTTGTATACATGTAGGGAGGATCATGTAAAAAGGGAATAATTATCCATAAATTGAAATTATAAGTTATTTATAAAATTTTAAAATATTAAATATCATTAAAAAATATCTTGTTTCTAGTTATAAGGATGATTCATTGGATAAAATGTTAATGATTACCATTAAGATTATTTTTGCATTTTTGGCTCTTCACGAACTAGTTTTGTATTAATAATTAATTTTATTTATATATAATGATTCTAGAAAACTATATAAATTATAATACATATTATAAATTCTTTTTAAAATTTAATAATGGTTTTATGATTGGCCATGTAGGTGGAAATATATAATGAAATTTCATTATCTATGATTAGGGTAAATCAAAATATCACAGGTGATGCTTTCATTTTTATAATAATATAAAAATGATAATAGTTTTGATGATGTATTAAAATTAATATAATATAATTATAATATATTTAATATACTGTTTTTATCAATAATTTTTTGATATAGGATATATGTATTTGATATGAAAATAAATGAAATTAGAGGAATTTATATTAAAATGAAAGAGGGTTTTACCTCTTGAATTTCTTATCCTTGGGGACCAAATCAGGGAAACTAGATTTGTTATTTTGTTTTGAAAAAATAGATCATAGGCCTGGGATAAAATTTTGGAAGCGTCATCCGATAATAATGAAAAATATTCATGTCTTGGAGGGTTTTCGTATAAGAGGTGGTTATAGGTGGTATTTATATTGGGGGAGAAGGGGGGTTTTATTATTTTATTCATTAGTTTATTATTTTTTATCAAGAATATCAACAGTGATGAATCATGTTACAATATAATGTAAATATTTCATCTAAGATCAACCTAATAGTTTATTCATCTTTTATATAGTAGTCATTAGTCAACAATTCACGTATTCAGAAAATACTATAAATTATCGTATTTAACTATTCACAAAAAATACTCTATTTTTAAAAAATTAGAAATATTCACCCGATCCATTTTTTGATGTTTATAACTCAAACATTAAGGCCGTTTACGGAAAATAATTTTCTATATATGAGAAATTTAATATGTAATTAAAATAATCATTTATTAAAAAATACAAATATCCAAATTTTTACTTGTTGAATAGAACTTTGAAATATTAAGGACTAGTAATTTATATTATAACAATAAGACAAAATATATTAATATATAAATATATTATATTATAATAGTTTTTTTGAAAAATTATATTAATATTCAAATTTTAAATAAACATTTTATTTATAAAAAAAATACACATTCATTGATTGCAATTTTTTTAAAAAAATTAATTTATTCCATGATATAAAAATATTATATTTTAAATCATATGATACATGAATTTTAATAATAATTTGATTGATGTAGTTACTATTATAATGGTCACATTACTATTATTTAGGGTGGTAATACTATTCCTAAGGGTCAAAATAATATTTCAATAGAAATGTCAATATTTAATCACTAATCATTTATGATTGGATATTTTATCATGATAATATATTAAACGAGTTAAATTTATTTCAGAGGATACATACCATTAAATATTGGGTTGTTATATTGTTCATACAATCAAAAAATATTCCCTCAATATTTTTTCATTAATGTTTCATTTTATAAAATGGGTTTAGTTTTCCTTTATAACATCCTTAGGTTCCCACATTTCTTCTTCAATTTTATGGATTTTTCAAAGAACTATTACATGTAGATTCATCCAATTTCT
This sequence comes from Viscum album, assembly GCA_963277665.1. NCBI lineage: Eukaryota > Viridiplantae > Streptophyta > Magnoliopsida > Santalales > Viscaceae > Viscum > Viscum album. The sequence goes on along the minus strand of OY728140.1, from coordinate 2,100,340,689 downwards.
AAATACATTATTTATTGTGTCAAGAATCTCAATGCAATTTTCATAGTATGAAAAATCATGTTCTAATTATCTTCCTTCTTATGTGATAATATATATCTTGTCTGAAATGTAATTTTCTAACAATTATATGTGGAACACATCATGATATTTTAAGATACAAGGATGCATTTATAATTTTTATGTTAGAGAAAAAATTATTTATAGAAATTCAGATGAGCTGATGTACATGGGGTTCCATTTCACATTTTTACCAAACCATAACACCCCTTCTATAGAGATACATTACGAAATAGATGATCTCAGACTTGATATTCCAAATCATTTCATCGATTGATAGAATAACTAATTTTATACTTTTATCTTCATTAATATGAGCCTAAATTTATATTTTCTTTTTTTTTGTGTCTTTAATATGACCATGACTTACATGATTACTCTCATTAACATTATTCCATCATGTTGGAATATTAAATCTCTTTTCATATAATTAATCATATTGTTCCATTTGAATAAAATAATAGAAACTATTATTTAAGGAAAATTCCCCCAAAGGTAAATACATATCAAAAATACCATGAACGTAAATTTAACATGACCAAAACATGTATCCCTATGTTTGAAAAATCCTTTAAGATTTTATTTCAGTTTTAGGGTGATTAGACATACATAAATGAATCCCAGTATCCAAATCATTTTAAAGACACATCCATTATTTTTATTCATAATGTGGATATCAATCAGTCATAATCAATATAGGTGCACCATGAATTCTTAAAATAAATAAATAATATAGAATCTTTTTAGGCAATCAACAGTCAAATTATCCTTTTTTGAAAGAAAATGTTTCAATTTTTCATGATGAAAAATATTAACCCATATATTATTATAATTTCTATGAAAAATTAGCTAATATACGGAAGAATATAAAAGTAATGTCATCCCAATTACACTTGGTAATTTTATATCGATGACTGACTCCTCTAGGATGATGTATCTCAGACCTTACATGTTGACAAAATAGGAATATTGACACAAAGTCAACAATTTCTAACTTCATGTTATCCCATAAATTATTTTCATTCTAATCTCAATACATCGTGTCTCTACTAGTGTGTATAGATAAATTTGAGCTATGAGAATCATTTAATAGTTCTTCTTTCAGCTCATTTATTAATATAACACAATGAATCTATCTATATTTCAAAATTCTTTATGCATACATGATTCTTCCAATATTCAATCCACACCTGATTAAATTTTATTTAGAAAATGTTCAACATAATATTAAGAACATTTTATCTTTTCTTTAAATATGTGTTTTCAATAATTTCCAATAAAAGATATGTTTCCCTTTCCTCAACAATTCCAATTTATATCCATACCTATTCCAGGATTATATGATATTTTTCAATTTTTATTTGTGTCATAAGTCCACAATCCTTTCTGATTACTGTGTCTACTACCTTATATGATTTTCCATTGTGGGATTTTAATGGAAAATAATAATATTTTTGTAAATATATCTATCTTCTTTTCCTCCTGTTGAGTTCTTTTTCTGTAAATATGTATTAAAACACTTCTGATCAGTAAATACCTCACATCATTCACCATATAGATACTACCACCATATCTGCAAAGAAAAAATTGGAGATGCTAACTCTATATAATGAGTTGGATAATATGTTTAACGATTCTTCCACATCATTGATACATAAGACATAACTTTATCAATTCACAAGGACACAACTCATTAAATTATTCAATGATCCACTATATATTACAAACCCATAATTTCATGATTGCAATTTCAAAATTTTTTCATTGAATAATCATCTATTAAATTCATATGAAAATTAGACACATTATTTTTTCAATATGAACATAACCTCATTATGTGTGAAGATGGTTAATGTATAGGATAATCATGAAAATATATTTATGTGAAACTGAAAGTAACATAATAAATAATAAACTACATACCTCAGTTTTGTTAATTGATGAAGTTCAATATTGGGTATTTTTTATTCATAGGATCACCTGATATTCCATACATAGAGACAATATTGACAATAAAAGAAATATCCTAAGGAAAAAATCACACTTTCTAAACATACAATATAACTCTTTCCTTCTAAGAGTTTTCTGAATAACATGTTGGTGAATCACATGGAAAGCAAAACTTATAGAGTGCACTAGAATATAATCAATGAATATGATAAAAAAATCATTAATATTATAAGGACCCAACTTTAAACATTACATAATATTGAATTAAATGAATAATTCACATTGAGGATATTTTCAGGTTTAGAGTTTTATAGAATTAGGCCACACCTATTACATAACAACTTGAATATTACAAGTAGACACTACTACTCAGTTTCCATTTGTTTCATAAAATAAAAACTATTGAAAAGAAACATGTCAAGTTCCTTGTTTTAGACAGCATGACTTTTCCATGATCCATTCCTTTACCCTATTCATCATTATGTCCTGTGAAAAAAATTTCAAAAACTTTGGATGAGCATAAAAAGCTCAGTAAGGGTTATAAAATAAGTAAATAAAACATTATCCCCTAAATAATTATAAATGAATGAACCAATACTTTTCAATCCTAACATACCTTAAAAAATCGTAAGATTTATAAATAACACATAGAAATCATAAATCATAATGGTAACTTATGGCATTTATAAAATACATACATTGTAGTTATCACAGTTATATAGGGAGTCACATTTGGAATACCCATCACAGTATATTCCCAAAATCTCTTAGGAGAAACATTCACGTTTACCTCCGTCACGTTACCCAGTGCATTGGAGATCTATCTCGGGCTCACCCACCCGATGTTTATCACGGAACCACCCATATATGTAAACAATGCACAATAACCATAACATAATCATAACACATAACATAATTATAAAGCAAAGATAAAATTTCAACATTCTACTCTATCAAATAAATATATTGAAGTAAACAATGCTTTATCAAACCATTTTCAAAAACCATTTAAAAAAATATTTTTGAATCAAAGTGTCCCATACCACTTTGATGCTTTTAAAGGAATTACCATTTGAAAACATTAATGTCCATATAAAAAAAATCCTAAAGCCCATTTTGAAAACATGGTCATTAATGAGAAATATTTATAAGAATAAATCCTTAAAACATTTGAAACTATATTTTAGTTAAAGAGTTTTTAACAAAAAGAGAGACCCTTGATTACAAATAATTGAAGAATAAAATTTAATAAGAAATTTAGAATATCATGAGAATAAATGGATTCATGATATAATATTTCAAAGGACTTTATATACACCATATAAGAGTGAATTGGTTCATAACAACAATGAAGTCTCAAAGGAAATATAAATTGGGATGAAATCTCTTATAAAGATGGTATCCTTAAATTAAGGATAAATCAATCACATAATTATGGGTGAAAAATATAAATACTCCCAATATAAGTGTATATTAAGTGTAAAACAATAAGAGGTCATTCACTCATATTCATATCATGACATTATTAAAAAAGATAATATCAACCCAAAGAATGGGAATTGGGTTAAGGAGATCCCTTACCAATTTGGTAACATACAAAACATATGCCACATGAAAGAAAGATCATCAAATAAAGATGTAAATACTTATAAAAGAGATTATATTAAACAAAGATTACAATCATGGTCAGTAAATACACCACACAAAAATAAATAGTGGCAAGTATAACATGAATCTCATGAGAATAAAAAGTGAGACGAAACCCTTTACCATGTTGTAATCAACTGAGTCGTATGACGAAAAGTTAATAACAACCAAATGAATCACATAATACCATGAATATAATTATAATCATCATAATATATTTAAAATTTAAGTACACTATACACCACATGTAATGAATAATCAGTGAACAATGGAAATCTCCCAGAATTAAAAGTGAGATAAGAAAATCTCTTACAAAAATTTAGCAGCCTAACGTCGCCACTTAAAAATTCATAAAATAAATTGATGAGAGTAATAGTGGGTATCTCATCATATTAAAATAAAAATTAATGTATGTTTAATATAAAATAACATCCTCCAACTTAAGAACATGGATCATAGAAGAAATGACATAAAAGAGAGTACATGAAAAGAAAGAGAGAGGTTGGATCCCTTACCTTGTGTCCTACTTGACTTGATCATTCGTTAATCTCCGGAATGATAAACTAAAGTTGATTTATACTTTCTTAAGAACCTTTTCCAAGTTTATTATTCCTTTTATATCACTTATTACGATTTTATAAACATTATGTAATCATTTAAGTTAATTGTGTTCGTTTTGTCGATATTTGGTACTTGAGTCAAAAATGGACTTCTTATAATTACATGTTGTTCATGTGGTCAAATGTTAATTATATCCAGAATTATATTCATGATTTATATATCATATATATCATATATATCCAGTATTTACATGTATTTATAATAGTACATAAAATTTAGAGGTAAGAAATGAAATGCAATGTTCATGGAGACGGTAAGCCGTACGTACGCATGAACCCTACTTCCATTTATATTTCTTACTTTAATGGAAATGAAAAATAATTATTCATAGGTATATTATAATTCCAGTATAATATCATATATTATATAGTTAAATCCATCCTTTATACATCCCACATAAGGCATTAACAAATCAAATCACTTTGAGGGGGCAGTAGTCCACACTTCCTCAAATGAGATTATCGTATTTACCCACTATGGAAACAATTAAGGAATAATATAAATGGGAAGTAATGAATAATAAGGAAATAATAAACATAATATATATCATATATAAATAAATTTCCATCATAATGACCACCATGAGAGGCTGTAAGATGTAATTGATCAATCATCGTTTCGTGAGGCGTTAGTTTTCCATCCACAGAAACATTATGTTCTTAATCCATTAGATGGAGGTGTGTATAATTGTATTTATAATACTTCTTATAACAACATACTATTATATATAGGATAATAGTTTTGTTCCAAAATAAAGAAATAAAAAGACTATATGGAATGGAGAATTAAAATAAACGAAAACAATTTTAGAGAAACTGTTACCTTTAATTTGGGTAATTATCATTGATTTAAACCAAATGACTTCTGGAAATGATTTCTACCTAAGTTAAGGCTTCTAGGAAGATTAGAGGGATGTAGGGAGCTTAATTGGCTAGAGTTTGGACGAGAAACAAGGCTTGAGAGGTGTGAGGAATTGGTTAGATGTGGTCTCTTTTTATAAGGGAGAAGATGGGCTCTTCTAGAAAGAGTGAAAATATTATTTTATAATATAATGATATTCGGTTTATAATGGACCAAAAATCGTTGAGGTAAAATATAAGATGACTCATATTTGAAATAAAATCATCCAATTAGAATTTGACATGTTTTGGATAATATTTTATTCATTATAATCTTATTTATTTAAATCATTTATTAATATGATAAATAATGCATCATTATGGTGTCATAAATAATTTAATTTATTTTATGTCTAAAAATTATAAAAAAAACATGATGTAGGAAATATTTTTATATTTCTAATTTATATTTATAGTCTAATAGATAATTTATATAAACCATTCTAAAAGTTAATTTACTAAAAGTAATTAGGTGTTGTCATTTTTGTCTTTTCTTTAAGATAATTATTCTAAATTGTCATTATCACACCCAAGTGGCTTAAAGGGGTACCAATATCAACCCGAAGATTTTAATGGTCATTAATGACTCAAAAAATAAGGGTTGGACAAGTGTTATGGTAATTTTGAATTATTATAATATTTTTTTAACGCTGAATTACCTTATTTACCTTTAACTGCGGTAAATAAAAGTCAAAAGATACTAATCACCAAAAATTATTTTCACCTTAATAAACCACATTTTACTTCTTGATAACAACCATATATGTAGGATTTTTGACATTCAATTCAAAAAAGTGGTAAAATTTGATTTAAATGAAAAAGTTAGTTTTTTTAACTACCACTAAGTGGTTTCATTATTTATCAAAAATTGAAGTTCTTCAAAAAAATACCAAAAACACAGCCTAAGCTATATTTGATATTCTGAATTCAAAAATGATTTCCATTTTACCAATTCAAAACATAGAAGTGTCATTAAATAATTTTAAAATTCATTACTGTTTTCAAAACAAATAGCGTGTTTTTAAGAACCAATAACTATCAAAAGATTGATACTTGTTTATGTCCAATTTCAAAGTGAAATTAATTCCAATGACCAAAATTGTATTAAATGGTAAAAATAAATTTCAATTTCACTTTAAAACTAATTAAAAATATAATCTAAGCATATAAATAAAATAGATTAAAAGGCACCTTTGAATTAAAATACAATATTTTTTACTATTCATTAAAAATGAACCTTATCAGAAAAATACCCAAAAATTACCCAAAGTAAAATTTTATGTCCCCATTCTAAAGAAGGATTTTATTTGGTCAATTATTATTTATTAAATTTACCAAAACTAAATTTAAATAGGGTTCACCATTAAAAGGCCGTAAATCAGACTTTTAATGTAAATTATTCTTTAAATTGGATTTATTCACATTTTTAGCCTCTAACATTTATTGTATAAATGTAAATACAATTTCCAAACATGTATAATTATATATTAGTTAGTTTTTTTCCTTCCCACCAATAAAATGGATACAATCTAACTACCATATAAAATAATAATATTATATTATTATCGTGCAATGTAAGATTCCAAATAAACTTGTTGTTGCGTATCGGGTACGCTATCGAACATAGCAACCATTTTAAAGTAAAATTAATATTTAATTAACAAATATTAATAAATATGAAATAGTAATATTCTTTATTTACCTGGGATGTTACATCCTTCCCCTCTTTTGGGAATTGCGTCCTTGCAATTTAAAAATTGTTCTCGGGAACATCATTGAAAGTCCCACATCGGAAAAAAGTCAACAAAACTATCACATTAAAATAACGAAAGATATATATAAAGGTCACTCAAGACAACCCATACTAGGATTCCATGTAGAAAAACAAGGATATGGAAGAAAAACTTACTCTCATTGATTAATAGAGATTGATAGAGAAATTGATCACATAAAGCTAACCACCACAATACCATGAATTTGTGGTTGGGTAAAAGTATGATGATAAAAGGGAGGTTATCACATTTTTTTCTTTAAGATACTTTTCATAGAGTTGAATAAATTTATTAATAACTGGGCTAAGATTGTAAAGAAATATTCTTACTTGTCATGTATAGTTTCCTCCCTGAATAAAATTATACCACAAAATCATGTTTTCTCCAATCGATGAATATTCAAGATGACTTATTCACATTAAAAGCGCTATAATAATGTATAAAGAATTAAATAATCCACAATAGATGAACAATAAATTTCCCTTTTCTATAGACATTAAGCGAAACCAAAATTGCTAGTATAAGATCAGATAATCCCTAAAAGGATAATCCTTTATAAAAAGAAATATTACTCTTAATCTCCAAAATTCAACAAAAAGAACCCATGGTTCAAGAAACACCATTATATAAACTACTATCCATAAAATTATCCAAAGTAATCCAAACTAAGATTGAAACCCAAAACACTGAAGGATTTAGTCACATAGTGTTCTAAGGTAATTCTTAATATTTATCTTCAAATAACATCAGTTACTCTAAAAGTATCATACTGAAAAGTAATTAACCTAATCACATATCCTTCATGATAGGTTAATCATTTCCATAGATAACCCAAACTAAACTTATTCCTGATTTATAAGATCATTTAACTAAAAATAATTATTCATACTAACTAGGGACATCACATAGTCCAATGGTAGGCGATAAATACCAGTCGCAGTTTGGTTGTGGGTTCGATTCCCGCAGCATCGTCCAACGTGATGGGTTGTCACACAGTTTGCGTGTTGTCCTTTTTCAAAAACTACATAATTTTATAACATTCCCAAAAAAAGATATAAATTCTTCAAAAATAACCATAACATATTTTAACCACAATGTTTATCTAATAACTTTCATTTTGAATCCCAAAAATGAATTAACCTATAATTTCCTCAAATTCAATGTTCATATAAACCCAAATGGTTCTTTATAACTACAAAAACAAAAAAAATTATTCCATGAATAAAATTTTCATATATCAATCTCCATGGTTACAGATACTATAAAGAGTCTTCTAATGTAACCCCGTCATCAAAATAGCCTTAATACCTTTAAGAATTTCCCCATACTGAAATCTACCATAACTCTTGAATCCCTTATATGTTGACCTCTTACTCATTCAAAATTATTCATGATCCATTAACCATTCTTTACCAACTTATTCTGAAATACTTATTTCCTACATAAAAATTCATGAATCGTATCCTTTGATTTCTATAATAGGAAATCATATGTGATGAAATAATCCATAAATATCATTGGTCATTGTCAGTTTCTTCATCCTCAATTAGAATCAAATTACGTATTGGTAAAAGAATATTTGTACGATCCTGGAGATCCAATTACTGAAACATCATAATAGGACATGTGTTTGCATAATGACCATGATCACCAAATTTAAAACATTCAATTGAACCCTCAGAAAGAACTTCTTTCCATTTTCTAGAGTCAACTAGATATTTCCTTTTTCCATGGATGGTTCTTGCTTTATGACCTTCATTTCCACATCTATAGCATCTTCTCGTCCCTTTAATGAATTTTCCAAGGTGTTTCTTTCCACTTCATTGACATAATTGTTTTTGAACATACTTACCTTTATGATTATTACCTGAACATCCATAGGGATTTGTTTCTCGTATACACGACACCTTATAAAAATCACCAAGGTTAAGGTTGTCAATCATGACTCCAGATAGCTGGTTGATAATAACCACAAGAGTTCTCATTGAATCTCCCATTTCATTCAATTTCTCATTCATAAAATCATCATTGTTTTTCTTCACATCCATTGTTACTTTGATGCCTACTAGATCCATCAATTGAATAAAACCAAAAAGGTAAGTGTGAGTATATCAGTAAAATCATCATATATTATCATATGAGGATGGTTAAAGCTATGATATACTTATAAATGTAAGATTAAACATAATCACATTATCTAAAAGAAATCTATGAATCTTTCTGAAATCCTAACCATTATGGTAATGTCCCTTATGCTTAAATAATTCCCTAACCTCTAAAGTTATCTTAACCGACCTCTGATACCAACTATAAGGACCCGACCATAAACATTACATAATATTTAATTGAATGAATAATTTACATTGAGGACATTTTCAGGTTTAGAGTTTTAGAGAATTAGGCCACAACTATTACATAACAACTTGAATATTACAAGTAGACACTACTACTCAGTTTCCATTTCTTTCATAAAATAAAAACTGTTGAAAAGAAACATGTCAAGTTCCATGTTTTAGACAGCATGACTTTTCCTTGATCTATTCCTTGACCCTATTCATCTTTATTTCCTGTGGAAAATATTTCAAATACTTTGGATGAGCATAAAAAGCTCCGTAAGGGTTATAAAATAAGGAAATAAAACATTATCCCATCAATATTTATAAATGAATGAACCAATACTTTTCAATTATAACATACCTTACAAAATCATAAGATTTATGAATAACACATAGAAATCATAAATCATAAAGGTAACTTATGTCATTCAAAACATACTTACATTGTAGTTATCACAACTATATAGGGAGTCACATTTGGATTACCCATCATAGTATATTCCCTAAATCTCTTAGGAGAAACATTCACGTTTACCTCCGCCACGTTACCCAATGCATTTGAGTTCTATCTCGGGCTCACCCACCTTATGTTTATCACGGAACCACCCATATATGTAAACAATGCACAATAACCATAACATAATCATAACACATAACATAATTATAAAGGAAAGATACAATTTCCACATTCTACTATATCAAATAAATATATTGAAGTAAACAATGCTTTATCAAACCATTTTCAAAAACCATTTAAAAAAAAGATTTTTGAATCAAATTGTCCCATAAAAATTTGATGCATTTAGAAGAATTATCATTTAAAAAAATTAATTTCCATATAAATAAATCCTAAAACCCTTTTTGAAAACAAGGACATTAATGAGAAATATTTATAAGAATAAATCCTTAAAACATTTAAAATGATATTTTAGTTAAAGAGTTTTTAACAAAAAGAGAGATGCTTGAATACAAATAATTGAAGAATAACATTTAATTATAACTTTATAATATCATGAGAATAAAGGGATTCATGATATAATATTTCAAAGGACTGTATATACACCATATAAGAGTGAATTGGTTAATAACAACAATGAAGTCTCAAAGGATATGTAAATTGAGATGAAATCTCTTATAAATATGGTATCCTTAAATTAAGGATAAATCAATCACATAATTATGTGTGACAAATATAAAAATACACCCAATATAAGTGTATATTAAGTGTAAAACAATAAGAGTTCATTCACACATATTCATATGATGACATTAATAAAAAATAGAATATCAACCCAAAGAATGGGAATTGGGTTAAGGAGTTCCCTTAACGATTTGGTAACTTACAAAACATATGCCACATGAAATAAAGATCATCAAATGAAGATTTAAATACTCATAAAAGAGATTATATTACACAAATATTACAATCATGGTTAGTAAATACACCACACAAAAGGAAATCGTGGCAAGTATAGAATGAATCTCATGAAAATAAAAAGTGAGACGAAACCCTTTACCATGTTGTAATCAACTGAGTCGTATGACCAAAAGTTAATAACAACCAAATGAATCACATAATACCATGAATATAATGATAATTATAATAATATATATAAAATGGAAGTACACTATACTCCACATGTAATGAATAAGCAGTGAATAATGGAAATCTCACAGTATTAAAAGTGAGATAAGAAAATCCCTTACAAAAATTTGGCAGCCTAACGTCGCCAATTAGAAATTCATAAAATAACATTATGAGAGTAAGAGATGGTCTCTCATATTATTAAAATAAAAATTATAGTATGGTGAATATAAAATAACATCCTCCAACATTAGAATATGGAGCATATAAGAAATGACATAAAAGAGAGTACTTGAAAAGAAAGAGAGAGGTTGGATCCCTTACCTCGTGTCTGACATGACTCGATCATTCTTTAATCTCCTGAATGATAAATTAAAGTTGATTTATACTTGCTTAAGAACCTTTTTCATGTTTATTATTCCATTTATATCACTTATTATTATGTTATAAACATTATGTAATCATTTAAGTTAATTGTGTTCATTTTTTTCGATATTTGGTACTTGAGTCAAAAATGGACTTCTTATAATTACATGTTGTTCATGTGGTCAAATGTTCATTATTTACAGATTATATTCATGATTTATATATCATAAATATCATATATATCCAGTATTTAGATGTATATATAATAGTACATAACATTTAGAGGTAAGAAATGAAATGCACCGTTCATGGAGATGGTAAGTCGTACGTACGCATGAACCCTACTTTCATTTTTATTTCATACATTATTGGAAATAAAATATAATGATACATATGTATATTATAATTCCAGTATAATATCATATATAATATCATTAAATCCATCCTGTATACATCCCACATACGGCATTAACGAATCAAATCACTTTGAGGGGGAGGTAGTCAACACTTCCTCAAATGAGATTATTGTATTTACCCACTACGGAAACCATTAAGGAATAATATAAATGGGAAGTAAAGAATCACAAGGAAATAATAAACATAATATATATCATATATAAATACAGTTCCATCATAATGACAACCATGGGAGGCTGTAAGATGTAATTGAACAATCATCGTTTCGGGAGGCGTTAGTTTTCCATCCACAGAAACATTACGTTCTTCATCCATTAGATGGAGGTGTGTATAAGTGTATTTATAATCCTTCTTATAACAACATACTAGTATATTTAGGCTACTGTTGTTGTTACAAAAGAAAGAAATAAAATGAGTTTAGGGATTGGATAATTAAAATAAACGAAATTTTTTTTAGAGAAACTATTACCTTTATTTTGGGTAATTCTCTTTGATTTGAACCAAATGACTTCTTCAAATGACTTCTGCCTAAGTTAAGGCTTCTAGTAAGATGATAGGGATGTAGGTAGATTAATTGGGAAGAGTTTGGACGAGCTAAAAGGCTTTAGAGGTGTAACTAATTGGTTATAAGTGGTCTATTTTTATAAGGGAGAAGAGGGGCTCTTCCGGAAAGAGTGAAAATATTATTTTATAATATAATGATATTAGGTTTCTAATGGTCCAAAAATCGTTGAGGTAAATTCTAAGATGACTCATATTTGAAATAAAATCATTCAATCAGAATTGGACATGTTTTGGATAATATTTCATTCATTATAATCTTATTTATTTAAATCATTTTTTAATGAGGTAAATACAGCATCATTATTGTGTCATAAATAATTTATTTTATTTTATGTCTAAAAATTGTAAAACAAATACCATGATGTAGGAAATATTTTTATATTTCCAATGAGTATTTATAGTCTGATAGATAATTTATATAACCCCTTCTTAAAAATTAATTTACTAAAAGTAATTAGCTTTTGTCATTTTTGTCTTTTCTTTAAGATAATTATTCTAAATTGTCATTATCACACCGAAGTTGCATAAAGGGGTCCCAATGTTGACCCAAAGATTTTAATGGTCATAAATTACTCAAAAAATAAGTTTTGGAAAAATGTTAAGGTAATTTTGAAATATTATAATATTCTTTTATCCTTGAATTACCTTATTAACTTTAACCACGGTAAATAAAAGTCAAAAGTTGCTAATCACCAAAAAAAATTCATCTTAATGAACCACATTTTACTTCTTGATAACAACCATGTATGTCAGATTTTTTAAATTCAATTTACAGAAGTGGTAAAATTTTATTTAAATGAAAAAGTTATTTCTTTTAAATATCACTATGTGGTTTCATTACTTATCAAAAATTGATGTTTTTCAAAAAAATACCAAAAACACAGCCTAAGCTATATTTGATATTCCAAATTCAAAAATGATTTCAATTTTCCAAAATCAAAACAGATAAGTGGTAGTAATTAATTTTAAAATTAATTCCTGTTGTCAAAACAAATAGTGTGTTTTTAAGAAACAATAACTATCAAAAGATTAATACTTGTTTATGTCCAATTTCAAAGTGAAATTAATTCCAATGACCAAATTTGTATTAAATGGTAAATATATATTTAAATTTCACTTTAAAACAAATTAAAAATATAATCTAACCTTATAAATAAATTAGATTAAAAGGCACTTTTGAATTAAAATACAATATTTTTCAATATTCATTAAAAATGAATTTATCAGAAAAATACCCAAAAATTATCCAAAGTAAATTTTTATGTCCCCATTCTAAAGAAGGATTTTATTTGGTCAATTATCATTTATTTAATTTACCAAAACTAAATTTAAAGAGGGTTCACCATTAAAAGGCGGTAAATCGACCATTTAATGTAATTTATGTTTAAAATTAGATTTATTCACATTTTAAGCCTCTAACATTTATTGTATAAATGTAAATACATTTGAAAAACATGTATAATTATATTATAGTTAGTTTTGTTCATTCACACCAATAAAATGGCTAGAAGTTATCTACCATATAAAATAATAATATTATATTATTAGTGTGCAATGAAAGATTCCAAAAAACCCGTTGTTGCGTATCGGGTATGCTATCGAACATAGCAACCATTTTGATGTAAAATTAATAATTAATTCAGAAATATTAATAAATTTGAAAAGGCAATATTGTTTATTTACCTGGGATGTTACATCCTTCCCCCCTTTTGGTATTTGCGTCCTTGTAATTTTAAAATTGTGCTCGGGAACATCATTGAAAGTCCCACATCGGGAAAAAAGTCAATAAAACTATAACTTTAAAATAAATAAAGATACATATAAAGGTCACTCGAGAAAACCCATACTAGGATTCCATGTAGAAAAACATGGATAAGGAAGAAAAACTGAATCTCATAGATTAATAGAGAGTGACAGAGAAATTGATCACATAAAGTTAACCGCTACAATACCATGAATTTTAGGTTGGGTAAAATTCTGGTGATAAAAGGGAGGTTATAACATTTTTTTAATTAAGATCCTTTCCATAGAGTTGAAAAAATTTATTAAAAAATGGACTAAGATTGTAAGGAAATATTCTTACTTGTCATGTATAGTTTCCTCCATGAATAAAATTATACCACAAACTCATGTTTTCTCTAATCGATGAATATTCAAGATGACTTATTCACATTAAAAGCGCTATAATAAATGTCTAGAGAATTACATAATACACAGTAGATGAACTATAAATTTCCCTTATCTTTAGTCATTAACCAAAATGAAAATTGCTAGTACAAGATCTGATAATCCCCAAAAGGATAATCCTTTATAAAAAGAAAGATTACTCTTAATCTCCAAAATTCAACAAAAAGAACCCATGGTTCAAGAAACACCATTAAATAAAACACTATCCATAAAATTCTCCAAATTAATCCAAACTTATATTGAAACCCAAAACTCTGAAGGATTTAGTCACATAGTCTTCCAAGGTAAATCTTACCATTTATCTCCAAATAACAGAAGTTACTCTAAAAGTATCATACTGAAAAGTAATTAACCTAATCACATATCATTCATGATAGGTTAATAATTTCCATAGATAACCCAAAATCAACTTATTCATGATTCATAAGATCATCTAACTAAAAATAATTAGTCATACTAACCGGGGACTTCACGTAGTCCAGTGGTAGGTGATAAATACCAGTCGCACTTTGGTTGTGGGTTCGATTCCCGTAGCTTCGTCCGACGTGACGAGTTGTCACACAGTTTGAATGTTGTCCCTTTTCAAAAACTACATAATTTTATAACATTCCCAAAAAAGATATAAATTCATCAAAAATAACCATAACATATTTTAATCACAAAGGTTATCTAATAACTTTCGTTTTGCATCCCAAAAATGCATTAACCTATAATTTCCTCAAATTCAAGGATCATATAAACCCAAATGGTTCTTTATAACTACAAAAAAAATTATTCCATGAATAAAATTTTCATATATCAATCTTCATGGTTACACATACTATAAATTGTCTTCTAATGTAACCGCATTATGAAAAGAGCCTTAATACTTTTAAGCATTTCCCCATACTGAAATCTACCATAACTCTTGAATCCATTATATGTTGACCTCTTAATCATTAAACATTCATCATGATACATTAACCATTCTTTACCAACTTATTCTGAAATACTTATTTTCTACATAAAAAATCATGAATCATATCCTAAGATTTCTATAATAGGAAAAGATATGTTATGGAATAATCCATAACTTTCATTGGTCATTGTCAGTTTCTTCATCCTCAATTAGAATTGAATTAGGTATTGGTAAATGAATATTTGTACGATCATGGTGATACAATTACCGAAACTTCTTCATAGGACATGTGTTTGCATAATGACCATGGTCACCACATTTAAAACATTCAAGTGATCCCTCAGAAAGAACTTCTTTCCATTTTCTAGGGTCAGCTGGATATTTCTTTTTTCAATGGCAGGTTCTTGTTTTATGACCTTCATTTCCACATCTATAGCATCTTCTCTTCCCTTTAAAGCATTTTCCAAGGTGTTTCTTTCCACATCATTGACACAATGGTTTTTGAACATTCTTACCTTTATGATTATTACCTGAACTTCCGTAGGGATTTGTTTCTCTCATATACGACACCTTATGAAAATCACCAAAGTTAAGGTTGTCAATCATGACTCCATATAGCTGGTTT
This sequence comes from Viscum album, assembly GCA_963277665.1. Taxonomy (NCBI): domain Eukaryota; kingdom Viridiplantae; phylum Streptophyta; class Magnoliopsida; order Santalales; family Viscaceae; genus Viscum; species Viscum album. The sequence goes on along the minus strand of OY728140.1, from coordinate 2,100,324,765 downwards.
ATAATAACCACAAGAGTTCTCATTGAATCTCCCATTTCATTCAATTTCTCATTCATAAAATCATCATAGTTTTCTTCACATCCATTGTCACTTTGATGCCTACTAGATCCATCCATTGAATAAAACCAAAAAGGTAAGTGTGAGTATATTAGTAAAATCATCATATAATATCATATAAGGAGGGTAAACACCAAGATATACTTATGCATGTAATCTTAAACCTAATAACTTTATCTAAAAGAAAACTGTGACTCTTTCTGAAACCCTAACCATTATGGTAATGTCACTTATTCTTACAGAATTCCCTAACCTCTAAAGTTATATAAACCGACCTCTAATACCAACTATCAGGACTCGGACTTAAACATTACATAACATTGAATTGAATGAATAATTCACATTGAGGATCTTTTTAGGTTTAGATTTTTAGAGAATTAGGCCACAACTATTACATAAAAACTTGAATATTACAAGTAGACACTACTACTCAGTATCCATTTTTTTTCATAAAATAAAAACTGTTGAAAAGAAACACGTCATGTTCCATGTTTTACACATCATTAATTTTCCTTGATCCATTCTTTGACCCCATTCATCTTTAAGTCCTGTGAAAAACATTTCCAAAACATGGGATTAGCATAAAACGCTCAGTAAGGGTTGTAAAATATCTAAAGAAAACATTATCCCATCAATAATTACAAATCAATGAAACCAATACTTTTCAATCATAACATACCTTATAGAATCATAAGATTTATGAATAACACATTGAAATCATAAATCATAAAGGTAACTTATGGAATTCATAACATACTTACATTGTAGCTATCACAACTACATAGGGAGTCAAATTGGAAATACCCATCACAATATATTCCCAAAATCTCTTAGGAGAAACATTCACGTTTACCTCCGTCACGTTACCCAATGCATTGGAGATCTATCTCGTGCTCACCTGCCCTATGTTTATCACGGAACCACCCATATACATAAACAATGCCCAATAAACCTAACATAATCATAACACATAACATAATTATAAAGGAAAGATAAAATTTCCACATTCCACTATATCAATTCAATATATTGAAGTAAACAATTCTTTATCAAACCATTTAAAAAAAGATTTTTGAATCAAAGTGTCCCATACATATTTGATGCTTTTAAAGTAATTATTATTCTAAAACATTAATGTCCATATAAATAAATCCAAAACCCCATTTTGAAAACATGGACATTAATGAGAAATATGTATAATAATAAATCCTTAAAACATTTAAAATGATATTTTAGTTAAAGAGTTTTTAACAAAAAGAGAGACGCTTGAATAAAAATAATTGAAGAATACATTTTAATCAGAACATTATAATATCATGAGAATAAAGGGATTTATGATATAATATGAAAAGGGACTATATATACACCATAAAAGTGTGAATTGGTGCATAACAACAATGATGACTAAAAGGAAACGTAAATTGAGATGAAATCTCTTATAAAGATGGTATCCTTAAATTAAGGAAAATCAATCTCATAATTATGTGAGAAAAATATAAGTACACCCAATATAATTTTATATTATGTTTAAAACAATTAGAGGTCATTCACACATATTCATATGATGACATTAATAAAAAATAGAATATCAACCCAAGGAATTGGAATTGGGTTATGGAGTTCCCTTACCGATTTGGTAACTTTCAAAACATATGCCACATGAAAGAAGGATCATCAAATGAAGATGTAAATACTCATAAAAGAGATTACATTACACAAAGATTACAATTATGGGAAGTAAATACACCACACAATATGAAATAGTGGCAAGTATAGCATGAATCTCACGAGAATAAAAAGTGAGATGAATCCCTTTACCATGTTGTAATCAACTGAGTTGTATGACCAAATGTTAATGAAAACCAAATGAATCATAGAATACCATGAATATAATGAGAATAATGATAATATATATATAATTGACAAACATTATAAACCACATGTCATGAATAAGTGGTGAACAATGGAAATCTCACAGAATTAAATGTGAGATAAGAAAATCCCTTACAAAAATTCGGCAGCCTAACGGCACCACTTAAAAAATCATAAAAAAATTTATGTTAGTAAGAGAGTGTCTCTCATCATATGAAAAAACAAATTACGGTATAATGAATATAAAAGAACTTCCTCCAACATAAGAACATGGACCATAGAAGAAATGACATAAAAGAGAGTACTTGAAAAGAAAAAGAGGGGTTGGATCCCTTACCTCGTGTCTGACTTGAATCGATCGTTCTTTAATCTCCTGAATAATATACTAAAGTTAATTTATAATTTCTTAATAACCTTTTTCAATTTTATTAATCCTTTTATATCACTTAATACGATGTTATAAAAATTATGTAATCATTTAAGTTAATTATGTTCGTTTTGTCGATATTTGGTACATGTGTCAAAAATGGACTTCTAATAATTACATGTTGTTCATATGGTCAAAGGTTCATTATATCCAGAATTATATTCATGATTTATATATCATATATATCATATATATCTAGTATATACATGTATTTATAATAGCACATAACATTTAGAGGTAAGAAATGAAATGCACCGTTCATGGAGAGGGTAAGCCGTACGTACGCATGAACACTACTTTCATTTATATTTCATACTTTAATTGAAATAAATCATAAAGATACATAGGTATTTTACAATTACTGTATAATATCATCTATAATATCGTTAAATCCATCCTTTATACACCCCACATAAATCATTAACGAATCAAATCACTTTTAGGGGGCGGTAGTCCGCACTTCCTCAAATGAGATTATCGTATTCACCCACAATGGAATATATAAAAGAATAAAATAAAATTTATGTAAAGACTCATAAGGAAATAATAAACATAATATATATCATATATAAATACAGTTTCATCATAATGACCACCATGAGAGGTTATAAGATATAATTGAACAATCATCGTTTCGTGAGGCGTTAGTTTTCCATCCACAAAAACATTATGTTCTTCATCCGTTAGATGGAGGTGTGTATAAGTGTAGTTATAATCATTTATATAACAATATACTAGTATATTTTGGATACTGGTGTTGTTACAAAATAATTAAATAAAATGAGTTTAGGGATTGGAGAAGTAAAATGAACGAAAACAATTTAAGAGAAACGGTTACCATTAATTTGGGTAATTCTCTTTGGTTTGAACCAAAGGTCTTCTTGAAATGACTTTTGCCTATGTTAAGGCTTATATAAAGAGGATAGAGATGTAGGGAGCTTAATTGGGCAGATTTTGGTCATTCCAAAAAGCTTGGGAGCTGTGAGAAATTGGTTAGAAGTGGTCTCTTTTTATAAGGGAGAGGAGGGGCTCTTCTGGAAGGAGTGAAAACATTATATTATAATATAATGATATTCGGTTTCTAATGGTCCAAAAATCATTGAGGTAGAATCTAAGATGACTCATATTTGAAATAAAATCTTCCAATAAAAATTTTACATGTTTTGGAAAATATTTTATTCATTATAATCTTATTTATATAAATCATTTATTAATAAGGTAAATACTGCATCATTATTGTGTCATAAATAATTTATTTTATTTTATGTTGAAATTTTTTAAAAAAAATACCATGATGTAGGAAATCTTTTTATATTTCCAATGAATATTTATAGTCTAACAGATAATTTATATAACCCCTTTTAAAAATTAATTTACTAAACGTTATTAGCTTTTGTCATTTTTGCCTTTTCTTTAAGTTAATTATTCTAAATTGTCATTATCACGCCCAAGTGGCTTAAAGGGGTCGCAATATCTACCCAAAGATTCTAATGGTTGTAAATGACTCAACCAATAAGGTTTGGACAAGTGTTAAGGTAATTTTGAATTATTGTAATATTCTATTAACCTTGAATTAGCTTATTTTTACGTTTAACCGTGGTAAATAAAAGTCAAAAGTTACTATTCATGAAAAATTATTTTTATTTTAATGAACCACATTTTACTTCTTGATAAAAAACATGTATGTCAGATTTTTGAATTTATATTCATAGAGGTTGTAAAATGTTATTTAAATGAAAATGTTAGTTTTTTTAACTACCACTATGTAGTTTCATTTTTCATCAAAATTTGAAGTTTTTCAGAAAAATACCAAAAATTCAGTATAAGATATATTTGATATTCTGAATTCAAAAATGATTTCCATTTTCCGAATTCAAAAAATATAAGTGTAATTATTTAATTTTAAAATTAATTATCGTTATCAAAACAAATAGCGTGTTTTTAAGAAACAATAAATATCAAAATATTGTACTTGTTTATGTCCAATTTCAAAGTGAAATTAATTCCCATGACCATCATTGTATTAAATTGTAAAAATATATTTCAATTTAAATTTAAAACTAATTAAAAAGATAATATAACCATATAAATAAATTATATTAAAATGCACTTTTGAATTAAAATACAATATTTTTCACTCTTCATTAAAGATGAACTTTATCAGAAAAATACCAAAAAATTACCCAAAGTAATTTTTTATGTCCCCATTCTAAAGAAATATTTTATTTGGTCTATTAGAATGTATTAAATTGACCAAAACTAAATTTAAATAGGGTTCACCATTAAAAGACGGTAAATCGACCTTTTATTGTAAATTATGCTTAAAATTAGATTTATTCACATTTTAATACTCTAACATTAATTGTATAAATGTAAATACAATTGAAAAACATGTATAATTATATTTTATTTAGTTTTGTTCATTCCCACCAATAAAATGGCTAGGAGTTAACTACCATATAAAATAATAATATTATATTATTAGTGTGCAATGTAAGATTCCCAAGAAACCTGTTGTTGCGTATCGGGTACGCTATCGAACATAGAAACCCTTTTAAAGTAAAATTAATATTTAATTCACAAATATTAATAAATATGAAATATTCATATTATTTATTTACCTGGGATGTTACATCCTTCCCCCCTTTGGGATATTGCGTCCTCACAATTTTAAAATTGGGCTCGGGAACATCATTGAAAGTCCCACATCGGAAAACAAGTCAAAAAACTATCACTTTAAAATAAAGAAATATATATATAAAGGTCACTCATGGTAACCCATATTAGGATTCCATGTAGAAAAACATGGATATGGAAGAAAAACTAACTCTCATTGATTAATAAAGAGTTATAGGGAAATTGATCACATAAAGTTAACCGCAACAATACCATGAATTTGTTGTTGGGTAAAAGTATGATGACAAAATAAAGGTTATAACATTTTTTCTTTAAGATAATTTTCATAGAGTTAAAGAAATTTATTAATAACTAGACTAAGATTGTATAGAAATATTCTTACTTGTCATGTATAGTTTCCTCCTTGAATAAAATTATACCACAAACTCATGTTTTCTCCAATCGATGAATATTCAAGATGACTTGGTCACATTAAAAGCACTATAATAAATGTCTAGAAAATTATATAATCCACAAAAGAAGAACTAAAAATTCCCTTGTATTTTGACAATAACTAAAACCAAAATTTCTAGTACAAGATCAGGTAATCCCCAAAAGGATAATCCTTTATAAAATAAAAAATTACTCTTAATCTCCAAAATTCAGAAAAAAGAACCCAAGGTTCAAGAAACACCATTAAATAAACTAATATCCATAAAATTCTCCAAAGTAATCCAAACTATGATTGAAACCCAAATATCTGAAGGATTTAATCACATAGTCTTCCGAGGTAAATCTTAACATTTATCTCATAATAACATCAGTTACTCTAAAAGTCTCATACTGAAAAGTAATTAACCTAATCACATATCCTTCATGATAGGTTAATCATTTCCATAGATAACCCAAAATCAACATATTCCTAATTCATAAGATCATCTAACTAAAAATAATTAGTCATACTAACTGGGGGCTTCATGTAGTCCATTGGTATGAGATAAATACCGATCACACTTTGGTTGTGGGTTCGATTCCCTCAGCTTCGTCCGACGCGACGAGTTGTCAAACGGATTGCGTGTTGTTCCTTTTCAAAAACTACATAATTTTATAAAATTACCAAATAGATATGAATTAATCAAAAATAACCATAACATATTTTAACCACAAAGGTTATCTAATAACTTTCGTTTTGCATCCTAAAAATGCATTAACCTATAATTTCCTTAAATTCAAGGATCATATAAACCCAAATGGTTCTTTATAACTGCAAAAAAAAAATTATTCGATGAATAAAATTTTCATATATCAATCGTCAGGGTTACACATACTATAAAGAGTCTTTTAATATAACCCCATCATCAAAAGTGACTTAATACTTTTAAGAATTTCCCCATCCTGAAATCTACCATAACTCGTGAATCACTTATATGTTGACCTCTTACTCATTCAACGTTATTCATGATCCATTAACCATTCTTTACCAAATTATTCTGAAATACTTATTTCCTCCATACAAAATCATGAATCATATCTTAAGATTTCTATAATAGGAAAACATATGTAATGAAATAATCCATACCTTTCATTAGTCATTGTCAGTTTCTTCATCGTCAATTAGAATTGAATTAGGTATTGGTAAAGGAATATTTGTACGATCTTGGTGATCCCATTCCCGAAACTTCTTCATAGGACATGTTTTTGCATAATGACCATGCTCAACAAATTTAAAACATTCAATTAATCCCCCAAATAGAACTACTTTCCATTTTCTAGAGTCAACTAGATTTTCACTTTTTCCACTTTAGGTTCTTGCTTTATGACCTTTATTTCCACATCTATAGCATCATATCATCCCTTTGAAGCATTTTTCTAGGTGTTTCTTTCCACATCCTTGACACGATGGTTTTTGAACATAATTACATTTATTATTATTACCTGAACTTCCGTAGGGATTTTTTTCTCGCATATACGATGCCATATAAAAATAACCAAGGTTAAGGTTTTTAATCATGACTCCAGATAGCTGGTTGATAATAACCAAAATAGTTCTCATTGAATATCCCATTTCATTCAATTTCTCATTCATAAAATCTTCATAGTTTTCTTCACATCCATTGTTACATTGATGCCTACTAGATCCATCCATTGAATAAAACCAAAAAGGTAAGTGTGAGTATATCAGTAAAATCATCATATAATATCTTATGAGGAGGGTAAACACTAATATATACTTATTCATGTAATCTAAAACTCAATCACATTATCTAAAAGAAAACTGTGACTCTTTCTGAAATCCTAACCATTATGGTAATGTCACTTATGCTTAAAGAATTCCCTAACCTCTAAAGTTATCTAGACCGACCTCTGATACCAACTCTAAGGACCCGACCTTAAACATTACATAATATTGAATTAAATGAATAATTCACATTGTTTATCTTTTCAGGTTTAGAGTTTTAGAGAATTAGGCCACAAATATTACATAACTACTTGAATATTACATGTAGACACTACTACTCAGTATCCATTTTGTTCATAAGATAAAAACTGTTGAAATGAAAAACGTCAAGGTACATGTTTTAGATAGCATGAATTTTCCATGATCCATTATTTGATCCTATTCATCTTTAAGTCTTGTGAAAAACATTTCAAAATCTTGGGATAAGCATAAAAATCTCAGTAAGGGTTATAAAATATGGAAAGAAAACATTATCCCATCAATAATTACAAATCAATGAATCCAATTCTTTTCAATCATAACATACCTTATAAAAACATAAGATTTATGAATAACACATAGAAATCCTAAATCATAAAGGTATATTATGGAATTCATATCATACTTACATTGTAGATATCACAGATACATAGGGAGTCACATTTGGAATACCCATCACAGTATATTCCCTAAATCTCTTAGGAGAAACATTCACGTTTTCCTCCATCACGTTACCCAATGCATTGGAGATCTATCTCGGGCTCACCCGCCCTAAGATTATCACGGAACCACCCATATACGTAAACAATGCCCAGTAACCATAACATAATCATAACACATAACAAAATTATAATGTAAAGATAAAATTTCCACATTCCACTATATTGAAGTAAATAATGCTTTATCAAACCATTTTCAAAAACCATTTAAAAAATATTTTTGAATCAAAGTGTCTCATACCAAGTTGATGCTTTTAAAGGAATTATCATTCGAAAACATTAATGTCCATATAAATAAATCCTAAAACCCATTTTTAAAACATGGACATTAATGAGAAATATTTATAAGAATAAATCCTTAAAGCATTTAAAATGATATTTTAGTTAAAGAGTTTTTAACAAAAAGAGAGACGCTAGAATACAAATAATTAAAGAATATCTTTTAATCAGAACATTATAATATCATTATAATAAAGGTATTTATGATATAATATGTCACAATAATGTATATACACCATATAAGAGTGAATTGGTGCATAACAACAATGAAGTTTCAATGGAAATGTAAATTGAGATGAAATCTCTAATGAAGATGGTATCTTTAAATTAAGGATAATTCAATCTCATAATTATGTGTGAAAAATATAAATACACCCAATATAATTGTATATTATGTTTAAAACAATCAGATGTCATTCACACATATTCATATGATGACATTAATAAAAAAGAGAATATCAACCCAAAGAATGCGAATTGGGTTAAAGAGTTCCCACACCGATTTTTGTAACTTACAAAACATATTCCACATGAAAGAAGGATCATAAAATAAAGATGTAAATACTTATAAAAGAGATTATATTACACAAATAGTACAATCAAGGGTAGTACATACACCACACAAATGTAAATAGTGGCAATTATAGCTTGAATCTCACGAGAATAAAAAGTGAGACGAAACCCTTTACCATGTTGTAATCAACTGAGTCATATGACCAAAAGTTAATAAAAACAAAATGAATCACAGAATACAATTAATATAATTAGAATAATAATAATATATATAAAATTTATGTACACTATAGACCACATATAATGAATAAGTGGGGAACAATGGAAATATCACAGAATTAAAAGTAAGATAAGAAAAACCCATACAAAAATTCGACAGCATAACGGCGCCACATAAAAATTATTAAAATAAATTGATGAGAGTAATAGAGGGTATCTCATCATATGAAAATATAAATTACGGTATGGTTAATATAAAATAACATCCTCCAACATAAGAACATGGAGCATAGAAGAAATGACATAAAAGAGATTACTTGAAAAGAAAGAGATAGGTTGGATCCCTTACCTCGTGTCCGACTTGACTCGATCGTTCTTTAATCTCCTGAATGATAAACTGAAGTTAATTTTTACATTCTTAAGAACCTTTTTCAAGTTTATTATTCCTTTTATATCACTTATTACTACATTATAAACATTATGTAATCAATTTAGTTAATTTTGTTCGTTTTGTCAATATTTGGTACTTGAGTCAAAAATGGACTTCTTATAATTACATGTTGTTCATGTGGACAAAGTTTCATTATATATAGAATTATATTAATGATTTAAATATCTTATATATCATATATATCTAGTATATACATGTATTTATAATAGTACATAACATTTAGAGGTAAGAAATGAAATGCACCGTTCATGGAGACGGTAAGCCTTACGTACGCAAGAACACTACTTTCATTTATATTTCGTACTTTAATCGAAATAAAACATAATTATACATAGGTATATTATAATTCCAGTATAATATCATATATAATATCATTAAATAAATACTTTATCAATCCCACATAAGGCATTAACGAATCAAATCACTTTGAGGGGGTGGTAGTCCGCACTTTCTCAAATGAGATTATCGTATTTACCCACTATGGAAACAATGATGGAATAATATAAATGGGAATTAAAGAATCATAAAAAAAATCATAAACATAATATATGTCATATATAAATAGAGTTCCATCATAATTACCATCATGAGAGGCTGTAAGATGTAATTGAACAATCATCATTTCGTGAGGCGTTAGTTTTCCACCCACAGAAACATTATGTTCTTCATCCATTAGATGTAGGTGTGTATAAGTGTAGTTATAATACATCTTATAAAAACATACTAGTATATTTAGGATACTGGTGTTATTACAAAAGAAATAAATAAAATGAGTTTATGGATTGGAGAAGTAAAATAAATGAAAATAATTTAAGAGAAACAATTAACTTTAATTTGGGTAAGTCTCTTTGGATTGAACCAAAGGACTTCTTTAAATGACTTATTCATAAGTTAAGGTTTCTAAGAAGAGGTGAGGGATGTATGGAGATTAATTGGGCAGAGTTTGGGCGAGCCAAAAGGCCTGAGGTGTGTGAGGAATTGGTTAGAAGTTGTCTCTTTTTATAAGGGAGAGGAGGGGCTCTTCTGGAAAGAGTGAAAATATTATTTTATAATATAATGATATTCGGTTTCTAATGGCACAAAAATAATTGAGTTAGAATATAAGATGACTTATAGTTGAAATAAAATAATCCAATAATAATTTGACATGTTTTGCATAATATTTTATTCATTATAATATTATTTAGTTAAATCATTTGTTAATGAGGTAAATACTGCATCATTATTGTGTCATAAATAATTTAAATTATTTTATGTCTAAAAATTATAAAACAACTACCATGATGTATGAAATATTTTTATCTTTCTAATGAATATTTATAGTCTAACAGATAATTTATATAACCCCTTATAAAAATTAATTTTCTAAAAGTTATTAGCTTTTGTCATTTTTGTCTTTTCTTTAAGATAATTATTCTAAATTGTCATCATCACACCCAAGTGGATTAAATGGGTCCCAATATCGACCCAAAGATTATAATGGTCGTAAATGACTCAAAAAATAAGGTTTGTACAAGTTTTAAGGTAATTTTGAATTATTTTAATATTCTTTTAACCTTGAATTACCTTATTTACCTTTAACCGCGGTAAATAAAAGTCAAAATTTTCTATTAACAAAAAATTATTTTCATTTTAATGAACCACATTTTACGTCATGATAACAACCATGTATGTCGGAATTTTTAAATTCAATTCACAGAAGTGGTAAAATTTCATTTAAATGAAAAACATGGTTTTTTTAACTACCACTAAGTGGTTTCATTATTAATCAAAAATTGAAGTTTTTCCGAAAAATACCAAAAATTCAGCCTAAGATATATTTGATATTCCGAATTAAAAAATTATTTCCATTTTCCAAATTCAAAACATAGAAGTGGAAATAATTAATTTTAAAATTAATTCCCATTATCAAAACAAATAGCGTGTTTTTAAGAAACAATAACTATAAAAAGATTGATACTTGTTTATGACCAATTTCAAATAGAAATTAATTCCAATGACCAACATAGTATTAAATGGTAAAAATATATTTCAATTTAACTTTAAAACTAATTAAAAATATAATCTAACCATATAAATAAATTAGATTAAAAGGGACTTTTGAATTAAAATACAATATTTTCACAATTCATAAAAAATGAACTTTATCAAAAAAATACCAAAAAATTACCCAAAGTAAATTTTTATGTCCCCATTCTATAGAAGGATTTTATTTGGTAAATTAGAATGTATTAAATTGACCATAACTAAATTTAAAGAGGGTTCACCAATAAAATACAGTAAATCGACCTTTTAATGTAAATTATGTTTGGAATTAGATTTATTCACATTTTAAGCCTCTAACATTTACTGTATAAATGTAAATACAATTGACAAACATGTATAATTATATTGAAGTTAGTTTTGTTAATTCCCACCAATAAAATGTCTAGGGGTTAACTACCATATAAAATAATAATATTATATTATTAGTGTGCAATGTAAGATTCCAAAGAAACCCGTTGTTGCGTATCAGGTATACTATCGAACATAGCAACCCTTTTAAAGCAATGTCATTATTAATATTCAATGTATTATTGAAAATTCATATTGAGATATTTATAAATGTTCAATTACTATAATTTTTACACAAAGTAATCCAAATCATCTTTTATTTGTTATCTATATCACTTGAACTTGTTTGTGACATCCTCCCTCTTCTAATTGAAGTGTTTGAAATTTGAACTATGTTCTAGTATTTAATAAAAATTCATGATAACGTGGTTGAAATAATGAAAATAAAAATTAAATTTGATCCAATAATAATATTAATATCATTTTAGAAATAATGTCATTTCTTACCTTTTAAGATATTAGATAATATATTATTATTTCTTCCAATAATAAAAAAATTTAAAATAAGAAGATAATATATTAAGACACAAAAATGTAAGTTATAAACCTATAAGAAATAAATTATAAATGAAAAGTATATAAATAATTATTATCCTTGAGGATGGAATCTTGGTTATCCTGGGTAGAATTCCAAATTAATATTTCTAACCTGATAATTTTTACATGTCATACATTATTGATTATAAATATCTTGTGAATTTAAAATGTCTATCCACCTAGAGTGTCAAAATTGTGTCCTACAAGGTATGTTTTTCTAATCTATGTAATTATTGAGTCCATATCGATGAAAGAAATCAATTTTATTAGTTATAGTCATAAATGGGCTAGATCGACATTCATTTCAATTAACTAGTTAGTGAATTAATAGCTTAGAACCCACTCACTACAAATTTCACCAAAATTACTTAAATTTATTATCTTTTTTCCTTATTTTTATAGTTTTAAATATATTTCTCCAATAATTACCATAGTCCTAGTCATGATATATTACAAGAAAGTTCTATGATTCCAACAATATTGACCAAGGACTTTACCCATATCATTCCATGGTTTTTAACAAAAAAAATACAATAATTACTACATTATGAATATGAGTCCAATATCAATTGGATGCCTAGTTTAAAAATAAATCAATGTGAGACTAAGACAAAACATAATTACTTTATCTCCATAATGATTTCCTAAATACATTTTAGATCCTAAAATTTTATAGGATAAACAATGGATTGCATAAAATAAAGTGGATAGTTAAAATTCGTAATAAAGGGACAAATGTGATGATAAAAAATTGAATGATCCAAATGTATAAAATGATATCACAAAATATAATTCCCACATTTAATCACATAGTAACATAACAAAAAAACCCTAGTATCATAATATCATTGCATGATTGGAAATGTGAAAAAAAACATTTGACATAAAATAAACACGTGGAAAAGATAATTCCCTAGATAATATCACATGGATGAAAAATTCATATAATACACAATTTTTACTCCCTAATACCATACAAGATTTCTTAGATGACTAATTACTATATCCAAGGAATTAGAGTGTTATCTAGTTTCTACCATCTAATAAGATATATCTGGCTCACCTAGTTCTATATTGGAGCACCAATCATATCATGTTAATGAGTTCTGTGTTTCAAAAAAAGAAAGTATTAATAAATCATAACATAATTAATACAAGTAGAAACAAAATGGGTTATATCATCTTGTCTAAATACATAGTTAAAATAAATTTGATAATGTAGTATTTTGTGAGATTAACATAAGTCATGTATTAATCCATAATATTAATGGATAATAATGAAGGTATATAGGTGATATATGTCTATAAATAATTTAGAATTAATCCATCAAAACAAATATTATCTTAATTTATGTAAATTTATTTACACTATTATACAAAATACTTCATAAAAAACACACATTTCCCTTTAAAATAACATCTTCAGAATTATAATAATTAAAAAAATAGTACAGAATAATATATATTTAAAATGATGAATGGATACAAATAAATGAATCATTAATGATTCTAATAGTGCTGAGGGAGATTAATTTTTATCATCCCATGTATGTTAAAAGTAAACATTCTTTCATACTATTTTCAAATAGTTTTAAAATGTCATCATTCAAAAAATTAATATGATATTCCATTAAATTTTATTTTTAAAAAATTTAATCCTTGGGAAAAAATTTAATTAATAAATTATATTAGGTATGTTTACAGTACTATAATATATATTGAAAAAAATAAAATGGAAGTAAAATTATTTATGACTTATGAGAAAAATAAGAAGTATTTTCATAAAAAATAACCAAAAAATTTATATTCTAAAGAAATTAATATGGAAATATTACATAAAAATTTAATTAATAACTAGAGGAGTGTAATGATATTTTATGTTTATATAATTATCACATAGTTTCCAACAACAAAAAATTAAATTGTAATCAATCTAGATTAAAATGATTTTTACAAATAAATGCTAACCACTTTGGTAACATTATAATCATAGCATTTTATGAATGAAGTATATGAATTTTGGAATAAAATATCTTGAAGTATTTTTATTTCATTATATAACAATTAAAATTTTAATATATAAATTCCTTAAATGTTATTATGTTTATAAAATACTTTGTATCATAAATAAATACATTTTCAGATGAAATACTTACCTATTGTCCCTGATTTGTCCTATATATATATTTTTTATCCTCTACAATTATAATTTATCAAATTTTTTAGGAAACTATTATATGTTTAATTCCATAATATTACTCCATTGATATCACTTATTTCAATTATTTATTTAATTACACGATCAGTTATATCAATGAAGAGTGTTTTAAGGAGGTTCAAATCATACATTCACAACGGTATCAGTTTATTATTAGTGGTCCAATGATTAATTGATCTACAAAATACATAATAACAATAATACTAAAATAGTTATAGTTTTTATAAATAATTTAACATTTCAATCATACCTTCAAATATGGTTATGAAAATTATACTATGATATTATAATTGAAATGATAAGTAAGAAGTTATATGTTATTGTTATTTTCTAGAATTACTAATATGTAATCCATAAAATTTATAAAAATTAAATCCATCATTATCATATGTCATTAAATAAAATGATGTAAAATGAATAGTGTTTGTTTGTGAGGTGATATCCCTGCATACAAGCCATCAACAATTCATTTCCCATTTTATAATGGAGGAGAGAGATGTATATAATTCCATCAACATAATAACATCTATGTATATTATAGAATTTATTTTCATTATATAAATTTCATATGGACATAATTGAAATTGGAAAATAATGAATTAAAAATAATGGAACTGGGTGAATATGATTACCTTCACTTAGAAAAACCTCATTTGGGTCTCTTATTACGGACACTATGGATTGTCTTTCTAGAATAAAAAATTCTATAGAATGGTTATATGTATGTTGGGTAGATATTTTGAACTTTTTTGTCATTTTAAATGTATTGAGTAGTGTGAATATGTGAGGGGAGGGGGTTCCCATTTATAATTGATGAGTTTTATTCATTAAATATCAAAGAAATTTCAATAATAGGGATGTCACTATCATGAAATGTCCCTAAAAAGTTTATAGATAAAGGTGTGTAGTGGAAAATATTATAATCCATAGCTATATAACTAAATTAAAACATGCTTTAAAAATACTATACAACTCATTTTTAAGGATATCAAATTTTACAATTTAATTTTTTACAATGATTACTATTTTTAATTTTTTTTCATTCATTAAGACCAACCATTAAGATGAAGAAATTATAAACATTTATTTATTATAATTAAAAATATGGAATATATTCTATCATATTTATTCCAAAATAGTGTTATGATTTCATTTAAAATAAATGACACAATGCATGATGAAAATTACTTTTCTTATTGATGCATTTATCATGGAAAAAATTACATTATATGATCATCAATAATAGAAATAATCATTATTTTAATTTTAATAAATAATTACATATATATAATATATATAAACATAATTTAAATAATTATTCATTTGGGCTTACATTAATCGAATGTAATGGATAAATATAATTCACATTAATATAGTTTTTAGATGAATGTGTTTTAAATCCTGAAAAATAAACCAATATTAAACTACATAAAATGGTTTTTGTAAACATAATTAACTATATAAAATGTAATTAAATAGTAATTATGTTATTTTGAAAAAAAATAATGATGATTTTATGTTAGTTAATGAATTAAAACCAAAAGAAAATTTTATAAAAAATACAATAATTTGACTATTCTTTGAAATATAAATATCTTCATAAAAACCGTAAATTTTACATTATATTAATATCATAATGTCTAATTAAGAAATTATTTTAATATTATAATAATAAAATATATTAATTTATAGTAATTTACTTCTATTATTATCGTGTAAAATTAATATATCATTTATTAGGAATAATAGTTTTTTTGAATAAAATCTATTAATTAACGTAAAGTGATTATTTATTAAGAGTATTTAAGTAAATATATATTGAGAAGGAACATTAAAAATATTTAGATAATTTATAAATAATATTCATAACCCCCAAAATAAAAACTGCATTATATTAGTCACATGTAAATTTTAATATTTTAATATCATATCATACATTTATAAGGAATGTTTTCTATAATATCATTATCTTCTCACATGACATAAAAAATTTAATGTTGTCTTCTCCTCCCAATAAGAAACTATCAACATCAATTATCCCCTTAGAGATGATGAATGGATCTCCGGTAGCAGTAGCTCACCACACCACTATTCCTAATTTCATCCTCCCACTATCCCTCAGATATCTCATGTAAACCCTTCTCCAGTGTCATGAGACCTGCAATAAGGTATTTTTTCCACTAAAAATATGAATACGTAAACAAAACATGATGTTTTTTTCAAATTTTTTTCCCTTGATGAATTTTAGATCGATTCGTGATTTTGATTTGGAATATCCATCGCGTAAAGAGCTTGCACGAAATATTCTGGATTGCGCGGAAAATTCCTGGATGCACAAAAAAGGAAGAGTTTCACGTAAATATTCGGTTTGCGCGTAAATACATAGTTCTGCGAAAACGGGTGTTGTGGCATGAAATATTTTTTCTGCGCCAAAAAGGAAATCATGCGCGCAATAGGAAGGTTTTTCACGCAAAGGGTTGGTGTTGCGCGAAATTGTTAGTGAAGCTTGTCTGCACGTTCTGGTTATCCGCTTCAGTGGTACTGTGTGTTCTTGTGCATCAATTTCGGACTTGGATGCAAGCAGAGTCTCGTGCTAAGAAGAGAAAAATACTTCAATGAAAATCTATTGAAGAGACCTTCATGTCTATAAACTGAGTGGGACTTCACCAACGGTAGTGAGCTAGGGAGAGTCAACAGGAGTGAACCGAGGGACGCAGTGAGCCATCCCTGAACATTTGTAAAGGCAGTGAGCCTGGGATGGAGTGACTGTGCCTGAACCTTTGTAATCCACAGTTATTGAATATTAGTGGAATTAGGTATGACCGAAAACATGTCGGCGTATGCTTCTTGGACATAGACGTTAGTGGTTAACCATGTAAAAGTGTTGTGTCTTCTCTGTGTATGTGAATGTTTTCTTTCTGATCATATTCATCATACAGGTTCAAAAACTTCCTACCAACATGGGAAAAAGATCCATCACATTTAAATTAAAATTTGACACCCTGATTCACCCCTCCCCTCTCAGGGTGTCCCGGGGTCCTTCAAGTGGTATTAGAGCCGGGGTTGCTGGTGTTGAATCGGTCCTTTATCGTCATGGAGATTTCATTCAATGTCAGGGAGTCCCTCACTTCGATGGATGTAATATCCAGATCTAGAAGAACATAATGAGATCTCATCCATGATCTCTTGGAATGTATAATCTCTTTTCTATTGTGCAAGTAATACAAGTCACTGATCCAATAGCCCTGGCTATGACTGAAACAGATAGTAAAATTCTTGATGCAGATGCTAAAGCACAAAATGCACTCACTGTAGCCCTTTCTGATCAGATCTACCAAAATGTGAGGAATTTCACATCAGCAAAATCTATGTGGGATACACTCTAGAATATTTATTAAGGAGATAGAAAAATGAAAAAGGCGAAACTATAAGTACTGCACAATCAGTTTGATGATCTAAAGATTCATCCAGACGAGAATACAGACTCTTTCTTCAATCGAATTACTAAAGTTGTTGGAGAAATTTGTGGTCTAGGCAAAGAAATCAATGACATTTATTTTTTAAAGAAAATATTAATAATACTTCCACCTCTGTACAATGAAAAGTTGTTAGCTCTTGAGAAAATAGATCTTTCCAAACTTTCCCTAGATGATCTTCTGAGAAACTTGGTAGCAAATGAAATGAGAGTCAAACTAGATGATGCTACGACTCGTGTGAGCACAGAAATGGAATTCAAGCCCATGGATAAACTAAAAATCTCAAAATATAGTAGCGGAGAAGATGACGAATAAAAAGAAATTCTTTCTCTCGTTGAAAAGAAGATCCATAAGGGGAAACGGAAATTCAAATGGAAGTTACCTCTCACATGTTTTCATTGTGGAAAAGTTGGGCACATTGCCTCTCAGTGCTTATGAAAGATCAATGATGACGATAGTAAAGATTAAAGCTTTGAGAAGCCTCAGTGAAGCTTCTTCAAAAAGTGAGACTTCAAATCTGGAAAGAAAAGGAAAAGGAAGAGTTTTGTCTGTGAAGAAGAATATGATGATAATGAATTCTGTGATGAAGAAGAACTAGAATTCAAAACTGGGAACCATGCTTCTATGATGGCTACTATTAAAAAGTCAGAAGATACTGGTGGATAAAAAAAACTGAGAACTTGTGTAGATCTTGAGATACAACTTACGTATGCGGTTAGTAAGATTAAGATTAAATGTAAGAGTTTCAATAAGTGGAAATCAATTGTAAAAGAATAAAATGAATATGTTGATCAACTTGAAGCTAAAATTGAACAACTGGAATAATTTGTGAAGGTACAGTTGAAAATAATTCAAAGCAATTATGATGTAGTGTATCTGAAGATAAGAATTGAAGAGCAGGCAAAGGTCATCAATGACCTCACCTCCAGAATTGATGAAAAATCCAAGACTACTAAGGGTCTTAAAGAAGAAGTTGTTACTCAAAGGAGTAAACTAGAGACTGAATCAATTCCAAAAGAATCGAGGAAGAAAATATAGTTTGGAAGATTCTCAGATGAACAATTACTAGTAAGAGACATGTGTGGTTCAGATGGGGTTGGAAAAATCTTGAGTGATCAAAGACCCTCTTGCATGGTAAAGAGTGGAATTGGCTATGAGGCTGAGACATCAAAATTTGGAAGTGAAAAGATCCAAATGAAATATAAGATGAAATTTGAACATGTTGAAATGTTGCCTAAAGTTCCGAAAAAGGGACCCTCAATCAAAACTAAAAGGAGAACTAAAAATTATCCTAAAACATTCAGAAATGACAGATAGTCTAACTATTCTCCCAAGGAAGAAGGTATGAGAAGAAATTCAAGTGAGAAGACATTTCCTCTCATGAAGTCTTAGTTTTGTGGCTATCTTGGCCATACCATGTCTTATTGCAAAGAGGCAAGAAGTTATCTGAATAGAGAAGATACCGAAGTCCAACAAAGGAGAAAAATTTCATATCCTAATTCTTTTATCAGAAAAAATTTCTATGTATATTTTTATCGTTGTTCAAAATTTGGTCATAAGGGTTCTATTTGCAGGCAGAGAAGGGACATGGACACCTCAGACCAAATTTCAAGACAAGTCAAGTCTCGTTAGCAAGATAACGTTGCTATTTGAAACAAGTATTATCCTCCTAAAGATGATTTCAACTATGAAGATCATGTGTCTGCATAAGAGATAATTGAAAGACCATCAGTACTATATACTCAATCTAATTTCTCATGGAAGGAAAAGAAGAAGATTGAGATATCCAAACTTTAAGAGGTGGCCTCAAAGCTACAAAGAACAACAATACCTTGATTCTGGATAGCGGTTGTTCAACTCATATGACAGGTAATGTCAGCCTGCTAACGGATATAAAAAGGAAGGTTGATGGTACAGTACGATTTGGTAAATATGGGGCTCTAAAAATCAAAGGGAGTGGAAGTACCGAATTAGCTAATGGAGAACTAAAGAAGACTGAAGTCCTTTACATAGATGGACTACGTCATAATCTCCTTAGTGTGAGTCAACTCTGTGACTCAGGACTTATAGTTACTTTTAATTAGAAAGGATGAACTATCAAGGTAAATACATGCAATTCACTTATTAAAGGATATAGAATAGAAGGAAACATGTATCAGGTTGATAGTGAAGCAAATGTATGTTACATGCCTGTTGAAGAAGAAACAAATTTGTGGCATCAGAGACTGGGAAACATCAATAAACAAGACCTGGAGAAAATATCATAATTGCAAATTTTCATGGATATTCCCAACCTGATGCGTGAGCATGAAAAATCATGTGATGCTTGCATTCATGGGAAGTTGGTCTGCTGTTCATATCGGCCAAAGAAGAAAAGGGCATCTCACCATCATGATCTGATTCACACAGATGTATGTGGGCTGATAAATGTTTCTAGAACTCATGGAGAAAGGTACTTTGTCTTTTTCATAGATGATTATAGTAGAATGGCTTGTGTGATGGTCATTCACAGGAAACAAAAAGTCCTTGACTGCATGAAAACATATCGGCAAATCGCTGATAATGATACTGGACGAACAATCAAAGTGTTGCTATCTGATAATGGAGTAGAATAAAAGTCCATTAAATATGAAAATTATCTGGAGAAGCATGGGATACATCATGAGGTAGTTTTTGTGAGAACTCCACAACAAAATGGATTTGTTGAATGTAGGAATCGACAGGTGCACAACATGGCACGAACTATGCTGATTAAGGGTCGCATTCCATGACATTACTGGAAAAAAGTTGTTCATGCTGCAGTGTACATTTAGAATTGAATAAGACATTATATGGGTGAGACGAAGACCCTATATGAATTGTGGCATGGACGGAAGCCCTATTTAAAATACTTTCGTGTATTTGGAAGTAAATGCTTCATTAGGAACAAAGAAGGAAATCAAGGGAAGTATGGTGATAATGCAGATGAAGGAATTTTCCTCGATTACTCAATGAACAAAAAAGCCTACAAATGCATCAACAAGCATTTAGGAAGGATTGTGGAAAGTAGTGATGTTAAGATAATTGAATAGAAAACCACAAATGCTTCAAGTATGCCATATGCTGATGTGATAGAAAGTTAGGAAGAAAGTGAATGTGAAGTAAATACAAATTCATAAATAGATGAAGTTGTACAAAACACTCAGTAGTCACATCATGATGTTGACTCAGAATAAGAATCTGTAGAAGATACTGTGGCTGATGAGAATTCTACTGATCCTCGTAGGAGAAATCGAAGAGCTGAGATTGATCCATCCAACATAATTGGGGATAAGAGTAAACCCACTAAAACAATAAGGATGAGAAATAACACACAATCTACATTTCTATCAGTTGTAGAGCCATCCTCTTTCGAAGAAGCTGCAAATGATGAATCTTGGGTGAAAGCCATGAATAATGAATTAGATTAGATTGACAAGAATCGAACATGGGATCTTGTCCAGAGACCCGAAGGTCACAATGTGATTGGTACCAAATGGATCTTCAAAAATAAGTTTGATGAACAAGGATGTGTCATCAGAAACAAGGAACGACTGGTATGTAAAGGATACTCCCAGATTGAAGGCATTGATGTTGAAGAAACCATTACTCCAGTGGCTAGACTGGAGTCAATCAGGATTTTCCTTGCCATGGAAATCCAAAGAGGATATAAAGTATATCAAATGGATGTAAATACATAATTCTTGAATGGTGTACTTGAATAATATGTCTACATTGAACAACCATTGGGATTTGTTTTGGGTACTAATGAAACAAAGGTCTGCAAACTGAGGAATGCTCTATATGGTTTGAAGCAGGAACCACAGGCATGGTACTCAAGGATGGATTCATATCTCAAGAAGCTGGAATTCAAAAGTGTAGGAGTAGATCACAATATCTATGTGAAGATTTCTCCAAAATATCAATTCATGGTTATTGTCTACGTTGATGATATCATATTTGGTGGCAGCAGGCAGAAATCAATGGACGAATTTTCCAACCACATGAAATTAGAATATGAAATGTCTATGATTGGGGAACTCACATAATTCTTGGGGCTACAGGTGATTCAAAAAAAGTAATACAATTTAATTTCTTAGGAAAAATATACAAAAGATCTGCTGAAGAAGTTTAATATGCAAGAATCGAAACCAATGTCAACTCCGATTGCAGTTGGAACTAAACTTGGAAAGCATGAGGATGGGGAATCTTTTGATCCCACCATGTACAGGAGGATCATTGGTAGTCTACTGTACCTGACAACAACACAACCAGATATTTTCTTTTCCACATGACTTGCGGCCCACAGTCAAAGTAATCCAAAGGAAGAACATATGGTGGCAGTAAAAAATCATGAGGTACATTCAAGGTACACATAACATCGGGTTATTTTTTTGCTGCAGGAAGGGATATTGAATTATCAGCGTTTTATGATGATGACTGGGCTGGTGATGTAGTAGACAGAAAGTCCACTAGTGGAGGAGGCTTCAATATTTGGCATAAATGTGTTGGCTGGTTGAGCAAAAAACAAGAAAGTACTTCTCTTAGTGCTGCTGAAGCTGAGTATATATCTGCCACAAAGGCATGCACTCAACTGTTATGTATGAAGCAACCATTAACAGATATTGGTGATGAGGTAAAGAAACCAATGGTAATTTACTGTGATAACAAGAGCCCAATTGATTTTACGAAGATTCAAGTTCACCATTCCTGTACAAAACATATTGAAATCAGGTATCACTTTATCAAAGAAAAATTTGAACAAGGGGTTATTAGAATGGATAATTTAAGAACATATGAGAAAGTGGTTGATATCCTAACCAAGCAACTGTCCACGACTACATTTGAGAAGCATCGGTTGAACCTCATTGTTCAGCCACCTCCCAGTGCATAAGGAGGTTACGCAATTCCCCTCCCCCCGATTATGATAACTGGTTTATCTGTTTATGGGTGTGATGCAGGTTTGTGGGGGAGATACTATCTAGGGGGAGTATGGCTGGAGCTGAACAACAAACAAATTACCAGTCTTTGGGTTTATTGAAAATGGGGGAGAAAGTAATAAGTTCAGTATTTTCAGTGGACATATAATGCTTCTGTGACACTGTAATAAAATTTCTTGGGCGTTATTGAGAATTGCACAACACATGAACCCAATTCAAGCTTCCTCTCTTGTTTTCTACACCGAGCATTGATCACGTAGACTTAAAGTATTAGGTGAGTTGATCCTTTCATTTTTGGATTGCATGTGGATGGTGACCTTTTTGAATTTATTTGGTGATTTCCAACAAACCCAAAGGGGGAGATTATTAGATCCATGGCTGTTTTATGCAGGAATTGGAGTTTGGTTTGTGTTTGTTTTCAATCCTCAGTGGAAGTTCAGAATTTGTGCCAGCAAAGTGATCATACAGTTCAAGCAGACAACACTATTGAAGGTGGCATTGTTTCCCAGTGATTTCAAAATTTTTGGGCCTCAAAATCTGAAAATGAAGACATGAATTGTCTACAAAAGGAGGTGGGCACAAAGGGGAAGTGGTGCGCGGAAAATAAGGGTTGTGCGTGAAATACTTGAGCTAGGCGTGAAAAACAACGTGGTGCACAAAATAGAGGAGTGATGTTTTTTGCGCAAATTGTTTTTCGAAATCAAAACGTTGAAAAATGGAAAAGACATGGGCTGTGTTAAATATCTTTAGAGGTTCGTGGAAAATGATACCTACCTGAAAAATTATGCGCTAGATTATAGGGTTTTGCGTCGAAGGGATTTTTGGGCGTGGGGGTCTCAGACGCCTATTTATATGAGGTGACCC
This sequence comes from Viscum album, assembly GCA_963277665.1. NCBI lineage: Eukaryota > Viridiplantae > Streptophyta > Magnoliopsida > Santalales > Viscaceae > Viscum > Viscum album. Next base: position 2,100,300,947 of record OY728140.1, on the reverse strand, counting down.
CCTTCATTATGAATAGTTGAACACTTATAGAAGATTCGAGGCCTGATGCGCGAAAAAGAATCACGTATAGGGCCTGCGCGAAATATTCTGGATTGCACAGAAAATTCCGGGATGCGCGAAAAAGGAAGAGCTTCACATAAATATTAGGGTTTCACATAAATACTCAGTTGTGCGAAAACGGGTGTTATGGAATGAAATTTATTTCTGCGCGAAAAAAAGAAATCTTGTGTGCAATAGGAAGGTTTTGCGCGGAAAGGGTTGGTGTTGTGCGTAATTGTCAGTGAAGCTTGTCTGCACGTTTTGGTTATCCACTTCAGTGGTTATGTGCATTCTTGTGCATCAATTTCGGACTTGGATGCAAGCAGAATCTCATGTTAAGAAGAGACAAATACTTCAATGCAAATCTATTGAAGAGACCTTCATGTCTCTAAACTGAGTGGGACATCACCAATGGCAGTGAGCCAGGGAGAGTCAACGGGAGTGAACTAAGGGACGTAGTGAGCCATCCCTAAACTTTTGTAAAGGCTGTGATCCTAGGACAGAGTGATTGTGCCCGAACCATTGTAATCTACAACTATTGTAGATTAGTGGATTTAGGTATGACTGAAAACATGTCGGCATATGCTCCTTGGATGTAGCCCTTAGTTGTAAACTAAGTAAAAGTGTTGTGTCTTCTCTGTGTATGTGAATGTTTGCTTTCTGATCATATTCATCATATAGGTTCAACAAGTTCCTACCAATGTGGGAACAAGATCCATCACATTTAAAGAAAAATTTGTCACCTTGATTCACCCATCCCCTCTCAGGGTGTCTCGGGGTCCTTCAAGTGCTATCAGAGCTGAGGTTGCTAGTGTTGAATATGTCTTTTATCATCATGGAGATTGCATTCAATGTCAGAGGAGTCCCTCACTTCGATGGAAGTAATTTCCAGATCTGGAAGAACATAATGAGATCTCATCTATGATCTCTTTGAATGCAAAGGTGTTAGCTCTTGAAGAAATATATCATTCCAAACTTTCCCTAGATGATCTACTAAGAAGCTTGGTAGCATATGAAATGAGATTCAAACCAGAAGATGGTACGAATCGTGTGAGCAAGTAAATGAAATTCAAGGCCATGGATAAACTAAAAATCTTAGAAGATAGTAGTGGTGAAGATGACGAAGAAAAATAAATTCTTTCTCTCATTTCAAAGAAGATCCAAAAGGTGAAAGGGAAATTCAAAGGGAAGTTACGTCTCACATGATTTTGTTATGGAAAAGTTGGGCACATTGCGTCTCAGTGCTTAATAAAGATCAATGATGATGATAGTGAAGATTAAAGCTTTCAGAAGACTCAAAGAAGGTTCTTCAAAAAGGGAGACTTCAAATCTGGAAAGAAAATTAAAAGTAAGAGTTTTGTCTTTGAAGATGAAGAATATGATAATGAATTATGTGATGAAGAAGAACCAAAATTCAAAAATGGGAACCATGCTTCTATGATGGCCACTATTGAAAAGTAAATATATACTGGTGGGGAAAAACAACTGAGAACTTGTGTAGATTCTGAGATGCAACTTAAGTATGCGGTTAGTAAGCTTAAGATTAAATTTAAGAGTTTCAATAAGTGGAAATCAATTGTAAAATAATAAACTTAATACGTTGATAAACTTGAAGATTAAATTGAACGACTGGAAGAATTTGTGAAGGTACAATCTAAAATAATTGAAGGAAATGATGATGTAGTGGATCTGAAGCTAAGAATTGAGGAGCAGGCAAAGGTCATCAATGACCTCACCTCCAGACTTGATGAAAAATCCAAGACTGCTGAGGGTCTTGAGGAGGAAGTCATTACTCTAAGGAGTATAATTGAGACTGAATCAATTCCAAAATAATCGAGGAAGAAAATACAGTTTGGAAGATTCTCATATGTAGAATTACTAGCAAGAGCCATGTGTGGTTCAGATGGGGTTGGAAAAATCATGAGTGATCAAAGACCCGATTGCATGGGAAAGAGTGGATTTGGCTGTGAGGCTGAGACATCAGCTGTTGGAAGTGAAAATATCCAAAAGAAATATAAGATGAAAGTTTAACATGTTGAAACGTTGACAAATGTTCCGAAAAAGGAACCCTCAATCCAAACTAAAAGGAGAACTGAAAATTATCCTCAAACATTCAGAAATGACAGATAGTCTAACTATTCTCCCAAGGAAGAAGGTATGAGGAGAAATTCAAGTGAGAAGATATTTCCTCTAATGAAGTGTCAGTTTTGTGGCTATCTAGGCCACACCATGTCTTATTGCAAAGAGGCAAGAAGCTATCTGAATGGAGAAGATATAGAAGTTAAACAAAGGAGAACAATTTCATATCCTAATTCTTATAAAAGAAACAATTTCTATGGATATTTTTATCGTTGTTCTAACATTGGTCATAAGGCTTCTAATTGCAGGCAGAGAAGGGACATGGACACCTCATACCGAAGTTCAAGAGAAGTCAAGTCTCGTTAGCAAGATTGTGTTGCTCTTTCAAACAGGTATTCTCCTCTCAAAGATGATTTCGACTATGACGAACATGGGTATGTAGAAGAGATAATTGAAAGACCATCAGTACTATATACTCAATCCAATGTCTCATGGAAGGAAAAGAAGATGATTGAGATATCCAACCTTGCAGAGGTGGCCCTCAAAGCTACAAATAACAACGGTACCTAGATTCTGGATAGAAGATGTTCATATGATATGAAAGGTAATGCCGGCCTGCTAACGGATATAAAAAGAAAGGTTGATGGTACAGAATGATTGGATAATGATGGGGCTCTGAAAATCAAAGGGAGTGGAAATACCGAATTAGCTAATGGAGAACTAAAGAAGACTGAAGTCCTTTACGTAGATGGACTACGTCATAATCTCCTCAGTGCGAGTCAACTCTGTGACTCGGGACTTATAGTTACATTTAATCAGAAATGCTACACTATTGATGGAAAGAAATGCGATTAAATTATGAAAGGATGCAGAATAGAAGGCAACTTGTATCAAGTTGATAGTGAATAAAATGTATGTTACATGTCTGTTGAACAAAAAAACAATTTGTGGCATTGGAGACTGGGACAGATCAATCAATAAGACATGGAGAAAATATCAAAATTGAGAATTTTCATGGACGTTCCCAACCTGAAGCCTGAGCGTGAAAAATCTTGTGATGCTTGCATTCGTGGGAAGATGGTCTGCAGTTCATATCGGCCAAAGAAGAAAAGGGCATCTCACCTTCTTGATCTGATTCACCCAAATGTATGTGGGCTGATAAATGTTGTAGGAACTCGTGGAGAAATGTACTTTGTCCTTTTCATAGATGATTACAGTAGAATGGCATGTGTGATGGTCATTCATAGGAAACGGGAAGTCCATGACAGTATGAAAACATATCGGTGAATCGCCGAGAATGATACTGGATGAACAATCAATGTGTCGCGATCTGACAATGGAGGAGAATACACGTCCATTGAATTTGAAAATTATCTGGAGAAGCATGGGATAAAACATGACGTAGCTGTTGTGAGAACTCCACAACAAAATGGAGTTTTTGAATGTAGTACTTGATAGGTGCACATAATGGCACGAACTATGCTGATTGAGAGTTATATTCAACGTCATTACTGGAAAGAGGTTTTTCAAGATGTAGTGTACATTCAGAGTCGAACAGGACTTTATATGGGTGATACGAAGACACCATATCAATAGTGGCATGGATGGAATCCCTCTTTGAAATAATTTCATGTCTTTGGAATTAAATGCTTCATCAGGAACAATGAATGAAATCAAGGGAAGTATGGTGATAATGCAGATGAAGGAATTTTCCTCGGTTACTCAATGAACAACAAATCCTACAAATGCTTCAACAAGCATTTAGGAAGGATTATAGAAAGCAGTGATGTTAATATAATTGAATAGAAAACCACAAATTCTTCAAGTATGTCATATGCTGATGTGATAGAAATTCAAGAAGAAAGTGAATGTGAAGAAAATACAAATGTAGAAATAAATGAAGATGTACATAACACTCAGTAGTCACATCATGATGTTGACTAAGAAGAAGAATCTGAAGAAGAGATTGTGGCTGAATACAATGCTACTAAACCTCGTAGGAGAAATCAAACAGACGGGACTGATCCATCCAACATAATTGGGGATAAGAGTGCACCCACTCAAACAATAAGGATGAGGAATAACATGCAATCTGCATTTCTATCAGTTGTAGAGTCATCCTCATTCGAATAAGCTGCAAATAATGAATCTTGGGTAAAATCCATGAATGATGAATTAGATCAGATTGAAGAGAATCAGACAAGGGATCTTGTCCAGAGACACGAAGGTCACAATGTGATTGGTACCAAATGGATCTTCAAAAATAAGTTTGATGAGCATGGAAGTGTCATCAGAAACAAGGAACGACTGGTATGTAAAATATACTCACAGATTGAAGGCATTGATGTTGAAAAAACCTATGCTCCAGTGGCAAGACTGGAGTCAATCAGGCTTTTCAATGACATGGCACTCCAAAGAGGATATAAAGTATATCAAATGGATGTTAAGACAACATTCTTGAATGGTGTACTGGAAGAATAAGTCTACATTGAACAACCATTGGGCTTTGTTTTGGGTACTGATGAAACAAAGGTCTGCAAACTGAATAAAGATCTATATGGTTTGAAGCAGGAACCATGGGCGCAGTACTCAAGGAGATATTCATATCTCAAGAAGCTGGAACATAAAATAGGAGGAGTAAATCAAAATATTTATGTGAAGAATTCTCCAAAAGATTAATTCATGGTTCTTGTCTACGTTGATGATATCATATTTGGTGGCAGCAGGCATAAATCAATAGACGAATTTCCCAACCACATGAAATTTGAATTTGAAATGTCTATGATTTGGGAGATCACATATTTCATGGGGCTACAGGTGATTCAAAAGAAGGAATACACTTTAATTTCATAGGAAAAATATGCAAAAGAGCTGCTGAAGATGTTTAATATGCAAGTCTCCAAACCAATGTCAACTCCGATTGCAGTTGGAACTATACATGGAAAGCATGAGGATGGGGACTCTGTTGATCCTGTAATGATCTGAAAATTTCAAGGGAATTTTTTTCTTAATTTTCTTTGGATTTCTACAAGAACGCAGTTTCTGACGGCACCTGATTCCGAGGCCCGGTGTGCCTGGAATCATTTTCCAAAGATTGGCTCGGGTACGTTCAGTGAACGGACGAACGGGTTTTTCTAACTTTTGAATCGGTGCTCGGAATTGTATTCTGAGGGCACCAATGGAATCTCAGTGCCGGTTATTTCTTAGAAACGCCTCCTCCAGAGTTGTGTTTTCTCGGGTGTGGTTTTTAATTTTTGGGCTTAAAGTTAAGGAATAAAATAATTGTTACGACAAACTTTATTTTATTTCAATTAAAGCCACTTGAAAAGCCACTTTAAGCTGCTTAAGCTGAGTTGATGTGGATAGGGTGATATCCAAAAATATCCTACCCTCTTGGTAGGATATTTGTGAGGTGGGGCCCGCACGAGCCCCACCGTTTCTTTTCCGCTAAGTAACTCCCCCACGAAAACCCGTCTTTATGAAAGTCAACTGACGCATTTTCTTATTTTCTTTACGCTCCAATTAATTGGGCAGTTAACTTTGTGAATTAATTCTATGAAATAATTTATTCGTTTTTTAACCTGTTTACAATACGTTGGTGTAATAATAAAATAAGACCAACGCACGACTTCTTGAGGATTTCTCATTGAGAGGTTTTGACAAATTTTGTGCCTTCATCCTTCTTCACGAAGAACACGAAGAACACAAAGAACGCGAAGAACGTCGCCACCCTCGGAGATCGACGACTCTTCATCCGAGACGTTCTTCCCCGCAACGATCTCTGATCACCAACTGCTTGAGGTAGGAGATTTCGGGTTTCTTCTTTTTCTCTTTGTGGGTTATAACAACATCATGGATTTAATTAATATAAGTAAATCTACATGTTCTTGAATCTCGGAGTTCGTCGACGCGACGCCCTTCTGCGACGACGCGACGCCCTTCCGCGACGACGTGATGCCCTTCCGCGACGCGACGATCACCTCCTTCTGCGGCGATCAATTCCTCGAAGAATGCGCGTGCGATGACTTGACGAGGTTGGGGTTTGTTTGTGAAATAATTTATTTTCCCGTGATTGTTTCTTTTAAAACAAAGATCCCGGATCAATTTCAATTTTAATTCTATTAAAATTGTGCCTTTCTTGTTATTCATGTGTTGAATATTTTATTCCCGATTGTTATCACCTAACGCAAAGTGTGCGGGAAAAACAAACACGGCCCGACAACCCTCCGCAGTTCTTCGTTGATGTGTGGATTGACGGGCGACGACAGAACATGCCGCAGAGGTGATTCGTTGTTTACTCAGTGAAGTACGGGACCCAGGAGGAGCTACGACATAGACGGAAATGAAATCATACCACCGGAGCAACTCCGGTGGCCCGCGGAACCCACCGGCGGCCGGAGGCGGCGGCGCCCCGGCGCGCCGCTCGACAGGCCCGCCGCGGCTGAAGCCACGGCGGCGGCAGCCAGCGGACCCGCAGCCGCACGGGTATGGCACTCACGGGACGCGGCTTTGCCACGTCCGCTGATCCAGCGCGGCCCCACGCGGGGCCACATCACCTTCATCCCGCGGGGGCAGCGCCCCGCTGCTCCCTCGCTCGGCCGCTCGGCCGAGCCGAGCCGGGGCGACCCGACCAGCCCGGTCGTGCCCCGGTAGGGCCGGGTCACGCCGAACCAGGTCGGACCCGGACCCGGGTCGGGTCGACCTGATTTGGGCCGACCCAGGGGGGGTTGGTCCGGGTAGGTCCGGGCCCAGACCCCCCATCTACGGACGTTTTCGGTCTTTCACTCAAAACTTGCGCTACGGGCCTCTGAATGATGCGCCGTCAGCGGCGATGCGATCCTTGGATCGAGAAGGTCATTTAATGATATCACACTCAAGGTTTCGAAATACTTTGGGTTCGGTCGGGTTGGTTCATACACGAAACCAACTGGGCCCTCGGAGCAGAAACGCTCATATCTTGAGCTTCTGACGTCCGATCGACGTGCCGTCGACTTCGTTGAATTCTTCTAAGTGAGACGAATCTTTTGGCTTACTCCGCCCGAGGTTTAGACGTAGGTGGAGTATGGTCTAGTTGGTTATGCATTAGAAACCAACCAGGACCCTGGATCGAAAAAGCCAATAACTCTCAGACTGGGCATCCGATAGAGGCGCCGTCTGCGACGTTGAGTTCCTGTTGACGATACGGAACTTCTGGATACATCAACTCTGGACTATGTTCCAGTTGATGTATCAACCTCTTGGCTTGTGGAGCGGACCCTCCCGAACGAGCTTGCTGTGTGCGGGAACCCTAGAGCTGGCTGAAACTGCTACTGTGACGATGACTACTGTGCAGAGATCCTCAGTGGATTTGACGACGACGACTACAGCACTAAGCGATCCTGTGTGGATCAGTGCTACCGATCCTGTGTGGGTCCGATCCTGTGTGGGTCAGCACTCAGCGGTTCTGTGTGAGCTAGCTCCTACAGGTCCTGTGTGGGCCCGATCCTGTGTGGGTCTTTGCGGGGGTTAGTACACTTTGATCCTTTTTAGGTCCGACAACTTAGATGGATCAGTGATCATCTCTATCGTCATTCGAAGAAGTATACCTGTGTGAGCTGAAACTCTTCTTTACTTTCCTTTTTGGATTGTGTTTTGTTATCCTGTGTGGATTTACATTTTACTTTCCTTTGCGGATTGTGTTGAGCTATCCTGTGTGGATTTATGATTTACTTTCCTTTGTGGATTGTGTTGAGCTATCCTGTGTGGATTTACAATTTACTTTCCTTTGTGGATTGTGTTGAGCTATCCTGTGTGGATTTACATTTTAATTTCCTTTGTGGATTGTGTTGAGCTATCCTGTGTCAATTTTACGTTTTTCTTTCCTGTGTGGACTGGGTTGTACCTGATCTCGGATGTTAGAGCCGAGCGAGAATTGATGACTTAGGTATACTTATGGGCATATACCGAAGCCGTGTCAGATGTTACTTTTTGATTTGTATCTTTCCTTTGTGGTTTATCCTTTGTGGATTCTGGGAGACCTTCGGGGGTCTCGGGGTCTCTACTGAGTAGCTTATACTCACCCCTGCACAGGCTATGCCCACACTATGTTGTGTTGGTTGTAGAAGAAGGACAGCGCTGATCGTGGTGGAGGCTTGCGAAGAAGGACGGTACCGGGAGGTGGACCACTGGGTGGGACGTACTCGGAGCGGTCAGGTGGACCCGAGAAGCAGTGGAGGCTATTTGTACCCACCCTTCAGGTGGGACTTCCAGTGGATGGCTTGATGTTTCGGCTTTACTTTTCAGTTTCTTTTTTCCCCTTTCAGTTGTACATTACAGTTGGGCTTGTATTTCTGGCCCCCTTTACTTTTCTGCACTTACTGTTGTACCAGCTTTTACATAGTGTTTACTTTTCTGCTTGCTTACTATGTAGTGCTTGTTTACTTCACAAAGGCAATGCCTTCACTTTTTATCGGGATTTACGCCTTGGTGCTAGTCGCCAGCCCCTGGCCTATGGAAGGCGGGCCTGGGGTAGTCACGGCATGGGCCCCGAGGACGGGTCGTGATAAATTGGTATCAGAGGAGTTCGGTTCTACCGCAGACTATGATCTTTCTTCTATGTGAAGCAATAGTGTTAAGCGTATGGAGTGTGGTTATCAGTCCAGGGAGCCCGATGTTGGTGCGGCGGCTGACGTATCCGTACACCAGGACCCTGACTTCTGATTTCCGACATAATTCACGAAAACATTGATTACATGCGTGTTTCATGTTTTCTTTGTGATTACATTGTGTCAGCTCACCAGTTATCCTGTTCTAACCGTGGTGCTCCTGTTTCTTTTCAGGATGGCCTAACGACGGCATCCAGCTAGGGTTCCGAGAGTTGAGTGTGATGACAGCCCCCCGAGCGACGAGGCCTCGGTACATGGCCCTTTGACTGTAGAGGCACTGGTGGTACCTCTACCCGCCGAGCCACCGATGCTTCCAGCCCCTGCCGCTGACGATGAACGTAGCCTTGGAGATCTGCATGAGTTTCAGTGCTAGCAACCGCCTAGGTTCCGTGGGGAGATGGACCCCCAGGCAGCCGAGGATAGGCTGGAGGAATTCGTACGAGTTTTCGGGCTAGTGAGGACACCAGCAGAGCTCATGGTGATCCTCGCTGCGAGCCTACTGCACGCTGCAGCAGGGCGATGGTGGAGCATGATGCTCCAGGTGCACGATGAGGCATCTCTCCTTTGTACAAACATTGAGGGCCTCTTCCACTCAGAGTTCATCCCGGCCACCCTCTGTGCAGTGCGCATCTAGTAGCTTCTTCAGCTGCGGCATGGCAGCTTGACGGTCGCCCTGTACTCAGCGAGATTCCCCGATCTCTCGCGCTACTCGACTGACATGGTACGAGACCCATTCATCCAGGCTCGGACCTTTGGGCAGGGATTGAGACACGATATCAGGGCATCGCTGATCTCCCTAGGCATCCCGACCCAGGTAGGAGTACTGGAGCGAGCCATTTTGATCGAGATCTTTCTTGCTGAGACTTCTCCAGCAGTGAGACCTACTGTAGTGCGACACGTAGCAGAGTCTTCCGCAGCGGGCAGTCGACGGATGACTCAGGAGTCCAGGTAGACCATAACCTCACGTAGACGGCCTCAGGACAACGGCACAGCTGTGCGGGGCACACAGCGCAGAGCCAGTCTTTCGAGAGGTAGACATTGCTACACTTGCGGCGGGCAGGGTCACATGGATCGTGACTACCTGACCCGTCATGCCGAGGAGCAGTAGACAGTTGAGGGGCCACCTAGGAAGAGGTAGAGGGTCGACCGTGGTGGTCCACAGGGAGGAGGCAGACGAGGCAGAGGAGCTGGTCGAGTAGGTGGTGGTGGGCGACGCTTTGAGGCTCTGCCACCACCACCACCAGGAGGTCCACCTCAACCACAGGGAGCTGGCGGGCAGAGACATGCACAGCTCTAGGAAGCAGAGTCCTACAACAACGGCACTCTCGAGATGATTTGAGGTACGATCTGTGTCTATTCCACCCATGCTGAAGTTCTTATAGACACAAAAGCGAGTCACTCTTTCATAGCCGCTGCCCTTGTTCGGAGCTCAGAGATTCTGAAAGAGCCTTGGCTCGATCCTTACGGCTAGACACTCCTACGGGAGCAGACTCGACAATTACACACTGGTTCCGGCAGCGTGAACTTACTCTAGGAGGCGGGAGCTTCGGCTGGGATCTTCTTGTAGCATCGTCGCGGCCTTACGACATCATCTTGGGCATGGATTGGTTATCTACAGTCCATGCACAGATTTACTGTATTAGACGCAAGCTGCGATGTGTACGCACCGATGGGAGCAGGTTCACCTTCACCGGCGAGAAGGGAGCCTTCGCAGCACAGGATGGACATCCGCAGAGGAGAGGAAAACCCATCACTCATTAGTTGGCTAGCCTCATCCTAGGAGCAGTTGACGTGTGGAGTCCTAGTTTTCCTGTAGTGGTGGATCAGTACACGGACGTCTTTCCCGACAACGTTCTAGGGCTACCTCCTCACAGATAGGTAGACTTTCACATTGATCTATACCCCGGGATAGCCCTGATATCCACTCCAGCATATCGGATGGCCACCACTGTGCTTCGAGAGCTACGGGTATAGTTGGAGGACTTGCAGGGAAAGGGTTTCATCCGACCCAGTGTTTCACCGTGCGCTTCCCCGATATTGTTCGCCAAGAAGTCGAACGGGAGCTTGTTACTGTGTGTTGACTATCTTCTCCTGAACCAAGTGACAGTGAGGAACAAGTATCCTCTACCGAGTATTGATGACCTCTTCGATCAGCTCAAGGCAGAACGGTGGTTCTCGAAGATATACCTCATGTCATGCTATCATCAGCTCAGAGTTCGGGACGAGGACGTGCAGAAGACGACCTTCATATGTCGGTATGGCCACTATGAGTTCTTGGTTATGCCTTTTGGCTTAACCAATGCTCCAGTGGATTTCATGGGCCTCATGAACAAGATCTTTCAGCCATACCTCGATCGATTTGTCATGGTCTTCATCGACGACATTTTGATATACTCAACGACTGACGAGGAGCAGGCCTACCACTTACGGGTTGTACTAGACACACTCTGAGAGCACCAGCTTTATGGAAAGCTCTCTAAGTGTCAGTTCTGGATACGTTAGGTCCACTTCTTGTGGCATGTCATCTCGGAGGCGGGAGTTGCAGTGGATCCTGTGAAGATCGAGGAAGTGCTTTCTTGGGAGCCACCCAGGAGTGTGACGGAGGTTCGGAGTTTCTTGGGACTAGCTGGATACAATCGGAGATTTGTGCCACACTTCTCCAGAGTTGGGGAACTACTCTCAGCATTGACTAAGAAAAGGAAACCCTTTGTGTGGTCAGACAGATGTCATCAGAGATTCCAGGAGCTGAGACAGTGATTAAACAACACACATATCTTGAGGTTTCCTCAGGAGGGAGTAGGGTACGTAGTCTTCTGCGATGCATCGAGGACCGGACTCGGATGTGTCCTGATGCAGGAGCGGGCAGTGATCGCCTATGGATCACGTTAGTTGAGGCCGCATGAGCAGAACTACACTACCCATGACCTAGAGTTAGCAGCAGTGGACTTTGCTCTGAAGACACGGCGACACTACCTGATGGGCGAGCACTTTATAGTCTTTTCTGACCATCATAGTCTCAAGTACATCTTCTCGCAGAAGGACCTGAACCTGAGACAGCGGCGATGGCTCGAGTTCCTCCAGGACTATGACATTGAGATAGTCTATACTCTGGGGAAGGGGAACGAGGTAGCCGATGCTCTCAGTAGGAGGACATGCATTCAGCTACATGAGGAGGCGACAGAGCAGCTAGCCTCTTTGCAGATATCCTTCATGGATAGAGATGAAGCAGCCTTCCTCTAGTCTCTCACTGTCACCCCTCCACACCTGCAGCGAGTCAGAGAGGCACAACATGGGGACACCGAATGTGAGATGCGGCATGCGCAGTTATCCTCAGTACAGGCACCTGATGGCTTCTCCTTTGAGGCAGAGCACGAAATCTTTTTCATAGGACGTACCTTGGTACATGTCGCTTTAAGAGAGGAGGTGCTGAGAGAGTTTAACACTTCTCCTTTGGCGGTACATCCTGGAGTGGTGATGATGTACCAGGATCTCAGACGACATCACTGGTGGCCAGGCATGAAGAAGGTTGTGGCAGAGTTCGTTTCTCGATGCCTCACCTGCCAGCAGGTGAAGGCAGAGCATCAAGTACCATTAGGCTTGGTACAGCCCTTGGAGGTCTCAGAGTGGATGTGGGATGGGATATCTATGGACTTCATGACTGGAATTCCATGCACTTCGAGAGGTCATGACTCCATCTGGGTGATTGTCGACCGACTCACCATGTCGGCTCACTTCTTACCCATCATATAGCAGGGCATAGTGGAGATCTTGGGGAATCTCTACATTCATGAGATTGTACGGCTTCACGGTGTACCATCATCTATCATCTCTGATCGAGATGCTCGCTTTACTTCCTGGATTTGGAAGGGGTTGCAGGAGGCGTTGGGGACGCGGCTACGTCTGAGCACCTCCTTTCACCCTCAGATGGATGGTCAGACGGAGAGGATCATTCAGACTCTCGAGGACATGCTCTGCGCATGTGTCCTCAACTTTGGTCGCAGCTGGGAGGACCACCTACCCTTGGTGGAGTTCGCGTACAAAAATAGCTACCACTCCACCATCGGGATGGCACCGTACGAGGTGTTGTACGACAGCCCTTACAGATCTCCTTTGTGTTGGAAAGACCCTGGGGATTCAGCACTTGTGGGACTAGAGATGGTCCGGACCATGACAGAGAAGGTCCAGGTCATCCAGGAGAAAATGAGGACAGCTCAGAGCTGGCAGAAGTCTTACGCTGACAGGAGGCGGAGGACACCATAGTTCGAGGATGGCGACCACGTCTTATTGCGTTTCTCAACTCGACGTGGATTACGGAGATTTGGCCGAGGCGGCAAGTTGTCTCCACGCTTCATCGGACCATTCCAGGTCCTCAGCAGGATTGGCGAGGTGGCTTATCGCCTAGCTCTACCACCTCAGTTGCATCGAGTGCACGACGTCTTCCACGTATCTCAGCTGAGGAGATACGTGCATGACCCAACACACATCATTGACCATGGGGAGCTAGACGTTGATGATGGGGCGACTTTTGCGGAGGTCCCGGTGGAGATCGAGGATCGACAGGAGCGGGTCCTATGTGGACGATCGATTCCTCTTGTGCGCATGAGATGGCAGCACAGGAACCTCCAGGAGAGCACTTGGGAGCGGGAGGCTCATATGCGTGCTCAGTACCCACATTTTTTCCCTAGTTTATGATGTATCTTTACGGGGACGTAAATCTCTGAGGTGGGAGTGATTTAAAGACCTGAAAAAATTCAAGGAAATTTTTTTCTTAATTTTTTTTGGATTTCTACAAGAACGCAGTTTCTGACGGCACCTGATTCTGAGGCCCGGTGTGCCTGAAATCATTTTTCGAAGTTTGGATCGGGTACGTTCAGTGAACGGACGAGCGGGTTTTTCTAACTTTTGAACTGCTACTCGGAATCGAATTCTGAGGGCACCGATGGAATCGCAGCGCCAGTTTTTGCTTAGAAACGCCTCATCCGGTGTTGCGTTTGCTTGGGTGTGATTTTTAATTTTTGGGCTTAAGGTTAAGAAATAAAATAATTGGTACGACAAACTTTATTTTATTTCACTTAAAGCCACTTGAAAGCCACTTTGAGATGCTTAAGCTAATTTTATGCGGATAGGGTGCTATCGAAAAATATCCTACCCTCTTGGTAGGATATTTTTGAGGTGGGGCCCACACGAGAACCACCGTTTCTTTTCCGCTAAGTAACGCCCCCGCGAAAAACCGTATTTATGAAAGTCAACTGACGCGTTTTCTTAATTTCTTAACGCACCAATAAATTGGGCGGTTAACTTTGTGAATTAATTTTATGAATTAATTTAATTGTTTCTTAACCTATTTACAATCCTTTGGCGTAATAATAAAATAAGACCAATGCACAACGTCTTGAGGACTGATCATTGAGAGGTTTTGAAAAATTTTGTGCCTTCATCCTCCTTCGCGAAGAACGCGAAGAATGCGAAAAATGTCATTACCCTCGGAGATCGACGAAGCTTTTTCTGAGACGTTCTTCCCCGCAAAGATATCCGATCACCAACTGCTTGAGGTAGGAGATTTCAGGATTCTTTTTTTCTATTTGTGGGTTATAACAACATCATGGATTTAATTAATATAATTAAATCTACATGTTCTTGAACCTCTGAGTTCGTCGACGTGACGCCCTTCCACAACGACGTGACGCCCTTCCGTGACGACGCGATGCCCTTCCGCGACGCGATGATCGCCTCCTTCCGTGACGATCAATTCCGCGAAGAACGCGTGTGCGACGACTTGACGAGGTAGGGGTTTGTTTGTGAAATAATTTATTTTCCCGTGATTGTTTCTTTTAAAAAAAAGAACCCAGATAAATTTCAATTTTAATTCTATTAAAATTGTGCCTTGATTTTTATTCATCTGTTGAATATTTTATTCCCGATTGTTATCACCTAACGCAGAGGGTGGGGGCCAAACAAACACAGCCCGACAACCCTCCGCAGTTCTTCGTTGATGTGCGGATTGACGGGCGATGACAGAACATGCCGCATAGGTGATTCGTTGTTTCCGCAGTGAAGTACGGGACCCGGGAGGAGCTACGGCATAGACAGAAATGAAATCGGACCACCAGAGGAAATCCTGTGGCCCGCGGAACCCACCGGCGGCGCGGCGTCGCCGGCGGCCGGAGGCGGCGGTGCCCCAGCGCACCATCGGACAGTCCCGCTGCAGCTGATGTCGCGACGGCTGCGTCCAGTGGAGTCGCGGCCGCGTGGGTCCGACACTCACGGGACGCGGCTTTGCCGCGTCCGCTGATCCAGCGCGGCCCCACACAGGGCCGCGACACCTTCATCCTGCGAGGGCAGCGCCGCGCGGCTCCCTCGCTCAGCCGCTCGGCCGAGCCGAGCCGGGCCGACCCGACCGGCCGGGTCATGCCCTGGCCTGGCAGGGCCGCTCCAAACCGGGTCAGACCCGGACCCGGTTCGGGCCGACCCAGGGGGGTTGGGCCGGGTCGGTTCGGGCCCAGACCCCCCGTCTCCAGTTGTTTTCGGTCATTCTCTCATAACTTGAGGTACGGGACTCCGAACGATGCGTCGACAGCAGAGATGTGATCCTTGGATCGAGACGGTCGTTTCGCTATATCACACTCAAGGTTTCAAAATACATTGAGTTCGGCCAGGTTGGTTCGTACACGAAGCCAACCAAGCCCTCGTAGAGGAAACGCTAATATCATAAGCTTTGGATGTTCGATCGACGTGTCGTGGACTTCGTTGAATTACTCTAAGTGAGACAGATATTTTGGCTTACTCCACATGAGGTTTGGATGCAGGTGGAGTACGTTCGGGTTGGTTTTGTCTTAGAAACTAACCGAGCCCCTGGGACGAAAAAGCCAACAACTCTCAGACCAGGCGTCCGATTGACGCGCCGTCTGCGACGTTGAGTTTCTGTTGACGATACCGATCTTTTGGATACATCAACTCTGGACTACGTGTCAGTTGTTGTATCAGCCTCTTGGCTCATGGAGGGGACCCTCCTGAACGAGCTTGCTGTGTGCGGGAACCCTAGAGCTGGCTTCGACTGCTACTGTGACGACAACGACTGTGCAGAGATCCTCAGAGGATTCGACGATGATGACTACAGCACTCATCGATCCTGTGTAGATCAGTGCTACCAATCCTGTGTGGGTCTGATCCTATGTGGGTCAGCACTCAACGGTTCTGTGTGAGCCAGCACCTACAGGTCTTGTGTGGGCCCGATCCTATGTTGGTCTTTGCAGGGGTTAGTAACATTTGATCCTTTGTGGGTCCGACGACTTAGATGGATCAGTGATCATCTCTATTTTCATTCGAAGAATTATACCAGCATGAGCTGAAACTCTTCATTACATTCCTTTGTGGATTGAGTTGTGCTATCCTGTGTGGATTTATGTTTTACTTTCCTTTGTGGATTGTGTTGAGCTATCCTGTGTGGATTTACATTTTACTTTCCTTTGTGGATTGTGTTGAGATATCCTATGTGGATTTATGTTTAACTTTCCTTTGTGGATTGTGTTGATCTATCCTGTGTGGATTTACATTTTACATTCCTTTTTGGATTGTGTTGATCTATCCTGTGTGGATTTTACGTTTTTCTTTCCTGTGTGGACTGGGTTGTACCTGAGCTCAGAAGTTGGAGCCGAGCGAGAATTGGTGACATAGGAATATGTATGGGCATATACCTAAGCTGTGTCGGATGATACTTCGTGATTTTAATCTTTCCATTGTGGTTTTTCCTTTGTGTATTCTGGGAGACCTTCATGGGTCTCGGGGTCCTTACTGAGTATCTTATACTCACCCCTGCACGGGCTATGCCCGCACTACGTTGTGTTGGTTGCAGACGACAGACATCGCTGATCGTGGTGGAGGCTTGTGGAGCAGGACGGTACTTGGAGGAGGACCACTGGGCGGGACGTACTCGGAGCGGTTAGGTGGACCCGAGGAGCACTGGAGGCTATTTGTACCCACCCTTCAGGTGGGACTTCTAGTGGACGACTCGACGTTGTGTCTTTACTTTTCAGTTGCTGTTTTTCCCTTTTCAGTTGTACTTTACAGTTGGGCTTGTATTTCCGGCCCCCTTTACTTTTCCGCACATACTGTTGTACCAGCTTTTACTTAGTGTTTAATTTTCCGCTTGCTTACTCTCTAGGGATTTTTTACTTTACAAAGGAAATGTCTTCCCTTTTTACTGGGATTTACGCCTTGGTGCTAGTCACCAGCCCCTGGCCTATGGAAGGCGGGCTTGGGGTAGTAATGGCACGGGCCCCGAGGACGGGTCGTGACAGATCCCACCATGTACATGAGTATCATTGGGAGTCTACTGTACCTGATAGCAACACATCTAGATATTGTCTTTTCCACATGCCTTGCGGCCCGCTTTCAAAGTAATCCAAAGGAGGAACATATGGAGGCAGTAAAAATAATCATGAGGTACATTCAAGGTACACATAACATCGGGATATTTATTGCTGGAGGTAGGGACAGTGCATTATCAGCGTTTTCTGATGCTGACCGGGCTGGTGATGTAGTAGACAGAAAGTCCACTGGTGACGGAGGCTTCTATATTGGTCAGAAATATGTTGGCTGGTTGAGCAAGAAACAAGAAAGTACTTCTCTTAGTACTGCTGAAGCTGAGTATATCTCTTCCACAAAGTCATGCACTCAACTACTATGGATGAAGCAACAATTAAAAGATATTGGTGATGAGGTAAAGCAACCAATGGTAATTTACTATGATAACAAGAGCGCAATTGATCTTACGAAGAATCTTGTTCAACATTTCCGTATGAAACATATTGAAATCATGTATCACTTTATCAAAGAAAAAGATGAACAAGGTGTGATTAGAATGGATCATTTGGGAACTGATGAGCATGTGGCTGATATCCTAACCAATCCATTGTCTGCGACTATGTTTGAGAAGCATCGGTTGAACGTCAGTGTTCAGCCACCTCCCAGTGCATAAGGAGGTAACGCAATTCCCCTCTCCTTGATTATGATAACTGTTTTATCTATTTATGGATGTGATGCAGGTTTGTGGGGGATATACTATCCAGGGGGAGTATGGATGGAGCTGAACCATAAACAAATTACCAGTCGTTGGGTTTATTGACAATGGGAGAGAAAGGAATAAATTCAGGATTGTCGGTGGACATATAATGCTTTTGTTACACTGTATGAAATTTTCTTATGCGTCATTGAAAATTCCAAAACACAGGAACCCAATTCAAGCTTCCTCTCTTGTTTTCTACACTGAGCATTTCTCACGTAGACTTAGAGTGTTGGATGAGTTGATACTTGCATTTTTGGATTGCACAGTGATGGTGAACTTTTTGAATTTATTTGGTGATTTCTAAAAAACCCAAAGGGGGAGATTATTGGAACCATGGATGTTCTATGCAAGAATTGGGGTTTGCTTTGTGTTTGTTGCAAATCCTCAGTGGAAGTTCAGAATGTGTTCCAGAAAAGTGATCATACAGTTCATGAAGACAACAGTATTGAATGTGGCGCCGTTTCCCTGTGTTTTCAAAAATTTTGGGAATCAATATCGGAAAATGAAGACATGGATTGTCTGAAAAAGGAGGTGCGCACAAAGGGGAAGTGGTGAGAGGAAAATAAGGGATGTTCGTGAAATACTTGAGTTGGAAATAAAAAACAGCGTGGTGCATGAAAGAACAGAGCGATGTTTTTCGTGCAAATAGTGTTTCAAAATCAAAACTTCGAAAAATGGAAAAGGCATGGACTGTGTGAAATATCTGGAGAGGTGCGTGGAAAACGATACCTGCATGAATAATTACGCGCCAAATGAGTGGTTTTCGTGCCGATGGGTTTTTTCCCGTGGGGGTCTCAGATGGCTATAAATATGAGGTGACCCCCTTCATTCCGAATAGTTGAAGACTTAGAGATGATCTGAGGTCTGATGTGCGAAAAATAATCGCATAAAGGGATTGCGCGAAATATTATTGATTGCGCGGAAAATTCTGGGATGCGCAAAAAAGGAAGAGTTGCATGTAAATATTGGGGTTGTGCGTAAAGACTCAGTTGCACGAAAATGGGTGTTGTGACATGAAATATTTTTCCGCACGAAAAAGGAAATCTTGCGGGAAAGAGGAAGGTTTTTCACGCAAAAGGTTGATGTTTCACGCAATTGTCAGTGAAGCTTGTTTGCACGTTCTGGTTATCCTCTTCACTGGTTCTGTGCATTCTTGTGCATGAATTTCGGACATGGATGCAAGCAGAGTCTTGTGCCAAGTAGAGAAAAATACTTCAATGAAAATCTATTGATGATACCTTCATGTATATGAACTGAGTGGGACTTCACCAATGACAGTGAGCTAGAGAGAGTCAACTGGAGTGAACTGAGGGAGGTAGTGAGCCATCCCTGACCTTTTGTAAAGGCATTCATCCTGGGATGGAGTGACTGTGCCCGAACCATTGTAATCCACAGCTATTGAAGATAAGTGGAATTAGGTACGACCGACAACTGGTCGGCGTATGCTCCTTGGACATAGCCCTTAGTGGTGAACCATGTAAATGTGTTGTGTCTTGTCTTTGCATGTGAATGTCTTATTTCTGATCATATTCATCATACAGGTTCAACAAGTTCCAACCAACGTGGGAACAAGATCTATCGCATTTAAAGAAAAAATTTTCACCCTGATTCACCCCTCCCCTCTCAGGGTGTCCCGGGGTCCTTCAAGTGGTATCAGAGCTGAGGTTTCTGGTGTTGAATCTACCCTATTTCATCATGGAGATTACATTCAATGTCAGGGGAGTCCCTCACTTCGATGGAAGTAATTTCCAGATCTGGAAGAACAGAATGGGATCTCATCTAAAATCTCTTAGAATGGATGTTCTCTTTTCTACTGTGTAAGGAATACAAGTCACTGATCCAACAGGCCTGGATATGACTGAAACAGACAGGAATTTTTTTTGATGGAGATGCAAAAGCACAAAATGCACCCACTGCAGCCCTTTCTGAT
This sequence comes from Viscum album, assembly GCA_963277665.1. NCBI lineage: Eukaryota > Viridiplantae > Streptophyta > Magnoliopsida > Santalales > Viscaceae > Viscum > Viscum album. Next base: position 2,100,281,191 of record OY728140.1, on the reverse strand, counting down.
CAGATCTACCAAAAAGTGAATAATTTCATCTCTGAAAAATCCATTTGGGATAAACTCTAGAATATTTATGAAGGAGATAGAAAAGTGAAGGAGGTGAATCTACAAGTGGTGCACAATCGGTTTGAGGATCTGAAGATTCATCCAGATGAGAATGGTGACTCTTTATTCAATCAAATTACTGAAGTGGTTAGAGCAATTCGGGGTCTAGGAGAAGAAATCAAAGACATTGATATTGTAAATAAAATATTAATAAGACTTCCACCTATATACAATGCAAAGGTGTTAGCTGTTGAGAAAACAGATCTTTCCAAACTTTCCCTAGATGATCTACAGAGCAGCTTGGTAGAATATGAAATGAGAGTCAATCGAGAAGATGGTACGACTCGTGTGAGGAAGGAAATGGCATTCAAGGCCATGGATAAACTGAAAATCACAAAAGATTGTAGCAGTGAAGATGGAGAAGAAAAAGAAATTCTTTCTCTCATTGCAAAGAAGATCCATAAGGGGAAGGGGAAATTCAAATGGAATTTACCTCTCACATGTTTTGTTGTGGAAAAGTTGGGCACATTGCATCTCGGTGCTTAAGAAAGATCAATTATGAAGATAGTGAATATGAAAGATTTGAGAAGCCTCGGAGAAGGTTCTTCAAAAAGGGAGACTTCAAATATGGAAAGAAAATGAAAAGGAAGAGTTTTGTCTGGGAAGAGGAAGAAGATGATAATGAATTCTGTGATGAAGAAGAAACAAAATTAAAAACTAGGAACCATGCTTCTATGATGGACACTATTGAAATGTTAGAAGATACTGGTGGAGAAAAACAACTGAGAAATTGTGTAGATCCCGAGATGCAACTTAAGTATGCGGTTAGTAAGCTTAAGATTAAATGTAAGAGTTGCAATAAGTGGAAATCAATTGTAGAAGAATCAACTGAATACGTTGATCAACATGAATCTGAAATTGAACAACTGGAAGAATTTGTGAGGGTACAGTCTAAAATAATTGAAATTAATGATGATGTAGTGGATTTGAAGCTGAGAATTGAAGAGAAGGAAAATGTCATTAATGACCTCACCTCCAAACATGATGAAAAATCCAAGACTGCTGAGGGTATTGAGGAGGAAGTTTTTACTCTAAGGAGTATACTTGAGACTGAATCAATTACAAAATAATCAAGGAAGAAAATACAGTTTTGATGATTCTCAGATGCAGAATTACTAGCAAGATCCAAGTGTGGTTCAGATGGGGTTGGAAAAATCTTGAGTTATCAACAAACCACTTGCCTGGGAAAGAGTGGAATTGGCTGTGAGGCTGAGACATCAACTGTTGGAAGTTAAAAGATCCAAAAGAAATATATGATGAATGTTGAACATGCTGAAACGTTTCCTAAAGTGCCAAAAAAGGAACCTTCAATCCAAACTAAAAGGATAACTGAAAATTAGCCTCAAACATTCAGAAATAAAATATATTCTAACTATTCTCCCAAGGAAGAAGGTATGTGTAGAAATTCAAGTGAGAAGGCATTTAATCTCATGAAGTGTCATTTTTATAGTTATCTGGGCCATACCATGTCTTATCGCAAAGAGGTAAGAAGCTATCTGAATGGAGAAGATATAGAAGTTCAACAAAGGAGAACAATTTCATATCCTAATTCTTATAGCAGAAACAATTTCTATGGATATTGTTATCATTGTTCTAACTTTGGTCATAAGGCTACTAATTTTAGGCAGAGAAGGGACATGGACACCTCATACAGAAGTTCAAGACAAGTCAAGTCTTGTTAGCAAGACAGTGTTGCTCTTTCAAACAGGTTTTCTCCTCTCAAAGATGATTTCGACTATGAAGAACAAGGCTATGCGGAAGAGATAATTGAATGACTATCAGTACTATATACTCAATCCAATGTCTCTTGGATGGAAAGGAAGAAGATTGAGATATCCAACCTTACAGAGCTGGAACGTAAAGCTACAAAGAACAACAGTACCTGGATTCTGGATAGAGGTTGTTCATCTCATATGAAAGGTAATTCCCGCTTGCTAACGGATATCAAAAGGAAGGTTGATGGTATAGTAAGATTTGGTAATGATGGGGCTCTGAGAATCAATGTGATTGCAAGTACCGAATTAGCTAATAGAGAACAAAAGAAGCCTGATTTCTTTTACGTAGATGGACTACGTCATAATCTCCTCAGCGTGAGTCAACTCTGTGACTCAGGACTTAGAGTAACTTTTAATCAAAAAGGATGCACTATCAATGGAATGATAGGATATTCACTTATGAAAGGATTCAGAATAGAAGACAACTTGTATCAGGTTGATAGTGAAGAAAATGTATGTTACAGTTCTGTTGAAGAAGAAAACAATTTGTGGCATTAGAGACTGGGACACATCAATCAACAAGACATAGACAAAATATCAAAATTGAGAATTTTCGTGGACATTCCCAAACTGAAGCGTGAGTTTGAAAAATCATGTGATTCTTGCATTCATGGGAAGCTAGTCTGCAGTTCATATCAGCCAAAGAAGAAAAGGGAATCTCACCTTCTTGAACAAATTCACACAAATGTAAGTGGGCCGATAAATGTTGCTGGAACTCATGGAGAAAGGTACTTTTTCCTTTTCATAGATGATTACATTAGAATGCCATGTGTGATGGTCATTCACAGGAAACGACAAGTCATTGACATCATGAAAACATATCGGCGAATCACCTAGAATGATACTGGATGAACAATCAAAGTGTTCTGATCTGACAATGGAGGAGAATATACGTCCATTGAATTTGAAAATTATCTTGAGAAGCATGGGATACAGTATGAGGTAGCAACTGTGAGAACTCTACAACAAATTGGAGTTGTTGAATGTAGGAATCGACAGGTGCACAACATGGCACAGACTATGCTGATTGAGATTTGTATTCCACGACATTACTGGAAAGAGGTTGTTCAAGGTACAGTGTACATTCATAATCGAACATGACTTTATATGGGTGAGAGGAAGACACCATATGAATTGTGGCATGGACGGAAGCCCTCATTAAAATACTTTCGTGACTTTGGAAGTAAATTATTCATCAGGAACAAAGAATGAAATCAAGGGAAGTATGGCGATAATGCAGATGAAGGAATTTTCCTCGGTTACTCAATGAACAGCAAAGCCTACAAATTCTTCAACAAGCATTTAGGAAGGATTGTGGAAAGCACTGATGTTAATATAATTGAAGAGAAAACCACAAATGATTAAAGGATGTTATATGCTGATGTGATAGAAAGACAAGAAGAAAGTGAACGTGAAGAAAATACAAAAGCAGAAATAGAGGAAGTTGTACAAATCACTCAGCAGTCACATCATGATGTTGACTCAGAGGAAGAATCTGAAGAAGAAATTATGACCGAATAGAATTCTACTGATTCTCGCTGGAGAAATCGAAGAGCTGAGATTGATCCTTCCAACATAATTGGGGACATGAGTGCACCCACTCAAACAATAAGGATGAGGAATAACACACAATCTGCATTTCTATCAGTTGTAGAGCCATCCACATTCGATGAAGTTGAAATGATGAATCTTGGGTGAAATCCATGAATGATTAATTAGATCAGATTGACAAGAATCGGACATGGGATCATGTCTAGAGACCCGAAGGTCACAATGTGATTGGTACCAAATGGATCTTCAAAAATAAGTTTGATTATCATGGAAGTGTCATAAAAAACAAGGAATGACTGGTATGTGAAGGATACTCCCAGATTGAAGGCATTGATGTTGAAGAAACCCTTTCTCCATTGGATAGACTAGAGTCAATCAAGATTTTCCATGCCATGGAACTCCAAATAGGATATAAAGTATTTCAAATGGATGTGAAGACAATATTCTTTAATTGTTTATAGGAAGAATAAGTCTACATTTAACAACCTTTGGGCTTTGTTTTGGGTACTGATGAAACAATGGTCTGCAAACTGAAGAAACCACTATATGGTTTGAAGCAGGAACCACGGGCATGGTACACACGACTGGATTCAGGTCTCAAGAAGATGGAATTCAAAAGAGGATGAGTAGATCACAACCTCTATGTGAAGAATTATCCAAAATATCAATTCATGGTTCTTGTCTACGTTTATGATATCATATTTGGTGGTAGCAGGCAGACATCAGTGGACGAAATTTCCAACCACATGAAATTAGAATTTGAAATGTCTATGATTGGGGAGATCACATATTTCTTTGGGCTACAGGTGATTCAAAAGATGTAATACACATTCATTTCTCATGAAAAATATGCAAAAAGAGCTGCTGAAGATGTTTAATATGCATGACTCCAAACCAATGTGAACTCTGATTGCAGTTGGAACTAAACATGGAAAGAATGAGGATATGGAATCTATTGTTCCCACCATGTACAGGAGGATCATTGGGAGTCTACTGTACCTGACAGTGATACAACCAGATATTGTTTTTTCCACATGCCTTACGGCCCACTTTCAAAGTATTCCAATGGAGGAACATATGGCAGCAGTAAAGAGAATCATGAGGTACATTCAAGGTACACATATCATCGGGTTATTTTTTCCTGCAGGCAGGGAAAATGAATTATCAGTGATTTCTGATGCTAACTGGGCTGGTGATGTAGTAGACAGAAAGTCCACTAGTGGTGGATGATTTTATATTGGGCGAAAATGTGTTGGATGGTTGAGCAAGAAACAAGAACGTACTTCTCTTAGTACTGCTGAAGCTGAGTATATCTCTGCCAGAAAGGCACGCACTAACCTGCTATGGATAAAGCAACAATTAATAGATATTGGTGATGAGGTAAAGCAACCAATGGTTATTTACTGTGATAACAAGAGCGCAATTGATCTTACGAAGAATCCTGTTCAGCATTCCTGTACGAAACATATTGAAATAAGGTATCACTTTATCAAAGAAAAAGTTGAAAAAGGGGTGATTAGAATGGATCATTTGAGAACTGATGAGCAAGTGGCTGATAACCTAACGAAGCCACTGTCTGCGAATATTTTTGAGAAGCATCGGTTGAACCTCAATGTTCAACCACCTCCCAGTGCATTAGGAAGTTACGCAATTCCCCTCTCCTCGATTATGTTAACTATTTTATCTGTTTATGGATGTAATGCAGGTTTGTGGGGGAGATACTATCGAGGGGGAGTATGGATGGAGCTGAAAAATAAACAAATTACCAGTCTTTGGGCGCAATTGTCAGTGAAGCTTGTCTGCACGTTTTGGTTATCCGCTTCAGTGGTTTTGTGCGTTCTTGTGCATCAATTTCAGACTTGGATGCAAGTAGAGTCTCATGCTAAGTAGAGAAAAATACTTCAATTCTAATCTATTGAAGAGACCATAATGTCTATAAACTTAGTGGGATATCACCAATGGCAGTGAGCCATGGAGAGTCAACAGAAGTGAACCGAGGGACACAGTGAGCCATCCCTGAACTTTTGTAAAGGCAGTGAGCCTGGGACAAAGTGATTGTGCCCGAACCTTTGTAATCCATAGCTATTGAAGATTAGTGGAATTAGGTATGACTGAAAACTTATTGGCGTATGCTCCTTGGACGTTGCCCTTAGTAGCGAACCAAGTTAAAGTGATGTTTCTTCTCTTTGCATGCGAATGTTTGATTTCTGATCATATTCATCATATAGGTTCAACAAGTTCCTACCAACGTGGGAACAAGATCCATCACATTTAAAGAAAAATTTGTCAACCTGATTCACCCATCCCCTCTCTGGGTGTCCCGGGGTCCTTCACCTATTATACTATCTCTTCTAAAAAGTTATTAAGACATTGGGTTACAATTTTTAACGAGAAAAAATCATCTATAAAGATGATAAGAATGTATGAAATAGGTTTGTTTAGATTTTTATTAAAACTATGGAGTTTTGGTTGGAGTGGAAATGATTATTAAACTATAACAATTTTTTATAAAAAATGTATGCCATTTTTGTAATTACCAAACATTATTCAATAATGATTAGACACTCATAATAAAAGTGGATCCAAAATTCAGAACTAATAGATATAGTAAAATATAAGATTAAGATAGTCCTCAACCATAAATATACACTCATGTTTTGAAAAAAAAATAACTTATCATCATTAAACGTTTATCTTTTACCACATTAGCTTTCTCTATGGAAATTTTTTTTACATTATATTATGAATCCTTTATGAAAAAAATAAAATTTCCATTATTAAATTATTTAGACCTACCAAATAAATTTTTTATATACATTACATTTGATTTAATGTCAAAATGTGAATAAAATTATTTACAAAACATTAAATGTACAGTATATTAAAAAAAAATTTAAAAAAATGTAACACTAGTTTTAAAATATAAAATGTGAGTTTTAAATGTATAATAACATTTTAAATATATATTTAAACCTAAAAAATTGTAATTTAATCATAAAAACATGATTAATGGATTTAAAATAAAATATGATACTCTCGTATTGTCATAAATGTTTGGTTTTTTATAATAATGATATTTCAAAATACTCATTTAAAAATAAATCTTATAAAAAATTCCAAAATATAATCTAAAACTAAAACATAAATTACAAAGTAAAATATATATTACATTTTTTTGAATTTAATTTTAATTATTTTCTAATTTTACATTTTAATGAAGTCATAAAATATCATGAGAAACTATTTTTAAAAGAGAATATGTTTTTTAAAATACTCTTCAATAATAATAATTTCTATAAAAATCTTATATTGCCAAAATTCTTCAATAAATATTTTATATTTTAAGAAAATATTAATTTAACAATAATATTATTATATTTCAATAATAAAAAATAAATTATATAAAATGATAGATTATAAAATTAAATATGTATTAATGTAATGTTTTATAAATTAACCTTTATATATATATATATGTTGATATATTTCATCATTTGGTTACTCTTATTTGGACTAATTAAGAAAGAAACATGTATTTAATTGTCCAAACATATAACTTTTTCATTTTCAAGGTTGTGATCTATATGGGGGAATCTATAAAACATATTTGAATTAATTGGATGAAAACATATATTAGATTCTCCATTCATTAAAAAAATGTTTCTTGTAATTTGGGTGACCTGCCTACAAATTCATTCATTCTCCCAGCATGAAGGATCCCTATACAATCATGATCTTTAATCACCCATGCCTTCCACACTACCTATAGTATAAAAATTATTATCTATATTTCACCATATCCTGAGAAAATAAGTGAAGGTAATACATGATTCCTGGATAAATGAGATCAAGGAAGTACAAGATGAAATCACCCAGATGATGAAACCTATGGAAAAGTACCATAATCAAATATACCAAGGAATATTCAATGTGTAAATTCTCTTAGGAGAAGTAATTATCTTTTTAAAATTCAAACATAATTGTTTTCTTTATCAACATAACATTCCCTTAGGGAATTTTATATATTTTAATTTAGGAATTTTATAAGGATTTGATCATTTTATATGTTAAGGATGTAAAATTCTTAATTCACTGTTTCATATATTGATGTTTCTAATTAGATCAATGATATTATGGTGGATATTGAGCCTAAATTTAATATTAATATCACCCAATACTAATTAATCTAATAAATCCTTCTTAAACTAGATTTATTAATTTATCTAGATATAAATAACATTCCCCTTCATTGATCCATCCATTCTATCAAATCACAAAATATTAGAGACAAGTCTCTCCATCATCCAAATACTTTTATCCTAATGTAACATCTCTGAAAACATTTTTATTTATGAATTGTTCAAGGAGGAATTAAGAAATGAGTTTTCACATTATCTAGTCTGTCATCAATATTTAGTGAGTGAAAAACATTGAAAATATTAAACCATATAAATAATACATTATAGGTTTGTTGATAGGTTCAATAATCCAGTGGGACCATCATTATTGTGGGAACCTCTTCATGGAATGGTCATGGGTTTTTATGTGAACAAAAGGTGGGTTGAGTGAGAAGATTTCATGGGGTTGTTGAAAACTATGTAGCTATCAATGAATCATACATATCCTTATTACACCATTGAAAACTAATACTCTATAGTTTTATTTATTGGTGTTCCAATACCAATATATTCTTTATATAGTTTGTGGAATTAAGTATTCGTATATGGGAAATTAACATAATTGTGGGTATTCACATCCTGCCTGATTACGGAATATTTCTTACAATTTTTGGGAATGGTATGATGCTTGTATAACTACTACTATGGAAATTTATATTCAATTTTATAATTATGTGGGAGTAGAGAAAAATATAATCATCCATACCACATTATTATTTTGACTACATTTATCAATATTTCTCTTCATCCCCATAGATTTAGTCTATGAGTGAATTGATTAATGCAATTTGTTTCCAAGAAGGATACTTGGTCCATCAATACATTTTTTCTCCTTAATATTAAAATTATACAACATTTTAATACAATAACAAATATAACATGAGTCCCAATGTTAAATTAAATTCATTTTGGAAAACTTTATTAGTTGATTGTTACTGCCCACCTGTGATGAAAACAATGGGGTTAGAGAAAACACTATAATAATTGTTGATCATCTTGATTTAGGAATACTAATGAAATTCAATATAAATGACCATATAAAGTGTTTTTCCAGATATGGTTCATGTTCAAATAGTGGAATACACCCATAGGGATAATGGATTTTTTCTTGTTTCTGCATATATAGATAGTAGAACACCATTGAGGATATATCCATATTAAAATAGTCCAGAATTATCACATTTCTCATATGCCCACACTACTAGATATTTCATTTATATATCCTATAACTGTGGGTGTCTATGAATTGTATAATATCATAGTGAACCATTCATTTTTTAGCTTTCATACAAATGTATCCTCCATTAAGACAATAGTTTATAGAATCAAATATTCTACTATAGATTTTTCATACAACATTATACTATAAGAGAGAGTCCTTCTAGAATGGTTTTATGTGGAAATAATCTCTTCTCTACATTCCATCTATTTATGAGAATGTATTTTGGTTAATCCAAATGGAGAACCTATACCCTTTCTGTGAAGTATGTTGTGATGGATTTCTAATGATATTATTGAATATCTAGATAATTTTGATGTGAATAAATATCAGTTCATCAATAGCTCTATCACCAAATATAGCTCTAATTTTCATTTATATGAAATACACATGATCATGGGAAAAATTATATCATGTTATAGATTTATAATAAATCACTCAATTGAATTGTATTGTTCTCTTTCAATTAATGTAAAGGATCATGATAATAAATAATGGGTTGAAGATGGCATTGATCAGTACTCCTCTGTCAATGAAGAATATGCCCATCATATAGAATGTTATATCATTTTATATGAGTCTCTAGAAAAATAAAATCACATAGAATAAAAAAATTTACATATAGATGTTGATATTTATAAATTCATTATTTGTGATTCCTTAATAATGGAAACATACATAGATACATAATTAATAACCGACATTCCAATCATTTCCTCATGAGTGAAATGATAATCCTTAATAATAAAATATATACTATAATATAACTTATTCTCAAAGGATGAGTTATTTGATGATGCTGAGGTCACATTCATAAACCCATTTATGTTAAAAAGGGCATCAAATAATTAATATGCCATAAATCTTAGACTCCAATTTCCTAAATAGTTAGCAATGAAATTTTCTTCCATCAAATGTTTATGATTTAAGGGATCAATGTCTTTGAATTTAAGGTGCTCTATATATTTTTCAATTAAATAAATACTATTATATAGATGATATAGAATCAATAAATTACCTGCTTTAGAAACCCGTACATTTTAAAAATAATATTACATGATTTTTTTAAATAAATTTCCAATAATTACAACAACAAATATTTTGTTCCCTTGTGTATTTAGAAAACTACATTCATATTACATCAAATCAAACTAAAAAAATGAAATCTTCAATTTATTCTCCACAGTGATCTTCTTAATAAATTTTATCATTAAATACAATATAGGATAATATGATGAATTCATATTGAATGAGGTAAGCTAAAAATACATGTAATGTAATAAACATGATAACTGAACATAACATGTAGATTAATGATATAACATGATATCTTAAAATTTTAGTCTCTTGAGATATCACATGTAATTATAAGATAAAGAAAATCATATCCTAGGATCTTCATGACATGTGAAATGTTTTACCAAAACAAAAAATTTCATAAAATCTATTATTCCAACTTCCTACACAATATCACACTATTGAAAATGTATCATTATACATAAGGATTACTCCCTAACCCCATCCATGGGGTTCTGTGAGACTAAAACATTAACCATTTTTTTGAGATATATCTTTGAACAACAATCATAACATGTTCATGATATATGTGTTCCACTTTAGATAAATCAACCATAAGGATTATATAATAATTACCTATTGAATGGAATTGGGTTCAATAAATTTTACTCATATCATAATCAATGAAAATTTCATATTGATGGAATTTTAGAAATGTAAATAAGGATTGTATTAGTGTGTAAATTGAAGGATTAGTAAAATAGGATTATATGTATGATATATAAATAAATAATTTAGAATAATTCCATTACACTATTGAGATAATATTTTATTTATAATGATAAATGTCTTAAACCAAATGAAATGGTCGGTTAGAGAGATCCCTTACTATGGGCCAGATTCCTCACGTCTATTTTTTATTCTGTTAAATAAAAAATTTATTTTAATCATTTGCATGTTTAAGATTATTTTTGGTGATTATTATTCATTTCAGTTTATTCATTATTATGTATTATTAAATTAAAAATTCATTTATGTTCACGCCATACATTTTGATGATATTCGGCTCATATGTACAAACTCACATTAGAATATTTACAAGAGATAGAGTGATAATTAATTTAAAATTAAATAATAACAATAATTACATAATTAAAATGTATACACCTCAATTAGACTATCCAAATCAATCATGATACATGGTTATCAAAAAAATTTATTACAATCAGAGATATGGTATATTATATGTATGTGTAAGTCAGGATTCTATTTTTCAATGATAATTCTGAAAAGATGTTATGTTTTATATTAAAAATATAGAAAGTTATTAAATTATAATATCATATTAATTTTTTATATTCATGAAAATATACCATACATGTTATATGGTTATGAAAGACTAAGCACAACGCTTCACAATGCATTAGTCCACTGTAAAAAAGAATGACATTATCATTTTCAATAGATGTTATGGTTAGAAATTATATTCTAAATAAAACTTCAGAAATGGTTTATATTTAATGAATATTATTTATTAAAATTATATTTTGGTCATAAATATATACAATATGTGATTAAAGAAAGATAATTACATCGGTTACTGAGGTGGTAGTGTTCTGAACACATGGTGAACAGTTTCCATTCCTATTAAATTAAATGATGGAAGGATTTTAGATATTACCTTAACAGAATAACATACTATTGAATAATATATAATATTTATACAATAGAATAATGTGTGAATAATATTTTAATAAGGTGGAATATGATTTTAATCAATTATTATTGGTTAAAAATGATACCCCTTATTCAAAACAAATATTCAAGAAAATAACTAATGCCTTCTAAAATTGGATTTTGTATCAAAATAATTTCTTTTGGAAGTGATTATGAAGTTATGATATCTATTTGGGGATGGAAGGGTTGAACTAATGTGTGTTTATAGTGTGAAATGAGAGTATAGGGGGTCCCTATTTTATGGGATGATGAGTGTAATTGTTATAAATACCCAATACTATTCAATAATGGAACATCAATATCCATACATTCCCCTCCAAAGTAGAGTACTATTTTCTAAGAGGAGGTATACATACAAGATACATAGCTTTCACTAAAACGAAAACATTCTAAATGAGTTACCCCTTTTAATATATGGTTACACACTTTTACCCTGATAAATTTTTTACCATTATAATTATATTTCAATTATATTACTATTCATAATGAAAAAATTATATTTGACATTTTAGATAATATAATTTTACTATTTTAAAATTTAATTTAATTTTTTAATGTTTCATTTTTAAATTTTAAAAAAAAGAATTATAATATATTATTTCAAATTTTAATTATAATAAATTTTTTAAGAAAATATAATTTCTTATGAGAAATTACATTTTTTAAACTTGAGTGAATATTTACTATGAATTTTGAAAAAAATTTACATAATTATTTTCCATTATACATATATATATCATTATTTATTCAGTATAATTTAATCCTAAATATTTAATTTCATATTTATAATGAAAACAACTCATTGTTCATTTCACCTCAATGTTGTGTGTCACATAAACTATCAAAAATAATTTTTTTAAAAACAAAATATGACATTTTATTCATCCCCAAATATATAATTTCACCCATGAAATTTTATATTACATAATATACTGAACATAGGTGAGGGAACTTCTTCATTATCATCTCTTCCGGTTCCCATGTTCCTTCTTCAATCTTTTTGTTTTTTAACACCACTTTCTACATGTGAGGATACTGATCACATAGATATTTTTCTCTACAATATATGTCTTTAGTTGGATCCTCCACATATGGAGATTCATTATCATATAGTAAAACCCCTAGATTATGTATATGGGAGTGTTCTAGTATGAACATCCTCATGAGGGATGCATGGGACAAATCGTCTACTTGATTTAGTTTATGTGGAAGTGATTGTTGATAATCGACTGCTCCAATGGAACAATGGTTATTAAAAATGATAATCTACCAGGAACTAAATATTACCTTCGTCTAAAATATAACTAATTTCTCTTATAAACTTATATGAAGGAATCCTAATCCATGACCCCAAACACTTTTCCTCTTCGCTAATGATCAATATATGTTTTGTATTTAAATTTCATGCATTTAATAAGAGGAAAATCGTTTAATACTTATATTTAATATAAATGATAAGGAAAATTCCAATTAGCTTCCTTCACCCTACACCATCCTTACATTTTGGGGACTAAGACTTCATCACCTTTAATCTATTATATGGTTTGAATTGAATGATATAAGGTAAGGATTTAATATATTATATCTACACTATGGGATGGTTATGACATCAAAATTACTTGAAATCCATTGAAAAGATATCAACATATCCATTAGAGTTGGGATGGTTCTATCAGACTAACTATCCTTTTAGTGGTGGAATGAAGAATTGAAGTTATTTTCAATATGTAAAACTTTCTAAAATTTTATTTCAAACCATTACATAATCCATATATCAGGGTTAAATATCATAGCCAGTTTCATACATGAAATCCTACCACTAAAATAATATATATATATGTCATAGAGATTTTTCCATAAAGTCAATCTTTGTTGATTGCATTGAAATGTGCTGAATATTTGTGGTGATCAACCACCACCATGATAGTATTATTTCCTATATGGGTTAAGGGGGTAATATGATAAAATCCATGGGTATGTTTTACTATTTCCATAGTGGTATGAAAAAGTTTTCCATCATACAATTAAGATAGATTCATTTAACCAGGTCTGGTTGGAATACAAAGAATCAATACACAAAATATACAATCCCCCACATCAAGTTATCCACGTAAAAAAATTTCTTTAGATATCCATAAATATTTGGGGTTCCAGGATGAATAGAAAAGGATGAGTTATGAACATCATCTAGATGCTCTATTTATATATTTAGTTTTGATGGGAGTCAAATCTAGGTTAAAAAATTTATTAAACTATCTTTAATAAAATTGAAGTCTAGAAAGATCTCTTTATATCTATATATCACCTCATCATAATGATGTTCCTCCATGATCCTATCAAGAACGAAAGGATTGGTAGTTAGTTGAGAAATGCTGGATGAGGATCCATTTACTATTTCAATATCTATTCGTATGACAACCATGAATATTTTATCCTTATCTATTCTCATAGTTGATAAAATTTCAAGATCAATTTTTCATAAAGAATCAATCAAATTGTTTAATTTATAACAATATTAATGGATTGAGTCGTCATACAGCTTGATTAGTTAAAACCTTATTCATTAGTGAATGTTATGAACATTCTATTAGAATATATATTTAAGGATCTTAATATCCATATATATTAAAAAATTCATTACACAGAAATAGTTTCAGCAGATCTACACTTCATCAATCACAACTGGTAAATCCAATTAATGTGTTTGATAGTTCTATAAATGAATATTCATATTTCGAGGAAATAATGTTATCACATTATCATTCTTTATGATTACATAGCGTGATTACTTATTTCTATTTTTATTATATGTTATGAAAATATTACTATGTGAGTGATGTAAGAGGATTGGTGTACTTATATGACTATTTATCAACTCTAGTAATTCCATCCTTATAAAATAGTCCAAAAAACATTACTTCTTTCCATGTAAGAATGGTTAGTGTATTGGGAATTCATATGAAGTTTCCCATAAATAATCTACAATACACAGGAAGTCTGAGGTAACTATGTATTTTTTTTATTAATGTTGGTCTGGGAATCTCTTTTACCATTATTGTCTTGAAATGTTTTCAATATCACTCTTATGGTGAAAATGATCTTGCAACACAGTAGTATTTTTTGAAATTAATGTTTTCAAAATAATTTAACATAATGAAATTTTATGTTAAAAAATTTATTTTTATAAAAAAATTGGTATTAACTTACATTAAAAATAATATTGATTTTGGGTTTAATTAAACAAAATTACTAGCTTAGCTTCTCTTACACGCAACATAGAGATATGTGAAATGTATCATACGATAGAAATCATTTTATTCAATATAAATGTTAACAAATATACAATTTAATTTAAGGTGTGGATATGATTAATTAAATTTGGAAAATATATTATGTACACATTAAAAAAACTATTTCATTGGTGACCAATTAATTTTATGTGACAATAAAAAATATTTAGAAAAAAATGAATATTTTTCAATATAAAAATTTTTATCCACAAAAATGTGTTTTACAAAATAAAAATATACAAAAAAATTCAGATAAATGATTTTAGGGAAATTTATAAATTTTATATTCAATGACCTGATTATATTTTATTATATTCATTTTCTATACAATATATAAGAATTAATCCACATTAAAACATTAAATATATACTTTTCAACAATGAAATATTGTCCCCTTCTATACACAGTTATTTGAAAAGTATTTTATGTAATTTTTCTATATTTTTTTTTAAAAATAAAATAATTTTTTAAATAAATTATAAAAATATCTCAGATTTTATTTTTAAAAATTTTCTCAATATATTATTTTTCTTATTAATATGTAAACATATTGAATTTTATTAGAAAACTACATTTTCTTTTAGAATATTATAATGATAATTTATATTTTAAAAATTTTTATTTAATTTTTTATATTATGAAACAATTTATTAAATTTATTAAATTTTAATCAATATAATATTTAAATTTGATATAAAAACATTGATTTATTTTGAAAATTTCTTAATTCAGAACACGCTATCTCATTACATCGAAAATATTATTTTAAAATTAAAAATTTCCTCCTATGAAAATATAATTTCTAAAAATGGATTAAATATTTTTTATAATTAGTAATATATGTTAAATATTATGTTAAAATTTTTTTGGCCAATTTTAATATTAAAAATAGTAAAAAATTATTCACAACAATTAACATAAAGATGGGCTATTAAGGGGTTAATAAAAAATGATAAGGGTAGAAATGACCCAAAACATATAAATACTACATTTTATTGCCATATTTAGACCTTATAATGTATATTAAATCGAATAATTCTTTCTAGAGTATTTTTTTCATTATAAAATCATGGGCACACCTTTTCTTTTTCAAATAAATTATATGTGTGCCACTAACCAAACATATAAAGGCTGTCATTATCTGATTCTCTTAAAATCTTAAAACCGTTATGTGTAAGTAAAAAAACCAATACCACTTAGAAAAGTCCATAATGTTTTTCAAAAATAATTTCTATAGAAAAATATGAACCTAATAAGCCTTTTCATACAATTTTGATCAGGATACAAGAAGAAGAGGTAAGGTTCATCAATTTGTGTTTTGGATTTATTTATTCCTCAAAATCATTAAACTTTTATTATAGATATAACATATAATTGACTCATTATATTCTATATAATTATTAATTTTATGATAATATCACGAGATATAACCATCTCAACTTTCATAAAACTGGTAAAGAAATCATCAATCAGGTGTACGGTGGACTTCCATCGCATGAATAATTATCTTATGTTCTTCCGTTCAAAACACTAAATTTTTTATAAAATGATCGATTTATTATTTATATAATATATTTAAAATATTTCTAATATTAGATAATTATTACATCACACATACATTCATTAATACCATATATAGGTTATGATATTATGTATCTCTTGTGTACGACAGATTACTGCCTTACGAAGCAATGTGATTCATTCTATCTTTACAAGGAATGTATTGAGGATGGATTTAATGAAAATACGAAATCAATGTTACTTATTTATTATTTTTAATAATAATATATAATTTTTATTTAATTATAAAAATACATCAGGAAAACAGAAACAACATTCACTTGTTTGTATGGCCTACATAATCCACGTACAATATACATTATATTATCTCCAAATATTATATATATTAAAATAAATAAATTTACCCTGACTATATATTACATTAATATAATTTATCAAATTAGGTAAATTATTTAATAATTATCAATTTAATATGACAAAAAATAACAAGTCATAACGTACATGAAAAACAGAGATGGAGTTACTCGAAACATGACATTAACAATGGAATTGTTAATAAATGGTTAATAAGGTGTCATAAGTGAATATTATATTTTGTTATATATAAATATTCGGTTTTTAATATATTTATATTAAAATTATATATAGCATACATTATGTTTTAATGATTTTGAAGGATGTTGACACTTGAAGTAAGGGATTTCTAGTCACACTTTATTTCCGGGAGACATGTTTCATATTCAACTCTCAATTTTTTTTTTGTTTTGTATATACATGATCATTGAAATTTAATATAATTAATATCATATTTCCTTAACTTTTTTAATTTTAATTTTATTCTATTATTTATTGAGAAATACAATTCAGTATATTACTAAAGTAGTAGAGGATTTATGTCTTACGTCTGACTTCGGTGAGACACATTCCATTTTTTCCACCTCTTTCAATTATGTGGTGTATATATATTATAAAATGTATTTAATTATTCATATAATACAAATTGTTTGGATTTATTTATAAAATTGAAAATATTATTATCATGGGGTTTATGGTTCTAAATTTACTAAATTAATATTTTATTTTTGCCTTATTTTCCTTTTTTGAGATATATGATTGAGTTATGCACCATTCATCATTTCCGAGATGTATATACTACCCTCATTGACATATAATAGCAAATATTTATTTATCCTCCTGATATATTATCATTAATTTAATAATATTCATTCAAAGGTATTACATTTTAGTGTTGTAAATGGTGTAATTATTTTATGATACAATCTCATAATTTGTCATTATGGTTTATGATTAATTTGTTATAACAAAATCATATGATATATCCAACTATAAACTAATAAATTTTAATCTTCTCAGATTATTCCTGAAATATTCAAGTAATAGTACCATATTTCACCTATTTGGAATGTAAAATAATTGATAAAATTATTTTAAAATAATAATAATAATTTTATTTATTCGATTATAAAATCATTTTTATTAAAAAACCTATATTATAAAAATATTAATTTTCTACTATTCATAAAAAATTTATAAAGAAAATTTTTAACAATGTTTTACATATATTTTTTTAATTGTATCATATTATCCTTTTTGAAATAATTCATATTTTTATTTTATTAAATATGTGAAACAATATTTATTTGACATGATTTGAATGAAAAAATATTTCCCTAAATCAGTACAGCTACTTGTTTCAAGAATGAAAAAAAGTTTTCAAATTTATTTTCAATGTAAATTTAATACATATTTTTTTTATTTTTTTATATAATAGATTAATGATTTAAAATTGAAAAGTACTTTGAAAAGGTTTTATTCTATAACATTATTTTTTCAATGATAATAGTACATTTCCATAATGAAATTTTAACAATTATTTTTAACTTTTAAATCAAAATTGTGGAGTTTTATTTCAAGGAAAATTAAATCAGAATTGTTTTAAATTTAAATAAAATCAACGAAATTTAATATTCCTCAAGAAACACTCAATGCAATTTGTCGTTAAAAATAATCTTCCATCTATAATGAAATCCATCAATTTAACATATGTTTGTTTGGGGATATGAATCATATATACAATTATTATTATGTTTCAATGGTTTATCAGGTAAATATTTTTATGAAACCTTATTCTCATATGTGTTTTATACCATGAATTAATTATAGTGAATCTCTTTTAGTATTATATGTGTTATTCTATAATGAAGTTATGAAACTAATTTGAAACCTATTTCATTTTCACATGTTGTGAAATGATGAAATGTTTAAGATGCTAATTTCATTCCTTGGGCTACGATATGATAAAACAAATTTATCTTGTTACACACATCTATAAAATTTGTATTGTTTTATAGGTTGTATCTATATCACCCTCCAATGCATTGGGTAATGATAAATGAACTATGTTCTAAAAGGGTAGATGTGTGGTTATCCCAAGGATCAATATGAGGTAACACAATTGGTTATCCTGACCAAAAAATATGGTACACAGGTGATTAGTCTAAGCTCAGTGTAAGCACATGTGTGGTAATCCCAAGTATAACATTTTATGAATTTATTGGTGGGTTTCTATGACATAATATTTTCAATTCTTGTGTTCATTCCATAATTCTATGTCTCATTAAAATGTATATCTATTATATATCATGATACTTTATTATATTGTCAGACCTGTCTTATGAACATCCAAATTTTATATCAATAATCAATATTTTTATTTTTTATTTTAAAGATAGTGTCTCAAATGTTTTTCTCTTTTTTTCATACCCATATCCTTATTTTCATCTATCATATCTTCCTTGTTTACACATTCTGAGAATCTATGCTCTCCCTTTGTTATCATTCATTTCCTTAGGGTAAAAATAAAGATTTTTTGTGGGGGAAATAAAGGGGAAGATATTTATGGGATAAAATGAAGGCCTTTCATGAATTTAGAATATTTTGTTCCACATATCCAAACTAACTAACATATTATTGAACATATTAATGTTATTGTGTAATGCTATGAATATTTATATAAATTATGTCAAACACATGTTTAAGGATCCTATTTCAATTGAAATTGTATACAAGTGAAGGTTTAGTTAACACTTCAATACACAATTGATAAACATTAGTGAGAATCACAGGATTTTTGGACACTATTATTATATAAGACCAAAAGAGTCATACTCACTATGGGAAAAAATGTATATGCATTCATAGTGATCAATTGGAAAAAGGTATGTCCTCAAGTGGTGAAGTGTAGATTATTAACTTGGACGATTCGGAGAGATAGAGATTGGGGCTTACTCCGTGAGGGATACCAAAAGAAAATATCATCTATATTAGGAGGATTTCACCATGTTCTAGGTGGATGAGGAAGATATCACTCTAGTGGCGATGATTTAGTGTAGAGGATTCCAGATGTGTGACACCCCATGTGCATTTCATGGGTTGAGACTATAGAATAATGTGATGTGCCTTCGATGATGGGGATTAAAAGTTTAACGTCTTGCAATTCAAAAGGAGAGGACTCACTCTTTTCCCCTTAGATATACATAATTGATACAATCCCAAAAATTGGTAATATAAATCATCATTACTTTCCAATTGGATTAGGTTGGATGAGTGGTAATTCAGGGGGTTCTCGTTGTTGTCTCTATGCTAGAAAATATGTGGGATTACTATATTCAAATGATGAAAAGAAAGAGGCAATTAAACAAGATATAAGACACCACATAAGGGACTAATATAACACTCTTTACTATCCAAGAGGTCATAACATAGGGTGTGCACTCAAGAAGTGGGATTGGTATGTTAATATTGTGTAGACATGGTTTTTTTATGTAAATAAAAAACATAGAGCCTAAAGGAAAATATGCACACAGAATTGGAGGCTTTCATGGAAAATAACTGGGGAATAGTGGAATGTGTTGGGAATAAGATAGTTCTATTATATACACATGACTTATTCTCAAATTAAATTGGTGTGGTTCAATCCAATGGGGACCCACCTGATGGGGGATCCATAGGGGACCTATCATGAAATATCCTATAACATGAGTCCATGACTTTCATGAATTCATAGAACTGGTCATCTTCTTGTGCATGGAAGAAATGTTTAAAAATATAGAAAATTAACCTAAAAATGTAGGGGTTAACTTATATTTATAAGATAAATTGTTGGTTTAGTGCAGGGATATGTCTTTCTAAAAGATAAAGATTGATGTCACATTGGGCATGTAAGAGAAATACTCATCTTTTTATGTCTTCCACTGATGTATCCAAACATACAATCACCTCTATTTCCCTTCATGGAATGGTCTGTTGAGTCAAATGATGCCCTTATATTTCTCTATAAATCCCATTTGTGGCCTCAAGTAGAATTTAACACCCAAAAATATAGACACTCAGAATCATAGTTTAAAGGGTCCTACCAGGAAGCGTTCTCTCTGAAACACCAAAAAAGACTACACGTTCATGGAGGTGTGAAGAAAATGTTAATATTTTAATTTATGTATCCATCACATGAGAAAAATAACATTATCTACACCTAAAATTTAGTGGGGTCCCCTAGACATTGTACTTTGACATTCCATGTGATGAGCATATTTTCGTTTATAAGAGTATGTTTCTACATTGTATGAATAATACCCAAATTTCAGTCAGTGATTTACAAAAATACACCATATCATCCATGCATCTTAAATGGCTATATTTTATGAATCCTCCATCGAATATTATGTCAAAATAATAATTTTTTGTACAAGAATTCAATATTTCATGAAACATCCTTACTTTTTTAACACTCATGAATGATTGAAAACTAATAGACTACTGCTAAGAGAGAAGATTCCAATGCTGCATAGAGGTAAAATATGGTCATTAATCCATATATTATTAATTATCAAAGAGTTATATAAAAAAATTAAGATGCTATTTGGAGTGTTGAAACAATATTATAAGGATTGTGTCTTGAGTGACTATCTCCCGCTATAGAATTTATGGATACTTTACGATGTTTCATTCATAGTCATTGAGGCTTAATAACAGAGTTGGTTGGCCATGAAAGAACATAGAATCCATTGGTACAACATAGCCATCATTGACCATCCATCCATGGAAGAGAAGGTACTTATTTCTACATTTTGAGTCAAATGACCACGACGATCATAGGGAATGAGATAATGGCTAACGAATTACCCACTTACTAAGGAATCTCCATCTTGGGTAGAATAACAGATGAATATGTGGGATGGAATCAAGATTGGGACCTGGGTTTTGGGGAGAAATTACAAGTGAATTGGAATTTCCTTACTAGCTGTGGTACACATGATAATAGTTTAGAGAGAGTAGTGAAACATTAGGCAATTTGACATTGTATGGACCTCACAATATCACTTTATCTAACAATATAAACTGGTTATGTAACTATTAATCTAGCTGTCTCTAACACAAACGAATTCCACCACTTCCATGGGAAGGTTGTTATGAGTCTTTTGGACATCCACTGAATCCGGGGAGTTCCCCTAAGATAAATCAATAAGATAAATTCCTACAGACATATAACATATGTAGGAATATAAAATAATCCACTTTTTCACATGGAATCTATTGTGCTTGGAAAAGGAGAGGTTGGGGAAATAATAAATTCAGATATAAACCACATAACTAGTTTTTTTCATCCTTTTTTTTAATAGGGATGATTTTTGGAGGATTCTAGGATGATGGAAGCATTATCTGATTGCGTCATAAATTGGTGATGCCTGATAATACTAGGTTATCTTGTAAGAAGGATAAAATCAGACATGAGGATTCAATGTAAATGATAGTTAGGATTTCTGAGTTTGATATGCTGCATTCCATACTCCATACCTGAGTGGGTGGCTAATACTAGTGAGGGGAACAAGGATGGGGGTCCTTTCAAGGACACTAGTAATGGCTAGGATCATAGAAACCCACAACATGTAAAATATTGGAGTGCTTATATTTTTGCAATGTGGTAATGTATTCTATGGATTATCTCAAAGGGATGCATCCCCAGGAGAATTTCTAAACCATTCTAGTTCCCCCATGGTTTGATCTCAACTCATTTTGGTGGATTTTATTTCCCAAATTCCATTCGTCTTCTAGATAATTGAGTTTGGTTGTGCTTGTTAAAATTTCCTAGGGTCTTCCAAATGATGTTCAATGGGAAAGGGATCAGCATATAGATCATAAATCCAATAAACAAAAAATTACCCTTTCTCTAAATCCCTATATTTTACACAGTGCATTACCTCAAAGGTCCACTGGACTAGGGGAAATGTTTGTAGAGTATTAGGGGTGGTGTGCTTCTAGACCAGATTGATAGAAATATATTTTATAATCCATACACGTTATCACTGTTTTCAATAGAGTTTGGGTTACTATATCAAATTTAGAATACATATTACACATTTTTTCTAGGAGGAGAATTACCATTGCATCCCTTATTAGTTGGGTTGATTTTTTTCAACTAACTACTTTGGTGAAGTAATCTCAATTCTCCCACTAATGTTAATTTCAGCTCATTAACAGAATATTCTAATCACTATTTGGTGAAAGAGAATTTTTTTGAAAAAAAATTTGGAATATAAAAGACAAAACCATTTAGTCTAGGCCATGAGTCATTAGGTGAGATGTGATAGCATGAGCTGGATCCTTGATGGTAGGAACTTTATCGCCTGAAGTGACACCTCCAACATGTTATGCTGTGTGGTCACAAAGGTTTCCTTAAAGTCCATATATATAATACCCTAAAAAATATGTTTTCTCTTGTATCTAAATACAGAAGCCATTTTCTTAATCCAATGGTGTTCTAAGTGGGAATTATGACAATTGATGTCGACCGAGGACCTATGGAAAATACAGACACACACTGGGCTTGATCTACCAATATTTAAGTTCATTTAGGTGGCAGACAGGGTGGACTTTCAACACCAGTATGAGTTCTTGATGGCCATGGATTGATATACATTAAAAAGGTGTAAATATCAAGAACCAACAATACATTTTAAGGTGATGTTTATTCAATCACATGATCAATAAGAGATTCCACTGGAGGATAATAATAGTAATGAAAATGATGAAGGAGGAGATGGAGAAGGAGAAGGAGAAGAATAAGAAGAAGAAGAATAAAGGGAATCTTAAGAATAAGATGATGAAGTAGAATATGTTGAGGATAAATATCCTTGTTGTAAGGAATCCCATAGAAAAATGGCCCATCCATGGAGTCCCTATGAGAGTGGTATGATTTCTATTTCTCATGAGATACTCTTCATGAATGACTATGTAATCCATTCCATATATCATCACAATCCCCTCTCTTTTAAAATATCATACCCACTAAAAAAACTTCTATTGTTTTGGTGAATATTATTGTTTTCCAAGGATCCTCCACCACATGGGATAAGAATGTGAAGAATGAAATGGAGTGGAAATCCCCTAAGCCTACATCCATGGATGAACTCGGAAATGTTCTTTTCATGGTCTAGAACACTAGAGGTGGTCTATTCGAGGGGGTGAAAAGAAAAATTTTGAATACCGGGTTGTTCCCAATTTACAAAATTATCACATTCTAATCATTGTGTTAAAAATCACAAATGGGTATCCCCTGGTATAAGTTCAGGTTGTGACTCAAGAAATTAATCCATCTTCACTTACCTTTGATAATTGTGTTTCCTACATTGACTGATATCTTTTATTTGGGGATCTTGCTGAATTACTTGACTTATTAAACAAGTGATCGTAACACTACTATCTCCGAAAACTGATGATTATAGGAAATCTACAATATATCTCTTAATGAATGTATATTTCCTTGGGTATTTGACCACTCAAGCTAGTAAATCTGTGGATCTCAAGGAGTATGAGGTTATTGTTATGGGTAACTATATTGTTGGGTAATTTATTAATGTGGGAGATGTTGAGGCTTCTAGGTGGGAATGAATGACAAGGGTCATCTGATTATCATTTAGAAGAATCCCTAATAGAGAATTACAAAGGATGTTCATGACAGTATGATTTTTTCATTCTTTCTATAATACAAACATCCAACCCCTAAGGATCTGGAAGGTTTGGTTCAAGATACAGATGAGGAGAGCAGTTTAACTCATTATAGGGCAAGTAAGTGAATCATTAATTTAAACTATGGACAAGTGTATAATTATAAAATATGAATTTTACCACTCTACATATGGCTATACCATATCTATAACATAAGGGTGTATTATCTTCATCTTCATATGATGATATATTACAATCTAGCTGGGAAGATGAATGAAATTTGTCCACACATATATGTCTCATGTTGCCTGATGAAATAAGATAGGATCCGGATTCTCCAAGAGGAAAAACTAGATATATTATTGCCTATATTGATAGGTGAACGAGTTCTACACCTTTTTTCAAAACAATTAGAACTCATTGAGTGATTGTAGTTCCAGCTAGAGGATGCCCATGAGAAGCAGAATAAAGAAATTCATCATGTAGCTGGCATTAGAGATGAGTGATATTGAATTCATATCCAAGATAATGAGTTTTGTACCAAGACTTTTGATAAGTATAGGTATCTTATGAAAATGAAATAGGTTATGAATTTCTCACACCATAATGTGGTGGTTTTGAAACATTATATCAGAGAGTTATATAAAAAATTATTGTGTTTTGGCCAAACATATGAAACGTACTTTTTTCTCAGTTTTATATTCTCAGCATCCTTTATGGAAATATTTATTAATTATATGAGTTACTACATATCGATCATATTTTTGAGGAAACAAATGATCAGTTCCTAAGATCCCATGAGCCATACCCAACATGAGAAACAAGGGACAAATACTAGTGATTAATTTGGTATGGGAGTTCTATTTAATCATAAAATAATATGTGTCTTCCATTTTTTATTGACTACCCAGATTGTTCTGATTGAAAATGTCATAGATATAGAGTAGATATCTCAGAATAGCTAACTCACAATTCCCAATGGGTTCTAGTACACGAGTGAGTTGACACCCAGGGAGTTCGAATCAGTCTGAGAAAAGGAGAAATGGGATCATAAATCATGATGCCAAAAATTTGTAACACAGTGAAGATGGAATCCTGATTTAGTAAGAAATTTATTGTATTTGAAAAAATAATATGTATCTCTTAGAATGTAATGGGAAAAAACAAACAATGATTCATGATGAAAATGTTTGAAACAAAAGACCAATCCTAAAATGACATCCAATATCATCGGCTATGTTGGACCAGGATGAAAGGTGTGATATTTTGGCATTTCCCATAATTTATTTAGGTCCTTTAATACATGAAAGATGTCGAGGATACAAATATGGGGCACAAAATGTGTTTGGTGGAATGATGTAATGTACCCAGGATTCCAATACTCTTGAAATTACACCGCAGTGACTAATGCACTTTGGTTTAGGTTCACTATGCTGAAAAAATATCAAACCCATCATCTAGGGGGGCCCTCTAATGAGGTCATAAGAGATCATATAGTTTTTATCATGATAAATAAGGACGATGAATATAATTTTATAGATCCATCTGATTAGGATGCATCCATCAATTTAACATCATGTGATACAGATGTTTTACATAGATTAATGACATATTATCTAGAACCTTGAGAATAGTTTAGTGTCATGTTAGATGGATTATAGAAATGACAACTCATAGAATATTTTATTTTTATAATGGTGAAAACATTATGTGAGTGAGACAAAGTAGGATTTCCCCCCACAATTATCAGTGAATGGATGATAAGGAATAACATGTGATATAGAAAGGGGAGAAATATCGCAGTTTAAATATTTATTTAAGGTCATAATGTTAGGACTATAAATAGGTTTGAGGTGCCTAAAAAGGATAATAAACATATGTGTTGTTTGGAGACAATATTTCTTGGTGTTTTTATATATTCTATAAGGATGGAAATCAATCCCTACATAGTTCTTTAAAACAATGTAGTTTGAGATAGAAATTTGAAAAGGAAGCCCTCTATAATGGAGAAACTAAAAATATCCCATAGTTATCATGGGTCATCCGAAATTTTCATAAGGCCTGCTTGTAGTTTAACATCAGGTGTTGATGATGAAACATTCTTACTTTTTGATCATAGAGTTTGGACTATGATAGAAGGTATTTCATGTGGTTCTATGTGGTGTTATTCAATGATAAACACGGTGTTAATGACTCCAAAGATTCCCAACCACTGGAAACACATCCCAAAACAGAATAATGGAAATTATACATTACATTATGGTCCCATAGATTACACCATAATTGGGGGTTCTTTGAGAGCGATATGCGTTATGTGGTGGAAAAAAAATTAGACATGACTAAGATCCACGAGGCCTATATGCACCAAAAATGAATTCAAGGGGAATATTTCTTACATATTAAATTCTTCCTGTATGGTCTAGCGAGTTTATAGTTAGTCCAAAAGAAAATTTGTATTAGTGTCAATAAGTATCTCATAATTATTGGAGTCAGGGTCCACACAATTCTTGAAGATCCCTGAATTTTCATATCATGTGTGGATGATGATGTAGGAATAATATTTTTGTAGTTAAATGTCATATTTTGGGGAGGCATAAAAAGGTGTTCTAATAGTATGATGCATGGAGTGGCTGCTGAAAACTCAATATGAGTTGGGACCATATAAGTTCACACTATTAAACATACTCTCATGAAAACAAAGGATGTGTTTCTTGTTTAAGGACATAAATTTTGGACCATAGATATCCATATTCATGATTGTAGAGTTTGGAATATAGAGTTTTGCATTTTCTCCATGTGGGTATAAACCCTAACAATACTCATAATCCAACATTATTCAATCTCGGTGTTGGAAAAAAGTAGTGACGTTAGGATTTCACCGTAACATATTGATGTTTACACTGTGGGATCTTCCCACTCAATATGCATTGATTCACGGTGGTGAAACACAATGATTTTATAGTTTCACTACAATATATAGTTGTGAAAGGATGTGAATCGAGGCTTTAAAGGGTCGGATTAAGGAAGGGCTGACTAATTGGTAGGATCTCTATTGACCAAATTTGATACACAGTATCCAAAAACATCACCAGCCAAGGGTGAGGCATAGAAATGCAGAAATGACTGTTGACCAAAATTAAAACCTAGGATTCAATGTTCATTTCCATAAATACATTAGGGAATTGACTGAGGATGGGTTGTTGGCCAAATTTTCAAGAGTGCATTTTCATTAATGGTTCCTTCTAGATTTTAAATATTATTGAAATATGAACATGGATAGATTCAAATTTTTGAGATGTGTTGGAATGACATACATACTGAACTCGACACTTTTTCTCTCACGTATGGACACATTTGGCCATGTTAGTTGTCATACCAAACTGAATGTTGGATAGAAAATAGTTTAAGTACCTATTTCATTGACCATGAATGGATAATTTAATTTCACGTCTAAGGAACAAATATTTAAATTTTAACATTACCTGGTATGTATGATAATGCTATGCGGTTTTTGAATGTGCGACTAAGACATTAATGGGAAAGAGGTATCCTAGATATGATGTGTATGGTGTGGAAAACCCTCATTACGTGAATAAGTCCAATTTGGATGATTGCATGCCACATAGTCCATTGATATCCATGAATATATTCTTTGTTTATTGACATAGATTATGGACTGGAGGGTCATCCCACTACTATGTGTGGGTATAAACCCTATCAAAACCTTTATTCCCACATGAGTCATTCTTAGTGTGGGAAACAACGAGTGATTTTATTCATCCCCTTCATATGAGAGCACACAAATAGGGAAATAAAATATCAGCTAGGAATGTACCATCAATAATTATATTCTCACTCAACACATGAAGATTCACGATGAGACAACACCAAGGAAACATGGGATCTACCAGAATATAAGGAGGTTGAAAATTTTAATCACAACACCTAATATCTTGATCACTGTTATGGTCAAATGATGATGGTGGATAACTGTTGACCTTGTTCGATGTGCAGAGTCAATATCATGTTACCAGGGATGTGAATAAGAAAATGAGGGTCGATTGCTGACCATGTTTGAAACACGGGACCTATATCAAAATGACATCCAAATAACTCTATGGTGTTGGCCCAAAAATGTAAGGCTAGACGATGTGGAATAACCATACTATTTGGGGGTCCCATCAGAGAGAGAATAGGATGGCGAACCAGATAGAGGGACACATGATTTATTGAAATGGATTTAAAGAATGTCCCTATGGATTCCAACACTCCACATCTCATACCATCATTCATTCAAGGCCAATAGTGTGGAATATTAAAAGCTAGGATCAGATTTTTCTTCAAAAATCAGGTTCCTGAGGATGCTGGAGGCCAATATGTGACTCGGGAAAAATAATAACTAGTGTTGAGAATGGTTTATGTTCATGTTTTTTGTACTAGGATAGTCATATAGATTAGGGTCATATATCTTGGACTATATATTCCCAGCTTTACGTCGTGTTCCTGGGACATATTTATGAAATTTAACATTATACAGTGAGGGTAATAATGCTATAATGATTACATTCATGAAACAAGGACAATATGATATATTGTTTAATCCCAAAGTAAAATTGTGTTGTGCGGCCAAACCAATTATAACATGGAGGGCCAAAGATATTCACATAGTGCCACATGCTCTCAAATGGAAACTCATGCCAAATGGATAAAGAGATTTTATATTTACTGGCTATTCTCGGAGACAAAATTTCCTTGTGTCTCTATACATCATATAAAAATGGTATTAAATCCAAACATAGTTATTTATGATATGTTCAGTTTAAGAACATGTGATATGGATGATAATGGGAGGGGTGTGTGGAAATGAACATGTGTGGTGTCACCACAATGACCCGATGTGAATGAGGTCTCAAGGGGTCCACACAACCCCAAACATTTTCAAGGAGGAAACCCATTCCAATAGGGGAATAAAGTTCTTGATTTTTTAGTTGGGCGCAGGGAAAATATTTCTTGTACATCACTATATATCCCACAATTATGTGAATCATCTACATGTAGTTCTTTTGATGACATTGAATATGGAAATTCCCAAAAGAGGATATATTATCACCAATATAAAAATCATGGTTGAAATGTAGTTTATCATAACGCGACTAAGACACATTTTTTTCTTTATGGTCATAGAATTCAGACCGACTAAATTGGAGATGTGTAGTGAGGTTTCATGAGGAAAAACTACACAAATGAGTGCTATGGAGGCCTATATGCCACATCACACATTTCAAAATGATACAAAAGCCAAGGGTGGAACATGGATATGTTTTTCGACTCTATAGATGGTCCCTGGGACAATATATTTATGTGTCACTACATATCCATAAGGATTGGAATCAATCCTTATGTAGTTTTGAATGATGGAATGAAATATTGAAAATTCCTTGGGGAAATATCTTCTCAGATGATGAAATCATAGTTCTATATAGATTACCATCATACAATATGTTTTTTCGATAAATAGTTTAATGGATTATGATTCGTATTGGTGTATCTACACATTTTTTCATCGTAAAATGAAAGCATTAGCGGTCTTAGTTTAAGTTCAATGTGAATGGACCATAAGATAAAGATACAATTGCTAAAATATGTAGGGCAGAACTAGGAAGTAACCTGACATTGATTAGGAACCAATGGATTTACATCGCACCACATGTTCTAATGAATTACTCACACACTGTTTAATGTCATTGGGGGAAAACAAAAATACATGGGAGTGTTTGTGGCTGGAAAAATGATGAAGTGTCTTTTTGTAACTATTTATACCATATGGATGGGAATCTAACCATACATATTTGTAGATTTATGTGCATTTCAATATCATGATGAATGTATATATGGCATAATTTAAGGTCATGTGTGAACGAATTTTTTTTATTCATTTAGGATAAGCGGAAATTTTCTTTTATTATCATATAGAATGTACCATCTATGTTATGTAGTTTAACATGTTATATCTTAGATTCTATAGTTTATCATCATTCATTATACTATAAGATACAAGTTATGGTCTTCCGTCTTAGAACATACATTTGTATAATATAATTTATGATAATAGGGATCTTTTTTTAACGCCACATAGGTCGTACTAATGGAAGAGTTGTGTATTTTGTCATCATGCAATCGGGATGCTGATTTTTTAACAGTTTAACATCATGAAACTATGATGAAATATATGTTTAACATCAAATTGGATGGGAAT
Organism: Viscum album; assembly: GCA_963277665.1. Taxonomy (NCBI): domain Eukaryota; kingdom Viridiplantae; phylum Streptophyta; class Magnoliopsida; order Santalales; family Viscaceae; genus Viscum; species Viscum album. The sequence goes on along the minus strand of OY728140.1, from coordinate 2,100,250,523 downwards.
CATATTTTAAAATAATTTTGGTTAGATGAAATAGCTTTTTTATTTTATTTTCATAGTTTTCAAAATGAAGGTCGTATTATGTAGATTGTCATCATATAGTAGGAGGCTCCCCATTCAGGAAATATACTACATGAGGAACGTGAAATTTTTGTGATGAGAAACATGATCACAATCCATGGTTACAAAATAGTATTATACATTTGGATAAATCTTGTGGATGATATAAAGTCATTCCAATTTGGTCTCCAACATCAGCAGTTTCCTGCCAGGTATCATCGTCACTCAAAGAGATAAAACCATGTCACCTTGAAGAAAATAAAATAGAAGAACTATCCTATTGAAATCTCTAGCTATAGTGATATAGTTAATGTTTTTATTATTCATTTCCAGATTAATTTCCTCATCAAGAACTTCCACATTGGCTATATGAACTTTTTATTCGAACTCTAACGTCTACTGATCATATACAGTTGTACAGAGTGAGGGAAAAAAATCCCAATGGGGATGACTACCTATATTCCATATACCCTATAATATGGAATAACCTGTGCGGAATTAGGTGTCTTCTTATGATAAGCCTATAAGAAACTTGGGATTTTTTAGTTTCAACGTAATTTTTTCTTGCCAACCGACATCTATAAAATATTTGAGCGAGTGTTTTATAATTCCTCAATTAGTCCATTTTCTAGTGAATGGTATTGGTAATTATGGTTGGACCAGATTATACTCTTAGAATAAATTATCATCCAATCAGCTACATGTAAGAAGGTGTTATTGCCTTTGAAAAAAGATTCTGGGACTCCAAATAAATTGATTTTGTTGGAGATCAGGAATTCCATAATAGGATATCCCCTTACTTCCTTGAGTGGAATATTATCTACCCACCTGGAAAAGAAATATGTTGTTGTTAGAATGAATGCAAACTGGAGAGATATTGGTAATTAGTATGGTTTCATGGCATAGATTCCCTAGACTATAAAGGTCCAATAGTATATTGTACGGTGGAGGGGCACTGGTAGTGGCATCAAAAAGTTGGCAAGGATCTAAAACATGTGGCATCTCTTGGTGAATTTTATATAGGCATGGTCCATGGTGGGACATAAGAATACTAACATTTGAATCATGTAGGAGATATTTGTCCCTAACTAATGGGAACCATATGACCCATCATAAACATCATGCATCATCAAGGGAATCTCATTTCCTTCATTAAAGCATAGGATAATTCCATTGAACCCTCATTGGTAGAGTGTCTTCACTATACCTAGACTTCTCTTGAGGGCCAATTGAACTGATTAGTGAATGATTCTATCATGTTTATCTACATACTTTAGAAATTAATTGTGTTAGAGATACTTGATTTAAGTTATTGTCAAATTAGGGGTATCTTCAATAGTAGACAGATTAAGTGGAATCAATATTGAAGCGTTAGTTGTAATGTGGTTTACCTGCTTGTTATTGTCATTATCTGAACAGACATGGGAGAGGACTGTTCGATAAACCACATGAATGAATAGATCTTTTTGGTCATGATTTAAATGAGAAGTGGATACAGAAGACATGGAATTAGTTCAATCATTCTATGACAATGGAACATGATTCACATCGAGATATGAAGGTATCTTGGCCATTACATGGATATCATGATTGAGAAATGGAACGCGATCAGTCTTCCTGATCATATAGTCATCATTAATCTAATTTATTACTAGCTCAGAGTCCCCATTTACATGTATTTGGGGAACATAATTCTCAAGAGGGAACCCTAGAGCAATTATGAGAGCATGATACTCTTCCTCATCATTGAAACAACCTTCTGATAGCAATAATTAATAGGCAATTACATCTTGTATAGGCATGATGAATACAATTCCAAAGACTACTCTATTGAGAATGTAATCATTGAGACTTCTTCTAGTGGGATTCAATGTGGCACAATCCTAGCGAATCTGGAAATGGTTAATAGAATTATCCATTGAGGGAATGGTCTCTTTGGGAAAAACATGATCAAGAGACTCTTTAGTGGTCGTAGTTGATGGGGCAGAAAATATTCCAATGCTTGACCCATATGGGCCATCTAAAATATAAATCTAATGTAGAACTAAAGAAGAAACACTTACCAGTGATCTAGTCAATCTTCCAAAATGGGGTAATTTAGAATGTACATTATTGGATCCATGTGGGAAACTAGTTGTATCTCTGGATGATATTGGTAGTTTCATAGCATTTGTTCAATGGAAAATTGTGTGAGGGTGTTATTATTGATAGCATAATATAATGAATCATTGTCATGGTTCATGTGATAATGATAGAAAAAAAATTTACCTATCTGTTCACTATTATTCTCGGTGAGAAGGGAACTGCGGGATTATTCTGGTGCAACATATAAAGGATCAAAGACATCCCAAATACATTTGGCATCATAAATCGAGGTCTAAAAAGATACAATTTGATATCATAAAATTTAATCTAGTACTCTTTATCCCATTTATTTATATAACCTTTCCTTCTGAGTCTGGAAAAGCTCATACAGTTGGCAACTAGATTCACAATGAATCGGTGTGTGTAGGATAAGTGGCATTGAAATCCTAGAGTTCCCAGAGGTTTTTAGTATGGGGAATATTGTTGATAGAATTGATATTATCTATTTTTATATTGATTCCTCTATTATTCCACAATGAAACCATGGATCATTCTAGAGGTCACACATAAATAACATTTCAAGTGTTTCGTCATTCAATGGTAGGAGAGGATGAAGATGAACACTTTTCAAGATCACTAAGATGCTCGTGATATTGCTTGGATTTGATCACCAATACATACACAATCAATTCCACATGAAACCCATGTTTCTCTTTGAAGATGTGGGGAATGGAAAATTGATTGATGGATCATGTACTCTATAGAGAACAATACGCGACCTCAGTACAGAATGAATGATGTGGTGTTCTATAGGTAGTATATTCTTCATCATTATGACCCTTATTGATATGATTTTACCTAGCATACCCAACATTATTTGAGATATCATGTATCCCATTGGTGGCTTCAAGAATATGCTTCATCCCCAAAAGGGGAAAATTATCCTTCATGTAGTGGATATTGAGATAGTAGAAGTTGATGTAAACTCTGATCGACTATTCATCTTCCAATAGGAATGATGTTATCCAATCATATGGGGTACTTAACTTCCTGTACAATTTTGAACATGATGGTATTATCATCTCAGGCCTCAAACATGGCACTATGAGATAGTTTCGTTTTCTTTGGAGGCTTATTAAACCAATGATAAACCACTAGGATACCATGAAGATAGAAGACTACCTGATGGTATAACACTACAATGTCATTATAACTTTCAGAAGATATGTCATGATTTTACTTATGAATATATAAATACTACTGTTAGTCTCTTTCATGCAATGATGAAATAATTTGTGTTAGCATTAGATCTGTCTGAGTGTAATGATTCACCTGTACTTAATCAGCAATGGTGGTTGATACACCCTCTTCGAATATAGTTTCTTCCACTTCCAAATAACAATCATTTTCTAAGATTAGAGTATCATTCGGAGGAGCATATTCTTCTATGTTATCTTACCCCGGTGGAATGTTGGATCCGACTTGAGTGGTAGAGTAATCTCTATTGAATGACTACATTATTGTTTAAACTATGAAAAAAATGGTTGTTGACTAGATTCAATCAAGTCTTAAACTGATGGGAACATTATTAATGATGTAAAATTAGTGGTGTTGGGTTATTATTTTTAGACTTTTCCCAACCTAGTGAAACAAATATGTGTGGTGTCCTGCTACAGCCATGAGAAAACATCACGATACCTAATAGTGTAAAGAGGTTCTGGTATAACTCAATAGTATTTTATATAGGATTGTGAGGTAATAATTTGACACTCCTTTTATGTAGGAATGTCTCATCCCCACATCTCAATGATGAAAATGAAATGACCAATGTCTTAGGTGTTGGCCTCCAAGTGATAAATTAGGTGGATGAAAGCATCAAACATGTCTATCAAGGGGTTAACCACATTTGAATTATTCTCAATCCCATTTCTCGAAAACTGTTTTTAGTTTCTATTATACGAATACAAATCCAAAAAATTGGTTCCATGAGATCTAAAATGACATATTTCACCATAGAGCATGACCACTTGACCATTGAGTTAGCACTTGAGGAATTGGAGATATGCATGGGGAACTGGTGCATTCAGATGAAGCCAGTGTCTACTAGTAAGTGCATTTTAGGATGTAATTTAAAAGAAAACCATAAACTCATTTCATGAAACAAGGCCACTGAGCTGGGTTATTGTGTAGTTTTTCTACAAATCATTTTCTTAAATTTTTCTTAAACCTTAATCATTGCGTCAGAGGGACATAGATTGATCTTAGTTAGCGGTATATTATAAATCATTTATAATGGGATGATATTGATCTTGGAAACTATTTTGATGATTCAATTGTGGAAATTCAAACCACATAGACGGATAACAACATACAATGTGTTTATGTTCACCTACATCAGATAACATTCATCTTCTCCTAAAAATGATATGATGGAAAATTATTCCCCCTTCCCAATATCTTCAAAACGGATGTCATTTGTGACCTCCACATACATCTCTCACTAGAGGGGTCTCTCGAAAACATCTTCAAGGGCCTCACATATTTCTTCTGATATGTGTGGGTACATGGGAATCAATAGCATTTCATGAATGATGGGAATATTCTTAATTAGGGAAACCTTATTATCTAGGAACACATTTCTATCAATAAGTGGTATGAAAGGATTTGAGGGTCAAACATGTGGATTTAGTAAAGTAATGGGAATATCCCACATCTCATAGTATGAACCACACAAAATTACAGTTGGATAACTGGTATCTATTAGAGGCCTTTCCACAACAGAGCATAAGTTATCATGAGGCAACCACGGATGCTCTGCCAGATCGAGTTGAACGAAGGGTGACAACTATGAATTTTACAAGTTTATGATGATAGGTCTACTCTTTTTTTGTTCTACAGTAAGATTAATGTCTCATATTAGTTTTTTTCATGACATTTCTTGAGGCACTAGCTTAGTTATTATAATTATTCTCATATCCATGACTTCATTAATTATGGAATCATATGTGAACCTAATGAGGACCTACCTAACTCCCTTCATCATCCAGAACCATGTAAAGGTCCACCAACTCGATGTTATTCATAAAAGCATACTCCATATCTTTATACATTGAATCATAGAGTTATGGCTATATTTTGGGGAGATAATTTTTTCTAGAGTCATGAAATCATAAAGGTGGGAGAAGGATTCATCATGGGCCATGAATTTATTTTACCTGGCACCATTGGTGTCCTATCTTGTAAGAAGAATAAGGCCAATATGTGGATTCAAATGAGGAAGCTACATGAGTTGTTGAAACCTCATATGTATTGGAACCATTTTAAATGTATATGAATGTCACCATTAGAATGAGATACATCCTTTCAATATAATAAATCAGCATTGTTTTTATACCCAGTGATGGAGACCCACATTAAATCACCCTCATTGTTGTTGTTAGGCTTCACAAAAGTGCATTCCACATTTTCATGGCATAGACCAACCTGAATATATTGCTATCATGCTGGTCTTGGAGCCAATACTTAAAAAAATGTCATCACATCATGGAATTCCCATGGATCCTATGTTATGGGTTGTCATCAGGGCGATCAATGAGATCATTCTATAGGTTTCTAAAATTTTGGAATTATAGGCTTCCCTCATCATGAGAACTACATAATTAAATAGTAACTTGGTCAACATTGAATGATTAGGGCGATCCGTGATATTCTTTCTTAGCATAATGAAAGTCTTCCTCTAGGAATTGAGCTGTATCAGAAAAATCCTGAAATCCATATAAAAAATTATTAGTGACTAATAGAGGCAACAAATTCAGTCTTAACAATTTCCTCACACATCGTTATTAGCATCTCTTGATCAAACATAATTTCGAGTGAAGACGTGAGTCCCTTCCCCATAGAGACAATGTCTATGACTTTATCACATGTCTGTTCTTTTTACATGAAGTGTTCAGAAATAGTTTTCTTGCATGTGGTAGGGAATAAATAATAATGAACTTACATACAATGATATTACCATCCAGTAATAGACCCAATGGGTAACTAGGTATAGAAAATTAATGTAGGCTCTTCCCATATATATATGAATCACTAGAGCTTAGCAGCTTTGTGTTGCACTGTAGTTCCGAAAATGGTTCCATAGAAAGATATGTAGTGTTTCAAATGATAAACTAGGTTTCATACCTCATTGAATAGGGATAGGGTAGGATTCATGAAATCTGGGGGTTCTTGCATGTCCTCCACCCATGACATATATGGATTATCATTTTGTGTAATCACCACCATCTATGAATTATGGGTCTTGATATGGTGATGGGATTGTCCACTGGGTCTTTCTAGATAGGGTTACTACTAGAATGAAGATCTCTAACTCCATGTGTGTTTAAATTATCATCAACATGATGTACATGCTCAACGACTCATGGATCGACTTAAAATGCCTTTCAAGCTACTGGAGGAATGAATTGGGTAGCAACTAGTAGAGTGGTGTAGACCGGTCTTGGAAGAGGGTTCTCATGTTGATGAATAAGATTCTTTGATAAATAAAATGGTTTAATTCATTAGGGTATTATCTCTATCATATCAGGATTCCTGGGATTATCCAGGTTGATGGGACCTAACTAGCTAGGGAGGACCTATGGAACCCATGTTTCCCAATTGGTGTAGGGACATGATCATATAAAGGGTCACCATAATATGGATGGCACTATTGAATTCACTCGGTGAGGAGATAATAAATGATCATATTATATTATCTAGGATAATAAAGAAAATAATACTTGAAATGATCAACCACCATCTTCTATAAAGAACCAGATGGGTCAGGGGTCATAAAGGTTCCAATCTATCCTTTACACTTATTGGGGTAACAACCATGTGGTAATGACTCAAATTTTACTTAAATGAAAAGTTTCTACATTTAATAGAATGTGATAATTCTTGTATGAGTGGAAAAAAAATTAATTTTCTATCCCTATAGGAGATTTCTCTTCATCAAGACCTACCTCGGTGTTCTTATCCATGATTGGATTAATATCAGCCATATTAATTATGACCACACCATGGGGAATATCCTCAACATCACCCAAAAATTCAGGTTGGAATTGGATTGTACTAAAGTGGAGAGCATCATACTACCACCATGCATGAATATGAACATTTTGAGGTTTGCTCTTGAGTAATTATATAGAGAACAGTGGGGGTCAGAACATAGTATTGTAGAATGGTCTGGTTATAGCCTTGTGATGTATGGTGTTAAGCCACAAGAAAGGCCGCTTGCTCCACCATGCTTCACTTCATACCCATTTCATCAAAAATATCATATATATTTATTGATTATATAATAAAAATTTTGGAATTTGAAAATGTACCACCCTATGGTATAGAGAATACACAAGACATCATCATGTGTGAGAAAATTCATGATGTAGAAGGTGGAAGTAGTGATCAATTAGAACATCCCGTACAACCGATCTTCTATAGGTGTGTCCCACTATATTATTTATTCAATAAGGAGATTTGAATCATTATTTACCAATTATTCAATTGAGAGTTGTGAAGAAACCGAAAGCGTCACAAATACAAACTGTTGTAGGAGTATACTGTCTGGTGGATAAAACGATGCACGGGTTGATAATCTGCTACACATTGGGTCAACTATGAGTAGTGGTACTGGAAACATCATCACGTCCCTATGGTATGGGATGATAACCACATATTCATGTGTTATGGCAGTGGTGGTTGGTGATGGATCATGTGGTTTATTGTTATCCCACAATCCCAATAAAAACTCCATGTGATCTCATATTGAGGTACAAATTGATGTTGGAGATGATAATGAGGACTAAAAATCAAGTCCTTAGAAGACATCCAAGTCATCCACAAAATTAATGTACTCATGAAGGGATTCCAGGATCTAGATTATATAACCTTATGGAATGATGAAACTAAAATGTTGGGCTCCTGCCCCAGTCATTGAATTGAAATACTGGTGGGAAGGCTCTATCAGTGTGTACCATTCAATATTAGAATCCGGTATGTGAATGATATTCTTGACTACTCGGGGAATCCATGAGTAATTACTTTGGTCATGATATTTCACTCTTCTATCCCTGGATTTTCTATTAGTACATGTAAATTTCTCAACAAAAGTATTACCTTTGTTCTTTTAGTTGATTTCACAGGAAGGAACTCAGCTTTTATTATTCATGATATGGTGAGGACATTCATACATAATTTCAAAAAAGTGGGGAGGAACTTTTCTCAGACTTCCCTGGGAGTGGGAAAAACCTCCACATTATAGAGTTGATGTGTGATGTGAACCTAGTCATATATAAAAAATTACATGTGGAGGAATTATTTGTTAATATGAATAGGTTTGTGTAGGACCACTATACTATGTTGTAAATGAATGGGGAGAACCTCTACAGTTGGGATCACATGAGGAGGGAATTCATATTTATCATCAATGGAGTGGGGAAGGACACCTCTTTGGTATCTACTACCTTTGGGATGACTTCTGCTATGGGTGGTTGTAGTAAATGGAGGGATTGTGTACTGGACTGTAATAATGCAAAGAGGGACTTCATTTTGGCCAATTCTAGTGTGGGGAGGACATTTTATTTAGCATAAAAAATACATTAAGAGGGTCATTTTATTGGTATTACCTAACATTTGGATGACATTTGGGATAAATATCGGCAATATGAGTAAGAGATCTTTATGTATGGGTACTGAGAAAATGGGGTGGACCTCCAAGATGATGATGAGAGTGCAGAGGTTATCCAATCTGACTAGATATGATAGGGGGAGGGCCTAAATAATGAATATTATCATCAAGGTTCAGCCGATGATGATTTTTTTGTGGTGACTGAATGAGTCAACTCATATTACCCTTGGGGCGATAGAAGTCAATATCATGATCGATCATTGAATCTTCCTTGGTCTGTAGTAGTTAAGAACTCTTAGTATGCATGTAGGTGGAATGGTCCACTAATTTTGTTTAAGGGTATGCGCCCTAATATTCATCCTCTTGTTCTTATGCCTCATGTTGGAGTTAGGTCATCCAGACTAGTAATATAGGAGTAAGGGATTGGACTATGTTTTCTTTGGCAAGAGGAACCCATCATTGATGGTGTTGAGGAGGAATGGTGGGATCCCTCCTCAAAAGGCTCATGGTATGTTTTTGTATCCACGATTACTTGGATATTATTTAACTCATCGGAATAGGAGATTGATTCATAGGAAATCTCCCATGAGAGACACCGAACATGGTTTGAAGTCAGATTGTGGGGTAATGGCACCCTATTTGGAACTTTCGGTTAGTGGTTACAAGAAGTTGTAGGATCCTCTATGTCCGGGAGGGTCATGTCCCTCGTGGGGATGAGCCCCTAATACTCATATTAATGAATAATGATGTCTATAACTCTTCTCTGGATGATTTCCGAGGGTGATATGGGGCGTGGTGACCTGGTAGTTGTGGTTGTAGATAAAATCATGTTGGAGTTGGAATTATAATGGATTGTTGTATTTTTGTACCTTCTTCCATTTAATATGCGGAAGAGGTCTGATTGGTGTTAGGTGTATTGGGTAATTAATATAACAAAGTCTTAACAAATAGTATAGATATTTAGATAACAATGCCCAATTCCCCAATGTATTTAAATCTTCCAGGGATGGATATATTGATATAGACCAACGATGAAACATATCAGATGTACCAGGGATTAACTACACAAATATATAGTGAGTTCCCAGAGAGGCCCACAATTTTGGTTATGCGACATGGCACGTGATAAATAGATTTAGTGAAACACTCATATTCCAATGTATTGAATGATAAAAATATAATAAGGAGGAGAAGACTTCATGAAATGTTCACCATTTCAATTTCTGACACATTCTTTCAGGGTGGATCAACTCATCATGCTTCGCTTGTGTTTACTAGTGGACAGCTTTGTACCACTTTTTCTTACTTTGTAACAGTGGGAAACATTCATCACTTATTCAATGGTGAGTTCTAATTGATCAAAATGGGATGATGGGATCTCTATTCTTATTTATAGGGGTATATCCTCAGAATTAATCTCTTAGTCCACATATTCCTTATAGATTAATCATTTTATTCATCAGCCTCATTCTATGTTCCATAACATTGAGGATACTAGTTAATTATGATGCTTTTGGGAAGTAGTCACATTGGGCATCAGTTTCATGTTTTGATGCTGGATAATTGGAACATCTCTATTTTATCACATTATAATTATTCTCAATGGCATGGGAACCTGAGGTAATCAATTTCTATCATTGTGTATCTTATACTACTAGAATGTATTTTCAGTTTTTATAGGCTTATCCTTTTTAAAATTCATTATGTCATGATTTTTACATCTTAAAGAGATGATGGGTTAAGAGTTTAACCTGTTGAGATGACTAAGTGGGATGATCAGAAAACCTGTCAATGTGGATCAGATATGTACATCCCTATGAGGGTGAACCTATAAGGACTTCCAAATGGATGGGAATGTCTCTGATGGAAAATGAAGACTATTTTCCCTATTAAGGGAACATATCACACTAAGATGGCTAATATGAACACCTCTAAATGAATATTCAGAGTGTAACCCATAATAATGGGGACCCCAATGTCTACCATTGGATGGGATTAAACATCATTGAGGGTTCCTATAGATGTTGTGTCGAAAAAATGATTCAAAACCTACATAGTTTCAAGGGGTTTTTTGGACCATACACATGGCTAACTGTCCATCAAAAGTGGATCCATCTTGGTTAAATGAATATGGATTGTTTGGGGATTATGCATTATTATATTCCTAGGTGCTTCTAGTAGTAGTGTTGATTTGGATGTTATGATCTCCTCGATATGTGGTTACCTGGGTAAAATTTCAAATGAAATTACATGAAGTGTTGAAATTCAATAGATGGAATGGTTGGAATTTGAGGTTAGATAGGCATGAACCTCAAAGAGGGTTCCTATATATCCAAGTGGCTGAGAATAAAATCCCACATAGTTTGGTAGTTGGTAGATGAGACATATAATTTTGTGACTCCGGATAACGAAACGCATGGATAGGGTCCCGAAGGACGTATGAGCTCTAGTATGGTGGATGATCCTCCTGATTCATAATGCCTCGACAGAAATACTATGTTCAAAATGGATGATGGGTTTGAAACATAGCGGGGTTTCCTATATTCCATTTAAAGATTATAAGGATAAATTTATACATAGATTCGATATCCCTTATAGTATAACATCATTTGGTAAAGATGAGGGAGACCCAACATTAATATGATCGTGTCTGGATTGAACCCCAGGGAGTCTTACTATGTACCATTCGAATAAGATATGGATCAATTTCAATATAATTGAGGATGGAATCATGGTTTACACATGGTTAGATTTCCATTGAAATTATAGAGCTAACATTTGTTTATAATCCATAATTACTGGATCAGAACACCTCTTGATGTTGTATCCAGGGGATGTTTTCCACAACAAAAAGAGGTTACATCATCAGGGTATATCCCTATGTGGGAGCAATAGAGTTTACAAATTTATTTGGATTGAACCTCATGAAAGATTCCCATATACCAAATTTATGAAATAGGGATCAAAACTCTCATAGTTATTAAAGGGGTCTGTGACTTACACAGAAAGGTGACCCGGATGGAGTCATGATCACTATTATTATTTAATAATATGTGATAAATGTTTGGTGTGGGATAAATGAGGTAAAAGTATACCTATTGATCATTTTGAAAATGGTGCATCGAAGTGAGGTTATGTGGGAATTACATGCTATGATGTCCTATGGAGATAAATAATCGGAAAGGGCCAAACACATGAGGGTATAATCCATGGGAGACCCATTGGGGAGATGTTATGAAATAATATACCTTGATGACATGACATTCCTAGGGTAAAGGAAGGGTTCATATTGTGCACTAGGGAGGAACAATGTTAAGTCTAGATATTTACAGTAATAAAGGATAAGGTGAAACTATCTTTATTCGAGAATCTGTTGGAGGAAATTTGGGAAAATTGAACCGTGAAAGATAGAGTGTGACGTTTCATTTAGCGTGTATGGTTTCAATGATCTGGTTTTTTTCATGCGTGGAAGTCTCCAAACCTACATACATCACTCTTGTCCTATTCAGAAAGGTACGTTGAGTCATTTGGTGTATAAAAACCCTTTCCTTTATTACATACATAAACATTATTTAATACAAAATCAAGAACTTAATATAACCCATTAGATCGATAGGTCTAGTCTATTTGGGGTTTAAGAACATTACATAACAACTTTAAACATGAAATACACATATTTAATGAAAACTTATTTTACATGACCACACACATTCCATTGTACATAGAATTTCATGGGATACCATGAGGATATCTATAAGAAGTGGATGAGATATAAATCCTAGTATGGGTGTAAAATAAAGCATAACATGATGAATATAGTACATGTTAGGAAAAAGGTATATCAATGGAGCATAAGAGAAATATGAATGTTATAGAACGATATAGAAATATTATCATAACATGGAAATGTTTCATCAACATATATCATTATATTAGCATAAGACAATGTTAATTGCACATGTAGTATGAGTAAACCATCATTAATCTTGAATTAGAATGATTAAACCTTTATTTCACTTGAAGTATAATGATACTAATCTTTACCCAATTCATTGATGATCTATCCGGGTGCACCCTTCTTAATTATTTCATTTCATTCAAGAGTGTAACACATATATCATAAAACATGTTTTCCCCAAAAATATTCATTTATTCCATGATAATGGAAGTTGGAATTCATAAATGAAACTCTATATTAAGTAAGTAAATATTAATGAAGGTTAATACCCTTGATAGAGAAATGGGCATGGTATTCACTACACAATGACTTTGGCTTGGAATATCGTTATGCAATTTAACCAGCATAGCGACGTGACATAAAAATTCATAAAAAATGGATGATGAGAGTGAAAGGAGTATACCATTATATGTACATGAAATGGATATTAAGAGGTCATATAGACACATTTCTCATCAAATGTAGTAGATTTTAGATTCATTACATAAAATAATTTTTTGAATGTAAATATGGAGAGAGAAATCCCTTATGGAATTTTGACATGGTAATTGGTGTATATGAGAGGAATTAATGACAGAGAAATGGGTAATATAATCATTAGAAAAATAGGATAGTATAATGTAGGTGGTAAATTACTTCAAAATTTTTAATTGAAAAGGCAGGGGTATATCAACATAATGAATCTTGGAGAGAAATTATAGAAGAAATCCCTTACTCGGAAGTATTATCCCAAAGGCTTAGGGGAGGCTTGAGAGAGGCTCCTTGGGGGCTTGAGGAAACATGGTAAGATTTTAGAGAGATGATCTAAGGGTTGGGAAATTAAAAAATGTTTCTTTGTTGTGAGAAATGTAAAAATTAGTGGGTTTACATAGGAAATGACATGGAATTTATTATTATTTAGATTTTGGACAATACACATTAAACTAATGAAAACCACAGACCACTCCATGGTTTATGCAGATAATTTTTTCCAAAGGATAGTTGAAAACATTATTTTATAAGGTGAATGGCCGAAAATAATAAAATATTAGGCGGGGTTATGTTGAGATGAGTCAAACTCTCAAGGAAATCATTTTAAAAAGTTAAATTGTTTTATAAGTCTCATTGGGTCCACTAAGAATTTTAAAATAAATCTAACAAATAAAAAATAATATTTTTCAAAATTAAAACATATATTGGCTGAGAATCCCTTTGGTAGTATTTCATTACATCACAATTGGTTCATTATGATGTCATAAAACATATTATATATTTAAACGGTATTTAATTTTTACCGAAAGATTCAACTGTCTCAGAAGATTATGAAAAAATCACCATTGGAAAATTTCGACATCATGATTACAAAAATAATATTCATTTTATATAAATAATTTTTTAAATATTTGAATTTTTACTTTTAAAATAAAATCCGACATTTATCGAAATTTCATGCATTTTGAAAAAAGAAATCATTAAAAATCCATTAATTCATCAAAATATATTTCTTAATTGAATATTAACTAAAAATAAAATTTGTGTCATAAAAACCATTTATTAAGTAATAATAATAAAAAAATGTATATAATTTATTCTATAAAAAACCAATGTACATAATCATATTTATATGGTATTGTTATGTAACCCCTTATAACACCCTCACAAGACCAAAGGGTAAGGTCTGTGATTGTGATAGACTCTATGGGTGTCTTGGATGACATTTCATGGGTGGAAATCCCCATTAACGACAAATTCTTTTCTGGATGGTTCCATTCATTATTAATGTGTTGAAATAAAAGATGGGATTGGTCGAGTGTGAATCCCAGTGATGTCATCGCCTTTCCAAGCTCCATTAAATGGGCTTCATATGGAGAAAGTTTACTAGATGATACCATCATTTCCTTTGTCCGATTAAATTGAATTTGTTGAAGCCCTGTATTTATTCTAAAAATGTGGTAACTTTTAAATGGCTATATATCAATCATAACTATTCTAAAAATTATTTTAAATTTCAAAAACATAAATACAAGGAAGTTCATATTTTGTACAACCATTTTACATAATAAGACATTTAATTAGATCAATATGAATTTTCATTAATGAAAGATTGGTTCATTACTATATACCCCCATGAAATTTCTCCTTCCAAATATCCATTTACCACACTAAAATATATGGGGGTTACACTGTTTATTCACTTATTCTAATTCCCATGTTTCTCTATAAAAATTGTGGGTTTTACACAATACCTTGATGAGGGGAATTGTCTAACATCGTAGAACTTTTTTCCTATATGATCATAGATCTTCACTGGCTTCTCTTCATAAGAGACGCCATTCTCCAATGGTAGCACTTCTGGGTTGAGTACGTTGAGGTAGCTTCATGAGGAGTTCTAGTAGATAGTTCACTACTCCAAATTGATGAATGATCTCAAAAGGGTCAATGTACCATGGAATAAGCTTTCACTTCTTCCTATATCTGATGACTCTCTTCTAAGATGATATACAGAGGAATACCATGCCTCCCACGTCAAATATAGGTCTCATTAACGATTATCAGAATATCCCTTTCATTGAATTTGAGTAGCTTTAATGTTCTATTATATGTTCTTAACCTTCTCAACCATTTCCTCAACCATTTCCGGACCAATTTGTTTCTCTCTGAAACATCATCCCAACATGTTAGTTTTCTTCACCTATTTTGATAAAGCGTGTCATAAGGAGTTATTTAGATGACTTAGTGGAAACTATTATTATATGTGAAATAAACCAGAGGAAGTTATTTATAACATCATCCTCTGAAGTACAATGAACATAATCTCAACATGTCCTCATGTGTTTGTATATTTCACAATGTTTGGCCATTATTTTGAGGTTGATAAGTCGCACTGATGTTAAAATCATTATTCAGAGCTTGTTGAAGACTTTTCCAAAACATATTGGTGAATCTTGTATCTCGATCAGATATAATGGATAATGGTTATACATGAAGCCTTACCACTTCTCTAATATATATCTGTTCCAGTTTATCTAATGGTAAATCCTCTAGAATTTTAATGAAATTTGTAGTCTTTGTAAGACAATCCTCAAAAACCAGATATAATTGTTTTCTTTGGATGTCTTCATATGTTTGGTGACAATGTCCATGGTAATGTTCTACAATTTCATTGCTAGTATATAAAATGGTTCCATCATCCACTTAGACATTTTATTCTCATCCTTAACTTTCACACATACCATGAACATTGATGTATACTCAGCTATCGCTTTTTTCATGTTATACAACCAATACAAATCTTATAGATATCGATAAATATTTGTGTTTCTTGGGTAAATGGAGAAATTTAACCTATATGCATCATCCAAAAGATCATTATTAATCTCTATATTTAATTGAACACAGTCTTGTCCCAAATAACATTATTCCTTGTTTATTTACATTGATCTCTAAGGAATTCCCTTTTTCTGATAGTTTCCACATTTTTTAAAATTCATACATCATCATTTTCATAATCCTTTAACCTTTCCAAAATAGATGGTTGAATATTCATTTTATAATGGATAGATGATGTTCCATAACATATCATTCATATGTCCATCTTCATAAACTATAGTAATATTTGATCCCATTCAATTCTTATCAATGATTTAATTTTTGGGTCCATTCTACATAGAGAATAAACAACCTTTTTCTCATTCCCAAGGCTGTAATTAATTAATAACTCATAGTCTTTGATCTGATCTATCCATCCTTATTAGCTCATAATCAACTCATTCTATGTGAATATACACTTAAGGATTATGTGATCCATTTATATTTCATACTTCTCCTCAAAGAGGTAATGTTGAAAAATTAATAAAGGGAACATTACTATAGCAAACAACAGATAATGTTTATTATCGTTTTTCTCATGATCTATCAAATTTCATGAATCATCGTCTCTAAATTTGAAATTTTCAATTAATAAAAAACCTAGTCCCTTTTTGATGTGTCACTAAATACCACGAAAACATATCCACTTGTGGGTAGTGTGAGAATGGGTGAAGTGATAATAATCATTTTCAAACCCTTCATGCTCTCTTCACTTTCATCACTATAATAAAACACTACTCCGTTCTTCTTTATATTGGAATGAGGGTTTGAAAATTGTGAGATATTTCTAAAAAATTAAATATATTATCCTTCTATCCCTTTAAAGCTACAGATATCCACTATCAATGTTGGCCTCGGCCATCCCTCAATTGTGGTTGTCTTGGAGGGATACAAAGATATCCCATTTCTTGTGGTAATATGACACAATAATGATTCATACTTCAACCAGAACCCATACATGTTATAATTTTCATAGAGATTCTATTTTACCAGGGTCTCTAGTATAATACTAATATTATCCTCATGCTCCTACTTGGATTTGGAGTTTATTATAACATATTCTATAAAGACAACACCAAATTTGTTGAGCTAATATCTAAAAACTTTATTCATCATTTCTAGGAAGATTTCTAGATTATTAGTGATTCCAAAATGAATTACATTGAATTCATAGTTCCCAAATCTTGTATGAAATGTATTCTTATGGACGTACTCCTTCTTCACCCTTACCACATAATATCCCAACCACAGATCCAAGATGAAGAATTATTGTCCTCCACATAGTAGATTGAACCGTTCATGAATTCATGGAAGAGGATACCTGTTATTTATCTTGATTTTGTTGAGCATGTGATAATCAAAGAAAAGGGGCGTTGACCCATCCATCTATTTAACAAAGAGTTCTGGTTCACCCCATGGTGAAGCACTTGGGCATATAAACCCTTTATCCAAATTTTCTTACACTGTTTCTTCAACTCCACATGGTCCACAAAAACCATTCTATACCAAGTTTTGGATATTGGAAACGACCTGGGTATATAATCAATCGATAATTAAACATTCATTGCAGACTGAAGTGGAAGCAATTACTTGGGAAACACTTTGGTTAATTCCATAAAAATTGAAATTTCATCAAGGATGGTTTCTCCCATAGAATCAATCATCTGAGAAAGATACACGTGCTCATAGGGAATTAATATCCCCACATTAGATGATGGTTCTATTGAATATCGATTCTCTTCCATTCGCATGTATAGAATTGGGGGTCGATTCTACATTTATATAGTGAGTTACCTCTCATCGGAATTTATATTGGCACTAAATAGGGAAATACAATTTTGGCCAATAATTGCATAAAATTCCACCAGATATAGTATGATGTGGTTCGCCTGGAAGTTCTGACCACAAATTGTTATAGGGGAGGAGTTATATCTATGGGATGCGATGACATCCCCTTTTCTTGTTCTCACCGACATCTCTACATCGTTGATTTTTGGTGGTGTTGGGATAGTTCATATAATCATTACATATTTAATTGAATGTGTACAACAAGAATAAAAAAGAAAGATTAATATTCATTAATTTATAACTAGTGTACATTTCACCACATTGGTTTTGGGGTTTTCATCGGTGACAGTGATAGAAAAATAGCTCCTATGCTAAATTGGTTTTTGTAGGTTGCCATAGAAAACCATTGGATTAGGGAACTTTTTTTCAAAGTGCCTTGGTTCTTGGCAGATGATGCAATGATGAATGTGTTCAGGGTCAAATGAAGCATTCCTCTCCTCTATCATAGATGCTGGTTTTTGTTGTCGTTAGTTAGCAGAAAGGTTCCATTTTATTTAAAACATAAATAATTACCTTGTCCCCTTTCATAAATTTCCATAGTGCTTCATTCTTCACATTTTTCATGTGGGGTGATGGATTTTCATAACACCATTGGACTTATCCATCAGACTTCGAGAATTAATTTCCACCTTATGTTATTATCCCTGTGATACCCTTGAGATTCAAAAATCCCTATTTTAACATTGAGGGATCATTACAAAAATTCATTATATCTATCAAAGTCACAGATTACTTGGGATTTACATAGTCTAGGTTTTATTCCACCAATGACGTGGTCATCATTTCTATCAGGGGTAATGACAAAGCCATAGGCGTATTGTGCAAGCCTTTTGATATTTTCCATGTATGCTCTGATTGAATCATTGTATTTTCTTCATGAGAGGAAGGATTCCCCATTTCATATTAAGATGAAGGGTAGGAGGAAAATATTTAATTAAAAACATTTTTTCGAAATCCTTCCATTACAACACATCGATCTCCTCCTCAGGATTCTTATTTTTGATCAATTCCCAACATTGATCAATATCACCCTCCATATGACAAGAAGCCAACTATACCTTCTCTTTTTAGAACATTTAAGGATTTAGATGATATTCTCCAACAGAGATTATCCATTCTTCAGTAGTTGAGGGATCATATGATACATTAAATGCAGGAGGCCTTTGTCTCATGAAGCTATCCATTACGGCATGTTATTTTTTTGAGGGGTTGAACATTCTCCTTGACCCATGTTTCTATTTAAAACGTGAGTTAACTAAGAGAGTATCATTAAAAAGATTGTGATCCCTACTTCTATCTGATTGGGTATCTAATTAGAATAATCGTCACGTTGATCTTCACATCTGTCGTAAGCCTGAATCCTCATATTACTGTCCATTGTCTTGAATAATAAGAATGTTATGGGAAACACATAAATGGGGAATCCAATGTCAAAAAGGGATAATGTATAAATTAATTTTATTTCCATGAATTATGAATTTATAGGCTTCAGTCTATGTTATCCATGATATACATCCCAACATAAAATCTTAAGGGATTTCTTTAATTCCCTAAATAATTGTTCATAATAAGATTATGACATTACTATAGAATGTCCCCTGGGTGGTTTGTAACCACGAGTGTAGAAAGGACCATTGTCTTGCACCATTTCTAATTTGAGTCTAGCTAAAAGTAGTGTTTTCGGGTTTTACCCCTAGATACATCTTTCCCAAAGATTCCTCTACTTACTCGTATCCATACATGGATGTAATTTATGATAAACCACATACTCAATACTCACCAAAATTTTGGGTTTTTTTATACATAGTCGTATCCCTCAATGATTTATTTTTGTTTTGTAATCCTAATCTAAGAAATAACTGAACCCATATATTAATACCATCTATATCTATCCTACTCTTATTACACATTTAAACATGATTTATTACATGAAGATATTGTTAATACAACCTTGATGAGAATGGGTCTATTTTATTTGGGAATTAGGATCAGTACATAACAACTTAAAACATGACAATGAAATCATGTTTGAAAACTTTTTTTACATGACCACACACATTCTATCATAATTATCATTAAATTTGATAATATGAGAAAATGCATAAGAATGTGATGACCTATAAATCCCAATAAGATAGTAAAAAAGGCATAACATGAATAATGAAGTATAAGTTAGGGAATAGTCATATCAATGTATCCTAATAGAAACATGATCATAAAGGCATGATATAGAATGATTATCATAACATAGAAATGTAACATAAATATTAAACATGATATTAGCTTGATCCTAGGAACATTTCACATGGAGCATGAGTAAACCCTATATAAAGTTTAATAATCATGAATAAACTCTCATTACACTTGACATATCATGATACTAATCTTACCAAATTAATTGGATTCCTATTAGGGATCACCCTTTTAAATCATTTCATTTCACGCTTATATGTGCCACATATGTCATACAACACAGAGTCATTAACCATGATAATTTATTCCACTGTAAATGAATGTTTAATTCTTAAATGAAACCATATAATAAATAAGTAAATGTGCATGAAGGTGAATACCCTAGATAGATAAATAGGAATGGTATTCACAACATAATGTATTTGACTTGGTATATCACGGTGCAATTTTAGCAGCATAACAACATGATGTATGATTTAAAATAAATTTGTTTATGTGAGAGAAAGCAGAATCTGAAATTATGTAAACGAAATAGAAATTAATTGGGGTCATATAGATACGTGTGCCAGAATATGTAATATAATTTATATTCATAATATAAAAGAATTCATTAAATGTAAATGAGGAGTGAAAAAAATCCCTTATGAAATTTTGGCATAGAAATAGGTGTACATTGGAGGCACTAATCTGAGAGAAAGGGGTCTCTCATCATTAAAACAGAAGGAGGGATGTATAGGAGAGGTTCAAATTCATAACCCAATATTATTAAATTTAAATTTCAAGGGTATTCTATGATACTGAAAATTGGACAAAAATGAGAGAGGAAGAAATCCCTTACTTAGATGTGTGATCCCAATGGTTTATGATAGGTTTCAGAGATGATACATGGGAGATTGGGGCACCATAGGAGGATTTTATCGAGATCTCGTCTAGGTAGGAATGTGATAAAGGGGTTTTTAGTGAAGAGGAATTAGACATTGAGTGATTTTATATTGGAATGGAGAGGGAAATATTTATTATTTAGGTTTTGGACACTACACATTAATGTAATAAAAACCAAAAAACATCCCATGTGTTTTTACCATGGATTTTTTTAAAGAGGATTTAAAGAATTTATTTTATAAGGCCAATTTCAGAACATATTAAAATATTAGGCTTTATTATGATGAGGAGAGTCACGCTTTAATGTAAATCATTTTAAAAAGATAAAATTTATTATAAGTCTTCGAGGGACCACTATGGCTTTGTAAAATTAATTAAAAAATAGAAAATCACAATTTTAAAGGAAAAACATATATTGTCCAAAAAAACTATTTATAGTATTATATTACATCATTATTGAGTCATTATAATGTCATAAAATGCAATATATATTTAAACGGTACGTAATTTTTACCCAAAAATTCAACTGTCTTGGAAAATTATGTAAAATTCACCATTGGATAATTTTTATATCCTGATTAGATAAATAATATTCATTTTATGTAAAGAAGGGTCAAAATATTCTAGTTTTTTGTTTTAAAATAAAAACCAACATTTATCAAAAAGTTATGGGTTTTGAAAAAATAAAATAAAACCATAATAAATATTACAAGTGTGTTCATAAAATTTATATGATCATTTATAATAAATAAAAATTCATTTTTTAACAATATTTTTTAACATATTATTTAATTCAAAAAACCATTAATTAATCAAAATATTATTGTTAATTGATTAATAACTAAAATATTGTTTTTGTTTTAAAATAAATATACAAATTAATAATAATAAAATGAATGTATATTCATTATTCTACAGGAAAATAATCCACATTAAAATATTACTAGGGTCATGTTACATAATCCTTAATAACACCTGCATAGGTCATAAGGGTAAGTTGTACGATGGTGAGAAAGTCATGGGGTGGCTCAAATAGCATCACATGGCTAAAAATCTAAATTAGCATCCACTTATGTTCTAGGCCATTCAATTTCAAATTAACATGTTGATGCTCGACTTGGGATATGTCATGAGAAATGCCTAGGGATGCCACCTCCTTTCCGAGCTCTAACAAGAAATATTTTTATAGAGAAATTCTACTGGATAGGGTCATCGTTTTTTTGTCTGAGTAGATTTGATTTGTTAAAGTCCTCTATTTATAATAACCAGGTTGTCAATGTTCATCAGATATATTATCAACGGTAAATGTTTATAATAGTATTTTAAAATTCAATAAACATTCTCCCATGGAATTACATATTTTATATAACCATTTTATATAATAAGGCATTCAATTAGATCAAGTGAATGTTTCATAAATAACAGTTTGGGTCATTACATGGTGTCTTTAGTTTGATGAAAGAAGCTAATTTGGGGCCTCAAAGAACATAAAAATAGGTCTTCATCTACTCTATAAATGGAATTTATCAGTGCTAGATAAGCGCAAACAATATTGGCAACATTAAAAGCCCGTGAATTCTATAAGAATTGAGAAATATCTCATAAAGGGGGAATTTATCACTACTAATAAAAGAAATAATAAATTTGACCTTTATCAATGCTTCTTAAATATCCTCAAAAATATTATTCATCAGGACTATAGAAGCACAGAAAAAGTAGAGCTTTATCATAAATATTATAATAACTAATCAAATTATTTTTTTACCTGCAATTTTAAAAGAGATGATAATCATATTCATTATTTTCACTTTCAGAAGGGTAATAAAAGTCCATACTGCCGTTTGCTATAAGAGCACACTGCAACACCGCTATAGTGTGTTGTTACAACACACCAAAACACCCGAATCATGATAAACATACCAGATATATCAACATGAATATCCAATACAGAATATAAATGAAATGTAATTTAATCCACAAATATAGGAAAAAACAATATAATATAGAAATTTCAAATATTTTTTTATATAATTATATAAAAAAATATTACTTACATTCAATAACAATCCAAATTGTCATTGTTACCACAATTTATATTGATTTTCTTTGTTGAACTTCTAAAACATGATGAGCATCTTTAACCAACCACATCCACTTGAAGAAAAGAATCCACCAATATAAGAAATCAATTATTATGGAAGTAACACTTATAATAAAAAAATTATTCATTTATATGGAATAATATATTAATTTTATGGACAGCAATTTTACTAAAAAAATCATGAATACAAATTTGATTGAGTAGATGCATTATCATTTCCCTTCCCAAAAAGGAGGTGGAGGAAAATTAAAAAAAGTGATGAATGCACCACTGCATGGGTGAAAAATGATAAGGGAGAATAAAAATGATAGTTTGATAGAGCATGGAAAATCGAACAAAACATTCCACCAGTATAAGAAAAAAATTATTAAGTGAGTAAAAATGTAATCCAATTAAAAATAAATATGAAATAATAAATTTATTCCATGGACTATGGTTTCTCTATTTAAAATTCAAGATTACTTATATAATTGAGAATATGATACATAGTTTCTCTTCTTGAAAATGTAGTGGGGGTTACATTAAAGAATGTTATAAATTCATCACTGCATGGGTGAAAATTTTTTATGGGAATATGAGTATTAAATTTAGACAATATGCCCCTACACAAACAAATGAATCCCCCCATATAATGAAATTATTATTTAAGTAATTCCTAAAAGGAACAAATTTAACATAAATATGAAACAATATATTAATTATATAGATGATTATTTTTATGTGAAAAAAACAAGACTACATATGTGACTGAGCAGAGGCAATGTCGTTGATCTTCCTAAAAAGGATGTGTAGGTAACATGAAAGAAAGTGATAAATTTACCATTACATGGGTGAATAGTTTTTAAGGGATAATAAGCATGGATGTTGGATAGAGAACCTGGAATCAATAAAAAAATCCACAGGTATTAGAAAGAAATTATGACGTGAGTAATACAAAAAATAAATGAATTAATGATAAATTAAAAATAATACTTTATTTTTATGGACAACGATTTTACTTTGAATACATAAAGATATCCTAAAAAAACATAATCGAGTTACCTAGTTAACTATGATTAACATTTTTTCTGCACAATCATGCTTTACATTCACATGTCACTAACACAACAAATTTACACACACATGTCATTCTAAAAAAAGTACACATAGTGTGCCACTACATCCACAACCAAACGCCATTTAGAAACATACTTACAAAAAATCATTACAAAAATATGCCTCACACATTTTAGGTATATTGATAATACATTTATTTTTTTTAAAAAATAACCACCGAAGTCACCTCACGGCTTTAAATCAAAAAAAACCTCAAGATCCCATGAAAATTAAACATTTAAAATCAAAATAACTACATAATCATTTCAAACATAATTATAAACACTTCTATAATTTAATAAATCTATTAGCTCATTTATAAAACACTTATAATTAACAAACCCAAAGTTCTAACCTATTGGAAACCAATTCCATTGTATGTCCCTTTATTAAATATTTTTGCAGAACCCAAAATCATTTTCAAAATATGTAATCTATCCATTATAAATATTTACAATTCATAGTTATAAAATTTACAACATGTTCAACATGGAAATGTTTTTTAATTTATTTTAAGATCATACTTCTAAACCTATCTGAATTTATGAGCCTTTGAAAAAATTATTTTCACCTTCCAAACATCCCATTAAACCCTTCCATAGAGAATTACAATAAAACTATCACACACAACAATGCCATTTTCCACTAAAAAACCCAAAACAACCCTATAGAATTTCGAACCCATAAAAAACACATTTAACATCACTCCTGCCATTTAATAAACCATATCCACATAAAAAATTTCATTTTTAGAATAAATTATTCATTGTTTAAACACTTCACAACTCATACTAAGAAGCTTAGAACAATATTAACATGCCGAAAATGATCTAATTCCCATAAAAAGTTCTTCTACACATGTGCACCATAAGAACCCACAAAAATACAATTCCCTCCCAACGAACAATTAATTAATCAGTTCCACTAATTTTTTACAATAAGGCCAATAATGAAATATAGCAATTTTTTATTGCAATATTTATTTAAAACCAAAATTCATGTCAAATAATTTTAAAACTTTTTTGCACCACCAAAATAAACTATAGATCATGAAAAAATTAACAAAGAAAGAATATTAATTTATCTAAATTTGGTAGGGAATCGAACTACATATCGTGGGCATAGAAATTTATAGAAAGTGATGTGAAACCCCAACCTCATCCCAACCACAATCTATAATTGAATGTTAGATGAGATTTACATACAACTAAAGAACCAAAAAAAGTCATGTGGAATGATTTTAGATTTGATTCACTGAGGAGGAGCACTAGTAGCAGATGGCTTCGGTGGAAATCTCTTGATGTCATGACGACATTGAAAATGGGTAGGGTTTTTAAAATATATCAGTACATTATTATCATCAATAAAAACTACTGATGAAACCAATATTTATTATCACTAAAATTTGAGCACTGATATATGTTCAATTAATTAATGCAGAAAAAACATTAATTAATATTGAATTATCAATTCATATTACTGAAGTATTGATAAAGGATTAAAAATTATAAATATAAATAAAGAAATGAAAAAATTAATAAAACATAATAAATACATATGAATATCATTATAAAAAATATATTCCTTTTTTAAAAAATTATTATAATTTTATAAATAATTATTTCTAATTATATAAATATTTTTTAAAAATATTATTTATATTATAATATATATTTATATAATTATACATATATATTTTATAAATATAAATTTAAATATATTAAATATGTTCACTATTTTTGTAAATTTATTATAAATTTACTTAAATGTATATAGTAACTAATAATGTTTAAAAAACATGTTAAAAATATTGAAAAAAATATATTTATAAATGTTCAGAAACTATATTTATAAAATTTTATGTTATAATATATATTTATATAATTATACATATATATTTTATAAATATAAATTTAAATATTTTAAATAAATTCACTATTTTTGTAAATTTATTATAAATTTATTAATTATTGAAAGATACAAAAAAATATATTTGTAATTAAATAATAAAATTTAAACAATTATTTATTTATATAAATTATAAATATAAAATTTTATAAATATAGTTTCTGAACATTTATAAATATAATTTTAGCAATATTTTTAACATGTTTTTTTTAAACATTATTAGTTACTATATACATTTATGTGCATGAATATATTTTAAAATCGAGTGAAATTGAATAAATAAATAAATAAATAGTACACTTTAAAAATATTGAAAAATGGATATATTTGATGTCGGTGAATTGTATATAAAAATGAATTAATTATATATATGTAAAATCAATATAATACCTATTTGGTCTATGTTAACTTGAAATTTTTTAATTCATTTAATTATATGTTTATTACTATGTAATTATAGTCAATATTGTTAATTCATATTAATTTTTAATTATAAACAATTAGTCAATAAACATAAGACTATCTCATATAAATAACATAAATATTTTTTTATATATAAATCATATATATATACCAACATATATATATATATTGTATATGATATTTATTAACATTAATTCTATTAATTTTCTAATTAATATCATGTTTAATAATTAATAATGTATAATCAATCTACTCATTTTTATAAATAATTAAAAAATTAAAAAAAATTAAATATATTTTATAAATAAAAACATTATTTATTTATTTAATTATTTCATTTTATTTATATATATATATTAATCAACACAAATCATAAATTGATGATAAACGGTTACAATAATCAGTGCTAAAATTAATGCTTTGATAAAATGTACATTATATCAGAACTAAAAATTAAGAGTTGATAAGGGATACCCTTTATTTGAGCTAAAAATAATGAATTTAACAATAATACTTATATTAGTGACAATAATAAAGAAATAATAGAGGTTTTCAAAAATGGGTACTAAAAAATGCACACAAAAAAGGTGAAATTTATCTTCTCTTCATTTAGCACTGATACAGGTGCCATTTATTAGCATTTTGTTATAGCATAAATAAATATATGCACTGTTAAAGGCGGGTTTTGTATTAATGTAAAGTGAAATTAGGAATCTATATCTATATTGATTGTGGGATCATTATTTTTTTTAAAGGAATCATTAAAAAATCATTGTATCCATAGATTGTTTGAAAATAATTTTTTCCAATATTTTACATCATCTGCTTCAACATGATATATCCAGGTAAATGTTCCCCCATATTGAAATATTAGGCCCCATATTATTAATTAAAAATCTTATATCCATGTATGCGGTTATAAGATGTGTTTTACTATTTCTTTTTGTCCATGATTATTAATTTAAAGAAACATTAATAAATCCATATTGTTTATGAAGTGGATTAGCGCCCCCCACCACCCACAAATAATGAATCACATGGGTATATGAACACATTTTCTAGAGTTTCAAGAAATTTATTACCCCTCAATTATATCCCAATGGAAGTTATTATGTATGGACTCTTTTGTATGAGTGGACATACTATAAGTTGATTTATTGAGAACCAATCATCTTGATCAGGAAGAAGACCATAAAATTATTCCAGGAAGACATTATCATAATCCCATAAAATTGGCATGTATTTAAACCTTATTATCTCATTTTTCTAAGTGATTTGGGAATTAAATTATTTTTTAGAAGGAAATAATTTTCATACATGACCATAGTATTCTAATTGAAATCGATTCTCCTCTGATCATTTTAATAATGTTTAAGGATAACATGTTATGTAAAGTGTGATATCATTATATCGACAATTGAAATAGGATATATATAAGGATATATATTCTTTTCCAAAATAATATAAATAAACATTAATAATAGATGTACGGTGATTTTTACTATAATAGTAATTCCATAAAACATTTATTTGGGAGAAGTTATATAAATGTGATAAAACCATTGAATTGTTCGATGTTCTGATATATATATCAACCTAAATATTTCCTGGTGGTTCATGAATAGTTCTAATAAAAATAAAATATATGATGTAATATATAAAATAAGAATCCAAATGTATGTTTCAAATTATTGAATGAATAAATACTGTACATTTCACCACATCATTTTCATGATCAAAAATAATATTATTAATTGCATATTCACTTTTATCTCTCTAGGACATGAAGGTTGTTTTCATTGATAGCCTCCTATAACAATTTTATTAATTAAATTTCATGTATAATTCATATATTCATTGTAGTTGATTCATTACAACACATAATGACTGATAATTTGACAAGTATTTTATTATTCCACATTAGTCGCTTCATTATTTCCCATTGACACTGATCAACATGATTCCCCTCTTCTCCCCATTTTACTATTATTCCAATTCAATTAAAATATATAATATTATGCATCATAAAGTAAATTTGAGAATTGGGATGTTTTATTTTATTTCCTATATGGTATTTTTCGAATTTATACTCATAATGAAAAATGATTTTACTATTTTTGTCTCCAATCCCTATGAGACCACTGTAATAATTGATATCCATATAAACATAGATGGAACAATGAAAATTCATTTTATAGATTTCAATTTCCTGAATGGATATTTATTTTGTTAAAATCAAATTTAAACAACTATATATGTTGTCAATCTAACTTTCTATATTGATGTTTAGGTTGCAAGGGTACATTGCAAGAATTTTAATGTTTTCATCATATTACTTAGTATACTCATCATAATTTTTCATTCGGATACGGATCTCCCTAACCGTTTCAAGATGAAAATATTTGGGAAATTTTTATTGAAAATCCCATTTTAGTGGTCCGGACATTCCATTGAATCAATATACTCTTATCCGTTTATGTTCATGATCTATTTCCCCAAATGATTTTATTTTACCCCAAAGAAATGAAATTCCATTTAAAAAAATTTATTTATATAATCATTTATTGATAGATAATATATTCGGAATCGATTTGCTCATTTTTTTCTAGGAATAGGGGATCAAAAGGTCCATTAATGGTAGGATTCATTCATCTTGATAAAGGGAAAAATTTAATATTATCTTTTTTAATAGGAGGATTATGTTACACATGATTCAATTATATATCCATTAGTAGTGTTAGTTGATCCATTAAAACCAATATGTTAGTGAAATAGTCAAAATTTCTATCATGATGGTTTTTGGAAGGATTTCTCATATTTATATCCAATACATGAACTAGAAAATATCAGAATAGGAAATCATTAATATAAGAATGGGAACATATAAACTGAGAAGGAATAACGTTGAAATTATAAGAATATAATTATATATTAGTCTCTATGTATCTCTATATCATATACAAGGTAATGATTCCAATTATGGTTTTTAACCAAAATTATTATTATTTTGCTTCCAAAAAAATGGTTCATAAAGAGTATTGTAATTATCATAGCATATCCCTGATTAGTTTCAAAATAGGTGTGCAATAAGCCTTATTTTGAACCATCCCGGGTACCCTAGAAACCCAATAACTATGTTAGTCTTGAAATATCATAAAGGGAATTTTCAGTCCCCATATGTTGGTTACTAGCACTTCGCAGCCTAAAAAATGAATGTGGGAATGATTTTTACACTAAAATGTTGATCTAACAGACCAAATATAAAAATTTATAAAAATGAAACACTATTTCGATTACTATACTACATTTAAAAGTAGAAATAATTACCAAAGTACTAAAACCACATACCAAAAAACCAATGAATCTGGAATAAAACTACCCAAGTCACAAAGGATGTCACCAACTGAGTTCCTGGTTTGACAACAAGATCCATCACCATAACATACTTTACCCTCAGTCAAACCTATTGGGAGATAATATACCAACAACTAAAGTCATAAGTTGGATGTGATCCACAAACCGATTATATTTCACCCAACGACTCATTAATAGATGAAAATAAAATATTAAATATGTAAAGTTATTTCAATTTAATGAAAACATGTTTTTCATTTCAAAAGAATAATTAAAAATAATAATTATTTACAATTTAAATGATGAAAAAATAGAAATCATTGCTTTTCATTTCTAAAAGTGGAAATAAATCTTAAATAATGGAATTTACCATTAATCAAAGGATTCTATACATAAATTGAAATTTTTAAAAATTTATCAAATAAAAACAATTATATAAAATTGTTTATATAAATTCAAAAGGCATGTAAAACTATTTGAAATAATAAAATATATATATTTTAAACATCTAATAGGATAGAAACATTGACTTAATTCAAATATGTATGATAGTTATAGGTTATATGGACCATGAATTATAAAATTGAAATATCTATATATAGACTTACCATTGAACTCTAGCCAATTAGAACTCATCCCTAGAGCCTAGTGATGTGATGTTAAAATATGATGTTCAAAAACATTTTTGTTTTTTGGTTATTTCCAAAAAAACTGACTAACTATCTATGGATTACATGTGAACAAGTGGAAATCATTGATTGGAAATTTATTTTATGACTAATTAAAATAAAACTAAATCCCATTAATGATTTCAAACTTTCTAGTTTTACCTTTTGAAACACATAATGAGTTTTCAATCAAATATATGCCTTTACACAAATATAAAACCACTATGTTCAATGAAATCTATATTTTGTATTTTCTCCAAAATAATGAATTGAAATAAAATCACAATGACATTCAAAAATATAATTTTAAAATTAATTTCAATAATTTAATTTCCAAAAAACCCATCAATTACCTAACAAACCCCCATTCAATGTAATTTCGTTTTTCACAATTTTTCTATCAAAAAAATTTTCACAATTAAATCAAACAATTTAATTGATTAAATTTACATAAAAACAGTAATTTAAATTTAACAATTTAAATTAACTCAATTAAAAAAAATTCCACAATTTAATCTAATTTGGGGGTAATCCAATTTCATTGAAAAAACAATTTATTTTAAAAACCCCAATTCAGAGTAACTGGTGGTTTATCCAAAAAATAATAATTTAAATCTTTTTTGATCAAAATTAAAATTTTAGTTTTATATAAAAATATTTAATATTAGTTAATGAATTTTAAGGAAAATTAAAATTGAGCATCTTTACGGAACCCTATACCTCACAGCCCCAAGATCTCGACGCATCAAACCTTAATTGGAAAATTCAGAAGAATAACAAAAAAATGGGGTCTGAGGAAAAAATGATTAAAACCTAGTTTTATAAGCCCCAAATAGTTGGTATTAGATCCATAATTAATCAAAAGGATCAATGGGACCCATAGGGGAACGAGATATGTAGGAGGAGATCACGAATGGGTGGAGGGAACTAACCATGAGAATCTTGAAGAACATTCCTCCAGCATCATATCAATTCTGGTATTGATCCCAGGGCACAAAAACTTATATGGTATTTTTTTGGATGAGAGAAATGTATTTTGGTCGAAGGATGTATGTATTGGACCTAAAAACAGGGGTTAGGATATTTATTGTAAATTAGTATTATGAAAAAAAATCATCATGGTTTCTTGAGAAGTGGGAACACGATTTAGACAAACATACACCAATCTTGTTCCTTTGAATATAGGAAATCATGCTTCCCTTTATGTTAGAGCATTTTTTTTTAAACAGATGTATTATTAATGATGAAGATCCACAGCCGTTCATAAGTAGAGACATGAAGGGAAATTTTCCAGCCATAGCTGGTTATCATTGAAGGTTTTTGAGGCCGCAAGTTGGTGAGGTGCATTGTTTCCTTCCCTTTTGGTGAAAGAGAAGGTGCGGCAAGAGAATCCTTGTAAAAGGGAGCAGATTATTCTGATGATGAGGCCAAAAGGCTGGAGTCCGGTGTCATGGTGGTTAATAGCATTGATAACACTAAGGTAGTCAGACTCAATGATGATATCAGTCCATCCATGTTCCAATGCGAGCGTCATCCCTGCAAGGATAGCATAGGATTCCACAACAGTAGGTCCCCATAGGGCATGATGTAATTCATATTTTTCTACAATGATCTACCCTAGATGATTACGAACTAGAAGGATGAGATCAACTGGCCCATCGTTGGGAAGATAATCTTCCAAATTAAGCTTAAGCCTCTCTTCCGTTGTGGAGTACATTGAGGGGTGGAATAGGGGGTAACACCTGTAATACAGTGCCCTTTGTGGTCCTTACAGCCCTTCATCCATGAAATTTCTTGTTCAATCCAGAAGTCAGGGGTTTTATGGGCGTGGTGGAAAACCGAATCAATGCGCCAAACCCAAATGATCCAGGTTATGGTGCAAGGAAAACTAGTAGTAGATGATGAAATATAGGAGCACCAACGCATCATAGGATTGGGGAGGTCAGATGTGGTGTCCAGGGAGGCCTCCAAAGTCGGGCCCAATTTATTCCAAATTTCCATAGCTCTCGGGTAGTTAATGATGGAGTTCCAAGGAGTTTCTCGAATATTCCGGAAAAAAGGGTAGGACTCGGCACTGGCCATATGACAAAAGGTGAGTAGGATCATTGTAGGGAGGGTTCCTGTGCATACCTACCCCCAATAATGGTGGATTTTTGGGGGGTCATTGATCTTACAAACTACATTTCATGGTCCCTCATCTCAATCATGATTGTGGATGTAAAGAGCCAATATGTACCAAAATATCACCGTGTAATCGGTTGAGGAATCGTTGGTCCAGAATAGATGGTCGGGGCCTGCATCAGGGACCGAGGGGATACTGAGGATAATTCTTTGGTCTCATTCGTTAAACCAATCTTGGATCTTTTCCACAAACCTCCCCGAGACGTAGTCTGAAAGGAGGCGATCAATAGTGGCATCTTCAAGACCGGGTTGGGCAGGGATATGGCCCGAACACCATCCTTATCATTAAGACATGGGTCTGTCTAGATGTTGATAGATGTGCCATTTCTAATCCTCCAGCCCATCCCTTTTTCCAGGAGAGTGCGGGCCCCCAAAATACTTCTCCAGAGGAAGCTTGGTCAGGCGCTAAGAGAGGAGCCAAGAATGTCCGTGGGGGTGAAAGTATTTGGCACAAAGTACCCACACACAAAGAGATGATGTGAGGTTAATAAGGCACCACCCTTGATTGGATAACAGATCATCATTGAAGAGGATAAGATTCCGGAATCCCATCCCTCCCTCCGCCTTGGGTTTGCAGAGTTTCTCCCATGCCAGCCAGTGGGGTATATTCCTTCCCTCATTTCCCCCCACTAGAAGTTGGTAGTATGTGAATGGATCATATGGACAATAGCCACTTGGAGCATAAACATGGACATAAAGTAGATGGGGATAGAATAAATGAATGCTTTAATGAGGGTACCTTTTCCAGATTTGGAGATACCTTTTAGGGTCCAGCCATGGATTTTTTTCTCAATTCAATCCACCTGAGAAAAAAAATTGTCTTTTTTGGACCAGCCAATCACCATATGGAGCCTGAGATAATTCTGGTGTTTATCAACCATATGAATTCCTATACAAGCACAAATATCATCTTTCTTGGCCGGAGGCACCCCTGTGCTGAAGGAGATTTCAGATTTTCCGTGGTTGACAGACTGTCCAAACGCCCATTCATACTACTGGATCACATGTCTAACAACCCGACATTCGTTGATGGTTTCTCTGGAGAAAACGAGGCAGTCGTTGGTGAAAAATAAATGCGACACTTGTGCGATCTCATGGTATACTTTTTCATTATGAAGAGACTTAGCGTCTACAGCCCTGGAAATAAGGTTAGAGAAAACATCATCCACCAAGATGAAGAGAAAGGGGGATATGGGGTCTCCCTAGCGCAGGCCACAGGTTGGGGTGAATCTTCTAGTGATCTCCCCGTTGACCTTGATTCTAAAGGAGATGGTTGAAGTGTAGCGAATGACAATATCTGCCCATTTTGTGCAGAACCCCATTCTCAGGATCACAGCTCTTAGGAACTCCCATTCCACAATATCATAGGCTTTGGTCATATCCATCTTCCAGGCCATGGTTCCTCTTTTCGAAGTGGAGTGCATTTTCATCGAGTGGAAAACATAATGTGCCACAACTTCATTGTCAGTAATCAGCCTCTTGGTCATGAAGGCGCTCTTGTGTTCAGATATAATAACAGTAAGCCAAGGGCGTATCCAATTGACTTGGATTTTTGAGAATATCTTATAAGAGACATTGCAGATGCAGATAGGTCGAAAATCAGGGATCACCTGGTGTTTCTTGATTTTGGGAATGAGTATGAGGATAGTTTCGTTGATGGAAACAATGCTTGTATTCCCTACCCAAATATTTTTGATCATTTTGTAGATGTCAGGACCGATGATGTGCCAGTATTGTTTGAAAAAAAAGATGCGGAAACCATCCGGTCCTGGGGCCTAAGTGGGGTGGATATGTTTTAAATCCATGTGAATCTCATCATTCGTCAGATCTTGTTAAAGCTGCCCGTTTATCTCATCTGTGATCACAGGTATGATGAAATCTTCCACTTAAGCCGACGTGAAAGGATTCCCTGTGGAGAAGAGGTTCTATAAAAATACTAACAAAGCTTCATGAATGTCGTCACTGTCAGAAACTTTGCTTCCATTGGGTCGAGTTAGGTTCCTGATAGAGTTTTTCCGACACCTAGCTGACGATTTCATATGGAAATACCTTGTATTAGCGTCTCCCTCCCTAATATGGGTGTCTTGCTCCCACATGTCCCAGAATCTTTCCTTATCACGAAGAGCCCCATCCAGCTCTCTTTGATTGGCACCAATCCTGGAGATGTTGCAATTGGATGGGGGAGCCTGAGTAAGTGGTGTAACTTCTTTTCGAGGACCTCACAATGTCTATTTGGATGAGGGAATTTATTGTTTCTCCAGGATCTCAAAATGGAAGCAACATGTTGATGATTGAGGCCAAAATACTCGTAAGAACTCCTCCAACATGATTAGACCACCTCCTCGCATTCCTGGTCTTTTTTCCAGAAGGTTTAAAATCTGAAGGTTCTGCATTGTTGTCTATTTCATCCACCTTGTAGGCAGTCAATGAAAATTGGGAAATGATCTGTATAGTTAAGGGCCATGTGTCTAATATGAAACATGTTGAACAAATTAATCCAGTCAGTAGGGCCCAGAAATCTATCAAGACGCTCAGCAATGCACGTACCTTCAGTAGTGCCGCATAACCATGTAAAGGGATTACCTGTGTACCCAAAATCGACCAGGTTCTCCCTGTTGACTGTGTCCTTGATGTTTAACATCAAGGCTGAGTGAAGAATTTTTCTACCTTTATTTTCCTTATGGAACATGATCGCATTGAAGTCACATCTGAAAAGAATAGGGCTAGGTAACTCCTTTCGCAACTTGGAAAGTAGGTCTGACGACTTCACCATATCAATGTGAGATGGCCAGCCATAGAATCCCACAAAGGTCTAGGGTGGGTGAGAATCAAATTGTATAGTAAAAACCACATGGTTAATGGATAAATACATGATTATAATGTCAAAATTGTCTTTCCATGGGAGAAAAGGCTCCCAGAGTGGCCTTGTCTGGGCACCGAAAAGAATCCTTGGAAACCACACTTCAAAGTAATACCATTGGTGTCCTTGTTTTCCAGTATGGTTTCAGACAAGAAAACCATATCAGGGCGACATTGAGTGCAACTGTGCTGAAGAATGCGAACTGTTCGTGGTTTTCCAAGCCCACGAAAGTTCCATAATAACATGATCATTGCTCTAGGCGAGGCTGGGTCTCGCCCGCCGCCGCCTTTGGTTCCTCCTGACTTGTTTTGTCAGTTGTCGTTTTCCCTCTTTTGGCGGGGTCTCTCCCCGATTGACATGTTTCATTTTGTCTTTTCCTGACCCCGGGGTTAGGATCATTCCTGGGACCCTCACATCCTCCACATTGTACCCTTTTCCATGTGTGATGGGTGATTGGGCCCAACATTGCAGTTTTGGTCATTCCATGGGCCTCCGTTGGTGTTAAGACAATTAAGGGTGATTGTGGATCCAGTTCCGGATCTGGTTGTTCGGAGTTCATCGACATTAACATTGAGAATTGCCTAGGTGGTTTTTTTATTCGTCGCTAGCCTTGCGTATGATTGAGGTTTGTCCTTCGGGGGGTTAGAAAGATCTCCCGCTTTGCTCTGAGAGGGGTAGTCCACATTAGGAAAATCTAGTGGACCAAGCATAATGACTTCTCCATGTGTGGGTTCCTCCTGACTGGTATGTGCCACCGTGAGATGGTCACGGTCCTTTTGTTTTTCTGCCTCAGGGCTGGAAGCATATTTGTTTATTTTGTCACAGAGAGAAGGGACATATTGGAGAGTGATGTCAGTTGATCTACACTTATGCTTTGTGGTGCACATTCTTTCCAGATGGCCAAGGAGACTGCAGAAAATGCAGAAGATTGGGAGTTTCTCAATCTCGAATGATATCAAGGTGTTGGTGTCTTCAGTTTTCAGGAACATTCCCCTCATTAGGGGCTCCGACACCTCAATTTCTGCCTTGATCCGGACCTAGGGGCCCCAATGTATTGGGTCTGAGAAATCCCATTCCAAAAAGTGTCCTAGAGTTTTCCCAATTTCTATCATTATGCGTTCTGTTATTTCATTAGGGTATCCATTTAATTCGTATCCAGAAGGGGGAACAGGTAAACTTCACTTGTTGGATGTCATCTCCCCCTTTGAATTATTCCTTGAGGAGGAGTTGATTATCAAAGGACCACGGTCTGCCACACAAAATGTTTTCCCTATCTGTCTCATTAAATTACTCGAATATGATGCGATTAATCCCCTCTTCCCGAATAGCCATTGTTGCATCAAGTTTCCAGATGTTCTGGAAGGTGTTTTTGAGTGCCCCCTGATTAACAGAAATATTTTCAACGAACTTTCCCACAATGAGCTGCAACATCTGTTTTTTCAAGAGTGGGTCTTCATTTCTCCGTGATTCGATCACCACTTTTTCTTTGTCTATAAGGGATATCCTCTTCCATTGGTTAACTAATTCAGCCTCCATGACACAAATTACCAGGTGGGTACTCAATCCTTCTTGTTGGTCGGGGCCCTTACAGATCCCAAACCACCAGCACTTTATAAAAACCCAGTCCAATGGGATGGTCTCTATACCAGAATGTACTTCGCAAAGCAGCACCACATGGTAGGCCCTCGTGGCTTCACCACGCCTCATACCTTCTCTACCCTTAGATTCAGGAATTTCGCGACTCAACCACTTCACGAACACATGTCCAGAGCCAGAGCCATACACTCGTACAACACCACACACCCCTACGACAGGCGCTTTGTGAACAGAACACTGCGCAGAAACCCACCAGTGCCGCAGATCATGGCGAGGGATCTTCACGAACAGGACCTCTTCGCGATAGATGCTTTGCGAGCACAACCTCTTCACAGAAACAGCTTCGCGAACACAATCTCTTCGCGGCCGAAGCATTGTGAACACACCCTCTTCACAGAAGAAGCTTCGTGAACACGACCCCTTCGCAGTATATGCTTCGTGAACACAATCTCTTCGGGGAAGACGCTTCACAATCACACATCTTCGTGAATCTAGCCACAACACGGTGGAACTACGCACACCCAGGAAAGCGAAACCCACCCCAGCCAACGCCTGTCTTCGCCAACCGGAGATAAAAGGTAGAAGGATGTGTGGAAAAATAGAGCACAGAAACACGGACCCACTGTTGTAAGGGATCCGAGAACAAAAAAAGACTCCTCCGAATCTGGTGAGGGAAAAGACAGAGGACTCTCAGATCCATGGAGATGGTGAATCTTGCAGAGTGTGTGAACAAGGGTCATCCTCAACTCGCAGATCTGACACCGGCAATGGATGCCTATGTCAGGAAGGAATGCAGTTCCCCTTGGTAGGCTGGGGATGTTCTAGAAGGAGACGACAATAGGGAGAAGAAGTTTCTTCCCTCCGAGGCACAAAGGGGGAAACCAAGAACAGGTGGAACCCTGGAAGAAAATGAAACTTGTTCCGCACCACGAAGGGATGAAGAGTAACGTAGAAGAAAGGGGAGCCGACGGATCACTGCCACCGAGCTGAGGGAGGACATGCATCCCACATATCTGAAGAAATTGTGTGCTAATTCGATTAAATTGTGGGTGTAATCCAATTTCATTGAAAAATCAAATTTTTCTTAAAAAGAGTGCCCTCTCAAGATAAAAAGTTCCCTCTAATCATCCATGCACAAACCATGTGAATCCCATTGTCTAAATTGACTCTTCTTAGCTTGAGAGGGCACTCATTTGAAGAAATTGTGTGCTAATCAATCTCCATCCATGTACTTGACCAATAATTTTTAAACACATTAAACTATTTCCCAAAAACTTATAAAAGAAGGAAAAAAAATAATGTCTAGAAAGTGATTTTTTTAGAAAAGGGAAAACTATAATATGATGTAAAAATCATTCCACAATAGAATCATTATATCCCCTATAAGCCTATAAGGAAGCTTCCTTATCCAAACATATAAGGCCACTACTCCTTAATCATTGTCTCCGTCTCCAAAATCACTTTAGAATCAGAAAAGTTATATCCTATAACACACACAAATGGTATCCTCATCAAAAAATGTACCTTGGTTTTAGAACAAATTGTCTTGAATAGTTGTTTAGTCACTGAAAAATCTACTTCAAACTCAAGATCAATCCAAATCAGAACATGATATAGTTGTGACAAATACATATGGATTTGTTATACATGTAACATGTTATTTATCAAAGTTTACTATGGTGGTAGTTCCAAATGGTATAAAACATTCCCCAAATGCTATAAATCCACAAAATATCCAAAAAACAAGGATCAAGCCTTCCATGCATCACAATCCATCAATGATCCAACTGGGGTAAACCTTCTATAACACTTGGTCACCAATTGATAACATTGGCGCCCAGCGATAATTATCATCAAAAGGCTTATATAAGATTTTTGACATCAAAATCCAATGATAAAAAAATTGAATCATTGATATCATCTCTTTGTCCTTACTTTCTACAACCATGTCACACTCACTAATCCCCGACCAATACATTGAACATTTTAAATGATTTCTAAGAAAATGTCTCAAAGTGATATATCCTAATCTTGAAAGGGAATCTATTAATATAATAAAACCGAACAATCCCCAATTTATTGAACCATGCATCACAAATTTCAATATCCAATGTACTAAGCATATCCATAATATTCATTATAGATATTTCAATCAGTCTATCCAACTACAAATTTTATGCCATAATGAAACAGATATGAGATACCAATACCTCCTTATGAACTATTTAGAAAATGAGATTTTAATCAAGTATATCTATTATAATGTATATAATACGATAAAAAATACAGAAAGAAAATATTTTTCACATTTTAATTTCCCTCCTCTTCATTATTGGTTGTATCGTGGAAGGGTATTAAATGAGCTGATTTTGTAAAAAGATATATCACAACCCATATCAAATTCATCTTTCTATGGGTATGTATAAAACCAAAACAAAATTTTAATGGAGATCTCATCTAAATCCCATGTATGTAATTGAAGTGGATGAAAAAAACATGATGGTTTATGGCACTCGACCTTCACCTAGTGGCATGCATAAAATGTGAAAAAAACTCAGCAATGCTTTGTCTCATACATTGCCTCCAGAATATATGCTTCTTTTCAAAGAAAATTTCTAGGGTCCCTTGGGTTACAATACCGTGGGAACAATGAAAATGTACAATACAATTTTTCCCTATTGAAGATAGAAACACAAAATGATTATGAAAGCATAGAATTCCCTCCTTAAAGAATCATGAATATGACATGGTCTCCCCATATATAAGAGAGTGTCGAATTCCACAAGAAATAATTATCAATCCGATGTTCCAAAAAATTAACTTCGAGAAGAGTGGATGTCAATTAAACACTGTCTAAGGAATCCTAGACCCTTGATTCCTGATCTCCAACATAAAATTGTACATAGAGATCCATTAATTCTCACTCTTTTAATGATTCTTTCACAACCTTGGTAAATATTTTCCTAGTAAAATAATCTTTAAAGACATTTCATTTCCCTAAGACCTAATATATGTTTAAATAAAAAGTAAAAAAGTATTCAACCTAATACCTATGTTAGATATTCATATCTTTTTTAGAGAATTTATATCTCAAGATATTATTATCAGAAAACATATAAAACCATTATCTATAATGGTAATTCCCCCAAAACATAAGATCGTGCATCACAATAGCAAGATAAAGGTCAAGGGTCAGATAAATATTAATGTATGGTCTAATATTATGGGATCTATTAGGAACAATGTGATTAACATGTAGCTCAATAAAGAACCTAATGCATCAAAAAAGACCACAGAGCCATGCCCGACCTCACGAAGGGTCAAAACTTATGAAGTCATCAAAAAAAACTTCATGTCATTGAAAATATTATAAAATTTCTTATCCAAAGAAATCATTAATCCCTTTTGAGTTAGTTAATTCATCGTAGAAGGAAGTATTGAGAATCCATTAAAGAACTTGCGATAAAATCCAGCTAGACTCAATAAGCTTATAATCACAAAAACATTTTGGTGTTCTTAAAATATCATAATAGATATCACATTATATGGATAAACTAATATTCAATCTTCTAACACCATTTATCATAAGAAAATCACATCCCAAATAGACAAAGAAAATTACGAAGCAAGGTATAATTTATTTGATTTCTCAATAAGCAGAAAAATATTCTCTGATGATGGACATAATCCCCCTCAAATTTGGATTAAATGAGGATGTCATCCATAATGAATACCAGAAAATTATAAAGTTACTCCCAATAGGTACTTTTCATTAATTCCATGAAAACATCATGAGAATATTTTAGTCCAAATGAAATAATAAGGTACTCATTATGATCGACCTTCTCTTAAATAAAAGATATTATAATGTAAGATATTTTGCGTCTCAATTAATGGTAACCAGTTTGATTCTTAGTCTATAAGAACCACTATTACCCATTCAACTTATCAAAATAATCATAAATTCACTGAAATATTTACTTGTTCATTCAAATCACAAGATTGAGCTTTTGGTAATCAATAAATAGAAAAAGCGAACCATAATATTTCTTATAAATTAGAACTAGTGTGACTCTAGGTGAAATTCTTGGGTATATAATGAACTTATCAAGATGATCATCTAACTGAGAATTTATATATTAAATATATATTTCCAGAATTTTGTTATAGGGAATTAGAACTAGTTGAGTATCATAATCCATGTCGATGGAAATATCCTCTTACCTTGCAATGGGAAGAATAGACAAATAATTATAAAACACGTTGGGATACTCAACAACCAGTTAAGGGAGATCACCACTAAAATATTCCCATTACGTATCAAATAAAAAAATAACTTAACCAAATCTTTGTAAGAATGTTTTTCTTTTCTTATACATAGGTCCCATTATCTATTAATTTCATGATACACACCACTGGGTGTAGTATTAGAGACCCATCAAAAATAATAATAAATACAAGCATTAATGGGAATGATCAAAACCATCCAAAATAAGACATCATGAGTTTTTATGTTGATAGCATTAAAACTCCAATCATGATCAATATATGATAGATAGAACACACAACCCGGACTACAGAGACCCAACTCTCTCATCATAATAATAGTTGTAGTAATATACTTTACACAATATGAAATCTTCATTGTATGATTAACCATATTAACCATATGGGTTGAAATAAATGAATGAGATTCACCCTTATCAAATAGTGTATCCAATAATGATGAATATATAATAATGGTACCTCTCACAATCAGTTAAAATGCTTCCACTTCCTCTAGAAAATATTACACTATGTGAAAAATCATCATTCTAGATGTGTGTGAATAGAAACCTATTATATCTGAAGAATTGGATTTCTATATAGTCTTATGTGGAGTGTATGACCTCGTTACCCATCTAAAATTAGAATAATCATGGAAGAATATCACTGAGATCCATTATCATCTGTAGTAGCCACAGTTCTTCAGCGCTTTAGTGAAAAACCTGGTTGATTTTATTACTTAACAGATTGGTTAACAAAACAAAGAACATCATCTTGGCACTGAAAGAGGCCTAGGATGACCCTACTATTGAGAGATTTTGTGAGACCATAACAAATTTTTTTCCATTTAATGAACTCTTTTTCTAATAGGAGAGAAATAAGAACCTGATAACCCTAAAATACAATCCATTTACATTTTTACCATCACTTCCCTATCAATTACATCATCATATGAATTTATATTCAAAAAAATCCTACGAATAAAAAACATAATGAAATACCAACTCAATAATTTGATCCTTCACCTTCTTTTTCAATAAAATATTATTTTTGAAGTGTCAGTAATCATCAAAATGTTTTCCATACTATGTTAAGGTCTGTAAATCCTATTCCATATTCAAAAACTAGAAATCATTGATTACATTATTGATTCTTGATATATTTTTTTAACATAATATTGTTTTTTCACTATAATCCTTTATGATTCCTCACCATTATCATCATTTCCAACCATCTCATGTTCAGTACATCTAGTATAAAGGTGGCCCACTACAATTTTATTATGTCGAATGTGTCTAAGAACTCAAAAAAGGATCCATCATTCTCAACCACTCCTCAAAAATGTGAGGATCTTTTGAGCCTTTGAGTGGTGTGGAAAATTGTTGAAGAAAATCCCAATAAATATCATGGAGGATGACCCTCTGGGGTTCGACTTTTTGAGTCTAATCATGAATAAGAATTGGTTTGTGTCCTATTCCTTATAATGTGTGTAGTATATCATAAACCAAATATGGGTCCACAATAGGATTTTTATTATTGAGGTTTATCTACATCCTCCCATTTGGTTGGATTCACATGCCTCCATATGGGTATAGTTCTAAACTATAGTACTTTAAAAAATAATCATATTAACAATCTAATAATGAAACATGAGAAATTAATCCAAAAAATAAACAAAAAATATTTTTATTTCACTCAAATCAAATATGATTCTTGAATAATTCCAGAACTAACCCACATGATTTCTTCCCTAACCACCCATGGTTAATTAAGGATCATTGTGTTGAGATTTGTCACGGAAATAAATCATCAATACATCCTAGTTCCCAACAAGAT
Source organism: Viscum album (assembly GCA_963277665.1). Classification (NCBI taxonomy): domain Eukaryota; kingdom Viridiplantae; phylum Streptophyta; class Magnoliopsida; order Santalales; family Viscaceae; genus Viscum; species Viscum album. Next base: position 2,100,207,197 of record OY728140.1, on the reverse strand, counting down.
TACAGAAATTCATACCAACTTAATGAAAAAATACAACCTAGAAATTTGATACCCATGTTTCATAAACCAAACTAAATACCCTAGTAACTAGATAACCAAGCTAATCCATTAATATCTGGATGAGTGTTCTTGATCTGCACTGGCCATTGACCTTCACTAAGAATCATTAAAAATAAAAGTGGGTATGATTTTTCCACTAACAATGTGAAATTAAAAGATTCATGTTAGTAATATATACAAAAGAATGTCCATTGGATTTAGTATAGGAGATTTTAAATAGGAAATAAATCCCAATATAATACAACCATGTTACCAAAACAAAGATAAACTGTAATAAAACTACCCAATATCAATTTATGTCATTCATTGAGTTAATGGTTCAACATCTAGATCCAACTCCTAGATAAACTTTTACCATGCTCTAAACGATAAGGAGATAATCTAGAAAACCTAAAGGAATTAGTATGGTGATAGATAATTCTCAGTAGTATTTTACCCAATGAATCATTAATAGATTCAATATGAGATTATCCTTGTTATGTTCTTTAAATTTTTAAAAAATAATTTTTTAATTTCCAAAACATATTAATAAAATTATTATTTTGAATTTATAATGATGGAAATAGATTTAATAATTAATATATCACATTTTGAAATGATGGAAATACATTTCAAATGATGAAATTTACCTTTAATAAATAATGATTCATAGGAATGGAATATTTCAAAAATGTCTTAAATAAACACATAAATATAAAAGTGTTTTTATGAATTCATAAGGCATGTAAAACAATTGAGAATAATGCAATATAAATATTTAAAACATTATAAAGTGAGAACAACAGTCATATTCCTAGTAGGTATGATAGTTCCATACTATATGGACCCACCATTTTGAAATGTAAATATGTGTATACTCACATCCCTCTAAACTCAGACCATATAGGACTCATCACCATCTCCTAAGGAATGAAACTTAATGATATTGTGTTTAGAACATTAAATGTTGTAATGTGAATCACAAAATAACTCACTAACTACCTAAGGCTTACATGTTCACGAGTACAAGGTAGTGATGGTCAGTTTATTTTAGGACTATATAAAATAAAATTAAATCTAAATTTCCATTTCAACCATGCTAATTTTCCCATTTTAAAAACAAATGATTTTTTATAATAATCATACCTTTTCAAAAAGATGAATCCACTAGGATTACCTTAAGACAATTATAAATTATTATTTAAAAATAATTATATATATTAAATTCTTCATGAAATTTCCAAATATAAATTTTTAGTTAAATAAATCAATTAAATGTTTAAAACAATTACATATATTACCTAATAGGCCCTTAATTAAATTGAATTGGGGGTTTAAAAAAAATATCAACCATAACCATTTTCACAAGTAAATAAAAAATTTTAATTGAAAAAATTTCCATCCAAACCAAAATATAAATTTAACAATTTAAATTACCACAATTTCCATAAAGACACCCCAATTTAATGGAATTGGGTGGTTTTAAATTTCATTAATTTTTTTCCCAAAATCCGAAATTCAGTAGAATTTTGTTTTCATCCAATAATATAATTTAATGACATTTGATCATAATTAAACATCACTATAAATTCAATATAGTTGACATTAGATATATCAATTAACAGTTAATGACCAGCAGTCATCGTAATGTAACCATATACCTCATATCCGCTATATCTTGAAGCATCAGATCCTAATTAAGATTTGATGAAGAAGTACAAAAATAATGGGATTTTAATAAATGGGTATAAAAACATAGGTTTAGAACCCAAAAACATATTGTATTATAACTAAAAACAATTAAAAGGATCCTTGTATCCATTATAAGAAATAGAGTGACCATGGGAGTTCAATAACTAGTGGAGGAAACAAACAACTAGAATATTGAAGAGAGTTCATCTCGTTTTATATCTCTTCCATGAGGGATCATAAGTGATAAAAATAATCCTTGGGAGCTTTTTAAAGTGGAGAATCCAGTTGGTTTGAATGAGATCAGTATGTCACAAAAAATTTGGGTTTGACAATTGATAATAAAAAATTCAAATTAATGAAAAAGAAATTTGTATGGTTTCCAGGATAGAGAATCATATTTTAGAAAAACCATGTAAAAGTCATATGCATTTATTAAATTGAGTGACAATGTTATCCTTGAAAGGATCCACAGTTTTTCAAAATGTGTGCTAACTGTTTGAGGCCCACTGTCCAAATTAACACATTTATGCTTGAGAGGGAATAAAAATTTGAAAAAGATGCGCCAACGGTGCACCAATCATGAACTAGGCCAAATATTTCCAAAAACATTAAAATTTCTCCAATATAATACCGAAACAAAACCCAAGAAAAACAATTTCAAAAATAGGGGTATCTGAATTCCTAAAAATAGAAACAAATTTTTACAAGGCCCTTTGTCGATCACTAAGTGGTGACCGATTCTATATCAATTCAAAGTTATCAGAGTTAATAACATTAATTAGTAATATGACAGAGACCCACCAACTATTAGTAACCATATAAGTATGTAATTTTATGAAACCAAAATGTTATATCCTTCAAAAATGTTCTAATTTTTTTGTTATAATTTTAATTACCCATATAGTTATGCCTATGTTATTTATAAATTTTTATAACCATATACACCAAAGGATAATAAATACATCTATATAATATAATATTTAGAGGACCAATAATTATTCAAAAATTATTACATAATTTTAATCATTGATATCCAATTAGAACAATCTCAAATATCTTGAGGACAACTTTCTTTGAATGTATGGGTTAATATTACATCAAATGAAACTAATAAATAACACCATAAATTTATTCACCATATTTCATTCCATATTTAATGTTTATTACTAAAAAATCATAGGATATCCTAGGGAATAAAAAAATAAATCGGTTAACAAAAATGAACACAAATGGAAATAAAAATGAAAATGAATCCTAATATGTGAGACAAAATTATAACATCACAATGTAAAGGTGAACAATAAGAATAATGAAAATAATAAATAACATAATTAACCTGCTATCAAAGGTTTATGGTAACATATGAATTTTGGAAAAAATATAATAAATGAAATAAAAAATAGTAAAAGATATCTTCCTCGACAAGTTCACATGGTGATTAAAGTCCCATAATAAATTATGATTTCTCATAATTCCCAAAAGTGACTTCAAATGGGATAAATAAAGTAACCATATCATTGTATCGATATATAGGAACACCTATAATATCTTTTTTATTTTCTATGTGTGTGATATAATGGAAATAAATAATAAGGCATATCATAAGAATAACTATTACATATAAAATCGGATTCATAATCTTTCCTCATATCATAAGAAATATAAATTTCATAATGAAGTAATCTTTGTAATTTTAATAAATAAAATATTACCCCATAAAATTATTTTATAATACACTATTTATATAAGTGGCGCACCTAAATAATTGATTTAAATGTATTCCATAACATTAAAGAGAGTGATGGTCAGTTAGACTGTATGTGGTTATAACCCAAAGAAAGGGTGGTTTAGAGAGAATCTTTATATCAATAAGTATTCTTCATTTTGTTCTTTAAATTATTTAGTAATAAATATATGTTAATTATTTATAGTCACATGACATAATTTCTAATTTAGTATTCCCTTTAATTTTTTCATTATCAATTTACATTTAATTATTATTAAATTTAGGTTGATGTGTGATATTTTGATGATGTTCAGGTCCAATGTCCAACATAAATTTTGAAAGATGACTATTGTAAACGAGTCTATTAATTAACCATATCCAAAAAAATAATAATAGAATAATTATAATTTTATTACATCATGTATATTTTTTTTAAATCAAAGAGGTCGTTTATAAACATTGAGAAACGCTACAATCATTGATATAATTAGTCGTACATACATATGAGTGAAATTTCAATTTTCAATTATAAATATGGAAAGAATTTAAGTGTTATTTTTTATATCATGAATTTTAATTATATCAAAAATATCATATCATTTCATTATATACACTTTTATATACCATCTATGTGATGTGATAATAAAAACTGAATCAAATTTCATTATGTGGAGACCGTATTTTTTACATAAGAATGTATCTATCATTTTCAATAGAATATAGGCTAGTAAATTGAATGACATATTATTTTTATATTATAATTAATATTTCTATAATATAATTTATTATTATTAAATACATCAACCTAAAAATCCTTGGGAGGAACTATTAGAAAATAATATACATAGATTTTTGAGGCAAGAGTCTATGTTATAGAAAAATGACAGATTTATTCCCAATTACATTGAACAATTTTCATTTTATAGTATTCAATATTCTTGTATCACACAATATAAATGTCTATTAAGTAGTGTATCTAATATTTACTAGTCATCTGCTAATTATTTTTCAACTCAATATGTTTTACATCACTTTAATTTGGTAGTTTTTGTTCTTGTGAGCTACACCAATATATCATGATATTAATGTAATATTATATTGATCAAAATATAAGGTTTTCAATATATAAATACTTGAAAACATCTTCCTATGGGAATATATATACCAATTTTTCTCATGTAGACAATCTTATTGATATGTATATATATTTTAAGGTTATGATGCTTGGACAACAGGTTATAAATGTTTATTATTTGATAACATCATCCAAATGTATGATATAATCTATATAGTATGGATAAGATAAAAATATTTTAATATTGACCTTTTCTCTAGTATATAAGATTTCATGGATGGCACAAAAAACAAATTTCATAAAACTCCATCCAATTTAGAATGTTGATTTGTTTCACGAAATGAGGATCAATTACAGTTCAAGAAATGATTATCATATTCATACATAATAAATTAGTATGTGGAAAAAATTTGTAACATCTAGTGTATTCAAATCATCATGAATTTATGGATTATGAGTTTTATATATCATAACTCATTCAATTTTAATTGAGGTATGGTGATAAAAATTATATATTAAATGGATTTACAATAAAAACATTTGAATAATAGTTTAGATTATGAGTTTTATTCAGGGTAGATAGATAATAGAGGTCCCTTTTCTTGTGATGAATAAGACTCTAGTTATAATGCTTAAATATGGTGCCACTAATGATCACTACTAAATTGAGTTGTTACATGTAGTTGGATAAACATTACACCACAAACTATGTTAGTTATATAATGAATCATGATATTAAGGAATTATGTGGGAATCTATAGAAGATGATACTCATGAATGGTTCATGTTAACTTATGGTTATCGCGTCATGTATTGAGAAAAAATTGGGAAAATTCGACATGTGGTGAAATTTCACATTTTCATAGAAAAGGGATTTATGTATAACACCACAACCTTAAATATTACATAATATTGAGTTTAGTAAAGAATTATGCCTTTAGTACCATTTAATGTTTATAGATTTATAGAATTTGAACATAACTATTACATTGCATTTCAAAAATTACAATGTAACCACATCAACTCTATCCAATTTTTTTCACAAAGATAAAACACATTAAATAAACATTAATTATTTTAATTATATGAATATTCATAAATTATTCCTATCTCATACCCTTCAATGTACCTTATGAAAAAGAATTCAAAATATGGGACTAGACGAGAATGCTCATTAAGACATATAAAATAAGGAAAGAAAATATTATCCCATTAATACATACAAAACAATGTAATCATTATTTTAAATAATAAATAAGGATCTTTAAATTGATTAATGAAATCATATGATTTAGGAATAACACATTAAAATAAGAAATTATAATGGTAACGTTTGCCATCCATAACATAGTAACACTGTATCTTTCACATCCACATAGGGAGTAACGTTTGGAATAAACTTTATATTATATTACTAAATATTGTAGGATAGACATTAAAATTTACCTCCGTCATGTTACACAATTCATTGGAGTTCTATCTCGGACTCACCCGCCCTAGGTTTATTATGGAACCACCTGTATTGTAATCAATTCCCAAGTACCGTACCATAATCATAACATAAAAATAGCATAAAGGAATGATAATATTTCTATATTGCAATAACAAGATATAATTTCAATATATTGACTTAATAAATTCATTATAAAAACCATTTTAAATACCAAAATATGTTAAAAGGGTATATGGTATTTATTTTCCTTTAGAAAACAATATGGCTTTTTAAGGAATCCAAATATCAAATAATGCTCATGGTGGCAGAAAGGTTGTTGTCACCACGTACATTAAAAAGAAATATTCCCTTTATATTTTAGTAAAAAATACATTGGAAAAATATTCCCTTTTAATTTAAGTAAATTATAATGTTATTTTTACACCGTATAGGAGTAATTCGTTTATAAATCAAAATATGACTCAATAAAAGGAGATAAAGATGAAGTCCCTTCCCATGAGTCTGAATCATCACATAAGTTCCTTTTTTTCAGAATAATAAACATTAGTTAATTTATATTATCTTAAGAAACTTTTTTAATGTTTATTATTCCTATTATATCACTTATTACCACGTTATAATCATTGCATAATTAATTAATTTTATATCAGTTGTTTTGTCGATCTTTTGTACATGAGCCACAAATGAACATGATCTAATTACAAATTGTCCATGAGGTCAAAATTACTTTATCTCTAGAGTTATATTCAGGATTTAAATATGATATAAATAAATTATATATATATATGTATTTATAAAATTACATAACATTTAGAGAAATTAAATGAAATGCACCATTCAATGAGACGGTAACCCATACATACACATGATCTCTACTTTCATTTTTTTAATATGTAAATGAATGATAAATAAATTATAAATAGTTATAATAAAATTCTAATAAAATATAATATTATATATATGTTAAATTATTTCATTAACTCCATCCTTTATACATTCTATATCTTTCATGAATGAGTCTTATCACTTTGAGGGGGCAGTAGTTCCCACTTTCTCAAATTAATTTTCATATTTACCCATTATGGAAACCATACAAGAATGATATAAATAAAACATAAAGAATAATTGAGACGATATAAAGATAATATATATCAAATATACATACTGTAAAATCATAATTTCCAAGGTGAGAGGTGGTAGGGAATAATCGAATAATCATCTTTTTATGTGGAAATATTTCATTGTACACAGAAAAAATATATTCGTATCCATTAGATAGAGGACTAATGAAGTGTAGTTATAATAATTCTAATAACAGAATCCTAGTATATTTGTGATAATGTTTTTGTTATAAAATAATGTAATAAATATAGTTGAGGGGTTGGAGAAAGAAAGTAAATGAAAGAAACATGAGATAAGATATTAACTCAAATTAGGTAACTCCTTTTGTTTTAAGCTATAAGTCATTCTTGTAATTCCTTCTACATATGGTAAGGCTTATAAGAGGAATATAGTGATGTTGGGAGATTATTTGGGCAGAATTTCGATGATCTAAGGGGAATTATAGGTGTAATTAAATGGGTTGGTGTGATGCCCTTTTATAAGAGGGTGGAAAGGCACTATAGGAATATATTGAAATATTATTTTATTATAAAATTATTTTCAATTATAAATGGTCCCAATGTTATTTATTTCAATGATATGGTTATGTTGGGTCTAAAACCTATAAAAAATAGGTTTATTCAAGTATAGTTCACAAATTTTACGTTATCAACTAGCTCTATGCCATGGTTAACTAATTTAACTATTACCATGTGTTCTTGTGTATTCATACAATATGGTTAATATAGTTACAATAAAATTAAATAAAACATAAATTGGTTCAATAGTGACATTTTTTACATTATATATGTGATTTTTCCAAATCCTGTATTTTTAGGACTAATATATCATTTAACAAAATGGTATTTGTTTTAGAAACTCATTTTTGTAAATTTTCAAACTATTCATATCAGGAATTTTTAAAAATCCGTATCGAATTGATTATTTCGAAAACACATCATTAAATAAAATATTACAAGTTATACTCATCCCAAAAATATATGGATGGCATAAAAATTTTAAATTAAATTTATTTAAATCATTTATTGATATGGTAATCACAATATCATCATTGTAGAATAAAAATATTAATTTATTTGATGTAAAAATATTTAAAATAAAATAAAATTACGTAGGAAAACATTTTATATTTATAATGACTCTTTATTGTGAAAAGGTCACTTTTATAATCTAATATAAAAATGTTTTTAGTAAAAGATACATATATAGGTTACAATTTACTTTATTTTAAATTAGTTATTATAAAATGTCATTTTCACATTAATGTGGCTCCATGGGGTCTGAAAATCAACACAAGGATACCCATGGTTAGACATTTATCATCCAATAGGATTTGGACTTTTTTTATGATAGTTTAGTATTAGTATAAAATTTGTTTACCCATGTTTACTATATTTACCCTTTAACCATGGTATATAAAATATTTACGAATATTACTATTAATAATGTCCAAAAATAAAAGGCACATATTTACAAAAATTTGGACATCATAATTCCAAATATGGAATCCATTTTTCTAAATTTTAAACATATATGTTGTATAAATTACTTTAAATTTACTTAATGTTGTCACAACCAAAAATAGTGTTTTTAAGGAATAACAATCAAAAGATTAACATGTTTGTATATAGAATTTCAAAGTGAAATTACCTCTAGTGAATAATATATGATTCAATGATAAAAAAATATAATAAAATTAAACATAAAAACTAATTAAATAGATTATCTAGACATATAAATAAATTATTTGAAAAGACAGTTTTTACATAAAATGCATTATTTTTACTATTCATTTAAAATTTAACATTATCATAAAAATAAATAAAATTATCCAAAGTAAATTTTGATTTCCAACATATAAATAAGAAATTTATTTTTTATATTTAACATATAAATATGATAAAAACTAAAATTAAAAAGGGTTCTCCACCAAAAAGATGTAATATTACCTTTTAAAAATATTAGGAGTATTTAAGATTAAAATTAGATTCATTATAATTTTAAGCCTCTAAATATTATTTGGTAATTCAAAAATAATTTAACCAAAAATGTTTAACCATAAAATTTTTATTCATGTTTTATCACAATAGTACAATGACTTTTTGTTAAGTAACATTTAAAATAATAATATTATATTATTATTTTTTCTGTATGACTCAACGTTGTTTGCAACATAAGAATTCTTGAAAACCAATTGTTTCATGTAGGATAAACCCTCAAACATCGCATCCCATTTAATGTAAAATTAATATTTTATCAAAAAATATTAACAAATATGAAAATGTCATAATCTTGTTTTACCTAGTATGTTACATCCTTACCCCCACTTTGGAAATTGCATCCTTGTAATTTTATTCACCTATCAAATTAATGGGGGGTTTTTTCCTCATATAATAATTAGATTCCCATGTTTCCTCTTCATCAATATTGTTATTTTAAAAAATTATTATCATATTTATTACCATATTCCTCAACACTTGCTCTATTCGGTCTGGAATCCGAACTTGTTGTTCCACATAAGGGAGATTCTATTCCATCTTAACTAACGGTGGACTAAAAACAAGAGATAGATCCATCATATAATTCCCACACATTCAAACATGAATAAAGATTGTGTACTAGGGATAAACATGGGTGTAAATCCACATTGTAGGAAACTAAACCAACATACTCTAGGTTTTTATAGGGCCCAATGAACCTCTGACTCAGTTTTCCCTTTTTACCAAAACACATCATACATTTAGATGGAGAAACATTAAGAAAGACATTATCACCTACCTTGAAATTGATATCCTTCCTCCAGTTATCCATATTACTTTTTTTCTTACTCTGAGCTATTCTCAATTGCTTCTGAATAAACTAATTTTTTTACACCATCACATTTACCAATTCGGTCCCCATAACCTTCCATTCACTATATCATCCCAAAAAGCTGGTATTCGATGTTTCTTTTCATATAATGCATCAAATCATGCAATTTGTATACTAGAATGAAAACTATTGTTATAAGAAAACTCAACCGAAGGATGTTGTTGGTACCAATATTCTTAGTAATCAATTGGACAAGCATATAGAATAGCTTCCACGGTCTGAATAGTACATTTTGACAGCCCAAATGATTATGGATGAAACGCTATTTTAAAATTTAATTTAGTACCCAACAACCTCTAGAAGCCCTTCCAAAAGTTAAATTTGAACCTGAGATCACTATAAGATACAATGGTTAGGGGAACTCCATATAACCTGACTATCTCTTTAATATACATTTTAGAAAGCTAATATAGAGAAAATGTATATTGAATAGAAAGAAATTGAGCATATTTAGTGAATTTATCATCAATAAACCTTATTACTTTGTTACCTCGAGAATCCTTTTGTAATCCCACTATTAAATCCCTGGACATATTTTCATTTTTCCAATATGGAATTGGAAATGGTTAAAGCATACCTTCGAGTAACTGCCCTTCTACTTTAACTTGTTAACAAGTCAAACACTTCACAGTAAAGTCAAAAATATCTCTTTTGATTCCATCCCACAAGTAATAATGCCAAAGATCTCTTTACATTAGTAATGCCAGGATGATGTAAAAATGGAGAACTATGAGTTTCACATGACAACTCTTTCATAAACTATGAATCTCAAGTCACATATAACTCTTTCCAAACCTCAAAACACAATCTTTACCAATGTCAAATTCAGGTAACATGCCATTTTTAACCAATTCTACTGTTTTCTACAATTCATTATCTTCCTTCCATGCTTTCTGTATTCTGTCTTCTAGAGACGATTTCAATACCACCTAAATCAAAATATAAGAATCTCCAGTACCAAAAACTAATATGCCATTGTAAATAAAATTAGAAACAAAATTATCTCCTTCCAAATGTAACATGTTTAATGTATAATTACCATTTCAACTCAATGTTTCAGCCGCTTTATTTTTTATTCTCAGATGGTAATGTATCTCAAAATCATAATCATTGGTTAATTCTATCCATCTTCTATGTCTCATGTTTAATTTTTTCATAGTGAGTAAATACTTAAAAAATTTGTGATCAATATATATTTCACACTTTACTCCGTACAATTGATGCCTCCAAAATTTTAAATCCAATTAAAAATCAGATAATTTCAAATCATGTGTATTGTAATTTAAATCATCAGGATTCAATTTACGTAAATCATAACAAATCACCTAATCATTATTTATAAGGAAACATCCAAGTCCTCTCAATAAAGCATCACTCTAGACAACAAATTCATTATTTATAGAAGGCATTTCCAAAACTGCAACATTCACCAACCTTCTTTCAATTCAGGAAATCATTCTTCACATTTTTTTTTCTAGATAAACATAATAGCATTTTGGTTTAACATAATCAATGAGATAGATAACCATGATAAAGTTTCAACAAAACTCATGTAACAACCTAATTAATAATGAAAACTATGAATCTAGATTATATTTGTGGGTATTGGCCATTTTTTAACCACTTTTGTTTTAGAAGAATAAAAAAATATACCATCGTTAGAAATAATGTGACCAAAGAATAAATTTTTTTGTGACCAAAACTCACACTTTGTAAATTTATCATACAATTTTTATTATTTTATTGAATGCAAGACAACCATTAAATTACTTTGATTATTCTATTTAATTTTAGTAAATAACAACGTATCATCAATAAACACAACCAAAAACATATCCTAGAACTCATGGAAATGTATATTCATAAGATCCATGAATATAGTAAGTGAATTTGTTATCCAAAAGGCAAAACTAAAAATTCATAATTCCCAAATAGGGTATGAAATGTGGATCTTCAGAATTTCTTCTTCCATGGCATTCAACTAATGGTACCCTAACCTCAAATCAACCATCTAAAAAAATTGAGCTCCCCTGAGATGATGAAATAAATCATCGATAAGAAAATGATATTTGTTCTTAAGAGTAATTTTATTCAAGGCTCTATAATTAATACATAGTCTCATTGGACCATATTTATTTTAAACAAACAAGACAACAACACCATATACTTTATTGAAACCCATGCCTTTTACATAAAACATTTCATTATTTCAAGCATAAATATCCATCAGAGTATTAGCCAAGGATCGTTATGTCTAGTGTCTTAGAAGACTAGGTACATATAACATAAAACATGGGGCTAAAAAAAGACACTTCTTTATTTAATATCCACAATGATCTCTTAACTTCTTTTGATCCCTTACAACTTCATAGGGTACCCTGGGGAACACCTGAATAATGGTATGAGCTAAAAATCCTAGTAAGGGAATGAACATAAGGATACAACTCAAGCACATGAATTAAGAGGCATGACATAATGGTATCCAAATTATGAAACTTATGAAATCAATTAATATATTCTTGGGAACATATAAACATGGAATCGTATAATTGTGGAAGAATATTAAATCATATATTTATTACGGGTCAAGGCTAACTGACAATCCTATTTCCCATTTTAGTACGGGTCAAGGCTAACCACCAATCCCGTTTCTCATCTCATCTCATGAGAGATAACTTTACCCAATGCATTTGAGCTCTATATGGGAACAACCATATCAACATATCCATGAATATCCTTGCCACGTAAATATTCTTACCACATATAAAATCATACATATTAAACCATACACAAACATAAGGGTACCCATGAAAAGAATTCGGTACTACAATCATGACATCAACCAAAACCAATGAGCATATCATGAATGTGTCCATATAAGGAAATAATTATAAATACATGTACATTAATAGGGTAAAATAGGATTATATCATGGTAAGTGGTGTCAAACATAAGGGATAACATATGAGATATGTATTTTAGAAACATTAGCTTCAAAACATTTTTGTGAGGTTTTAAGGGAAATACCATAGATCTTTTTCAAATAGTAGAGAAGAAATTATTTTATATAAAACCAGAATTGAAAAAAGATGGGTGTCATATTTAATGTACATAAATTACAAAGATAATGGTGTCTTAAAACATAAGATAGAGTTCTCTTGAAATTGGGTAAAAGTTCGGGATGTTCCTTTAAGACAAGTGTGCTTATTGGGATGTATCGAAGAGAGATTCACTTATAAGAATGTATAATCAAGAAAGAGAGTGAGAGGTGGATCTTGGAACATGATATTGGAGAATATAAATAGAATTTTGAAGTTATACATAAAACAAAAGACAACAACAAAAAGAAATATAGAGCAACCCAAAAGAATAAAGGATGTTCGGGTAGAATCCATCATGGTTTATTGGCATGATATCGTGTATAATTAAGAGGTATTGATGAGAGAGATATGTGGTTTCTAATCACCTATAAAACAGGACTCTATTTTAAAGTTGAATAAATGTACCCCATTACTTGGTATTACACAAAAAGGCATATCATAGAGATCAATCTTGATTATGTGTAAAAAGGGGAGGATCCATTACCTTAAATCTGGTGGTGTTCTCCACTTGATATTAATGACTTGAATAGTCAAATTAAGATTATTAATCAATAGGCCCTGAACCTTATTTACATGTAAAAAACTTTATATACAGGTAAAATATTTATTGTAACCTTTTTGTGTTCATTCACACCCATTTTGAATGATTATAGTGTTCAATTTCATGGTTCAGGTCTGTTTGCTTCCTTGGTTTTAATGATAAGTTCACTTGTATTTAGGTTCAGATAAAATGTAAGATGAAATTGGATGTCCAGAATTTATGTTATATATCATTATTGAACATCCAGAAGGTTTAAAAATTCATATGGTTAATAAGAGTGAAAGAGAACCAAGACATAATACATTAATGATAAACGCTTGACTTAATTTTAGTGATTTTACCCACAATTAAATGGTTTTATATTATTATATGATATCATGAGACTATAAGGATTCATGAACCATAAATAGTATATATAAAATACATAATAATCTTGTTCAACCATAACATAAATGGTTTCATGACTAGAAACAAAAATTATAAAAGAAATTTAAAACGCATTATCCATGAAGTCGATCATGGACGATGTTTTAATTTTAGAACGTGAGGATGAGGAGAAGAATCATGATGCTTTAATTTTTACATAAACATGGTTAACATCTATAATATATGAGATTTTAGAGCTTTCATGCCTTTTGGATAAGGGAATGGGAAGAGGGTATAAGAAAAGAAGGAAATTGAAAACAAAACACTTCAAAATGAAAGGGGATCCTTACCCTTTGATATCCTCTCCTTGCGATCCCTCTTAAGGCCATTGATTATGGCCTTTTGGTAAGACCTAAATTCCTTGGACATGGGGAAGGATCTTGGGAGGATTTTTGGGAAGAATTTGGGCTAGGGAAAAGTCTTGAGTGTTGTGTGGGAAAGAGGTATGTAGAGGGGGTATTTATAGTGAGGGAGGGGAGCTTTTTTTCCATTATTTTCAGTACTAGTTTATTATATAAGTCCAAGACTATGAATAATTGAGAATAATCATCAAATATACTAAAACAATCAAGTTTGATTCGGGATTATCATCTTACATTAGCCATACATCACCTATGATGTAGTATTTAGCATTTATTGTAATTTATCATATTTTAATATTCATCAAAAATTCAAATATTTCAGAAAAATCCCAAAAATTCCACCTAATCATATTTCAACATTTAGAATCAAAAATTGAATTGTATTTTAGAAAAATAATATTCTAAATATGATTATTCTAATATTTAATAAAAGACATATTTTATTATCAAACACCAGATTTAAAATATGAATTAACTCATTCTGAAACATTGGCATATTGTACATATAACATGAATATTATTTTAATACTATCATAGGTGAGGTTACTATTAATTAGGGTATATGACTATTCATAAGGTTATGGTACTATTAATTAGGGTAGGTTACTATTCACTAAAAAAATATTTTTGTTATCAGACTCCAAAAATCATCTTGAACGCAACCATGTATGCCAGATGTTCAAAATTCCAAACACATAAGTGAAAAAGATATGTTTAATGGTCATTTACAACTTAGTAGTTAATTATTATGTGAGTTTATGGAATATTTATAAGAAGATAATTTTCATTAAAAATAATCAGTCATAACATCTTTCCCCCCTTATGAAATTTCTCCCTCGAAATTCTATTTTACATTCTAAGACAAAAAAAAAAGGTGCTGGTACTTTTTTTCATTGCTTCCTCAGATTCCCATGTTGCTACCCCAAACTTATGGTTCCTCCACAACACTTTTACAAGATGGGTTTTCTTGTTGACTAGAACCTTATCTCTCTGATCTAGAATCATTACTGGCTTCTCCTCATAAGAGAGATCATCTTCCAGCTGCACCACCTTTGAGTTTAGTACATGTGAGGGATTAGGTATGTACTTCCTCAAGAGTGATACATGGAAAAAATCATGAACTAGATCCATATTTGGTGGAAGTGCAATCCAATAGGACACCACTCCTATGCAGACAAGGATATTAAAGTGGACAATATACCTTGGGCACAGCTTCCCTTTCTTCCCTAATCGCATGAATCTCTTCCATTGAGATATTCGAAGGAAGACTTTATTTCCAATGTCGAACTCCAAGTCCCTTCGACGGTTGTCAACATATATATTTTTCCAACTATGAGTAGATTTGATGTTTTTTTGGATGAATTGAACCTTCTCTGTCATCTCTTGAACAAGATTGGGTCCATGTAGCTTTCTTTCTCCAACATCATCCCACTAGGTTGGAGTTGTACATCGCTTTCAATACAGAGCTTCATATGGAGCCATATGAATACTTGAGTGGAAGCTATTGTTTTATGATATCTCAGCCAATTTGAGATGCTGATCCCAAAAACCATTGAATTCTAGAGAGTATGATCTTAGGATATCTTCAAGCATCTGAATTGTCCTTTCATGTTGGACATCAGTTTGGGGGAGATAGGCCGTATTGAAACTCAATTCAGTACCCAAAGCATATTGACGACTCCTCCAGAATTTAGATGTAAACCTTAGATCATGTTCAGAGACAATTGAGATGGGAACACCATGCAGTCTCACTACATCCTTCAGGGGTCTCGGGATCCCTACTGAGTAGCTTATACTCACCCCTGCACGGGTTATGCCCACACTACATTGTGTTGGTTGCAGATGACGGACATCGTTGATCTTGGCTGAGGCTTGTAGAGCAGGACGGTACCTGGAGGTGGACCACTGGGCGGGACGTGTTCAGAGCGGACGGCGGGACCCGGGGAGCAGTGGAGCTATCTGTACCCACCCTTCAGGTGGGATTTCCATTGGACGGCTCGGTGTAGCGGCTTTTACATTACAGTTGCTGTTTTCCCTTTCGAGTTGTACTTTACTTTTAGTTTGGTTTTGTATACTGGCCCATTTACTTTTCCGCACTTCAGTTGTACACTATTCTTAATTAGTGTTTACTTTTCCTCTTGCTTACTCTGTGGTGTCTGTTTACTTTTCAAAGGCAATGCCTTCCCTTTTTACCGGGATTTACGCCTTGGAGCTAGTCACCAGCCCCTAGTATATGGAATGCGGGCTTGGGGTAGTCAAGGCACGGACTCCGAGGGCGTGTCGTGACAAATTGGTATCAGAGGAGTTCGGTTCTACCACGAACTCTGATCTTTTCTATGTGAAGTAATAATGTTTAGCGTATTGAGTGTTGTTATCAGTCCAGGGAGTCCAGTGTTGGTGCGGCAGCCGACGTATCCGTACACCAGGTCCCTGACTACTGATTTCCGACTTAATGCACGAAAACATTGATTGCGTGTGTGTTTCAAGTTTTGTTTGTGTTTACCTTATATCAGCTCACCAAGTATATTGTTCTGACCATGGCGCAACTGTTTCCTTTTCAGGATGGCCCCATGACGGCAGCCAGCTAGGGTTCCGAGAGTCGAGCGTGATGACAGCCCACCGAGCGATGAGGCCTCGGTGCAGGGCCCTTTGTCAGCAGTGGCACCGGAGGTAGCTCTACCCGTCGGGCCACCGATGCTTCCAGCACCAGCCGCTGATGATGCACGTCACCTTGGAGCTCTGGACGAGTTCCAGCGCCAGGGACCGCCTAGGTTCCGTGGGGAGATGGACCCCCAGGCAGCAGAGGATTGGCTGGAGGCAGTGGTACGAGTTTTTAGGCTAGTGAGGACACCAGCAGACCTCATGGTGATCCTCGCTGCGAGCCTACTACACGCAGCAGCGAGCCGATGGTGGAGCTTGATGCTCCAGGTGCACGATGGGGCATCTCTACTTTGGACAGACTTTTAGAGCCTATTCCGCTCGGAGTTCGTCCCAACCACCCTTCGTGCGGTGCATATCCAGGAGCTTCTTCAGCTGCAGCAGGGCAGCATGACGGTCGCTCAGTACTCGGCGAAATTTACTGATCTCTCGCGCTACTCGAGCAAAATGGTATAGGACCCATTCTTCCGGGCCCGAACCTTCGAGCAGGGTTTGAGACACGAGATCAGGGCATCACTGATCTCCCTCAGCATACCGACTCAGACAGGAGTACTGGAGCGGGCCGTTTTGATCGAGAGCTTCCTTGCTGAGTCTACACCAGCGCTGAGACCCACCGCAGGGCAGCACGTGGCAGAGACTTCTGCGGCTGGCAGTCGACGGATGACTCAGGGGTCCAGTCAGACCAGACCTTTAGGCAGACGACCTCATGACACTGGCTCAGCAGTGCGGGGCACACAGCACAGAGCCAGTCTTTTGAGAGGCAGACAGTGCTACTCGTGTGGCGGGCAGGGCCACATGGCTCGTGACTGCCCGTCCCGCCATGCAGAGGAGCAGCACACAGTTGAGGAACCACCTAGGCAGAGGCAGAGGTTCGACCGTGGCGGTCTGCAGGGAGGAGGCGGACGAGGCAGAGGAGCTGGCCGAGCAGCAGGTGGTGGGCGACGCTTTGAGGCTCTACCACCACCACCACCAGGAGGTCCACCCCGACCTCAGGGGAGAGCACAACTTCAGGCAGCTGAAGCTTATGATCATGGAGCTCTGGAAGCGGGTGGACTATTGCGGGACTAGCTCCAGGCATAGAGGCCTTTGCCCATAATGCCTCTAGCTTCATAGTTTGTGTTGCCTTGTGTCCTTGTACTTTAAGTTGATGTAATAAAAGATACTTTCCTTGGTGACTTTTGTTTTCTTGTCTTTTGTTTGTTTTTACTAAGAGGTGTCGGTTAAAAACTGTTGACTTGATCCTCACTTGCGAGATTCTTACTGGAGGAAACCCAGTGACCACACACTGATGCTGATAGTGTGACTCAACCCTTGGAGGTGAGAGTAACGGTTGGATCTCTTGGTAGCAGCGTCGAGGCCTTATGACGTCATCCATTCCTTGAATTAACTAATCATGACGGGATTGGCTGTTTTAGGCAAGGAACGTGGTTCATCCAGGGTATGAGACCAGATTTCACTTTTCGGCAAAGGAGAAATCTTTGCAGCTTTGCCGTACGCTAAAGAGGAAGGGGAAACCCTTCGTGTGGTCAGACAGATGTCAGCAGATCTTCCAGGAGCTGAGACAGAGGTTGAATAGCACACCTATCTTGATGTTTCCTGAGGAGGGAGTAGGGTACGTAGTTTACTATGATGCATCAGGTACCGGACTCGGTTGCGTCCTGATGTAGGAGCGGGCAGTGATCTCCTATGGATCACGACAGTTGAGGCCGCATGAGCAGAACTACGCTACACATGACCTGGAGTTGGCAGCAGTGGTCTTCGCTTTGAAGACATGGCGGCACTATCTGATGGGCGAGCGCTTTACAGTTTTTTCTGATCATCAGAGTCTCAGGAATATCTTCTCGCAGAAGGATTTGAACTTGAGACAGCGGCGATGGCTCGAGTTCCTCCAGGACTATGACTTTGAGATAGTATATACTCCTGGAAAGGGGAACGTATTAGCCGATGCCCTCAGCAGGAGGACGGGCATTCAGCTACTTGAGGAGGCGACGAAGCAGCTAGCCTCTTTCCAGATATCCTTCATGGATAGATATGGAGCAGCCTTCCTCCAGTCTCTCACAGTCACCCCTCCTCTACTGCAGCGGGTCAAAGAGGCACAGCGTGGGGACACTGACTGTGAGACACGGCGTGCACAGATATCCTTGGGACAGGCACCTGATGGTTTCTCCCTTGGAGTAGAGCACGACATCCTTTTCAGAGGATGTACCATGGTACCAGTCGCTTTTCGAGAGGAGGTGCTAAGAGAGTTTCACACTTCTCCTTTGGTGGTACATCCAGGAGTGGCGAAGATGTACCCGGATCTCAGGCGACAGCACTGGTGGCCGGGCATGAAGAAGTCTGTAGCAGAGTTTGTTTCTCGATGCCTCACCTGTCAGCAGGTGAAGGCAGAGCATCAGGTACTAGAAGTCTTGGTACAACCCTTGGAGGTCCCCGAGTGGAAGTGGGATGGGATATCTATGGACTTCATGACTGGACTTCCACGCACTTCCAGAGGTCACAACTCCATCTGGGTGATTGTCGACCGACTCACCAAGTCGACACACTTCTTACCCATCAGAGATCAGGGCTCCGTGGAGAGCTTGGGACGTCTCTACGTTCAGGAGATTGTGCGGCTCCACGGTGTGCCATCATCTATCGTCTCCAATCGAGATGCTCGCTTTACTTCCCGACTTTGGAAGGGGTTACAGGAGGTGTTCGGGACACGGCTACGTCTGAGCATAGCCTTTCACCCTTAGACGGATGGTCAGGCAGAGAGGACCATTCAGACTCTCGAGGACATGCTCCGTGCATGTGTCCTCGACTTTGGTCGTAGCTGGGAGGACCACCTACCATTTGTGGAGTTTGCGTACAACAACAGCTACCACTCCACCATCGGGATGGCACCGTACGAGGCGTTGTACGACCGACCTTGTAGATCTTCTTTGTGCTGGACAGACCCTGGGGAGTCAGCACTTGTGGGACCAGAGATGGTCCAGGCCACGATAGAGAAGGTCCAGGTCATCCAGGAGCGGATGAGGACAGCTCAGAGCCAGCAGAAGTCATACGCTGACAGGAGGCGGAGGCCACTAGAGTTCACGGATGGCGACCACGTCTTCTTGCGGGTCTCACCTCGACATGGTATATGGAGATTTGGCCGAGGCGAAAAGTTATCTCCGCGCTTCATCGGACCCTTCCAGGTCCTCAGCAGGATTGGCGAGGTGGCTTATCGCCGAGCTCTACCACCTCAGTTGCACCGGGTGCACGACGTCTTCCACGTGTCTCACCTGAGGAGATACGTGCACGACCCGACGCACAGCATTGACCATGGGGAGCTTGATGTTGACGATGGGTCGACTTTGATGGAGGTTCCCGTGGAGATAGAGGATCGACAGGAGCGGGTACAACGTGGACAGTCGATTCCTCTTGTGCGCATCAAATGGCAGCACAGGAACCTCCAGGAGAGAACATGGGAGCGGGAGGCTCAGATGCGTGCTCAGTACCCTCATTTGTTTCCCTAGTTCTTGATGTATCTTTAAGTGGACGTAAAGCACTGAGGTGGGAGTAATGTAAAGACCCGTAAAATTCATGTAAATTTTTTTCTTAATTTTCTTTGGAATTTTACAAGAACTCGGTTTCAGACGGCACCTGATTCTGAGGCCCGGTTTGCCCGTAATCAATTTCCGAAGTTTGGCTCGGGTACGTTCAGTGAACGACCGAGCGGGAATTTCTATCTTTTGAACCGGTGCCCTGAATCAAATTACGAGGGCACCGATGAACTCGCAGCGCCGATATTCGCTTATGGAGACCTTTTCTTAGGTTGCGTTTATTGCGGGTTGAGAGTTTGTTTTTGGGAATTTAGAATAAGTTAAATAAAATTGTGGAATACAAATTTTATTTTAACTTGTTGGTTAACTTCTCCCAAAGGGAGTTAGAGGTGGGACCCACATCCACTTAACCTCCCTTGGGAGTATTAAGTGTGGTGGGGCCCACACGAAGCATAACTCTTCACCTTCTCCTTTTAAACTCCCAATAACCCCTCTTTAATTAACTTGACAACTTTGGTTAATAAATGGGTTGAGTTGTTTATTTTCAAACCTTTGAATTTCAAAATGGTTAGGCTGTGTAAATAAAATAAGTCCTTAGCATATTTTATTTGGGTTAGAATTCTCTAGCCACCTTGAGAGGTTTGAAGAATTCTCTCCATCTTCTTCAAACTTCGACGAAGAACGCGAAGAACCTTCGGACATCGACGAAGAACACCACGTTCTCGGGAATCGTCTTCAGCGACACCAAACCCGCGATACCAACGACGTCTTCTTCCGCGTCATCTCTTCCGCGACTATTTCCCGCGATGAAATAATCATCAATGAACTTCGAATCCTCACTTCACGACATCGATGTCCTTTTCCGCGACGCCGACCACCGCGGCGCTCGTCTTCCACGGGTCGTTGACGATCATCGTTCTTGAAACCGAGGTAGGGGTTTGTTGTTGATTATTTATTTTCTCCCGTTCTTGGTTCTATCATGACAATCTTGTGGATAAGTATTTAAGTGTTATTGTCTAACGAGAGGGGGGGGGGCACACAAACACGGCCGAATCCCCCCTCCTTTGTTCTTGAATATTATTATTTTGTTGTGGATGAACGAGATGGAGTGGTGTCGTCGCACCATGAGGGAATCACACGGAAAATATTGTGTGGCGCCGTCGCGCCACGCTGTGGAAAGATTATCAAGAACGCGACGCCGTCGCGCCGCGTCGATGGAAACCGAAGGCGCCGCGGCCGGAGCGGGGCCGCGGCGGAGGGACGCGGTGCCGTCGTACCGCGCCGGACGACGAAGGCCGCGGCCGGTTCCGGGCCGCGGCGAAACGAGAAGACCGGAGGCTAGCCGGGCCACCGGTGACGGAAGCCAGAAAGGGGACCGGCCTTGCCGGTCCCGTTGAGGAAGGACCGGCCGGCCTGGTCGGGCCGGCCGGAAGGGAGAAGAACCGGGGGAATTAATTCCCTCGGCTGGCCAAAACTGGCCCCCCATAATGGGGGGGGGGGGTTACACCAAGGGGGGGCAGCGCCCCCCCGTTTTTCTCAAAATCAGGCCCCCACGTGGGGGGGGGGGGGGGCGTTGAATCCATGGCGCGGCTCTCAGCCGCGCCGCCAGCAGAGAAGGGCGGGGGCCTTGCCCCCCGCGCGTGGCACCCTAGCGGCGCCCAGGACATGCCGCCGTCGGCCGGGCTGCACCGCTGCGCCGCCGCCGGCCGGGCTGTGCCACCGCGCTGGACTGCACCACCGGCCGGGCCGGGTCGACCCGGACCCGGACCCCCGTTTTCGAATTGACTTCAGTCTTTTGCTCATAACATTAGCTACAGACCATCGATCGACGAACCTTCAGCGGAGATGCGATCCTTGGATTGAGACGGTCGATTCAGTATATCGCACTCAAAGTTTCGGAATACTTTGAGTTCGTCCGGGTTGGTTCGTACACGAAACCAACCGGGCCCTCGGAGCGGAAACACTCATATCTTGAGCTACGGACGTCCGATTGACGTGCCGTCAGCTTTGTTGAGTTCCTCTTAGTGAGACGGATCTTTTTTCATACTCCACCAGAGGTTTGGACGCAGGTGGAGTATGGTTGGGTTGGTTTTGCATTAAAACCCAACCGGGCCCCTGGGGCGAAAAAGCCAATAACTCTCAGACCGGGCGTCCGATTGACGCGCCGTCTGTTGCGTTGAGTTCCTGTTGACGATACAGAACTTTTGGATATATCAACTATGAACTATGTGATAGTTGATGTATCAGCCTCTCGGCTCGTGGAGCAGACCCTCCCGAACGAGCTTGCTGTGTGCGGGTACCCTAGAGCTGGCTGCGACTGCTACTGCTACTGCTACTGCTACTGTGACTACGACGACGACAGTACAGATATCCTTAGTGGATTCGACGACGACGACTACAGCACTCAACGATCCTACATGCATCAGTGCTACAGGTCCTGTGTGGGCCGGATCCTGTGTGGGTCCGATCCTATGTTGGTCATTGCGCTCAGTGGTCCTGTGTGAACCAGCGCCTACAGGTCCTGTGTGGGTCATTGCGGGGGTTAGTTACCTATCGACCCTTCGTGGGTCCGACGACTTAGATGGATCAGAGATCATCTTTATTGTCTTTCAAAGAAGTATACATGTGTGAGCTGAATCCTGTTGCTTTCTGTGTGGATTGTGTTGCACTATCCTATGTGGATTACGTTTTTCTTTCCTGTGTGGAATACGTTTACTTTCCTGTGTGGACTGAGTTGTACTTGGGCTCGGAGGTTGGAGCGTACTGGAATTCAAGACCTAGGTATATGTATGGGCATATACCTAAGTAGTGTTGGTTGTTACTTCGTGTTTGTATCTTCCTTTGTGGTTTATCCTTTGTGGATTTTGGGAGACCTTCAGGGGTCTCGGGGTCCCTACTGAGTAGATTATACTCACCCCTGCACGGGCTATGCCCGCACTACGTTGTGTTGGTTGCAGACGACGGACATCGTTGATCTTGGCTGAGGCTTGTAGAGCAGGACGGTAACTGGAGGTGGAACACTGGGCGGGACGTGTTCGGAGCAGACGGCGGGACCCGAGGAGCAGTGGAGCTATCTGTACCCACCCTTCAGGTGGGATTTCTAGTGGACGGCTCGGTGTAGCGGATTTTACTTTACAGTTGTTGTTTTCCCTTTCTAGTTGTACTTTACTTTTAGTTTGGGGTTGTATACTGGCCCATTTACTTTTCCACACTTTAGATGTACACTGTTCTTACTTAGTGTTTACTTTTCCGCTTGCTTACTCTGTGGTGTCTGTTTACTTTACAAAGGCAATGCCTTCCCTTTTTACCGGGATTTACGCCTTGGTGCTAGTCGCCAGGCCCTGGCCTATGGAAGGTGGGCTTGGGGTAGTCATGGCATGGACTCCGAGGGTGGGTCGTGACAGATTTCCTCTGAAAACCCTCGGCCTAGGGAAATTTTTCTCATAATTCCCAAGCTCCATGCAGTTGAAACACTGCACTACAGGCTGATTGTTCATCTGAACCTTCATTTCTTCTTCAGCAGTTTCAGGATTTTTCATATCCATTCTGCAGTTCTTGTCCACAAGACCAAATATACCGCTTTTGAAGAAAATCTTGGTACCCTTGAGACAACCACCAAGATGCGTATTCCCAAAATTCTTATAAAGGGGAATGTGGGGCTTCTTTCTGTCTTGGTATTTGTTTAATGAACCATGAATGTTGTTATCTATTTTTCGCTTCTTTTCACTAGGCCCATGACACCACTGAGACTCTCCCATCTCCATTTCAACCTTGAGGTCACAACATATAATCTCTTCATAATTGTCGAAGTCTAGAATTGCCAACACTTTTCGTAGACTCGGATTTAGTCTGCTAATGAAGCGATCCACCTTGATTTCGGTATTCATGACAAAGCCATAGGCGTACCCTGCATTCCTTGTAATGTTTTCTTCATATGACCTGATGGACTCATCATCCTTCTACTTGAGTCCATGCAACTCTCTTTCGATCTTGATACATAGGGTTCAAGGAAAATATTTTTTGCAGAAAACCCTCTTGAATTCCTCCCATTTTATGGAATCAATTTCATCTTGGGACTTCGTATTCTTGATCAGTGTCCACCACTGATCAGCTTCCCCAACAAAATGATAGACTTCCAGAACAGCTTTCTCTTCTTCTCAGCATGGGAGTACATAAAAAATAGTTTCAATGGAGTTAATCCATTGTTCTACAAGGAAGATATCAAAAGACCCGCTAAACATGGGAGGCCTTTGCTGCGTGAAAAATTATACAAAAACTTTCTCTTTCCTTGGAGGAGGGGGACGTTCCACCTGATTCAAGTTATTATTCATAACTCGAGCCAGCTGAGTGTGTACTACCACAATGTTTTGAGCACCCGCTTCTGTCACATCTGGCTTTTCATTTGGGCAATCATTACATTGCCTCTCACATTGGTTGTTGGAACATGTTCTTCTACTTTCCACCATTAACTAAGAAAAATAACATATAATTGGAGGCATTGAATACATAGATATTGAGCATAAAAAAAATTTGAACATAAAAGTATGAACTTATAAAGAAAAAGTATATCCTGACTTGTGATTCCTTAGGTTTATATATAGGTTATCATCGATCTATTTCTTAACTTATATTCTCATGGGCTTCTTTTTGTCCCTTAATAATGGTTTGTACTAATCATGTGAATATAACAAATCATATAACCCAAGAGTGTCATAACCAAGAATTCAGAAAGGCCCGTTGTCGTGCACCAGTTCCCATTCAAGTCTAGCTCAAAGCGGTGTTTTTTTGTTTTACCCCTAGATACATCTGTGCCAGAGCCACCTCTACCTGCTCATATCCAAAAAGGAATGTATTTTCTTGATAAACCACTTACTCTATACTAACCAAAATTTAGGACTATTTTCTTATACATGGTCTCATCCTTAAGGTTCTCACAAATGTGATCTATTCCTAATCTCACGAAATAACTAGACCATTCTCTGATACCAACTATAGCGACCCAAGCCTTTTATATAAAACATTTCATTATTTCAAGCATAAATAACAATCAGAGTACATGCCAAGGATTTTTAAGTCTAGTGTCTTGGAAGACTATGTACATATAACATAAAACATGGGGCTAAAAAAAGACACTTCTTTATTTAATCTCCATAATGAGCTTCTAACTTCCTTTGAGCCCTTACATCTGCATAGGGTACCCTGGGGAACACATGACCAACGGGATGAGCTAAAAAGCCCAGTAAGGGAATGAACATAAGGATACACCTCAAGAACATGAATTAAGAGGCACAACATAATGGTATCCAGGCAATGAAACTTATGAAATTATTTAATATAATCATGGGAACATATAAACATTGAATCATATAAATGTGGAAGAATCTTAAATCATATCTTTAGTACGGGTCAAGGCTAACCGCCAATCCCGTTTCACATCGCAACTCATGAGACTTAACCTTACCCAATGCATTGGGGCACTATCTGGGTGCACCCATCTAAAAATATTCATGAATATACTTGAAACATAAATATTCTTACCTCATATCCAATCATACATATTCTACCATACACAAACATAAGGGTACCCTTGAAAAGAATTGGGTACCACAATCATGACATCAATCATAACGAATGGGCGTATCATGAAAGTGTCCATATAAGGAAAGAATTAGATATACATGGACATTCATAGGGTAAAATAGTCTTATAACATGGTATGTGGGGTCAAACTTAAGTGATAACCTATGAGAGATGTATTTTAGAAACATTAGCATTAAAAAAAATTTGTGCGGTTTTAAGGGAAATACCATAGAGCTTTTACAAATAGTAGAGAAGAAATTATTATATATAAAACCAGAATTGAACCAAGAGGTTTTCATATATAATGTACAGGATTTACAATGATAATGGTGTCTTAAAACAGGAGGTATATTGCTCTTGAAATTGGGTAAAACTTCGGGAAGTTCCTTTAAGACAAGTGTGCTTATTGAGAAGTATCAAAGAGAGATTCAGTTATAAGAATGTATAACCACGAAAGAGAGTGAGAGGTGGATCTTGTAACATGATATTGGAGGATATAAACATAATTTTTAAGTTATAGATATAAGAAAAGACAACAAAACAATTAATTATAGAGAAACCTGAAGGAATAAAGGAAGTTCGTGTAGAATCCATCATCGTTTATTGGCATGATATCGTGTATAATTATGAGGTCTTGATGACAAAGATAAGCGGTTTCTCATAACTTATAAAACCTTAGAGAAGTATGGGTGATGTGTATTAATCTACCCCATTACTTGGTACAAACCAAAAAGTCATTGCATAGAGATCAATCTTGATTATGAGTAAAAATAGGAGGATCCCTTACCTTTAATCTGGTGGTGTTATCCACTTGATATTAATGACCTGAATTGTAAAATTAGGTTTATTGATCAATAGTTACAGAACCCTATATACATGTAAAGAGCCTTATATACATGAAAAATATTTAGTATATCCTTTTTATGTTCATCCATACCCATTTTGATTTATTATAAGGTTCAACTTCATGGTTCGGGTCCGTTTGTTTCCTTGGTTTTAATGATAAGTTCACTTGTATTTAGGTTCAAATAAAATGTAAGATGAAATTGGATGTCCAGAATTGATTTTATATAGAATTAGTAAACATCCAGAAGGTTACAAAATTCATTTGGTTACTTTATGTGAATGATAACCATGACATAAGACATTAATGATAAACGCTTGAATTAATTTTAGCTATTTTACCCATAATTAACTTGTTTTGTAATATTATTTGATATCATGAGTGTATAAGGATTCTAGAACCATAAATAGGATATATAGAATACATAATAATCTCTATCAACCATAACATAAATGGTTTAATGACCTGAAAAAAATATGATAAAAGAAATTGAAAATGCATTATCTACGATGTCGATCACAGACGGTGTTTTAATTTTAGAACGTGTGGGAGAGGAGAAGAAGCATGATTCTTGAATTTTTACATAAAAATGATTAATATCCAGAATATATAAGATTTTGAAGCATTAATGACTTTAGGATAAGGTAAGGAGAAGAGGTTATAAGAAAAGAAGGAAATTTAAAACAATACACTTGAAAATGAAAGGGGATCCTTACCCTTTGATCTCCTCTCTTTGAGATCTCTCTTAAGGACTTTGATTTTGGCCTTTTGGTAAGACCAGTAGGCCTTGGACGTGGGTAAGGATCTTGGGAGGATTTTTGGGCACAATTTGGGCTACGAACAAGGCTTGTGAGTTGTGTGGGAAAGAGGTAAGGAGCGGGGGTATTTATAGTGAGGGTGGGGAGGTTTTTTCCGATTATTTTTTGTATTAGCTTATTATTTAAGGCCAAGACTATGAATAATTTATAATTATCATCAAATGTAATACAATACTGAAAGATGATTCTGGATTATCATCTCACATCATCCATACATCACTTATGATTATGTATTTATCATTTATTGTAATTTATCATATTTTACTATTCATCAAAAATTGAAGTATTTCAGAAAAATCTAAAAAATTCACCTTAACCAACTTTCGACATGTTGAATCCAAAAAGGAGGCCCATTTTTCAAAAATATTTTCCTAAATATAATTATTTTAATATTTAATTAAAATCATATTTTATTATCAAAACCCATATTTAAAACATGAATTAACTCATTCTAAAACATTGGTATATTGTAAATCCACATTGAATATTATTTTATACTATCATAAGTGAGGTTTCTATTTATTCAGGTATATTACTATTCATAATGGTATCTTACTATTGATTAGGGTAGGTTACTATTCACCAAAAATTATGTTTTTCTTATCGGAATGCAAGAAACATCTTGAACACAACCGTGTATGCCTGATTTTTGAAATTCCAGACAAATAAGTGACAAACTTATGTTTAAAGGTCACTTACCACTTATTAGTTCATTATTATGTGATTTTATGGCATATTTTTAAGATGTTAATTTCCATTAAAAACATTGGGTCGTTACATAGTGATGATGTTGGTTGAATGAAAACTTTATCTAATTACTTCTGCAGTAGCTTCTTTTACTCTAAAAGATCAATATGACCAATTCGATAAGTGGGTTTTGAGAAATGATAATCATAAATAACATTATCAACCAATAATTCATCTTCCCGTTCTTGTATTATATCAGGAAACTCACCTGAAAAAATATCATGATACTCATTAACCACTGGTTCACCATTAATTTGAACAGTTCCTTTGTTTTCATCAAATATGCAAGGTAACATTCATTTTCATATTTTAATAGTTTTTCATCATCTTGATATATTATAAAATGTAAGGGTTCATTCTTGTAACACATCATTCATTCTTTATGAAAAAAAATCTCTTAAGCACTGAAGTTAATCATAGCATGATAAACAGAATGCCAATCCATATCCAAAATAACATGAAACTCTACTAGGGAAAAACAGTAATGTTTGAAGTTGGATTCATTCCACACAAAAGTATATAAAGGTTCATATAAATTACTTTTTCGTCAACATTTCCCCTAGGTGTTTTTACAACATGTTCGGGATTCATATCTTGAGATGGAATTCCCAATTTACTAGAAACATTCATAGAAATGAATGAAGTTGTTGAATCTAAACTAAACAACACATTGACATAATCTGAATAATTAAAAATTATACCTGGTAATACATCATTTGATGGCCGAACATATGTTAAAGTAGTTTCAAAGGACCTTAGCACCCCTTTCTTCTTGTAGTTTGGTTGCTTTCAATCATTTGATTTCTTCATTGGACAATCATGTGCATAATGACCCATTTTATTGAACATAAAACATTTTAGAAACTGTAAATCATATTTTTTCCTACCATTATGCTTATATTTTTTAGTGAAATTATGATCTTTATGCCTCATTTTTCTACATTGGTAGAATTTACTGGAATTCAAAAGAAATTCCTCTATGTGCTTTTTACCACAATTATCACAAACTCTAATCTTCAGTTTCTTACCATTAGACTTTTTTGAAGAGTTTTTACCTTTACTCCGCCACCTCAACCTATTATTATTTTGTTTTTCAAGGAACACATGATCATCAGCAAACTCTATATTCACCTTATCCTCACATCGAACAATTTTTTCATTACTTTTTAACCCACGAGAAGCTAAATCCCATGGATACATTGTATTTAATTGTGATTAAAAACAATAGATTTTACTACCAAGATTTATTATGATATTTAGAGAATACTCTTCCAATCTTGTGAATATTGCATCATAAGTAGCCACTAAATCATCCTCCAGCCTCAATTCCAAGAAATGTTTTTATATCCAAATTCTAAATACCTTATGAAAAATATTTCTCCTGAAACAAAAATTTTAATTCATACCTATCAAGAGCATCAATCTCTTCATTTTCCTTGATATTTTCAACCATCGACCACTACTAATCAGATTAATCTTCAACATAGTAAAAACTAACACTAACCATTTGATGTTCTGAACACCCCTTGACGTCAATAATATTTTCTATTGATTTAATTTTCCCTTCAGCTAGCATGGGGCCATATGATCCTATGGATGATGGAGGATTTTTCCTCATGAAATGATGAACTACTGACATGTTACTATGTGGTTGATATTTTGCATGGATATGATCAACATTTATATCCTGAATAAATTATGACATCACTACAACAAACTATTCAGATCAGATTCCGACCATCTCATGTTGATGATTTGGTAGGTTATTTTCCTCCTAACGTTTTCCCATCATAGCTTCCCTATTTTTTCTATGTAAAAAAATTGTGAACACCAAAAATTCTTAATATAAGAAACATAGTAATAATAAAATTATATATCATTTCAATATTACCATAAATTAATTTATGGATATTAACATTATAATATCCTAACTCCTAAAGTTGTCAAAACTGACATATGATACAAAATATAAGCCAATAACCATAAAAATTTCATAATATTTAGTTATTTTAATAAGTATACATTGACAATATTTTCATGTTTCGATTTTTTTATAATTATTCCATAACTATTACATTATATATCTAAAATTACTAAGTATACACTTCTACTATATCATCTATTTTGACAAAAATAAATCTCCATAAATAAACATGAATTTTTTTCTTGATATAAGTCTTCCTGATTTATTTCATTCTTATAACCTTCATTATATGATATGAGAAACATTTCAAAAACATTGGATGAACATAAAAAGAATAGTAAGGGATATAAAATAAAAAAGAAAACATTAGCCCATCAATACATACAAATTAAGGAAATTATAATTTTCAAAAATAAAACATAATATCTTTAACATAATTCATTAAATAATAAGATTTATGAATAACAAATATAAATCATAAATCCTAATGGTATATTTTGGCATCCATAACATACATATATTTCAGATTTCATAGTTATATAGGGAGTTACGTTTCGAATTCACATCACATTATATTCCCGAATTCACTTAGGAGTTTCATTAACATTTACCTCTGTCACATTACACTATTCATTGGAGAGCTATATCGGGCTCACCACACTATATTTATCACAAAAACCCCATATATGTAAACAATTCCCAAGAAAAATAACTTAATCATAACACATGAACATGCATAAAAGAATACTAAAATTTCCACTTTATAATCACAAGATATTAGTTCAAGATATTGACATAATAAATCAATTATCAAAGCCATTTTCTATAAAAAAAATATGTAAAATGGGTATATGGTATTTTTTTCTTTTTAAAAGCATTATGTCTTGTTAAGGACGCCAAATATTAAATAATGCTCACAGAGGTAGAAAAGGCATTGTCACTGCATACGTTAGAAAAACATTCCCCTTGTCGTTTAGTAAAACACTACATAAAAAATGATTCCCATTAAATTAATTTAAATTTTAAAGTGGTTTATACACAATTTAAATGAATGTTGTATATAAATTAAAATATGCCTCAATGAACGGAGATTGAGACAAAGTCTCTTACCTTGAGACTGAATCGTCATGTAAGTTCATTGTTCATCCTAAATAATAATCATATGTTAATTTTTACATTATTCAAAACCATAATTAAGTATACTATTAATTTTATATCTCTTATTACAATGTTATAAACATTTCATAATTATTTAAGTTAATATCTGTCATTTTGTTGAAATTTGGTTCCTTTGTCAAAAATGAACATGTTCTAATAACAAATTGTCCATGTTGTCAAAAGTCCATTATATTCAGAATAATATTCAGGATTTAAATATAATTTAAATATATTATATATGTGTATTTATAATGGTATATAACATAATGAGATAAGAAATTAAATAAAAATTTTATTGAGACATTAAGCCTAACGTATGCATGAATGCAAATTTCATTTCTTTTTAGTATTTCAATTATTTAAAACTAAATTATACAATTTTATTATAATTATACTATAATATCATATATTATATATGTTAAATATGTTCATTAACTACATACTTTATATGTTTCATGTATGGCATGAAAAATTCATATCACGTTGAGGGGGTGGTGGTCCACACTTCCTCAAATGATATTATCGTAATTAAAAATTATAAAAACAACAATGTTATGCTATAAATGAAAAGTAAAGAACCATATTGACAATATAAATATAATATATATCATATATATATAAAGTTACATCATAATTGCCACCTTGTGAGGTGGTAGAGAAAAACCTAACAGTCATCGTTTCAGGAGGCAATATTTCACCGTACAGAGAAACAAAAGGTTTGTATCCATTATATTGATGTCTGTGGAAGTGTACTTATAATTATTCTCATAAAAATGTAATACTATATTGAATATACTATTTTTTATTAAATAATTGCATAATTATAGTTTGGTGGGTTGGGAAGGTAATTAAATCAATGAATCTTGAGAAAAAACTATACCTCAAATAGGGTAAATCTTTTTGATTTAAGAAAAAATGATTTCCTGAATTACCTTATGCCTAAGGTAAGGCTTATTGGATTAATATAGGGATGTTGTGAGCATATTTGGTCTGTGCTTTGAAGATCCAAGGGCCTCAAGTGGTGTGATTAAATTGGTTGATGTGAAGCACTTTTATAACAGTGTGGAGGTACACTTTAAGAAGGTATTGAAATATCACTTTATTATAAAGTTATTTTCGGATTCAAATAGTCCCTAAGACATTTATTTCAATTATAAGATGCTTTTGGGTAGAAAAATTCTCACTGAATAGGTTTTAGACAAGTGTAAGTCACAAATTTAACATAATCGTTTAACATTAACCCTTAGTTAACTAATTTACGACTTACCATGTCTTATTGTGTATTCATACTATATGGTTAATATTGTCACTATAAAAGCCAATTGAACCTAAATTAGTTAATTAATGACATTTTAAACATTATATAAGTCATTTGCCCAAATTGACTATTTTAAAGACTATTATATCATTTAATAATACAATATTTGTTTTAAAAAATTATTTATTTAAATTTTCAGACTATTCATATCATTATTTTTTAAAAATCCATAAAAAGTTGATTATTTAGAAGAAAACAACATTTATTCAAATATAAAAAATCATACACGTCCTTAAAATTCATGGATGGTATTTTAATATTTATAATCTCATTTATTTTAATCAATCATTAATAAGGTATTCACTATATCATCATTATGTCAAAAATATATTTATTTATTTGATGTATAAAAATAATAAATAAAATATAATAATGTTGGAATAGGTTTAATAATTATAATGAATATTTATAGTCTTATTTATAACATATATAACCACATATAAAAATGTTTTTAGTGAAGGATACACATTTAGGTTACATTTTTCATTACTTTAAATTATTTCTCATAAAATTTTATTATCACATCCATGTAGCCCCATGTGGTCGCAAAATTGACTCATGGATGCCAAAAGTCGTACATGTATCATGAAATATGATTTAGAAATGTTTTATGGAAAATTAATATTATTATAATATTAATTTTTACCGTTATTAACCAAATTTATCTTTTTACCCTGGTAAATAAAATATTAACTGAAGTTAATATTCTCAATATATACAAAATAGAGGCACCTTTTTAAAATAAATTAGTAAGATAATCATACTATATAAATAAATTAGATTAATACATAGTTTATACTTAAAATGAAATATAATCCACTATTCATTAATAATTGATCTTTATCAGAAAAATAAAAACAATTACCGAATTAAAATTTTTATGTCCCTCTTTTAAAGAGGAAGATTATTTTTACATATACATATAAAACTTATAAATATGACAATGACTATACTTAAAAATGGTTCACCATCAAAATGTGGTAAAACTATCTTTAAAAAATATTAGAGTATTTATGATTAAAATTAAATTCATTATCATTTTATGTCTTTAAATTTTATTGAATAAATGTATAAAAAATTAACATTCATGTTTAATCATAAAATATTTAGTTGTGTTCATTCTATCCAGAGCAATGACATGACATTAACAACCATTTAAAATAATAATATAATACTATTATTTAGTTATTATGACTCAGCATTGTGGGCAGCATATGATTTTAGAGAAACCAATTATTGCGTGTTGGGTATGCCATCAAACATTTCATCCAATTTATAGAAAAATTTATATTAATTCAAAAATATAAGAAAATATGAAAATGATATATTATTAAATTACTTGGGATGTTACATCATGTGACCTTCGAATTATTAATTTTAGAGTAATATGGTGATCCCCATAAGATTTATGATTTTTTCTCAGTTTTATGGGGAATAATATTTTAAGGGGATAGATTTAAAGGTCACACATCTCTAACCTTTTATGGTTAGGGTTTATGGTTGAAAAAGTTTCACACAAATAGTGATAATTATCAAATTTCTCTAGAACTATGAAATATTATTTTTTAGTGAATTTTAATGATATTATGGACCATTAAAAGGAGGTTTGAATTTATTACATGATCATATTGGTTAGAAACAATAATTTTATATATATTATGTATCTTGGGAAATTCAAAACCAAATTTGTATAGAGAATAACTATTCTTCTGTATACTTTCTAGAAAAGGATGACACATTGTTTATGGATTTTTTTGGAAAAAAATATATTGATATGATGAACCACAAAGAAAATTAGTTATAAGGTCCACCCCAGAACCATTTAATATGGAAACAAAGTGATATATATCATGATCTAAGGTATTTTAATCACAATATTATTTTATGAGAAGTGAATATCCGGGATCATTGAAGAACACATTTGAATGATGGATTCAACTAAAATGATATTTTGGTGTTTAATTAGGAGAGGAACTACTCCTTCTGAGACAGGTTACACTTTTTTTCCATGCTGAATGTGGAAGCATCAATGATAATTTCCAAAATGTAGGGTCCCTTGGATACCCATATTCACATTAGGAATATCAATGAATGATTTGTAATGATTCAAAGACATAAGTAATGTGGTGCAATATATAGAGTGATGCATTAAAAATTTAGTCTAATTGTTAACTACCTATGATAACCATGATAAATGTTCATGGGATTATATAAATACAATAATAATGTAGGATGAATTTAGACTATGTATAGGATACATGGCTATGAAATTTCTATCTATCTTAATGTAATGAGAATTAATACCCACATAGTTCATAGTAAGGGATAACAATTATATTGATTTAAATCATATACAAGGGATGATAATTCTCATTTATAGTATTGGATTTGAAAATTAAGTATTCGAATCACTATAAACAAGAAATATATTTGGTATATGGACATGAATTGAAATTGGGATACCAAAAACCATGTTTAAAAAAACAAATTTTATGACTGTTCATTGTCACATGCATCATGAAACCATACATTGATCTAGATATCATGTGGGGAAAGATAATCATATATATTTTCCAATGAAATTTGTTTGAGGATATATATTTTGGATCATATATAGTTAATATTATTATCTTGTAACAGAGATATAGATTTTACTTACTTTTTGTTCATATGATGAGGACATGTACAACGCGTTATATTGTTTTTGACATAGTATTTTTTTTCCTATGGTTTAATAAGAACATGTATGATAAAAATAAAATCAAAATTATTTTTTTTTGGGTATAAAATATATTATTTAATCATCAATATGAATAAAAAATAAATAGAATTAGTCCTAACATTGTTATATCACTATGAGGGACCCATTCATGTTTTAGAATTGACAAACCACTACATTTGTATAGTTAAATGAGGTAAATCCATAGTATCTCGATATATAAAAGTCATTTACGGATAGTATATTTTTAGAAAAAATAAATTATTTAATAATTATATATTTACAGATCTAATGTATATATATATTTAATACAAATGATGAATTAATTATCAATAAATATATAATTAGGGATTGGGATCCTTGTGATCATAAATATAACGTATAGATCAATAATTCATACATGGAGGTTATGGAATAGTGGGATAGACATCATGTCATGTATTTTATCATTATATGTCAATAAATATGTACTATGTAGTTTTAATTCATGAATATAAGATAGGTATGTCAATTAGATTATGTTTATATGAACATGAACTGAAGATTGGGGACATTATTACCATGAAACCATTCATGTAAATAAAACCATACACTAACTATCCTTCTAAGATATAGATTTTGTAAAAAATAAGATATATTTTTCTCAAGGAAAGTATAATTGAAGGAAAACATAATGTGAACATAGGGGATCCATGAATTCTGAGAAACAAGTTATTGATACTGATATGTAGCTACACACTTGATAAATGATATGAATGGTACTATGTTTCCATTAATAATTGAAATCATGATACATATAGTTTTCATAAAATATAATTAAATAGTCCCAGTAGTTACATACATGGGGAATTTAATTCTTGTATAGAATCTTTTAAATGGAGTCATAATCTTGGAAATAATAAATAAATCTATCTTATTTGTATGGGAAATTGGTCTTAACAAAAAAAATCAATAACAAGATTTTATGTGATGTATTGTATTCCACCATTTATGATGTTTAATGTTATGTATATATATATACTTTATTTTTTATGGATTAAAAGGTTCACTATGAATTCCTAAATAGATTTGGTTCTATTTTCAGAATAATAGGTTAAAAAACTGACCCAAATTGGTTAATGGATCTTATGTTGTTGTATTTCCAATCATAGAGAATTGAATTATGTAATAAGAGAAAAAATTATCTTCAATTTAGGTTTACATGATGTGGACCAACATTATTTTATATAATTTCATACATTGAATAAAAATATGATATTGTGGAATTTTACTCATGATTAAAAAATAAAAAAATGAAAAAAACATGATCTATGATAAATTATGTAACCCAATACTTTTTTATAGAAGGATTGGTATCCTACAAGAATAACATAATGGTACTGACATCGAGAAAATGCAGGTGAAATTTGTATTTGGTTGAATCCTATGGAAAACCCAGTAGATAGGTTGATTCAATGTATATTTAAATAACATGAGTAATTTTAAATGTTTTTATTAAGATATATATAACTTTGAATAATGTTTTCTCATCTATATGGGCATAAAAATATAATGGGTTCCATTTTGATAGAAGGACGGGTATAAGTTGATGTTAATTATCAAGGGTCTTGATACTAGGGTACAATTAGTGTAGGTAGAATCTATGACTGGTCCTATTATACTAAATAATATTTTTAATACATATCCCTTAAAATGAAGAATCACTCAACATATAATTATGATGAAGGATATTTCATCTCAATTTCAACCTATATTTGAACGAAAAGAACAAACACTAGATACTCTTAAAGAGACTGACCAATATTGTAGGGAGGATATGTCTAAAATTACCAAACATACCATCCCAAATATCATTTATAGAGGACCATAAATCATATAGGTTTATATATTGAAATTATGATGAGGCTGTCTTTAGACATTATGTACCTCAATTATTCTAGTATGGGAGATCAAGTAGATTTACCACGCCAATTGGATTTAGGCTTAGTTTGAGAAATAAAATCTAATTTACAGGATTAATCATGATGGAAAAAAAATTTGGTGTATGTTATCTTATAGATATATGTCATATAAAAAAGGAAAAATTCATTATAGTTTCACATTAAGGAAAAAGTATTTATGTGATATAATATAGAAAATCATGCACCTAGGACTCGGTGCATGCAACTTGACTTTATACATTGAGAACATAGTCATTATATAGCTTAAATTCAAAATTCATTTTCATTCTTCTATAAAATTTTACATCATATAATATGGATTAGTGAACCCATCATGGATTAATGAAATTTACATATTGAAAATACTATAAATGGATACGTGAGTGAAACATCTTCCAACCATTGGGATAAGGGAGTAATATCCATTTTAGTGGTGCTTTAATATGTTATCATGTCCTTCAATTTTATTATAAAAAATCAAGGGTTTATTTTTAGGTGTAATTAGAGATTTCATAGATATAAATATTAATTTTCAAAATAATTAATTGTTGAAAAAATATCAATAAATAAATTCCAAATCCGATTTTGATTGAATTTTAGGTTTTTTAGTTTATGAAACAATTTTACGTCAAGCCATTCTGTCACATTGAGTTGGCTTGGATCTATTAATCTTCATATAACTGATTATGTATAGTAAAATGAATTAAATGAGGCTATACAAAGATGGTTTAGACTGCCTCGATCCCATAAAGAGTTGAATATGTCGTATCATATGTGGTATTATAGGTTGTGGTGAGCTAATCCATGAAATCAAGAAATATTTTCTCATGAGATGATTTATTACCATTTCCCCCAATTATTTAGAGTATATTAGATAGGGACATTTTTAATGATTATATATGTCAGTTCCCCACCATATGAAATCTGTATGGGTGGGTACACTCAGTATTATATTCCAAATATATCACTTACAATGTTAAACAATATAACTTAATTTCACTTATTGTACATATATTTTGAGGTACATAAAATATATTATATATATTTGTAATTATGAAATTTATAGAATCCTTCATATCAACATCTTTGAGGGACATATCCTCATCCAATATAGAAATGAAATAATTGGTAATAGAGATATACAAAAACTACTATACAAAAATTGGGTGGTATATTCCTTTGAAATCAATTCTCCAAACAATAAATATCCTATTAGTAATTGGTAGTATACAATAGCTCTGACAATTGATGGATAAAACATTCAAGTATTTAGAATATGAAATTTTCTAGTGAAACAAACGTTGTAATGTTTTTATGATGATAAGAAGTATCCAAGCCTCTTAAATTTTTGGTAGGCCATGGAACCTATCTAATGAAGGACACAAGTTCTTGTATGAAATTCCAAAATAACATTGGTCATTTATATCATTTCAAAAAATCATAAGGGGACCCCATAGAATCCTCATTTTTATTTTACATTTTATTAATTGTAAAATTCATAGTGTCTGATAATCACTTTCAATCACTGGTTCATTGTATTTTTATCTATACCCGATAGAATAATATCATTTTTTGAGATAAGTTTTTATAGGGGAAATTTATCCAGTGAATGAATTAGTTAGTGAGTAGATTAATTCACAATAACAAATTCCAGTGTTGATGGTGTGCTTGTGGATGACCATTTCCTCCTAGTTAGGATATTATAAGGATATTGTTGTGTTAGAAAACACATTATTATGAGTGTTATCTGAGAGATATGTGGGATGAAATGTTTTATTATAGGGTATTTATTCCATAAAACATCAGATATAATGATAAATGGGAATTAATTGTTCATTTTAAGGAATATCCATTCATAATAATCATAATCCTCAATAATGAATCCCCGTTGATTTTTAATAATGACACCATTATCTATAGAGTTATCTCCAAGCAAGAAATTAGGGATTGATAATATGATTCTTTGTTGTCATAACTATATTATACTAAAATTATAATGAGGTATTTTTTATTAATGTTTTGGTTTAACTTCATATTTTTAGGAAAATGAATGTTTTCATAATAATATGGGATGGTTTAGGTGTGTTTTGGGGCTTCTGAATAATGAAATGGATGAAAAGTGACCATACTGGGATTGGCACCTAGGGAGCGAATGGTTACCTATAACCATTCTCCATAATAATGCATCATTTAGGGGGAGGAGGACTAGTTTAAAACCCCTGAAAGGAGGAGAGTAAATACTATTATAACAATTATATATCATTTTCCCATGACTATCATACGATTTGATTAGCCATGCAGGCTCCCAAGAAACCATGTGATCATGACCATTATTGGAAAGAGGATAGTGGATGGTTGGTGGATATTTTGGCTAAACATACCACTAAACCATGTGCCTCATTAAATTGGAAGGATTTTTTGTTTACCCTCTATGACATTAAGGGTCATATCCTAATTTTTACCCCTATTTAACCCTATAACAACTAGTGTGTGAATAACTTCCTACTAATATTCATAGTGATTATTCTTTTTCAATTTGTTGTCGTATGATGTGTGTTTTTGTGAAAATCCCTGATTCAGGTGGCTCAAACACCACTATTTTGTTATTTATCAAATACATGAATTTTTAATCATTTGTCTCGTTCCCAATACCTAAAACCCTCCTTTCTATTGGATTCTTTTTTGGGTCTTTGAAGGTGGTTTAGGTTTGAATCAGTTGCCAAAGATAACCATTTTTTAACATATGATATTTATTTAGGTGGTATAAACGTTGTATCCCATATTATTTTTTATGGTTATGTGTAAATGGTTGTCACCATCGTTTCCATGTGTGAAATTTGGGTTTCAAATGGCGGTAAATGATAAATTTATATCTAAAGGATGTGTTAGGCCCCTCTTGATCCCCGAGGGATCATATGAAATAAATAAACCTAGCCTATGGGAACCCATAAAATTAACATGTACATTAAAAATGGTATATATTGATTTTAAATATTAAAATGATGTGTTTTTAAAATTAATAAATTATTAAATATAATTAACCAATTAGGATTTCATGAGGTGTGTTTGGATTAATTTGATGTTTTAATTATGTTATGGTATGGAAATAGATGAATGTGATAATTGGATAATAGCATTGGTCATCATTGTTCAATAATTTGGTAAATAAATATTTGGTTGTAATGGTTAGAAATAGAAAGTTGGGTTTTTTTGGAATTGTAATATGAAAGATTGGAAGGTGTCCTGGAAATATGGTTAAATGGATATGGAAAACCCGTGTTTTTCTAGGAAATGAAATAGTTAATGTTATTGATATTATGTGAATGTGAAAAATGGTAGGTGGGAAGTTGGAATGATGATCAACTCCCAGGGGATGTCTAATAAAATTCAACTTAATCCCTAATTAATAATATTTTTTCTGGGGTTGTAATGATTCACCTTGTCCCAATGGTATGAACATTTTGTTACATATCATAGTTGGGGTTTTCAAACATGGATCTTTTAATATCAGTCATTTTAATGGACTGAGGCTCCTCGGTTTCTAACTACTGACCCTTTGAAACCTGGCTGAAGTGGTGGCATAAAAAAATAAGTAATGTATAATGTGTAAAGCATGGAACTATGATTGAAGTTAATTGATCTGATAAATGAAAAATATTTTAAAATTTTATTGTTTTATTGTTTTCCATATTATATATACTTATAAAACACTATGATAGAATTATTATTTTATATATAACATTGGAAGTGTCATACTGATTTGATGTCACACCTTTCATGGGCCTCCATTCGTTACCAGAGGGTAATTCAAGGTTTTAGTTTGGAAAAAGGTAAAAGGTCCTATGTTTATTGGTCGATTTGAGAATTATAGATGTGTAGGAATTAAGGGATCAGAATTGATTTTAAGAATCATTTTGGGGGTAATTTAGTATATCATTTTTTTTGGTTCTGTTGTACACATAGAAATATATAACATTTCATAGCATAGATACAGATTGGTAATGGAATGGATAATGGTTTAGAAAAATAGTGTGGCAATTCATTATTATATATTGTGATATTTCTAACAGTTTTTATTTTATCATCTATTGTGTACTCTGATAAAGAGGGTATAGTCTCCCCATGTTTTGCATCAAACACTCAATAATAGTAAGAATCCATTGTAATATCGGGAGACATGATTGAGGTATTTTAATGTACTAGCTTTGGAAACATGTTATTGGATCCAGGTTTGAGACCTTAAAATATGGTATTAGAGAAATTATTTTATGTTTTATATTTTATTTTTGAAAGGTTAACAAGATATTTTGATTTTATATCATTGATAACTATCTTGTTTATGGAATTATATAATCCATTCATTGGGTAAAAACGGAGTACTATGAGTGGTATTTTTTTCTGATTTTGTATTTACAACTAGATGTTATTACCCCCTGAGTGATACACTTTTCGTGTGATTTTATTATTTTCTAATACATCATTTTCTTCTTAGAATGGAATTAGGATTATATATGAATTAATATTCCACTTACATAGGGATATATCTGACATAAATCATGCTAGTAACACAAAGGAAAGTGAGTTATGGTCTGTTATAGGAATTGATAAATTATATTGATTCTATTTTAATTATAAAAAAATGTTAATAAAAAATATTTTATAACTCTAAAAAGAATTTAAATATGGGTTTTTTATGGATTACAAATATTATAATGTAATGACCTACATTTGGGAGTTTGTTTATCTATTTCTATAAATTGGCTAGGTTGAGAGTGGTTGATACTTTTAATGGGATCGTTGTTTTGTATATCGGGTTAGTGTATGTGGGGTTACATGTTTTATAGGTGAAATCCTACATTTGTGTAATTGTGAAAAATAATATATATTTTTTTGTTTCGAGATGTTTTTATTGGTGTTTTAGAGGGATTCGACCATAATGGAATCTGCTGATTGGGTGATAGGGGTACATTTCTGAGAATGATCCTCTAGTGGTAGGGAATTAAGCACCAATGGTTTTGAGTAAGAGAGTTGAAGAAAAATTATCTGTGAACTTAAACTGAATTGTGTAATTTATAGATGGATGCCCAAGGTATGAGTATCAATGTATGATTTATTTGATAAGAGAGATATAGATGAATCATTATAAAATATTTACTATAGAGAAAGGTTCTGAGGTAGCTGTGTTTTGGATTTAGTGTATCAAAATGATTAGGAATCTCAAAGAAAACCCACAATAATAGAGAGTTAAATCAGTTAATTAATTTTTATGATGATCACTGAGGCTTTGGTGGTACATATGGGATTAGAAGGATAAGATGCATGGAATGGGATAAAACGT
Organism: Viscum album; assembly: GCA_963277665.1. Taxonomy (NCBI): domain Eukaryota; kingdom Viridiplantae; phylum Streptophyta; class Magnoliopsida; order Santalales; family Viscaceae; genus Viscum; species Viscum album. The sequence continues at coordinate 2,100,164,221 of OY728140.1, read as the reverse complement.
ATTCTAGGACATGCACCAGAAATTCCATTATAGTAAGACCACGAAAAAGGAGAAATGATGAAGATTTTATGTACATTAATCAAATAATCATTATAGGGATGGATTATGCCAACCTTATCACATTGTTTTACATTTTTTTCTATAACATGTATATGAGATTAGGTGAATATTTATAAATATTTATAAGATGGGAATTGTTGTTTTGATCATTGGAAATTAGAATATATTTTAGTTGAAGATGTTTTTTGAGGGTGGGTATTGGCCACAAATTTCTGGAGTGAACATTAATGGTTCTTGTAATGATCAGACCCCAGAATCCTAGAACAGGTGCATTAATACATAACATTGAAATTGTTACAATGAATATAATCCATTATGACCATTCAGTTTAGATTTCCTGGAATTCCAGATTACATACATAATACCCATACCAAATTGAGAAATAAGAAATATAGACATGATCAATAAAAAATAAAATTATTTTCATCGATTAAATATTAATCAAAATTTTCTTCCTCATAACATTTTGAATGAATCTTAATAAGAGTGCGATCTAATATTTTTTTAGGGTAAATATAACAGAAGAATTAATGAATCAATCTATATTGAACAGATAATAATTGAATAAAATTTCAATTGATACTACTAAATATGTCATAATCAATATTTCAAGGTAAAAAACCGAATCACTTTCCATTAATCAATAAACATGAAATGAAATAAATCCAGAGATATGTCGACAAAAAATATCATAGCTAAATAATAACAGTGTCTAAATGACGGAAATGATTAATTATTGGATTCCATGTTTATGAGGTACTTGGAATAAGTTCCATCAATACCATCACATGACACATTAGCTATTGGGTAAAACCCCATCTAAGGAATCTTTCCTAATACTTCATCTCAAGAGACTATATATACATCAAGGGGATTTCATGCATCAGTCACCAAACCATATGGGATTCCTTAAATAGTCCCCAACCCATGTCTTCCAATACAAATAATTACTCATATTGAATAATCAAATAAATAATATTCCAACCAAAATATACATATTAAATAATTAATATTTATTTATAAATAATACCTTAGATGATGATTAATAATAATTAAGGTTATTGAAATTAAATCATTCTCAAGGAAAAATATTATTTAAATACTCAAATGTATCCCATACCACATTAAAACCATTAAATTATAATTACTAATGAATTAAATTAATATTATAACATGATGAGAGTAATTATATACATGATACAAGATGTATAAGGGAAATTTATATACCAAGTAAAATTGATTTATTTGATAATCTGTTTTGTCTCAATGGAATGTAAATTGAGACAAAATCTTTTTCCCTAACCTTTTTTATGTGGTATTTAGACTTATATATAGTGGGTTAACATATGATACATATTAATAATATTACAATACTAATGTTTATAATATTATATAATAAATACTTATGTTATTTTTTTTACCGATTTGTTAACAACCATCTATTATTTTGTCTATTACTGATGTTAAATTTCTAGACTGTCGAGTAGATTTAAATTATTATTTATTTTCCATAAAAAATATAGATTTTTTTCATAATAGCTAAAATGTAAAACATGAAAAATTATCTTATATAGTCAGTTCGTATGTAATTATAATAGTTTATAATATTTTCATATTTGATAAGAAGTACACCATACATGTAGATGGTAGGCCGCACCAATGCATGAGCGCTACATTTTTTTTGTTTTTGTATATTAATAATTTAAACTAAATGAAAATATTATATATTATGATTTATTATCACATTTATGAAATATATGTTATATTGTTTTATTAAAAACATCATTTATATGTTCTATGTATGGAATGAATGATTCATATTTCTTTGAGGGGGTGGTATTCCACACATACTCAAGAGAAATTATAATATTAAAAGAACATTCATAACACAAAAGTTTATTCTAAATTAAAATCAGAGAATAACGTGACATCATCAATAAAATATATATCATAAAAAAATGGAGTCTCTATCATAATTGTGACCATGATAGGTGGTAGTGGAAAATTGAATAATCCTCATTTCGTGGAACGATAGTTTGTCATACACATAAATAGTATGTATGTTACCCAATACATGGAGGTGTGTTTAAGTGTTGGTATAACCCTTACCATAAAAAATACTACTATATTGAGGATCTGGATGTTGTTATTTATTAATATAATAATTATAATAGAAGGAGTAAATAATTAAAATGAAAATAGAAAGTAATAAAGAAGGTGTTACCGCTTAATCTATTATCCTATTTTGTTTTGTAAGAATAGAATCATGAATTTATTTCTTTTTAAGGGGTGGATTTAGTTCATGAAAAGTTATTTTAAGAGAATATTTGGAAAAAGTTTTTATGTTCTAATGTGGCATGAGAGGTTTGAGTATTGATTAGATTTCATGGATTTTTTATAATGGGGGGTGTTCCCTTTTTTAAATTAAAAATGGTATTCACAATTGGGAGTCAATGTTTACAAAAGTTCCTAAAAATGAAAAACAAATAATGGAGTAAATGTGAATCCTAGAGGATACAAACCTCAAACAAAAAATAATAACTATATTTTAATTATTTGGATCCTTAACATATAAGATTTCCAAATTTTTTCATTTTGGTGTCTATTAAAGTGTATAGTTTTCTAATGTAGTTAATTTAACCATTAAGACTAAATTAATTTGAGATTTGTTAGAAAATATAGTGCCACACAATTATTATTATTTCATATAATAAAATTTCAATATATTCTGGAAATAAATTTTATAACCGGTTAATGTGATATGCTAAAATGTGGCTTGATCCCAGACTGTGATGACAATGTTTTATCATTATATTGACAAAATGTTAATTATAAAAAACTAATTGGAACATTAATAGAAAATATTTAATAAATATTTTCACTTAAAAATTACTTGTAATAATATAATATTTTTACTAAATTTAAATCATTTAATAGGATTAAATTATTGTATAATAATAGTAACATCAATTTTAAATTTTTTATTTAATATTAATTTTAAAATATAAATACTATTTTTGAAATAAAATATATACTTTTTACATGTTTTTAAAATGAAATATTCATATAAAAAAATAAACACAATAATTCAATAAATTAAGATCACTTTTAATATTTATACTATAAATTATTTTTGTCAAATAATAACTACATAATCACTACATTGGTGTTTCATAACATTTTATGTAACTAAACAATCTTTAATAAATATTTATAAATTATTATGATAACAATAAACTGTATATATTTAAAAATACATGTATAACAAAAAATATGAAGTTTTTTTATATATCTCAATGTTTTATAAATGTTAACGGTAAGGAATGTTCCCTTTTTGTATTTTTCTTTACCCACTCTTTTATATAGGGGATATCCATTTAATAATAACATAATTAACAATATATTTCGATAATGAGGGAATACGGTTATATTATTTGAATATAAAATTAGAAAATTTTCTATTTATTTTGTTCTGTAATATAGTTGTCTAGTCCCTTATTAAGAATAACCATACATTAATCACCGTAATTAATATTAATCACATTCACTAAAAATTTTGGACAAATTTTATTTGTTCTTATTAGATCAAAAATATAAAACAAATTAAATCCATATATATTCTATTTTGAAAATTCATATAATATATGATACTAAATTAAGATTAACTCTAATCACACCAATTGGGAAAAATAATGGGGTGTAATGTTGGAAAAGTTCCAAAGATTTATATATTTTTATTTTCAATTTCAATGTAAAACGGATTGTAATTAAGATAAATATATAAATAGATTTATAATTCATCATATTTGACTCTAAAAATTTAAATTATAATGAATCGTTAATAATTATTTAATATAAATGGCTATTTTAAAATAAACTGGAGTAATTTTTAGTATTCATAAAATATTATGTTTATTTGAAAAATCCCAATACAATCACCCTATGGTAATGTATATAGTTTCAATTAAAAATTATGATTGTTTTTTAAAATAAAATTAATAAAAGATTCAAAATTTAGGTTTAAAATATACTATCTATTAAAAGGTGGTAAAAATTGGACTTGCATGTATTGCATGTAAATCTAGTGCAGTATGCAACATATGTTTTAGATTTTTCATATATTATTCCAACAATAAAAATTTATGTATTCTAAATGGAAAATATTTTAAATTCATGGGGTGACACATTCTCCTAACATTAATTAATATTTTTCCTCATAATTTAATATTTAACATAGCCATCTATTAATTGAAAATAAACAAGTTTGACAGACCCACATCATAAAAATGGGTAAATATCACATTTTATTCATAATAGAGAACATAAAGAACAACGATAATGTATCTTAGTTCCCTGTTAAAAAAACATATGTGGTAAATGGAAATATGGATACGAAATAAAAATATAACAATCATGTTTTGATGGAGAGTTATAAAAAACATCTTTAGTAGAATTATATCCTCCAGAAGGCCATAAATTTTTTATTATCTAAGAGTCCATTTGATTTATCAAAATTTAATGTACTATGACAAAATTTTTGGTTTCACGAACATTTTTTTTCTATAGTTAAGTAATTATTTCACTCCATTGGATATAGTAAATATATATTTCAATAAACACAATATTTTCCATTGATTATGTATTGATCTATTTTTACATTGTATCTTAGAACATGATAAAAAATATAGTGAAGTAATACATTACCAACTAAAATATATACCAATTATAATTTTTTACCAATTTTATTAATAGAAAAAATGTCCAACATATTCTGCTATAATCACTTCTAAATCAATGTCACTGATATTCCAAACTGATCTTATCATTATCCACTAATCAACATGAAATAAATTATAATTTTCACATTCCAAACAGGTGAATAACTTCATTATGTATCCCTTTTTATTATGTTAGTAACTGAAATTACTATAAAACCATATTTGAATCATGTATTAAACCTTATTTCTTATATAGGACACATGTTATATGATATATTCTGTAAAAACAAATGTGTTATAAACTACGTCAATGATATCATATCCCACTTTTCCACAATTCATTTATTAGTTCCATGGTAGTTATAAATCATCAAATAAGTCATTTCTTCATCATTATCTATAAATTAAGAATATATTAAGGGTTTTATTTTCCTCAATCAGGTGTATTTTGAAAATTGTATCTCTCTAATGAATATCTATTCTTAGAACCATTCTGTATATGAACATAAATCCTTAATTAAAATGTATGGTAGTGCAATACTCATATATTCCATAATTCTCATAACGAGAACATAAGTTATAAAATTCTCTTATGACATAATTATTGAAAAATAATATTAATTATCCATCATCATTTGTGGTAGTACCAAAACTTAATCACTATGAAATAGCACAATCCTGGGTATATTCTATTGACTTTTCATATATTTCTCCACATAGTGTCTTATCTCCTTATAGTGGAAAAACTAAAAGTAGGAATCATGTTATATAACCTTGCAATCAAGAACGTGGTGTCCTTCTTATACACACTTATAACAAACTCCCAATACATTCGTTCATTATCCATGGTGATTATTTCCATAGTATCACATATTAGAAAATACTTCATCCCTTATTCTTTTTATCAAAATTTTTATCTCAAATCTCCTTCTCCCCTCAAAATCTATAGTACTCAATGTATTCATTTAATATCTTATTAAAAAAATATTCTATTCTATAATATGATGATAATATATCAAAAAAATATTTCCCTTTGAAATTTTGGTCTAATAACATGAATGTTATGATCTTTTTCACTCTTTGTGTCACATGCGTTGATGGAGTTCTCATTTCTCCTGTAAGGCCCCGATTCTAAATATTTCCACATACTATATTGGCTCATAAAATTAATAAAATCCTATATATGTTAACACAGTATTATAGATTACATAAATATCTATATCTCAAACCATATAACAATAACCATTGGATACTTTTGGGATATCATTACTTTTAAATCCTCCATAATGGTAGGTAAAAAAAATATGAACTATCTTAAGCATATACCTAGGGACTGTCAAACTGGTTGAACATTATGGACCTTTTTCATGTACCAAGTTACCCCGAGTAAGGTCTATAACACCTTTACAGAGTTATTAATCTTATGTATATATGTTCTAGAACCGCATCAACATGTACTAGCCATATATGGATATATTTTTATGAATTACCCCATAATATTTACTTTACCAAAATTCTACGCTATTCTTATACAATTATCCTCAATTCATATCTTAGGGTTTCACCCCCTAATCTATATTTTATAAATATAATTTCAATTGTTGTTGTAAAAAATAATTTTCTAGCCAATGTATATCCCCAACCATAGAATCCTAAAGCTAGTGCATTATTAATTTACAATGGCATGGTTAAAAGGAATATAATCTTGAAGACTAGTTTAGTTTAGTAGCCTCAAAATTCTATATTACATACATGATAACCATAATACAATGTGAAATAGGAAAAATGATATATTTATAATAAATTAAATACATCCTTGAATGATTAATAAATATTCTCTTCCTCATAACATGGGAAATGAAACATAATAAGGGTGATCTCAAATTCTCTTTAAGGGTAAATACAATGGAACCAATAATGATACAATCTATATGGAAAGTTAAATAACTGAATCCACATTAAATTAATACAACTAGATAAGGAAAAATAAATTTGTACTGGTATAAAATTTAAACACATTCCATTAAACAATAAAATAAAAATAAAATAAATCCATAGATATGTTGATTCAAACTCTCATGGATAAATATTAACGATGTCTAAATGAGGGAAATGCTTAATTGTTAGAGGAAAATTTTACTAGGTATATAGAACCAATACCATTAATACTTTTAAAAGACAGAATATCTATTCGTTAAAACTCAATCTAACAAGTATATCAAACTATTTCATCCCATGGGACTAGTGATGAATCGATGGGATTTCATCCACGTGTCCATGTCTTATAGGGAATTCCTTATATGGTCCCCAACCTAGGTCTACTAGTCAAAATAAAAATCAAAATTGAATAGTAAAATAAATAATATTCCTTAAAAAATATCCATATTGATAAATAAATTGGTAATTTTACATTATAATTTAGAGTAGGATATGTAATAACAAGGGTTGTTGACATTAAATTATTCTTGAGGAAAAATAACATTTAAAAATTCCAATGTGTCCCATACTGCATTGAAACCATTAAATAATAATTCATAATGAATTAAATGAAACATATAAAATATTTTATGTATGTAGTTTCAGGATTCAAAATTTAAAATAAGGATATATGAACCAAAAAAATTTGAATTGTTGCATGAAAAAAATTATCTGTCAATGGAATGTAAATTGAGACAAAATCACTTACCTTATCCTTCCTTCTATTTTGTAGTATTTAGCATCATGTATAGTGGTTTAAAATATGTTACATATTAATAACAGAACCAGAATAATGTTTATAATATTATATAATAACTACACACAATATTTTGTTTCCTCTCTGTTAAAAATCATCCATTATTATGACTTTTTTCAGTTGGAAACAACCTCATTTGTCAAGTATTTTTTAACTTTTTTGTGTAATCATAAAATTTTTAATGGTTTCATAATAAATATAATGTAACAAATGACTAAAATATCATATATATTAAGTATAAATGTATTTATAATGGTTCAAAATATTTTTATAATAGACATGAAGTGCACTATTCATATAGACTGCATGTAATACGTACGCAAGACTGCAACATTAATTTCATTATTGTATGAATATATTTAAACATTTATCAAACATATATATATATTATAACTAAATTATCATATTTATGTTATATATTTTATATATATTTACTAAAAATATCCTTTAAATATTTCATGTATGGAATGAATGAACCATATCGCTTTGAGGGGGTTGTAGTCCACCGATCCTTAAATAAAATTATTATATTTAGACAGCAAGGCTAAAATAAAGGTATGATTTAAATAGAAATTACAAAAATATGATACCTCATAAATAATATATATATATATATATATCATATATAAATAGTCTTTCCATCATAATGGCCATCATGAGATGTGTTAGGGGAAATATAACAACCATCATTACGTGAGGTAGTTGTTCGCTGTATATAAAAACAATATTTTCATTACCCATTAGATGTAGGTGTGTGTGTATAGGTATAACAAATATAATAAAAAATATTAGTATATTTATGATACCGTTTTTATGCAATAATAGAATAATAATAATATGGGAATTTGTGCATGGAAATTGAATTAGAACGAATGAGAGAAGGTGTTACCTCAAAATCGAGTAACATTTTTTGGTTTATAGGAAAAGAATACTTAGATTATTTCATCCAAATGGAACAATTCTTGGTCTATGGTAGTGGTTTTATGAGATTATATTTATATATTTAAGATAAAGCTATATGGCTTGAGTGGTGTGAGTGAGGAGTAGAGTGCTTTTAAATTTAAAGTTAAGGGGGAGTGTCACTTTTATAAATACAAAAAGTTATCCTCTATTATGGTGGTAAATACTACCTATAGTGCCACAAAAATAGAAAAATAATAGAGTAATGGAAAATAATTTTTGAACAAACCACATACATTGAAAAATATGTTCTTTTTAATTAGTTGGTTCCCTAACATCTATAATTCCCCAACTTTATCATTTCTGTTTTTATTAAAGAATATATTATTGTAATCTAATTAATTTATCCATTATTGATAAATTAATGTGATAATTATATAATATATATATATATATACTGAATAATTAATATTATATGTAATTGTAAATTATTACTCACAAGATGTTTGGAAAATAATTTAACAGTAAGTGCATGTGATGTGCTAAAATTATCCTTGAACTCGGAACATGTTGACAATGTTATTTCATCATATGAGACAATTATTTATTATACAAGATTAATAATCCCATTAATAGAAAAAATTTAATAGTTATTCAAATTTTATAATATTTTTTGGATTATTTGATTGTTTAATTTTTAAATAATTCATTAGGTTTCACTTATAGTAAAATAACAATAATGTCAATTGTAAAATTATTTATTTAATGTCAATTTAAAAATATAAATATTATATTGGAATAAAAATATATAATTTTACATTTCTTTAAAATGATATATTGATATAGAAAATAATGAAAACAATTCAATTAATTAATTTCACATTTTTTATTAATCGTATATTTTATTTTAGTTAATTATTTACTAAATAATCACTAAATTATTGTTTCACTGCAATTTAAATTACCTAAAACATGTATTAAGAAATTTATTATTTATTATGATAAAAATTACCCATATATATTTTAATAGGATATTTATAATAGAAAATATGATGTTTTTGTACATATATAAAAGGATTATAAATGATAAAGGTAATAAATTTTTTCTTTTGGTCATTTCCTCATCCATTTATATAGGGATCCTCTATTTAATAATTTCACTACAAGCCATATATTTTTAACCAATTAGGGACATGGTAAAACTATTAGTAGCTAATATAATTCGGAAAAGTTTCTATGTCATTTTCTTCTATAATATTAAGGTTTAGTCACTTATTAATTTTAATCTCACATTAATCATCATAATTAATTTTAATCGCATTCAATAGTCCTTATGGTCAAAAAAGAAAATTTTAATTCTTAGACAATGAATATCATACTAATTACAATTTTTAATGTGGGGTTTTCAAAATTCTAATCATATAAGTGGTATAATTCAAATTAATTATAATCTCACATATGGGGAGAAATAACATTTTTTAAGATAAGAATTTGATCATTATATTTTTATGTTTTTATATTTAATTTCAAAGTAAAATTGACTCTAATAAACATTATTATATAAATAGATGTAAAATTTATCTAATGTTACTCTATGAAAAACCAAAAATATAATTCATCATTAATAATTATTTATTCAAAATGGTTGTTTGTAACTAAATTACATTAATTTACACTATTCATCAATAAAATTATGTTTCTCAAAAAAAACCCCTAAATTCACCCTATGATAATATTGAAATTATGAATTAAAAAAGAATGTTTATTCCTAAAAATAAAATTCATAAAAGATTCCTAATTTATTATTAAAATATGTTCTCCATTAAAAGGCAGTAATAGTCGGTATTTCTTGTAATGTAAGTAATTTTACTCTTGTATGTGGTGTAAGTATAACATTGTGTATAATGTATGCCAACAAAAATAGATTTATTATAAAAGGAAAATAACTTAATGTATTTGGGTGTCACTTATCTTCTGGTGGCAGGTAGATCATTGATGTTGAGTGACCTAGAGGTAAATATTCTTATAGTAAAGAAGATTTGTTGTGATAGTCTACAAAAGTGTACTAGAGGATTGTTTACTTAGGAAAGGGGAAGTCTCTCGTAAAAAGTTATCTCAGTCATCTACTACCAGTGTGCTACATCAATACACATGTGAGATCAGTTTCCATGATCACTAGTGGAATGTTGATAAGGTAGAAAGATGTGTCATATACCAATGTTATGCATGAACCCATGGATGGTTGATAGTGGTGGATGATCTAGACTAGTATTAGTTGTCTATAGGGAGTTAAATAATTTTTATCATTCAGGTAGTTAGAGTTCCACGAAACATTATTATCGATTCCAGGGACATAGAACATTAGGATAATATTTCTCATATCATCTGGTTTTTGATACATTAAGAATTCAGACTAGATCCTTAGGTAGATGGTTAGGTCAACATTATGGGGTTTGGCGTGCTCTTGGAGGTGGTATGGTTGGACCATTAAATGTTTGAGGAATGATTGATATAGATTTTATAATTTTTAGTGAATTAATTTACATATTATAATTGTATTATTTTATATCTTCTTAGTTTGTATATGTTTATGGAATTAATGGGGAATATATGTGTGGTGATTTTTTTGATCAGCACACTATTAGGATTACAATAGAAGTTATCATGTTATGTTACGAGTGGGATTTCATGGTTGGTAGATACTATTTCCATTAGGTATTTTTTATTGTTGATATAAATTTTTGTCCTAATATACTGTATGGATTGGTTGTTATTGTATCTAGACCAAATAAATTATTACCATCAAATATTACATTTATAATCCATGTCGGTGAAAATTATGTTCTCCATAGTGATTGGGATATCTAAAAATCCGTAAAAGGGAAATTCATCATTGGTTAGGTGACCTCATAGACCAACTTTCATTACATGTTCTTGAATATGGTTATAGAGATAATGATGTATTTTATACTATGTTGGACCATTTTTTAGATTTACTCACTTTGGGTTTCTATAGGTTTCTACCCAAGAGAGATGTGGAGTTTTTTATTGAGTTTTTACATTGAGATGAGATGGAATTGATTTTTCTATATAATATGGCATATGAATATCACTAAAAACTAATGAAACAACTTTAATAATATTTTGGTAAGGAATTTATTATCCACTATACATCACTATGGGGTTCTCTGGTACTGTTTTACATGAAATGGGATGTATCCATGCACTTTTAGATTTATTAAAAAAAGTAAAATTGGATGATACATAATAACAGTTATCACTATCAACATATCAATATTCTTTTTCGACAACATATGAGTGTGTGTGCATTATCAATGATTAATTTAATTTTATGTTATCATTAGCTGGGGGTGAGACCATCTAATATATCGTGGCTGGAATTCGGGAGTAGGTATGATATGTATTAGTTTTTTGTGATGACATGATGGTTGTCAAAGGGTCCAGTAGTATTTATGATAATGATGGAATAAATTCAACCCATTCATGTATCAGTTATTGATATTTTTTATATATAATCTCCAAATTTAAACCCAATCTCATGATTATCATTCCAAACATTATGACATCATATAGATAACACCCAAAGAGAATCATCCATTTTCAAGATATCAAAATAATGTTTTTTGGATTTAATTTTTACATTTCATATTTCCCGTAATCTCTGAATATATATATCCCCATACATAAATTAATTTCAATTTATTGTATCTTGGTGGACCACAATAATGTTTATAATATCAGAAGCATTATGGGTTTAATTGGCTATTATAAAAGGTTAAACAACGACTTTACTCACATGGAACCACCACTTTAAAGTTTCTCCTAGAAGGGTTTCTTATTCAAAAAATCTAAACAATGTAATAAATATATCTAGGAGTTAAAGAATCATCATATTACCACATCAATTTTGATCATTCCTTAGTAGTGTAAGAAGATCACTTGGTTTTTTATGTGTCCTTGTTCAAAATAGTTGTATCCATGATCTAATGTGTTCACATTTGGGTATATCGTTCTAGACATTCGAGGAATCTCGAAGGAAATTACCATACACATCTTCTCAAGTTGGATGAAGTGGAATTTGATTTAATTTTTTTCTAGTATTAATTTTTTGGATAGAGTTTCATTGTATGGAGAACCCATAAAATATTAAAGTATATATTTTCTCAAAATGTTTTGAACCCCCGATAGAGAATATGGGTTATGTATATAAAATAATTTGATTTGGAGTTGGACTATCCATTAGGAAAATAAAACCATCTCTTCGTGGTTCAATCTGAAATCCAAATATATGGGAACACCATGAGTCCAATTTGGGGTGGAAGATTATGGAATTATTTTGAGAGATACATATAGATCATAAGTAGGGGATGGTAAATATTCCCCTTACAACCTTATAAGTTAAATTCATACATATGGTTCTGGTAAACGAGATGCGTTAAATGGATCTAGAATGTAGGGCCTTAAAGGAAATCCTTGAAGGTGGGGAGTCCTCTTCTAGAATGAAAGTCAATGATGATGAGATCATTTATGTATATGTACCAGTTATTACACACATATGTACACAAGAGGATATGTTGTGTCAGTTATATTTCTAGAAATTATATGTTTATCATAGTTTAAGAAAATTGTATTTTGATATTCATATAGAATATTTCTACCCAAGAGTGAATAAAGAGGTTTTATTTTCCATGATGTGGGGCCTCAACTATCATCATTTACGGACTGATCATAAGAGGCCAAATTTTATGCTATTGACATTTATCATTCTAGAAAGGATGTGGGATGATGTCACAATGGAATTCATAGTTGTTATTATAAGGACAACATAGATGAATGACATAATATTGAAAATTTCAATTGGTTTAGAGAGATGTAAAAATTCATACAAATTTATGAATCCATTACCATGGACTAGTTTGGGAACATATTATTAGGGGGATAGTGAAGAATCATGGGGTCTCATTAAATATTATTTAATATGCTGTTCTATGATTCAAAATGTGCTTTTGTAAAGGTTTATTGAATTTCCTTCGTACTACTGTGTTCCTAAATTCAACTTCCCACCCATATTAAGACAAGTAGTCAAAGCTTATAATCTATGACTTAGTGGAAATGTTGATCGAAATTGTGTGTGATTTCGGTGAAACATTGGAAAGGAACTTGTTTCTTGTTGAGTTATCCTACATAAATAGTTAGTAGGAAAATATTCCTTTGGAACCCTATGAGTATCTCTAGGGTTAGTCATGTGGATCCTTATTCATTTCTATGGTTCAAAGAGATTCGTAGTTGTCGGGATTTTGTCTCATGAATTAGAGATCATAGGAAGTTTAGTTGATTCAGAAATCAATTTATTGGGCATAGATTAAGAAGAATTCATATTTTGGTCGATGTTATCAACCTCTTGTGTTTTCATTTGGAAATAATGTTATTATATTGGTTGTTTAATGGATGGTTCATCGTCATATTTGGAATCATGGTATGTTAAAAACTTGGTATATTAAGACATTTTGTTTTCATAAGATTATTGGAAATGTGGAATAATGAATAACTCTTCAATAATAGTTCTGTGGTACGATCAATGTCTCTCATGTATCTAAAATTCGATAACACCACCCCAAATCTTATCAAGTGATCAATTTTGATGATGTAGATATTGTGTTAGATATGTTATTTTTGGAGCATCTGGTTTGTATTTTCGATCAATGTGAAAATATATTGAGGGGTATGAACATTCCCATTGTTCGAGTGTTTTGGAAACATCATAATTTTTTGGACTATATTTGGGAGAGGGAGAAAACCATTTGGGCCTAGTGGCCCTATATTTTCACACCAAAAGATCACTAATTCAGTAGAGTGTGGATTGATGATGATATTTTATATTGTGGAGAGGTTGTATGATCCGTAGCATCTAATAATGAATTTTTCACAGATGCTTCAATATAAAAAAGTATTATGTATTTAATGAAATGTTTTCTAGTTAATATTTGTCGTATTGGTGGTTTTCTGAGAGTTGGTTCATGGAAAAGGAGGAAGGGAAGATATACTAGCGAGGGAAAACAATCATCACATAGTTAGTAGTAACATTGTTCATAAATTGTGCATCCTATAGGGGGAGGGAGATCGGTCGACAATCCTCATAACGGGAATTTAAAAAGAAATGAAAATACGAATGGTTCTATTTCAAACAAAAATTCATGGATTATCTAACTCTACTACATCTAAGGAAACCATGTGAAATGACCCACTCTTGAATAATGGAAGGCTTAATATTGGCACATATATTGGACAATGACTTGACCAAACCCTACAGATCATTAAATATATATAATTTCTAGTCCCCCTACCCACTCTAGAATTAACGGTCATAATATGATTTCAACCCCCATTTCGACGTCAAATAGCTAGGTTTTTTAGTCCATCCTACCAATCCTCTGAGATAAGATTCTCTTTCAATTCCGTAATATTTTGATTGAATTTGGGTGTTATTTAATTACCTAGGGGAGTCTAACACTCCAACATCCATGGTATTCTAGAAAAATGATCTCTATAATTTCATTATATTTTTAATACATTAATCACCCTTTTCCGGAATATTCTTGTTTTGGGTATTTAATGGATGTTTGGGTTTCACTCAAAGGGAATTATTATGTGTTCATTAATCTATGAATATGATGTATTTGTCCAATAATTTATATCACACTATCACAATGTTGGTTAGGTTCATGTGTTTGTGAGAGTGATGATGCTATTTTTTGTTTTCTTTAGTAGTAAATGATTAATTTAGTATCTAAATTATGTGTTTGACCACTCATGATCCCTTTGAGATATTATGAGGATGAATAAAACCATCATATGGGCATCCATGAGGGAGACCACTCCGTTATGCATGGAATATTTAGATTTTTAATGATATATTGATTTGATTATGATATTAAACAGAATGTATATTTTAAAAATCTAGTATCATAGCATGATAGAGTGTTTCACATAATTAAATGAGTTAATAATGTGATGGTATATTAATGGATAAATATGATAACTTGGTAATGGGGATAGGACTCATGGATAAATGATTTTTAAATAAATAAATGGTTTTATTATTTTGAAATGATAAATTTGGATTGTATTGTAATTATTATCATAACGAATAGTGAGATATATTTTAATGTGATTAAATTGAAATATTGTACCCATGTTATTTTTTATATATTAATACAGTTAATATTTATGAGCCTATGAGAATAGGAAAATTAGTTGGTGGGACATTTCACTAATACTCCACTCTCGTTTGTGGGACCACATGATTCTCTTGTTCCACCTATACACAATATTTTTCAGATAATTTAGTAATGATCTTAGACCCAAGGTTATATAAATCTATTTTCATATTGTGGTGTGGATGGTGGGACATGGAACTTGGAATAATAGTAGCATTCAGCATGTAAGACTCCATGTTTTCCAACCTATGACCCTTTGACACGTGTACTAGACAACTACCATTGTCTGATTTAGGATAGATCAAAAATGCCTAAAAAAATAGCTAATAATAAATTTAATTGTTCTAATAATTGTTAAATTATGTATCCTATTTTAGAGTGTGGTTATCATTATTATTTGTACTTCATAATAAATTATATTAGACTTGATATATTGTAGACACTATTTGTTGTGTCCTATATAATTTACTCACACAATTCACGGGCCACCATTGGGTACCCGAGCAGAATTCAGGGATTTAGTTCCGGAAAATAGAAGAGGACCTATGTTTTAGAGTTTGTTTGGGGATTACATATGTTCAGGGATGAGGTGACCAAACCTAATGTCATGAATCATTTCGGACATTCTTCATCATGTTTTAATTTTAGGTTTTCTTATACACATTGAACCGTATGACTTGACATTCCATAGTTTCTGAATTGTTGTTGGAATATACCATAAATTGGAGAATTATTGTGGTCAGACATGATTATCTATTTTGTTATTTCAATTATTTTTTATTCTACTTGTTTTGGATTACTCTTTTAAAGAGTGTAAATATCATCAAGTTCTATGTTATGTCCTAGACACTAGATAGAATCCTCTAATATAGTGAAACGTGTGTCTGAGGTCACCAAATGAACAGGTCTAGGAACTGATTAGTGGGTCCTAGCCTGAGACACTATTATAACCCTCTAAAATCAAAAAATAATCATTGGAGGGATTTTTTACTTGTCCAAACGAAAAAATCATTAGTAAATTCATATTGATATAATGATTATCTATTCTTCTATCTCTCGGGTTCATTAAGGTACCATTGAAATATATATCCTATATATTTTGAATGATGTGATTGAATAAAAAATCGTAATTTTAGAGATATGTGAACAATAGATATCTCTATAGGGTGGGTTCACTATGTTGAAATTTCATGACATATACTCTTTAGTGACCTATTGATATAGGATATATGTGTCACCTATTTTAGGATACCCACCCATCATAGCATACATCATGTCAATATTTTTTTATTGATGATTTATTTGAGTGGGTAAACACCAGAGACCAGGTCATAATTATTATGTTATAGGTATTTTCTTAGATAATTCACCATAAAAATTATTAAAATTAAATTATTCTTGATCTTTATGTTTCTAGTCATTTTATCTATCATTTTATTTCTAAAGTAATGGATGTTTTTATATTTTACTTCTCATTTATATAAGATATAAGGCTATTGAGAGATAGATCTAATGATTTTACATATAGGATGCATGTATTTACTTATTTGAAAACCATTATAAAAAATGGGTTTTAGATATACTTTATGAGATCAAGGAAATATTCCAGATAATATTCATCAGAAAAATAGGTGAACCCCTTATTCATAAAAATTACTATTGTTTAGAAGTTTTTGGATAGTTTATTATGAAATTTATGATATATTCTAAAAATAATTTATCCCCTAGTCAATTTGAGATTATGAGGAGGAGGCACTTGAAGGATTACCCTAGTGTTATCAAGATAATCTACAATACAATTATTATGTATATTGAATATACAAAATTTAATAAATGTTACAGATAAATCACTTTTTAAAAGGGTTTCACATTAGTTTATTCTATTTTAACTTATTGAAAATGGTTTGAATACTAATAATATGACCATAAAACTCTTGATACATGGCCATACAGTAATTACCATATCACTCCACTATATTCACTACTATTGGAATGAAGGTACAGTGTATGACACATTGATTTAAAGTACATGTGTTCTTTATGAGAAAGAGAGTCACATTGTGATATTATACCAGTTGGGGTACCTTGATAGAATTGTAATATTTTCTTTCAATGTCTATTTACATCATTTTATATAATGATTAATCAACCATGAAATAGAGAAATGTAATATCAACCATCCCATAAATCAGTAATTTAATGACCGTGACTATAAATCATCATTTGAGAAACACTAATTGAGATATATAAATTCATTGAAAACACTGATATTCACATGATTCTTCTTTATTAAGATAATACTAGTGAGGCATTTTGGTCATCAAACTTCCTAGAGAAATTTTTCATTAATGATCATATCAACACACACATCCCACTTGGGATTGTGGACTATATTATTTCAACTATCTTCCTATTCTAATATCCTAGTGGCCAACTAGAAATCCCAAATTATGGGTAGACAGAATAGAATCCAATTTGAATGTTTTAATAAAATTCTTGCAAAAGAGAACCCCATAATATTTTAGTAAGAACATATACATATCATATTCCTTGAGGGACACTAAGGTGTTGATCATCATGGGTCATGATTCTTCCTCTATAATCATATTCACATGGTTGAGCTCATTAATAATGTTCAATACACCCTCAAACAATTTTTTTATGGAATCTATGAGTTCATCAAAATATTACTTTTATTCCAAGATACTAAATGAATATAATGGATCAGGGGGGGTTTTGTGATTTTTAAGACAATATTTGGATATTTTTACCTCTCATGATGGAGGATGGGTATTTTCGTTGACAATAAGTTGTTAATGTTTAGAAATATTCAATTGGGGAATGAAAAATATTTTCCCTTTCCTCCTCACTGTCATTCGGAGAATATGATTCACATGAATCCTAAGATTATCTATATGGTGTATGGGTATTTTTCGGTTTCATTCATGATTATGTGTTATCATTATATAAGTATACATGTTCTATATTAGCACAAATAATTCATTATATTTCATCAATAATGCATTTATTTATTAAGATTTGAAATCATAGGAATAGAATATTTAGTGTCAATGAGGACCACCTCCATAAATAAACAAATTTACTATACTCATTAACATTTTACAATTATTGGGCCACACTATACACCCTTTTATGATTCAAAAATGTTATAACCATCTTCAAAAAAAAAATTAATAAAAGTATAATAATGTGGTTATATAAAAAACTATGTTGGGATAAAACTCATTAATATTTAATCATGGCTTATATCATTATCATATGAGATAATTTAATTATTTAAAAATTTATACTATTAAAATGAACATGGGATTAAAACAGTTATGTATAATAATGATGGAAGGACATGTACTATAAAATAAACAAACATCAACCATGGAAAAAGTGTGTCAAATCATGGAACCTCTAAAATTATCCATTTAGATAATTCATAGGAATATAACAATGAAATATAGATTAATAAAAAATAGGGAACTATAATATTGAAAACTCATCTACCTATATGGGGTCCATGATTAGTATAGTGAGCCTAGACAATTTATCATAGTTTCATGTAAATTCATGAAAAAATATATATTTCTTATTGGGTTTATTATAAATATTGTTAACCTAGAGAATCATCATTTGATTAACATTCAATTTTCTGAACCTATCTATCCAATATCAATTTAAAATTCAATATTAATATCTCATGATATATAAAACCATAACCAATCCATTTAAGGTATATATTTGAACAAGAAATTCCTAATAATAATCATTCATACTTATATTTTTCATGAACACACTAATATTATAATCATTTCCTAATATTCCATAGAAATTTGATGATCTTTATTAAAAACATTCCTATAACTTTATAATTATCCTCCATATAATTTAGTTCAATAATGGATAAAAAATATCCCCTCTTGGTAATAATGTTTTTTAAGGATGTTAAAGTATAATAAAATAAACTTTTAATGATTTTTGGATAAATCCATTGAAAAATAAGAGAAAAAATCCCTTTATAATGGTTTGAAAAATATTTACAAATGGTTCGTTTGAAATGAACTTCTGTGGGATATATAATATTTTTTAAATATTTCGTAAAAAGGGTTTTATAAAAAATCCATTATTGATATATTCATTTATAAACCTTCTTCAATAATAAAAATAATACCCTTATGTTTATCTTCATAAAATAGAATCAATTAATATACTTTTTGAAATATAGAATTTCATTTTATAATAACACTTTTTCATATTGAAATATATATATATATATATATCTATTTATTTTAAAATTGATATGAATTAAAATCAATTGGAAAACAATAATGAAGTCTTGAAATAGATGTTATGTAATGAATAATTCTCATAATGGTAAAGGTAATCTTAAATTATTTTTTCTAAAATGTTTATAAAATAGGAATAATAGATCAAGTTACAAATTAAATTCAAATAATATTTTCAAAAAGGTTATGTAAACACATTTACATTTAAAATATATTTTAAATAATGAATCATTTAAAAGTATTTAAATGATATCATGATGAACATTTTTTGAAAAATAAAACATATGATAATGAAATATATATTTATTAATAAGTTTAAATGCATTTTTTGAAAATAAACTTGTAAATTGAAATGAAAATACTTTTTGATGATCAATGATATGTGAAATATAATTTTTACAATATATATTACAAAATTTATAGTGTCCCGATATTTCTAAATGTGTTTTTACATGTTTATTACCATAAAAATTAATTAATTACAACCAAAACATCATGCATCCTATTGTCTTCAGAATTCTTGGATCATAATATATAAAAAAGAGACTAAAGAAACCATAATATATTATTATCAATAATGATATTATAAATACATTAATGACCCAAAACTAAATAGGATTGCAAGAAGAATAAATTGTATTATTGTGGGTTTTATTTGATATTTATTATCATTTGATGTTCTATTTTAATTTTCATCATGGAACTAGAATGAATTTCTAATGAATTCATGAGAGTTTATGGAGGTGTCCAGGGCATTCATATAGTTCAAATTTATATTTTGTTTGAAAAAAAGTTGGCTTTGATAGTTTTTAAAAACCATTCACCTGATTCCCCATTGCTAATACTAATCATGTGGAGTTATTATGAGGTAATAAAGGGATAATCGTTCCCCTAAATATGCCACCATGGATGCACGTCAATGCCTGAGGACCTAAATTGTTTACCATAGGCCAAATCCTGGGTCAATGAACATTTCTTCTAACTATTTCCCTTGATCGTAAAGGGGGTATGTGGACATTGAATAAAACACCAATGGTGAAAAGTGGGGAAAATAATGCACTGTAATGTTTTTGGGTAAAATTATTTATTTTCCACTTAATACGTAATATGATAAATCCAAATTTCTTATTTCTTTTATTGAGTGCATCTTTGTCCCATTTTAAGTTCTCATCATGTTTAAAACTAGTCTTTGATCTGATTCCACTATATGATATCTGATGCGAGATTTGTTTTTCTCATTGGATCCATGTTTGTGAGTTCATCATTTTACATAGCCCTTTAATTGTTTCTTTATATTGAAATATTTATTTTGGATCAGGGTGATATGCCATATTCCCTGTGTGTTTATCAATTAGTCTATTTTCATCCAATTCTAGTTGAGTTAGGATCTGATAGTAGATGTGTGTTCAATCATGATCATGAGGTTAGTTTTTTATATATTTTCATGTAATATCAAGTTGTTTTATAGATTTTTGCTGATGTTATGCATTCTACAATTTAGTGGTGTTTCTCCTAAAATATTTTAAATTATTTTATAAATTATTGGAAATTTTATAGGTTTCCAACATAGTATTCTGATATGATTTTAGAGTATCAACCACATCTCAGAACACCGTGTAAGAGAGTTTGTGAATTTTTGTTTTGGTGTACCACATTGTATGTTGAGTGTGGGAGATCGCCATATTATAGGGAGTTATAATGAAATAAATTAATTTTTAGCATATTATTTATACCTCCTTTTGGATGAGATTTTATGTTATTAAAATTGTTACATTGATTAAGTTATAAATTTTCCATTATTTTACTGAACTCATGGTTTCTAAATGATTATGAAATGAATTAATGAAATTATTAGGATTAAATTGAATTTAATAGACATTCATACTCCACTTATCTGGACTAAATTGAAATAGATATACATTTCAACTCCATTGATTCGAAATTATATTAAAATAAAAGAAAATTTTTAGTCCACTTAATCGAAACTACAACCAATTCCATTAAAATGTATACTACATGGATTCTGAATTATATTTAATTCAATGGAAATTTATTCCCCATGGATGTTGTTTTAGGGGTTCCCTCAGATATTACTACTCATTGGATATGTCCACTAGGTAATATTTGTGGCTACTTGACATAGGATATCATGGATAGCTTGGTAATTTATAACATCAGTCCTAGACATGGGGTTTTACAGTAGATTATATGGAATATTCCAATATGTTTGTTTACCTTGTTTAAAAAATTATCCAATGATTTCAATTTCTTGATTATTGTAGAACATTGTTTAAGGGTTATTTTTTATTAATGATATGATAGATATTATCACATCTTTTATTCATTTATATTACTCTTACATGTTCCAAACTGCTTCTACATGTACACAAATACTTTACATGATATATAAATTATTATTTTTTTGACTACTGAGTGTCATATCACACCTTTTTTGGACTATCGTTGCGTATGTAGACAAAAAACCTGGAAGTAAGTGGGGACCAAGGAATGCTCAAACTTACCAATGCTCGATTAAGTATTCATATGAGAATTGAATAAGAGGAAAAATCTATTCCCATAATGGTAGCTGGAGATAGTTAATTTTTTCCTTTTTTCACTTTTTATATATGTATTATACAAGATATATGTTTTCATTTATTTTCTACCAATTTTTAAAGGGACATGACTGACATCGATTTTTTTATGATACTTCTGTTGGCCCATTTATTACAATATTCATTAGAATGATATATTCTATACATTTATATAACATGAATCAACTAATGATTATTGATATTTAAAAACTTTGATATACATTAATTGTTAGGGTAAAACCACACAAATAATCAAATTAATACATATTTTTCTAGTTGTTATCCTACTGTGTATAAGTATACACAAACTAGGCCATGAGACACATAGGATTGGGGATCCATTTAGTTTGACTCATTTTGGGATATTACAGCAATGAATCATTGCATTTTATTTTCTAGTCTTTTCTTCCATTAATATTATGATTTAAGGATAGCTATATAGTAGTGTGTCTAAATTCTCTAATGGGATGTGTGTGGGAGTTTCTATAACATATATATCAAAAATCCAAATTTCATGGGATAATATATTATGTTATAAATTTTGCTTATTATAAAGGATTTGATTCCACTATTGGGTGACACACGTGATATGTGATTTTATTATTTATATAATTGAAGAGGTTCATTTTACCCTTATCTTGATTTTTAATGGTTGTGTGAACCATGAATCACTTTAGGAAACCTAATAGATTCACATTACATCATATTTCATGAAACATATGATTAATTAATTTACCATATGACATTACTATGTGTTCCTTATGTGAAATAAATGTAATTTTACCAACATATATTTAATAATACTGAGAACACATAATTCATAATTAATGATACTTCCATAATCAAAACTGCATTTTCCAACATATGCTAAAATAAAAAAACCTAAGCAGCTAGTTATGCCACATTGACTAAGGGAACATTGGTCACATGGGCTGGAACATATTATGATTGGGATTAATAGTAAATCACACGTTTATTTATAAGGCATATGGGACCTTATAAATTGGATATAAAAATTTATATAATATAACCATTTCAGGTCATTATTATATAAATGAAAATGAATTTAAATGAGTCTAAATTATGAAATCAAAAATTTTCAATTAAATTTAATTTTAAATTTAAATAGAAATGGTGCTTTATCTATAAATTGTAATTATAAGTCCATATATTGTGGCCCTTGTGATGATATAGTGTCAGTGAACATGACCTAACCATAATAGTGGCTATTTGGTAGTATCTATGTTGTCCTTTATGATTGATCCTATTACCATTTCATTTTTTTATGAGTAGGTAGTGGGGTGAGTCTTTTTTATAAGGAATTTTTATATACTATGTATATATATATATATGATAAGGTTGCTATGAACCATTTTATGAGACATGAATTTGGAATTTTAGTATATATTCCACCACAATGACATCTAGTCTTACACTAGGGGTGTTTCAAAGACCATGATTAGGTTGTGGGGGGCCTTGAAACACGAGAAGAACCTAATTTAGTTCCATATGTGGAAAAACAAATTTTTTTAATGGGTTTTAATTCACCATTAAATTATAGTTACATGTGATTGATGGTGAACTTTATCGGAGCCCTATGGCCTTCCACATCAATTGAGTAGATGAGTATGTGTTCTTATTGTAGCCTATTCCCACTTATCTGGGGGATGTCGGTCCAAAAGAAGATGTTCTATCGGTTCATACATTAATATAAATACCCAATAACTTGTATACTCATCTAGAGTAGAGATTCATGCCTGTAACATATATTCTTCGGTGATTCCCTAATGGCATGTGTGATATTATGGAAAAGAATGATACACCTCATGATATGGTTTGGAGGGTTTTCCAATCCTTTTTTAAGATGACTTATTTACAGAGATCCTGATAAAAAGATTGTCCAATGACTTATCCAGTCCAGAGTAGGGATCTAATACCTTTATGGGGTATTCAACTATCCTTACAAATATTTAGTGCTTTTAACCAGTGTGTATTTTTGGTGATCCTTCTAGGGAAATATTCCCTGAGGAAGTTCTCAATAATTTAATACCAAAACTGTGAAAGTGTTTGGATTGTCTTCTATTTTGTGATTGTGAATCCAGAACTTATTAATGAATGGAATTTGAGGGAAAATAGAGTCCTAGAGCATAGTATTGATTCTTTTGAACCTATTAGTTCAATAAAATGTTGCATGAAGAACTATTTTGAGATTTCTTAGGAGGGGACTAATATCTAGAGTGTGATTTCAATCAACATTTGAGTAGGTTTGGATACATGAGGAGTAACTGTGATAGAGACACATTCAAGTGATTTGCATGTGAAAGGGTCAGAAATCTATAACACTTTTTTTCCAAACCACCACTCCAATGATCATTTGATGGGGGTCTACACCGACTATATATTTAACATATGGATACAAAACTCCGTGATGGTTTGAGATATGGATTATTATTAGTTATTCGGACCTAGGAGGAGGTCATGGATGTGGGATATAGAAACTAGTTTCACCTTGAATGTAGATTGTGCATTATTAGAGTAGTCAAGTTATTTCATAGGGGCATGATTCCATCTGGATATATTTAGTGAATCATATACCTAAGAACCATATAACAAGGTGATATACAGTGAGATACATGATATTAGAAGAATCTATAGTAGTATCATCTCGTTTTTTTATTTCTCCTAATACCTTCATATTTGTACCAATTTTTGAGATCCTCATGATAATTTTTTAATTTATGGTGGTGTTATTGTTCATGATACTCTATTAGGTATCACATTTGGCATGATATTATAGTGTAGGAAGTTCTTCCTTGATGTTCATGGGTGTCACATATTGTGGGATATATTTTTCCATGCGATGACCGGGTTTGGCATCGTACAAAGATGTACGGATTTGTTCCTTATTTTTTATCTAACCATCTATTACTAAATATTGAATTTCACATCATTAGATGGAGGGGTGTTTTATTTATAAGATTGAATGGGATACCATGGCATGTAGAGGTACACCTGAGTATTGTTGGCTTGACACCATGAAATCATGTATTTCTAGTTTATATCTAGATGATCAGGGAATCTGATAGGATAAATTCCATTTAGTTGTAGACTGAGTTAAGGAAATATCCCCAAATAATATTTCTATTTAACATCATGAATGTGAGGGGTAATCATACATCTTGATTCTTCTGGGAGATGAACTAGTATTCCTTCCTATCAAAAGGATAAAAACAACAATGTTATAAGAGCTTAAGAGTCATCTATAGGATATAGAAAAAAGGGTTTTATATGACCCAATACTTCTATGTGCTATTTACTATTATTATTTTTTGAAACATTCATATTTAACCCTTAAGATATGTGTGTGATATCAAATATTGAACCAGTTTCATGTTAAAAAAATTCATCTATTTCCTTTGTAATATTATGTCTTTGATCAGCTCTAAGGTACATGAATTTTGAAAAAAAAATATAATTTTAGGTATTGTAATCACCATGAAAATGTTAAACCTTCACAAAACCACATATATATATATATCATGTATGTTCTATATGGGTTCTTTGGTTTTTGTCATTTGATATCACAAATCCACAAAAACACTCTATGTAACAGATGAAATGGGTTTTCCATTGACATTTATATTCAATTTTTGTGGTATTCATGGACAATATCATGTTATATTTTCATAATCAACCTGATAATTTCATACAACATTATTTGACTTTGTATATTTTATATATTATCATTTATATGATATTCTCAGAAAGGAACACTTTTGGATGAATAATATTCTCTTCCTTTGTCATATAATCATAGGAACTAGAGTATATGTCGACTTTTAAAATGTGAGAGTGGTAGTTTTAGAGGATAAACACAATAAAGTATTTGAAATATTATGTTTATTTATACTAGGCATGTAAAGACCCGTAATTTTCAAGGAAATTTTTTTCATAATTTTATTTGGAATTTTAGAAGAACACAGTTTTTGACGGAACGTGATTCCGAGGCCCAGTGTAGCCGGAATCATTTTTCGAAGTTTGGCTCTGGTACGTTCAGTGAACGAACGAGCGGGTTTTTTCTTACTTCTGAACCGGTGCTCGGAATAGAATTCTTAGGGCACTGATGGAATCACAACACCGGTATTTTCTTAGAAACGCCTCTTCCAGAGTTGCGTTTGCTCGGGTGTGGTTTTTTTTATTTTTGGGGTTAAGTGAAGAAAATAAAATAAAGTGGTGTGACAACTTTATTTTATTTCACATAAAGCCACTTAAAGCCACTTAAAGCTACTTAAGCTAAGTTGAAGCGGATAGGGTGGAACCCAAAAATATCCTACCCTCATGGTAGGATATTTGTGAGGTGGGTCCCGCATAAGCCCCACCGTTTCTTTTCTTCTAAGTAACGCACCCGCGAAAACTCCTCTTTAATGAAAGTCAACTGGTGCGTTTTTTTTAATTCTTAACGCCCATTTTAATTGGACAGTTAAGCCATTACCATTAATTCACCGAATTAATGGTTCGTTTATTAACTTGTTTTTTTTTTCAAATTGTTGGAAATTAATAAAATAAGACCAACATACTTTCTTCTTCGGTGCGAATGGTTGAGAGGATTTGGAGAAACTGTATCTTCATCCTCCTTCGCGAAGAATGTGAAGAACGCGAAGAACACCGGCCTTTGACGAAAGGTGACGAAGAACACCGAACCCTCAGTGATCGACGACGCGATGCTGTGTACTGCGACGCCGACAATTCTCCTCCCTCGACATTCTTCTGCGACGATCCTTCCCTGTGAAAAATCTTCAATCAACTGCTTGAGGTAGGATATTTCATATCTTTTAAATTTCCTTATTGGATTTTATCAATAACATGGATTTAATTCATGAAATAAAATCTATGTGTTTTCTTTATCCCTCGTAGATCGTTGACACGACGCCGTATACCGCGACGACATGACGCCCTTCCACGACGCGACGATCCTCTTCTTCCGCGACGGTCAATTCCGCGAAGAACTCTCGTCTGATGACAACTACGAGGTTGGGGTTTTATTTGAGAATAATATTTATTCCCATGGTTGTTTCCTTCTAAAACAAAGAACCCAGATCAAAGTTCAATTTTAATTTATTAAAATTGTTCCTTGTTATGTTTTCATGTGTTGATTATTATTCCCAATTGTTATCACATAACGCGGAGGGTGCAGGCCAAACAAACAAGTCCCGACAACCCTCCGTAGTTTTTCGTTGATGCGTGGGTTAATGGTGTTAACGAAATGGGATCTAAATGTCGATTGGAGGCCTTCGAAGAAAAGTTTGGATCTCGGGAGAGCCGTAGGCGCAAACCACAGGCAAAACGGACCACCGGAGCGCGTCCTGTGGTCCGCGGAAGTTCCCGCTGGCGCGCCACGCTGGCCTGGGGCACCTGGCGTGCCGCTGGGAAGACCCACCGCAGCTGAAGCCATGGCAGCGAGAGCTGGTCCCGCGGCTGCTCCGGACGGCGGGGAAGGGACGCGGCCTTGCTCCGCGTCTGGTGGCACGGAGCGGCCCCCGCGCGAGGGTCGTGGCTCCTTTGGCGCGGCCGCTCGGCCAGCGCCGAGGCGCCCAAACCGGCCAGCCGGGTCGCGCCCAAGCCGGGCTGGGCCGGGTCGCGCCGGCTGGGCCGGGTCACACCTAGATGGGTCGGACCCAGACCCGGGTCGGGTCCACCCGGTTCGGGCCGACCTAGGGGGCGTTGGGCCGGGTCGGTCAGGGCCCAGACCCCCCCATTTTCAGACATTTCCAGTCTTTTGCCCGTATCATGAGATACGGGCCTCCGATCGACGCACTGTCAGCGGCGATGCGATCCTTGGATCGAGACAGAAGTTCTTGTATATTACACTCATGGTTTTGGAATACTTTTGGTTCGGCCAGGTTTGTTCGTACATGAAACCAACCAGGCCCTCAGAACGGAAACACTTATAACTTGAGCTACGGACGTCCGATTGATGTACCGTCAACTTTTTTGGATTCCTCTATGTGAGGCGGATCTTTTGGAATACTTCGCCTGAGGTTTAGATGCAGGTGACGTACAGTTAGGTTGGTTTTTTATTAAAAATCAACTGGGCCCCTGGGACGAAAAAGCCAATAACTCTCAGACTGGGCGTCCGATTGACTCGCCATCTGCGACGTTGAGTTCCTGTTGATGATACCGAAAATTTGATTTCATCAACTCTGGACTATGTGCTAGTTCATGTATAAGCCTCTCGGCTCATGGAGCGGACCCTCCCGAACGAGGTTTCTATGTGCCGGAACCCTAGTGCTGGCTGCGACTGCGACGACGACGACGACGACTGTGCAGAGATCCTTAGTGGATTCGGCGACGACTGCAGCACTCAGCGATCCTTTGTGGATCAATGCTACTGATATTGTGTGGGTCCGATCCTGTGTGGGTCAGTGCTCAGTGGTCCTGTGTGGGCCAGCGCCTATAGATCCAGTGTGGGTCCGATCATGTGTGGGTCTTTGTGGGGGTTAGTTACCTATCGATCTGGTGTGGGTCAGATCCTTTATGGGTCATTGCGGGGGTTAGTTACCTATTGATCCTTTGTGGGTAAGATCCTTTATGGGTCATTGCGGGGTTTAGTACCTATCGATCCTTTGTCGGTCTGATGGCTTAGATGATTCGGTGGCAATATCTGATCATCTTTATCGTCATACAAAGAAGTATTCCTGTGTGAACTGAATCCTGTTTTTCTTTCCTATGTGGATTGTGTTATGCTATTCTGTGTGGATTTATGTTTTTCTTTCCTGTGTGTACTGGGTTGTACTTGAGCTTGGATGTTGGAGCCGAACGAGAATTGATGACTTAGGTATATGTATGAGCATATACGTAAGAGGTGTCGGATGTTACTTCGTGATTGTATCTTTCCATTGTGGATTATCCTTTTTGGATTCTGGGAGACCTTCGGGGGTCTCGTGGTCCCTACTGATTAGATTATACTCACCCCTGCACTGGATATGCCCGCACTACGTTGTGTTGGTTGTAGACGATGGACAACGCTGATCATGGTTGAGGCTTGCGGAGCAGGACGGTGCCAGGAGGTGGACCATTGGGCGGGACATACTCAGAGCGATCGGCTGGACCCCAGAAGTAGTGGAGGCTATCTGTACCCAACCTTCAGGTGGGACTTCCAGTGGACAGCTCGGCGTTGCGGCTTTACTTTATAGTTGCTGTTTTCCCTTCCAGTTGTACTTTAGTTTCAGTTTGGGTTTGTATACTGGCCCACTTACTTTTCCGCACTTACTTTTGTACTCAGTTTTTACTTAGTATTTTACTTCTACTGCTTTCTTGCTCTGTGGTGTTTGTTTACTTTACAAAGGCAATGCTTTCCATTTTTAGCGGGATTTACGCCTTAGTGCTAGTTTCCAGCCCCTGGCCTATGGAAGGCGGGCTTGGGGTAGTCACGGCATGGGCCCCGAGGACGGGTCATGAGAAATTCGTATCATAGGAGTTCGGTTCTACCACAGAACTTGGGACTCTGATCTTTTTCTATGTGAAGCAATAGTTTTTAGCGTATTGGGTGTGGTTATTAGTTCATGGAGTCCAGTGTTGGTGCGGCGGCCGACGTATCCGTACACCAGGACCCTGACTTCTGATTTCTGACTTAATGCCCGAAAATATTGATTGCATGTGTGTTTCAAGTTTTCTTTGTGATTACTTTGTGTCAGCTCACTAGGTATACTGTTCTGACCGTGACGCCTGAGTTTCCTTTTCAGGATGGCCCCACGACAGCAGCCAGCTGGGGTTCCGAGAGTTGAGCGTGACGATAGCCCACCGATCGACGAGGCCTCGGTACATGGCCCTTTGATAGCTGAGGCACTGGAGGTACCTCTACCCGCCAAGCCACTGATGCTTCTAGCCCCAGATCCAGATGATGCGCGTCACCATAGTGCACTGCATGAGTTCCAACGCCAGCGACCATCTAGGTTCCGTGGGGAGACAGACCCCCAAGCAGCCGAGGACTGGATGGAGGCAGTGGTATGAGTTTTCCGGTCAGTGAGGACACCATCAGACCTCATGGTAATCCAGGCAGGGGAGGCCTACGACCACGACACGCCCGAGATGATTCTAGGTACTATCTGTGTCTATTCCAACCTTGTTGTAGTTCTTATAGACATAGTAGTGAGTCAACCTTTCATAACTGCTGCCCTTGTTCGGAGCTCGGAGATTCCGACAGAGCCGTTGGCTCGATCCTTACGGCTAGAGACTCCTACAGGAGCAGACTCGAGATTACGCACTGGTGCCGGCAGTGTGAGCTTACTCTAGGAGGCGAGAGATTCAGCTGGGATCTTCTTGTAGTGGCGTCGAGGCCTTACGACGTCATCTTGGGCATGGATTGGTTATCTACCGTCCATGCTCAGATCGACTGTATTAGGCGCAAGGTGTGATGTGTATGCACCGACGGGAGCAGGTTCATCTTCACCGACGAGAAGGGATCCTTCACAGCACAGGATGGACATCCACATAGGAGAGGACAACCCATCACTCATCAGTTGGATAGTCTCATCCTAAGAGCAGTTGACATGAGAAGTCCTGGTTTTCCTGTAGTGGTGGATCAGTATGCGGACGTCTTTCACGATGACGTTCCAGGACTACCTCCTCGCATAGAGGTAGACTTTTATATTGACCTATACCCCAGGATATCCCCGATATCGACTCCATCATACCAGATGTCCCCCGATGAGCTTCGAGAGCTACGGGTACAGTTGGAGGACTTGCAGTGCAAGGGATTCATCCGACCCAGTGTTTCACCCTGGGCTTCCCTGATATTTTTTGCCAAGTAGGCGGACGGGAGCTTGCGACTTTGTTTCTACTATCGTCGCCTGAACCAAGTGATAGTTAGGAACAACTATCTGCTACCGAGGATTGATGACCTCTTCGATCAGCTTAAGGGAGCAAGGTGGTTCTCTAAGATAGACCTCAGGTCAAGCTATCATCAGTTCGGAGTTCGGGACGAGGACATGCAGAAGACGACCTTCAGATGTCGGTATGGCCACTAAGAGTTCTTGGTTATGCCATTCGGCATAACCAATGCTCCAACGGTGTTCATGGGCCTCATGAACAGGATCTTTCAGCCATACCTTGATCGATTTGTCATGGTCTTCATCGACGACATTTTGATATTCTTGATGACTGAGGAGGAGCACGCCTACCACTTGCAAGTTGTACTGAACACTCTCTGAGAGAACCAGCTTTATGGAAAGCTCTCGAAGTGTCAGTTTTGGATACACGAGGTCCACTTCTTGGGGCACGTCATCTCTGAGGTGGGTGTTGCGGTGGATCCTATGAAGATCGAGGCAGTGCTAGATTGGGAGCCAGCCAGGAGCGTGACGGAGGTGCGGAGATTCTTGGGACTAGCTGGATACTACCGGGGATTGGTGCCTGACTTCTCCAGAGTTGTGGCACCACTCTCAGCTCTTACGAAGAAGGGGAAACACATTGTGTGGTCAGACAGTTGTCAGTAGTTCTTCCAGGAGCTGAGACATAGACTGACCAGTGCCCCTGTCTCGAGTTTGCCTGAGAAGGGAGTAGGGTACGTCGTCTACTGCGATGCATCAGGGACTGGACTCGGATGTGTCCTGACATAGGACCAGGTAGTGGTCTTTGCTCTGAAGACATGGCAACACTATCTGATGGGTGACCGCTTTATAGTCTTTTCTGACCATCAGAGTCTAAGGTACATCTTCTCTCAGAATGACCTGAACCTGAGATAGTGGCGATGGCTCGAGATCCTCCAGGACAATGACTTTGAGATAGTCTATAATCCTGGGAAGGGGAACATGGTAGTCGATGCTCTCAGCAGGAGGACGGACATTCAACTACTTGATTAGGCGACAGATCAGCTAGCCGCCTTGCGGATATCCTTCGTGGATAGAGATGGAGCAGCCTTCCTTCAATTTCTCACAGTCTCTCCTCCACTTCGACAGTGGGTCAGAGAGGCACAGCGTGGGGACACTGACTGTGAGACGCGGCCTGCACAAATATTCTTAGGACAGGAACCTGATGGTTTCTCCTTTGGTGCAGAGCACAGCGTCCTTCTCAGAGGACGTAGCTTGGTACCAGTTGCTTTACGGGAGGAGGTGCTGAAAGAGTTTGAAACTTATCCTTTGGCAGTACATCCTGGAGTGGCGAAGATGTACCAGGATCTCAGACGACAGCACTGGTGGCCGGGCATGAATAAGGCTGTGGCAAAGTTCGTTTCTCGATGCCTCACCTGCCATCAGGTGAAGGCAGAGCACCAGGTACCAGCAAGTTTGGTGCAACCCTTGGAGGTCCCGGAATGGAAGTGGGACGGGATATCTATGGACTTCATGACTGTACTTCCACGCACTTCTAGAGGTCACGACTCCATTTGGGTGATTGTCGACCGACTCACCAGGTCGGCTCACTTCTTACCCATCAGAGAGCTGGGCTCAATGGAGAGCTTGGGACGTCTCTACGTTCAGGAGATTGTACAGCTTCACGGTGTGCCATCATCTATCGTCTCTGATCGAGATTCTCGGTTTACTTCCCGGCACTGGAAGGGGTTGCAGGAGGAGTTCGGGATGCAACTACATCTGAGCACCGCCTTTCACCCTCTAACAGATGGTCAGACGAAGATGACCATTCAGACTCTCGAGGAAATTCTCCGCGCATGTGTCCTCGACTTTGGTCGCAGCTGGGAGGACCACCTACCCTTGGTGGAGTTTGCGTACAAAAATAGATACCACTCCACCATCGGGATGGCACCGTATGAGGCTTTGTACGGCCGACCGTGCAGATTTCCTTTGTGCTGGACAGACCCTGGGGAGTCAGCACTTGTAGAACCATAGATGGTCCGGGCCATGACAGAGAAGGTCCAAGTTATCCAGGAGCGGATGAGGATAGCTCAGAGCTGACAAAAGTCTTATGCTGACAGGAGGCGGAGGCCACTAGAGTTCGAGGTTGGAAACCATGTCTTCTTATGTGTCTCACCTCGATGTGGTTTATGGTGATTTGGCCGAGGAGGTAAGTTGTCTCCAAGCTTCATCGGACCATTCCAGGTCCTCATCAAGATTAGCGAGGTGGCCTATCGCCTGGCTCTACCACCTCAGTTGCACCGGGTTCATGACATCTTCCACGTAACTCAGCTGAGGAGATACATGCACGACCCGACGCATATCATTGACCATGGGAAGCTAGACGTTGATGATGGGGAGACTTTTGCGGAGGTCCCAATGGAGATCGAGGATCGACAGGAGCAGGTCCTATGTAGAGGGTCGATTCCTCTAGCGTGCATTAGATGCCAGCATGGGAACCTCTAGGAGAGCACTTGGGAGCGGGAGGCTCAGATGCGTGCTCAGTACCCGCATTTATTTCCCTAGTTTATGATGTATCTTTATGGAGACGTAAGTCCCTAAGGTGGAAGTGATGTAATGACCCTTAAATTTCAGGGAAATTTATTTCTTAATTTTCTTTGGAATTTTACAAGAGCGCAGTTTCTGACGGCACGTGATTCCGAGGCCCGGTGTTCCTGGAATCATTTTCCAAAGTTTGGCTCAGGTACGTTCAATGAACGAACGAGTGGGTTTTTCTAACTTTTGAACTGGTGCTCGGAATCGAATTCTGAGGGCAACGATGGAATTGCAGCGCCGGTATTTTCTTAGAAATGCCTCTTCCGGAGTTGTGTTTTCTCGAGTGTGGGTTTGTTTTTATTTTTGGGGTTAAGTGAAGAAAATAAAATAAAGTGGTGCGACAAATTTATTTTATTTCACTTAAATCCACTTAAAGCCACTTAATGCTACCTAAGATGAGTTGAAGCGGATAGGGTGGAACCCAAAAATATCCTACCCTTTTTGTAGGATATTTGTGATGTGGGGACCACATGAGTCCCACCGTTTCTTTTCCTCTAAGTAACGCACCCGCGAAAACTCCTCTTTAATTAAAGTCAACTGGTGCGTTTTTTTTTAAATTTTAACGCCCCTTTTAATTGGACTATTAAGATGTTACCATTAATTCACCGAATTAATGGTACGTTTCCTAAATTGTTTTTTTTTTCAAATTGTTGGCATGTAATAAAATAATACTAACATACTTTATTCTTGGGTGCGAATTGTTGAGAGGATTTGGAGAAACAGTATCTTCATCCTCCTTCACAAAGAACATGAAGAACGAGAAGAATGCGAAGAATGCCGGCCTTCGACGAAAGGTGATGATGAACGCCAAACCCTCGGAGATAGACAACGCGACACCATGTACCGCGACGCCGACGATTCTCCTCCCCCGACGTTCTTCTGTGGGGATCCTTTCCCGTGACAAATCTTCGATCAACTGCTTGAGGTAGAATATTAAATATCATTTAAATTTCCTTTTTGGATTTTATCCTTAACATGGATTTAATTCGGGAAATTAAATCTGTGTGTTTTCTTTAACCCTCCGAGATCATCGACGCGACGCCGTATACCGCGACGACGCGACGCCCATCCGGGACGCGACGATCCTCTTCTTCCGCGACAGTCAATTCCGCGAAAAACTCTCGTGCGACGAAAACTACAAGGTAGGGATTTTATTTGAGAATAATATTTATTCCCATGGCTGTTTCCTTCAAATACAAAGAACCCTGATCGAAGTTCAATTTTAATTTATTAAAATTGTGCCTTGTTATGTTTTCATGTGTTGATTATTATTCCCAATTGTTATCACATAACGCGGAGGGTGCGGGCCAAACAAACACGGCCCGACAACCCTCCGCAGTTTTTCGTTGATGCGCGGGTTAACATCATTTATGAAATGGGATCGAAATGGCAATTGGAGGCCTTCGCAGCAAAGTTCGGATCCCGGGAGAGCTGTAGGCGCAAACCGGAGGCAAAACGGACCACCGGAGCGCGTCTGATGGTCCGCGGAAGTTCCCTCCGGCACAGCGGCGTCGGTGGCTGGAGGCGGCGGCCGGTAGTGGCCGACCGCCATGAAGAAGCAACGCCTGGCGCGCCGCCGGGAAGACCCGCCACGGCTGAAGCCGCGACTGCGAGAGCCGGTCCCATGGCCGCGCGGGACCACGCGAAAGGGACACAGCCTTGCGCCGCATCCGGTTGCACGGAGCGGCCCCCGTGCGGGGGCCGCGGCTCCTTCGGCTCGGTCGTGCAGCCAGCACCGAGCCGCCCAGACCAGCCAGCCGCGTCACACCAGCCGGGCCGGGGCGTGCCCCGCCAGGTCAGTCCGGGCTCAGACCCCCCCCCCCCCCCCCCGTTTTCGGACCTTTTCAGTCCTTTTCCCGTATCTGGAGCTATGGGCCTCCGATCGACGTGCCGTCAGTGGCGATGTGATCCTTGGATAGAGAAGATAGTTTCGGTATATTACACTCAAGGTTTCGGAATACTTTGGGTTCGGCCGGGTTGGTTCGTACATGAAACCAACCGGGCCCCCGGAGTGGAAACACTAATAACTTGAGTTCAGGACGTCCAATTGACGTACCGTCGACTTTGCTGGATTCCTCTAAGTGAGACAGATCTTTTGGAATACTCCACCTGAGGTTTGGATGCAGGTGGAGTATGGTCGTGTTGGTTTTGTCTTAAAAACCAACCGGGCCCCTGGGACGAAAAAACCAAAAACTCTCAGACCAGGCGTCCGATTGACGCGCCATCTGCGATGTTGAGTTCTTGTTGAAGATATGGAAATTTTGGATACATAAACTCAGGACTATATGTCAGTTGATGTATCATCCTCTCAGCTCGTGGAGCGGACCCACCCGAACGAGCTTACTGTGTGCGGGAACCCTAGTGTTGGCTGCGACTGCGACGACAACGACTGTGCAGAGATCCTCAGTGGATTCGACGATGACTTCATCACTCTGCGATCCGTTGTGGATGAGTGCTACCGATCCTGTGTGAGTCCAATCCTGTGTGGGTCAGTGCTCAGGGGTCCTATGTGGGCCAACGCCTACAGATCCTGTGTGGGTCCGATCCTATGTGGGTCTTTGCGGGATTTAGTTACCTATCGGTCCTGTGTGGGTCAGATCCTTTATGGGTAATTGCGGGGGTTAGTTAACTATCGATCCGTTGTGGGTCAGATCTTTTGTGGGTCATTTCGGTGGTTAGTACCTATCGATCCTTTGTGGGTCCGATGGCTTAGATGATTCAGTGGAAATATCTGATCATCTCTATCGTGATACAAAGAAGTATTCCTGTGTGAGCTGAATCCTGTTTTTCTTTCCTATTTGGATTGTGTTTTGCTATCCTATGTTGATTTATGTTTTGCTTTCCTATGTTGACTGGGTTGTACTTGGGCTTGGATGTTGGAGCCGAACGTGAATTGATGACTTAGGTATGTGTATGGGAATATACCTAAGCGGTGTCGGATGTTACTTCGTGATTGTATCTTTCCTTTGTGGATTATCCTTTGTGGATTCTGGGAGATCTTCAGGGATCTCGGGGTCCCTACTGAGTAGCTTATACTCACCCATGCATGGGCTATGCCTGCACAATGTTGTGTTGGTTGCAGACGATGGACAACGCTGATCGTGGTTGATGCTTGCGGAGCAGGACAGTACCTGGAGGTGGACCACTGGGAGGGACGTACTCGGAGCGGTCAGCTGGACCCAAGAAGCAGTGGAGTCTAACTGTACCCACCCTTCAGGAGGGATTTCTAGTGGATAGCTCAGCATTGCAGCTTTACTTTACAGTTGTTGTTTTCCCTTCCAGTTGTACTTTAATTTCAGTTTGGGTTTGTATATTGGCCCACTTACTTTTCCGCACTTACTGTAGTACTCAGTTTTTACTTATTATTTTACTTCTATTGCTTGCTTGCTCTATGGTGTTTGTTTACATTACAAAGGCAATGCCTTCCCTTTTTACCAGGATTTACGCCTTGGTGCTAGTCTCCAGCCCCTAGCCTATGGAAGGCGGACATGGTGTAGTCACATCACGGGCCCCAAGGATGGGTCATGACAAGATAGTTATTACATGATTTATTATAGGGATTAACATGCTTATCCTAATTTCTGATGGTATTAACTATGAATTTTGTGATGTTTTTACGGTGATAAATCTGTCATACAATCATTTAGGAGTTGCAATCAACGTTGAATTCCAGATATTTTCAAATCCTTCTAGATACGATAAGAATATATAGTATATATTATTTATGAATTGGGTATCAAAAAGGATAATTTATGTTGTATGAGGAGTAAGTTTTTATGTAAGAGTGTCGTTTGGAGGGGCCACAAGTGCTGAACATCCATACTCATGATATCGAGTTATCTATTGTAGTTCATGATTAATAATGTTGGAGGAACTATTTACATGGATAATGTACTATGGTGTTGATGGAAAAAAATCATTAATTCCATATTTACACAGCTTCACAATATTTATAGACAAAGAATGTAGTTGTATTAACTACATCATTTTGACTTCAAGCAGCCAAATATTCCAAGATTATTAAATGTAACTACTGAAGTATTAAAAAAGGAGGACTAAAATAAAGATAATTTAGGATTTCATTAATGAGTGGAATCTTATGGATTTATTCATAGTGTTTCACTTGCAGGTGGAGGATAGTCAATGACAACATTTTATCTTATTATTTGTAGTGATGTAGACTCTTCTAGACAGGTTGAGGATGATTCGTCTATCCCATTCTCAGGGCCTAGTCCTTGATAGTGTGTGGAAGGTGATAACTGACTTCATAGTTATAAATTAGAAGGAATGTGATTTTTTTCTTACATGTTCATTTTTGTGTTCTAAAATAAATACAAGAAGAGTTAATGAGAGAGTTTCATGCCTCACCATGTTCAGTAATTCCCAATTCAAGTATGACATATTAAGGTTTATGCTTCCAAAATTGGTGTTTGGTTATAAAATATGAGGTAGCTTTTTTTCACAAGGTCTTCAACGTTTAAATAGTTGAAGGTAAAACAGAAGAGACCATCTAGTCATTTAAAATAGTTATTAATTCTTGAGATGAAACAGGATGATATTGTGATGGATTATCTTATTGTGTTTCTTATCTTAGACCAATGTATTGATATCATATGGTTTGTTTTCTATTAGATCAAAATTGCAACCCATTATATGTAGAATGGGGAGACCCTATTAGTATACCATCATGGAAGAATTTGTATTCCTGAGATTTTGTTCCTTTATGGGGTTCCTTGGGCCATTGGGCAAGATAGGGACGACTGATTTACAGGTTAATGTTTGAAAATCATAACATGTAATTAATTATAAATTTGATTTTGAGCATGGAATATCACCCTCAAAGGAATGGATTGTCCAAATACAGTTTCAAGTTCTAGAATGGAATACGGGAGTATTTGTACTAAATTTTGGGTTCTCATGGGAGAGGCATATAGCCCTGGTTTAGTTATCGCAAAAAAATATCTAATAGGATACAATACATATTTAAATATTCGAGTTATTGTATGGTAATCTCTGATGATCACCTCTATTCTTGATATAGGTAAGAGAGGCAGAATTTCTTAGAATCAATTTTGTGCTGCAGACATTAGATTAGGCCTAGTTGATCAAAAAGTGAAAGGATACATCACAATCCATACCAAAAATATATCCCAAAATTTTTCAATGAAATTTTGAGTAAGTGGTTTGGGATTAAGTCAATATATACAAATCACTATGGATAGGTAACAACTGACTTAAGAGGAAGTGAATCATTTTAATGTAATACATCTGAGTAATGGACATTGTGTATAAAGTTACAATGATAGCCTATCAGTTTCAGTTACCTCAAAGGTATCGATACATTCATGAATTCTTCTACGTATATCTCCTAAACCATTATCTTTTAGATCAATCTCATACACTTCATCAAAATGAGGTTTTTTAAAATTAATATGATTTCTTCATAGGGAATCCAATTGATATTATTTATCTCTAAACAATGGTTCTCCTAGGTCAGTCAGTTACTCGGGTACATGTGTTATGGTAGCACATCTGTTTAAAGGATGTAATTTTGGAATGATAGGATGACATACGTGCCAAGTGGATATAATTATTATTAGATGACGTTGAAACACCATTGAAATATTAATTCTATGTTTTTTTCTTTATGGAGGAGGAATATATGATACTGGGTTTTTAGGAGTTATATATATTTTTTGTTTTTATTTAAATTCTTTTTTTGACCTATTTGAATCCATAATGAGGTTAAAGTTGTTATTGGATTGTTCGTGAATTTTTTAGAGATCATTGGACATGTTTTTTGAAAACCTATGTAGGGACTCATTGTTAGTATAAATTGGGCCTCCATGACTACATGGTTACTAATAATCATGTGGGGGTGATTTAGATTGTAGTAAAGGGGACATGGTTCTCCCTAACCAGTTTCTGATGGCTACACACCCTTTCTTAAAAAAGAGCCATCTTTATATGTGACCAAACACATGGTTGGTGCACAGTTTGTCCAACCATGTTCATTTTCAATGGGGGGACTTTGATACTGAAAAGCACATGGTAAGTGGATGGGCTGTCCAAATTTGTTTCCAAATTTGTTTCCAAACAATGTGACCCAAAATCTTTTAAATGAATGTTTTTAACTATAGGACATAAACTTTTATATACCCCTTTCCAATTTAATCTCTCCATTATATCATTATCCTATTTGAATCCTACTTAATCATAATGGTATCCATTTATACAATTTGTATTTATGACATTCTGTTAAGGATATGTTTTTCTTTTTGGATATGTATCAGTGAAATCATCATTCATCTTACACCATTCATTTTATTCATTCATATTGATAGTATTATTTTAGAAAAATCTAATATTCCTAATTTCCATGATTTTTGTTCGTTATTATGAATTCATCCAATCCAGAATGAGTTGGGAGCCAGTAATTGATGATAGTTCTACCACATACATGTGGTAGGTTATCTCTATTTTTCCCACAATATAATTTTGTTTTATAGTTAGTTTATGACGATACACATGTTATATTTTTTAGGCTTTATTCCTAAAATAGTTTAAACACTTTATATGATTGTTGAAACCATTACTGGTTTTTCACATAGTACCTCAATATGGTTGTTCGTAGACAAACCTAACCTATAACACTTTCGGAGTGTGTTTATGTATCATATATATGTTATACCACATTATAGGGAGAGGGTGTGCACTCTCCATATTAGTGGGAGTTGTAATGAATAAAAATGAATCACTAGGAGTGGGTTTATGTATCATTTCCCATGTGATTTAATGTTATTAAAACGGTTATGTGGTTTAAATTTAAAATGACTAATGATTTTCATGAACTCATGTTTTGTAAATGACTGTGAAATGGGTTAATTAAATGGTAATGATTATATAGGATCCCATGGAAATTTATCCTCTATAAATACAGATTACATCAAATCCCATGGTGATTTCAAATCCATTTATTAAGAATTATATTTAATTCCTTGTAAATTTATACTCTTTTGAAGAAGAACAAAACTGAATTATATGAACATTTCTATTCTATACATTTATAATTATATTTAATGTTTTTTCCATTTTGACACAATGAATTCAGTTTACATGGGATGACTATGACATTAGAATTCCTTGGATCCATCCATTGGGACTAACACTGTTTTACACCAATTAGGTCTTTGAGGATGCATTAGTCATTTATTCCATGGATCAGTCCTATAACTGCTGACATAGTAATACATAACATAGGATGTTTTGGATGATTTACATTACATTAAAATATTAATCAGGATTATAGTCTCTTGATAACATTTCACCCTTGTTTTTTGGTGATTTAATAATTTTTAATAGTTGTAAATTTTAAATTCATCTTATTAATTTATATAAATGTTATATAATACACACTTATTATTCTTATGTACATATATGTGACTTGATATATACATCATTGGTGGTTGCCTACTGAGTGTTATCTGGAACGATGTCCTAGATATCATTGGGTACTAATTCCTACTTCATGGATATAGGTATGAACATGGGAATGTTCCTAATTCTTTATTATTGATGGATTATTCTTAGAAGTAGGGAAGCACTGGAAACATTTATGCTCATTATTTTAGATGGAGATAGTTCATTTATAGCCATTTTTTACTTTTGATACATGTATTCTATTAGGTATTTATTTCAATTTATTGAATTAAATTTTATATAGTTATGCAAGAGAATTAAATTTATTTTCGATACTTCCTTTTGCATTGTTTATTTTTATATTCATCTAGATTTTATATATTTTCAAATAAAAATATTATATTCCTCTTTATATTTTTTTAATTACACTGATATAATACACTCTGAATATGATGGTATAGTCTGTCTACTTATCTACCTATAACCCTCACATATAGTAAGTAGCCACTAGTGTGTGGAAAAAATGTTTGAGTCTATGTGGCCCATTGGCTCGGAATACAATGCAGTTCCCTCCTGGGGTTGTATGTTACATACGTAAAAAAATTGGTGATCCAAAATGCACACTAAGGGAGTAAATATGATAAAGAATCATTGTAAATGAGTCAAAAGTATAACATGATATTATGAAATAAAAGGATCACGAGTTGATATATCAGATAATAACATAACGATAATGGTATCATAAAACCATGGCATCATAAGAAATTTGTAAGAATCATAAATTATGATAAAAACATATGTTAAGGATAACCATCGAGAAATCATTACATGGTAGAATGATTCAATAAATGATTCGTTTCAATTCTTAATCTCATACCATACAATGCTGGAGACTACAATATAACCAAAATAATTAGTGGGATATATAATTGTTTCCTAACCAAATATAATCATTCATGTACATTTATTTGTGTTCCAGATAATTAAATAAATCATAAGAAAAAAACAAAAGAATTACTGTTGGAAATAAATTCGTTTCATAGTATTTATTTATACCCGAATCAAAAGATATTACTTGAATAAGGAATTAAAGAAATGACCATAATTTTTGTAAAAAAACATTATAGAGAGGTAGAATAATCAAGATATATATGTTGAAAGAATATATTTTTTTAAAAGGAATCTATAAAATTAAGGGATTTCATCAATTAAGAATATAAATACTATGAAAATATTTGAGAAATTCATGAGGAAAATAAATATTCCACATTGAAATGAAATTTTAATGATAAAAATTAACTATTTATTGGTCAAATACAATCAATTTAAAATAATATTTCAAAAATATATATAAAGTATTCATCAATTAATGTAATTTTCATAATGGTGGGTAATCACATATATTCTATATATTTTAAAAAAATATTTCTCACCCTCTTTAAATATGGTTAATGTTTATAATTTAGAAAATGCAAAGAAGATTCATTCAAAATAAAATCAAAAAAAGGGAAACATTGTTAAAAATTTATTTAGTAAATCACTTGTATAGTGTTATATAAATTATTGAATATATTTTTAGAAAACATATAGACAAAAAAAAATAATTTTCCACTAGGGTGGGGAATAAAATAAAAATTTCTTAATAAAAGTTTCTAATTTATATTATGTTCCTAGAAAACGAATGTGGAAATATTACATGAAAATTTTATTAATAACCTAATGATATGAAAGTATATTGTGTTTAAGATAATGATATAAAATCATTCCTCAATTGGAGATATAAACATTATAAATATCAAATATTGATTAACCCTTACCACTTTATTAACTATTTAATAGAACCCTCAATAAAAAAATAACATTAAATGAAAAATTAAGTTCCAAAAATATAACCAGATTCAAGGTTTAAAAATCTATGTGTTTTTATATACACCAAATAAAAAATTAATTGTTCAATAATGAATATTATCACAAATGTAAATGTCATACAAGAAATACCTTACTTTGAGTCCAAAATTATCTTGTATTCCCTTTATCTAATGTATAACAATCATTTATCAATATTTTTTCCTCTATATGTATTTCAGGTTAAAACTCTTAGAGTCATACAATTTAGATAATATATTTTAAGGAAGAATTTAATTATATATTTAGTTACATCCATGTCATGTGTTTTGAGAATACAATGTTCATAATATAAAAATGGAATCGATGTGTTGACCATGTTCAAAGGGGTAATTGATAAAATTTATTCATAATAATAAATTAAATTA
Organism: Viscum album; assembly: GCA_963277665.1. Lineage (NCBI taxonomy): Eukaryota > Viridiplantae > Streptophyta > Magnoliopsida > Santalales > Viscaceae > Viscum > Viscum album. The sequence continues at coordinate 2,100,120,591 of OY728140.1, read as the reverse complement.
TAAAAAAATCTAAATAAAAATTATTCTTCAATAACTAGTCATGAAATATGGTTATGGAAGATGATAGATATATTTATGTTGTTGGAAGTAGGTCATACATACACATGAATAACATATAAACTTATCAATGTTCACGAAGAAATGAATTAAATTTTTATTTGATATATTCAGATTCATTATTATTATATTAATATTATATTATTTTATCAAATTCTATTTTATATACCATCTATGTTATATAGAAGTAAAAATTGAATCACATTTCTTCATATGGTGTCAATCCACTATGCACACAAACAATGTTATTGATAAAAAATGGTTGGTAACATAAAAGGTTACCGAATATTTTATATTTAAAGTTATTTAACACCTCAATTTTATCACATATCATTATTATAATTGTATTCATTAACAACCATGAGTGGTGATGATGGAAAATGAATTATTTTGGTTCCTAAGGTGGTTGTCTTCCATACACATGAACACTGGTTTTCATTCCCATTTGATGAAAAAAGATATCAATAAAATATTCATCCATAAAAATAATAAAAATTCAGTATATATGGTATATTCTTTTAATATTTTAATTGATAAAAATTTGGTCATGGTTGGAATAATAAAATAAAAAAGATGGTGCTTAGTGGAGAATATTACCTTTTCCTTAAATAACCTCCTTTGGATATATTATAATATAAAATTATAATAATAAAAATTCATTCATGTCAAATAACAGGTTATACACTAGGGTTTTATATATGTAACACCCTTTACCACTTTATCAGGTCCGTTTTTATATTTGATTTGGCTTCCTTTTTTGACGTCTTATTACAACTAAGCCTAGAATTGTCAAGATACCTTTAATTTTAATGTCAGGGATTTTTTGGAATATTTAATGTACATCAAAGCAAATATAGCACTCGTATGGAACTGACCCGCTATGTAGGTTGAGTGTGTGTTGTGTAATGGATGCTAAAATGTATTTTTGAATTCAGTACATGGATTGAATAGTTTGCACACCATGAAATAGTTACATGATTTTTAATTATAAGAATATAATTTTTAATTGTCAAAGAAATGTGTTTTTTCACATATAAGGATCTTGAGTATTACATGACTTTCATAATAGTTACAAACCGTTTACATGTCAAGCTGTTGGTTTTTAGGGTTTCATATAAATGATATTTTTCATTCCTTCCATGTGAATCTATCATATTGTGACATGATAACCTCCCTAGGAATTCATGCAGGGCTTCATCTCATTTGGATCGATTTGTATAGAAATTTATCTGTAGGGAAAGGAACATCATCTCTTCGGTTAATCCATTACTCTTATTTTATCTCCCATTTGTGATTGGGAGAACATTTCATGTTAGTGAATAGTCATCATTTTTTTCTATCAATAATATTCAGTCATTTTTCATGACTTTCCATCAGATGAAAAAATGTGGTTTCCTATCCATATCGTCAATGTAAGATATATTTTCTATGTAAATGAGGTAAGAGAATGTTTTCATTTTTTTTCTTCTTTAATTTATTGTTGTTCATATTAATTCTATGAGATTTTAAATGGTATTTTAGGTGTTAAATTTTGATGTGTAATGGTTTTGGTTTTTAAAATGGATTCATTCTTTTGAAATAGAATGTCATTGATTTTAAATGGAAAATATATTTTCAAACCCTAATTTATATTTCCTTTTCATTTAAATGACTTTTTAATAATGTGATCTTTATTTTTATAACATAAATAGAAAAATATTTCATTATGGTATCATTATGTGAATTAGGAATGAGACACAATTACACATCGTGTGTGTGAAAACACGAGTATGCATCCCCTTGAATTTTGAGGGTCTGTGGAAGGCCACAATGTTAGTTTGATCCATATGTATTCCTTGTTAGTCTCATGAGTTCCTAGTACATAGTGTCTCAAATTGTATAGACCATCTGGAAGATGCATTGTTTTTTATTGTTGTTTCTTTTTTCCTAATCACATGATAGATTATTTCATGGATGTTAGATCACACGTAATTCTACATTCATAATGTTTAACAAATGTTTCATATATATAACATGTTTCTATATTTGGAATCATTATTTGAATATTTTGAATACTCATGGGGTGTTTTAGAGAATTTTATGATGTTGTATTATTTATTAAATTCATCTAAAACTAATTTTTAATGCTAGAACAAATGAATTATTTTTATTATAATATATATATATATATATATTGGTTAAATCTTATTGTGATATGTTGATCACAACCAACATATTCTTATGGTCAACTGTTGAGATTCTATACAAGATAATTGTTAATGGATGATAATTCAAAGGTATGTAGGAACATGTTTACATAGTTGTTTCAATATTGGATGGATTGGAGGTGATGATAGGTTATAGAGAGACAAATTAGTCTTGACCTGTCATAATTTCTACTTCATCCTATTTGTACTAGTTGTATATCCCTTTTCATTGTTTTTTACTCTAGTTGTATGCCATATTTTCCCAATTTAAAAGACTTATTTATTATCATTATTTTACCCGACCTAATGATGTGCTGACTTTGGTGACTAGTCTTGTTGATATGATTTGTTCAGTTACAATTTGTTATTAGGGGGTTTCTAAGCCTGATGTGTGTGATAATGTCCTGAGTTTGTTATTACTCAAGGGTATATAAGAGTAATATCATTCTAATTAAAATAATTGATATGAAAAGGATCAGTGGTAGTATAATGTCATGAAAGAATCAGATCTTCCTTGGGTGGTTAGAAAACATTTACTAAGTCCAAGAGCTAATATTTATGTATGTTCTTATAAATTTTATAGTATATTTGAATAAATAATTTAATCTATAATGTTGAGGACTTTGTTTTTGTGTATTCAATTCTGAATAAACAATATGGGTAGTTTATTAAGATTCAAATATTCTTTTCAAAATGAATTTCCTTTTTTTATATAATTCTTAACTGATTAAAATCATAATTTCTTTATAGATTTGTTTTGTATTATTGTTTTTGGTTCAATGGTTTTTTAATTTAATAATCACGGATTTTTTATGTTCCAGTGTTTCATAGAAAATTCATCCCATAATATCTATTTCAAATACAAGAGGTGTAGTCATAATTCATGTTCATAATGGGGATAATCTTGTTGTCACTTCATGGGATTATGTAATGATCTATTCCATTTAACCACTAGGATTAGTGATTATATTGAACTAGGGGGAGTAGTGGATAATGGCTCAAAGTTTACGAAGAATCATCCCCACATATTTTGTGGTGAAAAAGTACCCATGAATTATCGTATTGATTTGAATGGACTGATTGGATATTCAATGAATTTAAGAATCCAGAATTCTTTCATGTGGGGTTTTCCATGTACATTCTCGAAGGGTAAGGGGAATATAGTGGGACTCTATAGTGAAGGAATATTTTAACGAAGGTATTACTTGTAGTTCCTTAAAGAATATATTTAATAATCATATTTATCATGGGATTTTATATGTGGAAATTTCCTAACAATTTATGTTATGGAAGCATAGGGATAATACAGTTTTTCTGTACTTTAACCATTTTGATGATGTGGAGAATCTAGAACCAAATCTATTAACTAATGATTACTGGAAGGATTGATGTATGAAGAGGGGACTAATAGGATATATTTTGTCTATAGTAGTTATTTTCCCATAAAACCATTTTAGAAAATGTGATTAAAGAATATTTGAATGGGGTTAAAAAGAAGGAGAGACAGGTGTGGGTAGAGATTCAATGGGTGTAGTGACTTGCTTGGGTGCTTCTTCATGCCTGAAAAGAAAGTTTAATTGTAGTATGTCTTCTACATTACTATTTCCAGGGGATTCTTCAAGGATTCAATAGGTTATTTCCTACTTATGTGTGAGGAATAAAATTACCAAGACTCAAATTATGGATGCTCAAAGTGCATTTCACATGTATGGGAAATCTAGCTATTTGAAGCATTTCTTATATAATATTTCAAAGGGAAGAAAAAAATGATATACATTCAACAAGGGATCAAAGGATCAAGTAGATGAATTCATTTGAAGTGTGTATCATTATTAGGGAATGGGGATATATAGGTTTCTCAGACCGAATGACTTTTTTACATCATAGTGTGCATTGGATAAATCTAAAGCAGGGAAAGCTACTATTAGAGGTATATTGTTTTGTTCATCCTCTTTGGTTCATACTATGTTGGATAATTGATCGAGTAAATTTTCATGTCTTCAATGTTGTGGACATGTTTTGTTTTCATTTAGATTGTATGTCTTTCTCAAGGTATCATTCAATTCCATTGAGATATTGGTCTGAAGAAGGTTTCAACTACCCTTCATGTCTAGTGCTGATAGGCAACATTGAAGAGGGTTGTGACTTCTTAGTTCTTGTTCATTATATTTTTTAATTGACCATTGGCACATATTAAGTGATCTATGTGAATATATAGATATACTAATATTGTTTTCTGTATAGTTTTTATCTAGTGATAGGGTCAGTAATGTTGTTCTATGTGAGTAGAATTATTAATTGGGATAGGAAGGGCATGTTGTTCGTTATATTGTTATAATATCAATATATAGTAAGAAATTGTTTTGGATTAATTTTCCAATTTTTTGGGTGGCCATATACATGATATTGTGTGTCTGTTCAATGAAGTATTTCCCAATGATTTTTCGAGTTTACTTCTAATTATAGAGGTTTCATATTCTTTCGACCAACTCCGTATAATGATCCCAATAGATATTCCATAATTTCAAATGTAAGATAGCGATTTGAATTAACATAAGATCCGTCATGAAGACTTGTAGGTTAAATAATTTAATTTTCGAATAATTTCACCATGGGATTCACATTTGATGATTGTTACCAATGATAACATGAGCCTTATACGTTTTATTTATTTTCAAAAGTTGATTGTAGTGACCGTTGAGATCATGAATCCTTTAAAATTAATTGATGACTTGTTTGATTATCTTATGAGGGTCATTGGTTTTCTATGATTGATGTGGATTTGGGGTACCACTAGTTGAGATTATGAGAATATGATATATCAAATATAGTGTTTCAGAGTCGATATGGGAGTTTCTTTTCTTATCATAAAGAGAGTCGCTAAATCTCATGTTATATTTATAGATTTGATGAACATAATTTTTCCTTGGTTCTTGGATTGAATTTTTTTTCAAAGATGATATATTAATGTAGTCGAGGATATATGTGGTTCTTGGATACCATTTGGATTTCATTTTTAAAACATTGAAGGAATATATTTTGTATGGAGAAAATTCTACATGTTAGTTATTGATATCTGAGGTGTTGCTTCAGGTGATTGTGATATCTTAGAGGTAATTCCAGGTAGATGCTTTGAATGTTTACAAATTTTGACCATCAGAGAGGGTTAGAAATATGTTTGAGATCTGATGCTTCTCAGATATGGATATTTACTATATAAAGTTATTTTTGGACTCCTACAAGCATATATATTTGATTAAATATTTAAACAAAAAGGGTGTAATGTCTGAATGGATTGGCAAGTGTAAGATATATTTTAAGGTTCTAAATATGAGGTTGACTTCAGAACTGATTTATATTATCACGGAACTATGGTTGTGTTATGATGGTTATGTGATTCTTCTATCAAGGGGTTGGGATGTTTCTTAATCTATTGGAATCATGTAGTGGATTTTTGGTCATTCTAGTTATTCTCAAATGAAAAAATATACACTAACCATGATATTGATTTAGAAAATATTATTAATGCAATGATGATATGCTATCACTATCTTTTTTGGGATCTATTTATATTATACACTAATCACAATATCCTAATGTATATTTTCACATTGAGGTATCCGATCTTATTAAAGAGGAACCAAGTTTATTATCTTCGTAACCTTGATTTTTAAATCATATAATCCCGAGGAATGGTAATGTGTTTTCAATGCATTAGGCCAATAATTACAAATATAATATATTAAGGATTCATTTTCATGGTGCTTATGATTCATTTTTTTTGAGGTGAGTTTATGAATGGAGGAAGTTGGTTGTTAGGTTTTATTTGATTTAATAAATATATGCCCTTATTTTCTTGAGTCAGTTAAACAAAATAATATAAAAGGCCCTGAGATATGACACTTATGAGAAATAATAAATTTTGGGTGACCTCAATTCGATGGCCATAGTGTCCTAGTAGATATTTTTTCCATAATGATTTTTTTGTTCATTTTTTCATGAGAAAACAATTTCTAGATTATTGAAAATGTTCATATTGGTCCATAAACACTATGGATATAATGATGTACAATGACATTAGAATTCTATTTTAGTGGCTAGGGATGAGTCATTCAATTGAATATTTCATATCGGTTTACCTCTTATCAAAGAGTTATACTAGATCACAAGAAATTTGGAAGATTGTTTCAACTGTTCCCCACAATGATATGGATGTGGGGTCAGTGTAACATGGAGTTCATTGTTGTTTTTATCACAAAATAATTGTCTGAAGGATGTGATTTGTGTGTTTATTGATAGTCCTACCAAATCAGTTAATTTATGACATATAATGGAGATGAAGAAAGTGGAGAATCATGGGGACATATATTTCTGAGAGACCATGAGTCTTTATATGTTTATATATATATATATATATATATTTGTATTTTATTTAGGTTTATAATAAAATTATTTATATTTTATAGATGAAATATGTTTCCATATAAATTTGAACATATATTATCCTCCAAATATGGATAGAAAAATAGTAACATATATCCATGTTCTTAATGAAATGCTATAGTATTGTGTTCTTGATTTCAATGTATGTTGGGATGAAATTTTTAAATTAGTAAATTATTTCTATAAAAATAATTATCTTGGATTGATCAAGGTGTTTCACATTGAGTATTTATATAGGTGGTCATCTTAATATACCATGTTAGTGGAAGATTTCGGAGAGCAGTCCTTGTTTGGGCCCAGTGTTGTTTAGGGGATGAGATAGGATATGTAGTTTATCTTGATGCATCTAATCTTGAAACATGTTCATCAAAAATAATATTTGGACCATCATCACAATATTTTCAAGTTTGAGGTGGGTGACCAAGTCTTCTTTATAGTTTCACATCTCACAAGACCGCATTAGTTGGGTATGAAGGGTAAGTTTGCTCCATGGATTTTGGGGCCATTTCAGATCATTGATTGACTAGGGTGGGTGTCTTATCAATTTCATTTACCATCTGGCTTAAATTATATAAATTATTTTTTCATGTTTTTAATTGATGTGGTATATTCCATATCATTCCCATTTGATTTTATGGGTTGATGTTGATATTGAGACAAATTCCATAATGTATTATCATATAGTATAAATTATGGATTACCAGGTTAAGGTACTACATGTTAATAGGATCCACCTACTATTGAGAATGTGGCAGTGTAGAAAGGATTCCAATGAGATATGGGAGCCAGTGTCAATGAGGAGGTTGTAATGGAATTCTTATTATTTATATCTTGGATCTTGAGAATTGTTTGGGGATAAAACGATTTTATAGTGGGGATATAGTAACTCGCCGTTATTTTTTTTAAGTATGTTATTACATTGGTTTGGTTTAGTAATTAATTGTGTAAGGAAGTATGAACGTTAAATTTGGGCTATTCATGTAATGGTGATGTCTGCAAATTGTAGGAATATTTTTTAAATAAACATGAGAGTTTCTTCTATTTCCTCGAAGCATACATTTTTTGTATTTCATGTACATGCCATGTAATAGATTTTGAGTATAATCCAAAAACAGGAAACTATAACTGAATGGCTTACACATCATGCAATAGTTACACAATAGGCATGTATGAATCTCTAGGTTTTATTAAAAAGGGTGACATATCATTTGGAGTATAAATCCCTTGATTATTACAAAAAAAATTATATGTAATATATATTTCGTAAATGCAATGGTGTTGATTTTTAGGGTTTTATACAACTTTTATGTGTCATTCTTTCCTTTTTCAACCCTACTATCTCTATCTAAAAATCCAACCATTGAATTATTGGATTCCATTATCCAATTTAATTCAATTCATTCAGAAATTGATAAGTAAGTATAGGTTATTCCTTGCTTCATGTAAGCATTTACTCTCATTTTATATATCCTTTTTTGTTATGGCTATGTTTTCAATAGCGATAGGCAATAAAATTTCACATTCTAAAAATATTTTTCGATACCTTTTAATTAATTGTCTTCCAAAGGAAAGAAAACTAGGGTTTTATATACCTATTATAATAGGTATTTCAGTTTTCTATATACATACGATAAGTGGATCTATTGAAGTGTACTAATATATGGAATTTTAGACTATTCCTATTTATTTCAGGAGATTTAAAATTTAGTTCCATGTGTTTAAATTGAAAATGGAATGGGTATTAATTTGAACTTGGTCTTGTTTACTGAAAATGAATTATTGTGTTTTGAGATGAAAAATGGATTTCAAAGCCCTGATTATCTTTTTATAGGATATTAAATAATTTATTAAAAATTTGATCACGTTTTTAGAAATATTAATTTGAAAACACTAAATAGTGGGATCCATTGGTGCAACATGAAATGGAAACAGTTATTCTTACTATGTGTGAAACCACATGGAGTTATCATCTTTTATATTGAGGATCTCTGGTAGGATGTGATGTTAGTTGGATCAATCCTTATTCCTTTTTATCAACGTGAGTGTCTAGGAAATATTGTCAGATTGCCTAGAGCCCCTGTTTAAGGTGCATTATTCACTCTTATGGTTTCTAATTATTCATCACAAGATATATTATATCTTTGATATTAGATCACATGTATTTAAAATTCAGTATACTAAAATAATTTTATTATTTTTTTAACAATCATTTATATCCAAAAGAAATTATTCTTACCTTTTATTAATATGATAGAAAAAGTATAAAAAGTTAAATTGTTGGTTCATAAAATCCAACTCTCCAACACCCACCAAAATCAGGTCTAAAGATCAAAGTACAACATATCATTTCAATTAACAGAGATTCCACCATTCACCAACTCAGATTGAGACATATCCAAATTAAAACTTATAAGGATATATGAATATACCTTCCTTTGAACCATATAATATTATTGGTAGTAATGTTACTAAGAATATTGGAATAATCCTTGTGTGGTCTCCACTTTGAAGGAACAGAGGTGAAACCCTTCTTATCAGTCGTCTTTGTATTTTAACTTAAGATTACATCCTTGTAAGATTCCTGGCCACCACTTCCCAAGGCCTTAATCAGGGTATCAATATCCCCTTTCATCCATATAAATTTTCTTACATTTCTCCAAAAATTTAGATGATTGAAAGGGCTTCTTAATTTCCTAATGACATTTGATGTGTTATTGATCATCATTCAGATTGGAGACATCAGCGTGGGGGGAATTAGATGTAATTAATATTATAGAACGAGAACATGTATCCTCTTGTGAGGGAACCACTTTAACCAAATTAAAATGAGTATTATAGGGTCCACTAAAATATCTATCTGGAAACATACCCACTAGTAGTCCTTTTCCTAACACCTAGAAACAAGTTTCCCAGTAATAAACACATCTTCCATAGTGTTAACATGATCTTTAAGTAATTCACTATCATGAATAGTAAGATTTTATAGATGTAAATATTTTACCTTCACCTTCATTTAATTTTTGTTGTATTATATCTCATCCCACATTCCTCAGACAAAAAATTCGTCCAACATTACTCTAATGAGTGTCCAATATCAATGCATTCAGCACGAGAAAAAGTCTTTTTTCATACTCAAAATAAATTTGGATGTTATTTGATAGAGTAGAAAGGGATATATTGTCAACAAAATTAGAAATGAGATTAACCTTCACCAACATCATAGTAAAATGACCAAACCAAACATCCTTATTTTTCATTTCAAGTCGAATAGGAATCCAAATTTTCAAGACAACATCATGGAAGATATTTGGATGCCAATGAACCCAATTATGTACATGTTCCATACAAAAAACAAGGAATAGAAATCCATGCAAATGAGAAATTAATTTATTGATTCCATTCATGTAAATGAATCCATCCAGGATTAAAATTCGTGGTCTCAATGTTCCATGATTGAAGCATCAAATCATATGATGGAAATAGGAAATGAGAAATTCCTCGACCAAGGGAGACACACTTCTATTCAGAAAAACAACATTAAATAATGGTTCTTCAAATAAAATCGTTAGTATTATAGGGCTGAGAAACATTATGAAGATCTATTTATTCAATTAGGTAATTGTATCTAATTTCCATTCTCTCTGAAATTGTTGCACGATTGGATTCAACATAAACTAATGAACCATTATAATGATATTTTTCTAGACATAACTCCTTAAGAAGACCTATCAAATGAGTTCCATCCATTTTTTACCCTGAAATTAGTTTCATCATCACATCAATATATGAATGAGATCTGGAAAATGAAGCATCATGAGGAGGAACAGTTCCATCCCACAATGATGCATCCACATATTTTATTGTTGTTTATCCGTCCTTCCAACCACATAGTATTTGGGAGTAATCACAAATTGTGTTTCCATTCATTACCCAAAAACTTTTATATGATGCATCCTTCGATCTGGGATATACATTATAATTATGGAAGTCTAATAAATTCAAAATAATCTCCTCTACTCCATCCTTCAGTTCAAGAGACCATGAAACACATCCTCAGATCTGGAATCTTAAGCCGATGGAAGGCAGACCTAGTAATTCAACTTCACCAAAACAGGAGGGTTGCAAACATCTATGGATACCTATGAATCAATGATATTCAAAAAGGATAAAAACACCATCATTATTCCACTAGGATGAGGAAGACGTTCAATGAATATGAAATGTGGTAGTGCCATGACAGAATAGAAACCCTAAAAAACCATTGTGGAGTGAGTGTTCTCCCCCTACTCATACCAAAATTTCACTATTTTACCAAAATTATGTTATATATGGATTTTTTATACATTTGGAAAGAATTATATGTATATCATGAAAACTAAAGGGTATTTTGGGGAATTACATAAAAAAATTATTTATAAAATTCTTGTAAATGTGATTTTTTTAATGGTAGAACGTGTTCATTATTGTTATAAGAACATATATTGATTTATTGGTGGTGTTCTATGGGTCTCTACTGCTGGAAACCAACACATTCCTATGAGTGGATATTGATAATGTTTTGTAAGATACCTATAAAGGAAATATAAATCTATATAAAACATGTTTCTCTTAAAATTTGTTTTTTTGTTATGTTTTAGAGGTGAATATTGGTAACATAAAGACTAGTATTTTTAGACATGTCATAATTTTTGGTTTAGGATGTTTAGATTAGTTATATACCCCGTGTTTTCATTTTTTACCATGGTTGTTGGTATTATATTATATATATATATGAAACTTATTTTATTATCATTGTTTTAATCCACCCGTCCATGGGATGACTTGGGTGAATAGTCTAGCTGACACATGTTTATTTGATAGAATAAAGCTCAAGCGAATGATACAATTCCAAAAATATCATCTATCACCTCAAAATCATAAAAATAAAAAAAAATATGTTCTAAAAATGTTCTTCCCCAAATTAACTAAATATTTCTCCACTGACCCATTTAAGTAAAAAATATTACTAACCAATATATCAAAGAGGGCAATGTTAGGAACGACACCGATTTTTCCCTTCAGTTACACATACAATCCTCATATCCTTATCTAATATGACGAGTCATCATCTTGATTTTGAGATTTATTTATTCTTAAACTATATTGATATAAATAGTATAACATTAAAAAATATAAGATGAACATTATAAAAGTAAAATTAATCTTTATATTAGTTTGTTGACCAGTAAATACATCTATTATTTTTTTGGGAACATAAAATTTTCATAATTTACTATAATTACCTCAACATCAATATTATATCAATGATTATATTTTCGACAATCACGTAATTTATGATATTATTCAAAATTACCATTAAATAATATTTCTATATATGTATTACCATTAACTATATTTTTAAAAATCCTCAAATTCAAATTATTTAAAAAAATTTCTTCTAAGTTTCATGATTCTTAAAACCTACATAAAATTGATAAATAATTCTTAAAAAATATTATTCTAGATATTTTATAGCTAAAAAATTAAATAATTACTCCTAAATGGTTTTCATAAAATTTTACCTACGCTAATTAGTCTATGGAATATGGGATTGACTCAAATATTTAAAAAATTCCCCTAATTTATGATAGTGAACTATTAGTGTTTCCTTAGGTTGATTTTCCTTTCCATGAACCATGTTAAACAATATATTTATTTTTATTTTCTAATTCTCTTTATTATGTCCTCCTTTTACATGAAAAATAAGTCTTCTTGTTAATTGAATATATGTTTCATAGTTCCTCCATCCACAATTTTGACATGTAGATGATTGAATATTCTTTTATTTAGTACATTAAAAATTCAACATATACATGATTCCATCCTTCCCTTCACTAATGTGATAGTAAATTCAAATATGTTATAGATATTAATAATAAATAGAAATATATTATTTGGCTTGATCATATGAATTTTATGTTCTTATAGGCATCAGATTATGGACATAATTACACTACAAAACACATTGGTTATTTCAATTCGTTCATAAAATTTATTTCATTGAATAAAATAATTAATGAATCAATATGATATTGAATTAAAATATAAAAAGGGAAACATATGAACTTGGAAGGAATAAATTAAAAGTTATAAGAATATCCTAACTACTGATTCAATAGATTTAAATCTTGGATATCAAGTGTAATTTTTTCAATTAGGATTTGTAATCGAACAATTTTTCCAATCCCTTCATAATGTTCTGTAATGTGTTTTTGAATATAAAAAACACACACAATAGTAGTGTTTTATAATTTGTGCATCAAGTTCAACATTTATGTAGTAGGTGACAATTGATTCTAACTTAATGCTCTCTACATAGTGTCATTTTCAATAGGTATAATTGTTATAGATCCACATACACTTTTTTATCCACACTTGATGTAATTTTATAGAAACTATTCTCCATATCCTTCACCTGAATTCAATAATTTTTTCATATACTTTGATATATCCTAATATGTGTCCATATAATTATAGACAACTTTTTATCATCCATGTTTCCAATGGTAATATAAATATTTTATTTCAATCTCATTACAGATACCCAATCCATTTTCAAACATAATTTCTTATTTTTAATATAATCATACATTAATTAAAACCCAATTATTATGGGGATTTATGTATTTATAAAACTAGGATAATTAAACATATAAAATAATCAAACCAAAATATTTTCATTTTATTTTGTATAATGTGGACCCAAATCCATGCAATATTTAAAATTAATGGGATAATAAGGAAAATACATAGACCCCCAGTGGGGAGATAAAATTTCCAGTAATGGAATATAAATTATAAGAAGGATAATATGCGAGTCAAATGTATAACATGTCACTATAAAACATAATCAAATTATATAAAAAAATTATAGAATAACATAAATAATATCGTGTCATAATATCATAAATTCAAAGAAAACATAGAGATAACAAATAATATGATATAAAAAGAAGTCAAGGATGACCCCCTAGAAAATTTCACATGGTGGATGGAGTCCTATATTTGGTTAGGTTTATTCACCAAACTAATACATGATGTATCATGAGACTACATCCTTACCCAATGTATTTAAGTGAAATATAATTCCATTATCACCCATCACATTTATATAATGTATATGAATATGTTCTACAAAATGAAATCAATAATATGGTATAAATATAAAAATAACCCATGGAATGAAATGGATTTTCTATTCATACACTATATAGTATTAAAAAAAGATTGTATAACGTGGGAATCTATAAATGATCATAGGTAATGAATTGCCAAGTCAAATGATGGGATAATAAACTAGATAATAATATCTAAGAGACATATAAATATATATAGAAATAAATAGAAATCAATAATATATTTTTTTAATTGATAAATTGATTTATCATGAAAATATTAGAAATAATAATAAGGATAATAAACATTTTACCATGAAATTAAAAACTAGAGAAATTAAAATTAACAAAATATTAATAAAATAGTTTAATTTGAAGAATATCATGGAAAATTATAATGTATGATTCATATAAAATAATTGAAATTTTAGTAGCTATCTTCATGCAAGATATTTATGTAATAATTAGTTTAATATAACAAAAAATTATTAAAAATTACCAAATCATGGAAACAAAATTAACATTCCATTCAATCCACTTTTTGATATTATAATAATGGTTATAATTTTCATCAATTTTTTTTGAAAATTACAAATATAACTGATATATTTTTATAAAATATATATGTGGATGAAAAATAATTTTAAATTTGAAAGAGAAATAAAATTATTATTTCTTAAAAAAATTATTTTGTTTAAGAATCAAAAAATTAAAATTGATCAATGACATGAAATTTAATGAATAACCAGGTGATAATAATAATTTTTAATATCTAAATATCAAATAATTTCACCAAGAGGGACTTAAATATATTCAATAATTGAAAAGGACACCTCCTTACAACTTGGGTAACATTTCTATCATTACCACCATAAAATAATGTTATATCCAATCAAACATTAAATACTATGTTAGAAAATATATTCACGATATACAATTAAATGGTTTATTATACAATCCTCAAAAAATTAATAAATGGTGAATATGGAATGTCTCATAGATGTAAAATTGTGGTTAAAAATCCCATACATCTAGTATATACCTGTAATGTATTTCATTTATATACTGTATAATAAACACGTATAAATAAATTTTTATCATAAGAACATATTCTTGTTTTCATCTCTTATACATAATTCATTTTATTAAACTATTTTAGTTACATAAATAATTACTTATTAAGTTATTTCTATGATGGAAATTTTGAGGATTATTATTTCATAATTTAAAAAAAAAGATACGACGTGTTGGAAATGTTCAAATGGAAATCTATTAAAAAAAACTACAATAAAAAACATAAAATACTCATCAATTTTATACATGAATTATACTTTAAATCAAACCATTTATATTGTCTATAAAAATAAGCTACAATAACATTATACATATTGTTTTTCAGACGTACTAATGAGTAATGTTTCCATTTTTCAAATATCATGATTCAAGGATGTTAGTTGTTATTTAATATTTTAATAAAGATAAATATACCATGAAAAAAATTATTATTTCATTTTATAAAGGTACAAATACCATCTATGTTATTTGGTAATAAAAAACGTATAACATTCATCTGTGAGGTGGAAGTCCACCACATACATGAATAGTTTTATATTTTTTTAATGGGTGTTAACATAATAAGGTATATTTAATGTTAAAGTTCAAAAAATAGTAATATTTAAGTAATATCATATATAATAATTCAATCAAACATCATGAACAACATTGACAATCAATAATAGAAGACAATTTTTATTTGTTCATAAGGTAGTAGTCTATCATACACACAAAAGATGGTTTAATTTTCTAATTTATATTAGATGAGATTGATAAATATTATTCCATAAATATAATAAAATTTTAGTATATAAATTATATATGTTTTTAATTTATTTATTAATCAATTTATTGTGGTGTAAAAAATAAAAATAAGAAATTCGCTTCGTTAATATTATTGCATTTAATTAAAAAACGTCCTTCATATATATTATTAAATACATAATGGTTGGATTTTCAGGAATACTAGGAGATATATAATGCGTATAAATTTGTTATATAGGGATTTATTATCGGTCTTGATATGTTATATTTCATTAAAGGTGTGTATATGTAATCTAATGGGTTGCCCAATCATAATTGAGGAGTACAGAATTCAATAAGAACCCAAAATTATTCAATAATGGCATGTAACAGGGATGATCAATTATTTTTAATTATGTTATATATAATTTGAATTCTTTATCCCACAATTGTGTTATTTAAATGTGAAATATCACATTTTGTTGTTTTAGTATCATTTTGAAATTAATTTCTAAAATAACCTAATTTTGGATTTTTACTTGTTTATCATTTTTAATGAAATTTTAATTATTTAAAAAATGAATATTTTTTAATATTTTTTTAAATTTTTTGTTTTTTTGGATTCATTTAGTTTTTTGGACTCAATTATAAATCATCCAATTGAAGGCCCAAAACTAGCTCACTTGGCCGACCTCAAATTTTGTGCACAAATATGAGAATTTGTTTATGTTGGGCCAATATATCTAAAATGAAGATCAAATTGAAAAAAAATTGACATATATCTTCATAATTAGTAAATTAACATATTTAATATTTTTTAAAATTAATTATTCCACAATTTAAGGGTCATAATGGAATGTGAACATGGTGAATTGGAATATGAATATAAGCCTATAGAGAATAATTTTCTGGAGTAAATTATTTATTAAACTCTCTTTACATGACCAATGAGGCTGATATTCTATCAATCGAAAGAGAAGACATAATTAAATTTCATTAAAACATTTAAAATTATAAAATTATTTCATTAATTTTGACTAATACATGAAATATTTCGAATGATGATTTTGATTCCAAAATATCTCTCCCTTATCCCAATAAAATAGTTTGTCTTCTAATTTTAATGGGTTGGCACTATAGGGGATAATTATTATTCATTTGAAATATTTTATTTTTATATAGTATTTTTATGAATATTTTATATATTTTTTCACATCTTCAAATCATGACTTCATTTTTATATGTTTTGTTTCAAAATTGTTTTCTTCTCTAGTATGATATAATATACTTCTGATCATAATTAACAAACAAGAGGACTTTCATAGAATAACAATCTAGTGTTGAAAACATGAATATGATATATCATTTTCATTTTTAATTTTATTATTGTTAGGACATGGGACATAGTAGTTGTAAAAGAGCCTTTGTGTCTCTACCTTCCACATGAGGCATGGTTTTTTATTATTCAATATTCTCCATCGATTTGGGAGGTGAACGTGTTGTCTCTCGGTAATAGTTGAGTCCTCCATATATTAAAAAATAGATATATAAAAATATTTTCATGACTAAAATTGAGAATATTAATTATTTTTATTTAGAACTAAAAATCCACGATGAAGGTTAACACATGTTGTTCTCCTAGGATGACGTTTTTTTATTCTGACTTTGTTCATACTGTCAACATCATTCTATATTCATTTTATTATTTTTATATAGATATATATATTAAGATTCCCTTAAAATATCAATATCATAAATCATTATATTATTTAGTTTTATTTATTTAGTATATAAATAATCAAAACCCAAATTCAATATAATATTTTAGTCTGGGATCCATGCAATGATACCCTAAGCTAGTAGGCCACATGACCTGTGGTGTGCCTACCCATATTCCAGATGTTACCGACTATCATAGAGTTGTTGGTATGTCTATCATGGGGCTATTATACCTTATTTTATAGTAGTTAAACCACAATGAGTGTAAATAAGTAATAGCATAAGAATATATAACAAAAACAATAAAAATTTCATAATAAATCCAACGAATAAATAAAATATACAACAAAAAGGGAAAACAATCTATGTCGAAGTAAATTTCAAAGTGTCTAAATTTCAACTGAATGAAAAAAACACTAACGATTCCCAACAGGGTTTTAAATGATATATAGTTCCCCCATCCATGTTTCATCCCTCAATTAGCTATATAACCCATGAAACAATCCCTTAAACTATCCTCTAATATTAATGTATATTCAGGTACTGATTAGGTAGCATGAGTAGGGTGTGAGTACAACCCAATAGGCCACCAAAAATGTTTTCTAAAACAATTATAGGCAAATGATAGTTTACGAAATTATATTAACCAAAGAATATAATTAAAAAAACATTTCTCACATTAAAAAATATTCTTTATTTCATTATATTATCAATAGATTTCGCGGAGATAACATACCTTATACTAACTTCACCTCGTGCCATAGCTCGACCTGTTCCTTGTTAATATAATATCTTAATACCAACATTGTCTTGTGATGGAGCTCAAAGTATTCAAAGGTGATATGATATCTCAGTACCCCATTCTACTCAAGCTAGAGTTCGATGTATTATCATGTGAAGCCATATCTCATAGTTCCTATATTACCATTCATTATATTCATTCATAAATTCCAATGTTACTAATAAAAAATTCAAAAGTAATATGATCTTGTTACATTCTTAATTTTGAATAGAATTACCATGTTCTCATTCAATCACCCATATGTACAATGACCATGTTAACATTTATACATCTCATTTGAATGACCATGTTCCCATTAATTTTCCCACAACCATAGTGATAAAGCTACCATTTATACTTCCCTATTAAGATTGACCTAGTTCCTATTATTTCACAAATAATTAATTCATAATTAACTATCACCCTTAATTCCATTACCAATTCAACAATTAGTTAAATACATCAATACCATTAATTAACTCACCAATTAAGTAATTATGACAATCCGCTTAATTGATTAATCAATTAATTAATCATAAACTCAATTTATATCCCAAAAATAATTTTTGAAGAATTTATTTATTTCAATCTAAATATAAAAAATTTATCTTTTATAAAAAATTAGTTATCTATATCATAATATCAAGTCACATTATTAGTTCACGATTAATTATCTTAATATATCGAATTCAATATCTAATAATAAATCACAGATTAATTATTTATATTAAAACAACTTATTACCAAAATTAATTTCTCCTAAATTATTTATCTAACTCTATAGGCCCATATTCTCATAATTAAGTTCACAATTAATCATTTATTCCAAAAATGATTTGAGAAGTAAATTGGACAACCTAATTTACCAAATTTAGGAATAAAATTTCTTAGGAATGCTTGAAAATATAAATTATCAAATAAATATATGAAATCCATGAGAATTTAAATTATATTGTACTAAATCTACCGAATTTAATTTATGGACATTCATTCAGAATAAATCCCAAAAATCCGAGTATCACAACCTCACAGACCATAGGAAGTGATCAAAATCCCTAAATCAAGATCGAAAATATCAAGAACATATAAATCATGATCTAGATCTACAATCCTATATCAAATTCTAACCAACTAAAAATATATATAAATAAACATAGGATAAAATTCGAGATAAATATCAATGAATTAATTAAGAATGAACTTGATAGGAATTAGGATGAGATCCACTTTTCCGGAGAAGAGCAGATCATCTATTTAGGATTACAATCTTGATGAACTGAGGTCTATTGAACTTAAAAACCCTCCATAATTTTAGTAAATAATTCAAAAAATGTATACTCTAGAGACAAGGTTGAATATTAAGTGTTTTTGGGAATTTGGGTGATTTGAAAAATTATTATGGCATAAAAGAAACTTTAAAAAAAGATTTTTGGGCATGTTAACATTTTCTAGGTAAAAAGTGTGCCAACTGTGCACCCCTCAATGTCCATATATTCATGCATACCTTGGGTTAGCTAGATTGTATTCTCTAACTGTGTTCCTACCATTCATAGACACCATTTCTTATGTTTTTTTTTTCAAAACTCCACCCAAACAACCCTAAATTTATTACTCCAACTAATGGAATATGAAAAATAACAAAAAAAATACCTAAAATTTCACCTGAGATATCTCCAAAAAATGAATGGATCATACAATCTACCAACATTATAATATATCTTCTAGGATATGTAATTAATTTATTTTTTATGATTAGAAGATAAATAATGATGGACTATTGAGCCATCATGTATGCTTCCCTTTCCCATGTTTCCTGTTTAACAAGACCATGTTTCCTTAACACACCAACAATAATCATGGGCTTTTCCCATAACACCATCTCAATGATATCCAACACAAATATCAGATGTTACTAAATGAAAATATTTATCTCTAGGAAAACCTATTCTAAATTTATCACAAGACAAGTGTCGACGTGATACATCTCTTATTGTGACACATAGAAGGCATCATTCATAGAGCTGTATTTCTGTGGAAGATCTAATCGGTATGCCACAACCTTAATTCTCTCTAGTACCAAAAACATTCCAACAAATACAGCTTCGAGCATTCCATAAATTCATATCCCATGGTGAACCAACCTTGCTGACCCCGAAAGGAACACATGATCACCCTATATAAACTGTAGGTTTCTTTTTCATCTTTTAGCATATGACTTTTTCATACTATGTATCGTAGCCAAATTTCTTCTAATCAACCGCACAATATTTAATTTCTCTTACAAAAGTCATGGTAGAAAAAAATTTGAATCACATGCTTCACTCATTCATATTGGTGATCTACATGGACATCCATAAAGAGCTTCATATGGTCTGTATTATTTCTTGATAATTATTATTATTGGAAAACTAAACTAAAGCAAATAATTTCTCCCATGACCCACCAAACTCCACAATAGATGCATGTATCATGTCCTTAATCACCTATATAGTTCTATCATACTACCAACGTATCCATGGGTGGAAATATGTACTCTCAAAAACCTAGGTACCAAGAACATTCTATAATCTATTCTATAAGCATGATTTGAAGAGATAATTTAGATAATAAACTATAGTATATATCACCCCTGGAGACATACGACATCCCGATCATATATCTCCCTAAAAAACACAATTATGAAGGTTTACCTTATAGAAAATAATTGTAATAACTTTTCATGTCAACCCATAATGACCTAAATTGCTTCACTCCTCCAAATAATCCATTTAATAACAAAAAAAAAAATTCCATTTTTGCATAATCCGATATCCATTTTGAATAGGAAATGGTTGTAGTAAACCTCAGGTTCATATATTTTCTTCCTTCAACAACTGAAAATTGAATCATCTTATCATAAACCCTTTAATATCTTTTTTCTTGTAGATCCACCAAAAATACTATCGTTGGTCACGATACATTTGGGTCACAAATTTATGTAATGCACACTTCGATGCATGAAATTCTGGAATGAGATCCTCTTGTATGTTCGTAGGCACACCCACATGATTCCTAACATAAATTTTATAATCCTCCACTATCAACTAATCCAACGATGTCTCCCTTTAATTATTTCTCTCAAGGATAAGAACATCATATTTTCATATTTTCTATCCTTGATCCATCTCAAAAGGGTAGACTCCACTATAACTAAAACAAGAGTAAGCTTTCCCTGACACTCCTAAATCACCATATACATTTCAGCTAGAATGCTCATCATCTTCTAGACTGAACTAAAACACGTTAACCATTAAGTATTTGTATTCCTTCTCATGACATCATCCACACAATTTTTTTTCCTTAACATATTTTTCCATTCAATATCAAATTAATACATACACTCCACCCATATCCACATTGCATGATTCAAACAATACAATGAAAATATGAACATAGTTCTCTTAAAATCAATATAAACAAAAAACATTTCTCCCAAAAGGTTTTTATACAAAAATTCATTTCATAAACCACTACTTTCAACTCTAGGTCGCACGTAGTGTAGTTCCATTCATGTAGTCCCAACTACCAAGAACCATATTCCATGAATCAATCCCATTTCATAAACACATATATGAGTATAATCCCTAATGTGTCCCAATAATATGTGTATTTTTTAAATAGATCATATTGGATAAAAATTGGTTTCATTTTGAAATAATTTTTCAAATTTTGAAAAGAATTTTTAGTTTATTCCATTCAACCAAACATCATCCCCTTCTTGGTCATGACATAAAGCAGTGTGTCCAAATGAGAAAAGTCTTGGATAAATATTCTTTAATATCTAGATAATCGTAAAAAACATTGAATATTGAAAATAATCTTTCAATTCATAAAATAAAATACTAACATAACCTTATCTGGGTCAACTAAAACAACTTCCTCAATGAAGATGTTGACTAATAAGTGTACATGATCAATCTCAAACTGACACATAGATAACATTGGTTAAAATTGATTTGCTCTCAGTGTATCTCAGATGACGTCATGATGATAGGAATAGTGTTCAGGAGTCATGGAGTACACCAATATGTAATCCACAATCACCACACAAAACTGATCCACAAACGAATGATATATCATGTTCATAAATTCCCTAAACAATGTTATGGAAATTTTCAAGCCAAACAAAATTAAAAAAATCATAAAGTCTATACCTCCATTTGAATTGATTACATTTTATATTAGAAGTTTAAACTCTAAACTGATTATTATCTGATCTCAAATTGACCCTTCGGTATATAAAATCTCTATTTAACTAGTCTAAAAGATCATATACACACCAAAGAGGATATTAGTTATTCAATGTAATTTTCCACATCTTCTATTAGTCAACACAATATCATAAACTCCCTTCAGCCTTATTTTAAAAAAAATATTGGTGATAAAAAATGAAAGGTAATTGTTTGGAAAAATACCATATCCTCTAACTCCGCCAATTGATTATTGAGATCTTGAATCTCACACAGTACGATTATGTATAGTGGAATAAATACTGGATTAGCCCCCACCATGAGAACAATAGTGAATTCCACATCTCTCTTAGGTGGTATCCATAATAAGTCTTCAATAATGTCATCCTAAAGCGATTCTACTTTTGGTGGAAGGAAATTTTTCCTAACACTCCATTAATCCAGCAATAGACTGGAAATATCTACTATAATCTCTCCTACTTCCTGAGTAATTGGACCTTCTCAGCTGGCTTGGATATAAAACTATCCATGGTAAATGTATGAGTCACCTTTAAGATATTTATACACAACTCTCATATAGTAACAATCGATGTGGGTCCAGTATGCGATAAGCCATTCTATAACCATAATCTGGTCAAAACATGTTATATAGGAATATATAGATTTAATAGGAAATGATATTCCCCAATCTATTATAAACATCCCTTTCATAAACATATGTCACTATAATGTGTTCCAAATGGTGTATAAATACTTATTAATATTCTCACTAACTCCACCTCCATGATCAAACCATTAACATGTTTTTCTAATAAAAATAAATTAGACTCAGTAATATCAAATATAGAACTAGATAAAGTAGAATATACTATAATTGTACAATACAATGTCGATGGTCCATCCTTTCTCTCCACAAGGGTAAGCTGCACTAGATTTTATGATCCTTTCCCCCCCTTGTGATTTTTTGTGACTCTCCTATGTAGAACCACTATGCTCATATGGGCTACCTAGACCATAAGAAACATGTACACTAAATGTAACACCTTGGCTGATATAAATACAACTACCAGATGGATATGGATTAGATGAACCACTTCACACACTCTGTATATTCTGAGATTCTCCCTCAACACCACTCTATCACTGCGACATACACATCATCTATAGTTGTCATATCATGCTGCAAGAAAGGTGCTCTAATGGTAATTGGTGATGCTGTTGAAGATAGTGTCCCGACCTACAACACTAGTGAAATATCACCATAGTAATGTCATGTCCAATCAACCCCCATGTCTTGGTAATCAGTATCCCTCTACCCTATATAATGTTTTCATAATTTCACACCCAGGTATAAAAAATATACAGCTGTTCATCCTCTAATAATAACTAGTTGTCCAGTACTCGAATCCACTACCAGGCTCCCATTAACTCTGATAGCATGATAAAATACCTCAGTAATCTTCTTTAATCTAAATTGATTTACATAGCACTTAATCACTCTCTTAAGTCCGTCTTGAAAGTGTTTTCTCTAGCTACCTCATCTATTGCTAATGATGGAGTTATGTGTTGTAGATCAATGAAGTGTCAGTCAAAATCCATCAATTACATGCATCCATGATCCAGAGTCATTAATTCTATATATATCACTTGACTAAATATCTCTAGCTATAAGTCCTCCAAGAACCTCTCTAATGAAGATGTTCCATAATGAACCGTTAGTTTTCCTTGTTGGTGCCTGCATGTGCAACCACTGCCTCACTGGTCGCAAATGCATATAAGCATAAATCATGAACATCCACTCATCCATAGACTCCAAATGGAATGGTATTGTCTTACTGGACTCAATCTCGAATTCTGTTCCCTTAGTCCCTCCCTCTCTAGTAAAAGAAAAAGGGTTCTGGAACTAAAACTCCCCTATCATCTAAGACAAGATTTTCCCAACCGTCCCTTGGTCTCATTCCATGAATTTAATGAAAAGGTAATTTTTCTCCACATACTACACCCCTTCATCTTTCACTTTCACTAACAGTGCATTGTGTTCCCTTAATGGAAGACCATTCATAGTCATGGCCCTAGGTTATCCCCTCAATGGTAATTGTTGATGAATATTCTCTAAAATTCCAGAAACATGTCTTACGTCTCATTTCAAAACCTTATAAAATTTACTCTAGATGAATAATCACAATAGGGAGGAAAAGTTTTTCCAAAAACTCATCACATGGTAAAAAATAACGATCTATAACAACCCTTAACCATCATAATCCTGTGTTTTGATTAAAATCTGTAAAAA
The DNA here is from genome assembly GCA_963277665.1 of Viscum album. NCBI lineage: Eukaryota > Viridiplantae > Streptophyta > Magnoliopsida > Santalales > Viscaceae > Viscum > Viscum album. The sequence goes on along the minus strand of OY728140.1, from coordinate 2,100,095,935 downwards.
TACACTCATAATCATGTTTCTCATTTATTCACCAAATTATTCTCATTACCAAAAAATTTATAAAACCATTTGTTCAATTCATGTTAGGAACCATTTCTAATTTTAATTTTACCAAAAGGTAAATAATTCATTGTAAAAAAATTACCCATAACCCATTTTCTAGTTCATTCCTAAAATGAGGCATTTCATAATAACCATGTGTTCCTAGAATGATACATCTGTTCTCTTGTCATGTTCCATTTTAGGCCACAAATCAATACTTAAAATACTCAGAAACAATAATCACATCACAAAAAATATGCATAACTATAGGTGAAATAATATTCCACTATAACAAAATAAATCAATAACAAAAATCACACCCATAATACATGGGTTTTCCAGTGTACATGGGTTTGAAACTACCATGCATGAGTTCATTACCCGGCCCCAACCATCCCTAAAATTATATCTAGGATTACCAAAATTGTCATAAAATTTATAATAAATATAACTCGTTTATTACTACATTGAAACAACCAAACATGGGATCCATGCAATGGTGTCCCAAACCGGTCGGTACCATGACCTATGCCATGCCTCCTCATGTGACAGAGGCTACCAAATAACATCAAGGGTTTGGTAGATGAGTTATGGATAGACTATATCCAATTTTATCAGAGTAAAATACAAGTTTAGGTAAATAAGAAATAATGTATTGATAGATAACAAGAACAATTCCAATGTTATATGACATCAAAAACCAAAAATAAAATATTCCACTAATAGAGAAAAGATTATATAAAAATGTAAATAGTAAAGTGTCTGATGTAAAACTGAATTTAAAGACACTAATGAAACTTATATGGGTCTTGAATCATGCCTCACACCCTCATCCATTCTCCAAACCCCAATTAGTATTCTAACATAGGTATCGATCCCTTAACAAGTACTATAACAGTAATATCCATCTAGGTACAAATCAAGTGGCCCGAGTAGCGTGTGTGTGTAACACAACTGGCCACCAAAAATAGTGTCTAGAAAATTATAGTCAATAGATAGTTTTAGTAGTTCTATAAATAAAGTAATAAAATTAAAAAATAAATAGTTATCAAATTATCAATTATTCTTTATTTAATCATATTATCTTTCGGGTTCTTGGGGATAATCAGACCAATATACTAGCTTCAGCTCATGATAGATCTCGAAGTATTCCCTAGGTAATATAATATCATAATACTTTCTTAGAAAAAATTACTGAAATAAATGTATTAATTGGTGATATGATATCTCAGTAATAGATTCAACTCATTCCACATTTTGAATTATAATCATGTGAGGCCTAATCACACCAAGATTTACGGCTTTGTTTCAATCTTAACCCACTGCTTTAAACTGAAATTTTATTATAAATTGAAAATATAAAAACAAATTGGACATCAAATTTTGTTCAATTAGTTAATATCTTTCATTTTTAAAAGTTGTATCTAGAATTTTTTTCTGATGATTTTATTTTAGGAGGAGGTCATTTGGAAGGTCGATGATGAAGTGGAAGAAATATAGGGCACATTTGTATGAGATACACAGAAGCCCATCAATTTATATTCACAGTGGGAATTATTCTTATATAAAAATGGGATGAGAATCTAAATTCGGGTCTAAATTATAATGGTCTAGAACACACATTAAAACATCAATGATTAATTTTTTAATCAAGTGGACAACCAACCTGATCCTTAAAGCATGCAGAATTTGCACAATGTCAAAATTTGTATGATGTAGTCAGTCTATACCTAGTGCTATTGGTTTCTAAATGGAGTAAAATGGTTAGTAGATATAGTCACTAGGATTTCTAAAGAAATTTTTTTCCCAAATCAATAAAAGTATTTCTATCATCCAAAAACAAAAGAACAATTGATTATACACAATCTCTGTTCCCAAAACCTCCATCCACATTGACTATAAAATGATACCATTGGCACGTCACATTGGATTTTGAATCAGAAGAAATAGTCAACCATTTTGGAGTCCCAAAGGATTCCATTTCGAATCCAAGATTTTATGGAGTCCCTTATCCTCATATGTGGTTAATGTATGAAGATGTAGTTCCACCCAATCTTCCACCTTATCCTGAAACTGGGATAAATGGTGGGTAATCATTGTGAGGGAGATACGTATTTGAAGAAGATTTTCAGACACATTATCTTCCACTAGTTATTTGTAATTTGTGTGTGAATTATTTCACTTATGGTATGTCTTAATATTATTATTCTTTTATTTCATTGTTCTAGTTTAATTAATTGAAACATTTTATATTTCAATATTGATTGGGTTGAGATTCTAATTAGAATTTTGGGTTGTTCTAATTGGACAACCATTTCATCCTATTAATCTCACACATATAAGAGATTTTAATATTCTTTTACATAACTTGCTCTATTCATGAGGCCCAATCATTCACAACATGATTATTGTGTCAAGGGGTGGTTCATAGTGAATCATTTCTAGAGGAATGGGGGGAACCATGATCTTAGTTTCGCATCATCCAAAGGATAAAACCAAAACCTACTAATCAATTTATAACAATGAACTCTTCATGTTGTGTAGTAACTTAGTAATGATCACATATTAGTCTCATATTTTTCAAAATCAATATGGTTTTTAATCAATTTTACCTATTGTCACAGTGCATTGAAATTGATTATGATAATATAATTATTTTAAAGTCCATGGAGGACCATAATTCATTAATCTAGGGGGGATTGAGGGGTTTTACTATGAATATTTAATATAATTTTTTAATAGAGGGTGTGGTTATGAAAACGTTTTTAAAATAACTACTTAATTTAAAGAGTTTAATAGTTTAAAAACTAAATGGATTTTAAAAATATGTGATATAAATATGTGATCATTTCTATATTACTACACCACATGATGAGTTCGTCATTGATAACTTATTATCAGGTTTTATTGTAATCCATTGGATGGGGGATAACCAACATCCAAGTTATTATCATTCAAGTTAGTTCAACACACAAATAACCCCCCATTACGCATCAATCATGTTTTTTTGGTTAGTACCTCATGAAGATAGTGTGTTCTACAAAATCATACTGAAATATCATTAATGTGTGAGAAAAAGTGGATGTATGTGTTGTCAAATTGGAAAAACCCATGATCCCCACTTGAATATCAACCAAAATGGTATTGAAATGTAAAATGATTCACTTAATTAAATGAAAACAATTTATTCATAGAAGATTCATATTATGATTAAACCTATTTGAAATAATTGACACAAAAATTACCCAAAACAATTCGTAAAAATTATTCAGGAACTACCTCTTCTCGTGTGTAGCTCCCTCAAAATGATCACCCACCATTTATCCCACCATCAAGAGGTATAGAAGCTTATAAGAAAACCATATTAATCCATGACCCCCTATGTGTGTAGGGGCCTCTAAAACTTCTTGAATGAGGATATGACTTATTTGGGACCGTAAAATTAATGTTATTTTATCCTGGTTCGAACACATTACATTTCACCTGATTGACCTTCAAAAAATGTTCTTTTATTTGATGGAGATAGTCATAATTTGGGGAAATAACTTTTTAGTTTTACCCAAATAAGGATAAAGCTGTCTATCCCCCAAAAACAATGGGGAAAGTGATTTAACCCAATCTGTGTTCCAAAAACCACATTTCATTTTACATATAAAATGATACCATGGGCACCTCATGTGGGAGTTCGAACATGAAGCATTGTTATGCGATCATTTAGTATAAAAGGAGTCTTATCCTCATCTAATAAGTTATGGGGGCCCATATCCTCATAGAGGAATCAAGAAAGAAGAAGGATTTCCATCCACGTTTTCGCCTCCTCTCAATGTTGGGATAAATGATTTGGGATAATTATGAGGGATCTATATAGTTGAAGATGGTGTTCTAAAAGTTTTTGTTCTACATGTTTTGTGTCATTTGTGTGTGAATTATTTAGTTTTCGTTTATCTTAATATGATTATTCCCTGAATTCATTATCTCAGTTTAATTATGCAAGACAATTTACATTTCAATACTGATTGGGTTTTGATTAAAGTTGGAATGTTATGTTGTCCCAATTTGATATTGAAATAATCCGCTGTCTCTCTCACAAACATGTTATTTCACTATTCTTTGTCATAAATCACTCTATGATTGAGGTCTAATCCTAGAAAACAATAGTGTACTGTCAAGGGGATAGTTCATTTTTCATAGATTTATGTGGAAAGAGGGGAACCAAAATCATGGTTATCCCTCAACCAAATGATTACAAAAAAATGAATAATGAATTTGGATCACGTAACTCTCCATCTGATGTAGTAACATAGAAATGATCACATATTTATCCCATATTTTTCAAAATATATTTTGTTTTTAAACTATGATACTGTTAAAATTTAGTTATTATTTCAAATATTTTTTTAGAAAAAACCCCATATCGTAGAGATTTTTATAAAATATTAACACTAAAACCCAGAATCATCCTTGATAAATGACCTAGGGTCCCCCCGAGACTAAAATATATTCATAATATAGTAATCTATTAGATATGTCACAAAAAAGAAGTCAACGATGTAACTTAGAGTTACTTAATTACAATTCATTAAATTAAATAAATAATTCCAATGTTACCAATAACAATTTAATAATTAATATAACCTTTTTACCATTCAAACTTTTCAACTAAATGACAATTTTTGGATTTCATTACGCATAATTAAAATGAACAATTTACCATTTATACTTCTCATTCAAATGAACATGTTCCCATTCCATTAATCATTAGTACAATGATCATTTTACCATTTATACTTAAAAATTTAAAATGACCATGTTCCCAGTCATTCAAACACAAATAATTCATAACTAATTATCCACCAAAATCCATTTTATAATTAAACAATTAGTAAAATAAATCAATATCAATAATTAACTCCCCAATTAATTAACTATGCCAATACAACTTATTAATAAATCAATTAATTAATCAATAATAAAATTTATATCCCATAATTAAATTTCGTTGAATTATTTTATATTTCTAAATCTCAACTCTTCATAATTAATTCATCAATTTATTATTTTGAAATTATTATTATGTAACACACATATATCATAATTAATTATATCAGTTTCAAAAATTAAATATCTCGTAATGAATCTTTATATTAATTATCTAGTTTACAAACGCTTATTCTCAATATCAATTTCGAAAAAAATAATTATCTAATAGTATATCCCCTTAATCCCAAATTTAAATCCGCAACCCGTCATCCATTCCTTAAGATTTTGACCCATAAATTGGACATCATAATTAACTCAATTTAGGAATTAAATTTATAAATAAACCTGAAAATTATACAATATTAGGTACATGAATCAAATCCATAATAATGAGAAATATATTTTATATCACCATCCTCAATTCATTGGTAACTATTCATTCAATTTAAATACAAAATATCTGAGATTCAAAACAATGTAAATATGGGTTATATATGTAAATCCATTAATAATAATAAAATATATCATGATAATATCAATATAGAACTACATATAATATCCTAGATTTATATCTCACTAATTTGGTTTAGATCTACTAAATCATAGGTTAAACATCCACCAATAGTTCAAGGAATGTGATAGGAATGGAACAGATATGCATTATGATGTGATCCACATAACGAGTATAGAGAGGATGTTTAATTTAGGCTTTGAATATTAAAGAAAGAGGTCATAAATCCTTATATCCCTTCTGGAATGCTCTGAAATGATACTAAAAAGTATATTCCTTAGACAATGTTGAACAAGAGGTGTTTCAGAGGTTAAATTGATTTTAAATATAATTTTAAAGTCAAAATAATTTTCATACATGGTTTTTTTGGGTTCGGTCACATTATTCTGTAAACCATGTTCCAACTAGGGGACCCTCACTATCTAGGGTCACATGGTTACCTAGGTTTCGTTGCACAATTTTCTTTAACCATGTGCTAACTATGGAGAACATCTTTTTCATAAATGTTTCCCAAGTCTCCAAACTAACACATCCCATGTCATAACTACAATCAACAAAACATAACAAATAATATAATTTACCTAAAATTTTGCCTAATATAACTTTATATTTTTTTTGTATCTTACATTATGTGTTCTGTATGTTGCCTCCTCAAGATAATCCATGGGTATACACTATATTGCATGCTTAGGTAAATAAACGGTTGATCAAGGGTCTATGAAAAATCGACATGCATAGTCACTTTGAGTAATACTACCTCTGAAAATGATAAACCATGTACTATGGGGTGATATTGTTTATCCACCCCTTGAAATTTCATAAAGAAACTTTATTAAAACATGTTATTCCATTTACATATAATGTTACTCACATTAACCATTATCTAATTTCACCATTGAATGTAGTTTTTATTTGTACTACAATTTATTATGAAAATACATATGTTGAAATTATTAGAATAGAATTATTATTAGTATTACAAAAAAGTATTCCATTTTATCAATTTAAAAACACATATGTTTTTGAATTCTATTTAATCAGAGACCGTTGAAACATGTCTAGTAGGTTTTTTCTTGATATGCATTTTGTTTGAAGTAAATGTTCTTATATTTAAATTATAACAATAATTTATAACAATATAAATTTATATTAATATATATATATATTTATTTAATTTTATATAAATAAATATTTACAAGGGTTTATTATTATTTAAAATTGATAAAAACATCCATTTGAAAAAAATTACAGAAAAATGAATTATTAATCATAAAAATTTACATATAAAAAAATAAAATAAATTAATATTTAATATTAAATTAATAAATTATTATAATAAAAAATTTTAACATTGATCATTAGTGTGAAATATAAAAAATAAGGTAAATATTTAATTACATGATTAAATGAAAATAAATTGAAATATATTGATAATCAGTTGTATTCAATATTCAATAAATAATAATCATTATTAGAAGTATCATGTAATTTAATTAGAATTGTTTTAATATTATTATATCAAAAATATTTTTATTTTTATAAATTTAAATCTATTCTATCAATAAATTATTTGTAATAATTAATTGAAAAATCATATAAAAATAATCTTTTAAGGAATCATATTTTTTATTGAATAAATAATATTTATTAAATGTTAAGTGAATTTTTATTTATCATTTAATAATAAATTTATTTTTTGATTATATTTATAAATTTATTATAAATATGTTAATCATAAAGACACATTCCACTTGAAATTATCGTTTATAATAATGATATATTTTCTGAATCGTTTAAGCATGGAGTTGTCTTTCATATACACTATTGAAAATTTTGATCTTATTTCAAAATCTAGTGTCATTAAGTAATTTGTTTTCAATTTTTAATAGAAAATATAATCATGAAAATAAAATATTTAGAGTAAGGGGAACCGTCATTAAAGAAGATAAAAACTATTCTATATAATGAAAATCTTTTTTAGGAATAAATTCATCATGGTAAAATGCCAGAATTAAAAATTCATTATCTATAATGATGATCCGAAAGTACCTTGAAATTTAATCTTATTGTGGAACTAAATGAACATTGGAGAAGGGTTTCCATGATAAATAATTATATCTCATCTAAGGTAATTGAGTTAATAGGATCTTTAAAACATTTTTATATTTTTAATCATATGATCGTGAAATATAGTATATGAGATGTATTTTTAAATGAAAAAATATAATTTAAATTAATAATAAATTAAATCCATGTATAAAATATTCACAAAAAATAAAACAAAATTGATGAATTTTCATCATAGTTCAGTGAAGCTGAATTGATATTCAAAAAACTATACATTTATTCTCACTTAATAAAATACATTATAAATTACTATTAATAAATGAAACTATCTTAATTAAATATTTATGACATTTATTCATACATATAAAAATTAATACGCATAATTTGTAAACATTAATTATAAAATATAAAATATTTATATTATATTTTCATCATCAGATGTTATTAGCTTTATTTTAGTATACTATTTTTTTAATGGAGTTGTATATTCTTACTTATCAATTAAAATTTTGTCATTATAAGATAAATATATATTATATAAATGATGTTTTATAGTGAATTATAATTTTAAAATTTCATTTCATTAAATTTTTGTATATTTCATGAAAATAAGGTCAATGATAAGTTGGTTTTTGGAAAGAATTAAAACATAGTGTAATTATGTTAATACTTAGTTAGAAATTTAGTACAAAAATACTATTAAATATAAATTAAAATTATTTAATATTTAATGTATTTTTATATTAGTATTTATTTTCTTGTATTCATAAGTGATAGATATTTTTAGCATTTTTTATGTTGGTGGTTAAACCAACCAAAATAAGAAAATGTTATAATCATAATGTGAGTATGGTTAAGAAAATGAATCTATTATAATAAATTTCTAATAATGGAATTACAATAATTTTATTAATGTGGTGAACTGGATTTTATGATAATTTTCTATATAAGAAAATAAAATAGTGAAGAAAAAATATGTCATTTTCTGGGAGGTAATAGTCTACGTGTACACACAGGTGAAACACACACTTTCCATAGATCGATTGGAATATTGGGAAATAAACTAAATTTTAGAACCATAATAATGTTACAAATATAATTTAATTCCTTAAAATAATAAAAATTTAACAAACTTTTTGGTGTTTAATGAAATATGGATCACGTCTCATATAGATTTAGTGGTCCACATGTATAACAAGAGGCATTTTAATTATTCTATGTTAAAGGAAAAGGGTTCTCATTGATTATTCCATCATTAGAATAACACTGAAGTATATGAAAAATATTCATATAAATTTAATATAATATATAAAAAATATATTTTATTAGTAAAAAAATAAATAAAAGATAATAAATATAAATTGTTTAATTCTTTAGTATTAACTTATTTAGTGGAAAAATACTTTCCAAAAATTATTATGGCATTGATATGTGGTCTTTTGAGCTACTTTTCAAAAATGATTATGGAATTTAGATGTGGTCTTTTGAGAAGACAATAATATATATAATGTTTCTATGATTTTTTTTATTCTTTTCGTGGATTATATCATTGTATTATATTAATTTTATTTTTTAATAATTATAAACTATTATATTATGGATAATGATAATTTTCACATTTTATTAATTATTTACATAAACTTTTTCTATATTATTACCCTTAACTAACATATCATTATATTTCATGTATTAATTGTTGATAACATGTTATTTAATTTTAATGATGAGTTCATTGGCTTAAAAATTCCATTAGATCATTATATCATTGTTCCACATTTTTATAGAATTTTATAATGGTAACTATATGTTTTTTTGTTTACATTAAGATAGATTTACTTGTATGGAGTTATATAAAGGTTAAATAATGTTTAGATGTGATATATGTGTGGAGAATCATTTATCTAATGTTATATATGGGAAATCATCCTGTAAAAACCACAATGTATCGATACTCATACTTATATAAGGGCACTCAAAACTATATAAAGGTGCCTCTATACTTACCTAAATTTAACCTGCCTATATTAAGCACTATATATGGGTGACAAGAACGATGTAAATCTAAATATATAGTAACATAATACTAAAATATTATTTATAATTCAATTTCATTGACTTTAATACTTTTATAATGGTAAAATGAAATCACTATTGTTTACGTATTGGGAAACTACAATTGCATAAAAGTTACCCATAAATTCAACAACTTGTATAAGGAAAAAATGTGGTGTAAGGGTATCTGAATGATTTGTAAGGTATTATATACATTTTTTGTTCATAGGGTAAAATAAAATTTAATAAGGTTATGAGAGTGTTTATAAATGCATTATAAGGGTACTAGTATACTTATGAATGATCCAAATGTTTTTCAAATCCTATGTAACGAATAAGATGATCTAATGATAAAATAAATAGATTTCTCTGAATGAAAATATTTTCTAATAAAAATTTTAAGGATAAACTATAATACCCATAAATATATTGTATAACTTTATTAAGGGTAGTAAAACTATACATATGATCTATTTAATGTTCTAAAAATTGAAAGTATTATGACGTTTATATATTGTGTCATATTTAAACTTGTTTTATGTTTAGAATCAATGTTTTTAGTATTATATATATTAAAAATATACTTATGAATTATTTATATTCTATGAAAATAAGTTCTATATTGTTTTATGATATACTATATGTGATTCACATGATATTTATATATATTGATATTCAGTCTAAAATTTATTGGATCATATATATTCAAATTCAATTGTATGAAATATAATAGGTGAGTGTCAATTATTACTAGGAATGTATTTCTAGAATATAAATTATTTAGTTTTTATTTTATTCATTTTTTTAATGAATTCATATATATATTTATTAAAAAATTTATTTCATAATGGGGATGAGTTATAATAGTAAATTTTTTCATTTATCTATGAATATTTATCTGCGTAACATGTGTAGAAATCTACAATGTAGTCCATTAGAAGAATAAAGAGGAAAGAAAGTAATGATATGAATACAAAGGATGATATGGAATCAGTATATATTTATTTTCTATTGAACTAGTGCATATGATGAGATTGTAATGTGTCGTTGAGTATTTTAAAATGTTTTTATGTTATTTATTTTTCTATTTATCATCTTATTATCCAAGATGAATTGACATAATTTATTACCATTCTAGTTGAGAGTTTCTTACTCCCTCTACTATCATTAATTTATAAACTAATATCATTATACAGAATTAATTCTTTCTATTAATTTTTCATGTTTGTGGTAAAAATTTACTATAGTGGCCATTAAAAGGTAGGAATATGGATTGTGACTCCCCATCAAATTAAAGGCATAGTGATATACCTGATGGTAGAAAATAGTGGGTTTTATGGGTTGTTCTTCCTTATGGGAAAATCTCATATCTATTTGGGTTTAAACAATTAGGAAAAATGTCTTATTTATTGTATTGTGACAACATGTGGAAACTCTCAACTGTAATATTTCTTTATAGAGTTTATTGTGGTTTTCGTCTCTCTTGGTTCCAGAGATGGGTGAATATTGGACTATGATCATATTTTATATGTACCCAAAAAAAAATAACATTGTCAATTTTCATTATTATTATACTTCATTAACATAATAATTATACTATATTAACCATAAATTTTTAGAATTCAATATAGAAAAACCAATTTTCCCCAATCTTTGATATCTCACATCTTTCCAAAGAGAATAATTATTATATTAGAGCCTGAAAAAATTCCCAATATATATTATTAATTTCTAATAAATACATCCAATTCAGATCACTTAGTTAAAGTATCAGTTTATAATGATATGAACTATCTAGAGTGATGGTTGGATACACTAAAAACCACAACATTTAGATGGAAATAATTATCGATATTGGCAATCCTGAATGGAAGCAATCAAGAAGATATTTAGCATTGGCCATTTCATCGTAATGGAACAAAAGTAAATTATATGGGAAGTTAAAAATAAATAAATTTTTTAAACTATGTGGTAAAATATATTTTTAAAAAAATTAATTTTGATATATTATATTATGGGATAAATAGAAATGATTATATTCTTGTATATGTATGTTATGCTGGTTGTGACATTTGGAAAATTAATTAATTTTAAAACAATGGATTTGATAATAAAATTTGAGAATAATTTATTCATATTAAGAGATAAATATAAATAATATAATATGTATGAAATAAAAACTTTTTATCAATTTTTTCATTCACCTGATAGTATTAAATATATTAATTTTTCTTTATGAGATAGTTTGTAAAAAATATTTCTTATAGAAAGAGTACATAGTACATCCTAATAATTAGAATGCTCAAATATTTATTATATATTAATGTATATTTTCAAATGAATATATTCTTCATAATTTTATTAGATACCCATTACAATAATATATGGATCATAAAATTATCATCGAATAGAAAAATTTAAGGAATAATGGAAATGATTTAAAATAAAATATATCTACATAATTTTATGATTTTGAGTTTCATTATCAGGGAAAAATGACAAATAATATGTTCTAAAATATTTATATGAAATAAATAATGAGCATATAATAGGATATGAAAATAACATCATAAATATGCTAAGAAGTGAAAAAATAAATTTATTTGAATTTTTTTTGAAGATGCAATTTTTTATTAGTGTAGAGAAAAGTGTACATCAAGCCAAATTTTGGAAAACTATAGAAGGATAATGGATGTAATAAATGTGTTAAATGAAATTTTTAAATTTTAAATTGAGATTAAAAAAGGATTAATATTTTGTAATGATTATGGAACAACTTTACTCCACCTATTATCCATCCAATGAAAAACAAAATCTCAATGTGTTAGTACTGAAGACCTACCATCTCCACATCATGGTACATTCTGTTTTCATCACCACATTATTTATATGGATATGATGATGTAATTATAAAATATTTATTACAAATTATTGATGAAATTGAATCCAGAACAAAAACATATTCCATCCATTCCTGTAATTGTTCACAATTGAGGGAATAAATATTGTAGCATGTGCCTATTTATAGGCTACCATCTATTAGATGAAAATGTGATTCATTATCCTTTATTAATAGTCAATAATTATTATATAAATGTATATATTCCATAAATATGGTATGTATTTCCTTTATACTATTCGGTAAACAACATAATTATATCTTATCAACATAAACTAGGACTTATATGAAAAAACATGTATTAGAAAAAGAAGAAGATAACACCTAGTTGATGAAGAATAATGAAATTTTATTAAAAACCAGATGATAGTATTCTCATATATAATATAATATTAATATTTTTAAAATATAAGTTAATAACATTATTTAATTTATTATACATGTTTTTAGATACATACGATGGTAATCATATATATATATATATATATATTAAGTGTTAATTTCATAATCTCATTATTTCAATGATTTTTTATACATAAGTATTTATCGCAGTTATATTTATCATCCATGAAATTTTTTCATAAAATTATTTTATGGATCATTTTTACTATTATTATTCAATTTTTAATAGTTATTTTCTCCCATTTGTGAAATTTTATTACATTTTTTGAAAGGACATTTTTTCGTGTTCAAAATGACGTAATTTTTGAGTTTTCTAAAAAAATTACGAGAAGAGAGTTTTAACAAATATGAATCAAATATATTATTAAAAACACATGGTTCCATATTTTAATAAAGCTTCGCGTAAGTTATATAAATGTTAGTTTCATAAATAAAATTTATAAAATTTATGGTATTTCAAGTGAAGAAAGTGTATTCAAATAAAAAATGATATTTTAGTGAAGAATTGTTTTCAAGATTTATATTAAAATTATTTTCTATATATCATAAAATTTAATGATGATATATGTGTTTTACTAGAATTATGATAAAATGTTTTCAGTATTAATATTTTTATAAATGGTTATGTTTATTATGGAATGGTATTTATGAAACCCATTTCTTTTCTATGGGTTAGGTTTTGATAGCATGATATCTGTGAAAAAAATTTGATCCAAGGGGTTCAGATATGATAAAGGATTTATGTTATTATGGAACCCATGTGTATGAGTTAATTATGAAATTTTTGGGACTTATATCTATCTAAAATGCATTGGGTAAATATTTATATCTCATAAGATTTCCATAAAAGAGACTTTCCACGTGGATGGTCATGCAAGTGATCCATGTATACCAAGATGGTATGGGATGTGAAAAATTAAAACCAAGATGGACTTGGAAATGATGCATTTACTTCCATATAAATAATTATTATATATTAAAATTTCTACCATGGTTCCAAATATTATTCATTTTTTATAATTTCATTTCTCATGTTCTTTATTTACTTATGATTCATGTCTAATATACTTTTAATAATTATTCCATGATATTTTAAATGATCGTAGGTATGTAATTTAAGATCTTTTATTTTCTTAATCATATTCTCATACCCTTATAGCCATGATTGTATTTATATATTTCCCTTATTTTTCCTTTATGTGCATCTGATATCACCAATTTTTATTCTTCCTCTCACCCACATTGTGAAGTTATGTATTATGTTTTATGTGTATAAGAAGAGTCTTATTCAAGAGGAACATCATGGAGGATAATTTATATCACTTATGTAGCAATTATTATGTTTCCAATTATCTAAAGGTAGTAGAAAAAAATTGTAATTAAGCTTTTGTTTGTTTAATGAATCAAATATTCAAAAAATAAATTTTGTATCCACGTATTAAAAACATGACACTCTATAGTAGTTATAATGGAATAATTTGGTTTACCATTGGATAGACGGTTGAAAATTATTTCCTGAGAACTTTAAGGATATTTTTAGGTATTAGTATAAGGATAATGAAATGTATAAGAAAATGTATTCGAATTTTTGAAAAATATATAGTGGTATTTTTCCTTAAAATACATCCCTATCTAGATACTACAAGTTGATGTGGCTCTATCGAAGAGCGACATAAGGGTAACAACTTCGATATGATGTGTCAGTATTGAATTGAACGTAACCCGGTACAAGAAAACATGCATTTATTTACCCAATGTATGAATCACCTATATAAGATTAATTTGGATTTCACAAAATTCTAATGAACTATCATAAATTATTTACATATAGGATTTCTATAATTAACCTAGGAAAAACAAAAGGGGTCATAGATATAGGTAGGTGGCATAGATTAGACATCATAATGGAGAATTTTATTATTATTCTATTCCCCATTATGAAAAATATTGATTGCTAAATTATTTTTCTTTTATCTAGTTGATGGATCCAAAAGAATCCATGTAAATGGATATTGTGGAGGGAAATGAAATTAAATTATTCCAGATGAACTGAATGATATGGTATATGGAATAAAAACGATTCTTACTATACTCATGTGACATTGTCAAGATATTAATATTGGTGTAATTAAAAATGAACAAAGGGGGGAACAACTTTATGTTGAGTCTTTTATAAGACAACATCTGGTTTATTTCATTGGGTATTTTTATACAGTAATTGTTGAACATTGAATTAGTAAAATTGAATAGATATTAACCATTTCCTAGTGATCAGAGTAGGAAAAAATTATGCAGGCTCATTATCGGTTAGAATGTAAAGCATACTAGCGATTTACCCTAATTACGAATATGGGGAAGCTAGATGAATTGAATCCATGGATAGGGATGGAACGAAAAACATACTTTTTACATAATAAATTTCTTCAAATTTTTCATACAAAGATATAGAAATATTTACATGTGTATAAGTAAATGGATTATGATTATATCTGTACATATGAGTATAATTTAATGAGAATTATGGGCTATGATTTAATAATTATCATTCAACATGAATGTAAAGTTTACATGTTATTCATTAATTTAATTACATGTCTCATAATGATGTTGTCCATAAGATTCTGAAGTAGATATGTTGAGATTTTTTTATTTTCAATCAATGATGAAATAGAGGCAGGAGTCACATGTCAATATCATTGTTTTTAAAAGAAGTGGGAGATAAAGGTTAATTGAAAATATAAATCCATGAATGGGAAATTAGGAACATCCAATTATGATCTATGTGTGGGATGAATCATGGATGAAATCAGATTAATCGGTATAAAAAACTTTTTATGTGAGGAAATGATGCTCATCGATCTTTTGATTTTCAATGTGCTGGGAAAAGGACATGTAATGGTGTTAATAGAGAGAAATAATCCCATAATTCACATCCCATTGTTCAGTGATACAACTATTAGGGGAGTGATAATTATGCTCACTAGTTATCAAAACCTAGGGTTGGTGATGATGATCTACATCAATAACCTCTTAACATGAGGGAAAAGGAAAAAACACTTGTGACCAATATTTATGTTGAGTGATTCCATAACATTATTGTGAAAGGTACACTTATCATCCACTATAGAACTTCTAATGTCTTATTTGATTCTCTATCTACTGAATCATTCATAAGTAAATAATTTTCTAAGGGTGATAATATTACACCCAAACAATTGGATGTGAAATTAGAAATAAAAACCCTTAATGGTACGATCATTGAATCTCAAGAATATTATTCCTCTCTGGTAGATGTCTGTGGGGATGTGTTTCCTATAAATATTATGATTCTTCACCTAGTTAAGTGTCATTTCATCATAAGCATGGATTAATTTTCTATGTATAATTATCACATCATTTTTCAAAGAAGTGTAGTTAGTTTTTATGTTTCATACCAACCTATGGTCATGTATCAATGTTATGATAATTTTGAACTTTTTATGGGGATTACATCCAGGGTAATGATATTAATTCATATTCACAAGGGATATTTATCTCAAATGGTTTCTTATAAAATTGATATATATTATATTTCTATTGTTAATATATTTTTGGATGCCTTTAAATAATATTTTCATTCTATTCCACCAAAAACATTAAGTGGAGTTCTGTATAGAGAAAATAAAATTTTCTACACCAATTTCAAAGGATCCCTATGAAATGATTGAAACTGATTGGAAATAATTAAAGAATATACTCCAAGAAATACTTGATAAGATATTGATTCACCAAAGTGTGTAACCTTGGGGTGAATAATTTCTTTTTTTGAAGATTAATGATGTATCAATGTGACTATGTATTCATGCTATATTGATGGATTTAATGAATATAGACTTTAGAGACATTCCTCAATTAGTTTTTGGATGTCTTTATATATGATATTCAAATATATTTACAAAAACAGAGGAGCATAAATATCACTAGATAATTGTATTAAAACCCCTAAGGATGAATAATATATTTTTAAATATTTAAAAAGTGTTAATTTTGAATGATTTTTTTATTTTCTAGGTCATATACTATCAAGAGAAGGTATAATGGTTGATCTAACAAGGACATAATCTATTTAATTATAGCATTGACCAACCACATTTACTACAATCCATAAATTTTTATGTATTATCTTTATATAATCATTTTTTATAGATATGTTCTCATTACTATCAAATCCTAGAACCATGTTGACTATGAAGGTCGCTGATTTTCTACGGACTGATGAATATGATGAAAATTTCAAGGAATTGAAGAGAATGACCGTTTGCACGCATGTACATACATTACCGTGAAATAAAAAGGGTTTGTATTCTATATTGATGAATCCAAGAATGTATGGGGATGTTTTCATATAATGAAAAATGATGTTATCATAAATTCCACATGATATTTTAAGATTCATGACAAAAATTAAACAACTCAATATTTAGAGTTTGTGGTGGTAATTTTTCATTAATTATATGGAATTATTATCTTTATAGTGAAATGTGAGATATATATACTTATCATAAATGTATAATATATGTATTCACATAGAAGGAGTTGGAAATGATTCTAAGGACATTCTAAGATATTATAAAAAATTATGACCACTCAATACATTACTAGCTAAGGAAATCAAACGATGTGGTTGATACTTTTATTAATAGGGTTCTTGATAGATTTTTCGTTATGAGTGTCCAAAAATAATCAAATGTTTAGGGATTTTTAAATGAAGGACCTATAAATTCTATTGTAATGGGAAAAAATTATTTTACACATTTGATTGTATAACAATTAATTCTTATGAAGATATAAGAAATAATGAACGGTGATGAGGAGCTACAAAATATGTTCAGAAATGTTCTCAATTTTAATCATGATCATGAACAATAATGTTTACAAATCAGGAATGTATTTACTCTATCCCAAATTTGAATAGTGATCTTTTTGGGATTTCTCATAGCTCCACATTTCTTATTTATCCTAGAAGTACGAATATGTATATAGACATGAAATTTTACTTTTTGTTGGTTGGAAGGAAGGGACGTATGGAAGAGTTTGTATCTCATTACATGGAATGAGAGTATGTTAAAGCTAAAAGAAAATATATATATGTTGATGTTTCATCCATTACCCATAACATAATAGAAATGAGAGAACATCACAGTGGATTTTTTGTTGGACTTCCCAATACCTCTAAACGGTTTAATGCAATACGAGATGTAGTCAATCACCTTACTAAGGAATCACACTTCATTTCTATCGAATAAGCAATCCTTCTAGATCAAAATTATAGGATATAAATTAAGGAAGTGTTAAGGATTATTGGAATACCACATTTTCATTTATATGATCAGGACCTAGGTTTTAACTCCAAATTCAGTCATAGTATTCATTAATCACATAATAAAAAATGAGTTTCAACACTACTTATCGTACTCAGATGGATTTCATTTCTGAAAGAATAGTTCAAACCCAAGAGGATATGTTTTGATTTTGTTCCCTAAAATTACAAGTAATGTTGGAATCAATAACTTCCTCTATTTGATTTTTCTGACAATAAAAAATTTCTATCATGAATTCAGATGGATCCTTATGAAGACCTATATTAGATAAAATGTTGTGATCCATCATGTTTGGATGAATTTGGGAAATGAAATATATTGTGTTCTATGATAGTTGGATAAATTAAAGAGGGGGTTAGAACCATTCAACATCATATGAAGGAAGAAAAAATAAACCAAAAACGTTTGGATGATAATTGAAGATGTGATCAAGTATTTCATTTTTCTAGGAAGGTGTTCAATAAATTTGTTTATGGAATAACGTTATGAGATTCCATAAGAAACGAAAGATAATCCCTAGATATATCAGTCACATTGAATTAATTGATTTTTTCCAAACCATATCTTATCAATTAGAATATACCTCATATCTCTTTGAAGTACATGATGTATTCCATTTTTATCTCCTGAGGAATTACATACCTTATCATTCACATATAATGACATTAATGGTCATACTCTTGGTGAATAATCTCTCTTACATAAAAAACCATTTTAAAATTTTCATCATACGATGTTATTTCTCTAAAATATGACCACTCACCTGGTTAATGTCTTCTGGAGAAATAACCAATTATATGATGTAGCATGGGAAATTGATGATATGATGAGGATGATATTCGCTCATTCATTTCTATCATAATGATGAATTTTGAGAGCTTAAGTAATTTTATGGGGGTAGAATGTAACATCTCATGTTTGGGTTTACTTTTAAATAAATTAATTTCCATCAATGTATTTCATTTCACTAAAAAAATAATTCCATTCATTATAAACCAACATGGCTCTTGCTAAATGCAACACCAAATTCACGTATGTTACTTAACACATAAAGTTTCCACAAAACATAATTTCATTGTTATAATTATTTAAATAATTTAGTTATGATGTATCAGTTAAAAATAGTAATTTAAATATTAATAACAAATTTTAAAATATTATTTATATTTTTTTATATAAATAAAATATATTGGTAATGATAAACATTTTTGGTAATTTATTTATATGATAAAAAATCTATATTCCATAATATATTCCTTTTATGTAATTTTATAGAAAATCGTAAAATTAATTTTATTTAAATATATAAATTTAATTTGATAAAATAAACATCATTTTATAAATTAAAAAATGTGAAAATTAGTTTATAGTTATTTTTTTAGATTTTTCTTGGAAAATTCGGTTTTTTAATGAGTACCAAATAATACAACATTTTAGATTAAATAGTATTTTAATTTAACAAATTATTATATGTAAAATTTATTTTTAATGTAATAATGGAAAAATTAAACATATATTAATCCAATTTAGTTCATTGAAATATTTTTTCAATTTAAATTAGATATAAAAAACATATTGAACTCCAAAAAGTTGTTTTTAGTAGGCTTCTCACCACCACTATGAGATCTATATATAATTTAATTCTCTGGCTATGTTAACTGAAATTTGTAAAATGCACACAAACTGTTGTAATGGATATATTGTTTAATTTATAATTAGATCAACATATTTTTTTTCATATTATGAATACAATCATTATTTAATTTTTTACCACAATTATTTGTAAATATTGCAATTAAATGTAAACATGTTATTATAATATTATAAAATTATCCTAACAAATGTCCAAATTTTATTTGATAAGTGATATTACAAATTATTCATCCTTTGTACGAAATTATAAATTTTTTATGCCTTATGGGTGTGAATTTGAAATTTATTATATTTTATTAAGAGGTTGTCTAAAAATATAACACTCATATCTTTAATAAGTAAATAATTGTTATACATGGTTATAAACAAGATAAATTATACTATAATAATTCATTTTAAATACAATAGCTTTAATTTCATCATTGAATTTTTTTATCTATATAGAATATATAATGTAATTAAAGGATTATAGAATGATGATTCAAATTTTTTTCAATTAGTTGAAATATTTAATAAATTTTATTAAAAATTTATAAATAAATGATCCATTTAATTTTTTATTATTTTTAATGAAACTATACTATCACTTAAGAGAAAATACTCAATTTTTTAGGGTAATGTTAATGTGTTTAACTTAGTGTTAATAACAAAGTATATTGATAAAATTGTTTCCAAAACATATCTAAAAATTATTATATGAGATAATTTATACCCATTTATACATTATATTATAAATAAATAAATTTTCAACTATTTGATATTGAAAATTAATTTATTTTAATTTAATATTTTGCGAGTTTCTAGTAGTGCCCCACCCCTCTCTCATAAAAACGGAACCTTCTACTTCACTTCTTCACACCACCTTGGCCCTTATACCTCAAAATCCTTTACCATATTCTCTTAATCAAATCCATAGACATTGTTTGGTGTTTTTTGACTCTCAAAAGTCCATATCTAGTGTCCCTAAGAGAATATGCAGAGAGAGATGTATGAAGAAGAGGTAATATCCTTTGCTGATTCTCTCTAGAGTATTTAATCATTACATATACTTCATATGTTGTTTCCATTATAAATTAATAACTCAAGAATCAGCTACACTATGAGATTTTATTTTCATTATGGAAAAACTATATTCTTCTTTTTACCCATCCTATGAAAAATGAAATCACTACCCATGTGTATGTATGACCAACTATCTCCACTTTGTGGTGTGAAATTTTTTTTATAATAATAATATGACGTTGATTCTGAAAATATATGAACCATCTAATACAATAATATTTCATAATTAAAGGAATTATATAGTTTCTAATGAATGCATATGACCTACCATCTCCACAACATAGTGTGATTAATTGTCCCTAATTAATAATAAATAATGACTATACAAATGTATATAATGAATAAATATTCTATCTTTTTCCAAAATAGAATTTTTTTAAATGACATAATTGTATCATATTTGTATATTATGGTAATTATATGACAAAATTTATGAGAATATTTTTACCTTATATGGAATTAACAAATTTTTAGGCATTCATGACGCCTTACTATCCTGATGCATCCCTTACAAGCTTAAATGATTATTTTCAAATAAAATATTTTTATTTAAATTGATTTTTAATTTAAATTAATGAAATTGTTTTCAAAGATTAAATTATATTTTACTTAAAAATTTTTTCCAAGAGTTTAGAAAAAATAATTTTCAATTTTTGATAAAATTGTCTGATGATACATATGATTTTTTAGGGATATGACTCAATAATTCCAATCTTATTATTTATTTGAATGGACATGTTTATGATTGAATAAAATTAAGGAATCCCATTTCTTATATGTGGGTCATGTTATGATTCCATTAATTGTATATGACCCATTTCATTTCATGGGTTATGATGTGAAAAATAATTTATTTACTTGTAGAATACATATTTAAGATTTCATTATGAGATGGGTGGGAACTATATCACCTTCCAATGCATTGGGGAAATATTAATATCTCATAAGATTGAAAAAATGGTATTTTTCTACTATGATGGTCATTAGAGTGAACCATGACTACCATGATGGTATGTGAAGTACACCCATACTACCAAGATGGCCCTAGAAGAAGTGTCCAGACTACCATAAAAATCATTATTATATTCTTATGTATCTGCCAATGTTCTATATTGTATTCCTATATAATGATTTCTTGTATCATGTTCTATATTTCATTATAATTCATGTATTATGACGTACTAATAATTATTTCATGATCTTATTTATGATCTGGTATATTCAAGGTATGATCATCTATTTTTGTGATCTTATTATCAAAATCTTGAGCACATTATTATGTCTACAAATCTCCCATATTTATGCTTGCCGAGAATACGAGATTACTTGATTTTATGATTGCTTTCACCAATGTTAGGATGATATTTAAAATGTCTTTTTGTGTCTATGAATGGTTCTTATTAAGAGGAACATCATCATATATAATATATCTCACTTATGTACTCATTTTTATGTTTCCATTTTTATAAAGTCAATTAAAATAATATAGTGTTTGGGAGTTTTTTTGTGTAATGTATTAAGTATTGGGAATAAGTATTTTAATATCCACGTATGAAATGTTGTATTCTCTATAATATAAATGGTATTGTGCCTCTTCTAGATGTGATCCCATCACAATGGATGTTTGTTTTGTGGATAAAAATGTTTTTTACCCAAGGTGGGTGGGGTCATAACTTTAATAGTTTCTTATGGTGTGATATTATCAAAAAAATATTCACATTGATTAAACCATTTATGGGACTTACAGATGGACAAAATTATTTTTTCAACCATATTAGGAATGAAAATCATAGGTAGAAGATTTTATAAAGGGAAAAAAATAGCCCATGGTTCTCCCTAATGAGATAGAATTTCAATAAACATGTGTGATTTTAATGCTTATTATTAACATTGTACCCTCATATGTAAATATTATGGAGCCTGTATTATTAATCGATAGATAACTGTTGTTAAATTGACATAGGATATCTAGAGTTATTAATGATTTCTTCCTAACATCATGAATTATACAAGTGTAGAATCATAGTTTGTTTTTAGGAAAATACAAATTATTTTATTTTTTTATAAATGAAATCCTTATTGGAATTATTTTTTACTTGATATATTGAATAATTATCCAACTATTCTTATAGTGATAGTGTATTCAGTATTCTATCAATGAACATATAGTGTTATACTAGGATATTTCCATGAACAAAACATTACCGATTTATTTCATTTAGATAGTTAATTTCATATACCGTGATATAATGATCATTTATAGATATAAATTACTAAATCAATTATTAAAACATGTGTTTCTTCCCTAATTTGTTTCAATGTAAAAGACATGATCAGTAATTTCATCTATTATATCAATGGAAATGTGATCTGAAGGTGGTGTTAATGATGATTGATTCTCCAACAATCACTTAGTTGGGATGAAATGTAACAAATTAATAATGATGTGTTTGGATTTGATGGCCTAAGCCATCAATGAACCACACTGTAAGAGGAAAACATAAAAAAGTTTACATAGGGGGGAACCTTCTCATTGATGTAAAGAGAAATTAGGGGGAATACATCCACTGTGGATTCCATCAGTCAAACCTCCATGTTTATCTTTCCATCCACTTATATATATAATTCTATATCTATATTGATATATGAAAAGAGGGGGTATATACAATATATACTGTGAGTATAAACTTCATTATATATTATTTGATCTCCATGGGATAGACAATAATAATTTTTAATCTTGGTAGTACATAATTAGTATTGGATATCAATAACATGAGGATTTCTCCATTTTCGTAGACACTTACTTCCATTGATAGAGAATTAATAGATTATTTTGATACAAATGAGAGGTGTTATAGTTCCTCATGTAATTATGTGTTCAATTAGAAAGGGATATATTCATGGGAAGAAATATGTAACTGATATTACCTCAGACCTGACACTCATTATTGATATTATTATGTGATATTAGCAATATAAATTTTATCTAAAGAAAATATTGAAATATGATGAAGAAATCATGATATATTGTTATAGATATAAGATTCTAAAAAATGGATTGTGGGGTATTCATTGAAAAATATAGTAAAAATGGGATATGGGTTTCAAAGTTTGGTAAATTTCATAGTAGGATACATTGGAGATCCCCCAAAAAGGTGGTGGGAATTTAGGCCTACCGATGTGTAGATACTAAAATATTCTAAGGATATCTTCTCATCACATGAGTAAGTATATGGTTCTTCCCCTATTTATCACCATGATATGATAGTGGTGGTCATTTTATGGTATGGGTAGGATTTAATAACAATATTTTATAATAACAGTATGGATATTGGATTACCCTTAAATATCCTTCATAATATGATGATGATATTATTAAATGGGAATGTGTTTTAGATCTGTTACTTCAACGGGAGAGTGAATATGATCTGACTCATTTCATATAGTTTCAATCAAAACATACTAATAAAAATCATCTGTATGAGAAAATATATTATATTCCCAATATATTTTCATGAGTATATAATGTTTTTCTTCCTTTTATACCTAGATAATTTTATGATTGGATTATAGAGTTAGAACAAGAATATGTGACTAATTTCTTAGGGATGATAATGTATGATGATTATATTCATTCATGAAAATGGTGATATGAATTCACTACACACATTTGATGGATTATATACTTCAATGAGAACTCATCTTTAGTGTTTGGTTATTAGTGACAATGAGAAGGATATATGGGGTTGCTTCGTCTGAGGATTCATTAGGAGCAATGGCCGCACCACACTATCAACCTTGATAGTCTGTGATATCCCTCCTTTGTTGTTGTTGGACAATGCGGGGTAAACAATATCTTATAAATCATTATCCTTTATGTATTTAATTTAATTATTTTCATAATATATATATTTTCTTATAATGTGGTTATAGGTGGATTTCGGTGACAAAAAATTCAATGTCATCCTATTTCAGTGAGGTGGACTATGAGACTAAATTGCATAGAGGATACCTTTATCTACCTAGAGTGTTTGGATAATATTTATAAGGTAGTAATGATAGTCCAATTAAATAAAAAAATTATAGATATTAATTTAGTAAAAATTATATCTTATTTATTTGGGGAATAACCATGGTGGAGGATGTGCCATAGGTATGATGAATTGATGTTCCATGTGATTGGATCAATTAGATTTATGAGAATGGTTGATAGTCCTGAATGTATAAAAAACACTAAATTTCTTTTTTTTAGTATCATAGGTAAAATGGTGTTTGATTCATCATAATTATTAGTAGAGGATTCATGTTTTATTCACCATATTGTACTACAGGAAACCCTACCACACTATATAAAATAAAAATTTGAGTTTTCAAATGAAGCATTTCCAATGGTAGGAAAACACTATGAATTTTTCATTAACTCATTATAATGTGTGTTTGTCATTTTAGTGTGCATTTAGGACCATCCCACCATGTTTTGAAGAAATATATACTACTTTAGCACTCTTATAAATTTTTTAAATGTTTTTCATTCCCAATTAGATCAAGATATAGTATGTGTCACTAAATTTCTAGTGATTTGATCTAAATTATAAATATATTTTAATGATTTTATTTTTTACAGGATATCAATGTTTATATTATTTATAAATGATGCATTGGTATAAAAGCACATCTTCATGAATGTTAGGAATTATAACCATCATTGGTGGCACTAGTTTTTTATTATGTGGGGATCAATCTCTTGGAAAAGGATTCCTTTAAATACAGAAATAGTTAATCAAATCCCATGTAGTTTGGTTTATTTTAACTATATAGACCATACCTTTAATTTTAGTGTCACAATGAATAATTTTATGAATTTTAAGATAATATAACCAATATTTTTTTAATAATTTTAATTCATTTTAATAGATATTTACAAGGAATGTACTTAGAAATGGACAGTGTGTGACTTTTTCATTGGTTTCATTTATTAGATTAACTCGAAGGAAATATAACCCAAAGGGATTTTTTATTTAACATATAATATATCTCGGATTGATATGAAGGTATTATAAATCACCATCTATATGAAAAAACCAAACACTGTATATCTTTATCATGAATATTAATGAATAAGGGTATAGTTAATAAGAAATATGATCATAGAGAATGTGACCATGATTTATTATATTAAATAAGTCTTAGTGAGCATGGATGTTTGTGATCATTAGGAAAACATAATGTTGAAGAATTAATAAAATAATTATGATGATGGAATTGGACCTCAAGGAGGTATCTTATATATCCCACGAAAAAAGGAATCAAATCCCACATTTTTTGAAGCATGTTGTTTATGGTAATGTGATAGGTCATTGACCATATAGATTATTTTCATTTTATTGGGACATTGATGTGTATTTTTTATTTATGAGGATATATTTATATTAATTTTTGTTATGTTATATGAAAAAATATTTCTTAGGTATCATTATAACATGTAAAAATGATGTTTTAAATCAATTTTCTATCATTGGACATGGGTATTTTTGTAAAATTTTACATCATGTGATATGATTATCTATATAGTTATGTGGGAAACAAAGGAGGTCTGATTGGGTAAAATTCATGGATGTCCTATATGATTCATTTATAAGGAATAAATAATTTTAGAGGATTTATTATAAGAAATATATACCATATTGAATGATCTAGGTCTTAGACATATCTAAAGGTGTCCCTTAGGTGAATCGATGTCTTCTTAGTTGGTGGTCATTTGATTGGATGAATAAATTCTTGTGGAATATAGGACCATGATAATTTAAATAGTGTTTACCCATTTATTACAATGGTAGTTATTAGGTGATACATTAATCTATTATTCACATAAACACGAACCCTAGTACATGACCCAGGTGAGAGGGGGATTTCTGGACATACACATTGTACTTGGCCCTTATTCGTTATCTTTCTCATTTGGTAGAATCGTGGAGCCTCCCATGTACCATGACATATTAGGGTTTAGATTAGGATCATCTATGTTGGGAATCCTGATTTAAGGGATATCTCAATAGAATATAAAATATGGTGTCCTTACTTATAATGAAAATACATGATCCTTATTACCCAGAGGGTGTTATTAGTCAGTGTGAAATATATTGGATATTTTTTATAAGGGAATACATTTTTGATGGAGAGACCTCAAGAATTACCAAGGAATTTAACATGTATATCAATAGTTATCATAGGTAGATTAGGAAAATTCCACATGGTAGTGAGTAAATCTAGTCCAATGGTTGATTGAATAGTGTATTAGGAAACATTTTTTGTCATTTTCTAGAAAATAAATTATTGATGTTCCAAATATAGTATCATATGGTAGTACATAATTAAATATGGATTTCTTGGAATATATTTCATAATAGATGGGTATAGGAGAATGAGTTTCTATGGTGATGGACTAATGTGTAGGGTGACCCTAGTGATGGGGTTTGATTGACTTTTCACATAGGTGATTGTTTAGGGAAATTGAGATGCAATTGTGGAGGACTAGGGAAAATTGTTTCCCAAGTGATATCCTAGTGTGATAATTTCTCACTAATAGTGTGTTATATGAATGTTTCTATGTTATATTGAGATTTGATTATGTATATCATTAGTGGAAGGATTGGGAGATGTCTCTCCCTTATTCGGGAAACAAGCATATGAGTTCAACATTATAAAGAGGTACTTGAAAATTACATCATTTATTTGATACTTATTTTGTTGCACTTGATATTGTTTCTTCACCCTATATTTTCTATACTAAGGTGAAATTTTTATTTAAATATGGTTCTAGAGTTACAATCCTTGAGTTATCTCAATTACCCCCAAAATATTAATTATTCTCATCAGTTTTAGGATTTTTAGATAATGTGATGGGGGGAATAGATCCTTGATGATGTGAGGTATGATGTGTCCAATAATGTTTTAGTGTCTTGAAATGAATTCACATTTGGTTCTATTAATATAAAAATTCTATATACTGGGAATATGGTTAATGTGAAATCATGTAGGTTATTCACACATATGACAGGGGAACATCAAATAGGTTTACTAATTCTGCCATGAAACCAAGATTCATTAAAGATAATGTGCATATTTCATTTTCATAAATGATGTTATGTGAACATATAGGCCTAAACATGGAAAATATATGGTTATATTAGAGAAACATATTGACTGTATGTGTAGGTCCGATAATAATGATTCATTTCTTATTTCATGGTTCGTTTCATTCCCTCTATAATAGTTTAAATTCCTTAATGATATGGAGTTCCAATAAATGGACCTATGAGTTTTGAAATTCATTATTGGTAAACTTTTCACTCTTTTCGCCAATATAATATTTTAAATTTATAAGAATGTATTTATTTTCCATATTTAATATTTAATACTGATGAAAAAAATATAGTGCTTCTTTTCATTATATTGTTCTAATGGTCAATAAAATATCTCATATAAATGAATTATAGACATATATTTTTATATGTAGAATTTCATATAGAGGAACATAAATAGTAAAACTATTCCCCATTTAGAAAACTTTCCCTTGAATTGTCAACTCATAAACATTGATGAGAATATTATGGGGAACTATTGTTTCAAATCATTTGTAGGTCCCCTTGTTTCCACATTCTACATATATTTTTCCAATGTAAATTTATTCAGTGTGTTTTCTCATTATGTTAATATTTTCCACTATTTTCTAAGATTTTCATAATATAAACCACATAGGAGAGGTATTTCAACATCTTAATTATATATGGATTCATTATATATGTGGGATCAGGTATGTACTTCCTCGTTAAATATATTTTAAACACATTTTTTAAATAGGTTATGTCTAGTTGATTTGTATGTCAATAGTCCATATCTATTACAATTTCATAGATCATTTATGATATAAAATACATATTTTGTTGATTGAAATTAATTTCAATCCTCATTAATATCTACCAATGGTATATTCAAAAGAAAATTTTATTATAAATTTCAAATTATAGGTCTCATTAATGATTTATAGAATATATATTCTATCAAATTTAGTTATATTTAAAGTGTTAATAAATAACTTAATCTTTAATTGACATATCATAAACAAGATTATGTCATTGATGTGTTTATTCACAAACATCATCGTAACATGATGGTATTCTACATCACTTATCATATAGATATTTATATTGGGATATATAAATACTTGATTGGAAATTGTTTTTATAAGTTCTCAAACAAGGAAATATATTAATATGACCCCATTAAAAATTCTATTTATAAAGCTACATGTATCAATTTTAGTTTATATATAGTCCATTTATATTGACCACATATTTAGGTGTGGAAAGATATATTTATTCTCAACTAGTAGTTATATTTAAGTAGAAAATTAATTCAAATTATAATAGAAATCCTTAGATCTAGATTAGTTATGATTGATAGTGGTTTCTAATTAAACCTCTTCATAGGTTTAACATAAATATTTTTTATTAGATGAACTAATAAATATCATCAAATGGTGATAGAGTGATTTTTGTTAGTAATTTCATCCACAATCATTAATTTCATTTCGTTTCATTTAGATTTATTTAGAAGAACCATGACATATTCCATAGTGACG
The DNA here is from genome assembly GCA_963277665.1 of Viscum album. Classification (NCBI taxonomy): domain Eukaryota; kingdom Viridiplantae; phylum Streptophyta; class Magnoliopsida; order Santalales; family Viscaceae; genus Viscum; species Viscum album. Next base: position 2,100,066,263 of record OY728140.1, on the reverse strand, counting down.
CTCTCTAAATTATATCTTGGTAGTTTTAGGATGGTATCCTTCAATTTAAAATTTTAACACTCTACATTGTATTTATGACATACAATGAATTTTCTTATCAACTATATAAACAAATAATTCATTTTGTTTCAGTAGGATTTTTACCAAGGTTTTCACTACATGTGATTACATCCATGGTGGAAAATGAATTAAGTGTTATGTGCATTGTCTAATAGAACATACCTTATCAGTAGTGTTAATCGTATATATATTCTTGTTACAGACCACATTTATCTATATTTTTTAATATTAAATTCATCAATATTCTTTTACTGAATTACTCTTACTCTATATTGATGTTATGATGCAATGCCTTGTGCCACATTGATTTTCTCTTGGATATATGGTTAGGATATCATATGGGAGAGGTTCAATAAAACTTAAGATTCAACTAATACATTTTAGTTTCCAATAAAAATATAATATATATTTGTTATAATACATTTATTAGTTAATATATATATATATTAATAAAATAATTTTAGTTACATACTTATGTCTTATAATTAATAAATAAATACTCTAAAAGACAAATATTCAAATTTTTAGGAAAAATTGCATAATTAAGAAATAAAAATGAATTTCATTTTATAATTTATTTCACATTGATAGTTATATATTTTATTAAAAATGTATAAAAAATTTGATACATTATTTTAATAATAATTCAAACAATATGTATTTTAGAAGTGAAATAGATTTTTTTTTGTGATTAGGTAAAATTATAATTTTTATGAATGCCATAATTTTTATGAAATAATTATTATATAAGAATTAATATAAAATCTATGGAAACATTATTCGGATCAAAAATATTATTTAAAATTTATATAATTAATTTATGAAAAATATATTGAATTAAGAAACTATTATTGGACATATTAGATCCAAAATTACATTTTCTCCTAAAAAAACGAATTTTCTTTCATTGAATTTCATATAGTGGATGGATGATAATATTAGGTAATAAAAATATTTAAATGTTAAAAGAAAACTTTTTTTAATTGTCTTCCAAATAATTTAATATGATTTAATTACATGAAAAATTATTTTTCTTAAATAAAAATATTTCCAAAATTTGAACACAACAATACCCAATCTTTAAGTATAAATATCCATAAGAAATATAATTTCACTCCACTCAAAAACTTTTTAACCAGAATTCCATCTCATCTCACTTATAAAGATTTTATTTAAGTATTTTTTATCATTATATGTTATCCACTTTAAGCATTAGTATTCAACATATCATGGTAAGAGTCCCTAACCACTTCCAAACATTTATTTTTAAATCATTCAAATTATTTTTATTTTTAAATGAGAAAATATTGCAGTTCATCATTTTTAAAAATTAATTATTATATTTTCTATGTTATATATCCATTATCAATAGTTATACTACCTTAATTTTTCATTATACGAATAAAAATATTCTATATATAATATATCAAAATGTTTGAAAATTATTAGAGTGTGTGGTTTCCTATGAATTAATCACATATTTTGATAAAATCTAGTTTACATCCTCTATAGATCAATTGTATATATGGGTAATATCCCTAAAAAGATTTGTTGGGTATTATAATAAACTTAAATTAGTGCATAACTAATTATTCTCTATTGAAAAATGGTATGATTGTCATAGTGGATATGATTGGGATGATTTACACGCTCTCCCCGAACCTTAATGAATGTTTATTTTCTAATTAAGCAATCCTATATGGATGTTTAATTAATACTTTATAATATAAATATTTTATAATTTATTATAATCTTATATAATAATTATATATTTTAATAAATTATAGATAATGAAAAGCATAAAATAAAAAAAATTATTTAAAATTAATCAGGATTTAAGTATTTATAACATAAATAAATTATAAAAAATAAATTCAAATGATTTGTATTAATACAATAAAAATACGAATTTAATTAACCACTTAGAATATGATTTACTAAAAATAATTTTATTATATTAAATTCACAAACCAGATGATATAAATTAAGGCATTTGTTAAGTGTTCTTTTTCTCAATTTCAATTCCTCGAGAAATATTTCTTATTGTGCACTAATATATATTATCATGGAGAAAATACACCCCTATAGATAAATTATATCTTAAATATTTTTTTTATTTTAAATTGTATAAATTTATTTTATGATTTCCATATTGATTTTCCCTTGATTATTACTTTTCCTAAGTTGTTATGGTCATTGTTTACTTAATATACATTTTTTATGTTATGAAAAAATATATTTTAACATCATACTTTTATGTTATTTTTTTAAACATATGAATATATTATATTATAATCCATAATTAGTTTAAAGGGTTTAAAATTGTTCTCATATTGAAATCTATTCCATTAACAATTCTAATAATCTATTTATCTTATGTTGGGTAAACTTTATCTATTCATTAAAGTTATGGAAATTTATACTTTATGGTTATAATCACTATATTTTTTTAAAGACTATTACTCAATGTACATAAATTAGTTTTATGGGAATTTTTAATTATTAAATAAGTTATTTAAAATGTATAAAATGAATCTATTTAACATTTCTTATATGTGTATTTTTTTAGATTCATTATAAATATGTGAACAAATATCATTTTCACATCTACAACATGAAAACTGTATCTATTTTTTATTTACATATTTATCGATTAAAAACCAAATAATATTTTCATGGGTTTTTTGAAGGTAAATTTTAGTCACAATATTTCTTGATTTTTTCATTTCAAAAACAAAGTATACTTTTTTATATGAATGAATAAATGGATTTCACTCTAATATGTTTATTTTTATATTTCACTCCACATTTTATATTTTTCAATTTGTTTATTTTAAATGTTACAATATATATATATTTTTTATATTATGATTATTAATTTCCATGTTTCACCCAATGAAATGGTTTTTTAATGTGACATTAAATTAGTTTTTATGACTATATAACAAAATTTTTGTGACAAATAAAATTATAACTCACATAAACATTCCTTATGAACTCAAAAATAAATAACTACAATGGAGTTATTTCCAATGAATTAACCATTAAATTATCTTATGAGTTTTAATTCATTCCATATATTGAAAATAAGGGTTATGTTCCCTATCATTCATCATCTCTCTCTTGAAAATATTTTTCATATTCATTACAATCTTTTTTAATTACATGGATATATATTCAATATCACCTCCACTATTTCTCTATTTTTTTCCATTATCTTATTAATACTATACCCATTTCTATATATAGTCTTAGTTTTAATGATTCGTAATAAGAATTATATTCCCTTTATTTTCTAGTAAAATTTTACACTTCATATACATGTTATTTAAACATATATTTTTATTAAATAAAAATGAAGGTTAGTTAGGTATAATATTATTTATTCATTTATTTTTATAGTAAATAAATTATGATTAGTTAGTGATTGTGGGGCCTAGAATAATATGTCCCCTTCAGGCGTCAGTTGTCCTCATGAGGTAAATAATATATGTAATTTTGTGTAAAACAAACGGATTTATGATTGATATGAATATAGACACTATTAATATGTTTATGATGTATGGAAATATTAATTCCATCGTTATGAAATTAGTTATTGTTATCCATGTGTTTTTTAAATTTATATGTTATCCAAAGATTAATTATTTTATCTTGTTATCAGTTATATTACATTATTTGATTCTTTTTTAGTGTAACCATATTAGTTATAACTGCTTTATACGTTGATGGATTCTCATGTATGATACCTATTAATGTCTATTGAGCCCAACCAATGTTTTTTTCCTATCCAGTAGTAAATTATGATGATTATTTAATATGATTTTCTAATATGTGTATTTGTTGTGGATATTTTTATTGGAGATATAAAAGTCATATATTAAAATAATATACCCTTTGTTTAGTAGAAAAATTCCAATTGGATAGGAATGTTATGGGTTTCATTAGTTGATGGTTTGCCCTTACTCTTAAAATCTCTAAACCATAAATTTTTTATTTATGTAAGTGAATTAGTGATGGTTATTGATATTGTAATTAATAGTTTTTATTCTGGTTATCCGTATATTTTTTACATGATTGTATGAAATAATATTTTATTAGCACTTGATCTTGAAGTGTGGGTCTAGGGATTAAATTTTAGAATCGAAGAATGATTTATAACATTAAAGATTATGATGTTATCAAATAAATTTATTATATTAGTTTTATATTTAATTATGGGTAACATGTTTCTTAAGTGATAATATGCATAAATTTTTAAATGATTTTTTTTTTTGTATTTACCCATTGTATTTTTTTGTGAGTAATGAAATTTTGTCAATTTTTTGTTTTTATGGATAAATTAATTTTTTTTATGTATTTACATACATAAAAAAATTTTGGAGGAAATTATTTGGTCATGGGAAGAATAAAAGTCCTGAAATTGAAAAAATTTAATTTCACTAATATTTAATCATGTGTATAAAAAATTCATAAAATATTTTGGTAATAGTATTTTCTTAAATATTAATAACATAATTTAATAAATTAATTATAAATAAAAAAATTTATTTTTAATTAAAATAATATTTATATTGTATTAATTGTTTACAAATATTAGATCCCAATGAATAATTTTGAAATACACAAGTCATTTAATATTTTAATTATAATTAACAACAATATAACAATTTATTCAAAATAGGACATTTATTCAAAATCATGGTGTAGGATTAGTTTATATTGTATTTTTTGTTTAAATATAGTGATCATTTTATTATTTTAATAATAAATAAAATTAGTGTTTTTATGAATACTGTAACTTTTTTTGAAATCATCTCGATGTATAAATCAATATAATTTTTATAAAACCATTAATTTATGAAATATAGTATGGAGTGTAAAATAATGAATTTAAAAATACTAAATATATATTAGAAACTAATATTTTTAATTTTAAAACAAATATTACATTTAAGATTAATATTATATAAGATTGAATCTTTCACATCAATATAGTTGTATGAAGGTGGATTACAGTTTAAAATTTATTTAAAACTTTACAGTTCCTTATTATTTTTAATTAAAATCCATCTATATTGATGGAATAAATATCAAAAAAAATCCGTGTCTTAAATAGAAATATAAAAAATATCCTAACATAAAAGTAAAACTTATTATCGAGTATAAATAATCAATAATTCTATTATTATTCTCCAATTCTAATATAACAATCTATAATAAGCTATTTATCTATATATGGGTTCTGAAACACTTCTTAATATTTATTTTTTCAATCCATAAAAATAATTATTTGTTGTAAAGATATATGATATTGTACTTCACTATTAGAAGTTAAATATTACATTTTTAATTATTTCCCATTAATCCCACATATTATATTACATTTAATATCCATTATTACTCTCAAACACACCATTGAAATAAATAACACTATATTTTGGTAAGGTAAAATGTTTGTCGATTACTAGCAGTGAAATTACATTATATTAACAAAAAATTGAAGAAGAATCCAGATCAGATATACCTTGGAATAATAACACCAAACATATTTGGTTTGGTATTAACTCTACCTTTACTCAGTACATATCTAGTGGGCCTTAATTTACAACAAGTTTGACTATCCTTTGGAAATATGTGTTTGATGATTCATTACAAAATTATGGATCATAATGAATGATTATTTCATATTGACACATCTATCATGCCCTTTTAGTATATATTGTGAAATATAATAGTATATTAATATACTATAAGACTCAATACATAATATTTATAATTGATAAATCAAAAATAAAATAACAATGAAATTAAAATAAATTTTTTTAATTTAAATTAAACAGGTTTTCAGGGGATTATCTCAAAAAATGAAATAAATATAATGAAAATCATATTATTATAATTTAAAAGAATAAAAAAATGAATATAATTCCATTTTGGTTCCATTTTTAATAAATATATTTTTATTATATATGAGGGGGAAATGTGGAAAAAAATTAAACCACTCCAATGGTAAGTGTTCTTTGTCTCTCATTGTTTTCCCAGAGGTATATTGGTTACTCCACGTCATTTAAGATTTATATTTATTAAATATGGACCCGTTGACATATTTTATCATAAAAATATTTAATTATTGGTAATTTCACTATTATTTATTATCCCCTTAAGCTTGGTTCTTTTATTTTTACATTAACTTTCTCATAAGGGTTGTTGTTAACATAATTTAATTTCATTATGTTATTACCATTATTAGTCAACATAAAAAATTTATATCTAGATAAAAATACTGTATTTTATAAAATTTTATTCATTATTTAATTTTTGGTGTTTACAATTATTCAAAAAAATTTACATCCAAATGCTTTAACTCTAAAATAAATGGTTTCATGTTTGTAGAATCATCCTTACCAAATAATTACATTGGTTAATCATTCTCATCCATATTCATATTATTTAATGAATGTAAAAAATATTATATGCTATTTAATAATTTTTGAATTTATATTTAAATTGTATTAATATTACATTAAAATTTTAAAAAATAAAACTATTTTCTCTATAATACATTGTATATATTTTACAGAATTCTATGAATGGAATTTTATTTTTAAAATTTATTGAATGAATTAATAATCCCTATATATATTTATTAGCGAATATTTTTGTTCAACTTTAATCATTTCCAATGTAATTTTTATTCCCATTGTACTATTCATTTTTCATTTAAAAAATATAACTAATTTAAAAGAATAAATAAAGGGATATCATTCAATAGTGTATATTTTTATCATCCACTCCACATTTCTTATTTTTTGAAAATGTATTGAAATTTTCAATATTCATAATTATTTTGTAATTCTGGTTATAAAAATCATCTTCTCACACATTAAGGTTAAAATTATGAATATGAATTAAATTATGACTTTACGAAAATATTACAAAAGTTGTATGAATATTATTTTGAGATTTTCACATCAATTTTCTTATAAAACTATTAAATTAATATCTACAATGGAGTTTCGTTCCCTGCATTACCCACTTATTGATACTATGAATTTATATATCAAACATCACCTTGTTCAAAAGGGTTTTCCTTGTTATCACTCTTCATCTATCCCTTGACTCTATTATTATCCTTTTTGACCATATTAAACTATATAATAAAAATATATTCTATATAAAAAAAATTATTATATTATATTTTATATTACTAGACTAACTATATGATAAATACATTATAAAATTGTTTTTTAAAAGATTCATAAAAACATTTTTATTCCTTTTATTCAGTGGGGAAATATTGACACTCTGTGTGGTTGTTATTTCAATAATTTTTTTTAATGTGAAGGCATTTTGGTTGTGTATTATATTTTTTATTCATTTTTTAAATGTATTGTACTTAATCAGTATTCGGCGCATCCTATAATTATATACCCATTGTTATAATGATATACCTGATGAGATAAACCGGAATAGGTTTATGGTGTAATCATAGACATAATGTATGATTTCATGTTTTGAGGCCATATCTTTTTTAGGCCATACCAAATAATGAATTACATAAATTTCAAACCATTTTGTATTATACATTTGACATTTTTACATTTTTAGGTTGTCCATGAATATATTAAATTTTCATGTTATCAATTATAATATAAATAGTTGTTTATTATTTATCTCCAAAATATACTTACATAATTTTCACCATTTTATATCATACGAGGTTCGATACCCCTTATTGAGGATTTATATGACCCTTAATATGTCTTCATTCCACAATTAAAGGAAGAAATGTTTGGAAAATAATGATTCTATATGGGTGTCTTGAGTGGATAATTTTGTGGATGTTGTCCAAGGATTATTATAATATAAGTAATCCTCATATTAGTGGATAAATGATTATTGAATGAGAGAAATATTGAATTTTTTATTTAATAATTCTTCTAAAATCACCATATTTTACAATGTGAGAATTTTTGATATAGTTCTATATAATATTATTCTTTGAAAGATTTAATTATGTGAAACAAAGAGTTTAACTGAACAATGATATACTATTAGATTATTATTATTTAATATTACCTTTATCATCTATCTATATGTCTATAAGGTATTAATTATACAGAAAATTCTTGAAAATTTATGGTTTAATGATGTATAAAAATGATTAACTAATTATAAATTTGCTATAAATTAAAATAAAAATCATATGGAAACAAATGATATGTTTTGAAAATCTATTTTTATTCATATAATGATTTTTTATCTTAATAAGATAAATTATTCAATATTAGTGATTTATATTGAGGCTGTTTAGATAGTATATTTTAAATAAAAGGTGTAAAATTTATATGACATTTTTATAGGAATATAATAAGAATATATAAATTTTCATTCTTAAAATATATTATTCTAACGTGTGGGAATTTTCATGTCTCTTAGACTTATTTTGAATGTAATTAATAACACAAATAAAAATTATATTATTTATGCTATTTTTTTAACAATATGGTCAAATTTTTTTAAATATATCCCTTTTATTTTTTTAGAGTTAAGAATAGTAATAATGGTAAAATTAATGACCTTAGTAAAGGCTAAATCAGGATAATATTGGTTAGAAATAAATGATATGTTTACCATTATTCATCTATGTTCTTATTGGATAAATGTAATTTAACTATTATCACATCAGAAATAAAAGTTAATTTCCTATGGAAAACAATTCCTTTAAAATTACCTATATTATATTTGAAGAAAAATAAATTTAAAAAAAATACTATCTTACTTTTAGTTATCTATTTTGAATTCCCAGATGAAAAAAAGTAAATTTTCAAGTAATATTCATAAATATTATATTAATATATGAAAATAATATCTGTATAAATATTTATTTTAAATTATTAAAAATTATATTATTACATTAAATTTCATTCCAATGATGCTTTATATTTCATTAATTAAATATTATAAGATTTTAAAAACAATTAAAAGTATTATAATTTAACTTAGTTATAGTGTCAAAAAAATTTATATTAATATATAATAATGTTATTAATTTATATTAACATAATGTAATTTTATCATTGTCCAACTTACTTTTTTCATATTATTTGAATTGTCTCAAAAATGAAATTAAAGATATTTTATGAATATAATATTTTAATAAATCACTTATAATTAATTAAAAAAATTATAGATAATAAGGTTGATAATATATTGTTAAAATATTCATTCCATTTCCATTTATGATCCATTTTGTCACTATAATCGAAATAATAACCCAAATATTTTGAAAGATACTTTACAATGGTTATTGTGAAAATTGGATAACTAAGTGGGTTAAACCACAACATAAGGGTAAAAATAAAACATGGAAATTTCAAAAAGTTATATAATATGATATTTAATCCATATAATACCGTATATTTTTTTCTTTTTGATTTTTTATCACTTCCATGAAAATAACATTAGTAAATTTAAATATTTTATGAAATCTCAGTAGTTCCCCTCCAACACATATATATGAGATCCTCTCCATTATCTTATTCAAAACACATTGATCTATATAGATCAAAAAATTATCTACCAATTTAGCTTATAAAATTAATAATAATTATTATATATGTTCTTTCGTTCCTAAATTACAAACCCATGGATATTTAAGCTGATATTTTTATGAATTCCTTCAAAGATGAGGTAATAAAATTAACTAATTAGTTTCTTCTTAAATATTCAATTACCTCATATAGTTATATGTAATTTTTATAAAAATAATATAATGTGTTTCATAAATATAGATAAATGTTATTATGATTATATGAAAACCATTATTCAACAAATTTCACATCAAATGGGTAGTGATTGTTTTTTTCAGGCGTATATATGAATTACCATCATTATGTAGTGATACAATTCATTTTTCACAACAATATTATAATGATTCGTTTTTTCATTTATTTAAAATTTATATATTATATTTACTACAAGATAATTCATCTATAATTATTAAATAATAACTGACTTCTTACCAGCCAATATATTGGGAAATGATAATGTTCACTGTGTGTATGTGTTGAATACCACATTAATGACATGATGTTATTTTTATTTATAATTTACATGGATGGTAAGAATAATTTATTTTGTCATTATATATTATTTACATGATAAATAAATACGTTTTAAAGTGTATTTATAATTTACCTTTCTTTCATTCCTCCATCCAAAAATAGAAATATCATTCATGTGTTTGTAAGACCTATCCTCTCATTTAATGGTGTAATTAATTTTTCTGAATTTAACTTTTTTGGATGAATTGAAATATATATAATGAATATTTAAGATATTAATATTATTGTTAAAATTAAAGATATTTCAAAACAAATATCAATGTATATATTTTAGGACTTTGAAACAAAAGCATTCATTATAAATAAATGTGTTACCCCCAAAAGAGTTATTTTTAGAAACCATTAGTAATACATGGGTGATAAAAGGATGTAAGTAAATACAATAAGTTATAATATATTCAATTATTATTCAGAATATATTAATAATTTATATAAATTTATTATATAGTAAGTTTAAAGATGAATAGAGGATTTAAGACCTCAACTAAGGGATTAATGTGACAATATAATTCTTAATCAGAATCATTTAAGATCATGTTTCTGATGATAAATTATTATAAAATAAAGATCAATAAAAATATGAATCTGAATCAAATATATTTATTTTAATAATTTATATGTTTTAATTTTATTTCATGTATTTGTGTATTTAAGATACAAATATTTTTTAAGGAAATTGTACTATATTTATATCTATGTTGAAGGACCATTTCTATTTCATTCCATGTTTTCTGAAAAAATCAAGAATTTTTATAAAATTATATCATTTTTATTTAATTCCATATTTAAAAATGTATTAATTATTATAAAATTGTTTAATAATAACAAACTTTTCAATTTCATATTGAAATACTTCATAATTTTTACTAAAAATGTGGTAGGAAACATTTTTTTAACATGTATATAATAGATTCAATATCTCGCGATAATTATAAATCAATAATTTGAGTCCTCTATTAAAATTAAATAAGGATATTAACACCTTAATTTTTTTCTTTAATATTTGGAAGTTATAAATATTTTAAAAAAGAAAATTTCATGTGAAACTTGTAATTTTATCATGATATGATCACAATGTATGTTTAAAAGATTTATAAATATATGATGAGATCCTTTGATATTTAATTACCATTAAAAATGATATGATAGTATTATACAATCAGTATTAATAACCATTATATTTTATAATAATCGTGAAAATATTTTTTAACCAATTCTAATCCATAGGTTATGTTATGTTGAATTGATTAATTGTTTATATATGTTATTTCCTAATAAAAGTTTATGATATGATGAATGTTTCATGCTATTACAGAATAAATATACATGATTAACATTTTGTTTTTGTTGTGAAATTATATTGACCACTAATTAATTATGTAAAAATGGATATCTCTTGAGATAAATAAGTCCGGATTGGGAAGTGCACTGAATTGTACAGTGTGCTTTTTCCACTATGAACGTATTTGTAGTGAATAATTACAATTATAATATTTTTGGGATTGAACCCAACCAACATGGATAATATTACATGAAATCCTTAACTACTATGGAAATAATGTTTTTAGTATTATATATATTCCATTAATTAATTTCTTATACAAAAGTTATTATCTGATACATCATGTTATTTAACCCCTTAATATTTCATGTCTTATGATATTCAAAAAATACAACCATGATTTATGATTATGATCTATGATATATAGGGTATTTTTTTCAAATGTTATCCACATGTTCCATTAAACATCAGGCCATTTTATAATTAATTAACCACTGATATCTTATTTTTTAATCATTACCAGTCTTCATATTTCCATTATATATATATTCAATTTACACATGTTATGATGAATCATTTTATGTTTTATATCTCCAATAGGGTTTCTAATTAGTAATACATAAGTGAGGGATTAAATATATTATCTTGTAAACAAATTAATTATGTGTCCATGTTTCCAAGGAAACATGAATTATATTATTTCAGCATGGATCATTATATTAGGAATTCAATATTAATCTATTATTATGTAATATAAATGTATAAAAGCATGGGTCTCTATAGTTTATTTTAGGTCATTGTTTACATAGACTTGGAAGGTAGTATGAGAAGAAAATAGTGAGTATCCTGAGGATAAGTCTAATTATAGCATAACATAATACTATTTTGGTAAAGACAGTTGATGTACTATATTAATCACAATTTTTTGTTGATTTAAAATAAGGATTCAAGAGTTGTACATTCTCTAAATAATTATTTATTATTAAATAGCTTCTCACTATGAATATTTCTATGAACCATATGATATTAATTTTTAATCAATGATTGTAACCCAATGTAATTGTGTTATATCAAAATAAAAAAACCAATACAATGATTTTCATCCCGATCAATAAAATATAATGATGGATGTAATGAATAATATCAATTTGATGCTTAAAAAATATTATCTAGATATAAAACGTGTTGATATTTCATATAATAAAATAAGGGTAAATTGTTCTTTTGATCCCCCAATGATACTACAACCCTTTAATTTTATCATGTCTTTTAAACCAGTAGTTCTTGAGTAGAGGATTTGTTCCCAAATAAAGTCATTTTTCATTCTCAAATGTTCAAAATATGGAAAAATATTTTTGGATTTTTATCAATTATAAGGTGAATCATATCAATGGTGGAATCTTATCAAGAACATAGTGAAATTTTTTGTAATTGAATTTATATTTCCGAGATAGATTAGATGAATATTTCTCAATAAGTACATTCTTTAAATTACTTAATAAATTATAGTGAAAATCTCCCTAAAAAGTAGAAATATTTTGAATCATTAAATACATATGCAATAAAATTGAAAGTACATTTGAGGTACAATTTTAGTATAATGATCCAAATATATAGTAATATTGATAAATTTTAATGTTATGTGAAAAAAAGACTCTAAAGGGTGATATCTATTAGATAATTCAATATATATGAAGAAATCATTCAATGTATTATAATTGTTCAAAGACATTTTTGAATTTTAAATCAATTATGAGTGTTTTATATGAAGAGAATGATTTAATATAATTTAAATTGTAATAATGATGTTGATAATATTATTATCCTTTTTTTAATTTATTTATGTAATCATGGTGGAATGAAAAAGGTCAAAAAAATCCCTACCCACACTGGAATGTTTCAATTTAAAGGAGTATACGAATAATGCTATCCAATTATCGAACTCAATGTTTACTATTGATGATTGACATCATCAACCTCTTTAGCCTAGATAAAGGTAAAAATCTCATTAGATCTCTATTAATAATGTATAATTTAAAACTTTTGTGTGAATGTGTGCATATATAAAATATATAACAACTATTGTCTTATTTGATTTTGGATTAACCAACTAATTATTATTTTAAGAATTTCATTATGGTAGAATAGTTCTACCTTAATGACTAAATTTTGAGTTAGATGTGATAACCCCTAATGGTATGCTGATGACTTATAAATTCTACAATTAATCCCCAATTAATTGTTTAATGATTACACATCATAAAAGTATCATTATTCATACCCCAGTTGAATTCATCATTATTTTTTAAATGGATTGGAATTATTTAGATACGGGTAATGTTAATATACATGTATGGGAACTCATTATTTATATTTCAATCCATTCAATGTTCATTTATTATTGTGATAATAAATAATATACTTTAGTGGAAATTACATCCATTGTAAATATCTTGATTCCATTTCAAAACTGTTGTATATATCATATGGTTTGGGAGAAACTCATCATTTATTATATCCCTATTGTGTGGGAATTTATTAATGAATTTCTGAAATAATTTCGTATTCTTCCACCAATTCATGATTTTGAGTTCATAATAGAACACAACCTGGTGATAAACCTCTTTATAATACACCATATAGAATTTCCTAGATTGTGTTTCACTAATTAACTAACAATGACCTAGATAATAATGATAAGGGATTTATTATTCCATGTGTATCACCATGGGTTTAATATATTCATTTTGTTAAGAAGAAATATCAATCCATGTAACTATACAATGATTATCTGGCACATTACAATTTTAGAATCATGAAGAAGTATCATCTACCTTTTTTGAATAGTTTTTTTATCAATTATGTGGATCACAATAATATTCAATGATTGATCTTCATCATGTATATCATCAACAGTAATTCAATAAAGTGGATAAACCTAACAAAATATTCTGTAAAACATATGTACATAGTGAATATAATGTGAAGACATTTTAACCTACCAATTCTCTTCCTATCATTCTAGATTTATGGAATACAGTCTCTAGAGGCTACATTGATTAGTTATCATTTTCCTTCATAGATGATATTTTTATATATAAAGTGATAATGGAAGAAAATAAATATCACTTGATTATTATATTGAACACACTTTTGAAGGGGATGTTGTAAGAAAAAATTTAAAAGGGTGAATTTTAGATTCGAAAATATAATTTCTTGTCTCGTAAAATCTTAAGAGAATGTATAAATATAGTACCTTAACGAAATAAGTTACTGAATGTGATAAAACACCAGAATCAATGAATAATAAATATGTTTTTATTTATTGGATGTATATAGTAATTCATTTATCATGAATCTATTATGACTATCAAATAATCTAATCATGTTAACTAGTAAGGGAGAAAAGTCAATTTGGAATCTTAAATGTGAATAGTAATTAAAAAAACTAATAAAAGGGTAAATTAATAGAACTGTTATGAAATTAATTTATATTGGAGAAGGGTCTTTCATATATATTTATCCATTGGTTATGGTACATGGAATAGTCCTTATAAGGAATAATATGAAATTAGCTTAAGAATTCAATAATTCAATGATAATGAGAAATATTACCCAACATAATTTTACGTGTTAGCTAGGATAGGTATTGAATTAAATATATAAAAAATTTAGGATAATTTTATGATACATAAACATTTTATAAAATTTCAAAGTACCTATTCACACTGATAGAGTAAAATATATTCTGAAGAAGTTGTTTGAAGCTAATTAAATACTATGCCAACCCATTATATTAACATAATGCGAAAGTTAACATTGTGGATGATTATATGATTATAATTTATTGTAGTATATATTATATAATTATGATACCAAATGATCAATTTTTTTTATGTTTTCAAAGGATATATTTGTAAATAATGATGTAATGGTAGAAGTATACTCTTTACTAAATAGTTATTCAACCACAAACCCTTGTGAGGATTAATTAACAATTGAAGGAATATCTGTTACTAAAGAAAAATTCAAAAAATGTTCCTAGGTTTGAACCATGATTGTGATTGTATTATATGGTTAATTAACCATGTATGTGTTTTTTCCATACCATATTTGAAGAACAAGCTATTGGATGAAGATCATTTTTATCATTCTTTATACATCATATTAATATAATAATTTGAAGAGATATAAAATATTATTATATGATGTAAAATGTGAATAGAGACATGGAAATGCTTATATATCTGTTCTTATTATCATTGCAAGCAGATAAATAATTACAAAATTTTATGTGCATGTTACACCCATTACACATAGTAGAATCGAAATAACAAAATATAACCCTGGATTTTCTCATGTGAATCCCTAATATGTCCAGATTATATAATTCTATTTATAATGTCTTTGATGTCCTTACAAACTAAGAACACATAATTAATATCACATAATATTTTTATCATGGTAATATTAATAAAATTTATCTTAATGAAGTGTATAAATTTTCATAGAGTTCCACCTTTGAGTGTATTTTAAGGGGATTAGATGATTTACATAATATTCTACCAATATATTTTGTCAGTATTGGATATAGAGTTTATATTTAGTATGATGAATCGTTATTATATAGATGGTGATTCTAAAAGATGAAATAAAAGTGTATAGGCTTTTTAGAGATCATTTTCTCTGTATTATATATTAATTAGAATCAATGCCTTCCTCTATTTAAGTTGTATAAACACATTAATCATAAATAATCAATTTAGATGCCTCCCTGTGAATCTATTTATGTAACTATGTGTATAAATACTATTCCATTGAATGAACTAAGAGAAATAAATATATGAGGACATTATCTAGCTATTGAAATGGAAGAAAAAGTCATATTAATTTGGAAACACATTAAGTTAGGACAGAGGATATAAAAACAATATATTGATAATCATCAGGGTGATTTAGAGTTCAAATATGGGGGCATGGTGCTTTACTAAATTTCATTATGGAATATGGTTCTGCTATTTATAAATAATATATTGATTTTGCATCCATATATTGGCGCCTTCATGATTTATTATTGATTATGAATTATTTCATATCTTTTAGTGATTCCACAAATACACTCTCAATTTAATGTTGTATTATATTTATCTATCATGGGGAATTAAAAACCTGAAAATTCACTTATAATGAACATAGATGACCATCTACCAGATAATAATAATTCCTCTGAAAAAAAATATTTGATCGCAGAGATAATCATCTATGGTACAATACTAATGTCCTTTTTTAATTTCCAAGGAAGAATAAATCAATCAATAAAGCTACATGGAAACAATAGGATTCAATTAAACAATGATATACTTATTTTTTAAAATGGGGTGACCTAATTTTATTGTTGAAATTATTTTTAAGGGCTTCAAAATTTAACTCATTATGATCTTATAATATATTTTTCTGTAATTTGGTTCCTTTAATTGTATTATTTACCCGCAACATATATTTTAAATGAATCATGGTATACAATTAAAAACAATTAATTAAATTCATATTCATCTCATTGACATAATATTATATGATATGAATAGGAAATTTGAATTTAAGAAAAAAAGTTGTATTTATATGTATAAAACTAATTAAATGGTTATTAATTAATTATTAGTGAAAAATTAAATCATTTTAAAATAAATGATATGTTTTTTGGAAATAATGATTTTCTTTACAATTTTTAATCATAATAAGTTTATGTATTCCCTATTGGTGAATTATTTTAATTAAATTTATACCCTATATATTTTATAAAATATTTTAAAATATATCTAATTTTTTTATATGCATGGAATAGAAATTAATACATTATTTTCATTAATTTTTTTTATAAAAAATTTACTTTCTCTTCATTTTATAATTATTTGACTATATATTTGAGAAATATAAAAAATTTATTCGTAAAAAATAAATTCTGCAAACCTAATTAGGTGTTATATATTTGAAAAATATATCCCATTTATTTTTAGGCAATATTTGTAGCAATCATGGCAAAATAATTTATGTTGGTAATGGGTAAATAATGTAGACCTACTATAAAACTAAATGATAAAGTCACAAATTTTCGTTTTAATTCCTATTCTATGAAGTTAATTAAACCCATTTCACCGTAATCATGTTATAGAACTATATTAGGAAAAAGATTCCTTAAAATAGCATATATAATATTTAATGAAAATAAAATTAAAAAATACATAGTGTAAATATAACAATAATGATATTTTACTATTATAATATTTTAACAAATTATTAAAAATTACTAACCATCTTCAATGTGGTAAAGGGGGATAATATATGGTTCAAATATTCATCAATTTTATATTTATTAATAAAATCTATCATTTTACATAAAATTAATACGCTTTTAGAGTGAATCATATGCAACCATGGTTAAAGGAAAGATATTTTAACTTTGTGTTTAATCTGAAAGCTATGGTTTAAAACCCCATTTATTCATGGGAATAATTTTATTGGATGACAATATTTATACCAAATCATACCTTATATCTGAATACATATCCAATTATATTCTATTTACTTTAGAATGACATTATTATATATTAGTTTTTTAATAGATTCTAAGAGTGCATCTCCATTCACATATAAAATTAAACATCCCCTTTCTCTTCATTACACATAATAATGCTTTATATATGAATGAATACCATATGAATTATCTTATAGTAAATAATACTGACATTATATAGGCACCAATCCTCAAAAAAATTCCAACCAGATCTTCGGTTTAAATTTAATGATCATTTTTTCAAAGAAGAGTTTATTACCCTAACTAATAACATTCTCTTCTTTTGGTTCATTTTCCACCCATAACTCATTGGTATTTATTATATACTGATAAATTGATTATTATAAATGTATGGATATGTTATTATAATTATGTATAAATCATTATCAAACCTGTTTTATATTTAATGTTTTGTGAATGTATTACTCTTATATATATAGTATGTTCCATCTTCACATAGAGATATAATTAATAATTCTTCACCATCATTGATCGATGGGTATTATGGTTGTTTTAATGATATATATTATAGTTATGATGAAATTATTATTCCTTTATGAAAATATTGTGTCTACCTTATTACTTTATAATGCATTATAAAAGGAAAATGTAGCTCGAGCTTATGCGTGGACTGCCACATCGATTAAATGATTTGATTATATTATCCTTTTATATCAACAAGGATTTTTATAAGGATTTATTTTTTAAAAATATATGATTCTATAATTAATCTATAATTGTTAATAATTATTTTCTTATATTTCATTCTATCCATCAGAAAATAAAAACAATTATCATGCCTCTATACAGCCTACCATCTCCATTAATAGTGTAATTTAATTTTTCATTATATATATTGTATTACTGAATATAAATATATATGAAAAATATATACTATATTAATAATATGTATTATATTATGGATATTATTTAACCATGATGATTCTATAAGAATCAAGACTTCTGAACTAAAACATGCATGGAAAATTAAATCATTTTACTCCAAAAAACAACGATAAGAATAAAAAAATTTATAAACATGTGATAAAGGGAAAGAAGTAAATCATATATTATATTATATATGATTTTAGTTCTGTAATAGGTTTATAGTAAATATATATAGAATATATTGTAGTTTCAGAGAAATATGATGGAATTAAGACTTTGGGTAAGGTTTTTATGTCATAATCTCATTATTTAATAGGATTTTGTGTGATCATGTTTCCAATGATGCAATCATTAGATCTAAATATTAGGAGAGTCATGGATTTTTTATACTGGTTATTTTTTTAAATAACATTTTTTATTTTAATATTTATTTATTTATTTACACCTGAGATGAAATGAATATTTGTCTTGGATAAAGGAAATTATTTCTCTATTTGGTGATAAATACTTTCACTTCCATGACCATGTATTATTAAAATATTTTGAAGAATGTTTTTACAATTATAAAATATAATTTTAATGAAATTTTATCCATATGTAAATACTTGAAAAATGATTTCAAATAGATATTCATTTAATTTTATAAATGATATTCTATTGAATTTTTTAAAAAATGTGTAATGAATCATTGATTTAATTTATACAAATGAAAAGTGGTTTTTATCATCGTAAGCACTCAATTTTTTTATTATTACGTTACAATTTTAAAAGGATATTTTTAAATAAATGGTTTTCAATAATTTTTGTAATTTTTGTTGGAATTTCTTCATAGATTAAAAATGATTTTTTTGTTTTAATCAAGAGATATTCCATGTGAACTTCGAAATTTTTTTTTACCAAAGATAAAATCCTTTGATATTTAATAAACATTATATGGATATGATCCAATGATTACATATTCATTATTTCCATAAATGGATTGCTATAATGATGAAACGATATTTATTATACATGTTCTATTCCACTGTTATTGCTATAATAGATGTTGGAGATGTTTATGAAAACAATTTCTTTTCCACTTGTTATTCCATGATGAAATATTTATGAAACCCATTTCTTTTTCAATGATTATGGTATAATAAATGATTTGTGATGTTGTGGAAAAACTGTATGATTTTATTTAAGTGATAGGTTATTTAAAAATATATACTATATTAATACATTTAGTAGAGATGGGTAACTCAAGATGTAAACATGTACAGAATTGGGAGTGACCTAGTGCAATACGTAACAATGTCCACAATGATAGTCTTACGAGTAAACATATGGTACTACGATGGTCTAGGGAGTGATCCAAATCCACTATGATAGTATTGTATTAAATCCATAAATTATATAGAATCGGGTTTAATGTATTTGTGTATTCGACAAACGTCAATATTTAGACAATTTTATACTCTAATAGCTCATTCTTTTCGATTCATTTATTATTCATTAATTATGATCTACCACATGTTATTCCATGATACATGATTATGATCTATGTCATGAAAGGTATATTTTTAAAATGTTGTGTGCATTTTCTTATACCATTATACATTTATTATGTTCAATTTATTATTGATATCTTCAATCTTTACCCTTATAAATATTCAAATATAACTATTTATTTTGTTTTCCCCTAGTTATAAAGATATTATATAAGTATGATTACTCTTAGATGGGTGGTAGTTTTTAATAACTATGTGGGTGATAATCTATTTAACTTTTGAAAGAATATTGTATTTGTCCATGTTTCTAATAATAAAACAGTTATATTATTTTAAAATAAAACATTATGTTATGAAATGAATATTCAACTATTTATATATATTATCAATGTAATAAAGTTCTCATTTATATAGATCATATTAGAGTAGGGTTCAATAACATTCAGAAAATGTAACACCATGTGTAATGGCCCGGACCTCTCTGGTACATTCCTTTGTCAAAATATGTTGTTAGAGGTGTTCTGGAAGGTCAAGGTGGCTTGGGGTGTGTTTGGGTGGAATTTTAATGAAATATAATGTGTAATAGCTTTCGCACGTTTGGCACCCGGTTTTCCTAAGCTGTGCGGCCAAAACGTTTACGGATGATCTTGGAGGCAGTGGCTAATGCACGATTAGCACACGATTTGTCTAACCATGCGGACTAACTGTGCGAGGAGTGTTTGGTGCGGTAGAATCTAATGCATAGTTAGCCAACAGTTTGTTAAACTGTGCGAAAAAACCATGCATGCACATAAAGATAGATCCTAAAATTGTGGATATAACTCTCTTTAACATTAATCACCTCGTTTAAGCCCCTAAGAGTCCATAAATCGTGATTACTCTCCCTTGAAGGTTATAGAACCTCTCACAAGAGTTTTGGAGGCGATTTGAAGGCTTATCTTCACAAATCAAAGCTGTTATATCAAGGTATGTGACCTTTTTCTTGGGATCTTAGATCTACTCCTATTATGGGTAGATCTAAGTGTGTTGATGTCGATTATGATGAGCTTTCGTTTCGTATTTTTTTGGAAATGAGATCTAGGGAGGATCCTTGGTGAATCGGCCCTGTCTTCTTAGGTGTTCTTCGACCGTTCTGGTTTCCATTAAAACCGTTGATGTAGGAGATTCATGGCGTCTGTAATTGTTTATGAGAAATCGTAGAGTTATAATGATTTATCCCTTTTGATCAAAATGGAATTGACATAATTAAATACTTGAACTGGATTAAAAGAATTGGTTTGATCACATGTTTCTACTTTGTACCATGATAACAGTTTGCCTCTTGATTTTCAAGATAGTGTGATATCTATGCCTTGCTTATTAGAATGGGTTTCTTGATTAAATTGATAAAGAATGTAATGCTGGAATTAATTGATAATTTATTTGGATAATGATAAAGAGGAAGGTAAATGAATCTGGTTGTTGTTGTGGTTGTTGTTCCAACTTGGTGTTAATCAATTTGAGGCTGATGATGTGTTTAATTTAGTAGGTTGATAAACCTGAAATCTGTTGGTGCTTGTTTTTTGAAGGCCGGATTCCTTATTAAAGGGCCAAGAGCCCAAATTTGATGTGATGTTTGATTTCGAGATGTTTGTGTGGTGATGTGACCCAGGGAGGGTGTTGTGATATGTGGGGGCATGGAGGCCTTGTGGTTGTGGCAGCAGATGATGCATAGAGGAGAGAGATGCATTGGTTTATGCATGTGGGTGTTGGGGAGGACACCAGGGATGATGGAATGTGATGGATGTAGTTGTTGGATGCTTGTGGATTCGTTGGTTGTTTATCTGATTTACTTTTCTCTACTTCCCAAGGAAGCTGGTCTTGCTTACCGTTCTTCCGAAAGGGGCAAATACACGTGGTGTATGCCAAGTGCTTTCCGTGTTTAGCCTCTCTAGGGAGAATGGACTGGGATCTTGTTATAGGTGGCATAGACTCTGTGGGTAGTACATCTACTCACCGTGTTGAGCCCCTTGTGTTGAGTAGCACATATTTCTTTTCTAGAATTCCTGATAATATGGGAAAGTAATTCATGTAATGAATGTTTAAATAAATGATGTTAACACATTGGGTTGGAGTTTGATGAAACTTACTGATGTGGTTAAGAACATTTAATGGGACAGTGGATTTTTTTGTGATGTTAATGGAACATAATGTGGAAATGTTCTTGGTTAATTAATCTTCGAATAATTAATTAATGTAAAGTGGAATTGATGGAAAAGGGGATGAATTACTCTAATGAAACCCTTTAAATGGTTGTGTGCTTATAGGATACCTAGTCTTAGAAATAGTAGCCCGAAGTCTAATAGATGTTAGCTGTAGTTGAAACTAAGATTAGGTTATGCCCATAGTGTTGTTGTGAGTTATATTATATTCTATACTTTTTGTGTTTCTATACGCTACTCCACCCTGTCAGTAAGGGAAACTAACACACTGGTGATTCTAAGTACTGGGGGTGTTTCCCCCAACATTTTGGCGGGAGGTTGAATGGTTGACTACCCACTTTGACCCTCTCTCTTCTCTTGGTATATAATAGTGCCATTAGGCACAATAGTTAGTTTTCCACATATATGTGTGTAGATGGCTATAATGTCTTTTGGTTATTCACACACATATATTCGGGATATAGTGTCCTATGGACTACTATAGGTGTAACGCGTATAGGCTGTGATCGCTTGGGGATCCTTACTCGTTGTATGGGATGTAATGGCTTGAGGTATAATAACCGACGTATGATACACGTTATGCGAACTATAGTGGCTCCCAGAAACTACCTGAATAATTTTGGTTGTGAGGATGGTGTGGTGCTTTGCCCAGGTGTCTGCGGGCATTCCTTTGTGGTGCACGTGGTGCAGATTGTGGAGCTTATCCCAGGTGTATGTAGGCAATCCTTTGGAGAAAGATGCACAAGACGTATGTCGTTGGGGAAAATCAGAAAACTAGTTGGGAACTAGTAGCGGGGTACCCTTGATATTCTTTATTATATGATATATTCTTGTATGCGTTACTTGGTGAGAGTAGCCATGGTGAGGTTGGGAACTTTGTATACCAGTTTAGGTGACGAGTTAGTTTCACTTGTTGTTCAATGTGATTTAGCATGCTTCCTTTACTGTTGCACAAGAGGCTTTGGGGTGGATCCAACAGAGTATACTTTTATACTCACCCTACATTTGTATATAAAAGTTTTACAGGTCACTCGGAGCAGGTTGGAGATCAAGATGGTTTCTACGAGCTTGTGGTTGGAGGAGCTATTCGGGCTTGTTGGCGTTGTTGTTTTACTTTCTTTTGGGTATTTATAGTTTTCCCTTTAAGTTGTAGTACTTTTACATGGAATTTCATATATGTGATTGGGTTTCTTTTAGATTTCAGTTCTGAGTTGGATTTGGTTGGTGTTTATCTTATCTCTCTCTTCCACATGTGTTCTCTTAGAGGGTAAGGCCTCCCATTTGAGTGTTTATTATACCCTCGGTGCTAGTAGCCAACCCAGGACCTACTGGAGGTGGGAATTGGGGGTCATTATCTCCCTTCTCACATTGTCAGCCTAGGAGGGTCACACTTTCTGGGGAGGGGGTCATGACAGAGTGTTATCAGAGGAAGGCTGAGAGATAGGACGGAGTTTGGAGTTTGGCACAAGTGAGGATGCATGGGTTGGTAGGGAAACATTGTCATTCATGTTTACAAAGTGATGTAAACAATGAAGACCGCCTGAGACATAGGTGTTTAGGGACCCCTATGATCTGATGTAAGGACCTTTAAGTGTACAATGGCTAATAACCAGGGTGATACGTGTTGCAGGGTTTTGACATTGGGAATGATCATGCATCATTCTTCTTTGTGACTATGTTTTAATTGGTAGAACTTCAGATAGGTTAACCTAAAATTAATAAAAGAAAAAAAATAATTAAAAAAAGTTGATTCTTCCATATTCCAGGATTATGAGATCTAAGTGTTTGTTATTTTTCAGGTATGGCTCTAGGTCGACGTCCTTGTCAGTTTTGCATAGAATATTTCTAGTAGGCTGTTCCAGAAGGTCTCCATAGGGTAGAGATTGACGATGACGACACATGGAGAAAGAAACTCTGAGAGTTTCAGTGCCAGAGTCTGCAGAAGTACGAGGGCTCCGTTTCAAATGTAGTCACGGAAGACTGGTTGGAGGAGGTCGAGATAGGATTCAGTTCGATCTGTGCTCGGATGGAGCATTGGGGTTCCCAAGCTGTGACGATGCTTCATGGAGAAGCAAGGAAGTGGTTGTTCTTGTTCATTTAGGATCATGAGGAGTCAGCGATCTCATGGGAGGAGTTCCGAGACAAGTTCAGAGTCAAGTTCCTTTCCTCGACTGCAAAGGTGTCCAGTCTCCAGGAGCTTCTTACACTTTGACAGGGGAGCATCAGTGTTAGGGATTTTGGGATAAATATTAGGAACCTTTTACGATATTCTTTGGACCTCTTACCAGATGAGGAGGCCAGGGCGAGGCATCTTGAGGAGGATTTGCATCCGGAGATCCAGCTCCAGGTCACCCCATTTCTGTTAAAGAAATACCTTGAGGTGCTGGCGAGGTCATAGGTTGTTGAGAGGACTTTGTCCAGGACCGGATCATCACGAGAAGGGAATCAGCTAGATTCCTCACGATGCAGAGCTATGGTCTGGGGTTCCTATTTTTCAGGACCGAAGAGTTTCTGTTCAGCCGGGGTAGTTCCCAGCCCTTCACATCTCGTTTATCTATAAGAAGAAACTCTCAGGCCTATGCCAAGGTATTGGGCACTTCTTTTTCTTATGGTGGTCGTGTTCATCAGCAGCAAGAGTGCTCGACCATTCAGAGCAGTCATCATGCACCAGGTGTAAAGCTTGAGGTTCCTCCATTGAGGTAGTTTTCGTCGAGGAATCACTAGCCAGTTTCACCAGCTTTAGATCAGCAGATGGTATATTGGGAAGGCAGAGGAAAACCCCATGATGCTCCCCATCCTCAGAGAGTAGAATGCGGTCGTGGTGATGGTCTCTATCAGGGTCCAAGAGTCTGTGGTGGAGGTTGTGGTCAGCTTCATGCTCTAGAATTGCAAACAACAGATGAGAATGATGTCGTTCAAGGTACCCATTGCATCTTTTATAGCTTGGTGTATGCCTTGTTTGATTCCGGAGCGAAAAATTCTTTCATATCAGCTACCCATTTCTATGATTTGGGACATGAGGTAGAGAGGCTTCCAGTACCCTTGTCATTGATTACGCAAGTTGGAGGTCGAGCTGACTTGTTTGAAATATGTAGAGACTGTGAGCTAGTGTAGGGGCAACACCGCTCTTGGCGATATTTCCTATGATTACGGATATAACCATATTACGTCATCCTAGGCATGGATTGGTTTTATTCGATGCAGGATATCGTGGATTGCTTTAGGAAGAAGGTAGTTTTCTTTGGTGCAGATGGAGAGCCAATGGTGTTTGTTGGTGAGAGAGATCCTCATATGGGTCACAGAAGCATTCTATTCATATCTTCCATGATGGCTGAGATGATGCTGAGTTATTCAAGGGTTAGGTAGTTAGCGTTTCCTAGGGTCGTAGAGGAGTACCATTATGTCTTCGTAGAGGAGGTTTTAGCATTACCCCCTCGACGAGAGATTGAGTTCGGGATCGTGCTATAACCAGGAGCTTCTCCTATCTCTATGTCTCCATATAGGAGAGACCCTACTGAGTTACAAGAGCTATGTATACAGATTAATGGTCTATTATAGTTTGGTTTTGTTCAGCCAAGTGTGTCAACATGGGGTGCACCAGTTCTGTTCATGAAGAAGCACGATGACAGTTTGCGGTTGTTTTTCGATTAATGTCTCTTGATCAAAGTGACAATAAAGAATCAATGTCCTCTTCCACGGATTTATGACTTATTCGATCAACTGAAGGGTGAAAGTTGGTTTTCAAAGGTCGACTTGTGGTCCAGATATCATTAGATGTATGTGAAGGATGAGGATATCTCGAATACTGCTTTCCGTTGTCATCATGGGCATTATTAGTTCATTGTAATTCGGTTTGGTGTAACAAATTCAATAGTTGTGTTCATGGTTTTGTGGAATGTTTTGTTATGTGAGTTCCTGGACAAGTTCCTGGTAGTTTTCATTGACGACATCCTTTTGAACTTCACATATGAAGTGGAGCATGCAGAGCATCTTCAAACCATATTGGGATTTCATCGTCGACATCAGCTGTTCGGGAATTTTTTGAAGTTTGAGTTTTGGGCTCGAGAAGTCGGTTTCTTGGGGCATGTTGTGTCCCAACAGGGAGTAGCTGTGGATATATCGAAGATTAAAGAAGTTGTGTCTTGGGAATTCCCCAATATAGTTTCAGAGGTGCAAATATTCCTTGGTATCACATGCTACTACATGAGATTCGTAGCCGATTTCTCATGGGTTGTGACACCACTGATAGCTTTGACCATTAAAGATTAGGATTTCATATGGAATGATCAGTGTCAGGAAGCTTTCGAGTATCTAAAGGAGAAGTTAGTAAGTGCTCCAGTATTTTGTCTTCCAGCTGAAGGAGTTCAGTTTTATGTCTTCTACGATGCTTCACATCTAGGTTTAGGATGTGTTATTATACAATAGAAGTCAGTCGTGTCTTACGATTCTTGGCGGTTGCATCCCCATGAATGAAACTATGCCACCCATGATCTTGAGTTGGCAGTCGTGGTGTTTCCTCTGATGTTACGGAGACATTACTTCACTGGTGAATTCTTTGTGGTTTTCACTGATCATAAGAGGTTGATGTTTTCTTTCTCCCAGCGTGAATTGAACTTATGAAAAAGTCGGTGGTTGGATTTCTTACAAGAATACTACATTGAAATATCATATACACCTGGAAAAGGGAATGTTGTAGCTGATGTGATGAGCGAAAAGACACATAATAATGTTGTGCGTGAATCCAGTGATTCATGGAATGTAACAGAAAAACTATCAGCAATGCATCTTTATATAGGAGAT
The DNA here is from genome assembly GCA_963277665.1 of Viscum album. NCBI lineage: Eukaryota > Viridiplantae > Streptophyta > Magnoliopsida > Santalales > Viscaceae > Viscum > Viscum album. The sequence goes on along the minus strand of OY728140.1, from coordinate 2,100,038,841 downwards.
GTTGGGGGTAAATGATGTCTTTTTCAAATGACGGTGTAGTCATCCCGGGTGCAGATGATGGAAGAGTCCCAGTTGGGTGATCTTGTGGTGGAGGTCTGGAGAGACCGAGTTGTTTGTGGTGAGTCCCCTGATGGTTGGTCTGAGGATAAACAAAATAGAGTGTTGTGTTATGGAAGGATTTTTGTTCCCTTGGTGATGCGCGAGATGGTCCTCAGAGAGTTTCATGTTTCTCCATTAGCATTGCATCCTAGAGTGACAAAGATGTACTGATCCATGAGGAGTCAATTTGGTGGTCTAGGCTGAAGCGTGCGGTTGCAGAGTTTGTGTCTTGATGTTTGGTCTGCCATAAGGTGAAGGTTCAACACCATCTTCTTGGTGGTCTTCTCCAGCCATTATCGATTCCTCAGTGGAAGTGGAAGGACATCTCAATGGACTTCGTTACTGGCTTACCTCGAACTTCGGGAGGGTATGATGCTATTTGGGTGGTATTGGATCATTTAATGAAATCATCCCACTTTATAGCAATCAAGGATTCAAGATCAGTGGAAGTTTTTTCAAGGAAGTATCTGGAGGAGGTGGTGAGACATCATGGAGTCCCTAGGATGATCATTTCTGATTGAGATCCCTGTTTTACCTCTAAGGTATGGAGAATTCTCCAACATGCTTTTGGTTCTCAGCTATGCTTTAGCACTGCTTTTCATCCTCAAACGGATGGTTAGATGGAGAAAACCATCCAAAATCTTGAAGACATGTTGCGTTGTTGTGTTCTTGATTTTGGAGGTCCATGGATGAGGCACATAACCTTGGTGGAGTATACCTACAATAATAGTTTCCACTCCACAATCAGTATGGCACCATTTGAAGCCTTGTATGGTCGGCCTTGTCGTTCTCCGTTATGCTGGATTGGGTTTCAAGAGTTAGAAATTCTCAGACTGGAACTACTGCAGAGTACAACAGAGATGGTTCAGGTGATTCGTGAGAGGATGAAGGTAACACGCGATCATCATAAATCATATGGTGATCAAAGGAGGATGCCCTTGGAGTTTAATGTTGGGAATCATGTGTTTCTAACGGTGACTCCCCATCGTGGGAAGTGAAGGCTTGGTTAGGGAAGTAAGATATCTCCCCGGTTTGTTGGGCCTTTCATGGTATTAGCTCGTGTTGGAGCTATTGCGTACCGAGTGGCACTTCCCCCCTCAGATGAGTCAGATACATGATGTCTTCCATGTATCACAACTACATCGTTATTTTCATGATGACTCCCACATCATCTATTGGGGATAGATCGGTGTTTATGATGATTCCACCTTTGAGGAGGAACCTGTGGAGATCCAAGACCACAAGGAGGATGCGTTGCGCGGGCGTCCTATCCCCTTAGTTCGGGTCTTGTGGCGACACAGTGGCATGGAGGAGAGTACTTGGGAACGTGAGTCACAGTTATGTGCTCAGTACCCATAGTTGTTTGATGTTTAACTCTATTCATGTATCATTGTAGATAATGTGGTTTTGAAACCTTCATGTTTATGAGATGGCTCCTTTTGTTTCTTTTGTGGCTAGCTCTATTTTGAGAGGTGTCTTGGTGGGTGGTTGTTCAGACCCTATTTGTTTTTCTCTTTAGGTTACTTTTGGATTCTCGAGGATGAGAATGATTTGATATATATATAATGTAATGTCCTTGACCTCTTTGGTCCATTCCATTATGAAAACATTGTGTTAGAGGTGTTATGGAATGTCAAGGTGGCTTGGGGTGCGTTTTGGTGGACTTTTAAGAAAATCTAAATGTTAATAGATTTCGCACAGTTGGGGTACGGTTTGCCTAAACTGTGCAGCTAAACCATGCAAGGATGGTCTTGGAGTTAGTGGCTAACACACGGTTATTACACGGTTTGTCTAACAGTTTGGACTAACTGTGCGAGGAGTGTTTGTCGAGGCATAAGCTAACGCACGGTTTGCACATGGTTAGCGCACGGTTTGTTAAACCGTGCGGACTAACCATGCGGGCACTTAAAGATAGATCCTAAAATTGTGGATCTAACTTGTTTTTCCTTTGGTCACCTTGTTTAAGCCCGTAAGCGGCCATAACTCGGGATTACTCTCCCTTGAAGGTTAGAGAACCTCTCCCTAGTGTTTTGGATGTGATCTGGAGTCTTCTCATCACGAATCAAAGCCGGTTTCTCGAGGTATGTGAGCCTTTTGTTTGGTTACATAGATCTTCCTAGATCTACTCCTCCTCTTCTCTCAGGATCTTAGATCTATGCCTTTTATGGTTAGATCTATGTGTGTGGATGTAGATTATGATGATAATTTGTCTCCATTGTGTTAGGAGAAGAGATCTAGGGTGTATCATTGGTGAATCGGCCTGGTCTTCTTGGGCGTTCTTCGACCGTTGTGGTTTCCGTCAAAACCATTAAGGTAGGGGATTCATGGCTTCTCTAAATGTTTATTTGAAATCGTAGAGTAATCATGATTTAGTCCTTTATTTCACAATGTAATTGACATAATTAAATACTTGAAACGGATTAAAAGAATTCGTTTGATCGCATGTTGTTGCTTTGTACCGTGATAACGGTTTTCTACTTGATTTTCTAGATTGTGTGATATCTATGCAGTGATTTTTAGAATGGGGTTCTTGATGAAATTGATCAAGAATGTAAAGCCAGAATTAATTGATAATTTATTTGGATAAAGATAAAGAGGCATGTAAATGAATCCAGTTGTTGTTGTTCCAACTTGGTGTTAATCAATTTGAGTATCATGATGTGTTTAATTCAGTTGGTTGGTAAACCTGAAATCTGTTGGTGCTTGTTGTTTAAAGGCCAGATGCCTTGTTAATGGGCCAAAAGCCCAAATTTGATGTGATTTTTGTTTTCCTTCTATTTGGGTGGTGTTGTGATCCTAGGAGGGTGTTGTGATATATGTGGGCATGGAGGCCTTCTGGTTGTGGCATCAGATAACAGCTAGAGTACCGAGATGCATTGGTTTATACATGTGGGTTTGGGGGAGGACACCAAAGATGATTCAATGGGATGGATGTGGCTGTTTGATGCTTGTGGATTCTTTGGTTTTTTATCTGCTTTTATTTTCCCCACTTCTCAAGGCAGGTGGTCTTGCTTACCCTTCTTCCGAAAGGGGACAAGACAAGCTGGGTATGCCATGTGCTTTCCTTGTTTAGCCTCTCAGGGGAGAATGTGTCTACGATCTTGCTATAGGTGGAACGGACTCGGCGGGTAGTACATCTACTCACCATGTTGAACCCCTTGGGTTCAGTAGAATAGGTTGCTTTTCTAGAATTCCTGGGAATATGGGAAATTAATTCTAGAATTAATGTTTGAATAAATTATGTTAACCCATGGGGTTGGAGTTTGATGAATCATAATGATGAGGTTGAGAACTTTTGAAGGGACTGTGGATTTTGGCTGTGATGTTAAAGGAATATAATGTGGAATTGTTCTTGGTTAATTAATGATAGATGAATTAATTAACATAAAGTGGAATTGAAGAAAAAGGGGATGAATTAATCTGATGAAGCCCTTAAAATTATTGTGTTCTTATTGGATACCTAGTCTTAGAAATAACAGCCCGGTGTCCGAGAGACGTTACCTGCAATTGAAATTATGATTAGGTAATTCCCATAGTGTGGTTGTGAGTTATAGTTTATTCTGTACATTTTTTGTTTCTATATTCTAATCCACCCTATCAGAAAGGGAAACTGACACCCTAGGGATTTTGAGCCCTGGGGGTGTTTTCCCCAACATTCCGGTGGGAGGACGAATGGCTAACTACCCCCTTTGAACTCGCTCTATTCTCTTGGTAGATACTAGTTCCATTAGGCACAACAGTTAGTTTTCCCCATATGTGTTTGTAGAGGGCTGTAATGGCGTGTTTTATTCACACACATATATTCTAGATATAGTATCCTAAGGACTAATATAGGTGTAATGTGTATTGGTTGTGATGTATTGAGGATCCTTACTTGTTGTATGGGTTGTAATGGCATAAGGTATAATACGCAGCGTATGATACACGTTATGCGAGATGTGGTGGCTCCCTAAAAATACCTGGTTAATTTTGGTTGTGAGGATGGTGTGGTGCTTTGCCCAAGTGTCTGTGAGCAAGCCTTTGTGGTTCAAGTGGTGCAGATTGTGGAGCTTAGCCCAATTGTCTACGGGTAAGCCTTTAGAGAGAGATGCACATAACATATGTTGTTGGGAAAAAATGGAAAACTGGTGGGGAAGTAGTATCGGGGTACCCATGATATTCTTTATTATATGATATATTTTCTTATTCATTACTTGGTGAGAGTATCCATGGTACGGTTGGGAACTTAGTATACCTATTTAGTGACGATTTAGTTTCACTTTTTGTTCACTATGGTTTAGCATGCATCCTTTACATATTCATGAGAGGCTTTGGGGAGTATCCTATTGAGTATACTATTATACTCACCCTACGTATATATATAACTATTTTTCAGGTCACTTGGAGTGATTTTCATTTCATATATGTGCTTGGGTTTTTTTATATTTCAATTCTGAGTTGGATTTGGTTGGTTTCTATCTTATATCTCTCTTCTGCATGTTTTCTCGTAGAGGGTAATGCATTTTATTTGAGTGTGTTTTATACCCTCAGTGCTATTCAACAACCCAGGGACTACAGGAGGCGGGACTCGGGGGTCATTATCTCCCTTCTCACAGTGCTTCCCCAGAAGGGGTACACATTGTGGGGAGGGGTCGTGACACCATGTTACCATTTTCAACTACTTATACATCAGTATTTCGATTATGCTTTGTTTTGGTTTTGTTTAGGGATGTATGTAGGTGATTTTGTTTTTTTTTTTTGATTTTCATGGTTTGTTCTCAATTGGGGAAAAATTTTCCTAAAATATTATCACTATGACTGAAAACCACAAAATCAGAAACTGTTTGGCTTTTCATATAAGGTTCACTATTTCAAAAACCCTACAAATCCACTAGCACATCATCAATTTTATGGTTCTTGGTTTGTTTAATCATGTGTCCCTACCAAACTAACCATGAACACGACTTTTAAATAATCATAAAATAGATTGGAAATTTTCTGAACCCATATTTTATTCCCTGCTCAGGCCTAACATGACATAGAATGACTTATTTGTCATATAAAACTCTCAAAGAATAAATTTGGATCCTATAAACCCCTCTTAAATAGAATCAATGTGTTGTTTCATCATTTAATCCTATATTTATATGTTTCAATCCATGTTATGAACATCTATCTCTATCATTCCCTCCTCTATATGGATTAAAATATCATAACGTTGTTGGAGGATCATATTCACATTGTTTTAGATATTTAATATGGGTTTCATCTTGGAACTTCTTTCCAATATTCTTCCTTGATTGTTCTTATTTATGGCTTGGTGGATCGTGATCATTTGATCCTAAGGATGGTGGCTCTGTTTATGATGTAAAATTTAATTATCCCTAAATTTCATGATTTAAATAATGTTTTTTATTAAATTGTAATTTCATTCGGTTTTTATTAAAAAATCATTTCCATTTAATTATGGATCTGAATCATTTTTGGCATGAAATTTCTAAAACACACTATATCCATTGAAATAGAGTATGTTTTTTATTTTCTGAAATATCTTACAAATTGAAATTATCAATTTAATTTGGGTAATTAATTTTATTGAATATAAATTATGATATTTAAATTGGAAATTGATTTCAGATTTTTTTTAATATAATGTATTAGAGATGATTTTAAAAGAAATATATTTTTTATCTTAGAAAGTCATTCAATTGAATAAAAACCTATCTATTATTTTTTAAATATAAATGGAATTTTGAAATTGTAACATTCACGAAATGTATTTTAAATAGTTTTGAAATCTATTTTCCATTATTGATTGTTTTTCTAGGAATATGTAATCATATGTCGTTATTGGTTTATTTGGGACAAACATAACAGGATTTGAAAGTAATTAAAATATCTTGGATCACTAATACTCTAACATAAACTAATTGTAAGAACATATCCTATGTAGTACATTGGTTAGTCTTATTTTACCATTCCCAAGGGGATGTCTGTGTGCATTTAAATTTTCATTATATAAGGTTGTGTGAATCATAAAACCTATAACTATAATACCACTTAGAATATGTCCATGTTTCTATATTATGAATGTTTTGATATATATTGAATTTTTATAAACTATTTTTCATATTCATTTGAATATATATAGATTAATTTATAAATTATTTTTATAAAGACACATTTTTAATGTAATTTCATAAATTTAAATTTAAATCATGTTTTTTAAATTATTATATTGTGATTCCATGACTATTTAATTAAATTTGAATGATTTATTTGGTTAATTTCATATGGAATAATATTATAGAATCCATGGGGAAATCTTAGTGGGAATATATCACACATTTTTCATTTTCATTTGGAAATATTTATATTTCTGATAATTAGGTTTACAAAAGGAAAAAATAACAACTTTGAGGTGGTCGATGTTGTTGTTATTTTGAATTTGAGATATTTTTTCTGATGGTTATAGTGTTTTTAATCTCATTTTATTGTACATGTTTGTTGTATATTTGATTTTATATCCTATTTAACATTGGTTTTAGTCCTCTCGGTAGAGTTTTTGTGTATGAATACTGATTTTTATCTCTTTATTTTGATGTGTTTGTGGAAAATTTGTTCCCACATTCATATTTGGTGAGTCTGTTCAAGTTTTCAACCTCTTTGGATCAAGAATTATGTTGTTGTCTACGTCAAGACCAACTCAGTTATCAGGGTACATGTGTTTTGATGTGGGTTCATGACATAGTGGTACCAGAGTATATATGTTAAGAATCATTCCCTGATTTTAGTATGTAGTTGTGTATTTTTTTCAGGACTTGGGAGGTAGTTTTGATGGAGTGGGTAAACAAATCTCCCCACAATGCACCTTATGTCACCATGGGAATCTTATGAAATAGTTTTTGATAATCAGTTAAAGTATTTTCTCTTTATGTATTTCAATATGTTGAAATGAAAATATTATATATCAATCTATTGTGATTAATTTCTATTATTTCTCTCTTTGATTGTTAATTCATTATCTTTAATGTTGTTGACTAATATTTTGTAGAATCATGCATTCAATAAGTTCTGTTAAATAGACCCATTATGAAAATTTCAATTAACCACAGTGAGAAAATACTCATGTGGACCCGAGTCTTGTTGTGGCGATTGTGAAAAGTGACCATGGTCTAGGATAGGCACGAATGTATGTTCCCATTATGGACCAATTTTTGGACCCTAAGATGGGTGTTTTTGGAATATTTATTATGATTTTATTCCCCGTAAATCACTAGTATACCAAGGTTTCAATGATACTCAATGGGTTAAGGATTCATTGATAATGAATAATCATATTTTTTAGTTCTTAGAGACACTTTTGAAAATCAATGTGAAATGTTCTACCATGATAATGTAATGGCCTAGAAGGATGTGGTGGGAAATGACGGTGAAAGGGAAAATTAATAAGGGAATAGAGTATAAATAATTAAAATATCTTTCCACAGACTAGTTCTATTTAGAGGTGATGATTTTGGGTAGGATATTGATAATTTTAAAATAAATAATACTAAAGAAAATATGAAAAAAATATGAAATCAATTTTTCTGGTCTTGCGGAGTACTTAAATGATATTGTATCAAATCAGAAGATGAATAAATGATGATTCAAGATTGTAATTCAATCTGTTATTTTTTTTAGATTTTCATGAATAAGCTTCCATCTTAGTTGATGTGTTATATAGAGCATTACTTATGACAACACTGCTTTTTATTAATACATAAACATGATTCATTACATAAAACTTCACTTGATAAAACAAAGAAGATCGAGAGGTTTTGTGTCTTTGGGGATTAGGATCATTACATAAAAACATAAAACACGAAATACGACATCTTTATTGAAAAATTTCTTTACATGACCACTACATTCCCTCGTACTTAGCATTGCATGGGATAACCTGAGGACATGCATAAGAAAAGGGTGAGATATAAATCCTTTTAAGGGAGTACACATGGAATAACATGAGGAGTACAATACATGTTAGATAATAGGCATATCAATAGAGCATAAATGAAACATGAAAATAAAGGCTTGATAATGAATGATAATCATAACATGGAAATGTGGCAACAACACTTAACATTGAATTAGCATGAGCCAAGGCTCGTTGCACATGGAGCATGAGTAAACCCTCATTGCACATGAAGCCTGAGTAAAACCTCATTGCACATGAATTAGCATGATTCAACAATCATTGCACTTGACTTATCATGATACTATACCTTACCCAATGCATTGGAGCTCTATAAGGGCGCACCCTTCTTAAACATTTCATTTCATGCATAAGTGTGCCACATGGATCATAAAACATGGATTCATAAAACATAATAATTTATTCCATGATAAAGTAATTTGGAATTCATACATGAAACTTTACAATCAATATGTAAATGTGCATAAAGGTGAATACCCTTTATGGATAAATGTGCACGGTATTCACTACACAATGACATTGGCTTAGAAAATCGGTGTGATTTCGACAGCGTAACGACGTGACATATGAATTCATCAAAAATGTTGATGAGAGAGAAAGGGGTTCTTCATCATATTTACATGTAATGTATAGTACGAAGGTCATATAGATACATGTTCCAACAATTGAAATGGAATTTAGATTCATGATACAAAAGTATTGCTTGAATGTAAAAGAAGAGAGAGAAGTTCCTTTCGGAATTTCGGCATGGTAATGGGTGTACATGGGAGGCATTAAATGAGAGATAAATGGGTCTCCCATCATTCAAACATAAATAGGGCAGTATGAGGGAGGTGTGAAACCATACCCCAATATTCATAATTGAAATTAAAAGGGCAATACAACTTAATGAAAATTTACAAAAATGAGAAAGGAAGAAAAAACCCTTACTTGGAAGTGTGCATCCAAAGTCTAGAGAGAGGATTCTGAGAGGCTTCCTGGGATATTGGGGCACCTTGGGAGGATTCTGGAGAGCGTAGGGAAGAGGTTGGACGAAATACAAGGAATTTTAGTGAGGAGGAAGTTGGAGCTTGAGTGGGTTTATATAGGAAAGGTGAGAGAATTCTTTATTATTTAGGTTTGGGACCCCTTATATTAAATTAATCTAAACCACAAACCATCCCATGGTTTTTGCCCATAGTTTCTGGAAATAGAAAGAGTAAAATAATATTTTACAAGCCGAAGGTCCTAACGTATTAAAATATTATGGTTTCTTATGTGGAGGTGAGTCACACTCCCAAGGAAATTAATTTAAAAAGGAAAAGTGTTGATTATGTCTTGAGGGGTTCATTAATGCTTTGAAAAGTAAGTCAATCAAACCCAAAATCACATTATTTTATTGGTAAAACATATATTGGCCGAACATAAGGATTATTGTATTTTATTACACCACCATTGTGTCATTATGATGTCATAAAACACATTATATATTTAAACAGTTTTTAATTTTTACCCAAAAATTTGACTATCTCAAAAAATTATGAAAAATTCACCGTTGGATAATTTAGACATCCTGATCCCAGAAATGACATTTATTTTATCTAAAAATATTTCTAAATATGTTAATTTTAATTTTTAATGTAAAATCCAACATTTATCGAAAATTCACGGTTTTTGACAGAAATGGCTTTCAAACCTTAGTAAAACTTTTAATTGCATTCATAAAATTATAAGATCATTTATATTTAATAAAAAATAATTTAATATTAATAATAATATTTTATTAAAATATTATTTAATTCAAAAATCACTTAATTTAATAAAATTGAATTCTTAATTAAATAATAACTAAAAACCCCATTTGTATTTTAAAAACTATTTACAATGTATAAAAAATGACTAGAAATTATATTCATTATTATATAAAAAAATAATGTACTTGAACATAGTACTACTTATTTGTTACATAACCCCTTAAAACAGCGGCATAAGACCTAAGGGTAAGGTGTGCGATGGTGACAGACTCTTGGGGTGGCTGGGATAACATCGCTCGAGTGTTAATCTCTATCAACTTCCACTTTTCCCATAGACGGTCACGTTCGAGCTTGACATAATGAAGATCATATTGGGCATGGTCAAGGGAGAAGCCCAAGAATGCCACCTCTTTTCGAGCTCTGACAAATGGGCTTCATATGGGGAAATTCTATAGGATGAGGCCATCACTTCCTTTGTTTGAGTAATAATTGGGTTCGTTAAAGCCTTATATTTATACTAATCATGTGATCACTGTTCAACGACTATAAAAGTAACAGTCACAACTCTTATCATAAAACCAAAGAGGTTGACATCTTATAAAAACTTTTTTCATAAAGAGACATTTAATTGGATCAAGAAGAATTTTCCATTAATGAAACTTTGGGTCGTTTCAATATTCCCCCCTTAAGAAATTTCTCCCTCGAAATTTTCCTTTTACAACACTAAAAAAATGTGGGTAACTCAGCTTCATCATATCCTCCGACTCCCAAGTCTCTTCTTCAAACTTGTGGTTTCTCCACAATACCTTGACGAGGGGCATTGTCTTATTTAGTAGAACTGTTTCTCTACAATCTAAGATCTTCACTGGTTGCTCCTTATAAGAAATATCATCTTCCAATTTTACCACATCAGAAGAGAGTATATGTGAGGGGTCCGGTATATACTTCCTTAAGAGGGATACATGAAAGACATCATGCACCTTGGCCATAGTAGGTGGAAGTGCTAGTAGATAGGCCACAACCCTAACACGATCAAGAATCTAGAAGGGGACGATGTACCTTGGACTTAACTTCCCTTTCTTTCCAAACCTTTTGACCTTCTTCCATGGAGATATGCGTAAAAACACCTTGTCTCCAACTTGAAACTCAAGGTCTTGTCGATGATTATCTGCATAACTCTTCGGTCGAATCGGGGCTGCTGAATGGTTTTCACCTTATCCACCATTTCTTCGACCATTTCTGGTCCAAACAGCTTACATTCACCGACCTTATCCCAACATGCCGGTGTTCTGCACCTTTTCCCATACAGGGCTTCATATGGTGCCATTTGGATGCTCGAGTGGAAACTATTATTATAAGAGAACTCAACCAGATGAAGATTCTGATCCCATCCTCCTTTAAATTCAATTGAGCATGCTCTCAACATATCCTCAAGTGTTTGGATAGTTCTCTCGGATTGGCCATCAGTTTGAGGATGATAGGTCCGACTGAAGTTCAGTTCAGTATTTAGATCATGTTGAAGACTCTTCCAAAACATAGAGGGGAATCTTGGATCTCGGTCAGACATAGTAGATATTGGTACTCCATGCAACCTTACCACTTCCCTAATATATATCAGTGCCAGTTGATCTAATGAGAAATCCTTCCGAATAGCAATGAAGTGTGCAGTCTTTGTAAGATGATCCACAACAACCTAGATGGCATTGTTGCCTTAGGATGTCCTAGTATGTCTGGTGACAACGTCCATGGTGATGTTCTCCCATTTCCATTCTGGTATGGGAAATGGTTGCATCATCCCCTTAGACTTCTGCCTCTCGACCTTTACTTGCTGACACACCAGGCACTTTGATGTATCTTCAGCGATCTCCTTCTCCATATTATCCCACCAAAAGTTTTCTTGGAGATCTCGATACATCTTTGTGCTCCCTGGGTGAATAGAGAAATTTGAACTATGTGCATCATCCAAAAGTTCTTTCTTCAGCTCCGGACATGATGGAACACATAGTATTTTCCCAAACCGCACAATTCCTTCTTCATTAACATTAAACTCCAAGGATTTTCCCTTTTTTGATAGTTACCACTTTTTCTTGAATTCCAACATCATCCTTTTGAGCATCCTTTAACCTTTCCAAAAGAGATGGTTGAACAATAATTTGAGAAAGGATTGATGATGTTCCCTTATTTATGATTCCCACGTCCATCTTCATCAATTCTAAGATGATTGGATACTTCTCAATTCTCATCATTGATAGAATCACTAGATCCTTTATACTTAGGGCATCCGCCACCTTGTTCGCTTTCCCAGGGTGGTAATGTATTAAGTAGTCATAATCCTTGATGAGCTCTATCCATCTCCTCTGGCGCATATTAAGCTCTTTCTGTGTGAATATATATTTAAGACTCTTGTGGTCAGTATATATCTCACATATCTCTCCATAGAAAAAATGCCACCAGATTTTCAGGGCAAAGATCACAACCGCCAACTCTCAATCATGTGGTGGATAGTTTCTCTCATGGATTTTCAACTACCTTGAGGCTTATGATATCACTTTATCATTCTGCATCAGCACACATCCTATGCCCTTTTTTGAATCATCACTAAAAACCACAAAAAGCTCCCCACTTGTGGGTAAAGTGAGCACGGGTGCAGTGATAAGCCTCCTTTTCAAATCCTTGAAGCTTTATTCGCATTCATCACTCCAATAAAGCTTTAATCCCTTTCGAATTAGCTTGGTATGAGGGTTGGACAATCGTGAGAAATTTCTCACAAGTCGTCGATAATATCCAGTTAACCCCAAGAAGCTACGGATATCCGTTAGAGATGTTGGCCTCAGCCATCCCTCAATTGCGTATGTTTTGGAGGGGTCCACAGATATCCCACTACTTATGATGATATGGCCCAAGAATAAGACCTCCTTCAACCAGAACTCACACTTTTTGTACTTTGTATAGAGCTTCTCCTTGTGAAAAGTCTCCAGTACAGTTCTTAAATGCTCCTCATGGTCCTCCTTGGTTTTGGAGTATATTAGAATATCATCTATAAAGACTACCACAAATTTGTCAAGGTAATCTCTAAAGACTCTATTCATTATGTCCATGAAGATTGCTGGATCATTGGTGAGTCCAAAAGGAATTACTATGAATTCATAGTGCCTGTATCTTGTACGAAAAGAAGTCTTGGGGGCATCTTCCTTCTTCACCCTTACTTGATAATATCCCGACCGCAAGTCCACCTTGGAGAAGTATTGTGCTCCATGCAAATGATCGAACAAGTCATCAATTTGTGAGAGTGGAAACTTGTTCTTTATCGTGATTTTGTTAAGTTCACGATAATCGATGCAAAGCCACATTGACCCATCATTCTTCTTGACGAAGAGGACTGGTGCACCACATGATAAAAAACTTGGGCGTATAAAACCTTTATCCAGATTCTCCTGTAGATATTTCTTCAGCTCTTCAAGCTCAGAAATCGCCATTATATATGGAGTCTTCGATATTGGTAGTGCACCAAGTATAAGTTCAATTGAGAACTCGACATCTCTTCTAGGAGGAAGACCAGTCAGTTCCTCGGGAAACACTTCTGCGAATTCCCTCACAATAAGAATTTCTTCAAGGATGGTTTCTTCTTTGGACTCAATCATCTGAGCCATATACGCGAGCTCATAGGGCAGTAATATCCATGCATGAGATGATGGAGATAAAGGAGATTCATCTTCCTCCTGACACTTGTAAAGAACCGGGTGTCGATTCTCCATATGGAGTGTGATTTCCCTCTCCCGACAATTTATGTAGGCTCTATATAAGTAAAGCCAACCCATGCCATAAATTGTATTGAACTCCACCAAAGGGAGTATGACAAGGTTCTCTGGGAAATTAAATCCACAGATTATAATAGGGGTGGACTTATATTCATGGGATGTAATGATTTCCCCATTTTCCATACTCACTGACATCTTCACTTCCATGATTCGTGGTGCTGCTGGGATTGTTCTACTAATCATTCGAGATATAAAAGAATGCGTAGAACCTAAATCAAAAAGTACATTCTCTATTCTTGAATGAATAACTAGTGTACCTGTCACCACTTCATTGTCGGGGTTCACTTCGGCAGAAGTGATGGAAAAAGTTCTTCCTTGCTATCTTGAAGGTTGTTGGTTTCCTCCGATAACCCTTGAATTAGGGAAATGATTTTCAAAAAGACCCGGTTCTTTGCATTTGTAGCATTGAACAACGCGTTGAGGTTCGAACGGAGCATTCCTCTCCTCTGTCTCAGCCGTAGGTCCTTCTTGCCGACAGTTAATAGCTAGGTGCCCTTCTCTTCCACACCTGAAGCATTTTCTCGTCCCCTTAATGAAATTTCTTCGGTGCTTCCTTCTGTACTTTTGGCAAGTGGGGTGCTGGAACTTCTTAGCGCCGTTGGATTTATCCATCAGACCACCAGCATTGAATTCTACCTTATGCTTATTGTCCCCATGATACCCATGTGATTCTCTGATCTCCATTTCGACCATGAGGGCACATCAGACAATTTACTCATAGCTGTCGAAGTCCCGAATCGCTAATGCTTTCCGCAAGCTAGGCTTCAGCCCACCAAAGAAGCGGTCAACCTTGCATTCGGGGGTAATGACAAAGCCGGAAGCGTATCGTGCAAGCCTTGTAATGTTTTCCTCGCACGCTCCCACAAATTATTCACATTTGTTCTTGAGGGAAAGGAAGTCCCATTCCATCTTAAGATGGAGGGTGTGCAGAAAATATTTATCAAAAAACATCATCCGAAATTCCTTCCATTCCAAAGCCTCGATCTCCTCCTCAGGCTTCGTAATTTTTATCAACTTCCACCATTGATCAGGTTCACCCTCCATATGATAAGCAGCCAGGAGAACATTCTCTTGTTCAGAACATTGAAGGATGGAGAAGATCTTTTCAATGGAGTTGATCCATTTTTCAGCGATCGTGGGATTGGATGATCCACTAAAAGTAGAAGGCCTTTGCCTCATGAAGCTCTCGACAGTGACTTATTCCTTCTTAGTGGGGTTTGGACGTTCCTCTTGACCCGTGTTTCTATTCAAAACCTAAGTTAGCTGAGAGTGAAGCGTGAAAATGTTCGTGATTCCCGCTCCCATTAGATTGGGCATCTCATTATTATAGTTGTCACACTGATCTTCACAATAGTTGTTAGCCCAAGTCCTCCTATTACCGGCCATTGGATGGAATAAAAGGAAAGATAGGGGTAACACATAAAGGGTAATACAAAGGAAAAATTTTATGACTTATAAATAAACATTCATTCCTTAACTCATGAGTCTATAGGCTTCAATCTAGGCTTTGCATGATCTACTTTCTAACATATATTCTTAGGGGAATTTTTACCTTAATAAGGGTTCATACTAAGATTGTGAATTTATCAAAACATATCCCCCAAGAGTGTGGTAACCAAGAGTGCTGCAAGGCCCGTTGTTGTGCACCAGTTCCCGTTCGAGTCTAGCTTAAAGTGGTGTTTTCGGGTTTTACCCCAAGGATACATCTGTTCCAGAGCGGCCTCTACCTACTCGTATCCAGACAGGGATTTATTTGTTTGATAAACCACTTACATGGTATTTACCAAAACATAGGGATGTTTTTATTATACTTAGTCTTGTATCTAATGATTTACTATGGTTTCATAATCCCAAAAATAACTAAACCTATCCTTAGATACCAACTATGACAACCCTGTTTTTTATTACAATTTAAACATTATTCATTAAATAAAACATTAATTGATACAACAAATAAGATCTAGAGGTTTAGTGTCTTTGGGGATTAGTATCATTACATAAAAAATTAAAACATGAAATACAATATCTTTATTAAAAACATCCTTTAAATGACCACTACATTCCCTCATACGTAGCATTGCATGGGATAACCTGAGGACATGCATAAGAAAAAGGTGAGCTATAAATCCCAATAAGGGAGTACAGATGGAATAACATGAGGAGTACAATACATGTTAGAAAATAGGCATATCAACAGAGAATAAAAGAAACATGAACATAAAGGCATGATAAATCATGATAATCGTAACATGGAAATGTGGCAACAACACTTAACATTGAATTAGCATGAGCCAAGGGTCATTGCACATGGAGCATGAGTAAACCCTCATTTCACATGAATCACGAGTAAACCATCATTTCAATTGAATTAGAATGAGTCAACACTCATTTCACTTGACATATCATGATACAATACATTACCCAATTCAATGGAGTGCTATAAGGGTGAACCCTTCTTAAACATTTCATTTCATTCATAAGTGTGCCACATGGATCATAAAACATGGATTCATAAAACATAATCATTTATTCCATGATAAAGGAATGTGGAATTCATACATGAACCTTTACAATCAATAAGTAAATGTGCATAAATGTGAATACCCTTGATGGAGAAATGGGCATGGTATTCACTACACAATGACATTGGCTTAGAAAATCGGTGTGATTTCGGAAGCATAACGGCGTGACATAAGAATTCATAAAAAAGGTTGATGATATAGAAAGGGGTTACTCATTATATTTACATGTAATGGATAGTATGGAGGTTATATAGATACATGTCCCAACAATTGAAATGGAATTTAGATTCATGATACAAAAGTATTTCTTGAATATAAAAGAAGAGAGAGAAGTTCCTTTCGGAATTTCGGCATAGTAATGGGTGTACATGGGAGGCATTAAATGAGAGAGAAAGGGGTCTCCCATCATTCAAAAATAAAGAGGTAATTATGAGGGAGGTTAGAAACCATACCCCAATATTCATAATTGAAATTAAAATGGAAATACAACATAAATAAAATTGACAAAAATGAGATAGGAAGAAAAAACCCTTACTTGGAAGTGTGCTTCCAAAAGCTAGAGAGAGGATTCTGAGAGGCTTCTTGGGAGCTTGGGGAACCTTGTGAGGATTCTAGAGAGAGTTGGGCAGAGGTTGGATGAACTCCAAGGGATTTTATTGAGGAGGAAGTTGGTGCTTGAGTATGTTTATATAGGAAAGGTGAGAGAATTCAATATTATTTAGGTTTGGGACCCCTTATATTAAATTAATCCAAACCAAAAACCATCCAATGGTTTTTTCCCATGGTTTCTATAAAAGGGAAGTGGAAAACAATATTTTACATGCCCAAGGTCCGAACTTATTAAAATATTAGGGTTGCTTATGTGGAGGTGAGTCACACTCCCATGGAAATTAATTTAAAAAGGCAAAGTGTTGAATAAGTCTTGAGGGGTTCATTAATGCTTTTAAAAGTAAGTCAAAGAAACACAAAATCAAGTTATTTTAATGGTAAAACATATATTTCCCGAATATATGGATTATGGTATTTTATTACATCACCATTGGGTCATTATGATGTCATAAAACACATTATATATTTAAACGGTATTTAATTTTTACCCAAAATATTGACTGTCTCAGAACATTATGAAAAATTCACCGTTGGATAATTTCGACATCCTGATTCCAGAAATGACATTTATTTTATCTAAAAAATTCTAAATATGTTAATTTTCCCTTTTAAAATAAAATCCATCATTTATCGAAAATTCACGGGTGTTGACAGAAATGGCTTTCAAACCTTAATAAAAAATTTAATTGCATTCATAAAATTATAAGATCATTTATATTTAATAAAAATTAATTTAATATTAATACTAATATTTTAAAAAAATATTATTTAATTAAAAAATCCCTTAATTTAATAAAATTGAATTCTTAATTAAATAATAACTAAAAACACCATTTGTATTTTAAAAACTATTTACAATGTATCAGAAATGACTAGAAATTATATTCATTATTATATACAAAAAATAATGTACATGAACATAGTACTACTTATTTTTTACATAACCCCTTAAAATAGCGGCGTAAGACCTATGGGTAAGGTGTGTGATGGTGACAGACTCTTGGGGCGGCTCGGATAACATCACTCGAGTGGTAATCCTTATTAACTTCCACTTTTCCCGTAGACAGTCACGTTCGAGCTTGACATAATGAAGCCTAGCTTGGGCTTGGTCAAGGGTGAATCCCAAGGATGCCACCTCTTTTCCGAGCTCTGAAAAATGGGCATCGTATGGGGAAATTCTACTGGATGAGGCCATTTCTTCCTTTGTCTGAGTAAAAATTGGATTTGTTAAAGCCTTATATTTATACTATTCATGTGATCACTGTTCAATGGGTATAAAAGTAACGGTCACAACTATTATAATAAAACCAAATAAGTTGACATCTTAAAAAAACATTTTTCATAAAGAGACATTTAATTGGATCAAGAGGCATTTTCCATTAATGATACTTTGGGTCGTTACATTACTAGCCCAAATAGACCCATATAGTAATTCATGGTTGATAGGAGTTTCTTTTTATCCAAGGGGTGCTCAAAATTAATAAAAAGGGAAGTTCAACTGTGATGATTATTATGGTAGTTATTGATATCATGTTTTTTCAAGACCACCAATTGTTCTTGGTATGGTCCCTATGATTTTTACCACTATAGAAATGAGGGTTCTTGAAATAGGTTTGAATTGAGGATCCAAGTAAATTCAGTTCCTTTGGACACATGGGTAAAAAGAAGAGATTCATCCACATCTATTCCACTTCCTGTAGTGTAGGGGGTTCATCAACATTTACCAAAACACCTATGAAATCAAATGATTCCTGAAAAAAGGGATCCAAGACATATGAATCTATAATAAATATTCTTCACACATGAGAATATATTCCATAGAAAGAAGATATGGATCTAGTGACTCCGAGATGTATCATCACTATAAATTAATCATTTCTGACTACATTATTTGATATTGATGCTTATTATTCATTCATATCAACCCATGAAGGATATATTATAAATATTATTTCATATATGTTTTATTATTTGTGGGATATTAATGTACCCCTTGTAACTAAGAGAGAGAAGGGTATCCATTGTCAATATTTTGTTTTAACATTATCAGATATTCTTAATTCATGTAATCTTAACATTCTCATCATGAAAGCTATTGAAATTCATTTTGGGATGGACTCACTCATTTATAATAAATCATTGATTGATTATTATATTTTCCAGGTATCCTTTACTGCTCCCAATGGTGTAAGTAGTATCATCCAAAGAGAGTGGGACCCTAGATAGAGTGTAGAAAGAAATTATTATCTGTATTTGGTAAAACAAATATATGTTTTCTTTTGATCTAGATAGCGAATATTTGATCAGTGATCTCCCCCTAGTTTTTTCTATGTTTCCAAATTTGTTCCCTTCTGAATTCTATAGGATTACTTTAATAAGAGAGTTATGGATCTACACTAAATTAGTACTAAGTTATCAGCTCATATCTATTAATTATTACTATATAGAACCAACTAAAATGAATGTAATGAAGACTCAATAAGATCATATCCTGTAAAATGTATTGATATGCCTATGAGTGTCTCATTGAGAGGTGATGGTTATCTTTGCCAAGAATGATGATGGTAATCTTAAAATTTGTGATGATAACTAGAAAATAAATCAAATTATGGTAAAGAAATCTAATTTAATTTAATGTAATGATAATATATTAGACTACTGGATATTAGAAAAGTGGTTTTAGATGGTTGATATACGATCTAGTTACCATTAGTTTAGAAAAAAAGCTGACATTCAAGAAACATACATCCTAGGATGGTATGATCATTATGAGCTCCTTCTCATTCCACTTTCTCTAGTAAATTATCCTACAGTGTTTTTTTATTTAATTGTTATGATTTTCCGTGAGAAACATTATACATTCCTGGTAGTCTATGTGGACTTAAACCTTCTTTAATAAATTTCCAATGAGGATCATGTAAGTAATTTAATAGTACATCTATAATTGTTGAGAAATATCCTACATTATCCCAATATATCACTATATCATTTATGGGTTTAGTATTTCAAGATCCTAGAAAAAATGGTGTCAAGATATGGTATTTTAGTAAATCTTACGAAGGTAAAATATATTATCACAAGGGAAAACCGATAATATATTTTTTATATTTAGTGCTTCATGGGATTAAATAGTTAATATCACTACTTGGTAAAGAACATCTCAAATATGGATTCATTTTTTTATATCTAGCATATAAGGATTACATGCTTTTTTTGGATGAAAAATTTCATAAATTCTTTTTTAGATGAATCACCATTTAGATACTATGCTAGTTAAAACTATTAAAGTGGTTGGTTATGGCTCTGTGGTCTTCTATGATGCATTGGGTTTCTATTTCAGATGTGTTATTATGTAGTGTGATCATTCCATTGCTTATGGTTTTATTCATCTTATGCCCCATGTTAAGAACTATCTAACCCATTACCTAGAACTTTTATTTGTGATGCCTGCACAAAATATGTGGTAATAATACCATTTTATATGATATTTTATCTTCTATTAGGACCAAAGAATAATGATTTATATCTTCTTAAAAATTTAACATAATATCCACAAGAGGATTTGGTTGGAATACTGAAATATTTCCACATTAACATTTACTACACCACTTGGAAATTGAATGTTGTCAAAAAATCGTTGAGAAGGAAAATTCCGACCCGGACTATGAAATAATCATCAGAAGAGGGAAACATCATGGACCAATTTTTTCAATTACATATCTGAGTCTTGAAATATATTAATGATTCTTCCTTGTCAAGTGTTCAGTTCACATCCTCTCTTCCTAAAAATATTCTTCTAAAATAGAATCTCGATTATAATATCAATATTATTAGCGTCTCTCTATATAGTGGGAACCCCCTTTATTATTGATATTTATCCACATAGGTTATTATTTGATTATAGATATGATATGTTGAACCATTTCATATAAAAAATTATGTGATAATATATTAACATAATTCATAGTGGGGTTTTCACCTAAGAACCATAAATATGTTCTGTGACATGTGGTAGTGATTCTGGTGGGCAGTTCTGAGATGATGCATTGCTAATTTTCTCTACCATTTTCATACATTCCATCATGTTACCGGTGAGAATTAGATACCATCATGTTTAATTCATCCACTTCTAGTATTTACTTGGAAGTGGGATGAGATATATATTGAAATTATGGTTGTGTTTATGCATACCTAGAAAAATAAGAATGTGACATGTGTTGTGATTGATAAGCAGACATAATAGGCTAATATTATACATATTTGTAATAAACCCACAGTTAAGGAGTTTGGAAATCTCAATGTGAATGAGATTTTTCATTTTCATGTTGTTATATATTTCATATTCAATGACAGGGATCCATTGTTTACTTATCTCTATTGGAGAGGCAATTTAGAGGAAATAGGATCATATGTCCTTTTCAGTAAAACATAACATCTTAAATCAGATGTCTAGACAGAAAGTGTTATACAGATTGTTAAGGATATTCCATGTCTATGAATTCATTTATATAGTGAGTCTTGGTATTTCCATTTGGGGCTGGGTGAGTTTACATAAAACAATAATTACATTCCTATGATCATAATGGCTCCTTCTATGTCATTGAATGGTCGGACAAGTAAATCTTATTTTTTTCATATATTGGTGAATGTCAATTGGTTACAGAAAGCCTTGTTCAGGAGAAAAGAGAGAAGAGTATGTTGTTTTTCAAATAATTTTGACATCACAATGTTGGTAAATGTCTTATATTGACCACAGTCATATATAGATGGAGGTTTCTATTTGTTTTCATATATTAATAAATATTTAACCTTGGTTGGGACATATATGACTTCACATGTAAGGGAATATAGTTTTTTCATTGTGGGAACTTTTGAGGTTATTGAGAATATGAGGAATGTAGATTAATTTTTATCACTTACAAAACAAAATAATTTTATTCATAATATATTATATGTATCACAACTATAAATGTATCATTTTGATCAATATACTATTTCGAGTTGTAGTGATCCGGATGTTAATCCTAATTTATCTGTGATTATGTGTCTTGTAGAGATAGTTGATTCTGAATCCAATGTACATTTTTGGAGGATGATTCCATTGGTATGAGTTGTTATATAGAATGATTCTCAAACTCTTGTTACATAGTAGAGGAATGAATCTTTTAGGGAGTAGTGTCCCTATATTGTTTTATATAAAATATTCTTTATAGGATTTCTGAGGGAAAATGTTTCTATAGTGGGTAGTTTGTAACATCAGTTCACTATTTTTAGTTACTCATAAACCCTCCTGAAAATTCATTTTTTATTGGATTATCTAATGCCCCTTTAAGGGTGAGCGGGAACCAAGAAGGTAAGTAACCCATTACACATTTGAAAATTCAAAACCTCCACAAAACCCGATGAAAAAATTTCAAAATTCAAATGATATAAAAAAAACCCGATGATACACATTATCATCATGAATACCATTGTTGCTTTCCAGTCATCATCATGACCAGTTCGGCGTTGTCATATCCATCCATCACCACGTCTTTATCGCCATCGTACTACCACACCAGAGACCGTCAAAGACCGGGGACTGCTGGTGCCACCATAATACTCAACATCCTCACCATCTTTTTCACATTCTTCATCACCATCGAAGCCAACATCGCACACCGCAACAATAATGAATAACACCAAAACGAGATGACAAAATGAGTTTTCCACCGAATAAACATTAAAAAAATCAAACAGTTTCATAATATAACTACAAACCACCATAGAAATCATTGAGGACGAATTACAAAATAGATATGGAAAAACAATAACCGTCTTCACCAGAGGACATCGACTCATCCCGTGCATCGAGCCCCAAAGGCCTCTGAACCACACATCCCAAAAAATCATATAAAACCATGATCTAAATATGACAGGGAGTGTCAAAGAGGAACCTGAAGTCAGAGAAGGGTTTGGAATGCCAGAGGGTTCAGAACACCAGCGGCATCGAAGAGACAGAGAACCAGAAGCTGTACAAGAAAAATAAAACTGACTCTGTTAGTTCATGAAAAGTCATCGTCCACCAAACCAAAACCCAAAACCTCTTTGAAACCTCTATTCCATATTCGGACAAAAGTGGTGTAGATGATTATGAATCCAGGGCATGACTAGGGCAGATGAGGGCATCCACAATACACCACCTTCTATGCAGAAGAAAACCCATTGAAGCGAGATCCATAGAAAATAAACTGGAAAAGATGGAATAATGAACCACCAGGTGGGAAGAAGAAGAAAATAAAAATGAAGGAAGGCTGAAGAATAGAGAGGAAATGGAAGATCCATCGTTCCAAGAGTGGCGCGGAAACCCTAGGAGGAGAGCCAAGGGTGAGAGAGGTCAGGCAAATGGGGCACTATTTTCTGAAAATATACCATTTGTTGATCATAATTTGAGTTATCTTTTCTAGAGAACATTATAGATATATTTCAGAATTTGTTTTGATGTTATTGGTTTGTGATCAGTTTGATCATGGTTGCCCCAAATTTTACACCCTACTGGTAAAAAAATGATAAAGAAGATCATGTTGGATTACATCAATGGTGCACAGTTTGAAAAATTATTGGACCAATAAGTATAAAACGTGAAATCTTACTAAAAGGGGTGTATGGTGAGGGTTAAAAGTTTTACTAATATTGTGATCCTACCCAACATAAGATATTACAATCTTTTAATTAAAATAAACGTTGATTACGTAAATGAAAAAATTTTGTATTTCCCACACTAGCCAAACTTGACCTAGAATGATTTTATTTTGTCTGGGAATCCCTCAAGGTCAAATTCCAGAACATTCATACCCCATATATCATGAATCAAAGCATAGGGGTCATCATTCAATCCAATCATGGTAATATTTCAATCCCTCATCACCGTCTCCTACAACCTCCTTATATACTCCCTAGATTTTAATACTAATATATGTTGATTCAGTTCATTAATATAGTTTTATTCACTGATCATAATTTACAACATTCTTCATTAGAAGATCCCATTTAAATATTTTTTAGTCATGATAATGTGTTCTCGAGGTAGGTGGTTCCATTATTTATGGCCAATGTTATTAACCATAAATTTATATGTTTAAATTTCATTTTTCATTTCAACGTAATTAATTTAAATTGCTTTATTAAAAACCCAATTCCATAGAATTAGGGATTTGAATTGGATTTTGCATGAAATTGGGAGAACAACCACAATTCCATTTAATTGGGGTGTGTCTTGTATTTGGTTGAATAATGAAGAAATTTAACTAGGGAATTTAAATTTTGGAATTTAAATTATGAAATTGATTTATGATATTGAATTTTGAACTTGATTTAAAATTTTTATTTTAGATAAAAGATTAAAAATATTTTAAGATAAACATGATCATCTTATCTTTGAAAAGATATGATTTGATTAAAAAATGTGTATTTTTTTAAATTAAAATTGTTATTCTGAAATGGGAAATGGGATAAATTGTATATTAAATTGATTTAAAATTAATGTCCACTTATTGATATCAAGCTAAAAACATAAAAAACAAGGTTATAAGTGAGTTATTAAGGATAAACATTCATGGATGTAAATTACATAACAACGGATTGACTATTTACAACTCTAACATAAATTTTTTGTGATATAATATCCTCAGTGTGGTGTTGGTTAGTCCTCTTTTTGGAGTGTCAAGGGAACGTGTCTACACATTATCATTTTCAATAAATAATTATGTGAGGATACCATAACCAGGAATAACTGTAACTATTTGAATATTACCTTATATCTAACATACGGTTGATTTGGTGTGTATCCCATTGTTTTAAACTATTGTCTACGTGACATTGCTTTTATATTATATATTTTATATAAAATTATGATTAATTTAATTTTTAATGTCTTAGATCTAGTGAAATGTAAATAATATTTCTTTTTTAATATGAAATTGAACTTCCACGTATGTTTCTTTAAAATTTAAATCATTATTTGGTTAACTATATATGATATCATATTATTGAATCAATGAAATTAACCAACATGACTTTTATACTTCACCATAACTGTTCCATTAGAAATTTTAAAATTCCATCCTTCTAAGTTAGTTCAAGGGGAAAGAACCACATAGGGGTGGTCACTGATATTGATATTTTGGAGTGAATTTTGTTGTCTTCTGGGCCATGGGGTTGTTAATCCTATTTTTTAGTACTTTTAGGTTGTTCCTTCGGTTTGATTACTTTTTTTACGTCTGGTACAGTGCTCCCCTTGATGTTTTCCTTATGTGCATACTTAATTCTATCAATTTATTCCAAATAATTTTTTGACAATTCATTCCAAATTTCATATTTTCTGATTGTAGGTGCTCATCTCAAAACCATGGGGATTCAGATAATCATTCAATTAATGTCATGACCATCTAATGTTGGTTCATTATAAAAAATATAATTTGAAAACATTATGGAGAATCATATGGAATGCTATAAGCGTAGGATAAAATTCCTGTGTTTTGGTAATTATCACTTTATAATGGTCAATGATAAGGTGTTTAATCTTTAATAAAATGGGTCATGATTAATCCATAATATAAATGATTCCACATGATTATTTATTTTCCCCCTTAAAATACATAAAATAATTGTATATTTATTTTATCCAATGGTTGGGACCTAAACGATTCATGTGTACGGTGAATATGATGGAATATTCAATGAATTTCATCTTCAACCAGTAAATTTTATTGATATTTGAATGAAGAATGTTTTTTATACTTACCATCATTATCAGGGTATAAATCATGTTGGGCTTCCAAATGATCAAAGAAGGAAATATTGATCTATTGAGTTCTTTATGAGACAATAGAAATAATATTTTAGTAGTTATTATAATTTATTTACTTCCATGTAAATGATTAACACTACTAAAATATTATTTTCCATTATCCAATGATTAAATTATGAAAATATTATTTTGTTTGTTTATCATTTTTAAGGTGAACCATAACAACGAAGAAATATAATAAATAACAGGAGTCAGCTGGATTAAATTAATTACAAATAGTAGGATATTTTTAATATATTATTTCCTAATAAGTAAATTCCTTATATTCATTATCTGAAAACTGAGAAATTATTCAATGAGATAAATTATAAGGAAGATATATCTTTTCGTACTTATGAGACAAAAATTATTAGGCTAGTATGGTACATATATAGTGTAATATATATTAGTTGATTGGACGTATTATTACATTAAACACACACACACAGACACAACATAAATAGGCAAGAATGGACGCCATATCTCACCATGGGATAACCCACCCACCAGCATATATTTATTCAGTACATGGACCAAAGGCCGACTAGGGATGAATACTATTAAATGAGCCAAATGCCAAACAACTTACCCACAAGCCTAATGTAAGAATCATTCCAGTGTCACCACGTGTTTGTGTTATTCATGTGTCCCTTCTAACCTGCATATTTATTTCATCACTTCATTTTAACAATAATTATCTCCCCCTTGGGTTTGAACGTAAGTGTGATCAACTCGTCAATGGATTAAAACCATGTCTCTAATGTGATTTAATGGTACGAAAATTCCTTAGTTATGGGTAAATGGTTTTATGTTCTGTCAATGAAGAAATTGAAATTGGACTTACCCATAAACATCAGGATTTTTATATGAAACAAAAAATTTAATTCAAAGGAAACACTAAAACACATTATTACAACAAGACATGTCTTTAACTACGCTAGAAATGTCCTTTATCAATTCTATAAATTAAATGACTACACTACCAATGTTAAAAGAGCATGAATTTTATCCTTTCTTTTTGAATCACTAATAAAAGGACCATTTATTAAATTTTTAATTTAGGGATAATAAAAGAAACCTTTAACAGTGATTATAAAAGCACTAATAAATGTATTTTATCAAAGCTTTTAAAAGTTAAGATAAATTTTCATTATATCAGTGATTATAAAATTACTGATAAAAGTTTATACTACTTTCTGATGTTAAATCATACAACAACACCGAAAATGCATCAGATATCAACAAAAACAGGTCGTAATATAGGATTTAAATGAAATGAAATTTATAAGACAAACACAAAAAAGACACTATATATATACATAAAAATATTTAATCAATTACATAAAAATTTATTACATTCATTGAAAAATATTCCAACAATCAGTGTTTCTTTGATTTATATTGGATTTCATTGTTGAACTGTCAGCATTGGATGAGTAGTTTCGAACAAACCACCTCAATAGGAAAAAAATTAATCGATATCTATAAGAACAAAATTATAATGAGAAATACTAAAAAAAATTTAACATAAATATGATATAATAAATTATTTATATAGACAATTATTATTTTATTAAAATAAATATAATACTTTTATAATTGAGTATTTGAGGGAACATAAAACAATGTGATAAATGATAACTCTATTGACCTGAATGGTTTTGTGAGAGAATAAGTCTGTGGAAGTTTTGGTGTAGAAAGGGATGAATGATAGACATAGCACCAAAACTCAATCAAAATAGGCCACATATATATTAAAACACTAATTATGTCAGTAATAAAAAAAACAATAAATTAAAAATACATATGAAACAACACATTCATTCGAAGGATGATGATTTTAATGTGAAATCATGATGATTACAATAGTGATTGAGTAGAGAAAACATTGTTGATCTTCCTACAATGTTAGTGGAGGTAACTTGAATGAATGTGGTAAATTAAAAAATGTGGGGATGAAAAAAATTTATATGACAACAACCATGAATGATTGATATAACACCCCAACTCGGACAAAATTATCCACTTATATATCAAAACATTTGTTTTGTGAGTATTACTAAAAAATGAATTAAAACATAAATATGAAACAATACATATATTCGATGGACATGGATTTTACTGGGAAAACACCATGATTAACTTTGTCATTGAGCATAGGTGGAATCATTGTTATTAGTACAATGATTGTGGATGTAACATGAAAAAAGTTATAATTACTTGATTGTAGGTATAAAAATTTTTTATGAGAGAAGGAGCATGATTGTTGGACAGACCAACCCAACTCGAAAAAATAACCCAACTTTATAAAAAAACAACTATTATGTCGGTTATACTAAAAAGAAATAAAAAAAGTCTTCATGAAATAATACGTTATTTATATGGACCTTGATTTTACTGTGAAAACAAAAAGTTTACTTATGTGATCGAGCAGAGTGACCATCATTTGTTTTCCTATAAAGGCTGCGTAGGTAACATGAAATAACGTGATAAATGCACCACTTCAAGAGTGGTAATTTTTTTAGGGAGAAGGATCATGAGTGTTTAACTGAGAACCCCAAATCAAACAAAACAATCCACACGTAATAGAAAACAATTATTATTAACGTAATACTAAAATGAAAAAAATTAAACATAATAAATGACATACCATATTAATTATTTCGACAATGATTTTATTATGAAAACATCAATCTTACCTCTGTGTTTGATCAGAGACAATGTTGTTCTTCATCATGAAAAGTCATAATACATGAACAAAAATATTCTAAAATAAATGAACACTGCATTGAATAATAAAAATTGAATCAATGTTCCATTATATAATTGTTTGTTAAAATAGTGAAATAATATCAAAACATTACCTTCACTTCTATTCCAATTTTTTTCTTCATTATTGTTTTTTATTCCAACGGATTGGTAATATCATCATGTGTAGAAGACATTTTTTTCATGAGTTGTCAAAAATTTACTTTAGGTAACATTAATGTAATAGAAAACATATAATATTACATGTAAAAACATAATATATTAAAAAACAATTTTACATTCTCATTGAACACTCTTTCAATTTTAATGCTTTTAAGGATTAGGTTACTCTTTTGAAAATCCAAATCTTATCTTTATGGCCCCCTTTAATGTAGAAGACATTTTCTACATTGGGGCTAGTATGAACTGATTATGATGTCCCAATGTAATGGTTTACCACAATTAAATATTAATCTAGCTCGACATTGGTTTTAATCATCATGAGGACAATCGAACAATTCTTGTTATTTAGACTAGATACATAAAATACATGCACTGCTTGTGAAACCATAATGGTTAGCTCCCTTTTCACCATTCAACATAAAAATTCACCATCACAATTCCCATTTCATCATCTTTCATACCATTGATATTGTCAATAAATTTGCAATGATAAAGTGGAAATTATTTTTTTTATAATCCAACTAGTAAATCTATTTGATAATTCTAAAATATAAAATATTTTTTTTAATTATATTTCTCTCCATGGAAACAGATTTATGCATTGCATCAAAAACAAGTGCAATAATCCTATTTTTCAACGTACTGATGTCACTATATTCTTTTCGACAGAATATATGACCATTAATTATAATTATAGAGTTAGATATATCATTTTTAATCGATCCAATGGAAATACATTGATTTAAATTAAAATTGAAATCATAATTTCTGATGACTACTTAAAATATGATGTCTAATCTATCCTAAAAATAGTTGATTATTTGTATCTAATATCCATCTTTCATCCCATAATGGATTCAGATATCTCAATATTTTTTATGGGGCTCATTTTAGGGATCAATATCCTAACTATTATATAATATGTTAACATTTTATTGCTCCCGCTCTATCATGTATATTGTAAAAATATATCTTCCTGAATTCACATCACCCATAAGGCATTCATTATAACTATCATTTTATATTTAGGATTTTTACATCTGATAAATTATTGGTACAAAATTCAATAACATATTCAACAATATATTTTTATGAAATAAAACCATCTAGAAAACTAGGATTCTTTACATACCCTTTCAAAATTGTTATAAATCGTTCAATGGTGTACATCCATTTGCAATGGAAATGATCACATAGTTCAACCAATCAGACCATCTGAACCATAAGGTGGAAGATTATATGAATGAATGATCATTCGAAGAACATTTCTAATTAAAATAATATGATTGAAATCTTTTTATTCATGATGGTGAAATTAATTTTTTATATAACATTATAATACATTTCACTGAAAAATAATAAATTCATGGTTAATAAATGTAATACATATTGAGGTGAAATTAAATGGAAATAAACAAGCATTAAATCATTCATCAAGACATTAAAAATGTGTGATTTTAATCTATTTATCATCAATGTAGTCATTGACATGACATTATTCATATTTGATGAATATCACTGTGGGAAATTTTCACTCACAAGGAAAATTAACATTTGAAAGTTTTTTTATCCTGGATAGAGTATAAGATATTTGAGGATGAAGATAGAACCTTTTAACCTTAATTGGATCCAACTCATCCCTCACCCCCATTTTAATCAAGTCCAGCCTAGACTTTATTTCATCTTCCATTTTTTAGGAACATTGCATAACGTGAAAATAAAACTATCAAATACATATTCTTCTACATGCCTGACCTAAATAAAAGTTCTAACATATAATCAATTCAGATGCAGTTATTAAATGAAAATTATATATTATTCTGACAAAATATTATAAAGTTTTTTGAAATTGGAATAATGAAAAATGTGTCAATTTTATTACTTTTTTTGAATTTTTTTTCATCTATTAATGGAGATGATGTTGTACCTTATTTAATATTACCATAGAGTGATGTCACCATGGATTGACATTTATTTCATTGTTGTAAAAAAATTTGGTTTCCTAAAAACAAAATCATTGGGGAATTTTTTAACCAAACTGAGTATGTTTGTATTTCATAAATTGGATAACCAAACATGCCTTTAAATATATAGAATGATAAATATCCATAAGTGGGTAAGTCATTTACCATTCCAAAAAACATGGAACACAATTTGAATTCTTCACTTTTATGAGAATCATACATTATAACACTTCTATCACAAATAAATTGAAGATCATTGATATATGGACCCAAAAAGACATCAATATCATCATCAGTTTGGTTTGGTCTAGATATAATAAGAAATATCATAATGTATTTTTTCTTCTTGTATAACCTTGGCGAAATGTTATAAACTACCATCATTATGGGATATGTATTGTGAGTGTTACCATTTACTGAAAAATTATTTATTCCACACACACTCATATATATATATAGTGTAACACCAATATTTCTCAGTTTATCATCAAACTCAAGAAACTTTTAATCATTTTTCCTTCACTGAGAAGAATATGTTGGATCAAAAAATATTCCATAATATATTCATATATATTAATTCAATGTTAATTGCCTTCTAGTATCCTAAAATCTTTAGAGTATATTAAACCATGGAATGATAGAAATGTACCCTACATATTTTGAACGACTTGATTCATATTTCATTTATAAATCTGCACCACACATAGGGAATTTGATTAGTGTTTCATGGTCCTTGTGAAACAATATGAAATCATTTGAAAAAGTATTTATTTTTATGGTTATAATCCTATTGTATTAATCATGTTTTAAAAATCATAAATCATATAATTTCTGTAAACTTGGGTAATCCTGTAATCTATCTCAAATTATATACAAATGATTAGAATCTTTAATTTTTATGTAAATTTATCCATGATCTTAATTTCGATACTTTTATAATGATTACTATACACTATAATTGATTTAATTTATAATTATTTCTTTGATAAATGATTAAATCTAATACATTCAATGAATATCATTGCTTATGTCTGAATACAAATATTTGGCTATGTCTGTGACCCCGTGAGTCTTCCACCAGTAATGTTTTTATGGAAAAGTGACCACACACTGTGAACTAGGAACCAGGAAAATGGCACCATGAACAAATCACCATGAACCGGACAATGTGAACAAGACAATTTGACTAGAAACCATGAAGAAGACACCATAAAGTAGACACCATGAACTAAACATGGTGAACTAGACACCGTGAACCAGAAACCGTGACCCGAAATCGTGACCATGAGACACCGCTTCATAGAGACATTGTTTCCTGACTAACTATGACACCATTTCATTATTAGTTTTTTCATTTTTCAATTTAATTTCTAATGGTCTTTTTTGAAGAGTTTAAATGCACTGCCATAATTAATGTTTCTCTCTAGACATGTCCCATGACAGTATGAGGTACGAGGTGCAGAATACATGCATCATATCTGCTCCAAAACATGTACTCCATGAATAAAATGTAAAATTGGCCCATAAATAAGATATACATAAATATTAATACCATGAATAACACACGAGCTTTCCTGAGAAAAGAACAGTCACAAACAACTCAACATTCATGAATAACACATGAAGAAAACTCGAATACCATAGTCGAGGACATCTTTGCAATGTCAATCACCATGATGAACACACATCAGATCTATCTAACTTGTGATACTCAGATTCTCAAATGAGGACTCCATGTTTTCATATTCTTTATCTTGAAATTCCTTAGCTGAATATACAACCACTCCTAGAACTTCTAACCATGTCACATCATTTCTTCTCTATTGTGTAACATTTTTTTAGCTTTTGAGAAGTGTGTGTATCTGTATAAGAACACACTCTCTATATCTTACAATAAACTGAAGTATTCAAGATATCATTTCTCAATCATCTTTTTACAATTATGTATACCCATAGATAAGTGAGGAAGAGGTCGTTGTGTGGCCTGGTAGTGTGTACCCATAATGAACTATGGAAGGGTTCGTATGACCTAGACTATCCTATGTACTATCATTAACCCTTATCTATGGTGTGGATAAAGTATATACATATAATAACTTGGTGGAAGGTGATCACCTAGTAGAGTGGATTAGGTCTCAGCTTGAGATTGAACCACTGGTTTTATATCTGATGTGCCACTTAATTTATTTTTCTGTGTTTACTGTAAAATCTATAAATCACTAAATATACTTTGATACTTAATATTGGAATGAATTTAGAATTGTATTTATTTATTAGAATGTATTGAAATGTAATGTTAATAACCGATATTAATATTACTGATAATAAATAAATCTTCGAAGAAGTTATTTAAGTAGTCAAACATTCATAACAGTATAACCATGATTAACTTGTCTGTAGTTATCATTATTGGGGAATCCTTTTAATATTACTTTTAAAACATAAATTTTAAATAGATAATAATGTCCCCCCTCTTGAGTAATGAACTCTGACCAACATGTGGTTTCAGAGAGATGTTTTTTAAATATATTAAGACTCTGTTTTTAACATATTCAACTATGATTGTAATTTTAAATTAATGATTTTTAAATTTCAGTTAATTATATATTTCTATTTATTTCAATGTATTTCATTATTTTCCATAATATATTGGAAGGTGATGCAACTAACAGACCACCATTCATTAATGGAACCAATTATGCACAATTGGAATTGAAAACTTTTAATGCAATTAGAAAGTATGGGTTCTGAAATTTGGTCTTGTATTATATATGAATATAAGATTCCTACTACTGATAGAATCACATAGAATGAACCTACCAAAAATACCTACAATAACAATTCCAAATCTATGAATGCTTTATACTTATCCTTATGAGATGAGGAATTTAATAGAATATATGCTTTTACAACCGCCCATGAAATTTGTGATACCTTATTTTTTTAACATGATGGAACTTCTAGTGAGAAAGAGATGAGACTCAATATTTATACTATCGAATATGATAACTTAAAAAGTAAACATGATGATCCTATTTCTCTGATGTAACTCAGGTTCAACGAAATTTTGAACACAAATAATTCTCTTGGATGAGAAGTCAGTGCCAAGGAACATATTATGAGTATTCTCAGATGTCTACATGATAGATAGAGAGGGACATCTGTATCTATTTGAGAATCATGCAACATCATCTACATACCTATAAAATAACTCATTGGAAAACTGATGATGTATGAAGTGGAGATGAAACTCAACAAAGAATGACAGGATGAACCCAAATGAAAATCTTTTGCATTCAAAACCACCACCTCTACACAAAAAGTAAGAGAGAAATTTGAAGCTTCTATAGAGAGTTCCGGTAGCAAACAATCATCACCTGACAGTGATGAGGTTATAGCTCAATTAGAAAGAATATTCAAGATATTTTACAAGAAGGGGAACATTTCCAGATATCCAAACTTCAAGGGAAAATATGGTAAAAAATTATGTTGAAAGAATTTTTGGAAAATAAGTGAAAATACTGATGAGATTGAATACTGGGAATTTAAGTTCAATGGACATATCAAGGGTTATTGTTCAAAGCTCTGGTAAAAAAAGAAATATAAGGACAATGAAAAAAATATAAAATGGAAATGAAATCAACCTAGATTTCATCTGAAGACAGTTCATGTGGCTCAAAATCTTCACATGATGAACAAGATAACAAATAATATATGTTATTTATGAAAAACATATTTGAGGTAACACTAGACTCCCCTATATATAATTAATACTATCCAAAAGATTAGTGTGACCCTGAAAATATGTCTAGTGAAGAAATGGTTGAATACTGCAATATACATGAGGAAACAAGAAATTAACTAAAAGATAAATATAAATCCTTTCAATAACAACATACTCTTACTGTGACTGTTAAATATGATCTCACAACTGAAAAATTGAAAAATCATCATCTGATCAAAGAGAACAATGAATTAAAAATGTTTAATAAGAAATTGAATAAATCCTTCGAAAAATATACTAAAAGGAAAAAATACTCTTACTGAAAATATAGGTATACAAATTTCACATATATATACTTCCTTAATTGGCTATCAAATTGGAAAAATAAATTTTGGGAGAATTAACAGTGTTTCTAAATCTACGTCATACAGCTTCACTCCCTGTTCGGGAAACAAGTCAACTACTTCCTATTATGATATGCTCTCGACTGTTTCATGTTTTTTTGGACCAAATTTATTTTGTTTTCAAAAACTCTAAATAATTATTATATAAAACCTATTAGGTAGATATGGGTTCCCAAACAACTTATAACTAATGTGACTGGTCCCAAACAAGTATGGGTACCATAATATGTTTCCACTTGATCTGTTTGTAGGAATGCTTCTTAATGAGTTCCTGTAAAATTTTATGGAACATGGAAATTAGGTGTTCATGAAATATTATAGTAGACTACCCATGCTTCAATAACCTTAAAAAAATTTTAGGAGGACATGTCACCTTCAGTGAATATGAAAAAACAAAAATCATTGTCCTTGTCCAAATCAATAACTCTAACACAGTTTTAATTTCTAAAGTACTATATGGTGATGGATTGAAATATAATCTTATTAGTGTATCCTAACTATGTGATGATATATTTAATGTTAAATTTTAATATTATTCTTGAAATGTTTTTAATTCAAAATATGATTTCATGTTTTCTACATTAAGAAATAAAATTGTTTATTCTGTTAACTTATATTCTTTAGCTTCTCAAAATGCTTCATGTATATGTGTATTTCATTAATAGTATTGGAATTGGAATAGAAGACTAAGACACTATAATATTTGGTCCCATAGAAAGATAACTAGAAAAACCATAGTCAATGACCTACCCAAACATGAGTTTCCAAATGGTAAAGTGTGTAATCAATGTAAAAAGGGAATGAAACAAAAAATATCCTTCAAATCAATGAAAGAAGTGTCAACTTATCAAACTATCAAACTGATTAACATGGAATTTTTTGGATCATCTTGAGTTTCTAGTTTAAATGGGAATCACTATATTAATATTCAAGTAGATGATTTTTCATCATACACTGGGGTATACATTCTAGATCCAAAAAATGAAGCATATTCTTACTTCATTAAATACTCCACGTTTGTAGAAACTTTTAGGGGAATTCAAATTTTGTCCAATAGTAGGGATCATATCCATGAGTTTTAAAACCAAGATTTTAAATCCTATTTCTCACAAAATGGATTTAATCAGAATTTATTTTCCCCTAAAATACCTCAACAAAATAGAGTTGTAGAAAGAAGTAATAGAACCCTAAAATAGTTTTCTAGACCATGCTTATTGTGTATGACCTACCTATTTATTTTTGTGCTGAAGCTGTAAATATATAATTCTATATAATCAATAGTGCATTGATTATAACTCTTCACAAGAAACCCCCTTATGGGTTATGGAACAATAGAAAACCCAATTTTGTTTACTTCAATGTTTTTGGTAGAAAAGTATAATGAAGGAATATTTTTAGGATATTCTATCTCTAGTAAAGCCTATATAGTGATTAATAAAATAAATAATTGTGTGGAAGAATATTCTCATATTAAATATGATGAAGTAGATCCACATGAGCCTACGAACACTATAGAGAACTTAGATGATGATGTATCAAATATGGTTATTAATTAGAAATCATCTAACCATCCTATAAAGGAATCTGGGAAAACATCCAACTGTTAAAATTCCTTATACTCAAGTCACAATGAACCTAACGCTGCTGATAAACCTAAAATTACTTTACCATCCTTTTTTTAAAGCTGTTAGAACTCTGAAGAACCACTCCATAGATGTTGTTATAGGAAACTTAGACAAAGGAACTCAAACTATATCTTCTCTTAGAAATCAGGTTGAACACCAAGTGTTCTTGTCACATCATGAACCTAAAAAAATTAATGATGCTATCATGGATGAATTTTGGGTAATGGATATGCAAGAAGAACATAATATGATTGAAAGGAACAAATTTTGGAAACTTCTTGAAAGACCCAAAGACACATTCACCATAGGGACTAAGTGGGTGTTTAGAAATAAGGTAGATAAAGATAGTAACATAAATAGAAACAATGCCAGATTTTTTGAACATGGATACATTCAAGAAAAAGGAATTTACAATGATGAGACCTTTGCACTAGTAGCTAGACATGAAACCATCAGGATTCTGATGGCATATGCGGTACATCTAAATTTCAAACTATATCAAAAGGATTTTAAGAGTGTATTCCTTAACGATTATATAGTTGAGGATGTCTTTTTTTTGAGAAACCCTTGTTTTCAAAAATCCTCATTTTCCAAATAATATTTTTATATTATCAAAAGCTTTATATGGTTTAAAATAAGCCCCAATAGCTTGCTATAATAAATTAAGTACCCTTCTAATTCCCAACAATTTTACCAAAGGAATAGGTTATAATACAATTTTTATAAAACTAATATCAAATGATGTTTTAGTAGTTAATATTTATGTATATGGAATTATCTTCGGATCTTCAAGTAATTATTTTTTATTGATTTTTCTAAAATGATGCAAACTGAATTTGAAATGAGTTTAATGGGTAAAAAAATTCTTTCTTGGATTTAAACTATTTCTATATAATAATGGTATAATATTAAATTAAAATAAAATATAATAGATTTCATCTAAATTTTTTGGATTGGATAACACTAAAAGTTGTGACACTCTGATGTGTACTATGTGTTAGTTGGTTCTTGAAAAAGATGAAAAACCCATTGATCAAACCATATACAGAAGAATGATTGGAAGCTTACTCTACATAACTGCTAGCAGATATGACATTATGTTTAATGAGTGTATGTGTGATCATTTTCATGAAAATCCTATGTAATATCATTTAAATACTACTAAGAGAATTTTCAAATATCACAAGAATACACCCAATCTAGGAATGTTTTATCTTAGAGGAAAATAATTTTAAATATTTATCTATTCGGATGCTGACTTCGGTGGCTATAATTTAGATAGAAAAATCGCATATGGAACATGTAACCTTTTATGAAAATCACTTGTATTAGGGTGTAGTATGAAACAATATTCTGTAGTATTATCTACTACATAATCTGAGTACAGAGCTACTAGTAGTTGTTCTCCACAAATTTTTTTGATGAAACACACATTAATAGATTATGTATATCATCTCAGGCATGTACATATAAATTTTTACAATACAATTGCTATTAACATCTCAAAAAATAAGGTTTCATAATATATGAAAAAACATATTTTTGTAAGACTTCACTTTTTGAGAGATCATTATCAAAAAGGTGACATCACTTTTGAATTCATTGGAACAAAATATCATGTTGCTGATATATTCTCCAGCCCATTAAATTCTAAATGAATAAATTACATCACACATGAATTGGTAATGATAAACCTTAATTAGATATTTTACTGTTTCATATCTTACTGTTTTATATCTTACGGATTCATGTCTTACTGTTTCATTTCTCACAGTTTCATACCATACTGTTTTATATCTTACTATTTCATGTTAATGGTCTCGCAGTTACTATTTCTTGGTTAATGTCTCACATTAACTATCTCAAACAATATGATCACAGATTATAAAAATAACACAATTACCATCCCACCGTGATAATTTATTACGGTCTCACTCTGATCACCTATTACTTTCCCACCATGAGAGTCAGTTTCTATCTTACTGTAAACATTTACTTCAAGGTAATGGGCTACATCCTTAGGATACACCATGAAGGTATTTGTGAGGACTACTAGAGAGGACCTATACCTCTAAGTGAATTCTTTGTTTTTGGAGATTCGTTGAAGAGTTTAACTAGAAATGGAACCAAGAGAAGATCCATCACTGTAGATATATATGGAGAATCTAGACTTCTGTTCAAGTTTGTTCCAAATTTAATTAGCCCCATAAATGTTGATTTTGTTGTACTCTAATATCGGGATGTATATTTGATAAATCTCATGATGAATGTAAACAATATAAATCTTTTCAATTATAGTATACACTATATGTGTGAGTTGATCAAAACCACCACTAAGTCAACCTCCCTATTTTATTATCAGCTTCTCTCAGCCATGCTTCATGCCGAAAGATAGGTTGGACCAAATGAAGAAGTTATCAATGATTATGATTTCTG
This sequence comes from Viscum album, assembly GCA_963277665.1. Classification (NCBI taxonomy): domain Eukaryota; kingdom Viridiplantae; phylum Streptophyta; class Magnoliopsida; order Santalales; family Viscaceae; genus Viscum; species Viscum album. Next base: position 2,100,000,192 of record OY728140.1, on the reverse strand, counting down.
TCTTTCAGAAGTTATTATAATGAAAATAAAAGTCAATTAGAATCATTGAAAAAACTAATAGTGGGAAGATAATGATAGAGTCTATGAAAAGATTAATTAAGTGGAATAACCTTCACGACCAATTAGTAATTTTTATCCTAGATTATATCCAGATGAACTTGTTGAATATTATGAGAAGGGAGAATAATGAGAGGGTTTTGTACCTCTGAGGGATACAATTATTGATTAGGAAGACAATACACCTTCTACTCAAGTTTTAATTGATAATGAAATATTTTTTCCTGAAAAGGTTGTTGACTTGGAAGAACAAACCACTATTGAAGAAGATTATCTTGGTGTTGACAGATAAAAGGATGTTTTTGAAGAGCATATAGAAGAGAATTTGACTTATGTACAAGAAAATCCTCATGAGGAACACATACAAGAAGAATCTGTTGTTAAGGTAACTGAAAAATATGATGCTGATGATAATATAGAATAAGATCTCTATGTTGTGAATGATGCTGCACCTAAAGAACTCCAAGAAGAAAAAGTTGTTCCTGAAGTCATTATTTTTACTAAAGGGAGAATGGATAAAGCCTTTAAATTGTATTGAAAGGAAATTATTGAGGAAATATGGGATGACATTAGGATCATAGATCAAGGATCTAAATCTATCAATCATGAAGAAGATGCACCTATTGAGGGGGATCACCCTCATAACCTAGAATATTTTGATGTACTAAATTTTATTGATACAAGATAAGTGGGATCATGGTATTAATTCTATATTTATTTTGAAGTGAATGATTCAAATGATGTCTCAGTAAATTATCTTGATCTAAAATATATGTTTTAGTTTAAAATGGAATCTATTTCTGATGTTATTTCTACAAAAGAACCTGAGCCTGTCTCAGCTTCTACCTATGAGTTTTCACAAGAACCTCCAACCTTGGTGATTAAAGATGGCCTGATATAATTTCGATCTAAAATATTGGCTGGGGTTGAAAAGGTCCTAAATACCCAACCTGCTCCTTTAACATATTTGAGTGACAGATATGCTTCATTGTTGGTGGAGATTATTATATGGTGGATTCAACCGAAGATGCTCCTTGTGATTCAAGAAACTAGAATTGAGAACAATGTTCTTAGAGATGAATTAAAGACTCTATGATCTATGGTTGACAATATGACAAAGGTGTTGAAATCGAGACCAGATCTTGCTTCTCATCCTATTGAGGATACTGTTACTTAATCCCCACTAGATGTTTCCCAACAGATTCACCCTCATCTAACAACTTTAGCTAAAAAAGTAGATGAAATAAATAAACTGATTGTTCCAGATATGCATGAACAATTTATTTGACTTAACAAGTATACTTATGAGTATAAGGGGTGCCTTCAGAAATTTCACAATCAACTAAAATCTCATACCTCGGTTTTCACTCCTACTCATGCCTCTTTTCAATCTTCTTATCGTTTTTTAGACAGTGTTCTGTTTCAAACAGTGGTCAAAGAAGAACTCCACGCTATGCTTACTGGTTTTAAAAAAAGTATCTCTATCCGAACATATCAGGAATAGTGACATCGCTTTTTATTTAGTAAGAAACCATTCATGGATTTCTAATGATTCTCAGCCAGCAATTGCCAAGAATGTGGACTTCTACATCAATCAAATCTTCTCAAAGAATGAAATTAATAACAACATCATGTACCTTGTGGAAAATCTAAGGATTTCTCCAATTACTTAATACATCAATACTCATTTCCAAAATCTCATAGAGTTCACTTGTCTATTGGACATGTTTGTGGAGAACATGGATTACAATGGAAAATCCATACAGTATGGTTGTGAAATCATTTATAACTTTATCAAAATTCTACAGCCTTATAATCATGTTCAGAGTTCTACCATTGTTACTCGTACACCTGCACCTCTGAGATCTTGTTTACCTACCTTCACATCTGCCCTAGCCTCCTCATATATTTTTGATAGTCAGACCCTTAGACAGATCCAGCCTATAATCCTTGATCAACATTTGCCTCAGTCTTCTACTACCCCTACCTTATCCCCTTCTATATTTGAAGGTCATCCTTTACCTTCTCTATCTACTACCTCACTCCCTTATTCCACATAAACCTCTACCCCTATGGACTCTTCATTTGATGCTACTTCTCAAGGAAAGGAGAAGAGTAGCCAATGATGAATAATAGTGACTAATATCTTTTTATAGGGATATTGTTTCATTTGTTTTACACAATGAAATGACACTATTTCTATCTAATTCATTATGCACTTTCAGTCTCTCTTTCTTATTCACTCTATTCGATAATCCCAAAAGAGGGAGAAATATTCACCCCCAATGTACGATTAGTGAAATATGTTGTTTATATTGGGGAAAAATACACACTAAATACACATGACTTGAGATCATCAAAAAGGGGGAGATTATTGAACACCTAATGTATTAATCATGTTTTAATAATCAGAAATCATATATGTTCTGCAAAGCCTAGAAATCCTATAATTTTTTTCAAATCATATATAGAGTTTTAGTATCCTAATGCTTTATGTAAAGCTATCAAAGGTCTTAATTTCTATATATTCAGTCTGATTACAATACACTATATTTTATTTACATTATAATGATTTCTTAGAAAAATGATTATGTCTTATCCATTCTATGAATATCACTGATTAAGTCAGAATACTTATATATTTCTAAGTATAAGACTCCGTGAGTCTGCCACCGATTATGTTTTTCAAGAAATTTACCCGACACCATCACCCAGACACTGTGAACTAGAAATTGCGATCCAGACACCATGAACAAGACACCGTGAACCATCAAACGTGAACCAGACACCTTGAACCAGACACCGTGACCAGACACCATGACCAGACACTGTAAACTAGACACCGTGAACCATACATTGTGAACCATACATCATGAACTAGACACTGTGAACCAGACATCATGACCATGAGACACAACTACATGAATACATTGTTTACTGACTAACTATAACACTGTTTCATAATCTGTTTTATCATTTTTCAATTAAATTTTAATGGTCATATTTATAGAGTTTAAATGAACTAACATTATTGATGTTTCATTGAAGACATGTCACCAGACAGTACGAGGTACGAGGTGCAGAATACATGCATCATGTCATCTCCAACACATGAACTCCAAGAATAAAAGAGATAAGCGGACCATGAAATAATATATACAGAGAGAGTAATACTAGGAATAACATACGAGATTAACAGAGAAAATAACTTACACATGAAACACAACATTCTTTAAGAACACACATAGCATACTCTAATCCTAGAGTTAAGGAAATATTTTCATTGTCAAACAGCACAATGAATACATGCCAGATGAAGCAGTATTGCAACACACTATTTTTTTCATGAGGAATCTATTTCTGTATCTTCTTCATCCAAGAAGTCCAGAGATGAATAGAAACCCACTCAGAGCCCTTCGAACCTAGTCTCCTCATTTCATCACTATTCAGTATAGTTATGATAGCTTTCGAGCAGTGGGAGTGTAGAGACCCGAAGCTTGACGTACATAGATATCACATTACTTTTGCAGAATACTTAGTACATAACAAAAACACACACACAAGGACCGTAATAGTTTAGTGTCTTTGGAAACTTGTAACGTAATATTCTAATCACAGTGAAAGATCTTCAACATCTCCCTTAAAGATCTTCCCTTTTTTTCTTGACTAAAACCCTTCTTTATATCATGGGGAAAAGAAAACATAAAAGGGTGAGCTCAAATGCTCAGTAAGGGTAAACAAAAGAAATATCAATCACATCATATTCATAAGAACATAACATTTTGGAAATCATAACCTTCAAAAGAGATCATAATATCATAACATGGGATAAATCATAATAGTGAAATGTAATCCCAATAATCATAACTTAAAACATGAAATTTTGTGGCATACACACATAATCATTGAGAATCATTTCTTATTAGTCAAGACTCATTTCCAAGACTATCTTAGTGGACAATGTCCCTTTCTGAACCGAGTTCACTCCTCGTTTCAGTCCTGTTTCACTGAACCGGTATAACCTACCGTTCCAGCCATGTCTATATCATGAGATATAAAATCTTTACCCAATGAATTGGAGGGAGATATAGGTCCCACCCATCTCATAATGAACTCATTCTTACTTGTGCCACAAAATAAACATACATTATTCATAATAACCTAATAAATAAAATGGGTTTCATAAACATCATCACATCATCAGATAATCCATATAAAAGAAATAGATATCATTTCATAATAAGAAAAACAAAACCATGTAAATAATAGAGACATTATACTTGAAACATACACATATGAAAATAATGTCATCTTAGATGGAAAATGGTTTTGATAAAACACTTTAAATTAATTCTTGAGGAAAATATACTTTTTTCTTCAAAATCATTTTCTTTTCACAAGATGTCATGCATTTTTAAAAGAAAAGGAATTTGTTGAAAATTGTCATGAAATCTTTTGGAGGAAGCATCATGAAAATATGGATTTATAAAACCTTAAAAAATCCTTTCATGCCGTATAAGTTAAAAAAACATTCTTCTCGTACTTTTGTCGGAAAAGTCAAAAAAGTACCTTGTAAAGTAAACAAAAGAAAGATTCCTTACATACCATATAGTAAAAGTAAAAAATGGGTAAAAATGAATTTAAACATACATGAAAACACTTTTATAAAACATGTACATGGATGATAGCAATAACCCCCGTAAATACATACGAATAAGAAATCTCGGATAAAAATGAGATTTCCCAAATTTTCCCTTACCTTAGGTCTGATTTGCTTTGTAAGTGTCCGAACCTCCTGTATAATTATTTAAATAATGTTATTGAATTATTCTGGAGTCATACGTATTGTTATGATATCATATATGGTCATATTATTAGCTTCTTATTAGTAGTATTTCATTACTACTTGTTGTTCGAGTGTTTATTACTTTTTGTTCTTATGTGTGTTTTGTCGAATAAATTATTATTATTCTCTTTAGGTTATAGATACCTAATTTCAAGAATGGTATTAGTGTAATATATATCATATTCATTCAATTCAATTCATTTATATAATCATTATGAAATGAAGATCATGTAGAACGAGCCACATCACATCGTGGAGACGGTATTCCGTACGTACGCACGAGTGATGATATCGTTCCTATGATCGTGGAATTTTATTGCAGTGTATTTATACTATTTAATAATCAATATCACTTTATAATATTCATATATAGTCATTATTTACACAATTATACCCATCCAAGTAGGGTGGTGGTGGAAAATAGATTACACCACGGCGTGGAGAAGATATTTCGTACGTACGCACGAGCGGTGATTTCATTTTCCATAGGATGGATAGATGGTGAAATAGGGTTTTTTCATACTTATAATAAAATATCAGTATATGAGTGATACTGATGTTATTACTTCATAATGAAACAACTAAATAAGAAGAAGTGGAAGAATAAATAAAGATTAAAGAATCGGTAATGGACATTACCTCTTCTTTGAAGTGCTTCTTTGAGACCTCCTTTTAGGGCACTAAAATAGGTCTTTTAAGAAGACCAGAACCTCTATGATGTATCTAGGGAAGTGGAGAGGAGAAATTGGAATGGTTTGGCCGAGCTTGAAGGCTAAATGTGGTGTGAGGAAGAGGGGGAGGAGGTTCCCTTTTATAATGCAGGAGAGGGGCACCTTTGGAATAACAAAAACTATTATTATATTATAAAGTCAAATTCGGATTTTAATATCTAAAAATTGATATATTTAGAAGATAAGGTGGGTAAGGGTCGAAATAATCTCATCCAATAGAATTTAGACAAGTTTAGGTATCAATTTTAACCTTATCATTTAGATTTAACTTTAAGTTAGATAATTAAACTTTTACTGTGTCTTCTTGTCTTCTTACACTATAAGGTTAATAAACGTACAATATCAAGACAAAAGAACCCCAAGATGTTAATTATTAATATATATAGCCTTATATATGTCATTTGTCTGAACCTTAGATTTTTTGGAATAAAATAACAATTAGTAATATAATATTTGTTTTAAAAACTATTTTATGTCAATTTTGACAATATTTAGTAATTGATTTTTGTGAAAATAATAAAAGAATTATTAGTTCGAAATAAGTTACTTAAATAAATAATAACATGTCATATTAACCTATAAAATTATTTTAATTCATAAAAAGTCTCAAATTACATTTATTTGGGTATTTATAATAACAATTATGTCAATATTTCATTAATAAGATAATTACTGCATCATCGTTGTGTCACAAATAAATTAAATGATTTAATGTCTAAAAATTACAAATAAAATACCATTATGTAGGAAATATTTTTATCTTTCTAATGAATATATATAGTCTAATTTATCTTATGTATTACCCCATATTAAAAATGATTTAGTTATTAAACTTTGATTTTAACTATTTTAACCCCTCTTTAAATAAATTGATAATAAATGTTCTAATCAAATTCAAGTGGGCCTAAATGGACATATTGTATTCTTAAGGATGTTTTTGGTCGAATTACACATATCCAATAGAATTAGGACATGATTTAGGGTAATAATAATATCATTTTTACCCATAATCTCCCTATTTACTTTTAACGGTGGTAAAAAAATAAAAGTTACTATTCACCAAAAATTATTTTCATCTCATTGAACCACATTTTAGTACTTTATATTAACCATGTCTCTCGGATTTTCAAAATTCCACTCACAGAAGTGGTAAAATTATGTTTTATGAAAAATTTAGTTTTTTAACTACCACTTAGTGGTTTCACTATTCATCAAAAAATGAAAGTTTCCAGAAAATTACCAAAAATTAGGCATAAGATATATTTGAAATTATGAATTAAAAAATGATGTCTATTTTATCAAATTCAAAACATATTAGTTACATTAACTAATTTAAAAATTAATTTCCGTCGTCAAAACAAATATCGTATTTCTAAGAGATAATAACTATCAAAAGATTGACACTTGTTTATAACTGGTTTAAATGTGAAATTACATCCAATGACCAACATTGTATTAAAATATAAAAATATATTCTAAATTTAATTTAAAACCAATCAAATTAATAATTTATCACTATTAATTATTTCTATTAAAAAAGTTGTTTTTAATTAAAATTTAGTAATTTTCACTAGTCATCAGAATATGAAAGTTATCCAAAAAGTACCAAAATTTCACCCTAAGCTAATTTCGATATTCCGAATCCAAAAATGAAGTCCATTTAGAGAGATAAAATTTCTAAAATTTTAAAATGTGGTTATTACTATTCATAACGGCTAGTTTTAATAATATTTTAATAGCATATCGTTGTTTAGTGAAACTCGGTATTGCGTACTACACACGCTATCAAGGAAGGTCACGATTGCGTTTAAGGCGAGGCAAGTCAAAGATGCGTTTTGTGCAAGATCATTTTGGTGTAGCGTACAACACAAGACATGAATGAAATTAAAAAGAATATTTTTCATAAAATCTCGTGGTGTTACATTCTACCCCCCTTAAAATGAATTTCGCCCTCGAAATTCGTCGGGGTTATAAATGGTTTACTACTCGAAAGTTTCTTTAATAGAAACCCACATCATAAAAATGAATACCAAAACCAATATTTAAAAACAAAAGTATGAAACCTAACGGTTACCGAAAAAAACTAATCACTAGGTTTCCACATAGGTGAAAATATGGATATGGAAGAGAAATCTAACAATCATGTTCTGATGGAGAGTGGTAGAGAACATGGCTATGGAAAATCCAGAAATCACAAAGCCATAAATTTGTGACGATCTAAGGTACCATCTAATTTATCAAATATAAGAGCACTAGGAAAACATTTTTGGTTTTCCAGATCATTTCCCTAAAGTTAATGAAATTGGAATTTGAATAAATACTTTCATTATTTTGGTATAGTCTCACTGCTGGTCATTCTTTGGACAGTTTCCACTTCATATTTTAAAGAAATGAAGTTGAATTTGTTATTTGTGATGTGTTAGCAGATCATGTGATAGAATTATGGGTCATTCCATCTATCTCAAACAAAAGGTTAGAAAAGTTATCAAAAAATACATAAGTCCATATATAGTGAGACTAATCATATATGGTTACTAAAATGGACTTATACTTCATATATCATACTACTTAATATAATAAAACTAGTTTCTAATAAACAAGGACTTCCTGTAGGCCAGTGGTAGGCGATAAAGGCCAGTCGCACTTCGGTTGTGGGTTTGATTCCCACGGCCTTGTCCGACGCGATGGGTTGTCGCCCGTCCTGCAGGTTGTCATTTTTCTAAAACTATATTTCTATAACATCCCATCAATAATATCGAAAAAACTTTTATCCTTAAACAATACTAACTTATATCCAACATAGTCCATTCCAATCTTTAGACTTATCCATAATACTGCAGTCCACTCTCATAATATAGTGAAAACGATTACCAGAGATTTAATACCAACGTTGATCCCCATATATCATAAGATATGTCTTGTTGGTCACATTCCAAACATTCAAAGGCGTTAATCATGTGTTCTCTTGAATACCCATTGAACATTAGTGAAAAAATGAATGTAGTTAAAAGTTAACACATTCCACATACCAAAATCCTCAAAACTATATATACTCAAACCATGATATCACTTAGTCCTTATATCAATCATGAGCTCATGAATACTGTCAAATATGTCATTTTCTCGTTTTCCCTTCATTATGTGCATATCACCCTTTTTTCAAAAATATCTCAATCACATTCCATGGTTACCGGTACCATAAAATTATTTAAAACCACAATAGACCAATAAATAAATATTCCAATATTCCACGATACTATATACAACATTATTTTGGAATCCCATTACATAAACACTTAATCATTCCACCACATCATTGTCATATTCAACATCACCAATGGTGATTACATGTGACTTCCCTTTGTCCTTTTCCTTAAGTGGTTTCTCATGTAGATCATCACTAACCCTTGGATTAGGGCATTTATTGGCATAATGTCCCATCACCTTGGACTTGAAACATTGAAGTTTAGTAGGTTCATTCTCTGTATCCCTTCCTTTTTTTCATCATTAGACATCTTCTTCCCATCATTGCGGCATTCAAATGCCCAATGAACTTCCTTTCCAAATTTGAAACATTTACTAGTCCCATGAAGACAATCTCCACCATGCTTCATTCCACACTTTGAGCATAAGGAAACATCCATCTTCTTTTCACCATTATTCTGAGATTTCTCCTTGAACTCCATCTTTCATTTCTTGTCAAAACTATGATATGGATAAGTATCACAAAATTCCATTTCTACCTTGATATCACAACGCACAATTTCTTCATAGCTACTGATGTCTCTTATAGCTAATGCCCTTCAAAGACTTGGTTTTAAGACACTGAAGAATCGATCAACTTTACATTCAGGTTGGATGATAAATCCAGATGCATACCTTGCAAGCCTTGTAAAATTCGCTTCGTATATACCAACAGATTCATCATCCTCTTGCTTTAGTGGAAGAAACTCTTTCTCCATCTTTGTTCGAAGAATAAAAGAGAAGTACTTATTGAAAAATATGTTCTTGAACTCGTCCAATACCACAGACTCAATTTCATATCTTTGCCTCGTATTCTTGATAAGATTCGACCATTGATTATCTTTTCCTTCCAAACGATATACGGCTAAGATGAATTTATCATGTTCAGAACATTGAAGAACTGCAAATATCATTTCAGTGGTACTGATCCATTGTTCAGCAACAAGTGGATCAGAAGACCCGCTGAAAGAATGTGTATGTTTCCTCATGAAGGACTCAATAGAATATTGTTCCCTTCTCTGCTCATTTGGAAGTCTAGAATGATTCATAGCTCGTGTAAGTATAGAAATATGATTTTTCACTCCATCTCCCATAAAATTTGTTTGTTCAGGAGGACAATCATTACATTGTCCATTTCATTGATCAACACGGTTCCTTTGGGAACCAGCCATCGTCTAAAACCCAAAAAAAATAGTGTGAGAGGAAAAAATTAAGCTAGGGAAAACAACATAATAAAGGGGGAGTACCTTCATTATCTAACATCTTAGGTTTAATTATATGATCGTTAGCGTAATTCTAGAACTATAACCTATACGTATACTTAACCTTAGGGACATCCCTAGACATACCATAGAAATATCTCTGGGGATCTCAATAAAGTTCTTGCATCCTAGTTTCCAAAGGTTGACTAAACCAATGTAACAGCCCAAGATTTTATAAAAAATATTCTTTTTAATTTTATTAATGTCTTGTGTTGTACGCTACACCAAAAGTAGCTTGCACAACACGCATCCTTGACTTTCCTTGCATTACACGCAATCGCGACCTTCCTCGATAGCGTGTGTAGTACGCAATAACGAGTTTCACTAAACAGCGATATGCTATTAAAATGTTATTAAAACTAGCCGTTATGAATTGTAATAACCACTTTTTAAAATTCTGTAAATCTTATTTTTCAAAATGAACTTCATTTTTGGATTCGGAGTATCGAATTTAGCCTAAGGTGAAATTTTGGTACATTTCGGATAACTTTCATATTCTGATGAATAGTGAAAATTACTAAATTATAATTAAAAAACAACTTTTTTAATCGAAATAATTAATAGTGATAAATTATTAATTGGAGTAGTTTTAAAGTGTATTTAGAATATATTTTTACAATTTAATACAATGTTTGTCATTGGATGTAATTGCACATTTAAACCAGACATAAACAAGTGTCAATCTTTTGATAGATATTGTTTCTTAAAAACACGCTATTTGTTTTAACAGCGGGATTTAATTATAAAATTATTTATTGCAACTTCTATGTTATGAATTTGGTAAAATAGACTTCATTTTTGAATTCGGAATATGAAATATAGATTAGGATGAAATTTTGGCATTTTTCTGAAAACCTTCATTTTTTTTGATGAATAGTGAAACTACTAAGTGGTAGTTAAAAAACTGAATTTTTCATAAAACTTAATTTTACCGCTTCTGTGAATGGAATTTCAAAAATCTGAGAGACACGGTTGATGTCAGTAAGTAAAATGTGGTTCAATGAGATGAAAATAATTTTTGGTGAATAGTAACTTTTTACTTTTATTTACCACGGTTAAAAGTAAATAGGGTAATTAAGGGTAAGAATGATATTAATATTACCCTAACACATGTCCTAATTCTATTGGAAAAGTGTATCTCGACCAAAAACAACCTTAAGTGTAAAATATTATCATTTAGGCCCACTTGGATTAGATTAGGACATTTATTATTATTTAATTCAAAGAAGAGTTAAAAGAGTTAAAATCAAAGTTTATTCACTAAAACATTTTTAATATAAAGTTATACATAAGATAAATTCGACTATAAATATTAATTAGAAAGATAACACGATTTCCTACATAATGATATTTTATTTATAATTTTTAGACTTTAAATAAATTAATTTATTTATGACACAACGATGATGCAATAATTACCCTTTTAAGGAAATATTAACATAGTTGATGTTATAAAAACTCAAATGAATGTAATTTGAGACTTTTTATGAATTACACTAATTTTCTAGGTTACTATGATATGTTAGTGTTGATTTAATCAACTTGGTTTAAACATATAATTCTGTTATGACTTTCACAAAAATCATATATCAAATAGTGTCAAAATTGACACAAAATAGTTTTTAAATCAAATATTATATTATTAATTGTTATTTTATTCCTAAAAATCTAAGGTTCGGCCAAATGACTTAGATAAGAATATATATATTAATAATAAACAATTTGGGGTTCGTTTGGCATGTTATAGTAAGTGTATTAACCATATAGTGAAAGAAAACAAAAAGACACGGTAAAAGTTAAATTATTTAACTTAGAGTTAAATCTAATTGATAAGGTTAAAATAATAACCTAAACTTGTATAAATCCTATTGGTTGATAGGATTTCGACCCATCCCCACTTTAGCTTCAAAATAAGACCCTTTGGAACCATTATAAACCGATTTTGACTTTAATATAAAATAATATTTTGAGATATTCCTAAGGTGCCCCTCTCCTCCCTTATAAAAGGACACCTCCTCCCCCTCCTCCTCACACCAATTTGAGCACCCAAGCTCGGCCAACCCCTGCCAAAATCTCTTCTCCACTTCCCTAGAAACATCCTAGAGGTTATGGTCTTCCTCAAAGACCAATTTTAGTGCCCTAAGAGGAGGTCTCAAAGAGGCGCTTCAAAGAAGAGGTAATTACCGTTACCAATTCTTTCATCTTTATTTCTTCTTCCACCTCTTCTTCTTAGGTTGTTTCCTTATGAAGTAATAACATCAGTATCACTCATATACTGATATTTTATTATAAGTATGAAACAACCCTATTTCACCATCTATCCATCCTACGGAAAAAGAAATTACCGCGCGTGCGTACGTACGGAATACCGTCTCCACGCCGTGGTGTAATCTATTTTCCACCACCACCTTACATGGATGGGTATAATGGTGTAAAGAATAACTATACATAGTTATTACAACATAATATTGATTCTGATATATTGTATAATCCAATCCAATTCAGTTCAATATTTATGGAAGTGATATCATCGCTCGTGCGTACGTACGGACTACCGTCTCCACGACGCGATGAGATTCATTCTCCATGTTAACCATTTAAGAATGATTATAAAGTATATATAAGAAATAATAATGAAATATATGACATTATAAAGTTACTGGATTTATGTATATATATATATATATATGTATGTCATCTACTTACTTCCATTTCAAGACAATAAGGAAAGTAAAACAGCGTTCATGCGTACGTACGGACTACCGTCACCATGAACGGTGTTTTTCATTTTATTTATCTATCTATTATATATATATATATACTGAATATATATGATATATAAATCATATTTTATATTCTGGAAGTAAGTAGATCATGATATAAGTAATAATGATGTCAAGAACAACAAGTCAAAACACCTACGATAAATGAAACGATTTTACCCAAAACGCTTCTTTAACATGGAATTTACAAAAGAACGGGTAATATAATGTTATAAGTGAACCATATATGATATCATAACAATGAATATGATTCTGTAATAAGTCAATAACATGATTTAAATCATTATACAGGAGGTTCGGACACTTACAAAGCAAGTCGGACATAAGGTAAGGGAAATATCACAATCTCATTTTTATCCGAGATTGTTTATTCGTAAGTATTCACTGGGGTGTATTTTATCATCCACATCCATGTTTCATCAATATGTAATATTATTTCCATCCACCTAAAATTGTTTAAATCCATTTTTACCCTTCGGTGAGTTTTTAGTAATATGTATGAAAGGAATCTTTTGTCGTACGAGGTACTTTTTGACTTTTCCGACAAAAGTACGAAGAATGTTTTTTTAACTTATACGGCTTGAATGGATTTTTAAAACATTATTTCCAAGAAGCTTCCTTTACAAGTTTTCAAGTTTATTTTTAATCAACTTCTTTTATTTTAAAGTTGTATGACATGTTATGAAAGGAAAAATGTTTTTGAAGAAGAAAGGATATTTTCCTCAAGAATGAAGTTCAAGTGTTTTATTAAAATTATTTTCCATGTAAGATAATAAAGGGTTCTGTTTTTATCCCTATTATTACATTGATTTGATCATGTTTTTATGGAATTATTTTTATGAATTCCATTATCTTATATGAATTGATTTATGATGTCATGATGTTTCAAGAATCCCATTTTCGTTACATGTGTTATGCGATGATGTATGTTTTATGATTATGTGGCACACATAAGAATGGATTCATTATAAGATGGGTGGGACCTATATCTCCCTCCAATGCATTGGGTAAAGATTTTATATCTCATGAGATAGACAGGGCTGGAACGGTAGGTTATACCGGTTCAGTGAAACAGGACTGAACGAGGGTTACTCGATTCAGAAAGAGACTTTGTCCACTAAGATAGTCTTGGCAATGATTCATGACTAACACGAAATGATTTTCCATGATTATGTGTGCATGCCACAAAGTTTCAAGTTTTATGTTATGATTATGGTGATCTCATTTTCACTTCTATGATTTGTTCCATGTTAAGATATTATGATCTCTTTTGCAGGTTATGATTTTCAAAAAGATATGATATGATTTTTATTTCTTTTGTATACCCTTACTGAGCATTTGAGCTCACCCTTTTATGTTTTCTTTTCCCCAGGATATAAAGAAAGGTTTTAGGTAAAAAAAAGGAAGATCATTATGGGAGATTTTAAAGATCTTTCACCACGATTAGAAGATTATATTCCGAGTTTCCAAAGACACTAAACTATTACGATCCTTGTGTGTGTGTTTTTGTTATGTACTAAGTATTCCGCAAAAGTAATGTAATGTCAATGTACGATAAGCTTCGGGTCTCTACAGTTGGTATCAGAGGAAAGGTTTAGTCAACCTTTGGAAACTAGGATGTGAAAACGTTAGTGAGATCCCTAGAGATATTTCTAAGGTATGTCTAGGGATGTCTCTAAGGTTAAGTATACGTATAGGTTATAGTCCTAGAATTGCTCTAACGATCTTAGAATTTAACCTAAGATGTTAGATATTGAGGGTACTACCCCTTTATTATGTTGTTTTCCCTAGCATGATTTTTGCATCTCACACTATTCTTTTGGGGTTTTAGACGATGGATGGAACCCGAAGGAACCGTGTTGATCAATGCAATGGACAATGCAATGATTGTCCCCCTGAGCAACCAAAAGATATGGGAGCTGGAATGAAAAATCTTTTAGCCATGCTCACACAACTTTCTCAAGCTATGAATCATGCAGGACTTCCAAACGAGCAAAGTAAGGAGCAACATTCTGTTGAATCCTTCATGAGGCAGCGTCCGCCTTCTTTCAGTGGGTCTACTGATCCATTAGTTTCTGAACAATGGATTAGTACTACTGAAAAGATATTTTCAGTTCTTCAATGTTCTGAACATGATAAAGTCATCTTAGCAGTATATCGTTTGGAAGGTGAAGCTGATCAATGGTGGAATCTTATCAAGAATACGAGACAAAGAGATGAAATTGATTCCATGGAATGGGACGAGTTCAAGAACTTGTTTTTCAGTAAGTACTTCCCTCGTATTCTTCGAACGAAGATGGAAAAGGAGTTTCTTGAGCTGAAGCAGAAGGATGAGGAATCTGTTGGTATATACGAAGAAAATTTTACAAGACATGCAAGGTATGCATCTGGCATTATCATCCAACCTGAAAGTAAAGTTGATCGATTTTTCAATGGCTTAAAACCAAGCCTTCGAAGGGCATTAGCTATAAGAGACTTCAGTAGCTATGAAGAAATTGTGCGTTGTGCTATCAAGGTAGAAATGGAAGTTGGTGTTACATATCCATCTCATGGTTTTGAAAAGAAACGAGAGATGGAGTTCAAGGAGAAATCTCAAAATAATGGTGAAAAGAAGATGAATGTTTCCTTATGCACAAAGTGTGGAAAGAAGCATGGTGGAGATTGTCTTAAAGGGACTAGAAAATGTTTTAAGTGTGGAAAAGAAGGTCATCGAGTAGCTGAGTGTCGAAGTAATGGAAAAAGGGTTTCTAATGATGTGAACAAAGCAAACACTGCAGAGAACGCACCACCAACACTTCAATGTTTCAAGTGTAAGGAGATGGGACATTATGCCAATAAATGCCCTAATCCAAGGGTTAGTGACGATCAATATGAGCAACCACTTAAGGCAAAGGACAAAGGGAAGTCACATGCGATCTCTATTGGCAATGTTGAATATGACAATGATGTGGTGGAATGATTAAGTGTTTATGTAATGGGATTCCAAAATAATGTTGTATCATGTAGTATTGGAATATTTATGTATTTTTCTAATGTGGTATTCAATGTAATTGAGATATTATGCGCATAATGAAGGGAAAACGAGAAAATGAAATGTTTAACAGTATTCATGAGCTCATGATTGATATAAGGACTAAGTGATATCATGGTTTGAGTATATAGAATTTTGAGGATTTTAGTATGTGGAAGGTGTTAACTTTTAACTGCATTCATGTTTTCACTAAGGTATTCAAGAGAATACACGATTAAAGACTTTGAATGTTTGGAATGTGACCAACAAAACATATCTTATGATATATGGGGATCGATGATGGTGTTAAATCTCTGGTAATCATTTTCACTATATTATGAGAGTCGACTACAGTATTATTGGAATGGATTATGTTGGACATAAGTTAGTATTGTTTGTTTTTTCGATATTATTGATGGGATGTTATATAGTTTTGGAAAAAGGACAACCTGCAGGACGGGCGACAGCCCATCGCTTCGAACAAGGCTGTGGGAATCGAACCCACAACCGAAGTGCGACTGACCTTTATCGCCTACCACTGGCCTACAGAAAGTCCCTGTTTAGTAGAAACTAGTTTTATTATATTATGTAGTATGATATATGAAGTATAAGTCCATTTTAGGAACCATATATCTCACTATAGATCGACTGATATAATTTTTGCTAACCTTTTGTTTGAGACAGATGGAATGACCCGTCATTCTATCACATGATCTGCTAACACTTCATGAATAACAAATTCAACTTCATTTATTTATGAGATGAAGTGGAAATTGTTCAAGGCACGAACAACAGTGAGACTGTACCAAAATAAAGTAAGTATTTATTCTAATTCAAATTTTAAACTTTAGGGAAATGATCTTGAAAACCAAAAATGTTGTTCTAGTGATCTTATACCTGATGAATCAGATGGTACCTTATATCATCACAAATCTATGGATTTGTGATTACTGGCTTTTCCATAGCTATGTTCTCTACCACTCTCCATCAGAACATGATGGTTAGATTTCTCTTCCATATCCATATTTTCACCTATGTGGAAACCCAATGAATAGTTTATTTGGGTAACCGTTACGTTTCATACTTTTGTTTTTAATGATTGGTTTTGATATTCCTTTTTACGATGTGGGTTTCTATTAAAGAAACTTTCGAATAGTAAACCATATATCACCCCGACGAATTTCGAGGGCGAAATTCATTTTAAGGGGGGTAGAATGTAACAGCCCAAGATTTTATAAAAAATATTCTTTTTAATTTTATTAATGTCTTGTGTTGTACGCTACACCAAAAGGAGCTTGCACAACATGCATCCTTGACTTGCCTTTCATTACACGCAATCGCGACCTTCCTCGATAGCGTGTGTAGTACGGAATAACGAGTTTCACTAAACAGCGATATGCTATTAAAATGTTATTAAAACTAGCCGTTATGAATAGTAATAACCACTTTTTAAAATTCTGTAAACCTTATTTTTCAAAATGAACTTCATTTTTGGATTCGGAGTATCGAATTTAGCCTAAGGTGAAATTTTGGTACATTTCGGATAACTTTCATATTCTGATGAATAGTGAAAATTACTAAATTATAATTAAAAAACAACTTTTTTAATCGAAATAATTAATAGTGATAAATTATTAATTGGAGTAGTTTTAAAGTGTATTTAAAATATATTTTTACAATTTAATACAATGTTGGTCATTGGATGTAATTGCACATTTAAACCAGACATAAACAAGTGTCAATCTTTTGATAGATATTGTTTCTTAAAAACACGCTATTTGTTTTAACAGCGGGATTTAATTATAAAATTAATTATTGCAACTTCTATGTTATGAATTTTGTAAAATAGACTTCATTTTTGAATTCGGAATATGAAATATAGATTAGGATGAAATTTTGGCATTTTTCTGAAAACCTTCATTTTTTTGATGAATAGTGAAACTACTAAGTGGTAGTTAAAAAACTGAATTTTTCATAAAACATAATTTTACCGCTTCTGTGAATGGAATTTCAAAAATCCGAGAGACACGGTTGATGACAGTAAGTAAAATGTGGTTCAATGAGATGAAAATAATTTTTGGTGAATAGTAACTTTTTACTTTTATTTACCACGGTTAAAAGTAAATAGGGTAATTAAGGGTAAGAATGATATTAATATTACCCTAACACATGTCCTAATTCTATTGGACAAGTGTATCTCGACCAAAAACAACCTTAAGTGTAAAATATTATCATTTAGGCCCACTTGGATTAGATTAGGACATTTATTATTATTTAATTCAAAGAAGAGTTAAAAGAGTTAAAATCATTGTTTATTCACTAAAACATTTTTAATATGGAGTTATACATAAGATAAATTCGACTATAAATATTCATTAGAAAGCTAACAAGATTTCATACATAATTATATTTTGTTTATAATTTGTAGACTTTAAATAAATTAATTTATTTATGACACAACGATGATGCAGTAATTACCCTTTTAAGGAAATATTAACATAATTGATGTTATAAAAACTCAAATGAATGTAATTTGAGACTTTTTATAAATTACACTAATTTTCTAGGTTACTATGATATATTAGTGTTGATTTAATCAACTTGGTTCAAACATATAATTCTGTTATGACTTTCACAAAAAACATATATCAAATAGTGTCAAAATTGACACAAAATAGTTTTTAAATCAAATATTATATTATTAATTGTTATTTTATTCCTAAAAATCTAAGGTTCGGACAAATGACTTAGATAAGGATATATATATTAATAATAAACAATTTGGGGTTCGTTTGGCATGTTATAGTAAGTGTATTAACCATATAGTGAAAGAAAACAAAAAGACACGGTAAAAGTTAAATTATTTAACTTAGAGTTAAATCTAATTTATAAGGTTAAAATAATAACCTAAACTTGTATAAATCCTATTTGTTGATAGGATTCCGACCCATCCCCACTTTAGCTTCGAAATAAGACCCTTTTGAACCATTATAAACCGATTTTGTCTTTAATATAAAATAATATTTTGAGATATTCCTAAGGTGCCCCTCTCCTCCCTTATAAAAGGACACCTCCTCCCCCTCCTCCTCACACCAATTTGAGCACCCAAGCTCGGCCAACCCCTGCCAAAATATCTTCTCCACTTCCCTAGAAACATCCTAGAGGTTCTGGTCTTCCTCAAAGACCAATTTTAGTGCCCTAAGAGGAGGTCTCAAAGAGGCGCTTCAAAGAAGAGGTAATTACTGTTACCAATTCTTTCATCTTTATTTCTTCTTCCACTTCTTCTTCTTAGGTTGTTTCCTTATGAAGGAATAACATCAGTATCACTCATATACTGATATGTTATTATAAGTATGAAACAACCCTATTTCACCATCTATCCATCCTACGGAAAAAGAAATCACCGCGCGTGCGTACGTACGGAATACCGTCTCCACGCCGTGGTGTAATCTATTTTCCACCACCACCTTACATGGATGGGTATAATGGTGTAAAGAATAACTATACATAGTTATTACAACATAATATTGATTCTGATATATTGTATAATCCAATCCAATTCAGTTCAATATTTATGGAAATGATATCATCGCTCGTGCGTACGTACGGACTACCGTCTCCACGACGCGATGAGATTCATTCTCCATGTTAACCATTTAAGAATGATTATAAAGTATATATAAGAAATAATAATGAAATATATGACATTATAAAGTTACTGGATTTATGTATATATATATATATATATATATGTATGTCATCTACTTACTTCCATTTCAAGACAATAAGGAATGTAAAACAGCGTTCATGCGTACGTACGGACTACCGTCTCCATGAACGGTGTTTTTCATTTTATTTATCTATCTATTATATATATATATATACTGAATATATATGATATATAAATCATATTTTATATTCTGGAAGTAAGTAGATCATGATATAAGTAATAATGATGTCAAGAACAACAAGTCAAAACACCTACGATAAATGAAACGATTTTACCCAAAACGCTTCTTTAACATGGAATTTACAAAAGAACGGGTAATATAATGTCATAAGTGAACCATATATGATATCATAACAATGAATATGATTCTATAATAAGTCAATAACATGATTTAAATCATTATACAGGAGGTTCGGACACTTACAAAGCAAGTCGGACATAAGGTAAGGGAAATATCACAATCTCATTTTTATCCGAGATTGTTTATTCGTAAGTATTCACTGAGGTGTATTTTATCATCCACATCCATGTTTCATCAATATTTAATATTATTTCCATCCACCTACAATTGTTTAAATCCATTTTTACCCTTCGGTGAGTTTTTAGTAATATGTATGAAAGGAATCTTTTGTCGTACGAGGTACTTTTTGACTTTTCCGACAAAAGTACGAAGAATGTTTTTTTTAACCTATACGGCTTGAATGGATTTTTAAAACATTATTTCCAAGAAGCTTCCTTTACAAGTTTTCAAGTTTATTTTTAATCAACTTCTTTTATTTTAAAGTTGTATGACATGTTATGAAAGGAAAAATGTTTTTGAAGAAGAAAGGATATTTTCCTCAAGAATGAAGTTCAAGTGTTTTATTAAAATTATTTTCCATCTAAGATAATAAAGGGTTCTGTTTTTATCCCTATTATTACATTGATTTGATTATGTTGTGATGGAATTATTTTTATTAATTCCATTATCTTATATGAATTGATTTATGATGTCATGATGTTTCAAGAATCTCATTTTTGTTACATGTGTTATGCGATGATGTATGTTTTATGATTATGTGGCACACATAAGAAAGGATTCATTGTAAGATGGGTGGGACCTATATCTCCCTCCAATGCATTGGGTAAAGATTTTATATCTCATGAGATAGACAGGGCTGGAACGGTAGGTTATACCGGTTCAGTGAAACAGGACTGAAACGAGGGTTACTCGATTCAGAAAGGGACTTTGTCCACTAAGATAGTCTTGGAAATGATTCATGACTAACACGAAATGATTTTACATGATTATGTGTGCATGCCACAAAGTTTCAAGTTTCATGTTATGATTATGGTGATCTCATTTTCACTTCTATGATTTGTTCCATGTTAATATATTATGATCTCTTTTGCAGGTTATGATTTTCAAAAAGATATGATATGTTTTTTTATTTCTTTTGTATACCCTTACTGAGCATTTGAGCTCACCCTTTTATGTTTTCTTTTCCCCAGGATATAAAGAAAGGTTTTAGGTAAAAAAAAGGAAGATCTTTATGGGAGATTTTGAATATCTTTCACCGCGATTAGAAGATTATATTCCGAGTTTCCAAAGACACTAAACTATTACGATCCTTGTGTGTGTGTTTTTGTTATGTACTAAGTATTCCGCAAAAGTAATGTAATGTCAATGTACGTCAAGATACGGGTCTCTACAACCATTCCTCTGATACCAACTTTAGAGTCCCAAAGCATGACGTACATAGATATCACATTATTTTTGCGGAATACTTAGTACATAACAAAAACAAACACACAAGGACCGTAATATTTTAGTGTCTTTGGAAACTCAGAACGTAATTTTCTAATCATGGTGAAAGATCTAAAACATCTCCCATAAATATCTTCCCTTTTTATCTTACTTAAAACCTTTTTTATATCCTGGGGAAAAGAAAACATAAAAGGGCGATCTCAAATGATCAGTAAGGGTAAACAAAAGAAATATCAATCACATCATATTAATAAGAACATATCATTTTGGTATCATAACCTGCAAAAGAGATCATAATATCATAACATGGGATAAATCATTGTAGTGAAATGTAATCCCAATAATCAGAACTTAAAACATGAAATTTTTTGGCATACACACATAATCATAGAGAATCATTTCTTATTAGTCAAGACTAATTTCCAAGATTATCTTAGTGGACAAAGTCCCTTTCTGAACCGAGTTCACTCCTCTTTTCAGTCCTGCTTCACTGAACCGATAAAACCTACAGTTCCAGCCATGTCTATCTCATGAGATATAAAATCTTTACCCAATGCATTGGAGGGAGATATAGGTCCCACCCATCTCATAATGAAATCTTTCTTACTTGTGCCACAAAATAAACATACATTATTCATAATAACCCAATAAATAAAATGGGTTTCATAAACATGATCACATGATCACATCATCACATAATCCATATAAAAGAAATAGATATCATTTCATAAAAAGAAAAATGAAACCATGTAAATCATAGATACAATATACATGAAACATACACATATAAAAATAAATTCATCTTAGATGGAAAATGGTTTTGATAAAACACTTGAAATGAATTCTTGAGTAAAATATCCTTTTTTCTTCAAAATCAGTTTCTTTTCACAAAATGTCATGAAATTTTAAAAGAAAAGTATTTTGTTGAAAATAGTCATGAAATCATTTGGAGGATTCTTCATGAAAATATGGCTTTATAAATCCTTAAAAAAGCCTTTTATGTCGTATACGTTAAAAAACATTCTTCTCGTACTTTTGTCGGAAAAGTCAAAAAAGTACCTCGTAAAGTAAACAAAAGAAAGATTCCTTACATACCATATAGTAAAAGTAAAAAATGGGTAAAAATGACTTTAAACATACATTAAAAAACTTTTGTAAAACATGGACATGGATGATAGCAATAACCCCAGTAAATACATACGAATAAGAAATCTCGGATAAAAATTAGATTTGCCAAATTTTCCCTTACCTTAGGTCCGATTTGTTTCGTAAGTGTCCGTACCTCCTGTATAATGATTTAAATAATCTTATTGAATTATTCCAGAATCATACATATTGTTATGATATCATATATGGTCATATTCTTAGCTTCTTATTAGTAATATTTCATTACTACTTGTTATTCAGGTGTTTATTACTTTTTGTTCTTATGTGTTTTTTGTCGAATAAATTCTTATTATTCTCTTTAGGTTATAGATACCTCATTTCCAGAATGGTATTAGTGTAATATGTATCATATTAATTCATTCAATTAATTTATATATTCATTATGAAATTAATATCATTTAGAACGAGTCACATCACATCGTGGAGACGGTATTCCGTACGCACGCACGAGTGATGATATCGTTCCTATGATCGTGGAATTGTATTGGAGTGTATGTATACTATTTCAGAATCAATATAACTTTATAATTTTAATATATAGTCATTATTTACACCATTATACCCATCCAAGTAGGTTGGTGGTGGGAAATAGATTACACCACGGCGTGGAGACGATATTCCGTACGTACGCACACGCGGTGATTTCATTTTCCGTAGGATGGATAGATGGTGAAATAGGGTTGTTTCATACTAATAATAACATATCATTATATGAGTGATACTGATGTTATTACTTCATAATTAAACAACTAATGAACAAGAATTGGAAGAAGAAATAATGATGAATGAATCGGTAACGGACATTACCTCTTCTTTGAAGTGCTTCTTTGAGACCTCTTTTTAGGGCACTAAAATAGGTCTTTGAAGAAGACCAGAACCTATAGGATGTTTATAGGGAAGTGGAGAGGATAACTTTGCAGGGTTTGGACAAGCTTTAAGTCCCGATGTGGTGTGAGGAAGAGGGGGAGGAGGTGCCCTTTTATAAGGGAGGAGAGAAGCACCTTTGGAATAACTAAAACTATTATTTTATTATAAAGTAAAATTCGGTTTTTAATAGCTCCAAATTGATATATTTCGAAGATAAGGTGGGTAGGGGTCGAAATCCTCTCATCCAATATAATTTAGACAAGTTTTTATATATCAATTTTAACATTATCATTTAGATTTAACTTTAAGTTAGATAATTTAACTTTTACCATGTCTTCTTGTTTTCTTACAATATAAGGTTAATAAACATACCATATAAAGCCAAACGAACCTCAAGTTGTTTATTATTAATATATATAGCCTTATCTAAGTCCTTTGGATGAACCGTCGATTTTTAGTAATAAAATAACAATTAGTAATATAATATTTGTTTTAAAAACGATTTTATGTCAATTTTGACACTATTTAGTAATTGATTTTTGTGAAAATCATAAAAGAATGATTAGTTGGAAAAAGTTACTTAAATAAATACTAACTTGTCATATTAATCTATAAAATTATTGTAATTCATAAAAAGTCTCAAATTACATTTATTTGGGTATTTATAACATCAATTATGTCAATATTTCATTAATAAGATAATTACTGCATCATCGTTGTGTCATAAATAAATTAAATTATTTAATGTCTAAAAATTACAAATAAAATACCATTATATTGGAACTATTTTTAGCTTTGTAATGAATATTTATAGTAGAACTTATCTTATGTATAACCCCATATTAAAAATGCTTTAGTTATTAAACTTTGATTTTAACTATTTTAACCCTTCTTTAAATAAATTGATATTAAATGTCCTAATCTAATCCAAGTGGGCCTGAATTGTAATATTGTACTCCTAAGGTTGTTTTTGGTCGAATTAAACTTATCCAATAGAATTAGGACATGTGTTATGGTAATAATAATATCATTTTTACCCTTAATTACCCTATTTAATTTTTAACGTGAAAAAAAGTAAAAAGTTACTATTCACCAAAAATTATTTTCATCTCATTGAACCAAATTTTAGTCCTTGATATTTACCGTGTCTCTTGGATTTTCGAAATTCCACTCACAGAAGCGGTAAAAATAAGTTTTATGAAAAAATCAGTTTTTTAACTACCACTTAGTGGTTTCACTATTCATCAAAAATTGAAAGTTTCCAGAAAATTACCAAAAATTAGGCATAAGCTATATTTGATATTATAAAATCAAAAATGGTTTCTATTTTATCAAATTCAAAACATATCAGTT
Source organism: Viscum album (assembly GCA_963277665.1). NCBI lineage: Eukaryota > Viridiplantae > Streptophyta > Magnoliopsida > Santalales > Viscaceae > Viscum > Viscum album. The sequence goes on along the minus strand of OY728140.1, from coordinate 2,099,975,396 downwards.
ACATTAACAAATTTAAAAATTAATTCTCATCGTCAAAACAAATAGCGTGTTTTTAAGAGATAATAACTATGAAAAGATTGACACTTGCTTATAACTGGTTTAAATGTGAAATTATATCCAATGACCAACATTGTATTAAATTGTAAAAATATATTCTAAATATACATTAAAACCACTCAAATTAATAATTTATCACAATTAATTATTTCTATTAAAAAAGTTGTTTTTAATTAAAATTTAGTAATTTTCACTATTCATCAGAATATGAATGTTATCCGAAAAGTACCAAAATATCACCCTAAGCTAATTTCGATATTCCAAATCCAAAATTGAAGTCCATTTTGAGAGATAAAATTTCTATAATTTTAAAATGTGGTTATTACTATTCATAACGGCTAGTTTTAATAATATTTTAATAGCATATCGTTGTTTAGTGAAACTCGGTATTGCGTACTACACACGCTATAAAGGAAGGTCGTGGTTGCATGTAATGCAAGGAAAGTCAAAGATGCGTATTGTGCAAGATTCTTTTTTGTGTAGCGTACAACACAAGACATTAATGAAATTAAAAAGAATATTTTTCATAAAATCGTGGGATGTTACAGAGAGCATCTGTATAAAAAAATCTATCTCTTGAATTAAACTAAATGATACAAGATATACATTCATTAACATAATTTTAAACTTGTATATAGAAATATATATGAGTTGAATTGGTCTCGTTGGGTCCTGGTAGTGTGTACCCACAATGAACTATGGAAGAGGTCGTGTGACCAGGTCATTCCTGTGTACTGTCTTTATCCTCGATATAGGGTCTGGATCAGGTTTATCTATATAAAATTTTTTGTGGCAGCTGATCAGCAAGTGGAGTGGATTTGGTCGGGAATGAGACAGAACCAATGGTTTTATATCTGTTGTGCTACTTAATTTAATTTTCCCTGTTTACTGTATAATCTAGAAATCACTAAATTTAAATTGATAGTTAATATTGGAATGAAGTTATAATTGTATTAACTTATTATAATTGCTTCAAAAGTAATGTTAGTAACCAATATTAAGATATCAGATAATGAATCAATATTCTAAGAAGTTATTTAAATAGTCAAACATTCGTAACAGTATAACCTTGATTAACTAAGTTATAGTTAACAATACTAGGGAAACCCTTTAGGAATAATTTTTTAACATAAATTTTATATATGTACTCAATTCACTCCTCTCTTGAGTACTCTACATTGACCAACCTTTTAGATATCGTGAAAAATGAACATAACCTTAATTTAGCGTTATATGTTATGTGTTGTAGTTTATTTTCTTCTGGTAAAATATATTTTAGAAGACAATGTACTTTTGTAAAGCTGGTGTCATTTAATACATTTCTTGAATTATAATTATATTACGTCAATACAGTTGAAAATGTTGCATATTTAGTATAACTGTGTTACAATGTTTTCTTCAAATATCTATTTAACTTCTGAATCAACATTTGAAAATCATGAAAGTTATCATCAATTTTGATAGTCATTTCTTCCATGCAATCTCCATCTTCTTTTTCAAAGGTATCCATATAAATTGATTTATAAACAATATTATCATCCCAATCGATGTCCAATTTCAGTTTTCCCTATTTTAATCCTATATTTATATCATTGATCTATTTCATGACAAAAAAATTGTTCATCCAACTACTCAAGACTACTTTGAATTGAATACAAACAACATAATCACACTTATAGGATTTTAAAAGGTCCATATTCATTCTATCTTTTAAACATGATATACACATTAACTCCATCTTCATATTTATTTGTCTAAAAATTATCATGAATCCATTTTCAGTTTATATCTATCCTATTTGGATCATAAAAGATTAATTTTATACAATATATAAATAAATACATATAATATAATAATTATAAAAAGTGAATGTTATAGGCAATTCTAATAAGGGAAATATGGAAAAATTCAAATAGATTGCCTCAGAGACTAAATATTATAAATACAATAATATGGGATATTGGGATTTTATAAAATTTATTAAGAATAACGAATATAATAAATGATATTATAATAAAAATTTATAGGTCAAAACCATATGATGGATAGTGTAATAACCATATACTGAATTACCCAAAAAACACCATGTTAGATTATTTTATGACCTCTAACACACCTCAAAGTCATAAAAGGATATTATAAACATTTGGTTTAAAAAAATAAATTGTTGGTGGTCCCCCCAATAGAAATAATTATTACAATAGGTTAAAACAAATTCTAGAATGACCCTTTTGGAAAATGGACCTAGATACCTATAAATCATAATTACCTAATATATACATACAACTGTGTAAACAATTGATGTAATAGCTATATAGACACACATACATGTGACACCAATATAAAAGGTCACTCCCTATTATTCTATAAGAAATTTAAAATTGATAAAAACAAGATATAAAAACATAAAGTGAACTAAAAGAACAAAAATGATTCAAAATTGGAAGGCTTCATGTGATAAGACCACATGTGATTAACTAGGGATGGCCCCTTGGATTATTCTCTATTTGAAAACATAGGACCCTAGTGAATTATAAGAGGAACTAGATCCTATGATACATAAAACCTAGAGAGGAACATACATCAGTCCACTAACTTCATTCTTGAAAAACACTATCTAATGGTGCTTGTCCAAAGTTGTTTCCATGAAATGTGTCAGCATATATATAATCATTAGGAAACCACAAATCTACCTCAAATCATTAGTTAGAAAACAACAATATGCATGAAAATTTATACACATTTATATACATATATGAAAAAATTATTTATTAAAACATATAAAACATAGTAGGAAAACAAAAATAAATAAATCCATGGTTTAATGATAGATATAAAAAACATATCATACATTTGTAGTCAATACAAACAATGTACCAAAAATTGATCCTTAAACAAAGGATTACAAAAAAATCATAAACAACGGATCATAAACAATGGATCATAAACGAATAATAGAAAAATAAATCCAAAACAAAACCAAAAATACCAACATAAAATTAGAAGGCCAACCTCTCTTATATGAAGAAACTCTGAGACCCTCGTTGGATTTCAGACGATATATCTTGTGGTAGTTGACTGGAGTGATAAATGTTCATTTAATCTATGGTTTGTTTAGCATTGGTAAATCATCAAATTTATTATCACTTTTTTATAAAGTGTTGTTAAAGCATTTATAATTATCATTATAAATAAAAATTTTGAAATATTTATAAATACATAAAAAGTATAGTCAAATTTATATATAGTAAATATATTATGTTTTATTTTTATTTTTTATAATTTTACAACTATTTTTTATAATTATAGAAATACTTGGGAAAATATTATTTATATCTGTATATATATTTATATTATATATATTATATATATTTCAAAAATATATATAATTATAAAAATTGTGAATATATACATTATTTAAGTAAATTTATCATTTATTTAATAATTATATAAATATATATATAATTATTTATTTGTAATTATATAAATACTTAAAAAATATTTATTTATTTATAATTATAAATATATAATTTTATTAATATAGTGAATTTAAACTTATAAATATATTTATTTATAAATATTTTTCAACTAATATATTTTTAACTGTCTTGAAGAATATCAAATTTTTTGTGAATTCATATATGTACAAAATGAGTGAAAATGATTAAATCTAGAATATAGGTACAAATAAAAAATATTTAAAAAATTGATAGGTTCATTGTGTGTGTATATTGTATATAAAAATGCATTAATTACGTATATATGAATTAAATATAATAGACATTTGAACTATATTAAATTTAAAAGTCAAATGAAAATAAATTATAAGTTGAGTACTATGAAATTAATAAATATTTTCAATTCATATTAATTTTTAACTATATATGATTATTCTTTAAATATCTATCAATTTAATGTAATGAACATAAATATTTTGTAATATAAAAATAATATTTATATAGAATAATATATATTTATATATTATGTATATCGAATTTTAAAAAATAATTACCATAAATATCTTATAAATAAAATGTTTAATATTTAATAATATATAAATAGTCAATAATTTTTTTTCAATAATTATTTAATTAATAATTATATTAATATGTTATTTAATAAACACAATTTTATTTATTAATTATTTAATTATTTTATTTTATTAGTGCGTAAAATGCGTTGATAAGGTAATTATTTAATAGTGCTAAAATTAAAGAGGAGATAAATGGTACTCATTATCAGTACTAAAAATTAAGTACTAATAAAGGATACTCTTTATCACTGTTAAAATTATAGCTCTGATAGAATATACCCTTTATCAATGCTAAAAATAAACCATTGAAAATGGATTCCTTTATCAGTGCTGAAATAAAAGTGCTGATAAAAGGTTAAATTTATTGAAGTTTTTTTGAACTACTAAATATGTTATTGATTAGTTTATCCTTCAAGTGCTGATAAATAATAGCAATGATATAGTTTTTTTAATTTTGTATATAAAAAGTAATGTTAACATTTATTTATGGTTTATATATGGGAGGTAACATGGAGGAAATATTTTTACGCGGTATGTTTACTATTTTATTTCATGAAATAAATGTCATCAATAAATCAAATTTAAAATTAATGTGAAGAGACAAGTCAATTACTATAATACTAAAAAATATTAATGAAATGTACCTCTCGGACTCTAGTGTTTCATATGCCAATATTATAGGAATTATGCTAACCAGTTCTAATACCAAAATGTTAATGAAGATGATCAACTACAACAACCACTTCATCCTAAAGAAAAAGTTAAAAATCTTGTAATCATTATTGATATTGTAGATTAGGATAATAAAGTGTTGGATGGTATAATTAACATCCACTCTTGAAATATTTATATATTATTTAATATTATATCTTATGACATTTCATATTTGATGAATTTTTTAAGAAAATCGAAGTACCAACATAATGATTATATATCCAATTGGAAATGAAAATCACTAATTATGGAATTATCTTTTCTCATGTTTTTTATTCATCATAATATGTTTTTTTAATTTTCATAATAAAAAATTCATTATTATACTACTAGTTTCATTTCATGTCAATTTTGATATTTTGAACCAACTTATGATCCACTATGAGTGTAAAAATATAGAAGAAATTCCTATGGAAATTTCATCAGTTATATGGGTTTGGATTCCTATTAAAACATTACAGTTACATCAAACTGATGGAGAGATACTCAACATTTAAGAAATTCATATTGTGTGGGAATATATTCTTGTCTCTCTAGAGGAGTTTTAAAATCTTAAACAAAATTATGTTATTATGTTATGAATAAAAATCATAAATTGTTCTGAAACTATTTCAAAGAATCCATCTAGAATTTCCCTATTTAGGTTTCATAAATCTATTAATAAACACCAACAAAAATTTGAAAAGTGATTTATTCATTGAATTAAATTAATTTAGGGACCACCAATTATTTTTTGAAATAGTGATAGATCAATGTGACAATTATTTGATAATTGGGAACATATTAATATCAAAATAATAACTATGTATTCCATACACATATTGATTAATTTTATGATCAACTATTTGGATCTTATTGCATTTAATATATTGATTTTCATTCTAGATATCATCCATTTCTATTAATAAATGAGGATATGAATAGGAAATAATTTTTATATATGGTATAGAAATTATTAATATATAGTGATGTTATTTGGTCATACTAACTTTCTTGATATTTTGATGGATTAAATGAATTGAGTCATTATATATTACCTTGAACATTTTTTTTATGTTCATTATAGATGATGTTATTATATAACCACTGATAATATATGGTCTTGTTGATCACTTTAATATTGTAACAAAGACCCTCAGGCTGGGCAATCATTATAAAAAATAATAAAATTATGAATTTCACATAAAAAATATTCATTATTATGTCAAATTATGACAAAAGTGGGTATATGTATTGATCCATCAAAGAAATAAGTTATTGAACCTTAGACTAGACTAACCACTATGACTAAGAGCCATTATTTTCTTAGATTTGAATGATACTATATATTTTCGAAATATAATTTCTGGTTAATGTATAAACCATTGAATATTTTTACTCTGATAGGATATAAATTCCATTGGATAGATAGATTTAATGAAAACATCAATGAACTTAATAGATTAATAGTTATAGAATATATTTTTTCATTTACTGGTTATGGATAGGGGTTTTTAAAATACATTGATGCATTAAAAAAATAAAATTGATATTTTATATTTAATAAAGGTATGGTTATATCTTATCCCTCAAAAAAATAAATCGTTCATGAGAGAATTATCCATGATTTTATATTTATTTTCCGTTTAAATTTTTTACATAAATATAATTTTTCTTTTTTCTTTTTAGATAAATGACTGTATATACATTGAGTATAGAAAATTAAATTATAAATTCATATGTATAATTATAAATATTCACAAGAAACTATGGATGGAGCTAATTAATATCCACAAATTTACAATACATTACAATCATTTGATCGTGAACAATGAACTAATTGCACTGAGTCAAATGGTAGACAACAACTTTTTTATGATGACGATCACAAATACTCAATAGTTATTTATTTTTGAAAGATGGTTATGGAAATATTGGTGTAGGGGTAGAAATATTATCTTTCCAAAATGAGTGTTCACCTATATATCATTGTGAGGGATTAAAGGGCTGATTTGTAGAAGATTTTTATATATATTTTTAATTTCAACCATGATTATGATGGAATGATATGGTTTTAGAACCATATATATTTTTCATCCATAAAATATTTTCAGGACTTTTTCGATATCGGTCATAATTCATCATTATCTATGCATCATAGACGTATGATGTTGTATATAGATCATGAAGTGTATTTCTATAGGTAAAACATGAGAAAAGAAAATACACAAATATATCTCAGCACCAGGTATTCCATCATGATAAGTCATATTGAAAATTACCCAATGCTAAGTCATATTGAAAAATAATATTTTAATATTATTTTAAACTGTAGTTAATGAAAAGCCATTATATTTTTAGGAATGGACATAACTAACTATAATAATAATATATATGTTTGTTAAATGTTTTTTCATTTACCCAATAAATTTTTTATGTTCAAAATAAGAAATAATCTGATTTTAAACATAAATACTCTAATATTCCTTAAAAGGTCGATTTACCACCATATATTTATGAAACCTCATTAAATACAATTTTTTTCACATTTATATGCTCTATTTGACAAAATAAAATTAATCTTTAGAATATGAACATTAAAATTCCCTCTTGGAAATATTTTGTAATTTTTCTGATAAAATTCATTTTTTTGTTGAATAGTGAAAAATACATTATTTTAATTCACAATATCCATTTAATATAATTTATTTATATGGTTATATTATATTTATAATTGGATTTATTGTGTAATTATATTATATTATTACCATTTAATCAAATTTGTGTCATTTTATTTAATTTTAGTTTTTAATTGGACATAAACAATTGTCAATCTTTTGATAGTTAATATTTCATAAAAAATTGTTTTTTGACAACAGGAATTAAAATTTAGATTAATTAATCCACAATCAATGTTTTCAAATTTGAAAAATATTCATTATTTTTTAATTTTAAATATAAAATATACCTTACGCTAAATTTTTGGTATTTTTCTGAAAAACGTCAACTTTTGATGAATAGTGAAAGTACAATGTAGTAGATAGAAAACTGACTTCTTCATTTAAAAGAATTTTTACCACAACATTGAATTCAATTTAGAAAATCCAACATAAATTTTTGTTATTATTATGAAAAATTTGGTTCAATAAGATGAAAATAATTTTTTTGGTAAATAGTAACTTTTGACTTTTACAAGCAGCGGTTAAAGGTAAATAGGGTAATTCAAGTTAAAAAGAAAATAATCATCATCAAAAATTACATTCTCACATGTCTTAATTTTTTTTAGTCATGGACTACCATGGTTATCCTTGGGTATATTTTTGGAACCAATGGAGCCACTTAAAAGTGACAATGACACTTTATTTTAATTAACTAATTGTAAAGGCAAAATTGACATAAACATAAATCTTTTAGTAAATTAATTTTTACATGGGATTATATATAGTTATCTTTTTTTCTAAAATTATTCATTGAAAAGGTAAAAATATTTCCTAAATTATGGTAGTATTTTATAATTTTTATAAATCAAATAAATAAAATTAATTATAACATGATAATGATGTAGTGTTTACGAAATTAATAAATGATTTAAATAAATAATATTATAATGATTTAAAAATATCCAAAACCTATCCAATTCATATTTGATAATTTTATTATGAACATGTGTCATCATATATTTGACTTTAATTAGTTTTTGTCATTTACAAACCGAAAATGATTATACAATAAAATAATATTTTCACACTTTCCTAAAGATCCCCTCCCCCCCATTATAAAAAGCCGTCACTTATAACCCATTAAACACACCTATCAAGCCCCTTGGATCGTCCAAACCCAACAAAAATAAGCTCTCAAGATATATCTATTCATCATAGAAGCATTACCTTAGGAAGAAGTCACTTCAAGTAAACATTTTGGTTCCAACCAAAGGCAGATACACAATTTAAAGGTAATGTATTCTCTTATGTCCTTTTGTTTTATTTTACATCTCCAACCCCATAAAATCTTTTTATTTCTTTAATTTATAACATTAAATATTTATATTCAATAAATAAGGCTGTATTTATAATAATTATTCAAACAACACATTCACACACATACATCTAATGGGAAAAGAACATATTGTATCTGGGGATGGAAAACTAACGCCTCACGAAACCTAATTTGTTCAATTATCTCATAGTACCTCTCCTGGTGGACATTAATATGGATATGTACTTATATATGATATATATTTTATGTTTATTTTTTCTTTATTTTTCTATATTTTTCATTTATAGTATACCTCTATGGTTTCCATAATGGATAAACACGATAATTTCATTTGAGGAAGTGCAGACTACAGCCCCCTCAAAGTTATATGACTCTTTAATGACATATGTGGGATTCATAGAGGATTGAGTTAATGATATTATATATGATATTATACTGTAATTATAATATAACAATGTATATTTATGTTTTAATTCCATTAAAACATGAAATAGAAATGGAAGTAGCGTTCATGCCTACGTACTGCTTTCCATCTCCATGAACAGTGCATTTCATTTCTTACATCCAAATGTTATGTACTATTATAAATAAATATATATTCTAGATATATAATATATATATGATATATAAATCATTAATACCATTCTGGATATAATGGAATTTTGACCACATTAACAACATGTAATTTTAGGAAGTCCTTTTTATCTTAATCACCAAATATCGACAAAATGACCATTATTATATTAAATGATTACATAATGATTATAGTGGTTATATGTGATCTAAATGTAATTTTAAACTATAAAAAATATTATTAAGCAATTAAAAATTAAAATTAGTTTATTATTTTGGATATTAAAATAAGAATGGGTCAAACCAGACTGGATGTAAGGGTTTTTTATCTCACTTCTAATTCCATGAGATTTCCATAGTTCCACACTTATTTATTGCATGTGGTGTATTGTGTACTGAAATTTGATATATATTATCATGATTATCTTTATATTAATGGTATTTTGTGATTCATTTTATTGTTATTACCATTTGGTCATTTGACTCTAATGATTACAATGTGGTAATGGGTTTCTTATCTTACTTTTAATTCTGTGAGATTTCCGTTGTTTGCCAATTATTTATTTCATGTGGAGTATTGTGTATATACATTTGATATATATTTTCATTATTCTATTTCTATTCATGGTATTTTTTGATTCCATTGGTCGTAATTAACATTTTTTCATGCGACTCAATTGATTACAATGTGGTAAGATGTTTTTATCTCACTTCTTATTCACATTAGATTCATGATATATTTACCACTATTTGCTTTTGTGTGGTGTATGCAATTATCATGATTGTATTCTTTGTGTAATATACATTAATATATGGTTATTAAATTCATCATTGTATGATTCTTTATTCATTTGGTGTATGATTCGCAAGTTACCAAATCGGTAAGGGATCTTTATAACCCAATTTCCACTCCTTAGGTTATTCTTATAATTATTTATTATATCATGATATGATTATGCATGGAATCACTGATTATTTATTTATGTTTTAATTTTCCATCCTCTTTGTGTGTATATAATATTGATACACATAAATACTCCATTGATAAATTCTCAAGACATTTATATAAACATGATAATATAAAGTTTAACTCAATTTCCATTCATTGAGAAAAACATCCAAGTAATTGGTTTTGTCTCAGAAAGAACATGTGTCAATGTCTTCTGATTGATTTAAATTGAATATCCAATAATATTGTGTGTATTTATATTTTTCACACATTATTATGTAGTTTATTATCTTTAATATAAGGATATATGTTTTGTAAGGGATTTTATCTAAATTAAAATTCCTTTGAGACTTTATTGTAGTTATGCACCTATTAACTCTTATATGGTGTACATAATATATATTAAAATATTATATCATGAATAAATTTATTCTGATGATATTATAAAGTTATAATTAAATTTTATTCTTCAATAAATTTTATTCAAGAATCTCTCATTTTGTTAAAAACCCTTTAACTAAAATGTCATTATAGTTGTTTTAAATATGTATTTTTCTAAAATTTTCTCAATAATTTCCACATTTTCAAAATGTTTTTTTGGAATTATTTATATGGACATTAAAGTATTCAAACGATAATTAATTTAAAAGTTTCATTGCAGTATTGGATATTTTGGTTGAAAAAATATTTATCAAATGATTTAAATAGTTTTTGAAAATTTTTTAATAAAGAATTGATTATGTCAATATCTTGAAATCATATATTGTTATAAAAATGTTGAAATTTTATCTTTTTTTATATATGTTTTATGTGTTATGACTATCTTATGGTTCTTTGGAATTTTTAATGAATATAGGTGGTTCTGTGATAAACCTTGTGCGAGGGACCTTGTGATAGCTCTCCAATGCATTGGTTAATGTGATGGAGGTACATGTAAATGTTTCCTCTAATATATTTAGGGAATATAATATGATGGGGATTCCAATTTAACTCTCTACATAGCTATGACAGTGACAATGTAAGTATAATACAGATTCCATAAGTTACCATTATGGTTTCTGATTTCTATGAGTTATTCATAAATCATACAATTTCTTATGGTATGTTAGGAATGAAAAATATTGTTTCATTTATTGGTATTTATTGATGGGTTAATGTTTTAATTATATATTTTATAACCCTTACTGATCTTTTTATGCTCACCCCATGATTTGAAATTCCTGTCACCGGATATAAAGATGAATAGGTTCAAGGATGTGATCATGGAAAAGTTATACTATCTAAAACATGTAACTATACATGATTCTTTTTAAAAATATTTATTTTAAAAAAAATGTATACTGGGTAGTGGTGTCTCCATGTAATATTCAAGTTGTTACATAATATTTAAGGCCAAATTCTCTCAAAGAGTAATCATGATAAGTTCATAAAATGGAATTGTTGACATTATTCAATATTATGTAATGATTATGGACAGGTCATTATATTAATTATGTGTACCTATAGCGAATACACAAAATCGATCTATTTTATTTACAAAATTATCTTTGTAATGGACTAAATCTTTGTCTCCATTCATGGAGGCATATCTTGATATATTTTACCTTTATTATCATATAATTTGTATATACTACAATTTCACATATTATATCTTTACTCTACTCATTATATTGATATTATAAGATTTGTTTGATGTTATTATATATGTATTTTTAATTTGTGTTTCTCAAGTGTTACAAGAGTCTTTCACTAAAACATCATTTTAAAATTTTTTATTATTTATTTGTCAAAAATTATTTTCATTAATATTCATGTTTTTAAATAGGTTTTAAGGATATATTTATATCTAAATTAATGTTTAAAATTGATAAATCATTTAAAAGATTGAATGTATTATGGTACACTTGGACTCAAAAATATTTTTTTAAAATGTGACTTTTAAATTGCATTAATTATGTCAATATATTGAACTAATATATTTTTATAGTAATATGGAAATGTTATCTTTTTATTATTATTTTTGAATGAGTTACTATTATATAATGGTTCTGGATAATTGTTTACGTATACAGGTGGTTCTATGATATACCTTGGGTGGGTGAGCCTGAGATAGCACTCCAATGCGTTGGATAACATGATGAAGGTAGACATTAACCTTTCTCATAAGAAATGTAAATAATATACTGTGATAGGTATTCCAAACATAACTCCCTACATAGTTTTTAAAGATATAATGTAGGTATGTTATAGAACCCACAAGTTACCTATAAGATTTATGATTTCAATGTGTTATTAAAAAATATTATGATTTAATGATGTATATTACATGGCTTCTATTTTGTATGCATAGATGGAATAATAACTACCTTCTTTATCTTATAACCCTTACTAATCTTTTTATTCTCCACTAACATTTTTGAAATATTCGTCATAGGGTATTAGGAAGGTTAAAGAAAAAGGAATAATTGAATAAGCTTTATGTCAATAAAATTTCTCTTGTTTTATTTTATGAGTTATATTATTGTCAAGATTTTGGATAAGGTATAAGTATCTACATTGTTATTTTTATGATTTAATATAATAATTACAGTTTAATTCTCTAAAACATTTAACCATAAAAGATCCTCAATGTGAATTACTAAATTTATTCAATATTATGTAATGTTTAAAGTTGGGGCCTTAAAAGAAATGTCTAATATCAATATTAATTTCTTTTAAACACTCACTAATATGATATATAATGGTTGTAAATTTTATTTTAACTTTTACTAAAACCATATTAATATTTATAATATCTTTTATGAATCTTTTATAACTCCTTTGTATAATATAAGTAATAATATTTCATTATTTTCATTGTTTTGGGTTCCAATTCCTTGTTCTTATTCGTTGTTTTGGCTTGTAACTTTTTTATTCTTCTGTAGATCATTATTTGTTAATATCCATAAATTTTACCATGAATTAAATTTATTGTACATTAATTATATTTATTTATACTTATATATATATTTTATTGTTTGAAATGATATACAGTGTTCATGGAGATTGTAGGTCGTATGTACTATGGCAACCTACATTTTTATTAGATAACTTTTCAATACAATTCACAAATAGAGGATCTTTAATGTCAAGTGTCTTGAAATCATGATTATAATACCAGAAAAAAACATAAAACATTTTTAATCCATTTGTGAGGCATTATAATAGGTTCATACTATGTATAATTAATACATATTATATCCTAGAAATATACATCAAATTAAAGGGTGAGAAGAAGGCCCAGTAAGGAAAGCATGGGAGTCAGTTAACTTGTGATGTCAATAAGAACATGATGAAAACATAAAGACATGAGCAATGGAAGTATAGGAATATCTTCATTAAAATAACATGAAACATAAATTTCATAAGTGGCTACAACATTTATTTTAGAAATTCATGAACATATCACCATGATACAACCCTGAGGTGTCATAAAAATTTTCCAAGGTTATTCACCGAGGTAACGTGAAACATGTCATCCCTAGAGATAAATTTTTTTCCAAATGAATTTGTGTAATATCAGGGCACACCAATAAAACGTCTTTATTTTCATGTGATCCACATAGATAGTAATCAATCATTTCATAAATAACTCATAAGGAATAAAAGAAATGGGTTTTATTTCAATATTGTGACATTTTAAATGATCTTTAAATATAAGATCGTTGTGTCATTTATAACCCATGGAAAGGGATTTAGAGTTATAGGTATGTCAATTAAACAATCAAATATATAAATTTTTTTATGATATCCCATAAAACGAAATTGGTTTGGGTATTCACATTAATAAAATTGAAGCATTTAATGAGAGAAAGAGAGAGAAATTTGAGTCGAAATTTCTACAGCATAATGGCTATATAACATGGTTTTAGAAAATAATAAAAAGACAGATTACAAGGGTATCCCATACATAAATGAATAATTTTACAGTATAGGTAGATAATTATATATAAATAAGATCATGGTGTGGAAATTTGGATGACATACCATAAGAAAAGGAAATATGAAATGAAAGAGAAAATGTAATTTCTTTTACAAAAATTTGATAGCCTAACAGGGTCACATAATATTTCAGAAAAATAATTGGTGAAAGAAGAAAGGGTCTCTAATCACTTGTACATGAAATGGATACTAGTAATGTTATAGAATAATAATCACCCACATAAATAATGGAACAATAAGACATAACATAAAGGAATTCATGACTTAAATGAGGTGGGTGAAAGGATCCTTTACCTTGAAATTTAAATTTGAAAGCAAGAATGTCAAAACAATGGGAGGCTTGAGGGAACCTTGGGAGGATTTTAGAAAGAGGAGGAAATGTATTGGATGAACATCAAATGCCTTGATTGAAGTGGAAGTGGGAGCTTGGGTGTGATTATATAGTAAAAGAAAGGAAATTGTTTATTATTTAGGTATGAGAAACCTCACATTAAAATAAACAAAACCACAAACTATCCCATGGTTTCTTCCCATGGATTACAAAAAAGGGGAGTAGAAAATAATATTTTATAATTTCAATGGCCGATGTTCTAAATGTAAAAGTTTTTATTATGTGGAGATGAGTCACACTGTCAAGGAAACATTTTTAAAAAGGCTAAATGTTATATAAGTTTTGTATGGTCCACTAAAGATTTGTAAAATAAATAAAAAAACCCAAAATCACATTATTTTAATGGTAAAAAATATTTTTGACTATCATACAGTTTATAGTATTTTATTACTTCAATATTGGGTCATTATGTTGTCATAAAACACATTATATATTTATACGTTATTTAATTTTTACCCAAAAATTTGTCTACCTCAGAAAATTATGAAAAATTCACCATTCGATAATTTGGATGTACCGATTCTAGAAATAATATTCATTTCATCTAAATAATTTCTAAATATTTTAATTATTACTTTTAAATGATGAACAGACATTTATCATCAATTCATTGGTTTTGACAAAAATGTTATTCAATCCTTAATAATGATTTCAATTTTATTCATAAAATTGTATAATAATTTATTTTTATTAATAATTAATTTGATAATAAAAATAATATTTTATTAAAATGTTATTTAATTCAAAAATCGATTAATTCATTAAACAATATTTGTTAGTTGAATATTTATCTAAAAATAATATTTGTGCTTTAAAAACTATTTACAAATTATCAATAATAAAATGTATGTACATTCATTATTATATACAAAAATTATGTGCATAATCATAGTATTAGGGTATTGTTACCTAAACCCTTAAAACAGCCACATAATATCTTAGGTTACGGTGAGAGATGGTGATAGACTCATGGGGTGTTTCAGATTACATTGCTTGAGTGGTAATCTCTATCAACATCCACTTCTCTCGTAAGTTGTTCTGCTCGACCTTAACGTATTCAACCTATGAATGGGCTTTGCCAAGAAAGAAGCCAAAATATGCAACCTCCTTTCAGAGCTCTGTTAAAATAGAGTCATACTGAGCAAGTCTACCGGATGAGGCCATCTCATCCTTTGTCTGAGTAATAAGAATTTGTTAAAGCCCAATATTTATACTAATCCTATTATCACTATTCAATGGATATATTAGAAAAGATGATAATTCATAATGATATTTTAAAATGAAAAAACATAAAACAAATGAATTTCATTTTTTTACCATATCACATATTTAATTATATCAAGAAGGATTTTTATTATGAATTGTTTGTCTTGTTACAATCTTCCCCCTTAAATAAATTTTGTCACCGAAATTTTAACTCATACCTTAAAAAGAGAAAATGTTTGGGTACTTCTGCTTCATAGACTCCTCCAGCTCCCACATGGCCTCTTCACATTTTAGGTTCCTCCATAACACCATAACAAGGATGGTAGTCTTGTTGCAAAGAACCTTGTCTCTACTATCCAAGATCTCCACCGGATGCACCTCATAAGATAGGTCATGTTCCAGTTGTAACATCTCAAGGTTTTGTACTTGTAAAGGGTCAGCTATGTACTTCATCAAGAGGGATATGTGGAAAATATCATGATCTAGTACATGATTTGGATAAATTTCTTGCTGATAGGGAACTAATCTCACATGATCAATGATTTTATCGAGGACAATGTTCCTAGGGCTGAGAATTCCTTTCTTCCCAATCCTCATGACTATTTTACAAGGTGAAATCTGAATAATGACTTTTTCATCAACATCAGACTCCAAGTCCCTTCGAATTTTTTTCAACATAGCTCTTTTTCCGACTTTGAGAAGCCTTAATGTATTGTTGGATGATGTGGACTTTTTCTATCATCTCTTGTATAAGATCAGGCCCAAGACTATTTATCTCACCAGCTACATCCCAACAACAAGGAGTTCAACATAGCTTCCCACATAGAGCTTCATAGTGCGCCATTTGAATGCTCTAGTGAAAGCTATTTTTGTAAGAGAACACAAATAAAGGGATATATTTATCCCATCCACATTTAAATTCCATTGAGCATGTTCTCAACATGTCCTCGTGTGTTTTTATAGTCCATTAAGTTTAGCAGTCTGTTTGGGGGAGATAGGTCATACTGAAATTCAATTAAGTGCTCATTACATGTTTAATACTTATCTAGAATATTTATGTGAACATTAGATCACATTTACATATGATAGAATGGGGAACTCCATGCAGCCTTACCACTTTCATCACATAAATCCTGGAAAGTTGATCAAGAGAGGAATCTTCTTGATTGAAGATAAAATGGGTAGTCTTGGTTAGACATTCCATAATAAAACATATCACATTATTTAATTTGGATGTCTTTGGGAGACCAGTGATGAAGTCCATAGTGATATTATCCCACTTCCATACTGGTAGGGGTAGTGGTGGAAATACCCCTTTATAAAGTTGTCACTCTGCCTTCATTTTTTTACATACCAGACACCTTCAAGTGTAGTCAACAATCTTCCTTTTCATATAATCCCACGCATAATGATTACGATGGTCCCTATACATTTTTGGGCTTCTAGGATGTATAGAGAAAGTAGATCTGTGAGCTTCATCCATCAAATCCTTCTTTATTTCCTGAATAGATAGAAAACATAATCTTGTATGAAATTTCAATACACATTCATGATCAGTATTCATCTTGGGAAACTTCTCATCCTACACATCCTCAAACTTCTTCTATAACAAACGATCTTCTTTCTGAGCTGTCATGTTCTTCTCTAGTAATGACAGTTGAGAAATCATTGGGTTATGGTTGATTATGTCCATTTCCATATGATACCCATGTCCAACATTACTACGTCATTGATAAAAAGATCCCATTGAATACAAATAATGGAAATAAAAACTCGATATTTCATACTTAATGCATCAGCAACATTGTTTTCTCTTCCGGGATGATAATTAATTGAACAATCATACACATAATGAAGTTTCAACTGAAGGACCTCGGGACACCCTGAGAGGGGAGGGGTGAATTAGGGTGACCACTTTTTCTTTTTAAAGTGATGGATCTTGTTCCCACGTTGGTAGGAACTTGTTGAACCTGTATGAACATAATGATTAGAAAGAAAACATTAACATGCATAGAGAAGACACAACATTTTTTAGTTGGTTCACGCCTAAGGGCTACATCCAAGGAGCATACGCCGACAAGTTGTCGGTCGTACCAAAAACCACTATGCTTCACTAGCTGTAGATTACACAAGTTCGGGTACAGACACTCTGTCCCAGGCTCACTGCCATTACAATTGTTCAGGGATAACTCACAGCGTCCCTCGGGTCACTCCCGTTGACTCCCCCTGGCTCACTGCCATTGGAGAAGTCCCACTCAGTTTATAGACTCGAAGGTCTCTTCAATTGAAAGTCATGAAGTTAATTGTCTCTTGTTCAGCATGAGACTTTGCTTGCATCAGAGTCCTGAGTTTAATGCTCTGTTAAGATCCAAATTCCAACCACTGAGGGAAAAACCATTTTCCCTTGTTCATAGGTCAAACAACCTTTGGAAAAGGCCTTCACAAAGTACCCTACTTCGTGAGGCTCCCAATTCTGAAAAGCTCAAACAAGAATTCACAGAGCCCCTGCCATTTCGCGAAGCTCAATCGTGAAGCTCAATCGCGAAGCACTCTCGTGATGCTCCAGCCTTCGTAATGCTTGGCTATCGCGAAGCTCCTGCCTCTTCATGATGCTCACTGAGCCAACGCGGGGCGCACGTCTTTCGCGGAGCCATAATAGCCTCCGCGAAGATCCTCTTTTGCGAAGCACGCAACCAAGAGCAAAGGACTTTCTCTGAAATTCTCTCTACATCTCTTGAGGGGGTCGGCCTCTATTTATAGGTGATTCCACCGACCCTCGTCCCTTCCACGCGAATTCAACGCCACGTCATCTCAAATCGCGAAGCTCCAAAGTTTCTTCCAAAAATCTGTCCAAATCGCGAAGCTCCACGGCAATCGTCTGTTCGCGGAGCTTGACGTAGTCACGAAGAATCACCGTCAACATACCTTCGCGACAGTGCCGTGAAGCTCCCTTCGCGAATCCCAACATTCCTTCACACCTTCGCCGCGAGGATCCCTCGCAAAGCCCTTCATCGCCGCGAAGCTCTTCAACTCTGTCGTTCGCAAAGCTTTGACGTAATCGCGAAGACTCATCGCCTCCATTATTCTGGTCATTGCGATTTCCAAACCATGCATCCTCTCTTCGAGAACTTCATTCCTTTTCCATATTAAATCATGATCTTCATGGAAATCCTATTTTCGCGATGCTCACCAATTTCCAGATTTTGGACTCCAAAAATTTGGCAAACACTGGTAAATGACGCCACCTTCAAAACTGTTGTCTGCTTGAAAGGTATGATCTCTTTGCTGGTACATGAGCCGGCCTTCCTTTGAGGATTGACAGCAAACACAAACCACACTCCAAATCATGCATAGAAGACCATGGTTCCAACAATTTCCCCCTTTGGGTTTCTTGGCAATCAGAAGAAAAATTTCATAGATCTCCATCAATGTGAAAACCAAAAACCGCAGGAATCAACCCAGCCAACACTCTAAGTCTACGTGAGAAATGCTCGGTGTAGAAAACAAGAGAGGAGGATTGAATTGGGTTCCACTGTTTTCCTTCTCATTCTTCTCATCACAGAAGTTTTCCTGAATGTTTTCTTCTCCTTTCTCCCCCATTGACAATAAATCCAAAGACCAGTAAAAGTTATCACGTTCAGCTCAAACCATACCCCCCTGGAAAGTATCTCCCCCATAACCATGAATCATATCCATAAACAGATTAAAACATTTATAACAAATGGGAAGAGGGGTACTTTGTATCATCCTTATGCACTGGGAGGTGGTCGAACACCGAGGTTCAACCGATGCTTCTCAAACACAGCCGCTGATAGTGGCTTTGTCAGGATATCAGCCACTTGTTCATCGGTTCCCACATGGTCTAATCTAATCACGCTTTTCTCAACTTTCACTTTGATAAAGTGATACCTGATTTCAATGTGTTTTGTACGAGAATGTTGAACATGATTCTTCGTAAGATCAATTGCGCTCTTATTGTCACAGTAAATCACCATTGGTTGCATCACCTCATCTCCGATGTCAGTTAATTGCTACATCATCCATAGCAGTTGAGTGCATGCCTTTATGGCAGAGATATACTCGGCTTCAGCAGTACTAAGAGAAGTACATTCTTGTTTCTTGCTCAACCAGCCAACACATTTCTACCCAATATAGAAAGCTCCACCACTAGTGGACTTTCTGTCTACTACATCACCAGCCCAGTCAGCATCAGAAAACGCTGATAATTCACTGTCCCTGCCTACAGCAAAAAATAACCCAAAGTTATGTGTACCTTGAATGTACCTAATGATTCTTTTTACTGCTTCCAGATGTTCCTCCTTTGGATTACTCTGAAAGCGGGCCGTAAAGCATGTTGCAAAGACAATATCTGGCCTTGTCGCTGTCAGGTACAGTAGGCTTCCAATGATCCTCCTGTACATGGTGGGATCAATAGAGTTCCCATCCTCATGCTTTCCAAGTTTAGTTCCAACTACAATCGGAGTTGTCACTGGTTTGGAGTCTTGCATATTGAATTTCTTCAGCAAATCTCTTGCATATATTTCCTGAGAAATGAAAGTGTATTCCTTCTTTTGAATCACTTGTAGCCCCAAGAAATATGTGAGCTCCCTAATCATAGACATTTCAAATTCTGATTTCATGTGGTTGGAAAATTCATCCACTGATTTCTGCCTGCTGCCACCAAATATGATATCATCAACGTAGACAAGAACCATGAATTGATCATTTGGAGAATTATTCACATAGAGATTGTGATCAACTCCTCCTCTTTTGAATTCCAACTTCTTGAGATATGAATCCAGCCATGAGTACCATGCCCATGGTGCCTGCTTCAAACCATAAAGAGCTTTATTCAGTTTATAGACCATTGTTTCATCAGTACCCAAAACAAATCCCACGGGTTGTTCAATGTAGACTTCTTCTTCGAGTACACCATTCATGAATGTTGTCTTGATATCCATTTGATATACTTTATATCCTCTTTGGAGTGCCATGGGAAGGAAAAGCCTGATTGACTCCAGTCTAGCCACTGGAGAAAAGGTTTCTTCAACATCAATGCCTTCAATCTAGGAGTATCCTTTACATACCAGTCGTGCCTTGTTTCTGATGACACTTCCATGCTCATCAAACTTATTTTTGAAGATCCATTTGGTACCAATAACATTGTGTCCTTCAGGCCTCTAGACAAGATCCCATGTCTTATTCTTGTCAATCTAATCTAATTCATCATTCATGGCTTTCACCCAAGACTTATCTTTTGCAGCTTCTTCGAATGAGGATGGCTCTACAACAGATAGAAATGCAGATTGCCTGGTATTCCTCATCCTTCTTGTTTGAGTGGGTGCACTCCTGTCCCCAATTATGTTGGATGGATCAATCTCTGCTCTTCGATTTCTCCTACGAGGTTTAGTAGTATTCTCTTCAGCCATTGTTTCTTCTTCAGATTCTTCTTCTGAGTCAACATCTTGATGTGATTGCTGAGTGTTTTGAACAGCTTCCTCTATTTCTGCATTTGTATTTTCTTCGCGTTCACATTCTTTCTGACTTTCTATCACATCATCATATGGCGTCCTTGAAGCATTTGTGGTTTTATCTTCAATTATCTTAACATAACTACTTTCCACAATCCTTCCCAAATGCTTGTTGAAACATTTGTAGGCTTTTCTATTCATTGATTAACCGAGGAAAATTCCATCATCTGCATTGTCACCGTACTTCCCTTGATTTCCTTCTTTGTTCCTGATGAAGCATTTACTTCCAAATACATGAAAGTATTTTAGAGAAGGCTTCCATCCATGACAAAATTCATATGGTGTCTTCGTCTCACCCATATAAAGTCCTATTTGATTCTGAATGTACACTACAGCTTGAACAGCCTCTTTCCAGTAATGTCGTGGAATACGACTCTCAATCAGCATTGTTCGTCCCATGTTGTTCACCTGTCGATTCCTACGTTCAACAAATCCATTTTGTTGTGGAGTTCTCACAGTAGATACCTCATGCTGTATCCCATTCTTCTCCAGATAATTCTCAAATTCAATGGATGTGTATTCTCGTCCATTGTCAGATCGCAAGACATTGATTGTTCGTCCATTATCATTCTCGGCGATTCACCGATATGTTTTCATGCAGTCAAGTACTTGTCGTTTCCTGTGAATGACCATCACACATGCCATTCTACTATAATCATCTATGAAAAGGACAAAGTACCGTTCTCCATGAGTTCCGGCAAAATTTATTGGCCCACAAACATCTGTATGAATCAGATCAAGAAGTTGAGACGCTCTTTTCTTCTTTGGTCGATATGAACAGCAGTCCAGCTTCCCACGCATACAAGCATCACAGGATTTTTCACGCTCACACTTTAGGTTGGGAATGTCCATGACAATTCTCAATTTTGATATTTTCTCCATGTCTTGTTGATTGATGTGTCCCAGTCTCCGATGCCACAAATTGTTTTCTTCTTCAATAGTCATGTAACATACATTTTCTTCACTATCAACTTGATACAAGTTGCCTTCTGTTCTGCATCCCTTCATAAGAGAATTGCCAGTCTTTCCCTTGATATTTCAGCCTTTCTGATTAAACGTGACTATAAGTCCTGAGTCACAGAGTTGACTCATGCTGAGGAGATTATGACGTAGGCCATCTACGTAAAGGACTTCAGTCTTCTTTAGCTCTCCATTAGCTAATTTGGTACTTCCACTCCATTTGATTTTCAGAGCCCCATCATTACCAAATCTTACTGTACCATTGACATTCCTTATGATATTCGTTAGTAGGCCGACATTACCTGTCATATGAGATGAACAACCGCTATCCAGAATCGAGGTACTGTTGTTCTTTGTAGCTTTGAGGGACACCTCTACAAGGTTGGATTTCTTAATCTTCATCCTTTCCTTCCATGAGACATCAGATAGAGTATAAATAACTGATGGTCTTTCAATTATCTCTTCTACATACCCAGGTTCTTCATATACAATGTCTTCTTCGAGAGGTGAAAACCTGTTTGAAGGAGCAACACTATCTTGCTGGTGAGACTTGACTTGTCTTGAACTTCGGTATGAGGTGTCCATGTCCCATCTCTGCCTGCAATTAGCGGCCTTATGGCCAAAATTAGAACAAAAAAAACAATATACATAGAAATTATTTCTTCTATAAGAATTAGGATATGAAATTGTTCTCCTTTGTTGAGTTTCTATATCTTCTCCATTCGTATAGCTTCTTGCCTCTTCACAATATGACATGGTATGGCCCAGATAGCCACAGAACTGACACTTCATGAGAGGAAATGTCTTCTCACTTGAATTTCTCCTCATAACTTCTTCCTTGGGGGAATAGTAAGATTGTATGTCATTTCTGAATGTTTGAGGATAATTTGTAGGTCCCCTTTTAGTTTGGAATGAGGGTTCCTTTTTCGGAATTCTAGGCAATGTTTCATCATGGTAAACATTCATCTTATCTTTCTTTTGGGTCTTTTCACTTCCAGCAGTTGATGTCTCAGCCTCACAGCCAATTCCACTCTTTCCCATGCAAGCGGGTCTTTGATTACTCAAGATTTTTTAAACCCCATCTGAACCACACTTGGCTCTTGCTAGTAATTCTGCATATGAGAATCTTCCAAACTGCAGTTTCTTCCTTGATTCTTTTGGAACTAATTCAGTCTCCAGTTTACTCCTTAGAGTAATTACTTCCTCCTCAAGACCATCAGTAGTCTTGGATTTTTCATCCAGTCTGGAGGTGAGGTCATTGATGACCTTAGCCTGCTCTTCAATTCTCAGCTTCAGATCTACTACATCATCATTACTTTCAATTATTTTAGACTGTGCCTTCACAAATTCTACCAGTCGTTCAATTTCAGCTTCAAGTTGATCAACGTATTCAGTTGATTCTTCTACAATTGATTTCCACTTATTGCAGCTCTTACATTTAATCTTGAGCTTACTAACCGCATCCTTAAGTTGCATCTCAGGATCTACACAAGTTTGCAGTTGTTTTTCTCCTTAAGTATCTTCTGGCATTTCAACAGTGGCCATCATAGAAGCATGGTTCCCAGTTTTGAATTCTGGTTCTTCTTCATCACAGAATTAATTATCATCTTCTTCCTCTTCACAGACAAAACTCTTCCTTTGCATTTTCTTACCAGATTTGAAGTCCCCCTTTTTGAAGAACCATCTCTGAGTATTCTTGAAGTTTTCATCCTCACTATCTTCATCATTGATCATTTTTAAACACTGAGAGGCAATGTGCCCAACTTTTCCACAACGAAAACACGCGAGAGGTAACTTTCCTTTGAATTTCACTTTCCCCATCTGGAACATCTTTGCAATGAGAGAAAGAATTTTTTTTTCTTAGTCATCTTCACCGCTACTATCCTTTGATATTTTCAGTTTATCCAAGGCCGTGAATGCCATTTCCTTGCTCACCCGAGTCGTAGCATCTTCAGGTTTCACTCTCATTTCATATGCTACCAAACTGCTGAGTAGATCATCTAGAGAAAGTTTCAAAAGATCTCTTTCCTCAAGGGCTGACACCTTCGCATTATAAAGAGGTGGAAGTCTTCTCAATATTTTCTTTACAATATCAATGTCTTTGATTTCTTCACCTAGACCCCGAATAGCTCAAACTACTTCAGTAATTCGATTGAAGAAAGAGTCTGCATTCTCATCTGGATGCATCTTCAGACCATCAAACCGATTGTGCAGCACTTATAGTTTTGCCTCCTTCACTTTTCTATCACCTTCATAAATATTCTCATGTTTATCCCACATTGATTTTGCTGAGGTGTTGTCCATCACCTTTAGGTAGATCTGATCAGAAAGGGATGCAGTGAGTGCATTCTGTGCTTTAGCATCTGCATAAAGAAGTTTCCTTTCTATTTCAGTCATAGCAAGGCCGGTTGGATCAGTGACTTGTATTCCTTGCAAAGTAGAATAGAGAACTTCCATTCCAAGAGATCTCAGATGAGATCTCATTCTGTTCTTCCAGATCTGGAAATTGCTTCCATCGAAGGGAGGGACTCCCCAAACATTGACCGCGTTTTCCATAACAAAAATAGGGGTTTGATTCAACACCAGCAACCTCCCTCTGATACCACTTGAAGGACCCCGGGACACCCTGAGAGGGGAGGGGTGAATCAGGGTGACCACTTTTTCTTTTTAAAGTGATGGATCTTGTTCCCACGTTGGTAGGAACTTGTTGAACCTGTATGAAGATAATAATTATAAAGAAAATATTCAAATGCATAGATAAGACATATCCCTTTTTACTTGGTTCACCACTAAGGGCTACATCCATGGATCATACGCCGACAGGTTGTCGGTCATACCAAAGACCACTATGCTTCACTAGCTGTAGATTACACAAGTTCAGGTACAGACACTCTATCCCAGGATCACTGCCTTTACAATTGTTCAGGGATAGCTCACTGCGTCCCTCGGGTCACTCCCATTGACTCCCCCTGGCTCACTGCCGTTGGTGAAGTCCCACTCAGTTTATAGACGTGAAGGTCTCTTCAATTGAAAGTCATGAAGTTAATTGTCTACTGTTCAGCATGAGACTTTGCTTGCATCAGAGTCCTGAGTTTAATGCTCTGTTAAGATCCAAATTCCAACCACTGAGGAAAAACCCATTTTCCCTTGTTCACAGGTCAAAAAACCTTTGGAAACGGCCTTCGAAAAGTACCCTACTTCGCGAGTCTCCCAATTCTAAAAAGCTCAAACAAGACTTCACAGAGCCCATGCCATTTCGCGAAGCTCAATTGCGAAGCTCAATCGCGAAGCACTCTCGCGATGCTCCAGCCTTCGCAATGCTTTGCTATCATGAAGCTTCTGCCTCTTCACGATTCTCACTGAGCCAACGTGGGTCGCACATCTTTCGCGGAGCCAAAATAGCCGCCGTGAAGCTCCTCTTTCGCGAAGCACGCTGCCTTCGTGAGAGGCCTTTGCGAACCGAGAGCAAAGGACATTCTATGAAATTCTCTCTACTTCTTTTGAGGGGGTCGGCCTCTATTTATAGGCGATTCCACCGACCCTCGTCCCTTCCTCATGAAGTCAATGCCACGTCATCTCAAATCGTGAATCTCTAATGTTTCTGCCAGAAATCTGTCCAAATCGTGAAGCTCCATGGCAATCTTCCGTTCGCGGAGCTTGACGTAGTCGCGAAGAATCACCATCCACATACCTTCGCGACAGTTCCGCGATGCTCCCTTCGCGATGCCCAACATTCCTTCGCGCCTTCGCTGCGAGGCTCCCTCGCAAAGACCATCATCGTCGCGAAGCTCTTCAACTCTTCCATTCGCGAAGCTTTGACGTAATAGCGAAGACTCACCGCCTCCATTCTTCTGGTCTTCGCGATTTCCAAACCATGCAACCTCTCTTCGCGAAATTCATGCCTTTGCCATATAAAATCATGATCTTCATGGAAATCCTATTTTCGCGATGCTCACCAATTTCCAGATTTTGGACCCCAAAAATTTGGCAAACACTGGGAAATGACGCCACCTTCAAAACTGTTGTCTGCTTGAAAGGTATGATCTTTTTACTGGTACACGAGCCAAGCTTCCTTTGAGGATTGACAACAAACACAAACCACACTCCAAATCATGCATAGTAGACCATGGTTCCAACACCAACCATCACCTTTGTCTCATGTTCAATTCCCTTTGTTAGAAAATATATATGAAACATTGATGGTCTGTTTATATATCACCTTTCTCCCCATGAACAGAGTGTCTTCATATCTTCAGAGAAAATATGACTACAGCTAGCTCCAGATCATGCATAGTATAGTTTTTCTCATGAGTCTTCAACTGTCAAGATGCATAAGCCACAAGTTTTTCATTTCTCATGAGGACACACATAAGACCTTTCAGAGATGCATCACAAATAAAAATGAATCCTTCTCCACTTGAGGGAAGAGATAACACAGGTGTAGTAACCAATATCTTTCTCACCTCTTAGATACATTGCTCAAATTCCTTTTTCTAGATGAACTTGACCCATTTTCGAGCTAACTTGGTTAATGGATTAGAAAGTCATGAAATGTTTTTCAGAAACCTTCAATAAAATCCCACATAACCAAGGAAACAATGAATCTTTGTTATTGTTGTATCCTGAGGACACTCCACTACAAAATTTGTCTTAGAAGTGTCAATTTTGATTCCTTCATTGGTAAAAATGTTCCCCAAGAAAGAAACTGGTTGTTACCAGAATTCACATTTGCTGATCTTTCAAAAAATCCTCTCATTCTATAGAGTTTGCAAAATTACACATAGATGATCTTCATGCTCGTCACGAATTTTTGAATATATCATAATATCATCAATAAAAACTATAATAAAGATATCAAGGTTGTCTTTAATTACTCAATTCATCAAATCCTTAAATATTTTTGGTGCATTAGTCTGTCCGAAGGGCATAACAACAAACTCATAATTCATATATCTTGAGCAGAAGGCAGTTTTTTGAATACCTTCTATCTTCACCCTCAATTGATGATAACCAGAACAATGATCAATCTTAGATAATAATTGATCCCCATGAATATGGTCATGTAAGTCATCAATTCTAGGAAGAGGGTATATGTTCTTTACGGTAATCTCTTCCAGTTATATATAATAAATGTATAGCCTCATCGATCTGTCCTTATACTTCACAAATAGAACTGGTGCTCCCCTAGGAGACACACTCAGTGGAATAAACACCTTCTCCAAAAGATCATGGATTTGTTTCCTAAATTCTTCCAACTCTGCATTTTCCATCCTAGATGGGGTATTTGATATCGAATGAGATCCAGGTACAAGCTCAATGGAGGACACTACCTCTCTTTCTGGGAGAGGTTCGAGTAACTCCTCATAAAATACATCAACATATTCCTGGAAAATGTAGACATATTCTATCCTTAAACTCCCATCTCCTTCTTCCTGTTCACTGATCAACTCCATAAATAAGGATATATGGGGTTCCTCTATACATGGATCTTGTTGAGATATCTCTCATTGAATGATAACTGTATGTTTTCCATCTAAGTCTAATATAGATTACCAACTAATGCATTGTATCATAGCATTATATTTTTAGAGTCAGTACATCCCTAGTATAATGTTGTATTCTAGCATAGGAATGACTACGAGAAATGTGATAAGATAGTGCTCACCAAAGTAAATACTGGGGTTTCTAAACAATGATGATGCTTGGATAATCCCACCAAGAGTCTTGATTGATAACTCTACTTTTAGAAAATCAGGGGTTGATTATAAATTACTTGTAAGAATGGGGGAAATAAAGGAATGAATAGAACCAAGATCAAACAATGTAATTGATAGCTTTGAAAGAACAGAAATTGATCCTTCTACCACATCATTCAGAGCTTTAACTTTAGATGTTTTGATAAAAAAAGAAAAACCATTCCCCATTGTCCTCTGTTGAGGCTAATGGGGGTTCCCCTCTACTACCCTCGTATTTGGGAAGTGATTTGAAAATTTCCCAAGTTGTCCACACCTAATGTTCTAGACATCAGGTAGGGAATGAACCATAATTCCCTTGTAGTTAGTGTTTGGAAGTTGTGGTTTCACCTCACTATGATAATTCCATCCAATATAGCCATCTCTTCATCACTTGTAGCATTTCCCGCTAACGAGAATGTAGTTCCCCGAGTTCTTCTTCCCACATTTACTACCCATGTGAAGTTTCACTTGCATGAATCCTCTTCCTTGATCAAAGGTCCTTCCTAATATGGGATCCATCGATATTTTCTTGTCGTTTTTTTATGAGACCATTGCATCTCACCAAAATCCTGCTTGACTTTCATCGCACTCCGCATGATCTCCTCATAGCTATCATAGTCTTAGTTTTCTAGATTATCCCACAGATGAGGTCTCAGTACACCAAAGAATCTATCAACCTTGCCATTTGGATCCATAACAAAGATAGAAGTGTTGCATTAATGCCTTTTGATGTTCATCTTGTAGCTTCCCACAGAATCATTTTCCTTTTGGTTTAGCTCGAGAATCCTCTTCTCCATTATTGTTTTCATCGATTGAGGGAAATTCATGTTGAAGAATATCATTATGAACTCTTCCCACTCCAAAGATTTAACATCAACACTTTTCCTTGTGTTTTTAACCAGTTCCCACCACTGATCAACAACTCTTTTTAAGCAAGAGATAGCCAGAGTATATATTTCTTGTTCAAAACATCAGAGCAAAAAAATTATCTTCTCGATAGAACTGTTGCACTGTTCGGCAATCAATGGGTTTGTAGATCCACTGAAAGTTAGTGGTCATTAATGCATAAAGGATTATATAAATTTTTTTCCCATCACAGTGAGATTTTTATCTCATCTTGACTCAAGTTATATCCCATAACATGATCCATTTGGTTCATCATTAGCATGAATGTTTCCATTCCGGCTTAAATCATAGGGCTTTCAGGGCATAGTCCCTTGTGGTCACCATTTGCACGGTTCCTCCTATTTCCAACCATTTTCTGAAATAATAAAACCTCAGTGAGAAAATTATTTCATTTAAAAATCTTATAGCTATCAAGTATTTTATGTCTTAAAACATCCTGCTTAAACAATTACATTTCCTTATAACCCTATCATCAGGATTCATAAAATGATTGGGATTAACCAAAAATATCCCCTGAGAGTTTTGTAACTAAGAGCCCATTAAGGCTCATTGTAGTGCACCAGTTCCCTTTCGAGTCTAGCTCAAAGCAGTGTTTTCGGGTTTTACCCTTATGTGCAACTATACCAGAGCCACCTCTACCTGCTCGTATCTAGATAGGGTTGTATTTGTTTGATAAACCACTTACTCATAAAACACCAAAATAAAAGGATGTTTTATTATATTTATAATTTTTTATAGGGTTCTTTGTGTAGTTTTCATATCCTCTTTACCATAAAAAACTTAAATACCCTTTAATACGAACTATGGCTTCCTACCTTTTTATTATAGAACTTTTCAATACATTTCACATACAAAGGATATTTAAAGACATGTGTTTTGGAAATCATGGTTATAATACATGAAAACAACATAAACCATCATTCTAAACAACCTGTAAGGCTTCATCATTGGTTCATACTTTGTAAAATTACTTCAACATATAACCCTGAGACATACAGCAATGGAAAGGGTGGGCAGAAGTCCCGGTAAGGAATGAAAGGGAATCAGGATACTTGTGATATCAATAAGAACGTGATAAAAACATAAAAGCATGAGCAATGGAAGAATATTCATATCTTAACGAAGAGAACATGAATCATAACATTCATATGTGGATACGATATTCCATTTATACATTCATGAAAATATCACCGTGGTACAACCCTGAGGTGTCATAATAAATTTCCAAGGTTATTCACCAAGGTGTCGTTAAACATGTCGTCTCTACAGATATACTATTTACCCAATGAATTGGAGAACTATTAGGGTGAACCCTTAATAGAACTTTAAATTAATTTGATCCAAATAGATCGTAATCAAAACTTTCATAAATAACCTATATAGAATAAAATAAATGGTTTTCATTTTAAAATCGTGACGTTTTAAATGTTGTTTATAAATAAGATCGTTATGTAATTTATAACCCATGGAATGTGAGTTAGGGTTATATGTATGTAAATTATAGAATCAAATATATACTTTTTGTGTATTTATAATCAACCATAAAACGAAATAGATTTGTTTATTCACATAATTAAAACAATAAATTTTCATGAGAGAAAGGGAGAGAAATTTGAGAAAAAATTTCTGCAGCATAACGACTATATAACATGGTTATTGAAAATAATAAAAGGAGAGGGGAAAAGGGTCTCCCATACATAAATGAATAATTTTACAATAGTGGGACATAAAAAATACAAATATGGTCATGATAAGGAAATTGGGAAGACATAGCACAAGAAAAGTAAACTTGAATGGAATGAGAGAATTAGATTTATTTTACAAAAATACGGCTTCCTGATGGTGTCACTTATAATTTTATAAAAACAATTGAAAAGAGAAGAAGGAATATCTCATAATTTGAACAGGAAATGGACAGTTTTAAAGATATATTAGAATTATCCCCCATATAAAAAAGGGAACTATAATACATAACATAAAGAAGTAGTGACTTAAAAGAGGAGGGTGAAAGGATTCCTTACCTTGAAGAGTAACATTGAATGCGTGAAATTCGGGACCTTTAGAGGCTTAAGGTAACTTTGGGAGGATTCTTGAGAGAGTAGGGAAGAGTTTGGACGAACTTAAATGCTTTAAATGAAGAGGAAGTTTTATCTTGGGTGGGTTTATATAGCAAAGGAGAGGGAATTGTTTATTATTTATGTTTGGGACACCTCACATTAAATTAAACAAAAATGGAAACCAATCTCTGTTTTTTTCCCATGGTTTTAGCCATAGGGGAGTAGAAAGGAATATTTTATAAGGACAATGTCTGGAATTCTTAAAATAATAGGGTTTCTTTTGTGGATGTGAGTCACACTCTCAAAGAAACTGTTTTAAAAAGACAAAAAGTTATATAAGTCTTGTAGGGTCCACTAAAGGATTGAAAAATAAATAAACCAAACCCAAAATCACATTATTTTAATTTTAAAACATATATTGGCCGATCATATAATTTTTACTATTTAATTACATAACTATTGGGTTATTATGATTTCATAAAATAGATTATATATTTCTATGGAATTTAATTATTACCCATAATTTTGACTGATTCAGAAAATTATGAAAAATTCACTACTGGATAATTTTGACATCATGATTCTAGAAATAATATTCAGTATATCTAAATAATTTTTTAAATATGTTAATTTTCACTTTTAAAATAAAAATAGACATTTATCAACAATTCACGGGTTTTGTCAAAAAATGTCTTTGAAATGATAATAATGATTAAAATTGCATTCATAAAATTATACGATCATTTATTTTTAATAAAAATTAATTTAATAATAATATTATTATTTCATTAAATTATTATTAAAAAAAATCCATTAATTCATCAAAATTTATTTCATAGTTTAATATTTTACTAAAAATACTTTTTTTGATTTAAACACTATTTACAAAGTAACGTTATTAAAATGAAAATACATTCGTTATTATATAAAAAAAATAATGTAAATATTTATAGTACTAGGGTCCTATTACATAACCCTTTAAAACACCTGCATAAGACATTAGGGTATGGTGCACGATGGTGACAGAATCTTGGGGTGGCTTGGATAACATTGCCCGAGATGTAATCTCTATCAACTTACAATTCTCACGTAGGTAGTTCTGCTCAAGATTAACGTATTCAAGATCATATTGGGAATATTCAAGGTCAAAGAATAATGACATATCCTCCCTTGCAAGCTATGATAATGGGGCTTCATATGGGTCAAGTCGACGGGATGAGGTCATTGCTTCCTTTGTCTGAGTAAAAAGAATTTTTAAAGCCCAATATTTATAATAATAATGTGATCACTGTTCAATGGATGTATTAGCAATGGTCATAATTAATAATTGTATTTTAAATTCCAAAAACATAAAAAAAATTAATTGCATAAGTTGTGTAACCATTTCACATAATTAATTAGATAAATATGTATTTTCATTAACAAATTTTTTGGTTGTTACATATACGCTTGAATGTAGTTGTTATTTTAATAGAATAATAAAATAAACTTAATTTAATTATATATATATGTGTGTTATCATTATAGTATAATTATTAGTTCATATCTATCACATATTTTATTTAACCCATCTTTAATTCATTTCCAGAAAATCATGAGTGAATCACAACACTTCACATGGGGGTAGTCCACCGTAAAAATATATAACGATATCACATTCCCCCAAAATAATAATCTTGAAGTTATATGTGATATAATTATTACTAAATCATAATCTCAATATTAATATAATATATAATATACATAAAATAAAAATAATTCAATATTCCCTAACATGAAAGGTGGTAATTGAAAAATAAATGGAACTTGATTCTGACGTTGTAGTCCATCATACACCGTAATGATGATTTCATAAACAATTTGATGGATGTTGTTAAAATTTTAAACCAATCCACTAAAAGATAAAATAATATGCATCTGTAATATAATATGGTTATTAAATAATTTATTATATATGATGAATCTATTGGGGGTGATAAGGTAATAAAATAAAAAACACTTTTACAAGAACCTTACATCTTCTTTGGTTATCATCTTTATGTTTTCACTAATTTCAGCTTATATTTCATTTATTGTAAATATAATTCTAATATAGTGATTATAGGTATATTTTAAAAGGATTTAATGAGGTTGTTTATGATTCTTGTATTATTTTGATCTTTAACTTAATGTGGGGAGTGAGTTTCTTTTTATTATTGTGGATGTGTGGAATTTTTGTAAATGCTCAAAATTATTTTCAATTGGAAGGTATCCCTTACCTCATGTGGCACCGAAAATGAATAATTATAGATGGGATGATTATTTTGTTGAGAAAATCCTCCTACACACAAGAATAAATCATTTTAATAAATTTATTCTTTGATTTATATATTTCCCAAATTTTACCATTTCTTAAATCATTATGGTTAATAATATTCGATCCTTGTTAATTTATTCAATAAGACTAAATTAATGTGTGAATTATTATAAAATTTGGAACCATTTTTTTATAAATTTGATAAAAAATTTATTTAAGAAAAATAATAAAATGTTTATGGAATATATTTTAATATAATCACAAGAAACACAAGAAACACTAATTCAACTCTATCCATCCATACAATATTTTTACTATTTTGGGGTTCATGTGTTTATATAAA
Organism: Viscum album; assembly: GCA_963277665.1. Taxonomy (NCBI): domain Eukaryota; kingdom Viridiplantae; phylum Streptophyta; class Magnoliopsida; order Santalales; family Viscaceae; genus Viscum; species Viscum album. The sequence continues at coordinate 2,099,941,689 of OY728140.1, read as the reverse complement.
AAGTTAAAATAATCAATTAATTGAAAATTTAACAGTTATTAAAAATTTAATATAAAGTGTAATAATATATGTCTTTTATAAATTAAAATCATTTAAAAAAATATAATTTATTATAATATAACATTACTATCAATTTTGAAATTATTTATCTAATTTCAATTATAATAATATCAATATAAGGATTTAATTTAAATATATAAATCTTATACATTTGTAAAATGATTTGTTAATAGAAAATTCAGGTGATGAAAATAATTAATTCAATTTACATCAATTTTAATGTTATTAGTATGAATTTTATTAGTTATTTATTAACTGAATACTTTAATTTTATGACTTTATTATAAATAAAATGACATTATTTAATATAATGAAATGTGATTAAATTATATTTATAAAAAAAATTATCTTTCAATATCTTATTTAAATATTAAAATATTTTCCCCTTATCTCAAAGATTAAAAAATATTATTGACAATGAATGTTCTTATTTGGGTCTTTTTTATTACAGAATGATATGGGTCAATATTAGGGAAATGAGTCAAAAAAAATACATAAATTAGATAATAAGATTATAATTGCCAATTTATTTACATAAAATTGGATATTACCTAACTGGTATGTTAATTTAACCCTTAAATTCTTAATTTAACCACTACCTAAATCTTTTTGTACAGTAATCACGGTAATAAAAATTAATATCATTAAATAATCATTGTGATAAAAAATTTGGACATGTTAGAAATTATAAATTATTATTATTCCAAATATGGAATCCATTTTTCTAATTTGGATTCAAATATGTAGAAAAAATTAATTTTAAAATAATATAGCAGACTCGATGAGAAATTAGTTTTTTAAACTGAAAATGATCAAAAGATTACATTTTTTATATATGTAAATTAAATATTCATTTGATTATAGTGGAATTAATTTGATTATTATATTTACAATTGATCTATTTTTAGATTACATAAAATTGATAATATAATTTTACATAGTAAATTATTTAAATGAGAAGACGTTTTTCTATTAGAATTTGATATTGTTTTACTATTAAAAAAATTAAACATCTCAGAAACAAAAATGCACCATGATATAATTTAGATATTCCTCTATCATAAATGAGTCTAATATTTTCATATAAATTTTAAAAAATATGTAAAATATAATTTATATTATTTTATCCAAACATGATTAAACCCTCTTTTAAAAAGAATTATTTCTCATAATACATATATTTTTTCTTTTAAATGATTCTTATTTTTTGTATAATCAGTATATAACTAATAAAAAAGTGTAATATATATTTATATATACATATATATATTCATAATTTTATTAATCCTTCTCATACCCTCCATTCCAATTTTTTAGTGATAACTACTATATTAAATTATATTTTTATTGAAATATTCTTGTTCGGTAAAACCCTGACATCTATATAATGAAAGATAACGCAATATTGTGTGTAATGAATCATATAAAATAAAATGATATTATTATAGAAAATTTGGTATGTTATATTATACCTTTATTAAATGAATTTATTCTTATTATCTTAAACTATATCTTTGTAATCTATTTTTTGACATTTGGAAATTCCATTTTCAAAATCCTACATTATAAAAGGGGTAATAAAACATCCTATTAATATGAGATAATGTGAAAAAAATATATCCTAGAATATTTACATAATAAGTTTTTTGATTGGAAAATATTTTTTTGAAAATTAAAACTATGACATGGATGATAAAATATGAACATAAATACTGATAGTGAGTGATTAAGGACATTGATAAAATTGTAGTCAACGATTAAATAATAGTTATTGGGATCAAAATATAAATACGTGATGATTTAAACGACTATATAATTCATTGTGTATTAATGTAATATTATTGATTTTTTTGAATATGTATTTTAAAATGATTATTAATACATTCTATTTATATGTATAAAAGTAAATATAATTAAATAATACCTTTAAATTCATTAAGAATAATTATATCACTAGGATGTTCCATTAACTATTGTTACATTGTATCATAGAAAAGGTTTCTTTATATGGTGATATAATAAATTAATCTCGGAAAATAATATCAAAAGATAACCATATACCATTTTAGAAATGGTAAACTATATGTCGGTTCCAAAATATCAGGATATAAAACAATATAATTTCATAGATTTTGTAAAATAATCATATAAATAATCCAACCTCATAATGTGTCTCTAAATCATCACATAGAAAACATGTGAATACCTTTATCATATATAATAAAAACACGTGGTAATAACCCAATTTTAAACAAGATACCTTATTTATTACATTATTAAAACACAGATTATTGGATATATTCCTTAAATATAAAATCAATTTTAACACAATCTATGATAGTATAATTTTTTTAAACAATTCATTAATCAGTTTTTAGGATGATTGCATTATCCAATTTTCATTATTGATTCCAATCATCTATTTTCCAAAAAAAATCATTATCTAAATATCAGGATCAAATTAATGGTTCCCAATAATGTTTTTACAAGATGTTCATCATTCCACTAAATAAAATTTTCATTTACAATTCAATAGATGCTTTCATATATTTTAAGAAACATTTATAAAAATAAAATATTTTTAAATTTCATAATTATTTCAATGAGAATTACATAAATAAAAAAACTAGAATATATTTAATGGATCTAAAAAAAATTATATTAATTATTCCACCTATTCTATGATAATTTTTTATGTTTAACCATGATCTAATAGATTATTATAGTCTATATTTTATTTAATTTTGGTGAATTTTTTTGAATAATTTCCCATTTTTGTATAGTTGAAACCCTGAAAATTGGGAAAAAAATTAATTCCCTTTCAATAATGTGTATGACGTCTGTTTTTTACCATAATTTATGAGTGCTCATTTTGATGTTATGCATCTGCTGTGGTGTTTATTCCAACACATATCAAATGTTTGAAAATCATTATTTATATTCGTCAATTTATCATTATTTGCCTATATGATTCAATTACTCTATCTCATTCATTTGATTCTATAATAAACACCTAGATAAATTTTAAATGGACAAAAAGTTGTTGTATATGTGTTTATTACGGTCATAAAGTAATAACCGACAATAGAAAAAGTAAGTGACTAGTTAACTCCCTAAAAGGGAATGATGTTCTTTCCATGTTTTTTATTGAATTTTTTAAATGTGGGGCATATGTTGATTATAAAAATAGATTTCATATGAGTAAGGTTGAAGAATTTGATCTTCAATACTATAAAAATATTCTTCTAGAAAAACATAATACAATTATAATTAATGATGTTAAAACTGAATATAACATATAGTAGGTATGGAATATTTTCATATCTCATGTTTCTGTATTCATTTATGTTAAATCCAGATTCATATTTTTTATTGTAGGAATGACTTATTAAAGAATTATTTTTAAAATTCTGGTTAATGGAACAAACATATTGCTGAATGATAAATAGCCTTTCACCTAAGAGATTTTAGATTTATGTTTGTTCTATAGATTATAAAATGTTTATAATTTTTAATCCTATTTTAGTGATGTGATTACATTGAGATGCTATTTCTAGTATGTTTTACAAATAATATTTTTATGTTAATATTTCATTTTTTTAAGAATTATATTTTCTTATGTAAACATAATTAAAAAGGTATAAAAAAACTACTGGGTTTATATGATATTTTATTTTGAGGTAATTATTGGGTTCAAAATGAATGGAATGAGATAAAATTTGAGGGTAAAATGTGTTATGGTTATTATTTAGTATTTTTTAATATTCTAGTAATTTTATAAAATTATATATTTTTTCGAAAAAGACATCCCACCGGAGGGGTGACAACCCATCGTTTTGGAAAATGCTATGGAAATCAATCCCCCAATTTAAGTGCAATAATGATTTGATGCCTACCATTGGACTAGTTGGATTCCATGTCTAGTGTGACATATCATTTTAGTTAAATGAGCTTATGTAATAAGAATAAGATGATTTTGGGAACTTATCTACTATTAAATGGACATCTTTAGTACATAATTTTTTTTTGGAAATTGAGTGGTAAATGTTATTTGGGAAATTTCTCACCATTTTAGAACTTTGTATGAATAATGTTAATTGAATACTATGTGATTTTAATTATATAGTAATGGGTAATTTACATTTTAGAAGAATAAATGATTTTTTTAGGAAATTTGAATATTTTTTTATGTATAGAAACTATTAATCATCCATAAAGAACATGGGATTAGGATAAATACATTTTTTGTATAATAAGTTAATAGTTGTTGATGTTATTTGTAACTAATTATAAAAATTAATCCTGAAATACTATGTGATCAAATTCTTCAGAATCATGGGTATCAATGTTAATTTTAATTATTTTAATCAATTTTATGGATTATTATTTTTTGAATGGTCTATGATGATATTTGGGAATAAAAATTGAGTTTTGGAGATTAAAATTAGTCTTTTTTATTTTAATTTTTATATTATTTTTGATATTATATTAATTTATCCAATCATTCTTTTGGTTAATGTTTTAAGAGAATATGAATAAATAGGTAATATTTTCATTATTATGTGAATCAATATAAGTTCATTATAAAGATTTACATGTTAAAAATTCAACACAAATACTTATTATTTAGGGAAAAAGATGTGTTTGTGGTATTATTTGATTAGTTGATGAAACTATACTTTTAACGTAAGAATATTTCCTTATGATCTTAGTCGAGGTAGTAAGTTAATTCCAAAACTCGTTGAAAATAATCATATGAAATTTCTATTTAATTTTCATACTTTTAAACCAATGAGTTCTTAACCCATTATAATTTTGTGGGTTTCTAATTATTAACATTATCTTAATCATGGTTTATATAACTCTTCATCAGAACATGATGGTAAATTATTATTCCATATCTATGTTCTCATACATTGAATCTTATTATGTTTTATCTTGGGTTACTTTTTTACTTAATATTACTTTAAATAAAGTGGAAGTTATACTGACTCATTTCCTTATGTGGGATTTCAATAAATTAATTTTGATAATTAAAACATCAGTTAACAAGAAAACTATTTAATATTGGGAGGTCATAATTTAGAAAAGGGGAAGGATGAAACATCCAGGTAAATATAGAGTTATAAATACTTATATATATATTAAAATTATTAATTAGATATTAATTTTTATTTAAATGGTCCACTTTTTCTGATAGCATACTATAAGTGTAACAACAATTTTCTCTGAAATCTTTTGTTTCACACAAGGCTAATATATAACGAAAAATAATACATTCTGAATATTATTTTTTAAAATGGTAGTTAACCCATAGACATTGTATTTGTGGGAATGAATATAACTATATATATATTATTTTTACACTTTTTTATTAAATGTGTTTACTTTATTCTATTAAATTTTAGAGGATTAAAATTAGAATAAATTCTATTATTAACATAAAAGTCATTAATATTTTTAAAAAGTAGTTTTACCACATTTTGAGGAGAAACGTTTTTAAATGTAGTTATTATCACTATTATATGTTATTTTTGAAAATATAAATTTATCATTTATAATATATTCATGAAAATTCACGTTGGTTGATTTTCTATTATTTTATTGAAAAAATTAATTTTTTATAAATAGCGAAAAAATACAGAATTTTAATTCAAAACTACCTTTTTGACTAATTTAATTATATTGTATTATTATAAATTTATGTGTTTGAAATTTTTTATTTAATAATGTCTTTATAATTTAATCTAATGTCTTCCATTGGATGTAATTTCCCATTTAAATTATATATAAGAACCTGAAAATTGTTTGATGGTTTATTTTAAAAAAACATATTTCCTCAATCCGACAAAAATATTATCCTTAAATTAATATTATTCACTTTTGTGAATTTAATTTTTAAAAGTTGACATACATGTCTATAATATGTATAAAAATATGATCTAATAGGATCAATATAATTTGTCATGAATAACAACATTACTATTATATTTAACAAAGTTAAAGGTAAATAGAGTAATTATAGGTAAAAATAAAATTATAACAATATAAAAACACACAAACACATTTTATAGTATTATTGGATGAGTTATGGATGACCAAGTAAATCCTTGGGTTGAAATTTTGGCTTTTGGAAGTCACATGTGTTAAATTATGACATTGATAACATTTAATTTAAAGGAACAATTTGAAAATAATGTCTCTTCTTACTAAATCGATTTGAATATGGTGTAATATAACTGATAACATCAACAATAAAAATTAATTATAAGGATAAAAATATTACCTAAAAATGGTGATTTATTTATTAATTTCTTGAAAATTTTATGAAATTTAATTATGACATAATCATCAGACAATAATATATTTATTAATTAAAGAATCAAATAACTGATATTAAAAATATCAAAATAAATAATATATGACATAATTTATTCCATCCAATAATTATATAGAGTAATATGATATTTTATAAGTATATTAAACTATAATTTAGAAGTTATCTTCGTTTTTGGATTTTATTTAAATTCAAGGAAATGAATAGTGTTAAAATTTCATAATTGTTATTTTGTAAAAAAACAAATTATTAAATTATTAAAAAATCATAAAAAATATTTTAAAAACATATTGTGACCTTGATAAGGTATAAAAGATCATAATGTTTAAAATTATGGAAAATTCGACCCATATAAGTAAAATTTATAGCCTTTTATTATTTAAAATGTTCTTACCCCAAATAAATTTAAAAGAGATAAATTAAATATAAACCAATTATATAAGGTTTAAGATAAAATTAATTATTGTAAAAAAATTATTGGATTAGTGGACTTATAATAATAGATATCTAATCATTGAGATACCTCATTTTGGATTTATTTGGAATAAAATTATTATTATTTTAATATTTTTAAAACATTTTGGTTGCTCATCACATGTCCAATTAAATGGAACCAAATCTTATCTAATATTAAAAATTCATGAAAAAATGGATCATAAATGATATTTACAATCCCAAAACTATAATCCCTACGAACATTCTTGATTACTGTTTTTTGGATGAACACCCTCCTTATAGGTGTTAAGGTGTTCTTCAATGGTGATAAAACGAAGAAGATGTATTATGTTTTTTTAGTGTATCTATTTTATTTAATCTCCCACTTCTATTAAATCATAATATAATAAAATTAAATAATAAAAATATTATCCTCAATATAATTATATTTTATTAATTTAATATCATCACAAAATTACATCTCAAATTTCACTATATGTGAAATGATCTTTCGTTTTTCTGTATGGAAGACTACTGCCTCGTGAACTGATAATGTTTGTTTTTCTTTCTCTTCTGTCAAGACTGGTCATAATGATAGAATCATTTTCTATTAAATGATAATATTAAAATATTTATCTTTTTAAAATAACAATATTTCAATTATGTTCTATCCTTCCATCCACATAAAAATGATAGTGTCCTTCTAGCGTATATGTGAAATATCACATCCACGAAGCGATGTGATTCGTTTTTTTTTTCACCACATAAATTGTATGATATATATGATAATTTTTAAAATATTACTATTATTTTAATAATATTATGATAATTATAAAAATATGAAATAGAAATTAAATTATTTTCAAAATTATCAATAAAAAATGGAAAACATTTCACATGCGTATGTGCTGCCTAATGTCTCAATGAATATAAAAATGTAAATTTTTCATAAAAATAAATAATGTTTTCATTAAAAATTTATGACTATTTTATTAAAGATATTATTATTTCTTTAATACTATTCTATATAGTATAAACGGATAGTCACATGGACAATTTACATCAAAACAAGATTATTTTTCACTCAACTATGAAATATCAACAAAACATCTGATAAGAACATAAATAATTATATAAGTTTTATAAAATTGTAATAATTGATTAAAAAAGGAATAATAAACTTGAAAAATGATCTCAAGAAATTATAAATTTTCCTAAGATTATTATTCATAAATATAGTGGTATTATTTGAAGATTTGGACTCAAGGAAAGGTATTTCATATCAATCTCCTTTCATTGAGCCATTTATTGATAATAAGAACTTTTTTTCTTATAATAGGTGTATATAAAGCCATCTGAAATTTAATACGCATAATTTATCTATAGTAAATTTATTTAATATTTTGTGAAATGTATTAATTCATGGAGATTAATATTTAAATATTCACTGTGGTATGGGAAACATTGAACCCTTAAAGATTTAATAATCAAACATTTTGTTTCATAACATTAATATTTATTTATATGTACATGAAAGGATTATACATGATATTTAATTATATATTTTAATTTAATTCAAAGGCTTTCAAATGTAATCTTTTTCTATGATATGTTTTCTAAATAATGAAATGAAATTTTTTAACGTATGCAATAATAATGACTTTTCCACTGTACTGACCATTATTTTATATTTGGAATCCTTTATAATCATTAATGCTATTAGATATATGATAAATAATATAATCTATTTTTAGTTATTTGTAACTGAAAATTGTTTTGAAAACCGATTCATATTATTAGTATATTGATATGTTTTCTTTTGATTTCAATATGGAAATGTTATTTTTCATTTGAGCGCATTTTATATGTTTTGATTATGTTACGGTTCTTAGGAATTACTTATGTATGTAGTTGGTTCCATGATAAACCATTGGACGGTGAGCACATGATAGCTCTATAATACATTGGCTAATGAGATAGAGTTTAATAGCTAGGTTTATCTATAAATATTTAAGGAATAATGTAACACCCCGAGATTTTATGAAAAATATTATTTTAATTTCATTAATGTATTATGTTGTATTCTACACCAAGATTACTCTGCGCTATACGCAACACCGTATTAGCTTGCAGTATACGCAACACTATTCTTGGACCGTGTTACACATAATTTTGATAATAGTTATTCTACGCAACATTGAGTATATATATATATATATATATATATATATATTAAATGTATAAATGAAATATGGTGGGATTCTGTTATATGAAACAACGAAGGATTCTTTCACAACACGCAACCCTGACTTGGCTTGCATTACACGCAATCGCGACCTTCCTCGATAGCGTGTGTTGTAGGCAATACCGTGTTTTAATAAACAATGTTATATTATTATAATATTGTCATGAACTAGCCGTTATGAATAGTATTAACTAAATTTTTAATTTTATAACATTATTATTCATCTTACACATTTCTAGAACATGGTATAAGAACAAAATAAATTTTTCGGGAAAAATAAGTATTTTTCAAAAAATGCAGTTTTGCCGCCTTTGGATGGCGCACCCACTTTAAATCTGGTTTTTGACATGTTTATATGTTCAATTTGACAAAATAATATTCTTATTTTGAATCAGGATATAAAAATTTACATTAGATAAAGTTTTGATATTTTTCCGATAACTTTCATATTTTAATGAATAGTAAAAACACGCTATATTTTAATTAAAAACAAATTTTTGCATCGTAATATCTTATGTGGTTAAATTATAATATTGAATAGTTTTAAAGTATAAATAGAATATATTTTTACCATTTAATATAATTTATGTCATTATCATTTATTTTACCTTGAATTCGTAGGTTAAATCAATTCAATCTTTTGCAATGTTTTAAAGAAAAACCCGTTTTCTTTCGACAACGGGATTAATTATAATTTAATTTCTGCATCTTTTGTGTATTGAATTTGGAAAAAAGGATTACATATTTGGAATCAGTGGGTCCAAATTATGTTAATAAGCTACTTTTTATTTTTGGGAATTATGAATAGTAACTACGATAAATTTTATTTACCATAGTTAAAGGTAAATTGGGTAATTAAGGGTAAATATAATATTTTAAAATTACCCTAAAAAATGTCAAAATCCTATTGGATGACTAAAAGTCGACCCATATCACCTAAGTGTCGGATTAGAATCATTTAATGGACATTGTTCCATGAAAATAACTTAATTATTATTAAAACCAAAGAAAGTGACAACATGTCACTCTCTTAAATCTTATAAGTATATTAATTTTAATTTAGTGATAAACTTCATGAAACTTCGAACATGAATAGTCTCCAGAAATCTAATGAAATTATCTACATCATATAAATTTATTTATAATTTTTAGGGATTAAATAATTATCATTAATTATGAAACAATAGTGATGCAGAAATTGTTTATCTAGTGAAAAATCAAGAATAATGTTTTTTTTAAACTAATAGTGACCATAAAATGCACAAATACCTAACCAAAACTTATTGGCCATGTCAATTTAAACCATAATCATCCAATGGTCTAATATTTGACCATTTGGAGCCTTATAAAAGCAATTATGACCCTTATATTATTATATTTTAAATGATGCCAAAGTTGTCACCTTCATAATTTAATAAATATAACAATTTAAATATTGTGATTTTAAGATGATAAATTCGAGTAAATGTATTATTGTGAAAGTTAATATATTTATCTTCATCATAGGATTTTATTTTAAATTTTTATAAAACAAATTAGTATATTAAATAATTATACAAAAATGATGTAGTAATTATTTTATTAAGAGATAAACTAAATAAATGGTTTTAAAAATAATAAAATAAATATTATATGAACTATTTAATGTGATACACTAATTTTATAGATACACATGAACGTTTATTAATATAATAAATCTTTTAGTTCGAACATATCTTCTGTATATATTTTATTTAAATTCAAATAAATGAATAGTGTCAAAATTGACACTATTGTTATTTTACAAAAATAACATATTATAAAATTGTTTAAAAATCACAAAAATATTTAAAAATTATAAATTTATATTTATATGGTCTATAATGTTATAAATTAAACAATTATGGAAAATTCACAACAAATAAGTAATTATTTGTTCTAATTTAAAATTTAGAATTTTATTACCACAAATAAACTTAAATAGATTAAATAAGGATAAATCAAAATGATAAGGTTTAAAATAAGATCCAAACATGTCTAAATTTGATTGGTTGATGATATTACAACCCTATCTCATCTAATCTTCGAATATGAGTCATTTTTTGAGGTTTTTAAGTGGGGTTAGATTTATTATAAATTAATATTTTTTAAGAATTCCTAAGGTGCCCCTCTCCTCCCTTATAAAAGGACACCTCCTCCCCCTCCTCCTCACACCAATTTGAGCACTCAAGCTCGGCCAACCCCTGCCAAAATATCTTCTCCACTTCCCTAGAATCATACTAGAGGTTCTGGTCTTCCTCAAAGACCAATTTTAGTGCCCTAAGAGGAGGTCTCAAAGAGGCGTTTCAAAGAAGAGGTAATTACCGTTACCAATTCTCTCATCTTTATTTCTTCTTCCACTTCTTCTTCTTAGGTTGTTTCATTATGAAGTAATAAAATAAGTATCACTAATATACTGATATGTTATTATAAGTATGAAAAAACCTTATTTCACCATCTATCCATCCTACGGAAAAAGAAATCACTGCGCGTGCGTACGTACGGAATACCGTCTCCACGCCGTGGTGTAATCTATTTTCCACCACCACCTTACATGGATGGGTATAATGGTGTAAAGAATAACTATGCATAGATATTACAACATCATATTGATTCTGATATATTGTATAATCCACTCCAATTCAATTCAATATTTATAGAAATGATATCATCGCTCGTGCGTACGTACGGACTACCGTCTCCACGACGCGATGAGATTCATTCTCCATATTAACCATTTAAGAATGATTATAAAGTATATATAAGAAATAATAATGAAATATATGACATTATAAAGCTACTGGATTTATGTATATATATACATATGTATGTCATCTACTTACTTCCATTTCAAGACAATAAGGAAAGGAAAACAACGTTCATGCGTACGTACGGACTACCGTCTCCACGAACGGTGTTTTTCATTTTATTTATCTACCTATTATATATATATATATATAGTGAATATATATGATATATAAATCATATTTTATATTCTGGAAGTATGTAAATCATGATATAAGTAATAATGATGTCAAGAACAACAAGTCAAAACACCTACGATAAATGAAACGATTTTACCCAAAACGCTTCTTTAACATGGAATTTACAAAAGAACGGGTAATATAATGTCATAAGTGAACAATATATGATATCATAACAATGAATATGATTCTTTAATAAGTCAATAACATGATTTAAATCATTATACAGGAGGTTTGGACACTTACAAAGCAAGTCGGACCTAAGGTAAGGGAAATATCACAATCTCATTTTTATCCGAGATTGTTTATACTTTGGTATTTACTGGGGTGTATTTTATCATCCACATCCATGTTTTCTCAATATGTTATATTATTTCCATCCACCTACAATTGTTTAAATCCAATTTTACCCTTTGGTGAGTTTTTAGTAAAAGATATGAAAGGAATCTTTTGTCGTTTTTCATACGAGGTACTTTTTGACTTTTCCGACAAAAGTATGAAGAATGTTTTTTTTAACTTATACGACATGAATGGATTTTTAAAACATTATTTCCAAGAAGCTTCCTTTACAAGTTTTCAAATCTATTTTTAATCAACTTCTTTTATTTTAAAGTTGTATGACATATTATGAAAGGAAAAATGTTTTTTTGAAGAAGAAAGGATATTTTCCTCAAGAATGGAGTTCAAGTGTTTATCAAAATTATTTTCCATCTAAGATAATAAAGGGTTCTGTTTTTTTATCCCTATTATTACATTGATTTGATCATGTTGTGATGGAATTATTTTTATGAATTCCTTTATCTTATATGAATTGATTTATGATGTCATGTTGTTTAAGAATCCCATTTTTATTAAATGGGTTACGCTATGATGTATGTTTTATGATTATGTGGCACACATAAGAAAGGATTCATTATGAGATGGGTGGGACCTATATCTCCCTCCAATGCATTGGGTAAAGATTTTATATCTCATGAGATAGACATGGCTGGAATGGTAGGTTATACCGGTTCAGTGAAACAGGACTGAAACGAGGGTTACTCGATTCAGAAAGGGACTTTGTCCACTAAGATAATCTTTGCAATGAGTCATGACTAACAAGAAATGATTCTCTATGATTATGTGTGAATGCCACAAAGTTTCATGTTTTATGTTATTATTATTGTGATTACATTTCACTACTATGATTTATCCCATGTTATGAAATTATGCTCTCTTTTGCAGGTTAAGATTTCCAAAAGTTATGTTCTTATGAATATGATGTGATTGATTTTTCTTTTGTTTACCCTTACTGAGCATTTGAGCTCACCCTTTTATGTTTTCTTTTCCCCATGATATAAAGAAAGGTTTTAGGTAAAAAAAAAGGGTAGATCTTTATGAGAGATATTGAAGATCTTTCACCATGATTAGAAGATTATAGTCCGAGTTTCCAAAGACACTAAACTATTACGGTCCTTGTGTGTGTGTTTTTGTAATGTACTAAGTATTCCGCAAAAGTAATGTAATGTCAATGTACGTCAAGCTTCGGGTCTCTACAGTTGGTGTCAGAGGAAAGGTTTAGTCAACCTTTGGAAATTAGGATGCGAGAACTTTAGTGAGATCCCTAGAGATATTTATAAGGTATGTCTAGGGATGTCCCTAAGGATAAGTATACATATAGGATATAGTCCTAGAACTACGGTAACGATCTTAGAATTTAACCTAAGATGTTAGATATTGAGGGTACTCCCCCTTTACTATGTTCTTTTCTCTAGCATGATTTTTGCCTCTCAACGAATTGTTTTTGTGTTTTAGTTAATGGAGGTAACCAGACGGAATCCGGTTAACATTGAATCCAATGGACAAATTGGTGACTATAAGCAACAAAATTATGTAATGCCTAGAGAGAAAGATATTGTGATTATGCCGAATCAGTCATAGCGATATATTAACAAGGTGAAATTTAGTGGTATACCTAATTCATCAAAGAAGAGGAAGATAGACTATTATTCATGTTCGCATGTTGAGCAGCATAAAGAAAGGAAGATTGAGATTTCTATAGAAGGGAAGAAGAACCTTGAAGAATACCTCAAATGGAGGGACCGATGTTATTTGTGTGGAGATAAGGGTCATAGAGTGACAGACTGTTATGGATTTCAATGTATTATTTGTGGAGAACATGGGCATTACCCAACTCAATGCCCTGACCTAAAAATTTACTTCTAAATCATGGAAGGACTTATTCCAGGACAATAATTGAAGAGGATGGATTGAAGTGTTTATGTATTGGTATTCAAGAATAATGTTGTTGAGGTACTTTTATTGTTTGTTATAATATTTTTGTATTATTGTGGTTTTCAATAATTTTAAGGTACTTGTAACCATGAAAAGTGATTCAAATATTTTGGAAAGCAGATGATATGCGCATAATGAAGGGATAAGGAGAAAATGAAATGTTTGACAGTATTCATGAGCTCATGATTGATATAAGGACTAAGTGATATCATGGTTTGAGTATATAGAATTTTGAGGATTTTGGTATGTGGAAAGTGTTAAATTTTAACTGCATTCATGTTTTCACTAAGGTATTCAAGTGAATACATGATTAAGGACTTTGAATGTTTGGAATGTGACCAACAAAACATATCTTATGATATATGGGGATCGACGATGGTGTTAAATCTTTGGTAATCGTTTTCACTATGTTATGAGAGTGGACTGCAGTATTATGGATAAGCCTAAAGATTGGAATGGATTATGTATAACATAAGTTAGTATTGTTTAATGATAAAACTTTTTTTTGATATTATTGATGGGATGTTATAGTAATATAGTTTTAGAAAAAGGACAACCTGCAGGACGGGCGACAGCCCATCGCGTCGGACAAGGCTGTGGGAATCGAATCCACAACCGAAGTGCGACTGGCCTTTATCGCCTACCATTGACCTACAGGAAGTCCCTGTTTAGAAGAAACTAGTTTTATTATATTAAGCAGTATGATATATGAAGTATAAGTCCATTTTAGGAACCATATATGATTATTCTCACTATAGATCGACTTATGTATATAATGTTTGCTAACCTTTTGTTCGAGACAGATGGAATGACCCGTCATTCTATCACATGATCTGCTAACACTTCACGAATAACAAATTCAACTTCATTTATATAAGAGATGAAGTGGAAATTGTTCAAGGCACGAACAATAGTGATATTGTACCAAAATAAAGTAAGTATTTATTCTAATTCAAATTCTTCAACTTTAGGGAAATGATCTTGAAAACCAAAAATGTTTTCCTAGTGCCCTTATATCTGATGAATCAGATGGTACCTTAGATCGTCACAAATTTATGGCTTTGTGATTGTTGGCTTTTCCATAGCCATGTTCTCTACCACTCTCCATCAGAACATGATGGTTAGATTTCTCTTCCATATCCATATTTTCACCTATGTGGAAACCCAGTGATTAGTTTATTTGGGTAACCGTTACGTTTCATACTTTTGTTTTTAAAGATTGGTTTTGGTATTCCTTTTTACGATGTGGGTTTCTATCAAAGAAACTTTCAAATAGTAAACCATTTATAACCCCGACGAATTTCGAGGGCGAAATTCATTTTAAGGGGGGTAGAATGTAACACCCCGAGATTTTATGAAAAATATTATTTTAATTTCATTAATGTATTATGTTGTATTCTACACCAAGATTACCCTGCGCTATACGCAACACCGTATTAGCTTGCAGTATACGCAACACTATTCTTGGACCGTGTTACACATAATTTTGATAATAGTTATTCTACGCAACATTGAGTATATATATATATATATATATTAAATGTATAAATGAAATATGGTGGGATTCTGTTATACGAAACAACGAAGGATTCTTTCACAACACGCAACCCTGACTTGGCTTGCATTACACGCAATCGCGACCTTCCTCGATAGCGTGTGTTGTACGCAATACCGTGTTTTAATAAACAATGTTATATTATTATAATATTGTCATGAACTAGCCGTTATGAATAGTATTAACTAAATTTTGAATTTTATAACATTATTATTCATCTTACACATTTCTAGAACATGGTATAAGAACAAAATAAATTTTTCGGGAAAAATAAGTATTTTTCAAAAAATGCAGTTTTGCCGCCTTTGGATGGTGCACCCACTTTAAATCTGGTTTTTGACATGTTTATATGTTCAATTTGACAAAATAATATTCTTATTTTGAATCAGGATATAAAAATTTACATTAGATAAAGTTTTGATATTTTTCCGATAACTTTCATATTTTAATGAATAGTAAAAACATGCTATATTTTAATTAAAAACAACTTTTTGCATCGTAATATCTTATGTGGATAACTTATAAAATTGAATGGTTTTAAAGTATAAATAGAATATATTTTTACCATTTAATATAATTTATGTCATTAGCATTTATTTTACCTTGAATTCGTAGGTTAAATCAATTCAATCTTTTGCAATGTTTTAAAGAAAAACCCGTTTTCTTTCGACAATGGGATTAATTTTAATTTAATTTCGCATCTTTTGTGTATTGAATTTGGAAAAAATGATTACATATTTGGAATCAGTGGGTCCAAATTATGTTAATAAGCTACTTTTTATTTTTGGGAATTATGAATAGTAACTACGGTAAATTTTATTTACCACAGTTAAAGGTAAATCGGGTAATTAAGGGTAAATATAATATTTTAAAATTACCCTAAAAAATGTCAAAATCCTATTGGATGACTAAAAATCGACCCATATCAACTAAGGGTCGGATTAGAATCATTTAATGGACATTTGTCCATGAAAATAACTTAATTATTATTAAAACCAAAGAAAGTGACAACATGTCACTCTCTTAAATCTTATAAGTATATTAATTTTAATTTAGTGATAAACTTCATGAAACTTAAAACATGAATAGTCTCCAGAAATCTAATGAAATTATCTACATCATATAAATTTATTTATAATTTTTAGGGATTAAATAATTATCATTAATTATGAAACAATAGTGATGCAGAAATTGTTTATCTAGTGAAAAATCAAGAATAATGTTTTTTTAAACTAATAGTGACCATAAAATGCACAAATACCTAACCAAAACTTATTGGCCATGTCAATGTAAACCATAATCATCCAATGGTCGAATAGTTGACCATTTGGAGCCTTATAAAAGCGATTATGACCCTTATATTATTATATTTTAAATGATGCCAAAGTTGTCACCTTCATAATTTAATAAATATAACAATTTAAATATTGTGATTTTAAGATGATAAATTCGAGTAAAAGTATTATTGTGAAAGTTAATATATTTATCTTCATCATAGGATTTTATTTTAAATTTTTATACAACAAATTAGTATATTAAATAATTATACAAAAATGATGTAGTAATTATTTTATTAAGAGATAAACTAAATAAATGGTTTTAAAAATAATAAAATAAATATTATATGAACTATTTAATGTGATACACTAATTTTATAGATACATATGAACGTTTATTAATATATTAAATCTTTTATTTCGAACATATCTTCTGTATATATTTTATTTAAATTCAAATAAATGAATAGTGTCAAAATTGACACTATTGTTATTTTACAAAAATAACATATTATAAAATTGTTTAAAAATCACAAAAATATTTAAAAATTATAAATTTATATTTATATGGTCTATAATGTTATAAAGTAAACAATTATGGAAAATTCACAACAAATAAGTAATTATTTGTTATAATTTAAAATTTAGAATTTTATTACCACAAATAAACTTAAATAGATTAAATAAGGATAAATCAAAATGATAAGGTTTAAAATAAGATCCAAAAATGTCTAAATTTGATTGGTTGATGATATTACAACCCTATCTCATCTAATCTTTGAATATGAGTCATTTTTGGAGATTTTTAAGTGGGGTTAGATTTATTATAAATTAATATTTTTTGAGAATTCCTAAAGTGCCCCTCTCCTCCCTTATAAAAGGACACCTCCTCCCCCTCCTCCTCACACCAATTTGAGCACTCAAGCTCGGCCAACCCCTGCCAAAATCTCTTCTCCACTTCCCTAGAAACATACTAGAGGTTCTGGTCTTCCTCAAAGACCAATTTTAGTGCCCTAAGAGGAGGTCTCAAAGAGGCGTTTCAAAGAAGAGGTAATTACCGTTACCAATTCTTTCATCTTTATTTCTTCTTCCACTTCTTCTTCATAGGTTGTTTCATTATGAAGTAATAATATCAGTATCACTCATATACTGATATGTTATTATAAGTATGAAACAACCTTATTTCACCATCTATCCATCCTACGGAAAAAGAAATCACCGCGCGTGCGTACGTACGGAATACCGTCTCCACGCCGTGGTGTAATCTATTTTCCACCACCACCTTACATGGATGGGTATAATGGTGTAAAGAATAACTATACATAGTTATTACAACATCATATTGATTCTGATATATTGTATAATCCACTCCAATTCAATTCAATATTTATAGAAATGATATCATCGCTCGTGCATACGTACGGACTACCGTCTCCACGACGCGATGAGATTCATTCTCCATATTAACCATTTAAGAATGATTATAATGTATATATAAGAAATAATAATGAAATATATGACATTATAAAGCTACTGGATTTATGTATATATATACATATGTATGTCATCTACTTACTTCCATTTCAAGACAATAAGGAAAGGAAAACAACGTTCATGCGTACGTACGGACTACCGTCTCCATGAACGATGTTTTTCATTTTATTTATCTACCTATTATATATATATATATATACTGAATATATATGATATATAAATCATATTTTATATTCTGGAAGTATGTAAATCATGATATAAGTAATAATGATGTCAAGAACAACAAGTCAAAACACCTACGATAAATGAAACGATTTTACCCAAAACGCTTCTTTAACATGGAATTTACAAAAGAACGGGTAATATAATGTCATAAGTGAACCATATATGATATCATAACAATGAATATGATTCTGTAATAAGTCAATAACATGATTTAAATCATTATACATGAGGTTTGGACACTTACAAAGCAAGTCGGACCTAAGGTAAGGGAAATATCACAATCTCATTTTTATCCGAGATTGTTTATACTTTGGTATTTACTGGGGTGTATTTTATCATCCACATCCATGTTTTCTCAATATGTAATATTATTTCCATCCACCTACAATTATTTAAATCCAATTTTACCCTTTGGTGAGTTTTTAGTAAAAGATATGAAAGGAATCTTTTGTCGTTTTTCATACGAGGTACTTTTTGACTTTTCCGACAAAAGTATGAAGAATATTTTTTTTAACTTATACGACATGAATGGATTTTTAAAACATTATTTCCAAGAAGCTTCCTTTACAAGTTTTCAAATTTATTTTTAATCAACTTCTTTTATTTTAAAGTTGTATGACATATTATGAAAGGAAAAATGTTTTTTTTAAGAAGAAAGGATATTTTCCACAAGAATGGAGTTCAAGTGTTTATCAAAATTATTTTCCATCTAAGATAATAAAGGGTTCTGTTTTTTTATCCCTATTATTACATTGATTTGATCATGTTGTGATGGAATTATTTTTATGAATTCCTTTATCTTATATGAATTTATTTATGATGTCATGTTGTTTAAGAATCCCATTTTTATTACATGGGTTACGCTATGATGTATGTTTTATGATTATGTGGCACACATAAGAAAGGATTCATTATGAGATGGGTGGGACCTATATCTCCCTCCAATGCATTGGGTAATGATTTTATATCTCATGAGATAGACATGGCGGGAATGGTAGGTTATACCGGTTCAGTGAAACAGGACTGAAACGAGGGTTACTCGATTCAGAAAGAGACTTTGTCCACTAAGATAGTCTTGGCAATGAGTCATGACTAACAAGAAATGATTCTCTATGATTATGTGTGAATTCCACAAAGTTTCATGTTTTAAGTTATGATTATTGTGATTACATTTCACTACTATGATTTATCCCATGTTATGAAATTATGCTCTCTTTTGCAGGTTAAGATTTCCAAAAGTTATGTTCTTATGAATATGATGTGATTGATTTTTCTTTTGTTTACCCTTACTGAGCATTTGAGCTCACCCTTTTATGTTTTTTTCCCCAGGATATAAAGAAAGGTTTTAGGTAAAAAAAAGGGAAGATCTTTATGAGAGATATTGAAGATCTTTCACCACGATTAGAAGATTATAGTCCGAGTTTCCAAAGACACTAAACTATTACGGTCCTTGTGTGTGTGTTTTTGTAATGTACTAAGTATTCCGCAAAAGTAATGTAATGTCAATGTACGTCAAGCTTCAGGTCTCTACAAATAAACTTTGAGGGGTATTTCAAATATATACATAATGGTTATTCTATGTTTATTTATAAAAGCTAAATGTATCTATAATATAGATTATACAAGTTACCTTTATAATTTTTTATTTCTATGAGGATTTTTTGGAATATTACTATTTCACGAGGTATGCTAAAGCATTTATGTTTTTGGGGTGAAATATATGAATTTTTGAAAATATTTTTATGGGGTTAAAATATTCATGGACTAATAGTTTCATTCTGTATATTATATACCTCAATTATACTTTTTTTCTCATACGGTGTTTTTAAAATGTTTTTTATAGGGTATAAGCATGTGTATGATGAAGAAATAAATCTGTATGATAGTTATGAATATTTTATCAAGAAAATGAAATCATGTTTTATATTAAGTATTTTTATAATGTGAAAAAATGGATAGGGAGAAGAAGTGTAAAAATTGTAATATTTGAGATGTTAGTTTTTATTTATGGCCTAATTATCTAATACTATATACCTGAAATGATCCTCAATGTGAAATAATGTAAATTCCTTATTAAAACTCAAGATTATGTAATGTATAAGGTTGGGGCCTTTTAATTGAAGGCATTTTTGAGATGTATTTGAGTTGTTTATAGAATGTTATGAGAATAAAAATAATAAATTGGTGATGATTCCAAAGAATATATGATTCATTGAATATAAATGTATTGGATGAAATTTATTTTTCCTGATCATTTTCTTAATTTTGAGTAATTATTTAATCTCTTATGAATGTAAGGAAATATCGTTTGTTGATATATTTCTATTTCATAAATATTATTCTGTCCTTTGGATTTACTTCTATCAATTTATAACTAATCCCTTACTCTATGAAATGAATATTCACAAATGAATTTTTATCCCTAAAATATTAAAATCATCTTTTAAGAGATCTTATAATCCACAAAATAGTGACAAGTCATGCAGTCTGTCCCTAACTCTTTTTCAAATACAATATGGTTAGAAAATGTTATTTTAAATAAATATATAAAACTTGAAATTAATAAAATTTATTAATCATTAACTATTCCCTTTTCATATAATTTAATAAATGAAATATTAACTAGGATATTTCATATTACAAAGGAGTGCACTAAACCCTTATCATCCACCAGTCATTGGATCTAGACCTATGTCTTTTCATGATATGTTTGGTTTTCTAATAACATATGGGTTTACATTGTTCAAAATCATGTTAATATAATTCTTATAATGTTCTGAAAAAATAAGATGTACATCTATGAATTAAATATAATCATTAAATAAACATCTTAATAATATTTTCAATATAATTTCTTTTTAAAATGGCTAGTAATCTTATTTTACTATTATTAAAATTTCATTAATGACCATATTTACCATAATATTCATCAATATTCTTAAACTCATATAAATAATATTTAATGGATTTTTTTTTCCAAATAACTTCTCCACAAAAACATAATCTATACGAGTGGGTTTTATTTTAACAAACTTATCACAAAACATCATTAATCTTCTTATTCCCCATCACATAAAAACTACAATGTGGTCTTTATGAATTTGGACATATGATCAATATTATAATCATAAACCCACAATGATATTCATAAATAAAAATTTGATGTTTATTTATTAACATAATCCTTTAATGTTGTATGATTCTTATAACTAAGATACCAGTGGTAAAACAATTCTATAATTTTATTATTTTATACAATTAATTCATTTTATTTTTTTCAAAATAGGTATTTCCTCGAACTAATGTTGATCCTAGGTCATTGGTTTTAATTTTCTATTCAAATAATTTATAATCATTCTTAAATTAAATTTTAATTCTCTTTGAAATATACATGAATATTGTTAAAAAAGGTGCATAATAAGACATGTTTTTATATACTCGGTAAAACTTGAGTAATGCTTGGATTTACCATTTTAGGGGTATTATCTCTAGGTAGAACTGTGCCTGAAAAAAACAACATTTATTATCCAAATAGGTATGTATTGAATGGAAAAACCCACATTATCTGTACCTTAGTAAGACTTTAGGATGTTATTATATACTTACCCACAAATTATATCACAGGGAATGATTCCCTGATATTTTCATCTTAAATAATGTTCCCAACGTTTATAATAAATATATTATTATAAAAAATAAGGAAACCTAACCCATGTAGCTCGAGGCCAGTTTTGTACATTATTACTTTGAAAAAATATTCATGGAATTACGTCAAGAAGGACTATATAGTTTGTTAGTCCCGGGGAACTCAATACATGGTGGGGTCTTTCAATTCATGTGAATACAAAAATTAAAGCATTTATTGTTTCATAGTATATCATTATTCCCTCCTAAATATCATTTTATATGAAATAGAGAACACTTCATGCAATCCAAAAATGGAATAAAATAAGGGTTAGCATAAACAACCATTAAGGGTGAAGTATAATGAGATCTATCATCTATCAATAAGAATAATAAATAAGGAATGGTAATTAATTAAGAACAAATTCCATTTAAATAACATGGTAGGGGGAAATTAATATATAAACGTGAATTATTGAAACACATTCCATTTAAAAGATAATTTGAAAATGAAATTCTTCTTGAGATAATATCATAGAGAAAATCCCATGGATAATAATAATATCAGAAATGATAGATATTCATATTTATTAGTAGGCACATTTCTCATGAACATTATAACATTAAAATCAATAACTATCGTAATATGGTTTATAATACTATTATAAATACATTTCAAAAGATAGTTTAAATATTCTGGTTCCAAACATATATCATTTGTATCCAACTATATCTCATGAGACTACTGATGCATCGAGGGGATTACATCGATAGGTCCAAAACCTGTGTCATATATGTATAAAGAATTCCTATTATATAAAATAATTTGTTTAATTCATACATATTTTTTCTATTAAATATTATATTGAGTAAAGGATTCATATATATCTATATGTCTCCAGTTCATCCAATTACAATTACATTAAAAATCGTATGTCAAAATTGTATTTTTTTTTGAAATAGACATATCCTTGAGATATAATATGGATATTTAAGAGATATTTTAGTTTTAATGATTAAAATAATGTAATTATTTCAATGGAAAGCTAATTATTATAAATTTAAGATAGTAAATTAATGTTAATATTAACCTTAGAAAAAATAATCAAAAAACATTAAGAGGATGATTAAGGAAAATATCAAACAAATTTTTACATATTCAAGTGAGAATACTTTGTCATTTCAATTAATTAATAAAATAAAATAATATATATTTAAAAACATTCTAGCGGAAACTAACATTTTAATTTAAAAAAACAATATTAAAATCATTTTAGTTGAAAATAAATTTGAAAAACTGAAATTTATAATTTTCCCTTATAGTAATTACAATTGTAAAAAACATTTGAACTTATAAAATACACTAAAAAATAGTTTTCATCACGGTTGGAAATTATATTCATTTTTACATGTTAAAACTATAACACCCAATTTTTTATAAAAAATATCAATTTGTTTGATAGTGTATATTAAAAAATATACTATGTTCTCTTTCATTACATTGAAGGCATAGTTTTAACAAATAATAATATACTTTTACAATTATTATTTAATATGATAGTAATATTATAGCCATTTGAATGATGTATATGAATATGATTTATGAAATAATTAATGTATATATACAACAAATGATTATTATCTATCTATTTATTTTAAATAAAAGAACAATCATTTTATATAAAAATGATGTTTTCTAAAAAAAGATATTTTTTTATAAAAATGTAGTTTAATTCTTCTTGGTGAATATATCATAAAAATTAAATATTAAAAATATTATGAAATTTATACTACAAAATAAATAGAAATTTAAAAATCAGAATATAAAAAATTTATTAGGTTATATTTTATATTTTTCATAAAAGTTTCATTTTTAATTAATATTGATTAATTATGAATTCTAATTGAAATATTTTGTTTTCAATAAATAATTTATATTAATAAATTATATATTTAGTTTGTTTTAATGTCATAATAGATAAAATAATCATATAATATACGAATTTCTACCATTTTTTAAAATTTAATATTGAATTTATTTTAAAAAATTGTAATCTTTTGAACATTTACACTTTAAAAAACCTCTTTATGATCACATATGTGAGATTATTTTTAAATTAATTTATTCACTTCTGTGAATTGAATTTGGAAGAATTGATTTAAATATCATAATTTAGAGTGTCTAACAAGGTTATATTAATTTTTTTTCATGCTAATTTGTAATAAAAGATAAAATTACATACAATGATAAAGGTAAAAAAAAATTTACTTAGAGGTTAAACTAATAATATATTTGTTAAAATTATAATCTAGTCATTTCAAATGAAAATTTATGTACATATTTAGAACCTTATACCTTTATTCTTGGACATTATTTATTTTTTGGGGGAAGTTTTCTATTATAGTGTCCCATATAAATCCTAAAGTAAATAAAAATATAAAAAATTAAATTCTATGCCTTTGTTATTTTTAATGAATTGAGATAGGGAATTTTTTTAATATTTTAGATTTCCATTATTACTTTTAAAGAAAAATATATTTTTTCAGGATTATTTATTTTAAATACATATATATTTAATAATTTCATTAAATTCATAAGATACACCAATGTAACAATTATTTAGTTAATAATTTAGTAAAGAATGATACAAAAAAATTATAATTGGAGTAAATTGAATTAATGATTGATGTACATTAATTACTAGATGAATATATCATTAAAAATGGTTTCAAACTTAATATATTCAAATTTTATCATTCTCTTGATATTTTTAAATTCAAATTCAATTATTAATGTAAGAATTGGCATTAATTTTATATTATAATAATTGATATTTTATTAAATGTTTTATAATTACAAAAAAAATTATTCATAAAATTATTTTCAATATTTTAATAAATATTAAATATTACACTATTCATAGACAAATTTATATTTTATAGTAAAAATATTGAACCCTATATAGTGAAAATATTTTTTAGCGTGGATAGGGTTAATGTAGTGTTTAATCTTGTTATGAAAAATTGTTTCAAAATAAATTTCAATCACAGATTGTTTTTTTATTTTATAAATAAGATTGTATATTTAGAATTAGAATCTCTAAATAATAAATAAATCTTAAATTATTTTAGTCTTATTGAATTAGTTAACTGGTTAGATATTTTGTTACCTTAATAAAAAATATGTTAAATGAGTGCAAACATAGATGTTTTGGATTAAATTTTTATGTTATATTATTTATGGATTTTTTTGGCTTTACCAATAAAATAAACCATAAAATCCATTATTTTTCAATTTTGGAGCCACGTGAGGAAAGATAGACCTCCCAATATTGAATACAATTGTGTATTTCCTCGATTTCTACTCCACCTTAGATATAAATGGACACTCAAACAACTCACTTAATCACAAATATCAATACATTTTCCCAATATAACCCGAACTAAGTTACCTCAAAAAATCCCAATCATAATTCTCAATGTCTTTTCTAGGATGGAAATCTATCGTTTGAAGGAATTTGTGAAAGCCAATGTTGGATACCTAATGTAGCTGTAACGTTCTTCTAAAATATTTCTTATATTATTTAGTTATCAACATCCTTAAATTATTATTAGGAAAATCTTATATAATAACAAAAATATATTCCAATGTATCTTTAAAATGGTTATTGAATCATTGTTCATGTGTAGAGTAGATTACTGCCTCAAAAACCAAAGCCATTAATTTTCTAATTACCACCGTTAAAGGATGAAAATAATTAATGGTTTATAGATTATATAAAATATATACTTTTTTTACTATGTTGTGATTATTCGTGAATTTTTATACCTCCTTAAATAATAGTCATTCAATTTTTTAGGAATATGGTATCATCGCTCGTCTGTACGATTTCCTACAACCGCACGTAGTGGTGTGATTTATTTGAGATTTATATGGGATATATGAAGGATATTTTTAATAAAATTAAATTATATATATTAAAAAATAATGATAATGGATTTAATATATATATATATATATATTAATATTTTATCATTTAATATGAAAGGAAAATTGAAATAGAATTCATGAATATGTACAACCTACTGTCTCGAGGAAAGGTGTATTGTATTTCTTTTCAAAAAATATAGTTGATTATTATAAAAAATATATCATTAATAAATATGATATTTAAATATATTCTTATATTATGGATATTAAAAAATCATTAATGAAAATGGAGGGAGAATATAAAACATGTCTAAACATACTTGTATCATACGATAATTAACTAACGAAATAATGAGAATAATGAATAATTATTTACATACGAGTGATAAAATTCTATAAAAGAATCATATATGATATTATAAATTTTAAAAAATTGGAATAAATTAATATCATGATTAAAAAATCAAACACGATTTTAATGAATAATCATCCAGAAGGAGGCATATGATATTGGATTTCATCTAAAATTACATTCCATTGAGTCTTATTTGTTATTATGATGGATTCACTTTATTGTGATGTATATTCAACAAATATGACATATAATATAATTAATATTTCATTAATCATGATATTTTAGGTTTTTATTTATATTATCTCATCCTAGTGGATTTTACTTGAAAATTACAATGTTTTAATAGTTATTGTGCAATCTCATAGTCTTTTGATTTTATTAAGGTTCTCTTGAAAAAATCACATTGTTGTAATAATTTTTCATTGGAAATTAAATTTCACATCAATTGCCAATTATTTTTATAGATATGATTATTTTCTAAACCATATTCATTGTTTTACATATGATGATTTCTATAAATAATATTTGATTAAATGGGGAAATAATGGTAAATCTCTATCCTTTATTCAATATGAATATTAGATAAGGAATATTGTTCATGAAATCATTTTATTATGTATATATATATATATGAGAAATTAGTTTTGATAAGATGTTTTTTATTTAAATCAGGCTTTATATTGACCCTTAAAACACTTACATGTCTCATTAGATGTAGTAGTTGCCCAATGTGAACAAGTGTCTACATGTATTTTTAAACACTCTGTATGATAAATCCTAATATTAGAGGATTTCATATACCCGAGTCTTGAAGTTGAATAATTAAAAATATCATACATTGTAAAATAATTCATTATTATCCATTATAGTTTCATCATGATTATATTTGTGGATGTATTTAATTTTATGTTTGTTGATTAAATATAATGTATTTACAGTTATTTCCTATTACATAATGATTATCCTTTATATATTCATGTAGTCATGTTATTTGAATAGAACATGTGTTCAATTATTTATGTTGCCATATTTATTATACTTATTTTTCGATGATATCTTTATCTACACTTAACACTATCTATGAATTTGATCACATTATTATTTTGATTCATTTTCCCAGGATATAGAGATGATTTTTTGGAATGTGTATCAATGATGACTATATTTTACTTTTTTACTATTTTTTCCTATGTAATATTGGTATCATGAATGTAATGATATTTTCCATAACATATAAACATTGAGACCCTTTAGATTTTATTCTTTTATCTATGATAGTGTAATAATTTAAGACAGTAGATCTGTTATACTAGTTTCAGGGTCTCTATAGTTCGAATCCGATAAGTTTTATTTGAATCCTTAAGAACTAGCTATAGAATAACATCCTAATGTTTTCTTAATATATATATTATGTTGTTTCTATGGGAATAAATCCCAGTTAGGATTCTACAAGTTTATGTGGTTCTATCATATATATATATATATATCTATATATGGGTGATAAAAAAAGTAAATGTTGGTCACTTCCTTTTTCCTTAGTAGGTTATTACATTATGACCTTAATAACTACATATAAAACACCTTCATTCCCTTTTAAAAATTTTCTAGGTGTTTATTATGGTATCCTTAACACATATAATGATGAACATTCTTACTATTATTATTATTATTACCTGAACTTCCACAAGGATTCATTTCTCTCATATATGATGCATCATAGAAATCACCAAGGTTGAAGTGATTAATCATTACTCATAATAGTTGGTTTAGAATAAACAATGGATTTATAAATTTACATCCCATTCAATTTTGTTTCTCATTCATAGAACCTCAAAATTTTACTTCACATCCATTGTTACTTTTGTGCCTACTGGATCCATCCATTTACTAAAACCAAAAATGGGTAGTATGAGTATAATAATAAAATAATAATATAAGAATAATAAGAAACTAAGATATACAACTTCGTGTTATCTCAAAATAATTCATTTAATCTAAAATAACTATTCCCTTTTCCATTATGGTTCATTTTTGGTTATATATGACTTGTAACTTATGCTTAAATGTCACCGTATCCTCCATCGTTATTTTATCTTACCTATGATGCCAAATATAAATCCCAAACCTTTTAAAATACATAATCATGAGGATTAATCAAGAATTTACATTTTTTCACCTTGAAGACATTTTCAGGTTTACTGTTTTAGAGAATTGGATCATATATATTACATAATGTCTCAAATGATATAAAGTAGAAACTTTTACACAATATTCTATTTTCATGAAATAAAAATCTTTAAAATAAAACATGATTTATTTTTATTGATAAAAACATTCATACCAATAATCTATAATTCTTCCATAATTTTACCCATTATTATTCCATAAGGATGAAAATTAAATTACGAGGTTTGAGTAGAAATTTTGTTTAAGGGATATAAAATAAGGATGGAAACTATTAGTCCATGAATACATCATACCCATTAAATCGTTTTAAAAAAATCATACTTTTCTCCCATAAATCATAAAATCTTAAGAAAACAACATGAAAATATAATATTCTAATAAAATCATAGATAATTGAAATCATTAATGTAACATGTGGAATTCGTACCATACATACATTGTTTCTTTCATCGATACATATTGAATAAACATTATGGTTACATTTGTATTACTTTTCAAAAAATATTCCAAAAACATATTTAGAGAAACCTTATTATTTAACACTATCCCATTATCTAATGTAGTTTATAGCTATTAGAGGCTCATATTCCCTTAGTTTATCATGGAACCACATATATTCATATGCAATTCTAAATAACAACGAAATAATCATAACATAGAAAAGATACAACGTTGAAAAAGAATAATATTTCCATATTGAAATAACAAGACTTAATTTCAAGATATTTATATTACAATCAATTCTCAAAACCATTTTCAATTAACAATAATTGGGGAATTTAATATGTTATTCTTTTTCATTTAAATGAAATATTACTTTTAGAGGAATCTAAATATCTAATTATAATCAAGGATGTGGAAAATACATTTTCACAATGAATATTTAAAAAAATTAATATAGTAAAATTATACATAATAAGTGATTCTATTTGAAATCTAGTAAATTAAATTATATTTTATAAATATAATATAATTTTTAGTCCTTCTATTTCTATATAAATACATATTAATATTATGAAAAAATAATTTTATAATAAAATATTTAAATGTTCAAGGTGCCCCGTACCACATTGAACATTTGAATATTAATCTCCATTTACTAATGCATTTACCAATATATTAAATAATATTATTATAGATAATATATGGATATTAAATTTAATATGGATGTATATACACCTAATAATAAATAAATGTGCATATTGTCATGAAATTTCTCGAAGATTGAGATTGAGACGAAATCCCTTACCTTGAGACTGAATAATCATGTGCAATAATTATATTCATGAATAATAAACATATTTTATTGTATAAATTCATTATAAAATATTTCATGTTTATTATTAACTTTTTTCCACTTATTATAAAGTTATAAAACAAGCATAATTATTTATGTTCATATTGCACGTTATGTTGATATTTGGACGTTGAGTCAAAAAGTAACGTGGTATGTTGTTCATTATCCATGTGGTCATAAGTCCACCATCGATAAAATAATATTCATCAAATAATCATAACATTTACCACTTAATCATACATTTTACATCATCTATATATTATTGTTATGAAAAAAAAAAAATGTTATAATCATGGAGACGGTAGGCCATACATACGTATGAGTAACATTTGTCATTTTTCCATTTATCATTATAAAAACAAGGTAATAAATATTTAATATTTCCATAATGATCATAATATTATTAACATCAAAAAAGTAATATACATATACTCATATATATCATCCAAGTGTGTTGGTGAATAAAAATAACTCACATCGCATCGTGGAGGTTATAGTTCACATATACACATGAACGAAGTAATGGTTTTTATGTGGATGTAATGTTAAAAAATAATTTAAATACTATTATTTTATAATGATAATTATTTTTTTAATTTCATATATAAAAATTTATTCCACCATTATAACTTTTATTGATACATGGTAATGAAAAACGAAATATATTGATTCGTGAGGTAGTTGTCTGTTGTACGCACGAATGAAATGTTGTTTTCTGATTTGATGAAATTAGATATAGATTTATTAAATGATTTGAATATAATTAAATCACAACATATTAAGGATATTTACATTATTATTTCATATTTTAAAAATAATATTCATTGAATATGTAAGATAAAATAAAAAAGAAACACACAAAAATGATACATCTTCTTTGGTTGATCATTATTGAAGAACACCTTTACACCACAAAGAATGGTTATATGCCTAAAATAAGTCCTCAATAAAGTGGTGATGGATTATATAAGTTTTTTAGTTTATATCATGGATGATCCAATGTTATCTTTATGTGTCGGTAATAAAGATGAGTGAGTTCTTTTTTAGAGGATAGGGGAGTGTCAACCTTCGAAACTCTGAAAATATAAATTTAATTATATAATCAAATGGAATCCAACATGATATTTATTGATGATAATAAAGGTATAATTCTAAATTCCCTCATCCAATAATTTTTAGACATTTATTGATTTTATTTTATATCTTTTCACTTCTATTTTACCCTTAATTATTCTATATTAATTTAAATTATGGTAATATCATTTTTATTATTAAGAGGATTTAAATTATATATATAGGGGTGAATTTCTCATGGATAGAAACTTAATGATCTTTTTAATTAATCCTATTAACTTTTTGTTTCTAAAATATTTTTTTTATTTTTTAGTAATTTAATAAAAATTTTATATTTATAAAATATAAATTTTAAAAATTTTTACACTATCCAGTTCATTGAATTTAAATAAAATCTAAACACATAGATAACATTGAAAAAAGACCATTTAATACACTTATAAGTTGTCATAGTCACCTATTAAGTTATTTATGGCATAAAATATGTAAAATAATATTAATATTAATATTTATAATATTAATTAAATGATCCCATAAATAATAAATATTTTAGGGCCACATAGTTATATCATTATTAAATTTAACTATTTATCCTATAAAATTTTTAAATAAATTACCATTATGTAGGTGGCATTATAATTTTTTTAATGACTAATTATAGTCGAATATATCACTTATATATCACTATATTTAAAAATATTTCATTAAAAAGATTCATGATTTTGATATTTTTTTCATTTTCATTAAATATAATGTTATAAATATAATAATCACACCTATATGGCTTCAAAATGCCACCATTTTTACCCAAGGATTGTATTGGTTGAATATAAATTATATAATAATATTAGGATAAGTTTTAATGTATCTTTAAATTATTTTAATATTATTTTTACATTTAATTATATGATTGACAATTAATCGCTGTAAATAAAATACTATGGAAATTATTCAACAAAAAATATTTTGATCTTATTAGATTACATTTTTATTAATGATTATAAAAAACCCCAACCCTAGTTACCTAAATACAGTTCATTATTACATATCATTGGAATGATCACAAGAGATCACGTCCCAAACAAACGATTAGTTTAGTAACCTTAGATGTACTAGAAACAAACATATGTTTTACATAACGTCATGAAATAAAGAAAAACAACATTATGTCCCCTTTGAACTCACTCTTATACCTTAGCCTATTCATGTATTTTATTCATGATATAATTTTTCAAATCCTAGGAGAAATAAAAAAATGAAAGGGGTGATCTTAGATGATTAGTAAGGATAAGAATATATTTGAAACATTAATAAATAACCATAAACATTTATGGCAATGTATAAGACTAAAACAAAATCCATTTAATCCTAAATATCAGCATAATATTGAAACTTTAAATAAAATAATGTCATTTTCTTATTCACATTGATATTATACTAGTCTAACAATCACATGTAATATCAATATCTAATTTCATTCTTATTGAATGCATAATGATGGACATCATAACCACATAGTGAAGGCCTCACACGAAGACTATAGAATAAGATTTTATATAAGGCATGTTCCAAGACACAATTTTGTCTCATAAGACCTACTAATGCATCGATGAGATATAACAGGCTCCACACGTCACTTACTAAGTCCAATTCATTCCTCAAATGAAAATATGGAAACATAACATATAAATTCGTATTAAAACTAGCATAAGAAATGACAATAATTTAATCATAAATCATTAATGGTAAAAAAAATATCACTTTCACAGTCAAATATATCATAACTAATTAAAAAAATATTGAATATTGAATATATAAAAAATCAACCTTAATAAAGAATAATATCCCAAAATGATTTTTACATAGTTTAAAATAATCAGTAAAACCATTGGATAAAAAATCATTTTTTTATGATATCATTTAGATGTCTCAAAATTTATAAACTAAGTTAGTTAAAAGGTATTTTTGAATCAAAGTGTCCCATAACAGATTGAAACTTTTTAAAATAATTTTAATACATTCATCTCTTTAAAAATAAAATAATAATACTATTTTTAAAACATGTACATTGATGAGGGATGTCGTTCCCCTCCCCCTCTCACCTTAGTGTTTTCCACGCCAGTGCTTTAGAGGGGGAACAATCTCATTTTTGAGTGCATTCCCCCTCCTCCTCCCCCTTCCCTCTTTTTTCTCATTTTATATCTCCTCTAGTTATGTTTACTCATCGATGCTTCACTTGGATTGATCGTACTCTCGATGGTGCGGTCAGCTCATGTTTTTCGTTTTGGTGATGAAGGGTCAGATTTTGTGGCGGGATATTGGACTGGCCTTGGTCGGGGACTTCTTGGGTGTATGAACTTCTAGATTTTATCCTTGTTGATGATGTCTTCTTTCATGGTCGTTTGGGTTCCCGATGACGAATAATGTTCTTGGTTGAAGCCCTTGGCCACTATATCCCTTCTCGGACCTACCGTTCCTCTGCGCCTCTCCATGTTGTATTTGGAGAAGAGGTTACTAAGTGGTTTTGGGTTCTGAGGTTTGGCAGTTGACAATATTCAATTCAATTCTTGGATTGTCTCGATGATAGATTTCAGTGTTGTCATATTCAATGTCATGGATAAGTTCTAGTTTGTCATATCTGATTGGGTTTCTTCCTCATAGCCACTAGTGATGGTTTTCTGGTTTTTTTGTGAGAGAGATTAACCTGTTTTGATTTTATTCAGTGATATGTTGTTTGTATGGTTACAGGTATCTCTACATTAGCTTTGGCTTCCTGGTATATGGTTTTCCTATTGGGATCAAATTTGTTCGTTCTCGGTGATAGAGATTATGGCGGTTGGTGATGCTGGTTGCTCGCATTGGTGTCGGTCGTCAGTGATTAGGTTGTGATAAAGAGTTTCTCAGGAGGCTCACCGATTCTTGGATAGTGTCTTCCTTGCTTATAGTGGAAGGCCATTTATGTGGTTTGGAGGGTTCCATTGGTCGTCTCGTATGTCACCAGTGACAGTTTGTTTGGGATTTTGCGTTTGGCGTGTCATAGAGAGCAGCTCGAGTGGCTCATGTTCATGGTGTCTGTTGGCTGTCGACACGACCACTTCTGTGCAGT
This sequence comes from Viscum album, assembly GCA_963277665.1. NCBI lineage: Eukaryota > Viridiplantae > Streptophyta > Magnoliopsida > Santalales > Viscaceae > Viscum > Viscum album. The sequence continues at coordinate 2,099,907,211 of OY728140.1, read as the reverse complement.
TTATGTATTAACGAGGTTATTTACTTTGTTCCTGCAAAAGTGATCATTTTTCTATAATATGGATCCATGTTCTCGCCTTTCACTCTGAGGTGGATTTTAGAGATGGTCTCCAAGGTTATTTGGGAAGTGAGCCGGTGTGGGTGGCTTCGGTAGGTTTTTGGTGATGACGAATTGATTATCGATGACAAGTTCATCTCCTACAACATTGTTCACGGTGGTTGGAAATGAAGTGAATGATTGTGTTTGAATAATGTGGTCTGGATGGTTCATAGATCGAGGCATTGATGATGTGCTATTTAAAAATTTAAATAGGGTTCACGGAGATGTTGTTTGTATGACGTGGTATGGATGTTTCATAGCTCAAGGAATTGATGATGTGCTGTTGGAAATTTGAATCAGGGTTCATGGAGATAGTTTGAGGAGCGATGATGTTTTCATTGTTAGAATATTTTGAATTTTGAAACATTATTTTTGGATGGTCGTGTATGATTGTGTACTGTAGTGAATGTCTTTTAATGGTTCACACTTTTCCTTAAAGTGGCTTTTTAATAAAATTAAAAAATAAATTTGGAGATAATAATTCATTAAAATATTTAAAATGATATTTATGTTAAATATTTTCAAACCAAATGAATGAAACATAAATAAAAATAATTGAAGAATAATATTAACAAAATAATTATAATTTCATGAGAATAAATGTATTCTAAAATAATATTTCAATGTAAAGTTTATACACCATATAAAATTGAATTGGCACATAATAATAATGAATTCTTAATGAAATTTAAATTAACATGAAATCCCTTATAAAAAACATATCATTACGTTAAGTATAAATCAATGAAATAATTATGTGTGAAAAATATAAATACACTCAATATTATTGGATATTAAATGTAACTCAATCAGAGGACATTCAAACATACTCTTGTAAATACAACACCAATGACATGGATATTTAACTAAATGAATGGAAATTTAGTTTTGATTTCTCTTATCAAGTTCATGTTGATGACATGAGAATTTATCAATGGTGTTATTATGTGAATAAAATTTATATCCACACAATGGGGATTGGAAATTATTACATAAATAAATAAAAAAATATTTATTTCACACATAGTCTTAGAGTAAAACAATCAACGATGTTTAAGTAAAACCCAATGAGTGGAAATTGAAATTCCCTTACTGATTCGGTAACCTCGAAAACATAAATCCCAAGAAAGAAATACCATACAATGAAGATTTATATACACATAAATTAATATATATTACAAAAATAATACAACCATAGATAGTACATACACCTCACAAAAATAAATAGTGGAAAATATAGCTTGAATCTCAAGGAAATAAAAGTGAGATGAAAACACCTTGCCTTGAACTTTTACTTTGTTGAGGGTATGTTAAACACTTGTATAATGGTGAAATAATTGTTATTAAATTATAAAATAACCATATAAATAAATATGATATCATATATGATAATTTAATATTACATTCTTAATAATATTTCAATAGTATCATTGTTTCTGGTGTTAAATGATTCGATTTTCATTATATGTTTTGTTACGTTAGTCATGTTTGTTATGGATAAGAGGTATTTGATTCATATTTAGAAAAATATTATTTTATTAAACCTTAATTATTAATCATAAAATGATATTTATTCCTGAATGGTTACGATAGGGAATAAATCTCATCGCGTTCATGGAGATGGTAATCTGTATGTATGCATGAGAGACAATACCATTCTTTTGATGGAGAAAACATATTTAATTTTATGGTATTTAATATATATAGAATAAATAACCTTTTATTTTTATCATTTATGTCAATTATACTAATTTTTTAGAAAATGTTGAGGTGCAAAGGCCCCAATTATTAAATATAAAGTCCTACAAGTAAATACAGAAGAGAAAACACAACAATGGATGTGCATAAAAATGAAATTAGCGCACTCACGAGCGAGTGTTCATACTGTGATGAGATGTCTAAGCACCCCCGCCACGTGGATTTATTCCTCTCCGCCCAGCGTTTTCCTGCATCCAGGGACCTTTACCATCATTTGAGAACTCAGAAGGTACATCAATGTTCACATGATTAACTCAATCCCGATCATCCATTGGTTTCCTGTCATCATCACTACTAGCAGATGCAATCAATTCAAACAAATTATAGGTACTCACAATTTTCACAACATTATGTATTTGAGATAGAGGGGTGCCAAAACATGGTGGAGGATGGGGAGATCCTACACCTTTTTCATTTGTTATTCCATTCAATCTTGGAGAATCTTCATGCATTTTAGGAGAGGGGGCTTGGACAACTTCCTTCAATGGACTGGTTTGTTCATGCTGCCCAGTTAGAGTGGGTTTATGGCACAAGCTATGGGTAATCATAGCATCCTGTGCATTAGCCTCTTTAAGTGGAGAATAGGATGGAGAATAAATGATTGTATTCATACAGTCTTTATCATGAAATAGTGAAGTATTGCCAGCACAAACCTTAGTTGGAAGACCATGAAGTGAATTAGGTTTAACATGGTCTATAGGATTACCTTCCAGAGGGTATACCTCCACATTAGTGTTGTTGGGAGCTGTAGAAACAGATTTTTTTCAATCTACTGTAAACATAATGGTGTCTTTGACATTTGAGGCCTGGGTTTATACCTTTCTATTTTACATTGTCGAAGTATAGTTACCATCATTCATCCCCTTCTAATCATTAGATTTCCTTAAGACAGGAAGATCCATCTTTTCCTTGTATCTTCTACTTTTGGAATTGACCAAAATCTGTTCTTGCTTTAGGCAGGAGTCTGCATCTTCTTGAGCAACTGTTTCCAGAGCATCAAGGATATCAATTGATTCATTATCATCCTCATCTTTGAGACCATATGTAAATATATCTTTGAATGAGGCTCCATTATCTTCCACAACAGAACTATCATTAACGGATAGGTGAATATCATCCCCTAGATCTACCCAGGATAAAAGAACTCTATTATGTTTTTGTGTAGAAGAGCTTTTTGTGATAGGTTCCTCAGAACATCCCTTTTTGGCATTAGGTTCTTCATCAAGAGACCATTGAGATTTTACAGCAGACTCAACCTTATTTTCATTAGACTCCTTTAGAAGGTCATTACCAATGACAGCAGCTTTTGTATTCTGCTATGTGCTTTGTGCTCTACCTTGTTTATGATAAAAGTAAGGCATCAAGGATGAATTGTGAGTAGTTTGTATGATATTTGAGTATGTTTTGTCTCAGCCAAATTTCATTGGAAGTGTGATTTTGGGAGAAGGGGAAGTACCCATTAATACAAATGGTGAGGGTCACGTTAAGAAAACCATGAAATATTATTTTATTATACAATAATATTTTATTTATAATGTCTCCAAAATAATTTATTTTGAGACTAAGGTTGGGATGGGTCAATAAATGGTCAACCAATAGGTTTTAGACCGATTTATGTCACAATATTAATATTTTCTTTCATATTTAACTATTGGATATATTGTTTTACATTTACCTTATCTTCATGTAATTTTATAATATACTATTAATGAACATACAATAAAACTCCAAGAGAACCCCATGTGGTTCATTAATAACATATCAATTGTTATATAAGTTCTTTGTCTGAACCTTATATTTTTAGGTCTACTATATCATTTAATTATATATTATTTGTTTTAGAAACCCAATTATGTCAATTTTGACATTATTTAGTATATGTTTTTTTATGAAAGCCATATAAATGTGATTTATTTGAAAAAAATAGACTGAATGAACCATAACATGTAATATTAACCCAGAATTTTTTTGTAATGCATCAAAAGTAACAATTTACATTTATTTTAATATTTATAACATCAATTATTTTAATATTCAATTAATAAGGTAATTACTGCATTATAATTGTGTCATACATAAATATAATTTTTTAATAACAAAAAAATATACATAAAATACCAGGTTGTATTAAATCATTTTTGATTTATAATAAATATTTATAGTTGAAATTATTTTATGTATATCACTATTTTAAAAATGTTTTACTTATTGAAATTTGAATTTAACTACTTTAAATATTATTTAAATAAAATAATAATAAATTTCCTAATTTAAAAAAAGAGGACCTAAAGGATCATATTTTCTCTTAATGATTATTTTAGTTTATATAAACTTATCCGATAGAATTATGACACGTTTTAGAGTAATTATAATATCATTTTTTCTTTTAATTACCGTATATATTTTTAACTGTGGTAAATAAAATTCCAAAGTTACTATTCACTAAAAATTAATTAATTATATCAACAATGAATCTCTAGTTTTTGAAATTTAATTCACATAAGTGGAAAAATAAATTTTTGTGCAAATTTGCTAATGTGCCTAGAAGGTGGGTAAAAGACACTAAAATATTCAATAATATTTTATACATCTCATTTTATTTTAAGATTACTCGAATAAATTTAATTGAACTAATATTTTTATTTTTATTTTTCTATTTTGACATTAAAAAATTTTATAAAAATAAATAATTATTTATATAAAAAATCAATTTTTAAACAATAACGCATTGTTTTTCATTATTAATCACATATTGAATGTTTTCAGAAAAATACCAAAAATTAATCAAAACTCAATTTTTATGACTTCCTTATAAAGAAGAATTTAATTTCATAAAATTGAATGTATTAAATATTCATATATTTTATTTAGAATGGATTGTCCATTAAAATGTGGGAAAATATAATTTTTTTTAAAATTACATATTTTTTCGGAAGAACTGAATTTGTCCTCATATTATGTCTAAGAATCACAGTGGATGAATGTTAAAATTATATAAGATAGATATAAGATTTATAATGTGGTTATTTCTATTAATAACTACTTTATAAATGTCTAGTTTGATAGGTATTGGTGCACATGAACTCAGTGTTGCGTATATCGCACGCTATTGTATTATTCAAATAGAAGTGTATTGTGGAAGCATGGGATGTTACATTATTCTCTACATAAACAAATTGTATTCTCAAAATTTGAAATTGTTATCCTAAAATAAAATTTAATAAAATATAACATACCTTTGTGGAAAATCCATATTGGGAATAGTGATAATGAAATTTAGTCTTAATAAGATGGAAAGGGAAATGAAAAAGCCACCAGAAAATTAGGATTTTAAATTGGGGAACATTGGTGGAAATTATATTTTGAGAAAAAACATAAATATTTATAGGGATATCTTGAGTTCAGAAATCCCAAACAAGTGAATGGAAAATTATGGTCTTCAAAGCCATAAATATATGATGAATAATGTATGGTATTAGGGAAACGTATTTTGGGGTTTAAGATATTTTCCCTATGGTTTAAGAATTACATTATTCATAGAATAAGACAGAGAGAAAATATGTGATATGTAGAGTTCCATCCTTTAAAAAATTTCATCCACAAACTCATCTTTCACTACAAAGAAATCACTAATGAATATGACATAATCACACATAATTCACTAGAATGAAATTATAGTAAATCACATAATTGAAAAAGGATGATCTATATATTATTCTTCTCTTTAGAGATTAACCAAAACCAAAATGGTTACTACATGATCAAAAGATCCCAAAAAGGACAATCCGTTAGAAAAAGAAATACTAATCTTAATTTCTAAAATCATACCAGCAATACATAAATGTCAATAAATACCACTCAATAAACTATTGTCCATAAAATAATTCAACATAATATAACCTAAGGTTGAATCCCAAAACTCAGAAGAATTTGATTACATAGTCTTTACTGTTAAATTGTATATCGAACTAATATAGAATACTCTTAATGTCACAAACATAAAAGTAACTTACCTAATCACATATTCTTTATGATAGGATAATCATTTCCATAAATAACAAAAATCACTATAAATCAACAATAAAAACATAGATAATAATCCACCATTACTCCTCAAATGATATCCCATAAAATTTTTTTTCCATAGGCATATAGAATCCCATACAGAGTGAATGTATTCTAATATAACATTTATAACATATTCATCAAATCATTTTTCTACACTAAAGATATCCATTTGATAAAATAGAAGATCCCAAATCAAATTATTATTTATAAATAAAATCATTAAATTAAAAATAATTACACACACTAACCAGGGAATTCACGTAGTCTAGTTGTAGGTGATAAATCCCAATTGCACTTTGGTTGTGGGTTCGATTCTCGCAGCATTGTCTGACGTGACGGGTTGTCACACGGTCTGTGAATAGTCCTTTTTAAAAAACTATATTTTATTACATTCCAAAAATGAGTTAAATTCATTAAAATAACCATGAAATAATTCAACAACAAATTTTATATCATACCTCACATTTTCGTCCAAAAAATTAATAACCTGTAATTGCCTCAAATTCAACGATCATGTAAACTCAAATGAATTTTCATAACTATATACCCCAAAGCAAAGATGATGATTCCGTGAAAAGAATTATCATATACAAAAATGTTCAGTTACACTTACAAGAGAAAATCATTCTAATGTAATACCATCAACAAAGATCACTAATAAATATATGTATTTTTTCATCCAATTATTTCCACATTGGTTCTTTCATGACAGATAAGTTACCCTATATAATAATGCATTGAATTGGGTAATACCTAGGTCCAATAGATTTATAGAAAATGACTGTAAATAAATTTTTGGGATCACTTTTATTTTCCTCCCTTTTGCTCTTCATTTTTCTTCATCAATTCGTTACATTATATCCTTCTTTCCCACACACAAATAATTTTTTGTTCCATTGAGACAAATTCATGGGTGTCTCCTTCCACATTTCCTGCAAGATAGAAATTGAGACTTATATTTTCCATGGTCTCCACTACTTGAACTATTTTCATTCAATGCCTTTCTCTTCTTTTGTGAGTCTCAGAGTTGGTTAATATATATGTTATTGATCATATTTTTGGAAAACTACTTCATCATGAAAACAATAACTTTTACACCTATCAGCATTCCATTTTTTGCTCATTTCTGCCATTTTGAACACCATGTACATCATGTTCAATGTTACAATGACTTCCTTGGAATCTAATCATTAGCTAAAACCATAAAGCATTGTGTGAGTAATAGTTGTCATAAAATCATTTAGAAAATATAATGACGCCTTATTTTCAATATAAAACACCATTGGATTAACCATTGTTATTTATTCTCATTTAATATTAAAATCCTTCATATCAGTTTGTATAGAAAATGTGATTTATCTTACACATATCCCTTGGAAGTGTCATAATAAAGAGTGCAACAATGCCCGTTGTTGTGCACCCGTTTCCATTCGAGTCCAGCTCATAGAGTTGATTTAGGGTTTTACCCCTGGGTATATCTATGCCAGAGTCACCTCTACCTACTCGTATCAAGATAGGGATGTATTTTTTGGAAAAACCACATAATATTTACATTACCAAAATTTTTTGGATGTTCTTCTATACTAATCCCAAAAGTCTTTCTTGGTTAATGTTCTCTAATAAATGTTTTTTTAATCAAGTTTCAAAGAGTTTTAATAAACTTCATCTAATATCAACTGTAAATCCCCGACCCTATATATCCAATGTCTGGGCATTAATATATATCATTGGAATGATCATTAGATATCAATTCATGAAATTCAAATTAGTTTAGTATCCTTGGAATTACTAGATACATAAATATGTTTTACAATACATCATGAAAATAAGAAAAACAACATTATGTCCCCTTTGAACACAAACATACCCCTTAGCCTATTCCTATATGTTAATCAATATATACATATTCACATCATGGAAAAAAATAAAACATATAAATGGGTGATCTCATATGCTCAGTAAGGATAACAATATAGAACAAACATTCATAAATAATAATTAACATTTGAGGAAATGTATAAGACTAAAGCACAAGACTTTCAAATAACAATTCCAAATAATACGGAAAATATAAATCAAATAATTCCATTTAAATATTAACATGGATATTCTTATAGTCATATAACTAGATGTAATATCAATAGATAATTTCATAATGATGGAATGCATAATTCCAGACATCTTAACAACATAGACAATGCCTCATGACAATAATACAAAATAAGATTTTGTCAAGGCCATGTTCCAAGAAATAGTTTATCTCATAAGACATACTGATGCCTCAAGGAGCTATAATAGGCTCCACCCATCACTTACTATGTCCAATGCATTCCTATTATGAAAATATTGAAACATAACATAAACATTAATATTAAATCTAGCATACGAGATGTCATTACTTTAACCATAAATAATGAATGGTAAAAAAATAGGACATTAACTAACAAAAATATTATGACTCATTAAATAAAATATTGAAGATTTTATTTATAATAAATCGACCTTAATAAAGAATAATATCCAAAAATTATGCTGATATAGCTTAAAATAATCAGTAAAACCCCTTGAGAAAATATACTTATGAATGTAATCATTTAGAAGTCTAACAATTTATAAATAAAGTTATTTAAATATTTTTTTGAAACAAAGTGTCACATTTAACATTTAATCTTTTGAAATTCATTTTAAAACAGTAATTTCCATATTAATTAATCCTTAATATCATTTTTAAACAATGGTAATTTATGAGAAAGATTTAGAAATCATAAATCATTAAAACATTTAAAAACATGTTTCAGTTAAAGATTTCCTAAAATAATGAATGATGATTGAATAAACCTAATTGAGGAATAAGATTAATAAAATATTTATAACATAATGAGAATAAATGGATTCAATATATACTATGTGAATTTATATTATATACACCATATAAAAGATAATTGGTTCCTAACAACAAAGAAGTCCAAACGGAATGTAAATTGAGATGAAATCACAAATAATTATAGTAAAATTAAGATAATGATAAACTAATTAAATTATTATGAGTGAAATATATAAATACACACAAAATTATAGGATATTTATTATATATCAATTAGAGTACATTAACATATATTCTTTTTAAAACAACACCAATGACTTGGATGTTTATCTCAATGAATAGAAATTGTGTTAAGATTACTCATATCGAGTACATATGGATGACTTGAGAATTCATCAATGGAGTGATTCTGTGTATAAAAATTATACACACACAAAGGGGATTTTACGTTACTACATAAATAAATAAATAGTTATTTAACACATAATATTGGAGTAAAATAATCAATGATGTTTGCATAAAACCCAATGAGTAAAAATAGAAATTAGAAATTCCCTTACTGATTTGGTAACATACAATAAATACTTCCCATGAAATAAGGATCATACAATGAATATGAAAATACGTATATAATAAATTATATTACACAAAGAATACAATTATGTGAAGTATATAAACCACATTTAAGAAAATAGTGGAAAATGTAGCATGAATGTCACTGAAATAAAAGTGAGATGAAAACCCCTTACCTTATAAATTTCCTTAGTTGAGGGTATGTTAACATACTGTATAATGATGAAATAACTGTTATTAAATTAGATTAGAACCATATATATAAATATGATATCATATATGATCTTTTAATATTTTATTGTTAATAATATTCCAGTAGTATCATTGTTTTGGGTGTTAACTGACTTGTTTTTCTTTATATGGTTTATATCATAAGTTAGGTTTTTTATGGATAGGATGTATTTGATTCATATAAATAATGATATTATGTTCTTAAACCTTATATTTAAATCATAAAATGATATTTAATCTTGAATGGTTATGATAAAAAATGAATCTCATCTTGTTCGTGGAGACAGTATTTCATACGTATTCACGAGCAACAATATCATTTTGTTGATGGTGAAATCATATTTAATTTCATTGTACATTACATATAAAGATTACATAAAATTATATTTTTATTAGTTACATCAATTATACTCATTATTATACCCATCCAAATAATTAGGTGTTGAATAAAAAACTACACAATGACATGGAGATGGTATGCAGTACGTAGACACGTATGGTGAAATCTTCATTCATAGGATGGATATAAGAATGAATATGTTTGTAAAATATTTATAATAACATCACAGTATGTTGAAGGTAATAGAGATTTTATTTTCTTATGGAAACATCAATGAAATGGGAAGTGGAAGAAGAAAAGAACATTGAAAGATGTGATGAAATAATTACCTCTTCTAATTGTTCTTCCATTTGATTTGATCAAAAGGGCTCCATAGGTTGGCTTCATGTTCAAATTAAATCCTATATATTTAATTAAGGGTAGTTGGGTAGATATTTGAAAAGGGGTTCTCCATGCCAAATGGCTTTGGAAGTGTGACTTTTGGAGAAGAGAAAGTACCCTTTTATATAAGAGTTGAAAATCACATTAGGAAAACCATGAAATATTGTTTTATTATACAATCAAATTTAGTTTATAATTGCTCCAAAAAAATTTAGTTCGAGTATAATGTAGTTTGGGAAGAAAACCTATCTACCAATAGGTTTTAGACAGGTTTAGGTAACCATATTAACCTTATATTTGAGATTTCACTGTTGGTTAAATATTTTAACATTTACCATGTCTCCTTGTATTTTAATATTATCTGGTCAATAAACGTACTATAAAATTTATAGAGAACCCCTAGCACTTCATTAATGACATATATATAATTATATAAGTCCTTTAAATGAAAAATAAATTTTTAGGACTGTCATATCATTTAATAATATAGTTTGTGTTTTAAAAATATATTTGTCCCAATTTTGATATTATTTAGTATTTTGTTTCTGTGAAAGTCATAAAAATATGATTTCCTAGAACAAAATAAAATGAATCAGCCCTAACATGTAATATTAACCTATAAAAATGTGTAATTAATCAAAAGTCACAATTTACATTTATTTTAATATTAAAAATATCAATTATTTTAATCATTCATTAATAGGGTAATTACTACAACATCATTATGTTAGAAACAACTTTAATTATTTAAAGTCTAAAATATGATCATAAAATACAAAGATATAAGATGTGTTTTTAGATTTATAATAAATATTTATAGTTGAAATTATCTAATGTATAACCCTATAATGAAATCGTTTTAATTATTAAAATTTTAATTTAACACTTTTAACTCTTCTTTAATAAAAATAATAATAAATGTCTTAATGTAAAACCAGAGGAACAAAATGATCATATTTTATTCTTAATGTACATTTTGGTTGAAATAATCTTCTCCGATAGAATTATGAAATGTTTTAGAGTAATTATAATATCATTTTTACCTTTAGTTTCCCTATTTACATTTAACCGTGATGAATAAAATTCAAAATTTACTATTCATAAAAGATTATTTTTCATCTTATTGAACTAGATTTTACATACTGATGGAAATATAATCTCTTGGAGTTTTGAAATTCAATTCATAGAAGTGGTAAAATTCTGTTTTATGCAAATTTTTTAATGTGCCTAAAAGGTTGGTAAAAGACGTTAAAATGTTTAATAAAAATTTATAGATATAATTTTATAGTATAATAACTCAATTGAATATATTGATCTAAAATAGGTATTATGTATCTATTTTGACTTCAAAATTTTTAAAAAATAGATAATTATTTAAATAAAAACTCTGTTTTAAACAATAACACATTGTTTTTTTAATATTCATAAAAAATTGATGCTTTTCAGAAAAACACCAGACAATTATCCAATGAAAAAATTTATGCCCTTCTTATAAAAAAGAATTTAATTTCATCAAATTGAATAAAAAATTCTGTCAAATATTGGACATAGAAAGGGTTCTACATTAAAAGGTGGAAAAATTTCATTTTTTTAAAATAATTCTTTTATCTAAAAATTTTATTTTTTTCATTATATTATATTCATGAAACACAAAAGATGAATGTTAGTATTATATGTGATATATATTAAATTCAAAATAAGGTTATTAATATTCATAACTTCTTTCTTAAAGGCTAGTTTGATTGATCATGGTGCGCTTGAACTCGGTGTAGCGTACATCACATGTTATTAAATTATTCAAAGAGAAGTGTACCATGTAATCTAGGGGTGTTACAAATTAAATAAATTTAAATAAATTTAAATATATTAAAACATATGGAGTTATTAAAATTAACATAATGTCAATATTATTGACAGATTGTGGAATAGAATTTTTAATAATTCAAAACCATCAAAAGATTGACATGTGTTTAAATCCAATTTAAATGTGATATTACATTTAATGAACAATATTATATTAAATGGTAAATAATTTATTTAATAACACCTTATAAACATGTAAAAATTTAATTTAAAATATAATTAAAATTCACAGGGAGAATGTTTTGAATTAAAATGCATTATTTTTTAACAATTCATTAAAAATGATGTTTTACAGAAAAATAAAAAAAATTATGCCAAATTTAATTTTGATGAACCTATTGTAAATAATGAGTTTATTTTGTCATATAATGTGTATAAATGTGAAAAAAAATTTAAAATTGGTTCTCCATCAAAATTCTGTAAAACTACCTTTAAAAAATATTAAAGTGATTTATGCTTAAAAATTTATTTCTTCTAACTATAATCCTGTAAAATTTATATGAAGAATGAAAAAGAATTTAATAAATATGTATAAACATAATATAGATATCTCAGTTCAATCATGCAAATATAAAACCTAGGTTTTAACTACCATTTAATATAATAATATTAATAATGTATTATTTTTTTGTATAACTATGTCTTGTGTGAAACATAAGATTTAGGAGAAACCTCTTGTTTCATGTTGTGTATGTTATCGAAAAAAACACTCGTTGTAAATTGACATTAATATATAATTCATAAATATTTATATATGTATAAAAATTTATTATTCTATAATTACATGGGATGTATCTTAAATAACACTCTCCAATTATTTGTTATTTTCTTCAATGTCAAATTCTTCAAATGACACCAATTGTATCTTACATAGAATCGTATTTCTGTTTTATTGAATATGAAAAATGTACTTCAATTTAATCTCTATATAAGTTATTTTAAAATCACTTTTTTTTAAGTGTGTATCAAATAAGTAAATTCAATATATCATACACTTAATTTCCATATGAATATTAAATTGTAAGGATGTAATTTATTTAATGTGAATAGAATGAAACACCCCAAAATTCATAAATAAAACATTGTATTCGATAATGTATAAGAAACAAATACCAAGAAGAGAATGGAATATTATATCTATATATTTTACCAGCAATATCAGCCATAATTTAAGCTTCTGACTATTTATAAAATAAATAAAAAAGGTACAGAGGAGGCGGGTGGGGTCAAAGAAAGGAACTTTCCCTCATTCATCAAACACAATCTTACATATCATAATAAGACATTTCATTCCCATAATCAGAGTCATCAGTAGTTTCCCATTCAGAGTGGGACTTATCCTGATTAGGGATCTTGAGAATATCATAATGGAATGCACCTGAAAGCTTAGAAGATCGTGTAGACACCGTACAAGGTATTTTAGAATAATCTTTCCTTGGTCGTCTCTTCGAAGGAGTTGGATCTAAGACTAGTTAATAATTAGCCTTCCCTTTCCCAAAAAGAAGGGTATCTTTGAAAGTCCTAGTTCTACCGCAACCCATCTCTATCTCTTCCTCCTCAGAGATGTCACCCCACTTTCTAGAAATCTTAGAGGAGATCAAGAGATTCTGAATTTCTTTATGGAAATCAACATTTGGAGAAGTCCCAGAAGGATCCAACTCAAAAGTCTCATCACATTTCAAGCCAGCATCAGGACTATCATTCATACTTACATTTGGATGATCAATGAAAGTTGGGGATCCATAAATAGAGAGGCTAGGGGTATGTCCAGCCTCATTTAACCCAGTGGGAGTAACAGCACGACCATCCTTCGATGGAATCTCCTTGTGATCAACTCGAACATTAGAGGGGCCACTCATCGGAGATGTATCCACTATCAGCCCTTTCCATTTCACATGAGAAATAGGTTTTCTTGAGGTCAACACCTAAACAGGAGTGGTAGATAATGTTTTGAGAGAATCCCTTTCATGATTTGACACGTCCACATGCTTCCACTCAAGCCTCTTTCTACAAAGAGTAGTCAGATGACCATTCATCCAACATCTCTCACAAGAGATATTCCTCCGACATAACTCCAACGAGTGCCCGAAAGCCATTCATTCGGTACAAAAAAGTGGTTTCCATTCATACTCAACATCAATATTCATGTTATCAATGGGAGTGTAAAGAGTTACCTTATCAATCAAGGTGGAGCTCAAATCAACCTCCACAAACATTCTAGAAAAATGTCCAAACCGAACAACTATAGTTTCCGTGTCAAGGTGAATAGGGGATCCAATCGCCATGCCAATGTCATGAAGAATCATTGGATGCCAATGGACCCAGATAAGCCCATGAAAACGGACTCATACCAGCGAAAAGTCATTCCTTGCATGAGAGGCATTAAAATCAAGTGATTATTAAGGATGATGAAGCCATCCAGGTTTCAATGAAAGGGACCCAATACTCCATGCATGAACGTTGAGAGCATTTGATGGAAAAATGAAACGATAGAATCCATGACCAAGAGAAACATACCAACAATCAGAGGAACCCCACAAGAATGAAACCCGTCTGAAAAGATCATCAAATTTCTAGGATGTCGCACCCTTCACTAAAACAAGACATGACATTAGAGAGTTCTTACCAATTGCAATCCTCTCATCAAATATTTTAGGACTGACATCAACATGAGATGTTGAACCCTTTAAAAGAATCCTTCTTGAGTGGGAATCAATAAATGAATCAAATGAAGGCGTAGAGGCAGGACAACCTGCTTGGCCACTCGGATCCTTTACACTGCCATTTGAATCATCCTTTATATTCACTAAACAAGCCTTCAAATGTGGATTGGACAGATTCATCGGAAACACCCTCTTAGACATCCTAGCCGACACCATATCCCGCCCCACTCTATCCACCAAATGAGCATCATCAGCTCTGTTATCCACCATAGATATAAAATCATTAGACACAGCTTGGCGATCCAAAAGCAGCGGTTCAAAAAAAAGAAAACCATCAACACTATTTGCATCAACAATGACCGGAACAGCGGATGATGGTTTTAAAATAGATGGAAGATCTGAGGTTCCATCAGCTCCGAGAGAAACATGCAGATCTCCTTCAACCCGGCGAATAACAGCATGCAACAGATATGAGGATCCTTCATCCCGATGAGCAACAGTCTGAGCCTCGCGCCTCGGATCTGGAAGTTGGTCTTTCCCCGGTACCACGTCTGCATTCTAGGTGGATCCCGGTTCCCCTTTCATGAGCGCGAGTGAAAAAATTGAGGAAGAGTCATGCTGAATCCTAGATATGAGGTCCTCGATGGCCATGGGTGCGAGTTACTCAAACCCCCGAAAACCCGAGGACCATCCTCTATCTATATATTTTATGATGTATTAAATATTAAAATAAATACAATATGTAATATATCTTCAAATTCACAGAACACATATTTAAACTTTTATTACCTGAAATAATAGGTTTAGTTGACATCTTGAATTACATTAAATATCGATTTTTACCAAACAACAATATAATATTAATATTTAACAAGATAGTTACAACCTAGATGTTTAAATTAATGGTATATATAGAAATTTATATTATTTGAAAATATTTATATTTAAAAAAGAATTTTTTTCTTATCCATTGATTAAAAATAAAAGGCATTGACATTTAATAGATGATTTTTTTGGAAAATGGTATATTCATAAAAAGTTGTTTAGTCATTCTTGGTTAACATAAGTGAAAACTAATTTCATCAAATTTAGAATCTTTCTATAAAAATTGAACTGATTTCTTTTATATATAGATACCCAAGATATATTCTGGTGAACTTTTTGGATTGTTATAAGAATTTTATTTTTTATGAATAATGACTAATACTGGATTTTGATTGAAAACTCCCTTTTAGTCTGAATATTTTATAATGATATATTATATATTTTAATAATTTTTATAGTAAAAATAAATAAAATATAAATATATTAATCTAATTAAGGTAAATGGAATAATTTTAATTTTAAATTTAGAAGAATAATCTCTGTTAAAATTTGGACATTTTCACTTTTAGAACCTCCTTTGTCATCTTGACTATGGGATTAATATTAAATTTCAATTTTATGAATTTAATATTTTGAATAATGATAATTTATATTTTATAATATCATAAAATTATTTTGCAACAAAAATGAATAGTTAATGCATTAATAATTAATTTCCACAGTTAAGGTAAAAATGGACATACAAGGGGTTAAACTATAATAATCAGAGTAAAAAATAAAATAAAATAAGTTGTATATATTATTTAATTGATTTAGTTATATTATGGACATAAAATTATACGATATATAATAATTCCATTCCAATTTTTCTTTAATATGCCCTATATAAAATTTTATGTTAAAAAAATTCAAACAAATATATCATTCTTCCATTTAATATCTTTAATGTTTTGGGATCGGAAATAAAATATCATCCATTATATATATTTATATAAATTATTTTGAATGTAAATTTTTTTTATTGTTAAAATAATATATATATAAATTTTGATATGAAATAATTACTTAAAATTCTTATGAAACACCAATATATTATTTATCTTTTTAAACAAATAAATAAATTAAATGATAATAAAAATATAAAAATATGATCAAATGAATGATATATTATGATCCATTTTTAATAATATGAATATATCATGTTAGAAATGTTTTTACACAGTATGTAATAATTCCATCCTTTACATGATATTTCTAAATTCTTATTAAATGAATAATATCAAAAAAATACCATGATGTTATTTTATAATGGGTGATATTTTATTAAATGATGAAAATTTATTGGAATGATATTTTATTCCAAGTGATTTTTAAATTATAATATATTTAAGCTATGATACTATTATAGACAAATTTATATTTTATAATGAATATATAAATCCATAATAGTAAAAAACTATGTTATCATTTTTATGGATAAAGCATCATTTTTTAAATATTACACACGCTTATGTTAAAATTAGTTTCCACACACATATTTTTTTCATTTAGTTAATTTTATATCATATTTATAATAATGGGGTTTAAATTTTATGATAAATTTAAATTTAAATTTTTCTTCAAGGAAAAATTATCAATGTTAGAAAACAAGTAACTATATTGAAAATTAGAAATGGAAATGATAAGAAATCATTGATGTTAAGGAAAAACTAATTCAAAAATGTGATTCATTATGTGGTGGAGATGTGTATTGTCCAAATAATACCTCTAAACCCTTAAATTTTAATATTTAATTCACTATTCCTATTATTGACCTACAAATAGTGAATACATTTTATTATTAATATTAATTAAACTTCACCTCAACTATAAAATAGAACTCACACTCATATCTACCTTTGGATTAAAAGAAATTTTGATATAAAACAACATAAAAAAACACATCCAAAATATCTCTTTACTAATACTAAAATACTTCTTTATGGAATAAATTCATTCTAGAAAGGAATTAGTAAAATCATAATGTCGATACCCAAAGAAGAGTAAATGATTTCAACAAGAATATTCATTATATTTATTTATCCTCCTACATCAATTTTTATATAATAATGATTATATAATATAATAAAATATATTACATATATTGGGATGTTTTTAAATTAAATAAATTGCTTTAAAATATCCACTTTCATCATATGGGTTTTGAAATCATCATTTTTATGTATGGTGGACTATCGCATCATAAGCCGACATTATCTATTTTTCATTTCCACCATTCACAGTTGTTTATTATTATTGATATCAATTATATATATGATATTATTAAAATATTTATCCCTCATGTGTCACAATATTATATATATATATATATATACCTTCCATTGAAAAGGAGATACGATAATGTCCATTCTCTGTACAACAAACTACCGCCTCACAAGGCAATGTTATACACCTTTCACTAACACTTCACATGGATAGTGATGAAGATAGTGAAAATGATTTTAAGTTATATAAATGAAATAATAATTATATAAATAAAATATTTACCATTTTATAAAGCTAAATTATATCAATATTTTTCATTCGATTTCACTCACATAAAGATGATAACATCTGTCAAGTACATGTGGACTCCCACCTTCACGAAGAGATGTGACTCTATTTCAAAAACCAAATCACCTTGAAGACATATATATGTATATAATATGGTATATATGATATCATGATAATTTATAAGGGTAATATAAAAAATACAAGCAATCAATAATGATTGGTGGAAAATGGAAACATGACTCATGTGTACCTATGGATTACTGCCTCCATGATCATACCCGACATCAATTTTTATAAAAATCATATATGAATAATTTTACAAGTAAAATTGATGTAAAAATATTATAATTATGTAATTATTATTATTTTATATATGATAAATTGATATAAATTGGGAATGAATTGTATCAATGATGAAGAAACATACATTATAAACTAAGGAATTTAATAACTAAAACAATGATAATATGAATAATTATTAACAAATGATTGATAAGATGCTATAAAAAGATCATATATTATGTTATAAATATTAATATAATTCAAAAATAATTTATTAACTTGTTTTAGACAACTATATATGATTTTAAATTATAATCACTGAATATAAAATGTGATTTATGGAATTTCGTAACACAATTTTTTTTCATTATTTTAAACGTATATATCATTCTTATATTTTCTAAATAACAAATTTTTATTATCATATGATTTATTTAATATTTTTATTATTTCTATTTAAATACTATAAACATAGTTTATTACATTTTCAATATTCACAATAATGATGTAATAATTTACGTATTTATTTCACAATGACATTATTATAGATATTATAGATTTAAGAATGTCCATTGATGGAAATAGCATGAAAATTTCTTGATAAACCCATTTAATTTTCATATACTTTGATTTTTCATTATACATTTTTAGTGACTCCAGTTTTGGCCCTATCAGAGTTTGAAATATTCTTATAAATCACTCCAGAGCTTGGCACGAAGATGGCGTGCAATTCTGAAGCACGGTGTTCCAAGAATTAATTTTATAAAAATATTAAGTATTTTTATTCTATGCACGAGGAGGGGTGTGTTATCTCCTAAATGGTAACTCAGAAGGGGAATCTGACGGACCTATTGTGTTTGGAGCGTACCGTTTAACCTAGGCCAGTTGCAAACATTAAGGGCGCGGGCCAACTGTGATAAAATCAACCAAGGGAATTTTCGTAAATAAATGGAAATGATTATTTACTAGCATCAGCTTGAATAAAATATTAATGGAGTCTCAGAATGAAAATATGATCCTTCCATTACATTCATAACACCATGATTACCCAAAGCGTGACATAATTTTAGTCGGCACCAGGTGTCGTGTCAGAAGCAAGTTGGCGGGGAGTTAAAATGTAGTTTTTATTTAAAAATAATAATAATAAAATCAATAATCCCCCCATCACATTGTATGAATAGGCCACGAAACCTTCCCCCACCCTTGTTCGTTCTTCGACAAATTAAACCCCAACCATCTGTTTTTAGTGTCGATCGTCAGTGGATTTAGAATCTGGGCGTTGCGGGCAACATTCTGCACCGGAATATTCCGTGATCCGCGAACAGGTTGGATGATTGATTTTAAAAACCTGGATCCTGATTTGGTTGGTTTTTCTTTGTTTTGATCCTACATATGCGTAGATCTGATCTCAGGGGGCACGTAGATTCCTTCGTATGCATGTTTGCACCCCGGGATGCCACCAGCAGCCCTCGGAAGGGATGAGGTGGCGGCCCATAGTGGCGGGCCGCAGGAATCAACCATGACCGCCATGGTGGGGCGGTCTGATGAAAATAAGCGGCGGCTCACATGGTGGGGGGTCAGTCCACCGCGCCCGCACGGGTCCCTTCGTCTCGGTGGCACGGCCGGCGGTGGCAGTCGGGTCGGCCGGTTCAGGCCGGTCCAACCCTTTTCTTGTAAACGGGGGTTTTAAAACCACGGTATCTTGCTCCCTAAAAATACAAATCACACGCTGTCTATGAAGACGCGACCCTGGTGATGAGCCGAACCATTTGGTGTGGGTTTGAGAGTTTTATGTTTGGGATCGTGGCCCGGGATATTGAAACGTCATATAAATTAATAATATTTTATTATTATTCGACTTCGTGGCATTGTATATTATTCCATGAGCATCTGATGGATGTGACGTCAGTGGAATTGTGGCCATGATGGTGCGACGAACTTTTCTGCTTGGTTTTCGGGTGTTGGGACTGATTTTGGGGTGCAGGCCCCATGAGGTTGAGATAGAGCATTTACGGAGAAACCCAACTTTCTCACCAGGAGTCCGATTTTGGCAGATGAATAGTTGACCTTGTGTGTTTTTCCTAGAGGATCACAATGGTGTGATCTCTTCGTTGAGTTTCGGGACTGAGGCATGGGCCCCACCCAAGCTGGCTTCAATGAATAATACCTTTTTTCACTGGGGGTCCATTTGGGAAGAACGAGTAGTGGATCTCGCATGTTTTTCTGATGGGATAGAAGTGGTATAATCCTCTTGATGTGTTTTGGGATCATATTGTGGGCCCCTCATGGGCAAGCTATAGTGAATAGTACTATTTCCCCAATTGTCCGTTTCGGGTGAGTAAACTGCCTATCCTGCTTGTTTTTCCGTGTGGATTGTGATAGTGGCCTCGGTAATGGCTTTGGAGATACACAGTGTGGCGTTGTGGGTGTTGCTCGGTTAGTGATGTTTGGACCCGAAATGGTTGAGGGTACTCCCTTGGATCATTCCTACAAGGGTTTTAGCGACATAAAAACATTAGTATAGGTTTGTGATCCTCTCGATGGGATCTTTAATTTGTTAGAGTTGTGGCATCCCTCCTTTGGGTCCATAGAGGGATCCTCTAGCATTGTGTCCCTAGACAGGGTTCTTAGTATCGTTGTGACCGCTTATCCACGAGCGAAGAAATCTTATATAGCATTTTAACTCTATGGGGTTTGTGGCATCACCGATAATATAATCTCCTACACCGGGGGATGTGCTTAGTAGGGTGGTGGCATCATCTGGTATATGATCCCCCTCTCAGAATGACGATTATAATTGTGTTGCAGTATCGTTGGTTATACGATCCCCTACTCAACACTTGGTTATTGTAGGGTAGCGGCGTCATCAGTCTGATCCCTTGCAATGTGAGATGTACCAGATAGGGTTTCGGTATCGTCGTGATCATCGTGACATGAGTGATGATCCTATATCTGAGTGAGGTTTTTTTGTATGCCAGACCATGCTGTGGAATCTCCCAGTGGATCCTAATTTCCATCCCTTATCTGTGAGATATACGAATGATTGGTTGGTTTGTGGTATCCCCCAGCAGACCTTGTGAGTGATCCAATATCTGTGAGATCTTCGTATACCAGTGTGGGTTCTGGTATCCCCTAGCAGCCCCGAAGGGCGATCCCCTATCCAAATATTTTGTTGAATCCAAGGATTCAACATGATGTCCTCAGTGACAATATATGACGAGCATGATCTCTTAGGTGAGCGTATGAGATGTTTGTGTAGGAACCAATGGAGTGTTTCTCTCATAAAAGTGTCATCTAAATGATACTACCCGTGGATTGTGTTCTCCTAGTAGTGAACCATTGCTGGTGATGAGGTCGATACCTCTTGTTGATTGATGTGTGATTTGTTTATATCTATATTTATCATGGTATTTGAATGGGTGTACACTTGGGTTTATCTGACTAGTTGTGTTTAGTCTTGGATGGTCACGAGATAGATTTTCCCACTTGAATGGGTTCCCTCTGGATTGGATGAGCATACTTTTTCCTTTCAGTTTCTCTCTTTTGTTTTGGGTTTTTGGGTGCTTTCTGAGTATTGTTATACTCACCCCTGCACGAGCTTTTCCCACACATGTTTGTGTCTTATGCAGGCCACAGGCCTTTCAACGGTGTCCCAAGAGGACCTGGAGTAGGCAGAGCTGAGTGAGTGGGACTGACCGTGGAGTCTTATCGATGATGTTCCAAAGAGATTTCGGGTGGTGCTTTTGGAAGTGTACCCCTTTTTTTGAGCAGGTTGGATGCTTTTGTGGTTTTCCATCAGTGGGCCCAATTTTTCCCTTTTGTACTTCTGTTGCACTATGGTTGTGGGTAATATTTATGCATGCATTTCATTTCAGTTTTTATATATATCTATGCAATGTTTAATGGACGTGTATGTTGGGGCATGTGTGCAGGTACCTTAGGCTAATGCCTCCCATGTCAGGTATAGCCTACTCAGTGCTAGTCACCATCCCCTAGCCTATTGGAGGTGGGTTTTTGGAGTCTCAACTCATGCCTCATTGGTTCGGGTCATGATAGAGTGGTACCAGAGTCAGTTCCTCCTTTGGGATGTCTGAGTGTTGGGGTTCTAGCTGGGAGTTTGGTTTGGGTTGCATCACAACAGTGTTAGGATCTTTTGAGTTCAAATTTCAGGCCACAGACTCATATGTTGGTGTGGCGGCCGATGTATCCATTCACCCAGACTCTGATAAACTACCTTTAGACTCAGGATAGTAGGACACTATCCTCAGGGACATCACGGTACATGCATCATATTGGAATGGGTTTTGTGTTTCTCCATGTTCTTATTGAGTCAGCTCCTAAGATATACTCTTTGATTTTGGTGTGTCCTGCTTATGGTTCAGGATGCCTCCATAATGACATCTAGCAAGGATTCTGCAATGGGATTGTGGTGATGATCTGCCCGGTGTGGAGGCTGTAGACTAGGGCCCATTTTCTAAGGCTGGACCTCCATGCGGTCCGCCATTTGAGTCAATACCTATCTGGCAGCTGGTTCTCCCAGCAATGCAGGATGATATAACATGTAGGATGAGTGCGCTGCACTACTTCTAGAGGCAGTGACCTCTATAGTTTCTGGGTGATCCAGACCCTCAGGAAGTTGATGACTGGCTTGAAGCGGTCACCAGTGTTTTCTGCCTAGTGAGGAAACCCCCATATTAGATGGTGGTCCTAGCGGCGATCCTTCTGCAAGGTTCAGCCAGGAAACTATAGAGCCTAGTGACATAGTTCCATGATGAGGAGACGCTCACGTGTGCAGAGTTTGAGTGGCTCTTCAGGGAAGAGTTCTATCCAGTGATGCTGAGGTCAATAAGGATCCAGGAGCTTCAACATCTTCAATAGGAGGAAATGATTGTTTCATAGTACACATCGATGTTTACAAACCTATCACACTACTCCCTGAATATGGTTTGGGATCCATTCTTTAGGGCTCGGAACATCGAGTATGGCTTACGTAGAGACATCCAGGCAGGTGTGATTTCTTTGTGTCTTCCCACCTATGCTAGAATGTTGGAGCGAGCATTTGTGGTGAATAGATTTTTTGCTGAACACATTCTGTTAGTTAGTGCAGGCCACACGAGAGCTGAGACATTGTCAGTTGGATCAACATCTGGTAGACGGCGGTAGGCACAAGGGGCTGGATGTGGCCGAAGATTTAAGAGGCGACCCCAGGATAGAGGATCTGAGGCCTAGGGCTCATAGGGCTTGAATGCTAGTTTTGTTCATCTGTAGGAGAGGTGGTGTTACGCTTTCGATGGTCAGGGGAATCTTTCTAGAGATTATCCAACCAGCCATGCTGCTGAGAGGGAGCCTGTCGACAGACCGCCTTGGGAGAGGCAGCGTCTCGAGCAATGAGATCTGCAGGGAAGAGGATGTGGCTACAGATATGGTGCAGCAGTAGGAGGTGGTAGGCAGTCGCAGTTTCCACCACCCCCACCCCCAGGTGGTCTACACCGGGCTCAGGGAGATGGTGGCCAAGGGTGAGGACAACTACAAGCATTCGAGGCTGTTGACCCAGAGGCTCAGCGGATGGATAGAGGTACACCTTGCATCCCCTGTACCTTCTACTGTAGTTTTGATAGACACTGTTTAGCGGTAGTCTTACCTTTCAGTTGCTTTCGTGAGTTTTGTTCAGGGTTTTGGTATGACCATGTGTGGTTGTTGTTTGGTGTGAATCGAGTGCGTGAGGAAGAGGGATCCTTCCCCCACAATGATGTGTTTTGTGACGCGATCAAAACCTTGTGGGAGAGCCTGTTACGACTAAAGAGAATAGTGTTGAGATGTTGTGGATGAGTCCCTCTGACTTATGTGTTGGGGCTGGGGTGTTTGTCGGTGAACTCCCTAGTGTGGGAGACCCAGTTTAGACTCCAGTTGTTTTCCATGTTGTTATAGATTTTCGGGGATGCAAATTACTATGTTGGAAAGGGTGTAGAGGCTCGAGTTTTTTCCCTTTTATACTTTGGAATATTTTTATGAATAATTCCATAGCTAGGTGCGAAGACGGCGTGCGATTCCGAGACCTGGTGTGCCCTGAATTTATTTTATAAAAATATTTATTATTTATATACTATACAGATTCTAGGGTTGTGTTATCTCCTAAACGATAACTCAGAACATGAATCTGAGGGAATGGTTGCGTCCGGAGCATGCCTTTTACCCATGGTTGGGTGTAAACATTACGGGTGAAAGCATGCTGTGAGAAAATCCAGCACATGTGTTTTTGTAAATAAATAAAAAGGTTTATTTATGAGCATTGGCATGAATAAACTATGAACAGAATCTCAAATTGAAAATCTGAGACCTCCGTTGCGTTCATAACACCGTGTTTACCCTAGGCACGACATAATTTGAGTTGGCGCCGGGTGCCGGGTCGGAGGCGATTTGGTGGGGAGATAAAATGTAGTTTTTATTTTAAAAAATAAAAACAAATCTATCATCTCCCTCCCTCACATTGTATGCACAGGCGATGAAACCTCCCCCCACCCTCGTCCATTCTTCGCCAAATCGGGTCCCCGACGTCGGTTTTCGACGCCGATCATCAGCGGATCGAGCTTCAGGGCGTCGCGGGCGTTGTTCTGCACCCGAAGCTTCCGTGATCCGCCAACAGGTTGGTAGTTTCACTTTTAAAATCCTGGATCACAATTTTGGTTGGTTTTTTTCTGTTTTGAGCCTTCAGATGCATAGATCTAGTCCCAGGGGAGCGCAGATGCTTTTGGATGTGCGTTTGGACCCACATGGTGCCCCTGGGGGCCCTCAAAAGGGTCTCCGACGCGGCACTGGCGCAATGGCGGGACATGGGAATCAATCAGGACCGCCGCGGTGAGGTGGTCTGGTGCCAATTAGCGGTGACCCCCGCGGTGCGGGTCGGTTGGCCACAAGGGTTTTAAAACCACCATCATTTGCTCCTTTGAAATCTGAATCGCAAGCTGTCTGCAGAGACACGACCCTGACGATGAGGCGAACACTTTGGGGTGGGTTTAGGAGTTTTAGGTTTCGGGATCATGGCCCGGGAGCATGAAATGTCAAATAAAATAATAATATTTTATTATTATTCGAATTCTGGTTGTTTTACCATCTACCCGGAGCATCCTATTGATTTGTCGTCAGTGGCGTTGAGGCCCTAATGGTGCGGCGTACAATTCTTGTTGTGTTTTGGGTGTTGGGACTGAGTTTGGGGAGTGTGCCCCACGAAGCTGGGTTTTGAGAATTTACAAAGAAACGCAACATTCTCACTAGGAGTACAATTTTCTCAGATGAATAGTCGATCATGTGTGTTTACATGAGAGGATCACAATGGTGCGATCAATTCTATGAGTTTCGGGAATGAGGTGTGGGCCCCACCCGAGATGGCTTCGGTGAATAGTATGTTTTTCATCGGGGGTCCATTTGGGATGAATGAGTAGTGGATCCCGCATGTTTTTCCTAGGGGATCGAATTGGTATGATCCAATTGGTGTGTTTTTAATCGTAGAGTGGGCCCCTCATAGGCTAACTACAGTGAATAGTGTATTTTTCACCGGTGGTCCATTTCGGGCGAGTAACCGGCCTATCCTGCGTGTTTTGTTGCGTGGATCACGATGGTGGCCTCAGTAATGGCCTTGGAGGTTTTCTGTGTGGCGTTCTGGTGGGTCTCTTGGGTTAGTGACGTTTCGACCTGCAGTGGTTGAGGGTACTCCCTTGGTTCATTCCTACGAGGGTTCGTGCGACATCACAACCTTAATATTGGATTTGATCCTCTTAATGGTTTGTTTAATATTTTGGAGTTGTGGCATCCCTCTGGCGGTCCCGAAGCAGAATCCTCTATAATCGTTTCCCTAGATCGGGTTCTTAGAATCGTTGTGATGGCTTATCCACCGGTGCTGATCCCCTGTCTACCAGGTTAACTCTTTAGGGTTTGTGGAATAATCACAAATATGATCCCCTACGCAATGGGTCATGATCAATATGGTTGTGGCATCATCGGGTACATGATCCTCTACTCACCAAGAGGATTATAGTACGGTTGTGGTATCGTTGGTTATATGATCCCCTAGTCAGCATGTTGTTTCTATAGGGTTGCAGCATCATCAATTCAATCCCCTACAGTGCAAGATGTACCAAATAGGTTTTCTATATAGTCTTGACCATCGTGACATGGGTGACGATCCTCTATCTGAGTGAAGTGTTCCTGTCGTATTCCAGATCGGGTTGTGGTATCCCCCAGCGGATCCTGGGTGTGGTCCTTTATCTGTGAGATCTAGGAATTCCAGGTTGGGTTGTGGTATCCCCCAGCAGACCCTGGGAGTGATCCCCTATCTATGAGATTTTATTATACTGGTGTGGGTTCTGGTATCCCCTAGAAAACCGTAAGAGTGATCCCCTATCCGAGGAGTTTGGTAAATATGATGATTCGGCATGACGTCCTCATTGATGATATCCAATCAGCATGATCTCTCGGGTGAGCATCTTAGATGATTGTGTAGGACCCGATGGAGTGTATCTCTCAGACATGTGTCATCTAGATGATAGTGCTCATCGAGTGTGTTTTCCTGGTAGTGAACTATAGCGGGTGATGAGGTTGGTTCCTCATGTGGCCGGGTGCATGAGATGTGTATATTTCCATTTCTAATGGTATATGTATGGGATACACCTGAGTTGAGCTAAATAGTTGTGTTTAGCCAAGGATGGTCATGATATAGAGTTTCTCTCTCATCTGGGGTCCCTCGGGCTGGGATGAGCGGACTTTTGCCTTTTAGTTTCTCTCTTTGGTTTTGGGTTTTGGGTTGCCTACTGAGTATTGTTATACTCACCCCAGCACAGGCTTGGCCCGCACATGTTTTTGTCTTATGCATATCGCAGGTTGTACGACGGTGTCCTAGGAGGACCCAGAGCAGGTGGAGCTAAGTGAGCGGGACTGATAGTGGAATCTTACCGGAGGTGTGCCATTGAGAATTCTGGTGGTTCTTTTGGCTGCGTACCCCTTCTTCCGAGCAGGTTGGTCACTTTTTTGGTTTTCATATTGTGGGCCCTATTTTTTTCGTTTGTACTTCTGCTACACTCTAGTTGTGGGATAGTTGTATGCATGCATTTCTTTTCAGTATTTATATATACCTCTGCACTGTTTTAGGGAGGTGTATGTCAGTTTGTGGGTATAGGTACCTTAGGCTAATGGCTTCCATGTGTTGGACAACCTACTCGACGCTAGTCTCCTTCACCTGGCCTATTGAAGGCGGGCTTGGGGAGTCACGGCTCGAGCCTCGTTGGGACGGTTCATGAAAATATTACTCTAAAAATTACATTTTTTCCACACTTTCGTATATAAATATTTTTTAATGTTTTTATGAAAATATAACATAATTTCATTCTTTGGTTAGAAAAACAATTATCTAAAAATACATTTTTTTTGTAATAATAATAAACAAATTTTTTTACCGTATAAAATTGGGTTAATAAATTAATTATCAAACATTTTTACACATAAAATAATTAAATGAATATGATACCAATTTCAAAAAAAATTATAATTTTTAATTTACAGAAGAAGAAAATTAAAACATTGCTTTAATGTGTAGAGGTTAAATATAATTTCTAACCACTATGAATAATAAATTGTTTTAATTATTCTTTTATATGTTTCCGATATTCTTTACAAAAATATATTTCTAAAAATAATTCTGAATAATTAGTTTTTAAATGTATTTTTAAATTAAATGTATTTAAAAAATATATTTTTTTCATAAATAACATTTTTAAATTTCTCTTATAGTATTTCTGTTCATCATTGATATATGCCATTTGTTATTACTTTAGTGTTTTTATATTGAATCGATATTATCTTTAATATTCATCTTGGTGGTTTATAATTAATTTAACCAAGAATAGTATTAATATTCCCCTACATTTTTATAACCCATATTTTATCTGGCCTATACTATGTGAAAATGTACTTCTTGTGGTGTTTTATGGAGTTATAATGGTTTATTGTGGGGTTTTTTTAAAGATTATTTCACCAAACTATGTCATTGAAACATTTTGACCAAAATGATTAAACTAAAATGATAGGACACCAAAAATTTGGAACCATACCGGTGTCACAATGTAACAGTGGAAACATATCAGTGTCACATAGTAATGGTGTCACTATGACGGTGCCACATGAAAATGATGGCACACCAAATTGTGTATCGCCCTTATCCAAATTTCTAGTTCTCAATTTTTTCCAATTTATCCCCTCTTAAATTTTATTTTTTGTTAGCTGAGTATCATGACTTCCGTTCCTGTTACTATGGGTGTTTATACGAATATTAATTATATATTTAATATTCTAACATCTTGAGGGATTTGAGATACTCAAACTATGAGATCGTGACCATAATTACGTGTTAATCTCTATTGGAAACCATTATTCATTTAATATAGTATTTGGATCTTTTATTATAGGATATTCTCTTCATAGTGTCTATTTTATTTCCCCTTGGTGAATCTATAGCCTGCCACCCTAGACCAGTCAGGTGCCTATGCTAGTTCCTCTGCTGCTGAGTTTTCATGGAGTTTCAAATGCTCTCATGATCCCATGTTCTTAGAGAAAGGATGAACTTCGATCCTTTGATCATCCAAGTATTGTTTTCTTTTTTTTATTTAATTGTGCATCATGTTATGTGGGTGTACTGATGAATCCCAACGAAAAACATGGGAATCATTTTCATTACAAAGTAATAAATAAAGTGTGGGAATGTTAAGGATTATAAGATAATAATACTTTTCATGATAAATGCATGGGAATTGAAAATGTTTTGATGTTGATAATCTATTTTATAGGTTATCCTTGTTTATTTTTATGATTTTTTAGATCTATGACTTCTAAAAATCTTTTCCTTTAGTGGTCTTTGTTTTCATAGTGGTGATGTTATTCTTTGTTGAGATGCTTGAAAAAATGGTTACAATATGTAATCTTATTAATCACATATAGATGGTCAAATAAATGGATTCTCCATGATGAATCCTTTTTTTGATCACCGCTGTTTTTTAAATTGAAATTTATAAACCCCTATAGTCTAAATATTAATATTCATGGTTAAATGGTGTGGTTGTGCACAGTGTTGACTAGTTTTGTGAGAAGGGTGTGAAATGTGAGGGCAGTGGTGTTGTGGTGTAAAGGTAATTTTTCTGGCCCTTTTGTATAGGGTGGTACATGGTTTTTTTCTGTAGTAGTTTGACAGACTGATTAACTATGGAATGTATGGACATGTTAGCAGTTAGAGTGCCTATGTTTTTTTTGTGTTCCTAGGAACCATGTTGTGCAGTGGGACTGAGGGGTGGTTATTGACTTGAAATGTATTGGGACTCTATATGATAACTTTTTGGGATGTGGGGCTATGGGACTATGTTGTGATAGAAGGATTGTGAGGTATAAAATTGAATAATGATATATGGTTGTGGTTGAATGGAGGTATGCAATGAGATTGAAGATCTCGTGTTGTTCTTATATTGGAATGGTTATGGTTGGTTGTTTCTAGATAGTGTCAGGATACATTAAGGAAAATCCCCTTAAATAAATAAATTGGATGTGGTTAACTGAAATAGGATTGGGAATATACTTAGTAGTGGGTGTTATGTGTTTTATCATATAGGGGTAGAAGAAAAAGTGGTATTGTTGGGTTAGTATGTTTGTTTATTTGAAATCCATAGGTTGGGTTGAATGATTGATTACATATATGAGTAAATGGTATTTCCTATTTATTTTTATATACACACACCCTTATTGAGAACCATGTTCCAAACACACCCATTTCATGCAGTGGGTTTTTTTCCCGACATCCTACTAGGTGGATGGATGGCTGGTTAATAACATTATTCCTCACACCCTCTTCTGGATGAAGCCTATCTGTGAAGGTTGTTATGGATTTAGGATTATAATAGTCAAAAATCCTTTAGTTAGGTTTGTTTTTTATGATATGCCTAGGTGTTTTCTATTTAGGATTGTTTCCCATGTTTGTTTGGAGTGATTCCTAGATGTATTTGGGTGAGAGGTGTGGTTATTGAGCCTCAAGTGTCTACGACCCAAATTGTGTGTGGTTTGGAGACCAAGTGTGTAGGCAGGTACTGTTATTCAGACTGCATATGAAATGTGTGGTAACATCAAGGCATCATACTTTAGGAATGAGAAGTTATCCATTAGCAAATGGGATCATGGTACTCAAATGTCGATGTTCCTGTACTACTACCATATGTGACATGCATTTTTTTGGGAGTGTGACTTGGTAATGATGGGGTGGTTAGTAATTATTAGTAGGAGTTTGATATTCTATTTTTTTCTCAGAGGTACATTACTATCTTCCCCAACATGATCATGGTTTTCATTAGTTTTCCAATTTAGTATACTCATATTCCCATACCATGTATATGAAACTATTTCCATCTTTCCTAGTGAATTTTGAGTAATATACTAGACCTTACTAGCACAGGAGTTGGGAATAATTGTTGTTTCTACATAGTCTATTTCTTTTGAAACATTACAATGGTGTTTTTTGTAACTTTTATCATCTTTACTTTTTAACATGCATGTGGGAATTGATTTTATCAATACCTTTTCATTAAATATTTGGAGTTTCTGGGGATTTACAATCTTATCTCATGATCCTATTACAAAAAGGGCTATTTCTCTCCCAATTATGTTGTATTCTGTACCTTTGGTGCTTGCTACTACTTTGGGTCCTAATGATGGTGGGACTCTAGGGTCATTATCTTTACTTCATTTTGAGGATTGAAGGTTGTGAAATTTTTTTACCCTCCCCCATCTTAAATATTATGGGTCATAAAATTGGAATCAGAGGCAATTGAGGGATAGATCAGAGTTCATGTTTTTGTACAGTGATAATTGCATGGGATGGTAGGTCAACAGTGTTAGGTGACCATGGTTCATGAGATTATCCTAGGAAGAATGGTTATAGCCTCGGATTTTAGGGTCCACCGTGATCCAATTCAAGGACTATGGACTTACTAAACGACCAAGTGAGGCTACACTAACTGTTGGGTAAAGTCCCTAAAATAGTTACAAACATCATAATGGATAGTATTTTTATTTGTGTTCTGAATTTTGGGAATTTAAATCTAAATTAAGAGTTAAAATGTGTTTAAATGAAAATATCAGTACTTCATGGACTTAGGAGATCCATGTTTCCTATTAAGCTATGGCACACTGACCCCAACCATGTGTTTTACGAGATGTTGGGTCCCAGTTAGTTGACTTGGTTTATCAGCGAAGGGCTGATAAATAGGAGGATGAGCATTTTTATAAGATTTTTCATGCCTTCTAGTAGAAGAATCAGTGAATGTTTGAGGGTAGCATCTCAAAAATGGAGATGGATAGTTGGACGAAGGAGGTGGTAATATCTTTTAGCTTGATCCAGGATCCAAAAGAGTATTGTGTTCCCCTAGTAGTGAACCAGATGCGATTATCAGTGCGTCAGTGGGGGATGCTTTACCTCGGTGGGAGGAAGGAAACATATGTCCCAAGGGATAAAATACAGAAGGACTTTCAGGAGGAATCCCATTCTTTCACGATGATGGGAGAGAACAGGTATGAGATGTTATACCTCCAATATGAAATTATGTCCACGAGGGAACTGGGGATCAAGTTCAATTATCTCCTAAGATTTTATTTGGATCTCTTTATTGATGAAGCTAGGTGGGTGAGACACTTGAAATAGGAACTCCGACCATCGCTTCTGTTAGTTTTCACTATATTTATTATGCTGAAATACTCGGATGTTCAGAATAAGGATGAAGTAGTGGATTGGATTCACTCATAAGGAGGTGTAGCTCGAGAGGGGACGAGATGAGTTCATAAAATTCGAAGGCAGTCATCAGTAGGTGTCCATCATTAGGGCGTTCCAGGTTTTGGCCAACGGGGAGTATACCTGAATAGTTATTGTTCAATACTACTAGTCGCATCCCCATACTAATGGGACTATGAACAATGATCTTTATCTGTGGGTACCTTGGGAATCTACAGAACCAGTTCCCAATTCAAACATTGTATGTTAGGTGTTGGATGGTTCAACATCCAACTTAGTTGCAGTAGTATTTATTTTGGACTTCCAACTAATACGGGTTGCGAGATCACATTCCACCAATGGTAGACTTTGCTAAAGGAGTCCATCCTTAGGGATCTCCTTAGGGACCTCGACTAGGGTGTGGTCTAGAAGGCAGTGGATAGCACATGAGAATAGGATCTTGGAATGGGTAGTTACATTTCACAGAGGCAGCAATTCCAGTGGGGATGAAGGTTGTTCGAGGTAAGATCAATTTGTTTTGTTCCCATGAGTGTTCGTTTCATAATTATAGCGCATCACACTCGTTTTTTAATCCCATTCTTGCCTATGATCCAGGTATAGATGTTGATATATTTTCTATTCCCCTAGTTTTGAATATGATAGTTAGAGTTCAGACAAGTCAGTTTGATGTTTTTTGGGGATGTATACTAATGTTGGGACCATATGATTCTAGTGGGGATCTTCATCTAATACAGATGAAGCCATAAAATTTCATCCCTCGAATCAACTGGCTTTTCTCTATGTGTGTCGTTATCTACATCATCTAAAATAATGGTATTGTACTCAGATATTGGTGGCCAGCTAATAACTTTTGTTTGTGATGGAAGTGATCATTTGGGTACCAGGCATATAGATCCTCTTCATTTTTTAGACATTTTTGTAGGAGGAATTAATATCAAATGTATGGTGGAAGTTCTAGGGGATGTAAGTGAGTTCCTTGATGTCTTCCCAAATTAGGTTGTGACTCTACCACCTTGATGTGACATTGAGTTTGGGATAGACTTTCCACCTATATCCCATCATATTTCAATGGATCCCTATTAGATGTAACCTTCTGAGTTATGGGATTTGCAAATTTAGGTATATGACATGATGAATAATGGTTTTCACCAGTTAAGTGGGTTTCCATGGGGTTATCAAGTATTTTTCATGAAGAAGGAACATGGTGGCTCAAGACTTTTCATAGACATTTGAAGACTGAATCAAGTGACAATCAAGAACTTTTACCCCTTCATATGATCAACTATCTTTTCTACCAGTTAATGGGAGTTGGTTTGTTCTCAAAGGTTGATATGTGGTCAATGTATCACCATTTGAGGGTGAATGAGGGTGAAATCAGAAATATTTCAATCATATGATGGTATGGGACCTTCGCATTCGTGGTCATTCCATTCGGCGTTATGAAATCTTCAACTATGTTTATTGGGATAATGAACTACATTTTCTAATAATTCTTGGACCTATTAATTGTCGTGTTAATCAACAAAATAATGATCTACTTAATGTCAAAGGATGAACATGTCGAGCTTCTTAGCACATTTTAGAGGTCCCTTGACACCACCATCTCTACCAAAAGATGTCCAAGTGCATGTTACCAAAAATAGAGGATCACATTAAGGGACATTTTCTGTCCCAATATGAGAAAAATATGGACCGGTCAAAGGTCTAAGTGGTTGTTTATTTGGAAGCCACCAATAATTTGGTGGAGGATTATTGTTTCCTTGGTCTAGAAGTCTACTAGCAGAGGTTCATACCCAACTTCTCTTAATTTTCATCTTCATTAAAAATGTTGACTCGAAATGGCCAAGCCTTCTTATATAGTGGGTAGTGTTAGGAATCCTTCAACTACATGAATGAGAATCTTCTCACTTCTCTATTTCATAGGATTCCAAAGGAAGGGGAATTTTAATGTGTTTTCTAATGCTTTTGGTATAGGCCTAGGGTGTGTGATGATGCAACAATGATAAGTGATCTATTATGTGTCTAGGATGTTACGTTCTCATGAATGTGACAATGCCACCAATGACCTAGAGCTTATTGTGCTGATGCATCCATGATGAGTGATCTTTTATGGTTCTAGGATGTCACATCCTCATGAATGTAACTAACCCACAAATGGCCTTGATCTTGTGGCAGAATTACTTCATCATAGAGTGATTTTTGGTCTTTACAGATCAAAAGACCATGATGTATATATTTTCCCAGCAAGACTTGAACTAGTGTAAATGAAGGTGGATGATGTTTCTCCAGGACTATGACTTAATGAACTCTTACACCTCATGAATGGGAGATGTTGTGGTTGATGAAATGGACATGAATTTACAGAAGGATGTTGTTCTAAAATCCACATTATCTTGGTAAGAAGTGGAGGATTTGGCCACATTCTAGGATGCTCTAGAATGATGGTCAGAGGATATTCAGAATCAGATGTTGTTTTGTGGGATACTATTTCTCCCAGTAAAAATGCACGAGGTAATTATATGTGAGTTCCATATATCATCCATGGTGGTACACAGAGTAGTTCACAATATGAACCAAGTACAAAGAGAACACTTAAGGTGGGCCAGGGTGAAGCGGGTAGTGGGGGATTATTTGGTTAGGTTCCTAGTGTGTTTGTAGGTGAAGTCTATGCACTCTGTTCCGGGTGTTTGGTTTCATCCATTAGAAATTCCTAAGTGGATGTGGGACAAAATATTTATGTATTTCATCATAGGATACCCAGAGATAATAGATACTATAATTATCTAAGGGTAGTGGTGGTTCAATTGACAAAATCAGCTCACTTCCTAGAAATCATGGAGTCGGTAAATGTGGATACATTGGTAAGGAAGAATTTAACTGAGGAGGTGAGGCTGCATGTATTTCCAAGATATAACATCTTGGATCAAAAGGTGTAGTTTACCTCATGAGCTTGGAGTGGATTACAACATTCATTTGGAACTTTTATATTCCTTATCTCTACTTTCCAACCTCCGAATGTTGGAAAGACATATGGAAACATCCATATTATTAATGATATTCTATGATCATGTGTTCTGGGATTCATAGGATATTGGTTATGACACTTTTGTTTTGATAGTTTTATCATACAATATTAGATATCACTATACCATTTTCATGTCCCCATTCAAAGCATTGTACGAATGTCTATTTCATTCAACACTATAATATACATTGGTTGGGGAGGCTTCTTTTCATCGCCTATATGTATTGCAAAGCATAATAGAAAATGATCATCTTGTGTGTGACAGGATTAAGGTTTCTCGTGACTTATATAATCCATATGTTGATCATAAGAGGATCCCATGGAATTCAAGGTTGGGGACCATCCTTTAATGAGGTTTTCCTTTCTGGGTTCGTAGAAGATATTTGGAAGAGGAAGAAAGATTTATAAAATGTTCATCAAACCATTAAATGTGTTGGGAAGTGTTGGTGAGGTTGAATATCAGTTTGAATTTACACCATGGTCGGATAGCATCCATAAAATCATCCATGTATTTCTTCTCTATCAGTATCAATAAAATGGATCCCACAACATTGAATAGGGAGAGTTGGATATCAAGAATGACTCTATGTTCATGGAGTGTCTAGTAATAATCGATGGTCTTGAGAAGAAGGTTCTCCATGGACTAACCATTCCTTTGGTTTGTGTGCTTTGTATGCATGGTGGCCTTACGGAGAGTACATGGAAGAGGGAGGCACATATGTGTGTCCGTTACTCGGAGCTCTTATGTATTTTGATCATGTGTTTTACAATATTTATTTTCCTTTTCATGTAATGAGGGGACATGTTTGATAAAAGATGGGTTTTTTCTTAATTACATAAATTTGCGTGGAATATCCTGACATTCAGAGAGTGGAGGACCTAATCCCTAATGAATATGAAAATTTTGGATGTGATATTACCTGTTCGCGTCAATCATGGACACCCAAAGTCGATAGTAACTTGGCATAGTTGATGGAGCTCACTAATACATGTGTCAGGAAAAAAAACATTGGTGTTTTTGTGTTTTTGTGGGTCATTGGATCCTTAAAGATTCTAAAAATGTTTAGAAGAAATATTTCAAGGAGGTATTCTAAGATGTTAAGGTTTTATCTCCAGTTTTCAACCAATGCATGGTGGTTTTCCCCTTTTAGGTATTATACGATGTGGTTGTTTGGACCCCTCTTATTTCTGATTTTAGATTTCAATTCTCAGGGAAAATAATATTTTGATATTTATCATTTGTAATAACTCGGATTTTATTGGAACTTCCATTTTTAAAGATATTATTATTACGATGTTCTTGGGGGATGCAGTGGTTTGTTTCTTGGGTTTTCCAAAAATATTGTTTGACCAATCTGTTTCAATGAAATAGTAACACAGCAAAACAATGCAACAATAGTGATGGAACAATAATAGTGGCACATTAATGGTGGTAGTGCGACGGTTTTACACTAAAATAGTGGAACATAAAATGTTGTCTAACACTTTTCTTAATTTCCACTTCCCATGTTTTCTTATTTTTTCCCCTCTAACATATTATGTTACATAAACTGATATTTAAGCTTTTCCAATGAGTTTTGAGGTAATTTGAGAGGATATTAATTATATATTTAATATTCGAACATCTAAGGTAATCTTAGATACTCAAACCATGTGATCATGAACATGATTCCTTTTTAATGACTTATGGAAACTATCATTCCTGTAATATATGATTTGACTCTTCAATGTCAGGATCTTTCCCTCATAGTGTGTTTTTTTCCCGTTGGTGCATCGAGAGCCTTCCTCCCTAGATGAGTCATGTGTCTATGTGATAGCCCATCTTAATCATTTTTCTTTTAGTTCTTATTACTCATGTGATCCCATATTCTTAGAACAAGGAAGAAATTGATACTTTGATCATCAATTTAGTGGTTTATTATATCTATCTTCTGTTGTGCGTCATGCAGGGTGGGTACAATAGTGATTCTTTATGAATAATGCTTGAATACTTTTATTTGAACTGTTAAAAAATAATGTCTGGTGATTTTGATGATAAAAAGACAATAATACCACTACTAAAAATAGGAATGTAATTGAATATTTTTTGAAGTTGATCACTAATTTTACTGGTTATCCTTGATTCTTTTTTTTTGGTTTTTTGTGGTTGTGTGCCTTTTAAAAATCATGGTTGATAGTGGTATGGGGTTTCACACTAGTGATTTTCTGATTTGTTGAGATGCTTGAATAATAGTTTGTAACATCATATCTATTTAAGGACATATACATGGATAAATAAATGGATTCACTAATATTAAAACTATTTTATGATCATCCCTATTATTTAAATTGAAATTAAAGAACACATGATGGTTAAATGTAAATGTGATTGGCTATATAGTGTGCCTACATGTTGTTTTGATTGGTTTTGTGAATAGGGTGTATAATGTGTGTGCAACAAGGTTATCGTTAAATGGAATTTGTTGTGGGTATTGTGTATGGGGTGTTACTATGGGTATGTTTCTATCTCAATTTCAGAGACCAATTTATTTTGAAATGGATGGACTTGTAGTGAAATAGACTTCCTTTGTTAGTTTTTTGGACATAGTTGTGAAGTTTAGAAGTGGGACTATAGTGTGTTTATGAACATATTTTACAATGGGAATGAAATATGGAATTTTTTCAGTAGTGGAGATATAGTATCAGGTTATGATAGATGGATTTTGGGGTATAACGTTGAAGAATTATATTTGGATTTTTTTGAATGGGGGTGTGTAGTGGGAATGCAAATATGGGTTTGTTGTTGTTTTTTTATTGTTGTGTTTGGTAGTTTTTTAGTAGTTCTAGATTAAATTATGGTGAATCCCCTTAAATAAATTAATGGAAAGTGGTAAAATGAAAATGGGTTGGGCTTATACATGGTGGTGGGTGTTGTGTGGTTGTGCATATAGGAGTAGCATCAAAAGTGGTTATGGTGGGATGGTTTGTTTGGATGATTGAGACCCAAAGGTTGGGATAAGTGTTAGATTGCATTTATGTATAAATTTCAGTTTCATGATATTTATTTATTCACCCCACCCTTGTTGTGAAATATGTGTAAAAGAACCCCATTTCGTGGGGGATGACGTCATTATTAACATCCTGATGGGAAGATGGATGGCTAGTTAATGGCATTCATCCTCAGGCCCCCTTTTGGGTTCATACTGCTCAATCGTATCCAAATAGGTTGTAATGGATTGAGGATTAGAATTTTCCATGATCCTTCGGGATGGATTGTTCTTTATTAGAGGACTATTTGTTTGCAGTCTAGGAATTTTTTCCTATGTGTATTCGAGATGAGGTCCAGGTGCCTTTGGTTTATAGGCATGGTTGTGGTTTCTGAGGTGTCTGAGGTTGGGATTCTATGTGGTATGAGGGATAGGACATTGTGGCAAGGTTGTGGTAGTGGGACTTCATATTTTAGGTGTGTAATTCATGATGTTATCAATTAGGGACAAGTTATCAGCCACTGGGAATGTGGTATAGGGTAACCAAATGTTGATGTGCTTATACTACTACCTTACTTAACTTTCGTTATTTGGTGGGCATGTCATGGTGAGGCTATGCAAGTTAGTTTTCATTGGTGGGTCCTATATGTTTATAATGTTTTCTGAAAGGTAAAATATTATGATCCCCCACTTGTTCTTGTGTAGATTTAGTTCCCCTAATTAATATTCTCATATTCTCTCCCAACATATATTAAACTATTTTCAGGTTTCCATGATGAATTTGAGGAATGTGTTGGACATTACATGCTCATTCATCAGGATTAGTTATTGTTTCTTATTAGTCACTTTTCTATTAGTACTTTAAATTGGAATTATGTGGTACCTTGTATAATCATTATGTCACAACCCGTCCTCGGGGCCTGTGTCGTGACTACCCCAAGCCCGCCTTCCATAGACCAGGGACTGGCGACTAGCACCAAGGCATAAATCCCAGTAAAAAGGGAAGGCATTGCCTTTGTAAAGTAAACAAGCACTACAGAGTAAGAAAGTGGAAAAGTAAACACAAAGTAAAAGCTACTACAACAGTAAGTGTGGAATGTAAAGGGGGCCGGAAATACAAGCCCAACTGTAAAGTACAACTGAAAGGGGAAAAACAACAACTGAAAGGTAAAGCTGGAGCGTTGAGCCATCCACTGAAAGTCCCACCTGATGGGTGGGTATAGATAGCCTCCCATGCTCCTCGGGTCCACCTGACCGCTCTGAGTACGTCCCACCCAATGGTCCACCTCCAGGTACCGTCCTGCTCCGCAAGCCTCCACCACGATCCGCGCTCTCCGTCGTATGCAACCAACACAACGTAGTGTGGGCATAACCCGTGCATGGGTGAGTATAGGCTACTCAGTAGGGACCCCGAGAACTCCGATGGTCTCCCGAAATCTTCAAAGGATAAACTACAAAGGAAAGTTACAATCACGAAGTAACATCCGACATGGCTTAGGTATATGCCCATACATATACCTAAGTCATCAATTCGCGCTCGGCTCCAACATCTGAGCCCAAGCACAACCCAGTCCACACAAGAAAGAAAAACGTATACCCACACAGGATAACACAACACAATCCATGAAGGAGAGAAAAGTAATCCACAAAGGATATCTCAACACAATCCACAAAGGAGAGTAAATAGTAAATCCACACAGGATAGTTCAACACAATCCACAAAGGAGAGTAACACAAGATTTGTCTCACACAGGTATACTTCGTGTATGACGATAAAGATGATCACTGATCCATCTAAGTCGTCAGACCCACAAAGGATCAAATGGTACTAACCCCCGCAATGACCCACACAGGATCAGACCAACACATGATCAATAGGTAACTAACCCCCACAAAACCCACATAGGATCGGCCCCCCACAGGACCGGTAGGCGTTGGCTCACACAGAACCGCTGAGCGCTGACCCACACAGGATCGGATCCACACATGATCTATAGCACTGATCCACCAAGGATCACTGAGTGCTGTAGTCGTTGTCGTTGAATCCACTGAGGATCTCTGCACAGTCATCATCGCAGTAGCAGTCGCAGTCAGCTCTACGGTTCCCGCACATAGCAAGCTGGTTCGGGAGGGTCCGCTCCACGAGCCGAGAGGCTGATACATCAACTGACACATTCTCCATAGTTGATGTATCCAAAAGTTCTGTATCATCAACAGGAACTCAACGTCGCAGACGGCGCGTCAATCGGACGCCCGGTCTGAGAGATATTGGATTTTTCGTCCTAGGGGCCCGGTTGGTATTTAAGGCAAAACCAACCCGACTGTACTCCACCTGCATCCAAACCTCGGTTGGAGTATGTCAAAAGATCTGTCTCACTTAGAGGAATTCAACGAAGTTGACAGTACGTCAATCGGACGTCCGTAGCTCAAGATATGAGCGTTTCCGCTCTGAAGGCCCTGTTGGTTTCGTGTACAAACCAAGCCGGTCGAACCCAAAGTTTTCCGAAACCATTAGGGCAATATACCGAAACGACCGTCTCGATCCAAGGATCTCATCTCCGCTGACGGGGCGTCATTCCGAGGCCCGTAGCTCAAGTTATGGGAAAAAGACCGAAAATGGTCCGAAGACGGGGGGTCTGGGCCCGGACCGACCCGGCCCGACCCCCCCAGGGGCGCCCCAGCTCGGCTCGGCCGAGCGGCCGCGCGTGGCAGCCGCGGGCACTGCCCCTGCGGGATGGAAGTGTCGCGGCCCTGCGTGGGGCCACACTGGAGTCAACGAACGCAGCTATGCTGCGTCCCCTACGCGAGAGCCGGACCCGCGCGGCCGCGGCTAAAGCCGTGGCGGCCCTCTCCGTCACCGCGCCGTGGCGTCGGCGACCCGCACCACCGGAGGCTTCCGCGGGCCCCCGGAGTTGCTCCAGTGGTCAGTTTTCCATCCCGTCTATGATGAAGCTCCTCCCATGACTCGTTCTTTACTGTGGAAACAATGGATCGTCCCTACGGCATGTTTCGTCATCGCGCGCTAATCCGTGCTTCAACGAAGAACTGCGGAGGGTTGTTGGGCCGTGTTTGTTTGGCCTGCACCCTCTGCGTTAGATGATAACAGTCAGGAGAAATAAACAATACAAAGAAACATAACAAATTACAATTTTAATAAATTAAAAGTGTTCTTATGTAACCGGGTTCTTTGTTTTAAAAGAAACAATCACGGGGAAAAAAGATTGTTCTCAAATAAAAACCCATACCTCGTCAAGTCGTCACACACGTGTTTTTTGCGGAATTGATCGTCGCGGAAGGAGGGGATCATCACGTCGTCGCGCTATCCGGCGTTGCGTCGACGAACTCCAAGGACCAAGAAACAACAAATTTAATTAATAATAATTAAATCCATATTGTTGTTTTAATCCACAAAGTAAAATTAAAAAAAAGGGCGCAACCCCCTACCTTGTCGTTGCCGATTGAAGGTTGTCGCGGGGTTGGATTGTCGCGGAAGAACGTCGCGGAAGAAGAATCGCCGGCGTCGCGGAACATGGCGTAGCGTTGTCGATTTCCGAGGGCTCGACGTTCTTCATGTTCTCCGTGTTCTATGCGTTCTTTGCGTTCTTCGCATTTTTCGTGAAGGAGGATGAAGAAATCTTGTTTTTTGTCAAATCCTCTCAACTAACATTTTTAAAGAAGTCGTGCGTTGGTCTTATTTTATTATTACGCCAACGGATTGAAAACAGGTTAAGAAACGATTAAATTAATTCATATAATTAATTCAACGAAGAAAACTGCCCAATTAAATCAACGAATAAAACCTCCCAATTAATTGGTGCGTTATGAAAATAAGAAAACGTGTCAGTTGACTTTCATAATGATAGGTTTTCGCGGGTGCGTTACTTAGCGGAAAAGAAACGGTGAGGATCATGCGGGCCCCACCTCACAAATATCCTATCAAGACGGTAGGATATTTTTGGATAGCACCCTATCCGCATCAACTCAGCTTAAGCAGCATTAAGTGGCTTCAAGTGCCTTCCAAGTGGCTTAAGTGAAATAAAACAAAGTTTATCGAACTATTTATTTTATTTCTTAACTTTAAGACCAAAAAATTAAAAACCACACCTGAGAAAATGTAACTCCGGAAGAACGTTTCTAAGCAAATACCGGCGCTGCGATTCCATCGGTGCCCTCAGAATTCGATTTCGAGCACCGGTTCAAAAGCTAGAAAACCCCGCTCGTTCGTTCACTGAACGTACCAGAACCAAAATTCAGAAAATGATTCCGGGCACACCAGGCGTCAGAATCAGGTGCCGTCAGAAACCGCGTTCATGTAAAAATCTAAAGAAAATTAAGAAAAAAATTTACTTAAATTTTTCTAGTCTTTACATCACTCCCAACTCAGGGATTTACGTCCCCGTAAAGATACATCATAAACTAGGGAAACAAATGTGGGTACTGAGCACGCATCTGAGCCTCCCGCTCCCATGTGCTCTCCTGGAGGTTCCCGTGCTGCCATCTGATGCACACAAGAGGAATTGATCGTCCACGTAGGACCCGCTCCTGTCGATCCTCGATCTCCACCGAGACATTCTCAAAATTCGACCCACCATCCACATCTAGCTCCCCATGGTCAATGATGTGCGTCGTGTCATGCACGTATCTCCTCAGCTGAGATACATGGAAGACGTTGTGCACCCAGTGCAACTGAGGTGGTAGAGCCAGGCGATAAGCCACCTTGCCAATCCTGCTGATGACCTGGAATGGTCCGATGAAGCGTGGAGACAACATGCCACCTCGGCCAAATCTTCGTAATCCATGTCGAGGTGAGACACGCAAGAAGATGTGGTCGCCATCCTCAAACTCTAGTAGCCTCCGCCTCCTGTCAGTATAAGACTTATGCCGGCTCTGAGCTGTCCTCATCCGCTCCTGGATTACCCGGACCTTCTCTATCGTGGCCCGGACCATCTCTGGTCCCACAATTGCTGACTCCCCAGGGTCTGTCCACCACAGAGGATATCTGCAAGGTCTTCCGTACAACGCCTCGTATGGTGAAATCCCGATGGTGGAGTGGTATCTGTTGTTGTACGCGAACTCCACCAAGGGTAGGTGGTCCTCCCAGTTGTGACCAAAGTCGAGTACACATGCACGGAGCATGTCCTTAGGATTCTGAATGGTCCTCTCTATCTGACCATCCGTCTGAGGTTGAAAGGCGGTGCTCTGACATAGCTGCGTCCTGAATGCCTCATGTAACGCCTTCCAAAGACAGGAAGTAAAGAGAGAATCTCGATCGAAGACGATAGATGATGGAACACCATGAAGCCGTACAATCTCCTAAACGTAGAGACGCCACATGCTCTCCACTGAGCCCTGCTCTCTGATGGGTAAGAAGTGTTCCGACTTGGTGAATCGGTCAACAATCACCCAAATGGAGTCGTGACCTCGGGAAGTGCGTGGAAGTCCAGTCACTAAGTCCATAGATATCCTGTCCCACTTCCACTCCAGGACCTCCAAGGGCTGTACCAAGGCTGCTGGTACCTGATGCTCTACCTTCACCTGCTGGCAGGTGAGGCATCGTGAAACAAACTCTGCCACAACCTTCTTCATGCCTGACCACCAGTGTTGTCTTCTGAGGTCCGGGTACATCTTCTCCACTCCAGGATGTACCGCCATAGGAGAAGTGTGAAACTCTCTCAGCACCTCCTCTCATAAAGCGACTGGTACCATGGTATATCCTCTGAAAAGGATGTCGTGCTCTTCTCCAAAGGAGAAGCCATCAGGTTCCTGTCCTGAGGATAACTTTGCACATCGCGTCTCACAGTGAGCGTCCACACGCTGTGCCCCTCTGATCCGCTACAGTAGTGGAGGGGTGACTATGAGAGACTGGAGGAAGGCTGCTCCATCTCTATCCACGAAGGATATCTGCAAAGCGGCTAGCTGCTCTGTCACCTCCTCAAGTAGCTGAATGCCCGTCCTCCTGCTGAGGGCATCAGCTACCACATTCCACTTCCCAGGAGTATAGACTATCTCAAAGTCATAGTCCTAGAGGAACTCGAGCCATCGCCACTGTCTCAGGTTCAGGTCCTTCTACGAGAAGATGTACCTGAGACTCTGGTGGTCAGAAAAGACTGTAAAGCGCTCGCCCATCAGATAGTGTCGCCATGTCTTTAGAGCGAAGAACACTGCTTCTAACTCCAGTTCATGGGTAGCGTAGTTATTCTCATGTGGCCTCAACTGACGTGATCCATAGGTGATCACCACCCGCTCCTGCATCAGGACACATCTGAGTCCAGTCCCTGATGCATCGCAGTAGACAACGTACCCTACTCCCTCCTCAGGCAACCTCAAGATAGGTGCACTGG
This sequence comes from Viscum album, assembly GCA_963277665.1. Taxonomy (NCBI): domain Eukaryota; kingdom Viridiplantae; phylum Streptophyta; class Magnoliopsida; order Santalales; family Viscaceae; genus Viscum; species Viscum album. Next base: position 2,099,862,609 of record OY728140.1, on the reverse strand, counting down.
TCAATCTCTGTCTCAACTCCTGGAAGCCCTGCTGACATTTGTCTGACCACAAAAATGGTTTCCCCTTCTTCATCAAATCTGATAGTGGTGCTGCAACTCTGGAGAAGTCTGGTACAAATCTCCAATAGTATCCAGCTAGTCCTAAGAAACTCCGCACCTCTTTCACACTCCTGGGTGGCTCCCAAGCTAGCACCGCCTCAATCTTCGCAGGATCCACTGCAACTCCCACCTCAGAGATGATGTGCCCCAAGAAGTGGACCTCACGAATCCAAAACTGACAATCTGAGAGTTCTCTATAAAGCCGATGCTCTCGGAGTGTGTCTAGTACAACCCGCATGTGACAGGCATGCTCCTCCTCAGTCATCGAGTATATCAAAATGTCGTCGATGAAGACCATGACAAATCGATCGAGATATGGCTGAAAGATCCTATTCATGAGGCCCATGAACACTGCTGGAGCATTGGTTATGTATAAGGGCATAACCAAAAACTCATAGTGGCCATACCGACATCTGAAAGCCGTCTTTTGCACGTCCTCGTCTCGAACTCTGAGCTGATGATAGACTGACATGAGGTCTATCTTCAAGAACCACCGTGCTCCCTTAAGCTGATCGAAGAGGTCATTAATCCTCGGTAGTGGATACTTGTTCCTCACTGTCACTTGGTTCAGGCAATGATAATCGACACAATGTTGCAATCTCCTGTCTCCCTTCTTGGTGAACAATATTGGCGAAGCCCAGGGTGAAACACTGGGTCAGATGAATCCCTTGCCCTGCAAGTCCTCCAACTGTACCCGTAGCTCTCGAAGCTCGGCGGGGGCCATATGATATGCTGGAGTCGATATCGTGGTTGTCTCGGGGTACAATTCAATATAAAAGTCTACCTCCTTGCGAGGAGGTACTCCTGGAACATCGTCGGGAAAGACGTCCGCGTACTGATCCACCACTGCAGGAAAACTAGGACTCCGCACGTCAACAGCTCCTAGCATGAGGCTAGCAAACTAATGAGTTATGGACTGTCCTCTCCTTTGCGTGAGTCCATCTTGTGCTGCTAAGGCTCCCTTCTCGCCCGTGAAGGTGAACCTGATCTCGTCGGTGCGTACACATCACACCTTGCGCCTAATGCATTCAATCTGTGCATGCACTATAGATAACCAATCCATGCCCAAGATGACGTCGTAAGGCCTCGACGCCACTACAAGAAGATCCCAGCCGAAGCTCTCACCTCCTAAAGTAAGCTCACACTGCCGGCACCAGTGTGTAATCAACGATTCTGCTCCCGTAGGAGTCTCTAGCCATAAGGATCGAGCCAACGGCTCTGTCGGAATCTCCAAGCTCCGAACAAGGGCAGCAGCTATGAAAGAGTGACTCGCTCCTGTGTCTATCAGAACTGCAGCAAGGGTGGAATAGACACAGATCGTACCTCGAATCATCTCGGGCACGCCGTGGTCATAGGCCTCCACTGCCTGGAGCAGTGCCTGTCTTTGCCCGCCAGCTCCCTGTGGTCGGGGTGGGCATCCTGGTGGTGGTGGTGGTAGAGCCTCAAGGTGTCGCCCACCACCTGCTGCTCGGCCAGCTCCTCTGCCTCGTCCGCCTCCTCCCTGCGGACCGCCACGGTCGACCCTCTCCCTCTTCCTAGGTGGCCCCTCAACTGTCTGTTGCTCCTTGACACGATGGGTCGAGAAGTCACGGGCCATGTGACCCTGCCCGCCGCAAGTGTAGCACTCCCTGCCTCTCGAAAGACTGGCTCCGTGCTGTGTGCCCCGCACTACTGAGCTAGTGTCCTGAGGCCATCTACGTGAGGGTCTGGTCTGCCTGGACCCCTGAGTCATCCGTCGACTTCCTGCTGTGGAAGACTCTGCTACGTTCCACCCCGCGGTAGGTCTCGCCATTGTAGAAGTCTCAACAAGAAAGCTCTCGATCAAAAGGGCTTGCTCTAGTACTCATGCATGGTTCGGGATGCTGAGGGAGATTAGCGATGCCCTGATCTCATGTCTCAATCCCTACTCAAAGGTCCGGGCCCGGATGAACGGGTCTCATACCATGTCGGTCGAGTAGAAGGAGAGATCGGTGAACCTCGCTGCGTATTGGGCGACTGTCAAGCTGCCCTGCCGTAGGTGAAGAAGCTCCTGAATGCACACCGCATGGAGGGTGGCCGGGACGAAATCTGAGCGGAAGAGGCCCTCAAAGTCTGTCCAGATGAGAGTGGAATTATCGTGCACCTAGAGCATCAAGCTCCACCATCGTCCTGCTGTTGCATTCAGTAGACTCACTGCGAGGATCAACATGAGGTCTGCTGGTGTCCTTACTAGTCTAAAAACTCGCACCACTGCCTTCATCCAGTCGTCGGCTGCCTGGGGGTCCGTCTCCCCACGGAACCTAGGAAGTCGCTGGCGCTGAAACTCGTGGAGAGCACTGAGGTGACGAGCATCATCAGTAGCTGGTGCTGGAAGCATCGGTGGCTCGGCGGGTAGAGGTACTGTCTGTGCCTCCACCGTCAAAGGGCCCTGTTCCGAGGCCTCGTCGCTCGGCGGGCTGTCGTCACGTACCACTCTCAGAACCCTAGCTGGATGCCATCGTGGGGCCATCCTGAAAAGGAAACAGGTGCGCCATGGTCAGAACATTATACCTGGTGAGCTGATATAAATTAATCACAATGAAAACTTGAAACACACATGCAATCAATGTTTTCGTGCATTAAGTCGGAAATCAGAAGTCAGGGTCCTGGTGTACGGATACGTCAGCCGCCGCACCAACACTAGACTCCCAGGACTGATAACTACACCCAATACGCTAACCACTATTGCTTCACATAGAAGAAAGATCAGAGTCTACAGTAGAACCGACCAGCTCTGATACCAATTTGTCACAACCCGTCCTCGGGGCCCGTGTCGTGACTACCCCAAGCCTGCCTTCTATTGTCCAAGGGCTGGCGACTAGCACCAAGGCGTAAATCCCGGTAAAAAGGGAAGGCATTGCCTTTGTAAAGTAAACAAGCACTACAGAGTAAGCAAGCGGAAAAGTAAACACTAAGTAAAAGCTGGTACAACAGTAAGTGCGGAAAGTAAAGGGGGTCGGAAATACAAACCCAACGTAAAGTACAACTGAAAGGGGAAAAACAGTAACTGAAAGGTAAAGTCGCAGCGTTGAGCCATCCATTGGAAGTCCCACCAGAAGGGTGGGTACAGATATCCTCCACTGCTACTCGGGTCCACATGACCGCTCCGTGTACGCCCCACCCAGTGGTCCATCTCCAAGTACTGTCCTGCTCCGCAAGCCTCCACCACGATCAGCGCTATCTGTCGTCTGCAACCAACACAACGTAGTGTGCGCATAGCCCGTGAAGGGGTGAGTATAAGCTACTCAGTAGGGACCCCAAGACCCCCGAAGATCTCCCGAAATCCTCAATGGATAAACCACAAAGGAAAGTTACAATCACGATGTAACATCCGACACGGCTTAGGTATATGCTCATACATATACCTAAGTCATCAATTCCCGCTCGACTCCAACATCCGAGCCCAAGCACAACCCAGTCCACACAGGAAAGAAAAATGTATACCCACACAGGATAGAAAAACACAATCCACGAAGGAGAGCAAAGTAATCCACAAAGGATAGCTCAACAAAATCCACAAAGGAGAGTAAACAGTAAATCCACACAGGATATTTCAACACAATCCACAAAGGAGAGTAACACAAGATTCAGCTCACACAGGTATACTTCTTGCATGATGATAGAGATGATCACTGATCCATCTATGTTGTCGGACCCACAATGGATCGAAAGGTACTAACCCCCACAATGACCCACACAGGATCAGAACCACACATGATCAATAGGTAACTAACCCCCGCAAAGACCCACACAGGATCGGGCCCCCATAGGACCTGTAGGCGCTGGCTCGCACAGAACTGCTGAGCACTGACCCACACAAGATCGGATCCACACTGGATCTGTAGAACTGATTCTCAAAGGATCGCTGAGTGTTTTAGTCGTCGTCGTCGAATCCACTGAGGATCTCTGCACAGTCATCGTCGTAGTAGCAGTCGCAGTCAGCTCTAGGGTTCCCGCACACAGCAAGCTCGTTCGGGAGGGTCCGCTCCACGAGCTGAGAGGATGATACATCAACTGAAACATAGTACAGAGTAGATGTATCCAAAAGTTCCGTATCGTTAATAGGAACTCAATGTCGCAGACGGCGCGTTAATCGGACGCCCAGTCTGAGTGATATTGGCCTTTTCGTCCGAGGGGCCCGGTTGGTTTTTAAGGAAAAACCAACCCGACCTGACTCCACATGCGTCCAAACCTTGGACGAAGTATGCGAAATGATCCGCCTCACTTAGAGGAATTCAACGAAGTCGACAGTACATCAATCGGACGTCCGTAGCTCAAGATATGAGTGTTTCCGCTCAGAAGGCCCGGTTGGTTTCGTGTACGAACAAACCCGGCCAAACCCAAAGTTTTCCGAAACCTTGAGTGCGATATACCGAAACGACCATCTCGATTCAAGGATCGCATCTCCGCTGACGGCGCGTCATTCGGAGGCCCATAGCTCAAGGTATGGGAAAAATACGGAAAACGGTCCGAAGACGGGGAGTCTGGGCCCGGACCGACACGGCCCAACCCCCCTGGGTCGGACTCGGTTCGGCGCGGCCCGGTCCGGCCAGGGCGCGACCCGGCCGGTCAGGCCGGCCCATCTCGGCTCGGCCGAGCGGCCAAGTGGGGCAGCCGCGGGGCGCTGCCCGTGCGGGATGGAAGTGTCGCGGCCCCGCGTGCGGCTGTGCTGGGGTCAACGGACGCGGCTTGGCGACGTCCCGTGCGTGAGAGCCGGACCCACGCGTCCGCGGGTCCGCTGGCCTCCACCGCCGTGGCTTCAGCCGTCGCGGCCCTGTCCGGTGGCGCGTCAGGGCACCGCCACCTCCGGCCGCCAGCGCCGCCGTGCTGGCGACCCGTGCCACTAGAGGCTTCCGCGGGCCACCGGAGTTGCTCCGGTGGTCCGTTTTCCTTCCCGTCTGCACCGAAGCTCCTCCCGGGTCCCGTTCTTTTCTGCAGAAACAACGGATCGTCCTTGCAGCATGTTTCGTCGTCTCCTGCCAATCCGCACATCAACGAAGAACTGCAGAGGGTTGTCGTACTGTGTTTGTTTGGCCCGCACCCTATGCGTTAGATGATAACAGTCTGGAGAAATAAACAATACAAAGAAACATAACAAATAATAATTTTAATAAATTAAAACTATTCTTATGAAACCAGGTTCTTGGTTTTAAAAGAAACAATCACGGGAAAAAAAGATTGACCTCAAATAAAAATCCCTACCTCGTCAAGTCGTTGCACGCGCGTTCTTTGCGGAATTGATCGTCACCGAAGGAGGGGATCGTCGCGGTATCTGGCGTTGCGTCGACGAACTCTGAGGACCAAGAAACAAAAGATTTAATTAATAATAATTTAATCCCTATTGTTTTTTTAATCCAAAAAGTAAAATTAAAAAAAAGAGCACAACCCCCTACCTTGTCGCTGCCGATTGAAGGTTGTCGCGGGGTTGGATTGTCGTGGAAGAACGTCATGGAAGAAGAATCGTCGGCGTCGCCGAACATGGCATCGCGTCGTCAGTTTCAGAGGGCTCATCGTTCTTCGCGTTCTTCGCATTATTTGCATTCTTCGCGTTCTTCACGTTCTTCGCAATGGAGGATGAAGAACTCTTGGTTTCTTTCAAATCCTCACAACAAACATTTTTCTACAAGTCGTGCATTGGTCTTATTTTATTATTACGCCAACGGATTGAAAACAGGTTAAGAAACGATTAAATTAATTCATAGAATTAATTCAATGAAGAAAACCTCCCAATTAATTCAACAAATAAAATTGCCCAATTAATGGGTGCGTTAAGAAAATAAGAAAACGCGTCAGTTGACTTTCATAATGACGGGTTTTCGCGGGTGCCTTACTTAGCGGAAAAGAAACGGTGAGGATCGTGCGGGCCCCTCCTCACAAATATCCTACCAAGAGGGTATGATATTTTTGGATAGCACCCTATCTGCATCAACTCAACATAAGCAGCTTTAAGTGGCTTCAAGTGGCTTCCAAGTGGCTTAAGTGAAATAAAATAATTTTTATCGAACAATTTATTTTATTTCTTAACTTTAAGCCCAAAAAATTAAAAACCACACCCAAGCAAATGAAACTCCAAAAGAGGCGTTTATAAGCAAATACTGGCACTGTGATTCCATCAGTGCCCTCAGAATTCGATTCTGAGCAACCGTTCAAAAGTTAGAAAACCCCACTCATTCGTTCACTGAACGTACCCGAGCCAAACTTTAGAAAATGATTCCAGGCACACCGGGCCTCGGAATCATGTGCTGTCAGAAACTGCATTCATGTAAAAATCCAAAGAAAATTAAGAAAAAAATTTCTTTAATTTTTCGGGTCTTTACACATTACGTTTGAACATGCATGTGGGAATGGATTTTTTCATTGATTTTACTTTTTGTTTTAGGTGTTATGTAGGATTAACCATATTATCTCCATATCTTGCTACATAATAAGGGTAGTTAATTCCATATTATGTGATATTCTATACCCTTGGTGACATTCGCTGCTCAGGGGAATATTGAGTGTGGGAATCATTGGTCATTTTCTCTCCATCATCTAGAGGAAATAAGGGCATGGTGCTTTGTTGCCCGTTCCGTCATCATGAAGATGGAGGGTCATGACATCCATATTTATTTTTATAGAGTAATTAACTTATCCTTAAAATACTCTATTTCCTATAATCATTATACAATATATTTCCACTAAATATAGATATTAATTATCATAGAATTTTAATTTCCCAAACTGTGTACTATTTATACATGAAATATACACATTGATAGTTATCTGATTAACTCAAGAAATATTTTAAAATATTTACAATTTAATAAATATAGGAATTTTCTATGTTACATTTTTTTTGGAATTTATATAAAATCACTATATAATAAAAAATTTGGAAAGGGATGAAATGATTTGGATACTGGTAAATGTAAGCCCCTCATTGCATAGTTAGTCTCATGAGATAAAAATATTGGACACATACACTATGCATTTGAAACAAGTATACATAAATATATCTTATGAAAGGTCACGAGGGTTGTATTCTAAACCATCATGGGGAAGGTAACAATGGTAAAGGAATCCTATCCATAGAAAAATAGAATCTAATAATTTATTTTTTTCCTTCATTTTAGTTACTATTTTTATCCCAGATATTTTAACAATGATATATCTCTGCATATATTTCGACCTCATTTTTTTTGTTTAATTTAATGTGTTTTAAATATTGATCATTCCATAATTATTTTTCCTTATCCATTTATAAAATGGAATTTTTATCAGTTATTTACCTTCCATTGTTGATTATTCTTATTGATTCATGATAGATTTTATTTCACCTAACCCTTACAGAGATTTTATCTTAACATTTATTTTTTTTATTATTAAGAATCCATTGAGTGTTCTTTTTATGATATATAATTATATGTTGGAAGGAATAATGTTTTTATTGGAATAACAAATTATTTTTTAATTTCTATATTCAAATTTAATGTATGGCTCATATATGTATATATTTTACCAACTATGATAATATATTTGTTCATTCAAGAAGTGATTCCATTTATCTAATGACATTGTAGTAAATTACATCATCATCTCCATGGTACTGGTATGAGAGATTATACAATGATTAGATGTTCTAATAGGTTTTTAATATATTAAAAACTCCATTGAATTATTTTAATATCATTGGAATGATTCATGGTTTCGAATACTATTTATACTTATATTCAAGAGGTTCAAAATATGGATCATCAAATATCATATATTTCTCAAATGGTAAAATAATTTATCATTCCATATGACTATTACAAGGTCATGGTTGATCTATTAGTTTCTATATTTTCATGACCGTACATTTTAATTTTACTAACTACTAATATTATACTTTTTCATTATCAAATCTATATTTTTATATCATGTTTATCCTTATAATAGGGGGAGTTTATATTTGAGTTTCATATCATATTATAAGATAATGTTTAGCGGATCCACCCCTATTTGTGTGAGTTTTAACAAATACATAATCCATTAGTAATTTTTTTCCTTATTTCTATCAATTATACTTCACTACATAATTCATTTATTATATTTGAAACATTTTATTTTAATTTTATAAATAATATACTTTTATATTTATATTTGGTTCATATTTGATAACATTATTCTATTTACGGAAAAATAAAGTAATTCACCAAATAATATATATTTATATTTCATGGGAGTATGATATGGAAAAAATATTAATGAATATATCATTTAATATGAATCTCAAATTTCAAAAGAATATTGTGTATGTAATTTTACAAGAAATCAAAATTCATGAAATGGTTTTATTTAAAAATAAAATTGATTATTAAACATAGATAATTCCAAAAAATATATTTGTAGATTGGTAGTCATGAAATTTATTCCCATTATTATAAATGTAGAACATTGTAAGAGACTAATTTCCAAATAATATTATATTTTGAATGATATCTCATAACATAAATCAATCCTACATTACAACAAGAACATTGGCCACGTTCTGTTTTTAGATTCTTATATATTATGAATGTAATTCTTAGAATTTACTATTTACCATCATAATGTCCCTTATATACGTAATATTATAATTCAACATACACTGTTTATATGAGATTGGTTAGTTCAATATATGATTAGTCAGTAATTAAATTCCATTCAAAGGATTCTAATGCAGGCTGTGAACTTGAACCAGTGTAATGAGAATAATGATAATTTATTCCCCCACATTTTTTATATCTAACCCATTAAAATAAATGTTTAGTACGTCAAACAAAATTATCTAGTTAATTTTATTATTTATTATCTGATAATTCTACTTGATGTGTTTCAAATTAATTTTATATAGGTTTGTATATTATCAAAGTAAGAATACAAATGCTAAAATTTCATGCTTCAAAAATGGGATACAAACACTTACTAATGGGTGATGGGATGTAGCCTCTAGATCACAAAACCTAATCCACCTACTTTGCTATTTCTCTCACCCATATAATATAATATTAATACATTAGTGAAATGTAATATGAAACTTCAGCAAGGACAATTAATCTAGTCCAAGACCACTAAAAACAATCTATAAAAAATATTACATCATAGTATTCCATCGTGAAAAAATTATCCAAAAGAACATATCTCCACCTATCAATTTCTATCACTGCCAGAATATAAGTGATAAATAGGAACCATTCCCCATATGAACCTCAGTTAATATATTCAAGGCTAAAACCTCAAATAAAATCCCTATCAACTACACTAGGAATAAGGATATGATGGAATGACTCATACATTTTTCCAAGAATATTTAATCAAGAGTATAATAAACACATATCATACCTATAATCATCTAATGTTTCATTGGTCATGAAAATATATACCCTGAAGATTTTCATGACCCTGACCGCCAAGTCATTGATCCTGACGTGGGCCGCTAGATGGTGGTACTGGAAAAAACACATAGCATCATCAACCACCAATATATCATCCTCATGGAGCCACATCATCTTCTTTTATAGCTATGTCTTCCCTGAGACATCCTTTTCATGATGTTGGAGTTCCTCAGTCATTATATTTCCTATTTAAAGGTAGTCCAGCATATATTATCAAATGTCTTCATCATGTCTTGTTGGGAAATCAGGTATCATGTTGCCTCATCCATCAAATTCATATCACATCCCCTCTCTCGGATGCCATGGTATTTTTTGTTTTCCCTAACCACATGATCTAATATAATTAGGGGTATATCTATTCTGCTAAGATAATATCTATGGCCACCATCTATTTACTACAGATGAATCTTCCCAACAATGACCACTACCTTTTCAATCTTCTTGGTGTACAAATGACGGGAATATCTCTTTCACTATAATTTGGCACAACACCCCGACATTGGTGGTGATACAGATGTTCACTACATTGAATGAATATCTCCAAGAAGTCCCTTCTCAAAATTCCTCACCTTGATGTTTCCATCACGAATCATGTTGAGGTTGTATTAGGTATGCTCTATAAACCATATAAAATAGTCATACACTATCACCAATAACTATTGTAGCTATATAAGCCCTTGGATCTTAATCGGGGAAAATATGTTTGGTATTACTCCTCATAGAATAGCTGGAAGAATTTGGCTCTTGACTATGCTGACTCATCATGATTATATATATCTAGACACCTCTAATGCCCAGATTATCTGGGAAAACATTTGGCTGCCAACACAACCACAAGATCAATCTATATCCAAAGAGGTCTAAAAACAAATGTCACTGAATCCCACCAATCATCCATAGAAAGGGGATCTATCTCACTCTAAAACCTCTTAGGATTTTGGTTCAGGAACATGTGGAGGTATATAAGCCCACATTCATCATAAATCTACTCTAATAATATGGTTTGTTGTTTGATAGGTGGTAGCGTAGCTACATATCCACCTAGGGGAAGAATATCATATGAATGGCCCTGAACTATGGTCTCATAACTCATATATTCTTAATGAAAATCTAGAATTGGTAGCCTTGATGATTTTATTCAAATAAGAATACTAATAATTTATTCAGGACGTACTATATTCATATGAGAAAATATATATATGGAAAGGCGACTCAAGAAGAATTTTCAATGACTTGATCTAATATGATACAAGTAATATTGATATTAGCAACCAATTTTGGTGTATAACGAGTTTAAAATAATGGACTTCAAGTCTCAGTGTATGGATATGTTTCATTCCTACACCAATACTGAGGGTAGTAGACTATAATCTGTGATCGTGAAACAATGAAACTGTTTCCCTATTTCCCAACCAAATCCTAATAAGAGGACTACTCTAAACACAATCTCAATGAATGAACAAATCTGAAACCAATCATGAATGACACGACGTAATGAATCTCAACTCGTAACTATCCCATTCCATACACTATATTCTAAAGGTTGTGATAAGCATAAATAACCATAACTGATTTTGGATACCTTTTCATAAATTACCCTTATCCTTGAACCTGATCAAATTCATGATGAAGTGAAGAGGAATAATAGTAAATTTGGAAAAATATACAGCATAAACCAGGAATGTAAAATATATAGGCAGTACAAGAGTATGAATGTACAATCTAGAACATAATAAATGAATAAATACATTCCCAAATAAAAAGAGTTTCCATCCAAAAAAGACTATAAAAGTAAATTGTTAGAGTGCATATCCCTATATATCTAATCTCTAACCATCGTACATGATATCATGTAGATGATACCCCAATAATCATCTATAATTTATTTACACCATTTTATCATCAATATAATTCATGAAATTTATGTGTAAATACCTTTCATGGGTGAGTATACACATACATGGAAGGACGCCACAAAATATTAAAGGGTAAAAGTGAGTGATATGATTTTAAAATATATCTCAACCATAGGTAAGAGAGTTAAAATATACAAATACATGGATGAACACACACACACACAGAGAGATATATATATATATTATCATATAATAAGACCAAAATATTGTGGAATTTGATATTTATCTTATAACCCTTCCATGGAAAATGTTCCTCCAATTCTAAGAGGTCTATCAAATGATGCCCAACATCTCGCTCATTTTTCTAATGAGACATTCAACACCAGCCACACCTCTCTATTTTTTTTACACATTAGATTTGAACTACACTAGGTAGATGATCCATTTCTTGGTATGTCAAGAGGTACCACTCATGTAGTTACCAGAGTACCCTTGTCTTGACTACACAAGGATTTACCACACATATTATCAATAGAGGATCATTTCATTACCGAGCAAGAGGGTTCCACTCTGATAGCTAAGGAACTATTCTCGGGAACTATAGGAAAGTGATACTCAACAGTAGATAGAGGAGTAATTCAGAATCCCAGTTGGTGTGCCACTCTAGCATGTAAAAGATGTCTCATTCCCTATACATGAATAGTGGATTTACTTTAGTAATCATGGACTTATTCACTACCATTGGGGGGAGCCTCATCAATAGTAGATAGACGACCTGTGATATACCCTTTATGAGTGTGAAACTCTGGTGGTAAAAGACCCATAACCCAACTCAATAAGAATAATTATATTAGAATATATGTACAATAATCATTCCCTACCTACAATAATGGTGGAACTCTAATAATCGATTCGGGACCCATGACCATCCCAATAAGAGGGTTCCATCTATCTATGATGATTTATCTAGACCACTAATAATGTCTAGCATCTTCTAAATAAGTGTCACTCCATGAAAATCCCTCATAATATCTCAAAAAACCCTATGGATTTTGTTGTTATGTTCTACATGAATCAAACTAGGGATATGATCCTCATGGTCAAAAATATGAGTCCAATTGACAGAGATACAAGAGGAAAAACTTTTTTTGAAACTGAATTCTGGGTACAATTTGTGTTTGGGTTCCCACATGAGATGTGGTCCAAATAAATAGTTAGTGTGGGTATATTCTATCACATGAATCACTACCTATGTTGAACTATAAAAAATTTATCTATAAAACATGGAATACCTCAACCACTTGGAGTCCTGCCCGTGCTCTATGTCGTGTTTGTGTATACATTCATGAGTTTTTTTCTCATCTACATCATGTGTCCTACCACACTAGGTCGATCTAGTGTGCACCCTCATGTAGCCTCTATAAATGGGGAGGTTCACATGGCATATATATCTTCCACACAGTTTTTGATGCATAATTGTTCCAAAACCCTTATGCCACATCCAAATGAGAACTACAAATCCTATGTTCATCACACTACATATAACTTATTTGGGGTTTTATAAAATGATAGGTAAACTCCTTTTATTTATAGATCTACACATGATGATTTCGATATCACATAAAATATTCATGAAACCAAATGAAATGGACTCTGCCCATCTTTTCCCACATTCTAATTGTCTAAAATGGGTTCTGTTGAATATTTGGTGCTGTTGTATTCCCTACACAGCTCAGATACATCCCATTCCCAGACACTCCCTAATATAGATCCCGGATCCTTAATGCAAACATATAAAACCTTAAAATAATCATTAATCATTCCTTGATCACCAATCCAATAATTACATGTGAAATCATCTCAAATATGGGGATTTGGGGAGTCTCGATCACGTCTGACAGTGTTGAAACGAGACCTCATAGGCCAATCAATGATGAACAAGAAAAATGTAAGGGAAAATAATGTCAAAAATATTTAAAATAACAATTATCCAATAATTCAATGTTAATTAATAAAATTTGTGAATCCTAGGGGTTAGGAAACTAAAAAAAAATCTTTTAAACTAATACACAGGAAAATGGAAAGGCTCAAATAGAATGCATATCAATGAAACTGTATGATCATTATCAATCATTCAGTTATTTGGTATAGAATCTAAAATTTTAAATGTCGTGACCCAATTTGGATCATTCTACTATAAAGAACCTTCTCTTAAATAAGAGAGATATGTTTTTTATTTGTTGTGCCTAGATTATATTTGACAAGATTTTTTTTTATCATCAAATTTGCATTAACCAATGAGATGGTGGATGAATCTCTACTAAATAATCATAGTGTTATACAGATAACCATCCATATCATCCATAACAAAAAATTAATATGAGAATTTAAATATGACATTTAATTTAAAATAAGTAAATATAATTACATATTTTAATAAAATGCACCCACCAATGGTCATTTTACCCAAACACTCCACATAACCAAAATTAGATTGCCCCTAAGGTAAATGTGATGTTCTAGACTCTGGAGTGGAATAATTTTTTTTATTTGATCCATCATTATAAAATATCTCATTTTCTTTAATAAATCATCTATGGATGATATACAATATATTTAATATTGTCATAATATCTATTTTAGAAACCCCATGACACAGAATAACATTATGTCTTATATATTGGTTATGAAAAAATATATAGATATATTTTAAATTATTACATCAAAAAACAAGGTCACAATATATATTCCTCCAAATGGAATTATGGTCATTTCCATCACATTATTTTAACATGGTAATGTTCCATGTCAAACAAGTGTTACTCACCTATTTATGAGTAATATTTTAGGATTTCAATTAATTATGAATTTAAAATTTTAATGAGATAATGGTCATTTCATATGGAATGGGGATAAATTCACTTAATATATTTCATGTGTTCACTTTCATAGAGTTACAGTATTGATGTTCCAAATAAACATAATACCATTCTAGAATGGTATCGTATCCGGTATAATTGAATGATTTCTAGGGCAACATCATTTGATCATATTATTTCTTATACTCTAGGAATGAGGGTGATATAAATCATGGTCTTATATACACCTCTTCCAATGTATAATAAATGACAACTTTTATTTGTTAGGAAAATAATCAGCTACATTTAACAGTGGTGTTTTAACAAAATAGTAAAATATCTTACACTATAATCATTGAATCATCGAGAATTGTTTTAATGAATTATATATATCATAAGAGAAATTTGATATAGATATATCATTTTGGATATAAATCATACTATAATAACTAGATGAACACACAATTATTATTTTTCATAAACCATTTTAATGAACATTGGAATGCGATTATATAAATATTGATGGTTATTTCATTATTGAGGTATAGGATTTAGAATATATGGATGTATTGATTAATTATATGTGTTGACACAAAAAACATTCACTATTCCATGATGAGAAGTGTTTTACTATAATACTTTAGACCGTGAAAATATATTTTACTTCTAGAACAAGGCATTTGGTCATGGAGATCTTTTTCCACATGATGTGTTAAATTTTAATACATTTTATACTTATTATAATCCCAAAACAATTGTATAAATTTTCTAGAAACATTGTATTTTAAGGCCATAATGATTTTTCCATAGGATGTGTCTTTATATAATGATTCATTTATTTTAGAAAATATTTACTTTTTAATTACATATATTTAAGATTACATATTATGATTAAATTGTGGATTAATTTACTATAATTTCAAAATTTATCGATAGATAAAATTTATAAAAATATGAATAAAAATGAAAATTTTAATTAATGGGAAATTGGATATATTTTTATGTAATTATAGATGTATAAACTCACATAAACGAATAAAATATTATAATTCCATGAAAATAAATTGAAGAGTTTCAAAAGTATAGAGTACATTTAATATAATACGAACTCAAGGTGATTCTAGATTAAATTCTGGAATGTTCACGGGGTTTAACTTATTTATAATAACTGTGAATATTTGGAAACTTATATTTTTGAAATATCTTATAAATTGTTCATGAAAGACGAATAATTTTATTCATGAACAAATTTATTCTTAAATATTTAATAGGGGAATGAGTTATACATTTTCTGTTTCAAAAATTATTTGAGGTTGTGGTTTTTCATTGAAATTTACAGAACATGTAATGTCATTATATTTTTTTCCAAAAAATAAAACATCAATGAGTCTAAAACACATATATGTATCCCTATATGAATTAACCAAGTAACAATTACTTATATAACTCTTATATTATTTATCATTTTAATTTGTAATGAAGTGTGGAAACTAAATTCAATTAAAATTTAATATATATCATTTATAATGGATGTCAAACATTACAAACACTAGATAACCAACCCCCCATGAGATATCATTCAAACATAGGACTAATTAGTGTTATTAGATAGGAAGAAATAATTTGTAGGGAAATCCCCAATTGTAAAATAAAAAAACATAAATGGTTTTCAATATTTAATGGTCATAATAATTGGATAAATTTTATTGAAACAAAATCATATATAAAAAGTACAGGATGGGAAACTGGTTATATTTTATAGAATTATAGTGATGATAGAAATTATATATTATCTAAAATATACTGTAATAATTTATATGTTGAAGAAAAAATAATTAACAATAAATGGATATATTTATGATTACTATAATTATATTATTAGTTTCATAATTTAATTCAATGTTTGTGGTGGTAGAGAATAAAATTCCATATAATGTATCATGTGATATAATCAATAGTACTCTTGTTCTATATAATATTAGGAATAATGATTATATTTTATTTTTCATTGAGGCATCTTAAGATGCAGTGTTATAGTAATATATAATCACTTTTTGTATTATTATCCAAATGAAATTTAGTTTAACAATGACACATCCTTAATTTCCTCAAAAATGAGAATGGAAAAAGGAATGATCAATTGGATTCATTTGGTCAAATATATTTTATCGGTAAAGGCCATTATTCTTACTACTATGTTATCCAAAAAAATCAATGATTGGAAATATTTTTACACATCCAGGAAGAAATATTATATTGATGATAAATAAAAGAGTACCGTGAAAAATATATTTAAAAGGAAAAAATCATAAAAAATATAAAAAACAATAAGATACATAAGAAGAGGATATTGAGGATTTAATGTAACTACAATAAGAAGTTTATTTTATTATAATATAAAATTTTCCATGTGAGGAACAAAGAAATGGTAAATATATTAAAGTTGATGGTGCACTATATTACATGGGGGAGTTGAAATATTATGTACAAGAGATAAATGTTCAGTTATATAAATTTTAAATATATAATTTTATGTTATTTGATAAAATACTACACATACCTAATATTCAAGTGGTAAATGATGAGCTAACATTTTAGATTAAAAATAAAAAATTCGTGTGATCGAAAATCCCAAATAAATCAATTGATATTATACTTGATACGGGAGAGTAGGATCCAATAATTTTGTTGTTAGGAATATATTAAAATAATGATTAAAGAGTGTAGATGATCGTTAGGGGAATCATTTCATGAGAAGAATAAATATTGTGTATTTAAAGTGATTCACAACTCACATGATTATATCAGGGAGTTGAATTTTATGGGAAATTAATATAGTAAATTAAAAACATTGGGATGCAACAAAAACATAAATGGATTATATATATGGATAGGGGATATTTCAAAAAAAAATTCAACTATTGGCTATAAGTATAAAAAAATTCCAACATGATTTAGGCAAGCCCATATATTCCAACTCCATGAATAGACACTAATTTTAAAGAAACCCAATGTCTTAAAATATTAGTAATGATGGAAAATAATAATACACAAAAAATAATATGTTATCATTACAATAATTTTGGGGAAAAATATGTTCTTCATATAAAATAGGCACACTAAGGAATAATAGAATCATTGAAAACCCAAAATAAATTAGTATTCTGATAAATATTTTATGGTTATAGTTTCTGTTGTAATGAATTTTCCAAAAAATCAATATATTTATCACCAAAGAATATGATAAAATGTGCTAAAAAATATTCAAGGAAGAATTGTAGAAAATATATCAGACGAATACAGTTTGTTAAAATAAATAAATTTATGGATTATTATAAGTAGAAGACATATCATATATAGATGTGGATCGTAAAACCAACCAATAATATATGTGTAGAAAGATTATTGGATCAAAACAAAAAGGTCTGATAAGGATATAAAAGTGGATATATCATTAAAATAAATAGATATTAATATATTGTACATTCTTGATAGTTGTTTTACATCTCATATGATGGAAAATATGGATCTTAACACAATAATAAAATACAATAAGGATGGTGATTCATAATTTATCTATAATAAGTGATTAAAAATCATTAGTTCTAGGAATACAAATAAATGATGAAAAATACTAATAATTAATGATGTTGTGTTTTTCAATGATCATTATAACAAATGAATTATCTTATGAAAAATTATTCCATTTTTAATATAGTAAATTAACTCAAATGGGGTTTTTTAAGGTAAATTATCTTCAAATATTCATGTCTGGAATGAAATAAAGGGGAATCCTACCCTCCATAATGGATAAGTATACATGTTCATCCAATCCAAATAATAAGAATTTGTGTTGTTACATTGGAATCATGGTCACTATAGAAAAAACCATTATGTGATATTTTAAAACATAATGTTATTTGGTATATTCATAATATTAAATCTAATCATCCAGGTACATTTTACATTCACCAATCTGATGACTTATAAGAAGAAGAAGAATAGGTAAATGAGACTCTTGGAATTGTTTCTTATTAATTTTTTTGGGTTGATATCCTCATGATCCATTAATTGAATGAGTGGATACATACTATAAATTTATGATTAAAATATGATGACATGGTTTATGTAAATACATCAAAATTATGTGGTTCTTATCTATAATCCAAGTTATCAATGATATGATAAAATGATTATCGAATAGCAAATTCAAAAATTCTAGACCACCAATGGAATAGAGAAAACTAAAATTCATTTGTAGAATTATTTTCATAATTAATAGATAATACATAAAGTCTAAAAAGTGAAAACACACTATATAAGAGTATATTTTGGTGTAGCAATGGTAACACTATCAACATAGATAGATGATAATTATTTAATGGAACATATTGGATAATTTTAGATTTAAATTTGACCTAAAATTAATATATAATACATATAGAACATATTTACATTCAGGTGAAGTAAATAATCTATATAAGAAGAGTTATTTGAAGAAATAAATAATCATATATGAATTTTATAATTTATGTCCCTTATTCCCAAAAAGTTAAAACCCCACTTGAACTATGAATCACGTCCAGATGGAAGAATATTTCAAGAATTCTCATTGAGGAAAAATATAAATAAATATTTTTTACTTATATATTAGAATCATTAATTAAAACAATGTTTAATTATAGTATATTATGATAATCATTTTCAACAAATATTATAATAAATTTATTTAGAAATTGGTGGATTATTTGTGTAGGCTTGGGAGTGCTGAATAGTAAGGTATTGATTAATATGAATATAATAACATTGATAAGGTTGAAACAAGTTTTAATTCCTTAGGAAAGAAATGGATTACTTTTCAAATTGATGATAAATCATTATTGGTGTGTATAAATTTCCATTTGAAATATAAATAAAAAATAATTTATAAATAATTAACTAACATAACAAATACATCAAAGCATTTTGATCATTATGTAAATTATGAGAATTTGATATAGTATATGTAGGAAATTCATGACCAAAACAAGAAGAAGAAATCAATGGGGGTTTTTTTCATTCTAGAGGATTATAATTTTATTTAAACTAAATATGTTTTTAATAATAAGAATAATGTAGATGGTAAAAGTGATTTATGAAAAACCTTGTCTCTTGTGTAATGTATACATAAAAATTTAAGGGATTTATGTGGATGAAACACTATCTCTGTTGTCCTTGTTAGAAACTATATTATTATTATTGATTATATTGGTGTGACAAAATATAAGCTATTCTAAATGGATGTGAAATCATAATTTCATAATGTAGACCCTGAAGAAGATATCTACTTTGAGATGATTGATTATTTATCATAGGATAACTATTTTGTTGTTCCATTATAATATAATACAACATGATTTATTAGGAATTATAGATGTCTATTTGGACGGTTTGTAACATGATAAAAAAATCAAACACTGGTTGGTGAAATTTATATTTAATATATGAAAAATTATTAGATTAGAATTATATATATTATTAGATTAATAAAGGTGGAAGATAAATATATATTGCCGACTCGATCATGAATACAACTATTATAGATAGACAAACATCTTAATGATATAACAGTTGAAATGAATTAAAATTATAATATAATGTGTGGAAAGATGGGAACTATAAAAATTAAAAAACATATCATCAATAATTACAAATAATTCATATTGAGATAAAATTTCACATTATAAAGGATAATCTCAAGAATGATTAAGTGATATTGGAGAATGTGTCTACTAAACATCCAATTTTAACCACCTTGATAAAGGAAAAATTTATGGAATTGTTTCATAAGAAATACATTGATCTTGGAGTTAAACCATCTCCCTTCACATGAATGGTCTAGATAAGGGTCCACATAACTAATAAAGAATTTTTTTCCATGATTAATGGTAAATTTTATAAACTAAAAAAATAGATTCAAAAAACACTAGTTCATAGAAAGGTATCATATCCTTCATGACATAATTATTTGAGCTATATATTCTCCTTGAATCACTAAAAAAAGTTAACATTAGATTCATGAAAAAATGAATGATGAATAACATTATATTTTCTCTAAGTATAAGATATATTGAAGGAAATACATGGATAAATGAGTATTCTTAAGAGTTTCTATTATGTTACGATAGTGTGTAGTGTCCAAATGTTTGTGTTTTCTTTCAAAATGGGAAAAATTTATTTTTGGGTGGTTATTATTGACTATGAGAACAAACACTAGGGGGATTTTCTGATACTAGATTTATAATCACATCTATAATATGGTTGTAATTGATTTCATCAATATTATATGATGAAAAATTGGGCTTAGAGGAATTAATGTTACAATATTAGGTAAAATGTAGTGTCTAGAGAGAACCATGATGTTGTTTGTGGTGTTTCATTGATGATATCATTATTTAACTATTTTATCTACTGCATAGAATTTTTTATATGGTTATATAGAGAAATTAATGACTGTCATTTATAACCATATATATATATATATTTCTACTGTTATTATAATGATTTTTTTAAATGAAATGTTTTTTGATCTAGTGGATTCACAAAAAATCAATATTGGGAGATTATTAAGAGAAATAATCACATGTTAATTTGTTAGTTATTTAAATAAATTTTAATATATTCTTGAAGAGTTATATAATCATCATGAATTAGTATTTTAAATTATAGATGAATCAATAGGAATTTGATTAAATTTTGTCCTCAAGGAAAAGTATAATATCATTAAATGCAGATGATCATAGTGTAATTGTTTTATATAGATCTATTTAAAAAAGATTAGATGAATGTGATATGATGGTATGAGATTACACTATGATTTGAGTGTAATATTATGAAGATTAATGTGAATGGAATCTAGGATAGTGTTTAAGACATAAAAATATGCATTGATGAATGAAAATAAGTTTTATACTATAATAGCGGAGGATGTCAAAAAAATTATTTTATGAATGGTTACATTTCATTTTGAATATATAGATATTAAATAATTTTTTAAATTCAGTTACATTTTAAAAAATTCATGATTTCATTGAATTTTTTTAATTAATTGGAAATAATTGGGATTTTCATTGGATTGAGGGATTGATTAATGATTGGAATGATCACATTAAGATTTTATATAGTCAAGATAACTCATTTTTTTAATTTCTTATCATCTAGAACAAAACATAACCAATGGAGGATTATTTTATTCATATTGTATGAAAATGGATAGAATTATTTTCCTATATTGGATGAAATAAATCATTGAATATAATCAATAAAACATAGGATGAATTCTCATCAAACATTAGAGTTATCTTCTAAATATAAATATGTGATATATATAATTATATTTAAACGGAGATTTGTATTTTCATGTTAGAGAGTTGTGAAAAATATATATAGATATCCTATATATTATGTTAATTTCTTCTTTAATGTTAATTATATTTATATTCTGTACAAAGTAAGAGTGTATTATTACACTAATATTGGTTTAATATATTGTTCCTGGTCCCTTTAAAATCAATGTGTTCGGCTAGAGGAGTAGAAAATTATTCTTCATTACGGAAAACATTTAGCCCTAAATTTCATAGTGTATCAAACCATGAAGAGTATTGGAACTTCTTTGAAATATTATGAATATATAATTTTATTTAAAGTGAATTATGGTTTACATCCATATAACTAACTACAAGAACGTTATAGGTAGCTCAATGTGGGTATACCAAATAGAATTTATTTGTTCCTTCAATTTAATCATTATCACTTGTAACATCTTTGACCAAAATGTCGTCCAAATGATCTATGAACCCGGTTGGTCACATATCCTAAAGAATATTTCTGAAAACACCAGAGGCTTCAGAATAGATGCATGGGACATGGTGTGATAATAGAGAAATTATAACCTCAATGGGATTGTTTACATAACAGAATGAATATAATTAAAACTAGTTTAAGTAGTAATACTATACAACAGAAGTAACCTGCAGAAAAGTGATAGTAATAAATCAAATGGGGAATATATATAAATTATGAATGCCAAATGTGTCTAGGAAAACATACAATCAAGTCACAATGCAGTAAATACAGTATAGAAACAATGTAAAGGAAAGAAGGTAAACTTCATTAACATTACAAGCCTCATCATGTTCCCATTCCCTCCAACTCCAACAACAATCTTGTACCTAATGAAGAAGGGTGGTTTCCCTTATTTATACCTTCAATTATATAATCTTTTTATGTCCAAAAGAATGAACCAAACAGGATGTGAGATGAATTCGAATATGCAAGCCCAAAAAGATCCATTCATAACTTTTAGAGAATATATATAGTAGGTAATGCATGAAAGAAATAATAATGTAAAAAGTAATCAGAGTAAATAGTATACTATTTTTAAATTCTATTAATTTAAATTTATAATTCATCATTTGAATAATGTAATTTTTGGATGTAGCCTATGATCTATATCCCCCTATGTAATAACAATAATACAATTGTATTAGAAGACCGTCTAAACAAATATGTAAGTTAGTTTTTAAGATTGTGCTTTGGCTTAGTAGACTTGTCACAATCATATAGTTATTCATAAAAACCCCATTGGGATGCTCTCACGGTAAAACCCCATTAGTTTAACATAACATCAATTAAAGAGATAACTACCCTCTAAGATGCTCTCATGATCTATCCCCTTAGTCTAACTTATCATCCATCATTTAAAAAATGACCCTCTTGGAAGCTCTCACAGTCTATCCCCTTTTTTCTAACATATCACTAATCATTTAAAAACGAACACCATGGAATATTTCATGGTCAATAACCCATATGTAAACATAGAATCAATAAAATATAAATAAACTCCTTTTTAGCTGCCACATTCAATACCCCTAGATCAATCATCTACACAAAGGATCTCAATGTCCTATGTAAAACTGTGAGAATATAATATCAATGAAGCTCTTGTAACCTGAACCATCTACATGGATTATCTTCCACAAGAATACCACATGCATCATATATAATCAATCAACTCCATTCAAATCATTCAAGGCTTGGAAAACAGGTAAAGCCTAATTTGTATCTTATACCAAACAACCATAAACAAACAAGAACGGGAAGCACTCCCATGGGGTGTACCATAAACATGTTATATAACATTACAAATAAAAAATAACCATTTATCAATTAAATATACATTGAAAGTGATACACATGGTTAAAGTCCAAATCATGCAATACCAAAAAAACGTTGGTATGTGACAACTTTATCATATAAAATCCATATACAAACAACAAAAGTCACAAAACACCTACCTCGATATCATATGCTCGAAATAAATGATTGTCTGACCTTGAATCAGCCTAGATCGGAATAGATCAAAATATTTGTGAACTAATTCCCAAACATGAATCACTCAGCTGAAAGAAAAAAACAAGAAGAGAATCTATAAGGGCATTGAGAGCTCGCCAGTGGGATTTCAACACACCCAGAGGCGTCCCAATTAGAGTTCAGATAGAGAATCTATAGGGGTTCAGAGTTCAACTTCTAATTTTTCATGCTCATTTAAGAACCACATTCGGAAGAAGGTGTTTTTGAAGATGAGATGCGTGCCCACTCTAATTTATTAAATAAAAATAAAAGTACAGGGGATGTTCATTAACAAAACACACCGTGTATTAGCTTAAACTGGACCCCTAATTAAGGGGTCCCCCATGTCACCACACAACCATGTTCTCGGCTATGACATGGCCAGTAGGTGGTTGTACGCTACAACCAGGTACATGACGTGTACTCAAGATTACACAAAAAAAAATCCATTTCATCCTTTTCGTCAACAATATTGGAAACCAGACCCATACCTAAATTAAAGATCTAGGTTCTTATAAAAATCCTCGTTTAAGGCAATTCATCAACTAATTTCTCTTCAAAGGGTGGTGAAGATTAATATGTGAACATCACTGAACACTTTGATCATACGTCAGCCAACCTCTCCCAAGACTCATCTGCAACTCACTCATGCTACCATATCACTTGTACCAAAAGAATAGACCACCCATGGAGAACCTTTGTGAAACAATTCACAATTCGAATAGGGTGCTCCGTGAATGATGCATCAACCTCCAACTCGAGCTCATTAGGTTAAAAAAATAAGATGGGTTTGAAAGTCAAATTTGTGACAGAGAAACATAAAAAAAATCATGAATATACTGGTACCTCTATGGTAATTTGAACATATTAGAAACTAGCCCGACTCTATCCAAAAACTCAAATGGCCCATCATATCATAGTGAATGCTTCCTCATGGTCCTAATCCTCAAGTGTCTTAACCTTGATGTGACACACAAGAATAATAGACCTCTGAATCTCTGTTGAGACTGCATAGTAGCAATCCTCGTCCAAATCATCTCCACATGCTTAGTTATCTCCTACCCAAGATGAGGTTTCAATATACCAGCCTCTCATAAAACCAGCTAAATTTGCGTTAATTACAATGTCCTTCCATTCAAAGCCTTATAGGATTCCATATGAAGCTTTTCTGGAAAACTATTATTGTAGGAAAACTATTCTAGGGTTATGTGTCTCTCCCATGGGCCCACTAAATCTAGGATTCATGCACAAAGCATGTCATCCAAAACATGAATCATACACTAAGACTATCCATCTAGTTAGAGATGTTACGTTGTACACAGAAGAATATGTGTTTCCAAAACCATCATTAGTCCTTTCCAGATACTAGAAGTGAACCGAGCGACCATGTCTGAAATGATAGAATATGGAACCCAATGTAAACATAAAATCTCCTAGACGTATAACCTTACATTATCATCAACTATGATGGTTTATTTAATTAGAAATAAATGTCCATCCTCCACGAGTCAGTCGATAACATCCCAAAACAAATAATTCCATCAAGGTGACCTCGGTAAACATGTCACAAAATACATCACAACATTTTTCCATTTCCACTTTAGATTGGTGTAACTACTGTAACAGACCATTCAGATAGTGATGTTATTCATTTACTTGCTTATATCTGGAAAATCTTATAAAAAAAACTAGCTACATTCCACTTTATACTTGTACACATATTCTAATGATGTAAATCATAATAAATCATGGCGATACCAAGATGAACATCTCAAACTACGGAATGGAAATATCACATCAACTCCTAATATATGTTTTTTGACACCCATATGTGTCCATGAAAATGAAAAACCTTATCCCCACCAATAGTCCACTCATGAGTATGGTCCTCCCCTGAAAAACTATCATGTTGAACTAGGCCTTAAGAGTCTTATAGTTTCCTAATTATCCCTTTATTCAGTTTAGTAGAGGTAATAGCTATAGAAGAAAGAAACGTCTTCCCATGTCTGTCATAAACCTCAAAATTAATATTTGAGAACATATAAATAAGCTTCCACTAACTACTCGCCTCACATACTACTTACATTTGACTCCTCCTGTTCAACTCATCTTCCATGACATTGAATTTACCAGGTGTTCAGGAAATCTCAATGTCAAAAGATTGAAGGTACTCCAACCCTGATCACAAAAAGTTCTCTAAAAAGATATTGTATCCAACAATTCAATGAAAGAACAACTAAAGAAAACTCGAGATCATGTGTAGGGTATTTCTTCTCATGTGGCCACAGCTTCTGAGATCTGTACAGAATGACTCTATCATCTTGAATAATCACAGTTCTTAGCCCTATACATGATGCATCACAATATATGGTGTAACTCATTCCTTTCTCAAGATAAATCAATATTGGTGCTAAAGTCAATATCCATTTCATCTCATAAATGGATGAATCATATGAATATGTCAATCGATGATTCCCTTCTTAATCAGGCCCATCAATAACACTAATATGCATGAAAAGTATTGTATAAAGGTTCTATAGTAACAAGACTTCCCTAGAAAACTTTGTACCTCAAAGGCATTCTTCAGCTTCTCCCAGGAAACTACTGGTCTCAATTTCATTGGGTCTACTGATACTCCTGTCTCTGAGAGGACATGACCCTTGAACTGAATCTGATCTATAAAAAATTGTTATTTGGATAGATTAGCATATAACTGATCCCCCGGCATTGTACTCAATGCGATATCAAGATGGGTGGAAACGTCATGTAGAGTATGAGAGTACACCGAGATATCATCCATGATGACTACGACAAAAGAATCCATGTATGGATGGAACACTCACTTTTTCATTGCCATGTAAATTGTAGGTTCATTCAGGAGACCGAATGGCATAACCTAATACTTGTATAGACTATACCTACTCAGAAAGGCTCTAAGTGGTATATCTGATGGTCCAATGTGCAACAAATGACAACCAGATCTCTTTTAAATTTTTGAGAACTCCCATGTTCCTCAAAGTTGATCAATGATATCATCAATACTCTATAATAGATATCAGTTCTTGATCATTAACTATATCAGCTTCCAATTATCCACACAAATTATGAGGGTACCATCCGCATTTTTCATAAAAAGGACAAGAAAACACCAAGGAGAAGTACTCGGTCAGATAAAACCATTTTCCAGCAACTCTTCCAAGGGATTCTTGAGTTCTTATAACTCAGGTGTAACTATCCTATATTGAGGAAAGGAGACAACTCTCTCTCCTGGTACAAGATAAATAATGAAATCCACCTCTCACTCCATAGATTAACATGAATATTTTTATGGAAAAACATCTCTTAAAAAATCCATCACCATAGGAAATACCATCATTAAACTCCCCAAGTCATCTGAATATAATCTAGTTATGTGGGATGTAATTTTACCAAACCCATGATTGTCGGATCTAAATCTGCTCATGTGTACATCTGATTTTCCCTTTTTTACAATGAATCTTCCCTCTGGTGATGTGAAACATACCCAGTGTCAATAACTGTCAACAATGGACTGAATGAAGACAAACCAATCCATTCAAATAATGACATAAAATATTTTCATCTATAATAAATTGAGGTCCCACAAGAAGTGTAAACCACTAAACTCAAAAGGGAACTCCTTACACTAATATACACTAGCCGTTATAATCCCCTACAGAGTTTCTAGCATCATAACATCATAATTTGTAATGATACAAAGCCAAATGAACTCCACAATGGTTACAGATTTAATCAATGTGAAGCCCCTATATCAAAATGATTATAATTTTAAACATAAGAAAATAGAATCATAACTCTAACCATAGAGGGTTTGGCATCCTTCTCTTGCTGAGTATGTTCCATCGAAAAGGTCTAACTAGTACCTCAGCCCTATGACCCTTCCTAGCTACCCTGAGCTGATCCACCCGATTGTCACTGAAAGACTATCATTTGGAATCCATGACAATAACCAAATCCTCTTCATGAATGACCTAATAAACTCCAGTTACCAAATTCACTAAATAACTGGTGGTCTTGCTCCTAATTTTGGATTCATCGCATATCTTTTCTCACTATTTTGTAATGAGAACATGTGATAGAAATATTAAATATTACCATCATGACAAAAAATTGTCACTCGAATCGGTCCCTCAGGTAAGCTATTCAAATATGACCACTATTTCCACACAAGTAGAACACCACATGGATACCTAAATGAACATTTCATGAATGATCCATATGGTGCTTTCTGATGTTGGTAAAATGAGTACAATCCCCATTTCTTGAACTGTCCTAGATTACATCTCATAACTGCCTCATTATTCTGTAAAGACCTGTAAATTTCACGGGAAATTTTTTTTCTTAATTTTCTATGGGATTTTACAAGAACGCAGTTTCTGATGGAACCTAATTCCGAGGCCCGGTGTGCCCGAATGATTTTTCTGATGTTTGGCTTAGGTACGTTCAGTGAACGAATGAGTAGGTTTTCCTAACATTTGAACCGGTGCTCTGAATCGAATTCCAGGGGCACCGATGGAATGGTAGCACCGGTAATTGCTTAATAACGACTTTTCTGGAGTTTCATATGCTCGGGTGAGGTTTTTAAATTTTTGGGTTAGCTAAAGAATAAAATAAAATAATGTGCAAAAAATTTTATTTTTATTCTATGCAGTGTTAATCTATGCATAGCGGTTGGAGTGGGACCCACTGATATCCTAACTCATAGGTAGGATATTAGTGAGGTGGGGCCCATATGAGCCACACCCCTTTTTTTCTCCTTTTACCAACCATATGAATTAAATGTGGTAACTCACCCGCTCCCCCCTTTTAATGGCCACGTCAAATCTCATGTTTAATAGAATTATTAAATGCCTCATTAATTGGACAACGATCGATAATTAAAGCATGATCTATTTTTGAATTTCAAAAATAGTTGGCGTGGGAAATAAAATATGGAAATGGATTATTTTATTATAGGTGTTGTGTCGTGTGAGATATTTGGGGGAGGAATTACCCAAAGCCTTGAATCTTCATCTTCTTCATTGGAGAACGTGAAGAAAAATGAAGAACGCTGACCTCCGACGGAAGATGATGAAGAACGCTAGTTCCCCGGAGATCGACAACGCGACGCTGTGTACCGCGACTCTGACGATTCTCTTTCCGTGTCGCCGACGATCCTCTTCTGCGACGCCGTCTCCCATTACGTCTTTTCCCATAACGATATTCATTCATCAACACCTTGAGATAGGGGGTTTTGGTTCAATTATATCTATGTGAATTATATCATCGACATGTGTTTAATTGTCAGAAGTCATTTGAACTGCTAACACGGTGGGTGTGGACCAACGAACAAGTCTGAACCCACCGTTTCGTTGTTCTTGGTGTGTGGATCGACGGGCGGCGATGAAGCATGCTGAATAGGTGTTTTGATGTTCTCACAGTGAAGAGTCGGTCCTGAGAGGACTGCTAGGGAATACGGCAGGCAAAATGGACCACCAGATCACATCTGGTGGTCCGCGGAAGACCCCTCCGGCGCCCTGCCGGGAAGTGCCGCCACAGTTGAAGCCGCGGTGGCAGCCGGCTGGTCCTGCAACTACGTGGGACCATGGATGACGCGGCACTGGGACTTGTCCGCTTGCATGGAGGGGTCCCCACATGGGGGCCGCATCTCTTATCAAGGGGGCAGTGCCCCCTTTGCGCGGCCGCTCGGCCAGCGTCGAGCCGCCCCGGGCCGGACTGGCCTCACCGGGCTGGGCCGCCCAGATCGGGCCGGGCTGCGCCTACGGGGCCGGGCTACACCCGACCGGACGAGATGCGCCCTAATGGGCCGGAACTGGGCCCGGTTCAGGTCGACCCTATTTGGGACGACCCAGGGGGGTTGGGCCGGGTCGGTCCGGGCCCAGACCCCCCATTTTCAGACCACATCCGGTCTTTTGCCCATAAGATGGGCTATGGACCTTTGATTGATGAAACGTTAGTTGCATAGCGATCCTTGGATCAAGATGGTCATTTCGGTATATTACAATCAAGGTTTTGGATAACTTTGTTTATGGCCGGGTTTGTTCGAACACGAAACCAATCGGGCCCTCGGAGTGGAAACACTTATAACTTGAGCTTCGGATGTCCGATTGACGTTTCATCGACTTTGTTGGATTCCTCTTAGTGAGATGGACCTTTTGGATTACTCCAATCGAGGATTGGATGTAGTTGTAGTGTGGTCGGGTTTGTTTTGATTTAAAAACCAACCGGGCCCTGGAACAAAAAACCATTAACTCTCAGACCGGGCGTCCGATTGACGCGGCGTCTGTCACGTTGAGTTCCACTTGTCGAGACAGAACTTTGAGATACATCAACTCTGGAATATGTGTCAGTTGATGTATCGACCCATTGGCTCGTGGAGTGGACCCTCCCATAATGAACATGCTGTGTGTGATAACCCTAGAGCTGGATGCAACTATTAAGACTGCACTGAAATCCAATGTGGGTTCGGCAGAGAGGAAGACCGTACTGAAATCCTATGTGGGTTCAACGGGGATGAAGACTCCACTGAAATCCAATGTGGGTTCGGCATCGATGATGACTGTACTAAAATCCTATGTGGGTTCGAAGGGGATGAAGACTGCACTGAAATCCTATGTGGGTTCGGCAGTGATAAAGACCGTACTGAAATCTTATGTGGTTTCGATAGAGATGAAGACAGCACTGAAATCCTATGTGGGTTCGGTAGTGATGAAGACCGTACTGAAATCCTATGTGGGTTCGACGGCACTGACTACTGTTCTGGTATCCTATGTGGGTCTGGCAGTGTATGACTCTGTTCTTGCTATCCTATGTTGGTCTAGTAGAGTAGCTAGTTTAGTAACCTACGTGGGTCCCTGCTTAGATGAATCAGTGGATTTATCTGATCATCTCTATCACCGAAGAAGTATACCTGTGTGAGATGAGTCTTGACTTTCAATCGTTATCATTGATATGATTGACTTGCTTTCCTATGTGGATGGTGTTGTGTTATCCCTTGTGGACGTGATCGAACTTGGGCTCAGATGCTGGAGCCGAACTGGAATTGATGACTTAGGTGTATGTATGGGCATATACCTAAGTAGTGTTGTTTGTTACTTCATGATTGTATCTTTCTTTTGTGGATTATCCTTTGTGGATTCTGGGAGACCTTCTGGGGTGTCAGGGTCCCTACTGAGTAGCGTATAGTCACCCCTGCATGGGCTATGCCCGCACTACGTTGTGTTGGATGCAGACGATGATCAAAACTGATCATGGTAGAGGCTAGAGGAGCAGTCGGTACCTGGAGGTGGGCTAATGGGTAGGAAGTACATGGAATAGACCGATGGACCTGAGGAGCTGAGGTGGCTATCTGTACCCTCCCTTATGGTGGGACTTCCAGTGGATGGCTCGATGTTGCTACTTTACTTTCAGTTGCTATACTTTCTTTCCAGTTGTAATTTACTTTCAGTTTGGATTTGTATTCTGGCCCATTTCCATTCCACACTTAATTGTACTCAGTTTTCTTGGTGTTTAATTCTACTGGCTTACTCTGTGGTGTTTGTTTACTTTATAAAGGCAATGCCTTCACCTTTTTGACGGGATTTACGCCTTGGCTCTAGTCACGGCACGGGTCCCAAGGACCGGTTGTGAAAAATTAGTATCATAGGAGTTCGGTTCTACCACATAACTCTGGACTCTGATATTTCTTCTATGTGATGCAATAGGGTTAAGGGTATTGAGTGTGGTTATCAATCTAGGGAGACCAGTGTTGGTGCGGTGGCCGACATATCCGTACATCAGGACCCTGACATCTGATTTTTGACTCAATGCACGAAAAAATTGATTGCATGTGTGCTTTAAAAGTTTTCATTGTGATTACTTTGTGTCAGCTCACCAGGTATACTGTTTGACCATGGCGCACCTGTTTCTTTTTAGGATGGCCCCATGACGGCAGCCAGCTAGGGTTCTGAGAGTTGTGTGAGATGAAAGCCCACCGAGCGACAAGGCCTCGGTGCAGGGCCCTTTGACAGTAGAGGCACCGGCGGTACCTCTACCCACCGAGCCACTGATGCTACCATTCCCAGCCGCTAATAGTGCATGTCACCTTAGTGCACTGCATGAGTTTCAGCGTCAGAGACCGCCCCGGTTCTATGGGGAGACGGACCCTCAGGCAGCCGAGGATTGGTTGGGGGTGGTTGGACGAGTTTTCAGGTTATTGGGGACACTAGCTGACCTCATTGTGATCCTCATAGTGATCCTCCTTCACGCGGCAGCAGGCATATGGTGGAGCCTGATGCTCTAGGTACATGACAATTCATCTCTCCTCTGGATGGACTTTGAGAGCCTCTTCCGCTCGGAGTACATCCCAGCCACCCTCCGTGCGGTGTGCATCCAGGAGCTTCAACAGCTACGGAAGGGAAGCATGACGGTCGCCCAGTACTCGGTGATATTTACCGATCTCCCGCACTATTAGATAGACATGGTACTGGACCCATTCTTTCGGTCATGGACCTTTGAGTAGGGACTGAGGCATGAGATCAGGGCATCGATGATCTCCCTTAGTATTCTGACACAGGTAGGAGTACTGGAGCGAGCTCTTAAATAGAGGTATTTCTTGCCGAGCCTACGCCAGCAGCGAGACCTACCGTAGGGCGGCACGTAGCAGAGTCGTCTGCAGCTGGCAGTCGACGGATGTCAAAGGGGTCCAGGCGGACTGGACCATCAGGAAGACGACCTCAGGACACTGGCTCAGAGGTGCGGGGCACAGGGCGGAGAGCCAGCCTTCAGAGGAGCAGATAGTGCTACGCATGCGGCAGGCAGGGCCACATGGCTCGTGACTGCCCGACCCGCCATATAGAGGAGTAGCAGACGGTTGAGGGGCCACCCAGGAAGAGGTAGAGGGTCGACTGTGGCGTTCCTTTGGGAGTAGTCGGATGAGGAAGGGGAGCTGGTCGAGGAGCAGGTGGTGGGAGATGCTTTGAGGCTTTACCACCACCACCACCAGGAGGTCCACCCCGGCCTTAGGGAGCTGGCGGGTAGAGACAGGCTCAGCTTCAGGCAGTAGTGGCCTACGACCACAGCATGCCAGAGATGATTTGAGGTATGATCTGTGTCTACTACACCTTTTCTGCAGTTCTTATAGACACAGGAGTGAGTCATTCTGTTATCGTCGCTTCCCTTTTTCGGAGCTCGTAGATTCCGACGGAGCCATTGACTCGATCCTTACAACTAGAGACTCCTACGGGAGCAGACTTGATGATTACGCACTGGTGACGGCAGTGTGAGATTTCTCTAGGAAGCGAGAGCTTTGGCTGTGATCTTCTTTTTGTGGCATCGAGGCCTTACGACATCATCTAGGGCAAAGATTGGTTATCCACAGTCCATTCTCAGATTGACTGTATTCGGCGCAAGGTGTGGTGTGTTCACACCGACCAGAGCAGGTTCACCTTCACCTGTGATATGAGATCCTTTGCAGCACAAGATGGACTCTCACAGAGGAGAGGACAACCCATCACTCATCAGTTGGCTAGCCTCATCTTAGGAGCAGTTGACGTGGAGAGTCCTGGTTTTCCTGCAGTGGTGGATCAGTATACGGACGTTTCCCCGATGACATCTCAGGGCAACATCCTCACAGAGAAGTATACTTCTATATTGGCATGTACCCCAGGACAGCCCCAATATCTACTCCAGCATATCGGATGGCCCCCGCTGAGCTTTGAGAGCTACGGGTATAGTTGGAGGACTTGCAGGGCAAGGGATTCCTCCGACCTCGTGTTTCACCCCGGGATTCCCCGATATTGTTCACCAAGAAGGCGGACAGGAGCTTGTGACATTGTGTTTACTATCGTTGCCTGAACCAGGTGACCATGATGAACAAGTATCCTCTACCGAGTATTGACGACCTCTTCGATCAGCTCATGGGAGCACGGTGGTTCTCGAAGATAGACCGTAGATCAAGCTATCATTAGCTCGTAGTTCGAGATGTGGACGTGCCGAAGATGGCCTTCATCTATCGGTATGGCCACAATGAGTTATTGGTTCTGCTTTTCAGCATAACCAATGCTCTAGTAGTGTCCATGTGTCTCATGAACAGGATATTTCAGCCATACCTCGATCGATTTGTCGTGGTCTTCATCGACAACATTTTGATATACTTGACCACTTAG
Organism: Viscum album; assembly: GCA_963277665.1. NCBI lineage: Eukaryota > Viridiplantae > Streptophyta > Magnoliopsida > Santalales > Viscaceae > Viscum > Viscum album. The sequence goes on along the minus strand of OY728140.1, from coordinate 2,099,828,809 downwards.
GAGGAGCACGCCTACCACTTGCGGGTTGTACAAGACACACTCCAAGAGCACCAAATTTATGGAAAGCTATCGAAGTGTCTGTTCTGGTTACGTGAGGTCCACATCTTAGGACACGTCATCTCTGAGGTGGGAGTTGCGGTGGATTTTGCGATGATAGAGGCAGTTCTTTCTTGGGATCCACCGAGGAGCGTGATGGAGGTGTGAGGTTTCTTGGGGCTAGCTGGGTACTACCAGAGATTTGTTCCAGACTTATCCAGAATTGCGTCACCACTCTCAGCTTTGAAAAAGAAGGGGAAACCCTTTGTGTGGTCAGACAGATGTCAGCAGAGCTTCCAGGAGATAAGACAAAGATTGACCAGCGCGCCTATATTGAGGCAACAGGAGGGAGTATGGTACGTAATATACTATGATGCATCAGGGACCAGACTTGGATTTGTCCTGATGCTGGAGCGGGCCGTGATTGCCTATGGATCACATCAGTTGAAGCAGCATGAGAAGAGCTACGCTACCCATGACCTGGAGTTAGAAGCAGTGGTCTTCGCTCTGAAGATGTGGTGACACTATATAATGGGCGAGCGCTTTACAGTCTACTCTGACCACTAGAGTCTCAGGTACATCTTCTTGCAGAAGGACCTGAATCTGAGACAGTGGCGATGGATAGAGTTCCTCCAGGACTATGACATTGAGATAGTCTATACTTCTGGGAAGGGGAACATAGTAGCCGATTCTCTCAGTAGGAGGACGGGCATCTGGCTACTCGGGTAGGTGACGAAACAATTAGCCTCTTTGCATGATATCCTTTGTGGATAGAGATGTAGCAGCCTTTCTTAAGTCACTCACAGTCACTCCTCCACTAGTGCAGCTGGTCCGAGAGGCACAGTGTGGGGATGCAGACTGTGAGATGCGGTGTGCACAGATATCCTCAGGACAGGAAACTAATGGATTCTTTTTAAGAGGAGAGCACAACTTCCTTTTTAGAGGACGTACCTTGGTACCCATTGCTTTACATGAGGAGGTGATGAGAGATTTTCACACCTCCCCTTTGGCGGTATATCCAGGAGTGGAGAAGATTTACTAGGATCTCAGACGATGGCACTGGTGGCCGGGTATGAAGAAGGCTGTGGAAGAGTTCGTTTCTCGATGCCTCACCTACCAACAGGTGAAGGCAGAGCACCAGGTACCAGAAGGATTGGTACAACCCTTGGAGGTCCTGGAGTGGAAGTGGGACGGGATATCTATGGATTTTATGACTGGACTTCCACGTACTTCCAGAGGTCATTACTCCATCTGGGTGATTGTCGACCGACTCACCATGTCGGCCCACTTCTTACCCATCATAGAGCATGGATCAGTAGAGAGCATGGGATGTCTCTCTATTCAAGAGATTGTATGGCTTCATGGTGTGCCATCATCTATCATCTCTGATCGAGATGCTCTCTTTACTTCCCGACATTGGAAGGGGTTGTAAGAGGCATTCGGGACGCAGCTACATCTGAGCACCGCCTTTCACCTCAGACGAATGGTCAGATGGCAAGGACCATTCAGACTCTCATGGACATGCTCCGTTAATGTGTCATAGACTTTGGTTGCAGCTGGGAGGACCACCTACCCTTGGTGGAGTTCACGTACAACAACAGTTACCACTCCAACATCGAGATAGAACTATACGAGGCATTGTACGGACGGCCTTGTAGATCACCTCTGTGCTGGATAGACCCTGGGGAGTCAGCACTTGTGGGACCAGAGATGGTCCTGGCCACGACAGAGAAGGTCCATGTCATCTTGGAGCAGATAAGGAAAGCTCAGAGCCGGAAGAAGTCTTATGGTGATAGGAGGCGGAGGCCACTAGAGTTCAAGGATGGCAACCACATCTTCTTGCGGGTCTCACCGCGACGTGGATTACGGAGATTTGGTCGAGGCAGCAAGTTATCTCCGCGCTTCATCGGACCATTCCAGGTCCTCAACAGGATAGGAGAGGTGGCTTATCACCTAGCTCTACCAACTCAGTTGAACCGGGTGCACGACGTCTTCCACGTATCTTAGATGAGGAGATACGTTCATGACCCGACGCATATCATCGACCATGGGGATCTAGACCTTGACGATGGGGTGACCATTACGGAGGTCCTGGTGGAGATCGAGCATCGACAGAAGTGGGTCCTACGTGGATGTTCGATACCTCTAGTGAGCATCAGATGGCAGCACGAGAACCTCCAGGAGATCACATGGGAGCGGGAGGCTCAGATGCGTGCTCAGTACCCACTTCTGTTCCCCTATTTTATGATATATCTTTATGGGGACGTAAATCCATGAGGTGGGAGTAATTTAAAGACCCGTAAATTTCAAGGTAGTTTTTTTAATTTTCTTTGGGATATTACAGGAACACAGTTTCTGATGGCACCTAATTCTGAGATCCGGTGTTCCCAGAATCATTTTCCGATGTTTGGATTATGTACGTTCAGTGAACGAACTAGCGGGTTTTCCTAACTATTGAACTGGTGCTCAGAATTGAATTCTGAAGGCACCGATGGAATCACAACACCTGTAATTGCTTAAGAACGCCTTGTACGGAGTTGCATATGCTTGGGTGAGGTTTTGAAATTTTTGGGTTAACTAAATAATAAAAAAAATAATGTGGAACATATTTTATTTTTATTCTAATCAGTGTTAATCTAGGCATGGCGGTTGGAGTGGGACCCACTGATATCCTAACTCTTAGGTAGGATATGAGTGAGGTGGGGCCCACATGAGCCCCACCCCTTTTTTTCTCCTTTTACCTTCCACGTGCATTAAATGTGGTAACTCACCCGCACCCCCTTCTTAAATGCCAAGTCAACTCTCACGTTTAATAGAATTATTAAATGCCTCATAAATTGGGCAACGCTCGATAATTAAAGCGTGATCTGTTTTTGAATTTAAAAAATAGTTGGCATGAGAAATAAAATAAGACAAGGCCTTATTTTATTATAGTTGTTGTGTCGTGCGAGAGATTTGGGGGTGGAATTACTCAAAGGCATGAATATTCATCTTCATCGATGGAGAACGCAAAGAATGACGAAGAACGCCGGCCTCCGACGGAAGACGATGAAGAACTCTAGTTCCCCGGATATTGACGACGCGACGCCATGTACCGCGACACCGACGATACTCCTTCCACGACGGTGATGATCCTCTTCTGGGATGCCATCTCCCATGACGTCTTGTCCCGCGATGATCCTCGTTCATCAACACATTGAGGTAGGGGGTTTTGGTTCAATTAAATCTATGTGAATTATATCCTCGGCATGTGTTTAATTGTCGGAAGTCGGTTGAACCACAAACGCGGTGGGTGCGGACCAATAAACATGTCTGAACCCACAGTTTCATTTTTCTTGGTGTGCGGATCGACGGTCGGTGATGATGCAGACCGCAAATGCATCTTGAGGTCTTCATAGTGAAGATCCGGTCCCGGGAGGACCGCTGGCGAAGTCGGCTGGAAAAATGGACCACTGGAGTGCGTCCGGTGGTCTGTGGAAGACCCCGCCAGGAAAGGCCGCCTCGGCTAAAGCCGCGGCGGCAGGCATCTGCTCCCTCGGCCGTGGGGACCGTGGACGACGTGGTGTCGGGCCGCGTCCGCAGGCAAGGAGCGGCCCCCACGCGAGGGCCACTACTCCAATCAAGGGGGAAGCACCCCCATTGCGCGGACGCTCGGCCCGCGCCGACCTGACCCTGCTCGCCTAGCGCCGAGCCGCCCCGGGCCGGTTCGCGCCGGCCAGGCTGGGCCGGACCCGGACCCGGTTCGGGCCGACCCAGGGGGTTGGGCCGGGTCGGTTCGGGCCCAAACCACCCATTTTCATACCACTTCCGGTATTCTTTCCAATAACATGGGTTAAAGACCTTCGATCGACACATCGTCGGTTGCGTAGAGATCCTTGGATCGAGACGGTCGTTTCGGTATATTACACTTTTGGTTTCGGAGAACATTGGGTATGTCCGGGTTGGTTCGAACACGAATCCAACCGGGCCCTCAGAGCGGAAACACTTATAACTTGAGCTCTGGACATCCGATTGACGTGACATTGACTTTGATGGATTCCTCTTAGTGAGACAGACATTTTGGCTTACTTTTATCGAGGTTTGGACATGGTTGGAGTGGTTTTGGGTTGGTTTTGACTTAAAAACCAACCGGTCACCTGGAACGAAAAAGAAAATAACTCTTAGTTTTGGCCTCCGATTGACGCGCCGTCTGCCACGTTGAGTTCCTCTTGTCGAGACAGAACTTTTGAGATACATCAACTCTGGAATACATGTCACTTGATGTATCGACACCCTGGATCGTGGAGCGGACCCTCTCGGAACGAGCATGTTGTGTGCGGGAACCCTAGAGCTGGCTGCTACAGTGAAGACTGCACTAAAATCCTATGTGGGTTCGGCAGCGATGAAGACCGTACTGAAATCCTATGTGGGTTCGACGGGGATGAAGACTACACTAAAATCCTATGTGGGTTCGGCATCGATGAAGACCATAATGAAATCCTTTGTGGGTTCGACGGGGATGAAGACTGCACTGAAATCCTATGTGGGTTTGGGATCAATGAAGCCCGTATGGAAATCCTTTGTGGTATCGAATGAGATGAAGACTACACTGAAATCCTATGTGGGATTGAAAACGATGAAGACCATACTGAAATCCTATGTGGGTTCGACGACACTGACTATTGTTCTTGTATCCTATGTGGGTCTGGCAGTGTCTGACTCTGTTCTTGCTATCCTATGTGGGTCTGGCAGAGTAGCTGGTTTAGTATCCTATGTGGGTCCCATCTTAGATGAATCAGTGGCTATATCTGATCATCTTTATCATAGAAGAAGTATACCTGTGTCAGATGAGTTTTGACTTTCAATTTTTATCTTCAATATGATTTACTTGCTTTCCTATGTGGATTGTGTTGTGCTATCCTGTGTGGACATGATCGAACATGGGATCAGATGCTGGAGACGAACTAGAATTGATGACCTAGTTGTATGTATGGGCATATACCTAAGTAGTGTTGGTTGTTACTTCGTGATTGTATCTTTCTTTTGTGGATTATAATTCGTGGATTCTGGTAGAACTTTGGGGGTCTCAGGGTCCCTACTGAGTACTGTATACTCACCCCTACACGGGCTATTCCCGCACTACGTTGTGTTGGATGCAGATGACAGACATCACCGTTTTTTGTAGAGGCTAGAGGAGCAGTCAGTACCAAGAGGTGTACCACTGGGCAGGACGTACATGGAGCGGACGGCTGGACCCGAGGAGCTGAGGTGGCTTGTTGTACCCATCCTTCTGGTGGGAATTCAAGTGGATGGCTCAATGTTGCTTCTTTACTTTCAGTTGTTGTAATTTCGTTCATGTTGTAATTTACTTTTTTTTGGGTTTGTATTCTGGCCTATTTACTTTCTGCAATTATATGTACTCAGTTTACTTGGTGTTTACTTCTGTTGGCTTATTCTATGGTGTTTGTTTACTTTATAAAGGAAAATACATCCCTTTTTTCGGGATTTACGACTTGGTGCTTGTAGTTTGCCCCTGTCCTATGGGAGGCGGGCTTGGGGTAGTCATGACACGGGTCCCGAGGACGGGTCGTGACATATTCACTCAATAATAAACATTTGGTTCACTATCACAATCAACAAATTCAACCTGAAAGCATTCAATTGTGATCAGATGTCGTACCTGAGTCCATACTCAAATCGCCAGGCCTGTGATAAATCATCTCCACTTAAAATAGGTGTGCAGTGTCGATTCTCTTTAAATAGTAGAGAGAAATACATATCTTAAAGTGAGCCATGGTATAAATGCATGAAATCCCAGTCTCGATCCGCCCTCAACATCTCAGGGTATATGTAATCATATAAGGTCCTACGAATCCCTTCCCAAGCCATATCCAGACAATGTATTACATGTGAGATAAATATTACTACTCTTGGAAGATTCATGTATCATGTATGTTGTGATCTTCACCCTCCTTTCAAGAGGCATCTACATATGCTCGAAGACAGAAAGCATGGCCTCCAGTAATAACTCTGCAACCTGTGGTCCTCCATCCCTTGAAAAAGTGTAAGGATGATACTTTTGAAACACCTACATTGAAAATACCATTATCAGGGGGATCTGGTACTCTCTGAAATGTCTTCATCATCCTCACAAATCTTTCATATAAATGGGAAACAACAGCTATGTCCAGTATAATAGGTGGTTCCAAAACAAGCACGATGAGAGGATCAACTGGTTGTCACTGATCTACCATTTCTCATGTTTGATCATCTCACTACACATAGTGTACAACCAGAGGTCTTATTGGTTTCATGACTCTAAAAGGTCAAGAGCACATAATTGTTTATGATTATCAAGTGTTGTAACTTAAAAGTGAATGAAAAGAATAGTAGAAGGAAAAAATTCATATTTTACAAATGATTGTTACACGACATGTAGTACCAATAAAAAAGTTATTCCATTAATATTTAACAAGTATGTGTTCTACAAACATGGTGGTGTACCACCCCATTAAACATGTCTATTCTTATTGAGAAACATCATTTACTTGAATGTCGCCTCCTATTTGGGTACATCTACACTACCAGAACTCCATGGTCTTTCTTGTTTAACAATACACAACATGTTCATCCAAGAAACGGTGTGTACCATGTATGTTAACACCACTCATGTCATTACTCACATGGAAAAATAACCGGTCTATAACAACATGATGTCTATAATCTTGACACTTCATGTAAAACCCATGTTTCATCCAACCTTTTTGTTTTTCACACAGATGGATTTATGGTATTTTACAACACGATGTGTACATCCAATATATGGTGTCATCTACAATATTTTTATTAACAACCTGTCTCTACTCACATTGTTTGTCACATGGTAAGTAATTACACATCATTTACATACGGAACACAATGTGTATATAAGAAATGTCATTTCTTCCATAATAGAAGAACACATGACATGTTTCCCTAATATCACATGTCGTGTTTTCAAGGTTTCCAGATATTAATCCTCTATAAATTCATTGAAAAAATCAAAAACATTAAATTTGGACATTGCATGCCATGATTCAATATGTGTGATCCCATACTCCCTGCGAATAAATGTTTTGAATCATTATTCATATAGCATCTTAACTGAATTTAATAACGTTCCAACAGGATCCACCAAATTCATATCTAAGGGGGACCATAACACCATAGGTAGAAAATATGGCTATGTATACCAATGATACAATACAAATACCAATACCCTATCGACCGTTCAGGTATTTATATCATGACATCTATCACAAAAGCATTTATATCTATCAAACCATCTATCTCAATATCATGCAGTCCGTAATGCACCCTAAATGGATTGACAATTATTCATGACATATGATATCTAGAAAGTACATATATGTTGCATGGGATAGACTACCCCTAACTCATCTAGTTGAAACAAAAATAGAACCACATTTATATCATTCATAATAGTAAGAAACAACTAAATCACCCAACAATGAAATCAAATCAACTGTAACAATTAAAAAACCACGAAAATTTCAATATTCGAGGTAACTTGTATTTTACCTATACATGATTCATCTACTACTGAGAACAATGGATTATGAAACTATATATTCCTTACTATCCTAATCTATCGGTTTTAAATTATATAGAAAATAATAAATGAAATAGCTCTGATACAAATTTGTAACGCCCTGGATCTGGGTTCCCCAAAGGTTCCCCAATCATGGCTGGTGACATAAACTCAAGAACATTTACCCATGAACAGGTGGACGCTGAATAGAAATGAGGGCCAAGGTGTGATAATTGAGAAAAATTTCCCCCATAAGAAGAGTATACATAGTGGAAAGAAAAAAATAAACAATAGAGGAAACAGTAATAACATACAACAGAAGTAAACAGAAGAAGACTTATATTAATTAATCACCTATAGAATATATATATATATATATATGATGTATGTCACATGTTTCGAGAAAAAGATTAAAACAAGTCACAATGCAGAAAATTAAACACATAACCAATGTATGAAAATAACAAAAACTCAAGCAACATTGCAGGCCTAAGGTTGGTCCCATACTCTGTTTCTCAAACAGTAATCAAGTACCCCATGAAGAATGGTTTATTAACATATCTATTATTGAAAAAATATATTCTATTTGGGTCCAAAAGTGTTACCAAAATATAGTGTGAGATGAATCCGTGTAAGAAATCATGAAAATATTTATGCCAAACTGTCAATGAATATATATGGCATGTGAATGCAGAAATGAAGCAACAAACTAGGAAGTACTCAATTTAAATAATAATATTATTTTCAATTACATTAATTTAAATATTTTATTTATCAATTGAATCATGTAATCATAGTTAATATCATAAGATCTATACCCACTATGTAACAGTAATAAAAATGATGACTTAGAATACCATCTAAAAAAAGTAATATTGAGTCCAAGCATGTTCATTGTATTGGAAGACTCCTCAAAATCATACCATTATTCATAAAAAATCCTATATGAAATATCACATTCTAACAACTTTGAATTAAAATAAATTCAATTAAATAGATAACAAAGCTCTATGAATCTCTCATGGGTTATCCCATTTGGTCTAACATACCATCCATCAATAAAATTATAACCCTCTTGGAAGCTCTCATGTTATATCCCATTTGGTCTAACATAACACTAATCATTTACAAATGACCACCTTAGAAGCTATCATGGTCAATAACCCTTTATACAACCTAGAATAAATAATATATAAATGATATCATAGGTATCTCTCATGGTCAATACCCATGGGTAAATCTTCTACACCATGGTTGTCATGGTCCTACCTAAAAAAGTAAACATATAAAATCAAATCAGATTATGTGATAAGAATCTTCTATATCAATAATCTTCCAAAATAATATAACATTTATCTAATATTATCAATCAACTATATCCTCATCAACCATAGAATGGAAGACAAAGCAAGCCTATCAGGAATCATAGATCAAAAAATCATAAACAAACAAACAAGGGAAATGAACCCCAAGGGTGACCCCAAATAAAGGTATATATCCATAATCGCAATAAAATACCCTTTATTAACTAAATAAACCATTGTTGTTGATAAAACGGGTTAAATTACAAATGAAGAAATGCCACAAAAGTGGGTATGCAGAACTATTAGCATATTTAATCTTAATAAGAACAACAAAAGGAACAAACCACAAATGTAATGGCTCATACCTCTATGATCCATTTCATTGTCAAAATATGGTGGTTGATGTGTTCCGGGAGGTCAATTTGAGTTATCCCCAACACTTTTCCTATTTTTTTTACCTTTTTGTGAATAATAGAACCGGTGACCCTTGGTGAACAGTTCCAACAGTAGACAGTTTGAAACAATGCATTCGTAACTTTCAGTGAATAGTTCCAACAGTGAAGTCTAAGGGTATCCACTTTTCCATTTCCAAATTTTGAGTGTTGTGAACAGTTCCATCGGTGAACAGTTCTCTCGGTATCCTCTAACGGTAACCTCTATTTCTATTTCCAAATTTTGAGTTCTGTGAATAGTTATATCGGTGAACAGTTTTATTAGAAACCTCTAATGGAAACTTCTATTTCCTTCTCCAAATTTCTAGTTCTTTGAAAAATTCCATTAGTGAACAGTTTTATCGGTAACCTCTAAAGGTAACCTCTCTTTCCTTTGACAAATTTTGGGTTTTGTGAACAGTTCCCTCGATGAACAGTTCTATCAGTAACCTCAAACGGTATCCTCTGTTTTCTTTGAAAAATTTTGAGTTCTGTGAACATTTCCATGGATGAACAGTCCAATCAGTAACCTATAATGGTATCCATTCTTTCCTTTTCCAAATTTTGAGGTCCTGAATAGTGTTTCTAGAAAGGTGACCTTCTAACGATGAACTTTCCATTCCTTTCCCAAATTTTGAGTTTGTGAACAGTGTTTCTAGAATGATGACCATATAACAGTGACATTTTCATTCCTTTTCCAAATTTTGAGTTTGTGAACAGTGTTTCCAAAATGGTGACCTTTTCATTCCTTTTACAAATTTTTAGTACATGAACAGTGTTTCCAGAATGGTGACCTTCTGACGGTGAGGTTCATGAATAGTCTCTAACGGTGAGGTTCATGAACAATGGTAACGGTGAGGTTCATGAATATTGTCTAATGGTGACGTTCATAAAAAGTGTATCACGATGAGGTTCATAAATAGTGTCTAATGGGGAGGTTCATGAAAATTGTTTTTCCTTTGCCAAATTCTGCGTTCTTGAACAATGTTTCCAGCATCCTTCAGTTTCAACCCTTTAATGTTTCATTTGATGTAAAATACTTTTAAGCCTCATTTTAATGACTCTTAAGGACGATTCAAATGTAATTAATCCTATATTAATTATTTCTATGGCTTGAGATGTTTTTTACTTGGTCAATCTTCTTGGTTTAATGCGGTCTTCTTTTAATGGGAAATTAAGTGTATCTTAAACCATCACTCCATTAAATCTTCTAAAGGTACATGAGATCTTCCTCCCTAATTCTTTCTACTTGTTCACATGTGAGATACTCTTGAACGTTCCATTCCTTCTAGTAAGAGTTTCACAATCAAACTTTCCTCCTCAGATTGGTTTTTCTCTATTTTGATTCAACCAAGTCGTATCCATCAATCTTCAATCGATGTTATGTTTTATCATCGTTCTTTTGGGGTTCATCTTATACTGGTTTGCCATTCCTTTTTATAGAATGTAATCTACATGCTTATAATGGAGATTTATTTGGCTTCAGTTGGTGCGATCGTACCATGGTATCCTCGGGTGGATGCAGTTGTCACGAGAGGAGGATCATGACCCATTCCGTGGATAAAGAATGTCAAGAACTATTTGGGGTAGGGGATTTTTTCTACTCTGTTATTTTAAATGCATCTGTATTTTGGTCATGATTTATCCTATTAGATGAAAATGGAATTGAAATAATAAACATTTTAATGGGATAAATAAATTGATATCAATCGTATGATATTTCCTCTTGTTTTTCAAGATAGTGTGATATCTATGATAGCTTTGTATAGCAATTCATTCATGACATTAATTGTTAAAGAACGTAAACCGAAATTCATTGATTATTTCTTGGATAAAGATAAAGAGGCTTGAAAATGAATCTGGTTCTTCCTGTTGTTATATTGATGTTAATCAAAATGGTGAAGTAATCATGTTTAATTTATTTGTGATATCTTACTATTTATGTTTCCAAAATGTAGAACCAATGTATAAAAAATCAGTTAATTAAAAATGGATTATTTGTTTGATAATTCCTTGAAGGGTTATGAGTTACCCACTTGTTGGTAAAATGGCCAAGATCCCAATTGTTTAGTTGTTTGATTTCCTATTTCTTATGTTGTTATGTGATCTCGGATGGGTGTTGTGATATGTGGGGGCATGGAGGCCTTTTGGTTGTTGAAGTAGATGACACCTAGAGTGGCGAGAGGCATCGGTTTATTCATGTGGGTGTCGGGGTGGACACCAAGGATGATGTAATGGGATGGATTTGACTATTGGATGCTTGTTGATTATTATTAGTTGTTTATCTGCTTTACTTTTCCCCAATATAGAAGGAAGTTGGTCTTACTTACCCTTTATCCGAAAGATGCAATGACTCATGAGGTATGACACATGCTTCCCATGTTTAGTTTCTCAAGGGAGGATGGGTATATACTCTTCCTATAAGCAGCACAGACTTGAAGGGTAGTACATCAACTCACAGTGTTGATCCCCCTTGTGTTTAGTTGCATAGAATGTTTTTCTATAATGCCTGGGAATGTGGGAAAGTAATTCTATAATGAATAATTGAATAAATGGTGTTAACACATGGGGTTGGTGCTTTTTGGAACATAATGACGAGGTTGTAATTTTGAAGGAATAGTGGACTTTGGGTGTCATGCTAATGAAAATTAATGTGGAATTGTGGATGGTTAATTAAGGTTAAAATAATTTATTAACATAAAGTGGAATTGATAAAAATGGAATAATGTAATCTAATAAAGTTATTTAAATGGTTGTGTGCTTATAGGATACCTAGTAATAGAAGTGGTAGCCCGAAGTCCGAGAGACATTAGCTACAGTAGAGTCTAAGACTAGGTTATTCCCATAGTATGGTTGTGAGATATAGTATATTATGTACTTTTTTCTGTTTATATATGCTAATCCACCATGTTAGTAAGGAAAACTAACACCCCAAGAATTTCGAGCCCTGGGGGGGTGTGTTTTCCCCAACATTCTGGTGGGAGGGTGAATGGCTGACTACCCCCTTTGGCCCCTCTCTCTTCACTTGGTGGATACATGTACTATTAGGCACAATGGTTAGTTTTCCCCACATATGTCTTTATAGGTTTGTAATGGATTGTGGTTATTTACACCCATATATTCCAGATATAGCATCCTATGGACAACTATAGGTGTAATGTGTATAGGATGTGATGCCTTAAGGATCCTTACTCGGTGTATGGGATGTAATGGATTGAGGTATAATACCTGTTGTATGATACACTTTATGTGAGCTATGGTGGCACCCAGAAACCACCTGGTTACTTCGGTGTGTAGACATGGTGGTTTTGTCGCATGAGGTGCATATTGTGGTTCTTCGCCCGAGTTTCTACAAGAAAGCCTTTTTGGAGAGATATGCATTGGACGTACGAAATTGGGGAAAAGCAGAAAACCATTGGAGAAGTAGAAGAGGGATACCCTTGATAATCTTTATTATATGATATATTCTTGTATGTGTTACTTGGTGATAGTAGCCATGGTAGGCCTGGGCACTTAGTATACCTGTTTAGGTGATGAGTTAGTTTCACTTGTTGTTCATTGTTCTTTAGTATGCTTTCTTTACATTTGTTTGAGAGTATTCAGGGAGGATCCTACTGAGTATATTGTTATACTAACCCTATATATATACAAACTATTTTTCAAGTCACTTGAAGCGGGTTAGAGATCATGATGGTTACTACTAGCTTGTGGTTTCATGAGCTGTTCGGGCTTTTGGTTGCTGCTATTTTACTTTGTTTTGGGTACTTGTAGTTTTCCCTTACTAGTTTTAGTAGTTTTTCATGGAACTAATTTTGTGCACTTGGGTTTCTTTTATAATTCATTTCTGAGTCGGTGTTGTTTTGTTCTTATCTTATTTCTCTCTTACGCATATGTTCTCATAGAGGATAATGCATCCTATTTGTGTGTTTTCTATACGGTCATATCTACTTCTTATCCAGAATAATATTATTGGAACAATTATTATTTTATACATCAATAATTGTTTTAAAGAAAAATACAAAATGATATTATTAAAAATGAACAACAAAACTATGATGAAGATGGTATTTTGTATGTAAGAATGTGTATCTTTTCTATTTTTCAATGATCTTGACATAAATTAGGCAATTTGTTACTTTAAATTTCTGTAATTATTGTTATATTTGAATATCACCTATGTTATGTGGTTCATAATAAATATTTACATAGTTCGTGGGGTTGGCAGTCCATATTTAGACATAAACAATGTTATCATTTTTCAATAAACGGATGGATAAGAAACTCGTATATATATTAATGTTATAGATTAATAAATAGGTTATAAATGTATATCTAAAATTTGAATCCATAATTAAAACAATCTAAAATAGGTGGTGATGTAAAATTTCTGGCCTTAGTTCATGAGGTGGTAGTTTTACATACACATGATGCAACGCTTCATTTCCTAATTTATGTAACAGGAGATAGATATAGATTATTCCATTAATAAAAAACAACATGGTATATGGAATGCAATTACTTTATAATCTATGCATGGGTGAAGATTATTTTAATGTCATTGAGGATTAAATAAAATGTAAACTCTCTGTTAAAAACCATGCATATTACTCAAAAATACATATTTACATTTATAACAAATCCCTTAAAATATTGGTATTTTAAAACTGTAAGAGGACTCTTTATTTTAATGATATATTTAATTAATTTATTTGGTTAGGGATTTATTGAAACAAAAGGATATCTATTTTTAATGAAAATAGGTTAGTGGGGTGCTATTTATATGATAGAGATGATTTTCATTTGGAATTCCCTAAAGTATTAAATTAATATAAACTAATTTTTAAAAAATTATGATTTAAAAAGATAAAATAATAATATAGGATAAACATGGGCATAAATAATCTCATACAATAAAATTTGGAAATGAATAATTGGTTTTTTGCCCTTATCTTTTTTTATTAAATCTACTTTATGCTTTTCCAATATTAGCATAGTATTAATATTTTATGCTATTTAGGGTCCATGACAGTTTCTTTTAATGGAAAATCATCCAAATAATATATAATGGTTTATATTTTCTTCAATATTACATTAATTTGGATAATATATAATTTTTTTTGAATTTTAAATCAATTATTATTATTATTATTTTTATCATTAATATAAATTTATGAATTATTCATTTTTGTTTTCTTCGAAAATAAACTCTTAAAAATTAAATTTTAATATAAAAAATCATTACTTTTATAATAATTTTTTTCATATATATAATATTTTTGACACATTATATCACCAAATAAATATTACTTTGGGTATTTTCATAATTATTTACATGGCTTTTCCACTACTTCCAGAAGCAGTGTGTCAGTATTGCATACAAATTTAAATAATTACCTCACTTCTAGAAGATAAAAATTAGTCACCATGATAAAAAAATATTTATATTTCATTTAAATCTTAAAAACTAAACATGCTTTGGTTTGATCCCTATAATAAAATTTTATTAATATTAAAAGAAAAAATTTGATGTATTTTACATTATATTTTATTTTAATATTTGATTTTTTTTTAAAAGTGATGTGTATAAAATATAATATTCTAAAATTTTGGATGATGATTGATTATATGTACTCATATAATGAAACAAATAATAGTGATTGGGAAAATTTTTAGTCCTTACTAAATTATATTGTACCTTAATTACCTAGTTTACTTTTTCTATGGTGAAAAATATTTACCAGGTTTATTAATGATAATACAAAAAATAAAAGGGATCTAGTTAAAAAATACAGACATAATGATTAAAAAAAAGAATAAATATTTCAAAAATAAATTTATATAATCTAAGAAGTTTAATTTGAAATAAAACACCAAAAAGTGAAGAATTGTATTTTCTGAAAAAAAAACATTGGTATATTTTTTTCATTCCAAATTCAGCTCAAAAATTTATTATAATAAAAATCATAGGATAATGATTAATAAAAATTAAATTATTAAATTTTAATACTGATAAAAAAATATAATTTTACAGTGTAAATAATTTAAAACAAAATACATTTTCAACAAAAAAAGGAATTTTCACTTTTCACTAAGAAGTCTATCTTTCTTAAAAAATACCAATAATTTACTATAATAGTATACATTTTTATATTTCTAAAAAATGAAAATTTTTAAAAACTCATTTTCTAAAATTTATAAATCATCCATCTAAATAAAATAATATATATATATATATAGTATGAATTAAAATATTTTCCTTTTTGGAATAAGAATTATTTTATATAGTTATAATAAATTTAACCCTACGTTATATAATAAGATAATAGTAATAAAACATTAAAATTATTTATTATAACACTACCTTTGTTATTACATTCTCCATGCCCTTTTGGCAAATCAATCCTCATAATTTTATTCATTACTTAAATAGGTGGGGAATATTTTCCTTTATTTCATTTCTTGATTCCAATTTTACATCATCAAACGTATGGTTGTTTTCACAAAAAACTATGATTATAAATCTCATTATTCCAAAAAAATGCACTATGTGGTTAAGAATATAGATATGTTGTTTGTCAAAAAAATGGTTCTCATCCAAATGAACTAATTTTGGTCTCAATACATGAGATTTATTAGAAAAATATTTTCATAAAAATAAAACTAGAAATAAATCATATACCTAATTTATAAATATATGAAATTACAGTCTAGATAATTGAGACATATTTGTCTTAGATTATAGATGGTTTAATGAACATAAAAAATATATTTACTTATATACAAAAATGCAAGAAACTATTCCTTAGAGATAAATTACGAAAAACATAATCACCTTCCCTGAATAAAATATCATGCATCCTATTATCATCATATATTTTGTACCATCTCCAAGCCATAATAATGTGATATCAGATCATATTAACTATATCAACCATTTATTTTCCCAAAAATGGTATCATAAACATCCATTAACCCAATTCATCCCAAAAAGGTGGAGTATGACACAATTTTTTCTATAACGCCTAAAATGGTTCTGTTTGTATACAAGAATGAAATTAGTTATTTATAAAAACTCATATAGTGAATGATGTAAATCCCAACATTCGTCATAATATATTGAGTTATATATAAGAATTTATTTCAGGTCCTAAATCATTCTCTGGGATTTCCATTAGATTGTGGATGAAAATCTAAACTTAATTTTAAGTCAATTCTGAATAACATTTGAAGATCGTTCCAAATATTAGAGGTGAATCTAGGATCACGATTAGATTAAATATAGATTTGAACTCCATGTAACCTCAAAATATCTTTGAGACATTGATGATAAATAAGATCATAATAAATAGTATCTAAAATGAGGAATAAATGATCATATTATTCAGTTAATCAATAATAACCCAATATGAATTGTTAAATCGAGATGTTTTTGGTAATCCGTTCACAAAATAAATTGGAATATTTTCCTATTTCCACTCCGACATTGAAAAATGATGAATAAACCCATTCATTAATTAAAATTATTATTAAACTGTTGTACATTCAATTTTTTTATATAAATTTTACAACATCATTTTTCAATAAAACCCACCTTTATTACTCTTGATGTTAACTGTACTTCTTTAATGCTTCCAAGTTGAACAAAATACATGGATTAATGATAATTACATAATAAAATTCTCTTCAACTAGGAATCAGAAGGCTGAAATACTATTTTTATAAATATAAAAACAACATATTTTTTAATATTAAATTCATGTTCCTAAATTTCATTACATGTTCTACTATTCCATAAAATTAATTTTCATCTTTCTGAATGTCATAAAATCTATCTAAAAAAGAAGACTACACTTAAACATTAACAAAATAGATTATGTTCTCACATGATTAATTTTTTATCCACCTTTCATAAATTCATTTAGAAATGGATCATATTCAAGATGTATCATAGTTAATGATGCATTATATTTCTCACTCAATGAATCATTTTCATTTTTTATTTACATTGTTAATGAATAATGCAATTGTAATTATAGAAACCCTGTGTGGAAAAACATGTATATTACATCATTTTAGATAAATATTTAGTATATTACACAAATACGTTCTTAAGTACCATAATAATTTTTTGTCTTAGGAAATGTTGAAAAACAATTATATCATGGTCAGGGATCTTAAAAATATCCCATAAAAATCTTCACCTTTTGTACTTCAACATAGTATATGATATAATAATAATTAGAAGATAATAAGAAATGAATATTAAATATATAAAGAAAATAACACATGAATGCATAACGTAGGAATAAAACAAGGAATTGTGGATGACATGTAACAATAAATAATGATTTCCACAGTATTTCTTGAATTACTATTAAGCCCATCTTGGTGGACAATGTCATTTACTAAACTAGGTTCACAATCCATTCCACTCGTGTATTAAAAAACCGAGTTCACCCCTCATTCCTTCTTTGTATAAATTAACAGAGTACAATTCAGATTCTAGACCTATAATACTAATATCAGTTCATTTCTCCCTCCGACCATTTCTAACTCATAAGATATAAATCATTACACAATACATTGGAGTTAGATATTGGTTCCACACATATAATAGTGATATCATATATACGTGTTCCATAAAAATATAAACAGACATATCATAAATAATGAAATGAAATTCCTACCACAAAAATATAATCATATCATAATATATGAAAAAATATATAGGTTCACTAATAATTTCATTATAATAATAACTTTTTAAAATAGGTGGTTTTTAATATCATGAGACCCATGACATTGAAACTTGTGTCATAAAAATCATTCCATCAAAAAATAAACCATTCCTTAAACAATATAAATTAATCCTTTGTATTATTTCTTATAAAGGAATGAGTAACATCAAAATATGTCATATTAGAATAAAATGAACTTGAAGCTTATTATGAAAACAATTAATGAATAAAATATCCTTTATTCTTTGAAAAATAATTCTTTAATAAATAAATTTTTTTGAAACTCATTTTTTTTAAATACGTTGAAAATATATAATGAATGATTCAAAACCTTTTGAAAACCTTTTTACGTGAAAAATTATAATTTAAACATAAATAAAAATTTTTAAAAAATATTTTCATTAAATATTATAACATCTACTTCAAAAATTTTGAAACAATTTTTTCGCTCAAAACACATTTAAAACATATCAATAAATCATGACTATTTTTTAAAAAACATTTTACATGATAACATATGAAAGATGATTGAAAATGGATTTGAATTTTTATTCAAAAAACAAGTTCAATAATTATAATGAAATCTAGAAATTGTTTAAAAATTGTTTCACTTGAATATAATTTAATGATGCATGAAAATTATTTGAAAAAAATTTCTTTTGATGTAATTTAAAAACATATAAAGAAACTTTGAAAACATTTTGAAAATTATTTTTCTTAAAAAAATTGAAATAAGCTCAAAAACATTTGAAAAACAATTTTCCATGAAAATTACTTTTAAATTAATTTTCCTAATAATTATTAATTTAAAAATGAATATGAAGATTCAAATAAATTGTAGTGGGTAAATCAGTACATCCTTATGAGGTAAAAAGAACATGTTTTCATAGTTAAATGATATAAAAATGTATTTATCATAACATTAAATGATAAAACCATTGATGAAATTATTAAAAGAAAATAAAGTAAATTTACATTTTAAATATAGTTGTATAATTGTTCAATACTCATTGAAACTCAGCTTGGATAATATTATTTTGAGGGAACATATATTTATGACTGAAGGTCAGGTAAAGTCAGGCTTTCATAAAAAAACATTCATAACTATAATATTTACCAAAAAGTGGACACAATAGTAAAAATATTTGAATAAATTATTAATAAATATAAGATAAGAATATTAATTATTTTTAATAGATATTATTCATAATATTTTATCAATTTAATAAAAAATAGAAATAATCATGATAAGAGATGTGGTTTTTTCAATAAACCCTTTCCACATGGTAACATGGGATACTGATCTAAATGTAAGAAAATTAAATTAAATAAATAATATAATATAATTTAAATTTTTAAATTCATGATATATAATTTCAAATAGAAATATATACACCTCAAAATAAATTTAGGCACATAAAAACATGGGACTCGAAGAAGGCAAATTGAGACAAAACGGTTTCACTGATTTTGGAAACTTTTGAAAGTTAAACCCCATGAAAGAAATATCATTAAATTAAAACATTAATACCAATAAATTTAATTATAATATTCATAGAATTCAATTAATGGAAATAAATACACCATAAAAAAGAAATATTGGCTAACATAACATGTATCTAATTAAAATAAAAAGTTAGATGAAATAATGTTAATTATGACTTAACTCTGGTCGTACCCATTTGAAAACCCTATATAATAAATATAAATTTAATATAAATCTTTTAAAGTACCATATTCTTATATCTAATACTATATATGATTTTTTACAACATTATATTTCTTTATTGTTAACAACCCTACGTTAGGGTTTCACTTTGGGTATTATTCTTTTTAATCTTCCCATGTGTCATAATTAGTTATATATTTGGTACTTATACATTATATCATGATTTTCAGAATTTAAACCATGATATACAATTTTCTGTATATACATTTTATGTGTATTATAATAATCTATATCATATATATGAATTAAACATAATGAACCATTCATGGAGATGGTAGGAAGAGCTATGCATAAATGCTATTTTCATTTAATTTTCATGTTGAAAGATAGAATGTAATATATTTATATATTTATATATATATTTATCTATATAGTTATTAAATAATATTTATTATATAATGTATAGTAACTAAATATATCCTTAATACTGTCCATGGAATGTATGAACAAATCAAATTTCTTGGAGTGGACCGTAATCCACACTTCTTCACACAAAATTATCATATAAATATCAATGGGAATATAAAATAAAAACATGTTTTATAAATAATTAAAAAAAATAAACAAATAATAAATATAATAAATATTATATATAATCATAGTTTCTATCATAAAATCAACAAATGAGTGGTGGTTAGGAAGATTTAGCAATTATGATTTAGTGAGGCGGTAGTTCGTTTTACACATAAATAGTTTGTTCGATACACATTAGATGAATGTGTGTGTATGTTTAGGTAAAAAATAAAGAAATAAAAAGTATACTATACTTATTATACTGGATATTTATACAAAAATTTAATATATATGTTTGTGGATTTGGATAAATAAAATTGAATTATAGAGCTTGAGAGAATATGTTACCTCTTCATCAGGTTACTTCTTTTGGTTTGTTCCAAAAGTATTAGTTGTATTTGTTTATTAACATGTGAATTATTCTAGTATTAATTAAGAAATTAGGTTATGTATATTGGGAGTATCTTGTCTAAAAATAAGATTTTTTAGAGTTGTGAATATGTTAAGGGGTGGTGGACTTTTATATGGAAGACAAATGAATCACATAGATTTTTTAAAAACAATGTTGGTGTACACCTATTCATACTAATAAAACATTATAAAAAACATCATATATATAGAATTAAACCCCTTGAGACCCCATGATAGGAATCTTTGAGCATCATATTCAAAACTTGTTTTATGAATGTGTAATAATATACTAGAACCTAGTAAAATCCATTAGATATCCACTATTAAATCACTCTATAGATATATTGAATGGAATTAATATTAACCAATGCATTAGAGAGACATAATGGTGATCAATTGATGAATATATTGTATCTGGATAACGTGTTTAAATGTGTTGTAATGGGATCCCCCATTTTATATATTCTATTGAGATCAATCACTTGTATAAGATACAGTAGGCTCATCCATAATTCATCTATAATACACATATATCATATAAAAAATAAAAAAATGATTTCACATTTCATCATAAAGCCCTCAAACATAACTTTTAAATGCATATACAAAACACATTAATAAATTAAAATACCATTAAAATTTAAAAACACATTTTTAAAATTAAAATAATCTAAAAAAGAAAGGAAAAAGTGTTTTATATGATGAAACCATAATATATTTTAAAGGAAAATAAACATTCTATAATGGTTATGGTTGGGGGAAAATCTATTAACATCAAATATTTTAAGATATCACATTACCTTTTAAATTTTTATGGAATGTCGAAAAATTATGAAAAAAAATCTTTTTTAAAAATTCAATAAATGAACAATAATACAACTATTGATGAATTCATTATATTCGGTTTACATGTGAAACATGACATTGGATATTTGAAGATTCTCAATATGGTCATATCTACTTCTTCTCCAGAATAATATTATTGGAACAATTATTATTTTATACATCAATAATTGTTTTAAAGAAAACTACAAAATGATATTATTAAAAATGAACAACAAAACTATGATGAAGATGGTATTTTGTATGTAAGAATGTGTATCTTTTCTATTTTTCAATGATCTTGACATAAATTAGGCAATTTGTTACTTTAAATTTCTGTAATTATTGTTATATTTGAATATCACCTATGTTATGTGGTTCATAATAAATATTTACATAGTTCGTGGGGTTGGCAGTCCATATTTAGACATAAACAATGTTATCATTTTTCAATAAACGGATGGATAAGAAACTCGTATATATATTAATGTTATAGATTAATAAATAGGTTATAAATGTATATCTAAAATTTGAATCCATAATTAAAACAATCTAAAATAGGTGGTGATGTAAAATTTCTGGCCTTAGTTCATGAGGTGGTAGTTTAACATACACATGATGCAACGCTTCATTTCCTAATTTATGTAACAGGAGATAGATATAGATTATTCCATTAATAAAAAACAACATGGTATATGGAATGCAATTACTTTATAATCTAAGCATGGGTGAAGATTATTTTAATGTCATTGAGGATTAAATAAAATGTAAACTCTCTGTTAAAAACCATGCATATTACTCAAAAATACATATTTACATTTATAGCAAATCCCTTACAATATTGGTATTTTAAAACTGTAAGAGGACTCTTTATTTTAATGATATATTTAATTAATTTATTTGGTTAGGGATTTATTGAAACAAAAGGATATCTATTTTTAATGAAAATAGGTTAGTGGGGTGCTATTTATATGATAAAGATGATTTTCATTTGGAATTCCCTAAAGTATTAAATTAATATAAATTAATTTTTAAAAAATTATGATTTAAAAAGATAAAATAATAATATAGGATAAACATGGGCATAAATAATCTCATACAATAAAATTTGGAAATGAATAATTGGTTTTTTGCCCTTATCTTTTTTTATTAAATCTACTTTATGCTTTTCCAATATTAGCATAGTATTAATATTTTATGCCATTTAGGGTCCATGACAGTTTCTTTTAATGGAAAATCATCCAAATAATATATAATGGTTTATATTTTCTTCAATATTACATTAATTTGGATAATATATAATTTTTTTTGAATTTTAAATCAATTATTATTATTATTATTTTTATCATTAATATAAATTTATGAATTATTCATTTATGTTTTCTTCGAAAATAAACTCTTAAAAATGAAAATTTAATATAAAAAATAATTACTTTTATAATAATTTTTTTCATATATATAATATTTTTTACACATTATATCACCAAATAAATATTACTTTGGGTATTTTCATAATTATTTACATGGCTTTTCCACTACTTCCAGAAGCAGTGTGTCAGTATTGCATATGAATTTAAATAATTACCTCACTTCTAGAAGATAAAAATTAGTCACCATGATAAAAAAATATTTATATTTCATTTAAATCTTAAAAACTAAACATGCTTTGGTTTGATCCCTATAATAAAATTTTATTAATATTAAAAGAAAAAATTTGATGTATTTTACATTATATTCTATTTTAATATTTGATATTTTTTAAAAAGTGATGTGTATAAAATATAATATTCTAAAATTTTGGATGATGATTGATTATATGTACTCATATAATGAAACAAATAATAGTGATTGGGAAAATTTTTAGTCCTTACTAAATTATATTGTACCTTCATTACCTAGTTTACTTTTACTATGGTGAAAAATATTTACCAGGTTTATTAATGATAATACAAAAAATAAAAGGGATCTAGTTAAAAAATTCAGACATCATGATTAAAAAAAAGAATAAATATTTCAGAAATAAATTTATATTATCTAAGTAGTTTAATTTGAAATAAAACACCAAAAAGTGAAGAATTGTATTTTCAGAAAAAAAACATTGGTATATTTTTTTCATTCCAAATGCTTCTCAAAAATTTATTATAATAAAAATCATAGGATAATGATTAATAAAAATTAAATTATTAAATTTTAATACTGATAAAAAAATATAATTTTACAGTGTAAATAATTTAAAACAAAATACATTTTCAACAAAAAAAAGAATTTTCACTTTTCACTAAGAAGTCTATCTTTCTTAAAAAATACCAATAATTTACTATAATAGTATACATTTTTATATTTCTAAAAAATGAAAATTTTTAAAAACTCATTTTCTAAAATTTATAAATCATCCATCTAAATAAAATAATATATATATATATATAGTATGAATTAAAATATTTTCCTTTTGGAATAAGAATTATTTTATATAGTTATAATAAATTTAACCCTACATTATATAATAAGATAATAGTAATAAAACATTAAAATTATTTATTATAACACTACCTTTGTTATTACATTCTCCATGCCCTTTTGGAAAATCAATCCTCATAATTTTATTCATTACTTAAATAGGTGGGGAATATTTTCCTTTATTTCATTTCTTGATTCCAATTTTACATCATCAAACGTATGGTTTTTTTCACAAAAAACTAAGATTATAAATCTCATTATTCCAAAAAAATGCACTATGTGGTTAAGAATATAGATATGTTGTTTGTCAAAAAAATGGTTCTCATCCAAATGAACTAATTTTGGTCTCAATACATGAGATTTATTAGAAAAATATTTTCATAAAAATAAAACTAGAAATAAATCATATACCTAATTTAAAAATATATGAAATTACAGTCTAGATAATTGAGACATATTTGTCTTAGATTATATATGGTTTAATGAACATAAAAAATATATTTACTTATATACAAAAATGCAAGAAACTATTCCTTAGAGATAAATTACAAAAAACATAATCACCTTCCCTGAATAAAATATCTTGCATCCTATTATCATCATATATTTTGAACCATCTCCAAGCCATAATAATGTGATATCAGATCATATTAACTATATCAACCATTTATTTTCCCAAAAATGGTATCATAAACATCCATTAACCCATTTCATCCCAAAAAGGTGGAGTATGACACAATTTTTTCTATAATGCCTAAAATGGTTCTGTTTGTATACAAGAATGAAATTAGTTATTTATAAAAACTCATATAGTGAATGATGTAAATCCCAACATTCGTCATAATATATTGAGTTATATATAAGAATTTATTTCAGGTCCTAAATCATTCTCTGGGATTTCCATTATATTGTGGATGAAAATCTAAACTTAATTTTAAATCAATTCTGAATAACATTTGAAGATTTTTCCAAATATTAGAGGTGAATCTAGGATCACGATTAGATTAAATATAGATTTGAACTCCATGTAACCTCAAAATATCTTTGAGACATTGATGATAAATAAGATCATAATAAATAGTATCTAAAATGAGGAATAAATGATCATATTATTCAGTTAATCAATAATAACCCAATATGAATTGTTAAATCGAGATGTTTTTGGTAATCCGTTCAAAAAATAAATTGGAATATTTTCCTATTTCCACTCCGACATTGAAAAATGATGAATAAACCCATTCATTAATTAAAATTATTATTAAACTGTTGTACATTCAATTTTTTTATATAAATTTTACAACATCATTTTTCAATAAAACCCACCTTTATTACTCTTGATGTTAACTGTACTTCTTTAATGCTTCCAAGTTGAACAAAATACATGGATTAATGAGAATTACATAATAAAATTCTCTTCAACTAGGAATCAGAAGGCTGAAATACTATTTTTATAAATATTAAAACAACATATTTTTTAATATTAAATTCATGTTCCTAAATTTCATTACATGTTCTACTATTCCATAAAATTAATTTTCATCTTTCTGAATGTCATAAAATCTATCTAAAAAAGAAGACTACACTTAAACATTAACAAAATAGATTATGTTCTCACATGATTAATTTTTTATCCACCTTTCATAAATTCATTTAGAAATGGATCATATTCAAGATGTATCATAGTTAATGATGCATTATATTTCTCACTCAATGAATCATTTTCATTTTTTATTTACATTTTTAATGAATAATGCAATTGTAATTATAGCAACCCTGTGTGGAAAAACATGTATATTACATCATTTTAGATAAATATTTAGTATATTACACAAATACGTTCTTAAGTACCATAATAATTTTTTGTCTTAGGAAATGTTGAAAAAAAATTATATCATGGTCAGGGATCTTAAAAATATCCCATAAAAATATTCACCTTTTGTACTTCAACATAGTATATGATATAATAATAATTAGAAGATAATAAGAAATGAATATTAAATATATAAAGAAAATAACACATGAATGAATAACGTAGGAATAAAACAAGGAATTGTGGATGACATGTAACAATAAATAATGATTTCCACAGTATTTCTTGAATTACTATTAAGCCCATCTTGGTGGACAATGTCATTTACTAAACTAGGTTCACAATCCATTCCACTCGTGTATTAAAAAACCGAGTTCACCCCTCATTCCTTCTTTGTATAAATTAACAGAGTACAATTCAGATTCTAGACCTATAATACTAATATCAGTTCATTTCTCCCTCCGACCATTTCTAACTCATAATATATAAATCATTACACAATACATTGGAGTTAGATATTGGTTCCACACATATAATAGTGATATCATATATACGTGTTCCATAAAAATATAAACAGACATATCATAAATAATGAAATGAAATTCCTACCACAAAAATATAATCATATCATAATATATGAAAAAATATATAGGTTCACTAATAATTTCATTATAATAATAACTTTTTAAAATAGGTGGTTTTTAATATCATGAGACCCATGACATTGAAACTTGTGTCATAAAAATCATTCCATCAAAAAATAAACCATTCCTTAAACAATATAAATTAATCCTTTGTATTATTTCTTATAAAGGAATGAGTAACATCAAAATATGTCATATTAGAATAAAATGAACTTGAAGCTTATTATGAAAACAATTAATGAATAAAATATCCTTTATTCTTTGAAAAATAATTCTTTAATAAATAACTTTTTTTGAAACTCATTTTTTTTAAATACGTTGAAAATATATAATGAATGATTCAAAACCTTTTGAAAACCTTTTTACGTGAAAAATTATAATTTAAACATAAATAAAATTTTTTAAAAAATATTTTCATTAAATATTATAACATCTACTTCAAAAATTTTGAAACAATTTTTTCGCTCAAAACACATTTAAAACATATCAATAAATCATGACTATTTTTTAAAAAACATTTTACATGATAACATATGAAAGATGATTGAAAATGGATTTGAATTTTTATTCAAAAAACAAGTTCAATAATTATAATGAAATCTAGAAATTGTTTAAAAATTGTTTCACTTGAATATAATTTAATGATGCATGAAAATTATTTGAAAAAAATTTGTTTTGATGTAATTTAAAAACATATAAAGAAACTTTGAAAACATTTTGAAAATTATTTTCCTTAAAAAAATTGAAATAAGCTCAAAAACATTTGAAAAACAATTTTCCATGAAAATTACTTTTAAATTAATTTTCCTAATAATTATTAGTTTAAAAATGATTATGAAGATTCAAATAAATTGTAGTGGGTAAATCAGTACATCCTTATGAGGTAAAAAGAACATGTTTTCATAGTTAAATGATATAAAAATGTATTTATCATAACATTAAATGATAAAACCATTGATGAAATTATTAAAAGAAAATAAAGTAAATTTACATTTTAAATATAGTTGTATAATTGTTCAATACTCATTGAAACTCAGCTTGGATAATATTATTTTGAGGGAACATATATTTATGACTGAAGGTCAGGTAAAGTCAGGCTTTCATAAAAAAACATTCATAACTATAATATTTACCAAAAAGTGGACACAATAGTAAAAATATTTGAATAAATTATTAATAAATATAAGATAAGAATATTAATTAATTTTAATAGATATTATTCATAATATTGTATCAATTTAATCAAAAATAGAAATAATCATGATAAGAGATGTGGTTTTTTCAATAAACCCTTTCCACATGGTAACATGGGATAATGATCTAAATGTAAGAAAATTAAATTAAATAAATAATATAATATAATTTAAATATTTAAATTCATGATATATAATTTCAAATAGAAATATATACACCTCAAAATAAATTTAGGCACATAAAAACATGGGACTCGAAGAAGGCAAATTGAGACAAAACGGTTTCACTGATTTTGGAAACTTTTGAAAGTTAAACCCCATGAACGAAATATCATTAAATTAAAACATTAATACCAATAAATTTAATTATAATATTCATAGAATTCAATTAATGGAAATAAATACACCATAAAAAAGAAATATTGGCTAACATAACATGTATCTAATTAAAATAAAAAGTTAGATGAAATAATGTTAATTATGACTTAACTCTGGTCGTACCCATTTGAAAACCCTATATAATAAATATAAATTTAATATAAATCTTTTAAAGTACCATATTCTTATATCTAATACTATATATGATTTTTTACAACATTATATTTCTTTATTGTTAACAACCCTACGTTAGGGTTTCACTTTGGGAATTATTCTTTTTAATCTTCCCATGTGTCATAATTAGTTATATATTTGGTACTTATACATTATATCATGATTTTCAGAATTTAAACCATGATATACAATTTTCTGTATATACATTTTATGTGTATTATAATAATCTATATCATATATATGAATTAAACATAATGAACCATTCATGGAGATGGTAGGAAGAGCTATGCATAAATGCTATTTTCATTTAATTTTCATGTTGAAAGATAGAATGTAATATATTTATATATTTATATATATATTTATCTATATAGTTATTAAATAATATTTATTATATAATGTATAGTAACTAAATCTATCCTTAATACTGTCCATGGAATGTATGAACAAATCAAATTTCTTGGAGTGGACCGTAATCCACACTTCTTCACACAAAATTATCATATAAATATCAATGGGAATGTAAAATAAAAACATGTTTTATAAATAATTTAAAAAAATAAACAAATAATAAATATAATAAATATTATATATAATCATAGTTTCTATCATAAAATCAACAAATGAGTGGTGGTTAGGAAGATTTAGCAATTATGATTTAGTGAGGCGGTAGTTCGTTTTACACATAAATAGTTTGTTCGATACACATTAGATGAATGTGTGTGTATGTTTAGGTAAAAAATAAAGAAATAAAAAGTATACTATACTTATTATACTGGATATTTATACAAAAATTTAATATATATGTTTGTGGATTTGGATAAATAAAATTGAATTATAGAGCTTGAGAGAATATGTTACCTCTTCATCAGGTTACTTCTTTTGGTTTGTTCCAAAAGTATTAGTTGTATTTGTTTATTAACATGTGAATTATTCTAGTATTAATTAAGAAATTAGGTTATGTATATTGGGAGTATCTTGTCTAAAAATAAGATTTTTTAGAGTTGTGAATATGTTAGAGGGGTGGTGGACTTTTATATGGAAGACAAATGAATCGCATAGATTTTTTAAAAACAATGTTGGTGTACACCTATTCATACTAATAAAAAATTATAAAAAACATCATATATATAGAATTAAACCCCTTGAGACCCCATGATAGGAATCTTTGAGCATCATATTCAAAACTTGTTTTATGAATGTGTAATAATATACTAGAACCTAGTAAAATCCATTGGATATCCACTATTAAATCACTCTATATATATATTGAATGGAATTAATATTAACCAATGCATTAGAGAGACATAATGGGGATCAATTGATGAATATATTGTATCTGGATAACGTGTTTAAATGTGTTGTAATGGGATCCCCCATTTTATATATTCTATTGAGATCAATCACTTATATAAGATACAGTAGGCTCATCCATAATTCATCTATAATACACATATATCACATAAAAAATAAAAAAATGATTTCACATTTCATCATAAAGCCCTCAAACAAAACTTTTAGATGCATATACAAAACACATTAATAAATTAAAATACCATTAAAATTTAAAAACACATTTTTAAAATTAAAATAATCTAAAAATGAAAGGAAAAAGTGTTTTATATGATGAAACCATAATATATTTTAAAGGAAAATAAAAATTCTATAATGGTTATGGTTGGGGGAAAATCTATTAACATCAAATATTTTAAGATATCACATTACCTTTTAAATTTTTATGGAATGTCGAAAAATTATGAAAAAAATCCTTTTTAAAAAATTCAATAAATGAACAATAATACAACTATTGATGAATTCATTATATTCGGTTTACATGTGAAAAATGACATTGGATATTTGAAGATTCTCAATATGGTCATATCTACTTCTTCTCCAGAATAATATTATTGGAACAATTATTATTTTATACATCAATAATTGTTTTAAAGAAAACTACAAAATGATATTATTAAAAATGAACAACAAAACTATGATGAAGATGGTATTTTGTATGTAAGAATGTGTATCTTTTCTATTTTTCAATGATCTTGACATAAATTAGGCAATTTGTTACTTTAAATTTCTGTAATTATTGTTATATTTTAATATAACCTATGTTATGTGGTTCATAATAAATATTTGCATAGTTCGTGGGGTTGGCAGTCCATATTTAGACATAAACAATGTTATCATTTTTCAATAAATGGATGGATAAGAAACTCGTATATATATTAATGTTATAGATTAATAAATAGGTTATAAATGTATATCTAAAATTTGAATCCATAATTAAAACAATCTAAAATAGGTGGTGATGTAAAATTTCTGGCCTTAGTTCATGAGGTGGTAGTTTTACATACACATGATGCAACGCTTCATTTCCTAATTTATGTAACAGGAGATAGATATAGATTATTCCATTAATAAAAAACAACATGGTATATGGAATGCAATTACTTTATAATCTAAGCATGGGTGAAGATTATTTTAATGTCATTGAGGATTAAATAAAATGTAAACTCTCTGTTAAAAACCATGCATATTACTCAAAAATACATATTTACATTTATAACAAATCCCTTACAATATTGGTATTTTAAAACTGTAAGAGGACTCTTTATTTTAATGATATATTTAATTAATTTATTTGGTTAGGGATTTATTGAAACAAAAGGATATCTATTTTTAATGAAAATAGGTTAGTGGGGTGCTATTTATATGATAGAGATGATTTTCATTTGGAATTCCCTAAAGTATTAAATTAATATAAACTACTTTTTAAAAAATTATGATTTAAAAAGATAAAATAATAATATAGGATAAACATGGGCATAAATAATCTCATACAATAAAATTTGGAAATGAATAATTGGTTTTTTTCCCTTATCTTTTTTTATTAAATCTACTTTATGCTTTTCCAATATTAGCATAGTATTAATATTTTATGCTATTTAGGGTCCATGGCAGTTTCTTTTAATGGGAAATCATCCAAATAATATATAATGGTTTATATTTTCTTCAATATTACAATAATTTGGATAATATATAATTTTTTTTGAATTTTAAATCAATTATTATTATTATTATTTTTATCATTAATATAAATTTATGAATTATTCATTTATGTTTTCTTCGAAAATAAACTCTTAAAAATGAAAATTTAATATAAAAAATCATTACTTTTATGATAATTTTTTTCATATATATAATATTTTTGACACATTATATCACCAAATAAATATTACTTTGGGTATTTTCATAATTATTTACATGGATTTTCCACTACATCCAGAAGCAGTGTGTCAGTATTGCATATGAATTTAAATAATTACCTCACTTCTAGAAGATAAAAATTAGTCACCATGATAAAAAAATATTTATATTTCATTTAAATCTTAAAAACTAAACATGCTTTGGTTTGATCCCTATAATAAAATTTTATTAATATTAAAAGAAAAAATTTGATGTATTTTACATTATATTTTATTTTAATATTTGATTTTTTAAAAAAAGTGATGTGTATAAAATATAATATTCTAAAATTTTGGATGATGATTGATTATATGTACTCATATAATGAAACAAATAATAGTGATTTGGAAAATTTTTAGTCCTTACTAAATTATATTGTACCTTTATTACCTAGTTTACTTTTACTATGGTGAAAAATATTTACCAGGTTTATTAATGATAATACAAAAAATAAAAGGGATCTAGTTAAAAAATTCAGACATCATGATTAAAAAAAAGAATAAATATTTCAGAAATAAATTTATATAATCTAAGTTGTTTAATTTGAAATAAAACACCAAAAAGTGAAGAATTGTATTTTCTGAAAAAAAAAACATTGGTATATTTTTTTCATTCCAAATTCAGCTCAAAAATTTATTATAATAAAAATCATAGGATAATGATTAATAAAAATTAAATTATTAAATTTTAATACTGATAAAAAAATATAATTTTACAGTGTAAATAATTTAAAACAAAATACATTTTCAACAAAAAAAGGAATTTTCACTTTTCACTAAGAAGTCTATCTTTCTTAAAAAATACCAATAATTTACTATAATAGTATACATTTTTATATTTCTAAAAAATGAAAATTTTTAAAAACTCATTTTCTAAAATTTATAAATCATCCATCTAAATAAAATAATATATATATATATAGTATGAATTAAAATATTTTCCTTTTTGGAATAAGAATTATTTTATATAGTTATAATAAATTTAACCCTACGTTATATAATAAGATAATAGTAATAAAACATTAAAATTATTTATTATAACACTACCTTTGTTATTACATTCTCCATGCTCTTTTGGCAAATCAATCCTCATAATTTTATTCATTACTTAAATAGGTGGGGAATATTTTCCTTTATTTCATTTCTTGATTCCAATTTTACATCATCAAACGTATGGTTTTTTTCACAAAAAACTAAGATTATAAATCTCATTATTCAAAAAAAATGCACTATGTGGTTAAGAATATAGATATGTTGTTTGTCAAAAAAATGGTTCTCATCCAAATGAACTAATTTTGGTCTCAATACATGAGATTTATTAGAAAAATATTTTCATAAAAATAAAACTAGAAATAAATCATATACCTAATTTAAAAATATATGAAATTACAGTCTAGATAATTGAGACATATTTGTCTTAGATTATATATGGTTTAATGAACATAAAAAATATATTTACTTATATACAAAAATGCAAGAAACTATTCCTTAGAGATAAATTACGAAAAACATAATCACCTTCCCTGAATAAAATATCATGCATCCTATTATCATCATATATTTTGTACCATCTCCAAGCCATAATAATGTGATATCAGATCATATTAACTATATCAACCATTTATTTTCCCAAAAATGGTATCATAAACATCCATTAACCCAATTCATCCCAAAAGGTGGAGTATGACACAATTTTTTCTATAACGCCTAAAATGGTTCTGTTTGTATACAAGAATGAAATTAGTTATTTATAAAAACTCATATAGTGAATTATGTAAATCCCAACATTCGTCATAATATGTTGAGTTATATATAAGAATTTATTTCAGGTCCTAAATCATTCTCTGGGATTTCCATTAGATTGTGGATGAAAATCTAAACATAATTTTAAATCAATTCTGAATAACATTTGAAGATCGTTCCAAATATTAGAGGTGAATCTAGGATCACGAGTAGATTAAATATAGATTTGAACTCC
This sequence comes from Viscum album, assembly GCA_963277665.1. NCBI lineage: Eukaryota > Viridiplantae > Streptophyta > Magnoliopsida > Santalales > Viscaceae > Viscum > Viscum album. Next base: position 2,099,795,370 of record OY728140.1, on the reverse strand, counting down.
ATGTAACCTCAAAATATCTTTGAGACATTGATGATAAATAAGATCATAATAAATAGTATCTAAAATGAGGAATAAATGATCATATTATTCAGTTAATCAATAATAACCCAATATGAATTGTTAAATCGAGATGTTTTTGTTAATCCATTCACAAAATAAATTGGAATATTTTCCTATTTCCACTCCGACATTGAAAAATGATGAATAAACCCATTCATTAATTAAAATTATTATTAAACTGTTGTACATTCAATTTTTTTATATAAATTTTACAACATCATTTTTCAATAAAACCAACCTTTATTACTCTTGATGTTAACTGTACTTCTTTAATGCTTCCAAGTTGAACAAAATACATGGATTAATGAGAATTACATAATAAAATTCTCTTCAACTAGGAATCAGAAGGCTGAAATACTATTTTTATAAATATAAAAACAACATATTTTTTAATATTAAATTCATGTTCCTAAATTTCATTACATGTTCTACTATTCCATAAAATTAATTTTCATCTTTCTGAATGTCATAAAATCTATCTAAAAAAGAAGACTACACTTAAACATTAACAAAATAGATTATGTTCTCACATGATTAATTTTTTATCCACCTTTCATAAATTCATTTAGAAATGGATCATATTCAAGATGTATCATAGTTAATGATGCATTATATTTCTCACTCAATGAATCATTTTCATTTTTTATTTACATTGTTAATGAATAATTCAATTGTAATTATAGAAACCCTGTGTGGAAAAACATGTATATTACATCATTTTAGATAAATATTTAGTATATTACACAAATACGTTCTTAAGTACCATAATAATTTTTTTTCTTAGGAAATGTTGAAAAAAAATTATATCATGGTCAGGGATCATAAAAATATCCCATAAAAATCTTCACCTTTTGTACTTCAACATAGTATATGATATAATAATAATTAGAAGATAATAAGAAATGAATATTAAATATATAAAGAAAATAACACTTGAATGCATAACGTAGGAATAAAACAAGGAATTGTGGATGACATGTAACAATAAATAATGATTTCCACAGTATTTCTTGAATTACTATTAAGCCCATCTTGGTGGACAATGTCATTTACTAAACTAGGTTCACAATCCATTCCACTCGTGTATTAAAAAACCGAGTTCACCCCTCATTCCTTCTTTGTATAAATTAACAGAGTACAATTCAGATTCTAGACCTATAATACTAATATCAGTTCATTTCTCCCTCCGACCATTTCTAACTCATAAGATATAAATCATTACACAATACATTGGAGTTAGATATTGGTTCCACACATATAATAGTGATATCATATATACGTGTTCCATAAAAATATAAACAGACATATCATAAATAATGAAATGAAATTCCTACCACAAAAATATAATCATATCATAATATATGAAAAAATATATAGGTTCACTAATAATTTCATTATAATAATAACTTTTTAAAATAGGTGGTTTTTAATATCATGAGACCCATGACATTGAAACTTGTGTCATAAAAATCATTCCATCAAAAAATAAACCATTCCTTAAACAATATAAATTAATCCTTTGTATTATTTCTTATAAAGGAATGAGTAACATCAAAATATGTCATATTAGAAGAAAATGAACTTGAAGCTTATTATGAAAACAATTAATGAATAAAATATCCTTTATTCTTTGAAAAATAATTCTTTAATAAATAAATTTTTTTGAAACTCATTTTTTTTAAATACGTTGAAAATATATAATGAATGATTCAAAACCTTTTGAAAACCTTTTTACGTGAAAAATTATAATTTAAACATAAATAAAAATTTTTAAAAAATATTTTCATTAAATATTATAACATCTACTTCAAAAATTTTGAAACAATTTTTTCGCTCAAAACACATTTAAAACATATCAATAAATCATGACTATTTTTTAAAAAACATTTTACATGATAACATATGAAAGATGATTGAAAATGGATTTGAATTTTTATTCAAAAAAAAAGTTCAATAATTATAATGAAATCTAGAAATTGTTTAAAAATTGTTTCACTTGAATATAATTTAATGATGCATGAAAATTATTTGAAAAAAAATTCTTTTGATGTAATTTAAAAACATATAAAGAAACTTTGAAATCATTTTGAAAATTATTTTTCTTAAAAAAATTGAAATAAGCTCAAAAACATTTGAAAAACAATTTTCGATGAAAATTACTTTTAAATTAATTTTCCTAATAATTATTAATTTAAAAATGAATATGAAGATTCAAATAAATTGTAGTGGGTAAATCAGTACAGCCTTATGAGGTAAAAAGAACATGTTTTCTTAGTTAAATGATATAAAAATGTATTTATCATAACATTAAATGATAAAACCATTGATGAAATTATTAAAAGAAAATAAAGTAAATTTACATTTTAAATATAGTTGTATAATTGTTCAATACTCATTGAAACTCAGCTTGGATAATATTATTTTGAGGGAACATATATTTATGACTGAAGGTCAGGTAAAGTCAGGCTTTCATAAAAAAACATTCATAACTATAATATTTACCAAAAAGTGGACACAATAGTAAAAATATTTGAATAAATTATTAATAAATATAATATAAGAATATTAATTAATTTTAATAGATATTATTCATAATATTTTATCAATTTAATCAAAAATAGAAATAATCATGATAAGAGATGTGGTTTTTTCAATAAACCCTTTCCACATGGTAACATGGGATAATGATCTAAATGTAAGAAAATTAAATTAAATAAATAATATAATATAATTTAAATATTTAAATTCATGATATATAATTTCAAATAGAAATATATACACCTCAAAATAAATTTAGGCACATAAAAACATGGGACTCGAAGAAGGCAAATTGAGACAAAACGGTTTCACTGATTTTGGAAAATTTTGAAAGTTAAACCCCATGAAAGAAATATCATTAAATTAAAACATTAATACCAATAAATTTAATTATAATATTCATAGAATTCAATTAATGGAAATAAATACACCATAAAAAAGAAATATTGGCTAACATAACATGTATCTAATTAAAATAAAAAGTTAGATGAAATAATGTTAATTATGACTTAACTCTGGTCGTACCCATTTGAAAACCCTATATAATAAATATAAATTTAATATAAATCTTTTAAAGTACCATATTCTTATATCTAATACTATATATGATTTTTTACAACATTATATTTCTTTATTGTTAACAACCCTACGTTAGGGTTTCACTTTGGGTATTATTCTTTTTAATCTTCCCATGTGTCATAATTAGTTATATATTTGGTACTTATACATTATATCATGATTTTCAGAATTTAAACCATGATATACAATTTTCTGTATATACATTTTATGTGTATTATAATAATCTATATCATATATATGAATTAAACATAATGAACCATTCATGGAGATGGTAGGAATCGCTATGCATAAATGCTATTTTCATTTAATTTTCATGTTGAAAGATAGAATGTAATATATTTATATATTTATATATATATTTATCTATAGAGTTATTAAATAATATTTATTATATAATGTATAGTAACTAAATCTATCCTTAATACTGTCCATGGAATGTATGAACAAATCAAATTTCTTGGAGTGGACCGTAATCCACACTTCTTCACACAAAATTATCATATAAATATCAATGGGAATGTAAAATAAAAACATGTTTTATAAATAATTAAAAAAAATAAACAAATAATAAATATAATAAATATTATATATAATCATAGTTTCTATCATAAAATCAAAAAATGAGTGGTGGTTAGGAAGATTTAGCAATTATGATTTAGTGAGGCGGTAGTTCGTTTTACACATAAATAGTTTGTTAGATACACATTAGATGAATGTGTGTGTATGTTTAGGTAAAAAATAAAGAAATAAAAAGTATACTATACTTATTATACTGGATATTTATACAAAAATTTAATATATATGTTTGTGGATTTGGATAAATAAAATTGAATTATAGAGCTTGAGAGAATATGTTACCTCTTCATCAGGTTACTTCTTTTGGTTTGTTCCAAAAGTATTAGTTGTATTTGTTTATTAACATATGAATTATTCTAGTATTAATTAAGAAATTAGGTTATGTATATTGGGAGTATCTTGTCTAAAAATAAGATTTTTTAGAGTTGTGAATATGTTAGAGGGGTGGTGGACTTTTATATGGAAGACAAATGAATCGCATAGATTTTTTAAAAACAATGTTGGTGTACACCTATTCATACTAATAAAACATTATAAAAAACATCATATATATAGAATTAAACGCCTTGAGACCCCATGATAGGAATCTTTGAGCATCATATTCAAAACTTGTTTTATGAATGTGTAATAATATACTAGAACCTAGTAAAATCCATTGGATATCCACTATTAAATCACTCTATAGATATATTGAATGGAATTAATATTAACCAATGCATTAGAGAGACATAATGGGGATCAATTGATGAATATATTGTATCTGGATAACGTGTTTAAATGTGTTGTAATGGGATCCCCCATTTTATATATTCTATAGAGATCAATCACTTGTATAAGATACAGTAGGCTCATCCATAATTCATCTATAATACACATATATCATATAAAAAATAAAAAAATGATTTCACATTTCATCATAAAGCCCTCAAACAAAACTTTTAAATGCATATACAAAACACATTAATAAATTAAAATACCATTAAAATTTAAAAACAAATTTTTAAAATTAAAATAATCTAAAAAAGAAAGGAAAAAGTGTTTTATATGATGAAACCATAATATATTTTAAAGGAAAATAAACATTCTATAATGGTTATGGTTGGGGGAAAATCTATTAACATCAAATATTTTAAGATATCACATTACCTTTTAAATTTTTATGGAATGTCGAAAAATTATGAAAAAAATCCTTTTTAAAAAATTCAATAAATGAACAATAATACAACTATTGATGAATTCATTATATTCGGTTTACATGTGAAAAATGACATTGGATATTTGAAGATTCTCAATATGGTCATATCTACTTCTTCTCCAGAATAATATTATTGGAACAATTATTATTTTATACATCAATAATTGTTTTAAAGAAAACTACAAAATGATATTATTAAAAATGAACAACAAAACTATGATGAAGATAGTATTTTGTATGTAAGAATGTGTATCTTTTCTATTTTTCAATGATCTTGAAATAAATTAGGCAATTTGTTACTTTAAATTTCTGTAATTATTGTTATATTTGAATATCACCTATGTTATGTGGTTCATAATAAATATTTACATAGTTCGTGGGGTTGGCAGTCCATATTTAGACATAAACAATGTTATCATTTTTCAATAAACGGATGGATAAGAAACTCGTATATATATTAATGTTATAGATTAATAAATAGGTTATAAATGTATATCTATAATTTGAATCCATAATTAAAACAATCTAAAATAGGTGGTGATGTAAAATTTCTGGCCTTAGTTCATGAGGTGGTAGTTTTACATACACATGATGCAATGCTTCATTTCCTAATTTATCTAACAGGAGATAGATATAGATTATTCCATTAATAAAAAACAACATGGTATATAGAATGCAATTACTTTATAATCTAAGCATGGGTGAAGATTATTTTAATGTCATTGAGGATTAAATAAAATGTAAACTCTCTGTTAAAAACCATGCATATTACTCAAAAATACATATTTACATTTATAACAAATCCCTTACAATATTGGTATTTTAAAACTGTAAGAGGACTCTTTATTTTAATGATATATTTAATTAATTTATTTTGTTAGGGATTTATTGAAACAAAAGGATATCTATTTTTAATGAAAATAGGTTAGTGGGGTGCTATTTATATGATAAAGATGATTTTCATTTGGAATTCCCTAAAGTATTAAATTAATATAAACTAATTTTTAAAAAATTATGATTTAAAAAGATAAAATAATAATATAGGATAAACATGGGCATAAATAATCTCATACAATAAAATTTGGAAATGAATAATTGGTTTTTTGCCCTTATCTTTTTTTATTAAATCTACTTTATGCTTTTCCAATATTAGCATAGTATTAATATTTTATGCTATTTAGGGTCCATGACAGTTTCTTTTAATGGAAAATCATCCAAATAATATATAATGGTTTATATTTTCTTCAATATTACATTAATTTGGATAATATATTTATTTTTTTGAATTTTAAATCAATTATTATTATTATTATTTTTATCATTAATATAAATTTATGAATTATTCATTTATATTTTCTTCGAAAATAAACTCTTAAAAATGAAAATTTAATATAAAAAATAATTACTTTTATAATAATTTTTTTCATATATATAATATTTTTGACACATTATATCACCAAATAAATATTACTTTGGGTATTTTCATAATTATTTACATGGCTTTTCCACTACTTCCAGAAGCAGTGTGTCAGTATTGCATATGAATTTAAATAATTACCTCACTTCTAGAAGATAAAAATTAGTCACCATGATAAAAAAATATTTATATTTCATTTAAATCTTAAAAACTAAACATGCTTTGGTTTGATCCCTATTATAAAATTTTATTAATATTAAAAGAAAAAATTTGATGTATTTTACATTATATTTTATTTTAATATTTGATATTTTTTAAAAACTGATGTGTATAAAATATAATATTCTAAAATTTTGGATGATGATTGATTATATGTACTCATATAATGAAACAAATAATAGTGATTGGGAAAAATTTTAGTCCTTACTAAATTATATTGTACCTTAATTACCTAGTTTACTTTTACTATGGTGAAAAATATTTACCAGGTTTATTAATGATAATAAAAAAAATAAAAGGGATCTAGTTAAAAAATTCAGACATCATGATTAAAAAAAAGAATAAATATTTCAGAAATAAATTTATATAATCTAAGTAGTTTAATTTGAAATAAAACACCAAAAAGTGAAGAATTGTATTTTCTGAAAAAAAAAACATTGGTATATTTTTTTCATTCCAAATTCAGCTCAAAAATTTATTATAATAAAAATCATAGGATAATGATTAATAAAAATTAAATTATTAAATTTTAATACTGATAAAAAAATATAATTTTACAGTGTAAATAATTTAAAACAAAATACATTTTCAATAAAAAATGAATTTTCACTTTTCACTAAGAAGTCTATCTTTCTTAAAAAATACCAATAATTTACTATAATAGTATACATTTTTATATTTCTAAAAAATGAAAATTTTTAAAAACTCATTTTCTAAAATTTATAAATCATCCATCTAAATAAAATAATATATATATATATATAGTATGAATTAAAATATTTTCCTTTTTGGAATAAGAATTATTTTATATAGTTATAATAAATTTAACCCTACGTTATATAATAAGATAATAGTAATAAAAGATTAAAATTATTTATTATAACACTACCTTTGTTATTACATTCTCCATGCCCTTTTGGCAAATCAATCCTCATAATTTTATTCATTACTTAAATAGGTGGGGAATATTTTCCTTTATTTCATTTCTTGATTCCAATTTTACATCATCAAACGTATGGTTTTTTTCACAAAAAACTAAGATTATAAATCTCATTATTCCAAAAAAATTCACTATGTGGTTAATAATATAGATATGTTGTTTGTCAAAAAAATGGTTCTCATCCAAATGAACTAATTTTGGTCTCAATACATGAGATTTATTAGAAAAATATTTTCATAAAAATAAAACTAGAAATAAATCATATACCTAATTTAAAAATATATGAAATTACAGTCTAGATAATTGAGACATATTTGTCTTAGATTATATATGGTTTAATGAACATAGAAAATATATTTACTTATATACAAAAATGCAAGAAACTATTCCTTAGAGATAAATTACGAAAAACATAATCACCTTCCCTGAATAAAATATCATGCATCCTATTATCATCATATATTTTGTACCATCTCCAAGCCATAATAATGTGATATCAGATCATATTAACTATATCAACCATTTATTATCCCAAAAATGGTATCATAAACATCCATTAACCCAATTCATCCCAAAAAGGTGGAGTATGACACAATTTTTTCTATAACGCCTAAAATGGTTCTGTTTGTATACAAGAATGAAATTAGTTATTTATAAAAACTCATATAGTGAATGATGTAAATCCCAACATTCGTCATAATATATTGAGTTATATATAAGAATTTATTTCAGGTCCTAAATCATTCTCTGGGATTTCCATTAGATTGTGGATGAAAATCTAAACTTAATTTTAAATCAATTCTGAATAACATTTGAAGATTGTTCCAAATATTAGAGGTGAATCTAGGATCACGATTAGATTAAATATAGATTTTAACTCCATGTAACCTCAAAATATCTTTGAGACATTGATGATAAATAAGATCATAATAAATAGTATCTAAAATGAGGAATAAATTATCATATTATTCAGTTAATCAATAATAACCCAATATGAATTGTTAAATCGAGATGTTTTTGGTAATCCGTTCACAAAATAAATTGGAATATTTTCCTATTTCCACTCCGACATTGAAAAATGATGAATAAACCCATTCATTAATTAAAATTATTATTAAACTGTTGTACATTCAATTTTTTTATATAAATTTTACAACATCATTTTTCAATAAAACCCACCTTTATTACTCTTGATGTTAACTGTACTTCTTTAATGCTTCCAAGTTGAACAAAATACATGGATTAATGAGAATTACATAATAAAATTCTCTTCAAGTAGGAATCAGAAGGCTGAAATACTATTTTTATAAATATAAAAACAACATATTTTTTAATATTAAATTCATGTTCCTAAATTTCATTACATGTTCTACTATTCCATAAAATTAATTTTCATCTTTCTGAATGTCATAAAATCTATCTATAAAAGAAGACTACACTTAAACATTAACAAAATAGATTATGTTCTCACATGATTAATTTTTTATCCACCTTTCATAAATTCATTTAGAAATGGATCATATTCAAGATGTATCATAGTTAATGATGCATTATATTTCTCACTCAATGAATCATTTTCATTTTTTATTTAAATTGTTAATGAATAATGCAATTGTAATTATAGCAACCCTGTGTGGAAAAACATGTATATTACATCATTTTAGATAAATATTTATTATATTACACAAATACGTTCTTAAGTACCATAATAATTTTTTGTCTTAGGAAATGTTGAAAAAAAATTATATCATGGTCAGGGATCTTAAAAATATCCCATAAAAATCTTCACCTTTTGTACTTCAACATAGTATATGATATAATAATAATTAGAAGATAATAAGAAATGAATATTAAATATATAAAGAAAATAACACATGAATGCATAACGTAGGAATAAAACAAGGAATTGTGGATGACATGTAACAATAAATAATGATTTCCACAGTATTTCTTGAATTACTATTAAGCCCATCTTGGTGGACAATGTCATTTACTAAACTAGGTTCACAATCCATTCCACTCGTGTATTAAAAAACCGAGTTCACCCCTCATTCCTTCTTTGTATAAATTAACAGAGTACAATTCAGATTCTAGACCTATAATACTAATATCAGTTCATTTCTCCCTCCGACCATTTCTAACTCATAAGATATAAATCATTACACTATACATTGGAGTTAGATATTGGTTCCACACATATAATAGTGATATCATATATACGTGTTCCATAAAAATATAAACAGACATATCATAAATAATGAAATGAAATTCCTACCACAAAAATATAATCATATCATAATATATGAAAAAATATATAGGTTCACTAATAATTTCATTATAATAATAACTTTTTAAAATAGGTGGTTTTTAATATCATGAGACCCATGACATTGAAACTTGTGTCATAAAAATCATTCCATCAAAAAATAAACCATTCCTTAAACAATATAAATTAATCCTTTGTATTATTTCTTATAAAGGAATGAGTAACATCAAAATATGTCATATTAGAAGAAAATGAACTTGAAGCTTATTATGAAAACAATTAATGAATAAAATATCCTTTATTATTTGAAAAATAATTCTTTAATAAATAAATTTTTTTGAAACTCATTTTTTTTAAATACGTTGAAAATATATAATGAATGATTCAAAACCTTTTGAAAACCTTTTTACGTGAAAAATTATAATTTAAACATAAATAAAAATTTTTAAAAAATATTTTCATTAAATATTATAACATCTACTTCAAAAATTTTGAAACAATTTTTTCGCTCAAAACAAATTTAAAACATATCAATAAATCATGACTATTTTTTAAAAAACATTTTACATGATAACATATGAAAGATGATTGAAAATGGATTTGAATTTTTATTCAAAAAACAAGTTCAATAATTATAATGAAATCTAGAAATTGTTTAAAAATTGTTTCACTTGAATATAATTTAATGATGCATGAAAATTATTTGAAAAAAATTTCTTTTGATGTAATTTAAAAACATATAAAGAAACTTTGAAAACATTTTGAAAATTATTTTTCTTAAAAAAATTGAAATAAGCTCAAAAACATTTGAAAAACAATTTTCCATGAAAATTACTTTTAAATTAATTTTCCTAATAATTATTAATTTAAAAATGAATATGAAGATTCAAATAAATTGTAGTGGGTAAATCAGTACATCCTTATGAGGTAAAAAGAACATGTTTTCATAGTTAAATGATATAAAAATGTATTTATCATAACATTAAATGATAAAACCATTGATGAAATTATTAAAAGAAAATAAAGTAAATTTCCATTTTAAATATAGTTGTATAATTGTTCAATACTCATTGAAACTCAGCTTGGATAATATTATTTTGAGGGAACATATATTTATGACTGAAGGTCAGGTAAAGTCAGGCTTTCATAAAAAAACATTCATAACTATAATATTTACCAAAAAGTGGACACAATAGTAAAAACATATGAATAAATTATTAATAAATATAAGATAAGAATATTAATTAATTTTAATAGATATTATTCATAATATTTTATCAATTTAATCAAAAATAGAAATAATCATGATAAGAGATGTGGTTTTTTCAATAAACCCTTTCCACATGGTAACATGGGATAATGATCTAAATGTAAGAAAATTAAATTAAATAAATAATATAATATAATTTAAATATTTAAATTCATGATATATAATTTCAAATGGAAATATATACACCTCAAAATAAATTTAGGCACATAAAAACATGGGACTCGAAGAAGGCAAATTGAGACAAAATGGTTTCACTGATTTTGGAAACTTTTGAAAGTTAAACCCCATGAAAGAAATATCATTAAATTAAAACATTAATACCAATAAATTTAATTATAATATTCATAGAATTCAATTAATGGAAATAAATACACCATAAAATAGAAATATTGGCTAACATAACATGTATCTAATTAAAATAAAAAGTTAGATGAAATAATGTTAATTATGACTTAACTCTGGTCGTACCCATTTGAAAACCCTATATAATAAATATAAATTTAATATAAATCTTTTAAAGTACCATATTCTTATATCTAATACTATATATGATTTTTTACAACATTATATTTCTTTATTGTTAACAACCCTACGTTAGGGTTTCACTTTGGGTATTATTCTTTTTAATCTTCCCATGTGTCATAATTAGTTATATATTTGGTACTTATACATTATATCATGATTTTCAGAATTTAAACCATGATATACAATTTTCTGTATATACATTTTATGTGTATTATAATAATCTATATCATATATATGAATTAAACATAATGAACCATTCATGGAGATGGTAGGAAGAACTATGCATAAATGCTATTTTCATTTAATTTTCATGTTGAAAGATAGAATGTAATATATTTATATATTTATATATATATTTATCTATATAGTTATTAAATAATATTTATTATATAATGTATAGTAACTAAATCTATCCTTAATACTGTCCATGGAATGTATGAACAAATCAAATTTCTTGGAGTGGACCGTAATCCACACTTCTTCACACAAAATTATCATATAAATATCAATGGGAATGTAAAATAAAAACATGTTTTATAAATAATTAAAAAAAATAAACAAATAATAAATATAATAAATATTATATATAATCATAGTTTCTATCATAAAATAAACAAATGAGTCGTGGTTAGGAAGATTTAGCAATTATGATTTAGTGAGGCGGTAGTTCGTTTTACACATAAATAGTTTGTTCGATACACATTAGATGAATGTGTGTGTATGTTTAGGTAAAAAATAAAGAAATAAAAAGTATACTATACTTATTATACTGGATATTTATACAAAAATTTAATATATATGTTTGTGGATTTGGATAAATAAAATTGAATTATAGAGCTTGAGAGAATATGTTACCTCTTCATCAGGTTACTTCTTTTGGTTTGTTCCAAAAGTATTAGTTGTATTTGTTTATTAACATGTGAAATATTCTAGTATTAATTAAGAAATTAGGTTATGTATATTGGGAGTATCTTGTCTAAAAATAAGATTTTTTAGAGTTCTGAATATGTTAGAGGGGTGGTGGACTTTTATATGGAAGACAAATGAATCGCATAGATTTTTTAAAAACAATGTTCGTGTACACCTATTCATACTAATAAAACATTATAAAAAACATCATATATATAGAATTAAATTTCTATATCCAAATTATTTCAATCCAATGGGTTTTTTATAAGTGGATAATTCATTTGTCCCCCTATGATTAAGATTCAGTATCTAATTTAGGTCATTTTGGCCTTAATCAATGTGATAAATTTTATTCACTTTTACGAATCATTTTGGGTAAAATTTACATTGATATTATTTTAATAAAGATAGTATACATATTAAAAAATTGTAAATTGTTTTTTTCAAAATTCAATTTGTAACTGATGAAAAATTGAGATGATTACTAATCATTCAGATGGGAAAAATTAACTGGTTTGAAAGTAAAATAATGTTTATTAGGTTTTTATATTCAATTTCAAATTGAAATTGACAATAATTTCGTGAATTTCATTAATGTATGTATAATTAATATTTAAAAGTATTAAATATATTTAAACATATATATTTAGTTAAATTAAAAGGTTGTTTTTAGATACAAATCTATATGTTTCACTATTCATCACAAAATTGTAGTTTCTAAAAAAATCCATAATATATCCGCAAAAAAGTTTGGATAATTTTAATTTAAAAGTTATTTTTATTTTTTCAAATTAAATTTCTAAATGGGACATCAATTAATATTACTATTAAATGTTTTCCAATCGTGAAAGAAAATATTTTAAAAAAATTAACTTTACCAAAAATTATATATTTCGTTATTAATATATTTTATTTCTATAGTAACATAATAAAAAGTTTCTTGAAACTAATTTATTAATATTCATATTAATATGTTTATATTCTAGGTAATAATTATATCATATTAAAAATTTATAAAAAAAAATGATTCTTGGTACAAATTTGGTGTTTCATGTGACGTAATCCATGTTGTAGTTGAGGGTAGCCCAAGGATATTTAGTATTATGTGTAGTTCAAGAGAAGTTGGTTTTATGTGTATCGCAGGTCATATCAGTGTGATTTGAATTTTATATTTGAATTATTCTTTATATATATATATAATTAACTATTTTCAGTTTCATATTAAGTGAAAAATATAAAAAAGGTAAAATAAATTGAAGAAAAATATAAAAGTCATTGGACATAACATTATTCCCGGCATAAAATGATTTTCTCCTTAAAAACTAATCTTGGTTATCAAATGATTAATACTTTATTTTTTCACTCATAGAAACATTAATGGTAAAAATGAATGTTATAACTTCTTTTAAAAGGGTAATATGGAACCATAACAGCTTTCCAGAGTAACATATAACTGGGTTTCTATATATGAGATCATAGTCTAGGTGTACAGACTGAAAATAGTAGAGAACCGTAAATATTTATTGGGAGTGATTGAGGTCATTAAACCTAAAAATTAAACGATCAATAAAATGTTGAGGGCATCAAATTCAAAAATATACGATGATTTAGAAAATAATATGTTCAACAAAATTATAGTATTAATATAATAGATTTTCTATTTATCATTATCCAAATGTTGAGTAATTATATTATTGACCAAGAATATAAGGAAATAAAATTTCAAGATATATTTTTATGAAAGTAATTTTTTTAGTTTTTCTTTTATCAGTTTCTAGTTCATCAATTAATTCATGTAATGCATGTCCAAGAATAAACATTTATGCATGAACTACTAAAATAATATTTCAGAATATATGAAGGATCATATTATAATTAACTGTATATCTGATTAAATATAAATATTTGAGAAATTTAATATATTTAATACATTAATATATAAACATTAAAAGAACCACTATTGATTCATCATAAATAACAATTCTTAAAAAATAATTATTCATTAACCAAGAAATAGCATAGGTTATTGGTAGGTGTGAAACCCTTAGCATCCTTCAGTTATGGGTATAATACCCTTGACAATGCCATTCATGATGCATTGTCCCTTGACATACATGATGTATTTTTCCGAAACCGTCCTGAAATGATTTCCAAAATATAATAATGATCCTTGAAATAAAGTTAATCAGTAAATATAATTTTATCCATTTTTTAAAAAACAATAGAAATACATAAATACATCCTCATATTTTTACCTTAATCATTTCATTTATGGATAACATTATAAACCTTATAATTGATGAATATATAAAATAGGATAAAAAGGTCAAAAAATAGGTTAACATTGATCCCCCATATCACACATAGCACTACTTGTTTTTCAAATTTCAAAAAAGTTAATAACCTTTTCATATATTCCCTTGAATCATGGTAATAACCATAATTATAATAAATTCTTTTAGAAAGCATTATTTATTCGTAATTCCAAGATATATTGATTATATTACATAAATCCAAATAAAATCTTATAAACTCCATCAATGATAATAAAAACCACATTTCAAAAGGTTTTTAATTAGTTCAAAGGTAATCAATACATTCCCATTTATATAATCATAATACCATTATGTTAACATAAAGAACCTATTAATGGTTACCTTCAAATAGCTGAAATATCACCTTGCCATTAAATCACATCACTACTCCATTAAGAACGTTCAACTGAAAATTATAAATAATAAGTGAAAAAACATATGTACAAAAATCATTATATATTTCATTATTCATATAACAATAAATTTTATTCCAAAAACATAAAAACTATATTTATTGCACATCTTCTTTATTCCTATTACAAGGTAAACTAGTGTTTTTAAACAATACCTCTTTCCATTAACATTTCATATGTAGTCTATTCATCAACAAAAATGTACCATTACATGCACCACCATTCTGGTTCACTTTAAGAGATTCTATATTGGGACATTGAGTTTTATAATGACCATTTACTGCACTCTTAAAAATATTATTATGCAATGATGTATTAGGGAGGCAATCATTCTCATAAATTTCATTAATTGAACTCTTCATTTTTTCCTACTAGTCACATTGATTTTTTTCATTATTTACTACATTAAAAATGAATTGTTATTACTCAAACACATTTAGTTTGGTGACTCATTCCAAATTATTGTCACAATAGAAATAGAATTTTCATTCTTCTATGGCCTCCTTTATAGGAACTCTCAGTGAACTAATTATTTATCTTCCTTTCTGACTAATATATTTGGTTATGGTACACATTGTTAATGATGTTACATGAAAAATAATTGGTCCCGGTAACAATATCTTTCACTATAGTGATTATACCACATGATTACTCATTAGAAAATCATCTATCCTATTAAATGTTATTCCAGTTCCTTCTATTTCCATCTATCGATTAAAAAAAGAAGCATAGTGTGAGAATTACTTATCACAGATGAAAACAACATAGTCATGATAATATTTATATATTGGATATTTAAATCATGACACCTTCCAAAATCTATGAACCCAAGGTTCATCCTATTTTATTCATATAAAACTTATATTTAATTAATTTATGATAGTTAGGGAAGAGTTTTTAAATTACCTAATAATATACCTTGCGAGTTTCATAATAGGTGTCCTCCAAGGCCCATTGTTGTATACTAGATTTCCCAGAGTTAACCTGAAATATCATGGAAAACTTATTAACCCTCGTTAAATCAGTTCTAGATCCACATTCAATTTTTTTCTCTAGACATGGATGTATTTAATAGAATCCACTCACTCTATTGTTTACCAAAATTCCAGATAATTTTATTAAATGTTAACTCAACCCTATACATATCCATATATACTTCCCCCAAAATATCCTTAGTAATATAAGTTGGGATATCACTAATGTTTTCTCAAGAATGTTTTTGATGGTTAACTAAACCATTACATAGATACAAAATATTGATACCTAGGCTTGACATAAATGGATATTACATATTTTTAGATGACTATTTATTACAGTAAAAAAATAAATTCGAAACCACCATAACATATTAGTGTATTTGGAAACATGGAAACTTATTCATTTTTACAGGTGAAAAACTTAAACCTCTCTTATAAATTTCCCCACATATAGTAATTCAACCTAATACCTTTCATTAAAACCCGTGGAAAGGGATCAAAAGAAGTTGTGATCTCATATGCTTAGTAAAGGTAAATAATGGAAATTCATAATCATAACATGATAAATAGGGCATGAAAAATGATCATGGAATTTGAAAATAATAACCAATATATTAGAGACCATAATAATCATTTTTAGTTCAAAAGACATTAATAATAACAATATAAAAACACAATCCATGAAAGAATAAAATTTGAATAAAAAATGTAATTATGGTAGACCCATAATCATATATAATGATTTCCATAATAGTTAATGGATTTTCCCAAGATGATCTATGTGCATAATGTCCTAAACTGAACTGGTTTCACACCTCATTCAATCCCTATGTTACTGCAATGAGTACGCCCCTTGTTCCAATATTGTATTACAGAACCGATTTCATTTACCATTATAGTCATGTAGCAAAAAACTATGTTTATCTCTCATTTTATCTACATCTATCTCATGATATATAAATCATTACCTAATTCATTGGAGGGATACATAGTTCCAAACCATCTCATTGGGAAATATTCCAAAAAAAATCATAAACAATCATATCAAAACCCATTAAATATAATGGGTATCATAAACATGTAATCATATCAAAACCCAAAAAATTTATTGATTTTATTATCATTTCATCGAAAGAATAACTCATGAAAATATGTGCTCTTTAAATGTATATAACTCATAAATGATAAATTGGTGTCATAAAAATCATTCAATAAGTAATATTAATGAATCCATTGGATTATTTTCTATATGAAATTAAGTAACATTAACGGATGTTAACATAGAATGAAAATAACATAAGGGGATATTTTGAGAACATTCCTTGAGGAAAATATTATTTCATATTTGAAAAACATTTATGAAAACATAGAACCTCGTGAAAAAACATTTCCTATATATATAATTTAAAAACATGGAAAGAAGTCTTGAAAAGAAAATTCAAAACCTTTTTCCTTCATAACTTTTAAAATTACTGTAATTTTTTTTTAAAACATCAATTTCTTTGAAAACATATAAAATAATATTCAAAATAAATTATAAATACTCTACTTTTAGAAAACATTGAAAACATATAAAAAATATTAAAAATGTTTTGAATAAATTTTACATGAAAAAATATGAAGTGATATTGACAATATCATGAAACCTATTTCTTTGAAAATAAATTAAAAAATATATAAAAAATCCTGAAAATATTTTGAAACCCATTTCATTGATAACAATTTAAAAACATATAATGAATGAAAAAAAGTGTATTTAAAACACATTTACTTGAAAAATTGTGAATAAAGTGTAATAATTTTATGAAAATAACTTTGATTGAAATTTAATTTTTAAAACATTTCATGAAAAATAAAGTATTTATAAATTAAAAGAATGATTTAAATATATGATAGTGGGTAAATCTGTACATGTCATATGAGGCAAAAATAACATTTCTTTTGCATGATAAAAATAATTGAAAAATGCCTTGTTGGAAGGAGATAAGATGATTTCTTGGAAGACATTGTTAAAAAAATTGAAAATATTTCTTTCAATTAATAAAGGTTAATGGTAAAAAATTCATTGAAACACTTTTTAGAAAACATGTAACGGATGGTATATTGTTTTCCAACCGAAAAAGTTTACATTCTTGCATTCTTAAAAAACATTTTTAACTGTCTTATGTAGAAAAAATTGGAATAAATGGTATCAATATGTGAATCAATAATTTTTAAATATAGGAGAGTAAAATTCATTAATTATCATAAGTTATGGATCAAAATACTTAAAAAATGGAATCCTAATCATTAACAATCGTGAAATGTAATGAGTTTGTTTCAATAAACCATTATCACATAGTGACATGGGGTCATACACTCCATGTAAGAAAAAAAATTATATGAAGCTTATAATATCATGAAAATTATGATATTCATGAAATATCATGAAAAATGTAATTATATTGACTTAAACTTGAATTTAGGTACATAACAAAACATGAGTCTCAAATATAAAAAATTAAAACAAAACTATTTAATCATGGGATGTTCATACACCAAACAAATTTAAATAATGGCTATCATATCAGGTATCTCATAGAAATAGCATGTGAGATTAAATTCCCTTAACTTGAATCGTGAATCTCATAATACTCATTCAAACCACCTTTAAAATAAATGTAAATTTATTATTAATATTTTATATAACCATATTATTTTATAAAATAACATATATGGTTTTATTAGGATGTTATATTACCCACAAGTTAACAATCCTATATTAGGGTTTCATTTTGCGTAATATTTGCTTTATTTTTCGCATGTTTATTATTTTGTTTTATCATTGGTTATTATAAAATTATATCATAAAAAGGATACATAAATAGAAATAAATTTAGTTATAATATATATAGAATATAATCATGAGATGTTCATACACCAAACAAATTTAAATAATGGCTATCATATCAGGAATCTCATAGAAATAGCATGTGAGATGAAATTCCCTTAACTTGAATCTTGAATCTCATAATACTCATTCAAACCACCTTTAAAAGAAATGTAAATTTATTATTAATATTTTATATAACCATATTATTTTATAAAATAACATATATGGTTTTATTAGGACGTTATATTACCCACAAGTTAACAATCCTATATTAGGGTTTCATTTTGCGTAATATTTGCTTTATTTTTCACATGTTTCTTATTTTGTTTTATCATTGGTTATTATAAAATTATATAATTATTGACATAATTTATAACATTATATAAATATAATGTATATACATTATATTTTTATAATTATAATCTATAGAATATATATGTATGAAATATAATACACTATTCATGGAGATGGTAGGTCGTATGTATGTATGAACTCAATTTCATTTCAATTCTCATATTTAAGAATATTAATGACATAAATGAATATATATATATATATATATATATATATTAAAATACCAGAAAGTCCGATCCAAGCAAGCTTGGACCACCAAATTTATTAATAAAATAAAAGTGCAGAAACAGGAGAAGGAAGAGAGAGAGATTACAAGTCAAAACATTCATAGTCACCACCCCCATACCCGATCGTGTCATCAGCATCAGCTGATTCCCATTCTGATTGGGTCTCGTATTGTTTAAGAAACTTCTTATAGAACTTCCGTTTGTCCAGCTGCTCCTTCGATAGCTTCTCAATCTCCTTCTTGGCAGATGCCCTAGTGGTCACGGTCCTCGGAAATGCAGAGTAGTCCTTCCTTGGATTCCTTGAAACAGGGGAAGATCTGACACCCTCATTGTCAGAGCCTCTTTTTTTTCTCCTCAGACAATATCACTATATGATATCGTATTTGCATCCATACCTCTTCCCTTGGTCTCAACATGAGAGGCACCCCCTTTGCAGAGGGTTAGGTCCCCAACTCTAGGAGTGGATTCCTCCGCACTTCCGTTCTCAGATGCAGAGGAGGAGGGCTGTGGAATCTTAAGGGGAGGACCCTCACCTTCAGTAGTCTTTGACTTGTTGCCCGAGACCCTGATCGGGGTACGCACCCTCCCCTGTTCATCTTCAGAAATGTTCCCCCATTTCTCAGGTAACTTAGATATCTGAAATTGCTTCTGGATTTCATGATGATAATCAACATGTAGTTGCACATCACCCTGATTAGAGACATCAACCTGGTGAGAGTCAGGGATCAAATTATCAGATGTGATAACCACAGGATCTCTAGAAGGGCCGCTATAAGATCTTGTCAGATTAGAATCAACAATCAACTATTTTCCCTTTGCAGGAGTCGGCACATCAGGGGCTGCCTTCATAGGAGGGTCGCTGGCCTTGATGACATGCTTTGGAGAGGACGATTCCTTCAAAGTATCCTTTTTTCGACAGAGATTGGAGGGGTGTCCTCGCATCCCACACTCCTTACAAGAGTTGTTTTTACGATACAACTCCAAAGAATGCCCCACAGTCATGCATTTAGTGCAGAAAAGAGGTTTCTTTTCATATTCAACATCAATTAGAATTCTATCAGACGGAATAGAAAGAGTTGCCGTATCAATGAGAGTGGATCTGAGATCAACTTCCACCAGCATTCTGGTGAAGTGCCCAAATCTGACATCAGTTGTTTCCTTATCAAGGCGGATAGGAGTGCCAATTGCCGTTCCAATATCATGCAGGATCTCTGGATGCCAAAGAACCCAATTAAGACCATGAAGACGCACCCATACCTGAGCGAAGACATTTTTTGCATTCGAGACATTAAAGTCTAGTGACCATTCGTGCAGATGAAGCCATCCCGGTTTTAGAAACATGGAACCAGAACTCCATGCCCTAATCTTGAGATCCGCCGATGGAAACAAATAGTGAAAGAATCCCCGCCCAAGGGAGACACATTTCCAGCTAGCAAAGCCCCACAACATCGAAATTCTACGGAATGAACCTTCACATTTCCAGGGTTGCGCACCTTTAGGAAGAACAATGCGAGCAATCAATGAATTCTCACCCAATGCCAACCTTTCAGCAATCACACCGGGGTTCTCCTCAACGTGAGCCAAAGATCCCTTTCGGAGAATCCTTCTAAAGCAGGAATTCTCAATATTTTTCTGATCTGATAAAGAATCCTTCATCACATCAACAAAGGAACGCTGACCACATGATGCGGCACTAGGAGGAACCTTCACAGATTCCTGAAACTGACAAATATTGACATCAGAAGAGGCAATCTTCAAAACATCCTTTACCATGGACCACGAAGAATCCGAAGCACACTGGTTAAGGGATTTGCAGGGCGGAGGATTCGCAGCGACGCAATTCAACCGGTCCACCCTCGCCGCACCATCCTCCGATCTCAGCAAAATAGTCTCACAAGAAGAGACCTTCGCGCCACCAGCCGATGCGACATCAACAGAGGAAGCCTCCAGTTTTTTGAAGCTGCTCGGGCCCACATCCTTCCCAAAAGACCGTCACTCGCCGGAGGATAAAACACCACCAGCCGACGCGAGCAAATCAAGAGAGGAAGCCGCTGGCTTTCTGAAATCGGAACACGGTGCAGAGGAAATACCGCTCGGAACCGGATCCTTTCCCACCGTTCGCATGTCGAGGCGATTGAATCCAAGGAAGTGCGGAAGCATCATCTCGGTAGAAAACCCTAGCAGGCGCCATCACTCCGCGTCGTCGCTCGGTTCGCCTCCCGTCGCTCAGTAGAAAACCCTAGCAGGCGCCTCCCATCTCGCCATCACAATCAAATATATTTGTTATATAACATATATTTTATATATATTCACTAAAACTATACATAATACATCGATGTGGAGTGTGAACGATTTATATTTCTTTGAGGGGTGATCATCCACACTTCCTAAAATTAAATGATCATATTTACACCAAATCAAAAGTAAAAACTATATTTGTGGTACATTTAATAACTAATATTAATTACATAATAATTATATTATATAAAATATATAAACAATGTTTCCATTATAATTCCCACCATGAGATGTTGTAAGGATAATTGAACAAACAACATTTTGTGAGTTGGTAGATCACTGTACACATAAAGTAGTAAGTTTGTTAACCATTAGATAGATGTTTGTGTTACTGTAGGTGATAAAAATAGAATAAAAACATCAAAGTATATCTATGATATTATTATTTTAATATAATAAATGAATAAAAAGAGTGGAGGGTGGATAATGAACATAAAGTAAAGATCCTGAGAGGGGACATTACCAATTTATTGGGTAAATCATTTTGGTTTGTGCCAAAAAGATTTCTTATGCTTATTTCTTACCAAGAGATGGATTATTGTAAAATATATGATTTATGGGAAATGTATTTGTAAAATCGTGGATTAACATAACCACGAATTGAGGTGTGAAGTAGTGGGAGAGGTGGTGAAATTTAATATGGAAGGAAAAGTACTTAAATGGAATTTTTTAAAACTAGTGAGGTGTAAATATGTAAATTCCTAAAAAAATCAAAAAAAAATCATAAATCTATAATATAAGTGTTACGTACTAAATATGGAGATCCAATTATTTTTGGATAATTTAATAGTAATTTTCTTCCTAATGATTAAGGTGTAGTTTCTAAATAAGTTTGATGTCACATTAATAGATCTAATTAATTTAAATCACTTTTACAACTCATTTTGGAAAAACAAATTAGGTATCTCATACTAGGATATAATTAATATACTAATTAAAATAGTTTATTGTTTTCAATGTTCAATTAACATAATAATAAAAATAATGATTAATGTTAATGGCATAGACATGAGGAAATTATGGGTTTTTTAAGTAGAAAAATATTCATTAGTTTTTAATATTCAATTTCAATGTGATATTGATAATCACAATGTAAATTGTTATAATAGATTTAAGATTGATATTATTTTTCAATAAAAAATTTAAAATATAATTTACTACTTATAAATATTTAAACAAAAAGGCGGGTTATTTCAAAAAAGTGGTACTTTTAACAATTTATAAAAAATAAAGATTCTCAGAAAAGTCCAAAAATTTCATTGTAAGATAATTTTCTCATTATAAATAAATAATGGTTTTTATTTTATCAAATTAAATTTCTAAATTTATCTAAAACCAATTTTATTATTAAAATTGTTTCACTCTAAAAATGATATTTTAAATTATTAAAAGTTCATTAAAAAATTATATATTTGGTTATCAATATGTTTTATTTCTATAAAATAATTATAAAAATATATTTTAGAAGTAGTTATTAATATTAATATCACTATTTTTATCATTTAGGTTATAAATATATTATTCGAACAAATTATAATAAAAGGATTCTTCATAGAAACACATTGTTTTGTGTAATGTACACCATGTCATTATTTATAGTTGCTCAAGCCAAGTCATTATTGTTTGTTTCACAAGCCAATTCTGTATTTTTTATATGGTAAAAAAAGATAGTGTTATGTTAATTGAATTTTTGACTTACTGTTTTAATATATATCTATATATAAAACTATTTCTAGTGTCACGTGAAATGAAAAATATAAACAAGGTAAATTAAATCAAAAATAAAATTTCCCAAAATCTCAGTGCATTACATTGCAACCCCTGTAAAATAAAAACCACACATGAAATTTATCATGGTGATCAAAGGTTTAATACGTGAGCGTTTCATTCATTGAAACTCACATGATAATCATGAATCCTAAAACATCCCATAAAATGGAATGTTGGGACCATAACAGTTACCCCATGTAACATATAATAGGGTTTCCACAGAGGAGAACATAGGATGGGAGAGAATTTTTGATATGAAATAAAAAACAATATATACATATAAATATTGTTTTTGGAAATTAGCCACAAACAAGTGAATTATAAATTATTAGGTGATCGCCTCAAATTTATAAATCTAGGGTTATTTAGAAGTCCACTGGTTCAAAAACAATAATGGTCTTAGGACAACACATTTTTTTGTTCATTATCCTTATGATGATTAATTATATTATTGACCACAAAGATAAGAAAATATAATTATTTTATATATTTAAATATAAAAATGTCATTATTTTCTTCTTTTATCTATTTATAATTCATCAATTAGTTCATGAAATGGAGATTTAGAAATTAAATTTTATGTCTACTGTGTTAATGAACACATTTAGCAGATCTTAGGTCTCAAAAATGAGTGAAATGTATAACTATTTATCTAAAAAATTATTTAAAATAAATATAGTTATTATATTAATCTGTAATAATAAAAACTAACACTACCTTTTCAACATATAAAATTATACTTCATATATAATTATAATTTAACCAAAATATCAAATAGGATAGTTATAGGCCTGATACTTGTATCATCCTTTGGTAATGCTTTCAAGACATGTGTCCTTTTTGTAAATGATCGGTTGCCACCTAACATACATAATTTTATTTTTTAAAACCATGCTAAAATAATTTCCAAAACATGATAAACATCAATGAAATAATGTAAATAACTAAATATACTTTTATCCACAGTTTTTATTACAATGTCAATACATAAATACATCCTCATATGTTTAACATTATCATTTAATGAATGATTAATCTAATATCCCTTAGGAAAGATGAAAATAATAAAAGTATAAAAGTGTCACACAATCAACATAAATTTTAACCCTCATATCTATCAATATACCAACTGTTTATCACTTTCCAAACATTTGAATACCTATATCATATATTCTCTTTAAATGTTTTAATAACATTAATTAACAAAAATTCCTTCTGGAAAACATACATGATTCCTTATACCAATGTATATTGGATATATTCCATAAATCCAGTAAAAATGTTGTAAACATAATCATTGAAATAATTTCACAAATTACAATAGATCCTTACATAGTTAAAAATTAATTATTACCCTCTACATTACTTATTCATAATAGAATTATCTTTATATAATGAAAATATTATGGTTTAACTTCCCTTAGTAAAAATATCACCTTGTAATTAAATAACTTCACCCATCCCTTGGGATCATTTTACATAAACTTGTAAATACTAAGAAAAAAATACTAGTAGACAAATCCTTGAATATTGTATCATTAATAAAACATAAGTTTTTATTCCAAACACATAGAAACATTTATTATTCCACATCAACCATATATAATGAACAAGGGTACTTATAGTTTTAGAAAATACTACCCTCCATTCACATTTCATATACAGTCCCTTCATCACTAGCAATGTAATTATCACTAGCACCACCATTATGATTCCTTCAAGGGATATCATATTATTAAATTGAGTTGTATAATGAATGTTTAATCCACAAAAAAACACTTAACCTTCTTTGATGTCTTAGGAAGGCAATAACTCTCATCCATTTCATTAATTTAACTCTTAATTTTTTTCGTTGTTGTAACTTTTATTGCATATTTATTTCTATAAGACATTAATCTAGGAGATTATTTTCACATTATTGACCCAAAGGGAACTATTTATTATTTCCCATATGGTTTACATTACTTGAACTCTCATGAAAAACTTACTTTCTCTTATTGGGTGATTCTCCGAGTTATTTAATGTATAAATTTTTTATAATGTAATTTTAAAACCGATTAGTAATTATAATAACATATTTCACTCAAGTTATAATACCACTGAATAGATCATCGTAGGATTTTCCATCACATTTATGAATAATATAGATACTTCAGGTTCTCACCATGGACTAAAACCTGAATAAAATTTTTTGTATTACTTGTCATTTCAGAAATCCACATATTCATGAAAATATTTACATATATGATGTCTAAATTATGATATCATTTTTAATCAATGACACCATTGGTTGATCCTAATATATTCATAGACAACATATATTTAAATTATTTCATTATTGTTCATGATGTGTTAATCTATTCACAAAACATATACCTGGGTGTTTCAATCTAGGTTTGTAGTAAGGCCCATTATCATGTAATATATTACCCTGAGTCAGGCTCAGAACATCATGTCAGAGTTGTTTTCCCAAGGTATATCTGATCAATATCCACATCCGCTTGTTGTATCCAAACAGATATATATATCTATGAAACCACTCATTAAAACCTTTACCAAAATTATACGACATTTTCCAAAATTTTATCTCATCCTTATAATTATCCTCAGATACATCCATAGACATATCTGTAGAATTATACCTTGGGATCTCACTATTTTTTTATCATCCAAATTTCCAAATGTTGAAAAACTATTAACCATAATACCAATAATAGAAACACATTCATCTCATGCATGGATATGACATCATTTTAGATGAATTTTCCATATGTCACAGAAATACATGCCTGAGGATCCTAAAAGATTAGTGTCTTTGGATAAATGGGAAGAAAGCATTGATCCTAGTTAATGTTATTCAAAATCAATTAGAATGATTTCCACGTTTATTACATCTTCCTAAAACCATTTTCTTTAACATGGGGAAAAGAAACATAAGAAGCGGGTGAGCTCAGATGATTTGTAATTGTTAATAAAAGAAATTTATTAAGTATAACATAAATAGAAGGAAATTGAACATGAGAATAACATATCATAATCATCATATTATATATCATAATAACTATTTGACATTCAAAATACATGAATCTGAGGATATAATGTAAATAATCCATGTAATCATAAAATTAGAATAATACATGGAATTATAGTGTAACATCCCTGGTAAATGAAGAATAAGTTGTATTTAATATTAATTAATATTTTTTAATTAAATATTAATTTTACTTTAAAAGGTTTTCTGTGTTCGATAGCATACCCGATATGCAACAACATGTTTCTTTGAAATTTTATGTAGCACAATAATAATATAATATTATTATTTTAAATTTTAGTCTACTCCTAGATGTTGTATTGTTAGTAATGAACAAAACTAAATATAATATGATTATACAAGTTTGTTAAATGTATTTACATTATCCAATAAAAAGATAGTGGCTTAAAATGTGAATTAATCTAATTTTAAGCATAATTTACATTAAAAGGCCAATTTATCACTTCTAAAGGTGAATGTTATTTAAATATAGTTTTGGTCCATTTAATAAATTCTATATGAAAAAATAAAATCCTTATTAGGATTTAGGACATAAATATTTACTTTGGGGAATTTTTTTGAATTTTTCCGACAATGTTAATTTTATAATGAATAGTGAAAAATATTGTATATTAATTCAAGTTGACTTTTAATCTAATTTATTTATTTGGTTAGATTATATTTTTAATTTGTTTTAAAGTGAAATTAAAATATATTTTTTCAATTTAATCCAATGTTGGT
The DNA here is from genome assembly GCA_963277665.1 of Viscum album. Lineage (NCBI taxonomy): Eukaryota > Viridiplantae > Streptophyta > Magnoliopsida > Santalales > Viscaceae > Viscum > Viscum album. The sequence continues at coordinate 2,099,767,878 of OY728140.1, read as the reverse complement.
CAATGGAATTATTTTTACTTTGAAATTTGACATAAACAAGTATCAATATTTTGTTAGTTATTGTTTCTTGAAAACACGCTATTTGTTTTGATAAAGGGACTTAATTTTAAAAATAATTAATGCCACTTCTATGTTTTGAATTTGGAAAAATATTCATCATTTTTTAATTCATAATATCAAATATAGCTTAGGCTTAAATTTTTGTATTTTTCTGAAAAACATCAATTTTTTGATGAATACTGAAACCACTTAGTTGTAGTTAAAAAAACATACTTTTTCATTTAAATGAAATTTTACCACTTATGTGAGTCAAATTTCGAAAATCCAACATACATGGTTGTTATCATGAAGTAAAATGTGGTTCATTAAGATGAAAATAACTTTTTTTGAATAAAAACTTTTTGACATTTATTTACCATGGTAAAAGGTAAATAGGGTAATTCAATGTTAAAATAATATTATAATAAATCAAAATTACCATTAAACATGTCCAAAACTTATTAGTTTAGTCATTAACGACCATGGGCATCTTTGGAGCGATTTTTGGACCCCATTGAACCACTTGACAGTGATAATGACAATTTAGATTAATTAATTTAATGTAAAGACAAAATTGACATTAACCAAAATATTTTAATAATTAATTTTTATATGGTGTTATATAAGTATTATTTTAGACAATAAATTTTCATTAGAAAGATAAAAGGATTTTCTAAATAATGGTATTTTTTTATAATTTTTAGTCATCAAATAAATTAAATTATTTATGACACAATAATGATACAATATTTACCTCATTAATAAATTATTTAAATAAATAATATTATAATGATTAAAATATTATCCAAAACATGTACATTTATGATTTTATGATTTTATTTAGACCATGAGTCGTCTTAGATTCATCTTTAATGATTTTCGGACCTTTTGAAACTAAATATAATTATATAATAAAATAATATTTTCACACTTTCCTAAAGAGCCCCTCCTCTTCCTTATAAATTGAGACCATTTCAATCCAATTTGTAACGCCCCGACCCCAGCTACCCAGAGTCGGTGCATTACTTCGTAACATTGGCATGATCACAAAAGATCAAGTCTCGAAAGACCGATTAGTTTAGTAGCCTTGGAAACACTAGATACATTCATAAATGTTACGTTACATCACAAAGTGAAAAACTATAATAACATAGTCTCCATAGTCCACACTTCTATCCTCTTCCGACTATCCCTGCAGGTCATTCATAAAATACTTCTTCACATCCTGGAAAATATTAAAACATTGAAAGGGGTGAGCTCAGATGCTCAGTAAGGATAACAATAATGCGGAAGCTTTCATAAATAAACATTAACATTTAAGGCAATGTATAACTAAAACAAAAGCCTTTTAAACATGAACTTCAACATAATATGGCAAAAGTAAAATGAGATAATGCCATTTACTAATTCACATGGATATTCTACTGGTCGAATAATCACATGTAATATCAATTACCACTTTCATAATGAGGGAATGTATAATGTCGGACATTCTGAAACACTTTGTCAAGGCCTCGGCCAAGACATCTAAAATGATTAAGGCCTCGGCCAAAACCATAAATCAAATTGGGAAAGGGCCTCGACCAATTCCACGTCTAATTGTCTCATGAGACCTACCGATGCATCGAGGAGCTATAGCGGGCTCCACCCGTCACATATTAAGTCCAATACATTCCTCATATGAATAGGTTTAAACATATCATAAACCATAACATAATTGTATCACATAAAACATGCATAAAGGAAACATAACATTTCCACATTTCAATCACAAGATATCAATACAGCACATTGATATAATAAAAATGCTTTCAAAACCATTTTCAATACCAAAATAAAAGAAAGTTAAAACTTTGTATTTATTTTTCATTAAAAAAAAGATGGCTTATAGAGGAAGCCGAAACTCAAATAATGGTCACGGCGGCGGAGAAGTCGTTGTCGCCGCATAAGTACGGAAAGAAAAACATTCCCTTTTGTCGTTTAGCAAAACGCTTTGTATAAAAAGATTCCTTTTGAATAACCGTAAAAGTCAAAGGGGTTTATACACCGTATAAAAGAAAGTTGTGTATAAAGCCAAATATGCCTCAATGAAAGGAGATTGAGACAAAGTCCTTAAAAGATCATTTTTAAAATAAAATAGATCTATTATGTGTATTCACTATAGGTACACATAAAGAAAGTAAAAATACAAAATAGGACATAATAATATCATGACATAATTTGAAAGTAGGAGATTAACCCAAAGAATGGAAGTTGGGTTAAGAAATTCCCTTACCTTGTGTCCGACTTGACCCGACCGTTCTTTAAACTCCTGAATAATAAACTTTAGTTAATCTCTACTTGATTATGAATCTTTTCCAAGTTCATTATTCCTTTTATACCATGTTATGAACATCATGTAATCATTTAAGTTAATAATGTTCATTTTGTCGGTATTTGGTTCTTAAGTCAAAAATAGGCTTCTTACACTTACATGTTGTTAATTTGGTCAAAGGTTCATTATATCCAGAATGGTATTAATGATGTAGATATCATATATGTCATATATATCCAGTACATACATTCATTTATAATATTACATCACATTTAGAGGTAAGAAATGAAATGCACCGTTCATGGAGACGGTAAGCCGTACGTACGCATGAACGCTACTTCCATTTCTATTTCATATTTTCTGGAATGGAATCATAATGATATAAGAGTATATTATAATTCCAGTATAATAACATATATAATATCATTAACTTTATCCTTCACACATCCCACATATGGTATTAACGAATCAAATCACTTTCAGGGGGCGGTAGTCCGCGCTTCCTAAAATGAAGATATCGTGTTTTACCCATAATGGAAACCATAAAGGTATGCCCAAAATGAAAAAAACAGAAGCTTAAGGAAAACATAAAAATATTATATATCATATATAAAAATAGTGACATCATAATGGCCACCTTTGAAGGTGTTAAATGACTGTTGAACAATCATCGTTTCGGGAGGCAGAATTTCGCCATTCACGGAAACCTTATGTTCTTTAACCATTTGATGTAGTTGTGTGGAAGTGTAGCTCAAATAAATCTTATAACAACATCCTAGTATATTGAAGATACTGGTGTTGTTACAAAAGAAGTAAATAAAAAGAGTTTAGGGGGTTGGAGAAGCAAAATAAAACAAAACAACATTATAAAAGACATTACCTCAAAATCGGGTAACTCTTTTTGATTTGAGCTAAAGGCTTCCTTGGGAAGAGTTCTCCCCAAAGTGAGGCTTCTAGGAGTAAGGGAGGAATGTTGGGAGAGTATTTGGGCAGAGTTTGGCCGAGCCAAATGGCTTGAAAGTGTAAATGAAGTGGGAGATGTGGGGGCCTTTTATAAGTGGAGAGGAGGGGCACTTTTGGAAAGATTGAAATGTTACATTATTTCAAAATGCTTTTCGGATTCTAAAGGTCCCACACTTATATAATTCGAGGCTAAGGTGATAAGGTTTCGAAATCTCCTCATCCAATTGGCTTTGGACAAGTGTATGCCTTGGATTTTACATTATCTATTCATTTTATTAAAATCGTTAAATAATGAGGTCATCGCTGCATCATAATGATGTCATAAATAATTTAATTTATTTAATGTCTAAAAATTATAAAAAAAATACTATGATGTAGGAAATCTTTTTAGATTTCCAATGACTATTTATAATCAAAATTTGGACTTGTATAACCCCACTTAAAAATTGTTTTAGTAAAACAATTTATGTTAGTGTCATTTTCACTTTAACATTAAATAAAAAGTAATTTATGTTATTTCCCAACAAAAGTGGATCCATGGGGTCCCCAAGTTAGGCCATGGCTTGTCTTGGTCGGCCATGACTCAACCAATGAGGTTGGGACATGTGTCTAGGTCATTTCAGATTATTAATGTATTATTTATACCTTAAACTACACTAATTACCACTAATCGCGATTAAGAACTTAAAAGTTACTATTCACCAAAAAATTATTTTGATCTCATTGAACCACATTTTACATCTTAATGAAAACCATGTATGTCGGATTTTTGAAAATCAAATCACAGAAGTTGTAATATTTCATTTAAACGAAAAATCAGTTATTTAACTACCACTTAGTGGTTTCACTATTCATCAAAAATTGAAGTTTTTCAGAATAAGGCCAAAATTTCATCCTAAGCTATAATTGATATTCCGAATTCAAAAATGATGTCTATTTTACAAAATTCCAAACATATAAGTTGCATTAATTAATTTTATAATTAATTCCCGCTGTTACGACAAATAGCGTGTTTTCAAGAAACAATTTATATCAAAAGATTGGCAATTGTTTATGTCCAAATTCAATGTTAAATTAATTCTAATGACCACCATTGGATAAAATGGTAAAAATATATTCTAATTATACATTAAATCCACTCAATAGTATAACTTACCACTATAAATTATTTTGATTAAAAAAGTTGTTTTAAGTATTTTTCACTATTCATAAAAAATTAGAAGTTCTCAGAAAAATACCAAAAATTCAACATAGGCTAATTTCGATATTACGAATACAAAAATGAAGTCCATTTTGAAATATAGAATTTCTATAATTTTAAAAAGTGGTTATTACTATTCATAACGGCTACTTTGATTAGTCGCGGTGTTTTAGAACTCGAAGTTGCGTACAACACACGCTATTGCATTATTCGAAGTGTAACGTACCGTGGAAGCTTGGGGTGTTACATTCTCCCCTCCTTCAATAAATTGCGTCCTCGCAATTTGATATTTTTCTTTAAAAATAAAAGGTTGAAAATAGAAAATACCTTTGAGGAAAACCCACATCGGAAATAAGGTTAATAAAATTTAGCCTTAATAAGAGGGAAAGGAAAATGAACAAGTCACCACCCAATTATGATCTCGATTAGGAGAACATTGGTGGCAATTAGAGACATATAATTAGAGGAAAAACGTAAATATTTGTAGGGAGTGATTGAGGTCATCAATCACAATCAACTGTCAAATTGAGGGCCTCAAAGCCTTCAATCTATGTTGATTTAAAATATCATCAGTTCAACAAGACATAAGGTATTAGGATAACACATTTTTTTGTTTTAATATCCCTTTACTAATGTTTAAGAATTAATTTATTCATTGAATAAGAGATAGGTATATATATATTTATGCTTGACAATTAGAGTTTCAACCTTCAACTCATCTTTCACTCAAAAAGATAATAGAACTCAAGAATATTATACTTATCCAAATTGTTTAAGGTTCCAAATGTTAACACATACCATTTAAATTAGTAAAATTATTTGTAATAACCAGGGACTTCCTGTAGGCTAGTGGTAGGAAATAAAGGCTTGTCGCACTATGGTTGTGGGTTCGATTCCTGCAGCTTTGTCCGACGTGACGGTTTATGCCCCACCCTGCAGGTTGTCCTTTTTCCTAAAACTATAGTATTATAATATTCCAAAAATAATCTTCAGAAATTCTTTAACCTTAAACAATACTATCCATGGTTCAAATTAATCCATTCCAACCTTAATAGTTATCCAAAATACTTCTGTCCAACTCACAGTCCAAATTTTATAAGGAAGGTAAACATAATGAAGATCCTTTATCCCACGTAACAACATGTGAACACCTTCATCATGTATTCTTTTTAAACATACTGAATTACCATGATCCCTTATTCCTTATAGAATACTAGATATACTCCTTCTATCCAAAAATGTATACAAAACATCAATCAGTTTCAAGGAAGTTAAGTATATCCAATATAATTTATCCAAATCAATCACGTCTTATTCCAAAATCACAATCTCAGTATCAAAACCATATTATGGTTTATCTTTCTCTCAACCATATATTTTCCAAAAATTTAACCTACTGTGGAGTCACTTTTCTTGGTTCCACACAATCTCAAGTCCTTGATGAAATAGTACTGCAGTACAATCCTTATATACTCCATAATTATTATAACCAGTACATCATTGATACAACACTCAAATTAAAAAAAATCTTTGATAACAACATAAGAACTCTAATCATTACTCCTCATCTGTGGTAGTATCATAACTTGATTATTATCCAATAACATCATTTGGGGCATGCTCTGATGATTTGGACATTGGTTTGCGTAGTGTCCCCAATCCTTGCAGAAGAAGCATTGTACATTTGAAACCATTTTCTTACCCTTGCAGTCACGCACTTTGTGTCCTTTTTCTCTACACTTATAACAAACTCCCATTCCCTTTAGGCAAGTTCCATGATGTTTCTTCCCACAATTACCACATATTGGAAAATTCTTCTTTCCCCTCATCCCTTTATCCATCATTATCTCTTCCATCCCTTTCGTCTCTTGCTTCCCTTCAAATCCATAGGACTCAGAGAATTCTTTACTTATCCTATTAACACATGATACTATTTCTTCATATGTTGAGAACACATGGGAGACTATTTCCCTTCGAAATGTTGGCTTAATACCGTGAAAGATACTATCCTTCTTACTCTTTGGATCATACGTACTGCTGGAGTTCACATTCCTTCTACTGGGCGCCATTTCTATACAACGGCATAAACTAGGTTAGTTTATGAATCAAAATACATAATTCCATACTTGTAAAACACTTTACATAAATTGAACTATTTATGGATATAATCCATAATCATAAAAAGAAATGTTTTCTTTGAGTAAGTATGTACTCATAACCCTTCATAGTGGTTTGTAAGTAAAATGAGAATTATCCTAAGCATATCCCCCGGGAGTGTCGTAACCAAGAGTGCAGCAAGGCCCGTTGTCGTGCACCAGTTCCCGTTCGAGTCTAGCTCAAAGCGGTGTTTTCGGGTTTTACCCCTAGGTACATCTGTGCCAGAGCCGCCTCTACCTGCTCGTATCCAGACAGGCATGTATTTCTCGGAAAACTCATAACATCTCTATAATACCAAAATTCTAGGAAGTTCTTCTATACTAATCCTCAAAGTCTATCTTTGAGCTATGTGCTCTAATCAGAGTTTATCTAAATCTAGCTTCCAAGGTTAGTACTAAACTGCCTCTGATACCAACTGTAACGCCCCGACCCCAGCTACCCAGAGTCGGTGCATTACTTCGTAACATTGGCATGATCACAAAAGATCAAGTCTCGAAAGACCGATTAGTTTAGTAGCCTTGGAAACACTAGATACATTCATAAATGTTACGTTACATCACAAAGTGAAAAACTATAATAACATAGTCTCCATAGTCCACACTTCTATCCTCTTCCGACTATCCCTGCAGGTCATTCATAAAATACTTCTTCACATCCTGGAAAATATTAAAACATTGAAAGGGGTGAGCTCAGATGCTCAGTAAGGATAAAAATAATGCGGAAGCTTTCATAAATAAACATTAACATTTAAGGAAATGTATAACTAAAACAAAAGCCTTTTAAACATGAACTTCAACATAATATGGCAAAAGTAAAATGAGATAATGCCATTTACTAATTCACATGGATATTCTACTGGTCGAATAATCACATGTAATATCAATTACCACTTTCATAATGAGGGAATGTATAATGTCGGACATTCTGAAACACTTTGTCAAGGCCTCGGCCAAGACATCTAAAATGATTAAGGCCTCGGCCAAAACCATAAATCAAATTGGGAAAGGGCCTCGGCCAATTCCACGTCTAATTGTCTCATGAGACCTACCGATGCATCGAGGAGCTATAGCGGGCTCCACCCGTCACATATTAAGTCCAATACATTCCTCATATGAATAGGTTTAAACATATCATAAACCATAACATAATTGTATCACATAAAACATGCATAAAGGAAACATAACATTTCCACATTTCAATCACAAGATATCAATACAGCACATTGATATAATAAAAATGCTTTCAAAACCATTTTCAATACCAAAATAAAAGAAAGTTAAAACTTTGTATTTATTTTTCATTAAAAAAAAGATGGCTTATAGAGGAAGCCGAAACTCAAATAATGGTCACGGCGGCGGAGAAGTCGTTGTCGCCGCATAAGTACGGAAAGAAAAACATTCCCTTTTGTCGTTTAGCAAAACGCTTTGTATAAAAAGATTCCTTTTGAATAACCGTAAAAGTCAAAGGGGTTTATACACCGTATAAAAGAAAGTTGTGTATAAAGCCAAATATGCCTCAATGAAAGGAGATTGAGACAAAGTCCTTAAAAGATCATTTTTAAAATAAAATAGATCTATTATGTGTATTCACTATATGTACACATAAAGAAAGTAAAAATACAAAATAGGACATAATAATATCATGACATAATTTGAAAGTAGGAGATTAACCCAAAGAATGGAAGTTGGGTTAAGAAATTCCCTTACCTTGTGTCCGACTTGACCCGACCGTTCTTTAAACTCCTGAATAATAAACTTTAGTTAATCTCTACTTGATTATGAATCTTTTCCAAGTTCATTATTCCTTTTATACCATGTTATGAACATCATGTAATCATTTAAGTTAATAATGTTCATTTTGTCGGTATTTGGTTCTTAAGTCAAAAATAGGCTTCTTACACTTACATGTTGTTAATTTGGTCAAAGGTTCATTATATCCAGAATGGTATTAATGATGTAGATATCATATATGTCATATATATCCAGTACATACATTCATTTATAATATTACATCACATTTAGAGGTAAGAAATGAAATGCACCGTTCATGGAGACGGTAAGCCGTACGTACGCATGAACGCTACTTCCATTTCTATTTCATATTTTCTGGAATGGAATCATAATGATATAAGAGTATATTATAATTCCAGTATAATAACATATATAATATCATTAACTTTATCCTTCACACATCCCACATATGGTATTAACGAATCAAATCACTTTCAGGGGGCGGTAGTCCGCGCTTCCTAAAATGAAGATATCGTGTTTTACCCATAATGGAAACCATAAAGGTATGCCCAAAATGAAAAAAACAGAAGCTTAAGGAAAACATAAAAATATTATATATCATATATAAAAATAGTGACATCATAATGGCCACCTTTGAAGGTGTTAAATGACTGTTGAACAATCATCGTTTCGGGAGGCAGAATTTCGCCATTCACGGAAACCTTATGTTCTTTAACCATTTGATGTAGTTGTGTGGAAGTGTAGCTCAAATAAATCTTATAACAACATCCTAGTATATTGAAGATACTGGTGTTGTTACAAAAGAAGTAAATAAAAAGAGTTTAGGGGGTTGGAGAAGCAAAATAAAACAAAACAACATTATAAAAGACATTACCTCAAAATCGGGTAACTCTTTTTGATTTGAGCTAAAGGCTTCCTTGGGAAGAGTTCTCCCCAAAGTGAGGCTTCTAGGAGTAAGGGAGGAATGTTGGGAGAGTATTTGGGCAGAGGTTGGCCGAGCCAAATGGCTTGAAAGTGTAAATGAAGTGGGAGAGGTGGGGGCCTTTTATAAGTGGAGAGGAGGGGCACTTTTGGAAAGATTGAAATGTTACATTATTTCAAAATGCTTTTCGGATTCTAAAGGTCCCACACTTATATAATTCGAGGCTAAGGTGATAAGGTTTCGAAATCTCCTCATCCAATTGGCTTTGGACAAGTGTAAGCCTTGGATTTTATATTATCTATTCATTTTATTAAAATCGTTAAATAATGAGGTCATCGCTGCATCATAATGATGTCATAAATAATTTAATTTATTTAATGTCTAAAAATTATAAAAAAAATACTATGATGTAGGAAATCTTTTTAGATTTCCAATGACTATTTATAATCAAAATTTGGACTTGTATAACCCCACTTAAAAATTGTTTTAGTAAAACAATTTATGTTAGTGTCATTTTCACTTTAACATTAAATAAAAAGTAATTTATGTTATTTCCCAACAAAAGTGGATCCATGGGGTCCCCAAGTTAGGCCATGGCTTGTCTTGGTCGGCCATGACTCAACCAATGAGGTTGGGACATGTGTCTAGGTCATTTCAGATTATTAATGTATTATTTATACCTTAAACTACACTAATTACCACTAATCGCGATTAAGAACTTAAAAGTTACTATTCACCAAAAAATTATTTTGATCTCATTGAACCACATTTTACATCTTAATGAAAACCATGTATGTCGGATTTTTGAAAATCAAATCACAGAAGTTGTAATATTTCATTTAAACGAAAAATCAGTTATTTAACTACCACTTAGTGGTTTCACTATTCATCAAAAATTGAAGTTTTTCAGAATAAGGCCAAAATTTCATCCTAAGCTATAATTGATATTCCGAATTCAAAAATGATGTCTATTTTACAAAATTCCAAACATATAAGTTGCATTAATTAATTTTATAATTAATTCCCGCTGTTACGACAAATAGCGTGTTTTCAAGAAACAATTTATATCAAAAGATTGGCAATTGTTTATGTCCAAATTCAATGTTAAATTAATTCTAATGACCACCATTGGATAAAATGGTAAAAATATATTCTAATTATACATTAAATCCACTCAATAGTATAACTTACCACTATAAATTATTTTGATTAAAAAAGTTGTTTTAAGTATTTTTCACTATTCATAAAAAATTAGAAGTTCTCAGAAAAATACCAAAAATTCAACATAGGCTAATTTCGATATTACGAATACAAAAATGAAGTCCATTTTGAAATATAGAATTTCTATAATTTTAAAAAGTGGTTATTACTATTCATAACGGCTACTTTGATTAGTCGCGGTGTTTTAGAACTCGAAGTTGCGTACAACACACGCTATTGCATTATTCGAAGTGTAACGTACCGTGGAAGCTTGGGGTGTTACACAATTACTCACACATCTCAAGCAATTTGGTTGGTCCAAACTCTGACCAATTAATCTCACTACATCCTTTTCCTCCGCTTATGAGCCTTACCTTATGCATAAGGCACTTCAAGAAGTCAATTGGTTCAATCCAAAGAGAGTTACCCAAATTAAAGGTAATAGTTCCTCTTAAATTTTTTTCTTGTATTTTGTTTCTCCAACCCATAAACTCTTTTTATTTCTTTATTTTGTAAAAACAACAGTATCCTAAATATTCTAATATGTTCATATGATACGGATTCAAACTACACTTACACACACCTCCATCTAATTGATGAATAATATAATGTTTCTATGGAAGGCAAACTAACGCCTTATGAAACGATGACTGTTCAAATATCTCCAACCACCTCTCATGGTGGACATTATGATTGAAATGTATTTATATATTATATAAATTATGTTTATTTTTTTTCCTTATTATTCTTTATTTTCCATGTATATCATGCCTTTATGGTTTCTATAGTGGGTAAATACGATAATCTCATTTGAGGAAGCGCAGACTACCACCCCCTTAAAGTGATGTGACTCGTTAATTCCATATTTACGATGTATAAAGGGTAGAGTTAATGATATTATATATGTTATTATACTGGAATTATAATATAACTATGTATCATTATGTTTTAGTTCCATTAAAATAACAAATATAAATGAAAGTAGCATTCATGTGTATGTACGGCTTACCGTCTCCATGAACGGTGCATTTTATTTCATACATATAAATGTTATGTACTATTATAAATACTTGTATATACTGTATATATATGATATATAAGATATCTAAATCATGAATATAATTATGGATATAATGAACCTTTGACCACACGAACAATAGGTGATTATAAAAAGTCCATTTTTGACAAAAGTACCAAATATCGACAAAATGAACATTATTAAATTAAATGATTACATAATGTTTATAACATGGAAATAATTGATATAAAATGAATAATAAACATGAAAATGTTCTTAAGAAATTATAAATTAACTTTGGTTTATTATTCAAGAGATTAAATAACTATCGAGTCAAGTCAGACACGAGGTAAGGATTTTCTTATCTCACTTTCAATTCTGTGAGATTTCCAATGTTCGCCACTAATTTATTGAATGTGGTGTATTGTGTACTTCCAAATGATATATATTATCATGATGATATTTATATTCATGTCATTATTTGATGAATTTGGTGGTTATTAACTTTCTGTCATATGACTTCGTTGATTACAATGTTGTAAAGGGTTTCATCTCACTTTTTATTCCCATGAGATTCATGCTATATTTTCCACTATTTTCTTTTTGTGTGGTGTATGTACTGCCAATGATTGTTCTCTTTGTGTAATATACATTCATTTATGAGTATTTACATATAAATTTTTTGAAACTTCTTTCATGTGGCGTATGTTTTGTAAGTTACCAAATCGGTAAGGGAACCTTTCACCCTCTTTTTTAAGACTTCTTTTTTATGTCTTTTAATTTACATATTATTATGTTAGGTTATATTCTTATATATCCTTATTTATGTAAACATTATATCCATGTGTTGAGGTAAATTTTTTATCTCATCAACTCATTTTATGAATTTTAAAGAGATGGCGTTATTCTTTCAAATATTTACAAGGGAACTTCTTAACACATTTTCAATTCTTTGTCTTAAACTTGTACTTCTTGAATATGTCATCCTATGAATACATGTGAATGACATATTATTGTTTTAAAATTAATATAAACTTATATTGGGTGTATTTATATATGTCACACATAATTATGTGATTAATTTATCCTAATTTAAGGATGCCATCTTTATAAGGGATTTTATCTCAATTTACATTTCCATTGAGACTTCATTGTTGTTCTGCACCAATTCACTCTTATACGGTGTATATACTGTACATTGACATATTATATCAGGAATCCACTTATTCTCATGATATTATAAAGTTATAATTAAATGTTATTCCTCAATTATTTGTATTCATGTGTCTCTCTTTTTGTTAAAAAACTCTTCACCTAAAATATCATTTTAAATGTTTTAATGATTTATTTTTGAAAATTCTTCTCATTAATGTCCATTTTTTCAAATTGGTTTTTTAGGATTTATATATATGGACATTAATGTTTTCAAATAATAATTCAATTAAAATTTTCAAAGTGGTATCAGAAACTTTGATTCTAAAATATCATTTTAAATGGTTTTGAAAATGATTTGATAAAACATTGTTTATTTCAATATCATAATTTGATATATTGGAATGTGAAAATGTTATCTTTCCATTATACATGTGTTATGTTTATTGGGCATTGTTTATATATTCGGGTGGTTCTAAGATAACCCTAGGGCGGGTGAGCTCGAGATATCTCTCCAATGCATTGGGTAATGTGACGGAGGTAAAGTTGATGTCTCTCTTAAGAGATTTAGGGAATATAATTTGATGGGTATTCCACGTGTAACTCCCATTTTAGAAGTGATAGCTACAATGTATGTTTGATATTATAAATCCCCAACCTTATAACATTAATTAATATTTAATTACATTGAATAATTCACATTGAGGATCTTTTCAGGTTTAGAGTTTTAAAGAATTAGGTCATAACTATTACATCTCAAATATTACAATGTAGGCACATCTACATAGCTCTAATCTTTTCCACAAAATAAAAACTCCTGAACAAAATATTCATGTCTACTTCCTTGTTTTAGACAGCCTGAAATTTCCTTGATCCCATCATTGATCCTATTTATCTTTATGTCCTGTGAAAACGTTTCAAAAACATGGGATGAGCATAAAAAGCTCAGTAAGGGTTGTAACAGTATGTATAGAAAACATAAATCCATGTATACATTATAATCAATGAAATCATATTTTAATCATTAAACTTAAGCAATTTAACATACCTCATGAAATCATAATATTTATGCATAAATCAATATAAATCATAAGGCATAAAGGTAACTTGAGGAATTCATAACATTCTTACGTAGGGAGTAACCCACATGGTTAAGTTTGGAATAACCATCAAAGTATATTCCCTAAATATCTTCGGAGAAACCTTAACGTTTTACTCCTTCGCATTACCCAATGCATTGGAGAGCTATATCGGGCTCACCCACCCTTAGTTTATCACGGAACGACCCGTCTTGATAAACAATCCCCATGAACCATAACATAATCATATCAAATAACTTATGAATAAAGGAAATATAACATTCCCACATATAACATTTTAAGATACTGAAATAATGAATCCACTATAAACACCATTTTCAACACCATTTAAAACATTTAATAAAGAGGTCATTGAATCAAAGTGTCCCAAACCACTTTGAAGGTTTTAAAATTTTAAACCATTAATATCCATATAAATACACCCTTAAAACAATTTTGAAAACATGGATATTAATGAGAAATATTTATAAGAATAAATCATTAAAACATTTAAAATGATATTTTAGTTAAAGGGTTTTTAACAAAATGACAGACACTTGAATACAATAATTGGGGAATAAAATTTAATCAGAACTTTATAATATCATGAGAATAAAGGAATTCATGATATAATATTCCAAAGGACAGTACATAAATCCTATAAGAGTGAATTGGTGCATGATAGTAATGAAGTCTCAATAGAAATGTAAAATGAGATGAAATCCCCTGTAAAGAAGGTACCCTTAAATTAAGGATAAATCAATCTCATAATTATGTGTGAAAAAATATAAATACACCAAACATAAATGGATATTAAGTGTAAAAAAATAAAATTTCATTCACACATATTCAATGGATGACATATTCAATACTACATGTTGAACCCAAAGAAATCGAAATTGGGTTAAGAAGTTCCCTTGGTAAAATTCAAAATCCTAACAGCGTCACTTTAAAATTTGGAAAATGAGTTGATGAGAGATAAAAATGGTATCTCATCTCTTGGAAATAAAATTTACATCAATAAAGATATATAAGAACATATCCGAACATTACAATATGTAAATTAAAAGACCCAACAAATTAAGTCTTTAAAAAAGAGGAGGGTGAAAAGTTCCCTTACCGACTAGGGTATCTTTCGAAACATACACCCCATGAAAGAAGGAAAATACAACATTGATGTAAATACTAATAAAAGAAATTATATTAAAAAAAGAGTAGAATAATGGGAACTACATATACCACTCAATGGAAATGGTGGAAAATGTATCATAAATTTCACGGGAATAAAAGTGAGATGAAAACTCCCTTATGAAAACTCGGCAACCAAATGACGCTACTTAAAACTTCCAAAAATTGATAGATGAGATCAAATAGGTTCTCTCATCATATTAACAAAAAATGTACAAAAATAAGAATATAAAAGAACAACCCCAACATAACAAATAGGAGCTTAAAAGAAGTGACATAAAGGAGAGTACATAAAAAGAAAGAGAGAGGTTGGATCTCTTACGAAAATTTGGCAGCCTAACGGCGCCAATCAAAATATCCAAAATGGATTGATGAGAGAAAATACGGTCTCTCATCATATGAACAAAAAAATTACAGTAATTTTAATATAAAATAAAATCCCAATCACAAGAAAGATGTGCTTAAATGGAATGAAATAAAAGAGTGTACTTAAAAAGAAAGAGAGGGGTAGGTTCCCTTACGAAAATTCGGCAGCCTAACGGCGCCACTTGAAAATTCTTAAAAAAAGAATTGATGAGAGTAAGAGGGGTATATCATTATATAAGAACACAATTTACAGTATGGTTAATATAATATAACATCCAACAACATAAGAACATGGAGCATAAATGAAATTACATAAATGAGGTTACTTGAAAAGAAAGAGAGAGGTCAGATCCCTTACCTCAAGTCCGACTTGTCTTGTTCATTTCGTTATATTCCTGAATAATAAACATTGGTCAATTTATAATTTATTAAGGTACTAATATAAATATTATTATTCATTTCATATAACATATTATAATGTTATAATAATTGGTTAATAATGTGAGATCATATTAGACGTTTTTGTCGATGTTTGGTACATGAATCAAAAATAAACTTGTTTGAAAATGATTGTCCATGTAGTTATAATTAAATCATCTCCAGAATAGTATTAATGATTTGAATATCTTAAATATCCAGTAAATATTTATTTTTATACTATTCCATAACATTTAGATATAAAATTAAATGAAATGCACCGTTCATGGGGACGGGAGGCCGTACGTACGCATGAACGCTACTTTCATTTCTTTGACATATTAATGGAATTAAAAATAATTGAGAGAGATATATATTATAATTCTAGTATAATATATATGTTATATAGGTAAAATAAGTTCATTAATTTAATTTTTTATACATTCCATGTATTGCATGAACGAGTCACATCACTTGATGGGGTGGTAGTCCACACTTCCTCGTATGAAATTATCGCATTTTCACAACATGAAAAGCATACAGGCATGTTTTAAATATAAAATTCAGAAGAATATAGAAAACATAAATACCATATATATCATATATAAAATATATTGACATAATAATGGCCACCATGAAAGGTGTTAAGAGAAGATTGAACAATCATCATTTCGTGAGGCAAAAATTCGTAATCCACAGAAACAGTATGTTCTTTAATCATTAGACAAAGGTGTGTGTTAGTGTAGCACTAATAATTCACATACCAAAATCATAGTATATTTTATATACATGTTTGGTTTCAAAATAAAGGAATAAGAAGAGTTTAAAGGGTTGGAGAAGCAAAATAAAACAAAAGAACACAAGGGAAGACATTACCTTTAAATCGGGTAACTCTTTTTGATTTGAGCTCAAAGGATTCCTTGGAAAAGATTATTCCCAAAGGTGAAGCTTCAATGATGAATATAAGGATGAGTAGAGATGAAATGGGAAGGGTTTTTCCGAGCCAAAGTCATGAGAGGTGTGGGTAAGGAGGTAGAGGTGGGGTCTTTTTATAAGAGGAGATGAGGGGCACTCTAGGAATGTCAAAACAAGTTACATTATTTTCAAATGATTTTAGGATTTTAAAGGTCCCAAATTGATATATTTCAAGTATATAGTGATAAGGGTTATAAATCCACCCATAGAATAGGTTTTTGACATGTTTAGGTCTTATATTTTACATTATCTATATATTTTATTTTAATTGTTAAATAATGAGGTAATAACTGCATCATCATTATGTCATAAATAACTTAATTTATTTAACGTCTAAAAATTATAAAACAAATACTATGATGTAGGAAATATTTTTATATTTCCAATGACTATTTATAGTAAAAAATATGATTTGTATATCCCCATGTAAAAATTGTTTTAGTAAAATAATACATGTTTGTTTCATTTTTACTTATATTATAAATAAAAGGCATTAATGTCATTATCTTACCCAAGTGGCTCCATGGGGTTCCAAAAATAGACCCATGGGTTGTCATGGACGGAAATGACTCATAAAATAGAGTTAGTACATGTTTCATGATATTTTCATTTTATTATAATATCATTTTTACCTTAAATAACACTAATTACCTTTAATAACGATAAATAAAACATAAAAGTTACTATTCAACAAAAATTATTTTAATCTCATTGAACCACATTTTACATCCTAATGACAAATATTTATGTTTTATTTTTTAAAATCAAATCACAGAAGTGGTAATGTTTTATTTAAACGAAAAATCAGCTTCTTTAACTACCACTTAGTGGTTTCACTATTCATCAAAAATTGATGTTTTTCAGAAAAATACCAAAAATTCACCCTAAGATATATTTGATAGTCCGAATTCAAAAATGATTTCTATTTTACAAAATTAAAAACATATAAGTTGAATTAATTAATTTATTAATTATTTCCCCCTGACAAAACAAATAGCGTGTTTTTAAGAAAAAATATCTATTAAAAGATTAACACTAGTTTATGTCCAATTTCAAAGTGAAATTAATTCCTACGACCACCATTGGATTAAATGGTAAAAATATATTCTAAATAAACTTTAATATCAATTAAAAATATAATCTATCCATATAAATAAATCAGATTAAAAGGAGGTTTTTAATTAAAATGCAACATTTTCACTTAAAAATGATCTTTATCGGAAAAATAACAAAAATTTACACAAAGTCGATTTTGATGTCCAGATTCTAAATAAGGATTTTATTTTTTCAAATACAAAATATAAAATTGTAAAAATTATATTTAAAAATGGTTCTCCATCAAAAGGCGGTTAATCAACCTTTTAAAGAATATTAGAAGATTTATGCTTAAAATTGGATTCATTTGCATTTTATGCCTCTAACATTTATTGGATAAAAGTAAAAATATTTGAAAAACATATATAATAATTTTTTAGTTAGTTCCATTCTTTCCCGCCATTACAATGGATAGGAATTAACTATCATTTAAAATAATATTATTTTATTATAAGAGTGCAGCGTAAGATTTCAAAGGAACTCATTGTCGCGTATTGGGTATGCCATCGATCATAGCATTACCTTGAATGTAATATTAACATTTTATTCACAAATATTGATAAACATTAGAATGTAATATTATTTATTTACATGGGATGTTACATCCTTCACCTCTTTTGGGAATTGTGTCCTCGCAATATCAAAATTGGGCTTGGAAACTCCATTGAATATCCCACATCGGAACAAGAGTCAGTAAAACTATCACTTAAAAATAATGGGAGATAATTACAAAGGTAACCTGAGTAAACCCATACTAGGATTCCAAGTATGAAGATATGGATATGGAGGAAAAAATAAAGGGTCATGTTCTGATAGAGAGTTATAGTAAAAATGTCTAGGGGAGCGTTAACCATAAGAAAATCACAAACTTGTGATGGGTTAAACGGTATTCGATTCCCCAGTTGGAAAAGTTAACGAAAATTTTTTTATGTTACTTTTCATTGAGGAATTTATTTTTGAGCTTAACTATAACATAAGGAGACATACTTATTTGTCATGTTGAATTTCAAATTTTACTATATTTCTTACACAAACTCATGTTTTCTCCAAAAGATGAGTATTTAGGATGATTTGTTTACATTAAGAGAGCTATAATCAACTTCTATAGAATCACCTAATCTACAAAAGAGAACTGTATACTTCCCATGTATTTAGACCTTAACCAAAATTAAAACCAAAAAGGCGAGTATGAGATTAGATAATACCCGAAAAGGATAATCTTTTATAAAAAAAATCTATTCTTAATCTCCAAAATTTGTCAAAAAATACCCAAAGTTCAACAAAGACCATTCAATAAACATTTTTTCTATAAAATTAATCAATGTAAAACAAACTAAGATTGAAACCCAAATATTTGAAGGATTTAATCACATAGTCTTCCAAGGTAAAATTTAACATTTATCTCCAAATAACATTAGTTTATCTTAAAGTCTCATTTTGAAAAGTAAATAACCTAATCACATATCCTCCATGATAGGTTAATCATTTCCATATATAACCAAAAATAAACATACTCTTAGTTCATAAAATCATCAAACTAAAAAGAATTAGTCAAACTAAGAAGTGACTTCACGTAGTCCATTGGTAGGCATTAAATACCAGTCGCACTTTGGTTATGGGTTCGATTCCCACAGCTTTGTCCGACGCGATGAGTTGTCACACGGTCTGCGTGTTGTCGTTTTTCCAAAACAATATTATTCATATAAAATTACCCAAAAAACAATAAAATCTTCAAAAATAACCATAAAATAATTTAACCTCAAGCTTATCTCATGTCGTTCATATTCCATCATAACATATAGTAGCCCATAATTACCTCAAATGTAGGGATCATATAAACCCTAATGGTTACCTTTATAATTATTACCTGAACATCCACATCGAGTTGGTCATCTCGTACATGATTCATTAGAGAACTCACCGAGGTTCAAGTGGTTGATCATTACTCCTTGATAGTTCGTTTAGAACAACCACAAGATTCCTCATTGAATCCCAGATTTCATCTAGTCTCTTAATCAGAGAACCACCATAGTTTCCTTCAAACCCATTTTTACTTGGGTGCCTGCTAGATCCAACCATTTACTAAAAATAGAAATTTCAGTGTGAGTATATCAACAAAACCATCATGTACTAATCATGAAGATAAACACTAATATATACTTACTCATTCACTTTATCTAAAACTAGGACTCTTTCTGAAATCCTAACCATTATGGTAATGTCACTTATGCTTAGAGAATACCCTAACCTCTAACGTTATCTAAACTGACTTATGATACCAAATGTAAATCCCCTACCTTACAACATTACTTAATATTTAATTACATTGAATAATTCACATTGAGGATCTTTTCAGGTTTAGAGTTTTAGAGAATTAGGTCATAACTATTACTTCTCAAAGATTACAAAGTAGACACATCTACACAGCTTCCATCTTTTCCACAAAATAAAAACTCTTGAATAAAAGAGTCATGTCTAGTTCCTTGTTTTAGACAGCCTGACATTTCCTTGATCCCATCCTTGACCCAATTCAACTCTATGTCCTATGAAAACGTTTCAAAAACATGGGATGAGCATAAAAATCTTAGAAAGGGTTATACCAGTATGGATAGAAAACATCAGTCCATGTATACATAAGAATCAATGAAATCATACATTAATCATAAAACATTATCAATTTAACATACCTCATGAAATCATATGATTTATGCATAACTCAAAAGAAATCATAAGGTATAAAGGTAACTTGAGGCATACATAACATTATTACGTAGGGAGTAACCCTCATGGTTATGTTTGGAATACCCATCACAATATATTCGCAAAATCTCTTCTGAGAAACCTTAACATTTAACTCCTTCACGTTACCCAATGCATTAGAGATCTATATCAGGCTCACCCACCCTTAGTTTATCACAGAGCCACCCATCTTCCTAAACAGTGCCCAAGAACCATAATATAATAATAGCACATAACTTAAGCTTAAAGGAAATTTAACATTCCCACATATAACATTTTAAGATATTGAAATAATGAATCCATTAAAATACCATTTTAAATCCATTAAAACCATTTAATAAAGAGATCATTGAATCAAAGTGTCCCATACCACTTTAAAGCTTCTAACATTTTAATCAATTAAAATCCATATAAATAAATCCTTAAAACCATTTTGAAAACATGGATATTAACTAGAAATATTTATAAGAATAAATCATTAAAACTTTTAAAATGATATTTTAGTTAAAGGGTTTTTAACAAAATGAGAGACACTTGAATACAATAATTGAGGAATAACATTTAATCATAACTTTATAATATCATGAGAATAAATTCATTCATGATATAATATTCCAAAAGACATTATATAAACCATATAAGAGTGAATTGGTTCATAACAATAATGAAGTCTCAATAGAAATGTAAAATCAGAAGAAATCCCCTGTAAAGAAGGTACCCTTAAATTAAGGATAAATCAATCTCATAATTATGTGTTAAAAATATAAATACACCAAATATAAGTGGATATTAAGTGTAAAAAAATCAAAGGTCATTCAAACATATTCAAAGGATGACATATTCAATAACTACATGTTGAACCCAAAGAAATCGAAATTGGGGTAAGAAGTTCCCTTGGTAAAATTCGACAGCCTAACGACGTCACTTTAAACTTCAGAATATGAGTTAATGAGTGATAAAAAGGGTATCTCATCTCTTGGACATAAAATTTTCATAAATAAGGATATATAAGGACATATCCCAACATTACAATATGTAAATTAAAAGACCCATCAAAATATGTTTTTTAAAATGAGGAGGGTGAAAAGTTCCCTTACCGACTTGGGTATCTTTCGAAACATACACCCCATGAAAAAAGGAAAATAAAACATTGATGTAAATACTCATAAACAAACTTATATTACACAAAGAGTATAATAATAGTCAGTACATATACCACTCAAATGAAATGGTGGAAAATGTAGCATAAATTTCACGGGAATAAAAGTGAGATGAAAAACCCCTTACGAAAACTCGGCAACCTAACATCCCCACTTAAAACGTCCAGAAATGGATTGATGAGATAATATGGGATCTCTCATCATATTAAAATAAAATTTACAGAAATAGGAATAATGAATAAGATCCCCCAACATAATGAATAGGAACTTAAAATAAGTGACATAAAGTAGAGTACATAAAAAAAGATAGAGGTTGGATCTCTTACGAAAATTCGGCAGCCTAACGGTGCCAATCAAAACATCCAAATGGATTGATGAGATAAAATAGGGACTCTAATTATATGAACATAAAAATTACAGTATTTTTAATATAAAATAACTTCCAAATAATATTAAATATTCTCTTAAAAGGAATGACATAAAAGAGTGTACTTAAACAGAAAGAGTGGGGTAGGATCCCTTAAGAAAATTTGGTAGCCTAACGACGCCACTTAAAAATTCTAAAAAAATAATTTATGAGAGTAAGTGGGGGTATATCATCATATAAAAATACAAATTACAGTATGGTTAATATAAAATAACATCCTCCAACATAAGAACATGGAGCCTAAATGAAATGACATAAAAGAGGGTACTTGAAAAGAAAGCAAGAGGTCGGATCCCTTACCTCAAGTCTGACTTGTCTTGTTCGTTTCTGTATATTCTTGAATAATAAATTTTGGTAAATTTATAATTACTTAAGTTACTCCTTTAAATATTATTATTCATTTCATATCACACATTATAATGTTATAAAAATTGGTTAATAATGTGAGTTCATATCAGACGCTTTTGTCGATGTTTGGTACATGTGTCAAAAATGAACTAGTTTGAAAATGATTTTCCATGTAGTTATAATTAAATCATCTCCAGAATAGTATTAATGATTAAAATATCTTATATATGCAGTAAATATTCATTTTATACTATTCCATAACTTTTGGAGGTAAGAAGAAATTAAATGCACCGTTCATGGAGACGGTAGGTCGTACGTACGCATGAATGCTACTTTAATTTCTTTGACATATTAATGGAATTAAAAATAATTGCGATATATATATATATATATTATAATTAAATTATAATATATATTTTATATAGGTCACATAAGTTCATTAATTTTATTTTTTATACATTCCATGTATTGCATGAACGAGTCACGTCACTTGAGGGGGCGGTAGTCCACACTTTTTCGAATTAAATTATCGCATTTGGACAACCTGAAAATCATAAAGGAATGTTTTAAATATAAAACTCTGAAGCATATAGAAAACATAAATACCATATATATCATATATAAAATATAGTGACATCATAATGGACACCATGAAAGGTGTTAATAGAAGATTGAACAATCATCGTTTCGTGAGGCAGAAATTCACCATCTACCGAAACAATATGTTTTTTAACCATTAGATGAAGGTGTGTGTAAGTGTAGATCGAATAATTCACATATAAAAATCCTAGTATATTGAAGATACTATTTTTTTCAAAATAATGGAATAAAGAGAGTTTAGAGGGTTGTAGAAGCAAAATAAAACAAAAGAACACAAGGGAAGACATTACCATTAAATCGGGTAACTCTTTTTGATTTGAGCTCAAAGACTTCCATGGAAAGGATTATGCCCAAAGGTGAGGCTTCAATGATGAATAGAGGTATTCGGAGAGTAGAAATGGGCAGGGGTTGGCCGAGCAAAAGGTTTGAGAGGTGTGGGTACCGAGGTAGAGGTGGGGAAATTTTATAAGAGGAGAGGAGGGGCACTCTTGGAACGTCAAAAAAAGTTACATTATTTTCAAATGAGTTTCGGATTTTAAAGGTCCCACATTGAAATATTTAGAGGATAAGGTGATAAGGGTTCGAAATCCACCCATCCAATAGGTTTTTGACATGTTTAGGTATTAAATTTTACATTATCTTTTCATTTTATTAAAATCGTTAAATAATGAGGTAATCGCTGCATCATCATTATGTAATAAATAATATCATTTAATTAATGTTTAAAAATTATAAAAAACTAATATGATGTAAGAAATATTTTTATCTTTCCAGTGATTTTTTATAGTAATAAATATGACTTTTATAACCCCCTGTAAAAATTGTTTTAGTAAAACAATATATGTTTGTGTCATTTTTACATTTACTTTAAATAAAAGGCATTAATGTCATTATCTTACCCAAGTTTCTCTATGGGGTCCCAAATATAGACCCATGGGTTCTCTGGGTCGGACATGACTCATCCAATAGGGTTAGGACAAGTGTCAAGATATTTTCATTTTATTATAATTTCATTTTTACCTTAAATCACACTAATTACCTTTAATAACGATTAATAAAACTAAAAAACTACTATTCACCAAACATTATTTTAATCTCATTGAACCAAATTTTACTTCCTAATGACAGCAATGTATGTTGGATTTTTGAAAATCAAATCACAGAAGTGGTAAAGTTTCATTTAAATGAAAAATCATTTTCTTTAACTACCACTTAGTGGTTTCACTATTCATCAAAAATTGATATTTTTAGAAAAATACCAAACATTCACCCTAAGATATATTTGATATTCAAAATTACAAAATTATGTCTATTTTAAAAAATTCAAAACATATAAGTTGCATTAATTAATTTAATAATTAATTCCCACTGCCAAAACAAATAGTGTGTTTTTAAGAAACAATATCTATTAAAAGATTGACACTAGTTTAAGTCCAATTTCAAAGTAAAATTAATTTCAATGATGACCATTGGATTAAATGGTAAAAATATATTCTAAATACACATTAATATCAATTAAAAATATAATATATCCATATAAATAAATCATATTAAAAGGAGGTTTTGAATTAAAATGCAATATTTTCACTTAAAAATGATCTTTATCGGAAAAATAACAAAAATTTACACAAAGTAAATTTTGATGTCTAGATTATAAAGAAGGATTTTATTTTGTCAAATACAACATATAAAATTTTCAAAATTATATTTAAATAGGGTTCTCCATCAAAAGGTTGTTAATCGACCTTTTAAAGAATATTTCAAGATTTATGCTTTAAATTGGATTCATTTTCATTTCACGCCTCTAACATTTATTTGATAAAAGTAAAAATATTTGACAAACAAATATAATAATTTTGTTGTTAGTTCCATTATTTCCCACCATTACAATGGCTAGGAATTAACTACCATTTTTTATAATAATATTTTATTATTAGAGTGCGGCGTAAGATTTCAAAGGAACTCGTTGTCGTGTATTTGGTACGCCATCGAGCATAGCGTTCCCTTTAAAGTAATGTTAAAATTTTATTCACAAATATTGATAAACATTAGAATGTAATATTATTTATTTACCTGGGATGTTACAGATATGGATTCGACAAGTATCCTTTATGATTTAGGATTTGTGTGCTTTATTCATAAATCTTATGATTTTAATAAGGTATGTTATGATTGAAAAATTTGGTTTCATATATTTGTATTTATTGATGGGCTAATGTTTTCCTTCCTTATTTTATAACCCTTAATGAGATTTTTATGCTCATCCCAGGTTTTTGAAATGCTTTCAACAAGACTTATATATGAATAGGGTCAAGGATGGGATCATGGAAAAGTCATGCCATCTAAAACATGAAACTAGACATGTTTCTTTTTAAGCGTTTTTATTTTATGAAAAAAATGGATACTGAGAAGTAGTTTCTACTTGTAATATTAAAGTTGTAATGTAATAGTTATGTCCTAATTCTCTAAAAGTCTAAATCTGATATGATCTTCAATGTGAATTATTTATTTCATTCAATATTATGGAATGTTTAAGGTCGGGTCCTTATAATTGGTATCAAAGTATGGTTTAGAAAACATTAAGGATTAGGAGTTTTCGTTAGACATATGGTTAGTCCCTATCTAATATTTCAGTTAAATCATTGTTTTTTAAATTTTTTAGATCAGGTAAAGTCAGTTACAAATAGAAGGAAGAGGATCTCAAATGACATTCCTACCTCTTCCTGATAACATGATGGCAATAATTATTGAAAAGTCATGTTCAGATGATTGTGAAACTTTTTCAAGCATACAACTCACTTATAAGCAGTGGTTTGAGATATGAAACACCTCCACTATAGCTCATTATCATCGTGGATCATGGGTTGTATTTTGAAAAATCCTTTTTTACAATATTATCATATTATCAAGAAAGGTAAATATTATCAAGGAATTTTAAAAAAATTTACCTTATCACAAGATTTTGAAGAATATTATGATTTTAAAAAAGATGATGAAGAAGGAGACCCTTTCACAACTTAGTTAGATTTGATTTTAAAATATAGTCTCTCAGCACATACTTATGGTATTTTCAAAGGATAGTTAATTGAATGTTTCAACTCAAATTCGGTTCGACTGTTATATAGAAATCATGTGTTATCAGATGTATTGAAATTATATGTCATACATGATTATTTTAAAAATCTATTTTCTTTGAACAACCCTTTGACCCATGTTCTACATGGTGTATTTTGATGGAGGAAGCTAATGATTTTGAAGGATCTCTAAATCATTTTTGCAATGGATGGACCACCTACCTATGTGAACAAGATGACGATGAAACCAAATGGACACCGTGATCAGCGTATGATGTTCTTCATTTTGGGTATTATTTATTTTATTATATGGTCTTGAAATAAGATTTCAAGAATTAAGATGTTAAGATAATAATGAATTTGGATAAAAATGAGAGGTATAAGGAAAACGTTGAGGTTAAAATATGTTAGGGTTATTTTTGAGTTTTATAAAAAGGAAAACATGTGGGATAGGTGACAACCCATCGTATCCGGCAAGGCTGGCAGAATCTAACCCACAACCGAAGGGCAATAAGGGAGCATTTCCTACCACTAGCCTACATGAAGTACCTAGTTAGTTTGACTTATTATTATTATAGTAAAATGATTTCATAGAATAAGAATAAGTTGATTTTTAGAACTTATGTTTTATCAAATGGATATACTTTGTATTGAAAAATAATTTAGTGATTATGTGATAAAGGTTTTTGTGGAAGACGTTCTCCCTTTTGAGAAAACACTATATGCCTAAGGATGATTAAATACTATGGGATTTCAATTGTGGAATAATGGTTGAAATTTTAGTTTGGAAGGATCTATGTTTTTATTATGGACACCTGATGATTTTATTTATTTATGAAAATGATTAACCTATCATGAAGAATATGTGATTAGGTTAATTAATTTTCAATATGAGACTTTATGAGTAATTGGTGTTACTTGGAGAAAAATTTTACGATGTATCTTTGAAGTTTATGTAATTAAATCCTTATGAGATTTGGGTTAAAATCAAATTTTGGATTACTTTTGATGAATTTTAGGGAAAATTGTTTATTGAATAGTCTTTCTTGATCTTTGGGTTTTGTTAAGACAAATTTTAGAGATTAAGAGTAGTTTCTATTTATGTAAAATTTTATCCTTTTTGAGGATTATCTGATCATGTACTAAATGTTTTATTTTTAGTTAATATCTAAAGACATGGGAAATATATATTTCATCTTTTTTTGATTATGTGATTCTCTCAAAGTCGATTATAGGATTATTATTGTAAAAAAATTCATCCTAAATACTCATTGTTTGGAAAAAATATGAGTTTCTGTTAGAAGTATAGTAAAAGATGAATGTCTACATGACAAGTAAGTATATTTCCATATGTTTTTGGTTAAGCTGATAAATAAATTCCTCAATGATAAGTAATATTAAACAAAAACCTTTACCGTTAACTTTTCTTAATGGGTAATCAAATAATATTTAACCCATAACAAGTTTGTGATTTTCTGGTGGTTGACTTTCTCCTAATCATTTTTCTATCACTCTCCATCAAAACATGATGGTTTGTTTTCTCCTCCATATCTATGTTTTCATGGAATCCTGTTATCTATTGTCTCGGGTAACCTTTTTACTTCTCTTCCTTTATGTTAAAGTGATTGTTTTATTGACTCTTTTTTTCTATGTGGGGTTTTCAATGAAGTTCCTGAGCACAATTTTAAAATTGTGAGGAAGGAATTTCCAAAAGGAGGGAAGGATGTAACATTCCAGGTAAATGAAGAATAATACATATTTAATATTTATTAATATTTTTGAATTAAATATTAATTTTACTTTAAAAGGGTTTCTATGTTCGATAGCGTTCCCGATACGCACCACCAAGTTTCTTTGAAATCTCACGTAGCACACTAATAATATAATATTATTATATTAAATGATAGTCAACTCCTAACCATTGTATTGGCAGGAATGAACAAAATGAAATACAATATTATTATACATGTTTGTTAAATTTATTTACATTATCCAATAAAAAATTAGAGGCTTAAAATGTGAATGAATCTAATTTTAAGCATAATTTACATTAAAAGGTCGATTTAGAACCTTTTAATGGAGAAAATTTTTTAAATCTAGTTTTGGTCACATTAATACATTATATATTACCAAATAAAATCCTTATTTATAATGGGTACATCATTATATACTTTTTGAAAATTTTTGAAATTTTTCAGATAATGTTAATTTTTAATGAATAGTGAAAAATATTGTATTTTAATTCAATGGTGAATTTTAATCTAATATATTTATATGGTTAGATTATATTTTTATTTGGTTTTACTATAAAATTAAAATATATTTTTCCCATTTAATCTAATGTTGGTCATTGGAATTAATTTCACTTTGAAATTTGACATAAACAAGTATCAATCTTTTGATAGTTATTGTTTTTTAAAAACGCGATATTTCTTTTTATAACAGTAATTAATTTTAAAATTATTTAATTCCACTTACATGTTTTGAATTTGGAAAAATATTCATCATTTTTGAATTCAGTATATAAAATATAGCTTAGCCTGAATTTTCGGTATTTTTCTGAAAAACATCAATTTTTATGAATAGTGAAACCACTTAGTGGTAGTTAAAAAAACTGACATTTTCATTTAAATGAAATTTTACTACTTCTGTGAATCGAATTTAGAAAATATGACATTCATGGTTTTTATAAAGAATAAAAATTTGGTTCATTATGATGAAAATAATTTTTGGCGAATAGTTATTTTTGACTTTTATATATCGCGGTTAAATGTAAATAGGGTAATTCCAGTTTAAAAGAATATTATAATAAATCAAAATTATATTATAACATTTCCAAACCTTATTTTTGGAGTCATTAACGACCTTGTTCATCTTTGGATTGATTTTGGTACCCCATTGAGCCAATTGGGTGTGATAATGACAATATCGATTAATTAATATAATGTAAAGATAAAATTGACATTAACAAAAATCTTTTAGTAATTAATTTTTATATGGTGTTATATAAGTCACATTGTTGACTATAAATATTAATTGGAAATATAAAAATATTTACTACATCTTGGTAATTTTTTAATAATTTTTATACATCAAATAAATTAAATTATTTATGGCACAATAATGATGCAGTATTTACCTCATTAATAAATGATTTAAATAAATAAGATTATAATGATTAAAATATTATCCAAAACATGTCCAATTATGATTGGATGATTTTATTTAGACCATGAGACATCTTATATTTATCTTAAATTATTTTTGGACCATTTGAAACCGAATATCATTATATAATAAAATAATATTTTCACACATTCCTAAAGAGCCCCTCCTCTCCCATATAAAAGGAGACCATTTATATCCAATTAAACACACCTCTAAAGCCATTTGGACCGTCCAAACTCTGCCCAATTAATCTCCCTACATACCTCTCCTCCCATTACAATAATTACCTTATCCATAAGGCACTTCAAGAAGTCCTTTTGTCCAAACCAAAGAGAGATACCCAAATTAAAGGTAACTGTTTCTCTAAAATTGTTTTGTTTTATTTTACATCTCTAACCCCTAAACACTTTTAATTCCATTATTCTGTAACAAAAATAGTATCCTAAATATACTAGTATTTTTTTATTAGAAGTATTCAAACTACACTTACACACACCTCCATCTAATGGATGAAGAACATAAAGTTTCTATGGATGAAAAACTAACACCTCACAGAACGATGATTGTTCAAATTTCTCCAATCGCCTCTCATAGTGGCCATTATGATGGCACTGTATTTATATATGATATATATTATGTTTATGTTTTCTTTATTCTTATGTACTTTCCATTTATAGCACGCCTTTATGGTTTCCATAGTGGTTAAAAACTATAATCTCATTTGAGGAAGCGCAGACTACCCCCCTCAAAGTGATGTGACTCGTTAATGCCTTATGTGGGATCTATAAAGGGTAGAGTTATTGATATTATATATGATATTATATTTGAATTATAATATAACTATGTATAATTATGTTTTAATTCCATTAAAATATGAAAAATAAATGAAATTAGCGTTCATGCGTATGTACGGCTTACCATCTCCCTGAATGGTGCATTCCATTTCTTACCTCTAAAAGTTATTTACTATTATAAATACATGAATATATTCGATATATATTATATATATGATTTATAAATCATGGATATAATTCTGGATATAATGAACCTTTTACCGCATTAACAATATGTAATTATAAGAAGTCCATTTTTGACTTAAGTACCATATATCGACAAAACAAACATTATTAACTTAAATGATTACATAATGTTTATAACATGGTAATAAGTGATATAAAAGGAATAATAAACATGAAAAAGTTCTTAAGAAATTAGAAATTAACTTTAGTTTATTATTATGGAGATTAAAGAACGATCAAGTCTAGTCGAATACGAGGTAAGGGATTTTCTTATCTCACTTTCAATTCTGTGAGATTTCCATTGTTCGCCACTAATTTATTGAATGTGGTGTATTGTGTACTTCCAATTGATATATATTATAATTATTAACTTTATATTCATTTCATTCAGGGAATAATTTGGTGGTTATTAACTTTTTGTCATAAGACTCAGTTCATTACAATGTGCTAAAGGGTTTCATCTCACTTTTTATTCCATTGAGATTCATGCTATATATGCCTCTATTTCCTTTTCTGTGGTGTATGTACTGACAATTATTGTACTCATTGTGTAATATAATTTACATTATAAGTATTTACATATTCATTTTATGGCCCTTCATTAATGTGGTGTATGTTTTGTATGTTACCAAATCAGTAAGGGAACCTTTCACCCTCTTTTTTAAGATTTATTTTCGATATGTATTTTAATATTCATCTTATTATGTTGGGATATGTTCTTCAATATAACTATTGATGTAAAAATTATGTCCAAGTGTTTAGGTACACTTTTTATCTCATCAACTCATTTTCTTAATTTTAATGATATGTCGTTAGGTTGTCAAATCATTACAAGGGAACTTCATAACCCAGTTTCAATTCTTTGAGTTAAACTTGTACTTCTTGAATATGTCATCCTATGAATATATGTGAATGTACTATGATTGTTTTACAATTAATATACACATATATTGGGTGTATTTATATTTTTCACACATAAATATTTGAATGATTTATCCTTAATTTAATGATACCATCTTTATAAAGGATTTCATTTCAATATACATTTCCATTGTGACTTCATTGTTGTTATGAACCAATTCAGTCTTATATGGTGTATATACTATACTTTGACATATTATATCATGAATCCCCTTATTATCATGATATTATAAAGTTATTATTAAATTTTATTCCACAATTATTTCTATTAAAGTGTCTCTCTTTTTGTTAAACAACACTTTTACTAAAATATTGTTTTAAATGTTTTAAAGATTAATTCATCTAAATATTTCTCATTAATGTCCATGATTCCAAAATGGGTTTTATGATTTATTTATATGGACATTTTTGTTTTCAAATGATAATTCAATTAAAATCTAAAAAGTGGTATGTGGAACTTTGATTCAAAAATATCTTTTTAAATGGTTTTGAAAAGGATTTGATAAAAAATCCTTTATTTCAATATCATGATTTGATATAATTGAATGTGAAAATGTTATCCTTCATTTATAAATGTGTTATGGTTATTTGGAATTGTTTACATATATAGGTGGTTCAGTGATAATCCTAAGGTGGGTGAGCCCAAGATAGATCTCTAATGCATTGGGTAACATGACTGAGGTAAACATGATGTTTCTCCTATGAGATTTAGGGAATATACTTTGATGGGTATTCCAAGTGCAACTCCCTATATATCTGTGATAGCTACAATGTATGTTTGATATAGAATCCATAAGTAACCTTTATGATTTATGATTTGTGTGTTTTATTCATAAATCTTATGATTTCATAAGGTATGTTATGATTGAAAAGTATGGTTTCATTGATTTGTATTTATTGATGGGATAATGTTTTCCATCCTTTTTTTATAACCCTTAATGATCTCTTTTTGCTCATCCCAGGTTTTTGAAATGCTTTCCACAGGACTTATAGATGAATAGGGTCAATGGTGGGATCATGGAAAAGTCATGCTATCTAAAACATGGAACTAGAAAGGTTTCTTTTTAAGAGTTTTTATTTTATGATAAAAATGTATACGAAGTAGTAGTACCTAATTATAATATTCAAGTTGTAATGTTCTAGTTATGAACTAATTATCTAAAACTCTAAACCGAAAAATATCCACAATTTGATTTATTCATTTAATTCAATATTATGTAATGTTTAAGGTCGTGACCTTATATATAGTGGACAGATAATGATATATAATCATTTAAATATTAGTTATGAAATTGATGTCGATGCCATCTCGATGAAAATAGTCCATTACTGAATGTAGTTAGTCTTTAATTCTACCCATGTCAATCTCATGATATATAAACATTTACCAAATTAGTTGGATGAAGATATATGTCTTATTCATCACATAGTGAAATTATAGAGACATGTGCCACAAAATAATAAACAGAAATATTGTAACCCAAAAATTGAAATGGTATCATAATGATGTAATCATATAATATCCCAAAGAAAATTATACAGGTTTCATAATAATTCCATCATAAGGATAACACATATAACAATAGTGATTTAAAAATCTTATATCTTGTGAATGATAAATTAGTTTTATACGATTCATTCTATCAAAATATAAACCATTGAATATGTAATATTAATGGAACCTTTGAATTATTTCCATGATGTATATGATTATCATGAAATCATTTCATCATATAAAAGAAATAACATGGAAGGATATTTTGAAAACATTTATTATAGAAAAATATAATTTATTATTTGAAAAATGTTCATTAACATCTAAACGATTTTGAAAACCATTTTCTTTTAAAATAACTTGAAAACATAAAAATAGCGAAAAATTAATTTTTTTAAAACTTCTTCCTTGAAAATTTCTAAAATAAGATTTAATTTTAGAAAAAAAATAATTATTTTCCTTGAAAATAAATAAAATAATCATCACTATATCCTAAAGATTTCTTTTATGAAAGAAATTAGAAAACATATAAATATATCCTGAAAATTATTTCAAAACCTTTTAACTTGAAAATATTTAAAAGTATATTGAATTTTTTTTGAAAATATTTCTTTGAAAATACATTAAAAACATATAATAAAATATTGGAAATTCTTTGATAAAATTTTACATGAATACATATGAATGAATAATTGATTTTACTTAAATAATTTTAATTTAAAATACATTGGAATAATATAAATAATGATTTAAAACGCAAAATAAATTCTTCTTGTACAAAAAAATGATAGAAAAATACATTGCTCAAAAAGTCATTAGATGATTCAATAGAATAATTTGATAAAATAAAAAGAGAGTAAAAATGTATTTTACATATTTTTGGAGAAAGATGTAAAATATTATTTGATACCCTTTTTATAAAACATCATTTTTATTGAAGATATATTTTATACTAATGTGACAAAAAGGCTATGATTTATTAAAAACAGATTATTAAGTATCTTATATAAATAAATCTCAAATAAATTGTACCGATATATGAATAAATCATTTATAAACTAAGAATAATTAAATTATACAGTTTTATTTATACATTTATCATAATATTTCAAAAAAGGAAGCCTACACATAAATAATAATGAAACGCGACCAGATTGTTTCATTAAAACCTTATCACTTGGTAACATGGGATCATTATTTTCAGGTAAGAAAATGAAATTACATGAGGCATAATATACTATGGAAATCAGGTTATTCATTATATATCTTGTAAAATAGAATTATATACACCGCAAAATGTATTCACGTGCAAAACAAAACACGAGTTTTAAAGAATTGAAATTGAGAGAAAACTATTTCACATATTTGATAATTTTTAAACATAAACCCCAGGTAATAAATACCAAAAATTTTACATTTTAATAATGATATATTTGTGTATAAAATAAGTAATATATATTCATGAAAATTAAATACACCTCACAAAAGTAATGAGTGGCTAACATAGGATGTATCTCTTAGAAATAAATGTTAGTTGAAATCCTCAATCCTTGTATTTTGATTCTCTTCGTACTCATTAAAAAACTTGTATAATAAATATAAACATTCTAAAATAATTTTTCTGAAACATATAATTATATATAATACCATATATGGGTTTATCACATCATTATATTACCCCCGTTTTAACAATCCAATTTTAAGATACAAGGTTGGGGGATTTCAACTAACATTTATCTTGGGATATTATACTTCATATAATGATTTACAAAAGAAAATCCATGAAATAAATATCACTTATATATATATATGGTATATTTTTATTTTAAAAGGATATTGGATATAGATGTGTGAAACAAGAAACACCCTTCATGGTGACGGTATGTTGTGCGTACGCATTAGTGCTACTTTTATTTAATTATCGTGTTGATAGAATGAAAGTAAGAGACATATACGTATACATATATGCTTATATATCATTATTAAATTATATTTATTATATCATATTTTAATTATATATTTAATAATACCTTCCTTAATACAATACATGTAGTGTATGAAAGAATCATATCATTTTGAGGGGTGGTAGTCCACACATCCTCAAATGATATTATCATATTAACACCAAATGGAAATTAAAAATTGATATGAATTTTTAAAATGAATATAGAAGGGTAAATAAATAAATTAATAATATATTATAAATAATTTTATAAATTGATATTTCATAATTATTTACACAATGATAGGAATAATGGAAAATAGAATACTCATCGTTTAGTGAGGCTACATTTTGTCACACACATAAACAGTTTGTTTGTTACCCATTATATCGAAGGGTTTGTAAGTGTACATAAAAAACATGAAATTAATACATAAAAGTATACTTATTATACTTCTGTTTTTTAAATGAGCATAATAATGATATTTGAGTGGGAGGATTAATAAATTAAATGAAAAGAGCATGAGAGAAGATGTTACCTCCAAATCAGGTAACTATTTTTTGTTTGTTCGAGAAGGATTCCTTGGATTTCCATAACACCAATGGAAGGAATATAAGAAGAAGATATGATTTATGGGATGTTTATTGGGATTATATTTGATGAGAATTATAGGGATTATATATCTGATGAAGTGGGAGAGCTGGTGGCTATTTATAATGATGGAAAATGAAACACTTAAAAAATTTGAAAACAATTTTGGAGAACACATGTTCTATCCTAAAAAATATTCATACAAAACCAACATAAATCAGGAAGGGATGGTTTTTGGCCTATATATGTACATAAATGGGGTTTTAGTCACGTTTTTAGGTCATTTACCCACTATATTGTGGTTTTGTCCCTAATTTAGTATAATTTGACCTTAATTATTGCGAGTAATTTTAATCACTTTTACTAATCCTTTTGGGGATTTTTTTGAACTTATTATACTATAAACATTATATTTAGAAAAATTATTTATATTATTTTTTTAAAATTATATTCACAGAAGTATAAAAATTATGATTTTTTATAATCTTGTAAATGGGCTGAAATTTTTGGGTTTTATGGTAGAAAAAAGATTATTAAAATTTTAATTTCAATTTCTCAGTAAAATTGAATCTAATGAACTAAATTGTATTAAAATATGTATACAATGTCTAATTTTATCTTAAATAAAATTTAAAACATAATTTAACATTAATAATTATTTAAATTAAATGTCTTTTTAGTTACATTAATTTATTTTTCAATATTAAGAGAAAATTAATGTTTCTCAAAAAAATCATAAAACCTCACCCTAATATAATTTTGATATTATAATTTTTTTAAAAAATTAGTTTATTTTTTAATATTAAATTTATAAATGTTTCTAAAAATAACTCTATTGTTTAACGTGGTTCATTCAAGAAACTTTATTTTTAATCATAAAAACGACTTACCAAAAATTATATATCACATTATCAATATGTTTTATTTCTATAAATACATTATAAAAATTAGTTTAAAATATTATATTAATATTCATATCACTAATTTTATCATCTATGTTATAATTATATAATTTTCAAAAATTATAATAAAATGATGCTTCTTAAAAACTCAGTTTTGCATGTAACGTACGACAAGTTTGAGTTGTAGGTAGTGCAATCCACGTCGGTATTTTGTGTAGCACAAGCCTAGTTGAAATTTAATGTAGCACAATCCAATTTTTTTGTGTGAAAGGAATTTTTGTCTTAGTTTTTTAATATATATATATATATAACAATTTATAATGTCACATGAAATCAAAAATGTCAAAAAGAAAAATTAATTAAAAAAATACACAAATTCTCGGGGTGTTACAATAACCCATAATGAGTTAAAATAACAATTTCTACCTCATTTAAAACCTTTTCTATGTGAATATATACTTGTAACTTTTATTATTAGTATATATTTAACACTTAAACCATATAAATTTTATCACAATATTTTTAAATCATAATCCACATAATCTAGATCTATATCATATGTAGGATAACATAACTCCTAAATTTTTATTTGGATGTAATAAAAACAAATTTATAACTAATTAAACATTACAATATAACCATTTACTTAAAATTTATAATAACTATAAATAAACAATTCACCATTTCATAGTGGAAGGGCCATAATTATAGAATTCACCAATCTTATTTTTAGTTCATAGAAAAGACAATATCACTCATTATTCCAGTTTAATTTAACACTATCTGGGGTTAAAATAATCACAATATTTTTAGTTTCTACAAATAGCCATCACTCAATTTTATAGATAATAATAATCATAGTCTTTGATATAACTTTTTCCTTCACATTCTACATATGATACCCTGGAAAAAATTAGCTTATAAAAAATATTATCCTCTCTATTATGTATCAAATATATCATTGATATGAGATGAAGGTTACATGTTCTTAATAGTGATATTATTCAAGGCTATACATTCAATTCAATGTCTCATTTAAACAATTTTTTATTTTAAAAAATATATATGTTTACCCCATGGTGATATTCAATTCCAAATAATTAATTTATCCAAATCATTTACGACTAATATTAAAATTTCAAATGAACTGCTTGAGCCATTCAATACTGTGGTTTTGAAATAGGGTTATAATTTCTAATGAAAACAAATGTAAACTAAAACTCATGAATAAGAATTTAAACAAAAAATAATCAAAAAAAATCTATATATTCGTTCACTTATAGAACATCACTAATTTAAAGAATCTCATTCATTTCAACAATATGATATAGGTAACATTCATATAGAGTCTAATATATTTTTTATCATCACATTATTTTATAAATGTTTTGAAATACAATAATATAAATTTCTTGGTTTTTTAATCTATCAAATAACGATAAACTGAAATAAAATCCACATTACGAATAACATCAAACTCTATGATGGATGGTTCAAAAATATTAATTGGAAATAACATCACATTGATAACAATAGAAACATATACCTAATGTTTTTGTTATAATACAACATATTTATGTTTTTACTAAAAATTATCTCTTATTTTATTGAAGATATATTATGATTTCCACTGATTTTTTAAGTGAATGAATGTAATGAAATAGTGTCAAAGAAGGCATTTTAATAATTAAAATAAACATCTAACAAAATTATCACCACTTAATTATATAAATAAACATTAAATGAAGTAGTATAAAATTATATATAAACACCTTTCTTTTATTCATATCGATGATTTCCACCATGAGTAACAAACATCATACACATATTAGCAAAATGACCAATTTTGGGGAAACAAATATATACCACTATTGGTTAGTTACATATTACCGTCTTCCATGAATGGTTAGATATATTTATTTAGTAAAGAGACCAATAAATAAATTACCATATGAGTAAGGCTTTAAATATCCAATCTATATTTTCATGAAATATTTTTTACCACAAATTGAACGTATTGAGAGATTACCTCATATTTTTTTAAATGCTTCTCAATTTTTTCCGCATTGAATTATACTTTCAAATCTAATATTGAAAAACATACATGTCAACATAATCCATCTCAATTTCCAAGAAAAAACTAACAATATTTTCAAACCATTTAAATTCTCATGAAGTCAAATATCATCAAAAACATGTTTTGTGTCTTGGTTAAATTCTATAAATTTTATTATCACGGTTCCAAATAATATTTAGTCAATTTCGGACCAATCGTGATACAAAATTCATATAAGGATGAATAATCATATTATTTTTATTTCAATTCAATGATTTTTTCTCTATTTTATATTAATAAATTTTTTCTATGTATTTCTCCGGAAAACTTTTATAAAATTCCTCACATTCTATGGAATCAATAACATTTTTCTCTCCTATAATCATAAAGAAAAATGATCATCGATCAAATTGACCTTAACAATGAAATATGGATATAGATTCCTTTTAATGTTATGAAGACCCCATGAATTTCAATATATTTTCCAAATAAATGATCTACTATTCAACTACCACATGATCTAAATATCCCCGAAAATATGGAGTATAATTCCTCATAATATTCACAACTATCGACATACATATTTCTAGTAAATATGTTTTAGACACTACATGGATGCCACCACTATTTATATGATATATCAACTGATATATCAGTAATGGAAATTTCTCTGTAAAAATTCACACCATTTTTAAATGCTAAATTGGAATGATATTTTCATTTTGATACCTTAATACTTCATCTTCAATGGTTCCTATATGAACAAATATATTAATAGACATATATTATATGAAGAAACGTAATTGTAATCAAAATCAATATCATTAAAAATAGTAATAATATAGATTCTCACATGTGCATTCCAATAACATTATGTTGACCTATGATATTTTCTAAACCATTTCAATAATACTAATTATAAGAAATAATTCTGAAAGAATATCATATTATTTATTTTTAGTCAATAGTTTTCTTCCATATAATCAAGGTTGTTAATTATTTGAAATTTTATAGATTTAGATCATAACTATTACATAAAAAACACAGATATTACAAATTTGACACATCTAATTAGTTTATATTCTCCCCAATATATAAAAAATTAAAAAATAAAGACATGTTTTTTTATAAATATAGATAATTTTTCATATTGACCTCTACTTGGTCGCTACTCATATTTATTACCGTATAAAAATAATTTTCAAACATGGGATATGAAATTAAATATTAATTATGGAATAAAATATGGAAAAATGTTAATATATTGAAAACATGAAAACACATTAAATTTTTCCCTTTTCTATAATATTCAATCATTTTATGAAATAAATCATATCAACTTGAATAACCCAAACACTTTTCCCATATAAAACTTTTAAACCACATAATATGTAAAAAAGGTAAATACTATTAGGATTATATGAGAATTATATATGTAACACATTTTAGACTCGTGATAGAAATAAATATATCCATGTAAAATCAATTGGATAAATATCCTTAATTAAATCACTCCTTATATCCATTGAAAAAAAGAAGAATAACCGAATGTTTAAGAGTTATATAAAAGAGCCCACCTATCAAATAAGTTTTATCATTGTCACACACTTCAATAAGATGTATCAAGATCACCTATCATATGAGTCACATTAGGATAATAAACTCATAAATGTTATTTCAGTATCACCGAATATTCATATAAAATTCACAATTTATATGTCAAAAACAAATCTTCTTTCACTTTTCCTCATAATCCATTGAAAAAATATGTTAAATTAATATATAAAAAATTTATTGATATTCAAAAACAAATTCAATTTAAAAACCTATTTTAAAAAATAATGTACTCTAAAAAATGAAAAATTTTATTCTTCATTGAAAAAAACATGAAAACTTGTGAATGAATATAAACATGAAATAATGGTTACAGTAGCGGGATGATCCATTGATGTTGTATATTTTAAAATATAAATTTTTTTTTCTTGTGTTAATTAATGTAAACACATTCTGAAAAAATATTCCATCTGAAAACATTTGAAATAAAATAAAATGATACATACAATTTCCACTATAGATAATAAATTTATATATAAATATATTCATTATATAATTTAAAGATTATGTACAAGGATAAAAAAAATTTAGGAAATAATTCTCTAAGATACTTAAAATGATGATTTAATATAATTTATACATTACCTAGATTTTTAATCCAAACCTAAGATCCATTTTTTAGTAATTGGTAAAATTATGATAAATTTATAATATATTGGAACCGATTTTCTACTTTGTTTAAAATTTTATTTAATTTAGATCTATGTTATATTCAATGACTTTAACTATTTTCACAGAATTTTTTGGTGAAATTTTGTTCATATTTCCTAAAATAATTTAGTATGATGAGTATGGTGAAAGTGGACATTACTTCATTTTATCTTAAATAATAACAATTATATAATTATAATTTTCATACAGAATGTACTTTTCCAACTATACATGAAAGATAACTATAAAAAATAAAAAACATTAC
Source organism: Viscum album (assembly GCA_963277665.1). Classification (NCBI taxonomy): domain Eukaryota; kingdom Viridiplantae; phylum Streptophyta; class Magnoliopsida; order Santalales; family Viscaceae; genus Viscum; species Viscum album. The sequence continues at coordinate 2,099,727,068 of OY728140.1, read as the reverse complement.
AACCATGGAGATATTAAGTTGTATATAATCTTGATTAAGGCTTCCATTATTCAATGATTATAATTGTAGGAATGAGGGTATTATTTTATCACTAAATCATTATTATTATACGATAAATATCATTTTACATCATTAAGTAAATTAATAGATTGTAAATGTGGCTTTTTTATGAAAAATTAATCACATTACTTTGTAGAGGTGGTAGTCTATACATAATAATGATTGATGTAAACATTTTTCAATGAATTTAAAGGCTTGAAATTTGATGATATATTATTTATAAAAATTTATAACCTTTCATGAGTATCATATGTATAAATTAACATTATTATTATAACTAGTCATAAGTGGTTGTTGTGGAAAATAATTTACAATAGTTCATGAGTTGGTAGTATGTTGTACACACCACAAATGTTTTCATTACCCAATTTATAGAGTATTATATTTTTATAGGTTATTAAATTAAAAATAATAATATCCTAGTATATAAAAGATATTGATTTTATTATATTATCATTCTTGGGGATGATTTGGAAGTGGTATTAGAAGAAATTAAAAGAAAATTATTGGTTAAAAACTATAACACTACTTAATAAACAAAAACCATAGGTTTGTACATAATTCCAAATAAGGTAGCATTGTTGGTCAATATGTAGATTATTTGACTAGTGGAGGGATATAATGATGGTTTTGGGAATATTTTATTCTTAAGAAAAAGTATTTTTTACTTTTAGGGAATTGAGTGTATGATTTTTCATTTTATATTAGATGGAATGGGAACTTTTGGAAGTACATATTGTATTACATTAATAGAAGTTAAACTTCCTTGAAATATAGATCCAAAATCATATAATTAAAAGAAATGATTTTTTTTGACTGAAAAAATATCATCTAGTAAATTTTTGACAAGTTTATATAAATTTTTTCCATTATAATTTTTTAATCAGTGTTATAAATTTTTATACATTACCATGGTATTAATATTTTTAAGATCTTAGGGGTCATTAATGTTACTTTAAATGGGAAATTTTCCCACAATTATATTTTTCTTAAATTATAATGAAATATTCCATTCTCTTGTTTTTTAAATGGTTTTTTATGAATATTAAAACAATTAATAAAATATTATTTGTTACAAAATATTATCAATGTCATATTTGGAAACATTAATTTTGTATGGAACTGAAAATGAAAATGAAAGTTTGAATTACATTACAATCCACTCAAAAATAAATAATATGTTAATTTTTTATAAACATTTTAAGATGCACTAATTCATAAGGAAAGTATTACATTTATTGTTTTAAAAATTATTAACTCACACTTTCTACTAAATTAACAATAACTATATCAGTGAAGTCTATAATTTTTAGTTAATTAAATCATATCTATAAATTTAATATAAATTAAAATGAAAAAATATTTATTTTTTCGCTTATATATATATTTATAACTATATATGATTTTTATCTTTGTAAAAAAAATATTCCTAATAATATAAGTCATAGCATTTCATTTCGGACATTATCATATACTTAAATATTATAAATTTAAAAATAAAATATAAAGGTAAAGAATAAATGATTCAACGATTGAAATTTTATGAAAAAAAGAATGACACGGGGGATAAATTAAATTTTTAGGGTCATTTATTAAGACATATAATATTATATTTATCCTAAAATGCATCATTTAACCGCACTAAGGAAAAATATATTTACCAAATATATTATTTATAATGTAAAAAAAGAGTTACACTTACCAAATCAGGACATCCTTATTCAAATTCTGGGATATGTTTTTCAAGATTAAATTTGAATAATCTCCTTAAATTTACTTAATATTAAAAAAATGTAATAATTTTTTTTATTTAAAAAATCATTTTTAAATATAAAATATGTTTCTTTAAAAAATTAATGTAAAATTATTACTCCACTACCATTTATTATATTATATATATCAAAAAATATCAATATAAATTTTGAAACCAATCCAAACTATAAATTTACTATTTAAATACATGAAAAAATATATTTTCCAAAAGAAATAAAAATGTTTAAATAATAAAAATAAAATCAAATTTTTTTAAAAATTAACTAATTTAATTGTAAAATAAATTTGATATGTTTATTTTTGCAATTAAGTTAATTTATAAAAATTAAAATTCTAATATTTGGATATCAGGCCTTTAAATAAAAACATATCTGTAGATAAATTTAATATTAATAAAACTATTTTACTTTTTTTTGGAAAAATAAATAATATTCTTATATTAAATATTACTCTATAAAACTTAATAAATGAATATTAATATATTAAAAATTATTTATTATAATATTAACTGTTTTGTTACAAACCCACAACCATATATATAATTCAAATTAGTGATAATTATATATTTTATTTAACATTTTCTGAGATGACCCATATTTAACAATTAATAATTGAAATATAAATAACCAAAATGGGGTCAATTACATATGAAAGATACTCTATAGAGTTTAGTAATGTTAAGATAACCCATTTACATAAAAACAAACATATTTCCATCAAAATAAGTACATTTTCCAATATACTGAGAACTTATTATTTCACATCAATTCCTCAATATTTTCAATAGGACTATATACAAATGATACAATTACTGATATATCACAATTTATACATTTTTTCATTACAATAGGAAATGGAAAGTTATAAGTGTGTGTTCAAATGTATTGTAAGCTTAAACATATTCATTTTAAATTAAAAGATAATGAATTGGTATAATATGTATATATGTTTATGAAAACATTATATAGTTTTATAATAATAAGTTAAGTTATTTTTATCTATAAATATATATAACTAAATATATATGAATTGGAATAAGGGTTTTTTATAAAACATGATTCATAAATTAGTATAATTATTCCAAGAGAACAAAACAAGGAAAAAATATTTGTAATATGAGTTGGTCAAAAAAGTATGTCATACACATAAGAACAAAATAATTTTTAAGTATCACAACAAATAACATCATCAAATTATGGAAGGAGTCCCTTATAAGATTTGGTTCAATCCTTAATCCCTTTAATCATTAGATGATAAATTCCAATTGTGTATTAGGTTCGTTTCCATATCACTTACATGTTTTTTCCTGTGATAAATAGAATCAGCCAATGCATTGAGGGGAATATAATTCCCGTCCCACCATTCACATAAAGAAAAAATTAGTAATACTGCCTCAAGAACAAAATAAATGTTCATATTTCAAACATATCAGAACTATCCAGTGGGAGTGATATGATCTTCAAGAATACATCAATAAAATATAATTATATTTAAAATATAAAATCAATTTGAAATTTTCAATTATAATATATCTCCATAGATTCATTATAAACCCTAATGGATGTTTCATTTAGATTAATTAATATAAATAAAAAACACTTTAAAATCATTATACATTATTTTATGATGATCAATCGTACTATATTGTAAATCTTGAAATCATGGAATTTTATACTCATAAAATGGAACAAATTTTTTTTCCAAAACAACCAAAACTCAAATCTCAATTAATATTACATTATTTATAAAGACTTTAATTATTATATTAATAATTTCCAATATTCAACCAAAATCAAAATTTTATAAAATAAAATTATAACCCCATGGTAATATATAATACTAAACTAATTTTCCCAACAACAATTAGTTGATAATTCTAATTTACTATATTTACCTCAACATCACATCACATACCAAATAAAAGTGTTATCCAAACCTGAAACATATATTTTTTATCATACAAAATAACATATCCCCAAATATCATTATTAACCACCAAATCCAATAACAAAATAATTCCAAAATATATAGTTATGCTTTAAAACTATTGATATTATTTAAACCTAACAACACATAATGATATCTAAAACTCCTAAATATCCATAACTGATAAAACACTAACCCAAAAATATTTTATAATCCCTTATCATATACAAACTATGATTCCCATGATCCATACACCATGTCCTAGGGCTAAAAATATATTATTTACATATTAGATATGATACCAGCAGAGGAAACCCAAATTTAATCATCTATAATTAAATTATCAATAACCAAATTCCATTCACATATATACATGATAACATTCTATTTTATAGTTTTATAAGGGTAGAAAAAACCCCTTTATAAAAAATTCTAATCATTCCATCGAATTAAATTTTTTTCCCATTATATGGAAAAATTATTTCTTAAATATAAGTCTTCAAAACTTCCCCAAATATTCTCTGTCCATCCAAAGTTTACATTTTTATTAATTACAAATTTATGAAAAATGTGTGAAACCATGAAGTACAAATATGAACATGAAACATTATAGAAGGTGATAGAATCATTAAACATCAACTTCAACATATTAGATACATCCTTCCAATATAATTTATAGAAATGTTTCGTTACATTTATATCACAATAATCTCTAATACTATCTTCAAATTGGTTGTCCAATTTTCCCCATGTCTGTATGAACTCAAATAATTTTATATTATCAGAATTTAATCCCCTAGAAATAATTAAATATTTCTTGATGATCGATTAAATCTACTCCCTATTACGGTCCAACTCAACAGGTTCTCTATTCAATCTTATTGCATCCTCTCTATATGCATTAAAGATCAAGAACCTCTCTAGAATCTCTTCCTTGTGGTGCATATGAATGTCCATTGGATTTTCAATGGTCTCTACGTCTACACCCTATGAGAAGACATCCATGATAACCACTACTACACCCATATCATCCTCCTTACAATATAGCCCATTTGGAGAAGTTTGAGGTCCATCAAAAACCACCAATTATTCTGAATTCTGATATTGGTCTTCAGCCATACCAACCTTCTTTTCCAGATAGTGATCCTTGGGGTTAGGAACTTCCATAATTCCAATTCCACTCTCCTTATTCATGATTACCACCATTTCATGTTCTCTTTTAGATTAATCACCCTCTAATACCATGACCATTCCCTTTTTCACCAATCCTATTCCAACGGGTCTTGGATGTTATGAGTAGTCCTTTGCGGCCTTTGGATTTTCTCCTCTTGCAGCAAATGGAGAAAGGTGGATCCCTATTTTCTTTCTGTTCCATCTTGTTCCTTGTTCTTTGAAGCCCTATGCTAGACCCTCCTAAAGAAATTTCCTCCAAGGGTGGTTCATTACTCTCCCCATCCCCATATTCTATTCATGAGGGATAAATTTCCTTGGTTGACACTGGATTATGTTTGGTAGATTGCAAACCATCAAAAAATTTATTGATGATAATCTCGAAAATGTTGAAACTCTGATTTTCTCTTCCCTCACCCTTAAACCACTTCCTCAATTCACCAGATATTTTTTACATCAGAGTTTTATGATCCATATTGTAGGCTTCCTCCAGTACCTATCTAAACTGTGAAACACTTGCATAATAAATAATCCTATAAGACTCTATTTCATCGGTACACCTACCCCCAGATCATCTTATGGTCTATAAAATCCATTTCTCAAGTGTTCGCCCATCGTCATTGCCATATCTATAGTCAAATTTAGATGGTTTTCCACTCGATTATAATCATGTTGTTACAAACAGACCACCCTCATACTATCTAAATAAAGAAGCGCATTGTAGGATGGAGGATCGGCCAGGTGCTACCTCAACCTATATAAAAACTGAGACACTGATGGGTTGACCTAAGGAACCAATACTTCTTCACAGGTGATCGAGTTTGGGTTGTGTGGCCCATACATACCTCAATTTATGAATTACAGATCCTAGGGGATCAGACAGAGTACGTATCCTTCATTATTCTATAGAATGCACCCATTTCCGCATTAACATCCATAATAGTTGGCTGCTCCATCATCATATATCCCTCATCCAACACATCAGGATTCTTATCGAAACCATTAATTCACTTCCACTGGGTCAACTGAGACCACCTGTGGTAGTTTTCCATTTAGTGTCCCGGTAACATTAACCCATAGCAGAATTACGTCAAGATTTCATTTACCACCCATTGTATTCAATGATACACCTCACCCACTTTTATCTACACATAATCAAATAGATAATTATACACATCCATTTCCATGAAAACATGTGGACTGAAAGGGTGTCAATGTTCCTTATTAGAACCATATGATCACATGTGTCTTCCAATTACACTCCTAAGCTTACACATAACTGATTGGTTTTGAAATTTTAGGTGATGATTGGGAAAACATACAGAAGTCACCATTGAATCAGGATCATCCTTGATATGAATATCGAAGGGCCAATATAATATGTTAAATCTGAATATGATGAAGCTGTGAGCTTGTTATGACTATAACTTTGTAATATACACCTCAAAAGAAAAATGAACTTGTATATGCCCATTATCCAGATGACCCACTATTTCATTATCCTACAAATCGTAGGCTCTGAATTCGTTCATATCGAGCAAGACAATGGAAGAACAACACAATATGAACCTAGCTACCAATGTATGAATTAATAGATTCGAAGATTATATGAACTCTTCATTCGATAACATAAGTTTAAGGCACCCTTAATGAAAACTTGGAACCATCAAACTGGGCACAACATGAGGGAATGGGTGATGGAAATCATGATTCAATAATGGGGAGAAGGAAGAAGCTGCTCATTTGGGGGGCAAGAATGGTCCCTCCCCCATCAGTGGGAAAGGGAATGGAGCTGTGGCCACTTCCGTCACAAAGAGGATAGAATCTATAGGGTTCCTCCCTACTTTCAGACCCTTCAACTAATATATTCCCCCAAATATCCCACACACAAGATACCATATTATAAATATCACATGTAATTATTTTTTTCATTACATAGGGAAATAAAAATATAATATCTGTGGGATCTAACATTAATAAGGGTAAATACAAGAACTATTCATCCAGGATTATAAGTTAAAACAATTTGATCATTGGGTATAAGAACATATTAAAATTACACGAGAATAGTATAAGTAAATAATTCCAAATAAATACAAGAATAAAAACCATAAAACATAGAATAAGTTATTTTCAACAAAACAGCAGTCATATGTCAATAATTGTTGGATATGAGAATATAAAAAAATAATGGGGTTGTGAAATAAGAGAATGGAATATGAAAAATTCATTAAAATAATTATAGAAACTGATTAAATTTATTATGGATCAATTTGACACCCATCATCACATTATAAAATGATCCCCTTACTAGATTGGGTTGAATCCCCATTTACTTTAATATTTATTTGATAGATCACCTTAGAGTATTCTGTTTTTGACAACCTATATATTTCACGTAAAATAATTCATGATTTATTACATAGTGACAAGAATTATAATATACTATATCATAAAGTGGTGTTGTGTCTTTTTGAATTACATTCATGGATCTACAACAAAGAAGTGTGACATAATGAAAATATTTATACTCTATAACATGCCTTTAAAATACATTTTCCTTCTAATATTACATTTGATAACCTAGGACTATAAATAATAAATTACTGAGAAATAAATAATAATAAAGGAATAGTCTATGAATAAAGTGATGAATGAAATATATCTATGTTTAAAGTCAAATCATGGTAACAAAAAATCGGTGAAAATCCTAAATATAATCATTTAAGAATAATTTTGCAAGTTAACATCATAAAAACATAAAAATATACAAAAAAATAAAACATTCCATCTTATAAACAAATCAATGTTAACCACTGATAAATCAAAACATATTGTTCATAGGATAACCTCTTATTAACCATAAATGGTATCTCATGACATAAAAACAATAATCCATGCTTTTGAGTGGTATATAATTATGGGCCCACTTATAAAATTCAAATCATATACATGCAAGTGTATAACCTGTAGATAATTCAACATTATGATGTTTATCATCAATTTAAATCCCATTATTGTGGGGTGTTGGTCCCCTAAATGGAATCTCACAATAAATTAATTATATATTTAAATAGGTGAGTATGATTGATTTGATCTGTTGATTGGAATTTACTACAAAAATGTTTTGTGTGGAAGTTAATAGAATTGTTTAGGAAAAATAAATTGTGAATGTAAAGGATAATGGAATTTTTTGAGGATTTTATAAGATTGTCTAAAATTATTTTTACAACAAAATAATAGTAAAATATATGAATAAATAATTTTTAACATGCATAATGCAATGATATTTGTTTTTAGAGTGAATGATGAGAGAATCCTCAGTACAATGGAATAATAACAACATTAGTTATGGATATAATGAGAGGGGATGAATTATATGTCACTACAGAAACATAATATTTATTTTAATGGGGTATCTATAGCTTCAAAAAAATTTAATACATATAGATTTAAAATTATAAAAATAACGAACGTGATTGAAAAGAAAATAAGAGAGAGAGATCCCTTACATGAAAGGTCACTTAAAAATGCTTTGAATGATATTATTATAAGGTGGGGAATATCATTCTGGGGATTTATTGTTGAATATAGATAGTAAATTCATGATCAATTGATTTTTAGTGAAGTTTAGTGGGAGGTTTTGTGGTCATTTATATTAAAATATAAGGGAATACTTTATTATTTTGTAAACATTAGTTTGGGACTCAATATGAAAATTTAATCAAAACCTCAATCCTTAATTTGTATTTTCCACATATTCTTAGAATCATAGTAGTGGATTCAATTTTTAATATATGTATGAATAGGAATCCATAAAATTATTCGATTGGTGATGTAGAAGTTTTTCATGTCGATATATAATTGATTTTAAAATCATAAAATATAATATAGATTTGGTAGAATTCAATAATGGATTAAAAAATTAAATAAATATCTTAAAAACATTATTTTAAATGTGAAATCTATATTGTTAATTAATTTCCTTTTTATTATTTAGTAAATAACTTGTTGGCTATTATGGTATAATAACACACGCCGTATATTTATAATATATTTATGTATTACCCAAAAATATTATAATATTATAAAATAAAGGAATTTCATCTTGGAAAAAAATTTTATATATTGAATTAAAATCTAATATTTATTATATAAAAATAATTATCTATATATAAGAATATTAACATTTTAATCAATATCATCATTTAATGAATTTTTTTTTTTGTTTTTATGAAAAAAAATTCCAAAAAATTATGAAAATTTTATTGGGATCCATAAATCATTATTTATATTTTTATTTAAATTTTTTTAACAAAAATAAAAATATTATCAATTTTAAAATTTTATGATTTTATAGATTTTATGGTTGAGTTGAAACCAAATTTTAAAAAACCATTTTGATTTCTTCATATTAGAATCTATTTTTTATGGACACGTATATAATTATATATATAATTTCTTAATGTATTTGGTTTAACAGAATCAATGTTTTATTAAAAAATATAATATAAAACTATAATCTAGAATCATAAACCATTATTACACTAGTGTATCCCCTCTAAGGGTATGTTTTGTGATGGAGGTGCTTTCATGGGGTTGTTCGGTGAAGAAGGTTTGGGACATAATCTAAAAAATATTGATCTTCTACTATAAATATATTCAATTGAACATATATTGTTTATTCTTATCTTTTTCTTTATTATGTAAAAATATTAGTTGTTTTATCTCCTTCAAATTCTCTAATAAATGTGATTCATATGGTGTGATCCCACTGTCCAATTAAATAGTTTCTTTCATTTATAATAATTTTACATCATAATAAAAATTCCAAAAATAATATTAATTGTAATTATGAAATGAAAATATTTTCAATGGATATTATTATTAACCATTTTTTATATCATTGACAATTTATTATATAGTTAAAAAATAAAAAATCCATTATATGTGTTTTCAATTACTACCTTATATACGAATGAATTCATTCATTTATGAAGGTGTTTCATTTTAAAATGCTCTAGTATTTATGTACATAACCATGTAAAAAATTTCTCTCTAAAAGTTTCATTTATAATGAATCAGAAGTTAGGGTACATCAATTTTATCACCACCTCTACATCACATGTTTCTGTTGGTTCTTGCACATCACATTTACCAAGTGAGTTGAATTGTTTCATACAACATTATCTATATGATCCTTAATCATTACTATCTTCTATGTGTATAATGTATCATTCTATAAATGTACAACATATGGTATTATTAAATATAATGGAATTGGTATGTAATTATTTTAGACGGGTACATGGAATATATAAAGAAAATGGGATAGGTTATGTTAGAGTTCTAGTCAACTAGACCAAACTATCTTGTAATAATGGATCGAAAATAGGATAAATTAACACTGATTATGATTTCACTTCCTCAAAAAACATCCTAATTTTTTCCAAAATGTTATATATAATAACACCATATCGATAACTTCAAACTCTATGTCTCATATATGATTTTGTACATATATTTTTTGTCAATTGTTTAGGAAATTCATATAATCTAGAATGAATTGAATCATCTCTGTCATCAATTAAAAACACCTTGTCTAATAGTATTCCCTTCTATAACATCATCCATTCTTACACATTTCTAATACCACTTCTTATACTGAGCATCATAATAATTCATTTAAATTATATAACAGAATATGTTGTTATAAAAGGAAACTACTTTCTGATTTTTATGATCCCAATATCCCATAATATCTGTTGAACATGGTCATAAAATATCCAAAAAAAATTTAATGGTTCTCGTTGATAGTATATCAATGTGATGATGATAATAAGTATTTAACCTCATTTATACAGCGAAAAATTTATAAATAATTCTCTAGAACCTCACGAAAAACCATATATTTTAGTTATATTCTATGTTGAGTGGAATTGTTTGGTGTCCTTCCACTTAATTTAATTATATCATGAAAAATTAATTAACCTGAAAATAGTCATTGATAGAAATAAAATTTTATGAATTTTTATGATGTTATACTACCACATAGATGGTGTTATATACATTAGATTTTATATGGATCTCTATGATTATATCCATGGTTATGCCTTTTTATTTCTATATTTGATTCCAAATAGTAATTTCAAAACCATAGTCATTTCCCATAAGATGTTCTCTATAAAATTTTACTAAATCATATTTATTACAAGATTAATATAGTAGGATTATCTATGCGTATCAATAATATGTTCACTATTTAACATTGGTTTTAAAGGGACACATATCATTTTTTAAAACTATAAAAATAATAAATTATAAATGTTTCCGTATATAAAATTTGATACCATTCATATATCTTATGATCATGTTTTTGGGTATCCTTTATCCTTGTAAGAATCAATGTATGATTATTTATTTTGTTATAGTAGGATAAATTTAATTTTATTATTCACATGCACATTTTTTGAATGTCTATTAAAATTGTATCACTTTTATACTCATCATAGACATGGTTTTAGTATCCTTTAATCTCAATGAATCAACCACATTTTCATCCATCTCATTATGAAATTAAATAAGAAAATCATTATCCTTAATTATTTACATCCATTTTAATTGAATTATATTAAAATACATTTCTGAAAATAAATACTTTTAGATATTATGATCCATTCATATGAAATGATTCACCCCATAGAAATACTATAATCAAATCACCATTGTGAAGAACATTTTTCTAATTCCAGATCATTTTTTTGTATCTCTTCTCATGGATAAATAGTTTAGAAGAGGCATTTTTTAAAAAGTTATCATATTTAATGACTATAAAATTGATTCCATTTTTTATTTCATAACTGTATATTAAGAATCCTTCTCCACTAGTGGGTAACATGAGCACTACTATACTGATATTCCAACTATATAACTCTTGACATCTCCCATCTCATTCACCAATTTAGACACACATCACTCCCATATATGTTATATTAATTAGTTTTCTTGAAAATGATAGTGCATTCATGAAAATCAATGAAATTATACCTATAATTAATGCCAAATATAGATATCCACATAGATACTTGTATGGGTCATTCTATAATTTATTCATTAATTTAAGGATAATTTTTTTTACATTAGTTGGTATGAAATTACCTATAATTTTTATGTTCTTCATATAAAATTATAATTGGTTATAAATTTTATATAAATTAAACATTCTCACGATCTATTTTGTATTATTAAAAATATCAAAATATATCTCATTTAAATTTGAGTAGATAAGAATATTTCCTATAATTAAAACTAAGTATTTTTGAAGTAATACCTATATATTATATAATTTTATTCAATGAAGATAGATGGGTCAATAGTGAGACTTAACATTGTCACTTTAAAATTGTAATTATAACAAAACACACTTTTCAAACATTGAATAACATAAATTTTTTAAAATTAATAAAACATTATACTAGAAGACACTCAAATAAGAGAGCAGTCTAGTGCCATTGGAAACATAGAAACAAGAACCCTTTTACATAAGTGAGATACATTATCTCCCACTAGATTCTTATTGACTAGGACCCTTCTATGACACGACAAACATATTACACATCTTAATAAAATATAGAAGGAAACATTATTTTTTGTGATCTCTTATGCTTAGTAATGTTAAAAAATAGCGACATGTAATCATATATATGAGCATACAGTTAATAAAATGTGGCCCTAGAAAAATAAGTCACACCGTTCATATCAAACAACATTAATAGTTATCAAAGCATAATTATTGGAATTTCATAATATATGAATCATAAAGGAATAATGATCATAATCCATGATATCATAACATAATAATAAAACCTGGAATTATGGGAGACGTATAACAATATGTAATGATTTATATAGTAGGCAAGAAATTTCATCTAAGGACATCACAGTTGAAAAATCCCTTTCCCAAACTGGGATTACACACTTTTCCATTTTTTTATTACCTAACCATGATCACACTTCATATCATCCCCATATTACTGAATCGAGATAACACTTCATTCCATCGTTATGTTACTAAATTGCGTTTAGTTTAAATTTCATAACTATATTATTTCACTAGGTTCATTTCTCTTCACTTTCACATTAATATCATGAGATATAAATTATTACCCAATTTATTGGAGGGAGATATATATCCCACATATCAAATAATTAAATCAAATATAAAATTTACACAAAATCATAAAAAATCATATCATAACCCATGCAATGAAATGGTTTTCATAAACATGTAAACATATAAGAAAATATGAAAACAAATATAGGTTTCAAAATCATTTAATTATAAGTTTAAGCCATAAAAAAGAAAAATATATCCTTAATACATAACCCATTAAAGTGAAATAGGTTACATAAAGGCCGTGACATTTATTATATCCTATTAATAGAAAGTAGGTGAATTGAACATTTTGATCATTTCCTAAAAGTGAATGAGTAACATAAAAAGATTAAATATTATATTGAAAATAATTTTGAAATACTATTCAATAAATATTCATTATGAGAATATCCTTTCTTTTTTGGATAAGGATATTTAATACATAAAACCATTTGAAAATATTTTTCATAAAAAATACTAAGAAAACATATAAGGAATAATTAAAATCATTTTGAAAACGTTTTTCCTTGAATACATACAAATAAAGCTTGAAAAAAATTTGAACACATTATTCATTGAAAACATATAAAATCTGATTCAATGTATTATAAAAAAATATCTTGAAATTTTTTTTGGAAACATTTAAATAAATAATTAAGTAATTTTGAAAACCATTTCTTTTAAAATAACATTTAAAATATATAAACAAATATTGAATATTTTTCAAAAACTTTTTGCGTTGAATAAAAAATAAAAAATATTTAAAAATTATAAAAACCATTTATTTGAAAGTATGTTTAAAAATAATATTTAAAATTAATCTTATAAAAAGTGAAAACAAATATACAAATTAATAGGGATGGGTAATTCTGTACATCTCATATGATGTAAAAAGTGCATTCATTTTTGACATTAAAAACTGTTAAAAATTGGCTCATTCATAATGTGATCAAAATATTCCTTTGAAAACAATAGTAAAATAAAAAAATGGAATAAAATAATTGAATTATTTTATGATAATAGAATATAATTCTTGTAAACCCTTTAAAAAAGGTTTTGATGGAACCCTTATTTATGAACAAATAAGGGGTAATGTTGGGCTTTCTTAAAACCAAATTCATTAATATATACTATACCATAGAGTGAAATAATTGATATAATACAAGAATATATCATCAAATAATATATTATAAATAAAATCATGAGTGTTCTTGATATATGGAACCTAATATTTCATCAATGGAAGAAGAGTCATTAACAATATCAAAAAATGATGTTATTTTTTCAATAAAATGTTAATAAATGATTATTTGGGATCGCAATCTCCATGTGAGAAAATGAAATTAAATAAATCATAAAATATCATGAAAATAAGGATATTATTGAAATAACATGTCAAAAAAAATTATTGAATCTTGGGAAAATAATTTTTATGTACAATAATGCTTGGTTTTCAAATAAGGAAAATCATGACAAAACAAACATACCGATACTATACCATTTTAAAAATAATCCCCTGTGATAAAATTCATAAAAATGTATATTTAAATACCTATAAATTTAATTATAAGGTATATTTAATACATTCATGGGATTTATATACATCATAAAAAATAAGTGAGTGGTGAATAAGGCATATATCTCATGGAAATAAATGTGAGACAAGATATCCTTTGACATGTGTCTAAACTATTTCACTGCCATTAAATGAACCATTATATTAATATAAATATATTATAAATATTTTACAGAATCATATTATTATATCTAATTCCATTTATTTTTATATTATGTCTTTATATTACCCTCTTGTTAAATATCATCTGTTATGTTTTGACTTCGGGTAATATTCTCTTGGTTCATTATGTGTATCTTAATTTGTTATATCATTTTGAAATTTACTTATTATAATTTTAAAGAATGTAAAAAATGATATAAATGTAATATTAATTCATTATATATAAAATATAATATTATATATAATATATTACTATGAAATGGACTTCACTATTCATGGAGTTCGTAAGTCATACGTACGCATGATCGTTGTTTCCGTTTTTATTGTCATATTGAGATAAAGAAGGTAAATGACATGTCTATATATATTTATATATATAATAAAATCCTTGTATTATTTTTATATCATACCTATCATTTATGTTCCCTAAAACCATACATAATACATTCATTGCAATGTGTGATCAAATCATATCACTTTGAAGGGCGGTTGTCCACACTTCCTCAATCAAAATTACTGTATTTACACCGAATAGAATGTAGAAAAACATATGTCATATAAATGGAATAAAGAATCATAAATACATAAATAATAAAATATTTTACATATTTATATTTAGTTTTCATCATTATTTACTCCTTGAGAGGTAGTAAAGGAAAAATGAATAATCATCATTTAGTGATGGGTTAGTTCACCATAGACATAAATATTATATTCATTACCCATTAGATGTAAGAATTTTTAAGGGTTAGATGAACCCTTAGAATAAAATCATCAAATTATATTTATGAAAAAATAGATTTTATAATATCATAGAATAATGAGAGTTTAGTGGGTGAAAATGAAAATAAAATAAAGGAGTTTGGTTAAAGATATTACCTCTTAATCAATAAAATCCTTTTGTTCTGTGCTAAATGGGTCCCTGAGAACACTTTCTTCCCAATGAGATCACTCAGTAAGGATTTTACGAAAGTTGGGGTGATATTTGGGATGATATTTGTTGATCTAAATGTATTTATAAGTGTAATGAAGTTGGCAGAAATGATCCTTTTTTATAGTTGAGGAGTGGTACATTGGTAAAAATTTGAAGTGAAAATTATACCTTCATTTTTAATGTTACATGTGAACCCAACAATGGTAAAATGTCAACAAGATTGACTGTAGGGTAGAAATATGTTTATCCAATGCTTTTTAAACAAGTTTATATCCTGTTTATCCCCATTCATTGAAGGGTTATTCCTTAGTTTATAATAGGTATACATTAATAGATATACTTAATTATAATTACATCCACTAATATTATTTGGTGAAAACTAAATTTTCCTTATTAGAAATTATATACTATTATTCCAAATATATATTCCATTATTTGAAATTAACATCACATATGTGGATGAAATAAATTTAAATTTAATCTCGTAGTCAGGTCGAAAATGAGGGGTTTTAAAGTAAATATATTCAAAATATTTCTATGCTTTAATACCTGTTGTGTAATGTGAAATTGTTCTAAATTAACTATATTGTATTTATTGATAAAAATAATATGTAGTTAAAAGTTTAATCTAATTTAATATATAATTAGGATAATTAAAAAAATTAGATGAATAATTAATTTTTAATTAAAACACATTTTTTAACTATTCAACCATAAATGAAATTTCTCAGAAAAAACCAAATAAATATACCCTAATATATTTAAAAAAATATAAAAAATATAAAATAGGTTTATTTTATCAAACGAAATTTATATATTTGTCTAAAACTATTTTTAATATTTTTGAAAAAATGATATTAAAAGTAAATCAATTGAGAAAATAGTGTCTCTAAACATATATGGAAATTTTCAAAAAATATTTATTTCATCATAAATATATTGTATTTATATGAAACCATTAAAAAAATATTTTAAATTTATTTTTATGTATTCATATTAATATGTGTAATGCATATATTATAATTATATCGTTTAAATAATTATAGAAATAAAAGACATTTTTTAGAAACACAATGTTGTGTGTAACGTAATCCAAGTTGATGTTTCATGTTGGGTACGCCACTTAGGTATTCTATGTAATGTATTCCAAGAATAAATCAAACCTTAGTGTTCCATTTAGAGAAATAAAATATTTATGTTGACTTTAAATCATGATTAATTTTTTTGTTTTCTATAACATTAGGAAAAATAGTGCTTTAATATAAAATAAACCAATAGCAGTTTTATGTGAAATGAAATATATTTTAAATGATAAATTATATAAAAAATAAACACAACCTGTGGTGTTACATTATACAGCCCTAAAAATGAATTTTTCCCTAAATTTTTTTACGATATTATTTATTATTAATAAATGAATGTTTCATGCATAGAAACCACCATCATAAAAAATTATACATAAAATTACCTCAAAATAGAATGTTGAAACCATAATAGTTATCCATAGTATTATATAGCTAGGTTTCTATATATGATAAATAGGTTGGGAGTGATAATTGTATATGGTGAAAACATGTAAATATTTATAAGGGTTATTGATGCAATCAATTGGAACCAAGTGAGTGATCAATGAAAAGTTAAGGTCGTAAAAGTCCTAAATATATAATGATTATAAATGAATTTGTTCATAAAAATTAAGGTATTCAGACAACATATTTTTTTATCATTATCATATGTTTGAGTAATTATTTTACTGGCCAAGAATATAAGTAAATATACTTACTTTCTATTTATCTAATTAAAATATTTAATTTGTTTATTGGTCTGTTAAATATTTATAATACATCCATTAATCCAAGAAATGAATTATGATAAACTTAATGTGATGCCTGAAATATAAAAACACCTTTAGAATATATTAATGCCCATCAAGGAATTAAAATTATAACTATTTCTCTATAAATATACTTATAAATTAATGTGTTTAATACATTAATATATAAAGATAAAAGTTATAATTATTATTTAATCATAAATAATTATTCATCGTAAATAATTACACATTAACATATACATTGTGTAGCACATTGGTAGTTGAGAAAACCCTTATCCTCCTTCAGTAATGGCTTCAGGACCCTCAACATTACAAAACCTAATCTATAATGACCTAGAAATCCCATAGAGAAGTTTATTATTTTTATACATGGGAATTTTACGAGTCCGTGAAAATCTAAGGTGCTTGATTCCGAGGCCCGATCCCGGAATCAATTTCTAAATTTTTGTTCAGTTACATTTTGTAAAAGTAGGACCATTATTTTGCAACTTTTGAACTCATGCTCGGAACTGAAATTTGAGGGCACCGTTGATCTCACAATGCTGATATTCACTTAAGAAAAATTCACCATGATAATAGTTGGTCGATAATAAAAGTTAGTTTATGGATTTTCATACAAAATAACAAAACTAAATTAATTTGTGCAGCACTTTATTTTATTTGAGTTGCATTTTGGTGTGTGGAGGTTAAAACCTCTTCATAGAGGTTGGAAGTGAGGCCACCTCCTCTAAACCTCCCATGAGAGGTTTTGGGGGTGGGGCCCACCCAAAATCAACCTCCCATGAGAGGTTTAATGTGGTGTTGACCACACGGGGCTTAAAACCCTAATATTGGGAGGAGAGGAAAACCTCTCAACTCTCCCTCATTAAAGAGGGAGAGCCTCTTGATTCCTCAACTACCCATTAAATGGGGAGAAACTTTTTGACCTCCCCATTAATTAATGGAGCCAAATCCCATAATTAATTTGTGCCAACTCTCATGAATTAATTAGGGGGATCCTCTTAAAATTAATTCTCCACATTGAGTTTTATATCCAACATTCTAAAATAATAGACAAACTATTATTTTTGTTGGACATAATATTTTTGGTGGAAACTTGAGGGGAGGATTATTGGGAGAAAAGGAGTTCTCCAACGAAGAACCCCCTATCCCAATGAAGAATGAAGAATGAGTTCTTCCAATGAAGAATGCCACCAATAAACTTCTTCGACTTCTTACCAGACACCTACCGATGTAGAGCCATTTCCACAACCGTCATGCGAACTTGGGTTTGGACGTACTTGGCGGACACAACGAATGACGATCCTCTATGTCTTCATCCCGGGACTTCACTATCGACGCCCGACAATATAGGTAGGGGATTTACATTGAGTATTATTCCTTTCCGTTTTCCCATCTTCATTTAAAAGGTATCGATGCTATTTATTGTAAACGATTGTTGTTTAAATTTCTTCCTCTTATTGAACCAATTGTTATGATCCCCAAACACGGAGGATGTGGGACAAAATAACATGGCCCCACTCCCTCCACTGATTTTTTTGTAATGATTCACTCGGCATGGTGACGAAGCGGTAACGAGGCGACAAAGGCACCGATGACAATGTTTGCACTACCCGCAGCCTCCGTGAAACGCGCCTCCCCCACGGCGCACCTGTGTTCCCAACCGAACACTGCCCGCCCAAGCCATGCCGAATAGGGTTTCCCGACCGAAAATCAACCGCCTAAGCCGCACCAAACCGGCCTAGCCAGCCGTTGTCCTGCCCGATCGACCCCCCCCCCCCCCGTCCCTACCAGCGCGCTACCTACACCCTGCCGGCCTGCCCGTCGCCCAACCAGCCTGCCCCGTGCCCTGCCGGACTACCCCACGCCCTTTACGGCTTGCCCAGGCCCTTCCTGGCACCATGCTAGCTTGCCACGTGGGCTATAGGTCCTGCTCGCACCCTGTGCACCCACCCAGAGCACTGCCCAGTGCGGCGTGGCTGTGTTCCCTGCCGAACAGCAACGACCCGCACCGATAGGAGCCACGACAAACCGGCATGCCCGTCCACCACCGGCCCTCGGCCCACGTGGCCAAGGTTTTCCAATGCACTGGCCGGCACCCCACCGGCCTGCCCGAGCACTACCAGCTTGCTAACTGAATGCCCCTTTGTCCTTCCCGCGCGCTGCCTGAGCCCCACCAGCAATCCAGTGCGCTGGCCGTGCGCCCCGCCAGCTTCCCTGCACCATGCCCGGCACCAGGCCGGCCTGTCTGACGCCCTACCGGCCTGCCCGGTGCCCTTCTGACTTGCCTCTCACCCTTACATCCTACCCCACACCCTGTGCGGCCTACCCGTGCCCCGCACGCCCTCCCAATGCTCTTCTCAGCGCCCCTACGGCCTTCCCGTTTACATCGTGGCCTCCTGGTGCCCTGCTGACCTCTTTGGCCGAGCCGCCTACGCAGTGACCTCCAGGACGAACCGCCCCCGTAGTTCATGGTTCAGGGCCCAATGGACCGGGATGAACCTAGTGGGTGGACACACCAAACAGGCTGGGTCAGACCCAGCTGGTCAGACTGGGTAAACCCTGACTGGGTCTGCCCAGTCTGGGTTGGGTTGAGTCGGTCTGACCGGGTCGGACCGGGCCCAGGACCATTACCGACCCCTTTAATTCCTTTGGCCATATCCTTGGCACTGGATGAACATTTGATGAACCGTAATTGGAGCTTGTTTTCATGGAATGAGATGATCCCTTTGAGTATACACCACTAGATTTCATGGAATGTTGAGATATTTGAGGTTGTATCGTACATGAATCCAATAGTGCCTCGGGATTAAAAATCATATAACTCACAGACCGTGCATCTGATTGACATGTCGTCAGTTGCGTTGAGACCTCAATTATGAGGAGGGCCTTTGAAATACTTCTACATGGGACTTTGTGATATTTGTACTATTGACCTGCTGATCGTGGAGCAGATTCTCCCAAAGATGAGCGAGCATAACACAGAGACCTAGTAGCTTACTGAGACCTCATGACTGCTGACCGATTCGACTCGGAGTGAATCGACTTCCCTAGTGGGGAGTGCCCTATTGTCAGGGACGACCTGCGATTGGGAGAGTCTATGTGTGACTTGGAAGAACCATGGTACGCGACACCTTGAGTACCACAGGAGGATACAAGGGGGAGCGCCTCTGTGTGACGCAGCAGTCCAACAGTGGGGAGCGCCTTTGTGTGACACAGTAGACCCATGATACTCGACAGAAGGAGTACCTCATCAGTACAAGGATTGTGGGATGCGACTCTGTGAGACGTGGTAGTCCCATTGTACTCGATAGAAGATGAGTACTCCAGCAGCCGAGGATTCGACAGTGTGTCTTGTGATTTTACCTGATACAACCCCTTGAATCATATCCTTGTTTGAGCTGAGTTTGTGACTTTTTTTTCGTCATGATTGAGAGGATTAAATGGTAACATAGGTATATGTATGGGCATATACCTTAGTGAGTTTATCTGTTGATTTCCTACTTTTTGATTTATCCTTGTTGGATTTAGAGTCCTTATGTTCCTAGAGGCCCCTCCTGAGTATCGTTATACTCACCACTACACGGGATATTCCCGTATCTCATTGTGTTGGTTGCAGAAGATAGACATCACTGACTGAGTATAAGAGTAGCAGGACTGGATGGTACCTAGAGGTGGACCTTATGAAGAGTTGGTACATATAGGAGACTGGCGGACGTGGATTTCTGTGGAGGCCATCTGTACCTACCATTCAAATATGAACCTTGGAGGATGACCCAGTAGCTACTTTACTATTCTTCAGTTGTACTTACTTTTCAATTGTACGTGTACTTTCTGTTGGGCTTGTATTTTCGGCCCCTTTAAATTTCCATCACTTCTTTTGTATACATCTTTACTTAGTGTCTATTTCTAGCTCGTACTCTATCGTGTTTTATTTAAGTTTATAAAGGCAATGCCTTCTTAGTTTTAGGGATTCATGCCTTTGGTTCTAGTCGCCAACCCCTGGCCTATGGAAGGCGGGCTTGGGGTAGTCACGACAGGGGCCCAAGGGACAGTTTTTGACATATTCTCTTGTAACTTTACATACATGAGTCCCTTATCCAAAACCAATCATTTATAAATTGCAAAATTATTATAATTGGCATCTTAAAATAAATATCTGTTTATACAAGCCTTATAATCCAAACCCATTGAATAAAAACTTCTTCCAATGTTTAAATTAAACAATTCATTAACGGTTAACTTTATAACCCTTATTAAAGTTGAGAATACAATAGTTTAGAAATATTATCATGATATCATATTGACATTGATTCCCTCGTATATCACAATGTAGCTCATGGTTGTCACATTTTAATCATTAGAATAACATTGTAATATATTCTCTCAAAACATGGTAATAGTATAGATTTCCATGAAAACATGCATTCTTTCTTATTCAAAAGATTAGTAGTTATATTTCATCAATCTAATAATTTTTAATCTTCATAGATTATTGAATTAACTACATGTCAACAAGTCAATAATTAATTCCCAGGTAATTAGTACCTTCCAAATTACTGGTTCATATCCCAAATATAATAATCCAATAAAATTATAAAAACATATGGAATAGATTAAGGTTTATATTTACCTTAATAAAGTGTTTTCCATATAAATCACCTTGAAACTATGTCACATTTCTATTCCATCAGAACTATTCAATGTTTTCCTTTAATTCAATAGCGAAAAAACAAAAATTGATTTTTTTTATATATTTCACTTTTCAAATCAAATAAATCATGAATATAAATACATAAAATGTTATATTATTTCACTTCATCCTTATTCAATTTGCAAGTCTACCTCAATATACTACACAACACCTCTTCCTTTCACATTTCATCTATAGTCTCATCATTATACACAATGTATCCATTACTCACACAGCCTATCAAATTTTCTCTAGGAGCTTTTCTCTTGGGACATTGAGTTTCAAAATGACCATTTAATCTGGAATGAAAACACATAACCTATGTTTGTGAATTAGGAAATAAAATATTATCATCCCATTCATTAATCAATATCTTCATTTTCCATTGCAGTCACCCACTTCATGTAATTCAATTCCACTATCAAAACATCTTATTATTCATATAATAAATTCAATTTGGTGAATATTTCCACCTTATTAACAAAAAGGAATCAAAATCATCTTTCCTCTATGGTCTCAATTACCCAAACACATAGAAAACACCTTCTTTCTCTTCCTTGTGGAGTTCGAGAGTTGGTTAAGGTATTCATTGTTAATCATGTTCTCTGAAAAATGATTTGGCATAGTCACACTATATTTCAATCCAGTGATCATCCCACTTTCCTTCTCATCATAAATACATCCATCACATTCAAAATTCATTAATTTCCTTATTTTACCTATATTAACATAAACTTAAAGCATAATGATAGCATTATTTATAATAGCTGACAACCACATAGCCATAAAATTAATTGATTATAAGCTATCTATATCATGAAACCATCCTTAATATATGACAACCAAGGTTTATCCAAAGTTATTAATATCGAAACTATTTATAAATCCTTCATGAAAATTTCTAATGAATTTTTTTATTCCCAAATTACATCCCCATATAGTGTTAGACCTAGTGTTTAGGAAGGCTTGTTGTCATGCACCATATTACCCCGTCTCAAGCATGGAAAATCTTATGATAGATTTTACCCATAGTACATCAATGCCAGATCCAAATCCACTATTAGTATACCTAGAGGTATATATTTCATTTAAACAATTCACACTACCCTTTACCAAATTTATAGGATATTTTCTTAAAAGTTAACTCAACTTTATACTTATCCTTATAGACATCTTTGAACATGTCTATATAAATATACCTAGGGATCTCAGTAAATATTTCTCACCCTACTTTGCAATGGTTAACTGTACATTTTCTATGATACCTACAATAGCATCACTCACTTTTTAAACATTAAAAATTATAGAAATTGAATTCCAAAGACCATTGTATTCTATTTCCATGTGAAACATTGAGTCAAGTATAATAATAAAAATGTAACATATATTATCTACAATTAGGTTATTTAGGACTAGCACCCTTCTTGGGAACATCAAAGAAAATACATATCTTCATAACCTGTGGAAGGAAGGCACAAAAGAATATATAAACATTTCTATATTTGTAAATAAATTTATTCCACGGAAATCATAGAGGACAAATTATTTTACTGATCCAGGTTCCCACCCATTACCATCTTGGTATTATTGAATTGAGTTCACTCCTCATTTCACCCCTCTATTATTTAACTGAATGCACTCCTCCTTCCATACATGTATTAATGAACGGTTATCTCTCTATATTCCCTCCATATATTACAAAACCTAGTTAATTTCTTATTCCAACCATGAAAATCTCATGACAAATAAACCATTAATGAATGAATTTGGGGGAGATACTTTTACCACCCATCTTATAATGTAATCATATATATATATGTTATATATAATCCTAAACCATCATAACATAACCTGTGAAATGAAATAGGTATCATAAACATGTAATAAATTATAACCTATGGAAAATGATACTCTTTTAAAATTTATTTTGTCATTAGAATAACCCATTAAAGAGAAACTAGTTTCATTAATATATAACATGTTAAAGTGAAATAGATTTCTCAAAGACTATGACATTAAGCATACAACATTCATGAAAAATAATATGAATCAAAACATGAAATCAATTCCCATATGGGAATTATATACATCAATACATGTCATCTTAGATGATAAATAATTTGGAAATATCTTTCAAAAATTATTCTTAATGAAAATATCAATTCTTCTTTGAAAAAGTAATATTAATACATAAAAATATTTCAAAATAATTTTCTGTAAAAATACATTGAAAACATATAAAAAGACATTAAATAATTTTAAAACTACAATCTATTTAATCTTATAAATGAATTTCAAAAAAAATATGAATAAATTTTTCATTGAAAATATATAAAATAATATTTAAAACATTTTTAAAACATTTTTTCTTGAAAAATATTTCAAAAATTATAAATAATCCATGAATTTTATTTGAAATTTTTTTTACATGAAAAATGATGAAGGAATCATGAAAAGGTTTTATAAAACAATTCATTGTAATAAATTTTAAAAACAATTTATTAAAAATTAACCTTTTCAAAACATGAAAATGAAGAATCATATAACCAATGTCAGGTAAACCCGTATATGTCATATAAGGTAATAACAACAATCATTTTTCACGGAAAAAAGAATTTAAAAAAATACTTGTTTAGAAAGGTACAAGGAGATTACATTTAAAACATCATTAAATGAAAAAAATTAAAGAATTTTTTATAATAATTATTGATTCATTGTGAAATATTCTTTTAAACCACTTTAGGAATTTTTTTTTGATGGAAAACATATTTATTACTGAAGAGAGGGTAATGTTTGTGGTCTTTAGAAGACATTTTTATCTATAATTTGTAAAAAACGTTATACTAATGTTTAAAATACATGAATATATTATTAAATTATAGAGGATAAGAAAACACAATAGTTTCCCTAAGGTATGGTTCTCAAGAATTCTTCAATGGAAGCACAATCATTAATATTCTAAAAAAATGATGATTTTTCTTCAACAAACATATACTAATTTGTATCATTGGATCATGCTATCCATGTAAGAAAAGGAAATTACATTAATCTTAAATATAATTAAAATAAATATATTAATTATATAAAATTTTAAATGGAAGTACATACCCCATGTAATATAATTAAGGTGTATAACAATACTTGAGTCTCAAAGAAGGAAAATTTGGACAAAACTAAATTACCTCTTTTGTAAATTTTGAAATGTAAACCCTGTGAATTTTTTTTCATAAATTAGATATTTACATACCATGAAAATTAATTATAAGAGACATATAATACATTAATGTTAATTAAATACACCATATAAAAAATGTGAGTAGTTAATAAGACATGTATCTCGTGGATATAATAGTAAGATGAAATTTCCCTTACCATGAGTCTTGAAACATATCATACTCGTCCAAACAACATGTATAATATAAATAAATTTAATATAAATATATTAAAAACCATGTTATTGTATCTAATAAAATATATGGTTTGATTATAACCTTATATTGCCATATTTTTTATTATACATTGTTATATTATCACTTCAGGTAATATTCCCTTTTTTCATTACATGTTCCTTAATTTTATTATCATCCCTCATTATAATTATATCATGATTAAAAAAAATAAAACATTATATAAATATATTTTATATTATATATATATTTATTACAATAATGAATATAATATTAAATTATGAAATGGAATACACTTTTTATGGAGATGGTAAGTCGTACGTACGCATGAACGGTATTCCTATTTTTATTATTATATTAATATAATGAATGTAAATGAAATATGTGTATATATATCTATATATATATAATTATTATACTATAATTATTATATCATATATATCATATAATTTCACTAATACCATCCTTAATACCCTCCATGTAGTGTGTGAATGAATCAAATCTCTCTGAGGGAGCGATAATCCACACTTCCTAAAATGAAATTAAAAAAATTTTAAAAAATAGTAAATAAAAAAGATATTTTTTGATAAAGGAATAGATAATATTAATTTTATAAATAATATAATATATCAAAAATATAAATATATTTTCTATTAGAATGTCTTCCATGAGATGTGGTGATAGAAAAATGAACAATCATCATTTAGAGATATGGTAGTTCTCTGTACACATAAATAGACTGTTCATTACCCATTATGTGGGAGTGTGTGTTTGTGAAAGTTGAACCCTTATAATAAATATGTCATTATATATTTTATATACTAGTTTGGTAATAAAATATTGGAATAAAGAGACTGTAGTGGATGGAGACAGAAAATAAAAAAAATGATCTGGAGAGAAGTCGTTACCTCTTTATTTGGTAACTCTTTTTTATTTGTGAAAATGAATACCATTGTAGACTTTTTTTAAAAAGGAGTATCCAAGGAGGATATAATGTAATTTTGGGAGATTTTATGACATATATTTTTTGATCCCAAAGGATTTAAATGTGTGAGGAAGATGGAGGAAACGATCAAATATTTTATAGGACGATGGGTGGTACTATTACAAATATTGGAAGAGAGACTTCCCCCAACATATTTCTTGATTAAAATGGATCCAATAATGGTCCAAATTCTAGAAAGTTTATTTTAGGGTCGAGATATGTCCAAAAAATGGATTTTGGATACGTTGTTAGTTAATTAAAATCATAAGTTTCTAGTTTAGTCTATAGTTAACCCTAATTTTACATTAATCATTGCAATTGATTTAAATTACATCCACTAGTCATTTCATGTGAAAAAAATAATTTAACATAGTAGAAATTATAAATTATGATTACTAAAAATAAGGACTCAATTTTTTAAAATTATAGTAATATAAGTAAGGAAAATTCATTTAAATTTAATGCCGAAGTTGGGTCGGCAATGTAGGGTTTTAAAGAAAAAGCATTCAAATGTTATCTATATTATTATAACTAATTTTGAAGATACATTGATATTAATGACCAGAATTGTATTAATTTATAAAAATATTATATTTTAAAAATTTTAATCAAATATAATATATAACTAACCATATAAATATATTATATGAGAAATATTATGTTTAGTTAAAATCCAATACTTTTCACTATTTGTCTAAAAATGATGTTTTAAGGAAAATTCCCTAAAATAAACCCTAAGATAATTTAAACATTCTAAATTCCAAAATAATGTTGGTTTTGTCAAATTATATTTCTATATGGGTCTAAAATTATATTTAATATTTATTTAAAAAGGATAATAAAAGAAGTTCATTTTAGGAAAAATCATTTTAAATCATATAAGAAGATTACAAAAAATAATATCCTTCATCATGATTATTTTTTATATTTATAAAAACATTAAAAAATAGTTATAAAGTAGTTATCACTATTAATATTACTATTTATAATATATATAATATTATTATTTCATTTAAATCATCATAACAAAAAAAAGACATATCATAGAAACTCATTATTTCATGTAACATACACTAAGTCGAAGTTGCATGTTGTCTCTTCCCTGTAAGTGTTTTATGTATCATATTCAAAGTTGAAATCCAAAAACAGAGATCTATATTGATAAATATACAATTTATGGTTTGTGTAGTGAATGATTTACATTGGGTTCCATATAACGCAAGACAAGAATTTTTCATTAATATGAAATAAATTTATTTTTGTGTTAAATGAAATAAAAAAAATTAAAAAACATAAAGTAATTAAAAAATAATTCACAAAATATCTATGTTTTATAAAAATTCTCATACCATATACAAAATATATTTTGGTTATACCGTCTTTCTTCACATTTACATGATAATATCTTATATTATTATCCACCATAGATATTTTCAATAGTCATCTAAGATGATTAATCAAGTCAAAAATCCCTGGTAGAGGATACATGTTATTATCATTATGTTTCAGAACTATGGATGATAAATAAATAGGTGGATTGATCCATAATTCTTCTTAATCATGATTTTTGATGTTCCCCACATAAAATCACTTTGGTGTATAAACCCTTTATATATATTCATTTATATATTATTTTTATTTCATTATGATCATAAATATCTATATAATATTTTGTCTTAAATATTGTAAAAACTATTAATATATGCTTAATTGAGACCTGAACATAAAATGTTAGATTTCTATAAGACGATTATTTAGGAAACACATCACTATATTCCATTATAGAGGGAATTTCATCAAGGAAGATATTTTAATTAGCCACAATCATTTTAGAGTAATATTATTTCCCATAAGTTAAATATTTTCATTATTGATATATTAATTCCAATGGATATATATCCCAATATTTTCACAACAATAAATTCAGTGATAAATTTTTGATGTGGAGGTTGATTTTCAATTTAAATCAATTTATGTTTCCATTATACAATAAAGGTATATCCATATCCAATATAGGATTTATTTTTAATAATAAGATTATAGCATTTTTTGATAATTTCATTCAACAAATAATGATTGAGGGATGTTATATACTTAGTATCTATTTATTTATACATTTTCATTTTATTCAATAACCCCACATCCATGTCTTGAAGAATTGTTTTAGAATTTATATTAAACCATCATGATATGTATTAATTAATAGAAACATAATCTAGTAGTATATTTTATTTATATGAATGTGTTAATAGAATAAATGTCACATTTTCCTTATCAGGATCCACCTCCTTAACTTTGATGGAATATTATCACACATTCCCTTTGGGATTTATAGGTTATTATCATCAGATATCTTAAAAATCCTTGGATTATTTAATATAATTTCCTTTTGTATCCATTCCTTAGAGATGAAACATTTGAAAATTGGATAATGGTTAAAGGTTGAATTTTTTATCTCCTTCACATTGGTTGGTTTCTCCCATTGATGATTAATAGTAAGGTGTCATTAATTTCCACACATTAAATATTAAATTTTCTCATTCTTATATTTTCTTGCATTAAATTTCCCATTATTTTTAAATGTGGGATGTCATAATCTCATTTCCCTTTGATATCTTCCAAAACTCTTCAGAAATTAAAAAAATTATATGTTTATTATATTTTGAATATTTATATTAACATACCATAAAATCTAATTTTTCTTCCCATAATAAATAATCAACCAATATTTCAGAGTCATGAATCACTATATATCTTCACTGATTCATATTTATCCTTCGATGTAATTGTTCAAATTATATTTTTCAAGTCAATGAAAAAGACAAAGGAATAATGTGCTAGTATTTTGATGCATTACCATTTTCTACAAATGATTCACTATACATTTTGTTTAGGCTAAGGAATTTCATATAAATATTTAGCTGGATAGTGAGAGGAAAATATTTATCAATATCTATTTTACAGAACACGTTCAACTTACTCGCTTCTATCTCCACTGTAGAATATATATATTTTTATCTACATAGACCATTGATCATTGTCTCCCTCCATATAATAAACAACCACTATGACCTTTTCTTTCTCATTAAATTAATATATGGAGAAGATATTTTTGTTTGTTTGATCAATTGTTTTATGATTAAAGCATCATAATATCCACTGCATTTTGAAATAATAATTTCCGTAAATGTCTCAATATCAGTATTCAGTTTATTAAGGGAATGTATGTTATCCTATAGACTTATGTTTTTCTTCAAACCATGTGTTAATTGATTATAAATATCACAAATATTTTAACTACTTATGCCATTGGATTGGCCATCTGATTTGGGAATTCATAAAATTTCCCATTACATCTTTTGTTGACTTGGTTCCTCTTATTTCAACCCATTGACCAGAATAATGGTAATATAAGAGGTGATCATTTTCAAACTTTTTTCATATAGAAAAAACTACTAAAAACGAAATTATAACTCATTAATATAATTTATTCCTAACCTATTCATTTCAATGTTTCAATATAATTTATTCAGGATATATTTGTCAATAAAATTGTGACTTCTTTATCCCTTTATGAAGGATCTACAGAAATTATGTATATACATATGTGTAAATTGTTGTGTGTTCCCAAATAGGTGGGTAGAAAGTTCTCCTTTCATTTTTAGGTGATGATCAACATAATAAAAAATTTCCCCTGTTAATTAATATTACCTCTGTGTACAATTATTATAGTGCGACAATAACTTTTATTAAACAAAAATAAATTTTGTTTCTTAAAAACCACTTACTCTATACTTTTCCAAAATATAGGGATGATTTATTATATTATGTATTATCCATTAGTATTTCACTCTGGATTTATAATAAAGATCCAAAAAAATTATTTTAGATCTATCTGACACCAAATTTGGTAAGCCATATCATTTATACACTTTACCTCATTATTTAGTTAAAAATGTCTCACTGAATACAATACCAAAAGTTTAAAAGTAGTTTTTTTAAATGATGATATATATTAAAAAAAATTGAACAAGGATACAACAATGCTATTTAATCACTATAAAATTCCATTAAAATCCATTAATCTTCTAATAATTTATGTTATTACTATGGGATGTACATAAGAAAAGAATAAGTTATAAGGACAACAATGGGAATATTAATATAATTACATGATTAAATTAGAATATATTAGTCAACATGCACGTTATGGTAACACACCTGGAGTGAGAATAATAAAAATGAACAATGGATCATGATATAAGATGTTACAATAATGAAAACAATATTTCAATAACATTAAACATGAAATCTTAATCATAGATTAATGCTAACTACTAACAAAACATTACATCGTTTAAATAAGATAACATCCCATGAGTCATACATGTAATTTCATGAGATAATAAATTATTCACAAAGTATTTGATGGATATATAATTATAATCCCACAGTTCATATCGGTAACATGAAAATTAATTTAGGTGAAACATAGATCATACAAAATATGAATGTATTTTATAACCATCAACCCCATGATTAATATGTATAAATAACATGGATTGTATTACCTGATAAACATAGGATAGTTATATATTAATTAGTTCACTTGGTTGGAAATGTTGATTGGTATTCACTGCTAAAATATCTGGTATGAAAACTTTTATGATAATTTTAACAGCTTAATGGGTGTGCATAACGATTCATAGAAGGTCATAATGAGAGTGAAAGGTTGTCCCTAATTACATAAACATAATATTTATGATAATCTTTATGAGTAGTAAATATTTAAACATAAATAATTTGTAATAAAATAGTATAATACATTGAAATTTTTGGTATAAATATGTGGATGATTGAATCCCCATAGATTGGAAATGTTACAAATTAGGTAAAGGTTAAAATTATAGTGGAAAAATTATTTCTCATTATTAGAACAACAATTGAACTGCAATGTGATATTTCAAAATGGATTAAAATATAATAAGTTGAAATGAAATGTGAAGTTTTTAAATGGATTAAAATATAATCAGTTGAAATGCATTAGTGTATCAATTTCAAATTTTTTCTCAAATATTCAATTGTTTTATAAAATTTTATAAATTAATTAATGTAATTCCATTAAATAATATCATTGGTGTTGTGACATTGAGTAATTATTTAAAATAATTGATTTTAAAACATATTAATATAATATAGGTTTTGGAGGATTACTTAATGGTTTATAAAATTAATAAACAAATCATCAAAAAATCATTTAGAAGGTAAATCAATATTTGGTCATTTATTCCCTTGTTATTATTTATGACATCACTATTGGGCTATTATGATGCCATAATACATACAATATATTGTTTCTATAATTTATTTTTTCCAAAAAAATCATCAACTTTTTTCTAAATTTGACAATTGGAAAAATGGGGAATGATTTTTTAAATTTTGATATTAATTTTATAAAAAAAAATTTATAAATATTAAATTCAAATTTTTTAATCAAAATAATATTTTTTTGAAAATGTAGTTTTTTAAGACAATAACATTTTTTGATATCTACCAATATTATATAATACATAATTAAATGTATTTATAATAATATTAAAAATATAAATTAATAAGAATATTATATAAAAATAAAATACATTTCAAAATTTTTAAATTTATTGAAAACATTGTTATAATTAAAACCATATATTTTCCAAAAACAAATTTTTCTTCATTTGATTCAATCATATATATTATTCTCCTCCTTATGTTGGGGGAGGAAGGACATTCTACATGTTACTAAAACTATATTCATAGAACATTATCCCCCTTCACCAACCCACTCTTATTATAATATTTCATGAGAATGATGTTACAACTAATGTTCCATTGTACGAAGATGAAATCCTATGGAATCTACTTTCACTATTGTTATTCACAACGTCATCTTTATTATTCAATATATGTACACAGCCTTAAAATGTTACTTAATCTAGAATTTTAGACAAGAATATATATTATAAAAAATTTAGGATCTTTTTGATTTTATATTTCTAGAGAATAATGATACCTTACATACATAACATACAACAATCATAAAAGAGGATACTACTAAAAATAGTTTCCATTTGTTTCAAAATAAAAAACATAAAACATAAAGCATGATTTCATTGACAACACATTGTATCAATCCTCATGAATCAATTATTTATCTTACCCATCATTATAACATGTGAAAAAATTTCAAAACATTGCATGAGTATAAAATTCTGTGTGGGATTTAATGATAGAAAGCGTTAGACAAGTGATAACATAAAAACCAATAAAACCCATATTCATAAAAACACATAGGAATAAAATAAACATGTAGTTGAATTGGAAAATATTTACTATATCACCCTTACGTTAACCCTTAAACATGGAATACACATTTTTTCTACTTCGATCTCTGGGTTACCCAATGAATTAGAGAGCTACAATGGGGCTCACCCATCATATCTTGAGCTATAATGGTCTCAACCCAACATATACTGACATATAAATTGGATCAAACCAACCTATATTGATATATAATGGGCTGAACCCATCATAAATAATTTAAAAGTAACCTATCATTGTAATAAAGTATCTTGAAATTTGGAGAAACTACTCTTCCCATACACATATGAAAAAAAACAATCCTTTTGAAATTTATTAAATAGAGTTTTATAAGGATTTTAAAAGGAAAATACTTAAAATATAATTGGATTAGTAATTAATAAAATTGAATAAATATGTGTATACAATAAAAATATACATAATAAAAAATAATATAAACAAAAAAACATCACACCAATAACTTTAATACCATATAATGAATAAAGAAGAAGGTCAACACAAATAATGGATATTGTGTTTTAAATTCCCTAACCTCTAGTTATTCATACATAAAACATTTAAAACTCAAGTATCATGTTTATAATAGTGTTGTTAATATATTATAAAAACATATCCATATTTATTATATCTTATATGGTCATTTCATTACATCATTTCACCCATTATTTGTTAGTATCTTGTTCCTAACATTATTTTGGAGTGTTTTCTTTACATGATTTCCCTAATTGGTTCATGATGGATATTCCTGATGATTGGAAGTGAAACACCAAAATTATAATGAATGGTATTTACATATTTCAAATGCCATAATTTATTCCATTTATCATTTTGATGTTTAATATGAAGATGATTCCTAATATAAAACATTAATGATGTTCGTTTAGATCATTTTAGTTGTTCTTTGATAATAATGAACTCATTTTGCCTTATAAATTAAAATAATGAGTAAAAAAGAAATTCAAAACCATGGAAGAGATGTAAGACATATATTATAACCCGATTAATTCATAATTTGTTTTTCAATTACCATACTTAGAATAATTTTTTCAATAATAAATCACACCTTTCACAATGTCGATAATTCGACCCATCACAGAAAATGTTTTTATTCTTTGAAAAAGTGAGAGAGGGGAAGAATAATGTTGACAAATTTTCTATAAACATGAGAAAATTAAAAATAAACATTATTTATAAAGCATTCATGACTTTTGGGTAAGAATATGTGTGGAAATAGTAAAAGAAGAAATTAACTCAAAATAAAAGAATAATTGAGAAATCCCTTGTAAAACTTTTCTAGCATGACAACTATGTGACATGGATTTAGAAAATATTAAAAAGAGAGGAAAAAAAATGTAGCCTATACAGAAATGAATCATTATAATGAATAGATCAATTATAATATGAAAACGAAGAACATGGTATCAATTCTTGAATTTTATACCCTGTAAAATAGAAAGTGAAATAAAAAAGAAAGTCCTTGATAATTTTATTTCCATGTAGAGTGACTCCTAGAACAAGATGGTTGGGAACATTGGGGTTGGAGGAAACCTTGGTGGGAATAATAGTGAGTTAAAGAGGCCAGAGCATCATTGATGAGGAAATTCAAATGATTCTTATGAAAGGTTGGGTTGGTATTTATAGAAAAAGTGAGGGAATATTTTAATAATTTCCAAGTGACAACTCATTAGTGTTATTTGAAAACCCATGGGCTTAAACGTGGTATTTTCTTAATGTATAAGCCACTTGGGACACCTAACATTTTATTTTATTGTACAAAATTCTACCAGTTTTATTACATTATTATTACATCAACAATGATGTCATTATCACACAAGAACTCAAAACTGCATTTTTACTTTTCACAGAAAAATCCATTTTTTCAGATAAATTCTAAAAAATCACCCTAATAGTTTACTTATGTGAAGAATTCAGAATTAAAATACATTTTTTAAAACTAATTTTCCAAATATTATTTACATAATATTTATAAAATGTTAAACATTCTTCCAAAATTAACAATTTGAAAACTATAACTACTTTTTATATCACATTGAAATTTTAACCAAGATGTTATTATCTTAAATCGTTAATAAAAAAAATAATTCAATTTACTATACATTAGGGTCATATTACTATTCATAAGGGTATTTTACTATATACATAGAAATATGTTGGTTCCATCAGACTCTAAAATACCTACTGATCAAAATTTTAGATGATTATTTTTTGAAATTAAAAAAATAGAACTACAAAATTATGTTTAAAGGATTGTTTTAAATATCGACCTAAAATAATGTTTATGCCTTTAATATTCTTTATCATTGAGGTGTTACATTATCCCCTCTTATTACACATTGCATCCTCACAATTTTATTTACAGATTAAACATGTGTGGTAATCTTTCCGTCATATCATTTTCAAGTTCCCATGATGTTTCATCAACCATTTGGTTTCTCCACAAAACATTCACTATGTTGATTACCATATTTTTCCATACTTGTTCCCTTCGATCAATAATTTTTACTGGATTCTCTTCATAAGAAAATTTCTATTCCATATAAACTAATTATAGACTCTAGACATGTGATAAATTTGAATGAAACATTCTCAATATCGAAACATGAAAAATATTTTGTACCTGCGATACACATGGAGGAAATGTTACTCGGTATTCAACTGGTCCAACATTCTCTATTATTTATAAAGGACTGATGAATCACATAAATATATTTCCATTCTTACCAAAATTATTCACACTATTCAAAGGAGATATATTAGGGAAAACATGGTCACATACCTCGATAGAAAATACATTATATCTATTATTTGTATTACTTTTCTTCCTGCTCTGAGCTATCCTCATGTCATGCTAGATCCATCTATATATTGGAATGAAAGCTATTATTATATAAAAGTTGAACAAAAGAATGTTTTTGATCCTAAATTCTATTGTAGTCCATGGAAAAAGCATAGATTATATCAACCAATATCTATGTCGTTTGTTTTGACTTCCAATCTAATTGAGGATAAAAATATGTACTTAAATTTAATTATGTTCCAAATGAATTCTGAAGTCCCTTCCAAATTTTAGATGAGAACATAGGATATCATTCAGATATAATGGAAACAGTAACTCCATGTATTGTGACAATATCCTTAAGGTACAATCGAGAAACGTGATTCAAAAAAATGTGAATATTTATTTAACCAATCAATAATAACCAAAATCATATTGTTACCTTGATAAGTCTTTGGTAGTACTACCATGAAGTCCATGGATATATTCTTCCACTTCCACTCTAGCATTGGAAAAGGCTGAATCATACCCTTTGGTTACTACCACTCTACTTTAACCAGTGGACATGTTCAACATTTCAAGGTACAATCATAAGTATATCTTTTTATTACATCCCACTAATAATACAGAAGATGGTCTCCGTACATCTTAGAACACCCCAGATAAACTGAAAATGGAGAACTCTAAACTTCACACAAAAAATAATTCATTAATGGAGAATGATTAGGCACACACATCCATTTTCCAAATCATAAATAAAAATCTTTATCAAGTTAAGATTATGGAAACTTACACATTTGAACCAATTCTATATTTTTTTGTAGCTCATGTTTTTCATTCATTACTTTCTTAATTCGGTCTAATAACAATGATTTCACTAAAACATGAAACAAAATAGATGTATTCCCTTCACTAACAACTTAGAATCCAAAATTTATAAAATCATTTATCGAGGGATCATGTTTCAAACATAACATGGTTAATGATGCATGATGTTTTTTAATCGAGGAATCCACCACTTTGTTTTTTTCCTTGATGGGAAATGATCAACAAATCATAATCATTTATTAGTTCAATACATCTTCTCACCCTCATGTTTAATTTATTCTATGTGAATATATACATTAGTCTTTTATGCCCAGTAAATATTTGACATTTGGATCCATATAAATGTTGCCTTTAAATTTTCAGAGCAAAAAACCACAACATCCGATTCAAAATCATGTGTTAGAAAATTTTACTCAGTATGTTTTAGTTTTCTTGAAGCATAAAAAATTACATAATCATTCTGCATCAGAACACAACCATGTCCCTTAAATAAATCATGACTATTGATAAAAATCTCACCACTTTGGGAAAGAAATTCCAAAACTAGAGATTTTTCCAATCTCTTCTTCTGTTCTTTAAAACAAACATCACATTATTCTGTCCAAACTAATATAACCCATTTTTTTGTTATCATAATTAGTG
Organism: Viscum album; assembly: GCA_963277665.1. Lineage (NCBI taxonomy): Eukaryota > Viridiplantae > Streptophyta > Magnoliopsida > Santalales > Viscaceae > Viscum > Viscum album. The sequence goes on along the minus strand of OY728140.1, from coordinate 2,099,689,766 downwards.
TGCTAGATAACCATGAAAAGGTTTTTTCAAACCATTAGTAATAACCTTATAATCCATGAAAACTATGAATATTTGTATCATTTGTAGGTATTGGGCATTAATCCAAAACTTTTGTTTTGGCAGCATCCACTATTATTCAATCATTATTTAAAATCTTCTAATGAAAAGAAATCAGTGGCATCCAAAAATCCCACTTTCTTGAATTTTAAATAGTGGTTATTTTTATTTAATGTTTTTAAAACAACCATTGATGTTTCTCATGCTTCTTTTTACATATAAAATATTCCAGAATGTCATCATTAAAGATAACCAAAATCTTATCCAGGAACTAATGATATATATTATTTATAAGATCCATGAATACAGCTGGTGCATTAGTTAACCCAAAAGGCATAACATCAAATTCCTAATGGACATATCTAGTAATGAAAACAGTCTTCAGGATGTCTGCATCCTTTACTTTCAACTAATCGTACACCCACCATAGGTCAACCATTGAAAAATAATGCACTCCCTGGAGCTGATCAAGAAGATAATCGATATGAGTCAATGGATAGTTGATTTTAATATTAATTTTATTCAAGGATCTATATTCGATACCATGTATTAATGTACTATATTTTTTCCTAAAAAACTAGACAAGATTTCCCCATGGTGAAGAGATGGGTCAGAAGAATCTTTTATCATGTAATTCGTGAACTGGTTTTTTAAATCTAGAAGTTCCATTTGGGCTATTTGATTTAGAGTTTTATAAATTTGCGTAGCAACAATAACTAAGCCAATAGTAAAATTAATATATTGATTAAGAATAAAACCAGAGAAATATTCAAGAAAAACATCCATGTATTCATTTAACACTAGTACATCATTAATTAAGATTGTTCTCTTATCATAATTAATATGAACAAGATAAATTTCATTCACATCCATTATCAACTTCTTAGCTTCCTGATATGTTATTAATGGTATGGGTTCATTCTTTTATAGAATTGTTTCCTAAAGAACAAAAATTTCCCCTATTATATATCTTAGCATGATAAAAATCATGTCAATCCATACCTAGAATAACATAAAAATCCACTAGAGTCCAATCAAAAAGGTTTTCAAGTAAAATATTTCCATAGTCATGGTTTTGTAGATTTTTATAATTTCATTTTTTCCAGAATATTTCCTCAAGGTGTCTGGCCTTGAGATTGACATCGTTTCATGAGGATGAATTCCCGATTTTCCTAAAAATTTATCATAATTGAAGGAATGTGTATACCCTGAGGCAAAAAACACATTTGATAAATTTGTAAAAATAAGAAATGTACCAGATACCACCTCATTTGAAAGCTCAACATCTACTAAAGTGGTTGAAAAAGATTTTACCAAACCCTTCTACTTCCAGTATTGCTGATTCCCTCCTTGAGTAACTAGCTTTAGGAAACCATTCGCAAAATGATCCAATTACATATAATTAATGCTTCTCACCATCAGATTCTCATTAGTTTTCAGATAATTTTCCTTAAACTATCAAGGAATGTGACCAAACTTCCCACATAGGTAGAATTTTCCAAAATTTACAAGACATTCACCAGGATGCCATTTACAACATTTTTCACAGGATGGAAAATTCATCTTCTTACCTCCATTCATCTCTAATGATTTATTTTCCATTTCCTTCCATTCTCGTTGCATATTATTTTTCTCATCATGAGGAACATATATTTCATAAAACTCTATCTCATATTTGTAGCACAACTAACTAGCTTCTCATTGATTTTAAACTATTTTCAGGCGAAATATCTTTGAAATGACGGTTTAAGGAGTAAAGCCTATTAATTTTATTTTCAAAATCCTGAGTAAAATATGGAACATATGAGAATAGACATAATAAAGTGGAATCATAAGATACCATATAATCCTCATCATTCTGCTTTAGTTCGATGAATTGTTTCTCTATTTTGAGTCGAACAATTTTAGGAAAATATTGATCCTTAAAAGACTGTTAAAATAATCCCATTCTAGACTTACAAGATTATACCTTTCTCTCGTATTATTAACAAGAGACCACTATTGATAATCTTCACCTTTCAAACAATATATTTATGGGATTTTGACATTCGAAACATATCATAAAATCCAATATATTTGATTATTCAATGATCTATCCTTCAGTTATCACTATATCAACAGTTCCACTGAATGCTGAAGGATGTTGCCTCATAAAATTATCTTCAAAAGACATGTTTCTTCATGGTTAATCTGCTTCCTCTCTAGCATGGATACCACTACCATTTATTTCTTGGGAAAACTATGACTTTTCGGTCACAACTAGCTCTTTTCTGATTCCCACCATTTCGGCCAGTAGATTCGGACATACATCCGACTCATGGGGCCTTCATAATTTAGCATCACTCTTACACCTGTGAAAAACCATTCTCTAAAAACATAACATAGATGAAGAAAAATGGTAATATTTAAATACTATAATGTTTAAAATTAATCATAGTGTAAAAATCAATTATGGTACACTTTTAACAACATCCAATACCATAAAGTTATCTAAATAATCCATTCATACCAACTATAAAGACTTGGACTTACAACATTACTTAATATTTAATTTTATTTAGGAATATAAATTATTAAACATATAGGAAAATTTTGAGTTTAGATTACTATAGAATTATGATACCATACATATATAACATAACACAATAATACAAGAGGATACTACTAAATAAAGTTTCAATTTTATTCAAAATATAAAACATCAAAACATAAAACATGATATCTTTGACAACACTTCATATAAAACATCACTAATACCTTCTTCATCTTACCAATCCATATATCTTGTGAAAAAACATTCTAATACATGGGGTGAGTATAAAAATTAGTAAGGGATGTAATGATAAAAAGCATTAGTCATGTCATAATAAAAAATCCAATAAAACCCATGATCGTAAAAACTCATATGCATAAAAACATCATGTATTTGACATAAGTTATTTTTAACATATCCCAATTAAATTCACCGTTACACATGGAATAACCCTTTTTTATACATTTATCTCCATATTACCCAATGAATTGGAGTGCAACAATGGGGCTCACCTGGCATATTCTGAGCTATAATTGGCACAACCACACCATATATTGAGCTATAAAGGGGCTCAAAACAACATATCATGAGCTATAATTGGATCAAACCAACCAAAATAATGTCACACAGACATATCATGGTAAAAATGTATCTTGAAATCATGAGAAACTACTCATGTCATACACATAAGAAAAAACAATCCTATTGAAATTTATTAAATAGAGTTTTAAATTGATTTTAAAAGGGAAGTCATATATAATATAATTGGAGTGAGAATTAATAGAATTGAAAGTATAAGTGTAAAATTTGTAAATAAACATAATAAAAAATAATATATACAGAAATTAACCATAAAAATAATCTTAATACAACATAATGAATAATAAAAAAGGATTACCCAATGAATGGAAATGGGGATAAAAACCCACTTACCTTAGTTTCTTCTTACTTAATAAGTTTAAACCTCATGAATAATGATTTATAGAGAGTTATTAATATATTATCGAAATGTATCAATGTTTATAATATCTTATATGATCATTTCATTAAATCATCTTACCCTTTATTTTCTATTATTTTGTCCCCTGCATTGTTTTGGGGTGTTTTCTTCACATGTTTTAAATGATTTGATCATGATAAATATTCATGTCGATTGGGATAGAAAATCCATTATTGGAATGGAAATATATTTACATATTTCCAATACCATAATTTATACCATTTATCATTTTGATGTTTGATATGAGGATGATTTATATTTTAAAACATCATTTATGTTCGTTTTGATCATTTTAGTGGCTCTTGGATAATAATGCCATCATTCGGCCTTATAAATTAAAACCATGAGTACAAAAGAATTACATAACCATGGATGAATCATAATACATATATTACATCCAATTTAAACCATAAAAATAATTTCATAAACATATTTGAAAGAATTAATGAAAAAAGAAATCACAACAACCACAATGTTAGCAATTTGACACATCAGAGAAAATGTTTTCATTCCATGAATAAGTTTGTGAGGAGAAGAATAATGATGACTAATTTTCCATGAAAATGAAAAAATACAGAATATACATGATTTTTAGAGCTTTCATGATTTTTTTGTAAGTGTATATGAGTAAATAATAATAAAATAAATGATCTCAAAATAAAAGAATAATTGAGAAATCCCTTACAAATATTTGGCAGCCTAATGACAATGCAACATGGTTTTAGAAAATATTAAAAATAGGGGGCAGAAGATTAACCCATCTAGAAATGAATCATAATACGTAATACAACAAGGATAATTTGAATATAAGAACATGGTATGAATTTTTGAATTCTATACAACATAATTGAGAACTTGAATTGAATAAATAACGAAGTTGAGAATTATCTTACCTTATAGAGTAACTCGTAGAAAATGAAGGTTTGGAGCTTGAGGCCTTGATTAAACCATGTGAGGACTAATATAGAGTTATGGAGACTATAGATTTGTTAATGAGGTAATTGGAATGAATTTAATGAAGTAATGGGTTGGTATCTATAGCAAAAGTGATGGAATAATTTATTAATTTTTGAAGGACACCCCATTAGTTGTATTTGAAAACCCATGGGATTTCCCATGCTATTTAACCACGGTATTAGAATCTTGAGACATTTCACATCATATTTTATTATACAAAACTCTACCAGATTTATTAAATCATTGTTACTTCATTAATGATGTCGTTAACACACTGAACCTCAAAATCGTATTTTTATTATTCACCGAAAAATCATCTTTTTCAGAAATATCCAAAAAAAATAACCCTAACAATTTTTAGATGTGTATAATTCATTAATTGAAACAATTTTTTGAAAATAATTTTTTAAATATTATTAATTTACTTTTTAAATAAAATCATACTTTAATAAAAAATTAACAATTTTAAAACTATAACTGCTTTTATATCACATTGAAAAATTAACCAAGTCGTTTTTATAATAAATCCTTATGAAAATAAAATAATTAGAAAATATAATATTTATTAGTGTCATATTACTATTCATAAGGGTATGTTACTATTCCCTAAAAACATTTTGGTTCCATCAGACTATAAATAACATACGTAACAAAATTATAGAAGATTGTTTTTTGAAATTCAAAACATAGAAGCTAAGAAATTATATTTAATGGCCAATTATATATATATATATATACACAAAACAATGTTTCATGCATTTTAGTTTTCTAATACCTTGAGGTGTTACATTCAATGTTAACTTGAAGGCTTATTGAGTAATAATTAACCACTCATGGACACCTTAGACAATTATTTTTCTTAATCCAGGGGTTTTCAAGATATAGATATCATCAAACTTAATTTTTTTCATTTTATGATTTGTTTTCAATATGAATAAGTATTCATCTCATCTTGGTTGAGAACTCCACAATATTATTTTGAGATTTCCATCACTTTTTTTATTTTTACTTTGATTTCTACCTTATATCAGATCATCCCATTACACTGATATAGATTTTCCTCTCGAGATATCCACATCCATTTAAGAATTATTCATTTCCCAGGCTAAATGGTTATATGGTGGGCCACTTCCATTCTATTTATAATTGTAAAAAATTATACGACTATCACATATATCTTCTTATATATGTACATTTATACGTTTCCAAGGAAATTGAGGACTATCTATATATTGATACTTATGGGAAGATGTGTTTTATGAAATATATTCCCTTTTAATCTAGGATTGAATTCGGTTCTTCTTATAACCTCTTGGGTCATGTTTTATCCACCTTCAAGAAAGGACAGTTAGTTGATTATGATGACCTCTTAGTATGTAAGACTAACTAGGAAGGATCCTCTAATTTTGAACTCATTAGAATGGGAAAGGAATGATCTTTATGATCCAAGAGTTGAAAAAATATTTTTTGGTCTAAATCATGATATTAAATAATTTTTGTTGGGGATACAGACAATTGGAGAGGATGGACTGAGATGTTATGATATTTTTACCATCAATGATCATTCATTGACTTCTATTTCATTCATGACTAATGTTACGGGGAAAATTAATTTGGTTGATGTGGGAGTCGGTGGGTGTGTTCCCTCAAGCAGTGGGGTATATTCCATCCTTTCGTTAAAAAAACTATATTTAAATGAAACTAATTCTCATTTTATGGGGTCCTCTAGCATATAGGTTCCCTCATTCATGATAAAACCAATAAACAGTTTCTATAATTTAAATGGATCTGATGGGGAGGATGCATAACATGAAGGATAGAAGCCATTTTTTTCAAAATGGAAAAGAAGTATCACAGGTCAAGAAAACTATATAATTCTGAGATGAGGGGAAAAGCTACTAACTCTCTTATATCATCAAATTGAGTATTGGACCACCCTAGTTTATTGAATTTGTGATTGGGGATGAGGAACAGAAATAATGAAAATTATAATTCACGAGACATTTCATTCATCAATGGGAAACGAACAATGAATCATAATTACTAATCATGTTTATTGAAACCCATGGTCACTAAATCAGTAGAAAAATATAACCATACTTTGGGAGTGGGAAGACAGAATGTATTAACTCTTAAACATGGTGTTACCCATATTAATGTTAAGAAACCAATACAAATTTTCTCAAATGGTATTAAGGAGGGTCCATTCCATAATATAGATCCCTAGATATAAGAGAAACTCTCACCTCTTGTGGCTTTCATGGAATCCACAATGGTGGATCTAATGGATGGATTAAACATTTATTCCCATTAAATAAATAAAGGGAACCATTGTGAGCACTAAGATAGTGGAGAGTAACATAAACACCTTGAAGAACTAGTTTCTTTCAATCCTCCAACTATGAGCCAACTCATGTTCTGCAATGAATTAATTTTTGAAGGCTATTTTAATATGAAATCTTCATTGAAAACAAAATTTGTTGAGTGTTATGGAATATAGAACCAATAATCAAATTACATATATTAATACTAAGTCCAAAATATATATTCAAGGATTTAATTAATCAATTGGGAGGAGAATTTTTTACTTATTTTAGGTGTTGACTCTAACCCCCTCATGATGTTCAGCAAAAACTATTATCTTGATGGTGGCTCTATGTATTATAGGTGGTAGATTCATTAGTTGATATGTTTTTATGAAGAATAATATGTTTAGATTTTTGTTTCAGTATATATTTTCTTTTATCATCAATTTTATGCTTTACCCTTCTCATTATGAGATTTTGATGCCTTATTTTTTGTTTTTGACATTCAATATGGTCTAAAATTCTTTAACAAGGATGTTTTCCAGGTTTTCAATTTTCATTTCTAAGTGTCTTTTGAAATAGAAAAAAATAAGTGTGGTTATCATACAACAAGGTTTTAGATATTAAAATAGTTATTAGCCCATAGTATTTCTTTAAGTGCATGTTGTGAGATAGTAGCACATTCATGGGGTGTTTGAAAAATTAATGTTTAGTTTGTGATCTATATAATATTGTACATCTCCCCTAAATTATTTCACAAGATAATTGGTTTGTTAATATCACCAAATTCATGGAAAAGAGAAATTCCCAACGCTTCCATCTCACTCATATTTTCAAATAATTGGGATCTGTACTGTATTATAATACTTTTCAAGGTCATCATTTGCGTTTTCTTTGTAAAATCAACATTATCGCAATGCTTAATATAAAAATAATAGTAGTAAATATACAATAACTATATTATTAAAATCTATTAATATTATTGGTCTATTAAAATTAACATTTAAATGATATAATCTTCCAAAATTACCAAAGTTGATTTTTTTGTTTTCTTTAACTATCTTAATTAGTGAGGCACTCATTAATTTAAAAATGTGTATAAATTCATTGATGTTTAGTTTCTTAGAGAGATAAATTTCTATTCCATAACATTTTATATTCTAAAATATAATACATTCAAAAATTTATTATAGTGATATATAATTTTGATCCCACCGATAACATAATGCCAAATTTGTGTATTTTTTCTACAACCACGTAAAAATTGGAATATATCCATCACAAAATATCTACATTGTGGGAGAGAAATAGGTATCCTGAAAACATCCATTAAAAATAATCTTATCTAATCCATGGAATGATGGTGGATGGTTTCATTGTATAATATCCCAAATTAAGCATAATAACATTTAATGGTGTTGAAATAGATGAAAAAGAAAGCATAAATTTACTATAATTAACATTTTTAATGAAATAATTAATATCATTTTCATTTGGATGCATTTAAAATATTAAAATAAAATTAATAAATAATGGAAATTTAATATTCATTGAAATCCCATGGAATCATGGAATGAAATCTTATTAATAATCAAGATACATAATGTATTGATAATTCATTGAATCATTTAATTTTAAAAACAGTAGGTTTATACTTTTGAAATGAATGTAGAAAAGTAGAAATTAAAAAAAATGTTGAAAAATTACATATTAAAACACTAAAATAAATTTATAATATTATTGGATATTTCCATGATAAATCATTGAAACATATGGACTATTTTTTTTAAAAAAAATTAATAAATAATATGGTGCTGGAAGAAAATGTGCTAAAAGGAATATAAATTTATAAAGAAATGGATTAAAAAAATTGTTCCTTTATTATAAATGAAACCAGACATAATATGACATGAAAATGAATATAAAATTACATGACTATAAATATTTGTGTTATAATTAGTCAACATCGGTAGTATGTATAACATATAACTATAAACATGTAAATAATTTTTAACATGCCTCGATGAAGAGAAAATTTTCTAAAACCCCTTACAACTATTATAAATTTTTTATCTAAATCGCTTGAATTGGAGGATATTAAATGTATTCTTAAATAGAATATTTTTATAGTGAATCATTATATAAAATTTCAGTGAGATAGTATATTCACCATACTTTTAAAATATAATTACCCTATATTTAGAAAATCGGAGCTGGTGCCTCAATTCTTTACATTGGAATAACATATGTTGAATTGTGTCATGATGTAGTGAATAGTTTAGTATTATTTTTATCCTAGATACGAACATTATTTCCGTAGTACAATTGAAAAAAAATAACACCATTTTTTTGAGAGTATCACTATTTCCTCAAAAATATCATTTCATATAATTCTAATTAAACATCCTAGGTTCCTAGGAATAGAATCAAAATATGGGTGAGATCAAATGCTCATTAAGGGTTATGTACAATGAATCCAATCATGATTCAATAAGTATAATCAATATTGATGTGTAATAAAATGGACACACAATTCATTTAAAAAACAAAAATATCATTAATAGGTAATAAATCATAAATACGAAAAAGTAAATAACTAAGTACAAATTCAATTAAATCAATAACATTAATCTTTTAACATGATAAGGCTTAATCAATATGTTAATGTAAATAACTGAAAACACAATCTATTCAATCAAAAATTTTAATAAACAAATATTTAGATAAAATCATTGAAAAAACATGATTCATAACAATACATTAATTCTAAATGAATGAAATTCTAAATTATTGGATTTTAAGAACATAGGCATCATGAAAACATCTACTGTAAAGACCTTCATCAAAATAGTTTGAAAATGATTGGTATGTTTAAAATATAAACCTATTTAACAATGGGTAACCAAATGGATCATTTCTTGATACTATTGGTGCAAAGATATAAAATTTATTACTAGGACCCACATGTATCTTCTTGTATAAATAGTTTTTAAAAAATATAAAATAATCAATTTATTTCATGAATTATATGTGTTACAATTAAATATATTTATTGAAGAAAGAATATATATTGTCAATATATACACAATGAATCAAATAAAATTAAAAAAACAAAAAATGTATAAATTCATTACATTTAATCAATAACAATATCAATGATAAATAATATGGATATTTAATGTATATATAATTTCAAATGACAAACGAAATTAAATATTTTAAGGGAATTTTAATGAATACAAAATATGAATCAATAATTTTAATTTAAATAGGTTATGTTATAAAAATTATTACAAAACAACTTGAGGAAGAAAAATATAGTATCATTACATCATATCTCCAATGATATATTTGTAAAATAAAGGGCTGTTTTAATTAACTAATAAAAGTCTATAAAAAGATAATTAAAAATGATATTGAGGAAAATATCCCATAGGTATTGAAAATAATCATTGAACATATAATTTTAAAAAATAATTCTGAAATATAGTTTTCTTTTAAAACCCCATTGAATATATAATGTAATCTTGAAATCATTTATTTTTAATGATGGAATTAAAGTATATGCATGTAGTTCACATTAAATAATAAATTCATTTCACATTTATGCTAAAATCGAAATGAATAATGTTTAGAAAATATAATGATTATTATTTTAATTTTTTTTATAAAATTTAAAACACACATAAAAATTATGTAATAAAACATTTTTAGAATGTTAAAATTATTATTGAAAACATTTTAAAAAAATGATTGATAATGTATCTTCGACCTAAGAGAGAAACAAAGACACATTCTAGTGAAACATTTTCTCAATCAGTTCATGTATGAAATATTGTAAAATAGTATTATTAATTGAAAAAAATAAATAATAGATATAGGATAAGAAAATTAAAGGGGTTTATTAGAATCCGATCAATTATTATCCACGAATAGATCTTTGTGTAAATGTAATCGGATTAAGAAATTAGTTTGCAAAATAAACCCTTATAATGATTGATTATTTTTTAATTACAATTATTAGATGAATAATTAATGGGTCTGATATTTACATACACATAAACATGTGGAAACAAAAAATATTATAACAAAAAATAATTACACATTTAATCATATAAAATGAACAATAATGATGAAGTAATATAATGAAACCAAAGGAAATTGAGTAATGAAATTTGTTAACACATAGTAATGTTCAATTGAAATGCCCTGGGATAAAATAATTAGAATTGAAATGTAAAATATGTTGAATTATGGAGGATTCATTATATAAATTTTAAAAGGTAACTGATATTCACAATATAAATGAAATTATTTGAATAAAACTACAATATGTCTCTATGAATGAAAATTGAGACGAAGCCAATTACAAAACACTTATTTTTGGAAAAAAATGCTTAATTATTATATAAAATCTGTTTAATAAATTTATTAATATATATCGAAATGATATTCATATTTATAATATCATATATGATCAACATATAACATATTCTCAGATTTTTATATTAATCATTCATTTCATTAATTTTTTTGGGTGTTAATTGCATCACTTTACCAAACTTATTTTGTAATAAAAGATCAATTTTATTGGTATAGGATATATATCAATCTTAACCAGAATTATTTTAATTTTATAAATATAATATTATTTAATTAGACAAATTTGTAAAATTATTATTGAAATATGAACGAGGACTGTAGATGAAATTGCATCATGGATATGGTATGATGTACATACGCATGAGAAATGTTACCGTTACCTTAACAGGTTAATGATTATAGAACTGATGATATATTAACCATTAATAATCAATAACATATAAAATATATCATATATATTCATTAAATATATCTTTATTACATTTAATGTAATTTGTAGGTGAAAAATGAATCACATCACTTTTGAGGATATCAACTATCGTACACACAAGCATCTTTATCATATTTTAAAAATAATGAATGTAACATGTTACTTGTGATATGAAAATTATAGAATTATAATAATATAATAAATATCATATATATTCGGTAAATCAATCATAATATTTAGACTTTTATTGTAGTGAATGAAAATTAAAATATTGGTTCATTAAGTGGTAGTCCATGATAAAAACAGTTAACAGTTTAATTCCAATTATATTAAAGAGGATATGGTCAAATTTGTTTCCTTTAACATATTAAAATATATTAATATTTTAATTAAATATTGTTACTATTTTATCATGGAAAAAAATTTATGGAGGTGGCATAATAAATAAAATGAAAACACTCATATAAGAATGATACATATTTTTCGAGGAACAACTTATGTTTTTAAACAAAAACCTTCCAATGTAGGATTTATGACCAAAACAGTTTCTAGGATATATGAATTCGAATATGAAGTTTATTTTGGTATGTAGTTTTAGAGCCGAATGGCATTATATGTGTGATGTGGGGATTATCATATATCACAATTTATATGTGGGATAAAGGACATATTTGAATTATTTTTAAAAGATTAAATTTCATCCATTTTTGAACAAAACAAATCATTCAAAATTGGTTATTTTATTCTAATTGTGGTTGTACTGTCAAATTATATTAAAAATAAAAGTTTATAACAACTTATATTGTTATTTTAATCTATAGTGTTTAGTTTAACTCCCTGTTAAATCGGTTTTTACATTAATCGATGTAATAAATTTTTAATATATTTAATACTCACCGTGGAAAAAATTTATTTTAAACAAATTAATAAAATAAAATTTACTTGCATTCCAAAAAATTAATTGATTTTTTATTCAATTCATTGAAATAGTAGAATGAAATTTTAAATTTTACACATATATGCAATGAAAAAATTCAGTTTCAAAGACAAAATACTTATTTGCGTAGAAGGTTTTAATATAAATACTAAAATAAATTATATTAAAATTAAATAAATTATTTAAAATTATAATTTAATTAAACTATTTATCAATTAAAAAAATAAATTATTTATCATTATAAAATATTTTTATGAAAATATTTTTTTTAATAAAATTCATTATTCATCACTATTAATTGAAAACTAAAAATTTTACAAAAAATCCTAAATATTGACCACAATATACTTTTGATATGAATATTTAAAAAATTATTTTTATTTTAAAAAAATTATATTTTTTTAAATGATATAAATATTCATTTTATTTTGTGTTCGATGAGCATGATTAATCCATATTTTTTAAAAAATACATTTTTCAGAAACCATTTCTTTTTAATTAGTATGTTATTTTTTTATTTCGAATCAATAGATAATAATAATTATCATAATTTAGATACTAATATTCCAACAAACCAATTCAGCAAATATTTTTTTAGTATAATATATTATGTTTCCATTATACTTAGGATTTTAGGATTCACAAGCTATTATATGGGGTACATTTAATGAAATATAGTTTTTTGGTTGATTATTCTCACTTTTGCAAATTTATGTGGCATAAAATAAAATGTTATTTTTTAGAATTTTCTCATGTTAGAAATTATCTCGGACATAAAAAATTTACATCAATGTAATTTGATTTTGTGATAAAAAATAGAGGTCTTCTTTTACAAAATTACATTATTGAATACACAATTTCTAAATAGGTAAAAAAAATTACTAATTGGTGAAAAGGGAACTAAAAATTTTAATATAAAATAAACCATTTTTATGTTTTAATGTAGGAAAAAATTGAATTAATGTGAATATATTTACATGCAATAATGATGTAAATAATTATAGAGAATCAGAATGGTAATTTATCATAAAAAATTTTATGATGACTTGAAATTTATGGAATTCATAACCATAAACCTATGGTAATTTAAAAGACAATTTGATTAATAAAATACAATATTAATAAGATAATATTTTTCTATTAATGATACTTTTTAAAATGTTGATGTATTATTTCACTATATAAGAATATTTGGTAAAATACCAACTTTAAATGTTACTACATCATGTGAAAAAATTTATACTTTTTTATCCTTCAATTTGTTTAAAATTAATAATTGTCTCCCAGAAACAAATATCAATAAATGATTTTTCTATTTTTTAAACTATAAAAGTCAATTTTGTCAGATTAAAAATTCCATAAAATAGTGGGATTTATTTCCTAATATATTTAAATATTTTCCATAACTATTATGGTTAGAAAAATATAAATATAATATAATATTCTTTAAACAAAAAGCACAACGGGTTCATCATTTATTTTTTTCATTAAATAATATAATTAGAAATATTGAAATATTAAATAGAACATCATGTAAGCCAATGGGTGGTTCCAGTCCATTATTCTTCTTCAGTTGTGGGCTCAAGACATTGAATATTCCTAAATGTGATGGGTTTTCATGTAACATGTGTTTTGTACTTTTTCATCCAAAAAATTAACATAATTCCAATAATTTTCCATAATTGTGATGACCTAAAATTACTAGAACATCAATTATATGATAATATTTAATGATTAAAAATACTTTTAATCATAAGCTCTATGAAATAAGAGCTATTCATCCATAAAATACAATTTTATATACTAAACCAATATGTTGTATTCCTATAATTTTTTTCCCAATATATAATTTATCATGTTATAATCCTACAAAAAAATCATCAAAACTGGTATTTATTTTTTGAACATATAAAAAAATTAATCTCATAAATCCATGATTTCTTCCCTAATCTCATAAACCCATGATGTTTAAGACCACTATCACCTCTTATAACACCTAAATAATAATCAATTCAATGAAAGGTCATAGGTTAAAATTTTATATAACATTAATTAAATAAAAAATATAGTATAATTAATTAATTTGTATAATAATCAAGGGTCGTAAAAAATGTGTAAAAGATAAAGCATATCTAAATAAATTGAAATAGGGTCAAAAAAACTATAACAATGATCATCAGCATGGTAATACAGTCTGTAAAATTTATCTATTATAAATTTATTTTTATTATTCAAATAAACATGAGTATTATTGCTAGTAATTTTATATTATACCATCTATATATAATTAACAGTTTTAAATAATTATACTCAAGTAATGAAAATATGGAGGTTAATTATTATGTTGGTTCTCAATACATGTTATTTCATCCTAATGTACAGATCATTTTGGTTGTATTGGAAAACAAGATACATACATAAATTTAAAAAAGAATTTGTAAATATAAAATAAAACATACTATTTTCTTTTATAACATCACTAATGTCCTTTAAATATCCCTTATTATCAATCGTATTCCATTTCATAACATCATAGGGAAAGGAAACATAAAAAAGGTGTTATCATAGATTATTGGTAAGTTTATGCCTATAGAAAAAACTAATACATAATAAATATTGCATGAATAATAAGGAAATAATATATTTTGATATAAGAATTCCTACTAATTAATACTGTTAACATAAAAAATATCCCATGATCTGAAAATAATTTAAATAATAACATGGAAAAATATAACTAATATAATAATTATGTAATGAATATTTCTTAACATCTTGATCAAACCATCATGACCACATTCTGAGACATCTACATAAATAGATAATTCGTCATCTAAATACCAAAACATTTGTTTCATAAGTCCAAACAATGAATTTACGGGTTATGTAATTTGGAGAATGATTTATCAATTAATATTTTCATGAATCCATCATATGAATTAATAATTCTTCCTAACTAACATGCATTAAAAATCAATAACTATATGTTTAGGATTAACTGTTTAAAGTAATGTACATAGGCCCCCTGTAAAATGGATAATAAACCATAAATATGAATATGGAATATGGTATCATAATATTATATATTTATTAATATACATGATTATATATATTTTGTTTACATATAAAAAAGATATTTACAAATATCATTTCAAATTTTCACGGGGATAATAAACTTATCTCTTTAAAATTACTTATTTAAAATATTAAAAATTCCCAATATTTAAGTAAAATGTTAAATTTAAAAGGTAAATTTGAAAATTATAAATTAATCATTAAAGGATGAGGTGTTAATGGAGATGAAAATATTGATTTATGCTTCGTATGATATAACAAATATTTCATTCACATGTCCATTATAACATAAAAGCATCACACTCTAAAAACAACACAGAAATTCCATTTAATTAACTTTTAACTATGCGTAATTTTTTTAATAAATAATAAAATAATATTTAAAACCATATTTATATCGTTTTATGAAAATATAGCAATGTATTATAACGATTCCAAATTGAGGAGAAAAAAAGCCAACCATTTTTAAAAATAGTTATTTTGTATATTGACTAATAAAATAGATGAAATTGAGTAAACTATATTTACTTTATTAAAACTAACCATAAATGAAGAAGAAATACATGCTATCATATAAAAATATAAAATAACTCTCATAGTGGTGAGTTAAAAAACAATCTCTAATAATGATGAGATTATTATTTAAACCATTATTGAATGTTAAATTTCATTTGGTTGTATTTGAAACTCGTATATAAAAAATATTAATTTATTATACAAATATTTATGAACATTTTTTATATATATCATTCCACATATAATTTACATGTAATATTTTATCACATGTTCAGTTATAATTTTTTACTAGAGTAGAATTCCAGTGTGATAAATGTTTTTTTCATTTATATTTTGGATTCATAGTTTGGATCCATGTATATTATTAATGTTTTCATATTATCATTAATTTTAATCATGAAATATAAATGTTTATATATATATTTAATATATATATGTAAGTAGGAGTGTTAATAAAATGTCGATTTTTAAAAATTAATTGCACTATTCATGGGGACTCCAGGTCGTACGTACGCATGAACATAATTTTCAATTATTAATGGTGGAAAAATAAAATATATTTATAAAAATAATTTATATATTTTTTATTTTTTCATATATACCATACATATTTCACAAATCTATACATTTTAACATGCATCTAAATTTGAAAAGAAAAAGTAATCACATCACCGCATGGAATGTTTTACTCCACACAAATGTATGAGAATTGTTGATGTTTTACTAAAGGTAGGAATTTTACAATGTTGATATAATATTATAAATAAAGAAGAATAATTATGTTATAAATATCATCGATAAACATTAAACCCATAATTATAAAAATACATGATTCATGGAAGGGGAAAATAAATTAATTCCCCAGGGGTTTGTGGTAGCCCACAGATACCCATGAGTACTAATTCTACATAAAATTTGATGGAAAATAGGGTTGATAAAGGTTGTTTCACAATAATAATAATAATTAACTATACGTAGGGTAAGTATGTTTTTAAATTATCCTAAATACATCAGAATGGGTTTAGGGAAAAGAAGATGTTAAATGAATGTGATCTATTAATGACATTTCCTATTATTTGAAAGAATTCATTTATATATCCTCTTATGGAACTTAGGGTTATTTATTTAGGAAGTAAAATCCTCCAGAATGAGTATCAGGGTGTTTTGAATGAATTTGTAAGGGTTTTCTTGATCAGTATGGCTCAATGTGGAGTAAAGATATGATCTATGTTGTGAATTTTTTTAAGAAAGGTAAAGGGAATAGTTGGATGTACAAAAAATGATAAAGTATAACCATTTCATTATCAAACTAAATACTTCTAAATGGTCAGATATTAAATAAAAAAATTATACCATCTATGTATTATAATAAAAGAGATCTTATAATGATTTTTAAGTCATTTATTAACATAATATTTTTTAACCATGTGGCTAACCAAATATAATCAATACAACGCTAATGACTTTTTAATATTAAATTGATACAATTTGAAATATAAGTTAAAAATTGTATCATAAATTATGAAGAGTGTATTTTTTTCAACTAATTTTTATCTATTTCAACATATTCAAATATTTTTTTGATTTTTAAATAATTTAATAAAATATTACTATTTTAAAATACTATTATTGACATTTCTAGAACTATTAAAATAATTATATTTTTATAACAACATGAAAATAATTGAATTCAAATATAAATTGAGTATAGATTTTAGTTAATCTATTTTTATATAAAACATTTATGGATCGTAATAACTCCCCCAAATTTTTTTATATTTATAAACTATCAATGAATAATGAACCCATTTTCCCATATTTTAGATACTTTGATGGAGATATACGAACTCCTATAATCCAATAAGGTGAATTTATTTATTTTTTGATTAATTATAATTTCTTAGCCCAATAATTACAATTTTTTTTCCTATTTTAACCATGTTATGGTGATAAATACTCATCCAAATTATTATTCATAATGATAAAACGCCACATATTTACCATAATTGATACTCCAAATTTTAAATATGCTGTCAGTTTTAAAAAATATATACACATATTTATAAGAAAAAAATTTAAAATTAAACTCATAAAATTAGAAAAAATGTAACTTTTAAGATAATTTTTTTTTGAAGTATAATTTTTACCAAAATCTAACCTAAATTTATTTAAATTTAACATAATTAGAAAATTTGGAAAACATTTTTATCGAAAAACCATTTTATATATAATCCTAGTTTTTTAATTTTTTAAACGAATATAAAATTGTGTAAATAATTCAATATTTTTCACAATTCATTGAAAAATAAATATTTTCTGAAAATTATAAAAAATAACCCATACTGTGATTATTGAATACTAATTTCAAAATTTTACTTAATTCTTTAAAAGAAATTATCCATGAAAAGTAGAAACTAGTTATATTATATTATCAGATAATGTAACAAAAATTAAAATAATGTAGTGTATAATCATTTAAAGATGTTACTAAAACATGAGTATTTTTTCGTTAATATAATTAATTTACCAAAACAATCATTATATAATTTTTAATTTGTGGTTATTCCTATCCATACAATTATTATTAAGGTTTTTTATATCATTTTTCATTTAAAACAATGGTTTTCTAATGTCACAAGCTAACAAAGATATTAAATTAATTTGAAGATAATGTCTCATAAAATCTTCTTTAGTTATATTCTACCCCCACGACCCCCACTAATTTAATATCCCCATAGAAATAATTTTTATAAGATATAAAAATGTTATTATCTATCGATGTCATTACATCCTCATATAACCATGTGTCGTGATCAAATGTATATTTTCTTCAAAAAATATTGAAAAGGTGACTGGTCTTATTTCAGAGAAAATTTTCTACATTATCAAAAAAATTCAAGTAGTAGTTCCTAAAATGATAGATCATTTTCTAGTTGTTTGACATGTGAGTTTATACATGTCATCGACCATGTATGTTTTTCATCGGGAGAGTTACAAGGGGTGTATTGTAAACATGAGAGATATTCGATGGATGTTCAATGTTATAATCAACATTCATGATATGATCAAGAATTTAATAGGTATTTATATATCTAGGCTATAATATTCCATTATATTCAAATTTAATAAAAATCATCCAAGAATATATTCATTGTAATACCTTGTCACTAACAATTAAATCTAGATCTCTCTAATAATTGCTATCACATCATTCTGTTGAACTCAAATATTCCCTTATGTTCTATTTAATTTCTCTAACCATATCATCAATTTTTATACCTTGAAATTATCTAAAAAACATTAGTTCACTAAAATTATTCTTTCATGTTGGATTTCAACACTTATCTTTATTGATATTTTAAGTATGATAATTCTTGATACTCAAGTTAATGTTATTGTTGTATGAAATTTCCATCAAATTGGTTTATCTAAACCACCAATGAAATCCTTAGATCATGCAATCTGAATATATTATATTGTTTCAATGGTTCTCTTCAAATAAATATATATATTAGGAAGATAAATAGTGGATACACACAAATTTTATTCTAGATCATGTTGAATACCTATTAATAACATCAAGGTTATCTTGAGATCAAAACTGGTTATAGTATAATAAGGTAAGCGATGAAAGATTAAAAATTTTATAATTTAATTTAATCAAAGTATATCATGATGATAATCTTCTCTGATATATTTGATGTATGATGAATTCAAAAATAGATCAACAAAATCCAAAGTAGCATTATGGACATCAATTTTATGAAGATTCATGTGATTAAATATAGGGTGACATTTTCCCATTTCCATTCAATTAAGGGTATTATTTGTAAAATACCATTATACATCAGTCTCTCTTTCTTATCTTTTTTATTTTTTTATCACTATGATAAACACATCACAGTATCTCAATTCATACTATCCCATTTTAAATCCTATTTTTGATCTGTAAACATATTCGTACATGTAAGATAAATATAGAATGATGAATTATGATAAACTTTTGATATATCCTACTTCTTGTATAGTATTAATGGGACACATAAAGGGTTCCTAAAGCCTGCTGTATTAGTATGATCATCAATTAGATTCAGAACATTCCCCACTTTCTTATGTAATTCGATATCTTCCTTTTCCGCCTTCTTAATCATATTATAAATTGATGGTTTGAAATTATTTTTGAAATTATATGTTTCTTCCACCTTAATTTTTTTAATATACCATAAATACTATGTATTTTTAATACACTTCATTAATAGTCTTTCATATTCTTTTTTGACTCAGTGAATCAACCACCTTGTTTTTCTTCCCTATTTTTTAATGTATTGTGAAATAATAATCGTTGATTAACTCAAACAATAAAATTGGTTCATGTTCAACTGTTTATATGTCATTATATTCGTAATATATTTAGGAGAAGTATATACAAATATCAGATCATTCATTATATAGATACTCCCTCCATATATTAAATGCAAAAAATATCACTGTCAACTCCAAATTATGAGTTGGGAAGTTTTTCTCTTGATTTTTTATTAAGAAAGATTCATATGATACCCCGATGGAATTTTTCATAAGGACGCATCCCATTAATATCATTGATGTATAATTATAGATAAAACCCCATCTTTACCGTAGGGTAGTGCATGCACATGTGAAAAAACTATACATCAATTTTTTCAATGAAATTATGATCACAATAATCATTCCATAAGTACATATCCCCATTTTTATTCAACATGTTAAGGGGATTATAAATTCATGATAAATCTCTCTTAATACATTGGTAATATCAATTAAACGTAATAAAACTATATATTTTTGTTTCCATTGTTGGATTAGGCCAATGATGAATAACTTTTAACATTTTAGGATCCACTAATAAACCATCACTTTTCATTATGTCCTCCAAGATGAAAATTTTCAAAAGGTAAAAGTCACAATATATAAATTAATCAAAAAAATTTCCTTCCATGTGTTATAGAGTTTAATATAGAAATGTACTCCATAAACATTTATTCCCTTTGAATATATAACAATATCATGAATAAAGTCTAGAAAAAACCCATCAAAGTAATATATAAAAATATATTAATTAAATAAAAGAATAATAAATCAGTATTTTTATGTAACAATTGATGTTCAATCATGAAAAAAATAATGATCAATGTAATTGATCAATCATGTCATTGATATGGGTAATATGATAAATGTTCATAAAATTTAACATGTTATTGCTTATAAATTGAATGATCTTTCCTAATGTAATTATCATTTTTTTCAGTACTAACTCTAACTCTAGAATCATTATCTTCCTCGGGATGTGAATCCTAACATATGTTATGTGTATTGATAGTGTTTCCATTCATCTTTACTGGGAACCATATTTAAAAATTGAGATGTTCTAGGCTATCTAATTTCATTAGGAATAACAATTTATATTTTTTAAACTAGTGAAACACTTGATATATTTTAAAATTTTATTTTTAGCTAATTTCATAATCATAAAAAAAACATATTTCTGAATATTTTCAAACCATAAAAATATATTCAAATATTTTATAATGGGTTTTAATTGAAATGTGTATTAGTGATATTATATCACCAAGCAGATTCATATAAGGTGCATAGTAAGAGAAAACCCACCCTGAACCAGAATTATGGTCCATATATACATGACCAAATAACTTTATATTTTTTACCCCAATATGAATCTATTTAAAACTATGTACTCTTTTCATATCTATACATGGATATATTTCTAGGAAACCCACATAATCAATATATGAAATAAAACATTTTGATATTATTATATATTAATAATTATCCTCAATGACTGTAATGGTGTTACATTCCGTTATCTAGGTTTTCATTAATATAGTTATCAAGGATCATATTAAACATTCTATAATATCAATTAAAAATAACCTTAAGATAGTAACCCGGAACTAATGGTTAACTTATTACATTGTTCCATGTAAAATATATCACATTCTAAAACCTAAATATTTTATAAGTATTGGAAATCTATACACATAAATTAATCTAACATAAAATTTGTAAACATAAAATAAAACATAGAATTTTACATGAGATAATAATTATTCACAAAACAATTTCCATCAATATGAATTTTAATGCACATCCTGGAATACTATGGGACAAAAACATAGGATGGCGGTGTGATCAGATGCCCTGTATGTGTATTCAGACATAATAATTAAAAAGAGAATAAATAAGTCATGAATAATTTGAATTGAATAAAGAAATATCATCTAATTCCATATGAATGACCACATGATATATAGACATATCCATGTATATCATAATTCTTAAAATAATCACATGGAAATCAATAACATATATTATTATGATGGAATACAAAATTTATGACATCTTAACATATTTTGAGGCCTCATGCCAATACCTCTTCGTAAATGTATAATTAATCACCCAGATACCGAACCCATTTATCTCTTAAGGAAAACTAATACATTGACTGAATATTTTTTCCACCCCAAACACGTACATAACATTATATTTATAATGAGTTTAAAATTATAATGAATAATACAAATTAATCAACAACTCCTATAAATTATTAACTCTCTTCATCGAATGAACTATCAAATGGAAATTCAATAATTTCTCTAAAAACAGATAATAAACCCTAACATGGAATATTTTGGATTGTTTTTGTATTTTATATCATTTAATAAACATAAAATTAATCAAATTATGTTTATATAAAGAAAAAAAATTAAATTGTATAACAAATACATTCTTGAATAAAATAACCATTTCACTTTAAACGCATTTTGTTATAATATTGAAATATCACAAATATTATAGAAATTTTTTATTTAATAGGATCAATTAATACATATATATGAATATTAAAATAATTGGGTTGTCATGATTTCTATAAGTTTCATTTTTGTTAGTAATTCTATTTTAATGTATCTTTTCAAAATAATGGAAATTAGAAAAACCACCTCATTCAGAGAATGAAAATTAGATACATTTTAAATTTTCATTAAAAAAGGAAAATTTTGTTATAAAGTTATTTAGAAACTATTAAATATTATAATAATTATTTATATAAATTTATGAATAATATGGACACCGAAGAAAGTGATTCTCGACCAAGTAGAAGAGAATATATGGTTTTTCTAAAAAAATATTTCAATTCCTCGAATACTAAAAGATATTAATGTTAATAACAACATTATAATTACATAAATATATATAATATAAGAAAATAAATTTTCTTTACTAGATAAATTACAAATAATACCATTAATTTATCAATAATCATAATCAATCCCAAATAATGATGACATTGTTAAATAAATCCATACCACAGGATTAATTTATTTCTTTTTAAATTTAACCTACTATATAATTTATATATAACTATTATAAATCTATTATATAATATTATTCATGTATATGATATGATATATTATTTAATTATAAATTTTTATAAATTTTTTAACAACTAATTATTAAAATATGTATTTTCGGTGATAAATGTTGTGTTTCTAAAGTTCTTTTTTATTTAGTAGTTTTTAACTTTATAATTATACTAGTGCTATATGATATCAATAAATTTAAGCATGATAAATATATATATATAAAAATATTCAATATATATATGATCAATTGTAAATTGTTGATATTGAAAAAGGAAATGTATAATTCATGTTAATCGTAGGTTGTATGTATAAATGAATTTTGTTCTCATAATTTGATGGATTGAAAAAAATAAGTGTAAATATTAATTAACCTATATAAAATAATTATTATTTAATTTTTTTTCATATATATTTAAGAAATATATCCTCATTTCCATATATTTGTTGTGGAATTGAATAATTTAACACAACGATTCATGTTGGTGGTAGTCCAAAGTTTATCACAAGAAACAATAACATTTTTCAATGGATTAGAATTCTTCCAAGTAGATATAACACTATAATTATAGTAGAATAATTATTTCATAAAAATAATAGATAAAAAAATTCATTATAATATCATGCATGATATATATTTCTAGAAAATGAATTATATAGCTACGTTGGGGGTGATAGTTTACATGTACACCCAAGTGATAATTTACATTCGAATTTGTTATAATATTTGTTTGATAATTATGTATTAAAAATGATAATTAAATATATGTATTTAAATAATACTAATATTTTTATTGTTTTATAAAAACCAGATATCAAGGGGTGGTTAAAGGAAAATTATATATATTGTGATCAATAATTTTGGTTACCTCTTCAATAAAATAACTCTTTTGATATCCTCTTACAAACCCATGGGTTTTATTTTAAGAATACCAACACCTATAGAATTTGCATAAGGATTTGTTTGTGGAATATTTTCTAAGTTTGGATTATATAGATGGCTTAAAATAGGGTAATGATAAGGGATAATGTGTAACCCTTTTTATGGATGCCAAATGTCAATGTAAGATGTATTAAAAATATTAAAATATAACAAAGTGATTCTAAAGATATGTTATTCCAAATGTGAATATAATAATTTAAATAATCATATTGTAAAAATATCATAAAAAAATAAAATTTAAGCTAGTTTTTTCTCAATTCAAGCCTTAAACTTTGTTTGAAACCCATAGTTTAATAATTTCAATGTCAATTGTGGTAATGATGTTTTAATGTAAAAGAGATATAATATTATTCATAAGGTATAAATTGGATCAGAAATGAGCACGATATGATATAATTGAATTATTATTATCCTAATTTTAATATTCATATGTTTTATTTTTTTGTAATTTAATAAAAAATTTCAATAAATTATTCTTAAGGACATTTTTATAACAATTCAATTATTTTTAATTTGAAAATGACTATAAAAATGTAATTTGAAAATACACCTATAAACAATATCTAATATTCTATTATTATATTCAAAATTCAGGGATTGGAATATTTTACACACATTTTATTATCTTTTAAAATATTAAAATATATTACTTTTTTTCTATTAATTGAATAAAAACTATAACATCATTGAATAATCATTTAACTTTTCAATTTTAAAACTAAAAATATAAATCAACATACCATTACCTGAAAAATATTAAATATCTAAAATTAATATTTATAACATAACATAATATAATTTAATACTTTGGTAAAAATATTTAATATATTAAGGTTAATATTGTAGTATTTGGGTTCTATTATTTTTATGTTATATGAATGTAAATATCAACGATTAGTGGGTAAATGTGGCTATATTTTAATAAAATGGACTAAAATGAAAAAACACTATTCATAAAATAAGATAAATGATATTGTGATCAAAATAAAAAAGAAGTCCCCCTAATTTTTAACCCTTTATACCATTTTTAACCATGTTGAGGGGAAAATATTCACTATATATTTTATTCATAATGAAAAAATAGACCAATTTTAGAAAATCGATCATGATGATTCCAAACATGGAATTTAGTTTTCAATATTCTATTAGATTATGTCTTAGTATTTAATTTAATATTATATTGTAAAAATATAATGAAATGTATTTTTCTAAAAAAATTATTTGTGTTTCATACACGATTATATATCAAAATCTTAAATAAAATTAAATCATATATCCCAAATTGTATTATTCATGAAGTTGTATAAATTTTATCACATGTTATAATGAAATTTTTGTTTTTAATGGGTTTAAACGAATATTGAATTTTGAATAAAAGTCGTTATTTTTTATTAATCCTCTAAAAAATAAATATTTTAGAAAATTATTAGTAATTAAATATAAAATAATTTTTAATTGTTTAAAAAATGAATTTAATTTTTTATAATAAAATTTATAAAATTAGATGAATCGAAAAATATTATTTACCAAAAATAAGAAATAAAACCCATTATGAGGAATTTTGTTTGAAACATATTAGGTAATTATTAAAAATTTGGAATTTATTTATTAGTGTATATAATTTATATAAAAATAGTTTATATATATTCAAAAATAAATTTATTTAATTTCATACTAATAAATTTAATAATTATATGGTATGGATCATTTAATACTCATGGTTAAGTGTATCATAATCTATCGACAAAATTTACATTATTTGAAGTGATAGATAGCATAAAATCTATAGATTTTAGACTTATTACCAATGTAGTAACTGTTTATTTTTTATTATCTTTTGTATTTTAAACATTTAATTTAAATTAAATAATTCCCAATATATATTCTAGTGATTATGTATAATTAGTTAACTAATGATGTATTGAATTTTCATCATAGTTAAATTCATTTGGTGACATATTTATTGTATCACATAATCATTTCATAAAACATATGGTGATTTTTCACCATGAACACTTAAAATTTACATTTTTTATTCTTTTTTAATTAACAAAATAATTTTATTTATTGGTTAATATATCATTTATTATTACTAATACATAATTATGAAACCATATTAAATTAAATTAAATTTTATATTATTTAAATTTTTTTTGTTTTCAAAATATATCTATTTTGAATCACTCAACCTATAATTATTTTGTTTCTAAAAGAAAAAAATTTATAAAATTATCACATTTGAATTGGTGATAGTGTTCAAATGTATGTTGATAATTAAAATATTACAATTTTATAACAATTTATTCAGAAAAATGTCTTTAAAGTGATAAATTATATTCTAGAAGTGTTGATGGAATAATAAAGAGAATAATCATTTGTATGATGTTATCAAATATGTTAAGAGATTGAATCTCCTCTATAATAAATTCATATAAATTAGAGATTTATGAGTTCTTCCATGGACAAAGAGATAATGAGAATTTGATATTTGTTTTTGTAATTAAATATAGAAATATATAAGAGATATTTTTTTATCTTAAAAGGGGATGATAAGGGATCCTTTATTATGCATGATGAGTGATGATTTTGTAAATAAAATTCTTTATCAAAGATTGTGGATAAAAATTATAAAATTATGATTTCAGTTTATTTATATGTAAACAATATAGTAAAAAACAATTATATACTGTATTTTGATGTATTATTGTTATTAGAGATTAATTTATCCTCTTTTTATATATTCAAAATTAGTTTATGTTGAGTAACATTATTTTGGAAACTATTTTTCCATTTGTAAAAAAAATTGTCCTAACTATATAATTTTCACATGATGATTATAATATTGAACACCATTTTATGGAGATTAATTTCCAGACGTGGTTGACATTAATTTTAATTATATTTTTGTTAACGCGACAGAAATAGGTTTTTGGGAAAAATTATTTTATGTATAAAAAAGAGTTTACATAAAAAAAATTTATATTATTTATAAACATTATTTTAATTTGTTAATGATAAAAATGTTATATTATTACTGATCTAAAATCAATCCATAATCCAATGGATCCTTGTGAATACATTATTAAATATAAAAGAAACAATTGTTTCCTATTATAATTAAAAATTACTTATGTTATAAAATCATATCCATTGGTTTATAAATTTTATAAAAATGGATTGTTAAATTCATTATTTTACATAACAAATGTGTATTTTGATGAGAAAGTGGTTTTATAAGTTTTTTTATTTCATTTATCATTATGATTTTTTATATGATAAGATATTTCTAAAAACATTATTTAACACTATTAACATAATATTCATCCATTTCAGAAAAAAATTTTAAATTTCCTATTAAATAATTTGGACATTATTACATCAAAAAATGAATTTCAATTGATCAAAATAATATTACAAATAAAATAAATTTAGTATAAAATAAATAAATATAATATAATTTAAAAATAAACATTGAGAAACAAATTTTTTTCAACTATGAATCATTAAATTATCATTAAATATATTTAAACCATTATTTCATGTATGTTATTTATGTATTTTTAGAAAATTTCCTT
The DNA here is from genome assembly GCA_963277665.1 of Viscum album. Taxonomy (NCBI): domain Eukaryota; kingdom Viridiplantae; phylum Streptophyta; class Magnoliopsida; order Santalales; family Viscaceae; genus Viscum; species Viscum album. Next base: position 2,099,661,639 of record OY728140.1, on the reverse strand, counting down.
ATATTCCAGCGATAAATATTATTGATATAATTATTAAAAAGTAATAAATTTTATAAAAATTGATATTTTAGAAAATAAATTCCATTATAATAAAACGTTTTTTTTTCAAGTGAAAATTTTAAATTTCTCTATTTTAAATTCATTTATTCGAACTAAAAAATAATTATTTGTCATGGTGATTCTATAAAAAACTATTTATGATATATAGACTCACTATTATGTCTTGTATCTAATAGAAAATTTTAATTTCAATGCTTTTATTACAATGTATTCCCCTTTAAAACAAAACAATATTTCTACATATCCACAAATCAATTATGTTATGGCATTTATGGACCACTATATTCATTCAATAATAAATTATTCTCAATGTAATATTTATAAATTTTATTATTTTTACTCTAGTAAATTTTATAATTGAAACCTTATGATAATGTAATATATTTTATTTTCATTACCTCTATAAAAAAATTCAAATTTCTAAAGATCATGTGATTTACATGAAATGAAATAAAAATAATATATATGATTATATTAATAAATAGATTAAAATAGATTAAATATCAATTGGATTATTTTAATATCATCAAACACTAGTAGTTAAAAAATAAGTCAACTGACCTCTTTATTTTGATCTCGCTTTTTTATAACTCTTTTTTTTCATAATTTTACATATTTTCATGTATAACAGGAGTTACTTTTTTAATGATTTATTTTATTTGAATGTATAATGGTTTAATACATATCATTATTTTATATTTTTGTTTTAGTCTAATGAAATTAAATTATTTTTCAAATATCATTTCCCTTGAAGAGAAACATACAATAAAAAATAATTTAATATTTGATATTCATTTATTGTTTTTAATGTCCATTCATAATTGTTGTGTCATCCATGAACCTAAAAAATTCAATTTAATTTATTTATAAAATAAACAAAATAATATTTTTAAAAAATTTAAAAACAATCTATTCATTATATTAGAACTCATCAAAAAAAGGAATATCCATTAATTCATACTTCCATTAACTTATTTAAAATATTGTAATTTATTTGAAATTAATGGTGTTATAGTTAAAACTTTTAATTATAAAATCATAATATTTTTTAATGTTCATCAATATTTATTTCCTTTTTATATGTAATGTTAATTTTTTCCCACAAATAACAGTTTTTATTATTCTTATATTATTAATTTATTAATATACGTAACATATTAGTGATATGGAAAATTTAATCACATCTAATACTTGAATCCACATGAGTTTTAAATAGTTTTCTAAATTTCAATTTCATTATTTCAATTATTTCGTTTACTTCCACATATGTAATCAAATTATCATCAAAAAAGTTAAACACCATCATTTCATAATTCATATTCAGGTTTTATTATCTCCCATTATCCTTGTGTATATATGCGCTAAAAGAATAACAACATCCTTTATCCAAAAATCTATATATATTTTTAAAACATTTTCTCAAAATTATCTTCCTCAAAAGCTCTTTAGTTGTGATATTTATTATTTATCAATAATATTATCTTATTTAAAATTTATTTCATTTACCTTTTATTTTCATTTAGGATTAACCTCAATGTATTTATTTCTATATAAACATTTTTTCTTTTTTATTTTCCCCAAAATTTATTTGAGTAACAATGGGTGTACCATATTTCCAACATGTCAGGGAAACAACCATGCACTTCATATTGTATTTTCAATTAGTATGGTTAAGAAATCTTGTGTTCAAGATAAAAGTATAAAAAAATAGAATTATCATAAATTTTTTATATATTTGAAATATTCACTATATATTTAGATCATTATATAATGTAACATGAGCTCATTCAGATAACCAAATGAGGGGTGGTGAAATATAAAGACGTTATATTTCTATTCATCATATGAAATATTGTATCTTGTATTCACCTTGATAAATTAACTTTGATTTATTATCTTATCTCACATATAATCAAGATAATGGGTCGTAATGTATAAAATAATGGACATAATTATTTTATATTATTCACTCGCATTGGGATAAATAAAAGTGGACATATAAATTATATATTGACACACCAAATTATCCTAAATTATATTGTTTTTATTATATTATATACAATAATATATTTATTAATCCATATTCTTCATTTTCATCCACCCATTAAATCAATAATTTCTAATTGGTTTGAAAAAAACAGAATATTGACACACAACTAGAACTAATAATGATTAAAAAGAAATGGTGTAACAATAAACTATAATATGTGTTATATGTGATGTTATGTCCTCTATTTCCAATACTAAATGTTATGAAAAATAAGTCCATTCATCAAGGCCATATATTTAATTTAATTATAAATAATATAAATTCACTCCTAGTCCATAATTCTCACTTCTAATACTCCCATCATCCTAAGATATTTGGTTTTATTTATTTTTCTATTTGTATCTGAAATTCATTCATTTTTCCATGTTCAACGTTTCCCTACAATTTTTTAAATTAAAAATTTATCCTCTAATTAATATCTATTATCCTATAATTAAAATCTTACCATTCTGTTAAATTACAATAGATATCCACAAATTATCATTAAAAACATTATTTAATTTTTCCCAAAAAAACATTCAAACTAACTTCATAAATATATGTCATCGAATTTATTCTGATTTTCATGGATCGAGAAATTTTATAGTGATCAAATATATCATAGTGTTCTAAATTAATTTATTATATTATTTTACAAAACTTCTTATAGTGCCAAAACATCACATCGAGGCTCATGGAGTGAATTAAGTTTTGTTGGAAAACATTATAATCCTTAAATTTCATTTCATACCCTATTTATAACATAACATTTACATCATATTGTGTTTCATTCAACAATTTTTTGGAATCAATATTTAAAATGTGATATTGATTATCAATGAAAAATAGTTTAATGTCTAAAATTTATGAACATTTTTCATTCTCCATGTCATAAACATCAGAGTGTGAAACGTTACACCACTGTATACACATTATACCATGTCATGGTTATTATTAAACATATAGAACCACTGTAAATTTCCTAAAATATTCATGTAGTAGATTTCTCCACATTGTGTTGCCAATATAGTTTTTTAAATTTTCCAATATACAAAATATATTAACCCTTATAACTACTCAGCCAAAATTCCACTAAATTGACGGTTCAAGTTACGGGGTCAATAAGAATCAAAATCACCTCCCCATATTAATGATGATACCAAATATATGTGAGGTCCATGTAGGAGATTGTGAGATATTTTTCCCTAATATTAGAGGAAGAAAAAAATAAAAAAAATTATATCATACACAAAAAAATGTAAAAAGAGTGCATATGTTGTAAAAAACTAGAATTGAACATGATGTAATAGTTAAATTATATAAAAATTCACAAACTATTATTTCCTATAATAAAACACTATTTACCAACCAGGATGACCATATGGATACAAGAGTAAAATATAAACTGAAAGTAAATGTACAATGCACTACTAGTAACTCAGAGCCAGCTAACATACCTTATCTACAGAATTTGTTGAATTGCAGAAACCCAACCAAATGAACCTTTTGAGAAGATCTAATATAACATGTAATGCTGGGCCACTGCACTATCCACCTTGCAACTCGTGATCATCAAAAAAATCAGACATAAGGTCAGCACGTATAACGAGGATTATGTATATGGGTGATAAATATAATTATTAGGCCATCCTAATAAGCAATATAAAATTTTGAAGAAATATATGTATACAAAATCATAGTCTATATCCCCAATGATACGATATAAAAGGATTTAAAACAAATATAAAACAATAGTTGAACATCAAATATGTAATCCCTATAAACTGGGAATGTTCATACATTGATTTCCATAAATATATATATATATATGTATATTACAATTCTTATACATATATACATATATATTAATATTCATTGGTATGTTAATATATAACTAGAAAATACATTGTTAGCCAAACCGCAGGTCCATTATCCTAGTCCTCTGGACATACCATGCATGGGAATTGAGTTAGATATCATTACACTAATGTAGAGTTCCATTAAGTCAATCCATGGGTCTGTTATCCCAATTGACATATACTTGATTTGTATAACATTGGCAAAGTCCCTCAGTAAGATGCACTACCATTGAGGGATACTCTTCCAACCGCGGGTTCAAACATACTCACCTCCAATCACTAACTAGGATACCGTATACTGATGGTCAATCCTCCAATGAAAGATTCCTGGAAATACATCCAGACATCTAGGGAGTTTCTATGCTACCAATCAAGTCATTTAACTGATTTAGAAGATCACCTTAATTCTAATCAAAGAATAACCCGTCTATTAATCCATCCAAGGGATTTATACTGCAGGAATGAGAGTCTATCAAGGTGTAAAAGTCAACATCCATATTATCCTATACCAGGAATCCCTAACTGGATCCAAGTATCTCAAAGGGAACTTAATTTATAACCCTCTATGTTCGTTAAAGGAATCCCTCAATTCGATCCATGAATCCCTCATGTATGAAACACAAACCAGCACTGATTATATCTCTAGCATCACTCAACTACATATAAGTATCACTTATGGTATATAAATCATCAATCCATTGATCCTATAATGGAATCCATCAACATGATACATCAGTCACTCATGGAATAATTAATCTACCACTGAGTCGGTCCAAGACCTCTGTCAACAAGATCTAAGTTTCACATAGTGTGGAATCACCAACCTACTGATCCTATTCAAGGAATCTTTCAATAAGATCCAAGTTTCACTCAGGGAACATATCCAACCATTGAGCATGTCCATGGAATCCCTCAACAATATCTAGGTATCATCCAAGATGTAATTACAATCCAAATTATTGAAATAAATCAATAGGCCACTAAGCCCATGAAAGCAATACCTACAATTGCAATCTAAGTATCGCTGAGGGTGAAACAAGACATAAGGCTCAATATCCAAATACCTGGAATCAAATATGGACATAAAAAAACATATATATCCCTCAATAAATAAATATATTATCAGTCTCAACAGAAACCTCCCACGTAATACCTCTGGTTATACAAAAAATATCAAAAATAACCTGGCTCAGAAGCTGTATCCAAGGAAAGCAAGACATAGAATCCTAATAAGAAATAAAAATCCCAGAGAGAATATTTAGGTATCCAAAAATGAAATAAAGATTCCTCACTTTAGGCTCAACATCCACTAACCATGAATCAACTCTAATATCTATTGGTAAATTATAAATAACCATGATATGATATAAAAACAAGTGGTTTTGGACCAAATCCCCATCCCAACACTCCAGCCACATCCCAATAGGTGTACATGTTCGACATGTTTTTTAGGTGACACTCAAACAACATCTCCATCCAAACACATCATAATAGCTAAGGGTTGGTGAATCAACAAGAATACTCTAGGTTCCTCAAGTAAAACACTAAGAGTAATCCTCTTCTTGATACTCGAGGTTAACACTATTGACTTCATCCTACACAATTTCTTTACCTATAAAGTCAATGGAAGATTCCAAGTCATGATACTCAAATGGTAACAATGGAGGCATCTCATATGGGATCCTATGAATGATAAAGTGCTATAGGGATCCTACAACGGACTCCACATATCAACATGTAAGAAAGGTATCCCCATAGAGGATCCCTAGAATCATCTAGTCTCATGAACTCATTATCTATAAGGGCACATATCACAAGTGGGGCATCTAAAAAGAATGGTACTTATGAGATATCTCATAGATCATCCCACAACATATTCTCAATAAGGATAGTACAAACACACAATATATCATTCATTCCATGTCTCACTCTCATGAGATAACTGGAGGAAGAAACTTTCCATTTCCATAGTATTCCAAAAATAACCCTTAATAGCCCTCAAAATGCACAATGTGTTCCACCATCATGATCTACATGGAAAACATCATAGATTGGACTAACCAGAGGTCCAAATCTCACATTGAGGTGAATGGATATGAAAAACCCTTCAAATGCTTGGAATGTGGTTCTATACATTGTGTAACCTCGGTACAAAACATGTACTCCAATCATGCCAAAAGGGAATGTACATATGATGGCCTATAAAATTTAAAATCCCCATGTATATGGAATGTAAAATGAGTATATAAAATGTATCAATCATTGGGTTATTTTCTTTCTCACTCAATTAGATTGGATGTTTACCTAGCTAATCCATAAACATCTAAAAAACATGCTACCCTACACGGGGTCTGGCCATGTTCTCCCCATTGTCGTGTACCCCAACATAGGTAGACATGCCAAGATACTCACCTACATGGCCAAGAATCATTACACAATGTGTATACCACATACACGGGCTGAAATATTTAAAACATTAACATCCCCAAACTGGAAGAACACACTTCCTTTCACCCTAGACTGCCCATTGTGTCACCTGATTTCCCTGAATGGGAAACCCTTGGATCGCCCAAACCCATTTTCCCTGGGAATCAATAGATCTGGCCTCAATAGCCCACAAGAAAGAATAAACATGTATAAAAACATGAAAAAATATATTTAAAGGGGATCAATGTGCAAAATTAAATGAGGATACCATCAGGTGGGAACCTTCAAAGCTTCAATTGATTTCACCGAACATGGACACTGAATTCTGAACCAGTGCATTGAGGGTTTCAAGACGGTACCCATCTAGTCTTATCTCCCATATTATTCTACATCAATGTTTTCTCCCTCATTCGAGTGGAATTGGAGGAGCATTATATGAGGTGTGCATGAGAAAATAGAGTAAAGAAGATAAAAGAAATAAAATTATTTAAAAAATAACAAAAAAGAAATTGAAGATAAAGTGGAATGATCTAGCACTGATTACTTACTCAAGTTTTTTACTTTCTTATACTAAACTATACATTTCATACTCAATGACAGAAATATAATCACAATACAACACTCCAATCAAATGATATGGCTGAATGAACCTCCTTGAATAATTTAATATTTAATTTAATAAATATTAATTAATAATTAATATATCAAAATCGATAATTCTCAAATTTATACTAAACATATTTCCTAAGGGTAAAACACTATTTGGAAGGAACATAGTGGGTAAAAAAACATTCTGAGGTCAACTTATTTGGGAATGACCATTTTACCCCTCATGAGTATCTGCAAGAAAAAATTAAAATTTTGGCTCAAAACTATAGCCTGAAAAAACATGGGTTCTTAGAAACTCCCCTCCATAAACCTTATCATCCCTGATAATCCTACTGATAGGATCAATGTCCATGCTCCCAAGCTGAGCGTCTACACATCCATGCAACGTGGACATACAACAACTAGGTTCATAATGCCAACTGCTGCCTTCTACGAGGAATAAATTTTTCTGCAACTGATATGGTACTCTCCACCATGGGAATATACTTTTCATCTTTTAATGAACAAATTCCATGGAAAACGGCTTAAGAAAAATTCCAATGTTTCAACTAAAAGCAAGCATTACCACCCTCAAAGGGCCAATGGTGTACTACCCACCATATGAAAGTGAGATTTACCACCCTCCAAGCCTCACTATCATCATTTCAATCCGGCCTAGGATTCAACCATAGGTCAACTGTCTCATGGTAACCCATCATTTAATGATTTCACCTCTACCACTAAGGAACATTTCAACACAAAATCTAGGATCCAAGATGATGACATGTCCAAAAACAAATAAAAAACAATGATCCTCGACTCGCACTTAACCACTCAATGAATTAGATTAAAATGATACCACAATTAACCAACATATATATATATATATATATATATATCACCTAACCCATAAAAATGGAATCTTTCTTGTAATGTGTTTATTACCACACTCTAACTATATTAGAAAAAATAGAAACACTACTCAACCAGGTCAGGAAACCAAACCATTATTTCATCTAACCCAGTCTCAAAAAACAAACACCCATGGTGCTTTTTCAAATGTTATTGTCATCAATTTGCATAACATATAGAACTCGAGCACCTACCCCGCCTTGGTCACATAACAAGTTTAAAACAAATCTCACTATAAAAAAGTATATGAAAATACAATGAAAACACTCATGTAGGTTTCCCTAGCAAAAAATACACATTTACCTACAAGGGTATAAGACTAAATGAATGATCCCTAGGTCTCCCATATATCCCTAAAAAAATTCTCACAAATGGGACACAAGGTCAAACCACCTATACCAAAAACCGAAAATCACAAAAGTATATAATGATCAAAAAACAGATAATGGTCAAACCTAAAAACATATCCTAAAATGGCCATGATCCTCTCCATGAATCCTGAGAATAAGCTTTTCCCTAGAGGTCCCAACCAATGAACAAGTGAAGTTGGACATACAATCATTAGGCATCGATACAATGAAATACCCATAGAGGGAGAGGATATAAGATATGTCATTTATCTATCGACATAATTTTTAGAAATCTAAATAGATAACTACAGACTTTATAAACAACACCAAAATGGGTCACCACAAAATGTCATCTGATTCTATATCGACTTACTAAGTCTTTTACCCTATAGTGCATGAGGCATGAGTAATCAGCCTCAAACAAAAAAATGTGTCAATTTAGATCCAGATATCATACAATAAGTCTAAAATTATTTTCATGTATGCCCATAAGAATAGGCCTATGTTTTTAGTAACCCCCCACATTAGAAATCCAGTATGATTTGAATCCTACATGCCTAGTATGATGCACAAGGCATTATATTTCCTTGAATGGAAATAGGAAAAATCCCCCATAGAATATTTCCAATCGAAAAAAATCCATAGGTCAATTGTAAATTTTAACATCCACACAACTTGTGTGTCTCCCAAGGAAAAATCATATACAAATGTGACATTGCAGATAAAAAACAGTAATCCCATACCCCTGAAACCATGAAATCATACCAAAACAAGTGCTCTTGATGTACTACTAGTATTTCCATCAAAGGTTCCAAAACATTCCTAATATTCTTATAAAATATATCATATATAGTAATGATCAAGAAAATAACAATCCAATCAAACCATTTTGTAACATCTCATCTTAGATTCCACTAATCTGGTGCTCTGAACCAGTGGTTCACTAGGCCTCAAGCGCACCTCCCTGTATACTAGAGGCTTCCAAATAGAATCATGGAACTAGTAGGTGATAGTGGTGAGACTGTGCCATTATATAATCGTTATAAATCAATGGAATGAAATAAATATAATACATAGTGAAATGGAAATAGATATTGGAAGACAAAAGCAACTAAAATAGAAACAAAAATTATTTTAAAATATTGTAGAAAAGCATGAACATATAAGATATACAATGAAGGACCGTAGTAAACCGTAAGAAGGGAGGTTAGAATCAAGGTGTCAAATTTTTATTTTGAACTGAAGGATATTTCTTCCACGTTTGTATGAAACAGTTTGAAAATTTTAATGAGAAAGTGCAGAACAAAAATAATCACGTGAAAAGAAAAGACAAAAAAATTTACATGGTTTACCATGGAGTGCTATATCAAAGGATAATGTGATGAAAGGTTATTAGTCATAAAAAATTAGACTAATACTCACAAGTTGTAGATTACAAATTTTTACCACATTTACTCTTTGTAAGAAACACTTCCTTTATATGGTTTTAGGGATAGAGCATAATGTCCCTCAAATGAAATATGTTGACTCACCCATGATCACTACACTAGGAAGAATCTTAACTTATTTTATCAACATGAAGTTCACATTAATGAATTGTCATTAAATAAAAAATCATTAACTGTAGATGGATGCTCTGTTGATATTCCATTTTTACCCATAGAGGATGTTCAATTTTATACATTCTCTTAGTTATGTATATTCATTGGTATGTGAATCACTAACATGAAACCAAAATAGCAGTCGAACCATATGTCAATAATCCGGGTAAACATAACATCCAGTGAAATGGGATTGATCTTGATATCATTCCACTCTAGTGGCATACCATTATGTAATTTAGTGGCTCTTTAATCCCAATAAAAACTATAACTGCATCAAATAACATTGGAAGAGTCTCTATGAATGATATTCTACCACAATGGGATACTCTTCCTACATTGGGTTCACACGTAATTCCATCCAATCACTAGCTAGGATACCGTATACCTATGGTAAATCCTATATATAAATATTCCATGTAAGACATCAGGACATTCAGGAATTCTCCATGCTACCCCTCGAGTAATGTAAATAATATGGAAGAGTACAATAATTCTAATAATAAAAATTCTATCCCATGTGCCCATCCATGGAATTACTATAGCGAGAATCTACGTATCACTCAAGACCTAAATGTCATCAACCCTCTGAGCTTGACAAATTCATTCCACATTTGATCCAATTATCACTATGGGTACTCATGTTATAACCCTCTAATTTTTTCTAAGGCATCCCTCAACTGGATCCATGTATCACTCATGAAATTACTATAATCATCCAGTCATCCCATCAAATGCACCAGTCAAATGGATATCTGTATCACTCGAGTATTATGTAAAAACCATCATTGAGTCCATCCCAGGCATCCCACAACTGGATCCATCTATCACTTGAGGTATACAAGGCCTAAATTCAATTATCCATTCATGGAATCCAAAACATAACCGAAGAGTCACTCAACAATTAATTAAACCCCCACTGAGTATATGTAAGTCATCCAACTACCAGTTCTGAGTATCAATCATGGTGGAAACACCCACCCATTTATACTATTTAGGGAATTTGTAAACAATATTAATATGTCACTCATGCTAATATATCCAACCATTATACCCCTCCCTGTAATACTTCAACTAGATCTTGGTGTCACCGATGTATTAATTATTACCCATTCAAGGATTTAAACAAATAGCCTACAAAGCTAGTATAAGAAATTTCTATAGATGGAATCCATGTATCACTCATAGTGAAACTATATATAATACTCAATAGACATATGCGAAGAATCACAATTAAACATCACCAAAAACAAAATTTCACAATATAAATATATATAATCATGCTCAACAGACAACACTCTAATAATACTTCTGGGTATGAATGATATATGTCAAATATCATGTCTTAGATGTTGGATATGAGGAAGGAATGTATGTATATCCCTATAAGAAATAATGATCTCAGGGAGAAGATCTAGGTATCCAAAAAGATATAAATATGCATCCTGTTAGGCTCAATAGACACCAACCAAGAATCAACTCTAATATCCAATGTTTTACCTGCAATGACCATGACATGATATTAAAAATGATTGATTACGACCTGAACCACCAACCCAACACTCTATTCATATCCCACGGGTTTACCATTTTTGAACAGGTTCAACGTGACACCCATACTCCATCTATACCCAAACCCAATGAAACATATCAGGGTCTGTGAAACAAGGACCACCCACTAGGTCCCTCATGTCTAACACTAAGATGAATCATATTCGGTATCCTCAATGTAAACATGAATGATATCATCCTACATGGGATCCTTAGCTATAAAGTCAAGGGATGAAACCTACTCAGGATCCTCAAATGATAAAAATGAAAGAATACTTCAATAGGTACTCAGAATGATTAACAGGTACATGGATCCATCGAGGGGCTCCCTAGATCTAAATGTAAGCAAAGGAATTGCATAGGGGATCCTTAGAAGTATATGGTCTCCTGTCCGCATAGTTCAGAATGAAACATCTCAAAAGTGGAAGGACCTAAAATAATAGGACACATGAGATATATCATATCACATATCAGATCTAAGTCTCAACTACGATAGACTAAACACCCAAAATATCATTCATTATATTTCTTTCTCTCATGATCAAAATGAAGTCAATAACTGGGGGAACAAATTCCCATTTTTTATAGAAGGCCAAACACAGAAATTATGATTCCTCAAAATGCTCCATGGGTTCCACCATTGTGATCTTCAAAGAAAACTACATAAAATGGACTACTCAAAGGTCCAAAAATTACTCTGATGATAAAATATATGAAAAACCCTAAATGTGATGATAAGGGGAAGTACACGACATATATCCTCGGTACATGATGTATACTACCATCGTGCCACATGGGTGTGCACTTCTACCATCATAGATGTGTATAATCCGTTGGTACATGACATGTGAAATGGGTACATGGAATGTACCCAGCATAGTGTAAATTCCCATGTCCCTCAACTATAATTTCTATTTAACTAGTCGTGTTGTGTTCATCAACATAGTGTGCTACCCTACAAGGGGTCTAGTTGGGTACTCCACACACTCGTGTACCCCTATGCGGGTAGACAAGCCTGGATACTCGACCGCACATCAGAGTATTGGTGCATGGAATGTATACACCATACATGGAATTTAATGATTAAAAAATAATATTTCTAAAATTGGAAGAACACACAACAAATAACCCGATATGACATGATCTATCACATGGTTTCCCGGAATGGGAAACCTCTGATCACTAAAAACCCAAATTTTCCCCATTGAATCAAAATATATAGCCTCAAAAGGATAAATAAACAAAAATTGGATTTAAAATCAACAATTTTTTATTAAAAGGGGATCTATGATTAAAATGTATTGGATATTACGTTTGGGTGGGAACTGCAAAACCATTGGTTGATTTCACCAGTCATAGACATCACATGTAGAACCAGCGTGTCGAGGGTTTCATGATAGTAACTATCTTCCCTTAAATCTATATATTTTTATCCCTATATATTTTTATACTCCATCTAGTGGCATAGTAGGAACACAATTTGAGGCATGCACAAGAAAGAAGATAAAAGAGGCAAAATTAAATAAAAATAAGAAAATAAAAAGAAATAGAAAATGATGAAAAAGGTGCACGAGCCGACCCCAACACCCGACCCTATTTTATGACATTTCATGGAAAAACTCCATATTATAGACTCAACAAAAGAGATTAGGTATCAATATGATGCTTTTTTCAGAAGATACGACTTAATGAACTTGCATGAATAATTATGTATTTAATTTAATAAATATTAAATGTTAAGTATTCAGCCAAAATTTTAATGTATAATATTTATTCCAATGTTAAATCCTAGGGTAATAACTTTATTTTTATATCAAATTAGTGTCAAGAGAATTATCTATGATTATATTCTATGGTTTATATACTATTTTACCCCTCTTTAGAATCGAAAAGACAAAATTGACATTTCTCCTCAAAACTGTAGTTTGAAAAAACGTGGGTTCTTAAAACCATTATTTATAATTTTCTATAACCATATATATGAGTAAGGGACTTTTAATTTTTTTTCATATGTACTAAATTTATAGTATAACACATGATATCATTTCATGACATGATCCTTATTTTTAAAAGATGTTATGAGTGTATATCTATTCTTATGAATTGAATCCGAAAATTCTCAAAAAACATAAAACATTTTCAAAATTTCATCAAATTGATAAAAATTACATTAATTAAAACCATTGGTTTAGGGATTCTCCCCATTTCGATTTTTTCAATACACACTTCACAATATTGTATCCAAATTACTTATACTTAATCATTATAATGAACGTCCCTTTGTATATGATATGCAATAAGATGAAACCTCAGAGTAACCTTATTTAAATGATTTTATTTTATAACATATTCCTTTAGAATCAATATAAATTCATATTACATAAGTTGAGAAAAAAATATCAATTTAGAACATTGGATATTTTTTAACTTGTAGATTTTCTAAATTATCCTACAGTTTTCTATTTTCATTTAGTTAAACAAAATACCTAAAAACTACAAACTAAGTATTCTAGTAATAGATATTAGTTTACTCAAATGTTTATGATTTTTATAAAATTTACTAACTAGTTATATGGGAACATCTTTTTATTCATTTGAGTGTGATCATAGAGATTCTATTTTTATATGTATCTAATATTAAATGTCTACGTTTCCTATTCAAATCATTTTCATCATGTAATTACTAGACATTTTTATGAAGGATTTGTTGATAATCATAGATGATTAAGTGAAAATAATATTTTAAAAATCAATGAAATATGATATTTTTACAATTATTAATGTTAATAATGAATGAAAAAATAAATTTTATGTCGTGGATATTAATGGTGGATATATTTAAAATAATTTACGGTCAAGTTTTTTTAAAACATTGCTACATTATTAGTATACATTAATTTCAATAAATGTGATTTCTTAAGAAGAACTACACATGGAATCACCTAGTTGAGATATTAATATTGAAACATTGAGATATGTTTATACTATTAACATGATATTGGGAGAATATTGGGTATTCTTATGAGACATTAATAAAATCTATATTCGATGACCTTTAATATGCTTATTGAAGTACATTATACCATTGTGAAAAATAAAATTAAAGGTAATTACACGTCTTTAATGATAATAGGGATGAACAATAATGTAAATTGAATGAAGAATGATGTTTTTAACTATTAGATGTTGAGATGGATTTTTTTCATTATATATGAATTGTTTTATGATTAATATTTATATTGAGATATAAAGTCAAAAAATGGAGAGGTACAATAATAATATTTCACTCCCCAATAAGAATTTTCATTTCATGATTTTCATTCATATGATTTTCATTAGAGTTTCATATGTATACATAAAATTACTAAATGATGTAAAATTCTTCATTACTCAATAAAGTTGGATCATATGGTAATTTCATTGTATATATTATAATTTAATCATAAAAATATATATATTTATTATTAGATTCTATAATGTGTAGGTTTCATCCGAATATATGTTCGATAAAAATTCGGTTGTTCTTGGGTTTTTGTGCCACCAATACTATAGATAATATTACATTCCATAAGGGACTGCATCACAAAATATAATAGTTATAGATAGAAATATAATATAATGTCACTTCAATGAGGGAATTGTTTTTATTCAATTTATCTGACTCATTTAGGTTCATCCAATCCATTAAGGAAGATTTAAACCAATATATAACTATTTATCTAAAAAAATTAAAACTACTCCAAAACATATCGTTTTCACAAAGAGGCCTATTTATTTTATCGAATGTGTGGCAATATTTTACTAGAATAGTAGGTATTTACATATTAAATTCTTGTTACACACCACAGTCATTGTAGTAGGTGAAATAATTTATGAATTAATTGACTCTTCACATAAAGAAAAGTTAGGTTGCATATTTATTTTCTAAACATTCTAATTAAACTAGAAAATTTTTTGTGATTGTGTTATAGGTTTGTGGTTATTATGTGATGAAATAGTAAATACTCAGTCAAATTACAATGATTGATGTAAATTTATAATAATTATAATTATTATATTTTAATTTTTTGTATTTTAATGTTTTTAAAGATAAAAATTTGAATCTGTAATTAAATTAATTATTTGAATGTATAGATATCAGTTATAAAGAGGAAAAAAGATATTATTGGAAATAATTAGGATCAAAGAACATGATAGAACTATGTGTTCCAAGAATAAAAGAAAGAATATTTAAACATCTACTTCTTTGAATATTTAAACATAAATAGGATTTAGGTTATATTGTTTTGAACTAAATTTAATATCAACCTTATAAGTGTATATATTTTTGTGTGAAACATTCACGATAGTTTATTGAAATTCAAAATATTTAAAATTGGGAATAATATTAAAATTTAAGTGGAATTATTCTATATTATATATTTTAATTGGTTTAATTATATATAATTTTGTATAAAGGATAGACTAAAGATAAGTGTTTATACTCTTTTCATATGAAGTTGATCATATAAAGTATCAAAATTATATTCAACATCTGGTCTACATTCATTGTCTAATATTTGAAATAATAATAAATGATACTTTAATAAAATTTCAGCGACCATTTAGTGATTAAAAAATATGATACCAAAAATTATGTAGTGATGTTTCATTTCTTAAGATGATTATGAATAAGATGATGAGGGAATGATACTAGTAAGTTGTGAGCTATCAGAAAACCAATCAATAGATATGGAGCCTTAGTTGGAAGTGATATTATCCCTAAAATTTTATACTATGTGGTACTTGTTATTTATTTTACATTAATAAATATTGTATCCCCAAAAATATTGTGTTATTTTATATTTTGGTACATAATGAAAATTCAGAGGATTTTTAACTTCAAAATAGCCCAGTGTGAGTGAACCATAACATTAACTATTTTCAATTAATTTTAAATTCAAATAAACTTTCTTCAAATTTAATGAGATTTTTTGGATTTTATTCTAAAATTGAGTTATTTTCCCTTATAATAAAGTAAAAATATATGGATTATTGTTACAATTTTGAAAATTTAAAATATTCAAAAATAATGATTTACCCCCATCAATATCATGATGTCTTAAGTTCCTAAAATAATATAAAACCCTATATAATTACTTATTCATTTTTAAAAAAATATATTTTTAAAATATTTAAGGTTTATTCAACTTATTTTACCCATCGTTTAATATACCGTATATGATAAAAATCCTTTTTATAACTAGAAAATGAGTTTATAAAATATTTTCAACAACATATTTAAATGATTTTACATTATGTATTGATTTAATTTTTTTAAATGTTATCATTGAATTTAATATTATTTTAATTAAATAAAATTGGAGATTTATTCTTATTGTATATAGTATTTAATGAATTCTATGAAAGGAGTCTTATTCTAGATGATATCTCATTTGATGTTTTAAATGGATATGTAGTTTATGTTAAATGATTTATAAGTTATTTAATGTAATATAAAAAAAAGTAATAACAATGAATAATTTATTGAATAATGTGAATTAGTTAAAGCTATATATGTGTATTTTATTTAATAATAAATTCAAAATGACTTTAATGATAAACAATTAGATCATGAATAAGATATCCTAGAAGTAGAGAATTTCTTAGGTGGTTAATAGAATAAATTATATATATATCTGAATCAATCACTATAGAGAATGTATATTAAAATTTTAAAAGAAATATTTTCAATCCCCATAGTTTTCAAAGGATTTTTCTATAAAATTGGAACCCATAACATAAAAAAAATCAAGATATTGTCTATGTTAAAATTGAGCTTCATGATGTGAATAGTGAATTACAATTCCTAAATTATGAAGGTGATAATAAATATGTGTTCATAAAATACATTGAGGGGAAAAATAGAATGATTAACAAAGAAAAGATTAATTTAATATATAATATTTAAAATGAACAACAATATGAAGTGATAATGTGATATTATTCATGATGTTCAACATGATTTATATTTAATCAGGGAAAAAGGGAAATTCCATGAATTATCTATGGTTTCACTAAGATAAAAGTGAAAACACTAATAAATATTGTACATTGTTATAATAATTATAATATTGATAATTTATAATTTCAAATTAACACCAATGGATTTTTAATTGAGAATCACATTGTAGAGCGACATGATCTATGAAATAATAACCATTATAAATTTTCAGAAGTGTACCTACGTTAGTATTAATAAGATTTGAAGTCTAGAATGAAAAAGGGATTGAAATATATTTTTCAAATATGTTGACATGGTTTTTAAAGAAAATCATCGGTATAATGTTATTTTTTCAAATATTTGGGATAACATACGAGTGTATAGATGGATGATACACATTTAAAACACAGAAGAAGATTATCTAAAATTAAATATCAATTGAGACAACATTATATAACATAAAATTTAATCTTGAGATTCTAAATTTGTTCTATAAATTGTCATAAAGTTACTAATTACAACATCATGTTGTAAACGTTATTTGATGTGATTAACCATACATATGAAAAGAATTATTCATGAAAGGAATAATGAGAAATTAGTTTCATTCAAAAATAGATTCACAACATGGGATGTGTTTGATGTATGAATGAAACAAAGGATTTCCAAAGAATTGTTTATGGATTAATTAAATAATACAAGATGGAATGAATAACTGAATATTTTTTTAATGATAACCCATATTATATAATAATTTAACCAACTAGAGTATTGAATATATATTATGGAAGAGAGTAATGAACAATTAAATTGAATGTATATCTAGTAGAAAATGTTGGTAACATATATCAACATTAATGGAATGAGAAATAAAATGTATATAGATTGTGGAATAAATAATTAGATTCTAGAATGTTCATAGTTAATAAGACAGAAGATTCCTTAAGTGGTTTCATCGATATGAAAACAATTAATGTGTTGAATACAGGAAAAAATTTTCATTAATTGAGAAATAATCATGTCGAAAAATTTATTTAAAGTACATTAGACATAGAAACATTCACTATTGAAATGATTATCACTAAGTAAATAAATATTTATATTTTTTTAGGAGAAATTGTCAGGATACAAATTTTTTAGATAAACATGAACCAGTGTTCATAGTCAGAGATTTTTTGGAAGCATATCAAAACCAAAGGATTTTCGTAGCATGAAAAATAATACAATACTATTTGATGATATAGTGGTATCCTTCCCAAAGTAAGGTGTAATATTTTGTGATAGAAATGTGGAAATTTTATCTTTACATTATGGTTGTTTTATGTGTTATGACTATGATATGGTTCTTCAATGTTGTTCATGAATACGGGTGGTTTCGTGATAAACATAGGGTGGGTGAGCCCGAGATATCTCTCCAATTCATTTTGTAAGGTGACAGAGGTAAATTATAAGCTTTCCTCTAATATATTTAGGGAATATATTGTGATGGGTATTCCAACATAACTCCTTACGTAGATGTGATAGCTAAAAAGTAAGTATTTCATGTATGGCATAAGTTAAATTTATGATTTATGATTTCAATGTGTTATACATAAATATTATGATTCATGACATATTTTATGATTGAAAAGTATGGATTCATTGATTTTTATTTATTGATTGGTTAATGATTCATTTCCGTATTTTATAAACCTTCCAGATATTTTTATACTCACCCCATGTTTTGAAATGTTTTTCATAGGACTTAATGATGAATATGGTCATTGATGGTACCAATTAAATGTCTTACTGTCTAAATCATGGAACTAAACATGACTCTTTTTTAGAGTTTATATTTTATGAAAAAATCATAACAGAGTAGAACTGTCTACCTTGTAAATTTTGAGATGTAATGTAATAGTTATGGCCCAATTCTCTAAAACTATAAACCTGGAATGATCCTTAATGTGAATTATTCATTTAATTCAAGATTATGTAATTTTTATGGCCATGTCCTTATAATTGGTATTAATGGTCAGTTTAGAAAACTTTAGAGGTTAGGACGTTCTTTAAGCATAAGTAACATAACCATAATGGCCAGAAGATTAGAAAGATACATAGTTATTTTAGATAAATTAAATAAGTTTAAGATAACATTAATAAGTCTATTTTAGTGTTTAACCTCCACATAAGATAATATATGATGATTTTACTGATATACTCACACTGTCATTTTTGGTTTTAGTAAATGTCTAGATCTAGTAGGCACCAAGTAACAGTGGTTGTGAAGAAACTATGATGGTTTTCTGAATAAGAAACTAAATGAAATGAGAGATGCAATGAGAAATAATGTGGTAATTCTCAACCAACTATCTAGATTCTTTATTGACTACATGATCCTTAGTGAATTTTATAAGGCATCTTATATACGAGAAAGAATTCCCTACAAATGTATATATAATATTCATAAAGGTATGTATGTTCAAAAACCTATGTGTCATGGATGTGTAAAGGAAAACCTAGGAAAATGATTAAATTAGACGAGAAGATGCTATAAATGTGGTAATGATGGTCATAAAGCCAGAACTGACCAAGGAAAATGGAATCATCCAGTATAATCTAGGAAAGGGAATAATGTTCATTCTGCGGGATCAATTGAATTTTTTAAATGTGATGTGCCTGTTCATTATACAAACAGATGTATTACAAAGATGCTTCAGGAATGGGACCACAAGGATCGTAAAAATATATGTTTACCCAAGCATAATGAAATTACTATTGAGGATGAAGAAACTAATAGTGACCAATGAAAGGTATGGATTATTTCATTACATATGTTTTGATATTATTGAAGATTGGGATATGATTCCTAATTTTGTTTGTAGGAATAAAGTATTTTAGAATAAGTTAGTAAAGAATGCTTAATGGATCATGAATAATGTTAAATGAGTAAGGAGTAAACATATAATGAATTCAAGGGTTATGGTAGATTTTAAAATGATGAAATACTTAAAACTATTAAGGCTCTATTTGACGACGAGGTTATATTGGATGTCTTTTTATAGTATGTGTAACCCTGAAGATTTATATATTAAAGTGATATTCAAAGAATAATTTTCTTCTCTATTAATGAGTATTTGAGGAGTTTTATATTGGAAGAATATATATTTTTATTATGGATATATGGTGATTTGGGATATTTATCAAAATAATTAACCCATCATAGAGAATATGTGATTTTGTTATTTACACTTTAGTAAGATTCTTTAATAGTAGTAGATTTTATTTGGAGATAAATGTTAATATTTATTGTGGACTACTACGTAATTAAATCCTTCTAAATTTTGGGAAACAATAACATTTTCGGTTACTTGGAAGAATTTTAAGGAATTTTTTTTATTGAATGTTCATTATCAAACATTGGGTATTGATTGTGGAATTTTGGGGATTACAATTATTATTTCTTTTTATAATGTATTATCCTTTTTGGGGAATTATATGATCTTGTACTAAATTTTATTGTTTTTTTTAATCTCTACTGATATAGGAAATATATAGTTCATCTTTCATTGAATATATGATACTCTATATGTTGATTATAGCACTTTTAATGCAACTAAGTAAGTGTGAATACTCATTGTTTGAAGAAAAGATGAGTTTGTGGTATAAATTTAGTAAAGGATGAAAGTCTACATGATATGTAATTATTTTGTTTTATGTTTTTAGTTAATATCTTAAATAAATTCCTCAAATTTATGAAATGTAAAATAAAACAAAAAATTTAGATTTTATCCTTTCATAGTGGGGTGTCAAATACCAATTAACCCATTAAAAGTTTGTAATTTTCTGGTGGCTAACTATATCCTAATCATGTTTTCTACTACTCTCCATAAAACCTTTATGGTTTTTTCTTTTAAACACCCATGTTATCCTATAAGGAATTATTGTATAAGCTATCTCGGTGACCTCTTTATTTATTATTTTTTATTTTAATGTGATATTTTTATTGACTCTTTTTCTGATGTGAGACTTTCAATGAAGTTTCCAAGCCTACCTTTAATATTACGAGGATGCAATTCTCTAATGGGGGAAGGATATAACATCCCAGTTAATTAAAGCATATAATTTTTTCATATATATTAATATTTTTGAATTAAATATTAATTTTTCAATAAAGGGGATGCTATGTTCGATGGCGGACCTGATACAGAACAATGAGTTTCTTTGAAATCTTATGTTGCACACAACGCTAAGTTATACTGAAAAATAAAATAATATTGTTATTATTTTAAATGGTAGTTAAATCCTAGATGTTTTATTGGAGTTAATTAATAGAACTATCTACAATGCGATTATACATGTTTGTTAAATGTATTTACATTTATCCATTAAATGTTAAAGGCTTAAAATGTGAGTGAATCTAATTTTAATTATAATTTACCTTAAAAGGTTGAATTACTACCTTTTGTTGGTGAAAACCATTTAAATATAGTTTTGGTCACTTTTATATATTATATTTTGACAATTAAAATTCTGGTTTTTAATCGGAACATCAAAATTCACATTGGGTAAAATTTTGGTATTTTTCTGATAAAATTAATTTTTTTTATGAATGGTGGAACAAAATGTATTTTAATTAAAAAATAATTTTTAGATTAATGTACTTATATGTATATATTATCATTTAATTAGTCTGAAAGTGTAATAAGATTATATTTTTACTATTTAATCCAAATTTGGTCATTAAAATAAATATCACTTTGTAATTAGACATGAACAACTGTCAATCATTTTATAATTAATATTCCCTAAAAACATGCTTTTTGTATTTATAATGAGAATTAATTTTAATTTAATTAATATAAATTCTTTGTTTTCTATTTGGTAAAATAAACAGAATTTTTTAATTCGGAATATCAAATATATCTTAGGCTGAATTGTTTTATTTTTCTGAAAAACATTAATTTTTGATAAATAGTGAAACCACTATGTAGTAGTTAAAAACAGATTTATTTCATTTAAATAAAATTTTACCACTTATGTGAATTGAATTTAGAATTTATTATATACATGGTTGTTATTAAAAAATAAAATGGGGTTTAATAAGTTAAAAATAATTTTTGGTGAGTAGTAAATTTTGACATTTATTTATTGTGGTTAAAGGTAAATAAGGTAATTACAGTTGAAAACAGTATCATAATAATACAAAATTACCATAACACTTGCCCTAATCTTATTGGATTAGTCATGGACTACCATTAAAATCTTTGGGTCTATTTTGGTACCCCGTGAAGCTACTTAAAAGTGATAATGACACTTTATTTTAATTAACATAATGTAAATGAAAAATTGACAAAACTAATATATATTATTATATGAATATTTACATAGGGTTATATAAGTTATTTTTTATACCATAAATATTATTTGGAATGATAAAATGATTTCCTACATAATGGTATTTTTATTATAATTTTTAAATATCTTATAAATAAAATAATTTATGACATAATATAAATGAAGTGATTACCTCCTTAAAATATGATTTAAATAAATAATATTATAAAGAAAAAAAGAATATCAATAACATGTCGAATTCTTATTGGATGATTTTATTTCGACCTTGATTCATCATCTCTTTGACATTAATTAGTTTTGGACCATTATAAACTAAAAATCATTATATAATAAAATACTATTTTCACACTTTCCTAAAGGGCCCCTCCTCCCCCTTATAAAAATCCCACACCTCTAACCCAATAGTCACACATCTCAAGCCTCTTGTCTCATCCAAACATAAAAATAATATGCTCTAAAAATACCTCTCATACACTTATAATCCATAACATAGGCAGATTGCACTTCAATAAGTCATTTTGGTTCAAACCAAAGGGAGTTGCCCGAATTAAAGGTAACAACTTCTCTTAAATTCTTTACTCTTATTTTAATTCTACGAACCCTAATATCTTTTTATTTTATAATAAAAAATATTATTTTTAATATACACAGATGTTGTTATGTGAAATTTTTTAACTACACTTATAAACAACTTCAAATAATTGGTAAAAAACATAGTGTTTCGGTGGATGGCAAACTAACGCCTCATGAAACGAAGATTGTTCAATTATCTACTACCGCCTCTCATTTAAGCCATTAAGATAAAACTATATTTATATATGATACATATTATGTTTTTGTTTTCATTATGCATCTTTATTTTTTATTTACAACAAACCTTTATGGTTTTCATTAGGGCTAAACACGATAATATCATTTTCATAAGTGCGGACTACCGCCCCCTCAAAGTTATATAACATGTTAATGCAATCTCTGGGACGTATAAAGGAAGCAGTTAATGATATTATATATGATATTTTATAGTAATTATAATATACCTATGTATCATTATTTTTTAATTACATTAAAATGAGAAATATAAATGAAAGTAGCGTCAATGTGTATGTACGACTTACCGTCTCCATGAACGATGCATTTCATTTCTTACCTCAAAATGTTATATACTATTATTAATACATATATATACTAGATAATAATAATATATATTATTTCTAAATAATGAATATCATCCTAGAGATAATGGAATTTTTACCACATGAACAACTCGTAATTATAATACGTTCATTTTTTGACTCAAGTACCAAATATCGACAAAACGACCATTGTTAACATTAATGATTCCATAATGCTTATAACATAGAAATAAGTGATATAAAATTAATAATAAACTTTAAAATGTATTTAATAAATTATGAATTATATTTATCTTATTTTTTAGTAGATCAAATAATGAATGGGTCATGTCGGACACGTGGTAAGGTGTTTCTTATCTCACTTTTAATTATATGAGATTTCCATTGTTCACAACTTATTTACTGAATATGGTGTATTGTGTACTTCCATTTGATATATATTATCATGATTCTTTTTATATTCATGGTATTATGCAGTTAAATTGGACGTTATTAACTTTTTTTCTTAAAACATGATTGATTACAACATGGTAATTGGTTTTCATCTCACTTTTTATTACCGTGAGATTCATCTATGTTTTCCACTATTTTAATTTTTTGGTGAATATAATAGGCATTATTGTATTCATTTTATAATTTAATTTCATTTATTTTTATTTACTATTTCATTGTTTGATCCTTCCTTCATATGGTGTATGTTTCGTAAGTTACCCAATCTATAATGGAACTTTTTAACACAATTTTCATTCCGTGGGTTATACTTCTAATTTTTAATTATTTCCTGATATCATTATGTTTGGAATCACTTTTTACTTTTTATGTTGTAATTTCTACTCACCATTGTGTGGATATACCTTTTATAAACATAATCAATCCATTTATAAATTCTCAAGTCATTGATATGAACATGATAAAGGAAATTTTTACTCGATTTTTATTCATTGAGTTAAACATCCATGTCATTTGTCTTATTTTTTTAAAAAATAGTTGTGAATGTTATCTGATTTAATTACACTGAATATTCAATAATATCAAGTGTATTTATATTTTGTCACACATTTTTATGTAGTTGATTTATCCTCAATCTAAAGATGTAGTTTCTATAAGGGATTTCATCTCAGTATACATTCCATCGAGACTACATTGTTTTTATGATCCAAATCACTCTTATATGGTGTATATATTGTCCTTTAGAACATTTTATCATGAATCCATTTATTCTGATTATATTATAAAGTTCTGATTAAATTTTATTCCTCGATTATTTGTCTTCAAACGTCTCTCTTTTTGTTAAAAACTCTTTTAAAAAAATATCGTTTTAAAATTTTTAATGATTTATTATTATAAATATTTATCATTAATGTCCATGATTTAAAAAGGAATTTTTGGATTTTTTTATAAGGAAATTAATTTTTTAAATTATAATTCATTTAAAATTTTCAATGTGGTATTGGACACTTTGATTCAAAAATACCTTTACTATATTTTTAAAATGGTTTTTGAAGATTGTTTGATAAAGAATTTATTATGTCAGTGTCTTGAAATAATATATTGTGATATCAATGTTGAAATGTTATCTTTTCTTTATGCTTGTTTTATGTTTTATGACTACATTATGGTTCGTCTGCACTTTTTACCAATACGAGTGGTTCCGTGATAATCCCAGGGCAGGTGAGCCTGAGATAGCTCTCCACTGCATCGGGTAAAGTGATGGAGGAAACATTAATGTTTCTCCTAATCAATTTAGTGTATATAATATTATGTGTATTCCAATGTAATTCACTATATAGATATGATAACTACAATGTAATTATTTTATGTATTCCACATGTGACCTTTGTAATTTATGATTTCAATGTGTTATTGATAAATCATACGATTTCATGAGGTATGTTATGATTAAAAAGTAAGGATTCATTGATTTGATTTTATTTATTGGTTAAGGTTTCATTTCCTTATTTTATAACACTTACTTCACTTTTTATGCTCAGCCCATGCTTTGAAATGTTTTTCACAGAACTTATAGTTGAATAGGGTGAAGTATGGGATCATGGAAAATTTATGTTGTCTAAAACATGGAACTAGACATGACTATTTTTTTCATGAGTTTTTTTAATGAAAAAATGGAAACTGAGAAAAATTGTCAACTTTGTAATTTTTGAGATGTAATTTAATAGTTATGGCCTAATTCTCTAAAAATATAAACCTGAAAATATCCACAATGTGAATTATTCATTTAATTGATCATTATGTAATGATTATGGATTGGTCCTTATATAATGAGAGACAAAAATGATTTTTTTTACCTGGAAAACAATTTTGAAACAAATTTCCAGTCATTTTCGTATGTAAACTATCCTCCACTCATTTATTTTTTTAAATACTTAAATCCACTTCACATTAAATTTTTTATAATATAGATTGAAAACATAAAAAGAAAACGGGAAATAATTTTGAAAAAAATAACATTAAAACATATAATATAAGGATCAAAACATTTGAAATAAATTTTTTTATGAAAAAATTAATAATGTTATAAAGGGATATTTAAAATGATTTAATAAACCTTTTTACTAGAAAAATATGGAATTTTCTTGATAATTGTTTGAAAACGATATTTTTATATTACATTATAAACATATAAATAAGGCTGGAAAATATTTTTGAAACACATTTCCATTAACATGTATAAAAATATTGAAAAAAATATGAAAATAGTTTACCTTTAAATCACATTTTAAAGATTTTTCATAAAAATTATGCGTTTAAAAATGAAAAAATATTTAATGATATAATAGAGAGTAAATATGTACTTTTTGTATGCGGGAAAAAGAATATTCTTTTTAATTAGAAAAATGTTTTAAATATTCCTTTTTTGAAAGTGAGAAAAATATTCCGTTGATGATATCTTTGAATGACACAAAGTGTAAAAACTAAATTTCATGATAAATTGAAAATGGTACAATATTCTTGGAACCACATTTTATAAAACATTTTTTAGAGGAATATAGATTTCTGAATAAAGAGAGGGTAATGTCAGGCATTCTTAAAAAACATTCTTAATGATATTATGTACCATAGAGAATAATAAATGGTAAAAAAATTAATAAATTAATAATAAACATATTATAATAAAATTCATGAAATTAATTAAGAAATAGATCATAATATTTCATCAAAGGAAGCCTAAACATAATGAATATTGAAAAGGAATGAGATTGTATCAATGAAATCGTTATATAGGCTAGCATGGGATCATAATAACAATATAAGAAAATGAAGATACGTGAATCATAAAATATCATTAAAATCACAAAATTCAATATATTACTTGTAAAATGGATTTGTATACACATCGAAGTATTATTTAGGTGTATAATAAAACGTGACTCTCAACGAAGAAACATTGAGACAAATCCCTTTCACTGATTTGGTAACATTTGAAACATAATCACTATGAATGAAATATAACAAAATAGATATTATAATACCCATAAATATAATTATAAGATACAAAGAATATTGTTTGGGATATTATAAAAAACACACGAAAGGAAACAATGTCAAATAGTTCATGTATTTCTTCTAAAAAAAGTTAGAAAAAATCCCCTTACCTTATATCATTACTCTCCCATTGCTCGTTCAAACAACATGTATAGTAATTATAAATTTATTATATATCTTTTACATAACCATATTAATATATCTAGTACCATATATTTTTTGATTACGACTTTATGTTACCTACTTGTTAACCATCATATGTTAAGGTTTCACTTAAGATAATATTTTCATTTTTCTTCACATGTGTCATAATTTGTTATATCTTTGGTCCTTATATTTATATCAAGATTCCATAATTCAAAACATGAAATAAATATAACATATTACTATTATATTTTTATTAAAAAAATATATATGATAAAGAAGTATGAAATTGAATACACCGTTCATGGAGAAGGTAAACCATACGTACGAATGAACTCTATTTCCATTTGTAATTTTTGTTTTGAAAGAATGAAATAAAATGATATATAAATATAATATCATTAAATTATAATTATAATGTTATATATATCATATATGTTTACAAAAAACATCTTCAATAAATTATACTTTGTCTTTTAATGAATCACATTGTTTTGAGGAGGCGGTTGTCTACTCTTTCTAAAAAAAATTATTATATTTTACACCATATAAAAAGTAAAAAATATATTTTAAAAGGAATAAATAAGATTAAAAACATAATTAATATAATATATAAAAAATATTTATAATTGATATTTTATTATATATTCAACAATGATAAGTGGTATGGAAAATTGAACTATCATTGTTTTTTGAGGCGGAAGTCATTCATACAAATAAACAATATGTTTATTAACCATTTGATGGAGTTTTATGTATGTTTTGGTTAAAACCATATCCTAAAAAATATAATAGTATATTTAGGATACTATTTTTCTAAAAAACATTTAATAATGTTATGGGATTAGGTTGAAATATATAATAAAAGAAAGGATCATAAGATATGGTGTTACCTTTTACTCGGGTAACTCCTTTTAGTCTGTACAAAAAGGATTTTTAGAAGACATTTTTCCACAAGAGAGGATTCAATGAATAAGTTATGATTTTTGGGAAGTGTATTGGTTCTATGGTTTTCAATCCAAATTGGTTTTAGAGGTGTGATGAATAGGGATATGTGGCAGCATAAGGAAGGGAAATGACACACTTGGCATTTTGGAAAACCAATTAGTGCTACATGAGTTTTTGACTAAAAAAAGGCATCCCAAACAAACAAGACACTATATTTTAAGGTTTATAGCTAATTAATGGATAAAAAATGGATTTTGGATAATTTTATAGGTATTTTATGTATCTTAAATATGAGTTTTTGTTTTTTGGTAAATGTAATTTTACCTTACCTAATATAATTAATTTAAATTACATTCACTAATCATTTTGGATAGAAACTAAGATTATCATTCTATAAATTATAAATTATTATGATTCCAAATATTGAATCCATTTTTTAAAATTTCAATCTCACGAGTAGTATAAATAATTTTTAAATTAGTCACCTTAATGGGATGACACTACGTGTTTAAAATATAAAAAAAATAATTTTTTCTACGTTTTTATATCAAATTCTAATGTTTAATTGGTTTTAATGACCAAAATTGGATTAAATTTTAAAAATATTATATAATAATACATTAAAACCGATTTTTAATATAATTCTACCTTGTGATTAATTAGAAAAAAATTGTACTGTGGAATAAAAAAAAATATATTTATCTATTCATAAAAAAATAATCCTAATAATAAAAATACAAAAACAATTATCATGACCTATTTTTTTTTGTTTATCATCCCATGATAATGTATATTTTGAAATATTAAATTGAAAAGTGTGTCAAAATTGGAATTTCAATGGGTTATCCATTAAAAGTCGTTAAAATCACAATTACAAAAGATATAGCTTTTTATGCATATAATTATGTTTGTTGTAATATTATTTCTATCCAATATATTGGTTGAATGCTACTAAAATTTGATTTAATATATAACATATATATTAGATTAACATCACTCACAACATGAAATTAATTTTTTTATTATGGTAAAATTGATTTGTGGCCATAATAATAATAATATTTTCCATTATATTCATGGTTTTTTATATTCATTTATAATTTATTGATAAACTATGAATTCTTATTATATTGGTGTAAACCATATATTTTCATTAATATATTAATATTTTTATAACTACAAATTTATCATCTAGGATATATATTATTATATTAAATATTATGATTTTAATCATATATTATTTTTTTGTAAAACATAGTAATGCGTGTTAGGAAAGACATCATAGAATGTCATCATTACCTGTGGTATAATATAACATTCGTGTTATATGTATAGAAAGATAAAATTAATGTTGTGTGTAGTGGGCTATTAAACTTTTGTTGCATATAACACAATAAAACATTATGTCTTATGAGAAAATAAATTATTATCATTGTAATGGGAAATGAAAAATATCGCAAAGATTAAATATATTTAAAATATATATATATCACAGTGTAACACTCACATCCAATATGTAATTATGAATAAAATTATATTTAGGGGAAACTTATTTAGAGTGTATTAGAATGTAATAATTAATGTGAAACTGAGTTATTTACCTTGAAAATCATTATAATCCCATGAATGAATGAAAAAAATACATATAGGAATGATATTCATTCAACCCTTGAACATTATAGACCCAGATGTGTGAATAAGGGAAAAAATAATGAAAAGTGACATTATAATCATAGGTTTTGAAATTTAATTTAATAATACAAAAGTAATTTTATGACTTCTAGATATCATGACTTTGGTCAATACAACATGATATATTTTCCTAGAAATGCACTATGAATTGAATCTATATGTCACATTGTGATCAACCACAACCTATGTGAAGTATTTCTCACATTCTAAGGAAAACTATATCACAAAACACACTTCTCACAGTGTATCTTACTTTTATAGATAAATTATAAAATTGAATTTAAATATTTAAGACATGTTTACAATACATGACACTCCCACATTATGGATACATAAAATGGGGGCCTTGTACACTAAGGGTTATTTTAATAATTAGTAAATTTATATATTCATGATTATGGGACTTTTAATATTGTAAAATATATATATTTATTATGGTTTTACTCACAATGGCCTTGGAATGTCCTCACATATTTTCATCATGATCATGAAAAAATACCTCTTTGTAATATATAGACACAATAAACAATAATTCCCAAACTATGAATTGATCTACAATTATCCCAAAATTATATCTTAATATAAGAATATCATCACATTTTGATTTATTTGTAATTATGTGTGATCTCTATGTATCTAAAATTATCAGAAGATAAAAAATATAAAAATCATTATAATATTATCAAATTTAATTATATCTAATAAAATTGTGATGTAGCTGTGTCGTAATTCTCCCAACCATGACAAATTCATCCCCAAAATTTTCAATAAAAAACATATTTTAATGAGGAAAAAACACTACATCAGTATATAATATATGTGTGGGTTTTGTAAAACTCATTTGGTCTAATGAGAAAAGAGTGTAAAAGTGGTTCTCCCAAAAGTTAATGGAACTAATCCTCAAATATGAAAAAAATAACTCAAAATATAGTCAAAAAATATAAAGAAACAAATACACCAAATATCTTAGGGCACTATATTATGCACCCTTATCATTTGAATGTAATCTAAAATTATATAAAAAATGAAAATACTATATTGAAAAGGGTATCACTAGTAGACATGTTACCTAAAAACATAAAGGGAAATTATATTTATCTACCGACAACAATCACCACACCAAAAACAAGATTAATCCTTTGTAAAGTATGAAAACACCTAATAAAACATCATATAATATAAATAAGACGGAACAATCGATTGAAATTACCTATAATAATAATGGAAAATATACATCAATAAGATATTTCGATTGACTTAAAAAACCTTGGTCTCTAACCTATTGTCATGTGGTTATAGGGAATATATCTAGGGACCCTTGCTTATAGAAATTCATCCCATGTTGTTCCAAATAAAATATAATATGGGTAAAATTTTCACTAGATATACCATATTCTACATAATTAAAACAAATATATAACTCATTCAAATTATATAATAATGTACCCAATTATTCCTATGTGAATCTCATCAATATCTATATATAATCATGCAGACAAGACAATATAAATACATCATGACACAAAATAAATAAAATTGGAATATTCAAACCCCAAATAAATAAGGAATTTACAAATAGTAATGGATTAAACATCCATATAATATATAAAACAATTCTTACAATAAATATCAAATATATCTAAACTCATGATACATCAATACAGGAATAGATGATCACCCAAATCATTACTACATTCTATAATACTCTATTAATTACATCCTAATAAAAAATTAAGACATATTTTAAAACTTTAATTAATTGTTCGGGATGATATTAATCTCAAATAAACGAGCTTTTGGAAATTCATCAGTGACTAGATCAGGATATAATAAGGGTATCATAGAAAAATGATAGGCACTCTCTTTCAGATCTCACCCAACATGATGAATGATAATGAATTTAAATAATCTATATACATTAAATTAATCATGAGAAACCCCTAAATATTCATATTGGTTGGAAACTGTAAGGCATATCATTATGAAACTAATAATAGAACAATGTTCTCACACTATACTCATCTCTTTCAATTAAATGAATTAAAAAAACATTATACCAGAGATTCTTCTAGAATTTTTATAAAATTTATGGTTCCATCAATACATTCTTTCCACTAAATTGTTTCATGAAAAACATAGTCACAAATAATTAAAATACAAAAAACCTAAATTAATCATGGTTATGTTTAATGATTATGGATTATTCTATCTCATCCACTCTATTTAAATTCTGTATGTAGTCCACAACTAAAATGAAAATAAAAAATGATGATTTGTTTAACCTTATATATCATCATATGATGTTGATTTTCATGAACCATAAAATATATTTAATAATAATATATTAAATACATGAAAAATGATTCCAACTCATTTTTAAATTATAATCAAATCCTCATTATAAATTATGAAAATTATATTAACCACAAAAAATATACCACGAATATCACAGATGGAAAAATAATTTCTTTAATACAACAAGAATTTTATATATATTCAGCTATCATTTTGAATTTTTTAATACTATATTATACCACTCTAAATAATCTAGAAATATTGAATATAACTCCATTAAAAACACTTACACGAGCTTAATAGTTAACTTCCCTGTAGAGGAATTTAAATCATTTACAAAAAATAAACTTTGTTTTCAAACTAATTCCAAAATTCAATAATGAAGATAAACAATTTTGAGAAATAATTAATGGAAACACATTCAAAATAAAAAAAATATCATATAATTAGAAAAATATGTTTTCCATGGAATTCCTTTCTAAATATAACCACTGTGATTGGATCTTAGAATTGTCACATTTCATGTAATCCAATTTTCTAATAAATCCATTATTTATACATAAATCTAAAAAAATTATATAGATCTTAAAAGCTTTTTTGATGAATTTATAATATTTTAAATTAATTTATATTGTTACCAAACTAAATAAAAAAAATCCAAAAAAGGGGTATGGATATACATGTTTTGGACACATAATTTGGATAACTTTTTCATAGCCTTAGAAAGAATATAGGAACATGTCCACCTAATTCACACAATTTATTAGACACTTTAAGATGATTTCATAACTATGGTTCATTTATAATTTCACCCCCAAACACAATAAAAGTACCACATATATGATCCAATTAAACGATTTTCCAATTAATAACGTATTATATATAATCTATTAAAAAAACAAAATCATAATTTTGGATTGATATTTAGAATCACTAAATAATATCAATACATATCAAAAAAAGGTAATGATCAATAACCCACTGATGTTATATAACCTTATTTCATGATAATATAATTTTTATCCCACCAAGACATATCCAAATATTAAGAGGGTGTTTTGATACCATTCTGTAATGAATCAACCAAGGTCAACACGACATGTTACCAAGACCAACATGCCATGACTCTTTAGGTGGGGCCTTTATCACCAAAAGATATAATATAATAACTAGGAATCACACAATAATTGGTGGGAATAATTTCACCCACAAATAATGATGATAAAAATAATAGAGAATAACCAAACCAGAAATATGGAATAGAGCATCAATAAATTGGAATTCTAAATATATAAAATAAAAATCAAAAATGAAATGAATTGGTTTCCCTATAACAAGAAATATTAAACATAAAGATATAAAATAATAATTACAAGTGATCCTAATAATTTTTATATAATGATAAATCATCAAAAATAATACACAAAAAGGTCCCAATGTAAAGGAATCCTAAGTTTATATTAATCAAATAAATGAACTAAATAAACTATAAGTATCCCATAATAAATAAATAAAATGACCCTAAACATTTTCTATCCTCATCATGTAACCCTTTATCTATCTACATTTGTAAAACATAAATAAAATGATTACTATGACAACATATAACCCGATATCAAAAATACAAAACCTACATAAAAATATATAGTATATATCCACCCATAAAGGTGTGTATATAAGTTATTATCTAAATAGACCGTGTGATATTTTACATGAGATTCTATGATATTAAATATTCAAAAAATTCTATAACACTTATCATAAGTTATATAGAATGTATGGTTTCTATAAAAGTGTACGTTAGTAAAATGACTAATTATATTACACCCTTTTAAGAAAACCATAAAACTTTTTATAAAAAACAATATTGGGGTAATCACATTATAAAAATTGTTTAATATTCCACAGGGATAAATTTATATATTTAATAAACCCAAAAATATTCCTTTATCTCATTCAAAACATCACCCTATTTTTTTACAATGAGTATGGTAAATATCATTTTTCAAAACCAAAGGATCTTTGGATAATTAAATCCGTAAATTTGGAATCATAAATGAAAAAACAATTATTAAAATTATTTATTTTGAAACGAATTTCATAAACAATAAAAGAATTTCTCTAACCATTGTGAAATGAAAATATAATATTAATTAGTTATAATGATCTAAAACTAGTATAAAAATATACTAAATAACAATGTAAATCATTTATAAAAATTGAAATAGAATGAGGGTTTTCAAACAAGTATGATATGGGAAACCAATAAAATATTTAATTCTTGATTTATCATCAATAATAAATCTTTATGAACATGATTAATAAAATAATGGAAATCACATTAAAATAATTATTTGCATTTGTGTACCTAACTACAACTTAACAATGACAATACCTCTTAGAATTTCAACGAGTTAATCCCTAGTAATGAAAAATTATTTATAGGGTAGAAGATATTGAACAAAATACACTAGTAAAGAATTCATTTTGATAGTCTACATTTTTCTATGAATCTCGTGAAATTTGATAAATAGAAAAAGTTAAAAATGGATAAATATAATAAAAAAATAAATTGATAATATATTAAAAATCCCTCATATATATTCTAACAACTTCTCATTAAACAATACCTTAAACAGTTACATATAATTCATTAATAAAATATATTTCAAATCCACTAATTGGGTAAAAATTCTATAAAAGGAAAAACATGATGTGTCTCACAAATAGTGTGCACACTCTTTTAGAAATATCATTTTATAAAATTCCAATATATTCATTAAAAATAACATTGAACATGAAAACCTATTTCATTGATACACCTTAATTCATGATTTATTAAAAAAACATAGATAATACAATTAAAAAAATATAAAATCATAGTGAATTTGAGAAATAATATACATAACATAATAACATGAAAACTGGATATATGAAATTATTTATTACTCCATAACCTAATCAAAATATTCCATTTCAATTCTAAAACTCCATGGGATGACTTGGGAGTATATATATGAAAGGAGTGAGTTATAGATCCCATTGGTAGAATAATAATATAATAACATCATGAATTAAATATATATGATTCAATGACTATATAAAAGTGACATAACATGGTTGAAAATCATAAACATAATCATTGAACCGTGACATAGGATTACAATATAAAAGAAACATCGAAATGTTTCTATAACATAAAACATGACATCATATAATGGATATCCACTAATCCCTCATAAAATAGTCTTCTTGGTATAACCTCCCATTCACCATACCTAAAATATCAATAGATAAAAACTTTAAACAATTAATTAGAGGGATATAAAATTCCCCGACCACCTAGGACATTCCTTTCATGTACTTGTGTTAGTGTACCACATTGAACATGTAACATAAGAATGTCTGAAAAATATTATCACATAATTAAGTTATTTTTAGCGAATATCAGATATGTACCCAATCAATAGGGGATATGAATGTATTGTAGAATACAATTTAATTAAAATGGGTATTTTTATTCTCTATACAAATTTTTTTAATTATAAAATATTAGGATAATTTTTTCACTATAATGATTGTTGAAAAAAATTCATGGATGTAATTAATGAGATTTAATTGGTATATATCATTACATAGATAAAATAATTACAATATAATGTATTTTTTAAAATATATTATAGCCTAAAAATTGACTTAAATTTTTGTAACAAAAATAGAGTTATTATATATATAGGAGGATGACATAGTCACATAAAATTCGAGAGTGATTCTAAAAGATTTGGATGATATTATTAAGAGAACTAAAAAAAATAGATGGATATTTAAAGGGTTAGGGATAGTAAAATGTTGATTAATGGGGTTTTAGTGAAATGGATTGAGAATAATGATTGGTATTTATAGAAAAAGAATAAGGGAATATTATTTTAATTTTTGAATATAATAGTTTTAATCTATAGGATAATGTAACAAAAACGCAAAACATCCCATTATTTTTTCCATTGGTTTCATCTAGAGGGGTATATTTTTTATTAATTTATTAGTCTCTAAATATAAATAAATAAAATAATAAAATTCTTTATTGGGAAGTGATCCATTTGAATAAATAATTTATTTTAATTATTTATAATATAATACATGTTTTGGATGATTCATTAAGGTTTTATAAAATTAATAAAATAACTAAAAACAAATTATATAAAATGGTAAGCATATTTTTGGTATTCTATTCCCTTTATAAAATTTCATACTACAATTTTTTCTATTATTATGTCATAATACATGATGAAATTTCTAGCAAATTAAATTTTTATCCAAAAATTCAATTCTCTCAAATATAATACGAATAATTAATCTTTTTATAATTTTTAATTGTATATTTAATAATTAATATTAAATTTATTTAAATAAACAAATAAATAGGATAGTTTATAGATGTAAAAAAATTCCCATTTATTGATAAATAATGTTTATTAAGAAAACAATAGTGATAGAACCATTATAAATATTAAATTTGAATTCATTTGATTATATAATCATTTTATTATAAATATTATCTTATAAGAATATTATAGGTAAATAAAATTTCTTAAAAATTATCAAATTATTGAAAAAATAATTATAATTGAAACCATATTTTTAAAAAATATACAGTATTGGTTTGTTCATATCAAAATCTAATTTTTTTCAAATTTGGTAAAATTTTTATAAAAATTTATAGAAATATAACTATTATTTTTATAAAAATAGAAATATATGAACTCGTAATATTTTGATCAAGATACATAACCCCTTATTATACTAGTGTATGCACTAAGTGTAAGTTGTGTGATAGTGGATGTTTAAGGGGTGCTTTGGAAAGCATGGTTTGGGCCATGATATCAATAAGATTGAACATATAACATGAACTATTTAATTCATTCTTTAGTTATTGAATTTTATATTGTGATGGCTAAAGAGAAAATACAAGTGATTTCATATCCCTAAAATGCTCTTAAAAATGAGATTTATAGGGTATGATCATTCTTGTAGAGTCCATCAGTCATTTTGATAGTGAATTGTAAAGATATATTAAAACGTATTATATACATATAATATTATTCATTATACAATGAAAATATTTTAAAAAACATTAATATGCATAAGAGAGTTTAGAATCTATTATTCTATTTTTTAATCATTTTTAAAAAATAACCAAATTATTGTATGTGTTTTATATAATTATAATACATAATAAATAATTTATTCATTCAGAAAGTTAATTTAATTTTATAAAGTATATGTTTCAAAATTATTAAACCCTTTATAAATTTCTCCATTAAAATTTCCTAATGTACACTAATATTAATAACCATACATTCATTTCATTACATCTCTTGTTTCTCATGTACCATCCTCAAACGTGTTTTTCTACAACACTACACTAACAAAGTGAGTTTTAATATTTTCAGAACATTGTCTCTTTCATCAAATATCTTCATTGTTCACTCCGAATATGAAAAATTGTTCTTTAGGGGAACCACCTCTAAATTAAATACATGTGAGTTATCTATTATTAATTTAATCCACCAAGATACATGGAAAACATCATGAAATTATGATATGTTAGTTAATATTTCTACTCAATAATCCATTGATATGAATAAATAAAATATCTAAAAGGAGAAATCATATATTTGACATAGTGTTCTCTTCTTACAATACTTCATGAATTTCATCAATGGTTATGTAAAAAGAAACCCAAGATCCTTAACCTCAAACAACACATCTCATCAATGATTGTCTACACAGTTTTTCTATATACTATGTGTGGATTTTGTATTATGTTTAATGTTTTAATCAATCACCATTGAATTATAGATATGATTACATCACATAATTTTACGATCTCCATCTTTATCCTTACATATTAGAGTATGACCCTTCTTTCCATATAGATCATAATATGGTTTTATTTGAATGCAATAATGGACACTACATTTATATTTGAACTACACTATTTATTGGTATATATCCTATTATATATGGAAATATATTTTATATGATCTCAATATATCTACTAAATTTTAAAAATATGTATTGAAATTTTATCTATTTAAGGGATATTTTTTTATTTGAAACTAATATATGTATCCAATTTGTGGTGAAGGATTCACTCAAACCATGAGTTAATCATCATATCTCATTCAGAAATAATGGATAGTAGAACTCTAAGTAGTAATACTATATAACTTTTTTATATCATTGTATATTTTAAAAAAATGATCTTTTCCCTTTTATAAATTAATTATAACAGATTTTTATAGAGATTAAACACATCATAGTTCATCCTAACACTTAGATTTCTTGGGGAGTCAAATAGAAAAATACAAATTTAGTATTTCCCATTTCAACAATGTAATAATAAATATTTTCACCATAACATTAGAATATTTTCATTCATCCTTGATTTTTTTTGGAATAACAAGCATTAATATTAAAAATATACAACCCTCCCCCTCGTTCATGTTATACAAAAAATTGATTTTCTATAAATATCTATAAATCATAGTGCATCCGATATTAATAGGGTTCGATGATCTATGAAAATAATCCAGAAGTAAATTCAATTTTAATGTGACACATATTTTGGTTGTTAATCATATAACTCTTGATTTATTAAATATGATCTTAAGAGTAGTCAACATTTATTCATGTAGTTCCACATCTTTTTTCCCACATTGATCCTATATTGAATACATGGATGAGTAGTTATTAAATTAAATTTGGTTGAACTCTACATATAGATATATTTTCCAATAATATTCAATGTTTCAATCAATTTTGGAAATATATGATCATATTTTGTGATGTCCTACTCCTGTTTAATTAATAAGAGGGAAACATTGGATATCAATTAATCATATTATCTGAGTACACAAACCAACACAATATTGG
Organism: Viscum album; assembly: GCA_963277665.1. NCBI lineage: Eukaryota > Viridiplantae > Streptophyta > Magnoliopsida > Santalales > Viscaceae > Viscum > Viscum album. The sequence goes on along the minus strand of OY728140.1, from coordinate 2,099,622,290 downwards.
AATCATCACTATAAATCATAATTCCATCCTTACTGGTGGGTATTGTGAGCATATATGTAATTTTTCTCCCTTATTTAACTCTTTAAAACTATCTTTATATTCGTATTTCAAGAAAAATATTCCACATGTTTTTTATCTATGAAAGTGCTATTGAAAATCATTTGATGTTTCAAAAAAATAAATGAAAATACCTAGATAATTATAGGAATTCATTGATATTCATTTGATATGATGGTCTAGTCTATCCTATATTTGCTTTGAATTTTGAAGGATCCCTGGAAAAGTGACCCATTAATGTTACTATCCCCATCCAAAATTCCCATTTACTATACTTCATGTTAAATATTTCCTTTCAAAATATATTTAGTCAATTAGTCATATTATACTCATATCCCTCATTTATCCATGTCACTAATCAAAAAATAAATAATCCATATAAGATGTTATTTTATAATTATTTTTATCTTATTGATCTAACAATAATCCTTGAAGGAGACCATTAATCCGTAATTATTCATGAAAATGTAGAATGATGAATCTTATGGTGAAACACATGGATGTATAAAAACATTTGAAATATCCTCAGACAATTTCATCATTATCATACTAATTTTATAAGATTCAATTCATTATAATGTATATAATAATTTAAATTCATTTATTTTAATATCTATAGGGAACTCAACCTCACATCTTTGGGTAATACACTGAATTTTTCTTGGAAACACATCAATAAAATACCATAAATTGTGAAAGTCATCAAATATATCTGATGCCTTAATATCATTCATTTGATCTAGATAAACATGATTGTAAGGTAATAATATCCATTATTGAGAATATTATACCAAAATATTCGTATCCTATACATTGCACATTTATATAATTGGAGGGAGTTTTAGGATGCAAATGGCCATTTCCATACCTCAGAAATTTATGTATTCTCTATACAAGAAAAAAAATCCCTAGTTAGGATTTAATTAAATTCTACTAAAGGGATAATTATATTATTTTCCATAAACATAAATATGTTAAAAAATAATTATAGATGCATTCCATACTAAAATCATATCATTTGAACTGGCATCTAATTAATCATATAAAAAATAATATATTTTCATATAATGAATGAACTGAAATAAATTAAGTCATACGTAACTATGGAGTATTGTTTAAGTGTACTATATACAATATTATCCATCTCAATTACTACCATTGTATAAGTTTATCATTTTCTAAAAAATCATGGATATTTTTTGTGGTTATCATCCATATTATCCCTTCGAATAGAGATTTTTCTAAAATAACTCCCAATTTCCCCACATAAACGATATAGAACATTTAATGTTTAATTATATTTATCATTACTTACCTCCATTATGTAAACATACTCTTCATTTTTCTTGAAAATTAGCTAATTTATGGCTTGTTTTCTCATTCTTACCATATATTATTCTTTATTTCTGACATTTTACAGGGTGTCTATTTTAGAATTTTTGGCTCATAGGATATTGATTATACATTCATTTTTACCCTTTAAACATGACCTTCCTAAAAAAATTATCCCCCTATTCGTTTATGTTTTTAGAAATTGAATTATATGATAGTTTTTAGTCATAACATCTGATATATTGTTTGGAATCATCACTAGATGTCTTAATTTTGAAATCATCACAATAGGTATCTTATTTGAGATGTCATAAAATTCAACATCATATTGAATATTGACTGTTTTCATCCTTTTTATATCCATTGACTAACATAAATAGAGACATTTTTAATTAAAATTTTAAACTATTAAAAATATAAAAGGCTGACAATGAAAATATAATGATTTACACATAATTGGCATAAATTTCTTATACCATGAATTTATGGGCTTCAATCTATTTTTTCATTGGTTTCATTCCAAACATATACTTTTAATGTAATTTTTGTTCCATTTTTAATACTTCATAACGTGTTTGTTAATTAATCAAATCATATCACCCAGGAGTGAAAAAACCCCATGTATAGTAAGGATTATATCCCACGAACTAGGTGATAATTAAGTATAATACCAATTCACCCTTTTCAGGGTTAATACCCTAAGGTACTACATTTCTAGATCAATATCCACATTTAGTTTCATGACATGAATTTTTCACTTAGAATCTCTTAATTTCTACATCACGATGATTTTTTTATTTTTTCCAATGTTTAGTATTGTCCTTATGTATTCCACTAAAGGTATTCAATACTAATCCCTAATTAATACTATTATTTTATCTAATACAAACTATGACTACCCATATCATTTATAAAATATTATTAAATAGTTATTTTATAATGATTGATAATAAATAATAAGAGATAAAATATCCTCATGTAATAGTTTAATTCGATTCCAAACATGTTAACTGGAATATAGGATATAGATAAAAACATTCTGAACACCATAACATGCTCATAAAATCCCATTGCTCTTCTAAATTTGAATAAGGATATCATAGGGATGTACATATGAAGGAGTTTTGATATAAATTCAGTTAGGTATATAATCAAAGGATTACATGATAAAAGTAATACATGATTGTCAATTTGTATATCAAGTTGAAGGAAAATTTCAGAGAATCATAAACATGAATATAATATGATATCATCAATGAAATATCTAAATTTGAAAACAACATAAAACATGTCATGATATGATTATGTCATGGATAACTATCTGTACATCATATCATATAGTCCTTAAGTTCCCCCCCCCCTCAATGCCCAAAAAGAGAATCCTATGAGATAAAAACCATACCCATTTCTTTGGAAGACTATATAATAATGGGCCCACTAATCAAATTCATCTAATGTTCTTGCACTAACCCCATAAATAGAATACAACTTATGAATTTGTTACTTCAAGTTTAATCAAATGAGTATGTTGGGAGGATTATATACATGTAATTCCTAAATAAATGATATATATATACATATATGTAGATGAATTCCCTTGAGAGGAAATGAGGAATGGATTTACTACATAAATTTTACTATGTATTTTTTTTATAATACTGAGTCTAAATAATTATTCATGGAACGTTTTAATAAGTGGGAAAGGGGGTTTCAGAATACATGGAAATAATAATGATAGAAATATTCATGTGTCAAAATATATTCCAAAATAAAAAATTTGAAATCGTATTCCATAACAAAATAATATTCTTGGAAAAAGAGAAGGAATGTATCCCATATAATGATATGGTGATACTAAAAATTTTATATGAGATTCTTAAGAGAGTTTAAACACCATTTAGGGCTAAGAGATGGATATGAAATTGTAAATGTATCCCAATGGGTGTTTAGTGAAGACATTTGGGAATATGATAGGGTAGTGATAGAAAAATATGGGAGGTATTTTTAAAATTTTAAACATAGGTTTTGGAGTTTATTTGATAGTGTAATAAAAAATACACCATATCATGGGTTTATCCCATTATTTATTTTCAATATGGATAGTTTCTAATATTTTTTATTCTATGAAATGACCTCAAAAAATTAATTCCCAACATTAATTGAAATTGTTTCATGATTAAAATTAATTGATTTTAATACAAAAAATAATCATATAATGTTAATAGATATCATTAATATTTTATGAAATTATTCAATATCATAAAAACAATTAATGGGGAGAAATATTTCTTGTCAAGGACTCCCGTTTTTTTATTTTTTACATATCTTTTGGCTAGTTATGATGTCATAAAACAAACTATATTGTTTTACTGTACATAATTTTTATCCAACAAAATCTTTTATCTAATTATATTATGAGGATAAATTATCATAGTTCAATTTCAACATTTTAATTTTAAAAAATATAATTTATTTTATCAAAATAATTATCAACATTTGATAATTTGAAAATTTAAATAAAAATATTAATTTATTCAAAATATTGGTTTTTAAGAAAATAACACTTTTATATTCCATAAATTTATTATTTTGGAAATCACTATATTCTATTGAAATTTTTTATATAAATTATAATTAATAATATTTTTAAATGAAAATAAAATTTACTAAAAAATTTATTAATTTATACAATGTGTTCGTTAATAAAAATTACAGATTTTTTAAAGTTTAATTTTTTTTTGTTTGAATAAAATTTTAATTTTCAGAAACTCATAAAAAATTAAAATAATGAAAAATGAAAATATATTGATTATTTCATTGAAATATAAAATATAAAAAATTACGCTTCTAAGTTCTAGATAGTTAACCCCTTATAACACCCATGAATATAGTAAGGGTAATGTGTGTGAAGGTGGGGATTTAATGGGTTGATTCAATGAAAAATATTTGAGTTGTTATATCGATACTTTTGATCTTTTCCCAAAAATGGTTTTTTTCATGCATCAAATGTTGATTTTTTTGGGATTTTTCAATAGAAAATTCAATTTATTCTATATCCCTCTAATGATTCTGTAAATAGTATTTATAACGAACGATCCTATTGGTCTATTTTGACTCTTTTTTTGTCAAATGAAATTACACTTTATTATAACCCTTAATATATAATATCTGTATCGTTTATAATATTCTAAATATCCTATCGATAGATATAACATATAATTGTATTTTTAATCTGGAATTATATATTTTATAATTATTCTAGAATGACCAATGTAATGCATCCTATTTTTATAACCATATTACCTAATAATTAATTATTCTATTATAAAATGGGATTTAATTTATAAATTGTTATGTCATTAGATGGAATACCATATTATATAAAATTATCCATTGAAATTCATGAAGGAAAATAACTTTAATAAAATCATTTTACTCTCGTAGTAATAATTTAATGATAAAAAACAAACATAAATGAAAATGACTCTAAAACGATATGTCAATTTATTTTAAAATAAAAATAATCACTCACGGTTATTTTAAACATTTAATTATTTTAACATATTGCCAAAAACTTTTTACAAAAATAAACACATATTAAATAACATATCTTAAAATGAGGTTAATAAATTCATTAATTTCATGTAGTCTAGGTAAAGGAAACAATTGTAAATTATTTTACAAACTCATGATTGGAATAAAATATATATGTGTGTGTAACTATACATGAAAATGGTTTTAGAGAAACAAATAATTTAATGAAATATGATATAAAATAATTTCACCAATACATCTACCTCATCATGTTTGAAACCAATCGTTTTCTAATTCAAAAGCTTCCCCTCATAGAAGAATTAAATATTAAACAAGTAAAAAACAAAAACCTCATTATTAAATCCATAAAAATCTTAAATTTAACCCTCTATCCATTACAATTTTTTGTAGAAAAAATCTATGGGAACTGAAAGTGGGAGGGATAGTAAAATAAGGAATAAGGAAAAAAGGTGGGATTAAACTTCAAAAACTACCTGAAAACCATGATAGAGTTCCACAAATTCATGGATGATAGCGATAGATTCACCCTTACTGATCTCTATATTGAGACATGTTAATGAGGTACCATATAATTACAAAGAGACTTTGTGGTTTCTAGGGGTGGAAGGTAAATTCGTAAAATAAAAATGATGGGATAAGGTCTCCATGAGGGAATAATTTTAGTCACAATATGTCACCCATATCCATATACCCACCAAAGCATGTATAATGACACATTCATTTCTAAAATTAACATTTCATAACATTTGAGTAATACATTAGACATTATACCTAAAGACGACCAAGGACCACACTAGTCTATTGTATTTGGATACATGGAAACATATACACTAATATATAAGTGATCTATATTATCTCTTACTATATTCTTCCTTACTATATTCCTAGTTAGACACATAAAGCATAATACACATCATAAAAACTGGGTAAAATAAATATATAAAGGGTGATATCAAATTCTCATTGAAGGTAATCATTCGAGATATGTAAACATAATCATGTCTATATGTGTATGAGAACATGATAATGAATATATAAGATCATATATTTCATATCAAATATTGTATACATGAATTTAAAACAAGGTTTTGTAGTATATAAGAAATGAATCATGAGGATATAAAGAACAGAAGACATGAAATCATAACATAGGAATAAGACATGAATTATGGTAGAAACATAAGTATATAATATGATTTCCTTAGTATCTAAGTAATTACTAGTGAGATTGTCACGACCCCTCCCGACAAAGTGTACCCCTCCTGGGCTAGCACTGTGAGAATGGAGATAATGACCCCCCGAGTCCTGCCTCCAATTGGCCCCGGTTTGGCGACTAGTACCGAAGGTATATTAAACGCAAAAATTTGAGACATTACCCACTAAGAGAACACATGAGTGAAAGAGAGATAAGTTAGACACCAACCAAATACAAATCAGAACTGAAATATAAATAAAAACCCATGTGAACATATGTAATGTACTGCAAAAGTACTACAACTGGATGGATAAAACTGCAAGTACCCAAAATAAAGTCAAATAGAAGCAACCACAAGACTGAACTGCTCCTGCAACCACAAGGTAGTAGTAACTAGTCTGATATCTAACCTGCTCCAAGTGACCTGAAAAAATATTTGTATATACAAAGGGTGAGTATAATAGTATACTCCAAAAGATACTCCCCAAATCTACTCATGCAAATGTAAAGAAAACATTCTAAAGAACTTTGAACAACAAGTGAAACTAATTCATCACCTAAATAGGTGTACTAAGTTCCCAGCTTCACCATGGATACTATCACCAAGTAACGCATACAAGAATATATCATATAATAAAGAATATCAAGGGTACCCTGCTACTAGTTCCCCACTAGTTTTTCACTTTTCCTTAACATCGCGCGTCCCGAGCATCTCTCTCCGAAAGTCTTTCACCACGGACACCTGGGCGAAGAACCACAATATGCATCTCGTGCAACAATACCACCACGTCCACACACCAAAGAATCCAGGTAGTTTCTAGGAGCCACCATGGCTCCCATAACGTGTATCATACATCAGGTATTATACCTCCAGCCATTACAACCCATACACTGATCAAGGATCCTCAAGCCATCACAGCCTATTCATGTTACATCTATAGTATTCTATAGGAAACTATATCCAGAATATATATGTGGGAATAACAAAAACCCATTACAGCCCTCTACACACATATATGGGGAAAACTAACCAATGAGTCTTCCAGCTCATGTAACTATCAAGAGAAGACAATGTGGCCAAAGGGGGTAGTCATCCATCCATAATCCCATCATAATGTTGGGGAAAAAACCACCCGGGGCTCAGAATCCCCACGGTGTCAGTTTTCGTTACCGACGGGGTGAATTAACTTATAGAAACACAAAAAGTACAGGATATACTATATCTCAAAACCACACTATGGGAATAACCTAGTAATAGAAACAACTGCAGCTAACATCTCTCAGACTCTGGGCTGCTACTTCTAAGACTATGTATCCTATATGTACACAATCATTTAAAGAGAATTATTAGATTACTTTATCCCCCTTTTTAAGTTCCACTTTATGTTAATTAATTTTTTAAATATTAATTAACCATAAACAATTCCACAATAAATTTCATTAACATCACACCCAATGTCCATTGTTCCATCAAAATTACTACATCATCATTATGTTCCAGCAAATCCATCCCTATGGGTTAACACCATTTATTAAATTATTCATTACATAATTTCTTTCCCACATTCCTAGGAATTTTTAGAAAAACATTATATGCTATTAAACTAAATGGGGAACAATATGGTGAGTAGATGTACTACCCGTCAGGTCTTTGCCTCTTATAGAAAGAGAATATACCCATCCTTCCTTAAGAAGATAAACATAGAAACAACGTGGCATACCCTGAGTGTCTTCGCCTCTTTAGGGAGAAGGTTAAATAACACAAGATAAAATTATTAGTGGGGAAATGTAAATCAGATAAAAAACCAATAAGAATCAGCATGCATCTAATAATCACATCTTTCCGATTCCATCATACCTGGTGTCCTCCCCGAGACCCACATGCTTAAACTGATGCATCGCGCCACTCTAAGAACTATCTGCTGCCATAACCAAAAGGCCTGCATGCCCCCATATATCACAACACCCATCCAGGATCACATCTCAGCACAACCAGGAGGAAAACAATCATTACATCAATTGGGCTCTTGTCCCTTTAACAATCAAGAGGGTAACTCAGAACCCTTCAATGAATTATAAAAAAATCAGTCCTTTAATCTATCTTGAATTAACAGATTTGTTATTCGTAGGTTCCAAATTCGAGAAACTTAATCAGAACGATATTACAAATTATTAAACATGCTTACTATGACAATTTTCTTAACATCAAATTTCAACAAGAACCAGATTCATTTTCATGCCTCTTTATCATTAGAAAAAAAATTATCAACTAATCCCAATTTATGTTCATTACCAATTTCCATCAAGAACGAATAACTAATCAAATAAAGCATAGATATAAAACTATCAATAAAAATAAGGGGCAACAATATACGATTGATGTCAATTTATTTATCCGGATCAAATATTTACTATGTCAATTTCATTGACATCTAGTTGGATAAAACATGCTAACAATACAGTGGAATGTAATATTAAAGAGATGCAATTAATCCCCTACCTCAAATAGTTCTTGATGTTCTTTATACACACAACGGGTCACGATCCTCCTCTAACGACAACTACATCCACTCGAGGATGCCATTGTACGACCACACCAACCAAAACCAAAGAAAAATCTATTTGAAGTATGGAGATTTAATGCCATAATATGAAATGTATAAATAGGATAAGATGAACCCCAAAAGAACGCTGATAACACAGACCTTATATCGAAGATTGATCGACACTGCTTGGTTGCATCAAAACAGAGTGGAACCAATATGAGGAGGAATGATTAACTATGCAACTACTATGAGATGGAATGGGTTGTTCGAGCATCTCAAACCTGAGAACGAGGAGAATAAAGTAGGGATGAAGATATCCCTTCCATTTAGAAGATTTATCAGTGCAGCTGTTTAAGATACACATAACATCCCATTAAAAATTAGATTGCATTAGCCCACCCGTTTTGACCAAGTAAAAACATCATGCGCCTTAGGAATAATTTATATATGAGTTATGCCCTTTGAATCGGATTTAGATTCCTTAAAACTAGTCTTTAAATTCATTTTATGTCAATGGAAAAGACAAAGGCGAAAAACTGTTGGAAGATGGAAACACTTTACACCAACATAAAATTTGGAAAAGGAAATAGAGCCTATTGTTAGAACCTCACTTGTCTGGAAACATTGTTCACTAATCATCACTAATAAAACAATATTAACTGAACCTGACTGAAAAAACACTGTTCAATGAAACTCACTGATAGAACAATGTTCACTGAACCTCACCGATAGAACTCAGTACACTGAACATCACCGATAGAATAGAGTTCACTAAACCTCACCGATAGAACAATTTTCATTGAACCTCCATGATAGAACCATATTCATTGAACCTCACCAATAGAAAATAGTTCACTGAACCTGATTGATAGTGAACTGTTCACTGAACCTCAATGATATAACATTGTTCACTGAACATCACCGATAGAACACTGTTCACTAAACCTCACCGATATAACATTGTCCACTAAACCTCACCGATAGAACACTTTTCACTGATCCTCGGAGAAATAACACAATTCAAGGAACCTCACCAATAGAACAGTGTTCACCAAACCTCACCGATAGAATACTCTTCACTAAACCTCATTGATAGTACATTGTTCACTGAACCTCACCGATAGAACACTATTCACTGAACCTCACCGATAGAACACAGTTTATTGAACCTCACTGATGGAACATTATTCACAGAAGGTAACCGTTGCACTGTTCACAACTATCTACCTTTGGAACTATTCACCAAACCAGAAAATTGGATAAGTGTTGCGGATACCTCTCAGAACACCTCAGATACCATATTTTCACAACGAAATGGACCACAGAGTTATGGGCCATTACATCAGATACCTCTCAAAAGATTATCATCCTTGAGAATTCAAAACACACCTAAAGAAAAATAAATGGGATCCAAACAACCACCCATTGAGATACCTCTCAAAATATATAAATCCACAAAAGCAAAAAATGATAATTCATAATAAAAACATGAATGGACTAACCACAAAGGTAACATCATTACATGAAAATAGTTATACATCAAAAACACTGGGTTCTGAGCACCTGTCTATGACTCACCTTCCTAGGTACTCTCCTTCATGCCACTGTGTCGCCATAGGACATGAATCAAGGTGATAGAACGCTCGCACAACACCTTCTCCTTATGGTCTTGGAACATCACAGGTTTCTCCTCAATGGTTACATAATCATTAACATCGATCTCTCCCCAATAGAATATGTAACAATAATCATGAGGATAATGGTGGAGTTGTGATACATGGAAAACATTAGGTATCCAACTCATCTATTGGGGATGTGTTACTCGATACACCACAGTTCCAACATGGCCTAACACTTAAAGAGTCCCAACAAACCGAGGATAAGTCTTACATTTAAAACCAAACCATCAATTCCCACGATGAGGATTCACCTTCAGAAACACATGATCCCTATCATTAAACACTAAAGGTATCCCTCTTTGATTAACATATGAATTTTGTTATTATTTCTCTATCATCATCCTCTCATGAATCACCGGAACCATCCATATTGTATTCTGCACTAGTACTCGTCCGATAATTGCTTACTCTTCGACCCTAGTCCAGCAAAATAGATAATGGAAAGGCCAACCATACAAGGATTAAATTGGTGCCATACCGATTGTGGAGTGAAAAATATTATTGTTAGAGAACTCCTCCAAGGGTAACTGTGTCATCCATGAACCTCCAAAATAAATAACACAAGATCGTAACATGTCTTCCAGAGTCTTGATGATTCACTCTGTCTGACCGACCATTTGAGGATGAAAAGCAGTGCAAGGGCATATATGATTATCAAAAGCACGTTGGAGACCTCTCCTCACCCTAGAGATAAAATGAGGATAATCCTCATAAATTATTGTCTTTGGGAATCGATTAAGTATCACCACCTCCTCTTGATACTTACTCAACAAAACATCCACTGAGCTCGACTACTTGATCACTATGAAGTGGGCCGATATTGTTAAATGGTCCACTAACACCCAAATATCATTATTTCCTCTCTGAGCTCGAGGTAAAATAGTATGAAAGTCCATTGGGATATCCTACCACTTCCACTAAGCAATCTCTAATGGCTAAAGAATACCACCAGGAACACATTGTTCGATCAAAACCTTCTGGCAGTCCAAACATTGAGACAAAAACTCCACAATTGTACGCTTCTTCCCAGGCCACCAAAACTGGCTCTTCAAGGATCGGTACAACTTGTTCATGCTAGGATGAACCTCAAAAGGAGAACTATCAAACTCTTTGAGAACCATCCCATGAATCATTAAAGGAACAAAAAGATTTTCGTGATACAACACTTGGTGTTTTTCATCCTCAGTCCAACCATCAGGGGCCTCACCACAAACAACTCTGTCTCTCCAGACCTTTACCTCAAAATCCCCCAACAGGGACTCTTCCACCTTCTGCATCAGGGATGACAACACCGTTATCTGAATAAGACAACCTCTACCCCCAACATCTCTCATATCAATAGGTAATTCTGAAAGCTCTTCCATTACTCTCTAGGAATAACTGGATTCATGCACAAGATCACTACATTTCTTCTAAATCAGTTCATCTACTACCACATTCCCCTTTCCCAGTGTATTTGATATCTCGATGACATATTCCTATAAGAACTCCATCCACCAATATTGTCGTAAGTTCAAGTAACACTGGGAGAAAACATACCTTGAACTCTTATGATCGTTGATAACCAAAGAGCGCTCACCAATGAGGTAATGTCTCCACAACATCAAGGAAAACACCATGACTACAAACTCAAGATCATGGGTGTAATAGTTATGTTCATGGGGATAAAACTGCTGAGACCCTTAAGAATCAACTGAACTTTTTCCCATGAGAACACAACCTATCCCCAGATGGGAAGCTTCACAGAAAACATCAAACTGAACTCCCTCAGCTGGAAGACAACGAACTGGAGCACTTACTAACATCTTATACAGATACTAGAAATCATCCTGACACTGATCAGTACATATGAATTCATGATCCATACTTTTCAAAGTAGTCAGAGGTGTGACAACACGTGAGAAATTGTCTATGAACCTCCTGTAGTATCCTGTGAGACCATGGAATCTTCACACCTCTGACATTGTCTTGGGGGATGCTAGGAAATAAGTGTTTATATCTTCGATGGATCCAAAACTAATCTCTATTGGGACACAACATGACCCAAGAAATGGACTTCTCAAGCCCAAAAATCACACTTAGACTACATCCCAAGTATTTGATGTTGATGAAGAACTCCCAAAATGGCTTGTAGATGGTCTGTATGCTCCTCCTCAAATGTGGAGTACAAAAGGATGTCGTTGATGAAAACTACCATGAACTTGTCCAGGATCTCACTAAACACATCATTCATCAGTCCCATTAATATAGTTGGATCATTCATCACAACTAATAGCATTACAAAAAACTCATAATTCCCATGAGGACAACGGAAAGCAGTCCTCGGGATATCGTCATTCTTTACATACATCTAATGATATCCTAACTGAAATTTGATCTTTGAGAACCAATGTTCACCATTCATTTGATCAAATAAATCATCAATCCATGGAATATGAAAATAATTCTATATTTTCAGTTTGTTTAAGTGATGATAATCGACACACAGTCACAAACTTTCATCAGCCTTCTTCACAAACAAAACTGGTGCACCCCACGGTGACACACTTGGCGGATAAAAACTGCACTATAATAGACCACCAAGATATATACGTAGATCATGTAACTCAGAATGGGCCATCCAAAATGAATACAAAGAGATAGGAGACTCTCTTAGATGTAGCTCGATCCCAAACTCGATCTCTCATTGAGGGTGTAATGATACAACCACTTCCGAAAAGACATCAGGGTACTCCTATACAACCGTAGGAAACACCAATTACTATACATCTGAATAAATCAACATCATCTCAGCCATCATGGATGATAAGGGAGGAACATTCCTAGGACCCATCTGAGGCTCTCTCTCACCAGCAAACACCACTCGCTCTCCATCTGCACCAATAAAAACAACCATCTTCCTAAAGAAATCCATGATATCCTACACCGAATACAACCAATCCATGAGGATAACGTCATCATATGTTTGTATTCTTAAACATAGGAAATGTCCCCAAGAGCGGTTTTTCCACAACAATATCTCACAATGCCTAGATACTTCAAACATGTCATCTCATCCTCCAACTAGCGTAGTCATTGCCAAGGGCACTGGAAGCCTCTCTACCTCAAGTCCCAAAGCATGGACAAGGATAGGTGATGTGAAGGATTTCGTCGCTCATGAATCAAGCAAGGCATAGACCAAGGTAGAAAACAAGAAAAGGGTACCTCCAACAAAGTCTGGCTCGCCTAGAGCTGGCAATTTTAGAGCATGAAGCTGACCACGACCTCCTTCATGGCCTCTCTGACCCTGATATAGACCCCCAACACGGTCGCGCTCTACTATCAGAGGAAGGGGAGAATCATGGGGTTGTACTCTGCCTGTCCCATCTACCCTCTTTTGATCTAAAGACGGTGCAACCTACTGCTGCTTCCTCAACTCGAACTGCCTCAATGGAGGAACCTGGAGCATAGCACCTGGTACACGATGACTGTTCTGAATGGTCGAGCACTCCCTCGGCTTATGAAAATGTCCACCCTAAGAAAAACAAGTGCATGATAACATGGAACAGGATTGAGAGTTTCTGCCTATGGAAAAACGATATGTGGAGGGCTGGGACCTACCCCCAGTTGAACAGATACTCTTCAGCCCAGAAAACCTGAAACCTTGTACTATAGGTCTGGTTCATGAAAAATCTTTTCGATTCCCCTATCGTGATGATCTCGTCCTGGCCAAAGTCTTATTGAGAACCTATTCCCTTTCCATCACCACAATATATGTCTCCAGCATAAATGGGGTAATATGGCGCCAGCAATCTAGATGCAAATCCTCCTTAAAATGCCTCGCCCTGGCCTCCTCATCTGGTAATAGGTCTGAAGCATATCGTAAAAGGTTTGTGAAAGAGATTCCAAACTCTCGAACGCTGGAGCTCCCTTGTAGAAGGGTAAGAAGCTCTTGGCGAAGGGATGCCTTCGCAGTCGAATAATGAAACTTGACTCTAAACCTGTCTCAGAACTCCTCCCATGAGATCGCTGACTCCACACGATCCCCGAGGAACAAGAACCACCACTGCCTCGCTTCTCCATGTAGCATCATCACAACCATGGACACCCAGTTCTCCTTCCGAGAACGGATTGAACTGAATCCCATCTTGACATACATCGACCATTTTTCTGTCACTGATCTAGAAATAGTACCCTTATACATCTATAGAATCTGGCGCTGAATCTCTCGGAGTGTCTTCCCCCAAGTGCCGTCGTCGTCAACCTCCACCCTATGGTGATCTACCAGAATATCCTTCAAGACATTTTTTGAACAAACCCCACAAGGACATAGACCTGAATCCATACCTCTAAAATAAAAAAATGTTTGGACTCCTAATATGGGAATATGAAAGACTAAAAATTAATTAATTAATTGTTTTCTTTTATTCAATTTTAGGTTATCCTATCCCAATGTCTTCCCATTCAAACACAAGGACAAGGATGACTGATGCATGATCCTTTCCTAGATCTCTACCCTACAATTAGTATCAAATTGTTTAGTAGCCATTGTAAAATTAAAGGTCCGTACATAAGATCATATGGGGCCCTAAACGCCATCGTCTCACCTAGTCTCTATTGTTTACCTCACTTGATAAACATGAATGACATTTTCTCCTACCAAACCATGCAACCTCGACTGTGGTTAACTCCTAACTCCATCCTATACCTCACCCAGAGCTCTGATACCTCACTTTCATAACCCCCACCCCACAATGTGTACACCTCGTGGGCCGGAAATGGGAGAAGGGAGATAATGACCCTCGAGTCCCGCCTCCAGTAGTCCCCAGGTTAGCGACTAGCATCGAGGGTATAGTAAATTCACAAATTGAAGGCATTACCCTCTAAGAGAACACATGAAGTAGAGAAAGAAAAGATAAAATCCAACCAAATAAAAATAAGAACTCAAATATAAAAGAAAACCCAATTGAACATATGTAATTTCAAGAGAAAGTACTACAAATTGAAGGGAAAAAACACAAGTACCAAAAAGAATGTAAAATGGCAGCAACCCCAAGCCCGAACAACTCCTGTAACCACAAGCTAGTAAAAACCTGAGTGATCTCCCACCTGCTCCATGTGACCTAAAAACCATTTGTACATACATTGGGTGAGTAAAACTATACACACACTAGGATCCTCCCTGATGCCTCTCGTGAAAAAGTAATGAATGCATGCTAAATAATAGTGAACAACAAGTGAAACCGACTCGTCACCTAAATGGGTATACTAAGTTCCCAGCCTCAGCATGGCTCCACACACCATGTAATGCATACAATAATATATAACATAATAAAGAATATGAAGGGTACACCAATACTACTTAGAAACTATTTTTTAGCTTTTCCCCAACATCGCACATCTTGAGCATCTCTCTCTAAAAATACATGCCCACATACACCTAGGTGAAGCACCAAAATATGAACCTCGTGCAACAAAAACCATCACGTCTACACACCAAAGTAACCAAGTAGTTTCTAGGGGCCACCATAGCTCGCATAACATGTATCATACGTCATGTATTATAACTCAAGCCATTATAGCCCATACACCGAGTAAGGATCCACAAGCCATCACATCCTATACATGTTAAAACTATAAGAGTCCATAGAAATCTATATCCAGAATATATATGTGTGATTAACAACAAGATATTACAACCCTCTACACACATATATGGGGAAAACTAACCAAAGTGCCTGCCAGTGCATGTAATTACCAAGAGAATCGAGCAGGGCCATAGGGGGTAGTTAGCCATCCATCCTCCCACCAGAATGTGGGGGAAACACCCCCTAAGGCTCAGAATCTCCATGTTGACATTTTCCCTTACTGACAGGGTGGAGTGGCGTATAGAATCACAAAACATAAAGGATATAATATATCTCACAACCACACTTTGGGAAGAAACTAGTTTAAGACACAAATGTAGCTAACGTCTCTCAGACTCCGAGCTGCTACTGCTAAGACTAGGTATTCTATAAGAACACAACCATTTAAATATCTTTATAAGATTACTTCATTCCCATTTTATCAGATCCACTCTTCGTTAATTAACTCTTTAAACAATAATTAAACTTGAAAAATTCCACATTATATTTCATTAGAATCACACCCAATGTCAAATGTTCCTTCAAAATTACAACCTCATCATTATGTTGTAGCAACTCCATCCCCATGGGTTAACACCATTTATTCAATTATTCATTACATAATTACCTTCCCACATTCCCAATCATTATATGAAAAACAATACATGATACTAAACACAAGGGGGATCAACACATTGAGTAGTTGTACTACCCATAAAATATTTTCCACTTATAGAAAGAGTATATACACATCCTCCCTTGAGAAGATAAACAGGGAAAGCACTGGTCATACCCTGTATGTCTTCGCCTCTTTCAGGAGTAGGGTAAGCAAGACTAGGTGCCTTGAGCATAGGGAGAAAGTAAATCAGATAAACAACCAATAAGATTCAGTAAGCATCCAATAATTACATCCATCCCATTCCATCATTCATGGTGTCCTCCCTGACACTCACATACATAAACTAGTCTGTCTTTCCACTCTAGGAATCATCTGCTCCCACAACCAAAAGGCCTCCATGCCCCCATATATAACAACACCCATCCAGGATCACATCACAACACAAGTAGGAGGAAAAAAAACATCACATCAATTAGGCTAGTCGCCCTTTAAAAATCAAGAGGGTAACTCAAAACCCTTTAAAGAATTATCAAAAAAATCAGTTCTTTAACCCATCATTAATTAACAGATTTATTATTTTTAGGTTCCAAATTCGGGAAATCTAATCAGTAAGCTATCAAAAATAATTAAACTTGCTTACTGTTTTAATTTGATTAACATAAAATTATAACAAGAACCAGATTTTTTTACATTCCTCTTTATATTTATCCAAACAATTATCAATTAATCCCAATTTACATTATTTACCAATTATCATCAAGAATGTAAAACTAATCAAAGAAAGCATAGATATCAATCTATCAAGAAAAACAAGGGGTCGTAACATATGATCGATATCAGTTTATTTATCAGGTTAAAATATATATTATGGCAATTACATTATCATCCAGTGGGATATAACTTTATAACAATACAGTTGAATTTAAAATAAAAGTGAAGCAATGAATCGCCTACAACAAACAGTTCTTGATGTTCTTTATCCACAAAACTAGTCACGATCCTCTTCTCACGACAACTGCATCCACCCAATTATGCAACCGTATGACCACACCAACCCAAACCCATGAAAACTCTATTAGAAGTATGAAAATTTCATCCCATAATATGGAACTGATAAACAAGAGAAGATGAACCCCAAATGTATGACGATAAAACATACCTTATATCGAAGATTGATTTATACTGCTTGGTTGCATCAAAATAGAGTAGAACCAATTTGAGGAGGAAAGTTTCACTATGCAAATACGATGAGATGTAATGGTATGATCGAGCATCTCACACCTGAGAACTTGGAGAATGAAATATAGAGGAATATATCCCTTCCCTTTAGATGATTTAATAGGGAAACAGTTTATGATACACTTAATTTCTCATTAAAAAATAGATCACATTAACCCACGCGGTTTGACCATGTAAAAACATTCTGAGTCATAGGAATAATTAATATAGTAGTTATGGCCTTTTATTCAGCCTTAGAGTCCTTAAAATGAGGATTTAAATGCATTTTACATTAATAGAATCATAAAAGGGGAAAAAATGTAGTAAGCTGGAAACACTATACACCAACTCAAAATTTGGCAAAGGAAATAGAGGCTGATGTTAGAACCTCACTGGTCTGGAAACACTATTAATTGAACCTCACCTATAGAATACTGTTCACTAAACCTCACTAATAGAATAGTCTTCACTGAACTTCACCGATTGAACACTGTTTACTGAACCTCAACTATAGAATAGTGTTCACTGAACCTCACCAATAGAACACTGTTCCCCAAACCTCACCGATAGAACATTGTTCACTGAACCTCCCCAATAGAATAGTGTTCACTGAACGTCACCGACAAAACACTATTCACTAAACCTCACCGATAGAACACTACTCATAGAACCTCACCAAGAGAACACTATTCACCGAACCTCACCGATAGAACACTATTCACTGAACCTCACCGATAGATAACTGTTCAAAGAACATCACCGATAGAACACTATTCACTAAACCTCACTGATAGAACATTGTTCCCAAAAAGTTACCATTGCACTGTTCACAATTGTCTACTGTATGAACCATTCAACGAACCAGAAAATTGGAAAAATGTTGGGGATACCTCCCGAAACACGTCAAACACCATATTTTCATATGGAAATGGGCCGAAGAGGTCCGGGCCATTACAGATATCATCTTAGTTTCCAAATTCCATTATTGAACTAGTTTCACACTCTGTTCCATCGATGTATTATTGAACCGAGTTCACACTCATTATAGCCAAGTATTACTAAACTGAGTTCATTTCATTTTACTTCAGATTAATACTATACTGAGTTATTTTAGCATTCCAACCATGTATATCTCATTATATATTTATCATTATCCAATTAATTGGTGGGATCACTAGGTCAAACCATTCTTATAAAGAAATCATACATACATGTTCCACAATATCATAAATAATAACATCATAACCCATGAAATGTTGTTGTATTGTATAAAAGTAATCATATTATATCATATGAAATTATACTGGTTTATTAATTATTTCTTCATAAACAAAACCCCTGAAATGAAATAGGTTTAAAAATCATATAACATGGGAATGTAAAATGTGCTTCAGAAGAATATAACTCATGAATGAGAAATATGTTTCAAAAGCATATAACTTGTTAAAGATAAAAATGTTCATAAACATTCTTCTATATAAACATAATCTATGCATAGAAAGAATATAAATATAAATATTCAATAACTACCCACAAAAAATTCATGTTGAATAAAAATTATATTATATCTGATTTGATATAATTTGAATGTCACTCTAAAAATATTACTTCAAGAAAATTCATTCTACATTGAAAACAATTTATTAAACATAATCCCATTTGGATACATTTTTGTTTAAAAATAAAATTAGAAACATATAAAGAGTCACTTATAAATATAAAACGTTTCTAAAATTATTTTTCCAAGAAAATGGGATTCATATATCTTTCAAAACCAATTTTTTATTGATTTTTAAAACAAGGTTTTTGAAAAAAATAGTTTCTTGATTGGAGAGAGAGAGAGACAATATAGATTTAATTAAAAATGAAACATTAAGTTATAAAGAGGGTGGAAATTATACTAATACCGGGATACATATTTATAATAAGAGTATAACGAAACTCATGAGGGTTTTTGAGTTATGGATCATAAGATTTAATCATAGGAAGAATAATCGTAGTTAATATCCAAATGTGATTATATTGTCTCAATAAACTCTTATAACTTTTTTTAACTGGGGATAAAAATGTCCATGTAAAAATTATAAATTACATAATTCATAAAATATCATTATATTAATTGTAAAATATAAGTATATATAAATATATAAATATAATTATGTCACTAAAAACATGAGTCTCAATGAAGTAAAATTGAGAGAAATCTATTTTACCGATTTGGTAACTTTTGAAAATTAATCCACATGAAATAATGATCACAAAATGGATATGTTAAGAACCATACATTTAATTATAATATAGATATAAAAAATCATGGGTAGTATATATACCTCAATAATGTAAAGAGTGGATAACATAGAATGTATATTAGGGAAATAAAAATTGAGATGAAATTCATTTACCTTGTGTCTAGACACTCATCATACTCATTCAAACCACATATATAATAAAAATTAATTTATTATAAATATTTTAAATAACCATATTTTTATATCTAATTCCATATATAGTTCAATTATGACCTTATAATACTCATTTTTTAAAAATCCTTTTTTATGATTTTACTTTGGGTAATAATCTATTTATTCATTAAATGTGTCTTACCTTATTATATCATTGGAATTTATACATTATATCATTATTCCTATAATATAAATCATGATATTAATATAATGTTTTTAAATTATTTTATAATTACAATAATATTTATAATATTTATGTATGAAATGGAATTTACAATTCATGGAGGCGGTGGGTCATACGTTCACATGAACAATTTTATCATTTAATTGTCATGGTCAATGAATGAAATTTAAAGTCATATATATATACATATATATATGTATATATATACATATATTTATTTATTTATATATAATTATTATATTACATTTATGAAATCATATATCTCTTATATATTCACTAAAACAATCATTAATAAAATCTATATTGTGTATTAATGAATCATATTTCTTTTAGGGGGTGATAGTCAACACTTTCTCAAACGAAATTATTGTATTACAACCAAATGGAATGTAAAATATATATGCATTGAAAAAGGAAAAATTAATCATAAATAAATAATAAATATAGTATAAAACTTATATTATTTATTTTTTGTCATAATTTTTAGAATGATATGCATTAAAAAATTTCATTTAGTGAGGTTGTTGTTCACTGTACACATAAAAAACATGTTGATTACAAATAAGATTGAGGTGTGTGTATGTTTAGGAAAATACCTCATCGTAAAATCATTAAATTATATTTATTATACAGGTTTTTGAACAATAATATAATAATTATATTGTAGTGCTAGAGAAATAATATAAAATAAAGGAGTTTGAGATAAGACAATGCCCCTTAATCAGGTAACTCCTTTTGGTTTGTACCCCAAGGGTCCCTTGGATGAATTTCTCCAATATAAATTATTCTAATCGGAATGGGTAAGTTTTGGGAAGTATATTGGGAATATCATGGATGAAATAAAGAGGTTTTATAGGTTTCAGAAAGTGGGAGATGTGGAGGCCTTTTATTGGGATGGAAAAGGACTCACTAGGAATGTTTGAAAACAAGTCAGGAGTACACATGTGATTATATAAAAAAGTGAAAAAAACCATTGAAGTCAATAATGTATGTTTTGTGGAATAATTAGTGACAATAACTGGATTTATAAAAGATTCGAGGTCATTTGGGCCCTTATGATTATGGTTTAGCCTCTAATTAACCATAATTTTACCTTAATTATTGGGATTAATTTTAATCACTTTTCATAATATATATTCATAATAAATTACATTTATCATATTATACTCAATATATTATAGTGATTACAACATTTTATTTCTGTTTCATGAAATTTAATGCATATATGTGTAAAAATTATGTTTCATTCTAATCCTATATATAAGACAATATAAAGAGTTTATAAAGTATAAAAATGTTCAAATTTTCGAAATGTTTTTATATTAAATAAAATTTTGAATGTGTTTATAATGACCTAAATTTTATTAAGAGATGTATTATTGAACTAATTTAACCCTAAAATAAATTTAAAATATAATTCAAATTTAATAATAATTTTATCCAAATTGTAGTTATTAACTAAAATGTAATATTTTCACTATTCATCAAAAAATGATGTTTCTCAAAAAACTCCCTAATATTCACCCTATGATAATATAAGTATTTTAAAATCAAAAATGAATATTGTTTTATCAAATTAAATTTCAAAATGTTCCCAAAATTAATTTCATTATATTTCATAGAAGGAAATTTAAAGGTGTTTATTGAAGAAAACATTAATTTTAAACATAAAAGGCATTTACTGAAAACATATCATTAATTATAAATATTTATTATTTATTTATTGATAATATAAAAAAAATTTACAAGTTTTTATTACTAGTAACATTACTAATTTTAACGGCTAGGTTATAATTACCTCGTTTAAATAATTTTGATAATAAGATGATGTTTTGTAGACTCATCGTTATTGCATGTAACATACACCAATTAGATGTTCCATATAATATACACCATGTTAATTATTCGTGGAATGTACTAAATGATGGTTTTCAATGTTATGTATGTGATTTCTGTGTCATGTTAATGTAATGTTTAACATAGTGAATTTCAAGAAATAATTGAAAATTTTTTTTTCATAGAAATAAGTTCCATAAAAATTCAAGGTGTTACATTCAACCCCCCCCCCCATAAAATGAAATTTTTCCATGAACATCATTACTTAGTGAAACAGAATAGGGAACTTTATTCGTCATCCTAACCTCATATTCCCATGTTTGTTCGTCTAACTTGTGATTTATTCACAAAACATTGACTAGTTGAGTGGTCTTGTTTCGTTGAACATATTCCGATCAGTAGTGAATTTCAACTACATGTTCCACATCAGAAAGATCATATTCCATTGGTATGACCACTGAGATTATTACATGTTAGTGGTTATTTATGTACTTCATCATGATGGATAAATTGAATAGATATTATACTTGGGATATATTTTTAAAAAATTTAACGCAATAGGGTACCAACTTTATATGATCAATAATCTAAAAGGGAAATATATATATCTATGTCTTTGGGATCTTTTCTTCCTAAATCCCATAAATGTCTTCCATGTTGAGTTTCGTAGAAACACATTTTCGCCAAATTCTAATTACAAATCATGCTGATGATTTTTTTCATAAGTTTTCTAATGACATTGAGCTTCCGTGATATGTTTTTGAATGGTTTAAACGATTTTTCCCATTTCATTAGAATCTTGGGTGCAGAATGGTTTTTTTATCTTTCCCCATCCTAGTACATTGTTGATCTAAGTTTCATCACATAGAGGGATTCATACGGTTGCATATTTATTCTCAGGTGAATGCTACTATTATAAGAAAACTAAACTATAGGAAGTTGTTGATCCCAGTCACAATTTAAATGAAAAAATTAGATCTCAATAAATCCTCTAGGGTTTGAATTTTTCTTTCCTACATTAAATATATATGAGAATTTAATGTAAAGTTGTAAAACAATTAAATATCATGTGATTGCAGAAGTCTTCACCAGAACATTTAGGTGAACTTTATATCCTAATCTCATACAATTTATTATTGTACTCCATGAAACCTTACCACTTTTTTAACGTATATTCTAGAATGATGATCTACAAAGAAGTATTTCCTGATTGCGATGAATTGTGATGACTCATTATAGTGATCTACTACCACCCATATAACATTAAACCCATTATATTTTTTGAGTAGTCCAAAGATAAAATCCATTTTCATGTTCTCTAATTTAAAATCATGATTGGGTCATGGATGTTATATCCCATTTTAATTTTTTCTTCTTTCTTTATCTTTTAGGCATATGATGAACTGATATCGAAATACTTTGATACCCCCATTCATTTCACCCCAACATAATTAGTATTTCAAGAACTTATACACCTTTTTACTTCTAGGATGAATAGATAATGAATAACTCTTAGATTCCTCAAAAATCTCTGTCAACTATTTATTGGAAGGAACACATACATAGTTTCTAAACCTTATCATTCCATCCTGATCATGGTAAAACTCATGAACATTTTGTGAATAATTTTGAATATCTTCATATTCCTTTTACACCTCTTTAATCTTCAATTGGATAGAGGGTTTAACTTTCATATGACAAAGATATGATTTTCCCATTTCTTTAATATTTAAAGATCCATCCATTTCTAATCAAGAATCATCCATTCTTTTTTTATCTTCATCATGAATATTCTAGAATGATCATTTTGATAAAATGCATCAACTTCCTTGTTTCCATTCCTAAGGATGTAATTTATTGAGCTATCATAATATTTTATTTTCTTCAACCATCTTCTCTACCGTATTTTCAACTGCATCTTTGTGAATATATATTTCATAATATTATGATATATATATATATATTACACATTTATCCACACAGATAATTAATCAATATCATTAACAAAAAAATTATTGTAGCTAACTCCATATAATGAGTTGGGTAAATTTTCTCCTTAATCTTCAACTACTACAATGAATTAATGATAACCATATTATTCAACACAAGAAAACATCCCAATAACTTCATGGATTCATCTCTATTTATTACAATAACTTCTTTACTAATGGGTAATATAACTATAGGTTCAATTAATATCCTTTTCTTCAGTTCCTTGATATTTTCCTCACATTCATTTATCAATAGGAAATTATCACCCTTTTTAGTTATGTTTGTTAGAGGATTAGATGTTATTGATAAATTCAACAAAAACTATCATTATTATCCAACTAGTCCAAAAAATCTACGGATCTCAGTCACTATGGTTGTTCTAGTATAGA
Source organism: Viscum album (assembly GCA_963277665.1). Taxonomy (NCBI): domain Eukaryota; kingdom Viridiplantae; phylum Streptophyta; class Magnoliopsida; order Santalales; family Viscaceae; genus Viscum; species Viscum album. Next base: position 2,099,597,620 of record OY728140.1, on the reverse strand, counting down.
ATATAATTGCCTCTATCTCTGATGGATCTACTATTATACATTCAATGGAGATTAGGTAACCCAAAAATGAAACCTTTTCTAGACAAAATTGACCCATTGTAAATATATCTAATATATTCTCCTTCCTTAGGGTCTTCAGTACAATTCTCATGGAATATTAATTCTCTTCCTCATACTATGAATAAATGATAGTTTATCTATAATGAATAACACAAACTTATTAAGGTAATTTATAAATAATCTATTCAATAAATAAATTATGATAGTAGAGGAATTAGTAATACCAAAAGTAATCACTATATATTAATAGTGTTTATACCTTGTTTGTAATTTTCTCTTAGGTAAATACAATTTCCTGACCCTCTATTGATTATATCTCAAAACAAGTTAAATATTTGGAATGTATTAATCTCTGTGATGTTGATGGAACAAGTCATTTGTATGGGAAATATGATACTTGTCCTTGATTTTTAACATATTAAACTCTTAATAATAATGAAAAGTCTCATTGATTAATATTACATTGTCAAAATAAAAGGTGAACCCAAATGTGACACACATGGATGAATGAATACCTCATAATGGTTTTCATGGAGTTTATTATTTAATTTATATAACTCCATCAGGACCATTCTATAAGGAGTTAATGAAATTGGTGTGGAAGTTGGTATAACTTATCTTAAAAAATAAACTTATCATTTAGGAGGAATTCTAGGAAAAACATCCATAAAGACATACAGAAAATCGAAAACAATATTCATAGCATTGATGTTGATTTTCCCCACAACCATTTAAGATAAACAAACCATTTTAATGGGAATTAGTACCCATAAATTATATGTATTCAACACATTAAGTTCATGATCATCATCAAATTGATGGATGATCATAGGAGGTATTGTAATATAAAAGTAACTTCCCATACTCGATAATTAATGTTATATTTTTGTAGGGAAATCCAATCTATGCCTATGATTCCATCAAATTCAAAAAAAATTATAATGAAAAGATTTAAAGGAATAACATTTCCCTAAACATCAACCTAGAGGAATCATAGAAAATTGATGCATTGATTGTTACATTAGGGGTTTTCAATGAAAATACTGTATATAATTGTTTTTGTGGAATCTTAAAACCAATAAAATATTCTATAAATATGAAATTGTTGGTAGATATAAAATCAAATATTACATTATTAGTTCTCGAGTTGATGGTATATTAACAATTCATCACATCGTTGTTTCACCCCTCATCCGAAATACTCTGTTAAGGAGATTTCCTTCTATCCTCCCACATAAGAGGTTTCTAATAACGATCATAATCACCACCCCTTGGGTTCGATTAGTGGATTCATAATTCCCATTCTCCCAACATTTGTAGCACTAAATTGTGGGAGGTGCATTCATTAAGGATTGTTCTCTATTAACATTTTTTATCTTGCACATTCCCATAATTTCAACAATAAATTGTTTGGTGAACTTCTTTTCAAAACTCAAAAAATGTATTATACCCCTTTAATACAATATCCTCTATCCTTGTTCCCACATTTAGTTAATAAAAGAACATATTTATTTTTTTCTCTATTTTTTAGAATTTACTTTGAACTCTATCATACTTTTCTTATTAAAATGATCAGTTTGATAGATGAATCCATCCTCCATTTCATCCATCATTGTATAGTGAAATTTATCATTTTTTATAATAAAGTATATTGTGGAAAATTCCCTTTTGAGATTTGTATTTATGCCTCTGAACAACCTATCAACATTATATTCAGTTTGGATGATAATTCATTACGTGTACCTCACAATTTCAATGAAATTATCCACATAGGTATAGATAAGATTATCATATCATTACTTAAACTCATGTAAATCTACAAAGATATTGGTACTAATAATCCATGTAAATTACATATTGATAAAAAATATCTTGGAAATTTCCCAATCCATCGATTCAATATCATCTTACTACCTTGTATTCTTGATTAGTGTCAAAACAATGGTAACCATTTCCTTCAAAATAATAGGCATCCAGATTTACATTATAATTCTATTAACACTATTAAATAGTGAATATGATTTTAGTAGTTCAGATCAATTACTGAGAAAAAATTCGATCATAAGACCCTTTGGGAGCTGGTATAATTTATTTCAAGAATGACTCAACAAAATGGTGTTATCTTCATTGCCCGGTAGGAAGTCCACTATAATTCCTTTCTTGAGAAAGATGTGTGATCCTAAAAATGAAGTTTTTATTTCCATCTTCCATATATTTAGGTTACTCCAAATGATAATCATTTCATTTTCAATCTTTATAACTATTAACATGATTCTTTTCAGTTCTATCCATTGGAAAAAACAAAAACCATAGATTAAGAAAGACTTATCATATTGAGGAATGACATAATCAAGAAATTTCACTTATATAATTTATAACTTATAAAACATCCATAATCAATGAAATATAAGGTTTATCTAAGGATTTCATATCCAAATTCAATTTAAATCCTTTATAATGGATTACAATGAGTTTTTCAATTCCCAAATCATACCCCAAGTAGTGTGAAACCAGATGTGATGTAAAGATAGTTTTCATGTACCATATTACCCCAAGTCTGGCTCGAAACATATTTTTGGAGTTTTTACCCCTATTTACATATATTCTAAAACCATCACCATGGGTTTTATCTAGATAGGTATGTATTTCAAGAAAACCAATCACTCTAACTTTTAGAAAATTCCATGAAATGTTCCTATACATTTCCTTATCCTCAGACTCATCCATAGACATGCTTTTATGGTTCTAACTAATGATTTCTCACTATAGATTCCAATGTTTAACTAAATATTTTATCTGATCCCCACTATATTGAACCACACATTCCTAAATTAACATTAAATAAAAAATTCATACTACATTAAACCTTATACAAATTGATGCAAAAATACTCTACTAGTCTAGTGCCATAAGAAACATGGAACCAAAAGAACTGATACATAATTGAGATACATTATTACCCACTAGGTTTTCTTGAATATAACCCTTCTTAAACCCATAAAACATTCTATATATCTACATAACATTAGGAGGGAACCATAAAATGGGGTGATCTCTAATGGTCAATAATTTTAAACAGGGGAGATATGTAAACATAATCCTGATAATAAGGGATAGAGAACATGCTCATGAAAATAGAAGATCACACCTTCCATATCAAAGAACATATACATGAATCACGACATATGTATTGGCTGTTCATAAGACATGAGTCATATGGAAAAAACTAATATAATCCATGAAATTATAACATAGGAATACAACATGGAATTTTGTCAGATACATAAAAATATAATATGATTTAAATAGTACAGAATCTATTGCTATCAAAGACATATAAGTGGACAATTTTCATTTCAAAACTAGTCCCAAACCCCATTATAGCCCTGTATTACTAATCCATGTTCACCCCTTATTCCCAATCTATATTACTAAACCAACAACATTTTTCGTTGCATTCCCGTAATATTTTTCGAGCTGATTTCTCATTCCATCCATGTTTTTCTAATGATATGTAAATACCTACTCAAAATATTGGAGGGATATATAGGTCCCACACTTATCATATTTAAATCATACACGCATGTTCCACAAGATCATAAAAAAACATATCATAACCAATGAAGTATATTGGATATTATAAAAAATTAATCATATCATAAAATGTAGAATTAGAGATGATTCATAATCATATCATCATGAAAATAAACCAAAAAAATCATGTTTCAAAATCATATAACCCCTGATAGATAAATAGGTTTCAAATCCCAATAACCTGTAAATGTGAAATGAGTTTCATAAACATTATTCCATCAATACATAATACATTCAGATAATTGACATGAATTGAAAAATTGCATAATATCCCTATAAAGGAACGAGTAACATCAATGTATTTTATATTAGATGGGATATTATTTTGAAGGATCCTTTAAAAAATTTCATAATTAAAATATCCTTTCTTTATTGAATATTCATTTTAAAACATAAAACATTTTTTGAAAACATTTTTTGCTCAAAATATCATTTAAAACAAAAAAGGTAAGTATTAAATACTATAAAAAATTTAGAAATTATTTTCTTTATGAAAATGGTCTTCAAATATATTTTGAATTCATTTTTTAATTACATTTATAAAATATGGTTTTTGAATACAATATAACGTAGATTGGAGAGAGGGACAATCAAATATAACATAAAACATTAACTTAACAACCAAATAATCAAAAATGGTAAAAATACATGGATATATATTTAATAATAAGAATATAAGGAAACTCGTGAACATTATTGATACATATATTAAAATATTTTATCATAGGAGGCATAAAAATAAACAATCTTGAAATGTAATGTGATTTTCTCAAAAAACACTTATAACATTGTAACATTCGATCATACATTCCATGTAATAAATAAAAATTAAATGAAGCCTAAAATGTTTTGATAGAATAAATTACTTGATATAACATATTAAATGGATGTGTATACACCTCGATAAAGGGTTTATATTTGTAAAAAACATGAGTCTAAACCAAGGAATATTGAGGAAAAATTATTTTAATTTTTTTGAATATTTTAAACATAAACCCTATGAAAGAAAAATCATAAATTGGATATTTGTATACATATATATTTAATTATAATATACATAGAATTAATTCTTTGACATTTCATAAATCACAAAATAGGAATGAAAAGTGAAATTAGAATGTATCTTATCAAAATACAAAGTGAGATGAAATCTCGTTACCTTGTGTCTTGACTCTCCGTGTACTCGTTCAAACCACCTTTATAAAAAGTATATTTTTTTATAAAAATATTAAATATTCATATTAATACTTGTAATAATATATATAGTTTAATTATGATCTTATATTACTCAATTGATGTCAATCCTATGTTAAAGTTTCACCTCAGGTAATATTCACTTTATTTATCTCTTGTGTCTTATTTCTTTATATCATTGGTATTTATACTATATATCATGATTTCCATAAGTAAAAACATGAAATAAATATTATGTATAATCATTATATGTGTTGTAAAAGAGTCTATATACTATATAAGAAATAAATGGAATACCCCATTCATGGAGACGGTAGGTCGTACGTACACATGAAAACTTTTTTTGTTTAATCGTCATGTTGAAAGAAAGAAAGTAAAATATAAATATGTATATATATGAATATATATATATATATAATTTTTATAGTATATTTATTATATAAAATATGAGGTATATTTTTTCTCAAACCATCTTTAATACAATACCTAAAGTGTATAAACGAATCATATAGCTTTCATGGGTCAGTAGTCCACATTCCCTAAAAATATTATCATGTAAACACCATGTAAAGAATCAAATATTACATGTAATTTTTTTTTAAATTTATATGTAATATTTCGAGTCAGTGAAAATTTACGACGCGTGATTCTAAGGCCCGATGTCCCCAGAATGAATTTCTGAACTTTTTTTCAGTAATGTTCAGGAAGAGTGTGAGCGGGTTCTTTGTAACAGTTGAATCTGTGCTAGAAATTGAAATATGAGGCCACCATTGAACATATAGTTCTGGTTTTCTCTTAAATAGACCTTCACCTTGAATGTATTAGGTCGATTGTAGATGTTAGTTTTCCACTTATTCGTAGAAGAATAGAAAAATAAAAATATTTTACATTTTAATTTTTCTTGTAACCTTATTTGGGGTTATGGAGGTGGGGAACACACAAACTAAAAACATCAAATTTTAATTCAATGGTGGGGACCACCCGACCCTTAAACTCCACCTTTAATGGGAGTTAACTCTTAGAATACCTCCACATTAATTATTCCACATCAATTAATTAATTAATTTTTCCAACACCACATGTGCCAAACAATTAGAATTGACAAACAAATTGTATTTGGATTGGATCCTCATTTTGCTGGGGAGAAATCATTTTCGAAAGGGAGTCCTAGATAGAGTTCTTGCAGAAACTCATTCTCCAACTAAGATTTCACTATCCATTGAAGAATGAGCTCTCCAAAGAGAAACAGCTTCAATGAAAACGAAATGATGTTTATCTACTCCTCCTCACCGAAGTCAACAAACCTTCAATGTAGGGTTGTGTTTTTAATTGATCATCATTAATTTTTCTATCACATTGGATCACCTCCCTTGATCAGATTTCTACCACTCTAATGTGGAGGGTATGGGCTAAAATAGCATGGATCGACCTCACCACAAAATGCTTTGTGGTTCATGGTGTGTTCTTTGTGACGGAGGAGGATATCAACCAACACTGGTGGGGCTCGGGAATGGAGGTCGGCACCATGGCCGACCACGAAGATGGCGGCATTGCAACCACGCCACCAGAGAAGGGCAATGTCCCATCAGCCATGTCAAAGCAGGTGCGGCGACTGGAAGAGTCCGACCACACGATGGGGGCGGCATTGGGCATTCACACCCCCCAGTGAGCAAGGGTTCCATATTTGTGTCACAGCGGTGAAGGGAGGGCGGTCGGCTAATCTGGCCCCCGATGAAGGATTGGTGTGTGGCCGTTCCATCAGAACAAGCCGTTGTGGCCTAACTGGATGAGGAAGAGGGTGGAAGGTGGCCGACATTCAATCGGCCGCAGAGGGGTGGCACATGACGCATTGCCAGGAGGAGAAAGGGGCCAACCATTTCAGTTGGCTGAGTTGTAATGAGTGGGACATGCTGCAGGTCCCACGTGCTGCATGGAGATTGAACGCCTTCATCCATTCAATGATTGATGGTTTGGGCACGTAATCCCCCTGTACGCGGCCAGGCTGGGCCACCCACCACGGGTCGGGCGACCCAAATCAGGTCGGCCCGGACCTAGTGTGTCGGGCCAGGCACAACTGGCCGTATCAGATTCCATGGGCCGGGTCCGACCCCGGACCAGACCCGGGTTGGGTCGACCCAGGCCTGGTCGTGCTAGGTCGGTCCAATATGGTCAGACAGGACACATACCATTTTCGACCCTATACGTTATTTTGGCCCTATCAAGAGCTATGAGCCTCTACATGATGAACTATATGAGGCACCAGAATCCTTTTAGAGAGACGGTCCATTTGGTATACCCCACTTGAGATTTGGATAAAGATGGGGTATGGTTAGGTTAGATCGAGCATGAATCCTATGGGGATATTAGGACTAAATTGCTAATAACATACAGACCAGGCATATTTTGGATGAAACATCTATTGTGTTGAGACCCTTATGACATGGCGTTCCATTGGGATACTTCTTCGGGGGACATTGTGGAAGTTGGATTATCAACCAGTGGCTTGAGGAATGGACCCTCCTAGAGACAAGAGAGCTCAGTAAGGGAACCCCATAGCTAGCTGTAACATGACAAAGAGATGTTATGTGGGTCTGTTCTTTGGGATCTTACGAGGGTCTGTGTTTAAGGGTCCCACATGGGTCCATTGTAGGAATCTCTGTGGAAATACTCTAGGATCCTTCGTGAGTATGTTGTACAAGGATTCAATGTGGATATGATGATGTACTAGGATCTTGTGTGGTTCTAATGATGTACTGGGATCATGTGTGGGTTTGATGATAATTTAGGATCATACATGGGTCTTCCTATTAACATAGTAAGATGATTTAGTAGTTACATCTAATCATCTCCACTAATGTATCTAATTTATACCTTGTCTGAGCTATGACCATACATTCATGGTGATACCGTTGTGTTATTCTATTGTGTGACATAGCTTTGTGGTACTTACCATCATGGTGATACCTCTGTGTTATTCATTTGTGTGGCGTACCTTGATTGTACATACCGTCATGGTATTCTTTTCATTGTGGAACAGTTGAGCTTTGGGATAATGAGTGGGGCCTTCTGTTTCCTCGTGATTGAGATAGGTTTACTTGATACCATAGGTTTATTATGGGTATATACATATTTAGGTTTTTCTATTGTTTTAATGATTTTTGTTTTATCTTTTGTGGATTTTGTGAAACATTGTGGTTCACAAGGTCCCTGCTGAGTATCGTTACACTCACCCCTGCACTCGCTATGCCAGCACCTTGTTGTGTTTAGTGCACATGATAGATAGTGCTGACTGAAGAAGAGGGTACTAGGACTAGAGGTAGCTCGAATGTGGACCAAAGAAAAGGTGTACCACAAAGATGCCCATTCGAGAGGTGTACCTACCCTTATAGTAGGATCCTTTGTGGGTGTTAATAGGTGTTGTTTCAGTTTACTTGTACATTTCAGTTTCTTGTACTTTCTAGTTGGGCTTGTATTCTTGTCCATATTACTTATTGTACTCACTCTATTTCCTCTTCATTTTACACGTGTTCGTATCATTATATGTGCTTGGTTGCATGTGTTTATATGATATAAAGGCAATGTATTCTAGGTTTTAGACAATATGACTTTCGGTGCTTGTCTCTAGCCCCTGGCCAATAAAAGGCGGTCTTGGGGTTGTCACGTCACTGGTCCTGGGGGATAGGTCATGACAAATTGGTATCAGAGGAGTCAGTTCTACCATAAAGAATTGGACTCTGATCATTTTAAGGGCATTAGTGTTATGTGTAGTGAGAGTGGTTATCGGTTTAGGGAATCCACTATAGGTATAGTGGTTGACGTATCCATACACCAATACACTAACATCTGATTTCTTACATAGTGCATGAAAACACTGATTGTGTGTTTGGTTTCAAGAGTTTTCTTTGTGACCCCTTTGAGTTAGATCCCCAGGTATAAATTATTGACCAGGGAACACTTTTTTCTTTTCAGGATGCCTCCACACAGACAACCAGCTAGAGTTCTGGGTAAAGAATGCACTGATACCCCTCCGAGCGACGAGGCATCGGTGTCAGGCCCTCTTCCAGTAGAGGCACCCGTGGAGGCACCAGCAGTACCATTACCTATTGGGCCACCAATGCAGCCTGATCCAGCAGCAGAGAGTGCATACTACTTGAGTTCATTTCATGACTTCTAGTGCTAGAGGCCGCCCAAGATCGTGGGAGAGATGGACCCATATGCGGGTGAGGATTGGCTGGAGGCCATGGTGAGAGTCTTGCTAATGGTAGGGACACCAACTAATCTCATGGTGATCCTTTATGCTAGTCTTATATAGGAAAAAATAGGAATATGGTGGAACCTGATGCTCCAGGTTCACAACGAGGTGAATCATCTCTTGTCAGACTTCATGTTCCTATTTCGGGCAGAGCTTGTCCCAGCGACTCATTGTGCAGTACACATACATGATCTTCATAATCCTTAGTAGGGCAGCAATATTGTGGCTCAGTACTCAGTGAGATTCACTGAGCTCTAATGCTACTCCACTAATATGGTGCATGACCCATTCATCAGGGCCTGGACCCTTGAGCAGGGACTCAAGCCGGATATCAGAGTATCAATTATTTCTCTCATCATCTCAATATAGGAAAGGGTGTTAGAGCGATCCCTATTAGAGGAGAGTTTTCTTGATGTTCAGTCACAAACAATGAGACCCACCACCATTCATCACATAGCAGAGTCTTTTGCAGCTAGTAATAGACATATGTAACAGAGGTCCAAGAGGACTAGACCTATAAGTGGACGACTATAGGATTCCAGGTCAGTTGTGTGGGTAACCATAGACATATCTAGTTATGTGAGGAATTGGAAGTGGTACCCAAGCGGCAGACAGGGTCACATGTCTCGTGACTGCCTGACCTTCCATACAGATGATCAAAATACGGTTGAGGGACCACCCAGGAAGATACAGAGGTTCAACCGAGAAGGTCCGCATGAAGTAGGGGTATGTGGTAGTGGAGATGGACTTGCAGATGGTAGTGGGAGACGATTCGAGATGTTACCTCCAACACTACCCTGTGGTCCACCCTTATTATAAGGAGTAGGTGGATAGGGGTGTGATCAGCTCTAAGAAGTTGATACCTATGGCCATGGTTCTCCATAGATGATATGAGGTACAATATGGTTCTAACCCAGTTTATATGCAGTACTTATATACACATGTTCTAGTCATTATTTTATTTCCATTGCCCTAGTTCGACGCTCGGATATTATAACAGAATTTTTAGATCGATCCTATTGACAAGATACTCCTTCGGAAGAGAATTTGATGATTATGAACTGCTACTGGCAGTGTGACCATGCTCTAGGAGGTGAGAGCATCAACTGGGATCTCTTCGTTGTGGTGTCAATGCCACACGACATAATCTTGGGTATGGACTAATTACCTACAATCCATTCTTAGATTGACTGTATTAGGAATAATGTGCGGTGTGTCCACATGGATGGGACTAGGTTTACCTTCATAGGATATAAGGGAGTATTTTCATCGTAGGATGGACTTATTGGAAGGGGAGTATAGATGATCACCCATCAAATGGATATCCTTACCCTCAGAGTGGTTGATATGGAGAGTCTGATCTATCCTGTAGTGATGGACCAGTACGCGGATGTCTTCCCTGATGATGTTATGGGTCTACCTCCTTTTAGAGTGGTGGACGTTTACATTGATGTGTACCCCGGAACGATATTGATATCTACAAAATCGTATTAGATGGTTCCCATGGAGCTTTGTGATTAGCGGGTACAACTGGAGTACATACAGGGGAAAGGGTTCATCTGACCCATTGTTTCTCCATGGGAAGACCTAATTTTATTTGCCAAGAAGGCGGTTGGGAGCTTGAGAAATTTTGGTTACTATCGATTCCTGAAACAGGTGACCGTGAAGAACAAGTACCCACTCCTAAGGATTGAAATCCTCTTTTCTCAGATGAAGGGAGCTTGGTGGTTATCAATGATAGATCTCAGATAATAATATCACCAGCTCAGATTACGAGATGAAGATGTGTATAAGATGGCCTTCAGATGTCAGTATGGACACTATGAGTTCTTGGTTATGCCACTCCGCGTGACCAACAACCTTGAAGTGTTCATGGGACTCATGAAAATGATCTTTCACCCATACCATGATCGCTTTGTAGTATTTTTCATCGACGAAATTATTATCTACTCGGCTATAGAGGAGGATCATGCATATCATTTGCATATAGTTCTGGACACACTCTGAGAACACCATATTCATGGTAATCTCTTGAGATGCCAGTTCTGGATCTGAGAGGTTCACTTTTTGGGACATGTAATCTCAGAGGATGGAGTTTCAGTGGATCCAGTGAAGATTGAGGCATTACTTGCTTTGGAGCCACCCCAGAGTGTGATAGGGGTATGGATTTTCTTGGGTTTGGCTAGATACTATCTGAGATCTATGCCATATTTCTTTATAGTTGCATCACCTTTATCAGCATTGAAATTGAATAGGAAAAACTTTTAGTGGTTGAAGATATTCCATCAGAGTATTTAGGAGAAAGGGTAGAGGCTGACTAGTACCTCCATCTTGAGGCATCCGGAGAAGGGCATAGGATACATAGTCTACTAAGATACATCAGGGACCAGGCTTGGATATATCCTAATTTAGGATCGAGTAGTGAATGCATATGGTTTTCGACAGCTAAGACAAAATGAGTAGAACTATGCTACCCATGACCTGGAGATTTCAGTAGTGGTCTTCGCCTTGATGTTGTGCCGACATAACATGATGGGTGAACATTTTAATTTCTACTATGATCACAAGAGTCTCAGGTATATATTCTCTTAGATGGGACTAAACCTGAGACATTTACATTTTCTTGAGTTCCTCCAAATCTATGACTTCAATATAATCTACATTCATGGTACATGGAACATTGTAGAAAATGCATTCAGTAGGAGGTCTGGTATACAATTGCTAGATGAGGCGACAGAGCAACTAGCCGCATTGTAGATATCCTTTGTAGATCTACATGAAGTATCTTTACTTATCTATTATATAGTGACTCTCCCACTCCTTCAGCGGGTCAGGAAGGTGAGGCATGGGGACACTAACTATAAGGCTCAACGTGCTCTGATAAGCACAAGACATGCACCTGATACATTTTTTGAGGGTGGGGAGCACGCCATCCACTTCAAAGGGTGTACCATGGTACCACTGTCTTTTCAGGAAGATGTGTTGAGTTATTTCCACAGATCCCCTATAGCGGTGTATACAGGTGTGGCAAAGATGTACCAGGATCTCCGACGATAGCACTATTGGCTGGGAATGAAGATAGCTGTAGAAGAGTTTGTCTCTCGGTGCCTCATTTTTCATCAAGTAAAGGTGGAGCATCATGTATCGCCAGGATTAGTTCGCCAATAGAGGTCCCAGAGTGGATGTGGGACGAGATATCCCTGGACATCATTACAAGACTTCCCCGTACATCTAGGTGTCATGATTATATATGGGTGATCGTCGATCGACTAACCAAGTCACCCACATCCTACCAATCAGAGAGTAGTGTTCAGTAGAGATTTTGGGATGCCTCTATTTGTAAGAGATTGTGTAGGTACATGGAGTACCCTCGATGATTTTCTCTGATGGTGATAAAAATTTCACTCCCCAATTATGGAAGGGGTTGGAGGAGGCATTCATGAAACATCTTTGTTTGAGCACCACATTATATCCCCAAATGGATGGCCAGACTGAGCGGATCATTTAGACCATCAAGGACATGAAACGTGCTTGCGTCTCGACTTTGGTCATAGATGGGAGAATCACTTTAATTTTGGTGGAGTTTGCAGACAACAACTAGTATCACTCCACTATTGGGATGGTACCTTTCAAGGATTTGTACGAACGACCTTGTAGATCACCTTTGTGCTGGACTAGCCTAGAGGAGTCAGAAATAGTGGGACTCAAGATGGTACGGGCTATCACAGAGATGGTGCAAATCATCCAGGAGTAGATGATTATTGCACAGAGTAGGAAGATGTCTTATGCTGATAGAAGAATAAGGCCTCTAGAGGTCAAGGATAGTGACCACGTTTTCCTACATGTCTCAACCCGACAATGTTTGCGGATGTTTGACCAGGGTGGCATGTTACCTCTGAGGGCCATCTGACCCTTTCAGGTCCCCATTAGATTTGGTGAGGTGGATTACCGTTTAGATCTTCTACCTTAGTTTCATCGAGTACACGAAGTATTCCACGTATCCCAGTTGAGGAAATGAGTGCATTACCCATCTCACGTCATCAGCCACGACAAGATGGACATCAACGATGGGGTGACGTTTGCCGAGGTTCCCAAAGAGATTGAGGATAGACAGGAGTGGGTCCTTCAAGGGAAGTGGATACCTATGGTGTGCATTCACTGGTAGAACAGGAACCTCCAGGAGAGCACATGGGAGCGAGAGGCCCAGATACGTGATCAGAACCCAACTTGGTCACTTTGTTTGAGTTGTGTCTTATGGGGATGAAAATCCCTACAGCGGGGTAAATTTAAAGACACAAAATTTCCATCTTAATTCTTTTAACTTTTATGGAATATTGAGAGTCTGTGAAAATTTATGGTGAGTGATTATGATGCCCGGTGTGCCCAGAATGAATTTTCGAACATTTCTTTGGGTACGTTCAGTAAACGTGTACGCGGGTTTTTGTAACATTTGATCCGGTGCTCGAAATTGAAATATGAGGGAACCGTTGAACTTGAATCATCATTATTCGCTTAAGGAGACCTTTAACTCGACTGTAGTAGGTCGAAGGTAGAAGTTAGTTTTATACTTCTTCGTGGAGGAATAAAAATATAAAAACATTAAAAAAAATTTTTTATGTAACCTTATTTAGTGTTATGAATATGCGGACCACTAGAACTAAAATCAACAAATTTGATTTCATTGGTGGGGACTACCCGACCCTAAAACTCCCCCATTAATGGGTGGTAACTCTTAAAATCTCTCCACTTTAATTATGCCACATCAATTAATTAATTAATTATGCCCACTCCATATGTTCCAACAAATTAAAATTGATAAAAATATTTTATTTGGATTGTATCCTTATTTTTCTAGAGAGAAATCATTGGAAAAAGGGAGGATTGGATAGAGCTCTTGGATAAATGCATCCACTAAAGAAGAACGAGCTCTCCAACGAAGAATGCTCTCTCCAATAAGGACTGTCTTCATTGACAATGAACTAATTTTTGTCCTTCCCTCATCACTGATGTAAACAAACATTCTAGGAAGGGGTGTTTTTTTGATTGATCATTGTTAATATTTCTCTCATGATGAATCACCTACCTTGAGCCGCTTGTAACCGCTCTAACGTAGAGGGTACAGGCCAATCGAACATGGCCTGACCTCACCATAAAAATCTTTGTGGTTCATGGTGTGTTCTTTAGGATAGAGGTGGAAGGAAACCGACACCGGTGAGGCTCATGAATGGAGGTCGACGCCTTGGAATGCCACGAAGTCGGTAGTGGTGCAACTTCGCTGCCGGAGAAGGGTCGCAGCCTGTCGATCGCGGCTGAGCAAGGGCCGTGACCGGTGGAGGTCGGCCGCATGATGGGGGTGCCCATTAAATGGGTGTGTGTATGTGTCGGTATATCTGATACAAAAACATTCTTCTATATTTTTTATACATATTATGTTAAACTAGAATTTAGTAAAGGGGGTTGTGGGGGTGTTGAATGAAAAAAAAATGAAAAGAGCTTGAGAAAAGATGTAACCTCTTAATCAGGTAAAACCTTTTTTTTCTCACCAAAAGGATTCACATTATTTCTTGATGACGAAGGGAAGTCATCTAGGTGAATGGAAGAATTTCCTGGAAGTATATTGGGTAGATCATTGTTGACATGAAATGTATTGAGTGGTTTGATGATGCGGGAGAGTGTTTTGACCTTTTATAGGGATGTACAAGGACTCAGTAGGAATTTATTAAAAAAAGTAATGTGTAGACATGTTCAAACCTAAAGAAATACAAAAAAACAAAAAAAAACAATTATTTATGGTTTATAAAAAATTTCCATCCTATGGGTTTTGTAAAAGTAGATAGGTCATTTGACACCTATGATTAATTTTTTGTCCCTAATGAAGATTAATTTGACCATAATTAATTTGATTAATTTAAATCACTTTTACTAAAAAAGTTGTAAAAAATTATGTTGATATTATTATACCATAACTTTCATACATATTACAGTGGTTTATGTCTGTTTTTAAGAAATTATATACCTAAAAGTGGAAAAATTAAGCTTAATGATAATCTTATCGACACAACCAAATAACGAGAATTTTATGTAGGAAATGTATCAATAATTTGTTATGATTTTAAATTCAAAATAAATGTAAAATTGATAATAATTAAATAAAATGTATTAATACATATATCAATGATCTAATGTGAGAAAAATTTTCAATCTGACATTATTAATTATTTAAACCAAAATGTAGTTATGAACTAAAATGCATTATTTTCTCTATTCCATGAATAATGAAACTTATGTGAAATATAAAAAATATTTACCCTATAATAAACTCATAAATATAAAATAAATAATTAATTTTAATTTATCAAATATAATTTCTAAATGTGTCAAAACTTAAATTTTTATTTTTTCATAGAAGGGCATTAAAAGTATTTCAATGGATAAATTATTATTTTTAAGGAAAAAATAACATTAAAAAAATTATATGTTTAATTTATATAAATAAATTACAATTAAAAATTGAAAAATAATTATTTCTATTTCTATTTAGATTTTTAATTTTTATCTCATAATTATCTTGTTTAAATAGCTATAACAATAAAATGATGTTTCATAGAGACATCATTGTTGTGTGTGACATACCCCAAGTCGATGTTCCATGTACCATATTCCAGGTCGATGTATTGTGTATCATACACCAAGCTATTTTTTTGTATTACGTATTCCATGTTCTTATTAGGTGAAAATATTATTTGACATTGTTCATTGTAAGAAATAAATGAATTTTTTTTTCATTCGAAAGAAAAGACCATAAAAACTCAGTGTGTAACAGCTTGACTCCAATATTCATGACAGAGTGTACCACCTCATCGAAGAAAAGAGTATCACAATCATTGTGATACCATTATTTGAAATGTATCAATACACATCCTAATATCATTACAAATTTTCTCAAAAGATCTCAAAATTTATTATTCATTTCAACAATTTAAAAAATCCACTATCATCACGTGTCATTAACAATTCAAAAAATTTCATAAAGGGGGTATTCTTATTAGATGTTTCAAAAAAGTAAGAGATATTTTTCACACTTTTATATTTTACTTGTAAAAAATAAAATCCTTTAAATGAATTACATTTTGAATTCCATTTTCCATCATGTGGCCTCTCAAAATATTTTAATGGTAAAGAGAAATACCTCACTAGAAAATAATGACGTATCACACCATAATTCCATATCTATAATGTGATCTTTTATATTCCTAAAATATAATATTCCCATGGACTTATCATATCTTCAAGATTCATTTTTTCTATAGATTGGATTATAAAATCTAAAACTATGGAAACATTCAAACTAACACAAATTGAAATAATAACTTTTTAATTATATTTAATACAAAGTAACACAATGTTGTCACAGAAGACTTAAAGAACAATATTCATATATTAATAATTTTTTGTGAATAAATATTGTTTTATATCACATATTTAAAATAAATTCTTATTTATTTTTTGTATTAGAAACATATAGTGAAATTTTTTAGGAATTTAATAAATGTAAGTGTGATTGATGTCAACTTGTATAATAAATATCACTCATTTATAATGTTGGTAATTTAGTTTTAGTTAGGGTATTATATTTCCACTAGTAATAAAAATATATTAAACTTCATATTTGTTATTTTTTGGATTTAGTTTTTATCGACAACATTAATGGTGATATAAAAAATAACTTTTCAGCGATGGTTTTCAATAATACAATGTCAAACACTGAGAACCAATGGGTTTTTGGCATCGGATTTTATGAATAGTAGTGTTGAAACCCACATGGGGTCAGTTTTTAGCATCATCATTCATAACATCCAATGCCAAAAATAGAGCTTCATTGTTGATTTTTAGGAAAAACTATCCCGAAACCCCCATAGGGTCTGTTTGTTACATTATTTTATAAATAATGATGCCCAAAATAGGTTTTGGCATCAGTTTTTATGAAAACTGATGGTGAAACCCAAATTTTATTTTTTAATGTTTCTGTGTTGGTTTGTATGAAAAATGACATTGAAAGAAATTTTTTTTTAAAATTCAAAACACTAAACTTCTCTAAAAATCATAATACGAAAAACAAAAAAGCAGTATATAATAATTAAATAAAAGGACACATTAACATAAAAACTGAAGAAACATAAATCATTTTATCAAGTTAAGAAAAAAGTTATCAAGGCATTTAATTAAAAAGTATATTTTAAATATAAAGTCTATAAATTTATACCGTGCCCAATAATCCTTATTGTTGAAGAATTCATCAGATATGACTTTGTTAAAACACCAATTATAAAATAAATATTTAGTTTTTTGAACATGTGGTATTATTCAATCATAATATATTATTCATAATCATTAGAATATATAAATATATATATATATTATAAATATCTAATATAATAAATAATTACCATTACTTTCACATAATTGATTATAGTTGGTTTTTGTATCGACATGTGTTCTTTGTTAAATTTTTTCCATTAGCTACATTTTCATATATATGAACTGATATTAAATGTATAAATAATGGGAGTTAAACAAATTAAGATTAGGAAAAAACAAAAAATAATACATGTCTAATAAGGTGCAAAGACATCTACAAACACTCCCCTATAAAGAGAAAACCAGTATTAGGATTATTCGCCTGGTAAAAATATGCAAAACATCCAGTGACACCTAATATACACATAAAATCATAATTAATGAAAATATGATTATAATTTATTCTTAATTATGTTTTTGTTTATACATATCATGAAATGGAAAAAACATACATCTAACCTCCATATAGAATAATTTGTCACATATATATACATCTCTACTAGGATTGTTTACATGTTTCTCTTTCATTGAAATGAATTCTAGATCTATAAATATGCAAATGGATGTGTACTATTTTTTTATGGAAAACATGTGTAGATATATAATTTAAAAATAAAATATAGTTAGTCAATTAAAACCATTTAAAAAAAATTCAAACATCAAATTACATGCATGTAAAACAAAAACAACAGATATAGGATGATATATTAAAATACATCTAGATTCATAATATATTCCTTGAGTATTATCATTGGAAAATATATTCTTCATATATAGGAATTCATCTCATTTTTTTAGATATAATTCAAGGATGTTGAAGCAGGATGTAATCTTTATGCCTCATAAAAAATATCAAAAGTATCTATAATCGATTATTCAAGATTGTGTTGGTCCAATTTTGAAATTTATTTTTATTTTAGATAATCATATATAAATTAAATTCATGAAACATTTATAATTAAATTATATACATATATAATAAATATTAAAAAAATCATACATGAAATTAAATATAACAAATATGATGAGTAGTACAGACTGAAAAATGACATAGGAAATCCCCAAATCTAGTAAAGTCTATAGTAAGAAACTATTCTAGAGCATTAGGATGAATAATATAAAGTATTGATACTTTAACCTATGAAATATGCATAAGCTGATGATGTACAGAATCCCCAAAAACAATATGTGTCCAAATGCTACAATATATATATGAGGATATCCAACAAACAATTCATAATATATGGTTTGGTCCGAATGAGGAGGTGGAGGATCAAATTAGTACGGTTGGGTATGGTAGTCTGGATTAGATGGATGTGGAGGATCAGTGTATGCATACTTGGTAGGCTAGGTAGGCTAGGCATGGTAGTCTGGTTAGGACAGAGGAAGAGGATCAATATAAGCATGTTGGGTATGCTAGGAAGGCATTGCAGATTGTAACTTTCTTGTAAAGTGTTCTAACAAATCCTAATGCAAGAGTGCTTGAATTTTATCACCCACAGATTGTTTCATCTATTTCTTCTTAGGCTTTTAAGGATTCCATTTCTGGATATTTTAATTTCTTACTCTGACCAAGCCCATTATGAATACTAACACCCACCAGATATACTCTAACACGACTGGGATGTTCTTATTTTTCTAGTGTAGTGGAAATGATATCTATCCATCCCTCAGTGATAAAAGAGTCATATGATTCTTTCTCATGAAGTTAATCATTTAATAAAAAATGAATAATTAATATTACTATTTATAATTTACAAAAAATAAAAATTTATAAAAATTTAAAAATATTTACATACAATTTTTTCCAATACATACCAAGCTTCCTCTATAAGATACATTAATTTTCCCTTCCCACTTATTTCCATTTTTAATGGAATGTGGGAGGAGATGTTGGCCCAATCTATACATCTTTCAAACCACTACTAGATCGAGTTAATGATGCTTCAAATTTTTCATCAATCATTTTATTCTTCAAATATGGATACCCTCCATGTGATAAATTGTGGGGGTATAGATTATAAAAAGATTTCACTTCATGGGATCTAATAGAGTCTTGTTACATTTAAATAATCTAATAAGTAATTAGATTAATATATAATTATCTTTTTCAATATAAAATAACTATCATATATGAAAATTTTATTTAGGATGGGTGTCAATAAATTTCTTCCAGGTATATGCATCTATATATGAATACATAAGGCATGAGTTTAAAAGAAATCTAAAAAGTAATATTTTGTCAATATTCTTTTAAAATATCTCCATCAAGCCCCCTTGAAAAAGAGTGATCTTTTCTTAATTTATTTTGTTTCATGAAAATTGAATGTTTTATGTTATTGAATAAATGAAATATTTTAATTAAAATATTTAATATTTAAAAAAATGGATAAAATAAATCAATTGAATTTTATTATAATCAGTACCTCCCAAAGATGCTATTTCAAAATTCTATCCATGAACTTCCAATACTAATATAAAATACTAATCAAAAAACGTCTCTAAATTGATATATATGTGATAAACTGAACTGTGTTTGTGCCAGTTGCACTATTATTATAATCAAATTGAATATGTATTCATTCATCACCACCATAATGTGTTAGTTTTTTAACATATAATACCACATTTACAAACATGAAATATTTATTAACTTGTAGTATTATGAGAAGTATCCTACGTTGAGGATGCATTAGTTTTCCACCAGAACAAATTTATAATCTAAATGTTTTCTTTCATTCAATAAGTATATTTCTGAATATTTTACAATATAAAAATATAGATATATCCCAATAAATTCTCATCACTCTTGGTATCTAACATTTCCATATTCAAGTGTAATGATGTTTTGTTACATTAATAGTATTATAAAATTGAATATTTAGACACAAGAATGGGAAAATTAAGTAAAAAACGGGGGAATATATTTGTTTGTTTCAAATTAAGAAAAAATATATGTATAATTACAAAAAACATTAGGAGACTAATTTAGAGTTTTCCCATATTCCTTCATCATGATAGTTATGCACTGCATGATCTAGGTCTACCTTATAGTCATTTTAATCATAAGGAGACAATTTAATACATGAATAAGACTCATATAAAGCAATAACATCATCAACATCACTCCCATCACCCAAATGGTATCTGTTTCCATGAAAAACAATTGACCATGGATCATTCGATGGATCGATGACATATAATATCTAACGTTCATGGGTCTTCATGGAAAATGGATCCTCATTGTAATTAAATATTATCTAATGAACCAGTGTAAAGCTACAATCATCATTTTTTCACACCACTATTGCTATCAACCCAAATACACATTAATACAATCACTCAAAAATTGTAATAATCAATTTCATATATAACCTAAAAAACCCCACTATATTCTAATGAATCAGAAATTGAGTTTTTATATTTTTCACATGAAAAATGCACTCTTCAGTGATCATCATCACACCACTATTTTGAATAGTACTCTTTTCATCTATATTTTTTATGTAAAATGTGTACCCATTAATAACAAAACTATTCCATGTTATTACATTAAAATATGGTCCACCTTCCATCCATTTCAATATTTCTGATGAAGATATATTTTTTCTCACTGTCTATTTAAGCCATGAAATAAATGTCTTTTTATTGTCAATAACCAACTATCTTTCATTTCATTTAGGATATTGTCTCTTTAATTAACCTACATGTGATGATATATATGATTCAACATTATCAGTGTTTTTAAAAATATATAAAGGAGCCTACATCACTTCTTCATGTGAAAAAAAGTACCATTATGCCTTGAATCCCTCTATATTCACCATCAACTATAAAATGTTGAGATATTGGAAGACCAATATTCTAGATCTCATACAAATGATTAGTAAAAAACTCAATCCTCTCTTCTAATACATATATTTGATCATCAAAGGCAATTAATCAATAAGTATTTTTAATAAATCCCATCAAAATATTAATATACATTCAAAAGGATACATCCAGCGTAAATAAAAAGCCCTGAATATTCAAATTTAACACACCAGATGAACCATCATATTGAAAACTATAGGTGTAAAATACATTTATATAAAAAAAATTAATATTACCATCATTATCCAACTCATCCAAAAAAAATTAGAATAATAAATATCATAAAAATGGATTTGAAAAAAATTTCATAACATGATTATTATCTCTCTTATAGTTGCTGACAATATAACATGCAATGAGACTATTATTTGTTGTTGCATCAATACATGTACATCATGAGATTTCATAAATTATAACTTTGTATCATTCACTGACGTAATATTATTCTCATTTTAATAATACCCACTGGGAACTTTTATACCATACATACACTAAAAACAATTCAACTTCTCAAACATTTATTATCTCTAACAAGCCTAAGGTAAAAATCTTCTATTTTCATTCACAGTTGGTGATTAATCTAAATGTATTCTCATTGCAATGAAATACATTATAAAATCCAATTCATCTTTGATTTTCCTTTTATGTAAAATAATGTTCAAATAAAATTGGCACATATATTTTTCTCCACATGAATAACATAAATGCTACATTTTTAATGTAAAAATATCTAATAAGGTAATTTAAAAAGATAAAATGTTTCTTCCAAATTTTTTTTGAAGACCATAAAATCATTTATTTCCAAATATCAAATCAATATTTTTCACCATGTTGTAATATTCTTCAACTAACAATGGTTTTAGGGGATGATTGTATTCTGGTAAAATGTTAAATGCAATTTTAAATCTACTATATTGATGATAAATTAAAAAAATATTTGATTTCCTATGTAAATTTTATTTATTCCATTCTAAAGATAATAATATGATGTCTGTTCTTCAAAAATTAGACATGATTTATGTCCCTTAACACTATATCGAGATATTTTTCAATATTAAAAAATATTAGTTCTTCTAAACATTATCATAGCTCCAAAAATAATATAATATTTCTTGTATGTATCAAAAACAAATACATATACCTCCCATAGAAGTTTCAAATCATCAATCAAAGGTTAAAGATACACATAAATATCATTTCATGGCTGTTTCGATCTAGAAATCATCAATACCACCATAAAATATTTTTTCTTTATATATATTAGGGTAGATAAGTTATAAACTACCAACAAAAGAGGACACAGACCGTGTTGGATACATCAGATCCGATATACATTCACTATATTTGTACACATTCCCATTCTGATATTTCTAACTTCACATCCAAAATTAGAACATTTATAATCAAATATATTCAATTTGGATGAGTCAGAGGGGTGGTGTAATTTACCATCATGGATAAATTCATCAAAAAGTAATCATAAACTTTATTCATTAATTGAATTTGAAAATAGACACTTGAAATGATGAATTATTAAAAGGTACCAAATTTCCTTAGCAGGATATTTGATTTTTGCACCTGAAAATTAATGAGACATTATTTATTTAAATTATATAAAGGGATTATTGTAAGATATTATTTAATTTAGAATGAGTTCATATGTCAATACCTGTGAATGAATTTGAACTGTCTTTTTCATCTATTTTATAGTGTGATGTTCAACATAATGAACAATTTGATAAAAATTCATATTATTTCCAATACATCACACATTAAATCGGGAAAATAATGCATCTTTTTATACCAAAATCCAATTAGGAATAATAATTTATTCTCCCCATAATTTGAATCATTAATCCCTCTTCCTTGGGGATGTTTTTTTAAAATAGAAAGTATGTTAGTGTAACATTTAACAATCCAAACATGATTTTCATTCAAGTTAACCAATATCAAAATGACTAATAACATTGTATATTTAACAATACCAAATTATATTATTTTTTCACATTTCAACATAATATCTCAACACTTTATGTTTTTTCAAAAGTTTCAATCATAAATCATGAATTAAAACATCAATATAATCCTCAGTCCCATTATGAATGTTTTCATCAAAATTATCTGTTTAATTTAAGGTTGTTTCACCATACATGATACTATCTGTATCAATAAGGCTAAATCCATAACAAATTAGAATATCCCTGAAGTCTCTAGTGTTTAAAATTATTATATTCAAACACTTCACACATGGATATAATACCAAATCAATCTTTTGACTATTCAATTTATAAAATTCAATGAATTCATCAACTTATTTTTCATATTCATTGGTGGTTATTTATAAATGTATCTAATTATGATCCGTTAAATATTTGATATTTCAATATATTTGATGAAAATATTAAGACATATAAACATATAAATATAAAAATAAACCGATAATCATTAAAAAAACATGTTTAATAAAAAATAATAATAATCAGGTAGAGAACATCAGATATGAAACACAATTACAAGTAGTATACTTATTAATTTCATATTATATACATGGGTTTTATTGATATTATAATTTAATTCCTTTCAATCATCAACATTTTGTATTTCATACTACATAGTTGATAGATTAAATTGGTGTTGCGTGTGTCAAAATTATTGATGATTTCATTAATATGTTACTTCATTTTACATAATTGTTACTAAAAAGTGTGGTCTGTTACCAGTGAAACCAACTGGTCATAACAGATATGGAATTATCACATCTCATCACTAAATATCCAATATATTGAAAAAAACATTAATTCTCTCACATAGCTTTTGATTAGGATGATTCAATACTATAACAATATGATCTATATCAATATATGATGTTACAAACTCATTCAAATAGTTTTGGTGACATGTGGTCATTATAGTGGAATTATATTACAATAAAAATATAGACATATAAGCCACAACTATATTTTATCTAAATATACCACGTTATATATTAAAATAATTTAGATCATGTCATTATTATAAAAATTTATGACATGTTTTATTAATTTTAGTAGTATTAAATTAATTTATTATGTCTTGAATTATATTTTTATATATTATATCATATTGATTAGTTATATTGGGAATCAACCATGAGATTTTAAAATGCATGATATCTTTTAAGCGTATTAATTAAAAAATGTTTTATATAATGTTATCAAATACTCATAAAAAACATACTAATGTTATAATATATATATTAATGTATATTTATCTTTTATTGTATTATTTAAAAATGATTATAACACTCTTAGTAAATTTAGAGAGTTCTTATAAATTTTTATTCTGATTCTATAGGTGTAAGATTACTGGTGGACACAATAATCCTTCGATCATTTTAAAGTAACCACTTCTAACTCACTTTGAAATTTTCTATCAAAAAAATTATATCATTCTAGTTTTAATATATTTTACCATATATTAGATTTAATTATCACAGGAAAACAATTTTATATAGGCATATTTTCTGCCTACAAAACCCATCAATATAATCAAATCCACATCATTATAGATTTTTGTAATTATTAGAATAAAAAATTGTATTTATATAAAAAATATATAACATATTGTGCTAACAAATTTTACATTATAAATATTACATTTCAAATGAATATATTGATTTATCATGTGATAAAATATATTATGACTGAAGGAGAACCAAATGAGTCTTTCATTGAATGGAGTGTTTAATCATATTGAAACTTGTATCTTTCCAAAACATGGGTTTCATAAAATAAATTGTCATGTCACAAAAGTGATATGAATATATCACATAGAATTATATAGTGAATTTATTAAGATTTAATATTTCATATGGAATGATATTTGTGATTAGGTTCTAGAAAAATAGTGATAAATTTTTAGTAGGTGAAGCCATAAATTCACTTCCTTTAACATTATACCATCAATAAACATTATCACATGTTAATGTTAGTGAAATGATTTATATGCACAAACCAATCAAACATCATTGGGAAAATACATTAGATAATTGTGATATTTATGTGTCTTAATACTTAAAATGGGAATATAAAACCACGGAATGATCTAAGAAAACTCGTGATGACATATTCCACCTAATTAAAGACAAAAATACAAAATTCGAAGTTCAAATTATACTCAACTGTAAATCCGAACTTCAACCCTTAAATGTGTTACAAAAATAATCACAACATATAAGATCTAAATGAAATTCATTGAAGAAAATAACATGAAATATTAAATAAAAATCTAAAATAAAACCACGGATTAGGTTGGAAATAGGATTTTGAGAAAACATTAATGCTGTAAAAATGAAGAAATCCAAGAAGATGTTGAATGGAGACTAAAGATTGTGAAAATTGAAGAAAATAAATAAAAATTGAATTATATATGACTGGGTGGCCTTCAAAGTCATCACGATTAAGGAGGGATTCATCACAAGTGATTGGGTTTTTTAGATCCAAAGCGTGAGTTTTTTTATTAACGAATGTGTTTTAGTTATTTTTTCTTTGGTTATTAAAAAACTGATTTCAAAATGTACATGAAACTATATTCGACATTTGTTTTTCTAATGTCTGATGCGAACATTTTTTATTTTTTATTTTTCAAGTAATTTTTCTAAAAAAATGATGCCAAAAATGGAAGAATAAAAATATTGAGAATTATATTTCCATAAAACTAAAGATGAAACTCTCTCACAAATACTTTTTTCTTGTAGTTTAAAAAAATGTTATTTCTTCAATGTTAAGAACACTATTTAAACTATTTTTAATTTCCAAGTATGAAATTTTAATAATTAAATTCATGGTTTTGTAGGTAGTTTAATACCATTTCAACACATTATGAAGTGATTTTAAGACAATATATAATTTAAACTAAATGGATATGAGTTTTTGATATTTTATAAATAAATGTACGATTTGGAACCATCTACTACATGAAGGTGAGTCTTATATTTTATCAAAAAAGTATCCAAAATATGTAAGATCCATTAATTATGGTGGATCATTTCTAACATTATCCGAGTAAAGGAAAATCAATATAACATGGATCAATTATATCCATAACATATGATTATGTTATAATTTATTCATTGGTTTGTGGTATCACATAAGGGTGGTAAGTACATAGTGATGATTAAATATGTTTAT
Organism: Viscum album; assembly: GCA_963277665.1. NCBI lineage: Eukaryota > Viridiplantae > Streptophyta > Magnoliopsida > Santalales > Viscaceae > Viscum > Viscum album. Next base: position 2,099,571,121 of record OY728140.1, on the reverse strand, counting down.
GGTATTCATTATGTTTAAATGATTAGAATGTGTAAAATTATCTGATTATTTTATGATTATATCATATTGGTATTTAATGGTTTAGTAAACTTCATCATAATTCCACTTTCCTTGATTTTAAAAATATTTTTATAAACGATTTAGAAAAAGTTTGGATGAAATATTTTTGGATCTTATGTTATTTTAAATGAGGTTCTATTATATTCGGAGATATTTCAGGAATAATGTTTGTCTGGAGTATTATAGAGAAAAAACATTTTTGAACGGAGTGGAAGCTATTGTTTTTGAATCATAGTAGCTACAGACTATTTTGGTTCAACGATATATGTCAATGAAGTCGAAGGTAACAAAGTTGATTTTAACTATATATTTTTTAATAAATAAACTATAGAATATATATATAACTCAAGATGATAAATATGTGCGGCTAAAAACCTAGGACACAACATAATTACATAGCATTGCTTATAATGTTAGAAAATATATTTTTTATAAGAATAATACAAAATCCTCATGTTTGTAATCTAAAATGTAAGAGGAATATATAATAGAATAAGAAGAGATATAAAATACATAAAATAAATAGAAGGATATTTCTTTGAAAATAAACCAATATAGTGTTGTATTACCACCAATTAATATAAATGATGTCATCTACAATATCCAAGCAATATATTTGATAAATTTTGATTAAACTAATATAAAGATAACTAAATGGGAAATATTGTAATTAAATTTGATATTCATCCATCTATAAAATCCCTTTAATCACTACATCATGAAATTGGTGAAAAAATATGGAATTCCAAATATATATATATAGAATAATATAATTCCATGAAATAAGGACACATTAAGTTTCAATGTCACTATATTTATATAATACATCAAAACTATATCATATTTATTCAGGAGATCATCAGTAGATATTCTATATGATTCAATGACTTCTAATAAGACATATCTAAACTATAATTCTAATATATTGTATAAGGGATATGAAAAAGAAGGAGATGAAAATGATGAATATTATAATCAGTTTGAATTAAATGAAATGGATGATAGGGGTTATGAAACTATATATTATTGGAATAAGGATATTCAAGATAATGAAAATTCAGGTCAGATGATATTTTCATATTTGGTTATATCATACAAAAATGATTTATTTATTTATATACTCATAAACAGAAATAATAGATAGAAACTGAGGATCCTTAAGTGGAAATAATTATAGAAAAATTTACACAAGTGAATGGAGAAGTGGTTAATGATCAATAAAATATTTTAAAGAATATTTTTTAAAAATTAAATGAGAGATATTAAGGAACGATGAATTGTTATAAAAATATTATATATATATATAATATTTAAAGTGATTATGATTGAAAGTAATCAATGATCCCATTCAATAATGTTAAATAACATATCAATTATAACATCACATATTCAGGATATTCATTATGAAATGTATATTATCCAAAATATGATGAGGAAATCTATTAATGAAGAATATTCTTAGCCGAACCAAAAATAACAAAGGGATTAACTAGGAACAATGGTTTGATCCTAATTAATTAAAATATTTTTAAAATAATATAATAAATAATAACAAAATAACATGTAAATATAATTGTTAGTATCAAAAACATGATTATTATAAGTATTCAATTAAATAAAATTTTTAATAGCTTGAAAAAGAATGGATAAATATAATTATTAATATTGATTATATTCTGTGTAAAATGAAATAATGGGAACCTATGATTTTTAGATTTAAAATTTGGATTAAAGAGTTTCTAGAAAAATACAAAATGAAAGACTGAATTTAAAATTTTAATTTACCTTTAATAATTACCTCACATATTTTATTTTTTAAAAAAATATCATTGGAGAAATGTGAAGTGATAGGTTTAATTTCACAAATTGAGAGAAGTGTTGTGCTATTTGGGGGAATGACTTTTATAAAAAATTAAGGGGATAAATTTTTTACCATTAGGGGTATTATTTTATTTCATTATTTTTAAATATACCTTCCATTATGTGTCCAATAATTATTATAAAACTAGATAATAAAGATTCAATTTATATATGAATTATTTGGAATTTATTTTATGATAATCATAACACACATATTATTTTACTTTAATTAACATGTAGATTTTGTTTATGTTTTATACCTAAATTTAATTTCTAAATCACATTGTTCTGGAAAAGATGATTTTGAATCTAGTAACTTTTGTAAAATCATGATGACACTAAAACTACATTTAATGCAATAACTATTTAAACAATCAATGTTTATTTTATGTGAATGTGGTTATTGATGATATCAAAATTTAAATTTTATTTTTTTGGAACCCAACACTGACTAAAATGAGATAAAGTATTTATGTAATAGATGATATTTTTTATTGATGTGATAAAATAATAGAGATCCCAATTGAACATTATCTTCAGATCATATAATTTTTTTTGATTGCATTGTGAATTTAGATCATCCATTTATGGGAGTTTTTTTATAAAATCCATAAGATTCATATTTTAATATTTTTTTTAGGATCCTTTACAATGAATCTATTATGGTGATAGAAACTAGTTGTTCAAAAAATGATATTTGATAAAGTGTTGGGAATAAGAATATGTGAATTTTGATATTATAATTAAATATTAGCAATGAAATATGATATGTTTTCATTCTACATATATTTAAAATGTTGGGGGAGACGACCTAGGATTTTTTTCTTATTGAGTGAGGATATTCATTTTTTCTGATTTTTTTGGACATTTGTATTGATCCGAATTACATGTTGGATTAATAATAACGAGTTTTTGTTATTCTAAATATCATATCCATTAATAATATTTTTTATAGTTATATGGATAATCATATGAATCCTAATTGCATCATTATATTTATTTATTCTACTTTGTTTCCATTTACTTGTTTTTATCTGTTCAGGGTTTTTCTTCTCAAAACTGTAATTTCAAATAAATATATTATTTTTTATTACTATACTGATTTTATAAAAAATAAAAATTTATCTCCACAATACTTATAGTGTAATAAAATTTTATGTTTTTTTAGATAATCAATACACCCACACTAGAAGTTGAGTTTTTGGAATACACCATGAACTTGTGCACATAAATATATTTTACGATAAAAAAATTTATCCGGTTTGAATAAAATAATGTTTTAAATGGTAAAAAAATATTTTCATTATTCATAGAGATTAAAAATTATGTTCCACCAAAAATAATTCAAATTCCAATATTATTATTTAATAATAATCATTTTAAATTCCCATGAAAAAACATCCAAATTTGTTATACATCACCATGATTTTATTTCTTTAGATATTTATTAATATTTATATACATATTGGTAAACCAAATATTTCAATTATATAGATATATATTTTTTCAAAATAAAATTTTTTCATCAACTACAAATATATAAATTAACCATCAAATTCTATTTTTTCTATATTCATAGAATATAATAACAAGGTGGGGTACCAAACATTCACTAATATTAGTTTATAATAATTCTAGTAAAATATTATTATCAAAACATAAGTACTCTAGTCATGTGAATATAACATAATATAATATAAATCTATTTCTTTCATGGAATGTTTAATTTATAATTAAATGACATGAATCATTCAATTACTTCCATAAAAACACCTTATGATTTGAGACATTAGATAACATCAGACCTCTAAAAAACATTATATATTATTATGGGTCATTTTGGTTATTTTATATCCATCATACAACAATTCCACTATGCCACATCACCATATATAATTCAATATATGTTTTCTTAATCCCATCAGATGGTATGTAAAATGATATAGAATTCCACAAGAACAAAATTGATCTTACCATCATCCTACATCACCGTAAAGAACCATAGTATTATGGAACTAGAATGGTCATGGTATATTTTTTTCTTTAAGGACTCTAAAACTTATATTCATTTAAATTAGAATATAAATGGTTCAAAAACATGCAATAAGGCTCTTTTTCACTATAATTAAACTTCTTATATCATCTCATATCAATAAACTATTCTTAAACCAATTTAATAATCACATAATGAACATTAACAAGAATAAATACACTGAATTTTATATGATTGATTGTGAATCACGTGATTGTACAAAAATTACACTCCTTACAGAATATATGTTTTAGTTAAAATGAGTTTCTCTTTAATATATATATTACGCCTATAATTTCATCATTATAGGCCTATTTAAAGAACCATTACATCAAATAAAAAATTTCTAAAGTAAAATCTCACATATTATATTTTATTCAACCAGTTGAAATAAATTAACCTCATTCTAAAAAAATAAAAACATTTAATGAGTCATAATGCTGTCATTCTATGACTATATAAAAATAAATGGTGTGGAAAACATGACTAATGATTAAATATCAAATTTTCTCTATAAGTGAAATTATTGATCCAGTTTTTATCATATACTTCTAAATAAATCCCTTGTATATGTACAAACCTCATTTCATGGGCAGATATGAAAACTCATTTTAATGAATTCAAAACCATATACACACACATCCTAAAATCGTACCCTTCACATTGTTAAAACTAACAAAAAATATATAATCCTCTATAATAATGGATCTCCAAATATTAATGAAAAATATATGACATTAGAATTATGTACTTAAAGACACATTTCAAATTAATATTAAAATCATCAAATAATAGAGGTAGTTAAGACACCAAAACTTATCCTTAATACTATTATATATTATTTCCCATCCCCAAACACATATTTTAAAATTCATATATAGATAATCGATATGTAATCACATTAGAAACCAAATAATATGTAGAAATAAACTCTATATCTAATAAACCATTACCTAATATATTGTTGAGAAAATTATAATTGATATAAATGTTGTTAATTTGAAAATTATACACATGAGATATGATAATAATAATTATACATCAGTTACCTCATCCTAAAAAAGGTAACATCAAATCCATCATGAGATCCTCATGTTGTAAGCTCATAAACACAAGTTTTCATATGACTTATATTCAAATAATTATAATCTTATTTAAATTAATATAATATAATATTTCTTATTCATGTCAAAAAATAAGCACCTATCAATGATGAAAAATTCACTTCCCAAATTAGAGATTTGATTATTAATACACACATTCTAATCTATACATAAAAATATATGCAAAAGTGTCCTTCATTTTTCAACAGTCAATAACTGAAGGTTCTATTAATATACCATATGATTATCTTAATTGCAATGATGTATAATTCCATAGGGGTAAATTGATATATAAATTATGGTGTTGTAGGATTATAAATATTTAGTCTTGAAGCTGTTAAGAAGAGAACGTAACCCCCTCCAATGATTTATCTAATATCTTATTATTAAACTATTTTCTCGTACTCATAAATTATTTTTCGCCAAATAAAAATTTAGTATATACCAACTTATAACCTATAATATGATAACCATAAAATTTTATCTATTATATTTCTCTTAAAAATGAATGATGCAGTGTTTCTATTGTTATATTTTATGTCCAAATAAGTAATTTGTTTATCTCATTTTTAATATCCCAAATTACTCCTTAATTTTTGTAGAATAATATTTTTCAACGCCTTATTAATTTCTATGAATGACAAATCCTTCAATATATATGGTAACAATGATTGATTTATTAATGATATTTTTAATATAGAGAATATTTTAAAATTATTCTTTTTTTTTAATTTCATCAAATTCCAAAAAGAGTTATGATTATTATACTATGTTACTAGAGTTTTTGAGAATATATATAGAATTACCAAACATTAAGGAGCATATATAAGAATATCCATCAAAAAGGACTTCAAGTTTACAAAATCACACTTCCGCATCTTGTACGCCATCAATGAACAATATGTTTATATCTAATTATGATTTCTACTATATTATTTTCAAATTTTATTGAAAATATATTTATTATTTAATTTATATAATCAAGAGAAAATATTTTATCAAATCCAATCCCTATAATATGTTAGTATACTGTATTTACATTCTATATCTGGTTTCTCTTTAATTTTACTTTTTCATTACATATTTTTTGGAAAAAAATTGTTTTTTAAATTTTTTTTTTTTACATTATGAACTATATGTAAATAATTATTTTCCTCAAAATATTATGATTCAAATTAATATTTTTATCCATTATTGATGCTTTGATTCTTCATATTTAATCAAAGGATCAACATGTATAATTAATTTGTTTTGAGATGTTTTATTCAACAAAATTTTTTCATAATTTATTTATACATTAATTATAGTGATATTATATCCCTATATATACATCATAAAATTATATCAACATAATTACTTCTTTCTCCATATCTTGATATTTTTTGAATAATTGTCATTATCGTTACAATAAATTTAACCATTCAAATTTTAATTAATTATAGTATTCTATAAAATTATTTCTTTATAATTTTCAACATTTCTAGAAGTTATTATTTTATAAATATACCCATTAAATGGTTTCTCTAAAACCTTCAGATCTGGGCTATTGACATACTGGATTAAATCATTGTTGGGGAAATGATATCCTAGATATTTAATTAAAATATTAAAGTAAATTTTAAATATATCTTGTTTTGAGAAGCAATATCATATTTTTACCCATAACATTTAATAATCGTGGGAACCCATGACCCATAAAAAAACTCAAACATCGAGTTTTTTTGATATTTATCATAATAGAAAATACTATTGTTCGTACGATATATGAAATGGTTTTAAATATGAAACATTATCCTAATATTAATCTTATAATGGAATTATTAGTATTATGTCCAACTATTATGGTGTGGTCCATCTCAACAAAACATATAATATTCAACAGATACCCCATTTTATTGAGGAGAATATGGGTAATAATACACATAAAAAATAATATTACCATTAATGTAATCATCCAATCGTTCTATCTTTTACTCAACCTCATTTTCAAAAATAAGTATTCTTAAGGAATAAACAAATCCATTAAAACACTTACAAAGAATTTATTAATCACGTTGAATGCCATCGAATTTTATCTTAATAATATAGTGCATATTATTTTGATATAATTATAAAAATATAAGATTATTTATTTTTCATTAATAATTTATTTCTATTATATTTTTTAACATATATCATAATGGATAAGTTTAAATAATGAGTTGTTTAAATATTCACTTATTTATTTGAATAATTAAAAATATTTATTTTTTAAAATTTGATCAAACACTAATTATCTCTCACAATAGTACTAGAAAATTATGATCATATTTTTTTAGTTATTTTTATTTACATTATTTTGGATGATTTTTAAGAGTTATATTTTTAGAACCTAATTAAATACCATCATTTTCATGTAGGGAAAAAATTATTTTCTCAAACCCAAAACATATTTCATCTATGACATTTTTCTACTAATAACACATTAATTTCTTAATAATTCCACTTAACATTCATAATTTTAAATTTTATTTAAATATAATTTATCACAATGTTGAGATAGAAAATTTTGGATATGTTCTAAAATATGAAAAAAATATTACTCTTTGAATTTTTTTATTCTTGTCTCTAATATAATTTAACCCAATAATTTTTATTTTGAACAAACCTTATATAAAAAATGAGACAGATTCATACATTTAATTTTTAAATCCAATAATTTTCATTAAGACACATGTCATGTTTGATTAACATTCAATGTGAAATATTCAAGGGAAGTATTTTTGGGTTTATTCAATGCTAATAACATTAAATATGTTTTCTAATTTCCACATTTTCTATTCTGATAATAAATTTTAGTATTGTGTATAGTAAATTTTTATAAAAATGATTATTTTATCTACGAGACTAGGATGTCAAGATTCATAGAAAGAATAATTCAATAATTGAATCATGTTCAACATTTGAACTCTTGTTTTTTTAGATTATCTTTAAAAATGTATTCTTTGAGTTGTGGTGTCCTACACAAAATCTAGAATTCCAATATTTATGTATTTTTTAACTTTCTTATATTGAATATGTAATCTTTTATATATGAAATAACTCATAAAACCACTCATAATTACTAGAAATGAAATCTCTATAGAAATAAAACCATGTTACTATGATCCCATCATTTTATTGATATGTCCCTCTTTCAGTTTTTCATAGAACCTATTCATTTTAATTTTCAATGGGAAATTTACCTTGGTGGTTGAGCCTTGTTCATTTAAAAATGACTTTATTAGGTTAAATATCCTAATTATTATGGATGTCTGTTTAATTAAATTAATGGAGTCTAGTTATAATGTTTTTAAAGGGGATTAGATGAGTTTATTATAGTTTATATGGATTCAAAGGTTTATAGGGTTTTGTTAATGGGGAATATGATCATGAATTTATAAATATAATTTACACATAATATTAATAATATATGATGTGTAAATGTAACCCAAATCATCTAGAGAATGTTTGCAGGGTGTGAAAAAAGACACATTGTGAAATACGTTCACAACCTCTAAAAGTGGGATTAGGAAAATATTTAAATGAGTTGTAAGTTTTTTTGAACAAAGAATAAAATATAGAATTAAATGTAATTATAATATTGAAGGTCATGAGTTTATTAGATCCATTTATTTTAATCATCTCCATGAAAATTATTTAAATCATTCCTTCAGTGCATCTGTTCTCTCTCATCCATAGGATGAATTCAAGGAAATAATAGAGCCTCCCATTTCATTCCATACATCATGATCATCAATATGATCTTTGGTGAGATTAATTTCCTAGGGATTTCTGTATCCTCATTTTTAATTTAGTTTTGGTAGTTTAATCTCTTGATCATGGTTGGTTTGCGTGATGATCATGATCTTGTTTTATCAAGATTTATTCTTGTGATCTTCTATACCATCCTTATTGTGAGTGTTTTCTATCAGAAGAATAATGGTAACCTCCATATAATGGTATGTGGTCTAAAATATAACCCAATTGTCTGTAAAATTTTCAATTATGATGAATATTTTAAATTTCACCAATATAGGAGGCCAAAAAATTAATTGAATAATGAATTATGACAAAACAAATAATGAATAATTATATTGACCACCATTGTATTCAATATTGATGAAAACAAGATTATGGATAACATTTGGATAAAAAACCCATTGATCAATAAGAATTTACATAAGGTATTTAATTGATTTTTTCAGGACATGATATTTTAGGTGATTGGTTGAAATAGAATATAATTAGTAACATCTTATGGAATATTGATATGACTATTGACAATTTAATCTTTAAATTAATAAATAATTAAAATAGAAATGTCAATTTTAATAATTAACTATTGAGGATTATTATGTACCATTTTGATATCATTTATATTAAGAATTTTTATATTTCATGTTATAATTATTATATATATTTGTAGATGGAGTTCAATGAAAAAATACTTATATTGTGTTCATAGATAGGATTGTATCTAAAATTATTATATAGTGGGATTTGCCTAGTTTGATGTTGAAATTATTATATAATGATTGTGGAACAATTTGATGTTTAAATTCATTTAGATAGGGATTTTTTGGATTCTATGACTACGACATGGATTATGGTTATAAGTTATCATGGTTGTAATACATTCTCAGTTACATTCTGACATGGTTCTGAACTATGTTGATTTGTGTATTTTATTTATTGATTAATTAATACACCTTATTATCAAATTATTGAATGAATATATTATTAGACTAGTTTTTTATCGATGGAGATGTCGACCTACTGTTTTTTACCCACACCCTATCTAGTTAATTTTTTGGTACCTATTTATATTACATGAATTCTATTGGGTACAATGGACAAAACTTATTTTATATTGTTTCATACTAGTTGGACTCATTTTGGAGGTTGTGCTGATAGGGTTTCATGATCGAGATCCTTTGAGTTTATTTTTTGTAGGGTATTATTTAATTTTTATTAATTCATCTTGACATTTAACTACATTTAACCCTATCATTACAATGTTAAATATTTTTTGGTTTATTAGTTCCATTTTTTATATTCCAATTATATGTTATATGATTCCCTCTATTTTAGTTACAATCATATTTTTTTATTTGGGGATGTTTTCGCTATAAAAAATTTGTATAATCTCCCTACTATATTTATCACATACCAGATAGTAATTGATAGCCTAGAGCATATATGGAGGTGGGATTGATGTCCTGTAACCAACATGACCTGGAATCATGAGAGGGAATAAGATTAGGGGATTTTTGGAAAAGGTATCAGAGTAATAGTTTTTTCATTTTTATAGTATTACTATTTGGGAAGGGTATAAATGAGATTATGATGTGTAATGACTTTGTAATTAACATGTGTATGATAGTATTTAACCAATTAATGGGGGGGAAATCAAGGTTCTCATGGATGGGATTGTTTTTCATGATGTTTAATTGATATAGTATATGTTATATATCCCTAGGAGATTCACATGTTTTATAATGATATTGTTTATTGATATTTATACTAGTAACCTAGAATGATTCCAGATGAGTATGAAATCATCATGAAAATAAGTTCGGGTTATATCATTACATGAATTTCTCATAATTTGGACATAGTTATATAATGTGATATATATTCCTATTGGTTCTATGAAATTTGATTCCTATTATACCTAATAAATATAAATTAAAAAATATTTATATCATTCTAAAATAATTTTAATCCATGTTTATAGAGACTAGAAGTACTGGTTCTAAGTTGTATTCTCTTATTTAGGCTGACCGTGTTTTTATAGATACTTTTCTAAGAAGGTTGTTTATCTGGTAGATATGATACACCCTCATAATCATCGAGTTCAACAACAGGGGAGTGGAAATCAGCAGGCTCGTAGTTTTTCCTTTCAATGTCATCATATAGCTATTAAGGGTCAGTTGGATGTTTATCTTCACGATTTCTTCTTGTGGGTCATCTGATCCATAGAAAGGGATATTATTTCCATTATGACTTTAATGTCTGAGATGATGAAGGAGTTCCCTCTACAACACATGTCTATGTTCTATAGGGATAGAGTCCCTTAGGAAGTATAGTTTACGATTTATCAAGCCTAAATTATCCGTATGAACTTGAAGACACTCTCAAACAAGAGGTTAATTATTGATGCATATATTATTCATGGACCATCCAAGTCAAGGAAGAATATTATATAGTAAACTGGGTAGTAAAAAGAAATTTTTTTGAAGGAATTTTAGGTTATTTACTGGAGAAAATTATATTAGAAGATGTTGAGGGATGATTAGGCTGGAAAATTTATTCATCTAAAGAAGTGGTGTATATCAATGATGGAATAAAACATATTCTTTATCAACCTAAGAAATATTTCACTATAATTAGGAGATAAAGGGACATCATGGGTTATACATTTTCATGATGCGATTCTCTATGATATCCAGTTACAATTGAATGCCATTATCTTGATTATCATTTTAGATATGATTAAATAGGAAGTCGTCATGGAAAGTAATCAAAGGGAGGCCCTGAGAGGCGTCTAGACTATCTCATCTAGGAGTATTGGGAGCACTTATTCTAGTTTATAGATGATCTACTATGTATTTTATATTCATATAAAACTAAGTCAACATAGTAATTGATGTTTTTTGTCATCTCAATACCATGTTCTTCTATAGTTATATATGTTTGGAAATTTGTCCCTTAATAAAACTCAGTTTCTTCAACACATTTTAGAGTTAAATGCATGTTTAAGGATTGGTCATATCCAAATTATTTATACTAAATTATAACTTTAGTTTAGTGTTTGGGGTTCATGATAGAAACCATATTCTAGTAAGGTCTCAGAAAATCCTCATTAGATATGTACTAAGTATTCTATAAGAACATCATGTCGAGATAATGGATGTGGAATCATAGTGAAGAAGTGGAATTACTATGAATAGTAAATAGATCTGGGGATTTAGACTTGAACCATGGGTAGAGGGTCCAATCATATTCACAAAATATTGACTACTCTAGCTACTATTAATGTAATACCTTTAACCATCTTACGTAAGATTCTAGTATCACTTATTTTTATTCTGTTTTTTGATATATCTCTATTACATTCGTTTTCATATTATATTTTTACCAATGGTATGGTCTTTGTTATATAAATAATGGATGGTTATTTAACCATTGATTCATGGTTGGGAGTGAGTTTAGGTAATATCAATCATTTCATGGAAAACTCTGTATAAATAGGTGGTTACTATTTATTTTGGAAATTATTCGTGCTATGCATTATTATTTTTTGACTCTATTCTATGTATGGATTTAGTAGAACTATAAAACAATTCATATCGACTATTACTCTGTAACAGTTACCTTCCAATATCTCAATGGACGTACCTACTAAAAATATTGTTAGAGGGATCATCAGTCTTATCAAACATGAAATATTCAGGGCATATTAGTTTATTTCACATATCATATCACAGGTATATCTTTAGATGATGGTTGAATATAATAGTTTAATCATCCAATAGTTGTAGAATATTTTCATGATTTATTTCTTGAAGTGTTATATGGATTACACCAAAGTATGAGATCAATTTTTCAATTGAGAAATTTCTTGAAGTAGTGGTAGTTTCAATTCAACCATATTGGATGGATCCATCCATGGATCTTCAGATGAAAGATCAGATGGATGCTTAGGATTATAAATTTTTCTTATGGGGTAGTACATGTCCATTGTGTTTTCTAGTTATTTCCACCTATAAAGATATTGGTGCATTTGGATTATATGTTTATTATTGAAGATTTACCCTGATAACCATCAATATCTGATTTCCCAAACCATGTATTTGATATCCTCAACCATTTGAGGGTTTCTAAGAAATTCTCTATTACCAATTTGATATTAGAATACTATTTGTTGAGGGTATGTCTATCATACATAATTTGGACTAAATTTTACCAAATTAATAGATTGTATGTGTTCGTAGTGACGTTTTTTGGTTTAATAAACACAATGTTGGTATTCATGCTTAGATCATTAATTTATTTCTAGATGGATTTGTTGTGGTTTTTTTCTTCAAAATTTTGGTGGACTCTTAGTCAGTCAGCAATAATGGACAACAGATTGACATAATTGTGACTACTATCAGAGATCATCATATTCACACAAGGGTAACAATGTGAAATTACTAGACTGATAAAGTGAGCATCAATAGAAATTTTATAACGAAGGATGGAGTGTTATTAGACCTATATAATTTAATAGTCATGGTATCATAGAATATGCCTAGTTATTTATTTTAAATTTGGAATTTTCTATGTTTAGATGGAAATTATCAGTGCATTGTTGAGGACTACTCCCTATTGGATAAAATGATCACCTGGATAACCAAGAATGTTATAAATTTTGTTTCACCAGATTTTTGTGAGATATATTTTCAGTAGATGAATAGAAGGTTTGGCACAACATATATCCTCACTTTACTTTTGTCGGGTAGTGTTTATATCATGTACATTGATGTATAAAGAGATGAACATTGAGTATATTTGATGTATGTGGATGAAGTGGTTGATATTGGCTTCATAAAGAAAACAACACAAGATATGAATTACCCAAAAAATATTTATAGTTATCAAGGGTGGTACATGACCATAGATTCTAGAGACACTATCTTTTGGGTGAGCGTATTTTGGCGTGGACTGACCACAAGATCCTCAGGTGTATATATTTATCTATAAGGCCTAAACCATCAATAGAGGAGGTGAATAATGTATCTATAGTATTTTAAAATTGGTTTGGATTATACACTAGGAACGTGAAAAGTCCTTTCATGAACAATCCCCTAGGGCCAATGTTGCGACTACCCAAAGTCCACCTTCCATAAGCCAGGTGCTGGCGACATGTACCAAAGGCGTAATTCCCAAAACCTGGGAAGGAATTGTCTTTAGAACTTATAAAAACACACAAAAGAAAGCATATAGATGGATGAAACTCCAAGTAAACTTTATAGAAAAAGAGTTTTGAATGTTAAAAGGTCTGGAATACAATACCATCATTAATGGTACAAGTAAAAATGAAATGTACTACAACGGAAGAAAGGGAAAAGACAACTACCTAATCATCCTCCGGGACTCCTAACTGAAGTGTAGGTACAAATAGACTCCTTAGAACTCAACATCCTTCCATCTCCACTAGGTACAGACTCACTGTATGGTCCTCCTCTGGGTACCATGTAGTCCTGGTACACTCATCCTCTGTCAGCACTATCTGTCATCTGCATCCAACACTACAAAGTGCAGGCATATCCCATGTAGGGGTGTGTATAAATATACTCAATAGGGACCCTGAGACCCTCAAGGCTTCACAAAATCCAACAAGGATAAACCAAAAAGTATGAATTCAGCAGATAACCTTACATAGGTATATTCCCATACACATACCTAAGTAATAAAGTGATCCATCTCAATCATGAGGAAAACACATTAAAACTGACTAACCTCAACCCGAATTTTATGCTACAAGTAGTATCATGTAACATCCCCGGTCACATTATCAAAACCTCTGTTGCAGGGGAACTCATCCTCTACCGAGTACAGTGGGATTTCCGTGACAATAAGCATGCTTCCTACTAAACATAGACTGATGAGGTACTCCTCATGTCAAGTACCATGGATATGCCGCATCACCGAGCACACTCCCCACTGTGGGTCTACCACATCACCTTGTGTACTCCCCCTAGTAGCATGTTGAGGCACTCCTCTTATCGAGTACCATGTGTCTACCGCGTCCCCAACTGCGCTCCCCACTGTGGGTCTTCCAGAACACCAAGGTTCTCCGCACTGGGTTATTAGATTCACTCTGAGTCAAAATGGTCAGTAGTCATCAGGCCTCAGCCAGCTACTAGGTGTACGCACTACACTCGCTCATCTTCAGGAGGATCTGCTCCACGAGCTACTGGTCGATACTCCAACTATCGTGAAGTCCCATGAATATGTATCAAAAATGTCAGCCATGCCATAGGGGTCTCAAATCCGGAGACGGTTCCCCAATCAGACGCCCGGTATATGAGTTATTAGCCATTTAGTCTCGGGGGCCTGGTTGGATTCATGCACCATCCAACCCTAATGTATCTCAACTATACCCCAAACTTCAGTGGGGAGTACTCAAAGGGACTGTCATGCTCAAAGTTTTAAAGCATCACTGAAGGTTTTTCAAATGGATGTATGATGCCAAATATATGGTTGAAGGACCGTAAATGGGTTGTAGTGGGCCTAGGTGTAGTCTGACATAGCCCGACCCAGCCTGTGCCGACCCGGTTCAGGTCGACCCGGCTAGACCCATTAGGTCTGGACCCGCCTGTCGTGTTAGCTCTAGCACATCCCGTTTTGTGGGCCAGCCTATTGGGTTCCCCCGAACCCGCTAAGCCCATCCCAGCAGGCTGCGAGGGGCCACCGAGAGTTCTGATGGTACAGACAGGTTGCGAGGGCATGGACCGACAACAGATTGGTGTGAGGGCAGTTTGGCTAAGAGGGAACCACGTGGGAGGCTCATCCCGGATGGCTTCATGAGGGTGGCTCGGCCCAGAGTATGAGGCAGTTTTTTCTAGGGCTCCTCGAGGGGCGAGGGTGGCTCGGGATGTCGGCGGGCGATGGGAGCCTGGTGGCTCGGAGGGTTAGGAGCGGTGTGGCCAGGGGGGCTCGGAGGGAGGCGCGACCGGCGAGTGGCGTGACCGGTGGGCGACGCGGCTAGCAGGCGGCGCGGCCAGTGGGTGCGCAGCCAGGGTGGCTCGACCGGGGGGTGGAGTGGGGACGGTCTGGACGGTATGTGGCATAGCTGGGTGGTTTCGTGGTTGGGGCTGGTGGGCGACGCGAGCCGGGTGGCTCAGATTGCGATGGTCGTGGGTGGCGGCGTCGTTTCCTTCGTCACATTCACCACCTTCCTTCATTCGAAGAACACCACAAAGAGAAACGATGGAGGGTGTTGTGCCATGATAGTTTGGCCCGCGCTGTTTGTGTTTAGAGTTGTAGCATATGGTTCACATGAACGAAGCAATGAACATAAACCATGATCTTTTGTAATTTATTTATTTCCAATCTTGCACAAGGGAAGATGGGGGAACCTGGAATGTGATTAAAAATAGAATTAACAACCTACCATTGTTCACTTGATTTCGTTGGAGAAAGAAGGATGGAGGTGAAGTTCTTGATGTTCGTTTCATCCGCCACACACCTCCAATTCTGGGCTCGTTCTTTGGTTCTTTGTAGTTGAAGATGGGGATGTCCCACGTCAGAAGAAGTCCCGAGGAAGAAGGTCGAAGGAAGTCGGTATTCTTCGTCGGTGGAGCGTTCTTCGTTGGAGAGCGTAATCCTCCAAGTGATGGGTTTCACTGCTCTTTACTAGTGCTTCGTCGCTTGTTGAATCCATCCCAAATCCTTCACCCAATATCACTACATATAGGAGAGGGGGTGAAGTATGTAACGGTCATGGAATTTATGACGGATCATTTTTTAGGAACCTTCCTAAATTCCAATGACGATGTTACTTAATATTTAAAATGGGTCAATCTAATTAATTTACATTGGAATAATAAAGTGATGAATTGCCAAAATTAAATTGTGGAAGTTTTGAAGAGGCTCCCCCAACATTTATTAGGTATTTGAGGGTTTCTCCCAATTAAAGGGGGGGGGGTTCAAGGGGGTTTAATTCTGGGTGGTCCCCACTAACATAACCTCTCATGGGAGGTTATGGTTTGGGTGGTCCCCACCACCATAACCTCTCATGGGAGGTTAAGGTATAGTGGTCCTCACTTCCAAATTCCACGTGGCGATTTATTTTTAGTGGACCCTATCTCCAAACACCCACATGGGTGTTGAAAATAAAAATAAAAATGTCACACACTTTTATTTTTTATTTTATTCTACATGAAAAACCCACAAACTATCATTCACTCTCATACATATAGTACATAATTCAATCCTAGGGAAAGGGTGTCCGGTTTCACTTTTACCTCAGTGATACATATGTCATACTCACCAATTATTTATTTTGTATGTTTTATATACTACCTCATTAATAATTTATATCATAATGATCATTTTCCTCTTTCAATTTTTTGTTTCTTTTTATATTATTTCTTTTATGGGTTATATTATTATGATGTCACCAAAGTGGTAATTGTTTATTTCACAAACTCATCATTATTCAGTATTAATTTGGTATATGTTTCCACATGGGAAATTATATGGTATTTAAATCTTAAAACCAATATATTTTTGAATCCACTAGTTATTATATAACTTTTAATTTAAGATTATTATTTTTTATATATTTGAAAATTAATATTTTTGAGAAAATACTTTTATGAGAATTCATTTATTTACTCTCTTTGGCCTAAAATAACTTTTCATTAAAAACCATTTTTTCTAAAAAAATCATGAATTGTTTTAACATTTCCCAATTTTTTGATTCAAATCATTTTTTCTAAATTTTTTATTTTTTAACAATTTATTTAAATGTTATTTTCATGTTGTTTTCCAAAAAAATCCATATTATGCTAACATTCAAAAATTGATAGGAATATATGTATTAATGTGTATCGGTGAATATAATTTCCCACAATAATGACCAATTAATTGTTAAAATATTATTTTATATGTTTCAAAAGTTTTTTCAAAAGAATATTATATTTAAAATATTTTTATAAAATTGTTTTTTAAATATATATTGAATGTGAAAATTATATTTTCCTCAAAAAATGAATCAAATGTCATTTTTATTATTCATATTCATCAATGACATAAACTTGTTATTTTACTTACTATCAACTGGGGATATATTATATTAATTCCATCAGTATAATTTATATTGGTGGTTTATGATTAGCTAACATTTTTGTACTATATTATACCATTTTTTCTATTACTCTGATAGAAAATAATTGTGTTTATTCATTGGGAAATATATTAACATTTCATATTAATTTTTTTCAATAATAATGTTTTAATTTATTATGGTTCTACCTTTCCTTATGAACAATTCATTGGACAAAGTATGGGATAATTTGGTCCCTTTATATCCCCTTGATGTATTATGACTCCTCACGAGATAATCATTCTAGCGTATTTGTTTTAAGCCATTCCTATTAATGTTATATATCATGGAATGAGGTATTGATGGTGTGATTATGATTTTTAGATTTATGAATTCACCCATTATGACATTAGTTATTTATTTCCCTATGATTACATGATTACTTATAATATTATTCGATAATATTCTAGAATTTGTGATTATTTATATGGAATTGTTTTTTTCAATGGTGATTCATACAATATTTTTTTATCATATTAAAGATTTTTTTTGATAGAAATATTTTTTAGTTACTATCCTTTTCAAATATATTATTATTTATTGTATCATGATACCTTCAATTATACTCAAAACGAAATAAGTAATTTGAGTTCACCCCTTTGGTATGTTTCTTTCTATAGGATGTGATGATATATATTATGATTGATATGTAGGGAAATTATATAAGGAATGATTGAGTTCCTAATAAAAATTATATTTCTCGTATTCATTTTTTTACATATGTAATTTAAATTCATGTAGGTATATATTTTTACAGAACTATTATATTACTCATTCCATCATGATGTAATTCGTTGTATCTACATTCAATTAATAATTTAATACTATGTCTTGGATATTAGTTTTAGGGTAGTTATGAACAAAATTCATCACAACAACATTTTTCAATTAGAATATAACCATTAGATAAACAATTATAATTAAATATTAATGATATAGAAACATCCAATTCATCCTTATATATATATATATATATTATATTTTAAATTATATTCTATAATTCCTTTTTATTTCATTCATTATTATTTGTGATAGATATAAATAGTTAGATCACTATTTATAAAGGAAAAATATAATATTATTTATTTCATACACTTAATATATATTTAAAACATTTAATTTATAACATGAATACAAATTTTATTTAAATAATTTAATATTTATAGAAATATTCAACAAGATGGGGTGATTTGGTGAATTATATCATCTTTGATTTTATCAAAAACAATTATAACTTGTAGAAGGAATATTTTTCAAACATTCATGGAATATTTCAACTTAAAAAATAAATTATATTATTATATTATTTAATATTTAGTGACTTAATTTGATCACTAACCCAATATCTAATAAAAAAAATAATATTAAATTATCACATTCTATGATAATGGTTATGTCATTGGAATGTAATGTAATATTCCATCTCTATATAATCCAAAAGTAAAATTAAATATTTACACTAATAAATGTATATCCACAAACACATATACATAGTAATTCTCCCATATAAGAATATTGTTCTCTAATATGAATGAATGTTTATTCTTCAATGTAATAGAAAAATAAAAAAATAAAAATACTTGAACATGTATTATTTTTCTATGAATGTAAAAAATACGTGTTTCTTTATTTGTCTATGAAATTATTAAATTATGTGAACAACAAACCACATTCATTTCACAAATATTATTTAAAATTATACTCAATTTTATTTATGAGAATACTTGTTTTTGATCATCATTGAATGAAAATTGACTCATTTGATCACTATATAAGAAAAAAAATATAACCATCATACAAAAATATATCAAATATAACTTTGACATCATAGATTTCCTTATTCTGGAAATATATTGTTACTTAACTATGATAAATTATCACTTATTTTGGTGTATTCTTCTTTTCCTCTATATTATTATCATATCAGACTCTCTACTTCAAGAAATTCCCCAATATTTGGCATAACTATTATTCCCTCATTGAATTTTTAAAATAAAATTTATAATATAAATTTTTACAATAACCACCATCAACTACCACTAAAATTGAGAAATTAGTTAACAAAAAATTATTTAGTTTATTTAAATATAATTAATACATATTTGTTTTCTATTATTGTAGACATATATTGGATCTTATATGAAAAATAAACAAACATAATGAAAAAATATATTTTCATAATAATATTACTAGATAAATGGTAACGACAACCATAAATATACTAGAACACAACTAATCATAAAAACACCCCTCTTGCTACGAATGGAACTCTAGTGTAGTGATACCAGATTTGATATTCCACAAAACCATTTTTTCTTGAGTTTTAGACCACCATGACATTAGCGTCAGGAAATCATAACATTAGTGTCAAGCCATAGTAACACATTTGGTCAGAGTATCAATATGTTTTTTAAGTATCAGTTATTTTCTTCTTCTTATATCATTGAACAATAAACATATGTTCAAAAACCTACTCAAAAATATCATTTTAAAAAAAAAGTCATAACCTACCATCACATAATAATTAATGTGATTTATGTGTTGAAAAAATTGTTACTAATATATAGTCAATTTGAATTTAATTAAACAATAATATATAAACTATTACTCTATAAAAATTAATTCATCTCCATTAAAAAAATTAGAATGAAAAAAACACTTTGTGAATACAATCAATTTTGTAAAATGGGAGTCTCAGTGAGGATGGGTGTTGAATAAATATACCACAAAAAAGTTATTTTACTTATCAAAATCAGGTTATTCAATTTATGGATGTGGTATATTAGTGAATTTTTTTCTTATTAATATTATATTTCAAAAATTATATTAAATTATATTATATGGTTGGACATTATACTTCATTTTTAACTAATTTTGTTTATATATTTTATTTGACATATTACCAGCATTATCGTATTTTTTATTTATCATTTGGCTTACTATGTTCATTATGGTATTATGTAAAATTATTTAAATCAAAACATTGTTATAATAGATTGAATATATTATAATTTATTATTATTTATAAGGATTTTTGTTATTTTTGTCTCATTAAAAATCATTTTAAGTTAATTTTTCATGTAAACATGTTTTTAACGGTTTTGTGATTCAAGGATTGTTATTAATTTGGGTTCAGAAATCATTTATTTTTGTCAATAAAAATATAACATATTTTATAGGATCATGTTATTATTTTTATTTGTATCAATTTGGATTTATTTGAAACCATTGTTGGTTATGATTTTAAACTAAAATAATATCCTATTAATTATAAAATATCTATAAGTTAAATTTATTGAAAATATAGGGACGATCAATCATTCTCTATTATTTTTGAATTTAGTATTTTTTAGAAAATTATAATTATTTGGATAGTGAAAATAATAATATGAAATTTAAATTATCATTGGTCTAGTAAATTGATATGTGGTGTCTCTAGATGAATGTTTATCATAATAAGAGAGCATTAAATTAGAATTATTTCTTTAAAAATAAATTTTTTCCACATCCTCAATGATTTGTTAATTTTTTTATAGATAATCAATTTGAGAATTGATTAACCAATCACATTTGATATTATATTTATACTTATTCAATTAGAAGAATTTTTTTTTTAGAATCCAGCCACAGCTTCATTCAATCATCATCAAAAAAATCACATCAACAATTCCAGCAACAACAAATCAACCCATGGACATGCTTGGAAATCCCAAACAATGCACAACCATAAAATCACGTCTGAAGAACCGATGATCAGCTTGACACACATCTCGTTCAGTTTTAAAAAATCTAGACCGGAACTCACAGATATCAAAACCTCTAGAAAACTGAACGAAAAATAGGGTTACCTTCATATTTTCAAACTTTAGCGGCTTGGATTTTCTAGAGAATCCTTGATAACGAGAACCTCCTCCGCTAAAGAAGCTCTATCTGAGGCCCTCGCCGAAAGATGAGGCGACATCGCCTCATTGAAGGGCATGCCGGAAGATGTCTGCACTGAAGAAAATTTGGTATTTCTTCAACAAGCACCGCAGTCAAGGGACTCCTGCATCTCAGATTTGACACCAAAATTCATTCGTCTTCAATAGCAAAGAAGTGCAGAACAACTTCACACCAGGGACCAAGAAGGCATCAGCACAGTTCATAAATCTTCATGGGTGGCGACAACAGAATGAGATCCTCCACACGGGCTTGAGAACCTACAGTGAACCACGCTGAGACACACTGAAAGAAGGAGGAGGGGGAGGCGACACTGGATAATCCCTCCGATTCAACGTTGAAGATAGTGATCGAGCCTCCCCCTCTGGATCGACGCCCAGTGAAAACCCTAGATCTGTGAGGGGAGGGATTACTGCCACTCAGAGGCCCCCATTAGAAGAAATTTTATTTAACAATGAAATATATAATAAAACATACATGGTTAATTTTTTTATTAGATTTTCTTTGGAAATAATTAGTTTTGGTAATCCATGGATATTATATATGAAATTTTCTTTCATACATGTGTCTGTCTGTGTGTTCTATATTTTGACTTCTATAAAGTATTTTTTTGAAGGATAAAAAAATTTCAAAAGATTTTTTGAAGTGTAATTTTTTTAATACATGAGAATATAATTTTTGTGAAATAGAATTTATTTTTTCATAAGATTTCAATATTAATATATTTTTTGTATTTTTTTGTATAGGTATAAAATATAGAATAATTTACTTGTAAAAAAATTATTATTTGTAATTTTAAGTGAATGGTAAAAAAGTTTTTTAATTAATTGTATATTTTTCCATATATGTGGCTTCGTGATGAAAAAAATTTCTATGAGATTACTTAATAATTAAAAGATATTTTGGAGATTTAGAAAATATTATTAATGATTATTTCCTTATATATGTTGGTATTTCATATGTTTGAAAATAGGAAATGATTTTTTACATTATATAGAAATTATTTTTCAATTCTTTCATGGAAATAATAGGTGACATATTATTCATATCGTCATTAAAATTTTTATAAATTTGAAATATATTTTATTTTTAATTAATTAAATAGTTTTTTATTAATTAATATCCCTTGTTTTAGTTTATAAAATAATTGAAATTTTCATCTTATTTAACATTCAATATAGTGTTCGAAATTTATATATAGTTATAAAAATTAAAATAATTATAAATTACTATCATTATAAAAAGGATATGATGTTATATAATTTCATTAATTAATGAAATTTTTTAAAAAATGAATTAATATTTATTGAGGATTAATTTATTATATATGTATTATTTCATATTTACATTATAGTTAATATATATAGTTATTTGGGTAAAAATTTAAAATAAAGACATCAATGAATAGTTTTTTTAAAATAATTTTATCAAATAGTTTTTTAATGTTTTTATGACTAAATTTCTACATGATTTTTCAATTTTTTCTGTCTTATAAAAGAAATATTTCAATTTCAATATTACTTGATGAAAATTCATAAACAATTATTATATTTTTATTTTTTTATAAGAATTATATAAAAATATTACATATTCACCTAGAATATATATTTGAATTTCATATTTTTTTATATCTTATATAATATGAAATTTAAAATGATCCAAAAGTACACTCTAAAATTTTGAATTCTCAAAAATTAGTTTATAGTTAGATTGGAATATGTTTTAATTTGTTCAATTAATTAATTTTAATTTTATTTCACGCACATGTTTCACAAATTAGATGAAAAAAAGTGTATCAATTTTATGAATTTTAATTCCTTAGACGGTTTAATAAATAGATTGATGGTAAATATAGTCATATTTTTTCCATTTGAAAAAAATATTAATTATTTTAAAATGATTTTAGTTTTTAGGAAATAAGTTAAAGAATATATCATATATTGTACACCATTCTTGTATTTGTTTCTTCAATTGTATTTATCTTGGTCGTGTGGAGATGTAGCATGGATTAAATCCATCAGAATTATAAAAAATTCTCAATGAATAATAAACACTATTAGAATATATTTAAAAACAATTGAGTTATTTTTTCGACTAAATTAATTTAAATCATCTTAAAATAATTGTTTTTCAAATAATATAAAACTAATTGTGTTAAAAATTGTTATATCTAATTTTTTATTCAAAAAATATTAATATTAATATAATCCATTCTACTAAATATTTTTTGAAATTTATTTTTTACAATAAATACTAATATTTATTAATTTTTAAATATATCAGGACTAGGGTAAGGGTCAATATTTATTTTATAAAATACTTAATATGTTTATTGATATTTTTTCATGTGTCATGATATAGTTTTTTATTAATAAATTTTTTTTTTGCATATTTTAAATTAATGGAGAAAATATTATCCAAATGTCAAATTTTTTATTTTTTAGTATATAGTATAAATTGATTGTAGTTAATGATAATTTTAAAATCACATAGTTTCTATTATTTAAGAAAAAATAATTTTTTTATTTTGTTTTCATTCGTTTTTCTTAAATTTTTAATTGAAATGATTTCATTTAATTTTTGATTAATTAAACCTATTTATAATGTGTTTAACCTTTGTGTGCATTAAATATATTTGTTCTTATTTAGTTTTTGAACAATTTTAGAAAAATTAATAGTTAGAGTGAGATATTTTATTATATAAAATTAATTATATTATTAATTATTATAAAGAGGAACTGGATTTTTCATAATAAAAACACATGAACATTATATGTTATTCTTCCAAGGATTTTTTATGTAATACTATTTTTTTGGTTTAGTTGAATTATTCATTATATATGTAATAATAGTTTTTTTAATTCAAATTCTATATATAAAATAATATAGATAATGTAACATATTTTCTAATAAGTAAAATTTATTTTCATGTTCATTCATTAAATGAATTTGATAAAATGTATTTATAAATCAATGTTTTCTGTTTTTGGTGAGAAATTATACTTATAATATATCCTAAAAATTATGAAATTAGATAACATATTTGATAACCGATATTTATTGAAAAACTGAATTAATAAATTTTAATTATTTACATTTTTGTCATAATTTTACTCCTCTTGAAAGAAAGATAATTGTATATCGAAGGTGTGTTTGTTGCTATTTTAGAATATATTTATATCTATAAGACATTGTGTGGTTTTTTATCGAGCTAATCATATGTTTTTCAAAATTATCATAGATTATTAACTTGTTTATTTAATTTTGTTAAATATTTATATCTTTTTCTTCAAAATCGTAGATCACATATTAATTAATTCTTATTGTGGAATAAATTTTCAATCTGGGAGAGATATAGTGATTTTTTAAATTATAGATAATGTTCTTTAAAAACATATTATGACTGGAAACATTGTTATTTAGTAATAAAAACATATTTTTATGTATATATTTTATTTTAGGATTGAAAATTAATCATTAAATATGTATTTTATTTTATTTTAGAGAAATTTTTAAATAGAAATGATTAATGTTTTTTATATTATTGACCAATTTTTATTATATTTTATTAAAAAATAATTAATGGTAATTAAATAATCCTAACATGTTTTAATTTTTTGAATTTTTTTGAATTGTAAATATTTTTTTGGATAACATGTTTAATTTTTTCTTTACGTATAATCTTTAAATATAACATATTTTGGGAGTTTAGAAATCACATTAAATAGGGTATTTAATATTTCTTGTTAAATACACCCAAGATGATAATATATAATGGTATTTATATTTTATAAAAATATAAATATAAGAACACTGATTTTGTGATGTTTTATTTTTGATATTAAATGAGAAAAATTTTAATATGGATTTAGTTTACTTTATTTTATTTAATTTAATTTTTAATTTACACTAAATTGGAAATATTCATTGAGAAATTTACATTCATGTATTTAATGAATTTATTTTATTAAAGATGAAATTTTAATTTATTACTCTTTATTTAGTAAATGATATGAAAAACATAATATATGCTACGTTTTAGTGACATTTCCAAATATCTATTTTAAAAGAAGTACGATTTTCATCCACTCTTGTATATAAAATAATATTTTTTCGAGATATTTTTTTTGTATGAGTATATTAAATTTAATATAATATCAAACATTCATTTACTATTTAGAAATAAACTAATTGAAAAGTTTATAGAAATTTTTTTTTAAAATTATATTTAAATTTAGAATTATCTCATTGTTTGATTCAATTATCTAATATCCTAAACTATTTAATTATTCATTACCTATGTTCATAATATATTTTCATGATTCATTGTAAAAAATAGATATTAAATTTTAATAAAAGATAGTTAATGTGCAAAACCCAGACCTATTTACTTGTCCTGATACCATGATGAGATGAAACATGGCCTCAATATTACTCCCCCAATCATTAGGTTTTATTTTCTATTAACAATCACATTTTATTCATGGTAATAAATGAATTTTTTGAAAAATAAATATATTAAAAATGAGTAAAATTTAATGATTTTTCCAAGATAAATGGACTACCCTCTAGTTAGGTAGAAGGTGTATATATACTATACAAATTGAATAAAAAATTCTGTACGAATTGAATAGACTGTGGATTGTGCATTAAAACCATTCTTTAACTAAAATCCATTTTTAAAATCAGTCTTTTAATATAAATGATTTTCTACATAAACGTATTATTTTATGACATAAAATGATCAGTTAAAAAGTATTTTTAAATTATTTTAATTATTCAATTATAATAAAATTAGTTAAAAATGGTGTATAAATTTTTTTAAATGATTAGTGTATTTGAAACAAAATTCACCGTTAAATATATAGTAGGTATATTAATTAAATATTGTGTGGTTTAGTATATAGTAAAACAATTGATGAATTATTAATATTATTATTATCATTAATGATATTATTATGAGTATTGATATTATTATTATTAATATTCAATGTTAAATTTTAAGGGATATAAGGACAATATTTCATCTTAGTTTAGTTATAGAATCTATAAAGGTGAATTTATTCACTCAACATTATCAAATCATAATTTACATCTTATTATATGGGATAAAAATAATACAATGAATGGTAATATTACATCCCCTCATATCCTCATTAGTTTTCCCCTTCAATATTTATCTTATACCAATGTAATGAATATCACCACAAATAATATATATTAAAATTTTTTTCCCAATAAAATAATGAAACCCTGAATTTTTTTGATTTATTATCATATAAAGGCCATTAAATTCTCCTATGAAATATTTCGACATCATTAGAGGTGGATTTTATGTTTATTCTACCACCATTTAATTTTCATTTTTTTTATTTTTTGTTTTATAATTCTTTACTCTATGATCACTAAAATTAATTTTGGATTTTATTTTTAATGTGTTGTGTATTACCCTTGGGTTCTTGTGTATACCATTTCCATTATATTTTGGGTTTTTTATTTTCACAATGTGTAATTGGATACTTGATGCATAATGAAATCATTTATTTCATGAAATACATTATGAAATGGTTTTGGTATAGTATATTTCTATTTTTAATCAATATTAAGACATTGGAACTTGGTTTTTCCTTATGTATAGACTCATTAGGAAAAGAGAAATAATAAAAACATATATATAATTTTCATCATTATTAGGATTAATATTATTATAAAACAATTTTAAATAATTGATATCTCTCTATGTCTCCAATAAAATTTCAAAGCTAACACAATGTTGTTCTTGCTATTATGCATTTTTAAGGCCAATATAATATATATTTCATGATTAAAAACTTCTAATGTATAAAATTATTTTTCAAATGTATAATATAATAATACGCATTGTTAGTTTACATTGTATGGAATTATAATAGGATTACATAAATTTAATGTAAATTTAATGTTATTTTATAAATATTTGATTTTATCAACATGTTATAGAACTATAATTTTATTTTTATAGATTCTATAGATTCTAATATGATGGTATGTTAGTATTTTTTCAATGATTATAGATAATGTTTTTATGTGGTGATCCATTATTATCATCCTTTGAAGTGATATATATCAATTTAATGGTTTTATTA
Source organism: Viscum album (assembly GCA_963277665.1). Classification (NCBI taxonomy): domain Eukaryota; kingdom Viridiplantae; phylum Streptophyta; class Magnoliopsida; order Santalales; family Viscaceae; genus Viscum; species Viscum album. The sequence continues at coordinate 2,099,543,101 of OY728140.1, read as the reverse complement.
ATATATTGGGAGTTTAATATTTTGTGTATTTTATTTTATTACATATGTGGTTTATTTTCTATGACATTATGTGTGGGAGTGGATGGGAGGATTCCATGAATATATGTTCGTATCAAATTTTACCTACATCAAGATAACATTGTGGATTTCTTTAACCATTACTATAGAATATATGTTAAATGGCCAGATGTAAAATCATCAATTCTTATAAGATAAATAAACTTATATATATTAAATATTATGAACCTGGAGATAAAATTACCATGATGAGTTATATTTTCTTTTATATAATTTTAATATAATTTGAATATTGATTTATTTATGGTTTATAATGGGTTTGAGTAAATTTTTTAAAATTGTTTTGAAGAAATTATCCCACCACCATTTATACATTTTTTACATAAAATGAAAGATACCATATAAATTATTCTTTTATTGTTTTTATATAGAAAAGATATAATGATTTCTTATAAAATTTGTTTGTATTCACACTCTATTAATGTGAACCTTTATATAGATGTAGATGTGACATCTTATATTATTATTCTTTTGTACAAAATATTTTTCTCAATGAATTTATTGATTAATGAATTCACACATGTGGCATGAAGGTTTCAATGATGAAAATCTATGGAGAACATCATCCATATGATACCTACATTGCAAAAACAATTTACCAATATGAGGTTGTATGTAATATGTAATTTATTATTTTATATTGGATTCCATAACAACATCCTATATAAATAAATTAATTTTTAGAAGTTATAAATATATTATTAGTTATTATATACATATCTGTGTATGTGTGTGAAATGAATTCTAATTTATAAATTAATCATGTATAAGTTAAATTATTCACCCACAATATATTTTTATTCCTCATAACCCTTAGAAATCCATTACTTATTATAAATAATGTTCCTTTTGTTATAGAATTATTTTAAAACGTTCCTCGTAAAATATAATAAAAAAAATTATAGAGGGGAAAAAAATTTTAATAGAAAAATTTCCCCCCAAATAAATACTGCTATCAATTAGAAATGTAACTCTTGATTAAAAATATCTCTATAAGAATATTTAATAAATACCAAAAAAATAAAACAACAATTGACCATGAGTAATGATCCACTATGAATAATAATAATGATCTAAATAATCAATATGAGATATAATACTAAAAACCAAAATATAACTACACGACTATAACTCATATGGTATATCATTAATTGGAAATGAATCATTCTAGTTTCAAATATATATATATATATATATAACATTATCATGGTAAATGAGTTATGCATGTATATATTTTTTAATCCATTTCCCAGTCATATTATCTTAATAAATCCCAATGTTTCTCATGAATATGCAATCCTAATATGTTCAACCCTATGGTATGAAATAATTAAACAGATAATGATTCAGGAAAATTTTTTTATTGAAACATTCTTCATTCAAGTAATTAATTGAAATATTTAATGTAATTAAAATAAAATAATTAACTTCAATTCAGAAATGTATTCATTTTATTTGAAATGAATTTTTTTTCATAGACCACAACATCTAAAAACACAATATAACTAAGATCAACCAATCTTATCTCTTTCATTTTCGATATGATTAAAACAAAAAAATCATAACTTACAAGAAAATATTAACCCCATCAAAAATATTTTCTCACCCTAATAAAAAAATTATAAATCATCCATCTCATGACAAAAATATCGAATATTATTCATATATGACTTATCAATCACTTTAATTAACTACAATGAGATAGATTTTAGTGTTTTTATTCATTCAAAATATTATATAATGCAAACCACATAGTAATATAATTATTTTTCATGAATTTATTCTAAAAGAAATTTATAATTATAAATTCTAAAATCAAGTGAATATAAAATATATTTATAAGAGTCATAACACATATGTCCAAAATCATTTTAAAAATGTTATATTAAATATTGTAATATAATATATTATTTTTATCATTGTGAATTTCAATAAATCCTAATATTGGCATCGTCTTATTCAAATTCATTTATTACTATTCTAAAAAAATAATGTTTTTTTATAATTTATATAAATATCACTTTTTAATCGATTTCAATATATATCAATAAATTGAAATGAATCAGTTAAATTGGAATAATATATATTTCTAGTAAAACTCATTTATTATCAAATCATCATTATTCTTGAAATCATTCCACCCCTGAAATCATTATAATAAAAAACTGTAAAAATTATTTAAATTAAAACATAACCATTAATATGGGTAACATCATGACCAGTACCACTAATTATGAACCAAAATTCCACACGTTATTATTTGATTCTCATTATATGGATGAGGGTGTCAACTAGTAATAAGGGTGTTTGTATGATATTATAGATACTATACCAACATTTTTATATCATCAAATAGGGTAATAAATAAAATTAATAACCTGATAATGAATAAATAATCCACGTAATTGAAGAACACTAATGATCAAGTGCATAACATAAAAAACTTTTTCATAATGTGTTAAGAATATCCAGAGTATGTAAATATGATAAAATAATGTATTTTGTTCCATTGGATGTCATCCTCATCCAAGGAAATCTCTATAACCTACTACATATCCATCTACCTCACATGGAATTCCCTTTTTTGGGTTTCTCATGTAATCAACAATGGCATCAAAAATCCTGAGTATAGTGTGAGTACCGGACTATGTTGGGCACGACCAAGACTTCCTTACATATTTTACTAAATAATCAAAACTTTATACTATAATAATAATAATAATAATAATAATAAATATTTTATTTGTAAACATCCATTCCAATATGAGCATTTTTGTGCTATAAAATAATCCTTCAAAATATATGGCCCCAGCCTTAAACATTACATATTCATGAATTATGTTAATAGTTCACATTTGAGGATATTTTTATGTTTTGATTTTGAAGGAATTAGGATGTAACTATTACATTACGTATCAAAAATAAAAATTAACACACTTATACTATATCGAATTTTTTTGATATAATAAATATCCATGAATAAAACAATAGATATTTTCTTCATATAAATCTTCTCGAATTACCATTTCTCTTACCCTTCCTTATACTCAATGAAAAAAATATCAAAATAATTGGATAAGCATAAAAATATTAGTAAGGAATATAAAATAATGAAAGAAAATATCAGACCATCAATACATACCAAATAATGATCTTTATCGTACCTCGTGAAATCATAAGAATTGTGGATAACACATTGAAATCATAAATCAAAAGGGTAAATTGTGGCATCCATAACAAACATGTATGGTAGCTTTCACAGCTACATAGGGAGTTATATTTGGAATACCCATCATGATATATTCTTTAAATATATTAGGATACTAATTAACTGTTACCTCCGCCACATTACCCAATGCATTGGAGAGCTATCTTGGGCTCACCCACCCCTGTTTTATCATGTAACCACTCGTATACATAAATAATTCCCCAGAACCATATCATTGTCATAACACATAAAAACCTGTAAGAAAAGATATAATTTCAACATTTTATTCAAAATATATGTTTTAAATATTTTGACATAACCAATCAAAAATCAAATCCATTTTCAATACCAAAATATGTAGAAGAGTATATGGTATTTATTTTCATTTTAAAAACATTACGACATGATAAGGAATCCAAATATCAAATAACACTGGCAGCGTTGGAAATTCCATTATCACTACATACGTTAAAATGATATATTTCATTTTAAATATATTATGATTCTATATAGAAAAATATTCCCTTTTAATGAAATTAAAAGTCAAAGGGGTTTTTACACTGTATAAAAGAATGTCGTGTATCAATAAAAATATGCATCCATAAAAGGTGATTGAGACAAATTCCTTCAAAAAGATAATTTTTTTAACAAAATATTTCAATTATGTGTATTCAATATAAGAACACATAAATCAATAATAATAACATTATAATATATAAAAATTCATTTCTCACATAATCAAAGAATGACAAAAACGAGAAAGATAAGATCAACCCAATGTATGGAAATTGGGTTAAGAAATTCTCTTACCCCATGTCCGACTTGAATAATTCGTTCTTTAATTTCAAGAATAATAAACTAATGTTAATTTATACTCTCTTCAGAACCATTTTCAGTTTTATTATTTATTTTAAATCACTTATTAACATGTTGTAATCATTATATAATCATTTAAGTTAAGATTGGTCATTTTGTTGATAATAGGTACATCAGTCCAAAATGAGCTTCTTATAATTACAACTTGTCAGTGTGTTCAAAAGTGAATTATCTACAAAATAATATTCATGATTTAGATATCATATATATCATATATATCTATTATATATATGTATTTATAATTGTACAGATCAATTAGAGAGAAAAATGAAATGCATTGCTCATGGAGACGGTAAGCCGTACAAATGCTTCAACGCTACAATAATTTCTAATTCATAGATATTTGAATTTAAACATAATGATACATAGGTATATTATAATTATAGAATAATATAATATATAATTTCATTAACTCCATCCTTTATATGTTCCATGTATAGAATGAATGAGTCATATAACTTTGAGGGGGTGGTAGTCCGCATTTCCTAAAATAAAATTATCATATTTGTCCATTATGGTAACCATAATGGTATGATATAAATGAAACATAAAGAAGCGTGGAGAAAATATAAATATATTATCACTCTAATATATATATAGTTACATCATATTGGCCACCATGAGTGGTGGAAGAAGATAACTGACCAATCATCTTTTAATGAGGCAGTAGTTCACTGTTCCCAGAAACAATATGTTATATCCTATAGATGAATTTCTGTAGAAATTTGGTTCAAATAAATCTTAAAAAAAATATTAGTAAAATTAATATACTGGTATTGTTATTAAATAATGGGAAAAAATAGTTTAGGGAGTTGTTGAAGAAAAATAAAATTAAATAACTTGAGAGAAGACGTTATCTTTAAATATGGTTACTCCCTTTGGTTAAAAAATGTTTTTTTGAAGTGATGTATGCATAAGTTAAGGATTATAGGAGGAATATAGGTATTTTGGGAGATTCTTGTAGTATATTTTGGGTGATCCAAGGGGCTTGAGAGGTTTGTGTAATGGGTTATATGTGGTGGCTTTTAATAAGAGGGAAGAGGGGCTCTTTAGGAATGTTTGAATGTATTGTTTTATTATTCAATGATTTTCGGTTTCAAAAAGAAACAAAAATTATATAATTTAAATATAAGGTATGTATAAGTCGAAAAAAAATCATCCAATAAGAATGTTAAAGGTTTTGGCTATTTTTTAATCCTTATCATTTATATTTATCCATTTGTTAACTTATTTTACCTTTACCAGGTCCTCTTATAAATTCATACTATATGGTTAACATATTTATGATAGAATGCCAAGAGACCCAAAATAAATCATTGATGACAATTTAAACCTCATATATGTCATTTGGGAGAATATTAGATATTTAGGAATATTCTCTTCTTTAATAAAATATTGATTAATTTAAAAACTCTTTTTTTTCATTAATAATACTATTCATACCATGATTTTTTTTAAATTCAAAAAAGACTTATTCTTTTAGAAATCCTAAATAAATTATAATATTACAAATCATATTATTTTATGAAATTAGTGGATGTCATAAAAAGTTTCCTAATATATTTATTGTAATATGTATACTATCATTTATTTGAATCCATTATTAATGAAGCAATTACTGCATCACAATTGTGTCATAATTAAATTTATTTATTTAACGTATCAAAATGATGAATAAAACACCCTGATGTATGAAATAATTTTATATTTCCAAAAAATATTTATAGTCGAAGGTATCACTTATATAAATCCATATAAGAAAATTGGTAAAAATATTCTGGTTTGTGTTATTTATGTCCTTACTTAAAATTAAGTAATATAAAGTGTCATTATAACTCCCATGTGGCTACATGGGGTCCCAAAATCCACAAAAATATGACCTTGGTAAGAGATATCTCATACAATATGGTTAGGAAATATGTAAGGGTAATTTAATATTATTAATATATTATTTTTTACCCTTATTTACCAGATGTACCCTTTAACAATTGTAAATAAAATATTTACTGAAGTAAATATTCATAATGTATAAAAAAATTTCCTATTTAAAAAATTTAGACATCCTAATTCTTAATATTGAATCCATTATTAAAAATTAAAACACATAATTTTATGAAATTAATTTAAAAATAATTCACATTGTTAAAACCAAAAAATAAGTTTTTAAGAAGTAATACATATCAAATGATTGACCTTTTTTTATGTCCAATTTAAGAGTAAAATTATAACCAATTACCAAAATTTCATTAAATTTTAAAAATATAATCCAATTACAGATTAGAACCTATTAAAATAACAATCTATCTATATAAATAAATTTAATGAGAAGGCAGATTTGAAATAAAAAGCACTATTTTTCAATATTCATAAAAAATACAATTTATCAGAAATTACCATAAATTTACCCAATGTATGTTTTGATGTCAAGCTTATTAATAAAAAGTTTATGTAGTCAAATTTACCATATAATAGTTAAAAAATAGATTTAATATGGGTTTCCATAAAATGGCAGTAAAATGATCTTTTAAAAGTATTATAGTATTTATGCTTAAAATTGGTTTCATTATCATTTTAAGCCTCTAAATTTTATTGGATAAATGTAAAAACATTTAACAAACATTTTTAATTATATTGTGGTTTGTTCTGTTAATTAATTCCAATTAAACAACTAGGTGTTAACTACAATTTAAAATAATATTACATTACCTTTTTCTAGTATGACTCATTGTTGTGTGAAACATGAAATTTCAGAGAAACCCATTTTTGTGTGTAAGGTACTCAATTGATAATTTAATCCAATTTAAAGTAAAATTAATATTTAATTCAAAAATATTAATAAGTATGAAATTTTCATATTCTTTATTTACCAGGGATGTTACATCCTTCCCCCTTTTGTGAATTGCATCCTCACAATTTTAAAATTGGGATCAGGAACATCATTAAAAGGCATACATCAGATAAGGAGTCGTAACACCTTGACCAGAATAACCCAAATTTGGTTCATTATTACAAAACATTTGCATGATACAAAAAATAATTTCCTGAATGAATGATCAGTTTAGTAGCCTATAAGTACTAGATGCATTCATAAGTTTTACATTACATCATCAAATAAAAATATCAAAAAAATTTACACATTTCAAACACACTTATATCCTTAGTCTATACCTACAGTTCAACCATAAAATAATTCTTCAAATCTAGGGAAAAATAAGACATCGAAAGTTTTGAGATCATATGCTCTGTAAGGATAACAATATAGTAGAAACTTTCATAAATAAGCATAAACATTTAAGGAAATGTATAAGACTAAAACAAAATACTTTTAAACATAAACTTAAGTATAATATGACAAAGTTAAAATCCAATAATACCATTTACTAATTCACATGGATATTCTACTAGTCAAATAATCACATTCAATATCAATATCCCCATTCATAATGTTGGAATGCATAATACCAGACTTCATAAACACATAATCAAGGCCTTGTTCTATGACTACAAATGATATTTTGTCAAGGACATGTGCGAAAAACTAGTTTGTCTCATGATACTTACCAATTCTTCAAGGATCTATAGTGGGCTCCACCCTTCACTTACTAAGTCTAATGCATTCCACATATGAAAAGGTTTTAACATAACATAAACATTCTTTTTAAAACATGCATATAAAATATAAATACATTATCCATAAACCATGAATTGTATAAAAATAACACATCCACAGTAAAAAATATCACAAAACCATCAAAACAATATAAATGTTTTGTATCATAATAAATAAACTTTAAACACACTCAAAATCCCTCAAAAGATGTTGACATAGATGAAATAAAACCTTTTTAGAGAAATATCACTTTCTATTATGAAAACATTTAAAATTTATATAATTATAAAAGAAATCATTTAATTAAAAAAATATTCTTATAATCATGTATTGGAAGCTTCGACGATGTTATAACGGCAGAAAATATCTACACCCACATTTCGAGATAAAAAAAGGCATTTTTACCTAAATTGTTTCGTATATGTCATAACATACCTTGTTTGAAAAACACAAAAATGATTACATTCAAAACATATATTGTCAAATAAGGTTTTAAATGAGTTTAACACATAGTCTATTAAATATTAAAAATGTTTCGAATTACATTTTTATGAAAACACAGATGTGGATGAAAAAAGTGCTCCTAGTAGATACATATGTAAAAACAACCAGAGATAATAATGAGATTTTGATATTAACCCTTACCTTCTACTTTTCCATTTTCATGGGTACTTTAACCTCATTTATAATAGTTAAATAATTGTTATTAAATTTTACAAGAACTATGTACATAAATATGATAACATATATGACCCTCTAATATTACTTTGTAAAAAAATATTTCATTAGTATCATGGTTTCGAATGTTAACTGATTCTTTTTAATTTAAAGTCTTGGTTAAAAAATCCATGTTTTATATAGATATCATGTACTTCATTAATATAATAAAAGATATTATGTACTTAAACATTATTTTTAATCATAAAATGTTAATTATTCTTGAATTATTATGATGGGGAATGAATCTCATCGTGTTCGTGGAGACTGTAATCCGTACGTACGCACGAGCAAAAATATCATTATATTGATGGTGAAATCATATTTAATTGGATGGTATATCATATATACATAATAATTACAGTGTTATATTTATTATTTATATAAGTTATATTCATTATTATAAACATCTAAAATAATGAAGTGTTTAAATAACAAACTACACCACGATGTGGACTCGATAAGTCGTACGTATGAACATATAGTGACATTTTAAAGTATAGGATGGATAATATAACGAATATGGTTTTAACATATTTATAATAACATAAAAATATATATAATATACTGGAGTTATTATTTAATAATGTAAACAACAATGAACGAGTATGTGGAATAAGAAAAGAACTTGAAAGGTGTGATGGAATATTTACCTCTTCTTCAGGTTCATCATTTTGATTTGTTCAAATGGTTCCATAGGATGGATTTTGGACGAAAGGAATGTATTAGGATAACGGGATTAATGTTGGGAGGATATTTGTCCAGGGTATGGCTGATACAAATCTCTTTGGAGGTGTGAAATTAAGATAATGTGAGGTACCCTTTTATAAGAGAGGTGAGAGCCACTTTAGGAAATGCATGAAATATTATTTTATAATAAAATAATTTTTTTTATAATGGCTCAAAAATGATTTATCTAGAGGAAAATAATGGTATGGGTCAAAAATCTCTCAACTAATAGGATTTATATAGGTTTATCTCATCATATTAACCTTATCTTTTAGATTTAACTCTTAGTAAAATGGTTAGACATTTACCATGCCTCTTTGTATTTTAATAATATATTGTTAAAAAAGGTATTATAAACATAGAATAGAACCCCAAGTGGTTCATTATTTATATATATATTCTTATCTATGTTCATTGGCAGATCCATATATTTTCATTAATATTATATCGATTAATAATATACTATTTGTTTTTAAAAACAAAATTATGTCAATTTTGAAACTATTTAGTATTTGGTTCTTGTGGAAATCGTAACGTCATGATTACATCATACTAAAAATATTTAATCAACCAAAAAATGTCATATTAACATATTCAATTAATTGAATTCATCAAACGTCTCAAATTACATTTTATTGAATATTAATAATATCAATTATTTTAATCGTTCATTAATAAGGTAATTACTACATCATCATTGTGTCATAAATAAATTAAATTATTTCATGTCTAAAATTTATAAATAAAATAACATTGTGTAGGAAATATTTTTATATATCAAATTAACATTTTTATTTGAATTTTTATTGTGTGTAACCATATATTAGAAATTGTTTAGTTAATAAAATTTTAATTTACTCTTTTAATTCTTCTTTAAATAAAATGATAATAAATGTCATAATATATTCCAAGTGGAAAAAACGGGATCATATTTTTTTCCATAGATTATTTTTGGTCAAATTAATATTTTCCTAAAGATTTAGGAAATGTGAATGGGTAATTATGATATCAGTTTTACCCTTAATTACACTATTTACTTTTAGCCATTGTAAATAAAAGTCAAATGTTATTATTCACCAAAAAAAATTTTCATCTTATTGAACAAAAATTTACTTAATGATATCAATAGCGTGTCTCATATTTTTTAAATTCAACTCATAGAAGTGGAAAAATTATGTTTTATTCAAATTTTTAAATTCTCCTAGGAGGTGGGTAAAAGACGGTAAAAAGATCAATAAATTTTTTATATATCTAATCATATTATAAAATGACTCTAATTAATTACATTGAAATTGTATAAGTATTATATATCTATATTGAAATAAAAAAATAGATAAAATAAATGATTTTTTAAATAAAAAATTCGGTTTTAACTAGTTACATAGTGTTTTTCAGTATTCATCAAAATTTTAATGTTTTCATAAAAATAACAAAAATTTATCGTAAGCTAATTTCGATATTCCAAATTCAAAAATGATGTCCATTTTGAAAAATGTAATTTATAAAATTTCAAAAATTTGGTATTTTTATTCATAACAACTAGTTTGATTGGTCACAGTGTGTTAAATCACAAAGTTACATACAATACAGGCTGTTTCATTATTCAAAGGGAAACGTATCATGGAATCTTGGGGTATTACATTATTCATTAATTAAAATAATTTCTCCCTTGAAATTTCTATAATATTACAGAAAAAAATGATTCCGGTGGTTCTTCATAAAAAGTTCTACCGGTTCCCATGTTTCCACTTCCATCTTATGATTTCTCTAGAGAAATTTTACCGAAGAAGTCATTCGGTTTCTCAAAACTTATTCTCTGGTATCAGTAATTTTGACATGATCTTCAAAATAAGATAGATTGGGTTCCAGTTCAACTTCCTCATAGGGGAGTACATGCACTGGGTCAGGCATGTATTTTCTCAATATTGATATGTGGAACACATCCTTAAAATGGGAGAGACACTGAGGCATTAAAAAATGATAAGGGACAACTCCAATTCATTCTAGAATTTTGAAAGGTCTGATGTACTTTGGACTCCATGTACCATTCTTACTGAAATGTATGACACCCGTCTATGGATATACCTCTAAGAAAACATTGTCCCTTACCTGAAATTTCAAATCCTTTCATTGGTTATTTCCATAGCTCTTTTTCCTTCTTTGGCCTAATCTGATTTGAGTTTGGATAAGCTTCACTTTTTCCACTATTTCCTCTACAGGATCTTGACATATGAGTATTCTTTCACCAACATCATCCTAACAAGTTGGAGTGTGACATCTCTTTCCATATAACGCTTCTTATGGTTCCATTTGAATACTTGAATGGAAGCAATTGTTATACGAAAAAACTACCATAGGTAAATATTGATCCCACATACCTTGAAAGTCAAGTGAGTTATATCTCAACATGTCTTCTAAGGTTTGAATAGTCTGTTCTAATTTTCCATAAATTTGAGGGTGGTAGGCAGTTCTCAAATGATGTTTAGTATCAAGGTCCTTATGAAGTCTTTCCAGAATCATGATGTAAAATGGGGATCACGATCAGAATCAGTCGACAGGGGTAATCCATGAAGTCTTACAAATTCATTAATATATAGTCTTATAATTCGTGGAAGTGTTAAATATCCTCTTATAACAAGAAAATGTGTTGACTTGGTAAGATGATCAACAATGTCCCATATTGCATCATTCCTTATATGAGTCATTGGTAGCCCCATGTGAAAGTCAGTTATAATATTATTCTATTTCTACTTAGGTATGTGAAGAGGTTTCATGACTCTTCCGGGATGTTTCTTCCGGATTTCACTTGTTTTTAAACCATACATATTGACACAAAATGACCAATCTCTCTCTTCATATCGTTCCACCAAAAATGTTCTTTCTATTATCTATACATCAACGAACTAGCAGGAGAATACAATGTCTCTTCCCAAATTTCAAAATCTCATATTCATATATCAAATCAATCAATCACCCATTATTTATATCTTTAATGTTCTTTTGAAACACCTCATCATCATTTTGAGAACACTTTACCCTTTATTGTAAAGATTTTTTTGGAAATAATTTGAAAAGTCATTGATGTTTCACCTTCCATGATTATTCCCATAACCATAATTACTAGATAAATGAAAATAGGATCCCTTTCAACTCTAATATTTTTCAAAACTCCATGATTCTTTCTGGTCAGAGCATCTTCCAATGTATTTTCCCTCCTTGGTTAGTTGTGTATATTGAAATCATAATACATGAGTAGTTCAAGCCATTGTATTTGCCTCTCGTTGAGTTATTTTTGGTAGAAAATGTTCTTCAAATTCTTGTGATCAGTATAAATCACTCATTTTTTACTATAGAGATAGTGTCTCAATATTTTTAGGGAAAATTTTATAGCTACTAACTCAATATAATGATTGGAATAGTTTTATTCATGAATTTTTACCTACCCTTTTGCATAGGAAATAACTCCAGCATTCTGAATAAGGACACAACCATGTCCTTTCTTTGAAGCATCATTATAAATGAAAAACCCATCGTTCCCTGCTGGTAGATTGATGACTGAAGCATTAGCTAATATTATATTCAGTTCTTCAAAAAATTCTTCAAACTCTTTTTCCCGAACAAATCTAACCCCTTTATGTGTGAGCTTTATTAATGGGTTAGCCAACCATGAAAATTTCTGGATGAAACGACGATAATATCATAGTTAAAGAATAAAACTATGTAGCTTAGTTATACTCATCGGTGCTAGCCATTATTGGATTTCCTTGTTCATTGAAGGATCAATAGAGATTCCATATATATAGATAATATGGCCCATAATAGAAATCTCTTGATGCCAGAATTCACTCTTCCTAAAATTTCCAAATAATTCATTTCTTCTAAGAGTCATTAGAATAATGTGAAAGTTATTTTCCTGATCTTCATTGGTTTTGGATTATAATAAGATATAATCCAAATATACCACAACAAATTCAACAATATATTCCTTGAAAAATCTATTCATTAGATCAATGAAGTTAGAGGGTGAATTAGTCAATCCAAAAAGGAATTAATATAAATTCGTAATACATGTACCTGGTTCAAATTATAGTTTTTGGAATGAATTGCTTCTTCACACACAATTTATGACATCCAGATTGAAGATCAATCTTTGAAAAATATTTATATCCATAAACATGGTCAAATAAATCATTAATGCGAGGTAGTGGATACTTGATATTTATTGTTATAACATTGATCTCCCAAAAGTCAATTGACAACCTCATTGATCTGTCTTTCTTTATAACAAAAAGGTCAGGGGCTCCCCATGGAGAAACACTTGGGTGAATAAATCCCTTGTTACTTAATTTCTTTATTTGTTTCATTAGTTCCACTAATTCGATATTGGTCATTCAATATGGGGTCTTCAATATGGGCCTTGAACTAGGAATTAAATCAATGGAAAACTCAATTTATCATTTTGGAGGATGTCCAAGAATGTTATCTGAAATCACCTCAAAATATTCTTACAAAATAGGTACATTCTTTATTTGAACATTATTTTTAGTACCCATAATTATTTCATTCTCTTATTCCCCAATAATCTAAATTAGTATAGCTACTGAGGGTGGATCTTGATAAGAATCATGTGGTGATGTTTTTCTCTAAATAATAAGTACTTCTTATCATCATCGAAAATTGTAACATCATTCTTCTTACAATTAATTTTTGAAAAATGGTCTGAAATCCAATCCATATAAAGGATTATATAAAATTAAATCATGGGTATGAAAATAAGATCAGCAGATAAAGAACATTTATATTCCTTAATGAGAACTCATTCACAAAACACTCTTGTGATGATATACCCTTTAGGTTTTTTGACTGAAAACTACCAGGTTAAGTCCAATTGAAAATAACTAATTTTTATTAAAATCTGGGAAGATATGAAACCATGTGATGATACATAATCGAATAATTCATTTTCTAGACTTGAGGAAACCATTAAATTTCCTGCCACCATGTCTTTCGTAGCTTCAACCTTAGTAGCAGTGATCACATATGCTTGGCCATTCTCCATTGGCCTTTTTAGAGGTATGTTCCCTCTATGCTTAGAACATTAATTTCCATAATTCAAATTTTATCTACAATTGTAGCATTAACCATTGACATCCCCTTTATTTCCATTTCTATCACATGCTTGGTTGTCTTTTTGACCACACTTGTAACAGACTCACATTCCCTACATGCAAGTACGACTGTGTTTCTTCCCATTTTTACTACAGGATGGATATTCAAATTTTTTACTTCTTCCCCTTATTTCGATTTCTAGAGTGTTAAACACATCTCTTTTTCTCTTTATTTTATTTAATGTCGTAAGACTTGCAGAATTATTTTTCTATCTTGAAATTTTGTGAGACAATATATTTGTACAATGGGAAGGATTGTGAGACTATTGATCGATGGAGAAATGGTTTTAACCCATAAAATAATTAATCAATATTACTCCTTGGGATACATATATAATCTTTTTCATGCATTTACATCCTTATAAAGTTATCCACATACTTTGCGACATTCTAATCCTTTTTTCACATAGACTTATAAACTGTATTTTAATATCCACTCGATGGTCAAGAAGAAAGTGTTTTTCCATGAAAATATCATTAAAATCCCTTCATTACATGTTTTATACATCTTCATCTTGTTGTGTGTTTTGGATTAATGACCACCATTGATCTACATCTCCTGTGATGTGATGAACTGCCCTGATATTTTTTTAACTTTCACTATTCCCCAAATCATGAAATATTCTCTCTAAGGTAATTATCAATTTCATAGATACTAATGGATTTGTACTCCCCTTGAATGTTGGTCAGTGTTGCCTTATTAAGCAGTCTAACATTGATCCTCCACGTTGTGGATCAAGGTTCTCTATACGGGTAAGGTTATTATTCATAACCTGATAGAGTTGTTCTAGTATGGTGATAAGCTGATTAGCAAAAGTTGCTTCACCAGATTCACTATAATTTTCTTGAGTTGGAGGGAAATACATACATGGATTACATGCGTTGATAGAGTTTATATTCCTTCCAATAAGAGTAATTTATAAACAATGGTATACACTAGAATAGTTTATGAATCGAATACATAATTTGACACTTGTAAAACACATAACATAAATTGAACAGTTTATGGATATGATCCATAATAATAATAAAAAATTCATTGAAGAATTATATAATCATAAACCCTTCATAATGTTTTGTAAGGAAAATGAGAATCATCATAAGCATATCCCCTGGGAGATTCTTAACCAAGAGTGAAGCAGGGCATGTTATCGTTCACTAGTTCTCGTTTGAGTCTAGATCAAAGCAAAGTCATCAGGTTCTACCCCTAGGTACAAATGTTCTAGAGCTACCTCTACATTCTCATATCTAGACAGGGTTTTAATTCTTTGAAAACTCACAAAATCTCTATAGTAGAAAAATTATAGAATGTTCTTCTATACTAATCCTCAAATTCTATCTTATGGTAATGTTCTCTAATCAGATTTTTTTCTAAAACTAGCTTCCAAGGTTTGTAATAAACATCCTATAATACCATCAATAATGCCCTGATCCTAGTTAAATAGAGTAGGTGCAATATTACAGAACTTTCGCATGGTATAAAAAATCATGTTCCAAAAGACGGATCAGATTAGTAGCCTTGTAAGTACTAGATACATTCATAAGATTTACATTACATCATGAAATAAAAACATCAGCAACATTTTGTACCCTTTTTAACACACTTATATCGTTATCCTATAACTACATTTAAACCATAAAATACTTCATCATATCTTGGGAAAAATAAAACATTGAAAAGGGTGAGCTCATATGCTCAGTAAGGATAAAAATATAGTACAAACATTATTAAATAAGAATAAAAATTTAAGGCAATGTATATGACTAAAAAAAATCCTTTTAATCATAAACATCAGTAAAATATGTCAATGATAAAATAAAATAATTCCATTTATTATTTACATAAATATTCTACTAATCAAATAATTACATGCAATATCAATTTCCACTTTCATAATGATGGAATGCATACTTCCAGACTTTATAACCACATAGTCATGGCCTTGTTCCAATACTACAAATAATATTTATTCTATGCCTTGTTCCAAGAAACTAGTTTGTCTCATGATACCTACAAAATCATTGTGGAGCTATTGCGGGCTCCACCCATCATTTATTAAGTCCAATGCATTCCTCGTATGAAAAGGTTTAAACATAAAATAAACATTCATATTAAAACTACCATATGAAACGTCACTAATTTATCTATAAACGATGAAATGTGTATAAATAACACGTCCACAACCAAACATATCACAAAACGTTCAATAAAAAATGGATGATCTATATCATAATAAATCAACATCAAAGAAACATAAAATCCATTAAAGGATGTTGATGTAGATGAAATCAAAACGTTTTTAGATAAATGTGTCATTCAATTTTGAAATCAATTAATGTAATATATTAATAAAAGAAACAAATTATTTTGAAAATATTCTTATAAGCTTGTATGGGAAGCTTCGATGATGTTATAACTATGGAAAATAGCTGCACCTACTGTATAAGTAATAAAAGACATTTGTACCTTAATTTTTTCGAAAAGGTCATAAAGTACCATGTTTGGAAAATGATGGAAAGATTTATTTCAAACATATATGGTCAAATAATATTATAAATCACATTAACCCATATTCTAGTAAATATTAAAAAAGTTTCGAATTTCATTTTTATGAAAACATGGATGTGGATGATAAAGGGGTCCAAGTACGTACTTACATAAAAACAACTTCGAAGAATAAAGTGATTTTGAAATTAACCATTACTATATAATTTTCTATGGTAGAGGGTTTGTTAAAATCTTATATTATAGAAAAATAATTTTTATTAAATTGCTCAGGAAATATATACTTCAATATAATGTCATATATGACCCTCTAATATCACAATGTTAATAATATTTCTGTAGTATCATCATTTTGGGTGTTAACCGATTCATTTTTCTTTTATATGATATGTTACGTAAGCCATGTATGTTATTGATATGATTTATCTGATTCATATACCTAATGATATTATGTTTTAAACATTTTTATTTATCTTAATATGAAAATTATACTTGATTGGTTAAGATGGGTAATGAATCTCATCGCGTTCGTGGAGACAGTAATCCATATGTACGCATTAACGACAATATCATTATATTGAGGGTGAAATCATATTTAATTGGATGGTATATTTTATATAGAAAATAATTAAAATTTTATATTTATTATTGACATCAGTTATATTCATTATTATACCCATCGAAAATAATGAAGTGTTTTACTAACAAATTACGCCATAACGTGGAGACGGTAAGTCGTATGTACGCACGTATTGTGAATTTGTCAATTATATGATGGATAGAATAACAAATATGGTTGTACCATATTTATAATAACATCATAGTATATATAAGATACTAGATTTATTATTTTATAATGGAAATAACAATGAAAAATGAAGTGGAAGAAGAAAAGAACTTGGAAGTGATGATGAAATATTAACCTCTTCTTCGGGTTCTTCTGTTTGATTTGATCAAAAGTGTAATATAGGTTGGATTTATGACCAAAGGATGACCTCTTAAATAAAGGCAGGAATGATTGGAGGTTATTTGGGTAGGTTAAGGCTGATCTAAATGGATTTGGATGTGTGAAATTAATAGAAGGGGAAGAACCATTTTATAAGAGATGTGAGGGTCACTTTGGAATAGCTTGAAATATTATTTTATAATAAAATCATTTTAGGGTTCTAATGGATCCAAATTGATAATGTTAGAGGATAAGGTGGGACTGGGTCCAAAAAATCTCAACTAATAGGTTTTAGATAGGTTTAGGTCATCGTATTAACCTTATCTTTTAGATTTGACTATTAATTAAATAGTTTGACATTTACCATGTCTCTCCAAATTTTTATGTTATATTGTTAATTAACATACTATAAACATCCAAACGAACCCCAAGTGGTTCATTAGTAATTTATAAAACCTTATATAATCCTTTTTTCTAATCCTTTGAATTTCAGGAATATTATATCAATAAATAATATAGTATTTTTTATACAAACAAAATTATGTCAATTTTGAGACTATTTTGTATTTGATTTTTGTGAAAATCATAACAGGATGATTAATTCAAAATAAATTTATTTAATGAACTCTAACATGTCATATTAACCTGAAAAATTATTGGAATTAATCAAAAGTCTCAAATTAATTTTATTTGGATATTTAAAATATAAATTATTTTAATATTTAATTAATAAGGTATTTACGGCATCATCATTGTGTCATAAATAAATTAAATTATATAATGTATAATAAATAAAAATAAAGTAAAGTTATGTTGGAAATTTTTTTAGATTTATCATTAATATTTATAGTTGAATTTATATTGTAGTTAAACCTATATTAAAAATTATTTATTTATTAATCTTTGAATTTATCTATTTTAATTATTCTTTAAATAAAATAAAAATAAATGTCCGAATCTAATACATATAGACTAAATAGGGTTATATTTTATTACTAAGGGTGTTTATGGTTTAATTTCACTTATCCAATAGAATTAGGAAATGTGTTAGGGTAATTATGAAAATAAATTTACCCTTAATTACGGGATTTACTTTTAACCGTGGTAAATAAAAGTCAAATGTTACTATTCACCAAAAATTACTTTCATATTATTGAACAAAATTTTATTACTAATATCAATTGTGTTTCTTAGATTTTAGAAATTCAACTCACAAATGAGGAAAAATAATGTTTTATGAATAATTTCAAATGCTCTTAAGAGGTGGGAAAAAGACGGTAAAAAGCTCAATAATCTTTTTATATATCTAAACATATTACAAAATGACTCCAATGAATTAAATTGAACTTATATAGGTATTATGTATATATTTTTACCTAAAATAAATTTAAATAAAATAAATTATTATTTAAATAAAAAAATCGGTTTTAGCCAATAATAATGTGGTTTTCACTATTCATAAAAAAATGAATGTTTTTAGAAAAATACAAATTATCACCCTAAGCTAATTTCGACATTTTGAATTCAAAAATAATGTCCATTTTGAAAATTTAAATATATAAAATTTCATAAATTCCTTATAACTATTAATAATGGAAAGTTTGATTGGTCTTAATGTGTTAGAATCTTAACGTTTCATACAACGCAAGCTATTGCATTATTCAAAGGGAAACATACAATAGATGGTTGGGGGGTTACATGAGTCAATAAACATATTACTTTACAATAATGAATGAAATGTACAAAGGTCACCTGAGATAACACTAACATGGAGTTGATGTATGAAAACATGGATTCAGAGGAGAAACTAAGTGTCATGTTTGATGAAGTGTGACATAAAAAATGAATAGAAGAATGTTAACAATAAGAAAACCTTAATCTTGGGATAGGTTCAACAGTCTTTGATTCCCTAGTATGAAAAAATAACATATTTTTTTATGGTCCCTTTCATAAATTTGATAATTTTTTTTATGATATTTAATACAAAATTAAGGAAATATACATACTATTCATGTACAGTTTCATCAATTATTAATTATTAACCAAAAACTCATATTTTCTCCAAACAATGAGTATTCATGATGACATGGTCACACCTAAAGTTCTATAATGAACATCTAAAGAATAACATAATCTAAACAATATGTACTATATATTTCCCATATCATAAAACATTAATGAAAAACAAAAGGGTTAGTACAATATCAGATAATTCTGAAAAGGATAATGTTTTATAAAATGATATACTACACTTAATCTTTGAAATTGAACAAACAATACCCAAAGTTAAAAAACACCATTAAATAAAAAATTGTCCTTTAAATCATTATATATAATCCAAAATAAGATTGAATACAAATACATAGAATAATTTAATCACATAATCATCCAAAAAAATATTCACATTTATCTCCAAATAACATCAGTTACTCTTAAAGTCTCATATGAAATATTAATTAACCTAATCACATATTCTCTATGATAGGATAATCATTTACAAAAAATACAAAATCTCCAAATATCGACAAGAAAAATATAAATTCTTCTAAATTAAAATTTCAACCAGTACTCCATAAATTAAATCTCTAAGTTTTTTTCAAAGGTGTACAATGTTCCCAAAAGAGAGAACATCTTCTAAAACAACCATTATCACTTAATCACTAGATCATATTCCTATACTAAGGATATCAATTTGATAAAACATAAGATCCATATTTAACATATTTTTGATCAATAAAATCTTATAACTAAAAAAATAAGTATTACTAACCAGATGATTCATATAGTCTAGAAGTAGGTGATAAATATCTATTGCAGTTTGGTTGTGGGTTCGATTATTGTTCCCTTTCCAGATGCGACAAGTTGTCAATCATCATCTTTTTTGTCCCTTTTTATATAATTCAATAAAACCCTAACATGATTTAACCTCAATGGTTTTCCTGTATCTCTCATTTTAAATCCAACTCATAATAACCTCAATATCATAATTCATGATGTCTTATTGACACTTTTTTCCCTCCATAAAATAACATTATTCCCAAAAAAAATTACAGCGTACCTTGATCATGGTCTAAACCTATTTTCATCATCATTTTGTTCATATATATAGATGGTCGATGAATTTCCATAATGATTTAGAGATCCTTCAAAATAATATTCTTCCTTAATCAAAGTAAACCTCCTACAACTTGGATCATATGGGTGTTCATATAAAATAGTTTTGGAAAAATAATCTTGTATGACATATAATTTCAAAACATCTGATAGAACTAGTTTTCTTTAAAATTGTCGGACTGATATTAAGTTAAAACATTTAATCAATATTCCTTTTAAGATACCATAACTCTTATAAGAAAGACTATAATTTAAAAGAAAATATAAATAGTTTGTGCACAGGTCTCCTACTTCTGTAAATTTTTCTAAATATTTATATGCTTCGAAATATTTTGATATGGAAAAATAATTGAAATTTCCTAGATAAAATTTAACTTTTCCTGAATATATTATAACAATGAGATTATATGATTTGATTAAATACAACCCATAATCCAAGATTGTATCGAGGTATATCAGAGGTGTTTGATATCTCAAACAATTTCATGCAAGTGAGTTGTATGTTATATAATCTTTCAGAGTCATCTGGACATGAAATTGCTATAATTATATTAATAAAGTCATCAGGAAGAGACAGTACTGTCCTTTGATATCCTCCTTCTTCCATTTTTATTAGGCTTCCATTGATCTAAAAAAGTTACAACATAAAGATTTAACATAATAAGTAGACATAAATACAAACCAAGTGTCTAAGAAAATCTCATAATACCTAATGTTGACAAAAC
Source organism: Viscum album (assembly GCA_963277665.1). Taxonomy (NCBI): domain Eukaryota; kingdom Viridiplantae; phylum Streptophyta; class Magnoliopsida; order Santalales; family Viscaceae; genus Viscum; species Viscum album. The sequence continues at coordinate 2,099,521,424 of OY728140.1, read as the reverse complement.
CATCCTTCGATACTAGGAATAAGGCCAAAACCATAGACATTACATAATATTGAATTATGTTAATAATTCACATTGAGTATCTTTTCAGGTTTAGTGTTTTAGAAAATTAAACTTCAACTATTACATTACATCATGAAAATAAAAATTTAGACACTTCAACTCCTGTAATATTATTGAAATTAATAAATCTCCATAAATAATACAGGAGTTATTTTCTTGATATAAATATTCTTGAATTCTTAATTTCCTTTATCCTTCATTTACCATATTAAAAAAATATTAAAAACATAGGATGTGAATAAAAATATCAGTAAGGTTTATAAAATAATGAATTAAGTAATTAGTCCATCAATACATACACAACATAACCGCTTTAACATACCTCATGAAAGCAATTATTTATTAATAACACATAAAAATCATAAATCATAAAGGTAACTTGTGGCAGCAATAACAAACAGAGGTTGTTTCTTTAAAATATACATAGGGATTTATGTTTCGAATACCCATCAGGATATATTTTCTAAATATATTAGAAGAAATATTAACATTTACCTTTGTCATATTACCCAAGGAATTGGAGTGCTATCTCGAGCTCATCCACCCTGGGATTACCACCGAACCACTAGTATACTAAATAATTCCCAAGAAACATATCATATTCATAACATATAAACAAACATAAAGGAAATATAAAATTTCTATATTTAAATCGAAAAATATAATTTAAATATATTGACATAACCAATACATTTTCAAAACCATTTTCAATACCAAAATGTGTAAAAGATTATATTGTATTTATTTCCCTTTTAATCACATTATGATATTTTAAAGAAGCCAAATATAAAATAACACTCACAGCGGCGGAAAGGTCATTGTCACCATGTATGTTGAAAAGAAACTTTCTATTGGTCATTTAGTAAAAAACAACATAGAAAAATATTCTATTTCAATTAAATTAAAAGTAAATTGGGGTTATACATAGTAGAAAATAATGTCGTGTATAAATAAAAATATGCTTTAATGAAAGGTGATTGAGAAGAACTCCCATAGAAAGATAATTTTAAAAATTATATATATTGATTACGTATATTCACTATAATAAAACATAAATAAAGTATAAATACATGATAAGATATAATATTTCATTTCTCACATAATCAATGAATTGAAAAAACAATAAATATAAGATCAACCCAAATAATTAAAATCGGGTTAAGAATATTTTTTACCTCATGTCCAACTTGCCTCGTTCTTTATTTAATCTCTTGAATAATAAACTAAAGATAATTTCAACTTTCTTCAGAACCTTTTTGAAGTTTATTTTTCCTTTCATATCACTTATTAACATGTAATAAACATTATATAATCAACTATGTTAATAATAGTTTTTTTGTTATTTGGTACCTAAGTCAAAAATGAACTTCTTATAATTACAAGTTATCCATGTGGTCAAAAGTAAATTATCGCTAGAATGATATTAATTATTTAAATATAATAAATTTATATATATCCAGTATATATGTGTATTTATAATAGTACATGACATTTGGATATAAGAAATCAAATGCACCATTCATGAAAACAATATTCCATATGTACGCATGAACGCTACAATCATTTCAATTTCATATTTAATGTAATGAAAACATAACTATACATGGGTATATTATAATTATAGAATAATATCATATATAAATTCATTAAATCCATATTTTATACATTTTATGTATGACATGAATGAGTCATATCACTTTAGGGGTGGTAGTCCGCACTTCCTCAAATGAAATTATTGTATTTATCAATTATGGAAACCATAAAGGGATGATATAAATGAAAAATACATAAGCATAGAAAAAATATAAATATGATATATATCAAATATAAATATCGTTCCAAAAATATTTCCACCATGAGAGGAAGTATGAGATAACTAAAAAATAATCGTTTCATGAGGTAGTAGTTCGGTGTCTATAAAGACAATATGTTTGTATCCGTTGGATAGAGGTGTCTGCATGTGTGGTTAGAATAATCCTCATAAAAACATCCTAGTATGTTTAATATAATGGTGATGATATAAAATAATGGAATAATGTTAGTTTATGGAGTTATAGAATGAATAATAATGAATAGAACTTGAGAGAAGATATTGCCTTTAAATCGGGTTACTCCCTTTCATTTGAAAAAAAGGATTTCTTGAAGTTCTTTATGCTTAAGGTAAGAATTCTAGGGGGACGAGAGGGATGTTGTTATCTTCATAGAGAATATTTTGGATGAGCCAAGGGGCATGATAAGTGTTTGAAATGGGTTAGACGTGGTTTTGTTTTTATAAGAAGGGGAGGGGCTCTTTAGGATAGTTTGAAAGTACTATTGTTTTATAAATTGATTTTTTTTAATGTATCTCCCATTACATAGTTAATAGTCTTATTTTTTTTTTGATTAAATTATTAAATGAAGATGCGAACCCATCCTTTTTAAAAAAATTAACTTTTACCATGTCCTCTTATATATTTATACTATATGGTTCATATAATTATTATAAAATTCCAAGAGACCCAAAATGGATCATTAATGAAAATTTAAACAACATATATGTAATTTGGCCGAAAATTAGATTTTTAGGACTATATAATCACTAAATAAAATATTGATTGATTTTAAAAAATATTTTATGTCTTTTATAATACTATTAATATAATGGTATCTTTTTAAAAATATAAATAAACTTGATTCATTCGAAAACACTACATTTATTAAAATACCACAAGTCATAAAAATATATAAAATTCGTGGATAGAATAAAAAGTTTCAAAATAAATTTATTTAAATATTTATAATATCATTTATTTTAATCCTTTTTTAATTAAAAAAATACTACATCACCATTGAGTTATAATTAAATTTATTTATTTAATTTATAAAATTTATAAATAAAATAATATGTTTTATGAAATATTTTAATCATTCAAAATATTATTTATAGTCGAATAGATCACTTATATAACCCTGTATAATTTTTTTGGTAAAATGATTCATGTTAATGTTATTTTTTTACATTACATGAAATTAAATAATATAGAGGGTCATTATCACTCTCAAGTGGCTCCATGGGTATAAAAACCGGGTTCTTTTCATGAGGTAGAAGTTTCTTCTTTTCCTTTTTCCTCAAGTGTTTTTTAGAAAATAATGAAAATATGGGAAAATCCCAATTTTTTTGTGAGTACATGCAGTGTACTTTTTCACAAACCGTGTACTTTTGCTGTGTGTGTTGAGTACATAGGGAATTTTGGCCTGTCAGTAATAAATGGTGAAAAAAACGACTACACGTCGTGTACTGGTGTTAGACGCCTTGTAATCAGTCGACATGTGAACAGTAAGGCAGCGGAGGCCGCTTCCAGCTGAGCGACAGTACAGACCGTGTATTCCAGAATACACGTCGTTTACTGATGTCGACAAATGAACAGTTTCATGGTGAAAATAAGCTTCTAGAGGAATAGTTTAAAAAATAAGAAAGTAAAGGTCATGTACTTGAGAGTACACACCGTGTTATTTTTTTTTCACTTAAAATGTGTAGTAGCCTTTTCTTTGAATAGAGGAAGCTTAGAACGCTGGAGAAGACAGGGAGAGGAGGTCGGTTCTTGGGAAATGTGCTTGATTTCATGTGACCAACAGGGTTCGGGGCACCTGTTGAGTGGCTCTCGGATCTGGGACGTTACAAAGTGGTATCAGAGGAGAACTTTTCATTGCCTTATTGTTTGGAGCCTTATTCAGGGATAGTACGTTCATGGTAGTCGATAATAATCAATGCACATGAGTAGCTATAACATGTACATGGAAAATCCATTCTGCCATGTTTATTGAAATTTTACTGATTTTGCAATTTTGATGGTTGATTTGATTTTCACTCTTGGGTGTCACACTTGTGATTGTGCTTGTTATACGTCTTACATGGGTTCTATTTGGTTTCAACCCAATGATATCAGGGTATTCCATTTCATGCATCATTTAGGGACATGATAGAATCACATTCAATGAATAGTTTCCATGCCATGTAGGTGCATTAGAAATTTCATGTTGTTGTGATAGATGTACTTCTACAAAAACATGTTGTTGTGATAACTTATTTGATAAATGCCTTATATTTTTAGGGTATTTTGGTGTGATGTTTTCATAGAATGAATGAAAAACATTGGTTATTGAGGAGTATGGGCCCGCAATGACCGGAATTTGTTGGATCATTGATGAGTTTACTTCATTATAACATGTATAATATTCCATGATTTTATTCACGAGGGGTATGGGCCCTGACAGATCGGATTTTGGAACTTATGTTTTTGTTCTATGTTTTTCTGGGTTCCGGAGTATTTTCTGAGGTTTTTTGTCGGGAAAACCCAGTATACACGCCATGTAGTTCAATACACACATGTCTTGTGTTCATATTCTTGGGAAGATTCAAAAACATTTTAAGTACACTCCTTGTATCCTAAGTACACGCCGTGTAGTCTCTTCTCGTGTCATAAGTCTTGTGGGTAGGGACATGGGGTAGGGAATGGATTTTGGGAACACGTCGTGTACCGGCTGTACATGCCGTGTAGGGTCGATCCGGTGTCTTCCCTTGTAACTAATAACTCAGAATAGGAAACCTTAAGACATACACGTCGTGTCGACCAAGAGCATGTCGTGTAGTCTGACCCATGTACCTGGCCGTGCCACTAACAACACGGGTTGGTGTTACCTTTCTTTGTACATGTTGTGTGCCTATGGGACATGCTGTGTAGTATCATCCATGTAGCCGGCTATGTAGCGAGCAACACAGGTCGGTCTGGGGCCTATTTAAATATGTTGAGTCTTTTTGGAACATGTCATGTAGTGTCACATTGGTTCACATGTCGTGTCACGAACAACATAGGCCGGTGAAAGCTCGTCGAGTACATGTTGTGTACCTGTGGGACACACGGTGCAGTTTTTTTTGAGGAGAGTCGTGTGTCCTAGCCATGTTGTAGGACATGGGCTGGGAATAAGTATTCCAGTATACACCATTTGTTAGGACAACACGCCGTGTGGATGGGGTGATACACAACCAATTCTTGAAGAATTACACACCCATGTGGATGGCATGTAAGAACACATCGTGTACTATTTATACAACCTGTGTAGTCTTGTTTTTTAAATCTTGAATGATTTCTTTCTCCGGTTCCCATCTTAGTCTCATCATTTTCAGTCGTTGGTAATCTTGATCTAAGGAATGTGTTTGACCTTGTAGAGACATTCCACCAAGACGACCACCAGTTGTTCTCCAAGAGAGAGTCAATGATTATACTCCAGAGATGGTGGCCCATGGGCTACCAGTGAATTCTTTAGTAGTTCCAGATAGAGAGCAAGTCATTATACTGGACACAAGCACAGAGGCACAGTTCCATGAATGTGTAATGTGGTTTATACAGACCTTTCTGGGAGAATAGTATGCTGCCACATCTATGGCAGAGCTGACGTGCATCTTCCAGTAGCAGTATCCGCCTACGTTTTCAGGGGACGGAAGACCAAAGGATGTGGAGTCATGGCTAGATTTGATGAAGATGATATTAGAACAACTGAAGATGCTTCCTGGGAGGAGGTTTGTGCTCGATACATATATGTTGTGTGATTCTACCAAGAGGTGGTGGGATGTTACCACCCATTCTAAGAATCACCGAGACATGGCGTGGGAATATTTCCGGGAAGCCGTCTATGACTTCTTCTTCCCAGAGATGCTGAGGTAAGGTCGATCTCGAGATTTCATGAATCTGCATCATGGCTCCATGTTAGTGATGGATTATTCTTCCTTCTTCACTGAGCTTCAACGTTTTCCACCTATTCTGGTGGGTAATGAGAATTTGAGGGCTAGATGCTTTGAGGATGGTCTTCGATATGACTTCCGAGAACTGGTGAATGTTTTCAGGTTTCCCATAGTGCTTGTTATTGTGAAACAGGCAATGATTTCTGAGCAAAACCTGCATGATGCTAGTGGTGTGGGTGAGGGTGGTTGGACACCATTTTCTTGTACTATTTCAAACAGTAAGAGGAAGAGGCAAATGTACTTATCTCACGGTGGTTGTACTAGATAGAATAATACTTAAGGTGGTTGGTCCATGTGTTACCAGTGTGGTAGAGAGGGGAACAAGAGACCTCAGTGTCCACGTGACCTAGTGAAGTGTCGAGCATGTGGCAGGATGGGTCATCTCCAGCATTTTTGTAGGGTGTTTCCAAAAGTGCCAAGTGAGAGGGATTCTATGAAGACTCTGTGTGTGTGGGTAGGACCAACAGCTTCTTACCAGTCTGTAAACTGGAATACATCCGGGCGGGCAGGTAGAGATAGTGGGCATGGTCGTGGAAGCCAGACACTAGGCTCTAAGAGGCAATAGGGAGGGTCAGCTCAGGGTAGCTAGGCTGTGTCGTAGGGTCACGACACTTTTCAAGCATATGTAGTGCAACAGACCCAACAATAGCAGGTTCTCAGACCTTCTACTGTCAGAGGTATTATTCTAGTAGCATCTATTTTGTCTCCTTTACTTTTTGATACGGGTGCTACACATAGTTTTATAACAATGCCCGTTCTGGAGATCCTTGGGCTCGGTGTTTCTTCTTCTTCTGGTGTGATGGAGGTATACGCTCTGTTGGGGACTAGAAGGATAGTTGTAAATCAGTTTATAGAGTTCCCCTTAAAGGTTGATGGGTGTCACTTTATATAGGACCGCTATGTCATAATGATGATGACATATGATGTCATTATCTGGATGGAATGGTTCCTACCCTTTTGAGACTTTGTGGATTTCTATCCTCGCTGGTTGAGTTTTACATCACTAGAGGATAAAGAGTTTCTATACAAGGGAAAATGGGATATCCAGTCGAGCTAAGCAGGACCCACGAATCATGGGTGAGGTGGTGTGATATCCCAGATTACGAGTTTATATCTGCATGATCAGGGAACTTTTCAGTAGGATTTCCCTCTAGTGGTAGATCATTTCAGGGATGTCTTCCTGAGAAGATTTTATGATCTACCTCTAGAGCGTGAGGTGTATTTCTCGATTGAGCTTTTACCAGGAGCATCATCGGTGTCCATTCCACCTTATAAGATGGCTATACTAGAGTTGCATGAGCTCAATAGATAGTTTGTGGAGTTTCATGAAAATGGTTTTATCCGACCAAGTACTTCTCCTTGTGGTTCTCCAGTCCTTTTTGTGAAGAAGGTGGATGGTACCCTCAGACTCTGTGTGGACTATCGGAAACTGAACCAGCAGAAGGTTAAGAACCAATATCCCTTACTGAGGATTCATGATTTTTTTGACCGACTTCGATGTGTACGATTGTTTTCAAAGATTGACTTGGGATCCGAATATCATCAGTTACGCATTAGGCCATCAGACATACAACATTAATCTTTTTTGGAGAAAATACGGTCAATATAATTAATTGGTTATGCCATTCAGACTCATGAATTCACCAGTAGTTTTCATGTATTTTCTGAATCTTGTGTTCCATACTTATCTTGATTCTTTTTCTGTAGTCTTCATGGATGATATCTTCGTTTAATCTCAAACTCTACACAACCATGCTACCCATCTTGAGATCATATTGAGTACACTAATAGAGGATTATCTATATGATATTGTCTCAAATTTCCACTTTTGGGTGGACTAGATTCACTTCCTGGGTCATATTATCTCAGAGGCAGGAGTTATAGTAGAACCTGAGAAGGTGAGAACAGTAGTTTTCTAAGAGAAACCTAAGAATTTTTTTGAGATATGGAGTTTCATGGGGTTGGCTAGTTACTACAATCATTTTATAAAGGACTTCGCCAGCTTAGAAGTGTCATTGACAGGTTTGACTGAGAGGGGTGTGAAGTTCATTTGGTCACAAGCTTGTGAGACAACCTTTCTGGAGTTGAAGGGTAGGTTGACATCAACACCAGTCCTGATCCTTCCAGAGCAGGGGAAGAGCTATAAAATTTACTCCGATGCATCATGGATTGGGATGGGAGAAATGTTGATGCATGGTGATCGAGTTGTTGCATATGTGTCTCGATAGTTGAGGCCACATGAGAGGAATTACCCGACGCATGACCTCTAGTTGGATACAGTTTTTCATGATTTGCACGATTGAAGACATTATCTTTTGGGTGAGAATTTTTTGGTTTTCACTAGAAAAAAAAGCCTCAAATACATCTTTACTCAGCTTGACATGAACCTGAGACAGTGAAGGTGGTTTTAATACCTTCAGTCCTTTGACTTTGAGCATACCTATACACCAGGTAAGGGTAACACAGTTGCTGATGCACTGAGCAGAAAGACACAGATACAGGCAGTCTATGAGGCCAGTGGTGAGTGGATGCTTATGGATTTTTTCTCTGATATGCATTTGGAGGTGCACGATAGTCAGGGGAAAATATATCTTTCATCCTTAGTTGTGACTTCTACCCTCTTGTATAGAATGAGGATGAGACAGCTACCGGTATCAGAAGGCCTAGTTCTACAAGAGTCGGTGGCTAGTGAGGACCATACACCTTGGTCTACGATAGGTGATGATGAGATATTGTGTTTCCATGGATGAGTGTGGTCTCCAGGGGATATACACGAGGAGTTGATGTAAGAGTTTCATGCTTCACCTTGCTCAGTTCATCCCAGAGTTACCAAAATGTAACTTGACTAGAGACGTCAATATTGGTGGCTGGGAATGAAAGGAGAAGTTTTTGGTTTTGTTACAAGATATTATACTTATCAAGAGGTGAAGGAAGAGCATCAGAGGAAAGCTAGACTGTAATGACAGTTACCCATTCCGGAGTGGAAATGGGATGATGTTGTGATGGACTTCGTGACTGGGTTGTTGAGGTCACCTCGAGGAAGTGATGTCATGTGGGTTGTTGTAGACAGACTTAGGAAGGTAGATCACTTTTTTCTGATCAAGGAGACCTTTGATGTTGATGAGATAAGAAAATTTATATCTGTGAGGTCGTACGTCTTCATGGGGTCCCCTACTCTATCATTTCAGATACGGACACCCACTTCATGTCTCGTTTCTGGAAGAGTTTTCAGAGGGATCTAGGTACATAGGTGCTTCTGAGCATAGCTTACCACCCTCATACTACTATCCAGTCAGAGTGTACGATACAGGTGCTTGAGGAAATGCTACGTGCATGTGTACAGGACTTTGGGGGATCTTGGAAAAAGCACATACCCCTGGTAGAGTTTTCCGATAATATTATTTTTCAAGATACTATTGAGATAGAACCATATGAGGCATTATATGGTAGTCCATTCTGATCATCCTTGTGCTTGTTGGAGGCAGGTGAGACATCATTGCTGGGACCACGTCTTGGGCATGAGACTTTTGAGTAGGTATAGTTGATTCAGAAGTGTATGGCTACTAGATAGTCTCGTCAGAAATCTCATGATGATCACCGCAGATGACCATTGAAGTTTGTTGTCAGGGATCAGGTTTTGTTGTGTGTTGCATATAGTTTGGTACACAGCCGGATCAAGAGATAGGGTAATCTTTCACCGACGTATGTGGGTCCATTTGAGATTCTAGAGAGAGTCGGGCCAGTTGCTTATCGGTTGTTGTTACCAAAGAGGTACTTCTCCATGCACGACGTCTTCCATGTATCTGAGCTGCGCCGTTATCACTCAGACTCATCCAATGATTTTCATCCCGAGTAGGTTGAGCTTCAAGTCGATGCATCCTTTGAGGAGCATCAGATTCGTATTATTTATTGAAGCACAAAGGTTATCTGAGGTCGGTCTGGTCCTCTCGTTCTGGTGCAATGGCAGCATGGCCGAGTGCAGGATGAATCCTGGGAGTGGGAGACCGATGTACGTGCTCAGTGTCCAGAGTTGTTCACAGCTTTATCTTCGCCACCCTTGGAAGCCAATTAGGGGATGAATTGGTTTATGGGGGGGATTTTTGTAAGTACCTTGTTCTTTTATTGAGGTACAGGTTTATTTGTTTCCTTTTTTCCTTAAGTGTTTTTGAGAAAATATGGAAAATGGGGAAAATCCCAATTTTTTTGTTAGTACATACTGTGTACTTTTCCACATGTCATGTACTTTTTCATGTGGGATGAGTATACCGGGCGTCTAGGCCTGTCGGCAATAAAGGGAGTAAAAACCGACTACACGCCATTCACTAGTTTTACACGCCGTGTAATCAGTCGGAGGGTGAATAGTTAGGCTGTAGAGGCAGCTTCCAGCTAAGTGACAATACACGCTGTTTATTCAGGAATACATGTTGTGTACTCATGTCGAGATATTAATAATGCCATGGTGGAAAGAAGCTCCTATATGATCAGTTTAAAAAATGTACAGTATAAACCATGTACTTGATAGTACATTCCATGTAGTTTGTTTTTTTATTAAAATGGGAAGTAGCCTCCTCTTTGAACAGAGGAAGCTTAGAATGCTAGAGGAGATGTAGAGAGGTGGCTAGATCTTGGTAGAGGCTCCGACCGAACCCCAGGAATCGAATTCTTCTGCAGTCAATCTTGTTCGAACCGCGCAGGTAAGAGCTTCCTTCTCCTTGAGCCATTCTTACCAATTCTTTCTTGAGGGGTTGTTATTTGAGGTTGAGTTTGTAGTGGTTTATCTCAGATCTATGCCTTTATCTTGTGTTTCGGGAGGTGAAGTCTATTTATATAGATTAGTGGATATCGAGGTCGGTGGTCTGGTGTTTATTTCCAATGGTCCAGTAGAATTTGATTACCATTGTGCTACGAACCCATGTTTGGGGTTTCTTATGGTTGTGGCCTTTGTTGAATGTTATCTAGAATTGTTTAGATAAACTATTGATGAGTTAAAACTACAGTTTGGATCAATGCTTGGATCCAGGACCACCCTAGGGGGTGTGTTCCTTTGTTTAGACATTTGTACAGGATACTTGTGGGTATACCAGGATTTTTAGCATGCCTTGTATTTTCTTGAGAGTAATTGTATATAATTTCTTTATAATATATTGGGCTCGGCCTGGTTACTTTTATATACTGAGGGAAATGTTTATTTCGACTGTGGGAATCTCTTCTGATGCCCGTGGGCAGTAGATTATGTGCCTGCGAGCGATACCTCTTACAATTATTGGAAATATCGTTATGCTTATGGGCATACACCGGTGGGTTTTGATTCTGATTACATGTGGGTAAGGATTGTATGTCCAAGGATAGTATTATCATGAATATTCACTGTGGTGATTATCATATGTTATACCAACCATGATAAAGCACATGATTGGCATGATTGAATGAATATTAAAAATGGAAAAATAACTTGTAGAGTTGGTTACTTTTTAGTAATTCTTATTTTATTGCATTTACTATTTCACACTACTACTGCACAATTTCACCAAAAGTTGGGAACATGAATTTTGTGGGTGGCTACTTGGATTTATTCCTTATACATTTTCTAGGAAATGACTTTGGCTCAAAAATATAACGTTTCTGCAGGTTTCGACAGAGGAAAGGGTCCCTATACAGGTACAAGATTTTAGTAGAAGAGTAGGAGAGCATGGGACTGATCTTAGGCATGCGATGAAGCTGTGTTCTTTTTTACTCTGATTTGTTTTCTTTGGTTGTATGATTTCCTTTGAGTTGTATTGTATTTTATTATACTGTATATTATTCTGTTTTTTTTCATGGAGTTAGTGACATGCTGCATCTTTATATATATTACTGATGGTTCTCTTTACTTCAGGTGTCCATTTCAGTTGTATATTGTTTACTGCATCCACTATTGTATGTTATTTACGTTTTTCGTTGTGCTACACTTTGAAAAATGAGGGCATAGTTTCCCCACTATCTGACTCGAGCCCTCACTGCTAGTCGACAGCCTCTGGCATTTGGGGAAATGCGCTTGAGGTAATGTGATCAACTGGGTTCGGGGAACCCGTTGAGTGGCTCTCAGATCCAGGATGTTACAATGGGTTCCTCAAATCTACCCATAGATGACCATGTATGGAAATATCTCATTAAATAGAGATACGACAAATGTAAGGGTAATTTAATATTATTATAATATTATTTTTTACTCTTATTTAACATATTTATCCTTTAACCAATCTTAAATAAAATAATTACTGAAGTAAATTTTCATTATTTATAAAAATAAAAGATACCAATTAACCCAATTTTCACCCCCCATATTTGAAATATTGAATACATTTTTCCAATTTTAAAATGCATAAGTGGCATAAATTAATATAAAATTAATTCTCATTGTCAAACCAAAAGTGTGTTTTTATGAAATAATACCTATCAAATGATTGACCTTTCTTTAATCCAATTTAAGAGTGAAATTTCATCAATGACAAGAAATGTATTAAATGGTAAAAATGTAATCCAATTAAACTATTAAAACAATTAAAATAACAATATATATAATTCAAAAAATTACTTGAAAACACAGTTTTTAATTAAAATGTACTATTTTTCAATATTCATAAAAAATGAACGAAAAAAAAAATTACCCAATGTAAATTTTGATTTCCCACATATAGAGAATAAGTTTATATTGTCAAATGGATGATATATAAGTAATAAAAACTATATTTAAAATGGGTTCACCATAAAAAGGTAGTAAAACAACCTTTTAAAAACATTAGATTTGGAATGCTTAAAATTGGATTCATTCTCATTTTAAGACTCAAAATTTTATTGGATAAATGTTAATATATTTAACAAACATGTGTAATCATATTTTACTTAGTTAAATTCATTCTAGATAATATAATGACTAGGCATTAACCACCATTTAAAATAATATTTTATTATTATTTTTCAGTTTAACTTAGATTTGTGTGCAATATGAGATTTCAGAGTAACCCATTGTTGTGTGTCGGGTACACCATTGATCATAGCATCCACATTAAAGTAAAATTATTATTGAATTCAAAATATTAATAAATATGAAAATTTCATATTAATTATTTAACTAGGATATTAATCAAAACACCATCTATACAAGCTTCATCTCCATGTTGGAAAAACAATAATGGAATTTCTCAAGTATCTTAGACCAGTTCATAACACACCGAAGCTATCATTGAATGGTCACATGTTTCTCAGAAACCATTTCATAGTGAACCTATTTGTGGAGAATGAAATTCAAATCTGAGTATTAGTAAGAGCGTTTAATAGTAAAACACTTATAATATATCTCCCTTCTATGTCAGCAGTAGCCAATCCTTACCTAATATAGTGTCCTCATGGTGTTGCGTAACATGCTCATAATTCCATATATCCCCAAATTCAACTGTATCATACAACATCAGATAGTCACAACAATTCTACTTTAATATGAATAGTTCTAGGAATCAAGGCTTACTTTAACGCATCCAAAGGAAAACATCATGGATACAACATACCCCCACCCTATACCCAATTACTTCATTATCATCGTTACAAAAGTATGAAATCCACCTTTATGGGATAAATATGTCATGATCGTCCACCTATCTCAAATATGACTAATAATTACCATGTCATTATAATATACATAAATGGTTCGGGTATAAGAAGATATAACATAATATATCTCCCTAATTATATAACACCAACCTAATAACATATTTTAGAAATATAACATTGAAAAACTATAATAATAATAGTCATGGAATCACAAGGGGTTTCATGGGCTAAACAAACACCCACATGTGGTCATAATCAAACTATGCATTCAGGAGTCCAACACTTCAATAAACTACTGTAACATGATTATATAACATACCACGTGGGATGGATCTTTTTACCTCATGGATATCTATTTCAACATTGAGGATTAACAAAATCACGAGCAAAACCATGATCAAACCAAGATGGAAGACACTCCCCGTCTAATGACTACACACACCGTCATCATTCACATATTATTTAAAATAATTTCTATTTTGATAATTGAAATTATTAATTTAAATATAATAAAATCTAATCGCTCATATGAAAAAATAGTTTTGAAATTCTACATATTGAGAATATCTCATATTATCCAATGACACATCCATATAATCAATAGCGATGATAATATTGAATAATGAAAATTAAAAAACTATAATAAAATATAAAAATTAAATTAAATAGAAATTAATGAGACAGACAGAGGTGTTGGAGAGGATGGTTTTGTGAGGGAGATAATGATTTTCTCCAATATACAGAATGCCTCTCCATTATACCATTTACTAATTTTATCATTTTATTTCAATAGTTTTTCAAATTTTATTACATTTTAAAAGTTTTTATTCTTTTTTTGTTTCAGGTTAACTTCATATGCTACACCATATAAACTCTTACACATTTTTTTCTTCTTAAATCACCATTTAAATTTTTCTAATTATTTACTAAATATATATAGTAATGTTTATAAACATGTATACATATACACCATAGATATATAAATACACCAACACACACATGCACACACACACACACATATAAATACCCTAAATAAATAAATTATATATATAATACCATATATACACCACAAAATTTATTTTCATATTTATTTATCTTATTTATATAATGCATTTAATTTCACATACAAATAATATTATATTCCAAAAATAATAGTAATAATACTAAAACAAAAAACTATTTTTTATTAATTATCTCCAACAAATTCCGAAATAAAATTTTTAAGAAAAAAAATCATTTGAAACTAATTCAAGTAAATATATTAAAATTAACCCTAATACATTGGATATTAAAAACATAATTTAGAACACAATATTTAAACTACGATTCAACTGAAAATTTAATGTTTAGTATTTTAATTATCCTCATTAATGTGTTAAATACTAAAACATATTGAAACTATTTGAATCCCAGGATTTTAGATTCAATGGTGTGTGATAGTTGAGATAACCCATTCTAAAAAAGATAACATATTATATAAAATAAATTTCATTATTTAAATTCATAATATTAATATAATTAATTTATAAAAATTTTTGCGTGCGATGTGACAAAAATATCATCATCCATAGAAGTTATATCCCTTCTAGGGTAAACCACACATTATAGACATGAAAATGGTCTCATATTTCACATACGACATTATTATTAGATATAATTAATTTATGGAAATATATAATGTGAATAATATAATATATTTCATATATTTATTCCCTATGCAGTGAGTTTATACAAGCCTGAGAATCTCATACTCTCTTAGTACCTAAATCTATAAATTTTTTCATAGAATATTACAATATGTTAATAGAGTTTCCACCACTATATAAATATTTTAAAACATTTATTAAGTGATTTTTATTGAAAAAATACACAAAAAATACTTATGGAGGCTTTAATGATACATAAAAATTGAGGGCATTACAATTCATTACCTTTATTAATATATTATCCAATATAATTATCTTTATTATTCTTACTCAATCAACTCATACTATTGATTTAAGAGATTAAAATATAAGTCGCACACCTCAATAGTGGAATCTCTCAATCATAGATAATATTATGAACATTAACATACCTTGATGCATCCCTCCTAGAGTGCCACATGTTAGTGCTCCAAGATGGGGGCCACAAAAACTCAACCATATCTCCTCGAATATATGATGTTACCCAATAACATAGATATCATTGGGAGTTTCCATGGTGAGACAATTCACTCATTGATCATTATGTAGTGAAAAAATATATAAGGAATATGTATTACAAGAAGCAGACACTATATGGCAGGATCAGTAACACACCATAGGACAATTAGTCTCAATAGAAAAATAGCTGGAGAACCAATAAATAATCATTCAATATAAAAATACTATAAGAGTAAGATGAATAATAAAAACATACAAAATTAATATGCTACCCGAGTTGATGTCCAAAAGTATATTTTTAGGGAACATGGGATACGAGAATTTACCAGATTATTTTAGAATTTGGAATGTCCAAGAAGACAACTACTACTATCATCAAATGAATATGATCAGTCCTCTACTCCCATACTATATCCAAAATATATTAATCATGCATCAGATTATATCCACTTACCTTTATATATACATACAACAATGATGTTAACATGGGTACCAATGGTGGACATTGTAGGGTGTGAGATATACTTAGTAAGACCCCACTAACAATGTCTAGATCAATCCACTTCATGAAATATAAAATGAACATGGAATCATTAAAAAAAATAAAAAACATACATAAATAAACAAGTACATCAAACTAGGATCTACTTGAGTCACCCATCCAATTTAATCTACATAGGACTTAGATATGTGTTTATGAACTAAGGGTTCCAACACAAGTAAGGTGAGTGGAATAATTTTAAAATATAGAATGTCTTAATGCATCTGATTATTCTTAGTGGAAACATCCCAAAATATTTAATTT
Organism: Viscum album; assembly: GCA_963277665.1. Lineage (NCBI taxonomy): Eukaryota > Viridiplantae > Streptophyta > Magnoliopsida > Santalales > Viscaceae > Viscum > Viscum album. The sequence continues at coordinate 2,099,505,049 of OY728140.1, read as the reverse complement.
AAAATGTTTATTTCCTATTAAAAATAATTTTCTTCTATTTTAATTTAATTATCCTCTTTATGGAATATAGAGATTTACATTGAGCCTTCCTATGAAAATTCCAACTGAATTATAAATATCACTCAATGGGATCAATATATTTTCAATGATAGGGGATTCTATCCAATGAGACCCTAGAATTTGATCCCATGTTAACTCTATATATGTTGTTATTAAAAAATGAACAAGACACATTGTCCATCCCTAGTATCTCATATAAGGGCTCAGGTCTCTCTCATGGAATGGTGCAACAATCTCTCCAAACAGTCCTTCCACAAGGACTCCCCTTGGAAACTGATGTCAAATGTCTAGAGTTGAAAAAAATGAACTTTAATCCCATATCAAACATAGATGGTGTATCCACACAAAATTTTATAATGGTTCAACAAATTTTAACAATGGGAATATGAGTCCATCAAATGGGTTCTTAATTCATATCCCATTGTATAGACGAAAATATAAGGAAACATTATTATTTTTATATAAATACTATACCATTAAAAATAAATAATTTATAACATTATTTTACATGGTTCCCATGGAATTTAATTAATAAATGAACTTATGAAATAAGTTGTCGGTCCTAACACATGATTTATTTTTATATTTAATTTAATTTATAATTTCAATAAATCCATTATATGAGAAAACAACTTAAGTGGCGTTTAACAATTTAAAATTGGAGAAGAGATCCTATCAATGATAGAAAACACCCAAAGGGGTTGCTCAAGTCAAGGATATCAACATTAGAGGAAATTCTCCACTCACTATTTTCGCAAAGAGACAATAAAAAAATTCAATTAAATTTATTTAGATAATTATAGGAAATGATGGATGGGTCCATCTTATGAAACAACGATGGAAGTTATAAAATTAAATGAAACATGAGGAATGATCCTAGGAAACCTAAATTATACCTATTGTGCTTCCCTCATCCTATTCCACCCTTTAATTTAAGATATATTGACTTTTATCATAGAAACTATCAAACACCCTGAAATTGGGGAAAATGAGATTACATAAAAATTTCATAAAATAGAATAAGAGATTATTGAAATAAAATGAGGAGGATTAAATACCCTCTCTATCATTCTAATCGATTTAATTGCATAAAATTTAGATGATGGATATATAAGATACATTTATACCTAAAGGGGAAGAGGATGAATATTCATGGGAGAGGTGGGATCCCACATCTACTGGAGAAGGGAGGAGGAAGAAAGGGATATAATTTATTCTTTTTTGGGGAATAATTTTAAAATCACATTCACAGGTAGGGGAACGAGGTTTCAGTGTATGGGTGGCCAAACTGTGTACTAACCGTATGATAGGTTTTTCTCAATTGGGCATCCCAATTGGGATAGGTGCATTGTTTGGAGAACCATGTGTAGCCTATTTAAACTAGTTCTAAAACATGTGTGGGACATGTTTCTTGGTATTTCATGCTACCTATAATGGTTTTAGAGATACTTTGGGCGAGCCTTCTCCCAAATGTATAATGTCTCACAATTAGAGAAATTATGATTGCTGGGTGGCATGATTTATACTTAAAGTGAGGCCTAGTATGTTTCCTCAATTTCTAAGGATTCGGTCTATGAAAGACCCTCATACACCATTATGACTCCATTATGAATCATTATTAGTGAAAAATAATTTAATTTAAACTAATAAAAATGGTCCATACATTAGAAAAATTCCTAGATGTTTATACCTCCCATAATTAAGAATAGTTTCCATTTTACATCCCTCTAGATTGTGTTATAAAGTCTACAAAGTATAGTTTCGTCCACTACACGTGTATGTCAGCCTCCCACTGCCATGAATTCTCCGACACAAATCCTTCCAATTATATAAAATATATCACAGTAAATGACCTTTATCATATACCCTTCATGATTCAATAGATGATACATATTAGAAGCTCCTCGAAAGATGCATCTTCTAATAACACAATTTTTTCAGTCTAAAATGAATCATATGGTTTGGAATCATAATGAAAATGATATGATACATTAACGATGTAATTCATGGAATGGTACCTATCAGGTAACAACAACTGATATGCTCTACTACTACATTATCCACTACCTTGAATGGCCCATAAATTTTAGGAGATGTCATCCCCAATATTTGAATTCTATTGTGACCCCATCTGGGTAAAACACATAGAAAGACCTTATTTCCCACATTGAACTCTAGAGGTTGATGGTGACGATTGACACAATACTTCTTATTGAAATGATATATAACCATTTAAAAGTAAATTGTCTAGAAAATCCTTGAAGTCTACTAAACCAGATGAGGACCCAGTGGAACATTATCCCATGCCTTTAACCAGCACCTAGGTTAAAAATATTGATTACTATAAACTACTTCACATAGAGCTATCTGAATCATTTCCAAAATTTTTATTTGTAGAAAAACTAAACTAGAGGGATATGATTTTTCCATGAACTTATAATATCATTAATTTTGGGCCAATTCATTTCCCTTAAACTCGTATCATCCAATTGGATTGTCCATCAGTCTAAGGGTGATACTTTTTACTAAAGAGATCTTATTAACATATCAAATTTTTAATCATTTCCTAGAACTATTATTTTAATTGGGTGTCTATATCTGAAAATATAGAATGGGAAACACCATGAAGTCACTCAATATTAAAGATAAAAATAAATACCTAAACATTAATTCACAAGGACTCATGGATCATTAAAAATAGTGTACCAAATGTCAATCTTTCAATGATCACCCATAATGCATCTCTATATCAATAGATCAGGAAAATTTAACCGTGAATTCTATCATGTTGTTGTTCTGTTTAAATTCATGAATATATAGTGGCTAAGGATTTATAGAATGCTACTAGTTACCTATCATTACATTCTGACCGGTGGAGCACCATGTGATAAAACCTCAAATCCGACTCTTCATACATATCCATGAGTGCTGATGATGCATTTCTTAGTACATATTGGTAATTCCAGGGAGAACATATCAATTTGAGGCATGAGATTCACTCATAATATCTTATCATATGTTTAACAACACCCCAACATTCCCATGTATGAGAAGGATCTCATTATCAAAAAAACCCTTCCGAGATGATGTTTTTCACCTATGACACTATCCCTTCTGAAGAGGCCCTCAAAATCATATATTTTTCTCACACAGACACACTATAGAATGGGGGATATAGCTTTAAGACATAAAAAATATATGATTCATGTTCTATTCTTAATCCTCTAGGTGTGTCTCAGAAAATAGATCCATCAACTACCACTCAGTAACATCCCCACTTCTAAAGAAACTAGTTTGTGATGGACGAAAAAACACATTTCTGATGGATGAAAAAACTACAAAAAAATCATTTATCATTAATGATTTAACTAATGAAACATACTATAATCTAATGAAATTATATATGGGATAATTTAAAATTTTAGATACATATTAACATAAGTTATTTTGACTTTGGGGTTTTCTATTCAATTGTTCAAGAACTACAATAATTATAATAAGGGAATCAACAAATAATCCATGAAATGAACTCTCATAGAACAATGATATTGATATTTATAACTAATCAAAATTTACATTATTAAATTAATGAAATGGTAATAAGTAAAATATAAGTGTAAAATGATTAAAAATATGTTATTAAGGAATCTAATTTTATTATACATGAATTTATGTAAAATTTAGAAACACTTTAAAATATTATGTAAGAGAATTCTTAACCAAAATCCCATTATTTAGGTTACCCTTCTACTTCAATGATTTTTTCACACTATTATTATTGTAGAAATAACATATTATTATATATTTTTTATTATTTATGTTTACAATGAATACATATATTATATTAATTTCAATAATTATTACTACAATGATGACATATTCATAAGGGATATAAAAATCACATTTAAAGTCACTTTTAACAAAAAATGACTATTTACAAATATAAGAATGAACTGAAATCACACTATTCCTGATGAGTTATTTTTTATAAGTATTCCATTAAAACATTTCATGGTTTCATTAAAATAAATTATTTTATTTTCTGAGTGAGAGGCGTTTATTCAAAATTGGGGACTATTTCAACATATGTTTTTATAGTGGAGGATTTAGTGTCTTATGCCTTTGGTTTGTTTCATGAGAGTTTTTATGATGATGGATAGTTTCCTGATAAAAATATTTTCTGTGATTTTATTATATTTCTACCATTCATTGTGTAATGTGACATAGTTAACCAATTATGTTTCCAATAATAGATTATTAGAATATATTGCAATTTTTATTCAAAATATAACCATGATGGCTACACCATGTATACCAAAGATAAACAATTTATACAGAATCCTGATATAATAAATATAATAAAATACAACATTTTTATTTATTCATTATTGATATGGTTTTATAGGAATATTATGATTTCATAAGTTAATCTAAATAGTTTTTGGTTTATGAGTAAAAGGTTAGACTATGTGAATCATTTCTTATTCTTGAAAAATGGTTTCAATGAACTTTTTTATGTCTCGTAAAAAGATTTTGTTGTTGATATCATGTTTTAAAAAATACATAGGTATTGTGGATGGGTTAAAAAGTTAATAATTAAATTTTATTATTTTGATGATTTTAAGGAAAAAATCCTTGTTTTACTCAAATTAAAATTGTGAAAAATATATTTTGAGAATTGAATATAAAGAAACATATGAAATTATATGTTTGATGTTATGAATTTATTCTATATAAATGTAAACTTAAGATATAATTTTCAATGTATTAAGGTGAATTATAGTTGACTTACCTAAATTGTGTGAGGTTTAACATTGGTTCCTTATTTTTTATATTAAACAAAAGTTGAGATAACATTAGGGGTTAGTATAATATTAGTAGAACACCCATAAATAATTATTATTTATGGTGAATTTAAAATGATAATGATTATAAATATTTCCATGTTTTATCTAATATGTAATGACTCTTTAAAATTGATTTTCCTAGAAGAAACATGGATTCTAATGTAAGAAGTAATCGAGAGGATGATATCCATCTAAATATGAACCTTAGAATTGTGGGAATAAGAATTGATTAGTTTATTATATCAATGCATTAGTTTACATGAGATAAAAATTTGAGAAAAATATATTTGTATGATAAGATATATGAGCCTTATAAGAGTATGTTAGTGGTGAAAGATTTTATGAGGTGGAACCATACTATATTTAGTGGATCTCGTGATCTGGTGGTAGCTTAAAGGTGTAATAAAGCCATTGAAAATATTTTTGATGAAAAAGGGTGTTCAAATCAGCCAAATGTTATATTTCCCCTTTTACATTGGTAGGTGAATCCAATCAGTGGTGGTAAAAGGTCAATAATATCATGTCTAGAATGGATATTGATAATTTGGAAAGGGTGGAATTAAAAAATAGTTTATATAATAAATATTTTTCTGGGGAGACTCAACATTGGATGGAAAAACAATTAATAGAATTGATACATGAGAGAGATTCAAGGGATGTATATAAAGAAAACTTCAATCAATTGGTATGGCACATTCTGTATTTTATCTAGGTTCTTGATAGTAAAATTGATCTTTTTTCATTGTATTGAATGCACAATATCAAATTTCATTAGTCTCTCATGAATTAAAATGTTATGAAAACCATTTTAAATGTGATAAGAAGGTTGAAATATAGATTTACAATTATAATTATTTCAATGATAAATAATAGAAAAATAGGTCAAGGTGGAACAAAAAAATAATTAATGCATCAAATAATTTTTCTAGTGAGAAAATTATACTACTAGTTTGTGGGAATTGCATTAAACACACACTGGGGAATGACTTTTGATGTCCGGTAATTATTTATGATGTTGTATGTTTGGGAATCTGGATCATAATTGAAATGAAATAGATCATAGTATGGGTAAGAAGAAATCTAATATAGAGATAGAAAAAATTAATAAAATAAATGAAATGGGTCATTATGAGAAAAAGTGTCCAAAGGAGAACCTAAATGATAGTAAGCTAATAGACAATAAAATGAACAGTGTGGTAAAATACATTGAAAATAATTCAGCATATGATCGGTCATCTAATGAATAAGTATCAATAACTGGAAAGAAGATTATTGAGTGCCACATTTTTTCCCTTATTTTCTAAAATGGGTAGTTTTTCATCCTATATTGATTATTATTTAATGGGAATTGGTTGTGTTCTAATGATAAATGATCTGGTAATTTCTAATGCCTCATAACCACTGAAAATTATCAAGTTAAATAATCAGATACATGATTTAGAATTAATAGTAATGCTTCCTCACTACAATGATATAGAGATGTAATCTATATGGATAAAAGTTAAAATATAAATTGATCATAAATTTGTTATGTATATATTCTCTCAGAATTTTTTTAACATGAGGAAGAGAATAAGGTTTTAACAGATAATATTGTGTGATTGAATGCCCAATAGGAATCAAGGAAAAGAAAAAAATTGATTTCGTTAGAGAAAACATCTTTCTTTTATAACTATGTTATGATTAGAACATGAAAAATTTGTAAATGATTTATTGAATTTTTTATTGGATGTTATTACTGAAGAATAATACTCTACATTGTTTTTAGTATTAGTGAGATCATCATTATCAAATATAATTATGAATGATCAAAATTAGAATCATGAGTTACATAAAAAGAATGAATTATTTAAAAGGGGTAATTTACATGAATTTAGCATTGATAATGACTATGCTTCATAGATTTGAAAAGATATTATGCATGTCTTTTGATTCACAGTATAAGAAATATTTATTAAGACAATATCATAATTCTATATATTTACTTCATCATTTAATTAATAAGGTGTATAGATACCTATAAATTAGTAATTGTTTGTAGTAATGAAATAATATATTTCTGACTATACCATGAGGTGTTTGACATATCAATGGGTAATAGTAGAATAAAAATTATCAATGGGGATGGTTCAGCCATAGGTAGTGTTGTAGTATAAAAAATATCCAATGATTTCATTATGGTTTTTCAAATGACATTCCAAAGATACTAATTTTATTTGGAAAATTTTTTATAAAATGACTAAATCTACACATTTTATTCTTATACGATATTCTATACCTTTTTAACAACTATATCAGATGTTAATAAAAGAAATAGTCAGGTTTCCTAGAGTTCCTCTCTCCATTGTATCTAATCATGAACTTAGGTACACTTCTATATTTTGGAAAGGTATTAAATAATCATTGGAACTGAATTAAAAATAATCACTTCTTTTTATCCTTAATTATATGGATAATATGAGAAATCATTTCAGATAATTGTGGATATAATTAATGATGTTTTAATAGATTTTTGGGGATGTTGGTATCATCATCTCTCATTGGATGAGTTTTCATTGAATAATAGTTTTAATACCATTATAGATATTTTTCATTTTTGAATCATTATATGGAATGCAGTGTCTAACTCTTTCATTTTGGGATGTGTATTTGAAAAAATGTTTATGGGATAAAAATTGTTAGAGTAAATGGTGTAGAAAGTTTATATGATTCGTCACCACATGAGGACACATCAGAGTAGGAATAATAGTAATGTAGATAACCAAAGGATAGATATTTTTTTGAGGTAGGTGATCATGTATTTCTAAGTTTTTCACCAAGAATAATTGTGATGCATTTTGTTATAAATGTTATGTTGAATAAATGGTTCATTTTGACTTAATAATTCATGGAGAATAGTAGATCATTTTCTAGCTGACTGTATTTTTCTACAAGTTTGTCCCAGAAAGACAATGTGTTACATGTTTCATTATTAAAAAAGAATTTTTTATTCGTCTCATGACCTGATCCATGATAATTTTCAAGTTAGACGATAACCATTCATATGATGAATACCCCATTCAAATACTAGATCAGAGAGAGATTTTAATACCGAATAATTTTTTTCATAAGATTATGGTTTTTTAGAGAATCCAAATGGTTTAAAAGGCAATATAAGAACTCAAAAATATAATGAGGTAAATGTGTCCTCACTTGTCTAATAATGAATAAATATGTGAGGGTAAAATTTCCATAATGGGGGATAATTTAACAAGCTGGAAAATTAAATAATAATTTTTTTTCATGAATAAATAGATAAATTCATTATAAATATATAATTTCAAAAGTGTTATTTATAGAGATTGATGAATATATAAAAATAGAATAATAACATTTACTTAGGAATATTAATGTGACTATTATGAACAGTAATCTAGACATTAGAATGGTAGCCTCAAATATGAAAATATAGACAATGGTGATGTATCTCATAAAGGATGATCTGATATGTTTATATAATGTCAAATGTAAATAATTTTTAAAAAAATGATAAATTAGGTTTTGGTGTTTCCGTAAAATAGAAATTTTTACACACAATCTAATAATTAATATATTTATTTTTTATAAAATATTATAATGAAACAGATTAAATAATCAATATTTTGTTATATAATATGTATAAGCTAATTTTATTAGATAATTTCTATCTTTTCGATGTGTCATAAAATCACATATAATATTAAAATAAGTATTCTTCAAATTAATGTTGCATTTAAATGAAAATTAAATTTAAATTTCCTATATTTAGTAAATTATTTTTATAAAATCCATCCTAGTTATAAAATAAATATTTTAAAAAAAATTATGGTTCATTTTTTGGATTTGTCTAAAATTATTGAATTTTGGGGGAATTTTGAAATATAGAAATCTATGGTATTTAACATTATAAGGTAAATACATTAGTTTTTTATCCATTGATTATTTAATCACCCATTAGATTGAAATCAAATGCACTAGTTACTATATGTATTCACAGTAATAAACACTATTGATAGGCATTAACAAATATAATAAATAAAAAATTGAATAATGAAAAACACCCCCTATCCTCTCCTGATAAATACCACCCACACCACATATTCTCCTCAGACATACAGATCATTTTAGATATAATAAAATCATTCCAATTTAATTCCAAATACTATTCCCCACATCTGTGACCCTTCTATCACCAAAATACCAAAACCAACAGATTAATGGAGGATATTAAGGAGACGATATTCTAGAGGTAAAATCCGCAATTCTCTTTTATTTTTTTTCATTCATTCATTATTTATACCATATCATCAACTAACCTATATAAAATCGTATGATAACTCCAATATCATATATATATAAACTATATTTTTATTGTTTTAATGTAATATACATCATCAAACCTCTTATTTTCTCCACTTATACAAATAAATGATAACATCGACTATGACATGTTGATTTACCACATTTACTATGATTTTTCATTTTCTATTACCACAATTATGTGTGTTCATAAAATCACTATTTGGGTTAAATCGTCTTTTAATATTTTTATTATAAATTTTTTAATTTTCTGGAACTAATTAATAGATATTATAATTAAATAAAATGAAACTAGTTTTTCATGGGCAGAAAAAACATCCAAGTAAAAAAAATACATTCATCATTAATTTTTTATCTAATTAAACATTGAAATACAAAGAAATTATATATGGGATCATTTAAAAAATTGGAATCATATTAATAACATTTTTTTCAACTTTTTACTATTTCATTCATTTTACAAGAACCCCAAAAATTATACTTAAGTGAACTGACCATAAATCCATGAAACAGACACTCCATGAATGAAAATTATGATATTTATAACTAATATAAATCATCATAGATAATATTAAAAAAATTGTAAATAATAAAATATATGTGCAAAAGGTTATGAATTTATCAATTAATTAATCTAATTTAATTATCACTAAATATAAGTACATGTTCACGATGCTTTCAACCGTATGGTATGCGAATTCATTACCAAAATTCCATTCTTTGGGGTACCCTTTTACATAATCGATTATGAAATGATAAGATTATTTTTATAGTGTCTTATTATTAATTTATCTTATTATGGGTATTTATAACGAATATACATATTCAATTAATTTTATTAATTCTCACTTAAATTATATTATATTTACAAGTGTTATTTCATTAAAAGTTATCTTTAATAACTCTTTTTAGAAAAATGTTTTCCAAGATATAATGAATTAAAAAAATATCACACATTCATGAAATTTTAATTTTTTTAAGAGTACATTAAAATATTTCATAGTCAATTTCAATGAAAATATTTTCCTTTGTGAGTGTGCACCTTTATTTCCAAATAATGAATATTATTACATGTAATTTTATGGTGAAATAATTTTTCATTTTATACTTATGTTATGGTTCTTAGTAGTTGTTATGATGAAGGGCAGTTCCTTAATAAACAATAGCACTGAGAGCCCATTATATGTAATTATTTTGTTGGGAAACGGGATGCATTTAATCAATTTGGTTTCTATGAATATTTTAAGGAAATATAGTACAATGGTTATTCAGAGTGTTACATTGATTGTTGCTCATTATGAAGATGAGAGAGACACATTATATGTATGTGTGACATGAAAATGAATCCCTTATTTTAATTTATTAATTTTTCATGCTTTATATGGTTTTATAGGATTCTTATGATTTCATAATTTGATATAATGTGCTTATTTTTAATTTTAATGTTATAAAGTTCTTGAAAATGTCTTAAATAAATAATAATGGATTCTTTCTTTCTTTTATGACCCATGATGAGCTTTTTATGGTCATTACATATTTTTTTAAAAAAAATAGGGTTTTTGGGTGGGTAAATGTAGATATGAATTAATGTCAAAGGTTTTTAATTTTTTTAAGGAATAAAATTATGTTTTATTTTAAATGATTTATTTTTAAAAAAAAATGATATAGATTATAGTCTTACTCATTGTAATATATATGTTTAAATGAATAAGGATATGACCTAATTCTTTAAAAATTTAAAAATGAAATATCATTAGAAATTTATGAATGTTATTTATTGTCGAATTACCTATATAATTTAATTTTTAACGTTAGGTCATTACAATCAATGTATGGGTGGAAAACCTTATTCATTAGATCAATAAATAATGTAGGAGTGTTTGACAGAATGAACAGCAATACCAAATAATCATATTAGTTTTACCTACTCTATAAATTTGTTTTTGGCCAGTATGATGCTTTTATATTCAATTGATGTTTCCATAACATCAAATTGATCATGGAGAAAACATTTTCCCCTCATAGGTGGTCAATCATGTCTTTATTAAAGGTAGAGGACATCATTTCTTCATCAGAAACTAGCACAATCAATAGTAATCAATTCATAATCTAAGGGTATCATCTGCCTTTATGGTGAAAAGTACAGGTGAACCCCATGGTGATGTGTTGTGTTGGGTAAAACACTTATCATCAACATTTTGGGTCTAATTCAAGAGTTCCTAGTTCTATGTAGGTTCCATCTTATATAGGTGAATGGAAACTCGTTTCACACCATACACAAGATCGACGGTGAACTCAGGTTTTCTCATTGAAGGTATGACTTATAAATCATATGGTAAAACCTCCCTAAATTGATCACAAATATGGGGTAATTACACATGATTCATTCCCCTATCTCTCAAAAAGAGACTGGTCAATTGGATTTCCACTCCACCATCCTAGTACGCATGGGTCTATCTTAACTTTCCTGGATATCCCATTCACCCATAGGAATATATGTGTTTCCCTCATGTGAAGTGAATAAAACCCATAAATGATAACATTTTCCCACAGGATCGATAATTCACAATCCAATCCATAATATGAATTACATAAAGTATATTCATCTTCAATATAAATAAAATTATTTTTATAATTTACCATATTTCCAAGGGGGAAGTCATTGCATTGTCGTATACCCTCATATAGAACTATTGAATGCATTTAAACAATCATCATGATTCAAAAATACTCTATTACAAGGACCATACATACTGTAATTTCCGAACATAGAAATGACTATGATGAAATTGAATAAAAACTTATTAAACTAGATTGGTGGGTACCAAAATATTACTTAAAACAATATATTTCTATTGTCTTTGATCCTCTGGTGTAGAATAAATTTTATAAATGTTGCCCAAACCACAGTCTTAAGATACTGCAAGAGAACCTGGATCAGGTGCACTCTACTAGTGCCGAACCTCTAAGGCAAGACATCTTCAGTCACAAACACCTCCCCTCCTTAGACTAAGTGGTTGATAGATCAAAAAAATCTATATTGAAATGGTTTCACTGATTCATCCCCTGAGGGTTTTTTAGGCACTAATCACGATTCATTGGGAATAGGGGAAAATGATCATAATACACACCATATGTGACCCATCCATCCAGAATATCGACACTCGATCGGGTTCAACATACACATGGTATTATTTTGGACTATCCTTCCACACATATGACACAAAACATAGTTTTCGGTGTGTTCCACCAAGATGGTACTACCCCTATATGTACCCTCTAACCATTATTTTTTATAGTTATATAAATTAATTACCTTCCTAGAAGATGGATATTCGTTGTTCATGATTCTGAATTCTATTAGGTTCTTAATAGTGAAGAGGTCATGGTTCACTATTTATTAAATGGTGGTCAGTTGTATTATGGTATTCAATGATAAAATGAATTATGAAATAGCTTAAGTGAATCATCTGAAAGTATTCATCTATTCATCATATAGGGCCATTGAAAAATGATGTTACTCATTAAAGGTAGTAGAATATTCCACAATCAACATGTCACCTTGTTGAAGGTTCATTACCTCCTTAGCCAAGTCTGTTCTCTTATTCTGCATAAAGTTATAGTTAATGAAGACTATCAAGAAATCTACCCATAATATATAATCATTTCAGAAAGCTTATCTACACGTATTCCATTAAGGTTTTGTCAATTCACATTAAATGAAGGTAGAGATATTTACCTTCCTCTATAGAGGAATCTCGTTATTAATTATTATATAAATCATGAAATCCATCCCTAAATCAGTATCTTAAGGTCCTCCATCCCCTAATAAGGTTGAAGGATGAGACATCTAAATTTAGTGATTTTTCTATGTCATGGAAGGTTTTGTTTGGAGAGTGCATTGGATTATCTACATGAACTAGAGAATTCATTCACAGAATAAAATATTAGTGTCTAGTGGAATATCATTAAGAGGATCCTCAAGTGTCAATGTTGGTTGATTAAAAAGTGCTTCATTTCAACCACCTAAAGAGTATGATCATTTCCACTATCATAGAATATAATGCAGGGATTTTATGGAGGAATACCTATATATTTTCCGACATAATGACTCATATATGATTTATAATTGATATGGAAGGAGAAAAAATAAGGAACGACTGCTAGTCCTTCCTATAATCATGTCACAATACTTGTCCTTCTCAAGGAGTCAGGCAAATTTAATCAGAAAAGGTCATAGGGGGATCATATAATACATGGCCTACTTTCAACTACTTTGGTTGTGTCATGTTGAAGGTCATTTATCACACATATAATATTTCCACTACATCTAAATGGTTATATTAATTTTAATGTATAATTTATGTATGTATTTAAATTTCATTAAATTGTAATATTAGATGAATCACCATTTCCAATTTATAAGAGCACATGAAAATTATAATTTGAAATGTGGAATCCAATTGGGCCTAACCATTTCATGTTCTCGCCTCTTCAACTGATGGCTCATGGCTGAATGTTCTATAACTAAATTCATATGGTGTCTTCTATAACCTATACTGGAAATCATTAATTGGTTAAAGAATGAGAATTAACATTCAGTTAGGTTTTCTCTAACATATATGTCATATCAACACATTTATAGATATATCAATGAAATAACTATATGTAAAAATAAACAACGTAATTCAAAAAGAATATACAATAGAATTAATTAATTGAAAATGTATATATGACATGGATAATTCAAGGAATATTAATCTAATGGATCATAGTATGATGGATTATTGTTTATATGCCTAAATATCTTCAGGGAAACGTAATGAAACACATGATATTAAAAAAAATTATAACGAATAATTACCTAAAATATCAAGTGTGTTACTCAATGGGGAAATTCATGAAACTCTAAAAACCACCGGGAATAAAAGTATTTACACATCCTTTGTAATTTGGGTTTCCCCTATATGTGGGTTAGATACTCTCAGGAATATGCTCATTAAAAAATTCAAATATCCTAGTAGCTTTTCTAATACAAAAATAGTAGAATAAAAATCAAATTAGTGATATGTTACCCCTTGGTAGAATCATTTCTTGGCATCCATTTGATGGTACCCTTAGATGATTTCCACAAGACTGTGAATATTCTTCCCCAAATGCCATTGGGAGTTGACTTGCAGCAAGGGTTATGTTGTGACCATAGGGAGAATTTATTTTCATCTATCATATTGGAGTGTATAAATATATAAGAAATAAGAAAAATCATATGTGGACACTATATGACCAGAAAAATAACCAATCATAGGAGAGGCAGCATCAAGAGATTTACTATTAGAGAAAAAATACTTAATCATGTATGATAGATAGAAAATAAAAGGAAACTAAATATTATGTTTATAAAAATCAAGAAAATACTCATGAATACATAAAAAATATAATGCATGGAACATGGGATAAATGTTTATACCACATTCTATGAAAATACAAAAATTCGAAAAAGGAAAATATTACTAAAATTACTAGTATAAGCTCAATCCCAGGATCACATACTCCATCATAGATTTGGTTATATGAATCAGATGTTGGTTACTTCAATATAATTATACATACAACTAGGAAGCATACTTGGGTACCAAAGGCATCCCATGCAGAGTGTGAGATATACTTTGTAAAACACCATAATCATTGATAATATGAATATATTCCATGTAATATAGAATGAACAGTGTGTAATTAAAAATAAATAAATAATAAAATAAAATAAATAATTTAATTAGTCTGTGATCCAATTTATAAACCCATCCAATTTTTCCTTATTCGGAAGAAGCTTCACATGTCATAACTAATGGATCAAACAGAACTATTGCGAGTGCAATAGTGTAAAAATATGGACTAATAAAAAATTTCCAACTAAATAATTTCATTTTTCATTCTAATTTATTTTATTAAATATTAATTTAATTACCCAATTTGTAGATAATAGAGAGTCACCATGGTTCGATACATGAAAATTTTATGGGAGTTCAATGTATCACTCAAGGGGCTTGGTTTTTGTCCAATTCCATGTAAGTCTGTCCAAGGAGACCCAAGAATGTGATCCCAAGGGTTATTCTTTGCATGGTGTCAAGAGAGCATGAACTCGCCTCAGAGTTCATCCTCATTATCTCATTTAAGGACTCTAGTATATCTAATGTCATGTACAAATATCATTCCTCTATGCCCATCCAAGGGGAATACCTTATGAAACCAGTTTCACAATTCTCTAGGTAAAAATAAAATTCAACGAGAGCCCCTCCCATACATAACTAGTTTCCCCCCCCCCACAAGTTTACAATGTATTAAAATTTATAACTATGTAATTAGGATCTTGCCCAATGGGTCCTTAATTTGAAACCCATTATATCACTAATGGTAGAAGGTAACGGTATGATTAGTTTAAAAAAAATAATACTAAAAAATCTAGCATTTAAAACAAGTATTTTACATGTTTCCTAGGGAACTTAATTAAGAATACCACATATTGAATAAGTTTTAGAGAATAACTCATGGATCAAAATTATGTTAATTTTAATTTATCAATTTAAATATTCCATTACTGGGGAAATACACCCAACTAATTTTTTCAGATTTTAAAATATGAAATGATTGATAAAAATGATATAGAACTCTCAATGTGGTTACGCAGCTCATGCTGATAAATATGTGAGGTGATTATCCACTCTATACAGTCAAAATAGGCATGGAAAACAAATCTATTGAATTAATCATGAAAATTAGACTCGAGGACTGAAGTATCATGCTTAAGGAAAAATGGAGAATGTTATAAAATGAAAAAAAACATGGGAAAAGAACCTATATAAACTAAGATATACCTATATATCTTCCCTCATCCAAATACTAGACTTTTAATTAATCTATAATGAGATTTTTCTAGAAAATTCATCAAATTCCTTGATATTGGGTGAAATGAGCCTTCACCAACATAGGACAATAGAGGTGAATAGAAATATGAAATATAAGGAGTTGATTGAAGATCCTACCGTATGAACTTTGATGGATCAAATGATTTGTGATTAGGATAATATATGGAGTTGTTTCATCAATACCTAAAATAGGAGGAAGATGAATCATCACAAGAGAGGGATGAGATCATGTCTTCTAGAGAAGGGAGGAGGAAGAGGGATTAAACATTAAACATTACAATGGTGGAATTGTAAAAACTCCAACACAGGTAGGGTAACATGGTTTGGAAAACTGTTGGCCAAACCATACATGGGTTTGCACGATCCCACAGATGGTTTCAAAGTAACGTTTTGGATCCATGCTGCACAAAATCCCAAGATACATAATTATATAAAATGTTTGATCATGGATACATAGTTTCTACTATCATTTTGGACCTGTCTATTTTTTCTATTTATGGGGACATGGGATCTGAAAATGCCCTGGACACCCAAATGAACTCTGTGACCCCATTATGAATCATATTTTGGGAATAACAATGAATTTAAACCAAAAAATAGTTTATTCCATTTAAATATTTGGGATATTATAGACCTTGTCAAATCCAGAGGATCAAACAATGTTCAAAAACGAGTCTACTAAAAACTCAAGGTACATCCCTCTAATAGCTAACCCTTGTTTTTTTCTCTAAATGTTAGTCATTTTCATCATTTATATATAATAAAAAATATATAATTATCAGTTCATCTAAAAAATTCAAATAATCAAATACTAGAATAGTATGGAAATAGATATAACACATTGTGTTAACCAATACTAAATGTATATAAAAAATCATGTTAATTAATTACAAACTAAAATTCAAGACAACATCAAGTATATATATTCCATGTGAACCTATGTTTGAGATCATGATTGCTGAAGGCATCTGAAATCCCATAAATCACATATCAACATCAAGTGTATCATCCATGGTGAATTTAATAAACATTTATATAAAAACAAAAAATATCCCACATTATGGAAACTCAGAGGTCTACTATAGAGTGCTAGATATGTTCTAGAATTGTTCCCCTACACAACTCCAAACATTCTTAACTCATGTAAACCATTTCCCTAATAAGGGTTGGAGAAAAATAATTTAGTGAATTATGTGATCTGATTACATTTTTTGGTGCAAACCATCGTAGGTATATGAACCATGTCATCCAACCTTATGGTTCTCACGTAATTACGTGGTTTTCCTCCAGGTGCACCATATTCTATAACACATCGGACCAATTATTGGACTAATGGAAATCCTCATTGGGAAACACATGTTATATATAGTTTTATTGTTCCTTAATCGTGCATACTCTATGAAACAACACATATTGTCACCCATCAAGATCCTTACTCAAGGGAATGCATGCTCATCTCTAGTGTTCTAATCATACAAGCTCTCGAAAATAAATGTTCACCTTTTTGTAATTGGTAGGAACATTTATGCTTTTATGTATCACTTTTCAAATGGTCAACCCTTACACTATTTAGATTTTGAAAGATATTTTGAGTTTTTATCCTGTTTTATATTTTATTTTTCTTCATCATTTAATTATTATTATTAAAGTTACTTTTAACATTGATAATATTCATCAAATTTATCTTTATTATAATATTATATTTGTACAAATATAATGGACTTATATTTTATTAATTAATATCTTCTAATTCATTATTTTCTTCATTATAATTTTTTTCATGATCACCATAATCAACTATGAAAATTAATTTACTTATAAAAAACATATATTTTAAGATTACTCTAAACAAAATGGTCAAAAACAAGATATTATTATGATTCTAAATTAGATGAACCCCTATTCACATAATAGTTTTCAATTACAATAAAAATGGATATTTTTTCACCAGATAGTATATGTGAATCAGTTTCACTTTTCCTGGGATGTAGAGCATATTCATATTGATTTAATAACACACATAGAACTGAGGAAAAATCCACCAATTGTAGTTAGTTTTTAGGACTCACCTTGTCTGATAACATTCAATGAAACTCCTATGATTGTTTGAGGAATTATAAGGATATAATCAGTGCATGAAACAAAAAATCGATATATTATTATAATTTTTTTATATGGGGTAATATTTTACCATTCAATCTTGGTTTCAGCTTATTAATATGAAAATAAATTTATGTGGTCATGTATATTCTATATATTCAATACCATTATTTATAATATAATTTAAATTAAAGGAAATGTTATTAATCATTGATATTTAATCAAACAAATATTAATCACTACCATAATTAAATAATTTTACAGAGAACTATAACCCTTTATATAATTGAAATTAGACATTATTTGTATTAAATGTCATTTAGATAAATTCATTCTTAAATTAAACTCAACAACATCCGTATAAAATATTTTTTTTGTAAAAAACATTATTGTTACTGTTTTATGTTGGGGAATAATGGAATTTTATTTTATTCCACTAGTTTATATATTTTTTATGAATATATATATATATATATATTTGAAATTTTTTATTTATGTAAATGTTTTTTTGGTTTTATGTAGTAATGAAATATAATATGAGCTCTAAAAATAAATGAAATAAAATTTATAAATAAATTTCATTATTTTATTTAAACCCCACCATGACTATATCATGTATATTTAAAAACAAAATTAAACCCCTTTAATTATTTCCTAGTATCCATGTTATTTGGTTGAAAAATATATTTGATTGAATCTTTTTTCCAAGGATATGAGATCATTTAAGATCTTTTTGTTTACCAATAACTTTTATTCTGTTTAATGTATAATATTTTATCTATTTTGACACACCACTATCAAAATGATTTGAATCTTTATATCGTGAATAAGTATTTCCATAAACATTTCCTTATATTTTTATTCATATATTAAATATGATGGATTCCATTTTCTAATAATTTATTTCCTAACCCTAATAATAAAAATATATTGTTTAATTCTATATTTTTTAATAAACACTAATTTTTCATACTTTTATTCTAAACCGAAAACGTCTGTGGATTTTCATTATTCTGAAATAATTCATTAATCTCTTATACATAGATGGTGACATAGATTTTTTCACGTTAAATTTTTTGTATTTTATTTATTTAATATACTATATTAACCTAATCATAATAATGCCAAAAATCCAAAAAAAAAATTCAGTGAAGAGATAATAATTTCTTTTTACGATTTGTTTTTCTTCTGGACAAATAAATCTATTTTTCATTTTACTTATCAATACCATAAAATATTTTCTGTAAAAAATATAATCCTAAAAAAATTTATTTAATTTTAATTTAATTTATTCAATCATATTTTTTATATAAATTTTAGATTCACCAATATATATCTAATATTCATGTAATTGAATCTCATGATGAATTTCTCAAGAAACACAATCCATAATATTAGACACAAATTTTTTTACCTCATCTTGTTATTTGGTGTTTCTTATTTGGTTTTGTTTACTATTTTTATTGGGACTCATTTTTTGTTCACTTTGATAATCATGACATCATTTGTAAAACAATGATAATTTCAAAAAAAATATTATTTAATCTAAAACATTTATATCACCATCCAGTAATCCTTTCATTTTAATTTCACAAGGATTATAAAAACACACTTCCCATCCAATATCAATAAACAAAAAATTTAATATGTATAATGTTTCCCTAAATTGGCAATTAGGTATGATAACTTTATCTTTTTTGTCATAGTAAAACTTCTTGATGGATCCATGATATAATATTTTTGATCTACCAATGTATTATATCATCACCTATCCAATATGATCCTTGAATTCAAATGTAAATCCTAGAAAAATAATGTAAATAAAATTGAATATTATAATGTGAATGTAATCCTTATAGATATTATAAATCCATAAAACATATTATAATAATTTATATTAAAATATATAAATCAAAATAAAAATAACAATAATAATAAACAAAATAATGATAATTCCCATCAAAAACCATATAATGTATTAATTTTCATATAGTTGTGTTTTTTAATTATATGTTACATGATAAAAAATGTTAAATTTTTTATATGGTATTTATTAATTGGTATATTTTTAGTATTTAGATCATGAGTAAAATATATCATGATCTATGGTTGAGACATGGGAAATATATCATTACATATCATTATATATTTAATTATTTAAAATAAATATCTTTGTGTGGGATACCATTTACCAATATTGAAAATTAAAATTGGCATGGTCATAAAATTATTATATAAAAAATTTATGTCATGATTCTTGGATGAAGCAAAATAATGTTCCATCATTACATCTCCAAGATTTATGCATTTAATTATATTTAACAGCCAATTCATCTTCATATAAACATTTCCAAATGTTTTCCATTTTATTTTCATTAATGAACCTGCTCACTTAAAATTAAATAATTTGGTGTATATATATTAAAATTTATTTTTTCTTATGAAAATAGACTAATATCAACATAATATAGAAACTATATAATTATATAAATTGAATAAAACTAAAATAAATTTATTATACTATCTTCATTCTCTGATAAAAAATTATTATACTATCAAAGAATAATTTTATTCATCCAAAAATAATTCAAAAAATTGAATTAACATTCGAATAGACATTCAAAATCATCGAACAAATAAAATATTATACTATTATCTAAAATATCTATTCAAGAAAATATTAGTTGAATTGATAAATTATATTATTTCATTTATCAATATTTATATATGAAATATTATTTTATGCCTTACATAATATATTTACCTATTAAAAACAACATGAATAATTCATTATAGAATTTAAGTATCATTAGAAATCTATTTATACAATAAAATGTTATGAATATAATTATGTATGATTGAAATAAAACAAAACTATAAATAACCATAATTTCATGGTAAACATATTATACTATATTTTTTCTTATATAACGCATGTAAAAAAATGTCTAAAATTTTTAAAAAAGTCCCCAAAAAATATAACACATTATAACATAATAATGATGGTTTAAGTTAATGATTTAAACACAATGATGAATATTTTTTATAACCCAATATTAAAATAATAATTAATGAAATTATAATTTTTTTATAAATAAAATAAAAAAATTAGGGTATGAGTAATTCTCAAGACCGTGGATTATATGAACACCAATTTGGAATAATAAATAAATAAATAAAATATTCTCTATTAGTATAAAAAACCATATGATTCAAACATTTGAGAACAATTATATCAATAAATATTTCCAAAAACAAAATCTAATGTTATTACATAATATTCTAAAATTAATTACTATAATTTTCAAGACCCGTCCCATTGGTGCCCACGCCGGGACACCCCAAGCCCACCTATAATAGGCCAGGGGCTAGTGACTTTCACCGAGTAAGCATATTACTATCTTGGGAGGCGTTGCCTAAGTACGTGTACACACGAACACATCTCTAAGACATCAAATGATAAAATGTAAAAAAAATAACTAAGGAACAAAATGAATGAATACAACTAAACCCAACCAACAGAGTATGATGAGAAGTATAGAATTGAAAGTAAATTAGGCCAAAATACAAGCCCACCAAAAACAAGAGTCTGAAAACAACAAAGTCAAACCAGTAATCACAAAGATTTACTAGGACTGCTTCTTGTAGCCATAGAAACAACACGACCTGTAGAGAACTCAAAAAACTCATTCTTGTCCTCTTCCATATAGGACTCTGTTAAAAGGATGATCATCGTCACAAGACACGACATGTGCGGGAAAGGCCCGTGAAGGGGTGAGTATAACAATACTCAGTAGAGGACCCTGAAAACCAAAAACTAATACAAAAATAAAAGGTATTGTTAGATCTACAAATAATATGCCTATATAAAATATAACAGGTGAACAAAAACCACATATACATAAAACCCAGACTCGTAGTCTAGAGACAAGTCACACAACCACATTCCCATTCTAGGGATTTAGTTTGAAGATTCTATAAAGCACTAATCCAAGAGTAATCACTCCTTAATATTTATATCTATGATGACATTTGGACGAGATATACTATCCTTAGAGAAATGTCACGAGAGATAGAAACACTCATTTAGGGAGAACATAGTCCTGAGTGTGGAGAAATCATGATACACAAATGAGGATCACTACTAGGGACATGGGAGATACCGTGAGTCATCAGAATTCACTTGCTATGAAGATGATTGGTGCCTTATAGGGATATTCACGTCGATACATGACTCTACCTAGTGTGTGGAATGGATAGAGGATCGTTCGCTGGGCCTCTCGAAGGGATACCTGACCATATCGTGGAATGTCCTACTAAAGCTATCATTCTCCAAAAAAAGGAAATGATACCTTGCCTTCAGGGGAACAAGAGAAAAGGGTACTAACCCAAACAAAACATGTCCATGATAGGGTGGACAAGAAGATAATACCAAGTACTGAAAAGTACATGGCATGTATAGTGGTCACACGATGTTTCCTAAGACCCTGGGTACTTCCCATGTACAATGGCCTATGTCACTGGGCTTATCATGTAGTAGAGTCATTATACGACATGTAGTACAGATGACTTTCCATGTCCGGGTAACTGGGGTTAGTTCTATATGTGTGGTTGTGTGCTCGTACATTGCTTTATCCCATGTGCACCATCCCATGTGACTGGTATACAGGGTATCCAGTGCAGTTAGCATGGTCTAGCCATGTGGTTGAGTACTGTATTGTACACTCCTTTCCATATCCTTGTATCGACAGTGATACACATTGTTTCCCTTATAAGGACCCACATGCCATGTTCTTAGGGGAACTTGATGTGTCATCTCTTCTTTAATCACCGAACCCTAGCGGCCATGGAGCTGGTCCCACACGACATGTTCTCGGATTAGACGTTGTGTTCTTCCGATATTTTCAGAAACAAATGACATCTCCACCACTTCCTAGTTTGTCCTGCAATCATTGATTCAGCCACCCTATCTCCTCAATACTCTAGGAATTATGTCTCCCCGAACATACGAAGCATAATCCACCTGTTTCGGGCCTCCAATCTGCCCCAAAAACGCGTTCTGTTTCACCTCCACGAAAAACTCTTAATGAATGAGAAATTCAAAACCGAATAAATTTTCCTACTACCATCACATTTTAACCACCACTAGGTATCATGATGTTTCATATCTAAATTAGGATCATTTCATTGGTGAATGGGTGTGGAACGATGCGTTGCTCACCCCCCCTCCCCTGCATAGAACGCAAAGAACCCAAGTAAAATGTGGGAATAAATCCATACGATAAATGAGGAATGAACCTCCTTCGTAGTACATCCCACCATTGATCTTATACCATTTTTAGGATCAAATTATGATGATTAAAAACAACCGAAAAATCTAGCATGGATTAATTCACTGAGATCAACCAAATAAAAAACCCTCCCATTAAAATGTTTGACCCACACATCAACTTGCTCTTGGGTTGATCCATGTTCATAATTGAATTATATAAGGGATAATATTTAAATAAAAATAACAAACACCTACATCTACCGTCAATTTAAAGGGAGATCGTTTTTCTGTCGGGATTTGATCTCATTTTGAAATGAACCACACATCATCGTTCATCGGCGCCCATAAAAAATCCTCCAAGAATGGATCATCTCTTATGATCCAGAGGATTCTAGGGTAAAATCACATGGGTTATGAGTCTAGACCTAGGATCCTACTTATTTAAATAATATAACCATTGATTCAATATAGAAACAATTTGAAATAAAATTTATTTTTAATTTTTTTATTGTAAAATTTTTCTTCTAAAATTCCCAAATAATAACATTTGCAGCCAACCTATGTCAGTCGATCTCAGGCCCCGCCTAAGGTAAAGTCACTTCTACAAAAAAACATCCCTCAAACTTTTAATATGGGCACCCATTTAAAGGTTATTCCACTTTTATAGGAAAAACAGTCATGCACAATGTTTAAAATAGTAATTTATTTCCAACAATTTCTCTGGGGACTCCCAGCCTCAGAATCGCATGCTGTTGAAAGGTCTGGTCTCAAAATAATTCCATTTAATATTCAAAAATAATTAATTGAAATTTTGAAACATTAAATTCTCCCCATGTTGGGGATTTTCATCCCCAAAAATCCATAACAATGATACAAAAAAAGATGTGGGTACTGGGCACAGATCTGAACCTCCCACTCCCATGTTCTCTCTTGAAGATTCTCATGCTGCCACTGAACGTGAACCAAGGTAATCGATCAACCAAAAAGGATCCTCTCCTACAGATCCTTGATCTCCATGAGTTATATAGAAATGGTCACTCCATCCTCGATATCCCGCTCTCCCTCGTCGACGACGTTCAACTAGTCATGCACGTACCCCCTTAGCTTCAACACATGGAAAACATCATGAACCTAGTTCAACATTGGTGGTAGAGATAGGCAGTATGCCACCTAGACAACTCTGTGTAGTATCTGGAATGGTTCGATGAACCACAAATATAGCTTGCCTCCGAAACCAAATCTCGGTATCCCTCGTTGAGGTGAGACCTGAAGAAAGATGTGGTCTCACTCCTCAAACTCTAGAGGTCTCTATCACCTATTAACATAAGTCTTTTGACAACTCTGTATAGTCTTCATCTAAGCCCAGATGATGTGAACCTTCATGGGGGTATCTCACACCAATTGTGGACCCATGAGTGCCGACTCTATAGGGTTGTTCCATCGAAGTAGTGACCAGCAGGGTCTCCCATATAAAGCCTAAAATGGTTCCATACCAATGGTGGAGTGGTATATATTATTATATTCAAATTTCCCCAGTTGTTGGTGATCCTGCAAACTGTGACCAAATTCAATGATACATGCCCAAAATATATCATCCAGAACATGAATGGTCCTCTCAGTCTGACCATCGGTCTGGGGATGGAATGTCGTGCTCAAGTGTTGTTGAGTCCCAAAATCCTCCTACTATCCCTCCACAACCGGGATGTGAAGCGGGTGTCGTGAACCAAGAATATAGTCGAAGAGACTCCATGAATCCAAACTATCTCTTACACATAGAGTCACCAAAAACTCTCTATAGAACTCTACACACTGATAGCTTAGAAGTGGGATGATACAGTGAGTCTGTCAATGATCACCCAGATAGAATATTGCCCCTTAGACATTGATGTTATGCCTGTGAAGAATTATGTTGATATTTCATCCCACTTCAACTCTGGAACATCCAGGGGTGAGCTAATCCCACTAGAACCTAGTGTTCAGCCTTCATCGGCTGGCATGTAAGGAATCGATAAACGAACTCTGCTACATCCTTATTTATGCCTCACCACCATGAACTATCGTCAGAGATATCGGTACATCTTCACCACCCTAGGATGTACTGCCTTGGGGGATGTATGAAACTCCCTCAGGACCTCCTACCACAATGCCAATGGTACAATAGTGAATCGTCCAAAAATAATCACATGCTCCCCACCTTGTAAATATCCATCAGGAGCATGTCTTGTGGATAACTGAGCACATAAAAACTCAAATTTTCCATCCCCAAGTTGTTCCTCCCTAAATCTTTATAAGAGTGGAGGGGTGAAAACCATCGACTATAGGAAAGTTGTATCCTCTCTATCCACAAAGGATAACTGCAATATAGAAAACTTCTTTTACCCCTCACTCAACAGCTGCGAGCTCGACCTTCTACTAAGATCATCCACCACTTTGATCCCCTTACCAGGTGTATAGATGATCTCAAAATCATAGTACTGGAAGAAATCTATCCAAGTCCCCTATCTCAAATTTAGATCCTTCTGCGAGAAGATTTACTTAAGGCTCTAGTGGTTGCAGTGGACGATAAATCGCTCTCCCATAATGTAGTGTCGCCACATCTTCAGCGCAAAGACTATCGCTGCCAACTCAAGATCATGGGTTGCATAGTTCTACTCATGTGACCTAAGATAGCTCAATCCATAAGAAATCACCATCTGTCTCTACATAATGACATTGCCAATCCTAGTCACTAATGTGTCACAGAATGCAAAAAACTCGACACCCTCCTCCAGTAATCCCAAAATTGGGGCGCTCGTCACACTCTGCCAGTACTACTCGAAAACCTGCTAGCTCTTCGATGTCCACATGAAAGGTTTTCCCTTTCGTGGTTAAAGTTGTAATCAATGATGTTATTCGGGAGAAATCATGAATGATTATCGAGTAATATCCTACCAACTCAAGGTAGCTCTACCCCTCCATCATGCTCTGAGGTTGATCCCATGTAACACTACCTCCACTTGGCTGGGTCCACATCTAATCCATCTACTGAGATGACATTTCCCAAAAAGTGGACCTTCTGAATCCAGAACTGGAAATTCGAGAGAATCCCATAAATCTAATGCTCTCAGATTATGTCTAAAACCATATGTAGGTGTCTAACATTCTCCTCTTCTGACATAGAGTACACAAGTACATTGTTGATGAAGACCACTAAAAGCTGATATATGTACGGTTGGATGATTCAGTTCATCAGTCCCTTGAATATTGGGGGGTGAATTTTCATGCCAAAAGGAATCACCAAGTACTCGAAGTGACAATAGCAGCTTTTAAATGAAGTATTCAATATATTACCATCTCGTACTTATAAATAGTGATAACCAGATCAAAGGTCATCCTTTTAGAACCACTATTCTCTTCCAACCTGGTCAAATAGGTCATCGCTCTTAGGCAGTGGATACTAATTCTTTATTATTGCCTCGTTCATGCACTGGTAATCTTCACAAAACCTCAAACTCTCATATGCCTTTTTGGAAAACAAAACAGGGGCTTCCCAGGGTGAAATACTGGGTCCTACAATACCAATTCTCTGCAAATCATCAAACTTCACCCTCAACCCACGATGCTCTACAAGAGCCATCTGATACGCTGATTAGGAAATTGATGCTATCATGGGATGTATGTTGAAGAAAAATTCTATTTCATGGTGGGGATCTAGTCGTAGAACATATTCTTGAATGAAGTCCTCGTACTCCGCCACTACTACTGGGAACTAGATGCTCATAAAATCTACTACTCTAGGAGTAAGGCTAGCCAACACATGAGTGATCAGCTGCACCAAACTATGCATGAGCCCATTCTTTTGCTACCTGGGTCTCCTTTTCCATGAAAAAAAAAGAATCTCATACCATCAATGTGGACACACAACACCCTTTTACTAAAGTAGTCAAACTTGGGATGGACAGAATATTACCAATCCATACCAAGAATGACGTCGTTAGGACTCAACTCTACAACCATGAGGTTCCAACTGTAACTCTCACCACCAAGGGTAAGATCACACTCCCTACAAAGGTGTGGGATCTTTTGAGTCTCCTCTCGTAGGTGTCTCTGGGCATAAGGATCGAGTCCACAACTCTACCATAATCTCAGTGATTTGCAAAAGACATGTGGTGTGGAAGGAATGACTGAAACCTATGTTTATATGTTCGGCTGCTAAGGTAGGGAAGACATAGATCAAACCTCAGATCATCCCGGGAGTCCCTAGGTCGTAGGCCTTGATGACATGTAGTTGTCCCTGCCCCTATCACCCTACTCCCTGAGCCTGGAGCGGACATCCTAGGGGGTGGTGGATGATGTAGATCGATGTTACTTCTACCACCTGCAGCTCTCCCTACTCATCTATGACATTTGACTCATGTTGGGTCTGTCAGCACCACTCTCTACCTCTACATAGGTGGTCCATCCGTAGTCTCTCAATCATCAGGTCGATGGGTCAGACAATCTCTAGCGAGATTCACTTTACCGTCACATGAGTAGCATCACCTATCTCAAGGAGGATAAGATCCACCTTCATATCCCTGGACTTCCAAACCCCTGTATTGGGTCATCCTGTGAAGTCTCCCACATCTAGATCCCTTTTACTGTTGTTTTCTCCCTTCTGCCAAGGTCTCGACACCTTTTTGCCTACTACTGACTGCCGTTGGCTGTCTCTGCTCTACCAAGAAGCACTTGATCACCAAGGACCTCTCGAGCACTCTAGTATATGTTTGAATTCAAAGTTTCATGGAAAAATCTTGAATTTCCCCTTATAGACATCCCTCTGAGGAATATGCTATAATTTACTGATCCCTGACAATATCCATCGAGTACCTGGAGAGGTTGTTGAACCACTTTGAATAGTCATCCACCATCCAACATCCTTGTTGGACCTAGAGAAGCTCCAAGATGTTGAATTCAATCATATTAACGAGTGATGACTCCTCACTAAAGATTCACTCAATCTAGGTCCATGAGAGAGTCTTCTCATCACAATTCTATGTGTTAAGACTCCACCACCGTCCATCTGAACCCTAATGAAGGCTCTCTCATATGTTCACCATATGGTCCGTTGGATTGCTATCTAAATGGAAAAGTCTGTCACTGCCTCAAACCAGTCCTTAGCCGCCTGAGGGTTGGTATCCCCTGGGTATTTGAGGGGTCTCTATCTATGGGACTCATGGAGTGAGCTCAGCCTATGCCCCTCATCTTTCAGTACTACACATACCATGGGCTGCTCCACTGTTGATGGTATACCTGGTGCACCTCCTAGAGCACCACCTGTGGAACATGTCCTGGTATCGAAGCCTCGCCACTAAGAGAGTCATCCTCGTGGTCGCGCTACAGAATCCTTACATGTATGGGATGTGGAGGCATCCTATAAGGAACAATATGTACCATGGTCAACGAGTATATCTACATAGCAGACACAAAGGTCCTAGAAAACACAAACCATTCATATATGATTCATGTACCAATCTTTTATTCCCATGAAACCGTTGTATTCTAGTAGCGTGTCGAAAGGCATGTTATCAGGGTCTTGGTGTATGTATATGATGGATGCTCGCACCAACACTAGAGTCTCTTTCCTGAAAGCCATACTCAAAACAATTAAAATTGTATCCCCAAACCAATCTCGTAGAATCTTGGTTCTAAGGTAGAACCGACCAGCATTGATACCACTATTTCATGATCCGTCCCGGTGGGTCCAACACCACAACTCTGCAAGCCCGCCTCCAATAAGCCAAGGGCTGGTGGCTAGCACCGAGTTGGCATATTAAGAACATGGGGGGAATTTCATAAGTACATGTACACACACATGCACCTATAATCCCAGAGACGCTGAAATGTAAAAAACCACAATGGAAAAAAATGAAATTATACAACTAAACCTAACCAACAGAGTATGACGGGAAGTAATGTACTGAAAGTAAACTGGGCCAGAATACAATCCCACCAAAAACAAGAATTTGAAAACTAAAAACTCCAACCTGTAAACACAAAGATGATTTAAGACTACTACCTTTATCTGAATGAACACCTCGGCCTGTATGGATCTCAGAAATCATGGTCTTATCCTGGTCTACCCTTGAATCTTTCAAAAGGATGCTCATATGTACAATACACGGCACGTGCGGGCAAAGCCCGCGTAGTGGTGAGTATAACAATACTCAGTAGTGGACCCCAAAACCACAAAACAACACCAAAATCAATGGTATAGTATTCTCTACATAGTATATATCTATTGAACATGTAATAGGTGAACACAAACTAGATATACTCAAAACCCAGACCCGTAGTCTAGAGACAAGTCACACAACTGCATTCCCCTGCTAGGGATTCAGTTTGAAAATTCCCCGAATAACACATCTAGGAAAACTCTCTCCATGAGTCTGATAGCTCTGATGACATCCATCTGATATGTATTATCCATCGGTAAAAGTCATGATAGATATATACAGTCATTCTGGGAGAACACAGTCTTGAGTGGGGAAAGATCATGATACACATATGAGGATCATTTCTAGGGCCTTGGAAGATACTGCAACTCATAAGGATTCACATAATATGTATAGGATCGATGCACTATAGGGATATCCACATTGATACCATACTCTACCTATGGTCATGAATGGATATAGGATATCACAATGGGCCACTATAAGGGATACCTAACTCTATCTTGGAAAGTATAGATGAAGGGATGTAAATGATACCTTGAACTTCATGGGAACAAGGAATAGGGGAACTAACCCAAACAAAACACATCCACGATACTATTGATAGAAAGATCAATCCATGTAATGAAAAGTACACAGCATATAGAGGGGTCACGCACCGTGTCCTCTGACCCTAGGTACGACCCATGTACATCGACCTATGTCCCCAGGCTCGTCATGTTGAAGATTAAATACATGATTTGTAGTAAAAATCACACACTGTGTCCATGTAACTTGGGTTGACTCCATGTACATGATCATGTGCTCGTACATGGATTTATCCCATGTGCGCCATCCCATGTGACCTGTATACGGGGAAACTCATGCAGCCGGCCTGGTCTGGTTGTGTCGTGAAGTAAATGGTCGTGTACTCCATCCCATGTTCATGTATCACCTATGTCACAGGCTGAGTCCCTCATAAATACCCACACACCATGTTCTTAGCGGAACACATCGTGTCATCTCTTTGTGCATCGTGGAACCCTAGTTGCCACTGAGCTGGTCCCACAAGATGTGTTATTCAAAATACATGTTGTGTTCTTCAGAAATTTCTAGAAATGACACCCATCGCCACCACACCCCTATTTACCCTCCCATACTTGATCTGACCAAAAACATTTCCTCGAAACTCCTGGGATTAGGTCTCACTAACCATACAAAGCTGAATCCATTTTTTTCGTGCCACCGATCAGCCCCAAATATGCATTCTGATTCCACCGCATGATGAACCCTAAAAGAACAAGAACTCCTAAAAATTGTGGATTCATCTTCCACAATCTTCATTGAACCTACTCTTGGAAATCATGATGATAGATCTCTAATTTGAGTTCATTGATTTGCTGAACGGGTGCACAACAATCTGCAGTTTGTCGCCCCGAGAAGAACACAAAGAACACAAGTAAAAAAGAGGGAAGAAATTTAAAAACAATTCGATGAACTGACATCCACTATCATTCGTCTCCTCTTTAGATAGTTGAATAAAATGGAGAAGAATAAAAAAACCAAAAAACAAATTTATCATAGATTATTTCTCCGAGATCAACCCAATAAAAAACCCTCCCGCAACAATGTACGATCCGTCAATCAAACTGTTCGTGGGTTGATCTGTGTTCATCATTTAATCGAAAGACAGTGAAGAATTAAATAAAAATAGAAAACCACTACTTCTTTAGTTAGCATAGATGGAGAACGGTCATCGGTCAGGATTTGATATCACTTCGAAGCGATCCACACATTGCTATTTGTCGGTGCCAGTCAATAATCATCCAATGTTCGCTCCTCTGCAAATCTCAAGAGGATTCTAGGGGAAAATCTTCAGGGTTATGAGTCTATCCCTTGGCTTTTTCTTATTTAAATAAAATAATCATCATTGGATTATGGAAACATTTTAAAATAAAATAAATTATTAATTTATTTTAATTCTTGTAAAATGTTTCTTCTAAAACGCCCAAAAACTATCCATTGATGTTGATCTGTGTCGGACAATGTTAGGCCCCGCCTAAGATAAATTCACTGCACTGAACGCAATAGGGCCCTCAAATTTTTTATTTGGGCACCCGTTTAAATGTTATTCTGCTTTTACAAGAAAATAGACCACAGAAACTATTTAAAATATTAATTTTTTTTCAAACATTTATTCCGAGTACTCCGGACATTGATAATGCACACCGTCGAATGGTCTAGTCTCAAAATAATTCAATATAGTATTAAAAAATTATACATGTAAAATAAAAAAAATACAATAATTAATAATAATTATAGATTAAATTTCATATTAGAAGAAAACTATGAATGAATGAAACATGGGTTACTAATTTTTCTATCCATATACATTACTCCATTAAAAACTAACATTTTATCCCCCCATTTTCAATTAATACTTCTTTTCCCAACATAATAAGTATCACCAACATTGTCATCATTATTATCATTATTTTAATCATCATAAATTTCTTTGTAGCCATCTTTATTTTATAATAAATCATCATAAAAAACATTGATATAATATCTATTTAATATAATATATAAAATTAAAATCCTTTCAATTTATAAAAATAATTTCAAAATGAAAATTATTAACTACATCATTTTTTCCTAAAATATATTTTAAAATTTTTTGATTGATTTTTTGTTTATGAATAATATTTTTTTAATTACATTTATGAATTTTTTAAATATATTTTTTAAAATTTATCAAATGATTTATCTGGAAAAAATAATAACTACTATTTTCCAAATATATTCAAAACTGCTAATTCAGATTTTATCCTAATTATAATTTTGGTAATGTTCATGTAACATGTTTAGATTTATAAAAAAAACTAAAAAACAATTTAATATCTATCACTTCACCTTTATACATTTCATTCCCAAATGTGAAACCATATAAAAACCCTATCATGGTGTGAAAGTTTATTGTCAAACATTAGTACATGATGCTATTAATAAAACAAAATATGAATAACATAATTGTCTACTGATTAAAGAACCAGTTAATAAAAATAAAAATTATAGTATTTCATAGAAAATAAAATAATAACCAAATAAGTAAAAATGAATTATAATAATTGAATAAGTTTAAAATTAAACACTTTTTAGACAAATCACGATGGAAAATATTTAGCTTGACCAAAAATCGTGTCAGATTAAAGGGTAGTTGTGACACTCTATCTACTAGTAAAAATTTATCAAAATATGAATTATATGAGAAATAGAATATCATGTGTTAGATAAATTCATTACCTTTACCTTTGTGTCACTTCTCAGTAATAAAATCAAAATTTTTTGAAAAGAATTTATTGATAAATTGCATTACATTAAGGAACATAATGATATTAATAATGTTTTAAAAAATTGTTAAAATAATTGACATGTTATTATAATTTTGAATTAGCACCAATATATTACAGAAGGAGACTGATTTTCCAAACAATTTGATCTTGTATTGTATATTCTATTTTATATATATTATACTGAAAATAAAACCTAAAAAGATCTATATCAACATTTTCTTCAAAGTTTTTTTATTATATTGAAATAATGAATCATAAATAATTACAAGAACATTATTTAATATATTTAAATTAGAATTCCATTAATATAGATTTATTCAATAATTAAATACTATTTAAAATTGATTTTTTCAATAAATCATCACTTATTCATATACTTTGATATTTTATGTTGATAAAATAATTTAGAAGGATACACATATAGAACTAAATTTTTGGGAAAAGGAAATTATTAATGACTATCAGTCCCCTAGATATGAAATAAAATATCAACAATGAAACCCCTCTTATAAAATAGAATATAAATTTAGTTTAAACATCATTTTAAAATATTTTCACTTTAAAAACTCAATATAACAATATTAATTGTATAAGTACGTATGTATGCTCAAAAATATTTTTTTATCTGTTTTCCATAGAAATTTTATTCATTTGATATATATTTTAAACCATCAATATATTTAAAAAAGATATACACCAAGAAAAAATTCTTTCATTAAACATGTCATTGTCAAAAAAATACTACTCTTTAAAAATGATAATATTTTTTCATAATGGGAACTTAAAGAGGTATTAAAATGTTTATTTATATAAATATGAATATTTTTATAAATTTATTATTTTATAATAAAACCTAAATATGTTTTTATAATTTCTAAATCAATTATTAATGGGGCAATTGATATAATATAATATATTTTAAATAGAAAAATTATATTTAATCCCGAAATAATAAGTAAAAATATTTTTATTACCACTATTGGACATTATGATTGATGAATATAAAAACACCTTATATTTTACTAATTCACCAATAAGAAATATACCATATATCCTGAATATTTTTTAATGAAAACATTGTTATAGAAACCCCCTTAAGCGAAAAATTAAAATTAAAATATTATAATAATTTATTCAAAAATGAAATTTAATTACAATAAAAACTTCATTCCTTGTATTTCACTCTCCATTTCAAAATTATAAATATATTAAAAATAATTAAAATCGGTTTTAATTAAAATAAAATGTGATTATTTATGGATTATATTTAGTTAAAATTTGTTTTTCTAAACATAAAACCAATTATAAAATTAAACTAAATTAATTTATTCCTACTCAGAAAAAAGAAATATTGATATTTAAAAAGATTTTAAAAATTATATAATACAATATTGATATATATAATAAGATAAAATTTTTAATTAATGTCATTAAAATTAATTACAAAACTGAAAAGTGATATAAAATTAAATAGAACATAAACTAAAAATTTGGTAAAAAATATTTCAAAGGTTTATAAATTAAAACAAGTATCCATTGTATGATTAACAAAAATGTATTCTATTTATTTTTTTTCATAAATTTAGTTTCAATATTTACATATTATTGAATCATTTAATAATATAAAAATATTTATCAACTTTGAAAAAAATACATTAAATAACATTGCATGTTTATCTAATCACCATGAGTACACAAGATAAATAAAATGAATAAATGTAATATTGAAGAATAGTATAATTAATATTAATGAAAAAAATAAAAAATAATAATTCTATATTTATGGTGGTACCCTATATTATTTATGTTAATAAAATAAATGTACACTCAATTAAAACTATACCAAGATGATATTCAACATCACATGGATTTTAAAAAATATAATGATGACCTAGTAATTGTTACCATGTAGTTATTTTATTTAATAATAAATTCATGGTTTCTTGTTTTTTTGGATTATATATTTAGTTTTATCATCTTCAAATAGAATATTGTTATTTTTGATAATTATTCAATAATATAGATTGTTATAGAATATAAAATTTTAAAATTGATTATTTAATAATTAAATAGTTAAATAAAGGATGAGACATATGTTATTGAAGTTTTAATATTTTAATATTATCTTGATACATTTGTTATCGATAAAAAATTATGAAACATTATGAAAAATGGAAAGAATCCTTAGTGGGCTATATAATGTGGAACAATATTATTAAAACATGAATTTTGAATGAATGTGTTGATTTAGTCACTATATTGGCATACGTGTTATAGTTATTTGAATCACCATCTTCCGTAAAGACCACAATTTTATGTGGATAACGATCAATGGGGAATCTTACCGTAGACTATGGTAATGCATACAAACCATTGAATATAATAAGATAAAGGATTTAATTAATTTATACTAATAGATGTCCTCAAAGAACACCTTGAAATAATTTTTAGTTTTTACTTTATAATAGTGCTGCATATATTTTATTCATTTTAAAATCAATTTAATACAATGGTTGGACATTGTGACCAGGGATTTTTTGTTTGATTTAAAATTATTTTATAAAATAGTTTCCCTCATGAAATTCAGAATGTGTTATCAATTAATGTTCCATTTCATTTGGATTGATGTTTTTGTTGATGATGCTTGATGAAAAATATTTTTTTTGTAAACTGTGATGTTTATAATAAAACATGAATATGGTTTATGGTTAAATCAAAAATATTAATTATTTTTTAATAAATATATAGTGATATATAGAAATATAAAAAATATCATGTCTTTATAGAAAAAATTTCATGAAATTTTCTTCTATGAAATACAGTAATATAAATCTTGATTTTCACATTGTTGTTTTAAATAAAAAAAATCCGTGTTTATATGGGAACAATTTTTTCACATGGTAAACCATGACACGTCTATAACAGAATCATTTCGTTTTAAAATTATTATATTTAATGGATTTTCCTAAAATGACTCCCATAATGGAAATTTTTCACACTTTATTTGCTAATGGAAGTCATATGGGATGAACCATTCAGTGGGTAATAATGTGATATAATGTATTTTTATTTTTTTTATAGGAAATTACAATACATAAATTCATAAAACAAAATTTTAAATGTTATATTAAATGATTTATTTATTCATTATTGAAAAATATTAGTGATGAGATAATTTTTTCCATTCATGAGTTCAAAGGTTTTACTATTTTATATAACATATATAAATAAAAATATAAAATCATAATATAAATGTACTATATTTTATTATGAGATATTCATTATTCATGTTAAATTAAATATCATTAAAATTTATCTAAATCAAGATAAAAAAATTTATGGATTGGATATATTGCATTAACTAATATAATATATATTATATAAATATAGTATATTTTTTTAACTTTATTAAAATTAGGGTTTTTGTCAATTTCAAAAAATATCTTTTATTTCTTAGAGAATAAAACATTTTTATATGATATAATTTATATCTATAATGGTTAAATGATGAAAAAAGAGTATATATTTTAAATATAAATATATATTTTTAAAATTCATATCTTATGAAATTTATTATAATCATAAAAATGATTTAAAAATTGTATATAAATATATTTATATAAAGTATTCATAATTTCACATCTCATGTCAAAATAAATGATTTTTTATTATTTATTAGTATTTCTTATTCATGAATATTAAAATTTTGTAATATGAATCGATGTATTATTTAGGTAAAAAAATTTAAGCTATTTCTTATAAATTTTATATGATATATACATGGAGTAATGTCCTATAAGTGAAAGAAATTTTCATTAAATTAAACCATATTAATGATTTTTTATATTGGGTTGTTAACAATATTTTAAATGGTCTTTATAATTTATGATTATTATACTTTTTTATTATATTAAAATTATGATCTCTATTGAGAAGAGAAAGATGGATAGTTTATCATGGGGTTAGAATATACACTTTCCTAACGGTTTGGGCTCATGATAAAAAAGTAGAGCTTACTACTTATCATACCACACTCACACATGAGGATATTTTTGTTTCATATAATTTTAAATATTTTCATATATGTGTTTAATTTTTAAGATCCTTCCCCATATGAAGCCCCTCAAAATCTATAGCGAATATGGGTGTGATTCTAAAAGTCCATCTCTAATATACTACATGTTAGATACTAACACCAATGTTATAAAACATTAAAATGTGAGGAATTTCCTTCATTCAACCAAGAACATATAAAAGGAAACCACTAATAAAATCATTAGAATAAATGTAAAAAAACATTCTACAATTCATGTATACTTGTTATAGAAAACAAGTATATAAATGAAATAGAAAAAAGGAATCTTCTATTATAGTAACACGAATTGTAACTCCAAACATTGAGGTAGTTACATCAAACTCAGTCACCAAATCCGTCATAGAAGCCTAACAATAGTTTTATTATTTATATGGGTGAGAATCCATGTATACAATATAGGATCCACCTATATAATATTTTTGAATATTTTCAATTAGTATAATAATTACTTGGTTAAAAAAATAGAGGAACCACCCCACACATACACCAAGTCATTTATTATCTAACATCATATAGGCTCTCTCATTCAATGTCACATCCAAGTATAATAACATAATATCAAACAATATTTAAACATGGAACACCGTAACTACTTAATATTTAGTCAATCATTCTCACTCATAAATGAAAAATCACTTGTTCTGCCATCCCATCTATCCAACCTTATAGCCACCCATCACTTTACATATATAACCACATCATTGGTACAATATACCACATACCAAACCATACTATATTCAATATACCAAATAATCTATACAGCCACTAATCATCAAATAATAATATAAAATGTCATCCTTATAATGGGAGGGTGTCATGGAAATTATGTTCATCAACTTCTATCCCTAGACTATCTAGTAACAACTGACACAAAATATTACATCCATAACCAAATCAACAGTCAAATATCAATAAATCTGCATCACATTAATGTAACATTCTATTATACACATTATATATTTTGATAAATACCATAAGTCCATAAAAACCAATACTACACATGAAATATAAAGTAAGAAGGAGTAACAAACCAAATTTTCCAACACCAAATTAAATATTTTGAAAAATATCCAGAACCAAAATCAATTTGGTGTCATTAAGAAGATCCTAAATTGGAGTGTGAATAACAAATCAAACATTAAAATAATATATATACACATACACAATCCCAACCCATGGGGCGTTACCTAAAAATACAACCAATTTTCATAACCACCAATTAACTACCACAAGAACATTCTAACAACCATTTCCACCACTATTCCGTAAATTGTATATGCCATCCACAAAACTAGACACAAAAACAATCACTACTCATTCAATTAAAATACTTTTTTATTTCACGTTCTGAAATTTTTCATGTGAAATTACATTAATTTTTCCAAAAAATTCCGTATTAAATGTTAACCATTCATCCAGCATCAACAACATTCATATTAACTATTTTGCATTTATTCCATTCTTTCCCAGTTCATCAATTGTGGTCTCTAATTAAATATATAGCATACCAATTACCATATTCATCATTTACTATCTCATTACACACAACCAAAAAATATAACATGTACCCCCTTTTATCATAACACGTTGCTGTTACAATATCTAGGATATTTAATTTCCATATCGTCCATAAAATCCCAAACCAAAAACCAAAAAAAATATTCACCACTTTTAACATAAACAACGTTTAACCCTCCATGACAAATACTCCATATAAATACAATAGTAATCAATTAAATAAGGCAGGGCATACCAATAACATACAAAACCGAATTTCAAAACAAAGCATATATAAAATATCACATTTCAAAACATTCCTTCCCATTAACTTAATAAATATTAAATGAGAATAAACAATTAAATATTATATTTCAAAAAGCTAATTCATTACCAATAATTTTTTTTAAACATTTTGTGAATGGTTATTCCCAAAATTTTAAAATATCAATAATATATACATATCACAGAAGAGAACATGCTTCTTATAGTATGTCACACAACCATAAATCTCATAGAGTAATGAAAAATAAGAAAAACAACATGAGCATAACCCCATACCTTCAGAAAAAAATAACTACTTTGATTATAATAAAAATAAAGGGCAATAGGCCTCAAATCCCCTTAATAAATTAAAGCATTGAGAATGACATTTTAATAATTGAATGAAAATATATAAACATCTAATACAATAAATGGTAACTACCTTATGACATGAACATAATAAATAATAATTAAACCACACTGTAAATTCTAACCAATAAAAATGAAATTTCACTGACCTAACCTTCTAAAAAATATAATTAAAATGATTGGAATGAAAATGAGTAATGGGTTACTAGGGTTATAATATATCAATCCCCGTTAACCAATATGTTTAAATCAATAATTTTATGACTATATGTAACATTAAAGTCCTGGGTTGCTTATGGTTGAGGTAATGTAATAAAATTTCAACCAAAAGAATCTCAAGAAATATTTTTTAAAAAATTATCTTGGTCCTTCACAATGAAATTAAGTCATCCAAAAAACCATGAATGTCTTAGAAAAAATAAAACTAACAAATAAAGGCATCCATAATATCTTATATCCCCTTTTTTAGATTT
Source organism: Viscum album (assembly GCA_963277665.1). NCBI lineage: Eukaryota > Viridiplantae > Streptophyta > Magnoliopsida > Santalales > Viscaceae > Viscum > Viscum album. Next base: position 2,099,465,284 of record OY728140.1, on the reverse strand, counting down.
TTGTTCAACTATAATAATAATATAGATGACTAATTCCACAACATGGTCCCCCCCTCTTTGATTAAAATTTGCATTTCATACTCATAGAAAACCATTCACTATTATATTTATATATCCTTTAAACCTCATACATAGATATATATCAACCAGTACACTTCCCTCCATTGTTAAAAGCCTCATAAATATTTTGAAAACATATAAAATTGCCATCATTTTTGACCACTCTATGGTAGATGCGTTTTAGATCCCCCATAAACCATGAAAACTATCATTGAATAAACTCAATTAAATGTATGAAATTACCTTAATTTTTTTAAACACTACATACATTACAATGAAATTTTTTCCTACATTGATGTACATAGAGAAAATATCCATAAATATCTATAAAACAAACTAACTAAATGATATAACTAAGACTTGATTATCTTCTCACTCCTCAACAAATGGCTTGAAAATATGAAAAATATAAAAACAAATATATTTTTAATATCTTAAATAAGATAAACATAAGGATATTATTTTTTCATAAATTTTATTTCACAATAAACTAAAATCACCACACACACACCACAAATGTCATGTGTCACCCAATTTTACATTGGGACACCACTATGATCGACATATAAACCATTATGTGTAAGATGATACCAACATTATTTAGATATGGAATATGAAATGGAAACCCACCAAAATTGTTTTTTGGATCTTATATTGACTAAATATTCAAAAATCCAGCTAACCAATATCACATTACTACTTCTTACTCTAAAATAGATCAAACCACTTCAAAATTAGTGCATTAAACCACATAATTCAAATGATAAACCACATAAATACATAATAACTTCAATAATACTATTTAAAACCAATATATTGAAAATAAAATCCTTAGCACATATAAATCATTTCCATTTCGATATATTCCACTAAAATTATTGTCATGCTCACAAGTCAAACCTACACTTGATAGGTAACAAACAACCACCAAACCCAACACTCCCTTATAAATAGATCTCAAATAGAAAAAATAACATTGATAGTATATTGATAAAAATAAAATAATTATCTATAATAAATCTTTTTTATTCTAGATTTTCATCATCAATGAAAACAATGGTCTCTAATATCTCAGGGTACTAAGTGTACATATTCAAACCATGTTCCTATAAACTTTCCTCCAAATCATTGTGCCCGAGATGAACCTACTTCGGTCATCCCTGATAAGAAAACCCAATATATTCAATGAATTTATTGAGGGGTTTCTCTGATATCCATTGGATAAAAAACTCATTAAAAAAACCATAATATGTAACTAGGTGATATTTAATCAAATAAATAATGATTTTATAACAGTGGAAATTATCTTAAAATTATGGTATGAATTATCACATCATTGGAATAAAAACTAATAAATCTATATAAAATATATTTATACTAAAAATTAAGAAACACACTAAAAACAAAATACATAAAAAACATAATGAATTGGATAGAAATAGGATCCACATAAAAGCAAGGTAGCTATAAAAAAACGTGTGATAAAATATAAAAACTAAAATAAAACTAGTAATCCGAAAATATATCTATTTAAACTATTTTTCCTCATCCATCCATAAATATACTCAATCCATGAGTGATCCCAAAATCGTTTTTAACTAGGTAAATACTCAAATCTACCGATACCATGTTCCACAGGAGGGCTATGATCATAACAAAACTCAGAAGGGATTCCCCAATGATTCCTTGCATTTATATTTTCTTGAATATGAAATCAATAATAGCTTTATATAAAGGGACAACATTGAAATATATTTTCCATGAAAACAAATACATTCCAATTGGCCATCTTTGAAACCTATGATGTTTTAAAGAAACAATAAAGACCATTCCAAAACCAATAATTTTTAAATAAAAAATTGGGATAATACTTTTAAATAATCACTCAACTCACTCACAATGCCCTTATAGGATAAAAAAAGAATATATCCATGCAAATAAATTAAAAGTTTAACTATGGGATTATATCATAATTGATGAAATATTGAGAATCAATGGTGTAATAAAGACTAATAACCAATGACTAATAAGTGATCGATAATCATTGTTAATTCCTATAAATCCAATCAGGTGACCCTAGATATAATTTGTATGTACCCATATAGGCCAATAAATTATTCTCTATGTTACTGTCTAATGGGTTTCTCTCATCCATCATCATTGGTGTAACTCTACTATCGGTTATTAATACTATAGTGGTTCCATTCAATCCAATCGATACTAAATAGTGACCATCTCTCTTCCCTTAGTATGACTTCTAGATTCCTATGGTTATAATAAATATGGTATATGGGACAAAATTCAAATAATATATATATATATATATATAATCTATATAAACAAAATATGATTATTAGCCCAACTCCCAACAATGACCATGTAACGACCTAATGTTTTTCAATGGAATTTCCCTTCATATATTTATGTCATAAAATCACATGAAAACAAAACATAATGAACTACTGAGTGATAAGTGTCCTTTAAACATATGATTATCACTTATGTGTTTGGAATTTTGAAAATATGGAAAACACGGTTGTGTTCAAGATGTTTTTTGTAGTCTAATAAAACAAAAATAATTATTGGTGAATAGCATCCTACCCTAATGAATAGTAACAAACCCATATGTATAATGATATACCCTAATGAATAGTAATCTAACATATGGTAGTATAAAAATAATATTCAAGTTGGAATTAAAATATACCTATGTTTTAGAATGAGTTAATGAATGCTTTAAGTCTTATTTTTGATAATAAATTATTATTTTAATTAAATATTAAAATAATAATATATAAGAAATTATTTTAAAAAAATGGAATACATTTTTGGATTCTACATGATGAAAACTGGTTTGCGTGAATTTTTATATTTTTCTAAAATACTTGAATTTTGATTAATAGTAAAATACGGTAATTTATCGTATATATACATTATAAGCTAAATAGACTATTCCTTGCATTATGGATGATGTCCCAACCATTGGATTGAATTAACATGACCCATTTAATATTCTTGGTCATGGAATACTTACTATTCTTTTTCTTGTGAATATAATAAATTAAGGATTATAATATCATGAAATCCCTCCTCTCCTCCACTATAAAAACCCCCTTCACACCCTCTTCTCTCCTCTCCTATTAAGCTACAAGACATTTCTAAATTCTGAAAAAATCTCTCCCCAAGGTCCTTCCATACATCCAAAATCACTCATCCTCCCCAAAATACCAAAACCTTTCCCTTTAATAGGTTCTCAATAGAGGAATTCTCAAGAGGTAAATTCCTCTTCCAAAATTTCTTTTTTTCTTTTATGTTCTTTTCTTTTTATTTCTTTCCTCACCTCCCTTCACCATAATAGTATGAAATACCAAGTAATATACATATACATCAGTGTATTCCTTCTAGTGGTATATTTCTTTAAATATTCTCTTTTCCCCACCCTTTTATTTGAAATAAATTAAAGCACCGTTTGAGATGTTCTAATTTAGTATATTCAAGGAAAACAGTTTATCAATTTATATTTTTATCATTAATTATGGTCATGAAACCATTGGTTTTATTTCTGAACCAGATTATTGTATATGTAATATATCCTGATTTTGGTTCTTTAATCCTTTGAATCAAATGGAATTAATATATAAAGAAAAACACATTCTTTGTAATCAAATCCACCGATTAACAAAAACGGTTACCACTAAGGTTAAATATGTAATAATCCAACATCACTATATGTAACCTAATTAAGATTATAACCATTTAATCTCATTTATATTAACTAAATAATATAACTTCAGTTCTGGACAGCCTGTTTCATCTTGCATATAATCCAAAATTGAATATAATTGAACTGATCTTTTAAAGCCAAGTAAACAAACGAGACTGAACAATGAAATTGAACCTTAATACTAATGAAAAAGAATTTTAATGAACTAAAAAGGTTTATAAAATTTCAATAACTTATATAAGAGGTTATTTAATTATTAATTAATAAGCCTAATTAGTTTATTCAAGTCATTAATAACAAGTGGAGAACACCAACAGATTTAAGGTAAGGGATCCTCTCCTTTTCTCTCTTAATCAAGATTGTCCTCTATACTATGCCTTTATTTGTGTAGTAGATAATGATGGGGTATTCTTATTAACCTCACCATACTTCCTTATAGATTTATAAGTGATGATAAACCCCATCTATCTCTCATCAATCCCTCTTGGTTACACCCGACACCATGCTGATAAAACTGTAACGAATTTTAACTGAACCTTCTTTGTTCTTTCGGGTTTCCTTATCATTCTTTCAAAATGATGTTATCATATTTATCTCTGTGATTCTTATGAAATCTGGTTAGTTGTACAAGATTTTTATATCAAGACCATTCCATCACATTCTTTCGGGGATATACATGATTTTGAAAGATTCCCTCCTTACAACATTTTGATAAAAAACCATGTTTTAAGGGGACTTCCCAAATTTTTACCCAAATTTCATGTGCACTAAATCCTATTTTTTAAAATACAATTTTATTCATAATATAAGTATTTTTATTATGCAAAAAATTCTTGTTTCAAATATGGTTTTATAAAAAATAATATTCTCTTTTCTATTTTAAAAGCTCTAGAGTGTTTTCCTAAAAACATCACAATAATGTTTTAATGGTAATGTTTCTAAAATACATTTTTATATGTTGTCACTTATATTTGACACTACTAACCATTTTATATGACTATTTTACACTATGAATGTCCATTTATGTTCTAATCCCTTCCATTTATAGACACCTTCCTGATACGCCCATTGGATACGTTTTATGTCATGATTGTGGTACCCAATTATTTCCATGGGTACCATTATGTTTATGTATGGTAGATTATGTATGATTATTTAGGTGGAAAGATTATTTATTAGGAATGAATATTCATTAATATGTTGATATGGGTTTACCCAGATAGTGGTACAATGCATTGGGTAATGATAAGTCTCATGAGATGAGATGTTAAACTGGATTGGCAGTTAGCCTTGACCCGTACTGAAATGGGAAAAAGGATTGGCCGTTAGCCTTGAACCGTACTAAAGATATGATTTATGATTCTTCCACATTTATATGATTCCATAATTATATGACCCCATTCTTATATTAAATGATTTTATAGGTTTCATGCTTTCGATATCATTATGACATGCCACCTAACTCATGTTCTTGATACATATCCTTATGTTCATTTCATTACTGGGCTGTTTAGCCCATATATTTGTTCATGTGTTCCCCATGGTACCCTATACAGATGTAAGAGTTCAACGGAAGTTAGAATCTCTTTATGGGGATTACATAAAGAATTTTTTTATCCACATTTTTTATGTTATATATACCTAGTCTTCCAAGAAACTAGACTTAATGATCCTTGGCTTGTACTCTGATGATTAATTATGCATGAAATAATGAAATGTTGTATGTAAAAGGATTGGGTCGGTATAGTTGGTATCATTGGATGGTCGAGTTATTTTTGATATTAGGAATAGATCACTATAGTGAGAAACATGCGGATGAGACTATTTATAAGAAAACAGTACTAAATTTTAGTGAGTATAGAGTAAGTGGTTCATCAAGAAAATACATCTTTGTCTGGATATGAGTAGGTAGAGGCGGCTCTTCCACATATGTATCTATGGGTAAAACACGAAAACACTACTTTGAGCAAGACTCGAATGTAAACTGGTGCATGATAACGGCCCTTGTTGCACTCTTGGTTACGGCGCTCCTAGGGGATATTCTTTATTAGATTCATGAGATTAGTAAAAACCATTAATAAGGGACAAAAAAAATCCCATAATAATATATGTTATGCAATAGATCGAGGATGACCTAGATATAAACCTATGTAATCAAAATTTAGGATGTAATTCTTCATTATAAGTTTATCCTTTAATGATAATGTTTTCTTTTTTATGATCAATAGATAAGTATTCAAGACCTCTAATTATATGTTCTTTTTCATAGTTAATGGGGGGAAATTAAAGAACACGTTCCAACAACCAATGTGATATACAATGTTAAGATTTCCCTAATGATATGCCTAATGTGACAGAAGTGGGTGCTCAAAACATCATGGCAGAACATTCTTAGTTGGCTCGAGTTATGAATAAAAATTTGAATAAGGTGGAATGTCCCCCTCTTCAAAGGAAAGATCATGTTGAGAGAGAATCCGTCATGTGAAAAAGGCCTCTCATGTTTAGTGGGCCTTCTGATCCCCTCCTCACAGAACAATGGATTAACTCCATTGAAAAGATTTTCTCTACCCTCCAGTGCTAGAAGGAAGATAAAGTTGTACTGGCAGTCTATCATTTTTTTGGGAATATGATTAGTGGTGGACACTAATCAAGAATAAAAATTACCAAAAGGAAATTGATTCCATAGATTGTGAGGAATTCAAAAGGATCTTTTTCAACTAATATTTTCCTCGAACCCTCCTTCCCAATATGGAAAGAGAGTTCCTTGGACTCAAGAAGAAGGAAGATGAGTCCATCAGGGTGTATGAAGCAAACATTACAAGGCATGAAAGGTACACCTCTGATTTTTTCATGAACACCGAAAGCAACATGGATCGCTTATTTAGCGGACTAAAGCTGAGTCTATGAAAAGTGTTGGCAATTTGAGACTTCGATGAATATGAGGAGATTGTTTATTGTTCCCCCATGGTTAAAATGTAGATTGGAGACTCTCAGTTGTCTCATGGGCCTAGTGACAAGAAGTGGAAAATGGAGAACAACAAGGGTGGTTAATCAAACAAATCTGATGATGGAAAGGAGCCTCACTTTTCCATTTGGAAGAATTGTTGGAAGAAGTATCTTGGTGACTGTCTCAAGAGAACCATGGATTGCTTTAAAAGAGGGAAGGTTGGACATTTAGCCAAGAACTGCTAAAGGGATATGAAAAATCCTGCTAATGTTGAAGAAGAATGCAAGGCTCAGATCAACACTGAGCCTGCAGTGCATTGTAATATCTGCAAGGAGCTTGAGCATTATGCGAACAATTTTTCTAACCCAAGGGTTGTCAGAGGCAATTTGAAAAATCCTCCAAGGAATAAAGGAAGGTATTATGCGATCAACACTGCTGATATGGAGCTAGAAAATGATGTGGTGATAGGTACTCCTATTATTCATTAATTAAAAAACATACTATTTGATTCTAGTTCTATGCATTTTTTAATATCATGCAATTTTAGTAGAACTATTCAAACACCACCTCAAAATTTGGAGGAAAGGACATCTATGAGAACAGAGAATGGGGAAATTATTGCATCCATGGTTTATAACTCCTCTCTGGTTAATGTTTATGGACTGATCCTCCCAACAAAACTTGTCATACTTCATTTAGTGGAGTTCGATACTATCTTGGGCATGGATTGGCTATCACTGTACAAGGACAACATCAATTTTCGGGAATAGGAGATTACTATTCACATCTTGAAGCATCCTCCGATTAATTAGAAGTATAAGGAGGAAGATGAGTATCCTTTAGAATCTTCGTCTCATGTTTTGATATTGCCTTCTTTTGATCATGCATACCTAGGTCAAATTATCGAGACAAAGGGGAGAATCATTCTTGAAGACATACCCATCGTGAGGGATTACACTTATGTATTCCCCGAAGATTTGGCTGGTCTTCCTCCTGACTGAGAGGTTGAGTTATCAATTGAACTTATCCCGGGATATCTTCCAATCTCAGACACTTTACAGAATGGCCACCGTAGAGCTGGAAGAGCTAAAGAAGCGGTTATAGGAGAATATGGAGAAGTGTTTTATATGCCCAAGTGCTTCACCATGGGGTGCTCCAGTCCTCTTCGTCAAGAAGAAGGATGGATCAATGCTTATCTACGTTGATTATCATGATCTTAACAAAATCACTATAAAGCACAATTATCCCCTTACATGGACCAATGACTTGTTCGATCTGCATCGTAGGGCCAATTATTTTTCTAAAGTGCACCTTCGGTCAGGATATCACCAACTAAAGGTGTGGAAGGCAGATATTCCCAATACTTCCTTTCGAATGAGGTATGTACACTATTGAGATCATAGTTATTCACTTAAATCTCACTAATGATCCAGTTATTTTATAGATTTAAAGAATAGAGTCTTTAACGATTACCTTGACAAATTTGTGGTGGTCTTTATTGATGATATTATGATATACTCCATGGGCAGGGAGGAACATGAAGAGCATTTGTAAACTATGTTAAAGACATTGTGAAGGGAGAAGTTTTATGAAAAGTAAAGTAAATTTGAGTTCTGGATGGAGGAAGTATCATTCTTGGGGCATGTTATCACCAGTAAAAGGGATATATGTGGACCCTTCCAAGATGAAGGCAATTGAAGAGTGGATGAGGCCAACTTTTGTAATAGAGATCTGCATCTTTTTAGGTCTAGCTGGGTATTATCGACGATTATAGGATAACATTTCACAATTGTCAATTCCAATGACCCAGATAATATTGAAGGGACAAAATTTCGTCTAGACACAATAATGTGAAGACTGTTTCAAGTAGTTGAAAAAGAGGCTTATCACTGCAACGATACTCACACTCCCTTCAAGTGGATAACTCTTTGTGGTGTATAGTGATGCTTCTAAGAAAGGCCTGGGTTGTGTTATAATGAGAAATGATAAATTGATAGCCTATGCCTCAATGCAGCTGAAACTCCATGAGATAAACTTTCCCATGAATGATCTGGAGTTTGCGGCTGCGATCTTTGCATTGAAAATCTTGTGAAATTATCTCTATGGGAAAAATGTTAGATAGATACAACCAAAAATAGTCTCAAATATACATTCACATAGAAAGTGGTTAATATGTGGTAATGAAGATGGATAGAGCTCATCATGGATTTTGACTGCTCAATCCACTACCATCCCGGTAAGGAAAACAAGGTGGCAGATGCTCTAAGTAGAAGGGATCATGCATCTTTATCAATGATGAGAATTGAAAGGGATCTGATCTTCATAGATTTGAACATGATGGACATGGGAATCATTATGGTATGAACATCATCAATACTTTCTCTAATGATTTCTCAACCATCCCTCTTAGAGAAAATAAAGGATGCTCAATTAAAGGATGTGGAATTTCGGAAAAGGGTGGAAGCTATTAAAAATGGGAAATCCTTTGATTTCAAAATTGATGAGGAAGGAGTTGTAAGATTTAGGACACGATTGTGTTTACCATCTAATCCAAAGATAAAGAGGGATATATTGAATGATGCACATAGCTTGAATTTTTCTATCCATACTAGGTAAACCAAAAGGTACTGTGATCTCCAAGAAACACTTTTGTCGGGATAACATGAAGAATGATATTTCAGAATATAAATCAAGATGCTTGGTATGTCAGCAAGTTAATGCTGAGAGACAAAGTTCCAATGTTTTGATGTAGACATTGCCTATACCCATTTGGAAATGGGAAAATGTTACTATGGAATTTTCCATGGGTCCCCTGAATACATTGAAGGGAAATAATGAAATATGGGTTGTGGTTGAGTGACTCACCATGAAAACCTATTTCATCAATATTCGGGAAGATATCTCGCTTGAACAATGTACAAAGATATATGTGAATGAAGTGATGAGACTGCATGATGTTAAACTCTCAATTGTCTCTAACAGTGATCCAATGTTCACTTCTAAATTCTGGAGGACCCTACAACATGCTTTGATTACTAAATTAAATTTCAGCACGACCTATCACCCCCAAACTGATGGCCAATCTAGAAGTACTATTAAAACACTTGAAGATATGCTTAGAGCCTGCTCTCTATAATTCAAAGTTGGTTAGGATCAGAATGTCCCATTGGTTGTGTTCTCATACAACAACATCTTCCACTCGAGTATTCAGATGGCTCCATATGAAGCTCTGTATAGAAAGCGATGTTGTACTCCAACCTGTTGGGATGATTTTGGAGAATGAAAGCTACTTGGACACGATCTTGGTCAAGAGATGACAGAGAAGGTTCAAGTCATCAAGAAACACATCAATTTTTCACAAATTCAGCAAAATATCTACGCTAAAAACCATCGAAGAGACTTGGAGTTTGACATTGGAGATAAATTCTTCCTTCAAATTTCTCCATGTAAGAGAATCATGGAATCGGGAACAATTGGAAGCTAATCCAAGGGTATATTATCCCCTTTTAGATCCTTGACCAAATTGGAGCCATGGAATTTCAGATTTAACTTCCATCAAATATGGATTGAGTTCATGATGTTTTCCATGTATCACTCCTGAGGAAGTACATACCTGATCCCTCCTATGTACTAAACTCAGAGGTGGTGTAGATGGAAGATGATCTCTCCTTTGAGGAGCAACAAGTTAAGATTCTGGATTTGAGAGATAAGGTTCTATGGAACAAGACAACCCATCATGTCAAAGTGTTGAGGAGGAACAATAAGTGTGAGGAAGCAACATGATAATTGGAGGATGCAATGAAGGAAAAGTACCCGCACTTGTTATTGGCTTAGTATGTAAAACGAATTTTCGAGGGAGAAATTTCGTAAGGGTGGAAGAATGTAATGACCTAAAGTTTTTCAATGGAAATTACATTCATATATTTATGTCATAAAATCACATGAAAACACAACATAATGAAATACTATGTGATAAGTGGCCTTTAAACATATGTTTGTCACTTATGTGTTCGGAATTTTGAAAATTTGGCATACACGGTTGTGTTCAAGATGTTTTTTGGAGTCTAATAATACAAAAATAATTTTTAGTGAATAGTAACATACCTTAATGAATAGTAACATACCCTTATGAATAGTGATAAACCCTATTGAATTTTAACTTCATATATGATAGTATAAAAATAATATTCAAGTTGGAAGTACAATATACCTATGTTTTAGAATGAGTTAATGCATGTTTTAAATCTGGTTTTTGATAATAGATTATAATTATAATTAAATATTAAAATAATCATATTTCGATAATTATTTTTGAAAAATGGACTTCATTTATGGATTCTACACGTCAAAAAATGGTTTGGGTGAATTTTGGATATTTTTCGGAAATACATGAATTTTTTATAAATAGTAAAATACGGTAATATACCGTATATATATATTATAAGCTTAATAAACTATTCCTAGAATCATGGATGATTTCACCACCCTTGGTTTTAATTCACATGACCTAATTACTATTATTGGTAATGGAATACTTACTATTCTTTATCCTGTGAAGAAATAATAAATTAAGGATTTTAATATCATGAAATCTCTCCTCTCCTCCACTATATAAACCCCCTTCACACCCTCTTCTATACACTCCTTTCAAGCTCCAAGACATCTCTATATTTTACCCAAATCACTCCCCAAGGTCCTCCCCCACGTACAAAATCTCTCAACTGCCCCAAAGTACCAAAACCTCTGCCTTTTAGAGGTTCTCAATGGAGGATGTCTCAAGAGGTAAATTCCTCTTCCCAAATTTCTTTTTTTTCATTTCAGTTCATTTCTTTTTATTTCCTTCTTCAACTCCCTTCGCCATAATAGTATAAAAAACACAGTAACAAACATGTAATGGAATATCTTCATGCTACTGGTATATTTCATTATATTCTCTCCTTTCCCGACCCTTTTATTTGAAAGAAAATAAAGCACCGTTTGAGATTTCCTAATTTAGCACATTCAGGGACAATAGTTTATCAATTTCAATTGTTATCTTTAATTCTGGTGATGAAACCATTTGTTTTATGGTTGAACCAGATTATTATATATGTAATATATCCTATTTTTGGTTCTATAATCCTTTGGTTTGAATGTAATTAATTTACAATGAAAAACACATTATTTGTAATCAAATCCACCGATTAACAGAAAGGGTTACCACTAAGGTTATATATGTAATAATCCAACATCATTATAAGAAACCAAATAAAAATTAAAAACATGTATTCTCCTAGATATGAACTAAATAATATAACGTCAATTCTGGACAACCACTTTCAACTTTCATATAATCCAAACATGAATATAAGTGAACCGATCATTTATATCCAAGTAAACAAACGAGCCCAAACAATGAAATTGAACCTAATAACTAATCAAAAATGATTTTAATGAACTAAAAATGGTTATAATAAATTAATTTCATACATATTAGGTTGTGGAATTATTAATTAATCAGTGTAATTTTTTTATTCAGGTCATTAATAACAAGTGGAGAACACCAACAGATTTAAGGTAAGGGATCCTCTCCTTTTCTCTCTTAATCAAGATTGTCCTCTATACTATTCCTTTATATGAGTACTAGATAATGATGACGTGTTATTAAGAACCTCCACCAAAATTCCTTCTGGATTTATAAGTGATGAGAAACCCCATTTCTATCTCATCAATCCCTCTTGGTCACACCCGACACCATGTCGATAAAATCGTAACGAATTCTACCCAACCTTCATTGTTCTTTTGGGTTGCCTTATCATTCTTTCAAAATGGTGTTATCTAATATATCTATGTGAGTATTATTAATTATCGTTAGTTGTACACAATTCTTATATAATTTCCTTTCCATCACATTCTTTCAGGCATATACATGATTTTGAAAGCTTCCCTCCTTAGAACATTCTGATAAGCAATCCTGTTTTAAGGGGACTTCCCAAAAAATTTTACCAAAATTTCAATTGCACTATATTCTATGTTTTAAAATAAAATTTAATGTATAAAATAAGTGTTTTTATTATTAAAACCTTTTTGGTTGAATTCTGGTTTTATATAAAATAATTTCCTCTTTTCTATTTGAAATGCTCTAGTGTGTTTTCCTTAAAACCACACAAAAATGATTCAATGCTAATGTTTCTAAAATACTTTTTTATATGTTGTAACTTATATTTGACACAAATTACCATGTTATATTCCTAATTTACCCTATTAATGTCCATGTATGTTCTAATCCCTTCCTTTCATGGACACTTTCGTGATATGCCCATTGGATATGTTTTATGTCATGATTGTGGTTCCCAATTCATTCCATGGGTAACCATATGTTTATCTATGGTTAATTATGTATGATTATTTATGTGGAAATATTATTTATGTGGCAATAATATTCATGAATGTCTTGATATGGGTGTGCTCAGATAGCACTCCAATGCATTGTGTAAGGATATGTCTCATGAGATGCAATGTGAAATGGGATTGGCGGTTAGCCTTGACCCGTACTAAAAAGGGAAATGGGGTTGCTAGTTATCCTTGACCCGTACTAAAGATATGATTTATAATTCTGCCACATTTATATGATTCCATGTTTATATGATCCCATTATTATATTAAATGATTTTATATGTTTCATGCTTTTGATACCATTATGTCATTCCTCCTAACTCATGTGCTTTAGATATATCCTTATGTTCATTCCATTGCTGGGTTGTTTAGCTCATTCCTTTGTTCATGTGTTCCCTAGTGTGACCTATGAAGATGTAAGAGCTCAAATGAAGTTATAAGATCATTATGGATATTAAATAAATATGTTTTTTAGCCCCATGTTTTATGTTATATGTACCTAGTCTTCCAAGACACTAGACTTAACAATCCATGGCTTGTACTCTGATGATTAATTATTCATGAAATAATGAAGTGCTATATATAAAGTCTTGGGTCACTATAGACCACCTGAAAGACCTCCCAAAACATGGGGGTTTCCATAGGGGTTAACACTTCAAAAAATAAAATATTTCAATGTACCAACATAGACATAATCCTTATAAAATATTATCATCATCAAAAAATCCATATGAATCCATTTTGAATGTTGATCAATTTTAAATATATTTCAATTTTTAAAATGTTCTTAGGAGTGAAAAATCAAATAAATTAATTCGAATATCCATCTTTCATTCCCTTGTAGACCAATGATATTTTTGAAATATGAAGCGTAAAATAAGTATTTTGGGGAAATTCCATATATAGATATATCCACAAAACACATATGTGTGTTCAAATAAATATGTATATCGGTTAGTAAACACATGTATATATATATCAATTGTCATAGGAATCACGAAGGAAATCAATGAGTAATAAAATTAAATCCATTTAGGAAAACAAATGGTGTTCAATAAGATAAACTAATGAAATAAACAAAATAAAATCGATAAAAGAATACCTCAAACACATGATACAATCATACAGAATCTTTATAAATTAAACATAATAATTTTAAATGAATAAACCCCATTTATTCATATATAGGATTAATTACAAATACATGTCATACAAATATATCTATTGAAATCAACTTACCAAATAAAATGATTTGGAAATATATTTATAATCCCTCTATTAGCCGTTGAAACTGTAATCATTTTAGGGGAAACATATTTCTAAAAATCTGTAATATATATAATGCATTAAAAAGGATAAATAATGAATCTACCTACGTATAACCATGTTAATATTAAATGAAACCTCAATAAAAGAAATGAACATGAACCAATCGATTATTTCCACGAATGATTATAGAAATCCATGGAAAAAAATAATTAAACACATACCATTGTATTTGGATAAGATAAAACTATGATAAGGGGATGTACTAAAAACTATAATGGAAGAAAGTTGAGGGGAAGAAAGGGAAATACATCTAGAAGAACACAGTAAATTGATTATAAAATACCTAAAAATCCAAGTATGTAGTGAGGAGGGTTGATCCATGGACCTACTAGTGTTCCATGGATGAAAGGGGAGGAAAAAATCCTTTTTGGTTTCCAACGGAAAATTATATTTTCTAAAAAACCAAATTTTTAATTTCATTGGAATAATTGAATATTTGGTTACACGGTATACAAAATCATACACTAACTATGTGGTCTTCACTAGAGATACATTATGTGACATATAGTTATAAATAGTGTTCTTCAACTATTTCATATATATCTATCAGGGTTACAGACTCTCACGAATGGTTTTTTCATGGTTTATCCAACCATGGGAGAGATCCACGCACCCTGTACAAAATCATTGAAACTCATAATTATCAAATGGATCAACTAGATACTCGTGAATAATAAAAAAATGTATTAAGAGGTATATGTGACAAAAAAATCCCCAACATAACACTTATTTCCCCAGCAATCCCTTGAGTTATAGAAAAAATAAGCCCAACTAATCAATCGAAAGGAGAAGAAGCTCCCTCAATGTATATCTAGAGCCCTTAAAAATTAACTAAACACATTTTATACATAACTTTCTTAAGAAAAATCATCCTCGAGTGAATAAACTAATATGTCTATAGGTAGAGAGACAAATTTGTTTTCCCTTGGTTTTTGGATTGTTTTTTGCATGTTGTGCTATGTTATTTTTATATTAATGATCTTTTCATGGTGTCGTTTGAATGATTTGATGTTTTGAGTTTATAAATAACAAATTAACCCCCTTATGATCAATGTGGGATGGTTGTAGGATAACATTACCAATTTCAGTCCACCCATGGGGTGAGATGACCGTCCCAAATGAGGCTAATGGAAATTCTAGGTCTAAAATTGAGTTGTGATTTAGTATATCCCATATTAATTGATTAAATGGATTAATGTAATGATTAAGAAATGATTTTTTGGAGGTGTGTTTAGTAGTGGGAAATGTCTAAGGGATTTTTTGGCATGTAAATGTGTTAAATGGGATTAATGGGAATGTTTCAAAAAATCATGTTCTGTATTTGATTTTACATTCTCTATTAGGAATTGGAAATGTGAATTGGGATAAATGGTTATGTGTTATAAATTATAAATTTGTTAATGTATTATGTCATAATATAGATCCCCAATTTATTTATTATTTTTATATTACTGGTGATACTGGTAGGATAGTCCTGGTAGTAATGTTTTTCATTTACGGTGACTGAATAATTAATCTTGTGGACATGGGTTGTTATATTGGGGTATAAACATGATGTTCTATGTTGAAGGGTAAAGTTGGACCATAGCTCTAAATTCCATCCCTAAATGAAGAGTTTAGTGAAGTGGATGGTGTTCTTTTCCACTAAAAGTGTATTCCAGCCAGACTGAGGCATTGATGTGAGGATAATGTTCTTGTTGTGATGTGTTTCCCTTTTTAGATAAGACTTAATTTATTCCCATATGCCTTATGATTTTTGACATTCCAAATCTATAAGACAAATGAAAAAGGTTAATTATTACATTATATGTTATAATTATTGAATCTGGAATTGATAATGGATTAACTTATAGAGAACCTATATTTATAATGGTTACTATTATTAAATATTATTTACTTTCCCTTATTTATCATGATAATGCACTATCTATTTAAACTATATATTTTCTTGAAACCATTGGTAGTGGACAAATGAGTTGTAATCACACCCCTCTTAGAGAACCATCATGAACCAAAGTAGATTTCATGGTTTCAATTTAGTAAAATGGAAATGGTTAGGAATTCAGAGTTGAGTCTGATTTTGGGATTTTGGGGATGATGTTCTGAACATGGAGTCCAGACCATTTATGGGAACTTTTTTTTATCATTCTTTTTGGTTGGCATAATTGGTATTGTAGAAAAAAATGGATTATCTAATATCGGATGTGGTCTATTCCCTATTTGGGTGATGGTAATTTATGAATGTTAACCATTTTATTATGTTTTATTTGCTATTGTATATTTTTTTCTAATCTGGTTTGCACACATAAATAATTTATAGTCTCCCCACATTACTCAAAGACCCTCTCTACTAGTGGGAACATGTTTTTAGTATGGGGAGGAATTTTTGAGTTCATGGGTTGACGCAACATGGGGAACCTGTTTAGTGGAACACGGATCAAGGAAGTTACAAATTTGTATTAGAGTAGGTATTTTAGGCGAGTTACTATTTGGGATGGTAGACAATTGGATTTTAACATTCTGGTCCTTTTCAATGATCTCATTATTAAGAGTTCTAAACTTCTTGTATGAGGGATAACCCAAGTCACCAAATATGGTAATTATTATTGTAGTTATGAACTATTTCATTTTATTATATATACCCATTAGGTGACACATAGGTTTGGTGATGTGACTATTTATTAATATTTTTCACTAGGATGCAATGTCACATGGTTTTTCATTCATCCATCATTATCTGCAACTAGGTATTTGGATACATGCATCATGGTAGGCAGACATGAGGTGGGTTTGTGAGACATGATGTTTGGGATGCATTTGATCATTATTGGAGTGATGAAAATTGTGTATAATGATTACATATTAAGGGGTAAAAGGGGGAATTGAAATTTAGACAAGAATTAAAGAAGTATTGTTAGTAAGGGGATATAACTAAATCAATCTATTGTTGGATTATATTGTGAAATTGAATCTTTTTTGAAATGAGATAAATGTTAGGATTGTAATCCTGTGAGTTGGTTACCTCGTGTAATTATTGCCCTTAGTGGGGATGTTCCAGGTAGTGTTTTTGGTATGCTCGAGCATATTCAGTAGTGACGCAAAATGGGTTGTTTATGGATACGGATAAACATTTTATTATATCTTTTGAATGTTTCATGGTCTATGTTATAATGTTCGTGTTTTGAATTATAGAGAAATTCCTCCATAAAGGCGTGTCTCTAATTGGAGATATGAGGAAGTCACTGAGAACACTCCTTCTGTAGTGGATTAGGAGTATGTAGAGATCCATGAAAACAGGGAAGAATATTTATATGATGAATCTGGTATTTTCTTGTAGATGATGGAATGAGACCCGGGCCAGGTTTCACTTAGTATGTTCGAGTTGACTAGGGAGTTTCAATTGTAGCACCCTTAAACCCATACATTGGAGGGTGAGCCAGATGCAATAGATTTCTGAATTCAGTCTATATAGATATTCCTTTATCATGTATAGTATCCGTTTAAAAAGGGTGTCATGTTAGCAGCCAATATGTTTTGATGCTAGGAAGAGTATACGGGACATGATGGTGGAAACTCAGAAATGAAATTGAATTATGTAGAAATACTTCTAGGAGAAGTTTCTCAAAAACATATATCTAGAAACCATGATGCAGGAGAAGGCCATTAATTTTTTTTAGCATGACCGAAGGGGCATTGGTGGTGATGGATTCTGACATTCATTTCACTGATCTGTTCCACTTCATTTTGATGCTATAAGGAGAAAATATAGTTATGGTGAAACATTTCAATATAGGTTGAGACCTGAGATCATGTCCCAGGTGAAAATCTCCTGTATGAAAATGTTTTCTAAGGTATTGGATTAGAATGTTATATCAAAATTTAACATAAAGCGATATTTATGTGACAACCATGTGGTTCCAACTGGGTGGGCATGTGGTGCATCATTCTATAGTAGGAATCCTTATTTAGGAATCTACATCAGCATGAAGGTGAACAAATTAGTTAGAAGATGGGGTCATCATCTCATGGGGTATAACAGGTGTTCTGTTATCAGTGTGTCAGGTCAGGGAACATGCGCTGCCAGTATGCTCAACCCACATTCAGTTCCTAGTGTGTAGTATTCCAAGTTTTGTGATGAGGATCTGAAGGAACCCTTAATGGTCGAAAAATGTTAGAGGTCCAAGGAAGATGATGAGTATAAGAAATGGTCTGGTGACTCTATATCAAAAATTTAGATTGATCTCCACAGGTTATACTAATAGGGTTGGTGATCATGAAATTCCAATGATAGATCATATATTCATTTAAGGTTTTGCATTGTATTTTTGTCAGGTTGGAGGCCAGGATAGGGAGGCATGTAATCAGCTTGCGATTCAGACTACACCTGACAACATTAAAGAAGGATCGGAAACCATTCAAGGTACGATTCATGATGAATCCAAACTATCTAGAACATTATTTAATATAGGTGAAATGGATTATTTTATTAATTCTATGTTCATAGTTTCATTGTAATTAACTGTTTAATTTTTCTGTGGAGTTATGTCACATGACACTCCATTAGAGGTATGGGTTTAGGATATCATACAATGTTAGGTTTCTACCTTGGTGATTGGTGGATATCAGCTTCTGTTGAAACGTTTTTCCATAGATATTTCATGTTTAAACCTACTTTTGTGTATGGATTTTTTGGTGATTTATTTTTCACATATTGGTTATTATCATCGTCTGGTAACACTCACACTTAATGAAGGAAACAATTAGGTCCATCGTGGTGAATTATTTGTCCAGGCAGTCCTTGTAGTGTCAATTTTAGAGTTGTTTGGGGAACTCAAATATCGTTTGGCATTCCTTGTATTTGATGAATGAGGTAGTGAACAACCAATATTTTATACCGATAACAATATATATCATGATGTATTTCTTGAGGATTCCTGTGATCTACCAGCAAAGAGATATGTTATGTTTAGGATTGAGTTTCTTCTTGGGGAAGAACATATTTCCATTCCTCCATATTGAATAGTGAAAATATAATTTTAGGAATACAATGTTCAGATAATGATGTTCAAGTTTAAAATGTTAATTAATCCATGTATAGCACCCTAGGGATCTCAAGTAAGGTTTTCTAATAATTATTATGGTTTATTGGGTCAATATTTTGATTACAATATGATGGATCACATTACTGCTAAAAACTGATACCTGATTCACAAAATCAGTGAATTTTTTTTCAAATAAGATGTTCCTTGGTGTTCCGAACGATTGATTTAAGATCATGATACCATCAGTTGGGGTTGAGCCATTTGACATACTACTTATATATTTTTAGAGCTGGTATAGGTTGTATATTGTTTTAGTAATGATGTTTTGGTGGACCAATGCACTAACCAAGTTCATGGCCTTGATGAATAATATATTTCACCCATATCTGGTCCATATCATTATCGTCTTCATTAATTACATATTTTTGTACTCAAGAAATCTAGACGATCATGCCAAAAATCGTGAAATCATCTTACCTATATTTAGAGAGTTAGTTTTTTCACCATGAAATCAAAATTACAATTATTGATCGATGAAGTTCAATTTTTTTTATACATCATTTATGAGATAGGGATGTTAGTGGATCATGTGAAATTATAGGCTGGGGAATCTTTGGGGTACCCCAATAACATTTTTAATGTTCAGGGTTTCCTAGGTTTGGCTGGTTATTAACGAATATTCAATAAGGATGTCCCAGATTTGGGAGTGCCTCCCTCAGTCTTAATAAAGAAAGTAGTCATGTTTGAGTGGTCAAATGAATTTTAGAGTTCCTTTCATGAGTTAAAGTAGAAGTTGATTACCACAATACTTCTGATCTTACTCGAATCATGTATGAGGTACATCTTATATTGTGATGCTTCTGGTGTTGGACATGGGGCAGTGTTAAAATAGGATGATCGAGTTGTATCTTATAGGTCATTATAGTTGAGGCTTCATTGAAGACATTACCCTAATAATGACCTTGAGCTATCTTATGTTGTATAAACCTTATAGTGTTGGAGGAACTATTTTTGAGAGATTTGTTTATAGAGCGTATTAACCATAACAGTCTTAAGTACATTTTCTATTAGTGTAATGTAAATCAATGGCAATGAATATTGGTCGATTACCAACTATATTTTGACATCGAGTTGGTTTACACATTTGGAAAAGTCAATAGTGTTGAGGATTCTCTTTACCAGAAGACTCAAAATCTACTAGTTTATGAATCCAACTCCTAATATAATATGATGGACTTATCTACTGATATGATCCTATAAGTGTATGATGGGAATGAGAAAATGAATCTTTCAACTATAAAAATAATTTGTTGGCTTTTGAACCAGGTCAAGGAAATCTAGCTAGAGGATCTATATTTTCTAGAAATGAAGGGGTGTATTTGTGTTGGGGAGTCACCTTCGAGTTGGGTTGTTAGTGATGATGGTATTCTAAATGTTTATGGCTTTGTGGTTGAACTAGTGGGTATGTGGTAATAGCTAATGAGTGATTTTCATGAATCAATGTGGTGGGTGAATCCTAGTCTGACTAAGATGTATAATGATCATCATCGATATTGTTGGTGGCTGAGAATGGATAAAGATGTTGAAGAATTCATGGCTTGATGGATTAGATATCAAATGATTAATGTTATGAATTAGTGCTCTAGTGTATTATAATAGTCATTTACAATTACATAATTGATGTAGAATGAAATAATGAAGTACATTATATCGACTTTTCTAAGGACACTATGGAAGGATGATGATTTTTGTTAGTCGTGGACTGATTGACATTGTTATCCCAAATCATAATGATCTAAGAGACATGCACATTTGATCAGTTGTGTGAGTTATATGGTATAAAGGTAGTATGGATTCATGGTGTGTTGTGAACCATATTATCAGATCATGACCTTCATTTAACATCAGTCTTCTGGTAGGGATTACAGAAGGCATTTGTTACCGATGTGTTTTCAAGTAAGTCTTATCAGCCATATACAGTTGGGTAATTAGAGTGTACAATTCAGGCATTAGAAGATCTTTTGAGGGCTTTTATTCATTATTTCAGTGGTTCATGGGAAATTTACTTGACACATATTGAGTTTTTCTACAACAATAGTTTTAATGATCTGATTATTGTTGAACCTTTTTAGGAATACTAGGTAATTCCACGTAGAACTTCATTTTGTTTGTTGGAATGTGGGTAATCTAAGTTGTTGGGACTGAATCTCATGTAATTAATGTCATAGAAGATTTAATTGATTTAGAAGATTACGAAAATGGATTCGAACATGTATAATTCCTACACATATCAACATTGTAGACCACATGAGTTTATGGTAGGTGATATTGTGTTTCATTGGGTGTCTCCAATGTTGTGTTTCATTTAAATTATGAAACATGGTATGTTAGAATCCATGTATTTAGGTTTATAGTGATCATGGATTTGATATAACTAATGACATACCGATTGAATCTTCCATAGTGGCATGGTATAATTCATGATGTTTTATTAATGTCACATGACTCAAAAGTTATCACCCTGATCTATCTCATGGGATGCACATTGAGGATATAGATTTGAAGGTTGTTGCGTCTTTCGAGAAGAATCCAATGTGTATTGTTAACCATTGTGTGAATGTATTATGGTGAATGACAATATACTTTGTTTGATTGTTATGGAAACATGGAAATGATCAGGAAGAAACATTTCTGTGAGATTTAGATATGTTCACCTAGTGTCCTAATAACTTTTCTTTAGAAACCCAGTAATTCTCATAAAGAGAAGCCTGAGGAAGAGCTATCATATGGTGTGGATATGCTAATAATGGAGACATCATTGAGGTATGTTCATGATTAAATTTTTCTATCAGTCGCTAAATTTTCATTAATGAATTAGTTCCAAGATTTATGTGGGGTCTCGGTGGTGTTCCAATGTTATAGGACAAGAGAAAAGGTGAAATTGGGCCAATTTGGGCATGTTACACGGTTGGATCACGTTTAATCAAATGGTGTTGGATCCCCTGGTAACTGTGCAACCTTTGACATGGGCTTACTGCACGATTGAAGCATGGTCTGTCAAACCATGTGGCCTACCATGTAACTTTATGACATAACTTCCTTAGATTGTGTCTTGTGCATATTTTTCGCTTGGTTTGGAAATTTGATTGTGTAAACCATGGGGCTCGGTAAAGTTATGAATATTTATAATATTGTCACCATAGGGTTTTTGGGCCTAACATTTTATTTTTCTCTTCTTATTCTCCTACAACCGTATATTCTATATTGGATGACCCAACCATCACAAGGATGATATTCCTTTAATCCATAGTTTTTTGGAGTGTCATTATTTATTGATCAGAGATCAAGGAAATTATAACCCCTTTCATACTTCTAATTTTTTTTAGGGTTTTCCTATTTCTTGTATCCCCATATGAATATCTAAAGCCCTTCATTTATATTGGGATATATGTTGAGGATTTAAATGTTGGTTGAATTGGGATTTAAGGAATTGATTAGAAGTGCGCTCATAAAAATATTTGAGTTAGGCATTATACATTTTATATCCCTTGGGTTTTACATAGATTTGTTCATTTTGGGTTATGTTTGTGTTCATTCCATGATGTGTTCATGGTGTTGTTTGTCAGAATTTATATATTCAGTGTTTAAATAAAATACATAACCTCATAATGAACCCCATGGAATGCTTGGGGGATGACATGACCAATTTTGGGACACCCATGAGGAATGTCGACCCACCTAAACTAGTTTAATAAAAAATGTAAGCAGTGAAATTTACTTGGGATTCTATAGAATCTTTGTGAAATGGCTAAATGGGTAAATGTAAAGATTATGAAATAATTATGGGATTATTTTTTTAGTAGTTGGTAATGGATAAGAGATTAGATTTTTGGTAGATGAATGCGTTATATGGTATTAATGGAAATGTGCCAAATAATCATTTTTTGTATTTTATTATGCTTAGTTAGTTAGACATGATAAATAAAAATTGGGCTAAATGGTTATGAGATATAAATGATAAATGTATTAATTTATTTTGGTATAATATTTATTCAAATTATAATTATTATTTTTGTGATATTTTCAATGATATTGGATATATGAGGTTGAAGTGTGGTTTGGTTTTGTGAATGAATAAATAAGCATGTGTGTATGTGTTAATATTGTGGTGTATAGGCTGGAGGTTCTACACCCATGGGTGGATTTTGATCGATGCTCTAAAATCCACCCCTAGATGTATATGATAGGGATGGAGAAAATTTAAATTCCCAAAAGGGTTGCATTCCACCTAGAATTAGGAATCGAGGTGAGGATAATGTGATTGTTGGGATTTTATATATCAGACCAAGATGCCATATAAGAGGTTCCCCAATCCAGGTAGTCCACAATCCCTCAAGTGCATATCTCTGAATTCAAGAGGCCATCAACCAGCATCAAAGGACTAGGGTTTTTCTTTGGAAATACAATTACCTCCTTACAAAGTTGTAGTGAATTAGATGAATGTAATGAACGTGGTAAATTGTGGAATCAATATAAGTAAACAGAACAAATGGTGGAAATATAGACAATAGTAATAATGACTTAAAAAATTGAAATTGAGTTAAAAAACTAAGGATATGTCATGTTTCTAGAAAAATAGTAAAAATTGATAATATAGAGAAGAAATAAGATGTTCCACATAACTAAAAAAGGGAAAAAATATTATTCCAAGAATCGATCATCTGTTATCAAGATCTATACTAAACAATAACAGATCAATTAATTAAAACTATACGATTTCATTTTTCAAAACACATAGCCATGCTACTAGGGGAACTAAATGGCGCTCGAAGTGGGTTTGAGATAAATCTTGGTGGGCCACCACCAATGGTGACTATAACATATGGAATGTTTAATGTAATTTTAATAGTGTGTATGTATTTTTGTATAATGTAAATTAGTACAATGTAACTAAACACCAAGGCACAATCTTTATCCCTCGACAGGTGTCTGTAGATGTAACAAATTCAGTATTTATTTATTAGATATTTATATCATATCAAATGTTTAGAGTACTGATGGTTCCATGTTATAACAGGGAAACCTGTATTGTTGTTTAATAGTGAAGTGCTATGGTAATATCTAAGGTGATGTAGAACTCAATGGCCAAAAATTCTGAAATATCAATTGATTTGGATAAGGTAACAGTTTAATCAAATGAGTATAGTCCAAGGAAGTCGATAGTGAGATTCCTATCAAGCTCAAGGAGTTCATCCATGTAAAAATTGGTATATGGAATGAATGGTTCCAAGGGGATTCAACTGTGGGACCTACGTTTCAGTGTCGAATCCAAGGGGTGTATCCAATGTATACTATAATGATATTGAAGGTATGTTATGGTTTCATACTAGTTTTCCAAATGATAGAAATTTAAAAGGGTCTAAGTTGGTCTCAACCTAAGAACTATGTATCCTTGAATTCGATTGGGGTTCTCGAGTTCTTAGGGCATTCCCTGATCAAAATCCATGCCATGCTCGAGTTAGGACACCCATATTTGATATTGATGTAATTTAGAATTTCATTTTGTTCAGGACTATAACTTCATTAGCATGATAATTTCATGGAGCATTCAACCATTCATTTATTCAATTTAAGACATATTCCTTATTGAATTTTCATTCATCTACCTTCTATTAATATTTATGGCGCTCTAAGGATATGAAACCTACTATTCATTTACAATTATGGCCAATACATATACATAGTAAACATTCCTTTTCACATTTCTCCTTTAATTATCAAATTGAAGCTCATACCATAGGTGGGTAAAGTGGTGAGAATACATGGTACATTCCATTATGAAATTCATAATATAAAACTGACCATTTAATATAGAAAACCATTCCCTTATAATGATCAAGAAAAGGCACACCTGAATAGTGGTTCAAATATTTCAAAAAACTAAAAGAAAATAATGGAATAACATCATACATGGAATGAATAATGTTGTGTTTGTAACCACTATCAAATAATCACATATTAATAAGTATCAAAACAATATGGTTCTAAAGTGTATAATCATGTCATATAATATCAATTATAGGAATCTAATGAAATCGGTGGTCCCCATATGACAATTCTAAAATACACTAGCATGAGAAATCAGATTTTGACCACCCACCTTATGGTTTTATGATTCTAATACTTTGAAATTGGCCCTTGAATTGGCATGAATCATAGTATACCTATGAAAACGATAAAAATTCTCATACCTTGATAACTATGTTGAGAGAAAGAGAGAAGAGGAAATGCATAAACAAACTGAAGTACATACATTAAACATCATACACGATGAAAAGAAGCTCAAATGAATAACGGATAAAGGTGATCTCTACATTTCTACCATAGGTCTTCAAAAATAACCAAAATGATACCCATGGAGGTAAAATATTCATAAACTCATATTAGAGAAGGAGGAGTGGGTAATTTGATCATTAAAGGAAATTTTGTAAAATTACTTAGAAAATTTCTTGTGCGTGGTTTTATGCGTAGATTTACAAATCATGCTCAAATCATGCACAGTTATGTGGGAAAGATAAGAAATTTTAGGGTTAGGCTGCAAGGCCATGCACAAAATTTGGGAGGTGGCTTTGTTAAAAAAACACCATCCGCACAGTACAGAAAATAGTGGGCCAACCGTGCTGCATTTCCATTTTTTCAAACAAATATGTGTTCTGGGATTCAAACTTTATAGAGACACCCATGATACCATTAATAACACATTAGGTATTCATATTACATCCATTTTAATGATTTAGACTGAAATTTCAAGGACTCATACCTAGGGTAAATATCATGTTCCTACATTCTTACCCCCTTAAAATATTTTCCCCCACGTTGACCTTCCAAATGTGTATAAACACTATCTGAGAACAACTCTAGACATTGGGGGTTTATTTCAGCTTCCCACGCCCATGTATCATCATGTACACTGTTGTACTACAATATCCACCATACTAGAGAGATTGATAGACCTCATAGATCCTTCATGATCTGGTCAATGATAAGAACATGATACTCTTGAATGGTTGAATCAGTTACTAACTCAACTTACATTGGATAAATGGTATAAGAAATATCAAAATGATACTTTAGAATCATTGAATCGTGAATGATGTCAGGGATGGAATTGAATTCTCTATGTTAATTTCAATCGATATGATGTTGTACAGACTCTCTCTAGAATGTAAAATGGCCCCAGATAATGAGGTGACATCATTCAATACATCAGTTACCATCTATGTCTGATCTTGGGTGATACCAAAATGAAAACATGATCTCTACCCTCAAACACTAGAGTTAATCGAAAGTGACCGACATTATATTTTTTTCTTGACGTATCAGTATTCATTTGATTTTCAATCATCTGAACATGTTAAAATTTCTCTTGAACATGATGGGGACCTAGTAGGAATTCCTCACCTTCTATAATCTAACATAAGGGT
The DNA here is from genome assembly GCA_963277665.1 of Viscum album. NCBI lineage: Eukaryota > Viridiplantae > Streptophyta > Magnoliopsida > Santalales > Viscaceae > Viscum > Viscum album. The sequence goes on along the minus strand of OY728140.1, from coordinate 2,099,438,323 downwards.
GAACGACATATCCTACCATATAATTCATCAAAGGTAAACCTCTTAATTGTAACATGGAAGATGTTACTATAGGATAAATCAACAAGAGGGATATTCTTTTCCCATGAATCTCTAAACTCAAGGAAAAATTCTAATTGCATACCCTCTAGAACATTTATTTCCAATTCTTCTTGGTCATCAGTATAAGGGTGAATCTTTTTACTTCTAAGCACATATTTTAAAATAGACTATTATAATTACTACTAGAACTGTGACATGAAATGAGTATACCTATCTAAAATTATAGTACATATGACCTTGTAGAGTCATATGATCTCACAAACATACAATCTTCTTATCCCATCAGTTGAGAATGATTCCAAGATAGAAATTAAGTGGGATTATTTCGTTAGTCAGTCAATGACTTCTGAAATATCATTGCTACCCCTTTTTGACCTTGTAAAACAAAATATGAAATCCATAGAAAGACAATCCCATTTCTATTCATGGAATATAAGTGGGTGTAGAAATCCCACATTTCATTAGTTCTCATCCTTCACCTACTGACTGGTAGAACACCAATTGATAAATCCTTCTATCTGTAGGATTCATCCTTGGCCAACAATACTATTTTCTCATATCTCGATACATCTTGGAGATTCCTAGATATAAATCCCACTATGATATGTGAGAATCATTCATTAACTCATGTCTCATATCTATTGGAACCCAGATATTTCCACATAGACACAATATTTCGTCTTTGTCTACAGACATATCAGGATACTACTTATATCTTCATATAATCTCATAGAAAACTAATCCTTCCAAATCAGAAAACTATATACCCTTCACCCTCTAAATGATGGAAGATTTAATTTCCAAGGATTGGATGAAATACTACACATTACTATCATTGAGCTCTATATTGAGCAAAGAAAAGAGGGAAATTAACTTCATTTCATTACTAGTTTTTGATATGGACTATGTATGAGTTTTCTATCTCATCAAATCTGTAACAACAATTCCCTTCCCAGCTATATAGGCATGATCAAAATCAAATTATTGTAGTTATTTAACCCATATACACTACCATAATATCAAGTCATGTAGTGAAAATATATATTTGTGGCTCTTTTGGTTAGTGAATACCACAAAGCGCTCACACAATAGATAATGTATCTAGCAATGAAATGCATGGAAAAAATTTACTAACTAACGATTGTGAATCAAGTAGTTTCTCACATGAGGACCTAGTTTTCGAGATCCATAGGCAAAATCATTGGCCTCATGCATCTCCACTACTCGTAGGCCGATGCATGAGGCATAACAGAAGATGGTATAACCTATACCAGGATATAGAAGATTTATAAAAGGAGACGATACAAACTATCCATTCAGGTATAAAAAGGATTTATCACATGCTTCTAACTATATAAACTTGACACCATTATTTTTATGATCATATAGACTTGAATAATGGTGTGGAAACCTTTATATGAAATGAATGTAACATCCAGCCATCCCCAAGAAACCATGTATATCAAAGTTGTTCTTGGGATACTACCAAGAAACTACAGTAGTAAAATTTTCTCGATCAAAACATTTGTTGGATCCTGAGATAATATGACCTTGAAATTGAAATTGTTGGATATATAAGTTTCACATAGATAGATTGGTATAAGGATAATTATATCTCAGTGTACTCATAATTATTTCAAGATATTTGGAATGTTCCCTACAAGTGTGAGAATATACCTAGATTTCATCAACAAAGACTATGATAATAGAATCCAAGTAATGGTGGGAAAACATATTTGTGAGATCCATGAAAGTGGAATGTTTTTTTGTAATATTGAATGGAATAACATGGTACTCATATGTACCATACCTACTACCGAAATTTATATGAAGTATTTTTAATGGTCCAACACATTGTTGATAATAACCAGATCTCAGGTCGATCATAATGAAGACCATATCTCCTTGGAGTTGGTCAAAGGGATCATCTGTATGAATTAGTGGATACTAGTTCTTGACCATAAGCTGGTTCAGCCTTCAATAATCCACACATTGATGTAATGTTCCATCCCACTTCTCGGAGAAAATCACAGGTGAACCCCAGGTTGGTGTACATAGCCATATAAATCCTTCATCCTCTAGATACTCTAAATACATCTTGATATTCTCAAGCTTAGTGGGTTCTATCCTGTAAAGATGAATTTCCACGATATCTACTCCAAGAACATGATAGATAGTAAACTCTATATCTATTTCATGAGGTTAGATGAAAAATCATCAGGAAAGACATCCCTGAAAAGATCCACTAGAAGAGGGAGAAAAACATTATGTAACCTTTGATCCTATATGAATAGATTATGAATTTGGGTGGTCACTCCACATATCACATGATTCTCTGGTCCCAATCTAAAAACATGGTCATACCACTAACCCTTTTACAGATAATAGATAAACTATAATGAGGTAAAAAAACCCTACGGAGATAGAAGTATAAACATTATGATAGTGAACCCACAAGTCCATTCCAATAATGAAATTGATGGCTGTCATATTGATGATGAAGCGGATCTATAAGAAAGGGAAACTGCCTACCTCAAGGGAAAATCCCTACACTGCTTTATGCCCTCTGTTCATACCCACAACGGTGTATATAAGGTCATTATACAATAGCGATAATGTATCTCCAATCCTATACATTTTATGATAGATATAGATATAAAAGGTTTTGAAGCACCATTATCAAACAAAGAAGATACTATTGTAGATTAACCAAGAATAGATACTCATACTACAGATGGTCCCACTTCATGATCCTTGGGTATCATCTCTAGAGCATTCATATATACTGATCCAATACACTATTATATAGATGGACCACCACAATCACCACAGCTATGTAGGTACTATTGGTGATTATGGGTCCAGATACTATGTCCATCACCACATTTTTGGCCAGACCAACTAGGTCTATTCTAACTACCTTCCTGATGTGGTGTAAAATAACATTCTCCTGAAGTAATAGACAGAGAAGATACTTTTCCACTTGAAGATAGAGGAAATATCCTATAAAAATGATAAAGATTCCTCATACAGCCACAATCCCTACACTCTAGTGGGTCTCTATCACAATGAGGATTAATATTCCTCCATCATAAAAAATGAAGATACAAATTAGATCTATCAAAATGAGAACTCAGTTTGTCAATACACTAATGAGAATCATTGTGATAACATTTCCTTCCACTGAGAGAACGACTAGACCTCCAAAACATTCATCGTCGATTCGTATTACTATTTTCATACCTTAGGTTGTTCTTAGTGATATGATCCAAATTGAGAATCATAAAGAAGTTAGGTAGGTGAACTACATTCAACTGCGTACAGAGAGAGTACTGAAGCCCACCCTAAAAACATCAAGCACCCAAAATCTCATCACCAGTTAGAGGCGGTGAAATGCACTGATACTTAGTGAAACATGCTAAATAATCTAGGACAAATATAGAACATTGCTCTAGATGCTTAATCTCGAGGGATATATCAACTCTTAGAGTTTGAGTAAGGAACTGATCATTGAAGACTATCGAGATATGAGCCCATAACATGCCCTGATGATGACAAGTCTTGGAAATCACATCCCACCAACATTTAGTTTAGTCTTAATGCATGTATGTATCAGGGATGACTCTCCACTGTGCATTAATTTCTAGATGATTAAATATAGATTGGATGGCCTCTATAAAAGTTTCAGTAGCCTATGGACTACCATCATTTGAGAATATAGGTGGATACTACTACTTGAACTCATGAATCCGATCATCGATCATTGTTGCAAGCCAAGATTCACCCTTAATGTTCTAAATCAGATGTAGGAAACTATCACAAACTTGGGAATCAGTTCCCAAATTATGTAACTCATGCAGTTCCTCAAGTGTCACACCTTGAGGTAATAATGGTGGCTGAAGGCTCACTATGTATGGATCATGGTCATCCCCACCATCCTTGTGAATGATACAAGGACATTGTGGCATAATGGATTATAATTCTAAAAAACATGAATTACAACAAACATACACAAAAAATATAGACTCACTAGTAGAAGATGAACATATGAAAACTCAATACCAAAGGAATACTACCCAAACTAGATGTTTGTAAATCTAAGATTTGGTAATTTCTCAATTATATAATTCATTTTATTTTAAATTTAATTACCAGTTTAACAACTTTACATTTTATAAACAAGAAAAATTGGGATAAAAATGTGAAAAAAATTCATTTCATAATTAATTTCACACATTATATTGGATTTTCATTCTTGGTTAATAAATTCCCATACACCTATCACTAGAAATGACAGCCATTTATTTATCGAATTATAGATCGACACGGTAAATTACTAATCCCGACCCATGAGGGCCCATAAAACTCATGAGATGAGGCACAAAATCAGTCAGTCATTGCCAAGAGTATTATAAGAATAACATAAATATCATGACATCATTCAATAATCACAGTCATAACAAGAAATTAAAATTAGTGAAATTCACCTTTAATGCAAGGAAATATTCAAGACCTGTGAATTATAGGTTCCTATAATGATTATTGTGACAATTATCTTATATATTATATCATCTAGCCAAGTATGAAAGAATGTACACAAATAGTGTAATAATCAACAATATCACACAACATGTACATCATCCAATAGTCATATAATATCAAATGCAATTAGAAAAATCATAACAACATTTATAATTTATGCATCATAGTTTTTACCCTGAACAAGGTTTGGAAATGCTAATGTATGTCTTATGGACATGTCCCATGCGTTCATAATATCCAATATATTTTTTAAAAAATGTAAAGCATGAATGGATACACCTATGATGCCACATTGTAATTTCCCAGACCTAGATTCGACATAATGTGTGCCCCGAGCCCAGTGGATCACAAGGCCTCAGGAGCATCTCCCTAAACGCAATAAGATGCCAATTAGTAGTGGATCCCTAAGGTGTGCTCATGGGGAGACTATGTCCTAATTACCAATGTGTATAAAATATTATGAATGTATACAACATGATAAATACTAGAAGAAGAATATGTAAATAGAAGGCACATCAGAAAATAAGGACAACAATAAAATCCCTGAAACAACTAGAACAACATTCAACAACTGATGATATGTCATGTCACTAGAAAATGGAAAACAAGGATACATGATATTTTGCATGACATGTTCTACATGAGTAAAGGGGAAATCAAAGACTATACCAATCATACTGATCTCTGAATCAGTCATCGGACATCACCCTCCATTCTAAATAGCAAGCAATAAAGTGTTTGAAGCTGTATGCTTCCCTTTGTCAACACCTAATAACATTTAATCTACTATATGTACCAAATGGATTCTCAATATGTATTGAGATAAATCATAGTGGTCCACCACAAATAGTGTCTATAACATTTTTCCTATGTAATTGAATTGTAATAGTGTGAAATCATTCATATATAATGTACATTAGTAAAAAGAAACTAAATAACCAATTACCGTCTTTAGACGTATGCTCGTATCTTATAATGTAACCAATTCACTATTTTAATTTTACAATATTATATCATTACACATCATAAGATTAGTGAAGGATCCATGTTATAATAAGACAACATGTATTGATGTTTAATAGTGAAGGGATAAGGTAATATCCAATGTGATGTAGAACTGAATAATCACCAACTCAGTAATAACTTTAGCCTGGAATGGGGTAAGTGTGTAATCCAATGAGCATAGTTCAAAAAATATGACAATGATATGCCTAGATAGTCAAAGGATTTCATCCAAGGTAAAACACATAAAAGAAAAGACTATGCTTGATGGGATTTAACCATGGAACATTCTTATCAATACTGTATCCAATGATTGTATCCAAGGAATCCTATAATGATATTGAATGGATCATACGATGTTGTGCCAGAAATAATATGAACAGAAAAGTATCAGGATATCGGTGGGAATCTTCCTAAGGAAGAAGTATTCTTGAATCCGAATTTTTTTCTTGAGTTCTGATTGAATAATATGAGAATATTCCATGGCGGGATCGAGTCAGGCTTCTCCTATTTGATATTGAAGTCATGTAAATTTTCATTTTTTCAATCCTTATCATTCAATATTATGATAATGTCATATATAAATAAACCATTAATTAAATCCATTACATATATATTCTATATTAATTGATCATTCATGTACCTTCCATTAATATTGTGATAGGTTCTATGGATATGGACCCAAATATTTATTTACCTTTTAGGCCAATTCATGTACTTATTATACTTTCCAATTCACATTTAAAATTTAATTGTAAAATTGCAACACGTACCTTAGGAGAGTCACGTGGTGAGAATACAAGGTAGATAATATTATTCAATTCATAATATAATTCAATAAATTTAATATATTAATGCATACCCATCTAAGGATCAAGCAATTGAACAGCTGAATAATGGCTCAAACATTTCAAAACACTAAATGTCAGTCAAGTCATAATATCCTACATGGGATGAATGATGTTGTGGGTGTAATGACTATCAACAAATCATAAATTCAGAAAGAGGATAAACATATGGTTTTAATAAGTATAATCATGGAATATAAACTCAATTAATTATTGTAGATGAAATCAGTGGGCCCCACAAAACACTTCAAAAATTAATGAACTTGATGGATGGGTTATAGACCATACACCATAGGTTTGTATGATTATCCTCCTCCAGTATTAGCACTTGATTTGGAAAAGATTAGAGTTGATCAAGGGGAAAGGATCATACCTTGATAACAAATTTCATAGCAAGATAGAATAATAAAGGCTTGAATGGACTCAAGTACTTAATATTGTTCTCCAAGCATGATGAACAGAATCTCCAACAGATCTCAGATGAAGGAGATCTCTTGAATCCTACCTTGGGTCTTCAATAATTGCCAAAATGATGGACATAGTAGTAAATCCCACATAAACACAGTTGATGGAAGCACGAGAGGGAATAATTATATCATTAAGGGTTAATTTGTAAAATTACCCATAAAATAGCTTGTATATGGTTTGAAAAAATGTGTGAAAAGCTATCAAGGTTACCTAAGAAGATTTATAACATTAACAACTAGGCTGCACACCCCTGTGCAAACCATGCGAGGTGGCTCAGTATAGAAAAGAATCATCAACAAAGTTAGGAAAACCAAGTGCCCACCATACAACATGAAATGTTTTTCCAAAAATATGGGTTCTAGGTTTCAAACATGTCCCTAAAGCCCCTAATATCATTTATAAATCATTATAAATCTATATTATGTCCAATTTATTGGTTTAGGTTGAAATTTAAATGATCCAAACCTATGTTAAAACCTGGGTTCTTACAAGTGATGTGTTGTCGTGGGGATATAGGACTTGATTTATTCCATTATTTCATATGATTTTCGAACATGACTAGTCCATTAAACACATGATAAAGGTGAATTAATCCCTAATTTTTTTATATATCAATTCTAGAATTTATGATAGAATAACAATGGGTAAATTTTTTTTACTAATGTGTAGCTATATATTATTTTATTTATTATTAATTATTTACCACATACATGCATAACCGATATAAACTAGATATTTTGTAGACACAATTTGTTGTGTCCTACTAAGTTGTACTCACACCCTACTCAGAACACAATCAGGTACTCGAGAAGATTTCATGGTTATAGGTCAAGAAAAGAAGAAAATATCTGGTTCTCAAGAGTTGGGATAGATTTGGGATTTGGGGTTGCATTTTTATACATGGATTCAAGACCATTTTGGTATTCATTTTTTTATCATTATTTTGGGTTTTTTTCCTCATGTTTCTATAGCATGAAATGAAATATTTACTATTGGTTGTGGTTTTACCCAGTTTGGGTGATGGTTATTTATGAATGTTTGCTAGTTTTTCTATGTTAGTTCATCTATTTTATATATTTTATAGTATAGTTAAATCTAATAATGAGGTTATATATCACTACATAAGTCTTAGACCCTTACTTCTAGTCAAAAACCACAGGCATACATGGAGTCATGCTAGAGGTCATGTGATGTCCCAGCTTAGGGGACCGGTTTAGTGGTGCCCAGGCCTGAGACATTAAAATACTATTTAATAAAATAACTCTCATACTTATAAATGAAAAATGTCTCATCATAAATAGGTTTAACAAAAAGGATTAACTTGACAATGACATTATAAGGAAATGAAACATCTCGCTGAATATTTCAATGTACTTATTTACCATATATTAACTATAGTGGTGACTCATGAGCAACATCATCATTCTAAACTCATTAAGAAGAGACCACTTGGTAAATGTGGTGTTAATGATCACCCACATCATCCCACCTTTGTACTTTGTTGAGAGAATTCCACTCCATTGATCAAAACTTGTCTCTTCAAAATTAACCAAAAAAGTTCTCACCCGTACATAAATTTATATTCCCAAATACATAAAGACTTATTCAACATTATCATCCTAATAAAAAAATTCTATGGGAACTAAATAACCATCATGTACATGGAAACTATGATGGGAAAATGAAACAACCACTTAATCATTAATCTAGGTGGTTTTTTAATTTACCAAGAAACTATCAAATCCATATTACTGTTAAAAACATTAATAGGAGGAATATTCAAATAATATTTGGAAATTGATGAACCAATAAAAAAACCATTTAAAAATATTACATTTGACGATAAAAATCTATATTCAAAATAAAAAATCCAGAAATTTATAATCACAAAATCCATTAAGAAAAATATGAAAACATCCCCTATTTGATCCATTTAAAATATCTGTTGGGAAAAAATCCCTCAAGGTAACATTGTAGTATTTTTCGGTCGATTGTGTTTGTTGACAAAGCTAGTTTCCATAGTTAATTGTCCATTTCCAGAGATATTTTTGAAAATCAATATTGATAAAGAACCATGACAAAGGAATGAACGATCTGGAGGCGGTACAAAACTGCAGCATAAGGTGGCACCGTTTTCCAGTGTTTGCCAAATCCTTGGGGTCCAAAACATTGAGGTTGGTGAGCATCGCAAAAAGTGGATATCCTTGAAGATCATATTTTAATTTTCCAAATGCATGAATTTTGTGAAGAGATACTTCATGGTTTGGAATTCATGATGACCAGAAGAATGGTGGCAGTGATTCTTCACGATTACGTCAAAGCTTCACAAAAGGCAAAGTGGAAGCACATCGTGGCGGTGAAAGACTTTTCGAGGGATAATCGTGGAGAAGGAGAGAAGGAATGTTGATAGTGATACTCTGTGATTACGATGAGCTCCTCGATCAAAAAATTGTCATGGTGCTTTGTGATTTTGAGACAATTCAGGTGGAAATTTCGGAGCTTTGTGATTGGGGATGACGTTGTGTTGACATCGCGCAGAAGGGTCGAGGGTCGTTGGAATTTCCTATAAATAGATGTCGACCCCCTCGAGAGAAGTAGAGTGTTTTCGAAGAAAATATTTTTTCTCGGTTCACGAAGGTGGTTCGAAAAAGTACTATTCTTCACGAAAGAGTGGTGCTTCCCGGCGGCTAATCTAGATCCGCGAAAGGTATTTTGCTTTGGGAGGATGCATTCCCTACGGATTTTTCTTTGCAAATAGGTTGGAGATTCACGACGGCCTAAGCATTGCGAAGGATTGAGCTTCGTGATAGTGCTTTGCGAGAGTGCTTCGCGATATAGCAGGAGCTTCGCGAAGGTTTGTTTGAGCTTCGTGAAATTGGGAGCCTCGCGAAGTATGGTGCTTTGCAATCGTTTATCCAAAGGAATTACCCAGTGTTCATAGGAATAGGGGTATTCATCAGTGGATGAATGTTGGACTTCAATAGGGTATCTATCAACAGCTGAGGATGGGTGCATTCATGTAAATGAAGAGACCTACGGGTCTATACACTATGAGTGGATCTTCTGATGAAGCAGTGATCTCACTTCAGTTGAGAGAGAAGTGAGTTCTCAAATTGAGAGTGGTTGTAAACTAGTATGGACAGTGAGTCTGCTTCAAACATGTAGACAACAGTGCACTTATATTGGAATTTGTACATCGGCACACTACTGATGTATTCTCTTTTAATGTAGCTGAGTGAGGGTAAACAAAGTAAAATTTGATGTTTCTTATGAATGATTTAAGTTTTATTCATACTTTGCATTGGGAAGGAGATAAACGAGGGTTTTTCAAACAAAAAAACAAGATCCAAAGGGGTAGTTGTTTTAATCTGTCATACCCTGATTCACCCCCCTCTCAGGGTATCTAGCCTAGTGTACATACCAATATCCGATTTAGAATTCCAATGTTTTTTATTTTACATTAAGACCGAATTGAATTCCATAATTCAATTGAAAATATAAATTTCAAAAATAATTATATATCAAAACCATATAAATTCATCATGTAAAACAAGAACATTTCCTTGACCTCCAACTATATTCATTTTATTCCACGAGAATACCTTATTTTAATTTCAAAACAAACATCCAATTTTTCAAAACCAAATAGTAATGATCAAAACCTTTCAAAATCAATCCATATTATATAAAAATATAGGGAAATAATATTTAGACTATAACAATAACATAATAACATATATCTTGATGAAAAAATATCAACAGTAATTAAGCATACTATTTCATGGGTGGATAGTGGAATCTACTAGTTTTGATGGACGGTTTGGAATACTATAATCCAACTATAAAAAATGTTAAAAAATTTGAATTAACTATTTGCATAATCACAAAATCGTTTCCAGACCATATAGAGTTATGGTGAACCTTTTATTATTGATGATAATAATGGAAATGAATCATAATAAAAACACCTTAGTCAAATCCAACTGTGGGGAAAATACCGAATACAACACCTCATTAGAGGACCTAAACGACTAAAAATTACTGATAAATTATGGATAATGATAACTCCCCTTGAAAAAAATTCACCACCAATGGTGATGAGAATTAATCTTGAATACATGACCACTCATATATAACTCCAAATTTCTCACCTTCCAATCCATGTAGGACTTCTGAAGGACCAATTCCACCTTTATGCACACTCAGATCACAAATATCTTCATATAAATTAACAATGACATATATTGTCAATGTACTACAAATTCCAAAACCACATTCTATTCTAACATTTATATTTAAGGTCACCTTAACAATACCTCAAACGGATCCATATAAATATAAAATTATCAGCTATTATTATAGGAAACATTACCAAGGGACGATACATCACCCACAATCCACCAAAATCAAACTCATTTGTGAACAAATTATCATCAAACATCAGAATGGTCCTTGTATTTTGACTATTATTTTTAGGATGGAATGTAGTGATATGTTTTAGATGGAATAAAAATGCATAATAAAGACCTATTAATAATTATGATGGAAAATGAATATCTGATTCATAGTTGATAATTTTTATATCCCAATAAAGATTTACTATCACATGCACATACAACCTCATGAGTTGCACCATATCACCCAATTTTTCAATTACCAAGAAATAAAATGAACCTTTTTAACCAAAATAAAATCACCCAAATAACTTCCCATCCACATTGAGATCATGGAAACTTATAAAAGAAAAATATTTAAAAATGATCTACAACATAAAATCATGAAAATACATGTTCAATAACAAACCACTATGAACACAATACTCTAACATCACTAGAAGAAGGACCAAATACATTGAGACAGACAATGCTATGGATTTCTTCATCTGTGTCAACTATAATTGACTCCATAGATAACAATAAATATTATATATACAATTAATCACCACCATTAGTGATCTATGAAACTCAAAAAGGACTTTATCATGTTATGAAAATGTAAAAAAATCTTCAATTGGAAAAAATTTAAATCTTATCACCCTCTGATCATCCCTCTAGTGTATCACCATAAAATATGTGATTATATATCACCTCTAAATCTGAGCATCCCATTGAGACACCTCCTCCAATTGAAATAATTATGACAAAAAAATAATCTATTATAGGAACCCTATTACTCCATCATCCTCCACAACAAGATATATCACCAAAATATATTCCATTATTTTACTAGAATCTATATATTCTCAAAAAAATTACCATCATGATTTATTGATTCGGAAATTGATAAAAACATTAACATTCCCCATGGATTATAAGATATTAAATTCAGATCGACCTAAGAACTCCACATGCCTCTTCAGACCCTAAATAAAATCCAATAGAGAGAAGATGCACCTAATGATCCTCTGATCTACAAATAAAATGATGTGTTTATAAATCGTGAAACATCATCATTTTCTCAAAGAAAAAAATAAAATTGATGAAATGAGATCAGGGTATAATTTGTTATACTTAAGGAGTTGAAACTTTCTAACCCTATATGAGATTACCATTCCCTGGTGAATCATGTCACAACCCAAATTGGTTTGGTAACATTATAGAATGCTATGAACATAACTCCTACCTCTCATAACAAAATAACTATAGAAATAATCAAATCAAATTTCTTATATTTAAAATATGAATTTTAGAAATTATTCTATGTGAATGATTTTTTGATCCTAATAATGGTTTTAAACAATCATGTAATAAAAGGTAATCCAGACATCAATATTTTATAATAGATTATGAGGCCATAGAAACAAGGGATCTCTACAATAATAATAGGTGATACCCAATAAATGGATACCTTGATCATCAATTTATGGATTTTATTCTATTATAAGGCTATAAATTCTAAAGATAATTCAACTCAAATGTGTAAAAAAACCCTTAAACAATATCAGATATCTAAGGGTGTTAATGGACATCTAAAAATTTTCTTTATATGCTCATCATGAATCTAAATCATCATCTTGGATCACTAGATCTGATCTGCTACAATACCCAACCATGTGTATGCATCCGACTATTGAAGAGGATTCTATCTATCTAAAATTTCCAAAACCTTTCCAAGGGGAGACAATATCCTCTATATCAGAATGCAAGAAGATTAAATGAATTGTTCATAAGGAAAACAATTAATAGAACTGCAAAAAATTAAATAAATAGAAACCATCATCACGTTAAATGTAATTACGATATAAAATCACATGTATATCAAGTGGAAATAGATCAAAAAATTTGGGAGGACAATGTATGAAATGTGTAAAAGTAAATTATAACTTATAAAAACAATATTTCAAGAGGTATGTCCTAGTTTCACCTCATTCACATTCACCTATGTCTATTATACTCTTTCACATTGAGAATGTTCCCCAAAAATGATCCCTAACCACGATTCTTTCATATTTTTCAATATTCTTATATAATCTATGACTATAATCCCAGTTGAAAACTAATAATTAAACATTATAATAATAGTATATGATGTATATAACTGTATTTTCAATGAAAAATATAATCCTATAAATAAATGTTTATGTACCAATGTGTAATCGTGCACTAACAAGGTTCTCATGAATTCCTAGTCACACTATATAGAGCTCCATTTGAGATTGATGTGTAGGAAGGAACCATAGATGAATTGAAAAGCATGTAAATTTCATTCTACCTCACTAAATGAACCCATACCAAGAACCTAGTCCCATGTCATCTTAGGTTCCAAATCATTTCCCTTCCACATAGGCAATCTCACAAAGCATAATCCCATCTATCCCAACCCATACTTTCTCAGTCAGGATAGACCACACATCCTTCCCTTGTCCATTCCCTCTCACATAGTTAAAACAATACTTTTTATTCCATTTTACCCCATCCCACCTAGGGGTTGTGAATTTAGCATCTCATTACATATCACATCACTTCGGGTATGGTTATAGACAATGATCCAATAATGTCATAAAAATGCAAAACAAATACTTAAAAACATGCCAACCAAAAAACTCACTCAAGGAAAAATTCATGCACATAGAGAATAATATGTCGACGCATCTAACAGATATATGATCCTTCATTTCTATGTCATTCAACCCACACTCCCCCGATATAGTGTTAATTAAATTTATAATAATAAACCTCCATCTTTGATACAAAAAAAGGGTCACAAGGGGCTAGAGACATGACCATATGTATGTCAAAAAATATAACATCATAACAAAGTGGTAAAATGGTAATTTCATCCCACCTTGATCATAATAGGTTGTACTCACAAAACAAAAATATGAATTAAATCCTATAACAAAAAATATATATCATTCCCAAATCCTCAAATTCATGGTTTAGAAAAGTAATCCCCTAAAATAGAGAAGGAATCATAAGCCTATTTCATAGAATCACAATGAGATACACTTTGTGATGATTGGTGATTCAGTTAGGATATAAGAATGAAAATTGTAGACAAAGTCATCAAAAGGAAGCCTCTGGATTTTTCCTAATTGAATAGGTTTGGTGGATATTGAGAGTGGATTTTAAAAGGGGAAATTGTTTATATTATAGATATACCTTGTTTAAAAAACAAAGTAGTGGCATGGTTGCATATTACAAGGATGGTAAAATAATGGAATATCCACATCTGAACTCATCCTAGACCGACACATAAGGGTTGTAACGTGACATATACCTATAAGATGAATTTTCTATCTATTTATATAATCATAATTTGACATTATAGTTCCCTCACAAAAACCATGAGATTGTAGGTGATTTGAAAACTCCTCCACTTAGGACAATGTTCACCTATTATACTTCTCTAGGGGTTCTAACAAAATATTTTGTATCACTACACTCTCCCATCTAATTACAACTCCCACATATCCCACCAAAGATCTTAAAATGATAGAATAATTCCTAGACAAGTGTAACTTTCTTAATTTGTAGTAACATAATTCAATTGTAGATAATATATAATGTAATATCCTTAAATGATTCATCCCCTTCACACTCAACATCATGATATTTAATCATTATCATGGGTATTGTTTCATATATCCTGATTTATTATGTGTGAAACCAATATTTCATACCTTGATGTCATGGAAAAATATTTAATTGATGATCCACTAATCTAATCCATTTAGTAATTTCAACTGGACAAATATTTCATTTCATGATCATTCCATACATCTGTAAATGTAAATTCCCAAAAGGAGGTGATACTCGCTTGAATACCCATTCACCTATGGTGAACCCCATATTTTTAAAATTATAGAACACATATTTATCACATTATCCTCTGATTAGAATCCAACTACATCCAAATAAACTACACCCACTAAATGGTTTACTAATCCAAAATTGGGCCAATAATTACAAACTCACCCACCTTTATTCTACATAATGGTGACTAGAATGGAGAAACATAAAGATCCTCCAAGTGATTTGTCTATATAGGGGATTGATAACCATTGTTGTCGAAAAAATCTATTGAGGATAGTTATCTAGAACAATATAAAATGTGATTGATTTATGTGTATATTGATATTATGCACAATTGATTGGATTTTAATCCTCTTCCACCCATCTATCTGTTTGTAATATCTGGTACTCAACTTTATGCGGAACACTAGAGAATTTATTTGAATAGAATGAATATCTACATAAAGATAGAATCTTGATCTAAAAAAATGATTTGAAATTTATTTCGCAAAAACACTATATTTTACAAATATGAGTTTTCCACTACATCTAAAAATGAGTCTTTTGATTGGGAATGAAATATGAAACAATTATTGACAAGTCAACTAATTACCACAAAACATCATGATATCATGGTTTCATGGTATTCCAAATGATTATGTTTGTGGTCACCACATCTAACATTCATGATAATACTAGAAGGATATGATAAAAACCACCTATTAAATGATCCTTAATCATTATACATTGACAGGTTTATAGTTAGAGATCTCCCCTAAAATATTCTTCCTCATATCTATAAACTAGAAACAATATCTGATATCGTGATATGAGTTTTCCAGGATCTAAATCACCACCCGTATTGAGGTATAGAATTATATTCTCAGATCTTCCCACATATACATAGGAACCACATCCATAACATGGACGTACAATATATTTTTCTCATCCATTTCAATCATGGAGTAAAATTAAATCCAATAATCCATTCATGCATCACACAAAATTTAAAAAATTTCTCCAATATGTTCATTACTATGTCCACTAGAGTGGAGTTAACACTAAATATTGTACATGAAAATAGCTCTTAATACTCTATCATATGCATGTTCTATTTAGGTAATAATCTTATATTATTCTACTATTCCTTATTATTTTATCTCAGAGCTCTAGAGCCTTCCTAACTAGATAATTCAAAATTAAATTGAAATTTCACATTGTATATGATATAAGATTGTCAAAACAATGAAGGAACATTACCCAAACTCACAATTTTAGGATCATGACAAATTAGGAGAATATATACTACATGATCCTGAGTTATGTTTCAATGAATAAAATATCATTGATGTGAAATTTAGTATAAAACATCATGACCATAACCATAACTACTATATCTAAATCATGGGAAGGATAATTATTGTAACTTGTTCAAATGTTAATAGTTTTATATAAAAACACTTGATCCCTATACATTATAATATCTCCTAATATAACTCTTGAGGTATTAGAATAGAACATATATGTTATCCTTTTTCCTAGATAAATTATGATTATAGAATACATCAACCTTTACTCCATCTCCCTGAATGAATCCTCCATCATTCTAGTCAACTTAATCATTTCCACCTTCTCATTTTATCACATTAATTATAACATGTAAGTGATATAATATATAAATTAAATTCTTCTAATAAAAAAGAAATTAAGGCATTTATGGATGTTATATAAAATCCAAGGCTATTACTAAAACATCACTACCTCATTATTCTCTGGATGAACTGTGATCCCAAATAAAGGATCCAATCCCCATGGAAATGAATCTTCAAAATCCAAAATAAAAATATTCAGTACATAGAAATAATCTAATGTTCAAAAATAATATATAATAAAATCATTTTGATCTCATTGTGTGACTATAGGTCTTGTAAAAACACTATATTGTTAATGAAATTCAATATGCCTAAAGAGTACATGTGGGGATAAAAAACACGATTAAAGAGCGCCATCAACCCCATTAATCCATTTATTAAATTTTATTAACATAGTATTAATATAAAAAATACCTAATCATGAATTTTAATTTCAATAAATAATCTACACTAACCATAATAATGTGATGAATTGATTGTGAATAAATTTTGGAAAATCATTTATTACCCTAAATTATTAACACAGTAAATTTATTCTTGGAAATGAATATTGGTTTATCAATATGATTTTTTCTAGATTCGTATAGTCTACACATATCGTGAAAAAACAATCATTCTTTATGGAGAATAAAAACATATCATTAGAACTAGATATATTTGGGAAAATAATTCTTTATAAATTAAATTCCTTGACATGTTCCTCCATTTCAAATATTATAAATGGTATAATAAGATAAATGGGGTTTTATATGGTCTTCTAACCCATCATGAGAATAGTCAAAAACATTACTTCGTATTAGGAGGGAGTCTTAATAAATAATAAATAATTTTTTTGATACTAGTCTATTATTGGAGGAAAAGTGGATATAACTATTTTCTTGTCAATTAAATTGGTCATACCATTATTTTAGATATAATGGGTCATAACCAACTAAATATATGTATCAATATATCGACCTATACAAGAATTTTTTCCTGTAGAAAATTATAACACCCCTTATAAAAGTTAAAATTCACACCTATTGGATAGAAATAAATGCTCCTTAGGAAACAAATTTTTAAATCCATCCAAAATATAACATTGCTTGCCAATAAATACAAGAACATGAAATAAAATAAATTATCATATACTCCAACCACTACAGTGCATGTTACGAACATATTAACATGATATAAACTCTTTCCAAGTGATTTATGGAAAAAATTAATATGGGGTAATGTACAATGATCAAAACCAACCTATATATAACTCAATAAAAAGATAAAGAATTAGAAGGATCAATATCGAATATATAAATCGAGAGAATAGTGTTAAAAAAATCATACTTATGGTAGTCAAAGGACCTCCAAACCCATCATCTGAAACCTGTTGTGAATCATATATTTGGCCTACCTCGGATCCTTATGCCTAAAACCGAAATCCCGGAATCATATGACAAAACTGAAAATTGATGTGAGTTTTATAATAGCTACCCTAGGGACCCTTAGTTATCTCCCTAGCTTTACCTCCCATAAATAATAATGTTATCCACCTAACGCCCCACAATACAAGATATTTAGATTTTATCATTTCTCTGATCCTCTATCTAAACATATTTGAGACATCATAGAATAAAAATGTTTATGATGCCACATATTACGGGATATGTGGAACACCCCTAGATGAATTTGGAACATACTTTATAAAATTCTATTTTGATAAAATTTATAATAAGAATCGGTAACTCTTCTTTTATAAGAACTAAAGAACCCCTACCCTTCCCTAACTATCTATATACAACCATGGGAAATGATGAAAAAAAATCTCCAAGTTAAAGGTGATCTATTACATCGTTAATTGGTGTATCATTGAGAGTTCCCTTAGCATCACCCTCATATATTTCAAGAGGGATAACATGAAAAATCACCACATCAGTGAAGATCTATCCCTAGTGCCTATATAGAATTGTGGGACATATATGTGGTGAAATTGTTCTAAAATTCAGAAATGTTTACAAAAAAATAACTCTGATATCTCAAATAATTACAATGGTTATTTAATTAACTATTACACATAAAATTTGGAACCCATGGAAATATCATCTAATAGACTACACACAAACACCAGGCCCTGTCACCAATGAGACACCAATGTCATATGTCAAAGAATTAACTACCTATAGGCTATTCCTTATCATAATAAACCAAATAATAAACATTCCCACGTTAAATTAATTATATTTCACTAATAATATATTTTAGGATAACAAGGAATATATAATTTCTCATTTTCAGTTACTTTTATACTGTATCAATCATACATAACATTCATTTTAATTGAAAACCTCAATTTAATCCCATATTAATGAACTAATAAAATCATTCTAGTCAAACAAATAGAAAATATCACAAACCATTATAATAAAACAATATTAAGATAACCTAATGAAGCTATTGTTTCATATGTAACAAAATAAAATTCCATTAAATTTGTAACTCTATTTTCCACTAAACTGATCTTGATCTGAAAAACTTTTAACATCCCAATTAAGTTATCATCATCCTCATTTAGTTTAACTAAGACCAAAATAGTAATTAAAGGTAAAGATGGTGTTAATAACATTTTGTGAAAACCTAACCATAATTATTTAGTTTGAGATGGTCTGTCATAAAACCTCACTTTCACATTTATGTACTCAAAAGCTTCCAAACATGGGTGAAGGCCATATCTGTATCATGGAAACACTATTCCATTTATATAATTTAGCGATTACAGAAAAAATATATGATATTAAATAATAATAAGAATATTAATAACCCCTATAAATAAACATAGCATAAGACACATATAACATCATCACATGTAACATCATAATGTTATGCAATTACTTGTTTATACGGTAAAATGAGGTCACCATATTTTGTGGGTTAATATATACAATTTAAAAAATAACAATATAATAAAAAAAGAAATGAAGGAAAATATCCTAGAGAATTTCATTTCATATTCTAAATGATTTACACCTCAATCTACATTGGATTTTATTTGTATAATTTCTATTTCCTTAATCACTAATCGAGAAATCTGGATGCATAGAAAGATTCTTGTGCAGGGTGTGAGTGAAACCCAATAGGACCCCACCAATATACCCTTATAATATATAAATGTGATTTATAATAATGTGTGTATAAATATAAATAAAAAAATCAATTTATTGTATTGTATGTCGCCACAAGTTACCTAAGCCTATAAAAATTTTTGTTCATACCAAATTTTTCTCTTTACTAGAAGGAATAGTTGGAAGGGTCCTAGAATATTAACTAGAATATGGATAGTTTCTTCCAAGTCCACACATGACCATAAACCATGTACCCAATCACAAACCATTTCATATTCTTTACTATTCCCTCTTATATAATGAAATACCCAGATGACCATACCATTAATCTTGGAACATCATTTATTAATCATTTTTAGTCAGCCACCATTCCAATCCCATTCCCATTCTTAAGGAATCTCATCTATCTAGTCCCCTATATCCCTTGTCACTCTTGGGAGGTTTAATTTATTTTCATCTTCTCAATCCTCTCACTCGATATGGGTTGATATTCAAGGATAAAACATACATTACATGAGTGTACACAAATTAAAAAACAACACCATTCCATGAAAATAAATCAATGTAGTTAAACATTTTCTACATAGAGTACCCTACCTCTAATAATGGAATAACGTTATATTACATTGTTTTTTATGTCATAATCCCCAAAATCGCATAAAGAGACGACTACATTAATAAAAACCTACCTAGTATATTTGTTACCAACAAAAAGGAATCATTGGGTACACATGTACCCATATACATTCCATGGCATAAAAGTTAATATAAAATCGTTAACATAGTACAGAAATGCGACCATGACCTTCATAGAGTGTAATTACTAATCCACACAACATTAATCATGATCAAATATCTAAAAATAAGAAAAGTTGTCTCAATCCATTACATTTAGTTTTTAAAAAATAAAACCGATTAAATAGTGGAATAATGATACTATTTGGTCTTATGCTCACCATAGTGACTCTTCGTGATGAATGGAACTCCAAACAGGTAAGATAAGGGAATTAAGAATCTCAATTTTCCCTTAGGATTCCCCAAAATTGGGCCAAATCACGTGGGCTGGAGGGATATATTTGGTGAAGTCAAAAGGGTGCTAGTGTGAATATATATATATATATATATAACCACTTTGTGAAATAGTTATGGAGTACTATTGTGGAAATGGCATGGAACATCCTCACCCAACCTTATCATAATGTGACCCCAAAGGATCACAATGATTCTCTTAGGGGATATTCTACAAAATCTCCCTGATATATGGCTTATACATTTGTCCACAACATTATGGAATGACTCTCCATATCTTATGTTGTATGACACCCAAATTCGAATAATCGAACTATGATATCAAGAATCACCCTATAAATACCATTCAACATCATAATTTCATCTACAATCCCAACCTGGTAATACAAACCCAACTAAAAAGCCACCTCAAACACTTAAATAAACTATATATTAGTAAGATGGAACAAAATAAATATATCTTTAAAATATAATAAACCTTTAAATTATAGGGTTTTTATAATGATCCTCTTACAAAATCATGTGCATGATGATTTTATTCATAAAAACTATAATAATGTGATTCAAGAACACAGGAAACATAGAGTTCATGATTATCTAGAAACTTGAAATGGAATTCCTGACAAAGAACCATATTATCATAAATTTATAGAGGCTATACCAACAAATTAAATTTATCTTTGGGATATCCTAAACATTAAACATCATGTGACGATTATAAACTCATATATAAATATTTCAAAAAATATTACCTTTATCTATATCTAAAAAACCTCATATATCCTCATAATTGGAAAAATTTACGTTATTTTCACTTCTTTAAAATAATTTAATTCTATTAAAAATTATCCACTATATTCTACTTTGTGGGATATAATGAATCACCCCATTGTGAATTATTGTTATAGATGAACCCATTCTTCATAATAGTATAAACATGATTCCTTACATTCCATAGCTCATAATGATCCTTTCAATAAGGATCCATACTGAATTGAGAGGTTATTGGATAAGACTCTATCGAACAAGATATCATGTTGAGGGTGTAACATCACAACATCCGGGGGAAACCTTCTAAAAATTACATAATGACTAAAGAAAACCCTATTTCATGAAGCTATATGAAATCCATTAAAAATCCACTAAATGAACATTAAGAGGGTCCAAATTCTAATAACCCATATAATGATCCCACTCAACAAAAAATATGATGCACTGAACACCCACATCATAGAATAGAACATTTCTAAAATCCAACCGTTGAATTAATTTATAAAATATAGATAGTATATGTTATAAATGAAATTATAACATTATTTAAATAGAGAAAATTTACCAATTTGTATATGTTTACCCATAACCAGCAAAAAACCCTAACACAGATCATGAAAATTTGTGTAGCCTCTACATATCATAATCAAAACAAGTATTATTTGTAGCCTCTAAAATTATTGTTCCAAATTATGAAACAAGGCTATAGAAATATTGGATAATAATTTTCTAGAATCCAAGAAACTGATCTCTAATATGTAATGTATATATATATATATAACTATATACATCTTATTCCTCTCTTAGACCTATAATCTCAATGGAATGAAACTGTCCATGCCAAACCCCTCTCCCTCTTTGGACATTTGAACATATACCTCCAAAATCATGTTCCACTATATCAAACTAGGCATAGTGATGTTATAAGGATATCCCAATAATAATTTTTATAACATCAATAGAAAAAGAATCATATTTTCTTGTTTTTAATAAGTTATCAACGGAAAAAACAATTGACGATGAAATAAAAACTAACCATAAATTTCAAGATGGTTGTCAGGAATGGTTAGACAATATAATTGATATTGACCATGACTTATATAAAACAACAATATCATCTTGAATGATTTTTTAAATTCATGGAAATAATAAAATATTGAAAAAAATAAGGAAGGATACATAGTCTGGCTCCCTTCATGTAAAAAATACCATTATTTTAACATTCTATATCCTCAATTCCTTTTTCTTCTCCATGGGAGGCACTGATATTTCCCCTTCTGAAGTCTTCCTAATTGTTCGTGTGATCCCCCAATCACATTACATTTCCAAAACCTCCATTTATATAGGAAATGTAAAAGGGTGTAACTATGTACTCAATAGAAACATATAATATCTCATGAAAACACCACTTTATGACCACGTGAGAAGAAAAAATAATTATAAACATGAATTAGTTCCTTCAATTTGATCTCAATATCCAATACACTCATGCACCCTTATTGGAGGATAGAGAATATGATTCTTCTTCTACACCATTATCATTAATAAATTGATATTTTTTTGTCCCAGTGAAACAATTCCTTATTTTAATTATCCCAAATCATATTTTTATGTTATAAAAAAATGTCATGTTTTATAAATGTCGTATTTATTCTTGAACGAATTGATAAAAATAAAAAAAATAATCTAATATAAAATCCTACCATGTGATGATGGTGAATTGTAATGGAATTTTAAGTGACCAAGTGTATATTACCAAATATCGAACTCTAGGTGACTACATCAACAAAATAAATGAACGCAAGTAGAATTCAAGTCAACAAATGATGAAAAGAATATTCCACAGGAATAAATGAATCTACTGCATGAAGTGACAAAGATAAAACATTAATAAAATATGATACCACAAGATGAAATTATTCCTCCGCATGATTTAATGTTGTGATAGTGAGATGAAAAGAACCAAATTCAAGGATGTAATGTATGTGAGAAGTAACAATAATACCATGTGGTAGATAGAAGCTAGAACATGAACATGTGATGTTACCACATTATTAATATACGTGAATAGAAGAAGAAAACAATTTAATAATCCCACATACCATACAAATATAATGATCTTAATTTTCCATGGATAGTGAGCATGTTAATGTTACTATTCCATGTAACCATGATCCAATGTAATTGTGCATAAAAAAATATTATGTTGAAATTTATAACATAATAAATTATGTATTTTAAAATCTTTTATAGATATATTATATATATAAATTTTTAATTTCATTGAATTTAATACTACATTGAAAATGATGAATAAATTATGAATATCCTCAAACGGATAATTAGAGAAATTTTATCATTAAAATAAGATACAAACATGAAAAAATGTGATGGTTTATGGATGTGCATGGGATAAATTTTGATATACTAGGGATCTACACTAAAAAATATTCCATGAAATTATTTTTATTTCTAAACTCTAGGAATAATTCTTGTTTGAAAATTTTAAAATATATATTTACAAAAAACATTTCCATGAAAATTGATCATATTGAGTTTCATCAATCCTTCCCAAATTCCTTAAATTTAGCACAAATTTATCTTACAAGTTGATATGTGATTTTTATAAAAAAATTATTTATTTACATAATTTATTTTATTTTATTAATGTATAATAGATACTCATCAACTCGTTATTTTATAGCTTTTATACCACATATAATTGTGTAAGAGACTATGTATATCATAAAATAGATGTGTTCAGTTGTTATGTATACTACCTAATATATGTTGTGGATTATCTTATTTTTTTAATAAAATCATTTGCATCGAGTGATTGTTATGTGAAGTGAAAAAGCTCTACACTTGAAATTAAACGTCTTATTTTATTCATCTAGGTGTTTTTTATTTTTTAGTATCATTTAAATAAAAATAAGTTTTTTTAAAAACCTATATAATAAAAAATATTGATATTTATCTCCAATAAATTATTTATATATGATAACTAAAAAATATATTTAATTACAAGTCAAATAATTATTAAATTTTTTTTAACTATATTATTATTAAGCATTTGAAGAGTATTATGAAATATAAGCTTACATATTAACACTATTTTAGTTAGATATACTATTTTTATAAATGAATGAATTAATTATTATGTTTTTCTATATTGAAATATTATTTGGTTACAGATATCCCCCCTCTTGAATTCTCTACTCTATCCTACATTAGTAATCAAAGGGATATAATTTTTAAAAATGTGATGTATTATACCTAAATAATCAAAATTTATATATATATATATATATCATAATATGAATGATTGAACAACTACAAATCATCCTTCTTATATGAATATAACAAACAATAAATAATTTAATATTAAAAGTAAAATACATTTTGAAATAAATATATTTGATATTTATAGTTTAATATATGATAAATATAAAAACCCAATATTATCTAGAGCTAATTAGAGTGAATCAACTAAGGATACTTATGAAGGTAATTTTCGTGTTATGAATACCTTATACTTTCCATTTGTGGAGGTCGATTTTAATATATTTTCAGATAGTTTTGTCTTATGAAATTGGGGATACACCATTTGTTTCACATGAAGGAACAAAAATCATAATGAAGTGATCATGAATAACTGTACTACTAAATATGAAAATTTTATGATAAAAATTAATGAAATAGTTTCAGAAATGTATCTTATATTCAACGAATTTTTCAATATAATGCATGTTCGTAGGATGAAAAATAATGATAATAACCATTTAATGATATACATACAATGATTACCAGATATATGGAAAAGAACGTCTATATCCTTTAAAAAACCATCAAATAAAATAAAAAATATAGTAAATTGTTTTTTTAATACACAGGATGAAAGAAGAAAAGTTGATGATGAGAAAATATGAAGATAAACCCAATTGAAAATTAGTAGACTTGAAAATATATAAGTAAAATCTATTGGGGAAGAACACATAAAATACACAAATTTAAAAAAAATCCTCTTTTAACAGTGATGACAAGATGGAACTTCTATCTACTATATTTAAAATTTTCTATTTCAAGGTGAAATTTTTAAATAATTAAATCTATAGAGGAAATTATGAAATAACATGAAAAAATGATTCAATATTTATCTGGTGATGTGTCATATTGTGAGTTAAATTAAAATTTTATATCAAATTCAATGTTTAAAAATAATAATACAAGAGAAAGAATGAAGAAAATAGAAACAAGGACTATGGAATGCTGGGAATATTACCCGATATCCTCTAAGGAATATTCCCATAAGTCCTACTCGAGTATAGATGACATGAATAATAGAGAAATCATGTGATTTTTTTAAAATAACATTTGAGGTTCTAAATACTACCTGATAGATCCTATTAATATTGCAATTCAATTTATAAATTAAATTAATAACAAAATATGTGTTGTAAATACTTATTTTAATGCTACAATATACCAGGAAAACCATCAATTTAAATAAATATATGGTACAAAATTTGAAGAAAAACATTCTTTATCTATTCAAGTTAAATATAATATTGATATTGATAAAAGGAAATATTTATCATTTACTAAAATAAAACAATGAACATAAAATTTAAACTTAGAAAATAAAAAAATGATATTATATGTTTTAAAATGGTTTGATAATAATTGACCCTAATGCTCGGTAAATATGACACACTGAAATACAAAACTCATATTGGATACTAGCCCATTTAAATGTGAAATTATAATAATAAATATATTATTTGCTGATGATTATCAAATTATATAACTAAATATTATTATTTCAAATTATTTTTTTATAAATATAATAATTCTTTTTATTTTAAACATATTAAATAAATTGGGACACAAAATTAATTTATTATCAATATTTCTAGAAATTTTATAGGAAAAATAAATACATTCTTATTCAACTATGTGTAGAAAACCTACTTGATGTGTACCATTAATGATTTACATAATATATATATATATTCTATAATCCAAACAAGTGAAGGGTGAATAATAATTTATAAAGGTATTTTAATGGTGGATGGATTAAATTCTTTTTTTAGTGACAATTTAAAATTAATAATTGGACTCATCCAAATCGGTAACTCTAACTCTATTTTATATTCTATTGTCTTATTTATTGATTTTTTAATGTATAATAATCATAGATTATTATTAATATGTGATTATGGATTCCATTTTTAATTTTAAAACTGTACTAAAAAATCTATAGTTCCAAACATACTTTACACTTTACGACTTGACATTATGAAAATTGTTTTATAGTTGGATTAAATTATTTATTTTTGTCCAATTTTTATTTCAAGTGAAAAAATGATGAAAAGAATATTCCACAGGAATAAATGCATATACCGCATGAAGTGAAAAAGCTATAACATTAATAAAATATGATACCGCAAGATGAAATCATGCCTCCCCATGATTTAATGATGTGATAGTGAGATGAAAGGAACAAAATTCAAGGATGTAATGTATGTTAGAAGTAACAATGATACCACGTGGCAGATAGAATATATCACATAACCATGTGATGTTACCACATTATTAATATAAGTGAATATAAGAAGAAACCAATTTAATAATCCCACATACCATACCAAGATAATAATCTAAATTTTACATGGATAGTGAGCATGTTAATGTTACTATTCCATGTAACCATGATCCAATGTAATTTGTGCCTATAAAAAGATTATGTTGTCATGTATAAATTAATACAATATGTATTATAAAATCTTTTATAGATATATTATATATAGAAATTTTTAATTTCATTGAATTTAATACAAAATTGAGAATAATGAATATATTATGAATATCCTCCAATAGATAATGATATAAATTGTATCACTAAAATAAGATACACTCATGAAAAAAAGTGATGGTTTTATGCATGTTCACGGGATAAATTTTGATATACTAGGGATCTACACTAAAAAACCATCCATAAAATTATTTTTATTTCTAAACACTATGGACAATTCTTGTTTGGAAATTTTAAAAGATATATTTACAGACAATTGGTCAATGAAAATTGATCATATTGAGTTTCATAAATCCTTCTCAAATACCAGAAATTTAGCACAAATTTATCTAACAAGTTGATATGTGATTGTTATAAAAAATTATTTATTAACATAATTTATTTTATTTTCTTAATTTCTAATATATACTCATAAACTCATTATTTTATACCTTTTATACCACATATAATTGTGGAAGAGACTATGTATATCATAAAACAGATATGTTCAGATGTTATATATAATACCTAATATAAGTTGTGGATCATCTTATTTTTTTAATAAAATTATAAGCAGTGAGTGATTATTATGTGATGTGAAATAGATTTACACTTGAAATTAATGTTTTTATTTTATTCATCTACGTGTTTTTTATTTTTTAGTATCATTTAAATAAAAATAAGTTTTTTTAAAACCTATATAATAAAAAATATTGATATTTATCTTCAATAAATGATTTATATATGAAAACTAAAAAATATATTTATTTACAGGTCAAATAATTATCAATAAAAGGTTTAACTATCTGGTTATTAAGAATTTAAAGAGAATTGTGAAATTTTAGCTTACATATTAACACTATTTTAGTTAGACATACTACTTTTATAAACGAAGGAATTTATTATTATATTTTTCTATATTGAAATTTTATTTGGATACTGATATCCCCCTCTTGAATTCTCTACTCTAACCCACAATAGTAATCAAAGGGCTATCATTTTTAAAAATGTGATGTATTATACCAAAATGATAAAAAATTATATATATATATATATATATCACAATATGAATGATTGGAAAACTACAAATCGGCCTTCTTATATGAATATAACAAACAATAAAAAATTTAATATTAAAACTCAATTACATTTTGAAATAAATATATTTGATATTTATAGTATAATATATGGTAAATATGAAAACCCAATATTTTCTAGAGCTAATTAGTGTGAATCAACTAAGGCTACATTTGAATGAAATTTTAGTGTTATGAATACCTTATACTATGCATTTCTGGAAGTAGACTTTAATATATTTTCAGATAGTTTAGTCTTATGAAATTGGGGATACACCATTTGTTTCACATGAAGGAACAAAAATCATAATTAAGTGATAATGAATAACTGTATTATTAAATATGGAAATTTTATGATGAAAATTAATGAAATAGTTTCAGAAATGTGTCTTATATTCAACAAGTTTTTCAGTATAATTCATGTTTGTAGGATGAAAAGTAATGATTATATCCATTTAATGAGAGTCTTACAATGATGACCAGATCTATGAAAAAGAACATTTGTATCCTTTTGAAAACCTTCAAATAAAATAAAAAATATAGTAAATTGTTTTATTTTAATACTCAGGATGAAATAAGAAAAGTTGATGATGAGAAATTATGAAGATAAACACAATTGAAAATTAGCAGTCTTGAAAATATATAAGTAAAATATATTGGGGAACAACAAATAAAATAGACAAATTTAGAAAAAATCCCCATTTAATAGTGATAATGATATATAACTTCTATCTACTATATGTAAAATTTTCTATTTCAAGGTGAAATTATTAAATAATTAAATCTATAGAGGAAATTATGAAATAACATGAAAAAATGATTCAATATTTGTATGGTGAAGTGGCATATTGTGAGTTCAATTAAAATTGTATATCAAATTCAATGTTTAAAAATAATAATACAAGATAAAGATTGAAGAAAATTGAAAAAAGGACCATGATATTCTGGGAAAATTACCAGATATCCTCTAAGGACTGTTCCCATAGGTCCTACTCAAGTATAAATGACAAGAATAATAGAGAAAACATGTGATTCTTGGAAAATAACATTTGAGGTACTAAATACTACCTGATAGATCCTTTTAATATTGCAATTCAATCTATAAATTAAATTAATAACAAAATATGTGTTGTAAATACTTATTTTAATGTTACAATATACCCAAAAAACCATCAATTTAAATAAATATAAGATACAAAATTTGAAGAAAAACATGATTTGTCTATTCAAGTTAAATATAATATTGATATTGAAAAACGATATATTTATCATTTACTAAAACAAAACAATGAACATAAAATTTAAGCTAAGAAAATAAAACATGATAATATATGTTTTAAAAGGGTTTAATAATCATTGACCCTAATGCTCAGTAAATATGACACACTGAAATACACAACATAGATTGAATAATAGCCCATTTAAATGTAAAATTATAATAATAAATTTATTATTAGCTGATGATTATCAAATTATATAACTAAATAATATTAGTTTGAATTATTTGTTTATAAATATAATAATTCTTTTTATTTTAAACATATTATATAAATTAGGACACCAAATTAATTTATTATCAATATTTCTAGAATTTTTTTTGGAAAAATAAATACATTCTTATTTAACTATGTGTAGAAAACCTACTTGATGTGTACCATTAATTATTTACATAATATATATATATTGTATAATCCAAACACGTGAAGGGTGAATAATAATTTATAAAGTTATTTTAATTATGGATGGATTAAATGCTATTTTTAGTGATAATTGAAAATTAATAAATGGACTCATCCAAATCGGTAACTATAACAATATTTTATACTCTATTGTCTTATTTATTGAATTTTTAATGTATAATAATCATAGATTATAATTAATATGTGATTGTGGATTCCATTTATAATTTTAAAACTATACTAAAAAATATATAGTTCCAAACATTCTTTACACATTATGACTTGACATTATAAAAATGGTTTTATAGTTGGATTAAATTATTTAGTTTTGTCCAATATTTATTTCAAGTGTTCATTTCAAAGTGATTTTTGTATTTAGAAAATTATACTATGAAACTAAAACATTCGAACTCATGTAAAAATGATTATTAAATATTTTGTTAAGGGTATCCCTAAACATGAATTCCTAAAAGAAAAATTATCTATCCCAAATAAGAAATGGGAAAGCATAATATTTCTTTCATACAAAATAAATATGATACAACTTCAAAACCACTGGACCAGTTCACATAAACTTTTTTAAATCATATTGAGTTTATATCATAAATTGTTATCATTATTCACATATTCTTGTAGATGATTATTATAGATATATAACGGAATTGTTTATCGAAAAGCATAGTGAATATTATTCCTTCTTTTAAAATATGTAAAATATATATAAAAAATTTATGAACTTAAGGATTTGTCCTAGAATTGACTATTTAAATAAATACAGTCAGTCATTATTCTCAAAACATGGATAGAATATATTGTTTTCTACTCTAAATATATCCTATTAGAATGGTGTGGTGTATGGAAAAAATATTACTCTTCAATTGATTTCTCTGATTATGATCATTGAGTATAACTCACTTGTTTTTTTAGAACAGGTTTTCAATAAATATGTCTATTTTCTTAGCATGGTTCTAATTAGAATAATTTTAAATAAAAGTACACATTATTTATGGAAATGAAGAAAACTAATGGTTAATTAATTTAGAGTTTTTTCATTCAGAGTCAATATTCTTAAAAAATGAATTTGTTCTCTAAATCTATATCAAAACTTTATATATTCATAACCCATTGGATATTAATATTTCAGAGAATAATATATGGGTTTCAATAAAATAATATTAATTTTTGAATAATTTAATCATTTCATATTTGATCTATAATGTCCATGTTATCCTAAGAATTCTTAACAAAATCTTGTTGATGATCTTCCCCACTTGAATATCAATACCTCAATGAATCCTAGTGATGGTTCTATAAAACCTACTCCAATGAATCACCCAATGTAAGTGAACTACATAAACTAGTCCTAGAAGATGAAAATGAAGTACCAAATGTATATATCACATTATGCACTATGGTTCATAGATAGAATCCATTAGATAATCATATTTGATATCTAGATTGTCGTTGTCAAACTAGAAATTATCATTTAAACTATGTTAAACATCATCCCTTATAATTAATGATTGGACCTAAAAACATCAATGAATCTATATATAATTAATTATGGTTAATAGATATGAAAAAATAGTAGAATATGTTTTAAAGAATCAAATTATATGAACAAGTACAATGGAAATATGACTTCATAACTAATGATAGAAAATTCTTTCTTCAAAACACGTGTAATGATTATGGTACCACGATAAAAATAAGTCATGACCAGTATAACATTTCATTATTCAAGAGAATGGTATTGAATATGACGTAACCTTCTCATTAGTATTAAGATATAAAGTTGTGATAATGATTTTTTCATGACTAGAACATTTAAATTTCAGATTTTTTACAATAGATTCCAAGATTTCCTTTTTTTTATTGTTATATTACAGATGATTTTATATAGAGAAACCCCTAAATTATAAAACACACAATTTCAATGTAATGATTAAAATTAAAACAAAAAATATGTTTTAATATAACATAATATTGATTATTATA
Organism: Viscum album; assembly: GCA_963277665.1. Taxonomy (NCBI): domain Eukaryota; kingdom Viridiplantae; phylum Streptophyta; class Magnoliopsida; order Santalales; family Viscaceae; genus Viscum; species Viscum album. Next base: position 2,099,406,072 of record OY728140.1, on the reverse strand, counting down.
ATTATATTCTCTCTTTTCTAATATCTTATGTTTTTTCAAATGGCATAACAAATACAAATATAACTATCAAAAGGATTTCCAAATATATTTTTTAGTTCACATTGAAATTGATCATATTATTTTTTTTATTTACATGAAATGATTTTTTACTGATTTTTTAAAAATTAAAGAATAATGGATTTTTAAATGAGATTAATGGGGGAGTTAAAATTCATCCATGGTGTTTAGATTTTTTAAAATATCAAAGGAATCATTAAATAAAAGAAATAAGATAAAATATATTCTGATATTTTTTGGTCTGTATGGTAACAAAGGTGTGATACTCCACTCAGAAATTTTTTTATGAATAATCTATATAAAACTAGGAAACCAGTTGATTAAACTATTTTAATTATTATGATTTTAATTTTAATATATTTATTATCCAGATTTTAAGATATTAGGTTTACATTATGCATGTGTGTAAATTTTAAAAAAATACAAAGGAATAAAAAATTTAATTTGTCAAATGAATTTACAAATTCCTTAAAAGTATACAAATTTTATTATGGTACTATTCTTGTGGAAAATTATTTCACATATTTATTTTTTTCAGATGTAGATTTTGAGGAAAATATTTTAGGAAGAAAAAGAACCTCTAAAATATGAATCATTTTGGGAAAATCACTAGATTTTTGGTTTTGTATAATACATAAATCTGTTTCATTACATACTAATATTGCATGTCACATATTAATTGGACATTGTTGTGTAGTGAATCTGTAACACCCTAGGTAAATAAATAATATGAAATTTTTATATTTATCCATATTTTTATGAATAAAATATTAATATTACTTTAAATGGGATGCTATGCTCGATGTCATACCCAATACGCAACAATGAGTTACTTGGGAATCTTACCTTGCACTCCAATAATAAAATAATATTATTTTAAATGGTAGTTAACGCCTAGCTGTTATGATGGAGGGAATGAATAGAACTAACAACAAAATGATTATATATGTTTCTCAAATATTTTTACTTTTTACAATAAATGTTAGAGGATTAAAAATGCGAATGAATCCAATTTTAAGCGTAAACATTTTAATATTCATTAGAAGGTCGATTAACCGTCTTTTGAAGGGGAACCTATTTTAAATCCAATTTTGAAAATTTTATGAGTTATATTTGACAAAATAAAATTCTTCTTTAGAATCGGGACATTAAAATTTACTTTGTGTAAATTTTTGGTAATTTTCCGAAAAAGTTCAATTTTTAATGAATAGTGAAAAATGTTGTATTTTAATTCAAAACATCTTTTAATATAATTTATTTATACTATTAGATTATATTTTGAATTGGTTTTAAAGTGAAATACGAATATATTTTTATCATTTAATCCAATATTGGTCGTTGGAAATAAATTCACTTTGAAATCGGACTTAAACTAGTGTCAATCTTTTGATAAATTTTGTTTCATAAAAACACGCTATTTATTTTGACAGCGGGAATAAATTAATAAATTAATTAATAAAAATTATATGTTTTGAATTTTGTAAAATTGACATCATTTTTGAATTCGGAATATCAAATATAGCTTAGGGTGAACTTTTGGTAATTTTCTGAAAAACCTCAATTTTGATGAATAGTGAAACCACTAAGTGGTAATTATAAGAACTGATTTTCCGTTTAAATGAAATTTTTCCATCTTTGTGTTTTTAATTTCAATAATCCGACATACATGGTTGTAATTAAGAAGTAAAATTTGGTTCAATGGGATTAAAATAATTTTTTGGTTAATAGAAACTTATTACGTTTTTAATCGCGATTATAGGTAATTAGTGTAGTTTAAGGTAAGAATAATGTTATAATAAAATGAAATGACCTATAAACATGTCCTACCCTTATTGGATGTGTCATTTCCGACCAAGAAAATACATGGGTCATCTTGGGGACCCCATGGAGCCACTTTGGTTGGAAAATGACATAAATACCTTTTTATTTAATGTTAAAGTAAAAATGACACAAACATGAGATGTTTTACTAAAACAATTTTTACATGGTGTTATACAAGTCATATTTTTGAATATAAATAGTCATTGGAAATATTACAGGATTTTCTACATCATAGTAGTTTTATATAATTTTTAGACATTAAATAAATAAAATTATATATGACATGATGATGATGTAGTGATGACCTCATTATTTAACGATTTAAATAAAATGGAATGATAATGTAAAATATAAGACCTACACATGTCCAAAACCTATTGGATGGGTGGATTTAGAACCCTTATCACCTTTTCCTTGAACCACATCAATGTGGGACCATTAAAATCCGAAACTCATTCTAAAATAAAGTAACATATCTTTGCCTTCCAAGAGTTCCCCTCCCCTCCTCTTATAAAAGCCCCCCACCTCTACCTCCTTACCCACACTTCCAAAGTCTTTACCTCAGCCAAAACCTGACCATTTTGTCTCTCCAAATCCCTCTATAACTACTTGAAGCCTCACTTTGTGATGATGTCTTCCCAAGGAATCCTTTGAGATCAAACTAAAGGGAGTTACCCGATTTGAAGGTAATGTCTTCAGTTGTGTCCTTTTGTTTTATTTTGCTTCTCCAACACCCTAAACTCTTTTTATTAATCTATTGTGTAAAAAATACAGTATCTTAAATATACTAGGATGTTGTTATAAGAATTATTCGAGCTACACTGACACAAACCTTCGTCTAATGGTTAAAGAACATATTGTTTCTATGGTTGGCGATTTTCTGCCTCACGAAACAATGATTGTTCAATATTTGTTTAACACCTTTAATGGTGGACATTATGATGTCACTGTATTTTATATATGATATATACGGATTTATTTTTACTATATGCTTATTTATTTTATATTTAAACCATACCTTTATTCTTCTCATGTTGTGTAAATGCGATAATTTCATATGAGGAAGTGCGAACTACCGCCCCCTCAAGTGATGTGACTCATACATGCAATACATGGAATGTATAAAGAATGAAATTAATGAAAATATGTGACCTATATAAAATATATATTATACTGGAATTATAATATATATATATTTCATTTATTTTTAATTCCATTAATATGAAAAAGAAAAAAATGAATGTAGCGTTCATGCGTACGTACGGCCTACAGTCTCCATGAATGGTGCTTTTCTTTTTTTATCTCCAAATGATATGGAATAGTATAAAATTAATATGTAATGGATATATATGATATATATGATATATAAATCATGATTATAACATTATATATAATGGATACATGAACAACTTTTAATTATAAAGAGCATATTTTGACTCAAGTACCAATGATCGTTTAAACGACAATTATTAACTAAATTAATTACATAGTGTTCATGACATTGTAATAAGTGATATAAAAGGAATAATGAACTTTAAAAAGGTTTTTAAGGAAGTATAAATTAACTAAAGTTTATTATTTCAGATATTAACGAACGATCGAGTCAAGTCGGACCCGAGGTAAGGGATCCTACTCCTCCCTTTCTTAATAAGTACACGCTTTTATGTCATTCCTTTTAAGCGCATCTTACTTGTGATTGGGATGTTATTTTATATTTATTCTACTGTAATTTTTATGTTAATATGATTAGAGACCTTATTATCTCTCATCAATCCATTTTGGAAGTTTTGAGTGGCGCCGTTAGGCTGTCGAATATTCGTAAGAGATCTAACCTCTCTCTTTCTTTTTAAGTACTCTCCTTTATGACACTTCTTTTAAGCTCCTCTTTGTTATGTTGGGGGATATTATTTTATATTACTCTTGCTGTAAACATTATTTTAATATGATGAGAGATCCTATTTGATCTCATCAATCCATTTTTGCACGTTTTAAGTGGTGCTGTTAGGCTGCCGAGTTTCCGTAAGGGATTTTTCATCTCACATTTATTCCCGTGAGATTTATGATACATTTGCCACAATTTCGTTTGAGTGGTGTATGTAATGTGCATTATTTTACTCATTGTGTAATATAAATTCATTTATGAGTATTTACATCAATGTTTTATTTTCCTTCATTCCATGGGGTGTATGTTTCGAAAGATACCCGTGTCGGTAAGGGAACCTTTCACCCTCCTCTTTTTTAAAGGACATCTTTTGTTATGTCTTTTAATTTACATATTTTTATGTTGGGATATGTTATTTTATATCCTTATTGATTTAAATTTTATTTCTAAGTGATTAGATTACCTTTTTATCTCTCATCAACTCATTTTCAAAATTTTGAAGTGATGCCGTTAGGCTGTCGAATTTTACCAAGGGATCTTTTTAACCCAATTTCGATTTCTTTGGGTTCAACATGTTGTTATTGAATATGTCATCCTTTGAATATGTGTGAATGACCTTTTATTGTTTTACACTTAATATCCACTTATATTGGGTGTATTTATATTTTTCACACATAATTTTGAGATTGATTTATCCTTAATTTAAGGATACCTTCTTTATAAGGGATTTCATCACATTTGACATTTCAGTTGAGACATCATTGTTGTTACGTACCAATTCACTCTTATATATTGTATATACTGTTCTTTGGAATATTAAATCATGAATCCATTTATTCTCATGATATTATAAAGTTCTGACTAAATATTATTCCTCAATTATTGTATTCAAATGTCTCTAATTTTGGTAAAACCCTTTAACCAAAATATCGCTTTAAATGTTTTAAATATTTGTTCTTATTAATATACATATTTTCAAAATGGTTTTAAGGATTTATTTATATGGATATTAATGGTTTAAAAATTTAATAATACTAAGGTGGTATGGGACACTTTGATTCCAAAATCTATTTATTAAATGTTTTAAATGGTTTTGGAAATGGATTCTTTTTGAATGGATTCATTATTTCAATATAATAAAATGTTATATTGTGATTGATATGTGGAAATGTTATGTTTCCTTTATTGATGTTTTATGTGATACATTTATGTTTTGGTTCTTGGGGATTGTTATGAAAACGGGTGGTTCCGTGATAAACTAAGTGCGGGTGAGTCCGATATAGCTCTCCAATGCATTGGGTAACGCAAAGGAGTGAAACGTTAAGGTTTCTCCGAAGAGATTTATGGAATATATTGTGATGGGTATTCAAACTTAACCAAGAGGGTTACACCCTACATAATAATGTTATGAATGCCTCATGTTACCTTTTATGTCTTATGACTTCTATGATTTATTCATGATTTGATGAGGTATGTTAAAGTGCCTATGTTTTATGGGTAAAGTATGATTTCATTCTTATGTATATATGAAATCATGTTTCCTTTACATATTTTTTATAACCCTTACTGATCATTTTATGCTCATCCCATGTTTTTTTGAAATGTTTTTCACAGGTCAAGGGAAAGGTACAAGATATGATGATAGTGTCAAGGAAGTTTCAAGAAGGAATCCATACTTTATTTTTTTAAATATGTTTCCGTTAATGGGAAAAAATGAATACTATATTTTATGTAACCACTTTGTTTAAATGTGGATTGTAATGCAAGTTTTATGATCTAATTCTCTAAAACTATAAACCTGAAAAGATCCTCAATGTGTAATCTTGTAATAACTCAAGATTAAGTAAGGTTTAAGGTTGGGGCCTTATAGAATCTATCAATGAAACACACATGACTATAATATTAATATTTTTTTTACATATCAAAATAAACTGTGATATTGAACAAACTATTAGAATTTCAGTGAATCATGTATCTCATTACAGGAAAAAATAATATTGATAATTCCATCACTTTTTGAGATAACATATTGGAACAGGAAATAATACTTCTGAATTAATTGGTAGTAAATATCATCTTTGTGTCTTATTTACAAATACATTTAATATTGAGAGAATTAATTATATCATACCTAAGATTGATATGATAAAATTTTGTAGAATATTTCAATTTATTTGTTTCTATTATATTTAAATAAAATATTATTTAATATTCTTTGATTATATGTATTAATATTTTATTAGGTATTCAATAAGTATAGTTCACATAATGAGTAAAGTAATTGTGATGTTTTTTCATATGATCAATTAAGTCACCATTACTAGTTGTTCACATATTCAATATACATACAGTGAGATTATAATCATGCAGTTAGTATACCTACCATTATATTAAGATCAACATACACATCATGAAATAGTTTTTGATAATACATAGTCAATATACACACTATAAATATTTAATTTTTAATGTTAATCACAAGAATTTATGGAGGGGTTTTATTCTAAATTATTCATCTATTAATACATATATGATTTAACAGAATAAAAAATCATAATATGAATAATCACACACATATATATAAAAAATATTATTTTTTATAACTTATATACCCTCTCTCTCAAACCCTTCTTTCTGAGACTAGTCTCTAAACCGAGAACCTCGGGAAATAGAATCATACTGTAAAATGATATGGTTTAAATGATCTTGTAATGATTTACCTCCTAATGAATCACCTCCTAAGATGAAATAAAAAATTAAAAAAGGAATATTATGTTCTATATTTAAACCATGAAACACATATTTAATAGATTATTCATCATGTGCAGAAAATGAATTTCATGAGTAATGGATTATGTCTAGAAAATAATAATTGCGTAAATATACTCAAAAGAACTGATAGAGTGGGTGGTTCAGGGATTATTCTATTCCATTTTATCTAAAATTAATTCAAACAATTTATGCCCATATTAAATTTTTTTAAAAAGTTAAAATTGATACCATTCACATATTAGTGAATATAGCGTTTTTTTGATTAATTCAAAACTCTAGGCAATGAGATTATATATTCCACATAAAGGATAATATGAATATTATTATATATCTTATTCACTAGATCATGAACATCTTGAGTTCCAAGATTCCCATGAGTGACTACCTATGAATAGGACTCCCAGAAGGAAGACTATAGTGGAGCATAGTGGTGAATATAATCAATTTGTAAATTTTATCCAATAACTGATTAGTTTGTGGAAATGTGAACTTAGAATCTTATATCACCACAAAATGGTACTTATATTCTTAAGATTATATAGGATACAGACATATTTCAATGAATTTTATTACTAATTCTATTTTTAATCCCCTTCCTTACCTAAAAGTAAAATTATCACATTTTGAGTCTATAGTATTAGTTCCCAAATTAGAGAAAAAGGCAGTTTCCACTGATGGAACATTCCTAAATCCAATGATTTTCATACACATTAAAAAAATAGATCTATTGAAAATAGAATTTGTGGAATATAATCAATATATTTATGAAACTTTTGATCCATTTATTTATTCGGTTAGAAAAATGGTTATATTTTATCTAGGTCTAGCGTCCGATGATGTTTTTTAATATTCTTATGATTATAGAGAAGTTGTTTCTATTGAAGTGGATTAAGAGGGAAGAGATAGGGAATGCAATCCTGATTAATTCATGTTATCTATCAGGATGTCATAGATTACTCTCCTATTACATCCTTTAGACTAAATAACCCCCCTAAATTTATCTTCTCATGTGGTTGTGACTGAATATGTGGATATTATTGTTACATTACAATGTGTATTTAGTTATTTTGAATAATTAAAATGGGATGATTCTGGTGAGTTTTCTGATAAAAATAATGCTCTAAAAATCTTCCTCTATATGTATTCTTATTAGATTAAATCCCATACCTAGTGTACAAGATGCACATAATAATGGGGAAATGTACCTAAGATAAATAGTTCAAGGGATTTATTATTTTTTATACATATGAAGTTGATAATGGGTGTTAGTAACATGAGAATGGTTGATATAGAATCTCATATGGATGGAGAGTACTAAAAGGATCGTTGATAGCTCATTTAACATAATTGAAACACTTGAGGTATCCCCACTAAGAACATATTTTTATCTTGTTTTGTATTATATTTTTAGATCTAATCCTATTGAAGAAGTCAAATAATTGGGAAAAATAAATGTAATGAATCCCATTGGATATATTTAGTCAAATGTTCACAAAGATACTGAAGATGACGATGATGACAGAGAGGATGAATATTTTGGACCTATATATCTTGAGGTTAAAGATGTGTAAGATGGTAGGAAGTTGTCTTATGGTCCATTTGATCATGTACCTTTATGTTCCCCTTCTACATCTTATGTGACTATAATGTATTTGAATGAATTAAAATAATTTCTACTATTTTTTCCATGAGTTCATTATTAGTTTTAGAAAATTTATAAAAACAATTAATTATTAAGATATATTCTCGAAAATCCCTAACGTTATTTCCCATCATCAAAAAATATTCCATATCAAAATTAAACGTATGAAAAATGTGATTGATGACATGAAGGCATTCATGGTTTCCTAGAAAAATGTTCTTCAACATATGATATTGAATCCAAATTAGACTTTCATAAATTCAATCTTTCAAAAAAATTCATTAGTTCATTTCACTTATTCTTATTCAAAACCATATTATACTCTTTGTCCATCTTTTATTAATAAATATTGAATAAGAAAAAAATAGACCATTTGAAAAAAATTATGAATCTCAAGATTTAATATAAGTGGTATTTGTTTTTTTTTCAAACCCATTGTACTATGAAATTGGATTTGTTTATAAAATATTTCAAGTGGGATGAGAGAGATATATATAGTATTAGAAGAAAAATTTATTATTATCTTAGTATAAGATTTACCAAGTAAAAATAAAATTATATGTTTAGGTTTCTGGACCATAATCTCAAGACACTTCCTTTAATCCATCCATTCATGCCTAATGTTTAAAAGAAGATATTCTTATCTCTTATTCTTTAAGCCTTTAATGAAAAAAATTAGATTATTTTCATGAAATTGAACATAAATAAAAGAATCTAGAATAATTTATAATATTTATAGAATCATAAAATTATACTTAATTGAAGAGTCTCCCGCCATACCGATTACATCAAACCCTCCATCAATAAAATACTATTTTGTTAACATTTTTTGAATTTTCTCTTAGATAATATATTCACTACTACCAACAATTTTGAATGAGTTTGGTTTTTCTAGACTGTGTTTCCATATCTACCTTTATACCACAACTAACACAACCCTTATCAACCTCTATATTAGAATAAAATTCTCATACTCCCAATTGACACTAGGGTTTTTTGTGATTCTGATTTTTATTTGAATTATCTTTTGGGAAATTTTGTAATCACTTATTCACATACATTTGATTTTAATTATATTCTGTTATTAATATTTTTATATTTTTCTATCATAAATTACTTTTTTTATTTTAATAATGATTTCATTACAAATAATCCAAAATTAACGACAATATTTTATATTAATTTAAGTTTCCAGGAATTTTATAATTTTACATATGTATAAATATTTGTTTCAATGTTTTTAAAATCTATTTACATTGAATTTATTTTATTTCCTTTTATATTTAATGATTTTTTATCACTAAAAGAAGGATAGTGTTTATGTACTCCAGAACCTCATTATTTTAATGATCCCAATGTAGGTTTTTAACATTAGTAATGAATTTCATGTTCTAGTAAATTCAACCAATTTTTTTCTGATTTTGACAAATAAATATTACCTTGATGCTTCCCTAAAATAGTGTCATTTGAAGAAGAGGTAGTGATCATTTTGGTCATGGGGGAATATATAAGTAACTATACATTGACTCTATATAATAGAAAGAACAAAATTCATGACCAAAATAATACATCTAGTGATTGCATGTTGAATTTGTGCAAATTCAGGAAGAAATAAAGGTAATGTATAAATAGATTATGCTACCACATGAAGAGAAGATGTTAATGTGAGAAGAAATCTAGTTACCACCTGAATTAGTTATGTGACTGTCAGATGAAATAAACCCATGTTAAAAAGAATGAAGATTATATAGATAAGTATATAATATATCACTAGAAGAGATGAAGCTAATAATAGAATCAGTGATGTGAATACTTATTGAAATGAAGTCACTACAAGAAGAAACTATGATATAATTCTATTATACCATTCCATTTGACATGTCAAATTTACTTTTTCATGTGACAGTATTAATGTTAACATGTTCAGTAGCTGTGAGAAAAATTAATTGTGCCTACATGAAGATCAAGAGACCATGTATAACATTTTTATTGATGGATTTTCAAATAACCAGTGGCCATGTATTAGAGATTTAATTATTGATTAAATTAATTTAATAAAATACTTAATATTTTCATTAAATTATGAATATCCTCCCCTGGAAAATTACATAATTATCTTTAAAAAATGATCCAATCATGTACAAACTTTATTGGTATTTGGTCATTCATGAGGGAAAATGTGATACACTAATAACCAATACTGACAATGATTCTATGAAGAACATTTTCCATTAATATTTGCAACATAATTTGTATATTTTCATGAATTTTTTTAAATAAAATTAATTATCTAATGATTACCATATGAAGATGATTCAAAAATTATAATTTTTTCCCCTTTATATTATTGGGAAGAATCCCTATAATGGACTGAAAATTATGTTCCAAATATATTGTGAGATTCCCACTGAAATATGGAAGCAATATATGTAGAATGAATAAATCATCACACATGATTTTTTTGCATTGAAAAACCCTCTGATGTGGAGGATTATAAAACCATAAAGAAATTCCCAAATATCAAGTCTGAGTCAGAGAATACAATAATTCAAGTAATTCTCGAACTAGAATTACAAATGAGAGAGCGTAAAAACCTATGTGAAAACCACACCCTGATACAACTCAAACTTCTCTAAAATAATCACACTGTTAACTCCATGTATCGAAAGCTCAATCCCTGAATAAATGTCACCTTCTGTCGATGAAATGTTACTACTTCAAAGATCATCACCCAAACAAGTGTCAGCCTCGCACCAGCTTGTGACACCCTAATGATATCTCCATAATTATGTACAAATGATATTCTATTAGGACATACCACTTGATCACCACAATAAATTAGACACTTGATACATGGTCTGATCATTGATAACGTCGCGTCTTCTTCCCAAATGTTCAATTTCAATGTGTCGCATGTGATACCTAAAATGTGGTATCCCATCTCATCGTAGATCCAACATCATTGTATTATAAAACATCTCTGATGAACCATGTGGGATACCATAGATGCAGTGACCCCTTATCTCTTCATCTCAGTAGATTACATCTTCAACAGCTCTCATAGTTCACCACCAGCAACTTACCCATTTAAAGTAGTCATTTATTCCTTTTTCAAATACCGATATGATAAGATATATAATATCTTAAATCATCAAACCACCATATATCTAACATTTAAATATTCAAATATATATCTAATATAAATAAAAAAGATATATCACACCATGAGATACACATCCATACTTATCAGTATGATATGATATAAGATATATCAAATTAAAAAACATATCTTATCTCAAATATGGAAACAACAACATGCGAGATGACCCACAACATATATATCTATTTTATATTATATTTTGAGTTATGTTTTTAAAACTTCATTTATTAATTAACACATTAATCGGTATTGAAATAAAGACTGATTGAAACTATTTATTTAATTTTCATAGTTTATCCAATGTTCAAATTTTGCTGATTTTTTGTGTATATTGTAATTCTGATCTATTTTTTAAAACCAATAAATGTTTTTTATCGCATTATTTTTTAATAAACTATTTAACAGTGGGTTATTTCTAGGTGGAGAGGGAATGATATCGACATGATGTTGAACCTACTATTTTACTATGGTGTGTTTTTTTCTTATTTAGTTTAATGAATTTTAATAATAAAATCAAATTTAGATGTTAAAATAATATAAAAACAATAAATTGATATTTATCATTAATAAAATATTTATATATCATGTTTTATAAAATTAAATTAGTTTTTCAATTTAATAATTTTTTAAATAACGTAACTAGGTTTTGATCAAACATTGTAGAATAATTTTGAAATATAAACTTATATACGAGAATTATTTTATTTAATAATATTTTTTTTATAAATTGGGGGATTTCATTTTTAATAATTTTAGACATGAATTTTAATCATAAACTCAATTCAAAAACCTCTTATATTATCCACTTCTATCAAGAAACTATGAATGGATTTAACTCTAAAAATAATATAATAAAACCATCAACTCCTCAAAATATATATGAAATAAGATCTACCACTATAACATATCACGTATCCTGTGAATAATAGCCTATGAAACCTGACACTCCAATATAGCATGCATCAAAGAAAATATAATTTCTTGATCCTCAAAATTTCATTCCACATCTATATTGAAGACACTACCCTCATACTTTAGAAAAAATTGACATAAGAAATGATATAAAATGTTCTATAAATATTATTTTACATTGAATAAGTCAATAATATAGTGATCAAAATTATTATTATACCACAAATTTATAATCTAAACCCTGAATGATTGATTACAAGGTTCCACAAATGTAAAAAAACATGCAAATACTATGCAAGAAAACATATATTTTTTTATTTTAAACAAAATTAGATTATGTTTTGTTTCCCAAAATCAGTATAAATAAATTAAAACTGATATTATGAGTGATTTATTTACCTTTCCAAAGTGTCTTCCTAATACATAATATTATCGCATCAATGGTGATCAATATCTTTAGTGTCGTTCTAATAGAACACATGAGGCCTTGATTTTAAATGTTGTAGTTAGCCTTCTATAATAGATCACACATCATGTTTGAACACCACATTATCATTAAATATCTCATGAAATAATCACTAGTTTATAATTGATAAATTCATCCAAATTAACAATAATTTATTTTACAACTCCTTTCTGAAGACCCACTTCTTTGGGAACACCTCGTAGGCTTGCAATTTAGATGAGAATGCCACGTGAGTTACACCATCAATATAAAATGTGTTAGAGTCTAGTACTAAGGATATAAAACTTACTAATGAGATATATTGAGTTTATAAAATAATTATTTTATTATTGAAACATTCTACTTACACAACAATATAAATTAAATCTAACACCATATAATAAATGTTAATGTTATACAGCAAATAACCCCCCCCCCCCAAATAGTGCACTCTTACAGTGGGATATTTGACAACAAATTCAAACTGAAAGATAATAATGTTTCATAATTCAATGAATCCCTAATAGGTAAATAAAGTAATGATTAATATTAATAGGGGTTGGAATATATATATACTCATAATTATCCTCTTAAATACCAATCATGAAATGTTAGACAAAGAATACTAATTCATCACTAAATAAATAAATAAACAAACTCACAACAACACTAGTTCATATATCACACATTCTCTCTAAGCATTTCTCTCCAAATATTTCAATAAAGGAATATAACATCATATTGATGACTATTTAATACAGTCTCTCTGAAACCACTTCCTTGATATGTTTTTATATCATTGTCAAAAAAAAACATCATGTTCATCTATGTCCTCATTAAAAACGTATAGACACACCATACACCAAAATCATTACAAAATAATAAGTACCACATTCCCGATACCACATCATCCTCACATTACCCACCAACATATTACTATATCATAATAATGAGGACCTATCATGGGGCACTCAAAAAAAGGAAACTAAAAAAATTTATATAATCAGATTCAGGTTATCTTTTGATATGATATTATTATGGGTGTGTATCTATCTTGTTTTTTGTTATTGATACTTTGAAAAGGGAACTGTAATTAAACTAGTTTTAAATTCATATTTTGAGATAGAATCATACTCTCAGATCATATCAATATATTTCATGTAAAATATTTTTTTTTAAATTTTCCTATTCTCTTATTCTCTATCTAATAATGTTAAACATCTCATAAATTGATTTATTTTCTAGTTCTCTACATGCGATGGCTATTAAATTAAGCACTATAAATCCAAGTCTCTCTCAGTCTGGCTGTTGCATATTTTTTTATCTCCCTCCTCATCACCCATTACCTGCTGTCAGAAATTATGGAATGAACTTGAGTATATTTTGAGTAAAATATTTATTTATATGGATTAAATATTTTATTTTCATAACTAAAATTAAATCATTTGACTCCTAAAAATATTCAAATAAATCTAAAGATATCTAGAAAAGAAAAAAATTATTGATGACCTAAATTCATTTGAAATTGTAATGTGGAATCTCTTAAACTCATCCATTAATGGATTACTATTCCATTAATTTATAATTATATATAATGTATTTGAGTAAAATCAATTAAAAACATAAAGAAGAAAATATTTTTTGATGATAATGGATTTGGATCTAGAAATCAAATAAATAAGTCATCTATTATAGAGAATCTCTCATTGTTATACCATAATACATCTATGACCATGTGATTAGTACACCATTATATTACCAAAATCATAGAATCCTTGAAATACTACTCTAATTATCTAGAAATTTTATTCTCTTCAATTATTTTCCAAGTGCACAATTTGACAATCAGTATTTGTTCATATCAGTTGAGTGAAATCATATCTGTGAAAAGAATCTCCCCAATAGATCAAATGTCATACTCCTTCCTGAAGTATCAAATATAATGGATAATCATCTTTATAGAATCACTATATGTAGAATGGTATTTGGGGGAATTATATGATGAAATTTATATGATTTAGATTTTTTAGTGGAATTGTAATGGGAATGTACATTAGGATTATGTTAGGTAAGGCTTGGGTCTAGGATTCCATAGTCATTTCCCCTCAAAATAAAATAAGGGGGCTGAAAATTATGGAATGTTTTTTATAATTCTTCCCACACATAGGAATTCTCATTATCTAAATTTCAATTTCCATCTATTTGAACATTCTCAGATGTCCCGCATTGTATTCAAACCATTTTCAACCTCAACATCAAATAAAAGTAATAAAGTTTATTAGATCATTGACTCAATGTGATTTACATTCATGTCATTCTTAATCAACATTATTTCAGATTATTTGTCTATTTTTCATGTTTCTTCATCCCAGGATTCCACAACTAAATTTATTCACATTTCAACAAAAGATAATTGGGACCTATAATTAAAAACAATAAATATTCCTCTCAAAAAGTAACTTATAGTGTATTGAGATGAATATTTGGAATCATCGTCATCATATCTACAAATGGAATATATTATAGCTGGTGGAGAAATGTTTTTACCCCTTTATTAATGGGTCTTCCAATTCATCCCCACTCTCGAGATCTTGGTCATCTAATAAATTCGTATTATATTGATTCAACATTTTTTTATTAAAAAATGGTTAGTAGGATTATAGAATGGACCAATTCACAAGGTCATCATTGTAAAAATAATGGTTTTATTCTCCATTAAAATATGGATCACATAGTCTCAGCTGGATTTGAATTCATCATTGTAAGTGGAAGTGTGGGTTAGTGAATGTTGTGAAAGTGATTGAGTTTTTTGATGAATTTGATCAAGTATGTTGGTGAATTTTATTAGATGCTGAAAATTTGTTCTTAGGATGATACAAATGTACCATCCATCGATGAGAATCTCTATTATAGGGAAGGATCTAATAGAAATTATGCAAATTGTTGAATGTATTCATCCAAAAAGATTAGTTCTGGTTCAACCAATCTAGTATTATTAATGTCTAGGATCTAGAGATATATAATTCGTTTTACTGGTTGAGAAGTTCGTCCATAAAATTAAATACATGTTAATGTGGGAATATTATTTTTCTACCATCATTTTCAGATCAATAAAATCATCCTTCCTTGGTGAACACACTTTTAGTAGCGTTTGACTGCACATCTTATGTTTAGCGATATCATATATATAGGTTCTTATCTAGTTTCATTAATTCACGATTAGATTACTAGTGCATGATAAGATCTAACATGTTCTTACATAAATATAAATTATTCGTATTAGTCAATATATTGTGTTTTTTAAACCACAATGATCATGGGAATTCATTTGGTCCTTTTAAATATTCACGTGGTCTTGGCATATTGGTCAAAGATATGTGGTGTTATTCTATATAGTGGTATTTATTGGCAAAGAGGATTTTATTTGGTCAATAAACAAACATAAGTAGAGTAATATTTCACAAAAATTTAATGGGTTTTGATCAATATGTAATGTAGTTAATACTGTGTATATTTTTAGAAACAATGTGTATGTTGTGAAATATTATGGTTTAGATTCAATGGTCTGTATCCATGATTCAAATTTAGCCAAACATAATATAGAAGATATGTTTCATGTTGATAATGATGTTGGGACTCACAATTGATTCCTCCTTTTAAAAAATATTGATGCTTTCTATGGTAATCATAGTTTCATTTCATAGGAAATGATAGGGTTGATCCATTCCTTTTCAAATTTTCTAGAATGATAATTTATCACATATTGATAAATGTGTTGAAACTTTTAGATTTATCTAAAATTCTTGTTATTCATCATGATCCATTATAGATAAGTAATGGTCACTTCAGTATTTGTCTATGTTCGGTTATGACCTCTACATCACTGAAACACATTTTATTTAGAAATGGGATTTTTTTAAAATATATTGAAATTTAAATGAAATACTCTGAATCACTATATTAAATTAAAAATTTATATGTTATATTCAAATAATTCAAGGAAAATTTATACCTATAGTTTTTATAAATTTATATTCTAAAATAATTTTTATAATTAATTATTAAAAAAATAATCATGTGATGTGTAAAATTTCAAAATTTTCGCTTATCAAATACAAAGGACTAGATCATTAAAAATCATTATAAATTTCATTTAACTCTTGAAAAAAATTCCATTAAATTTCTATTTCATTATCTAAAATAAAATATTTAAAATAATTCAGTTTCAAAATTATTAAATGGGTTTTCCATGATTTTTCAAAAAATAAGTCCTTTAAACTAAAAAAATGGAATCTAAGAATAATTTTAAAAATTGGTTAATTATATCCAAAAAATATAAATTTTCTACATATAGATATTTTATAAAATTTTCAATCATGTTTTTA
This sequence comes from Viscum album, assembly GCA_963277665.1. Taxonomy (NCBI): domain Eukaryota; kingdom Viridiplantae; phylum Streptophyta; class Magnoliopsida; order Santalales; family Viscaceae; genus Viscum; species Viscum album. The sequence continues at coordinate 2,099,388,996 of OY728140.1, read as the reverse complement.
TACTCCAATAATATAAAAAATTAATTTTTTTCCCTTCTATTTGCATTAATTTATGTATATTTTCAATAAAAAATTTAATATTTAAGCACACATCACAGTGGCACACATAAATTTTACACATTCATGGAAGATTTCCATTTGTATTAATTTATTATAAATGTGTAGTATCCTTACTAGACCTTTATATATAATCCAGAGAAGATTAAAGGTGAATGTTCCATTATAGTTTCAATTTTCATAATTTTTTTGTGATTTAATTCACTATGTACATCAATCCCGTAAAAGATCTAAGTCCAAAAATAGATAATTATACATAAATTAAGTAAATGTTTTTATAAGAATAAGATCAATTTATTTGTCTCTACAAGTCTCATAAAACACTATTTTAATTCCCACTCCATTGAAATAAAGAAAATAATTTTTCTCTTATAATTTTGCACCTTATTTATATGATCTTAGTATATCACTCGCATTAATTAATTAATATGTGAGAAATGGGAACTTATTTTTCTTTAAAAATGAATTTTTCCCAAATATATATATGGTAAGAATTGTAAAAAATTAAATCACTTTATATATTAAAAGGGATTTAAATGAAATGCTCAATGACTAGTATCACATAGATTTTTCTACAATCATAATTGAATATTTTACTAATGAATAAAAGGAAAAATATCAATTTGTTTTGGGTTGGTTCTCTAGGATATTTGTTTGTACTAATGAAAGTTTTCCACTGATTTATCTAAAAAAATCTATTGAGCTCAAGATATAATTCTCATTCTAAAATGATTTTTCACACAAAATCATTTTCGTAGTTCTAAGACAATATAATCCCTAATAGATGTGGAAAATTAAATTAAAATTCATATAAATCTTAAAATTTTAGAACCAATGTATTTTAAAAAACTAGAATGAAATATAAATAAGGAATGGAATCAATTATCACAATAATTTTTTAGAAAAAAATTTATAGGTTCGGTTTACAACATTTATAAGAATGTAATATTTTTTATATGTTTTATTTTTTATTTTTTTATAACTATAAATGGATAGAAAATAAATTTAAAACCTAAGAAATGGTATATAAATACACAAACTCATCAACCTATGTCCTCCACACTTGGTTCATACACATATCACATAAATTTATTTCATGATTTTTCTCACAAGTAAAACAGATTGATAAATAAAAGCACCTAAACCAGTGTTAATGAAAGAAAGTAAAAATTGTTTATTATTTGATAGAATCAAGGTAGATTTTATACATGGTATTTCTTCACTCTCTAGAAATTTACATTTAGGAGGTTCTATGTTTTATCTCCCATTATCTCAAATTCTCACAATATAAAAATAATTAGTTACTTTATATGGTTAGTTACTTTTGGAATGATGTTTATTTAGCATGATTTTAAACCATGTGGAGAAAAAAACCCCATATTTTATAATTTTAAATTTAGATTTAAGAATGAGTGTATCCTATATTAATCATGATTGATCCTTATAAAAAAGGTAATCATCATAGTCGTCTCTACATAGAACCTCAATCTTCATCATCTTTGGTTTAATATACTCCATAGATTTTCTATAAAATATAAATACTCTCCTAAAATCCTATCAAAATTTTGGATTAAAATAAACATTAAGAGAAATTTATTTTCATAAACTATTCTGTATTCATACATAGATAAGTGGGATTTCTATTAAATTTTATATTCCCAAAGTTCATATTAATGTTTCTTAGTACATGTTTTATTGTTGAGATTTACTATGTTCTCTAGAATCTTTTTAATGTCTATTTTGGAAAAATTAAACATACTATAAGATTGTAGATGTAATAAAGTGACCCTTTTGTGATATTATTAATATTTCTTCATCTTGTATTCTATTATCGTATTATAGAAATGTTTTCCTATATAATTTATTAATGTCCTATGATCTCCAAAACTATAAAAAAGTAATTTCTTAGATCCCCAATCCCAAATCTAGAATCATTTGTTCATGTGGACACATATTTAATCCACTTAGATACATAATATATTTCAAAAAAGGTAGAAAAATAGAAATTGGTTAGGATATTTATCCATGAAATCTAATCTGCAAACCCATAGTACATTACAAAAAAATTAATGGTTTTGGGTCTTTTCATGTATTTTGGGAATCCAACCAATGAACTAGATGTTTAAAATACATTCTCAAATTATGTTTGTTTTAGAATACTAATGACCTATATATTAACAATTTAAAACATTTATTTTAGTTCTCTTAGATAAAAAATTCCTTCTTCAATCATGTTTGTGGAATAAATATATAAAGTTATTTTCTACTTATCCGGGAATAATCAATCTTAATACATTATCACTAAAAATATTCCACAAATATAGATCTTCGGAATCAATATCTTTTGATTCATATTTCAATTTATGTGTTTTATTTTTTTATGATAAATAATGTACTATTGATTTTACTTGTAAATTAACTAAATTAGCATACGAAAGAACATGAGTGGATTTATATAGCTACTCATCAAGAAAAGAGTCAGCCATCTTTTCTTAATATGATCGGTTTCCCTATGCAATGTGAGTTGGGCTACTCATAATGACTCTAACCATATTCTAAAAGCCATTTGTTATATATATTTTTAATTATTATAAAACCAACATACATCTCAAATATATTTTCATTACGTCATCATTCTTATTAAAATACCTATGTATTATGTGATTTTAATTTATAGTTACATTGTTTACACCAAATAAGGTTGAAAATATTATATAGAAAAAATTATATAAATAAACTACTAATTTTTTTTATAATTTAAAATAATTATGTCTTCAAATTTTTGAATAATAAGATTTCATATTATAGTGTCCATCAATCATCTAGGAAAATACATCTCATATAGATTAAATTAATTTTTCACAATGATTTTAAAAGTTCTCTTCCCGGCTTGTAGGTATGATTTTTAATGTAGTTGTTAAGATACCTTTTACCTAATAAAAATCTACCATAAATGAAAAAATTAAAACAACTTAAAATTATTTCATGATTTTATTTTATATGAGGAAAATATATCATGATAAATTCCTCAATAAACATTTTATAAAATCCAGTATAACCTAAAAATTATATAATGATGCTCACAACGGTGGGGTATTTTACGATATGGATAAAATTAATTTTTCCTATTTATAGATAAATTCACCACATTTAGATTTTTTTTCAAAAAAAATATCATTTCCCTACCATGAAATAACATTTATAAAAATTTTCAATTATGTTTTTCTCAATAAATCTCTTGAAAACGTTATAAAAACTCGAAATATTAATTTAAAAAATAGTTATAAATGTTTTAACGTCCTTAATGAATAACTTCAAGTATCTCTCAATCTATTTTGATAATATAATTCCCTTGAAATGTAGAAACATATATAAAGATTTTCAATTACTATAAGGAATACATTATGAGTGTAATTTTCTGATGGAAAATGATTGTGTAGTCTATTATTGGACATTCAACCCAACTAGAACCTAAAACCTAGAAAAAATCAGAAATGAAACAATAATTTCCCTTTTTTGTAAATACATTCTAACATTTTTTCATCCATATATAAGGTAATTAAATGTTTTGTTGAAGGTTTAATATCTTATAACCAATGAAAATACTCCATATATGTTTTATTCATTTGGGAACAAGTTCAATATTTTAATTTTTTAAAATTTTGTATCATTTTTCCGGAAAAAAAATTAAATAGGATACAACAATAGGGATTTTGGAATGTGATTAATTATTTATGATATTAGAAGACATTCTATATATTTTACAACTACATCTAGAATGGTTATATTGAGATTTATTTGGTACTTCCTGATGGGTTTCGATCTATATTATAGAAAAATCATATGCGTGTAGGTGGTAGTTCCAATCACATTAATATCTCTTAATGTACAACCTATTTCCCTATTATAATTATTTAAAAAAAATTATTGAGGATGAAACTCTTTTTTGGGAATAAAATAAGTTAAAATAAACTCTATTTATTTTTAGTTTCTTTTAAATATACACATTTCAAATTTATTAATAGCAGTTTCAGTTCCTGGTTAGTGGTATTTCTAGTGATGTTTCCAATTCAATGTTCTCTACATTAGAAACCCACACAGTCAATGAATATTATTAAATTTATATTTTGCGAAAATCATTAATGAATCATTCCATAATTCTATTAATTTTCTCAATATTGAAATTTATTTCCATTGTTAACATAGTTTAAAAAATAACTACTTCAAATAGGTTGTTCCATTTTATATCATTCCCTAATTTGATTATATTATATAAAAATTGTAGTTCTACCATATAATTACATGGAAAAATGATTCTGAGTGGGAGAAATGGTTTCCTGCTCTAAGAAGAACGCAGTGCACGCGCCTAATGTTTTTAAAAATTTTATGAATGGTTCTTCCCCCACCCCTCTCTTCCTTCTCCATCAACTTTGTCTCCAGTAGCATTTGATTCGGGGCCTGACCCTCCAGCGATGGTCTGACACCCCCCTTGGGGGCTCGATGACGATTCACGAAGGTAGGATCATTCGGCGAGGTCTTTAAGGGATGTAGTGCGTGATTCAGGTCATGCAGTTTTGTTCCCTTGTTTCCAAGAGACTGATTCTTTTATGCCACTTGGTTGTGAGGGATGGTTCCTATCTTTCATTGGTGGCGCCAGAGCGGGCGTTTTGTGAGGTTGTGGCTGGATGAAGATGGACTCTGTTTGTGAGGTTTGGCTCGGTGAAACATTATCTTCCAGTTTTTCAACGTATCGTGTCTTCATTGGATTTTCAGGGGGACGTGTGGTGTTAGTGATTCATCGACACTCCTTTTTCATGGTTCTATCCTCGGAGGTGGATTTTGTGTTCTCTTGGTGCAAGTATTCTAGGGATTTGTGGTAATTGAGGTTCAATTTATCAAGATATTCCATGGAGGGGCACAAGGGTATGGAGATTTCTTGAGCTATCATGTGGGTCAGTTTTCTTGGGCTTTCCACTACTTTCTAGAATGCTGAGCTACTCAAAGACATTAGTGATGTGTTTGGGGGATTTATCTTCTTGGTTGATAGCACCCGCAACGGCGTGGATGTTATGGTACACTAGATTTGTGTTGAGCTGAACCTTTCTCTCCCAATACATGAGCATATCTCCCTTTCTATGCCTGGTACAGTAGAGTGGTCTAAGGCGATCACATTTCCAGTGTTAGCTAGATACTACTCCTCCTGTTTTCTGTAGGGGAACTCGTTTCATTCATGCTGAAATCTTTATGGTGGAAATCATGTTGTGGCTCCCCGCCGATATGTTTATCTCTCTAGAGAAAGGCCAAGGTTTCCCTTAGCCTCAGAGAAGTCCTTTGTGCCTATTCACTCCATGGAAACGTCAGGGCCTCCAATGGCCTCTGTTCAGCATCTGGTGGAAGGCCTTTCTCCATGATCAGGCTACCTCTTCCCATGCTCTCGCCCAATGGTTTCATCTGGATGTGATGGCAGCATCAGATGATCAGACTTCATTACCTTCTCTCTACAGCCAGCATAGTCAGGCTCTTTGGAATCCTCGATGATGCTTCTGTTCAGAGATTTGGTACATTCTTTGCTGAGAAGGTTCAGGGTTGTCCAAGTTCCACCCTCATTAGGCAAGTTTGATATGTCTAGGGGTTCATGGCTTTAGAGTTGGGGTGGGGGAGGTTGGAGGTTTCCCTCCTTAGGTTGGATGGCTAAAGGCTCTGTGTCTCAGGGGGTTTTGTTTCTATCAATGTAATCGGGCTCTCTGGAGGTATGTTTCTTGAGGGAGCTGAAGGTTTGAGATGGAGTGATCATGTTGTCTCAGCTGTCAGTGAGGGTCAGGATACCGTAGCAGCGATTGGCGTTTCGACCATGGGGGTCTGTAATGGGACAGGTGTAGGTTCCTCTATGCTATCTTATTGCTCTATGCCTTCATTCTCTGATGGGTCGACTGTGTGCCCAGGTGTCTGCACAAGGATGATTTTGAAGAGGTTGCAAGTTAGAGAGAGGGATTTCTCCCCTGTGAAAATGTCCACTTTTCCTAGGGACAAATCCAAGTTGGATCTGGTTTAAATTTTTCCCATCATGAAATGTATAGAACATGGGATTAGGGATATGGTGAATACCGATTATATATCTTCAGAGTCTATGAAACACAATGTCTTGTTGGTTGCGATTATTGAGCATAAAAAAACATTACTAATATTTAGGAGGTCACTTGGAATATCGGTATGCTTGTAGCCATGCTTGGGGCCCCGGAGAATAATCATATATGTTTATTTTGGAAGAAGGGTGTCTCGGTGATTATGATCCAGGCTGGGGACCAATAGTTGATGAGGAAGGTGTCGAGGGTGTGTGTGGAGTGGTATATTCCATTCATCTATGGAAGCTATGATGCACGGTGTCGGGATGTGCTTTGGTTAGAGTTGAATGGGTTCGACAAGGAGGATCTTACATGGCTGGTTGGCAGAGATTTTAATATTATATCGGGGCCTGATAAAGGGAAAGGGTGTGGTGATTTTCCATGGTGGGTGAGTTTGGTTTCATTCAGTGTATGGCTGGTAAGGTTCTCATGGACATGGGGTTCTCTCACGACTCCTTCACATGGTGCAACAATAATAGAGGGGACCGGCGTAGTTGGATCAGGCTCCACTGGTACATGGATAATGTGAATGAAATCGATAAATTTCTAGAAGTGAATGTTAGACATCTGACATGAAGTATCTCTTAGTTCTCCCCAATTCTTCTCTCACTGTATAATCTGGAGGCCTCTCATGAGTATTTCAGGTTTTTTAGTCAGTGGGTGGGAAACATGAACTTCCATCTTGTTGATCCATTGTCCTGGAGCGAGCCATCTTGGGGATATTCGTCGGTGGATTTACACTCCAAGATGAGGCTACTGAAGCAGGCCATCATTCTTTGGGATAGCCCCCTCCCCCATGGTATAGGGATCTTGATACCCTTAAGTAAGATTTCAATAATCTTGAGGCCAATTTAGAGTGTTGTTGGGATGATTCTTTATTATGGAACTGATGGAGAAGAACGGATCCTTGAAGGAGTTGATGCTGGATCAAGAATGTAGGGTGGGGGATCGATCCAAGACAAAATGGCTCAGGGAAGGGGAAAAGAATACTGCCAACATCCAAGAATGCAATAGGGAGAAGCAGCACTTTGTCAAGCCTATCCTAGAGATAAATGATGGATTGTTTTTGGATGATAGGGGGTGACTGGGGGTTTTCCATTGATGTTTCATAAAGACCACCATGTAGGTCCGAATGAAAGTATGTCTAGGGGGTATCCTTCTGGGGAGGCTTTGCTTTGGGAGGAGATTCCAAATATTGTCTCAGACCATGAGAATGTGATGCTGGAAAGAATCCCTAAGGAGGAGGAGCATAAGGAGGATGTGTAGAATCTGAATCTGGATAGTGTAGTTGGTCCGGATAGGTTTCTCGGGTCTTTCTATAGGGGTGTTTGGGAGGTTGTTAAAGGGGAGTTGGTTCGGGCTATTTAGGATTTATTTCATTGTGGTATTATCCCTCAGGATGGGGCCTCAAATACATTGATTCTCTTCTTGAAGACTAAAGCCCCCTCATCTCTCAATCATTATGGTCTGGTGGGTATGCAGAATTTCCCCCACAATGTCTTTGCTTGTGTGATCACTCAGAGGCTGTCATGTTGTATACCTTGATGGGTTTCCATGGAACAACACGGTCTTGTGCACGAACGTTAAATACAGGGGGCCATGGAGATGGATGAAGAGATGATGAGGGATCTAACTATGAAAGCTCATTGCTATAACGTGGTAGTCAAGCTTGATATGAGCAAGGAGTATGGTAGGGTGGAATGGGGATTTATCAATAGAGTTCTTTCTAAGATGGTATTCTCAATGTGGGCGCGCAATATCATCTTCTGGTGTCTTTGATCACCGTGGATGGAAGTGTCTTTCATGGGGAGAATGCATGGTTTCTTCAAAATGATTCGAGGTCTTCACCAGGGGGATCCTTTATCTCCGTGTATTTTTATATTGATGCAGGACACCCTTAGAAGGATGATTAATAAAGGGGTTGGTAATGGGGAGATTCTCTATTTCAGGTAGAAACATGGAAGTCCATCCATCTCACACTTACTGTATGCCAACGATACTATCATTTTCATGAATGTTGGGAGGGGTTCTATTTGGGAGTTTGACAAAATCCTGGTCGTGTATTACCGATGGAGTGGCCAGTTTTTTAATAGGGATAAGTGTAATTTTAAAATTGCTAGTACTTGTGATGAAGGGAGGGTGGCTAGTTTGAGTAGTGTAAATTTTACCTTGTTAGTACTTGTGATGAAGGGAGGGTGGCTAGGTTGAGCGGTGAGCTAGTTATGGGGAAGGGTTCCTTCCCAATGGAATACATGGGTACATCGATTTCCTCTGGTAGGATACATACCAGGGATTTTGACAAAGTGTTGGATAGAATTTTGGTCAACAATTTGCACTGGAAAAATGATTTCTTATCAATTGCGGGGATTATCACTTTAGTGACCATCGTGTTGTTTTTGATGTCGATGCATGAAATGGTTTCTAAAACTGTGCTGAAGGGGTTCATCATGTCCGTGGATATAATCATGGATTGATTTATCTGTGATGCTTCTTTTGAATGGAAATGGTCATGTGTCGTGTGGTGGAAGTTAGCTCGACCATATGGGGAAGGAGGGATCAATTTTAGGAGCATGTCTGAGATATTTCATGGGGTACATGCGAAGCGTGCATGATAAATCATGGAGGAACGTACCCTGTGGGAGAGATGCATATCTCAGAGATACATAGTGGGTGTGGATCATCCTTTGGCCTGGTGGGCATCTCTGTGGGCTGCGGTGTGCAGTATCATCCCCATGGTCCTTCCTCATTCCCAATGGATTATCGGGGAGGAGAGTGACCGCTTTTGGAATCAGAACTGGTCGGGGAAGGTGATGGGTTATCCAGGGATCCTGACTCCTCTTATTTCATTTAGAGAGGATAGTCTGCACCCTCTGTTTTTCAGACTGCTACGGGATTCCTCCTAGTATAATGTGTTTGACTCTGTCCTCGTCAACTTGAAGATGGATCAGTGCGCGATTACCCCCTCGCTATTAAGAAGTTTCAAATCCAAATACTTTTGATGAAGCACCTTGGATTGGGGTCCTCATGAGAGCTGGAATAGAGTGGTGTTGCGGAAGATTCATCCCACAAAGCTTATCTTTCTTAAATCACAGATCCAGTACAATGTTATTCCATCAGATGATAACATCAAAAGGATGGGCATTAGTATGGTCTCATGTTTCCATTGTTGTGAATACAGTAATAATGATAGAATGGATCATATTTTCTTTGATGGCGATTTGTCCCATGTGGTTTGGAGTTTCTTTGGGGTGTTCATTGGGGTTTCTTCCCATGCTGGAAATCATGGTCAGTTCATAAAGAAATGGTTTCAAAAAAGAAGGGATAATATAAGGCAGGAAGAGACAGGGGCGTTCGTTTACAATACAGGTTGTTGGGTGTTGTAAAAATCTAGGAACCGTGCTAGGAATGAATTTATTTCATATACAAGGAGGGTGGTGGCGTCCAAAACCAGGTGCATGCTAATTGATCCAGCTGGTGAGGTGGGTATTGGGAAGAAGTAACCTTCGTTTCATTGTTTTCAGTCTTTGGTAGCTGAGGTTAGGAATAATGGATCCATGGTGTAGTAGAGATGGATCGGTTGGTCTCCTCTTGAGGAAGGTTTCAAGCTGAATACTGATGGTTCCTGTGTTTCAAACGTTATTCCTGGAGGTGGGGTCTTACACTATCATAGTTGGTTGGTGGTGTTGTATTTCTTGTCTCACAATGGTAGTGGTTGTTTGGTCCGATCGGAGGCTCATGATGTTCTCACAAGACTTTCCATGTGTAAAAAGATGAACCTTAATGTTATACAGGTTGAAACAAACTCAATGGTCATTCAAGATTCTTTTCGTGGGATGGGTACCACTACTTGTTCAATCACTTATACCATTATAAATTTTAAGGATCTCCTCTCTGAAATTGTTTGGGTCACTCATACTTAGCATGAAGGGAACAATGTGGCAGATTACATGGCCTCCACTGGGGTCCCTGAAGAACATGTGATCTGTTACTCTAATGTTTCATCATTTAAGATGGAAGGGGTGAACCTGATTAGTGGTGATGGCCTGGGTCTTCATTATTTTTGGCCACCCTAGATGGGGTCTGACGTGTTGTAATTGGGTTGTACTTGTATTTGTCTCTTTTGAAATAAAAATTGTAATGTTGGATGGAATAACATGGTAAATTAGTATATTTTAAGGTAAATATATACATCTCTTCATGTGGTTATTACATTAAGTCAAGGATTTGAAATTCTTTTACCAAATTTAATTGAAATGATTAGGAAAATTACATCAATTATGGTTTCAGATGTTTTTATAAATGACTTAAAATGTAATGGTAGATTAATATTTACCTTTTCCTTCCACTATATTTATAATTTAGAACTAACCATGAATGAAAACATATACACATACTTGAACATCATATCAAAACCTCAAGAGGTCAAAAATTATTCGGTTGGGAAGCCACAATACTACGAAGTAGGGTTTGAATTTCCCAATATATATATTTTAATAAAAATAATATTTAAGTAAACTATTTTTTATGCTTAAATATAAAAAATAATTGGAAAAAATTATCTTACCAGTAGTGCAGGGACAGACATATATCTTCATTAACATATGTCATTATAAACTAATTAAATATGAATTTAATGAATTTAAAATTAATTTTAATTTACATAATGTCCTCCAGTAATGGTTTATTAATCAACACCATGTTGAACAACTATAAAATCTCTTATTTTACCGTGTTGTAATAGGTTCTCTCAGGTTGTTTATTCCTTCATTGGAATGGTTCTTGGGATATTATTTGAGTATTCCAAATATTATTTCCCATTATCATTATTCATAGTGTTATTTCTAATGGTTCTTGAGCTTCTTTTTCATAGAAATAACCACAAATTATAGTGGTTTGTTCACTTCCACCCCCTATATGATTTTATGATTCTTTATTTTACCCATTAATATTCCACCCATTAATATAACAGAACAACAATTTACCCATGGTTTTGGAAATTTTGAGTAGGTAGTGTAACAAAAAAAATAATGAAATATTAATTTTAAATAAATTTCCTTTTTTAATGATTTTTTACTTACAACATCAAGTTCAAAAAAATCATTGTACACTATTAAAATATTATTATTTGATATAAAAATTTTCAACAACCAATGGATTTGTAGGTATGAATATATATAATAATAATATTAGAATAATTTATATTCTACACTTTTATAAAATCAAATCATTTTTTTATATATTGATTAGAAATAAAAATAATAAAAAATCACAAGCAAAAGAAGTGTTTTCCTGAAAAAATTTTATACATGAATAGTGTTATTATCATAAATAATTGCATTAATCACTATAGAAGAATTATTTTAATGATATATATTAATTTTTTATTCATTAAAATTATTTTTGTTTCATGTAATTTTTTTTTCTGGGATTGATTTCAGAATAAATCTAGTTTTATTCATAAAAAATGTATATTTCATAAATATCAGATTACTCTCCTTTTGAATGATATTTTTAAAATTCATTTTTATACTTTTAAGAATTACTTTTAATAATATTATCTTAATTTTTTAATGTAATTCATCTGAATTATATTTGAGTTAGTTTTTAATAATTTTGTTAAACAATATGTTATAATGAATAGTCAAAAATAAATTTTTTTATTTTATTTTTATTTTAAAATTTATAAAAAGTTAAAAAATAAAAATTGTTTTACAGAAAATTAATTGAATTTTTATTTTTATAAACCATATTTTAGACATTTTAGTCATTTTAAATGTTACTTTTTATAATAAAATTTTTAATACTTAACAAATTTTCATTGGAAAACCTATTTTTCTTTCAGGTGGTGGGTTTAATTTTAAATTATATTCATACAGTTCTGTGAAGTTAATTTGGTGATGTTTAATTAAATTTTTTATTAATTATAATTAATGTTTGTTAACTAGGTAATTTTAATTTTTGGTCATATTAATTACTAAAAATAAAAAAATTGTGGTTCTGGTTTAAAATAGTTATTTTATCGATTTGTGTTATTCTTTTAAAATTAATTATTAACAAAAATATATTTTTTAACAAATTTTATTTAATATTTAGAATTATTTATTCAAGATTGTATAATAAGATTTAATTTATTATTATTTTTAATCGAAAAATTACCTTATTAAGTAAAAAGTGACAAGTTACCATTGTGAGAACTAAAATAGTAAAAGTGAATTAAAATATAGGGTGATTAAATGATATTTTAAAACTATATAATTTTTTTGGACGTGTTTATTGAATTAAAACTCCCTAATATCCACTATTTTTTAAATTTTAGGAACATTTTAAAAAGTTACTTCCCATTAATATTTAGTTTTAGGTATTTATATGATTGTCAGCCTTTTAAATTATAAAGGGCAACATACTCATATCATGACATCATGACATGTAATTATATTAGATGAAAAAACATAGAATAATATCTATATAAAATAATTATTCATTTATATTGATTATATTTTACCTAAAATAGTAGCCCTATGTTCCTTCATTTTGGACCCAAGAGTTGTTATTAGAAGTAAAGGTAATTTTCACCACTAAAAATGTTATTTTTACTGTTTTAAATTCCACCATAATTCATGACCTAATAATTACAATATAATAACTTAAATATATAAAATATACTTATATGTTACTATTTTGTCTTAATAACCTATATTCATCTCCTCTTACATCAAAATAGAAATGAAATTATCGATCGTGTGTATGACGGACAACTGCCTCGTGAACTGATGTAATTATTTTTCCACCACAAACTCTATATTATAAATATAATTTAATATTTTACATTGTTAAATTATATTTATGAAACTATTATACTTAAATAATTATAATATCTCATATTCCTTTTCACCTTCCAAGCTATTGGAAACATTAATGTGGCTCATGGATAAACAAGGACTACCGCCTCCAGGATGAGAAATGATACATATTTCAATTTATTACATGGATTTTAATTACATAATATTAAATTAGTATAATATATATATATAATTATTATTATCTAATGAAGGTTAATTAATTTTTACCTTTCATTCATTTCATTTTTTTGGTAAAATGCTAACAACGTTAATGCATAAGTATAACCAATCATATCCATAATTGGAATCATTACTTTTTTATATCTAACATCAACATATTAATATAAGTACATATATAATGAATATATAAAATAATTATATAATGTTTATAATTCAAGGGTGGATGGATCCATTAAAAATGTAGATCTACTTAAAATACTAGACTAAATCATACATGGAAAAAATAATGCAGTTGTACACTGAAATGTGATTCTAATATATAATATATTTACAACCAGGAAATAAAATATCAGTAGTAAATAATTTATGGTATGATATATTTTATTATGTTTTTTAATTTATTTATAATAAACCTATATTTATTTTTTTGTGGTTTGTAAATGTGAAGAAATCATATTTTTGGTAAAGGATTAATGGTATTTATTTTATTTCAGGAAGACATATGCCATAATTCCCATTAATTTAATTTTTGTGGTTTATATATATCATCATTTATAATTTATTTCGTTAATCTAATTATATTAATTATATTCAATTGTTTATTTTAATTTATTATTTTATGGGTCCTATGATTCCAACGTTTCAAAAGAGTTTTGGGATTTTTATCTCTCTTTTTTTTCTATGGGATTCATTCCATATTCACAAATTATTTTTTTGTGGTGTATAGAGTGCCCTATTATTTCAATAGTGATTATTTTCTTTAAAATTATTTGTATTTACATATGATTTATAAATTAACATTGAAGGAATTCTATATGTTAAAATATCATTATTTATGAGGATTGATTAACATTATTATTTCAACAATGAAAATTTTTTTATACATCTCAACAAATTCATATAATATATTTTACACAATTTATTTCTATATAACAAATGTTTCCATATAATTTTACCCTTTTTATGTACTGAGGAGAATGATGTAATTCATTATATAAAATAAAAATTATTTCTATAATTGGTAAGAAAACCTTTTTTTGAGTCCATGTTTAATAGAAATATTTTAATTATGATTAAACATTTTAGAAAATATTTCTTAAATTATAATTAAACATTTTTAATTTTTTATAAAATTGTTTAAAATTGATCTTCTTTTTTTAGAATAGGTTCCCTTTTAATTTTACATAAAATTTGAATGAAATAGTTATTATAATGTGTATGACATAATCATTTATTTAAAACATCATGATGACTAAATGATTTGATAATTGATTAAAATATTTCCAAATTTATATTCAAATAATCGTTTTTAAATGTTTATTAAATTATTGTATTTTAAATTAGTGCAATCAATGTGGAAATGTTCTTTTCCTCTATAAATGTTCAATTTGACCATTAAAAATTATTTCCCATGTAAAATGGATTCCATTGATGTCTTGTAAGATTTAATAGGGATATTGTATAATTATACATTCCCTATTATTTACCAGGATGATTTATTTTTAGGAAAATAAATTTTTAAGAAACTGATTTCATTCCCATGGGTGATGATATGATGAAACAATAAAGAAACCCATTTCCATTTCATATTTTATCATATGATTATGTTATATAACTGTGTGGAACAAAAATGAATTGATTATATGAAAGATGGGACCTGTATCTCAATTCAATTTAATGGTTAATGATTATGTGTATATAAGCTCAAAGGGTATATGGGATTTTATCTCGAGCCCAAAAATGTGGCTTCAAATTGGTTATCCCAATCCCAAAAAATATGGAATGTGGTAGGTAATCCAAATATCTATAATTAAGGGTCCATGGGTGATTATCTCAATCCATAAATTGGGTTCTTAGGAGACTAACCCAGGAACAACGAAGTGTCATGGGAGGCCATTCTAGAGCCAATGTTAAAGGGTACACATGAGGTTATCCCAGGCACAAAAGAGGGAACACAATGACGTTATCTCAATCCCAATGCAGGTAGACAGGTGGTTTTCCCAAACATATTATATTATTAATGTATTTGTGGGTATAATTCTCATAATATTTTATATGATTATGTTTATGAAAACAAAATATGTCTTGTGATAATTTTAGGCTCTTATTTATTATGTTTTTAGATTCCATTATAGTTCATGTACTTTGAAATACCCTAATTTTACAATGACTGAATTTTGTGATCTACGATATGTATGGAATTGTATTCATATGTTAATATAAAGTTATCATAACACCATTCTCATGTTAGGTAAATATCATCTTTTTTGACATGAAATGAGAATCTATGATAACCCTTTGTTTTGTTTCCTTTCCCCAGGTTAAAAATAAATTTATTATATATCATATTTTAAAGAAGGGTGATATATTTGAAGAACTAAGTGGGAGATAATGTAGTTCACCAATGAACCACATTTTTATGTCTCTGTGTTTCAAATTATACAAGACCCATATTATTCAATATGGTTCTTAATATTATTTACTGAATACTCAATTATTATAATGTGACATCTATGTATGAAGAACCAGGGTTTCTATAGTTGGTATCATAGGAATGTTTAGTTAACCTTCTTAAATGAAGATGTGAGAACTCCAGTGAGATCCTTATGGGTATGTCAAATTATATTTCTACTGACATTTCTAATGATGTTTATAAGGTTATTTTGATGTATATATATTAGTATTTGTCTATGGATAAGTCCATGAATATAAAAATATAATATAATTTTGGGTAAGGATGGAGTGAGTTGTTTCCATGTAATGACATCCATGTCTAGATACCAAAAGTATATTTGACTTTGGCACATGTGTTCTTAGGGGTGAAAACTATTAAATGGATACGTTGGTATTTGACTCAATCATTATATCGTGAAAGATATAGGGCCCTTATACACCCTAGGATTGACACTACTAAACGATATTTTTAGGAATTGACATAGACCTTACAAATTATCATAAATGATTCATATAGATGACAACCAGGAATAATTGAGGATAAACCTAAGGAATCGCGAATTGAAAAAAATTTGTTATGATATATTAATCTTATTAATAAATTTTCAGTAATATGTGTGTGTTTTATCTATTAATATTGTTGGCTGAACTATACTTTATGGTTTTAGAAAATGGTTGGAAACCTAAAGAACTGTGATAATGTTGAATGTGATATAAAGTGTGTTGATGGGAAACCAAATGGGATGATGACTATTGTAAAACATATCTTTATTATGCATAATATTTTATCATAATATGTGATTGAAATTTTTTCCCATAACCAACTCTAAAACACTTAAAACAAGAGAAGTATATATTTCTCTGATAGCATGGGTGGTGGAGACCATGAATTAATGAAGGTTTATCTTCCTATATATCTAAAATTTGGGAAGAATATTTAATGGGAATTTCTTAGTGGAATTTCAATATACGTAATGTATTGAGAAGAAGTGAATAGAGTAGTTAATTTCCAAGTAAAATGAGATGTTATATTAATTTAATAGAAGATAATAGTTTTTTACATACTATAACATCCTAATATTTTATAAAATATTTTAATTAAATAAATTGTATTTCGTGGATATATTATGTTCCACTCAACACTATGTTTTAAAAATATGAGAAAAACTACTAAAATATTATTATAGAATATGATAGTCATCATTTAGAAATCATAATGGAGGGTATGAATAAATATAACTAAACTATGAAAATATATTTTTTACATGTGTAGATATATAATAAATTGTTTTGTTAATAATTACATAAAAATGAAAATAGAAATACCACTTCAATATAAATTAAATCTTCTTCTGAAATAAATATTTTTGTGTGAACAAAATAATTCTATCTCATAAAATAAAATAATAAATTTTGGTGTGTGATTTCAATTTACTATATATATTATATATTATTTCTTACTTTTTTACATTCAAAATATTTGTTTTCAATTTGTGAGAAAATGAAAAATACAATTTTAAGCTTTAATAATAGATTTTTCTAAAAAAACGTTTTGTCACATTTTTCACTAATATTTTCAAACTAATTTATCAAATTACTGAAAATTTATTTTACCAAAATTGACTAGTTTGTTTATTGGTATGTTAAAATTAAAGTATATTTTTTTTTCTATAATTTTTTAAAATGTTAAATTTTTCAATAGATGATTGTAAATACTTGTTTTTATTAATAATTTTTTAATAAATTGAAAACAGAACAAATTAATATAGGTTTTGATGAGAAATTAGTTCAATTATATTATTATTAGTCCTACATATGTAATTTTAATCAATTATATGTTGAATTTTGATATAAATAGATTTTAATCTTTTGAGAACATTTCCACAGAAAATTTTTTTCTATTCACATCTGATGGTTTAATTAGAAAATAAAATTTCCAACCTATATGAATGCAATTTAGAATTACATATTCAGAGATTTTAATCAAAGTAATTAATATTATATAATAATTTATACATAATTTTTGATAAAAAATTATATTAAAAATAGTAAAAATTAATTATTAGAGTTATTATTAAAATGGGTTTACCGAGCAGTTAAACTAAAAAAATAATGTTGTGTTTTCCAATAAAATGAACCCAAATAATACTATATAGGAATATTTAATTTGTATAGTATCAAAATATGGAATCTATTCTCAATTATAAGAATTTTTCTTTAGAATAACTTTATTAATTTTATTTCTTTTAGAAATCTCCATGAAGTTCCTATGTGGGTCAATTTCCCAACTTGTTAAAGGGAGCTCCCTCTCCACTACTATTAATATATCCAAAACCATTTTTTCCATAAAATATATATCTTAATACTTTCCATTATTCCCTCGAAAAATACTAAAGGCCTTTTTTGATTAAGAAACCCTACTATGTATTGTTTGGGTGCTAAATTATAGAGGTTGATTGAAGAAGTGGTATCATTCCTAGCCAGACATTTTTATTTAATTTATTTATCCACTTCATTCAAATTGCCTTAAAATATTATGATATAAAAAAATAATTATCAACCATACATTTATAATTTTTTTATTTTTAATAACCTATATTTTACCACCGCCTTATCAAATTGTAAATGAAATCGTCTATCTTGAGTAACGAGGACAAAAACCTCATGATCTAATGAAATTACTTTTCAAAAATGTATGTCATGAATGTATATGATGATGAATTAGAGTTATATATTTCATATTGAAAAAATAGTAATACTTATGTTACTACAAAAACACAAATATATTCTTACATTCCATTCCATTTTCATATGATAATATCGCTTATGTTTATGGTGTATTACGTCCTCACATTGTGATGGGATTTGTTTTTCACTTACAATTTACATGAAAAGTCATAATTATAAAATTAATTAATATATGTCTTATATTTGAAATATAACTATTATTTAAAGGTTTTTTATTATATAATTTACATTCTCTCTATTTGTTGAAAAACTGAAACAGTGTTCATGTGTACGTACGACCTACCATTTCCATAAATAGTGTAATTTATAATTGTACCTATAAATTTAATAAATGTCCTTAAAAACGTTATTAGTAAATTTATATTATATTAATATCATTGTCTGAAATTTGGATATAATGTTATGAGGATCAAATTATAAGGACCAAAACTAACAAATTATAACATACATGATAAAATAGATCAGTTGTTACCAGAAACAATGATTTAATGAAATAAATATTATTAAATTAATAATAAAAAGTTTATATATAAATAATATATGATAATTAATAAACATACATATGAGTATTGTTCTATAATAGATATAATATATACCAATATTTATTATATACATGGTTCGAACACATATGAATATAGTCGATACTTGAGGTAATGTATTTCTATCACAAATTTCATTCATCGATTTATATGTTATTTTATGAACTTATCTTATTTTAATAGATTTATATATATCAAATTTTATATTTTATAGAATGAATTTATTTTTTCTATTATATATTATATTTTTTGGTATTATTTTTTCTTAGGGCTTACAATTCAATGTTTACTAATGTTGCTGAAATTTTATGTTTTAATCTAATTATTTTTAGGATTTTATTTTTAATGATGATATACAATTTTTTACCTTTAAAGAAACTCGTGAAATTTCATATCACCTTTTTGTTTCATGAGAATATATGTTTGTTTTTATTTTTCTCCATTTTTATACTTAATAACGAAATATTATTTTTTATCTAAAAATATTCTTTATTTCTGTCTTTGATAGAAAATTAATTTTCATAATTGAAAGTATTTTTGAAAAGGTTTTAATGAAATTTTTTACAAGAAACAATTATCGATGGATAGTATTTTACCCATGTTTTTCTCTATTTAAAAATTACAAGGAATCTTCTTTTTGTTTTATGAATGAGGTTCTTTTTTCTCTATATAAAAAATGTGATATGAATTTTTTTAAATATTTACAGTATAAAAACTAAATTATCTCATCATAACCAATCAATTATTTAAATAATATATTATAATTTTAAATTATTATTTTCAATGAAAATAATATTAAATACTTTCCATAAAATTTATTTTTTAAAATTTGATTTTGACGGTTGAAATGATACATTATTGACAAATTGTACCATGTGATATTTCTAAGTCATTTTAAATCAATGATGACATCTATTCATATTACTCATGATCTCATGAAGATATGATCTCAATATACCACTATGGTTATTTCATCAAATGTTTCATTATGATGATGATGAAATGTTTATGAAACATTTTCCCATTCAATAAGTAATAATATGAAAGGTTATTTTTTAGACTCATTTATTTTAATTGGTTATAATATTATTAATAAAATATGATCATGTATCACACAAATGTACTATTTTAATTAGGTGATGGGTGGGACTTATTCATATATCTAATACATTGGGTAATAATTTATGTAACATTAGAAAAAAATGGTATGTAATTTTACAATCATAATCCAAATTGGTTAATTGGATGAGGGTCTTGATCCATAATAGGAAATAGGTGATGATGACTAATCTAATATGTTTTATAATATTGTTAGTTAATCATGAAAATGATTTTGATTTTATACCTATGTTGTTTCCACACTTTTATTACAAGATACTATGGTTTATGAATAATGATGATTTCAAAATATTTTGAATCATATCCTTTGGAATGATAAAGATTTATTAAATAAGTATTTTTTATGATATTTTATAGATTGGTTATAAACCTTGTATGTTATGTTCATGATGACATAAAATCATGATTATCTTGTGCTTTTATAAGATCATAGAATTATATATATCTTTTTTATCCATACTAAGAATATGAGGTCACCCATTCTTTTATGTCATTTTCCATGTTATAATGAATGGTTTTAAGTAGGAAATGTTAATAAAGGGTAAAATAGGGTAATATATTTATAGGGGAATTTCTAGATTGATAAGTACATAAATAATAAAATTTGTAACTGGTCTCCAAAAAAACATAACCAATACAGTTCTCACACATGTATTTGTAAAATATATTTAATAATCATCTAAAAATATATAATTTTTATATATTAAAAGTCTAGTCCATTTTATTTGGTATCAGATTAAGGTTTTTTTATCCTTTTAAAACAATAATGATAAAACTATAGTTAGAACCCCTAGAAAAATCCTATGTATTGGATAATAAATTATTGTTTTTTTAATTATAATATTATATGTTCACCATTTTAGAACAACCCTATTAGGATAATAAAACTATATGTGGTTCTTGAAACATGTACATGGGGATAATAACAATAAAAATGTATTTCAGGCATGACTCGATCTTTTCCTCTATCATGAAATGTGCATTATTGAAAACATTGTTTCCCACTTCTGGTGGACATAGTTTAGAAATTCACAAACTATTTTTTTTCTATCAAGAATGATATTAATAATGATTAGGAATTTAAATTGATAATCCTATGGTTTATTAATTTTAAATGATTATATCATGATTTAAACATCCAATGAATAATTAAATTATCTAATCTAATATTTATTGTATAGATGAGGTTTTTGGCCTAATAAGACTTCGAAATATTTCTAAAAATATTTCTAGATTTGGGCGCTAAGACGACTTCATATTCCGAGGATCAGTGTGCCCGGAATTAATTTTATAAAAAAAATTAAGTGTTTTTATATTATTCACACGCTCTTAACAAAAGAAAATGTGATATATCTTAAACGGTTTATTAGATCGGAAATTTGAGACCACAGTTGGGAATAGAAAGCAATTTTTCCCATAGGCGTGACAAAAAATAAGTCGGCGTAGGATGTTCAGACCCATCGCTCCTTGGCAGTGTGTTAAATGGATAAATTAAATTAATAATTTATTTATTTAATAGTTCAAACCAAAATGACTCATGGATGAGGAATTGGATGATGAATCTAAGACCACTAATGAGTTCGAAATGTTGGTTTTACCCTAAGAAATGTATAACCTTGGTCGATGTTGGGAGGATGGCTTGTCTTCCAATGTGGAAGATTAATGAAATAATGAAATAATTGATTATTTAATTATTTGATTAATTTATTTTAACCTAGAGAGAGGATATAAATTATTTGTTTAGATAGGGTTGGAGTCATGATTCATTTTGACCAACGATGATAAACCCTGCTTCCTCTCCTCTCCTCTTCTTCCCCATTGATGTACGACAAACGTTGAGCAATGAAGCCTCAAATCCAAGTGAATTGAATAGCGACGAATGAAAAATATTCTTCTCAGTGATGTGCAAGTGTGATCCTTGTAAACACCGAACAAATCTTGATGATTGTGATCTTATCCAACGATCGATCCAAACCTGAGGTAGGATTTATCTTTGTGAGTTCCTTACTCGGTTGAATATTCATGATGAACACGAATTAAATGAAATCATTCGTGGATTTAAAATCATTGGGTTGATAAATTATTTCTTCTCATTTATAAGGATATTGAAAATCATGAATTGTAATAAATATTTATTTACCAATTACTTTCGTTCTTGATTCTCAAAGATGATAGCCAAACAAACATGTCCAACAATCCACACATAGTCCATGACCCCTTTTTTATTTAATTCTTCACACGTTCTCCATGAGTTCTTTCATGCCAAATTAATAAGTGCATCGAAACATCAATTTTTTTTAGCGCAACATACGAACATGGAGATCTCAACCCGAGGATCGTGAATCTATGATCATTACAATTTTTAGGGTGAAAACAAAGATGCAGCGGACCGCAGAAGGGGAAACGTAAAAGTGTGATTTCAGCCTGTCTTCATGGTACATTTTCGGTGCACCAGAACAGGAAGTTGGTGGTGGTGGTGGTGGAAGTCTGGCCATGTGGGACACCATGAAATTAGGGTTCTAGTAATAAAAACCATGGTTGAGGATATTGGATAGAGAAAGGATTTAAAAGGATACAAAATTAAAAAGATTGAAAAAAATTAATAAAATCAATGAAAATTTGGGCGTGTTGGGCATGGAGTATAGGAAAGGGGAGGCACCAATTTTGTTGGTGCATGAGGAAATCGTGGAAGAATAAATGAGATTGGAGAGAGGGATGAAATAATAGATAATAGTGGGAATAAAATTAAAAGAGAAATAAATGATAAATGTTGGATGTGGTGAGTAATTCCAGCGTGCAAGGGTGTCCAAATCTTGATTGATTTTAGAGTTAGAAAAATAAACAAAAAAGTAATTAATAATAATAATAAAATATTCTTATTATTATTTTTGATGATAAAACACTTTTCTGTCCACAACATCTTCATGCGATTTTGGTTTCACGAACTGTCAGTGGTAGTGTAACCCTAACTTTGAGACAGACATTCTGAGTCCAAGATTGGATGACTTATTTTGATTTTTTCGATCAGGTACTGAAAATGCTCATGAATTAATAGATTTAATATTATTATTAAATCTTCGACCTTCCATAACTCTTTCATGTGATGTCCAATTGACTTTCCATCAGCGGCGATGTGATCCTATCATTAATATGATCGATTCAAGTCTAATGTAGAAAATTAAATTCTGGTTCGTGTCCATGGTCCATGAATCACCCAAAAAATAATAACGTTATTATTATTACAGGATCGTGTATCTGACATATATCCCTCATACAGTGTCGGAATGACTAAACATCTATGACGTTGCGACCCTGAAATTAAGATGTATGTTTCAATACAAATTTTTGATATTTAAGTCGAGGTCAAAGTGTGGGACCAACGAGGCCCGGTTCGTACGTGTTGCAGTGCAATGCAAGTTTTTCACCAGGTAATTATTTTGGAAAAAAGGGTAGTCCATCACTGGTGTTTTTTTGTGTAGATCACAATGGTGTCACCCATTTGGTTATTTGGTGTCGTTTGGAGTATGACTGGGTTGGATCAAATATGAATACAACCGTACCCTCGGCACAAAAATGCCTATAACATACAGACAGAGCGTCTGATTGACGCACCATCTATCATGTTGGAACCCTTATGACTTGGCGGTCCTTAAGGTTACTCCCTTGTGGATCTTAGTGGAGGTTGAGTTATTCTTGATAACTTGAGGAGAAGAACCATGTCTTCTATTTTAGTTAGAGTTAGGATGGATTCTCCCTTGACGACTCAAGGCACGAGTATTCCTTTCTCTACTCTAGTAGATACGGGAATCCCAACCTCATGAGTGCGGGTATGTTTTCATATGAAAGGTATTCTTATCTTTTCAGTTGGTACTCCACCACATAGATAGACCATACTGGTTGCATGGGTCACCATGTGTACCGATGACATGGGTTGGCATACATGGATTGAGTCCGTGTACGGGCACATGGCCAGCATACATAGAGGGGACCCCAGATACATTGACATGATGAGTGATCCTTTCTAGATGATGTGCAGTTGCATTTTAAACAACATTCATTATGACATTGGCTATTGTACATGGGCAGTACCCAGGGTTATAAGACACGTCATGTGACATTTATACACATCGTGTACTTCTTAGTACATGGATTTATCTTCTTGTCCACCGTTTCCTGAACATGTTTCATTTGAGTTAGTGCCCCTTTTTATTTTTCCCCTGAAGGTGTGGTATTGTTTCCTTCTACAGGAGTATGATCCCTTTAGAAAGACATTCTGAGATAGAGTCAGGTAATCCTCTCAGATTGCCGGAGCGATATTCTCTATCCATTCTTGACCATAGGTAGAGCCGAGCATCATCGTGACCAACTCCACTAGGAATTGAGCCTCTAACTAGAAGGTGAATCCAAATGGGTTGAAATATCCTCTATGGCCCTGGGAGTGATCATCATCAGTGTATCATGATATCTCTCTTCAATAGGACATTCTGAGATAGAGTTAGGTATCCCTCTGAGATTCCTGGAGCGAGATCCTATATCTATTCCGGACCCTAGGTAGAGTCAGCTATTGACGTGACCAAATCTACCGAGCATTGGTCCTCTACCCAACTGGGGAATATGGATGAGTCATGGTATCCACCAAGGCCCTATTAGTTATCTTCATCTGTGTATTATGATCATTCCCCACTCAAGAGTGTGTTATCCCATAATAAGTGTATCTATCTATTGTGATCTTTCCGAACTCAAGAGTGTGTTCTCTTGTAATGAGTGAATCTATCTCTCGTGACCTTTCCAACAAACGATACTTTCCGGACGGATTTTATCTGAGCTATCAGACTCATGGAGCCAGTTCTCCCAAACGAGTTCTTCATGGAATCTTCAAACTAGATCCCTACAATGGGTATGTGGTTGTGTGACTTGCCTCTGGACTACGGTTCTATGTTACAAGTATATCTGGATGCCCTGGGTATACGAATGGGCATTTACCTAGTGTGAGATGTGAAATAGAGATCCCCTTACACTCTTGTTTGGGTTTCTTTGAGAGATCATATCTACTATTGGGTTGAGCAATACTCATTTTGTTCGATATTATTTTACATTGTTCTCTCTTATTTCTCTCCTCTTCAGTATCTCTCTTTCTACTCCCTCAAGCTTTCAGGGAATCCTACTGAGTGTTATTGTACTCAACATGGAATTCAAGAGTGGGAATCTTCGAGATGTTTTACCTTTCTTCACCTATTCCAAATTTTTGGAACTTTTCATGTTGGGTGTGTATTTTTTCCCCTTTCCCTTTCAGATTTAACTTTATTATTCTTTCATTTTTAGAGGTTGATGCATTTTTTTGTTCAATTTTTATATCAGTGTGGTAAATTTCATTCTTCTTTGTATGCACTTCTACATTGAGTTGGCTGTGTGTGTTTGTACAGGTTCTTAGGAAAATGCCTTCTTGAGTTTGTTATTCATTTGACACTAGTCTCCAACCCCAGGCCTATGGAGGTGGGATTGGGGTAGTTGAGGCTCGAGCACTATTACAGGCCGGTTCGTGACAGAGTGGTATCAGAGGTGGTTCGACCCTTGGGACATTGCTCGGAAGTTTTCCTAAAATAGTAGTGGTTGGGTTTAGGGAAATAGGGTCGATTTGTCTCTAGAATGGCTCTTAGTCCAGGGAGTCTAGTGATGGTATGGTCAGCCGACAGATCCATTCACCAAGACCCCGATTACCCCCTTGTCAACTCGGAACCCTGAGACACCTATTGCAGGGAACAATGGTACATGCATCATATGAGATTGAGGATTTGACTGTCCTTCTCGAGTCATCTCCCCATCATTGTTGATATATATATATATATATATATATGCGCATCCGACCGCAGTACTCCTTGATAACATTCAGGATGTCACCGCGATGGCAGCCATCTAGGATACTAGCTATGGTTCGTTGAAACGATTCCATGAGCGACATGAGCTCAGTTTAGGACCAATCATCAGAGCCCCTTTCTCAAGGTGGTTAGGTAGAATCCCCTACATGTTGAGAAGAAGGAAACCCCAACTGAGTAGGCCAAGTATTTGTGTAGGTTGAGCGCACTTCATCAGTTCCAGCACTAGAGAGCACTGAGGTTTCATAGTAAGCCAGGCCCTCGGACAATGGAGGTTTGGCCAGAGTCGGTGGTCCACTGGTCTATTACGGTAGTTTCTGAGAATATACATTCGAGTGAGAACTCCGTATAAAAATATAAGCTATCATAGTTCCCTTGTCCATCCCCACCTATGTCGTGGTGCGAGAGTAGGCACTGGTGGTATAAATATTCATGTCACACCATACAACAGGTTATGCCAATGAGCACAATAAAGATAAGACGTCTACTACAGATAGAAGATTCCATACGAAGAGATCACAACGTAAGATATTCTAACATGATCTGTCATAGACACCTGTTCATATGAGGCCCAGATTGTGCAGTGGAAGCATGGTGGAAGAATCTCTCAGACATGTTCACTCAAGGTGTGGTTGTGTAGGAGATGCCCTTAGTGGAAAGTGCAGGATGTCCAGACTGACCATGTGCAGGATATTTCAGTGTATTTAGCATCCCTATAGCTGACCCTGGTGGAACAGAAGGGTACATATTTTATTCAGTTGGCAGAGTTGGCTCCTTCGCCTCTTGAGCGTGTAGGAGAGTCTCAGTTGTTATTCATTGACTGTGAAATCCTATGTGACCAAATATCCTTTGGTGTCTCACCATATGGATATTTTGAATGAGGGAATCATGATACTATGCCCTACTGACAAATAGTGATTCGAATTGTGACATGTGATATACTATTTTGGTTAAAGAGGAATGTTATTCCCTGAGTTCTATGAGGTCGCTCGAGACTGTTCAAGGAGATGGCGATGTTGTATTCTACCTTGCCTCAACCCAAATAGTAGGAGTGGGAACACAAAATCATATACATGTCACAAATGAGGAGATACATGTGTGTTCATACACAAGTAATCAACTCAAGAAAGCCTTATGAGGGTTGACCACCCCTTTGGTCCATAATCTTTGGCACCACAGAAACATAAAGGTTTCCCTAGGAGCAGGAGAGCTAAGTGTGGGCTCGGAATCCCGAGTGGTTTCCCTTGTTTGGATTTTCGATGACTAAAATCATGATTGAGGGAATAATTTAGAGACTCGGTTTTTGACCTAATAAGACATTAAAATATTTCTAAGAATATTTCCAGAGTTGTGCACTAAGACTTTGGGAAATTCTGAGGCTCATTACTCCCACAATGAATTTTATATAAAAAGTTAAGTGTTTTTATATT
Organism: Viscum album; assembly: GCA_963277665.1. Classification (NCBI taxonomy): domain Eukaryota; kingdom Viridiplantae; phylum Streptophyta; class Magnoliopsida; order Santalales; family Viscaceae; genus Viscum; species Viscum album. The sequence goes on along the minus strand of OY728140.1, from coordinate 2,099,361,635 downwards.
ACACACTAGTTTTAACTAAATGAAACAAGCTGTATCTTAAAAGGATGATTGGATAATAAATCTGAGACCACGGTTGGGTACGTAACATAGTTTTTCCCCTATGCGAGACATAAAATAAGTCGGTGCGGGGTGTTCGGACCCCTCGCTCGTTCGCGGTGTGTTAAATAGATAAATTAAATTATCAATTTCTTTATTTAATAGACCATACCCAAATAATTCATGGGAGAGGACTCGAATGACAAATATGAGACCACTGAGGAGTTTGAAATGTTGGTTATACCCTAATAAGGGAATAACCTTTGTCGGTGATGGGAGGATGGCATGTTTGCCAACGTGGACGATTAATTAAATAATTAAAATATTGTTTATTTAATTATTTTTTTAATTTCATTTAACCTAGTGAGAGGTTATAAATTATTTGTTTATAGGTGGTTGGCCTCATAATTCATTTTGACCAATGATGGTAAACCCTCCTTCTTCTCCCCTCTTTCTCTTCCGGTTGATGATCGAAGAACGAATAGCAATGAAGCCTCAGATCCAAGCGAATCTATGTGTAGTGAATGCAACATCTTCTTCTCAATGTTGTGCAAGTGTGATCCTCGTCAACACCAAATAGATCTTCATGAATGTGATCTTCTATAACCTTCGATCCAAAACTGAGGTTGGATTTATCTTTTTTAATTCCTTTCCTTGTTGAATTTTCATGGAAAATGTGAATTAAATGAATTAATTAGAAGATCTAAAAACAATGGGTTGATAAATTACGTCTTCTTGTTTATCTTGAGATTGAAAATCTTGATGTTTGATAAATATTTATTTACAATTACTTGTGTTCTTGATTCTCAAAGATGATGGATAAAAAAACACGGCCATCAATCTTCACATATTCCATGACCCCTTTTTTATTTCATTATTCGCACGTTCTCAGGGAATTCTTTCATGCCAAATAAATAAGCGTGTTAAAACATCGATTTTTCGTTGAGTGTGACATCCAATTGTGGAGATCTCGACCCGAGGATTATGAATATATGATAATCACAATTTTCTTGGTTAAAAATATGATGAAGTGTACCAAGGATGGGGAAATGTAATAGTTTGATTTTAGCGTGTCTTCAGGGTGATGTTTTAGGGCACCAGTGCGGGTAGCCGAGGGTGGTAGCGGCGGTGTGGCCGTGCATGACACCATTCGAATAGGGTTCCTAAAAAAACCTTGGATGAGGAGACTGGATAGAGAAAGGATTTTAAAGGAAAAAAAAATTAAAAAAATTGAAAAAATTTAATAAAATCAAAGAAGAAATGGGGCGTGTTGGGCAGGGAGTATAGGCAAGGGGAGGCGCCACTTTTGTTGGGGTGTGAGGAAATCATGGAAGAATAAATGAGATTGGAGAGAGGGAGGAATTTCAAGATAATATTGGGAATAAAATTAAAATATCAATAAATGATAAATGGTGGATTTGGTGATGAATTTTAGCACACAAGGGAGTCCAAATAGTGATTGATTTTGGAGTTAGAAAAATAAATAAATAAGTAATTAATAATAATAATAAAATATTGTTATTATTAATTCTGTTGATAAAATATTTTTTGTCCACAACATAATAATGCGATCTTGATTTCACAAACTATCAACGGCAGTGCAAACCTGACTTTTAGATCGACATTCCAAGTCCAAGATTGGATGACATTTTCGAGTTTTAGGATCAGGTACACGAAACGCTCATGAATTTATAGATTTAATATTATTATTAAATATTTGACATTCCATAATTATTATGTGTGACCTAAAATTGACATGACATTATTGGCGATGTGATCCTATCCTTAATACAATCGATTCAAGTCTAATGTTAAATATTAAATTCAGGTTCGTGGCCCGGGTACATGAAACACCCTGAAATAATAATTTATTATTATTACGGGATTATGTATCTCACATATCTCCCTCATACAGTGTCGGAATTTACGAACTGTCTATGACATTGTGATCTTAAAATTTAGACGGATGTTTCAAGACCAATTTTGGAAATTTAATTCTATGTAAGGCATGGGACCCATGAGCCTTGGTTCGTGAGTGTTGCGGTGCAATGCAACTTTTTCACCAGGTATTTGTTTTGGAAAAATGTGTAGTCCATCTCGTGTGGTGTTTTCAATGTGGATCACAATGGTGTGACCCGTTTGGTTATCTGGTGTCATTTGAAGTATGGCATTGTTGGATCGAACAAGAATCCAACCGGGCCTCAGCAGTAAAATGCCAATAACTTACAGACTAAGCGTCAGATTGATGCACTGTCTATCATATTGGATCCCTTGGGACATGGAGGTCAATCGAGTTACACCATTGTGAAATATAGTGGGGGTTTAGGTATGCCCGATAAACTGAGGAGCAGACCAAGGGCATTTATTTTAGTGAGAGTTGGGATGGATACTCCCTTGATGACTCAAGGCATATGTATTCCTTACTCTACTTCGAAAGAGATGGGACTCCCCACCCGATGAGTGTGGGTTCGTTTTCCTCTGAGAACATTTTCCTATCTTTGGAGTTGGTACTCCACCACATAGCAGTCCTGGCCGGTTGCATGGGTCACCTTATGTACCGATTACATGGATTGGCATACATGGATTGAATCCATGTACATGCACATGCCCAACGTACACAGAGCGGACCCCAGATACTTTGACATGATGAGTGATCCTTTATACATATCGAGTAGTTGTGTTTTACTTGAAAATACTTACGACATTGGCCTTTGTACACGGGCATTACCTGGGGTCAGAAGACACCACATGTGACATTTCTACATGTCATGTATTTCATAGTACATACCTTTATCTTCTTGTACAATGTATCATGGACTTGTTTCATTTGGGTTAGTGCCCCTTTTTCTCGTTCCCATAGTGGTTAGGTATCGTTTCCTTCTACAGGTGTATGATCACTTCATCAGAACATTCTGAGATTGAGTTAGGTATCCCTTTGAGAGGCTTGGAGTGGGATCCTCTACGATTATTGGCCCTAGGTAGAGTCAGGAATATATGTGACCAACTCCACCGGGTGACGATCCTCTACCTAGAAGGTGATTTAGGATGAGTTATGGTATCCGCCATAGCCATGGCAGTGATCTTAATTCATGTATTGTGATATCTCTATTCAGTACGACTTTTCGAAATAAAGTCAAGTATCCATTTGAGAGGCCTAGAGCGAGATCCTCTATCCATTTCTGACCCTAAGAAGAGTCAGGAATTGACATGTCTATCTATACCGGGTGTTGATTCTATACATAGCTGGGGAATCAGGATGAGTCGCGGTATCCGTCAAGGACCTTGTAGTGATCCTCATCTATTTATCAGGATATTTCCCCACTCAAGAGTGTTCTATCCCATAATGAGTGTATCTATATATCATGATCTTTCCCCACTCATTATTTTTTTCTCTCGTATTGATTGAATCTATCTCTCGTGACCTTTCCTAAAAATGATACTTTTTAGACGGACGTTATCAGAGCTATCAGATTCGTGGAGTGTGTTCTCCTGGAAAAGTGCTTCATGGAATCTTTGAACTAGATCTCTAGCATGGGTATGTGGTTGTGTGACTTGTCTATAGACTATGGGTCTGAGTTATAAGTTTATCTAGATGCCCTAGGTATATGTATGTGAATATACCTAGTGTGAGATGTTAGATGGAGATCCCCTTACTCTCTCGTTTGGGTTTCTTTGAGCGATCATATCAAATATTGTGCGGATCTGTAATATTATTGTTCACTCTTGCTGAAACATGTTCTCTCTTAATAATATCCTCTTTAGTACCTCTCTTTCTTCTCCCTCTAGCATTCAAGGATTCCTACTGAGTATTCATATACTCACCCCTACTTGGGCTTTACCCACATTTGGTGTGCCCTTGTAGACGACGAACATGTTTCTCATGTCATCAAAGGAGCTTTGAGATATGGGATGCTTAGACCACATATGGTGTTCATAGCATGGGATTCAGGAGTGTTACTCTTCCAGTTGTTTTAATTTTTTTAACCTATTGCTGGGTTGGGGCACTTTTCTTGTTGGGTGTGTATTTTTTCCCCTTTCCCTTTCTGCTTTACATTTCATGTACTTGTACTGTTAAAGGTTGGTTCATTTTTTATTTGGTTCCCTTTTTATAAAAGTGTGGTACCTTCATTTATTTTTCCTCGGCACTTCTGCATTGACTTGGTTGCATGTGCGTGTGTGTACAAGTTCTTATGAAAAGGCCTCCCTGAGTTTGTTGTGCCTTCAGCGCTAGTCGCCATCCCCTGGCCTACGAAGGTGGGCTTGGGGTAGTTGCTGCTCGAGCCCTAGTATGGGTCGGGTCGTGACATTTATGATATTCAGGATAATTATTTTGGTTTTAGTAAAGATTTATGTTAGAATTAAAATTTATTGGTGGTAATAGTTATGCTCCAATAGTGATGTATCATATTTTATATTAGTTTATAAATTCCTATATATTATGAAACAAATCTATGAATTTTATTTCTTACAATCAAGGATTAGATTCTAAATGAGTATTGAAATACTCTAATGCAATGATGATATTATCTCATATCTATTTTTTTTCATTTTTAGTATGCTGGAATGTGATTCTGGGAAACCTTAGTATTATATATATGGTTAAATTTTTTTCTCTTAGTCATAGATTGAGTTTGTATTTATACACCCCATATAAATTTTGATGGATGGTAATTAAAATTTATGATTCCCAATGAATCCATAATCATTTATCAGTGTGAGGATGAATTAAAAATACCAAAAGGATTGACTACTTCTTTTTGTGTCTTAATTGATATCTATGAATGGTATTAATCTATGATGTTTGGGTAGAAAATCAACACTGAATAGATGATTATTATTTGTGATTTTGTTGATGTATTTATGATGTATATGTTTATGTTTCCAAAACATCATGATGTTAAACTCTCAATATATATCATACATTTTGTTGCACCAATTATTAAGGCTCCATATAGGAAGTCCATGATTGAGTTTCATGGATTTTCACAGAACTCCAAGAGAATAATAACAAATGAATTAATTTATCAAGTGCGTCCCCATGGGGTCCCCTTATTATCTTTTTAAATTAAATAGTTTGTCAAATTAATATTTTCATTAATTATACTTAACATTACAATAGCACTATCAAGAAAAAATATCTTTTACCCCATATAAATGATTTATTTATAATACTATATTGAAATAAATACATTTTCATGATTGACCTATTTTTTGTATATCAACAATTGAGGGTCAAGAATGAGGATAATACCAATACATAATTTCATTCAAAATTTGGACACTATAAGTAAATATTGATTCCATTCGACCTTACAAATTCCCCTTCTATCCAAATAGATATAACAATGACATAATTTATAGATTACTGTGATCTGTTTGTTGTATTATTTTTACATGGTATTCTTCTATATTTAAATAATATGTATGTGAATAATGATCACATGAAAATTGTACTGAAGAACCTATAAAAGGGGGAATTATATGAAAAATTTAGAAAGTGTAAAATTCCGATGAAAAAAGTATTATTTTTTGGTCGTATATTCTCAAAATATAGTATATCGTGGGATCTATCAAAGATTTATACTAGTTAATGTTTGACCAGACCTACAACTATTACTATGATATGAATTTTTTCCCTAGGAATTTATAGAAACATTTTGAAATAATTATCTTGAATTTATAATACACTCTCCAAGGTAATATGAAAGGAATCGAAATTCATTTGGACTATTGACTGTATAGAATATTTCAACGAACTAAAGAGAATGTTAGTTAGTTCACAAATGGCTACAATTTCCTGTAATAGAAAAATATATGAAATATATAGCGATTCATCGAGATGGTATTCTTATGTTTTCTCATGTATAATGATATGGTTATGGATTATTTCTCATGAAAGTTGAATTTCCATGACAAAAATAATGCAACTCGTGATTTTGAGATAGCTGTGATAATATTTTCCTTCATGATATTAATGAATTTTCATTATTGTATAATTATATATATATAAGGACCATAATAGATTGAATTATATATACCCAGACACATAAATAGTTAATATAAGATAGAGAAGATGTTTAATATTGATAAATGATTAATAATGCTCAGTACATTTCCAACCGTGGAAGGAAAACAGGGTTCCCAATGCATTGATTTGAAAGGAACATCCTAGATTATCAATTATAAGGATTAAATAATATCTAATATATATGGATTTTTAAATTATATATCAAGAAATAATGATAGATTTATTGAAATAATATATTCATTAAAATATTGTTTTACAATCTATATATATAGATATTAAGGAGGTGAAAAATAAAGATGTGAAACTAAAATGTATGGTGAGAAATATTCCTAAGTTAATCCTTTCTTAGGAGGGAATGATATGGTTCATGAAATGTGTATGTGTTCAACCAATACCACATTTGGAGAAGGATATATTTGAGAATGATCATTGTTCTTTATTTTCTATTCCTTAGGGATGTATGAATATATAATGAGATTTGAATTATTCTTGTGGGATTGAGTAAAGAATGATTTTGAAAAATCTGTATATCAAATCTTGGTTTTTGTGAAATTTATTATTGAAAAATCTAATTATAATGGGGTGTTACATAAATAACCCAGACCAAAATAAAAAATGTGGAAACATCACTATAGATTTATTTATATGTCTTACCAAAAAATGTCTAATGGTAAAAAATTTATAAGGGCTATAGTAGATCCCCTTACAAATTCATCTCAATGAATATATATTAGTTAATATTTATATATGGAACATATTTATTAGATGTAAATCAAGGAACATGTGAAGTTTTCATAAAATAACACATTCAATTATATTTGATAATGGTATGAGGTTTACCTCGATGTTCTTGCAAAATTTTCATCAACCCTTGATACATTTTTTAGTTTCAACAAAACCTATCATCCTCACAAAATTGTTCTGTTTTAGTGAATAATTTAAACCATATATTATATAATGAGATTATATTATGTGTATTTCAAAGATTATTGGGATAAAATATCAACCTCAAGTTGAGTTTTATTATAGTAATGCCTTTCACATGGGCATTTGGATAGCTTTATATGAATCCCTCTGTTGAGAATTTTTTTAAAACTCCCAAATTGTCGGATGATTTTGGATAAAGAAATCTATTTGTAATAGGATCATTATAATTGAAAGGTGGATAATGATTGATCCTTTTATCCAAAAAATTGGAAATATCAATTGTTGAATAAATGTTATTATGAAAATCCTTGGTATGTCCTGGTATTTGAATTTTTTAGAAATGTTTTTTTAAAATTTATCCATAGGAGAAGGAAATGAGAATTGGAAATAAATTTTAATTAATCCCAATGCTTATAGGTCACCATAAAATTTATTACTATATATATATGGGTCCTTATATATTAGTGCATCCACTGTACCATTATCAAGACCATGTTATGCTCCATGTATCTATAATGAGGAAATATATACTTGATATTTCACAGGAACTAAAATAAGATGTCATAATGTCAGTATATGGTCTCTCTTATGAATAAAATCTAGTTGAGATTTATGATCATAAAAATAATTTTCTATGAAAAAATACAATTCACCTGGAAAATGATAAATATTGAAGCCACCATTTTTATGATGTTACATAGGAACCTGGGGACATGATGAGGTATAAGTACCATTAGTTTTTTTGTATTAGTGTGACAAAATATTGTGGTAGAAATTCATTTTAATATTTTCTAATGTGACCCCATGAAGTTTTGTGAAAACAATGAAAATATTTTTAATTTCAATAATATCTTTTATTACCCACCAAACCATGATTAATAGAAACATGACATACAATAAAAATATTATCATATAATATGATAGTTATTTCCTAACCATTGGAATGTTGGGAATGAAAAAGATTAAATAATTTTTGAACATATATTGTTTACAGAAACACACAGACACATACATATAATTAATTTTTATAATAATTAATTTTATATTTAAATAAAAACCCAATTTTAAAATAAAGTAATTTTTTTGGGAAAAATAATATTATGTGTACAAACAAATTTTATATCAACAATTTTTATATATCACTTTATAAATTGTTTTTGATGAAATTAATAAATTATATAATCAATAAATTGTTTCGCAATTAATTTATCTATTTCATAGGTATAACATGAGAATATATCAAAATTCATGCTTAAAACTATATATTTCTAAAATAATACGTTTAATAATATTTCACAAAAATTTTAAATTTTATTTTTCAACATTTAGAAACTGTATTTAAAAAAATCATTTCATGAATCGATATGTAAAAATTAGTTTTTAATTACATTTTTATAACTTTCAAAAGAAGATAAATATTTTATTGACTAGTGAAAAATACAATTTGTCCTTATGAATTTTAATTTCAATTAAAAAAATTAAAAAATTAGATAAAGCTTTTAAAAGAAAAATTATTATAAATATATTATGATTAGTACAATCTATCTAATTTGAATAATTTTCATGGTTATTTTTGATAATAAATCAATTTAAACATATTAAATCTTTTTTATAGGAATTATATTTTTTCGTCACATATACGGGTTTAATAATAATTGAATTTTTTCATATTATATGATTAAAATATTTAAAAAATGATTCCATATTTTGAATTGTTATTAATAATACTATATAATATGTTCAACATAATTTTTAGTCAAAATGAACAGTAAAAATTACTTAATACAGTTAAGGTAAAATCATGAATACCGAGGGGTTAAACATAAAAGATAATGGTATGTATTATATTAAAAAAAATTAATTCCACACAATATGAATATTTATAATATTCTATATTCAAATATAGAGTCTATGGTAATTTTTAGTTATTTTTCTTTTAAAATAGTAACATTTTTGGATTATTTTGAACAATTTCCATGTTGCTTCCATGTGGCTTCCATTCCAATCATATAAAATTGTATGATCTATCTTATTATATAAAAAATAAAAATCATAAAAAATTCAACCCCCATTACATTATTTAATTTTATTAAAATATCTATGATTCTTAACTTTTATTAGGTAACATTCCAAATAAGGCATTCTGTTCTAACATAAGCAGGTTGTCAGAAGAAGTTTCATCCTTCCTAACTGGGAATTTTTTTCTAAATCCACCTACTTAATATTATATTCATTTATGATGGTATAAAAAAATTATTATTTACCCTTTAATAATATTTTCTTATATTCAAATAATAACTAATATCTATCCCCTCTTCCATCAAATCATAAATAAAATTCTTGATCTTATGTACGGAGGAATACCGCCACACGAACCGATATAAATCATTTTCCATTAGAAACTCTCAATAATAGATACAACGACTTATTAAAGAGAATATTTATGATATTAATAAAATAATAATACTTTATAAATTATATATTCAAATATACATTATTAAATTTCATTCGGTGGGAATATGATAATTTTTCTCTTTTGTATGATAGATTACCACTTTGTTATGTGATAATATTAATTTTTCATTTACTATTATAATAGCAGGTAATAAGGATTAATTTCATATAAATGATATATAACAAAATAATAATTTCTATTTTTTGGTGAATTATTTTTTACCTAACTTTCATTCAATCCATTTAAAAAAATGAATCATTGTTTATCTTTATATATGATCAACTGTCTATATTAATATGGTATTTCATCTTCCAACTGGTTAATTTTATTAATGAATAGATATATATATGTATATATATATATATCATAAAAATATTTTATATTAGTATCATAGTAAAAATTGTGGATATAATATAACTATTATCAGTATTAATGGATAATAATTATGGAATGATAACAAACTACGAAAAAAATGAAATTATTACACAAAAAAAGTGATTTTTACAATGAATTATTAAAAAATGATTGATAAATGGATATATTTAAATCAGATATTGTATGATATATATATATATGGTTTTATTATTGATTTATAATACTCCTATATTCATTTTAAAGGATGTTTCAATGGGTACAATGTGATGTGATGCTTGAGGTAAGGGATATTTTTCTCAAGTTACCTTTATTGGGATATAAGTTAGGTCATACACATATATTCATTAATGATTTGTACATATTAGACCATATAGATTTTAAATCATAAATGTTTTTTTTTCATGATTTCAAATGTTTTACAAATTTATTATTTAATTGGGATTATGACTCAAAACTAACCAAATGGGAAATTATTTCATGTTACAATTTCATCATTTATCATGATTGATTATGTTTATGTTTATGATTATAATATATTATAATATATCTCTCAAAAAACACATTAAATATAATATGTTGTATTTATTTCTTGAGAATACGTGAGTTCCTTTCATTTTCACCTCTTTAAACACTAAATATTTAAAAACTAGTTTTTTGGGAAAAATCATATGTATTTCTGTATTCAGTTGAATATAAATTTTTATCATTTTTCATGTATTATGATAGTGATTTAGAGAAAAAATTTAATATTATATAATTATTTTTGAATGTAATTTTTACAAATATTTTACTTTTTATGGAATATTTTAAATTGAATATTCTTGCCAATTTACAAATGAAATTATTTTAACTTTTTACAAAAATACGTTAAAGGGATCATTAATTTTAGATGTTTACATAATTAATGGTATGTTAAATTATCCTAACAAATTAATGATTTAAATATTAAAATAATTGTTTCTATTTTTTTTCAAAGGAATATATATCTAAAATTTTTAATAATTATTTAAAAAAAATCATGGTTTTGAAAATGGAAATTTTATTTTACTCATATAATTTACCAAGTGATTTTTTAAAATACTTTTACTTATAAGAAGGAATCCCTTGATGTTATTCATTATATATTAGTGAAATCATAAAAGGATCGTATGTTTATTCATTGTTTATATTTTTTATAATTATGAAGAATTTTTTTTTTCAAACATATTCCTTTTGTAATAGTTATTATATGATGAATTGTTTATGAAACCCATTTTTATTCATGGGATGTGATATAATGAATTTTTGATCTATTGGAATACATATGTATAATATTAATTATTTTATTTGTATAAAATATATATTTCTATAATTTTTTGGTTATATCTATACATCCCATGAGATAAAAATGGGGATCAAGTCAAAGGGCTCTATCCATAATGGATAATAGGATGACGGGCTTTATCCACAGTGGGAAACAAGGGACAAGGCATGATTCACTATGATTGATGGTCCTAGAATTTAACCTCAGAAAATAAAACGGTTTATATAAATATGTTTTTGGAAGGATTTTATAGAATCCTCATATGGTTAATGAATTTTTATGATTTCACACTCTTATGATTCATGTATTTGGAAATGACCAATTTTTATGTCGTTACTCATGATTATGATATATAACAGGTTCGGAATGAACATTGTATGTTATGTTCATGATCTTTAACCCTTATACATATATTATGTTTTCATATAATCATATAATTGTATCTATCATGTCTATTCTTATTAATCATTTGATCTATCTCATTCTTCTATTTCCATTCCATATGATAAAATGAATAATTTTTTGTAGCATGTGTTCTGAAGAGTATAATAGGGGGAGATATTTCTAGGATATATGGTAGATATTTCATTAAATTTAAAATAAATGTGTACCTAGTACCCAAATACAGTAAACCATTATGGTTTACATGTGCATATTTGTAATATGTATGCTATATTCATCTAAATATATGTGATATTTATGTATGAGAATACCTGGTCATTTTACCTAAGTCATCATATACCATTGAATGTTTTAAATATGGAATGTATGGTAATAATGTGATTCAATGACCATGGTGGAATTCATATAATAGGACCATCATGTTTTTATTTGTAAATTACATTTTTTATGTTGAAGAAAATTAAAATTACATATAAAATGTAGACTTATTTAGGAATATCATGATGAATTCTATATAATGTTTTATTATTGTTGTTTAATTATTGAAGTGTTTACATATTTGATATTACAAATTAGGTTATATTAATCATAACAGTCATAATGAAGGTTTTATATAATTTTTTGATTAAGGATTGTAAAGAATATTTTTAATTGTATTTATGACCTAGAAAAGTGATTTAAAAAAAGTTGATATATTATTGAAAAACAGAAGGATAATTAAAAGATAACCCATAATATATTCCTAATATTAAGTTAATGTTGTTTCTTAGTGACAAAAAGATATCTGATATAGATAAATTAAATTTCATATTATTTAATACCTTGGAACTAATAAATAATTTGCAAAAAAATTTGATTATTTTATCTTTTATGGAGTTTATAGTATTTAGGGATTTATAGAATATATTTAATAATATATAGATGATTTATATAATATGGAATCATATATACATTTATTGTGGTTTTATGTTGATTATTTATATTACCATGTTTCAAGAGAAAATGTGTCCTATGTATTCCTATATTTAACATGTGTCAAATTGAAGATACTTTATGATTCATGGCCTTTTAATTGTAAATTTAATCTATAAATTTAGTAATCATATTTATAAAAAATTATAATTCTGTAAGGTTATTAAATTTTAACAATCATATTATGTTTTATGTATAACTTTGGATGATGTTTTTTTAGATTAATTTATCATATAATCATATATATATTAATCCTTATTGAAAAAATGTGATAAATATAATGGATTTATTGATGACTAGATATATAAAGTATGAAATATCATTATTTTTTTTATCTTATGATCTATTAGATGTTAATTTTATTGATTTAGAATAAAAAACATTATTTCTTTAAGTAAGATATAAAGTTGAAATTGATAGAATCATGACCAATGGATAAGATTTTTCATATAAAATAAAAACAAATCATATTAGGATAATTTCTCATGAAAGTTACTATAAATTATTTAATTTATATTAAAAAAGATATGTTTTTTATTACCTTCATTTATAATGAATTAATTATAATTTTCTCACCTTATTGGTTAATTGTTTTCATCATTAACAATATCATTATCATTCACTTTTTTATGATCAATGATCTGTTGAAAATACATTTCTTCCTACATTGTAATTTAACATCCCACAAAGGTCATCCAATTTAAATACCTAGTAATGTGATATTAAATATTAACTTTTTAGGTATTATTTACCTCTATTTAGTATAATATTTGATTGAAGTTTTTATGATATGGGATTTAAAAAAGGTAATTTTATATATAGAACATTGATTACAGAAATAATGTTCAACTTTTGTTACACAATTTATTTATGAGGAGTAAAATGCAACAACCTGATATATTTTTGAAATAGTTCTTTCTTCCTAAAATATTGGATTTTTGGACATCTTGCGTTACACACAACACTAATTTCAAATGAACTGTGAAATTCATTTAAAGTGTTATTATTTAATATGATAGTTATCAACTAACCATTGGATTAGTGGTTATGAATAAGTCAAACTAAAAAATTAAAATTGTAGTCTACACATGTATAATTTAAATTAATTGGCTATAGATCAATATAAAAAATAAATATAAATCATTTTAATCTAAAAGAAATTGTTTTATGAATAAATGTTTTTTATACACCCAAATTTTTTTAACTTTAAAAATTTAACTAATCACAAATGGATAATGATTTTAATGAAATTATTATTTAATCACTGATATAATATTTTAATTGTAACGAGATATTAATGAAACTAGATTTATTCTGGTAAATTTTATTTTTTTTAATAGTTATTTTTTCATTTTTCTGCACTTATTTTAAATTTAATAATATTTCCACTTTTAAGAAACTTATTAAAAAACATCATATATTTAATACACATTTATAAATTATCTTGTTGAGATGTATTAGTGATTTTTTTGGAATGACCATGTTTTCATTGAATGTTTTAAAGTAATGATTTATAATCAATACTACAATTTAATTTAAAGAATTTAAAATGATAAAATTTTAATTTAAATTATATTAAAGGTTTAAAAATAAATTTTATTATAACTAATATATTTTTCTTATATTAATTAAGTTTATTTCTTACACTGAAAATAATAAATTTTATGCCTATGAAAATATTTCCTCATAAAATCATTTTTCATCACATCTTGAGGATTAATATTAAATTATATTATATTCTATCATTGAATTAAAAACATTAAAATATATTCCATATTTTATATAATAATAAAAATATTAATTAAATATTCAAATTTTCATTTGTCTTATATATTAATAGTATAAAAGTGTAAAAAATAATTGACAAAGTTAATATTGAAAATGGGTTTTTGTGTTATTCATGCACATATAATTAAATGAATTTTATAGAATCATTGTATTTTTATTTAGTATATTTTATTTTAGATTAAGATTAATTGGTTTCGAATTATCTTATTATCTGTTTTTTATTTTTGTTCTTAATGGATTTATAACATCGTTAAATAAAAAAAACTACTTATCATAGAGAAATCTAAAATGGAAAATGTGAGTAAACATATGGGCTAAGGGAATACCATATTTTTACAATGAATTTTATTTTTTTATGAGGTTTTGATATACAATAAATTCCCTAAAATACATTTTTTATTAATATTGGATGCACATGTGTAGATATTTATTTTTCAATATTGAATAGTTTTTTCTATTTATAGAAATGTAACTCCTCTACAATTATCAAAGGTCACCTCTTCCCCTAACATTTTCACACCTCATAATCAATTTAAATTGATCAAATAAACTAAAATATATCCCTTATTTCACTAAACAAGTTCTATATATGATTTAATTCCCAAAAGGATGATCCTAGAGTCTATAATTAAGGATCTAAAAGTAGTTGATCAATGATAAGTTAATTGTTTTCAAAAATGTATTTATTTTTTCTTATTATCATAGAATGTTTATTTAATAATTAAAAATTAAAATATATTACAAATATTATCAAAAAAATAATTATTATTTATTATGTTTATAGGATAACATATATCCATCTCCTCTACCATTAAAACATAAACTAAATTATCGATCGTGGGTACGGTGGAATACCACCTAGTGAACCGATGTCATTATATTTTTATCACTATCTACCATGGATGGATATAATTATGGGTTTAACAAATTTATATTATATTTATGAATTACATTAACATCTATAACTATAATATGAAAACTACTTTCTGAACTTCCAATATATTATCAACAAATAATGTCCCTTATGAGTACGTGTTGACTACTACCTCTATGAAGCAATGCGATACATTTTAAAATTTATTTTTACATGGATATTAATGGGACTATATTTAATTTATATATATGATATATATAATAATAAAATAAAATAATATTTTTTAGAATATACCTATCTCTCATTCTATCTATTGAGAAAATTGGAAAAATATTTATGCAAACATAAGATCTAGGGTCTCTATAAATGTTGTAATTCAATTACTATATCAAATTTTTGAAGATTATTATAAATAAATATATAATAAATTTATTATATGTTTATATCCTGGTTAATATTATATATATGATGGAACCCTGTAGAAATTAAAATTACTAAAAATATTTACCCAAAAAATACATGAAGATACGAAAGATCTTATTATATAAATAAATAATTTAACAAGGTAAAAATATAGGTAATAAAAAGTAATTCATAACTAATATCCGTTATGATATATATTAGTATTCTCCTATAATATATGTATAATAAAACAATATTTATTAAACAATAATTTCAAACTTGTACGAGGAATGTTGATGCATTAGGTAATAGATTTGTAGTCTCTATTTTGTTTCTAGGATACATATTTCATATTAAAAATAAATTTATTTTCATTATTGTATATACGTCCCCCTTGAAATTTTATATCATAAATATAATTATTTTAATTATATTAAATTTTTTATATTATTTTATTCATTTAATACTCTAATGATTCAAATATTTTCAATGTCGTAAGGTATTTTCTTCTAACTTTTATCTCTTTAGGACACATGCCATATTCACCAATTATTTCTTTGGTGTGGTGTACAAACTGTCCCTAAATGAAATTTCTATTTCCCATCATGAATATTATGTGTATTTTCATAATCATATATTTCTAATAATTTCATAGTGATTATGATTGAAACATTACTAATGTGGAAAACATTGTATATTACAATATCAATATTTATTGATAGTGATTATGATTACTCTTCTAATGATGAAATAATAAGATATATATTTCAAAAAAAGATTAAATTTTATTATTGTATGTTTATTTTTATAGAGTAAATGATTAGATATTATTTTCCAGTATTCATGAAGTGAATATACAAAAATAACATTTTTAAGAAAAATTGGCATTATTTTTATCTCCAGGTGTAATTACATTTTCTTCTATGTCTATTTTTTCTCAAAATGATTTATTTACTAATTTTAAATTTATTTACAAATTTTTAAGAGATTATTAAATGATTAAGGTTATACGATCCCATCAATTACACATAAGGTTATCCCAAGTCTTAAAAATAGGATAGACTGTAGGTTATCCTAAGTCCAAAAAAAAGATGTTATATAAGAAGTTATATCAAGATGATAATTAGATGGTAGATAGGAGGTTATACCAAAACCAAAAGAGGTTACATGGGATGTTATACCAACACCAAATACAAATGTTAAACTGGAGTATATCCCATGACTAAAAGAGTGTACATAGGAGGTGACCCCAGGCCCAAAATAGGAACATGACTAGTTAACCAAATCCTAACAAATTATGAACATCCTAATGGGTACCCTTTGAATATTATTTTTGATGCATATGTATATTTAAATGAAATATGCATTTTTTAGTGTTATTTTATAATGGATTATGTTCTACGAGTCCTTTATAATCCTTGTATTTTTAAATACCCAGATAAATTCCATGACTCATGTTTACGATCTATCATATACAGTGTATGGGTTTTAGTTGTTATTATCGTGTTCACAAAACCTTATTCTCATGTTATGTTGATATTTACCTTTTTAATCATTACAACTAATGTTATATCACCTTTTCTTTTGTTTCCATTCCATTGGATATCAATAATGGTATTTTTGTGATATGTTTTATATGGAATCTAGTTGCGATGAACATAGTGGGATATGATGTTGTTATCCTATGAAGTAATTGTTTATGCATTGAAATTTTGAATATAATTAGATATATATAATTCTGGCATGAAGCATTGTATTATATTATTAATATTCCTCTGTTAAAATGCAATTTTTATTAATAAAAAACATGTTATTATAAACATTGTTTCCATACACCCTGATTCTTCAATAAATTGACGAAAATAATTATGTTGCAATATTCTCTATGTATCTCCTTAGTTTTAGATCAATGAGAATTATGGTTGGTTTTCTATGTTTTTTGATATTCCACATATTTTTTCAATAAATCCTTTATAGAGTTCTTTTGAATTTTCTCTTGCTACAGTGTTGTATAAGTTTATATATTCCTCTTTTTTAAGATTTGAGGATGAAAAGATTATTCAAAATATTTCTAAAAAGGTTCTCTTTGTTTTTGTTGGTTGATTACTTCAATCTCAGTATTAGAACAGCCTCTAAATCCTTTGTTATTTTTTTCTTATTGTTGTAATTTATTCTTGTACATG
The DNA here is from genome assembly GCA_963277665.1 of Viscum album. Taxonomy (NCBI): domain Eukaryota; kingdom Viridiplantae; phylum Streptophyta; class Magnoliopsida; order Santalales; family Viscaceae; genus Viscum; species Viscum album. The sequence continues at coordinate 2,099,343,890 of OY728140.1, read as the reverse complement.
GAAACACAACTCTATTTACAATAAACATTAGGGAATCCATTGGAGATGTTTCTTAATGAAAACATAACTAGATAAATCATGTAGGTGTGTGAGTTGATGTTTCATGTACCTTATTAACAAAAACATGTATCATTAGAGAGGCGTGTTCATCAGTTTTTTATTCAAATGTATGTGATTTCGAAATAATTCTCTCGTGTAATCCTCTTTCTATAGATAATGCCACTATTCATTGAGTGTTTTGGGATATACTATAAATTAGATCTTTGAATTTAGTGGGGGACATGTCTATTAATTCTATTCTAGAGAAATTATATAGAATATTTCAAAAACACTCTATAAACCCTTGGTAAAATAATATTAATAAATTGTGATACATAAAATTATTATGTGGTATTGATCTATTCAAAACCTTTGATATTTCCCCTTATTGTTGATGAATTCTATAAATTATTTCATAATCATATATATACATTTCTTAATCTATGTAATAATTGAGGTAGTTAAGTATATCTAGAGTAATTCTTTCTACAATGCATCCCATGTGGAAAAAATCATATGATGGAGGTTGTATGGTCATTCAATGGCTCGCCTTTAATGAGATATGGGGAATAAAAGTAGAATAACATGTTATTTGGATGCACCTCTAGGGATTAAATTTCAAAAAACATTATAGAAGTACCTTTTTTGATGGATATGGTCATATTATTCTAATATATGAAATAATGGTATTAGTTGGATAATTTTAGATCATAGCTAAAATTACTATTCATTATTAGGTTGGTGATATATACTTTTTAAAATAAATTATTTGAATAATCTTCTCTAATTGCCTTATTTAACTGTTCCATATATTTTTCAACATTTTCAATCCATAAATTTAATATAGTTGAAGAATATGTTGAGGATATAGAATATTTAAATGGAATAATAACGTTATCTATTTCAACATGTTCTATGATTTTTAATGTTCTCAATATTCTAAAAATAGTATTTTTAGTATCTGGATCGATACCAATGAGTTGGGATGAACATGATTTGGCCCATTTTTAATCATGTTAAAACATGGTTAAAAAAGTAACCAAAATGTATATTAAACCAGGATTGATCTATTCCTTTTATAGATCAATTAAGGAATAAAACATCCTTATAGATAAAAAATAATTATAGTGGACTATGTTTATATCTTAAATATGATAGTTTTATGTGATAATTATCCATTATATTCAAGATATGATTTTTTGGAATGTGCATTAGAAACAAATTGTATTAAATTTTGATTTGGATATAGTTTAATAACCTCATATTATCCTCATACCTTGAATGAAAAATCATAATTCTTTTTTAAGTAATATTATTCTCTCAATATGAGTGAATACTCACTTATATTTCCTTCTCTTGGAAGCCTATCCTTCAATGGGGGATTATATTTATCACTATAAACCAAAATCTCACTTACAATGAAGATTGAATATCACTAATCAGGTTGATCTCCTCAAACTAAGTTCTATCACTTATTGCATATTGAGTCAACATTGCCTCTATATTATGTATACATATTGAAGGAATGAAAATTTGACATTCAAAGGAGGTGGAAGTATCCTGAATCATAAACGTGTTAAAATAAAACTAGATATCGAAATAATAATTAGAATTTAATTCTCTTCCAAATTAATTTATAGGAATTTATTGGAATGTTGTTCTACTAGAATCCAATGTATCTGTATAAAATAACTATATAATTACAACTAAATAAAATATAGGAAACCATGAAAATTTAATATCCCAAGATCTCTAGTTCTAATATAATTAAAGAATCTATCATTCTTCAATGAATAGGTCGTATTTTATAGATAATCATTCTACATTCATCAATATTCCCTCACAAGATAGGTTATTATCTTGATATGCCAATAAAAAGTCAACTATTTTGAATTATTCATCTTATTATAATCTAAATTAATTATTCTCATATATCATCAATATAACTAGAACATTGGTTGATTTTTATAAAATTAGACATACTTAATTTATTTTAAAATGTTTCCCCTCACGGTCAAACTTCATACTCTACCAATATAGGTCATAGAGAACTGATTTTTCTCCCTATATTCCTAGGACATTATTGTCTATTTATTTAAAAATATTATGCTGTTGGAAATCATAGGTTTTTTTAGTTGAATTAGAATGGTATATCATACATGGATTATGTGGGAATATGATTGGCCATCAGATACCACAGTTAAGCCTATAAATCTATGTGGGCATACACGATATTGTATTTTAATTCTAAATTTTCATGTTCATCAAGTTTATCTTAATCTATGTTGGATTATCCATTGGATTAACATACACAGATGTGTATAAATGTTTTAAACCCATTCATAGCCCGTGAATCAAATATAATCACTTTAATTTCATCGAATGAATCAATTGTTTATGTTTTCCTCAGGTGATTCTTATTCAAATTGGATGAGATCATGTTTGTTTTTCCAAATTTATTCCTTAGGGGAGTATATAATTCAAGTAATTCACATTATTACAAATAAATCATTGGCCTATAAAATCAATAAAAAATGTTTAATTCATCCAAATATATTTATATATGTTTTCTTAGAGACAATCTATGACCCCACAATTATCATATTTTCCCATGGAATATAAGATAAGTTATAGGGAAAATATTATTCAACATTATCACTTGATTATCCTTCTATAAATATTGATTATCCTAAAAATTCAACTGAGATGGTTTTAATTTGTTTTCAGTATCAATGGTTAGTTATATATTCATCCATCTAAATTCACATGGTGAAATTTGATTGACGCTAAATGGTATTCACCATTTTGTCAAAGAATATTTCATATTGTACATATTCAACATCTTTAATGGGATTTAGTAATGATGTATTGAATGATTGATGTGTTATTTATTTTTATTTTTATTTTTATGGATCGTGATGGGATCATTGGATAAAATAAATTTAATTAGGGAATTGGGATTCATTGTGGTCTAGTCCATCATTGATCACCACATATATAAAGAATGATCTTCTTAGAATCAAACACATATTTAGTGAGTCTTCATCCTACATGATCGACATCGATTTTTACAACCATGTGGAATTTACTTCCCAAGTATAATTTTGTAGTTATATTTGTATCAATATAGAAGTTTTTCTATTGGTATCAATCAAATATCTCTTGGTAACAATACGGTTCTTCCATAAGATTGTGAAAAAAATAATCATCATCCTTTTCATAATACTCCTTTTGTGAGGTTTGTCACCACATTATTAATTAATGGTTATCATATATCTCAATTTATCTTATATGATATTCATTTAATATTTACTTTAGGGTACATGTTTTTATCTTTAATTGTGTTCTAAAAATCAAGGAAAAGAGCCTAAATACATAATGTGGGTAAATTATCCTCAGTACCCTTGAGATTCAACTTTTTCAATCAATAAAATTATTTTCCATGATTTACACAGTCTTGGTATCATGGTCAGAGTATATATGGTGTGCAATTAATGGGGTGATTTGATTGGAATATATGATTTAGTTTAGGACATGAATAGTCCTAAATGGAGTTGCCTTCCCCAAAATTTCATTGCGATATCTTTTTTTTATGAAGATGAGTGATTATATACGGTTGTTTGATCTATAATAAAATTGGAAAAATATTGTTCTTGATATGACATAGTTGATCTCCATTTATCACCTATGATCCGCTATAAATATAGGGAAATTTGTGTAGTCTATACTGATTTTAGAGCTCATATATGTTTTGAAAAACACTCAGAACACAAAATATCTATGTATCACTATGGTCGTAAAAATCTGGGGTTGTGTGTTCTAAATCAATCAACAACAAAAATATATAAATATATATATACATACAATAGTCAAAACCAATTTTTTATAAAAAATTTCACTATCAATTCCCAGAACCCCCAGCACATTTCTACGTCTATATTTTGAAAACTGATTCCCCACTATAAAAAAATCATCTCTATTTATATTGAAAACTAACATAATAAGATTCATTTTTTCCATTAAATCCCCTTATTTATCCATATAAAGATTTACCAATTTACAAGACACATTACATTTATTATTCCATTTTTTCTACAATTTATGTCAACCTGACAGCATATATTAATGAAATTCATCTCAAAAATTTTGAAATTATTTCAGTCGTTCCTAGTTCATTAACATTAACTAATTATAAAATTTAATATCATACCTATTACTATATTAATCATTATCAATAACATTTCAAATTATTAGGAAACCATAACATTCCTACCAATTATCCCAAATCACTAGCATTGTAATCAAAATTCGAGCCAATATAGACATCCACCACAAAATCACAAACTAATAACTAATGAACCTATTATACATTATGTATATAAAAAACATCAAACTATCCGCACAAAAATTTTAATAAAAGGGATGCACTGATCACATAAATATAACCATACATAAAAAAATAATTAGAAAACAGACTTCAATAATAAATAACATGAATAATTTTTCATCTCCAAATAATCATTCTGATCATCTCAAAATCCCTTTCATTAGAAGTACAACATAAATTTTAGATTCCACAAAATTGTTAAGAAATCATCATTAAGAAGTTGAAATTTTATGAAGGGTGATTCCAAAAATTTAACCATACTAATAATATATATATCCCATCATCAAATAAACATCTAGGAGGAAGTAAAATAGTCATAAATCAATGGTAGAAACATATAATCACATATGAATCATAAAAATTACCCCTTATCATTAATTTCCATTTTCCAATATTCATTATATTTATTTTGTAAATCCATACAATCAACAAAAAGTAAAAAATAGAATTATAGTCCCATAATTTACAAAAAAAAGTTTAAATGGCCCTAAATCCTATACATTAAATGATGTTTCAAGGAAATAAATAAAATAATAGAATAACTAATTATTTCCCACAATTAATCTTGATTTGATCTACCTCAAGACATAACCAATATGAAATATCATCAAAATAAACTGCAAGTACTAAATAATCTAGAATAATACACACTTCTAAAACCTAATAAAATAAAATGAAAGGGAATACATAGAAAAGTTGGAATGGTTTCTATAGATCAAGAGACATTAATCCACATAAATAAAGAAGTTTAAATCCCATATTATATAAAAATAATTACTAAAAAATGATATGTTTTTAGGTAATAGAATATAATTCAATCCAAATGATTTTTGACCCCTTATTTATACCTTCATATATTTAGTCCTTCACCATTTCATGGAGATAAAAAATATCTATGATGAGCATAAGAATCTATCTAAGAAATAAATACTATATAATTGAATTTATCCTCTATTGATGGTATAAATATTTTTTACTTTAAAAATCAATTTCGTCAACATCACCACATGGTCCCTACTCAATTGTTCAAAAATAGATTTCCTCCTCACTCTGTGACAAGATCTACAAAATATTACTCTAAATTTTAGACATCAATAAACATGAATATACCAACTGATCGATTTCCATCCCTAGGTACAAGACTCAATAATGTTTTGTAGACTTCATAAAACAAACACATTTTTTACCAAGGTTTGATATGTATATAATTTTGATCTCCCTAGAAACCAATATAGCTCTCTATGATGAAATAACCCGATATAGATGAAATTGACACCTCATTTTCAACAATGTAATGTCTCTAGAATGGGAATATTCACTCTTTTTTCATAATTAAATCCTCTATAAATACTAACACACCATTCTCGCCCTTATGTTTATCACCAGGGCATGATAATTCTTTTACACACCAAAAGAAGACTAAAAATTTGAAAAAGTATAAAAACATATTGAATGGTCTCTATATAATAATGTTATGTATAATGATATTATATTTTACCAAAATAAACAATCTAATTCATTAAGTCACTATGAAAAAAAATTTAGGTGTTTCAAGTATTTTTAAATTATATACTGAATCCAAGAATATATATTCAAGAACCACACCCAGAAAAGAGATCTAAAATTGATTATAGAATCACTATATAGAGAGAATTCATTAATTATACCATTTAAAACATCATCTTTAAAATGTATTTAAAGTGGAAAGCTTACCAGACTCTATTTACAATCATGAACTTTGAAACATCATATTACTCTTAAAAAAGGAGTTCTAAACCTTATATTTCAAAAACATAACCATTGTATTCTAAGGAAACATAAAAAATCTTCTTAATTCCACTAAAACATCGGAAATTTTTTTTCAATAATTAATAACTATGATAGATTATATTCCTATTTTTTTAATGAAATTATTTTGATTGTTTTCAAATATAATTAGATTTTATCATTGAGTATTTTCTGAAAAACATTTATTGTACAAGAGTTATAAATTAATATATCTGAAACATATTAATATTTATAAAGGTATATGATTTGAACATAATTATTTTAATAATTCATATATTGATGAAGTTATTTAGATATAATATAGAAATACATTAATTTACTCTAAAATGTTATGGTTAAGATCAATTTATATGTGGTGACATGAAATGTATATTTCATCGAAATTATTATGTATTTAATATGTTGGTTGCTTTGGGTTTTAGTAAAAAAAAATTCAAGATATCTCAAAATAACTTATTGAAGGTTTTATTCTAAAAATATTTCATTTCAACAAGATGGAGGTATTGGAAAAAATCCTAGATTGTATCGAACATGAATATAGACCACATGGAAGTATTAAATATGAATCCTAGATCTAGATGATGAAAAAGATGAACTATTAGTCACAATATATTAATTATAAAAAAATTATTATAATAAATTATCATTATAAAAATTAAATATTAGATGTTTTATAAGTTTTATATTAGGATAGTCAATTACCATATACTAGTCACTAGATTTCAAATGATAATATATTCCAAAAAATGGTGTCATTAACCGGATAAAATTACACCTCCATAGATAAGATGATGGGAACATCATATATATAACCAATATTATTCAATAAATACCAGGTTGTTATTATTATTTTTACCAAAATTAACTAGTAATTATCATTCATTAGAAATAATTTATGTTTGTCTTACTCTGGTAGAAAGTGAATAATTTCTTATCCTTGTATGACATATATAGTGTGTCATATTATGGGTGGATTCTTTAATTTAACAACATGTTTTTTATGGATACTCGTTATGATCCACATGATTCAACCAGATATGATGATGAATGGAACCCTCATATGGAAATTTAAATTATGTTTTATATAAATTTATATCTTATTATTATAATACATATTTGAGATTACAAATGCTGTTAGAATGGAGTTCAGTACATCTAGTGGTGTCAATTATTGGTTGTCTCATTATATAGGTTTCTAAACCTTATACCTTTATAAACATATTGGGATCTTATTATTTTTTAGATGATTATATTTAAAATAATTTATTATTTATATTAAAAAGATAAATGAAATAAATAAGTAATTTGGATATTATAGATTGACAACTATCCATATCAGAATGAGCATCATCTTTATTTTAAGGGAATAAAACCATTCAAGATGGAAGAAGTGTAATATGAATTGAACATGAAGAATTTTTTCATGGTGGTTAATGTAATATTACCTCTAAAATGGCCTTCAATATCTGGAAGGTGAATATGAATAATAACATAGTGATGAATAATTATAATATATATATATATATATATTAATCATTTTGTAAAAAATGCCTCCAAGTATTAGAGATTTTTATTATGTAGATGACAAATGGAAGGTTGGGGGATAACTTCATAAATGACATTAATGTGATATAATATCACATGGAGTCCTTCAGTGTGATATTCCTTGAAAGTGTATGGGTTTAAGTTAAAAAATCATTACATTCAACAAAATTCAATATAACGGGTACACACATAAGTAAATCTAAAGAAAATAATAATAATAATTTTTTTGAAAAATATATTTACATTCCTAAATTAGTAGATACATATGAAGATGTCAAGGGAACTAAATGAATAACATATAATGTGGGAAGAGGTTTCAAGGAAGGTGGATACAAATATCATGAAAATCTTAAATCAGGATAAGTCACAATCATAGTGGGAGATAGCTAGTGACTCTGATTATGGAAATGATATGTCGTACTATGATCTATAGACTTGTTTTTTGTGTGTGAGGGCATTTATGTTTGTGTGGCCCTATCTGCCTATCTTATGTACCTTCTTATTTCTATTTAATAAATGGTCAGAAGCTTTGCTTCTGGCTGGACTTGTCTGGGATAATGTGGGATGTACGATTTTCCCACCAATATTGATGGAAATTTAGAGTGTCCATGAATAAAATTAATTGAATGAAAATTGATGGATGTTCACAGAGGAAAATTAGAATATAAAAAGTATTGCTGGATTATGTTATTAATTAAAATAAAAATTATAAAATGCATAAAAAATGGAGAAGTATGGTTAAAAAAGAAAATATACCCATTTATAAAAAATAAACTCATATGGATATTAACATGAATGAAAACTACCATGAAAAATTATTTTATAAAGGTTATCACAATAGAATGAATCATTAAAATAATTCTTTCATATTGTGAGTTTAATATCCCGGAATTATATATAAAAATATTTATAATATAATATCAATCGAAACATAAATCCCATGAGTGTAAATTAATTTGAAAATGGATTGGAAAACTGGAGTGAAAACAAAAAAAAATCTTAAAAACATATTTAACATTACTTCCAAATAAAAACATACACGGTACAATAAATAGTATCATTTTAAAAATGGAAGTGAAATACTTTGAAAATAAAAAATTTTAATTAGAGGTTCTATACTTAATAGATCCTTGAAAATATCATTATAATTTTTCTATTAAATATATATTTATGAATAAAACAAAATGTTATGAAATGAGAGGATCATTCATAATACTGAGAATATAATTTTCTTTGAAAACCCACATTTTAAATAGAGTAATAAAATATTAGTTATGTAAAAACTAAAACTCTCAATATTGATTAATGAATTAACACTTGATTAAATATTTTTGTGGGAGAACACAATAATTGATGAAAAAAGATCATGATAAAATTTTACAACTCAATGTCAGTGAATTTGAGATACTAAAACCCTATATGGGAAAAATACAACATAATGAAAAAAAAAATTTAATAAGGGTTTTATATAGTAAAAATTTATAAAATGAGTGAATATCGCATAATATAATCAATATCCAGAAAATACACTATGCATAGGGAATATGATAATATGAGAAATGATAACTCTATGAATTAATGTAGAGTTAAAAAAATAATTATCATTTGTTAACACTTGTGTAAAAATATAATGATATGGATTACAATATCCCTATAATTAATAGGAAATACATAATATCACATTTTAGTGAAATTAAATCAATTTAATAAAATAAAAAATAAAAAATGTGAATGACATGTTAATTGTCTCAATAAAATGGAATTAAGACTATGAAATCACATACATTGTTTCATTTGTTAGTCCAATATACTCCAAGGTCCTATATTACAATCATAAATAACTAAATCAGTTATATCGTAAAATTTTTCATATACTTAATCTTTTATATACATCATTTATAAGTATTCTCAACAATTATATTAGTTTGTTGTTACCAATATTAGATGTCACATTTGGGTAAGATTGATTGTTTTAAAATAGTTTCATAATTTAAATGTGGTTATTGGTTAATATCCAATGGATATTAATTTAAAGATATTTATTCTTAATTTGATTTATGACTTATAATTATTTATTAGATTTTTATTTCCTCTAATGATTAATATAGTCTTTTTCATATATGTTGAGAAAGATAGCGAACATTTTTATGTAATTTTTTTTATAAATTGTTTTTTAAATTAGTTAATTATATATTTATCTATCATTTTTTGAAAAAATAAAAATATTTAAATATTTACCAAATATTATACCAATAGTTATTCTTTTATAGTAATCCATTGTATTATTTAAGAGCATTCATTATGTAGTTGTTCATGTAATTATAAACTTGAAAAAACCCTTATTAATTGATATTTATGAGGTGATTTAGTAGAATTATATTTAAACCTATAAAATATTTATATTATTTATTTTATATTATTTTAATAAATTATAATGATAATTTATAAATAATTTGATGTAAATGATATTAAATTATTAAATAATTTTAAATAAAGACTTTTCTCTTAGTATAGTTATTTAAATAATTGAACAAAAGAATATAATTTTTTCAGTATGATTAATTAGTTATAAAAAATTCATAATATATCATTCATGATACTATAAATTTGATATATATCTTTAAAAAAATTAATTACTATCCATGTATGTAAAGATGAAATGAAAAATGGAAATTGATCATTCCATGGAGGTAATAGTCTACATATACAAATTGAGGTTGATTTCATTTTCAATATATTTATAAAAGTAGTAATATAGTTTAATATTTAAGAATATAATATATGAGAAAAAATATAATATTAATAATAATAATCGTCTTTATTGAAATCCATATATTATTTAAAAGAAAACAAAATATGATGTGTCTGGAAAGAAGTTGGCTACATTACATACAATTTATGTTTTCATTTATGTTAATTTAAATGGGGGAGTGGTAATGTTTTGTACCATAATTATAAAAACATATCATTAAATTGAAAATATTATTTTTTTTTATTTTCATACAGTGATATGAAATTTAAGAAATATGGAAATCACAAAAGAAACAAAAAATAGAAAGGCGTGTAATGAACTTATACCTCACTTCTTTGATTGTCTTCTTCAAGAAGGGTATTTTCCTGTGGGGATCAATTTTTGAGATGAAATAATCATCATTATGGTGTATTATATTGTGTAAGAGGGATATTTAATAATTGGTTCTGAACTGAATGTTTTTAAGGGTAATGATGGAGATAAATTATCCTATTATAAGAGAAAATGAGTGTTATTTTTTAAAATAAAAAAATGTCTAAATAATAGGTTGTCTATATCACTAAAAGTTAATAAAAACTTATTAATAATTAAAAAGTGAATTTACAAGGTAAATAATGGCCAAAAAACACATTCTCACGCATATTTTTAGCATGTTTGATCTTTATTACTCATATCTTCTTCACATTTATCATTTATCTTTTATTATGGTGACTATTTTTTACGTAGGGTAAATTTTCCTTTATGACCAAAAATAAAATTCCCTCATTAAATACTTTTATCTTGTAATTTTTAATTTAAAATAAAATTTTTTGTTTCATTTAGAAATTATGTAAAAAAATCTTAGAATAATAAATTTATAATTTATTAAAAAAATTGAAAAATTTTATATAAATAATATAATATATTATATGGGAATATAAATTAATACATAAATTTTTTAAAAAATATAATATATTTTAAAAATTTATGTTTGGTTATAGAAAAAGGTTATAGTAAATAAAAATACATATTTATATACTGATAATTTCAAAAAATAAGTGTTATTGGTAAAAAGTGTAATTTCCATTATTCACAAAAAAATTAATATTTTTAGAAAAATCTGAAAAACAATTTATAAGATAATTAATTCATTATGAATTCAAAAATTAACATAATTTCATCAAAATATTTTTATATTTTTTAATTAAATATTTTTTAAATGCAAAAAAATAATTAAATAAAATCAACTTTTATTGAAAAAATTTATTTCAAAATTTTAGTTTTCTTAATATAATTTCATATCAATTAATATTATAAAATATAATAAGTTAGTTCAAATATAATATTATTTTTCATGTGTTTAATTTAATCAATTAGGAAATAATATACAATACTTATCAAAATAGTTTATTTGAAAAAAATTATTACATTTATAGTAAATACTCGTTAACACATCATTATTTATATTATAAAATATAATTTTACTACTCCATTGATTATAAAATATTTATTTTTATTTTATATATAATTAATATCATAATTTTTTAATATTTACATTAATACCGAACACAGATATATATATCATATTTTAAGATCAAAATTTTAATTCATATCAAGTTATTTTATTTATCAATTTTAAAATGATAGTAAACAACATTAGTATACCTATATGATAATTATCCAAAAATTATTTTTTTGTTGAACCTATTTATAGTGGCCATATTTTCAATAACCACATTTATAATTTCAATATTTCATTCCAATATATAGACTTACTAAATCATTCATTCAATCCACTCTCACAACATATAAAATAGTTCATATACCTTAATATAGAATTTGAACAATAATATATCCTTTAATGGTTATCATATTCTTTATAGGTTTTTTCTTTTTTTTTTGTGATCCTAAAGATTAAATATGTATGAGGGGATTTATTATATATATATATATATTTCTTTTTTATTAGTTATACCCTATTTATTTTATTAGTATTTGGGGATATATTTTATCAATTATGAGTTATAAACCATTGTGTTTAATACTTGTATTTATGTAGTTTTATTATAATGTTCCATAGTTAAATTAATAAAGTGTCTTTAGTTTGGTCGGTATCATAAATTTAATATTTTCTAATCAAATTTAAACAATATTGATGAAATTGTGAAACAATATTTAAAATTATAGACAAATTAAAATAATAATTATAATAATAATGGATCCTATAATATATGGTGTTAAAGTTATTACTAGTTGTGTATTAAAAAATTGTAAACAAAAACCAAATTGTTAAGATATTCACCATGTTTGGTTTTATCTAAATAAAATCATGATGTATTGAAAATCATTAGTCCATGGATTGATTCTAGGATACCCACATTTGTACTTGTTTTCTGAGATAATACTTGAATTTGATCATCTACAACATGGTATTTCACTTACAATGTTTATGATTCCAAAATATGTAGTGTCAATTAGTTGGAAGGAATCTTGTTGATTATTTATATATAAAAAACTGTTCGAATATTATTCCACATGTTTCTAGGGGTTGTAATTTTTATAATCGTTGTATAAATAATAAATATTTGTGTGAAAAGTAATTGAATTATTGGAAATTCTGGGAGAATCATTATATATTTTTATAATGGGGTTCATTCATGGTCAAATGTTATGTACAATTAGGTGGTAATTCAATCATTATGTGAAGATATAACTCCTAGATCTATGTTTTCTATCATTCCATTAATACCATGGGTTTATTAGGAAGAAGATCAATGAAGTTTAATATTGAAGAATTAGGTGAATCATTCATCCCATGGAATATCTTTGGAAGAATGTGTCTCAAGATCTATTTTTTGGAATTAACATCAAACTATTATAAAATATCATGTGAGGTTTGGATCAAAAAATAATCAATATACGTTCCTCAATTTTTACTCATTTAAAACTAACGGTTGGATCTAGTTCTAATGTGTGTAATTGTCATTTTCACACCATTTGAATATTTTTATAATAAAAAACATTATAGTACATTATTTTAAAACATTAAAAACCTCTATTTCCCTATTTTTTTATCAATTCTCCCCCTATAGAAATATTTCTCCCTCTATCCTTCCATATTCCCCCTATATGTGTTACTGTATATCTTACACACTCTATTTCACACACATGATCTCTCACATTCTAATCACTACCCCCCATAAGTCCATAATAGAAAAATCATCAAATAGTGAAGTGATAAGAGACCTCATATAAAATATAAAATTAGAACATGAGTTAGAAACCTTAGAAATGTATATGGGTAAGATATGTCATGTTTAGGCTTGTTAAAAACTCGCATTGTAATTAATTAGTTATTGTGAGGTAGAACCAAGATCAAAACATTTATTAAATGTTCCTTTAAAAATCTAAAACAAATATATACTTAATTTTTTTATATCATTTTTTTATAATAACATAAAATTCAGTTATGGTAAATAATGTTTATATATCATAATTAGTAATTTGAAATAATAAATACATTTTATTATATCCCTTTAAAAATTTTATTATAATATTGTTTAATAAGGATAGTGGTCTCACATTTTTTCACATTTTAAATTGCTAGATTAACCGTATTATTAACTCGGAATTAAAATAATTATGATTACATTTGTGAAAAAAATAATAATCTTTTTGAGCCCTTTTTATAAGGATATACCTATTAGGTCGAGTGGCTCCCCTGACTCGTGTAAATGTCAAAAACCCAAATCACTCAATAAAGTGTATATTTGGGATAAACTAATCACAATGGTTGGATAATATGGTATAAAAAGGATCATATCCATTTTCATTGGTAAAACCCCAAATTACCTATCAAAAATTGCACACATTTATTAAAAGGGTTTGATGGTGAGTTATTAATGGTCAGTTATGTGAGTTGGGGTATCAAGATAATGTAGGATGATAGAGAATATTATTTTAAATATAATTTTAAAATAATGAAAAACATCCCAATATTGATGTAAAGTACTTTAATTCATTATTCATATATTTTTTAAATCTCTTGAAAATTCATCTTTTGTTCCATTCAATATCACCTTGTTATGTTTACAATAATATATTATATAGGAATTACTTTTAGATGATTTTTTATTAATAAATTTACTAAAAAAATCTGACAAACAAATTATTTTTAATGAAATTTGTTTCATTTCATTTTGGGGAATACTTGATAGATTAAATTGTAGTTGCATTGGAAACAACTTCATGAAAAACATTCCAATATTTTTCGAATATTTCCTATATCTGGTCTTTTATAAGAAGAGAATATTAAAAGTTTATATAATGAGACAATAGTACTCAATAATTTTGTATACTTATAAAATTTAATAGAGATGTTGATCATCGTGATTTGCTAATGAATGAGAATTACTATTACCTAATTGATGACAATTACACAAAAGAGAAAATATTATATTTTGTGATATAATATTTTCTAAAATTTATATAATTTATGACCTTTATTTTATTTATATTTAATCAATTTTGTATATTTTTTGAATTCTTTTATTATTTTATTCTAATCACGTTTTGTTCAACATTTTTTAGAATGGAAAAAGTACCAAACTATTTCAATTATGTATGAATCATTTTATAGAGTGATTTTCCATGTCAATACCAATAAGGAAAACATTATTTTATTGAATTTATATAGATTTCATATAAATTAAATCAAAAATATTTATCATATGGTTATTATATAATCTTTTTTTCTTTCAAAATGATCTCATATTTTGGTTAATTTATTATAATATTGAAACTATTATTTTATTCTATCCTAATATAGTGAAAAAAACGAATTTCATTGGTTTTCAAGATAATATTCTTAGATTTTGTGACTAATAATATAGTTAATTAATTGATATTTAAATTTATCACTGAAATTATATATATTAACAAAAAAAATAATATTTGTGTTATATTCCTTTCAATATTATAATAAATTATACATCGATTATTCACCATAATCATGTTTATTCTAGTTTTAAATTCATAAAAAATTAATAACAACACATATCCATATTGTATTAAATCACTTATATCATTAATATGTGTATAAAAATATTGAAAATTTATTTTATTATCTCCTCTTTTATTTAATGACATATATCAACAACTATGTCGAACTAAATTATAATATAAATTATATTCTAATGTATGTGTCATTTCATTATCAGATTGGTTATACAATTCCTAATTTTAGATTATACCATTTACCTTTTTTATGGTTAAATTTTTTTATTTTTTATTCTTTATATATTTATTTTTTACAGTCTATTTATTCAATAATATCTACAAAAATAAAGATTATATTTAGGTTGAACACAAAAAAATTTATTTATAGTGTTTGTTTTATATATTTATTATAAAATATATTACTTAATGAAAATCCACACACATATGTAAAAGAATGAAAATTGTAAAAAAGTAGAAATCATATAGTAAATGACTTCATGCATGATTACAATATGAGGACCCAAACTTCTCACAAACTAAAATTACATCATTTTTTATGAATATCTATTACTTTACACCAAACAAATATAATATATTTTCTAAATAAATTAAATATATTATATATCTTTTAATGCATGAAACCATGAGTTATCTTATATTTCCCACAACAGAGGATGTTTTCTTAGCATTCATTATAGACAAACCTGAGTTTTACAATACAACAACATATTATTATAATATTATTTTATAATATAATAAGTTTGAAAATACTCAAGAAATTATTGGATATAAATATTATTTACCATATTTTTAAATTTATGATTTTTAAATTTATCTTATGTGTTTCATAAAAAATTATAGGATAAAAAATAAAATTTTACATAAAAAACAATAATTTTTAAAGGGAAATTTAACCATAGGATAATGGGGAAATTTTGGAAAATAGATTTTGGACCTTTTGTGAATTTTATTTTTAAAAATGTAATTCATTTGTGAAATTATAATATAAAAAATACTTACGGTTATTTTTTTAATTTTTCTGAGAAGTTTCATATTTATGATAAATCATGAAAAAACTGATTGTAGTTAAAAAAATTACTTGTTATTAAAATAATTTCCACACATGTAATTTATTTCTAATGAAAAAATAAATTAATAATACATTTATTTATCCAACTTGGGTCATCAGAATCATTTTAATATTGAAATTAGATATACAATGTTATTGAAAAGTTGATTATTTCCTTTCACCCTCCAACTTGCCGAATTTGTGAGATTAATATAAAATATAATTTTTCCAAATTGGTAAATGGAATTTTGAAAAAAATATATAAAATGGTGTGAAAAGCATTATATTTTCTCTTATATGATCAAATTAATTTTGGGAATTTAGTATAAGTAACTTATGTAAATAAAAATTTACCATGGTTAAGTATAAATTGTGTAATTAATGATTAAAATATTATATGAAAATTCTAAAATTACTCTAACACTTAACCTACATTCAATTTATAAGTGGTATTGGACAAAAATCAACCATAGGATAAAATTATAACCTTTTTATTCCAGATGGATAATAATATGAAATTTATGATATTTTATCTATTGATATGTTAAAAATAGCATACTCATGTTTTTTATTAAGTATTATATTCATCATACATTTTTATACATAACATAAATTTTAAAAAAAATATTAATTTTAAATATAAAAAATTTATATTTTTTATGATAATTTATTTATAATTTTTAATGATAAATAGTTATATTAAATGCTTAAATAAGATTCATGAAGTAATTATTTAATTAATGGAAATATAACATTACTGATTTTAAAAATAAAAATAAAAATATGATTTTAAATAATTAATTAAATAAAAAATTATATAGAAAACTTAGAAATATTAATGGTGTATTATAAATTTTGTTATGACGTTATCATCATGGTATGTTATTTTAAAAAAATAACAAAAAATAACAAATTCAACCTCAATGATAAATTGATATAAATAATACAATGTCAAATTATATAAAAAATAAAAAATATATATGATTTAGAAAACTAAATATAATAACTTTAAATAAGTTGGAAATGATTCATTTCATGTTTTTTTGTATTTTATTATAAATATATTAACTATATAGATTAAAAATGCCTAACTGTCATCTTAGGAGTTAAAAGGTTTACCTGAGGGTTAAACCCAAAATTTAAGGATAATATCATGACCAAAACATGTATACAACACATTTTTAGATGATTTAGACTCATCCCCATATTTTCGTCTAAATAACACACTTTGGATCTAATGGAAATGGAAGATCAAATTATATTAATTTAATATTTTAAAGGATTCTAATAGTGACTCTCCCCTATTTTATAAAAGGAATAACGTCCATTATATCCCCACACCACATTGAGCATTCTATATCCACCATAAACTACCCATTTATCCTCAGAAAATTCATATTTATTTTTGAGAGATCGAGTTATTTTAAAAAGAACAACCCTAGTGTCCCTCTCATGATATCCAAAGAAAGTCCACTGAAAAAGAGGTAATTGTTTTACCAATTAATTTATGTTCATTTATTCTTCTAAATAATATTATAAAATATATTCTATACTAATGTAAAAAATAAAATATCATATATACATGATATTTTATTATTATTATGGTAAAACCACATTCCTTATTTTATCAATCCTTGGAAAATCAATATGACCATGCTTGTAGGCATACGTCTTACCGTCTCCATGTTGTGGTGTATTTTTTTCATCACCACTATATAAGGATGGGTATTATGTTGACATTAAGGGAAGAATACTAAATATTATGTGATATTGAATCCTTATAATGAATATATAATCCAATTTTTACCATATTACTTTTAATGGAATGATATTGTCACTTTTACCTACATACAACATACTGTCTCCAAAACATTAAGAGATTGATTCTCATTGATAAAAATTAAATAAATATTAGTAAATATATATATATATATTTTGAATATAATATTTATTAACTTTATATAATCTTATATATGATGAAAATATATCATATGAAATATGAAATATGATTTACAAGAAAAAAAACATAATAAAATGAAAAAGTTAACTCCATAAACAACGGAAATAATAAAATATTATTAACAACAAATATAATTGGATAGTATATTAAATCATAAATATAAATATATTTATTTTAATATTTTAAAAACATTTTTTAAACCATTATACAGGTGGTGAAACCACATTCAACTAAAATAAATTACAAGATAAGTGTTAACTTGCCAATCTCATTATTCACTTGGATTTTTTATATGAAATTTTTTACTCGGATATATATATCATCCATGTCAATGTATCAAATATTTTGGTTTTCGAATATTTATACTAATATTCATAATGATTTTAATATCATTTTTTCACAGTTATTGATATTTTTTAAAATATTTTTAAATGAATTTTTTTTCATTTTCAAAATGTGGTACATTATGTTTTTTTAAAAAGTATGAAAGGAATGTTTTTTTGTAAGTTATATGGAATGATATAAAATTAATTTAAAATATTAAAAGATTATTATATATTCATATGTTTTCATTTCAAATATTCCACCCCATTGTAAACAATTTCAATAAAAAAATGGTTATTTCTGTCAAAAATATTTATATAATTTTATTATATAATTTATATCTTTGTAAATATTCTTTAATTGATTTTATTATTAATTGTGGTTGATTCAATATGACCCAATAGACCATAATTAGTTTATTTTATTTTTTTTGTGATTCATTGTGGATATTCAATTTTAATTTCATTATTTTTTATGGTTAAAGTGTTAACATTTTGAATTCATGTTTTAAAAATGAATTTTTATGTTGGATATGATTCACCATTTTTATATGTGGAATTTTTTAGAGTTGTTATGTGATTGGTGGGGACCGATATATCCACACGATACATTAGTAGGTTTCATGAGAGAAATTGGTTGGGTTTTTAACCAATTAATGTATGGTTTCTTCACAGAATCCTTGATTGTATTTTTATTATGTTAGACATTATGACATTCCCTGTTATGAGAATAGTTATTTATATTACATGAGATTATTTGAATATTATATAATCCATGGGAATGTTTATATGAAAATATTTTATTTATTAATTCCATATTATGTTTTATATTATTTTTAAATTTCTTATATTTTAGTTGTACATGTTGACTTACATTTTTTTATACTTTACTCATAATAGCTATTATTGTATGTTTACCAATACTGAGCATATGATCTCACCCATTTATTATGTATTATTCAACCATGATTTCATGTTGTGTTTTATGACAGATATGGATGGTTTAGTTATGACATTAATGGAGTTATCCGGGGATTATCTATATTGTATTTTTTTTAATTGTAGTATAAGGTTCATGTATGTAATCTATTTTCCAAAAATGATAAATAGATCAGTCATTTGGGATTTAACCCTTGTATCTATTCCAATTAAAAAAATTAATTCACTAGATCATGACAATTAGGGTTAGGGTTTAACATTTTGTGTGAGATAGAGTTTAGTAGAATCCAAGAAAACTAGTATTACAAAACATATACTAGGAAACAATACAATGAGATAGAATTTGAGGGTATGTATATAATAACATTGTAGAATTTTGGTAGGGTATATATTTTTTGGGTATTACATTAAATATATACCTATATGGATACTAAAATTGTATGTGGTTTTGGAATAGATGTACCTATGACTAAAAACTCTGATAGGGTGTGTCGGTCCTCACTCAGCATAACCTAGTACACAACAATGTCCATTAAAGTGCACCTGGTCTGACACAGCAAAGAGATATTCATAGTATAATTAATCCTTTCTTTATGATCAATTACAAATAATTTAAATATAATTATGTCCCCAAAGGAACTGTGTTTATGATTATGAGATTAGATATGCATAAAATTATCAATTTATGTTATTTATCTTACTAGTTCAAAATTATGCATTATAATTAATAACTAACCCTAACGTATGTATTAATTTAGAAATGGCCACTAGTGGAAGGAATTTTAACCTCACAGATACACATGATCCAACGAGTAAGAATGATCATATAATTTAGGATCTTAATCCAGAATTTAAAAGGGAAATAGTCTCCCAAAAATTATCATTATTTGAGGATATTGGATCATTTGATAACGAGATGGGTAAAAAATTCTCTAATTCCTATGTCCTTAAAGGAATGTAGAAAATAAAGAGGGTGGTAGTTAAAAATATGTATAAAGGTAATGGTAATGTTTACTCTATGTAATATCGCTTTGGAAGAAATCATGGGAAAAAACAAGAAAAAAATATAGTTAAATGGAAGAAAATAAATAAGTAATTTCCCACATATAATAGCGGTTAAATGAAACAACCTAGTACTTTGTTAATAGGAATTAGAGTTTTATATATTTGTGGAGAGAAATTCCATCATACTTTTCATTACATGGAATTGAAAAAGGTTTCTAATGTACAATTTGTCTACTACAAATAGATGAGGCACTATAAAAAGAAATGTCTAGTTCTTCATAAGAATATAGACTAATGAGTCTAATATATCATGGTCAAGATTATGCTATTATAATATATGAATAGAAATGATTAATGTTATTATCTTTGGAATGAATAATTTTTTGAATTGTGTATTTTATCATTTATTTAATAGTTATAATGTTTCTGGAATGTATATGTATTGTAAAATAGTACTATTTCATTAAGGATATGAGATTGTATGGTACCCAAAAATATGGCTTAGAAGCAAGATATTTTTTTGGATAACATATGGTTAAGGGAAATATTACCCTTAATATGTTACTGATAATAGAATAATAATGTTGAAATGAAGATATGATTGATTTTGATAACATAAATAGGATAGTACTAACAACATTGGAAGATATTAATGGATTTTCTAAAATGTGTCTTATGAAAATATTAATAGAGTATACAAATTATTGGATTTAAGAATTATATAAAATAACCTATATTTTATTTATAGAATATGTATTATTGTAAATTATTAATAAAGATGTATTTAAATTATGATTATTACAACTTTTCACAGAAATACATGATAAAAGAATTCACATATTTAGAATTTGAAAATGGGGTCTACTTCATGTTGCAATAAACATTAATGATAAGTTAGTTTTGGTATCGTTAACCATCCATAATATGGTTTAGATTGATCTCTCGAAAAGGTTTTAGAAGTTAACGTATTACGTCACTAAATGATAAATCTTCTGCATGGATATGAAGTAGAAAATGTTAAAGACACATCCAAATGATAACATTTTGTTTATTGAAATGTATCAGGTAATTTCATTTCCAAACATTCTTATAGAGTGAAAAATTTACTAAAATAATTGAAAGGGATATAAAGAATAAAAAATTTAATTTTTTCGGAGCCAATAGTATTTTATATATTCATAGTTTTATGGAATTGAGGGACTCATTTTTTCATTGATAATTTAATTTTTTGTTATTGATGACCTCAATCAGTCACTAAATATATTTTAATTTTTCCTCATTATACATATATCTACTTTTCACTAGGGTTATTTTATTCAAAATCATGGTTTTTTGGGGACCATCACATTTTCTTTTTCAAAATTATAATGAATTTGTGTTATTAAACCTCTTTATGACGTGGGTTCTTCAAAAATAGTATTTTAAATATCAATATCCTCATTAGTAAGACCATGTCCAAATTACTAGGATGTAATTTAATAAAGGTGAAGGGAATGTAACACACTAAAATCATAGAATATTTTTATATTAAAATAAATTAAATATATTATATAGCTTTTAATGAATGTTAAACTCATCTATCTTATGTTATGTGAAATATAATCTTTCTTTGAAATCATTCTTTATATGCAAGACTGATTTTTATCAAAAAATAGTATATAACTATAATGATATTTTTTAATAAGATATTACATAACCTGGTGATAAATTAGATCTTATGAATTGAATTAAAAAAAATATAAAACTTATTTGTATTCTATTTATCATATGTGTTTGAAGGAAAGTAATAGAAGAACAAATCAGATTTTATGTAAAAAACTATTTAAAGTGGATTTTAATCACCACTTAATGGAACACCTATTTTAAATATAAATTTTTGATATTTTATTAAAATTTTTTTCCAAATAGAATTAATTTATAAATTTTAAATATAAAAAAGAACATAGGTTTATATTTTGGAATTTTTATGAGAAGATTCATATTTTGATGAATTGTGAAAAATTCGAGATTGTAGTAAAAAAAATGAATTTTCATTGAAATATTTATTATACATTTAATTTATTTATAAAGTCTCAATATATAAATAGTAAATATATTATTCAAATTTTCTTCATTGGAATCATATTTATATTTCAATTATATATTAAAATATATTAAACTGTTAAAGGTTTCCTTTTACCTGCAAATTGGCCACATCTCCATGATTAGTGTGAAAATTAATTTTTCCACTTCAACGAATTGAATTTGTAGAATAATTAATAAATAGTTTTAAAAAGTATAATATTTCTGTATAAAAGGATAAAAATAATTATTTGATATTATGAGTAGTAACATTAGAAATTTTTCTTTTTCGACTATTTAGGGTGAATGGAGTAATTAAAGATAAATATAATAATATAATGTTATAAATTTTTCATAAAAAAATATCCTAATTTCATTGGACATGTGGATCTCTACCAAAATCATCCATTGGCCAAAATTATAATCCCTTTTTTTAAAACTTGGTTAAAAATATGACATCTATAATATTTTTTGTAAAGATAAGTTAAAAATGTAATTCTCATGTTTTTAATAAGTTTTAAATATTTAATAAATTGTTATAAAGTAGATAAATTAGACTATAAGTTGTAATTTAAAATATAATAAATTTTTCTTCATCAGAATAATTTATTTTCAATTTTTATAGAATAAATAATTTAATTAAAGGCTTTCATTATAATGATGCAATAATTTTGTTATTTTATTTAAATATATACTAAATGAAAATTATAATATTAATATTAAAAACAATTGAAAACGTTACTGAAATAAATTAATTTTATACATATTATAGAGATATCATTGAGATATTATAAGTATTTTTTTTGTGTCATCATGTTTTGATGATATGTTAAAATATTGAAATAATGAATAGAATCAAAATTAAAATAAATTATACAATAAGATAAATAATAATTTATTAAATGATATATGATTCATAAAGATATAAAATTATTCCAAATAATTATAGAAAGGTCATATATGTCAGTAATTATCCATTTGTGGTTCGTTTTTCATTTTGTTTTAAATATATTATCCCTAAAGAGTAAAAAACCACATTATCAGGATAAGAGTTAAAGGGTTTACCTTAGTGATAAATCAAAAATACAAAGAAAATATATTTATCTAAATAGGTCTAAAAATAATTTTATTATAATATTTTGAAACATCCATATATTAACTTATAAAGAACTCCATTCGGGATTTTTTGAAATGGAATATCAATCTATATTAATTTAATATTTTAATTGATTTTAAGAGTCCCTGAAAATCTATTATAGAAGAAAACCTCCCAACTCACTTCGCCACTCCACATTGAGCCATATAGCATGAAAAAGCCCTAAATTTTTTTCCTACCATCATTTTTAGTTATGTTCTAGTTTTTTGGAATTTTAAAAATACAAACCCCTTTGACACTAAAAGAAGATCTAATTAAACTCCACTGAAGAAAATGTAATTGTTTTACCAATTCATTTAAGATCATTTTTACTTATACATAATCTTAAAATGTTATTCCTATACTAAAATAATTAATCTAGTATCATATATATTCTATGATTTTATTATGATTTTTTATAACTTTATTCCTCCTTTTATCCATCCTACAAAAAATAATATTACCATGCGTGTGTATATACGACTTACCATCTCCCCAAAATGATGTAATATTTTTTCATCACCTATCTTTATAGATTGTTATAATGAATAATATAATTTAATAACAAAAAATTATTTAATAATATTTATTTTTTATAACTAATATACAATCCAATTTATTTCCACTTTATCATTCATAGATTGACATCGCCACTTTTGGGTATGTGCGACCAACCATCTCCACGATGCGATGAGATTAGTTATCCATTATAAAAAATAATGAATTATTATAAACATATATATGATCAGTGAATATAATATTTA
The DNA here is from genome assembly GCA_963277665.1 of Viscum album. NCBI lineage: Eukaryota > Viridiplantae > Streptophyta > Magnoliopsida > Santalales > Viscaceae > Viscum > Viscum album. The sequence continues at coordinate 2,099,319,146 of OY728140.1, read as the reverse complement.
GTTACTTAATATCATTCTATATATGAAGAAGATATATCATATTCATAAGAAATAGGACTTACATGACACAAAAAAGATAAGAAATAAAGAATTTAACACCCGAAACAATTTTAATAATGAAATATAATTAACAAAATGATATACTAGGATCGTATAAGATATCATAAATATGTATATGTCTGTGATATAATTTAATAAAATTATATAAACTGTTATAGAGGATGTCATATCCCACACAACTAATGGAATGTATTAGGAAATGTTTGACATTGCAATTTCTTTATTATCTTGGATTGTTTATACGATAGTTTTTACTGGGAAATATCTATAATCCTTGTACATGTATCATTAAAATGTATTTAAAAATATTATTACCATTAGTATAAAACATTTTAATGCATTTTTAACCAATATTTACTTTTTATAAAACTTTATGGAAGTAATATCTCTTTCAATTTCCAATCATGGTACATTATGACATTTTTGAGAAAAATACGGATGGAATGTTATTTTTTTTAACATATATTTCTTGAAAAAACATAATTTAAAATATTAAAATATTATTTTGACTAGAACTATTTTATTTAGAATTTACATTACCCAATAAGTATAATTTATATATGAAAATATGTAGTTCTCTCAATAAATATTTAATGATTTAATTATATTATTTTCATCAATGTTAATATGCTTTGTTTGATTTTATGATTAATTGATGTTGATTTAATACTATAAAATCTACCATATTTTATGGAAGATTCTATGATATAATTTACTAAGGATGTTATATTTTGATACCATTAATGTTTTATGGTTAATGTATTATCATTTCATCTGCTATTTTTAATATGAATGTGTATAATTATTATGTTTCCCCCTTATGATTTGAGGAATTAATTGAACTCAGTTAGTGATGGTTGGGCCCCGCCATATCCTCTCAATGAATTGTTATGCCTCATGAGGAAAACTAGTTTAGGTTTTCACCTATTTATTTATGGAGTATTGGCCGAGTCCTTTACTATATGTTTATAATTTCATGAATAATGGATTCCCTCATTATGAGATTAATTATTGATATTACATGTAATTATTTGACATATAGATTATCCTTGTGAATGATTATATAAAGTTATTAGATTTATTATTTACATATTATGATCATTATATTTTAATGTACCATATTATTCAGATATACATATTTCCTAAAACTTTATGCTTATTTATTCACATTAGGTTCCATTATATGGTTACCCTCACTAAGATCCCAATATAATAACATTTTTAAGACTTATTTTCTCAGGATGTAAAGTTGATTGATATGAATGAAATATAATTTTAATCAAGAATATTAATTTAATTATTAAGGGGTTATATATGTTATATTTTCTTTTTTAGATGGAAATTTAATGTTTATGTATTTAATATATTTTCTTAGACTTCTAAACTAATCAGTGCTTTCAGATTCAGCAATTTTATCTTTGATAAAATAATAAATTAATAACATGAATTTGGGATACTGGTGTTATTTTGTTTCAAATTATATTAAATAATCTCAATATTTGGGACTAAAATATTTTAGTCCCTTGAGAATAGTGGAAACCTAAACATTGGCCTATACGTGGGTAATATCATGTCCAAATATGTTATTCAAAAATATCATTCTTATCAAAAATATCATATATAATATATATAATTTTATCATAGGGAAAGGTAACATAATAATTGTTGATAATAAATTATGATTAATGGGTACATAAGGGAGAAATATTATTATAACATGAACATAAGTGAATGAGGAAATGAGCACATAGTTAAGTATAACATGTAAATCAAAGATCATAATCTTGAATTATTCCCAAAATATTGGTAGTTCATGAGACATGTTTCATCATTGAATCCAATAACATGATCCAAGAGAGAATAATTTATGAATAATTGAAGGAATTTATGGCATACCCATAAGCATTTATAATCAAGTCCATATTAGTCATGAATCACAGCTGAGACCATCATAGAGGAAAATGTTTTTTTCAAACTGGGATCACTCCTCAGTCCATCCTTGTCTTACTAGATTGATATTACTCCCATTATATCCTTCCATTATGAAACCAAATTTACTCTTATTCGTTCCATGTATTTCAGAATATAGTTTACACACTTTTTAGTCTTTTCAATCTATTGACTAGAAAATATTTACTAAATGCATTGGAGGGAGGAATAAGACCCTCCCTTCACATAATGAAATAATACACATGTCATCCACAAGATCATAATCATTTATAATATCAAACCTTGTAAAATTATACTCGTATCATAAACAAATTAATCAAATCATAATATTTTGAAATGATACATGTTTTATAATACTTTCAACATAAAATTACCAATTTAATGTAGTGGGTATCAAATGTATTTCCACATCATGTATCTCATAGATGAGAAATGTGTTTCATAAAAACATTTTCATTATAAACATTAACCATTTAGAGAAAAAAATCACATGGTATCTGTTAATGATATCCCTAAAATTGACAACGTAACATCAATGGACTGAATGATAGATTTAAAATATTTTTATAGATCATTTTAAACATTTCTTGTGGAAAATATCCCTTCCACTTTTAGGATATTTTTTCAAAAAACAACAATCTTCTTTAAAGTAACATACAATTAAAATAATTTATTTCAAACATTAAAATTTTCAAAACATTAAGGACGAAATTTTATTTTTAAAGAACATTTAAAATATGTGTGGAAATATTGAAAAAAATTATTGTGTATTATAATGTGATATACTATCCTTGTTGTGAATGTTAAAAACATAGATACATCTAAATTTTTTGTAAATGATAAATGAAAATTGATTCAAAATATTATTTGAATATTCCATTAAAAAATTAAAAGAAAAACATTGGAAAAATACTTTTTGAAAATAATACGACTATGATAAAATATTATAAAATAAATTCTGAAAACCAGGTTTTAGATTAATATTTACATCTGACTGAAGAGAAAAATAAAGTTATATTTTCATAAAATCTATTTTTTAATAATTTTATGTTACAATGATTTGGAAAATGGTACCATTACTTGAATATATCTTTAAAAAAAAGAATAAGAAAATATTTTGGAATTATTTAGAGATAGATCTTGAGATTTCAACATTGGATACATAATAAAAAACAATCTCATTAAATGGTGATATTTTAACATAAAATATTTACCACTTTGGTAACATATAATCATAATAACTAAGAAGAAATAAAAAAATGAACCTAAAAATCATGCGCATAAATAAATTCAGTATTTTACAGTTGAAAAGGTTTTTATATAAAACTCTTGAAAGAATATAGGTGAATAACATAATGTGAATCTCAATTAAGTTTTATTGGGACAATAATCGCATAACACAAGTCATGAATTTCATCATACACCGTGAAATTTCATGTATAATAGTTATAATATCATTAGAAATATATTAACGTACCATATTCATATATATAATATCAAATGTTATTTTCTTATAAACTTTTATTACATGTTTATTAACAATTCCATGTTAAAGTTACATTTTAGGTAATAACTGCTTTGTTTTCCTATATGTCATGACAAATTATTTTTGATAATATTACATCAATGTTTATTTTATCATCTAAAAAATTCCTAATTTTAATATAATTATCATATACATATATAATATATTTATTTTTAATATTTCATAAAATTTATTAATATAAAATGAAATACACTATTAATGGGGATGATACATCATATGTAGGTGTGTATGCTATTTACATGTTCTAATTAGATTAAAATGAATAAACATAAATTGATTTATTATCATTATAGAATTATAATTATGTCAAATATATAACATATTTTTATTAATACTTACCATAATACATTCCTTCTAAATAATGAATGATTTATGTCACTTTAAGAGGTTGTTGTCTTCTATTAACCTGAACAATGTTACCGAATTACCACAAAATGGAATTGAGTACATTTTGCGTTATATATTTATTTAATATTTATAATAACATCACATATATTATATATATTATATATAAATTATATATATTTTCATTATTCTCATCCATGTATGTTTTTAATGGAAAAATTAATGACAATGGTTTGCGATGTGGTAGTCCTCCTTAAGAAAGAATGATGATTTAATAACCAATTTTAAGAAAGTGTGTAAGTATTTAGGGCATAAAATTAACATAAAAACATTTAAATATATGTTATATATTTGGTTTATTTTATATTCATTATAAAATAACAATGTAATGGTGTGGAATAGAAAATACAACAAAAAATGCTCATTGATGAATGTTACATATTCTCCGTGTTTCCTACAATTTTTTACTAGTGTCTAAGATTGTAGTAATTTTTTACACAATAATGTTTATAATGTTATTTTATAGAAGTTGTAATGTTATTTGAGAATATAGTTTCCATGAAAAATAGCTTCATATTTATGAATATTTAGGTAGAGTGGATTTCCTTTATCAGTTGAGGAAATGTGGAATTCTTTTTAATACTCATATGTGTTCGCTATTGGGGGACTATCTTACATTATGTGGTAAAAATATGATTATTAATATTTTTAGGGATTATATGGTTTATTAAATCCTCCACCCAGAAAATATACAAATGTTATAAAATTTTCATTCCTTAACTTCTAATAATCACTATTGTTGCCATTTTGGTTTTTTATAATGGTGATATGTTTTCTAACCATGATAAATTATCATGGTTAGAAAACATAGAGATAATTATTATGTAATTTGGACCCATGGATTATTAATATGGTATCTAATTTATAAACAACCAAATCTATGGGTTTTTTAAAAAATAAATATAATTGCATGTAACATGGAATAACATTGTTTTAATCTTAACCACACTAAGTGTGTTTTTACAATTTAATGGTCATTATAGAAATTATAATAAAAAATCTGTACATTAATGGACCATAGATGGTATTTATTATTATTTAACAAATAACTTTGTAGAGTATGGGTTTATTTGTAATTTTATATCTTTTTTTCTAAAATCAATTATAATAAAATACCATTATTGTTTATTTTGACGTTATTCATTTAATTACAATTTCAAAAAATATCAATTGAATGATGGAATTAAAAAATATTATTTTCAAACACTTATGTCATGTTATATTATTTTAAAAAAAAAATTTAACATATTATTTCTTTCAATTTACCTCACTATTAATATTTTTAGTATTATTATTTTTTTTATTGTTAACAAAAGCGTTACTATATCATAATTTTAGTGCATTTGGACTTATTATTTCATCTAAAGAAAATAAAACATATAATCGTGATAAAGATATTTCATATTTAAAAATGATATGTATAATATATCATACACTGTTTTCATTCTTATCTCAAGGATTTATATATATTAAAAGTAAAATGATATTTTTTTGTCTTTTTATTTACTTAACTTCTTATATGGGTTATATTTAGAGCCATATGAGAACTTATTTCCATATTTCATAGATGTTTATGTATAAGATAAATTTAAAATTTTTCATTAAATTATGATAATATTTGATTTCATGTTCCCTCTTGTCATTATATTTTAACACCCTCAAAAACACCACATTTTTACATTAACATAAAAAGTTAATTTTTACTTCTTTAATTATTTATATTAGTCAAAATATAAGTTGAACATATTATAATTTTTTTTATTACCATAATGCAATACAATTTTTCAAATTAAAATCAAATATTATGGAAAAACTAATTTGAAATTATTTATATTGACACGACATGGTAGTGAAGTTTTTATCAAGAATTAAAAAATACTACAACGATTTTATATAAACTTTCAATATTAAATTTATTACGAGGAAAGAAATTTTATAAATATATTTATTATAAGAATAATTTTACTTTTAAAAAATAATAGAATTTATTTTTTATTCAAAAATTAATTAATTGAAATGGTTTTCTTCAATTAGAATTCATTTTTTTCAATTAATCAAAAAATGAAACTATTTAGATGATACAAAAAACACTCCCTAATATTATTTTAATAATAACAGTTCATATATTATGATTACTTTTTAAATAATTTTTTTAAACGTGTAAAAAATTATCATAATGTCCCCATAAAAAGGTAAAAAATATTTTCTTGAAAAATATTGTTTTTATGTGTCAAAATTGATTTCGTATAATTCCATTAATATAAAAATTAAGATAAATGTTAGAAATTCTAAATAACATATAATATATGGATATTATTAATAAAATCACTATTTTTTGGTCTTATTTATTGAGGTAAAACATGCTTGTGCCCAAAAAAATAGTTTTTTAGAAAAATATCTTCATTATTTTCAAATAAATCTTATTTTAAATTATTATTAGTTATACACAAATGTATTAATATTAGATAGATATTTATACTATGATTATATACATTTAATTAATATAATTCATACTTGGTATTCCATGGTAATGTGATGACTATAAAAATAATATTTACATTAAATTGAGGGTTTCATTAAAATTTCACGTTGTGTGTAATGAAGTATAAACTCTATATTACTTTTATTGAGCGGAAAAATAAGTATTTTGTGCCACGAAATATATTAAAAATATGAATTTTTTTATAAAAAGATTCAAAAAATCACACGGTGTTATATTTTATCCCATATTAAAATATATTTATCACAATAAATTTTTTCTTCTCATAAAAGGATTCATATTTAAAAAATAATTCATAAAAGTGAATATCATTAACATGATTAATAAAATAATATTTTAAAAGGAAATTTTGGAAATACAATGGCTTACCTACATAACTCATAATAATATCTCTACATTGGAGAACAGAGGTGATAACTTAAGATTTGGACATGGATGCAAAACATAAATAATTTTAGAGTGATAGAGACAACTGATCACAAGATTGTGTGTGGTCTAGATAATGTCAACAACAATAAAACCATAAACCACTATGGTGTTAAATAAGATCATTGATACCATAAAAGGTATGATAATTGGAAAAAAGTTCCATGATCAATTTCTTAATTCATGGGAATTCAATTCCAATTTATAATGAGAAAATATATAAATTTACATGATTCATATCTATTTCATAAGTAAAATTACATATTTGATTATAGATTTATCAAAATACACTTCATCTCCTAATAAATATAAATTAAATTCTTTATTCACAAAGGATTAATAAATCATATGTTATGTCACTAGAATGATAACTCATATCATCTATCATTATTTATCATCACAACATATAAAAAGTATCATTGGTTATCTAATATGAATATGTCTTAATATGGATAGGTAATACATTAATTATTATAAAACATCAAAAGTTCAACTGAAACCATTCGATAAATGCTTAACCATATAACCCTTTAAAACCATGATATTTATAACTAAGGCCACACAATTTCACAAAATCAGATTATCATTAACCCTTCATAAATAATTTGATAGCTTTTTATTATGTTATACCAACCATGTGAATACCACTATCAGGTTTTTTTATTAAAACATAGTAACAACTATAATTTAAAAAAGCCATATTAAAATTAAATATGTTTCTTCATTCCTTACCTAAAAAATAGATTATTAAATGTAATACTTTACTCCAAAAAAATTTAAACATCGTCAATGGTAACTTACACCGCTTTATCCACAGATCATGTATCATTTCTAGGGACATAAACATTATCCATTTCACATTTTCAATAACTATAATCTATCAATCAAAAATAATACAAATTTTCTTATCCTAAGGAACATTATAAGGGTTATATTACCGAATTCATAAATTCTTTCCCAACCAATAAATTCCATATTGAATACATCAATATCATTCAACATATAATTTCATTTTCTTAATGAGAAACACATCTTAAACAATAATTATATATTTCATGATTCATAAAAATTTAATTCTGGTATATAAATATTTTATTACATCCAAATAATTCTCAAACCATTAAATATAATTCCTCATCTAATTCCTTATTACCTCTATACATTCATATATCATATGTAGTTTTCTTATTATCAAAAACATAAAAAGTACATAGATAACTATTCAAATTTTCATTACTGAATTTCCCCATAGGAAATCAATTTTTTTAATCCACATACATTCAATATTTAATTCACTCAATGGTAAATTATATCATTGGTAAACAAATAATACCATCCATTTAGTTTTGTGAACATATCATTTTCCATTTTTAGTTACTTTCTTTATGTCCATCTTTTCCATAGTAAATATACCTTCTTATTCCTCTGATACATTCACTTTCATACTTCTGTACACATTCTCAACATCTATGAAATTGAATATTCATTCATTAATGGTAATAATTCCATGAACCCTTTGTGTAGTATTAACATCTCTTCTTTGGTGAGTCTAATAGTTGGTTCGGGAATATATTGTTAATAATGATTACTGAAAATATATTATCCATAATAAAAAATTGATTCACTCTAGTCATTCTACCATTTGAAACATTATCATATAATTTTTAAGTATTATTCAAGGTTGCCCAAGTTCAATCGTGTTGACACCATTAACTATGACCATAAAGAATATTGTGTTCAATGAAAATCACATAGTATAAAATTTTGATAGATCAACATATAATTTTAGTATTCATATTGGGATATATTTATAGGAAACCTATATCTCTATCATTTAACAAAATTACGAGAAACCTTCATATATTATGAATTATCCTTAGAAATTTACTACCAGATATCACTAAGAATATATCATCCTAGTTTAAAATTTTTAAATATGCATTTTATTTTCATCCAACTATAATTAATTTAGATTCTCATATATGTAAATTACATCAATTTTATGAATATTAATTTTTTAAACAAAACACAGGCTTGTGGACTATAATATTGTTGTACCATTGGAAACATAGAAACAAAAACACTTTGAAATAAGTGACCCACATAATCTCCCAATGAATTTATTAAAACTAGAACCCTTTGTAGACATATAATATATAACACACATATTTATAACTTAGGAAAAAGAAACAGATGAAAAGATGTGATCATTTTCTCGGTATGTTTAAACAAGGGAGATAGATATGCATAATATGATTATAATGTTACGAGAACATTATCATAGCATTTCAAATTTATACACTACGCATCAAATATCATAATCATGAGTCATATAATAATTATTGCTAGATTATAGGAGATGAAGAATAATGTAAACTATAAACATAGGCCACCAGATCACAAAATCAGCATATGACATTAAATTTGTAGCATAAAAATAAGAATATAAAATTAGGTTCATATTATTCAAGGCTCGCTGGAAAGACCATTATAGTAGACAATTAACTTTACTAAACTGGGTTCACTCCATATTCCATCCCTTTCTTAATGAACCTTGTTCGCTATCATTATATCCCTATGTAACTGAACTATGTTCACTCCCATTATAGTAAAATCCAAATGAATAAATTTCACTCCCATTTGGGTCATGTTTATCTCAGTAGAAATAAATCATTACCTAATTTTTTGGTGGGAGATATATGTCCAACTTGACACATAATTAAATTATACATATTTGTGACTCAATATCACCCAAATTAATCATATCATAACCCATTAAATAAAATGGGTATCATAAACATTCCATAATATCATAACATATGGAAAATATAGAGGTTTCTTAATCATTTAATCATAAAAAACCCATGAAAAAACATCTTTCATTCATTATTCCCCACGTTGTAAAATCACGATGAGAAATAGGTTTAATAAACAACTACTCATTATAATCGTAATTTATTTATAGAAATAATAATATTACAATTCATTGATTTTATCACCATTAATCATATTTATTTTCATAATTTGAAATCACATATTGAAATAGATTTCCATCAATCATTTGATATAATTATTGAGGAAAATATCTTTTCTACTTTGAAAATTATTTAAAAATACACAAAACATATTCCAAATCATTTACCATTGAAATTTTTTATTTGAAATCTAAAAAATACAAGATATTAGGGAGATTTTATTATTTGAAATGAGTTTTATAAAGAAATAATTTATGATTTAAATAATTTGTTGTTCATGATAGTGGTAATTAATATTCATGCAATGGATTCTATACGAAATTACATATACGATAATCAAGATTCTTCTTTTAAAATGACAAGATGATTACTTTAATTTTCTAAAAAAAACAACCTATGTAAAAATGATATTTGAATATAATAAAATAGTATTAAAATGTTTTTTAAAATATTTTTGGAATACATGGTTCTATAAGAAAACTTATTTTCGACGAAAGAGTGAAATAAAGGTAGATTTTAAATAATAAAATATTCTAAACAATTTTATATTATATAGTGATGAATAATAGTAAAGTTAAATCAATATATAATTAAAAAATAGTGAATAAAAAAGTCAATAGAATTACTGAAAGATAGATTAAGAATTTCAATCATTGAATTGTTAATAATAAATAAAACCGATAGTTGAGGAGATTGTAACATATAATCACCACCACATTGATAACATGAAATATTAATCTCTATAATGGAATAATTAAAATTAAAATCAAAATATAATGAGGAAAAATAAATTCATGATATAATATGTACCAAAAAATCATATACACCTCTTGAAAGAATATATGTTCCCAGCATAATGTATGTCTAAAGAAAGGAAATTTGAGAAAAAAAATATCTTAAATTATGTCTTAAAATATTTAATACTCATTGAATCGTATTGTGTAATAAATATAATATTTTTATAAATTTAATAATTATCCATATTGATATATATCATACCATATAGATTTTTTATGAACTTTTATTACCATTTTATTAACAATTCGATGTCAAAGTTATGTTAAAGGTAATGGCCAATTTTTCTGTATATGTGATAATATTTATTTTTTGTTCTCTCAATTCGATTAAAATAGCATCACCTTGATAATTTAAACCATTATATAAATATTATATATAATTATTATATTGTAATTTATAATAATCTAAAAAAATTATTAATAAAAAATGACATACAGTTTTTATGGAGACGGTTTATCACACGTTTGCCATAATTTTATTTCACTTTTTTATATTATTAAAGGAAATAATTTTATTGATAAATTATAATTAATTTTTTTGTAAGATTTGTCACATATTTTTCATAATCTAATCTATAATAAATTTGATGTAATGAATGAAAAAATCACATTTATTCATGAGGAATTATTATATCGTACACATGAACGAAAATACCATATTCCCACAAAAGGGATATAATTATGGTATGTGTGATATTTTAATTACAGAAGAATAAGAACATGATTTCAGTAATATATATCATATATAAACCATAAATAATACTTTATTACAAAAAATGAATTGTGGAAATGGAATCATGAATGGCATCTTTCTATGAGTCGGTATTCCTCTGTACATAAGGATAATAATTTTGTAACTCATTTGATCGATGTTTGTGGGGTTTTAGGTAGTACAATTAACATAAAATTTATAATTATATAGAAGATACTGATGTAATTATATAATCCTAGTATAATAAAAACTGAAAGGAAAATAAAATAAAAACCCTCACTGAAGAACATTACCTCTTCTTCAGGTATCCTCTTTAGGATTGCATGAAATATTTTTTTTATCCCAAATAAGGATTTAATTTTGAGAGGATAAAATTTTGAAATTTATTTTGAAATATCAAGATCAATAAAATAGGATTTGTAGGCGTCAATAAGTGTGAAGTGTGAGCACCAATTTATAGTTGAGGAATGTCAATCTTGTAAATATGAAAAAGTATTCACTATTGTGAGGTTAATCATTCATAATGTGGCTCCAAATATTATAAATAATGGTTATAATGGAATATATTGTCAGGAAAAACATCAATCAAACAATGAAACTTGTTTTTTAATCATTTATTTTCATAACTTCTTTGTATCCCTATTTTTAAAATTTTACTTTTTTACTGAGGAAACTAGTTTTCTTACCTTGATAGTTTATCCATTAAGACTAAATTAGAGAGATAACTATTAGTTAATATAGAAAAATATATTTTAAATATGATTTATAATTTATCAAATATAAATATTATGTTTTTTTGTAATTAAATTTATCATAAAACATGTGATGTGATAAACACTAACAGAACCTTAACCATGCTACCTGAGGTTTTTATTTTTCAACGGTCAATATAGTCATTATAATAGAAAAATCAGTCTTGATTGACCATAATTGATACTTAATTTTATCTAAAAAATTACATGGAATAAGGTATCCTTTTATCATGTTTAAATCATTTAACTAAATTTCATTTTTTATAAAATTATTTTAATGACCTTTTTAACTTTATTTTTATAATTTTGATTTAAAAAAACATGATTTAATTAAAATAGATTATTTTAGAATCTCTTTGTAATGATATATTCACATAAATCATTAATTTTATAGTATAATTATTTTACTTTTCTTATCATTTGGAAAATAAAAAAATTTATTTTATTTTATTACTAATAAAATAATTACATTGCTGGCATTTCAAAAGCATTTAAATACTTATTTATTTAAAAAATTATAAAATTAATTATCATCATAAAAAAGTTATTTATATTTCCAATATATATATATATATGAAAACATGTGTTTTTTTCTATCCTATGTCATTATATATATTAAAATTTTAAAACTATCATTTCATTATTTTTAATACATAGTTTATTATAAGGGTCATATTCAAAGGAATGTGTAAATTATTTAGGATATTACCAATTCAATTATGTATAATTAAAATTAAATTAATATAGTATTTAATTTCAATTTGCAATCATATTATTCTAGATTAACCACCGTGTACATAGGTTTTTACATTAACCAAGATAATTAATTTTTTATTCATTCCCTACAGATTTTGGTAAAATAATTAATTTCAAATTTTTTGATATAAAAATTTATGATGATTCCAAATTTTAAATCCATTTTTTCCAATTTAATTCACATAAGTAGAAATAATCAATTTAAAATTAATTCTAAATACATGATTATAAAGTGGGTTTTTATATAAAAAATTTTCAAAGATTGAAATTTTTTTTTATCCAATATAAATATTAAAATTATTTCAATTTCTTAAACTGAAATAATATATTTATAATTGAACTAATTATAATTTTAATACAATTTAAAATATTTTTTACATTTTTAAAAAATTAAATGAAAATGAATTTTTGAAATAAAGTTCATTATTTTTCTTTAGACATCAAAAAATGAAACATTTGAATAAATACCCAAAACATCTCCCAATAATAATTTTTATATAATGATATAAAAAAATTAATTTTATTTTGAAAAATGAATTTAATAAGTTTAAAATATTATTTTTAAAATAATTTCATCATAAAATAAGTGAAAAACTTCTTTTTTGATAAATACTACTTTGAAATTTATAATAATATTTATTAGAATTCATTCTCTAGACAATAGAAAATATATTTTTTATATATTTGAAAAATTATATAATATATTAATTTCCTTAATAAAATTTAGAAAAATTGTTTTTTTAATTTATTGAGGTAAAATGTGTTTTTTTATAAAAAATATTTTTTCAGAAAAATAATTCATCTTATATAAATGTGTAAAACATATTTTAATATTTTTTTAATTCTTACTCATACTATTATTCAAACATGTTGGCAATAACAATCAAAATAATATTCTAATTGTATAAAATGTTATATATAAACTAAGTGTTGCATATAACTCCATCTAAACTCAATGTTACATTTATCAATATCCAAAATCAGTGTTTTGTTTCATAGAAAATAAGGAAAAAAATAAAATTTATGTCAAATATTTTTAAAACATATCATGGTGTCACACAAGACAAGTTTGTAAATTTTTGGTTAAGTTTTGAGTATCCATATAAAACCCCAAAACACAATATTTTTCACACTTAGAACCATAATATCATGAATAGTGTCATTCCATTATTGAAAAATAATTGATGTTCACTAGAGATCCCTTTTCATTAATTATAAAAGGGGGAAACTACCACCCTCTCAAATTTAGACAAACTATTCTAACAATCCTTAATACACAGCCTAATTTTCCTCATATAGAAATCCATGGAATGTACTATTGTCCATGGTAATATAATTTTAGACTGAGCCCTATATTTCTAAGAATATTATCAATTGAAGGATTATGTTCCTAGAGTAGTAATTAAATAATATTTAAAAAAAGTTTTTTTATCTTTCCCCTATAAAATTATCCTAAGTAGGGTTTTATAAATTCATTATTATAATTATTATAATGTCTTGGGTTTTCCATGTATTCTTTTTGGTACTATAAGTTTTATTTTAAATACCAGGTGTTCATATGGTGTGTGACAGAAAGTCTTCATGTGCACGTAATAAATTTTTTTAATATATTAAATATATTAAATATTATGTGTATACAATAATTCAAAAAAATATATATATAAAATATAAACTACTGCCTATATAAAAAATAAAAGGGAAAATGGATTTTAAATGGTGGGTTTTATCCTAATTATAACAAAACATTAGTTGGTTTATGTCATTTTGGAAAAATTACACGTTAGCGCATAAATGACTAAAATATTTAAATAAAATTGTTTTTTTCGATTTGTTTGACACAACATCAATTTTTTCCTTAAAATTACAATTATGAAGAAATCATATCGATGTCCCCATAACCATGGAGATGCAAGAAGACACATTGAGAGAGATCACATGAGATAAATCTCTAATGATCTCTCCCTAAGTTTCATTTAACATCTCCATTGTTATGGGGACATCGCTATGATTTCTTCATAATAGTAATTTTAAGGAAACAATTGTTCATTCATCAACCAAATCGAAAAAAACATTTTTATTTAATTATTTTAGTCATTTAGGCACTAGTATGAAATTTTCCATAAATGACAAAAACTAACTAATATTATGTTATAATTAGGTTAAAACCCACCATTCAAAATCCATTTTCCCTTTTATTTTATATATAAGAACTAGTTTATACTTTATACTCATTATTTTGAAATATTTTATACAAATAATATTTAATATATTTAAGATATTAAAAAAATTTATTACGTGCACTCCAAGACATTCCATCACACACCGTATCAACACAAGGTATTCAAAATAAAACATATAGTACCAAATCTAATAAATGGAAAACCTAAGGCATCACAATAATTATAATAATGAATTTATAAAACCCTACATAGGATAATTTTTTAGGGGAAAGATAAAATTTTTTTTAAATATTATGTAATTATTACTCTGAGAACTTAATCCTTCAATTGATCATATTCTTAGAAATATAGGGCTCAGTCTAAAATTATATTACCATGGACAATAGTAAATTACATGTATTTTTACATGAGGAAAATTGGGTTGTGGATTAAGGATTGTTATAATAATATGTCTAAATTTGAGAGAGTGGTAGTTTCCCCCTTTTATAATTAAAGAAAATGGATCTCTAGTGAACATCAAATATTTTTCAATAATGGAACGACACTATTCATGATATTATGGTTCAAATTTTGAAAAATATTGTATTTTGGGGTTTTATATGGATACTCAAAACTTAACCAAAAAATTACACACTTGTCTTGTGAGACACCATGATATGGTTAGAAAATATTTGACAAAAATTTGATGTTTTCCTTATTTTCTGTGAAAAAAACACTGATTTTGTATATTGATAAATGTAACATTGAGTTTAGATGGATTTATACACAACACATAGTTTATACAAAACATTCTATGAAATTTGAATATTATTTTTATTGTTATAACCAACATGTTGGAATAACAGTATGAGTACAATTAAAAAATTATTAAAATATGTTTTACACAATTTTATAAGATGAATTATTTTTTATCTGATTAATTTGAAATGAAAATTGGAACAATTTGAAAATAATGAAATTATTTTTCTAAAAAAATATTTTTTTATGAAAAACACATTTTACCTCAATATATTAAAAAAAATTCTGATTTGTATTAAGGAAATTCTTATATTATATAATTTTTCAAAAATATAAAAAATATATTTTCTATTGTCTAGAAAACTAATTCTAATAAATATTATTTTAAATTTCAAAGTAGTATTTAACAAAAAAAGCTATTTTTCACATATTTTATGATGAAATTATTATAAAAATAATATTTTACACTTTTATAAAATTCATTTTTCAAAATAAAATTAATTTTTTATATATTTATATAAAAATTATTATTGGGAGATATTTTGGGTATTTATTGAAATGTTTCGTTTTTTGATGTCTAAAGAAAAATAATGAACCTTATTTCAAACATGCATTTCATTTAATTTTTTATAAATGTAAATAATATTTTAAATTGACTTATAATTTTAATTAGTTCAATTATAATTATATTATTTCAATTTAAGACTTTGAAAACAATTTTATTTTTAAAGTGGATATAATTTTTTTTCAACTTTTGATAAATTTTTATATAAAAACCCGTATTATAATCATGTATTTAGTATTAATTTTAAATTGATTTATTCTACTTATGTGAATTAAATTAGAAGAAATAGATTTAACATTTGGAATCATCATAAATTTCTATATTAATAATTTGAAATTAATTATTTTACCAAAATCTGTTGTGAATGAATAAAAAATTACTTATCTTATTTAATGTAAAATACATTCTACACTGTGGTTAATCTAGAATAATAGGAGTGGAAATGAACTGAAATACTATATTAATTTAATTTTAATTATACATCATTTAATTGGTAATATCCAAAATATTTTAAACATACCTTTTAATATTACCCATATAATAAATTATGTATTGAAAACAAAGGAAAAGATAGTTTTCATCTTTTAATATATATATATAATGCCTTAGGATAAGGAAAAAACACATCTTTACATATATATATATTGGAAATATAAAAAACATCTTTATGATGATAATTAATTTTAAAATTTTTTAGATAAATACTTACATTAAATCTTTTTGAAATGCCATCACTGTAATTATTTTGTTAGTAATAAAATAAAATAAATTTTATTATTTTCTAAATATTATGAAAAGTAAGATAATTATTCTATAAAATTAATGATTTATGTGAATATATCATGACAAAGAGATTCGAAAATAATCTATTTTAATTAAATCATGTTTTTTTTAATTGAAATTTAAAGAATAAGGTTAAAAAGGTCATTAAAATAATTTTATAAAAAATGAAATATTATTAAATGTTTTAAACATGATAAAAATAATATCTTATTACATTTATTTTTTAAATATAATTAAGTATCATTTATGGTAAATGAAGACCCATTTTTATATTATAATAACTATATTGATCATTAAAGAATAAAAAACTTAGTTAGCATGGTTAAGGTTATGTTAGTGTTATTCACCTCACATGTTTTATGATAAAATTAATTACAAACTAACATAATATTTATATTTGATAAATTATAAATTATATTTAAATTATATTTTTCTATATTAGCTAATAATTATCTCTTTAATTTAGTCTTAATGGATAAACTATCAAGGTTAGAAAACTAGTTTCCTTAGTAAAAAATTAAAATTGTAAAAATACAGATACGAAGAAGTTATGAAATTAAATGATTAAAAACATGTTTCATTGTTTGATTGATGTTTTTCATGACAATATATTCCATTATAACCTTTATTTATCATATTTGGAGCCACATTATGTATGATTAACCTCCCAAGAGTGAATAATTTTTCATATTTACAATATTGAAAGTCCTCAACTATAAATTAGAGCTCACACATCACACTTATTGATGCCTATAAATCCTATTTGATTGATCATGTTATTTCAAAATAACATTCGAAATTTTATCCTCTCATAATTAAATACTTATTTGGGATAAAAAAAATATTTCATGGAATCCTAAGGAGGATACCGGAAGAAGAGGTAAAGTCCTTCAATGAGGGTTTTTATTTAATTTTCCTTTCATTTATTTTTATACCAATATTATATAATTACATCAGTATCTTATAAATAATTATATTTTTAATGTTAATTGTACTATCTAAAACCCCACAAACATCGATCAAATGAGTTAAAAAATTAATATCCTTCTGTATGGAGGAATACCGCCTCATAGACTGATGCCATTCATGATTCCATTACCAAAATTCATTTTTTGGAATAAAAGATTATTTATGGTTTATATATGATATATATTACTTAAATGAAGTTATTATTCTTCTGTAATTAAAATATCACACATACCATAATTCTATCCCTTTTGTGGGAATATGGTATTATCGTTCATGTGTACGATATAATACATCCTCATGAATCAATGTGAGTTGTTCACTCATGACATCAAATTTATTGAGGATTAGATTAAGAAAAATGTGTGATAAATTTCAAAAAAACTTAATTATAATTTTTAAAAAAATATTTCTTTTAATAATATAAAAAATTGAAAAACAATTCCACCAAACGTATGATATACCATCTCCATGAACATTGTATGTAATTTTATATTAATAATTTTTTTAGATTATTACAAATTAAAATATACTAATTATATATGATATTTATATGATGGTTTAAATTATCAAGGTGATGATATTTTGATCGAATTAATAGAACAAAAAATAAATATCATCACATATAAAGAAAAATTGGTCATTACCTTTAACATAACTTTGACATGGAACTGTTAATAAAATGGTAACAAAAGATCATAAGAAAATAATATATGGAATGATATATATCAATATGGATAATTATTAAATATATAATAATATTATATTTATTATAAAATATGTTTCAATGAGTATTAACTATTTTAATACATAATTTAAGAGATTTTTTCCCAAATTGCCTTCCTTTAGACATAAATTATGCTGTGAACATATATTATTTCAAGTTTTGTATATGAATTTTTGGTATATATTATATCGTGAATTTATTTATACTGGTTATATTTTGAGTTTACTTTTAGTTATTCCATTATAGAGATTAGTATTTCATGTTACCAATGTGGTAGTGATTATATGTTACAATCTCCTCATCTATCGATATTGTTTATTATTAACTCTCCAATGATTGAAATTCATAATCTAACATTCAGTAATTCTTTTGAATTTTTTCTCCACTATTTTTAAATTATATATTGATTAAACTTTACTATTATTCCTCACTATATAATATAAAAATTTTAGAATAATTTATTGATTAAAATATACCTTTATTTCACTCTTTCTTCTAAAACATGTTTTCTTCTAGAACCATGTATTCCAAAAAAAATAAAAAACATTTTATTATTATTTTTCCATATTCAAATATCATTTTTACTTGGGTTTGATTTTTTTAAAAAAAATTAAAGGAATCATCATGTCATTTTCTAAGAAGTATCCTGATTTTCTTATATGAAAATTTGTATAGAATGCATTGCAAGAATATTAATTACCACTATCATGAACAACAAATTATTTAAATCATAAATTATTTCATTATAAAACTCATTTCAAATAATAAAATCTCCATAATATCTTGGATTTTTTTAGATTTCAAATAAAAAATTTCAAGGGTAAAAGATTTTGAATATGTTTTATGTATTTTTAAATAATATTCAAAGTAGAAAGGATAGGTTCCTTAATAATTATTTTAAAAGATTTATTTAAATCCATTTCAATATGTGATTTCATATAATGATATAAAATATGATTAATGGTGATAAAATCAATGCATTGTAATATTATTGTTTCTACAACTGGATTACGATTATAATAAGTATTTGTTTATCAAACCTATTTCTCATCGAGATTTTACAAAATGATGAATAATGAATGAAAAATGTTTTTTCATGGGATTTTTTTGATTAAATGATTAAGAAACCTCTATATATTCCACATGTTATGATTTTATTGAATTTTTATGATACCCTTTTTATTTAATGGGTTATGATATGATTAATTTGAGTGATCTTGTGTCACACATATATATAATTTATTTATGTGTCATGTGGGACATATATCTCCGACCAATAAATTATGTAATGATATATTTTTAATGAGATAAACATGACTCGAATGGGAGTGATATTTATTCATTTAGATTGTACTAGAATGGGAGTGAACATAGTTCAGTTGCACAGGGGAATAATGATAGTGAACAAGGTTCATTAAGATAGGGATGGAATAGTGAGTGAATGCAGTTTAGTAAAGTCAATAGTCTGTTGTAACGGTCTTGGCAGTTAGCCTTGAATAATATGAATCTAATTTTATATTCTTATTTTTATTGGAACAATTTAATTTCATATGATGATTTTGTGATGTTATGTCCTATGTTCATTGATTACCTTATTATTCATCTCTTATAATCAACCAAAATATATTATATGACTCATGATTATGATATTTGATATGTAGTGTATACATTTTAAATTCTATGATAATGTTCTCATAACATTATAATCTTATTATGCATATCTTTATACCTTGTTTAAACATTCCGAGAATATGATCACATTTTTTCATCTATTTCTTTTTCCTAGGTTATAAATATGTGTGTTATATATTATATGTCTACAAAGGGTTCTAGTTTTAATGAATGTATTGGGAGATGATGTAGGTCAATTATTTCAAAGTGTTTTTGTTTCTATGTTTCCAATGGTACAAAAATATTATAGTCCACAAGCCTATGTTTTGTTAAAATATTTAATATTCATAAACATGATGTAATTTACATATATTAGAATCCTAATTCATTATATTTGGATGAAAATAAATAGTCTATTTAGAAATTTGAAACTAGGATGATATATTCTTGGTCATATCCCGTATTAAATTTCTAAGAATAATTATAATGAAAATTCAAACTATATGAAGGTTTCTTGTAATTTTGTTAAAATATTGAGCGATAGGTTTCCTATACATATATCCCAATATGAATACTAAAATTCTTTGTTGATCTTTCAAAATTTTACCTTGGGGTAACACCCCAAAACACCAAATTGATCGATAACCGTTCATATACGGGTGCATGATAAGGGTCCTCACTACACATCCAGTTTGACACTCCTATGGGATATGCTTTGGAAATTTTCAAAAATTTATGAAACATGTTGATGGAATTAAAAATATGATGCAAATTAATATCCTATGCTAATCCAAATGTGTCATATATTTAAAAGAAATTGACTTGATAGAGAACTATTTAATGTTTTTTTTCACTATGTGATTTTCATTATAATTTTCATTGAACATAATATGATTTATGGTCATAGTTAAGGGTGTCAACATGAATGAACTTTGGTAACATTGAATAATACTAAAAATTATATGATTATATTTTTAATGGTATAATGAATAGAGTGAATCAATTTTTTATTTTGGATAATCTATTTTCATAAATCATTATTAACAATATATACCCAAACCCACTATTAGACTCAAAAAATGAAGAGATGTTAATACTACCCAATGTGTTCATGGAATTATTTCCATTAAAGAATTAATATTAAATTTCCTAAATGTTGAGAATGTGTTAAGAGGTAAGAAATTAAATATATCAGAGGAATGAAAAGATGTTTTTACTATGGAAAAGATGGAAATAAAGAAAGTAACTAAAATGGAAAATGAAAAGTTCACACAAATAAATGGATGGTATATATATATATATGTAAACATGAGTTTTTCCCTATCCTAAGGCATTATATATATTAAAATTTGAAAACAATATTTTCTTTTTTTTTCAGTACATAATTTATTATATGGGTCATATTCAAAGGAATGTGTAAATTATTTTGGATATTACCAATTCAATGATGTATAATTAAAATTAAATTAATATAGTATTTTAGTTCATTTCCACTCATATTATTTTATATTAACCACCTTGTAGATAAGTTTCCACATTAACTAAGATAATTAATTTTTTATTAATTCACTACAAATTTTGGTAAAATAATTAATTTCAAATTATTAGATATAAATATTTCTGATGATTCCAAATGTTAGATCCATTTTACCCAATTTAATTCTCATAAGTATAAATAATTAATTCAAAATTAATAGTAATTACAGGATTATAAAGCAGGTTTTTATATAAAAATTTATCAAAAGTTGAAAAATTTTATATCTAATTTAAATATTAAATTGATTTCAATATCTTAAATTGAAATAATATACATATAATTTAACTAATTAAAATTGTAAGCCAATTGAAAATATTTTCTACAATTGTAAAAAATTAAATGAAAATTAATTTTTGAAATAAAGTTCTTTATTTTTCTTTAGACATCAAAATACGAAACATTTCAATATATACCCAAAAAATCTCCCAATAATAATTTTTATATAAATATATATAAAAATAATTTTATTTTGAAAAACTAATTTTATAAAAGTGTAAAATATTATTATTAATATAATTTCATCATAAAATAGGAGAAAAATGCTTTTTTGTTAAATACTACTTTGAAATTTAAAATAATATTTATTAGAATTTGTTTTCTTGACAACAGAAAATATATTTTTTATATATTTCAAAAATTATCTAATATATTAATTTCCTTAATATAATTCAGAAAAAAAAATTATTTGTTGAGTTAAAATGTGTTTTTTCATAAATTGTTTTTTTCAGAAAAATAATTTCATTATTTTAAAATTGTTCCAATTTTCATTTCAAATTAATCAGATAAATGATAATTCATTTTATATAAAATTTGTAAAACATATTTTAATATTTTTTTAATCTTACCCATACTATTATTCCAACATGTTGGTTATAACCATTGAAATAATATTATAATTGTATAGAATATTTTTTATAAACTATGTGTTTTCTATAACTCCATCTAAACATAATGTTACATTTATCAATATCCAAAATCAGTTTTTTGTTGCATATAAAATAAGGAAAACATCAAATTTATGTCAAATATTTTCAAAACATATCATGGTGTCACACATGTCAAGTGTGTAAATTTTTGGTTAAGTTTTGGGTATCCATATAAAACCCCAAAATATAATATTTTTCACATTTGGAACCATAATATCATGAATTGTTTCCTTCCATTATTGAAAAATAATTGATGTTCACTGGAGATCCCTTTTCTTTAATTATAAAAGGAGAAAACTACCACCCTCTAAAATTTAGACAAACTATTCTAACAATCCTTAATCTAAAACCCAATTTTCCTCGTATATAAATCCATGGAATTTACTATTGTCCACGGTAATATAATTTTA
The DNA here is from genome assembly GCA_963277665.1 of Viscum album. Classification (NCBI taxonomy): domain Eukaryota; kingdom Viridiplantae; phylum Streptophyta; class Magnoliopsida; order Santalales; family Viscaceae; genus Viscum; species Viscum album. The sequence goes on along the minus strand of OY728140.1, from coordinate 2,099,295,824 downwards.
TACTATGCCCTATATTTTTAAAAATATGATCAATTGAAGGATTAAGTTCTCAGAGTAATAATTACATAATATTTTAATAAATCTTTTTTATCTTTCCCCTAAAAAATTATCCTATATAGGGGTTTATAAATTCATTATTATAATTATTGTAATGTCTTAGGTTTTAAATGTATTCTTTTTGGTAATATATGTTTTATTTTGAATACCAGGTGTTGATACGGTGTGTGATGGAAAGTCTTGGTGTGCACGTAATAAATGTTCTTAATATATTAAATATATGAAATATTATGTGTATAAAATATTTCAAAAAAATCAGTATAAAATCTAAAATAGTTCTTATATAAAAATAAAAGAGAAAATGGATATTTAATGGTGGGTTTTAACCTAATTATTATATAACATTTGTGGGTTTATGTAATTTTTGGAAAATTTCACACTAGAACATAAATGACTAAAATAATTAAATAAAATTGTTCTTTTTCGATTTGGTTGACGCAAAAACAATTGTTTCCTTCAAATTACTGTTATGAATAAATCATTGTGATGTCCCCATAACCATGGAGATGCAAGAGGACACTTAGAGAGAGATCATTAGAGATTTATCTCAAGTGATCTGTGGCAGAGTTTTGGATCAAAGATCGACACTACTCAAATTCGACAGATCATTCCAACGATCATAATATTTTCTTCTTCATCAGCGATCGAACTAAATTGAGAGAAATACTTTTTTATAAATTTTTATTCCATTTTATTGATTTCTATCACGAATGATGACTGATAAATGAAATGAATAATCTATGTTTTTATTTCCTTTTAGGATGGTTATGATTGCAAGGATTATTGGGAAAATTATCTTCCTGAATAATTTATTACATTCTCCATTATAATGAGAATGAATTCTTATTAACATGAACAAATATCAATGTTTGTTTGGAAAAAAAATTCTTCTTCTTCCCTCCCCTCATTCATCTTTTTTCTCATGCTTTCTCTACCCACAATTGTTTCGATAAAGGACACGAAAAATTTTAATGGAGTTCCTGTTTGATGATCCATCTACAGAGTTTGGACCTTCGAATGAGATGTTCTTTTTTAGATACTCTCAATGAGATTTTGGGAAATTCATAGGATGTACTATTTTATTTGAAGTGTAGGTTCACCCAGTACGCGTAGACTTTGGAAAAGAATGGGGTGATTCTTGCGATGAAAGTTAATACACTTACTCCTATGATGACTCAAGTAGAGGGAGCTCTTTATCCCTATTCTTAGTATGAAAAGGGTCTCTCCATGTCATGGGTGTGGGTTATTTTTCCTTTGAGTGGTTTTCTCCCTCATTGTTACTCCCTTGTAATATCATGGTGCGGGTTCTCAGAGGTGTTCATGAAGGATGTGTAGGTATTCCCCTATGGTACCAAGGAGCATGTCCTCAATCCTTGGATTAGGTACTCCCTTATTGGACTAGGGCATGTTTCCTACTTACCTAACTCTTATACGGTTGGTAATTCCCTACCGGGTATTGTGCGAGTCCTCTATGGTGGGAGTCGGTACTCCCCTTCCATTTCAGGGTATATGACCTCCATACATAGTGAAACAACAGAGTCGGTACTCCAATGTTGTGCTATAAAGTAGATCCTTTAGCCTAGAATTGGTACACCCATAATGTACTATGGTGCATGTCCCCCATATCAAACAAAGTAACAAAGTCAGTACTCCCCTATATTACTATGGTGCAGGTCCTCTAGTCACTGAGTGGTACTCCCTTATTAGGTAGGGCATGGGTTCTTGATATATGAAGTTGTACTCCATTTCCAATTCACAGTGTTGGTACATCATGAGTACTACTCCCATTTTGAAACCAGGGTGTATGTCCTCACTTATAGAGTCGTACTCCCTTTCCTACAAGTAGTGATGAGAGTGGGACCTCAATAAGAGTTAGAGCTCTATCGACTGTATGTCGTAGTTGGGAGGAGCATGCCCCTCCACATGATTTGAATGATACCTAGATAAGATCTACTTCTCCCTCGATGGAATGATCCACATGAAACTTATTATAGGATCAATTGAGGTATCACATGTTAGTCTGGAGTTGTGCTCCCTTAACCTTGTGTAGTGGTAATGGGAGGGCCTCTTCATGTTTCTTTCCACAGTCTTGTATGGGGCACAAGACTGTGATGACTAGAACTCCAGTGTTGTGCACTAAGGTTGGACTAAGTATAATGTTCCCCATTGAGATCATTTTCCAAGATGTACCATTAGGAATGTCCAGATTATATCTGATGTAGTGTATCTATTATACCGGTTCCACCAGGGATCGCATGCTCATGGAGTGTGCACTCCTAGTTTATGTGTTACACTTTGAGCCTTCTATGAGAAACCTAGTTCGAGGTATAATCTTGTACTTTATACTAATTTGTGGATGAAATGATAATATCTTGATAATCAAGGTATATGTATGGGTGTATACCTAGGAAGAGTTGAAGATTAATTTCTTTGTTGTTTTTCTCTTATGTTTTACCTCTGTGGTTTCGGGGTCCCCAATAGAGTATTGCTTTACTCACCTATGCATGAGAATTTCATGAACATGTTATATCTTTTGAAAATGACAGATGCATTCATAGTGCCTATAGAGGACCAGGGTCCAGTGGGGTTATGTGATATCAAACATACGAGATGTACTTCTATAGCTTCTGGCAGCTACAATTTCCCGACCCTTAAGGTAGTCTTCGAGGTAGATGAGTTTTAGGAACATGTTGTTTTACATTGGTCTCTTTTTCTTTTTGTGGTATTTTATTTTATCTATGGTTTTCACCTTGTACATTAATCTACGTTATACATTGGTTGTGTTATACATACTCTATTTGATGCCTAGTTTCCTTGGAATTCACTTTCTAGAAAATTTTTATAGGAGTTTTTTACGTGTGTACTGGTACTCAATTAAGTTCCTCCCACATGTTGAATAATTCTTCCGACTCTAGTCTCTAGCCCATTGTCTTTGGGAGGCGGGATTGTGGTAGTCACGACCTAGGCCCCGGGGGACGGGTCGTAACAAATTGGTACTAGAGGAGGTCGATTATGCCTCAAAGACTGGGGGATAATATTTTGGTTTTTGGAAACAATTTTAAGTCTTTTGAGATTGGATTTTAGGCATGGGGACCCATTTTTGGTGCATCAGCAGACATATCCATACACTAGGAATTTGGAAAACTTCATTCCTACTCAGTAAAAGGAAAAACTTGTTGCGGGGAAATAAAGGGCACATGCATCATGTAATACTGGTTCTTCTTTCAATGTCATTATAGATTAAGATCTATATATATACTATTTTAACCATGGATCATCTTTATTCATTTTAGGATGCCTCCACAATGATAGTCAGTTCGGATTCTAATATGTGAATGTAATGATGATCTTCCCCGTGAAGAGGCTTTTGTGCATGACACTGATTCAGAGGCATTACCTCCGGGTGGAACACCAGAGATGCCACCACCCGTTGATCAGTATTTTCTACATGCATTACCAGTAGAGAATTCATGCATTCTATGTCATCTACATGAGTTCTAGAGGTAGAGACCTCCTTGGTTCCGAGGAAAGATATATCCAAAGGTAGATGATGATGGTCTTGAGGTGGTTACAGGAGTATTTCACACAGTGAGGACACTGGCCAACCATATTGAAGTCTTTGATGCAATGCTTTTATAAGGGTCAATAGGGAAATAGTAGAGATTGGAGATCTAGACACAAAATGAGGTGACCCTCACCCAGAATGACATTGATCACCTCTCTCGGAGGAGTTCATTCTAGTGACATTATTATTTGTGTGTATGTAGAAGTTGTTGAACCTACGACAAAGTAGCATGATGGTAGCAGAGCAGTCAATTAAATCCATATATCTTGTTAGAGTAAGTTATTTTAGAAAGGAGTTATTCATATTGGTGGATGATGCAGTGGAGCTTGATTAGCAGTAGGTGGTGATCCGTACCAGGATCTAGGAGCTAGTGGGGGTGGGTGTGGATAACTTAATGAGGTCATTTATTATGACCAAGAATCCCTAAGAGAGAATTGAGGTATGATATTTGTATTCTATTTATGATTCCGTTTTAAAATATACATAAGTGATTGATGTTGTCTTCCTTCGTGAGTTTTATTTGAGACATCGAGGTTCTTCTTGGACCGTTGACATGGCCCTCACTCATAGAGACTCGTACTACATAAGATTTTTATGACACACTATTATTGATAGTGTGACCTAACACATAGTGGCAAGAGTTTCGGTTCTGATCAATTAGTCAGATCTTCAACCTATTAAGACGTCAATCATGGTGTGGAATTCTAGAATTCATACCAGGATTGACTATATTATGAAATGTATGGGGTGTGTTAGTGTAGTGAAAGCATGTTATTCTTTTAGGGAAAGTAATACTCAGGCAACATAGGGTGGACTATTGAGAAAAATCATGCATTAAATCATTCATTCATGGTATATTTAGACCCCATGATGTTTCCACATAATGGAATGTTTACATACCATCCATACTGTGCTGGGATAACATTAGTGGGTGTGGTAGTGTTCTTGTTTTAGAATTTTGTGTGGATGCTAGTGGTTCAGAACATAGGACCTACTATGACCCATTGTTCACTTGTGGGAAGCCCTATTTCATTCCTAAATAACATTGCATTTTTAGTGTCAACCCTGAATGTGTAACTACAGGTGAGGCTTTTTCATAGTTCATCCCATATTGGATATTAACTGTGGGTTTATATCTGTATCTGCATTAGTTTAGCATATTGGTGAGCCTCTAGACCCCATAATTATAGATGTATCATAGTTCTGGGGTATTTTTCCCACTTTTCAGAGCTAAAGAAACATATTCCTCTAATTTCACGATGTTTATCTAGCAAGAGATGGACATGAGGGTTTTCGATTTTAGTGGTTCCTCGGGGTTCATGCTTGTAAGCAGCACATGGACCTTTGATGAACTCAACTTTAATCCCACGAGAATAGGCTTTTGATTTCTATGTATGATATGTCATATGGTGGGGAGAATGTAACAACCCATAATTATGTGGATTTCGTTAAAAAAAATTAAATGTGATTTTTATGAGTCCAGGCTCTGAGAATACACGTAATTCCAAGGCCTATAGTGGTCAGAATATAATATAGAATTATTTAATGTTTATTAATTAAACGTGAAAGAAACGTTTTATAACTTTTGATCCTATTCTCAGAGCATAAATCAGACAAAACCATTGTACACCAAATTGTGGGATTCACCTAGAAAGGACTTAACATTGACATGCATGGGTTGACCAAAAGAGATAGATTTTAAAAATATTAATGAAAAATTAAAATAAAATAAACATTTTATTTTTTTTGTTCTGAACTATCGAAACTGTTGAAGAAAAGTGACATGTATCAAAATGAAACCTAAATTATTCTTCATTAATGAAATATCATATTGACTTTGTAATGTAGTGTAACAGAAAACGATGAATCAACGTTCACCGCTAATATTCGTAGTAAGGATCCATTGTCGGGATGAAGGACGCTGAAGTTTTTCTTAGAGTTCATGAAATAATTCTTTGGAAGATGATCAGATATGGAAGAATCAGTGAATAGGATCAAACCAAATGTTGGTAGTGGATGATTGGCTAATGTTGGTTGAATAAGGATCAACGGGGTGATGCAACTCCAATCTACCACATGTAGCGATCCCAAATCCATTTATGGATTTTTATTGAATTATTTATCATTCCCCATTTCATGGGTTTTAAATAAACACCATGGATCGACCCAAGAATATATTGACATATGGGTTGATCATTTTTGGGGAAGGATATTGCTTCATATTCTGGATCATTTTAACTGGAGCAGATTAACGTCATGAAGAATGATTGTGGGGTTTCATTTCTTGATTTTATTTGTTGATTATACTCCCCCCCACCCCCATGATGCATGTTCTTCATGTTATTCATGGGATGATGATTGATTGGTCTTTGTGCAAATGTCCCTGGCGTAATGATGATGGAAGTGTAGTGACGATGACAATAGAAAAATTGAGGTGGTGGTGGAGATGTTTTGGATCCATTTCTTCCCAGTAGAAGTAATCTCAATGGAGGTTTGGACAATTGGAAATTAAGAGAGTTTACTAATGGTTCATAAACACCCTATGGATCAAAGAAAAGTATATTAGAGCTTATCTTTTTGTCCGCATAACTTGATGTATGTGGGAGAGACCAAGTGCTGGACAACGGGGTTGCGCACCGCGGATGAAAGAATGGTGGTAGCCACGTAGCTACAATGTGTGAAACCTCACCTCTGGACCCATATTGATAAGGGTATGCTTCAATATGAGTATATTACAGATAAAACTAGTCTACTAAGAAGAGAAGTTGGCTAAGGATGATGTTCCATGTGGTGGTAAAGGTTGCATGACGCGACGAACCGCCACATTGACTGTGGCTGCACGGCGTGACCAAATGCTAGTGGCCTGGATATGTGTGGTATTTCTGGTCCACTCATATTGATGGGATCAAGAACTATATAGTACCAGGTGGATCCATGTGGTGTTGGATGAACGCATTAGAGCCACGTCTGGGCTGAGGAAGCCTACTTGTTCCAATGCGGGCCAAAACGGTAGTGGGTCGGAAACGCTGCTTAGTAGGACGAGCTCAATGTGTCGGGCCTATGGCCTAGCTGGTCTGGATGGCCCCTATAACACCCTAACCCTAGAATCCCAGATTCCATTTATTATTATGTATCATTGGCATGATCATAAAAGATCATATCTTGAAATACCGATTAGATTAGTAGTCTTGGATGTTCTAGATAATTTCATAAGGTGTACATTACATCAGAAAATAGAAAACTAAAACTACAATGTCTCCATAGACAACATTGAGATCCCATAGACTATCCCTAGAGGTCAGTGGTAATATACTTATTTGCATCTCGAGAAAATAAAACATAGAAAGGGGTGAGCTCAGATGCTCAGTAAGGATAACATTATAGAGGAAACATTCATAAATAAGCATAAACATTTAAGGCAGTGTATAAGACTAGAACAAGAGCCTTTTAAACATGATCTTCAGCACAATATGGAAATGATAAAATCAAATAATTTCATTTACATATTCACATGGATATTCTACTAGTCAAATGATCACATGCAATATCAATAAACACTTTCATAATGATGTAATGAACAATTCCAGACTATCATAACCACATAGTCAAGGCCTTGTGCCAAGAATACAAATAATATTTTGTCATGGCCATGTGCCAAGACACTAGTTTGTCTCATGAGACCTAATGATGCATCGAGGGGATATAGCGGGCTCCACTCGTCACTTAATAAGTCTAATTCATTCCTCATATGAACAGTTTAAATTATAACATAAACATCTGTATTAAAACTAGAATACGTAATGTAAATACTTTTTCCACAAATCATGAATGGAATAAAAATAGCACATCCACAGTCAAACATAACTCATTCAATACAATATGTAAGATTCTATTTTAACATATTTACCTCAATCGAGAATAATGAAGGATATTGACATAGTGAACAATAATCATCAAATCTATTAGAGAGAAATATCCCAATTTTTCGTGAAATCATTTAAAAGTCACACTATTTGTCATGAATCCATTTAAAAAAAATATTTTTGAATCAAATTTTCCCATACCACTTTGAATCTTTTAAAAGGGATTGTAATTTTAAAACTTCAATGTCCAAATAAATAAATCCTTACCATTTTTAAAATAGGGACATTAATGAGAATATTTAGAATAATAAATCTATAAAACATTTAAAATTATATTATAGTAAGAGTTCCTAACCAAAATATAGACACTTGAATTCAAATAATTTAGGTAATAAAAACTTTTTAATATCATGAGAATAAAGGTCTTCAAGATCTACTATTTCAAAGTACACTATATACTCATTATAAATGTTATTTGGTGTATAACAACAAAGATGTCTCAATGGAATATAAATTGAGATTAAATCTCTTATAAAGATTGTATCCTTAGGTTAAAGATAAATCAACGACATAATTATGTGTGAAAAATATAAATACACTCAATATGATTGGATATTTAGTGTAAATCAATAAGTGTACATTCACACATATTCTTTTAAAAACAACACCAATTACTTGGATATTTAACTCAACAAATGGAGCTTGAGTTAAAATTACTATTATCAAGTTCATATCGATGACATGAGAAATTATCAATGCAGTGATTATGTGTATAAAAACTATATACATAGAAAGGGGAGTGGAAATTATGACATAATCAAAAGAATAGTGATTCCACACATAATCATGGAGTAAAATAATCAATGAAGTATGAGTAATGTCGAATGAGAGGAAATTGAAATTTCAAATTCCCTTATCGATTTGGTAACTTAAGAAAGATACACCCATGAAATAAGGATCGTAAAATTATGATGTAACTATCCATAAATTAATGTATATTAAACAATGAATACAATCATGGGCAGTCCACAAACCACATGCAATAAATTAGTGGTGAACAATGGAAATCTCACAGAATTAAAATTGAGATAAGTAACTCCTTACATTATACTTTTTCCTTGGACATGGGTAGGTTAAAATACTGTATAATGGTGAAATAATTTTTATTAAATAATATAAGAATAATATACATTAATATGATATCATATATGATCTTTTAATATTTCATTGTTAATAATATCTTGGTATTATCGTAGTTTCGGGTGTTAACTTACTCGTTTTATTTTATAAGTTTTGTAAAATAAGACATGTTTTTTATGGATAGGTGGTAACTTATTCATATCCAGAATTATATCAAGTCCTTAAAAATTATTTTTAATCTTAAAATGAGAATTAGTCTTGAATGGATATGATGGGGAATGAATCTCATCATGTTCGTGGAGACGGTAGTCCGTACGTACGCACGAGCGACAATATCATTCTTTTGACATTAAAATCATATATAATTGGATGGTATATCATATATAAAGAACCATTATAATGTTATATTCATTATTTACTTCAATTACACATCATTATCATACCCATTCCAATAATCCGATTTTGAATAATAATTACACCACGACGTGGAGACGGTAAGTCGTACGTACACACGTATGGTGACATGTCATTCAAAGGATGGATAGAATAATGAATATGGTTGTACCATATTTTTAATAACATCTCAGTATATAGAAGATACTGGATTTATTATTTTATAATGTAAATAACAAAGAAAGAATAAGTGGAAGAAGAAAGGAACTTGAAAGAGGGTGGTGAAAAAATTACCTCTTATTCAGGTTCTTCCTTTTGATTGGATCAAAAGGTCTCCATAGGTTGGCGTTATGATCAAGATAAGGCCTCTACGTTGAATTGAGGGATGTTTAGAGGATATTTGGGTAGGATTTTGATGATCCAAAAGTCTTTGAAGTTTTGAATTAGTGATTATAGGGATTGCACTTTTATAAGAGGGGTGAGGGGCAGCTTATGAAAAGTTAGAAATATTATTTTATAATAAATTCCTACTCAGTTTCTAATGGCTCCAAAGTGGATTATATATAGGTTATGGTGGGGATAGGTTGAAAACCACTCAACCAATAGGTTTTAGATAGGTTTGGTTCATTATATTAACTTTATATATTTGATTTAACTCTTAGTTAAATAGTTTGACATTTACCATGTCTCTTTGTATTTTTATATTATATAGTTGATAAGCATAATATATACTTTCAACCAACCCCCACTTGGTCCATTAATGATACACCTATAATTATATAAGTCTTTTGGAAGAAAAATAAATTTTTAGGAATAGAATATCATTATATAATATAATATTTGTTTTAAAAACTCATTTATGTAAATTTTGACATTATTTAATCATTCATTTCTGTTAAAGTCATAAAATATTTATTAATTAAAAATAAATTCATTTAAGAAATCCAAAAATGAAATATTAACTAATAAAATTCTTTTCTTTCTTCAAAACTTTCAAATCATATTTATTTTAATATTTATAATACCAATTATTTGATTCTTTCATTGATAAGGAAAATACTGCATCATTATTCTGTCATAAATAAATTTAATTATTTAATTCCTAAAAATTATAAATAAAATACAATTATTTAGGAAATATTCTTATCATTCTAATTAATTGTCATAATTTAATTTATCTTATGTATAACCCTATATTAAAAATGTTTTAGTTATTTAACTTTGATTTTATCTCTTTTAACTCTTCTTTGAATTAAATAATAATAAATGTCCTCATCTAATCCATGTGGATCAAATAGGTTCATATTTTATTCCTATGGTTGTTTTCAGTCGAATTATATTTACCCAATAGAATTTGGACATTTTGTGGATAATAATAGTATCATTATTACTCTTAATGACCCTATTTACTTTTAACCGTGGTAAATAAAAGTGAAATGTTACTATTGACCAAAAATTATTTTTATCTTATTGAACCACATTTTACTCCTTGATATTAACCGTGTCTCTTGAATTTTTTATGTTGAACTCATATATGTGGTAAAAGTAAGTTTTATATGAATTTATTAATTCTCCTATGAGGTGGGTAAAAGACTGTGAAAAGGTCAATAAACTTTTATATATCTAATATTATTAAAAAATGAATCCAATGAATAACATTAAAAATATATAGGAATTATTTATCTATTTTTACCTAAAATAAATTTAAATAAAATAAATAATTATTTAAATAAAAATTCGGTTTTAAACAATTACTTATTGTTTTTCACTATTCATAAAAAATTAAACGTTTTCATAAACATACCAAAAATTCAACCTAAGCTAATTTTGTTATTATGAATTAAAAACTGAAGTATATTTTACCAAATTTAGAACAAAGAAATTTCATTTATTAGTTTAAAATCAATTCCCGTTTACAAAACCAAAAAATGTATTTTTAGGAAATAATAACTACCAAAAGATTAACATTTGATTATATCCAATTTCAAAGTAAAATTACATCCAATGACAAACATTGGATTAAATGGTAAAAATATAATATAATTATACATCCAAAACCTTCATATATATTGTTGAAACTGTTAATTATTTTTATTAAAAAAGTTGTATTCAGTTAAAAAAATTTCACTATTCACCCAGATATGAAAGTTATCTGAAAAACACCAAAAATTTATTGAAACTAAATTTTTATGTCTCGATCCCAAAGAAGAAGTATATTTTTTCAAATTGAATTTATAAAAGTTTCAAATATTGGATTTAAAAAGGGTTCTCCATTAAAAGGTGATAAAATTTCATTTTTTGAAAAATATTTCTTTTATCTGAAAATAATTAATTTGTCCTTATATTATGTCTAAGAAACTCATAATATGGAATCTAAAATTATAAGAGTTATATAATGTTCAAAATTTGTTAATACTTTTCATAACTACTTTTGAACGTCTAGTTTGTTATGTTGTGGTGTGCTAGAACTTGATGTTGCGGGTAGTGTAAGTTATTGAATTATTTTGATGATCTAATGTACTATGAAATATTGTGGTGTTACATTCTTCCCTTTTTCAATAAATCGCGTCCTCACAATTTTTAAAATTGGGCTTCGGAATAAAATGGAAATTCCCACATCGGGAAAACAGTCGATAAAACTATCACATTGAACGAAAGAAAGATAATTGCAAAGGTCACCCAAGATAACCCACACTAGGATTCCATGAAGGAAAACATGGATATGGATGATAAACTAAGTGCCATGTTCTGATGGAGTTGGATAAAAAAATTGATCACGAGAAAGTTAACAACAAGAAAACCACAAACTTGTGATGGGACAAATGATCATTAGTTTCCCAGTAGGAAAAGTAAACATACATCATTTTTCTATTTTTAAGTTACATTTCATAATGAAGTGGAATTTATTTATGATATTGAATAAGAACATGAAGAGATATATGTACATTTTATGTAGTGTTTCATTCTTTAATAAATTACTACCATAAACCCATTTTTTTAAACGAAGAGTATTCAGGAAGACTTGGTCAAACCGGAAGTTCTAGAATAAACTTCTATAGAATCACATGATCCACAAAGGATAAACTATATATTTACCTTGTCATTAGAGATTAATCAAAACCAAAATGGTTAGTACAAGATCTGATGATCCCCCAAAAGTATATTCCTTTAGAGAAAGAAATAGTAATCATAATATCTTAAATTAAACCAACAATACGCCAAAGTTAAATGTATACATTCAGTAAACAATTGTCCTTAAAATACATCAATATAATCCAAACTAATATTGAAACCCAATACATAGATGAATTTTGCTGTGTAGTCTTCCACGTTAAATTGTATCTCCAAATGAGATCAACTACTCTTAAAGTCACATACTTAAAAGTAACAAACCTAATCACATATTCTCTATTACTAGATAATCATTTACATAAATAACCCAAATCACTATAAATCCACAATACAAACATAGATAAAAAACCACCATTAGTAATCAAATAAAATCCCATAGTATTCTATTTTCCGTGGGCATATAGTGGTCCCAGAAAAGAGAACATCTTCCAAAATAACATTTTTGACTTAATCATCGAATCATTTTCCTATAACAAGGGTATTAATTTGATAAGAGATAAGATCCCAAATCAACTTATTATTTAACAATAAAATCATTTAACTAAAAATAATTAGTCACACTAACCAGGGACTTCACGTAGTCTAGTGGTAGGAGATAAATCCCAATCGAACTCTGTTTGTGGGTTCAATTCCCAGAGCTTTTTCCGAGGAGACGGGTTGTCACATGGTCTGCCTGTTTTCCAATTTCAAAAACTATATTTTAATACATTACCAAAATGAGATGAATTCCTCAAAATAATCATAACATAATTTAACCACAAATGTTATCTCATTCCATGAATTTTTATCCCAAAATATAATAACTTGTAATTTCCTCAAACCCAATGATCATATAAAACCAAATGGTTATTTATAACTATATCCACAAGAGAAAAGATAATTATTCCTTAAATATCATTTTCATATGACAGCTGATGGGTTACAAATACAATAGAAAATTATTCCAAAGTAATCCCATAAACAAGGAGCACTAATAATTTTATTCATTTATCCAACCACTTATTTCCACATAGCTTCTTCTTTGAAAATGAAAATATTCTATAGAATAGGGCATTCACTCGTGTAATGACCAGGTCCCCTTCATTTGCGGCAAATGACTATAAATGAATTCTTGTGACCATTTTTATTTTCATCTATAGTACTCTTCATTTTTCCTCGGTAATTCTTCACATTATGTCCTTATTTCCTACACATAAATCATTTCATTTTTCCATTGAGACACTTTTCTTGGTGTCTCCTTCCACATTTCCTACATTATGGAAGTTGAGGATTGTTTTCTCCATGGTTTCCACTGCTAGAACTCTTATCATTCATCACATTCCTCTTAATTTATGACTCCGGGAGTTGGTTAATATATATGTTGCTGATCATATTTTTGGAAAACTGATTGGCATGAAGACGATATCTTTTATGCCTTTCAACATTCTATTTTGTTTCTCATTTCCACAACTGTTCCCACCTTGCACATCATGCTAAAAGTAACTATGACTTCTTTGGAATCAAGCCATATACCAAAACCAGAAAGCATTGTCTGAGTAACAGTAGTCATAAAATAATTTAGAGAATATCATGAAACTATGTTTTCAATTTGAAACAGATTATCATTAACCAAGGTCATTTATTCTCAACTTATATTAAAATCCTTCAAATGGGTATGTAAATAAAATTTAAATTATCCTAAGCATATACCCTGGGAGTGTCGTAACCAAGAGTGCATCAAGGCGCGTTGTCATGCACTAGTTTCCATTCGAGTCTAGCTCAAAGCGGTGTTTTCACGTTTTACCCCTAGGTACATATGTGCTAGAGTCGCCTCTACCTGCTCGTATCAAGACAGGGATGTATTTTAAGGAAAACACTCAAAATCTCTACAATACCAAAATTCTGGGATGATCTTCTATACTAATCCTCAAAATCTATCTTAGGGATATGTGCTCTAATCATAGTTTATATAAATCTTGCTTCCAAGGTTTGTACTAAACTTTCATTCATACCAACTGTAACGCCCTTACCCAAGAAGCCTAGAGTATGTGAATTATCACATTTCATTGGAACGATCATAAAATATCAAGTCTCAAAAGGCCGATTAGTTTAGTAGCCTTGGAAGTACTAGATACATTCATAAGGTTTACAATACATCATAAAATGGAAAACTAAAACAACATTGTCTTCATAGACAACAATGAGATCCCACAGACTACCCCTAGAGGTCAGTCATAATATACTTCTTTGCATCCTGGGAAAATAAAACATAGAAATGGGTGCGCTCAGATTCTTAGTTAGAATAACATTATAGCGGAAACATTCATAAATTAGCATAAACATTTAAGGCAGTGTATTAGACTAGAATAGATGCCTTTTAAACTTGAACATCAACATAATATGGAAAAGATAAAATCAAATAATTTCATTTACTTATTCACATGGATATTCTACTAGTTGAATGATCACATCCAATATTAATAACTACTTTAATAATGATGGAATGATTAATGCTAGACTATCATAACCACATAATCAGGGGCTTGTGCCAAGAATACAAATAAGATTTTGCAAAGGCCTTATGACAAGACACTAGATTGTCTCATGAGGCCTACTGATGCATCGAGGGTCTATAGAGGGATCCATCCATCACGTACTAAGTCTAATGCATTTCTCATATGAACAGGATTAAACATAACATAAACATTTGTATTAAAACTAGCATACGTAATATCAATACTTTATCCACAAACCATGAAGGGAATTAAAATATCACAACCATAGTCAAACATAACTCTTTCAATACAATATGTAATATTGTATTGTAGCAGATTAACCTCAATCAATAATAATGAAGGATATTGACATTGATGATAATAATCATCAAAACTATTAGAGAGAAACATCCCCTTTTTTCTTGAAATCATTTAAAAGTCACACAATTTGTCAAGAAGCCATTTAAAAATAGATTTTTGAATCAAAGTGTCCCATAACACTTTGAAACTTTTAAAACGAATTTTAATTTTAAAATGTCATTGTCTATATAAATAAATCCTTATTACCGTTTTTAAAACATTGACATTAATGAGAATTATTTAGAATAATAAATCTTTAAAACAACTAAAAATGATATTTTAGTTAGGGTTCCTAACCAAAAGAGAGACAATAGAATACAAATAATTGATGTAAAAAACATTGTAATATCATGAGAATAATGGTATTAATTTTATACTATGTCAAAGTACATTATATACACCATATAAAATTGATTTGGTGTATAACAATAATGAAGTCTCAATGGAATATAAATTGAGATGAAATCTCTTATAAATATTGTATCCCTAGGTTAAGGATAAACCAATGACATAATTATGTGTGAAAAATACAAATACACTCAATATGACTGGATATTCAGTGTAAATAAAGAAGAGTAAATTCACACATATTCTTGTAAAAACAACACCAATGACTTGGATATTTAACTCTACAAATGGATATTGAGTTAAAATTACTCTTATCATGTTAATATCGATGACATGAGAAATTATCAATGGAGTGATTATGTGTATCAAAAGTATATACATATAATGGGGAGTGGAAATTATTACATAAGCAAAAGAATAGTGAATCCACACATAATCATGGAGTAAAATAACCAATAAAGTATTCGTAAAGACGAATGAGTGGAAATTGAAATTTCAAATTCCCTTATCAATTTTTTAACTTATGAAACATACACCCATGAAGGAAGGATGATAAAATGATGATGTAAATAGAAATAAATTAAATTATATTACACAATTAATATAATCATGGGAAGTACACAAACCACATGCAATAAATATGTGGTGAACAATGTAAATCTCAAGGAATTAAAATTGAGATAAGGAACCCCATACTTTGTCCTTTTTCCTTGTTCGGGGGTAGGTTAACCCCATGTAAAATGGTGAAATAATTTTTATTAAATTATACAAGAATCATATACATTAATCTGATATCATATATGATCTTTTAACATTGCTTTGATAATAATATCTTAGTATTATCGTCGTTTCGGGTGTTAACATACTCGTTTTCTTTTATATGTTTTGTTAAATAAGCCATGTTTGTTATGGATAGGTTTTATCTTATTCATATCCAGAATGATATCAAGTCATAAAAAATTATTTGTTATCATCAAATAAAAATTATTATTGAATTGATATGATGGGGAATGAATCTCATCATGTTCGTGGAGACGGTAGTCCATAAATACGCACAATCGACAATATCATTATTTTGATATTAAAATTGTATATAATTGGATTTTATATCATATATAAAGAATATTTATAATGTTATATTTATTATTTACTTCAATTTCATATCATTATAATACCCATCCAAATAATAATGTTTTGAATAACAATTACACCACTACGTGGAGATGGTAAGCCGTACATACGCACTTTTGGTGACATTTCATTAAAAGAATGGATAGAATATTGAATATGGTTGTACCAAATTTATAATAACATCAAATTATATAGAATATACGAAGTTTATTATTTTATAATGGAAATAACAATGAAATATGAAGTGGAAGAAGAAAAGAACTTGAAAGTATGTGGTGAAAACATTACCTGTTCTTTGGATTCTTCATTTTAATTTGATCAAAATGGCTCCTTATGTTGGATTTCTGATCAAACTAAGTCCTTTAGATTAAATTGAGGGAAGTTGAGAAGATATTTGGTCAGGGGTTGTCTGAGCCAAAAGTCTTTGATGGTGTGAATTAGTGCGTAGGGTGAGTGACCTTTTATAAGAGGGGTGAGAGGCACCATAGGAAAACATAGAAAAATTATTTTATGATAAATTCATATTTGGTTTCTAACTGATTCAAAGTGTATTATTTAAAGCTTAATTGGATTATTGGTCCAAAAACACTCAAACAATAGATTTTAGATTGGTTTGGGTAATTATATTTACTTTATCTTTTTTATTTAACTCTTAGTTAAATAGTTTGACATGTACCATGTCTCTTTGTATTTTTTTATTATATAGTTAATAAACATACTATATACTTCCAAGTGAACCCCATGTGGTCCATTAATGATACACCTATCATTATATAAGCCCTTTGGCCAATCCATAGATTTTTAGGAATAGAATATCAATTAATAAGATAATATTTGTTTTAAATACTAATTTATGTCATTTTTGACACAATTTAATAATACATTTCTGTTAAAGTCTTAAAAACATTATTGATTCAAACAATATTCATTTAACAAATAATAACATGTCCTATAAACCAATAAAATCCAGGTATGTCATCAAAACATTAAAATTATATTTGTTTTAACATTTATAATACCAATTATTTGATTCTTTCATTAATAAGGAAAATACTGAATCACTATTGTGTCATTAATAAAAATAATTATTTAATGTATAAATTTTTTAAATAAAATACCATTATGTATGAAATATTATTAACATTCTAATGAATATTTATAATCGAATTTATCTTCTGTATAACCCTATATTAAAAATGTTTTAGTTAGTTAATTTTAATTTTATCTCTTTTAACTCTTCATTGAATTAAATAAAAATAAATGTCTTAATTTAATCCATGTGGACCATAGAGGTTCAAATTTTATTCCTGAGGTTGTTTTTGCTTGAATTATACTTATCCAATAGAATTAAGAAATTTGTTAGGAAAATAATAATATCATTTTTACCCTTAATTACCATATTTACTTTTAATCGTGGTAAATAAAAGTAAAAAGATAATATTCACAAAAAATTATTTTAATCTTATTGAACCACATGTTACTCGTTGATAGTAATTGTGTGTCTTGGATTTTGAAAATTCAACTCACAGAAGTGGTAAAATTATGTTTTATGTGAATTTATAAATTCTCTTAGGAGGTGGGTAAAAGATGGTGAAAAGTTCAATAAAATTTTTTATATCTAATATTATTACAAAATGAATCCAATGAATTAAATTGAACAAATATGGGTATTATGTATCTATTTGACCTAAAATAAATTTAAATAAAATAATTATTTATTTCAATTAAAATTCGGTTTTAAACTATAACTTAGTGTTTTTCACTATTCATCAAAAATTATAAGTTTTCAGAAACATACCAAATATTCACCCAAATATAATTTTGAAATTAATTATTCAAAAATGAAGACTATTTTACCAAATTAAAAAAATAGAAATTTCATTTATTAGTTTAAAATCAATTCCCGTTTTAAAAACCAAAAAATGTATTTTTATGAAATAATAACTACCAAAAGATTGACATATGATTATGTCCAATTTCAAAGTCAAATTATTTCCAATGAAAAACATTGTATTAAATGGTAAAAATATAATCTAATTATAAATCCAAACCATTCATATATATTGTTGAACACTATAAATTATTTTGATTAAAAAAGTTGTTTTCAGTTAAAATATATTAATTTTCACTATTCACCTAAATATCAAAGTTATCAGAAAAACAAAAAACAAATTAGTGAAACTAAATTATTATGTCCCAATCCCAAAAAAGAAGTTTATTTTTTCAAATTAAATATATAAAAGATTCAAATATTGGATTTAATAATGGTTCTCCATTAAAAGGTGGTAAAATTGCCATTTTTTTTAAAATACTTCATTTATCTGAAAAAAATAATTTGTCCTTACATTATGTCTAAGAAACTCATAATATGGATTCTGAAATTATATAGGTTATATACAGTTCAAATATGGTTAATATTATTCATAACTTCTTTTGAACGACTAGATTTGTATGTCGTGGTGTGCTTGAACTCGATGTTGCATGTAGTGTAAGTTATTGAATTACATTGAAGATCTAACATACTATGAAATCTTGGGGTGTTACAGACCCTTTTTGTTAGGTTAGTCATGGGTTATGTTAGTGAACCATAGGCCGATTCAGGTTGGGTTGGTCCGATCGGACCGTAACCCAACTAACCCCTATTTCACTAAAACACTTATACCATTTAAGCTGAGAATTCATTTGATGTGATGTCTATAACGATGTGTCTGTTGTGACCATATGGTTATTTGAGATTCTATTAGGGTGTTTTTTTGAATTTTAATGTAGTGCCTATTAAATTTGAAGAGTACTATCTCCTGGTATGATCACACTGGTCTGAAAGAGGTTGATTCTTGGGATGAAGGTTGGGACAATAACTCTATTGATAAGACAAGGTTTGGGTTCTCTTTATCCCTCTTCATATATATATATTGTACTCCCCATGTCATGGGTTTAGGTTGATTTTTCTTTTGATTGGTTTCCTCCATCATTGTTACCCCCTATAAGATAATGGAGCTGAGAGGTATTCATTATGGAAGAATTTACACTCCCCTGAGGGACTAGGGAGCGGGTCCTCTACCTTGGAGTCAGTACTCCCGTATTATAAAAGGGAACGAGTCCACCATACCTAACTTGCATAGGGACAATACATCCTTACTAGGTAAGCTGATGTTCATTTATTGTAGGAGTCGGTACTCCCCTACCACTTCATGGTGTGGTCCCCATTACATAGTGCTTTGACATAGTCAGTACTCCCCGCCATCCCAAGTTTTGGTTCCTCTTGCCCGAAGTAAGTGCTCCTTTAATGAACTCGGGTTCATGTATCTCATAATTAACTAATAGACAGTCAGAACTCACTTATATTACTAGGGCGAGGGTCCTCAAGGAACTGAGTGGTACTCCCCTTCCAGGTAGGGCATGGGTCCTCAGTATATCATGTTATACTCCCCTACCCATTCTGATTGTGGGTACATCATGAGTAGCACTCCTCTATTAGAACTAGGGCATGATTCCTCACATATGGAGGCATACTCCCCTGCCTATGAGTAGAAACTCGGAGCGTGTCCTCTACAAGAGTTGGATCTCCCTCGATAGTGGGACTCAATTGCAAGAAGTTGGCCCCTCCAGTTTAGGTGAATGATTCCTAGATAAGAGATAGTTCTTTCCTCGATCGACTGAGGCATGAGACACTACATATAGTAGAAACTAAGGTATCATAGGATATTCTTTAGTAGTTCTCCATCAACCATGCGTTGTGGTGAGGGGCATGTCTCTTTACTTTCATTTCCTTGGTCTTTTATGGGGTGAAAGACTATGATGACTAGACCTCTAGTGACAAGCATAAGTTCTTGACCTAGTATAATGTTCCTGAAAGATCATTTCCTCTCAGAAGTAAAATTAGTAATGGTAGAATTATACCTGATGGAGTGTATCTCTGAGATAGGGTCAATCATAGATGGCGAGCTTGTGGAATTCGTACTTCTAGTATACGTATTATTCTTTTAACCTTATTTGAGAGCCTTGGTCAAAGATATAAGGTTGGAATATATAATTCTAAGTGAATGAAACAAGTATATCTGGATGTTAATGGTATAAGTATGGACATAAACTTGAGTGGAGCTAATGGTGCAGTCCTTTGTGATTTTTCTATTGTTCTTTACCATTATTGTTTGGGGTCCCCTTTTGTGTATTCTTTTCCTCACCCTTGAACATTATTTTTCTGCACGTGTCATGTCTTGGGCATATGACTAATGCTTTGAATGATCCTAGTGAGAACCAATGCCTGGCGGTGATCTGTGAGATCAGAAAAAAGTGGTTCACTTATACAACTTCAAGAAGCTACCCATGACCTACCATTAGGTAGGCATCTGGGTGTACGAGCTTTAGGGACATGGAGTATTACATTTGATCTATTTTTCTTTTGGTGGGATTGTATACTGTACTGGGTTTCTACCCCGATCATTAATATATATTGTAATCTAGTTCTGTTTTACTTAGTGAACTACACGCATCATTTACATTCCTTTTATGTTATTGTGCCTTTGGATTGGAGTTGTTTCTATGTGTATAGGTACTCAGGAAAATCCCTCTCAGTTAAAGAATATTTTATTCAGTGCTAGTTTCCAGCCTCTATATATTGGGAGGCAGGATTGGGGTTGTCATAGCACAGGCCCAGTGGGACGTTTTTTGACACATCACATGTAGAAAATGATTGAAGGATAAAAGTTTGTAATGAGTTTTTGAATAATTGACCCCTCAAATTATTTGGCAATCTTGGACCATGTGATGATATGGACTGGCATGAGATGGTGACCTAATTTTTCCTTCTAGTCGTGACACAATCATATTAGATGGTGTTCCTGACAGAAAGCATTATTCTAGGCATAGAAAGGCGATGGTGCGGTTTAATAGCCTATAAATTTGATGTGTAAACCCAATCATGGATTCATTTTCAGTGCCTATTCATAGAGGAGTTATCACCAGTTGAACTGAGGGAAAAATGTTTTCAAGCTATTCTGTAGATCTAATAAGGAATCATGATAGTGGATAAGTCTTTATTGAGGTCTACCAACCTCTCTTGTACTCAATTTATATGGTCAGAGATTAGTTCTTCGAGGACTGGACCATGAAGTGAGCTCTTCGTTGAGACATTTGAACCAACATTTTATTTATGCCCATTTCTATCTATGATAGGGTGATAGAGAGAGATTCAGTGATTAATAGTATCATGTATGTTCATATGTAGCCGACGATTGTCAGCAATTAGAATGATTGTGTATAGACCATAAAAGTAGGGATCTGATGTCAATATTAGGGACTTCGATGTGGGAGTTATTCCAAGAAGAGTTCCTATGATAAAGGATATATATTTCAATTCTAATGTGATGGGTCCAGCTAGCCCAAAGAGATACAGTTCTACTAATATGATGGTACTTAGAATCTCTCCCAGTATTTTCTAACCCATATAATATCTAATAGAGAAACCATAGATGAAATATGGAGGTAGAGGTCAAGGTAGGAGC
The DNA here is from genome assembly GCA_963277665.1 of Viscum album. Classification (NCBI taxonomy): domain Eukaryota; kingdom Viridiplantae; phylum Streptophyta; class Magnoliopsida; order Santalales; family Viscaceae; genus Viscum; species Viscum album. Next base: position 2,099,273,857 of record OY728140.1, on the reverse strand, counting down.
AAGAAAGTTTATAGGGTGGAGGATATGGTAGTGGAGATGTGGGAGCACCAAGTAGTGGTTGATGCTATGATTTGGTACCACCAACACACCCATTTGGTTTATAATAGTATCATAGAGTTGGTTGAAAGGGGTGTGAGATGGTAACAGGTGATCAAGGATTATGATGTAGATGATTTGGAATTTATTTGAGGCACAATTTGTGTATTTTCTCATTTAAATACAACACCAATTGACATAGGTGCTACAAATTATTCTCTCTCCACATATCTTTTTTGAGTCATATAGATTCAAATTGAATCATTGACTCATCCCATATGCTAGGAAAACATCTAATAGATAGGGCTCGATGATCCCACACTAGTGCCGAGAGTGTCAACTGGCTCATGTAGGTGATATTTTTTGTTTGGAACACTTCTCTGAATCACTGAGGTCTTATGACATCATTCATGGGATGGATTTTTAATGTATTGTATTTTTTCAAATTGATCATTTTACGCAAATGTTGTTGTGTGTATGTAATGAAGAAACCATGTTCTCCATTATCTGTGAAATGGAAGCACATGAATCATTTGAATGAATTTTTCATAGGAATGTGTAGTCGATTACTCATCTGTTGGTCAACATGTGACTTGGTGTATTTAATGTTATGAGTTTCTAGTTTCTTGTAGTGGTGGGGGAGTTCAAAGACGTATTCCTCAGGGATGTTCCATGTTTACCTCCCCACCGATATGTATAAGTATACATTTATCTACACCCTTTGATGGACCCGATATGTAATCTCGAATATCATATGGATCCCATAGAGAAACATGAGTTGAGGGTAAAGTTTGAGGTATTGTAGAGGAAGGGATTTTTTATACCCATAATTATACCCTAGGAATCCCCTATTTTTTATTTAAGAAGATAGATGCGATATTGGGGTTGTCTGTGGACTAACATAGTTTAGACGTGGTGAAGGTGAAGAACATATATCCACTATTGGGGATGGAGGGAAATCTTTGATTGGATGATACGGTGTGACGTTTCGTGATGATTGAATTTATGTTAAGCTATGACCAGCTATGAGTTTGGGATGCGCATATACCAAAGTTGACATTGAAATGTCGCTAAGGTCTTTATGAGTGATTAATGATATCCTTTTCTGTTAATAATTCTCTGACATTGTTCATGTGACTGATGAACATGATCATTTATCACTATTTAGATCAGTTATTGGTAGCTTTCATCGATGATATCCTTGTGCAATTGGGGTCTGAGGATGAGCACATGACACACATGTATATGGTTCTAAACATCCTTTTAGATCATTGTCATTATAGAAATATCTCGAATTTTCACTTTTAGATATAGTAGGTCTACCTTCTATGAAATTATATCTCATTGGATGGGGTTAATGTGGACCCTACCAAGGTCATAGAAATATTTGATTGGGAGAAACCTAGAAGAGTAATGGATGTGTGGATCCTCCTTGGTTTGGAACATAATTATTATAGATTCATACCATGTTTCTATAGAAGGTCAAAAACCATTAAATCTTTGACACAAAAGAGGCAGTATTTCATGTAGAGATAATGGTGTCATTAGGATATCTAGTAGTTGTTGTAGTGTTTTAAAATAACTCCCATATTGATATTACCATAGGAAGGTGTCGAGTGCATTTTATTCTCTAATGAATCTAGATCTGGGATTGGTTTTGTTTTGATGTATAGGAAATTAGTGTTCAGGTATAGTTTATTCCAGTTGAGGCCTCATAAGGAGATCTATGAATATCATGGTCTTGACTTACTAGTGTTGAAATCAATATAAAGATGAGGTGACTCTTCTTGGTGGTCTAGGATTCCATCATCTACTTTTATCATAATAGTCTCAAGTATATCTTCTCTTTAAATGATCCCAGCATGATGCAATTAAAAAGCTAATAGTTCCTCCAATATTATAACATCAAAATTTTCTATACTTTTGGGAAGGGGAATGTGGTAGTAGGTACTCACGTGAAGAGATATTGGTCATAATTTCTAAATAAGGTGTTGGAGTATTTGGCCTCATTTCACATATCATTTAAATATGAAGATTGAAAATATTACCTCCAGTTGATGGTTTTTACATCTCCACTCATGAAGCAATTCAGGAAGGTAATTCTTGGAGATACCTATTGTGAGACGTGACATGAAAATATATCCATTTGGTATGATGGCGAACAAGTTTCTAAAGGTTGGGAGTGTGGTTCTCCTTCTAGATGATGCGTGATGGTACTAGGGATATGGATGGAGGAGGTTCTGTGGGATTTTAATATGTATCCCTTGATATTAAATCCATGTGTGTAAATATTAACTTGTACATTAAATGTCAGTTTTTGTGGATATGAATAAAGAATGGAGTGGAAGAGATTTTCCCTGGATTCCTTACTTGTTAGCAAGTGAATGTTGGGTACTAGGATCAGGTAGGTTTAGCTCTACCCCTTGAGGTTCAAATTGGAAGTGGGATGGGATACATAGGGACATATAATGTGAATAACACATATTTTGAGGGTACAAAATGCCATCTGGGTGATCATAGACTAGATCATAGTGTTTGAAAACTTCATAGTTATCCATGAACTATGATCAGTATAGATCATGGAATTCCTCTTAATATAAGAGATAGTTCGACTCCATGGACTGACATCAAAGATTATTTTTGATCATGATGCTATCTTAATATCCTAGTCATGGAATTTATTAAAGGAGAATTTGGGACCCATTTATGCCTAATCAAATTATTTCACCCCTAAAATAACTGACAAACTCAGTAAAACATTCAGATTCCTGATGATAGGATGCGAGCTTTCGTGGTAGATTTTGGAATTAGTTGTGGGGATCACCTACCACTTGAGTAATTTTCATTCAAAAAATTATACCATTACACCACTAGTATGGAACCATTTTTGGATTTTGACAGGGAACCTTGTAGATCACGTCATTGTTTGATTGACCCTAGAAATTAAACACTCATGGACCTAGATTTAGTGTGAGAAACTATAGAGAAGTTGTAGATTATCCAAGAGTGGATGATGACTATTGAGAACAATTATAGGCCTTATAATGATTGGTGATTGAGGGATTTAGATTTTGAGGATGAATTCTAAGGGTTCTAATGGGTTTCAAGTCAACATGGTTTCTAGATATTTGTTTGGTACATCATGTTATCTCCAATTTTCACTAGACCACTCAACATATTTTATAGGGTTGTTTAGGTGGTGTACCTTATGGATCTACCACTACAGTTATACTGGGTACACGAAGTCTTCCATGTCTTGTAGCAAATGAGGTACATACATGAACCCCCCCCCCACACGTTATCGACTAAGGTGAGCTAGATATCGAGGATTGAAAAACCATTGTTGAGTACCGAGTAGTAATCCAAGATTAGTAGGAGAGGATGCTTTGCGTGTGATCATTTTCATTATTGTACATTTTCTAGAATCATAGGAATTTACATGAGTACACATTGAGTGGGAGGACTAGATTCATGCTCAATACCCGCATTATTTTGAGTAGACATTATTTTTTCTTTTTGGGGACATAAATCTACAGTGTGGATAAAATGTAATGTATTTGATTTTCTGTATATTATATATTGGATATCATCTAAATTATTTTAGAGACTAGGAACTGACACATCATGTGATTCTGAGGTCTAGTTTTTGTGGAATAAATTTTTGAAATATATTAAATAAAATATATAGCACACCCATCAATTTTCGTTAAAAAATAAGTATAAATCTCTGAATATTAATATATATAAAAATTATATCATTGTTGAGTTTGGAATTTAGGTTTTACAATAGTCCTAATATTATATTAGTCGGTATTGGCTGTTTTTAGAAAATTCATCATAGGCATGGAAATGAATAAAATAATTAAATAAAATTGTTTTGTTTTTATTTTTTTTTCTAGTTCCCATTTATTATTTCAAAATAGTGTTATCATGTCACCCCTAGGTTATCTACATAACATTGGATAAAATAGAGGAACCTTGGAGAGAGGTATTCAGATACTTCTCTCAAGTGATCAGTGACTTAATTGTGGATCGAAGATCAATAAGCCTTACCTTTGATGGACCTTTCAATTGAAGATGACAACACATCATTATTCATCAGTGATAAAACTTTATTAAGGTATGGTGTTCATTTTGATTTATTTATTCCACATTATTGATTTCTATGATGAACACAGACAATTCAACAAATATATTTTTCTACAGTTCAAACATATTGAGGGATGGGTATGATTTCAAGTATTATTGGATTAATTATCTTAGTGATTGATTTATTTCAATTGTTTTTCAAATAATGATTGATCAATATCTACATGAAGATCGATCATGGACCCCTCCTCAAATTTATTCTTGTGCCTTTCTCCCCTCCTTCATCATTCGTCAAGCATGTTCTTCATTTAGCAGACGTCTTATAAAACAAAATTCAATTGATCATTGTGCACTTGTTTTTTGGGCAATAATATGAAATAATTAATATGATATTGTCATAGAACAATGTCTGTGCAATGATAGAAATGTATTTATTCAGATGATGTTGGATTCATGATGTCAATTTCTATGCCATTTCATAGTGTGGAATGTAGAATAACCTGCATATCCATTTTTTGAATAGATTATATATCATAATATACAGTTGTAGTGATGGTGAGGCTCATGAGAGATGATCTTATACTACCTGTGTGATTGGATCCATGATCTGAGTTGATGGAAGTGCGGGTGAGAGTGGGAATCAGAATAAGGGTTTCCAAAAAATCTAGATACGTACGGTGTGTAGTCCCTGAAAAAACGTTTTGTATTCCCCTTTGGAAGACTCAATATGTACTTGGGTAATAACATTGATATAGGGTAGAGTACATTAGTCTTCAACCGAACATTTACACTCACACATGACACAACCTTGACCAGGTATATCGGCTACCCCACATACGAGTACATAGGCATGGATACACAGTCTGACATTGTGTACTTTTATAGGGATTGAGTACATAGGAGGGACTCGATATATATGTACATGACCTGTAACCCCTCTAAATCAATTGTATTCCTCTATAAATCATGAACACCACTGGAGAAATGTACTTTTTACATGGGAAGGACCCATGTTCAAGGGAAACAATGTTTGACCCTACTACACACCGTGTACTCCTTTATACATGTCTTGGATCTCTTATCCTCTATATCATAGACTAGTTTTTTACGGTTAAATCCCCTTATAATTTCTATAACGGTTGTTATGGAATCTCTTACTACTCCTTGGAATACAATTACTTTATCGAGAATTCCTTGATAATGTCATTGTAATCCCTCATTGAGGCCATGAAAGAGATCCTTTATTCATATTTAGGCCTTGGGTGGAGTTCTTTGTGTCGATAAGACCATCACTACTTGGGAGTCGATCCCCTAATTAATAGGTTATTAAAAAGATATTTTTATTGGTATAACCTCAATAATTAGGTCATGAATCTCATTGTTGTATTTAATTCTCCACAGAATATTAGTATGATATTTTTCTTGATGAGAACTAATGAGAAGTACCTCTCAGATGGATATCCTCAATGCTATTGGACTCTGGAGTGTGTTCTCTTAGATGAGAACTTTTGGGATTATTTATGTTTGAATTCTAGGGCCGGTATACTAGAATTATGACATACCATTAGATTGGGTTTCTTTTTAATTATATCTAGATATTCTTTTTATGTGTATTTTAGACATATACATGTTAAGAAAAGATATTATTTCCTCCATTTTTTTATTTTTTATTTTTGGGGTGTCCAGTTGATTATATTTATACACACCCATCTACAATATTTTATTGCTTTTTAAGGTCTTATAAAGATGATCGATCTTTCTCTAGAGTCGATGATAGAACAGGACATGATTGTGCTTAGTGAGACCAGATACACCGAGGTGTGTTCCCATCGATTTTAGATTAAATCCCCTTTTTTCTGATTGGACTACTATTTGAGACTCTATTATGGCCTGGAATTTGGAAATATATATTTTACCTTACTTAGGTCACAATTTTGTAACTGGATTTAGATTTATTCCTTCATGGTTGATTAGGTTTTACATTATATAATTTTATAATCCTTGAGATGTGTACGTGTGTAAGGGTATGTAGGTTAAGGTCTCTCGTGGAAATGATATGCCCACTCGGTACTACTCTAACGAACCTACCCTATTCGATGCGGCTTGGGGAGTTGCAACAAACTCCCAATTGTAATGGTTCACGATATTTATTATGTTTATGTGTTATTATATGAAATGAAATATAATTATATTTTTGACTCCATCCAGATATAAAATAAAAAACTATGGTGATCGTGTGTTTGGAAATACTACCCCCTCTATCTAGGGAAATCATCCACATTCACCACTGCATATCTTCACATGTTATAATGATTTAATTTTAGAATAAACTAGAATTATATAATATATTTATGATTATAAATAAACAAATTGTATTCCACATATATCCCCTCTGATTCTATTGGAGATGAAAACATTAATCATTCATTGTATGGACTATCGTCATCACGAAGTAACGCTGACCATTTTTTATCTAATTATTTTTTTATTAAATAACTATGTTAAGATATAATTCATAATCATACTAAAATAGATATAATACCATTATTATTCAATAATATTGATAATATATGTAATGTCCAAACAATAATTATTGGCTGGAAAAGAGGTGGATGTCTGTAAGAACCTGGTTCTTCTTTTGATGTACAATTTAATTTTTTATTAAAATTTAGTTCTATTTTTGAAAAAACTGGGAAAAATTGGATGATTTGGAAAATTTAGGGATACACGTCATGTACACCTAAGTACATTCTATGTACCCTTGATTGTGTGTGGATTCCATACATGGTGTGTTGGCATATAGTCTGGGTTGAAAAGTTTAACCAAGTACATGGTGTGTACAAGGAGAACATGACGTGTCGTCTATCCATGTACGGGGGATATACATGGCCTATGGGTAAGATGGAAAGGAAGATAAGAAAAACAAATTACACACCATTTACTTCCTAGTAAACACTATGTAGTAATTTCAGAAGGGATTAGAATGTATATTGGCATATTGTAACATCCAAATTAACAATTAAAGAAGCCACACATTGTGTAGTCCATTGTACACAACATGTACTTTTCTTTTTTCAATTAAACATTTAAGTACCCTCATTTTGAGGTTCTTCCCAGAACCTCCAAACCCCAATAAGTCGGACCATAAAACCATCTGTGTTTCTTCATTCGAACTTGGATTCAATCATCGTGGGATGCATTGGAACCCCATCATTATGGCCTTGATTCTTCTTGAGCCATTCTCTTTGATTACTCCTCTCGACCATGTTATAGGGGATTGAGATTTATTTCTCATTTTTTTGGATGATATGTTTTTTACACTGAATTACAAGATGGAATCGGAGGAGGATCATTATACTAGTTTGAGATAGGAGGTTCATACCAGTTTTTGGGTGTTTGTGGTCCTATGGGTGTCCCCACCTTTAATGAATCTTCTGTTACATTGAGAGAGACACCATTGTAATTTATGTTGCATATTAATTTTTTTAGACCCCTGGGATGTCGATTGGCATGCCCTATACCATAATTTCATTAGAAAGGCCGTGTGAGAGGCCATTTCTCTTTTAGGGCATTTGGGTCGGGGTGAAAAAATGGTTTAAAATATTTTTTTTATTAAACTTCTCGGATTAATTTGTTAAATCCTAATATCAATTAATAATTGCATTCAAGACCTCAATGATGGTATGGGACAACACCTAGATAGTGTAATTCATCTATTTAGTTTGTCTTTCCAATTTAATGTATTTCATTGATATTATATATGTGAAATGTGTTATTGCATATGATGAAACCCTTGGGGACATGTTGGGTGGGGCCCAGATATTCATGAGTGCTGTTGATCATAGATTGGGCTTGGACCAGATTAAATTGGGTGGTTTGACCATGGGATTGGCCATCATATATATCGGCTAGAGGTAATGTGACTGTCAGGTTGGGCATGGCCCAGGATATTTGGATGGAGAGACAATCATACTTGAGCGACATGGTCGCAAGGACATGAGGTGTCATATAATTCGTGGTTAGGATTCTGTATTTGGTTATTACCTCTCACGAAAGGATTTAGTTCATGTTCAAATAGATGACTCGATGATGAGGTGGTTCTTACCACTCGTGTGGGTAGAGGACCCTATAGTGTCGGTTAGGTAATTATGGTTTGGGTGCATGTAGTGGATTCCACATGGAATGTGGGGCGCCTTAGATAGTTTTGGAGGGCCTTCTAAACATCAGTAGTTCAAAAAAGAGGTGTCTGAAGGGACATGGTTCCATGTTAGTATTTCATTAGAGGTGAGGAGCCTTTGGTACATGAGATGCGAGGTGTCTATAGGAATGTTGTTCTGGGTTACTATTACATGGACGTGAATACAGGATGTCTATACTTGTGATATGATGTGTCATTGTGTCATGTTACTATTTCTTGGGCATGCCTTTGAGATGTCAGTACTTGAGACAAACGGTGTCTGGGGGAGTTGTTCCCAGGTAATGTGACTGAGATTCTGGTGTTGGCCGAAGTAGGTGAAACACCATGGTGTCTGCTGAGCACTAGTGGAGGTTATGATTACATTTCTCATCGTGCAACATACTTCTCTTATATATTTATGAGTCCTTAAACACTTATAGTAGGTACGCGCCATTGGGAGGTATCAAACAGAGATCCATCTTACACCCTACACAGGCCCTTTGGGATACATGTATATTGTATGTGTTTAGATACATGTAGTAGATAAACTTCAGTAGATGGATTTTAGTGTTGTTATCATGGATATTGGTATGGACCATGAGGTCATACCAAGAGTAATTAATTTGTTTAGTTTCCATTTTTGTATCAACATTCTTATTTTTTTTGGCTACTTTTCTTCACCATTAGTTCCCTTTTATTATTGAAATTTATTTCATGTTTTTTCAGAAGTAGTTGCATGTGGTTTTTAGCATGTTAGTCTATTTATTTTCTATTGTTTTTGTGTTTGATAATGCTCCCGATGTTTAGTGATATTGAATGTGCTTCTGCTCTGCAGGTGTGGTTCGAGTCTGCTGAGTAATCTATTTTCATGACATGATTATTTATTTTTCATGGAGAAGTAACATTATATTCATCCTAGAGGGAATATCAACTCCAAAATATCTATTACACCTTCACTACTAGTTGGCCACCTTTGGTGATCGGGGAGGTACACCTATGGTAGTAAGACCGGACCCGTTTATCACTGTTTGGGTGGAAGATTGTGTTCAGTACCTTACAATGTGGTATTAGAGGGATTCTTGAGAGGGATTTAGTAGTAGTGTTTTGACTGGATACTAATGAGATCAAGACTTACTGTTTTTATTTATACTAGTCATACTATTTTGGATAAGGTAGATAAGAGATATATTATTTTTGGAATTGGATTTGGATCCTATTTTTGGGTTCCTACACCCCCTTGCTCGAGGGATTGATTGAGTTACCTTTTTTGGTAATTATTGGGTTTTTCATAGATTATAGTTTGTATGGTTTCCTCCTTGGTGGCTCAATTGATTTTTGATGTTATTGGTTAGGATATGTGACTCATTACCCAATTAGGAAAATAAATAATTGGACCTTGGTTCAGAATGAAAAGTCATGATTTCTTGTCTTTTAATATGAACATTATAAAGGTACTTGAATTTAAAATATGAACAGATTCTTTGTGAAGTGATAATACCATGTAAAAAAATTCAATTTCCATCACTACTAGAAAATGATCCTATACCTACAATTCAAAACAGTGTGTATAAACCCCAAAACTGTGGGTATAGGCTATACCCACGGTTTGGGGAACCATAGTTTTTTGTGGCGTCGGTATAGGTCCATGACCTATACCCACAGTTTGGAAAAACTGTGGGTATAGGTTTCTCAACTGTTTCATAACTCTATTCCCATGGTTTCCAAACCGTGGGTATAGCATATTTTACAAAATAGCAGCCCACATGATTTGATCTCACAACCACTTCTTCGTTCAGGAGCATCCTTACCACTACCCCATCACTGCATATATGTATGTATGTATATATTTTGTTAAATATATTTATTTAAACTGTGGGTATTGAGGAATAAACGTTGGGTATATAACACCAAACTTTTTTTCCCCATAGAAAAAGTAAATTTCTCACGCACACACGGGAAACCTATACCCACGATTTATCAAAACCATGGGTATAGTTTTTCAATCCAATGACTGCACCCACAGTTTGGGGAAAAACTGTGGGTATATGAATTTTTTGATACACTATAACCATGGGTTGGAGAAAACCATGGGTATATGGTAGCCTTTTCCCGCAGTTTGGGGAAAGTGTGGGCATAGGATATAAAAAGATGCATATACACACATTTTTTCCAATACCGTGGTGATAGGGGGACCGATACCCACAGTTTTCCACAAAATTGTGGGTATAGGTCCATTTTCTAGTAGTGCATGATTTTTATTCTTTTGAAATATGAATAGGTTAAATTCCTGATAGAATTGACTATTTATTGAAATATTTTATGACATGAATTATATATTTGAATAATTTCATGTGGCAGGGTATTTGGGTATATCTCTTATAAGAGAATGTAGGTACAATGACTATGGTGATGATTGATCACCAAGATTGGTCATCCTGAACATCGGCATGAGGCATTTTGACATTCAGGATTGGGATATTCGGTTGTCATTTTGAGGTAATAATGGTTTTTAGGATGGGCATGGCCCAAGGTACTGTAAATATTTAGCTCTTTTGAGGGCAGGTAAAGATTTAATGAGCCCAGGAATCCATCATCATGGGCAACGGTGGGTGGGTAAGTGTATTTTTTATGCAATGTCTTTTAATTCTTTTCTAATCTTCATTGAATATATTGTTATATATATATATATAATCTTCACATTTATGTTAATTAGAACGAACCACATAAACTTCGCAATGGAGCATCAGACGTGTGATGATATAGTGCCGTAAGAGCATGATAAGGTTTAGAATCCTTAGGGACAAGCACAACATGAGCCACATGTATAGGCTCATAGACAAGACCATGTTTAGGATCTAGTGCAGACAAGGCAATAGGTTTGTTTGGTATAACTTTGTCCACAACTTGACAGGTATCTTTAAAATAGAATGGTGCGTGTCTTGCAGGGAATTGAAAGAGGCGCGTAGGGTACAGATCCATATATGAAATACCTAACATTGGAGTTCCAATCGTAGCACCTACCTCTCTATCATGGGGAGTGTGGTCCACCAGATGATGAGAAAAAGATAGATAGCATTCATATGATCTTCTAGAAACTCAAGAAACCTCATTGGTAGAGGTTCAAACTAGCAACGTACATGTTGAGAGGACAATTGAATCATGGGTTGGATGTGTATGTTTATGCTTGCAGACATGATGGACTAGCATTGAAATAATTTGAGGATATTTTCTTGATGAAAATTTAACCATAGATACAAAGGGTTGAGAGATCTAATGTGTTCTTGGGCCCTCAATAGGGAGACTTGTCTGTCATGGTCTATGATGTTACTATCACTGAGATGTATTGATTTCAACATAGAATGGTAAGATATGACTTGGAAAGTGTATGGATTTTCGAGGATGCGTTATGAAACACCATTCAGATATAGGTAAATATCTTCACGTTGGGTTAGTTCTTAGAGACGGTGAATAAGGTGCTCATAGCAGAGGGAAATGAGAAATAGAGGTCTTACATAGGCCGAATGATGGCTCCAAGTGATGGATTAGATAACATGAAGTCAGTACAAGATGAGATCCAACATGGCAGTCATGCCAATGAATCCACTAGAGCACCTTGTGGCAGATTAGAAGTGGATTTCATTTAGTGTGGGTAGCAAGGGCACATTTAGACTCAATTCAGTAGTACTCCAAAGGAGTGCTAGACATGAGTATAGGTTGGTCATCTCAAGAGGGTCAGTAGGAAAACTTCTCAGATGGACAACAATAAGGGACCCAGACAAACTATGGAATCTGGAGTTGGTTGAAGTACAGTACCAAGAGACGGTAGCTGAGTTTCAACTGCACGTGGAGGACCTGACAGAGATAGTGGGACACAACTAAGGGGTCAGTCACTGGTAAATAAGTGTTGTACTATAGGGAGGAAAGGCTTTAGGTATTGATGTTTCCAACCATGTTCATGTTGTGGAGAATCCAGGGGCTGAGCATACTTGTGAGCTGATGATGGTTAGAGGTACACTGCAAGCATGGTTATGATTATTTTGGTTTTTACAAGTTTTGGCATGGAATTTTTGGGCATGTTTGGTTGGGATTTCACCATATCGGGTGTGTGATATATATATATATATGTGTGTGTGTGTGTTTGTGTTTGTGTGTGTGTGTGTGTTTTAGGTTCTTGGAATCAGAACAAACTGTAGGTGTGGGTTAAAAAAGGTTTTGTGGGCATCGAGGCATCCATGGGATGCAATTCTCTTGAGTTTCATTGGGCATCGAGGCATCAAAGATGTTGGTTACATGAGGTTCAATGAACAATGATTTTCATTGAGCATCCATGGGATATATGAACTTTTTGAGGTCGACACTGATGTAGTATGGACACATTTGTGTGTTGGTTGCAACATTGGAGCACCCAATGTCTTATTAGGGTGATAATGCATCACAAGAGGACCATGAGTATAGAAATAGGTTAGTGAACCATTGCATGAATTGGGTTTTGGTCTATTGTTGTCCTAAAATGTTATCTTTTCCACCCATGGAAAGGAAATTATAGAAAAAATTTCTTTAAGGGGGATGTTTCTAACAACCCGGTTCTTCTTTTGAGGTACAACATTATTTTTCCTTCAAATATTGATCTTTTTTTTGAGAAAACTGGGGAAAATATGCAGTTCTTGAAATTGTAGGGTCACACACCATGTACTTCTATGTACAGGCCATTTACCCTTGGTCATATGTAGATTCCTTATATGGTTCATGGGCAAGACGGTTGGATTGAAAATTTCAACCCATGTACACATCGTGTGATCTGTGTACATCATGTGTAGATTAGAAATGTATGGGGGATATACATGGTGTGTGGGTAAGTTAGAAAGGGATATTAGAAAAATCATGTAAACTCCATATACTAACTAGTACACACCATGTAGTCATGTTAGCATGTTTCAGACTGAATGTTGGAAGAAAGTGTTTGCAAAATGAACAGTTAAAGAATCCATACGACGTGTAGTCCTAAGTACATGCTATGTATTTTTTATAACATAAAATAGGCATTAGACTCATTTTGAGGTCCTAAATAGAGCCTCCAAACTGTAATTGGTCTGACCATCAAACCCTTACCATTTCTTCTCCCTTACTCGGATTCGATCACAATCAAATGTGTTGGAACCCCCATACTATCTCCTTGATTCTTTGTGAGCCTTTTTCATATATTCCTCTCACTAGAAATATTATATTGGTTTGAGTTATATTGATTTTTTTTAGATCTACCCTGTTTTAGACTGAGTAAAAAAAATTATACCGAAGGAGGATCACCGTACTAGTTTCAGGTCGGTGATGCATAACACTTTTTGTGTTTTTTTGGTCATTTAGGTGGTGTGGGTTTTGGTGTGTCTTCATGTATTTTGAGTGAGACCCTATTTTAATTGTTTTTCCATATTAAATTCATTGTTAGAACCATGTTATGCCCTTGGAAGTTCCTTATACGTGAATTTCATAATCGAGGACGGGCAAGAGGTCATTTCTCATTTAGGACATTTAGGTCATGGCTGAAAAATTGGTATAAAATGATTTTTTTTATTAAGATGCTGATTATAATTTTTTAAAGAAAGATATGAATTTTTAGAGGCATTGAAGACCTCATAACTGGTATCTGACAACACCTGGCTAGATTAATTCAATTGTTTAGTTTTTCTTTCCTGTATAAAGTATTTCATTTTGAATATATATGAGATATGTATTTTTGTAAATGTTGGAACCCTTGGGGTTGTGTTGGTTCAGGCCATAATATTCTTGATTGATGTCGATCGTATGTTGGGGTGGCCCCAGAATACATTGGGTGGTTTCGAACATGGGATTGGGAATCATGGACATCGCCTTGAGGAAGTGTGACTGTCAGTTTGGGCATGGCCCGAGTTACATGGTTGGAGAGACCACCGGACTTGAACAACTTGGTCGTAGGGAAAAGAGGTGTAAGAGATGTTGTGGCTAGGGTTATGTATTTGGTGATTTCCAGGCACCCGAGACATTGGGTTGTTTTCACACATGTGACTCCGTGATGAGGTTGTTTTGACCGCTCGTATAGTAGAGGCCCCATTAGTAGTGGTTAGGTGATTATGGTTGTGAGTGATTTATGAGGAAGCCACAAGGAAGGTGAGGAGACTTCAGATTGGTTTTTCATGCGTACATAAAGTTGGTATTTGAGAAACGAGGTGTCAGGAGGCACATGGTTATAGGTAACTATTTAATGGGATGTGAGGATTCATTGGTACTTGACACACGAGGTGTCAGGTGGCACTTAGATCCATGTTACTATTTCTCGGGAGTGACTACATGATGTAAATAAATGACACTCAGGGATTTATGAGGCACATGGTGACTAGATAATATTTATCATGTGTGCCTTTAGGACGTCGGTACTCGACACACATGGTGTCTAGGGAATCATGGTTCCATGTTATGTGACTGAGATTCTGGAATTGGACAAAGTAGGTGACACTCAATGGTGGCATCTGAGCATGATTGGAGGTTGTGTTTACATTTTTCATCGTACTACTGACTTTTCATATAGATTCATGACTTTTTAATCACTTATATTATGTATGAAACTCTAGTTAGAATCCTATAAAGATTCATCGCACACCCTACATGACCCCTTCGAGATGATTTTAGACATTATGTCATTATATACTTGTAAAGGATCAACTTCCAGAGATGGATATTAGTGTTTTTTTACATGGAGACTGGTATGGACCTTGAGCTCATACCTAGTAGGAGTTAATTTGTTTAGTTTACATTTCTTATATCAACATTTTTACTTGTTTTTTAGATAATATTTGATATCCATTGGTGCCATTTTATTATTCACATGTATACCATGTTTGTTCAGTGGTAGTTGCAAGTAGTTTTTATCATGCTGGTCTGTTTATTTTCATCTGTAGTTGTATTTATTTTTTCTATCTCTATTTTGTGATATTGAATGTTCTTCCACTATATATGTATGGTTCAGTATGCTGAGTAATCTATTTCTACTACATGTTTATTTATTATGCTCACACCAGTACTATTATTTTCTTCAGAGAGGGTATAGCATCCCCACTATACCTGTTATACCCTCACTTCTAGTCAGCAGCCTTTGGAATTCATCGAGGTGGGCCTAAGGTAGTAACACCAGACTCTTTTAGCACTGTTTGGGTGGCTTTTTTGGTTCATGAAATTTCAAGGTGCAACTAGGCCTTACGTGAAATCTCCAATACACTAATGGAAGAAATTAAATTCCAATGTCCTCAAAAAAATTGGCGGATGATATTTCTTTCAATGATAATACACTATCAAAATAGACAATAATGATCATATCTTCAATGTGATGAATGGAAAAATTTCCAACCAAAATCAAACCAATCAATACATAACCATATCATAGTTATAATAGAAACGAAAGATAAAAATTCAAATGGTAACATGACTAAAGACATCAAGACAAAAAACTCATATAATTTTCCAAAATACAACTCCAAATTTCATACCAATGGTATCAATAAACCTCACTAAATAAATAATATATATTTCTTTTACCTTTTTTCTAGTAGATTTAATATGAAAGCACATATTAGTACCAATATAGGGATGATTAAAAACTCATAATGATTTTTGCAAATATGTCCAAACACAATATATTAAGAAAAAACATGTGAACACAATTTTAAAATATATCCAAATTAAATATAAAAAAAATATATCAAAATAGAAAAATAAATTACAATTAAAACCATAAACAAAACCGTTAAAATCATTCTCATTGATTTGGAAAACCCATACTCATATATTTATACGTTGACACGCCATTTAAGACTAGGCTATAATTCTATACTAAAGAGAGGACTCTTGAAAATCCACCATGTCATCATATGGTGATATATGTGCATGGTCCACATTTGAACACACCCCCTATCCGAGGACACAAGCTTATAGATTAATGGTATACACCCATTATTCTTGTTCACAGCAAAAGAAATGAACCCATGCTAACCATGTATGCCAAAACCCATGCCAAAACATTTCACATAAACCCAAACCATTATTTAAAACATTTCTTCACAAAAATGTGTGATTGAATTTTTTTTCTTATTTTGAAATTATCAATTTAAAATTACCACTAATGAGATTTTTTCCAAAATTTATCAAATTAACCTAATTTCCAAATTGATAATAAAAAATTGTATTTCTGTCATAAATTAAAAAATATATAAATAATAATATATTGAAAAACATTTAATAAAAATAAATCCATCATGTTCTATTTTAATTGGTTAAGATATTGAATCCACCTACGTCATAATATTTATTGAAAATAATGAATGAAACTCTGATTATCAAAATAAAATAATACTAGTACTTACCTCCAATTATTTCAACCATGTCAAATAAAAATTTACAACAAAGAACATTGATAAAAACATATTATAGAAGTTATATTGTTTATAATGAGATAAGAGAATATCAAATAAGAATATTGAGGGGTAAAGACTTACAGAAAAATCTAATTCATTTGATGGGAATTGATCCACCTATTATTCTCTCATAGGTCAATTGGTTCAATCTCTATGCACAAGGTAGAAAAAAACATTCACAACAATTATAGAATAGTATATTCACGTGGTTTAAGGGTATTAATTCATAATATAACCAAATCATTTTGGGTTTCAATTTTACACTGCATCGATGGGATTTAGAGTTTTGAAAACCAGTTGTCAAACATTTAATTCCACACTGTCAATCCAACCCCTCGCATGGTTGTCTCACATGGTTAAACAATCACTGAACCCAACACTGTTTCCCCCCTGTTTCATGTTTCATGGTTTCCCCTAGTGACTTACAAGCTTTGGTTAAACTGTGCTCCAATATTTAACCAACACAATGACCATCTTCCTCACTGGAATAGATTCATATATGTGGTGCATGGTTTCACAAAATTATGCACAACACATAAACCTCTAAAATTACATCAAAACATTTAAAAACCCAACAAATAATCCCAAAAAAATAACCCAAACATTGTACATAATCATGATACATGGATAATGGTTTATGTACAGAAAACATGTTGTGAAAAATTATCCACACCATTGGTATTTCCATTCCTTCTATATAGAAAATAATTGATTTAATAGAAGAGTTCAAGATAATTATTCTAACCATTATTTTTTCATGCTCCCATGTTTCTTCCTAAATATGACATAGCTTGAATTGAACCCAGAGTAGATCGTTTTGTTTCAAAAAAATATCTTCAATTTACTGTCCTCAATCAGTACCAGCAAATGAATCAACACAACATCCAACTTAGGGTCAATGTGATCCTATCAAATCACATAGACATGATTAGGTTAGTATATCTTTAACATAGAAACCTGAAACTTATAGTGAATAGATTTGAACCTTGTGGAAAATCCACCGGATATTCAACCTCACTAAATCATTAATATATTTAAAAAGGAAATATAAACTGTGGATAAAAATTTTCCTTCTTTTGAAAATGATGACTACCAATGATTAAAAAAAATTCAAGAATACATGATCATTAACCTCAATAAAAAACAATCTCTAATGATGATATGGATATGATTTCTAGTGAATTTATGTGCTCTTCATCCTATTTATGATCATTTTAACCTTCGTATTCATCTCATGCACAAGACTCGGTATCATAATTGATGTCCACCCTATTTCCACCAAACAATGTGGAGAATGATAAAAATTATCAAAAAATGGTTCAAAATGATCAATATGTATTGTGGTATGATAACAATTTTTTTATGAGAAATTAACTATAGGTATATACTCTTCTAATGGGCGACCAACATACAATATAAAATACATAAGTATATCCTCCAATGATTTATGTTTTTTAGGATTTATCATCTGTTTGAATAATATAAACCATGTTCACAATCCATTGGTTTCCATAGGTTCTTGTAATGACTTCCAAAAATGATATGTAAACCTAAGATCTTGAATAGATACCATCATTTATAGAACATCATGTATCATTATAATTTCATGTATATTAATTTTTTTAGGTATTCCAACATATTAATTTCAATAATAGGTAAGAAGTGAGAAAAAATTCTGAGCTGATCCAAAATCACCCAAATGGAATCGTGTTTCCTGGTCATAAATAGTAAACTGTTATAAAATCCATGGTAATTTTCTCTCATTTACATATGAGAATTAGAAAATAATAAAACATAATAGTTAATTTTTTTATAGAGACCCTATCCATTATATATATTATTATATTATTTCAATAATAATTAACTACAAAATTACAAGCCATGGATCGTAAAGTCATTGGTTTTTGGATGATAGGTACATAAAACTCAAAAAATTGAAATAAAATAATACATATATATTTTATTAATAAATAATAGTTCCTATATTATATTTATATCCTACATCTACCAACAATACATTAGGGAATACATGAATAATGTAATGATCTAAAAAGATTTGTAAGGGTATGAACATAGAAGTAAATAAATGATAAAGGGTTAAAAGGAAACATATAATGAAATAAAAAATCATGGAACATGAATAAAAAAAGAATCATAAAATATAGAGCAAGGGGAATTATAATAATTGCATTATAAGAATGTGTATACAACAATTGACATGACAAAAGAATGAGTCAAGGATAACTCACAAGACCACTGCACATTGCGGAAAATGTCCCATAAAGTAATCAGGTTCACTCTTTATCCCAAAATGAAGTTTCATTAGAGTAAATGATACTGAAATTCATTGGAGTACTATCTGGGAACACTAATCATAACATGTTCAGAAACATTTGTTCCATTTGAGGAATCAAGTATAAGAGTTACCCATGAAAGGAATCTAGAATCATAATAATGTAATGAGTCTTAAAAAGGTAATATCAAAATATTTTACATGAAACAATGTATTAAAATCATTATAGGACATTCATAGGAGAAAATTGTTATAGATCATGATAACTAATTTAAAACTAATGTGAATATACATTAAACGAGTATATAATATACATTATATTGGAAACAGTTTAGTGTTTTTAAGGATTATTTTAAATTTTATTTAAATAAAAATTAATATTTGTTTTATAAAACTATAAATTTACCAATATTATTTATTAAGATAAAATGAGATATTTTTTTATAAAATGGCTTAAAAAATATTTTTGGGTTTATAAAAAAGGGGTAAGAAAATGTGATGTTCCCTTTACCGGAGATTGTTTTTTGGGAAAAATTGAGATGGGGACATTTTTAAAACATGTATTTACCCATAAAAGAATGATTATTTTATCTGCATATATGATTTTGGGACTTTTAAGGAGAATTTATAATAATTACACAATATTTAATTAGTATTAAATTTTGGAAAATACAGAGAAAGAAAAACCTAATGGAAAAAATAGAGGTTTAGGTTGAATATCCTACCATGTGTTTGAAAGTGTTATACATATTAAATTAATATCATGGATAATCAAATAAAATTAATTAATTAATTAATTAACAACCATTTATAAAAATATTTTGTTTATTACATTTTTTTAATAAAATTTATGGATTTTTTATGGGTTTTGAGATTCAATTTAATTATATAAGAGCATTGGTATCATAGTTTTTCCTGAATGGTTTTCTTGTATACATGTATAGAAAATCATTTAAAATAAGTATTTTTGACCAGAAATGAAGTTATATTTTATTAATGAACATATATAATTTTAAATTATTATACAATTAAATTAGTTATTTGGGTTGAGGATGGACCATTAGATTAGATGTTAGTGAAAATAATTTTGATTATTTTTGTGATAATTCAATCATCACAATTTAGTTTCAATTTATTAAATAATATTAAGTGTATGTAATTGTTTCTAAATGTAATATAGGTTAATAAAATTTTATTATAATATTTTTAAACATAATTTTATTATGATCAACATTGAATGTTGTAATGGAAATTGAAAACTCATCATCCTTGAATGCGATAAATTAATACATCATTGATGATGTTTTAAATTTAATAAAAAAACGGGGAGGGGAATATATTTAATGATGAATTATTCTATTAACAAGATAATATTACTATGTATATAATACACTACAGATTAAATTTCACCTGGATAATGGTAGGTTTGGAGAAAATAATATTATAAAATCAATTTGAAATGAAATTAATAGAAAATGAAAGAGGATTTAGCCTCTTGAATTTCTCCTCTTTGAGAACCTCCATAAGGAAAAGGGTTTTGTTTTATTGTTGATACTAATAGCTCTATGACAAATAGTAGAGGATTGGGAGGAATTTGGACCATAATCAAAGCATCAAATATATCCATAAAAGAGGTGATGAGAGGTGGTATTTATAGTGGATGAGAGTGGTGTTTTTGATTATTTACTTTAGTATCTTATTATTTTGGAACAATAATATAAATATGTTTTAGAATTATTAATAATAAAGTAAAATAAAGAATCTTTTTTTGATTTTATGTGCATATATTATCCATACATCATTTATTATTATAAAATTCGTGTATTTGTTAAATACTATAAATTTTAATATTTAATTATTCACAAAACATTTAACAATTTTAGAAAAATCCTAAAATTTTATACATGAAATTTTTCGACATGTAAATTGAAAAAGTCTCCCAATTTTATGAAATTAATTTTCAAAATATGAGAATATTAAATTTTTAATTAAAATAATCATTTTCATAAAAACAAATTTCATAATTATAAATAATTTTTATAAAATTTTGGAAAATTAATTAATGTTTCATAAAATTATATTATAATCATAAGTAAAAAAATATTAATTTAAGAATATATTTTATGAAATTAAATTCCCTTCTAAATCATTATATTAATTATTGAATTGTTAATTAACATTTATGTTTAAACACATCAACACATAATTTATCATTTTCAAAACATTTAATTACTTATAATATGATATAAATATATAATATTTTTATTTATATGATGCAAAAAAATTTAATACATTCATTGTTGAGGATACAATTCTATTGGAGAATTTACTATTCCTATAGGAAAAATTAATATTCCAAAATTCATGTCACTGTTACATTGGTATATGTTCCATAACTTACATAATTTTATTTATTTTCATTCATTCTTCATTTATAATGTTTTTATTGTTTTCTATGGGTGGTTTTACGTTTTTTGTACTATATGAAATAATGGTAATAAGGGAGTTTAAATTGATAAAAATTTTCATTGTTACACTCTTCCCCACTTATAAAATTTTTCCTTCAAAATTTAATTTTACATACATTGGTGAAAAAAAGAATGTGTTGATCAACTTCAGTGCTTTATTTTGTTCCATTGTTTCTTTTCGTACTTATGGTTCCCCTATATTACGTTGACCGGGTCTGCAGTCTTATTATGTAGAACATTATCACTACAGTCTAAGATCTTCATTGATTACTCCTCGAAAGAGATATCATCTTCCATCTGTACAAAGTATCGATCTTGTATATGTGGTGGATCTGGTATATACTTCTTAAATATGGATTCATGGAATACATCATGTAGATGAGACATGGTTTGTGGATGTTCTAGTCAATATGATATAGATCCAACACAATCAAGACTCTAGATGGTGCTGATATACCTGGGAATTTTTTTCCATACTTTACAAATCTCATAAAACACTTCAATGGAGATATATGGTAAAATTTCATTTATTCAATCTTCAAATCTATTTCAATGGTTTTATTTATAGAACTTATGTCGACTCTAAGTTGTTTTAAGGTGATGTAGAATAGTTCTCACATTTTCCACCATTTCTTCGACCATTTCTAGTAATATCATCTTACATTCACCAAATTCATCTTATCATGATGGTTTTATATATATTTTCCATAAAGGTAATCATATGGATCCATTTGTAATCTTTAGTGGAAACTTTCAATTTAATATAATTCGTCCATAGGTAGATGTTGTTCCCATAATACATTGATGTTCATAGAATATACTCTCAAAAAGTCTTAAAATATCTAATTATTTTTTCTAGATATTCCATAATTTTGAGGATAATAGGTTGTATTAATGTTTAAATCAGTATTCCAAGCATGTTGGATAATTTTCCAAAACTGGGAGGTGAATCGTAGATCCCAATCAGAAACAATCGATAGAGGTACTACATGCAACTTGTCTACTTATTTGATGTATATCCATATTAGTTGAACTATTTATAAGTACCCAAAAAATTATATAATATGATATTTCATTCTAAAATAATCTACATAACCCCATTTATAATAGATTTATCTAGATGTATTTTGAATTCCATTGATAAAGCATGTGGTGATGTTTTCCCATTTCGATGTTGTTATGGGCAATGGGTTCATTTTCACTTTAGGTTTTTTCTCATTCAGCCTTCACATAATTATATACTAGTTAATTTGATGTATATTTAGAGATCTCATTTTTTTATATTATCTCATCAATATTTTTCATAGATACCTAGATACATCCTTATTCTCCCTAAGTGAATAGAGAGTGTTGCATTGTTTTCATAACTCAGACGATCATTATTTATCATTGGATTTGAAAATATACATAATCATTATCCCAATCCTACAAATACGTCCCCATAAATTTTGACCTCTCTGGTTTTCACCTTTATCATTCATTCAACTTCCCTTGAATTTCTACATCATTTCACTGATAATCCTTTAAATTATATATAAGGGATTGTTTAGAATTAATTTGAGAATGGATTAGTGATATAATTTACATAATTATTTCAATGCCCATTATTTGAAAATCTTAGAAGGTTGGATCTTTATTAATTTTCATCATTCACACTGTTGAAGGATCCATTCTACATTGATCATCATCCACCTTATTTACTTTACAAAGATTGTATTGGATTAAGAAACCATAATCCTTGAAAAGATCTAATCATAATCAATGTTATATATTATTCACACTTGGTATGAATGTATATTGGAGTGTGATTTTATCATTATATATCTCACACTTATCCCCATAGATATAATTCCTCCATATTTTCAATTCATTGGTCACTGTAATCACATATAGATCTTGAGTGGGATAGTTTTTCCAATGGATTTCAAACTTCCTTAATAAGGGAACAATTTTATCAACACTCACAATAAAATAAATTCATTTCTTATGGTTTTATCACCATTAATTTTAAACTCATAAATTTCCCCTCCCCACCCCATCCCTTTCCATTATGTCTATAATAACCTAAACTATTCTCTTTTTTTCCTCATCTAGTTCAATCATATAGACTTTTTTATTTTTATTACATTAAGGCTATTTGAAAATTAAAGAATGATCATCTTATTCTTATGATAATTAATCAAAATTATAACCTTTATCATCATTTCCATATTTTTTCATTACCACTTATAATTATTTTCTCATCTATTTTATTATGTCTCACATCAAAAACCATATAATATTAAATCTTAGTTCAATTACAATGAAATATTACCTCATATATTTTATAATTATACTTTTGTTCCTTATTTTTTTCATTATATAACACTTAAATTCAAAATATATTAAAATTAGTTAAACATGGTTTTATCTTGTGTGACATCTAATATGGTGTCATATTTTCTCTTATGTTTTAAATGTCAATATTTTTAGTATATAACTTAGATTTCATTTACATGTAATAGTTGAAATAATAATCTTATGGAGAATTTTTTGACCATATTATTTACCATAATATTTCTTGTTTTAGTAGCATTGTTTTGATGTGGATTCCCCCCTAATGAATCCTCATGTTTGATTCAATAAATTGCCATGTATTTTCAAAAAAATTAAATATTTTTTACAAATCCCTTTTTTATTGTTTTGTTGATAATTTGTTTCCCATACATAGTATATTTCAATTTATTATATCACCACCATTATTGATTATAAAAAAACTGTAGTGACCCAAGTATTTCCTCAAGTATGAAAAAACTCACTTTCGTGTTCTAAACCAAGATAAAAAATTTAATATTATAAATTTACCTCAATAAATTATAACGAAAATAGTTTCTGATCATTTAATTTATTTTAGGATGAGATTTTTACCCTTATGTTTTCTATTGGGGAAATTTTGATCTAGTTAAATTTTAATTTTTAGTTAACATTTATTTAATATATAAATATTTCTCTCAATAAGGTGAAAGATGATATACCCTAAATATATCCCAAAAATAAAATATTAAAACCATATAATTATTTGAGAAATTGGTGTTTTTATAGGCCATGTATAATTATCATTTGGGTTTTGGGTTACTTATTGGAATCATTTTCGGTCATTAATCACTATACATATTTAATTTTTTTGAAACGATATATAAATATACTATAGTCCAGATAATTAGTTATATACACCATTTCAATATTATAAACATAAAATTTATTAGAGGACGGATCCTGTTCTTCTATTGGAGGTGGTTGTATCTCCCTCAAAAAACCATCTAAAAGTGTCAAAACTAAAGGTGGAATAGAATTCACATGTCGTTATTTATGGGAAAATATGTGATAGTGGATTATACATAATGGTATGATATTTATTTTGCAACCCTCATTCACCAATACATATTTTTATTGATATATCTTTCAAGGAAATTTCAACAATTTTCATTGATAATTTTATTTTTATGTGAGTTTTTATTTACATTAGAATTGATGTATACATAAGAAAATCGTAGAAGAAAACACTATCGTATATTTTATATTTACCCTTTTTACATCTAAATATAATCATGATACATACTTTTTACACATTTTTATAGGATCATATTTTTGAATTATGATTTATGTTTTGGAATATCACTAGAAACAAATCTCTCTTTCTCCACCCCATTTTCCCTTCTCATAATGAATAATATTTATTGGAATCTACAATTGATAAAAGTTATATGATGGAATATCTTTGTGTAAGAATGAATGTTTATGTGTCAATGGGAGAATCATTTTTTTATAATTCTGATAGAAATTGGGTTGGGTGATGAAGCTGATTGGGGGACAACACAATAGTGATAATATTTATTAGTGGTGACATGGATTAGGGAGAATGATTTGGTTTTGGTGAGTAGAAGGATTGTGGAATTATGATGTGATAATTATTATCATCCTTTGGAATTTCATTGTTCTCGATTCGTCAATGAAAGAAGCTGTATTTAAGAGAAATTTATCTGCACCAGTTTTTAGAAACCAAACCATCAATAATTTTTAAATAATGATATATATTGTAATAAAATGCTCTGATGTGTTTCTAAAAAGATGATGCAGAAATAAATCACTGATCAGAGTCTTTGGAAAAATGAATAGAATATCATTTTTTATCATCATTGAGCACTGTATTAGTAAAATGGGGATGTGAATAATCCTATTATAGAGTGATATCTATAACTGGATAGTCAATGAAATATAAAATTGTTCCAATGCAATTTTTTTTCTTAAATTAAATTTTTCCATGAAAAACAATCACCCATGATTTTTCCATTAAATTAGTAACATGAATTTTCTTGGATTTCCATAAATAAGATCCATACAAGTTGATAATCCAATCAGAAGGGCAATCCTCATAATAATCTTTAATAAAAGTAGTCCAATTATAATCCCCTAAAAAATCCTCCCACACCAACTTTTCCTATAAACACCTAATATTATATTCAATGCCTTTGAGATTAATACCCCTCATGAAGAGGTCTAGAAAGACGAATCTAGATATCCCATTGATAATTCCCTTATTGATGACAATCCCAGATAAAAATATGTAAGACTCTCTAGTTTCATGAGAACATATTTATATAGACTACTATAGGAAAACAGATGCATCATAATTGATGGTATATTACTGTTAACAAACATAATCCAACCATGAAAGGAGATTAATTAACATTTCATGATAATTAATTATCTTAATGAAAAATTGAATTTATTATCATAATGATTAAATAAGGCTATCTAATTAGAAATAAGAGAACCAAAATAAACTAAAGGAAAACATTGGGCTTAAAAAACAATCCTCTCTTAGATGATCATGGATCCCCATGAAGAACAAATGATGGAGATGAAAAAACCACTTTTTGTAACATTCACACATTGGCCAGATCTAATTAAAAAATCATTATGATTTTGTATAATGTTTTTAGTAGAATTGTAACTAACATTGATGAATAAAAAATTTCAACTATAATGAAAATATGAGAAATTAAAATAAAACCATTCATCCCATTGAATTATTACATCAGGAATTCCTCACATCTCTTTTTTACATACCTATTGAGGGAATATTGTGCTAGGATAAATATAATCCAAGAAATATGAATACCATGATGAAATCACATTAATGATTTGAAAAATCCAAATATCTATGGCATAAGAGAAATTAAGATCCATGGAGTGGAGATTAATCTGGAGAAGAGATAACAACCCCACACCATGAAACTACAATTTTTAAGTACCATGATTATAAAAAACCATTCCATCTGATCCAAAAATTTCTCCATATTAAACTTAATCAGCAATTGGAATCTAATCACATTTTGGTCAAGATGATCAATCATATCATGAGAAATCCAAATAGGTACCTAAATACCACTCCATTTAATGAAACCATGTTGTTCATTAAATATCAATAATGGATGAAAAAATCACATTTTCTGAGTACTGTGATTATAAAAAACCAATTCATACGATCATAAAGTTTCTCTATATCAATCTTAATCATCAAGCGGGGACCAATAAAATTCATATCCTGATTAACAATCGTTTCGTGAGAAATCCCAAGACCTCATTGAACCCCCCACCACATTTATTGAAATAATCTAGTTAATTATATATCAAGAATGAAAGAATGAAATCATGTATTATATAATCAATGATGTACAAAACATTATAAAAAATGTAAACATAATAATTGGATGAAACTACCAAATATTATTGGGCTGGTTGACTTTTTGAATAAGAGACCAAAAATTAGTCGAAGAGGATCTTGGTGAAGGCCCACCCCTAAAATAATATTGAACAATACACCTCACATCCTCTTTGATTATAAACCAAGAATCAATATAAAAATCTCCACAAAAACCATCAGAACCCATAGAGCTCCTTATATTAATATTCTCAAATGATTCAAACATATCATCATACTTCAAAAGGGAACCCATCCTCAAACAATACTTTTTATAAATAGAATCATTGATTTTATAAAAAATTGTGTCATTATCACGCCAATAATGAGACGAACCCACTTGATTATGGATAATTCTAGAGAGTGATTTTGAGAAAAAGTCTACTACCATTTGACTAAAAATTCTTTCATCACTAGAAAAAGTGCAATAGAAAAAATAAATGTTGATTCTAGAATGAAAATTCATCTCCTTGATACTTTCATTGAAATAGGTTTCATTATTTTCAGTTACAATGATAGATTTAGAATTATATACTTCCGTGTAAAAATTCCCACATCTGAGTAAATCATCATCCATATTAACGTTGACACTAGGAAGGAGCTTATGGAAATTCTCAGCTGATTGGGACTGTATTTAATGTTAAATTTGGATAATCACTTCTTAATGGGATTCCAAGATAACATCATTACTATGTTGAAGATATATCTGTGAAGTAATTTAACTATTGAGAATCCTTGATTTTTTTTTTAATTCCACGAAAAAATCCTAAATAGAAGCTGGCATAGAGTGTATGGACAACACTTTCTAGCCTAATAATTTCATTCAATGATTGGTATAGTAAAAACCATTATTACCATACCATAAATCATGAAAATTATTTACAATATGATAAGGGTAAGATAATTACATAGTAATGTGAGTCGTTGAGTAACTTGCAAAAGTGGTGATTGTAATGAGATTACCCAAACATCTATCAAGACCACTCCCAATACTATTACATTCCCTTATATTAATTCTCCAAGTTAAGGAATCCATAATGTAAATAAATCCCAAAAGAATATTGGAAGTAATGAATGATTGAAATTATTTAATTCCATTATTTGGTTATATCCCCCACTTTCTTTTTTGATGGATCAAGAATCATGTTAAATAAAAAATAAAAATCCATGCTTCGGATCCACTAACAAAAACCAAAAGGGAATCCCAAAGAAAATTCCTTTGAGAAGAATCAATTTTTTCCTAAATAATTTACATAAGATAATGACATCCTTTCAAACAAATCTTAACTAAAATAATATTATTATAAATTCATTAAAGTAGACTTATATTTTATCATCTCAAATTGTGTGTTTTTCCTAGAAAAACCATGAAGAATGGTCCCCCATATACAAATGATTCTTCATCTTTGGTTCATGGTTTTGTTATCCAAGAAGCCAAACCATGCACCTCTTAAAATACATTTTTTTTTACTATTTTTCATCCTCAGTACTAATATTTATTACCTGATGTTACTCTAATTTCCACCACTAGAATCTTGTATTGAAAACTTTGGCCTCCTCCACTATCAAGGGAGATTCTAAAAAAATATTTTTTTCATTTTATGTGTCTTTGGTTTTGAATAAAATATCAATGTTTGTATACAACTCCTATTTATTATATTTTTTAAAATAACCAATAATTAATGTTTTATCCCTTTCTAAATCTAGGAAACCAATGTTTTTTAGTGAACTCATAAATTCGGTGATGATGGTTGTTTTGTCTTGAATCAATGGTTTAGTTTAAGTAAGTGGTTTCCTATGACCATAATATTGGTGGTCTACGAGTGATTAAATATGTATTGATGTATAATTTCTTATGTATGAGTATGTGATTTTTTTTCATTGTGTTGTGAATTTTATTATCAGATAGTAAATGACAAATTCATGATTTAAATGTTATTTTTAAATACCCCAGAATCTCTAACGGACATATTGAGGTCTATTAGGACATCTCTATAGTTACCCATATGGTGTACCACTCCCTTATAAAAAGGGAAATTATTTATAAAATTATTTATAAAGTGGTTTTGGGATGAAACCATAATAAATTTAATTATTTTTTTTTATTTAATAAATGTTTGTTCATATTCAATTTGATAAGTCAGATGATTTATGGATTTTAATTTGGTAAATGTGAAAAATAGTCAAATTTTCATTTCCATGGGATTAAATGGATTGAAAGTGGGGAAATGGATTTAATGGTTATTAGATGGTGAAATGGGATATCCATGGGAGTTGGGAACATGATGACTGTAATGATCCATTGAGATGTGATAAATGTAAAGGTGCACCTTTTTTATTTTTTTTATTTTTTGATAAAAATGACACTGGAACTTTACCAATTAATTATGACTAATTGTTAGTTGGGATTTTGGAATGATGATTCTCATGTTGGGGTTAGGTGTAGACTGATCTTCTAGGAAAAAATTCATACAAGGGTCGGAGGTTGGAATGGGTAACTGGAATCCAAAGGTATGGAAATGGAATTCCAAATCATGGTTGGGGGTGGTAGGACCTGGTGTTTTGAATCCTTGTTTCAATACATGGAATGATACTCTTTTAATGTAAAATAGATAACCCTATGGTATATAGTCCAAATGAATAACATGGTCCAAATAAGGTTTGAATAGAATTGGTATCACATGGAACTGATAAGAATTTTTCATAGTTTAAATATTCTTAAATAATGAAACATGGTTTAAATATTGTCCTTATATTATTTACTATACATCTAAAAACATTATTATTATACTATATTTTTATTTAGAAACCATTGGTGGTGGGATACTGAGTTGTACATGTAGGTTTCTCAAACTACTTTTGGACACTTGAGAAAACATTATGGTTCTAGGTCAGGAGAAGGTAAAAGAACATATGTTAGATAGCTGATATGGGATTCCTTATGGAGCGTGGATGAGGGGACTAGAAATGAACCCCATACCCATTTGGGGAATTTTAATCATTTTATTATTTTATTTTGTATTTATAAATTCTGAATATCTTGATTTGACATGTTCACTACATATGTTAGTTGGAACATCCACGGTTTTGGATGGTGGTATGTTATGTTTTGGTATTTTTTTTCATGTTAAAGTTTATCATGATTTACATTATTTTCTACTCTATTAGAGAGGGTATAGTACCAAAAATGTTCAATTAGACCTTATACACTATTTGCGAGCCTTGGGTGTATTGAGTTGTGTCATTGATTTTATGTAGAATACCAGATTGCGGCAATGATTATTAGAACCCATGTTTGGATGTTACATGATAAAATGCTTATAATTCTTCCTTCATCAAATAAATCAATATATTAACTCATTTGATAATGAATTTCCCAAAAATAAATAATCTCATGAGCTATTTCAATCCCAATGGTATGGTAAACATATGCAGGTACATCAAACATACATATCTACTCTATACCCATAATAAATTTTTGAGTGTTGTTAATGATGTCGACAAATAATGACAAAAATTATATCTCATAAAATGGGTAAAAACCCAATCATATTATTTCCATGTTTTTATTTAGTAAATATTAATCAATCATTTGTGTGTAATAAAACATCAAAAATTTATAAATTAAGATAAATTAATTTATAATCGATTCAAAATATATAAGATATTATTATTATAAAAACTCATTAAATTTTAGATGAAAATATTCGTTGATAAGTTAATTTTTATTCCAGATTCTGGGTATGTGAATGTAATGCCCTATCCAAGACAGCTCATCTGAACTTGAGTGCCACATGACCCTAATATTTCCTCCTCGTAATCCAAAGACTTCATACTAGCAGTGGGTACCATAAACATGAAATATGGTGTTTATTAATTTTATAAAATAGCGATTAATAACAATAAAACCCCATCAATCATTCATAACAGAGGTTGTATAACAGACATATACATCTATTAACATACATGATTCAGTCATGAAAAAAATAATAGGCCACTTAATGGCTTGTTACAAAGTAAAATATGAGTAAATGAATAAAACATACACACTAGACCTAATACAATCATCATTAAACAATACACTCCCTATCTCTAGTAACCTCATGATTCCCCATCTCTGTCCACTACACATCTTGGGTGCTGAACATAAAATAATCATATGTTTCTCACAAACCCCAATGTTCTTATATAGATTTTGAGATTCTATCTTATTAGGGCTTCAATAAGAAACCATATTATATATAATCATGTTTTTTAGAATTAATAAAGATTAAAATGAAAACCAAACAAACTCTTTGAGTCATCATGTGCTAACCATGATATCATGGAATTTTATGAGACACATAGTCTCATCAGACCATCATGTCATAACAAAGACACCATGATGGTCAATCATACATACTTTTACACTATACTATATTCCAGCCATCATATACCACATTTATCAGCATGTACCCGAACACTCAAGGAATGGAATCACCCAAGCCCTGAATGGTAATCCCTCATTGGTATCATATCAAGCACCATGACTAAACCCCATTACATGTAATGCTACAAGAACACTACAGAACAACTACATTATAACTCAATGTCGTCTCTATCAATATAATACATCACAGAACTATGTAGAACCCATCATTGATGTTGTGGTCACATCACCCAACTCCATATCACATCTCTTCTGGGACTCCATCTCATTGATTGACGTCTTCCCTATGATAACATCACAACCCATACTAGACCCCATCTCACTCGTGGTTTTTGTACCACTAAAATCTATCTAATAATAGGTATCTACTATCCAATATCACTCTAAGGTATTCCAAAATTCCACAAGTTGCAATATCTTGGTCATATTCATCCAAAACATCGTACATAGCATGGAATCTATCTCACTAATGGAAGTTCGTGAATTGTTATCCTACATATTGTGGTCCAACCCATGATGTCCTATCACAAAAACTATAATATATTTTTTTTAAAATATGACATAATCTATCACATGCAAAAAACACCTCACAGGGTACTATGACTTCCACAAAATCTCACAAGCTCATCACATCCCAATCTAGCCCAAAACTGACCTCTCATACCAAAAGACATGTCGTCTCACTGATAAATGAAACCTATATAGACCTCTAAAAACATTCCAATCTCTATTTTAGGATAACATCAAATGTATATCACCTCTAAGTGAACTCAAATATCGAAGGCTAGTCCTGACCCTGGCCTAATCAAAATTGTTCTATATCAAAAATCCTACCTTTCCATTATAATTTTAATCCCACTAATAGAAACCTTTCCCCACAACATCCTATTTTAGATAAAACTCAATTAATATTTAAGGAAAATTCCAACCAAAATCCAATAGTATCATATGAAGGACATGTGTATCTCCATTATAACACCAACTCTCACCTTCATACAGATAATTGAGTTCCTCACTACAGGTGAAGTGTGTGATTTTTTATCCTAAAAAACATATCCTGATAACTATGTTAAATCCAAACTACCCTAGGTAATCATATTATGTTATCCTATATCATTTATCATACTCAGAGGCCTTCAATAGACTGCATGTAAACATTAATGACACTCTATTATATAATAATCATAGTCGTAATATAATTTGGATTCATTTTTGTCCTAAAAATCACCTAAACCAAGTATAGGTGGCCCAGTTCTATTGTATCTCATCTTTTCAGGGAACCCAAAATCCCTAAACAAGATACTCATACCCATACAATTATGAATGAATGAACACCCTTGCATAAATAAGAATATGAAATTTCATTATAGGTGACACTGACCACCTATATGGAGCTAAACAATTAGTTGTCTCTAAGGATCCTTGTCCAAGATCTTTTATCAATATGAAGACCAATATCATGAAAAATGATTAAAAATGATTAATAATAAACATTAAAATTAATTATTAAATAATACTAACAAAAATTCATAAAAACATACCATGCATATTCACCTTGGTGAAACTGCACCCAATGTAATGTTACCAACCTTCCATGCCCATATATAGAAACCATTCATGAATTCCCCATCATTATGACCTGATTACACTATGAACTGGTAGAATAAACACTGTTACATATACATAATTCATCCATATCAGTTTCTAAATAAATAAAACCATAAACTAATTATAGGAGACACAAAATTCACCAAAAACCCATTCTGACATGAACCAATACCAATCCTACTCCATGAGGAATGAAGAGTGGAATAATAGGGGATCGTTTATATGAAAATCACCATCCACATTGATTGATACATTTAAAATTGTGGGGGTAGTGACCCGTAAATAATAGGTCATCTTCTAAGAAAATAATTCCCATATTTTGGGAGAAGATAAAAAATTTTCCTGGCATTCTAATGGAATGAACATGGTTTTCCAATATAATTCACTCCTCCTAATAGGAAAAGGATCATCCTATATAAATCATGGTCTAAAACCTCAAAACACGTTCACTTCACAACATTAAGGCCCCAAGAGAGAGGATCATCTCCTTAGCATGTAACCATTCATAGAATGATCACTCATAGTTTGCAACATGACTTATTGTAGGTTACTAAATTTTATAACCTATGCCATCCAACCCTTCCCCAATGCATACATGAAGAACTCACTGAGCCTTAAATAACATCCAAAAACATCGTTTATTGATATAAAAACACACATAATCCCAATAAAAATACTAATTGTATTTCTAACCCCCTATTCAAAATATTAATTGAAATTACATCATAAAATAACCACCACGAAATATGTGTGTCGTTTTAGTCAACCTATATACCACAGTTTTGTTGACACAAATTTTTAATTTTCAAACTCATATTTGTATGATAATAAGGGATTTTAGTATAATATGATTTAAAAAATATCTATAATGTTCTTTGGAAAATCACAATCAAATATACCTACATCGCAATATAAACCTATAAACATATATAGATATCATATATATTCTTATAAAATTTCTTTTCTTATGGATTAATTTATAGAAACTAGGAATAGAAAATATCAATAGAGTAATATCCATCTCAAATATTCTCTATTCTAGGATATATAATAGATATATTGAAATAATTATTCAAAAATCTATCATCCAAGTAGTTTAGCACATCACATATAATTGAACTATGCATGAAGATAAATTTAATCATTCTAATAAAATTTAGGGACCATATGTTATACATATCATTTTGGAAGATAAATCCAACATGGGAAAAGATAAAACTACAATCAATATATCAATCCATATTCTGATTAGCTCATCCACAAGGTCATCTTAGGAATGGAATCAATGGATTAGTTTTCTCATATAAAATATCTTCTTACCATCATGTCACATAGATTAGTAAAAATAATTCAGTCCTAATAATATTAATGACCATGCACATGAATCATTATGTAATATAAATTAATGTTTTTGTATACATTGTAAGTCATTCTTTATTATCACAAGATACTTATCTATATAACATATATGACTCTACTCATGCCAATATTAACATGTCAACATAATCCATGATACTCTAAGATAATGAAATCCTATATACCTCATAGTCCATGGATTTATCCTACATACATATCAAGTACATATGAATTTTCATTAATAAAATACACTGATTATCAGTATGATTATATTAGTAAAAACGTGTAATTTTCAATGCATGTATTATACCAAGTCTATTACATAACGTTATTTACCTGAAGGATATAATTATCAATGTATAAAAAATATCAACGGGGAATTTCCTTTCAAGATAACTATGTGGAAATTGAGCCTTTCGAAGACATATACCATATAACACTAGTATGTCTCATCAACGATTTCTCTCTAATAATAAACTTTTCACTTCACCAATGCCTATGTTGTAATGTCATACCTGAAATAATTTCAATTAATATTTATAGACATTGACAACTAGAATATAGGTTACATTATTAATGTCTTTCAAAATGATTTATTTTACAAAACATATCATTACTAAATCATATATTGTGATATTATTTATAATGATAAACATATCATATACACATGACACTAAAAATATCATAGCACCCCCCTTACATGTATACACAAAACACAAACACACCATTTAAATTTTTAAAACATTTAATTATACCACAAAAATAAATATGATTTCTCTAATAGTCTTGAAAAAATTCATAAATGGATAATTTAAACATAAATACATTATATGTATAATTTGGATCCTTAAAAACATAATGTTGAATCATATACACATCACCAAATTAGTTCATATAATTGAAATTAGTTATAATATACTTTAATATATATTTTGACCATAATATTTTGTGATCAGATTAAATATCTAAAAATAAATTTTAAATTGTTTTTAAAAATTCAATGTTATCCCCAAATATTTTACCTTCAAATAATTTCAATATTCAGATGTTTTAGTGGTTCTTACCTCATTATTATCATGTTTTGGAAGCAGTGATGATCCCTCTTCCTTCATTTATCATCCTTTCCTTCCCCCCTCCAATTCTCTAAAATTAAATTCATAAGGTTTTTTTATGATGAGACGGTTTTAAATACATCCTCATACATCATCATAGATGTATTTTTCAACATGAATAATACAATCATGATATTCCATGATCATGTAGGATTTAAATATCTTAAATGTGGGTTTCAATACACTACAAAAATTATACATTTACCTACATGAATTTATTGACAAAAAATATATCTAGAGGAATGAATTTGTAATTTCAACAGATAATAACTACTGTTGGTATTTATTTTTATTAACAACCCTTATTTTTTAATGTAGATATATCTATTGAAAATAATAATTCGACACAATCACATCATTTACTAATAGTTGATCTATTTTATTATATAAAAATACAAAAAAAATTACTAATAGTTGAATATGTAATTAATAATTCTATTACTAAAAAATATTTGGATGCCAACATAAAATGTTATAGTAAACAATTCCATGAAAAATAATATTCTTTCTATAACCAATTAAGTCAAACATATTATATATATATATATATATATTATTTTGTGGTCAAAGTACTTTTTTATGAAAAAATTATTAATGACATATCAGAATTGATTTTAATTTTTAGATTTTTTAAAATATTAATTGTTTTTATATTTTTCAATACCATTTATTCAATTTCCTTGAAATGTTAACTATTTTTATATATTTTAATACTATTTATTTATTAATAATTTAAATATTTTTTTAAAAAAAACACTCATAAAACCCTAATTAGGACTCCATTCTCACCCAATGTCCATGTTTGGCATCGCCCAACCTCACATACCGTCATGACATTCTATAAAATCTCCCTTCACTACTTCATCCTCACATCCCGTCACCTCACCTCACATATTACTCACTCTTTATCCTACCTTGGCCTCAATTCCCTCCTCCCAGCCCTTCCCCACTTCAGCGTCACCCCGATGGCGCCCTTCCTAACATCTCCTAGCCATTAAAATTTATCTTCCATTCTATATCCTTTCATAAAGTACAAGGTCATCAAAAGGGATGTTTTTGGATGGAGTCTGGTGATTAGAAACTGATGGAGGAAAATATGTGGTTGACTGGTCTTCTCATCAAGAAAGAGGCCCAACTATTGGATGTGAATGACTAATGTGATGCCTTATTGATCATGAAACTTTTATGCAATATTATTGGCAATTGATTGAATTTCACTGCAATATTTTCTTTTAAATATGCCATTGGGAGGCAGAGATGGATTGTGTGAGAGACTTATAATTGTTTTCATTCTATTTTATATTCATATTATACTATTGTTACTATATTCTCTTATTTTATTGTTTCTATCTTTTGTTTTATTTACTAATTATATTTTTTTTCATGTAAAAGTATTCTTTGGTTATTTGAACATCATTAATATGTCTCCTATTATGACATTGAGTTTTTAATTGAGGAAATATACCAATTCTATTAGTCAAGGTAATGATTACTCATGTTTTTCAAAAGTTTTTATTTCATATTTATCGTAATATCTTTTCATAATATATTCCTTATTTGCTTCTATGAGAGAATCCATTCCAATAATTATGAATTATTGGTCTAAAACATGATAAATTGTTTTTCTCATTCATGTT
The DNA here is from genome assembly GCA_963277665.1 of Viscum album. Lineage (NCBI taxonomy): Eukaryota > Viridiplantae > Streptophyta > Magnoliopsida > Santalales > Viscaceae > Viscum > Viscum album. The sequence continues at coordinate 2,099,236,471 of OY728140.1, read as the reverse complement.
TTCTTTATTTTCATTAGAATGTTTTATAATTTTTATTTCCTTTTTGGTTCGTTATTTTTTTGTTCTGTTCGATACTGTATTCTCATGCTGATATATATAAAAATTTTCATTTAAATTTTGAAAATAAAAATGAATTTTTTATGTTATTATAAACTAGATGTTCTTCATGTTAATGAATCATACATTATTTTTGTATTTAATTTGAATTATTACATGTGTTGTGTTAATGATATATGCTTTTTTAATATTTAACAATGAGTTTTTTTAAAAATTTTCAGAAATTTTAGCCACATTCTCACTTAGAAACAATATCAGTATCTACTCAACATGAATTTGTTTCTTTATAAATAAACTATTATGACTTATTATTGATTTTTGAGAAACAATAAAATCATTCCCAGAAATCAGTTTTTAATCAACATATATGTTTTATGGTTTCATTGATGTTCACATTTATAAAGATAAAACATAATGATCTATTTATTTCACTAGATATGAGTACAAGCTAACTTACTTGGAGGGAAATATTAATTCTCACTCAAAAAAACTTTAGTTTTTACTCAATTTTCATATTTGATAGGGTACTTATATTCCTCATGACATGGTAGTGGATTTAACTATTTGGGTGGGCCCTGTATTTCATTGAAGAACAATGGATGTAACATCCCCAAATGATAATGGTTTAAATGAATAAATGATACGACTCATGTCAACAAGGTGCACCTTCCTTTTTGGGAGCCTACTTAATTAGAACTTCATAGTTAAGCGTTCTTGCCCTGGATTAGTGATCAGGATGGGTGACCTTATGGGAAGTTTCTGAGGGTGTGTGTGATTAGGACAAAGCACACTAGAAAGGACTTGTGTTGGCCTATGAGGACAATCATTAGTCATATGACCCGTTCAGGCACGTGGGTGGACCCTTGGGTGGGGACCACATGTCTGTGGGGCAACTAGTGGTACCTGGTAGGCCAGGACCCAATGGCCATGTTAAAGTGGGTGGTTTTGATGTCACTGGGACCCAGTTGATACATTTGGTATCAGAGGGAGGTTCCCAGCCTTAAGTGCGGTGCACTGCCTGGGTTGAGATGTGGGGCCCACATCATGGGCATTGTGCTCTAAAGGGGGGTGATTTTAACATCCCCAAATGATAAAGGATTAAATGACAAAATGATATGACTCATGTCAACAAAGTTCACCTTCCTTTTTTGGAGCCTACCTGATTAGAACTCCACAGTTAAGCGTGTTTTCCCTGGAGTAGTGATCAGGATGGGTGACCTTCTGGAATGTTTCCCAGGGTGTGTGTGAGTGAGGACAAAGCACACTGGAAAGGAAATGTGTCGGCCTGTGGGGACAATCATTAGTCAGATGACCTGTTCAGGCACATAGGTGGACCCTTGCGTGGGGACCACGTGTTTGAGGGGCAACTGGTGGTACCTGGCGGGCCAGGACCCGACGACCATGTTAAAGCGGGGTGATTGTGCTGTCACTGGGACCCAGTTATTACAATGACCGATAGTTGGTATGCTTCAAATTTTTTATATATTAGGAAATCTATTTTTTAATGAATAAATGTTTTCATTATTATTCATAGCATTTTCTAAATGGCTATTTACTATCTTTTTTGGAAAATCCCTTACAAAACATTTATTCTACACGGTATTTTGATAATGGTTTTAGGTTTTGAAGGTTCTATTTTTACCCTAACATCAAATGTTGTAGATTTTAGTTCATCAAAATACTTCATAAAGCTCAAGTCATTAAATTTCTCTTAACCAAAAGTACCACTATATCACATTGTTCTTCATTTGTGGTTATATAAATGAAAAAAATATGCATCTTTAGTTGTATTTAGCCTTCGATATCGACTCATTGATGGATACACTTGGAGAATATCCCCTAACAAAGGCAATGATGACATTATTAGTTTAATTATAAATAAAGAACATATAAACATTCTAGTATATATGTATTTAATTAATATATTTTGTATGTATATTTTTATATCTCAACATGAGTTCAAGTTCCCTATTCCGCGGTGTAATCAAATTATATATATTCATGTAAATAGATGATACTTCTTCAGTCCATGATTAACTTCCATCTAATAATAGATTAAAAAATTACTTATAAGACAAATATCTACTGAACATTTAAACTGTATAAATCAAACTCACTCAATAAAGCCTTATTCTGTAAATAATATATACACACATATAAAAAAATTAAAATACATAGCTAATATTATAAAGTGACATTAAAATTATTCCAACTAATAAATATGTATTAATAATAATTTATATATTATAATAATAACTCATCTATTATGTTCATGAATTGATCAATAATTTAAGTTCAAAAGGATGAATTTATCAAGTGTCTCAAGCTCAAACTCAATAATAATTGATCCAAAAATATTGAATGTGTGATAAAATCATGTATTATGAGAGTTTAATTATATCCATTTACTTAAATGCCTAGAATTTGGTTGTTTTGGATAATTAGTAGTGATGTTCTCTATCATTCTTGTGATCTTTTCCAGTTCAATTACCATTTTTACGGGATATTATTACATTCTAGATACTAGATCATTCAATATCAAAAATCATATGTGGGTGTATATGATGATATCTGTTGGAGTGAGTCGGTATAAGGTGGGTGTAAATGTTAATATCTCAATATATTGTTAATGGTGTGCCTCTGATTTTTCAAGATCTCTATCATTGCTATTTTTCTTCATTAGTACCTTGTTATCATCATTGTTGGTTCATTTTCCTTGAATGGGTTATTCTTTAGATAGTGTTTTAGAAATACAATTTTGATAATAAAGATTCGTTTTTACATGACAAACCTGTTTGTTCTTACGACTGGAAAATTTTTTAGATCCTATCACTATGTGTATTAAATTGTAACTATTTTTATATTATTATAAATATTGTCATGAATTAATAATAATTTGTTCAATTTTGGGTTGGAAACTATGAATATATATTTCATGTTTTTTTATTTGATACTTAAAATAAATTATAATTTATTATCTTATTTTCATGTTATCATTCTGTGTCAATGGAATGGAATATTTTAACAAATTTATTTTTCTGGTTATTTATTTTATGAATTTCAAAATGATCTTAATAAATAATTTATATATTCCACATTTGGGGAATTTATCATATCATTTATATAATCATCATCTCTTGTTCATTGAGTGATTACTTGAATTTATTAGGGATGTTTTATTAGGATGTCTATTTTATTTATTATTTTTTGGATTCAACTAGTTTCTTGGAAGCAGTTCACCTTGTTTTTTTATTCACATTTTTGGTATTCTTCATGGTCACACAAAATCATTAGGTTGAATATTTGATCACTTACCTTGTAAACATTACTTGTGAGACAAGTAGTTTAGAGAATAATTGGTTGTTTTTGGTCTCCCTTTTCATTTATAGATTGTTTTTAAGAATATAGGGAATTCTCTTTGATAAATCTTCAATGATTTACCTGTTAGATGTGTGTCTATTTTTCGGTTTATTGTTAGTGAAAGGTTGTGTTTTTGTATCTTTTATTGTTCTATTTCTTCATTGAGGGTTTATTTTAAATATTTTCAGGTTTACTTTGGATTTCATGAATTATTTATAGTAGTGTATTGTAGTGTTTGTAGCGGGTTTCAATCACCATATTCATAGTTGTTATTAAAATACTAGTGTGCTAGAGATTCCACTATTATGTAGAGATTCATTAATGATGGTTTGTTGATGCGGTGTAGTGTGGATACATTTGGATTTGATTATGAATCCATGTGATGATTGGGGAACGAAAGGGAGAGTAATATTTTTTACCTCAATGATTTTGGTTTTTGATCATTACTACAGTAGTTAGACTTGTGGTGGATATTGAATTTTTCTATTCTTGGGGTAGATAGTCGAATAGAGTTTTTTCTTGGGTCATGATTTCATTTAGATGCACTATTCAACCCATTTGTGTCATAGTCAGTTGGTATTTTTTTAATCATTTACATTCTATTATAAAGTCATCATGGTTTATAGGATTCAACAGTATTTAATGTTGCTTCATTGATTAACTAATTTGATGATTCCTTACTCTGAGAACCATCTTATCATCTCAGATGTTTGTGGTCTGAGTTTTAATCTTTTTAGAGAGGCCCGAGGTGATTTTTTTAGAATTTTGATTTTATGTTTGTAACTTTTTATCATGAAGTTTTTTAACTATTTGATGATATAATGATATGCAGATAGTTATTGGAGAAGTGTTTGATAGCCTGGTGATGTTATGTATGGAATGAAAATACTATTGGTATATCATGTTTTTTATGGTTGTTTTTAGTGATTTTATCGCAATGTTATGGTGTCTTAGAAATGGAATGTTTCAATCTCTAGTTCACTACACTTACCTAGGTTAGTATTTAATTCATCAAGTCTAGAATATTTTTGTCATCTATCACCAATTTTTAAATAGAATGTTTATTTTAAAAAATAATTCGTAATGTAGTGATTTTTTCTCTCATGTTAGAGTCAGTTGAACTTGAGGGTATTGCCACGCATACAAAAATTTATGTCTTCTTTTACCCAAGCACATACAATTTAAATAAAATTAAATTTGATTTTGATCAAATGTTGATACCAAATTTTTATATTGATGTTTTTTGTTAGAATGTGTGAAGGTAACATTTCTAGGATCATGAGAGAAGTATATTTCATGTGTAAAGTGATGTAGCGATAGCTTATGTTTGATGATCATGGATGGATGCTAGGGGATTATGATATGAAACTTGAGTTTTTGTTTTTTATAAAAGCTTGAGTTTTTATTTCTAATATAAATCTATATGTGTAGATTTTATTTTATTCACTGTCTAGTTTTGAATAATTTGGTGAAGTACTTATTTTCTGATGAATTATTACTTAAATCAGTACCGTGGATGGATTAAGTAGTATAACATGCATATTGGTCCTTCCAGCATGGTGGTGGATTAATATGTCTATGAGAATATACCAAAACATCCAATGATTCCAGTAAATGTCAATCATGCTTTTCTCTATAGCTGGAGGTGACTGGATGGCATGGATGGGGTGATGGAATGCTTGGGGGACTGGAGATGGATCATACTAGATCGCATGGATGGGTCGCTGGTCTGGTTGGCTCACTGAAGCTGGAGCTGACTAGATGACATTGATTGGTATCATGGAGGTGGGGTGGTCTCTATTGGGGGTTTCATTTATGTGGGTTGAAATGGGGGATCTAGTTTTTTGTATAAAATATTTCATTATTAATATTGGGGGTCTATAATTTTTATATAATATTTCATGATTAATATATTTAGATTTTATCTAAGTCTGAACACTTTTTAAAATCATATTTTATGTGTTTCATATTATAAAATAATAAATATAATATAAAATTTTATTAGGAATTATAATTTATAATTTTAATTTGAATTTAATTTTTAATCAAATATATATATTATATTGGTAATATTATTACCAATAGATAAATTTTTAACCACAAACTATTGTGAAACACGTTAACCAACATATATATTATCTGTTGGTATAATTATTCTTTCATGAAAATTATTTTATTTATTGCAAAAACATTTATTGATAGAGTTTTTACAAACTGTTTAGTAAGAGAGAAATTTATGTCGGTAAAACATCTCACCGATAAAAAATTCACTTTCACCATCAGATATGTCCATGTTGGAAAAAGTGAAATTTTTTATACTAATTGATTCCCTTATATAAATCTTTTATATAGTTATTATCTAAAGGTATAGTCTTCTTTCTTTAATAATATATTCTTTTCTAGTTCCTTAAAAGGATAAAAATTTTCATTATCCATGTGAACAATCGTGAGGAGATAAATATTGAGAGATTAATTAATAACCGTTCATGTCCAGATAATAATTTTATATTATACATCAATGCACTATATTTTAGTTATTTTATCTTTATAGGAATATTCATATATACTCCCTAAATTTTAATTTTGTGATTTTAGGTGTTGATACCCTAGAAAATGGTAATGCATGGCCTTTTATTATTATTTATTAGACACATAGATTTCTCAACAATATATAATATATATTTTATGTTTACCTAATGAAAAAATCAGTGAAACCATTTCTATTTAGTTGGTGGAGGATATAAATTGACACTAGATGTATCTGATATCTATTAATTGAAAACTGTTAGTGTATTTTTATTATTTTGATGATGATATTTTCCTTGGGGTGTGTGTAACACTATGATGGTGTTTTACATTCATCATTTTTTATCACTAATTACTCTTCATTTTAGTGTTTCCTCTGTTACTCAATATTATATATACTCCTCTCCTGATGGTTTCAAATATATTAACATCATACCACTAAAAGTCATGAATCTTTTAAACAATGGTACCTCTAGTAATGATAGTTCAATGGTGTCATTGATATTGGTTGGATGTAAAATTTTGCATTTGTTTTACAATAAGTTATTTTCAACCATTTTTTGGGAATTATAATATTTTTACAGGAATGTTTGATGTGAAATATCATAAAAAATATTCAATATGGTCTTCAAAATGAATGAGAAAATTTTCCTAGAAATTGGTATATTATTTTTTGTGTTTTCATAGGGTTTTTTTGTCTGCAATTACCACGTACTAAAAGTGTTTCTATCATTAAAATTATTTTAAATGGTTCGGAAAAAATAATTTATCCCCACTACACATGATATAATCTTTAAAAATTCAATCACATGCATTTATTTATAATCTTTATCTACTAGATGATCAATATTGGTGAATGCTCTTCCATTCATCTAAAATTTCATATGGATAACATAAAATAAATATTCCCTAAATCTAAAGATTGATGTGGTGGAATAAATTGAGTTAATGTTTCTGTTTTTTAAGAAATTCATATTAGATGACTATATATCATGAATTTTTGTGGTGGATTTTGATTTATTTCATAACATATGATGATTTTTGTTTTCCCCACAATAATCTATCATTGTGAATTTTGAATATCATTAGATGATATCCAATGTATTTTTTATTATATAATAAAAAATAATGTATTAATTGTTTCATCAGCACTGGTCTGATGTTGTAAAAGGTTTTCAACTTGTGTTTAAATGTTCAAAAGAATACATTTTTAATGTTGAAAAAATAAACATTAATGAATTAGAAAGTATTCATACTGTGTATAGGAATGCAATATTAGGATTCCAAGATTGTAATACAATACTACAAAATTTATTTTATTGAGTCTCCTAAAATATAAATATCATGTTTCTCTCTTTTATAACTCTATTATATTAAGGGACCATAGTGAAAATAAATTCCATTAAAAGCACTAAGATATTCATATATCTGGTTTATTTCACAATATTAAAAGATTCCACTAGAACTATATTGATGCACTTTATCATAATAGAGGATATGTAGGAGAATGATGAGCTTCTAGTATATTTCTATATCTTAATAATAAGATATTTCACAACCAAAAAAAGAAAAAGTATCATATAGACATCAATATCATTTGGATTGTTGTTCTAGATAGGTGAAGAACCTATGATAATTTATTTTACAATAACCGTATAATTATTTATGGAAAAAAAAATTAGATAACAACCTTTCTCATAGTAATAGATTATATATAATAAATATATGATTATTTATATAAAATATATAAAACTAAAACATCAATCATGAAATATGGTTTAGTAATGTGGTCCAAAATATATATTACAGTAATAAAAAATTAAGATCATATTTTTTATTATAAAATGGTCACATTGTACACAAAAATGGGATATAGATTTTAAAACCATTATATAGTTTTACAAAACCCCAAAATGGATTCAAAAGTAATAAATTTTATGTCTCTTTCCAAATTGACTTCTGAAAAGAATAATTGTCCTGGATTATATAGATATTATTATCATGTGAGAAGAACCACACCATGGTTTCTAGTGAAAATTATTACAACACAACCTTTTGCGGTTTGACCCATGATAACCCAAACCCCTCCTCTAAAAGGCCATGGGATAAAGACCAGTTCCAAGTATGAATATCTAAAAACTGGGAGGAATTATCCTAAAGTAATTGTTCATAGACAAATATATATCCAAAACCACATATTTCTAAAATGGAACAATTTTAAACAAATTTATGCATTCATCTATGATTCCAAAATATATTATGGAGGTAATGTGGTGAAAGAAAAAATTTGGGCCACATAAAAGCCCAATAAAAAAATTTAAAGAGTCTAACCATATCCAAGGGAGATGAAAAATGTTAAATGTAATCTCCTAGTAAAACAACTCAGTCTGAAAATATGTAACTATGTTCCACCCACACTGTGTCCTCCTAGAATGCCATCAAATCGATCTCTGTTGGTATAACACATGACATGTGTTGGAAATACCCCTACAAAAATGAGTATTTCAATACCCAGTAAACACCAAAAATTCCCTAAAGATAATGAAAAAAGTATATTCATCTCAATAAAATATATAAACATAGATTTATAAAAAAAATATGGATATAGTTATGAAATAAACAACACTACCCAGCGGTCACTACCAACTATCAGATATATGATTTGTCTTGAAAAATTATCATTCCTAGAGAATCCTCTCAATGAGACATGTTATCATCATAAAAACTTGATGAATTGTTAAATTTCATTGGTCCCCAAAAAATAAATCATATTCGTCTATGAAAACATTCATAGAAAAATAGGGGGTCGTGACCAGCATTGTTAGAGGACACTAGGAACCCAATAAAAATCAATCTTATATATTGGGGATTATATATCAACAATAATAAAAAACCAACCAATATGGACTACCATATATATGATCAACTACACAGTCATGGATGCCATTATAATTCCACAAAACCCATGCAGAGATCAATAGATGATAGATGATTGCACTCCTGTCTCACTAAGGGATACCAAAAATCTATTTGAGACTCTTCCTCTAGAAGGGTTCGCAATCCAGTGTTGTGGATGTAATGCCACAATGTAACCTCAAGGGAAATGACAAATGGAACACACTCAACCCATAACAGTCTAATATAAGGACACAAATATCTATAGACACTCTTGAAGGGGTTACACGGCATGTACCATGGGGTACATAGTGTGTCTATATATTCACATGCCTTCCAGTGTGGAACTGTTCATCACAGAATATAATACTCAGAATACAATGAATTTAGAAGGTGTACGTGGATTTTAGAGATACATGGAACGTTGACCATGTCACCTGGTTCTGCCCACATACAATATTGGTGGTCATGTACTAGCCTCTGTATACTAGGTCACATCCATATCCATGTACATAGGGTTCTACCTGGTTGTATACTTTTTCCTTCATTTTGGTACCTCCTAAAGTACACACTATACCAACTAGGAATGGTATCATGATGTGTTATAGTGTTCACATTCCATTGTTCATTATATGGATTCCAAAGACCATATCCACTATTGAATACGTCCCACATTTGTTTTACTCCTGATTTTCATGTGGTGTTGTTCGGGATTTTACATAAATTTATTTTTAGTACACACATCACATAGATTTTCAACCTCTTTATTAAATATCACTAAAGGACACCACCTATTTGGTTGACCAGCCATTCCATCTATCATTTTATAAATTTTGGCCACCAAAAAAATCCAGAAATCATCAGCCATCATATTTTTTATCATACATCATCTATTATAATGAATAACTATAAAATTAGTATATCTCCTTCCTAATCTACACATCTTCATCTTAAATTATAAATCCAAAACCACTATTTCATTATGTACCTGTGATTTTTAAGGCACTAAAGAATGGTGATGCAATCATCTAGAACTGCGAAATCCTTAATCTATTGGCCAAGGAAATACCATTTATGATAAAACATTGAAAAATATGGGATAAATTCATGAGCCCTAAAAAGTTATGAATAACCTTATCGATTATTCATTTGGACTCGATCATTTATTGAAGAGTAAGATGAACAATGGTGGATAAATCACAATGAAAAAAAATAAAATTTCATCTATTTAATTCATCTAATGATGTGTATATAAATTCTATTCATGGAATTTATCAATGATCATCTAGGATTAAGAAATCATATGGAAATAAAAAACAAAAAATCATACCTAGATTTTGGATTTATCGTTGATAAAAAAATATTTTTTCTTTCAATCATTGATGGTAATCATGAAATCATTTTGTGCAATGCTCCATGATTTATCTCTAACTATCGTTGTTTCCATGAAAACTCTAATAAAATGGATTCTAGGTCTCTGGGGGTGAGTTTCTAGACATTAAATGTGAAGTGCCCAGATCAGTGTGAATCACTGAGAGGGGGAGGGGTGAATTAGTGATCCTTTAAAACTTTTTACTAATTGATTCTTAATCAATTAAACCTCTATGGCTTGTTAAGGCCTCGATCCACTCTTCTTATGTCTCTCAACCTTTCCCGGATAATGCAGTAATGAAAAGGCACAGGACACAAGGATTTACAAGGTTCGGCACCAAAGGCCTACATCCTTGCCATGCTCTCCCAGCATGGATTCTCCCATTATAATCTGTTAGTATTACAATGGTCGATACAGCTTCCCACCGTATATCTCCTGAGTCCCACAGGAGGGTCTTTATACTGCGTCCCACAGTGTTACCAGAGTCCCACTGGCCTGCTCCAGAATCCCACTGAAGACTTCTTCCACCCTGAGTCTCACAGGGGGCTTCTCCTGGCTCCTCGAGTCACACGAGTAGCTCTTCTTCACTTTAAGCTCTTCAAGTAACTTCAGCAGTCTGGGATAAAGACTACTGGCCTTGCTCTGTACCTCTGATCACTTGTGACTCATTCATGCAATACATGGAATGTATAAAGAATGAAATTAATGAACATATGTGACCTATATAACATATATATTATAATATAATTATAATATATATATCTCTCAATTATTTGTAATTACATTAATATGAAAGAGAAATGAAAGTAGTGTTCATGCGTACGTACAGCCTACCGTCTCCATGAACGGTGCATTTCATTACTTTTTATCTCCAAATGTTATGGAGTAGTAGAATTTTAATATGTACTGGATATATATGATATTTAAATCATTAATACTATTCTGGAGATTATTTACTTATAACTACATGGAAAATCATTTTCAAACAAGTTCATTTTTTACTCATGTACCAAACATCGACAAAAACATCTGATATGAACTCACATTATTAACCAATTATTATAACATTATAACATTTGATATGAACTGAATAATAATCATTAAAAGAGGTACTTAAGAAACTATAAATTGAACAAAGTTTATTATTCATGAATATAAGGAAACGAACAAGACAAATTAGACTTGAGGTAAGGGATCCTACCCCTCTATTTATTTTTAAGTACACTTTTTTATGTCATTTCTTTTAAGATCATCTTTCTTATTTTTGGGGATGTTATTTTATATTCATCATACTGTAATTTTTATGTTAATATTATGAGATACCCTATTCGATCTCCTAAATCCATTTTTTGATGTTTTAAGTGGCGCCGTTAGGCTGCCGAGTTTCCGTTAGGGATTTTTCATCTCACTTTTATTCTCGTGACATTTATGTTATGTTTGCCACTATTTAATTTGAGTGGTGTATGTACTGACCATTATTATACACTTTTTGTAGTATAATTTAATTTATGGGTATTTATATATTCATTGTATGACCCTTCTTCCATGGGGTGTACGTTTCAAAAGTTACCCAACTCAGTAAGGGGATCTTTCACCCACCTCTTTTTAAAAGACTTATTTTGTTATGTCTTTTAATTCACATAATATTAGGTTGGGATATGTTATTATATATCCTTATTTATGTAAATTTTATGTCTAAGTGATGAGATACCATTTTCTCTCTCATTAACTCATTTTCTGAATTTTAAATTGACGTCGTTAAGCTGTCAGATTTCTGTAAGGGAAATTCATAACCTACTTTCAATTCATTGGGTTAAACCTATACTTCTTGATTTTATTATGCCAAGATTATGTATGGAATCTCTATTTTTTAATTTCCACAAAACTATTTTTGGATATAGTATTTCTACACATAATCACTTTATTGATAAATTCTTACAAACTTGTATGGGAAATCATAACTCAATTTCATTTCATTGAGTTAAATATCTATGTCATTAGTTTTGTTTTTCCAAGATTATGTGTGAATGACCTCTGATTGTTTCAAACTTAATATCCACTTATATTGGGTGTATTTATATTTTTCACACATAATTATGTGATAGATTTTTCTTTAATTTAATGATACCATCTTTATAATGGATTTCATCTCAATTTACTTTTCCATTGAGACTTCATTGTTGTTATGCACCAATTCACTCTTATATGGTGTGTATACTGTCCTTTGACATATTATATCATGAATCCATTTATTCTCATGATATTATAAGGCTCGGATTACATGTTATTCCACAATTATTTGTATTCAAAAGTCTCTCATTTTGTTAAAAATTCTTTAACAAAAATATTGTTTTAAATTTTTAAAGATTCATTATTCTACATCTTTATCTTTAATTTCCATGTTTTGAAAATGTTTTTCAGAATTTATCTATATGAACATTAAAGATTTAAAATTATAATACCATTAAAAGCTTCAAAGTGTTATGGGACACTTTGATTCATAAATATCTTTTAAATGGTTTTAGAAAATGGATTGCTTAATTCAACATCTTGGAATTACTTATTGTGACTGCAAATGAAATGTTGTCATTGAAATGTTTATATTTTCAATATTTTATGTGTAATGATGGAACCTTGACATTTTATAGGTGGTTACGTGATAAACCATATGACGGGTGGTTCCGTGAATACCAGGACGGGTGGTTATGGAAGAACCTCTAATGCATTGGATATGGAAGTTGGTCGTATGGCTATTCCATTAAGTATGTGTGGAAGTCGACCGTATGGTTATTCCATTAAAGTATGTTTATGTCCCAAGTTACCTTTGTATGTTATGTGTTCTTAATATCGGTTTTATAGTAATATTTTTGTTACAAAATGGTAAGTAATGATCTTTTATTCATTGAAGTGTTTTTACTGCTTCATAAAGGTGAAAATTATTACTTTGATAAAGTATACATGGTTTACTTGTTTTTTTGAAAAACTAACAGTTTCTATTCTTTGTGTATCCCTTACTGAGATTTTTATGCTCACCCCATGTTTTTTTGAAATTTTTTTCACAGGACTTAATGTGGAATAGGGTCAAGGATGGGATCAAGGTAAAGTCATGCTATCTAAAACATAGAACTAAACATGTTTCTTTTAAAGAGTTTTTATTTTATGGAAACTTAGTAGAAGTGTCTACTTTTTAATCTTTTGAGATGTAATATTTATGTCCTAATTCTCTAAAAATATAAACCATGAAAAGATCCTCAATGTGAATTATTCATTTAATTCAATAATAAGTAAGGTTTAAGGTTGGGGCCTTTTATAATATGTTGAAAATATCTAGAAAATATCTATATTGCACTCTCAAAAATATCGATCAATGAAAATTTATGATGAATACCTAACTCTATAGAAAGTTAATATATGACTAAAATTTTTGTATGTATATCCCAATAACTAATTAATAAATTTATGTTTATTTTAATATTTTTATATATATCAAAAATATGTTTATCTTATTCATACGTTCCAATTTAATAGCTAGTTCATAATGGTCATTTTAAATAATAATTTTTTATGTTTAATTTACGCTCATTGATGAATATATTTTATGCTATTGAACACATTTAGATATTAAGTTTTCAAATATTTAATAAATTACATCCTCAAATTTGAACTCAGTATATGAAAATTGGGTTTATCATTATTCAAAATTCATATCTTAAAAATGGAAAATATTTTTTTTTCAGGAAATGAAAAATTAGAGTTTATTAAGGACATTGGAAAAAATACATAATTGGGTTTCTGTATAGTAAAACATTGGGAGGATGTGAAAAAAAATATATTGAAGTGAAAAAAATCTCTTAAATTATTATAGAGAGTTATATTGAATATCATCATTACAGATTTAAACATCTCAAACAAAAAGTTCTTTTTTAAATGGACATTGATATCTTGATAAGAATGTAAACTAATAATTTTTTTGTTCCAAAATTGTATTATTTAATTTTACAAATCATTTTACTATCTAGAACAAAACATAAAAAATATAATTATATTACATGTTTAATTTCCTCATTTAATTTTTTCCCATCACAATAATTTTTTTTTGAAAATCCCGAGTATTCAGGAAAAATTTATTTTGCATTAAGAACTAGAATCAAATAAATAATGATAAATACTAAAAAAGGGAAAAAAATATTTTCCTCACGCATTTTAAAAATAAACAAATCTAAATTGGTTAGCAAAAGATATGATATTTCCGAAAATAATAAAACTTTTTATGAAAAAACTATTCAATGTCAGAAATATAATAGTAATACTAAAATTTCAATATAGATAATTCCATAAATGACTATCCGTAATATCCTATAAATATTAGAGACTAATATTGAAACAAAAAACTCAGAATGATTTTATAACATGTTCCTCCATGATAAATTTAACATTTGTCTCCAAATAAAATTAATCACTCATAATTTATTATATCAAAAATTTATATTTAGTTATCATTAAATCGCTGTGATATACTAATTATCTCTACAAATAACTTAAATCACCATAAATCCACATTAAAATCATATATACCTAAAAAATATAATCCAACCTTCAACCCTCAATTAAAATTTCAAAATGGTTTTACATTAATCATAAATGTTTCCCAAAATAGTGTGGAAGTATTATAAAAATTATTAATCTCACAATCCCATATCACATATCAATCTCGTGTAAATATCTATGATAAAACATATTTTACTAAAAAAATAATGAACACCTTAAAAAATATCCCTTTTTCCCACTATGGTTTTCAATAAAACTCGTTTTTCTAAAAAACTATTAATATATAAACAGGAAGATATTAACCCAAATTATTATTAATCAATTCAACATGTGTCCTTAGATGAGTGTCTAAAAAATGATAACCTTTTTCAACATCACTTTTCCAATTTATCGATTTCTTGTAAAAATGATTCCAAATTTTGAAGGATGATTTTACTATAAAATGTTCTAGAGTTGTAATATCATTAATAAACACTTCATTAAACTCTTTTATAAATCTGTTAACTATGATTTGTCATCTTTTTCAATGATATGAAATATTTCCTCTTGATTCCTCAAATCACCCAATCATGATTCATATATAGGTCTATGGAAAATAATCCAAACATTAAATACAATATTTAGGGTCTCCATTTATGATTTTTATGTCCCCCTTATATTTTAGTATGTAGTCCATACCTCATGAAAAGAAATTTTCAATTACATGGTGGTATTCCACTTATCAAATGATTTGGATGATGCAATACTTTGAGATCAAATAATATATATAACATAATCAATAGAAATATTGAAGAAATGAACAAGTGTATAAATGATCAAGTAGTTTCTTGCAAGTGATATTGATAATAAAAAATATTTCAAGATAATATGAACATTATGTATCCAATATAATTATGATTAAATCATCAGGATTGGTTGATAATTTTGTTTGGGATCATTTTAATTCCATCTTTATAACCAATAATTAATATATTAAGAATATCATTGTTCAAAAATGGGATGCATATTAAAATAAAAATAGACCATGTAAAGGAAATACTTATATAAATTCTATAATACATTAAACATCAAAACAGCGTTAATAATTTTACCAGTAAATAATTTTTTAATATTAAATATTTTCTACTTACATCCTCCAAAATGTAATATAATTATCCTGAAATAATCAGTCACATTAAAATGAATGGTTACATAAACATTAACCCAATAAAATATCACATATAATCTCATTAATCAACCTAAAATATCTTCACATAAACCTAAAAATGGTTTTGTATGTAACATTGATAATATAGTAAATATTAATATTCTAAACCCAATTAGTTATACAAAACAATAAAGTTAACCTATCATGAAAAAATATCATTCTAAAATTTTATCTTAAAATTGACATAATAGAAACTGTAAGGACCTTATAATAACCTAGGTACATGTAAAATAATTTATTTTCAATCATTAATTAAATATTTAAATTCAATATAAATGTATAATGAAATAAGAGATATTTGTAAAAAATAAGGAACCAAAACCAATGGAAAAGAAACATGTCCTTTAGAATATTAGGATGACCATTAGAAATATTAATACACCCAGTATAATCATAACTTCATGTATATATTTATAAGTAAACATTTGGTATCTTATAAATGAAAATATGATATATCTATATCATTGAATAAGTAAATATTTTTTTTTTGAAAACTACAATTTTAGTGTCTGTATTTTTTTGACACATAAATTTCTATTTAGAATTTTATTATTAATATAATGATTGAAAATAAATTTTATTTTGATAAAAAAAATATAAATAAATAAATATTTTTTTCTTATGATTATAATAATATTTTATTGGACCTTATTTTTTTTATTTAATGTGTCATAAAATCATTTAAAATTTCAAAATATATATTTTTCGAATAAAAGAATTTTTTAATTAAAATTTATTTTTTCTATTTTTAGAGATTTATATTTAAACTTTCGATTTCATTTTCAAATTCTACACATTCAAAAATGTTTTGGGTGTATTTTTTGGATTTCTCTAAATTAAATGATTTTTTTTGTGAATAATAAAATACAGTAATTTATGGTATTTAACAAATACATGATTTCTTGAATCATAAATGATGTAAGATTAGTTTAATCTCAAAATCTCAATTTATAAATAATTATTTCAATATATTTTGTGATAATTCACTAACTATTCATATTCGTGATCCAAAATCAAGAAAATTAAAGAGAAAACACCCCTCTTACCCGCTATAAATACCACCCCTCACCACATCTTTTCCTCGCAACTCAAAGCCTAGTATCTTAATCTGGTTTGTCCCAATTATCCTCTTTACCATATTCCCCATGTACAAGAACTATTGGTATCACCAAAAGGGTAAATCCATGTTCTTTAAGGAGGGATACAAGGAGAATAAATCAAGAGGTAAAATCATCTTACATTTTTTTCTTTTCTTTTCAATATAATTCTCTCCGCACCTACCCTTGTCCAAGTGTTATTAAAACTCAATTATCTTATAAATAATTGTATTGTATCATTTTTATATAAAAAATCATCAAAAAATTCATTCTCCTCTCCCTTTTATTATAAACATTGAAAACATCATTCTTGATTTTTTGATTTATTGCCATCGTGGAAGATACATATTACTTTTCATTTTCCTACATAATATCTGGTCATTAAACCATAATTATGGTAAACTAATATTTTTATTATACATATTATAATTTATATAATTTTTTTAAACCATTTTATAAACATGATATTAAATAAAATGATACATGTTTGTGATGGTTGTAAAACCCCCCAAAATAAACTAAATCATTTTCAGAAATGTTTTCTCTAATGAATCATCCATATATCAAAAAAAATGAATTATAGTATCATTTTGATTTTTTGAAATATAATAATACCAATCCATTCTACCTATAATGTCTTTATACATTATGAAAAAATATTTTGCTTAATGAACCATTAAAGTAAACCATGAAATAAATGCACTAGAAAAAATGAAAATAACAAAATATTATTCATAAATGTGTGGAAATATGTTATAAGAAAATAATAATTTGAATTATAATTATGAATATATTTTTGTAATATATTAATAACATAATTTAAACTATTATATAGTAAATTTAAACACTTTTTAGGTAAGATGAACCATCAGCTAAAGGATTTTCTTTAAAATCATCTTTTAAGA
Source organism: Viscum album (assembly GCA_963277665.1). Taxonomy (NCBI): domain Eukaryota; kingdom Viridiplantae; phylum Streptophyta; class Magnoliopsida; order Santalales; family Viscaceae; genus Viscum; species Viscum album. The sequence continues at coordinate 2,099,218,504 of OY728140.1, read as the reverse complement.
TACATTTTTTACACAATTCAAAAGGAAAGTTTTTTTATGAAAGTATTCTTGTTTTGTTATTATTTTATGGTTCATGGGAATTTTTTTTGATCATGTTTTCTACATATATTTTCATTCAATACATTGGATGTTTTTATGTAGGATGTTGACCCAAATGGTAATTCTATATGTAACTATGATGGTCACATCATAAGATTGCCATACGGGTTACATTATAAGGTAGCCATGCAGGATATATTGTATGGTATTCACAAGGTCTATAAATAATTTTGTATCCATGTGGGTTAAGAAATTAATTATTTAATTACAAAAATTATTGGTATGATTTTATTTCTCTTTTCTATGTTTTATGGAATTCTCACGTATTCACAATGTATGTATCTGATTATTTAAGTGATAAAAGTAAATATTATGAAAATAATTTCATATGTTTATAAGTATTCATGGACTAATGAATCCTTTTTATTTTATTTCCTTACAATTATTTTTCATCACATTCAAATTTTTTAAATTCTCCTCATAGGTTTTAAGTATGGGTAAGAGAAAATAAGAATCCAAGCTAAATATTATGACGATTTTTCTTGAAATGAGTTCATTTATAATTAATAACTTTTTTATTATGAAATAAATTGATATTTTTTAAGTAGTATAAACTCATTAAAAAAATTTGATGACATGTCACTTTTATGACCTAATTCACCATATCACTCATCTAAAATGATATTTGGTAATGTAGAAATGTGAATTATAGATGAATTAAATATATTATTTAATGTTATTAGGTCTTATAGTTGGTCTCAAATCATTATTTAGATAACTTTGGTGTTTGGGATTATTTTAATATTATACCATAAATTATTTATACCTACATGTTATGAAGAAATGATTTATCATTCAAATATTTCCATATTTTTTAATCAAATATATGACTTTTAGATTGTTATTCCAAAGAAGTAAAATGGAATATAAAGTAAGAAGAAACCAATTAGATGATTTCATTTTTAATCTGCAACCAGGAATGGTGGGAGATTTAATAAACAACTTTTTCATAGTAATGTATTAGATAAAATAGTCCATAAATATAATTTTCATCCATGCAATAGAATATCCAGAACTTTCGCACATGAATAGGACGACCGAGGATAATTTTATGAGGAAACACCCTCCTACATTTAGTGGATATTCTAAACATGTGGCTTTTAAAGGGTTGATTAGATCCCATAAAAAGATATAAGATTTTATTGGGTTTTCAGATAATCAAAATTTTAGGCTTTCAGTAATTTTTATGATGGTTAATCTTACTAGTGGGGTTAAATAGTCAATATTATCAGGGATAATGTGGTCATTGACGCAATGTAATCGGATCAATTTAAGAATATTTTTCCAGATGAATATATTCATAATGTGTTTGAATATAATATTGAACATTAGTTCCATGAAATGAATTAAATGGAGGGATATTCAATTTCCATGTACGTAGAAAAATTTACCAGATTAGAAAGCTATGATCCAATTTTTTTTGGGATCATGATAGTAAATTCAATAGTTTTTACTCACCATTGAAGACAAGATACCAAAGGGATTTTGCCTCCCATGAATTCAAAAATTACAAGAAACTAGATTAGCATTTAGAGATGGTTGAAATGGATTTTCTTAATAACCAGAATTAATTTTAAAATAATTATTATAAGAAGTCTAGATGGAATACATTAGTTAATATTCAATAAAATAAATCTAAAAGTAAAAAAAATCATTTTAGGTGTTTTGGGATGTGGGGTAAAAATCATCATAGAGAATGACTTATAAAATCTATGAGTTGATTCCAATGTGTAATGTTCACATATATGGCCTAATATTTCAATGAGGAAGATCATTGTGGTATGTTTTATTATTCTAAGAAAACTATAATATCTTTTTTTTGTTGAAATGTGTATTAATAATAAAACTATCATAAAAAAATATTTGAATAATAGAATTAATCCAAACTGTAAAATGGTAGGTGCAATGAAATCCTTTGGATAAAATCCTGTAAATATTAGGTCATCCAATGAATTGGTAATTATTACATTATTTAAATACTCGTACTTTTCTAATTTCTTGTTTGATATGAGGTCTAATAATTCATTTATGTTTGAGAATCATTATGATTAATAGGAATTTTCACATCATAAAATGAAACAAGAGTTTATAGTTAAAACACTTGGGGATATTAAAGAAAAATGGACTTATAATAATCAATAGGTTTTTCTTTCTAGAAATATATTAAATGAAAATCATGTTTTTTTCATTAATAGAGTTTGATGTTATTTTGTGTATGGAATGGATTTATTTTTATCATGTAATGGTTGATTTTAAACAAAAATGAGTTCTTTATTAGAAAGTGTTTTAGTTTGTATACTATAATTTACTCATACCACTGATAACATAATTGGTTGGAGAGAAAATATTAAAAACAGAAGTGAAATTTATCATGAACATATTATTCAAAATAAGGGAAATATTCCAATTAATGATGTGCTAGTGGTAAATGAATACCTAGATTTTCTCCCAATGAGTTGTCTGGTGTTATACATAATAAGGAATTTTAATTTACTATTTTCATAGTTCTTAATGCTAAGATAATATGAACCCCCTTATTTAATTTATCACATGTAACTTTTCGAGTTTAAAATTCAATTACATGAACTGTGTGATAAATGATTCATTAATCATAGTAGTTCCCAGTGGGGTGATCCTATTTTGTTCATTATATAAAGATATTTCCATGATACATTTCATTGATTATATGGTTCTGAATAACATTATTGTTATGAATAAGTTTATATTACCACATATTGAGGTGTGTTTGATTAGCTCTAGGGAGCTCAGTTTCATTCCAATATTGACTTCAAAACTGTGTAACATCAGCTGTAGGTGAAGGAAAATAACATTCCAAAAGTTCTGTTCCAAAAAATATATGGGAATTATGAGTTTCTAGTTATTCCATTTGAATTAAAAAATTACCCTACTGTATTTACTAATCTTATGAATAGAATATTATATGAATATATGGATATGTTTTTTGTTTTTTTTTATTTATGATATTCCTGTATTTTCAAAATGTTGTGAAGATCATAAAAAACATCTATCTATTTTCCTTAAAACTCTAAAAGAGAATAGTTCATATGTATAATTTAGAAAATGTGATATTTTTATGGACATATATTTCCTTTCTTGGGAGACATTAAATAAGGATGGAATAACAGTTAACCCTATAAAAAAATGTTTTGTGAATGGAATATACCAAAAATTAATATATGATTCATAGTATTCTTGGATTAGTGGTATATTACTGATTTTTTGTTATGAACATTTTATGGTTATCTAGCTAGCTATCTAATGTTAAAGTAAAATGGGTTATATTTATATGGACAGAATATTTTGTGGTATTCAAAAAACAGTGATTTTTTCGTCTAGAGTGTTGTTTTGTTGAATTCACATGGATACGTTTTGATACTGAATAATCAATTAATCTCTAATACTTAAGGACAATTGAACCCTCTTGTGTTAAATTACCCCAAAGTTGATATGGAATTTGAATCTGTGGTTTTTTCTTCAATAATATAGAGATATCATTTATATTGATCCACATGTGAAATAAATATGGACCATAACATTATTATGTATATAAATTAAAATATAAGAAATTGAACATGAGGCAGAGATGATTTATTAAACTAATAATTAATTATTAATGGATGATTAGTTAAAAACCAAAAAATGAAAACAATGTTGTTGATTTTTGGAGTTGAAAAAAACACAATTCATTAACCATGTTATGTATTGAACATGAATCCTTGATTGATGATTATATAAACTATATTTTCTATGTTTTTGGGGAAAGAAATTCTAAAAATTTATTCATGTTTCGTCCCAAGAGTCTCTATTAGACATAATTAAACAAGAGTATAAGGAAGACCTTGAGTAACAGAAAAAGGAATAATTAGTTAATAAAAGATAATTTCATGAATTTAATGTTGATAATGATTGTTTCTTGATACATATAATGATTTTATGAGTTTCATGAGATTGATACTTCTAGAATGATTTATTAATTGAATCTCATAGTTCTTAAATTTATGTTCAACCTAGTGGAACTAATATCTTTGGAGTCCTCTGGGAGAATTACTGGTGATATGGAATGAATGGAGATATTTTTTATTTTACCATGAAATGAATGAACTGTCAAATGGTTCATGTATATTGGAAAATTAAAAATGGGATTCTTCAACATTTTTTAGATCCATAGTATAAATGAAAAAATAAATCCATATACTTTATCGTGGGACTCCAAAATACATCACGAGTTAATAATGTGATTTGGGTTATTATTGATCCAATGACTAAATCTACACATTTCCTTCCTATTCGAGATACTCTTTCTTTAGATCTAACCTCTTGGTTGTACCATATAGATATTTTCAAGTTTCATGGTATCCTCTATCTATTATATCTAACCATGATCCATGGATCACTTATAAAATTTTGAAAGGCCATTAGATTTCATTGGGAACTAAATTAAATTTCATCATTTCCATTCATCATCAATCTGATAAACAAGCAGTGTAAACTGTATGAAATTTGGAGAATATTCACTGAGTTTATTAAATGGATTAACAGGGAATTTGGGGTCCACATTTCTCTTATGTTTATTCTTCTTATAATTATAGTTTTCATTTCACTATATAGGTGGAACATTTTGAGGTATTATATATAAATAGGTGAAAAACTCCATCTTTTTTGGATTAAGAAGGGGGAAGGAAGATGATATAACAAGAATTAGTGGCGGATGTGGATGAGAATGTGAAGATGATCTAGCAACACATTATAAAATCTATGAAAAGGTATAAAAGTTATGTAGATAAGAAGAAGAAATACTTTTATTTCAATGAAGGTGATCATGTTTTCCATAAAATCTCTCCTTGGAAAAGTTTTATGAGTTTTTTTATGAAAGAAAAGATAAATTCATAGTTTATTATAGGTTATGAATTTCTAGATGATGTTAGAGAAGTGGAATACTGAATCGATTTTCCTCCATGTTCATATCATGTACACAATGTTTATCATTTTTTATGTTGAGAAATTATGTGCCATATTCATCTAATGTTTTGAGCCCAGATTTTGATTCTCTCTATGAAAACAATTCTTATTACAAAAAAACTATTATGATTTATTTTTATAGAGATAAAGTATTGCAGAAAAATATAATTCTTAGTGCTAAGGTTTTGTGGAGAAACAATATGATTGAATAAGCAACATGGTAATCTGAATATGCTATTAAGGAAAGGTATCTGAACTTTTTTATATTTAAACAAAAATCCCATGAACACAATTTCTAGAATGTGAAGAGAATATAAAAATCCATGTACTTATAAAATAATTTGTATTCATTTTCAATTTAAATATTACAATTCAATATAGATGTATAAAAATTTTTGAGTTATTAATATAATGTAAGGAAATTAAACCAATGGAATAGTAAGTTGGATATTGGAATTGTAATATAACCCTTGGGAATAGTAATCTGCCAAAGAGAATAGTAACCTCACCTATTAAATTATAATTAAAATTTTTATATCTTATAAATGAATATTTGATATATTTATATCTTGGAAGAACTAAATAAATATTTCGAAGATGATAAATTATGTGTTGGTATTTTTGTGACACACAAATTTTTAATTACAATATTTTATTTAATATAATGATTTAAAAATAAATATTTTCCTAAAATTTAGCCATAAATTAATATTTTTTTCTCATATCCTTATAATAATTTTTGATAATAACAATTGTAATTTTTTAATGTTTCATAAATTCAGTTATAATTTTAAAATTTGTATTGATTTGAATATATGACTATTTTAATAAAATATAAAATTCTTATTTTTAGTAATTCATTTTATTAAAAATAGAGTATATTTTTGAATTTGATATATTGATAAATGGTTGGCATGAATTTTTGGTATTTTACTAGAATTATTGAATTTTTTGTCAATAGTAAAGTGTTTTAATTTACTATATTTAACAAATACATGATATATTTAGTCATTAATGATGTAAGAATAATGAAAGAAAAAACTATAACTACACATTATTATGGTAATATAATTATTTATAAATGTCAAGCTGTCCATATTTTATTATCAAAGTAAAATATCTTATGAATAAAATAATGTGAAAACACCACTCTCCACTATTACAAATACTTCCCCTCACCACCTATTATCTTAAAAACTCAATGCCTTGTAGCTTGTTTAATTTATACATAATTACCATTCAAATACTGTTCACAATTTCAAATACCGGTTGGTCAAAAAAAGGACAAATCCATGTTATATAAATAGGTTCTCAAGGAGAAAAATTCAATAGCTAAATTACACATTCATTTTATTTTATTTTCCATTTAATTTCATTTATTATTATTATATAAACACATCCCATAATCCAAATGGATTGAATATTGTAGTACCATATATATACTAGAATTTTATATGGTTGATGAAAAATTACGTCATCAAATTCATTCTCCTTTTGCTTTTATAAAATAAATGAGAACTTCATCCATGATGTGCCGATTTATCACCATCAGGGAAGATACATTTTAATTTTATTTTATTTCCATCAATGGAACTCCGAAAACCATTATTATGGATAAATTACATTTTTTTAGAAATTTTTTATTTAATATAATTTTCTGTAACCATTCTATAAACATGACATTAAATAAAATGATTATTCTCATTATGGTCATAAATGTTAGTAAAATAAACTAAATCATTTTCATTATTATATTATCAAATTATGTATACTCATATTATAGAAAATGATATATGGCATAATTTTAAATTCATGATACATTATAATACCATTTCAATCCACATCTAGAGTATTTCATTCATACGATAAAGAAGATCCATAATGAACCTGTAATGGAAACCATGAAATAAATTCAACAGAATCATCGAAAATAACAAATCATTATTAATAAATGGATGGGAATATATAATAATAAGATCATTTAATCAACGATATTTATGAATAATGATTTGTTATAAATAAATAACACTCTTTTGACCATTATTCATGAAGTTTGACAATGTATTAAGTAAGACAACCCCAAGGTAATGTACTTCTCTTAATATATCAACGCTTAAATTTCTATTTTAACTAAATTGGAAATGATTTTTTATGGTGTAAGAATCTTGCTTTATGATTATGTTCTGGTTTTTTATTTATTATTATGAAACCTTGGGACCTATATCTCCCTTCCAATTCATTAGTAATGTTTTTTTGGAAGATGAATGTAATAGTAAATTTGACTATAACTATGATATTCAAACCATAACTTACTCATGGGGATTACATCCAAAGGTATCCATGAGGGTTACATTCTAATGTTGACATGATGGTTAAAAAACATATTGTATCCATGAGGGGTTTAATATTTCACTATTTTTCCCCATGTAATCTATATGGTTTTCTTATGTTTTAGAAAAATCTCATGTTTTCATAATGTATATCATTATTTAAGGGTGAGAAGTATATATTTTAAAAAAAATTTCACATGTTTATAAGTATTAATAAACTAAAAATTTATTTCCCTTTTATTTACCTTACAAAATTTTTTTCTCACCCATAATTATAAAATATTATTCAATGGGTTCAGGGATGGGTAATAGAAAACAAGAATCAGATCTAAATATTTTGAATAATTTTAATAAAATTATTTCCTCTATTATTAGAAAATTTTTATGTTATAAAATATAGGGATATTATATTAGTAGTATTCACTTTTATTCTATACATTTTACATATATTCATCATGACCTAATTCTATAAAAATATACACTCAAATGATCTTTTGAATGTATGAATGTGAATTCTAGTTTAATTAACTAGATTGTGTAATGTAATATGGTTGAGTCCTTACAATCCTAGACTTATAAATAACATAATATAGTGTCTTTAGTCTAGAATTGTATTCCTTTATATCCCAAATATCATTTATTTTTATATTTTTATATAATAATATCCTAATTTATATATAACAAAACTATAAATTACAAGGTATACACTTATACTCGGTGTCTATATTCTTGTAGTATAAAAACATTAAAAAATAAATTTTCTATTTATGGAAAATATTCAATACATATAAATGTGGAATTTTAATTTCGATTTACCAATATTAAATCATATGATTAAAATTTTAAAACATAGTATGTGGCCTAATATATTAATAAGAAACAAAAAATAAATAAACAGTCGTTATAGTGATACCGACACGAGTAACCTAGGGATATTGTCTATATTATATAATTTGTGATAAATAAAAGGCATCATATCAAATATGAATTAGTATTTTACTAATATTGGTAAACTATAAATACACGTAAATTCATAATAAATTTTACAACTTAAAATAAAAAAATTATTTTCTTTTAGAACTTCATTATTCCCCTTAATGAATCCATCCATATCAATCAGAAAAACACTTCCCAGTATCGCAATTCTAATAAAAACCAAATAAAGGGGTGATCTCAAAATCTAATAAAGAGTTATCATAAAGTGGAATTAATGAATAAAAAATGAATAATGAATATATTAATATAAATAACTAAAACACAAGTAATTTAATCAAATACATGATCATAATATGTCATGAATAAGTGAAGATCCAATAATTTTGTATAAATAATCAGATAATGTTCAAAACATATCCAATTATATTCTTATTAGTATTATATTCAAATAAAATATAAATAAATGAATTTATAATGATATAATTAAATACTATGGACATATAAAACATGATATCAATGCACTGTTCCAAGACATCTAAATAAATGTGAAAAGCCCCATCGAAACCATAATCAAGATTTCTTCTTGAGGCCTACCGATGCATTGAGAGGATATTAAGGTCATAGCCTATAATATACTAATTCACAAGAATAAAACATATAAATAGAATGAATCATTTAATAATAAATAATAAAATTAAATAAGTAATATACAAAATTTTAATACTTACCCCAATAAATAAATATAGTCATAAACCATATGGATGTAAATGATGTGTGGTAATAATATTATACATCCCTGGTCAAATTGTTCATAAAACATCCATATAAATAAAAATGAATTCATAAATAAAACATATAATCAATGTATCATAAATAAATTAGAAGGACTGTTTCATTGATGAATAGAAATATTATAAAAATTTTCTTGAAACATTGTTGTGAAAAATAAATTTCTCATTCTGAAAATAAAAATTTAAATAAAATTATTGAAATATCGACAATGATTTTCATTGAAAATAAATAATTAATACTTTATAAATAATAATTAAAAATTTATCATTCATGATGGTGGAAAAGTGAATTCGTATCATACACGTTCAAAAACTATATTATATTAACATTTAATTGACAATCCAAATAGAATCATTCTGATAACGATATGAATATTATGTTCAATGAATTTATTAGTTTGTAGAAATGTGTTAAAAACTAATATATCATCATTAGATGTTTAAAAATAATTTTATAACATTTTTAGAAAACATGGGTTTTGATGAAAAGTGAATTTTTAACTAAAGATTAAAATATTTTCGGATTATCATTAATGAATTCTCATCAATTTTAGGTAAAATATATTGAACGATTTGTAATATTACATAAAAATATAATTTATTAAAACATTTTATGAAAATTTATTTATATTATGTTATTAATATAAAATAATTCCCCCAATGGAAACATGAAAATAAAAAAATCTAGAATAATGATGAGATTCTGAAATAAACACTTACAACTTTGGTATCTACAAAATCAAAATACTTATAAGATAAATGAAATAAAATGAGAAGTTAAATTCCATGAATATAAATATATTCATTCTATAACATATCATAGGGGCATTATATACTTCAAAAAACCAAAATAAGTAGGGAATATTGCCCCTATCTCGTAGAACAAAAAATGAGATGAGAAACCCCTACATGTGGTTTGATTTATTTTATATGTTTATTTTCCTCATTTTTATTGGTTTTAATCATGTTATTAATTTATTCCATAATCATAAAAAAATTAATAATATCATATATATTCCTCTACTAATTTTTTAATACCCATTTCTTAATAATATATCATTATTTTCATCGTTTTGTGTGTTAATTGTCGTGTTTTCCCTAATGTGTTTTTTCATGAAAGTTAATATTCTTGTGAATAATATATATATATATATTATTTTATTTATATAATATTTACGTATTATATATATTTTTATATTGATTTATGAGTTTGGACAGAGAAAATTAATCACATCGCATCATGGATATGGTAGGTCGTATGTACACTTAAGGAACAATGTCATTCCCAAAATGAGTAAAAGTCTAAAGAAGTGGGTGATATTTTAATTTCCTAAATTCAATATATTATAATATATATCAAAATAAATTAATGAATTATATCCATAATACATTCAATTCAATCCGTAAGTGAAAAATTAATCACATCGCTTCAGGAGGTAGTTGGCCACATTACCATTGATTGGAATTTTAATTTTTGAAACAGAATTAAAAATAAAAGGTATAAATTGTATAAAAATTCCATATTTATAATAAAAAAATATATTTAATATAAATTTTTATAATCAATAATTATATCAAACGATGATAATTTATAATGGAAGGAAACATACATTAGTTTGCAGGGCGGTGGTCTGCCAAACACACGATTAATGATTTAATTTTTCATTTAATGGTGGTGGAGATGAATAAATATTATTTATTCATAACAATAGACTCTCATTATATATTATTTACTGGTTTATTTATATTTAAAGTGATAATATATAATTTTTGGAAGAAAATAATACTGAAAAAATGAAAGGGCATTATTAAGATAATTACCTTCTTTAAGGGAATTCTTTTTTAGATCTCTTCTTGTGGACCCTTGGGATTGTATTTTTAGGAAAACAAATCTCTATAATAATCATAAGGATGTTTTAGGGTCATGAAAAGGGCTTATGGTTGTTAATAAGTGATTGGTGGGAATTCCCTTTAATGTGTAGGAAAAGAGAACCCCTAGAGAAATTACTTGAAAATTTACTAAAAGAATCCAAAAAGGAATTCATTCACATTAAAAAAATATTCTAAATAACATTATCATAAAAATATATAAAGAATAAGGTTGAAATATGGTCATAAAATAATATTTTATCACATCAATATGTCATTTTAAAAATTATATTTTTCATTTAATCCATTATAAACGGATTTTTACCTTAACTGTAGAAATTAATTTTTACTGATTTTACTATTTATTTTTGTCAAAAATTAATTTAACAATATTATAAAATATAAAAAATTATGAATCAAAATTTGGAATCCATTTTTTTTAAATTTAATTCACATAATTGGAGGAAATAATTATAAAATTGTACCTACAAAAAAATGAAAAGGAGGTTTTTCATAGACATCATTCTCATATGGATAAAAGGTTTTAATAACAGAAATCAATATTGACTAGATTAAAAATACCTAATGTGTTTAAAATATTATATAATAAATGTAATATTACTTTAAATACAATTTAAAATATAATATAACTCTAAAAAGAATTTTAAAAAAGGAAGTTAGTGATAATTAGTATTTTTCAATATTCATCAAAATGGTAACAATTCAGAAAAATCCCAAAAATTCACCCTTTGTTATTTTTGGTTTTACAACTTAATCATTAAATTTCATTTTTTTAATAAATTATATATATTAAATAGAATCACTAATACAATTTTCGTGCAATGATTTAATGAACCTCCATTAACAAAAATTTAGTTTTTCCAAAAAATATACTTTTACTTTCAAATGAATCGTATTTTATTTCTAATAAATATAGACTTTTTATTTATTCTCTATTGTATAAAAAATCATAATTTATTTAACACTATTAATACCCAAAAACATAAAATTTATTTTATAATGTTCATGTTTAAATACTAATATTATACCAGTGCATAATGTTTCATTTAAATTATCTATTACATGTGTCACAATCGATCAAGGAGATAAAATTTATTTTTAAAAAATGTATCCAAGAGAACATTTATTTTATATTCTCATATAATATTTTATATGTATGTCATATATTATATCAATCATTAATTTCATTTCTTAAAAATCTCAATGTGTTTCAACCCCCACCCCCAATAAATTGTGACGTCAACATTTAATCGTGATAATGAATATAAATGGTTTGACATTAGAAAATACATTATTGAAAAAATCATATCATAAAAAGGTTTAATAAAATACAAATTTAAAATGTGACAAAGTTATGAAAGATTTATATATTTAAAAAAACATAAATCTCTTTTTATATGTGAGAAAATTTATCGTATCTGAAGATATAAACATGGAATAAATTTGAAAATAATTATAGAGATATATAATGGTCATTTATCACAGGAACGTTAATCATTAATTTAATGTTAAGGATCATAAAAACCAAAAAAAACTATGATGATTTAAAAGAGAAAGGGTACAGAAAGATTTAATTATTTGTATAGAATTATTATTCAATATGTTTTCCATAGTGTTAAATAATTCAAATACCATCTATATTGAGAATATAAAAAATATATACTTTTTTGATATAATTATATTTCATATGATGATTCCATCCTGTGGATATGATTTGATCAATTCCATCTTAATTTCTTAATACATTAAATTAATACCCAAAATGAGGTTTTTAAACACAAATATTCGTTATATAATCTTTATAATGATAAGGAATTATTCCTATCTCTATATATTTTCAAAAACAAAAATGGTTAACACATAAAATCCAAAAAAACCCAATGTTCAAATTAATATATTCTGTATATAGTTTACCATAATACTCATCCAAAATATGACTGTCCAAACTCAAATTCTAAAAATTTATAATGAATGTTGTTAAATAATCATTATATTACCCAATCAATATAACGTGGCAATTAATGTAACCTTAAATATATCATGAATTATCTGATAATCATATAAGCATAATGTAAAAAATAATTCTTTCTAAAATAAAATCTTAGTTTGTAGAATATATTCCATAGATCCAAATATATAGTAAAATATTTCAGAAATAGTCAAATCACTATACAATTTCTTGGTCACTAATAATATCCCATAAATATATCATTGTCATTATTATCTAAACACAAAACACATATTAAGAGTTTCATTACCTTAATGATCTGTTTTTGAAAAATATTACATGAAAAATATTTACTATTACTGGTACAACTGAACACATGATCTTAAATCATTAATGAAATAATATAATAGTGAAATCCTAATTTCTTTGATGTTTTTTATTAAAATAATAATAACAAAATTCTTTAATTGTAATACTATATAATTCTAATCATTGATTTCCATTCTTAAAAAATTATTTATGATTCTTCTTCTAATTAGATTATACCTCCCTCCTTAAATATATTATTTGTAGTCCCTCCATCATCATCTGTACAACCATTTCTCATGAAACCTTTTTGATTCTCCTTATAATATTTTCTCATAGTACATAAATTTATATAATTCTGGTACCTTACACTTCTAAAAAATTTAGCCATTGATAATAACATAGGGATAACAGTACTACCATATATTGAGTTAATGGACTTTTTATTTTTACTCTGAAATTAATTTCTTTTTTCCCTTCTTTTCAACACCCAAAACCACTTCTTATTCCACTAATACACTCACCTGGGTGTTCACATTCATTATTGTCACTTGTGGGAAAATAATTCATTTCTTGATTCCCTTATAAGTTTTTCTCTCTTCCCTTATGTTCTTCTCTATATTTTATTTAAGTACATAATACATAGAGAATTATGTCTTTATCATTATAGAAAAGGATTCAATGTATTCATATGATGAAAATTTTTGAGAGACAAGTTCCATTATAAATATTTTATTAATCGTATCATATAAATGATCATTCGTACTTTTGGATTACATGTATTGATATAGTTTCAATTCCATACACTATGAGCTATTTCTCTAAAATGGAATACAATAGATTAGATCATAACCATATGATTCAAAATGTATAATCCCAAAAATATTGAAACAAATAACATAAATAGTTATAAATTATTCATAGATAATATAATAATAATAAATATGGTTTTTTGAGCACATCATTATTTTTAATTACATCATAATGGTTTGAAGAAAACGTGAATTATCTAAATAATATACCCTAGGATTTTTTGAGTTGGTGCATAGTAAGACACATTTTTATGCACCAGGTGAGGATCAAGTCATTCATACTACCACGTTTTAAGATTTATTACCTCCAGGTGTATCAGTTCTAGAACCATGTCTACCTATATTTTCCAGAGAATGATATATTTGGAAGAAAATCAACATAAAATCATAGTTTCAAATACAGTGGGATATAATTTTATATTTTTTCTCAAATTCTATCAAACTATTATGTTCCTGAAATGGTTTTTTTAAATATAATTCAAAATTTTTCTACTGAAATACATCTCATACAAACTATTTTGATACTGAACCCATATAACCAAGAGTTAGTGTCATGTTTATTAATAGGAAGTAGAAACAAATTAGCACATACTGAAGGGATAGTTTAGTATTCATGGAAATATAAATATATTTTTTTATTCAAATTAAATTTTAGAACATAAAATATAAACGTCATTTAATTTGAAAACTACAATATTACCATTAAAAAATCCCTATATATCAATCACAAAAATCATTCAAGTATTCTAGGGAAAATAAAACCAAGGAAATGGGTTAACTCTAATTCACTCTAAATGTATTTCTGTTGTATAAGATATGAGAAAATAAGACATAATAAATATACAAAGTTGAATATATAAAATAAATAAAATTTAATAAAAAACGTGAAAATAATGTCAACGAAATAAAGGATGATCAACTAATTCCAAAACAAATAAAGACATGAGCATGAAAAGATAATCATATATATTCTAACTACTTGAATAATATAATTTAATATCTATAACTGATTTCAGAATAATTTAATTTAAAAATATTTATATAAAAAACATACCATCAAGGACTCCTTCCAAGATATCTAAATATGTGGGTATAGCCATATAAGAATACGCAAACTAGTTTTTCTCATGAGAGCTACTGATAAATCGATGAGATATTGTGTATCTCACCCACCACTTACTATGTCCATTTCATTCCACAAATAAATGAGATTAAACATAATCAATATATAAAATCATTTTGAAAAACTAATCAAGGAAATTTTAATACTTACCTTAATTAATAAATATATTCACAAACCATTTATAGTAAAACAGTGAACGATAATTAAATTGTACACCCACAGTGAAAATAATAGTAAACCATCAAAAATAAAAATAATTCTGGTATTAATAATACATATCCAAAATTAATCATTAGTAAAATAGAGGTTTGATTTCTTTGATAAATGTACACACCCTCAAAAGATCATCCGAAACATTTATGAGAAAAATAAATACTTTATTTTGAAAATCAATTTTAAATAAAAAATTTTGTTAAAAATTTTGAAAATAAATTTAAGATAAAATAACTATTTATAACATGTAAAATAATAATTAATAAACCTAATTGTCATGACGGTGTAAAATTCCATTGATTTTATACATGTTAAAATAAATATTAGATTCATGTTTTTGTTGATATCTAAAAAACCAATGTTAGGAAAATATCGAGAAGATTACATTAAAAAAATATGTAATAATTTAAAATAGAAAATAAAATCATTTATAAATCATTTTAAAATTTTAAATCCATTTTTGAAAATATATTTATAAAACATGGGTTTTGATGAAAAATAAATTTTTAGATAAAAGATAAATAGAATTTTATTTTCTTAGAAACATTTTCTCAATCATTTTATATACCAATGATTATAAAATGATACTATTAAACTATAAAGTTCATAAAATATGAAATTAAAACAATTATTTTATATATATATAAATTTTAAAAAATTCCCCCAAGGGAGGCGTAAACATAAGCAATCCTGAATAGTGATGAGATTATGAAATTGACCAGGAAAATTGGGTAACATATAAGCCATAACACCCATAAAATAAAATAAAATAAATGAATTATTAAATACCATGAATATAAATAGATTCGTGATATATACTATCAATTTAGTATTATATTCACTAGAGAAACGAAATACATGGTGAATTAAGAATATGTCTCATGGAAGTAAATGTGAGATGAGAAACTGGTAACACATGGATGATTTCTTTAGTATTTTCATTAAATATTTTTTAATGGTTCTATTAATGTTATTAATTAAATAAATTACTATATTAGTAATTATAATATCATATATGAACCTCTTAAAATACTTTACCAGTCATTTATTAATAATATTTCATTGTTTCCATTGTTTTGCGTGTTAATTTCATTTTTTTCTCATGGTTGTTTTGTCATGAATGTTATGTTTTTGGTTGAAATGATATATATATATTAATAATATGTATTTAAAAATTATAAATATCATATTTACTCATTATATTAATTTATAGAAACATTTATGAAAGATGAAGATTGAAAATGAATCTCATCGCTTCATTGAGACGGCCGGTTGTATGTATGCATGAGCAGTGTTATCATTCCATTTACGAGTGAAGGAATTAGAAAGTGGGTGATATATTAATTTTACGTTGTAAAAAAAATATCAATATATATAATATATATTCATCAAAATTATCCTTATTATATTTAATGTAACATGTAAGTGAAAAAATGAATCACAACGCTTTGTGAGGAGGTAGTCTACCTTACACGCGAGAGACATTATTGTATTTGAAATAAAATGTAATGTAAAAAAGTCGTATTTTATATTAAAATTTAATATAGATTATAATAAAAAAAATATCCTTGACTTTTGTTAATCAATCATTCCTGATATGTGGTGATGGAAAATGATCTACATTGATTCTCAAGGTGATAGTCTGTTGTACACCTGATCAATGATTTCGTTTCCCATTTGAAGGAAGTTGGGATGAATAAATATTATTATAGAAACATAATAATATATATGTATTATTTATATATTGGTGTAATTATATTGGTTGTTTTAATAAATAATTGATGTTTTAAAAATAAAAAAAACGAAAGAGATTTGTTAAGATAATTATATTCTCTAAGAGAAACCTCGTTTGGATATATTCTTAAAGACCATATGGATTGTATTCTCGAAGTGATATAATCTATATAATATGTATACGTATGTTTAAGATATATTTATTCATGTTTTTATTTATAAAATGTGATTTAGGCGTGTAAAGAAGATAGGGGATGAAGTACCCATTTATATGTGGGAAAGAGAACCCTCATTTAATTTACATGGAAACTTCCTAAAAAATCAAAAATCATAATGTAATACACATTAAAAAATTATAAAAATAACATTAAGATCTATTTTTCAATTTTATAATATGTCAATTGGTCAGAACAATAATATTTTGACATGTTGATATGTGATTTAAACCCTTATCATCAATATTTAAACCCAAAAAATCCATATTTACCAAATATTTTATAAATATTTTATATTCTTTCTCACTTTATTTGGTTAAAAAATTAATTTCATCATTTTAATTCCTAAAAATTATTTTGATTCAAATTATATATCCATTTTTTCAAATTTAATTTACCGAAGTGAAAATTTTAAATTTAAAATGACTCCCACAGACACTATTATAAGTTAGGTTTTCAAAGAGAAAAATTCACATTACTATAGATGTTTTTAGTATTAAAATTCAACATTATATTGAATCAAATGACATAAATTAGTTAAATTATTTCATAATTGAACTATAATTTCAGTAAAACCAATTTAAAATATAATTACTAAATGTATATAATTTAATCAAAATAGTGTTTTTAGTAAAAAAGTGTATTTTTTATTCATTGGAAGTAACTGATAACTTATTCAAAATGTTTATTAAATAAGGGAAAAATTGATTCAGGTAATGAATGACAGGTTTTACCTCAATTTTAATTTTTTCCCATTTTTTCCTTCTCTTGTTGTTCATTTTTATTAGTGGATCCATCTAGTTTGGCTACAATAATCTCTTCACTACTAAAAGATCAATGAATGAGACTTCATCAACCTATAGCTTATTCTCTAAAGCATGGATATAGTGTTTAGGAAAAAAAAATTATGTAAGAATTCCTTCCATCGAGTCACCTAGTATTTTTAATCCACTATTTCAGAATATTTAAGTTGCACATATGAGTCCAGGATCAATCAAGGTTGATCTATAACATGTCATTGTTTATAAATACTTCTCTATTTTATTTTCATTAAAAAATTAAATGCCAATATGTGTTTTATAATTTAATTGACTTATTGTCTATGGTTCTAGAATTTGGTAGCTTCCTGGGGTCTCACTACTCTATCATGGGTTTTGATGTTAAATTATAGAGAACTGTTCATATTTATGGAATTGAAAAAAGGCATTGTGAAATCCTAAATAAAAATATCCTATTATATTTGGAAATGAAGGATAAATATGTTATAGTTGTTTCTTTATGTTCACTTTGAGAGCAACACCTCTCATTACGTTTTATAGTTAAATTATCTGGTTCATCCTTTAAATCTTCAAAATGTGTTATTTATCAACTTGATTGGGGATGTGGTAGGATCATTGCTTTGAGATGATGAACGCACTACTAGTTTTATTTATGCCTACATTTAACATATCAATGTTAATGTCTATTTATCTTATCCACTTCTTAAAAATAATCTATTCTGACTAGTGGATTACTTCTGTTTTTTGAATTGAATTTGTCCATCCTCTCTATCTCACATCTTCTCACACATCCATTTTTAAGGCCAATCTACTAGATCTTTTTAGGAAATATATGTTTGTACATTTTACTTCTAGGCATGGCTCTTCTTTTGAACATCCTTCATCCTCCATTTCATATAGTTATTTCTTTCTTGTTCCTCACTCCACACTGCGAAACATTTCTAACATGGGATGTAAAGGATCATCTTCATACACCCTTCTACTGAGCATCACCCATTCTTATGTGGGTCAATTCTTAAACCCTCTTCCCATGTCACTATCAGACCTCTGGTGCAATAATTTTTATATTTTACTTTGGTGATTTATCATCCCTTTAACATACCTCACTATACCCCTCTCTAAAATTTGAACTTATAACAGAAGTATCAAATCTAGAATATCGCACCCCAAGCTATAAATCCTTGAATTCCTCTGGGAGTCCAGCAATATCTCTATCTAAAACCTTATATATATTATTAATAACTAATTGGAACGTCAAAAAACATAGTTTTGTGGATAAATAATTCATTCCTTTATATATCCCCACCTATCTTTGGTCAAAATCAATCACAAAAGAGAGCCTCTAAATCATTAATGGAGGGAAAAATCCACAACCTCATTAGTAGGCTCCAAAGACACCATATTAATTTTTCCATGGTTTACTTTTTATTATATAATTATTACTTCAAGTTTATAGATGTTAAAAATTATTTTCAACATAATGATCTTCATAACAATAATGCATCTTCAGTGGAAATCATTGATCCTAAGCCACATGAATCAAAAATAGTATCCTTTGTAAATAAGGGTTCTATTAATAACTATTTTCATGATGATCCTCATAACCATCATATATGTCTATTATTTAAGGAATACATAAAATATGATATGAAAAGGTAATCAATTGATTTTATAACTACCAATATGAGAATGAGTATTAATTTTTTCCTTTAACTTCATCTATTTGAAATTTTTTGCCCAATAATGTGAGTCCCTTTGGTAGGATCAAGACACTTCAATCCATAGAACTCACCCTGGATTGATGGTGGGGACTTCATTGGGATAATGGATTACAATGAAAAAATGGTCTACAACCTCATCTCTTAAATGGCATCCAAGATTTTTACTCATTCATTTCTATTAATGGGATTCTAGACCATGGTAACACAATAGACCATTTCACCTAGGGTAATAAAAATATTTGTTCTAATAATACATGGTTACTCTTGTATTGGGGATTCAAGAACATTAATGTTTAATCTTCCTTCCCAAATTCCAAGGATTCTCATCTTGTTTGAGTCCAATATGATCCTTTTTATTGGTAGTGATTCATTCACAATGAAATGTAATTGAAGTGATTTTCATCATTTCTCATTATTATATATCTTCCATGGAATATCATCATGTTGTGAGTTCCCCTTATACCAAAATAGTGAAGGGTTATTGGTAAATTGCACTCCATAACAAGCATTGTCGTCACAATAAAAACTTGTAGTCTTGGATAAACATTCAACTTCAAGATCTATAGTCCTTGGACCTGGTCAAACCTAATTTCGACGATTTGTAATGATTAATTTAATATTAATTTAATTTGTATATTTTTAAGGTTCAATCACCCATGAAAAATTCGAAGGATATCCTTTTTATTGATATGGAACATATGGGGTATGATCAATCCAACATGACATTGTTAATGGAAGGTATTAGAAAAAATATGTTTTCCAGATTGTGTGTCAAATAAAATAATTGGATTATTTGGATGAACAATATATTAGATAATGGATCATTCATTAATGATTGATATATATTCAGAGAAATTAAAGTTCATATGTTTTTAGCTCTTATTTATTGTTAAAAATAATAAATAAATGGAAGCTATCTGAGGGTCACTATTGAGTTGTTTAATGAAAATCCTTGAAAGGTGGTGCCTAGCGATAACATAATTCTTCAGTTTGTTTCGTATGATCCATAATTTATTGTATATGTGTTGAGTTTCAATGTAGAATTTTCTAATGGTTCTGATGGATTCCTAGTAATTTTTATATGGCTTTGTGGGCTTAATCTGGAGAGACTATATAGGAACATTGTAGGACTTCATCATGGGAGTTAATCTTCCCCATTTTATGAGTGAAAAAACATCAATTTGTATTATTTACATCAACTACACATACATCTTCCACAATTACCATCCTATAATTAAGTGTAACATACCCTAAAAACTATTTCCTTCTATTATCAATATGAGAATCTTGTTGAACATTCGTGCTAGGTGTACGATGAACAACCCTTCTTTTGTAAAGGTAGAAAAATATTTGGAGAAATTTTACTCGTGCGGGAGAAGATTAGGTATATTAACAATTATGAACTCTTCACTAATATAGTTTTAAATCTATATATATATATATATATATATTCAATGATATAATTAAACATCATGCTTCACGTTCTTAAATGAATGGTCTTCTTTATCTGGGAATTAGTCTTTACGTATAGTTATTTCAGCACAACAAGGCTCACCAAATCTTTGTTATGGATGAACTGTAGATTTTTCAAATTTTTTTGGGGTATAATTCAAGGAAATAAAATATCTCCCAATATTTTTATTATTATGAAAGATAGCCTTAGTCATCTCATCAATAAAAGTCTAGCGGCTGGAGCCATTCTACCCTATCATTGTGGGAATATCTTTAGATGTGCATCTTATCACATATATACTGTCTATACAATTTTGTTTCCAGAGAATAAGATCTATTATTTAATAAATTAAATATTCAATGATTAATAAAAATATAATATGAAATAGGTTAATATAGGGATTAGAATATTATACCTATCGATTGGGTTCCCAGATAGGAGATCTAGTTTCATCAACAAGTAGATGGGTATTGGTAGATATATTGTTCATATGGATTATGTTTGTGCTCTACTATCCCTGAATACAGTTCGTATTCATCTCCTCATTAGTGTTGTGGATTAGGTCATTGGGCCTATCATTAATTGGAAGCATCAATTTTTTTGGGGGGTTGTATAAAATTGGTGAACAACATCTTCTCTTCTATCCCCATGAACATAGTCTATGTACACTTGATTATTAAATATTTTATTGTGGGTATTATGAAAATATTATCTTATTTCATTGGGGATTCAAAATTGGATGGAAAGAATAGGTGGGAAGGGTGGTAAGTGTTGTTGTGGCCTACGTTGCATAGAGGTATCAATTTCAAGACTGTGCTAGAATAAATGTATGGCATGCAAGAAATGTTGTCATGGTAGGTGGTCAAATGTATGAAGTTGTGAAAATTATTTTAGATCAAAAATATTTACACAAAATAAAACTATCTATAAACAATTCATCTCAAAATTGAAATTATATAAACATGTAATTTTAGGTTCTAAAACATCATTCTATGTGGCTGATCATCATGCGAGATACAGTCTTTTGGCATCAAAACTATACTGGATCTCCCTTGGTATTCCATGTTATCCCATGTCAAACATGAATTTCATTTTTCTGACTAATTTTACATCCACCACCCATGTTGTCTTAAGAATTAATCAGTGTGGTATCATTAATATCCTTAATCTCTCAAATAACTATGACAAATTCTTTTTTTATATCCCTTCATTGATATATTTTTCAAGGAAGGATTTTCATCGGCTAAAGATTATGTTATATGAGTTGTATAGATGGGAAGGCGTGCTTTGGTGTAACTAAACTATTTCAATGAACAACTTCTAATTTGGCACATTCCCGATAAGTAATTACATGTCGATGACCTTCTGAAACATATGGGTATCAATTTTATGTCCATGATCTCTCTTTATTGTAACACCTAGGAGGAGTCTTTTAGACACTTATTTTTTTATAGAGACTTGTTGTGCATAGTGTGTAGAAGGTAAAGGGAGTTCACTAGTTGGCTTCCATATAGTTCATTTGGTGAAAATTTCTCCATACTCTACTTTAACACCTACAAATTAAAAATATTGGAATGAAGGAATGAGTGGTTATCCTTATTATAGTATTTTGGTGTATATAGAAAACAATGAATATATATTGGTATGAAGGTCCCTCCTACTCTTTGTTGTCTCTTTTATCTTGAACCAGAAGTATTTTCTTCCATTTTTCTCTAATCATTAAAAACAAGAAATAGGATCATTCTTTAAGGTTCCATCTTTACACAACTACTACCACTATCTTACCTCCTAAAAATCATTAGTGATAGTGGATCTAGTTTTTTCCTGATCAAAATGTGTATAAAGTCATCAAAGATGACTTTTTCAGCATGTGGATAATGTGGGGTGGTGGTCTTATTCTAGAACCTAGGGGGTAAGTTATTATTTCCTTTACATGATTCATTGGTAATGGTGAATACCTTAAATCTAAATCGGATTTGATGCTTACAATTCCTGAATTATGTAATCATAAATATATCATTTTGGCTACAGTTGAGAAGGACTCAAACATTTTTTATAATTCTATAAATGGCCATTGTGATACTCCAAAGACCATGTACTACTATTTATTCTTATTAAAGAGGCATATTTATAACATTATATAAGTATTTCACACTTCGCATGAGGTATATAAAGAGGAAAAATTTTTTGATTCCCAGGAAAATCAAGGTATAGTGATTTCCTACTTCAATGGATTCAGTTTCCTCACCTTGGAATGGATGAATATTATTTTTAGGGATTTCCGTGGTCTTTATAGTTTTATAAAACTATAGTCTCTTCTTTTTTTCTCTATTCTTGACCAATAGTGATTTTCATTTATAATAAAAGTGATGCTGATGAGTATTTGTTACTATTTATTGAAATATTCAAAATTTATTAAAAATAAAACAATTACCCTAAGATAATATTTTTATGTGGATATCAAAAAGAATTTTTATTTTTTATTTTATTTTTCACATATTTGTAAGAATAATAATTGTAAATTATTTGAGTAAAGCCTGACTAAACCACCATTTTGAAAGGTACAATTTTCTTCGAAACATTTATTTTACATTAAAATGGATATAATTTTATTTCAAATAAATATACAACAATTAATATTATATTTTACATTCTTAAATAATAAAATTTTCATAATTTAGATATTAAAATTCAAAACCACCAACCTAAAAGGTGTATTATAATGGTCGTATTTAAATAATAATATTTTAATATAGTACCATGTCCATTTAAAATAGTTTTTGCATGAATCAATATCATTTAAAAAGGATTGAAAAAAATATGTTTCATAAATATTTTAATTTTAAATATTTGATGAAAAATTAAATCATAATGGATTCATTAAAAATTTTAAAATCAAATGAAAAAATTTCAAAAAGTAATATGTTTCACTCTTATATATGGAATAAAAATCATTGTTATAACTGGAGCAGACATCATAGAAATGTTTGCAATATCATCATAGTTAACATACTCAAATTAACTTAGAGTTACATTCATTTATACTCATGGATTACCCATCACATTTAATATTTCTATGACCACAACAGTATATTCCAATTATCTCGTAGGACAAATAATATCTGTTAAATCCACCCCATATTTGGAATAACCATTACATCAAATTCATTACCCAATTCATTATAGGACTATTATATTCCTACCCTTATTTATATAGTAATAAATCCACACATCATAATAAATAGTTTCTGAGAGCTGTAACATGATTCATATAATATTTTATCATAAAAAAATTTATTGAGGAAAATATATTTTCCATTTTGAAATCACTTATTTAAAAATCATTACATTTATAAAGGTAAATATAATATTTAAATATATTATTGTTTAATTATAATGATATATTAAAAAAAATATTATACATGTTGGTAGGAATGGCCTTTCAAGTCACATATTTTAAAAATCATTTGATCCATTCCTTTTTTGGAAAAGACAAAAAGTACATCTATTGGAAAACAAAAAAAACTCCATTCAGACCAAATAGTAAAAAGTAAAACATCGGTAAAAATGATTTGAATAAATTATAGATTAATATTAAATAGCTTCTTCAAAACATTTTTTGAAAACAACGACGTAGAATATAATATGTGTTCAAAGAGAAATGTTAAAAGATAATTTTTAGTTGAAAGTCTCTTACCTTGAGTTTGAATCGTCTCTAACATTTTTTATAATAATAAAAATTAAAAATATAATAATTATTTACAATAAGAATAACAATGTCCAAATTTATTATATCATTTTTATCATGAATTACGATATTATATACAATTAAAAAGTCATTTAGGTTCGAGTCAAACATTTTGACGATAGTCTGTTCATTAGTCCACAACGACTTATGTATATTGACTATGGTCCAGGTGATAATTAATCCAATATCTCTTAAATAATATTTATTAAAAAATAATCATTTATATATATAAAATATATATATTTAAATTTAAAAATTAAATATGGTTATGAAAAAATCACAATTTTAGAGTCATGGGATCGGTAGGTCGTATACATGCCAAAGTATCTCTTCCATTTTTTAATGGTCATTATAGAATTATAGTGAGTACTATTTCATATTTATAGAATGACCATAATTTAAAAAAGATAATATTGATTTTCAAAATATACATATATATATCATCAATGTTATGAGGATATGAAAAACGAATTTCATATCTTTGTGGATATGGTTGTCCACAAGTACAAATGAAAAATGTTATCATTTTTTTGTGAATGAAATTGTAATAAGTTAAATGATATATTATCTTTTCATAATAATGAATTTTAAATGAATATAACATATAATAATTATTTCTATCATTATAATCTATTCATGATATATTGTGATGGAAAACTAATTACATCAGTTCGCAAGCCAGTAGTCTAATGTACCCAAGAACGATGATTCAATTTCCCATTGGATAGAAAATGAGGTGGATATAGGTTATACCATTAACATGACAGCTATTTGTATATATCTGATATTATTTTCTCTATATAATCATGACTAAATAGTATTCTATGGATCTACAGAAAGAAATAAAAATAATACATGTAGTTAAAAACTATACCTATTCTTTGGAAAATATCCTTTAATTAACACATTATGCCTTCAGACCAATAAAAACAAGCTAGGGATTCTGTGAAGGTATTTTGGTATGTATTTTCTAATCCAAAGGGTTTTATAGGTTTGAATGACTAATAAGAAGTGGTGCCGATTAATATAAGGAGGGAGGGGTGACATTGGAATTTCTCAAAATATTAAACTAATATAAATTAATTTTCAATTGAAAATTTGTAAAAATAGATTTATATATAAGATAAGATGATTATGGATTTAAATAATCTTTTAAAATTAAAAAAAATTGAATGCAATGATTATGTTTTTTATATCCCCTAGTTAACTGGTTACAAAATTACCATACCAATAAGGGGTTTTCGGTTTGAGGGTTAATGTAATTAAAATTAATGAAAAAAGGATCCTAAAACCATATTAATATAATTCTAATAATGTTATAAAATTATGATGACCCATAATAACCACAACAACTTTGATAAGACAAACCATAGAGTATACCATGAAGTCCAATCATAGGACCATAAAACATAAGGGAATTATTCATTAAAAACATTCATAATAATTCATATATTAAACAAATGTATTGGATTTCCATAAATTTCTCAAAACTATATTTAATCATAATAAACTCCACATTTAAAAATCTCACAAAAGAATTGTTTAAGACATTGAACATATGATCAAGCATAAACCCATAAACCCATGATAGTACCTAAAAATATTAATTTATCTTCATTTAAATCATAAACATAAGTTCTTTTGGGATATATTATGAAATCATTCATAATCGTTTTTAAAAAATTGAATTATCCCAATTGTAACCCATGTGAGTGTCAAACCCAATGCACCATAAGGATTTTTTTCATATACCATGTGATTATTGGATCATATACAAATACACGTTTTTCAATTTTATTACCCCTACGTACAAATATGCTAAAACCATGCCCATGTTTTGTATCAATACAAGGATGTATTTCTAGGAATACAACATAATTTATTCCTCACAACATCTTTAGGATGTTCTTCTATACTTATCCTAAAAGTATATCACAATTCTTTTTCTCAATTTTATGAATTCCTAAGTCTAGTTCCAAATGATTCAACTAAAATTCTTGTAATACGAACTATAATGACCCCAACCCTATTAGCCAAAATTGGTGGTTACTTTATTAAATTTGTGTTGGATACAAGTGATCTCATCACATAAGCATGAATAGTTTTGTAATTAGGTAAACTAAATACATACACAATTTTCATATTGCATTCAAATACACAAATTAAAAAATATATTTTTTAGAAAATAATGATTCCCTATATATTATCATTGCATATCATTCATTGTACATTTCCTGGATTCCTAGGAAATGAAACAAAAAAAGAGTGAGATAAAATTATCAGTAAGGGTTACAAACAATGTAAAAATTCATGAGAAAATAATGATTGATAAATGATTATAAGTAAATACCATAATGTTATTTTAATTTAATCCTAAATTTACTATCATAATTAGATACAGAATAATAAATATGGAATAGAAAATAAATGAATGCACGTGAAATTTTTTAGTAACATTATTAAAAATTGATTCCAGGGATAATATTAATGAAATATTACTTTCGATAATAATAAATAAAATTATTAATGATGGAAATGATTAAAAATGAATTTCAGGATCTCATGTATCATAATACCATTTCATTCAAGTCTATATTCCATGACAGTTTAAATAATGTCTCGGCATACACATGAAACCCATTTAAAATAGATTATCCAATTGATTATTCTCCTAAGACAACTAAGGAATCGAGCATCTATCAATAATTGGGACCCAACCATAATTTAATGATAGACACATTCTTCATATATGTAATTATTTATTTAATTCATGTAAAATATGTCTTAAAAATAAATTTATGTATCATGTAAGGAATAAAAATTAAAAATAATCTCAAAAATCAGTAATATAACTTTAAAAGTAAAATTCAATATGTATAAATGATATATAGTTTATATAATAATAATATACAAGATAAAAAAGATGAATATTTAGTGGAAATATAAATTCCAATAATCATATAAGAGTTAATATTTCTTATTAATGTTAATGATTGAAAAAATAAATCAATAGATAGGATATTCATACATTTATTGGTCAAACATATAATAAACCAGAAAATTAAATAATATGGATGCTATTATTATAACATAACTCCAACGGATTATATTTAAAATGAAGAGTTATTTTCATTTTTTAAAAGAAATATGATAAAAATATCTTTATTATATTATCATGTCAATAAATTTTCACATTGAAAATCGCAATTAAAAGCCTAAAAATTAGAGAATATTTGTAATACCATTTTTATGAAAAATAACTGCCTTTAATTTAAAGGATTATTAAAATAAATTTGTGTTAATGATGGGAATAAGGTTTCATCCATTCTTATTATATTAAAAATAATGATTCATTTGTGTTTTTTGTAAAAAAAGTCAAAACTTTAATTGTACAGAAATTAAATAGATGATTCATTTTAATTCTTTTAATTAAATTATATATAAAAAATATTTCCAACAATCATATTAAAACAATTTTCAAAATAGTTTTATAAAATAAGGATTTTCTAGAAAAAATGATTTCATACCAACAGGAGAAATGATGTTGGAATTTATTAAAAATATTTTCTTTATCAATTTATGTACCAAAGAGAATATAATGAAACTATTTCATGAATAAAATCAACAATAAACATATATAAATAAAATTAAATAATTTTATTATAAAATTATTTTTTAACATCCAACAATGGAAATTACATTTTAATCAATCTTGATCAAAATGAGATTGAATCATAAATTCCATACCACTATGGTAACATTTGAATCACCACCCTCATGAAAGGAATAAATAAAAGTGAAATATTAAATAAAATAAATATAAATATATTCATGATAAAAAATATCATATATTAATTAGATAAATCTCATCAAATAATATTTTTTTATGACATGACATATGAAACAAAGAATATAATTTAAAATGAGATACTCTTTCAATGATCCTAATACTATTGAAAGAATTAATAAAAGATTAAATTATTTCTATCAAATTTTAAAAAAAATGAAACAATTTTTAATATAATATAGTGTAATCAAAAATTAATTACACATATAATCTAATAATATAAAGGAAAATTAATAAGAAATATGACCCAATGAAAATAAATTGAGGTATAAAATGGGTAGTACATACACCATATATAATAAATTTGTTATATAACATTATAATATGAATCAATGAAATTAAATTGATATAAATCCATTACATCAAGATTCTTATTGGTTGAACCAAATTTATCCTCATATATAGTGGTTTTAAAAATGTTGTTAACTTCAAAAAAACATATTAATATTTAGAAAATCATATATTATAATTTTATAATAAATTTTCTACCATTAAATAATTTTCCCTCATTATTATTTTTGTTTTAGGTGTTAACTCCCTTGTTTTCTCATGCATGTTTTAACAAGAACATTCTAGTTTGTGAGAATATTATATAGCTAAATCATCTATATATTGAAATTATTGTTATAAATATATTTTTTTCATTTTTTTGACAATATTAAAATAATTATTTAAATTTCAACCTGGAGAATATAACACATCCCTTCATTGAGATAGTAGGTCGTACGTACACATTAGTGACATCATTAATTCATTAATGGGAGAAAGTGTAATAAAGTGTGTGAAACATTACTTCTAAATTCTAAATATAATATTACATATATCTTATATTTTCATTAAATTTCCTTTATTTTCTTCCATGTAAATTTTTTTTGATAGATGATTCACATCGCTTCAGGAGGTGGAAGTCTAATGTATAAACGAGCGATGTTATCATATTTTAACAAAAATATAATGTATTTTGGTATAAAAGATACTAATTTAAAATAAGTATGATTATTTCATATAAATACTATATATTTATATTCATATTGTAATTTGGTATTCATTATAACTATTAGCTTCTCTTAAATGAACATCCCCTGGACCTCCTCTTAAAGACACAAGGGTTGGTATTTTTGAAAAAAAAGATATATAATGTGTATAATGATTTTTTGGAGTGATTTTGAAAGATGGTTTTCTTGTTAAATAGAATCATATGTTTGATGATATGAGGGGATGTAGTACCCTCTTTTTGTTGAGGTTGTCTTGTTTTTTTTAAATAACTAAAAATATTCAATAATAGAAATCAATGTCGCCCCAAGGGCCCCAAAATTTCAAAATATTGTATTTAATTAAATATAATATAAATTTAAATATCCAATAAAATATTAACATGTTTTAAAAATATTATTCCCTTATCCTTTATTTTTTGACTTTCACTATTTTTAGTTTACAAGACTAAAACATATATTTTATCTGTTATAATTATAAAATAATGCCAAAAATAAATTTAACATTATTTGATATTTTTGACCTAATTATTATTAATTTTAAATATATGTCTAAAAAATTCCATGATTGTGAATAAATAATTTTAATACAAAAAAATTTAATATGAAACCACCATTTTTAACATTAATTGTAACAAATAAATTTTACTTTATTAATTAATAATAATTATCAAAAAAAAATTCCACATTTTTATATAGTATTAATTATTATAATTTCAAATATATAAACCATTTTATTAATTTAAAATCATATAATTGGTAGAAATTATTTAAAATAAAACATATACAGATGTCAGAAAATGGGATTTCAAGAAACATATTTTTCAAAAATAAGATGATCTTATATTAACATTTTGAACAGTAATAATAATGATATGGATTTAAATTAATATATTGAAAAATATTATATATAAATTTAATATATATAATTAAACAGTATGGGTTATTTTAATTAGTGAAAATGAATAAACATTGTTCACTTTAAACAGTTATAAAACATTCTATTTTTGATGCATAAAAATAAACATATTTTAAAATATGATAATAAAATGATTTCAATAAAATATATTGAATGAAATATGACTAAATATTACTTTAGTTAATTTTAAAACATATTAAAATAGTTCTTTATTTTTAATATTAGTTAATTTTTTAAAAGTAATAGTAGTTTGAACAGAAATATTTATTCTTTCTCATTCACTGAATAATAATTATTTTATAAAAAAATAGAAACAATTATCCATAAGTAAATATGGTTATATTTATTTCATAAATTACGTTAATTTTATAAACAATAAATTTTTAAATATCCAAAAAACAATTACAATAGTTTCTTTCAAGAGTTAATAACATAAAATTTAAGGTATGTATTATTTGTTTTATAATAATATGTCTTTATTAAAAAGTGGGTGATTATTTTTTAATCATTAATCAAAAAATATATATTATGTATGAATAATATAAATATTTCATAAATCATTTAACCTAATGCATTCCTTACAATTCAATGGATAGTTTATAATTGTTATATTTAAATAATATATTTTTTAGGATGTTTATGCTCGTTGTTGCATGTCGTATACACTATCAAACATAGTGTTATTATTTTTAAATCACAATGTTAAATTAATGAAAATATTAAATTTTGATTAAATTTATTTATAATAAATAAAATATAAAAAATTAGGTTGTTACAATTACAGAGGAAGACATTCCACAAAAATCTATGTCGATGTTGATAATGATGATTGAGAAAATAAATCTATATGCGGTCATGAAACTTATTCCCCTCATTATATCACAACAATATACGATAAAATTTAACATCATAGTATATATACATATATATCCATTACAAATTATATCAATTTATTTAAAAAATATAATATTTTCATACCTAGAATGAATAATAAAGAACGAGGAATTACAATTGATTAGAGTGTTCTAAATCAAATTGATTCATAAAAAACATATTTCAGTTCAAAGGAAGTTTTCAATTATTTTTAGGATAGGAGAACAATTAAATATTTTTGTAAAATAACAACAAATTTATAGTTTGAAATATCTTAGATAGACTATAATTTTTAATCATTTAACTGATTCTATAAGATATGGCACATTTTTTTTCAAACTGTTCACCAATTGTGTGCATGATACCATCTAAAAAAATAAATTTTTAATGGTTTCACATCAACAACTAAACATATTTTCCAAATCATTCACAAAATTTGTTCCTACCTAGTGAATTCCATATTCCCATTCATTGTTTCTTATAGAACGATTATAGATTTCCCAAACATTTCGCAAACTTTAAACCCTTAAAACTCTTCCAAAATCATATAAAACCAGTTATAAACTGTTGAAACGTAACCCAAATATTATAAAACCTCATAAAAATATAATATTTTGATAAATTAACTGAAGTATACGGTGTTTATTTATCCCCAATATTAGTCATTCCATATTTCAATATTCAAAGTTTGGTTTTTCTTTGGAAGAGCATGGCCTACTATTCTAGGATTTCTTTCTCACATTTTGTTTCTATTCATTAAAATGACAATAATATGATAAAAAATATCAGTTAAATAAATTTAATATGAAACAACTTTTTTGGTATATCCAAATTTTTTATTTTCATGTGAATCAATTGAGAAGATGGATCAACTTCATCATGCTCCCATTCAATAACATAGTCATAATTATAATGATGTTTCTTTCATTGAGATACAAAAAAACATTATGCATAGAGCTAAATATTGCAACAAAATTAATATTATTTTCTACATAAATTTGTTTCTAGTATCTCAAATTGATAATGTACCTAGGAGATATTTTACCTTTCTTACCAAAATGATAATGCCTTATCCTCACAAATACACACAATAACACATAATCACCGATAGTAATCAATATTTCTCAATGAAGATTATTTATATATGATTCATAATGATTATGATATGTATTCATTATTTTAATAATTCTTTGATCATATTTTTCATCAAATGTACAAGTATATTTCCAATAAGAATAGTCTAACCCATAACCACCATAAAATTTAAGGAACAAGAAGTATAACTATACAATGACTCGAAGGTCTTCATATGTATCGAGTCATGATAACTATTATTATATTATATGTCCACTAATGGAATATTATCCTTCTATAATCTTCCAAATTCTATAACACAATATCAAAAAAATTCCTTCTGTGTTTTTTCATCAATTTAGATATTCCATCTATTTAAGGATGGTATGTTTTTCTCCTGGTAAACTAGACTCTAAGGGCTTGTTGTAAGGATTTCAAAAATTAAGATGTAAGTTTGGGATCATTATAACACAATATTGAAATTGGTATGTGATGAAATTGTACCACTTCCCAAATGTATTATTTTTATATGTTCTCAAATATATTTTATACAAGAATATTGATGAATTGAGATGAATTAATGGTCCAATCCACAATTTCCCTTGTTAAATCTTGTTTTATAACAAATTTTTTAGACCTATGACCACATCCATATATATTTTCTTCCATTTATACATAATTATAGTTAAAGATATTAATATAAAATATATCCATTGGATATCCTCTATAACATATTGATTGGTGAGGTATCTCAATATATGAACATCCACTCTCCTTTTCATTCTATCCCACAAAATTTATCCTTCCAACACCATGTTTATACTTGAATTCCTAGATAAATAGACCATTTAGAATGGTGGTTGGTATAAATAGTTATTCTTTATATGTTAGAGGAACCGAAATTAAATATTCAATGTAGAAAAATTACCATCTATAGTACATCCCTTAATGAGCCCCCATCTATTTTGTTTTTACCTCATGTTTAGATATTGATGTAATTATTTTTGAGAATATTTAACTATATTATTCAATTCAAGAACAAAATAAGCTTGAATGAAAACCAAAACAATAATTTTCATAAAAAAATATAGATTCATATCATCAGTAACTATTTTAATCTTCTAGTGATTTAATGAATCCTTAGTGAACTAACTATATGTATTCCTACTTAAATCATCAACCACATAGTTCCCTTTAACCAATGTATACATCAAGTCGATGTAAATAATTTTAAGGTTTTATATCCATCTTCATTGACCAATATTCAAATATATATGTGATCAAATGTGTTTCAAGATTTTATGACATATGAATATTATAAAATTATCTCCAAATATGTAATTATACGATGTTTTAAAGGAAATAATTAGAGAATATAACAATAAATCTTTACCAAAGTAATTATTCTCATTTACCCATAAGTGTAGTAATTATTAGGATATAATTTGATCCCCCAAATATGTGAAACCATCCTAAATTGTATGTAGATACATCATAATAACCCACAAATCCTAAACCTAAATATTACATTTATGGATGGTTGCTGATTTTAACTAACAATTACGTCCATAATAAAATTTGTAATCCAACACTCCATTAGAAGGGAACACATTTCCTCAAAAAATGGTTCATCTAAGATTAATATCATTAAAATTCATGAACAAGGAATCGATGATACAATACTAAACCATGGATGGTATATATCTTAAATGCATTCTTCTATGGTATCAATGTGACAAAATCATATAGCTTTTTTAGGATCTAGATATACTTCTCTATCCAAATTTATATGTATAGTTAAACTAATGTCTTGTATCTAGAATTAACACTTTAAAAACATAACATAATTGTTATTTTCTAATAAGATGCCCAACAAAATAACCTGTTGTTGTTCATGATCGTCCATAGTCCTTGAATTCAGAAAAAGTTTATAGATTAAAACCACCAAAAAAGAGGTTAAGATACCATTTAATGACTTAATTCATAAATACCATAGACACCAATGGTTTATTCCTAAGACCAAAGGGCATAACCAAATACTCACATTTACTATAAAGTATGTTAAATGATTTTTTCGTATATCCTCATCCATATTATAGAGTTCGTGATAAATTGAGTATAGATAAATTTTATAGAGCCATTGAGCTCTGATAAATTGATAAAAAAGGAAAATATTCAATTATAGTAGTTATATATTCTTTAAAAAACCAAAATCAGGTTATGATAATCAACACAGAGTCCTATCAAACTATCTTTCTTCTTGACAATAATAAATAGGTCTAACAATTGTGATAAACTAAGTTTTATAGATCCTTTAATTTTCATTTCATTCAATTATATCTTCAATTAAATTAATTTTATTAGATTTATTCCACTTGATTGTAGTGATATAATATTTTTCCTAGGAAAGATATCATTCATAAAATGAAATTTATTTTCAGGTGTAAAATGTATGAAATATTTTGGAAATATATTTGGATATCGATCCAAAATGGTTGGGAAATTTTAACTATCAATTTTATCATAAGATCCCAATGTGACTACTACTAACTAATGAGAATTATTTTTAACCATTGGTGTTAATGCTCCATATAATCGATCATTTACATCACATCCTATATTCAACATATGTTATAAACCATTTGATGATTTATACATTACCATTCTTGTATAACAATCAATATTGGCCATGAAAGAAAATAACAAATCTATTTACATGATCATGTAAAATGCATCCATTTTCTAAAATATGAAATTCACAGCTAAACGACACTTCATTGATTATTATAGTAAATGATAAAAATTTCATTCTTCAATAATAATTATAAATGGGGTGTTTCAAGATACTCATCTTGTGTATAACCATATCGATATGTAAAAATATATTATCAGTGAAACATGAATGAATAAAATAGTTCCCATCACAAGTATCAAAATGAACTTTCATAATTGTTATGTTTATAACAATGGTGACTTATATGATCTAACGATAGTATTGTCCATCCATGATCATATTCTCATCACCAGACAATACCATTCTCTCGTAAACTATATCTTTTCTTTAATGTTATAATTATATTAGTTGATGAGTCATAGTGTTTCTGTATTTACCATGGATCTCCCAGTTCTAAGGAAAATAATTTTTTTTATCTCCTCTAGTCAAATCATT
Source organism: Viscum album (assembly GCA_963277665.1). Classification (NCBI taxonomy): domain Eukaryota; kingdom Viridiplantae; phylum Streptophyta; class Magnoliopsida; order Santalales; family Viscaceae; genus Viscum; species Viscum album. The sequence goes on along the minus strand of OY728140.1, from coordinate 2,099,182,552 downwards.
TTATTTTTCAGAAACACCATATTTATTCTGACAATCTGACATACTAGTTTTATGGAAATAAAAATAAATATTTACCATTTGATTATAATTTTTTCATGGTTTGATTAGTGTTATACAATCTATCTTAATAGGATTGTGTAAACCACATTGAATAAACCAATGTCTATTTTCTGTTCAAGGAGGAATTTTAAATAATTTTGTTTTATAGTCTTTAGATGTTATTCCACATTATAAATAGGTTTCCTACTTATGTTTTTTCCAATTATTATAGATACAACCTCTTTATGAGATGAAAAATTTACGTCCACCAATAGTATTCCTAGTAACACATATTTCTACCATTTCTTGCCTATTGACTATATCTATATAATCTTTAATATCTATTAGAAAAATTTTATATTGAATGACTACTAGAAATATAAATATAATAATGCATGTCTTAAATGCGAAACATGGAACTACTTTTGGATAAAATAATCTGTGTTCATAAACTTAGTCACATACTCTGTCAATAATAAATTCTCCTTTGGGAAGAATAAATTATTTTATTATATATCTAGAATGAATTAGGATTTAATTATTTGTTGAGAAATTCTTCTTATGTCCCACCATCTATGTCCTTGGTCCATTTTAGTTTAAAAAATGAAAAAATACCATTAGAATGAAATATACTAGAGAATAAATAATAATAACATGACTAGTAACTCCACTAGGGTACTATGGAAATAAAAAATAACAAATAATTATATAGAGACAATTCCACATATTTAGTTTCAAAATCCCTTCATAAAATTAGTGGATTTATTTTTTGAAACTACACTTAATAATCACATTATTAAGCTCTATCATACTAATTTCCCCAGTTGATATTGTAGAAAGAATGTACAATTTTTTGAACAAGTGTTCATTTCACATATTGATGGAGAAAATACACATTTTTTATAACCTCTTATTATGAAATTAAATGACATTTACCGAGTTCTATTTCTGTTTAGACAAAACAATACATCAATTAGTCAACACTCTTATGCTACTTAACTCTTAAAAGATACCAATTATCAATGAAATTATAATTATAATAAGAAATTCATAAATCATTATAATAAATAACCCTTACAATTTAATTAAATAAATGATCAAAAATAATATGAGAAATGTCTTCTTAGATGGAATTCCCACAAAAAAATCATGGCATTCTACAATGAATAACTAAAAATAGTGATTAGAAGACAACACACCTATATAATTTATGGATGATTTTTTTTCTTGACCACCATGGTAACATGATGTTTTTCACAATTATTTTAGAAGCATATTTTTATAATGTACATTTCTTGGACTACCATTCCTATATCATTCATACATTTTAAAGATTATATATATCAGTCAAGATTAATACCATTTGTAATATCCCCTCCAAATCCATTGACTTGGTTCATGTTGTTGGTGACACTAAGATATGTTGGCATCCCCAAAAATCCAAAGGGAGAAATTAAATTCCAAATGATTAGTAAAACTTTTGGGGTTGATTTACTCATTATAAAAAAACTATCTAGTCTAAATATAAATAATCATACCCAATAAACAAACAATACTGAAAAAATAGATTATATATATAACAAACCTATTTGAATATTCAATTCATTATAAAACAAAAATCATTGTAGAAACAGTTAGACGATACATAAACGAAAAAAATCATAGAATATGAAATAAAATTATGGCTCCATAGTGGAACCATCATAATAATCACTCAGACTAGTTCCAAGATTCATCTCTATATTCTCTACAATGGTATCAAGATGAATCACTAGAGATGTAAGAAACATTTACCTCATGTGAGCCCTAGTAAAGAGAATATAACAATTATTTAATTTTACAATTTATGGGTGACTATTACACTCAGTTGACAATCCTTAGATACTTCCAAAAATGATACATAATTTAAAAAACATGTTTCCTCATCTTTTAAAAAACATATTAATACTAGATAAACAGTTTTTTTGAAAAATCTATAAATAAGTTAAATATATGAAATCCATTAATTAGAACATGTCTTCAATTATTACCACTTAAAATAGCAATCTCATGTTCACACACGCACGCATATACATTCCATGGATCTCCATATAATTTTAAGTGGTGATTCATGTGCCTCCAATTTGTTACATGGTCACCAACATTGATGATGGTATTTCATGACCATGATTTGTCACGCTATAATGTGAGTACATCTGGACCATGATTTATAAAAAAATTTAATACAATCCGACCATGTATTCAATACTCTCATATCAAAAAATTCCAAATAAAACATTAATCACCATTAAAACATTTTATCTGACATCTTTTTCTATTAAACCTATACAATAATTTGAAAACAACAATTTAAAATTAAATAACAAGGGGGGTTTCCAAAAATCCATTCCAATTATAATTTATATAAAACATTTCTTTATATATCTGAGAATAACATTTAGTTAATTTAAATCATTTAAATTATAGAATTAGTGGTGTGTATGAGAAGTTATTTGCATTTTTATGGATGATGAAAATAATAAATGATAAACGAAAACTCTACATTCTGTCTTAGAACATATTGCCTTCAATGGATTCTAATAACATATCATGAAAATACACATCATAATTCATATATATAACTATTATATATTATATATATTACTACGTTAGAGAGAATATGAGAATATAATCAGATAAAAAACAATAATGAGGACTTATCATTGATTCTGGCATTCAAATGTAACTTGAATCACTAAAAATAACCTATAGATCAGAAAAAATCACCACAGATTCCAAGTAAAGTCGAGGATTTTGAGATCCTAGTAGAATACGAGATAAATGATTGTTACAAAGTAAAATATTAGTTATTATCTATTTCATATTATTTAATTTTGGTCACATGGTTAGGAAACCCAGTTTTTTAAACATTATGCAAATAATAAAAAATTTACATTCTCCAAACCAATTAACCACAAGGTATTGGTTCATTGTTAGAAAAACTATTCCCCCATACATAAGCATAATATTATTTTAATACTCCCATTTAACATGATTTCCCCTATTCACCAACATATTTTTTTTAAACTATGGTCAAACCATGGGTCAGATCATTAGATCCTAGAACCTCTTGTATAGTGTATAGGATAAAGTACATGGTTTGACCCAGCCTTTCTCAAATCTTGTTCCCTTAACAGCATCATCCAAAACACTTCAATACAATATATAAATTCCTAAAATTCAACCCAAGTTTTATATTACAAAAAATTAAAAAACCAAAAAATAAGTATACATGATGTTGGGGGTGTTTCAAAGGCGATGGTGATATGGATTTGACACTGTAGAATATTATCATTGAGTGAAGTTCAATATAAGAGAAACACGTACCAAAAAATTTAAATTGATATACTATGGTTGGATTCATTTTATTTTAAAGGTATAGTATAACATGAAAAAAATATTTAATAAAAAAACATTTATGATTTATCATATTTGTTTGTGAACAACAAAACCTAATGTCATGATGTTATTAGAGAGATAACCATTAGTATTAAACTATAATACATATTTATAAGGATACCCTTTGTCCTAAATCCCTCAACTCAATAATATTTCCAGTATGTGAATATGAAATCATATCCACCAAAGACATTATAGTATTAACCTTTTCCCATCACAACTGAGAAGCACCGCATCCTTCTTACAGTTTCTAGTGACATGTAATAAAAGGAATTTGGTAGATAGAGATAATTTTTAATAAAAATTTTATTTCATGAATTCAATGTTTTTAAAAAATGATGGATGGATAATGAGGAAAAATTACTACTGTAGCTGTCAACATTGTCATTATAAAACAATTAATTTATGAGTTTTTCAAATTAAAAATTAAATGGATAATGTTTTTTAGCCTACATAAATGATGCTATAAAGATGATTCTCAGAGTTCATCAATGAACACATAGAGCATTGAATCCGTCTTTTTTTGAATTGATTTTTTAAAATAATAGAGATTATTACCCTTTTTTTGGAATGTTTATATGGGATAACTTCCTTTTGATGCTTTTTATATATATTTTTATTATTTAATAATAAAAATGATCATGATAAAATCACTATGTAGGAATAATGAAAAAATATACGGAAGTTAGTTGTAGTATGATTCCAAAGAGAAATTATGGTTCATGTTTTTCATGAAAACTATTGGATCAGGTTCCTTTAAAATGAAGATATATTTTTGTATATGTGTTACTTGGCCACCTAGGATCATATTGATAACATATTTAATGAACCGTGTTTTATAAAACACATAGTTGGGATATGTTCTTCTTGGGAAATAAATTTCCTTTAAAAAAATTATTTTTTAATGATTCCATTACTTTCAAAACTATTTTTTTTTGGGATTTTACATAACATATAAAAATTTATTGATAACATGAATCTAAATTGATTATTATGAAGAGAAATGAATAGTGTTAATTATTTACAGGGGTTAGTTTTGTTTATTATTTTGAAATGTACTCCAAAAAATTATTTTTCAATTAATTTCATTAAAATATTTCCTTGGATTTTTTTGTCTATTCAAAGATACAATGATTATCCATTCAATTTCCATGGAGAGATATATTCTCTTACAAATAACCCAATGATGTATTTTCATATATTTGGTGTATTATATAAAATAAATTAATGTCTTCTCAAATATTTGAGAACATATTGGGGATCATGAATGAGGGAATTTTATTGAATCATGAGGGATAAAAGAGAACATTTAATGCAATAAATCATTACACTAATGGGGGGAATTTTTTTACCAGTTATAAATGTTTTATAAAACTATATAAAAATTTATATCTAACTATAGAATAAATATTCACCCATGACATTAAGGATATCCAATATGACCAAAATTACAATATCCTTTTTAGCATGTTCCATTGTTTAGGTAATTATATAATTATAGGTGATAAATGGGCATTTGTAAAGAAAAAATTCATAAAGTAATTTAATTTTCTGTCTACTCTAATTCATATATTATATTATATTCTTTAAATATGAAACTCAGAAATAAATTCATTTATAAATACTATCATGTCATTTATAAATATAAAATTAACAAATATAAGGGTTCCAATACCTACTTTTAAAGAGATAGAAAGTACCACCAACCAATAGTTTTTAAATTATTTTTTTGAATTCTTATTTTCTAAGAATGAAATTTTTAGGAGAGAGTGATTCACCTCGGTAATAGTAATAAACATGAAAAAGTGGATGTTATTTCCCATGAAGGTAATTGAAAACCATTCGAAAGAGAAATATCTAAACCGAAGATCATAAACATACTGAAAAAAAATTAAAGTGTTTAAGGACATTTATAATGAAAATACAATGCATTTAATGATATTTTTTATATCCACCTCAAAAGTGGAATTTCTAACATGAAACATTTTTCAATTTCTATAACACTTTTTTTTATAATTAACACTTGTAAAAACCAATGAATTTTGGAATAATAATTTATCAAAAGAATATTTAATTTTGGTCCTATTCAAAGGATCATCAAATGAATTGGAATTTTAATGAGGACTCAAATATTTAGAAAATCTATATTTATTTTTTTGGAAGACGAACTCACCCAGGTTGTTGGTTTGGCTTATCAGGTGAGCATCAAAATAAGGCCTGAAGGCCATGCAGTTATCTTGTAGTAACAAAAATTAAGACTTAATCCCACATGTCACATGGTTTATATTTCAATAGGTTTTCTACATACTAAAGGAATAAGGTTTCACACCACAAAAGAGGGAGGTTATGCCTCCTCCCTAAGGGAGTAGATACTTATACAATGATAAATGGCATCACTTGATTCATTCGGTAAAATGTGGGATTCACGTAACGACCATCACTTTTTTACTAAAAACAAGTCTTTGGTACTTTTTTAAAATATGTGTACACTTATATTTGAGATCTTGGACTCTCGATTTTCTTTGTGCGAAAAAAACTGCTTTTAATGATGGTGATCATTCAGTTCCCTCATCATCCATTATTCCTTTCAATGTCTCGTATAAAGGGATGGATTTGTATGTGTTCTAATGGTGGTTATATGTGTCTTTACACTCTTCTTAGACATATTTTCTGTTCTTATTCTTTTATATACCAAATTTTGTCTTTCTTTTGGTTTCATGTTTTTTTATTTCCATTATATCTTGTTAAAAATTGTTCAAAATGGTAATATTTTTATTTGAGGTGGTTAAAGGATGACTTGGGTAGATAAACACATTCCATTTGGTGATATTTCTGAAAAGAGGAGTTGGACATAGAGATTTATAAATATTATTCCTCAATTGTTTAATTGAAATAATTAATTAAGAAAATATTTATTGATTTATGTTTTATGGTGTAGTACAGGATTTGTGGAGGAGATTTGATCTTGAATGAGGTGGGAATGATCTTTGTCAAGAATTTTCAAAGAACGGCATCAATGGTAAATCAATTTTGGTAGTATGATATATTTTTAAAATAAATATATGTGATTTTTATAAATAGTTTTTTACTACAATAATGTTTCATGGGATTGGGTAGATGGATAAAGGATAAGAGTTCCTTTTGAAGGAAAGGTATGATAAAATTGGGCCTCTTATATATTAGGTTAGGTTCTTATTATCACTGAAGTGATATTAGGTTGTCTGGTGACCTTGTCACCATGGGAATAGAGTGTTGTTTGAGCTAAATAGAGGTTTTGGTTACATCTAAGGGTATGATGGGTGATGCAGGTGGCCATATATTTCTACCAGATTTCAATTGGGGTTTGTATTAGTATCTTAGGACAAATGAGGATGGAGAGACCATGATATGTCTCATAAATTTTAGGAAGATCCCTCTAAAGTGTGGATTCATAAAATGGTGTGAATTGTGCATATGATGTGTTCATTAAATGAGCTATTTCGTTGTAGGGTAGGGTTCATTAATGTGGTGTTCTAGTAACTAGTTTTAGATAATTATGATAGGACTCAGTTGTGGGTTATAGGGGATTCTCAAAACATCACATATGGTTTCTAAGTGGTTTAGTGTAGGATATAATATGATGGTCCCTCGATATTAAGTTCGAGTATCATGAGGTTGGAAAGATGATTGATTTCGAGGTTAAAGGAACAAATTGGTAGTGGCGTTATAGACTGGTGATTAACATGAGGTGTCATCGATGAACATATACTATGAAGGATATAGAGGTTCAACTGGAATACCTGATAACAAATATTTTATTTGACTCAATGTGTGATACAATTTCTATGATGACTAGTGTATTTCTAATGATTTGGTGAGCTTGTGTAAAGGATTTAGATAGTGTGTGTTATTTCATGTTTGTGATTGTGATAGGTTGAGGATGTAGTGGTGGATAGGAATCAATAGAACTTTATCCACAATGATAGGGACATAGGTGATAGGATCTCCATGGAAAATATTTGATTATACTTTTCTTGAAGATCATTTACCTAAGTATTATTGGATAATGACTAATGACCATTCCTTTAGTATAAATGGTTCAAGATCATGTATCACCACTATTGAGAGGATTGATAATGATAGATTGTGGGAGATGAATTGTGGAGACTATTGGGAGTGAAAATGTAATAGGTCAATATTCTCACATAATCCCTTAACATGTACTCTAATTTAGAAATTCATGTATTCTTATCCTATTATTGAAGAAATAGTTTATGAAATGTTTACGTAATCATTATTCTAGGACACATGGTGGATTTTTTCATAGAAATAATGTAGGAATGATAGGGTGTCATAGTTTCAATGTTAGCACGTGATCATGCTTTGTGTGTAGAGTCTTAGTGGTCTATTCGGAAAGAGATGTTCAACATGATTGAATAAATTTTTTACCTCCATATTTAATACAAATATATTATTTAATATACAAAGTAATGTATTTTATACACCAATGATTTATGAATCTCACACCCTACTTAAGAACTTTGGTGTGCATTCATTTCTTATGTCTACATTCATGTCCGATAATAGGATTTGTAGTGGATCAATATGGGATAAATCGATGGGTATTTACTGGTAAGTGTGTTTATTCTGGAAACTTATTATAGCATATGTTGTATCTTTTACTTTTTTATTATGTATATGGTAGTTTCATAGTGTCCTATCCATGTTTTTTCTGTATAACCGTGGGTTTTTCATATTATATTATATTTTTTATTTAATTGTTATTAGTTTATTATTTGTACATTAATTATATGTTTCATATCTCTTGGATATTTTATAATATTTTATTATTATATTATGGGTGAATAGTATCTATGTTCCATGCCTTTTTTCTTCACTACTATATTGAAGCCTTTGGCATATGAAGAGTTGCTCTTGGGGACATGCATTATACATAATCCCATCACTATGGAGTTCCCACTAGGCCTGGGAATTAGAAAAATTTATTATAGTTTTATTACATATCATAATTTTTTGGAATATAGTAGAAATGTTGTTTAGAAATATTTCAAATCATGTGATATATCTCAAAATGTTTCATCAATACCTCCTTTTTGGTGGGATGTTTTGGTAATTAGGACAATGGGATAGTTCTTCTAGATCTCTGTTATTACAATTTATATATTTGTTGAATGTGATTTTTTGGATATTCTTTTATAGATTTTTCACAAAAAAAATTAGAATTTTTCCTATGTAAATTCATCATATTTCCAGATATATTTCACATGAAATAAAAATTATTATTTATTCTTTTTTACTAATGATGGGGTTCAGTTGTTTAATGAGTGGAAAATAAAAAAACAATGTATTCATATTAAATTTTATTTTAATTCTACTATAAAATCCCATTGTCTATATTATGAGGATATATTATGTGGATATATAGTAGTTCTATACTATAGATGACTATACAGTCCCTTCAGGGCAAGGTTGTATAGTGTGATCCTTGGTGTGTCAATATAATAATTGAATTTCAAATGAATGATAAAAAAATGGTGATGAATTTTCTTATAGATGCGGGGTTTGGAAAAAATATTCATTTGAAAACTATATGATGTTTTAATATTATACTTTTGGTAGAAGTCCACTTAAATAAACAAAGTGTTTGAGGAAATTCATGTCAATTTTATAGGATTTGGGATGCAAGTCACTATACGTGCTTCTAGTATTATGATTGGATTTTGGGGATAGTATCTATTGGATTTTTATATCGATTTATTTTAGATTTAAATTTTATAAATTATTTATGATCATGGGTAAACACTCATGGTATTGGAACAACACTCATGAGGTTGGTGACTGAGTGGTTAGCACATGAATTAGTGACATTCCTATGTATTTTCTATTATTATAACATGGATTATGGGAATGCTCGGTGGATTAGACTTGTGATCCTTGATTCAATGGGGTGTTAATGTGGGAATATGAGTCTAGTTGGTGATCAGGTTATGCGACGTAACATAGCTATTGGGTTTGAGTGAAATCAGGTAGGATTGAGGACCAGGACCTCTTTGATTTTCTTCTTAGGAACAATCTACCTTAGGGTAGGGTATTGAGTATGGTATAGATTTGGGGGAAAATTCTGGTTTCACAAGGGTGGGTTTATGTCGGTTGCGATCAGTTCCAATTGTGCTACAAATTAGTTGACAAACTATTTATGGGTCCATTTATATTTGATTGGGTTATGGATGAACATGAATAGTGTTAGGGTATCATTGTTGTGGTGACAGTTGAGTGGGCATTTAGGCTTGTAATTTTGTAATTGTAATGTGTTTACAAGGATTGGTGATCCAAGATCTAGGTGAAGAAGATGAAGATACTATTGGAACTTTTTGGCTATTTCATTCAACAATCAATATAATCAATGTGGTACAATGTCCATTGAACCATTAGTTTTTAGATGGAATGATCCATGTTATATGTAGATTTTCTGTTATTAGGATCCTTTTCCTTATGGGATATGAATGGGGAGTAAATTGTGTTTTTTGGTGGTGCATGAGAATGAGTGGGATGTAATCATTTATTCATTATGTTCTTCATTGTATAGAGCATAGGAAAGGGGGAATGTGTTTTGGGTTCTTTAAATTGATAAAGATGATAATACTATAGTTGGGATCATTATATTTTTCATGTAAATATGACCCTCATGTCAAAATGGTTTTGCTTGTAGTGAGACTGGTCAACAGAGTATTGAGGAGTCACCAAGATGCCAGTGTGGGGTATAATCCCTTGATTTATAGTTCCAATGCGAATACCAGATTTCAAATGATTATTAAACAGATTATTATGTATTATTTCGAATATGGTACCTATATAGTTATTAGGTGATCCAAGGGTTAGTTGGATCAGTTCAGTAATGGTGCTTGTTGGTAGAGAGAACCAATTATGTGGTTTAGTTAAGGATCCAAATATAGAGTTACACTAGTAGTTTGGATCATAATTTGGTGTTAGTGGGTGGATGATCGTGGATACCATCAAATTATAAGGATTCAAGATTGGGGGAGTTGGTTTCATAGTGAATCAGAGGATAAAACTAATTATTTATAGGGAAAAACAGTCAGAGGAGGACCAATAGGAATATTTTGGTAATATTGGGTGTGGTAGGGATTGAAACCACTTTCATCATATATTTGGACAACCAGAAGTTCATTGGATAACCAATTATTGTGGTAGGGGTTCCATAGTTTATTATTGGTCATTATGATCAGATATTTATTATAGAATAAAACATATCCTTGGGTTAAATTTGTTAAATAAATCATAATTTCCCATGGTTGATTTTTTTCCGTAAGCATTATATCAATGTTGGTGATAGTAATGAGCATGTGGTTAAACTTCTAGTTAACAGTGCACCCTATTTTTTTATGTAATTAAATTTAATAACATTTTTTGTTCTGAGACTGTATATTGAGACTTCTCGATAATTTTGAGATAGGGGTTTTTTTATTATTCAAGTAAAACTTGGTTTTCTCATGGATGAGAAGACTTATTTTTGGGGAGTTTGTAACAAGATTTGAGTTTTGGGTTCATTTATTTTTAGGGTGTGTATGATCTTTTTTTACTAGAGTTGGGTTCAATATATATATATTTGGTTTCAAATAGTGAATCTAACATTGAAACAATTTAATAAGATGATATTTTATGAGTAATAAGGCTTTATAGGTTGTCTGGGTTATTAGGTGTGTTGAATAGAAAGGCCTAGAGTCCACACTAAAATAATGAAATAATCCTATGCATCAATGTGGCATATTCGTTATTCCAAAATGGACTATAATAGGGGATTTAGGTAATGTAACCATGAATAATTTCTCCTCAAATGATGTTAAAAATTCTATCCCCTTACATATAAGATATATATGTTATGTCCAACAGTGATGAAATAAATTATTGAGCTAAAGGAGAGCATGACATCATTACATTTATTCTCATCCAATGAATGATTCATGAGTGTTTTTTCTAATATATTTTAATAAACCACTCTTATTTGTTAACTCCTATTTTATCTAGTGATTATGGGGAGGTCCATTCGAAATACTCCTTCCCTTATCAACCATCCTTCAATCCCCTGTAATGATGGATGGATCTTGGTTGTTTGTTGTGGTAGTGTCTGGTATATTTCTCCTCTTCCATCATTTATTTAAACATATTCATTTCAACGACTAATATTATGGTGAATCTAATTTTTATGTATTGATTATTAATACAAAATAATTATAAAAATTGTCATGAAATTTGTGTATTTTGGGTTTTGGGGCTACATGTGGTATTTAATGGTTATACACATGTCATTAAGAGTAATTTCATTTATGCTATATTTCCCAGTGATTTATATAATTATTATACATAATTGTATAAAGATTCAAATTTAATTATATGATCTTATAATTAATTATTATGTTTAAATTATATATGAAATGATTTCATGACACGTGTGATACTAGATGAGTGAATGATGGCCTTGTTTTAGGTCATAAAGGGCATGTATTTGGATTTAATACTATTTTATAGGTAATGAATTCATTTAAAACAATGTTATATTCTTTCTTATACACAATCACTTATTCCATGCATGCTTCATTGGACTGTCTAAATGAATAGTTGTTTATTCGTTCCTTGGGTTAGAGAGATTGTATGGAATTAGGCTAAAAATACTTGGGTCAATTGATCTAAATCACATATGTTAGATGGGATTTTCTAATGAATATGACATAAGAGATCAAGAGTTCTCGTTGAGCTACAAAGAGTACATGTGTAGGCCTTAGGTTATGAGTGGTAATGCAGGTGGCATGATATGGGTCCCCTGGTGTTGGTTGATTTTGTATTAGAGTCTTTAGCCTAGTAGAAATTGTGATCTATACTTCTATGTCACAAACAGTAATTATAACCATTTTTATGATGATACGTGAACTTTTTGAGTGTTTTTTGAGTAGGAAATGTCCTTTGTAAGAGTGGATGTGTGGCGTAAATAGATTTTTCTAAACAGTATTCAATGGTTTCTTTTGAGTTTTATGAGAGATGAGACGCATGTGTGGATTAAGGGATTTTCTCATGACTTTTCATTAAGATTATAGGGTGCTCAGAGTGGGATATCATAGGATAGAACACGATTAGTATGAAATCTTTTGATGAGGTTGGATTTGGTCTTCAGTTCTAGGTAATGTGGCCTTATGGGTCATGGTTTAATTAATGGGTAACAAACATGAGATGGTATCAATTATAATATTATGTGATGATTCTGGAGAAACAATAAGAACCCCCAATTAGAAATAAGAGATATAATTAATGTATCTAGACTAGGACCTATGTGAATAGAATTCTACAGATGATCTATTGAGCATGTGTGATGGGTTTCTCAGAGTATGTGTTGTTGAATGCATGTGTTAAGGATAGATGTTGGGCCTAGTGGGGGAAACTGATCATGAATCCAACCCTCATTCAGGGTGAGATGGACATAATAGGATTTTTATGGGGGGTGAGATTTTATTGTGCTTGAATTACCTTTTATTTTGCAGGATTGGGTTTGGATAATAAACTATTACATGAATAATCATTGTTGTTGATATCGGTCACCATGAAAAAAGGGGTTGTTTTGTAATGCAATGATATATGTGGATGATGGACCCTACCTTTTTTGAAAAGATTTTAAGTCAGGATATGAATGTAGAACCTCCCCCGATCCCTTTAGCAGCATCACAGACATGAATGATGCATACACTATTTAACTAGTTATAGGCTATGATGTAGGTCTAATTACACACGAGTTGGTAATGAGGTAAATTTTAGAAAAGAATAGATGTATTTATAAACAAGTTTCATGGAAGATTGGATATAACATTATGATCTTATAAACATGGAGTCGTGGTGTTTGGGTTAACACATGGTATCTAATACACATTTTGAAAAGTTTACCTTTTTCATCTGTATGTAACGACCACATTTCACATCAATATAAATTCAATTCTTATAATAATTTCACATAAATGAACATTATGAATCAAAATTCCACATCAATGTACAAAATACCATGTGAAATTTATAGGCCAGTTGTTAAACATAATTTTCCCACTTCTATAATTTGAATTTTGAAAATCTGACACACTCGGTTGCGGTTAGTAACATATATGGAGTCTGATATGACAAACTTATATTTTTTTGAATAGTAACGTACCCTTATGAATAGAAATTTTACACTTATGAATAGTATATGACCTTATGAATATTAATCATGTAAGAGCATAGGATTCTATGATACGTTTCTTTTTGAATAATGCAATAGCATGCATTATACACAACAACGAGTTTCTAACACTCCACGACCAATCAAACAAGCCGTTAAGAATAGTAATACCCACTTTTTGAAATTTTATAAATATTATTTTTCAAAATGGACTTGATTTTTGAAATCGGAATATCAAAATTAGCTTAGGTTGAATTTTTTTTATTTTTCTAAAAACATTCAATTTTTTATAAATAGTGAAAAACACTGCGTTATTGGTTAAAACCGAATTTTTTATAGAAATAATTATTTATTTTATTTATATTTATTTTATGTCAAAATAGATAAATAATAAATATATAATATCAACATAATTCATTAGAGTCATTTTATAATAAATTTCAATATTTAAACAAAAAATTGATCATTTTACCGTCTTTTACCCACCTCCTAAGAGAATTTGCAAATTTTCATAAAACATAATTTTACCATTTTTGTGAGTTGAATTTCAAAAATCCAAGAAACATGATTGATATTAGTCTGTAAAATTTTATTCAATAAGATGAAAATAATTTTTGGTGAATAGTAACTTTTGGCATTTATTTGCTATTGTAAAATGAAAATAGGGTAATTAAGGATAAAAATTATATCATAATTACCCTAACACATGAATTAATTCTATTGGATAAGTGTAATTCGAAAAATAAAACATAGGAATAAAATATGATCCCTTTTGGTCCCCATGGATTGGATTAGAACATTTATTATCATTTTATTTAAAGAAGTGTTAAAATAATTAAATTCAATGTTTAATAACTAAACCAATTTTTATATAGGGTTACACACAATATACATTCAGCTATAAATACTCATTCAAAATATAAAAATATTTCAAAGATAATGGTATTTTATTTATAATTTTTTAAAATAAATAATTTTTTATATTTATGATGCAATGATGATGCAGTAATTACCTTATTAATGAATGATTAAAATAATTGATATTATAAATACCCAAATAAATTTAATTTTATAATTTTGAGGAATTACAATAATTTTCATTGTGAATATGGCATGTTAGTTTGGATTAAATTATTTTTTGAAATAATCATGCTGTTATGATTTTCACTAAGACCAAATACAAAATAGTGTCAAAATTTCCATAATTGAGTTTTTAAAAAAAATACTATATTATTAATTATTATAATATTCGTAAAGGTCTATGGTTTGGATCATGTTCATAGGTAATGTTATATATATAAATAATTAAACACCTAGGTTTCTCGTGGATGTTTATAGTTTATTTATTAAACATATAATATAAAAATATAAAGAGACATTGTAAATGTCAAACTATTTATCTAAGAGTTAAATCTAAAAGATAAGGTTTTTATAGTGACCTAACCTATATAAAACCTATTGGTTGAGAGTTTTTAGACCCAAACCCACTTTAGAATCTAAATAAATAATTTTTTAGCTTTTAAAAAATGAACATGATTTTATTATAAACTAATATTTCAATCTTTTCCTTAAGTGACCCTCACATCTCTTATAAAATGGTACTTCCCCTTCTCTTAATTTCACTCATCCAAAGCAATTTTTCATACCCAATTCCGACCCAAATATCCTCCCAATATTTATCCCTTAATGCTAGAGGCATTCCATTGGTCATAAATCCATCCTAAAGAGCCCTTTAAATCAAATCAAAAGAAAGAACCCGAAGAAGAGGTAAATATTTCGTCACCTCTTTCAATTTATTTTCTTCTTCCACTTACTCTTTATTTTTTGTTTCAATTATAAAATAATAACTCTTGTATCATCTATATACTAAGATGATGTTATAAATATGGTACAACCATATTGGTTATTCTACCCATCCTATAAATGACAAAGTCACCATACGTGTGTACGCACGGGTTACTGTCTCTACGTTGTGGTGTAGTTTATTATTCAAACACATCATTATTTTGGATGGGTATAATAACGAAAATAACTAATGTAAATAATAAATATGACATAGTAATGATTCTGTATATATGATATACCTTCCAATTACATATGATTTCACCATCAATATAATGATATTGTTGCTAGTGCGTATGTTTGGATTACCGTCTCCATGAACACGATGAGATTCATTCCCCATCTTAATCATTCCAGAATAATTTACATTTTATGATTAAAAATAATTTTTAAAAACATAATATCATTATGTATATGAATTAAATACATCCTATCCATAACAAAAATGGACTTCGAAACTAAGCATATAAAGGAAAACGATTCAGTTAACACCTGAAATGATTATACTACTGAAATATTATTAATAATGAAATATTAGAGTGTCATATATGATATCATATTTATTTATATAGTTATTTTATAATTTAATAACAATGATTTAACTATTATATATGAGGTTAACATACCCTCGTCCAATAAAAATTACATTCTAAGGGTTAATTTAACAATATTTTTATTATCAGAGGTTGTTTTTACGTTATTATCTACTAGAATACTATTGTCATCGACATCCGTATTTTCTTAAAATTTTAATTCAAAAAACATTCACTATTTACTAGACTATGGGTTATATTCATTTATACCCTTATTTGACATATATTGTTTCAATGTAATCTTTTCATAGTTTTTCAAACAAGGTACTTTATGACCTTTTCCACAAAATTAATCTAAGAATGACTTTTTTTAAACTAATATGGTGGGTGTGGCTATCTTCCACCATTATAACATCATAAAATCATCCCATACAATTTTATAAGATTATTTTCGAAATAAACTTTTTCTTTTATAATTATAATAATTCTAAATGATTTTAAAATATAAAGAGATATTTCTCTAAAAAGATTGGATTTCATCTATGTCAACATCCTATGATAGATTTTATGCTTGATTGAAGTTGATTTATTATGATACAAAACATCCATATTTTATTGATGTTTTTGTGCTATGTTTGAAAATAAATGGGTTATTTTTAAACCATTCATGGTTTATGGATAAATTATTGACATTTCATGTGTTGATTTTATTCATAATGTTTATGTTATGTTTAATCCTTTTCATATGAGGAATGCATTGGACTTATTAAGTTATGGGTGGAGCCCATGATAGCTCCTCAATGTATCGGTAGGTATCATGATACAAACTAGTTTTTTGGAACAAGGCCTTGAAAAAATGTTATTTTTAGTCTTCATATAAGGCATTGACTATGTGGTTATGATGTCGGGAATTATGCATTCCATCTTTATGAAATTCGATATTGATATTTCATGGGATTATTCGACTAGTAGAATACATATGTGTATAAGTAAATTTCATTATTAGATTTTATCTTTGACATATTATTATGATGTTAAAGTTTAAAAGGGTTTTCTTATAGTCTCATACATTTCCATAAATGTTTATTCTTATTTAGGAAAGTTTTCTCTATATTGTTATTATTACTGAGCATCTCAGATCACCCATTTATATATATTATTTTTTGAAGGATGTGAATTAGTAATTTATGGTTGAACTGCAGGGATAGGATAAGGATATATTTGTGTTCAAAAGAAGGAAAAATATTGATGATGCTTATATTTCATGATGTAATGTAAAAATGATGAATGTATCTAGTACTTCCTAGGATACTAAACTGATTGGTATTTTGGGACATGATTCTTTGTATCATGCCAATGTTATGCAATAATGCACCAACTCTGGGTTACTGGGATCGGGGTGTTTCATTTGGTATCAGATAAAGTTTATTATAAACCTTGGAATATAGATTTAGAAAAATTATGATTATAGAACATTACCCTAAGATAGACTGTGAGGATTAGTATAGAAGAACATCCTAGAAATTTGGTATTGTAGATATTTTGTGTGTTTTCCATGAAATTCTTCCTTTTCTGGATACGAGTAGGTAGAGGTGGCTTTGGAACAGATGTACCTATGGGTAAAAAAACAAAAACACCACATTCAGCTAGACACTAATGGGAACTACTGCATGACAATTGGCCTTGCTGCACTCTTGGTTACGAAAATACTGAGGGATATTCTTAGGATTATTCTCATTTTGTTTACAAACCATTATGAAGGTTTTATGAGTATATACGTCCTCAATGAAATAATTTTTATGATTATATATTATATCCATAAATAGATCAATTTATGTTAAGTGTTTTACATGTTTGGAATTATGTATTGCGATTCCTAAACTAATATTATGTATGCCGTTGTTTAGAAATAACAACTAGAAGAATGAATGGAAACTATATCAATGAACTTATTACATTTTGGGATCTCCCTACTACTCAATATAATTATAGTGGAGCTGGTGAACCAACTGGTGCTGATTAGATTATCACCATACTGGGACTACTCACTCAGGTTATGAATAATAACCGTACATATATGCAACAACCTGATCGTCAACTTGGAGGATCGATGTTAGAATTATTCCTGAGGAAACAACCACCAACATTCAATGGGATTACATATCCATTAGTATATGAGAAATGGATAAATTCCTTAGAGAAAATATTTCATTCTTTGGGGAGTAGGAAAATGGAAAAAGTTGTCATTTTAGTTTATCGCCTCACGGGATATGCAGATTAATGGTGGTCATTAATCTAAAACAGAATGGAAGATAAATAAGTATCAAACATGGAATGGAGGTAGTTTAAATATATTTTATTGATTAAATACATTCCTCATGATCATCGAGTGGATATGTATAGACAATATCTGAGTCTGAGGAAAAAAGATAATGACAATATCGCAAAGTATGAGGCTAACTTTACAAGGATAGAAAGGTATGCAACAGATTGTATACGTAAACCAAGGAGTAAGAGTGATCGATTATTTAATGGGTTAAAATAATTTCTCCATCAAGAATTAGTCGCATAATCCTTCTCATCATATGAAGAGATTCTCTTATGTGATATCGAGACTAAAAACAAATTCTATATGTCTTATGACTTTAATGAAAAGCAAGAGAAAAATAGATCTGCTGAACACTCTGTAAATGGAAATTTGGGGAATAAGGGAAAAGTTGAGTATACATCCTACATTAAATGTGGGAAGATACACCCATGTACTTCCTTTAATGTAATAAGAGTCTGTTAGAAATGTGGTGAAATAGACCACCAAGCTAATGATTACAAGGGGGAAAAGTCGTTGTCAATGTTGAATGCTACAATTGCAGAGAAAGGGGGAATTATTCAAATGAATTTCATAAGCGCTAAGGGAGCATTCCTCATAAATGTCCAAGGGGGTAAGGAAAAGATTATTTTATCACTGCTACTATTGTTTAATCTCCAAAATATGTGGTGGAAAGTAATTTAATAGTTACTTCAAGTTTAGCTAATGATTTATTTGATTCGTGATCATCCCATTATTCCATATCTTCCTAGTTTTCTGAAAAAATGATGTATTTTTAAGTTGACATAACAATTTAGTTTTCAATAAAAACACCTAAGGGAAGTATCATCACAAAAAGGTTTTGTGAATCAGTTCCCATTAGGGCATATAAATGTTCTTTATATACTGATCTCATCGGCATTCCCATGATTGAATTTGAAATAATACGCAGTATGTATTGGATTTTGGACCACGATGCGAAAATGTATTTTAAGTTGAAGGAAATTAAATTTTGTGATGATTTAATAGAGTACCTAATATTTTGAGCAGAAACATCACCACATGATTCTTATCTAGATCCACCCCCAGTAGCCCTACTAAATTCAATTATTTGGGATGAAGAGAATAAAATAACTATGGGTGAGGAAACAATTATTCGAATGGAGGACATACCTATTATGAAAGAGTATGTTGATGTGTTTCTAGAGGATATACTCAGACATCCTCTAGAACGAGAAATTGAGTTTTCTATTGATTTAATTCCTGGTTCAAGGCCCATATCAAATACCCCTTATATAACGGCCACTATGGAATTAGTGGAACTAAAGAAACAACTAGATAAATTGTGTAACACGGGATTTATTCACCCTAGTTTTTCTCCATGGGGAGTCCTTGTACTTTTTATTTAAAAAGATAGATCTATGAGTTTATGCATTGACTACAGGGAGATCAATGCTATAAAAATAAAAAACAATTATCCTATACCTTGCATTGATTATTTATTAGACCAACATAATGGAGGTCAATAATTTTAAAAGATTGACCTTCGATATTGATGTCATCAATTGTGTGTGAAGAAGGAAGACATTCTGAAAACAACCTTTCAAACTAGGTACAAGCATTAGGAGTTTACAATAATTTCTTTGGGACTGACTAATGAACCCTCTGTCTTCATGGATCTAATGAATAATGTTTTCAAAAAATATCTTCATGATATTATAGTGGTATTTATTGATGATATCTTGGTATACTAAAAAATAAATAAAGATAATTAAAATCACTTGTGTATTATTCTAAAGGCGCCTAGAAGAAATGAATTATATGGGAAGTTTAAAAAGTGGGAATTATGGATTCAAGACATTCTTTTTTCTTTCCATATTATCTCTAATGATGGAATCTATATTGATCCTTCAAATAAAAAGGAAATCTAATAATGGATAGCATTAGTGAGTATAACTGAGGTACGCATTTTTGTTGGTTTAGCCTATTATTATCAGCATTTCGTCCAAAGTTTTTCCCGGTTGGCTAACCAATTAACCAACACACACGTAAAGGGGTTATATTAGTTTGGAAAAAATAGTGTGATGAATGTTTTGATGAACTGAAGAGAAGATGATTCAAGTCTCCTATCTTGACTCTACCATCAGGGAACAGTGGGTTTGTTATTTATAGTGATACTTCAATGAAAGGACTTGGTTATGTCCTTATGCAGAATGATAGAGTTATTGTCTATGCATCACTGCAGAAAAAATTCATGAAAAAAATTATCCCAATCACGATAATGAGTTACTATATGTAATAATTGCTTTGAAAATATAGAGACACTATCTCTATTGTGAAAAAATGTGAGATTTATACTTATTAGAAGAGTTTGATGTATATTTTCTCACAAAAAGAACTCAATATGAGGAAAATGAGAAGGATTGAACTACTAAAGGATTATGATTTCAATATACACAACCAACCAAGGAAGGAAAATAAGTTGGAAGATGCTTTGAGCCAAAAGGATCATGGAGTTTCGAACAATATGATAGTTGAAAGGAATTCGATTTCCATGGTTCTAGTAGAGATGGATATGGGAAAAACCATGGAATGTAAAACATAAATTCTTTTTCAAATGGTTACAAAACTATCATAACTAGAAATGTTAAAGTGTTCTCAGACTGATGATGAGGATTTTCAAAATAAGATTAAAGGTGTGATTGATGGGAGATTGAGTGACTTCATATATGAAGATTATATTTTGAAATTTGGGAAGAGACTTTGTGTTCCCAATATACCTGATCTTAAAAGGGAATTGTTGGATGATTCCCATAGCTAAAATTTCTCTATACACCCTAGTAGCACTTTGTTGTATAGATATTTGAGAAAACATTTTTGGTGGGACAACATGAAGAGATAGATTGCTAATTTTCTGTCATGATTTATAGCATTTCAACACGTGAAAGCTGGAAGGAAACAACCTAGAGGAGTTATGCAATGTCTTCCAATACTTGAGTGGAAATGGGATAATATTATGATGGACTTTTTCATGGGGCTACCAACGAATCCTAGAATTAATGATTCAATATTGGTTATTTTGGATCATCTTACCATGTTAGCGCATTTTCTTGCGATAAGAGAATATTTAACACTTGAACGTATGGAAAGACTATATATTAATGATGTTGTGAGACTTCTTGGAGTACACATATCGATTAATTCTAACCGTGACCCCAATTTTACATCAAGATTCTAGAAAAGTATACAGAAGCCCCTTGATACTGAAATTTTTTTGAGCACTTCCAACCTCCCTCAAACTGATGGAAAATCATAACTGACTATCAAACCTTAGAAGACATGTTGAGATCTATCTCACATGTCTTTTAAGGTATGTGAGATCAATATTTACCTCCAATAAAATTTTCCTATAACAATATCTTACATTCATGTATTCATATGGCACCATATAAAGCATTTTATAGCAGGAGATGTTGCACATAAACTAGTCGGGATGATGTTGGTGAAAGAAAACTCATAGTTCTAGAACATGTCAAGAAAACAATGGAAAAGGTGAAGGATATCCAAACCCACATCAAAGAATCATAATGTAGGAAAAATATCTATGCTGACAACCGAAAGAAGGATTCGGAATTTCAAGTACGAGACCATGTTTTCTTCAAGGTATCTTCATGGAAGGGTGTTGTACTTATTAGTAAGAAGGGTAAATTGTGTCCTAGGTAAATCATACCGTTCAAAATTTTAGAACGAATTACAGTTAAAACTTATTGTTAATCAATTCCTCCATGTCTCTCTATAGTTCATAATGTGTTCCACGTATCAATGTTGATAAAACACATGCCTGATCCAATTCATGTACTCACCTATGAGGAAATTGAACTAGAACCAGATCTATCTTATTGGGAAGATCCTTCTCAAATTCTTGATACTAGATAACATGTGCTGAGAAACCTAATGACTCGTCTGGTAAAAGTTATATGGATAAATCAAATGATGGAAGTGGCAACTTGGGAACCCAATGAACATATGATAAAGAACCACCCGAATGATTTTATGCAGAAATATTATAGAAATTTTGAGGAAAAAATTATTTTAATTAGGGGATAATGTAACACCCCAAGCGTCCATGGTACGTTTCCCTTTGAATAATGTAATTGCATTCATTGTACGCAACTTCAATATTTTATCACACTCCGACCATTCAAACTTGCAATTATGAATATTACTAACCACTTTTTGAGATTTTATAATTATTATTTTTTATATTGGACTTCATTTTTGAATTTGGAATATTGAAATTATCTTATGGTGAATTTTTGGTATTTTTCTAAAAAACATTAAAAATTTTAAGAATAGTGAAAAACATTGCGTTATTGGATAAAACCGAATTTTTCATTTAAGTAATTATTTATTTTATTTAAATTAATTTTTGATCAAAATATATAAATAGTACCTATATTAGTGCAGAGTAATTTATTTGATTCATTTTATAATAAGTTTATATATATAAAAATTTTATTTCAATGTTTACCGTCTTTTACCCTCCTCCTAGGAGCATTTGAAAATTTTCATAAAAGATAATTTTACAACTTCTGTGAGTTGAATTTTAAAAATCTAAGAGACATGATTGATATCAATAAGTAAAATGTGGTTCAATAAGATACAATAATTTTGGGTGAATAGTAACTTTTGACTTTTATTTACCACGGCTTAAAGTAAAGAGGGTAATTAACTGTAAAAATGATATCATAATTACCCTAAAACCTATCCTAATTCTATTGGATAAGTGTAATTCACGAAAAAAAAATTCTAATGAAAAAAATATGATCCTCTTGGGTCCACTTACAATACACTAGAATATTTATTATTATTTTATTTAAAGAAGGGTTCAAAGAGTTAAATTCAATGGTTAATAACTAAACCATTTTAAATATAGGGTTACACACAATAAAAATTTGACTATAAATATTCATTATAAATCTTAAAAAGATGTCGTACATAATGGTATTTTATTTATAATTTTTAGACATTAAATAATTTAATTTATTTATGACGCATTGATGATGCAGTAATTACCATATTAATGAATGATTAAAATAATTGATATTATAAATATCCAAATAAATGTAATTTGAGAATTTTTAAGAATTCTATAATTTTTATAGGTTAACATGACATTTTATAGTTTATTACATAATTTCTTTTTTGATGTAATCATGATGTTATGATTTTCACAAAAACCAAATACAAAATAGTATCAAAATTGACAAAATTGAGTTTTTAAAACAAATAATATATTATTAATTGATATAATATTCCTAAAAATATATGTTTCAGAAAAAGGACATAGATAAGGTTGTATATATTAATAATTAACCACTTCGGGTTCACATGAAAGTTTATAGTACGTTTATTAACCATATAATATAAATATACAGATAGACATGTTAAACGTCAAACTATTTAACAAAGAGTTAAATCTAAATGATAATTTTAATTTGATGTCTTAACCTATATAAAATCAATTAGTAGAGAGGTTTTCAACACATAACCACCTTATACAATAAATAAATCATTTTTGAACCATTATAAATGGAAAATTATTTTATTATAAAATAATATTTCGAGCTTTTCTTAAAGTCACCATCACCTCTCTTATAAAAGGGCATCTCCCCTTCTCATAATATCACACATCCAAAGCCATTTGGATTGGACAGAACCTACCCAAATATCATCCCATATTTTATTATTTCATACTTGAGGAATTCTTTTGGTCATAAATCTATTCTATGGAGCCATTTAGATCAAATAAAAAGGAATAACCTGAAGAAGAGGTAAATATTTCATCACCTCTTTCAATTTCTTTTCTTCTTACACTTTCCCTTTTAGTTTTGTTTACATTATAAAATAATAACTCCAGTATATTCTATATACTATGATGTTATTATAAATATGGCATAACCATATTCATTATTCTATACATCCTATAATTGACAAATTCACCATACGTGCGTACGTACGACTTACTGTCTCCACGTTGTGGTGTAGTTTGTTATTCAAACACATCATTATTTGGGATGGGTATAATGATGAATAAAACTAATGTAAAAAATAAATAAAACATGTTAATCATTATTTATATATGATATAACATCCAATTAACTATGATTTCCCCATCCATATAATGATATTGTCACTCGTATATATGTACAAATTACCATCTCCACGAACGCGATGGGATTCATTCCCCATCGAAATCATTCAAGAAAAATTTTAATTTAATGATTAAAAATAATTTTTAAGAACATAATATCATTATTTATATGAATAAAATAAATAATATCCATAATAAAAATGGCTTACATACCCAACCATATACCGGAAAACGAATCAGTTTACACCCGAAATGATGATACTACTGAAATATTATTAACAAAGCAATAATTGAGGGTCATATGTGATATCACGTTTATGTATATAGTTCTTGTGTAATTTAATAACAATTATTTTACTATTATACAGGATGTTAATGTACCCTTGACCAAGGAAAAGTACAAGGTAATGGTTAATTTCATAATATCTTTATTATTCGAGGTTATTTTTAAGTAAGTATCTACTCAGACCCCTTAATCTTCCACAAAAGTGTTTTCTTAAAATTTTATTTTGAAAAATAATTAATATTTACTAGACATTGGGTTAATGTCATTTATACCCTTATTTGAACATATATGTTTTGAAAGTAATATTACTGTCATTTTTCAAACAATTTACATTATGATATTTTCGAGAATATTAAGGTAAGAATGTCTTTTTATAACTTATACGGTGGGTGCGGATATTTTCTACTGTTATGACATCATTGAATATTCACATTAAATCTTATAAGAATATTTTCAAAATAACTAATTTATTTAATAATTATATAAATTTAAAATGTTTCAAAATAGGAAGAGATGTTTCTCTAAAGAGAATAGATTTCATCTATGTCAACATCCTTTGATGGATTTTAAGCTTGTTTGAAGTTGATTTATTATGATACAAAACATCCATATTGTATTGATGTTTTTGTGATATGTTTTACAATGTATGTGTTATTTTTACACCATTCATGGTTTATGTATAACGTATTGACATTTTGTATGCTAGTTTTAATACGAATGTCTATGTTATGTTTAAACCTTTTTATATGAGGAATGCATTTCACATAGTAAGTGACCCGTGGATCCCGCTATAGATCCAAGATGCATCGGTAGGTCTCATGAGACAAACTAGTGTTTTGGCACAAGGCTTTTACAAAATCTTATTTTTAGTCTTGGCATATGGCCTTATCTATTGGTTATAATGTCCTGCATCATGCATTCTATCATTATGAAAGTGCCTATTGATATTTCATGTGATTATTCGACTATAGAATATCCATGTGAATAAGTAAATGGAATTATTTTATTATACCATTGAAATATTATGAAATAGATTAAGTTTAAAAGTTTTTTTTAGTCTTATTCATTTCGTTAAATGTTTATTCTAATTTATGAATGTATCTCTTATATTGGTATCCTTACTAAGATTCTAATCTCACCCCTTTCTATGTTTTTTTTTCCATGATGTGAAGAATTATTTTATGGTTGACCTGTAGGGATATGCTAGTGATATAAGTGTGTTAATATGGGAATAACATGTTGTTGATGTTTTTATTTCATGATGTAATGTAAAATTTATGAATGAATCTAGTACATCCAAGGAAATTAAACTGATCAACCTTTCATGACATGATTCTTTGTATCATGCCAATGTTATGTAATAAGTCACCGACTCTATGTATCTAGGGTCGGGGCGTTACTAATCTTACCAATGATAGTGTGAATAAATTTTATCTATCTTATATGTGATAATATGATATAATTATATCATAGTATAAGTTAATGAATATTATAAATATTACTAATTAAGTGTTTAAATTTTGATATTTCATAAATATTTTTTTATTTATTTAAAGGAAAATTTATTTTCATAAAATTTATTCATAAATTAATAATTTTTTGGCTTATTATTTTATGAAAATTTTATAATACCTTAAGTAATTTTTCAAAATGATATAAAAAGAGATATAAATATCAAATCTATATTTTTAATGTAAATGTTTATTTTGATGACAAGTTAAATTAATAATATTTAGAGAAATATTTTCATAATTTAAGTTTAATTTTTTGATTATAGACATCGATAAATTGTTATCGTGAATTTATTGGATTTTTTTGAAATACTGGAATTTTTTGTGTATAGTGAAATATGATAATTTATGATAAATGCTAAAAAGATAAATTATAGAGTCATGGGTAATGTTTTCTAATGGAATAACAATTATATTGAAATAAAATTTTCATCTTAGTATATTTCGTCATGTAATCATCACTATTTCTTGTCTTGTGGATAAATAATTAAGTAATGATTATAATATTGAGAAAACCCCTCTACCCAGCACTATAAGTACCACCCCTCACCACCTCATTAACTCACACCTCTAATACCTCAAGACATGTCCAAATTATACGGAAATAGATTCCCGAAATCCTCCCACAAATTTATGATCTCTTTATCTCATTAAATGGAAAAGCCTAGGAGCCTTGAGGAGGATCTCAAGAGGAGAATTCAATAGGTAAATATCATGTATTTTCATTTAATTTTCATTCAATTTAAATTTATTATCTTATTCTCTCATAAAAAACCACATAGAAATTATATGATGAAATAAATTAACATAATTATACTTTAATTCTACAATATTTATGTATGACCCATCATTAAACTCTTACCTTCCTCTCTTTTATGTTAAAAATTAAATCGTCTCCTATAAAGTGTTTATTTAGCAACAATGTATGGGATGAAAATTCATTTTCCATAAATTCCTTAGAGGATTTCTATAAAACCATTAACTTTTTTAAAAAATATTCTATTTTTTATTTTTTATCCCCTTTTATGTTTTATAAGTAACTTATATACATATTATAGTATGTTAAAATAAAACAAGTTCGTTGTGATCGAAAAATCACATGAATTAACAAAAAAACATCATTAATCATCATGGTGTATAAAAACATTCATTATATGATCATTGAAACTTATATAATATAATCACTAACAAGTATGAGCAGTTATTAATTTTTTCCCATGTATTACATGAACTTCCATTCTTGAATACAAGTGAACCATTCATGAAAACAATGAAAAAGAACACTCCCAAACAATGAATTAATACTCTATAACTCATACCAAAGTATATAAAATAACATACTAAAACAAAAAATGTATAAATTCAGAGTATAAAAGGGTTTTAACTAATAATTATTGATTATAAGGTGATTATATAGTCTTTAATATTAAGAAAGAAATCATACACATGGTAATCGATCTTATCAAACCAAACTCTCATTCATTGGGTTTCCACCCTTTTAACCCATTGATATGCCCTAAAAATCATTTAGTCAACATTATATTAACTTTTATGATATATATATTTTTATAATTGAGATTAAAACAAGTCCAATGTTTTCCAAAAGAACTCTTCTTTCAAATGAACACGACCTTTTTTACTTCTCGAATACTATTTATTCTTCAATCAATGTTGATGGCAATATGTCAAGATCGTTATCCCATATTTTCTTTGGGAACCTAATTTTTTCGATTTTATAAAATATGAAATGAAAATAATTTCCATCAATGAATTATTTTATTATCAATTTTTATTTACATTATGAATGATAATGTAAATATTATGATGTGATGGGTGGGCCCAGATTTATTTAACGCAATGTAAATGTTATGATGTGACAGGTGGGCCCTGAATTATATCATTCTCCATTTCATTGGTCAATGTGATTTATATCTAGAGGATATGTGAAATATTCAAGAACATGATGCTATATTTGTTCACAAATCTATGTGGTAGTTGAGCACTCAGACATGATGTTTCATATTTATGCATTAAATCACACCATTCAATTATCTAATGAAACTTCTCATGATTATGATGATGATGTTATGATTATTATAACCCCATGTTACATTTCTTCATATTCATATATATCCTCTTACTGATCTTTTAGATCTCCCCCCTTTTATGTATATCCTCAGGTGACTACTTGTATTATAGAGATTTCATTATCCAATAACAATATAGTGAAGAAGGAGTTAAATAAATGATTTGTGTTTTAAAATTTCTGTAAGATCCTAGTTTTTACAAGATACTAAACCTTTGGATCCTTTTTTGTAACATTTTTATGTCCATTGACATTAAAATGATGTAAAATTAATTTTGGAAGATAAGGGGTTCAATATATGGTATCAGGGGATGGTTTTGTTAATTCGAGAATTAGGACTATAGAACCTATGTGAAAACACTTAGTATGAGACTAAGAATAAGTACGCAACCAAGAAGCTTTTCAAAATATAGGTATCCCATAATATATTTTTTATTGTTAATTTCACAGAGGAATAAATTATTAATGGCTTGTTGACTAGTGTTTTGTTCTAAAAATTTCAATTCTAAAAAATAGTTTGAATCAGGAGAAACCCTACCAACATCCCATGTGAAGAACAATGCAAGTATTTACCTGAATGACACTCCAAATTTATTAGTTGGGGGACTTCAAAACATCATGGCGATACATACTCATTTTTCTTAGGTTATGAATAATAACATGAATTATGTGTAATATCATCATTTACCTAATAGGGAGAAACTGGTTATCAAGTGTTTTATGAGGCAATGACCCCCAACATTTAGTCGATATTCTGATCCACTAGTTATAGAAAAATGGTTCAACTCGATGGAGTAGATCGTTTCTATTCTTTAAAAATGAGATATTGAGAAGGTGAATCATTAATTTATCTTCTAGATGGAGTGGACGACCAATGGATGGATTTTATTTAGAACACCACGTCAAGAGATGAAATTGAAGATATGGAGTGGGAAACTTTTAAGATAATTTTTTTAAAAAGATTATTTCCCATGAACTATTCATATGATGATGGAGACTGAATTCATAGATATGAGTCAAAATGATGGAGAATCTATCTTCACCTCTGGTGACAATTTAACAAGGATTTCATTTTATGCTTTGGGATTTTTAACAATAATGATATAAAACAACTGATAGATTCTTTAGTAGAATAAAACCACACCGTTGAAAGTATCATGAAACTCAATACATTGAGAGTTATGAAGAATTAATTTGATGTGCTCTCAATGTGGAGATGGAGTATGGAGAATGGTCCCATGGATATGGTGATAAGAAAACAAAGATGGAATTTCATGCATGAGGATTTAATGAGAAAGGAGGAAGGAGAACTCAACCACCAAGATGTTAAAAATGATGGAAGAAAGATCATGGGAACTACCACAATGGGATGGGGAAATGCTTCAATTATGGGGGATAAGGACACCAAGCTCATGAATGTCGAAAAGACATGGGAAAGTAGGATAATGTGGTGAAGGGAATTATAACACCACCCATTCTCTAATGCAACAAATGTATTGAGAAATAAAACAGTGAAAGACCATGAACTAATCTTTGAGTTTTTTATGTTAATCATCATCATCAGACACCAAAGAGAAAGGAGAAAGGGAGGGATAATTACCACACTACTTCGAAAGTGGGGCAGGAAAATGAAGTCATACAAGGTGCACATTTACTCATTCTAGAATGAAAAAGGTCTTGTGTGATTTTGGTTCTACGCATTCCTTTATATCTCAGATGTTTTCTAGAACTATTTAATCAACACCCTGAAAACATTAAGAAAATATATCCATAAAAACAAAATGTAGGGAAATCATTACCACATAATTGTTTTACCCTTCACCTATTATCTTATCTTGGAATATTCTTAAAGTAAACATCATGATACTTCCCTAGGTGGAATTCGACATTATATTTGGGATGAATGAAATCTATTTATTTGAAGTGCATATAAATTGTCAGGAAAATGAATTTTTTTTTCATATTCTAAACTGTCCCATTCCCCTCTAAATATTTAGGGAAGATCGTGAATATCCTTTTAAAAATAATTATACATTCTTGGAATTTATTCCCTATGAGGAATCATACCACTCTCAAATGGTTGAATCAAAGGAATTTATCCACCTTGGGGAAATTCCCATTATAAGGAATATTGTGATGTATTACAAAAATTCTTACCCAGACAACCCATGGATCATGAGGTAGTGTTATCAACAGAACTCATACCCAGAGCTACTCTTGTCTCATCGTCCCCCTATTGAATTCCTTCAATCTAATAGAGGGAATTTGATGATGTAGATGTAATAGAATTTGGAAAAAATCTATCATATTCCCTAGCGAATCACCATGGGGTGCACCAGTGGCCTTTATGAAGTATAAGGATGGATCAATGTGGATGTGTATCAATTATTAATAACTCAACAAGGCCACCATAAAGAAAAATTATCCACATCCATTGATTGAAGACTTGTTCGATCAGTTGCAAGGAGATCAATACATCTTAAAGGTGGATCTTCATTCTAGATCTCATCACATAAAGGTGATATTGAATATATTCAGAATACTTCATTTCATGCAAGGTATGGAACTATGTGTTTCTGGTGATTCCCATCGAACATTATAATTCCATGGAAATCATCATGGATTTGATGATTAAAGTCTTTAAACATTACTATAAAACATTTGTGGTACAACTTATCGATGATATTTTCATATACTCTAAGAGGAAGGATGAACATGAAGATCAATTATGTCTTGTATTAAAGACATTCAGGAAAAATAAGTTGTACGAAAAATTCATAAAGTGTGAATCTAAAATGAATAAAGTCACATACACTGGACATGTGATCAGAAGTTAAGAAATTTGTATAGACCCTTCAAAAATAAATTCAATTGAGGAATGGCCTAGACCCTCTAGTGTCAGATAATTCCCTAGTTTTCTTGGATAATCTAGGTACTACCGGCATTTTGTGAGAAATATCTCACAATTGTAAATCCCATTACCTATGTTAACATGGAAATGAGTAATGTTTGCCCGTCCAGATGAATGTGAGGAAAGCATTATGGAGATAAAGATAAGGATGATCACGGCACCAATACTAAAATTACCAAAATGTAGATAATTTTTTGTGATATAAAATGGTTCGTAGAAGAAAATATTTTTTTTGTACTCGTGAAAAATTACAATGTGATATCTTATGCCTCATGATAGATGAGGATACCTAATTATAACTACAATATTCATGATCTAGAGCTAGAATAAATGATTTTTTTCTTGAAAATCAGGATGTATTACCATTGTGGGGAGAATTGTGACATATATACTTATCATAAGAATATAAACTATATAATATCTCAATATAAATTCAACATGTGTCAAATGAAATGGTTAGAGTTAATCAAAGACTATGATTGATCTATTCACTCTAATCCTAGAAAGGAGAACATGGAAGCTGTTTCTCTAAGTAGAAAAGAACTCATACACTATCCATGTTGCATATTTAGAAAGGCCATGTCTTCATATATATCCAAAGGAATTATTTGTAAATCATATAGGAAGGGAACACATCCTACATGGCCCAAATTATTTCCCAATCATCTATCGATAAGAAGATTAAGGATTCACGGAATGATGATTCAAAGATGTAAAATAAGTTCAACGTAGCAAATGAATAGAATATACAAGAGTTCTATATTGACGATGATGATGGAGTGATTCTGTTTTGAATGAGGCTTTGTGTGCCTTCACTTCCTAGGATAAATATGGAGCTATTGGACAATGCGCATAGCTCAATTTTCATTGTCCATCATGGTATCACCAAAATGTACCATGATATCAGATAAAACATTTGGTAAGAGGACATAAATAAGGATATTGATGAGTACATCTTAAGGTGCATGATATGTCTTCATGTTATAGGTGAGTGACATAAGTCTAATGGAATGATGCATACCTTTCCTATACCCATATAGAAATGAAATAATGTCACTATGGACATAATCACATGTCTCCCAAATACATCTAAAAATAATAATATGATATGGTTTGTGATCGAAATAGCAGTGCTGAGGCACATTATTAGTTCTTTGTTTTGAAGCCATAGGTTGGGTTGTGTGTTTGGTATATATATATATATATATATTTGTATGTTTGTGTTTTGTCGCACCCCACCCTTGTTGAGCACTTAGTGACAAACACTCCCTTTTCATGGAAGAGGGTGTTTTCTTGTTAGTTACTAGCTCCTTTTTGCTCCTTCTTCAATAGGTTGTGATGGTTTGAGGCGACCTTACACACAAGACTCTTCAGGTAGGTTTTGATTGGGGTGGTTTTAGCTCAAAACTCTTCAGGTAGGTTTAATATTTCCCAAGAATCTTTGGGATGAGGCCCAGGTGTGTGCGGGCGGGATACGTGGTTATGAGGGCCAGGTGTGTGCGGGCGGGTTATGTGGTTGTGAGGCACAGGTGTGTGCAGGCGGGAAGAGTGTGGTAGTGTCAGGACGTTCACCGTTAGGAAGAGTAGCTAACTAGTGGGAAATGGTGCGGGGTACCCAATACTATTATTCTTATATACTACTACTTGTTGTTTTCTGTTTTAGTGGGTGTGGCTGGTGAGGTTGGGTGGATAGATTTCCTTGATAGGGTTTGGTTTTTTCTGTTGTTCTCACAGGACATTAGGATGTCTCCCCTCTTGTGCACGAGAGCTTTAGGTTTCCCAACTGAGTATACTTTTATGCTCATCCTATGTTTACTTTCAGGTTACTAGGAGGACTACCAGGGGCGTGTGGGACCCTACTAGTCGGGACAGTTGGAGTGGTTGTAGTTTGATGTACTCTTTCTTCTTTTGGTATTGTACTTTTGAGCTTTCTTGCACTTGTACTTTGTTCAGAAATATTTAAACATGCATGTGGGATTGGTTTGGGTTTATTTATTTGTTCCTTTTTCCTTTTTGTGTTGACTCATACTATTTCCTGATCTTAAATAAAAATGGGTAATGAATCCTATATCTGTAAAAACACATACCCTTGGTGCTAGTCGCCACCCCGGGGCCTACTAGAGGTGGGAATCTGGGGGTCATTATCTCCCTTCACCATTGCAAGCTCAGGAGGGGCATATTTGGTGGGAGGGTCATGATAGATTGGTATCAAAGGGAGGTTGAGAGATAGGATGGAGTTTTTAGTTAGGCACAATGAGTATTGCATGGGATGGTAGGGAAAAAGTGTTGGCTTATCTTGGTGTGTGGCATTGGCCAGGGAAGACCGGCTAGGACACGGGATTTTAGGGCCCCCCAGGATCTGATTGAAGGACTCTTAGCCTACCGAACAACCAAGTGATACTATATTGATTTCAGGGTAGAGACCCTTGGGAAGGTACATGCATCGTCATGATTGTGTTTTAATTGATTTGGGTGTTTTGGGAAAAAAATTGAAATAAAATGATAAAATAAAACCTTCAGAAAATTTCCTTACTACTTGGGCTTAGGCGATATTTGTTTACTGTACAGCTATGGAACCAGGACGTTGTCCCTGGGTGACTCAGATGGCTGGGACCCAGAAGATTCAGGTGGTCAATCAGTTGAGGATTGACCAAGAGGAGGAAGATAGCCAGTGGTAGAAGACTCTCCATTCTTTGCAGCGACAAACCATAAAGAAGTACGAGTGTATTACTTCAGATATATAGACAGAGGGGTGGATTGAGAAGCAAGGGATTTCTTTTACATTGATCCATGCTCTGAAGGAGTAATGGGTTCCCCTAGCAGTCAGTCTGCTGAGAGGTGTGGCACGTCAGTGGTGGACGCACTTCCTCGGAGAGAGGACAGAGGCAGAGGTTCCGCGGGCTGACATTGAGAAGGAATTCCGAGAGGAATTCCTTTCTTCCATGATCAAGTCAGAGAAGCGGCAGGATTTACTCTCCCTCCAACATGGGAGTATGTCAGTACGAGAGCTGAGGATCAAGTCCAAGGATCTCTTATGCTTTCCTCCAGATCACTTTCTGGATGAGGAGTCTCGGGGGAGAAGTTTGGAGGAGGCGCTTCTTCCTTCGCTCTAGTATGTCGTCACCACCTTCACCCTTCCGACGTACTTGGAAGTACAGAATTAGGAAGAGGTTGTAGAGTGGATGCACTCACAGGGAGGTGCACCATGAGAGTGGATCCTTCCAGGTTCGTCGAAGGTGAAGGTATTCAACTGCAGGTCTCCTGTGACAGGACCTTCCAGATTCAGGCCAGTAGGGAGTAGGCCCCAGTAGTTCCAGTTTTGATCTTCAGGTCCCCATCCCTTTTTCACGAGCCCCGGACCAAAGTTTTTCTCATGTGGAGGTTTCTGGCACATTTAGAGTCGGTGCCCAACCTGAGCTCAGTATGGTGGAGGTGGGTAGGTTCAGCGCCCGCCTTAGCAGCACCAGTTGCGGGCGAGGCCCTTCCCACAACAGCAGGACCCTGCTCTTCTGAGGGCAGACTTTTCAGGAGGAGGCCGACCCCAGGGTTCTCATTAGGGACCTCGACCAGGGCGTGGTTGGGGAGGTGGATGACATCAGAGAGGCAGAGGAGTTGGGTGGGGAAATTTTCACGCAGCAGAGTTGGCACCTCCAGCAGGACCAGAGGTTGTGCAAGGTACGATTTGTTTGTTCAGCACTCTCATTTCTTCCTTGTTCGATTCGGGATCTTCACACTCTTTTGTTACACCCAGTCTATCCCATGATTTGGGTCTAGACGTAGAGAGAATTTCCGTACCCCTGGTGCTAAGTACACCAGTTGGAGGCCAGACCAGCATATCTTGTGTTTGTCGGGGATGTGGGCTGATGTTGGGACCGCATCGATCTAGTGGGGACCATATTTTTCTACAGATGCAGCCACACAAGGTCATCCTAGGAATTGAATGTTTGTTTTCTGTTTGTGTCATTATCAACTTCTTCTAAAGAATAGTTGGTTTCTCCGACATGGATGGGAAGCATGTAGCTTTTGTTGGTGAGAGGAGCTATCAGGTGGGAAACCGGCATGTGAAGCCTCTCTTTTCCTTGTTAAGAGGGTTATTAGTGGTTTCAGCTGATATAGAGATTATGGATGTTCCAGAGTTTGTTGAAGAGTTCCTCGATGTTTTTCCCGAGGAGGCTGTGACTCTACCCCCCTGACGTGATGTTGAGTTCGGGATAATCTTACAGCCTAGTGATCGTCCTATTTAGATGGCCCCTTATCAGATGGCACCTACGGAGTTGCAGGAGTTGCGAATTCAGATTGATGATCAGATGGAGGAGGGTTTTTCTCAACCTAGCATGTCCCCATGGGGTGCTCCAGTTTTGTTCGTGAATAAGGGAGATGGTGGTCTCAGGCTATGTATAGACTTCCGAAGGTGGAATCAGGTAACGGTCAATAACTGTTTCCACCTTCCAAGGATAGATGATCTCTTCGACCAGCTGAGGGGAGTAGGTTGGTTTTCCAAGATTGATCTATGATTTGGATATCATCATCTGAGGGTAAAGGACAGTGAAATATCGAAGATGGCATTCAGTTGCAGGTATGGGCACATCGAGTTTATAGTGATTCTGTTTGGAGTTACGAATGCACAATCTCTGTTCATGGAACTTATGAACTTTGTCTTCCGAGAGTTTCTGGACTGTTTCATCATTGTGTTCATCTATGACATCCTTATCTACTCAAGATCATAGGAGGAGCAAGTTGAGCATCTCAGGGCTGTCTTGGAAGTCATTCGACACCACCAACTTTATGGGAAATTGTCAAAATGTAAGTTCTTAACACAAGAAGTACAATTCCATGGGCACGTAGTGTCTCATCATGGAGTGTTAGTGGACCCGTCAAAGGTGGAGGAAGATGTTTCATGGGTGACACCAAAGAACGTGAAAAAATATCGTAGTTTCTTAGGGTTGGTAGGTTATTATCAGAGGCTTGTTTCAGACTTCTCTCGAGTTGCTTTTCCATTGACAGATATTACTAGGAATAACCGGGTGTTCCTATGGATAGAGCAGTGCCAGAAAGCTTTTGACTACATGAAGAAAAAGTTGGTCAGTGATCGAGTACTCAGGTTACCAGAGGAAGTATTGTTTTATGAGGTGTTTTGTGATGCTTCTAGCCTTAGTTTGGGGTGAATACTGATGTAGAAGTAGGGTGTGATCTATTATGGGTCTAGGAAGTTGTGCCCTCATGAGCGTAACTATGCCAATCATGACCTAGAGCTTGAAACAATAGTTTTCATACAGAAATTTTTGTGACATTACTTATTTAGGGAGAGATTTGTGGTCTTCTAAGATCACAAGATCCTACGTCATATCTTCTCCTAGCTTGACCTGAAATTACGGCAGCGGAGATGGGTCGAGTTTCTCTAAGACAATGACTTCGAGATATCTTGAACTAAAGGTACGAGAAACATTGTGGCTGATGCCATGATCAGGAAGTCGCATAGGGAGGTTGTTTGGGAATCAACTGATGCCTAGAAATCAATGGGAGAATTGGATACCTTTCACTTGGATGCAAGTGTAGAAGGAGTTAGAGGTTGTTTGTTTTAGATGATGGTGCAGTCCTCCTTGTTGCGGAAGGTGGAAGAGTCTCAGTAGGGGGGACTCCAAGGTAGAAGTAATGCAGGATCATATCAATCAGGGAAATGCTCTAGAAGGACCGTCAGAGGAGAGCCAACATCGGATTCTTTTTCATGGAAGGTTATTTGTTCTGGAGGCGATGCATGAGGGAGTTCTCCGTGACATCCACAGCTCAGCCTTGGCGGTACATCCCGTAGTTTAAAAATTGTACTGAGGCCTGAGGGAACAGTTTGGGTGGCCCGGGGTGAAATGGGAAGTGGCGGAGTTTGTGGATAAGTGCCTAGTGTGTTAGCAAGTAAAGTCTCAACAGCATGTTCCCAGTGGGTTGTTGCATCCTTTAAATTTCCCCGAGTGGACATGGGATGACATCTCAATGGACTTCATCACAGGACTATCCAGATCTCAGGGTGGTTATGATGCTATCTTGGTAGTGGTGGATTGACTGACAAAATTAGCTCACTTTTTAGCAATTAAAGAGTTGATCCCAGTGAGTACCTTAGTACATAGATACGTAGATGAGTTGGTGCGTTGTCATGGAGTTCAGAAGACTATCGTCTTGGATCAGGATACTCAGTTTACCTCATGAGTCTGGAGGGGGTTACAACATGCTTTTGGAACCCAGCTACACCATAGAACTGCTTTGCAACCCTAGACTGATGGGCAGACAGAGCAGACTATCTAGACATTGGAGGACATGCTGCGAGCATGTGGTTGGGATTTTGGAGGATCATGGGTGAGACACTTTCCTTTAGTAGAGTTTGCCTACAAAAACAGTTTCCACTCTACTATTCGCATGACATCCTTTGAGGATCTGTATGGAAGACCATTTCATTCACCCATTTTCTGAGAAGAGGTTTGTGAGACCGGTGCTCTTGGCCCAGAGGTAGTATAGAGCACCACAGAGAATGTCCAGCTTGTACGTGAGAGGATGAAAGTGGCTCAGGACCCAAAGAAGTCTTATGCTGATCGTCGTAGGAGGCCCCTTGAGTTAGAGGTGGGAGATCATGTATTCTTAAAGGTTTCCCCTCGATGGGGGTAGAGGAGGTTTGGGAAGGGGAGTAAGCTCTCCCCTAGGTACATCGGAACTTTCAAGGTGCTGAGGCGAGTCGGAGTGGTGGCATATCAGCTGGTCCTGCCACCTCAGTTGGAGAAGATTCATGACGTCTTCCACGTCTCCGAGCTTCGTCGGTACTTACACGACGACTCTCATGTTATCAACTGGGGAGAGTTAGATATGGGAAACTACGCGACCTTCGAGGAATGTCCAGTCAGAATCATGGATAGTAAAGAGAAGGTGCTCCGAGGATGAACCATCCCCTTGTTTCGTGTGTTGTGGAGGCATGGCGGCCTCAAGGATTGAACTTGGGAGTGGGAGTCTCAGATGCACACTCAGTACCCAGAGTTTTTTTGACTTGTGTATTTCCTTGTTCTTCTGAGCTTGTATTGATGTTATACTCTGTACCTTTGATATATGGAATTCTTGTCTTGCCGATTGTGAGATGTTTGTTTCCTTGTTCTCTGGAAATGTGTAACATGTCCGGATGAGTGAGGAAAGGTAAAAACCTGATCCTTAATTGAGATGCATTAATGCGGATGCGATTGAACCCATGTGGGCGAGTTAGTGCCACCTAAAGCAGATAATATCCCAACATAGGAGAAGGAATTTCCCCAAACCATGTGTTCGGGCAGTGTGTTTGTTGTACAGTGTTGGGGCCAGTGCAAGTTGAATAATCCTAATGTATGGAAGTAGGATGACCCAATTCTTAATCGAGATGCATTAATGAGGATGCGATTAAACTCATGATGGCGAGTCAGTGCCGCCTAAAGCGGATAATATCCCAAAATAGGAGAAGGAATTCCTAACACATATGATTAGGGTTGTTGGATGGGTTCTCGTTATAATGAGTGCCCTAAGAGGTATCTCATTGGGTTCCTCTGGGTTGGTTTTGAATTCTCGGGGACGAGAATGTTTTAAGAGGTATCTCATGTAATTGCATGGACCTCTCCGACCCATTCCATCATCGAAAAGAAGGTCATCAAGTGTTCTGGAGGGTAGAATTGACTTTTTCCACACTTTTTAGAATTGTGTAACTACATGACGTGTAGTGTGAGTCCATGCCATGTGCCACCTTTCCGGGCATACCCCATGTTGAAGCTGTGTCCCTGCCATGTGAAATAAATGAGTACACGCTGTGTAGACCATACTACACACTGTGTAGTGTCTCCCCGTGTATGCATTACCCTCAAACTGTGTGTTGACCGGTCAATGATTGTGTGCCGCATTGAAGGTCGTGTTGGAAGCCGTGTGGCTACTGTGTGAAATGGCTAAGTACACACTGTGTACTATAAAGTACATGCTGTGTACTTTAGTTTTTCTCAACTATAAAAGTAGGGGGTCTCTCCTCCTTCTAAAATCACTCCTCCCATCCTCTCTCCATCGAGCAGAGCTCTCCCAAGGGACTCCAAGCTCTTTCCTTCCATAACATCTTCGTCCGAGCTCCGATTTATGATCCATTAGCGGCCATGGGATTTTAATGACAAGGAGGAACTTCTGAGCCTGGATCTGTTGCTTTCCCTTTGACCTTTCCTTACCTGCTTCCACCTGAGGAGGTTTTTCCGTGTTTTTTCATGAAGCGACGGACACCGACGGACGTCTTCTAATGTTGATCCGGGGGAGCGTTGTGATCAGAACCTGTTGAGGTAGGGATCTTACCATTGTCTCTCTAAATTGTACATCAAGCGGGGTGGGTGTCCTCTTGTTTACGTGAAAAAAATTTGAACCAGTTTAATAAATATAATAATTGGATTATATAACGGGGATGGAAAGTTTGTGAAAGCAGTTACATTATTTTTATATCCTGTGATATTATGTTGTGAATGGAATAAATTTCTTCCAACTAAAAATCATGGTCGTTGGGGGCCTTTTCGTACACAATTAAATGTTTCCCTCTCCATATGGATTTTCTTATGGATGGAAACTGTGTTGAATGTGGAAATAGGTTAGTCATTTAATGTTGGTTGATTAAATACCTAGAACCCTTTTGTGATCACCCTGGTTGAACACAATTGAATAATAAACATGTGGGTGCTGGTTAGCGTTTATTTATGTGAAGGGGTGTGTTTTGTGGTTATTGTAAATCGGGTGAGCAGTGGGGCTGTGGTGGGCTTGGTTGTGTGTTGGTGTGATTGATGTGTTGGTGATGGGTAGTGGGGATGCAATAAATACTATCAATGGATGATGATGTACGAGTTTCGGTGTGTTTCTGGTTATGGTGGACGGCAGTGGTGATACAGGGATGGGTTTGAATTTGAACAAACTATGGGTTGTGAATAACAAATAAAAGTGGAATAGTTAATGAATGGTGGGGCATGGTAATGGAACCGGACTAATAATCAACGGGATTGGTTGGTTAATAAGAAGGGACTTGTTTGTGATTCTTGTGTTTTCCTAACATGATTTATGGATGGCATGGATATGTTTTACGAACAATTGATATGGTTGGTTGTGGATAATTACCTAGTAGTTAAGGATATTATAATCTAATTCTGTTAAAACATGAAATCCTAAATGGGGTTGGGGTTGTTTGTTGTATGTATGCTTAAAATAGCAGTGCTGAGGCATGTGCTTAGTTCTTTGTTTAGAAGACATATGTTGGGCTATGTGTTTGGTATATATATATATATATCTTTGTGTTTTGTCACACCCCACCCATGTTGAGAACATAGTGTCGAACACTTCCATTTCATGGGATAGGGTGTTTTCCCCTTAGTTACTAGAACCTTCCTGCTCATTCATCCATAGGATGTGATGGCTTGAGGCGACCTTACACCCAAGTCTATTCAGGTAGGTTTTGATTGGGGTGGTTTTATCTGAAGACTATTTATATAGGTTTACTATTTCCCAAGAATCTTCGGGATGAGGCCCAGGTGTGTGCAGGCGAGATACATGGTTTTGAGGCCTAGGAGTGTATGGATGGGATATGTGGTTGTGAGGCCCAAGTGTGTGTGGGTGGGAAGAGTGTGGTAGCATCAGGACGTTTTCCGTTAGGAATAGAAGCTAACTAGTGGGAAATGGTGTGGGGTACCCAATACTCTTGTTCTTATATACTACTACCTGTTGTTTTGTGTTTTCGTGACCATCGCTGGTGAGGTTGGGTGGATAGAATTCCATGATAGGTTTTGGTTTCTTCTATTGTTCTCACGGGACATTAGGATGTCTCCTAACTTGTGTACGAGAGATTTAGTTTTCCCTACTGAGGATACTTGTATGCTCACCCTGCGTTTACATTCATGTTTCTAGGAGGACTACTGGGGCCGTGTGAGACCATACTAGTCGGTACAGTTTGAGTTGTTGCTGTTTAATGTACTCTTTTTTCTTTTGGTATAGTACTTTTGGGCTTTCTTGCACTTGTAATTTGGTCAGAACTATTTAAACATGCATGTTGGATTGGTTTGGGTTTATTTACTTGTTCATTTTTCCTTTTGATGTTGACTCATCCTATTTCCTGATCTTAAATAAATAAGGGTAATTCCACCCATATTTTTAAAAACTCATACCCTTGGTTCTAGTCACCACCCCGGGGCCTATTAGAGGCGAGACTCGGGGGTAATTATCTCCTTTTCACCATTGCCAACTCCGGAGGGGCATCTTTGGTGGGAGGGGTTCATGACACTACTAGATTTAAATTCTACTGAATATGGACCCTGTTCATGATGTATTACATGTATCTCTCTTGATGATGTATATACAAGATCCCCCACATGTAATGAACTAATATGTGGTACTACAAGAATATGACCTCTCTAATGATGAGCAATCGGTAATTATTGTAGAATATATAGATAAGGTTCTACACAACAATACAACCCACCTTATCAATGTTTTGTAGAGGTAACAAATGTATAAATAAGCATCTTGGGAACCAGATGAGGATATGAAGGAGAAGTACCCCCACCTTTTTATGTAAATCAAAATTTTTTGGGAGAAATTTCAAAAGGTGGAATAATCTAATGACTCAATGTGTTATCAATAGAAATTCCATTATTATATTATTTTCACCTAAAATCAAATTATGAAACATAATCCCACATCATGGTAACAAATACCATGTAACTTCTATAGACTAGTTGTTAAATATAATTTTTTCACTTATGTGTTCTGAATTTCAAAAATCAGACATAAAAGGCTATTATGAGTAAGATAATTGGAGACTGTTTGGAAAAAATTGATGTTTGGGGAACAATTACATTGAATTATGAATATTAATACCAACATTATAAATGTTAATCATACCAATTATATTTTAAAAAACATTATCTTTCTTATATGTGAAAATATGATATATTTATATTATATTATAGGTAACTAATAATTTTAAAAAATATTAAAAAAGTGCTGGTATTTTTATAAGTCATAATAATTTTATGAATAATTTGAAAGGCAATATATTTTCATAATATGTATTAATAAATTAATATTTTTCTGTCTTATTATTTTAATATAATTTTATAAGACCTTGTGTGATTTTTCGTAACATTGTAAAATGAGTTATGAATATAAAATCAATATTTTTTCATCTAAATGATGATGATAATTAATCATTAAATTAATAAAATTTGAAAAATTATTTTCAGAAAATAGATTTCATTTTTGGATTCTACATGTCGAAAAATAGTTAGAGTGGATGTTTGGTATTTTTCTGAAATACATGATTATTTGGTCAATAGTAAAACATGATAATTTACAATAAATTATATATAGATATATTATAGATTCATGGATGATTATTTTATGATGTAAGATACATTGGTTCGAACTCACTTTCTCATGTTACATTATTTAGTGATTTAATCATCAGTATTTCATGTCTTGTGGAGAAATAATAAGTTTTTAGATTATAAAATTGAGAAAACCCCTCTCCCCTCCACTATAAATACCACCCCCAAAACCTCATATTCTCTCACCTCTCAAGATTCAATAATTTTAAAAATTATACAAAAATATCATCCCTAAACCCTCCCCCACATCCTGGTGCTCTAGGTCTCATCATAATTCCATGTCTAGGTGCGTTGAGAGGATATCAATAAGAGAATTCAAGATGTAAATCCTCTCTCTTTTATTATAACTTCCTTTCATTTTTTACTTATTATCTTATTCTATATTCACCTAAAATAATCCAAATGTAATGATAAACTATATTACCATACATATACTATAATTATATCATGTTTATGTATGATCCATCATTAAAATCATGTCTTTCCCTCGTTTATCTTAAAAATGAAATCATTGCATGTGAAGTGGATATTTACTGACATTATAAGCGATGACCATTTATT
This sequence comes from Viscum album, assembly GCA_963277665.1. NCBI lineage: Eukaryota > Viridiplantae > Streptophyta > Magnoliopsida > Santalales > Viscaceae > Viscum > Viscum album. The sequence goes on along the minus strand of OY728140.1, from coordinate 2,099,139,280 downwards.
TTCCATGAATGAATTCAGGGATGTTAATAAAAGAATTAAATTGTTCAAAATAGATTCAATAGTTTATTTTTAACCCCTTTTAATTTTTGGAACAAACTTATACAAATAGTACTAAATGACAAAACAAAATAGGTTTGTTGTGATTGAATAACCACAAAAATTAACAAAAAACAATCAGCACACATCATCATGATATATTTAAAAAATCAATATTTGATCACTTAAGCTTATGTGATATCATTAATAACATTTAATATAAATTTTTTATGTTTATCCATGTTTTACATGAACATTCATTCATTAATAAAGGTGAATCATTCATGAAATCTAAGAAAAAGAACGCTCATAAACAATGAATTTAAACAATATAACACATCCAAATACATATAAATAAAATAATAAAACCATAATGAATCAATAAAAAGTATAATAGGTTTTTTAAATATTAATTGATGAATCTAATTTGATTATATAGGATCCTAAACTGATGAAGGCATTCAGACACAAGGTAAGGGAAATTCTTGAACCTAACTCTCATTCTTCGGATTTTCCATCTTTCAACCCATTGATATGCCCTAAATTCATTTATTCATAATTATCAGACCTTTTTGGGATATAATTTTTTAACACAAGAGTTTATAACAATCCCAATGGTTTCCAAAAGTACACTTCTTTCAAAAAAACACACCCTTTTTACTTCTCGAATATTATTTATTCTTTACTCAAGGTTTATGGTTCTATGTCAAGAATATTATTCCATATTTATTTTGGGAAACTAATGTTTATGGATGTATGATTTATAAAATAAAAATCATTTTGTTATATGGGTTATTTTATGATCAATTTTGATATACATTCTATGTGGAATCCATGATAATGTAAATATTATGATGTGATTGGCATGGACATAATTATATAGCGCTATGTAAATATTATGATGTGATATTTGCGATCTGAATTATGTAGTGCTTCAATGAATTTTTGAATTTCATTTATCTCATCTGGAAATGTAATATATGAATTAAAATAATTCTAGATTTGTTCACAAAATTATGTAATAGTATACCACTAAGACATGATGTTTCATTTTTAGGCATTGCCACATACCATGGTGTTATTTAATGCCTCTTCTCAGGATTATGATGATGATGTTATGATTATTCTCACCCCATGAAAAAGTATTTTATGTTCTTATATATCCTCTTACAGGTCTTTTATCTCACACATTTGTTATGTATATCCTTAGGGGACTACTTTTAATATGTATAAGTCAAGAGACAACAAGAATCTAGAGAAGTATTAGTTAAATAAATTTTTTCTATTGTGAATGTTATGTAATGTCTTAGTTTAACGAATAAAATTAACAACTGGAAACTAGTTCTAATTTTTCATGTTGTTTATAATTAGAATAATGTAATTTTAATCTATTAAAAGATGGGTCACTATAGTTTATACTAGGGGAACATGGTTAGACCATGCTGTGATATATTTCTCATTCCTAGAAAGGGTTATCTAGTGCGCATGTAGAATTTATGCCTTCATCCATTTCAGGGAACATTATCTTCAATGCATCAGGATATAAAAACTAGATGGGTATTTAGAGATAATATTGTTTTGTATGAGGATTGATAGTAGGGTCAATTTTATTTTATTATTTTCCATGTGGGATTTTCCTAGGGGGAAATCTATTTTTCTTGTATGAATTTGGATCTATATTCTTCATTTAATTTGTTGTGGAATTGTGTTTTATTGACAATAAATGATATAAATATATTTTTGGAATATTTTATTAATTTTTCATTATTTTATCACTATGAATCAAGGTAATATTCTTATTATTACATGGATATCTTTGTTAGTATTAGACTAAAGACACATGTATATGGGGTCATGATAGAGGCCCAAAAGTGCACAATGTCGACACTCTTAAAAGGGTCCACCAGACTAGGGAGTGAAAATATGACACTATATTCTCCATCCTAAAATGATTCTTTTTTGTTTCATAAAAGTAAACTAATGAAGAGTTAAAAGAATCTCGCTATTGAATATAATAAAAATCCTAAAGGATAATTTCCCATGACTAATGGGTCCAAAGTGTGGATATAAGAAATGTTTTTTATTTTCACTAACATAAAAATAATTCTGTTTAATTTTGATCCAGGAAAATGGACACCTCTTAAGAAATCATTGATCTCACTAATAGTAATATGTCTTTTATCATTTATTTATTTGGGTATAATTATATTATAAATTTGTTTAAAAAAATGCACAACCTAACTGTAAAGACCTGGACCCAAACATCCACCCGAACATTGCTAAACTGGTCGGGTGTTACTACCTTTGGCGAACCTCCCCGAATATTCGAGGCTGTCGACTATAATAAATGGTCTTATAGGTATAGTTGGGAGGCTATACCCTCTCGAAGGGCACATGTAGATCACTTTTAACTACTACTAGACAACAAACATACTGATACAGCACACTGATCACTTGTAACAACTACTAAACAACAAACATGCATGCGGATCACTTGTAAATACTACTAAACATCAATCATGAATCCAAAGTATGTCATACATATACATATATATATAATGGGTTCCACTGGCTAACCAACTGTAGGTACATAACATGCATGGTGATACAAGAATGGAAACAGAACAAAATTACTCCTGCTAGGTAAGACCTCAAGGTTAATACAATCTCCATGCAATAGCTAATAGAGTCCAGCTCCTAAAGCTAGCATCTTTCCTACAAGTAAATCCATAAATTCTTCACGCATCTCGAAGGGCCCATGTAGGGTTTCAGACAAATATCAGTAGGATATCACCCAATAGTGCATACCTAATATAAGTGTTCAAGCAGGCATGAATTTATAAAGAAAATAGTAAACGACATGATGCACAAAAAAAAAACTCTACTAGGTCTCAGCATCCACCATTGAGTGTCACCTACTTCGGCCAATGCTAGAATCTCTGTCATGAATTCTGGAACCATGTGACCCCTAACACCACGTGTCCCAAGTAATGATGTCCCGAAAGCATGCCCAATAGTAGTAACATGAAGGAACAATGATCCATGTCCTCAATAAGTAACCGAAGAGACAACAATGTCTTCCCTCAAATAATGTATCTTCAGGGACATCGATGTGTACCCTCAAATAGAGTAACCAGAGGGACAATGATGTATTTCCTCAAAATACCGGTGAGACTATGCCCCTAACCCAATAGTGTAGAGGCCCAGAATTTCTAGGTAATTTTTTAAAATAGATGGGAATTTTACGAGTCCGTTAAAATTTACGGTGTGTGATTCCTTGTCCTGGATGACCTAGAATGAATTTCTGAACTTTTGTTCGGGTATGTTCAGTAAATTTGTGAGTGGTTTTTTCAATCTTTTTAACCGGTGCTCAGAATTGAAAACTGAGGGCACCATTGGGCTCGCAGCACCAATATTTCCTGAAGGAGACTTTCACCTCGATGGCAGTGGGTTGAGAGTGATAGATACTTTTTGGGTTTTTTGTGTAATAATAAAATAAAAATTAAAGTGTGTGACATTTTTATTTGTATTTACAACACCCATGTTGGTGTTGAGAGGTGGGGTCCACCAGCACTAAACCACCATGTGGAAGATGGAAGTGGAGACCACGAGACCTTAACCTCCCATTAGAGGTTATTGTGGTGGGGACCACCTGGGATTAAACCTCCTTGAAATCCCCCTTTAATTGGGAGAAACCCTAAACTCCCTAATAAAAGTGGGGGGAGCCTCTTCAACACCTCCACAATTTAATTGTACCAATGCACCACATTAATGGTGTCAACTCTCCCTTAATCAACTAATCATTTTTTAATATTATGCAAATGAATTAATAGTTATTATAGTCTTTTCTATTGGGCTTCCATTTCTTTTTAGGTGGGATTTGGGGAGAGAAGGAACCTGGGACAAAGCTCCCAACGAAGAACGCTCCACCGACAAATTACGCTGACAAGGAACGTCTTCGACTAAGAAGAACGACCTCGACATCAACTTCCTTCTTTGGAACTTCTTCTGACATAGGATGTGTTCATCTACAATGAATCAACATCTTCCTTTTCACACAAACATCAACCAACAACGAACAAGTAGGGGTTTAATGATGTTTGATTATCACTTCACAAGTACAAACCTTCTTTTCTTTTGTGGGTTGGGAAAAATATTTGCTGGGTTGTTTGATGTGCCTTGTTCTTGTGAACCTATTACTACCGCTATAATGCAGAGAGTGCGGGACAAACTAACCTGGTTAATAATTTCTATAACCCTTGTGGTGACTTGAGGTGTTCTTCAAACAGAGGAAAGTGATGAAGGTGACAAAGGTGAATATAGAGACGAAGGCAACGACGTTGCCACCTACGGCCTCCACGGCCCACACCTCCCCAGCACCACCCCAACCACTTGGTCGAACTGGCCACGTGCCACAGCCGGCAGAACCGGCCCCGTGTCGTGCCGCGCCCCAGTCGCATCCCACCCCGGCCCCTTGTCCAAGTCTCCCTTCTCATTCCATCTGTTGTACGAGTAACCCCAGCCTCTCCGGCAACCCGGTCGAACCGGCCCGTTCACGCCCCCTTTGGGCGAACCGGCCCCAGCCGCACCACCCTGGCCCTCAGGCTAAGCTGCCCCGGGCTGAGCCGCCCACGCAGTTCCCTACGGGCTGAGTTGCCCATGTGGTGCCCTCCGGGATGAACTGCCCTCGCGTCGACATGCGGCTGGTACACACCCTCATGGCCGGTCTGTAACTTCATTGCTCTCCGATACCCCTCATGGCCCGCTGGGCAGGGCCCAGCGGGCCTGGCCGAACCCAATGGGTCGGCCCACCGAACGGGCTGGGCCAGACCCAATGGGTCAGGCCTGGTCAACCCGAACCATGTCGACCTAGACGGGGTCGGGCCGGTTCGGTACGACTAGGTCGTACCAGACTCGTTCCCACTACGGCCCATATAATCTCTTTCTGCCATATCTTTGGCATCAGACATCTGTTTGACGTACCTTAAGTGGCGTTGGAAATCTTGAAGCATGAGGGTCCTGTTGAGTATACCCCACTATAGTTTGGGGTATAGTCGAGATACAGTCTTGTTGGATTGTTCATGAATCCAATCGCCCCCCCATGACTAAAATTCTAATAACTCACAGACCGGGTGTCTGATGGACGCGTCGTCTATTGCGTTGAGACCCCTATGACTTGGCGGACCTTTTAGATACTTCTTTGTAAAAAATTGTGGCATCTGGAGTATCAATCAGTAGCTCATGGAGAAAATCCTATCAGAGACGAGCGAGCATAGTTTGTAGACCTTGTAGTGGGATGAGACCTAACGACTGGTGACCATTTTAAATCTGAGTGACTCTACTAGCCTAGTGAGGAGAGACTTGGTGTTCTGGAAAACTCACATTGGGGGAACCTTGGTGTCACGGCAGACCCACGATACTCGATGAGAGGAGTACCTCAACATACTATGAGTGGGATCACGCTTGGTGATGTGGAAGACCCATGATGGGGAGCGCGCTTGGTGATGCGGCAGATCCACTGTACTCGATTGGAGGAGTACCTCAACAATACAAGGTTAGTAGGAAGCGCACTAGGTTTCACAGTAGGCCCAACATACTCAATAAGGGATGAGTTCTCCAGCAGCCGAGGTTTAGACAACGTGACTGTAAGAACCCGGACCTTCGTTTCCTATATGTTTTTCCTTTTTCTGGAGTTTTTAGAAAAAGTTGAGTTTCTGGAAATTTTTGAAGTACATGCCATGTACTTTATATGTACATGCCATGTACTTCGATGCTGAGCGAGGCTGTGTGCTGGCCATGTCCAGGCCACACACACAGTCACGCGGTGTGGTGTGGAGGCCACATAAAGCAGAGTACAAAAAGGACTAGTACATGCCATGTACTCCAAAAGTACATGTCGTGTACCTTCTATTTTTCATTAAACGGACTGGGGTCGTGTCTAAACACCACAACACACTTCATCTCCATCTTCTTTGACTGATGGCATCCTGTACAGCCGCGAATCTCCTCTGATCCCCCAAGCCTCAGTCCATTCTCCAAATCGACTGTCGTCAATTGCGTTGGAACTGAATTGGTAAGATATTCCTTCTTATGGAGAATCGTTTTCCAGTTGTTCCTCTTTTTCATGTTATCAGGGGTTGAATTTTTTTTTGTTTTCATAGATCTACGACGTTATAAGGAGATTCAAGCCTCATGGTTCTTGTACATCAATATCCTTGAATCAAGATAGGTGGTTTGTGCCTTTCCATTCAATGCCTTTTCATTTTATATGCAAATTCCACCAATACCCTTGAACGAGGTTTTGCATGTTTACTATTTTTTCCATGTTGTTTTCCTACCTTGCATGTATGCTTGTGTAGAGGTAATTTGGATGTCTATAAGGATAATTTCTATGTTTTGATATTTTTCCATTCCTTGTTCTATTTATGACCATTTGGTCTTGTTCGGCATTTGGCCATTGTACTTGTTTCCATGCCTAGTGACCATAGGATGGAGTGGTGTTCCCTGACGTGCTTTTCCTGTTGTAAACTGTTTATCCATGTAGCATTATAGGTTTAGTTTGGCTGTATAGCATTATTACGCACTGACTGGCACGGGGCTGTGAAAACATGGTGCTATAGAATATAAGGGGAGGGACCGAGTGAGCTACCTCAGAGAGTCTTGAACATTATAGAATAAAGGGGATAGACTGAGTGATCTTCCCAGAGATTCTTGGATATTATAGTCTATAGGACGATAAACTGAGTTAGCTTTCATAGAGAGTCTTGAGCTGTATATACTATATGGCGGTAGACCGAGTGAGTTTCCTCTGAGATTCCTTGTTTGTTAGATTTTACTTAATCCATTCCAGGATATAGGAGGAATTGACCAAGTGAGCTTCTTTAGAGAGTCTGTGATCGACCTACAGCTATAAAAGGAATTGACCAACTGAGGTTCCTCAAAGTGTGTCTAGACCTTGGGGCTATAAGGGGAATTGATTGCATGATCTTCCTTAATGAGTCTCTGACTACCTTAGACTATAAGTGTAATTGACTGAGAATGGTTTCTCATAGAGTATTATAATTTCTAATGACTAAACCATATGGGTTAGGATGAGTGTACTACCCAGAGGTTTGTTGTTACTTCTTGGTTAGTACCAGAGGGAATGGCCGTGAGTACTTCCTAGAGGGATTCCTATTTGTGGTTAGCTATTTGCTTCACCATTCCTTGTTAATTTATGGATTGTTTACTATTGTGTATCATCATGTTTACTACGTACTGTTTATTGTTTACTGTACTATTACCTTCCAAATACTCACTGACTGTTAGGCACATATCATCGGGTGGTTGCCTACAGGGATTTAGTCTCACACACTGTTTGGGTGATGCTTTTGGTCCTAAACAGATTATATTGCAACAGGTATAGACAAGGGGAATCACCCTTCAACATCAGGAACTTGATTTCATTATAGAAGGAGAGCGTGGGACCTAGGTGAGGCATCCGATGTTGAGGAGTTTCTTATCTGCTTTTCTTTAGTACTTTGGTTTAGTATTTTATTAATCATTGTGACCTATTTGGCTTCTTTCTTAGACATATGTATCATGAATCATTTCATATATATAGATATGTGTGTGTGTGTGTGCTCCAATTGTTTATTGTTTTAGTCTTTCGATGGTTACTGTTGTTCGATGTTTACTGCTTCCGCTATTGTATGTGTTGTTTAAAATGATGTATACTCTGTCAATGAGGGCATAGTTTCCCCACTAATACACCCAAGGCCCTCACTGCTATTTGGCAGCCTCTGGCATTTGGGAAAATGCACTTGAGGCCATGTGACCAACCGGGTATGGGGTGCCTCTGGGTGGCTTCCAGAACTAGGGCGTTACAAAGTGGTATTAGAGGAATTCTTTTCTCATGACTTACTATTTGGATCCTATATCCCTGGATAGGGCAGAATTGGTATTTGGTAATAAGTTATACCCGGGAGTAGGTAACCCATGTACATGGAAAAGCCAATCTACCTCTTTTATTGTAATTTCTTCATGTTTTGTAGTTTTTACAGTTTATTTGATTTCACCTTGAGTGATTCACATGCTTTGTACCATTACCATTGTTGTTCTTGCGGTTCTATTTCTGTCACAACCTGATGAGATGAGTGTATTCCATCTCATGGATCATATAATCACTTGCTAGAAATCACATTACATGCATTTTTTTAATGCCATCTAGGATCATTATTGATTTCTTGTTGTTGTCATAGACATTGTGTAGATTATGCATGATGTTTTGATAGATGATTTAATATAATCTCTACTGATTGATAGAGAATTTTTTTTATAGTAACTTCCTTAGATGGATGCCAAGATTTGGTTCTTGAGGTGTTATGGGCCCTCATGGACTGGTATTTGTTTGATCACTATTTGGTTTCCTTGTTATAACTTGTATAGGATGCGAACTTTGATTCGTGGGGAGTATAGTCCCTCACGGATCAGAATTTGGCACCTTAACTCTTTTTTATTATGTTTTCTGGGCATCAGAGCAGTTTTGGAGCTACTGCCTAGAAAAACCTAGAATACATGGCATATACTTTATTAATACAGGTCGTGTAATTTTTAAATCGTTTCACTGATTGTTTGGGAAGAAACACGGGGTTGTGAAAATTCTTGTGGAATATTCCATGTACGGGAAGTACACGCCGTGTTGTAGTGACCGTGTGCCTACCCATGTGACTAATGAAATAGATGGATGAAACTTTGACTTTACACACTGTGTCATTTTATCACACGATGTTCCATGTATCCTAACTACCCGGTAGTGTCACGAACAAAACAGGTCATGGAAAACCTTCACGTACATGATGAGTTCTCAGGGAGCACATCGTGTAAGAGTGAATTGTGTAGCCGGCCATGTAACTAAGAACACGGGTCATTGAAACCTTGTCTAGAACAGGTTGAGTTCTTCATGAACACGTCGTGTAGTCTATGATTAAGAGGACTGTGTGGATTAGCCATGTACGGATACTCGGGCAGGAAATAGATTTAAAGTACCCTCCATGTGTGGGTACAACATATTGTGTCAATGGGGTGTTACATGACCAGTTGTGGATGAAGTACATGCCCATGTGAATGGATTAAAGGAACACACTATGTAGTTTTTATACATGCCTTGTAGTCATGTTTTGTAAAACATGAATGTTCCCTTATCATGTTCCCCTCATGTACTATTGTGTTCTCAGTCTTTGATAATCCTGATCTAAGGTATGGTTTTTACCTTTCAGATCTATTCCACCGAGACGTCCTCAGAATGTACGTCAGCTACCAAATGATGATCAGACAACGGATATGGCCGATCAGGGACCTCCTACAGATCCTCCTATTGTGCCAACCTTTTCACCATCAGTTATAAAAAGTTGTAAGAACCAATGCGCTATTTAGGGATGAATTTCTGAGGATGATGCAGACCGTCCGTGGAGCATCGCCTCCAGCCCCATCGATGGCATAGTTGACATGGGTTTTTCAGCAGTAGCATCCTCCTACTTTATCGAGGGATAGAGGATCTCAGGTGGAAGAGTCGTGGCTAGAGGCCATTCTGATTAGTTTTTAGAATCTGGAGATACCTACAGAGAAGATGGTGAATCTCATGACCTATATGCTCCGAGACTCCACCCAGAGGTGGTGGGAGGTGATCTCAAAATCATGACTCCAGCAGATTATGACTTGGGATGAGTTTTGACACATCTTTTCGATTACTTATACCCAGAGACCTTGAGGGCCAATCGAGCACGGAAGTTTATGAGTTTGGAGTAGGGTACTCTTTCTATCATGGATTACTCATCTCACTTTACTGAATTTAACCGTTTCATGCCTATTTTCGGAGCCGACGGGCTGTTCCTTATGAAGAAGTTTGAGTATGATTCAGGGCACTAAATCCGATCGTAGGTGAACATTTTTAGGGTGACTTCTATATCCACTATTTTCAACCAAGTGCTGATTAATGAGCGCAATCTGAGGTGTTCTGGATCAATAATTTAGGGTGGGTCGACATCTATAGATATTGTTCCTAATACTGATAGTAGGAAGTATTTGCACAGAGCATTATTGAGGAGATCATAGTAAGCGGGATGCACCATATGGTATCCATGTGGTGTGATACCAGTGCGGGAGGAGTTGGCATACTAGGCCTCAGTGCCAGAGAGATCTGATGGAGTGATGATCTTATGGAAAGATGAGCCATCTTCATCATTTTTGTAAGATCTTCTCATCTACATCTGGTGGTAGGGGTTCATCTATGACCCAGTGTTCATGAGATGCATCGCTAGTTTCTCACCAGTCTGGGAACTGAAGTTCTTCCGGCTATGCGGGCCGAGGTGGAGGTCGCTACTGTGTAGGTCAGTCACTAGGATACCAGTGACAACAGATTGGATCATCTCAAAGTGGTCATACAGGGTCACAGGGCCGCGGTACATGCCTGAATTTCATAATGGAGTAGACCCATTATGAGCAGGATCCCGAACATTCTATAGTTCGAGGTACAATTTTTGTGTCCTTAGTTTTATCATCAGATATCTTCGATACTAGTTCTACACATTGATTTATGTATATTGTTGTGTTGGAAATCCTTGGGCTCTATATCTTTTCCATTACTGATACCATGACGCTAGACACACCGTTGGGGAATAGAGGGGTTAGGGTACGTCAGTATAGAGAGTTCCATCTTGAGGTTTCTGGGTGTCACTTATTATGGTACATATATGTCTTACATATGAGTAGCTATGTTCTCATCCTTGGGATGGACTAGTTCATTCCCTTTCAGGCATTCATCGACTGTTATCATCACATGATGAGTTTCATATCATTAGAGGGTGGATATTTTCTACATAATGGTGAGTGGGATGTCCAGATAAGTAGAGTAGGTCCATAGAAACTTGGGTTAAGAGGACTTATAGCCCAGATATCTAGTCTTTATCTGGATTACCATGGGACTTCACAGTTGAACTTTCCTCTAGTGGTAGGTCAATTCAGATATGTCTTTCTAGAGGACATTTCAAGTTTTCCATTAGATAATGAGGTGGAATTCTTGATTAATCTTATGTCAGTAGAGGCACCGGTGTCTATTCCTCCTTCTAGGATGGCTACACCAGAGTTTCAAGAGATCAAGAAGAAGTTGGAGAAATTGTAGGATAAGGGTTTCATCGGACCGAGTAATTATCCTTTGGGTTCGCCTATCCAATTTTCAATGAAGGAAGATGGTACCCTCAGGCTGTGTGTGGATTATGAGATGATAAACCAGTTGACTGTCTAGAACCGATATCCTTTGTCGAGGATTGATTATCTATTCGATCAGCTTCGAGGAGCCCGATTGTTCTCAAAGATTGACTTGAGGTCCGGTTATCATCTGTTGCACTTTAGACCATCTAATATACCTCTTACAGCTTTCTAGAGTAGGTATGCTCTATATGAGTATATGTTTATGTTGTTTGGTCTCACGAACGCGCCTGCAATATTAATGGAACTGATGATCCAAGTGTTCCATCGATACATGTATTCCTTTTTGGTGGATTTTTTGGATGATATCTTGGGGTACTCTAAAGCTCGACACGAACATTCCACACATCTTGAGATCATTCTGAGTACACTAATAGAAAATCATTTATATGATATGATCTCAAAATGCCACATTTAAATGTATCAAATTCACTTCTTGGGTCATGTTATCTCAGAGGCAGTAGTATCAATAGACCCAGAGAAAGTGAGGGTAGTTGTATCCTGTGAACAGCCAAAGAACGTCATTGAGGTGGGGAGTTTTCTAGTTCTAGCTTGATACTACAGACGCTTTATCCATAACTTTTCACACATAATAGCACCACAGATAGGTCTGGCTAAAAAGGGTGTGAAGTTCTCATGGTCAGATTCTTGTGAATCAGCCTTTCAGGAGCTAAACGGGTGGTTGAATTCCGCACCAATACTATTCTTTATAGAGATGAGAAAGAGCAATACTATTTATTATGATGCTTCAGGTATCGGGTTGGCAGTTGTGTTTAGGTAGGTAGATGGAGACATTGCGTACGGGTCTCAGCAGTTGAGGCCACATGTGAGGAAATACCTGATGCACAATCTAGAGTTGACATCTGTTGTTCATGCCTTATTCGATTGTATAAATCATATTTTGGGAGATAATTTTGTGGTCTTCACTAAACAGAAAAGTCTCAAATACATATTCACTTAGTGTGATCTGAATTTGAGACAGCACTGGTGGGTCGGGTATCTTCAGTCCTTCGACATTGAGCTTGCCTATACACCTGGAAAGGGAAATGCAGTGGCTTCCGCATTGGGAAGAATAACTCAGAAACATGCAGTTCAGCAGGCCATCCGTGATTGGATGTTTATGTCTATGTTATCTGATATGCATTTGGAGGTACACGACAGACAGGGGCATAACTTTCTGTCTTCTATAGCGGTTACCTCTACACTTCTTGATCATGTACGGATGATGCAGCTCTCAGAATCAGAAAGCCTAGTCATGTGGGAGAGTGTTTCATGAGGGTACACTCTTCCTAGATGGACAGGGGGCGAGGATGAGATCTTGTGTTTCTATGGATGCATATGGGTGCCAGCAGACATACGCGAGGAGCGGATGTGGGACTTTCATTCCTCAGTTTGGGCAGTTCATCCTGGAATCACCAAGATGGATCGTGATCTACAGTGACAGTTTTGGTGGCAAGGTATGAAGAGAGATGTTGCTAGTTTAGTCCTGAGGTGTTCCACTAGTCAACGGGTGAAAGCGGAGCATCAACGACCATGAAGTCTTATGCAGCAGTTACCCATTTTAGAGTGGAAGTGGAACGATGTCACGATGGACATCGTGACTGGTTTGTCATGGTCACCTTGAGGAAATGATGTTGTTTAGGTATTTATTGATAGGCTTATGAAGGTTTCTAAATTCCTGTCAATCAAGGAGTCCTTTAATGTTGATGAGTTGGGATGATTGTACATCCTAAAGATTGTATGTCTACATGGATTTCCACACTAAATTGGTTCAGATAGGGATTCACATTTTACATCTCGGTTCTGGAAGGGGTTCAAAAGGATTTGGGCACAGAGGTAATTTTGAGTACAACATACCATCCCAAGACAGATGGCCAGTCCGAGTGCACAATTCATGTGCTTGAGGATATTCTCGGAGCTTGCATTATGAATTTTGAAGGTTCTTGGGAGAAGCATATACCTCTTGTGGAGTTTTCCTACAACAATAGTTTTCAAGAAACTATTCTGATTGCACCTTATGAGGCCTTGTATGGTAGGCCATGTCAATCACCCTTGTGTTGGCAGGAGGTAGGAGAGGCGGCTTTGATGGGACCTCATCTTGTTAAAGAGACCTGAGAGCACATAGAGTTGATTCAGAAGGTGATGGCTACAAGACAATCTCGACAGAAGTCTTATTCTGATCAGCAGAGATGACTTCTGGAATTTGAGGTCATGGATTAGGCTTTCCTGCGTGTCGCACTGAGGTTAGGAAACAAGTGGATTCAGAGACAGGGTAATCCTTCACCTAGGTACGTCGGGCCTTTTGAGGTTTTGTAGAGAGTTGGGTTGGTTGCCTATCGGTTGTAGTTTCCTCAGTGGTACCAGACTATGCACGACATCTTCCACGTTTCTCAGCTCTGACATTAATTTTCAGACCCGTATCATGTCTTTCAACCTGAGGAGGTTGAGCTCGATGTGGATGAATCATTTGAGGAGCATCCTATATAGATTTTCGATCATAGTATGAAGTTTCTATGTGGCCAGTCTGTTTTTCTTTTACGGGTTCTATGACACCATAGATGAGTACATGATGAGACTTGGGAGAGTGAGGCTGATTTATGATCATAGTGGTCGGAGCTGTTCAAGGTTTCTTCTTCGACGCCTCACTAGGGAAATTCAGGGAAAAATTTCATTAAGGGGTGAATTTTGTAAGAACACTGATCTTTTTTTAGGTATGTTATTCCATTTTCTGGAGTTTTTAAGAAACGAGGAGTTTCGAGAAATTTTTGAAGTACACACCGTGTACTTCGATGTCGTGTGTGGTCGGGTGCCGGCCGTGTCCGGGCCACACACATGGTCGTGTGGGGTGATGTGGAGGCCGCTTAAAGCAGAGGATGGAAAAGCCTAGTACACTCCATGTACTCAAAAAGTACATGTCGTGTACTTTTTGTCTTTTCATTAAATGGACTGGGTTCGCGTCTAAACACTAGAACACGCTTATTCTCTAGCTTTTTTGACCGAGGGCATCCTGTACGGCTGAAAATCTCCTCTGAGCGCCCAATCCTCTGTCTGTTCTCCGAATTGACCACTGTCAATTGTGTTGGAATCACACTGGTAAGCTCTTCCTTATTCTAGAGCATCGTTTTCCAATTCCTCCTCGTTTTCAAGTTATCATCGGTGTAATATTTTGTGCGTTTTCATAGATGTACGAGGTTGTAAGGAGATTGAAGCCTTGTGGTTCAATTTCATTGATCTCATAGCATCATGGTAGGTGGTTTTTACTATTCCGTTCAAAGTCATTGAGTATTATGTGAAAATTCCACCAATAACCTTGAACGGGGTATTGTGTGTTTACTGTTTTTCCGCTATTATTTTTCGGCCTTTATTGTATGCTTGTGTAGAGTTATTTTGGATATGTATAAAGATAATTTCTATGTTTGGATATTATTCCATGACTTCTTTTGTTTATGACCTTTTGGTCTTGTTTAGCCTTTGGCCGTTGTACCTGTGTACATGCCTTGTGACCAAAGGATGGTGTGTTGTTCCCTGACATGCTTTTTCTGTTGTAGACTGGTTAGCCAAGTATCTTTGTAAGTTTACATTGGCCGTATAGAATTATTATACAATGACTGGAACAGGGCCGTGAGAACCTAGTGCTATAGACTATAAGGGGATAGAACGAGTGAGCTTCCTCAGAGAGTCTTGGAAATTATACACTATTGGGGGTAGAATAAGTGAGCTTCCTAGAGATTCATTGATAATATAGGATATAGGAGGATATAATGAGTGAGATTTCATAGAGAGTCTTGATCTGTATAGACTATACGGGAGTAGACAAAGTGAGCTTCCACGGAGAGTGATTTTTTTGTTTGATTTTCCATAAACCATTTCCTAGCTATGTGAGGAATTGACAGAGTAGGCTTCCTTAGAGAGTCTGTGATCGACCTAAGGCTATAAGAGTAATTGACTGAGTGAGATTCCTCAGAAAGTCTCTATAACTTGGGGATATAAATGGAATTGACGGCATGATCTTCCTCATAGATTCTTTGACTACCTTAGACTATAAGTGGAATTGACTGAGCATGCTTCCACAAAGAGTCTTATAATTTTAAATGTCCAAACCAGAGGGCTTATACTGAGTGTACTGCCCATAGGGTTGTTGGTAATTTTTGGTAAGGATAAGATGGGATGGTCTTGAGTACTTCCCTGAGGGATTCTTGTTTGTCGTTAGCTGTTTTCCCCACTATTGCTTATTAATCTGTGGATTTTTTACTTTTTGTGTATCATACGGTTTACTTGTTACTCTTTACTTCATAGTGTACTTTTACCTTCCATATACCTACTGGATATTAGGAAAAGATATCCAGGCAGTTTCCTACTTAGATTTAGTCTCACACCCTGTTTGGTTCATGCTTTTGGGCCCAAAAAGATTATATTCCAGCTGGTATAGACAAGGGAAAGCACCCTTCAACTTCAGGTACTTGTTTGAATTGGTGCCGGAGAGCGTGGGACCAAGCCGTGGCTTGAAATTCCGCGGAGTTTCATATATGTTTTTCTTTATTACGTTTTTTTAGTATTGTATTCAGAATTTTGATCTATTTGGATGCTTTCTTAGACATATGTATCATGCATCATTTCATATATATATATATATATATGTGTGTGTGTGTGTGTGTGTGTGTGCTCTAGTTTTTTATTGTTTTAGTCTTCCGCTAGTTAATGTTGTTGGATGTTTATTGCTTCCTCTGTTATATTGTTGTTTACATCCGTTGTGTACTTTGCCAATGAGGTCATTGTTTCCCAACTAACACATCCAAGGCCCTCACTCCTAGTCACCAGATTTAGGAATTATGGGAAATATGCTTGATGCCACATGACCAATTGGGTACCGGGGACCTTTGGGTGGCTTACGGAACCGGGGCATTACAGTGACTGGGGATTTTACATGATACCACCCCAAGAATAAACTCTTGGTTTGAGATGAGTGAATTTTTATTTGTTTTCCGCATGATTGAGATGGATCACATGATAACTTAGGAATTTTTATGGGCATATACTTATGTAGGTTTATCTGTTTATTTCATTCTTGGTGTTTATCCTTGATGGATTTTGTGAGACCTTGTGGATCCCGGGGTCCCTATTTAGTATCAATATACTGACCCCTGCACATTCTATGCCTTCACTTCGTTGTGTTGGATGTAAACAACAGACTGCGTTGACAGAGGCTGAGAGTACCAGCACTGGACGGTACCTGGTGGTGGACCATACGGCGCATCGGCACCCGGAGGAGACAGATGGACATGGACTAATGAGAAGGCTATATGTACCTACCATTCTGGTCGGAATCCCGAAGGATGATCCAGTTTCTGTTTTCTGTTTTCTTCAGTTGTACTTGTACCTTTACTGTTGTGATTGAATTCAAGCCCCTTTTACTTTCAGAACACTTTTGTTACTCAATTTTACATAGTGTTTCAAATCAAGTTGTGGGCTTTGTTGTGTTTATTTACAGGTTATAATGGAAATTTCTTCCCAGTTTTGGTGAATTATGCCTTTGGTGCTAGTCTCCAGCCCCTGGCCTATGGAAGGCAGGCATTGAGTAATCACTGCATGGGTCCCGGTGGTTGTGTCGTGAAAAATTGGTATGAGGGGATTCGTTTCTACCATAGAACATAGGACTAAAATGATTTCTTTGAATCAATATTGTTAAGTGTAGTAATTGTGGTTCTCAGATCAGGGAGTCTAGTATTAGTGTGGCAGATGATGTATCCATACACCCAGACCCTGACATCTAATTTCTGACTCAGTGCACGAGAACACTGATTGCGTGTGTGTTCTCAAAAGATTTCTCCTAGTCATCTCACCAGGTTGGCTCACCATATATAACTTTTAACCATATCGTACCTCTTTCTTTTCAAGATGCCTCCACGTAGACAGCCGGATAGAGTTCTGAGAGTTGTACACACAGATATCCCACTATGCGACGAGGCCTCGGTGCATGCCACTCTTCTAGTGGAGGCACTAGCAGTACCATTACCCATTGGGCCACCGATACTACAAGCACCAGCAGCAGATGGTGCACGTCACTGGAGCGCATTGCACGAGTTCTAGCAATAGAGGCCAGCCAGGTTCAGATGAGAGATGGACCCGCATGCTGTTGATGATTGGATGGAGTCCATGGTGAGATTTTTTTGAGTGGTAGGGACGCCATCCAATCTCATGGTGATTCTTGCTGCCATACGTCTTTAGTAAGTAGAGGGTAGATGGTGGAGCTTGATGCTCTAATTTCACGACGAGGTTATGCTTCTCTGGGTAGACTTAGAGAGCTTATTTCCGGTGGATATTCTTCCAGCGACTCTTCATGATGTGCACATACATGATATTTTTTATTTGCAGTAGGGGAGCATGACTGATGCTCAGTACTCAGCGAGGTACAAATACCTCTCATGTTACTCCACCGATATGGTTTGGGACCAATTCCTTAGGGCATGGACCTTTGACCAAGGACTCGGGCAGGAGATCAGGGCTTCGGTGATCTCGCTCAATGTCCCAACGTAGGTGGGGGTGTTACAGAGAGACCTCTTGGTGGAGAGTTTCCTTGTTGAGAAGACACCAGCCACGAGACTCACTACCAGTCATCATGTAGTAGAGTATTCTACATCTAGTAGCAGATAGATGTCGCAGAGGGTCAAGAAGACCATATGTATAGGTGGATGACCGTATGAATCAGATTCGGTAGAACAGGGAACCCAAAGTGGAGATAGACATGCTAGTAGTAGGCAGTGTTTCACAAGTGGTGGGCAGCGTCACATGGCTCGTGACTGTCCGACCCACCGTTCGGATGATCAGCATATTGTCGAAGGACCTCCCAGGCAGAGATAGAGATTCAATCAAGGCTGTCCCAAGGGAGAGGGGTATGTGATAGAGGAGATGGTCACACAGCTTGAGGTGGATGTCGATTCGATATGTTACTGCCACGACAACCAACAGGTCCACCCCAACCGTAGGGTTCATGAACTAGATCTTTTAGCCATACCTTGATTATTTTGTCTTAGTCTTCATTGAAGTCATTATGATCTACTCCACTACTGAGGATGAGAAAACCTATAATTTGTAGGTAGTACTGGGTATGCTCCGAGAGCACCAGTTTTTATTGTATGCTCTCGAAGTGCCAGTTCTGGATCCATGAGGTTCACTTTCTAGGACATGTCATCTCAGAGGCTACAATTGTAATCGTTCCAGCAATGATTGAGGAATTAATTTCTTGGGACACATCCAAGAGTGTAACAGAAGTACGGAGTTTCCTGGGTTTGGTTGGATATTACCGAAGGTTTGTTCCATACTTTTATAGAGTTACATCACCACTATCTTCATTAAAAATGAAGGGTCAACATTTCGTTTTGTTGGAGAGATGCCATCATCATTTTCAGGGGATGACGCAAAGGATGACTAGTGCCCCAATCTTGAGACTTCCAATGCAGGTAGAAGGGTAAGTAGTTTACTGCGACGCATCAGGGACCAGACTCGAATGTGTCCTGATGTAGGAGCGAGTGGTGGTCACATATGGTTCTCAATAGATAACACAGCATGAACAGAACTACGAAACCCATGACCTGGAGTTAACAGCATTGGTCTTCACCTTGAAGACAAGGTAGAACAATCTGATGGGTGAGAATTTTACCGTGTACTCTGATCACAAGAGTCTCAGGTATATCTTCTCCCAGAAGAACCTGAACCTGAGAGAAAGACATTGTCTTGAGTTCCTCCAGGACAGTGACTTTGAGATAGTCTATACTCATGGATAGCGGAACGTTGTGACAGATGCACTAAACATGAGATCTGGTATAAAGTTTCTAGGTGAGGCAACAAAGAAGATAGCCACTTGCAGATATCCTTCGTGGATATAGATGGATCCGATTTTCTTTATTCTATTAATGTCACTCCCCCATTTCCTCAGCGAGTCAGGGAGGCGCAGCGTGGGGATGCTGACTACGAGGTACAACGTGCTCAGATAACCACAAGACATGAAACTAATGGATTTCCTGATGGTGGGGATCATATCATCCCCTTTAGATGATGTACTATAGTACCAATCTCACTTCAGGAGGAAGTGTTGTGGGAGTTCCACACATCCTCTCCAGCAGTACATCCAAGAGTGGAAAAGATCTATTAGGGTCTCTAACAACAACACTGGTAGCCGGGAATGATGAAAGGAGTTGCAAAGTTTTCTCTTGATGCCTCATTTTTCAACAAGTGAAGGTGGATAATCATGTACCAACATGCTTGGTACAACACTTAGAGGTCTTGGAGTAGAAGTAGGATAAGACATCCATAGACTTTGTGACAGGAATTCGACGTACATTCAGGGGACCTGGCTCAATTAGGCTGATTGTCAACTAAATCACCATGTCGGCCCACTTTCTACCGACCAAGAGAGAAGGGTTCAGTAGAGATCTTAGGACGCCTCTATATGAAGGAGATTGTGTATATAGATGGATTATCTTTGACGATTGTCTCCAATCGTGACTCATGCTTTAATTATCGGCTATGGAAGGGGTTGCAGTAGGCTTTTGGGACACATCATCATTTGAGGACCGCCTTCTATCCTCATATAGATGGCCAGACTGAGCGGACCATTCAGACCCATGAGGACACGCTCTGTGCTTGTGTCCTTGACATCAGTTGCAGCTATGAGTATCACTTACCTTTGGTAGAGTTTTCATACAACAATAGATATCACTCCACCATAGTTATGGATCCTTCTGAGGCATTGTACGAGCGACCTTGCAAACCACTCTTCTGCTGGACTGACCCAGGTGAGTCAGCACAAGTGGGACCATATATAATTCGGTCTACCACAGAGAAGGTTCAGATCATCCAGGAGCAAATGAAGACTGCACAGAGCAGTCATAATTCATATACCGACAGGAGATGGAGACCTTTGGAGTATGAGGGTTGTGACCACGTCTTTCTACGGGTCTCACCTCGACAATGTTTACGGAGATTTGGCTGAGGTATAAATTCATCGTCGAGCTTCATCAGACCTTTTCAGGTCCACAGTAGAGTTGGCGAGGTGTAATAATATTTAGCTATTCCACCTCAGTTGCACCGGGTTCATGACGTCTTCTACATATCACAGCTAAAGAGATATGTGCATCACCCTTCTCATATCATCAACCATGGTGAGATGGACTTAGACAATGGGGTGACTTTTATGGAGGTTATATTAGATATTGAGGATCGACAGGAGTGGGTCCTTCATGGACAGTCGAAAACACTATTGAAAATAGAACCTATACCCACGGTTTCAAGAACCACCGGCTGCAGTGCCGTCGCAATAGGGCTATACCCATGGTTTTCATAGAACCATGTGTATAGATGAAGAAAAATTCACATTACCCAAGGTTTAACAAACCATAGGTATAGACATCTATACCCATGGTTTGAAAACTATGGGTAATGTGAATTAAATCTCCGCATATGTACCCACGGTTTGCAAACCGTGGGTATACTGATTTAAATCTCACCATATGTACCCACGGTTTGCAAACCATTGGTATATTGAATTAAACTCCCGAAATGTACCCATGGTTTGGAAAACCATGGGTATAGACTTGTTCCACAGGAAACAACTCCACCTCCCTACCGTTCCTCACCTACAGACATATCAATCCTTCCATTCAGATATATCAGAAATCAACAATTATATAAAAATACATACTCTGGTATATCAATCCCAACATGAAAATACAATGGAAATTAGATGACCTCATCAAAGCATCTTGACTAAAAAACAGAGGAAGACTCACATTCTTACCCTAACTATAGAATGGATGTATATTCCCATTCCCTACAATGATGTTTTTTAGAAGATCCTAGAAATGATGAAATCTAGGACATAAATTCCTAAACATATCCTAAAAACCTTCCAAAATGTGATCGCATCAGTGGAAATAGCTAGGAGTTAGGTCTAGTTCAGTTCAAGGGTATGGTATGCGATGATCTGATAATATTTCAAGTTTTGAGTCCTTCATTTCATCCACTTTTCATCCAACTTCAAACCATCCAATTTCATTTCATTCAATAAATGAAGTGGAACCAAATAGGGTATCAGATGATAATGATCTTGGAAAATTTTTTGACGATCCCTTGCATGGATTCATAGGGTTAAAAATGAGAATTGAACATGAGAATTCAACATCATATGAAAATCAACCCCCCCCCCACCATAAATATATTCCAAATGTTTGACCCCATTTGATGAAGGCATCCTTTATACAATTATCATATCACATATATAGAGAGTTTAAAATCATCAGTGAAACATACCACGTTGGAGTGTACAACACCAGGTGAAACAAAAACTACACTGAAACCAGACTCAGTAGGCAGCCGCTAGTGGAGGACACTTCTAAACATGATCTGCAATAAAATAGTGACACTATTTTGAATTTCATTGTAAAATAACATAATATTGTGCAGATTAAAAAAAAATTCCCATCCCATTAAAACAATTTTCCTACTTTGTCAAAATGTTTTGAGTGAATTTGAGGGTTTTTTAGGCCTTTATATCATTGGACACCCAAGCACCTTACTGTTTCATGTGCACCTGTGCAAGCTTGCTGCTGGAGTATCCAACTAAACTGGTGAACTTCCGTTCACCAGAAATAACATTCATATCTTCAGAGCCGACAAAGAAAACATGATGTATATATTGAAAGGAAGAGAAATATTTATCTCAAACACATAATTGTGGGGAAAAGAAAGAAATAATGAAATGAAACGTGGTCAAAATCAGCTAATAAATCATGTAGATGTTCTGAGTAATCAAGCAAAGCACTAAGACTGGACATGCTCATAATGTTTTTCACATTCAATTTAAGAATTAATATGTAAAAGACAATGAATTGTTCAGAAAAAAGAACTTACAATAGAATTCATGTTAAAAATTCGACTTGGAGAATCTCTAATAAGAGATGGCAAGAGAAAACTGTAAGTAATGCTGGAGCCAAGTGATTCACTTGCATATGTTGCTCGTATCCATCCTCTGGAAACATCTGTTGTTCTAATTATAATAAAATGTTTTGTCATGTTGAGTTATTTGTGTAAGATTCCTCAACCCTATCACAACCTGACCACTTTATGTCTAACCCAAACCTGTTTAACTCATGTCATGTCCAGATATCATGTCAAGTTAAAAATTGTCACCACCAATTGAGGCAAACAGAAAATATTTTAAAAAAATCTAATACAGAAATCAGATGCCCCCATCAAACAGTATTGGCCTCCTACAATGAACATTAAAGACCTATGATCAAAACACCTGAAGGAATAATAATTCATTTACCATTGGAATTCCCAAAGCATTAATATCCCCATCACCCATGTGAAACAGGGCTCCCATGTCAAACTAGGAAACAAGAAAACATTAAAACATTAAATCATAAATGAATGAATGTGTAGACATGAGTTGAATTCAAAGCTAATGTAAATAACCATCACTTATGGTTAACAATTATTAATGAAAATATTAACAACTTATTAATGCGCTTATGTTTGTTTATTTCTCAGACCAAGAGAACTAGATTAACCTAGGCAGAATCAATGGACTTGACGATAGGGATGTGCATGATTTTAGAACGATTTTGCAGCCAATTTATTCGACTCGTTTATGAATGAAAGTGGTGGACATCTCTGGTTAAACATCCTTTTAAATTGATATCTCACTTCTACGTTTATTAACTGTCTTTAAATATCATTTAAATTATTGTTTTAAAATTCTGTTTGAACTAATTTTTTCTTACAAATCACCAGGTTAACAATTATGTAATGTCACGCACTTGCAGATCACTCGTGTTCCTTGTGGGATAGACCTTGGACTCTCATTGTTCTACACCTTAGTAGTATAGTGAAGGATCAAGTATATTCATAAATTCTAAACTTGATAGTCAATTGAAAGTAAAGACATCGGTCGGCGAGTCAAGTAACTTCACCTGTTTCAATAATAGAAATACCATTTTATCCTTCAATAAATACCTGTACATCTCTTCCAGTTTCAAAATCATAGGTCTCATATGGGTACAGAAACATGTACATGCATATTAAGGCATTGTTCTAGAAGTTCCATAGAATCATCATGTGATTTATTTAGTGTTTTAACATATTCATTCTAGAGTGACTGGGATGAGACCCTTTTCATCTATCACCAGGCCTAGTGAACCAGGAGCTTCCAAGAAGAACCTGACCCATTTTCAAAGATAGTTCTCTAATTTAATTTTTTGATGGTTAAATACATGATCCTCCCCATCCCCCCTGCCCAGCCCCTCCCCATCCCTCCCCACTGCCCAGCCCTCACCCTCCACTCTGCCCAGCCCTCCCCCTACCCAACCCTCCCCCTCCACCCTGCCCAGCCCTCCACCTGCCCAGCCCTCCCCCTCCCCCCTTCCCATCCCCTCCCCCTCCCTCCCCCTGCCCATCTCTCCCCCCTTCCCAGCCCTCCCCCTGCCTAGTCCTCACCCACTCCCCTACCCAGTACTCCCCCTCCCCCCTCCCCAGCCCTCCACCTGCCCAGCCCTCCCCCTCCCCCCTGCCCAGCCCCTCCCCCGCCCTACACACTGCCCAACCCTCCCCCTTCCCAACCCTCCCCCTGCCCATCCCTCCCCCTCCCCCTACCCAGCCCTCCCCCTGCCTAGCCCTCCCTCTCCCCCTGCCTAGCCCTCCACCTACCCACCCCTCCCCCTCCTCCCCTACCTAGCCCCTCCCCCTCCCTCCACACTGCCCAGCCCTACCCCATGCACAGCCCTCCCCCTGCCCAGCCCCTCCCCCTCCCTCCCCGCTGCCTAGCCCTCCCCCTGAATCTACCTACATGAAATATGTAGATGCATGACATGTTTTACATGGATGTAGACCCAACCAGGTGAGGTACTACAACTGTTAGAAAACATCCTAAAATTTTGATAAGGTATGACAACTCATTGTATTACAGAACAGATTATAACAGAAAACAAATCTAAAATCGGGTGTCTAACTAAATATGTTCCCTTGAGGTATGTTTATTTAAGGTAATACAAATTACTCTAATACAAAACAAATTATAACACAAGAAATATCAGTCAAACTCATGAAGAATGTGATTATCACTGTATCATTTACTACTTGATTTGTAAACAATATAAACTTCCATACATCCTATCCTGTTGAAGAGTTAGTTTGGAAAAAATACCTTCATCAATCCTCATTGAGACATTAACGATAAACATATCTTCTGTTTCTTCTCCATTCTTGTAAATCGAAGGCATTTATTCTATCATCCCTTGCACATTCACCAATATTTCGGTTCATCGCTATGCTGGGATGAGAACAATCAAAGTATGTCTAGAAACTCTTAGACATGACCCACAAAAATCAATATACAGTGGAGTCAATAGTGAAAAAATATCACCTAAATTCATATGTTGGATGAAAGGGAGGTTAACTCCATGATTTAATGACAAATAACCTGCATTCATATAGTGTGTAAATGCAAATGAAAAATGATGCATGGTAGGGAGGTTAATTCCACAATTTTAGGAAAACATACCTGCTATAGAGATCTGGCACTTATCAGTGCAGGATTCCCTTGATCTCTTCATGTGCAGAGTGAGTCAGTTGCAATATATAAATAAAAACAATCAATATTCATCTTAAAAGATGAAGTGCGTAATAACGTATGAAAAAATTATAATGCGAAGGGAAATACTGAAAATTGTCTAGGAGATTATTTCAATGATATTAATGTCGGTTCCGGGCACAGCGGAAGCGCGTTGGTGGGTTTGCCCAACTTAATTTTTCGTTAAACAATGTTCAATCTGAGATCCGTCATGATATAAAATGCCGAATCTTCAGAATAGAACGAAGAACAAAAAGAAAAGATGAGTCCTGAAACCCTTGAGGAGGATCATCATACGTTGATTATAATTAATTTAATTAATGCATAAGAATTATCTCATTGGAATTCTTTCTTCGTTGATGTGTCCGGTCAAGATTCGGTGATCCGTCGTTGCGTCGTAGAATCCAAGTGTAGGATTTCTCTAGAGGTGATCCACATGTGTGTCATGTATCTCCGGACATCGCCGAAGAGATCTCCGGGTGCTAGCACGGAAGAACCTTCGCTTGCAATGTCCGCCTTCAACCGCCTTGATCCGGTGGAGGATCTTGCTCTCGTAACTTGAGGGCGTTCTTGGTGGAATGGGAATTCTCTCTTGGATTGAGAGTATTTCCAAATCCATTGTGCACAACAATGGCTCACAAAAAAATGTTGGGGTTGCGAGGATATTTATAATCAGGTTTGAGGTTAATAGAGTTATGACAATAAATAAACGCGTTACGCATTTTATTTATTTCATTAACTCTTATTGAAAACCCCCATGTCAAATTATTAATTCCTTGACATGCGCCCACGATGATTATAATAAATATCATTTAATAAAAAAATACTAAATCCTCAAAATCCCAATTGGAAAAACTACACGGCGTGTAATAATTAATACACGGTGTGTACTTGTTTTCCATAAAACTACACAGCATGTATATTTGATATACACGGCGTGTACTTTTATTTTCCATTTTTCTCCACCACATTTATTAGACCTTGAGTAATGAATATATATTTCTTAAATAAATGTAACTGAATTACTCACTAATAAATATATTATTTTATCCACAGTATATTCTCTCAAATAACTAGTTTCAAAATAAAAGTGATCAGACATCCTTAAATAATTATTAAACCACAGTCGGGAATAATATTTATTTAACTTGTTAAATTAATATTTAACTGAGATACATGGACACACTTAGTGTGTGACCCTTTAGGCCTCTTCCTTAGTGGCATTAGGATGAGCCTGCCTAAAGTCCAAGGTTAGCATCTAGCAACATTCCAAGGAACCCATAGAGAAAGAAGTTAACGACGCAATGACGTGTCAACTCCTACGAACGCTTACAGTGTAATATAATCCATTTGTCTCGATATCTCCAATCAAGCAGGTTGCATGCTAGTGCCATCAACCCATGTGCTTGATTATTCTTTCTTTGACTTCCCAGAATTGAACTTTCCCATACCTTACCATGGGCATGGAATTATTTAGGCAATATCAATTCTATCAAAGGGCCTGAGATATCTACTTCCGTTATGGAACGAAAGGGACAAATCCTTTCTCGCATTATCTATTAATGCGGTATTACTCGTGATGCACCCAACATATCCTACCTCACTGCGAACAGTGTGTCATCACAGTTTTCATCAATACATCTAAGTGCGCGAGTTGTAATACCCATTAATAATAATCTTAATGTTTAAGGATCAATACACGCGTCCATAGATAGGAACATCCAATGACACTATGAAATGTGGATTTCATACTGGCGGGTCTCATTCTCATAATATCCTCCTGGCTATTACCAAGGGCGCACACCATGAGAAGGTGCCTCAAAGTTTTATAAGTCCTCACCCCTAATGACCTGTATTATTTGTGTCCCTCAAATAATATCATCCGGCCATAGAACATACATTCAATAATAGTGTTATGGCACTTTCGGGTTCTCATCATAGCAGGGATCCGCTACGACCCTTTAATGCAACAGCTGTCCTTAGGACATTATCACATGACATGTCACGCAGAAGATCAATCAAGATGTGATAAGGCTTTTATTTAATGAATAAAGTACAAAGTAGTTGGTTCTAGACCACCAACTCCAACAGACTCCCACTTGGACTAGAGCCAACTGCTAACAACCTTTAACCCGCTAGCTCTCACATGATATTCATGCTTCTTCTGAGATAGGCCTTTAGTCATGGTGTCCGCCACGTTTTCTTCTGTGGACACTCTGATCACTGCAACATCACCCCTTTGATAGAAATCCCTCAAGAGGTGATACTTCCGGAGTATTTTCATTGTCCGTTGATGTGACCTTGCTTCATTTTCAAGAGCCGCCGCTGTAGTATTATCACAATACAATGTAATGGGATCTTTACTGCTAGGCACCACATCAATCTCTTGGACAATGTTCTGAATCCAAATGGCTTCTTTGGCTGCATCAGAAGCCGCTATACACTCGGACTGCGCTGTAGAATCAGCGACAACTGGCTGCTTTGAACTCTTCCAGCTCACAGCTCCTCCATTGAGACATAAAACATATCCAGATTGCGACTTCAGATCATTCTGAGCTGTTTGAAAACCAGCATCAGCATACCCTCTGATGACAAGCTCCTTGTCTTCTCCATACACCAGGAACATATCCTTAGTTCTTCTCAGATACTTAAGGATAGTCTTAACAGCAGTCCAATGTTTTCCTCCTGGATCTGCATGATATCTACCTACCATGCTCAGTTCATAGGAAACCTCAAGCCTGGTACATAACATGGCATACATGATGGATCCTATAGCCGAAGCGTATGGGATCTTGCTCATCCTATCTTTCTCCTGTAGTGTCTGGGGACACATTTTATTAGAAAGATGTAAGCCATGTGACACTGGAACCAATCCCCTCTTGGATTTTTCCATAATAAATCTCTTTAGTATCTTGTCAATGTATGTTCCCTAACTTAGTCCAAGCAGCCTCTTGGATCTATCACGAATGATCTTGATCCCTAGAATGTAGGCTGCTTCTCCTAAGTCCTTCATGGAGAAACACTTGTTCAACCAGTCCTTAACTGACTGTAAGGCTGGTACGTCGTTTCCAATAAGCAATATTTCATCAACATATACCACTAGGATGATGACTGCATTCCCATTAAACCACTTATAAACACATGGTTCACATTCGTTCTTAATGAAACCAAAATCTTTTATGGATTCATCAAATCGAATTTTCCATGACCAGGATGCTTGCTGTAATCCATAAATGGATTTCTACAACTTGCAAACCCGTTTGTCTTCACCTGGTGTCACAAGACCTTCTGGTTGTGTCATATAGACATCTTCCTGAAGGTTCCCGTTAAGGAATGCTGTTTTGACATCCATCTACCAAATCTCATAGTCATGGTAAGCTGCTATGGTAAGTATGATTCTTATGGATTTAAACATGGAAACTGACGAGAAGGTTTCATCATAGTCAATTCATTGACGCTGTCTGAATCCTTTGGCCACTAGCCTTGCTTTATAGGTGCTAACTTGACCATGCATGTCCATATTTCTTTTGAATACCCATTTGCATCCAACAGGCTTTACATCAACTGGTTCATCGACCAGAACCCAAACATGGTTCTGATACATGGAATCCATCTCAGAATTCATAGCTTCTAGCCATCTAGCA
The DNA here is from genome assembly GCA_963277665.1 of Viscum album. Classification (NCBI taxonomy): domain Eukaryota; kingdom Viridiplantae; phylum Streptophyta; class Magnoliopsida; order Santalales; family Viscaceae; genus Viscum; species Viscum album. The sequence continues at coordinate 2,099,110,732 of OY728140.1, read as the reverse complement.
GGTTCTGATATTTCTACTGCTTCCTTGTAAGGGAGAGGTTCATCACTGTCCAACAATAATGATTCACCATCCTCGGTGACTAGGAAACCAAATCTCTCTGGTTCCCTTACCTCTCTTGAGATCCTACGCAGTACTTGTGTTTTTGGAACCTCTTCCACGGGGACCTATGGAACTTGTTCCTGTACCAAATCATGTGTATCTTGAGCATCAACTTCATCGAAGTCAATCTTGCTCCCACTATCCTTCTTGAGGATGTGCTCCCTCTCAAGAAAGACGTCTTGTCTGGCGACAATCACTTTCTTGTCTTGGGGGTTATATAGGTAATATCCTTTTGTTTCCTTGGGATATCCTATAAAGATACACTTCGTGCCCCGGGGAGCTAGTTTGTTGCCTGAGAAGGCCTTAACAAACGCCTCGCATCCCCATAAACGTGTGTGTGACAAAGTGGGTTTCCTTCCATTCCATAACTCAGATGGAATTCCATTTTCCGCCTTAGTTGGTACTCGGTTTAATGTGTATGCTGCAGTTTGTAATGCATATCCCCAAAAGGATAATGGAAGATCTGCATGACTCATCATCGACCTCACCATGTCCAACAAGGTTTGGTTCCTCCATTCACTAACACCATTCCACTGTGGTGTATATGGAGGAGTGAGCTGAGATAGAATCCCAGACTCCCGTAGAAGATCGATGAACTCTTGGTTTAGATATTCTCCACCTCGATCCGATCGAAGCTTCTTTATCTTCTTACCAAGTTTATTCTCTACTTCATTCTTGAATTCCTTAAATTTCTCTAAGGACTCTGACTTATACCTCATTAAGTAGACATAGCCATATCTACTCAAATCATCAGTAAAAGTAATAATGTAAGAATATCCACCTGTAGCTTCTACTGGAAATGGTCCACACACTTCTGTGTGTAACAATCCTAGAAGCTCTGTGAACCTTTCACCTTATCCACCAAAGGGCGGCTTGTTCATTTTTCCTTGTAAACAAGCATGACATCTATCAAGTGGTTTTAGCTCAGTAGAGTCTAAATAGCCGTCTTGGCAGAGCTTTGTCAAGAGCTTCTCGTTCACATGACCAAGGCGGTGATGCCATAACTGGGTGATGTATGAGTCATGTGAGTTTGTTTCGTTATCAATTTCCAACACTTGGTTTTCATAATTTAATACATACAAACCATTATTCAAATGTTCCATACCATAACATATGTTGTTCTTATAAAAGAGACAACCCTTATTTCAAAACTTGAAAATAAATCCATCCATATCCGAACAAGATACAGAAATTATGTTCTTGGTAACACTTGGAACAAAATAACAGTTTTGTAAAACCAAAATCAAGCGAGTTGGAAATGAGAGGTGATAGTCACCAATAGCCAATGCAGCCAGCCTTGCGCCATTGGCAGCTCAAAGATCCACCTCTCCTCTGGCGATCTTTGTAAATCTACTTGGTTCCTGCATTTGAATATAGATGTGATCCCCACAAGCAGTATCTAATACCCAATGTGTAGAAATATAAAGATTGCACTCGATAACGAACGCACCTTTAGCGTCCCCACGCTTCTGGGTGCAGTTCCTCTTTCAGTGGCCCTGCTTGCCACATGCAAAACACACTGCTTCCCGTTCCTTTCCCTGCCTCTGGATCTTCCCCTTCTTGGAGGGACGGTGCTCGGGGGCTTCAGACCGTTTATAAGTCTTTGGCCACTTTGCCTTGTCCTGCCTTTTCTTGTTCACCATAAGGACCGCGGGTTTGTCACGCCCCATGTCCTTATCTACCTGGCGAATCAAGGTCAGAAGCTCTGATAGACTCTTCTCATTGTCGCTCATGTTATAGTTGACAATGAAGCTAGAGAAGGTCTTGGGAAATGATGATAGGATGAGATCTGTACGCAACTCATCTGGGAATTTAATCCCTAAGATGTCCAAGCGTTCAATGTAGCCAATAAGCTTGACCACATGAGGCCCAGCTAGCACAGACTCTCCACGCTTCGTGGTAAACAAAGAATTGGAGATCTCATACCTCTCTTGTCTCTCCTTCTCTTGGTATAGATCTTTAAGGTGAGCCATCATGTTATACGAATCCATGTCTTCATATTGCTTTAAGAGCTCATTAGACATGGATGATAGCATGAAACACTGGACATCTGTGGCATCATCCATGTGTTTCATGTAGAGAGATAATTCCTCATCACTATCCTCTTTCCCAGGAGTAACTGGAATAGGCTCTTCCAGCACATATAATTTCCATTCGTGGCGAAGGATGACGCGTAAACGCCTCTGCCACTCTTGGAAATTGGTGCCGGTGAGAAGGTTTTCTTTTTCTATTATGGTGTGCAATGATATGTTTGAAGTCATTTTCTTGCCGTTTTTACAATTTAAGATGAGCAAAGGTTTAGTAATTTATTATAAAAATTGAGACAAATAAATTAATTAATACTTATTAGTCTCCCACTATTTTATCGAAATCCAATAGCCCTCACCATTGACTTCAGAATATTCTATTTCATGAATATTCTAGTGGCAAGGATCCATATTGCCATTCGCATTACCCCCACAATGGTTGGTCAAGAATCTTGAAGGGTTTTAGGTAGGCATTCCAAATTCCAACTGCATTAACTCGCAGTTTCTTGATCCGCTGAGTGGACTCCCCAATCCTGAAATCCTTTTTGGATTTCCTCAACCTTTGCCTCTTGGTCACACCAAGTCCTGCTGTGGTAGTCAACCCTTGATGCGAACCAAGTCAAGTCAACCCAAAACCTTGAATTAGAAATCCCTGACAATTGAGAGCACCCCAACTAGGGTTGGTCAAGAACATTGAACTATGGTTCGATTCTAACCAAGATTATGGAAGGCTATACCGACCTAATATTTATTTTGAGGTATTTTATCCTTATACGTAAATTTCCGTTTTATTATCTTTGATTACATGCTTGTTAATATTAAGTGGGATATACTTAAGTGATTAACCATGTCTAAGATAATATTTACGTATAAGCTAATTTTATTTTAGTTTCATCTTGAATTCTCGTTTAATTCATTAATTGTGTGATCGTGACAACACACCCAAAATAAATAAACCATGCAACTGAGAGAAATAAAATAAATGGTATGATAATGAGCTTTTCTATTGGTTAGTTTATCTAGCGGTTGATAAACCAACCCAAGACCTAGGGGAGAAACACCTTGAACCTTTCGGGTTCGTGTTTACAGCTTTCCACCTGACCACCTTTGTATCTCCTTGGATTGGTTTCATCTTGGCTCCTGACTTGAGCTGACTCCACTAGCATGGGAGCTCCATCAATTACATATGCATTTATCTCACACACAGGTGAGCGGAAAAAGGGTTTTTTACATAAAAGAATCCTTGGGCGCGCAAGCCCTACATATTAATGAGGAGATGGATCACAAGCCAACAAATTTAATTTAAATAAATAAATTAAAAGAAAACATTCACATAAAAAGGTCTCGGTCTTGCTCATGATCATCCATACATGCAACGATATTTACGCATAAAAAAAACTAGCATTCAATTCTTTAATCGTTCTTGTTTAAGATAAATCACCCTCAAATCAATTAATTATCTTTAATTAATCAATCCTTTTATCTTAAATACCTTTTCTGAATTTCCTTGAGATTCACATCCATCATATTTTTAAACAAATAAATTTATTTAAAATTATCCTTGTACACAACTTGTACCTTGGAGGAAACCCAACGAATTCCCATTTATTACGCAGATGTGAAATTAAACACATATATATAAAACACCTATCACGTGTTGTGCCTCAGCTTTACACCTGCACTTTGGTACACGTCTCAATGGTTTGTATAATATAATAATAAATTTTAATAAATATGTATAATTTGGGTGAGTACATGGCGTGTAGTTCCGACTACACGTCGTGTACTTTTTCTTCACCATCCATTCGAAGTACACGCCCAGGGATAGGGCGTGTTAATGTACTTCGTAAATTTTCGGAGTACACGACGTGTACAGTGGGACACGCGCCGTGTAGTTTTCGTGTTACACGGTTTCTACCCAAACATGCTATGTACGGAGTACACGACCCAACCCTAACCCGAAGGGACTACACGCTGTGTTCATTGGACCACACGACAAGTATTCCAGAAACCGTGTGCCACCTATTTCTAGTCAACACACGGTGTCTTAAATTCTTAGAATGAATCCAATACAATGCCTGATTTGGCAGATCAGTCAATGCATTGATCCTAGACAACACGATGTGTACTTCTGAATACACGCCGTGTATTCTGGTGTTATATGTCCAGAAACATTTGGCTCCTCCGGATGAGTTCCTATATTTTATTTTAATCAAAATTAAAAGAAAAATCTGTTTCTATGAGGTGAACGAGAAACGAGAGAGGGGGAACAGATCTCGATATTCAGATTTCCAGAACGATTAAACATGAATTGAAATAACTAAATTATTAAATACGTAAATCACCAACAAAAAACAAAATAATTATAACCAACGATATGACCCCCTCTGATACCACTTCTAGGTTCCGGGCGCAGCGGAAGCGCGTTGGTGGGTTTTCCCAACTTAATTTTTCGTTAAACAATGATCAATGTGAGATCCGCCACGATATAAAATGCCAAATCTTCGGAATAGAACGAAGAACGAAAAGAAAAGATTAGTCCCGGAACCCTTGTGGAGGATCATCATACGTTGATTATAATTAATTTAATTAATGCATAAGAATTACCTCGTTGGAATTCTTTCTTCGTTGATGTGTCCGGTCACGATTCGGTGATCCGTCGTTGCGACGTAGAATCCAAGTGTAGGATTCCTCTAGCGGTGATCCACACGTGTGTCACGAATCTCTAGACGTCACCGAAGAGATCTCCGGGTGCTAGCGCGGAAGAACCTACGCTTGCGATGTCCGCCTTCGACCGCCTTGATCCGGTGGAGGATCTTGCTCTCGTAACATGAGGGAGTTCGTGGTGGAAAGGGAATTCTCTCTTGGCTTGAGAGTATTTCCAAATCCGTTGTGCACAACAATGGCTCACAAAAAAATGTTGGGGTTGCGAGGATATTTATAATCAGGGTTGAGGTTAATAGAGTTATGACAATAAATAAACGCGTTACGCATTTTATTTATTTCATTAACTCTTATTGAAAACCCCCATGTCGAATTATTAATTCCTTGACATGCGACCACGCTGATTATAATAAATATCATTTAATAAAACAATGTTAAATCCTCAAAATCCCAATTGGAAAAACTACACGGCATGTAATAATTAATACACGGCGTGTACTTTTTTCCATAAAACTACACAACGTGTATATTTAATATACATGGCGTGTACATTTATTTTCCATTTTTCTCCACCACATTTATTAGACCTTGAGTAATGACTATTTATTTCTTAAATAAATGTAACTGCATTACTCGCTAATAAATATATTATTTTATCCACAGTATATTCTCTCGAATAACTAGTGTCAAAATAAATGTGATCAGACATCCTTAAATAATTATTAAACCACATTCGGGAATAATATTTATTTAACTTGTTAAATTAATATTTAACTGAGATACATGGACACACTTAGTGTGTGACCCTCTAGGCCTCTTTCTCAGTGGCATTAGGCTGAGCCTGCCTAAAGTCCAAGGTTAGCGTCTAGCTACATGCCAAGGCACCCATAGAGAAAGAAGTTAATTCATCAATGACGTGTCACCTTCTACGAATTCTTACCTTGTAATATAATCCCTTTGCCTTGATATCTCCAATCAAGCAGGTTGCATGCTAGTGCCATCAACCCATGTGCTTGATTATTCTTTCTTTGACGTCCCAGAATTGAACTTGCCCATTCCTTACCATGGCCATGGATTTATTTAGGCTATATCAATTCCATCAATGGGCCTGATATATCTACATCCGTTATGGAACGGAAGGGAAAAATCCTTTCTCGCATTATCTATTAATGCTGTATTACTCATGATGCACCCAACGTATCCTACCTCGCTGCGAACAGTGTGTCGTCACAGTTTTCGTCAATACATCTAAGTGCGCTAGTTGAAATACCCATTAATAATAATCTTAAAGTATAAGGATCAATTCACACGTCCTTAGATAGGAACATCTAATGACACTATGAAATGTGGATTTCCTACTAGCGGGTCTCGTTCTCATAATATCCTCCTGGATATTACCAAGGGCGCACACCATGAGAAGGTGCCACAAAGTTTTATGAGTCCTCACCCCTAATGACCCGTATTATTTGTGTCCCTCAAATAATATCATCTGGCCATAGAACATACATTCAAGAACAGTGTTATGGCACTTTCGGGTTCTCATCATAGCAGGGATCCACTACGACCCTTTAATGCAACAGCTTCCCTTAGGACATTATCACATGACATGTCACGCAGAAGAATAATCAAGATGAGATAAGGCTTTTATTTATTGAATAAAGTACAAAGTAGTTTGTTCTAGACCACCAACTCCAACAATTACGAGAACATACCTATTGCGGGGTGAGCAACACATCAGTCAAGATTCGATTGAAGTGGCTGCTCTCGGCAGTTTTGTTAACATCCACCTCACCCGTGCACTTGCTTTGTGTTTCCAGAGCACCCTTCAAGAACAATTTCAGCTTCCAGAATGTTGATTCACTCTGCATCCCACATACCAATTATGGTCGGAAACAGAGAGGAAACAGAGCTTTTTTGCTGCAATGAATAGTCAGAAATGTCAGGTTTAATGATAGCAACCAGAAGTGTTTACCTTCAACTGGAAGACAGTGCCCCGTTGATGATTGTTCAGAAGGCGCTGAAGAAAGGTGATGTCCTGGGAGAGGTTGATCCTCTAATGCGCCATGGTAATCAACTAAATCAGCTAAAAAATCATTTCTGGGAGCACTTGAAGTCCTAATGCATCGTATTATGAAAATATGAGTCTGGGGTTAAATTGGATATTTGAGGATGTAGTTGAGTAAAAATAAAACTTGTCATGATGTAAAAAAGGGTGTGGTAAAACCATACCTTTAGAGACGGTGTATAAGTTGACATCGTGTCCAGCTCCTCCCCCAACCCCCCCCCCCCACCTTCCCCCCTCCTTCCCCACTGTACAACCCCTCCCCCTCCCTCCCCACTGCCCAGACCCCCCTGCCCAGCCCCTCCCCACTGCCCAACCCCCTGCCCAACCCCTCCCCCTCCCTCCCCACTGCCCAGCCCCCCTGGCCAGCCCCTCCCCACTGCCCAACCCCTCCCCCTCCCTCCCCACTTCCCAGCCCCTCCCCCTCCCCACCTGCACAGCCCCTCCCCCTCCCTCCCCACTGCCCGACCCCCCCTTCCCAGCCCCTCCCCACTGCCTAGCCCCCCTGTCCAACCCCTCCCCCTCCCTCCCCACTGCACAAGCCCTCCCTATACCCACCTGCCCAGCCCCTAACCCTCCCTCCCCACTACCCAAACCACCTTCCCAGCCCCTCCCAACCTACCCAGCCCCTCCCCCTCCCTCCCCACTCCCCAGCCCCCCTGCCCAGCCCCTCCCCACTTGACCAGCCCCTCCCCCTCCCTCCCCAATGCCAATCCCCCTCCCTCCCCACTACCCAGCCCCTCCCCACTGCCCAGCCCCCCTACCCAGCCCCTCCCCCTGCCCGGCCCCTCCCCCTCCCTCCCCACTGCCCAGCCCCTCCCCCTCCCCACCTACCCACCCCTCCCCCTCACTCCCCACTAAACAGGCTTTTTCTTTTGGGTTTAGAGTCTTCCTAAAACACACAAAACCACATTAAAAAATTAGATAAAGGAATGATGAAAACCACAAATAGAATAAGAAACATCTAAATTAGTTATTTAGCTCCAAATATTAATATAAATGTCAGATCACATACCAATAAGTGAATTTATGTTTATAGAAAAAGATCATAATCAACTAAACCTTCTCAACGCCTTCAATAGATGAGATCTTCTGCTTCAAAGTGGAGGAAATGTTCATACTCGCCTGATTAACATCTTCTGCATGTCGAGTATATGAAAAATAGATTACGTGAATGCATCCCCCTCCCCTCCCAGCCCTCCACTACACCCCCTTCCATCCTTCCCCTCCCAGCCCCCCAACCCTCCACTACATCCCCCCATCCGAAGACTCCCTTCCACTACTAAGGCCATGATTAGATGGCGAGATAATAATTAACACACCAAACCATAAAAACAAAAATGTCATGTGAATATTACCTAAATAAATTGTCAAATAACTCCCCCGATGAAAACATAATCCAAAATGAATTTCATTGCATAAATAAATTCACATACAAGCAATACACGAATAAAAAAAAATAAACTCCAACACAAGTCTCTCTACTAAGTGAAAAATGGAGGGGATTAATATCCCCCATCACCATCATCATCATCCCCATGTCTAGCATCATCATCATCAGCAGCAACATCGTCAGCATCATCATCACTAGCAGCAACATCATCATCATCATCATCATCAGCAATCTCATCACCAACAACAGCATCAACAACATTCTCACCAGCTCTATCTCCACCACCATCATCGCCACTAGGACCCTTATGGAAATCACCCGATGTAGTATGTAAAGAGTGAATTGATTCCATACATGAATCCAAAGTGGCAGCAACCTCTAGTGGTAGTGACTGACTCAACATTGACATAACTTTCATGAAATGTTCATTCATTAGCTTACTTTTTTCACGCTCCTCTATTACTATTTTCTTTGTCACAGCAAATTCAGCATGCATTCTTTCCAACTCAGAGGCCTTAGAGGCCTTAGAGGAGTCTGATGATGACCAATACCTAGAGGGGAAAATGTTTTTCCCTGGTCTACAATGGACTCTTCCTGGATGCTCCACACCTAACAATAGACTCAAATGATCATTTGGCCCTAAGTTGTCAGCTTTCTCATCCATGGCCTCCAAGGCAGACTGTTGAAATTATACACATATTAAATTATGAATTTCATATAAATGTTTGAAATATATATAAAAAACATACAATTTTTTCTTGTGTTTGTGAATTAACTACAGTTCCATCATTTCATTTCCTACTAAAGCAGAATAATTTGGCACGAGGTACAGGACCTTCAATGTCCCATTCAGCTTGTTGCATGTGAGAAGTGCACAAATTTTGATTACAACCATATATGATAAATGAAAAAAATTAGATTGAACGTACCAGCCGCTTCTCATTATCGGGCATTGTAGTGCGCCCCAATGTGTGTAGATATATCATTTTATCTTTGTTTTTTTTCTTCGCTGACACTTCCTAAGAAACAAAAAAACAATACATGTAATAAGGATTAAATTTTATATAAAAATCATTAAATATAAGTAGTACCTTATATTGTTCAGTCTTCCAATTTGCGATCGTTTTTTGATATTGACTTTTTGGACAGTCAGGGTTTGTGGGTACACCCTCTAACTCAGTACCCACTCTGCTCCTCCAACCAATATGTAACTCATACTTGTATGACCTCCAATATATCCAAGATCACTCAACCTAGCAACTTTGGCAGCTTCACTGTTAGTAAAGTTAAATCTACTCTGCAACGAAAATATTAATTCATATAAATACATTACTAATATAAATATAAATTTATAAATTTTTCGTACCCATATCTGCGCCCATGCCCTATCCTTGATGTCAGCACTGATATGTCTCCATGAGACCGGTTACACCAGAACGATATCATGATATTTGGCTAATTTAGCCATGAAACTTCTACAAACCTTAGCATTTATACCTACCATTTGAGTTTGAAGATTTTAATCCACCATAATCAGAGATTCGCGATTCCAGGCATCCCACATTTGAGTGCACCCACGTCACCTACTAGAAGATCCCACTAAATAACATAAGAGGTGAAAATAGAAGAGTTAAGTGTCAATACAATAAGACAAAAGTAAAATTCTATAATTAGAAACATTTATAATAAAAAAACCTGATGGAGGCTCCTGAATAGGCTGTGAGGCATCCGTGGATTGTGTTGGATCAGCATCCTCCGAAGGAAGTATATGTTCCAAAGCATGCTCCGGCTTATCTTCATGAACATGAGTGGAAACTGAAGGAATAGACTCAATATGTGTATGCTGGATGGTAGGAAAAGGAGGTGGTGTAGACATGTCAGAATATGTGTAGTAGGTCTGGGGATACATGAATGGATATGGAAATTGTGGAGGTGAGAACATCAGTCGAGTCGGCGTGGACATGGAATGGGAAAAAGTGGGTAAATGGGATGATGACGGCAGCATGTATGGGAACATCCCAGGGGTCTCAAGTGGAGGGCAGACATGTGTGGTAGATGGGATGTCCATTAATGGGTAAGTGTGGGGAGTGGTAAGACATGAGCTTCACCTAGGTCTATGAGGATCCCTACTCGGTCCCATACTAGGAAGAAGAATCTCTGACGTTATATATACCCAAAATAAATTTGATCAAAAATATGAACTTCATATTATTTGTAATGCGGAAGATAAATATTAGAATTATTATACTCACTGAAGAAAACTCACGCTCGCGTATAATAGGATCAGAATCTAATAATCTTTTCTTGCGAGCTTCTGTAGTATTCTTCATAATCTGTATAAGAATGAAATAAATAATTTTTAGCAAGAATTTTACAAATCATACATACAACTTAGAAGCCAAATAAGACAAAAACTTTCATAACATATTTCAGTAATGATAATTTACAACCATGTTATACAATTTTTAAAACCACATTTTAAACACAGTTTTCTGAATTGAAATAAATATAATTAAATGAAACGAAACCAAAAAATACTAAAACAGACATATCATTCCAAACTAAAACTAAATTAAAGTAACTACATTCGTACCAACCTGAGAAACTCATATCAAGGTAAACTGAATGAACTCTGAATATATATGGTTGCTTTTATATATTACCCTCCACTACCTCAGGTTCAACATCATCTCTCACAATGGGACAATTTGTGCCATAAAATACAATATTTTAGATAACACCTATGGGGGCGTCAATGGTGATAATTTCATCCCTAGCATCATGAAAAATATTTCATGGGATTACTTCATTAATGACACCGTAATCAGGTTTCAGATGATCATTCACATAAAAAACTTGTTTTTCCATTGATGCCAAAATGTATGGTTCATCAGTACGCAGGAATCGACTCATGTCAATAACTCTAAATCCGCAATCATCAATAAATGTACCATGTTGCGTCATTGAATCAAACCATTTACATTTCATTATAGTGACTCGACCTTGAGGGTAGTAATCGAATAACAATATTTTCTAAACCAGTCCATAATAATACACATCTTTATATCAAGGTCGACTATCTGATGCACTGGCATAACAATCTGTTCAAGTAGCTAACATAACGCCATCATGTTGTGTTCTCATTTTCACCACATTATCAATTGTAACAAATTTATATCCACTGATTATTAAAGATCTGCAGTCACGAACCAAAGAATTGGGACCAAAATCCAACGCTATTAATTCTTGAGAAATGAAGTTAGAAGGTAAACTCAATACCTGAAATAAATATGAGTAATATAATTAAATATATTTCTATATTTTAATTTATATAATGTAATGGTCATACCTTTGATTTCAACCAAGCTGGGAACTCTTGGCTATCCATAGCCTCTCTACTTCTCAACGGCAAAGACCGATGAACTCTACTTATAATTTGTTTATGTTGTATATATAAAATGACAATAAAATTATATGGTATATGTGATATGATATAGTATGAGATAACATATATATATTCAAGTTACTTACTTGATATAGGATTAAAAAAACCATAATTAAACAAGACTGTACTATGTGCCATATTCCACTCTTCAAAGCTCAATGTAACCAATGTATATGACCCAACAATTCCTCCTGTTTGGGGAAGAGATGGAAATGAGGGCTGAATTTCCTCATACTACTCATCTTAATTTCTCATTGGTCGATTAGGTCTTGTGCTCACATCAAGAAAATACATTAAAAAAAATCCATACATTCTTGGGCCAGATAACTCCTCATAATGGAACCTTCAGGATAATTCTTATTTCGAACATATGATTTCAAAGTGCACATATTTATTTCAGTTGGATACATCCACCAAAAAGCTACTGGTTCCCCAAGAACTGTCTTAGTTGGAAGATGAACGGTTAAATTCAACATGGTAGTGAAAAAGGATGGAGGAAAATTTTTTTCCAACTCAAACAGAATTAACAGAGCCTCTTGCTACATTTTTTTCAACAATGATTTGGATAACCTTTTAGCACAAAGGTCTCTAAAAAATGGAACAACTGAATCACTTCCACTCTTACATTATTGGATAGAAAATCCTGAATTGCTATTGGAATCAATTCATGAAGAAGGATGTGATAATCTTGAGTTTTTAGGGATTTCAATTTCAAATGTCTTCTATTGACTCTTTTAGATATGTTGCTGGAATAGCCATCTGGAACCTTGATATTCTCCAATATTGACTGAAATTGATCTTTCTCTGCCGGTGCCATCGCATAAGAAGCACATGGCACTTTCCATTTGTTTTCACCGATACAAACAGGATGTAGTTCTGGTCGAATACCCCAATCCAATAAATCCCGACGAGATTGGAGGTCATCTTTGGTCTTCCCATTAATATTAAAAAGAATTGCAAGCAAAATTTCACATATATTTTACTCAATATGCATTACGTCTAAACAATGACATAACAAATTAGTATACCAATATGGAAACACAAAAAAAATACTTCACTTTTTCCAATTGTATGCGACTTCAGTATCATCATTCTTCCTCTTTCGAGATTTCAACTGACCTTTCCATAATGAAAAGATGAAATCCTTCAATTCATCAAGCACATAACTTCCTGACATACGTTGAGGTGGTTCTTCAATGTCAACATTATTATCAAACCTCCGACGATTATTCTTGTATTGATGATCCATTGTCAAGAATCGGCAATGCCCCATGAAACTAAAACTATGACGATATTTAAGCCTTACCGATCATGTATTCTTCATACAAACGGGACATGATAGTTTTCCCTTCTTACTCCAAGCAAACAACATTCCATAGGCAGGGAAATCATTTATGGTCCATAGAAGGGCCGCATGCATCTGAAACGTATTCTTTGAAGACTCATCAAATGTCTGCACACCTAAATCCCAATGTTGTTTCAACTCTTTTATTAAAGGCTGCAAGTAGACATCTATATCATCACCTGGATCCAAAGGTCCAGATATCAGTATACTCAAGAAAGCGAAAGGTTTTTTCATACACATCCACGGAGGAAGATTATAAACATGAATAAAAACCGGCCACGTACTATGAGCAGTAAGCATCTGACCAAACGGATTAAAACCATCACATGATAGGCCCAATCTGACATTACGCACCTCAGCTGCAAAATCAGGATGTTGTGCATCAAATGTCTGCCATGCTAATCCATCTGCAGGATGGACCAGCTCATTATTACCTTTAATTCTCTCAACATCATGCCATCTCATATTAACTGAGATTTCTGGAGACATGAATATATTTTGAAGTCTAGGAATCAATGGAAAGTGCCACATGACTTTCTGTGGCACACGAGATGGTGTTCCATCTGCATTTGACTTAAATCAAGATGTACCACATTCTTTAAAGTCATTACGGTCAACTGTTTCCTCCAAATATAAACTACAATCTTTCAGACAAGCATGGACTTTATTAGTAGAAAATTGAAGCTTCATAATTAACTTCCATTCCATGTAATGATTGGAGGTCATATCTGCACCATCAGGAAGAAAGTCCATCAAAAATGTTAGAATATAATTAATGGCAGTATTAGAAATCCAATACATGGTTTTTCCATGATATAACCACATTAAAAATTTCAACTTGGTCATTTTAGTACATTCTTGATATACTGGAGTTCTGGAATCATCCAATAAATTTTTCACTCTCTCAACATCATCGTCTTAAACATTTTACTCATGCGTACTAATATCATTGTCTTCCTACACCGGCATGTTATCACTCTTGGAATGATGCACATATGGAAACTGATCAAGTATCAAATTCTCCATGTCACTTCAATCATTTCATTTATGCACAGTCGAAGATTGACTCGTCTCTCCATGGTGAAACCAAGCATTATAGTTAGCTTGAAATCCAAATTTCGTTAAATGGTAACAAAATTCTTCTCGTCTTAACCATGGTCTTCCAACACAATTACAGCAGGGACACTGTATACATCCTCCATCTGATGCATTGTTAAATGCAAAATCTAAAAAATTCTCCAAATTACATTGAAACTCTATTTAAATCTGATCTGTATGATACATCAATCTTCAATCCATTCTATAACAGGAAAAAAAATTATCATTCAGTCAACAATGTAAATCTTATTTAAAAAAATCATTAAAATCAATTTTATTATTAAATTAATCAATGCATATTAGTAGAGGGAAAAATATATTTTATGAAAAGTGGAGTCCATGATTGAATAAGTAGCAATAATATGAATGATCAGGAAAAACCATCTTTCCATATTAATTTTCCATGTAAATCTAGAAAGGATCACATTGGATATCATTGTAAATCCTAAACGTGGATAAGAAATCCGATATCTATTTCCTTTACAAGGATAATAAATAATATCTAGCAATAATAAGAATAACAATAGACAAATGATAAATTATATTTAAATCTCTAGCACTGATTAAATTTTATGTAAATGGTTTGGTTGCTTGGATTAAAAAATCATGGTCTAAACCGTTACTTGTTGTTCAATTCACCTTTAAATATAACATTGAAATTTTATGTTAATACATAGTTAAAAACATAAATTTTAAAAAAAATATTTAACTAATTGTTTTTCATAATTTATGGAATATACATTATCAAGATTTGAAGATGATTTTTCATGTGTTAATGGCCATAAAATTTAGTATATTAATTATGAATCATTCCATGATTGGTTTGAGAATTATGTATGTACTCATATAATTATGTTAAAAATAAATTATAAATTGTATTTTCAGATAAAGCACTATATATGATCATAATGTGTCCTATATAGTCTATCTTGCTTAAAAAATTAATTGAGAATGATTTTCCAAATGCATTCAACTAAAATGTTATTATACCACTCAATACAATAATGAATTATTTATTTTGAAATACAAATTAATGTTAATTTCTCATTATTTAGGTTGTTCAAAATAGGTCAAAACAATCTATCAAACTTTATAACCTTATATTTATGTTTTATATTAATTTTTTCAATGATAAAACATCATTGATTTTATATATAGTCATTGGTTGAGATATTTATTATTTAAGTGTGATTAGTTTGGTCATAGTCATGAGACCAAATTTGATATGTGTTTATTTTAATGAATCTAATTTCAAAATTTAATTATATATATATAACCATGTAAAATATGTTAGGCTTCTATACTGTCCCCACAAGTTATTATTTTATTCTTTTTCAATGTTTATTTATCACTTAAATAGAATGTTGTTTATTTAATTTCAAAATGGATATATTTATTATGGATCATGTTGAAATAGTTATAAATAAAATTTTCATTAAAAACAATATAAGAACATAGCAGTTCTATGTGATCCATATTTACACTGGGATATGGAGACCATTGAAGGATATATAATAAACATGAATGGCCATTGAAAAAAATATTATTTATCTCATTTAGTGATAAGTAATATATTAATAATATATATAATTTTATCATAAAAATATAATAAATTATTTTTAAAAAAAACAATGTATTGAAATATAAATTTGGGAAAGATGAGAGTTTTATAACATAAGATGAGTGAATTATTGTGTCATTTCACCCATATTTCTACATCATGTATGGATCAAAAAAATTCTGATCTATCATTATCTATAACCCCATTTTTAGATCTTCGATCGCCCATGAAATTCAATATTTTAAGAGAATATTTTATTATTCCACACCTACCTATTGATTGAGAACCATTTACAACTTCACATTCCACATATAGAGTACCACACCAGTATCTCCATCCTATAACTAACATACATTTTCATATATTTTAATTTTTATCATTAATTATAATATATTTATTTGTCTTGTTATTAATTTATGACGATATGTATTCAGACATGAGGATTGTTAGCATACATAATATATATAAGTTGATATTTATGATAACCCCAACTCTATCATAAATAATTCCCAATTTTACTAATCTATATATATCTATGTGACACTTAAACCAACAAGTATCTACAACTTCAAATCCTAGAGGTTAATCATTACACATGGTAACCCCTATAATCAACCAAGAATCATCGATATCCTCACATAACATTAATGGAGAATCACATGTAAAATTACCTTGTTTAAGATATGTCGAGGTGGAGGCGAAGCCCATGAGGTCTCGGTCGGGAGATGGGATGTGGAGCCAGGATGCGGAGCCGGGACGCGGAGCCGAGACGTAGAGCGGGATGAGGAGCCAGGACGCGGATCCGGGAGGTGGAGGTCAGGGAGGGGAGTCGGAGAGGGGAGGAGAGGGTTGGGAGGCGGTGGTCGGGGAGGGGAGGACAGGACCGGGTGTCAAGGTTCGGGGAGGTAGGGTTGAATTGGGGGAGCGCCGAGTGAGGAGGAGCCCGATACTTCGGGCGGGATGAATGTTTTAATACCCACAGTTTTAATAAAACTGTGGGTAATGATAAATAAAAACAACCTATTCCCACGGTTTATAAAACCATAGGAATATGTGTGTGGGGATAAACCCCATTCACAGTAGTGTACCTTTGCTGTGCGTTCGCTGGCAGCATGGGAACCTCCAGGAGCGCACATGGGAGCAAGAGGCTCAGATTCGTGCTCGGTACCCCCACTTGATCCATTATTTTGACTTGTAGATTACATTAAGTAATCATGCGATGAGGGTTTTATATCTTTTGTTTTGGTACATGTAACACCCCATGATTTCATAGTTTGTTATTTCTTCAAAGTAATTCAATAACGTTCACTATACGCAACATCATGTTCAAGCGCACCATGACATACAAAACTAGCCATTAAAAAGAGGTTACGAATTGTATTAACTGAATTTTGAACATTATATAATTAATATAATTATAGAATCCATATTATGAGTTTCTTAGACAAATTTTAAGAACAAATTTATTTTTTTCAGATAAAAGAAGTATTTTTCAAAAAATGCACTTCTTCTGACTTTTAATGGTGATACATTTTTAAATACAATATTTGAAACATTTATATTTTAAATTTGAAAAAATAAAATTCATATTTAGAATTGGGACATAATAATTTTGTTTCAATAAATTTTAGGTTCTTTTCTGATAACTTTCATATTTTGGTGAATAGTGAAAATTACTAAATTTTAATTTAAAACAACTTTTTTAATCAAAATAATTAATAGTGATAAATTATTTATTTTAGTGATTTTAAAGTATAATTAGATTATATTTTTACCATTTAATCCAATTTTGGTCAATGGACATAATTTAACATTTAGACTGGTCTTAAGCAAACACCAATCTTTTGATATTTATTATTTCATAAAAACACGATTTTTTTTTCGACAACAGAAATTAATTTTCAATTTATTTATGCCACTTTTGTGTGTTGAATATAGGAAAATGGATTTCATATTTAGAATTAGGGGCTCCAAATTGTGTAAATAGGTAAATTTTATTTTTAGACATTTTGAATATTTACTTCGGTAAGTATTTTATTTACCATGGTTAAACGGTAAATCTAGTAAATAAGGGTACAAAAATAATATTTCAATAATTTTAAATTTCCCTAAAACTTGTTCTAACCCTATTGGGTGATACATGTCAGACCATGGGAATATTTGGGTCTATTTTTGTTCCCCATGGGGCCACTTGTAAGTTATAATGACACTTTATATTAATTAAGTTAAAGTAAACACAAAAATGAAATAAGAAAATATCTTTTAAAAAAACAATTTTCACATAGGGTTATATATGTTATATTTTTTATTATAAATATTAATTAATAAGAAAAAACGATTTCCTACATAATGTTATTTTATTTATAATTTTTAAAGATTGAATAATTAAATTTATTTTTGACACAATAATGATGCAATATTTTCTTTATTAATGAAAGAATCGAATAATTTGTATTATAAATGTTAAAATATATATAATATGAACGTTTTTATGAAAATAAAGTATTTTCTTGGTTAATATGACATTTTAGGATTACTTAATTTTTTTTTTTTAGAATTAATAAACATGTTAGGACTTTAAAAAAATTAATGATTAAATAGAGTAAAAATTGCCAAAAAAGCATTTTTAAAACAACGATTATATTATTAATTGATATTATATTCCTAAAAATATATAGTTCAACCAAAGGACTTATATAATGATATGTGAATCATTAATGGTACACTTGGGGTCTCTTGGAAGTATATAGTAAGTTTATTAACCATATAATTTATAAATACAAAGACATATGGAAATTCTCAAACTAATTAACAAAGAGTTAAAAATAAAAGACAAGGTGAAAAAAGTGACCCAAACCTGTCTAAAACCTATTGGTTGAGTGGGTTTAGACCTATACCAACATTATACTTTAAATATGTCACTTTTAATCCATTATAAACTAGATACCAATTTATTATAAAATAATATTTCTTTCTTTTCTAAAGGTGCCCCTCACCCCTCTTATAAAAGGGCACTCCCCCTTTTCTCTAATTCACACCTTCGAAGTCTTTTGGATCGGCCAAACCCAGCCCAAATACCCTATAAAAATCCATCACTTCAACCTAGAGGCATTATTTTGATTATAAATCCAACATAAGGATCCCTTTTAAACAAATCCAAAGGAATAACCCGAAGAAGAGGTAATGTTTTCACCACCCTCTTTCTAGTTCCTTTCTTCTTCCACTTCTTCTTTCATTGTTATTTCCATTGTAAAATAATAAATCTGGTATCATCTATATATTTTTATGTTATTATAAATATTTTACACCCATATTCAGTATTCTATCCATGCTTTGAATGACATGTCATCGTACGTGCGTACGTATGGATAACCGTCTCCACGTCGTGGTGTAATTGTTATTCAATACATTATTATTTGGATGGGTACAATAATAATGTGTAATAATGTAAATAATAAATATAACATGATAATGATTATTTATATAAGATATAATAACCAAATAAATATTATTTTAGTATCAAAATAATGATATTGTCCCTCGTGCGTACGTACAGATTTCTATCTTCACAAACGCGATGAGATTTATTTTCCATCATATCCATTCAAGAGTAATTTTCATTACATGATTAAAAATAATTTTTAAAGACGTGATATCATTCTGTATACGAATATGATACATCCCATCCATAACAAATACAACTCTAAATAAGTAATATAAATGAAAACGAATCTATTAACACCCGAAATGACGATAATACTAAGATATTTAAACAAAACAATGTTAAAAGATCATATATGATATCATATTAATGTATATGATAATTTACAATTTAATAACAATTATTTCACCATTATACTAGAGGTTAACCTAACTTCTACCTTGGAAAATTACAAGGTAAGGTTTAATTTCACAATCTCTTTATTATCTGATGTTTTTTTTACGTAAGTATCTACTGGGACCTCTTTGTCATCCACATCCATGTTTCTTAAAAATGTATTTGAAAACATTATTACTATTGTATAGACTATAGATTAAATTCAATTATACCCTATTTTGACCTTTTATAAGATTTTTAGGATGGAATCATTTCATTTTTCCAAACAAGGTCATTTTTATCCTTTTTGACAAAATTAAGGTAAGAATTTCTTTTTTTAACTTATACGGCGGGTGCAGCTATTTTCAACTATTATAAAATCATAAAAGCTTTCCTTACAATATTATAAGTATATTTTCAAAGTAAATGTTTAATTTTATAATTATGTGACTTTTAAATGATTTCAAAAAAAGAGATATTTATCTCAAATAGTTTTGATTTCATCTATATCAACATCCTTTGTTGGATTTTAAGCTTATTTGAAGTTGATTTATTATGATTCAAAACTTCCATATAATATTGAATGTTTTTTCATATGTTTGACTATGGATGTGTTATTTTTATACCATTCATGGTTTATGGTTAAATTATTCACATTTAGTATGCTAGTTTTAAGATGAATGATTATGTTGTGTTTAAACATGTTCATATGAGGAATGCATTGGACTTAGTAAGTGACGGGTGTAGCCCGATATAGCTCATTGATGCATCAGTATGTATCATGAGACAAACTAGTATTTTGGCCCAAGGATTTTACAAAATCTTATTTGTAGTCTTGGCACAATGCCTTGACTATATGGTTATGATAGTATGGAATTATGCATTCAATCATTATGAAAGTGCTTATTGATATTTCATGTGATTATTCAATTAGTAGAATATCCATGTGATAAGTAAATGACATTATTTCATTTTATTTCTGCTGTATTATGTTGAATTTCAAGGTAAAAAGGCTTTTGTTGTAGTTATACATTTCCTTAAATGTTTATTCTTATTTATTAAAGTTTCCTCTATATTTTTATCCCTACTGAGCATCTGAGCTCAACCCTCTCTATGTTTTATTTTTACTAGGATGTGATGAAATATTTATGAATGACATATAGGGATAGTATTAGGGGATATTATTGTGGTCTATGGAGACAATATGTTGTTATAGTTTTTGAATTTATTATGTAATGTAAACATTATTAATGTATCTAGGGATTCCAAGGCTACTAAACTAATCGGTCTTTCGAGACATGGTATTTTATGTTAGTGAACATTTTTTGTAATAATGTACCTACTCTAGGTAACTAGGGTCGGGGCGTTACAGTTGGTATCAGAGGATGTTTTTTACAAACCTTGGGTGCTAGATTTTATATAAATTATGATTAGAGAACATAGACCTAAGAAGGACTTTGAGGTTTAGTATGAAAGAACTTCCTAGAATTTTTGTATTGTGGAGATTTTGTGAGTTTACCGAGCAATACATCCATGTCAAGATACGATCAGGTAGAGGTGGCTCTAGCACAGATGTAACTAGGGGTAAAACCCAAAAACACCTATTTGAGCGAGGCTCAAACGAGAATGGGTGCACGGAAACGGGGCATACTGCACTCTTGGTTATGACCCTCCCGGGAGATATGCTTAGGATAAATCTCATATCCTTTACAAACCATTTTGAAGGGTTTATGTGTGTATACTTCCTCTAGGAAAACATTTTTATGATTATGGATTTTAATCATAAACTTTTCAATTTATGTCAAGTTTTTTACAAGTTTGGATTTATGTATTGTGTTTTATAAACAAATCTAGTGTATTCCAATGTATTGAAATGGTTCCCAGTATAAGGATTGTAAACTTCCGTAATACATATGATCAATGGAGTAATAAGGATCATATCCTTCACGGTATCAAGCCATTATTTAGATGGGGATTAGTCTAACATGTATTGTCAACATATTAAGAATTTGTATCATGTGTTAATAAGGTAAGTAAATAATTATCTAAATCCTATGGATTTGAAGGGAAGTAAGAGAAGAAAAGGATGGAAGAGATAAAGATGGATAAAGGGAAGAAGGAAAAGAAGAATTTTCTCAAATGTGATAACTATTGGAAGAAACACCATGGAACTTCCCTGAAGGGAATGAGAGTTTGTTATAAGTGTGAAGAAAAAGACACCAAAGACATGACAACAAGGGTACGAAAAAGGTTTCAAAAGTACAATGCTTCTTCTTCCAGGATTTGGGACACTATGAAAACCAATGTTCAAATCATCAGAGTATTTCCCAAATGATGCTATTGGATAATAATCAAGTTACGATACTACCACATATGAGGAGGAATGATTAGATTTATTATGTTTTTATTAATGAATTAGGTCATTTTAGTGTTGTATCAACGATGTAATTGTTATAGTAATTATGAATTATATAATGATTGTACTACATTACTATTTCCTAAAGGACTTGATATTGTGTGGAACCATGAAAAGTGACTTAATAGTTGGTTAAACTTTTGGAAAATATATATTAATATGGTTTTGATACCGTGGTAGTGATTTTGGAATAACACATGATTGATTTGGATAAATTATATTGGATTTTCTTGACTTCCTTGAAACTGATTAATGATTTGTATTTTCCATCATTGTTGGAGTTTACAACATTTTTGGATAGAATGAGTATATCCAGTATACTATAAAGAATAAGGGATCATGAATGTAATCAATAAGGTTTTATGGTTATTCAGGATGTTGCAGTGTTTTAAAAGAATACATGATGAAGGTGTTCACATGTTATTACACGGAAAAAAGTATCTTAATTATGTTTACCTTCCTTATAAATTTTGGACTATGAGTTTAGACCGAATTATTTTGGATAATTCTAGTTTGAGATTATTTTTTGAATGCCATAAATGGCCATCTCGGAGGTCGGGTGACAACCCGTCATGTTAGGCAAGGCCGCGAGACTTGAACGAGCAACTGAAGGGAGACAAGGGTGTATCACCTACCACTTTCCCATGTGATGTACTAGATTTAGTAATGTGGTTTCGCAGCTCCCCCCTTTATCAGCGCTTGTTTAGTAGTGCTGATAAAGGGGGGCCTTTATCACCACTTTTTTTAGCGCTGATAAAGGGTCAGCTTCAAAAAAATTTAAAAATATATTAATATATTAATATATAAATATATTAATATTGTTATATAAATATAATATATAATTTTTAAATATATTTTAGATAAGTATAAATGTACATTTACACTTAATATACTTAATATATAAGATATTTAGTGAAAATGACATCATAAAAAATCAAAAAACTATTTTTAATTAATATTTTGATAATCATTATGGAGTAATAGTCATTTAATAACAATTTGAGGACTAAAAAAATTAAAAAAATTAAAAAAAAGATCCAAAATATGTTGAAAACGCAACTCAAACATCAAACGACCATAACTTTTGATCCGGGTGTCCGTTAGAGCTCTACCACATATCAAATCAAAGCCTGCGATGAGATCTACATCGCTGTGACTTGATGGGACCCTTGTCATGCGTTTTTCGAGGCCAAAAGAGGCCCGGAAGGCCTCCAAAACTGAGTTTTTTGTCAGGGTACCCAGATTTTTTAACATTTGGTGGATTTTCAAACTCGTTAAAGGGGGTATTATTGGATTTTCTTGGCGGGGACTGTATTTATTCCAAGGTATTACAGTCATATTGATATTATTTCTTTTCTATTTCATCCTTTTTTATAATGAACTGCTCTTTATAATCAAATATATAACTATATGTACATATTTTTTATATATTCGCAACTAAAAATTAAATTTTTTAAATAAATAATTAAACATATTTACATAAAAAATATATTAGCTTTATCTAATAATAAATAATATCCATTTTATTTAAAATACCAATATATGAATATTTATATACCTATATATTAATCTAACTATATATATATATATATTAATCTAACTATATATATATATTAATCTAACTATATATATATTAATATAACTACATATATATATTAATATAACTACATATATATATATTAATATAACTACATATATATATATTAGTATTACTATAAATATATATATTAATATAACTATATAAATATATATTCATATAACTATATATATGTTAATATAACTATATATATGTTAATATAACTATATATATGTTAATATAACTATATATATGTTAATATAACTATATATATATTAATATAAATATATATTACTATACGAATAAATATAACTATATATATATATATATTATTATATAACTATATATATATATATATATATTATAATATAACTATATATATATATTAATATAAATATATATTACTATATGAATAAATATAACTAAATATATAAATATATATATATAGAGATATCATGAATTGTAAAGCAAATCAAAATAGAGTAGTGGTAAGGGCTTAGGCGCGAAGGGGGGAGGTCTCGAGTTCAAATCCTGGTGGAGGCAGGGGTGCGCGCGAATGGGGAATATTGGAGCAAGCGCTGTTAAAGGGTATAGGGGTGCGTGGGGTGTTGTATAGGGGCCAAAAAGCGTTGTAAAAGGGGGGGGGGGTGTTCAAGCGCTATAAAAGCCCCCCTGATTGACAGTAATTTTTAATTTTTTTAAATTTTTTTAAAAATTTTATAACTTTTATTTGCGCTTTTTTAAAAGCACTGATAAAAGGGTCCTTTATCCGCGATAAAACGAAAGCGCTAATAAATGAAGTGCTGATACAGGACCCCTTTATCAGCGCTAAAAAAAGCGCTGATAAAGGGGTACTTTTATCAGCGCTTTTTTTCAGCGCTGATAAAGGGGTCCTATATCATCACTTTTCAGAGCGCTGATAAAGGAGACACCCACCTTTATCTACGCTAGCTTTATCAGTGCTTTTCTAGCGCTGATGAAGGCCATTTTTAGCGCTGATAAAGGCTGTTTTTGTATTAGTGAGGATAAGTGGAATTTTTTAAAGTTCTATTATCTTTTAGAGTGAAATATGAGTTTGTGGTAGAAATTAGTAAAAGGATAGAACTATATTTTTCAAGTATATATATATATATATATTCTTGTATTATTCTATGAAGAAAATAATTATTAAACTTTAGGTAAGGGTTCTTAAAACTAAAAATTTATTATCCTAATACATTATGTTTTGTTGAACCTATGATATTTTAAATCATCACAGATTGATGGGATTGAGGCCCTCAATTCTAAAATTGTTTATGACTGATGACCTCAATCACTCCCTATAAATATTTACGTTTTAACACCAATTATATGTCTCTAATTTCCACCAATGTTCTTCTAATCGAGATCATAATATTTTGGTGACCCTTTCATTTCTCTTTAACTCTTATTAAAACAAAAAAAAATTAACCGAATTTCCGATGTGGGTTTTCCCACAAAGATATTTTCTATTTTCAACATATTATTTTCGAAGAACAATTTCAAATTTCAAGGATGTAATTTATTGAAGGAAAGAATAATTTAACACCCCAAAATTTCATAGTGCATTATTTCTTCAATGTAATTCAATAACTTTCCCCACATGCAACACCGAGTTCTAGCGCATCATGACTTACCAAACTAGATGTTTAGAAGTGGTTATGAATATTATTAACTGAATTTTGAACTTTATATAATCCTTATAATTTTAGAATCCATATTAGTATTTTCTTATACATAAAGTAAGAAGAAATTCATTTTTTCAGATAAAATAAGTATTTATAAAAAAATGCACTTTCACCGACTTCTAATGGTGAATCCTTTTTAATTCCGATATTTGAAACTTTTATATATTAAATTTTTTAAAATAAACTTCTTATTTAGTATCAGGACATAATAATTTAGTGTCAATAAATTTTTGGTGCTTTTCTGATAACTTTCATATTTGGGTGAATAGTGAAATTTACTAAATTTTAATTAAAAACAACTTTTTTAATTGAAATAATTAATAGTAATAACTTATGAATTTGAGTGAATTTAAAGTATAATTAGATTATATTTCTATCGTTTAATCCAATTTTGGCCATTGGAAATAATTTCACATTTAAACTGGACATAAACAAGTGCCAATCTTTTGATATTTATTATTTTTTTAAAGCATGCTTTTTGTTATGACAACAGAAATTAATTTTAAATTAATTTCTGAAAATTATGTGTTTTGACTTTTGAAAAATGGATTCCATATTTATAATTAGGAGGTCGAAATTGTTGAAATAAGCAACTATTATTTTTAGACATTTTGAATAATTACTTCGGTAAATATTTTATTTACTATGGTTAAAGGATAAATCCGGTAAATAAGGGTAAAAAATAATATTATAATAATTTTAAATTACCCAAAACATGTCCTAACTCTATTGGTCGATACATATATGACCATGGTAATCTTTGGTTCGATTTTAGGACCCTATAGAGCCACTTGTAAGTGATAATGACACTTTATATTAATTAAGTTAATGTAAATACAAAAATGACATAAACATATAACTTTTAGAAAAAAAAATTTACATATGGTTATATATGTTATATATTCTACTATAAATATTCATTAGAAATCTAAAAATATTTCATACATAATGGTATTTTATTTATACTTTTTATACATTGAATAATTAAATTTATTTATGACACAATAATGATGCAGTATATTCCTTATTAATGAAAGAATCAAATAATTGGTATTATAAATTTTAAACTAAATATAATTTTAATGTTTTGATGACATCCACGAATTTTATTGGTTAATATGACATGTTAGTATTACATAAATTTATTTTTTTCTAATAAGTAAAGTTGTTAAAAATGTAACAAAAATCAATAATTAAATAGCGTCAAAATTGAAATAAAATATTTTTTAAAACAACTATTATATTATTAATTGATATTATATTCCATAAAATATATGAATCGGACAAAGGACTTATATAATGATAGGTGTATCATTATTGGACCACTTGGGGGTCTCTTGGAAGTATATAGTATGTTTATGAACTGTATAATATAATAATACAAAGAGACATGGTAAATGTCACACAAATTAACTAAGAGTTAAAACTAAAAGATAAGGTTAATAAAGTGACCCAAACCTATATAAAAAATATTGGTTGATTGTTTTTAGTCCTATACCCACTTTATCTTTAATTAAACCACTTTGGATCAATTAGAAACCGATTTTTAATTTATTATAAAATAATATTTCTATCTTTTCCTAAGGTGCCCCTCACCCCTCTTATAAAAAGGCACACCCCTTCTCTTTAAGTCACACCTTCAAAGCCTTTTGGAATGGCCAAACCCTACCCAAAACCCTATAAACATCCCTCTATTTAATATAGAGTATTTTTTATGATCGAAAAGCCAACCTAAGGATACCTATTTATCAAATCAAAAAGAAGAACCCGAAGAAGATGTAATGTTTTCACCACCCTCTTTCAAGGTCCTTTATTCTTCCACTTCTTCTTTCTTTGTTATTTATATTATAAAATAAAAATCCAGTACCTTATATATATTGTGATGTTATTAAAAATATGGTACACCCATATTCATTATTCTATCCATCCTTTGAATGACATGTCACCATACATGCGTACGTACGGATTATTGTCTCAACTTCATGGTGTAATTGTTATTCAATACATTATTATTTGGATGGGTACAATAATGTTGTGTAATTCATGTAAATAATAAATATAACATGATAATGATTCTGTATATATTATATAACATCCAATTATATGTTATTTTAATATCAAAAGAATGTCATTGTTGCTCATGCGTACGTACGGATTACCGTCTCCACCAACGCGATGAGATTCATTCCACATCGTATCCACTCAAAACTAATTTTCATTTGATGATTAAAAATAATGTTTAAAGACTTGATATAATTCTGGATAAGAATAAGATACATCATATCCATAACAAATCTGACTCACATAACAATGAATATTAAGGAAAATGAATTCTTTAACACCCAAAATGACGATAATACTAATATATTATTAACAAAACAATGTTAAAAGATCATATATGATATCATATTAATATATATGATTCCTGTATAAAATAATAACAATTATTTCACCATTATATAGGAGTCTTAACTACCCTAGACCTAGGGAAACTACATGGTAAGGTTTAATTTTACACTCTCTTAATTATCTGAGTTTTTTTTATGTAAGTATCTACTGGGACCTCATTATCATCCACATCCTTGTTTCAGAAAAAAAAATTCAAAACATTATTACTATATTATAGAATTTGGGTTAAAGTCATTTATACCCTTTTTTTAATTTTTATATGTTGTTTATAAAGGAATATTTCCATCATTTTCCAAATGTGGACATTTTTATCCTTTTCGAAAAAATTAAGGTAAGAATTTACTTTTTTTAATGTATACGACGGGTGCGGCTATTTTCTACCACTATAAAATCATCAAAGATTCCCTTATATGATTATATGGATATTTTAAATGTAAATGTTTTATTTTATAATTTTGTGACTTTTATATGATTTCAAAAAACAAAATATTTCACCCTAATAGTTTTTATTTCATCTATGTCAAAATCCTTTGTTGGATTTTAAGCTTATTTTAAGTTGATTTGTTATAATACAAATCTTCCATATAGTATTGAAGTTTTTGTGATATGTTTTACAATGGAAGTGTTATTTTTGTACCATTCATGGTTTATGGTTAAAGTATTGACATTTCTTATGCTAGTTTTAATACGAATGTTTATGTTATGTTTAAACATGTTCATATGAGGAATGTGTTGGACTTAGTAAGTGAAGGGTGGAGCCCACTATAGCTTCTCGATGCATCGGTAGGTCTCATGAGTCAAAATAGTGTCTTGGAACAAGACCTTGACAAAATATTATTATGATTCTTGGAACAAGGCCTTGACTATGTGGTTATGATAGTCTGGCATTATGCATTCCATCATTATGAAAGTGGTTATTGATATTTCATGTTATTATTCGATTAGTAGAATATCTATGTGAATAAGTAAATCAAATTATTTCATTTTATTTCTTCCATATTATGGGAAAGAACATGTTTAAAAGGCTTTTATTTTAGTTATACATTGCCTTAAATGTTTATGCTTATTTAGGAATGTTTCCCCTATATTGTTATCCATACTGGGCATTTCAGCTCACCCCATTCTATGTTTTATTTTTCCCAGGATGTGATGAAATATTTTATTAATGACCTGTATGGAGAGTATGAGGGGATATGATTATGTTATATGGAGAAAAGATGTTGTTATAGTTTTTCACTTTATGATGTAATTTAATCTTTATGAATGTATCTAGTGATTCCAAGGCTATTGAACTAATTGTTCTTTCGAGAAATGGACTTTTGTGATCGTGGAAATGCTATGTAATAATTCACCGACTCTGGGTAACTGGGTTTGGGGAGTTATAGTTGGTAATTGAGGATGTTTAGTACAAACATTGGAAGATAGATTTAGATAAACTCTGATTAGATCACATATGCCTAGGGTGGTATTTGAGGATTAATATAGAAGCACATCCTAGAATTTTTGTATTGTAGAGATTTTTTGAGTTTTCCGAGCAATACATCCATGTCTGGATACGAGCAGGTAGAGGCGGATCTGGCACAGATGTACCTTGGGGTAAAACCTAAAAACACTGCTTTGAGCTAGACTCGAACGGGAACTGGTGCACGACAAGGGGCCTTGCAGCACTTTTGGTTATGACACTCCTAGGGGATATTCTTAGGATAATTCTCATTTTCTTTACAAACAATTTTGAAGGTTTTATGAGTCTGTACATCCTCAAATAAAACATTTTTATGATTATGGAATATATCCATAAACTGTTCAATTTAGGTCATGTGTTTCACAAGTTTGGATTTATGTATTGTGATTCATAAACTAATCAAGTGTATTCCATTGTATAGAAATGGTGACCAGTAGAAGTAATGTGAACTCCAAAAAACGTATGATCCAAGGAGTAAGAAGGATCATATCTTTCACGATATTAAGCCAACATTTAGAAGGGAAATAGTCTACCATGTATTCTCAACATATAAAGAAATAGTATCATGTGTTAATAAGATAATTAAATAATTCTCTGAGTCCTATTTCTTTGAAGGGAAGCAAGAGAAGAAAAGGTTGGAAGAGAGAAATATGGATAAAAGGAATAGGGAAAAAATAATTTTCACATATGTGATAATTGTGGGAACAAATACCCTGCAACTTTACTGAAGGAAATGGGAGTTTATTATAAGTTTGGATAAAAAGAACACCAAGTACATGACTACAATTGTAAGAAAAAGGTTTCAAATGTACAATGCTTTAGCTTCAAGGAGTATGGAAACTATGAAAACAATTGTTCAAATCATCAGAGTATTCCCCAATTGATTCTATTGGATAATAATCATGTTGTGATACTACCACAGATGAGGAGGAATTATTAGATTTCTTATGTTTTTATTAACTAATAATGTCATTTGAGTGTTGTATCAACACTTTACTGATTATAGTAATTATGGAGTATATAAGGATTGTACAGTAGTAGTATTTCATTAAGGACTTGAGATTGTGTGGGACCAAGAAAACTGACTCAAAAGAAGGTTAAATATTTGGAAAATATATGATAATATGGTTCTGATACTAAGGATGCGATTTTGGAATAATACATAATTGATTTGGATAAATTATATTGGGTATTATTGAGTACCTTGGTACTGATTATTGATTTGTATATTCCATAATTGTTGGATTTTACACAATTTTTGATAGAAAGAGTATATCCAGTATTATATAAGTAATAAGGGATCATGAATGTAATCAATAAGGTTTTATGGTAATTTTGGATGTTGCAGTGTTTTAAAAGAATACATGATGAAGGTGTTCACATGTTATTACGTGGAAAAAAGATCTTCATTGTGTTTACCTTCATAATATATTTTGGACTGTTAGTTTGGAAAGAATAATTTTGGATAATTCTAATTGGAGATTATTTTTGGATTTCCATTAAAGGACAACCCGGAGGTCGGGTGGCAACCCGTCTTGTCCGGCAAGGCCTTGAGACTTGAACGAGCAACTGAAGGGAGAAAAGGGTGTATCACCTACCACTAGACCACGTGATGTCATGGATTGAATAATTTAGTTCTTTTAAAAGGTCTGGTAGATGAATTAGAAATTCATTTTCTCGGAACCCTATAGGAATAGGATAAATGGAATTTTTTTAAGATCTATTTTCTTTTATAGTGAAAGATGAGTTTGTGGTAGAAATTAGTGAATGGATGGAACTATACTTTTCAAGTATATATATATATATATATTATTATTATCTTATTCTATGAAGAAATTAATTATTAAATGTTTGCTAAGGTATATTAAAACTAAAAATGTGTTATCTTAATACCATATGTTATGTTGAACTGATTAAATTTTAAATCATCATAGATTGATGGATTTGAGGCCCTAAATTATAAAATTGTTTGTGACTAATGACCTTATTCACTCCCTATAAATATTTATGTTTTCCTCCAATTATGTGTATCTAATTTCCACCAATTTTCTCATAATCGATATCATAATTTGGTGGTGACCATTTCATTTCTCTTTACCTCTTACTAAGACTAAATTTTCTTAACGCAATTTTCGATTTCGGTTTTCCCACAAAGGTATTTTATATTTTCAACCTTTCTTTTTTAATGAAAAATTTCAAATTGGGACAGCCCAATATATTGAATAAGGGTAGAATGTAACATTCTATGGTTTCATAGTGCGTTATTTCTTAAAAATAATTCATTAACTTTCACTACACGCAACACCGAGTT
Organism: Viscum album; assembly: GCA_963277665.1. Taxonomy (NCBI): domain Eukaryota; kingdom Viridiplantae; phylum Streptophyta; class Magnoliopsida; order Santalales; family Viscaceae; genus Viscum; species Viscum album. The sequence continues at coordinate 2,099,079,341 of OY728140.1, read as the reverse complement.
CAAGCACACGAAGACTTACCAAACTAGTCGTTCAAAAGTTGTTATGAATAGTATTAATTGAATTTTGAACTTTATATAATCATTATAGTTTTAGAATTCATATTATGAGTTTCTTATACATAATGTATGAACAAATTAATTTTTTTCAGAAAAAAAAAGTAGTTTTCCAAAAATGCACTTTTTCCGACATTTAATGGTGAACCCTATTTAAGTCCAATATTTGAAACATTTATATATTAAATTTGACAAAATAAACTTCTTATTTATAATCAGGACATAAGAATTCAGTTTCAATAAACTTTTTGGTGTTTTACTGATAACATTCATATTTGGGTGAATAGTGAAAATAACTAAATTTTAATTAAAAATACTTTTTTATCGAAATAATTAATAGTGATAATTTATGAATTTGAGTGATTTTAATGTATAATTAGATTATATTTTTACCATTTCATTCAATTTTGGTCGTTGTACATAATTTCACTTTTAAACTGGACATAAGCAAGAGTGAATCTTTTGATAGTTATTATTTCTTAAAAACACGCTTTTTGTTATAACAACGGGAATTAATTTCTTCCACTTCTGTGTTTTGAATTTAGATAAATGGATTATATATTTATAATCAGGAGGTAAAAATTATGTAAATAGGTAACTTTTATTTTTAGAAATTTAGAACAATTATTTCGGAAGATATTTTATTTACCATGGTTAAAGGGTATATCTGGTATATAAGGGTAACAAATAATATTATAATAATATTAAATTATCCTAAATAGTATCCTAACACTACTGTATTATGAATTTCCGACCATTGGAATCTTTGGGTCGATTTTGGGACCCCATGAAACTACTTGTAAGTGATAATGACACTTTATATTAATTAAGATAATGTAAATACAAAAGTGACATAAGCATATATCTTTTATAAAAACAATTTTTATATAAGGTTATATATGTTATATTTTTTACTATAATTATTAATTATAAATCTAAAAAGATTTCCTACATAATGGTATTTTATTTATAATTTTTGTACATTGAAAAATTAAATATATTTATGACACAATAATGATGAAATATTTTCTATATTAATGAAAGAATCAAATAATTAGTATTATAAATGTTAAAATAAATATAATTTGAACGTTTTGATGACATAAACTAATTTTATTGGTTAATATGACATGTTAGGATTACAAAAATGATTTTGGTTCGAATTAATAAAGTTTTTCGGACTTTATCAAAAATAAATTATTAAATAGTGTCAAAATTGACATAAAAGCGTTTTTAAAAACAATTTATATTATTAATTGATATTCTATTCCTAAATATCTAAGGATTGGACAAAAAACTTATATAATGATAGTTGTATCATTAATGGACCACTTGAAGGTCTATTTAAAATATATACTATTTTTATTAACTATATAAATTAAAAATACAAAGAGACATGGAAAATGTCAAACTAATTAACTAAGAGTTAAAACTAAAAGATAATGTTAATAAAGTGACCCAAACCTATATAAAACATATTTTTTGAGTGTTTTTTATCTATCCCCACCTTATCCTTTAAATAAGTCACTTTGGATCCATTTCAAACCGAATATGAATTTATTATAAAATAATATTTCTATTTTTTCCAAAGGATCCCCTCACCCCTATTATAAAAAGGCACTCCCCCTTCTCTCTAATTCACACCTTCAAAGCATTTTATCATGGCCAACCCCTGCCCAAATACACACTAAACTTCCCTAAATTCAACCTAGAGGCCTTAGTTTGATCATAAATCCAACCTAAAGAGCCCTTTTGAAAAAATCAAAAGAGAAGAACCCGAAGAAGAGGTAATATTTTCTCCACCCTCTTTTAAGTTCCTTTCTTCATCCACCTCTTCTTTCATTGTTATTTCCATTCTAAAATAATAACTCTAGTATATTCTATATATTTTGATGTTATTATAAATATGTTACACCCATATTCATTATTCTATCCATCATTTGAATGACATGTCACCATACGTGCGTATGTACGGATTGCCGTCTCCACATCGTGGTGTAATTGTTATTTAATACATTATTATTTGGATGGGTACAATAATGATGTGTAATTCATTAAGTAATAAATATTACATGATAATGATTCGGTATATATGATATACCATTGAATTATATATTATTATAATATCAAATTAATGATATTGTCGGTCGTGCGTACGTATAGATTACCGTCTTCATGAACGCGATCAGAATCATTCCCCATCATATCCATTCAAAAATAATTCTCATTGGATGATTAAAAATAATGTCTAAAAAGTTGATATCATTCTCGTGATGAATATGATACATGTCAGCCATAAAAAATATGACTCACATAACAAATAATATAAGGGAAAACTAATCTGTTAACACCCGAAACAACGATAACACTAAGATATTATTAACATAACAATGTTAAAAGATCATTTATGATATCATATTAATGTATATGATTATTTTATAATTTAATAACAATTATTTCACCATTATGCAGGATGTTAACCTATAATCAACCAAGGAAATGTAAAAGGTAAGGGTTAATTTTACAATCTCTTTATTATCCGAGATTGTTTTTACATAAGTATATATTGGGACCTCATTATCATCCACATCCATGTTTCTTAAAAATGTATTTCAAAACATTCTTACTATTTTATAGACTATGGTTTAATGTCCTTTATAACCTTTTTTGACTTTTTATAATATGTTTATAAATGAATATTTCTGTCATTTTCTAAATAAGGTTCTATTTATCCTTTTCGACAAAATTAAGGTAATAATGTTTTTTTAACATATATAGAGGGTGCAACTATTTTGCATGACTATAAAATTGTTGAAGGATCCCTTAAAAGATTATAATGATATTTTAAAACTAAATTTTTTATTTTATAATTATGTTACTTTTAAATGATTTAAAAAAATAGATATTTCTATCAAATAGTTTTGATTTCATTTATGTCAGCTTCCTTTGTTGGATTTTAAGCTTATTTGAAGTTGATTTATTATGATACAAAACTTCGATATAGTATTGAAGGTTTTGTGATATGTTTGACTATGTATGTATTATTTTTATACCCTTCATGGTTTATGGTAAAAGTATGGACATTTTGAATGATAGTTTTAATATGAATGTTTAAGTGATGTTTAAACACGGTTATATGAGGAATGAATTATACTTAGTTAGTGACGGGTGGTTCCAGATATAGTTCTTTGATGCATCGGTAGGTCTCATGAGACAAACTAGTGTCTTGGCACAAGGCCTTGACAGAATCGTATTTGTAGTGTTGGCACAATTCCCTGACTATGGGGTTATGATATTGTGGCATTATGCATTCCATCATTATGAAAGTGGTTATTGATAATTCTTGTGCTTATTCGATTAGTAGAATATCCATGTGATTAATTAAATGTCATTTTTTCATTTTATTTCGGCTATATTATGTTGAAGTTCAAGATAAAATGGATTTTGTTTTAGTTATACATTTTCTTAAATGTTTATGTTTATTTATGAATGTTTCCGCTATATTGTTATCTGTAATAGGAATCTGAGATCACCCATTTCAATGATTTATTTTTCACAAGATGTGAAGAATTATTTTATGAATGACATGCAAGGATAGTATGAGGGGATTTGAGTGTGGTCTATGGATACATGATATTGTTATAGTTTTTCACTTTATGATGTAATGTAATCTTTACGAATGTATCTAGTGATTCCAAGGCTACTAAACTAATCAGCCTTTCAAGACATGATCTTTTTTATCATGCCAATGTTATGTAATAATGCACCGACTATGGCTAACTGGGGTCAGGTCATTCTAGTACGTATAGTAGACATGCGAGTAGGTTTTTCTAACTTTTTAACCAGTGCTTGAAATTGAAATATGAGGGCACCGTTGGACTTGCAGCACCGCTATTTCCATAAGGAGACTTTCACCTCGACAGTAGTGGGTCTAGTGTGAAAGATAGTTTTCATTGTTTTTCGTGTAAGAATAAAATAAAAATAAAAGTTTGTGACATTTTTTTTATTTGAAACACCCATGTGGTTGTTGGGAGGTCAGTCCACTAGAACTATACCTTCATGTGGATGTTGGATGTGGGGACCACTAGACCATAACCTTCCATGAGAGTTTATGGTGTTGGGGACCACTCGAACCATTACCTCCCATGAGAGGATATGGTGGTGGGAACCACCTGGGATTAAACCCCCTTGAAACCCCCCTTTAATTTGGAGAAACCCTCGACTCCCTAATAAATATGGGGGGAGCCTTTTCAACACGTCCACAGTTTAATTATGCCAATGCACCACATCAATTGTGCCAACTATACCTTAATGGTTTAAAACTTTTTGAAAATTATTCAAATGACTTTCTAGATACTATAATCTATTATCTTAGGCTACCATTTCTTTTTGGGTTGAATTTATGGAGAGAATAAATATGGGAGAAATCTCCCAACGAAGAATGCTCCACCGACGAAGAACGCCGATGAGGAAGATCTTCAACTACGAAGAATGACCACGACTTCGAATTCCTTCTTTGGAAATTCCTCCGTTGTTGGACTTGCTTGTTTACAATGAATCGATGTTCTCCTTTTCGCACCAACATCAACCAACAACGAACAAGTAGGGGTTTAATGATGTTTGATTATCACATCACAAGTACACCCCTTCTTTTCTTTTGCGGGATTGGAAGAATATTTTTAGGAGGGTTTGATGTGCCTTGTTCTTGTGAACCTCTTGCTACCGCACTAATACAGAGAGTGCGGGCCAAACTAACATGGCACGTCCTCTCCAGAACACTTGTGTTGACTTGTGGTCCTCATCAAAATAGAGGAAGGTGGTGAAGGAGAAGAAGGAAACGGTGCTGCCACCCACAGCCTCTGCGACCCACATGGCCCACACGGCACCCCCGACCTCCTAGCTGAACAGGCCCCACGCCACCGCCAGCCGAACCGGCACCACGCCACAACTAGCTGAACCGGCCCCGAGCTGTGCTGCGCCCCAGTGGTGCCGCACCCCCGGCCTCCCGAACGAGCCACCCTGGTCGTGCCATCCGCTGTTCGAGCCACACCAGCCACTCTGTCCCCCGACATGGTCGTCCCCGGTCACGCCACCTGCTGGCCAAACCGGCCCCGATCAGGCCACCCACTGGCCGAACCGGCCCAGACAGCGCCACCTGGACCCTAGGGCCGAGCCACCATGAGTCGCGATTCTATGGCCCTCTGAGCAGAACCGGCTACACTCCCTAGGCCGAGGCACCCTCGCAGCGTCATTTGGGCTGAGCCTCCCACACAAAACCCTCCTAGCTGAACTACCCTTGCGTTGACCTACAGCAGGTCCGCACCCTCACGGCCTGTTCTCACCTTCACGGCTCTTCGATGCCCCTCGCGGATTGCAGGGTGGGTCCCAGCGGGCTGGGCTGAACACAAGGGCCCAGGCTAGACCGAATGGGCCAGGACAGGTCGACCCAAACCTAGTTGGGTCAGACTGGGTTGGGCCAATTCGGTCCAACCTGGTCGGACTGGACCTGGGCCCACTACGACCCATTTACTCTCCTTCAACTATATCATTGGCACCAGACGTCCATTTGACGAACCGTCAGTGGCACTGTAAATCTTAGAGCATGACGGTACCGTTTATTATACCACACTAGAGTTTGGGGGTATTGTTGAGATACTGTCAAGTTGGATCATGCATGAATCCAACCGGGCCCCCGGGACTAAAAGGCTAATAACTCACAGATAGGGCGTCTGATTGACACACCGTTTGTTGTGTTGAGACCCCTATGACAGGGCAGACCATTGAGATACTTCTTTTTGATACTTCGTGATAGTTGGATTATCTACCTGTAGCTCGTGGGGAGGTTCCTCCCGAAGACGAGAAATTGTAGTGACGAGACCTAGTAACTGACTGAGGCCTGGAGACTGGTGACCATTTTGACTCGGAGTGACTCGACTAGACTAGTGGGGAGCGCCATGGTGTCGTGGCAGGCCCACGATGGGGAGATTCTTGGTGTTGAGGAAAACCCAAGATACATGACAGGAGAAGTACTTCAGTAGGCTATGAGGGGGAGCGTGCTTGGGGACGTGGTAGACCCACTATGTGTAGCATGCATGGTGACGTGACAAATCCACGGTACTCGACATGAGAAGTACCTCACCAGTCCAAGGTTAGTGGGAAGCGAGTTGGGTGTCGCTAGAGGCCCACTGTACTCAATAGAGGAGGAGTTCTCCAGTAGCGGAGGATTCAACAATGTGACTGGGGATGTTACTTGATACTACCTCTAGAATAAAATCTTTGTTTGAAATGAGTCGTTTTTTCTATGTTTCCTCATGATTGGGATAGATCACATGATAACTTAGGAAAATTTATGGGAATATACCAATGTAGGGTTATCTGTTGATTTCATTATTTTTGTTTATCCTTGATGGATTTTGTGAGACCTTGTTGGTCTCGAGGTCCCTATTGAGTATCTTTTTACTCACCCCTACACGGTCTATGCTCGCACTTCATTGTGTTGAATGCAGACAACATACAGTTCTGATGATTTCTGATAGTACACGGACTGGATAGTACCTGGAGGTGGACCATATGGCGTGTCGGTACCTGGACGAGACAGACAGACATGGAGTGTTTGGGAGGCTATATGTACCTACCCTTCAGGTAGAAATCCCCGAGGATGATCCGGTGGCTCTTTTTCTTTTCTTCAGTTGTAATTGTACCTTTACTGTTGGGATTGTATTTTGGCCCTTTTTATATTCAACACTAATTTGTTATGAAGTTTTACTTAGTGTTTCATGTCTAGTTGTGGGATCTGTTGTGTGTGTTTAAAGGTTTTAAAGTCAATCCTTTTGATTTTTAGTGAATTACGCCATTGGTTCTAGTTGCCAACCCTTGGCCTATGGAATGCGGGCTTGGGGTAGTCACGACACGGGCCCTGGGGGACGAGTCGTGACATATAGCCTCGAAGCATTCCCTTGAAGGTTCCTCACCTTCCATGTGGATTTCTACGCCAAGCATTCCCAAACCAATAGTTCCTAAACTGTAACTAACAGGGGATTCTACCCACATGAGTTGTCAAAATAACCTCATCATAAAGTCTCTCTTTGTGCACACTACTCAATGTTCCAGGTGAGTGGAAATCACAAAACTAGTACCCAAGCCACAACACCTCTAACACCTCATGTCTCTGCAACCACGCTTCTCATTTCTGATGGTCTGACCAACCTAGTAACTTGTTCCATGCCCAAACTGATAGTCACCCTACCTCAAGCCAACATTTATGACCTCGAATCCCATTGTCAACAACACCCAATGTAACCTAGGTCAATCCCAACTTTTGATCAACATCACTCAACAAATATCCGGGCCACGCCCAACACAATTCGAAGGATCCAACATATTCAATATCACAATTCACATGTATTCATATAATGAGAATAAATACATTGAATCAAAAAACAAAATAAATGTTTAATTCGCCTAACTAGGTGTTGTCCCATACCAGCACCAAGGTCATGGAAACCAATAACAATTCATATCATCACTTAATGAATCAAACTAATCATTTTAGTCATACAAAAATAAATTTATAACATTTTGGAACCCTCAGCCAAAATTCCCCACATTAGCAACAAACCCTCGCCCGACCCCGCTCATGAAAAATAGGAAAAGGGCATACACAAAGGCATACCATAAGACAGATTACAATTTTATAGGAAATAACAAGTAATACATGGTCACCCTCAAAATACCCGAAAACATGTCATAGGCCGTGCCACCCAAACGTATGCAAAAACATGAAAAATAGGTATGCACCACCTACCTGTGACTCGTAGATGGAGGCATGTCCGATATCGAGATCCAATTCGAAGATGATCTTCGTAGATCTAATTTTCCGTCAAATCCGCACAACTCTGCTCGGATGGAAACTGTGACACGTCAAGGAAGGAAACTAGAATGAAACAGGGTGAGTGAATTTAGCCTTGTGGTTGCAATACCACATCCACCGAAGGATTGAAGAACAGATGTGGGATGATGATTCTAGAGTAGGAAGCATTATTCAGAACTTCAGAATGGACTTGTTCTGAAGTTGTAGAAGAAAAAGCTATTCTAGAAAATAAGACGTGGCGCCCTTTCATTTTAGCAAATGAAAAAAGTACACTATGTGTATTTAGGGACTAGAGGCTATGTAGTGGCCTTTTTCGTACTCCAACATAATTGGACATAGACACATGTCTTGGGTGCTCCACACGAGTTAAACTCACCTGGTATGCAGATGGAAGAAAACACAGTGTGTTGAGCGGCACTATATGTCGTGTAATAGGAAATTTAAACACGGTCATCACATGAAATATACATGGAAAGCACATGACAGTACTCACCTAACCCATACATGGCGTGTACTATAAAGTACACAACATGTAGTTTGTAAATTTCTAGAACATCCCAGGTTTTCCATGTTTTCATAGGATCAAGTTATAATTTCAAATAGGGTCAGGATTTTGAACTATTCTAAAAACCCAGGTTCTTACAATCTCACCACCTTAACATTGCTCATCCCCGAGCTATTAATTGAAACCCATAGATGGAATCAAACATGCCAACCCAATAAAGTAACCAGAACTCCTCATATCTCAATGTTTTTGGCTAATTTCCTCAAGGGGATCACCACCTTAGGAAATTCCTAACTCGGTCTCAAACTGACAAAACTCAAAAAAAGAAATGGATTACTAACCTATTTCTAAACTCATTGTCCTCTAATGACGCATTTCACTCTTATTCCTCATTGGTGCTCCTGTATTGTTTTCGAAACCCAAATGTATCTCATACTGCATCGGTGTCTACCTCGATGAGGTCTGGCATCCCATGGATGTGCAAAATATAACCTGATGCCACACTCCTCATGTAACCCATATCCTCGATGCCCCAATTCCCAAGACACCTCATGTAACCCGCATACTTGATTCCCCAACTGCTACACATCTCATACTTATATATATAAATATATCATGCTCCCGATATGGCATAATCCCCCTGACCAGTATCTAGTCATTCCAAAAGATTCATGTGCACCTCGTGCACTCAAAACGGACATGCCTCTATAGGTCATCCAAAAAAAACAAGGGAAATCACGACCACACCGGTGGCGTACCTCTAACTTTCATCGGTTCACTAGCTTGATCAGCCTCTTCCAACACCATGGTGTGCACCTGGCCTGCAGTACGGTTTCCTGATGCCCGACCTCCCTATGGTGCTGCTCCAGTCACTGGACACTATCCCCTCAGCCGAATCCTGCTGTCACTATCATGACCTATGCGTGCTGCTGAACACCAGCTACCGTCACTTGGTACCGAACTTAATCAAACTCCAGATGCCACAGTCTGTCCTGATTCCTTCTTTCTGTTAGTTTGAGAAGGATGACGACTAAACCTCTCTAGATGCCTGACCTTTCCACATGCCCGACACTCCTTTGGAGAGCTGTCACACTATGTTTGAACATATCCTGGTTTCCACCACTAAATGAAAAACATCAAAGAACTGTTTTGAGGTGGTTTAGCTGAGTCTTTGGTATGACTGTCCAACTAGAACTCATCACGTCTTCACCTCCTGTTGTCTTAACTGTCACTTGAAACAATTCCCCGGAAAATCTGGGGCCTATCCCCTTGGTTTCCCTCTACTATGAGTTCCTAATTGACCGCTTTTGAGAATAAACCCAACCAGAAGATTGTCACGACATGAGCCTACCATTCTCGAGCCACAACTACCCCATGCTCATGTCCATAGGCCAGGGGCTGGCGACAAGCATCGAAGGCGTAACAATCTCGGGGAGGCCTTTTCATAAGTACCTATTCAGACACACACACATCCCACTCAATGAATAAGTGTAGAGTAAAAAAGAAAAACAATGTACAAACCACTACAACCCAAGAACAGTCATGCATCAATTTCTATATAAGATCAGTAAAGTACTGAAAAGTAACAACAGGATAACATAACAAGAAAAGGGAAAAAAATGGGCCCAACACGAATGGCCCCACAACCCAGAAATAGGTAAACAAAATTAAACATCTACTGTGTCTGAAACCTGAAATTCTTACTATGACCACTGAACGCGGACCAAGATCATGTGTCCTCCTCTCTCCTCCATAGTCTCGATTGACCAGTCTGTTGTCTACAAGGGCACACTATGTACGGGAAGATCACAAGCTGGGGTGAGTATAAAGATACTTAGTAGGATGCCCTGAAAGCTCGAGGGAGAAAAAAAGGAGGTACTAAAATGGTGAGAAGTAGACAAAAAAATAGTTTAAGAGTACAGTAGAGAGATTGCATCTCAACCCAACAAAAGAAAGGAATTAGACTCATCCAATCCAAGAAGAGCTAGACACGGAAATCTCATGGAATACCTTGTGCATCTTCTCCACTCTTAGAAGGAGAGTGATAGAACACAAGGAGTGGGAACAAAAGTAGGGTGTATATATAAATATGCTCAACAAGAAACCTGAACGAGTGTGTAGGGAGATCTCTATATCCATTATCACCTAAGAAAAAGTGACCAACAGTTCTAAGGGTAGCCATCACTGATTCCCAAAAATCCTGCATGTCATGATGCATCATCGTTAAATGATACAACCAAGGGTCCCTCTCCGATAATCACATAGAAAATTCATTGAATATCCTCATAGAAAGGGATGAGTCTGAAATAAGTTGTCGGGTAACCCACTGCCCAGCCCTGCTGGAGGGTAAACCCCATGTGGTCGTTGGGTAACACACAACCTAGCCCCGCTGGAGGGTATACCCTAATGTAAATGGGTAGCCCACTATCCAAAACTGCCAGAGGGTAAACCCTAAGGTCAATGGGTAACTCCCTGTCCAGCCCCGCTAGAGGGTTAACCCTAAGAGGTAAATGGGTAACCTGCTACCCAACCCTGCTGGAGGGTAAATCCTAAAGGTCAACGGGTAACCCACTACGTAGCCCTGCTGGTGGGTAAACCATAAGGTCAACTGGTAACCCATTACCCTGCCCCGCTAGTGGATAAACCCATAACTGGTCTGATATCACCACACTACCCATGTCCTCACTAGTTTTCACTAACACTACTACCGTGAGTAGGTTCGGAGTGCGTCAGAGGAACCTCCGACCAATGCTCATTCATGTTTCCACATTTAATGATATCTTCAAATATTCTCCGCTCACCAAAACAGATCACGCCGTTGTAATCCCTGTGGAAAAATAGGCGAGATAGACTACTGAATCGCTGGAAATGAACTCCCGATGGAAAAGATATTCAGCACCGCTTTATGCTTATACGACGTCTAATGGGGCCCGCAAATCGGTCCCAAAAGGGTCTGTCGAACTGTTCTAGTGTGACGATCTCAAAAAAACATGCCAAAACAACTATTCATACATCCCAAACAGACGTTAAATGAAAAATTCATTGTTGTTGCACACAACTTAAAAGACGGCACATGGGGCCCATGCATCAACTCCGTCTTCAATGCCTAAAACCACAATGGTCAACATCGCCTCGATGCCAGGGTCACAACGCCACTGAAGCCACCTTAAATGGACTCTGGATGCCGAAGTTTTAACTCCCCGCGGTATGCAAACGGGGCCCTATGGGGCCCACACCTAAACACCGAAACATGTCATGCAGATCAAGCCATTACATTCCTTGCAGATAACCACGAGGCGTAGGCTATTCATTTTCCATGAACAGACTTATGAAGCATAAGTAATAAAAAAGTCGCATAGATCTAAAAGCCGCCTCATGGGGCCCATTCCTAAGGCCCATATTTAATCAGGAAGATTGTGCTATCGCAATCCCCACGTAAGAACACTCAAAAATGAGTGCTCAAACACCCCAAATGGATGTCGGGTGAAAAAATGGGGTTTCATGGTAAAATGTGTGAATCAGAACCTGTGGGGCCCACTAATTCTCTCCAACCCGAATACATTGTAAAAAATCACACACATTCCGTAGGAGGACTAGGGTCACGCTGCCGCTGACAGCGCGTTAATCAGACATCCTAAACAGGAGTTAGGTCTGACGCAAGAATAATTAATTAATTAAATACTTAATTAATTATTCGTATCAAGTGTTTCATTCCACATAGAAACTAAACCAAACATCAAGGGTTCCAAAATAGCTTTGGAAGGACCATATCAACTCTAGGGCCATAGCGCCTCTGACGGCGCGTCAAACAGACGTCCGACAAGCAAATATGTCTGTTGCAAACATTTTTCAAAATTTAATATTATTAAATTAAAGTGTTTCATGTCACCCGAATTTGGGAACAGAACTCAAAAATCACAAAAATCAAATCAAGAAGTACATCTTGCCGATATGAACCTATGGCCGCAGACGGCCTGTCAAACAGACACGCCGTTTAGGAGATATTCCCCCTTGAACCAAGGGGGACCAAAATTAGGATGGTCCAGACCGTCGTCCCATGGCCCAGCCGTGGCGCATTCGAAACCACTGGAACCCTAGGGTCCGATTCTTCCACCTACCGGCTGGTCCATTTTGGCATTCCTCACCCACCGGACCCACATATTGCGGGTCAATGTTCTCCACTCCCCGCTCCCCACCGATGTCAGCGCCTTGGGGATTCCTCCCGACCGCGACATGCCGCCCGCGCTGCAGGTGCCAAACCTCCCTACTGACCGAGTGCACTGCCACCAGACATCCACCCGCACCGAAGCTCCCAGAACTCCTCGATTCTCCATTCCGCTCCTCTACAGGCTCCCCTGAAGTTGCCACGCTCCCTGAAGCCGCAGCGCTCCGCCGCGTCCGGCTCGACCTCGCCCGACGCTGCTATCGGTGTCACCAGCTCTGCAGAAGCCCCTCGTTCCTCTGCGCTGCTCAACAGCACTTACCTAGTGCTCTATACTGGTCGCACGATGCACAGAAGGCCCCCCGACACTCCTCTAATCCCTGCTACGCCGCATCCACAGCTGCCTCCGCCCGGCCGCGCCCAATGCAGCTTCTCAAAAACGGGACTTCCGCACTCCCTCGCGCCTCCATCTCGACCTCCATCCATCACCCATTGTCATAGCCACACATTCATCCGGTCCCCCCAAAGACTCAGGTGGTCGGAATATGGATCCAATATTTGTTTTGGAATACTCGGGGCCAGATCTTCACAGGGTCTCCCCTCGCTGGTCGATCCGTCACAGTTTTGGCGCGTCTGAAATTTTGGGAAAAAAGTGATCAAGAATAATATTTAGACTGGGGCTTGGATGATGTCTGTGCCCGTTTGGCCATCGTCCTAATTCTATAGTTTAATAATTAAATGAAAAATTTTATGAAAATTCAAGAAATCGATGAAGGTGTGCAAATTAACCAAAAATCCTACCTCGAATCAGTCGTGTGTCGTTGTCGGAATCTCCACGATGCTACTGCTTCGATCCGCGAAGGTTCTGGAAGAGGATTCTCCTCAATTCGGTGAAATAACAGTGATGAACACCGAATAAATATTGAGGGAGAGTGGATGAATGAGAGATAGAGAGAGATAGGATATAGGAGAGAGGATGGATAACCCTAACTCCAAACTCATATTCTTTTATTTATAGAAGAATCCATTTATGGTGAAATCCAAAACTATTGCGCCCACCCATTTTATATCGCGCCTAAGAAAAAAACCCCATTTCAAACAAAAAGGAAGTATCATATTTCCATTCTGAGACTTCATTAAAATGTTATTTGAAAAGAACTCCAGTGGTAAAAATCACTAAATCATTATTTTGAAATGAAAATTTTTCCCCTGGGTGACATTTCTCACAGCAGGCTTGCGCCCACAACGTTTACACCCAGGATAGAGTAAATGGCACGCTCCGGATGCAACTGTGCCCTCTGATTTCCAATCTGAGATACTATTTAGATGAAAACACAACTTCACCATGTTCATAGTATAAAAACAATTAACATTTATATAAAATTTATTCTGGGCACACCGGGCCTCGGAATCGCATGCCATCACAGCTCCTAGCTCTGAAAATATATGTATAAATATTCCAAAGTCTTATTGAAAAAAACCGGGTCTCTACATCATGCCATCCTTCATGATTTTCATCCCCGAAAAGCAAACCTTAGAAAAACAACTCAGGATATGGAGCTCACACTAGCTCTCCCACTCCCAAGAAAACTTGCACTAAACCATGCTGGCACAACACGTGAACCAAAGGGATGGTTCATACTCATAAGGTCTGCTACATTAGATGATACATGTGGGAACATGAACACACCTCATCAGCTGCGACACGTGGAAGACGTTTTGTGCCTACTCCTACTATTGGGGGGGGGGGGGGGGGGTAGGGTATGAAAATAGGAAACCTCTCCATCTCTTGCATGATTCCCGAATTACCCAAAGAAACTCATGGGACTTACCCGGCCGAACCTCTAATTTCCATGTCCCAACCGAAATCATGATTTGTCCCTGTAACATGGTCTCGTGATTCCCTCATTCAGAACACCCATCTGGTGAAACACCCAAGGACATCTGGTCACACAAGTTTTCATAGTCAGCGCATCATAACCGACACTCTCTTACATGCTCTCGAAGTGGACGAGTCAACAATATCGACGGACGAATAGTGGAACCCTCCAGGTCCAATAGGGTCAATTGTAGTGTAGATAACTACTACAAAACATGTAGCACCTGACGAGTATGGGACTCTCTATTAAGATAACCTTCTACAACACTGCCATTTTTTCAGAACATAGACTACCTCAAAATCATATTCTTGTATAAATTTCAACCAGCACCATCGTCTAATGTTCAATTCTCCCTGAGTGAGGATGCACCTGAGAAACAGGTTGTCTGAGTAAACCCCAAAGCACTCTCCCATAATATAGTGTCTCCACATTCTCAGGGAAAATACTACCACTAACAAGACCACATAGTGAATCACATAGTTCTATTTATGGGGTGTCCATCACCTTGACATGTACTTGATAACGGTATCAAGATGGATGTTGGGCACACAAGGTACCAACGAAAAGGTCAGGCGAGCAAACTCAACCAACCTCCGGTGGCTATATATGAAAAGCACGTGGAATACCCCACATGTATTTGCCACACATGGTGGGAGAGTGATCCCCAAAATAGGAACTCTACCAAACCCACTAGTGGAACATCATGCACAAGGATGTCATGCAGAAAATAACCACTAGAAAATATAGAACCTTCTCCGACACTGCATCGCACAAACCCTCCATGAATGCACATGTCAGAGGGAATCATCCACCGCACCTCAATACTATCCTCTTTGGGATGTACTGACTCTTGATCATGTTTTTCATCGCATCAAAAAAACTCGTATCATTGGGGGAAGAACCCATATTTGCCATGAATTCAAAGATACACCGGACAACACCAACACAGGGTTACACCGACGCCCTGCATCACCCTCGGTAACCCCTCAAACAAGGAGTTAGATGAAAAGAGTACCTCACGTAGTGTCAATCATGTTGTACTGAGAAACGTATTAAAAGACACAGAGTGTACCTCTTATCTTTTTATGCATTACAGGATTTTAGACATCCATAGCACAGTACTGCCTATGGCCCCGTCTGTCAGCTCCCTAAACCTGACATGGGCCTCCTAGTGGTGGTGGAAGGACCTCGAAAAGTTGACTTCCAACCACAGTTCTTCTTTCTTTTCTCAAAACAGCACCTCCCTGGGGACCACCATGTCCTCACCTGGGTGTTCTATGATCACAACACAACCTCTTTCATGGTGGTACATCTACCAACTATCTGGAAAACACAACACATCTGTTCGAGTAGTCTCACACGACGTGACCTAGAACATCATAATCATAGCACTAGTACCCCTAGGTTATCTCGGTTCTCTACGTTGCCCCTGACCATGTGCTTCAGTATCATCAAGGGGAGACATCCAGTGTTGAGGCCCTTCTAATAGAAATCCCTATAAGAAAAATTTCTCTGTCACCAGTGCCTGCTCCAGCACCCTGAGATAGGTGAGGATGCAAAAGATCACTAAGAAGGCACATATCTCTTCTATAGTGACCTCACTCAAACTTTTGTGCTCGGACGTTCTCATCATAGACCACATCCAAAGAGCCCTGTGTAAGGTCTGCGAACCTAGTCGCGTACTCAGCCACTTCAATCCCTCCCCACTGAAGCTCAAGCAGCTCATGGAATCGTATAAAGAGCATGTACGAGGGGTAATAATCCTCACAAAAATCTGATATAAGTCTTCCCACGAGAGTACCAACACATTGTGTATCTGAGTAACCATGTATCTAATAACGCCAAACAGCTTGGTGGATAAACTGGTCGTCAAGGCCACCATCTAACATGTCAGTGTCCGAACAATCCTGAAGAGGCGACCCACTGAATCTAGAAAACCCTTCACTGTCTGAGGGTATGGCTCACCATGGAAACTCAGTAGTCTATGATGCTGGGACTCACGTAGTGCGTCCAGCCTGCACACATCATCGACCTTCACTGCATGTACTATTTACTACTCCACTGGTGGAGGTGCTACTGACAGTCCTCCTAGAGAAAGGGTAATCGGGTGATGGATCTTGAACTAAGACCTCATCGGTCGAGGAGTCGTCGTCACAAACCAGAGCTATTATCCTGGTTGGCTATAATTGCAGAGATAACCTAAATCCGATCAAGGAGTACCACAATCAAATGAGCATATATATACCAACAAATATGGGGAGCTGACTCAAGCAGGATAGTCAAATACTCAATCCAATATGATGCATGATCCAAATTGCATGCAACAAGTGTCTCAGTGTGACGAGTCTAAAAGTGGGTTATCTGGGTCCTGGTGAATGTATACATCGGTCACCGCACCATCACTGGACTCCCTGGACTGAGATCCACTCTTGAGACCTGTTGACACTATTTCCCCCAAACTCAACCAATTCCTTTTTAGGGATGACCGAACAACGCCCCAAGGAATGAACCAGCTTTGTTCCACTTTGTCATTATCCAACCCTACCAGTCTCGAGCTGCAACTACCCCATGCCAGCCTCCATAGGCCCGGGGCTGGCGACAAGTGCCAAAGGTGTAACAATCACGAGGAGGCCTTTTCCTAAGTACCTGTACCCACACACATCCCACTCAATGTAGAAGTGCAGAGTAAAAAATAAACCAAAGTACAAAACACTATAACCCAACCACATTCATTCATCAATTTATATATAGGAATAGTAAAGTGCTCAAAAGTAATAACAATATAACTAAACAGAAAAGGGGAAAAACACGTGCCTAACCCGAAAGGTGCCATAACCAAGCAACATGTAAACAAATGTAAAAAGATGGTGCGTCTCACACCTAAAAGTCCGACTCTGACTACTGACCATGCCCCAAGCTTCTATGTTCTATTTGCTCCTCCATAGTCTCAATCAACCTGTCTGTCGTCTGCAAGGGCACACCAAGTATGGAAAATCCCAAGAAGGGGTTAGTATAAAGATACTCAGAAGGATGCCCCGAAAGCTTGAGGGAGAAACAATGGAGGTACTAAAACGGTGAGAAGTAGACATAACAAAGAATAGTTTTACAGTGCATTATAGAGAGTGTAGCTCAACCCAACAAAATAAAGGAAGTAGACTCATCCAGTCGATGAGGAGCTAGACACGGAAATCACGTGACATACCCCTTGTTTCTTCACCCCTCCTAGAAGGAGAGTGATCGAATCCAAGGAGAGGGAACAAAAGTATGGTGTATATATATATATACGCTCAGCAAGAAACCTGAATGATTGTGTAAGGGTATCTATATCTCCTAGATCAGCCCAAGAAACGTCATCAACAGTTCTAAGGGTAGCCATCATTGATGCCCAACAATCCCACACGTCCAGAAGCCTCATCGCTAAACCATACAACCAATGGTACCGCTCTAGTAGTGAAAAGGAAAAGTCACTGAGTAGCCTCATAGAAATGGTTGTCTGAATGAAGTCGTCGGGTAACCCACTGCCTAGCCCCACAGGAGGGTAAACCCTAAAGTCAACGGGTAACCCACTGCCGAGCCCTAATGGAGGGTAAAACCTAAGTTCAATGGGTAACCCACTTCCCATCCCCATTAGATGGTAAACACTACGAAATCAATAGGTAACCCAGTACACAACCATTCTAGAGGGTAAACCCTAAAGGTCAACAGGTAACCCACTACCCAGCCCTACTGGAGGGAAAACCCTACGGCCAACTGGTAACCCACTACCTAGCCCCGCTGGAGACTAAACCCGGAACTGGTCTGATAACTCTGCACTGCCTCTGCCATCACTGGGTGTCACTAACACTGCTATCGTTCATAGGTTCAGAGTGCGTCAACTGAACCTCCGACCAATTCCATTTCATGTTTCCTCATTTAATGAGATATTGGATGAGGATCCACATTTCCAAATAGATTAAACCACTATAATCCTCGTGAAAAAACACATGAGATCGACTCCTTAATTTATGGAAATGGACTCCCGAAGAAAAAGTTATTCAACACCGCTTTATACTCATTCATTGTCTCATGGGGCCCAAACCACAGTCCCAGAAATGGTCGGGTGAACTGCGCCATCGCGATGCTCTCGGAAAAAAACTCCAAAAAGACTATTCATACCTTCAAAACAGACGTCTGATGAAAATGTCGCAGTATACTATACACTACATAAAAAACGGCCAGTAGGGCCAACTCCTCAACACCAGATTCAATGCCTAGAACCACCCTGGTCAATTTCGCCTCGATGCTAGGGTTACAACACTACTGAGGGAACCTAAAACGGACTTCAAATACAGAAGCTACCACTCCCCGCGGTATGAAAAAGGGGCCCTATGGGGCACACACCTCGACCCCAAAACACATCATGCTGATCGTGCCATTACATTCCTTGAAGATAACCAGGAGGCATAGGCTATTTATTTTCCTTGAACAGACTTATGATGCATAAGTCGTAAAAACGTAGCATACGTCAGAAAGCCCCCTCATGGCCCGACGCCTTGGGCTCAAATTTCAGCGGGAAGATTGCATCATCGCAATCCCCTTAGAAGAACTCTCCGAAATGAGTTCTCAGACACCCAAAATGGATGTCGGGTGAAAAAGTGACGTCTCACTGTAAAATGTGTGAACCAAGCACCGTGGGTCCCGCACTATGTCTCCAACCCGAACGCTTTGGAAATAATTTCAAAAGGTACACACGAGGACTAGGGTCAAGTTGCCTCTAATGGTGCATCAATTAGACATCCCAAATAGGAGTTAGGTCCGATGAAAGACTAATTAATTAATTAATTACTTAATTAATTATTCATATTAAGTGTTTCATGCCAACAAGCAATGAAACCAAATTTCAAGGATTCTGAACCAACATTGGAAAGACAGTCTCAACAATAGGGCCATAGTTCCTCTGACGGCTCATAAAAAGGATGTCTGACACGCGAATATGTTCGTTGAAAACAATAATAATAATTTAATATTATTAAATTAAAACGTTTCCGGTCACCCGCCCTCAGGCGCAGAACCCGAAAATCACGAACCTCAAAAAAAATATCAGCCTTGCCAATAAGAACTCATGGTTGTAGAAACCGCATAAAAAAGACGCTCTGTTTAGGAGGTATGCCCCCTTGAACAAAGGGGGCCCAAAATTGGGCGGGTCCAGACCGGCAGGCCCAGCTCGCTGCGGCACGCTGGCTACGACCCGTTCGAAACCACTAGACCCTAGGGTTTAGTTCTTCCACCGACCGGCCCAGCGGCCAGTCCCATTTTGGATGCTGCACAAACAAGACCCGCGTATTGTGGGCCCTTGTTCGCCGCTCCCCCCACCACTAAGGTCAGCACCTCGGGGCTTCTTCCCGACTGTGACAGGCCGCCCGCGCCGTGGCAACCTGACCTCCCCACCAACTAAGCGCACTGCCGCTAGCTGGCCGCCCACACCATGGCTACTCGGGCTCCTTGCTCTGCTGTGTCGCTCCTCCACCGGCTCCCCATAAGCAGCTGCGCCACCTGAAGCCACTGCGCTCCGCCGCTTATGGATCATCCTCACCCGATGCCACTACCTGAGTCGCCGACTACACTGAAGCCCCACGCTCCTCTGTACTGCTCAAACACACCCCCTCAGTGATCACTACTCACTGCATGATGCACCGAAGGCCCCCCGGTGCTCCTCCGATCCCGGATACACCATGTCGTAGCTGCCTCCGCCCGACCGCGCCCAATGCTGCTGCTCCGAAACGGGAATGTTGCGCTCCGCTGTGCCTCAGGCTAGACCTCTGGCTGCCACCTATTGCTGGAGTTGGACCATCAGTCGGTCCCCCACCCACTTTGGTGGTCTGAAAAAGGATCCGAAACATGATTTTGGAATCCTCAGGGATCGATCTTCACAGCGCAGCCCCTCGCTCGTCGATCCATCACAGTTTTGGCTCGTCCAAAATTTTGGACGAAGAACACTCAAGAAGGGGATTTAGAACGGGGCTCGAACGATGTCCGTCTTTGTTAGGCCATCATCCGAATTCTAAAATTTTATAATTAAATGATGAATTTGATGAAATGACATTATATCGACGAAGGTGAAAAAATTAACCAAAATTTCTACCTATAATCGGTCGTGCATCATTGGCGGCATCCCCATGACGCTTCTGCTTCGATCCACTAATGTTTCGGCGGAGGTTGCTCCTCGATTCGGCATAGAATGGAGAAGAACACCGATGAATAGTTGAGAGAGAGTGGAAGAGAGAGGGAGAGTGTGTAGAGATTATAGAGAAGGGATAACCCTATCTCCAACCTCATATTCTTCTATTTATAGAAGAATACGCTTAGCGCGGAATCTGAAACTGTCGTGCCCTATCATTTTATATTTTTCCTAGGAAAAACTCCCCACATAGAACAGAACAGAAGTCCCAGATTTCCATTTCGAGACATCATTCGAATGTTATTTTAAATGAACGCCAATGATAAAAATTACTAATTCATTATTTTAAATTGTTAATTTTTCTCCTGGGAGATATTTCTCACAGCAGGCCCAAGCCCATAATTTTTGCACCCCGCATAGGGTAAACGGCACGCTTCGGACGCAACTGTGCCCTCAGATTTTTGATAGGATCTTCCATTTGGGAGAAAACACAACCCCACCACATTCATAGTATAAAAAAACTTAACATTTTTATAAAATTTATTCTCGGGCACACCGGGCCTCGGAATCGCACACCGTCTCAACTCTTAGATCTGGAAATATATGTAGAAATATCCTAATGTCGGACAAGGAAAAACCGGGTCTCAACAAAGATATTCACTTGGATTCGAATGTCATGTCATAATCCATCCTCGAAGCACCTCACCCTTGCAGGGTCATTGAAATACTATACAAGGTGCAAAGAAAGAAAGCTCAGTGATAGTAGCTACATCGCCCATGATGGACTTGTCTCCCTACTGAATTTTCAAGAACTCCTGAGACCTCTCGTTCCTCAGTGTCTCTGGATAAAAGTGATCAGTGAACCTATTCTGGAAGTCCTTCCATGATAGTCTCTCATGCCTGCGAGCCTAAACCTGCACATCCCACCAACGCTTTGTCTGTCCTCGCAGCTTGTACATTGCCATCTTGACCATCCACCCTGTAGACATCTCGAGCTGCTCGAAGATCATATGCATGCTCTTCATCCAGCTCTCAGCTACCTGTGGACCACCCTCACCCTGAAAAAGTGGCAGGTGCTGCGACTAGAACTGCCACATCATATATTCCATAGACGGCTCTATTCCTTGCACACCTCTATCAATCCCATACAAGAAACGTATCAGGCTAGCTCGAAGATGATCATTGAGCCAGAGTCTGAATGTGGCCAAACCCAGCTGCTGCCCTACATGCAATGTGTCTTGAACTTGATCATGTCCCCGAGCACGTACCTGCGGCTCATTATCTACCTACACAAGATCATGTACCTGATCCGGCACCTACGACACTATGTCATCTCACGCCTGCTGCTCCATCTGAGTCGTCAAAAAGGAACCATCTAAATACCATAAATGGTAACAGAGCTCATATATATATATATATATATATATCAATATATTTTCAATGTATACATGGAAATCAGTAAACCTACTGCATAAAAACCTACCCTTACTCTTCCCCAACCGCAACCCATGCCCATGGCATCCCAGCCTCATGGCCTCCTTACCCGCCCTTAACAGAGTCCAAACCGAAGACCTAGTCACCCAATCCTTGTGATCAAAATACCCTCAACCAATGTACATGCCTATCACATGCAATTTTACAAAGGTATAAATCTTGGCATAACACAATGCAATAAACCAGCAATTCTATCAGGAATTTTACCTTTGCACATTTCAATTAATATGATGCATGGAAATTGATATTATTCACATGATATTATAACATCACAAAGCATAAATTCAGTTATGAAATTGAAATACCTTAAAATTTTGCCTATCAAAATCCATGAAAACAAGACTTTCCATATTGGACCAAGGTCTAATTATCCCTTATAGTACTGGATCAATGGTTACCCATCACAATTAATAACATCAGACACCTCATGGGCCACCGTGGTGGAAATCATATAAACTGTCATATGAGAAAAAAGAAACAGTATTTCCAACCCATGGAAACAATATCCATAACTCAAACCTAGGGCTCTAGGAACCCAAGCACAAGCTAGAAACCTAGTTCCAGTAACAACCGATCTCCAATCTACTATATCAAAAATAGTAAAACCAACAAAAATAAAAATAGAAGTATCAATCTCATTGGTAGCCAGCAAATAAATGCTACTAAATCCCTCTTAAGAACTCCTCTGATACCACTTTTTACTCACCCAGACCTGAACAACCACCCGAACTGTGATAAAAGGGTCGGGTGTTACTACCTTAGGCACACCTCCCTGATTTCCAAAGGCTTTCGACTACGGGTGGTGGTCTTATTGGTATAGTTGGATGACTATACCCTCTCAGAAGATAATAATGGTACTGGTCCGAGCAATAATATATAACATGCAGTACAATAAATGACATAGCTGACTCTAACTAGACCTGTATAGTGGAAACTCAATCAATATTGATAAAGGTTAGAAGAAATAAATATAACAATAGCAGCAGAAAGTAAACATAACTACATGCTGATCAGTTGTAACTACTATTGAACAACAAACATGCATCCAAATAAAGTCATACATATCCAAACATATATATAGGGTTTCAATGGCTATCCAATTATAGCTACATAAAAAGAATGATAATACATAAATGAAAATAGAACAAAATTAATCCAGATAGGCAAGACCTCATAGTCTCTACCACATCCATCCAATAGCTAATGTAGTCCAACTCTTGAAGCTTGCCTCTTTCCTGTATGTAAATCCATATAGTCTGTAGACGTCCTGAATGGCCCATGCAGGGTGTGAGATGAATTTCACTAGGATATCACCCTATATTGTGTACCTAATATAAGGGTTTAAAAATGAATGCATTTATAAAGAAAATAGTAATCAACATCTTGAAAAAATAATCACAAAATCCACTGGTGTTCAGCAACTACCTTGTAGTGTCACATGCTTCGGCCAATGCCATATCCTCTTTCATGTATCCCGACACCATGTGCCCCCTAAAACTACATGTATCATTTACTGGCATCATAGACACACTCGCAACAGTAGTAACCTAGAGTAACAATGAAGCCTTTCCTCAATAATTAACCGGAGGTACTACGATGTCTTCCATCAAATAAAGTATTCATAGGGACATCGATGTCTTCACCCAAATAGAGTAACTGAAGGGACCACGATGTATGCCCTCAAAATAATAGAGAGGCTCTACCCTAAACCCGATTTCCTCTAAGATATCCCTTGAAGGTTCCTCACCTTCCACATGGCATCATATGGTAAGCACCCCCAAAAAAATGTAACTAAACCACAACTAACGGGGGCATCTACCCACACGAGTTGTCAAAACCACATCATCACAGAGTCTCTCTATGTGAAAACTAATCAATGTTCCATGTGAGCGGTAAACACCAAAATAATACCCAAGCCACAACACCTCTGACACCTCATGTCCCTATGGCCATAACGCTCAATTCTGATGGCCTCCCCATCCCAGTAACTCGGGACATGCCCAACCTGATAGTCACCCTACCTCAAGCTTACGTTCATGATGACCAATACCGTGGTTAGAACAACCCAATGTAACCAAGGTCAAACCCAACCTGTGATCAATATCACTCATCAAATATCTAGGCCACACCCAATCGAACTCGAATGTTCCAACATATGAAATATCACAATTCTCATATATTTGTATACTCAAAAGAAATACATTGAACAGGGAAAAAAATTAATTGTTGAATTACACTAACTAGGTGTTGTCCCATACCATCAGCATGGTCCTCGAAACCTCTAAAAATCTATATCATAACTTAATGAATCAAACTCCGTAGTTTAATCACACAAAAAGCAATTTATACCCTTTTGGCACCGCCAGCCAAAATGCCCCATTTGAGCGAGGACCCCCTCGCCCGACCCCACTCAAGAAAAACAGATAAAAGGGCATACCCAAAGGCATCGCATAGGTCAGATAATAATTTAATAGGCAATAACACGTAATACAAGGTCATTCTCAAAATACCCAAAAACGCGCCCTAGGCCACACCACCCAAAAGTATGAATAATCTCAAAAAAATGAATACACCACCTACATGTGACTCATAGATATAGGAACGTCAGATATCGTGCTCTAATTCGAATCCTATCTTCGTAGATGTACATTCCCTTCAAATCCCAACAACTCTGCTCGGATGGAAACTACAACACATGAGGCATGGAAACTAGAATGAAATAGGGTGTGCGGGTTTAGCCTCACTGTTTCAATCTGGAAACCACCGACATATTGAAGAACGAAAATCAGTTGTTAATTATAGGGCATGAAATATTCATCAGAACATTATAATGGACCTGATCCAATGTTGGGGAAAAAGAATCTATTTTCATGAAATAAGATCTGACGACATTTCATTTCAGCGAATAAAAAAAGTACATGGCCTTTATTTAGGGACTACACACCATGTAGTGGCCTTTTCTGTACTCCGACATAAGAGGGGATAGTCACACTTCATGGGAATTCCAGATGGGTTGCAAGATGACCTAAACTCAGCTGGTACATCGATGGAAGAATACACAGCATGTTGAGCAGCACTACATGCCTTGTATTAGATAATTTCTACATGATCATCACATGACATGTACTCGGTGAGCACACGACTGGTACATTCCTAACCCATAAACATCATGTACTATAATGTACACAATCTACAGTCTGGAAATTTCCAAAACATATCATATTTTCATAGTTTTCTCAGGAACATGTCTGAAGTTCAAACAAGGTTTGGATTTTGACCTGTTCTAAAAATGCGAATTCTTACACTAACACAAAGCACTTCTCAAAATCAATTGTCTCTTTATAGTTAATTAAAATAATGATCAATAAATTTTGATGATGAGAAATGATAGATTGTATGGAATAATAAATATCTGACAAGAACTGTATCCAAAAAAATTGATAATGTATAGATATCTCATTGTCTATAGTGAAAATAGAAGAGAAACTCTTTGGAACCACAAGTAAAAAATAGAGAATATTATTAGTGAAAGTACCATATTCAGATTAGTATTTTTAATTTACAAATAAATTCCCATCCATAATACTTGATATAAAATAATTAGTTTTTTTTGTGTTCTAAATAAAATAAAAGAAATAATTAAATATAATGGGTATATATCTTCTACCAAAGTAATATATATAAAAAAAGATTTTATTTATATAACAATATTTAAAATTATTGATCATACCATTATAATTTCCAATAATTTTACAACTCCTTTATTTCATTGATAATTTATGAAATGAATGTTTTGGTTATGTCAAACATAAGTATCTACTTCTAGAGAAAAAGTTTTAATGGAAAATGTTTATTTGAAAAAATATCCCAAGGGGGAAAATACTATCTTGTACCATTAAAGAATAACCAAATTTTGAAAATAAATTTGAAACAACAACATTTGTGAGACCAAATATCCTTACCTATAATTTAGGTTCTCTATAATTTTCAAAAATCATAAAATAATCCGATATGGATCATGAAAGGTGTATAAATTGTATATAATGCATTGATTTTAGAATGTTGATATTGATCCACAATATTGAAATATTCCAATTGGGTTTTATTCTAATTTATTTTTATTGAGTCATATAATTATATCCCCAATAAATAACATATTGATAACATAGTTTCTAGTTATAAATTCATTTAAATTCCCTACTAATTTCCATGAGAAGCTATACGCAACTTGTCTCTAGATTTTTTATAATAGAATTAATGTACTCTTAACCATCCATAGTATAAAACATTGATTGAAGATTGATAATGATCACCAATACCCAAACCGACATGTGAAATCACATATTTAATATTCAATATTTAGGTAAAATTTAAAATTTTACAAGGTTTTATTTAAAGTTATCTATCACTATTTATTTAATTCATTCCACATAAATGATATTTTTTCCGAATTTCTAAATATTGTTATTTGTTATTAAATCATATAGGTTGATAGTGAAATATATCATCTATGAAAACATCATTATTTTATTGGATGTGTTTTTTTTCATGATCTATAAAAATGGAATGGTTTTATGTAAGGGATTAATTTCATAGGAACACCCATTTGGGGGGTATCCAACCCTACTACAATTCTATGATAGAAAAATTCATTTTAGAGTAGATGATATAGATTTGATCTTAAATGCCATTATATAATTCAATTAATCAATGGATAGTCATGTTTTATCAAAATGATAAAATTTAAGTGGATTTGATCTAGTTATTATAGACATTGGTGCTAAATAAAATTCCATTTTCACTTCCTCAATGAAAATTAATACCCTTGGAGGTCACCTGAATTGGAATATCATTAATTTAATATGAGTAATGTACTAAAAAGTGTAACCCAAATATTTTATGATCATTATTAGGATAATGAAACCACTATGCAGGATAAAGAGGTTTGAAAAGGGAAAATGATGGTTTTAGGTGGGTTTATATGATTCTATCAGATTTATGTAGTGATCAATTATCTATGGATTATAAATTTAAAATGGATGGTGTGGGGTTAAGGGAGGTAATATAATGAGGAACTAGAATGAGAATTTATAAATTTAGGGATTTAATAGTGATTATAAAATTATATTCCATCAAACCCTTGTCTTATTGGTAAACATGTAGAGTAGGGAGTGGGGGGAGAATAGTGAGTTTCATCATCATCATATAATTTTTTGGGACTACTTCCTTTTTCCGGGAATAAAAATGATTTAGTAAATTTTATAAATTATCATCTAAATATAGAAGACCTTTTAAAAACTATATTTTGATTTATATGGAATGAATTTCAAATCTAATACCTCATTTCCAATATTTAACTACAATTAAATGGGAAGGGTTTTTGGGATATCCAAATCAAACAAATTTATTCATATGTGGGATTAAAGAGTTTCAATGAATATTAATATACTGAATTTGTCTCTTAGTCATTAAGGAATCATTAGAGTATTAAATTATAATGGAATATACTAATTTTAATCCCAATAAAAAAGTTTTGGCTTACAAAATTGGTGAAATTCCAATATCCCAAAAATGGTAATACAATTATGATAGAAAATAAAATATTCCAAAAACCAGGAATTCACCAAATCATTAACTAAATGGATAATAATTTAGGAATACATCACACCCTAAATTAATATAACTATTAAATAACCTATACAACTAGAAGTAATTATTATGATGGTAAAGGAGGTTGAATAAGGAAGTTCAAGAAAAAACTTCCCAATATGTGAAAGGTAAAAAAGGATGGAGACACCTAAAATTAAAATGAAGATAACAAAAATATTGATTATAAATAATAAATAAATAAATAAATATATATATATATTTGATGGGGTTTTAATCAATGGTATTAGTTAATATTCAGAATAATGAATGAAGGTGAGTGTTGATGGGTGAAAAAGGATTTATAAAGAAGTAAGAAGACAAAAATGGACCACAATATCGCATGAAAGTATAATCCAATCCCACATAATTAGAATATTTTGTTGATAAATGAGTGTATGTGGCTTAAAAAATAAAAAACCTAATGAAATATAAACATTCTATTTTTCATATAACATAGGAAATCAACATAATGATACATAAGATAAATTTACTATGATTTAGTGAATATATATTTTATTCCATGGATTTAACCTTAAAATTATTCAATAAATACATATATTTCTTAATAAACCCATCCAATAAAGCATTTATATATATTTTATAATATAACCTTAGGATTATTTTATCAAACACCTTGTCTAAATATTATAATTTCAAAGAATATAATTTTTTTAAAAAAATACATTGATATATAATTTAGTAATCAAGAATACATTAATATATAATATTTTCCAACCCTCATATATATCTTATATAAAATTATTTTTGGTGACACATAATTAAAACAAGAATCACTCCTGGTTCATTATATGATAGAAAAATATAATGTCGCCTAACTTTAGGGTCATGTTAATAATTTCTACTCATATGAACCATGTGATAACCCTATTAAAAATATATATACTAATCTATAATAAATTTTATCCCCTAAAACATAATGTGGGAAACAAATATTTAAAGAACTGTACAGGGAAATTTTTACCAATAATGGACATGGTAGTAATACAACAAGACACAAAGAGAAATCATTTAATAGATGAATCCTATTTCCTAAAATAACCAAATACATAAGGATTTTTAATGTTTTTACTTTACATGGTGATACCCAACCATAAAAAATATAGTGTCCCTTTATTTTCATACATTTCAATTACATTACATTTTCAGAATGCATAAAACATTAACCAAATAGACACTCAAAGACTATATTAGTCTAGTACCTTTGGAAACAAGGAAACATAATCATTGGTACACAAGATAAAAACATTATCTACTACTAGGTACACCATTACAAGAACCTTTCATAGTCAAAGCATAATTAATACATATCTTCATATCCTTGATAATGAATCATAAAAGTGGTGATCTCTGATGATCAATCAGCATGAAGAAAACAGATATGTGAGTATATACATGATAATATGGGTATGATAAAATGTTTATACAGTTAGAATATCCTAACATTTATATTAAAGATCATAAACATGAATAATATCATAATACATGGAATTTCACACGAGGTGAATCATAAGGAAATAAATAACCTAAGCTATTAAATCATATCATAATAATAAGACATGGAATTAAAGAATATATATAAATATGATATCATTACATAAAAGTAGATAATCATTTATACAACCTGTCAAGGCACTTCATGGGAACCGAAAATAATCGTAGGTACACAACACCATCTCTATTAATAGTCCTTCACTTGTAAGTGATCGGGTTTCCCTATCTTTCAACAGTGTCTTGGGTTTCCCCATCATTCAACTCTATGGTGAATTCACATAATGGGTAGAACACACCACTATCTCTAGTCACAGTCCTTTCTATGTAATAGATCATGATTCCATATATTTCCAATGTGAATCAAGCATTTTAACTAGATGCTCATCATCATCTCATGATATGTAAATCTTTATAAAATGAATTAGTGGGAGAAATAGGCCCCACCAATCTCATAATAAAATCATTCATACATGTGACATAATATAATAAAACTATAATCATTTCTTAACCCATAAAAAATAGTTTTAATAAATATCCAATCATAATCCCATGAAATGAAATGGGTAACAGTTACTTTTCATCACATCAAAACCAATTGAAAATAGATAGGCTTCATAATCATTTTATCAAGGAATAACCTGTGAAAAGAAAAAGGTTTAAAAATCATATAAATTGTTGAAAATAAATTAGTGTTAGAAGAATAATTCAATAAAAAACCATTAAATAAATAAAATAAATTAAACCATTGAATAATTGTTTATAATGGGTTGAGTCACATCAAAAGATGTCATCATAGGTTTATAATTACATGAAAATATATTTTCAAATCATTTTTAAAAAAAATATACATTGTTCATTGAGAATGTATCTTTAAATCAAAATTCATTTTGAAAAAAGTTTTCTTCAAAATAAAATTAAAACCTTATATATAAATATTTGAAAATATTTTTTAAAACCATTTCTTTGAAAATATATAGAGTGAGTTTGAAAACTTTTTGAAACCCATTTTTGTTGAATATATATAAAAGAAGCTTAAAAATATTTTGGAAGCCATATATTTAAAAATAAATTGAAAATATATAAGGGAATCATGGAAATGAAAAAATTATTTATAAATAATTTTCCATTAAAAACATCTTAAAACATCATCTTGGAAAACCTTTTTGGAAACATTGTTATCGGTGGTCAGGGGATGTGTCTCAATGAATGCAAATCGATACAAAACATACTTTTCCAACTTGGTAACTATTGAAACATAGATACCATGAATATGATATCCTAAAAGAGATATGTAAATTTCCATCAATTTAAGGATAAATATCGTAGAATATATTCATGTGTATTTTAATCACCACATAAAATATATGAGTTGTGAATCTTGCATAAATCACATAGAAATAAAAGTGAGACTTGAAATCCCCTTACCTTGTGTCTTGAATCTTATTATACACATTCAAACATACATTATAATATATATAATTTTATAACATAGACCCATATTATTATAAATAATACCATATATGATTTTATTAGGACATTATATTATCAAATTGTTAATAATTCTAAGATAAGGTTTCACTACGAGTATTATAAGCTTTATTCTCCCCATGTGTCAAAATTATTCATATCTTTGGTCCCTATACTTATATTGTGACTTCATTATTATGAAAATGATATAAATTAGATTTACATTCTATATATGTGTCTTATTATAATCCATATAAAATAGCATTGCAAAATGTAATACACTGTTCATGGAGATGGTAGGCTGTACATATGGATGTTTCTTTTTTTATTTTAATTTCATATTGAAAGGAAGAATGTAAATGAAACATATGTATATATAAAATTATTCTAGTAAAATATTTATATCATATTTAAATCATAATCTCACTAATATCATCCATGGTAAATTTCTTGTAGTGTTTGAATGAATCAATTTTCTTTGAGGGAGTGACAATCCACAGATCCTCAAACACAATTATCATATATACACAAAATGGAAAGGAAAATATATGCGTTGTAAATGAAATAAATATTATTATATAAATAATATATATCATATATATAATATATAAATATATTTTCTAGCATAATTTCCACAATGAGAGGAGGTAAAGGAAAAAAACAATCATCATTTATTTAGGAAGTAGTTCATCATACACATAAACAGTGTGTTTCTTTCCAATTATATGGATGTGAGTGTAACTTTAGGTTGAACCCATAAGATATAAAAATAACATTACAAGGATTATTCTTGTGTTTTTAATAATCATTTAATATGTATAATTTGAATAGTGGAAAATAAAATAAACATAATGATCTTGGGGATGGTGTTACCTCTTATACGGGTAACTCCTTCTAGTATTGAACAAATGATCTTCCTTGGAATGTTTTATTCCCAAAGATAGTCTTCAAGGATTAATGGATTTATTTTTTATTGTGTATTGGGTAGATATTTTCCGATCCAAGGGGTTTATATGTTGGAATAATGGGTAGTAATGGTGGCCTTTATAGGGATGGGATGCAACATAGTTGACATTTTTTAAAACAAGTTAGGTGTACCCATATTTTTACCTAAAAAGTAAAAGAAAGTAAGAAACACAATAATGGAAGGTTAATGGCTGATTGGTTTCTATATAATGGGTTTCAGACAAGTTTATATGTCATTTGGGCTCTTAAGAATATTTGTTATTCCCTAAATAAGCTTAATTTTACCTTCATCATTGAAATTAATTTCAATGACTTTCATTAATATTTTTGTTCAAAAAAAGTTAAATTTATTAGAAATTATAACATATATTTATTATAAATATAGAATATTTTTATCTAAATTCGATTATCACAAGTGGAAAAAATTTATTTACATTTAATTCTGCTGACGGGGCAAGACTTCGTGTTTTTAAAGTAAAAATTATTAAAAGAATACTATGTTTCTATATCTAATTTCAATGTGAAATTACTAGAAATGATCTATATTTGATTAATTCATAAAAATTTAATATATATATATATATACATTAAATCAATTGAAAAATATAAGTAATCTTTATAAAAAATTATTTGGAACAGTATTTTTGAATAAAAATTCAATATGTTTCAATATTCATCCAAAAATTGATGTTTCTAAGAAAAATTCAAAAAATTCACCCTAATATTATTTTTTCATTATGAATTAAAGAATACGATTAATTTATAAAATTAAATTTCAATTTTGTTCTTTAATATTTTTTATTATTTTTCATAAAAGGGCATGAAATTCAATTCATTTGATAAAATTCTATTTTAAAACATATATGGACCTTACAAAAAATTATATTTTTTTACCATTATGTTGTATCTATATAAAACCATTATAAAGGATATTTTAAAATCATTTATTACTATTCATATTACTAATTTTAATAGGTGTGTTATACTTATCTCATTTAAATAATTATAACGAAAAAAGATGATATGTAGAAACTCAATGTTTCCTGTAAAGTATGTTAACTCGGTGTTACATGTAATGTATTCCAATATAGTGTTTTGTGTATCATACACCGAGCATGTGTTTCATGTAACATACATTATGTTTATTCCATGTTAATGGATATTTTTTACATAGTTCAATGTAATATTTCAGTAAAAATTTAATTTATTCATGAAAAAAATGTCCATAAAAACTTAGGGTGTCACATTTTACCCCCCCTTAAAATTATATTTTCCCCCAAAATTCATCATTCAGGTAAAAAAATGATGATTTCTTTAGTTCATCCGATCCTTAGATTCATATATAGATTCCTTTACCTAGTTATTTCTAAGAAAACATTGATAGGGTGAGTGGTCTTGTTTTATAGAACATTTTTTATACCATCCAAAGACTCAAAGGGTTATTCCTCATAGGAATGATCATGATCTAGTGGTATGACATCAATGATTAGTGCATATGAAGGTTCATGTCTATATTTGGTTTGGAAAGATACATGAAACACATCACTAAATTGAGATACATATAGGGGATTTGTCATGTGATAGGCTACCGTCTCAATACCAGCAAGAATATCAAAGGGACAAATATACCTATTGATTATTTAACATTTCTACTATAATATTGTAACATTATTATATGGAGAGATTCACAAAAAAACCTTCTCACCAATTTCAAATTATAGACTATGTCACCAGTTATCTATATAATATTTTTCCAATGTTGAGCTTCCCTGATATGCAGCTTAATGGCTCAAACCTTCTCTTCCATTTCTTCAGTGATCTAAGGTCCCAATAGATTTCTTGGTCTAAACTCTTCCAACAACGTTGTATCTATACATTTCTTCCCATATAGTTCTTTATAATGTTCCATCAAATTTCATTAGTGAAGTATATTATTGTACAAAAACCCAACTAGAGGATAGTTTTAATACAAATCATTTTTTAAATATATAGAACAAGATCTAAATATACCCTATATTGTTTCAATTGTTAATTTAGACTAACCATAATTTTTACGAAGATAAGTAGTATTAAAAATAATTTTTATATCGTGTGATTTCTAAATACATCTCCAGAACATAGAGGCATACCACATATCCTAATTTGATATAATAGAATATGGAACTCCATTAATCCTTACCACTTCATTAATGTATATCAAGGCAAGGTGATACAGAAAGAGGTATTCTCTTATTGCGATTAAGTGTTATAAATTTATAAAGACATTCACTACCAGCTATATAACATTAAAACTTTTAGATATTTTGGGTTTCCCAATGATGAAATCAGTAGTGATGTTCTCCCATTTCCATTATGGTATGGGTAATGAATACAAAATCTCCTTTGACTATTGTATTTCATCCATTACATGTTGTTATACCCTGAACTATGATACAAACTCAATGATATCTATCTTAATTATATCACAACATAATTATTTTTTTCAAATCCTTATACATATTATTACTTCTATGATTAATACAGAATTAAGAACTATGATATTCCTCTAATAGATATTTATACAAATCTTGTATTGAAGGATCCCATACATGGTTCCTGGACACTATCATTCCATCCCAATCATGGTTAAACTAAGAAACACATCTAACATTAAATTTTAGTTAAATATCTTTTTTCTATGCCTCCTTAATCTTCACATGGATAGAAGTTTAAACATTCATTTGAGAAAGATAATATTTTTCCCATTCATTTAGGATTTCTAGATCTGTAATTATAAAATATAGAAATATTGGATCTTTTTTTATCCTCAGCATTGATGGTCTGTAATGATCCTTTAGACTCAAATCATCGACCACCTCATTCTTCATGCTAGACTGGTAATATATAGAGTAGTCAAAATCCTTTATCAACTCTTACCATATTCTGTTGAAAGTGTTCAACTCCTTCTGTGTGAATATATATTTCATACTTTTATGATCAGTATATATATCACACATTTCTATATAAATATAGTGCCTCTTAAATTTTAATGTAAAAATTACTTCTCCTAACTCCAACTAATGAGATAAGTAATTTTCTGTTGAATATTAAACTTCCCAGAGACATAAGAAATAACAATGCAATTTTTTATAATAAAAAATCACAATCCCTTATTAGATGCATCAATAAATATTAAAAACCCTTATCAACTGTAGTGTAATGTATGAATTGGTGTGTTCACCAACCTTCTCTTGAGATCCATAGAATTTTCATCAAATTCATCTATCTATACGAACATGAAATACTTCTATGTTAATTTGGTTAGAGGATTCAATATTCATGCACACATCTCCCAAACCAATCAATAATATCCGGCTAAACCAAGAAATTTATGGCTCACAGTCACCATGGTTGGTCTAGTCTTTAATTTAATAGCCTCTATATTTGTTTGATCTACAGTTAAATTATCTCTTGAGAATATGTGAACCAAAATAAAAACTTTTTTCGTCCAAAATTCACACGTTGCAATTTTTTTATAGTTTCTCCTTTCATTGGGTATTTAGTACATTTAACAACTAGTCAAAATTATATGCCTTAATATTTGAATATTTAAGAATATCATCAATATAGACTACCACAACTGATCGATGTAATCCCTAAATTAAATATTAGTTAAATCAATAATGATAAAAGGGGAATTTGTAAGGCCAAAATGAATTTCTATATATTCAAATTTTATATACCTTGTATGGGATATTTTCATTGGTAAATCCTCTTTATTAACCCTCAATTTAGGATATCCGAAACAACGTTCAATCATGGGAATTTATGGAGCTCTTTACTATTAGTTAATCTTTCCATTAACCCTGGGAAGAAGATACTTGTTCGTGATTATGATCTTGTTCAACTCATGAAAATCTATACAAAGTCACATTGATCCATATTTTTTTTTCCCCAAAAGTACAAGTACAAACTAAGCTGACAAACATTGTTGAATGAATACCTTATTTAGTTTTTCATTTTGTTTATTCGTCAATTCCATAAACTCAGTTGGGGCCATTATATATGGAGTATTTGAAATTAGTGTGTAACCTGGTATAATTTTTATTGAGAACTCAACTTCATATTTTGGTGGAAGGAAAGGAAACTCTTTCAGAATGATATCCTGAAATTCATTAACAATAGTCATATCATTGATGTTTATTTTCTCCCCAACAATTTTTGATATATAGAATATTTGAATGAAAATTAAGACCCACACATTGGATTTAATATAAAAAAGAAGATCATACTTATTTTCACATTGATAGAGGATCATTTGAGGTTTTGAAATGTAAAATGAAACATCCCTTCCCAGACAATTGATGTGGTATTTATGTATATAAATTCAATACATGCATAAGATAACATTAAATTTAACCAGAAGATTAATTAAAAGATTTATAGGAAGATTATTCAAATAAATATCTACCAGGGAGGCATCAAAGAATTGAGATGCAATCCTTGTACCATTAGGGGTTCTCACTTCTAATTACACAGATAATAATTTTATTATAATCTTTATACCATTATAAAATTATTTAGTTATAAAAGAGTGGGAGTATCTATAATTGAATAAGATATTAAAATGTATAGAGTGGATGGTTAGTTTTCCATTCACCATGTCATTATCCCACCAATCTTCCTAAACCATAATCGTATTAGATTTCGTCTTTTCCATTGGTTTAATAGGTGAAAGAAACCGATCCTCATAATTATACCTTGGGTTTGGGATTTGGATAACATAATTCCCATTATCCATACGCTTGAAGCACTGAATCCTAGGAGGTGTGTAAAGTTCCACTTTCTCTCTATTATCACTACTATCTAGATTATTCACATAAATTCAAAAACAAAATTCTTGATGGAAATTCCTTCCACACATTAGACATTTAATAGTCCCCTTAATGAAATCATCTCCAGGTTTCTTATGATACATATATCATGAGAGAAATGTCATCTTATTCTCTTTATGGTTTTTAGATTTTCCATCAAAATGAATTTTCATTTTCTTATTACAAACTTGAGATTGATACGTGATCTCAACATCCATTTCAACCTTGTTTTCACAATTCATACTCATTTCTTAGCTACTAAATTATATTATGTCCAATTCCATTCTGATACATGGATTTAATCTACTGAAGATCCTATCTACTTTACTTTTGGATTGGATGACAATTCCGTAAGTGTACTTCACATGTCTAGTGAAATTAGCCTCATAGGTACCAATGAATTAATCGTCCTTTATTCAACTTATGTGAATATGTTTCCATATTCTTACAAAGAACACAAGGAATTTACATATTGAGGAATAAATTATTGCACTCCACCAAATCCATGGATTCTATTTCTTATTTATTTCTCATATTCTTGATTACAGTCCACCGTTGGTCTCCTACACCATCAAACCAATAAAAATATAATGAATTTATCATTATCCAAACATCGGTGGACAGAGAATAAATTTTCAGTGGTACTGATCATGT
Source organism: Viscum album (assembly GCA_963277665.1). Lineage (NCBI taxonomy): Eukaryota > Viridiplantae > Streptophyta > Magnoliopsida > Santalales > Viscaceae > Viscum > Viscum album. The sequence goes on along the minus strand of OY728140.1, from coordinate 2,099,042,118 downwards.
GGTTATAAACAATTAGAATAAATTATCCACTAAAAGAAGATTGATGTTGCCTTATGATTTTCTCAATATATTGTTTTCCCTGTATTTATCATTTGGAATAAAACCATGATTCATATAATGAGATATTTGGGTAGTCATAACAATGGGATTTAGTATTTCGATTTCTTATAATTTGATTACTCATGAGGACTATTATTGAACTATTCATTGAAATCCCCAATAACATGGTTCCATCAAGTTCCATCCGTTGATGATATAAAGTATAGAGTAAGAAATGGTTATCATATTGAGTAATAACATAATCATGAACATCCACTTATTGGGTGTATAAATTATTAAAACTTCCTTAATCTTTGAATCATTTTGTTAAAAATAGGTTATTCATAGACAAAATCTATTTAAATAATTCATGATGGTTCACTAAGTGTTCATGAATTCCTATAGAATATCCAATAAGAGTGTCAAACTAGGTGTGTAACAACTACTGTTGTCATGTTCCTGGTTACACAGAGTCTGTGCTAAAAAACATTTCAATAGTTGATACTCCAAGGTACATCTATGTTGTATCCCCCATCCACTTGTAATATCTAAACAAAGATGTATTTATAGAAATACACTTACTCTATCTTTTATTAAAATTCCATAATATTTACCTATACATTTTCTTATCCTTAGACCTATCCTTCGACATTTATTTTGTGTTATCACTATTGTATTATCATCCACGATTCCAATGGTTATGTAAAAATTTTCTTTGATACCATCTATAGAAACCCACTATTTTTATTCATTATAACATCACATTTTTGGAATACTTAAAACATTAAACAAACAGATGCACAAAGACTGTATTAGTATCATGCCTTTTGATACATGGAAACATAAACAGTAGTAAATAAGAAAGATGTATTATCTCCCAATAGGATCTTCATGACTAGAACCCTTATTAGGAACATCATATATAATATATATATTCATACCATGGGGAAGAAATCAAAAAATGTGTGTGATCAGATTCTCAATAAGTGTATAAAGGGAGACATGTAAGAATAAACAACAACATAGGGATATGAGAACAAGATCATATCATTACAAGATCAAACCCTGCATATCAAAAATCATAAAACATAAATATTGGAATAATGTTTTCTAGTTCATAATATGTGATTCATATGAAAATAAATAACCAGTGAAATGAAATAATATCATTGAATAATATATGGAATTGTGACATATATAGCCATGTGATATCTTTAAAGAAATGTCAAGAATAATTTATAGGACATACCAAGGAACTCCATGTGAACTATAAGTACTAGGTAGGACATACCGTCATCACCAACCACAGTCCTTTCCTTTTAAGGGATTGGGTTTCCCCATCTTCTCATAGTGGTTCTGGTTCCCCATCTTCTAACATCATGGTGACTACACCTACTAGGTAGGACACACCACCATCACCATTTGCAGCCCTTTCCATGTAAGGTACTCAGTTTCCAGATATTATCTTATTGGATCAAGACATTCTACTCGATTCACATAATTATATCATGTGATATTAATATTTACCAAATTCATTTGAGGGAGATATATGTTCCACCCAACTCATCATAAAATCAGTCATACATATTCCATAAGATAATAAAAATATTATTATAACAAGACCGATAAAAAGAAGTAGGTTTAAAAAAAATACAATCATAATCCCATGAAATGAAATAGGCGAGAAACACTTTTTAACCAATCATTATCAAATGTAAGAGAGGTAATTTTTTGAAAAATTTCATCAATGCATAAATAATGAAAGTATGTGTGTTTAAAAAATAATATAACCTTTAGAGGAAAAATGGGTTTCATAAGTATCATTCCAAAAATACTTAAACCATTCAACAAATAATATGGATAAAATATTTGGTTCATTTCTTATAAAGGAATTAATATCATGAACGGATTTCATCTTTGATATAAAATATATTGGAATGATATTTTTAAATCATTTATGGAAGAAAATATCCTTTCTTCTTTAAAAAGACCTCCCTAAATATAAAACCTTTGGAAAAATTTTTCTTAAAAATATGCATGAAAAATTATAAATAAATATTTGAAATAAATTTTAACTTTTTTCTTGGAAAACATATAAAGGGAGCTTTAAATCGTTTTGAAAACTATTTTCCAGGAAATTTTATAAAAGAAGCATGGATAAATTTTGATAACCATTTCATTAATAATAAAATGAAATCATATAATGGATGATTGAAAATCATAAATATTTGAAATTAATTTTACCTGAAATGTGTCTAAAAATATCATCTTTGAAATCATTTTATAAAACATGGTTCATGATGTTTGGGAATCGTGACTCAAAGTAGGAAAATTAAGACAAATATTCTTTAATAATTTGGTAAATCTATAAACATAAACCCCATGAAAAATAGGTTATAAAAATTGATATGTAAATACCCATAAAAGTATGGATAAAATTCATATAATTTAGTCATGAGAATTATAATCACCACACAAAAGAGTTGAGTCATCAATAGGGCCAAAATATCACATAAATAAATGTGAAACTAGAAATCCCCTTACCTTGTGTCATAAATCTCATCGTACTCTTTAAAAAATCCAATATAATAAATTCATGTTTACTGTATATAAGAATATTCTAATATATAATACCATATATAGTTTTATTATTTATTTATATTACCCACATGAAAACATTTCTATTTTATGGTTTCACTATGGGTAATATATGTGTTTCTCTTCACATGTGTCTTAATTTGTTATATTTATTGTCCTTATACTTATTTCATGATTTCTAGAATTTAAAAAAGATATAAATAAAATTTATATTTATTATTTTTTTATTATAACAATTCATTTAATATGTAATTGTAATATTGAATACACCGATCATTGAGACAGTAAGTTGTATGTTCACATGAACATTGTTTCTGTTTAATTGAAATATTGAACGAAAAAATGTAAATGAAAAATATGTATTAATATTTTAACGTATAATTATTTAATTTGAAGTATTATATCATATATTTCATATAATTTCACTAAAACCATTCTTAATACATTCTATTTAGTGTGTTAATAACTCACATTGTGTTATGGTGCGGTAGACCACACTTCCGCAAAGAAAATTAATACATTTATAAAAAAATATAAAGTATAAATATATATGATACAAAATAATTAAATAATATTAAATAAATAATATGTATCATATATAAAAATATTTTTCATCATAATTTCCACCATGAGTGGTGGTATAGAAAATCGAACATTCATTATTTCGTGATGCGATAGTTTACCATACTCATAAACAATACGTGTGTAAACAATTACATAGACTTATGTATAAGTGAAGGTTGAACCATTAGAAAAAAATATTGAAATATATTTAGGATAAAGTTTTTCAAATATTAATTTAGTATTGAAAATTTATATATTAGAGAAATAAAATAACACAGAGGATGTTGATGGAGGGTGTTACCTCTTAATTGGGTAGCCCTTTTTGGTTTTCAAAAAAGGGATTCCATGGAAGGTTTAATTTCTAATGGTCGGATTCAAGGAAAAATGGAGGGATTTTGGGTTGTTTATTTTTCATATATTTTCTAATCCTAATAGTTTTTATAGGTGTGTGTAATATCTAGAGGTGGCAGCCTTTTATAGGGAGGGGATGGAGATACATTGATTTTATTTAAAACTAGTTAGGTGTACCTAATTTTTTATATAAACATGTACTAAAAACCCAAAACCAACACAATAATTGAAGGTTAATGGAAGAATAATGGACATAAAATGTGCGTTTTAGTAGTTTTTTGGTCCATTAGGCCCTTTTGTTTATTGTCTCTTCCCTTGTTTTGAAAAATTTTACATTAATCATTATATTTAATTTTAATTACTATCACTAATCATTTTGGTAAAAAAACTAGGTTTTCATTATTAAAAATTATAAATTTTTACAATTAAAAATATGCAATATATTTTAACTAATTATAATCACCAAACTGGGAGATATTAATTTAAATTTAATCATACTAATGAAACAACACGGTATGTTTTTTAAATAAAAATGATAAAATGTTTTCTTTGTTTTTATATCAAATTTCAATGTGAAATTGGTTCCAATGTACTATATTGTAACTATTTATAAAAATTTATTCATATTATGTTTTAAAAAAATTTAAAATTATAATTTAACTTTATAAATTAATTATATAAAAAATCTGATTTGAATTTTAATTTAGTATTTATAACTATTCATCAAAAAAATAAGGATTCTCAAAAAAAATCCCCAAAATTCACCCTAAACTATTTTTGAATTTAAAATAATGAAATGAATTTATTTTTTTTAAAAAAAATATAAATCTGTCTAAAATTATTTTTATTCTTTTTTAGATAAGGACATTAAAATAAATTTATTTTGAGAAAATAATATTTTGAACATATAAAGACATTTCAAAATATATATATCATTATTTATAGAAATATTTTATTTATATAAAACCATTATAAATTGTATTTGATAATTAGTTGTTAATAGTCATATTAATATGATCAATGTATAGTTTTTAATTGTCTTAGTCAAATAATTATAACAAAAAAAGTGTTTTGTAGAATCTCAGTGTTGTGTATAACGCACACCAAGTTGGAGTTGCGTCTAACATACTCGAAGTTGTTGTTGCTTGTAAAATTTGTTGAGTCAATTTTTCATGTAATACATGTTGAGTCAATTCCACGTGAAAGGAGTGTTTGACTTATTTCAATAAATCTTATTAATGAAAATTTCATTTATTTGAGAAATGAATTCTATAAAACTAAGAGATATTCACAGAAACCATATGATTAGAAAAAACAGGATAAGTATTAGATACTAAAAATAGGTACATGATAAATTTATGAATTATAGAGAAGAATAAATCATAAATTTTATTAATAATTAATATTTATAAGGGTGATAAAAAGTTAGGGATAGATCATCACCCTCCCCATAATGTGTATTAGAAAAATGAATAGAGAAAGTTGGGTTATCAGTAATATTTCATGATAATATATCAATATAATGTTATTGTAATAATTAAAATTTTAAATTTAATTCAATAAAATAACTGAAAATAATAATTATAAACATAGTATTATCAATTTTATTACCCAAATATGCATATTAAAAACTTAATTTTATATCAAAAATAATCCAATACAATATTTATTTTATAATTTGCAAGACACTCCACCAATAAAAATCTTCCTAGGTCTCTTGGGAAAATGGAAATGAACCTCGAATCTCACCTCTATCAGGACACGAGTTGGAAATTATAACTGAGTCTATATGTCGCACAACTATATATTGTGAAATATGTTTATCAAATTAATATAATCCTTTAAACAATCATCATTTCACACAATACTAAAAATAACTGGTGTTATACAAAACCACGAATATAAACTTTATTTTTACAGATAATTAATTTCATAATTAAATAGAAAAACACTTAAATAATCTTATTGTATATGAAAAACCATGTGTGTCTTCTGTCAAATAAAACACCATGTCCCTTTGATAACTTGTTTTACAAGCAATACCATGTTTTATCGAACTATAAGATATTATTAATATTATTTATAAAATATTATTATAGTTGTTACCTAATTTTTAGAATGCAATTTATGAATAATATTTACTATATTGTGAAAATATTATTTAAAAGTGTGTTTGAAAAGAATACATTGGTTATAAATTAGTTTTATCTTAAATTAAGTACTATATGAATATAAATAAATTTGTTTTAAAAAAAGTATATTTTTTATGTACAAACAAAATTTTATCTAATCAAATTAAAGATATTTTTTATGAGTTGTTTTTATAAAATAAATATATTTCATATTTATTAATTTATTTTGACAGTCATCCAATATTTTATATTGGCATAAGATAACAATAAATAAAATTTTATGTATAAAAGATATATTTATCTAAAGGGTAATTTGACAACCTTTTAATGGTAAACCCATTTTTAATCTAATTATAGAAAATTATAATTTTTTTATAAAATAAACTAAATTCTGGAAATTTTAATATAAAATTCTACATTGACTGAATTTTCTTATTTTTTGAGAAATTATTTGTTTTATTTAATAGTGAAAAATACTAAATTTTAAATGAAAAATACTTTTTCACCTAAATTATTTGTACATTTAAATTGAATAATAATTTATTTTTAATGTATAATTAGTAAAATAATACATAAATTAATAAAATAAATGTTATTAGAAAAAAATTTACATTGGAATTTGTTATAAAACCATTTCAAACATTCAGACTTTTCATATTAAGAACTTATCATCTCATCCCATCTATAGGATTAATTTTAAAGTATTTTCATCCTATTTTATGATTATTATATGTAAAAATTGATCCCATATTTCGATTAATAAAATTTAATCATATCTAATAAGGTTAAATTAGTTAGTAATTAAAAATATTAGTGAAGATAATTAAAATAATATACAGTGATTAAGATGAAATGAGCTTAATCAATGACTAAATATTAAAAATATGTTATAAAATGACAAAAAAAAATTCTAAGAGATTATTCATGGCCATAGTTTGCCCCAAATATCCATAAGGATCTATAATGGTATATTTTTAACCATTTTGATATTAGAAAAATATAGGGAGCCAACAAATATTTTCAATAGTACCTAATGTTTTCTTTTCCCCATTAATAAAATGCATCCTTTTCCCCCACTATTTACATATATAAATCCATTTTTTATTTGCCTAATATTATCTAAATATTATAAAAATTCTATAACATTTTCAGATAATCCACTTTATAGAAATAAATAAAACCATGGATGTACATTGGTGTAGACCAAAATGAGTTGTCCAAAGAAGAGGTAAATTCCTTCCATGAGATCTTTTGTTTTAATTTCACTCCCCGCAACCTAGAATATTATTATTACATTATTAAATTATAATATAAGTATCCTAAAAGTAATTATATTTTTTTATATTAATGTTAATACCTACACTAAAACAGAATTCCCTCAAATGGGATACACAATCATCATTCATGTGAATGACAGTTTACTGCCTTGCAAGCATATTTCGTTTGTTATTACATTTCCACCATTAATGGTTTGGAATTATAACAAAAATTATATTTTTATATGATATTTTTTATATTTATGATGTATTTATTCTTACGTGAATCCTATATTAAAAACTAACTTCATTGTTTCCATTTTTTGTAAATATGATATCATTGTCTGTGGACATCTAGGCTAGCACCTCCTCAAAGCGATGCGATTCATTCAAAATTTACATGGAATGTATTAATGATGGGTCTAATAAATCTATAAAATATACATGAAATAAAAGTTAAAATTTATTAATAATAATTATATTTATTTATAGTTCACAAGCTTTACTTCTTTCAAAGTGATTAGAATACGGAAACAACATTCATCCATACATACAACCTACCATCTCCATGAACGATATATTTCCTTTAATATATATTTATATTGTACATTATTATGCATATTTATATATAGTATATATATTATATTAATATATTGTTTTATATTATGAAAATAAGTAAACTATGATCTAACTAAGATGATAATGAATAAAACATAAAAACATATATGAAAAACAAAGTGGTTACTACCCAAAACGTTATTTTAATAACAAATTGTTAATAAAAGAGTAATTGAAAGTTATAAAAAATCATATATAGACTTATATATAATAATATCTTTATTTTTAGATTTATAATGAAATTATATTTATTATACATGTTTTTCTATTGTGTACAAATAACGATAAGACTTAAGGTAAGTGTTTTCTTGTCTCACTTTTATTTTTATGAGACTTATACATTATTCAAAAATAATTTATTTTTTGAGGCATATTTACAAACCAAAAATATATTATATGATTATAATAATTAAATATATGGGAAATTACATGTCCATTGGTCATATTTCATTCACAGGTTTTATGATTCAAATGATACAAAATTGGAAACATAATTTCCTCTCAATTTTCTTCATTAATATACAATCCATGTTATGATTCCAAATATTTATATGAGTTGTATATAATTCCATTTTACATGTTATATCATGAATATTATTATTAAAATGATATTTTAATCTTTATGTAATCTCATTCTCTAATGTGGTTTATGATTTAATGCTTCTAATGTGTTACAAATTTATTACTACAATTTCACCATTTATTAGGATTGTTGATTATTATGCTTCCATTGATGAAATATTATAATCAATATCTTAATAATTTTAATTAATTTTTTATAGCCTATTTATTAATTTTACAAAAAAGTAATTTTACTTTTTTTATTTGTTCATAAAAAAATAAATTTAATAAATGATTACATAAAAATATATCATTATTTATAATTTAGGATGTAAATATATAATATTCAAAAACTGTGTCATCTAAAATAAAATTCAATTTTTTTACTATTATTCTATGATGTTTGAAGAAAATTCTTAACTATGTTTTACCTTCTTAAAAAATGGTTTTAAAATCAATATTTATTTCATTTTTAGATGAAATCAAATTTCCATCTTTCTTAGGTGAAAAAGGAATGTTCAGCACGAACAGACTTACCAACCATCATGACCATAATTTCCATAATGTTTACTTTGAATGATTATAAGGATGTTTTTTAAAAGAAATATTTTCCCTAATATTATTGAAATTCAATGATTTTTTCAATGAATTTTTTTTCAACAATGATTATGTTTAAAACATGTTTTAAATGAATTAAAAGATGACCTTCATATGTTTTCAAATGGTTATTTTCAATGAAATGGTTTTAAATGATTCAATATTTCCTTATATATTTTTAGTGAAATTATATAGATAATGGTGTTCAAATACACTTCCTGTATTATTATTATATTTTCATTTTAATTTCAATGAAAAATGATTTCAAAATATTTTAATTATTCATTTATATGTTTTCATAGATATTTTAAAAAAACATTTTTAAAATAGTTTATGTTTTAAAAATTGTTTCTCAATGAGGAAAATATATTTTCTTCAATAAATGTTTAAAATGAAATTATAAAGCATCCTTTATAAGAAAAATAATCTTCATATGGTTTTATGAAGTTGATTTTCAATGATATGATATTTTTCATAAAAAAATGTTCTATGTGATCTTTAAAAATCCTTCTCCATTTAAGATAATATACCTTTTTACTTTTTGACATATTTGGTATATGATTCCAGAATAAAACTTATATATTTTATTTAATGGTTATTGTGTTGATGGAATGATGTTTATGACCCTTGTTTCTCATCCATGAGTTTTATTGTTTTGAAACCCACTTCATTTAACAGGTTATGGTTTGACTAAATTATTATGAGACTTATATTTTTTATAGGTAATGATATTATGATATTTTTATGATACACATTTTATATAATTTTTCATTATATGATGTTTATGGACCCCATATTTTTTAACGGTTCATGGTATGAAGAATTTGTTTTTATCTTGTGGAACATGTATGTATGATTTTGTTATGTAATTAGTGGGACCTATATCTCCCCCCAATGTTTAGATAAATATTTATATCTCATTAAATAGATATTGGAATTATGACTATGAGCTTTATATACTATGAAATATAGGGAAACTTGATTCACTATGAGAATATGGGGAACCTCGGTTTAGTATGAGAATATCCAAAAAAAAGTATCTACTATGGGAAGATAGGGAAGCCCAATCGACTATGGGAATATTGGGAAAACTTAACCCTATAAGGAAAGGCATGTGGCTAGTTATGACAGTGTGTCCTAACTAGTATATTTATTCCCCATGAATTTCCTTCATATGTATTCTTAATGAGTTTATATGTGTTCAATAGTTCTATGTATTGTTCCTATGTTATGATTTCATTTGTTATGCTCTTAATTACATTATTATTCATGTCTTATGAACATCCAAAAACTATTCCATGAATTAGGATTATTATTTTTTGATATTTAGGGTATGATAATTAAATTTTATTCCCTGTTCTTATACCATTATGTTCATGTTATGCATACACATCTCATTTATTTTCCCTTATTGAGAATTTGAGCTCACTCGTTTCTTATGTTTCCTTTCCCCATGTTAGGAAGAAATGTAATGAGTAAGATTACATAAGGTGGATATCTCTAGATGATATTTTAAATATTATTTACAAAATTATAATAATGTGTTACTAGTTTCCAAAGGCAGTAAACTATTATGCTCCTCCAACATATTTTTTAAGGTGTCGAATATTCATCAAAAATGATTTAATATCCAAGTATGTTAAACAAGGTTCATTATAGTTTCTATTAAATATAAAATTTATTCATCCTATCAAAACTAATATTATTAAATATTATTGAGATCCCTAGTGATATTTCTATGGATATTTCTAGGGGTGTGTCTATGGAAAAGACTATGGTTTCATAGATTTAAAATAATATGTCATAATTTAAACATCTTATAAGGTATTTTTTAATGATTAATTAGTTTACCGATATGATATGTGAATCTCACACTATTATTTCATATTTTAGTCTATTGTGAGAAACAAAATGAACTGAGTAAACAGTGAGTGTGACAAATAATTTTATAATTACTTGTAAAATGTTATTATCACTAAAGTGGTGGATGTTGTAACAGTAACATCCCATGTATTTATATAATAATATATACTCATATATATTCATATTTTTAAATTTAATATTTGTTTTATCTTAATTGGAGACTATATATGCTAGCATACCCACCACACAACAATAGGTTTCTTTGAAATCATACATTGCACACAACATTTAGTTAAAAAGTAAAATAATACAACAATAATATTATTATTGAATATGGTAGTTACGGCCGAGTCATTATATTTGTGAGAATGAACCTAATTAAAATTATTATGATTTTACATGTTTGATAATTGTTTTTAAAATTATCGAATGAATTTTATAGGCTAATAGTGAGAATGAATCCAATTTTATTAATAAAATACTCTAATATTTTTAAAAAGTCGACTTAACTCTTTTTAATTGTTAGCCCTTTTCAAAAATATTTTATTAGACTTTTATATGTTATAATTGAAAAAATATACATTTAATTTATAAATGGGACATAAAAATTTACATTGATTGAATTTTTCTTATTTCACCAATAAAATACAATTTTTGAATAGTGAATAATACTATATTTTAATTCCAAATGGCATTTTCATATAAATTATTTATATAGATAGCTTTTCCATTTAATTGGTTTTAAGGTATAATTATATTAGTTTTATCATTTAATGCAATTATGATCATTGGATATAATTTCACATTTACATTGAATATAAACACAAGTAAATCTTTTCATTGTTTTTACTTCTTAAAACCATGATTTATGGTTTTAACAACATGAATTAATTATAAATTAATTACTACAACCTCTATGTTTTCAATTTGGAAAAATTGATTCAATATTTTTAATCATAAGGTCCAAATTATGTAAACAGATACTTTTTATTTTTGGATGTTATGAATTGGAATTTTTTAATTTTTAATATACAACAAATAAAGTTAAATCGCGTAAATTATGGTAACAAACATTATGATATGGATATTAAAATTATCCTAACACATATAGAAATCCATTTTTATGAATAAAAGTCTACCCATATATCTTATTTGTTATATTTCAATCATTTAACAGTATTTTTTCTATTAATGTGAGGTTACTATTATTTGAAAAAAAGAGAGTGCCTACATGTCACTCTCTTATCTCATATAAGTATAATAATTTTATTGGTGAGATAAAATTAATGAAACATCAAAAATAAATATTCACTAAAAATATAATAATATTATCTACATAAGGAACTTTATTTTGAATTTTTATGTATTAGATAATTACCATAAAGTATGACAAAATAGTGATATAGTAATTTTTTTTTAAAGGTTGGGGCCGAAGCCTCAATTTATTATTTGAAAGAAAAGACCTCTTTATACTGGGTAGAGGGAGACCCATTACATATACCAAAGGCCCAAGGCCATGTGGCCTGAATACAAGGCTTGAAAGCCCATTTTATTGGCCCAAAGGACCCCTCGGTGAACAGTACTACTACAGTACCCGCTATAGTACCTCCACTGCTACAGTATCTGCTACAGTCCCTCCACCACTATAGTGTTGTTGCTACTACAGTGTCGCCGCAGCAACAGTACCTGCTACAGTACTGCTATAGTACCTGGGAAATTTCCCCTACCCGGATTCGATCCTGAATCTTTTGGATGCCAAGCAGGAGCCTGGCATCCACTTAATTTAATCAAAAGAAATATCTAGAAAATGATATAAAAAATATTAAAATAACTACTATGTGCCATAATTCATGTCATCCACTATATTTCTGGATTATTATGAAATTTTATGAATGATTTAATAAATATTTTATATGTAATCATGTTGTTATGAAATTTTTAAAAAGTCAAGTATGAATTGTGTCAAAATTTACATAATTCGTAACATTAAATATATATGATATTATTAAATGTTTGAAAATTTATAAAAATCTACGAGTCATCCAAAAGGTTATTATAAGTCAAAAAATTTCATAAATAGAACTCTCTTGGGTCTTTTGACATGTAATTTTTATTAAATTAAACCACAATGTGTTAATAATAAAATATCATGATAAGATTAAAAATGATAAAATAAATTTTTGACAAAAAATATAAGGGATAAAAAATATTCACAAATTATCTAATTTTAATTTTATGATGGTTATAAGACCCTAAATAATCTTATATCTGAAATAAATGAGTTTTGGACCATTATAAATAGAAAATAAATTTATAATATAATAATATTTCAAAACATTCATAAAGTGACCCTCCTCCCTCTTATAAAAGGAAAAAAACTCTACCAAATTACTCAAATATATCAAGCCCCTTGGATCCTCCAAAAACTATTAAAATGTATCTTCCAACATCCCTATATTCCTAATATAAGCCTTAACATGGGAATAAGGACATTCAATAAAGTATTTGGCTCAAATCAAAAGGAGTTAATTGTTTTAGAGGTAGTGTCTTCTCTAAAATCCTTTACTTTATTTTCATTTTTCACTCCATATATTATTTTTATTATATTATTACATAAAAAAAACTTGTCTCCTAAATATTTTAGTTTTTTATGATAATTATTCTAAGAATAGAAACCAAAACCTCAATCAAATGGATACAAACATACTATTTCTGTGTACGGTGAACTATTGCCTCACGAAATGATGAATGTTCAATTTTCTCCTACCACCTCTCATGATTACCATTATTATGAAACTGTATGTATATATGATATATATTATTTTTTCTATGATTATGTTATTTTTATTTACAAAATTCCTTTATTCTATAAAAAATGTATAATTTCAATAATTTCATTTGGGAAAGTGTATAATACCGCCCCATGAAAGTGATATGACTCGTTCATTCTATACATAGAACATATAAGGATGGAGTTAATAAACATACCTAACATATATTAAATATATATTACACTATAATTTTAATATACATATGTATGAAAAAAATTAATTCATTTAAAATGATAATGAAATGAAAGTAACGTTCATGCATACATACGACCTACCGTCTCAATGAACTGTGCATTTCATTTCTTATCTCCAAATGATATGGACTACTATAAATACATATATACTAGATATATATGATATTTAAATCCTGAATAATATTCTTTATATAATTTACATATGATAACATGGATAGTATGTATCAAAACAAGTTCATTTCTTTCACTCAAATATTGAACATCAATAAAATGTCTGATATGAAAACAAATAATAAACTAATTGCTATAACAAGGTTATAAGTGATTAAAATAAATAATAAATTTTAAAAATTTATAAATCAATTAAAAATTAACCTATATTTTTTATTCTTGAAATTAAGGAATGAACGAGACAATCAGACTCAATATAAGGGATCTTCTTAACCATATTTATATTCATTGGGTTGATCTTCTACTTCATGACGAGGTCATGGTTTAATTAAATGAAAAATTATTGATATATTATTTTTTGAAGTGTATTTCTAGTGAATACACATAATATAAGTATTTCATTTAAAAAATTATCTTTGTAGTGGAATTTCTAAACTCAATTTCCACTCATTGGGCTTTACGCAAACATCATTGAATATATTTTGACTAGATGAGGTGTGCAATAACTATTTATTTATTTATTTGGTAATTCCCACTTAAATTTTTGTGTATATATTATTTTTACATAGAATACCCCCATTAATAAATTCTTATATCATTTATACAAACATTTTAATGTAAATCATTACTCAATCTCGTTTCAATGATTTAAATATCCATTCCATTGGTTTTCTTTTTCCATGAAAATGTGTGCAGTACCAATGATATTTTATCCTAAATATCAAATTATATTGGCTGTATTTACATTTTAACACATAATTATGTCATTGATTAATCCTTAATCTAAGGAAACAATCTTATATTGGATTTTATCTTAATATACATTCCATTAAGTCTTATTTGATGTTATGAACCAATTCAATTTTATATAGTGTCCATACTTCCCTTTGATGTATTATATCATGAATCTATTTATTATAATGATATTATAAGTTTTCGTTAATTTTGTTATTTAATTGTTATTTTTCATGTATTTTCTCAAGTGGTGAGGGACACTTTAACTATAACATCATTTATATTTTTTTATGATTTATTCTTATTATTAATTCTCATTACTGTATTTGTTTTGAATTTTTAAGGATTTATTTTTAAGGAAATTAATGTTTTAAAATTTTAATTCGTTTAAAAGTTTCAATTTTGTGTGGGACACTTTTATTCAAAAAATATTATTTTTAAATTTTCTAAATTTTCCTTTTAAATTGCATTTATTATGTGAATATCTTGAAATGATATCTTATGAATGAAAATATAGAAATGTTATTTTTCCATTAAGATGGTTTTATGTTTTATGATTATGTTATGGTTCGTGGGAATGGTTTATGTATATTGGTTGTTCTGTGATATACCAAGGTTGGGTGATCAAAATATATCTCTCCAATACATTGGGTATCATGACAGAGGAAAATAATAAAGATTCTCTTATGATATTTAAGGAATATACTATGATAGCTATTCTAAATGTAACAATAAAGGTTACTCCTGATATAGATGTGAAAGATATAATGTAATTTAGATATATATTCACAAAGATACCATAATGTTTTATGATTTATATTATTTATTTTTGCAATCTAATGATTACATGATGTAAGATAAGTAGTTTATGTTTTATGGGTGAAAATTACGATTTTTTAAAAATGTTTTCATGGGTTTTAAATATTCATAGACTAATGGTTTTATTCAATGTTTTATATTACATAGAGTTATTTTTATGCTCATCCCATGTTTTTTAAATGCGTAATACATTTTTTGAAGAAGGATAATAGAAATGAATAATTCAATAAGATTTTATCATAAAAATAATTCTTATTTTATTTAAGGAGTATTATTATTGTGAAATTTTGTTATAGAGTTTAAGTGTTTACTTTTTAATTTTGGAGATGTAATGTAATTGTTATTTCCTATTTATCTAAAAATATAAACATCCAAATATCTTCAATGTGAATGAATGTAAATTCTTGATCAAAACTCAATATTATATAAAGTTTAAGGATGGTGGCATATAGTTTGTATCAGAGGGTGGTTTAGACAAATTTGTAAAATAGAATATTTTTAAGGGATATTGATATCATCATGGGATTATAACATTAAGGTTTATCATAAGTTCAATTTCCTAGAAAACCCTTTTGATTTTTTATGATCATGAATATTAGGGTCCCTAATTGTATTTTTGATGACATTAACCATTGATGAAATTCTAGTTTATTAGTTGTTGGGACCCAAAATTTGAGTTATGAGATATCCTTTGAGGTTAAAATACGTTAGGGTTGTTTTTGAAAATTTTATATCATTTTTTCAATGTTATAAAATTATTTAGATTATGAAAAAGGAAAAATGTAGACCATGTGATAACCCATTGCATCAGAACAATTTGTGGGAATCGAATCCACAACTGATGGGAGACAAATGTGCATCAACTACAACTGTCCTATAAGAATAAACTTGTTAAAATTAATTACTCTTTTTAGTTAAATGATTTTATGTATCAATAGTAAGTTGATTTTTGAAACTTATGTTTTTTCAAATGTATATCCTTATTATGGGCAAATTATTTAATGATTATGTGATAAATGTTATTTTGGTAGACGTTCAATATTTTGGGAACACTATATACCAAATAGAAACAGAATACAATGTAATTTTATAAGAGGAGTAATGGTTGAATTTTATTTTGGAATAATAAATGCTTTTACTATGGATATATGGTCATTTAGTTTATTTGTTGAAATTATTAACCTATCACACAAAATGTATGATTAGGTTAATTAATTTTATGTATGAGACATTAAAAGTATACAAAATTATTTCGAGATAATTGTTATTATTTTTCATGGAAGGCTATGTGATAATTTTTTTTGAACATTGGGTTTCACCCTTAGTTTGGATTATTTTGACGATTTTAAGGACAATAGTTTATTTAAGGGTATTTGTTTAACATTGGGTAATGTTTGTTGAATTTTAGAGATTAAATGTAGTGTTTTTTAAAAGGATTATTCTTTTATTGATTATAGGATCTTGTATAAACCATTTTGGTTGTGGATAATATCTAAAGAGAGGTTAATTATAAAGTCTCAATTCTGGGTGCCACCAAGTGGTTCCCATTATCCGTTTGGTCACATGGCCTCATGAAAATGTCCCCAAATTCCAAAGGATACTAACTAGCAGTGAGGTTCTTTGGTGTAATAGTGGGAATAAATTCCCTCATTGGAAGTGTAATGCAGTAGAAAGAAAAAGATAACAATAACAGAAGAAGTTATAACATGAAATACGTAAACACTAAAATACTGGAAGTAATAATACACTAAAGAACATATATATAAAAAATACATGATATATATTTCTAGGAAAAAATCTAAACAAGTCACAATGCGGGAATACAGTACTAAACCAAAGCACAACAAAAACAAATAAACTCTAGCCACATCACAAGCCTCATCTTGTTCCCATGCTCTCCATATCCACAGCAATCAAGTACCAGATGTAGAAGAGTACATACCCTTATCTGTACCTATAGCAATATAATTTATCTGGTCCCAAATTCATGACCCAAATATGGTGTGAGACGAATTCCAGTAGGCGACCACCCAATGATTTGTGCCTAACCATCAGTGAATATCTATGGTAGACAATATGGATAATGAAGTAGTGAACAAGGAAGTACTCAAAAGTAATCAATCATACAGATTAAATTGCATCCAATTTAATATATCATGTAAGCACCTAATCAAAAACAGGTAATCCTCTATAAATTACTCCAAGACTCACCCCTCTTGTTCTCTCAATCAATCATGATAAACCCTCTGGGAAGCACACAATGTCTAACCCCTCTGGTTAGGCTATAACAATGACTCTATGAGGAAGCACTCACCTTCAATTCCCCATTGGTCACATATTAGTAACTATAGAAAATCAATGGAAGCACTAAATGTCCAATTCCCCCTATAGTCTCTCAATGTGGAACTACAAACACTTTAAGTGAGCACAAAGTACATCCCACCATGGTCTCGTAACATAAAAGTAAACAGACACTCTGGAGAAGCCCTTAACATCCATTCCCCATATCATCTACTACACCAGGTTCCCACAGCCTTGTGTAAGTCAATCATGCACAATGATGTTCAACAACCAAGGTAAAAACTATGAACTAATTTCCTAAAAACATTCAATAATTACTTGGCTAAATAGCTACAAGTGTATAACAACATCAGATAATATCACCCCATCCTAAAAACAGTAAGCATTGAAAATATGAATCCTAACTGGAAAAGCTAGACCAAATGGTCAGTATAAAAAAAATACATGGGCAAGACATCCACATCATGGAAAATAACCCCATTAACCACCAAACAACCACTAATCAGGCACACAAGCAATATTAGGCAATAATAGAGATAAAATCTCTAAAAACTGAATACCCAATTCTAGTGTATTAGAACTTTTTCACATAAAATTCAAAGACTAACAATGGAATAACACAAACCACCTACCTTGATGTTTTACGATCGATATACTCCAGTGTCATCCATTGAATCAGCATAGAACAACATAGATCTACAAAAACATCTAAAACATTCAAACAAGGATTTCTCATGAAATATGATAAATTAAGAGATGAGGATCTAGAAGAATGAAGAACTCTTCTTGGGGATTCCAACTTAATCGAAGGTGGTTGATTTAGAGAATGAATGGTAGGTTGGGGTCTCGGAGAAGAATTATTGGATTCAGTCACTCTTGGATGGGATGAATTGAGAAGAAGGAATTTCTTCCAAATAGATACTGCCCCAATCTGATTTAAAAAATAAAAAATAAAATTACATGGTATGTATTTTAAAAGAACACAGTGTTTATATAATATTACTAGGCCCCACTTTATGCGGTCTCCAAGTCACCCCACACAGCCATATAATCGGCCGTTAAATGGCCAGTACACAGTCACCCACGGAAAACGGTTCAAAATTTTGTACTCTGAAGTATGTAGTGTGTACTCCTTTAGTTTCCAGATTCATTTGTTTTTATAAAAAACACCATAAAAGAAAAATAATACCTACAAAAAGATCTACGTTCATAGAAACATCCCCACTTAATGAAATTGGTTCCTGAATTTCCTTAAAAAGATGGATTAGTAGAAAAATCCTCCAACAGCTCTAGCCACGGTGATCACAGATCGGCCTCCCTCCCCCAAGTCTCGTCCGGTACTCACCCGTGTTGCCATAGCACCCATAATAGAGGAAAATGTTATCCATGGAGAACCTTCGCACTACGATCATCAATCCGGATAGAATGATCCACGAATGATGAATCCACCACAAAATCAACCTCCACTGGTTGGAAAACATGAGAGGGTTTTAAGAAATAAATCCTTTATTGAGAGACGTGGAAGACATTGTGCTTATCCTAATACCTCTGAGGTAACAACAACCGATAGAAAACTAGCCCGAGTCTCTCCAAAACATCAAACAATACAACATATCCAGGTGAAAGATTTCCTTATGACCTAATTCTTCTGTCTTTAAACCTTTGCGTGATGAGTATAAAAACATTGTCTCCGACCTCAAAATCTAGATTTCATCTAATTCAATCAACATAAGCCTTCTACCATGACTGTGTAGTAGACATCCTCTTATGAATCAACTCTATCTGCTTTGTGGTCTCGTAGACGAGACAAGGTCCCATCGTCACAACCTTTCCTACCTCCAGCCAACATATTGGTGATTAACATGGCCTACCGTACAAAGCCTCATATGATTCCATTTGATAAGTTGGTGTAAAACTATTATTGTAGGAAAACTCTACTAGAGGTATGTTCTTCTACCAATAATATCCAAAATCTAGGACACATGCTCGTAGCATGTCCTCAAGCACCTGGATTGTATGCTCGGACTGGCCATCTGTTTGGGAATGGTACATCGTACTCAAAAGGACATCTATACCCAAATCCCTTTGTCATCCTTTCCAGACCCAAGAAGTAAAACATGCATTATTTTCTAAAACAATAGAGTGTGGAACCCCATGAAACAGTACAATATATTAGATGTAATACCTTCCCAACTCATCTACACTGATGGTCTCCTTGATTGTCATGATATGACCAACCTTCATATGTGTTTTATTGACAACCCAAACTTCATCATTCTCTTGAAGAGACCATATTAAACCTATCACGACGTCCATTTTGACATCACTACACTTCCACTTGAGAATGGATAGCTGATGAAAAAGAACTGTTAGTCGTTGATGCTCCACCTTTACCTACTGACTAATGGAATACCTCATGAAATACCTATAAACATTGCTCTTCATACCTACCCACCAATATTGTCAGTGTAGATCTCGATACACCATGGTGACACTAGGATTAAGTGCCCAAAATAAGGAATGAGTGTCTTGTATCAGCTCTGAGCGTATGTCTGCCGACACCCATATGCAGCCATGAAAGTGCAAGATCTCATCCTCATCCATGGTCTAACCAGTAATAGGTTCCTCTCTTAACAAACTCTCCCATAGCACTAGGCCTTCAACATCTAATAGTTTCCTCATTCGCACTCGATCAAGTAGAGTATAGGTAACAACTAGAGAAGACCGCCGATGACTATTATGAACCTCCAAATTCATCTCATAGAACAAATCCATAATCTTCCACTTACTACTGGCCTCTAGAACTACATGTATTTGTGTCCAACTTAATACATCATCCACTGCGTTTCCTTTTCTAGTCATATAGGTAAGCTCAAAATCGAAGGAATGAGGGTATTCAACCCACATTCTTTGTCTCAAATTCAGATCACAGTGAGTAAAGGTGTAATTAAGACTTTCATGGTTAGTAAAAACAAAAAAAAATGATATCCAAATAGATAATTCATCCATCGGTGTAAGGAATGAACAACTGAAGCTAACTTGAGAACGTGCATTGGGTAATTTCTTTCCTATGACCACAATTGTCGAGACCCGTATGTAATGAATCCTTCCACCTATATAAGCATTGCTCCAAACCTGATACTTGATGCATAATAATGCACAATATAGCTCATTCCCAGCTCTAAAAAACCTAGTTTTAGTGATGAATTCAACCTCAATTTTTTCTCATTAAAGGATGATTCAAAATAATCTAACCATAAGCACTTCATAACCTTCTAAATCATAGTCGTTAGTGCCACTGTTAATAATAAAAATATCTGTATAACACTTTTTTAGTAACCATCCATCCCTAGAAAACTCTATAAGTCAATAAAGTTCTTTGGTTGTTACATGGAAACTAATACTCTCACTTTTTCGATGTCTAATGATACTATTTTCTCAAAGATTACATGACCCGAGAATTGAATTTTGGTAATCCAAAAGGGGTATTTTGAGAGATTAGCATATAAATGATGCTCTCTCAGTGTACTAAAGAGATCTCTAGATGGGTTGCAAGGTAATGTCAGATGTGAGAGTACCCCCAAATATCATCCACAAAAACCACTGGAAATGAATCCATGTTTGGATGGAACACTCGATTCATCAGTTCCGTAAAAACTGAAGGCGTGTTGTTGAGGCCAAAAAAAATAACGACATATTCGTATAGACCGTGCCTACTTTGAAAGGTTTTAAAATTTATATATAATGGTCTAACATGCAACTGATGATAATCAGATCTCGTGTAAATATTTTAGAACACCTGGGATCCTCGAAGATGATCAAATAGATCGTCAATCCTTGGTTAGGGATATTGTTTTTTAACCTTCAAATGGTTTAGCTTCTGATAATCCACACAAATTCGGAGGGTACCATTCTCCTTTTTCATAAATAGGACAGGCCAACCACATGGAGAAGTACTGGGTCAGATGAAACCCTTATCCTGTAACTCCTATAACTACTTATTGAGATTCTAAAACTCTTGTGTATCTATCCTTTTAGGAGGAATAGACACTGGTGTCACTCCTGGCACAAGATCAATAGAAAAATATACCTCTTTTTCTAGAGGAAAATTGGAAAAGTATCATAGAAGGGAATCCCTGAAACAATCAAACATAGTAGGAAAGTCCAACTGTGAAGTCCCGTGATCATCTATATACAAACTAGAAATTTGTGTTGTAATTCCTCCAAACCAATGATTATTGGTTTCTACTCTGCTCAGCGGGACATCCCATTCACCCTTATGTAAAAGGGATCTTCCCTCTGGTGACATAAAACTCACCCAACGACGTTATCAATCAATGTCAGCCAAGAAGGGAACTAACCTTTCCATCTTAAGAATGATTCCATAGCCTGTCTTCTCTAAGAAATAAAGGTCCCTTGAGAAGTGTCACCCAAAAAGCTCAAGAGGGAACTACTTGTACTAATTTACACTAGATGTTCTAGCCCCAACAGAGTGTCCAGTGTCTATACATCAGCAGAAGTAAATATAACTTGTCCAATTCAAACCACAACAACAAAATATATGAAAATATGGGAAGCCCCTGTATCAAAAAGTGAAGAAACTAGAACTGAGTCAACTAGGATTGCACCTCAAACTATAGAGGGTTTGGGATCCTTCTCATGATGGGTCTTCTCCACTATAAATGCAAGACATGTACCAAAGCCTTGTTACCCTACCTAACCTCCTTGAGTTAATACACCCTATTTTCGGTGAATGCTGACTGACTAGCTACCATGGTCGCGACCTCCACCTCTTCTTGAATAGATGGAAGAACTCTAGTTCCTAGACTAAGGAAAAAATGGTGGAGCTGCTCTAGTATGAGGAGTTGAAACAGAACCTCTATCACTAGCTAATGGAGAAAAAAAATGATAGTACCATTGAATATGAACCATTTTTTGCTAGATCAGCACTTCACTGGGTCTCTCGAGGAATGTGGCCTCATATACCCACTCTTCCCACACTGTTATTACACCACCTAGATACCATATGAAGTATCCTTCTTCCTCAGATCTCCATGAAAAGACTTCATGTGACACATCTTGTTGTTAGTATGAGGGGTACCAACACCGGATGACGAGCCCCCAAGCTCACATCCCCAAAGTCCCTCAGATTTTGCTCAATGATCAGTGCCTGGTCGACTGTAGAGGTGATGGAAGTCAACCTTATGATGTTCACCTAAGATCTGATTCCATTCATAAGACCATTACCAAACATCCCCACTGAGAATAAATCATATCCCCCAGAAATGGATGTGAATCACTAGAGTTCAATGAAGGTATTAGAATACTATGTGACTAAGAGAGTACCATGTTTCAAACTCATGATCTCTCAGGCTCGATCGGCAATCAAAGTCTCTAGGTAGAATTAATCAAATAAATCATTTTATAACTCATCCCAAGCCATATCCTGCTGAGTCCTGGCTATGTGATCACATTGCATAGTCTCTTGGAAGAATCCGGAAGCATATATGTAGTGATCTTCACCCTCATCTCTAGATGTGTATCTAGAAGATCTAAGATCATCATTATGGCTTATATGAAATTACTTTTCTATCTGAGGTCATACTTCCCATGAGAAGGTGGGAGGATTCTGCAGCTTAAAGACCCATGTCTACTCTTCCATAGACAGGCCAGGAGGAGTTACTCCTTGGAATGTGTGCATAAAACTCAAAATTCCCTCTTGGAACTATGAAACAGAACCCTCATCTGTGATAATGGTTGGGGCCATAATGGGCATGACTAGAGGATATCCTTGCAGTATCTGATATTCCATGTCTGGTGTTTGGTCACTGCCCTGCAACTACTGCTCAACCGGAGGACGTCTCATTGGCATGACTCTGTAAGGTCCAATGGTAACCATATATCATGATTTAATGGGTACTGAAACATAGAAGTGAAATAGGGGAACATGATAAATAAATCATTCAAAATTTTTAAAAGGTGGATACATTGTGTGTAAAACTCTTACACGACATGTTCCCTAATGCTTTGACATGGGCGTACACTCCTTTCAACCTTAGTCATGTAACATCCCATACACACGACGTGTTCTACCAACACACGACGTGTATTGGAATCGTGTCCCGTTACCCAAGTTCTTCAACATGAATAACCTACAATGATCTCTGAGAATGAGGCTATAGGGCGTGTTTGTGCCACACACGACGTGTACTAGAAGGATTTCACCAACCAGTGTTGTTAGTCACACGGATGACTCTACACGATGTTTTTTTTCCAAACATGGCTTGTATTGACTACACATAACACAACTCTGTGGTTAGTTACACCGGCAGACACATGGCTACCAATACACAGCGTGCAAATAAGGAATGATGTGTCCTAGAAAAAGTGTTCCATCCTCATGTCTCTATCCACACAGCTATTCACACAATTAAAAACTATACAATGCTTACATAACATTCGTGGAGTATACAAAAGAAAAATAGTTCTTTTCTAAACAGAAGGACACATGGCATGTTTTCTGCAACACACACCATATATTCAGGGATTTTTCGGGTATTAAGCCTCAGAATCAGCTCCAAAATCCCATAAAACATTGAAACCAACCTCAAAGTGGAAAATTCTGATTCGTGGGGGGCCTATATTCCATGAAAATAAAATATTGACATCATATTATTGTAATATAAATGGTATAACAAAGCAATGATCTACCAAATTTTGAACCATGAGGGCCCATAACACCGCATGAAACATTGTTTGGGGATCATTTAAATGAAACCATACATATTAGATATAACCTTTCCAAGAGTATGTATTTTATTAAGGCATCTATCACAAGTGCATGTATGATGCATGAGATGACATACACTCATCTCATCGGGTTGCAGTAGAAATAGAAACTCAATAATATCAACAATAAAATAACAAAAATTGTAAATCACCCAACGGTGAAATCAAATCAACTGTAATAATTTAAATACGAGAAAAATTGCAATGATTGAGGTAAATTAACTTTTCCCTAAACACGGGTTAGCTACTCCTGGGAAAAACTTATTACCATGTACATATTACATCTTATACAAATCTATAGGCTCCAAATAGTATGTTAAAAATAAAAGAGTTCCTATGATACAACATTGTAATGTCCCGGTTCCATGTGCCACCCAGAGGTTCCCCATTCCCCATTGACCACGTGGCCTCAAGCACATTTCCCAAAACGCTAGAGGATACCTACTAGCAGTGAGTGACTTGAGTGTGATAATGGGGAAACTATTCCCTCATTGGAAAAGTAATACAGTTCAAAGAAAAGGATAATAATAGTGGAATCTCTGATAACATGCAATACGTATACAACTGAATACTATAAGTAATAAACAACTAGTGAACACATATATAAATGTTTCATGAAACATATGTCTTGGAAAAAAGCCAAAAAAGTCACAATGATGGAATGGAGTACTAAAAAAATTACAAAGAAAACAAATAAACTTCAGCAGCATCGCAATACATAGAATGGTCCCACAGTCTCATGATCCACAACAATCAAGTACCTGACGTAGAAGGGAGATTGGCCTTATCCATACCTACAACAATATATTCATTTGGGGAACAAAAGAATAACCTAAACTTGGTGTGAGATGAATCCAAGAAGGAAACAATCCAATGATCTATTCCTAATAGTTAGTGAAAATATATGGCAAGAAATATGAAAAATGAATCATTGAAAAAAGAAGTACACAAAAGTAAACAATCTTATAGTTTCAATTCCATTATATTTCATATATCAAGTAAAAATCTAATAAAAAAAGAAACCATCTGGGATGTACTCCCAACATAACCACATTGGTTTGAACAAAGAAACACAAGAAACCCTCTGGGAATCAATACTAATCTAACCCCTCTAGTATGACTTTAGCAAAGACTCTATGCGGAAGCAGTCACTGTCAATTCCATCTATGGTCTCATATAGGTTACTATAGACACTATGAGGAAGCAATCAATGTACAATTGCTCCTGAGGTCTTGCAATGTGGATCTACAGACACTCTAGGGGAGAGCAATGTCCATTCCCCCTATGGTTTGTAACATAAAAGTAAGCATACACTCATGAGAATCCCAGAGTGTCCATTCCCCCTGTGGGATACTGCACCAGGTTCCCACAACACTATATAAATCAATCATGCACAATGATATTAAAAAACCAAAGTAATCTTTCATAACTACTTGGTTAAAATCATTCAATAACTACATGGAAAAATAGCTACAAGCATATAACAGCATCAGATATTTCTACCGCATTATAACAACAAAAGGCATTGAAAATAAGAATCATAACCGAAAAATATAAACCAAATGGTCCATATCAAGAAATCATGGGAAACAAATCCATAGTATAAAAAATATCTTTATTCACGACCAAATAATCTATTCTCAAGAATAGAAGTCATATAAGGCAATAACAGGGCTAAAATCCCTAAACACACAAGACCTCGTTCTATGGTATTGGATCTATTGCACATAATATTAAAATAATAATTATAGAAAGGAAACAACCGCCTACCTAATGTTATATGATAAATATAATCCACTATCCACACTTGAATCATCCTATAATGACATAGATCTACAAAAATGTCTCAAACGTTCAACCAATGATATCTCATGAAAGAGGAGAAATCAATGGATGATGATATATAAGAAGTAAGAACTCACCGTGGTGATTTCAATGAAATAAACAATAGTTGATTCAGAGAACGGATGGTGGGTCAGGTTCTTAGAGAATAATCGTAGACTTTGGTCACTCCCGAACAAGATTTACCGAGAAGGAGTTTCTTCCAATTTGACGCGACCCCAATCCCATTTAACAAATAAAAATAAAGGTACAAAATTTGTCTTTTAAAAGTACACAGTGTGTATATACCTTTACTAGGCCCCACATTAGGTGGTCTCCAGGTCACCCTACATGGCCATGTACATGGGAATTACACGGCTCATACATAGTCACCAGTGGAAACTGGATACATGACATGTACTCCAAAGTACACAGCGTGTAATCCTTAAATTTACAGATTCTCTTGTTTTTCTCAAAAACACCAGAAAAGAAAACTCATACATGGAAAGAAAGGCTGAGTTCTTACAAGACTTATATAGTTCATCTTTTCTGAAATATTTGATTCTCTAGAAGTTGAATCTAGAACATCAAGTGTGACCATGTCATCATGAATACTCATAGTTTGGAGAAAATATGGGTTTGTGGTAGATATTTATTAAATGATGAAACTCTAATTAAAATGTAAGTATGTTTCTTTATATTATTTATGAATATCATAGATACAATATCCTACATAATTAAAAGAAACATAATGAAAAAATATTCTCCCTTTACTTCCCATACTGGGGAAACACAGATTCTTTAACCCATTACATGTTTTTTGTTTTCTAGTAGTTAACTTTATCCTAATCATTTTTTTTCACTCTCCATCAAAAGTTGATTGTTATATTTCTATTTCATATCCAAGATATCCTCTATGTAACCCTAGTTTGTGTTATCTTGGGTGACATTATTTACTTCATTTTCTATCTATTGTTGTGGAATTATTATAAAAACAATTTCAATGATGTATTTTCAATGATGTTTTAGAGCATAATTTTAAAATTGTGGGGTCACAATTTCTAAGGGGGTGATGAAACAACCTAGGTATTTATAGAATAATTCAATTTCATATCTATTAACATTTTTCAATTTAATATTAATTTTAGATTATAGGGGACAGTATGTACGATATCATACTCAATATGCAAAAACAAGTTTCTTAGAAATCATACATTGCACAAAACACCGAGTTGTACTGAAAAACAATACAATAATTGTATTGTTATAATAAATGGTAACTAACACCTTGCCATTGTATTGGTAATAATTATCATAATTAACTATATTATGATTTATGAACATTCTTAATTTTTATACAATTATACAATAAATTTTTGAGGCTCAAAAAGAGATTAAATCCAATTTTAATCATAAAAAAACATTATTATTTTTTAAAGGTCGATTTACAACATTTTGATGGTGAAATTTTTATAAAAATAGTTTTTTATCTTTTCTATGTTATATTTGGTAAAATAAACATTTTCATTATAAAAAAGACCTTATAATTTACATCGGTTGAAATTATGGTATTCTTCTAATAAAATCCATATTTTTATGAATATTGAAAAATAATGAAGTTTAATTCCAAAGTGATTTTTTATCTCATTTATTTATATAGATAGATTGTCTTTTTAATTTTTTATAAGATTAAATGGATTTATTTTTTTATCATTTTAGCTAATTATTATAATTTTATGTAATTTCAGATTTATAATGGACATAATAATTTTTCAATCATTTCACAGTTTTTACTTCTTAAAATCTTTCATTATGGTTTTGAAAATGGGAATGCATTTTAAATTTATTAATGAAACCCCTCAGTCTTGAATTTTAAAAAAATGAATTCACTATTTTTAATTATAAGGTCAAAATTTTGTACATATGTAATTTTTATTTTTGGACATTGTAAATAGTAGCTTTTATATTTTTATTTATTACATTTAATGGTATATCTAGTAAATTAGGTTAACAAACAAAATGATAAGGATAATAAAATTACCCTAACACATTCCAAAATATCATTGGATAAAGAAAAGTAGACCCATATCATCTAAGGTTTGTAATTGATTAATTTAATATTCTTTTTTCTATGAAATTGATGTAATCAATCTACTATCTATACTAAAATAGGCTTCTTCCTGCTGATGTGTCACCTTATTACGCCGAAACATAACCTAATAACCTATACCCCTATATCCGTTATCGGGAATCCATCATTCATGTTTTCATTTCCCTCGGGCATCCTCAGATCTTCCTCAGTTCACCTAGGGTTCCCACTGCCATCTGATACCCCCTCTCCCGCTCCCCTTCCGAGATCTCCTCTCCAGCCGCACCTCCGCCGACACGTGATCCATGTTTGGCTCCTCCGCCGAAGACTTCTCCGCAACCTGAAACTCCTCCATCAATTCCTCCACCTCTGTGTACTCCAAACTACCTAGGGTTCCAACATAAAACCACGTTTCCCGCATCCTGTTGCTTTGCCTTTGCCTCCATAACCTACGCATCCAGCTACTATGCCTACGACTGGTCCACCTCCATCTGGTCTGCCTCCGGTGAACCTCTGCATACATTTGCTTCATCTACAACTTGTCTACCTCTAGCAGGTCTGCCTCCAGATCCTCCCGCTCCTCTGCCTCATCAACCTACTCATGTTCCTCCTTCGCCTTCTCTTTCGGTAACCCTGCATTTATAGTGTTGTAACCACATTGGGCTCGCAATTTCAGTTCACCCTTCGATATATTGCCTTTAGCACATATTTCACTTTTCATTTTGTAATATTTTTCACATTGTTTAGCTCTGTTTTAACTATTATTTTATGGAATTATTCATCTCTAATGTTTTATTTCAAATCTATAATTCTATATGACTATTGATTTTGAGTTTTATTTATCTCAAAAAATCAATGTGGTTTAGGGATAATGATGTAACTATTGAATGATTTCCGTCAAACTACACTGATCAGAGCCCTGATTAAGATTAATCTTGCACCGATCAGATTTCTAAATGATAAGGTAATCCCTTCATTGATCAGAACCTTGAATATTTTTCATTACTATTATTATGCTGATTCAAAATTAAATTTCCCTATGCCTATTTCGAGTAAAACAAGTCATTCGTGTCCATATCACAATATGACACCGCTCGCAAATCGAGTTCAATTTTAAAACTACAATAGAGGCAGTACGTTTCACTCCCATTATGTTGTTAAACTTATATTTTATATTTTAAATTACTATTTGTATCCTAATATGGATTGACTTCCCACTCCCACCAATTCTGCTCCTTCTATTCCATCATAATGTACCATTCATTTGTGTTTTAAATATTACAAATATTAATATGAATTATTATGTATAAGAAATGGTATTCTATTATTTAAAATTATAATTGTTTTATAGTGTCGTGAAAATGTACGGGCGGGATTTCATCTTCATGCTAGATTTTTTGTTGGTCATCGTTATCAAGACTGTAATGACGGTCTCCAGATCCCATCTCATGTGATCGAAATTCATTTATTAAAGCATCTTAATCAATCTCGGTTGAAACTGATAACTTAATCAGTGATTCAAGGTCTTCCTCTTCAAATGAAGATTGGTTCCTGTTCTCTCAAAAGATCTGGCTGGCCTCGACCTCTCTCCATTCTGGTTTTATATGTAATTTCATAGTGATTTTTTTATTCTTTTGTTCTTCAGGAGATGGGTTCTCATCGAAGAACATATGATTCTATTTTCAGGTTAGTATTACATATGTTTTACACATTTATTATGCTCATCATTGATATTGACAAGGGGTTTTCACTTCTTTGAGTTTCCATTTAAATGGGTTTCTATCTGAGTTTCTAGATTAGACATGGTTTTTTTAAGTTTTTATATTGACTCAAAAATATCATTTGGTTTTTTCCACGTGGCCTTATTTCTCGTAACATAGTTGTTGTTGTTATATTTGCTAATATTATTGGTGTATGTGACTGAATCAGGTTTGGAGTCGGCCTCCACAATTAATGTCTTATAGAAATGGTATTTGGGAACGATCTCAGACACCATCATATGAGGTATGGTAGATTTTCTCATTGAATTACTTGGATTTCATATCCCATAAAAAATGTAAATATTTTAGGATCATTGAATCATGATAAATCCATTAATTATTTTAATAATTTAAATTCTCCTATGATTATATACCAATAGCCTCCTAAACTTTGAAGATTTTAGGCTCAGTGTTGTTTCATTATTTAACTATTATACAAAATTTGATGTTACTCACGATTTGTACATTGTTTGTACATTGAATGGTCATTGTAATGGTTCATAATGATCTTACACATCATCTTTAATTTAGTTTTATTCATCATTTTTTGTAGTATGTTCTTCATTGATATTGACAAGGGGTTTTCACTTCTTCGAGTTTCCATTTAAACGGGGTTCTATCTGAGTTTCTAGAATAGGCAAGGTTTTTTTATGTTTTGATATCGACTCATAAATATCATTTTTTTACTATGTGGCCTTGTTTCTTGTAACATAATTAAATGTTGTTATCTTTGCTAATATTAGTGGTTTATGTGATCAAATAAGGTATGGCGTCGGCCTCCACAATTATTTTCATACAGAAATGGTATTTGGGTACGATCTCATACACTATCTGATGAGGTATGGAAGATCTTCTCATTGAATTACTTGGATTTCATATCCCTTGAAAAATGAACAGATTTTAGGATCACTGAATCATGATAAAGGAATTAATTTTTTTATCATTTAAATTATCCTATTATGAAATACAAATATCCTCCCAAACTATAATGATTTTAGGTTCAGTGTTGTTTTGTTATATAATTGTTCTACCAAATTTGATGTTACTCATGATTTGTACATTGTTTTTACATTGAATGATCATTGTAATGTTACATAATGATCTTACATGTCTTCTTTAATTTAATTTTTTTCATCATTGTCCGCAGTTTTTGAATGAAATGGTAACACAGATTCAATGTAGTTCTCCTGATATCTTTTTCTATTAATTAAAATTTACAAATTTTTCACTTATTCTACTTAGGTATGTGACATGAAATCATTATGTTCTTAAGGAGGCGTGAAATCGAAAATGAGTAAATATTGGATAAAGGATTCAATGTCTACTTGAAGGTATGGATGAATCCTGTTAGAAGGTTTGATTGGAAAGCATTCATTATGTTTTTCATTTCCCAGATTGATTGCTTTTAGAAGGATATGGATGCTCTTTTTTCAAACATTCGTTTTTTAAACCTCTTTTGATAGGGTTGTGAGCATGTTTTGAATCATTTTTTAAATATACTATGAGCTTCATCTCTTTTTTCATGTAATAATCACATGCAACTAAATGAGCTTTTGTAGGTTGTAATTATACATTATTGTTTTAATGATCCGAAGGTTGTGAATGTAGATTTATTTTATGTCCTTTGTTCAAGTCTCATATGTTCTCCTAATGCACCTTGTCATTAATGCCTTTGTTCTTAACTATTCCATGGAGATGTGTTGGTAGAATATTTTCCAGTAAGGATCCTTTTACACATGGTTTGGATACATCATCATAAGAAATATTGTCTTTTATTGGTTGTAGCTGGAAAAACCATTTAATGGTACGCAAGTATCAATTCATTATAAAAATTACACTAGGACCAAAAATATTGACGGTATATATAATTTGGCAACATTGTTCAATGTAGAAGAATATCTGTATTATTTAATACTTCTTGCATGTTTTTTGAGTTTACCATATCAAAATATTTATTAATTTGGCCTTTGTTTAATAACATTTCTATGAATCATAGAATCATAGAATGTTTTCATAATTACCAACCACTCATTACTAGTATGTACATTGTTTAACAAGTTTTTCTTCTCAAAATCAATGAATTAGAGGAGTTCAACTCTCTGTATCCAAATGAATTTCCATTCTTTAATCATCATATCTATTTAAAACTGCATTGTTAATATTCATGATTTTATCTGTGAATAATAAATTTTCATTACAATTCAATCTTGATGATAGAATTTTTCAAATCCACTCATCTTTTATTTAGTAAAGGTATTTTAAAACCCTATAATTGCAGGAATTCTGGTTCTATTTCAACCCTACTTGATTGTTCTATTTTTATCCTTAAAACTATTAAACATCATATTTTTTTCTTCAAGGATTTCATCAGTCACTGCCACTGTCACATTATACTTGACCAATAAAGTCAATTATTCTCCAGAAAGAATCTTGGAGTGGGTGGTATGTTCATAATATTTCATTTTCATGAACTGAGTATATTTTCATAAATTATTTTGTTTTCAGTTCATTTAATTCTTATATCATCCCTTTACCTCACCCCTTTAACATCTGTTGACAATTACAATGAATTTGGAAAGGATCTGTCTTTATGACCTACTAAAAACTGTGATGCCCAGAATTGATCAAAGAAGCATATTAGGGAGTGATAATTTGAAGATAACAGAAGTACGTACTCATGTTATGTACTAGATAGCTTCTAAGGTGCGCCATTCATTGAATCGTTGAGGTTTTTTCATTCAGAATTTCTTTCCTGATTCATCTTAAATATTTTTAAATGGATTCAAAAAATTTTATCTAATACATATTTTGTGTATGTATAATGAAGCATCAGTGTGGTTGATATTATAGGGTTCATTGGTATTGAAATGATATCTTCAAAACTAGATGCCAACAATACCACCAAATCATTCTTACATGACAAATACTTCCTTATTGCATTGAATATGATTCATTTTTTAGAGAACTACATCATGTACTCCCTTCTTCCTGTATTTTAGGATCCATTAATTTAAATATAATACCATTAACCTCATACTTCATTGAGAATGATATATCTATCATTGAGAATTTTATAGTTAAATATGTACCAAGTTTTCCATTAACTGAAATACATTTTTAGTTTTGACCACATTCTTCCCAAAACAAGTTTCTCAATTTGCAACTTCTTAGAGCATCTGAACATTCCATGATATCCCAATTTAGCATGCATAAAACATATGCTTGAATATTGGAATATTTATCATGTAAATGTTTTATTAATTATCCATAAATTCACATAGCTTTGTTTTTGAAAATAGTCTATTACAAATTCATTAAAAATGGAATTTAAAATAGAAATATAGTTTCTATATATAGAAATTTATTCTTTGTTCTTATCCTGATGTGTCTATATAACTTGTGATATTTTTGGTTCATAAAACATGGTAGAACTAATTTAATTAATGATGATGCTTAAATTTTCATGTTTTAAGTATTATTGCATGGTATATCAGTATTACAATTAGTATTTTATGGCGTAAAAAACATGTATTGTCAAATATATCTTAATCCATTCATGTAGAAAAAAATCACATCATCTATTTTAAAATATTACAATATGATGTTTCCATAAAAATCATGGTTTATGTGTTGTTAAAATTATTTACATTTTAAAAAGGTTATCATCTTCCACCATTTTATCAATGAAGCATGTTGCTGTTTTGGATTGTGGTGTCAACAGAGAATAAACATCAAGAAGTAGAGAGTAATATTTTTGTCATCAGTTTTTATTTCACTATAAAATCCAATATTATCGTGAATTCTATTTGAAATTATTATTATTGTTTTGTTAATTTTAACAATTCATGACTGGATCATCAAAATATTAGGTCTTCTCCAGGGACATCAAGAATTGGCACACGATTTGATACTAGAACCTTGAATATGTCCACTTCTCAGGTATTCAATAGTTATATATAATGACTACTAATTTAATTCCATTAACATAAACACATGTGTATTAATTCAATATAGAAAGTGTACTCTAAGACTATAAAAAAACTGTTCTTTCCATCTCGTAATTTCCTACAGTTACAGGAGTGTGTACATTTAAATATTAGCATTGTCATAAATATTTCAGTTTTTTCCATCTTTTTTATCAAGACAATGAACCACAAAGGAGGAACTAACACCTTCTCTGGTAACCATTGTTGAAAAACCTCTTTATCATGTAATATGAACATTTTTATTATTTGTGGTATCTGTTTAAGAACCTACAGTACATAAATTTGATGAAAAATAAGTTTTTCATGAAATCTTTTTATTAGTGTGATTTATGCTATTTGTAATATATACATTTTTTGACAAACATGTTTAACATTTATATCATCTAAAAATGGTTAACATTTCTGCTGATTAGTTTGTTTTTTGACATAAATGTTTAACATTCTCGAGTAGGTAGGTAATATTTTTAGATTACAAATCAATTGCCAATGGCGTTCTGCTATCTGAAATATATATATATTATTGAAAAACATGTTTTTGATTTCATCAATCTATAAGTGGTACATTATTAAAAATTTTATCATTTTATGACAATTTTTTTATCATTTTCTCACAAAAAATGTAATTTCTTTTTCAAACATGTTTAACATGTCTTTCATGAAATCCACTGGTTATTGTGATTTTTGACAATCACTTGTATCATGTAATCTGTACATTTTTTTAACCAGTTTTAGTTTATTGAAGACTACTGTTCATATAAATCCATATAAAGTTTAAATCTGTATTTTATAGTTGGATGATCATATATTTGTAATACTTTTAACAAAAAATTATGACATAAAGCATTAATTGTTTAATATTGGTTATATGGTACTCTATAACTTGGTGGAATCGATTATGGTTGAACCTATTGCGGGGGTCCTTTTTCGTGACCTTTTAATTTACAAGCATCAAGACAAAGCATGTAAATTTATTATGTGTTTTGAAACTCTATGTAGATTTATCTCATGAAAAATACTTTTTCCTGTGTTTTTTTTACTATTTTGATATACTATTCATGTTATTTTAATTGTATTTCTTTAAAATCATATAGTAAATTATTATTATAAAAAACTAAATGTATGCATACTCCTTAAACATATTTCTAAAAAACTTTAATTCTTTACCTTTAATAATATAAACACACTTAAGATTATTTTTATAGAATGTCATTGTTTTTATATTATAACTAATGTATTACTATTTCTGACATTAGTTTCTTATTCTTTTATTTATATCAATTGTCAATTTATGTTTTTTAATGCTGGTGGGGGAAGATTTTGGGCATGGGGGAGGGGCTTGTGGGGGATGGGCCTGGGCAGGGGGGTGGAGGAGGTGGGAGGGGGAGGTGTTGGGAAGGTGTGGGGGGGAGAAGCAGGAGAGGGGACAAGCTGGGCATAGGGGAGGGGAGGGGGATGGGGAGGTGCTGGGAAATGGTGGGAGATTATTCTGGTTAGGGGGGGAGGTGAGGGACTGGACATGGGGTGTATAGGGGAGGGGAGCAACTAGGGATGGGGGAGGGGAGTGGTGGGGGAGAGTGCAGGGCCTGCAGAGAAGTGGGGAGAGTGCTGGTTGGGATGTGGCTGGGAAGGGTAGAGGGTCCTAGTGGGGATGTGGCTGGGAAGTGGAGAGGGTCCTGGTGGGGGATAGTTCTAGGCAGGGGGTGTAAAGGGGAGGGTATCACCTAGGAAAGGCGGAGGAGAGGGGAGGGAGGGGGGAGGGTAGGGCCTGCGGAGAAGTGGGGAGGGGGCTGGTGGGGATGTGGCTGGGCAGGGGAGAGGGTCCTGGTGGGGGATGGTGCTAGGCATGGGGGAGGGGTGGGGTAGGGGGATAGGCATGGGGGTGTAAAGGGGAGGGGAGCTGCTAGGCATGAGTGAGGAGAGGGGAGGGAGGGGGGAGAGGGCAGGGCCTGCAGGGAAGTGGGGAGAGGTCTGGTGGGGATGTGGCTGGGCAGGGGAGAGGGTCCTGGTGGGGGATGGTGTTGAGAATGAGGGAGGGCTGGGGGAAGGGCATGGTGTGTTAGGTTAGTTTAATTTTTTCCGCACTAATATTGAGGGAATTGAGACGTTCATCCATCTTCAATTCAGCCCAAAGAAGGATTTTTTTTAAACTAGAATGTGGTTATAATTTTTACTAGAATGTTATTATGTTGAAATTTTGATTTAGACATGTGTACTATTTTTTAATCATCTTTCTAGTTATTATATAGGTGACTGAAATATAAGAATGATCAACCAGCATATGCATGTGGTGATTGTTATATATAGTTTTTTTTATCATTTTTAGTGAAAGTTAATCACTTAACCTTTAATTTTATGATTCCCTAATTTTAACTTTTATGTGCAGTTTCAATATCAACCTGGGGTGGGGGTGTATTACAAGGAACTCTATACAGATATTCAAAGTATGTTCTTATTTAATTTTATTCATTACATTTTTATTGACTCATTGGATGGTTTATGTGAATGAAATTACACAACACATGAAGATTGGCTATCTTATAATTATGATTTTATGACTAAAAAATCCTTTGAGATTATTGGTGATATTATCAAATTATTATTTGATAATTGAAAGAATTCATTTTACTGTGTTATTGTTATTATAAGGTAACAGGTTATAAACATTTCAGTAGTTTCTGCATTAGTCCACTAGATTGAAACTGAAGAGATTTAATGGATGTATGGGTACTTTTGGTTAAGCTGGTTTGTCATTACCTTCATTTCTACTCATTGCTAGAGTTGTGTATTACGTCTTTTTTCTTGGTGTTTTTGTGCTCCTACAATTAAAAATACATTAGTTAGCATTTAGATTTTTTAGGTTTTGTTCGAAACGTGGCTAATTGAAATTATGGTGAGATTCAAATGGCAGAATGGTTTGGTTTGTTTAATTTTCAGGACCATTTTCCCTATCTCTATTTGCATGGTCATGTGATTTTTCAAGCATAGTAGAGGCATAATGTGGTGCTATTGTGTATGTATGATACCTAAATTTTTTCCCACATTTTTAACCTTTTTCTAAAAACATGAGTAGGTACCATATTACTACCAACCAGGAACCACCAATACTTGAGTACTGCAGCACCACAAGAACTTAATTTTGGAAGGTTTTTACTACCATAATTTACTGAATTTCATTTCATTCCAAAGGTGAAACCATATACTATTACATTAATCTGTTACTGTAATATTTTTTACCCAACTCAATGATAAATAAACAATGTGTTCAAACAAGCCGCGTTTGTTTCCATGTGTTCCATTGAAAATTAACTCTGAAACAATTGTTGTTTCAATTTGAATGTTTTATTGTTTATATTACTTCATCATAATTGATCAAAATAATAGATCATTTATCTTATTTCTCTTTATTGATAATATATTACTATTCCTTTTCATATGAACTTTCTTCTATTTACTAAAATATTGATTTCTTATTTTTACAACAATATTGAATTTTCAGTAACACAAAAAAAATTCTTTCAGTGCATTGAGTACAATGACATCGCATTTTTTTTAAAATTAAGTAGAACAATACTATTTCATTGAAAGATGATTTCAAAATAAAAATTAATAATCCCATGACAATTAGACTTTCATACATTGTTTCTATGAATAAATTTATAATTTCAATATACTCTTTATTAATTTTCATTCTATTTCACCGTTTGTTCCTTCATTGTCAATTTTATACAGAAGGCTGCCCAGTATCTAAATATTCTTCTTCAATTTCTGTAAATTTTCTTCCTCATTATGTATGTCATTTTCTTTTCAAATATATTCAATATTAATATAATGTAATATGTTTTATAAATATTAATCTATAGTTAATAATAAAAATTATTTTATAGTGTCGTGCATCGCATGGGTGGAGTAATAGTTATAATTAAAAGAATCTAGTCACAACATGTCTCTCTCTTATCACATATAAGTATTAAAATTTTAGTGTAGTGGTAAAATTGATGAAACATAGAAAGTGAAATGTACCAAAAAATATAATGAAATTTTCGACATGAGTAGTTTTTTAGGCATGAAATAATTACAAAAAACATTGACACAATAGTAATATAATAATTATTTTAATAAGATAAATATCAAATTGATGTTATTATAAATATTAAAATAATTATTATTTGATATAATTTAAGCATCCATCAATTTTCTGGATTAATATAACATTTTTGGATTGTTTTAATTTATTGTTTTCTAAGTAATCAAGTTGTTAATATTTTTTTTAATGAAAAAATCTTGTATTAATAGTCTCAAAATTGACAGAGTTTGTAACATTATATATGAAATAGTTAATAAAATGATTTAATATTTCTAAAAATCTATTATTCAGACCAATGGTGTTGATAAGGAAAAATATGTAATAAATATCACTTTTGTGGGACTTCTGACATGTTATGGTAATTTAATTAACCCAAAATGTGTAAATAATAAAATATTATGGTAGGATTAAAAAGGATTAAATAATGGTTAAACCAAAACTATAACAGTTAAAAATTATTCAAAACTTGTATAAATTTAATTTTTTTATAAGGATATAATCCAAAATTTTATTAAATTTTAAATAAATGTGTTTGGGAGCATTAGTGACTGGAAATAAATTTATAATAAAATAATATTTCAGGACATTCTTATAGTACCCCTCGTCCTTCTTATAAAATTCCACCAACTCTACCAACATACTCACAACTCTAAATCCACTTTATTCATCCAAATGACCCTCTAATAATCTCCCAAAATCCAAACCTTACTAATATAATACTTATCATGGGTATAAGTCAATTCAAGAAATCCTTGTGTCTCAAATCAAAAATAAATGTTACTTGTTTTAGAGGTATCATCTTCTCTAAAGTCCATTCCCATTATTTTACGTCTTCAGTTCCTAATGTATTCTTATTACATTATTACATTACCACACTACGATCATAAATATACTAGGTTTTTATATCATATGAATTCTATCTACAATTAGACACACCTCAATCTATAGGATATGGACATACTCCTTTGGTGTACGATGAACTGCTGCCTCACGAAATGATGATTGTTCAACATTATCCTACTACCTCTAATGGGGACTATTTTGATGCAAATTAATTTATATACGATATATATTTTATTTATTTATTTTATATGATTCTAAACTTTAAATTTAAAACATACCTTTACGCTGTACATAATGTGTAAATATGATTATTTCGTTTGAGAAAATGTGCACTACCACCCTCTCAAAGTTATATGACTCATGGATTCCATAAATAGATCATATAAAAGATGGAGTTTATAAACTTTGAAAACATTTATAAAAAAAATATTATATAATATTTATAATATACCTATTTATAATTTATTTTTCATTCTTTTAATATGACAACGAAATGACAGTACAGTCTGTGTGTACGTATGGTCTACCGTCTCCATGAACGGTGCATTTCATTTCATATCTCTAAATGTTATGGACTATTATAAATATAAATATACTAGATATATATAATACTTAAATCATTAATAATATTCTTATGATAATTAACTTTTGACCATATGTATAATTTTCATCAATACATGTTCATTTTTTTGACTCAAATACTGAACATCGATAAAATGTCTGATATAAACTCATATAATTAACTAATTACTATAAAATGGTAATAATTTATATAGAAAGAATAAAATAATTTTATATGGATATAAAGAAAATATAAAATATTATATATTTATTATTCAGGAAATTAAATAAAGAATGATACTAGTTGGTCTCAAGATTAGGGAACATCATAACCCAATTTACATTCTATGGGTTGAACATTGAATAATTGATTATGTCATAAAATGAATATGTTAAAAAGGAATTTTTATTTATTATATAATATTTATAATTTATATTTGTGTATTTATATTTAATTAACATAATCTATTTATTTTATTAACAAAATGATCCTTTTAAAGGAATTTCTAAAATCAATTTCCACTCACTAGATTTTACGCATACTCTGTCGATTATATTATTTCAATATTCTATGTGGAATCAATTATTTTTTATCTATTTTTTAATTTAAATATAACCTTTTTGAATATACTATTTCTATATGTAATCACCCCATATATAAATTCATACATCATTTATACTAATTTTTATGGTAAACATAACTCTATCTCATTTAATTGAGTAAAATATCCATTTCATTGGTTTTATTCCCACGAATATGTGATAATTACCTATTATTTTTTTGAATAGAATATCAAATTTTTTTGGGTTTATTTATATTTTTTCACAATATTATGTCATTGAATTTTCCTTAATCTTATGATATGATCATTATAAATTATTTTCTCTCAATTTACATATTATTGAGACTTATATATTGTTATGAAACAATTAAATTTTATATGGTGTATATACATACCATTGAAATATTATATCATCAATATCTTTATTCTCATGATATTATAAGTTTTGTTTAGTTTTTTTTCATTAATTATTTTAATTTCAATATTTTCTCAAGTGTTAAGGAACTATTTAACTAAAACATCATTTTATATGTATTAAAGATTTATTCTTCTAAATATTTATCATTAATGAAAAAGTTTTCAAAATGGTTTTAAGGGTTTATTTATATCGAAATTAATGTTTTATATTGTCAATTCCATTAAAAGTCTCAATGTGGTGTTGAAAATTTGAATAATGTTTTTTTTAAATAGTTTAAATGTTTGATTTAAATTGGATTGAGTATGCCAACATCATGAAATGATATCCTGTGAATGAAAATGTGGGTATTTTATTATTCCTTTGAGGTAAGTTCATGTTTTATGATTATGATATGGTTTATGTGAACTGTTTATGAATATGGGGTTCTATGATAAATTGGGGGTGAGTGATCCCGTGATATCTCTTTAGTGCATTGGATAACGCGATTGAGGTAACTGATAATGTATCTCCTAAGAGATTTAGAGAATATATTTTGATGGGTATTCCAACTAAAAACATGAAGGTTACTCCCTATGTAAGTGTGAAATCTACAATTTATGTATGTTATAAA
The DNA here is from genome assembly GCA_963277665.1 of Viscum album. Lineage (NCBI taxonomy): Eukaryota > Viridiplantae > Streptophyta > Magnoliopsida > Santalales > Viscaceae > Viscum > Viscum album. The sequence goes on along the minus strand of OY728140.1, from coordinate 2,099,000,964 downwards.
TGCTGCAAGTTACCATTATGTTTTATGATTTCTATGATGTTTTGTAGGAATATTATGATTACATGATTTAATCATATAAGTTTATTTTATAAGGGTAAAAATTATGAATTTTTTAAAATATTTTCATGGGTTTTAAATATTCATGGACTAATGGTTTTATTACTTATTTTTTATTCATTACGATTTTTTTCACATCTACTTTTTTTTTAATTTTTTTCATAGGGTACAATTAATGATAAGATATAAGAAGAATTAAATAAGATTTTTATCAAGAAAACAATTCTTATTTTATTTAAGGAGTTTTATTTTTGTGAAAAAAATCGATAGACTACAAGTGTATACTTTGTAATTTTTGATATGTAATGTAATAATTATGAATTAATATTCTAAAACACTAAACCTGAAATGATCCTCTATGTGGATGATTATAAATTCATGACCAAAACTCACGATTATGTATGGTTTAAGGCCAGAGAATTATAGAAGCCATACTTAATCAATTTTCAATGAACAATATTAACAACATGTACCATAACAAACTCTTGGACTCACCAAAGATTAAAATGAAAGAGTTCCCTAATATTTTAGTTAATAGAGACCATCTAGGAAAGATGATTCAGCTTTGTTCTTATGGAGAATATGGAATGAATCACCCATGTGAATATCATAGAGGTATAGGAAGATGTCTAAACTATAGAAAAGAAGGACACAAATCAACTAAATACAAAGGTTAAATGTAGTTTTTAGTTAATGAATTGGATAGTAAATTTTTTCTCCCTATAAAAATAAACATTTATGAATTATTTAAATGCGAAAAGTATGGAAATTATGAAAATCGATGACCTGTGTCAGAGGATCATTAATAGAATCAGTAAGGTGGTACAAGTAATTGTTTTTATGATGACGATGAAGTGACCATGAATGTCATTTGAATGGTATGTGTTTTTGAAATATTATTTTTTAGAAGCATGGATTAATTGGGTTTTACAAATATTAATACATGATTTTTATTTTATATTTTAAGAAAAGAGTATTAATGAATTAGGTGATGAAGATTATTTAATTTTTTGAGAAGGGATTGAGATGAATGAAGTGTTTATGTTTTGGAATTCATAGATAATGTTATAAAAATCATGTAATGTTTAATTACTTTTAGTATAAGTTGTTAATTTTGGATTTTAAAGGCTGTTATGAATGGTATTGATTAAATAGAAAAGTGATTTCTTATAAAACAGATATTTTTATTATGGAATGTTAACCATTAATGGGTTCAAGATGCTGAGAAAATATTTTTTTTTGAGTAAACTGATGGTTTACTCAGATAAATTAAATTATATTGTATAAATGAAATTATAACTCATAATGTATTTGTTGAAAAATTGGATCATGTTATCATGGATAATACTTAAATGGTTTGTCATATTTGAAAAATATATCCAATAATCATTATAATAAGAAATCATGCATGTTTCCAATAAGGTTTTATGGTAATTAATGTTCTTACTATGTTTAAAGAGAAAAAATGATGATGGTATCCATATTTTTGGTATTTGAAAACAATGATATATTTTATGATATATTTGGGGTCAATTTTAAGATATTTTTTAGATATATATTGACCATATCTTTAATTTTTTGGATTTTCATTTTTTGGAAGGGTTGTAGGGGTAACTATTTATAAAAATATTAAGTTAAACATTCAATGATAATTGTGAGATTAATATATTTTCTCACCATGTGAGGATTTATTCATATTGTATAAAATGTTCTAAATGAATTTTTCTGATATAATTTAAGAATAATTGGATGATTTATCATTGTTTTAAAAATCTATTAGTTCATTAAGAATTGAAAAAAATACACATTCTATTTTTTAGTGTAATAGATGATGTCAAAATTAGTCAACAAATGACCAAAGATGATAATTTTAGAATGAAAGGAAATTTAATGATGTATGTATATCATATTTAGAAATAATTATTAAACTTTTGGAAAATTTTCATGCAATAAAATTTTATCCATTTATCATCATTTTTGTTGATATCAATTACCTATTTCATCCTTTATCAGTTAATAGTTTTTTGATTTATATATTTTTCTGAATCACCCACATTCATTGTATCAGCTATATTTTTCAATATCTATGATTATTTATTCTTTTATTCCATTTATATATTTTCACTTTACCACTGTCTTCTCCTATGTGGTAGCCAATTTTCAAGTCACATAGGTAAATAATTATGTTTCTTATATTCTTTAAGGATGTTTTAGTATTAATTTTTACGATATGGGTTTATATAAAATGAACATAAAGTACTAAAAAATTATAACCAATAAATATTTAAAGGTTGAAATTAATTTTAATGGGGGTATAATGCGTAGCCCCTATATTTTTTGATATATTTTCTTAAAATTATTTTATTCTTTTCAATATTTTTCATTAAATGCATCACTAAATATATATATTGTTATATTAACGAACCATGTTATTCTTTATTTGTACATAACAATATATAAATTTTTTACAACAAAAAACACATAGATTATCATTGGGTAAACATAAAACCATTTTATATTATTAAACACAATACAATGTATATTCGATATCTTTTGTTACACACAAGACAATATTTTACCAATCTACAACATAATTCCAATATTATTGACAACATATTAATATAGTTGTCACCTAGACATTAAAATAGAAGTTATGAATAATATTATCTAAATTGTAAAAATATAATTGAATAATTTGTATAAAATGAATCCATCTATTATTAATTATCAATAAATGAATTTAAGAACTGTTTTAAAATAATGAAATTCATTTTCTAAGAAAACTAGTTTAATATATACAAACAACATTTAATATAAATAAATTAAACAAAAAATTACAAATAATATCTTTATTAAAAATATATATAGTAATTATTTAATAAAAAATTTACAGTCATCCAATATATTTTTTAGGTGTAAAATTAGAATGCTTCCAAATTTATGAATAAAAAAGAGGTATTTCTGAGAAGGGATATTTTGTTGTCATTTAATAGTGAACCCATTTTAAATAAAATTTTAACAACTTTATAAAATAAATATTATAAATAAACTTCATTTATAAAATATTAGTATAAAACATACAATTTATACATTTTTGGTAATTTTATGAGACGTTCCATCTTTTGATGAATAGTAAAAAATACTAAATTTTAATTTAAAATAGAATTTTATTATAATTTATATATACAGTTAAATTAATTTTTTTAATAAGTATAATTTGATAAATTATACATAAAGTAACCCAATTTATTCCATTTAAACAATTTCACCCGGAAATTGGATATAACCACATTTGAAACTTTTAGACTTTTTCATATTAAAAACTCATCGTCAATCCGATATGCTAGATAATTTTAATTTTAATTTGACCAATAACATGATTATAATTTGAAAAAATGGATAAAATGTTTTCAATCAGAAAAATTTATAAATATTACTAAGTTAAAATAAGTTTCTCACAATAATATTACTAACGGTAATAAAATATAATTACATCGATTAACGTAATATAAGCATATTTAATAAGTAAATATTAAACATAAGGAGTAAAAATGACCATACTCATTCATAAAAATTAATTTATTCAAATATTTAGATAATTAATCAAATATGGGTCTACAATGATCTATTTTTAACCCTTTGGGGACAATTAAAATTTGGGTGGCAGTCAAATAATTTCAAAAATACCCAATGTATCCTTTTGCCCACTAATAAAAGGCCTCCCCAACACAACCTATATTTACAACTATAAATACATTTCAATTATCCCAAACCCTTCCCAAATATCCTTCAAACTTCCATACCTTCATACTATAATCCTCCCTTTTGTAATAAGGGCAACCAAGGATGGTTGTTGGTGAAAACCAAAAGGAGTTACCCAAAGAAGATTTAATATTCATCCACAAGATATTTATTTTTATTTTCTTTCTCCCCCCCTTAAATATTATTATTAAATTTATTACATAATAACCTCATTTAATTGATATAATGATATTTTTTATTAAGGTTTCACAATAAAATCTCACACACTCCACTAAATGGGTTACAAAGTCATCATTCATGTGTGCAACAGACTACCGCCTGACAAAATAATGGTGTTCATTCATCAATTAACACCATTCAAGGTTAAGAATAATGATTTAATTTATATTTTATATGATATATATGATATTTATTATGTATTTATGATTCCTGTATTATTATATAGCATATTATTACACGCTTTACCTTTTATTTAAATACAACAACTGTGTTTGTGGACATGTGGACTACCGCCTCCATAAATAGGTATGATTCATTCATATTTAATTATGCATGTATTAAAGATGTGATTAATAAAAAAAATTTATATATATGAAATAATATTTATAATTTAAGGATAATAAATTTAAATATATTTAATTTATTTTCTTTTATTTAATAAGACAATAAAATGGAAACCACATCCTTGCGTATATATGACCTACTGTGTCCATGAAAGGGGTGTTACATTAAATATTCATATCTTTTATACATTGTTTTAAATATTTATATAATGAATATATATGGATTTTTTATCAAGTTTTTTATTAAATAAATATGTAACATATGACCAATGTAATATTATCAATAATAAAAAGTCAACAGATGTATGAAAAACAAAGTGATTACTAACAGAAACAAAAGTTTAACATGAAACTAATAATAATAATAATAATAATTTATTAAAAGTCCTAATAAACTAATAAATGTTATGATGTATAAAAATATGTTAATGTGTTATATTTATAATTACTTATATTTACTATATAATATTTTTGAACGTGTATGATGAAATTTAGAACATACGGTATGGTTTTTCTCATCAAAATTAAAGTTTTGAAAGAATTATCCTTTATTCACTAATAATTTCTTTTTGTGGTGTATTTAAGGCACATAAATGTATTCAATGATTATTATAATTAAATTCATTGTTATTTACATATCTTTTCTATGATCTTTCCTTCATGGGATTTGTGGTTCAAAAGATACCTATTCTGTAATGTAAAGTTCTCTCAATTTTTTCTTTGAGATACATGCCACATTATGCCCCTATATCATTCTATGATGTGTATATAATTCCCATTTAGGTGTTATATCAAGAGTATTATAATTTTCATCATATCATATGTTTCATGTGATTTTGTTGACTTGTGGGTATTGTGATTTAAAATTACCATAGTTGTAAGATTTTATTGTTTTAGTCTCATCATTTATTGGGATTTATCATGATTATGTTTCCATTGATGAAATATTATAATAAAAATATTATGTACTCTTATTAATTTTATTTTCCTATAATTATTAATTTTAAATCTTATTATTGGTACAATTTTTTCTCTATTTAGTATCTATAATAACTATGAATATTTTTTTAAGAAAATATGACATTATTTATAGTTTCAGTCATAAATCTATGTTCATCCAACAAAAGGATTCGTGAATACTTTTTTAAAAATGTTTCTATAATATCATATGATGTTTAAATTAAATTTTTACCAACTTTATAGCTTTTTACATACCATTTTTACATGTAATAATATTTTAATTTTCTGATCAAGGCACTTATTTACACTATTTAATGTGGAAAAGGAAAGTTATTCATGTACGTACTTACCCACCATCATGATCTTCATTTCATTAAATCATCATTTATATGTTTAACAGGTTATTGTTTGTAAAAAAGGTACTATATAGTATATTCAATGTTATTTTCATGAAAAATAATCCTTTAAAATTTTGTATGTCGATAAAGCGAAATAAGTTAATTTCAAAGAATACATTATATGTTTTCAAAACTTTATTTTCAAATAAAAGGATTTCAATGATGTCAATAATTAGTTATAAGTTTTCAAATAAATTTTCTTGGATAAGGTTTTCAAAATTACTTTAATACTTCATTTAATTTTTAATGTATTTTCAAAGAAAATTGTTTTCAAAAAAAATTCAAGATTTCTTAATACATTGTCACCATTATTTAAAAAAATGTTATCAATATTATATATGTTTTAAATAGTGATTTTAAAAGTGGAAAAAATATTTTCTATAAGAAATATTTTAAATGAATTTGTAAAAATTACATTATTGGAAAATGTTTTTCAAATAGATTTTTGAATGATATTCTAAATGTAAGCTTATTTTCCCAAAAACAATTTCATTTGATCTTTAATAATACTTATCCATATATAATGAAAAACCATGTCATAGTTTAGTCTTTATTTGGGATAATATCCCTAAATACCATTCATATCATTTCTTCTATGTTTTATGTTTTGATGGAATGATGTTTTTGATAACTATTTCTCTTACATTATTTATATTATTTTGAAACTAGTTAATTTTAATGGGTTGTGGTTTGAATTAATGATAATGAGTCCTATATATTTTTTATAGGTAATGATATGGTGAAATTTTTATGACACACTTTTCATTTCATGGGAAATAATATCATGTCTATGAAACCCATCTCTTTTTATGGGTCAGGATATCATGAATGTTTTATTACCATGTACCATAAGAATTTATGATTTTATTATGTGATTTGTGGGACCTATATCTCACTACAATGAATTGGGTAATGATTTATATCTCATGAGATAATTATGTGAATAAAATTGATGGGATTGATTAATTATGGATTATAGGGAAAACTGATCTACTATTGAAGATGGAGAAACCTGATCCACTATAGCAATATTTGGAAACCCAATCCACTATGGGAATATTGGTAAACATAATCCATTATGGGGAGATTTGAAAACCCAAACCACTATGGGAATATGGGGGAAACAAATCTCTTGTAAGGAAGAGACAAAAACTGGGTATGGTGGTGTGTCCCTCACACTAGGTGGAGTACCCATTAAGTCCCATAACGTGTTTCTTCAATGATAAATGACTTATTGGAAATTATATTACATATTTATATGTCTTAAAAATATCCATGTATTGTTAATATGTTATTATTTAATAGATTATTCTCTTGATTCTATTATGATTAATGTCTTTTGAACATCCAGTATTTATTCCCTAACTCTTTTTTATTTTCTTTGAAATGTAGGGTATGATCTTTAAATTTTATTATCAAGTTCTCAAACAATAATGTTATTTGTATTATTACATATCTCATTTATTTACCCTTACCAATCATTTTTCTCAGTCCATTATTATGTTTCATTTCCTTGGGTTATGAAGATAGGTTTTAAGTAAGATTATCAAAGGGTAAGATCATTATGAAAATATGTTGAAAATTTCAAACAAATTAGGATAATTTTTTCTATTTTCTAAAGAAATTAGTCCGTTAAAGTTATTATGTATGAATTTTTTTAATGTATCAAATATTCATAAAAAATAATTTAATATCAGTTTATATTAATCCCATGTCATTATAATGTATTACTAATGTACATCTGTCATTTCCATCTGAAATCATAGTAATATACAATAAATACACCTATTAAATCCATATAAATATGTGTAGATTTTAAAACTACTATAACCACGACTATTACTAATTAAAAAATTATAATTCAATTAGAAATAATGCAATACTATGATTCTAACCACAACTCGGGTTACCTGAACAACTGTATCATTAATAACCATTAATCAATCTTGAAAAAAACAATAGAAAACATATATATGGTTTAGTACATAGGAGTACATAGTAGGATCATATTTCAAATTATAAAACTCTATATCAAATCAATTTTCCGATTATAAGCATGTATGTAAAAATGTAAGTATGATAAAGATTGAAATAAGAGTAAGGTAAAGAAATAATGTTTTCTCAAAGGTAACCATATTTACCAATTCGATCTAAATTTCCTGAAACCCCCAAAATTATATACACATTTCATTATCCTAAATTTATCAAATCCTCCTTGGAAATAATTTCATAATTTCATAAAATAATTTCAATCAGTTGTCTAGGGTAATATCATTATTGATATAATAATAATGTCAAAGGTACTATAAATTTTTCATCGGGATTACTTATGAATTTACACGCCCGTCCAAGTAAAATTATTTGTGATTCGGTGGAACAAAACCTCTAAAATTTATCAATAATTTAAAATTAAATTACAATCCAAAAAATAATATACACATTTCCGTCTAACCATAATGTCATCATAACCAAGGCTCAACCAAATGGAAACTTATATATCATCATTATTTTAGAATCTATATATGTGGTATATACCATAATCCCCTTTATATTACACATTTATATAGTATCAAGATATATGTTCTAGGAATAACATCATATAAAATATAAATCCATACAAATTATAATCATAATAACGATTATTATGAATTATTTAAGAAAAAATAAATAATATTGTAACAACTTAGGTAATGCTATAATAAATTTTTTTCACGCCTACTTAATATTAAAAAATAAAATTATATATATATATTCACTATAATTATATTACAAATAAGGGAAACAATTGTCCTAAAAGAATAAAACTTAAATAAATTCCATGAATTCTCATCCCCTCTCATAGAAAAGGTAACCAACACTCATATTTTTTAAAAAATTAAATAGTTATTTATTTGTAAAATCCAAACCCAAATTACTTCCTTACATACCTTGAAATGCCCAAGAGGACATAGATTGATTAGAAACCCATTATAGCAAGGTATTATAAAAAATAATGATATTGCCCAAAGAAGGGGTATGGTTCTTTAACCAAAAATTTCTATTTAATTCCTCATTCATCGACAAAAAAATATTTTCAAACCATGTTCAAATAATAAAACTATAGAATTATACATAATTTTATCTTTTTATTTTATTTTTGCAACATATTTCTATCTCTTTCTTCCATCAAATGGGAAATTGAACCATCGTTGGTTTGTATAAAGAACTATTCCTTTCCAAATGATATAATTTTTCATCCATCAATGTATATCATATTTGGTAATAATAATGAGTTTTATCAATATATATAGAATTTTCTGGAGATATTTATAATTATAGAAATATATTATCTTATCAAATTTATCACATTTCCTTCTATAAAAAATTCAAAATGACATTCGTGTGTATGTGTGGATTATCGCCTCTCTAAATTGATGTGATATATTTTCATGAAGAGTCACTTGGATGATTTATATAAGTATATTTAAGGAAATAATATTATATTTAAAATATAATTATTAATATTTAATGATAATATAAAACGTACATTCTTTCCATCATGATTGTTAAAAAAATGTAACTAATGCGTACGTATGACAATCCATCTCCAATAATGCACAGTATCTCATTTCTCATAACCATCATTCATGGGTGAATTAGAAATTAAAATTTATGTATGAAAACTAAAATAATTTCATTATTTCTATTTTGGTGATGATTAAATATTGGTCACTTTGATCAAATTCATCTTACCAATGTGATTTTGGACATATGATCTGAATACCATAAAAACAACCAATATGAACATAATTGATTCTTTAATAGTATATAACATGGTAATAAGTAAAATTAAATGTAAAATAAATGTGAAAATATATATAAGTATATAAATAATTAAAATTCATATATTATATAGAATGATATATAAATAATGTGGATATTCGAACTGTTGGTCTTAGAAACATTACATTAAAAATGCCATTTTTAATGTTTTAATGATTTATTTTCAAATTATTTCTCTTACATGTCAAAATTATTAAAATTGTGTTATAAATATATTTTAATGGATATAAATGAGTTATAAAATTCATTTCATTTCCCATTTGAAATTTCATTCAAATGTTTTCCAAAGAAATATTCTTAAGTATTTTATGTGGAATGTTTTGACTTTCATTACAAAAGAGAAAAAAATTTCAATTTTAATGTATAAAAAATAAATGGGTATCCCACCCCACAAAACTATAATTTTTTAATTTGATTCTATTATAATAAAATGTGTTCTATTTAATGAAAAATACAACTTCAATATCTTAGGGTTGTTTTGATAAAGGGTTTTAAATGAAATGTTTATTTATATTTCTGGAAATGTTTTACATATAAGTTAAAGGAATATTTTTATAAGTATATAATATTTCACAAGATATTATTATGTTATAGTTCATTGTAAATTTTTATGTTGAAATTTAGATCCAATACATATCATTTATTGTTGTTAGCTAAATAAATCAATGATGTGTAGTTATTTTATAAACCATGGATGGGTGTGTCCATTACTACAGAATAATGCAATGGGCAGTGATTTTGTATTGTTGATAATTATGATGGATGTTTAATGTATTTTTTATTCCATTATTAAGTGTTATATGAATAATTATAACTTATATTACCTACATGATTTATATTTTCTTCTATTTTATTTTCACCCACGTATATTAATTTCACATGGTAATCTATTGAGGTTATGTTTGATGGAAAGTATATTTCACTTATAATTGTTTCAATGTATAAATATTTGAAATTGTTTGTTTATGTTTATCATTATAGAAATGAAACATTTATGATTTTTATTTTTTATTTAATATTTATCATTAAATTACCCACGAAGATTTATTTTTGATATTGAATTGGAAATAATGTATAATAAAATGTTTATATTCTAGACTAATATTTATTTTTAAAAAATAATCATTTTATGAGAATTAATGGCCTAATATGTTTCATTATGTGATTTTTTATTCCCTTTACTGATCATTTATTACTCTTCCATTGTTTTAGAATAAATTCACAAGGTTTTAAGAACGAGTAGGGATTAGGATAATTTCATGAAGAATGTTGTGAGGATATTTCATAAAAATATAAAAATTATTATATCATAAAAGAGATCTATTGTGGGAAAACTCTATATTGAGTTGAGGATTATGATTTATAAATATATATATGTTCTGTAAGAATGATTACCTAATTCAATTAAAATATAGATATATATGATCTTTAAGAATTTATTAGAATTAATTACAATCTAAAGACACTATATTATATATTATTTAAGTTCTAGTCCGTAGAGTTTGTATTATAAAAGAGTTTTGGATAACATTATAGTTTACAATATTATCATTAATATAATCTAATTTATGGTTACCATGATATATCATTTTATAGTTACCATGTTTACTCAAATAAACTATGTTGGTTTATAATGGTTTTGAGTTGAGGAAAAAAGGAGTAATGATGTAAGAAAACACTAATTTGGGAAAACAAATCATTCAAAATCAATGACCTCCAATGATTTGAATTGAAATTGAGTAGTTTTTTGATATTAAGGAAATAAATATTGGCTACAAATGGTGGAGTTTTCTATAAAAAATAGTGTACATATCATACATAGAGTAACATTATGGAGTTACATAAATATTTTAGATAACACCATTCATCATTCAATGGATCAACAAACCTAGTGGTAGATATAGGATTGATTAAAGCACTATAAAAGATATTACGACTCATTGGTTTTTCAGATCATCAAAATATAACCCGTGATCTTTACTTGTGTGATGTTAAAACTGGCCTTTGGTGGTTGATGGATAAGAAATTCATCGAAAGGGATGAGATTAATGCATTGGAATGGGATTAATTTAAAATTATTTTCTTTGAATATATGTATATATGTAATTTAAACATATGATGGAAGATTAATACATGTAATTGAGACAAAATAGATAAAATTAAGTTCATTTGTATAAAGAAAAAATCAACTGATTGGAAAAATACACATAAAATTTTATACATGATACTAATATTAAATTTAATTAGTTTTAATCAGGAATAAAACCAAGATATAAAAAATTATTGTCCTATCACTAATTTAAATGTTATGATAGACATTTTCATTATGCTGATAAGGTGGAAATTCAGTTTTTATATGATAAGATGTTCTCTAAAAATAATCATACTAAGATCTCTAATTTTCCGGGATTGGGAAGGGTTCAATCATTTAAACATAATGCTAAAAAAATCATTATTCTGGTTTTTTGTAGGTGTGGTAAAAATAACTCCGAGGGATGTATAAAAATAGCTTGGTAGTGATTATGATTTGGTATTTTTTCCTATATGACTTGTGATTTCATGAAAAATATCATAATAGTGTTAAGACCATCTTTTAACAAAACCTAGCATGGTTTTTTAAATGTGATGAGATGGGTCATTATGTGGATGTGTGCCTAAAAAGAGAAAAATTGTTTAATGTAATGAAAAATATATTTATAATAGTGTGCAAAAAACCTCTGTAACATCATTAGTAGACATGGTTCCATCAGACGAATTGGTAAGAATTATGTTACCTGTTTATTTGGATTATGTTAATGTCTTGTTTGATTTGGGGTCAAACAATTCCTTCATTTTTTAGAAAAATATTGGTAATATTTACACATCTAATTCCTGAATGAAGTTATGAATTTTTTGTTAAAAACATGGGGATATTATTAAGGAGACAATAATTTACCATTATCTCTATGATATCATAAATGGAATGGTTCTCTCTTCAATCATTTCTTTCTTTCCCATTGTATAATTTTTTGTTATTTTTTGTGTGGATTGATGATTATTTTATTATGTCAATATAGATTGTATAGTCAATGAAGGTTTTTTCTGAAATTTGTTTCTGTTTGAATTTAATAATTAATTCATAACATTGATAATATATTAAAATCCTATGAAACTATCAAAATATTGAAATAGAAGTAATGATGATATTATTTTTTAAGATAATGATACTTTTTGAATTAATTATGTCCATATACTAAATGAAAATTTGGAATATTATCCTAATTATTTATTTGGTATTATACCAAATAGGAATGTTGATTTTACAATTAACATTGTTCTAGATGTTAATATAATTTCAAAAGACCTTTATCGAATGGAATAAGTATAACATCTAGAATAGAAAAATAATTTTCGCTAATTTCTGGATAAAGGTTTAATATAACCTAGAACATCACCGTGAGGTTCCATTATTTTTTTTATCAAAAAATATATTATATCATGATTATTCTCATTGATTATAGAAATTTAAATAACATTACTATTAGGAATAAGTATTATTTCCATGTATCCATGATTTGTTTGGTCCATTCGAGGGAGAAAAATAATTTTTTAAGGGTTTAACTATGGTATGGGAACATTGATGTTAATTTTATGTATATATACATTCCAAAAATAGTCTTTCACACTATTTATTGGAATTATTAGTATTTGTTCATTCACTTTAAGTTTAAAATGTTTCATTTTTATTTACAGATCATATTAATTGAGATTTAGAAAAAATATTTTGATAATTTTATGGATTTTGTTGATTCTATTTTGGAAAATATTCAATGTAATAAGGATCATAGAATATATCAATGGATTATTTAGAAACCATGAAAAAAATACTTATGGAAAAGTTTGTAAAAATAGATTTCTTTATTGAATATATCATTCTATGTATAAATTGTAAATAATGATGGAATATTTATTGATATCATATAAAATAAAGTGGTTTATTAATGGAAAACACCTATATATGTTTGTGAGATTCAATGTATTTTTGAATTAGTAATCTATTAACGATGTTTTGTTGAACAATTTTCGGGATTATCTATCCTAATAACAAAGTTACCATGAAAAAGAGTTAGGTCTACCTAGTTAATGGAATTTGATGAATGTATTATTGAATTAGTAAAAAATTTAGTGAATGGTCAATATTTATATCTACCATCCAAAAATATAGACATGTTTTTCTACATCAATACTTCATTTAAATGATTGGGTTGTGTCAAAATGAATAATGATGGAGTAATTTCTTAAACATCACAACAATTAAAAACTCATGAGAAATTTTATTGTAATCATGACCTTGAACTGGAAGGTAGATTTTTTGGTTTAAATGATTGGAGACATCATTTATATAGATTAAGGTGTTAAATATATATTGATAATAAATGATGGATGTATATATTCACTCTGAAAGAGTTGAACATAATATAGATTATATGGATCTAATTTATAAATTTTTAGGACTATCAAATTAATAACTATCTTGGTAAAAAACACAGTAGTTTATTTTTAAGTCTAAAATATTATGCATCCTTAACTATGATATGTATTAAAAATTATCCATTAGTTAATGATTTGATGAATTTGTTCTTAAAAATTGTTCATGGAAGAAATCCTTGTATTTTATAGATGTTAGAACACTAAAACTTTTAAATTGAATTAGGAAATAATAGATATAAGTATTTGAACGATAAAAAAACATATAGTTGGTTATGGAACATAATGTTGGGAACTTTTTTAAACATGAATTAAGATTCAAAATAATGTTATGTGTTCCTTGTGACCATATGTAGAAGAAAGAAATAACTATTGAGTGAGGGTCATATTTCAACATTTTTTTATTCAACATTGTAGAATAATGTTTCAATTGAGACCATTATAATCATTTTTAGTGGGATAGAAAGAAAAAATTGTAATATGGATTTTACTATGAAATGTTTGACGTTTCAATAGGTTAATGTCAAATGATAATCCCTAAAGGCGATGTTTTAGGACATTCCTATACATAAATAGACATCGGAGAATATATCCATGGAATTTGTGGGTGTATTACCGAATACATATCAAGTTTCAAATGTTATTTGGGTAATTATTGATTTATTAACTAAATCCTCTCATTTTTTTCCCACTAGAATAAATGTTTCTTAAGATCAAATATCCTAAATTCGTTTTAAACATATAATTAAACTATAAGGATTTCCTTTTATATTATATATGATGATGATCACAGATCTATTATAATTTATGTAAAGTACTAAAAAGTCATTTTGTACAAAATTAAATTTTAGTACAAACTTTCATCCATAGTATGATCGATAGTTATGAAGTGAAAAATTCAAATATTGGAGGATATGATTTGATATTATTAAATGAATCACAGGGGATGTTAGGATAGAAAACATACATTATATGGGTATTATTACAATAATAGTTTTAATTCTTCTAAACAGATAGAACATTTCTATTCGTTATATAGAAAGGGGTGTCATACTCTATCTTTTAGGAATTAAATTGGTGATATAATATTATAGGGTTCTAAACAGGAAGAATTAATGGCTACGAAGATTAAGATAATTTAGTAGCATGTGAGGATGGTTTAGATAATGTGTGAAAGATTATAAGATAACTAGAGAGAAGAAATTTATTTCATGGTTGTAAATCTTATTTTTTAAAATATCTCCTGGTAAAAGTGTTATATATTTTGGTAAAAGGGGGAAAAAGTCCATAGTTCAAATGATAATGTTAAATATATGATAAAATTTTATTAGTTTCTTATTTATTTACCTTTTCTTTGATAATATCTTAGGTATATGATGTATTTTAGGATTCATGATTAATAAAATATGATCATTATGCATCTCATGTTTTGAGATTTGGAGTAGTTCTGTAGGAATATAACCATTCTAATGACGAATAACATATCAAATTATTGAACATGGAAGGTAAGTTTTATGGAATAATATGATTCACCTGGTTAACATTCTTTTGAAAACCCCATTTGATTAAAGAAGTAACATGAGATTCGGAAAATGATATGATAGAAATACCTCCCCACTTTTTTGAATAACGAATAAAATTGTAAAGATATAATTTCCAAATTTTTGGAAGAATATAAAAAACTAAATAATTTTATACAAAAATCAATTTTATATATTGTTAATTTTAATTAATCATATTTTATAGACATATATTCACCATAAGAATATTATTTAGTTTTTTAAAAAATACATAAAGTGTGTTATTATTACATATTTTTGGTTTTACTTATTTATTTACAAATTTAAAAACTTTAATTTAAAAGTAATAAATTTTGGAATTGATCATTTGATAGTAATATTAGTATTTTTTTGTATAATTTTTTGAAAATACTTGTATTTTAAATAAATAGTGAAAAATATATATTTGTATTGGAAACTATAATTTATTTTTAAGAATATAAAATCAAAGATTATATTTTTGATTAGTTTCAAATTTTAATTAAATCATTTTTATTTAAAATATATTATAATGGTATTTGGAATGATTT
This sequence comes from Viscum album, assembly GCA_963277665.1. NCBI lineage: Eukaryota > Viridiplantae > Streptophyta > Magnoliopsida > Santalales > Viscaceae > Viscum > Viscum album. The sequence goes on along the minus strand of OY728140.1, from coordinate 2,098,984,846 downwards.
TTGTACTCGAATATAGTATACAATCTTTTTCATACTTAAAAATGATTTTTTTTAAAAACCCCCATTTTCCTTGGCGTGATGATAGTTTGATATTAAATTAAATAACACCACTTATAGAAATTTATTCTTAGAAAATGAATTTAAAAGTTTTAATTATTAATTCTAGATTTATATATATATATACCTTTTTTGGTTATTTCAAATATTAACCATATTAAGTTTTTATAGCATGGTAATGGTAAAATGGGTTATATAGAGTTGATAATAATGTGATAAGGACTAAAATTTATTCAAAATGATTTCTTTATTTCATTTTATGTGTATATTTTTTCAATAAACATAAAAAACTTCAAAAATATGAATTTTTTAATTTATCATTGATTTTAACCTTTATAACATTTATGTAAAGGAAAAATTTCAAAAAACATACTCTCTTGGTTTTACTATATATAATATATTGTGATGGAAGAGAAAAAAAAATTTTATGTTATAAATAATTACATGAAGGATCATGAATTTTTATCATGTTCAGTTATTTGTAATTTTATTGATGAAATCACTACCATAAATTATTTCTCAACATAAACATAATATTTATTTAATTAATATAAAAATAAAATAAATCATTTTATAATTATTGTTTGTAACATAATTTGAATTACTTGTTGAACCCCGTGAATTTTTAATGAAATATAACATTTTTGGGAAGTTTTACAGGACTATATTTTAATACCTTTGATTTTATGTTGATTTCAAATTCCAATTAAACAAATAGTTCCACAAATGCCCTTAATGTTATTATTGGTTAACTAATATTTTATAAAATGATTTAAAATGCCTTAAAATATTACCATCATTATTGTTAATGGGATGTGGTTTCAAAAATAAACCATGGTCAATATATGGGAATATTTCATTATTATATTATCTTTCATGACACCATTAGTGTAAAAAACATTGATACCATTGCAACAGACAAAATAGAAAATAGTGGGTTAAAACCAAAATATAAGCATGTAAGAATAACCTAATCCTATCCAAATTTTATTTTTTGAAAAATTTAGATGCATCATCATCCAATAATTAAAATTTCAAATATTATATAATTTATTTTATGAGAAATAATTTATATTAATTTAATAAATTAGGAAATCATAATAATTCCCATATGCTCTCTTATAAAAAGACACATACTCTCCACTTTTATAAAAAATTAAAAATAATTTATAACCGAAAAATCTAACCCAATTTCCATATATACACCCCTAAATCATATTATTGGGGCCCTTTTTGGTCATAAACCCAACCTCAAAAGGATTTATTTATAAACCTAAAGAGATGGTCCAAATAAGATGTATACTCTTAACTGAGTGTTTTTATATTCTTTCTCCATCAAGATCCATAAATTATTTTCCACACATAGTCATATAATGAAATTATTATTTTTAATATACATAAATTTTGTATGTTAATGACATAACTGATAGCCATCTCATTCCTCCATAAAATGGGAAATGAAGTCATCGATCATGTTCATGGAAGACTACTTACTAGGAGACTAATGTAATTTATTTTCCATCACATCCTCTCATGGATGGTTATAATGATGGATTAAATTAATATATATATGATATTTATTAAATATTTATCACTCATAAAATACAATAAAACATCAAATTTCATACCTTTCCATCCATTTAAAATTTATAAATTTGTTTGAATATGTGCATATTCCCACCTCTATGAAGATATGGGATTCATTTTTCATCACCAAATCAAATGGATGTTATATATAAGTGTATTGAAAGAAATAAAATTATATTTATTATATTATTATAAATTTTTAATACCAATATAATACATACCTGTTTTCTATCCTAGTCATTAGAAAATGAAAATGTTACTCATGACTATATATAGCCTTCCATCTCTATGATTGTAACGTAGAACATTTTTCATAACCATGTTTAATTGTTGATTTTAAAAGATGATTTATTTATAAAAAAAATTAATTATATCATAATTATTTTTTGTAGATTATAAAAAAATTATATCATTGACCAAAGTCAACTTTCTAAAGGGATATAAGACATATGAATCAGATGTCCTCAGAACATGTAACATGAACGTAATTGAATATGAAATTGTGTTTAAACTGATATTCTATGAAATAAAAGATATTAATAAATACATAATTATTATTTTTATAGTAAATAATTAATATTGGATTACTATTTAGCATGATAAGGAGTGCACATGATGATTTATACATGAATTATGTGAAACATAACCTTAAAACACGTTTTAATTTTTTTAAATGCTTATTTTATAAATATTTATCTTCCATGTCCACATTCAAAAAATTATTTTATGGATATATTTTTATATATATAAATAAATTATAATGGTAGATATATTCTTGTTTTTATTTCATTTAATATTTTTAATTGGAATATTAGTATCCATTTTATAAGTAATTTATTGAAATTATCTACCAATGGTGAAAATAATTTTATTCTTTAATGTGTACGACTTCAATGGCTTTCCCCACCAAAATTAAAATAATTAAATTTTTTCATTGAATTATAATATTCTATTTTTTATTCAATGAAAAAAAATCATTTCCCATGTTTTGTGTATTTTCATAAAAGGTTTTTAAAATTGATGGATATTTTTATTTTGGTAAATGTTTTCATTATTTGTGCAAGGACAATATTTTTCATTATTCAATATTTCAAATGTTATCATTATATTATGGTTTAGGAAAACAATTTGGGTGATGTTTGGTTTGGTTACAAACAATGGATGTGTGATTCCATTATAACCCATAAATGGGTTGTTATTTTTTAAAATATGGATGGGTTAGTCCCCCATAACCCTCCAATTCATTTATTAATGGTTATGGTATCTTTATAATTGTAATGGATAATGATTGTGTTGGTTATTATATTTGTATAAGTGATATGTACAATTTTGTCCCATGTACAAACATGATTTATTTACGCATGTTACATTATTTTAACTGAAATCTTTTGGTTTTTTAAGTTATGATATTGATATTATGTTTAAACTATATAATACAATACTTATAATGGGTAAAATGTATAAATTTTTTGAAAAAAATAAGAATTTTTCATGATTGAAAATAAATAAGCATTAGTTTTCTTTTAGATTTAATATTTATTATGAAATGTTTTATGAAAATATTTTGGTAGAAAAATTCATTTCATATGTAATAAAATTTTTATTTTGAGTTGAAATTTTATTTTCAAAAGGTTATATTTATAACAATTAATCATCTAATGAATTTAATTATATATATATATATAACACCTACATATATTTTTATACTCATCCAATTATTTGAAAATGTCTTTCATATGGATTGATGAATGATATTTTACAATTATGAGTTAATGAAAAAAATTATGATGATATATTTAGAAAAGAAAACAAGTTATATCTTAAAATATTTTGTATTATTAGAAAAAATTGATACTAATTGGATGTATTCACTTTATGATGTAATATATATTAATGTAAGGGTGATGAAATAGTTCTCTAAAATTTAAATTCTTGAAATTCTTTGATAAAGATAGAAAATTAGTTATTTTCTAAACACGTTGGGATATGTATTTTTTAAACTCAGCCTATATAATGATTGTTAAAGAAATAAAAAACATTTATCCATTAATGTATTATCACAGTCAATTAAATACTATTACTAACAATTGTGCTTTCATATTATAAATTTTATCATCTCACTCTTAATCACTAACCAAAATTAATTCCATTATCATTTAAAGTAACAAAAATATTCATATCATTCATTCATTAACTTCATCATCTTTTATATACATAATTTTTTTGGATCTAAATATAGATTTATATGTATATGAGATAGAACAATACAAGAGTGGGGTGAATTGTATATTCAAAAAACATTATAATTATACACTTGAGAATTAAATTAGTTTAAGAGGCCTTAAACAAAATATGATTCACAACAAAGACAAATGACTATACGGGTCCTGGATCTGTTGGATATGATATGATGCAATACCATAAGTAATGAATATTATTTGTATCTTTCGTTAATACAATGATCAGAGTAATACAAATGTAAGTGTTTCTACCATACAACTTATAGAATTTCTTAATACAATATGTATTAAATGTATCGTAGTTAAAACAATAACAATATAATTGAATACGAATAGAAACATGAAACAATAAAATTCCCTTTCTATTATAAATATAAGACAAAATTTAATGGTATTAAAATAATTTTATCCCAAAGAGTAGGATATCCATTCATCTAGGATAAAAGTTATTTCTTACCACCACCCATTTAATCCCTCGATACGACGATCGATAGCTCTGTCTTCATATCCCTAAAATCCCTAAATTAAAAATGTACCAGAATCTCTAAATTTCAAACACTGGAAAGCCCTCAGTATGATGTTTGGTACCATTGTATTCCTATCCTTGGAATCCCTCGATCATTACCACAATTGGAGGATAGATAAATCCAAACTAAGAACTTATTGAAATACCGGAACTTGGAACAAACCGTTCACATCTTATATCTTCATTTATTTCGCACGAAGCAAGAATGATGTCACATAGTCTATCTATAGAAATTGAAGATCCAAATGTAGTACACTATAGTTATAATTACCATCAATTTATAATCCTTAGGTTCCAAGAGTCATATTTCCTCCAATGGTCATATATCTCTAAAAATTTTAGACAGACTTGAAAACCTTGAATTATAACAGTAAAAACAAACAAAATACACGACATCATTTTGATTGGTATAAATCAAACATTATAACATTATTTTGGGAAGAAGACAGTATGTTAAAAATTATGAAACAAAACATATGAGGATCATGTAAATGGTATTGGAGTAAGATATCGGTACTATTCATTACATGAGTTTGATACATAACATGGTTACAATTCATGACATGGATAAGATGCTTATAATTTTTACAATACATATAGTGGTTACAATTCAGAGAGTAGTTGCGATAAATAACATGGTTAGGATGAACGATGTTATTATGATGTATATCCGTGTTATAATACTTGTTTGCGATGCATATTGTGATTATAATACATATCCTTGTTACGATGTTTATAGTTATGACACATAACATGAATACGAGATATGACTTTGATACGATGCTTTTGGTAATGATGTATAACACAAATATGATACATGACCATGTTACGATGCCTGTGGTTACGATGTATATCCTGATTATGATACATGACCTGGTTATGATGCATGTGGTTATGATGCATAACAATGTTACGATGTATAACCTGGTTAAGATACAGATAGTTATGAAAACATTAACTGTGGTTAAGATATATCTTATTATGATCATAAAACAATAGTATATGATTACGATAAGAAAACAACATATATGATTATGATATATGTGATTATGATGAGAATAAAACATATAAAAAAAGTTATATGTGATTACGATGAGAATACAACATATATAATGTAATATATGTTTCCCAAAACAAAAAAAGATTAATGGGAATGTTGAAACACATTTTGACTCAACAGTATCCCCCTTTCGGAAAGCACAAGATAAAACAAACAATAAAAACATATCTTCCCCTAAGTATAGTGACTATTCTGAAAATAACAGTGAATATGACTAATTCCACCCTAGGATAAAAAAATCTTCTGGGATTATAGTCTTCTTATTTTACTTGTGAGTTCTCCCCCTTAATGAGATATTCACCCTTTTTACATTTTTTGAATGAAACTTCTTCTTTTGACAAATATTATCCCACATTTTGAATTTCAAAATGAATAAGGGAAACATTAATTTCCTATAAATAGTTGTATAAAAAGAGTAATAAATAATAGACATTTCTATTAATGAAAAAATATTTTATTAAAATAAGAGTTCAACAATTAATTCTTTATAATTTGGATTTTCCATTTTGTTGAACATATGAGGCCTAATATTCATGAAATATTTTCTATCCATATTTAATTTATCAAGGGATTATTGATTATCCTTCATCATGTCATCTTGTTTTACAATAACCATTTCCTATTACTGGAGCCTTTTTTCTAGTAGTAGATTGACTGCTTCCGTAGCTTTAAGACATGCTTCATGGGAATTAGAATCCTCCAATCTAACTCTATAGGCATTATTCAAAATTAAAAATATATTTTAGTGAAAAAAAATATTATTACATTCATTCTCTAATTTTTTCATTTAGTTTTTCAAGAACATCATATGGTATTTATTTTGAGGTACCTGGTCTTTTAAAAGCATCATGTTTTTCATTAAACCCAATAACTATCTTTTGATACATATAATTGAGATAACATAACTAGTTCACCACTTCATCTTAATTTTCCATAAAATTATATAGACTATCAACAATGATGTACTACAACATGACAACATTATTACAATATTTTCTATTCATAGTATCATGTTCGTTGAACACTTTGATATAGGCTTCAAGGTTCAAAAACTTGTCCATAAAAATCATGACTGATTATGTTATTTCATTTTGAATATTTGAAAGGATTTATTTCATCTATTCAGTTTTATTGAATAGATGGTATAATATTTTCCAGTCCATTCAAATATTGATCATTGTATTGAATTCTATTCTGTGTGATAGTTCTTTTGGAATCTGTATCTTTACTGTATTCAGTGAGATAACTGAAATCAATCTCAATACTAATAAATTGAGTTGGTTAATTCTGATTCCTATCAGATTATTCTTCTTATAACACTTTACAAGAAATCTAAAAAACATTTATGTAATAAAACCTTTGAGAATCTTCCTCGAATAGCTGGGGAACATGGGAATGAAATATTAAGGATACAACTTCTTGAGGATTCAGTCGAATTATTTCTATTGTTAGTATCTACATTCTCTTCCACTTATTATTTTTCATGACCATTTTCTTCTTCCACATCTTATTATTTTTTTTATAATTATATTCTTGAATGATAGTGTGTAGAAAATTATTTGAATGCCTATTTGTCTTTTCCTTTCTGTGATGGATCTGATTGAGTTTGAACATGTGGCTCCCTGATTACAATTCTTATTTTTTCATTCTCATCTATTTTTAGAAGACTATAAATGTAAATAGTATGGGCTTTTCTCTTCTCCATTATCATCTTTCATTCTTCTTCATTTAATGTTTTTTCTGATCATGTTTTCATTTCTAAGGCTTTTGCTGGATCCGAACCCAATTTAGGATCCCCTTTATTCCTTTCATCCTTTTTCACCTTCCACTCTACGTCAACCTCATCAGATAAAAAATTTTGTTTCATTGAATTTTTGGGGGTTGTAGTCATAACTACATTTCATTTACTTTAAGATGATTTGGAGGGATTATAAGTTTATTGAGTAGATTCATAAACTTTGTTTCCTTTCCCATCATTAAGATCATTCCCAAACATTTTTGGATTCATGAATGAATCATAAATTAAGTCGTCTTATTGTATCCGTAATTATGAGAGTCTCCTTGATGGATTTCGGATATGAAATTATTTAAACATTGCATAAAATAATGAATTATATCAAATACATTATGATAATGGAGGGAAACATCACCAGCTGAGATTTTATTGTACAGTATTTATGCTTCATAATTGTTATGAAAATGAATCCCATTAAATTGAACTTCTTCATGATTACCAAATAATCAGAAACATAAGAATCTAAAACATTTTAATGTGTCCTTATCAACCTTCCCCGGTACTAAAATACATTTCATCCAGAGGGCTATCTGTTGATTATCTCTTGAAAAATGACATACCTTTCTCTTCTTTTCATGAATCTCAAAAAGTGATTCTTTGGCTTTACACCTATCAAAAGTCCCATATAGTTCTAGTTATTCATGGGAAGGACATAGGGCATCAACCCCAGATGGAACACCTAGAAAAGTAGATACCTATTATATAATGGTTCTATTATTCTTATCATATATCATAAAGGTAATATTGATACCATTTTCTATCTCCATTGTTCTATAAAATTCTTTAACCTCTTAATAATATACAAAATCATAATATGAATCATGTCATTCAATACAAATTAAATCCCACCCTTGGAAACTTATTATCCTTTCCAAAGATGAATCAAAAGTCTCATTAAAGTATCAAGAGATTAACATTTCACCAAAAATGGTCATATAAGAGAAATATTTTAGAGACATTTTATCTGGAGATGAAGTAGTTAACTCATACATGAAAGACACTCTCAAACCCAAAAATTGTGGAGATCTCGGATTATGAAAATGGAGGTAAAAACTTATTATGAACTTTTTTTGTAATTATAAAGAATCGGTACATGAGATAAATTTAGAAGAATTAAATTTTGGATATGTTCTTTAAAAATTAATTTGATGGACAATATTTTATCATAAAGATCCAATAGTTGAGGAATATTTCAAATTCATGAGGTCTTCCGTAAAAGAGAATAGTATTTAGACTGAATCTGATTAGGGGATAAAATAATGAATTGAAAAACAATTATTTGAAATATAATGAACATAGTAATGTTTTTAAAGTTTTACCTGTTACATTATCATGATAGATATGTTGGTTTCAAAATATTATTCTTATGATAATAATACAATAAATACCTAATTAATATGTGGCTGAATAGAATTATTAAACTGATAAAATAAAATTATTCTGGTACCAATGATCTAGTACTGATTGAATAATCCAACCCCGATAATCTAGTATCAATAAAGTAATCTAGTACTGATAACATGACACTAATGACCATGAAATTGATAAACATGAATCTAATAAAAATGATTAAAATGTAAAACTAAAAAAGTGAAAAAGATAAAAATGAAAAACTGATAAAAGTTAAGCTGATAAAAATGTGAAACTGGAAAAAAGTGAAACTGATAAAAATGTAAAACTATTAAAATTGAAACTGATACAAATGTAAAATAGATAAATTTGAAATAGATAAAATGTAAAAATTATAAAATTTTAACAGATCGAAATATAAAACCAATAAAAGTGTAAAAATGATATAAGTGAAACCGAAAAAAAGGAAACTGATATAAATTTAAAACATATAAAATTGAAACGGATAAAAATGTTAAACTGATAAATGTGAAACTGATACAAATGGAAAACTGATAAAATTGAAAATTATTAAAATTTAAAACAGATAAAAGGGAAACTGATAGAAATCTAAAGTCGATATATTTGAAAAATTAAGTCATGTGAAACTGATAAATGTGAAACCGGTAAAAGTAAAGCCGATTAAAAAATAAAACCAATCAAAATGAAAATAATAAGTGAAATGTATACTCCCACATTTAAAAGAAGTAATTCAATGTTATAAGATATTTAAAATAAGAAGTATAATTGAATGGTTACTTTACAGTGATCATTCCAATATTTTGATTGATGTATTCAAATCTATTAGAAGACAATGGTTTTGAAAAAATTTATGCATGTTCTTCTTTCTTTCCGATGAATTTTAAATAATATATTTTTTTTGTGGGATCTCTAAAAAAGTGTTGCAAAATATCTATGTATTTTGCACAAGAGTGATGTGTAGGGTTTTTACTAAGAGAAATGACACTAGTATTATGACATAATATATGATTTTTGGAAAAACTCATGCCATAGTTACTGAGTGTGTGTAACATCCACAACACTTGATCCCAACAACTACCAAATTCAACAAATTCAGCTTTAGTAGTGTAAATTTCTATTAAATGTTGTTTTTTACACTACCAAAATATTATTTATATCCTAATAAATGTTATGTTCTGGAAGTAATATCTCTATCCATTCTACAACCACTAAAGACATCATATGAAAATATATTTTTAAAAAAATCATTTCCAGAAGAATAAAATAGTCCTAAATTCATTATTCCCATTAAGTATAAAAAATATATTTTCACTTATTTTAAATGATGTTCCATTGGATTACATTGATATCATGAACGTAAGTATATTTGAAACATTATGTCTAGATTAATGTCTTTCAAGTATAAAAAGAATCCTATTATACCTATAAAATAAGATTGATCTACTGGTTTCCTAGCATCATCCAGATCAAGTGTATTTGAGGTACTGATTAGAGTGCTTATACATTTAGTGTTGTTATATTCATAATTTTTATATAAATATTTGATATAATTTTTTTAGGATATATAGGTTCCTTATGATTTTTATGATATTTCAATACCAAAAAAGAATGTTAACTCACCCATCATACTCATTTCAAAAAATGTATTTCATGATATTCACAAAAGAATCATTTGAGTATTCCTTATTTGATCCGAATATAATGTCATCAAAATAGATTCCCATAATGAAAATGTTTTTGTTTTATATTTTTATAATAAATTATTTGATCTAGAGTCCATTTTTCATAATTCCTTTGTAAAATAAATCTTGTGAGTCTATCATACCATGATCTAAGGGATTGTATAAGGCCATATAATGTGTTGGTATATTTAAAAACAAGATCAAGATGATTTGAATATACAAAATCAAGAGGTTGTTGTAGAAAAAATTCTTCTTGTACAAAAATATTTTAAAAAGAAAATATTACATCCATTTGAAATTTTTTGATGTTAATGAATGATGCAAAGGATAATAGAAATCCAATAGATTTAAGTCTAGCTACCATTGTATCGGTTTCTTCATAGTCTATTCCCTCTTGTAGATTATATCCTTTAGCCACATGTCTTGCTTTATTTCTTATAATGACACAATTTTAATCACATTTATTTCTGAAATCCCATTTTACAACATTTAAAGTTTCTTTTTTAAATCATTCAACCATGGTCTAGACTTCATTACTTTCAAATTCATTTAGTTTATCTTACATTGCATTAATCTCATCCTCATCACATAATGCAATGTTTGATATTGTAAGATGAAATTGGGATAGAAAAAAATATGTTCAATTTCATTTCTCATGGAATTTCAAGTCCATACAGAATTATTTACATCACCAGTGATATTATTAATGGGATGAATCCAAAGAAACAATTGATTGGGGTTTTGTGAATACCTCTTCATTAACATAAGATAGAATGTGTTCTCAGGTAAATATTTCCAAAACATTTTCTCATGTATTTCCCTTTTCACAAGAGTTTTGAATCAATGATTGATAATTAGTTTGTGAAAACACATCTAATGATGATGTAAGGGTTTTTTTTAAAAAATGGGATCAGTTTCATCAAATTTAACACACACTATTTCATCAATGGTACATGATTTTTTGTTAAAGAATCTATAATCCTTAGAAGCAGTGGAATAACCTAAAAAATATTTTTTCATAGGATTTGGGTGGGAATTATTTATATTATATTTATTATTCAATATGTTTAACTTGAATCCACATACTCCGAAGTAAGAAACTTTAGGATTTTCACCAGTCGACAATTGATAAGCTGATTTATTATGAAAAGGTCTACATAAAACTCAATTTATAGTATAACATACAATACTTATAGCTTCATCCCAGAAATTAATAACAATAGAGTATTATATGAACATGGTTATTTTAATTTCCTGAATAATACGATATCTTCACTGGACAACACAATTTTTATTAGTGGTTCTCAGAGATGAAAGGTTGTGAGTAATACCTTACTTACTACAAATAATTTCAAAATCCAAATTTTGAAATTCTCCACAATGGTAATGTCAAATAGTTATAAGTTTTAGGTTTTTATTATTTTTATCTTGGGATCTAATGGGTATGGAATAGAAATAAGCGTTATATTTCATTACTTAAAAATAGACCCATGTAAATATGGGGTAGTCATCAACAAAAAAAATTCATTGTATTTTGCCTCCAATACTTCTAGTTTGTATAGGACAGAAAAGAACCTTGTATACTAACTGTGATGCATTAGATGTAGAAATTCTATTAATCATTTAAAGGCTAATTTTAGGTTTCTTTTCATATTGAAAAGGGTCACAACATTTTGAGGAATCAATTCTACGATATGGTATTTTCTTAACAAGTATTTTATTTAATGTTTACGAAACATCCTAAGGTAACTGTGTCCTAACTTTATATACTATAACCAGGATTTGACTTCCATTTCCCTTATGCAAGGTAAGTCTTCGGTCCTAATATCTTCTATGTTAACTGTGTGTGAGTTATTATACCTATGGGATGGGAGAATGACTTCATAAATAGAATTGTGAACTAAACATTTATCATTCATAAAAATCAGAATTTAACATTCATCAAAAAATTACCTTATGCTTATAAGGTTGTGTTTAAGACCTTTAACAAACAAAACATTTGAAATCAAATATTTTCCAAAAAAGAACAATATTACTTATACCATTGATCTTTCCATGAGAATTATCTATTAAGGTCACTCTTCCACCTTTCATTTAAATTATATTTTCAATGAAATATTTGTTTCCAGTCATATTTCATGCACAACAACTATACATGTAGCAAATATAATTATTGTGTGTACAATTTTTGTTTTCCAGAAAAAATAAACAATTTGTATTTCAGAACCCAAACTTGTTTAGATCCCAGAATATTGGATAAAATATCTTTAGGAAATAATTTTTTTTATTAATAAGCTTTATGAAATTTAAAATATTGAATTTTATTAATAGAACAATTTCATTTCAAATGTCTAACAGATTGACATTTGGTGCAGAATGAAGATCTTGGGAGAACAAAATAGTTATGATTAAAAATTGGTTTTTAATTAGTATACCCAATTCTAGAATTATTCTGTAGAGGATGTATTTCAGAATAAGTTCTATAAAAAATTTTCCTTCATGTAGTTAAATTTGATAATATTTTCTTAAATGAAAATCTTTCAGATTTTAATTTGATGACTAAATTATCATTCTCATGTGGAATTGTTTTGGGATTGGATTTTTATTTTAAAAAAACTTTTCATTAAAACAATTTGTTCAAAGTTCTTATAATTTTTATCATTATCAGATCATACATCCTTATGGGAATTTTCAATATTTTTAAAATTGAGAGTTTTCTTATCAAGCTGTTTTGAATGATCTGATACTTCTTTTATAAGGATTGATATTCTACAATTTTCCTTATCATGATTTTTCATGAGTTTGGAATTTTCATTCTCAAGTACTTTTGAAAATTTGGATACTTCTTAAAAGGAAGGTATATTATCCACTACTAAGTAAGATTCTTCATACGAAGAGTAAGAAAATATCTCATCAGGGTAATTAGCATATAAATATCCATTTTTAAGAGATTCTGCATTGTGTACCTTATCCATGAGACAATTATTTTCTATTGTTAGTCTGGATATGATTCTTATATTCTTCTGGTAATTAGATTAATATCCAAAAGATTCATTTGATGAATCACGAACTGAAGCACTCCAAGTATCATTTTCATTCAATACTTTTATATTCATAGAGTTGAAATACATATTATTTTTTATTTCATAATGTTTCTATTACCTGTATTTTCATATAACCAAAAGAAAATATAGTCTAATATGAACAGATCTTATACATTCATAACATGTTACATTTGAGTCTTTCTTTTCCTTCATATCATTCTTTTTTAATATATACTGAATTTATTTCAATGCATCAATTTTGTTTATTCATCGAGAAAGATTTCCTAGTTCATTCCCTGAATGATCACTTTAACAAGAATATGATATAACAACAACATTATCATCTTTGGATATTGATATCATACATGTGTCTTTTCTTTAAATGTAGTTGTGAAATCTACACATCCATTACCATTATTCTTTCTTTTAAAATTTTCATCTATTTTCTTTCTTGTCACATGATGTAAGAGAGTACCAAATAACTCATCAAGAGAGATTTGAGTGACATTCTTATTCTTTAATATAATGATCAGATTAATAAAAATGTACATGATTCATTAGTACAACATATTGAATCTCTTAATGAAATTTTTAATTAATTTATCTTAATGAAAATAATTACAATAGATATCAATACAAATAAAAAAGGGAAACAATACAATTCTATATCTATTTCAAATATCTGTGGAAATCTAAAGGAATTAAAATTATTTTATCCCAAATAGTAGGACATCCTTTCTCCTATGAATAAATGACAGTCTTACCACCACTCATGTAAGACTTTGATATAATGATTGGCACATCAGTCTTCTTATCCCTAGAATCCCTTGATTAAGAAGATAATCATTACCTCTTTCTTTTAGAAACATGAAATCCCTCAATATGATAATCAATAACACCATATTCTTATCCCTGAAATCCCTTGTTCGTTATAAAAATGATCTAAGGAAAAAATAAAAAAATGAACTAATTGAAATACAAGAACTTAGAACAATCCATTCTTGTCTTTTATCTTAATGGATTTTGCACGAAGAAAGATATATGTCACACAGTCTCTCTCTAGAACTTGAGGATTCCAAAATTTTACACTTTGGTTCGAATGGCCTATTATATATAAGACTCAAGTTCCAACAATAATATTTCTTCCAACAGACTTATTTCCCCAAAAACCATAGGGACATATGGACTTGGAATTATATTATACAAAAAAAAGATAATATACAACATAGTTTTGATTGGTATAAAACTAACTTCATGACATCATTTTGGTTAGATGATAGTATGTAAAAAAGTATGGAACAATGAGTATGAGAAACATGTAAATTTTTTTGGAGTAAGATATGACTACAATTCATTACATGAGTACAATACATAACGTTATAACAATGCTTAACATGGATAAGATGCAAATCATGGTTACGATTCATATCATGGTTATGATTCGTATAATAGTTTCAATACATAACATGGTTATGACACTCAATGTTATTACGATGTATATCTTGATTACAATACATGTTTACAATGAATAAAATTATTACGATACATATCCTGGTTACGATGAGTACAGTTACGATGCAAAACATGAATACGAGACATGACCGGGTAATGATGCATGTGGTTACGATGAGTTACATAAATATGACACATGACCTATTTATGATAAATGTGGTTACGATGAAAAACATGATTATGATACATGACCTGGTTACGATGCATGTGGTTATGATGAATGACTTGATTATAATGTATAACCTAGTTACAATACACATAGTTATGAAAACATCAAATGTGGATATGATATATGTGATTATGATTATAAAACTATATTATACGATTACAATATAAAAACAACATATATGATTATGATATATGTGATTATGATTAGAATACAATATATATGAATGTGATATATGTTATTAAGGGGAGAATACATCATATTTTTAAAAGTAGAATTAATTTATGATTTCCAAAACAAAAAGATAATTGGGGAAGTCGAAACACATTTTGTCTCAAAAATTTCCTTCTCATGTCAAGTTTACTATTATATTCATTTAATTATTTAATTTATTACCAATAACTCACCCACATATAAAATTATTAATTCATTTATAGAAATATTTAAAAAATAATATAAAGGATTAAATTCATTTATATGATCTATCATCCTACAATTAATCTTATATTATAATACCATCATTTTATTCCATGTTCTCATTACTACTTTCAAAATAATGCAAACTTTAGAAGTAAATTGATTTTTTTCAACTTCATGGACTGTTAGGTTTATTTATGCTTAGACAACCACCTATTTATGATAGGGATTTATAGTTGAAACCAAACATAACATTCCTATGATAGTCCAATAACAAGAGTTATAGTTTTAACAGTCTTCAAATCCTCATAACCTTTAAAATGTTACGATTTATTTCCAATCATGACATACAACTAAACCATATAATTACTCTCACCTAATCTCACAAACCAACAACCATACACATCCCTAATCAATTATATCAACTAAAACATCCATCTAGTCAATCATAATTAGAGACACCTACATAAAATGGAACAGTAACCGATTATCATTAAAGGACTATTACATTATCACTTCACTACCCATGGTTTGAGTAATCTCCCTCAGGGAAGTAAAACATATGAAATTAATAACTTATCAATATGACTGTCAACAACATCTTTCATCCTATATATGATTTCATAACTTTACATAACATAACTAAAATAGAATAACTATAATTATAAAAAAACCTATCCCCAAATGCTTCCTAAAATAACAACTTACCTAGATATAAGAAACCAAATGACAAGGGTGACATCCCAATATTAATTGAGCTGAATCAAGTAACGTTATAAATTATTATATTTTAATTTCAGAGTAGATCCTAATTAATATTGGAATTTTCAAGAATCTATATTTCATATAACTATTGATTCAATATTTAAATGATATTCCTTGTAACCATATTCCTCAAATATTCAACACAAACTATCATTATCAATGAAACTATATTTTAAATAGTCATTTAACAATAATATCATACATGGGGGTCCAAAAACCTAATCAACTTTCATATTTTAACAAATAAACTAGTTAATGTATCATTTGAAAAATTCATTAGAGTTCTGTATTGTAACATAATGGTTTAACACAAGTGTGTACTTTTATTAAATATAGAGTAGAATTATGACAATAATGGTGTAACTAATATACTACAATTCTTTTGTTTACTACAAACCCCATCCCACATAAAAAAAGTACTGGGAGTGGATTTCAATTGTAAATTCATTTTTTTACTACAAACCCTATTTTAAGACCAAATAAACTCTACTAAGAATGAGGATAAACTATTTTCTTTACATGTCAAAATTAAATTATAGTTTTGATGGATTCATAATTTTGAATGTGTTATAAGAATTCATCTCATAGTTTTTAATGTGTGTGTTTGAATCAATTATAATGATGTAAAAACCAAGAATTCATGAAAAAGTTCTCATAATCAAGGAGGAATTATGATATGTATAATCATTTTATTCAGGGTATAATAATTAAACGGTTATTGGTTTGATAGTGAAACATAGAGTATTTTATATCATATAAATAAACAACTAAATGATAAAATCAAGCTAAAAAATACCCCACTGAAGTTCACACCAACAAAATAGAAGAGTTGTTTTCATGAAACTAATATAATAATGAAAAAAATATGATCAGACTCCATGTCATGAATGTTGTAGTCGATAACCTCTTATATTCTTGTTTCCACGACTATTTCACAACTAATTCAGGTTTGATAAAAATATAATATTGTAATGTCTCCAATAAAATAAAAAAAATGTAGAGAAACTTAGGATATCCCACCCACAACAAAACAAATGAGTGGAATAGGTGTGGTTGTTCAATTCTCCACATCAAAAATTTAAAAAACTATGTTGTTGTGTAATCATAGTAATAGTAAATTTATGAATTGTGTAATGAAACTAAATCCTTCAATTAGAAGAATTTGAACCACTACTATGACATGTTGTCACCCAAAAAAATCCATGGTTCCCTCGCTAATGTCTCCCTTTATATGCCTAACAATATATAAATGATTTCCCCTTACCATTTATATCCCATAATGCATTAAACCATGACACGGTGGATCCTTTTTATCTATTTTCAAAACACCCACATAGCTTGACCTCACCATGACTCAACACCAACATAATGACCAAAATAGGAATTTCTGCCTTCTAATTTCCCACAGGGAAACCAACGATGCAATAAACCCATTAAATAGCTACCATTATGGCATGATGACAAATTCCTGAAAATAAAGGGTGATACATGACTCAGGATCACACCACTCCCTTCAATATGGTATGGTTTCTTCCCCATGTGTTACACAAGGAAACCAATGAGACAACCAACCCCCTAACATGGGATATACCAAGGGTGTTTCCCTCCCCACTTTTTCCAAGAAACATATTGGAATGTTTCCATGGCCACATGTCTTAAACTACCACAACACATAAACTACATAAGAGTATTGTACCCTGTGGTTCCAAAAATCAACATCCGGCCGCAAAAACATCCCTATAATACCTTTTAATAACATCATATCCTTGAAAAAATACAAAGACATAGTATAACAACCCTTCCCATTATTTCACACATAAACATATATTCATACATAAAAATGTAACTAAATAAAAAATAATAGATTGATAGGTTGGGAATCATTGGGGATTAAGAGCAATACATAGAAACTTAAAACATTAAATACACATCTTTATTGAAAACTTAGTTAACATGACCATGCACATTCTTTCATACATAGCATTGCATTGGATAACGTGAGGATATTCATATGAGAAGGGTGATCTATAAAACCTATTAAGGGAGTAATAAAGTTATAACATGAATAATACAGTAAATTTTTTTCAATAGGATTATCAATGGAGCATAAAATAAAAATGAACATAATGGAATGAAATAACATGATTATCATAACATGGAAATGTGGAAAAAACATTTAACATGATATTAGAATGATCCAAGGAACACTTCACATTGAGAATGAGTAAACCCTCATTACAATTGAATTATCATTTGAAAACATCAATGAATTTAATGTATCATTATACTAATCATTACCCAATGCATTAGAGCACTATCAGGGTGCACCCATCTTAATCATTTCATTTCATGCATAAGTGTGCCACATAGATCACAAAACATACATTCATTAAAACGGTCATTTATTCCATGACCAAAGAATGTGTAATTAATACATGAAACTCCATAATAAATAAGTAAATTTTTATAAAGGTGAATACCCTTGATAATGAAATGGGCATGGTATTCGCTACACAATGACTTTCACTGGGAAAATTATGGTGCAATTTCGACAGCATAACAGCATGACATAAGAATTAATAAAAATAGTTGGTGAGGGAGAATGGAGGATTTCATCATGTTTATATTAAAAGAACCATACTTTGGCCGCATATATACATGTCCCAAAATATTTAATGTAACCTAGATTCATAATATAAAATAATTGGGTGAATTTGAATAGAAAGATTGAAATTTCTTACAGAATTTTGGCATTGTAACGAGTATGCATGAGAGACATTAATGAGAGAGAAAATGTATCTAACAATTCAACAAAAAATAGGGACATATGGGGGTTGTTCAAAATCATACCCCATATTTTTTAATTTAAATCAAAGGGGAAATAGAATATAATGATATATAGACAAAATGAGAAAGAAAGAAATCCCTTACAGAATTTTTGCATGGTCACGGGTGTAGATGGGAGAAATTTATAAGAGATAAAGGGGTCTCTTATAGTTAACAAATATCTAGGGAAGTATAGGACAGGTGTGAAATCATACCCCAATATATTTAATTAAAAAAACAACAGTGTAGAAACACAATGAAACGTTGATAAAAAAGAGAGAATAAGAAATCACCTACAGATTTTCACCATGGTAATCGGTGCACATGGGAGGCACTGATGAGAGATAAAAGGTAATGTAACCATTAAAACCTAATGGGGGAGGTACAAGGGAGGTGTGTAATCATACCTCGTCATCTTTAATTGAAAATAAAATTATATAACAACATAATGAAATTTGGAAATAAGGAGAAAGGAAGAAATCCCTTACTTGGAAGTGTGGTCCCAAATAATTGGGAGGGATTGAGAGTGGTATATTGGGAGGTTGGGGTTCCATGAGAGAATTTTTTAGAGAGGAGGGAAGGGTTGGGACGTGCTCTAATGTTTTTGAGTGATGATATTTGGGATCGTTTATGGGTTTATATATGAAAATAAAGGTAATTCTTTATTATTTAGGTTTTGGACACTACACAATAAACTAATCAGAACGACAAACCAAGTCATGGTTTTTACCCATTGTTTTTTCCAAAAGGGAGAGGAAAACATTATTTTATAAGTCCAATGGCCGAACATAAGAATATATTAGGCTTTCTAATGTGGAGGTGAGTCACACACTGAAGGAAATAAATTTAAAAGTTAAAATGTTTTATAAGTCTGAGAGGGACACGTAAGGCACCATAAAATTAATCAAATAAAGATAAAATCACATTATTATAATGCTTAAAAATATATTCACTGAACATAAATATTATATTATTTTATTACATCGCTATGGGGTTATTATGATGTTATTAAACAAATTATATATTTAAATTGTATTTAATTTTTACACAGAAACTCGACTCTCTCAAAAAATTATGAAAAATTCACCGTTGGATAATTTCAACATCCTGATTCCAAAAAAAAGTAATCATTTTATCTAAATTTTTCTCTAATTAGGTGAAATGTAATTTTAAAATAAAGAATAACATTTATTTCTAATTCATGTGTTTTTAAAATACAGGTTTCAAACATTAATAAAAATTATACTTGTATTCATAAAAATTAAACTATCAATTTATTAAATAAAAATATGTTAAGTAATAATAATGTGTCTTTAAAATATTATTTAATTCCAAAAATCCATTAATTCATCAAAATAGATTTATTTTTTAATATTGACTAAAAAAACTATTTCTACATTAGACCCATTTAAAAAGTAACAATAATGAAATGCATGTAAATGTTTAATTCAAAAAATAAAGTACATAATAATTATTCTAGGGTATTGTTACCTAGCCCCTTATAGGACCTGCATAATACCTAATAGTAAGGTGAATTATGGTAATAGACTCTTGGAATGGCTCAGATAACATCACGTTGATGGTAATCTTTATCAACTTCGAATTCTCCCATAGGCGGTTCTGCTCAAGCATATTGATCCCAACCATCATTGAAGATGGTAAAGTTTAATTATTTATATCTCTAACTTACTACTGTATATGTGGCAAGCCGAGTCGAACCCACAGGGATGTCTATTTTTAGCCACAACCTTACTAAAACTACTTCAAAAACCTCACTATTGTCAGTAGTGAGTTAGATTCTCTTAATGATTTTTTATCTTTTAATATATTTTATTATGTTTTTATAAAATATAAAGTAAATCCACACATCTTTTGTAAATTTGTTCTAACCTATACTGAAATAGAGAACAACTGAAAATTTGATGTAACAATGAAAATAAAATGATGATAAAAGAAAAATTGAAAAGAACACTCTGGGATTACTCTAGTCTGCTGGTTTAAATTTTTTCTCCTAATCATGCAAAAGTTATGCACTGTACCACTTCATATAGGTGACTTTCTTCCCTCTCCATGAGTTAAGTTGCATAAATTTTAAAACATAGAGTTTTTCACTCAAAAGAAGTGTAACTTTAGAAGGATGATTTTAAAGGACAACAGTACAAACTCGCAGTAAGTAATTACATTTTCATTATAAGTTGATTACATAAAAGATGAATCCATAATCAAACTCGGGGAATGATTACATACTTTTTAAAAATTTAGTGTTTGTGGTACGAAGCATAAATGTGTAATTAGAATCGATCTCACCAATCAATTATAATCACAGAATAAATGTTTAATGAAAAGGATGAAAATGATCACTAGTAGATCAAGAACTCTCCTTGAACTAGAAATTTATCTAACTAATATATTGTTCATTATCACTATAGTAATGGAAATAATTTCAATGAAACAGTGAATAAGAGTTTAAACAAAAGGGAGAAGAAACTCCCCAAAGATGCTCTGCTCCTCTGGTCCTTCGACTCCAGGACTACAATGCTCCGGATCTTCTCCACAACTCCTGACAGTCTAGAAAAAGTGAATTAATGTCGTCCAATCTCCCTCTATTCTTATTCTTACTTTTATTTAAGTAGCCATTGTCTACTAATATATGTCACCAGAGCTCTTCACCGACTTGAATTCATCTTTTACTGTTGCACCACACATGGGTGCGTGTTCACGACTGCCACGTCGTGCTAGTTTTTCCCTCGTAACTAACATTCGTTAAGTTACTTATATGTATTTACACATATACACATCACTTGAATGAACCTGCACTGATATAATAGAAAAATAAATAAACAAGTACGCAAATAACAAAAAATAGATAATTTTTAAATTAAGAGTTATATTACTCATTAATAGTTAACTAATGTTAATCAGTAAATATCATAATTGATAATAATTGTTTACTTTTAGAATATTTATAAAATTATTCACTTAATATTAATATGGTAAAACATATGTTATTAAAAAGATATTAATTTAAATAAGTTAATAAATATAAATTGTAAATTTTTTAGTTTATCATTTTTAACTAAATTATTAAAATTTGACATTATAATAAGTAATTAATAATTTAATAATTTTCACTATATTAATAATTTTTTTTATTAATTTCATTATTACTACTTAATAAATTTCTAGATTAATTTATTCATTTGTTTATTTTAATTTAATAAATATAATTAAAACAGAAGATTAAAATATTTTTAAATTAATAAATATATGTTTTAGTTTATTTATAAATATTATTAATAAAACATTTATCCAATAATTAGTATATTAATTTATTATTAATTTTTTTTTTAATTTTTTTTAAAATTAAATATATAATTTATCTATTTATTAGCATTAAAATTGTTTAAATTTATAACTTTTATAAATTAAATTATATTCATTCAATTTATTAAAGTTAACTTTAACTTTTTTTATATTTCATTTATTATATTTTATTTATTTATTTTTTATTATCTTCTTCTTTCCCCCTCCCCCAATTATCGGCGCACATGGGGAAGGGAATTTCAGATATGGTTCCTCCCCCAAATCCACCATTCAGCTCTTCCACTCCTTCAGTAAGGCGACATACTCCATGTTCTCCCACATCGATGGCTTTGAACTCTTTCTAGCGGTGGCTCGAACCAGATTTGATACACTAAAAGGATTATGTGGTTCCTCCTTCAGATCACGTGACAACTCTAGAACCTCGAAGTTCAACTCTTGCGGCGATTGAAGGTGAGAATCTTGGGCAGAAACTAGGCTCTAGAAGTGGCGACCGGTAGCGGCTCGTCCCTACTAGCTCAATTCGAGATCCAGTGGCGGACGAACCCTAGAGCTGCGAGAAATTTGAATTGAAAAACCGAACTGTGTTACATCTTGTTTTGAGGAGTTCTAGATCTGTAATGGTTAAATTAAAGTTTTCTAGATTGGGATGAGATGATATTGATTTTTTAGGTTGAATTATGGAATGGTTGAACCAGATAGTGGGAGAAAGAAGATGAAGGCTATCAGTGAGTTTCAAGTGAATGAATTATAACAGTGAGAAAAAGAGGGGTGCAACGTTGAGGTAGACATATCATTGATGTTGCTAAAGTAGTGAGAGTGGAGTTTTTAGCCACCAGTGAGAAAAAATAACGGTCAGGTTGAGGTTGAAAATTAGAGTAACTGGTATAAAAGGGTAAAGGTGACAAAGGTCACTGGTAAAAGCAAGGTCACTATTACCTCTCAAAAATAGTTACTACTAAAGAAAACAATGCAGGTCACAGTTAGGTAGTAACATTAACCTAATTACTGCTAGTTTGAGAGAAAGTAACCTTGCTAATGGTAGTTTGGATACCGGTAGCCTGGAAAGCGGTAAGTAAGTTTCTAGATGTGTAAACTTTTAAAATTAAAAGTAAATTAATTATAAAACTCAATAATTATTAATAATGAAAATTTTAAATAAAATAAAGAGATAGAGATTAAGTAAAAAAATTGAAAATTTGTTATATTAAAATCAACGAAAGAATAAATCGATTATTTTTTGGTCCATAATTACATAAATTGTTATATAAAAATAATATTTGAAAAAATTATTTATATATATACAAAATTTAATTTATTTAATAAATAGTGTAATAATAATTAAATAAATCATTAAAATTTAATAAATATGATGTGGCAATCCGTGTTAATATAAGGCCACATAAAATTCCCCCACACTAAAGCATTGTTTGTCCTCAAACAATCCCATGTTTTATTTTCTTTGAAAAGAATTTATGTTTTTATGATTAAGATCACACTGTAACAAATCCATCACTCAAAAACAGAGGACAAAACATAACAGCAGGCATTGATAAAATGAATTACTCATATGAATCGTGCCTATAACAAATACTCAAGGGTAAATAAGATCAGAAACAACATTCATAAAAAAGATTTCATGCCTCTTATGTGATGAAACTTAATGACTCACTTCAATTGAATCTCAGGTTCTAAGTCCAAGAATGACAAGAGGTAAAACATCAACGGAATTAAGATCTTAACCAAGGAACTTTGTACTTTGACTTATTGACCTAGGTTTCAAAAATAATTAATATTTTTTTGTGAATCACCTCAATGATACAACCTAAATTATTCCCTTATAAACCTATTGATCCTTTCTTCATATGGTGTTCATAATTCCCCTCACCTTAATGAGCTCATTATTGACCCTAGACACTTTATTTATTTTTCCCAAGCCATGTATCATTGTTCTAAGCACTGTGTAATATGCACTTGTCCAAGGTGAACATATGCCTTATAGTAAACAAAAACGGACCTAGCATCTAGGGTCTCGGAGACTCACCTTGGGATCCCAGATGCCCAAATTACTCCAGTTCCAAAATATTTATATAAAACATATTTACATTGGTAAATTAAATAAATTACTTTTAATAATTAAAAAAATGAATGAGACCCCTATAATCAGAAACAAACTTCTAGTTCCAAGGGTTATGATCATAGCTCCATTAAAAAGATTCCCATATCACTATAAAAAGTTGTTCTTAAACCATATTTCCTTCAAATCACCAATTAAGGTCACTCAACAATCATCCAACCTCATCAATTTCAGACTCTAAGCAGTTCTAAACTACCTGTAAGGAACTTTTCCTAATGAAAGAACTAATTGAGTATAGTGTAAAGCCTAAAATTATTCAAGAATTTTGAAAAAAAAATTAAACTTTTTTTACAAAAATATTAATGTGCAGAGGGAATTTATAGGCTCACAATTAAGCATAGTTAAGCATAGTCAACAATTGACCTCCTCACCCACACGTAAAACCCCACTTTGTTCCCAAAGTTGACTTCTAAATATTGAGAAGAACAATTTAGCTATTAGGGTCCAAAACATATTTTCAGTTAAGTATATTGATAATATGTTTAAAGGGTCCCAATAAAGTTCAAAAATCTTATTTGCCACAATAATTAAAAAATCAGCAGGTTAATATCCATACACACACATTAAAGTGGCATGGATTTCTAATATAGATCCAAAGAAGTATATAATGTGTGGGTGCATAATTAATTGGGTGTAAACATTTTAACAATGTATGAATGAAATGGTTGTTCAACATAGAAGAATGATGAATGCTAAACACCCTATAGAATAATAAGATTCAATGCAAAACACATCTACCAGTAACAAGTACCCCCCCCCCCCCCCCACATAGTTTTGGCACCTCACTGTTAGAATATTATCTTTGAACCTCACTGTTACGCCATTTTTTTGTGCTGATGGTCACATTCTATTTATTTTTTAACGGTGATATTTATTTTTTTTAATGTTGACCATTACCCTTACGACTTTCCAATGACCTTCGCCCCTGCACCTCAATGTTACTACCTTCTACCAGTGACCTCCTCACAGCTACTTTCCTTTGATCTTAAGCTAACAGCAACCCTTTTTTTCTAACAGTGAAAGATTATCTCAATATTTAACAATGAACTAGAATTTACAGCAAGAGGCACATGTAGAATTTTTAAGTACAACATAGTGACATGCATACAATGTTTTTTAAATGCAAAATATGCATCAAATTTTAAGCAAAAATTTAGCAGAATTTTAAAATAATTAGAATTTTTAGTTAAGTTGCAACACAAGAAGCTGCATTTTATTAGCATAAACAGAAGATGTAATAAATGCAGAATGTTAAAATACTTCCCTGACTAAGCACGTGTCCAAAAATGATCATGGGAAATCCACTCCTTTATTGACACAACATCAGCAACATAAAAACAAAGAACCAAGGGACAAAGGACAAGCAGTAACATATATTTCACAAAAACAGAGCACATAAGTAGCACTTTATTCAAGGTTAAAAAGGAAAAACATAAATACCAAAAGAAACATGGGTTGCCTATTATGCAACGCTAGATTTGACGTCCCCATCCAGATTTTATTCAAGAACAGTTTTCAAGCACAGTGAAGGCAGGCGAGCACTTTGGATGTCCCTCAAAATAAATTTTCTAATCTCTGGTCATTAACTAACATGGGTTTATTCTCTTCACCTACAATTTCAACAGATCCATTCTTCAAAAGTCTCAAAATTGTAAAAGGTCCAAACCACATGGACTTCAGCATTCCAAGAAAGAGTTTGAGTCTAGAATTAAAAAGATGGACCTTTTATCCAGGTTTGAATTCATTGTTTTAAATTATAGAATCATTAAAAAATTTAGTACATTCTTTATAAATCATTGAATTATCAATACACCCTCTCCTAAATTCATCACGTTCACTTAGTTCAATTAATCTCCTCTCACCAGCACTTTTAAAGTCAATGTTAAGAGAATTAACTACCCAATTCGACTTGTGTTGCAACTCCAAAGGTAAATGAGAGCATTTACCAAAAAACATCTTGTAAGAATGCATACCTATTGGGGTCTTAAAATAAGTTCAATATTCCTATAAATCTTCATCCAGTTTAAAAGACCAGTCGTTCCTAGAGTGTGACACAATTTTCTCAAGAATTTGTTTCAGTTCATTGTTTGAAATTTCCACCTGTCCATTGGACTGTGGATGTTAAAGAGTACTAGTTTTATGAACACAACCATATTTCTCCATCAAAGAATTAAATTTATAATTCTTAAAGTGTGATCCATTATCAGTGATAAATGCCCTTGAGACTCAAAATCTTATAAATATTTTCTTTTTAACTAATTTTATTAAAGAATTGGCCTGATTTTTGGGTAGTGCCACTGCCTCAACCCATTTATAAACATTGTGAACAACAAAAAGAATATACTCATTACCATGAGATGATGGAAATGGACCCATGAAATCTAAACCCCATATATCAAAAATCTCAACATCTAGAATTCCTTTTTGGGATAACTCCTGCTTCCTACCCACATTAGCAAGCCTCTGACATATATCACAGCCAAAAACAGAACTTCTATAATCCTTAAAGAGTGTAGGCCAATATAAACCATATTGTAGGACTTTTTGAGCAGTTCTTTCACCACCATGGTGACCTCCCCAAGGTGAGGAATGAAAACTTTCTAAAACAGGAATCATCTCTTCCTCGGGTATACATCCCTTTATAATACCATTATCACATCTTCTTAATTGCAAGGGGTCATCTCAAAGGTAGTACCTAAGCTCAGAAATGAATTTCATTCATTTATTATTAGACAGATTTTTGTGTAAGACACCTACTACCAGATAGTTAGGAAATTCAGCAAACCAAGAATATTTTTTAATTGATACAGTAAGCATATTTTCATCAGGAAAGGAAGAATTTATATCCCTAGAATTTTCAGATTCATATTGAGTAAGAGGAATCCTAGAAAGGTGGTCAGTAACTAAATTTTCAGCTACCTGTTTATCCATAATTTCTAAATCAAACTCGTGTAGAAACAAAATCCATCTAATCAACTTGGGTTTAGATTTCTTCTTGTACAAAAATTACATTAAATAAGAATGATCAGTGAAAATGATGACTTTAGAAACTAAAAAATAATGTCTAAACTTTTATAGAGAAAACACAATAGCTAAATATTGATTTTTAGTGGTGGTATGATTCTTTTGGGCGTCATCTAGCAGTATACTAGCATAATACACCACATGTAACGTCTTATCCCTCCTCTGTCCAAGGACAACACCTATAGCCATGTCACTAGAATCACACATAACCTCAAAAGGTAGTTTCCAGTCAAGTTCATTGATGATAGGTGTTTTAGTGAGTTTCTATTTAAGAAGATTAAATGATTTTAAAGAGTTTTCACCAAATTTGAAAGTTGTATCCTTGAACATCAATGAACACATGGGCTTAGTTATTTTATAAAATACTTTTATTAATCTCCGGTAGCAACTGTCATTCCCTAGAAAACATCTAACACCTTTGAATTTAAGAGGAGGTGGGGGTTTTTGAATAACATCAATCATAACAGTATCAATATCAAGACCCTTCTTAGACACTTTATGATTAAGAACAATACCTTATGTAACAATGAATTGACATTTCTCCCAATTAAGATAAATTTTGGTTTCAATGCATCTCTCCAAGACTAACTCATGATTTTCAAGACAAGTATCAAAAGTAGTACCCACAATGGAAAAGATATCCATGAATACTGTGATAATTCTCTCAATCATGTTTGAAGAGATAGCCATCATACACCTATGAAAGTTGTTTGGGGCTCCACACAACCCAAAGGGAATCCTCCTGCAGGAAAATGTTTTAAAGAGGCATGTGAAAGTGGTCATTTACTGATCCTCTAGATCAACAGGAATCTGGTTGTAACTAGAATACAATCCAGAAAATAGAAAAATACATTTCCCGCAAGCCTCTCAAGCAGTTGGCCCAAAAAGGGAATTGGAAAATGGTTCTTCCTAGTGGCTGAATTAAACTTCCTATAATCTATATAGTCTCTCCATTTTGTGGCTTTCCTAACATGGACTTCTTCATTTTTTTCATTTTTATCAAAAGTGAAACCTCCCTTCTTCGGGACAACCTGGACATGGATGACCCAAGCACTATCAGAAATGGGATAAATCATTCCAGTGTCCAGTAGCTTGATCACTTCCTCTCCAAAAACTTCTTTCATGTTTGGATTTACTATTCTATGACATTCTACCCTAGGCTTATGATCATGCTCCATAGGAATCTTGTGCACACAGAATGAGGGACTAATACCATTGATTTCAACTATTGTACTGCCTATGGAAGATTTAAACTTCATCAACATATTCAATAATTTTTTTCTTGATTTTCATTCAATTCAGCAGAAATTAATAGAGGCAAAGTTGAGTTATCGCCCAAAAATGAATATTTAAGATGACCAGGGATTGGATTCAGTTCTAGAGTGGGTGGTTCTACACTTAAAGGAATAATCTTAGGCATATTAGTTCCAAGATATTCAATATATTTCTTATAAAGAGTATTGAATGATGAAATAGTTTCAATTTCATGCTTAGTTTCAGAGATAACAGTCCTGCTGTCCATGGCGGACATCTCACTGTCCAGACTATCTATATCAGAATTCAACATATCAATGAAACTAGAATCATAAAGTTGTCTCAAAAGTTATTCCTAATAAATATCAATGTTCAAAAAAGTGTTGTTGACAATAGAAACACCATCAAATTCACTCAGAAGGCTCCTATGTCCAGAAACAGATTACCCTCCTGCAGCAAAAACTGGACAGTTGTCCAGATCTGGAAGATTTTCCAGATTGGTTGTTAGACCATAATTTTTAGTTCCTCGATTAACATATTTAATAGAGAATTGGTTTTAAGATTCTTCTATGTGTTTAACTTTATTTTTATAAGAACATTCAGAATCAAGGAACTCTATTTTTGAGCAGTTTTTATAATAAGTTGGTCCTTTAATATTTTTAAAAACATTGAACTCTTCATCTTGTTCACCAATTTTGAATATCAGATGACCCTTTGACACATCAATAAAAGCACCACCTATGTACAAAAAGGGCCTACCCAAGATGATACGTACCTCTTGATCACACTTCATATCTATGATAATAAAGTTAGCAGGCAGAAACAACATCCCAACTCTAACTAACAAATATTCTACCCTTCCCACATGATTAGTGAAAGAACTATCTGCCAATTAGAGATTGAATGTGGTGGGTTGAAGATCACCCAACCTCAACTGTAGAAATAGTGTGTATGGGAGTAGATTGATATTAGCGCCTAAATCACACAAACAGTTCAGAGGATCAATTTTTCCTAGTGTGCAAGGTAAGAAAAAACGACCAGGGTCTTTAAATTTTGGTGGAATTTTCTTTTGAAGTAAAACACTGCACTCTTTAGTGAGGCTGTAAGTAGAAAATTATTCTAGAGTTTTTTTGTTTGAAACAATTTTATTCAGATATTTAATGTAATATGGTATTTTAATTAATTCATTGATGAATGTAATGATTACTTGATGTTGAGAAAGGAGACCACAGAACTGAACAAGTCAGCCTTGGTGTTACTTTGAGGTTTCAGATTCTCAGGGAAAGGGATGGGTGGGGAAAAAATTTTCAGTATAGTAGTAATATCCCTCACCTACTACTCAACTTTTTGGTTTCCATAATTCTTTTTAATTTTAGAAGAAGTTTCAGCTTGAGTTTCAGGTGAAAAGTTCAGATTTTTATAGTTTTCATTAATTTTCTGTGAATTTCCAGCATGTGTGCAAAGTAGATTTTTATTACCAGATTGAAACAGTTTCTAATTTTGGAAATTTTATACATTTTTTTAACAATATCCTAAGTTTTCACCCCACTCCTAGTTACAACAGCCATGATATTCTCCCTAGGGTTATGTTCATTTGTACTGAGCAACCTACATTTATCCCTAGAAGTCAAATCTCTAGCTAATTTGCCTAGCTGTGTTTCCGTATTCTGCATTCTCACATCATTTTTCATTTTTTGACTCATATTGATTTTTATGTTTATTTAATTGAGCCATGTACTTTTCCTCTTATGAATTAATTTTCTTCATGATTTGATCTAGTTTAGAAGATATTTTATTATCATTATTACCTTTAGTGGTTGACGACTCCCCCATTTATTGATTTTGAAAGTACGATCTTGGTTGGATCTGATAATTAGGTGTAGTTGGTTGCTTAATAATTCATTGATCCTTCCATGATATATTTGGATGGTTCCTATAGCCTTGATTGTAATTGTTTGATAATGGATCTTATTTTTGAGGCATTCTAGGACCATAATTAATAATGATTATCGTTTCAGGTTGTTGGGAAGTAAAATCAGCATTAGGAAAAAAATCAGAGTGGCCAAATATACCACATTGAGTGCACTATTGCATTAGTGACTATTACTGATTCTAATTTTCAATTTGATTTACAGTTTGTTTTGAATTCTTGTTCATTAATGTTTGAGGTTAGTTGGTGATTTCAATTAGTTGAGCTTGGTTTTCAATTATTGAACCAATGTTAGCAATCATATTCACTCTCTTTATTATTGAATTTTTATGTTGGGAATTAAGGTGAATATTGTTAAAAAATTTCCTCAACTCATTATTTCCTTTATCATTGTAACTATCCCCAACAGCTTGATCCATTAAATTCTGAACAGAGGAGGACAACCCTATATAGAAGGTATCCATGAGGAGATGAGATGGGAGTTGATGATGAGGACACTGACTAAGCGGGCTCCTATATCTATCCAAACCTTTATGAAAAGATTCTCCATCCTCTTTGTAAAAACTAGATATATTAGTTCTCAGTTCTTCTTTTAATCTTTGGGGATAAAATTTCATAATGAATGAGTTGTAAAATTTATCCCAATTCTAAAAAATGTTTTCATCTAACCTTAAAAACCAATTCCTAACATTCCCTTTAAGGAAAAAAGAAAAAAAAGCATCCTTATCCTATTTTTAATGAGTCCTAATAAAGGAAGTTGGTTCATAGTGTTGTAGAAATCTCTAATGAAGGCTAAAGATTCCTCATTAGAGGGCCCATTAAATTCAAGCAGCAGTGAAATGTGAGCGTGTTTCAGCCCATAGTTGCGAGCTCTAGGACCAAGCCTAATTGAAGATAGGATACTAGACACATGGGGATTTTGAATTTCCCTCATTTGATGTCTCTCATTTTCTAGGATTTTTGGATGGTTTTGGAAGTCCTGAGGTGTAGGAACTCTAATTTACATTTCTGGTTTGTTTTTCTTTTTCATTAGAGTGGTAAGATTTTTGTTCAATTCATGATTCAAAGGCTCTAATCTTTTAACAGTATACCTAGTTCTTATGAAATATTTTTTAAGAATAATTATACATAGTAATAGTGAAAACCACAGTTTTTTTTACATTTTTTAATATTTTCTGTTTTTTTAAATGTTTTTTTGATATGTGTTTTTTTGGATTGAGATGACTCGTGCCTTCCCTAAAAACGGCAACCAAAACATATCCCAACCATCATTGAAGTTCACCAATTTTAATTATTTATATCTCCAACTAACTACTCTATATGTGGCAAGTTGGGTCGAACCCATAGGGAAGGCTATTTTTAACCAAAACCTTATTAAAACTACATCAAAACCCTCACTGTTGTCATCAGTGACATAGATTCGCATAATATTTTTTTATGTTTTAATATTTTTTTAATGTTATTATAAACTGTAAAGTAAATCCACAAATCTATTGTAAATTTTTTCTAACCTATACTGAAGCAGAGAACAGCTGAAAATAAGATGTAACAAAGTAAATAAAATGCTGATAAAAGATAAATAGAAAACAATGCTCAGGGATTACTCTAGTCTGTTGGTCTAAATTGTTTCTCCTAATCATGTAATATTTCTTCAATGTACCACTACATATAAGTGAATTTTCTCCCTCTATAGGAGTAATGTCGTAGATATTTTCACAACATAGAGTTCGCCACTCCAAAGAAGTAAAACTTCAGAAAGATGATTTAAAAGGAAAACAGTACAAACTCGTCGTATGTACGGATTTTTTCATTATTAGATTATTACTTAAAATATTATTCTATAATCATACTCACTGAATGATTATATAGTTTTGAAAAATTTAGTATTTGTGGTATGAAGCCGAAATGTGTAATTAGAATCGATCTCACCGATCAATTCTAATCACAGAAGAAATGATTAATGAAAAAGATGAAAATAATCACCATTAGATCAAGAACTCTACAAGAACTAGAAATTTAGATAACTAATATATTGTTTATTACCACTATAGTTATGGACAACATTTCAAAGTAACATAGTATTAGAGTTAAAACAAAAGGGAGAAAGAACTCCTCGAAGATGCTCTGCTCCTCTACTCCGACTCCAGGACTGCAATGCTCTGGTTCTTCTCCACAGATCCAAATCGTCTCCGAAAAAGTGAATGATTTTCGTCCAATATCCCTCTATTCTTCTGCTTCCTATGCTTTAAGTAGCCACTATCTTCAACTGCATGTCACCGGAACTCTTCACCGACTTGAATTCATCTTTAACTATTTCACCGCACACGTGTGTGTTTTCGCAAATGGCACATCGCGGTAGTTTTTTCATCGTAACTAACTTCTGTTAAGTTAGTAATATGTATTTAGACATATAAACCTATCATGAATGAACCAGCACCGATAGAATAGAAAAATAAAAAAATGAGAATGCAAATAACTAAAAATAGTAATTTTTTATGTTAAGAGTTATATTACTCATTAATACATAACTAAAGTTAACCAATTAATATATTAATTGATAATTATGATTTAATTTTATATTACTTATAAAATTATTCAAATAATATTACTATGGTAAACCGTAAGTTATTAAAAAGATATTAATTTAATTAAGTTAATAAATATAAATAGTAAACTTTTTAGATTAGCATCTTTAACCAAATTATTGAAATTTGACATCATCATAAGTAATTAAAAATTTAATAATATTGATTGAATTTAGTTAATTTTATTTAGAAATTTTATTATTCCTATTTAATAAATTGTTAGATTATTTTAATAATTAATTTATATTAATTTAAAAATTAGAATGATAACTTAAGTTTTATATATTTTTAAAATAATAAATATATTTTCTAGTTTATTTATAACTATTATTAATTACATATTTATCCTATAATCATTATATTAATTTATTATTAACATTTATTATTAATTTAGTTTTTTATTTTAATTTATAATTTGTCTATGTATTAACATAATAATTGTTTAAATTTATAATGTTTATAACTTCTATTATATTCATTCAATTTATTAAAGTTATCTTTAACTTTTTTTGTTTTATATTACATTCATTATAATTTTTTTATTTCTTTATTTTCTGTTATCTTCTTCCTTCTCCCCCCCCCCCCCAATTTTAAACACATAGGGGGAAGGGAATTTCGGATCTGGTTCCTCCCCCAAATCCACCATGCAGCTATTCCACTCCTTCAGTAAGGCAACAGACTCCATGTACTTCGACATTGACGGCTTCGAACTCTTCCCAGCGGTGGGTCAAACCATATTTGCAACACTGAATGGATTCTTTGGTTCATCCTTCAGATTGCGTGACAACTCTAGAACCTCGAAGTTCAACTCATGAGAAGATTTAATGTGCAAAACCTGGACAAAAACTTGGCTCTGGAAGTGGAGAGTGGCAGTGGCTCATCCCTACTAGCTCCATCCGAGATCCACTGGTAGAAGAACCCTAGAGCTGCGGGGGATTCAAATTGAAAAATAGAACTATATTATGTCTTTTTTGGATAAGTTTTGGATCTGTAATCGTTAGATTCTAGGTTGCTAGAATGGGATGAAACGAGATTGAGTTTGCAGGTTGAACGATGGAATGGTGGAAGCGGATAGTGGGTGAAAAAAGAGGAAGGCTATCGGTGAGGTGCAAGGGAATGAAGTATAACAGTGAGAAAAATATGGGTGCAATAGTGATGTAGAGATATCGGTGAGGTTGCTTAAGCAGTGAGAGTGGAGTTGTCAGTCACCTGAGAGAAAAAATACCAGAGAGGTTGAGGTTAAAAATTATAGTTAATGGTAGGAAACGGTAACGGTTAAAAAGGTCACCGGTAAAAGGAAGGTCATCTTTACATCTCAAAACTTGTCACCTCTAGAGAAAGAATAATATAGGTCACCAATAGGTGGTAACGGTAACCTGGTTACCGCTAGTTTGAGAAAAAGTGACCTCGCAATCGGTAGCTTGGCTTCTAGTAGCCTAGAAAGCGGTAACTATTTTTTTGGATGTGTAATCTTTTAAAA
The DNA here is from genome assembly GCA_963277665.1 of Viscum album. NCBI lineage: Eukaryota > Viridiplantae > Streptophyta > Magnoliopsida > Santalales > Viscaceae > Viscum > Viscum album. The sequence goes on along the minus strand of OY728140.1, from coordinate 2,098,950,067 downwards.
ATAACAGTAAATTAAGTAGAAAACTCAATAATTATTAATAATAAAAATTTTAAATAAAATAAACAGATAAATATTAAGTTAAAAAATTGAAAAGTTTCTATATTAAAATCAAAGAAATAATAAATTTAATATTTTAGGGTCCATAATTACATAAATTGTTATAAAAAAGACTATTTGGAAAATTTAATTATATATATACAAAGGTACATTTATTAAATAAAAAGTGTAAAAATAATTTCATAGATCATTATAATTTAATAAAATGGATTTGTAAATCATTGTAAAAATAAGGCCACATCACATACCATGTTGATGCTCGGCATTGTATTGGTCAAGTGTGACGCCCAGTGAAGCTACCTTCTTTTCAAGCTCCAAAAAATGGGCATCTTAAGGATAAATTCTACTAGAAAAGACCATCAGTTTTTTTGATTGTGTAAATTGAATTTTTTCAAGAACTATATTTATATTAATCATGTGATCACTATTCAAAGACTATATTAGCCACGGTAACAACTCAAAATGGTATTTCAAATTCCAAAAACATAAAATCAAGTATGTGATTATTATTTATATAACCATTTAAAATAACAAGACATTTAAATAGATCAAGATGAATTTTTATTAAAAAAAGTCTGGGTTGCTAAAATCTTCGCCCCTTAAAAAATTACGTTGTCAAATTTTATTTTTCCCATTGTAAAAATGATACAGGTAACTATACTTCATCCCTTCCTCTAATTCCATGGATTCTTCTTAAAACATTTGGTTTTATCACAACTCTTTAATGAGGGGCATTGCATTACTTTAAAAAAAATCAATGTGATCTAATATCATCATCAGAATCTCTTCATAGGATACGTCATTCCCCAATGGTACAACCTCTAGATTGAGTACACGTGAGGGGTCAGATATGTACATCATCCAGAGTGATGCATAGAATACATCATGTACTTGGGATATGTTCAGTTGGAGTGCAAGATTATTGACCACTGCTCCAATGAGATCAAGGGGTGATATGCGGGGGAATACCATGTCTCTGACATCAAAATATAGGTCTCTTTAATGATTATCGTTATAGATCTTTTGTCGACTCTGAGTAGCTTTAATGTGCTAGTGAATGGTTTCAACCTTCTCCACCATTTATTCGACCATTTCTGGTTTTATTAGTTTTCTCTACCCGACTTCATCCCAACATGCTTATGTTAGGCACCTCTTCCCATTTTTGGCTTCATCCGGATCCATTTGTATGCTTGATTGGAAAATGTTGTTATATGAGAACTCAACCAAAGAAATATGTTCATACAATCCTCTTTTTAAGTCCATTGAGAATGATATCAGCATGTCCTCAGGTGTTTGGATATTCCACATAGATTCGCCATTAGTTTGAGGATGATAAGTTGTACTGATGTTTAGATCGGTATTAAGAGCATGTTGAAGACTCCTTCAAAACATAGAGGTGAATCTTGGATCTTTATTAGATGCAATAAATAGTGTAACTCCATGTAGCCTTACCTCTTCTATAATATATATATGTTCCAGGTGATTTAATGGGAGATCATATCGAATTTCAATGAATTTCATAGACTCTATAAGACGATCCAAAATAACCCAGATAGCATTGTTTCCTTTGGATGTCTTTAGAAGTCCGGTGACGAAGTCCATGCTGATGTTTTCCGATTTCCATGCTGGTATGGGTAATGTTTGCATCATCCCTATTGATTTCTTGCCTCTCAGCCATAACATGATGAAATACTAAGAAATTTTATGTATACTGAGCGATATCCTTAGTCATGTTATCCCACCAATAATTCTCATAGAGATCTTGATACATCTTTGTGATTCTTTTGTGAATTCATAAATTCTAACTATATGCATCATCAAAAAGTTCATTCTTTTACATCAGATTTGATGGAACACATAGTCTTGTCCCAAGTATCACAATTCCTTCATCATTAACATTATACACTAAGGGTTTCCCTTGATTTATAGTTTCCACTGTTTTTTAATTCTCACATCATCCTTTTGAGCATCATTTAAGATTTTCAAAAGATATAGTTGAGCAATAATTTGTAAAAGGATTAATGATGTTACATTATTTATGATTCCCATGTCCATATTCATAGAATATATAATGATTAGGTCCTTCTTAATTCTCTTAAATGCTATAAGTACTGGATACTTTCTAGTTAGAGCATCTGCCACCTTGTTCTATTTCCCAGGGTGGAAATGGATTGTGCATTAATATCCATTGATCAGCTCTAACCGTCATTATTGGCGCATATTCAAATCTTTTTGTGTGAATTTATAATTGAGGATTTTTGATCCATATATATTTCACACATCTCACCAAATAGGTAATTTTTGAAAATTTTCAAAGGAAATATTTATACAGCTAACTCCAGATCATGTGTTGGAGAGTTTTTCCCATGAACATTCACTTACCTTGATTCATAGGCAATGTCTTTTTCTTTTTTCATCAACACATAGCCCAGGACCTTCTTTGAGGCATCATAGGATACCAGAAAATGTTCTACACTTATGGGTAGTGTTAGCACGGGAACAAAGATAAGCCTCCTTTTCAATTCCTTGAATCTCTCTTCAAATTAATCACTCTAAGAAAACATTACTCCCTTTCAAGATAGCATGGAAAGAGTGTTTGAAAATCATGAGAAACATCTCACAAATTAGTGATAATATCCAAATAATCCTAGAATGTTACAGATATCTATTACAGATGATGGCCTTAGCCATCCCTCAATTGTAGCTTTCATGGATGGATCCATAGATATCCCATTTCTTGAAATGATATTACCCAATAATAAGATATTGTTAAATAAAAAATAACACATTCTATACTTTTCATTGATCTTCTCCTATCACAAGGTTTTTAGTGAAGTGCATAGGTCCTCCTCGTGCTCCTCTTTAGTTTTTGACTATGTTAGAATATCATCTATAAAGACTACAACAAATTTGCTGAAGTAATTTCAAATGATTCCATTCATAAAGTTCATGTAGATTTATGGTGCATTAGTGCGCACAAAAGGCATTACTATGAATTTCTATTTCTCGTATCATATACAAAAAATAGTTTTGGGGATATCCTCTTTCATCACCCTTACATGATAATATCCCGAACTCAAATCCACCATGGATAAGTATCATGCTCCATGTAGATGATAAAACAATTCATCAATTAAGGTAAGTGGATAGTTGTTCTTTATTTTTTTTGAGATATTGATAATCAATGCAAATGTGCATTAACTCATACATATTATTGATGAAGTGGACTAGTGCACCCTATAGTGAAGCACTGGGCCGTATAATCCATTTATCCAGATTCTCATTTGGTTTTTTCTTAATCTCCTCATGCTCCAAAACAACCATTCTATATGGATTCTAGGATATTGTAAATTCCCCAAGAATAAGATTAATTAATAATTCAACATCTCATCTTAAAGAAAGACTGGGAAATTCCTTGGGAAACACTTTATATAATTACTTCACAATAGGAATGTCTACAATAATGGTCTATTCTTTAGACTCAATCATCTGATAAAATTACACGTGCTCATAGGTTACAAATATCCACTCTTGTGATTATAGTGGTATAGATGATTCATCATCCTCCGTTCACTTGTAAAAAATGAGGGGTCAATTCTCCTTATGGAGATTGATTTCCTTCTCACAGAAATTTATGTTGGATATATATAAGAAAAGACAATCCACCTAATGAATTGCATCAAATTCTACCAGATGAAGTATAATGAGGATCATTGTGAAGTTAAATTCACAAATTATGATAGGGGAGGAGTTATATTTATGGGATGCAAAGATTTCCCCATTTTTCATTCCCACCGACATCATTACATTAATGAATTATGGTGGTGTTGGAATTGTTCTAATAATCCTGTGGGATATAAAAAAAATGCATATAACTAGAATAAATAGGTACATAAGCTATTCTTGAATGAATAACTGTCATACCAATCACTACATCATTGCGAGGGTACAATTCAATGGTAGTGATGGAAAAATATCACCCATGTCGACTTCGAGGTTGTTGGTTGCCTTTGAAAACCCTAGGAAATGAAAAATTGTTTCAAAAGTTCCCTAGTTAATTGTATTTGAGGAAATGAACAATGCATTGAGGGTCAAATAGATTGTTCATCTCCTCTATCCCAATCTTAGATTTTTCTTGTCGGTAGTTAATGGATAGGTTCACTTATCTTCCTAACCTAATTCATTTCCTAATCCCCTTCATAAAATTTATGGGGTGATTCTTTTTTCACCTTTGGCAAGTGGGGTGCAAGATGTTCATAGCACCATTGCATTTATCAAGTGGATTTCCAGAGTAAATGGATACCTTATTCTTATTATCCCCATGATACCCCTGATATTATTTGTTCATTATTTCTACATTGAGGTCACATTGGAAAATTTCATCATAAATCTCGATGTCACGGATCGCCATGGCTTTCTGTAGGCTAGGTTTCATCCCAAAAAAGAAGTGGTCAACCTTACATTTTTTGGTCATGACAACGACGGAGGCATGTTGTGAAATCCTTGTGATGTTTTCCATGTATGGTCCAATGGATTTGTCGCCTTTTTTCTAGAGAGCAAAGATGTCCCTTTACATCTTACGTCAGAGTGTGTGGGGAAATATTTATCGAAAAACATTTTCTAGAAATCCTTATATTATAATGGCTTGATCTTATCCTCGGGATTCATATTTTTTTTATAAATGTGCATTATTGATTAGCTTCACCCTCTATAAAGTAAGTAGACAGAAGTACCATCTATTGTTCAGAATATTTATGGAGTGTAACGCCCCGACCCCAGTTACCTAGAGTCGGTGCATTTTTACCTAACATTGGCATGATCAAAAGAAAGGTCAAATCTCAAAAAACTGATTGGTTTAGTAGCCTTGGAAACACAAGATATATTAATAAGTCTTACATTACATCATAAAGTGAAAAACTACTAAAACAACATATTTTCTCCATATTCCACACTAATATCCCCACATAATATCCCTGTAGGTCATTCATAATTTACTTCTTCACTTCCTGGGAAAAATAAAACATAGAAAAGGGGTGATCTCAAATGCCCATTAATGATAACAATATAGCGTAAACTTTCATAAATAATAATAAACCTTTAAGGAAATGTATAACTAAAACAAAAGCCTTTTAAACTTGAACTTCAACATAGTATGGACAAATTAAAATGAAATAATGTCATTTACTTATTCACATTGATATTCTAATAATCAAATAATCACATGCAATATCAATATCCACTTTTATAATGATGAAATTCATAATGCCAGACTATTATAACAACATAGCTAAGGCCTCGTGCCAAGACTACAAATAAGATTTTGCCAAGGCCTTATGCCAAGACACTAGTTTGTCTCGTGAGACCTACCGATGCATCGAGCAGCTATAGCGGGCTCCACCCATCACTTACTAAGTCCAATGCATTCCCATATGAAAATGTTTAAACATAAAATAAACATTCGTATTAAAACTAGCATACGAATTTTCAATACTTTCTCCATAAACCATGAATGGTATAAAAATAAAACATCCACAGTAAAACATATCACAAAACCTTCAATAGAATAAAAAAGTTTTATATCATAATAAATCAACTTCAAATATGCTTAAAATCCACCAAAGGATGTTGACATAGATGAAATCAAAACTATTTGAGAGAAATACCTATTTTCTCAAAATCATTGAAAAGTCACACATTTATAAAGGAAGTAATTTAAAAGAGACTTTTGAATCAAACTGTCCCATACCACTTTGAAACTTTTGAAAAGAAATATCATTTCAAAACATTCATGTCCATATAAATAAAACCTTAAAATCATTTTGAAAACATGGACATTAATTAAAAGATTTAGAAAGATAAATCTTTAAAACATTTAAAATTACGATCTTCAAAAAGAGTTGCTTTTAGAAATTCTTAAAATATTCATTTTGAAATAATTTAAAAGTCACATAATTATAAAATAAAACATTTACTTTGAAAATATTCTTATAATCTTGTAAGGTAATCTTTGACGATTTTATAACGGTGGTAAATAGCCGCACCTGTCGTATAAGTTAAAAAAAACATTCTTACCTTAAATTTGTCGAAAGGTAAAAAGTGCCTTGTTTGGAAAATGAAGGAACCATTCCTTTAAAAACACATAAGGGTATAAATGAATTTAACCATTATTATTTTTAAATATTAAAAAATTTTTGAAATAAATTTTGAAGAAACATGGATGTGGATGATAAAGAAATCCCTGTAGATTATTACGTATAAACAACCTTGGATAATGAAGAGGTTGCGAAATAAACTATTACCTTTTTCTTTTCCTTGGTTGGGGTAGGTTAACCTCCCGTATAATGGTGAATTAATTGTTATTAAATTATAGAGGAATCATATACATTAATATGATATCATATGTTATCTTTTAACGTTGATTTTTTAATAATATCTTAGTATTATCATTGTTTCGGGTGTTAACTTACTCGTTTTGTTTTATATGTTTTGTTACATAAGCTATGTTTGTAATGCATAGGTTGTATATTAATCATTTACAGAATTATATCAAGTCCGTAAAAATCATTTTTAAATTATCAAATGATAATTATATTTGAATGGATATGATGGAGAATGAATCTCATCGTGTTCTTGGAGATGGTAGTCCGTACGTACGCACGAGCGACAATATCATTATTTTGATATTAAAATAATATATAAATGGATGGTATATCATTTATACAGAAACATTAACATGTTATATTTATTATTTTCATGAGTTACACATCATTATTATACCCATCCAAATAATAATTTATTGAATAACAATTACACCACGACGTGGAGACGGTAAGTCGTACGTACGCACGTATGGTGACATGTTATTAAAAGGGTGGATAGAATACTGAATATGGTTGTACCATATTTATAATAACATAACAGTATATATATGATACTGGATTTATTATTTTATAATGGTAATAAAAAAGGAAGAAGAAGTGGAAGAAGAAAGGAACTTGGAAAAGGGTGGTGAAATCATTACCTCTTCTTCGGGTTCTTCCTTTTGATTTGATCAAAATGTCTCCATAGGTTGGCTTTATGATCAAACTAAGTACTCTAGGTTGTATTAAGGGAAGTTGGGAGAGTATTTGGGAAGATTTTGTGAGATCCAAAAGGTTTTAATGTGTGAATTATTGAGAAGGGGGAGTGCCCTTTTATAAGAGGGGTGAGAGGCACCTTTGGAAAAGGTAGAAATATTAATTTATAATAAATTCATGTTCGGTTTCTAATGGCTCAAAAGTTGATTATTTAAATGTTAATGCGGGGATAGGTCGCAAAACATTCAACCAATATAATTTAGAGAGGTTTGGGTTACTATATTATGCTTATCTTTAACAATTAACTCTAAGTTAATTAGTTTCACTTTTACAATGTCTCTTTGTATTTTTATATTATATGGTTAATAAACATAGAATATACATCAAAGAGACCCCCAAGTGGTCCATTAATGATACAACTATCATGATAAATGTCTCTTGGACGAACTTTAGATTTTTAGGAATTTAATATCAATTAATAATAAAATATTTTTTTAAAAACTCTTTTATGTCAATTTTGACACTATTCAATAGTTTATTTTTTGTGAAACTCATAACAGAATTATTACTTAGAAAAAATTCAATTAAATCAATCCTAATATGTCATATTATCCTAGAAAATTAGTGTAATTCATTAAAAGTCTAAAATTATATTTATTTGGGTATTTATGATATCAATTATTTAAATTTTTCACTATTATGGTAATTACTGCATCATAATTGTGTCATAAATAAATTAAATTATTTAAAGTCTAAAAATTATAAATAAAATATCATTATGTAGTAAATTGTGTTATCTTTCTAATGAATATTTATAGTCGAAAATACAACATATATAACCCTATGTACAAATTGTTTTTCTAAAAGATATATGCTTGTGTCATTTGTGTATTCATTTTAACTTAATTAAAATAAAGTGTCCCTATCACCTACAAGTGGCTCCATGGGGTCTCAAAATCGACCCCAAGATGCCCATGGTCGGAAATTTATCAAAAAATAAGTTTAGGACACGTTTTAGGGTAATTTTTTATTATTATAATATTAGTTTTTTACCCTTATTTATCGGATTTACCCTCTAACTATGGTAAATAAAATATTTACCGCAGTAATTATTCAAAGTGTCTAAAAATAAAAGTTACCTATTCTCACAATATGAACATCCTGATTCCAAATATTGAATCCATTTTTCCAAATTCAAAACACAGAAGTGGCAGAAATTAATTTAAAATTAATTACCTTTGTTAAAATAAAAAGCGTGTTTTTAAGAGATAATAACTATCAAAAGATTGACACTTGTTTATGTCTGGTTTAATTGTAAAATTATGTACAATGACCTACATTATATTAAATGGTAAAAAATATTCTAAATATACTTTATAACAACTCAAATTCAAAATTTATCACTATTAATTATTTTGATTAAAAAAGTTGTTTTTAATTAAAATTTAGTAATTTTCACTATTCATCAAAATATTAAAGTTATCTGAAAAGTACCAAAATTTCACCTTTGGCTAAATTCGATATTCCGAATCCAAAAATGAAGTCCATTATAAAATATAAAATATATATAATTTCAAAAAGTAGGTATTGATATTCATAACGGCTAGTTTGATTGGTTATGGTGTGTTAGAACTCGGTGTTGCGTACAACACACACTATCACATTATTCAAAGAGAAGCATACCATAGAAGCTTGGGGTGTTACATTTTAAATTTTTGATGTCCCCATTTAGTCAAAAAGTTTAAAATACTGTATTTAAAAAGGGTTCACTATTAAAAGTTTGTAAAAGTGCAATACTGAAAATGAATTTGTTCTTACATTATGTCTAAGAAACTGATAATATGGATTCTAAAATTATAAGGATTATATAAAGTTCAAAATTTAGTTAATACTATTCATAACCTCTTTTGAATGGCATGTTTGGTAAGACATGGTGCGCTTGAACCCGGTGTTGCATGTAGTGCCAGTTATTAAATTATTTTGAAGAAATAACACACTATGAAATCTTGGGTTGTTACATTCTCCCCTCCTTCAATAAATTGCATCCTCACAACTTGAAATTGTTCTTCAAAAATAAAAGTTTGAAAATAGAAAATATATTTGTGGGAAAATCCACATCGAAAATTGAGTTACTAAAATTTATTCTTAATATGAGGAAAAGAGAAATGAAAGGGTCACCACCAAATTATGACCTCGATTAGGAGAACATTTGTGGCAATTAGAGACATATAATTGGAGGAAAAACGTAAATATTTATAGGTAGTGATTGAGTTCATCAATCACAAACAAGTTTAAAATTGAGGCCCTTAAATTCATCAATCTATGATGATTTGAAATACCATCGGTTCAACAAAACATAGGGTAATAGGATTACACATTTTTGGTTTTAGGATTCCTTAAATAAAGTATAAGAATTAATTTCTTCATAGAATAAGAGAGGAAGAAAAATATATTCTTGACATGTAGAGTTCCATCCTTTAACAAATTTCTACCACAAACTCATCTTTCACTCTAAAATATAATAGAACGTAAAAAAAATATTCTATTTATCATATTCGTATAGGGTTAAAAAACGAATTTATAATTCAGCTACAAGATATTAAAAAAAACTACATTATTTAATCCCGGACATCACGTGGGTCAGTGGTAGGTGATACACCCTTGTCGCCCATTGGTTGTGGGTTCAAGTCTCGCGGCCTTGCCGGACACGACGGGTTGCCGCCCGACCTCCGGGTTGTCCTTTTATGGCAATCCAAGATAATCCAAACTAGAACTATCCAAAATACTTCAGTCCAAAATTTATAAGGAAGGTAAACACAATGAATATCCTTTTTTCCCACGTAATAACATGTGAACACATTTATCATGTATTGTTTTAAAACACTGCAACATCCTAAATTACCATAAAACCTTATTGATTACATTCATGATCCCTTATTCCTTAAAGAATAATAGATATACTCCTTCAATCCAAAAATGTTTTAAACCCCAACAATGATGGAATATATAATTCATTAATCAGTTTCAAGGTAGTCATTAATATCCAATATAATTTAACCAAATCAATCATGTATTATTCCAAAATCACTACTCAGTATCAGAATTATATTATGGTTTATCATTATCTCAACCATATATTTTCCAAAAATTTATCCTGCTATTGATTCACTTTTCTTTGTTCCACACAATCTCAAGTCCTTAATGAAATAGTACTGCAGTACAATCCTTATATACTCCCTAATTATTATAACATGTACATTGTTGATACAACACTCAAATGACATAATCAACATAAGAACTCTAATCATTCCTCTTCATCTCCGGTAGTATCATAACTTGATTATTATCTGATAGCATCATTTCCGGCATAGTCTGATAACTTAGACATAGGTTCGCGTAGTGTCCAAACTCCTTGAAAATGAAGCATTGTACATTTGAAACCATTTTCTCACCCTTGCAGTCACGTACTTTGTGCCCTTTTCCTCCACACTTATAACAAACTCCCATTACTTTCAGGCAAGTTACAAGGTGTTTCATCCCACAGTTATCACATATGGGAAAATTCTTCTTTTCCCTCTTCCCTTTATCCATCTTTCTCTCTTACATCCTTTTATTCTCTTTCTTCCCATCAAAGCCATAGGACTTAGTAAACTCTTTACTTATCTTATCAACACATGATATTATTTCTTCATATGATGATAATATATGGGAGACTATTTCTCTTATAAATTCTGGCTTAAGTCCATGAAAGATATGATCCTTCTTTCTCTTTGGATCATGTGCATTGCTGGAGTTATCATTCCTTCTACTGGGCACCATTTCGAAATAATGGAATACACTATATTAGTTTATGAATAACAATACCTAATCCCAAACTTGTAAAACACATAACATAAATTAAATAGTTTATGGATATAATCCATAATCATAAAAATGTCTCCTTTGAGAAAGTATATACTCATAACCCCTTAATAATGGTTTGAAAAGAAAATGAGAATTATCCTAAGCATATCCCCCGGGAGTGTCGTAACCAAGAGTACAGCAAGGCCCGTTGTTGTGCAGTAGTTCCCATTCGAGTCTAGCTCAAAGAGGTGTTTTTAGGTTTTACCCCTAGGAACATCTGTGCCAGAGCCTCCTCTACCTGCTCGTATCCAGACAGGGTTGTATTGCTCGGAAAACTCACAAACTTTCTACAATACAAAAATTCTAGAAAGTTCTTCTATACTAATCCTCAAGGTCCATCTTAGGTCTATGTTCTCTAATCAGAGTTTATCAAAATCTATCTTCTGAGGTTTGTACTAAACTTCCTCTGATACCAACTGTAACGCCCCAACCCCAGTTACCTAGAGTTTGTGCATTATTATATAACATTGGCATGATCACAAGAAAGATCAAATCTTGAAAGACTGATTGGTTTAGTAGCCTTGGAAACACTATATATATTCATAAGTATTACATTACATCATAAAGTGAAAAACTATTACAACAACATATTGTCTCCATATTCCACACTCATATCCCCACATAATATCCCTGCAGGCCATTCATAATTTACTTCTTCACTTCGTGGGAAAAATAAAACATAGAAAAGGGGTGAGATAAAATGCCCAGTAAGGATAAAAATATAGCAGAAACTTTCATAAATAAGAATAAACATTTAAGGCAATGTATAACTAAAACAAAAGCCTTTTAAACTTGAACTTTAACATAGTATGGAAAAAGTAAAATGAAATAATTCCATTTACTTATTCACATGGATATTCTACTAATCGAATAATCACATGAAATATCAATAACCACTTTCATAATGATGGAATGCATAAGTCCAGACTATCATAACCACATAGCCAAGGCCTCGTGCCAAGACTACAAATAATATTTTTCCAAGGCCTTGTGCCAAGACACTATTTTGTCTCATGAGACCTACCGATGCATCGAGGAGCTATAGCGGGATCCACCCGTCACTTACTAAGTCCAATGAATTCCCATATGAAAATTTTTAAACATAACATAAACATTCGTATTAAAACTAGCATACGAAATGTCAATACTTTCTCTATAAACCATGAATGGTATAAAAATAACACATCCACAGTAAAACATATCACAAAACCTTCCATACAATAAAAAAGTTTTATATCATAATAAATCAACTTCAAATAAGCTTAAAATCCACCAAAGGATATTTACATAGATGAAATCAAAACTATTTGAGGGAAATATCTCTTTTCTCGAAATCATTGAAAAGTCACACATTTATAAAGGAAGTAATTTAAAATAGATTTTTGAATCAAAGATTCCCATACCACTTTGAATATTTTGAAAAGAAATATCATTTCAAAAAATTTATTTCCATATAAATAAAACCTTAAAATCATTTTGAAAACATGGACATTAATTAAAAGATTTATAAAGATAAATCGTTAAAACATTTAAAATTATGATCTTAAAAAAGAGTACCTTTTAACAATTCTTAAAATATTCATTTTGAAATCATTTAAAAGGCACATAATTATAAAATAAAAAATTTACTTTGAAAATATTCTTATAATCTTGTAAGGTAAGCTTTGACGAATTTATAACGGTGGTAAATAGTCACACCCGCCGTACAAGTTAAAAAAAATATTCTTACCTTAAATTTGTCGAAAGGTAAAAAGTGCCTTGTTTTGAAAATGACAGAAAGATTCCGTTAAAAACAAATAAGGGTATAAATGACTTTATCCCATATTCTTTGTAAATAGTCAAAATGTTTTGAAATACGTTTCGAAGAAACATGGATGTGGATGATAAAGAAATCTCAGTAGATTATTACGTATAAACAACCTCGGATAATGAAGAGGTTGCGAAATAAACCCTTACCTTGTACTTTTTCTTGGTTGGGGTAGGTTAACCTCCTATATAATGATGAAATAATTGATATTAAATTATACAAGAATCATATACATTAATATGATATCATATATGATCTTTTAACATTGATTTGTTAATAATATCTTAGTATTATCGTTGTTTCGGGTGTTAACTTACTCGTTTTCTTTTATATGATTTGTTACGTAAGCCATGTTTTTAATGGATATGATGTATATTATTCATATCCAGAATTATATAAAGTCCTTAAACATCATTTTTAAATTATCAAATGATAATTATATTTGAATGGATATGATGGAGAATGAATCTCATCGCGTGCGTGGAGACGGTAGTCCGTACGTACGCACGAGCGACAATATCATTATTTTGATATTAAAATAATATATAAATGGATGGTATATCATATATAAATAATCATTAACATGTTGTATTTATTATTTTGATGAGTTACACATCATTATTATACCCATACAAATAATAATTTATTGAATAACAATTACACCACGACGTGGAGACGGTAAGCCGTACGTACGCACGTATGATGACATGTTATTCAAAGGGTGGATAAAATACTGAATATGGTTCTACCATATTTATAATAACATCACAGTTTATATATGATACTGGATTTATTATTTTAGAATGGTAATAACAAAGGAAGATGAAGTGGAAGAAGAAAGGAACTTGGAAAAGGGTGGTGAAATCATTACCTCTTCTGCGGCTTCTTCCTTTTGATTTGATAAAAAGGGCTCCATAGGTTGGCTTTCTGATCAAAATAAGGACTCTAAGTTGTAGTGAGGGAAGTTGGGAGAGTATTTTGGCAGATTTTAGCCGAACCAAAAGGCTTTGAAGGTGTGATATAATGAGAATGGGGAGTGCCCTTTTATAAGAGGGGTGAGGAGAACCTTTGGAAAAGCTAGAAATATTAATTTATAATAAATTAATATTCAGTTTATAATGTCTAAAAAGATAATTATTTAAATTTTAAGGTTGGGATAGTTCTAAAACCATTCAACCAATCGAATTTAGACAGGTTTGGGTTACTATATTAACCTTATCTTTTAGTATTAACTCTTAGATAATTAGTTTCACTTTTACAATGTCTCTTTGTATTTTTATATTATATGGTTAATAAACTTACCATATACATCCAAGAGACCCCCAAGTGGTCCATTAATGATACAATTACCATTATATAAGTATCTTGGCCGAACCTTAGAATTTTAAGAAGTTAATAGAAATTAATAATATAATATTTGTTTTAAAAACTCTTTTATGTCAATTTTGACACTATTCAATAGTTGATTTTTGTGAAACTCATAACAGAAATATTACTTCGAAAAAAGTAAATTAAATCAATCCTAATATGTCATATTTTCCTAGAAAATTATTTTAATTCATTAAAAGTCTAAAATTATATTTATTTGGGTATTTATGATATCAATTATTTTAATGTGGCACTATTATGGTAATTACTGCATCACAATTGTGTCATAAATAAATTAAATTATTTAAAGTCTAAAAAATATAAATAATATATAATTATGTAGGAAATTGGTTTATATTTCTAATGAATATTTATATTCTATAATCCAATATATATAACCCTATGTACAAATTGTATTGCTAAAAGATATATGCTTGTGTCATTTTTGTATTCATTTTAACTTAATTAAAATAAAGGGTCCCTATCACCTACTTGTGGCTCCATGGGGTCCCCAAATCGACCAAAATATGACCATGGTCGGAAATGTATCAAAATATAAGGTTATGACACGTTTTAGGGTAATTTATTATTATTATAATATTATTTTTAACCCTTATTTACCGGATTTACACTTTAACAATGGTAAATAAAATATTTACCGCAGTAATTATTAAAAGTGTCTAAAAATAAAAGTTACCTATTCTCACATTATGAACATCATGATTCGAAATATGGAATCCATTTTTTCAAATTCAAAACACAGAAGTGGCAGAAATTAATTTAAAATTAATTCCCGTTGTTAAAACAAAAAGCGTGTTTTTAAAAGATAATAACTATCACAAGATTGACACTTTTTTATGTCCGGTTTAATTGTAAAATAATGTCCAATGACCAACATTATATTAAATGGTAAAAATATATTCTAAATATACTTTAAAACCACTCAAATTCATAATTTATCAATATTAATTATTTTGATTAAAAAAGTTGTTTTTAATTAAAATTTAGTAATTTTCACTATTCATCAAAATATTAAAGTTTTCCGAAAAGTACCAAAATTTCACCTTAGGATAAATTCGATATTATGAATCCAAAAATGAACTCCATTTTGATATATAAAATATATATAATTTCAAAAAGTAGGTATTACTAATCATAACTGTTAGTTTGATTGGTTATGGTGTGTTAGAATTCGGTGTTGCGTACAACACACGCTATCACATTATTCAAAGAGAAGCGTCCCGTAGAAGCATGGGGTGTTACATTTTAAATTTTTGATGTCCCCATTTAGTCAAAATGTTTAAAATATTGTATTTAAAAATGGTTCACTATTAAAAGTTGGTAAAAGTGCAATACTGAAAATGAATTTGTTCTTACATTATGTCTAAGAAATTGATAATATTGATTTTAAAATTATAAGGATTATATAATGTTTAAAATTTAGTTAATATTATTCATTACCTCTTTTGAAAGGCTTGTTTGGTAAGTCATGGTGTGCCTGAACCCGGTGTTGCGTGTAGTTCCTATTATTAAATTATTTTGAAGAAATAACACTCTATGAAATCTTGGGGTGTTACATGGAGAATATTTTCTCAATGGAGTTGATCCAATGTACGGTATTTGAGGGATAATATGATCCATTAAAAGTAGGAGTTCATTGTCTAATGAAGCTCTAGATTATGACTTTTTCTTTCTTAGGGGGGGGGGGTGGTTTAACGTTCCTCTTGACCCATGTTTCCATTCAAAACATGAGCTAACTTAGAGTGTATCGTGAAAAAGATCGTGACTCCATATCCCATAAGATTGAGGATCTCATTTGAATAGTCATCACATTGATCTTCTCATCAGTTTTTATCCCATTTTCTATTACTACAGTCCATTGGCTGGAATAAATTAAAACTTAGGGGTAACACATAAAGGGGAGTACAATTGAAAAAATGGATGACTAATAAATTACATTTATTTCCTTAACATATTTATTTATAGACTTCAATCTATGATATCATTTATATAATTCCAAACATATATTATTAGGTTCATTTTTTACTTCCTTAATAATGTTTAATACTAAGCTGATGATTTTTACAAAGAATTTACATCATGATTATTGTAACCATGATTGTAGCAAGTCCTATTTTTGTGCACCATTTCCCATTTGATTTTTTCTCAATGTAGTGTTTTTGTGTTTTCCCCTAGATACATCTGTTCCAGAGCTACCTCTACCTAATCATATCCATACAGGGATATATTTTCTTGATAAAAAACATACTCATTACTCACCAAAATTTTGGGATGTTTTTTAACTTATTCTTATCCCTATGACTTTATCTAGGTTTTTATAATCCTAATTCAAAAAATTATTAAACATATCCTCTAATACCAACTATAACCACCCTAATTTTTATTTCCTACATACATTTATTTTCTTACATAAAACCTTCACTCTATAAAAAATAGAATATTGATCGGTCTAGTGTCTTTAAGGATTAGGAATATTACATAAAAACATAAAACATGAAATACACATATTTATTTAATACATATTTTACATGACCATAGAAATTCATTCTTACATAACACTACATTGGATAACCTGAGGATATGCATAAGAAAATGGTGAGCTATAAAGCCTAGTAAGGGTGTTAAAATTAATAACATGAAGAATACAGTACATGTTATGAAATAGGCATATTAATCAATCATAAGAGAAACATTAACATAAAAGCATATTATAGAATGATAATTATAACATTGAAATGTGGCAACAACATTAATCTTGATATTGAAATTGAATTATAAGTGTTAAATCCTCATTTAACATGATTTATCATGATACTAATCGTTACCCAACGCATTGGAGCACTATCAGGGAACACCCTTCTTAATCATTTCAATTCATGCATAAGTGTTCCACGTAGATCTTACAACATGCATTCATTAAAGATAATAATTTATTCCATGATAAATTAATGTGGAATTAATACATCAAAATCCATTATCAATAAGTATATTTGTATAAAGTTGAATACCCTTGATTGATAAATGGGCATGGTATTCACTAAACAATGTTTTTTTCATGGAAAATCACATTACAATTTTTGCAGCATAACGACATGACATAAGAAAACATAAAAATGGTTGATGAGAGAGTAATGGGTATCTCATCATATGTACATGAAATGTACAGTAATGGGTTCATATAGATATAGGTCCCAACATATGTAATGGAATTAAAATTCATAATATAAATGAATTGCTTGAATGTAAATGAGAAGAGATAAATTCCTTATAGAATTTTGGCATGGTAACGGGTGAGCATCAAAGGGATTAATGAAAGATAAATATGTATATCATTACTAGAACATAGGGAGTGAAGTATGGGGGAGGTGAAAAAGCATACCCCATCATTTTTAATTTAAAACAAAAGGATATAATAGTTAAAAGAAATTTGGAAAAAAATAGAAGGAAGAAATCACATACAGATTTTTGGCATGGTAATGGGAGTAACTTGGAGGAATTAATGAGGTATAAAGGGGTATATAATTATTAAAACATAAATAGGGAAGTGTAGTGGAGGATTGAAATCATACCCCAACAATGTTAATTAAAAATACAAGGGTATAGCAACATAAAGAGCCTTCTACAAAATGACAGGGGAAGAAATCCCTTATAGAATTTTGGAATACTAATGGGTGTACATGGGAGGAATTAATGGGAGAGAAATAGGTATCTCATAATTAGAACATAAGTAGGGAAGTGTAGGGTAGCTGTGAAATCATACCTGAGAATTTATTATATAAAATAACTGGTATAAAAACAGTATGAAATTAGGGGAAGAATGAGAATAGAATTAATCTGTCACTTGGAAGTATGATCCCAAAGTCTTGGGAGGGGCTAAAGAGAGGGTTCGTTGGAGTTTGGGGTACCTTTGGAGGATTTTAGAGAGAGGAGTTATAGTTATGGATGTTATCAATGTTTTTTGTGTGTAGATAAGTTGGATATTTGGTGGGTCTATACAGTAAATGTGAGGGAACTCTTTATTATTTACGTTTAAGACACTACACTTTAAATTAATCAAAATCACAAAATAACCCATGGTTTTTTTCCAATGGATTATTTCAAATGGGAGTGGAAAATATTAATTTTCAAGGACAATGGCCCAAATTCATAACATATTATGCTTTCTTATGTGGATATGATTCACAATTTCAAGGAAATAATTTTAAATGTTAAAATGTTATATTAGTATTGGAGTGTCCACTAAGGCACCATAAAATTAAACAAACAAATTTTAAATAAAACTAAAGGTAAAACATACATTTTTTGAACATCCATTTATTATTATTTTATTACCTCACTATTAGGTCATTAATATGTCATAAAACACATTATATATTTCATAGATTTTTAATTTTTCCCCCAAAAATTTCACTATCTCAGAAAATTAGGAAAATTTCACTTTTGAATTATTTCAACATCCTGATTCCAAAAAAATATTTATTTTATCTAAACAATTTCTAAATATTTTTATTTTACATTTAAAATGAAAACCGACACTTATTAAAAATTCACAGGTTTTAAAAAAATGGTTTTCAAACCGTAATAATAATTAAAACTGTAATCATAAAAATTATAATATCATTTAAATGTAATAAATTTTTTTAATAATTATTTTTTATTAAAATATTATTTAATACCAAAAATCTATTAATTCCTCCAAAAAAAATTAATTTAATATTAACTTAAAGTAATATTTGTGTTTAAAAAACACTTTATAACGTTACAATAATGAAATGAATTTATATTTTTTATACAAAAAATGAACCATATAATCATAGTGTTAGGGTCTTGTTACCGAAAACCTTATAACACCTTCACATAACCTTATGGTAAAGTGCCCGATTGTGACAGGCTTTTGGGATGGCTCTGAAAACATCACCCAGGTGGTAATATCTATCAACTTCCACTTATCCCATAGGAGGTTCAGGTCAAACTTAATGTGTAAAATCTCAGCTTATTCATGGTCATGAGAGAAGCCTAGTGATGCTACCTCCTTTTGGAGCTCTAAAAATTGGATTTGTATGGAAACATTCTACTGGATAAAGTCACCGATTCCTTTGTTTGAGTAAATTGGATTTGTTAAAGCCATATATTTACACTAATCATGTGATCACTTTAAACCTCTATATTAGTAACAGTAACAATTCAAAAAGGTATTTTAAAATCAAAAAACATAAAACCAAGGACGTTTGTATATTTTATATAGTCATTTTACATAATAAGACTTTTAAATACATCAAGTGGGATCTTTATTAATAAAAGTATGGGTCATTACACCTTGGGGGAATCAAATCATTCACATTTGATACTTATTGAATGATTATTTTCCATAAGAATACAAATATAACATAATGATAAAAGAAATAAATCTCTCAAAATGATAAATAATATAAAACTATATCCATCCCATTAAATATAACACATTGATTCACACCCTAAGAATACAAAAAACAATACTAAGAAAATATCAAATCACAACAACCGTGGATATAATCCTCTCAATCAAAATGAATTCAAAATAACACTCCCCTATAACTGGCTTCCTTCAAAAAAAACCACTGAAGACTGAGAGGCATGTGGAAACACAGGGAAACAATACTAATTATGTCGCATAAAATTTCAACTAAAATAGATCAAATATCCTCACACATGCCACCTCAATATATACTACCCTAGGGCTTGGATCCATTCTATTAATCTTGAGTACCATCTCATACATATCTTCTATTAATATTGAGACATAAAAATTATAGCATTCATCTCAAACTATTTATAAACTCAAGAATATTCTTTTTCGAAACATTTTATAATTAATAAGGCTTATCTCCATAATATTTTCTAAATAAATCACATCTTTCCATGATCTCAGTTGAATATATAAAACAAATCATTAAATCTTCATCTTGAATGCCTATTTAAAATTCTACAAGAAATCATAATCTCTATATTGGAAATGTATAAATTACCAACCAAATTAAGAAAATAATTCCCAATTCTATAAATTTTATCTTCCCCAGGATATATATCATTAGTATAATCCCAAGGAATGACCATAAATATATAGGAAACATTATTTATTACAAACCTCAATAAACTATACCTAATGAATTATATTTTGGTCTCTATAGTTCACCATCAATAATCTTCAAACCACCATAAAAAATCCAATGACATGTGTTACTCATAACGGTTAGGAGTCCTCATTGGCTTAAAAGAAAAATTAATTTATTATACCTATTCTTCATCCCCATGGATATATTATCCACTAAATAACCTTTATAATCACAAGAATAAATACATAAATTCTAATCCATCCTAATATTTATATTTATCCTTCCCTCATGAAATCATATGATGGGATTTTGATGGAATATAATTAGTTGAAAAAAAATATTTTGGCATATATCATAGTAATAAAAATGACATTACAGTGAAAAATATATCATAGAGGGAAAACCGTCCATTGGAAAATAAAATACATAATACCATTCTTCCTTTCCATAATATAAAGTAGGAAAATAAGCAATCTCAACTCTCGAATTATTCCAATCATACCATCATCATTCCCATTTCTAAAAAAAATCCACATATCATAATATCAAATCATATATACTATATGAACTAAAATATAATAATAATTCATTATAGAAATCATTCCTAAATCATTATTAATCAATTAATAAGTTACCCAATCACGAATATTTATGAAAATCATATGATCCAAACATAATCATAGTAGTGACTGTGAAAAGAGTGGAGAATATTAAATCAAAATTGCCCAAATATTTCAAGAGTAAATCATTGAATAATCACATTATTCCTATCTTATCACACATTAACTGTATTAATTTTTTGATAACATCATGAAATTTTTATTTAAAATAAAACAAAACTATAAAATTCTTCCTTACATGCTTCAAATTAATAATATACATAAAATTATTCTCTAATTGTAAACCATGATCTAAAAATATGTTTTATTACATCATTCATAACACAGAATAATTAAAACAAAACATTTAAGATGTCTTATCAAGATTTCATAATAATAAATTACAGTATTTATCAATCTTAATCATTATTTATATAAATGTTTTCCCATGTATACATAATTTCTTCTTAGTTTAATCACAAGTGATTAATTCCTTATAAGAAAAATATAAAATAGGATTTTTTGTAATGTTTCATCAAATGATAAAGGATAAACTGTTGGAATTTATAAATCCAGATTTATTTTTAATTTAATGTAATATTTTACACAACTATTATTTAATTATAATTAACACAAAAAATAATATTTTTTTTATTGAATCATGATATGAAATTTCAGTTATATAAATATTATAATTTTCATTATTTTTCAAAAACATTTAATTCAAAACACTTTAAAATAATTTGTAAATAATTAGTAGGGGCATACATAATGGGGATATTTTTTTAAAAGTTATTCTAATTAAAAAAGAATATTTTTGATATGTTAATAATTAATGAAAATTTTATCTTTAATTATGAATATGATTCCACAAGTTTATAAATAAATATACATAAAATGTTATGATATAACTAAAATGGGAAATATAATAGAATTAAGAATCATATGATATTATATGTTCCCAAGAAATTGTTCCTAAAAATTTCATGAATCATTTCACCTGAAATGCATAAACCATAATTATAAACAGATTATCATTTATGTAGAAATTAGTATAAGTACACATTCTACCAATAATCATGAATCAAAATACTAACTTTGAAATAAAGCTATGATAATGATGAATGTATGCTCTATGAATTTTTATATACCAACATTACTGTATTTTCATCTTAATATTCATAGTGAAATAAAGGACCAAGCATTGGATGAAATATAACCGTATATGTGGTTTTCATAACTCATACACTCAACCAACATCAAATGTATTTTAGAATAAAAAAATCCCCCCACCCATAACAATTAAATAACCAATTGTTTGATACATTATACTCCACCATATATTTTAAAAAGAGCAATGATACACATTTCTCGAGATATTTGTCCACTTAAACCCTGCATAGGGCTATTATAGAAACAAGAATGACCACGAAAACCACCACTAATAGTACGCAGGTTGGATACAAGCATCAAGTGTTTATATTAAATGTATGGGATGAACATTATTATAAATTTCAAATAAAATATAATCATTCAATCAATGAAATTTGTATAAACAAGTGGAAAAGCTAACATTACCAATATATCAACTATTATTGGGTGAAACAAAATTCAATACAACTGTATCTAATGAATAATTGAGATTATAAACATTACTCTCACTATCCAAATAGAATCATCCCTAGTCCACTTTAAAATTTCATAAAAACTAACTCATTAAACACTATAGAGGGATTATCACTTATGAGCAATCAGTATGATAATATTTAAATGAATAAGAAAATCCTTCTGAACCTAAGATGTCAGGATAAACTTGCTTGGAAACCACTATGTAATATGATGTTGTAAACAAGAATAAAGAAAATAAATTATTTATAGTTAATGGTAGTCACATTTTAAACATCTAAACTCTTCACTATAATTGACCATATTACCTTGGAAATACATTATAATAAATACATGAGAACATCCCCCTAAATCATCTCTTTAATTCAAAAAAACCATATCCATCATTTATTATTAGTAATAATATCTATAATATAATGAGGAAGGAAATATTGCTTGAAATATTACCTCTATTCTTACATATAATTTAAAAATCAATTCCAACCCATACATTTAGCATTCTGTTTGAGAATACCCCACTATATAATTAGTAATAGGAGAAAAATCATAATTTTAAATATACATACTCTTATATATCACAGTCATTAAATCACCATCCCATACAAAACATTTAATTATAAATTTTATATCGTATATCTATTTGACATCCAAATAGAGGATTCTAACAGTTAATCATATCAAATATATATCCGTACATATTACAATAATCAAATAATTGATTAATAAACAATTAATTATCGATTAATATGGTCATTAAGGAAATAGAAAACATTTGTACATCAATGGATTATCACAATAAAGGAAATCCCATTACCAATTGGGTAGTTCACTTCATATCCATTTTCTCATAACTTAATTACTCACATAATATAATCTATTATATTTTCATTAAAATATCTCTTAAATATTCATATCACTCAATTATTAACCTAAAAATATATTATATTCGTAATTTGATCATATTACAAGGTGACCAATACATTGATTTCGTTATTCTAATTATTGACTATAATAGAACAATATATGACCTTATTACTATATTTAATAACATAGTAATAATATTTTATAAATTATTAAATTTATTTAAATAATCAAACATAATCTAATACATCGAAAATTATATTTTCCAATATTAAAAGACATTTTAAATTTACATATTCATTTCCAATACTATTCTAAGAAGAGAAAACGATTTCCTTATTCCACTTCTAGGATATTTATGTTAATTTAAGTTCAGAACAAGAAAAATTTGAAAAATATGCCTTACACATAAACCTAAACTAATAATTACAAAGTAATTATGAAACCAACCCTTTAGAACTGAGAAACATAAATCACTAATTGTATTTAAAATACATAAAAAACAACCCTACTCATGTACTTCCTCTAAATCAAATAATTCCCAGTACCAACTCTCACAGAACAGCACACCTACACATAAATCATCTATGGAAAAAAAAACACAAACAATCATCATTTAATGAATAACTTGTATAATCACCATGATAGATAACAATAGAACACCTTTTTTAAAGAAAATATATATTCTTATTAAACTACTGAATGTTTAATGAATACATGCTATTAGAGGAGAATCTTATAAATCACCAACACACATAAGGTAACTAATAGAAAATTCATATCCTATACAAATGGTAATAAAAATTCATATCAAAACTAGAATATGATTAAACAAATTTCATTCATAATATATTCCTAAGACCTTCCCCAATATAGTAACTTATAATGGGATGAGAAATAAGACATCTTTAATGAAATTCTAATTTTATAATCATAGAAAATCATTACGTAGAATATAATTCAATATTTCTTATTGGTCACCTACTGATTAATAATTCAATTTTAAAATATATCCCTATATTATTATCATTGATTTCATATTTACATACTCATTCCCATGCATATATTCCCCAAATATTATATCTCAATCTATCGTTATCAATTCATCCTCATTTTAAACTAGTATTTATAAATCATATATTTCCTAGAATGAATCCATTTCCAACCAAATTTATCACATTTCCATATTTATATAATAACAGATTCCATTTATTAGTTTTGTAAGAACCTGAGATTTTAAAATAAGTATATAATCTTTAAGATCATATACAACAAAAAACACAAAGCATAAACGGCCCAAAAAATATATATTACCATTATAACCTAGCAGTTAAATTCGTGTATATGAATGTTATTTATTACATTGTGAAATATAGATAAATTTTCTAATCAAAATAAATTTTTATAAAAAAATTATATTAACAACTCAACTTTTCAAAAATATATTTTATTCTATAAAAAAATTATTTCCTTCATAAATGATATCTCTTATTTTTAGGATAAAATATTATAATATTTTTATGAAATTGGAAAATATTAATTTATAAAATGAAAATTATTTTTAAATAATCATTCCAAAATTAATTTAGTGTGAAATTTTTGGAGTTTTTTAGATGTTTTATTTTTCAATGACTAATGAAAATTTCTTATTTTCAAATACTAACATTTCATTTCATTATATTAAATAAATTAAAGTTTACATTATATTTTGGATTTTTTATTAAATTTAAATATGAATAATTGCATTTTAAATAACCAATCTAAATTCATTTGAATTGAGAATTTTCAAGATTTTGGTATATGTTTATTTTTAGGCTTAAAAACATAGTTTTATGTATGATGTTTTTAAATGATTAACTTTTGTCTATTTTAATTGATTAATATAAACCATAGTAAAGAATTATATAAATTAATTAAAAATAATTTACATTTATATATATAATTTAATAATTTATAAAATGATGATTTATAAGAATAATTTTAATATAATATAATCAATTACTTGTAATATGAATTTCTTGAAAAATAATTATACGAAATAAATACGGTATTAATTTTAATTTTATTTCTACCACATATATGTTTTGAATTTTTAAAATTTGATTCCTTTTTTTAATCTTCATAATTAAAACAAATTTATATGTTCAATATAATTTTTGGAATATTAAATACTAAATATTTTAGAAAATACTAGTTGTTATGGTGAAGAATGAAAATGGTAATAGTGAGTAACCTTAGATGATAATAGAATAACCTGTTTAAATCAATTAAATATTTGAATGGTAAAGTTTTTAATCTATAATATCACCCCTTTACTCCAATTTTTTTTAAATTCATGAGGTATATAAATTGAGATTGACATCCCATTATAGGATAGTTATATCTATTTACAAAAATGAAATCCTCATCAATCATAAAATGGCATTCCTTACCCAGGCATACGTACACCTCTCATTCCAAATAGATAGGAAAAATCCGGAAAATCACTCCCCTAAAAATACATATCCACATTATAGAGCTTATATTATTCTCAAAATACCAACCTTGGAGTCCTTAATAAGATATCCAAAGGGGGTTCTTTTAAGAGAAGATAATTGTCTTCATCGGGATCCTTCAACTTTACTTTTTCTTTTTCCACCATTAATTAATTATTTACATTTTAAATATAAATTTAACATTATATCCTGTATAATTGGATATTATTGTTTTAATTTAATTATATTAATGCTTCTTATTTTCCTTCAAATAGGAAATCAAACAATTTTTCACGTGTATAGCATCCTAATGTCTACTGAACGAATTTGTTTTTTTTTTCATAATCACCTTTAACTAATTTTTATCATGATGTATTTAATTTAATATATGCTTTTCATGGAAAAAATAGTTATTTAAATTAAATATAATGTATACTTTGTTATGCTACAATCCATTGAAAATGATTACATCGTTTGTGTGTATGGAGGACTACTTCCTCACGAAATGATGTGACTCAATTTTTACAACCACATCACATAGATGGTATATGTAAGTTAATTTAATAAAATAATATTATATTTATGATTTAATTATATTTATTTAATGTTAAAAGAAAACTTACCTTATTTCCATCATAACCATAGAAAAATTAAAATGTTACTCATCTGTACGTATGACTTATCATATCTATGATTGTAACAAAGTTCATTATTCAAAACAATATTTTATGGTTAGTTTTAAAAGTATAATTGATGTTTAAAAACTAGATATATATCATGAATAATATAATGAAAATTATAACATAATGTCACTTTCACCATGGTCGACACATAGAAACTATTTTGATATTATGAACTAAGCATCCTCATAAAATACCAAACATTTACATAACTGGATTAGTAATTAAATAAATCAATTAAAATTAAATAAATTGGTTGAATAAAAATTTATTCTACATTTCATAGATTTTTAGGAAAAAATTATTGAATTATGTAAATTATACAAGAAATAAATGACATACGTTGCATGTCTAGATTGGATGTATGAGATTTCTCACCTCACTATTACTCCCATGAGACATATTGTATATTCACAACTTTTTTGCAGTTTATATGCTTTTATTTTAATTTTATATCATGAATCTATATTTATTCATGGTATTTATTAATTCATTTTTAGGCACTTATTTCATTTAGGATATGATTCAAAAGTTACCAATGTATGAAGGGTTTATCATTATTCAGGTTTGATTGGGTTTATGTATCCCTGGGAGGAATTGATAGATATTTCAGTATTAAACAAATAATTTTTTTTACACTCCAGTTATTAATAATTTTTTATATGATATCTATATTTTTTAATCTATAGTAATTAAACATATTGAGAAGGTGATTTTAAGGAATGGAGGATTCATTTACCTTGACAATTGAAAATGATCTTTCTTCCATATAAAAATTTTCTAAGAAAATATTCATTGATGTTTCTAAGATTTTTTAAAAGAAAATTATAAAATAAATATATAAACCTGATTGTGTTTTTAAAAGTTTTTTTAAATGATTCTTTTTCATTTTACTAATGAAGTACTTTTTAACAATTTTATTGTGACGTGAAAGAAATTTCATTAAATTATACATGTATATAAATTCCCATAGTTGTGACCATTATTTTATTTCAATATTTCCCTATAATATTCCATTTTTTTATATAAATGTATTTTCAAAATATGTAATGATTTTTTTATTTTTTATAGCTGATTTTAATGGGGGATAGGTTATTTATCTCAAGAATGTTTTTAATAATTCCATAGTATTTCAATCCACCAATTACTACATCCATTCATGTTATGGATTTCTTATAAATTATTTAAATATATCTATTAATTATATAAATGTATTATTATACCTTGGATGGTGTAATTCATTCTTAATGAAAATTTCATAAATTCTTCTTTTACGAAGTCTATTTTTATTTGGAAGAGGGAATGATTATACAACCCATTTTTATAAATAATTTTTATGTTAATGACATATGATTGATTTCCATATATTAGATAAAATATAAATGCAGATAATATAAATAGGATCAGTGTGAAAAAATTATATATCAATCTAATGAATTGGGTAATAAAATATTTTCATAACATGTCATGTCTGGAATTAGGGAGTGAACATAATCTATTATGCGGATTTTTACCATGTGATGTGGTCTTAACAGTTAGCCTTCACATTTTTTTATGTTGTAGATTATATTTTCTCAACATTTTATTTGATTCTATGATCTTATTTTATCATTTTAATTATTTTATTATCCCATTTGATTACACTTAGGCATTCTATTTTGTCATATCAGGTGATACTTTTGACTTAAAAATTATGTTTCTTTATCATGTTCATTCCCTTACTAGGTACTTTAGCTCTCCCATTTTTTCTATCAATTTATCATCACACCCAATAGATTTTATAGTCGTTTATGGATTGGAGAGATCATTATGTAAAATAAAGTTATATGTTTTGTTACATTAGTCTCACATTGATATGTTACAAACCTATTCATTTAAGGACATCATGACTCATAATATTTGGGTTGTAATTAGTAGATTTGTTTCATAAAAATAAGATAACAATATGTTTAAAATTATTGCATCTCTATATATGATATCAGATAAAAATTTTATTTATTTATTAGAATATAATATGAGTAATGTTTAGTGGGAAACCTATGGATAAATCTACGGATAAGTCATAATTTATCAAAATATATTATAATTATGGTGAAGGATAGAGTGAGTGTATTTTGTGAAATTAAATATCAATGTAGATACTACAAGTGGATGTGGAGATAGAATAATTTTACTTAGGGGTAATAAATATGAAATTAGTGCTTTGAGCTGGGCTCTGTTGTCACAAGGTTAATGATAATGTACATTTTAGCAGACATGGTTTCACTCTCCCTAGGTATATGTTTTTGGAATTCAAAAAATCATTGAAAAACATCGAAAAGGATTGTACAAATTGTTAAGTTATGTAACATAATAATAAATGATACCATATATAACCAATATTGAAATCTAGAGACTCTGATGTTTTTCTATATAGATATTATTTATAATTTTTTCTTCCAAGGATTATAAGATTCCCAATTTTTTGTATTATTTAAGTCTCATCATGATTTTTTTTTAAATTTTGATAATGATGGGAAATCAGAGAAAGCATGACAATAACCAATGTGATAGGTAATGTAATAATAACCCTAATGAGATGCTTATCCAAATTGGATTATAAATAATACATCTTGTGATTATTCCGAATTATCTATCTTGGATTGCGACAAATATATGAAACATATTTGAATTTAAAAACTAGTCCTACAATATAAAAATTGTGTCACATTCATGTTCAAGAGTTATATATAGTTATAATAGATGATTAAATTTCGAAAATATTGAAAATTCCGGAATAAAACCATGGGGTATTCCTTATAGTAACTAGAAGATTAACTTTGTGATAAAAATATGGATCAAATCATCTAACAGTTCAAGAAAAATGAATATTATTTTAAAGGATATAAAGGGAAATAAATTTCAAACTACATCATGACTAGTTGTTAAATGTTATTGATATAGGTAAATTAATCATTATCAAAGAAAATTCAAAATCTAAAGATTAATTTATAAGGTCCAATGGTGTAACATTAATTGAAGTGGAATTATTGATTTTTTTCATTTTTGGAACATGAGAATCATGTTATTGATGTATTGTTTATCAATTTTTTTATTTTTATAAGAATCATGAATCTTATAAGGACTGATCTTTAATAGATTTTTTCAAAAAAAATCATGAATATTTTGAATGGTACTAATGTATTATATGGATAAATTAATGGTAATGTGATATTTTATTTATAAAATCATCATATATTATAATATAATCGGGGGTATTTTCTTATCATCATGGTAATTATAATTAATTAAGATTATTTTATTTTTTGTCGACAAATTATGTATATGACATTAGTGGTTCAAAAATACATGATGTTTAACATTATTATGAGTATTTAACAATATTTTTGTGAATTTTATTCAAATTTTATTAATATAGTTATTGAAAAATTATAACCCACATGCTAGGTGATAAGTAATCATATCAGGAAATGTCATCAGTCATGAACATACAACCAAATTGTTAATAGGAAATAGTCCCTAAAACATCCCTACATGGTTTCTTGGCTATTATGAACTTGTTTATCTTATATGATTTGACATATAAATATTAATATGATTTTAAGAAACACATTTTAGGATATAAACATTCTGATTTTTTTTGTACATTGAGTTTATTAATGATGTTTTGGGAAATTGTTCATTATGTACAGGTATATGTAACCCTTACATCTGACATGTGAATTAACATGAAATATTATTGGAGAAGAACATAATTATGTCCCTGAATTTTTATATTTTTTGGGATATTTATTAATTTATTCACTTTGGATATTAATATTATGGTATATTAATTTTGGAAATTATGATGCCTTCTGTAAACTATTTCTGGTTTTAGTTAATGTCTAAGTTGAAAAAGAATATCATGAAATCATTTGTGGAATCATATGATCCTTTTAAATGTAATTTTAGTGTTTCTGACATAAAAAATCATCTTGAATGCTCATTGTTTAGAATAACATATGGGATTATAGTGAAAATGATTAAAGAACAAAATCATACTTATTATGTAGGTATATTTTCTAATGTTCTTAATCTAGACGAAAAATTATTCCTCCATTTTGGAAAAGGATCTTAAAATAAAAAAAATCATTTATTATAACATAATGGACTATACTCTTCCAAAAAATGATTAATGTTATGTACTAATTGGATATTCTTTTCCAGTCCACATTTTTAATTCTTGGAAACTTTCTCTTTATTTAGAAACCATGTTAAATGTTATTTAACAAGGATTTTTTATATCCATTTCCCACTGTTTAAGATAATGTTTTGTTAAACCATTCTAAAATGTGGGTTTTCTATAAAAGAATATATAAATTTCAAACCCTATATTACAAAGAAGAAGTTCTAATTTTCAGGATGAAATTAATTTGAGGGGTTATAATTTTACATGTCAATTTTTTAAAAGATGAACATATTGTTTAATAGAATATACTACACACAAAATCATGCACAAACAACCTCTGAAATAAATATTTTTTATAACATATTTGTTAATTTTTTTGGAGAGAATAGTATTAAATTATTTTTGAAATATATATGATAGTCTTGAAAATTATATATTTAATGATAAATTCTAATTAAATAAGAACTCCACTATTAAAAATAATATCTTATTAAAAAAAACAGTTTTCCCAAAACATGTTTTTTATTTCATTTTCTGAGATAATATTATAACTAATATATATAACATATAGAAATGTTATTTTATAAAATTATAATAATTTTTAATGTCCTAATAACAAAATTAAGAGAGGTTGATATTTTGATATTTTTCTATAATGATTTATTTTTTATTAAATAATGAAAATTGTAGATTTTTAAATACTGAAATATATTTACATTATGTAATTTTATTTAAATGTAATTTTTTTATAATTGTTATTAATGTTTTATATGAATGGATTTTTTTAATTACATTATTACATAAATTTCAGACATCAATTTTCATGATTTTGGAATAGGTTTTATTTTATTCTTAGAAGCATTGTTTTCTGCATTTTGTTTTTAAAAGGAAAAAGTTTATACTTTTTAATAAATTAATAAAACCCAAAATAAATAATTATTTAGATTAAATTAATTTATTATGCATCTATTTATACTAATTTATCTTCATATAATTTTTATTTATAATACTAATGTTAATATAAAATAATTTATTTCTTGAAAAATCAATTTCATGAAAAAAGTGGTTTTATACATTTTATAGGTTTAATAATTATAATTAATCTTTGGAAATAATTTCAGCTTAATTTTTGTAATAATTTATTTCAAAAATGAAAAAAATATATGTTACCTTAGTTAAAAACTAAAATGGTAAATGTAGGTAACCTTATAGGTAAATAAAATAAAATTTATGAAAAAAATTATTTTTTAATTTTGGAGGTTTGGATATACCATATCAACATTCCAAATCATTTTTTATAAAAAAAAATTATGCACATGGTTTGAGAGAGACTTTGTCTTATTTAAATATTTTGGGTATTTACAAAATGGAACTCCCCAATTATAAATGAACACCACCTCCCCTCACATATTCACATCACTCAAGACATTTAGATCACAAAAACCAAATTAAATATATCCTCATCATCCTCATTAAATTATATATTTTTTTACTTCCCAAAATACTGACCATAAGGTCCATAATAAAATATTTAATGGTGTTTCATTTAAAATAAGATAATTACTCCATCGAGAACCTTCATTATACTTATTATTTTTCCTCCATAAATTATCTATTAAAAATTAAAATATATGTACTTCATTATATCCTATATAAATAGATGTTATCATTTTTAAATCATTATATTTATCCACATTCTCTTCCATTAAATGGGAAACAACACCATCATTCATGTGTATAGAGGACTACCAACACACAAATTGATATAATTTTCTTTTTCATCACCTCTCATATATTGTCATAATGATGAATTTAATTGTTATATATTATATTCATGAAATATTAATAATTCATGAATTTTATTAAATAAAATACCTTCATACATTATATTCTATTGATAATTGATAACCTCATTTGGGTGTACGACAGACTACCACCTCACGGAGCAATGTGATTTTTTTATTACTGCATCTCATGGAATGGATATATAAGTGTATTTATTGAAATGATATAATATTTATGATATAATTATAATTTTTGAAATATATAACAACACTTTTCGTCATTCTTTCATTATCATTGAATAATGGAAATGTTTCCCATGTGTCTGTACAACCTACAACCTCCATAATTGTAATGCAGTTTTTTTTAACAATATTTGATAGTGGGTTTAAAATTTTTAATTTCTTTATAAAATTGGTAAAAATTTAATAATTATTATTATTTATGTGATGTAACAATTACCCCTTTTACCATGGTCAATGGACTAATATCATTTTGAAATTAATAACCAAGATTCTTAAAAACAACGGACCTGCACAAAACTGAATAAAACATTTAACATGTCATTAAAATAAATGAAGTAAATAATGAAATTATAATTTATTATTCTAGGAAATGTTGTAAAGAAAAAAATTAATTTATATATGTTCATAATATATCAGATAAATGACAAACATTATAATTCTAGACTCGAGGTAAGGGATTTATTGTCCCACATTTACTTCTATGAGACATATTCCATATTCACCACTAATTTCTTTTGTATAGTGTAAATAATTCATCTTTTAATGTTATATCATTAATATATATTTATTTATTGTGTTATCATTTCATTTTTAGTTACTTATTTTATGGGGGTTATGAATGAAATGTTAACAAATTGGAATGGGATTATTAATATTTGATATTTATTATGATTAATTATCCCCTTAGGGAGTTTTTTGATATTTATATATTAAATCTTATATATGGTCTTATCATTTTGATATTTTGAATTTTTCATGTAATAGTTCCATTTTTGTTTATTTTTTATTTCAAATAACTGATAATGTTGTTTTAATAAAAGATTTCATTAATTGTCTCCTTGGTTGAATGTATATTTTATTCCATATAAATGTTCATAAAAATGATTTTTGGAATGTTTTTAACACTAAAGAAGTTATTAATTAGAAACATTTCCCAATATTACATTTTGAAAAAACTGTTTGAATGGAATCTTTTTGAAAATTTTAAAATGTTCAACTATTTAACCATTTTACATCAATATGAGAGTAATGATATTTTAAATTATACGGAATGTGTGAATTTACTCAAAATCATGACAAATTTTTAAATATTAATTAATGTTTTACCAAATTTATTTTCAAATTAAAATATCTTATCAATATTAATTTAAATATAATTTTTGAAATGTTATTTTCACATAAGAATATTTATTGTATTCAGGAATGATTTTAATATATACATAGTATTTCAATTCATCAATAATAAAAAACATTGATATTTGGGAATGATTCTATAGTGTAAATATATAATTCACTTAAAAAATACCTTGCATATTCTATGTTTATTTAAAGGTGAAATACAATCATTAGGATCATTTTTCAAATGAGTCCTCTAATAAATCTCGTGTTATTAATATATGATGCAAGATTATAAAAACCATTTATTCCAGAGGGTAATTGTTTTGTTTATTCCTTATGATTTATTTCCTTATATATCACACATATTAATGTACATTTTATAAATTTTATGTATATACCTATAGTTATATATCCATATAATTTTTTAGGTAATGTTGGAGTCTCATAATAAATCATATATAGGATTAGAGAGTAAACCTATGTATGATCTGGAACTTATTTGGAGATATCTCAATCTTTTTTAGGTAATATTTCTCATTGATTTTATTAGATTTTTTTTTGGTTTTATCGTCAGTGTTGTTGGGTGAAAATTGGATGTTTTAGTGGGGTTTTGGGCGCTGCACGGTTGGCGCATGGTTTACCCAAACCATGCACCGTTCCTCAGAAAATAGTGAAACCCCAGGCATAGAGAAATTGCATCATTAGTTCACCATTTTAAATAGTATGTTACCTATTAGTTGTTACCATGTATCCCCCTAGGATGATGTTCACAGTAAATAACATGGTTAGGGTAAACTGTGCACCCCATGATTAAAACCATGCATTCATGGTTTTAATCACGTTAAAATTATTCAAAAAATTCATGAACTTCTTCATATATCAATTAACCTACTTCCTTGACCCAAAATATTTTTCACTAATTTTTTGATGTTTCTAATTGAATTGTTATGGGTTATATTATTTTTTATTGAAGAATCGATGATTGAGTTGAATATTTTCACTTCTAACTGTATGATATTTTCATCCCATATAGTTTCCTCTCCATATACAATCCTTCTCTCATACTTTAAAGAAATTTTTACCAGTGGTAGTGATGGATCATGATATAGTTTTTTTTATATTGATACTTTTAATATAGGATCTAGGTTATAGAACTATATCTAATTCTTCTTCGTGATCCTGATTATCCCTCTTCAAATTGGGGATTCCATTGGTGAGTGTTGTTCACCATCCTTGAGGTTGGTTGTTTAAATTAAATTCCATTAGTATTGATACCAATTGTGTGTATTCATTCTTATATTTTAGTTGGATTATCTAGAAATTAAATCTTTAATTGAATAAATTAATTTATTATTTAATTTATGGAAACATGGAATTGTATTAATTTTTTAGTTAATTAATTAATTGAATTTTGTGATTAGTTAATTGGGGGAAATGGATTGTTTAACAAGTGAATTAATTAATTGAATGTGGGATAGTGGAACTGGAGAGAAATTGGATTTGTATGATTGGACAATTAGCGTGTTTATTAGTTAATTGATAACAGGGATTGAGGGATGTTTGGATAACATTAATGAGTTAATGATTAATATGATCAAATGTTGATAAATGGTTTAATTTTGAATAGTTCATACTATTCCAAGTGATTAATGTATTAAAAAATTATTTTTTTAGGTTTTAAATCATCGATCATGATGTGAAATGTGATATGATGGTAAATTTTGATTAAACAGGACTGATGTAATATATCTTATATTTGTGAGATTAGTTGATATACGAGTGTGCGACACAGACTGAGGGTCTAAATACTCATATGTGATGAATGAATTTAGTATAGGTATTGAGGCTCTAAATATCAATATGTGATAAATTAGTTTGGGGTAGGGACTGGGGCTCCAAATACATATATGAGATAGCGAGTTTGGTACATGGAATAAGTCTCCAAATACCCATATATGATAGTTAGCGTGGGATAGTTACCAATGCTCCAAATACTCCTAAGAGTTGGAATGTGTTGGATATGGAATGAGGATCCAAATAATAGTGTTAAATTGGGGTCTGGGATTTGGAAAGAGGATCCAAATACCCATGGTGTGCTAGACATGATGTAATATTCCCAAGAACATGGAATTAGATTATCGTTTAAATTGGATATGAAATAACATGAATTGAAATGATAAATGATAACTATTGTTTTTCCATATGGATTAGACTCTTACATGGGAGGACGTGGGTATTAATATTTTGGGTCTCCTTGTGAACATGGTGGGTTTTTGTTCTTAATTAATGTATAGTGAAATGTGATAGCAATTTAGTTTATGTATTTTACATTATGCATAATACAAAATCATAAAACTTTATTGATTGGATTTTGTTTTTTGCATCATTGGTTGTGGCCTAATAGGTTGTATTGACAACGTACTTGGGATTCCTTATCAGTACCTCATTATACCTCACATATTCATTACAGTATAATGGAGAGAGTCATATATTAGATGGATGAGTTCGTATGGATCATATATAAAGAAAACTGACCTCATTTGGGACCCTCTTGTGAGTTTTAAAGTCTTTATTTATTTTTATTTTCTGCATATTCATAGTTGATAAGTACTTGATATGATATATCTACAATTTTGGTTTGGATATTGTTTTCATGTTTTAGTCATAATGTGATATTTATATTATTATCAATATTTTTATATATTTTGGTTGTTGTTTATTTATTTCACCTATTTTACAACTTTTAAAAAGAGGTTATAATCTCCCCATGATCAATACTATACCTTTGATACTTGTTAGATTCCTCTAGAATATGGGTTTGTGTGCTTGATGTCATGTGGTCAACCATCTTGGGGAACCGATTTGTGGATCATGGGTGAATACATTAGAATATAATTCATAATGGGAATCTGTCCACTGTGTGATGTGGTCGCAGTGGATAACCATAACATTAGTTTATGTAATTTTTTTGTTCATTCCACATTTCCTATTACTCCATGATCTTATGATACCATATTAATTATTTTATTTTCCCATATAATACTATTGATCCTTCCATTTTATTATATTATATTACACTTTTGACTCACAAGTTAGTCTTTATTTATCATGTTTATTCCCTAACAGAGTATTTTAGCACACCCCATTTTTCAATATATTTCCCAAGTTATCCTATATTTTTTGGGTCTCCTAATGATTTAGGAGGTAATTATTAAATAACAGTAGTCTCAATTTGATGTATTATGATCCCAATCTTCTAAGAAAACAATGCATCACAATCTTTTGGTTGTAATTAATGGACTTTTTATGTTAATAATTAAGTAATAATATGTCTAAAATACCTAGGTTTCTATTTTTTTACATATATTTCATAACAGATATATATAAAAACATCAAATTATAATATTAGTGGGTAAATTTAACTTGTAATGAGATGGTATATAACAAGGAACAATTACTCTCATACAATTATAGAATGATGAAGAACGTGGTATCCCCTTCCCCTGGACTAAATGAACAACACATATCATTAGAGAAGTAAGTATTTAATGGAATAAAGGATGGAAATAAATAAAAATTCTCCAATAATAAATGATGGAAAATGGAATATTTTAGATATAAATTAACTAATTTAATTAAAACCCTCTCCCAAACCATATCATCTCAACTAAGCTAAACTAAAAGGTATAAACATACTATATTAGAAAGAAAATTATTGTGTGGGAATGTTTTATATGGTTGATGTGGTTCTAGATTTTAACTTATATTTTTCATCAAGTGTGTTTCAATATAATAGAATGACATAATATCCAAGCATCCATGTAATGGGGATATCAATCATATATGATTTTTGAAATTCCTATCATTTGATTTAAGGGGATGATAAAAAAGGGTTAATAGTTCAATAATGTAAAAAAAATTCCACTACCTATCAATGAACAATTTATTTTAGTGGATATATGGTACATCATAAATATTTTATCGGAATTCATATCCAAAATACATAGGAGATGTTTTAAATGAATTGATCTAACAAAGGATAAAACCAATGATTATAAAACTCCGCATCAAATAATCTATAGTTTAGGGCTTATATTGTTTGATGTTTATTTAGGGGTAATATTCTCATCCTGTTTAAAATAATATGATGGAGAGTAGAAGAAGCTTTATTATAAATATATATCTTTTGTATGAGCTCATCATCCCCCTACCCACTTTATTACAAATGTATGGAATATCTATGATGATAATATACTATAATTCATAGTGTTAAACATTTTTTTGTATAGAACCTTACAAATATGGAATAAAGTAATTATATTACAAAAAAATCCCCAATCATACCTATTCAAGAAACCACTATAGTGTATTATTACCTAACAAGATTTTGGTGTCATCGACTACACCTACTATAAGTAGTATACCATGGCATGGATTGTTCCCCCATCCATTTCTATGCCACCATTTCATTCTAGATCCTCCATCCCTATTTCCATGACACCAACACATCCCATTATCTCTTTGAAGCAACACTACTCAACAATATCCATGTATGTTTTAGCCTTCCAAATTCTCATATTGATACTATTCAAGTACTACACCCACAAAATGAATAATCCCAAGACATAGTGACGTTTTCACTAAATGAAAGGGCATGTAGAGACATATATAATAGATATACATGTTTTTATAGGATATGAAAATGGATAAGAAATTTTGAATTTTTTGAATGTGTTCATGAGGAGTAAAATTGGGAATTTATCCTTGATGATGATTGAAAATATTTTTTTTGACCACACTTTTGGTCCCAAAAGATGTATGTTTCCCATGGACATGTGATTTTTGGAATTATGTGTCATTCATGTTTTGGTGGAATAATTAATATTTACATAATTTAAAATATAATTATTCATCAGAGATGGGTGGTGATATCATACGAATGAACGATAATATTGAGATTATTACTCCTTGATTGATTCCATAAATACTGTTTTTCCTTTGTGAGATATAATCTTGCATCAGGTTCTAGGACTCAAAATTACAAATAAATGGTAATTTCATTCATTTTTATATTTATTTATTAAATAGATTAAAACATCTCACCCCCCATTTTGGGAATCCCATAAATGGAAGGAAAGGGGGGATGGCCTTCTCCCTATGCACAATACTCAAATGAAGAGGATAAAGAGAAGTAGATGTCAACAGACATTATCCATGGTGTTTATTTGAATCATATAAATTTGAAGTGGACATTAGGATAATATTTAATATGAAGCTTCGGTGTTTACACCATAAGGATTTATAATTTATATTTTTATGCCCTTATACCATTAGATTAGTTTTTTTAAAATTTTCATGCACTATTATTATTATTAAATACCCCAAGGGGTCTATCATTTACCTAATCATAGAAAAATAAAGGGTTAGAGAGTTTTTCAATAGTTTTTTATTATCAAAACATGACTACATGTTACATGATTTTAACAAAAAATGCCTTGTCTTCTTTATATTTTAGAAATCATAAATAAATATGACTTTATAATGTGTACTTATGAGGACACATTATGTAGTGGAACTCTATGTTTCTCCATGTATATCAACTTATGACCGTGTAGGGGGGACATCGTTTTGTAGGTTTCATGGACAGACCCCATATTGCATAAATTCATGAATAAAGACACAAGCAGGCAAATAATCATGGATAGGCCATGTTTGGTCTACTAGTAGGGACATTCATGCAGGGAACACACTCTATACCCGACATGCACACTGTGTACATGGGTATTACATGCCATATAAAAATGTAGAAAATTCCTATGTAGAGAAATAGGGGGACATGTCATTTACTCAGGAATACAAGTTGTGTGCTACTAATTTGTTACACTTTTGGTGTTTTGGTTACGTTGTACCTCGGTGGAAGAATTTGACTTGTGGGTAGTGTATTATGAGGTTTTTCCAAATATATCAATATCGTGGGATCCTATCATTATACATAGGTTTTCAAACTATTTTTTTTGTAAAAGTATTGTCCGGTATGAATATTTTACTGAGGATTGGATATATAATCCTCTAGTTGGTTGGGTTGGGAGCAATGAGGCCTAAAAGAGGGTTCAAATCTCGGAGATTGATCGGGTTTAAGTGAGACACAGTGATCTATTAGAAGTTATTTGGAAGTATCGTGAATAGTGGGATAAATTAATAACATTAGGGATATCATGGTTTGTACATGTGAATTTTTCATATTTCTTGAGATTATATCAGTTGAGGCTTAGATCCTAGGTTTGTGGATCAGAGTGGTAGGTGCCTTCAGGATTGGTTTACATAATTGGATGGAGGCTATATATGGGTGTAATTATTGTGGTGAGATAATTCTGATTTTCTCTTGTGGATATTTTTGTGTGTGTGTTTCATATTAAGTTAGTATTGTCTTCTTATTCAGCTATTGATAATGTCTTCTTGGCATTGTCTTGCTTTTGGATTTCCCAGTTGGAACATTATTGCTGGAGTATTAGTTGGAGGCCTCTGAGGGTCTCTTGAGGATATTTCTTAGGATGGTCTTAGACCATGTCTTTTTATCATACATAGGAATCCATAAAAGGGTGTATTATTATTATTGTGGCATTTACAATACATTAGGAACATTTGATGGCATGAATGTTCCACCATCCCTTTATGTTTTTTATTGATAGTGGATGTTGAGATTTGGATTACGTATATGGAATGATTTGATATGGTTGTGCTACCACATTTTGGAGATTTTTTACTAGTAATGTATTGAATGGATGAGAGAGAAGAACTAACAATCCACATATATGGGTTTAGGTATCTGAAATTGAGAATGTTGGACAGAATGCTTCATATCAGTGTTAATATTTCATTCTAGTTTGAGTGCTGGAACAAGTTTATGGGAATTACATTTGATTTTGTTATGTATAGTGGGAGTGATGACACATGTATATTGTTAGATCATGGACTGATGTTCTTGGTTGTGATAGTATACTATATAGATTAGGTTTCTGACAAAGTCTCTATACATAGATAGTATAATTTTTTTATATACTATATTTATGCTCTATAAAATGAAGGTTTACCAACATTGATGGATGGTAGAATAATGACACGTATCTAGAGTTTATGTGCATGATTGATGATCCAGAAATAGTAGATTTAATCTATGGTTTATGGAATAGACTGATTCTCTAGGAATGATTGAATCTATGTATAGTTTTGGTGTCCAATTGTTTCTCCAAACTTGATTTATTTGATATTTGATATAGGTTCCAAACTAATTCTCCAGGCATGACAGATTGTATGTATGGATTAGGATTCATAATGATTATCCATTCATGATTGATTTGATATATGTATCAGTGTAAAACTAATACTCTAAAGACTATCATTTATGAAGCATGAGATAGAAGTCATACTAATGATCTAGGATTAGTTGTATTTTTTGTGGTACATGGTCTAAATGTGTCCAGGTACTATGTATGGTTTAATAGTTTTTTTAATGAGGGCATAGTAGAGGATAGATTAGATTAGTATCTCATATGACAGAAATGTCATAGGATGGGTCCCCAAAAATTCCAATTTTTGTTATAGTAACCATCAATATGGGGTTATGTGTTATTTGGGGATAAACAATCACAAACAATGATGCATAGACACACTAGTATTGGACAATCAATGTATGGTCGATCGGGGTAATAGAACCAAGGGTCCCTGGTGGTTTATTTTTAATTATATTCATTTGTGTTTCATCTAGGATGAGCATATTACATGGGAATAAAATTATGGAAGTAGTTTATAGCTTCACCATTATTTTTGTCTTACTAATAATTATTCATCTCCACCAATACAAGCTCTATTGGGAATATACAGATATTATCTCTACGTTGATATTTGAGCTTGCGTGCACAATAGGTCAAACTGAGTCCTGGGATTTCATGGTTGATCGGGATACTCGGGTGGAGTAGACTTGTTTGAGTGGAGTATCTTGATAGGATAATTGAGACTGGGTATATGATATGACTCAGAGTATCCAGTAGGACCTATTGTATTCATTTTCTAGTTTTTTATCTTTTCATATGTGATCGACCAATTGGGACACCAATTTTGTATATATGGCATAAATATTTAGTAATTTATTGTATTTCTTCTTTACAACAAATATTAATTTTAGTTTATTTATTCTTCAACATTCTATGATATGAATGATGTCGGTTATTTACTTATGGTTATGCAATATGATATGGGGTGGAGTCTGCTTGCACTTCCACTATGGACCAATGCTATTTGTTGATAGCCTATGGCATATGAAGAGGAACACATGAATTTATATGGAAATCCAGATCACGGTACTGGTTTAGTGGAATTTGGTCTAGGACAATACAAAGTGGTATCTAAGATTCTAGTTTCATATTATATTACTATTTATGTTTTTTGTAGACTCAGGATATATTAATAAGTCATATCTTGATATGGATACTAGGCTGGTGTATCACAAACACCTATTCTGGTATGATGTCTATGTTACTAGGGGTTGGTATTAATCTTATTGATTTGTGATATTATAGTTTTATATGATTTTCACATCACGTAATTCAAATGTTTTTCGTATTTGAAAATTTATGATGAATTTCATACTCTTGGCCAATTGGAATGAGGATTGGGATTTGTTTTTGACATTTGGATTATAGAGGAAAGAGATGTATCATGAATAGTGGTATGAATATAGTATACATATTTTATAGATTTGTATGTTTATGATTTAATTAATTCCTTATAATAGATGTTTTGTTGGATCTATGGTGACATAATCGATGATGAGGACACTGGTGTGCCCCTCATTTGAGATTAGTGCAGTGACCTTAGGGGGTTAATATAGTATATGATTAGGATTATAGTAACACTTGTCGATAATTTTATATCAAGATCGGTTACATGTCGTGGTCATCAAAGGAGAGGTATTTTGAGATGATTCACTAAGATGATGGAATCCATAGTTGTGGGTAGTTTCTTAGTACATGACATCTTCATATTACAAGATCCTAGAGGTGGGTGTTTTGTTTTTCTCATTTCATGTGATGATGATACAAGATCATGTTTGATGACCCATTTTTTATTGAATTCCCTAATTTTATGTAGACTTAGGTCTTTAGAACTAGTTACTTGACATTCAATTTCATTGGCAGTGCTAGGTAGGTGATCCTATTATCCATTTTCATGGAAATCTAAATAATGGAGTTAGAGTCATTTGAATTTAGTGGGTGAAATTTTAGAGAGTTCAGCTGAGTTACAATTGGATTTGGTACTTGATAAATGAATGGATTATTTGGAATTTTGGAAATAGTATATGAAGGGTGTGGCTGGGTTTGAGGTTTAGGCTCGATGAATGACTTTTTTGGGAGGAACCACTCATGTGCCCATATTTTATCCTTGTGGTTTGTTTTTTGAAACAAATCTTCATTCAGTTGTTTGGTCAATGAAATGGATATGAAAGTAGGTTGTAATTGGTTTCTATTTGGTGGATCAGGAGCATATGAAGTGCTCAAGTTATGTGGATTCATCTTGTGATTATAGTTATTAGGTGAGGTGACATAATATATTCAAAGTAGGTTTCTTTTGTCGGGTTACATAAGGTATTATAATAGGTATGTGATATAGGAATCATGAATATTTGAGTATTTGTGATGTATTGTATCATTTGTCTTGTGAATTAGATTTTGCGAGAGTATGCATTCTAGGTTCTGAAGTTGGGCAAGAAAACATGAGTGGGTTGGGAATCATTCTGGGGGTCATAGATCTTTGATTTTCAGTAATAGATAATGTTTTAATTTTTTCATTGATAAATTCATTGTATAGTATTATTTTTGAGATAATAATTCCCAAACTATTGAATGTATCATGATTTTTCTAAGAGACTATAGGCTTTATGACAAGATATAGACATGTTTTCTATGGTTAATGTGTGGCCTTCATAGAGGTTACACTCATTTAGCGGTGTATATAAAGTCATATTATAGGGAATTCAACTTTATCTGTCTATGAGTAAGTTCTATATTAATGATCAAATATTAACTAATACCATGGGTGTACTTCTATGATACATGGAACATTAAATTGAATATTTTTCATTTATTCTCTCTAGTGGAGGAAATATATGACCAATTCTAGTTACTAGGTTTTGTTCAGATTGGGGCATGAG
The DNA here is from genome assembly GCA_963277665.1 of Viscum album. NCBI lineage: Eukaryota > Viridiplantae > Streptophyta > Magnoliopsida > Santalales > Viscaceae > Viscum > Viscum album. The sequence goes on along the minus strand of OY728140.1, from coordinate 2,098,905,982 downwards.
TTAGGTAGAAGTTTTTTGGTTGTGAGTCAGTAGTAATGATACTCTCATTGTGGGAAGTACTAGACTGATCATGGTTATTTGAACCTTGTGTGGGTACAAACAAGGATGTAGTGAATACCACACTGATCATGTTAGTGGATAACTAGGGATGTGGTTTTAAATGAGACATTGATGATGGGAAGCATCGTGGATCAAACTCCATAGATGTGGGATGGTTTCTATGGTGGGGAGTAAAATGAGATTGAAGACAATTTCTCAATTACACTATGACTTATCAATATTGTCATGTTCATTTTGTCATTATCCATGAGATTATTTAATGGTATAAATCTATGGATTAGACATTGATGGCTTGCATGACCTATAATAGGAGTTGTGTATAGAAAGATGGTTGTCATATCCATGTAGAATGTATTGAGTAGAGATTGGGTTGATGACCATGGTGGGTAAGGATTTGTTTTTAAAAACCCATTTTTTCTTCTAAGGGCGGAGAAGGTTTATGGTGGGGAAGTCATAGAGACACAGTATTTTTTTGGTTTTGAAATTTGAGTACAAATTTTTATTTTTTGTTTCAGGTTATCATGAATGTTAAAATAGTTATTTTACCTTATTTGATGATCATGTGTAAATTTTTTGAAATTTATGTTGATTAATAAATAGGGATTTTACACTAGGTTACAATTTTTTTGGAATTTGGTGTATTTGAATTTTTTCAATAATAATTAATATTTACTTTAATAAATAATAAATTATTCATGTGTGTTTAGGTGGTGATAAAATCTTTATGGAGTGTCATATTTTGATTCTGACTCCATGGTTGAGTCCAGAATGGAGGGTTTTTACTAAATGAGGTATTAATCTGCTTTGGGTTTTAGAACTCGGGATGGCTGTTAAATGGGAATTTATTTAGTTAACAATTTAATTTAACAGATTTAAGTAAAACACCCTACACCCCCACCACATTTGTGGCCTCGAATGCGTTGAAGAAAACTAGAGATGAGATTCTCCTTTTGTGAGATGATTGGACCAAGAGGACAAGGGGGATGAGATTCCCTCATACTCTATCCATAACATAGACAAGGACAAGATCAATGTGTAGTGGCTTCCAGGAGAAGATTTAGACATAAATCTTAGTGTTTATGCCATGAGTTAGGCCGAATTTTTATTTTTATTCTATGATCCCCATATATTGGTTTTTTTCATGTTATTGAGCCATATATTGATTATTAAAGACCGCATTGGGTGATATATGTACCTAATCGAAGAAAAATGGGTGAATTTGGGGATTTTCAAGGGATTCTGATTTAGAAAACCATACTACATAGCATGCAGTTTTAAGAATACACATAATGTGTTCTTCTTATTTGGTGAAGAAAATAATAATGTGAGTATAGAATATGTATTCTATAGTACACAAAATGTAGTGTCACTTATCATGTGGTTGAGTACATGGCTTGATGAGAATTTAGAGGGGTATGGTTTTATATGGAATACAACCAGACCCTATATGTTACGTTTCATTATACATATAAATAGATGGCCTAGCCAGGTGTGGTACATGAGTAGGGACCCTTGTGTAGGATACACACCTTATACATGGTTTTCACACACTGTGTCTGGCTAAAGCACACACCCATGTGGTGAAATTTGAGCACACTTTATGTATATAGTAATTCAAACTATGTGATCCTCTTTGATTACCCTTTTGGGGATTTGGTTTGTTTTGTTCCCTAGAGATAGAATTAGACTTGTGATTAGTCCATTATGACAATTTTTCAATGTAGATCACATTGGTGGATTCCATTTAGCATATGGAGGGTTTTCATGTGGTGTTTTGGACTAATATATTTTAGTGGGAGTATTTCCTTGTGTTTTGGATTTAGACTCCTCTTGTGGTTTGGGTTTTGTGCTATGTGGCCTTATTGAGTGTTGTGAACTCATTGATCGGCTTGGACATAACAATCAAGGGGGATCTATTAGAAGGTACTTGGGTAGATCCATGAATGTGAAATGGATTATTATATCTAGGGATATCTTGGTTTTCCCTATGAATTATTATGAGTATCTCATGGTTATATCTATAGATGATTACATTCGTTTTTTGAGAATAAGAGTGGATTGATCCTTCGTGCATGGTTGAAATCATAGAATTGTGGTTTTGGAAATGCGCCACGGTGGTGTTGAGTTGAGATTTATATACACTTTATTATTTACTAGTGGGTTGGTTTTAGATTAAGTGATCATTACATCCGTAGTCAGCTGTTGGTAATTCCAACATGGAATGACAGTTCTTTTAAGATGCAATATTTTTCACATTGTTGATCAAGGATTATATTGTAGAAACTGATGGATGATTGATGTTATTTATTTAGATGTGATTGTCTTGAGACCATGAATGAGATAGAGGAACCCCTCAAAGGGTTCCTTATATCTTTTTTCTCCTCTAGGATATTTGATGATATTTTGACTGGCATGGGTGTATGACAAACCCTTGTTATATTATCTCTTCGTGTTATACATTAATATTTGGTTTATGAGTTTGGGGATATTGTGATATGGTTAGGATTCCATCTTTTTAAGATTTCTAACTATTTATGGGTGTGAAGGTTGAGATAGGTGGATTGATGATCCATATATATGGTTTTTGATATCCAAAATTGAAAATTTTCGACTAAATATTTCATGTAGGTACTGATATATTGTCTTCGTTGGAGTGATGTATTATGATTATAAGAACAATGTTTGATTTTATATAGTACATAGTATGTGAAATCTCGTTTATATGGTTATATTTCTGACTAAAGTTCTGTGCAGTGATAGCATACTATATAAATTCGGTGTTTGAAAGAGGCTTTAAACACATATAGTATACATTATTGTTTTTGTACTATATTGATGCTTTATGAAATTATGGTATAATAGATGGGATTGATGGTTGAATGATGATCTCTATCTCGGGGTATTTTGTCATATTGATTCTCTTGGAATGAATGGTTCAATCTATGGTTAAGGTGTCAGACCGATGATCTTGGGACGATTGATTTGATGTATGGATTAAATGATAGACTGATGTTATAGGTAGGATTGATTTGATATATGGTTTAGGTGTTGGACTAATTCTCCAGATTAGATTTATTTGATGTTTTGTATAGGTGATAAATTTATGATTCAAGAATGATTTATTTTGTATGTGGTTTATCTTTAAGACTGATGTTCCATCCATAATCGTTGACGATACATGAGATGAATGATAGACTTATTATCCGGACTGGGTGTAACTTTTTTGAAGTACCTAGGACTCATGTTACTAGGTACTAAATATGAGATAATTGTTGGAATTATAAGGGAATAGTAGGGGACGACATATATTAATATATCGTACGATAGTAACATCATAGGATGAGTCACTATAATTGTATGGTTTGGTTACAGTAGCCATAGATATTAGGCCATCGGTTATTTGGGAATTCATAGGCATTGATAAATGCTCATAGACACCTTGTAATTAGATGAATCATGTACATTTGATCAAGGTCTCAAACCCAAAAATCAATGGTGGTGTGTTTGTATTTATTTTCAGTTATGTTCTGGCTAGGCTAATCATATTTCATGAGCATGTACTTAGGACATCTTTTTATAGGTTCATCAATAGGGGTGCATATTGAGATTTATATCCTAACCAATTTATGTAAACCGAAGTGTAAGTGTAGTAATTATGTATACATTCAGGTTTAGAATGGATTCATGATGGATTATGTTGAGACACATGATTTTATGGTTGAGGGGGATACTCATGAAGATTCGACACGTCATACTGGATCATCTTGATAAGGTACTGGGGAACGAGTATATGATATGGATCACGATTAATAGTAGGGTCTGATGTATTTATCTTCCAGTTTTTTATGTTTAATATATTTTATTTTCCTAGAAGGTAATCAATGTTGAATTTATGTTATGGTTGTTTATGAATTTATCGAAACTCGTTTTATTATTGCATGTATTAGTTTTATTTTATTTATTCTTATACATTATTTTTATTTTTTTATGTTTGTTATTTAATTTTGTTTTTTCACTATAATATTTGGAGATAGTCTCTTAACAGTTCCACCTTTGAGCCCCAATATTAGTTAGAAGCCTCTGGCATATGAGGAGGTGTGTCTGAGATCTTGTGATGAACTAACTTGGGGAATCAATTTCGTGTCATCTTATCTGGGATGTTACCTACGAGGACACCACATCAATAAATATTGGAATATTTCCACTCATCAAGGTACATAAATAAATCCAGGACACACCACATCCTCTAAAATGGGATACACCATGGGAATTTCACTCCCCTACTTCTCCAAGAACTATAATGTCTATCTCCTACAATCACAACTCCAAAAAGGCCACCCATATGACCTCTACAGTTATAATTTTAGACATCGTAGTTCCGAAAATCAATCCAAGGATTCTCAAACAATTCCAAAATCCTTATTAATACCTTAATATCCTTGGGAATCTAATGTAAAAACTATAGTACCTTTGAGGAATTTATATAATATTAATTAAAAACTAAATTCCATTTTAAACAAATTTATTTTATAAAGAATCATTTGATAATTATTTGAAAGACTATTAAATAATTACTTGGTCTTATAAAAAACATAAAATAATATAATAATAATATAATATTCAATTATAATATCTCTTGGAAATCATGAACATGAATTTTGAAGTTTATAATTACATTTACGACAGACTTGTTAACCATGCATGGTCTTGGGACCTTGTATCGATCATGAAACACCCACTTTATCAACCATGAAACTTATTAATTGACATGTATGATAACAAGGAGCATTAATCAATCTTGAAATACCCAAACATTAAAATAATTTCATAAACATCAGTCTTTCATAAAGAATATTTAATGAAATTTTAAAAAATCATAATAATAGAAAATTGTGGTGTTATCATAACAATTTGATAGAGTAAACATCATCACATAATATCTTACCTTAAATACATTGATAACAAATTTGGGACTGTAATACCATGTTTTGATGCTCAATTTTAGTGATAAATATTGTGTTTTTCAACACCTAATGTGGGAAGCATTGTCCCATAGTAAATTAAATTTCCAAAAAAATTTAAAAAAATGTACCTCCCATGGAATTGTACACCATAATAAACAAGGATATGGGGATGGTTAATTCATTTCCATCATGTTATTCTAAATAAATTTCATATATCTAAAATCTGGTAATATAATTTTTCTTTTTTTAAGATGTAACATTTATGTAATTTACCTAGTTTAACCTAATATCTCACCCAATATGGCCTTATAAAAGGCCAAAATCATGTTTCCAATTAGTATGGGCTGACAAAAAATGCGAAGGGTATTAATAAAGAGACTAGAAATGATTTAACCCACTAAATACATAAATCGAGACATTCTTAATATAAATCCTTTATGATGTATCCATATATTCTACATTATTTAAACCAACAAAATAGTTCCAAATACTAATAAAAAATGATGTATATCAATTTAATATAACATAAAAAACCAAAAAGGAATTACAAAAAATTGTTGTAAAAGTGAAAAAACATATATCCTTAAAAATTGATTTGGAGGTAATGGGGATACTAATATAGTCGATATATAATATGTCCTAATTATCAATGGTTACAAAAATATATTACGAACCATCGCATCTTGACTTGACGTCCCTACCAATCATTATCATCAATAAGACATGACGAAAAATTCTACATAACATCAATGAAGGGTGATGATACAATTACATTTGTTATGTTGATTAAAAATTAATTTATATACACCCAAGAGTGTGTATATTAGGTGTGATATAAAACCCAGTAGGATTCCACAATGAGTATATGAAATTACTTTTCATCATTCATAATAAAAGTGTTTATTTAAAATATAATTTAAAATAATACATTAATATCATTTACATCATGATGAAACTAATATTCTTAAAATATCCATGTACAAATAAACACATTCAATAGATAAACGTAAGTATGAAGTGAGTTATTATGAATCTATGAGAAAAAAAAATTAATCATGTATGGAAAGTAACGTCAAAATGTTATTTAAATTACACCCCATTTTAAAGAAGTATGGATAGTAACTTGGTATCTAATGGTATAACATAGGTCCTTGTTAAAATAAAAATTTTAGAAGATAAAGCCTTCTTCCAGACATAATATAACTACTCATTTTTTGTATACACGCTTTCCCCCTCCACAAATATTTTTATAAGTAATATTCATTTTCTTCATGTTTATGATATTAACGAAAACCAGAATTATTTATATTCTATAACTACTATTTAATTGATTATTATATTCATGATTTATTATATAATATTATTGTGAATATAAAATATAACTATAAATAATTTTATAAAACATATTAAAATATTTTTAATATTTAATTAATTCATTATAAAAACTTTTATATAATGGAAAAATGAACCAAATATTCTTATTAATAAAATATTAGTATAATAAAAATAATTAAATAACATAAATATAATTTAAAAATCCTTCAAGATAGACTCATGATGTATTATACCAACCACAACAAGCACTGTAAAAAAATAAATCATTTGAAATATGATTGTAATTATGAAAAATATATAGAAAACATTTATAGAGAAATAAGTGAATAACGAATGAATAAAAAAATATGTGTTTGTAAGAATTATAGATCTCTTATAATCATTGGAATTATAATTAGGTCATTGGAATAATAATCTAGATATTATAATATTAACTTAATTTCCATGAATAAAATAAGTAAACAACGTTATTTTAATTACATATAATATATATTAGAAATTGGAATCTAATAGAAATTATAAATGTATATTTTTAATAAATAGTAAATTAAATTATTCTGAAATATTTTTAAATTTTCATATAAATAATTAAATACTAATGTTAACAAATTTATTAAAGTAAAATATAATGAAATATATTTTTTGAGTCAACCTATCAATATAACCATGGACTATTTTTCCGTAATTTTAAAAATTACATGAATTGTTAAGTTAGTATTAAAAAAGAATTTTTTCAAAAAATCTAATGTTTTATAACATTATATTGATGAACTAATGAACTATTTATTTCTATAAAGGGTTTATAGGCCCAAATTACACTTAATGATATAACTAATTAATTTAAAAATAATAAATTTAATTTTCAATCCTAAAATTGTTTTTCCAATGTCTAATATGATAACACGTTTCATTTTAAATTATTTTTCATTCATTCATAATTTATTTTTTCTAAATAGAATTCAATTTGGATCGTCATAAAAGTCGTTAAAATATGTATTTTTAATGAAATACAACTCATAGAATTATATAATTATTCTTTTTTAAGTATTAGTAATAAAAAATTATTTAATTAAATAATTTATCAAAAAATACCCTACCCTTCATGTATAAATTCACCCTCTCACCCCTATGGAAAAAAAATTCCTAACACTTCTCATATCAAAAGATATTTCCCATTACTTTTCCATTATCATTTTAATATGGTAAGAAGTTTTTTGGTTTTATATAAATCTAGGACCTCAAGTACTTATTCTCAAATAAAATAATTAGGTGTTAAAAAAGTGGTAACTCTATCATCCCATTTTTTATGTTCCACAGAATCAGCCATATAAAACAACTTATATGATGTCGGAAGACTCTATCAATCATAAAATATCTCAATATCAATTTTAGAATGATCATATGAAGAAAAATAGTAATTTAAATTTTCCCTTCCAAATAATTTAGAGAGATGATAACACCACCTTTCATCTTCATTGTGAATGCCCTAAAACATTAGAAAATAAACCAGTGGACTGACTCTAGGTTACTCCCGAAATTAAAAATATTATAAGAATCCTTATAAATTAAATTAAAATGTATAACCCTATAATATAAAATGTTTTTATTATAAATTAGTGCCTTATCATCCACCTATATTGAGGATCATCCTCATATTCACTTATCCTCATATTCATTTATCATTTTTAAAATTCATAAAAAATTGACAAAAAAGTTTATAAATTATTTAATTTTATAATGATAAATTATTTCTGCTACATACAAACAGGCATACAAAAAAATATATTTATATATATTCACTCTAATTTATAATAATATTCCATTAATGGTTTATTTACCATTGACGAGGAAATTGTCATGTTTTATTTTGTATCACCGAATATGTGGGTGATTAGGGATGACTATATAAATAAATAAATATATATATATATATATTAAACTATTTATAATATATATATTATGACTCCCTTCCTCCAATATAATTTCACATTAATGATTAGTTTTTCACATACGGGGATGTTTCTAATTTTTTACATATCACCACAATAATGGGGGGTTAGTGTAATGTATTTATAATATATAAATATTAATTTGATGTTATTTATACTATTATGTAGATAGTTTTTGTAATAGATTATTAAAATGAATTAAACCCATCAAATAAAAAATGAAAATAAAAAATTCAAATATTCATTTTATCAAACCATTCATGAAAGGATAATAAATAATTATAAAGGATTATAATTGATAAAGAATAATAAAAATAAAGGTAATATAATTCTATATCAATGTTTAATAAACATATATTCATTATACTAGAGGTTCAAACATGAATATATGAAATACTACCACAGGTAATGTGTCTCTCAAACACAATCTTATTCTTTTGGGTTTATTCTCTTCTTCTCACAATTTTCTTCCTTTTCCCTTATTATTCTTAAAAATATTTTCGAAATCCCATCATAATGTGTTTTATTTTATTTTTCATTTTTACCTTAAATAGTTATTTATGTTTTATTTACATAGGATTAATTTTTAGGTGCCTAAAATAATTTTTTATAACAACCCTCTTCTCCAAACAATATCAATGATTTTTTTTCATTTTCTAGAAGGTATAAGATATTTTATTCCATCGTTAAATGTAAAAAATATATCTATTCATTATCCATTTAGGAAAATATTTTATTTTTCATTTAAATATCATTTATGACATTTTTATTAAACACATTAATTTCCCATTGGTTTATTGAGTGCTAATTATTGATGATAATTTCTTTTATTTGTGACATGCATGGTTATAATCATAGTAAAATATAATGGATTTGTTTGTAATTATAAATCACATAAATTCATTAGATAAATTATATAATCTGATTATACCTTTATGATTATAATTGATACGATTGTCATTATCTATAATGTTATTCATGGATGTGATGTAATTAGCTTTTCCAATTTTATTATGATGTATTTATATTGAGATTTTACTTATGATGATTCATTGTTATGCATGTTCAATATCCCTATGGTTGTATTATTTTTGTTCCATGTTATATTTTACTGAATCATGTTTCTATTGTCATAATTTCACATTACATAAATATATTTTATTATTCTATATTACATTAAAATTTTCCCCAATTATTCCAAAAATTTATATCATGTCATGATCCTATGGTGTACAATATGATATTTGATATATTACATTTTTTTATGTTTCTGCATTTCCATTGGATCCCCATACTAGAATTTTATCTTATGAATTCATTAAAAAACATCCTAATGTTTTCCCATGTAGTAATAAATATTTTCAACACCGTGTTAAAGATATTATGATCAGTTAATTAGTGGTATATAATGATGGAATTAGTAATAAATTTCAATACAGTTTTGGTTGAGGTTATATTGTTTATTTTTTTCTCAATGACGCAAAACATTTGATTTTTGGAGTTTTTGAAATTTTAATCTATGGGTGAATGTATGTAACATATAGATCAAAATAATTTATTCTACTATATATTCAAGGAAGAAATATGGTAAACATTTCAAAACCATTAACATAGAGTCATATCAAGAACTAAAAATGGATTTACCATAAATAGTAATGTTATAAACAAAGGAGTGATTATTAATAGGTTTTTTTTCAATGTTTAAAATTATGAAGACACAATTTCTTCATTGGGGTAGAATATAATAACCCATGTTTTTTTTATACATTTTCTCCCATAACATATATTTATATAAATTATTTTCATTTTCTTCATATTGATAATATCTACCAAAATAACATGAAATTTATTCAATAATTTTTTTCCATAAAATATGAAATTATTGTCTAATTATAAAATTAGATTAGTAATATAATTTTTAATCAAAAATAAATTTTATAAATCAAAAAATGAGATCATTGATATTTTTATCTTAATTATATATCATTAAATAAGAAGGATAAATAAACCCAAAAATATTAAAAATAGTACAACGAGACAACAAAAAAATAACATAAGATGAAATTGAAAGTCATTCATGTGATGATAACCTAGAAATATCATACCTCTAAAAAAATATAAGAGTAAAATAAAAAATTATATATATGGTTGGTATGTTGCACAGTATATAGTGAAATGTGATTAGAAAAAATGTTGATAATTAATTAATGAAATAATATATATTTATAGGAAATACAATATGACTAATGGAATTGTAACTCAACCTTTATAATAAAAATATCACCATTATAATAATAATATTAAATTAAAATAATATTTACCTTGATTAAAATAATGATATATAATTATTTTAATCCCATATAATCAATATTTAAAATAGTCAAATCAAATAAATAACAATTTCTTATTTCAAATAATGTGTAGTACATATTTTTTTGTGAAAACATTAATTTAAATATTAATAGTAAAATATAAAAAATATCTATTATAAAAAAATTATTTTTATAAAATTAATGTTAGTTGAGGAATCATTATATTGAAATTATCCAAGATTTATTTTAAGTAATTTTGTGGAAAACAAGAATTTTGTAATTTATAGTAAAAAAATATTATTTCTCAAATATTGTATTTTTTATTAAATAATATTAATGTAATAATTAAAAATATTCATTTTTAAATGGTTAAATAAATCAAAAAAGTGTTTTATAAGAGAAATTATTATTAAAAATTCAATTTTCAATTCAAAAAAATGACATCCAAAATCTATAATAATAAAATCACTTGTCAAAAATGGATTTTTCTTTTTTTTTCATCCTTGTTTTTTAAACAATTATTTAAATTTTAAAAAGGATTAAAATTTATAAAAATATATATGTTTATTACAATAGTATTCATTATCACAAATTAGACCACAATTAAATGTCTTTGTCTTGAAATTATATTTTAATCATTATTTTAATAGAAAATGCCCCACCCCATAAAGTATAAATATACCCTCTCAGATCCATTTAATATCACTTCTTAAACACTAATAGTATCAAAATATTCACCCTATTACATTCTCTTAATACTCATAAGATCCATGGAGATATTTTTTCAACAAACCCATGACCCTCAAGTCCATATTCTTATAGTGAAGGAGTAAAAGTTATATAAGATTTATCTCTCCCATCTATAAAAATTTAATTTCCTCCAATTATTATCATATTCTACAATTATCTTTTAATTTTAAAATATTCAAAAAATAAACAATAAATAACTCAAATGCATAGAAATATATTTCTTCTCGATCCAATTATTTACAAATTCTAATCAATGGACAATTTATCAACCATGAAATGGTCGTTAATTTTTATAAGTAACACCACTAGAATATTTGGTTAGTATTAACTATATATTCACATATATATTAATAATGTAATATAAATTTATTATAATCTATGTAAAATATATTTTTTTATCTCTCGCTATCCTTGACAAGTTCCCATTAATGGTCAGTTTAAAGCATATGAGGTTGTTTCCAATTATTTACTTATCACCAGATTCATGGATTGTTTTCAAAATTTAAGTATAATGTAAAATTATGTAAAATTATGAATTTAAATGTATCTATATATAATTTTTCTAATTTATAAGTACCAATGAACCAAAACAATTATATATAAATGAAAACAAAATACTTTAGAAGAAATTGTCATCAAACTATTTTAAATCAATTGAACGATTAATGTATCAATCCCAATTATTATAGTTTATTTATAGTAACAAAAAATAAGTTAATATACATCTATATAATTTTTTGGATAAAAATTTTATATAATAGGATTAAATGCCACAAAAAATGTTACCTAACGTAAGGGGACTCTCAACACAGTTCTTTTAATTTTGGGTTTATCATCCATTTCTCTCAATTTTTATCTACTTTTCAACATTAATATTATCTATAATCATTAAATATCATATATAGTTTTTAATTTATTTATAAATTTTCTTATTCTAAGTATATACAAGTTTATATTCATTGGGATTGATTCATCACCACCTTTAATGAATTTTGATAAAGGGTTTCTTTTAAAAACGTTTCATTAATTGTTATTAGATTGTTTATACATTTATAAATTACTCATTATATTTTATTATTAGATTTAATGTCCAAAATAATATTTTTCAATCACGTTATGGGAACTGACAATAACATTAAATGAAATATTTCACACAACATTATTATACATCACATTATTATCATATATATTTGTTTTTTGATATTCATAATGTGAATCTCTTGTCTATGTGGAATTAATGGATCTGAGAGTATTATGATATGGTAAGTGATACTTGGGTTATATGCACTTCGAATTAATTAAGTAAATTATTATATCTCATGAGGAATATATTTTATACGTGTTATAATTTCATTATAATGTTATGAATAGACCTAAATATTTTCACTTTCTCCATGTTGTTACAATTTATTGATTATGATTGTTGAATTGTGATATTCTATTATAATACATTTTCTTAATTTTTATTATTATCATAAATTTATTCCATTTTATATTTTAGGACTTTCTTCTCTTATGATTCTATTATTAACTTGGTGATATCAGTATATTGTTTAATATGTTTCCACAATCCCCTATTATAAAATATGGTTATCCATATTTATGATCCTATAGATTACTTTGCGTATTTTGGTTTATGACATTAATTTTTTTATAATATTTTATATTTTTGCCATACTGTGATTTTTCCTCTCAATATCTTTTATTTATAAACCTAGAGTATCTCATGCCTTGATAGAAGTTTATTCTAATGTTCCAAAGAGATTATGATTAGTTTATAACTGGCATAAGTTGAAGTAATTAGGTAAATATTATGGTATAGTATTGGTTGAGGATGTATTATATAAAAATAATCTGAAGACACTATTTTTTTTATTATGGGAGCTAATTATAGTATTATTTTATGTGTAAATATTTTTTTCTAAAACAAAATCCGGAATCAAGGGTCTGGGGGATGTTGTATGACATAAAATTTAAAATAAGGGTTCTAATTTTCTATATCAAAACAAGAATTTTTAAAATAAAATTTACAAAAATAATTAAATAGACACAATTAATAGATAATTTTGATATTTATTATGAAAAAGTTTGAATTTCAATACTTATTAAGTGATTATACATAATTGAAATAGATGTATGAATTTTAGAAAATTATGAATTTCATGATTGATACATAGCAGTAAAATAAATAATAAATGCATAAAATAATTGAAAGATTCATTTTGATATTAGAGGTTAACAATATCTCATTGTGAGACCCCATATCTTTTCTACATGGTTTGAGAGGTTTTCTTCATTTTTACCATAATATATATACTGAATAAGATACATGTTGGTAACTTTTATGGTTGTGAGAAACAACTTGATCTTCATATGTAGACAATGAAATTGTCCCATGATTTGTGGTAAATATCACCCATTGTAGAAAGAGATGAGGATTATATATTTTTTTCTTTTATGTAAACCTATTACAATATCTCTATGTATGTTATAATAATGATTTGTGTAATTTGAGAAGATAAATATATAGATAATGGATGATCTGAGACATCGATGGTGTTTTTGGGTATATTGATGTTGATCCAATAATATATCTTTATGTTATCAAGTATTTTAATGCTCACAAGTACACTGTTCTATTTTTACTAATGTAATCACATTGAGTGAATTTCTTGATTATATTTCATTAAATATTTTTTTTCGAATTTTCATTAAATTTTATATATATTATCTCTGTAATAATATTTTATTTTTGTGATATGTTTTTCAATATTGAATTCTTGGTGTATTAATAATATCTAGAATCATTGTACAAAAAGTTAAATTTTAACAAAAAAATTATATCCAACCCTATGTTTGGAATCCAATGTTTATGTTGAACATTAGGTTTGGGGACCTAACATTTGACATAGATCATCACGTTTGAGTACCTAACATCGCATTTTTAACCTAGTGGTTTGGATGAAATTTATGTTTTGGAGTCTAACTTTTGTAAAGGTGCATCACATTTAAGTAAATAATGATTGGTATATACCTAATGTTTGTAACATAACATTTGATTCAACCTCCTTGTTATTTACATCTATATTTAACATCTAGAATATGATTTCATCTATACTATTGGAATTATCATCACCTAGAAAAGCCTTGTGTTTAATAACTCATCATTGGATTTGAATTTTGAATTATTTTTATGATTTCAGATATGATTTCATTAGAGTAAAAATCTCGATAACATGACCTAGAGGTTATGGAAAAATATATTCATCCATATATTGATTTGTTCCTATTACTAAGGTAATTTATGATTTTTTAACGAAACATAAATTCATATATCCATCAAACTAGGTTTTTTTAAGATTATTATTTTTACATAACATTTTCCAAATCTATTTCAGTACATTTAAATCAAGATTTCTATTTATTTTCAATGGACTATTTGAGAAAAAATAGATAAGGAATTAGTAATCTGATAGACATTTATTCCAGAGATTTGTGAAAATTAATTAAGTTTTTCTACGAAATTATGTTGTTATTTTTTTACAAGTGAAGTATTTTTTCTAATGAAATTTCTACAATTTTTATTATATCTTATGTTATGTAGTTTGTTAATAATTTTAAAAACTCCACATGGGATTCTTATATATCATTATCTACTTCGGTGTGTTTTTCATATTTCTAAAAATTTATTTTGTTATTTTTTTGATATGGGAAAATTCTCAATAGTATCATATAGATTCATCTAAATAAATTTTTATTGTTTTTTGTAATATCCCAGTTCATATTATTGAGGTATGGGATTATTCTGTTCCTTTTTCCTTAAGTGGTTTTGAGGGAAAAATCCCCAATTTTATGGGTACACACCGTCTACTTTTCCACACACCATGTACTTTGGCCTTGTGGGATTAATACACAAGCCGTGTAGGACTGTCGGTGATGAAGGGTGTAAAAACTGACTACACGCCGTGTACATGGTATTTACATGTCATGTAATTAGTCAGCAGGTGAACAGTAAGGCAGTGGGAGTATCTTACAGCTGAGCGATAGTACACGCCTTGTATCCAGAAATACATGTCGTGTACTCATGTCGACAGATGAACAATGTTGTGGTGAAAATTATCCTATATAGAAATAGTTAAATGTTTAAATGTATATATCGTGTACTTGAGAGTACATGCCTTGTAGGTTTATTCACATAAAACAATTAGTGGTCTCCTCATTTGGTAAAGGAGGCATTGGATGCATTTGGAGCTCCGAAGGAGAGGTCAATGCTCGGAGGAGCTCCTGATCACACATCAAGAGTCTGTTTCTTCTGCCATCAATCTTGTTTAAACTATGTGGGTAAGACCTTCTTTTTCCTTGAACCGTTATTATAAATTCTTTCATGAGTGGATGTTATTTACATTTTTATGGATAAATGTTTATCCCATATCTATGCCATTCTCAGGTGTTTTGGGAGGTTCCATTCGCGTACATCGATTAGGGGAGATCGAGGTAGGTGGTATGATTATTATTAACAATTATTGAGTTGAATTTGTGTATTGTTGTGCTACGAACCCATGGTTAGGGTGTCGTATGGATGAGGCCTTTCTTAAAAGTTATCTATAATTGCATAGATAATCTAATGATATGTTAAAACTACTGTTTGGGATCACTGCTTAGATCTAGGACCACTCGGGGGGTGAGTTCCTTTGTTTGGCCATTTGGCCAGGATACCTGAGGGTATGCCATCATTATAATATGTAATGTGTTCTCTTGAGAGAAAATTTATATAAATTTCTTGTTTATGATTTGGGCTCAGCCCGATTACTTGATCATGAGGGAAGTGTTCTATATAGCTTGAGGGAAGTGTTTTTCTTAGCCCATGAGTAGTGTTGGTTAGCATGAGGGTAACATTAATTATGTATGAGGATAGTACTTCCATGCCTGAGGGTAGTATCTCGTATGCCTGAGGGAAATATTCGTCATCCCTAAGGGAAATCACTTGACGGTTTCGATTCTGATTACCTGAGGGTAAGATTTTGCATGTTAGGGGACTCTGTTTACTTTTTATATTTATAATGGTGATTTTACATGTTAAACCATCCAAGATAAAGAACATGCTTGGTATGATTTTACCTTGTAATTATTAGATAGTTTGTTGTAGTTTTGCTGCAGCACTATTTAGGAGATTCTTAGCTAAGGTTTATTCTAGAGAACATATAATTCAATTATCTTGAATTGATAAATAATAATTAAATGAAAATGGAATTGGTAAGTGTATCTTCTTTTGATAATTTCCTAGTTTACTACTTCTCCATTACTACACACAGGTGTTGCACATATTTACTGACAGTTGGGCATGGTCCATTGGTGGTTTCATACTAAGAATTATTTCCCACACACTGTTTGGGTCATGTATTCGGCCCAAACAAATTACATTGTTGCAGGTGTCGATAGGGGAAAAGGTCCCTATACAAGTACATGATTGTAGAAGAGGAGTAGGAGAGAATGTGGCCTATCTCAGGCTTGCGATACTGCTGCATTCTGTTTACTCTACTTTGGTTTTGTTTGGTTGTGCCTTATATTTTTAGTTGTATTGTATCGTTTTGCAGTGTATCTCGTTTTGGCTTCTTTCATAGAATCGGTGACGTGTTTCATCATTATATATATATGACAGCTGGTTCTCTTTTATTTTAGATGTCCATTTCAGTTGTATATTGTTTATTGTTTTTGTTATTTCATTTTTAAATATTTTATTCTGATGCGCTACACTTTGAAAAATGAGGTCATTATTTCACCACTATCAGTTCTTGGCCCTCACTGTGAGTCGGCAACATCTGGTGTTTGGGGAAATGATCTTGAGGTCATCTGACCAACCAGGTTCAGGACACTCGTTGTGCGGCACCCTGATCCAGGATGTTAGAAAGTGGTATCAAATGATTTCTTTTCTTTGACATGCTATTTGGAGACTATATTCAGGGATATGAATGTAATTTGTATTTGGTAAAAAAGTTGTTCCTGGGAGTAGCTAACCCGTGTATAGGGAAAAACCAATTTACCGCATTCACTCTAATTATTCTGATTTATTACATTTTACAGTTGGTCTGATTTCCACTATTGGCTGACACACTTGTAGTGTGCTGTTTATATTTTTATACTGAGTTCTATTTAGTTTCAACTCGATGAGATGTAGGTATTTCATCTCATGCATCATTTAGGCACATTTTAGAATCACATGCCCTGCATAGTTTCCATGTCGTGTAAGTGCATTAGAAATTTCATGTTTTTGGGATAAATGTTGTTCTAGTAAAATCATGGGGTTGTGATATATTCCATGTTTAAATACCTGCTATTTGATAGGGTATTGTTGTGTGGGGTATTTTAGAATGAATGCCAAACTTTGGTTCTTGAGGAGTATGGGTCCTTGTTGACCGGAATTTGGTGGATCATTGACCTCTTTACTTTGTTATAACATGTATAAGATGCCAAGGTTTGATTCATGGGGAATATGGGCCCTCATGGATCAGAATTTGGATCTTAGGAAATGTTTCAGTGTTTTTATGGGCTCCGAAGTAGTTATTTAGGCATACTGTCCGAAAAAACCCAGAATACATGCCGTGTAGTTTTGATTACAAGCCGTTGACTCTTCTGTTCAGGAATAAATGAAAATTTTTAAAGTTCATGTCTTGTACTGTATATACATGCCATGTAGATTCTACCTTTTTCATAAACCGTGTGGGTCGAAACTCAGGGTATTGAAACATTGAGAGTACACATCGTGTACTAATTGTACATGCTGTGTTGTTTAACTTGGGTATCTGACCGTGTAACTAACAAACCCGGGTCGGTGTTACCTCTTCTTGGACATGTTGTGTACCTATGTGACAGGCCATGTAGTCTTGACCAGTGAAAGACTATGTATACTTGTCCATGTGGCTGGAGAAACAGGGTGGTGTACACGTCGTGTGCGGGTGTAACACATTGTGTGGTGTCAGCCGAGTAGTCGATCATGTCACAGACAACACGGGTAGTTGGAATTAAGTTGTACATGCCGTGTCTATCTAGAACATGCTATGTAGTCTGAGTTGTGTACCCAGCCATGTCGCGGACAACACGGATTGGTGAAGCTCATACAGTACACATCGTGTAGACATTATACATGCCATGTAGTCTGGTTCAAAGAAGAGATGTGTGGCTAATCCATGTAGAAGGACTCATGCAGGAGAGAAACTTCAAGTACATAACATGTTTGAGGACAACACCTTGTGTGCTTGGGGTGTTACACATCCAGTGCTAGCATAGTACCCACCCATGTGAAAGGAAGAAGGTAACACACTATGTAGTTATTATAAATGTTGTGTAGTCTTGTTTGGTAAAACATGAATGTTTTATTCCTCCTATTTCCTTCTTACACTCCCTTTTTTTAGTCTTTGATAATCATGATCTAAGGCATGTGTTTGACCATGTAGAGTCATGCCGCCGAGAGGACCTTGAATTTTTCTCCAGGAGAGCAGCAACAGTTATACTAATGCGATGGTAGCACATGGGCTACCAGTGGATCCTCCAGCAAAGCTAAATGCAGGGCCAACCATTATACCAGTCATAGGCACTAAAGAGCAGTTCCGTGAAGGATTCATGCGGTTTATGCAGACCTTCTAGGTAGCACCGATAGCTTCCCCATTTATGGAAGAGCTGACTCATATATTCTAGAAGAAACATCTGCCTACATTTTCAGGGGATGGTGGACCACATGCTGCAGAGTCCTGGATGGGTTCTATGCATAAAATCATAGAGAATCTGGAGATGCCTCCAGGGCAGAGTGTCAAGCTTGCTACATAAATGCTGTGTGATTCCACCAAGATGTGGTGGGATATTACCACTCAGATTGAGCATCACAGAGACATGGTGTGAGGAGATTTTCAGGCAATATTCTATGTATTTTTCTTCCTAGACACGTTGAGGGAAGATTGAACTCGAGAGTTCATGAATCTGTCGTAGGGTACCATGTTGGTGATGGACTATTCTGCCCACTTCACCGAGCTACAACATTTTGAACCTGTTGTGGTGGTTGATGAGATGCTGAGGGCTACACACTTTTATGATGGTCTTAGATATGACATCCAAGCACTGGTGAATGGTTTTAGGTTAGCTATAGTGCATTCTATTTTGAACCAGGAACTGATTAATGAGAGGAACCTATCGGAAGCTAGTGGTGTGGCCCAAGCCGGTTCGGCACCAGTTTCTGGTACTATTTTTTCCGGTTATAGAAAGAGGTAGATAGATTCCACTCATGCTGGCAGTACTAGCCAGAATATTTCTTTAGGTGGCCAGGTCATGTGGAACCAGTGTAGAGAAAAGGGGCACCAGAGACCTCAGTGTCCACGTGACCCAGTGGAGTGTCGAGCTTGTAGAAATATGGGTCATCTCCAGCATTTTTGCTAGGCATTTCCACATGTGGCTAGTGAGAGGGGTTCTGTGCAGACTCCGCGTGCAGGAGATGGACCAATAGCTTGTTACCATTCAATAAATTGTAATATGCCAGAACGTTCTGTTCGTGGTTGTGGTCTTGGCCATGGTATCCAGACCCCAGGATCCCAGAGACAATATGGAAGGTCAGCTCAGGGTAGCCAAGCTGTGTCGTAGGTCCATGAAACTAGGTAGGCATATGCAGTACAATAGGCCCAACAAGAGTAGGATCCCGAACATTCTACTGTCAGAGGTAATATCTTAGTTTCTTCTATTTTATCTTCAGTACATTTCGATATGGGTGATCCACATAGCTTTATATCTTTGAACGTTGTGGAGACACTTGGGATTTGTGTTTCTCCTTCTTTTGATATTATGATTCTAGAAACTCTGTTGGGGATTATAACGTCAGGTGTGCGTTAGTGCAAAGAGTTCCCCCTAGAGGTTAGTGAGTGTCATATCCTTTGGGACATCTATGTCTTAGAGATGATGAGATATGATTTCATTCTAAAGATGGACTGGTAGGTACACTTTAGAGACTTTTTAGATATCTATCATCAGAGGGTGAGTTTCACATCACCAGAGGGAGGAGAGTTTCAATACAAAAGGTGTGCGGTATGTATAGCCAAGCCAAGCTGGACATGAGCATCATGGGTGTGGTGGACTGACAGCCCAGATTGTGAGATTATATCTGGATGACTATGGAACTTTTAAAAAGGATTACCCTCCAGTGGTTGATCGTTTCAGGGATGTCTTCCCAAATGACTTTTATGGTCTTCCTCTGGAGAGAGAGGTTGATTTCTCTATTGAGCTAGTTCCAGGAGAAGCACTAGTGTCCATTCCTCATTATAGGATCGCTACACCAATGTTGCAGGAGCTCAAGAGGCAGATAGAGTAGTTGCAAGAAAAGGGTTTCATCTGACCTAGTACTTCTCCATGGGGTTTGCTAGTTCAGTTTGCTAAGAAGGTGGATGATACCCTCAGACTTTGTGTGGATTATCAGAATCTGAACAAGTTGACGGTCAAGAACTGATATCCCTTGTCGGGGATTGATGATCTTTTTGATAATCTTTGAGAAGCATGAGTGTTCTCGAATATTTACTTGAGATTCAGTTATCATCAGTTACACGTTTGGCCATCAAACATACTACTTAATTCTTTTCAGAGAAGATATGATGTATATGAGAACTTGTTTATGCCTTTCATACTCATGAATGTGCTAGTAGTTCTCATGGCTCTGATGAATCATTTGTTCCACCTTTATCTGATTTCTTTTGTGGTAGTCTTTGTGGATGATATCTTGGTGTACTCTCACACTCGATACATCCATGCTACCCATCTTGAAATCATTCTGAGTACACTGATAGAGTATCATCAATATGCTATGCTCTCAAAGTTCCACTTTTGGATAGACTAGTTAAACTTCCTAGGACATATTATCTCAAAGGAATGAGTTTCATTAGACCCAAAGAAGGTGAGAGCTGTAGTTTCTTGAGAGCATACTAAGAACGTGTTTGAGATACTGAGTTTCATGGGGTTGTCTGGTTACTACATGCATTTTATACAGGACTTCTCCAACATAGCTGTTCCGTTGAAAGGATTTAATAATAAGGGTGTGAAATTCGTTTGGTAAGAATATTACGAGAATACCTTTCATGAGATGAAGGGTAGGTTGAAATATGCACCAGTCCTGATACTTCCAAAGCAAGGGAAGAGCTATACAATTTACTGTGATGAATCAGGTATTGGTCTGGGAGCAATGTTGATGTAGGGTGATTGAGTTGTTGTGTACATGTCTCGACAGTTGAGGCCACAAGAGAGGAATTACCTGACGCATGATCTCGACTTGGCCAAAATTGTTTATATGTTATGTTGTTGGAGTCAATATCACATGGTAGAGTATTTGTTGTTGTTTATGGACCACAAAAGTATAAATTATATCATTACCCAGCATGCCTTGAATTTGAGAGAATGAAGGTGTGTTCAATACCTTCAGTCCTTCAACTTTGAACTTTCCTATACACCTAGTAAGGGTAATGTAGTTGCTGATGCACTATGTAGGAAGACTCAGATATAGGTAGTGTAGGAGGCCAGTGGTGAGTGGAAGCTTATGGATTTGTTCTATGAGATGCATTTGGTGGTCCACGATTGTCTGGGGAAAACCTATCTTTATTACATAGCTATCACTTCTAATCTCTTGGATCGAGTGATGATGAGACAACTATTACATTTGGAAGGCCTAGTTCTATAGGAGTCGGAGGAATTTGGGGAACCTCCTCCTGGTTGGAAGATAGGTGATGATGAATTACTATGTGTCCATGGATGAGTGTGAGTTTCAGGGGATATACACAAGGAGATGATGCAAGAGTTTCATGCTTCATCTTGGACAGTTCATCCTGGGGTCACCAAGATGTACTGTGACTTGAGATGTCAGTATTGAGGGTCAGGTATGAAAAGAGAGGTAGCTAGTTTTGTTATGAGATGTTCCACCAATCAGTAGGTGAATGCAAGGGATCAGAGGCCAGATGAATGGTTACAACAGTTACCCATTCCGGGGTGGAAATGGGTCGAAATGGACTTCATGACCGGGTTACCGAGGTCACCTAGAGGCAGGGATTTCGTGCAGGTTGTTGTGGACAGACTTACAAAGGGAGCACATTTTTTCCGATCAAGGAGACCTTCTGTGTGAACGATATCGGGAAGTTTTATATCCGATAGGTAGTACGCCTTCATAGGGTCCCTCGTTCTGTCATTTCATATAGGGACGCCCGATTTACATCTTGTTTCTGGCAGAGTTCTCATAGGGAACTTGGAACACATGTGTTTCTTTTTACAGCCTACCACCCTCAGACCGATGGTCAGTTAGAGAGTACGATATAGATACTTTAATAAATGATGCGCCCATACAACCAGGACTTTGGGGTCTCTTGGGAGAAGCACATACCCCTAGTCGAGTTTGACTACAATAATAGTTTTCAGGCAACTATTGAGATGGTACTTTATGAGGATTTATATGGTACACCATGCCGATCACCTTTGTCCTGGTTGGGGGTAGGTGAGGTAGCTTTATTGGGACCCTGTCTTATATTGGGGACTTCAGAGTAGGTCCAGTTGATTCAGAAGTGGATGGATATCGCACAGTCTCATCAAGAATCGTATGCTGATTGCCACATATGACCCTCGGGGTTCATGGTTGGGGATCAGGTTTCCTTGCGTGTTTCGCTGAGGTGGGGACACAGACGGATCAGGAGATAGGGTAAACATTCACCGAGGTATGTGGGGCCGTTTGAGATTCTGGAAAGAGTCGGTCCAGTTGACTATTGGTTGTAGTTACCAGAGAGGTACCATGCCATGCACGACGTCTTCCATGTATCTCAGCTATGTCGTTATCACTCAGTCTTGTCTCACAGGTTTCAGCCAGAGGAGGATGAGCTTCAGGCTGATGCATCCTTTGAGGAGCATCCGGTTTTAATTGTTGATAGGAGCACAAATGTTCTCTGAGTCCGGTCAGTTACTCTTGTACGGGTGTTATGGTAGTATGGCCGAGTGCAGGACGAATCCTTGGAGCGAGAGACCAACATATGTGCTCAGTGTCTAGAGTTGTTCGGAGCTTTATCTCCACCACCCTTAGAAGAGAAATTCATGGGTGAATTGATTTAAGGGGGTATGTTTGTATGAACTCGGATCTTATTCTTGATTTACAGGTTTCTTCTTTTCCTTTTTCCATAATATTTTTTGAAAAAAGAAGAAAAATGGTTAAGAAATCAAAATTTTATGGGTATACGCCATGTACTTTTCCACACGCTATAGACTTTGGCTGCGTGGGACGATTACAAAAGGCGTGTTGGCCTCTCAGTGATGATGAGTCTAAAAACTAACTACACGCCGTGTAATCAGTAGGAATGTGAACATTAAGGTGGTGGGAGTGGCTGCCAGATGAGCGACAGTATGTGCCGTGTATTCAGAAATTCACATCGTGTACTCATGTTGACAGATGAACAATGTGGTGATGAATAGTATCTTCTAGAGGAACAGTTAAATGATGAAAAGAACACGATGTGTAATTAAGAGTACATGGAGTGTAGTATGTTTTTTTCGCTTAAAACGATCTATAGGCTCCTCATTCGACAGTGGAGGCATTGGACGCATTTGGAGCTCAGGAGGAGATGTCGGAGCTTGGAGGAGCTCCCGATTGCATGTTGGGAATCCATTTCATACACCGTCGATCTTGTTTGAACCGTGAGGGTCAGACCTTCCTTATCTTTGAGCTGTTCTTATCCATTATTTTCCGAGGGGATGTTATTTATGTTAGAATGGATAAATTATTTTCCAGGATCTACACCGTTCTCGGGAGTTTCGGGAGGCATCATTCGCGTATATCGATTAGGGGAGATTGAGGTAGTTGGTATGATGATTATTTCCAACTGTTGAGTTGAATTTGTGTATCATTTTTCTACAAATTCATGGTTGGGTTGTCGTAATGATGATGTCTTGGCTAAATGATTTATAGAATTTCTTAAATAATCTAATGATAAGTTAAATCTACTGTTTGGGATCACTCCTTGGATCTAGGACCACCCTGGGGGTGCATTCCTCTGTTTAGCCTTTTGGCCAGGATACACAAGGGTATTCCATGATTATAATGTGTAATGAGTTCTGTTGCGAAAAAATTTATATAGACTACCTGTTAATGGGTTGGGCTCGGCCCGGTTACTTGCACCTGAGGGCAGTGTTTTATTTAGACTGAGTGTAGTGTTTTTCATAGCCTATGGGCAGTGTTGGTTAGCTTGAGGGTAACTATACATATGTCCCGGGATAGTGCATCCATACCTGAGAGTATTATGTCGTACGCCTGAGGGAAATATTCATTATACCTGAGGGAAATCAACTGAGGGTTCTGATTCTGATTACCCGAGGGTAAGGTTTTTCATGTCAGAGGACACTGTTTACTTCACATATTCACTGTAGGGATTTTACATGTTATACATGCCAAGCTAAAGCAGAGGCTTGGTATTGTTTTACCTTGTACTTGTTAGATAGCTTGTTGTAGTTTTGTTGTGGCACAATTTAAGATATTTTTGGCTATGTAAGAGTTTTAATAACATATAATTAAATTATTTTGAATTGTAAAATAATAATTAAATGGAAATGGAATTGGTATGACTAGCTTCTTCTGAGTACTTCCTTGTTTACTGCTTTTCCATTACCTCACACTATTGTTGCACAAATTCACTGACAGTTTTCCATGGGCCATTGGTAGTGGCATACTAGGATTTATTTCACAGACCATGTTTGGGTCATGCCTTCATCCCAAACAGATTACATTGATGCAGGTCTCTATTGAGTCAAGGGTCCCTATACAGGTATATGATTATAGCAGAGGAGTATGAGAGCATGTGATCGAGCTTAGGCTTGGAATGCTGTTGTATTCTTTTTAATCTTCTTTGGTTTTGTTTGGTTTTACCTTGTATTTTGAGTTGTATTTTATTTTTTTCCATTGTTTCCTGTTTTGGCTACATGCATAGAATTAGTGACATGCTGGATCATTATGTATATATATATGACTGCTGGTTCTGTTTTACTTTAGATGTCCATTTTAGTTGTATATTGTTTTCTATTTCCATTATTTCATGTTTATATGTTTTATTATACTCTGCTACACTTTGACAAAAGAGGTCATAGTTTCCCCATTATCAGTCCATGGACCTCGCTTCTAGTCGGCAACCTCTGGCATTTGGGGAAATGTGCTTGAGGTCATCTGACCAACCAGAATCGGGGCACCAATTGCGTGGTAGGCGGATCCGGGCTGTTCCAATGTTATTCTTATATTCATTTCAATATCACTTTATTTTTTAACAAAATCATCTATATGTAAATGTTTTCCAATAGAACATCTCTATCCAAATACAATAACCATTTAAAACACTTTAGTATTTCTAATTATTTAGGGTAAAAATTATTATATTTTAAATCATTTAAAATATTTTGTAATCGGTTCCAGTTATTAGAACCCTACTATCAAGATCACATAGAAAATGATAAACTAGTTAAAATCTCAATTCTCATAGAGGGGGTGTTGGTGATGTGGAAAATTGTTCATTTTTCCCACACCAATATAGAAAAATTTTCTATCTCTTTATCATATTTTCCACTATATCATCTATTTAAATAAAATGGGAAAACATCAAATTCCATGTTTCAAATTGGGATAACATTTAAATTATTAAACTATTTTCCAAAGGAAAAAACTTACCCCCCCATTTCTTTTTTTCTATTATGAAATAATAATAAGTTTCAATGGATTACTCTATTTTATATTTTATTTATATATATAAATATTGAATTAAATATCTAAATAATGAATAATGGAAAAATATGATATAAAATAAGCAATATCTATTTTACAACATCAATATTTTAGTGGTGAATTTTTTTGATGGTAGAAATACAAAATGAATATGTATTTCAAGAATATTAGGTTAAAATTTTATTTCAGTCTGTGAAGCCCTATGAAATTCCCATGGATGAACCAGAAAAATTGGATTCTATAAAAGAAACTAAAATTGGTCTAAATTAGTGAATCATCAATTCAATCATTTTTGGACATTTACTTGATTAATTAAATTGTGTCTCTCTATTTTCTACTTTTTATAAATTATTACAGATAATTATATCTTCATATGAAGGAATTGATAATGTAAATATTTTGAGGATAAATACTATAAAATTAATTCTTGGTACTTTTAGATTTAATAAAGTTTTAATTATCGCTAATATTAATAGAAAAATGGTAGAAATATTTAATTGCATTTCTTTTGTATGAAAATATACGCTCGAACATGATTATGCATAGAAATATCATAAAGAAATACAATCTGATTATAATATAATATCAACCACTATTATTCAATCATATCCTATAAAAATTTTATCAATATAGGATTTTATTGGTATTCTTATAATATATGAATATGAGATAAATGATTATAATGAGGATTAAGGAAAGATCAAAAATGAAAATATTCCTCTTAATGTTACTATTCAAAAATTTAAATAAAATATAAAAGTAGATGTTATATTCTTTGATGATTGAAGTTGTTCAAAATTTTGGGAGGAACTCCCATGTTTCTAAAAGATTCATATTGTTTTAAAAAAGGAATTAATTCATCAAGAAATCATTGAATGTTTAAAATAACAATGTTTATGGTCTAAAATAAGTCAGATGTTTAAAATGCATTAATTTTTGGAATGTGAAACCTAATATCCCATAGAATAAGGAATGATGGAAATTAGGGAATAATTTAAAGAAAATTTGGATGGAGGTTGATTATAAATGAAAAGAAATGAAATCCTTGAAGGATATATGTATTTTATAGAAATACTCAACTGTCACTCTATGTTATGAGTAAAAATAGTGGAATTCAAACAAGATATAAAATATTAATTGAATGGGTAAAGAGTTTGAGGTACGATCACACTACTCTTTTGTTTCTAATTCCAATTTTAAAAGCTATTAAATGGTAAAATATATTAATTTTTAACATATTATATTAAATATAGAAATGTACAAGGAAGAAAATATAAATATACAGATAATATTCAAAATTTTTTATTAAGTGATAATGATATCTTGTTAAAAAATAACATATAATAATAATTCAAATTAAGAAAGACCACTTCATGGTATACTGAGAATTAATATAAAATTTATTATTTTCATGAAAATATTGAATCTTTTTAAATAATTGATAGTGTGTTTAATAAAAAAACATTTTTTAAATGATGTTATTGGAAATAATGTGCATTATAATGAATGATAGTGTGTTGGTAGTATAATTAAAAAAACCTAGATATATAAAAAATATTTTATTCCTAGATCATTTAATCACACCATATCAATAGTGTTATATTTTATTGAGGAATCAGAAGAAAATATGATAATACATTTTTCTTAATGAATCCTTAGATTAGTAATCATAAAAATTATTATGTTTCTACATAATCATCTAAAGATAGTTCTTGAAATTAAAAATAGATATGACTGCAAAAATATTTTCCTTATTGAACTTCATATCACAGGATAAATTGGGATCCAGAAACTTGTTTATTTAATTTGTGCAGCTAAAAAGATAACGGGACTCAAATGATATATGGTATAGGGACAATAACTCTTCAGGAAACATGAGTAGAGAATTATCCAGTTTCCATTCATTATCAAATGTTTATAGAGGTTTTGGTATATATAGTGATAATAATAAATCTAGGACCATTGGAGTTTGATTAGTTGGTGATCCAATTTCTATACTGATCAACAAGGTTCCATAAGTTCAATGGTTAATGTATAATCTCATATGTCTCTCTAATCTCATTAATGATGGATTTGTTATTTATTTGTCTAATAATGAATGTTATATATTTAAGTGTAATCTTATTAACATTAGAGAACCTATGAATAGAAATATTTCTAACACTAACATTATCCTCTTGTGAGAAACAAAATTGAACTATTTATGTGATGAAGATAAGTGAATCATTGATATGTAATTGGAGACATTATCATTCTTATATTTTTTTCTACATTAACTTATAAATTTTTTTCCCTATCTTCCCAGTCATAAGTTTAATGATAAAATACTTTGTGATATATGCCACCTTAGTTAGTAGTCTAATTAATCATTTGTATGAATTTAGAATTTTACAATATATAACCATTTATAATATACCCACATGGATTTTTTTAGAACATATATAGTAGAAATATTGAATAAAAGATTATTTGTCTTTATTTTAGCTGATTATTTTTCCATAATATCATTGGATTTATTTTTTATATTTTAAACTTTTTATTTTTTAATTTTTATGGACTTTTTTATGTTTTCTTAAAATTAAAAATATTTAAAACTAAATTCATCGAGAGCTGATCATATAAGAGAATTTAAGAGTCAATTGGTTAGTTACTTTTACTTATACCTCAATATTTGACATAACCTTCCTTCTCTAATTTCACCATAAAAATATAATTGTAGAAATAATAAATATAACTATTCATGATATTGAAAGAACAATATTGAATTAATAGATTTTACATAACAATTTTTTGGTATAAAATATTAATACATCTCACTATATTATGAAAAATCTATTAAAATGACATCTTATTAAAAATAATTTTGACTATTTAAAAGTTATCTATTTTAAAAAAACAAAATTAAATCAAATATTGCTATTGATTCATTAAATAACATGAGTCTTCAATATTTTAATGATAGGATTGAATGTGACCTAGAACATGTTCATGAACAATAAAATTATATTTAACATGTAATTAAAGAACCTGAGAGTGTTTTACCATGAAAACCTAAACCAATTAATGATTCCCCTTTAGAAAATGTTATAGTATATCAAGATAGAGTTATGAAATAGAGGAACCATGAAAATATAACTGAGTTCTCTGGATTCAAATCCCAGTTTGAATCCAAATATATATAATAATCCTTAGATTATGAGTGTTAGATGATAGTTATAAACAATGCTCTAAATTAGTTTAGTATACACATTTATTTTGAATTATTTTATTGGCCCACACATTATTTTGTAATTAGAACTAAGTAGGTTTTCACCAATAAGTAATTTTATCAATTTATAATTACAAGGAATAAGAAATTGATCATTTTCAATGACTCCAATTAGGATGATGGTATAGACTAGGAGTAATCTATTTCCACAATTTCTAGTCTTAAATCTATAATGATATATTAATCCTTTTAATCTTATATGAATTGGAAATTATAGTTTATGATTTTAAAATATGATTTTATAAATGTTTATTTAATTGAGGATTTTTATATTGAACAACCCCATGACATTTAATTCCTCACATTCCAAATAATATTTTCAACCATACTAAATCTATATAAAGTATTAAACAAGCACCAAAGCCTTGATATGGGAGGTTATGTTATTTTCATTTATAAAATGTATTTCCTATAGGCATGTTGGATCATAATTTTTTATTTATAATTTCATTTTTTATGTTTTATTGGTTAAAATTTATGTATATGATATACTTTTCTGGTTAATCTAGTAATAATAATTCTATTATTTTTTTAAAACATATGATTTTTTTGAAATGAGTGTGTTTGCAGAATTAAATATCTATCTTGGTTTTAAAATCAATCAAAATGATTTTGGATTTTTTTGAAATAAAATTAAATATATTATTGATATATTTAAATATTTTTCATGAACATAGAAATCCATATTCTACTTCTATCATTACTTATGTATAAGTTTATTTCTTATGAACAATGTAATCCAATTGAAATAAAGTTATATAGAGGTACCATTGGTAGGTTATTATATCTTACAACTAACAAACCATATATAATGTTTTATGATTTCCATTGTAATATATTTCAATCATATCCAAAAGAGTATAATGTATTTAATATTAAAAGAATATTGAGATATTTAAAAGGAATAGTTTTTGGGTATTTTATTTATCCAAATACCTCTGGTTTTGATTTAATATCATATTTTGATACACGTTTTGGAGGATATATATTAAATAGAAAAATCATGTTTGGAACTTATCACTTTTTATTGAAATGATTGGATTCATAGTTTAGTAAAAAGTATCATTTATTTTCATTATCAACAAATGAAGAATAATATATATATATTCATAGTTATTGTTCATAAGTGTTGTTTATGAAACCAATAGTTCTTTACTTTGGACTAAATTTTGATCATATTTTGTTTTATGTATTATAAATAATGCAATAAATATTTCCGATAATATATTCATTCATTATATGAATAACAATATTGTTTTTTGGTATCGATTTATATGTGATAAAATCAATAATGTGGATATATCATTGTGATTTTATAATATTGAATATCATCCTGCTTACATTTTTACAAAACCACTCCATAATTATAGTTTTGATTTTATTAACAGGGAGTTTTGATTATTAACTATTTACTAAATATGTTCTATTTTATTAATCAGTGTTTAGTTTATTATCTTAATTATATTTTAAAGTACTCTTTTATAAATAATTATATAACCAATTTTTAATTTCATTCGTCATATTAGTTGGGAATATTTCTTCAAAAAAATTATTAAATAAAATTTAATGATTAAATACAATTATTGGCTTGAAAAAATGAACCATCACCAAATACAGTTATAATTAATACTTTTATTGATACTACCTTTTAATCTATGCCCTTATGATCTCTTAATATTTTTATCTTTCGTTCCAAAATTTTTATGAACCCAAAACCATCTATATCATCTTCAAATAGTAAATATGAATAATATAAATAAAACATTTATTTGGTTTAAAGAGTAAATAATCTTCTTGTTTAGATAAATAATTGATATTCTGAATGGTCATTGACTTCAAAATGTTTCTTGGGACCAATCTTATATTAAATAATGTCTTATGATTTAATGTATTTTAATTAGTGTTTAGTAGAGGTAATTAAAAATATTTATTTTAGAATTATAGGTAATGTAAATTTATGATAAACCTTGGTATAGATTTTTTGAATATGAAGAAATTACCTCTTCAAAATTGAACGAAAAGTATATTTTATCACACATGTTGTAATGGATCAGCTATTTTGGTTTCCCTATGAAGGGAATTCCAATTTCATCCTTAAATCAATTATAGTTACTGTTTAAAAATATTAGGACATTATTCCCTTTATTTTTTGGAAATCTCAATTCAAGAAGGTGTTGGTCAAGGATCAAAAAGATGACTAGAAGTCATTTGTCATGTTTATTCAACCAATGGAAGTTCAAAATTTATGATCCTAAGAAAATATTTTTTTAGGCATGTATATCATTTTCCTCATACTATATACCACACCCAATATTAGTCAACATATGTTATGGTATATAACATTTTTTATAAAAATGATTATTGGATTTATTTTCATCTTTATAGTAGATTATTAGCTCTTATTATTATATTAGGGGTGATTATTTTTAACATTATCATAGGATTAATATTTTTATTCTAATATTTTGTCCACTAAAGGATTATAGAAATTTTATTTCCTCTAAAGAGTGAATATTGGAATAATAATTCTAGTTATTACTAAAATGTTTAATCCATTTAAATTTCATGTTGATGGGGAGAATATGAGTTTAATGTTATCTATATTTGTAAGGCTTATTACAGAGGATATTTAAAATATCAAGTATATTAATAAGTTATTGTAATATAATTGGTTTGTGGTTTAGAGGTTAATTATGGTAATACT
This sequence comes from Viscum album, assembly GCA_963277665.1. Classification (NCBI taxonomy): domain Eukaryota; kingdom Viridiplantae; phylum Streptophyta; class Magnoliopsida; order Santalales; family Viscaceae; genus Viscum; species Viscum album. Next base: position 2,098,873,885 of record OY728140.1, on the reverse strand, counting down.
AAAAATGTTCATATTAGTACTAGAATAAGGCATATTTTAGATTAGAATAACATTTGTAGAGATGATTTAATTATTCATATTCCTAGATCCTTTCAAAAACATTATTCTATAGAAGATATTGGTTTTATTTTTATTTATATATCTCAAATAAGAGAGTAATTTGTAGAAATAGAGAATGTTTTTTAATATTCTCATTGGTAAGTTCTGAATCTGGCTCTTATAGATAAAAAAGTGACTAACAAGTTGTTCATGGTGAAAAAGAACAAGTATTGAAATAATATCATTATTATGAATCTCAAAGAAAAAATGATATTTTTTAGGATGATGGGAATCCTTTTAAGGATGTTCTCTATCCCCAACATTTATAAGGAAAAAATAAACTCATTATTGTACCAACCCAAGATTTTGTGAATTTCTTTTCAAATAAATTAATATTTAGGATATTTTACATTACATTCAACAATGAATTTATAATGTGTTACATAAATAATTGTTTTTAGTTTTTTTACATGAAACTTTTAGTGAAGAATGCATTACACACAACACTGAGATTAAACAAATAGTGATGTATAATTAACATGTTACTATTAATTAATATGATAGTTACCACCACAATGTCTTAATGGTGTTTATGAATAGTATTATATAAATTATAAAAACCCGTGGTTTACAAGAATTTTTTAAAATGATTATTTAATAAAAAATTAATTTTAAATGAAAACAAAATTAATTTTAAAATAAAGGAATATAGAAAAAAGATATTTTTATACAGAATTTGTTTAACTAAAAAAATTAGAATAAACACATTTATTGAAGGATTCAAATTAAAATTATATATATATAATTATATTATAATTTTAAAATTAAAATTATGTGTTCCCTATAAAATAGATATGAAAAAATCAAATATTATGCTTAAATAATTATTGTTTGAATAAATAGTATTTATATATTTTCACACATAATTTAAAATTATTTTATTGAAATTTAGAATATTTTTTTCAAAAAATTAAATTCATTTTTTAAATCAATATTTAAAAATTATCTTCAATTGAAATGTTGATAATTTTCTGAGAACATAAATTTTCCGATGGATGGTGAAAAATAGTTTTTTTAGAGTTTTAATTTATTTTAAAGAATTTAAAAGAATAAAAATAATTTTAATATTGCTTTAAAGATTTAATTAGTTCAATTATATAACAGTTAATCCAAACTATTTCATTGGAGTCATTTTTATAATGAATTTTGATCAAAAACCTTTTTAGTCTTTTGATAATTTTCTCTTTGGAAAGATAATTTATCATCGAGTTTCTAGGTTTAATTTTAAATTTAAGTATTTAATTTCAATGAATTGAAATTGACATTTTTGATTAAATATTTTGAATTAAAGTGTTCTATAATTTCAAAAAAATAATCATATTTTTATTCATAATGAATTGTAATCGTGTAAAAAATATTTACCTCGGTTAAGGTGAAAATGGGATAATTATGTGATCAACTAAAATGATAGCTATTAAAAATTACAAAAAACATGTCCAACGAACATCTTATGGACATTTATAAAAAGTATTTTTACCATTATTTATAAGGGTACATTTTTTAGACATGTTTCATGAGAAAAACATAGTTACATCTTTTTCTATTTAAAAATAACATGTTTCACACTCATATCACTTATAAAATTTCATCCTCTATAATATCCGCCTAAAACATCCTAAACCTGTTGGTTTATAAAACACATATAAATATAACTTATTTACTTCCCAAATATTATATTATTGGACATTAGTTCTTTCATAAATATATCCTAATAGTCTTTTTGGTGAAAACCAAAAGAGGTTGTATTATGAATATTTTATGTGCATAACTGATTGTATTATTTTATTTTTTTCACAAACATACTTAAATTTTAATTAAAACAAAAATATTTATAAAAAAATTATATCTCATATAATTTTATTTTTTATATAAATTTTATTATTATAATTATCACTTGTTCTATCGAATAGAATATGAAATCATTATTCATTTATAAGGTGGACTACCTTCTCATGAAACAATGTTATGAATTTTATTTCACTATCTCAAACAGATGGATATAATGATTTATATATTATTTATATAATATATTTTTTATATAATAATTATTTTTAAATAATTATATCATAATTTCCTTCATACATTCAATTCTGTGGGAATAAAATAACATTGTTCTTGTGTACGATGAACTACCACATCAAAGAATTATGTGATTCATTCCATCATTAAATTGAATGTAATAAGGAATATTTTAGTATAAATATTTTATATATGTGAAATAATAATTATTCAATAATATTATTATATTATATACCTTTCTTTATTACCTTTAAGAAAATGGAAATTGCTCTCATACATATGTACAACATGTCGTCTCAATTAATGGTGTACTTCATTCTCAATATCTAAATATTATGTATTTATCTAAATACAAATGTAATAAATATCTATTATTTTTATATAATGGTTAAAATTCATGACATTAGGGAACCATGATAAATTTAATAGGACCAAAAAAAATTCAAAACATACATTAAAAAATCCCCTTGTTTCACAAAACGTGTTTTAACATGGAATTGTTAATAAATAGGAAATAAAAAGTCATAATTAAATAATATATGGAATAATATATTTATATATATTTATGGTTACATAATATATTTTTTATAATCATAGATTTATTATATAAGAGGTTGTAAAATCTATAAAGGAAGTTGATACATATGTTAATGGATTTCTAGTCCCTCTTATTTTTGTGAACCATATGAAAATTCTCCACCAATTTATATTTAACTTTGACATATACATACTATTTTAAACTTTATATCATTTATTTACTTATTTGAATGATAAATAAAGTTTAATTTTATGTTATTATTTATTTTCAATTATGATTCAAAAGATCAGTTAAGGGGTAAGGGAGTTTTCATTTCACTTTTAAATTTTACCAATAAATTCCGTATTCACCACTTATTTATGATATGTGGTGTATATAATTCTCATGATTGAATTTGATATATAATATAATTAAAAATATGGGTATTTAAATTTTCATTTTTGGATCTCTATTTTATAGTGTGTACAGTTGAAAAGATACCCATTCGGTAATGGATTTTTTTTTACCAATTTTACTTCTCTAATACATATATAATCATATGCCCCTATAAACATTTATGAGGTGTATATACATACCATTTTAAATTAAAAATCATGAATTTATTTATTATAATTAGATTTTATGTATAATTTAATTTTATTATTCCATGGGAATTATGATTCAATGTTACCCATGTGGTTTGAGGTTTATTATACAACCTCAATATTTAATGGGATAATATATTATTATGTTTCTAATGAAGAAATATTAGGATAAAACTCTCAATAAAATCATGAATATCATATCCTACAGTTATGTAGTGGTAATAAAATTTTCCCATACATTATTATCTCATTATTTTCTCAAGGGATCAAAATTACATTTCTAATAAAAATCATTTATATTTCCCTATTCTATAAAATAACATTTTTTTACAAATCCACCGTATGTAAAAATATTTTCATTAATATTTTTCACATTATACAAATGATTTTTAAAGAAATTTTTAAATTATTTTTTATTTTTTTAATTAGAGCAATCATCAGGGTTTTATAAGTAATTCTCATTTGGATGGTACAAAAAATGTTAACAAAATAATTTTAATAACACGCTTGACAAAAATAGAGTTTACCACCATTGAAACCAATATTTTACTCAAAATGTATCTTACATGTTCCCATGGTTATTTTTAGATAAATTTATATTAATAATATTATATTTAAAAAATATCAAACCCGAAAGGATATTTCTCTCAAAAAATGTATTTATATAGTTTGGTATGATTCCTTTATAAGTTTAAATAATTATTTTTGAAGAAATTTATTTCCAAAAAATGATGATTTGTTTTGTTTTAAAAATTGATTTCAATTGAATTTTTTTTCCTAATAAATGTATTGAATTATATTTAAAAATATATTTCTATATAAAATGACATACATTGATATTATATATGACTTAATGTATTTATTATATAAGGATGCGATTCTTATTCATTCTTTGAATAGTTTTTGTTTCAAATGGCATGATTCTTATGAAACCTATTTATAGTCTAAGGGTTACAGAATGAAATAATTATTACGAAACCTGATTCTATTCACATGTTACATTATGAAGAAATGATGAATAGATTAACAATCCTGTATTTTTCCATGGGTTCTAATATGATGATATTTTTATAAAACCCATTTTATTTCATGGGTTATGATATGATAAATGTCTTATGATCTTATAGAACACATACATATTATTTTAATTATATGGTTGTTGGGACCTATATCTCCTTCCAACTAATTGGTTAATGATTTTTATGTCATAAGATAGATAGGTCTGGAATGGGGAGTGAACCCAGTTTAGTAAGGGACATTTTCTATTATGATGGCCTTGGGAGTAAACCTTGGCTACTATGATAGTTTGTGGAGTAAACCTATTAAACTATGTTATCCTTGTAATTTATAATTTACTACATTGTAAATGATATTATATTCTTATGTGTATGACACAATTCAATTTTTATGCCAATATTATGCTCTCATGGATCATGTTGGTTGTTTTCTTTATGATCAATGTATTGTGAACTACCAAAATTTATTACATGACCAATTATTTTAATATTTGATATTAAGGGTTTGTTTTCAAATTTTATTATATTGTCATGATACCCTTATTCTGAAGTTATTATTTCATATTTCCCTTTTAGTATCTATACATAGCATTTGAGCATATCTTTTCTTATGTTTATATTCCCTTGGTTTTGAAGATAGGTGTCATGTAGGGTATGTTTATTAAAATTACTAATGTTGAATATCTTTTTTAGATATATTTATGAATGTTATACAAATTATTTGATTGTGTGCCTATTCAATAAAGTCACTAAACCATTATGATCATCAGAAACACATTTGTGTATTATAATTAATATTAATAAAAAATATGTAATACATGGGTATGAAAATCATTTTTTGTTATAGTTTGTACCAAAGGGTATGTTTAGTGAACCATTGTAAAGTTGGATAAAAAATCATTAGTGAGGTCCCAAGGGATATTTCCGTGGATGTGTTTAGGAATATTTTTACAGTTAAATCTATTTATGAGTCATAGAAAATGTCCTAAAGTGTTTTTAAATGATTGATCTATGGATTTCAATGAAAATTAATCAATGTATGTAAACTAAAATTATATGGGGATCTAGAATGATTGAACCTGTGGGTGATAAATTTTAAAATGGTTCATTGATCATCACATACTCCATGACAACGAGCCTATCCTCAAACCAATTTGGACACTCCTAGTGGATATTCATTTTAAATTACAAAAATATTTTCTAATAATCATGAATTACCAATGTTTTTATGGATTAAAAAAAGTTTCAATTACTTATACATCATATAACTGACATTGCATGATTATGTGGTTCCTGACTATGATAATCGTTTTATACAATATGATTTTTTGTTTTATTCAATTTTAGGAACTAAATGGATGTAGGTTGAGATTTACTGGGATGTAAAATTTACTAATGATAATAAAAATGGGATGGTGACTAGGGTTAAGGATATTTTGTGTTATTTTTAATCATTAATCATAGAACATGACTAAAAATGTGCACCACGACCAACTCTTGAACAACCCAAAGAAGAGAAGTGTTGAGGTAGGTGATATTTTAGGAAGTGGAGACAATATTGGAAAGTATATTCAGTATCCAATAGGTTGAGTATATTGGAATATGTACTTGAGGGAATGTCTATGATGGATGATAAGATGTTTTCGTTCTGGAGGAGAAGGAAACAGAGTAAGAAATTGTAGAAGAAAATAAGTTTAGTTAATTAAATGTGTTATAATTATAGTCTCCCTAAAATATCATCAGATATTGAATATTTTCAATGTGGGATTTATAGGCATTATAAAAATCGATTTAGTGATTGGAAATATAAAGAATAGAAACATCAAGTTTGTATAAGTATTCGTGTAGTATTAAATATGAATATAAAATAAGTGAAATAAAAAATGAAGGAGGTATTAAGGAATAATATGAAATACCCTAGTTAATAGTTGATTAATGAAGTAGAATGAGTAAAGTGTTTATGTATTAGAATTCATGAATTATAAAATATATACGGATAATTCCGTAATGGATTTTTATTAAGGATCTGAAGTAATATTTTAGATGGTGCTAATGATCATGAATATTGTTTTAATGGAAATGTGATATTCATGGAAAACACATGATTATAATAAATATAACCATTAATATGTAATATATATTAAGATAATTTATTTAGGATAAATATAATATTGATATGGATATGGTAAATTGGATTGTAGAGATTATCATGGAATAGAATAATGATTCTTTGAAAATGTGATTCATATATTAATTGATGGAGTTTACAACCTTTTAAAATTTGTGGAATATATTATATAATTTATGGTATTTTCCAATGAATAATTTGATTACATTTTTTCATTGAGGGTATATGGAAATTCTAATTATTAACAAGCTTTAAGAGATTATATGACCAAGGTTTTCAAATATTTGGAATTTAACCACTAAGATAAACTTAATTATATTAATGATGTCTAATATTATGTTAATTTTAGAGTAATTAGTGAGTTTATTTATAAATTTTTATTTGTAAAAGTCGTAAGTTTATTTATTTATGGAATTTATTATATTGAACTTTGTAATTAGTTTTAGGGGTTAATTTATTGCTTCACCATATTAAGATTTTAGAATATTGGATAAATTGTTCCAACCAATCTATTAAGATGATATCTCGGGATAGAAAAAATAAATTATCAAAATATTATAAATATTTTGATTTTTTAGTGCTTCGGGCATAAAAAATTATTTTTCATTTTTTAAAGAAATATATTAACTGTAAATTGATCAAATAAAATCAAAATGATGATATTCTTATAATGAAATGGAATAAGATAATTTTTCTGTATCATCTCAAGAAAAGTACTCAAATTTTTGAAAATGATCTTGTAATTAAATAATAAATATTTAACACAAATTATGATGAATGAATTTTTTTCACCTATCATGGATTTATGGACTTGTGGTCATTAAAATTCAACTAATTACATTCTCTATCACTCTTCATCAGGATTTGGGTGTTATTTTTCTCATCTATGTGCTTGTTTTTAGTTCCAATAATGTTATTTTACATAAAACGAAATTTAAGTGATATTTTAGAAGCATGTACTAGATCCATTTATCTATATTGATCATTATTTTTGATTGACCATTTTTATGATGTGGTCTTCTGACATAATTATTTTGATTTTTTATACCCTTGTTTACATAAATAATTTAAAATCTTGAGGACGCAATTATTTAAGGGGTAGAATTTAACACCAGATATTTTGTAAAATATTTCATTAAATAAATATAAATATTTTTATAATTTATGTTACATTCATAATATGTATGGAATTTCATATATATGACACCGTTTGTAGCTTGCGTTACATGAAACACTGAATGTTGCTTGTGTTATATGCCACCTCATGTTAAAACAAAACATGACATAGAGTTACAATATATTTTTTATTTAATATGTTAGTTACCACCTAAGAGATAGAATATTGATTATAAATATGATTAAAAATTTATACAATTATATTGTTTATATAATTATACAAAATAAATTATTTAGTGACTAATTAATTATAAATGAATGAGAAAACTATTTTAAAATAAAGGGAATCATTTTCTAAAAAATTATTTCCATGCAAACAAATGTGTTTTTCCATAATTTACTAAACTAATTGAATTTCTTGAATGGTTTTAATGAAATTTATATATTATTTATTTAATAAATTTGTTAAAATTTATCATATGTATTTTCTATATAAGATATAAGAATAAATCCCATAATACATTTAAAAGTGTAATTTTCTAAAAAGTACTTTTTTCACCCACTTCGCACTTATTGGAAAACCATTTTGTTCCAATTTTTGAAAATTTATTAGAAAAAATATAATAAATTTTTGAAATAATAATTTCAAAGTAATATAAGGTTTATTTTGTAATGTGCTGAGAATATAAATTATTCTATGAATATTGAACAGAATGTTATATATTAAGAAGTTTAATTCATTTAAATAATTTAACAATTAAATTTTTTTAAGATTCATTTAAATGAAAAATTTATTTATTAATATATCTATTAATCTAATTTAGGACATTAGAATCATTTTGATACTAAAATTTTATATAAATGTTTTTCAAATTATTGAACATTTTAAATACGGAAAACCACTTTCTCATCACTTCTACATGAATAATATTAAATTAAAATTTCCCTATTATGAGATAGGAATTTGGAAAATTATATTCCTTTTTTATAATTATAAAAATTTATATTATATAGAAATCAGAACATAACTTTTGACCATAATTAATAGTAAAAATAGAAAAACAAATTATCACTGTTTAGATAAAAATTGGATTACCAGATTGTTAAAAAAATATAAGGGTTCAAAATGAAAAAAAATAGCTACAAACCAAATTCATTGTAATAGTTAGACTTCATCTCTTAAATTCTTGATAATTTACCATTTTCAATCAATTTTCATGATAAAAATTGGGGTACAACTTTTCATTAAAAAAATTACAAATATTCCACTCACCTCAATTGTAAAAGGCCACCTTTACTATCTACCCTTCAAGTAGTAAAAGCCTAATGGTTTATCCATTAACATAACAAATAAAGAATTAATCTGATAGATTCATCCTATAATATATATTTTTTGTTAAAAAAACCAATGTGATCACCTTTTTGATGGAAACTGAAAGATGTTTTCTGAAGAATATGTAACATCAAAATCTGATTATTTTATTTTGTTTATCACTTATCCACCTTCAATTATTATTAAACCATGGTTACATAATATGATGAATTTATTCAATATAAAATGATGTTTTTATTTTAATTTAATGACCTAAAATAATCTCTTTTTTTCAACTAATTTATGAAACCATCAATCATGTGTACGGTGGAGTACCACCTCAGGAATTGATGTTATTCATTTTTCATCACCACCTATAACATATTAACATAATTATAGATTTATTGTTTATATATTATATTTATTAAATTATTATTCCTATATAACCATGATATAACATGTTACATTCTTATATTTAATTTTGTGTGAAAATGATAATGTCATTCATTAATACGGCAGACTAACACCTCATAAAGTGTTGTGATTCATTCACACATTACATAAAAGAAAGTAATGATGGGATTCATGATCATATGTGATATATATTACATTTTTATATAATTTTAATATCTTATTTACCTTTATTTCATTATTTATGTAAGTAAAATGGAACAAACATTCATGCATGCAGATGGTTTACCGTCTCATTGAATAATATATTTCATTTTCTATCTCTGACACTTATAGTTTTCTCTAAATATATGTTTAGGGAATATATATGATATATATATCTAGGTTAGAATTATTTATATAATTTTAAGATTAATAAAATAAATCATAACAAAAATAATAAATCAAAATAAACATGAAAAAACAACGAAGTTATTGCTTGAAACAATATTTTAACACAGAATTGTTAATAAACAGAAAATAAAATTTCATATATAAATCATATATTGTGTGATATATATATATATTGGTAATTTATATATAATAAACATATATTTATTATAGATGAGGATTTGACATATACAAAGGAAGTCGAGACTTAGGGCAGGAGATTTCTTGTATCTCTTTCATTTCAGAGAGACACATGTAATTCACCACACTAATTCATATTTTGGTGTATATACTACCCTTATGATGTTTTATATCATATTAATCATTATTTTCGTGATATTTAAAGTTATATTTGATGTTATTTTTTATTTTTTATTACTATTCAAATGATTATTGAAGCAATAAGTCATTTTTTATCTCACTATTAAATCTATGAGATACATTTCATATTTGACACTTATTTATAGTATGTACATTGTATAATCTCCAAGAATTTATTTAATATATATTCTCATTAAAATAATAGTTTTTAATTTTCTTTTTAGGATCTCTGTTTCGCTGTGATTATCGTTCAAAAAAACAAATTATGGATTGTATTTTTGTCTCAGTTTTCCTTATTTGATATATATGTCTTGTTATGCTCCTATATTATATTATGAGGTTTATATAAACCCACTTTCACATTAGATATAATTAATTTATTAATTATCATGATATTACATATTTCATTTAATATTATTCTTTCTTGGGTCTTATAATTCAAACTTATCCTAGTGGTATAAGTTTCAAGTTACAATCTCATAGTTTATCGAGATTGTTTATGATTATGTTTCCAATAATAAAATATTATGATCCATCTCTTAATAAACTCATTATTTTATTCAATTTGGTCATCTCATGAAAAGAAAAAAAATTCTCTTAGAATCCTCAATTTACATACTCAATATACCAAAATTATAATTTTATTAAAAATCATTGTTATTCCAATCATTGATTAAAAACACTTTCTCTTCAGAAACCACAATTCATAAAAAATTCCAAACATTTATTATCTATCTCAAAATTATTTATTAATGATATTTTTATCTGTTTTTAATTTTTTACACAAAAATAAAATAGAATATTTAAATTATTTATTATAAAATCTTTTTTCTCATTCCCTGATATCATAAAATAAACGTTTATAATAATTTGTACGACATGAATGGAATATCTCTCCATCATGGCCATTATTTTATTAGATTACTCCATTAGAGGTTTTCAGGGATATTTTAAAACAATTGAATAACTTTTTCGATTTTAAAAAAAATTTCTTTCTAAAATAAAATTTTATTTTAAACACAAAATGTTATAATTAATTTTCTAAGATTCGTTTATAAATTTTTATGTGTATTTTAATTAAAAGGAATTACAAAAGATTTTATGAATTTTTTGTTTTAAAAATTGTTTTTCCAATAAAGGATAATTTCCTCAATAAATTTTTTGATTTATATTTTATACTCACTTTCAATTTTTGGACACATTAATTTATGCTTCTTATTACTTAATTGAGATATGATACATAGATTCCATTCTTAATAATTATATGAATGGTTTTCTTAATATTAAGGATTTTTTTGTAACATATTTCAATTATATGTATTGCACTATGAAGAAATTCATATTAAACCATCATAATTTCATGGTTTATTCATTGATAAATAAGGAAATTATTATGAAAACATATTAATTTCATGGATTTTTAGTTGATAACACAATGAAATGTTGATGAAAACAATTTTTTTCTGTATGTTATGGTTCGATTAAATTTTAATGAAACCCATTTCATTTCATATCTTATGATAAGATGGAATTTTTATTTTCTTATAGAAAAAAATATATATTATTTTTATTATGAGAGAGGTGGGAATAATGTCTCCCTCTAATGTATTGGGTAAATATTTTTGTCTCATAAGATATATATAACTAGAATAGGAAGTAAAACCTATTCAATAATAGAAATTCTATACTATTATGGACTTGAGGGTGAACTTTTAATACTATGATGGTTTGGGAAGTGAACTTATTCAACCATAATAGCCTTGGAAGTTATCCTTCACTACTATAGAAATTAGTTTCTATTCAAATGTGTATGACTCAATTCTATTTCTTTTTACAATGTTATACTCTAATGGATCTAGTATTTTAATATAACTATGATCCATGTATTAATAACGTACAATCATTATGACATGACTCATGAATATGATCTTTGATATGCAGGGTATGGGTTTGAAATGATTATATCTTGTTTTCATACCCTTATTTTCTTGTTATGCTTATTTATATCCCTTGTTAACCCATAATGAGAATCAATTCTCACCTATTATTATATATCCATTATTTATGTTATAAATAATAGTTTTCTATATGGTATGTTTGTAAAGAGTACAAAAAGGAAATATTTTTATGAGAGATGTCTTGGATCATTCTCCAAATTAGAATATTTCATATTTAGTATCAAATGGAACTAAACCATTTTGATCATGATCCATGTGTATGTGTTATTTAATTATTATTTAATTAACAATAAAAAATATCTATTTAGTAAAATCTTGTGCCTATATAATTATACTCAACATGTGAGTGACCTTCCTTCTTACACAACAAAATTGACTGATGATCAATTAGTTTCATTTGTTGATATTTCCTTAGATAGAACTGTAAAATAAATTGCATAGGTAATATATGTTCTTGGATATAAATCCTCTATAATTGGTGAAGATGTTCATGTTTAATCCCTTCAGCAATTTAATGTATGAAAATAATATATAAAACTAGATAATAAATCACCAATTTCTAATGACCTAAATTTTGAGGTTCATACTAATTATTATCTATGTGTATCAATATTATGATCAATATTTTAATAGAAGAAGTTTTTAAATTCATTGGATGTATTAACTATTATAATATGTATTTTTTATAAATTGAAAAGTGAATCTAATTTTGGAACATGTTATGTATTTTTATATATTTAGTATTATAGATTAAATAAATCATAAAAAATGTATTCAAGATTATCATGATTTTAAAAAAGTTTTAGTATGCCAGGATAGATATTTTAAAGAATAATTGATTTAAAATTATATTTCATTGATCTAAATAAGATTTGGCCATCCAATTTGAATGTGTAACGATAGAGAGTTCCTATCAGTGGAGAGTTCTTCCAACTAGTGGGGTCAATTCTGAATATTTATCGAAAATTTTATATATTTTATCTAGTAATAATTCAGACCTAGGTTAAAGGAGTAAATGTTTTCAATGTGATAATACACTATTACACACTCTTTTGGAATACCATAATGAGTTGGTTGAAAGGTTGAATTCTGGAGAATTTGGGTAATAGTTTTTGTTAATGAGTTAGGAGAAATAATGGACATATCTGGTTAGTATTTTGAAACTATTCATAATTTTCTAATGGTTCATAAATTATAAGTGATGATTGGTAGTCAAGAATCAATGTTTTTGATGAGGGATTTGGGCATGATCAATCAAAATATCATGATTTTAGTTAAGGGCATGAAGGGTTTTAAAAAATCTCATATATATGTTAACCTCTAAATATTATTCCTCTAAATAACCTTCATCTAGTCCTTCCTCGAACCCTACACCTTAAACGTTTTTTCTTTCAACCATTGTATATTATAGTATAATATTTTTTATATAATCATGTTCTAGTATTATTTTTTCCACCTTTTTTTGCCCTATTGTTTTAAATTTCCAATCCTACAGATTTTAAGTAATATCCTAACATTGGGTTATATAACATTCAACTAAAATTGTGTGATAAATTAAATTTTTTTTATTCCACTTTTATTATTTCTTTTCTGTTTCAAAAAGAGGAGATAAAAACATATAAACAAAACATTAAAACCCATATGATATATGATTAATAATTAATCCTTGTTTTTTTTATAATAATGAAAATCCAATATTTCTTTTTCTAAATATTTTTATATGGGTTTTATATCATAAAAAGGGGGAGATATTTTGGTATATTTATATTGATACAACCATTCCTCCTTAGGTAATCATTGATTTTGATGCACATGAATAACCTCGTCTATTTACTAATATAGTCAATATCAGTGGATTTCATGCTTATATTTCATTACTTAATTATTTTAAATTTCCAAAAATTATAGAATATTGATTTACATAATGATATTTTATTTGGGTGAAATATTATTATAAATTTTATTGTCGATGTTTTTAAGATTTCTAGAATCATTATTCAAAATGTGATGTTGCGACCTAATCATGGTATCTTGTTATACATTTGGGACCCCATGTTTATGATTCACATTTGTTTTAGAGCATAACTTTTAATAATGAATTCTATGTTTGAGTGTCTAATGTGGAATTTGGATCCTCACATTGGATCTTAACGTTATGTTTGAGAACCTAAATTTTATTATGGATCCTCATATTCAAGTAAAGAATGGTTGGTATGTGTCTAACGTATGTAGCCTCAAATTGGTATCATAGTCCACATTCTAGAATTATATAAATAGTTTCAAATGAACTATATTAGACATTATTTTGGAGTAATTAACAAATAGAGTAACCTCACATTGAATCAGTTGTCTATATGATTTGAATTTTGAATTATTTTTAGGATTTTTTTCTTGAAAATACAAAATATATTCAACTAACATTTCATAATTTCATCATCAAAGGATTAATTTTTTATTTTTCTAAAGGGATGTTATAATTTTGAATGGAGAATTAAATTCAAAAATCAAATAAGGTGATCATTTTGAAAATCATGATTCATTTGTAATTTTTTACCAATCTATTTTTACCACGTTTAAATTGGGGTGTTTATTTTTTCTCAATAGACTCTTTTTGAAAAATTAATATCATATTGGTTATCTGGTGGACTACTATACTTACTTTCTATTAAAAATAAATAAAAATTTCCCTAACATAACATCTGAAGTTTCTATTTTAAAAGGATGTTTTTGTCTTATATAAGTATTTATCTTTATATATTTGAATTATCTTATCTATTTTCTTGAATGAATTATAGAATACACATTGGATACCTACATGGAATGATATGAATATGTGTGTTTGTCCTAATTTTTTATTTAATTTGATGTTATTTTTTTCTAGACATTCCTTATATAAACAAAAATGTTATTCTTAAGACTATTCTCTGAAGTTATTTATCTATTAATATAAATATATCTTTGATTTTAATTAGCATTATTTGAATCACAATTTTTTCAAAGATAATTTATCAAAACAAATATAATATCTTTTATTTTTGAATACTCATGAGATTTTAAGATTCATGGGATATAGACAAAAAAAACTAAATCATAGTAATATAATTATTTAAAAAAATTAGTTTATTATGAAAAACTATCATGATCCATTATATATACTAGTGAAAATATCCATGATCATGGAGAGAGTATTGATGGAGTTAACTTAAGGAAATTTATTCCCCAATCCACTGTATAATTTGATGTGTTTTTTCCTTCATTTTTCTACGGCATAAATTACATAAATAAATTGGATCAAATTTGATTTCTATGTTTCAATGTGATATTGTTTTTAATTTATTTAATTATTTCTAAAATGACAGAATTCACGCAAATATCATTATAGTTATTATTACATCACAATTGTTTCAATTATCAAATTAATTACTTATATCAGTACAAGCCTATAATGTTTCTTATTTATTATCTCTAAAGACATTAAAACATTAATATAATTCATCATGATCATTAAAACTCTTTAAAAAACATTTAAAATTTATTACCTCCACACAATTAATGACCACTAATAGACCTATTCAACTACCACCAACTACCTAGTAGTCATCAAAAGATGATGGGTGGGATTCCTAGGGTCTAACCCCTCTCTAAAGATATTGCAACACAACTTGTGGGTACCACTAGAAAAATGAAAGAGTTCTTTAGTTCAAATTTTCTACTTGATTTTTACTAGAAGGTCATTGGTTTGGTATCTAATGGTTGGATGTTATTCTTGAGTAAATATATTATTATATACATGGAAATTTCTAACGAGTGGCACCTATAGCACTCCAAGAATCACTTTTCTCCTTCGTGATTCATTCTAATAAACATCCCATTTTCGTCCAAAATATAACCAGATGATTAATTCTATCTTAAGCCTTCAACATAATCCAATTATGATTTTTTATCATTGTTTCAGGATAAATACATGATCCTATCTACCCATTATTATGAGCGGTTATTTCATGAAATGTAATTAATGTAATATAATTGGAAATCACTCAATGAAATTGTTACAACTCCAAATGAGTGTTAGTGATCATGAAAACCTAATAAAATATAGACTTATGAAAATATAACACTATTAGGATCATTAAAAATTTGTATAAAAACATATATCAATATAATTAATATTTAATGATATGATAACATTTTGGAAACATACTAAAAAGAACCTAAATAAGATCATGAAGTAAATATACTAAAAATACATTTATTATTTGAAAATGTACTTTCAAAATTGAAACATAATATCCCCCATTTTAAAAAAAAGTAAAAAATACCATGAATGTCTTTCAATATAAATTTTAACAAATATCTCTAACATTATTATTAATAGAAATAAAATAATGTTGGAAATATATAATATTTGATATCAATATTTAAACTAAAATATTTTCAGAAAAAAATAAGTCATTTTAAAATATATTTTTAAAAAAACTCAAAATAAATATTTAAAATGAAATTGTAAGAAAATAAATCGTATTTTGAAAAATATATGTAATATAAAAATATTAAAAATAATTACTCAACTCTTATTATTCAAATTCTCCTTTAATAAGTGAATTACATAATGATATTGAGATACCTGAAATTTAAAAATATGTTTTAATAAAAAAACATATATTTATCCATCAAATATTACTTTTTTCTCCATTGAAAAATCTTTTAAAGGTTCTTTAGTTGAAAGAAACATTCCTTAAAATCATTAACCCCCTTTAATTTTATCAAATAAAACTTATAAAATATCATTAGGGAGAAAAGTATATGTAAATTATTTTTCCAATCTTTAATATTCTTTTAGGATAGATAAATATGAAACTAAATATTAATTGATTATATACATAATTATAATATATTTTTCAAAAAAAATATTATTGAATCATAATTGATAGAATTAAACAACATATTTTTTGTATTAATTGTTTGAGATTAATTGTTAATGGCATAAAAAACATAAACTATTTTAAAAATTACATGTCTTATAATATATAACGAAGGAGTTTTAAAACTAATATAAAACATTTTGAAATTTAAAAATAAATTAAAAAAATATATCTCATTGAAAAACAAAATGGGATAATAGTGATTCTTGTGATTTTATCTCATGAAACATTTCCTACAAAATAAAAAGACTACTTATTTTGGTAAACATACAATCCTAGGTCAACTCATATTAACAAATAATGAATTAGGTATCTATATTATTTTGGTATGTGATTTTATATTAGAATTACAATCAGAAAGATAAATTGATTATAGCCTCCCATATCATGCATTCTTTAAATAACATTAATAAATTAGATATCTAACTCTATTACAATTATTTATTTTCTTATAAATCATTAATTAATTTTTTTTATATGGATATTTTTTATGAGCATCGATGAATTGATAAACCGAGGACAATTTTTTTTCTAAATCATTAAGAGACCTACCTTTTATTTTTATTATCATAATACTTGGAAGATTTGGAGAGGGATCTCTTAAATTATATTATTATAGATTGGATATTTTCAACAACATTTTGAATCTTAAATTTTTTTTATTTTTTATTTTTAAATTAACATTTCTTCCATAATTTTTATAATTTATTCAATTTGATTAATGAGTTAATTATAATAATTAATAACATTTTATTATTTCATATAATGTTCTTTGAGTAAGGAATTAATTTTATGAAAAACATTTCTAAATTGTTTATGATTGTATTTAATGTCTTTATAATTAAAGATACATGAGGACCTAGAAAAAGAAAATAAAGAAGATTTTTAAATTGAAGGATAGAAACTAACATCTATATCTTATTAAACTTGTTCCATAAGGCACTTAGAAATTGTGTCTCTTGAAAAGGATAATTAATTTGAGTCCATGGAGTCAATGATTTCACTCAAGGTTGTATATTTAAGATTATTTTAACTTTATTTATTTTCATTATCATTACTTTTATACACTATGTAGGATAGCTTTATCTAACCATTTATATTTCTTTCTTATATTTTCACTTATGTTCCCCCTATTAATTCAGCCTCTTAGTTCGATTGGATGCTTTCTTTTTCATAAATCACATTTATATGTTATTTTAGAGTTGTGAAATTATTTGATGTTTACCCATTTATGAGTTATCATTAGTATATTTTATATCTATTATTGTCTTTACATCCTCATATTTCATCTCATCTATTATGTCTATAGTAATTTTTTATGAAAATTGTAATCCAATAAGTTCATTGACCACCATTTTCATTATATACTTCAATTTATTTTCATATTCATGAATATGGGTGATTAATTTCTATATAAAAATCATAACCAAAAGACTATTGACTATAAAATATGTTAGTAAATTGTGTATAAAAACTAGTAAAATATTCATTTGTATGAATAAAAACATTCAAAATTAGTCAAAAACATGTCTTATAAAATTTATTTAAATTTGGTTGTTTTTTCATAAGTGAATTCTAGTAATTTACACATTTAATGGGATATGTACATGTATGGATGTTGATTAATTTAATTTTTTTGAGGAAATATTGCATAACATTTAAGTCTTTTCAATTAATATCAAGTTATTTAAGTTGATTGGGTTTCACATTATCATCTGATTCATTAGAATTTGAATATTAATCTGTAAACCATTTTCAAGATTAGATAACATATTCTACAAGTAAAATTTGACAAGTGATTCTTATAATAGGAATAATATATGATTTTAAATATAAAAGCATGTGAATAATAATTATACATTATCATTAAAAGATCAAACATTGAAATCAGTTAAGATAATGAAATAAAGATATAATTTTTTTGAAAACACAATGTTTTATTTGGTACCGAATTTTTATATTAGGTGTCTCATTATTCATGAATTGTAAAAAATAAATAACTTGTGTATAAAATAAAATAAGAAGAAAATAATATTTAAATGTAGAGTTTTGAAATATGTTGATTTAAGCCCCGACATCCTCTATCCTTGGGTTGAAAATATTGTGTTATTTCTCCCTCTATTTTTCCGGTGAACAAGTAAATCATACCTTATTTTTATGATTTTGAGTACCCTATTGATCTTTATTAGTATTAAAATAACCCATCACACGGTTTTCTAGTAGAAAGAGACCATAATAGAAAGAGAATGTAAGAATAAGGTTTTGTTTTATGAAAAACTATTCTAAATTATCTCTTTAATACCTCATAAAGATTTATATAGTTTGAGATGAGAGATATATAGATGAGGGGAGATGAAAGGATATGAAATTGATGAAAAATTATATTTTTATGTTGATAGAATTTGATATTGAAGAGAAATCAGAACATTATCTCCAATGGTGTGTTAAAGCTATGATCAATGATTGATATCTGTATAAGCCCATAGAGTGTCCAATTTATTTTCTCCTAATTCACTGGGAACATTCTAAAATAATTCTATTCCATTAAAACTATATATAAAAATAATTAAAGTTTATGGGGTAAATTAATTTAACAATATTTGATAGATCTATTTGACCTCCATCGGCTACCATCTACTCATCACTGGCTTACTAGTGGAATTTCTAGACTTTCCCTCCTCTACCTAGATTCCACTAGCTGTCCTAGGTACTTATGGATATCTAATGGAGTTAATCCATATTGTAGCTTCTTATTAGTTTTACTTTTTGGTTGTTGGTATGGTAATAGATAGTTAGTGGTACTAGTATCGGAAATCAATGAATATACACATAGAAAAGGATACGTGGTGTTAGACTCCTCATGTTTTAATCATGTTTTAATGATCCAAAATCCTATAAATCCTATTTAATCAAGGTTCACAAATCCAATAAATCTTACTTAATCAATGATCACGAATCTTATACATCTTTTTCAATCTGTCTCAAATCTTTTATATAGATAGTAAGTTTATTTAGGATTTAAATAAACCTAATATAGATATTACGTTCTATGATTGATTATTGTAGACTATATTTAACTTAAGTCTATAATGATTTTATTGATGAATGATGAAGTCTAATTCATTATGTGAATATTACTGCCCATGTATATATAAATATATGGCTATGTCTAAGAAACAGTGAGTCTTCCATTGCTTCTATTCTTCTAGAAAAGGACCTGGACACCGTGAACCAGACATCGTGACCCATACACCATGACCCAGACAGCGTGAACTGGACACCGTGACCTAGTCACTGTGACTTAGACACTGTGATTAGAAACAATTACCCAAAATTTGTTATCCTAACACCTCATCTGTGCTACCAATTCTTGATTTCTATACATCTAAGCCATCATGACTGTCTCACCACTCAAAGGAAAAGAAGAAGACATTGTTTCGTGGTGACACCATTTCAAAGTAACCCCATTTCTAGGCAGACTGTGACACCATTCCTTAATCTGATTTGTTGTTTTATATTTAATTACTAATGGTCATATTTGAGACTTTTAAATGGACTAAAATAATTAATATTTATTTTTATACATTTCACCTAACAGTATGAGGTAGGAGGTGTAGAATACATGCATCATGTTGGATTCAACACATTCACTAACTGAATAAAAAAGAATAACTATTATAGAGTTGTAGAAGTGTGAGAATTCATGGGAAGAAGCAGGAACATGAAACAAGATGAATCTGAAGAACACACAAAAACTAAAGAATTAAAACTATAGATTAAAATAGATCATACTCATGAATATATTCTCAATACCAACTCCATGAAGAACACGAGCTAGATCTAACTAGAAACTAGAGCACCGGACTTGTGATACTCTATTTCTCACAAGAGGACCTGATTCTTACATTTAATCATCCAATAAGTCCATATCATCATAGAATAATAGTCGTAGAGCTTCTAACCTTATAACATTATCATCTCCCTATTGTGTATTGTTTTTATCTATCGAGCAGTGTTTGTATATCTTTATAAAAAACATCTTTTTCTACTACATTAAATTGAATGATACAAGATATACTTCCTCCAATATCTTTTTACACCTTTTTATTCCCACCGATATGTGCGGAAGAGGTATCTATGTGACATGGTAGTTTATACACACAGAAAAATGTGGAAGAGGTCATGTGAGCTGGACAGTTCTATGCACTATTATATACACCGATCTAGGTCGTGGATCAAGTTTATTAATATAAACTACTTGGTGTTAGGTGCTCACCATGTGGAGTGGATTAGGTCTCAACTAGAGACTGAACCACATATCTTATATCTGCTATGATGTTTAATTTTGTTTTCTCTGTTTTACTATATAATTCAATAAGCACAGGATTTACTTTGATAGTTAATCTTGGAAAGAAGTTATAATTGTTTTGTCTTATTAGAATAGCTTCAAAAGTAATATTAATAACTGGTATTAAGATTACTGTGAATTGATCAATATTCAGAGAAGTTATTAATATAGTCAAACTTTCATAACCATATTACATTGAATAATTCGAATGTATTTAATTTTAGTATCGACCATTTTTAAGAAAAGTTTCAAATAAGAATTTTTATAGATACATAATTAACCCCCTCTTGAGTACTCTACTTCGACCAACATTTGGTATTAAAAGACGTTATTAAGACTCTTTTTTTGAAACTATTAAACTATGATATTAGTTTTTCTTTAAAGATCTGTAAATTTATATTAATTGTGAATTTCTATATCTTTAAAAATATTTATTTATTATGGATAATAGATAAGAAGGTTTTCCAACAAATAGACCACCATTCCTTAATAGAACTAATTATGCACAATTGAAAATAAAATTGAAAATTCATTTAGAAAGTATAGGTTTTGAAATATGGTCTTCAATAATTGATGATTATAAGAATCCTCTACATATAGAATTACATTGGATGGCCCAACCGTGACTTCCTACAATAACAGTTACAATGAAATTAAGGATTTGTATTTCACCTTAGAAGACAAGGAATTTAATAGAATTTTTGCATGTAAAACTGACCATGAAATTTCAGATACTTTTTCAATTTCACATGATGGATCATCTAGTGTGAATGAAATGAGACTTCATACATATAGTATTAGATATGATAACATTAAAATGAAACTTGATGAGCCTATTTTTGACATGTAGTCCAGGTTCAACAAAATTGGAAACACAAGGATTACTCTTGGAATATAAGTTAATTCAAGAGAAAAAATCATGAGGATTCTCATATACCTACCTGATAGATTTAAAGGAACTTATATATTTATTATAGAGTCTTGCGACATCAACAATTTACCTATAAAAGAACTCGTTCGTAAAAAAAATGATATATGAAGAGGAGCTAAAAGTCAACAAGGAAGTGGGGGATGAAACCAAACGGAAATCTGTTGCATATAAGTCTACCAAATCAAAAAACAAAGACAAAGGCAAATTGGAAGACTCTATATAATGTTCTTGCTATGAATAATAATGACCTGGATGTTATGAAGAGATGGCTCAATTAGCAAGAAGGTTTAAGAGATTTTACAAGAAGAATAAATTTTTTAGAAATCCTAACTTCAATGGATGATATGATCAAAATGGATGGTGGAATAAATATTGGAAAATAAGTGACAAGTCAGATAAGATAGTATATAATGAATGTAATAAAATGGGACATGTAAAGGCTTACATTCCCAATCTCAAGTACAGAAGTAAATATCAGGACAATGATAAAAAGTATAAAAATGAAACTAAAGAAACATGTATTACTTCTGAGGGCAATTCAAGTGACTCGAAATATACATATTATGATCAGTATACCAAATCCAATATGTGTTTTATGAAAAAAAATATGAGGTAACACTAGAATATATTGTTCACAATTCCTATTATTCTGGAGAATAAAGTGATTCTGAAAACTTGTCTAATGAATAAATGTTTGAGTACTATAATATTCTTGAAAAAATATGTAATGTACTAAAAGATAAATAAATGTTTTTAAAGAGATAGTATAATTTTACCACAACTATTAAATCTGAACATACTACAGAAAGGGAGAAATTTTTTCAATTACTCAAAGAAATCAATGAGCTATGTCAATCTAATGATCAATGGAAAAAGGACCTTGAAAGGTTTACTAATTGTAATGATAAATTGGTAAAAATGCTAGGTGAACAAGTTTCACCACAATATACTACTAGTATTGGATGTCAACCTGGTAAAATATATTATACAAGAACCAATTTGGTTTCAAATTCTAGGACAGACAAATTTACTTCATGTTTAAGAAAACATTCATCTAGTTTAAATTATGATACACTCTCTACTATTTCATGATTTTCTAGAACAAAGAGATTTTAATTTTCAATCAATTTACATAATACTCATAGGAAAGCAATGAGGAAGATGTGGGTTCCTAAATCACTAGTCACTAATATACATTTACCCAAAAAAATATGGGTATCAAAGAACATTTTTATTTGACTATTTTTATTGAAATTTTTTTCAATAGATCCTATAAAGTCTTACTGTACTTGGACAGTGGGTTTTCAAGACACATGACATGAGACTATTCTTGCTTCATGAACCTAATAAAAATTGATGGTGGAAATGTCGCTTTTGGTGACAATGCCAAATGAAAAATCACTCTCTATGCATAAAGAACATAATCAATTTGAGAGATGCACTCGTTGAGGGGGATCAACACTGTAATATTGAAAGTGTTGAATTGCCTAATCCAGTTGATCAAAGAAGTATGGATACATGGTATAAATTACCTAGATATTATGATGTGTATGATTACCAAGAAGGCTCGGTTAAAGGTATAGATCTATCTACTATGTTTTAATTGAAACTGATATCTTCATTTGATTTTATATCTTCAAAGAATACTAATCCTATCTCAACAACTATTTTTGAACCTTCACAAGAACCTTCTTCCTTAGTGGGTATGGATGACTTCAAAACCTTTAGAGATGCCTTATTGGTTGGTGTTTAAAATATCATGAACACTCAATATTATCCTATGAAAAACATCAGTTAACGAGATGTTGTACTACTATTAAAAAAGATCATATAAAAGATTAAACCAAAAATAATTCATGAAATTCAAGAGCTAATAATTGAGAACAAACAGTTAAGTGATGATGTAAAGTCTCTCAGAGCTGTGGTTGAATATATGCAGACTGTGTTGAAAACTAGAATAGATCTCGTTGTTCGTCCTATTGAAAATGTTGGTAGCCAGATTCCATAGTAACTTGCCACAGTAAATCAACCTATCCTAACTTCATTAGCATACAAGGTGGCTGAAAGAAACTAGAAAATAGTTCACGAAAAGTGTCATCTTGTTATTGCTCTTAACAACTGATTGATGAGTATATGGGTTGTCTCTAGAATTTTCTGAATCCACTATGGTCCCTTAATTTAGCTATTATAACTTCTAGTACCTATGGACAGTAGTCTCAACCTACCTTGGACACTGATCTACTCGGAATGGTTGTTAAAGAAAAACTTTGGATATTTCTGAGTGGAATTGGTAATGATTCTCTATTTATGGTTGTCAAGAATATTGACAGAGTTCTTTATTTTGTAAGAATTCATTACAGTATTGGAAATTATTCACAAGAAAGAATTACTATGATTATGGATTTATACTTCAATAGGATTTTCTCTTAGCATGATATGAAAAACCATTTCAATTACATTGTAGAGAATATGAAAATCTCTCCAGTCACCCAAGTTTTCAAAACTCAAGATCAAATTCTGAATTATTTTACTCCTTTTTTGAAAAAGTTTATGGAGAACAGTGATTAGTTTGAGAAACTGATGGAGTATAGTGGTGTGATTATTTCTAACTTCATCATGTTATTGAGGCCTTGTCTTTATATTCATATCACTGCTATTGTGGCTCCTAGAAGCTTCTACATTATGAACTAGTTTCCCACCTCCCTCATTACATGCCTCTTCCATAACCTCTATGTCTGTCTTTCAGGCTCTGAGTCAGATCAGACCTATTATCCTTGACAAACAATTACCATAGTCTTCTACCACACCTACCTTGGCCCCATCTATTTTTGAAGGCCTCCCTCTTCCTTCCCTGTGAGTTGGTTCACTGCCTTCTTCACATTCTACATCTTCTCCTGTGGCTTCTCTTGATAGTGTTCCCAAAGGAAAAGTGAAGACATTCAGTGCTGAAGAAAATTGAACACTTTATTTTGATCGTGATATTTATTTATTTTATTTTTAGCCTAATATTTTTAATGAAATATCTTCTTCCATATAGTGCATTGTGAACTCTTATTAAAAATTATTTTATTTACTTATGTTTTTTTTTCACATTCCCAAAAGGGAGAGATTCCCATACAACAAGTGACACACATCGCACTAAGAACAGATATCTCAGTCATATAAATTTTGATCATCAAATAAGGGGATATTATTAGACTCCTCGTGTTTTAATCATGTTTTAATTTTCACAAATCCTATACATTCTATTTAATCAATGATCACAAATCCTATACATCCAATTTAATCAATGATCACAAATCATATACATTCTATTTAATCTGTCTCAAATCATGCGTACATATGGTTGGTTCCTTTAGGCATTAAAAAAATCTACTCTAGATCTTAAGTGTTATGGTAGATTATTGTAAAATATATTTAAAATTGTTCTATAATGATTTGTTTGATGAATAATCTAGTCTAATGAATTCTATGAATATTACTGTTCTTGTCTATATTTAAATATTTCACTAATTCATAGAAACTATGAGATTGGAACCGGTTTTGTTCGTCTTGAAAAGGACCCACACTCCATGAACCAGACACCATGACCCAACCACCTTGACTCGGACAATGTGACCAAGACATAATGAACTAGAAATTGTGACCGAACACTGTGACTCAGACACCATGAAGAAACACCGTGACCCAGGCACCAAAATCCTAACACCTCATCTGTGCTACCAGTTTCTGATATAAATTAAATTATTCCATCATTACGGTCTCACCACTCAAAAAAAACATCATTTCGTGGTGACATCTATTCCAAGTGACACAATTTCTAGACATAATGTGACACTATTACTCAATCTGTTTTATCATTTTCAATTTAATATCTAATGATCATAGTTGTGTCTTTTAAATGCACTAACATAATTAAGATTTCTTTGTAGAAATGTCACCTGATAGTACAACGTATGAGGTGATGAATACATGCGTCGTGTGGGATTCAACAATTTCACTCCATGAATAAAAAGAACAGGCATGGTAGAGTAGTAGAATTTCAATCATTCTTGCCAAAAAATACTGACACATGCAATATGATACATATGAAGAACATGTGAAGCATTCAAGAATAAAATATATATAATACCACAGACCATAGTCAATAATATCTTCGCAATACCAACTATATGAAGAACATGAGCTAGATCTAACTAAAAACTATAGAACTAGACTTTTGATACTCCATTTCTCATACAAGTAAATGATTCATTCATCTACATCATCCCAGTAGTCATGAGTTGTATAGAATAACACTAAGATCACTTCTAACCATATCACATCATCTTTTCTTTTTTGTGTATTGTTTTTAGCTTTCGAGTAGTGTGTGTGTGTCTGTCTGTCTGTGTAAAAAACACACTGCCTCCAATACTAAACAGAAGGATACAAAATATCCTTCCTCCCATATGCTTTTACACAAATTTATTCCTCATATAAGTGTAGAAGAAGTCCCTACATGACAGGGAAGTTTATACCCATGAGAAACTCTTGAAGTCCTTGTGTAACCTTGATAGTCCTGAACACTATTATATACCATGATCAACGGTATGGATCATGTTTATAAATATAAACTACTTGGTGGTAAGTGATCACCAAGTTGAGTGGATTAGGTCTCATCTTGAGACTATAAAATTTATTTTATATCTGTTGTGTTGTTTAATTTAGTTTTCTCCATTTTACTATATAATTTAGAAATCACTAGATTTACAATAACTGTTAATTTGGAAAGAAGTTATAATTATTTTATCTTATTATAATAACATTGAAAATAATATTATCATTCTTGAGAATTGATCAATATTTTGAGAAGATATTTAAATACTCAAATGATCAAAACCATATTACTTTAATTAACTAAGGTGCATTTATTATTATTGGGGAACATTTTTAAGAAAAATTTTCATAAAGAAAGTTTCATAGATACTCAATTCACCCCCTTCATGAGTACTCTACTCTGACCAACAGGTAGTTCCATATACCAACCAAATAGTTCATCCCGCAACATTATAAAAATCACTTTTCTCATTAAATATTCATTCTAATGATCCTTAAAATTTATTATAAGATATCATCACATGATAATTTCCATCATAACCCATTAAAAAATTAAAATTTTGATTATTTATAATTCTTTCATGATAAAACCATGATTATTTGAATCTATCATTGGAGTACTATATTATTCATTTTTGAACCCATAAATTTCATATCATGTACATGCATAAGTGTTCCACATAAATCATTCACCACAGGTTCGTATTTCATCACATTTAATTCCATGATTATGGATTGTGGAATTAAAAAATCCTAATTCCCCAATAAAAGATGAATAGGTATCTCTAGATGACAAATGTATAGTGGAAATAGAGGTTTTGTTCACAATATAGAAATTTGGCATGGAAAAATCATAGTGAAATTTCTGCAGTATATCTACAGTACATAAAGATACATAAAATGGTTTAATTAGAGATAAAGGGATATATATTGAATTTTACATAAAATGGATAGGAAGTGGGATTTGTAAAATCATATCCCAACATTACAAATTTTATATAAAAAGAATAAAATAAATATTATTCTTGAATAAAGAGTAGATGGAAAAGATCCCTTACTAAATTTTTTCATAGTAATGGATTAAGTAAACGCAATAATTATAGGGGATAAATTATATCTCGTTATTAATAAATATATTTTACAATTGGTTTATCATTATAAGTATATGAAAATATAACAAATTTAGATTAAAAGTCAAAATAAAAAAAGGTTCATGAATTAATATGAAGATAGAGATAGAGAGTGATCCCATACTTTTATTATATAAAATCATAAGACAATTTCTAGAGAATAATGGGTGTTCATAAATGTTCATGGAGTGAATTAAATAGAGTAAAAGGGTTATATCATCATATGGACTTAAAAAGGGAATTAATAAATATGTAAAAACAATACCAAAGATGAAAAAAATTTAATTTCAGATATATATCATAATAGAGGGGATTGGATAAAAGTAGATAGGGAGATCCCTTACCACGATATGGTTATTAAAAAACCATCAGAAGAGATTATTGAGAGATTTTGGGCACTTTAGGGGGACGTTGTTGAGGGGAGTGTAGTTTATGTACATGATCAACTGTTATCTATTGATTAATAATTGGAGATTGGGTGGGTTTATAAGGAAGAGGAGAGGATGTTCTATATTATTTCTAAAACATTCGTTTTGGACACTATAAGATAATGTAATCAAAACAAAAAACCATAAAATGGTTATTTCCTATAGTTTCTATAGAAAACCTATCCTTTTACATGTGCTATTACATGATTTAAATCATAATTAAACTATAAATTACATGACTATTATCACAAATTCTAATATCTTGGAGATTAGATACATAACTAAACATCATTTAACCAAAATAAAAACACATTCTTTTAATCTTAATAATGATATCCTAACTCTATTTAGTCCTTATGTCAGTATAGGATATCCTAGGGAATGCATGTTGAAAATGATAAGCTATAAATTATAGTAAGTGAATGGGTAAAGGATTAAAATTTAAAGCATATGGTAGAAGACATAACAATATGGCATAAAGGAATGGAACATGAATAAACATAAGTAAACATAACCAATTAGATATGGGAAAATATATTCATGTAAAAAAATAAAAGTAGAAAAATAATATAACATGACATTAATATGATTCAAGGATATATTCTAGGACATGTTGCACAATGTACCATAAAGTTATCAGGATCACTCTTTGTCTGAGTAAGATGAATCATGAGACTAAACATTACTAAACTAATTGGAGATCTATATTTTTTCACCAATCATAAAATTTTCATTAATATGTGTTCCACTTGTATAATCAAACATAAACATAATGGTTACCCATTGAAAAAAATTGTATCATAATCATGTCAAAAGGCATAACAAAATGGAATATTAAAATAATTTATTTAAAACATATAAGGATACTAATTAGTAAATTTACAAATACATTATGATAAGTGATTTAAAACCGATTTGAAAACATCCAAAAATAGTGTTTAAGAATCTTCAGAAATAAAACATTTTAGTGTGGTTTAAGAAAAATGATAATGATACCTTAAAGTGGAAAAAGAATATTTTTTTTGTACAAATACATAAATATACAAAGAAATATTATTATGATAAAATGATTGATTTTAGAAAAATATTATTGTCTAAAAACATATTAAGCATGTTACATAAAAACTTTAAAGAACTCAGGATGTTCCCTTTAATTGGGAATTCTTATCTGGAAGAATTGGGAATGGATCATTTCCAAAACATGTATTTCCCCAGAAAAGAAATATGATATTTTTTGTAATAAATAGTATGGAAAATATAAACATGATTTAGAAAAATTATTCAAAAATATATTTATTTTTATTAAATAGAGATAAATTGTAACCTAAAAGAAAAAATGGAGGATCAGGTATAATCCTTTACCTTTTCTATAAAATGGTTATGCAATTGATCATAATGTCACAGATAATCAAATTTAATGCATTAATTAAATAATACATAAACTTGTAAACATTTATTTTATTTTATTATTAAATTTATTTATGTTCCACTTGATGCATTATAATATATAATTTCATCATTTGGGAGAGTACGTTTCCATTGTTTTCATGATCGATTACTTGTATACATGTACTGAAATCATGTAAAATGTTAATTATAATAATTAATTGAAATTATATATCATTACTTATCTTCTAGACTTAAAATTTTTCTAATATATCATTTTCTATATGACATGGGGATTAATCACTTAATAGGTAGTTAAATATAATCATTTGGGTTGGTTTCGGTGGTTTCCAACCATAGAAAAGAAATTTTTTTTTACTATTTATTATTACCTAAATATGTTGAATTAAAAACATAAAAATGGTTATTAAAAAAAATTTAAAATATTTTTCAACAATTATAATGGTTTTATGATCATGATTGAAGTTAGTGATTGAAATTGAGAACTTATCATCCATGAAGGTGATAAAACATCACCTCACGGATCACGTTTCCATTTTTTAAATAAAAGGAAGAGGAGAATGGGATTTATGGTTTTTTAAAACATTATAAAAATAAAATTACTATATATTTAAGATTATATAATGATCACACCATTTTTATGAGTGAGTTTTGGGGAGAAAAATAATATATAGAACTTTAAAAAAATTCAAAAGAACAGAAACATGATTTTACCTCATGAATGCCACCTACTTGAAAACCTCCTTATGGAAAAGGTTTTTGTATTTTTATGTGACCAAGGGATCCTATATGTAAGTTATGGGTTTGGATTGTTATTTGAGAACAATATTTATAATGTTCAATGCTTGAGATGTCTGAGTAGAACAGGTGTTTAGGGGTGGAATTTATAGGGCAAGAGAGGGGTGTTATCTCATTGGTTTATTTATTAGTTTATTATTTTGACTCATGATTTTGATGATTTTGTGAATTATAACCAAAAAAATTAAAATAATTAAGTATAGTTCTGTATTTTTGGCATGCATCATTAATACATCATTTTTTACTTTATAGTTAATGTAAATAGCTTTTATCATAGATTATCATATTTTATTATTCAGTAAAAATTCAAGTATTTTAGAAAAAACACCAAAACTCCCCATGAACATTTTTTGATATGTAATTTTAAAATTGAAATCCATTTTTACAAATAGTAATATATAAATATGATATTTTTAATTTTTAATTAAAATTATTACTTACATGTATAATATAATCTTTTAAATTATAAATGATTTTATAAAATTTTGAATATTTAAATAATTTCTCAAAAAATAATATTTAAATCATAAGAAGATAAAAAAATAATTTATGAATAAATTAAATGAAAATTAATTTATATTTGAATTTTTAATGTAATCATAAAATTGTATCTAAATATTTATGACTTACAAAAATACATATACATAATTAGTAATTTTTAAACTATTTATTTACTTATACTATAATTTATTTATATAATATTTTCATTTATAATATTCCTAAATATTTATTATAATTTCATGGAGAAGAAACTATTCTATTGGCTGGTTAACTATTCATAAGGTTCTTATTGTTATTCTAGAGGTCAAGTTAATATTTCCTCATAATAGGTTCTTTAACTTATAAAAATACGTATATTTTATAGTTATTCATGATTTATAAAGTTTTTACTATATTCCTAATGTTGTTTTATGTGATTTATAATAAATGAAATAATGATAAGAGGTGAATTTCCTTTTACATAAATTTGGTCATTATATTCTTCCACCCTTGTGAAATTTCACCCTTGAAATTTTGTTTTATATTTTTAGTTGAAAACAGGTGTGGGTACATCTCCTTCATTTCATACTCAGGATCCTATGTTTCCTCTTAGTAAATATGGTTCTATCATAGTAATTTGACCTGGTTTTGGGTCTTATTGTGTAGATAATTATCTCTATAATCTAATATCTTCACTAGTTGCTCCTCATAAGAGATATCATTTTCCAACTATACCACCTCTGAATTCGCTACATGTGAGGGATCTGGTATATACATCCTTAAGAAGGATACATGAAAAACATCATGTATTTGAGACATGGTTGGTATAAGATCTAGTCGATATGCTAACTTTTCAACATAATCAGGAATCCCAAAGTGGTTAATGTAACACAGATATACTATTCGTTTTCTTCCAAAATATCATGATCCTATTCAATTTCCACATGAGGAGTAATAGAATTTCAACAATTGTAAACTCAAGTTCTTATTGATGATTTTTAAATATATATTTTTTCAACATTGGTCTTCCTTGATATGATGTTCAAATTTTTTTTACTTCTCAACAATTTTATGGACACTTTCTAGTTCTAATAGCTTACGTTCATTGACTTCATCCTATCATGTTGGTGTTCTACATCTTTTCCCATAAAGTTAATCATATGGATTCATTTTGATTCTTGAGTGTAAACTATTTTTTTTAGAAAATTTGACCATTTGTATTTGTTTTTTCCCATCCTTCTATGAAGTTTATAGAACATTGTCTCAACATGTCTTCTAGTTTATAAATAGTTAACTCTAATTATCTGTAAATATGATGATGATATTTCATACTAAAGTTTTTCTTAGTGTTAATAGTATTTTGCAGACTTTTCTAAAACATGGGATTGAATCATAGATCTTGATGGGATAAAATTGATAGTTGTACACCATGTAACCATACCACTTCTTTAATGTATATATGTATTATCTGATCTAGTAAAATGTCATCTAGAATTGCGATAATGTGAGTTTTATTTGTGATAATATCCAAAAAAGCTCATGTATCACTGTTTCCTATGGATGACTTTGGAAGTCTAGTTGAAAAGTTTGTGGGGTTTTTATCTCATTTCCATGTTGGTATGGTTAATGGGTGTATCATCCCCTTAAAATTTTCCCTTTCAGCAATAACTATTTGACAAAACAGGCATGTTGATTCATATTTAGTGATTTTATTCCTTATATTGTCCCACCAATAGTGTTGTTGGAGATCTAAATACATATTTGTTATCCCAAGGTGGATAGATAAGGTTGAGCTATGTTGATCATTTAGAGAAAACTTATTTTATATCTAGATTGGATGTTATACATAAACATGTCAAACATCTTACATCTCCTTCCTCATAAATTTTAAATTAGTTGGATTTACCCTTTTTGAATGCTTCCACCTTTTATAAATTTCCACATAACCTATTATGAGAATCCTTTTCTTTCTCCATGAGGGATGGTTGAGAAATCATTTAATATGTGATTTTGGATGTTCCTTCCATAATTATTCCAATGTCAATGCATTGAAAATCATAGAATATTGGATCCTTCTCAATTCTAATCATTGTAAAAGAAATAATATCCTTTCTACATAGAGTATATTCCACCTCATTTTCATTACCATAATGTAAGTGTATTAATAATTTGTAATTTTTTATGAGCTCCAACCATCATTTCTGGAAAATATTCTTCTCCTTAGGTGTGAATATATATTTGACAGTCTTGTGATCAGTATATATCTCACATGTCTCCCCATAATGATAATGCCTCTGTATTTTTAATACAACGATGATAGCCTCCAACACCAATTCATGTGTGGATTATTGTTTCTCATGAATTTTAAACTTCCTTGCGGTGAAAGATGTCAAATTAGGATTTTTTTATCAATACACAACCTATTCTATTCGTTGAATCATCATTGTACACTATAAGTAGTACCCAATTATGGGTAATGTAATTAATGGTGTGTTGGTTAGCCAATTTTCATGCATTTAAATGATTATTCAGATTTAGTGGTCTAGAAAAACAGTACTCCGTTCTTAGTCATCTGGGTTAGTGGGTTTGAAAATCTTGATAATTCTTTCAAAAATGTTTTTTAATTCCGAGGTAGACCATGGAATTTCATTGATCTCCATTACATATGTTTCCCTAGAAAACTATTTTATTAACTTTATCATGAAAGGGTACATATATATCCCTTTTATTGTTATTACATGCCCCATAAATTATACTTTAACTAAACATAACTCACATTTACTATACCTTTCATATAGTTTCTCCATTTTCAATGTATTTATAAATGTATTAAAAAATTCGACTTATTTCTACATACTGTTGGGGTATACCAGAATATCATCAATAAAATACACAAATCTATTCTGATAATCTCTGATGAATATAATTATTAATTCTATGAAAATTAATGGATCATTAGTGAGTCTGAAGGGAATCACTATGAATTACTATTTTTTGTACCTTTTTTGAATGTAATTATTGGGAATATCTTCCTTCCTATCATTTAATTGATGATTTCCTAACCCAATGTTCACCGTAGAGAAATAACTATTCCCACACAGCTGATCAAACAAGTCATCTATCTATGGTAGGGGATAATTGTTCTTTATCATGATTTTTTGAGCTCATGATCATCAATGATAAGAAGCATTGATCCATCCTTCCTCTTGACAAAGAGGACTGATGCACCCCATGATAAAGCACTCGGGCATATAAAACCCCTGTACATATTCTCTTGTAACTACTACATTAGTTCATCGAACACAATAGTGGATATTATCTAAGGTTTCTTTTATATATGTAAGGATCAATTAATTTGTTAAATTCCCAATTCGACCTCTCAATTAGGAGGTAGACCGTGCAACTCTTCAGGTAACATATCATTATTGTCTCTCACAATAGGCATGTCTTTGAGCTTGATTCTCTTCTTTGTCTCAATAATTTGATCTAAATATTTTAACATCCTAGGTAAATAAAGAATATGATATTTTAATATTTATTAATATTTTTGAATTAAATATTAATTTTACATTAATGGTGATTCTATGTTCTATGGCGTACCCGACATGCAACAATGGGTTTCTATGAAATCTTATGTTGTACACAAGGCTGAGTCCTACTAATAAAATAATAAAAATATAATATTATTATTTTAAATGGTAGATAACTCCTAGTGTTTGTATTGGTGTGAATGAACATAACTATTCATATTATGATTAGATGTGTTTATTAAATGTTTTTTATTTATCCAATAATGTTTAGAGGCTTAAAATGACAATGAATTCAATTATAAGCATAATTACTCTAATATTTTTCAAGGTTGTTTTACTGCCTTTTCATTGAGAGGCATTTTTATATCTATTTTGTGGACACTTTTATATGTTTTATTTAAAAAAATAAACTTTTTATTTAGAATAGGGTCATTAAAATTTACTTAGGGTAAATTTTGGATATTTTTCTAATGAACTTCATTTTTTCATAAATAGTAAAAAATACTGCATTTTAAGTCAAAACTGTCATTTCATATAATATATTTATATGATTATATTATACGTTTTTTGATTTTAATGTGTAATTAGATTATATTTTTTTTCATTTAATATAATTTTGGTCAATATAAGAAAATTCACAATGAAATTGGACATAAACACATGTCAATCTTTTGATAGTTTATACTTCTTAAAAATGCTTTTTGGTTTTGACAATGGTAATTAATTTTAAATTAATTTCTACAACTTATTTTTTTTTATTTGAATAAATGTATTAAATATATGGACCCATGAGGTCCAAATATTTTAAATAGTAAAATTTTATTTTTAGAAATTATGAATAGTAAATTTTTATAAATAAGTTATTTACCATGGTTAAAGGCTCAATATGGTAAATAAGGATAAAAATAATATTGTAATAATATTAAATTTTTTTAAAACAGGTCTTAAAACTATTGGATAAAATATTTAAAACCATAGGATTTCTTCAGTCGTCTTTAGGTCCCCATGTAGCCACTTATGTGTTAAAATGACATTTAATTACTTTTAATTTAATGTTATGGAAAATATATCCTAAACTTGTATCGTTCACTAGAATAGTATTTATATGGGGTTATGAAAGTAATATCATTGAATAAAAATATTCATTAAAAATATAAAATTATTTCTTACATCATGGTATTTTATTTATAAATTATAGATATCATAAAAATAAATTTATTTATGATGCAATAGTGATGTAGTGATTACCATATTAATGAATGTTTAAAATAAATTAGATCATAAAATTTTAAATAAATTTATTTTATAACGTTTTATTTCTTACAAGAATTTTATGAATGTGTATGACTTCTTATTATTGAATTAATGATGTTTTTTCAAATGAATACTATTTTTATGGATTTTTAAAAAGTCATGATATTAATAGTATAAAAACTTGAATAAATGTGTTTTTAATTTAATTAATATTTTATTAAATAATCTAATAGTACCAAAAATCAAAGATACATCCAACTAAAATATATAATGTTAAATATGTCATCAATGATCTATTATTGGGTCTCTTGGAATTTTATAATAACTATGGTAACAATATATTATGAATATACAAGAAGACATGGTAAAATTTAAACAAGTTATTAAGGGTTAAAGAAAAAAATAAGGATTATTTTGTGACCTGAACATGTATAAACCCCATTGGTTAAGAGTATTTTAGACAATAGCCATTATATATTTTGAATATATCCCTTTTTTGATATTATAATTCAAAAATCAATTAAAAATAAAATAATACTTTCATACATTCTTTAAGTTCCCAAACTCTCTCTTATAAAAGGGACGCCAACTCTAACACTAACTCACACCTATCAAGCCCCCTTGGATCATCAAAACTCTACCAAATAATTCCATATAATTTTTCCATTCCACCTATAATCCTTCACCTTTTCAAAAGTCAATTCAAGAAATCCCTTTGGGTCAAATCAAAATAAGTTACATATTTTTAGGTAACATCTTCTCTCATGTTACTTTCCATTATTTTTTCCTTCTCCACTCTCTATGACCTTATTATTCTATGATTAAATAACAACACCAAGATCCTTAATATACTAGGTTGTTGTTAGTAGATGTATTCAAACTACATTTACACACACCTATGTCTAATGGGTATAGAACATATTGATTCTGGGAATGGAGAACTATTTCCTTACGAAACGATGAGTGTCCAATTGCATCCTACCACCACTTATGGTGGACATTATGATGGAATTGTAATTATATATGATAAAATGATATATATTTTATCTCTATGTTTCATTATTTCTTATTTATAATATAATTTATGCTTTTTATGTTTTATAAATACGATAATTTCATTTGAGGAAGTGCGGGCTACCACCCCATAAAAGTGATAAGACTCATCCATGCTATATATGTAATGTATAAAATATGTAATTAAAGAACATATTTAACATATATAACATATATTATATACTGGAATTATAATATATCTATGTATCATTTATTTTTCATTTCATTAAATATGAAAAAGAAATGGATGTAGCATCCATGCGTACGTATGACTTACCATCTCCATGAATGGTGCATTTCATTTATCATATCCAAATGCTATATAATATTTTAAATACATATATACAAAATATATCTAATATATATGATATCTAAATAATGTATATCATTCTAGAGATAATGGAATTTTGACCACATGGAAAAAATTTTAATTAAAACATATTCATTTTTACTCAAGTTACAAAGATCAAAAAAATTCCTAATACGAACTCAAATAATAAAATAATTGTTATAGAAAATTAATAAGTGATATATAAGGAATGTTATAATTTATAAGGTTTATGAAGCTAGTAGAAATTAACTTATGTTTATTATTCATGAAATTAAATAACAAACGAGTCAAGTGAAACAGGAGGTTAGGAACTTTGTCTCAATATCCTTTCATTGTGGAAAATATTGATTTATACAGGACCTGATTTTATATGGGGTATAAACCCTTTTTTAATTTTAACTTCATTCATAGGGAATATTTTTCAATGTTGTGTTTTACTAAATAAAAAAGGGAATGTTTCTTTTTAACTTATGTGGTGACAATGACCTTTCTACCGCTGTGAGCATTATTTGATATTTGGTTCCTTAACAAAAGTGATGTTATTAAATGGAAAATAAATACCATATAACATTCTTACATATTTTGGTATTAAAAAATGATTTATAAGTTGATTTATAATTTCAATATCTTGAAATCATTTCTTCTGATCGCAAATAAATTTTTTATGTTCAAAATATTGATATTTGAAATCATTTCTGTTTGATGATAATATAATGGTACATAGAAATTTGACTGGTAGATACATGATAAACCAAATTACAGGTAGTTCAATGATAAACCAAGGATATCTGGTTACATTATAACCTCCAATGCATTGTGTATGGAAGCCATTCGTTTGGATACTCAATTTTTATGAGTGATTTGTGGAAGTGAACCATATGGTTATTCCATTTATGTATGATTATGTCCCATGTTTACCTTTAATATGATATGTGTTCTTTATCTGGGTTTTATGGTAATCTATTGGTTACAGAAGGGTATGAAATGAACTTTTATTTGGTGAATAGTATTTATTATATCATAAAGGTGAAAAGTATTACTTATGATAAAGTATTCCTGGTTTACATATTGTTTTGAAAAATTAACAATTTTCCTTCTTTGTGTATCCGTTCATAATCATTTTATACTCATACCATATTTTGGAAATGTTTTTCACGTGACATAAAGTGGAATATGGTCAAGAATGGATCAAGGAAAAGTCATTTTTTTTAAAACATAGAACAAAACATGTTTTATTTATTTTAGGAGTTTTTATTTTTTGAAAAAATTGATTCTGAGTTGATGTGTCTACATGTAATATTAAAGTTTTTAGTGTTGAGTCATTAAGGATATCTTATGACTTATCCATTCCTTATGGTTTTATGTTTTGAAAATCACAAACACTTTTTTCGATGTTCTGGATGTTTTTTTTGTTCTTTTTTTTCTTAAGATCTGGAATTGTCATTCTGATTTTTTCATTCAGTTATTTTTGGAAGATCTGTCATTATGATATGTGATTCCAAATCTAGTGTATATGTGATTTAGTTTTTATGATTCTGAATCTGGTGTATATGTGATTCAGTTTTTATGATTCAGAATCCAGTGTATATGTGATTCAATTTTTATGATTTTGAATCTGGTGTATATGTGATTCAGTTTTTATGATTCTGAATCTAGTTTATATGTGATACAGATTTTCAATATCGATTTCGGTGTATATGTGATGTCGAGTTTCAATACTGAATCTGGTGTCTATGTGATGCTGATTTTTAATACCGATTCTGGTGTATATGTGATGAAGAGTTTCAACACCAAATCCGGTGTATATGTGACTCCGATTTTATGATTCTTTTTTCTTGATAATGATATTTTTATGAATCTATTTCTCTTAATTTATTAAGATTATGTTTTCTTGAAAATGTTATTTATAAGAATCTTTTTTTCCTGATTTCTTAATATTATGTTTTCTTAATAATGTTTGAGTTGTTTAAATGTATCAATCCAATGATATTGGACTCTAAGTTCTCTTATACATAACATTTTTTTACATGAAACAATGTCATACAATATGTTATAAACTAACTATTGTATATTTTCCACATGACTAGGTACCTCCAAAATATGAGAAAAATGTGACTGTTGGAGAGGAGCTGACCTTGGGGAGGTTTTTTTATAAATACACGTTCATTTGAATGGGAAAAAATGGGCAACGAACCAACTAGTGAAGTGATTTCTAGAGAGAGAGACTCTTACAACTCTCATTGCTTCGTGGGATGTTGTGAAAAACTTGTTCAGGCGTGAACAACTTGTTCAAACATTCTTTGTGTAGACTCCAACCGTGTTGATCGTCATCTTCTCGGTTTGGAAGATAGAGGATCTGATTTCCTTCTAAATTGAGTGCATTCGGGGATAGCAAGACAGATACTGATCTTCGGATTGAGGGCTTACCTTGGATTGGGTAAGACAGAATTTCATGAAAGTATAAATCAAGGAACCTTTTTCCAAGGTTGTTGGATACCCTTCTCTTTGGGTTAAAATAATCCCATTGTTACCTGATTCCTATTTCAATTTTTTTTAAATTGGTTGTACTTGTAACTTTGTTAATGTTAGAAATTATAACCTTCATATACATTGTAATTCCGTTACTCTAATTATATTATAGTTTCTATACGCTTTATAGTAGAATATTTATTTTAAGAAAATAGAAAAGGTTTCTTTAAGAGGTCTTGTGAATGTTTTTTTAACCTTGTTAAATTTAACTTTAAAGGTTCTAAAGGAATTTTTAAATTATACAATTCACCCCCTCTTGTATATTGAGAATATCACTTTTACATATTCGATCCTACAATATGTATCAGAGGTTGGCGACCTCATACTCTGAATCAATCTATCAATTTATATCAGAGGAGGTCTCTGAAATAGTTATATCCACATATAAGTTTTCTTGCTCAGGTTTTTACTTTCTTAAGTTCTTCATAATTGATCATAATATTTTACTACAAATAAGTTTTCTGGAAAGAAAACCTTTTTAGTATTATTGGCATTCATATTGTATCTTTAGATAATATCAATACTACTAGACCACTGATCACAATGGAAATTACTATGAGTACTAGAGAGATAGAATGAGGTCCTTTGGGATAAACATAGGTGTATACAAATAGAAATATATATAGATATATTTCATCATGTGAAGATACAAATAGTATTTGGAAGAATCTTGAAGTAACTAACT
Organism: Viscum album; assembly: GCA_963277665.1. NCBI lineage: Eukaryota > Viridiplantae > Streptophyta > Magnoliopsida > Santalales > Viscaceae > Viscum > Viscum album. The sequence goes on along the minus strand of OY728140.1, from coordinate 2,098,833,532 downwards.
TTGGAACATCCAATGTTATTGAAACTAGAAGTGTAATTCTAAGGGCTGAGTATCATGATTTCTGATTTCCTTATCAAGAACTTGTATTAAGGTACATAAAATATTTATGAAAATTGTTAATAGCCTATAATACACGGGAGATAAAGGTTTAGATGTTGAATATCTTGTAGAAAATATTATATACATCATTCCTAATGAATGGGAATCCAAGAGGACTGTTATAGATGATAATCAGAATGTTAATCAGATTTCTCTTGATGAAATATTTGGAACTCTTCTTCAACATGAAACTGGAATATAGAGAGATTCTAATAATATTAAGAAGAAGAATGGAAATGTAGGTGTTTCTCTCACAACTACTTCATGTCATATGAACAACAAGACTCTTGAGAGAACAACAAGATCAAAATCGAAGAAGGTAAGTATTCAATCTAAATCTTGAGAAATTGAAGCTTCGGAAAATGAGTTGGAAAATATTTCTCAAAGGATAAACAAGATGGATGGGGAGAATAACTTCCAATATAGATACATAAATAAATATGTAAATGATAAGAAATATGGATAAGTGACATGCTATGAATGTAGAAGAACATGACATATCAGACCTGATTTTCCCTTGCTTTAGAAGAGAGATCAGAAAGACATGAATTCTGAAAGAAACAAGAAAAAGTTCTACAGATCAATGCATAAGAAAGCCTTGAATTCCAATGAAACTTGGAGTGCAAGTGGCCAAGATTCTTCTGATAAATCATTAGAATATGAATCTTCTGGGAAAAAGTATAGTGGTCTAATAGATGGAGATCCATTTCAAAAATCATTGTCTTATTGCTAAGGTACAAACTGCTAAATCCTTAACCAATATGTCTTTCAGTGAAAATTTTCCAGATCGAGCTTTTTCTTCAGATGAATAATCTTATTCATCATATAATGATAATAATGTTACTTCTTATGAGGAAGTTTCTATATTTTCTAAGTAGATTGAAAAAATAAATTATAATGTTTATAAGAAACTTGATAAAGAAAATTCTAGAGAATCTATTTTAACAAAATAAATTTTGGATCATTCCAAAGATCTTGATGTGAAAAATGTTGTTTCAAAAAATCTTTCTATGAAACTTGAAGAAGTTAATATTGAGGAGAATAATCTTTCTAAGGATCTTAAGAATCTGTTTTTAGAAAAGTATATTTTAGTGGATAAAATTAACCCTAAATCTATTATTCTTGAGGATAAGAATTTAGTCCTGAGACTAAAATCTGAGATATTCTCCTTTAAAAATTGTCTTGAAATATTCACTTCTGGTAAAGAAATTTTTTACAAGATGTATTCCTAGATCAGACCTCATGGTAATAGTTAGTGTTTAGGTTATTCTCATTATAAATTTATTTTTAAAAATAATTATTCTGTTCCTTTTAGAGACCCTGTTTGTAATAAATGCTAAAGTGGTGGGCACTGGAAGAAAAACTATTCTTTAAATAGGGTTCAATATCTTGGGTCTCATAAAGAATATTTTTTCAAAAAATTACGGTTACCCAAGATCTTTTTTTTTAATAATTCTGGATCCAAGAAATTCTGGACTCGGAAGATCTAACTATTTCTTTTTTGGAGAATAAAGGATGTAACAACAACCTATGGTACATGGATAGTGGATGTTCCCGGCACATGACTAGTAAAAAAGTCTATTTCAAGAAGATTTTAAAACCAAAAGGTGGAAAGGTATCTTTTGGTTATAACTCTCAAGGAAAAATTGTAGGTATTGGTAACATTATTCTTCTTTTTAACGCAGTTATTTGAAATGTTGTTTTTGTAAAAGGCCTTAGGCACAACCTCACATCCCACTACTGAAGGAGAATATGTATCTGCTGGAAGTTGTTGTTCTCTAGTTTTTTGAGTGCAATACACACTCAAATACTATGTAATGAGTTTTTCTAAGACTCGAATTATGTGTGATGACACATGTTCCATTTCCCAAAGTAAAAACCTTGCACATCACTCTCGTACAAAGCACATTGATATTAGACATCACTTTCTTATGGACCACACACTAAAAAGAGATATTATTCTTCAATTCACTGTAACACAGGAGCAACTTGATAATATTTTCACAAATCCTCTACCTTCTGATAGATTTGAATACATTAAACAGAAGATTGGAATGATTTCTGTAAGGTAATCATTCATATCTACTTCTTGTTTAAATAATCTCCTAACATTAAACTACTCCTTATTTCAGAGGGAGTACATATGTTATTTTTTCTTTATTTTAATATTTTTTTAGATTTGAAAATTTCGGATTTGAAAATTTCAGATTTGAAAATTTCAGATCTGAAAATTTTTAGACTTGGAAATTTCGTATTTGAAAATTTCGGATTTGAAATATTCGGATTTGAGAATATCAGATTTGAAAATTTCAGATTTGAAAATTTCAGATTTGAAAATTTAATATTTGAAAATTACGGATTTGAAAATTTCATATTTGAAAGTTTCGGATTTGAAAATTTCAGATTTGAAAATTTTGGATATGATAATTTTTTATTTCAAAATATCAGATTTGAAAATTTCTGATATGAAAATTTTGGATTTGAAAATTTTGGATTTCAAAATTTGGGATTTCAAAATTTCAGAATTGAAAATTTCGGTTTTGAAAATTTTGGATTTGAAAATTTCGAATTTGAAAACTCCCAAGAAAAATTCTTAAAATATAGATAAAACTCTAAGAGTATTAAAAAAGGAAGTCTATCTTAATCCTTATTATCTCTATCATATGTTTTGGTTGTTGGTATTTAAAAATTTATTAAATTCTAGTTTATCTTATTTCAGAAGATTGGAATTCATATTTTCTATATATGTTCTCAACTGTCAGATCATATCATGACTTTTTTGTCGTTCGATTATCTTATGGAAGTTGAAAAGTCATAGACATGACTATATAAGGGGTATATCTTTTTCAAGTATCGCACCATCCTTACTGATCTCAGTGCTGAAGTTCTATTTCCATCAAAGCTTTCATTCTGATGTTTTCATTCTCCTAATGGCTCTGGAATCCTCTGCAGATCAGATGCTGATTAGCAAGGAGATAAATGATTGGTCAATTTTTAGAGAATGGTTGGTATGCCTTAAGTTATTTGAGAAATATGACTCCCTTATATTTAAGGAGATAATATATAATGGATGGGAAAGCGTCTGTGTTTCTAAGGAGAAATCTCATGATCCAATTTATCATGATCTCCTTATTCAATTCTATGAATCAGTTTCTTTCATCGAAAAGAATGGTAAAAATATATTTAAGTTCAAATGATATGATAAGACATATACAGTTCCTTACAAGAAGGCAGCAAATGTTCTCAATATTCCATATTAAGGGGAAGCTCTTCTATTCTCTCAAAATATTCCTGAGAACTAAGGTTCTTTTGAAAAATCCAAGGCTCTTGATTTTCTTGGTCTTAAATTTGTTATGAATCCGAAGATCATTAATCTTTCAGTGAACCACAATATGGTGTCCCTTTGGATGCAAGGATTTCATATTCTAATAATGGGAGATAAGGATTCTCTATATATTTGTGACAACTGTTTTATAGAGTTTCATGTCAACTTAAGGAAGATCAACTTGGTGAAGTACATCTTTCTCACTATTTGGGCAATAAAAGGAGGATTCATCATATCTCAGATCCTTATGTACCCAGAAACTATTTCGAGGATAATTGTTTTCTGTCTTAAAGAAATGAATGTTCCATGTCAATCAGTCTCGAATCCATTCTTGATATTGTTGCTAAGGGATGATTCTCTAAGGAAGATGAAAGTAGAGTTTATTCAAGAATCAAAAAACATTGATGAAATGGTTGTCTAGAACAACGGTGATGTTCCGGAATCTTTAAATCTCGTATTCATGAAAAGAAAACATGAAGAATGAAGATTTCCAGTACTAGTTTCGGATGTCCTGGTAACATCACCTCCTCCTGCTAAGAAACTGAAAGCTTATTCATATGCAATAGTTTCCAAGTAAAGAGAAATGGCAGACAACAGAAAATAAGGAGATCCTTATTTTTGTTTGAATCACGTGGAGTCTATGGAATTGATAATCAAGAATACTGAATATCATGGGAATGAAAAGGAGAATAATTTAAAGAAAAAATCATTGGAAGAGCAAGCTTGTCAGTATCTTCTAAAACCTGTAGAAAAGAAATCTCAGGAAGTACAGGAACCTTGAGTTGTTCATAAAAATATTTATATGCCTCTGAAAATACATAAAGCTAAGAAAGATCTATCTTTATCAGAACCTGTTCAATAAGTATACGATTATATAGTCCAAGAATATGGTGATGAGGTTTTATGGGAAGTGGATGATTATATTGTAAGTCTTTCGAGTACAACTTCAAAAAATATAGAACAAGTCGGATAATAGGTTCAAGAAGAAATTGAGGGAGATGTTGAAGAAGTGGTATAATTTGAGAAAGAAATTGAAGTAGAAGAAGAAGAACAATTAGAAACTGAAGTGTAAGAAGAAGATAAAAAATAAGTTGATCATCAAGGTGAATAAGATGAATAATTTAAAAGGGATTAAGATTAATAGGAAGATCATAATGTTATCCAAGTATCTGATGAACAAAACCCAGTTTGAATTTCCAACAAAGGAAATAGTATTTTGGTTACCTCACCAGATAGAGAAACTCCTCAGAAGACCTCTAATAGAATAGAGAGACAGGCTTCCTTAACTCCAAGAGGAGTTGAGAAAGGGAAATATGTTTCACGATCCGAGTCCTCTTCATCTGTTGAGAATGATTTTGTCCAACTATCTCTAAGAAAGTTGGTCAGTACTATTCCGGTTCTTGAAAATATAGATTCCCAGAGTCAAATTATGAAAGAGACCCAAAATAAAAATATGGAATCAACCAATGTGCTTATAGACATGGTTGTCAAGAAAGAAGCAGAATTCAGTAATCTTTTGACTGATTATAATGCTCAGAAGATGACTTGTAAGAAAGTCTTTAACCGTACCAAAATCATAAATGAAGATATTATATAGTTTTGTTACTTCATGGATTAAAAAAAGAGCCATTAATAATTGTGAAGATAAGTTCAACACGGTAAAGACATCAATCCTTGAGAAATCTAGTCAACTCAATTCTGTTGCGCGATCTATTAGCAGTGAGAAGGATGTCAGAGCTGAATTAGAGTGAAAGGTGGCTGCTCAAGAACAGAGGATCTTGACATTAGAAAAGAATAATAAATATCAAGAGATCATACTAAATATGTTTGAATAAGATCATAATGAATGGAATAAACTTAAATCTCTTATAAAGAAGATGTTGTCTGAGCAGAAGAAGAGTGGATGATTTTGTTTCTTACATTCCAATGTTTTTTGTAATATAAAACTTATTTCTGAAGTCTTCCTAAGACGTTTGTTGAAAATATTTCTTTTCTTTTCGAATGTATACTCTCTTAACCTTTTAGGTACATCTTATACTTCTCCATTTCATTACATCTTTTTGAAAATAACAAAGGGGAGAGTTTATTTAAAGGAATAATTTAATCTCCGACAAGGAGTAACTATTAAGGGGGAATTTGACAAGAAAGGAAAATGTCCAAGTAAGGGGGGTTTTATTTTAAGTAGAGATGACTATCTAAGGGGGATATATTTCATTAAGAAAACCTGACATCAAATATCAATAACATGATCCTTGGGAAACATATCCTAATGAGGAGTTAGTTGTATTCATCTGAAATATTATTAAAAATGGGAGATAAGTTTTTTTTGTTGTTTAAGTTAATATACTCTTTCTTAGAAAAGTTTTTTGTGTTTTCCAAAATGGGGGATAGTGTTGAGTCAATAAGGATATCTTATGACTTCTCTATTCCTTATGGTTTTATGTTTTGAAAATCACAAACTCTTTTTTCTATGTTCGGAATATTTTTTTAAGTTCTATACTTTTCTTATGATCCAGAATTGTCATTCTGATTTTATCATTCAGTTAATTTTGAAAGAACTGTCATTATGATATGTGATTCTAAATCTGGTGTATATGTGATTCCATTTTTATAATTTTGAATCTGGGGTATATGTGATTTATTTTTTATGATTCTGAATACGGTGGATATGTGATGCCGATTTTCAATAGCGATTCCGGTGTATATGTGATGCTGAGTTTCAACACTGAATCCGGTGTATATGTGACTCTGATTTTATGATTCAGTTTTCTTGATAATGTTATTTATAAGAATCCTTTTTCATAATTTCTTAAGATTATGTTTTCCTGATAATGTTATTTCTATGAATTTATCTTCCTGATTTCTTAAGATTACGTCTTCTTGATAATGTTAGTGTTGTTTAAATGTATAATTCCAATGATATCAGACTCTATGTTCTCTTATACATAACATCTTTTCTATTACATGAAACGATGTCATACAATCTAGTATAAACTAACTATTGTATGGTTTCCATGTGTCCAGGTCCCTCCGAAATTTAAAGAAAATATGACCATTGGGAATTTTTTCCTATAAATACAAGATCATTTGAACGGGAAATGAAATAGACATTGAACAATCTTATGAAGTTATTTCTAGAGAGAGATAGGATCTTACAACTCTCAGTGCTTCGTGAAGATGTTGTGAATAACTTGTTTAGGCGTGAATAACTTGTTCTGACTTTCTTGGTGCAGACTCTGATCGTGTTGATCGTGGGATTCTAGGTTTAGAAGATATAGGTTCTGATTTCCTTCTAAATCGAGTGTTTTCAGGGATAGAAAGATAGATACTGATCTTCGGATTGAGGGAATACCTGGGTTAGGGTAAGACAGACTTTCATGAAAGTAAAAATAATGGAACCTTTATCCAAGGTTAATGGATACCCTTATTTTTGGGTTAAAAGAATCCCATTGTTACATGATTCCTATTTCAAGTTGTTTTAATACTGCGGTATTTGTAACATTATAAATGTTATAAAGTACAACCTTCTTAAACTTTGTAATTCTGTTACTCTGGTTATATTATAGATTCTATATTCTTTATGGTAGAATATTTATTTTAAGAAAATAGAAATGGTTTCTTTAATATGTCTTCTGAGTGTTTGTTTAACATTGTTATACATAATTTTAATGGTTCAAAAGGAATTTTTAACGTATAAAATTCACCCCCACCTCTTGTATATTGAGTATCTCACTTTTAAATATTTGATCATATAGTTAGGTATAAGTTATGAACTAATACTCTAAATCTGTAAACCTGAAAATATCCTCAATGGGAATTATTAACATAATTCAATATTATGTAATGTGTAAGGTTGGGTCCTTATAGTTGGTATCAGAGGTCAGTTAGGTAACTTTATGAGTTAGAATTTTTGTTATTAGAATATAAATAAATGATTTTTACATTACGATAAAATTGAAATGATAATCAATTTAAATATTACCATGTTTCATCATGTAAGATTTGTTTGTTCAGAATGGTTTTCTACAGAGGAAACATGGAAGTGTTACTGGGAAGGCATATAGAGAAGAATAAACATTCAAAGCAGCATCTCGAGAAGGTTGGAGTGGGAACTTAATAATTTGTTTCAATAATGGCTCAGTTTACTCAAGATATAAATTATGGCGGAATACATTCATGATATCTACCATATCAACCCCAGAGAAACATTTCTATTGTGGATATTGTCATGAATAAACATCCCACATCACTCAAAGGATAATTTAGCCATGTTCAAGATGAATGGTGGATCAATTCACTAGAAAATATTTTTGATGTCATGGGTTGTACAAAAAATAAAAAGGTCGGTCTTGTTATTTTTCATTTCATAGGGGAATGAGATTATTGGTGGTCGATGGTTAAAAATATCAGGGACAATGAGTATATTGATTATCATGTTTATAAAAAATTCAACAAATGTTTCTTGAAAAATATTTTCCTTAGGCGGTTTGAATCTTGATGGAAACATAATTAATAGAATTGGGGTAGGAGGATTAATCAGTTGCTTCTAACGAAGAAAATTTCACTCGACTATCAATGTATGTTTAAAATTTCATCTGAGATCGTGATAGTATGATAAATTGATTTTACTCCGAACTAAGGCTGTAATATCGAATATTTTAATCCTCTTGTGAATTCAAAAGAAATGAGAAACTTGTCAGATGTGATGAGAAGGTATAAATAGTGTTTTCAAATGATCAGTTGTTCCATGAGAGCAAGAAAAAAAGATGTCCTGTTGGAAACCAAAGAAAAAGTATTCATCAAATAAGCCTATATGTAATAAAATTAAACAACCTATTTTGAGAAGTGTGGTAAAAAGAATCCTAGAAAATGTCTCTTAAAATATGGAATGTGGTTTTGGTGTGGTATGACTTCTCATATTACATGTAACTATAAGAAAGATGATCAATCACGCAATGAGAAGCTATTGGTATTATTTTTTAGTTGAAATTAGCTTAGGAATTATGCCAATGTGTGTCCAAAGCTGATTACCCTGGGTGGATAGTATAAAGATCAAAATAAGAAGAGTGGGGAAAAGTCTTTGTATACAACTATAGTTGATGTAGGACCATCACATAAAATGGTATTAGGTATTTTTTTATTTTCTCAGAATATGCCAATGTAATATTTGATTCCTGGTCTTAAAATTCCTTCATTTCTGAGAAATGTTCAGGTATATTTGGAATTAAACCTTAAAAAATGAATCAAGAAATTATGTAAAAACACATGGGGAAATGATATGGAAAAAAGAAACTATAAAAATATTCCTACCATTATTTGTGGGAAGAATTTACCTACAAACCTTGTCTTTTTTCTCTAGTAGAGTTTGATGTTATTTTGGGAATTCATTGGCTCTAGGTTTACTAGGCTAAAATTGACTATAGATCTAAAAATGTTTCTATTTAGAAATAATTTCAGTTTTTGTAGAAGACTGAACCCTTATCTCTAATAACATATCAGGAATTTGAGAAACTGTTGAAATATGGAAATGAATGTTACCTTTTACATATTAATGAAAACAACGGAACTGTTCAGATTAATGATGAACCAATAGTTAATGAGTATCTTAATGTTTTTTCTGATGATTTCCATAGTATTTTACTTGATCAGGAAGATGAATTTACTATTTATGTGGTTCCTGATGCAAATCCAATTTCAGAACCCCCTTATCAAATTATTCAAATCTAACATTTAGAGTAATGAATCAATTATAAGAGTTGTTGTATAAAGGTTTCATTCGACCTAGCACATCACCATGGGGTTCTCTGGTCTTGTTTGTTAACAAAATATGGTTCAATGAGACATTTAATTGATTATAGATCCATGAATAAAATCACTATTAAGAATGGGTTTCATTTGCCTCATATCAATGATTTGGTTGTTCAGATCACGGGAGATCATTATTTTTCAAGGATTGACTTGAGGTTAGGGTACCATCTGTTGAAAGTAAAGGAAGTAGACGTTCCAAAGATTGTGTTTCATATTAGATATGGCCATTATGAACTTTTAGTTATTGCTTTTGGGTTAACCAATACACCTTCTATATTCATGGTTATTATAAATTGAATTTTCTATGTGTTCTTGGATATGTTTGCGATTGATTTTATTAATGAATTTTGGTATATTCCAAAAGTATAGAGGAACATGAAATTCATTTAAGGGTTGTATTGAAAACATTAAAATAAAAAAGAAATATGGGAAATTAAGTATGTGTGAATTTTTGTTACAAAAAATTTCATTTTTTGGTCACATTATTTCAAAATGTGGCATAACTGTTGATCCTTCTAAAAAAAAAGTTGTGTAAGAATGGACAAAACCCACAAATATAATATAAATTCATGGTTTTCTTGGTTTGGAAAAATATAATAGAAGGTTTATTAATAATTTTACATGGTTATGTATCCCATTGACTAAGTTAACTTGAAAAGGTATTATGTTAATCTAGAAAAAATAATGTGATGATTTTTTTCAAGAATTCAAATGAATATGGTTGAATGCTCTAGTTTTGTCATTACATTCTAGAGATGGTGAATTTTTATCTACAGTGATGTTTTGTTTAAAGGACATGGTTGTGTCCTAATAAAAAATGATTATCTAATTGATTAGGCATCACTTTCGTTGAAATATCAATAGTTAAATTACTCTACACAAGATTTGGAATTAGTTGTTGTTGTTTTTTATTGGAAAATTTTGAGGCATCATCTATATAGAGTAAAATGATAAATATATAATGACCAAAAAATTCTTAATTATATATTCACATATAATGAATTGAATATGAGATAGAGGACGTGGTTGGTATGTAATCATGGATTATTATTGCATGATTCATTATCATCCAGGAAAAGTAAATAATTTGGAAAACACTTTGGGTTGAATAAATATTTCTACATTAATAATGTTTTGTTTGGAATAAGATCCATTGATTAACAATTTTATAAATATTTTCATAGAAGTTATTGGTGCATGAAATTTATCTGTTTTGTTTCAGGTGTTAGTGAAATCCTCTCAATTAGGCAGAATTAAGAATGCACGGAAGGAAGACAGTGAGTTGTACAAAAAGGTAGAGTTCTTTCGGAAGGGTGTGTTTCCTGAGTTTAACACTAATAATGATTTTATTGTTGATATTTGGGAAGAATTTATTAGTTCCTTTTGATTCACAGTTTAAGAAATAGTTCCTATGTGAAGCTCATAGTTCATTTTTTCAGTTCATCATATATGTACTAAGATGTACAGAGTTATTTGGGAGTATTACTGGTGGGATTGAATGAAAAGAGATATTTTTGACTTTACTGTGATGTGTTTGATGTGTAAATAGGATATTGAAGAGAGGCAATTACCAAAAGGGATTCTTCATCCATTACTGATACGAGTGTTTAAATAATAAAATATATCCATGTTCTTTGTTGTGGGATTACCAAAGACATCTCGATGTAATAATGCAATCGGGGTTATTGTTGATCGATTGAAAAAATATACTCATTTCATTCCAATTCTAGATACTCTTTCTCTAGATTAAAATTCTTAGTTGTCTGTTAAAGAGATATTCAGCTTGCATGGATTTCCCCTATCCATTGTCTCTTATCATGATCCCAGGTTTACTTTTATCTTTTGGAAAGTCCAAAAAATGTCTTTGGGTACTGAATTAATTTTTAGTACATCTTTTCATCCTCAATCACAAGGGTAGTGAGAACAAATAATTCATACATTAGAGGATATTCTATGTGCTTGTTAAATAGATTTTTAGGGATGTTGGGACAAAAATCATTCATTGGTTGAGTTTTCATATAATAAAAATTTCATTCCAGTATACAGACAGCTCCATTTTAGGCATTATATGGGAATTGGTGACAAACTCTCGATTTTTGGGATTAAGTAAGTGAAAGGAAACTGATGGGACTAGAATTGGTAGAGGAGATGGCAAAGAATGTTCAGTTTATACCGAAATATAAGAGGATAGCTCATAGGTAGTAGATAATATATCTGGATAACCGAAGGAAGGATTTTTTACCTAGGTAGGTGATCATGTCTTTCTTGAAGTTTCTTAATGGAAAATTGTGATGTGTTTTGATAAGAAGGGTAAGTTGAGTCTGAGGTTCATTAAAGGCAATGAAATCCTGGATAAAGTTGGATCAGTTTCATAAATAGTGTCTTTAATTCCATTTTTATCCCTAGTACACAATGTTTTTGATTTTCAATGTTGTGAAATTATATCCCAGACCCATCTCATGTTTTGAGCCCATAGATAGTCCAGTTGTAAGAGAATCTTACTTACGAGGAACAACCAGTCCAGAATGTTGACCGAAGGGAGAACCGGTTGTAAAATAAAGAAATTAATCAGGTACATATTTTGTGGAAAACCCATATGGTTGGAAAGGAAACATGGGAATATGAAAATGAAATGAGGGATAAATACCCCAACTTATTTGATAAGTGAATAAAATTGTGAGGGTGCAAATTCCAAAAGGGTGGAAGAATGTAACATCCCACATAAATAAAGAATACATCATTTTCATATTTTTTAATATTTGAAAATTAATTATTAATTTTTCTTTAATGGGGATTCTTGGTTTTATGGCGTACAAAACATGCAACCATGGGTTTCTCTGAACTCTTATGTTACACACAAGGATGACTCATAATATGAAAAATAATAATAATATAATAACATTATTTTAAATATTTTCTAAAGCCTAGTCATTATATTGGTGGGAATGAACATAAATAACAATATAATGACTAAACATGTTTGTTAAATTTTTTTACATTTATCTAATAAAATTTATTGGCTTAAAATGAGAATGAATCCAACATTAAGCATAAATACTCTAATATTTTTAAAATGTAGTTTTACTGACTTTTGATGGAGAACCCTTTTTAAATATAGTTTTATCAAATTTATATGTTCCCTTTGACAAAATAAACTTCTTATTTAGATAAGGTACATCAGGATTTATTTTGGGTAAATTTTTGGAATTTTTATGAAAATGTTAATTTTTTGATGAATAGTGAAAAATACTGCATTTTAAGTCCAAACTATCTTTTCATCTAATTTATATATAAGATTATACAACCCTTTTAATTGGTTTTAAAGTTTAATTATATTATTATTTTTATCATTTAATTCAACTCTGTTCATTGGATGTAATTTCACTAATAACGTGGACATAAACATATGTCATTATTTTGGTAGTTTTTACTCCTTAAAATCATGTTTTTTTGTTTTTAACAACAAGAAGTAGTTTTAAATTTATTTTTTAAAATTATTATTTTTTAATTCAGAAAAATTATTTCTTTATTTGGAATCAAGAGGTCAAAATTTTGTAAATAAATATCATAAATTTTTATACAATATGAATAGTTACTTTTGTAAATATATTATTTACCATGGTTAAAGGATAAATCTCATAAATAAGGGTAACAAATAATATTTTAATAACATTAAATTACCCTGAAACATTTTCTAACCTTATTGGATGAGATATTTATGACCATGGGAATACATGGTTTGAATTTAGAACCCCATGGAGCCACTTTTGTGTTAAAATCACATTTATTTACTTCGTATTTAGAGTATAGAAAAATATAACCTAAACATGTATGATTTACTAAAAAATATTATATTGTTTTATCTAAGTAATATATTAGACTATAAATAGTCCTAAAAAATTTAAAAAAATTTACAACATCCATGTATTTTATTTATAATTTATAGACAAAAAAATAAATTTATTTATGAAAAAATTGTTATGTAGTGATTACCTTATTAATGAATTATTTAAATAAATGAGATTATTAAAATTAAAATAAAATAATATTGAATATTTTTATGCCATAAATAAATTTTATGGATAATTATGACTTTTAATAATAGAATAAATGATGTTTTTATCAAATTAAACATGTTTTTATTGATTTTTTAAAAGTAATTGTTAGAATAGTATAAAAATTTAGATAAATGATTTTTTAAATCAATTTAAATTATATTACATTATATAATAGTCCAATAAATATTATTTTCATCCAAATAACATATAGGATTTTAAAATTTTCATCTAGGATCCATTTTTTGGTCTCATGGAATTTTATAGTAACTATGGTAACAATATATTATGAATATACCAGAATACATTGTAAAAGGTAAATAAGTTTACTAAGGGTTAAAGCTAAAAGGTAAGGTTATTTTTGTGACCTATACTTTTCTAAAATTCATTTTCTAAGATAAATTATACCCATAATCATATTATTTTTTAAATATATCCTATAGGTGTTATTAAAATTCAAAAATCAATTAATAATAAAAGAATACTTTCAAACCTTCTTAAATTTCCCCTCTTCACTCTTATAATATGGACACCACATCTAAGCCTTACTCACACCTCTAAATTCCCATGGATCATCCAAATTCTTCACAAATAATCTCTAAACATCCCTACCTTCCTTCTATAATCCTTCCCATAGAATAAAGGAAATTCATGAAATCCCTTTGGCTCAAATCAAAAGAATTTACCGGAATTGAGGTAATGTCTTCTCTCAAGTTCCTTTCAATTATTTTTTCATTATACACTCATTATTCTCTTCTTTTTAATTTTTTCCATAACAAAACCAGTATTTTCAATATATTAGGTTGTTTTTATGAAAATTATTCGAAATAAACTAACATACACATACGTTTAATGTTTATAGAACATACGATTTTAGAGGATGGCGAACTGCTACCTCACAAATTAATGATTCTTCAATATTATCCTACCACCTCTTATGATGGGAATTATGATGGAACTATAATTATATATGATATTTATGATATTTATTTTATATCTATTCTGATTTAATTCTTATTTAGAACACACCTTTATACTTTTTCTGATGTATAAATTTGATAATTTTGTTTAAGAAAGTGCGGACTACTGGACGATCAATGTGATATGACTCATTCATACTATAAATTTAGCATATAAATGATAAAATTAATGAAAATATGTATCATAAAAAACATATATATTATATTTTTATTATAATATAAACATGTATCATGTATTTCTTGTTCCTTTAATTCTGATAAAAAATGAAAGTTGTGTGCATGCGTACGTGCGGCTTACCGTCTCCATGAACGGTGCATTTCATTTATCCAATAAAAAATATAGAGATAATTATAAATACATATATACAGGATATATATAATATATAAATCATAAATAAAATTCTATATATAATGTATTTTTTTTGCAACATTAACAATTTATAATTATAACATGTTTATTTTTTACTATAGTTCTGAACATCAACAAAATTTCTGACATGAACTCAAATAATTAACTAATTTTGATAGGAATATAATAAGTTATATAATAGGAATAAAAATTTGAAAAAATGTTCGAAATAATGTATAAATTAACTTATTTTAATTAATCAAGAAAATAAAGAATGAACGAGTCAAGTTGGACACGTGGTAAGAGAATTTGTCTCAATCTCCTTTCATTGAGGCATATTTTGATTTATACACAACAATATTTTATATGGTGTATAAACCCACTTTGACTTTTAATATCATTCATTGGGAATATTTTTTAATGTACCATTATACTAAAAAAATTTAATGTTACTTTTTAACATACACAGTGACCACAACCTTTCCACCACTACAATCATTATTTGATATTTGTCTTCCTTAAGAAGTTGTGATGTTTTTAAATTGAAAATATTTACCATATACCCATTCTAAATATATTGGTAATTAAAATGGTTTGAGAAGTGAATTTACAATTTCAATATCTTGAAATTATTTCTTTTGACTGAAAATGAAATTTTTGTGTTTGAAATATAGATATTTTAATTATTTTATCTGTGATGGTAATATAATGGTACTTTGAAATCTGATGAATGGTTGCATGATAAACCAAATGATGGGTGGTTCCGTAATAAATTAAGGATGGGTGGTTATGTTATAACATCAAATGAATTGGTTATGGATGTCATTTTTATGTCTATACTATTAGTATGAATGATTTGGGGAAGTTGACCATATGGTTATTCCAATTTAGTATGATTATGTCCCAAGATTACCTTCAGTATATTATGTGTGCTTTCTATTCATTTAATGGTTATATATTTGTTACAAAAGGGAAAGAAATGAAATTTTATTCATTTAACTGTATTTACTAAAAAATAAAGGTGCAAAGTAATACTTATGTTAAATTATTCATGTTTTATATGTTTTTTTGATAAACTAATAGTTTTCCTTCGTTGTGTGTCCTGTAATAATCTTTTTATAATCATCCCATGTTTTTGAAATGTTTTTCACTGGACTTAAAGTGTAATAGGGTCAATGATCAGACCAAGGAAAATAAAATATGCTTAAAACATGTAACTAAACATGTTTTATTTTGTTTAATAGTTTTGATATTATAATAAAATGCATACTGAGTAGTACTCATTACATGTAATATTCAAGAAGTTATGTATAATTTATGACCTAATTATCTCTAGATATAAACATGGAAATATAGTCAATGTGAATTATTAACATATTTCAATATTATGTAATGTTTATGGTTGGGGACTTATAGATATGATTTTTCATAAGAAAAAATATACATAACTGAGATAATGATTATGATGTATACTCATCCTCCAACTTACACATGTACAGAATTTGAGGCAGCTTGAGGATGTGAAGAGTGATCTCACATTCCCCCCAGTTGATGTTGGATTTTTATGATATATCAAATAAATTCCTAATATATCATCAAACTATATGAAAGTGATTATGAAAATAGTTTATATAAGGTTATGTCTAAAAACATTTTATAGCGGGGAGATATAAACTTTTGAAACAATAATTTCATGTTTTCTCTTTTCAAAGATAACTCATCCTCCAAATTTGTAAGTGTTGATTGAATAGTTCTACTAAACATTAATGATATGGATGGATTCATATGACCAAAATAAATAATTAAATTATCTACTAAAAAATGAATCAATAGCATACCTATCACCACATCATTTTCATGTTCCACCTTAGTAGTAGAGATGTCATATGCTCTTCCTTGTTTCCTTGCAGGTTATTATTGATGATTGCCTCCAACAACCCTAGGCATAGGAAATTGGATCACAAAATTCCAATTATCCTTATTGTTGAAACACTTCATTATTAGAAAAGTGTTTTTTTAACACCCTATATTCTTCTATATTAGTGGGATTTTTCATATCCCTTCTACAATTATTTTCCATATGCCTTTATCTTTCAAATTATAATAATCTCTTGGTTCCCTTTAAGTAGTAAATGGGATTCTTCTTCCCAAAATTTTGGCATTTGGGGTGTTGACTATTCTTTCAATCATGTTATTTATTTGTTAATCTATACATATTAACATCTATTTCCACCTTATTCATTGGGCCCATGAGACAGCGAGAGTCTCAGATCTCTATGTCAATTGTAAAGGAACATCAACAAAATTACTCATTACTATCAAAGATTATAATCATGATTTTTTTGTTGAATCAACTCTATTCTTATAAAACCTAAATCCACCATGAATTCAGTATTTGAGAAAAAAACATAGGGAATCTTTCAAGACTTTTCAAGTTTGTCTCATAAGCCCTGATAGAATCATCTTTCTTCTACTTGAGTTTGAGGAATTACCATTCAATATTGAAGTGAATAGTTTAGGGAACATATTTATTTAAAAATATCTTCCTGTATATTCCCATTCTATGGATTCAATTTCATCCTTATACTTTTTTCCTTGATCTTTGTCTACCACTGATCAACTTCCACAACAAAATTATAACCAACCAGTTTAACTTTAACTTCTTTTGGGAACTAGTGTAATTAAAATATAATCTCAATAGAGTTAATCCATTAATATCTAATAAGGTGGTCAGAAGGTACACTACACATGAGATAACAATATTTCATGAAGGGTTTGATGGAAACATTATTTTTCTATGTAGATGGATGGTGCTCCAAATGTTTCATGTTATTATTAATAACATTATCCAACTGAGAATGTACTATAATTAAATTTGGAGCACCCATTTGCATCATATTTTTGATTTCATTAGGTAAAAATTCACATTTTCTATCCTTTTTTATGGGAACATGTTCTTCTCTTACTCACCATTAACTAAGAAAAAGAACATTCATCAATAATGTCAATTCCATGATATATGGTGTTTTTACATTCCAATGATGACCTGATTATATGTTCCCATGAGGAATCAAAACATGTATAAAAATAGAACATAAAATCGTAGAATAATAGGAATGTGAAAACATCATATAAAATAACATTAACATGGGTCAAGGCCAGCTTCTAAGACATGGTGGACAAAGTCCCATAATATAATCATGTTCACTCTATGTCTAACCATAACGTCTCATGAAACATAAAATTACCCAATGAATTGGGGCAGTATCTGTGTGTACCCATCATAACACTTTCATGAAAATTAGTCTCACATAATGAATTATACATAAGGAATCAAACGTTAACATAAATTTTACCCATCAAAATAATAGGGATTCATAATCCAATCAAAATCTATAACAAAAAAGTAAATCGTCCATATTTCTAAGAAATAATTTATTTAAAACATACATGGAAATTAATAAGGAATTTATTCATATATTACTATTATTTATGTTAAAGTAAAGTGAAAACATGTAGAAATAGTGTTTAATAAACATTATAAAAAAATTAGTCTGGTTTAATGAAAATATTAAATATTACTTAAAGAAGAAAAGGAATAATTTTCTGGTACAGAACCAGAATAGAAATAAGAATATTTTTCATGATAAAATGAATAATTTTATTAAAAATATATGAGGCTTATTGTAAATAATGTATGGTACCTTAAAATAGGTGAGAATTCAAGAACATTACATTAATTATCCTTTCTTATCGGGAAGAACTGAGATGGCAACCTTTCTAAAACATTTATTTCCCCATAAAATAAGGATGATATGATCTGCAAATATGAGTTTGAAAAATATATACATAATTTGTAATAATTAAACAAGAATCAAGAAAATTTTTACAATGGTAAAGAGATAGAAAGTGTAACCTGAAGTTAAAAATTAATGTTTGAGTAAAATCCCTTACCATATGTATGAAACAGTTTTGTGCCTGAAATTATTATCCTGGATAATCAGAATAAATCCATTAATTAATTAATTCATACAAAATTTCACATTTATTTTATTTATTTTAATATTATTAATTTAATTTATAGACCTTTATATTCATTATAAGTTATAATTTCATCACATGAGAGCATTCATTTCCTTGTTTTTTATGATCTTTTACTTGTTTACATTAAAGGAAAATATTGTAAAATGAGAATAATTCTAAAAAATTGAAATTATAGGTTATTAATGATAATATAGATGTTAAATTAGTTTTTAATATCATTTGGTTATATTACATGGGGATGAATCATTATATATATAGTTAAAGATAATTTTTTGGTTTGGTTTTGGCGGTTTCCAACAATAACAAACTAATTTTTTATAATTTAGTATTATATAAATCTATTAGTTCTTGAACATAAAAATGGTTATAACTCACATTTTTAAAAATGATACAACTATTATAATGGTTGGATGACCATCCATTAAGGTTGTTTTATAAAATGAAAATTTTTTGTCCTTGAAGGCAATAAAACAACACCTCATGGATGATGTTTCCATTTTTTGAATAAAATAAAGAAGATAATGGCTTTGATGATGGATTATTCCGTTATAAAAATAAATTATAGAATATGTAATTTACTCAAGTTATAAAATTATTTGTATGAATACATGATACGTGAGAATAGGAAAATAAATAAATATTAAAAGTAACAAAAATAATTGATTAATGATTTTACCTCCTGGATTCCTCCTCCTTGAGAACCTCCTTAAGCCAAAAAATTTAGTATTTTTTTGAAAAAACGGGATCAATTACATGGAATAGTGTCTTGGGAAGTGATTTGAGAATATTTTGGGAAAGGCTAAAATCTTGAGATGTGTGAGGATAGAAGGTTATCAGGGGTGGTATTTATTGGAGATGAAATGGGTGATTTTTCATTATATTATTCATTAGTTTTTTATTTTACCTTAACACGATGAATTTTTTGAGAATTATCACGAAAATTATTAAAATAATTAAGTATAGAATTTTTTTTTGATTTTTTCATCCATACATAATCTATTACTGCATAATTCTTAAATTTGGATTTTATCCTAAATTATCATATTTTACAATTCGCTAAAAATTTATATATTTTAGAAAAACCCTAGAAATTCACCATATCAATTTTATTAAAATTTATAATTACAAAATGAACTCCATTTTATGAAAAAAAATTCTACATATATGAAATTTATTTTCTCATTTCAATCATCATTTATATGGAAAATAAAATTTTTTATATTATAACTGATTTTATAATACTTTGAAAAATTAATTAAGGTCTCATAAAATTCTCTAAAATTAATAAGATTGTAAAATATTAATTTATAAGTAAATTTATGAAAATAAATTTTATTTTTAATTATTATATTAATCATAAAATAGTAATTAAATGTTTTGGAATTACAAAAAATACCTTTACTTAATTAATAGTTTTTAAAATCATTTATTTCATTATAATATGATATAATGATATTATATTTTCATTTATATAATGCCTAATTTTTTAATACATTCACGTGTGTTGTTACTATTCTATTGTTTGGTTATCTATTCATAAGTGTCATATTACTATTCTAAAGGATAATTTATTCTTTCATTGGTATAAGTTCCTTAACTTCTAAAAATACCTCTTATTTCATTTATTCTTCATTTATAATGTTTTTATTGTGTTCTTAATGTGATTTTATGTGATTTATAATATATAACATGATTATCAAAATATAATTTCCATTGATAGAACATGAAATCATTATAGTTTCTACAAAATATGAGTGTTTATTAGTATTTTATAATTCTAATGACTGAAATTATTAAAATTTTACACTTAGTGATGTGGATGTGAGTCATGTTCTTAAATATATGATTTTAAACCTGCAAAATATAATTTCTATTTTGGAGGATTTGTAAAAACTTTAAAAATTAATCATATAACCTCAAAATCATATTATTTTAATGGGGAAATATATTATTGTTATTAAATAACATTTATATTAGTTACTATATCATTTTGGGTAATTATGATGTCATAATAAACATTTTATATTTATAATATGTTAATAGTTTACCAAAAAAATCATATATCTCAGAAAATAATGAAAAAAATTCCGTTGAATAATTTCAACATTATTATTCCAAAAATAATATTTATTTCATCCAAATAATTTTCTACGTATTTAAATTTTCATCTTTAAAATAAAAATTCAAATTTATTGTTAAATGTGTTGTTCTCTCACAATAACAGTTTTTTAACCTTTATAAAAATCATTTTTTATCTTTTTAAAATTAATTAATCAACTGTACATTATAAATATTACTTAATAATAATATTTCTTTAAAACATAATTTTTTTCTAAATTTCATTAACTTATCAAATAGATGTATTAATTTAAAATAAATATTACCCAAAAAATCATAATTTTTGTTATATAAAATCAAAATCATAAACCATTATAAAGTAAAAATAATAAGAATTGAATATAACCAATTTTATATTTAAAATACAATATACATATAAATATTAATTAATTATTGATACATACCCCTTTATAAGACTAGAAAACTCTTTAAGGGTAATATATACAATTGTGGGAATTTCATGGGGTGGTTCGGAATATATAGTTTTGTTCATGATCATTATGAGCTAGAACTTCCCCCATAAATGATTTTTATTGTAATTTTTTGTCATATCAAGGATTGTGATTGGTCAAGGGAAAAGTATAGTGGTGTTGACTCTTTCTTGAGGTCAGGTTAATTTGTTTTATAGGGTATGGTCCTACTGGTTGTGTCCATCAATTCCTTTGTCTGATCAAATGTGTTTATCAAAATAATATATTTACACTAATCATATAATCAATTTGTAATGTAAATATTATAAATATTTATGATTCATAATGGTCATTTAAATATGATAGGATTGAATAGAACCAAATATGTTCATGTGTTTCCTATAACCATTTTATAGAATATGGAATTTAATTCAACCACAATGGGAATTTATTTATGAACATACAGTTTGATACAATATTTTCCCTTTTATAAATTTACCCCACAGAAATTTATTTTTAAAAACTAAATCAGATTAGGGTAATTCTATTTAATAACATCTTAGGGTTCCCATGTCACTTCATTAAACATGAAGTTTCTACATAGTACATTGATTGGGTGAATTCTCTAATTTCATAGAATTTTTCCTCTACAATCTATGATCTTTACCGGCAACTCCTCATATGAGAGTTCGTTATCCAATGGTACCACCCCAAGATTTTTAACATGTGAGGGTTATGATATTTACTTTCTAATGAATGTGTGTGGAAAAAATCATGTATGTGGTATAGGTTTTGTGGGAGTGTTATTAAATAGGACACTGCTCCAATGAAACCAATGATCTCAAATGGAATGTTGTATCATGGACTTTTCCTTACATTAATCCCAAATATTATGACATTCATCCATGGAGATATGTATAGGAATTCCATATCTCCAACCTCAAACCCTAGGCCTTGTCGATGATTGTCATAATATCACTTTTGTCGACTCTGAGTAGCCTTGATGTGATACCGAATGGTTTTGACCATTTATAACATTTCCATAACCATTCCTAATAATTTGTTTTCCCCAACTTCATCCCAACACTCTAGTGTTCTTCACCTCTACACGTAAATTAATTTATATAGATATATTTGGATGTTAGAGTGGAAAATTTATTTTAAGGGAACTCGACCAATAGAATATTTTTGTCCCATCCATATTTGAGGTTAATTGAACATATTACTGACATGTCCTTGAGTGTCTGAATAGTTCCTTAACATTTTCCATCAGTTATAGAATGAAAATTTGTAATAAAGTTCAAATATTTTTTTATAAAATGTTAAATACACTTTTAGAACATTGAGGTAAATAATGGATCTTGTTCAGGTATAATAAATAGTGGTGTTCCATCCATCCTCACCACTTATCTAATGTATGCCATTTCAATTTTATTGAGTGAGTAGTCCTACTAAATTGAAATTAATTGAGAAGTCGTTGTCATATGAACCATCATAATCTATACAGAATTATTTCCTCTTTTGGTCTTCAGAATATAAATCAAAAATTCCATTGTTATGTTTTCCCAAATCCATGTAGTTATGGTTAATGGTTTCAACATCCCCTTGGATTTTTTTTCATCCATTATTTTATAAAATATAGTGCACCTTGATGTATATTCCATTATTTTCTTCTATATATTGTCCCACCAATAGTTCTTGTGATGACCTTAATAAATATTTTTGTTTCTTGGATAAATAAATAAGGTCATGTTATGTTCATTTCCTACAACTCCTTTTTTACTTTGTATTTTGTGGTAAACATTGTAGTGAACAAAATCATAAAACTCATTTTTCATTATTTTTTAAATCAATGGATTTACATTTTCTTATAGCTTTCACCGTTCTCTAAATTCCCATTTAATATATATTAAAATCCTTTATCTTCTCAATATGGGATTATTTGAGAAATCATTTCTAAAAATATTGATGGCGTTCCTTACTTTATGATTCCCATATCCATCCTTTTCAAGTCTAAGAGGATCATATCAACAAATTCTAATCAATGATAAAATTGATGGATCCTTTTTAATTTGAGTGCCTACATAATTATTTTATTTCCAATGATGGTAGTGGAATGAGCATCTATAATCCCTAACTATCTATAACCATCATTGTTGAGTCATTTTAAACTCTTTTTGTGTGAATATATATATGGTTCTTTTACGATCAATATATATTTCACATTTCTCAGATAAAATTTATTTCCACAAAATTTTCAATGTGAAGATCACTACAACCATGTCTAGGTCATTGGTTGGGTTGTTCTCTTCTTGAATATTCAATTTCCTTGAAATATATTCTATCTATTTTTCATTCAATATTATCACACATCCCAATCCCTTCTTGAAATCATTGTTTTATACGAAGATATTATCCCCATTTGTGGGTAACATAGGTATAGGTGTAGTGATAAGAATACTTTTCAACTCCTTGAAGACCACTTCACATTCATTATTCAAAAAAATGACTTCCTTCATAGTAATAATTATTATACAGTTTCACAATCATGTGAAATTTTTCAAAAATTGACAATAATACTTAGGTAACCCTAGGAAACTAGATATTTCTATCATAATTATTTCCCTCATTCTTCCATAAATTACATCTTTCTTTGAAGGGTCTGAAAATAACTCAATAATTTTTATCATATTACCTATGAATGATACATACTTAAACCATGACTAATATTTGGTGTAGTTTTTAGAAAAATATCTTTTCATAAGTTTTTAGCGTAGTTCTCAAATTATCCTTGTAATCCTCCTTGATTTTGGAGTATTTTATAATTTTATTTGTAATGACCACAAAAAATTTATTAAGGAAAACCATATAGAATAAATTCATAAATTCAATGATTATTTAATAGATTTAGTCAGTCTGAGTGTCATTTCCAGGAACTCATTGTTCATATACTTTATACTAAAAGAAGTATTACGGATACCCTCCTTTTTCATGCTTTGTTGAAAATAACCTGACTAAAGATCTACCTTAGAGAATTATTGGGACCCATGTAGCTAATTTTACAAGTCATTAATTCATGGAAAAGGATACATGTTCATTATTAAGATCTTTTTGAGATCATAACAATCAATGAAAATGTTCAGCGAACCAACCTTCTTCATGAAAATGATGAATAGGGAAACACATAGTGAATCACACGGTTGTATGAACCCATAAACCAAATTCTATTGTAATAATTTATTATGAACCATAAAAATTATTCCATATAGTGTCTTGGATAATTTTAATACCTCTGGTATACAATTTATTGAAAATTTATCCTCTTATCTAGGAGGAAGGACATAAAATTTATCCAAAAAATGATCATATTCATTCAAAATGGGAATGTATTAATGGTTTATACTTTCCTAAGACTAAATAATTTGATCTAGATATGTTTACTCATAGGGAAATAATATCCTTGCATTATATTTTTCTGAAAATAAGACTCTCCATCCTCCTTTAATTTTTACAAAATTTCATGATGATCTGTGATATGTAGAGTGGTTTCCTTCACATGAAATTTATTTCTGAATTTATATAAGAAATGTCAATATATACCAATAATTTCATAAAATTCCACTGAAAGGAGTACCAAAATCTGTGCTCTTATGTTCATCCTAAAATTTTTTATAGGGGTGGATTTTTATAATTGGGTTGCAATAATATCCCATCATTCCCTTTTCACTAATAGATGTACATCCATGATTTTTCATAGTGTTTCAATAGTTCGAATCAACATGTGTGATATGAATGTATAACTAGAACTATGTATGGTAACCCTACATTTAACTTTTTAATTCTAGTTCAAACAATTAAAATCATCCAAAATAGACATTTAGATGCTAATTTTTAACCTATTAAACACATAAACAGAAATCCAATAAAATTAAATGGGATAAATTATAAAAGAATTTTTTTCCCTTAACATATGAATATCTAGGTCTCAATATATGTTATCCATGATTTATTTTTTAGAATAGACCCATGTTTATGTTTTTATTCCCTTAATAATGGTTCATAAAGAGATTAAAAATTTACCAAATCATATCAACATATAGTGTCAAACATGGTGTCTAGAAAGTGATATCTTCTTTCACCAGTTCCTAATCAAGACTATCTCAATATGTATTTTTTGGTTTTACAACTCTGTAAAATTATTCAAAATACACATCCACTTGTAGTATCTAGAGAGTGATGTATTTTCATTGAAAATAATTACTCTATACTTTATCAAAATTTAGGGATTTATTCTTATTTTTTTATTTATCCCTCATAATTTCTCAAGAAAATTTTAATCTTATTCACAAAAAGAACTAAATATTCATTTGATGCGAACTATGATAATCCATGTCTTTATTACACATTAATTCATGATTTATTACAGTATATTAAAAATAATACAACAATAAAGTTAGATAATTCTATTGTATTTGGGTAATTAGTTACATTACATAACAACATAAAATGGGTGTAAATCCCAATTATTTAAAACTTCTTTCACATGCTCATAATATTCCATCATACTAAAAACTTCCTGGAATAACCTAGGGAGATATATAAGGAATGGTTGATCTATAAATCTTGGTTATATAATAAATATGTAATGAAAACAATATAGTGTTAAATTAATCCAATAGGGATAAAAATGAGATGAAAATGGGTGATAATCATAAACATGAATAATGGGGCATGATATAGATTTATAAGAGAAATCCAACAAGGAAAACTAGAAACAATAATAATGAAGAAATCATAAACATAGTTCAAAAATAACCTCCAAGATATCATAACATGGTGGAAAAATATGATGTGATGGATTATGATAATTTCATAACCCCTTGAATTATTCCTCATGAGACTAAAACATTACCCATTGAATTTGAGTGATATATAATTTTGGGAATTCACATCACTTTCAAATCATGTACATGCATAAGCATGCATCATTGGTCATTCAATCTACTAGTATATTTACTCACATTTACTTCCAATATCATGTTTTGTATAATAAATTGATTGAATTACCCTATAAAATAAGTATATATATTTCTAGGTTAATACACTTGAGTGTAAATATTTATTTTATTCACAATACAATGGTTTGGTATAAAGAAATCAAAATGAAATTTCGGATATACAACAGTGGTACTAAAAGATTCATAAAATGTTTTAATGAGAGTGAAATGGGACC
Organism: Viscum album; assembly: GCA_963277665.1. NCBI lineage: Eukaryota > Viridiplantae > Streptophyta > Magnoliopsida > Santalales > Viscaceae > Viscum > Viscum album. The sequence continues at coordinate 2,098,807,111 of OY728140.1, read as the reverse complement.
CCATTATTATTTTTAATTAAGTGTAAAGTAATAGGGGTATGTTGAATAATATTTAAAAATTAGTATTTTGAAATAAAGGGCCTGAAATAAATAATATTATTGAATAAATAGGATGTGGAATGAATCCTTCACTAAATTCCGGTATAGTAATGGCATAGGTAAATGCAATAATGATAGTGGATACATGATATACCATTATTAGTATATCAATTTTAATTTAGGAAAATATTTATAATGTCATTAAAATATAACCAAACTATATTTAAAAGGATAACAAAATATAGTGATTCAATTTATAATAATAGATAGAGTTCGTCACAATTGGTAAAAAGGTGGGGTAATTTTGGCAGCATAACATGTGTAAATAAAAGATCATATGAGGTTTTAATGAGAATGAAAGTGGTATCTCTTAATATTTAATGAAAAATATTAGTAACATGGATCCATAAAGATAATTCCAAATAGGATCAAATAGAAATTAGGAGTTATGACATAAAATAGGTGCTTGAATAAAAAGTAAAAATGGAGATCCCATACCATGAGAGGGTGATTCCCAAAGATTGGTTGGAAATTCTTGAGAGAATAAGGGAAAAAAGAGTGGAATATATAGAAAGTAGGTAATTTTAAGGATGTTTTCAAAGGTTTTTTAGTTAAAAATAATGGGATCTTTGGTTGTTTTATCTAGAAAATGGGAGTGGAGTTCTTTATTCTTTCTCAAACATGGTTTTTAGACTCGATATAATAATTTAATCAATACCACAAACCTTACTAGGGTTTATTCCAATAGATTCCTTAAAATAGAAGTGGTTTTAGTTATTTCATATATAAAATTACATGTATTATTGAAATTGTTTCCATTTCAATGTGGATGTGAGTCATGTTCTGAAATAAATGCTTTCAAGACATTAAAATATAATATTCTTTTTGGAGGATTCCAAAACAATTTATAATGTTAATAAAATAAAGTAAAAATTATATAATTTTAGATGGGAAATATACTGGTTTCTCTGATACCCATTATAGTATTCATTACATCATTTTGGGTTATTATGATGTCATAAAACACATTGAATATTTATACAATATATAATATTTTCTGAAAAATACTATTTTCTCGGAAAATTATAAAAAATTATAAATTTGATAATTTCAAAATTATAGTTCCAAAAACAATATTATTTTTAACCAAATAATATTTTATGAATTTTAAATTTATCATTTAATATAATAGTTGTTTTTATGGATAAATTCTTGGTTTTTTTACACTAACATTTCTCAACCATTTTTAAATCTTATGTTTGAATTAATAAAATTTTAACATCTAATATAACAAATAAATATTATTTAATAATAATATTTTATTATAATATAATTTATTGAAAAATTTAAATAGTTTATCAAATGTAATTTATTAATTTAAATTAAATATTACCCAAAGAAATATTTATTTTGTCTTTTATCGATTCTAAATGAAAATAATTTAGAAAGTCCCAATAATAAGAATTAAATATTAAAATTGTTTTATAGAAAATACTATATACATATTCATATTATTAGGTTTTTGATATATGGATATTTATTACACTAGAAAATTCCCTAAGGGTATAGTGAGATGCTGTAAGATTTTTATGGGGAGTTTCGGCATACATGGTTTTGGCCTTGATCTCAATTAGTATGATATCTCCCATTAACAGTTTCTCTTATGATTTAGTTTTTTGATATTATCTTGGTATTAGTAAAGGGAAAATACCAGTGATGAAATATCTTTTATAATATCTGATAAGTAGGAATCATATTATTTTATCTTTCTAGTCGAGTTCATCATTTACTTTTTCTGTGTCAATGGGATTTAGGAAAATCCTATATTCAACAAATTGTATTATAACTTTTAAATGGCTATATTATCAATGGTTATGATTAATAAAAGTCATTTAAATATGATAGGATATTATAAAATAAAATAACATCATGTGATTTCTATCACCATAATTTATAATAGATAATTTAATTCAACTATAAAGGGAATTATGTTTATAGAAGATCATATCATTAAAATAATCAGAAAATATAAAGAAAAAATAAAAATAAAGATCATGTAAAAACATAAAATAAATTAAAAAATTAAATTCCAAATAGAATAATGATGGGGATTATAATTCTCCTCATAATGCTAAATTTTTTCACAAAAAATCTTAAACAACCATTATTATTAAGATATGAGATCATTAATCCCTAATAAAAGCCACATACATTCATATCTTATAATTATTTCTCTCATACATCCATAACTCCAGAACATGAGAGATATATTTTCATAGAAACAATTTATTATGATAATATATAATATGAATATCTTACACCACTATTAATGAATTAGGATCCATGTTTTAATCCTTTTTGTCAATTGTATAATATAGATTAAAACATTATTTCTTCAATTTAGATATATTTAATACTACACTAACAATTATTAACTGAATTCATAAATCCAGCTGGTATTCTTCCATCCCATGTTATTTTAAAATTTATAATGGAATAAAATATCTTGATATGATTTTAGCCTACACCCCCGATATACAAATTACCAATCAAAGAGGGACTTTAAGAAACACTAAGTCACCGAACTAAACTATAATGGATGAAAATATTGATTGGTATAGGACTTTTTATGAAATTGATACATCACTAAGAATTTATGAATCAAAATAACCTTACCTTTATTCCCAATGATGATTCTCAACCATAATAGTGAACATTAACTTATATTACCCAATAGAATAGTGATACACATGGTCAAACAAAAATGGAATCAAATTCGGGAATTTTGGTAGATTATTGGTAATTAATAGTAAATAAAAACTCAATAAATATTTTTTAGTTCAATTTAAGGCTTATAAATTTTAGTACTCATGACTAGGGAAAATATTTAGGAATAATAATTTTCGACTATTAATAAATTTTATTCATTGGATTATATTTCATGTATAATTTTAGTTGAGATCGCATCTCTTCCTATATACCTTTCCTAAATTGATATGCAATATGATTGTACATTTTAGAAACAATATAATATGGATCCAGATTCAACATTATGTTCTGTTACACAAATATATTTTCATGATCTACAACATTAATACTTTATTTTTTAGAAAGAAGATGTGAGGATTTCAAAAATATTCAATAATAATAGGTATACTATTACTTACTCTGAGAGGATAAATAAATATGATAAATATATATATAGATTCAATCCCATTTTAGAAATAGAACTATAACTAGAAGTGACAATCCAGTGGCTTTTTTTATGCTAAGTATACCTACTTTGAAAAGTGATGCAACATGATATAATTTGAGAGACAACATTCCTCTTACCTGGATACTGATATTAATGATTGAGATCATTAATCATTTAAGTGGAACCATGGTGAGTATTCCAACTAAAACCTTTACCATCACCCATAACATATTTATTTTTTCCTCAGAGATGAAGTCACTCTCAATATCATGATGAAATATAAAACTATCTCCAGAGATCGATACCAATCACCCATGGTCTCTCCACCATTTTGATTTTATTTAATATATTAAAAATATTAATACTCTCATATATCTTGTAAATTTTCATTAAATATTTAGAGTATGGATTGAGTATTATATAATAATAGTTATTCATACTCTTTCATTAAATCCTTGTAAATTTTTGTGAAAACAATCGTTAAATATTCTTAAATTACATATTATTTTTCCAACTACATCAATATCTTGCTTATACAATCATCTTTAACTAAGTTTACCGTGCATGGGGAATAAACCAGATCAATGTCAAAAAACTAAATATAGTCCACCTGGTGCCTTTTTCTAAGATTTAAACCATTCTAATATAAAATATAATTCAGTATCATAAGATCTATATATATATATTGATAATATCAAAGATGATGTAGTGTCACTATGTTTTCAACAAATTAATAGTTGTAGATAACGATAGGTTATGGGTGGTGTAATTCCTATCATAATTTCATTATTTTTTATAGTTATAGACCACTACATGGTTATACTATATCCAAACGCACCCCAATACTATATCTTAGGCATCATTTTTCACATTAATTCCTCACTAAGTTGAGGAACAATCAAGATAGATTGATTTGTCAAACACCTCATCAACATAACAAAATACTTATAATATTCATTATCTAATTCAAATTTTACTCCATATTTTAACAAGTATGTTAGAAGATGTTATGACTTGGAGAAATAGATCATGAAAATTTTATTTTCTACAAATAAACTATAAAATCATTAATTTTTATAAACTTTAGTAGGATTATTCCTAGTGATCCCTATATCAATTTTGATGTTATATAGAAATGAATTCCTGAAATAAATAATGACCCAAGAAATTGACTTCTTTAATCTTGAATTGAAATGTATACAATTTTCCATGTATAATTTGATCCTTCAATGTTATTAATAAAATATCAGGATAATTCCCATGTTACATATTTATCTTATAATAAACCATAATGTCATATAGGAAAGTGACAATAAATTTTTAGATATGTCTCTAGAAAATTCGATTAAGGAGGTCCTGAAAACCATAGGATCATTCATAATTCTAAAAAGAATTGGGAAATTCTCATAAAACAAATACATTATTCAACATGAATTCTTGGAAATTTTATCCTCTTTCCCCCCGCCCCCAACTGATGGCATCCTTACAAAATAATTTTTTCTATAAAACATTATTATCCCCATAATATAATCAAGGATATTACGAATCTGTTGATATTGGTTTTTATTTTAATATTCACCTATTTTAGATTATAATAATTTATACATGGTTGGATACTTCTGTATATTTTCATTATAAATAAAACCATACTCACTAACAGTGACATTATTAGGAATATATAACATATTTCTTCGAGATCCATAGCCATAATAATTATCAAAATTAAATCTTCTATGTCTATTAATTATAATTTTTTTATGGAAATTATCCTAGGATTCTAATTGATGGATAATTTAACCTCTATATTTAGAATTAGTACAATGAACAAAACATTAAATCATATATAGAATTTTTCATCACCAAAAAGATGTTAATCCCCAAAAAGATATTTAATACATTATATGAATACACTTGAAACTTTTCATGATAAATACACTCTATCAAGAAGAATATGACTTTATTTTCATAATCTCAAATCTCACTCACCTCAGAAGACATGATTGTTTCCACAAAGAGAATAAAATGGGTACTTCTAATGATATAAGTATAAATGGGCCTTTGAGTTTATCATCCTTTTCAAACCAAAAAAATATGTAGATGAAATATATATTAATAATATGAAATTCCCACTTGACCTTTCTATAAGTGATTACTATAGAACATGAATGTAATTTTAATCCCTGGTCATTTTTCATTCTCATATGAGTAGAGATATCAATTTCATATGGAACAATTTCTATATGATATCACATTTGATCAATAAATTACAATGATATAAAATAGTGTAAACCACTTATGTAAAAAAAATAGAACCATGGAATAATTTATATGCATGGTGGTAATATTAGTTATTGGACTATCCTCAGATTATCAACGTAATTGATATGTCATATATAATATCCCATATATAGGTCTGTTATGAGATGTAGATACTAAACTAGATTCACCATTCATTTTGATACCCTCCTACCATCTCTAAGAATTAATCCTTATCCATTTTAAATGTTTGACTTAATATAATATCTTTTTCTAAAATAACAACCATGTATCATGTCTTAAAGTGAAATATTATTACAATACTATTGTACATGAACCAGCATTATAAACTAATAACAACCCTTCAGAGACTCTTAGAAATCCACCACATAAGGTTTTTAATATCAATATTAAAATCATTTCAACTTTCCACATCTTGATATATTATAGGTAGTGGGATGAGGGGGTATGACAACCATGATCTTTTATTACACAATTAAACATAATTTATCACATAAAAATCACTCCATACATCATAGAATATCAAGAGTTATAGTGTCATTGGGGCGTAGGATCATTATATAACAACATAAAATAGTAAATACAACGTATTTATTGAAAACATCCATCACATGACCACTACATTCCCACGTACTTAGCATTGCATGGAATAACCTAAGGACATGCATTAGAAAAGGGTGATCTATAAAGCCCAGTAAAGGAATAAACATTGAGTAACATGAGGAATAAAATAAATATTTGACAATAGGAATATCATTAGAGAACAATAAAAGCATAAACATAAAGGCTTGATAAAACATGATAATCATAACATGGAAATGTGGCAACAACACATAACATAGAATTAGCATGAGCCAAGGGTCATTGCACATGGAGCATAAGTAAATTCTCATTGCCCATGAAGCACGAGTAAAACATCATTTCACTTGAATTATCATGATTAAAAACCTTTTTCAAATGACTTATCATGATATTATACTTTACCCAATGCATTGGACTGCTATAAGGGCACACCCTTCTTAAACAATTCATTTCATGCATAAGTCTGCCACATGGATCATATAACATGGATTCATAAAACATAATCATTTATTCCTCGATAAAGTAATGTGGAATTCATATCTTAAACTTTATAATCCATAAGTAAATGTGCATAACTTTGAATACCCTATATAGAGAAATGGGCATGGTATTCACTACACAATGACATTGGCTTGGAAAATCGGGGCAATTTTGGCAGTGTAACGGCATGTCATAAGAATTCAAAAAAAATGGTAGATGAAAGAGAAAAGGGGTATAATCATATGTACATGAAATTGATATTAATGGGGTCATATAGATAAATTTCACAAAATTTTTTATGGAATTTAGTGTCATGATACAAATGAATTTCTTGAATGTAAAAGAAGAGAGATAAATTCCATTCGGAATTTCAACATAGTACCTAGTGTACATGGGAGGCATTAATGAGATATAAATGGTTATACCATCATTCAAACATAAATAGGGAAGTATGGGAGAGGTGTGAAACCATACCCCAACATTTATAATAGAATTTAAAAGGGCATAACAACATTAAGAAAATTGGACAAAATGATAAAGGAAGAAAAAACCCTTGCTTGGAAATGTGCTTCCAAAGGCTTGAGAGAGGCTTGAGAGAGGCTTCTTGGGATTTTGGATCACCTTGGGAGGATTCTCGAGAGAGGAGGGAAGAGGTTGGACGAACTCCAAAGGTTTTTAGTGATGAGGAAGTGGGACCTTGGGTTGGTTTATATAGGAAAGTTGAGGTAATTTTTTATTATTTAAGTTTGGGACCCTAACATTAAACTAATCCAAACCAAAAAGTAGACCATGGGTTTTCCCATTGTTTTATGACAATGGGAAGTGGAAAACAATATCTTATAAGACCGAAGTACTAACTTCTTAAAATAATGGGGTTGCTTATTTGGAGGTGAGTCACACTCCCAAAGAAAACTATTTAAAGAGACAATATGTTTAGTAAGTTTTGAAGGGTCCATTAATGCTTTGTAAACTAAGTCAAAAAAACCCAAAACAACATTATATTAATGTTAAAACTTATATCGACCGAAAATAAATCTAATAGTATTTTATTACATCACTATTTGGTCATTTTGATGACATAAAATACAATATATATTTAAACGGTAGTTAATTTTTCCCAAAAATTTGATTGTCTCAAAAAATTATGAAAAAATCACCATTGGATAATTTCGACATCATGATTCCAGAAATAATATTTGATTTATCTAAATAATTTTCTATATATGTTAATTTACTCTTTTAAAATAAAAAACAACATTTATCAAAAAATCATGTGTTTTGAAAAATATTGCTTTCAAATCCTTATAAAAATTACGATTTCATTAATAAAATTATACAACCATTTATATTTAATAAAAAGAACTCAATAATAATAAAAATATTATATAAAAAAATTATTAATTTAAAAATCTATTTATTCATCAAAATAGATTTCATAGTTTAATATTAACTAAAAATACTATATGTGCTTTAAAAACTATTTACAAGGTTACAATAATAAAATGAATGTATTTTAATTATTATATACAAAAATTATGTACATAACCAAAGTATTAGGGTCTTGTTACATAACCACTTATGACACCCTGTTTCCTCCACAATTGGGGATGACCTCATTGATTTAAGGTTGAATCATTCTAAGCGGTTTCTAACGGGTTTGTTCGTAGAACCGGAAACATGCAATGATTCTATATACATTTGGACCTACATTCCAAAGGTAGGTGCTTATTAGTTCTGAACTGATGTGGCATAAGAATTTGCATTGGTCGAGAGGATGGGAGGTAGGACTCATCACACCTTTTTGGGGGGAATTATTGTCTACTCTGGGACCCTATTTATAGATTTATGTTATGTTCGTGAATCCTTATTACATTAACAAGTATGAAAATGACCTTGCATTTAGATCTGATAATAAATAATTAGAATGTAGGAAATTTAGAGAATCTTTTATATGTATTTGAGGTTATTCATCGATAGATAATCATCTGCATTTGTTAGAGATTCTTAGTTAATGGGATCCTTTAATACATAAAAGTATATTGGTCATTATGATGACTATACTAGTATTAAAGCCACTCAGGGGGGCACTTGAAGTTTATTGTCATTCAGAAGGATATGGATTATTTCAGAGTTGGGATCATACCCACAGATAGGCTACCTATGTATCCTTTGTTTAGAAAAGTAATCAGAACCCACATAATTTGAGTAAAGATGTGTGGGGTTTATTCATGATTGATGGCTCAAAGAAAGATGTCATAATTACTTTTACACTCTAAGCTCTCGTGAATCATGCTCGGTGTGAGAAATAAGAGGTATTGGTAAAACCAGACAATTGTGCCATCATAAAAAATGATGTGGGTCATATGTATGTATAACTGCCCAAATAGATGAATATTCGGATATACTTCAGGGAAGAAACCCGAGAACAAGGTCCATAAAGGTATATGTGCTTTATGGAGATTTGAATACTCTAACTTGGGGATTATTCCTAAGGATGACGCCCAAATTAAAAGGGGACTTATGGTTGTGTTTTACTCCTTAGAAGGAATCCCAATTCCAAATGTAAATTAAGATTGTTTAATAGATATTATGACTGAGACTTACTCCAGAAAAGGAAGCCCATGTTAAAGGGAATTATGACTAGGGATTACTTTTGAAAAGTAAGCCTATGTTTTGGGAACTTTGAGACTAGGGATCACTTTTGAAAAGGAAACTCGGATTTGGATAAATATGACTGGGGATTACTCCTATAGAGGATGCCCAGTTTTAGGGGACATGGGGCTTACTCTTAAGGAGGATTACCAAATTAATGAGAACTTGGACTGGATATTACTCCTAAAAAGGAGGTCCATATTAAGGAAATTCGGATTTTAGGAACATGGGGATTATTACTAAGGAGGATGCCCAAAATTATGGGAACTTGAAGACTGGGGATTATTCCTGAAAAAGAGTACCAGGTTAAGGATTCTCTCATCTTAAAGGATGAGGTTGAATGAATTAAATATCTGACATTAGTGAAATAATGATATGTGAATCACAATGTTTTAAGAGATGTCCCACAGAATTCCTTTCAGATAAGAAATCCAACAAGTAAATCATGACATAAATGACTTTGGAGATTGTTCTGAAGGATTAATCATGAATAGGTTGAGTGGATAGGCATAATAGAGGTGAAATAGGCAGGAGGGGCACCCAAAAAGAAGGTGGTGCACAAGTCCTGCATGGGCGCGCAAGTCCTGGACGCGCAAGTATACCTGCACGACACATGGGTACTTTCACGATGGTTAACCCTTAGGGTAATACTTGGGAGAGCCTTGGCTCAGGCCCTTAGTATTATCCCTAGAGGCTTCCAGAAGAGTGGCGTGTAAGTTCTATTGAAGGAGAAAGGTAGCGCGCAAGTGTGGCCATCTCCCTTAAGGGCTGGCCACTTATGTGTGCAAGTGTTGATGAGTTCCAACACTTAGGCCTTCCCACTCCCCTATTTAGATCTTCCATTCTTAGTATGATATTACCTTAGAAGTTTTCGGATGCTTCGAGAAGAGACAAGGGAACCGGGAGCTCAAATCTGTGTTTTAGGAATTTTTGGTCCTTGAAATGGGGGGCCCACTAGGGGTATTTTTAAGCTGGTGAAGACCCTGGGTGAATTTCAAAATAGGGGACACAAGTCACCTGCGCGGCGCAAAAGTATACTTGTGAGACCTTGGTGGAACTTGCATGACCCAAGTGGATTTTAATTTGTGTTCATTCCATTGTCAATTTTTGATGTTTCTTCAAAGGATGAATCACTTTGGGTTCAAGGTATTTCCTTTTTCAATTCGTTAGAATCTGTGATGGAAAGGATCATCAACAAAAGCCCCCCCCCCCCCTCAAATTTGGATCCGAAATAAACGATATTGTAACTATGAGGAAAGAATAAAACCAAGGAAACATTGGTGCGTAAGTGTTGAGCACGCAGATGGCATCGCGCAAGTGCAAGTCGCACAAGCCTCAGCACAGCTGGTTGCACGCACTGGCTTTAGGTGCACAGGGTTGAGGCCTGGCAAATATATATGTGGCCATTTCTCCCAAAAATCACCGAATTTCATAATTTCGAGCTCTCAGCACGTAACTTCCCTTCGCTGCGCAAGTTTCTTGGTTTTCCGCTATTTTTTCATTTTTACACTGCTGTCAAAGTATTTTGACTTGTGCGGTGATACTTGCATGCCCAAAACATGCGCGGATCATCCATAGATTCCCGACACATCCATACTTGTGCGCCAAAATTTGACATGAGTGCCTTAATTCCTTTTCCGTTTCCTCGAATTTATTCACAAATTTTATGAAAAATTAACCCTTTTAAGAGTTATTTTATTCAACTTTTGTGAAGATTTAATGGATCCCAAGACAATCGGAATGGATGATGAACTGGCTAGCAAGATATTTGGTGATATGATGAGCATCATTGGCTATGATTACTATACCGTCTACGACAACACTCTCCCAGATTTGTCCAAGTATCTGAAGAATTATCATCTTGACTTCCCACAAAGAATTAATCTACCCTTGTATGGCTATGGTCATCTACGAAATGTCACCATTGTAGAGGAAAATTACTATCTCCCAATTTCTTGGATTCAGAATTACACCAATATTGCTTCATCAAATATCTCAGATGGAGGAGTATTTCTAAAAACTGGAATAGTGGAGAAGGCCTACATAATGCATCACAGCCCATGTAACTTAGATCTGAAACCTCACAAGCCTGAGCTGAAACCACATTGTTATCACTCAATATTATGAAACTCTCAGATGGATCAATCCAAAAGCTGGAAGAAGAGTTGGAACATTCATCCTAGAGGAGGTGTGGATCCAACTTGGATGTGGGAATACTGGCTGTGACAAACCTACACCGATTTTGTTGAGGATCTGAATGTAAATGCAATATATGAAGCCATCTGGGCTATGAAAACATATGTTTACAGGAATGATGATTTCGTGCTAGAGATACTTAGCCATTGTAGCCCAGAAACCAATTCATTCTACATGACTCATGGAGAAGTAGGTATTAGTATGTGGGATGTCCACAAGATCTCAGGGGCTCCAATTTTGGGTGATATGTATATGGAATTCATTATTCCCAGGGGGACCTGGAATGACTCGTAGAAGACCCCGACTAAGTCTTGAGAAATATGTAAAATATTTCACAAGATCAAGAGTTCAGAGACCTCCTTAACTGATTCTAGAAAATACATTCATCTTGAGGAGTGGATGAATATGTATCTTACCAAGAAATAGGATAAGGATCCAAAGGAGAAAGGGTCCAAGGAGAAGGCATCGAAGGGGAAGGGGCCCAAGGAGAAGGGGCCAACTCATCCTACCACCTACCCCAAAACAGAAAAGAGGGGTGCTCTAGGAAAATTCTTGGCTGACCATGGAAGCAAGAGAATTTGAGAAGGGGGGATATGAAGTAAATCATTGAATCCTAAATAATACTCGTCTGGCGGGCTTCTTGCCCTTGTGGCTTAATGTTTATCTTTTTCTAGTCAGGGACTCGAAGGGAGGAATCAGGCCAGGGACCTTCATTATTGCAGCCAAGTTGGATGAGGGGAAAATGGTTAGGTTAGCTACCCCCATTTTTGCAAAGATTCACATGAGCTTACTCCATGTTTTCATGGGTATGTCTCCTTTGAGAATAGTGGGATTATTCCATGTTTTATGAGGATAGATCACCACTCACTTCAGAATGTATAATGTACAGAACATAGTACAGATTCTCAGAAGTTCTTTCAGGCTGTCAGTGCACGAATTCTCTGGAATTCCTCCACTAGATCTCAATTCCTAGGACATGAAGGTGAGGCTGAGCATGTATAAGGAATTTAATTTCTTTCCTTATGTAAATCTGCCAACCAGGCGGTTTGTTGATGATGGAACAGCCAGCCTGGATTTGAGGGCATACTTGCTGGCCTGTAGAGATGGTGCGCTGGTCACCAGGATTGATGGAGAGATTATATGTGAGGCCTATGCTCCATATAGATTTTCTCATTAATTTAAGTGTTTTCAACAGACTTTTGTATCTCCCCTAGTGCATGTCAGGTCAGGGAAACATCTGATGGTTGCCCGACAACTACGGTTGCTGACATCTATGGAGGAGACCATGAAAATATTTGATCTACTAGTTGATAAAGTGGCAAATAACTTGACTACCTAGTATTCCAAGAATTGGATAGCATCATACCCTGGAGGGGTGCAGAATCACCCGGTTTATCAGGTGTGAAAAAGGAATAGAACGGTAGAGAAATAAACCCTTCATCTAGAAGGAGATTTTTATACACCACCTGAAGCTGATTCATCTGATTCTCAAGATGGGGATGATGAGGCACAATAAGCGGCCAAGGTACCTCGTGCCCGATATAATCCCCCTATCAGAATCAAGAGACAAACTCCATAGACTCCTAGTGAGTTACTTCTATTTAAGGAACATTAATTAGCATTACATTATAGAGCATCAAGTCTTATTTTCTTATTCTTTATCTGTAGTTACAGGAGATGGGAATAAGCTGAAGTCGAAGAATGTAGGACCTTCCTCATTGCCCTCTGGAATGCATACTGAATATCTATGACCAGAGGCTATCCAGACATGGAGAAGTTTATACTGCGATGCTGAAACTGCTTGGCTGGATTTGTGCGAGGGAATACACATCCCAGGAATAGGTAAACATCTAGCTTCTACAGATATCTGTTACAAGGATAACCCTGATGAAGTGTGGGATTACATCATAGAGCATGAAATGCTCATATATTCCACCAATGATTCCATTCTTATCACCAAGTGGGTTAAGGAAATGATAAATCATGGCGCCACTGAGGGGAATGGTGGTTCTAGATATGAGGAGTGGCATGACTATGTGGCTCCTAAATATGTAAGTCTCTTTCCTTATTTTCATTGAAACTTGATTCTAGTTAATGATTTTTCACTCAAGGAAATTTTTTCTTCAACATAAAGCTTGAAAAAAAAGGAAATAATGAGGTTCCTTCACCAAAGTATATCCCTTGTGGTACATCCATCGGGGCTCATGCTGAATCTTCTCGTGAATCGGGCGACATATCTCGAGGCCAGCAAGCCATGGTTGAATTGTTGGATATGGATTTCCATTCTCCAATTCAAGTAACTATATCAAAGACTGCTGACACTCCCAAAAATCCAAAGAGTCAAAGTCTTTGAAGGAGGATGTCTATAGATAAATGCTTCATCAGTAGTGGTATGTCCTTTGGGTAATAATGAGTCTTAACCCATGAAAAGATTGCTCATAGTTTTTGGGATTGCATGGGGATTATTCAATTTCACTACTGAGGGAGAGAACTGATCCTCCTTTGAGGACCACAGAGGGTACTGGTTAACAATCACAAGTTCATGGTGACTTGGATGCTCCTTATGAAGAGCCAGCGTCTGTTCCCAATATCCCTCTTGCTGTTATTGCAAGAAGAGAAGAACCTGCTTCTGGTAAGTTAACAATGCTTCATAAAATGTTTTAATGAAACATCGATTGACTTCCATTCTATAACACTTTAGGTTCAACCCTTGCACTTGAGATTTTTGATTCCATTGCAACTGACATCACTATTTTATCTAAAGATGTTTTTTAGCTTCATAGACCGTATGATGAAGGTCTCCATGAAGACATACCAAATGCTCCCACTGGTGAGATTAACCAGGATTCTGAGATTACATTGGATGAAATGATAGGACTAGGTGCATCTTTTGAAGATTTTTTAGATCATGTTAACTTACCATGTAATTTAGAAGATTTTGGATGTTAGAGTTATCTGTCTTCCTATTAAAAATAACATCTTATTACATGTCTAATCATGATCGGTTCAAATATGCAGCTCTATCTGAGCAAGCTGTTGAACTACCAATGCATGAAGGGGGTATAGAAGACCCTACTATTGTAGATACATTAGCGCAAGTGGAGCTGAATCCCGTAGAGCTTCCTCCAAATCACCCTGAAAATATTATTGAGGCTAGGAAAGAAAAGGAGGAGCCTTCTCAAGTTACTGATCTACCATTGGGTAAGGGATAACAATATTTGCGACTGTAATTAATTTGCAAGACATCCAATTAACTTTTGTTATCCTTTGAAACAAACCAAATATTTCAATTGATTATTCAAGGCCATCAATTTTAGTGGCTTGATCTGGAGGTGAAGCCTAATCCCCCACCCCAACGGGAATTAAAAGTGAATAAGCACATGTCAGGGGGGAAGGAGTACAATAGGTCACTTCCCTAAGTGAATTAATCCCGGATTATATTCCCCTCTGTGATAGTGATGCTATGTCGGATCTAGAAGTACAAAAGGTGCTCCAATTTTCACGACGCAAGGAATGGAAAATCATATCTGACGTGCCTCTTGAAGAGTTGTCATCATAGATCTCGTGACTGTCATCCCTATTTGTTATGATGGGACTTGGAGATTTTGGATATCAAAAGATCCATGCCGTAGTAAAACAAGTCATCTTAAGGAGGGAGTAGAAGCAAAAGTGCCGTGAAGATCTGACAAGGGTGAAGCTGTCAGCCAATATCAGTGAATTTGAGGCTGTGATATCCTGAGATGAGGCTGACTATGCTACCAAGATGAAGGAGTTGAAGCATAAGATCAAAGATAGAGTCATCCAGCTGATGCACCTTTAGCCATAGTTAGATACTGTTACAGGGGAACTTGACCAACTCAATAATTCCTTGGAGGGGGATCAATAAAATGGGATGAAATCCATTGCGGATTCCAAGAAAGCACTCCATCAGGCTAAAATGAGTGAAGTTGGTCGAGTGCATGAGCTTCAAGTGGCTGCTGATGAATCTAGAGATGTTGTACATCAATTGAAGGCTTACGTTGATAGCCTTTTGTAATTCCTGGAAAAGAGAAGAGAATCCAGTCTGTAGAAGTCCTTCTAATTATTGTGCATCAAATGAAAAATACATTCATATTTGATCATTTCTCTATGCCTTATTTTTCTACGTGCTTTAAATTTTACAAAATCCAATGGGCCTAGTAAGAATATTTTGATTCATTCTAGGATTATTATAAATAACCCTACAAATTGTGAATCTTTTTATTGCTCAATATTACCTAAAATCATACAAGATGTGTGTTTAGTGAGCTGGAACTTGACTTTTGTTCCGAGTTCCCTTGTCTTCTGTGAGTAGATTAAAGTCATGCATGTTGGACATAAAAAGGCTAATGTTTAAGGTTGAAATAACTTTGACCATAAGTATTCACTCAATTCCTTGATAATTTATCTAAAAACATATTACCATGTTCATGTATGAGGGAAATAATGAAAATGATGACTTATGAAATTTTTTAATCTGAGAAATGTTATGAAAAATGGCTAAAAATGCATTAGAATAAGTAGTTTCTCAAGAATTAAGTTACCACTATTTAAAAACCCCATTAGGGAGTTGAATTATGTAGGGCCACCTAAGGGCATTGGCTGCATAGTCATATAATAGCTTCTTTTGGATGACAAGTCTATTATGTAGACTGTTTATGCAAGGCCGTCTAAGGGAAAGTGCTGCATAGTCAGGGAAATGAACTCTCAGAAATTTACATTTCTATTGCTAAAAATCCAGTGGAAGTTTATGGGGATTAAAATTTTCCAAATCATAGAGTTTGTTTTATGGAGAGAGGTACTTAAATATGGAGAAGATATTTCCAAACAATATTGTCTATGAATTGGATGAATGTCACTCCTATGAAGGTCTGACCCAAACATAGGGAAGGTAAATATAAAACTTAGGCTTGAATACATTCAGATCATGAAAAAGAGAATGGGACAAATATGTTAAGGATGACTATTTTTTTGTGGATCCCTACATATTTTCATTAAGGAAACTAAGGACAAAAGAGATTTTCTTCCCAAGAATGAAGTGACCACTATTTGAAAAACCTGTTAGGGGTTGAATTATGTAGGGCCGCCTAAGGGAATTGGTTGCATAGTCAAATAATATAATCTTTTGACTGAAATGTCTGTTATGTAGACTGTTTATGCAAGACTGCCTAAGGGCACATGCTGCATGGTAAGGCAAAAAAATTCTCAGAAATTGGAAATTTTTTGACCAGAAGTCAAGAAAAGTGTTATGAAGTTCGGGAAGTTTTTAAGACTAGGAGAATGAAACATAAAAATGGGCATTTTTTCAATGCATGTATAGATACACAGACCAATGCTAACCATAATCATGTTGTGACTAGGTCCTGAATTGAGATGGTGGACTTTACTACATATCCCATAAGGATGTGAATCAAGCCATACATAGTCCTTGAAATATAGTTTAACGTCATGTGGGATGAAAGTATGAGAGATCTTAGTTTAGGTTCATAGATCTCAGACCATAACAATGAATACACAGTGTGTGTTTTCATAGGGACTTTTCGACCGGGGTACTGAAAATGGAATTTTGGGTTAGGCCCAAAGACTTGGGGATAGATTCAAGGGACACTCGAACGTTCTTATGTATCCCATTAGAATGGGAATCAAGACGCATGTAGTTCATGAAATACCCTCTGTATAGATTTGGTTTGTACTTATGATGGATGAAAAGGGGACTTTAGTGCAATGATGGTTTGACCCAAGATAAAAGGTTCAGGCATTTCCATGTATGCACGTAGTCTATAGAATATAACATGATTGGAAATCAATGTAAATAATGATTCCCTCTCAGGTGAAGGTATTAATGAATTTTGTAGTTTATTGTCATGTATGACAAAAGTATTGTACAATTTAACATCGTGTAGCTAGGACAAAGGTGAACCAATGTGAAGAGATTGGTTTTGGGCTTAAACCTTAGGAGGTTGCCTACGTACCTAGCCTAGAAGGCAAGGATAAAAGTCCACATAGCTCATTTAAAGAATTAATTAGTCATCAAGTTGTTCTTGGGGACAATGACCTAAAAAATGGGGTTGGGACTTACGCATGGTTAACAGGCCAGAGAGGGTGTTATGGTTGAAGTTTTACTCTAAGCTCACATGAGTCATACTCAGTGTGAGAAACAAGATGTTGCAACACCCTTAACGATACATGGTTTAATGTCATGTAGGATGTATGAAGGGACTATGCAGTTTAAAGTCTTGCATTGAGGACTATTGGTGATTCACAGTTTATTGTCATGAAGATGGGACAAAATACAGTTTAACGTCATGTAGAATGTATTAAGGGACTTCTATACAGTTTAGCGTCATGTAACTAGGATGTTGGGGACAATACAGTTTAATGTCATGTTGGACGAAAGGGGGACTATGCAGTTTAATTTCATGTAGTAAGTACAAATATAAAGACACATTTTACGTCATGTTGGATGTATTATGGATTTTTTCCACAGCTTAATGTCATGTAGGATGAAAGGGATGCCAATAGTTTAAGGTCGTATGCATGGACCGTTGGTTATGCAATTTAGCATCTTGCTGGACATAAGGGACTTCTGTACAGTTTAGCATCATATAGCTAGGACATCACAGTTTAATGTCATGTTGGACATAAGTGCCAATAGTTTAAGGTCGTATGCAGGGACCGCAACTGATGATGCAGTTTAACATCTTGCTGGACAAGAAAAATGCCAATAGATAGAGGTCATATGCATGGAACCTTGGTGTATTTTTTGTTTATACAAACTATTTCATTAGAAATATAGCATTGTTTGGAGTAGTAATGAGTTATCCATCCATTGATATTAAATAATAAGCTCCATTGTAGTATACCTTCTGTATTAAATAAGGTCCTTCCCATTTTGGCCCATGCATGGGATGTTTCTTTCCAGGTATCATTGGAATTCTGAAAAATAATACCAATTCCCCCTAAACAAATGAAAGAAGATAAATTTTTTTGTTGAAAGCTCGTGCTATTCGATTCTAATATACTTCCAAGTGGTGCAAGGAGCAAAATCGTTTCTCATTTAACCGTTCCAGTTCAACCAATCGCTTTTGCGATTGTTAATCTGTAGATGACTGATCACAAATGGCTACTCTGAGCAAGGGTAGCTGAACCTCAATTTTCAAGACTACTTCTGTTCCAAAACCCAATGAATATGGAGTTGACCGCGTTGAAGTATGGGTGGTGGTCCGATAAGCCCATAAAGAATGAAATAGTTTATCAGGACATGACTCCTTATCTATATCCACCATCTTTTGTAGTATATTTGATAGAGTCTTTTTGAAAGCCTCTATCTGGACATTTGTCGCTGCATGATACTGAGATGAATGATTGGATTTGATGTTTTATTCTTGATACAACTTCCTCACCTCGGACGAAGAGAAGTTGGTGTCATTGTCTGTCAACATGTTATGAGGGACACCATATCTGGAAATGATGTTAGACTTGATGTAGCTAATAATGCATTTAGAACTGACTTCTTTGAGGGGTATTACCTCTTCCCATTTTGAAAAGAAGTCAGTAGCAGTAAGAATGTACTTAAGCTGCTTGGATGTAACCGAAGGATAAGGTCCCACTACTACCATTCCCCATGTGGCAAATGGCCACAAGTATTTAGTTGTATGAAGCAACAATGGGGATTGATGAATACAGTTGTAATGTACTTGGAAAGAATTACACTTCTCTGTGAAATCAATGCAATATTGTATCATTGAAGGAGAAAAGTATCCAAGCCTTCGAATTTGATCAGATAGTCTGTGTCCAGACTGATGGGCACCACAGACTCCTGGATGCACTTCATTCATGACATCCATTGTCTCTTCACCATCAATGAATCTGAAGGTTACTCCATCAAAACCCTTTTTGTAGAGAACATTCTCAAAGTGATCTGGGCTATCATAAAGATAGAAATTGACCACACATCTCCAGACTTGTTCTTTATCAGCTCTATCAGGTGGAAGTGTTCCATTTTGAAGGTATTCCCTGATATGTGTCATCAATTTTCTAGTATGACCATATGGTTCAGAGATGGGACTAATTTCATTGATTTCCTCTGTTCTGTCTTGAACATAAGGTGAAATTGTATGACAGCGGGAAATACTGATGGTTGTCTCGTCCCGATTTGGATCTTTTAGAGTTGTATCTATATTATCCAATGCATCATCTTGGTCATTTTGTGATCAGGGGATATAAGAAAAAGTATGTTCTATAGGATATTCCACCATTAACACTCTGATGTAATCATACAAATGTATTAGTTCTTCTTTTCTGATTGCATAATACACATTGACTTGTTTGATTACCAGGTCTGAATCACCTTTCGCCTTTAAGTGATTCACTTGTGCTTGAAGCGCCAAATCCAATCCTCTAATGAGATCATGGTATTCTGCTTCATTATTTGTACCGCCTCCCAATAATGAGAAGGAATATGGTAACACTTTCTTTTCTTGGGAAATGAACACAATTCCTAAGACAACTTTTTTGAATTTAGGATTTTTTATTTTCCTCTCTGCTGGACTTCTGGAAGCATCATCACAGTACATTTCCAATGTTTGAAGACTATATTGAATAAAGAATACTTCCATATTATGATGTTCAATATCTGAAGACGTATCTTATAATGAAGGGTGTTCAGTAAGGAAATCATCCAGAGCTTGACCCTTTATTTCCTTTTGAGACACATATTGAATATCAAATTGCTTCAAAATAACTGCCCACCTTGAGAGATGTCCTGTAAGAATTGGACGATTAATGATGAATTTGAGCAGGTTATTGCGAGATACCAATTGGACCTTGTGATGTTACAGATACTGTCTCAATTTCTGAACTGCGAAGATTAATGCTAGGCAGCACTTCTCAATATTTGAGTATTAGGTTTCTCCTTCAAGCATAGTCTGACTTAGATAGTAGAGGCTGTTTTCATTCCCAGCATCATTTCTTTGAGCAAGAAAGGAACCCAATGATCGCTCTAAGGCTGTCACATAAGGGATAAGTGGTCGTTATTCAACATGTGGCATTAACACGGGTTGAATCAAGAGTTACTTCTTTAGAATATCGAATTCTTCTTGACATTCTTCAGTCTACTTGTAAGTGACTCCCTTCTTCATCAATTTGGTGAAGGGTAAACTATTTCATGCCAAATTAGGGATGAAACGCTAAATATAGGCCATGTTTTCTTGAAGTCCTATCAATTACTTTAAATTTTGAGGAGTTGACACACAAATGATTGACTTTGTTTTCTTAGGATCGACCTCGATACCATGATGGCATATGACGATGCTGAGAAATATTCCCGAGGTTACCCCAAAAGCTCATTTTAAGGGGTTCATATTCAAATTATGTTGCTGATGTTTGTGAAATATGACTTCTAAATCAGCCATGTGATTAGAATGTTGTTTGGATTTAACCACCAAATCATCCACATAACATTCATCAAACATCCCTAAAAAGGGTTTCAAGATACGATGCATTGCACGATGATATGTTGTGCCTGCATTTTTCAGGCCAAAGGGCATTACCCGATAGAAAAACACACCCTGAGGGGCCTTGAATACTGTAGATTCTTCATATTCTGGAGCCATTCATATTTTATTATATCTAGAATATTCATCCATGAAGGAAAGTGCTTCATATCTAGCTTTTGCATCAATCAAGAGTTCTTTAATCGGAAATGTAAAATCATCCTTAGGACAATGCCGATTAAGATCTCTAACATCAATGCAAACTCTAATTTTCCTATTATTATTTTTCACTGGGACAATATTAGAGAACCATTTGGGATATTGAACTTCTCTGATGAAGTTAGCTTTGATAAGCTTATCCACATCAGCTACAATTTTGGAAGCATAGGTTGGGTGTGTTCTTCTAGCATCTTTTTTGAATCCTCGATGTTCCTCTGGAAAACCCAAGCAATGAGTGGAAACATCCGGATCAAGCCCTAGCATCTTTGTATAGTTCCAAGAAAATATATCTCTATTTTTCTTTAAAAATTAAATATACATCTATTTCTCTTCAAGAGTCATGGCCAAACTAATTAATGTGGGGCATGGATCTTCTTTTGTACCCAGATTTATTTCTCTAAGTTCATCCACAGTGGTAGAGATACCCTCTTCAAATGATGGAGGAGCATCCCTAAGATCATCCTCTTAATCTTCAACATGTTTTATTTTTTCTGTATCTACTTGCATGGTGGATGATGAAGAAGAATTTCCATGATCAGAAGACATGTTAAAATTTGAACATCTTGAAGAAGAAGCTTTCATTTATGACCCGATTGATGATGAAGGGTCTTCCTTGGGTAATATAGAGGAGATGATGTATTGAGAATCGACATAATAGTTCACCTATGACATAGCTCTAACTTATTCTGGCCTGATTTGTGAAGTATAGACTTGCTGGATTTCAGCAGACGAAATGAAGACATCTACATTTGATCCTTCATCATTACATGGTGAATCACCAATTTCTGTCATTCTGTCTCGCTTGATTGTTGTAATTGACATTATGGATTTTTCTATAAGAGTATTTTTATTTGTGTCTATCCTATCAATTTGACTGATAGGAAACACATAATCTTCACTCACATGTGTAAATGGATTTACTGGAATCTTTTCCAAACCAAATGGAGCATTAACGTTGGTGACATCCCCTGTTGTGGATTTCTCCTTACCCTTCATGTGAAATAATTCCACCTCAATGTATTGAGACTCACATGTTTTGAATAGGGACTTATCACCATACAATGTCCCAAAATGACTATAGAAACAATATTTGAGACATTTATGGTATGATGAAGGGTTATCTGCATGTTGATGTAGCCATGGTCTTCGAAGAAAGATGTTGAAGTCTGAGTCTTGATCAACAACAATGAAATATTAATTGGATACAAGATCTCCAAACTGGGTTCTGAGTGTAATCCCTCCCAGTGGTTCTGGTTCATTATTATCATATCCTTGTAACATTAATGTAGAATGAGATAAATCAGATTTTGTAAGGCCCAATCGACGAAGTGTAGGAATGGGGATGAGGTTGACTCCTTAACCATTATCAATGAAAGATCTTCGGACATCTACACCATTGACCATTATAGATAAGTATAAAGGTCTAATATGTCCATGCATGGCATCATCTTCATCTTTATTAGTAAAAGATATCACTGGATGGCATTCTGCCAGATTACTCTCTACATGGTAGACTTCAGCTACATCAATTTCAGTTTCAAACTCCTGATGACTAGAAAAAGCCACAATGAGTGCCTCCAAAAGATCCTTTGATAAATTCAAGGCATCCAGAATTGATAACTTGGCCAGTAATTGGTCCAAGTGTTTCAATACATCATACTTTTGATCCAATGGTTTTTGTTTCCCAATAGGAACATGTGGTTTTGAAGGTTCCTTAGAAGTTGATGTTTTGGAAGTTGATTCATATTTTACTGGGATAAGAGTTGTAAATACTCCTGGATATGGAATATTAGACTGATTAGGTCTATTTAATTGTTGAGAGGAAGAAGATGAAACCTTCAGCTGATCTTTAAGAATAATTGTTCTGGGACTGATTCTGCCTTGTGTAGAAGAACTTGCTTGTTCTTGTTGAGCTTGTTGAAGGGCTCTACCACGAGTTTCTGCTGTATACACAGTTTTAGCAGGGGTAGAATTTGAATAGAGGCCTCTAAATGATCCACGTCTTCCATAGTACCCTGAGCCTCTGGAACTCCCTCTAATTCCTCTGTTTGATACAGGGTATTCAGGCTCAACAAAATCGAAATTGTGACTAGAATATGGATCTGTTAAATGAATCATATTAACAGAACCAATGATTAACTCTTCATCCGATGAAGACTATGATTGATTAGCTCGTTTAGGTTGTGTCGTTTGGCGGGGCAGTGCCCGTTGCTTCGAAGTATATGGCATAAAATTTTCCAGAGTCAAAGACAACATGGGCTTTAACACATAATCATCATCTTCTGATTCTTCTTCTTTCTTTTAATTATGTCACCCTATTGAGGATTTTCCCTCTAATGAAGTGGGTTTTTCTGTGGAATTCATGTAAGAGGACACAATTGGATTCTTCAATTGCATTCAAAAAATGGTATGAGTTCGGTTGATCATTTTTCTGACCATCCAATCATCATATTTTTTCTGCATTTTTGTTCTTGAATTCTTTGCACTCGCCATATTCCTCTTGATCTGTAGCAGTAACACATGCTACCTGAGTTGAAGAACCGTTCAGTTTGGCTTGTCCCAAGTCAACCATTTTTTAGGAGGTCTTTGAAGACAAAATACTCCTGAATGGAATTCCACAACATCTGATGAAACAGGAAATAGTTGGGATAGTCTTCATCTCCTTTCTTATTTTTCCTCTTGGGCCTTGGAAATTGAACCAAAATATTTTCCGGATCTGAAATAAAATAACCAGGAACTTTTTCATTTTGGAAAGAGTATTTTTTTCTCTTTAAATTCTCAAATTGTTTTCGTATTTGATCTCTTTGATCATCTTGACGAAACGACCTCTATTTTTGACGCTCAGAAGGCGGAGCCCTTTGAGAAGATGATGGTCTTGAATTAGAAGTAGGTATAGGTGCTTGTTTAAGCATAACTGTAGCATTTTCTGCTTTACCCATTCTCCTTCCCGGAGTTGATGGAATTACATGAGCTTTATCCTTAGTCTTTATAAGAGAATCTTCAATCTACTGAGCAATTGAAGTAAGGTCTCGAAGCCCTCTTGTGTATTTCATAGGGATCAATGGCGTGCTCAAATAATCATGAAAATTCTCCAAATAGATTGGCAACAATTCTTTTTGATGGAGTGCTAAGCTCAGGGAATATGTTAATCCCTTCCAGTGAGCAATGAAATCTGAAACCAATTCATTCTCCCTTTGCATACAGTTTGTAAGATCAAAAACTTTTGTCTTTGGCAAAGTAGAGCTGGATCGAAGAAGGAATCATTGGCGGAGATCCTCCCAACCGGTAATTGACCGGGATTGCAAGCTTGTGTACCAGACAAAGGCAGGCCCTTATAATGATTCTATAAACCACCTGTGCTTAACTACTTCTTGTTGCTGTGGGGTTCCCATCATAGGATCTCAATGAGAAACCAAATGTGTTAAGTGTTGCTCTGGGTCTCCCGAACAATTAAATATTGGGAATGTGGTACTTGCAAATTTTGATGGGGGATAAATTGCATCAACCCATTCAGGGTAAGATCTCTTTTCTGGTTTAATTTGAGCACGCTTTCCCTCCGTATCTTCCAATAGAGCAATTAATGACTCAATAGTAGTAATTAACTTTTGAGAAACATCTGGTTGACATTGGACCAGAGTCGATGCAATAACTAGAGCTTGGAATGATGTGGTGGATGGTGCTGCAACTGATGGTTGCACCGGCAATTGTTGTTGCACTTGACCCGTATGATTAGACCTATGAGGGTGTACTAGAAGAGGAGGATATTCTTTATCCATCTCAGTAGATGCGACAAATTCTCTTGGTAGACTGACTCCAACATGCTTAGGAGGAATACTACCCTGAAATAGTTCTACATTCAACCTCTTAAGCTCCTTCATTTTTTTCTCTTTCTGTGCAAATCTTTTCTCTAATGAGAGCGATAGGACTTCTCCAGAGGAAGGCTATGTAACCCGATTCTTTCATTTCCTCTTATAAGATCCCTTTTGGAGAGGGGGAAGTGGGTTACTTGAAGGATTACCTAAATTTTGGGTAAGCCTTTGATTTCATGTATGCACACCTTCTTCATTTGTGTTTGTGCGTACAACCTCTTGAGCAAGAACCTCTTCATCTGATCCCTCTGAGTGAACCTCATCTGGTGGATCAGCAACAAAAAGATTTATGACATTTATTGATGCATAACACATTTCATCCCTTCTATCAGAATTTCTGCGATATTTTCTTCTTTCATGTTCCTGATGAGACATTGCCTTTTGTCTATTGGATCCCTCGGGAACTTCTTGATGAACCAAAATTTAGAGGGAATCTCCTGATAATTTGGATCTTCGTTCCTCTTGAGGCTTCTTCCCTAATCGATAGAAGATTGAATTTCTCTAAGGGAGGGATTGAGGATTTGAAAAAGTCCCCAGTCCAGGGGACTGGGGTTGTTCCTACTCAACTCCTTGAATCCTATTTGTTGATTCTAAGGGTTGAGTTAAAAGAGTGCCTGGTCTGGCAAACTAGGGTGGTTCTTAACATGATATATCTGAGACCTTCTTGAAAGCTCTTCTGATCATGCAGACCTTATTCCAGAAATTATCTTGATCCATTAACCTACATCCACTCTAATCTCCCAGCTCAAAAGACCATTGGATGATTTCTGACACTTCTGTCACTTGATGATGTGCTTACTCCAAACAAGAGGCATGTTCAATATTCTTGTTTGCTTGATGCAGGAGTAATTGAACAACTTGTTTTCTGTATTCCTTATTTTGAGAAGAACTAGTTGAGACATGTTCTTGAGTAAGCCTATGATTTCAAACAAAGCCCATTGGTTTTGGCCGGTCGTGGGAAATAACATTGCATGAAACCACTTTAGGCTGGCTTTGCTGACTGGAGATTATAGTGAAATGTAGTTCTCCAGGAACACCCCATCCCCTAATATGAATACCAGATGGGGCATTGGAAATTAACTATCAAAATATTCTTAATTCTATAAGGCATGAATGCTAAAGTACTATCTGCTGCTTTTCAGCCTTCAGATATCGAGAAACTGAGAGAGAATCCAAATCAATATGGCGTTGTAACTCTTCTATTATCATGACATGATTTTCATATTCATTATAAGATAATATTCTTTTTTCAACTGACAAAGATTTTTTCATATGTTGAGGCGAATATCATGAATTCTATCTTCCGTCAAAATCTCTAGAATGTCATATTGAGAATTTGCCAAAGGCCAAAACATAACTGGAGCTTCACCATTCGCTAGTTGCTTTCTCATATTTAGTACTTCCTATTTATCATTCAATGTAGATTATTCTACTAGATTAGACCAGAGCTGGTGATTCTTTATTGATTCATTGAATTCAACAATATTTGTAGAGAATTCACAGATCAAACTAGAAGATGCATGACTTAGGGGTGGTTCGGAGAATAACCTACACCTTGGGCTATCTTCTGATTGAGAAAGTATTGCACCTGCTAATGGTAAATCATCAGACATGACTAGATTCAAATTTTTAAGTGCATCAAGATAAGAGGGCTTTCTCATCACTACATTTTCCGTTAGAGAATTTTCCAGGAAATGTGCATTACTACTACAGAGAGGACATTCGTAGCTAAATTCATCATCATGGGGAGGACCACCATGGTGTGTTAGGGAAAAAGATGAAACATTTTTCTCCTTGGTCTTCTGACCACACAGATGGTTCTTGTGTCTTTCATTTGAAGATGAACCTTCAAGATCGACCAAATTTTCATGAAGCATGCCTTCATGAGGAGGCATCTGATGCAGACCTTCAGAATTAATGTTCCCACTATTGGGAACTGAGAGAGTAGAATCTTGAGTTGCAAAAAATAATTATCTGAGTGCATCAAGAACTCCAACATCGAGTAAGGCCTTATTACAGATTGGCCCTTTGTTTCTTGACTGTGTTGGGAGGGTATTCTTTTTAGACGCCTTCTTACTAACTTTAGGAACCACTTGTTGATGAAGGTGGTCATTGTGGGCAGGTGTATGTGCGTAATCAAGAGAAAGTATCAGGTTAGGTTGATTACATCCACTCAAATAAGGTGTATGTGCCTGACTTGGATGTCTGTATCATATGGGGGAGTACGCCCCACAACCCTCGTGGACTGGAACATATGTGTGTGTCTGTTCTAGAGTGAACTGTTTATGTGTCACTCCACTGGTAGGGATAGATTTATGTGTCTTTCCCTGAGATGCTGCTGAAGCTGTTATAATATCCTGGAAGGCATCCAGAATATGAGCAGGGTTTTCCTTCTACTCTTTCACCTTTGATAGAATATTTTTGGTGACTTCAGCCGCCGGAACGGGGATATACGTCCATTCCATTCTTGGAGTAGGTGTATGTGCCTGACCCTTTCCTCCTTTTCCTATCAGTAAATTACGACAGTACTTAAGTGTGGGGGTAGAGAGTTGAGTCTGCCTCTTGTTTGTTACCGGAGTTTTCTGACTGACTTC
The DNA here is from genome assembly GCA_963277665.1 of Viscum album. NCBI lineage: Eukaryota > Viridiplantae > Streptophyta > Magnoliopsida > Santalales > Viscaceae > Viscum > Viscum album. The sequence goes on along the minus strand of OY728140.1, from coordinate 2,098,779,495 downwards.
TCCTAATGCTGCCAAATGAGAATTTTGGTAGGATTTATCAATACTATTAGTTGTATGTGCCTACTGATTTCCCTCCGCCGAACGTGGATGACGAGCTTCCTTCAATACTAATAGACAAGGCTGCTGGCAGGATTGATGAGTGTAATCAGGTGTATGTGCTTGTTTACTAGTTGTCAACACATTGGGTTGGTGGGATCCATCATATGTAGTTAGATGAGCCTGCTGACTAGTTGATGAACTATAAATAGGTGTATGATCCTGTCTATAGTACACTGCCATAATTTCCTGGTGGGATTGGCATGCTACAGCCAGATGATTCTGCTGGACAGCAGAATTAAAATTGATGGATGTATGTGCCCACTCGTTGCTTGACACAAAGTTAGGTAGGTGGACTTCTCTAGAAATGGAAAAGATGAGAACCTGCTCACTATTAACCAGATGTCACCTCTGGTGGTTCGTCCTGCCTGCTCAGGTTCGAGGAACATAAGTCGAACGCCTGGAGATGACACCCTCATCATGTTGAGGGCGCACTGCCGCACGAGTCTAGCGAAGATTGTGGATGGGAGCCCTTGAGAAGGACTCCTATCACATTGAGTTAAGGCCCTGGGGGACCTGCTCATTCACTTCCCCAGAATACGGGATGGAATGGTGAATGTTTTCTGGGGATAATGACCCGAAACGGTTGAAGATGGTAGTTAGCACCACCTGCTTCTTGATCACTGGTCGTCGCTGTCAGGATGACCATGGTGATTTGTTTACTTTTAGGTCTTGTCGAGCAGCCTCCAAAGTTGTAATAGTACTATTTTTATGGTACTCCTTAACCAGTGAATTTGATACCCAACATTAAAGATATTGAGTAGGTGTTGTCTTCCTCAGAGTAGATGACGATCCAACAGGAGTAGTATCGGATGCATTCACAACTGAGTTTTTCACAGCAGAAGTCTTTATAGTAGAAGTATTCACATCAGTGAACTTAAGATATGAAATTATTGTAATATAGAAGATCATTGAAAAGAGTGCATGTTTTACATAACAAACATAATTAAGATAATTTCAGCTGCTACATCTTTTGAATGAGCACATATGTTATTGATTGATTTGTTGGCTCTGTCATTGAGTTTTAAATAGGGGCCTAACAAATAAGTAAAACATCATTTTAACTTGTTTAAGGATTCACGTCAGGTTCACCATTTTCTGTTTCATCCAGAATTGGGGATGAACTCATTGATTTAAGGTTCAAACATTTCACGTGGTTTCTAACGGGTTTTTTCATAGAACCGGAAACATCCAATGATTCTATATCCATTTGGACCTACTTTCCAATGGTAGGTGCTCATTAGTTCTGTACTAACGAGGCTTAATAATTTTCCTTGGTCGAGAGGATGGGAGTTCGGACTCATCACACCTTTTGGGGGGAATTATTGCCTACTCTAGGACTCTCATTATAGATTTAAGTTATATTCGTGAATCATTATTACATTACCAAGTATGAAAATGAACATTCCTTTAGATCTGACAATCAATTATTAGTATGTAGGAAATTTAAAGGATCTTTTATATGTATTCATGGTTCTTCATCGATAGAGAATCATCTGTATTTGGTAGAGATTCTTAGTCAATGGCATCCTTTAATACATAAAAGTATCTTCGTCATTATGATGACCATAATAGTTTTAAAGCCAATAAGTGGGGCACTTAAATTTTATTTTCATTGAGAAGGACATGGAGTATTTCAGAGTTGGGATCGTACCTATAGATGGGCTACCTATGTATCCTTTGTTTAGAAAAGGAATCAGAAACAACGTAGTTCGAGTAAAGAAGTGTGGGGTTTATTCATGATTGATGGCTCAAAGAAATATTTCATAATTACTTTTACACTCTAATCTCAAGTGAGTCATGCTCGGTGTGAGAAACAAGAGGTATTGGTAAAACAAGACAAATGTGCCTTCATAAGAAATGATGTGGGGATTATGTATGTATGACTGCCCAAATAGATGAATATTAGGATTTACTTTAGGGAAAAAACCCAGTAACATGGTCCATAAAGGTATATGTTCTTTATGGAGATTTGAATACTCTATCTTGGGGCATATTCCTATGGATAATTCCCAAATTAGTAGGGGACTTATGATTGGGTTTTACTCCAAAGAAGGAATCCTAATTCAAAAAGTAAATTAGGACTGGTTACGAGAAATTATGACTGGGGCTTACTCCTGAAAAAGAAAGCCCAGGTTAAAGGGAATTATGACTAGGGCTAACTCTTGAAAAGGAAGCCCGGGTTTTGGGAACTTTGAGACTATGGGTTACTCCAGAAAAGGAATGACAGATTTAGAAAATTATAACTCGGGTTACTCCTAAATAGGATGCCCAGTTTTAGGGGACTTGGGGCTTACTTCTAAGGAGGATGCACAAATTAATGAGAACTTAGACGGGAGCTTACTCATAAAAAGGAGGCACATATTAAGGAAATTGGGATTTTGGGAACATTGGGATTATTCCTATTGAGGATGCCCATAAATATGGGAACTTGAAGAGTGGGGCTTAGTACTGAAATGGTGGCCCAGGTTAAGGATTCTCTAATCATAAAAGATGAGGTTGAATGAATGAAATCACTGACATTAGTGACGTAATGATATGTGAATCACTAAGTTGTAACAGATGTCCCACATAATTCATTTTAGATAAGGAATCCAATAAGGTAATCATTCCATAAATGACTTTGGAAAGAGTTCTGAAGGCTTAATCATGAATAGGATGAGTGGATAGGCAAAAGAGAGGTGAAATAGGCAGGAGGGGCAACCAAAAAGAAGGTGGCGTGCAAGTCCTACATGGGCGCACAAGTCTAGGTCGCGCACGTATACCTGCAAAACACATGGGTACTTGTGCGACGGTTAACCCATGGGGTAATACATGGGAGAACCTTGGCCCAAGCCATTAGTATTATCCCTAGAGGCTTCTAGAAGAGTGGCGCGCAAGTTCTATTAAAGGAGCAAGGTGGCGCGCAAGTGTGGCCATCTCCCTTAAGGGATGGCCACATAGGCGCGCAAGTGTTGATGAGTTTCAACACTTAGCCCCAACCCCCCCCCCCCCCCTCATTGGATCTTTCATTCTTGGTAATAAATTACCTTATAAGTGTTCGGAAGCTTCGAGAAGAAACTAGGTCACCGGGAGCTCAAATCTGATTTTCTGGAATTTTTCGTCACTGAAATGGGGAGCCCACCGGGGGTATTTATAGGCTGGTGATGACCCTGGGCGAATTTTAAAAGTGTGTGCGCAAGTCAAATGTGCGGCGTAAAAGTATACTTGCGCGACCTTGGTGGAACTTGTGTGACTAAAGTGCATTTGAATATTTTTTTCATGCCTTTGTCAATTTTTGATGTTTCATGAAAAGATGAATCACTTTGGGTTCAAGGTATTTCCCTTTTCAGTTCGTTAGACTCTATGATGGAATGGAGCGTCAACACACCTGCATAAGACCGAAGAGTATGGTGTTTGATTGTGACAGACTCTTGGGGTGTCTCGGATCGCATTTCTTGGGTGGTAATCACTATCAAATTTCATTTCTCTCATAGGTGGTCCCGCTCAAGCTTAACATATTGAAGCTTGGCTTGGGCTTGTGTAAGAACCCGGTTCTTGTTTCTGAGGTACGAGTCTCTTCTTTTATCTTTTCCTTAAGTTTTTTTGAGAAAATATGGAAAATGGAGAACATTCCATTTTTTGGAAAGTATACGCCGTGTACTTTTTCCACACGCCGTGTACTTTTGGCCATGTAGGATAAGTACAGAGGGCATGTGGTTGTGTCGGTGATGAAGGGTGTTGGAACTGACTATATGTCGTGCAGTGGTCTTCTACAGGCCGTGCAGTCAGTCGGCAGGTGAATAGTAAAGCGGTGGCTAGCTGTGCGACTGAACACGCCGTGTACTCAAGTAGACAAATCGTGTAGTCATGTCGGCAGATGAACAGTGTTGTGCTGGCGGGAAGCCGCTAGAGGAGCAGTTTAAAAAATGGAATGTACACACCGTGTACTTGGAAGTACACACCGTGTAAATTCTTTTTTTCACTTAAAAAGGGAAGTAGCCTCCCCTTTTCACAGGTAAGTCTTAGAACCGGAGGAAAGAGCGGGAGGGGATGGCCGAACCTTTGAGGATCTGCCGGGAATTCGTCGGGAATCCTTTTCTACCTCGTACGATCTCGATGGAACCGCACGGGTAATCCCTCTAATCTACATAAGAAGTTCATGCCAATTCTTCAACTGACGGGAGTTATTTAAGATTAAGCGAGTTATATTCTTCGTCCAATCTATGTCATTCTTGGGAATTTCTGGAACCGAAGTTCTTGTATAACACTCGTTGGCGTTTAAGGTAGGTGTCTTGGTGTTAAATTTTCCAACTATCATGTGTTTTGTGTGATTTTGTGCCACGAACCCATGATGGGGTGTCATGTGGCTGAGGCCATTGCTATATTAAACAGATATAATTGAATAGGTGATTAATTATGATAATAAAATGTTGTTCGGGATCATTACATTGATCATGGACCATCCCGAGGGGTGCATTCCTCTGTTTAGCCGTTTGGCCCGGATACCCAAGGGTATGCCTTGTTTAAATTATGAATTACTTTTTCCTTGAGAATAATTGTATTCAAATTACATGTTTATATGTTGGGCATGGCCCAGTAACTTATGCCTGAGGGTAGTGTTTTGCTATAGCCTGAGGGCATGACTGAATTAGCCTGAGGGAAATGTTCTATTTCTCCGGAGGGCAACCTGTCGTGCCTAAGTGATTGACTCTGTTCCTGAGGGAGACACTTCCTACGCCTGAGGGAAAATTCTGTTACGCCTGATGGCTATACCTGTGTGTGGGATTCTTCTTACCTGAGGGTAAGGTTTTTCTTGTCTGAGGACATGGACTATTTACATAGAAATGCACTCTGGTGATTTCTAATATTTAAAAGAATTAAATGAATAATAAAATGGAAATATAACTGGTAATGTTAGTTACTTTACTGTACTGATTACTTTATTGCATTTTACTACTACAAACTATTATTGCATGTTTTAAACATAGTTGAGCATGGGCCTTTGGTGGGTTCCTACAGAGATATATTTCTCACACCCTATTTGGGTCACGCTTTTCGGCCCAAACAAATTTAATGCTGCATGTGTGGATAGGGGAAAGATTCCCTATACAGGTACATGACTTTTGGTGAGGAGTAGGAGGGCATGGGACTGAGCCTAGGCTCGCGATGCCGCTGCCACCTGTTTTTCTTTGTTTTGCTATACTCTGCTTTTGGTCATACTATATTTATGTATAACATGATCTGGCTGTTTTCATAGAACTTGAGACATGTAAAACCATTATTTATATACTGTTGGTTATATCCACTGTCGTTGTTTATTTCATTTGTGTATGTTATACTACTTCCAATGTTCGTTGTCTGTTTTGTTTTTTTTTGTATTCCGCTGCGCTACACTTTGACAAATAGGGGCATAGTTTCCCCACTATTTGATCTGGGCCCTCTCTGCTAGTCAGAAGCCTCTGGTGTTTGGGGAAATGTGCTTGAGGTCATGTGGTGAACCGGGTTCGGGGCACTGTTGTGTGGCACCCGGAACCAGGACGTTACAAAGTGGTATCAAAGGAGTTCTTTTCATTGACTTACTATTTGGATCCGTAGTCAAAGATAGGATGAATGGTAGTTGGTAATAAGATGTGCCAGGGTGTAGCTAACCCGTGTACAGGGAAATGCCAATTTACCTCGTACTACAATTATTCTGATTTTTCAATTTTACAGTTGAATAGACTTTCACCGAAGGGTGACACACTTGTATTGTGCTGTTTATATTTTATTAGTGGGTTATATTTCGTTGTAACCCGATGAGATGAGGGTATTCCATCTCATGCATCATTTAGGCACAAGATATAAATCACATGCCATGTATAGTGCTATTCCATGTAGGTGCATTAGGAATTGCATGTTGTTGTGATAGTTGTGTGCTAGTAAATCATGCTGTTGTGATAGCTGCTTTGATAATTACCTTTTGTGTGATTGGGTAGTTTTTTATGAGCCGGTTTAATGAATGAACACCAAACATTGGTTTTTGGGGAGTATGGGCCCCATTTAGTGAAATTTGGCAGATCATTGACTGTTTATTTTGTCATAATATAGATAAGACGTCAAACATTGATTCGTGGGGAGTATGGGCCCTCACGGATCGGAATTTGACACTTAGGTGTTGTTTTTCAGTGTTTTCTGGGTTCCGGAGAAGTTTCTGAAGCATACCATCTGAAAACCCAGTATACACGCTGTTTGGTACTATAGACAAGCTGTGTATTTTCTTCTGTTCGGGAATAAATATAAAAAATTTTGAGTACATGCCGTGTACCCGGAGTACACACCGTGTAGTCTCTTCCCGTGTCACAAACTATGTGGGCAGCGACATGGGGAAGGGACGATCTTGTGGAAAACACGTCGTGTGGTTTTTTTACACGCTGTGTAGTGTTGACCCGGTGTCCCCCGTGTAACTCCAACACGGGAAAAGGAGACCTTAAGACATATATGTTGTGTCCACTATGGAACACGCCGTGTAGTGTGACCTGGGAACCAGGCCGTGTACCTAAGAACACGGGTCAGGGTAAACCTTTTGAGTACACACTGTGGGTATATAGAACATGCCATGTAGGATGAGCCTTGTAAACTGACCGAGTAACTAACAACACGGGTCGGAAGAGCTCATCTAGTACACGCCATATACCAGTGGGACACGTCGTGTAGTCTTGTCTGAGGACAGACCGTGTGGAGTAAGTCGTGTGGCTTGGAAATGAGGTGGTGCACACGCCATGTGCGGGTGTAACACGCCATGTAGTGTCATGCCAAGTAGTCGTCCATGACACAAGCGACACAGGCAGTTGGAAAATTTCACCATACACGTCATGTAGTTTTTATACATGTCGTGTAGTTTTGTACCACAGAAATCGTCTAACTTAGCTGTGTAGATGGACCTGGGAAGGGAAAGAGAAGTCAAGTACACGCCGTTTAGTCAGTATATACATTGTGTATTCCTGTTTTGAAAATTTTTAATGACTTCTTCCTCCTGTTCCCTTCTGGGTTTCTTTGTTTTTTGTCTTAATAATCTTGTTCTAAGGTGTGTTTTTGACCTTGTAGTGTCATTCCACCGAGATGACCTCATGTTGTTCGCCAGAAGAGCGGCAACGAGAATACTCCAGAAACGGTGGGCCATGGGCTACCAGTTGATCCTCCAGAAAAGCTAGATGTGGCACCAACTTCTATACCGGACACAGGCACAGAGGCGTAGTTTTGTGAAGGCTTATTGTGGTTTATGCATACCTTTCAGGGAGCACCATAGACTACCAAATCTATGGATATGCTGACTCGTATATTTTAGCAGCAGCATCTGCCGATGTTTTCAGGGGATGGAGGACCACAAGCTGTAGAGGCTTGGTTGGGGTTGATGCAGACTATTTTCGAGCATCTTGGGATGCCTCCAGGGCGGAGGGTCAAGATCGCGATATACATGCTCGTGATTCTTCCAAGAGGTGGTGGGATGTCACCACCCAGTCATAGCATCACTAAGACATGGCGTGAGAGGATTTCATACAGTCTTCTATGACTTCTTCTTTCCCGAGACGCTGCGGGCAGACAGAGCTCGAGAGTTCATGAATCTGCAGAAGAGTTCCATTTCGGTCATGGACCATTCTTCTCACTTCACATTGCTTCAGCATTTTTCACCCATTTTGGTGGGTGACGAGACGTTGAGGGCCAGACGTTTTGAGTATGGTCTTAATTATGACATTCGAGCACTTGTAAATGTTTTCAGGTTGACTATTGTACATGCTATTGTGAACCAGGCACTGATTACAGAGAGGAACCTGTGGGAATCTGGTGGGGTGGGCCAGGGTGGTTCAGCACCAGTTACTGGTACAATTTTTACTGGAAAGAGGATGAGAGAGATGGACTTCTCTCCAGGTGGTAGTACCAGCCAGGTAGCTTCTATAGGTGGCCCAATCAGGTGCCACCAGTATGGTAGAGAGTGCTAAAAGATACCTCAGTGTCTATGAGACCCAGTGGAGTGCCGAGCTTGCGGCAAGATGGGTCATCTGCAACACTTCTACAGGATGTTTCCACCAGTGGTCAGTGAGAGGGGTTTTGAATAGACTCTGCGTGCGGGAGTAGGACCATTGCCTTCTTACCAGTCAGGGAACTGGAATATGTCAGGTCGTGTAAGTAGAGATTGTGGTCGTGGCCGTGGAAGCCAGACACCAGGATCTCAGAGGCAGAAGGGCGGGACAACTCAGGGTAGCCATGCTATGTCACAGGGCCACGGCACGGGGCAGGCATATGCAGTGCAATAGACCAGGCAGGAGCAGGATTCTAGACATTCTACTGTCAGAGGTACTATTCTAGTATCTTCTGTTCTATCTTCAATACTTTTTGATATGGGTGTTACGCATAGTTTCATATCCCTACCCGTAGTGGGGAGCCTTAGGCTCTGTGTTTCTACTTCTTCTGATATCATGACTCTAGACACACCATTGGGGACTAGAACAACTAGTGTGCCTCAGTGAAAAGTGTGATCCCTTGAGATTGGTGGGTATCACATTCTTTGGGACCTCTATGTCATAGAGATGATGAGCTATGATGTCATTCTCAGTACGGACTGGTTGGTTCCCTTTCGAGCCTTCGTAGACTACTATCGTCATAGGGTGAGTTTCATGTCACCAGATGGTAGAGAGTTTCTATAAAAGGGAGAGTGGGATGTGCAGGCAAGTCGCGCTGAACCAGAGCATGATAGGTGAGGTGGAGTCATAGCCTAGATTGTCAGTCTATATCTGGATGACCAGGCGACTTGTCAGATGGATTTCCCTCTAGTGGTTGATCGTTTCAGGGATGTCTTCCCGAAAAACTTTTCAGGTCTTCCTTCGGAGCGTGAGGTGGAATTCTCTATTGATCTTGTGCTAGGAGCAGCATCGGTGTCCATTCCTCCTTATAGGATGGCTACACCTAAGTTGCAGGAGCTCAAGAGGCAGTTAGAAGATTTACAGGTGAATATTTTTATCTGAACTAGTACTTCTCTGTGGTGTTCGCCGGTCCTTTTTGCGAAAAGGAAGATGGTACCCTTAGACATTGTGTAGATTATCGGAAGCTGAACCAGTTGACGGTTAAGAACTGATATATGTTTCCAAGTATTGATGATATTTTTGATCAACTTCGTGGAGCACGAGTATTCTCTAAGATTGATTTGAGATCAGGATATCATCAGCTGCACGTTAGACCATCTGATATACCTCTCACGGCTTTCAGGAGTAGGTATGGTCTATACGAGTATATGGTTATGTCGTTCGGACTCACAAACACGCCAGCAATTTACATGGCTCTAATGAATTGTGTGTTCCATCCTAATCTGGACTCTTTTTCGGTAGTAGCCGTGGAAGACATCTTGGTGTACTCTCACACTCGACACGACCATGACACCCATCTTGAGATCGTATTGAGTACACTAAGATAACATCATCTATATGCTAATATCTCAAAGTGCCACTTTTGGATGGACCAGATTCACTTCCTGGGTCATATTATCTCAGAGGCAGGAGTTTTAGTGGACCCAGAGAAGGTGAGATCAGTAGTTTCCTGGGCACATCCTAAGAACGTGTTTGAGATACAGAGTTTCTTTGGGTTGTCTGGTCACTATAGGCACATTATATAGGACTTCCCTCGCTTAGCAGCGCCATAGACGGGATTGACTAAGAAGGGTGTGAAGTTCGTTTGGTCAGAAGCTTGAGAGACAGCCTTTCAGGCCCTGAAAGGAAGGTTAACATTTGCACCGATCCTAATACTCCCAGAGCAGGGGAAGATCAATACAATTTACTATGATGCATCAAGGATTGGGCTGGGAGCAGTGTTGATGTAGGGCGATCGAGTTTTTGCGTACGGGTATCGCCAATTAAGGCCACATGAGAGTAATTTCCCGATGCATGATATCTAGTTGGCAGTAGTTGTTCATGTGTTGTGCTGTTGGAGACATTATCTACTGGGAGAACATTTTGTGTTTTTCACCGACCACAAATGTCTTAAGTATATTTCTACTCAGCATGACTTGAATCTGAAGCAACGAAGGTTGGTCGAATACCTTCAGTCCTTCAATTTTGAGCTTTCCTATACACTTGGAAAAGGTAATGTGGTAGCTGATGCACTGAGCAGGAAGACTCAGATACAGGTAGTGCAAGAGGGCAGTGGTGAGTGGAAGCTTATGGATTTGTTCTCTGAGATGAATTTGTAGGTTCAAGACCGTCAAGGGCGGGCATATCATTCCTATTTAGCTATGACTTCTACCCTCCTGGATAGAGTGAGGATGAGACAACTATTTGATTCAGAAGTCCTAGTTTTACAGGAGTTGGTGACATGTGAGGACCCTCCTCCTGGTTGGACGATAGGTGACAATGAGGTTCTGCATTTCCATGGGCGTGTATTGGTTATAGGGGATATATGTGAGGAGCTGATGCGGGAGTTTCATGCTCCGGCTTGGGAAGTTCATCCCAGGGTTACCAATATGTACCGTGACATGAGACGTCAGTACTGGTGGCCGAGTATAAAGATAGAAGTAACTGGTTTTGTTACAAGGTGTTCCACGTGTCAGCAGGTGAAGGTGGAGCATCAGAGACCAGAAGGGCTGTTACAGCATTTACCCATTCCGGAGTGGAAATGGGATGATGACGCGATGGGCTTCGTTACTAGTTTGTCGAGGTCACTTCGAGGCAATGATTCCATGTGGGTTGTAATAGACAGACTCACGAAGGTGGCTCATTTCTTGTCGATCAAGGAGACCTTCGATGTTAACGAGCTCAAAAGGCTGTATATCCGAGATATCGTACGTCTTCATGGGGTCCCTCATTCTATCGTTTCAGATAGGGATGTCCGCTTTATTTCACATTTCTGGAAGAGTTTCCAGAGGGCACTGGGTACACAGGTGCTTCTAAGCACAGCATAACACCCTCGGATAGATGGCCAGTCAGAGCGTACTATACAGGTGCTTGAGGACATGCTGTGAGCATGCTTCCTAGACCTTGAGGGCTCATGGGAGAAACATATACCCCTAGTCGAGTTTTCCTATAATAACAGCTTTCAAGAAACTATGGATATGGAACCTTATGAGGCTTTATACGGTAGTTCGTGCTGATCACCATTGTTCTAGTTAGAGGAAGGTGAGTCAACTTTACTGGTACTACGTCTCATACATGAGACTTCTTAGCTGGTCCAGTTGATTCAGAAGCGGATGTATACCATGAAGTCTCATCAGAAGCCATATGTAGATCGCCGCAGTTGACCCTTGGAGTTCATGGTCAGGGATCAGGTTTTCTTGTGTATTTTTCCAAGGCTGGGACACAAGCGGATCAAGAGACAAGGTAAACTTTCAAAGAGGTATTTGGGGCCATTTGAGATTCTATAGAGATTCGGGCTTGTTATTTATCGGTTACTGTTACCTCATAAGTACTGAGCCATGCACGAAATCTTCCATGTATCTCAGTTGTGCCGCTATCATTTGGACCCGTCTCACACCTTTCAGACAGACGAGGCTGAGCAGGAAGAAGATGCGCCCTTTGAGGAGCATCTAATTTGTATCATTGATAGGAGCATGAAGGTTCTCCGAGGCCAGTTAGTTCCTCTCGTACGGGTGCTATGGCAGCATGGCCGAGTGCAGGACGAAACCTGGGAGTAGGAGACCGATGTACATGCTCAGTGGCCAGATTTGTTCATGGCTATATCCTCACCACCCTTGGAGGGGAAATTCGGGGACAAATTTCTATAAGGGGGGAAGTTTTTAAGAACACAGTTCTTATTTCTGAGGTACGGGTTTCTTCATTAATCCTTTCCTTAAGTGTTTTTGAGAAAATATGGAAAATGGGGAAAATTCCCATTTTTGGAAAGTACACGCCGTGTACTTTGTCCACACGCTGTGTACTTTTGGTCGTGTGGGATAAGTACACAGGGCATGTGGCCGTGCGGACGATGAAGGGTGTAGGAACCGACAACATGCTATGTAGTGGTCCTCTACACGCTGTGTAGTTAGTCGACATGTGTATAGTAAGGCGGTGGCCAGCTGTGCGACTGAACACGCCGTGTACTCAAGTAGACACACCGTGTAGTCATGTCGGCAGATGAACAGTGCCGCGCTGGTGTGAAACCGCCAGAGGAAAAGTTTAAAAAATTGGATGTACATTCCGTGTACATGAAATTACAGGCCGTGTACATTGTTTTTTTCCATTAAAATGGGAAGTAGCCTCCCCTGTTCACAAGGAAGTCTTAGAACCGGAGGAAGGAGCGGAAGGGGACGACCGAACCTTTGAAGATCCGTCGGGCGTTCATCCAGAATCTGTTTCTACCTCGGATGATCTCGTTGGAACCGCACAGGTAAGCCCTCCGATCTCCTTAAGCAGTTCTTGCCAATTCTTCCCCTTACGGGAGTTATTTATGTTTGAGTGATTTTTATTCTTCGTCAGATCTATGTCGATCTTGGGCGTTTCTAGAACCGACGTTCGTGTATAGTGCTCGTTGGCGTAAGGTGGGTGGATTGGTGTTAATGTTTTCCACTTTCATGAGTTTTTTGTGCCACGAACCCATGATCGGGTGTTGTTTGGATGAGGCCGTTGCTATATTAGACACCTCGAATTGAATAGGTGATTAATTATGATAATAAAATGTTGTTTGGGATCATTACTTGGATCCAGGACCATCCCGAGGGGTGCGTTCCTCTATTTATCCGTTTTTCGAGGATACCCGAGGGTGTGCCTTGTATAAATTATGCATTACTTTTTCCTTCAGTGGGGTTGTATTAAAATTGCATGTTTATATGTTGGGCATGGCCCGGTTACGTATTCCTAATGGCAGTCTTTTGCTATAGCCAGAGGGTGTGACTATATTAGACTGAGGGAAACATTCTATTTTTCCTGAGGGAAATCTTTCGTGCCTAAGGGCATGACTCTTGTGCCTGAGGGTGACACTTCCTACACCTGAGGGCAAATTCTGTTACTCCTAAAAGTCTATACCTGTAGGTGGGATTCTACTTACCTGAGGGTAAGGTTTTTCTTCTCTGAGGATGTAGACTGTTTACATAGAAATGCACTGAGGTGATTTCTAATATTTAAATGGATTAAATGAATAATAAACTGGCAATATAACCAGTAATGTTAGTTACTTTAGAGTACTTATTAGTTTATTTCATTTAACTACTGCACACTATTGTTGCATGTTTTACACACAGCTGATAACGGGCCTTTGGTTGGTGCCTACTGAGATATATTTCTCACACCCTGTTTGGGTCACGCTTTTCGGCCCAAACAGATTATGTTGCTGCATGTATGGATAGGGGCAAGAGTCCCTATACAGGTACTAGACTATTGCTAAGGAGTAGGAGGGCATGGGACCGAGCCTAGGCTCGTGATTCTACTGCCATCTATTTTTATTTGTTTTGTTGTACTTTGCTTTTAGTCGTATTGTATTGATGTATAACATGTTCTAGCTGTTTTCTTAGAACCCGAGACATGTAGAAACATTATTTATATATTTTTGGTTATATCCACTGTCGTTGTTTATTTCAGTTGTGTATATTTTACTGCTTCCATTGTTCGATGTATGTTTTTTTTCACTGTGCTACACTTTGACAAATGAGGGCATAGTTTCCCCACTATCAGACCTGGGCGCTCGCTGCTAGTCAGAATCCTCTGGCATTTGGGGAAATGTGCTTGAGGTCATGTGGTGAACCGGGTTCGGGGCACCCATTGCGTGGCACCTGGAACCGTGACGTTACAGCTTGGTCAAGAGCGAAGCCCAATGACACCACCTCCTTTTTGAGCTCTGACAAAGGGTCTTCGTATGGGGAATGTCTACTAGATGAGGCCATCATTTCCTTTTTCTGATTAAATTGAATTTGTTAAAGCCGCATATTTATACTAATCATGTGATCATTGTTCAATGGATATATTATCAACAGTCACAATTCTTAACATAATTCCAAATAAGATTACATTTTATATAAAAATATTACATAAAGAGACATTTTATTAGATCAGGAGGGATATCCATTAATGAAACTTTGGGTGGTTCTAATCATCCATCCTTAATAAATTTCTCCATTGAAATTTTATTTTCCCACACTAAAATAGATGTGGGTAAATCGGCATCATCATTTCCTCAAATTCCCATGTCACCTATTCAAAATTACGGTTTTACCAAACACCTTGACAAGGGTCATTGTCTTATTTCGTAGAACTTTTTCTCTACGATCTAAGATCTTCATTGGTTTCTCCTCATAAGAAAGAACATCCTCTAACAGTACCACCTCTGAGGAGAGTACATGTGAAGGGTCTAGTATGTACTTCGTTAAGAGGGATACATGAAATAAATCACGTACTTTGGCCATGGTAGGTGGAAGTGATAGTCAATATGTGCCAACCCCAACACAATCAAAAATATCAAAGGGGACGATGTACCTTGGACTTAACATCCCTTTCTTTACAAACCTCATGACCTTCTTCCACGGAGATATGTGCAGAAATACCATCTCTCTAAATTTAAACTCAAGGTCTCGTTGATGGTTATCTTCAAAACACTTCTTTCGACTTTGGCCTGCCTTGATATGTTGTTGAATGGTTTTCATCCTCTCCACCATTTCTTCGACCATTTCTGGTCCAAGTATCTTACACTCACCGACGTCATCCAAACATACCGATGTTCTTCACCTTTTCCCATAAAGGGATTCATATGGTGCCTTTTGAATGCTTGATTGGAAGCTGTTATTATAAAATAATTCAACCAGAGGAACATGTTGATCCCATCTTCTTTTAATGTCCATTGAGCACGCTGTCAACATTTCCTCAAGTGTTTGGATTGTCCACTCAGATTGGACAACAGTTTCAGGATTATAGGTTGTACTAAAGTTTAGTTCAGTATTCATGGCATGTTAAAGACTCTTCCAAAACATAGTGGTGAATCTTGGATCTCGATTGGACACAATAGAATGTGGTACTCCATTCAGCCTTACCACTTCCCTGATATATATCCATGCTAGTTGAGCCAATGATAAATCCTCTCGAATAGTAATGAAGTGTGTATCCTTTGTGAGACGATCCACAATAAACCAGATTTCATTATTGCCTTTGGATTCCTTCAGAAGTCCAGTGACAAAGTCCATGGTGATATTCTCCCATATCTATTATGGTATGGGAAATGGTTGAATCATTCCATTATACTTTTACCTCTCTTCCTTCACTTTCTAACACACTATGAAATTTGATGTATATTTAGAGATCTACATTTTCATATTATCCCACCAATAATACTCTCGAATATCTCAATACATATTTTTGTTTCCTGGGTGATTAAAGAAATTTGAACTATTTGAATCATCCAAAAGTTCCTTCTTCAGCATCAGACTTGATGAAACACATATCCTTTTCCCAAATCTCACAATTCTTTCTTCATTAACATCAAACTATGAGGATTTCCCTTTTCTGATAGCTTCCTCTTTTTCCTGAATTCCCACATCTTATTTTTGAGCATCCTTTATCCATTCCCAAAGTGACAGTTGAGCAATCATTTGTGAAAGGATTGATGATGTTACCTTCTTTATGATTCCCATTTACATCTTCATCAAATATAAGATGATTATATCTTATTCAATTATTATCAATGAATGAATTGATGAGCCCTTTCTACTTAGGGCATCTGCCACCTTCTTCGCTTTCCCATTGTATTAATGGATTGAGCAGTCATAGTCTTTGACCAGCCCTAACCATCTTCATTGGCAGATGTTCAACTCTTTCTTTGTGAATATATACCTGAGGATTTTTTGTCCTTATATATTTCACACTTCTCCCCATAAAGATAATGCCACCAAATTTTCAAAGTAATGATCACTGCATCCAACTCCAGTTTATGTGTTCGATAGATATGATCATAAAAATTAAATTTCCTTGAAGCATAGGCAATGTCTTTGTCATTTTTCATCAACACACATCCCAGGGCCTTCTCCGAAGCATCACTGAATACCACAAAAAGTTCTCCACTTATGGGTAAAGTGAGAACAGGCATGGTGATAAGCCTCCTTTTCAATTCCTTGATGATTTCTTCACATTTATCACTTCAAGAAAACATTACTCCATTCCATGTTATCTTGGTAAGAGGGTTGGAAAATCGTGAGACATTTCTCAAAAATTGCCAATAATATCCCACTAACCCCAAGAAGCTACAGATATTTGTTACCAATGTTGGCCTCATCTATCCCTCAATTGCATCAGTTTTGGAGGGATACACAGATATCTCATTTCTTGTGATGATATGGCCCAATAATAAGACCTCCTTCAACCAGAACTCACACGTGTTGTACTTTTCATAAAGCTTCTCCTTCTAAAATTTATCTAGTACAGTTGTTAAATGCTCCTCGTGATCCTCCTTGGTTATAGATTATATTATAATATCATCTATAAAGACTACCACAAATTTTTATAGGTAACCTCTAAAGACTCTATTCATCAATTCCATGAAGATTGCTGGATCATTGTTGAGTCCAAAAGGCATTAATATGATTTTATAGTGCCTGTATCTTGTATGAAAATCAGTCTTGGGTATATCTACCTTATTCACCATTACATGATAATATCTTGACTACAAATCCACCTTGGATAAGAATTGTGCACCATGTAGCTGATCTAACAAGTCATAAATTTGTTAGAGAGGATACTTTATCTTTAACGTGATTTTTTTGAGCTCACGATAATCGTTGAAAATTCACATTGACCCATCCTTCTTCTTGATGAAGAGGACTGGTGCACCCCATGGTGAAGCACATGGGCATATAAACCCTTTATCCAAATTCTTCTATAGTTGTTTCTTCTTCTCCTCATGCTCCACAACATCCATTCAATATGGAGTCTTGGATATATTAAATTCCCCAGGTATATGATCAATTGAGAATTCCACATCACTTCTAGGAGGAATACTAGGCAATTCCTCGGGAAACACTTCAGCGAATTCCCTCACAATAGGCATGTCTTCTAGGATGGTTGCCTCTTTAGAATCAATCATCTAAGGTAGATACTCTTGTTCATAGGGAAGCAATATCCAAGCTTGAGATGATGGAGCTAAAGATGATTCATCTTCCTCCTTGCAATTTTAATGAATCGGGGGTCGATTCTCCACATGGAGAGTGATTTCCCTCTCAGAGAAATTTCTGTTGTCTCTATATAAGGAAGGAAAATCCATGCCAAGGATTGCATCAAATTCCACTAGAGGGAGTATGAAGAGGTTCACCGGAAAGATTAATCCATAGATTATTACAGGGGATGAGTTATATTCATGGGATGCAATGATTTCTCCATTTTCTGTACTCACCGACATCATCACTTCCATGATTTTTTGTGGTGCTGGGATATTCTACTGAACTTTTGAGATATTAAATAATGCGTAGAACCTGAATAAAAAAGTAAATTCACTATTATTGAATGAATCACTAGTTTAACTTTCAGCACTTCATTGTCGAGGTTCACTTTGGTAGTAGTGATGGAAAAATCTCACCCTTGATGCCTTAGAGGTTGTTGGTTTCTTCCGAAGACCCTTTCCATAGGGAACTAATTTGCAAGATGCCCTGGTTCTTTTTAGTTGTTGCAATGACCCATGCATTGAGGTTCGAACGGAGCATTCCTCTCTTTTGTCGCAGCCATGAATTTTTCTTGTTGGCATTTAACAACTTGGTTCCCTTCCCTTCTACACCTAATACATTTCATCATCCCCTTCAGGCAGTTTCCGGGGTGCAACTTTCTGCACCTTTGGCATGTGGGGTACCATATCTTCTTAGCATCATTGGATTTATCCATCGAACTACCAGCTTTAAAGTCTGCCTTACTCTTCTTATCCCCATGATACCCTTTGGATTCTCCGATCTCCATTTAAACCATGAGGGCACATCGGAAAATTTCCTCATAGTTTTTGAAGTAACAAATTTCCAACACTTTCCATAGGCTAGGTTTAAGCCCACCAAGATGCTATCAACCTTTCATTCAAGCGTAACGACAATGATGGAAGCATATCGTGCAATCCTTGTGATGTTTTCCTCTTACATTCCAATATATTCGTCTTCTTTTTTATTGAGGACAAGGAATTCTCTTTCCATCTTATGCTAGAGGGTGCGTGGAAAATATTTATCAAAAAACATCTTTCAGAAATCCTTCCATTCCAACGCATCAATATCCTCCTAAAGATTCATATTTTTGATCAAAATCCACCATTTATTAGCTTCACCCTCCATAAGATAAGCAGCTCAGAGAAAAATCTCTTGTTCAGACCATTGAAGGATTGAGAATACCTTTTTAATGGATTTGATCCATTGTTCAGTGATTTGGGGATCAGATTATCCATTAAAAGTAGGAGGCCTTTGTCTCATGAAGCTCTCGATTGTGACATGTGCTTTCTTAGGTGGGGTTGAACGTTCCTCTTGACCCATGTTTTTATTCAATTATTAAGTTAACTGAGAGAGAAGCATGAAAAAGTTCGTTATTTCCTCTCCCAATAGATTGGGAATCTCATTAATACATTCATCACATTGATCTTCACATCGGTTGTTTGTCTGAGTCCTCCTATTACATGCCATTGGCTGGAATAAAAGGGGAGTTAGGGGTAACATATAAAGGGGTATCCAAAGACAAAAGCTGAGAACTTATAAATAACATTTATTTCTTTCACCTATGAATCTATAGGCTTCAATCTATGTTATCCATGATCTACTTTCTAACATATATTCTAGGGGAAATTTTTAAATTCCCTTAATAAAGGTTCATACTAATCTTGTGAATTTATCAATGAATATCCCCTAGGAGTGTCATAACCAAGTGTGTAACAAGGCCCGTTGTTCTTATCCTATTCCCGTTTGAATCTAGCTTAAAGTAGTGTTTTCGGGTTTCACACCAAGGATACATCTGTGCCAGAGCCGCCTCTACCTGCTCGTATCTAGACAGGGATGTGTTTTCATGATAAACAACTTAATCAATACTCAACAAAACTTAGGGATGTTTTTATTATACATAGTCTTGTCTCTTAGGCTTTACTAGGGTTTTCTAATGCTAATACCAAAAATAACTAAACCTCTCTCTGATACCAACTATGACAACCTTGATCTTTTATTGCATAATTAAACATAATTTATTACATAAACTTCACTTGATACAACATAGAAGATCGAGAGGTCTAGTGTCATTGGGGCTTAAGATCATTACATAACAACTTAAAACATGAAATACAATATCTTTATTGAAAACATCCTTTACATGACCACCACATTCCCCCGTACATCACATTGCATGGGATAACCTTGGGACATGCATAAGAAAAGGGTGAGCTATAAAACAGAGTAAGGGAATAAAAATGAAATAAAATTTGGAATAAAATACATATCATACAATATTATTATCATTAGATCACAATAGAATCATAAACATTAAGGCATGACAAAGAATGATAATCATAACATAGTATTGTGGCAACAACAATTAACATGGAATTAGCATGAGCCAAGGATCGTTGCTCATAGAGCATGAGTAAATCCTCATTGCACATGAAGCATGAGTAAAACTGTGATTCCTCAAATTATCATGAGTAAACACCCATTTCACATGACGTATCATTATACTATACATTACATAATACATTGGAGTGCTATAAGGGTGCACCCTTCTTAAACATTTCATTTCAAGCATAGGTGTTCCACATGGATCATATAACATGAATTCATAAAACATAATCATTAAATACATGATAAAGTAATGTGGAATTAATTTATGAAACATTAGAATCAACAATTAAATGTGCATAAAGGTGAATTCCCTTGATAGAGAAATGGGCATGGTATTCACTACACAATGGGTAGCATAACAGTGTGATGTAAGAAATCATAAAAATGGTAGATGAGAGATAAAGTAGTGTATAATCATATGTACATGAAATGGACAGTAATGGGTTCATATAGATACATGTCCCAAAAATTTTAATGGAATTTAGATTAATGATACAAAATAATTTCTTGAATGCAAAAGAGGAGAGAGAAATTCCTTTCGAAATTTCGGCATAGGAACAGGTGTACATGGGAAGAATTAATGAGAGAGAAAGGGGAATCCCATCATTTAAACATAAAGAGGGAAGTGTTGGGGAGGTGAAAAACCATACCCCAACATTTATAATTGAAACTTAAATGGAATAACAACATTATGAAAATTGGACAAAATGAGAATGGAAGAAAAAACCCTTACTTGGAAGCGTGCTTCAAAAGGCTTGAGAGAGGCTTGAGAGAGGTCTATTGGGAGAATAGGGCACCATGGGAGGATTCTAGAGAGATGAGGGAAGAGTTTGGATGAACTCCAAAGGCTATTAGTGAGGATGAAGTGGGAGCTTAGGTGGGTTTATATAGGAAAGGTGAGGGAATTCTTTATTATTTTGGTATGAGACCCTCACATTAAACTAATCCAAACCACAAACCAGCCCATGGTTTTTTCCCATGTTCTTTTGGCAAAGAGAAGTGGAAAAAATATTTTATAAGGCCAATGTCCGCACTTCATAGTGTAATGGGGTTGCTTATTTGGAGGTCAGTCACACTCCCAAGGAAAACAATTTAAAAAGAAAAGATGTCTAATAAGTCTTGAACGGTCCATTAATGCTTTGTAAACAAAGTCAAACAAACCCAAAACCACATTATTTTAATGGTAAAACATATATTGGCTTAACATAAAGTTTATAGTGTTTTATTAAATCACTATTAGGTCATTATGATGTCATAATACACATTTTATATTTAAACGGTACTTAATTTTTACCCAAAAATTTGACTGTCTCAGAAAATTATGAAAAATTCACCGATGGATAATTTCATCATCCCGATTCAAAAAATAATATTTATTTTATCTAAATAATTCTATAAATATGTTAATTTTCACTTTTAAAATAAAAACAAAAATTTATCGAAAATTCACGGGTTTTGACAAAAATGGCTTTCAAACATCATTAAAAATTACGATTTCATTCATAAAATGAAACCATAATTTATATTTAATAAAAGTTAATTTAATAATAATAATTCTATTTTATTAAAGAATTATTAATTAAAAAATCCATTAATTCATCAGAATAAATTTCTTAGTTGAATATTAACTAAAAATATTATTTGTGCATTAAAAACCATTAAAAATGTAACAATAATAAAATGGAAGTATATTAACTGTTATATAAAAAAATAATGTACATAACCATAGTACTAGGATCTGGTTACGTAACCCCTTATAACACTATCATAAGACTGAAGAGTAAGGTGTGCGATGGTGACAGACTCTTGGGGTGGTTCGAATAACATTTCTCGGGTGGTAATATCTTTCAACTTCCATTTCACTCATAGGAAGTCCCACTCGAGCTTAACATATTCAATCTTGGCTTGGGCTTGGTCAAGAGAGAATCCCAATGACACCACCTCCATTCCGAGCTCCAACAAAAGGGTTTCGTATGGGGAACGTCTACTACATGAGGTCATTGCTTCCTTTGTCTAGGTAAATTGGATTAGTTAAAGCCCTATATTTATACTAATCATGTGATCACTATTAAATGGCTATATTAGAAACGGTCACAATTCATAACATAAAACCATAAAAGATGAAATTTTATATAAACATTTTTCATAAAGATAAATTTAAATATGTCAAGATGGATTTCTATTAATGAAATTTTGGGTCATTACATGGGGACTTAGAACACTCTCATTATTTACCATTCTAGACACCTCACATATCTTTTTTAAATGAATAATTAATTATGGCTTCCTTAAATTGTTATTAAATCACTTCTTATGCCAAAAAATCTATCCTTATTATTTTTATTCATCACTTCTTTTTTTATAATTAATAATTTATGGGTTATATGAACAGAAATATCACAGACTAAATATTAGTCCTTAAGAATAAAGAGTGTAAATAACTTTTTAGAGTATTATTAATGAGGTTATTAGAATAAATTTTGTTAGATTTCGTGATGTAATTGAGAGACTTCCCTACTAAGTATTTACACAGTTCAAGATCCATTAACATTATATACTTTCAAATATTAATTTTTTTGAATAAAATTTTTCTTCGAATATTGACTTGAAAGCATTTCTTGTGAGGTCCTTATGCAAATTTTATTTTATAACAAACTCCCACAGTTTATGTCTTATCCCATACGACAATAGTGTAGAAAATTTTACATGTGAAGTCTCAGGTGCCAATAGAAAACCAATAATGTGTTCAATTTTATACAACTACTCTAATTGTTTTTGATACCCCTAATCACCATGGAATGTTCATGGATTTTTTAAATGAATTAATAATTACAATCCACTATTTGAGCTTTTCCTTGTTTTCCATTACATCCAAAATTCTTCAGGGTATAAGAAACTAAATCAATAAGATTTGGATTGATGGGATGTTTTTTATATGAAATATTATCCATGGAATCATAACACATGTTCACCAACGATATTTTCGTTGACCTTTTATAATAAAACACATGGTACAAAAATTAATCCAAATATATCTCACTCCACAAATAGCATAAATAAATAAAATTAAATCAGCATAATTAATGTCAAAAAATATAGAAACAATAGCGAAGGAATTTCTATGTCCTAAGGAATCAAAATACTCAAAATAATAATATTTTACAAATAAGCACTGTTTGTA
This sequence comes from Viscum album, assembly GCA_963277665.1. NCBI lineage: Eukaryota > Viridiplantae > Streptophyta > Magnoliopsida > Santalales > Viscaceae > Viscum > Viscum album. The sequence continues at coordinate 2,098,756,741 of OY728140.1, read as the reverse complement.
TAACTAGATAAATAAAGTGAGAACATATCCATTTGTATCACATAAATCGTTAAAATTTGAGTGTATGGTTACATGGAATGGTATTTCTCTTATACATTATAATCATGTATCCCTAGAAGAGAAACAATGTTTTCATTTCAAATTTTAATTCCCACAAACAGCCCTTATATCTAATTTAAAAACAATAATAGGAACGTTCAAAATCAAAATAACTAAAACAATTGAAAATAAATAATTAATTCAATAGTTATATTATAATTACCATTTATTAGTCATGGTTTTTAATGATAATGAGTTTTCTAAACAGACTCACTCAACTAACTCTTTAGTTGATAATATAATACATCATATCTACCTTTAATTCTGAAATAATAAGAGGTACTTTATACCATTTTTTAATGAATGATCCCATATTATTCATACACATAAAACAGGATATCTGACCATAAGGAACAAAGAATATTCTCAATAATCAAGGCATTGTGAAAAGGCCTAATTTATTAACTATGGACTTTTGAAAAGACTTCATCCACTAAATTGATAAACCAATCATGAATCTCTAAAAAGTATATGACATAAATAATCCATATTTTGGAAATTCACAAAAATGAATTAATAGTTTCAAATAATAATAAAATTCAAATATAGAATTAAATGAAATATATCATGAAAAATTATATAATGAAATTAACAATAAAACATGATTCAAGTGCTACTCCATATTTAATTATTAAGAATATATTAGTACAATATGAGAAGACAAATATGGTCAATACATAATATATCCCAATGATAACAAGGTATTAAAATACCATATGATCCATATCTGTATGACATGACATAAATATAAAACATCATCCTTATTAGGACACCAATTGTAATGGCTCGGACCTGTCTGGTCTATTTATTTGTGAAAATATGGTGACTGAGGTGTTCCGGAAGGTCAAGGTGACTTATCCCAAGTAATTCATTTCCAAATTTACAATTCTATGAACAGTTCCATCTGTGAACAGTTCTATCAATAACCTATAATGGTAGGTGAACAGAGTTCTATCGATGAGGTTCATTGAATAGTGTTCCATCGATGAGGTTTAATGAACAGTGTTCTATTAGTGAGGATTTAGTGAACAATGTTCTATCACTGAGGATTTAGTGAATAGTATTCTATCTATGAGGATTTAGGGAACAATGTTCTATAAGTGAGGATTTAGTGAAAGGTGTTCTATCAGTGAGGATTTACTGAACACTGTTCTATCATTGAGGATTTAGTGAACAATGTTCTATCAGGGAGGATTTAGTGAATAGTTTTTTATCAGTGAGGATTTACTGAATAGTGTTCTATCAGTGAGGATTTAGTGAATAGTGTTCTATCAGTGAGTATTGAGTGAACAATGTTCTATTAGTGAGGAATCAATGAACACTATTCTATCAGTGAGGTTCAGTGAACAATGTTCTATCAGTGAGGTTCAGTGAATAGTTTTCTATCAGTGAGATTCATTTAACAGTGTTCTATCAGTGTGGTTCAGTGAATAGTGTTCTATCAGTGAGGTTTAGTGAACAGTGTTCTATCAGTGAGGTTTTGTGAATAGTTCTATTAGTGAGGTTCCATGAACAGTGTTTCCAGAACGGTGGGGTTTATCGGTATCCTCTAACAGTAGGTGTACATTAACTGTTGGTGTACAATAACGGTAGGCCTAATGTTTTTTCAAAATAGAGAGGTCTATCGGTAACCTCTAACGATAGGTGTATAGTAACGATAGGTGTATAGTAATAGTAGGTGTATAGTGTTTCTAGCTTCCTATAGTTTCACCCCTTTAACATTTCCTTTGATATAAAATACATTTAAAGCCTTATTTTAAGGACTCTTATGGCTGATTCAAAGACCATAAATTCTATATTAATTATTCATATGGCTCGGGATGTTTTTACTTGGTCAAACTGTGTGGGTTAATGCGGTCGGCTTTTAATGGGGAAATAAGCATATCTTAAAACATCACCTCATTAAATCATCAAAAGGGACAATATATCATCCTACCTTGTTCTTCCTCTTTGTTCTTAGTTATGAGAAGGTAGAACCTTTCAATCCTTCCCATAAGAGTTTCACAATCAAACTATAGTCCTTGGATTGGTTCCGCTCTATTTTGATGCAACCGAGCAGTGTCAGTCAATCTTCGATATAAGGTATGTTTTATCATCGTTTCTTTGGGGATCATCTCTTCATTTTTCTCCATTACATATTATAGCATGTAATATCCAAGCTTCTAATGGGGTTTTTCTTGGGGTTTAGTTGGTGTTGTCGTACTATGGAATCCCTGGGTGGATGCAGTTGTTGTGAGAGGAAGATCGTGATCCATTGTGTGGATAAAGAACATGAGGAACTGTTTGAGGTAGGGGATTCATTGCTTCTCTTTCTTTTACCTAAAACTGTATTTTTAGAATGTTTAATCCCACTAGATGACAATGTAATTGACATAATAAATATTTTAACAGGAAAAATAAATTGATATTGATCGTATGTTATTGCCTATTTTTTGTTAGATAGTATGATATTTATCCTTTATTTGCATGGCTGTTTGTTCTCGATGGAAATTGTTAAATAAAGTAAACTGGGATTAATTGATAATTGTTGGATAAAGATAAAGAGTCATGAAAACGAATCTGGTTGTTGTTCTAATTTGATTTTAATAAAAATAGTGCAGTAAGCATGTTCATTTATTTTTGATACCATACTGGTTATGTTTCCTGAATTTGGAACCAACAAATAATAAATCGGTTAACCAAAGATGGATTAAAGAACTAGTTTTTGTTAAAGGATAATTTCTTGTAGGGTTCTGAGTTACCCTCTCGATTGTTTAAGGGATAAGATCCCAATTGTGAATATTTTTGTTTTACTGCTGCTTGTGTTTTAATGTGATCATGGGTGGATGTGGTAATATGTGAAGACATGGAGGCCCTTTTGGTTCTGGCAGCAGATGACACCTAGAGTGGTGAGATGCATCGGTTTATGCATGTGGCTATTGGGGAGGACATCAGGGATGATGGAATGGGATGGATGTGATTGTTGGATGCTTGGTAATTTTGAATGGTTGTTTATCTGCTTTACTTTTCCCCACTGCTCAGGGCAGCTGGTCTTACTTACCCTTCTTCTGAAAGAGGTGTAGACAGGTGGGTTATGCCATGTGCTTTTCGTGTTTAGGTTCACACTGAAGGATGGGTATATGCTCTTTCTATAAGAGGAAAAGACTCGACGGGTAGTACATCTACTCACCGTGTTGATCCCCCTTGTGTTTAGTAGCCTATAATGTTTTTCTAGAATGGCTGGGAATGTGGGAAAGTATTTCTATAATGAATAATTTAATAAATGGTGATAAACCATGGGTATGGAGATTTTGGGACATAATTATGAGGTTTTAAATTTTGAAGGAATAGTTGAATTTGGGTGTGTGTCTAATGAAATTTAATTTGGGATTGTTCATGTATAATTAATGTTTAAATAATTAATTAATGTACAATGGAACTGATAAAAAGGGAATTAATTAATTTAATAAAGATATTTAAATGGTTGTGTGCTTATAGGATACCTAGCCTTAAAAGTAGCAGGTCGGAGTCTCATACACGTTAGCTTTAGTTGCTTCCAAGACTAGGTAATGCCCATATCATGGTTGTGAGATATAATATATCCTTTAACTTTTGTGTTTTTATACGCTACTCCACCCTGTTAGTAAGGGAAACCGACACCCCGGGGATTCTGAGCCCTGGGGGGGTGTTTTCCCCAACATTCATGTGGGAGGATGGATGGCTAACTACCCCCCCTTGGTCCTGATCTATTCTCTTGGTAGTTGCTTCTACTCAAAGGAACATTGGTTAGTTTTCCCCATATATGTCTGTAGAGGGATGTAATGGCTTGTGGTTATTCACACACATATATTCTAGATATAGTTTCCTATGGAATATTATAGGTGTAATCTGTATAGGCTGTGATAGATTGAGGATCCCAACTCGGTGTATCGGATGTAATGGCTTGTGGTATAATACCCAAACTTTGATACACGTTATGCGAGCAGCGATGGCTCCTGGAAAATACCTGGTTACTTTGGTGTGTGGACGTGGTGTTTTTTTTCACGAGGTGCATATTGTGGTGCTTCACCCAGGTGTCTGCAGGCAAGCCTTTCTGAAGAGAGATGCTCAGGACGTGTGATGTTGGGGAAAATTGGTAAACCAGTGGGGAAGTAGTAGTGGGGTACCCTTGATATTCTTTATTATATGATATATTCTTTTATATGTTACTTGGTGAGAGTAGACATGGTGTGGTTGGGAACTTAGTATACCTCTTAGGTGACGAGTTAGTTTCACTTGTTGTTCACTGTGCTTTATCATGCTTTCTTTACATTTAAACAGGAGGCTTCGGGGAGGATCCTACAGAGTATACTGTTATACTCACCCTATGTATATATAAACAGTTTTCAGGTCAGTTGGAGCGGGTTAGAGATCAGGCTGGTGTTTACTAGCTTGTGGATGTAGGAGCTGTTTGGGCTTGTGGTTGCGCTATTTTTACATTATTTTGGGTACATGCATTTTTTCCCCTTTCAGTTGTATTACTTATTCATGACATTTCATATGTGTAATTGGGTATTATTTTATATTTTAGTCTTAGTTGGAGTTGATTGGTGTCTATCTTATCTCTCTCTTCTCCATGTGTTCTCTTAGAGGGAAATGCCTCCCATTTTGTGTGTTACTATACCCTCGGTGCTAGTCGCCAACCTGGGGCCTACTGGAGGCAGGACTCGGGGGGTCATTATCTCCCTTCTCACATTACCGACCCATTAAGGGTACACTTTGTTGGGAGGGGGTCATGATAGAGTGGTATCGAACGTCTGTTTGAGGGATAGGATGGAGTTTTGAGTTAGGCACATGTGAGGTTGCATGGGTTAGTTGGGAAACGATGTCATTCATGTTTAGAATGTGAGGTAAAAACTGGAGACCGGTTGAGATATAAGTGTTTAAGTGTAGAGACCTGAAGCTTGGCGTACATAGATATCACATTACTTTTGCGGAATACTTAGTACATAACAAAAACACACACACAAGGACCGTAATAGTTTAGTGTCTTTGGAAACTCAGAACGTAATCTTCTAATCATGGTGAAAGATCTTCAACATCTCCCATAAATATCTTCCCTTTTTTTCTTACCTAAAACTTTTTATTATATCCTGGGGAAATGAAAACAAAAAAGGGTGAGCTCAAATGCTCAGTAAGGGTAAACAAAAGAAATATCAATCACATCATATTCATAATGACATATCTTTTGGAAATCTTAACCTGCAAAAGAGATCATAATTTCATAACATGGGATAAATCATAGTAGTGAAATGTAATCCCAATAATCATAAAATATAACATGAAAATTTGTGGCATGCACATATAATCATAGAGAATCATTTCTTATTAGTCAAGACTCATTTCCAGGGCTATCTTAGTGGACAAAGTCCATTTCTGAACCGATTTCACTCCTTATTTCAGTCCTGTTTCACTGAACCGGTATAACCTACCGTTCCAGCCATGTCTATCTCATGAGATATAAAATCTTTACCCAATGCATTAGAGAGAGATATATGTCCCACCCATCTCATAATGATACCATTCTTATGTGTGCCACAAAATCATAAACCATACATCATAGAATAACCCATGTAATAAAAATGGGAATCTTAAACATCATGACTTCATAAAACAATTCATATAAGATAAAGGAATTCATAAAAATAATTCCATCACAACATAGTAAAATCAATGTAATAATAGGGATATAAACAGAACCCTTTATTATCTTAGATGGAAAATAATTTTGACAAAACACTTGAAATACATTCTTGAGGAAAATATCCTTTCTTCTTCAAAAACACTTTTCCTTTCATAACATGTCATACAATTCTAAACAAAAAGAAGTTGGTTAAAAATAAACTTGAGGACTTGTAAAGTAAGCTTCTTGGAAATAATATTTTAAAAATCCATTCATGCCGTAGAAGTTAAAAAAACATTCTTCTCGTACTTTTGTCGAAAAATTCAAAAGGTACCTCGTAGGAAAAATGACAAAAGATTCCTTTCATATCTTTTACTAAAAACTCACCGAAGGGTAAAATGAGATATAAAAAAATTATAGGTGGATGAAAACAATATTACATATTGAGGAAACATGGATGTTGATTATAAAATACACCCTAGTAAATACCAAAGTATAAACAATCTCAGATAAAAATGAGATTGTGATATTTTCCTTACCTTAGGTCCAATTTGCTTCGAAAGTGTCTGAACCTCCTCTTCTTTGAAGCGCCTCGTTGAGTCCTCCTCTTATGGTACTAAAATTGGTCTTTGAGGAAGACCAGAACCACTAGGATGTTTCTCGGGAAGTGGAGAAGAGAATTTGGCAGATTTTGGCCGAGCTTGAAGGCTCAAAGTGGTGTGAGGAAGAGAGGGAGGAGGTTCTCTTTTATAAGGGAGGAGAGGGGAACCTTTGGAATAACAAATAATATTATTTTATTATAAAGTCATATTCGGTTTTAAATAGCTCAAAATTGATTTATTTCGAAGCTAAGGTGGGGATGGGTCGAAATCCTCTCATCCAATATAATTTAGACAAGTTTAGGTTCCTATTTTAACCTTATCATTTAGATTTAACGTTATGTTAGATAATTTTACTTTTACCGTGTCTTTTTGTGTTTTTACACTATAAGGTTAATAAACATACTATAACGAGCCAAACAAACACCAAGTTGTTTATTATTAATATATATAACCTAATCTAAGTCATTTGTCCGAACCTTTGATTTTTTGGAATATAATAACAATTTATAATATAATATTTGTTTTAAAAACTATTTTTTGTCAATTTTGACACTATTTGGTAAATGATTTTTGTAAAAATCATAACAGAATGATTAGTTCGAAAAAAGTTAATAAAATCAATAATAACATGTCATATTAACCTATAAAATTAGTGTAATTCATAAAAATTCTTAAATTACATTTATTTGGGTATTTATAACATCAATTATGTCAATATTTCATTAATAAGAGAATTATTGCATCATCGTTGTGTCATAAATAAATTATATTATTTAATGTCTAAAAATTACAAATAAAATTCTATTATGTAGGAAATATTTTTAGTTTTCTAATTAATATTTATAGTCGAATTTATCTTATGTATAACCCGATATTAAATATTCTTTACTTATTAAACTTTGATTTTAACTATTTTAACCCTTCTTTATATAAATTAATAATAAATGTCCAAATCTTATCCAAGTGGGCTTAAATGGTCATATTTTATTCTTAAGGTTTTTTTGGTCGAATTACACTTATCCAATAGAATTAGTACATGTGTTAGGGTAATAATAATATCATTTTTACCCATAATTATCTTATTTACTTTTAACCGTGGTAAAAAAAGTAAAAAGTTACTATTCACCAAAAATTATTTTCATCTCATTGAACAACATTTTAGTCCTTGATATTAACCGTGGCTCTCGGATTTTCTAAATTCCACTCACAGAAGTGGTAAAATTATGTTTTATGAAAAATTCGGTTTTTTAACTACCACTTAGTGGTTTCACTATTCATCAAAAAATGAATGTTTCCAGAAAAATACAAAACATTAGGCCTAAGCTATATTTGATATTATGAATTCAAAAATGATGTCTATTTTACCAAATTCAAATCATAACATTTACATTAATTATTTTAAAAATTAATTCCCGTCGTCAAAACAAATAGCGTGTTTTTAAGAGATAATAACTATCAAAAGATTGACACTTGTTTATGTCTGGTCTAAATGTGAAATTACATCCAATGACCAACATTGTATTAAATTGTAAAAATATATTCTAAATATACTTTAAAACCACTCAAATTAATAATTTATCACTATTAATTATTTTGATTAAAAAAGTTGTTTTTAATTAAAATTTAGTAATTTTCACTATTCATCAGAATATGAATGTTATCTGAAAAGTACCAAAATTTCACCCTAAGCTAATTTCGATATTCTGAATCCAAAAATGAAGTCCATTTTGAGTGATAAAATTTCTAAAATTTTAAAAGGTGGTTATTACTATTCATAATGGCTAGTTTTAATAATATTTTAATAGCATATCGTTGTTTAGTGAAACTCGGTATTGCGTACTACAAACGCTATCGAGGAAGGTCACGATTGCGTGTAATGCAAGGAAAGTCAAAGATCCATGTTGTGCAAGCTCCTTTTGGTGTAGCATACAACACAAGACATTAATGAAATTAAAAAGAACATTTTTTATAAAATCTCGGGGTGTTACATTAGGCCCCCCTATGATCTGATGTGCGGACCTTTATGTTTACAATGGATACTAAACAAGGTGATACTAGTTGTAGGGTAAATACCTAGGAAAATATCATGCATCATTCTTCTAGTTCTAGTGCTTGAATGGGTAGACCTTAGGATAGGTTAACATAAAATGAATAAAACAAAACAACTAATTAATTAATGTTGAGTCTTCCGTATTCCAGGTTTAGGAACTCTAACATTGTTATTTTACAGGTATATATCCAGGTCGACATCCTCATCAAGTTTGCATAGAAAATGACCAACAGGTTGTTCAAAGAGATCGTCATAGGGAAGAGGTTGACAAAGATGACACTTGGAGGAAGACACTCCGAGAGTTTCAGCACCAGAGTCTGCAGAAGTATGAGGGCCTTTTTTTAGATGCAGCCATGAAAGACTGGTTAGAGGAGGACGAAATCAGATTTAGTTTGATTCATGTTCATAAGGACCACTAGTCATCCATGTACATGATGATGCTGCGTGGAGCATTGTGGCAGTGGTGGTTCTTATTCCTCAGGGATCATGAGGAGTCAGCGATCTCATGGGAGGAGTTATGAGACTGGTTTAGAGTCGAGTTTCTTTCTTCGACTGTGAAGGTGTCTATTTGCTAGGAGCTTCATACCCTTAGACAGGGGACCTCCAGTGTTTGGGAGTTTGGGATCCATTTCAGGAACCTTTTACGATATTCTTCGTACCTATTTCCAAATGAGGAGTCCATGATGAGACATTTTGAGGAGGCTTTGCGTCTAGATATCCAGCACCATGTCACCCCATTTAGGCTGAAAACATATCTTGAGGTGCTAGAGAGGGAAGAAGTTGTCGAAAGGTCATTGGCCAAGAACAGATCATCATGAGAGGGGAATCGGCATGATTCTTCATGAAGCAGCGTTGTGGTCCGGGGTTTCTGTTTTCAGGGAAGAAGTGTTTTCATTCAGCTGAGGGTAGGTCCCATCCCTCCACATCTTGTTTCTCCATAGGCATGAACTCTCAAGACTATGCCAATGAATCAGGCGCTTATTTTTCTTATGGTTGTCAAGGCCACCAGCCGCGGGAGTACCCTAACTTTCAGAGCGGTCATCATGCACCAGGCGCTATGCTCCAGGTTCCTCCATTGAGGAAATTATAGCTGAGGTAGTAGCAGCCTATTTCACCAACATTAGATTAGCAGAGAGTAGATGGGGTAGGCAGAGGAAATCCACATGACACTCCCTATCCTCATAGAGCAGAGCATGACCGTAGTGGTGGTTGTCATTAGGGTCAGAGAGGTCGTGGAAGAGGTCATGGTCAGCTTCATTCTCTGGTGTTTCCAGCTCCAGGCGAGCCAGAGGTCGTTCGAGGTACCCATAGTTTGTTTTCTAACTTGGTGTATGCCTTGTTTGATTCAAGAGTGACACACTTCTTCATATGACGTATCCTTTTCCTTGCATTGGGACTTTAGGTAGAGAGGCTTCCAGTGCACTTGGCATTGACTATGCCAGTTGGAGGTCGATCTGACTTGTTTGAAGTATGTAGAGACTATGAGCTAGTGTTGGGGAAACACCGCTCTTGGGGAGATTTCCTATGTCTATGAATACAACCATATGATTTCATCCTCAGTATGGATTGGTTGTATTTGGTGCAGGCTTTCATGGATTGCTTCAGGAAGAAGGTCGTCTTCATTGGTGCGGATGGAGAGCAAGTGGTGTTTTTTGGTGAGAGAGACCTTCAGATGGGTCATTGGCATGTTCCATCCTTATCATCCATGATGGATAATATGATGCTGAGTTCTTCAAGGGTTCAGTAGTTGGAATTTCCTAGGGTCATAGAGGAGTTCCCTGATGTCTTTCCAGAAGAGGTTGTAGCATTACCCCCTCGACAAGAGATCGAGTTTGGGATCGAGCTACATCCAGGAGCATATCCTATATCCATGTCTCTATATATGATGGCCCCTTCATAGTTACGAGAGCGATGTATATAGCTTGATAGTCTTTTACAGTGAGGTTTTGTTCGGCCAAGTGTGTCACTCTGGGTTGCACCAGTTTTGTTCGTGAAGAAGGCCGACGGTAGTTTGTGGCTGTGTGTTGATTATCATCACTTAAACAAAGTGACAATAGAGAATCACTATCCTCTTCCGTGAATTGACGATTTATTTGATCAACTGAAAGGTGCATGTTGGTTCTCAATGATCGAATTGCGGTCAAAATATCATCAGATGCATGTGAAGGATGAAGATATCCCAAAGACTGCTTTCCATTGTCGTCACTGTCATTATGAGTTTGTTGTAATGCCATTTGGCGTGATGAATGCTCCATCTTTATTCATGGGATTGATGAATGCTTCATTCCGTGAGTTCCTGAACAAGTTCCTGGTAGTTTTCATCGACGACATCCTTGTGTACTCCGCGTCTGAAGAGGATCATGCAGAGCATCTACAAGCCATTTTGGGAGTTCTTCGTCAACATTAGCTCTTTGAGAAGATGTCTAAGTGTATGTTCTGGGCTCGATAAGTCCTTTTCTTGGGGCATGTTGTGTCCCAATAGGGAGTAGTTACGGATCCATAGATGATAGAAGCAGTTGTGTCTTGGGAATCCCCCAAGAGAGTTTCAGAGGTGCGAAGTTTCCCTGGTCTCGTAGGCTACTACAGAAGGTTCGTAGGCAATTTCTCACAAGTTGTGACTCCTCTGACAGCATTGACCATGAAGGATCATTCATTCATATGGATTGATCAGTGTCAAGCAGCTTTCGAGTATCTAAAGAAGAAGTTTGTAAGTGCTCCAGTTCTTTGTCTTCTAGTTGAGGGAGTTCAGTTTGATGTTTTCTATGATGCTTCACATTTGGGGTTAGGCTATGTTCTAATGCAGCATAGGTCAGTAGTTTTTTTATGGGTCTCAGAAGTTGCATCCCCATGAATGCAACTATTCCACCCAAGATCTTGAGTTGGAAGCCATGGTGTTTTCCCTAAAGTTTAGCAGAAATTACCCCATTGGTGAGCACATTGTGGTTTTCCCCAATCATAAGAGTTTGAGGTAATTTTTCTCCCAGCATGGCATGAACATACAAAAACATTGGGGGATGGATTTCTTGTAGTAATATGACATTGAAATATAATATACCCCTAGAAAAGGGAATTTTGTAGCTAATGCGCTCAGCTGAAATTCCCATAGTGATGTTGTGCGTGAATCCGGTGATTCCTGGAGAGTAATTGAAGAACTGTCAGAATTGAATCTTGATATGGAAGAAGTTGGGGTAGAGGTTTTCTTCTTTATATGGTGGTACATTCATACCTTATGCATAAGGTGGAAGAGTCCCAGTTGGGATATCTAGAGGTGGAGGTTTTGAGAGACCTTGTTGTTTGTAGTGAGGCCCCTAATTGTTGGTCAAAGGATGAACAACACCAAGCTTTGTATCATCTAAGTCTTTTTGTTCCATTGAAGATGCATGAGAAGGTTCTTAGAGAATTCCATAGTACGCATTTAGCGTTGCATCCTGGCATGACAAAGATGTACCGAGCCTTAAGGAGCCAGTTTCGGTGGCCTGGGCTGAAGCGTGCAGTTGCAAAGTTTGTGTCACGATGTTTAGCCTGAAAGAGGGTGAAGGCCGAACACTGTGTTCCTGTTGGTCTTCTCCAACCATTAGATATTCCTCAGTGGATGTGGGAGGACATCTCAATGGACATTGTTACTGGTTTACCTCGATCTCTGAGAGGACATAATGCTATTTGGGTGGTAGTGGATCATTTAACAAAATCGGCCCACATTATAATAACCAATGAGTCAAGCTTAGTGGAAGTTTTTTCGAGGCAGTATCTAGAAGAGGTGTTGAGACTTCATGGAGTCCCTATGAAGATCATTTCTGATCGAGATCCTCGTTTTACCTCTATGGTGTGGAAAGGTCTCCAACATGCTTTTGGTTCTCAACTATGCCTTAACACTGCTTTTCATCCTCAAATAGATGGTAAGATAGAGTGAACCATCCAGACTCTTAAAGACATGTCACGCTCTTGTGTTCTTTATTTTGGAGGCTCATGGGTAAGGCACATACCCTTGGTGGAGTTCTCTTACAACAATAGTTTTCACTCCACCATCAGTATGGTACCTTTTAATGCCTCGTATGGTTGACCATGCCATTATCTATTGTGCTGGACTGGGGTCATAGAGTTAACAATTCTCGGACTAGAACTAGTGCAGAATACAACAATGATGGTTCGGGTGATTCGTGAGAGGTGGAAGACAACACAAGATCGTCAGAAATCAGATGATGATAAAAGAAGTAGGCCCTTAGAGTTTAATTTTGGGGATCATGTGTTTCTAAAGGTGACTTTACATCATGGGCAGTGAAGTTTTGGTCGTGAAAGTAATCTTTATCCCCGTTTTTGGGGCCTTTTGAGGTGTCAGCTTGTGTTAGAGTTGTGGCGTATCGATTAGCAATTCCCCCACAGATGAGTCAGATACATGATGTTTTCCATGTATCACAGATCCATAATTATCTTCATGATGAATTGCACATCATCGATTAGGGAGAGATCGATGTTGATGATGATGAAAACATTGAGGAGTGTCCTATGGAGATCCAAGACCACAATTAGAAGGTGTTGTGTGGGCGTTCTATCCCATTAGTTTTTGTCTTATGGAGACACGGTGGAATGGAGGATAGTACCTAAGAAAGTGACTCACAAATACGTGCTCAGTGATTAGAGTTGTTGGATGTTTAACTCTTTTAATGTAACAATTTTCCCTTTGTGGTTAGACATTACATGTTTTATTTATGAATTTCATTTGTTGATTTTGTGGCTTTCTCTATTTTGAGAGGTATCTCGATGGATGGTTGTTCAGACCCCGTTTCTATTTTTTCTCTTTAGGTTGGTTTTGAATTTTTGAGGACAAGAATGTTTTGAGCAGTATATGATGTAATGGCTCAGACCTCTCTAGTACATTACTTTGTGAAAATATGGTGTTTGAGGTGTTATGAGAGGTCAAGGTGACTTATCCCCAGTAATAGTTTTCCAAATTTCGAATTCTGTGAACAGTTCCATCCCTGAACAGTTCTACAAGTAACTTATAGAGGTAGGTGAACAGTGTTCTATAGATGAGGTTTAGTGAAAAGTGTTCTATCAGTGAGGATTTAGTGAGCAGTGTTCTATCAGTGAGGATTTAGTGAACATTGTTCAATCAGTGAGGATTTAGTGAACAGTGTTCTATCAGTGAGGATGTAGTGAACATTGTTCTATTAGTGAGGATTTAGTGAACAATGTTCTATCATTGAGGATTTAGTGAATAGTGTTTAGTCACTGAGGATTTAGTTAAGAGTGTTCTAACATTGAGGTTTTAGTGAACAATGTTCTATCATTGAGGATTTAGTGAACAATGTTCTTTCAGTGAGGATTCAGTGAAAAGTGTTCACTCAGTGAGGTTCAGTGAACAATGTTCTATTAGTGCGGTTCAGTGAATAGTGCTCTATCAGTGAGGTTCAGTGAATAGTGTTCTATTAGTGGGGGTTCAATGAAAAGTGTTTTATCATTGGGGTTTCTTGAATAGTTCTATCAGTGAGGTTCCCTAAACAGTGCTTCTAGAATGGTGAGTTCTATCGGTCACCTCTAACAGTAGGTGTACAGTAATGGTTGGTGTACAGTATCGGCAGGTCTACAGTGTTTCCAGAACAGTATGGTCTATTGGTAACCTCTATCAGTAACCTCTAACTGTAGGTGTATAGTAACAGTAGGTGTACAGTAATGGTAGGTGTACAATGTTTCTATCTTCCTATAGTTTCACCCCTTTGACATTTCCTTTGACATGAAATACATTTAAAGCCTTGTTTTAAGGAATCTAAAGGCCAATTAAAAGACCATAAATCCTATATTAATTATTCCTATGGCTCGGGATATTTTTACTTGATCAAAACATGTGGGTTAATTTCCTTATGTTTTATCATCGTTCCTTTGGGGATCATCTCCTCCTATTTCTCCTTTCCATATTATAGCACGTAATCTCCAAGATTCTAGTGGGGGTTTTCTTGGGGTTTGGTTAGTACTTTTGTACTGTGGAATCCTCGTGTTGATGCAGTTGTCACGAGAGGAGGATCTTGACTCGTTGTGTGGATAAAGAACGTGAGGAACTATTTGAGGTAGGGGATTTATTGTTTCTATTTCTTTTACATCCAACTCTATTGTCAGGATGTTTAATCCCACTATATGAAAATGGAATAGACATAATAAATATTTTAACTGGTAAATACCTTGATATCGATCGTATGTTATTTCCTCTTGTTTTGCAAGATAGTATGATATCTATTCTGGCTTTTCCTAGCTAGTTTTTCTTGATGTAAATCGGTAAAGAACGTAAACCAGAATTAATTGATAATTGTTGGATAAAGATAAAGAGGCATGAAAACGAATCTATTTCTTGTTGTAATTTGATGTTAATCAAATTGGTGCAGTAATCTTGTTTATTTATTTGTGATAACTTACTAGTTAGGTTTCTTGAATTTGGAACCAACTAATAATAAATAGGTTAAGCGAATATGGATTGAAGAACTAGTGGCTGTTAAAATATTATTTCTTATAGGGTTCTGAGTTACCCTCTTGTTTGTTTAAGGGACAAGAGCCCAATTGTGAATATGTTTGTTTTACTACTTCTTGTGTTTTAATATGATCCTGGATGGTTGTCGTAATATGTGGAGGCATGGAGGTCCTTTTGGTTGTGGCAGTAGATGACGCCTAGAGTGGCGAGATGCATCGGTTTATGCATGTGTGTGTTGGGGAGGACACCAGGGATGCTAGAATGGGATTGATGTGATTGTTGGATTCTTGGTAATTTTGATTATTTGTTTATCTACTTTACTTTTCCCCACTGCTCAAGTCACCTGGTCTTACTTACCCTTCTTCTGAAAGAGGCGAAGACACGTGGGGTATGCCACGTGCTTTCTGTGTTTATCTTCTCAAGGAAGGATGGGTATATGCTCTTTCTATAAGCAACAATAACTCAACGGGTAGTACATCTACTCTCCATATTGATCCACCTTGTTTTTAGTAGCATATAATGTTTTTAAATAATTCTTGGGAATGTGGGAATGTATTTCTATAATGAATAGTTGAATAAATGGTGTTAAACCATGGGGATGGAGATGCTGGAACATAATGATGAGGTTGTTAATTTTGAAGGAATAGTTGTATTTGGGTGTGATTCTAATGAAATTGAATGTGGGATAGTTCATGGTTAATTAATGTTTAAATAATTAATTAATGTACAGTGTAATTGATAAAAAGGGAATGAAGTAATCTAATAAAGCTCTTTAAATGGTTGTGTGCTTATCGGAAACCTATACTTAGAAGTAGCATCACAGATTCTGAGAGACGTTAGCTGCAGTTGTGTGTAAGACTAGATAATTCCCATTGTTTGGTTGTGAGATATAATATATCCTATACCTTTTGTGATTCTATATGCTACTCCAACTAGTCAGTAAGGGAAATAGGCACCCTGGAGATTCTGTGCCCTAGAGGGTGTTTTCCCCAACATTCTGGTGGGAGTATGGATGGTTTAATACCCCCTTTGGCCGCTCTCTCCTCTCTTGGTAGTTTATAGTTATGGTAGGCACATTGGTTTGTTTTTCCCGTATATGTGTGTGGAGGGTTTTAATGTCTTGTGGTTATTCACACACATATATTCTGGATATAGTTTTATGTGGAATACTATTGGTGTAACGTCTATAGGTTGTGATGGCTTGAGGATCTCGACTCGGTGTATGGGTTGTAATGGATTGAGGTATAATACCCGACGTATGATACACATTATGAGAGCTGTGGTGGCTCCTGGAAAATTCCTTGTTACTTTGGTGTGTGGAAGTGGTGGTTTGGTTGCATGAGGTGCATATTGTGGTGCTTCTCCTAGGTGTCTACAGGCAAGCGTTTTTAGCGAGACATGGTCAGGACGTGTGATGTTGGGGTAAAGCGGTAAACCAGTGGGAATGTAGTAGCGAGGTACCGTTGATTTTATTTATTATATGATATTTTCTTGTATGTGTTACTTGGTGTGAGTAGCCATGGTGAGGTTGGAAGCTTAGTATACCTTTTAGGTGACGAGTTAGTTTCACTTGTTGTTCACTATACATTAGAATGCTTTCTTTAATCTTGCACGAGAGGCTTTAGGGAGTATCCTACAGAGTATACTATTAGAATCACCCTATGTATATATAAACTTTTTTTCAGGTCACTTGGAGCTGGTTGGTGATCAGGCAGCTGTTTACTAGCTTGTAGTTGTAGGAGTTATTCGGGCACATGGTTGCTTCTGTTTTTTACTTTCTTTTGGGTAATTTTAGTTTTTCCCCTTTCAGTTGTAGTACTACAGCATGACATTTCATAATTTCACTTGGGTTTTCATTTATATTGCAGTCTGAGTTGGAGGTGATTGGTTTTTATCTTGTCTCTCACTTCTTATTGTGTCCCCTTAAAGGGTAATGCCTAACATTTTGTGTGTTACTATACCCTCAATGGTAGTGGCCTACCCGATGCCTACTAGAGGTGGGACTCAGGGGTCATTATCTCCCTTCTCACATTGTCGGCCCAGGAGGGGTACACATTGTGGGGAGGGGGTCATAACACAAATAAATTTGATAATGTATTCCATCAAAATAAGATAATGTCCTCCAATTACATGTATTATAAAAAAAAGTAAATATTCATATAAGATTGTTTATTTTGGGTTTGAATTATTATATTAAGGGACACCACCATGTTTTTTTATAATTCCTTCTTATAATCTCAACTAAAAATATATTTTTTAAATATGAGTTATAAAATACCCTTTTACATTTACATATTGAGAAATTCATTTTCATTTTATTCTCTTTTAAAAACAATACATATTTTTAAATAAAAACAAAATCTTGAATTGAGTAATAAATAATCAATATGAAATATGCCAACAAATATAGAATGATAAATTAATAAATAATATTAATTTAATCAATAAATAATCCACAATATGGTATGAGAATTTTGATCATATTAGAAAATCTATGAACTTTATAACATAACCACTTATTATCCTATATTTTATTTTTATAGAGGCATACCATGATATTCACCCATTATAATTATTAGGTGGAAATCCTAAAGATAATTCATGAACTAAACTATGGGTATAGATGGAAAATAATTATTATAAAGTAGTTTATCTTTCATCCTTTTTTTACACATAGAGACCCAAGACCTACTAATAAACTAACTAATATTATAAATAAAATAACTAAATAGGTAGATTATCAAATATATTCACAATTCATATCTCGAACTCTATATAGTCAATAACCACATTATAAAAATTCTATTAGGAAATGATTTATAGAAGCAATACAAAACTATATCCATAAAATATAGGTGTATGTATAAAATATTTATTCATAATTAAATAAAAATAATAATCACATAAAAGCACATTTATAACACAATATATATTATAAAATGATGAAAATAATTTTCTAAAAAGATACACTTCTTAAAAACCCTTTAGTGAATCAAATGAACAAAAAAATTCTCATGCATAATTTTCTGAAATCCATAAATAAATGAAACATAGTTCATAAAAGGAATACCTTCAATACTATTCAAATCCGCACTATTAAAGTACCCCATGCTGGATTGACCACATAGAGGGGGAGTGAATCAGTTGTCTCTTTTTCTAAAATCTCTTATTCAAATTCAACCATTCAAAAAATTTAAGATTCTTGATCCACACGACATTTTCATTCAATATCACCATGTGTGAAATAGTAATATAAGAGAGACTAGAAAAAAAATATTTACGAGGTTTAAAATAATTTCAAACTCCTTAATATGTTGGTTAGTCACCCCTACCAGAATTATTTTCTATTTAACAAAATATTACACCTACAGAAACTACTAGTTTGATCACCAAAGAATCCCATTATGTTACAAAACATACAAAACTCATTATAAGATAAAATTATACTATTCAATCGGGATTGAACAAAGAATGATAATATTCTTTTCATTGGTTTATTATTCACCACTTTGAAATTGGACTTTCTTCTATGAATAAATGGATTAGAAGTTTTGTTTGTGTACCACATATAGACCTTAAAAAACATCAGTGAATGTATCATGTGGTCTTGAAAATCATTCTGAATTTGGTGAGATGTTTATTATATTTATATTCAATGAATAATTAGGTATATCACATTTTGAGACTCCTATATCTAAATTGTATTCTTCTAATCCTCAATATTGAATGTATCAGTCTCTTATATGTTCTTCCCATCATCAGAAAATTTCTAAATTTTCAGTTTACATCCTTTCATAGCTACACATCATATTTATATAGACAAAAAAATAATGAACATTACTCAAAAAATATCATAAACAATCTATCTATATTTCTATGATGGAAACCAAATGATCTTCTAAATCGTGATCTTCTCATTCAAATCAATTAATTGTAACCTGATTTATCTCTTATTTAAAAAAACTGAATTCTCACTAAAATAATCATTCTAATCCATTGAATATTCATTATTTATTCTATATTTCATGTTATATTTAAATATTAATGAACATTAAATTTTTTTAAATCATGCTTATATAAAATCATATAATATTTTCATTCCTTTATTTGATATGATATATCATAGAAATCATCTTCCCAGTATTCATCTATGTGATTTACTTTAGCTACAAATTAATAAAATGCATCACAATTGGATACATCCGAATCGGTTATATAATAATCAGATACATGGTTCACATCAGTTAAATAGAAAGACGATATGTCATGCACTTCATCTATGTGGTTCTATAAAAAAATTCTTTATTTCATATTATCTTACATTTTTTTCTATGTGGATCTACACTCAAATACATTGAAAATTTGGTTACATGTTATGTTTTGAAATATAATTGGAATATTCTATGTGGATCTTTAAAACATCATACATCACTCAAATAAATAAACAAATATTCCACTGAATTCTAGTGTTTTTATAACACCTCAAAACTTCTCAAAGATGTTTTAGACCATTCTAATACATGTACAATCATATTAATTTGACTCTATTAAATAATATCTCATTAATCATCACAATTTTCATTTCAACATTGTCTTTAACTTATACCCCTTGCTTGTTAAGGTTTTAGCCGCATGGTTTCATTACCGTTATACATGAAAGTAGCTCAATAACATCTTAGAATTATATAGTTTCATTATCAATAATTAAATCAAAAAATATCAAAATAATTCATTAAAATCCTCCAAGAATCATCATTAACTCTACTAAATAATACTATATTATTGAAAGGAAATTCAATACATATTTAGGCACAAAAACTATAACCAACTCAAAAATCACATGGAAAATTATAATAAATTATAATCACAAAAGAGTAACATGTATATATATAAATTAGACAAATAAAATGATATGACTCCTTAATAGACAAGAGTAATAAAACAACATAAATTATATAGAAATACAAACCTTAAATCTGCAAAAATTGATGAAATTTATTTATTTTAATTTATAGGTTTTTAATAATTTGATCCATCATTGACCCTAGACATCCAAATTACCTTTATTTAGTTCAAACCTGATATTGTTTTTGGACCCTATGTATAGTTTTTTAATATACAACGAATATAGAATTGATAGAAAAATAGTAGAAGAAGTAAAAAATATAAATAGAAGTTAACTTACTATTTATCATGGGAATCACTGGAGATGCACCCTAAAAACATAGTAGGGATGAGGGGGAATCATCCCTTAGATCTCTAATGAAATCATCAATGAAAAATAATAGGGGTTATTCCACTAAAGAATGAAAAAAATTGAATACATTATTTTAAATTCTATGAATGATTCACTATTCAGTTATATAATTAATAAAACATTGTATAGAAATTTGATTCAAAAATATAATAGGCAAAGATACCATGCTCGATTAGGGTAAATTTTACCCAAACCATGAAATATATATGTATCCAAAAAGACATTAAATTTTTACTCTAAAACTCATAGTAAATATTAAAAAAATATTAAATTATAAACCCAGTAGTGACTTCTTGATTTTCATAGCTCTAATACTATTTTTTGGTTTTTAAGGAAATTAATATTCTTAAATAAAATTTAAAAAAACAAAAAACATGTATATAATTATATAAAATGATATAAATATAAATGAATAAAAATAAATATGTATAATTCACTATCTGATATACTCTTTTAGTACAATTATTTTGACAGATATTACTCAACAATAGTCAATCTGGACACCTACCTATTTGGATATCCCCTAGAATATAATATCATAATAAAATTTGGTAAAACATTCTTCAACTCCAAATACTTAGTAGAATCAACAATTTTTTATTCATAGATACATAATTTAGTTTTCTTCATCTTGATTCTCTATGTGTTGAATCTAATACAACAGGGGAAAGAAACACTCCCTTATATAGAATTTTTATAATTAATATAAAACAAAGAATATTATTGATTGAACAAGAGTTTTTATATTGATTATTTATATTTATTATTAAGTATTATTTTCTAAAATATTTCATTTTTAGAATCTATCAGTTGTTTATATCCATTAAATACTTCATCTCGTAATGTTTTATTGTCCCCAAAATATGATAAATGTATACAGATAAATTAAATATGAATAACCAATTGTTTTATCATATTAATTTTTTAATAAAGATATTGATGTTTACCATGTCTCTCATTATAATGGTAGTGAAATATATATATTAAAATTCATGTCATTTTTTAGTAAATATTAAACAAATTATTCCAAAAACTATATGTTTTTTTCATTTCTGTGATTCTTTCTCTGATTTAGCTTCCATTGAATATGTAATTACTTGCTCTATTTTCTCTTAAATGATAAATATTGGGATAAATAAGATCATAGTGGTGGTTACTATATCAAAATGATATTTATATATTCAATGATAATAGTTGGGTATTCACTAGTTTTGGTAAGATTTTTTGTGGTTCCAAAAATTTTTAAACGATAAACATGAAAAATGAGAAAGTATATTCTCATACATAAATTTTTATAGTATTACCTTCCTCATATTTAAAATATTTATAAATATTTTTTAGGTTTCACATTCCTCATTTTTTTGTGGAAAGGGAATATAAATATTCTATACCATGTAAAGTAACATTCACAAGATAATTTTTCAATTTTTATCTCTCATTATAAATAATCATTAAATCGTCCTTTAGATATTTATCTATAATATTTTAAAATTTTAATTTAATATATAATTATCTAATTGTGATTATTAATATAATTTTTATGTTTCAAATATAACATTACATGGTCCATTATATTTAATCCATTCCAAACTAGAGATCTTTGTATGACCTTGGGCATACCTTTCCATGCACAAGAGGCTATGGACATGCAGTGTGTTTCTAAGGTTGTATTGTGGGTAGAATATATGATCATATTGAAGAACCTTTGTGATAAATGTTTTTAATAATGTTTTTCTTATTTGTTAAAAAGTAGCCTTTTGGTTGAGGAATGTTTTTATTATTCAAGAATCAGACCCAATCCATCGTAATGTGGTTTTTTTCTAGACACAGATTTCCAGACCTAGGTTTTCATCTTGAGATACATCAGAAATAAATGAATCCAGGAATATGATGTTGTTGATTAGAAACTTTATTATATTAATTTCCATATACATCACTGTGAAAATAATCAAATTGAAAAGAATCAAGGAATAAATTTGTTGTTTATTGGAAATGTGTCTCTTCCAAAATCCGAGAAATAATGGTGTTACTAGGTTATAAATAAAGAAGTTGTCGAGACATAAGTTTCAGGTTGAAGAAGTATTATTGTTTCTAAATATTTTTTATAGTATAATGTGATGTTAGGTGTAATAAAGATTTCATACATTCTATAACAAAATTAGACAATGAATTTCAGGTCAGGAATATCTCATAAATAATGAAAACTATCAAGATAAAAGACATTGAAGAAATATAGAAGAATTGTAAAGATTATATTGATTCCAAAGTTTATGAAAAATTCTCTATTGTATCCAAAAGTTAGAATGTATGATGCTAATAATGTTTCAATAGGATCAAATTTTCTTATGTGGATTCATCATTGAATACATTCCATGGTTATGGAAAATCATTGTAATGATATTTCCATAATAATGGGATTTCCATCATAATAGGATTTCCATTGTAATAAGAAAATTTATCATAATGGAAATTCCATCGTAATGGGATTTCCATCATAATGTGATTTCTATTATAAAGGGATTTCCATTTAAATGGGATTTCCGTATTAATTGGATTTAAAAATATTAGTAAATCTATTGAAATGGAAAAAACCATTATAATGAGAAAATCCATCATAATGGGAATTATATCATAATGAGCTGAAGAAAGAAATGGATTGTAATTAGCAGAGAAAGAAACACATTATAATGATCTGAAAATGTAATACTATTGTAATCTGATTAGTATGAAACATATCGTAATGAGCTGTGGAAAGAAATAAATTTCAACGATCTGAGAAGGAAACAAATAATAATGACCAGAGAGGGAATCAAATTGTAATAATCTATGAATGAAATAAATTTTAATGAGATGAGAAGGAAACATATCATAATGAGATGAAAAGGAAAAAATTGAAATGAGATTAGAAAGATATATATCGTAATGAACTATGAAATAAACAAATCATAATGATCTTAGGAAGATATAATGAGTTGAATATGTAAAACATTAAATTCAATTTTGTGTAAATTTTAGAGAAATATAATTATTGAATAAGCCAAACATGAAGTTTTAATAAGACATTTCTTTAGTGATTTATAACTTTTAGGAATCAGAGAATGTTTCCAAGTTTCCCACTTTTATTTTAAGAGTTTCCTATAAATACATTATCATATCACTCAATCATTTTCGAATTTCACATACATGAAAAATTTGGACTACTGGAGTGTTCGATGTAAATTTTTCTAACTGATTGATGAGTAATTTTATTGTGAATTATACTAGAGTTTTAGTTTTGTAGATTGAGAATGAATTCATCCTATTGAATCCATTGTATTCAAGGAATCATATCCAAATCCATCATATTGACTAAATCAGATCTAGATTCATCATATTGAGAGAATCCAGTCCAGACTAATCATATTGAGAAAATAGGATTTAGACTCCTTATATTTAGAAAATTAGATCCACCATCATTATATTAAGAAAATCGTATCCACCATCATCATGTTGGGAAAATTGGATCTAGCATCATTGGATTATGAAAATCATATCCATCAAAATAATACTGAGGATTTTCACTGAGAAATTGGGAATCTATTCCAAAAGAGTATTTACTTATTTATAGATAAATTTTTTTAGGAAAACATCATAATATGATGGGACTAAGTATAATTATTCGTATTGGGAAGTAGAAGGTGTCTAACAAGAGCTGGTACAATTTTTATTCACTTCTACATAAAAGTGGTGTTTGAGGACCAACTAGAGTGGATATAGAAATGATGTAGGGTCTAACAATGAAGTTAAAATATGTAAATATTTTTTTAATTAATTTAATTCCAAAATTTTTAAGCAAATATAAAAATATAGGTTATTAATTATTAATCCATCATAATGATATATAAAGAAAAAAATTAAAAATACTTTACCAGAGTTAATGAAATTTTTTACAACATTAATGGATTCAAATATGTCTTAAAAAATTCTACAATTTTGAAGAAATTTAGGATAAAGATTCTAGATAGGTTTGATTCTATAATTTCTTCTTTTGATGATATGGATGATTTATCTCTTGATGAATTTTATAACTTCTTTGTCTCTTATGAAATGAAGAAATCCCCAATGGTTAAAAAATTTTAAGATAATGTAGCTTTTGATGTTTTGAGAAATATGAAAATTCACGATGTTGAAGATGTTGATCCTTCTAACTCTGAACCTAAAAAGTATGGTGGGTTGATAGAACAAAATGGACCTTATGTCCATGAATGATTGTGGAGGAATAGGAAATATGTAGGTAAAATTCCTCTCAAATATTCTGAGGTTGGTGGAATAAATCATCTTGCAATCACTTCCGGAATTAGACTATTTACGATGGGGTAATATCGAAAAAAAGATTTCTTTGTAATGGGTTCTCTCAAAAAAAACTATTTTAATTGGGTCATAGAACCATCACAAAAAGTTTCCCTGAGATTATTTAAAATCTATTTTCCAACAGGCCATCACAAACTCTTTTTTTGATGGGGTACCCATCACAACAAGTCTCGTCACAAATATTTTCATGAGTGTTTTTAAAAGTATTTGTGATGGACCATCGCAAAATCCCCATCGCAAATATCATGAAATAATATTAAAAAATTGAATAAACTAATTTCAATAAAAAAATAACAAATATATTATAAAATAATAATAAATTATTATTGTAAATAACAAAAATAATACTAATATTAATAAAATGAATAATATAAATATAAAATTAATACTAAGTAAATAATAATATTATTATTATTATTATTGAAATAAGAATAAAAATATTATTAAAATAATAAAATAATATTAATCACCATTACAAGGATGTTTTAGGCCTCTACGAGTTGAAATATCGGTTTTTTTCCTTGTCATCATTACAACTATGTTTTAGGAATTATATAAATGCTTCAATCTAGGTGTAGGAAGGAAATATCTCAACTATTTTACATGAATCAATCCATACTTTCCTAGTTGAGAATCTTTATACCTCAATTTTCCATATGTAGGAAAAATTTTATATGACTCTTTTACATGATAATATAAGAAGAAATAATTTTTAAATTCATTAGTCATTGGATAACCAATTCCTTGATTACGAACCAGCCTCTTTCTATCATTTAAATTTTTGGGAAACACATTTCCATTAGGTAATAGTGTTTTATTCAAAGAGAATATCTAGTCAAAATAGCTCTTTGACATTCCATTATCTGATTTAATAGCCATAAATTTTGTAACATCTTCAAATTATCATATCATGCATCCATTATATAAGGCATTCTCAGCAGACCTCAAAAAATCATAAAATTTAGATGGTTCCAAATCATGTGTTAAATCAATATCATTCTTACATTAGTTTTATGAAAATATGGAGCTGCTGCATCAGGTACTAAATTTTGAAATACTGATGTTGCTGGAACCACATTATTAGTATCTTCTCTGGAACTGTGTTCACCATGTTGTTACTAAAGAACATAAATTTGTTAAAAACCAAAACGTAATAGATGTCCTTTGATGTCATCAAAGGTTTCAATGGTCTTCAGAGAAAATTTTTATAAAAAGCATTTAATTTTTCCTTATGAAAAAAAATTATGGTTTTGATGATGAAAATGATAAAAAAATCCTCAACACCACCAATATATGTTGTATTTAAATAAGAACTATTTGGATTAATTTTCTTATTTATCCAAGAACGATCATCTAATAATGTCTATTATCAACTACTATGTTCCATATTTCACTAAAAATATTAAATAATACATTTTTTAAATAATTTTATATTATAAAAACACTAACTAGAAAAGGGAAGAAATTTAAATTCAATTTTCTGGCAATTTATAATAATTTTTTTTCAGATTTATTTATAGTCTATGTTTTAAAAATTATACTAATTGTTGCTCGGAGTGGACACTCAAGAGGGGTGAATTGAGTTCAAATTAAAAATTTCTATTTAAAATATTTCTATTAAAATCCCCAAATTAAATAACAATATAAATCGTAGTGAATTTGTAATACAATAAATGGTTAGTTAGGTTCTTTTGAGATTGATTAATTCTCATTCAATCTAATCTGAAGATTATATTAACTTTAAAAACTAACCTAATGGTCTATAATAAATAAAAACACTTGCTAGTTTAACAATCAGGGTAACATTAAAATGGATTTATATTTAAAGTACTTAGCAGTGGAATATTCAAAATATTTTTGAGTAAACTAAAAAGTACAGTAATTTTAAACAAGTGGTTTAGTCGCAAGCAGAGACTTAATCCTCTCTAATTTTTGATCACCTGCCACAAAGATTTTTATATAAATAAATATTTGATCCACTCCCTCTACCGGTGTTTACAATAGCACACCAGGCTATCCAGGTCACACATGACCTATAGCACAATTATTCATTGGATATGGAAGAAATAAGAGATTGAGTATGAGGATAGTTTGATATCTTCCGGTTATGCTCAAGTGACAGTGTGCGTTAAACAAATAAATATTTACATTACTCAAATAGAAAATATAGAACACAACAGAGTTAATAAAGAGAATAGAGTTAAGAATTCTCTTTGTGTGTTGTGAACTAAATCTCTAGACTCAAAGAATGTTGAGAATATGGTATTTGAGTCTTCTGCTCGAATTTGTCTTCAAAATATAGTATCGTAGTTTCTGTACTCCATCTTTAGGGAGTGGAAATGTCCAGCTCATTGATGTCTCGATGTATATTGAGCCTTTGTTCTTGTCACAGTCTTCTTGTAATATCAATTGCTTAGTTCTTCTCCTTTCATATGGGCACAGACTATGTATCAGCGTGTGCTTCTATTATCATCTCTATCTATTTAACGTAAAAGATGGGGTACTTTTATACTCCTTGATTTTCTATGCATAAGGATTTTCGCATGTGCATGTACATCATACTTGTCTACAGATTTTCCTACAGACAACATTAAATAATGTCAGAAACATTAATTTGTCAACGTATGACCATTAGAAATAAATTTGCAATTGATAAAATTAAAACAGTTATTTATATCAATCGGTGAGTAATCATCAGTCTTTTGTCTTCGGTTTGATAACTTCTATATGTCATCTTCGATGTCTCATCTTCGGTGTGTCATCTTCGGTCTATCAAACTTCGGTTTCTGTGTGTCATACTTCTGTCTGTCAAACTACGGTCTATCTTACTTCGGTTTCAGTGTGCCATCCTCGGTCTGGGTGTGTAAAACTTTGGTATGTCGTACTTCGGTTTTGGTGTGTCATCATCATTTTCAGTGTGTCATCTTCGGTTTCAGTGCATCATACTTCAGTCATAGGGAATCTATGAAAGATTGTGATGAATATGTCTTGCACATACAATTACAGGATGAATTGTTAATCAAAGTATATGAAAAAATACACTTGTAAACATATTGATTCATGACTTATATGTAATTGACTTATTAATGTATATGTTGCTATATGAAAAAATTGATTCACATAGAAATATTAAAATTGGCATGAATGATATGAATTTGTATAGTTACATTATTTGTGAGTATGAAAAATACAATATCATGAAGGGTCTAACAATCTTCCCCTTTTTCATATTCACAAATTATGGCATATATGAAAATATATAGAATAAAAATGGCTGATTAAACTTACCCAATATAAGTATTGTTTGATATTACTATAATTTATTTAAAAAAAGTCTCCCCCTCATTAGATGAATTAAAACGAGTATATTCCACCCTTGTTTTCTCATCATCCTTACTTCTCCCCCTTTCTCATACACAATCCTGACTTTCCCCCGCTTTTGGGATTAACAAAAAGAGAAAATCAGTAAGAAAAAATATGATGAAACAAAAATAGAATAAGAGTTATTATTCAAAATTATAAGAGTACAAGACAAAAAAAGGAGCAAATACCTATCAAAAAGAAACAATTCATCACTAATAAGGGCATGGATATAGAGGATCTTTTTCTTTTTTCTAAAGGATCCAAAGGAGTATGAGAAGGTTTGGTAGTGGTAGAGGATGGATAAAATCTTATTACAACACCAGGCAGAGCAAGGCCTGTGGGAATAGTAGATGCAAGAGTAGGCCTTCTTTCTGATAACACACGACTGGGAGACTACTCAGTAA
This sequence comes from Viscum album, assembly GCA_963277665.1. Taxonomy (NCBI): domain Eukaryota; kingdom Viridiplantae; phylum Streptophyta; class Magnoliopsida; order Santalales; family Viscaceae; genus Viscum; species Viscum album. The sequence goes on along the minus strand of OY728140.1, from coordinate 2,098,728,518 downwards.
TGATCGGTAAAATCTGTGTGTGAGGTTGAGAGATATTAATTGGGGTAGGAGGCCGAGATGATGTACCAATTGAAGCAGTTTGAGGAACCACAATAGCCTCTGCATGAACATGAAGATAAGGTTTGAGTAGTTTAATGATGTCAGTGATGACTTCTCCTCTATATTGCATTGCCTTCTCAATGTAATCCTTATTCTCTATAAACATACTCAGTAAGTGTGTAAACTCTTTCAATTGGGGAAATTTGTTTTTGAAAGCTTCATTGAATGGGGGTATTTGAATATTTTCTGCCAAAAACATGAAACTTTTGATGAGGTCATGGTTGGTATATATCTTAGTGAAATACGTATCCACCTTTTCCTGAATTTTCTTATGAGATGTAGAGGCTTCCTTGGTGCGTTGTCAGATCATATTGTACACAAGATCTGTATTCTGATGTACCATTTCTAGGGTTTCATTATCAGAAACAATCTGGAGTATCTGAATCTATTCTCTCATCACAGCCTTGAGGGACTCTAAATCAGCAACAACACTTCTTCCACTCCTATAACTAGATGGTCTAGTCAACCTTTTTCCAAGATCTTCATTCAACGTTTTCAAATATACACTCAGTAAATGAGTTACCAAGTACCTGTGAACTTCTATAATACCACTAAATGGGGTCTGGAAGTCATAGGTCAAGGAATTCTACACATTTCTCATCTTTCTTACTTCCTCTATTAGAAAATTGTTATGTCAAATAATAGTGTCTGTTGTAGTAATAAAATTAGGTTGAATATATTGAATCAAAATTCATTCAATTTTTGCAGCATCAGCATCCCAGATAAATATTGAGGTGGAGGATTCATTTCTGGATCCCACTAAAGCTTGTAAAAACTCACATATCTCATTGTTAAACATTTCCAAATCAGCATTAGTGACATATTCACTAGGCACAGACTGAGCGACTAGGTCTACTACTGGAGATGCAATTGTTGGAATAGGAGTAGCAGGCTCTAGGTCAGCATGGGCTTGAGGAAAAGGTGGAGGATGTACCATTTCCTCATCTAAGTTGTATTCTAAACCAAAAAGAATATATGCTGGATTATTATTCTACTCTCTAGCATAAGTTCAATCTCTTGGCTCAATGGTATCAATTATTACCCTTCTTCCTTGAGGATCAGGAATAACATCAATAACACAAATTTCTTCATCCTGATCTCTGGCCATAATACCTTATATTGGGATAAGAACCAACTAATCTTCAGGTTCTACCTGAGCTACATATTCTTCAGCTTCACTAGGTTCTTCCTCTATTTGAGGCAGTGGAACAACATCTTCTTCTTTCTAGACAGTAGCCATAATATCATTCAATTCCTGAATGATCTCTTGATTTTTAGCAATGGGGTGGAGTGGTCTGTCCTCAGGTCCAGCATCTCTGTGATCATCAGCCTATTGATCAGCAGCCTCTATTCCATCACCAGCTCCATGAACAGATTCCTCACAGGATCTGTCAACCAATTGTTTTCCTACTTTTAAAGAGTCACTCACATACTCAACACTTTCTCCATCATCACCATTATCACCATCATCATCAGCATCAGATTCATTATCAAATTCCTCATCTTATTTTCTAACATAACCTTCAACTCTAGTAACTTCAGTTTCTTCCTCTTCTTCATCACCTAGAATAGTTTCTCTTAAAGGATGTTCTATATGTGGAGTAGTAGGTCCATAAGTCATATTTTTGGGACTTTCAGTGATATCAGAATCACTCCTATCATGAAAAAGTTATCCTTATTCCCAAGTCACTTCAAAGACAAATTCTTTATCAGAATAGATAGGAACTTCTCCAGGTTTGAGATAAGGATCAACTTGGTCATTTAGTCTAGAGGGATGGTCAACTAGATTTAATTCCTCACACATCCATTCTTCATCTCCTACTCAACATCTCTTACATGGGTTCTATAAGATCTTTATCCCTTTACAAATGTCTTTTTGAAGAAAAAAAACTACTATATGTAGTTAGTATTTCATATCCATCTTCTACATAGTCTAATTTCTTCAACATGGCAGAAATCATTCTTGGATAACATAAGAAGGATTACTTTTTAGATGGATTAATCAACTTATAAATATGCTCCATAATGTATCTTCACAGATTTAACGTTTCCCTATGTTTCAACAAAAATATCAAGACCGCATCCTGATATTTCACCGCAGTGAAATCTCCCTTCTTAGGGAAGATTTGATGTTAAATGATCATAAAAAGTAATCTTACTGCTCCTTCAAATTCGTTTTCAACAGTTCTATAGGATTCTTAATTTCCAATAATCTTTTTAAGAGCATATTCATAAGAAAACAAATTTTATGAAGGTGGAATATTATTAGGATTTTCATCATAGAGACCATCATGAGGTACATCTAGGAATCAAACCCACTCCTTCGAAGAGAAAACCAATTCCTTTCCTTTAACTAAAGACTTCGACCTTGCTGCCTCGGCTTCATCCAGTGATATACTTAAATGCTGATAGAATTCATGCACAATCTAGGGATAATAGGGTCTTTCAATGTTGATAAACCAACGAAGTCATCCTTTTGATTCCAGTACCTTTACCAGAAAATATTTTCATGACAGAAGCCACTCATCAGATGCTTCCTTTTTAGCTATAACAACCCTACATTCTAAGCATGGTTTCCCAGTCCTACTGGTTTTACCCTTCCGATGCTTACTAGGAAGAGATTTTCAAGGCTCTTCCATTGCGCACTTAGTCCTTGACATGGTGAAGCTGCAGATTCTACCGGTGTTAAGAGGTCGAGAGTTGAGAGAGAGAGAAAGTGACTATATGTAGGAGGGTTTACGGCTTTAAGGAAGGTGAAAGGTCAGGATGGATTGCACTTAATATATCTTTTAGGGATTGTAAATTGGAAAACATAAAATTTAAACGTAGTAAGTTGAATGAACTAAAAAAACATCATTTCACTTAAGGCAGATTGTATTTACAAAACAACCCTTAAATGTACCGGTGTTAGAGAATCAGTTCCAAAAAGATTGGTTTCACAATAATCGGTTTCATAGAAATCAGTTGTATAAAAATTTGCTTTATATATATCAGTTTTATAAAGATTGGCTTTATAAATATTGGTTTTATAAATATCGGTTTTATAATGATCTGTTTTATAATGATCGGTTTTATTTGATTGGTTTTAAAAAGATTGATTTCATAATGATTGGTTTTACAATGATCGGTTTTATAAAGATTTGTTTTATAAAGATTTCATTCCGATTTCATGTCTGATGTAATTCATTCTCTTAGAATTTAAGGGTTTAGTGTGTATATCAGCAAGTTGATGATCAGTTCCAATAAACTAAAGAGTTAAATCACCTTTTTGATAATGATTTCTCAAAAAGTGATTTCTTACATCAATATTATTAGTTCTAGAATGAGATATTGGATTTTTAGAGATTTTAATAGCACTTGTGTTGTCACAGTTAATGGAGACATGTTTGAATTGATGTCCATAGTCTAGTAAAGTGTGTTTCATCCACAAAATTTTTTCACAACAACTACCAGCAGTAATGTTTTCTGCCATGATAGTAGATAATGAAACATAATTTTTTTACTACACCATGATACTAGTGACTTGCCTAACATGTGACATGTCCCAGAGCTGGTTTTTCATTCTAGCTTACAACAAGAAAAGTCATCATCTGAATAGCTTATTAAATCAAACAGTTGTCCTCCTGGATAAAATAGTCCTAAGTTGGGAGTATATTTGAGATAATTGAAAATACTTTTAACATGATTTAAATGTGATTCATTGGGATTATATTTAAAGAAAGAACACATGAATACGCTGAACATAATATCAGTTCTGCTAGCACTAATGTAGAGTAGACTCCCTATCATGCCTTTGTAGTTGGTTTGATCCACTGATTCTCTAGCTTCATCAGTATCCAATATACAAGTGGTACTCATAGGCGTATCACAACCTTTACTACCATCCAAACCAAAATAGGTATTTAGTATATTTACTTTGATTTAAAATAATACCATCTTTATTTTGAAAATTTTGAAATCCATGGAAAATTGTATGTTCTCCCATTAGACTCATTTCTAATTCATTTTGAATTATTTATGAAAAATCAGTACATAATGAATTTTAAGAAGATACAAAAATTTTATCATCAACATAAATTTTTACTATCAAAACATCTATGGAAATCCTATTCAAAAACAATGTAGGATCTTCTATTAATTTAGTAAAACATTTCGAAAAAATAAAGGTGATAATTCTATCATACCAAGCTCTTGGAGCTTGCTTTAAACAATATAAAGCCTTAGAATGATTGATAAGATGATTTGAGATATGGGTATTTGTAAAGCCAGGGTTTTGTTCATCCAATACATCCTCAACTATATACCCATTTAGAAAAGAACTTTTGACATCGATTTTAAAAAATTTGAAATTTAGATGAGCTGAATAAGAAATTAGTATCCTAATGGCCTCTAACCTAGATAAAAGTGAAAATGTCTCCCCATAGAAAATTCCTTCCTCTTGACTATATCATTGTTCAAATAACCAAGAATTTTTTCTAACTATATTTCTAGACTCATCAACTTTTTTTCTAAAAATTCATTTAGTTCATATGGTCAAGGTGTCCTTAGGTCTTTCAACTCGTTCCCAGACTTTGTTTCTTTCAAATTGATTTAGTTATTCTTGCATATCCATCATCCAAAATTCATCATTGATATAATCATTAGTATTTTTGGGTTCAGGATGTGAAAGAAAAGCTTGATGTTCAACCTGGTTTTTGAGATATGCTCTAGTTTGTGTCCCTCAGTTTAAATCACAAAATACAGCATCTAAAGGATCATTCCTGAGAGTTCTAATACCTCTAAAAATATTCAAATTAGAATCCTCATGACTGTCTATTTATTCAGACTCAACAGGTGTAGATTCTGGAAGACTTCCAGAATTGGTCACTTTTACAGGGGATTCACTATCATTATCATTAAGGTTCAGAATTGACATATCTTCCTCGAGATATTCAAGATATGTTTTGGGTTCATATGGATCTGTCTCATCAAATTTGACATGAACTGTCACTTCCACACATTTGGTCATCTTATTGAATACTCTATAGGATTTACATGTTGCAGAGTAACGTAGAAAAATACTTCCAACACTCTTGGAGGAAAATTTGTCGAGATTATCTTTACTATTAAAGATAAATACATTACAACCAACAAGTCTGAAGTAGTTAACCTTAGGATTTCTAATATTCCAAAGTTCATAAGGGTTCTTCTTAAGAACATGTCTAATCAAGACTCTATTAATGGTATAACATGTTGTATTTACAACTTTAGTCCAAAAATAAAAAGGTAAATTATATTCACTAAGCATAGTCCAAGCTATTTTTGAAGGGTCTTATTTCTTCATTTCGTGACTCCATTTTGCTAAGGTGTTCTAGGAGGAGAGAAATTGTGACTATATACATTGTGTGAGCAATAGGATTCTAACTCCTGATTTTCAAACTCACGTCCCGGATCACTTTTCAAAGCCTTAATTTTAAGTCCACTAAAATTTTATACAGACATGGAGTAACTGATAAAATAAGAACAATATTCAATTTGGGAGCTAAAAAGTATACCAAAGTGTACCAAAATAATCATCTACAAGAACATAAACATAGTGCTTCAAATTTAAACATTAAAATCTTGATGGTCCAAACAAACCCATGTGAACCAACTCAAGCGGTTGATAAGTAGAAACTTTTTTCATTGGTTTGAAAGAAACTTTGTGTTGTTTTCCCTTTTGACAAGGATTGCACACTTTGTTATGTGGGAATTCTAGTTTAGGTAAGTTTCTAACTAAAGTAGTCCTGGTCAATTTCTTAATAGAGTACACATTGCAGTGTACTAATCTTTTATGGCACAAAAATTATTCCTTATGAAAATCATTTAACCAAGAAACATTTTTCTTAGCTAAACAATTTAAGTCAACAACATACACATTCTCATTTCTGAGAGCAAAAAATATTAAATCATTTTTTTGAATTAAAAACATTACATGCATCATTTTAAAATTTGACATTGAAACCATCATCACACAACTAAGCGATGCTAAGTAAATTGTACTTTATTCCATCAGTAAAAATTACTTGGGAAATTAATACTGTATTAGGGTTACCAATCTGGCCTAACCAAATGATTTTTCCCATTGCATTGTTAGCATAAGTTTCATAACCACCATAAAACATTATTAGGCTCTTGAAACATGAGTATTCTCCTGTCATTTGTCTTGAAAATCTAGTGTCCAAATACCAAAAAGTCTTACAATAACTCTTTAGGTAACATCCCTCAGATGTATCTGTCATGAAACATATGTTTGCCTGACTGTTCTATTCACTACCAGATACATCAGATCCACTGGAGCTATAAACTGAAGCACTCCTTGTAGCTTCCGTATCCTTTTTATATCCTGTGGTCTTTTCTTCATATTTCTTCTTTAATTTCATCTAGGGGCAGTCTTCCTTCACATGACCTTTTCTTTTTCACTCATACCAGTTTATTTCATTTTAGTTTTCGTTCCATTTTCTATCTTTCTTACATTTTTCTTTACTATCATACTTTCCCTTGTAGTTTGAATTTCTAAAGAATTTATTTTTTCGGTAAACCGTGTTTTACCTTCTAGAAAGATGAGCTATCTCCTCATCACTATCTGAATCTGACTACTCACTAGTGGAGCTGTCTACAGGAGCTTGAACTTTGTCATTGTTTTTTCTCTTTGAGGTAGTTGTCTTGAATGCGACTGACTACTTCCTTGGTTCCTCATCTACTTCTTGATTCACCTTATGTTCCTCCTCATACATCATAAGTTTTCCAATTAGCACTTTTACTGATATCTTTCTTATGTAAAAAAATTCACTGATGGAAACAGAAGTTCCCCACCATTATCAGGGAGGCATCGAAGCAGTCTCATAATCTGGTCTTTGTTGACCATTGGTTTTCCAAGCAGACTCATAGTGTTCACTATTTTGTTGAACCTAAGATACATTTCAGAGATAGGTTCACCACGCTTCATTTTAGAAATATCATATTTAGTAGTGTATGTATTTAATATCATTTATTTAACATTAGTTGTTCCCTCATGAGAAACATCTATAGTATCCGAAATTTCATATGTAGTTTTACAAGCAGATATTTTATTGAATTCATCATCACCTATGGAATAGTAAAAGGAAATAATTTCTTTATAGTTATTATTATATATAGCTATAGTCAACTGAGACCATGTATCCCTTGTAGTAGCAGGTAATGTATTTTGGTCTTCAATTGTGTCCCAGATTTCAGGTCCAATACTCTCTAGATAAATTTTCATTTTTAATTTCCACTGTGTATAGTTAATACCATTAAAGAAAAGTGTCACATTAGTAGCAGCACCCTCACCTCTAGTTATTGTAGTTACTTAGAATTTAAAGAACTGAAAATTTAGATATGACAAAAAATTTAAGATCTTTATGATACAACTAAAATCACGGTCTAATTTTTTTTAAAAACATGAAAAGAAATTAGCATCTAATAATAAATGTTGGTCAGTGTGGACACTCAAGAGGGGGGGAGAATTGAGTTCCAATTTAGAATTTGTTTTAAAAGATTTTTATTAAAGTCCCCAAATTAAAGAACAAGCTAAACTACAGTGAATTTGTAATACAGTAAAGGGTCACTTAGATTCTCAATAGATTAATTAGTTCTCAGTTAATATAATCTGAAGATTAGATTAGATTTTGAAACTAACCTACTGGTCTTCAATAAATAAAAACACTTACTAGTTAACTATCAGAGTAAAATTAAAATGGATTTATATTTAATGTACTTAGCAGTGGAATATTCAAAATAGTTTTAACTAAACTAAAAAGCACAAATTTTTTAAACAAGAGGTTCAGTCTCAATTATAGACTTATTCCACTCCAATTGGTGATCACCTGCCTCCAAGATATTTATATACACAAACATTTGATCCACACCCTGGATCGAGGTTTATAATAGAACACCAGGTTTTCTAGGTCACACTTGACCTCTAACACAGTTATTCATGAGAAATTAAAGAAATAAGAGATTGAGTATGAGAATAGTTTGATATCCTCATAGTTATACTCAGGATACAGTGTGCATTAAACAAATAAATATTCACACTGCTCAAATAGAAAATATACAACACAATAGATTTAAGAATGAGAATAGAGTTATGAATTCTTTGTGTGTGTAGTGATCTAAAGCTCTAGACTCAATGAATATGAGAATTTGTTATTTGGGTCTTCTGCTTGAAGTTTCCTTCAAAGCAGAGTATCGCAGTTTCTATACTCTAGCTTCAGGGAATGAAAAGGTTCACCTCGTTAATGTCTCAATGTATATTGAGATTTTGTGCTTGTCAGAGTCTTCATGTAATCTCATGCTCTTAGTTCTTCTCCTTTCGTATTGGAACAAACTGTGTATCAGCGTGTACTGCTATTATCATCGTCATCTCTTTAACGTAAAATATGTGGTCCTTTTATACTCCATGATTCCCTACATATAAGGATCTTCACACATGCATGTACAACATACTTGTTTATGGATTTTCCTACATACAACATTAAATAATGTCAGAAACATTATTTTGTCTACATATAACCGTTAGAAATAAATTTGAAATTAAAAAAATTAAAACAGTTATTTATATCAATCGGTGAGTAATCTTCAATGTTTTGTATTTGCTTTGAGAACACCGGTATGTCATCTTCAGTGTGTCATCTTCAGTGTGTCATCATTGGTGTGTTGACTTCGGTCTATCAAACTTCTGTTTCGGTGTGTCATACTTCGGTCGGTCAAACATCAGTCTGTCTTACATTGGATTGGGTGTGTCATCTTCGGTTTCGGTGTGTCATACTATGGTCTATCAAACTTAGGTCTATCATACTTTGGTTTCAGTGTGTCATCTTTGGTTTCAGTGTTTCATCTTCCGTTTCGGGGTTTTATACTTCAGCCTTAGGGAATCCAAGAATGATTTTAATGAATATGTCTTCCATATACCATTACAAAATGAATTGTTAATAAAAGTACATGTAAAATTACACTTGTAAACATATTAATTCATGACTTATAAGAAATTGATTTATTAAATTATATGTTGCCGTATGAAAAAATTGATTCACATAGAAATTCTAAAATTGGCATGAAAGATATGAGTTTGTATAGTGAAATTATTTGTGATTATGAAAAAAACATTAACATGAAGGGTCAAACACTATTCAACACTAATCTACGCTAATTTATAAAAATTTATTCTAAATAATTATAATAATTAGTAATTAAAAATTATTTATAATAATTACTGATAATTACGAGCAGCACAATTTTTAGTGGATTGGGGGGATCTTTGTTTTCCGAAAACTCGTCATCTTGTAACTTTCTCCAACTAAAATAAATTTGAAAAATCTTTTCCGACATACGAATATCCATTTTCATATGCACGATAATTGATTGTAGATAGTCCTCACTTCACTACACACCCTTCTTATGCATACGAAAATGGACATTTTACATTGGATAAGATTTTTTATAGATATTTAAATCTGAGAAAGTTGCATGAAGTTCAGTCATCCTGATAAAGAGAATATTTTTCCTGACTGCTCATCTTTTTCCAAATTTCTCTCACTAAAATTAGTATGAATTATTTTCTCTGATGTACACATACCCATTCTCATGAATATGTAGATGGGTATCTGTACCTTGTAGAATATTTTTCATAGTGATTTCAGTGAGAAAAAGTTACAAGGAGATGAGTCGTCGAGTTAAAATAATTCCACCAATCTACTAAATATTGTCCGAATTTATTTTTAATAATTCTAAACTACTAAAAACTATTTATAATTAATTATTGTTATTACTAATAAATCCGAATTATTACTAATTAATCATAATTATTACTAACTATTACTACCCAGAATGATCTGAGATATGATTTTGTTTCCAAATTAATATCCCCCAAAAAATTGATAATTTATTTTGAATTATCAGTGTATACATTAGGTGTAATAAACATAAAAAAACAATACATTTAATGAGGGGAAAAACACATATTCCATCACATGAACCTATTTTTTTCTAATTATTCCTAAGTATTACAATTTATTCTTATTTATTCCAATTTACCTCTAATTATTCCTATTTACTTTTAATTATACCTATTTACTCATAATTATTACTGTGTACTCTTAATTAGTACTATTTACACCTAAATATTTCTATTTACTCCCAATTATTACAATTTACAAATAAGTATTACTAATTATTACTAATTACACATAATTATTTCAAATTATTACTAATTGTTAAAATTTATTAATAATTAGTACTAATTATTTATGATTATTACTAGTTATTACTAATTAATCCTAATTATTCATAATTATAAGTAAATATTACTAATTATTATTAATTAATCGTAATTATTAACTATTATTTCTAATTATTACTGTTTGTTACTAATTATTTTTACTTATTACTAGTTTCTTTGTAATTGTTACTAATTATTCCTAATTGCTCAGAATTTAATCCTAATTATTGATTATTTTTAATTATTACAAATTAATATTAATTAATCCTAATTAAAACTAATTAATCCTAATTAATAATAATTAATAATAATTAGTCTTAATTTTTTCTAATTAATACTAATTTTTCCTACTTATTTCTAATTAATTTAAATTAGTCCATGTTATTCAATATTTATACTAATTATTCTTAATTAATTCTAATTATTCCAAATTAATACTAATTACCCCAAATTATTCCTAACTATTTCTGATCATTAATTGTTAGGCCTAATTATTACGTGTTATTCTTAATTATTACTAATTAGATCCCCTTAGTCCTAATTAATCATTATTAGTCTTAATCATTCCAAATTATTGCAAATTAATCCGAATTGTTGCTCGGTATTCCTATTTATTTCTAATTATTTATAACTAATCTTAATTATTTCTATTTTATCATTATTTATAATTATTCTTAATTAATACTAACTAATCATAATTATTACTAATCAATCTTAATTATTAAAAAAATTTAGTAATTTTTTCTATTTAATACAAATTTTTACCAATTTTTACCAATTATTACACATTGTCACTAGCTATTACTAATTATTACTAATTAATAGAAATTATTAATAATTAATATTAATTATTACAAATTATTAACAATTATTACTTATTATTACAAAATATTACAAATTAGCCATAATTAATTTTAATTATTCTTAATTATTAGTAATTACTTATAATTATTCATAATTATTACTAATAATAACAATTTATTACTAATTATTTTTAATTATTCTTAATTGTTACTGTTTATTCCTAATTATTATTAGTTATTACTAATTATTACTAATTATTCCTCATTATTCTTAATTATTACAAATTATTACAAATTTTTACCAATTATTGTTATTTTTTACTATTTATTTATATTTATTTCTATTTATTGCTATTTAAACCTATTAATTACTATTTATTCCTATTTATTAAAAATTATTCCTCTTTATTACAAATTATTCCAATTTATTACTAATTATTCCAATTTATTACTAATTATTACAAGATATTCCTATTTATCCTTAATTATTTCTATTTATTCCTAATTATTACTATTTAGTTGAAATTATTGCTACTTGTTCCTAATTGTTGCTACTAATTATTTCAATTTATTCATATTTATTTATATTTATTTCTATTTACTACTATTTATATCTATTTATTCCTATTTAATCTTATTTATTCTTATTTATTCCTTATTATTTTTAATTATTCATATTTATTCGTATTTATTTCTAATTATTACTAATTAATCCTAATTATTTTTATTTATTAATAATTTATACTAAATATTAATATTTGATCCTAATTATTATTGATTAATATTAATTATTACTAATTAATCCTAATTATTGCTAATTCAGTCTAATTTTTACTAATTGATCGCAATTATTAATAATTAATCCCAATTATTACTAATTAATCTTAATTATAACTAATCAATCCAAATTATTACTAATTATTCTAAATTTTTACTAATTTTCCTAATAATTACCAATTCTCACTAATTGTTAATAATTATTATTAATAATAATTATTTATTATTATTTATTACTCTTTATTAATATTTTTTAGTAATTATTACTAATTATTACTAAATATCACTATTCTTTCCTCATTATTACTAATTATTACTATTTAATACTATTTATTCCAAATTATTTCTATTTATTCTTAATTATTACTATTTATTCCATTTTATTTCAATTTATTCCTAATTATTTCAATTTATTCTTATTTATCCCTAAATATCCCTAATTATTTTTAATAATTACTATTTATTCCTTATTATTCTTATTAATCATAATTATTACTACTTATTATTAATTATTACAATTTACTTTAATTATTATAATTTATCCTAATTAATAAATTTTATTCCTAATTATTATTATTTATTCCAAATTATTATATTAATTACTAATTATTCCTATTTATTAATAATTATTCCAAATTATTACTAATTATTCCAAATTATTACAAAGTATTCCTAATTATAAATAATTATTCGTTACTATTCCAAAATATTCCAAATTAATCCTAATATTTTATAATAAATACTAATTGTCACTCATTATTACTAATTATTATTAATTATTACTGATTATTCATGTTTACCACAAATTATTCTTATTTACTACTAATAATTACTATTTACTTCTACTCAAAGTGGCTCCACCATGGATTGGGATCCATGGCGCCAAAATTTATTAAATGAAAAGTAAAGGTACAGAAAAAAAGGAAGAAATGTTCAAGAGGTGACAACACCACATAAAAAAGAGTGCAGAATGTTCAGCATATATAGTAATTATCACATCTTCCTAGGCCGGCCCTGACCTCGATTACTACCACGAGGAACTGAGTGACTCCCTCTTTACCATTGAATTGGCTGCAAATGTGATGCCTCAACTGTTGTCTCTTCCACATGATTTAAAGCCATAGAATTTAAGACCTGCCTTTGGGCCACCTGAACTGCCTGTTCATCCAAGACCTCCATCTCCTCCAGAAAAAAGGACAACTTGCTTATCAGCAGCCTGTTGTGGTACACTCTGGGTAGCCTCCAACTGCTGATGCTCTGTACGCTGAATTTCATCATGCAAAGCCTCTTGTATGTTGGGTACATCTTCAGTGGATACATTATCAACACATTTATCAGAGGACTATATTTTTATTGGAACATTTCCAACAGTAGAGTGCAGCAAATGACCATGTTCTCGATTACTACAACCAGAACTCTCAAGACCCTCAAGATTGACCAAGTCAAATTCAGGTGTGTTAATAGAATCTATCATAAAAAAAATTAAAACCAGCTTTGTCCAGCCCTGGTGAAAATTTTGTTGAGGTTTGCAGTGAAATATCCTTGGAATCCCCATCGGATTTATGCAGCTGAGAGTCTGAATCATCATACACATCATCTTGTAAATCAGGATGTGTAGTAATTTAGATGGCATTCAGCAGCTCATCATGGAGAGGAGGATCTGCACCATCCTGAGCAGTGGGGTCAGAGGATGCAATCTGGGAGCCCATATTTGGAAACTCTGGAATAGAAGGCACAAGAGACCCTGCAGTGGTCCCAATGCTCACAAGTGAAGGCCCAACATCCTTGTTCACCAACACCCCTTCAGTTCGATCAACAAAGGGATCTCGGGACTTTCTAGACATCCCCAATCTAAATCCATCAGCATCAAGCTGCTTCAACTTGCCTGTTCTACTAGCATAAGCTACCACTATTTGACTGATATCAATATCATCCTTGTCTTAAATGAATTCTTCTCGGTCAGAGTCATTGTCAGCCAATTCGGCCAAGGATATTCTTTTATCAGTTGGTCCCCTAACATTCAGTGAAGAATCAACACATCTAACCACAACATTAACGTTTTGTGGAGGGAACGCCTGATCCCCACCAATAGGGTCCTCATTTAATCCCATCTTGAGTATCTCAACAAATGAGGAAGTATCCTTATTCTTGAATACCCTATTTCTAGTCTGTCCAGTACTTGTTTGAGCCTTTTTACACTGATCTACAGAGTTCCCAAGAGATTTACATAGAGCACAGTTGATATTCCTTCAACATTAATCCTGCTAGTGACCAATGCAAAGGCAGGATTCACAAAAATTAGGTAGACATTCATACTGGATTGAGAGTTCAAGCCTAAAATCACCAGCCACAAGAAAAACAGTATCAATCAACATATGATCTAGATAGACCTCAACTATCACACGGGAAAAGTGACCAAACCTAGAGAATTCAGTTTCTTTGTCAACCATAATAGGAGACCCTACAACAGAAGAGACTTTATGGATGCCAGAAGAACCAACTAAGGCCCCTAATTCTAATCCATGTTTGGGTGGAAGAACTCTTAATAGAAAAGGGGTCCGATAAAGGGTCTCATTCCTGAAGAACAATAAACCAAGGCTTCAAGGGAATTGGACCGAAGCCCCAAGGAAAACATAGAAGTTCTTTGGATGGAAAGACAGTATGATAGATACCTTTCCCAAGAAAATATGACTAATCATTAATCATCATTAATAATTTTTCTAATTAATATGAATGACTACTAATTAAAATTTTTTAAATAATTATTAGTTAATACTAATTTGTAAAAATCCCACATATTGAAAAAAAATTAAAACAAAACGGTCTAATTCTAATTAAATATAATTTTGGCTAATTAAAATTAATTATAACTAATATCAAATAAACTAAATTACATAAAAAATAAAATAAATCGTTAAATACCTTAAAACTAAATCTTTTAAATGATTTATACTGTGAATATTGCACAAATTTAAATATTTTGACTTTGAAAATTTTTGAGAGAGATAATGTAAGTAGAGAGGGGGATAGAAGTAGAGAAAGGGGTGGAATGCAGAGAAAAAGGATAGGGTATATATAGGTTATATTAGTTGCGAAAGGTTTATTTGCGATGGGTCTCATCGCAAATACTAACCCCCAATTAATTAGTTGTTGTGGTTAAAAAGGTATTTGCGACGGGACTCATCACAAATATCAACCTGCGGACATACTATTTGTCATGGGACACCTCTCCGTTACAAATATTCATTTTTTTCAAATTCTATTAATTCTAGGAAGTTGAATGTTGTAGAATATTTAGATGATCCCGATGGAAAACGTTGATGGAAGAAGAGGAAAAAAATGATAAAAAATAAAAGTCATCAAATTTATATAAGAAAAAGTTTACTAGATTCAAAATAAGTATGTTGAGTATGAAATTTGATTCAAACTCAATTGAAAACAATTATTCTAAATATGATAGTTTCGAAAAATTTAGAACCTCCATTACAAAAGTTGAGAAAAAAGATTCCTCCGAGTTTGAAGAAGCTGGTAAAGAATCTTGTATGGATTATGACCTTAGAACATACTTGTTGCATGTCTTGAGAAAAATAAAACTCTCAAGAAATAAATTTTAGTAATGAAGAATGATGTTAAGAAGTTTCTAATGGAAAAAAATATGTCATCAAGAAGAAGTTGAATACATTCAAGAGATTTTAAGTTAGAAACATAGACTTTCTGAACATGGAAACATTGTTGAATATCATAGTATGAATATTGAAGCTAGGGAAGACAAGGTTAACAATTTTCAATAAAAAATTCTTGAGTCTGAAGGTCCCTTGAGGAATATGATTGAAATATTTAAAAAAGATTTTGATGTAAACGATGAGACTTCTAAATAAGGCGATAATGCTTAGTGTGAGAATCAAGTGAAATCATATCTTATCAAAAATAATGTTCCATCTGATTCTATTAACATTTAAGGTTCTGTAAAAAGTATTAAGAATTCTTGGGTTATAAAGGATGCTATAATCCTATCAAATGTACAAATTTTGAAAACACAGTCCATAGAATAAATGGTCCATGCCCTTATTATGATAGAGCTAAAAGAAGTTACCAATATCAATAATGTTTCTACAATTAAATATCTTTCATAAATATAAAATCAATATTTAAGGGTTATTTCTTTTGTTTTTGAATCTATTGGATCATGTTATATAATTTATGGAATAACATAACACTACTTGGAAGAAGATTCGAGCAATGTGGAAGAAATAGTGGATGTATAATGAGTAACTTTCATAGCTTACAAAAATCTCAAACAGTGAATCTTCAAGATGTTATAAACATTCCAAAAAAAATCAATTTGAATGTTTTTGAAGAAGTTTGTGGAAGATGTGATCCATTTATTCATCATGCCAAAATATTTATAACACTACTAGAAATTTTTTTCTTATGATTGGAATGAAAAGAATGTTGGAACAAATATAGTTGAGGAAATAGATTTTGTTGTTGATACAGTTTTGAAAGAATGTAAAAATAGAAAACCCTTGATACATGATATTGGTTTCTCTTAAAATATTTCAGGAGATAAAAAATATTAAATCATGTTGAATTTCATGATAGAGGAGCCGAAAAAATTGGTAAAGAGAGTTCCTAAAAAATTAGAGGAATCATAAAGTCTAAGATTGACGCCAAAAAGATAAAATATAAGGATTTTTTTTATGGGCTAAACATAACATACATAGTGTATGTCAACTATTTGACGATGGAAAGGTAATTTTTTTAGAAAATATTTATTTATTAACAAAAGTGTGAAATATTTAAAAGTAATTACAAAAAGAAAAAGTGCTAGCGGGAATCTCTTCCAAATAGGATAATTTAATAACTCATGTTACATGAGTGTGAAAGATGAAAACAAATTTTGGAACTAAATACTTGGGAACCATTGAATGAAATGTATAAAAAACATTCTAATGTGGTAGTCATTAGAAAAATTCCAAAATTGAAAATAATTGAAGAATATATTTTTGTTACTTTCCAAAAAGGGATCATGACCAACAAAAGTCATTAAAGATTTGATAATCAGTCTACCAGACCACTTGAACTTGTTTATTCCAATTTATGAGGGACAATGAGACATTAACCAACAAAAATAGATTTATACTTCAACACGTTTATTGATGTTTTCACTCAGATGACAAAAATCATGTTTATGAAGCACAATTCAGAGGCTATTGAAATGTTCAAGTTCATCAGAAAATAAGTTTAGAATGATCTGGGGGTTTTAATAAATATGTTATGAATAGATAATGGTACTAAATTCACAAAAAATAATTTTTAAATTAATCTAAAAAGTCATGGTATCAAACATTAGTATTTTTCTCCACATACTCCACAAGAAAATCATTTTCAATAAAGAAAGAACATAATCTTGGTAGTAATGAGAAAAAGTATGTTAGCAGAATACAAACATTCGAAATTCTTTTGGATAGAAGATATTAGTACAATTTTACATGTTGAAAATAGAAACATTTTATGACATAAAATTATCATAACTTCTGATGAAATGTGGTAGAATAACAATCCATCATTGATATACTTCAATATTTCGGTAAATACATGTTTTCTAAAAATCAAACATTCATATTTAAAAGTGTCTTATGAGGAAGATAAGGAAGAAACTTTAATGGGTTATTCACCAAATATAAGTTGTTACAAATATTTCAACAAAAAATTAAAAATTTTAATAGACTCATATGATGTGAAGGTGATTGAAAATAAAAATTACTTAACAGATGTTTTTGAAAATTCTAACGATGATAAATTAGATAATTCCAGAAAATGTGAAAATAATTAAAAATATCTTTATCAATATTCATAAGAATAGTATGATGATGAAAATTCAATTGGAGAATAAAATTTTAAAATTCCTACCTTACAAAAACATGTTCAATCCAAAAAAATTATTTGGAATGAGAATGCTTCAGTCCAGACAAGATGAATGTTTATATTAGACAATCAGACTTCACTTATCTCAAAAGATGAATCAGAATTAGTTACAGATTCTATTAAAAGAAATAATGGGTCAATGTTATAAATATAGTGTAACATTAGATTTAGAAAAATGAAGTATGTGATCTCATTTCACATCCAATAAATAAATTTTTTTGGAACCAAGTGTGTTTTTATAAATAAGTTAAATGAACATAGAGATGGTTTAGGAAAACAATCTATGCATGTATGTAACATGTTTTCTTAAGTGGAAGTAGGGGATTTTGAATAATATTGTTCCCTAGTTGAAAGATTAAAAACTATTAAAATGTTTCTTTCAGTTTCAACGCATCTCAATTAAAAAGATTATCATATAGATATAAAATCATCATTATTAAAATGTGAGATTGATGAATAAGTTTTCATTTAACTACCTTTTCGTTTTCTACTTGATGAGGATGAAAAAAAATTTGACTAAAACTCTTTAGGAGATGAAAAAATATGTACTTACATGGTAATCTAGACTTTATAATTGTTTGAGAATGTTTAAATTTTTTAAACAAAAATTTGATAACAACTTACATGTGAATGTTGTTAAATTAAAAACTCTAATTGTAAATGTTTATGTGGATGATATATTTTTTATGAGGATATATAAGATGTTTGTAAAACATTTCTTGATGAAACAGATAAGAAATTTGAAATTTTTATGTTAGGTCAATTAACATTCTTCCATATCTTAGTTGTTCAAAAGAAGGAAAAGTATATCTTCTTATCTCAGGAAAATAAGGCCAATAAATTGTTGAAGAAGTTTTGTATGGAAGATTCCAATGAAGATTCAAATACATTTTATTGACCACAAAGTCGAGTAAAGTTGAACCCGAAATAAGTGTGAATCAGGAAGACTCTTGGAAGATGATAGGAAGTCTTTTTTACCTTACATCCTTGAAGCCTCATATTTTTCTTATTCTTGGACTTTGTGTGTGAGGTATCAAATTAATCGAAAGAAATCACATATTTTGGTAGAAATAATAATGATGAGATATTTCAAAGGAACAAATTCATATGGGTTATTACCCAAATTAATTAGTGAGATGAATTTTCATTATTTAAAAAATGTAGATTGGGCCGGATGTTGTCATTATAAAAAATAATCCTATGGAGGAAAATTTTTCTTGGTTTAACGTTTTGTGACATTCCATAGTAAAAACAACGTTCATAAACTTTGAGAATAACTAAATCTGAATATGTTGCAAGTACTCAAGATTGTACTCAAATGTTTGCGGATGAAAGTTCAAATGTAAGAATTGAAATTAAATTTTTCTAAACCATTGAAGATACTTTGTGATAATAAAATTGAAATTTATCTTTTAGATAATCATGTCCAACATTGAATATCAAAACACATTTGATATAATGTTTCACATTATAAAAGGGAAGGATTTTTAGGAGATTTTTTTCTTGAATATATTTCAATAATGTATTATATTTTTTATAACTTAAAAAAAGAAATTATAAAATAAATGTTTGAGGAATTGAGGTAGAAAAATCATGTCATCTCCCTCTCATATATTCCAAAACATCAAATGGAAGCACCCCAACCATTCTTTGAATTATCTTGAAAATGGGGGAAACAAAGTAAAAAACTTTCATCCATTATAAGATGATTTTACATATCATTAATAAAATAATATGAAGTTGTGGATATCATAAAATGGTGTAGAAAGAAAAAATGTAAAAAAATAATCGTGAGGGGGGTTATCTTTACATGACCACAAAATTTTCTTGTTACAGAGGTGTGGATTTCCTTAAAAAACATTACCTTATCTAGTAGTGCAGTGTCAAGAAACTATATTTTTTAGAAATGGTATGTATTGATAAAATTAAAAAAACATGATTTGTATATAAAATGTGAGTTGTGAAAAATTACGAGTTGGAAAATTTGTTAATAAGGGTTTTAAAAATAAATAGATGAGATTTAAGTACCTTTTTGATAATTTTTTTAACAATGTTTTTGTATTTGTTATCAACTAATGTTTTTTAGGAATTTTTTTAACATAGAATTTGGTCCCAGAAAATTGAAATTCGGTTGTTTTCCAAACAAATGTTTCTAGACAAAGGTATTCATATTGAGCTGCACCGGAGAGAGAAGATCTCCAGAAGATAAAGTTGTTAATCAAACACTATATCATATTCGGGTCCGTCTGCATGACATTGAAAATCATTGGATTCAAAAGAATTGGATGTGGAATTTATTGTTGGCTGGAATGATTTATTTTCCATAGTCAGAGAAATAATGAATCTTATTTTTTATAAAGAAAAATGTTTATGAGATAGAAGTTTCTAGTTGAAGAAGTCATATTTTTCCTGATGAGTTGTGAAAGAATAATGTGAATTCAGGAGTAAGAAAGTTTTCACCATTTTTATAACAAAATTAGACTATGCTTTTCTGATCAAGAATTCTCACAAATCATTAAAACTATCATGATAAAATCCAATAAATAAAAAGAGAAGAATAATATAGATTATATTGATTCCATAATTCAAGACTGAGACTCCATCGTATCAAAAAGTTAGAATATATAAAGCTGGTAAAGATTGATGAACATCAAACAATCTATGTTCATTCATCATTGAATACTTTCCATTGTAATGGAAAATCATAATAATGGGATATCCATCTTAGGGGGATTTCTATCCAAATGGAATTTTCATCGTAATATGATTTCTAAAATAATGTGAAAATCAATCATTATGTTATTTCCATTTTAATAGGATTTTTTTCGTAAGGACATTTCCATCATAGTTAGATTTCCATTGTAATGTGATTTCCATCGTAATGGGATTTTCATTATAATGGGATTTCCATCATATTAGGAAAATCATTCATAATGGGAAATACCATCATAATGGGAGTTTTATCATAATGAGATGAATAAGGAAATAGATTTTAATTATCTAAGAATGAACACATCCTAATCAGCTGAAGATTGGTACCTATTTTAATGAGTTGAGAAAGAAACATATCGTAATGAGTTGAAGAAGGAAATAAATTGTTATGATATGAGAAGAAAATAAACCATAATCAGTTGAGAAGGAAGCAAGTCACAATAATATAATAAGAAAATAGATTTAATGATATGGGAAGGAAATATATCATAATAATCATAGAAGGAAATAAATTGTAATGAGTAGAGAAAGGAAGATATCGTAATGATATAAGAAAGAACATATCGTAAAGAGCTAAGAAATATATAATTATTTTAAGAAGTAAAACTAGAAATTCAATTTTGCATAAAACTTAGAGATATCTAAGGAGGAGTGAAGAAGTCAAAGATAATGTTTAAATTTGAGAGATCTTCATAGATATTTAAAATTGAGTAAGAAGGGAATGTTTTCATGTTTCCCTTTTTTTCTTATGAGTTTCTTATAAACACTTTCTCAAATTATTCATTCATTTGAAACATTCACATATATGAAAATGGTGGAGCACTAAATAATTTCAGGAGAATGTTACAATATTATTGAAGAATAGTTTTTTATCATTCTTTCAGTGTTTTATTTTTTTATATTGAGAATTAAATCATCGTACTAAGTCCATTGTATTCAAAGTATCAGATCCAAACTCATCGTATTGAGAGAATCTGATCCAAACTCATCATATTGAAAGAATCAGATCCAAACTCAACATATTGATATAATTAAATCTAGACTCATAGTATTGTGAAAATAATATCAAAAAGTCATCATATTGAAAAAATTGGATCCAACAACATTGTATTGGGATAATCAGATCCATCATAATAAGATTGAGATAATCAAATCCATCCAAATCGGACGCATGAATCGGACTAAGAAATTTTGTAGAAGCTTAAAAATTTATTTATTAGTCATTTTGGAATAATTGTCTTATAAGAAAACATTATATAATGACACTAGTTAGTAAAATCAGTCATATTGGGAGGTAGAATGTGTCTAACATGAATTGGCACAATTGTATTCACTTCTTCGTAATAGATGATTTTCATAGACCCATGAGAGTGGCTATAGAAATGATGTATGTTCTCACACTAAGGCCGAAATGTGGAGATCATGTGTGCTTTACTAGATTTCCAACATTTAAATGGATATGTATTTTCTAAAAGTTGATAATAAAATAAATCTTAACAGGAAGAAGGGGTTACATTTTGGAAAGAATTTAATCTTATAAAAAGTGAAAAACTAATTCAACCCCCCCCCCTCTCAATTATTGTTAAATCATTTGAAACTTCACATATAATAGTGAAATAATTTTATAAAATAAGAAAAATTATATAAGTACCTAAAATAGAAGTCAAAATACAATTAGTCAAGTGAAAATAAATATTCAACACACATTTTTATGATAATGATAAATATATATAATTTCCAAAAAAATCTAATATAGAAGAACATATACATATATATAATAAAACAATATATAAAATAGGTGGACTCCTCAAATAGTCTTGGTCTGTCATTTCACCGAAAGTAAGTTATCGGTGCCCCAAATTGTTATTAACCCACTCTTAAAACATAAGTATAGTTGAAGTGCGGGGTCGATCCACAGGGAACTTTGGCAGTGCGTTGGTTCAGTTGAGTTTATAATTAATTTAGTGAAACATACAAAATTTATAGTGGATTGGATGGTTTGGATTGAGTGAAACTATTTTTTTACTTTAAGAAAATGATTAACAATTTAATGGAAACAACAAGTGATTTAAAGGGGTTTTAAATGGAAGAAAAGTTGTATTGGGGTTGTGTTGATTATGGATTTTTTATGCAGATTACTTAAATAGTTGTGTTGATCATGATAAATCATCATTCGGGATTTCCTTTTATCATAATATTCCTTGGTCCGGTTCCTCTTGTTTGGAATTAAAGAAATTGACTCCTTGGTCCAGTAGTCAGTGTTTCCCAATTCGTAATGTGGTTTAGTCAATTTATGAATCTGTGAACCCTTTTCAATGGTCATGGAAGCTTTCACTCTGCCTCTTCTTTTTATCGCTGAGAATTCGTCCCTTGGTCCGGCTCATAATTGTCAGTAATATTTAGCAATGATTTAATAGGAGTAAGAAGAATTAAGAAGAATGAACACAACTATTTAAATCAAGACAACAAAATACAATCCTTTATCTCCCACAACCCCAACACAAGGGTTTTAGTTACACATGGAAAGCCTAATAGGAACAACACACTTGATACCTGAGGAATTCATTGTGTAATCTTCGAGGAGTGGTGTCGGTAGGTGGAACGGTGGAACTATGGCACCACGGTGGTTTGGGAACGGTAGCAGCAGAACTTCTCCCCTCATTTGAATGGTTTTCCACTCCCTAAACTCTCAAAATCTGAAGGCCAAGGCCACTATTTATATAAAAATAAAGTACACTATGTGTATATAAAGTACACACTGTGTACTTCTGTCAACGCGTTTTGGCACCAATTTCTCCACGGGTAGGCGTCCTAACACGCTGTCTTTGACTTTGAACACGGCGCCACCTGTAGGTGAGTGTACACGGCATGTAGCGCCTCCATACACGGTGTGCAATTCCAAAATCTGGCAACCAACCCCTTCTAGAATATCAGTAATGGCGTGTCAAAATGGAACACGCCGTGTCTCCTTCAATAGCCACATGGGAGTGTAGACTCATCTCGGCAAAAACCGCTTCTAGAATATTGTACACGGCATGTAATACCGACCCACACAGCATGTTGCTTCTGCCTGGTGACATGGGCGTGTACTCCCTCCTTCGGTTAGTGTCCCTATTTGAATTTACATGATGTGTATAATAAGTACATGCTTTGTAGTTTTAAAATTTCCCCAGACTTCCCTTGATTTGTGTATTTTAGCCATAAAACTCCTGAAAGTAAACAGAATCACCAAAATCAATGAATCTGTTCATTAAACAACAGATATTTTCTGAAAACATGTTTCTATTTTCAATAATATATATTTAAAAATTTATACACAAATCGGGTGCATCAATCTCCCCCACAATTTGTTGTTTTCTTGTCCTCAAGAAAATCTCAACATCTAATTAAAGGAGCCTATACATTTAAAAGAAAGGCATTAAATTAATCAAAAGTATAAATGATAAAGTTACTGAGGAAAATTTATAAAAGGCAAAAAAAAATTCAATTCATAAGATATTAAAATCATGCCTCATATATATAATTCAATTAACTATTATCATCCTCTTTCAACACATTTTTCAACCGTTCAAGAATATGCATGCCACTTGATGATCTACCTTACCATTCATAATCACACTCCACACTCAAGATGTTTTTATTCAATGTTATTCTCAATCTAATGTATATACACTATATCCATTGGTTTGCAATATTCCTTGTTCTCTACTTTAGAAAAAATTGAATTACAATAATCATGAGGGATTTATCAATAAGGTTAAGATGTCTCTGTGGCTAAGGGATGGTAGGTTCAGATGTGAAAAATAAATTCTGAGGCTTGAAAAAGGAAGGCTAATTCCTTTAAAAAAAATTGCATGATATTCAATGTAATGTTCAATGAAAATTTTTCCTTCTCAAGCTCAGTCGAGTGCTGTTGTAATCACTACCTTTTCCCTTAGTCAAGTAGGGTTCTGAAATCAAATGAGCACAAGGTTCCCTTCTATTTGTTTTTTTTTTCAGTAAGAAGAACTGAAGGGAAACACTTAAGAATACAACGAATATTTTTTGGAACCCTTTATTCCCCAAATAGTCAAGAGGCATTCCCCCACACTTTATTTCATGATTTTGCACAAAAATATTCCATGTTTTTTCAACTCCCTCTTTAAAGCTCCAAAATGAATAATCATGCAAAGTTCAAAAAGAAATAGGGTAGGAAGGGAAAGAGGCTTGTAAAGTGGCTTCTTATAAAGGATGTTCATGGATTCTATGGGCTTAACTAATATTAAATGTAGGGTAGGTCTCAAGATAAAGGGGTGAAAACAATATAGTGACTCAATCATTTTAAAGTAACACAAAAATTATTCATGTTTTGAAAAGAAAGCTTGCAAATTTTGGTAGTGATGCATATCCTAAGAATATCTCATGAAAGAGGGGATTAGAAAAGAAATTTGAAAAACTGTATAGAATGCCACTCAGGAGTGGAAAAATAATAAAGGGACAATCAGGTCATGACATGCATATAAATTATTTGCCTAATCAACGTAATTAATCAAGGATTAGAAGTTGTAATTGAAACTATATCAGTAATAACTTTAAAATACTTAAGAATCAGAATAAGTATGAAACCCTCAAAAAGTTCCTACTGATAACTTGAGCATTGATAAATATGAATAACCAAAAATTGCCTCAATTTTGAAAATATATAATCTAATAATGATGTCTCCAAGATTTGTTCAAGGGAAAATAATAAGGTGAAATAGAGAGAGACTCCCCCACACTAAAAATTTCACGTGGTACACCAGGTTCCCAACAAAGAACATGGTAAAGTGGGGACACAAAAAGTGGACTATACCGAAGAAAAGTAATGAAAGTAGGAAACTCAAGAATGAAAAGAAAAACAAATGAATAATAATACTCCATTCGTGTCCACATGATGAAAAATGGTAGGTGAAGTAAAATCGCAGCCCAAAATGTTCCAGAGTACCTATGATGGTATAAAAAGAAAGACGACAGAAATCATAACAAACACAAGAATAAGAGATCATAAATAGATATACAATGAAAACCATATGTCCTCAAACTAGTCCTGGGGTCGCCTCGGAGGAGGCACCATCAAGGACAGGATCATCTGTAAAAGATGGCGCAGGAGGCGTGGAAGCTGAAGGCGCATACTCGGTGACGGGCCGATGATACGATCCAACTACTGCCCCATCTGATCCTATCGGCTGTCGAAGCGACCCAAGACCTGCTCCATCGTGGCTAGCTGGTGGGAAAGGGCAAGATCGACTGAGGGTGGGGGGGTAGGTGGGATGGGTGACGGGATAGAAGAACGAAGGCCAGAAGAAGTGGGGTTAGTGGAAGGTGGGTGAGGAGGAGAAGCTGGAGGCGGCGGGGAAGGAAGAGCTGGGTAATCATCTAAGGTGGGAGAGTCAGCGGGTGGCTGGGGGTGAGCCTGGGCAAGGAAGTAGGAACCTCCCTACTTCTCGACCATCCCCATGCGAATGAGAATGATAATTTCCATCCACTGGGTTGAACCTAACTTTTCATGAGGCAAAGAGGGATCAAATACCCCAAGGTGGTGGGAAAGACGGTTAGTGTAAAACCCGCTGTTCAGGTTTCCCTGACGGCCGGTAAACATGGAGTGGAAATAAGAGGTGTAAAGATAGGTAAGGTATGGGTAGTTGTGTTGGATGACACTGGTAAGAAGCTCCATATCACGGCTGGTCACGAACCCCATATCCTCATGGCAGGGGAAAAGGATGGCACATAAGCACTGATGGGCGAAGCGGATGATGGGGTTAGTGATAAGAGTTCTCTTCTGGGAAGTGGGGGAGTACCAGTGGTCAGGCCTAGTTATCTCCCGCCACATAGCGATGAGCTCAGAGCGCTCAGGCCGGGATAGGGTAGAAACATGAGGTGGGGTGATGGGATGGGGGTAGAAGCCACACCCTCGGCCAAACTCGGTCATGGTGAGGGAGAAACGTTGGCCACCTAGCAGGAACCATACCACAGGCACCGCATCACCACGTGTATCCAAGTACTCTGCTCCATCAAACTCAAATGAGGCCGTGAAATCCAAAAATAAATATAGAAAAACAGGAGTTTTGACCTGGAAAATATATAGGAGTGTGGTGTGTTTGAGAAGCTCCTCCATATCCTCCCAAATACCTCACTGCTGCGGAATGTTACTGTCGAGGTATCGGCCACTCAACGGTATCGGCATACAAGAGAAGCATCGGACCCAGTCATAGGTGAGATCGGTGACCGGGAATACCGTGCAGGGATAGGGAGCACCTGCAGGTCCCGACCTAGGAGCAGGTGCAGCAGCAGGGGCTGGCACTGTGGGTGGATCTACTGAAGTAGAGGGTGGCTCTGTGGATGGAGTAATCGATTAAGGACCAGCTGCTGAGGAAGATGGCTCAGGGAGAGTGGCAGCTGGTGTAGCAGAAATAGTGGTGCGTGAAATCTCAGTGCCGGAAGGTGGAGGTGCAGCCGAAGTTGACCAGGCCTCCGCTATGGGAGTGAGTGGCGGAAAAATGGCCAAAGGAGGAAGCTCGAAGACTGGAGCATTGAGGTCTAGCTATGTCGGCAGTTGGAGTTGAATCTTATGATAGATGGGCCTCTCTCCCTCGGTGGCGGAGGCTGGTCGCTTCCCTCGGGAAGGATCGTGATCTGCCATACCATAAAAAAGAAAGAAAAACCAAACAAAAGAGAGAGAAAAGAAAACAAAACAAAACAAAACAAAGAGAATGTGAGAAAACAGGAAAAGGAAAGGTACACAGCGTGTACTTCCAGAGTACACGACGTGTAGTGGATAATGTAGAGTAGCCCATGTTCTCTGGATAGACACACTGAGGGTGAAAAATAGACCATGCAAAAGTACACGGCGTGTATCGAACATACACGATGTGTGCATGCAAAGTGTAGGTGGTTGTGTGTTCATAAAGGACATGACCATGTATGTGAAAAGTATAAATATAAAGGACAAACTGTGTATAGGTAGGACACAATGTGTTCTTTACCAGAGGAACATGGCTGCGTGGGGGGTGAAACACGGGCCGGCCAAACGAAATGGTTTACACTAGGTGTACCGAACACACATGTCATGTATAGTAAAATTAGGTAAGAGGTCTTGTTATGTTCCAGACACGGAGGGGCCAAAGAAAAGGGTATACACGGCATGTGCCAAACACACACACCGTGTACATGAAAATGGTGTGTGAAGCCGTCTGTAAAGGGGTACTCCGGCACAATTAAAAAGGACGCAGTGTGTAGCGAACATACACACCGTGTATATTCAAATTTGAAGGATTTTGTGTGTGGTTATGTACATAAGTACACGATGTGTGATATTTATTTTGTGGTCATGTACTAGCAGAAGCTGAATGGTCGGCCAATCTGAAAAGTACCCTAAAAGAGTCTAAAATTTTAAAATAGAGTGTGTATAATGGCAATCCATGACCGAGGATCACAATTTAAGAAAAAACAGAACCTGAAATGCCCCAAATCGATGGATCTGAGAAGTGGGGGTGTAGGTGTCATTCGCGAGAAGAAATGGGAAGAAGGGGGATAAATGCGGAGCCTCGTGACAGGGGCTCAAGCTGGGTCGCCCATGACTTATATAGTCGCGGTACAAGGCGTGTATGTTTGGACTACACGCCGTGTATTCCCAACTTTGTTTTAACTACAATATATAAAATATATAATTATTATAGTAAAAAAATAATTATTTTTAATAATTAAAATAACATAGATATATCTACAGATTATATTACAAATAAACCTATACACGACGTATATCATGATATACACACCGTGTAACATAAAATCAAAAAAATTGATGTACAACCTTTGGTATGGTGCTTTAGGCGAGGTTCGAACTGGCGATGGGTCGTTCCGAATGGAAGCCCTCAACCACTAGAGAGGAGGTTGTACTGCTGCACGTATTCATTATTTATATATAGTTAATCCATATGGACTATACACAGGGGAAGAATGCAAAACACAGTATGTGGTTTTTATTAAGGAAAGGATGGGGATGAAGAGGGGAGATTAGTGTGATTCGAAACCTGGTCTTTTGAACCTAGTGCTGAGACTTTGTCAATCTGCCAACTTAACCCACGGATAATTTCTTATTTTAAAAATGTTTTAAATTTACAATGAAAAATAAGGCGTACATGGCATATGTCAGAGTGCACATCGTGTGGTTTTAATAAAATAACAAATGATTGAAATGGGACGGTTTTCATTGTTCGAAGCCGGGTCTTTGGGAACTAGGTTACGATTCTAGCCAACCGGACCATCCCCATAATGGGTTTTAATATATTTGAACACACACACACACACACATATATATATATATATATATATATATGAAAAAATAGAACAAATTTCGTGTAAATAAAAGGAGGAACCCCATGTCGAAGGTAGGTCGGCAGGATTCGAACTGGGGATGGCTTGAATAAACTCCAATGAATTTACCATCAACACTAGAATCATACCTAGTTATTTAATTGTTACTCTATATATGAATTATATTAAGATTATAAATTAAAAAGATAAGTACATGCCGTGTAGATAAGAGGGACACGACGTGTATCCTCTGGGTTTCCTCCCAGGAAGCGCCTTTGTTTTAGGTCATTGGCTTGACCTATATACCTTGATTACTAAAAAGAGGTAGTGGAGAGTGGTCCTATTGTATCTTCCATGGGATGGTAAATCATTAGGTGTTGGCCGTTCACCTTGAACGGTTGACCATCCTCCTTATAAATTTCCACCGCTCAGTGAGAGAATACTTGAATGACATGGAACAGTCCTGACCATCTGGATTTCAGCATTCCTTGGAATAGATGAAGACCAGAATTGAAGAGGAGTACCTGATCACCGGGTTGAAATTTTTTTTGAGAAATCATTCGGTAGTGGATGGCTTTTGTCCTCTCCTTGTACAGTTGGGAGTTCTCATACGCCTCCCTTCTGATTTCATCGAGTTTCATCTACTGGAACTTATGCCTCTCTACAGCCTCTTTTATATCAAAATTTAGGGACTTGACGACCCAGTATGATTTGTGTTCCATCTCCACTAGAATATGGCAGGGTTTTCCGTAGATCATAAGAAAATGTGACATCCCCAGTGGTGTTTTAAATGTGGTGAGATAGGCCCACAATGTGTCATCAAGCTTTTTGGACCAGTCCTTCCATGAGGTATTCACCATTTTTTAAAAAATTTGTTTGTGCTCACGGTTGTAGAGATCCACCTCTGCACTTGATTGGGGATGGTATGGTGAACCCATGTGATGCTTCACCCCGTATTTCAATAGCACTCCTCTCATTAAAGACTTGTCAAAATGAGTCCCTCTATCACTGATCTGCACCCGAGGAATGTCGAACCTACTAAAAATGTTCTCCTTAAGAAATCTCACAACCACCTTGGCTATGTCGTGTGTCGTAGTAGTAGCTTCCACCCATTTGGAAACGTAATCAATGCAGACTAGGATATAAGTATGCCCGAAAGAAGGAGGAAATGGACCCATGACGTAGATGCCCCAAACATCAAAGATCTCAACCTCTAGGATGGGGTGCTGGGGCATCTCGCTCTTTGACCCATATTACTTGTACGTTGGCATGGATCACAACGGGAAACAAAGGCTCGAGCATCCTTATGCATGGTGGGCCAGAAAAACCCAGGCTGCAAAATCTTTTCAATAGTATGGTCCGGCCCGTTGTGTTCTCCAATGGGCGAGGCATGACAAAATTCCAGCACCCTGTGGACCTCCGCCTCTTGAATGCACCGTCAGATCTCCCCATCCCCATATGATCGGAATAGGAGTAGGTCTTCCCAGAAGTATTGCTTGACATCAGAGAGGAATATATTTGTTTTTTGCTGGAATAGAAATCAGGGTGGATGGCACCTATAACTAAAAAGTTTCCCATATCTGCAAACTAGGGCCTAGGATACTCAATAATTGAAAAGAGATGTTCATCAGGAAAATCCTCTTCCTTCTCCAAGTGGTGCAGCTCCATACGGGACAAATGATCTGCAACCATGTTCTCACTCCCCTTCTTATCATGAATCTCCAAATCATATTCTTTTAATAGGAGGACACATCAGATCAATCGAGGCTTTGCAACCTTCTTTTTTAACAGGTACTTAAGTGTTGCATGGTCAGTATAAACGATAACTTTAGATAACACAAGGATAGAACGAAACATGTCAAAAGGGAATACCACCACCAACATCTCCTTTTTGGTAGTGGTGTAGTTTATTTGGGCCTCAATGAGTGTCTTGGTAGCATAGTAAATGGGTCGGAAAATTCTATCCAGTCATTGACTCATGATAGCTCCCACTACATAATCACTTGCATCGCACATGACTTCAAACAGTGTCTCCCATTTGTGAGCAATCATGACTGAAACCTTCACCAGGCACTGTTTTAGGTGCTTAAACGCTAAGGTGCATGGCTCAGTGAATTCAAAGATAGCATCCTTGGTGAGGAGATTAGTGAGTGGACAGGCTATTTTTGAAAAATCACGGACAAACCGCCTGTAAAAACCTGCATGTCCTAGGAAGCTTCATATGGCTTTGATAGATGTTGGGATAGAAAGTCGTGATATGACTTCTATTTTTGCTGGGTCCACCTCTATCCATTTCAATGAATTTCTGTGGCCAAGAACTATGCCACTTTTCACCATAAAACGACACTTTTCCTAATTTAAAACAAGGTTAGTGTTTCCACATCGCTCCAATACTAGCTCTAGGTGCCGCAAACAGGTGGTGAATGACTTCCCATAAACGGAAAAATCATCCATGAAGACATCCATGATTTGCTCTGCCATGTCATGGAAATTAGCCAGCATGCATCGCTGGAATGTGGCGGGAGCATTGCACACACCAAAAGTCATTCTGCGGTAGGCAAACATACCATATGGGCAAGTGAAGGTGATTTTGTCCTGGTCTTATGGGAAAATAGAGATCTGATTATAACCAGGTAATCCATCAAGGAAGCAATAAAAGTCATTCCCTACTAGTCTTTCTAGTATCTGATCCATAAAAGGTAGAGGAAAATGATCTTTACTCATGGCATCGTTCTGCTTCTGGTAATCAACACAAACTCTACAGCTTGTGAATGTGTGAGTAGGGATGAGCTCATTCTTGGCATTGGATACCACAGTAATACCTCCCTTATTAGGAACCACATGCAAAGGACTTACCCATGAGCTATCTGAAATTGGATAAATGATACTCGCATCCATTAATTTGATCACTTCTTTCTTGATGAATTATTTCATGGGAGGGTTCACACACCGCTGTGGTTTCCTGGATGGCTTGGATACTTCATCGAGAAGCAGCTTATGGGTGAAAATGGTGGGGCTGATACCCTTCAAATCTGCAACTGTCCATCCAATAGCCTATTTCCTCATTTTCAAAACTTAAAGAAGTGCTTCCTCCTTTTATTGTGATAGTGTTGCACTAAGTATAACAGGAAATGTATGAAGATATCCCAAATACCCGTACTTTAAGGAAGATGGGAGAGGCTTCCGCTCCAGTTTAGGTGCCTGAAGAACTGAAGGCACTGATGGTTTTACATCTGTCCTTTCTAAGATGGCAGGAATGACTACTTGTTGCCAGTAATGGCCGCCCTGGCCTTCAATGAATTTGAGGTCATCTGGATCATCATCAATAGGTATGTCTGGAAAATTCTTATCATCAGAAATGGAAAAGCATACCAGATCATATTCTTGTCCGCACAGTTGTTCATCCAAGGTAGTCACTTTATAGCAGTCCTCATGCTCTGGTACTGATGCATGTATGATAGCTTTTAAAATATTGTTGGAGACTCTTTCATCCCCTACATGGAAAATCAACTCTCTCTGGTGCACGTCAATGAGTGCCTTCCAAGTGGCTAGGAAAGGTCTTCCCAATATATGTGTTGCCTCTTGGTCCTACTCCATGTACAGGATAATGAAGTCATAAGGTAGGATCAATCATCCTACATTCACCAGTACATCTTCTAGTATCCCTTTCAGATACTTAATGGATCGATCAGCAAGTTGAAGGGCTACTCGGGTCGGCTTCAAATCATGGAGTCTGATCTCCTGGAAAACTCGGAATGGCATGAGGTTGAAACTTGCTCCCAAGTCGCATAAAGATTTTCCAAATTCACAGGGTCCAATTGTACAAAGAATAGTAAAACTACCTGGATCCTGGAGCTTGGGAGGGATGAACTGTTGAACGATTGCGGAGCACTCTTTTTTTAGTGCAATAATGCCGAGATCCTTCATCTTACGCTTATTTGAAAGGATGTCCTTCATGAATTTGGATTATGTAGGTATTTGTGTCAGGGCCTCCGAAAATGGGATGGTGATGTGGAGATTTCTGAACACCTCCATGAATTTACCAAATTCGTGGTCCAGTTTTCTCTGCTTCATTCTTTCTAGGAAATTTAATGCATGTACAAATGGTTTGATGACTTTTTTTCCTTTTCCTAATTGAGCCTCTAGTGATGGATCTTCAGATGAAGAAGGATCTGAATCTAAACCTTCTTTAACAATAGGGTATGGAGGTGCAGTTGACTGGTGGGTTTGTTCCTTTTGTGGAAACTCTTTTCTTCTACGCAAGGTGATAACATTGGCCTCCTTTTGTGGGTTCTTCTTAGTGTTTCCTGGTAGTGTATCGGGCTGCCTCCATGATAAATGGTTTGTTATCTGGCCAATTTGTTTCTCAAGCCCTCGAATGGACGCCTCCTGGTTCTGGAATTTTGTTTCACTAGTAGATATAAATTTATTAATCAGGTCTTCTAACCCTGATGTGTTCTCTTGATAAGATGGATGGGAAGGTGTTGGAGGTGGTTGCTACCTTTGTTACTGCGGGCGAGGTTTTTGGTACCCTTGCTGCTGATAGGAACCCTGCTGGAACTGTTGTCTCATAAACTGATTCTATTACTGATGTTGATTATAGTCGAGTGGTCGCTGGGGAGGGCGATTTTGCAGCTACTGGACCAAGCCTTGATTCTGATTATCTCGTCACGTTGGGTTTTGGTACTGTTGATATTGATTCGACCCTCGATTTTTAGTGACAAATCTCACCTCGCTTGTCGAAGGGTCAGTTGGAAGTCCCGAGCATTCTCCCAGATTGTGGTTGTTACCACAGTCGCTGCATGCTGGATGGTTCGCCGCATGAACTTGAGATGCTCCTTTGAGATTCAATGTGTCTATTTTTATGGACACTGCATCTAACTAAGCAGCGAGCATGGTGGTATCGTCAATTCTAAGCATACCTCTTTTTTTGAGTCCCCTGCTCAGAGTGCCACTGGAAGTTGTTGGCAGACATGTCTTCCAGTAGTTCAAAAAGTTCTTTGGGAGACTTTCTCATCACCATACCTCCAGCTGTAGCATCCACTAGGTATTTGGTATTTGTTGTGAGTCCTCTGTAGAAGGTCTGGACTTGCATCCAGGGAGGGAGTCTGTGGTGTGGGAATTTTCCTAGCATCTCCTTGAAATGTTCCCAGGACTCATATAACGACTCGGAGTCATGATGCTGGAAGTTGTGTATCTCGTACCTTAGAAACACCATCTTCGATGGAGGTAATTATTTGGACAGGAACGCCTAGGCTAGTTCCTCCTAGGTGAGGATAGGTCTTTGTGGCAGTCCCTTGATCCAGCCTTTCGCCTTATCCCATAGAGAAAAGGGAAAGAGATGAAGAAGGATGGCGTCCTCAAACACGCCATGGTAATGAAATGTGTCGTGGATCTCCAGAAGGTTAGAGAGATGGGCGTTCGGGTCTTCACTGGGAAGACCTCCAAATTGGGCGGTGTTCTGTATCAGTTGTATGATATCAGGCTTTATCGTGAAGTGCTGGGAATGGACCGGAGGACGAATGATACCCGTATCTTCTCCATGGATCGAAGGAATACTATACTCCATAAGGGTATGGGGTGGAGGTAGCTTCTGAGGGGGAGGAGGTTGCAGATACTGCTGCTCTTGAGGGGCGAAATAGGGCCGTTGGAAGAGTTGTTGCGGTTGTTGCAGTTGGTCATACGCTGGAGGAGGTTATTGTAGTGGTCGTTGGTAATCCCTTGGGGGGAATTCTATAAAGCCTCTAGAAGCCTGTACTGGTGTACCACCAGTGGGAGGCTACTGGTCCTGGTACGGATGCTCAGCCGCATCATCCATAGCTGGTGCTCCCTCTTTCGTTTTCGCCATTGTATATGGCTGTTGGTTGTGAGTTTCTTTTAGTGCACGCCGAAGATGAAGCAGGGTATGTTCGATCTCCGTATCAAGTAGAACTAGTTCCGATGACTCGGTGCTCCTGGACCGTGTTGGGCGTCTATTCATGCACTTTAAGCTTCTACACAATCACAACACAAATACCAGGCGTAACAAAGGAAAAATAA
This sequence comes from Viscum album, assembly GCA_963277665.1. Classification (NCBI taxonomy): domain Eukaryota; kingdom Viridiplantae; phylum Streptophyta; class Magnoliopsida; order Santalales; family Viscaceae; genus Viscum; species Viscum album. The sequence goes on along the minus strand of OY728140.1, from coordinate 2,098,693,568 downwards.
AAGATAAAAAGAATGACGATTAGGAAATCATTTTTTGGGAATTTTTAATTTTTATTTTCCCTTAATTAATTAATAATGCAACAAAATTTTAGCACTTAAACCGAATGCTCCCCGGCTGCGGCGCCAAGATTTGGTCTGTCATTTCATCGAAAGTATGTAATTTGTGACCCAAATTGTTATTAACACACTCTTAAAACCTTAGTATAGTTGGTGTGTGGGGTTGAACCACATGGAACTTTGGCAGTGAGTTGGTTCAGTTGAGTATATAATTAATTCAGTGAAACATGTGGAATTTAGAGTGGATTGGTTGGTTTGGATTGAGTGAAACTCTTATGTTTACTTTAAGAAAATGATTAACAATTTATAGGAAACAACAAGTGATTTAAAGGTGTTTTAACAGGAAGATAAAGTGTATTGGGGCTATGGTGATTATGGATTTTTTATGCAGATTGCTTAAATGGTTGTGTTGTTCCTGATAATTCATCATTCTAGATTTCCTTTTACCACAAGATTCCTTGGTCCAGTTCCTATTGTTTGGAATTGAATAAATTGACTCCTTGTTCTGGTAGTCAATGTTTCTCAGTTCTTAATGTGGTTCAGTCCATTTATGAATCTGTGAAACCTTTTCAATGGTCGTGGAAGCTTTCACCGTTACTCTTCTTTTATATCACTATGAATTATTCCTTTGGTCTGGCTCAGAATTCTCAGTAATAATTAGCAATGATTTAAGAGGTGTAATAACAATTAAGAAGAATGAACACAAATATTTAAATCTATACAACATATTAAAATCGTTTATCTCCCACATCCCCAACACAAGGGGTTTAGTTACACATGGAAAGCATAATAGGAACAACACACTCGATACCTGATTAATTCATTGTGTAAGCTTCGAGGAGTGGTGTCGGTAGGTGGAACGGTGGAACTATGGCACCACGGTGGTTTGGGAATGATATCAGCAGAACTTAACCCCTCCTTTGAATGGTTTTCAACTCCCTAAACTCTCAAAATCCGAAGGCCAAGTACTCTATTTATAGAAAAATAAAGTACACGACATGTATAGAAAGTACACGCAGTGTACTTCCGTCAATGCGCTTTGGCGCCATTTTCTCCATGGGTAGGCAGCCTAACATTCCGTCTTTGACTTTGATCACGGTGCCACCTGTAGGTGAGTGTACACGGTGTGTAGTTCCTCCATACACGGCGTGTAATGCCAAAATGTGGCCACCGACCCCTTCTATAATAGCAGAAACAGTGTGTAAAAATCGAACACGTCATGTCTCCTTCAACAGCCACATGTGTTTGTAGACTCCTCTCAACAACAACTGCTTCTAGAATGTAGTACACGACATGTAATGCCGCCCCACACAGCCTGTAGCTTCTTCCTGGTGACATGGGTGTGTACTCCCTCCTTCAGTCTATGTCCCTGTCTAGATATACACGGCGTGTATAAAAAGTACACACCGTGTAGTCTTAAAGTTTCCACAGACTTCCCTTTATTTGTGTATTTTAGCCAGAATGCTCATGAAAGTAAACAGAATAACCAAAATCAAATAATATGTTCATGAAACAACAAATATTTTCTAAAAACATGTTTTTATTTTCAATAATATATATATATGAAAATGTATACACAAATCGGGTGCATCAAGTCTCTCATACTATCTCGGTATCAAACCCCTATAATCTAACTAATAATTATAAATAAAAAATAAATCATAGGGTTCATTATATTTTCATTCCTTTTATCATGAAGACTTAAAGGGTACAACTGGTAGCCCAACTAGGTTTTGAGTATAACTCAGTGGGCCAACATTAATGATGTCTTTAAATACATCCATTCTATGAAATTTAATGTTTATTTGGAAAATATATAAATGTATAACTAGTGGAAATATAAATAAATATATATTCTAGATCCTCAAAATCCATGATGACATTTGAGACTCACAATACCTACCTCAGCCAATGTTAAATGTCTATAAACAGTTGGAATCCATTTAGGAGAAATATACAAATCCCCATGATTAGTCTCCTATAATAGAAATAAATCCATCCTAGAACAAAATTACACATCTACTTAGGTATACACATCCAAGAACAAATGTCACACCCAAGTAAATATACCCATGATGGAACAAAAGAACACATAGATTAAAAACCACCACTAGAATCAGGATGGAATACCCAAGGAAAAGACCAACCCAAGAAGCATTCCACAAGCCCAAACCAAACAATTCACTCATTTCCTTTTAATTATATTAACATTTCATTAGAAGACCTTTTTTATTTATAAAATAAACTATTTATCACCATTATGAAATAATTCATTACCCTTTTAATTATCATTATACACCATTTTATAAATCAACATTTTCGAAATTTGTAAATAATTATAAAAATTCAAATTTCATAACATTTTATAACATATTTCATCCAAAAAAATACATTTCAACAAATCCTCATTGGTTTTGTTCCAATTATGGTTCATATAAGACTCATGGGGTCTTCAATTATCATTATTTCACTAATACATATTTAATAATTTTATTCAAGTTCAATCACCTGAAAATATAAAAAAAACTAATGATGGATGAACTAATAAATGTAATAAGCATGGGGGTAATTTAAATACCACCTCCATATAGTATAAAATCCATAATTTCCTAGAATAATATTTTGAAATGGACCCAATGATCCAAGATCACATGAACTATAAATACGGTAAAAATGTTACTTATAGGTGTTGAATGGTCTTAGACATGTAGTAACAAATAAATCACAATAGATGTCACATAGATCCACTAATAAATTAAGGGGATGATTCCTTAAGAGCCAATATTAATGAAAAATGTGAGGGGGTTCGAGAAAATGAAAAAAGATTCATCCAAATGTGCCACCTATTCTAAAGAACCTATTACACATCCTAAGATAATTTCATGAAATGAAACACTATTTCATGTTATTAATGTTCAAAAACAATTCTCAAGAGCATGGACCTAGTTGTTCATGGATTTACACATTGTTTCACACCATCAATGGCTTCCAGTAGCTCTCAAATAGCAACATGTCTATCTTATTCCTATATATTATGTTCTCGAGTCCTCCGGACACCCTTAAAAAGTATTAATATGTACATAACACGTATATTTTCCTAAAATAAAAAATAATGAAAAAAATCTTGAGGGATGTTACAAACATCCCAATATAGTAATTTTCATCCTTTAGAAGTTTATCGAGGGGTTTATTCTATAAAACACTTCATCTAGTCCCCAAATTCCTTATCTCATTCTCATTATATTTCATGAACACATCTGTGTAAAAACAACTATCAAGCACGAGGGAAAAAATTGATTATACATTTTTTTTCACCCCCTAAATCATGTTACATATAAGAATTCCACCACAGGAATCTAATCATAAACCACTCTTAAACCCCAAAAACATTACAAATAGTAAAAATACCTGTATTTATACATAATTAATGTTTTTAATCAAACTTTAATCTATTTTATACCTAGGAAAAAGTCTAGGTGTCTTACAACTTCCCCCCCACAAATTTGTTCATCCTAAAATTGAATTCCATAACATGAGTGGACCTTATTAATAAAAAACTATAGAAAATAAGTCCTCATTTATGATTCCTATTTACGTATGTTTTCTTGGTTATGGTTGTGTTTCCACCACACCCATACTAAAATAATTGTCTTTCCACAAAATCCTTTTCACTTTGATCAACTGTAAAAAATGGATTCCCCTCAAAGGATGTGTCACATAACTCTCAATATAATGTTTTCCAATAAAATGTGTTGGATTTGGAAGTTGTTGTCCCAAATAGATTATAGGTAAAATATCACATATATCATTGAATTTTTTTATGATTAGACTAATATAACACTAGATAGTTCCATTAGAGTATCTCAAATGTGCCCAAAAATATTTGAGATAAATTTCCCTTCCTTCTAATGGGATGATTGTATTTCCTCAAAGACACATGAAATAATAATTGATCACAGAACCTAAACTCAACAGGTTGGTATCACTAGACTATGTAAGATTTTGGACTTCTCTGGGTAGTATACAATAACATCTTCTTTAACTGCATATTCTTTAATATCTATTACAAGAGAATTGACCTTATCAATGCTACCCCACCAACTTCCACTCAACATCGAGGCAAGTGACATGGAATAACATACAAGGATTTATTAGGTGTAATATTTATATAATGATAATAACTATTATATGAAATTAACTATTTACAAGGTAAAGTGGTTCTCCCATAATCCATAAAAATGTAAAACACCCTCCCTCAACCTGTCCTCAATAATTTTTTTCACCCACTCATATTATCAATTATTTTGTATTTTAAATTAAATGTTCTAATTAATTTCATACGTAATGATAACTATAACCTCTTCCAAAATCACAATGGGAAATAAGAATCTTGATCTAAAATAGCTTTTTGAGGGACCCTGTATAAGGGCATAATATCCTAAACATGATGCTTACCCTACTCATCTACTTAAAGGGTCTCTCTGATTAGAAAAAAATATTTAAATTTTTAATATGATTGACTTTTACCCATGCTACATAACTACCTCAGGGAATCCATAATAAACCCATCACAAAATACGTTGTAATTTCATCTCAATTACACTAAAGACTAGAAAATAGCCATAATTGGCTAGAAGGACATTTGTGATCAATCTCCATCTATTGAAAATTGGGGCATCTCGTAACAAAATATATAACATCCTTCCTCTTTTTTCACCAAATAAACTATTGGTTCATATATTATTACATATTCATAAAATAAGGTTAATTTTCCCATTTTAGGTCATGTGAATCATAAATCATCTGTTCACACGTATTCACGAAAACTAAGACTTAGTTAGGAAAATTGAGTTTCTCATTCTTATCCAATGTCCATTCTGGTAGAATCTCCCAACCATATATTTTTCCCCCCATGGATGGAAACTCTAGATCAAATAATTATCTCCTCTTTATGAAGCTTAGTAAAAAAGGAGAAATTGAAAACGATATATGGTTTTCTTATCCCTAGTACTCATAGATATCAAGATTAATCTTAATGAAAAGTGGCTTCAACTATCGGTCACTACTAGAAACCTAAACGAAATGATCCAACATATTATGAATAAATTAATATATAACCATATTTTACATTACAAGGGTAACAGATAGCTTAAAATTAAATCATTTAATATACTTGACCATCCTTCACTAATGAAGGTTTATGTACCATGGGGATAAAATGAATTTTAGGTTGTGTTGGTATGTATACACCATAAATTTCTCACCAATACATACTTCCTCCAATATCTCACGGCATACACTACAACTACCAGCTCCATTTTATGGGTCAGATAAGTCTTCCCTTGAGGTCTTATCTTCCAAGCACCATAAAAGTCTACATGACCCCATATATCAAGGTTACTCCCAGTCTGACCCCTGATCAATCAAAATAAATGATGTGCTCCCTACCCTTATTAAAAGACATAATTAGTTCTTTAACCATCCATTTATTTTTTTCTAAATTAATCCCTACAATAATCACACCAGATAGACCTCACTCCCGTTTTGGTCAATCTCATCATTTGAACATCCAAATATGGTATAATAAAAAATAAAACATTTTTAATACCTATTTAAACCTAACATCTTTTTATTTAAAATATATTCTAAGCACATTCCCAATAAACAACTATTAGAACCTTCTAGGGTTAAATAGTTATATAAACCTTAAATCTTAAAGGACCTAGGAAGTGTATCACATCAATCCAAATGCAGCACATGGAGGATATGGTGTATAGATAATGTTCGGATAGTTCACCCAATATGAATATTTGGTCTTTCTAATTCTACTCCTTTATTTAGGAGTGTCTAATTAATATGATCCATGACTAAAACCATAAAATATCTAAATACCAGAGAAAAATATTATTCATCAGATCCATAAATACTATCAATGTGTTCATCATCCCAAATTAAATTACAATGTACTCATATTGATTTTACCTAATTGTAAAAGTATTTCTTTTCATTTCGGAAGGCCTCGACTACTATTGGACATTACCCAATCCCGTATTAAACATCGAGAATACTTTGGAATTACTTAACTTTCCAAAATTGTCATCTTTGGGTATTGGTTTCTAAACTATCATCTAACTCAACATTCTTATATTCAACAAAAAACTACAGGGAACCATATTATTTTTTATTAATAGGGTTTTAGATCACTAAGGTGACTTACATAATTGAATAATCACTAATCCTCTAATTCCCTTTATTAATCAATAAAGTCATAAACCTATACTATGTCTATTAAATAATATGGAGTAGAAATGGGATAAGTACTTAAAATGATCATGATAATGAACATAACATATTTATTATGTGGAACCCATAATAATTGATAAAAATCATAAAACCACTCCACCAGGTAATGATAAATATATCACATTATGTCCCCATCAGTTTTTGAAAAAATAAAAGCATCATTCATGATCCCACTATGTTGAATTTGGTTAATTCATAGATGAACCACCACTAATACCCAATTTTCATCATGAAAATTCTTTCAACCCTCATGAGATGTGACGAGAAATCATTGAAGGTAATTTTAAATGTGATCACGGTATTTACCTAACAAATTCATCCCAATGATCAGATTGATGTCAATTATTTTTAACAAGAAGAATTACTTTAAAAATCACAAATTTTTAATATATAAAGAAAATTCCCTATAGCAGTGAATATTATTCAAATAAACCCCCATTGACATGTTAGTAGACATCACCTCATATAGGTATTATGAAGAAACCCATAGGCTTTCCATGAACTAAATAGGTAAAAAATTATTTTAAAAACTTGTGTCAAAAAGTTACAATATAATATAGAATTCACTTGTATAGTATCTCTAAAAAACAAAAGTCTAGCATCATGACCAATAGAAATAGGATGAACTATATACATCTAGCTCATCCTGTAGCCCTAACCCCTAGCCTTCCTCCCTTATACAATACTTCATTATTATTGTTGTTTTCCCTATCCAATAAAATCATGTACTTCATCTTGAACTGAATTACTGATAGAACTCCAAATACCCTCATACCACAGTGTTTCTTGATCCTCCATCATTTCCTTTCAACTACCATAATTATCAATCATTTGATGACCCTTGTTCATTCTATAATAAAATATAGGTTCCCCATACTATAACCCAACCAACACTCGATAGGTAGTCAATGAAAATGGTGGAGGGAATGGAATTTTCCACTTTAATGATAGATTCCAATAAGTTGATCAAAAAATAATGGTGGAGGGAATCCACTAATATAACTAATCAAACCACCACCACCATAGCATGTCTTCTTGAAATTAATATTCTAGCTACCTTTACATTTTTCTATGAATCACCTTCCATAATGAAATTGTCATGAGAATCTTAAATATAATAGATTCCTATTCATAATAAAATCTTAATACACATCCTAAATAAATATCAAAATGCAGAATAAATTTATGTGAACCCACACCTCATACCTCTGAAAATACCCAAAACATCTAGATTTCAACACATTATCAACCATCAATGTCAACTAATAATGATTCAAATCAGTAATAGACGTATCATAATCCAATAGAAACATCCTTCTCTACGTCAGGTGTATAAAATCTTGGGTCTAGTACACCATCATATTCCATCAATATAAATAATCATTGAATCTCATATGAAAATCCTTGAAATACAACCCAACATATTGTTCTACATGAACAAAAATATGCCACCAATGCTTTGCTAGTCTATATAGCATATATTCTACAAGATTCACCCACCTATCTAGTGGTGACTCTATATGCATGAAAATCATTTGGATTGACAAAATCCTGAACTCAACCACTTGGGGACCATTTTTTCCATATCATATTGGTGGGTTCCACAGTTGAAACTCTCTAGTTAGGTCAGAAAACATACGCTTATCTCAAATAGCCTCTCCCTAAATATATATCATTCTTTTAATCCAATAGTACTCCTAGTTATATTAACCAGATAAAATCAACTACAACCATATCTAGTATCGTATGAGGTTCTAACCTAATAATCTCAGGGGAATTCTCATCAGCACCAACCTGACGTCAAACAATGAGTTTCCATAGATGAATTTGAATATAATTTCAAAAACACACCAATGAACATGTTAGAAAAATAGCTATTTTTAACATGATATAAGGAAAATAATAATAGTAATTACATTTTTCTATTCTTGATATCTCATATCATAGAAAACTAACAAAATTATAACACTCACTTTCCCCAAATTACTCATATATAGGGTCAATGTCATGAACAACAATAGACTATATAATACACATAAGATTAATATCATTAACATCTCTCATTATACTTAAACTAGAATTTCATAACATGGTCTAGGTGAAATATGATTTTTATTACAAGTGACAAAGAAATAACCCATATAAATCATAAAAATAATTTAATTTAGAAAATTATAAATAATTAATTTACAATTCATCCTAAAATAACATGTATCCCATTTTTATGATCAGCTAATTTCGATATGCTGACACTTTTAATACTAGCTCATATCATAACTTGTGTAAACAACCATAAACAATCATGAAGATAAAAAGTGAATCCAAAATTCCATTTACGATGTATTAACACATGACCAATTTCTTTAGAAAATATACAAAATCCAAAAAATCATAACTTCCAAACTCATATGAATCACTATATGTAAAAATAGTCCAATAGTGAAATGTAGAAATCATGAACATTAATCACATCCCTAGTAACATGGACATTCTTTTTATGTGGGTTTTCTACTCCTAGAAATATGTTCCACACAAGGTATTAAAATTTATTTATATTCTATCTACCTTACCCCATACAATTTAATAAAAGAATTAAATACCACTTTGTAGAATCCCCTTGTCCATGATCACAAATTTGTGTCAAACCAGAGATATCTACATGGCCTTAGGCATGACTCACTTTATGATAGATGTAAAGACCTGTAAAATTCAAGGGATGTTTTTTCTTAATTTCTTTAGAATTTTACAAGAGCGCGGTTTCTGACGGCACCTGATTCCGAGGCCCGGAGTACCCGGAATCAATTTCCGAAGTTTGGCTCGGGTACGTTCAGTGAACGAACGAGTGGGAATTCCTAACTTTTGATCTGGTGCTCGGAATTGAAATCTGAGGGCACCGATGAACTCGCAACGCTGATATTCGCTTAAGGGGACCTTTTCGGAAGTTGCGTTTATTATGGGTTGAAAGTTAGTTTTTGGGTTTTTAGATTAAGTTAAATAAAATTTGTGAAATACAAATTTTTATTTTAACTTGATGTTTTTTTTATAAATCCTTCCAAAGGGAGTTGGGAGTGGGACCCACATCCACTTAACCTCCCTAGGGAGGATTAAGTGTGGTGGGGCCCACACGAAACCCAACCTTCCATCTTCCCTCAAAACTCCCATTAACCCTCCTTTTAATTAATGTTTGACAACTTTAAGTATTAATTGAGGTGAGTTGTTCAATTCAAACCTTTGAGATTCATGTGGTAAAGTTATTTAATAATATAAGCTTAAAGCTTATTTTATTCTGGTTGAATTTCTTTTACCACCTTTAGAGGAATTTTTGGAGCTTCTCCTTCTTCTTCTTCTTCAACTCTGACGAAGAACACGAAGAACCTTCAAACATCGACGAAGAACTCCACGTTCTCGGGAACCGTCTTCCGTGACGACATAACCGCGACATCAACGTTCTTCTTCCGTGACGCCGACCACCACGACGCTCGACTTCCGCGAATCGTTATCGATCATCGAACTTCGTTCCAGAACCAAGGTAGGGGTTTGTCCTTTTCAAATTACGTGTTTCATTCCCTCGAACATGAAAGAATAATCCGTTGGGCGTAGTTCCAAATTTTATTAAAAATTTTTGAAACGTTCATTGTTGTGTTTATACGATTGGCCAACTGTTATCATTATAACGGGAGGAGACTGGACCGCACGAACACGACCGATTCTCCTCCCCCTTCTAATCTTTCGTGTTGATTTAGCGGAGACAGCGCGGTGTCGTCGCACCGCGCAGGAACAAAAGAATTTATGGCCGGAGCGAGCAGCGATAAAGAAATGTGGTGCCGATGCACCGTGTCATTGTTTATGAAAGAGACCGCGGCCGGAGACGGGCCGCGGCGGAACGAGGAGGCGACCGGCGGCCGGCCGGGCCGCCGGCGCCGGAGATCAAGAAGGGCCGCGGCCTTACGGCCGCGGCGGAGCAGCCAGGGGCGGCTGGCCTCGCCGGCCGCCGGAGATCGGAAGATCCGCGGCGGAGAAGAAGAAGGCGGCCGGCCGCGCCGGCCGCCGGTTTGGATAGGAGGAGGGACCCGCGGGTCCCGCGTGATAAGGGAAACGGCCGGCCTTAGGCCGGCCGAGATCCAAAAAACGGGGGGGTTTTACCCCCCACGTGCGGCACATGCGCGGCACCTGGCCGCGCCGCCGCTGGCCGGGCCGCGCCGCTGCGCCGCCACCGGCCGGGCCAGGTCCAGCGGACCGAGTCGGCCCGACCTGGTCCGGTTCGGATCGGGGTCGGGTCGACCCGGTTCGGGTCAGACCAGGGGGGGTCGGCCCGGACCCGGACCCCCCATTTTCGAGACAGTTTCGGTCTTTTGGCCATAACTTGAGCCACGGACCTCCGAATGACGAACCGTTTGCGGAAACGAGATCCTTGGATCTAGACGGTCGTATCGGTATATCGCACTTAGGGTTTCAGAATACTTTCAGTTCGGCCGGGTTGGTTCGTTCACGAAACCAACCGGGCCCTTGGAGCGGAAACGCTCATATCTTGAGCTACGGACGTCCGATTGACGTGCCGTCAGCTTTGTTGTGTTCCTCTTAGTGAGACGGATCTTTTGGCATACTCCGCCCGAGGTTTGGACGCAGGTGGAGTACGGTCGGGTTGGTTTTGTCTTAAAAACCAACCGGGCCCCGGGGACGAAAATGCCAATAACTCTCAGACCGGGCGTCTGATCGACGAGCCGTCTGTTGCGTTGAGTTCCTGTTGACGATACGGAACTTTTGAATACATCAACTGTGGACTTTGTGTCAGTTGATGTATCAGCCTCTCGGCTCGTGGAGCGGACCCTCCGAACGAGCCTGCTTTGTGCGGAAACCCTAGTGCTGGCTGCGACTGTGACTACTTCTGCTACTACTGCTACTGTGACTGCGACGACGACAGTTCAGAGATCATGTGTGGATTCGACGACGACTACAGCACTCAGCGATCATACGTGGATCAGTGCTACAGGTCCTGTGTGGGCCCGATCCTGTGTGGGTCTGATCCTGTATGGGTCCTTGCACTCAGCGGTCCTGTGTGGACCAGCACCTACGGGTCCTACGTGGGCCCGATCCTGTGTGGGTCTTTTGCGGGGGTTAGTTACCTATCGATCCTTCGTGGGTCCGATGACTTAGATGGATCAGAGATCATCTTTATCGTCTTTCGAAGAAGTATACCTGAGTGAGCTGAATCCTGTTGCTTTCCTGTGTGGATTGTGTTGTTCTATCCTGTGTGGATTATGTTTTGCTTTCCTGTGTGGAATACTTTTACTTTCCTGTGTGGACTGAGTTGTACTTGGGCTCGGAGGTTGGAGCATATTTGAAATTGATGACTTAGGTATATGTATGGGCATATACCTAAGCAGTGTCGGTTGTTACTTCGTGATTGTACCTTTCTTCGTGGTTTATCCTTTGTGGATTTGAGAGACCTTCAGGGGTCTCGGGGTCCCTACTGAGTAGCTTATACTCACCCCTGCACGGGCTTTGCCCGCACTACGTTGTGTTGGTTGCAGACGACGGACATCATTGATCTTACCTGAGGCTTGCAGAGCAGGACGGTACCAGGAGGTGGACCACTGGGCGGGACGTACTCGGAGCGGACGACGGGACCCGTGGAGCAGTGGAGCTATCTATACCCACCCATCAGGTGGGATTTCCAGTGGACAGCTCGGTGTAGCGGCTTTTACTTTTTAGTTGCTGTTTTCCCTTTCGAGTTGTACTTTACTTTCAGTTTGGGTTTATATACTGGCCCATTTACTTTTCCGCACTTTCAGTTGTACTCTGCTTTTGCTTAGTGTTTACTTTCCGCTTGCTTACTCTGTGGTGTTTGTTTACTTTACAAAGGCAATGCCTTCCCTTTTTACCGGGATTTACGCCTTGGTGCTAGTCGCCAGCCCCTGGCATATGGAAGGCGGGCTTGGGGTAGTCACGGCACGGACCCCGAGGGCGGGTCGTGACAAATTGGTATCAGAGGAGTTCGGTTCTACCGCGAACTCTGATCATTTCTATGTGAAGCAATAATGTTTAGCGTATTGAGTGTGGTTATCAGTCCAGGGAGTCCAGTGTTGGTGCGGCGGTCGACGTATCCGTACACCAGGACCCTGACTTCTGATTTCCGACTTAATGCACGAAAACATTGATTGCGTGTGTGTTTCAAAGTTTTCTTTGTGATTACTTATATCAGCTCACCAGGTATACTGTTCTGACCATGGCGCACCTGTTTCCTTTTCAGGATGGCCCCACGACGGCAGCCAGCTAGGGTTCCGAGAGTCGAGCGTGACGACAGCCCACCAAGCGACGAGGCCTCGGTGCAGGGCCCTTTTTCAGCAGTGGCACCGGCGGTAGCTCTACCCGCTGAGCCCCCGATGCTTCCAGCACCAGCCGCTGACGATGCACGTCGCCTCAGCGCACTACATGAGTTTCAGTGCCAGCGACCGCCCAGGTTTCGCGGGGAGATGGATCCCCAGGCAGCAGAGGACTGGCTGGAGGCAGTGGTACGAGTTTTTAGGCTAGTGAGGACACCAGCAGACCTCATGGTGATCCTCGTTCTGATCCTACTACACGCAGCAGCAGGACGATGGTGGAGCTTGATGCTCCAGGTGCACGATGAGGCATCTCTACTTTGGACGGACTTTGAGAGCCTTTTCCGCTCGGAGTTCTTCCTAGCCACCCTTCTTGCGGTGCGTATCCAGGAGCTTCTTCAGCTACGGCAGGGCAGCATGACGGTTGCTCAGTACTCGGTGAGATTTACCGATCTCTGGCGCTACTCGACCGACATGGTACGGGACCCATTCTTTCGAGCCCGGACCTTCGAAAAGTGTTTGAGACACGAGATCAGGGCATCGCTGATCTCCCTCAGCATACCGACTCAGACATGAGTACTGGAGCGGGCCCTTCTGATCGAGAGCTTCCTTGCTGAGTCTACACCAGCGCAGCGACCCACCGCAGGGTGGCACGTGGTAGAGTCATCTGCAGCAGGCAGTCGACGGATGACTCAGGGGTCCAGGTAGACCAGACCTTCGGGCAGACGACCTCAGGACACTGGCTCAGTAGTGCGGAGCACACAGCGCGGAGCCGGTCTTTCGAGAGGCAGACAGTGCTACTCGTGCGGCGGGCAGGGCCACATGGCGCGTGACTGCCCGACCCGCTGTGCCGAGGAGCAGCAGTCGGTTGAGGGACCACGGAGGCAGAGGCAGAGGGTCGACCGTGGAGGTCCGCAGGGAGGAGGCGGACGAGGCAGAGGAGCTGGCCGAGCAGCAGGTGGTGGGCGATGCTTTGAGGCTCTGCCACCACCACCACCAGGAGGCCCACCCCAACTACAGGGAGCTGGCGGGCAGAGACAAGCACAGCTCCAGGCAGCAGAGGCCTACGACCACGGCGCACCCGAGATGATTCGAGGTACTATCTGTGTCTATTCCACCCTTGCTGCAGTTCTTATAGATACAGGAGCGAGTCACTCTTTCATAGCCGCTGCCCTTGTTCGGAGCTCGGAAATTCTGACAGAGTCGTTGGCTCGATCCTTACGGCTAGAGACTCCTACGGGAGCAGACTTGATGATTACGCACTGGTGCCGGCAGTGTGAGCTTACTCTAGGAGGCGAGAGCTTCGGCTGGGATCTTCTTGTAGCAGCGTCGAGGCCTTACGATGTCATCTTGGGCATGGATTGGCTATCTACGGTCCATGCACAGATTGACTGTTTTAGGCGCAAGGTGCGATGTGTACGCACCGATGGGAGCAGGTTCACCTTCACCGGCGAGAAGGGAGCCTTAGCAGCACAGGATGGACTTCCACGGAGGAGAGGACAGCCCATCACTCATCAGTTGGCTAGCCTTATCCTTGGAGCAGTTGACGTGCGGAGTCCTGCTTTTCCTGCAGTGGTGGATCAGTTTGCGGACGTTTTTCCCGACGACGTTCCAGGGCTACCTCCTCACAGAGAGGTAGACTTTTAGATTTACTTGTACCCCGGGACAGCCCCGATATCCACTCCAGCATATCGGATGGCCCCCGCCGAGCTTCCAGAGCTACGGGTATAGTTGGAGGACTTGCAGGGCAAGGGGTTCATCCGACCCAGTGTTTCACCGTGGGCTTCCCCGATTTTGTTCGCCAAGAAGGCGGACGGGAGCTTGCGTATTTGTGTTGACTATCGTTGCCTGAACCAGGTGACAGTGAGGAACAAGTATTCGCTACCGAGGATTGATGACCTCTTTAATCATCTCAAGGGATCACGGTGGTTCTCGAAGATAGACCTCAGGTCAGGCTATCATCAGCTCAGAGTCAGAGACGAGGATGTGCAGAAGACGGCCTTCAGATGTCGGTATGGCCACTATGAGTTCTTGGTTATGCCTTTCAGTGTAACCAATGCTCTAGCAGTGTTCAAGGCTCTCATGAACAGGATCTCTCAGCCATACCTCGATCGGTTTGTCGTGGTCTTCATCGACGACATTTTGATTTACTCTACGACAGAGGAGGAGCACGCCTATCACTTGCGAGTTATACTAGACACACTCCGAGAGCACCAGATTTATGGTAAGCTCTCGAAGTGCCAGTTCTGGATACGTGCGGTCCACTTCTTAGGACACGTTATCCTTGAGGCGGGAGTTGCAGTGGATCCCACGAAGATCGAGGCTGTGTTAGCATGGGAGCCACCCAGGAGCATGACTGAGGTTCGGAGTTTCTTGGGACTAGCTGGGTAATATCGGAGATTCGTGCCAGACTTCTCTAGAGTTGCGGTATCACTCACAGCTTTGACGAAGAAGGGGAAACTCTTCGTGTGGTCATACAGATGTCAGCAGAGCTTCCAGGAGCTAAGACAGAGATTGACTAGCGCACCTATCTCGAGGTTGCCTGAGGAGGGAGTAGGGTACGTAGTTTACTGCGATGCATCAGGGACCGGACTCGGATGTGTTCTGATGCAGGAGCGTGCAGTGATCGCCTATGGATCACGACAGTTGAGGCTGCATGAGCAGAACTACGCTACCCATGACCTGGAGTTAGCAGCAGTGGTCTTCGCTCTGAAGACATGGCGACACTACCTGATGGGCGAGCGCTTTACAGTCTTTTCTGATCATCAGAGTCTCAGGAATATCTTCTCGCAGAAGGACCTGAACCTGAGACAACGACGATGGCTCGAGTTCCTCCAGGACTATGACTTTGAGATAGTCTATACTCCTGGGAAGGGGAACATAGTAGCTGATGCCCTTAGCAGGAGGACGGGCATTCAGCTACTTGAGGAGGCGGCGGAGCAGCTAGCCTCTTTGCAGATATCCTTCGTGGATAGAGATGGAGCAGCCTTCCTTCAGTCTCTCACAGTCACTCCTCCACTAATGCAGCAAGTCAGGGAGGCACAGCATGGGGACGCTGACTGTGAGACACGGTGTGCACAGATATCTTCGGGACAGGCACCTGATGGTTTCTCCCTTGGAGCAGAGGACGACATCCTTTTCAGAGGACGTACCATGGTACCAGTCGCTTTGCGAGAGGAAGTGTTGAGAGAGTTTCACACTTCTCCATTGGCGGTACATCCTGGAGTGGCGAAGATGTACCAGGACCTCAGACGACAGCACTGGTGGCCGGGCATGAAGAAGGCAGTAGCAGAGTTCATTTCTCGATGCCTCACCTGTCAGCAGGTGAAGGCAGAGCATCAGGTACCAGCAGGCTTGGTACAGCCATTGGATGTCCGGAGTGGAAGTGGGACGGTATATTTATGGACTTCGTGACTGGACTTCCACGCACTTCCAGAGGTCACGACTCCATCTGGGTGATTGTTGACCGACTCACCAAGTCGCCACACTTCTGACCCATCAGAGAGCAGGGCTCAGTGGAGAGCTTGGGACGTCTCTACGTTCAGGAGATTGTGCGGCTCCACGGTGTGCCATCATCTATCGTCTCCGATCGAGATGCTCTCTTTACTTCCTGGCTTTGGAAGGGGTTACAGGAGGCGTTCGGGACGCAGCTATGTCTGAGCACAGCCTTTCACCCTCAGACAGATGGTCAGACGGAGAGGACCATTCAGACTCTCGAGGACATGCTCCGCGCATGTGTCCTCGACTTTGGTCATAGCTGGGAGGACCACCTACCCTTGGTGGAGTTTTCGTACAACAACAGCTACCACTCCACCATCGGGATGGCACCGTACGAGGCGTTGTACGGCTGACCTGGTAGATCTCATTTGTGCTGGACAGCCCCTGGAGAGTCAGCACTGGTGGGACCGGAGATGGTCCAGGCCACGACAGAGAAGGTCCAGGTCATCCAGGAGCGGATGAGGACTACACAGAGCTGGCAGAAGTCATACGCTGGCAGGAGTCGTAGGCCACTAGAGTTCGAGGATGACGACCACGTCTTCTTGCGGGTCTCACCTCGACGTGGTATTCAGAGATTTGGCCGAGGTGGAAAGTTATCTCCGCGCTTCATCGGACCCTTCCAGGTCCTCAGCAGGATTGGTGAGGTGGATTATCGCCTGGCTCTACCACCTCAGTTGCACCGGGTGCACGACGTCTTCCACGTGTCTCAGCTGAGGAGATACGTGCACGGCCCGACGCACTTCATTGACCATGGGGAGCTTGACGTTGACGATGGGGCGACTTTTACGGAGGTCCCGGTGGAGATAGAGGATCGACAGGAGCGGGTCCTACGTGGGCGATCGATTTCTCTTGTGCGCATAAGATGGCAGCATGGGAATCTCCAGGAGAGCACATGGGAGCGGGAGGCTCAGATGCGTGCTCAGTACCCTCACTTGTTTCCCTAGTTTTTGATGTATCTTTACGGGGATGTAAAGCCCTGAGGTGGGAGTAATGTAAAGACCCGTAAAATTCAAGAGAAATTTTTTCTTAATTTTCTTTAGAATTTTACAAGAGCGCAGTTTCTGACGGCACCTGATTCCGAGGCCCGGAGTACCCGGAATCAATTTCTGAAGTTTGGCTCGGGTACGTTCAGTGAACGAACAAGCGGGAATTCCTAACATTTGATCCGGTGCTCGGAATTGAAATCTGAGGGCACCGATGAACTCACAGCGCTGATATTCTCTTAAGGGGACCTTTTCGGAAGTTGTGTTTATTACGGGTTGAAAGTTAGTTTTTGGGTTTTTAGATTAAGTTAAATAAAATTCGTGAAATACAAATTTTTATTTTAACTTGATGTTTTTTTTATAAATCCTTCCAAAGGGAGTTGGGAGTGGGACCCACATCCACTTAACCTCCCTTGGGAGGATTAAGTGTGGTGGGGCCCACACGAAACCCAACCCTCCATCTTCCCTCAAAACTCCCATTAACCCTCCTTTTAATTAATGTTTGACAACTTTAAGTATTAGTTGAGGTGAGTTGTTCAATTCAAACCTTTGAAATTCATGTGGTAAAGTTATTTAATAATATAAGCTTAAAGCTTATTTTATGCTGGTTGAATTTCTTTTACCACCTTTAGAGGAATTTTGGGAGCTTCTCCTTCTTCTTCTTCTTCAACTCTGATGAAGAACACGAAGAACCTTCGAACTTCGACGAAGAACTCCACGTTCTCGGGAACCGTCTTCCGTGACGACATAACCGCGACATCGACGTTCTTCTTCCATGACGCCGACCACCACGACGCTCGACTTCCGCGAATCATTATCGATCATCGAACATAGTTCCAGAACCAAGGTAGGGGTTTGTCCTTTTCAAATTACGTGTTTCATTCCCTCGAACATGAAAGAATAATCCGTTGGGCGTAGTTACAAATTTAATAAAAAATTTGTGAAACGTTCATCGTTGTGTTTATACGATTGGCCAACTGTTATCATTATAACAGGAGGAGACCGGACCGCACGAACACGGCCGATTCTCCTCCCCCTTCTAATATTTCGTGTTGATTTAGCGGAGACAGCGCGGTGTCGTCGCACCACGCAGGAACAAAAGAATTTATGGCCGGAGCGAGCAGCGATAAAGAAATGCGGTGCCGACGCACCGCGTCGTTGTTTACGAAAGAGACCGCGGCCGGAGATGGGCCGCGGTGGAACGAGGAGGCGACCGGCGGCCGGCCGGGCCGTCGGCGCTGGAGATCAAGAAGGGCCGCGGCCCTACGGCCGCGGCAGAGCAGCCAGGGGTGGCCGGCCTCGCCGGCCGCCGGAGATCGGAAGAGCCGCGGCAATGGCCGTGGCGGAGATGAAGAAGGCGGCCGGCCGCGCCGGCCGCCGGTTTGGATAGCAGGCGGGACCCGCGGGTCCCGCGTGAGATGAGATATGGCCAGCCTTAGGCCGGCCGAGATCTGAAAAAAGGGGGGGTTTTACCCCCCGCGTGCGGCACATGCGTGGCACCTGGCCGCGCCGCCACCGGCCGGGCCGGGTCCAGCGGGCCGGGTTGGTCCGACCCGGTTCGGTTCGGATCCGAGTCGGGTCGACACGGTTCGGGTCAGACCAGGGGGGGTCAGGCCGGGTCGGCCCGGACCCGGACACCCCATTTTCGAGAGAGTTTCGGTCTTTTGGCCATAACATGAGCCACGTACCTCCGAATGATGAACCGTCTGCGGAAATGTGATCCATGGATCGAGACGGTCGTTTCGGTATATCGCATTCATGGTTTCTGAATACTTTGAGTTCAGTCGGGTTGGTTCGTTCACGAAACCAACCGCGCCCTCGGAGCGGAAACGCTCATATCTTCAGCTACGAACGTCCGATTGACGTGTCATCAGCTTTGTTGTGTTCCTCTTAGTGAGACGGATCTTTTGGCATACTCCGCCCGAGGTTTCGACGCAGGTGCAGTACGGTCGGGTTGGTGTATCAGCCTCTCGGCTCGTGGAGCGGACCCTCCGAACGAGCCTGCTTTGTGCGGAAACCCTAGTGCTGGCTGCGACTGTGACTACTTCTGCTACTACTGCTACTGTGACTGCGACGACGACAGTACAGAGATCATGTGTGGATTCGACGACGACGACTACATCACTCAGCGATCCTTTGTGGATCAGTGCTACAAGTCTTGTGTGGGCCTGATCCTGTGTGGGTCCGATCCTGTGTGGGTCCTTGCGCTCAGCGGTCCTATGTGAACCAGTGCCTACAGGTCCTACGTGGGCCCGATCCTGTGTGGGTCTTTTTCGGGGGTTAGTTACCTATCGATCCTTCGTGGGTCCGACGACTTAGATGGATCAGAGATCATCTTTATCGTATTTCGAAGAAGTATACCTGAGTGAGCTGAATCCTGTTGCTTTCCTGTGTGGATTGTGTTGTGCTATCCTGTGTGGATTACGTTTTGCTTTCCTGTGTGCAATACGTTTACTTTCCTGTGTGGACTGAGTTGTACTTGGGCTCGGAGGTTGGAGCATATTTGAAATTGATGACATAGGTATATGTATGGGCATATAGCTAAGCAGTGTCAGTTGTTATTTCGTGATTGTACCTTTCTTTGTGGTTTATCCTTTGTGGATTTGAGAGACCTTCAGGGGTCTCGGGGTCCCTACTGAGTAGCTTATACTCACCCCTGCACGGGCTTTGCCCGCACTACGTTGTGTTGGTTGCAGACGATGGACATCGTTGATCTTAGCTGAGGCTTGCAGAGCAGGATGGTACCTGGAGGTGGACCACTGGGCGGGACGTACTCGGAGCGGACGGCGGGACCCATGGAGCAGTGGAGCTATCTGTACCCACCCTTCAGGTGGGATTTCCAGTGGACAGCTCGGTGTAGCGGCTTTTACTTTTCAGTTGTTGTTTTCCCTTTCGAGTTGTACTTTACTTTCAGTTTGGGTTTGTATACTTGCCCATTTACTTTTCAGCACTTTCAGTTATACTCTGCTTTTGCTTAGTGTTTACTTTCCGCTTGCTTACTCTGTGGTGTTTGTTTACTTTACAAAGGCAATGCCTTCCCTTTTTACCGGTATTTACGCCTTGGTGCTAGTCGCCAGCCCCTGGCCTATGGAAGGCAGGCTTGGGGTAGTCACGGCACGGACCCCGAGGGCGGGTCGTGACAATAGAGGTTGCTGACTATCCATTTTAGTCTATGGTTTTATGGTGTACATACTATAATAGCATATTATACTGAAATAATAGTATAAATAAATTTAATTAAATAAGAATCTATAATTTTTACTAAACTAAAATTAATTCATGGTCCAATAAATATTCATAACCCATTCTATATTAAATTTAACATTATAAAATATTAGGGAATCATATAGTAGTAGAACATATCTATAAATATCAAAAAAATATAATTGAAAGACTTCATAGGTTGTCCAGATTCCTAGCTTTGTCTTGATCCCGAAGTTCCAACATAGTATCATAAATCATGCATCACTCTTAGGGTGTTTTCCCTTTTATTTTCCATTTGTCATCAATTTTACATAGGTACCGTCTAGGGACCACATTTGTGTGGGAGTGTGACTAAGAAGGATACCACCAATGGTATCTATAAATACTTCCAGTCTGAGTAATATCATACTGATGTGCCATATATATACATGTATAACTAGGGTAAAATGTAAATAAATAGATATCATTGATCCTTATGTTCTATTATGAAACTAAAGACCAACTATACATTCCTCATATTATTCTATATGTATCTAAATAATGACAATCCATCCAATCTTAATATACACATACTCTTGATCAGCTACATCCAGCAGATATTTACCAATCTAGAACAAAAGAACAAAACCTAGGAAATATACCAATCCTGATGTAAAATTCATACTAAGAGAAATATTCCCATCCTAGAAAAAATGATCACATCCAATAGGAAAAACCAACTCTATTAAAATAGAATAAATACCTAAGGAAAACATCAACTATAAAACTTTTTCCTAAGGCCAAAATATCAAAATACTAACCACCTATTTATACTCTTAGTGTTTCATCAGATTAAATTTTTTAACATCAATTAAGAACCATTTTTCACAGTTATGATGTTGTCCTTTACCCTTTCAATTATCATTGTTCACAGTTTAATAAATCAATATTTTCTCACTTATAAATTATTAAAAGAATTATTATTTCACCACATTTCTAAAAAAATCCATCCCAACAATCCATTTAAATAAATCATCAAATGTTTATTTCCAATTCTAGTTCATATAAAAATGAAGGATTCATCATATAGAATAATTTACCTAATTCAGATTGTATATTTTAATTTCAACTGAATTCAATTAGATTATATGAAACCACAATATGAATGCAATAATAAATGGAATGAAACTTTTAGTATTGTTTATAGACGACATAAAATCGGATTAATAATGCTTAATTACCAATGATCACCCGTTGAAATGATCCCAGCAAGTTAATATCCCAAAAACAATATTCCATCAATACTAAATTGGGGTTAAAGATAATAGAAATAATGAATAGTGAATAAATATGAGTACTAGGGAATTAAATGTCTTAGATAAACTTCAAGGAATCAATATACACAGACTGTATTGTGATCTTATAAGAAATTAATTAGAAAGGCCCATGAGATAAAAAAAAATTACTTCAATATGCAAAGACAAATGGACAAGGTAAAAATAGGGGTTTTCCAAGTGAATCCAGGTCTTTAAAATATATTAAACACTACTATGGATACTTTTATGGTGTAAAACACACTATTACATTGTGAAAATTTGGGTTGTTACCCTTCGGATCCTAGAAACTATTGTTCATAGAAGGATAGACCATTCCAAGCCTTGAAAGGATATAAGTAGCTCAGGAACAGCTATAGATCCATCCCATTCCTCTTTAATTTTCCCCTAATTCTTCTTCACATTTGTAATATCCAAAAACAATTATATACAACATTATTTTCCTAAAAATAAATCCATAACATACCACAAAATCCTAAGAGGCATTGCAAAATTCCCCTCAAAGTAATTACCATCCACAATAAGTTTATAGTGTGGTATATTTCAAAATAACCAGCCTCTAGTATTTAACATCCCTATATGGATCTAATTAAATTTTCAAACTATTTATGTAAAACGAAAACACTCTTTTGAGAGGCCATTCCATGATTCTCTAAATTATTCAGCCACTGAATCATGCAAAAAAATCATTGTTTTACCCCTAAAATCATGTCAAAATCCATTCAGAAACCCACAAAAATTATAAATAAGAAACCTATATTTTTTCAATATAATTTAAAAAATTTATATAGAATTTGAAATATTTCATAACTAGGAATATGTGTAGGGGTTTTATAATAAATTATTTACATACCTATTTTTAATAAAATATTAAATTTTTCTTTTATGGATTCCAGTACAAATTTGGTGGTTTTACAATCAAAATATGACATGTATATTGATTAAAGGATCAAGTTTTACATGTAATTTACAGATTTAATTTGTTAAAGTAGGGGGATCTTTGTAGACATAATAGGAATTAGTCTCACTATTTTCATGTATATGATTCTATCAGAGGATTGGGTTTAACATGTAATTTAGAAACAAATGAAACTCAATCAAGATATATAATATATTTATAATGAGTAATAATATAAAATTATTAATATATATATTATTTATATCATATATTATTTTTTATTTGGTAAGAACAATTAATTTTGTTTTTTATGTTGGTGATCTTGAATCAATTGAATTTGAAATGTTGATTACAAATATATATATATATATATATATATATATATATATTATATAATGATTATTAATATCCAAAAAATAAATGTGAAAATTTATGTAGAATATTTGTTTCATCAAAGGGTTCTATTAGTCGCCTTTAATAATAAGGACCGTGAGATTAGATGGAAAATTTATTAAATAATTTTCTATATATTATATATAGGTCAATATAAGATGGTAAATATATGATATATAGTTATCTAGTGTTATAGGATCACAATCCCTGAAACATTTACTCATGAATTTCTTCATGTACACATCTTTGATATGTGATATTATAAGGGTAGACCCCCAAATAGTAATTCCCAACAATTTATGTGTTAGTGAATATTTATATCATGGACTATGTTTATTTTTCCTTAGACATCATATCCTTATTTATGTGTATCATGAATCACATAAATCGACTCATACAATATAACCATGAAAACCTATTCACATTATCATATAATATGTGTCAGATATGTCATAAGTCATATGAAATTTATTGAATAGACAAGAAATTATTTTTTGCTTCTATGTTATTGGAAAATGATATGATTGAAACTTCTATTGAGAAATAAGTGAATTAAATACAATATATGGCCATGGTAGTATACATACTTGTTCACTATGAAAATTCAATGAAAAATAATTCATGTATAAAGGGTTATAAGACAACTAAACATCCTTATTAATGATATTTCAGAATATGGAGGTTTTATATTACACAGTAAAATTTAAAGGAAGATTGTTTTATTTGTTAAACTTAGATTTTTCTCTATAGTTGTCATTACATGTTGTTAGGTACCAATCTAGTATATTAAGTATGATATATATATTTCTATTGAAAAAGGGGCCAAGAGGTATCACACTAATTATATCCATTAGCTCGTGAAATTCCATTAAATTTATTTTTATGAATAAATGAACTCTCAAATTTTGGAATTCTATTAATTCTAGTAATGATAGTTGAAAATTCAATCCCATGATATTAGGGTTTAAATTTTTAGAGTTGAATTAAATAACACATTTATATATTCAAATTTTTATGAACATAAAATTTATTTAATAACTTATTCATGGAATATTTCAATATAAATATTTTATTTAGGTTATGTGAATATATATATCAATATAAATATTTATTCTCATGTTTGGTAATTAAAATATTTATTTCATTTTATCCATAAAAAAATATTTTATTATTCAAGGATTGATAAATTAGATGTGATCATATTAATCAAGTATAATGATCCAATGGAAATTATATATTTTATCTAATATCATATAAATAAAAAACATATTTATTTATTTATGAAAATTTTTTAGATTAAAGACATTCCATGTAAAATAATAAAAATAATAATACTATTATTTCATTATTGGTAATGTGGGCTAGGACTTGTATAAGGATAGTGTCATTATTGAATTATGTTGTTTTAACATAAAAATATATTCTAATGTATATCAATTTTAAAATTTAGACATTGCATCCATAATTGTGGTTTTCGAATATTATCTAAATCCCTACAGGCGATTCTCTTATTATTCCTTCTCTCTAAGACATAGAGTGAATAAATGTAATTTTTATAGTAATAAATGGTGAATCACATAAATAGTTTATTCATATCAACATAACAACCAAATAATTCAAGAATACTATTTACAGTTTCATGAATAATTTTTGGATACATCTAGATGAATGCTTTGTAGTATTCACCAATACTAAAATATTGTAATAACTATGGAAATTGTAAAAATTGGTCAAAAAGAATACCATGTTTGAGGTAATTGTTTATAAAGTAATTTTAATTTAAATGTTCAGGGTTATGTATATGAAATTTGAAGGATTTTTTGTCATATTATTTATATTATCAGTATTGAGATTTAATAAGAATAAAATATAGTACTCTTACATGATACTTTTTCAACATCACTAGAACCTTTAAAGAGAGTAAAAATTGTCACATTTTAATTTATCTTTATTTAAAGTTATTTATTAAATTTTTATTAACTGATATATGAGTATTTATGTTTCAATTTTTTATATGAGTCCTAAAATATAGAAGGTGCAATAATCATACATAATATGGCCACGAACGGTCTATAAAGGTATAAAGAATTGTCCTAGAATCCATCTTGATATTCCATGATTAGAGGCTTAACAGAACAACTGCATTACATGTATCTATAGAGTGCACAACATGTTATAGTTGTTTCTCTCTTAAGGGTACATTCCTTTTATTATATATAGTGACTATTGGGTTAATACATGATATAATTTCACATCATGTAATTATGGACAACGCAAAATGAAACATCATTACAGGAAATATATTTTAAGCCAATGTGTCCTTCTGTGTGTAATGGCTGGTCACATGCATCATATATCACATCCCTTTCCTATATTACATGTTTGGTGCATTATTGGGGTAAAATTTCGTCTCACACACAATGTAGTTTACACAATTTGACCACATGTTGTTACACACAATATATGTAACAACATGGTATGTGAAGTTATATGACATGTTGTACATGATAAAAAATGAGGTCCATATACAATGTCTTACATAATATGTTTCATTTATTCTTACATGGTGTATAATGATTATATATCTAGCTAAATGGAGTTAATATTACATAGGTCATGTAAACCATGTTACAAATGTAATAACCAATGTGTACACAATCATTTAAAATAATGATTTAAATTTTTTTAATTACTAATAAATAATGTGTTTCTTTAAAATTTATTAAGGATTATAAATTGGATAGAATTTAAGATAAATACTAAATTTATATATTTTTGTTAATTTATTATTTATCATAATAGAAAATAATTAGAAATGAATTTTATTTATTATAAAATGAGTATTTATTTCCATGTTTTAAATTTCCCTGATAATTAGCTCACCAATGTATGTGTTGGATTTATTTATTTAATTTAATTAATTTTCAGATGCATTATTATTTTAAAATTATTATTAAATTAGATATGATGATCTGAGAATCATCCATCCTTCATTAATGATAAATGATACCATGTGTTAATGGTTAATTTAATGAAACCTTAAACCCCTAATACACATTACATATATGTTAGTAAAAAAATTTATGTGATAGAGATTATAGTTATTGGTGATGGTTACAGACCAATGATGTTATAGATCCAAACAATGTGATACACTTTAAAATGGTGGATATTTCAATTTGAGCCAAATTAACACTCAATGTGTTATTAACACTATTTTCTATTTTGGTTTCTCATTACCCAGTAAACTAAAAATTAGTGAAATATCATTATCATTTCATGTCTTTATTTTATTATTTTAGTGACAATTTATTTATTTATGAGATGGATGGTTTAATAATTTTATTAATTTGACAAGATAAAATATTATAAATAAATTTACAATCGTCCCTAGATAAATATAAAAAAGTGTCTAAGATTTATTTTATTACGTATAATTAAATTTTTAGGTAGTTTCTCACAATAATTAATTAACATAACTATAAAAGGTCAAAATATGATATATTCAAAAAAAAATTTAAATTTAAAAAATGAACAAGTAGTTTCTAAAAAAATATTTATGTTTGTTTAGTATATGTGTTTAAAAAGACTATTAATAGTATAGTATGGTAATTTTTGCATAAAAATAATATCCATAAATATAAAATATTAATTAAATAAAAACCTTCCATCAATTGAGTTAGAATAAAACCATAGTTTATAGTAATCATATGGATCATATAGAGTTACTTTCAATTATTAGGGTGTAAAAATACAATTTTGTGTTTGACATAAACAAGTTAGATTCAAGATAACTTTCATCAGTGCAATTTTTGTATCATGGAGGCATGTATTGATGGAAAACATGTAAGGATTTTTTTAGATTTGGGAGTCTAAGAAAAATATCCTAGATAGTTGATCTAATATTGTTAGAATGAATAAATATTACCAAAATACATTAAACTATTTTTAAAATCCATCATTCTGGATTATGAAAATTGAATTATGGATCCTTTTGATGACAATATTCATGAAACTAAGAATTAAAAATACATTGGTATGGGGTATTATGATTTTTCAAAATAGAAGGAGGCATAATTAAATCATTAATTGACTATGTCATAATTAGTAATAAAAATAATGAACTTAAATAGTTTAAATATTATCGATAATGGAAAGAATTACCATGAATCCACTCTCTTTTTCATTAATCTTGAGAAAAGAATATTTCATTGGGAAAACATTGAAGAGTTGTATATGTGTTTATGCATTAAAATATGAAAATACAAAAAGTAAAATATTCTAGAATACATGATACCCATTTATCAATCTCAAGTATTCAGTAAAGATGGGAATGAAGTCTTATAGAGGCATATTTATGATTCATTATATGCATAATGAATTATGTTATCATCAATTTAATGTGAGATTTGAATGAAATATGAACAAAAAGTTGTACTCTATATATTATCTCATTTTCTAGATCAT
Source organism: Viscum album (assembly GCA_963277665.1). Classification (NCBI taxonomy): domain Eukaryota; kingdom Viridiplantae; phylum Streptophyta; class Magnoliopsida; order Santalales; family Viscaceae; genus Viscum; species Viscum album. The sequence continues at coordinate 2,098,666,132 of OY728140.1, read as the reverse complement.
TACCCTGAAAGATATTGAAAAGAGTGTTTCTAAATCATCAAATCACTCTCTATGTGAATGTTAGGATTTATATTCCCTATCATAAATCATATACTCAAATTGATAGTGTGTATTTATAGTTTTTATAATTCGAGACTAATACTAAAATTATATATCAATCAACACATCTCATTCACTCACACTTATCTTATATATTGTCTATATCATTTCATAATTTCAATATTAACAACAGAGATATGTATCCTTTTGTTCAATATTCTTTATAAATATAATAAAATGAAAAATAATTTACCTTTTGGGTTTTTGGTAAAAATAAATTAATGTTTAAAAAGCCCTAATGCAATATCTAAAAAAAACTAAAAACTGTATTATCTTTCAAAGAATCGAATGATCCAGATGGAAGATAATAGGTATGAATAAATTTTTGTGTTTCATGTAAGAATGGGATATTGAAAAAAAATATACATCTATTTTAATATAATGGAATTATTTAGGATTTTTTTAAAGGTAATGTTTCAAATTATACTAATTAGTTAATATAAATAGCATGTGGATAAAAAACTATATCCAAATATAGAAATAAATAAATTATAGAAATTTTATATAAGTTAGGTAGGTACAAAAACTTACAATAGAGTGAGACTAGTTTTAATGGTAATTTAATGATACCATCTCACATTTTAAAATGGGATGATTCTTTTTTTGAATAACTATTATTATGTGACACATTTAAAAATCATTATTATTCTATCATGTCTTGAAAAAGATGGATTTAATTTCATGTTTTGTAAAAAAAAGTATCACATTTAATTAATATAAACCATGATATATTATATATAATTATAAAAATGGAATTTATATAGGTGAGTTTGAAAATTAGATATTATAAATTGGTTATAAATCTAATTCACAGAACTCATTTTACACCCAGTTGTTGCACCATCAACATTGTACTCTAGAAAAATTATAATTGATGGAGTAATATTTATAAGGTTACTTAAAATATTTTTAGATTAAACCCTTAGATATATGTTATGGTTTTTTACAAGGTAAAATTTCTGTGAAATATTTTATTGGAAAATATGAATTCTCTATGGAGCTTCTAGAATTAGATTAGAAATATGTTTGGGGATCATTTCTAATACAAGCACTATGTTGATTCTCATAATCCATTATTTTTACTGGTTAATTAAATATATATAAATTTTTCAACATGATTATTATATGTTTGATTCCATTGATAAAATTGAGGGAAAAAAATGAATTTGAGAATCATCTTGGTAAGGAGATAAAGAACCATCACTCAGAAAGATGTGTTGTGTATATGTACCCAGAATTCATTAATTATTGATTTGAAAATGAAAGATAATAATATTCAACGTATATAATATTATTTTTCATCTTTTTAATTATTCATGAACACTAATATTAGATCATTTTACAATTTCAAATTCAATTATCCTCAATTTTTCTTATTACTTTTTAAAATTCACTAATACTCAACACAATTTTTATCACCTTGTAAAAAATACCTTCATAATTTTCTTTATATTTTAGTAAACTTTTATCCATGTTATGAGTAATATGGTTCCTTTATTATGAAATAGTATATTCAGTGGGTAAGGCCATTATCTTGTGAACTGAATCCAAACAAATAATGCAGGAAGTCAATATGACAACAATCCTCATAAATGCTTGTATTGTCCATGATTGAAGAACAATAAATTGAAAATATCAAAAATGGACATAGGAAGTCTAGAAAATAATTTCATTCAAATATTTATAATGATAAATATTATTTTTCATATGTTATCCATGTAGGATAAGTGAATGATTAAATTATGGGCTAGAATTTGTTGTTTAGAATGAAATCCCACCATTTTGATGATAAATACTTAAAGATGAATCCAATTTGGATAAAATTGCACAATAATTTATAAGACTTCATAGGAAGAAAATTTATTCCCCTATTAGCCACCCATATTTATCAACCTTGATGTTCATTTTGGATAATCTATTAGAGTTATGAAAGATGTATATGATTTCATGTCAAGTGTGGAAATGTATTAATATAACATAATTTCCACGACAATATGCATGAACTAACCATGTGAAATGACATTATATATTAGGGATTATCCCAAGTATCCATATTACAATTCAAAGTAATTGGTAGGGCATGAAACTATGTAAGTCTTCATTGTTTTCTTTGGGATGTTTTGTTGTTAGTTTTACATTATTGTTGAATTTATTCATTTGTATGTTATTCTAATTATATCTTGATTCTTAATAAAAGTTATTATTCATCACATATTTTATATCTATCCATAAAACATCAATAACATTTTTCAAGGTATGAATTTACTCATAGAACAATATGTCAAATTATTCACACAATAGTAGATTGGTCATTATTTACATTTTTTCTCGTCTTCAAATCTTCCCTTTTGAGTCAAAATTCATATACCATTGAAATATTTACAAAAATAGAGTTAAATAAAACATAGAACATAATACAAGTTTGTTTAAATGTGATGGAATTGAAGTTATTTATATTTCATTGAATGTTTAATCACTTATTTTAAACCAGACTGAAATTTGTTAATTAAATACCCATTTTCTCACACTAAATTTTAAGTTTATTCATTCTTACTGATTGAAAAAACATATACCATATATATTTCATAAAAATAAATCTTTAAATATTATTTTTCTATAATTTATTTTTTATAAGAAATAATTAGTGAGTTATGAGTGGATTTCTTATCAGGATGAATAAATCCTTCCCTGATTCTTATGTTCAAATAATCAAAAAATATATTCATCCAATCTTACCTAATAAATAACCTAGTATCATCCCAATATTATTCATTAATATCAGTTTGATATTTTAGTGTATTTTTAATCCAAATCAAATCATTGTATAGTTTTACACTTCATATCTGAAAAAATCTATTGAATGATCATGTGTCTATATGTTTCTTCTTAGGTCACTAAGGATTGGATAACCTAATATATACTACCAAGAGACCTCATAAACTCTAAATTGGGTAAATTTTTTGAATGGGTTCATTTAAAAAATAAACAACCCTATATGTAATACTAAGATACACTTTATGTTCTTATATATATATATATATATTAATTTTCCAAAAAAAAATTAAAATTAATCAAAAAAATAAATATTTCTTTTCTATCCATTTATTTATTTATTATTTGTCTTTATTTATCATTCTTATTTATTTATCTCCCACAGAAATAGGTTAGGCCGAAAATTAATGTGGATAAAATATTTCATGTCTATTGGGGCCACGTGTCTCGAACCTAGGTTTGAAGGGATAGATGGGAGCGTATTGGAACCAACGATGATATTTGATGGAAATAGAATCTGGTTTCTTTTTTTCCAATACATATGGATGATCAATGAGTTCAAAATACGAGTGATATAATAGTACATTATAACTATAGGTAGGAAGGTGGCATCTTTTCCCTGTATTTGCCAAATTTTTGGGGTCAAAATATGGATGAAGGTCTAGAATCACGAAGGGTTGATTTATCTAATGAACACTTCATTGATATGGTAATGGCATGGGTTTTGTGAAGTATGAGCTTATTTTAATGAAGATAGGGTGAATTTTTAATGAATATGGTTTTCTATAAAATTAAAAGAATTAAATCATCATGATTATGTTATGGTTTACCAGAGATCTTTGTGACATCAACAAATCTGAAAAAAGCTTTGTTGATGGAGGAACACTGCGAATATTTTTTTGAGAGATTTGAAAAATGTTATATAGGTGGATCATCATGATCAATAAAGAATATAAATATATGGCTACCCCATCTACAATCAACATAAAATTATTCATGGAAAATCCTGAATTTCCCTATTTTCATGAGGCTAGGGGAGCTCCATGAATTTTTCTTTCCATGCAATTTTGCGAATCACGAATAGACTACTTATGTGTTGACTGATTCCAATTCATTTATGAAATGGGTTCTTTATGATAATGGGGTATTCCATTATGGATCAGTGATCTTCATGAAGGTAGTTTTTAGGGAAAACATAGTTATCTTCATGAAGATTGTCGGTTTTCCAAAAGATCACCCAGAATAATAGTTCTAAATATCATATTTCATTGAATTGTTCTTTCAGAGTGAATAATCTAAAATCTATGATGTATGAAGAGTCCCATTCATGATAAAGACAATTAATATAATCCAAATCCATTGAAGATAACTTCAAACTGAAAAATTGATTTAGACTTCTCTCTAATCAGTGAGATAAGAAGTGTCGACAAAAGTGTTATGAGGGATGAAGTGTGGTTTTTCTAAAACCATATAATGGAAGTGTTTCCAAAAAAAATTAATTTGTCTGAACATCTATATTCCATGAATAGTGAAGAATAGATGATTTAGGTATTATCATAACATTGTTGGTGTGTTCTCCTTGGACTATCCATCAGTGGTGAACCGAGTAAAATTGTTGTGTTATCTTTTTGTAAGTGATATATTTTTTCCCAAAAAATACTATAAAAAATGTTTAAAAGGTTTCTACCGAGATAGAAAAATGTCAGCCTTTTTTGAGAAAGAAAATTGACACCTTCATTCACCCTTCCCTTCTTAGAGTGTTATAGGTCCCTTCAGAGAGAATATACCACTAACCTAGATCCTACCATACTTCCATTTTAAATATATATATATATATAATTATATTTAATATATTTTTATATATGTGTTTATATGTATATTTAAATGAATTTTTTTCTACCTTTATACCTTTATTCAATGGTTCGTGGTATAAAATAAATAGTTATATTTTTCTTCTTTTATTCATTATTTCCAGTATTTTTTATTTCATTTTTATTAAGGAAAATCTGTGGAATTACCATTAAGTTGTAATTATATTTGGGATGGAAATATAGAATCCATTTAGCATGATGTCTATTTATATTAATTGCAAACCTCCATGTGTTTGTATACTATATTCCATCATATATGATGAATCTCTGTGTGACATGGATATCAAATGATCATTTGGATGTGACATAGCCTTCTTTATCAAACAACTATGTGATTTTTTTGTTGGTATTCTTTCTTCAAATTTTATTTTGGAAAACATTTCCTCCACTTCATTCCCTTATAAATTATCTTTTTCAGAACTGATGTAAATTTCATTCTATGTTTGGGAGAAAATAAAAAAAACATGTATAAATAGAAAAATAAAAATATTTTTACGCTAATAAAAAATTCATCTTTAAACATTCATGTGAGAACATAATTTACGAATCATGTAATTTAATAGAAAATATTTTTCCATTTCTAGATTTGAATTTCAATTTATGATTAATATATTGAGAATAAATTTTAAAATGTGTGGTTTTCTAATGTGATTTTTCAACATCTATATCTTTATACATTAATTAATATTACACAATTCATGTCATTTTTATTGAAAGGTATAATCTGAAGTTATTGGCGTTCCTAATAAAAATCATAAGATTAGTGATCGCATTAATTTTAACATGAGTAATCAGGAAAATATAAAAAATTAAGGTAATGTATATATGAAAACATTCCCATATAAAATAGATTATTCTAAATACATGTTCTAGAACATTTAGATAATGGCCAAATAGTTTTCTAGCTTGAATTTGGGATGTATATTTGGTAGTTTAATTTTGTTATTTACTGATTTAAATTTATATGATTCCCAAGTAACTAAGCTTCACACGGTTCCCTAACATATTTTCCCCTTGGGGATCATCAGCAGTGACTCACTGTAGGGATTTCCTTTATTTAGAACATTTATAATCACCTTGGAAAACTAAAAATAAAAAAATACAATAATTAATGAAAATAAAATTTTGAATACTTATCTTAAGATTAAATCATGACTCTCTCCTAGTATATCCATTTTACACTTGGAATAAAAATTCATCTCCATGTTATTTATGATGAATAACACTTCACTGTGCTAACTAAAAATTGAACAAAATAGAGTAAAATGTTTCAATAAAACAATGGTAAATGAAATGTATATGTGTAATCTGATTAGTTCCCATAACTAAATAGTGAATAGGTATAATTAAGAAATTAAAGCAATGCTAAATAAAAATATTACTACCCACTCATGTTTCTAAGGGACACCTTGTTGTCTACATGATTCATCTCATGGATGGAATGTTTTTATGATCATGTAACTATATACATTTAAGTATATATATATACATAGTATAATTATACATTAATATTCATTATTGGGATGGACCTGGATGTAAATCATATATATCCAATACTCGATAAAGCCCCACTTTCTAATACCTATCTCTATTCTAAGATCTATCACGGTCTCAAGGAAATCAACAAGGAAGCTCTCATGGTCTTGCTAACCGATAGATCTGACACTCCTTTGGAACCCATATTGAGATCTCACAGAATATTCTTTCCCAAGAATTATCAAAATACCTTGGATCCATTGCCTACGCAAGGCATAATAATTTATAAGACATTTGTCATGAGGTATAATCCTATCATGAAACTTAATATCCAAAATCATTAGTAATAAAATATATTAGGAAAAATCTTTTATTAATTCTATTAACAAAGTTCCATTACATATAAAGAATTATACTTCATATTAATCATTTAACAATGCATAAACAAGGGTAATTATCTAACCATATATTGGGACTTTTCATTTCTAACAATTTTATTCATTTTGGAAAAATAACCCATCATGTTTTAACCATTCCATCCAAATCAACATATTCAATTTATCAAATAGGTCCAACTCACTTGAAAGGTTAAATGGTCAATTTTAAGGGCTCATGGTCAATTCATTTAAAGGATTATACTAAAGTATATTCAATCTTATACAATCTATTCACCCTAACAAAATCATAAACTTCATTAAGACATTAAAAACAACACTTAAGGACCAAACGACCATTTATAATATGACATGTTCAACAAGTAAAATGACATATTTGGAAGATCCATCATAATGGAAAGAATGTAAGGTGGTGCCTTGGGTTCTAATAATTACACATGAGTCAAGGAATATTTCTTTTAAAATACAAGGAAGAAGCTATTATAGTGTCTCGATCATTAAGAACCAATTGATCAATTCAATTGGCACACCTAAGGGGTGATGATAAGTAATATGTATAACATCTAATCTTATGAACAAGGATAAAAAAGTATCTATGTACAAGGTTCATATTGATATGAAAGGACTGACATAATTGGTTTCATCATGTCAATTTGGGATATAAAAAACATCATAATTACAAAAACACTAAAACTCTATGAGAATATGACAGGACCACCAACTTCAATTTCATAGATGACTCCTCACTCAATAATGGTATCAGATTTATAGTAGGTTGGATGAAATCTGAGAAGCAGCCCAAAGCCATGAAAATAAGGAATATGAGCATGCACTAAAATATCATAATAGATTCTAAGAAAAATATTGATATTATTAGAGAAACTATGGGAGCATACCTCATGGGTTACAACACTCACAACGAATCGAATATTAGACTCCAAATAGAGGGTCTTTCTCAATACATACTTGAGGAGGGTTCTTCAACTCAAAGGCAAGGAAGAGATCTCGGTTTAGTCATTGGAGGTATAATGATAGGGAAATAGGATTATAACATTATGTGAGGGAAATAATAACATTTCCAAAAAAGTACCACTGTCTATAGTTTAGGCGGACATTTTGAAAACCATATGAAAATCTTGCCCTAAACCGCTAGACTAAATATATAGCAGGACACATGTTAAGTGCCTCATCCTTCATGGTTACAAAAAAATACTAATTCTCCTACGAGTTCCCATATCTAAATTTTCATAGGCAAGTGCCCTGGGTCACATGGTTTCAGAGAAACCAAGAGGCCTAGTCCCTTAGCACATTTTCAAGAACATTGGGGTCATAATAATTCCCAAATGCTCCCATGACCACTATGACTTGATTAAGACTCATAATTAGGTCATTAAAGGTATTAATAGAGAAAAACTAGTGATCCATGCCTTCATTAAAAATACATGTTATCAAAACTGGCCCACTATAAAAAAATCAACCATGATTTAGCCTTATGAGGGTGAGGAGGTACTGTCAGCAAAGAGCCACATCCATTGAGAATGTATATCAGTTTCTTATTAACATCTCTCATCATGCACATAGCAGTGATTCCATAGCACTCATATAAGAGGAACAAACCTACCTCAGAGTGTATTCATTATTTGATCAAAAATATGAACAGACTAATCCTTCAAGGAATCATCCATATCCAATTCTACTTCATTAAGTGGAAAGACATTTGTCGACTCTAGATAGTACTGGTGATGATGTGATACAAGTAACACATCATACATGGACTGATATCACTAAAAAGGTGATACATGGTAATCCACTTGTCTGGTCTGTTTCACAACCTTTAAGGGTACAATGAATCTTAGTGAGAGCTTACCCTACTAAAAAATACATCTATTCCCCAACCAAAGAGAGACTCTCATGAAATGTCCATCTATGACCTCAAACTCAATAGGCCTCCAGTGTCTTTCGGCATAATACAAATGTCTAGAATAAACTACCAACATGTGTTTTGGATTATTTGGACCTACATTGTAGTATCCTAGATGAGATGTGGTCTATGCATAGCTTATTATCTTGCCTCTATCCAACACATAGGTGAGTGAAATGTCCTACCATATAATGATTCATAAGGATCCATCTCAATGGCTGCTTGAAGGCTATTTTTATATATATAATTCATAAAAAGAATGTATTTCTCTCCATAACCTCAACAGTAAATGATTCATGAATAGGGAATTTCTTCTAGGACACGAATTGTACATTCCATCTATCCATCGGTCTATGGGTGATAGTTCATTCTCCCATGTACCATCATACACAAAGCCTTCTATATCCCTACTAGTACCATGATGTGAAATGAGAATCTATATTAGAAACAATAGAATGAGGATCTCCATGAAGAAGTACCGTTAATTTTCCATACATCCTCCATATCTCGTCTAATGAGAAGGTCTCCAACAAAAGTAGGATGTTCGTAATCTTTTTCAGATGATCAATGACAACACATAACACCTAGCTTAAATGAGGTGATCTGGGTAGGACATTCATGAACTCCATTGAAAAAAAATCACATTTCCACTTAGGAATAGAAAATGTATATAGAATTCTTATCGGTACTTAATGTTCCTACTTCATCAGCTAATGGGTGAAACACCTAGTAATGAATCCAAAAATCTCACTTTTCATACCAGGAAACTAGTATTGGCATAATATATCTCAATATATTTTCGTAACACCAAGGTGAAACACCCATACTAAGGCATGGAAATCCGACTCCATATCCTCTTTCATGTATGATAGGACCCATAGAATCCCATAGAACAATAGAGTATCATCCCAATCAATATTTCAACTAGAACATGTATCGGCATAAAAGACACTCTCTCTAAGGAAAAGGCCATCAAGATCATATAGTTGTTTCATTCATACCTGTTCTAGAATAGTATATATCACATATTGAGAGAATAAAATGATCATGGTTTTCCTAAACCACAAATTTTCTCTCTGATAATAAGTTAATAATAATTAATTCTTTACTAGATTCCTAAACAATCTGGGTCTGGGCCTTCCAGCTCAGAGCATCGGCCAAAAAATTACCTTTTTCTTTCATGTCGACATGATCAAAGTCATATGACTATAGTTTCTTAACCCACCTACATTTTATGAGATTCATATACCAATGTGTAAATATTTATATGAGTATTTTTGGGTTTATAATTACAGAAAACTCTCACCATGTATATAGTGTTTCCAACATCATAAGGATTTCACTAAAATAGTGATCTCGAGATCGTGTATTAGGTAATTCATCATGTGATTCATCAACGGATGATATTTTTATTCCATGACTCACTCGTCTTGCATCAAAAAAACTCCATGTATGATACCTGATGTGTCACAATATATAGTGTAGTCCATGCCCAGATCTGGTTTAATTTTTATCAGTAATGAAGTCATTGTTCTTTTCAACTACTAACAGGATTCTTCACAATCTTCAAACCATTGAAATTTAAAATCCTTCTTTTTCAAGTCCATAAATAGTGTAGGAAGGAATGAGAAATTCTAGATGATGCCTCTGTAATATGTGGAAATCTTCAAGAAACTCTTGATATAAAATATGTTCTTAGGAAACTCCTAAGAAACTATAGCTCTCACTTTCTCTAGGTTGGCTAAAACTCATCCCTCTAAAAGGATGTAACCTAGAAATTATACTTTGTTAATCAAGAAGCGGCATTCACTAATCTTATAATAGAGCTAACCCATTCTCAATTTATTCAACACAATCTCAAGATGGGTTTCAGGGTCATTTATGGAGCATTTATACACTATGATATCATCATCAAAGACTACCAGCAATGAATCCACATATAGGTTTAAAACCTGGTTCATAAGATCCATAAATGTCTAAGGTTAGTTTGTTAGTCCTAAAGGCATAACAAGGTACATCTATGTACCATACAAACTCATAAAAGTTGTGTGAAGTATTTCTATATTATTATAATTCACATAATGGTAGAACATCCTTAAATATATCTATGAAAATAATTTCTCCCCTTGAATAAGATCAAAGTGGTCTCCTATTCTAGGAAGTCGATATTAATTCTTTAATGTGAGATGATTCAAAGGGAAATAATCCACACATAGCTTAAGGTTACTCTATAAATTCTTGGAAAAGATGACTATAAAACCCCCTTGATAATTTTGGGGCATATAAATCCTTTAGCTTCCATATCCTATAATTGCTTCTTAATCTCCAAAATCTCTTTGGGTTCCATCCTATAAGGAGGAATGGTCACTAGTGTGGCTCGTGGAACAAGAACAATATTAAAATATACCTCTCCCAATTGAGGTAAGACAGAGAAGTTATCTAGAAATAAATACGTAAAATGAACCACTATTTGAGGAAGCAGAGTTGGTTGTAACCCTTTGTCATCAATTAAATGAGTAGAAAATGTAGTGTAAAATGGCTTAGCCTCTTCTGCTTAGGTCTTCAACATGTTTTACTAAGATTCCATTTTCCCTAATTCATGTGATTAATGCTCTCTGTCTATGTGAGTTTAACCCTTTAATGATTGTTGTCAATGTAGAGTCAATAGGGAACAAAATAGTCCATTTTAATGATTATGTCAAATATCGTAAAGTTAATGATGTATAGTTTCTACATGAAAGTTCACTGACCATCTCAAGGGGAAAATTTTGGTAGCAGTGAATGCCCTTTGAATAGATAACTAAAGGTATATATAGAATCATGAATACATGATAGTACATGATGTCAAGGCTCAGACTCCCAATGATTATCTCAAAAATAAATTATAGAGAAACCTATGTGTCAAATTAAGAAGACACTAATGTTGAGGAAACTAGGATATTACTTCATATAGTAGAAGGTTTGATGCCATACTCTTGTGGTGGAGGCTAGACTGCATGTAAATAGAATGTATTAAAGCCCCGAGTCACTGCCTTATTTTATTGACAAAGCTCACTCTAATGGTATCGAGATTCATTTGTTTGGTTGACTCTACCTCAACCACTACATTGGAATGATTGGATTATGGTATTTAATCTACTTATATTTCATGATTCATCCCGCCCTTATCCTGATAAGTGATTTGGTGAAGATCCCCAATTACTAAGAACTATTGTGGTATTCCTACAGAAATGCTAAATATGCCCCATCCTACAAAGCCTCTGAACTCCACTGGATCACACAGACAATGAAACATTATGTTACCATACTTCTTTCATTGTTAACAGATAATAAGAATATCAACACTAGGATCCCTAATAATATTACATCCACAATAACCCTCAAAATTAATCTCTTTTCTAGGATAATGAAACATTGGAAACCCTAGGTGTCAAACCACCTTGATTCACTCCTTCAGTTTATCTTAAATTTAATTAGGTGATAAGGGCATGTATCACAATTTATAATATATTTGTCAACTTGAACATTTTGAACTTTAACCATTAAGCATTACCCAGTCCATCCTCAAATCTCTTAGAAGTCATCAGGTCATCAACATCTAGAGAGGAAGAAAAACATTGTATATTATTGAAATACAAAAATTATTCAATAACTCACACATTCCACCTTTTTAAGATTTATGATGTATCTAACTCTATCATCCCTCGGTGTCTTGGGAATGAATTAATCATAGAAGATGGTCTGAAAATCCACACAGACCATTTATCTATTCTATTTTTCCTTGGTCGTGACATCCCACTATCTCTTAGCTGAATCATATATCATATAAGCTTCCATCCTGAACCTCTTCACTAGATTTGTCTCTTGATTCTATAATATAGATTCAATATCTTCAATCAATGATTACCTAGAATGAGTTCCCCCTCCCATTAATGGGGGTGAGGATGTTGCTTCTAAAACGTGTGATTCAACTCTTCCATGCTCAAGTCTTGTTGTCCTACACCTGGAATTGACTACACCATATGCACTAATCCCTCTCTCAACATGGAATCATCACCTAAACTATGAATTTGAATAGGATCCATATGTTGATCTACAAGAAGAATTATTTTTGGCACTCGATCGCAACCTTAAGAACCAGACCGTCACAACATTCATGGAACACGATTTTAGGATTCCCAGGAGGCACAATGTTATAATTCCAAACACATGGCTCAAATGTGATTTATTAAATTTATAATATTTCATTCAAGAAATTAGGATAGGTTCTAAATTCTTCTTATATATATCTTCATCCTCTCTGCCTTCCTCAAAATCAATGTCTCTATGATTGTGTTGACTATAACAGGTCATAAGAACATTGAAACTCCCACTACTGACCATTAATGATGGGTTTGGTTCTAAGTCTCTCTATGTTTGAAATGTATAAGATAAATGTATTCCATTTATAAGTCATAATAATTTCAATTTTTTACTGCTCAAATCATTTTAAAACTCTCATAAATAGATTAATCCAATTATCTACAATGTTATCGTCCATAAGGGACCATACACCTTATGAACTGAAATATTGTATACACTTGAGGACATTATCATTTAAATTTTACTTTTTAATATATTTTAACTACTTTAAAATGGTCGAGTTTTGTTGAATTCCATTTTCTGACCCATATGGTCTTATTCTCCATGTAAGTTGGATTGAGATACCCATTGTACTCACACCATGTCATGTTCCAAATCCAACAAGAGGTGTCAACACAATTTAATATATTTTATAAGTCACAATCTACATGCAACAAGAAATTCTCACTTAAAATTAATCATGGAATGGATATAATTAATATTATGCCTATGTTGATGAATGATGTAATTCATTTCCCTCATTTCATCAAGAATAATAAAGAAATTCAAAATACATTTTCAATAACATCAGTAAATCAAAAAAAATAAGTGATCTCCTCAAAGGTGAAATGATTTCAACATTAACAGGTAAATACAAAAGAACAAGGATAATCCAGGAAACATGTCCCTTAACTCTAACAAGGGTCTTTGTTGCCCAGGCATGAGTTATGACTAAGTATTAATCATGTCCCAATCTCCAAACTATTTTCATCATATATTATAGTAATAAAAGATCCTCTACTAATTAAATTTTGTAACATCTCGGACCTGGAATATACATAACATGTGCCTCGAACCTAGTTGGTCACATGGCCTCAAGATTTCCACTTCGTATTCTAGATGTAACCAATTAGAATTGGGGGTGTAAGGGTAGTGTGGTGGGGAGACTATACCCTCGTGTCAGACTAGCACAAAAGATATGTAAAATAATAAATATTATGGGAAGCATAACGTAAACATTCAGAATAAATAAACAATAGAAATGTAAATAGATAACTTATAAAGTAAGAACAATAATAAATATAAAACTAATCAATACAAAAAAACCTCTATAGCAATGCCCCGACATGATGCACATGATGCTGGTACAAAAAAGGGAACATCAGATAAGGCATAAAATTAAGAGAAACCAAAAGTACAAATTCAAAAATTACTCTATTAGTATCTTGAGAACATTCTCTATATTATTTAAATAAAATATAGCTATGAACTAGAAATTAAAAACCTATGTTATTCCATTTTCCCTTATAATCACCGGTAGGAAGGCAGTCTCCTCGAGTGCGAAAGGTGGTCTGAGTATGGTGTGAGGTAAAAATCTCTGTATAAAACCACCAATGGTGTGTGTGTGTAATATTGGTAGTTATTGTAACTAAAAAATGTATAGGTATAAGATTTAAATTAATGTAATAATGAATAAAAATAAAACCAACCACATAGGTTCCTAAGGGACACCATGTAGTCTACCAACTTCAGCTCATGCCTTGTATGTCTGTCTGATCATTTCACTATAAATATAGTAGAATATATTTAAATAGTATAATTATACATACTTATAAATTGTTGGGATATAACATAACATAACTAATATACATACAATACTAGAAAATTTTCTCATGGTCTATCCCTGAACCCAAATCTTATATCTCTCACTATCTCTTCTAAATCAACAAGGATTCTCTCAATGTCTTCCTACCCAATGGATCTCACGGTCCTTTGGAACCCATAATGGAAGGCTGCACAATATCCCTACCCAAGGTCTCTAACTATGCCTTGGATCCATAGCCCATGTAATGGGTAATCATTTATAACACTTAAGTCAGGATATATAAACCTCTCATACAACTTAATAGCCCATCTCGTTCATAATATTATACATAAGGAATAACATGTTATGATTTCTTTTAGCCAAGGTCTTTAAAATATAAAGAATTACATTTAATATGAATCATTTAACAATGAAATAATGATGTGAATGACATAACCATACATTGGGTCTCTTAATTACAATACATTCTATTCATTTTAGGAAAAACAACTCATCATGATTTAACCATTCCAAACAAATCAACTGATTCAATTTATTAAACACGTCCAACTCACTTTTATATTTCAAGGTTCAATTTTATGGGGTGATGTTCAATTAATTTAAAGGATTCCACCAAATTATAAGCCATATTATATAATCCATTCACCCAAAATAAAACATTAAATTCTTAGTGACATCATAACCATTATATAAGGACAAAATCTCTATTTAAAATAAGACATGTTCAACAAGTTAATTTCAAACATTAAAAATTCAAACAATTAAGGGACAAAGAACCTTAGGTGAGGAGTGTTATTGAGATCAAAGGGGAGGAAACCATCATGGAATTTCCACGTAATGGATAAGAAATGGGAAATATTATTATAACATTAAGTGGGGGAAGTATGGTAAATTTTCCCCAAAATCTGAATACAGTCTATTTGGGTGCACAGTTTGAAAATCATGCACAAATTGTACACTAAGACTCAATCCCAAAAATAATGTCAACAACATGAATTTTCACCTCAACCCACATGGTTTCATCAAAACCATGTAGCTTATATGTTCCCCTTTCGGTAAATGCATGGGCGTACACCCTTGGTTGTATGATTTCAGAAAATCGTTATAGCCCAATCACTTGTCCCATTTTCAAGAACATCAGTATTTGAAACATTCATAGAGCTCCCATGACTTCATTGACCTAATTAAGATCATTAATTAGGGAAATTTAATGAAATAAAATAGAAAAATTGATGATCTGTCCCTTTGGTAAAAATATTGTTTGTTATAGATGGAATTGCAGATTCATTAGTAAAGACCGTTATCTTTTTCCTTGAATCCAAAAAATTATGGCCGATGTTAACTAGATAACATACCACCTAAATATTTTTATTATCCATTATTAATTCCTAATGAAGCTATAATTTCATCTATAAATATAGTTTAATAAATGGTAAATTTCATTCAAAAGTTGATAAAGATAATTATAATGCTTCAAAAGTTATCCAACAATCCCAATTTGAAGATACATTTAGTGGAAAATTATATTGTCCATATTTATGGGACATTATTTTTATTATAAACACTTGATGATGAGTCTAATTACTATGAAATCTCACAAACATTTAGAATAAATATTGGTACATGTTTTTTTACATGATAAAAAAACCCCAAATTTCAACATATATAAGCTCGTTATAGCATGTCTATTAAAGGGATACCTGATCAAATTGATTTTAGTTAAAGGGTGCATAAGTCATTGTTGATAAATATACACAAAACACTAAGAATATATCAATAAAGTGTAATTAAATTGATAACATTGGGATTTAAACAAAGGATAAAAACATTATCTTTAAGGTAGTGGTGGTGATGTCAATAAAGGTTTTATTTTTTCATTATAATGTCATACTACTAATTTATCACTATAGTCACATTTATTCTCATAAATGTTATTCTAATTCACTATATTTTCTTAATAAATCATCTTTTTCTTAACTTATTATCCTTATTTGTAACAATTCTATACAATTTTCTAAACGTGCTGATTTATTCATAGAAGAATGTGAAAAAATAATTTACATAGTGATAGAGTGTTCATTATTTACATCTTTCCCCATCCTCAAATTCACCCATATGAGTCAACATTCATATTTTGTGGAAATATTTTCTTAAATGTCGGGATAACAAACTTGTAGTTTTTTAAATAGAAGTTATAATGGGTTGTATTGGATTTTATTTCTTATTATTTTAATTATTGATCCATTATTTTAATTATGAATTTAATTTGATGATTAATTACTCCTTTATAATCATTAACTTTTAGGGATAAACATTTTGTGAACTATAATGAACCTATGCATTTGATTGTAAATGAAATTGAGTCTCAAATTTTTTTAGTTGATATGACATGATATTGGGTAAGAAATATTTTTTTATTGATAAGGGAAGTCCTTATCAAGATGAATAATGCCTCTCATATTCATAAAGATAAAATCATCTAAATAATTATATCCTATATATATATATAATCATAATGTGTCAGAAAAACATTCTAATTAATTAAGTTCTCATATGACTTTTATTGTATATGTTATCCAAATCAAGTAAAACCAAAGTTGGGAACATAAAAAAATAAAAAATATATAGGGTGATCATGTGTTTGTAGCTTTCATTTTAGGTCACTCGTATTCAAAAACCCATGTTGTGATACTAATACACCACATCAACTCTACCTTGGTTAAACTTGGTAAACCCAATTATGAAGAATATATTTGGATATTATCCCAACTCACTCCTACTTTTACACCTTAGTGGAATGGTTCACGTGAACGTAAGAATCTTAGCTTATTGGATATAATGTGATTGTTTAAGAGTCATATAAATATTAAATTATCCTTTTGGGGATATGCATTAAAATAAAGTTCATGTACATTAAACAAAATACTGACTAAAGTATTAATTATAATTCTATATATGTTGTTGTACGGGAAGAAATATTATTTCTATCATATTAATGTGTGGGGTTGTGAATCATTTTTTAAGGCTAATTCTAGTAATGAACTTCCACCATAAATCACAATGTGTAACTTTTAAGAAGATCCTAAAGAGATAAGTTAATATTATCTATGTAATACCTTCGAATGAAATTTAATTATATAAATACATGCAAGATTTCATGAAATCTATAACATCTCCAAAGGAAACAGTGGGATCAAGATAGAATTTGAGGAAGGTGAGGATTCAGAAATTACTGAGTTATCCAAAAAAATTATAAAAAATCACATAGAAGAAGTTTTTCCATATACATATATACTATATAATTTAAATATGGATGTTAGTGAACCTTGATTAAATTTTATTCTTATAAATGGGGAGGGTTAAACATTAGTCATTTCGAATAATGAAACTTTATCCTATAAGGATTAATGAAGTAGCTGATATGCTAATATGTTTTACAATGTTTTTAATTCTGATGTAGATTCTAGGAACCAAAATAAATTTTATATTTTTATGTATTCTCTATGAAAACTAACACACATATCAATGAGGGTGATTATATTAGTGATTTAAATTGTTTTTATATTTCTTTCTTGAAGAAACCCTCATCACCTATAAATGTGAAATATGATCACTTCCAAACTCACATGCATGATGAGGAAAATAGGCTTACAATATTTACATTTTAATTGGAAAAGATAATCCTTAGCATTATTTAAATTTTACCAAGACAGTATGTCCATATAGTATCATAATATAGGTAAAAATGAGCAATTAATATCCTTGTACACGTGATACACATCTGTCGACTATGTGTGATTTCATCATAAACATATACAACATTTAATGATTATTTTTATATAATTTTAAATCCTTACATGGAAATGGACTTCCAAATTTTTATTATGGTGCAATTATTTTTCAATTTTTCATTTAGAAAATATATTTTCAGGTCACATCATCTAACTATGTGATCTGAACCAAACTTTTTCTTCCTCGTTCTTTCAAAAATATTCACAGTAATTTCTTTAAAGACCACTCTTCTCTTACACTGACATGAACCTTCTTTCATGAATGATAAAATAATTTTATATCACACACCATTTGTATAAAATTTTAAGTTATAATTATATTTTTATGTTTAAATTAAAATGGGAAACTTCCTTGAACTATTTTAAATCTCTTTATTACTCTTCCCACTTATTCATCTTATATCAAAATATGTTATAGGTCAATTTAGTATTGTGTCAAATGTTACAACAAAACTGTCAAGATATAATATAACTTATTTTTCCTTAATAATATATATATAACCTATTATTTAGTTTTCATTCCATTTTCTTCTTTTTTTAAAATCAAAATTCCCATTATTTATTTTTAAACTGTGATCAAATAGCTTAAGGATCATCCTAATTGATATTTTTCCTTAAAAATAAATAATTCGGAAATTATATTATTAATATTATAGAATTAATTAAAAAATTACCTAATTCTAATGACTTATTAATACAAGACATGTATGACTCTATAAAAATCACATTTGGCTCATAAAAATGATATACTTCATAAAATTAATTTGCTGAAATCCAACCATAGATTCAAATTTATATATCATTCGTGTGAATTATTTTGTGGTACGTCATATATAGCCACAAATTTATGAACACTAGAATTGAAGTCTAAAATAACAGGACACATAATACCCTTAAATTCTTAAAAGTATACTTTAAGTATAATTTACATGACTTACAAAGTCATATGTTGGATCAAATTTCTACATGATATGACTTAACCATTTTCTTCTCTAGTATGAAAAAAAACAAAAAAATCATTTATTTATTCATTAACACTATTTGAAAATAATTAAAAAATCTCTAAACATACATGAAACATTACATATATAAAAAAATTGTTATTGGTGATTTTGAAAAATATTTATGTTACTAAAAAAAAGATAACACATGTATCATATAGACTTCAACCTTATATATTAATTCTTCCCTAGGTGAATACCATACTCTAGATGAACTTATTCTATATAAAAATACTTATGAATTATGAAACATTCAAACATCACATTTTCTCAACAAAATACCTGATTGGATTTTGTTACAAACAAAGGAACATAAATAAAAATCACAAAAAACCTCTCTAAAAAGAATTATAATTCATTAATTTAAATCCGACTTGAGTGAACTCATTGCAGGATAAAAAACATTTAATCATAATGAAATCTTTTTTATAAAACAATTATTTACATTCATTAATTCTTAAAATATGATCCTCTTGAAAAGTGTTGATGAAATTTTGCTACATGAAAGTTTTCTATTAAATAATTATCCACCAGCACATCAAAACTGTGTTTAACATTGAAAAATTATATCATTATAATTTTTTAAAAACATTTTATTGCTTGAACTTCAAAAAATATTATAATAGTTCCGACATTCACAATAATAAACCCATATCGTTAAGAATTTAATAACTCTCTCGGAAAAACATGCCCCCCATTACATAAAATGTTGAACAAATATCAATATAATAAAACCCTGGTATGTGTTTTCTTCCCATTTGTGTATTAAGATATATAGTAAAGAATGCGATATTTATACTTCCAATTCTTTTCCAACATGTACAACCATTATCCAATGAACATTACTATATATGATACTGATTTACTATTCCTTCTCCCGTATCGAAATGTTGTTAAACCCCTATCATCAACCAAAAAATATTAAAATCATCCTTTATAATCATTTTAGGAAAAATATAATCCTATTGGACCTTTTTATCAATAAATTCTATATTAAATGTTTTTTTCAAAATATCATTGAAGAAGTGATATTTCATTTCATTATGATTTGATATTAAATATTCAATTAAAATTATTTATTGATTAATTTCACTCTAGTTATCACCTCCCATGAGCAGTGGTAAGTTACCTAGTAATTAAAGATCTTAAAATTGATTTAACACACAACTAAAATGATTAATATCAATAATGGAAGCCACAAACTCTGTATTAGAAAAACTCAATGTCATAAATATTTTCATCTTTATGTTCCAAAAAACACACCTCTACTTAAGAAATAAAATCAGAGAATATATAGATATTCTATTATCAAAAAACCTATATAAACTCTATCTATTTAATTTAATATATCATATTTATATTTTATTTTTTTAATAAAACTAAAATCTTCTTCAGCTTTAATGTTCTTCAAAACCCTTTATCCAACACTAAAATGTGACTCTTTTCGATAACTTTGATATAAGAAACAAATTGTAGTATCATAAACATTATCATGAATTGAATAATTAAATTATAAAAGATTCTAGTTAGCATCCAAAATTACATTGGATCCATTTATTTACCTTTCTAATATTTTAACTACATGGTTCCCACTAAAATTTGTTTGGGAACATTCCTTTAGTCCTCTATGAGACGCATTTTATGATGTTCCATAACATATTTTATATGAGAAAATTAATGTAATCTCTCTAATGAGATAATTATAATCTAGTAATGTACCTCATGTCCCCTATAATGGAAATTTCAAATAACTCCATCATCCCTTTATAAAATTATTCACTAAAACTTTATCAATCTATATTAATTTTAATATCAAATACATGAACAATTAAAATCAGAGATACCAATTTTTCATATTTTATGTAGAGATTATTGTTCAATATTCCTTCTCTAAATTTTATCTTCTTAATAAAAGTGTCCAGATCATCATATGTTGTTTTGGGGATTATTTAACCCATTAAAAATACATTTATAACTAGCAAACATAATTCACATTTCTCAAAGTTGAAATCCACATAGTTACTCAATATAAACCGATTATTTAAATTTAGCATTGTGGATGGAAGACTTCACCTCCATTTTGGATATATTATATTTACATTGTGATAATATGGAATGAAATAATTATAAAGGATTATATCATTCCAATGTCTCAATGGCCTCTTCCAAATTAATCCCTTCTTCTTGAGGATATCCTTTACACACACCACTTTCTTTAATTTTCATAACATCACCCTTTTTATACAACATGTTTTGGAATGCCCATTTAGTTACAATGAGATGACTATTTTTCATCTTGGGTACCAAATTTCATGTTTCATTATAAAATACCAAATATAAATATTCATTTTTTGAATCTACTCACACTTAATTCTTTATATAATCTTTCACACTAGTTGGATTAAAATGAAAAAATAGTGAGGTATGTTTCTTTCCTTAAAGTTCTTATTATTTTACCCTAATTTCCTTGTTCTCCTATGATATTAAATTAAGAATCGTTATTGAAAAAACATTGATGATATGAATTCGGTTTTCTCTAATAATATTGAAATAATTAAATTTCTTCTTTATCCTTAACATCCTACAAATTTGTTCATTTTCAAAAAGATTGTAGGATTATTTGACAATAACAACATAACTATTACCTCCAAAACATTATTTTTAATGTGTATATTCTTTCATTGAATATTCCATTATATTCACATAAAACATGTCCAAAATCTTCCCTGTCACTTTTTTTGTCACATTGGTATCCTCTTCCCATTATAGGATAATTGACGAATATCCCATCAATACCTTTTTTTCTCAAACTATCAAATATTTTTTACATTAACACTTGTCACACAAGGGATTATAAACACCCTTAAATAAAAATACTTTGAATAATTATTATAATGAATCTCATATGGGGATATATTGTATTTTTTCATTTTCATGTAATGATTTTCAATATAAATCGTTATACAAAAACATTATCTCCAAAATTTCAAAAGGTAATATGCTCTAATATCACTTTATATGTAATCTCGACTAATGTTTTTTTATTCCCTTTAGATACACAAATTTATTATGGTGTATATAGTGCATTGATTTTAGAGTGAATATCATGCTTCTTGTGATAATAATAAAAATTTACACTTATATATTAAGCATCATTGTCTATATATATTTTCTTAAAGAAGAAATAACAATAATTATTTTTACTTCTTCTAATACCATTAACCAACTTTGGAGCCTTTATTTTATGATTCAAATACATAATAGATGCAATCATAGTAAATTAATAAATTATATAATTATGCACTTTTTTAGAGATGAATCATTTGGAGCCTTTATTTTTTCTTGGATGTTATTTTTAGGGATTTATATTCATCTTCATTATACCCATACTATTTTATTCATGGAGAAAATAAAAGATAAAATAAAATATTTGAAAACATGATAAGGTTTTAGTGGAATATTTCTTGTAAAATTTCAATTTATTCTTCAAAAGTTACTTTGGAATAGATGAAGCATTTGATCAAACCTTAGATAAACATAAAAATCATTGTCTAAAGAGCCAACAGTAACATTATTAACCATGTTATTAAACTTATTATATTTAGCTTTAATCTAATAGGTGTTTTTTCTTCCATAAACCTTTTATTAACATCTGTATATTTTATCATCTCATAAGAAATTATAATGTTACGAAAGTCATCAAGAGATACTGTTTTGGCCACTTTATCTTCCAAAGTTGAGACACTAGTGGAAAACTTATCTGATATTATGTGAAAAATATTCTCAAACACTATTGTATGTTTTAAGTTCTCCCGACAACCTCATAACATGTTCCCATTTTCATTTTTCCATTTTGATAATCCATAAACATATTCATCATCAATTATTATATGGTCTTCATACATCATCATAAAAATCTGTAACATTTCCCATTTCACTTCAGTATTTTCGTTATCAATATTATAAAAATTTCTCATATAACTTTTTTCTATTTGATTCATTTAACAAATGTAATTTAACTCTATTAATTTGAAAGAAACATAGCAATCATATCACAAAAATCATTTTCAAATGTTTTTGTATCTACTACTGAAATAGTATAACTCTTAGTAAATGGTTAAAAATCATCAGTTAAAACTTATAAGTCATAAAAACTGATAGATAATATAAAATGAAACATATCATCTTTCTATATATAAAATCATATGACCTTCAATATACATTTTCCCTTGTTTTTAACCAAATTATGGTTTCCCATTAAATACACACTAAATTCACTGAAACACTCTATAACCAAAATGAAATTCTAATCCTTTAAAACATCAACAAAAATATTGATATAAATTAAAAGCTACTTCTATATTAAAAATTGAAAATAAACCCATTGATTATGTGAAATGAATATGTGTGGGTGAATCCTATATTAAAATTATTATTACATTTACTTCTTGGAAATCTCTACTTATCCTATTAAATATAAATAATTTCACGTCCAATCTAAAATAAATGATGAAAATAAACGATTCACAAGTTGTGCCTTTTAAAATTAATTTCTTATCCTTGGTATGATCTAGATTTCACTAAGATAATACATATGACTAGTATTAACATGTAGGTACATATGAGTGGAGAATATCTGTAAATTTGTGATACACAACCTCGAATGTGTCTTATAGCTTCTCACACTGATTAAGTAATAAAATATTATTTTTCAACAAGAATTATGTCACTAAAATTTGAAGTAATTTTTTTTATTATAGATATTATTCATTACTTTATCTTCTTCAAGATATATAGTTGCATGTTACTTGCTCTAATTGTGGGATCGAGATACCACTTATTCTTCTTCCTTCTCATAAAAAATTTCTCGATAATTTATATATAGGGTACTCTAATTGTTCATTCATGTACTCATTTATAAGTAATAGATACATAAATATTATATCCAACACCATCTACAAAAAATTATATTCAAGTTTTAATTCAAAATTTAAATTAAATAAGTAACTTCCTTCAACTATTTTCAATCATCTTCCAATTCATCAACCCACTTCTTCGTAATTTTAAAACAATTTTTGAGGTAATAAACGTTCATGAAATATGATTTATTCCCACCAAGAAGTTACATTGGAAATACTCTTTATTTTATTCTATAAAATAAATATCTTTCTTATTATATGGATTTTTTGCTTCCATTTCTTGAAGAAAAAAATATCATTTTGTGATGTTTAAACCTTGATCAAATGGCTTGAGCATCATCCCAATTGATATTTTTCATTAGAATGTATTTTAAAAAAACATAGTTATTCATAGAACAGAATTCTAAAAAAATAAATAACATTAATGACATGCATAAAAAATCATACATAACTCTAAAAATCATACATGACTTAGAAAAAAAAGTCATATGTTATTTCAATGTCATTTGTTTGATGTATCACATGGTTTAATCTTTATAATTCAAGAATATAAACTCCTGTGTATTTCAATTCAAATAAAAAAAAACTTATGTGACCCTTAATTCCATATGGGAAAACATAAGGTATGAAACATATGAATTACAAATTCATGTGTCGGATACATGTCATGAGGGGTATGAATTAATCATTTTTTACTCAAAATATAATAAATCCATAATTCATTATATACACAATAAAACCTCTTCAAATATGATTTATAGAGTCTCTAAACATCCCTAAACATTTACCTCACAAAGATAAACATTATTTCATTTGAATTTGAACATAATTAATTTTTTAAAAAATAAGGAAACATAAGAATCTCATACACTTTAGCATTATTCATTAATTATTCTATATATGTACACCATATTATATTGAAACTTATTATCTCAAATAAATCACCATGTATTCAACAAAATTAAAAAAAACACTTTGGATCAAAACTACAATTAATGTATAGCATGTTAGTGTAAATAGGTATTCAAGAAGAAGCATGAAATGGATGGTAATGTTAGTAACTATAAAGAATGATTTGTTCCAAATGGTTTCAAGAAATTTAAATCTACTATTAATAATGATACCTTTTCAGTTTCTTCAATATAGATATCCATTATAATAATTATTGTTTTACCAACATTACATGATTATAATATTTGGTGGATGTATGTCAAGACCACTTTCTTAAATGTATTATTTTTTGAAGTTTTCTACGTGATACAACTATAAGGATTTGTGATTCAAAAGTAAGATAATAGTATATAAATATTTTAGAGATCCATTTATTAGTTTAAATAAAGTATTAAGATGAGGGAATATTTTTGGATGAGTCTATAAGTGACTTTGGTTTCATAAAGAATAAAAGGGATTTGGATATCTATAATAAGTCAAGTGAACTACTAGAAATGGGGTTTATCCCCATGGTTCATTAAACCGTGGGGATAGATTGGTTTTAGTTTTCTTTACCCTTTGATTTATTAGAACTATGGGTATTCAAACTTCCATTAGACCTAACTATCAGGATCCTCCTCCTCATTCTTCCATCACGCTCCCAAATTCAACCCTACCTCCACGACCCTCGACTCTCGGCCCTGTCCTCCCCTCCCTGACCACTGCCTCTCATCCCTCTCCTCCCCTCCCTGAATCCCCTCCTCGGCCTCTGAATCTCAGCTCTGACTCCCAGCTCCACCTCCTGGCTCCGCTTACCGGCTCCCGACCTCGCCCTCCCGACCTTCACCTCTGCCTCAACATCCTGACCATCTCCTCTTAAACAAGGTAATATTGTACATCTTAATATGAATCAGGATGTAATTTTAAAATGATTAATGATCTATTAGAATTTGGTAAACTCCCGGCTAGTTCACCCTTTTGGAAATAAGTTCTGGAATACATAGAAATTAGTCAATCAATTATCGAACTTTTAGGGGTTTAGAAACTTAATATTTATCCCTATGGGGTGTGGATACTTTCACATTATATTTTCTTCTCATGATATAAATAAAAATTCATGAGTAATTGGATATATTCTGCTAATTATGAGAATATTTTTCTTGTAAGAGTGGGATCAATGATTTAATCCTGTTGAGGTGATGAACTCGAGGTCTTAGGTTTGTTTGAAAATATTTGATATTTATTGGATTTTGTGTCTTAAAAAATCTCTATGGAATTGATGCTACTATGGGTGTTTCCATTAAAATGGACCATGAAACAGAGGAATCCAAGTTTGGGTTCTATGCTTGTATCTTTTTCGAAGTGAACTTGATCCCCCGTCACATTGACAAGGTAGCATTCTGTATGTTGGATAATGATTTTGGTTTGAAAATGGAATACGAGGATACCCCACTTTTTTTCAGGGTGTTAAGCCATTGGGATTATTAAGGATTAACGTCATAATGATTTATCATTATATTTTTATTCTAATAATATAAAAGATATAAATGCTATTTCAGGAATAAGAATGGCATTGAGTCTATGATAGTTTCTGACTTGAATTAGATAATTTACATAGGATGTGATTTAAGGTCAGATGTTACCTCATCTAAGGATGCTCAGGACTACCCAAGTCTGGGGCAGGATATTTCGTTGAGGGGTCAATCTTTTTGAGTAGGGGTGGTTCAAGATACGGCCGATGGTGAGGATATGGATAGCTTATGGGTAGTTGGAAACTCTTCCATTTCAAGATGGACATGTTTTTGGTGATAAATATGGTAAGTGAAGCTAGTATTATAAGGATATCGTGGTCCTTGATTCATAGAGAATGGATCAAAAAACATGGTATGAAGTAATGGAGGGGGATTATAACGATGTATATTCTTGATATAGTAATATGGTTAGGTTACTAAATTGTCATTTTCTCTAGTATTTTTATGTTCTACTTAAGAAAATAATGATGTATTATTTGTTATCCTTGAAGTTCTCCTACTCTATATTTACTGTATTTGGTCTTTAATGATATTTAGGAGCTTCACTTATATTATCTTCCTTGTATAAGATGAATGATATTCTTCCTCATCACATGAAATTGATGAATCTTCTTCTCCAACATGTATACTCTCAACACATTCATCCCATCACATGATTGTTATGATCAAGTCTTACTTCTTAAAGATCTTCTGGTAATTTATCATGGTAAAACCCCATTTATGAAACTTCACCCCCATGATCAGATTACTGTGTTTCAAAAATGTTATTTCCTACTAGTTGAGGCCATCATTTACCCCTATATATAAATAATCTCTCATCATTACCCTTAATATGCACCAATTCTAATTATCACATTCTAACAACTACATCCCTAATGTCTATAATGGCCAATGATCATATTATGGACATGTAAAGTTCTGAATTTCTAGTAATCTATTGTTTATTTTTAATGAAATATCACACATATAATTTATTCAATGTTAAATTCACATATTAAAATTAGGGGTTGTTACAACCATGACGTAGACATTGAATTTGATGGATTTTCATTATTATTTTTTCTTAAAATATCTCGAAATCACTTATTACCCATCAATGAGTATGATTCAGGTAAATAAACAATAAAATTTGCATTCAATATCCTTGAATGGATTTTATTCATTAACAATTTCATAGTAATCAATCACTAAAAATGTTTTTTAAACACTGGACTATTGTAATGAATAATGGTTTTCCTAATTATCTAACCTCCATATTAAAGATCAAAACTATATTAGAAATTTCTTAATTAATATTTAATCACCACCCCTTTAATCAATTTACATAGTGAGGGATATTATACTCTATGACATGTTAAGTTTTCTGATCATCAAGGGCTCCTTAATTTCCTCCTTTTTATATGTCAATAACATGGGGAACAACACGTGAACTCTTCTCTAAATTTCAAATACCAACTCTCTAAGTCTCCCCAATAAGGAACACTCTCTATATATTCTCCATTTATCATCTCCTATTAAAATAAAAATAGATTCCATCTCCTTTTAAAAAATATAACATTTATATTCTCCAATCCTATGGTACTATAATTCATTCTCTTCATTCATTCATAGATAACATGAATTTTCAACATCACCCACTTGGAATAAATTGCCTCAATGACACTTATCCTCTTTTAACCAATCTTTTATCCTCATTGTTCGCAACCAATAACCCATTATTCTTAAATAATATATATTTCCCTTATCATGAAGTTGAGAAACACTTAATAGATTGTGTTTTAATCCATCACATAAAGAGTGTTCTTTTATTTAAGGTTCTCTTTCCCAATAACAATTAAACCAACTCCTTTAACCTTTAGTGACCCATCATTTATGAAGTTAACTAATCATCAATTTCATTTTTCAATATATTTCAAAGCTTTTAAATTTTTTATAATGTGATCAGAACATCCACTATCCAAGATCCATGGACATTCCCCTTTAGATACTTTTGGTGAAACTTCAACAACTAAATCTTTCTCCTTCACTTTTCTATTCTTCTTTTAAGGATTTTTAGTATTAAAACTAATCTTATTCTAGCATGGTATAATTATTAAGCAATCATTTTCATCATGAATAGGATGTTCACACCTTCCATAGACTTAGTCAAGAATATCAAACATGTTCAATGATTTCTATATAGAATTTACAATACGTTTATAACTTTTATTCTTTTAAAGGGGTTGAAACCCCCAAACGTTGATTCTCAATACTACCAAGTATATCATGACGTATATTTTAAAAAAATGTCTTTTACAAATGAATAAACTTTCCAAAGATTCAATATAATCCATAAAAACTAAATCTTTTAAGCATCATGTTGTACAAAATTTGTAGGATACATTGACACATTTTTTCAATATTAATTCCAAAACATTAAAGTTATAAGTACTCAATTTTAATTGAATTTTTTATTCCCCATAAAATAACCCCTACCAAATAATCTATAAAATTATAAATTCATATTATTAAAATAAAATTTTCTTCCCATGTGTATAATTCCTCTATATCTATAAAGGAGTATTTTACATTTAAATTTTCTTTTTTATTCCCCATAAATGACAACTTGGGAGTGTCATTTTTAACTTTTTTATTTAGTTTACTTCTCAAGGTAAACCTTTTTCCCTTTCTTCGTACTTATTCAATCATGGACTCCTCTTTTAATTAAATATGATTTTCTAGCTACTAATATGCTTTGATTAATTTAATAATTAAATTGATTGTAATGAATTTTTTAAATATGATTTACATTTTTGATTGAATGATAATTTTTTTTCTTGTTATAGAATGGATTGAAGCTGGATGTATCATACCGATTGGATTTCAACCGAGTTTAAAAACAATTTGGAGAATTTGTTAGATTTTTCATTTAGCAATGCGTCAGATAGAGGTTGTATATAGTGTCCCTACTATAATTGTGTTGGAAGACCACAGTTAAGATGAGAGGAAGTTAGTTACCATTTAATGAAATTTGGATTTCAAGCAAACTATTATGTTTGGATTCAACATTGAGAGTCGACTCAATCTTCAACTATTCATAAACGAAATGAATGAAGTGACATGGAGAATTTTATATATTATCAGTATCCATATGTGCAACATTCCGAGAGAGATAGCATGTCAGTGCAAGAAGACAATGATATCAGTAAAAATGAGGAAAATACTAAAGATGATGATGTTCACAATGTGAAAAATTTATTGGATGATGCCAGAACACTAGTATATCAAGAATGTACTAAAATGACGAAGTTGGACTTTTTAATGCAGTTATATCATAGGAAAACCATATATGGTATTTTTAATACCGCCATTGATTATATTCTTACATTATTAAGGACTTTCTTCCTGATGGTACAGATATTCCCTCAAATCATTACATGGTATGGAAGTTAATTAAGCAGCTTGGATTTGCTACTAATAAAGTCCATGCTTTTCCAAAATATTGAAATTTATTTTTGGAGGAAACAGATGACTGTAAATAATGTGGTACATCTCAATGGAAGACAAATGCAGATGGAACACTATATCGTGTGCCACAGAACGTCATGTGGCACTTTCCATTGATTCTTAGACTTCGAAATCAATTCATGTCTCTATAAATCACAGTCAATATGAGATGGCATGATATTGATATAATTAAAGGTAATGATGAGCTGGTACATCCTGCATATGAATTATTATGGTGGACATTTGATGCACAACATCCTGATTTTGCAGCTGATGTGCGTAATGTCAGATCGGGCCTACCATGTGATGGTTTTAATCCATTTGGTTAGATGTTTACTGCTCATAAAACATGTCTGGTTTTTATTCATGTTTATAATATTCCTCCATGGATGTGTTTGAAAAAAACCTTTCACTTTATTTAGTATACTGATATCTGGACCTTCGGATCCTAGTAATGATATAGATGTCTACTTGTAGCCTTTAAAAAAATAATTCAAACAACTTTTGGATTTAGGTGAGCAAACATTTGATGCTTATTCAAAGAATATGTTTCAGAAGCGTGCTACCATTCTATAGACCATAAATGATTTCCTATCATATGCAATGATGTTTGGGTGCAACACGAATGGAAAACTATCATGTCCCATTTGTATGATGATTAGACGATCGAGAAGTCTTAAATATCGTCGTAGTTTCAGTTTCATGGGGCATCACCGATTCTTGCCAACGGATCATCAATATTGGAAGAATCGACAGAGGATTGATAATAATGTTTACACTGAAGAACCATCTCAAAGTATTTCAGGAAGTGATGTGCTTGATGAATTGAAGGATTTCATCTTTTCATTAGGGAAAGGTCAGTTGAAATCTTGAAAGAGGAAGAATGCTGATACTGATGTTACATTCAATTGGAAAAAGAGAAGTATTTTTCTGTATTACTATATTGGTTTACTAATTTGTTATGCCATTGTTTAGATGTAATGCATATTGAGAGAAATATAAGTGAAATGGTTTTTGCAATTCTATTGAATATTAAAGGGAATACCAAAGATGAATTCTGATCTCGTCGAGATTTATTGGATTGGGGTATTTGACCAGAACTACTTTCAGTTTGTAACGGTGAAAACAAATGAAAAGTTCCTTGTGTTTCTTATGTGATGACACCGGCATGGAAAGATCAATTTCTCGTAGTATTGGATAATATCAAGGTTCCAGATGGCTATTCCAGCAACATATCTAAACGAGTCAACAGAAGACATTTGAAATTGAAATCCCTAAAAAACTCATGATTATCACATCCTTCATTCTGAATTGATTCCAATAGCAATTCGGCATTTTCTATGCAAAAATTTAAGGGTGGAAGTGATTCGGTTGTTTCATTTTTTTAGATTACATTGTGCTAAAAGGTTATCCAAAACATTGTTGATAAAAATGCAACAAGAGGCACCATTAATTCTGTGTGAGTATGAAAAAAATTCCTCCATCCTTTTTCACTTGCAAGTTGCATTTCACTATTCATCTTCCAACTGAGACACTTCTTGGGGGACAAGTCTCTTTTCGGTGGATGTGTCCCACTGAAAGAAATATGTGCACCTTGAAATTGTAATTCCAAAATAAGAATTATCCTAAAGGTTCCACTGTGAGGAGTTATCTGGCCCAAGAATGTATGGATTTTTGTTCAATGTATTTGTCTGATGTGAGCACAAGACATAATCGACCAATGAAAAACAAATATGAGAAGTATGAGGAAATTCAGCCCTCGTTTCCATCTCTTCCCCAAACAAGTGGAATTGTCGTGTCATATTCATTGGTTAAATTGAGCTTTGATGAGCAGAATAGGGCACATCGTACAGTCTTGATTAATTTTGGTTTTTTCTATGCCTATATCAATAAGTAATTTGAATATATATATATATATTATATCATACGATATCATATCACATATACCTTATAATTTTATTGTTATTTTATGTAGAGAACATAAACAAATTATAAGTATAGTTCATCAGTCTTTGTCGTTGAGAAAGAGAGAGGCTATGCATAGCCAAGAGTTCCCAGCTTGGTTGAAATCAAAGGTATGAAGATTACATTAAATACCTTAAAAATAGATATATATATATA
Organism: Viscum album; assembly: GCA_963277665.1. Classification (NCBI taxonomy): domain Eukaryota; kingdom Viridiplantae; phylum Streptophyta; class Magnoliopsida; order Santalales; family Viscaceae; genus Viscum; species Viscum album. Next base: position 2,098,633,871 of record OY728140.1, on the reverse strand, counting down.
TATATATATATTACTCATATGTATTCCAGGTATTGAGTTTACCTGCTGACTTCATTTCTCAAGAATTAAGAGTGTTGTCTTTTGGTCCCAATTACTTGTTTCATGACATCAAATCTTTAATAATCAATGGATATAAATTTTTTACAACTGATAGAGAAGTGAAAATGAGAACACATCATTATGGCGTTATGTTAACTGCTAGAACGGATTATTATGCCAGTGCATCAGATAGTCGACCTTGATATGAAGATGTGTATTATTATGGACTAGTTGAGAAAATATTGTTATTAGATTACTACTCTCAAGGTCGAGTCACTATGATGAAATATAAATGGTTTGATTCAATGATGCGCCATGGTACATTTATTGATGATTGCAGATTTAGAGTTATTGAAATGAGTCGATTCCTGCATACCGATGAACCATACATTTTGGCATCAATGGAAAAACATGTGTTTTATGTGAAAGATCATCTGAATCCTGATTACTGTGTCATTAATGAAGTAATCCTAGGCCATATTTCTCATGATGCTGGGGAAGAAATTGTCACCATTGACACCCCCATTAGTGTTATCCAAAATATTGTATTTTATGACAAAAATTGTCCCATTGTGAGAGATGATGTTTAACCTATGCTAGTGGAGGGTAATATATAAAAGCAACCATAAATATTTAGAGTTCATTATGTATACCTTGACGTGAATTTATCAGGTTGTTACTAATGTAATTACTTTAATTAAGTTTTAGTTTGGAATGATATGTCTGTTTTAGTGTTGTCCGGTTTCATTTCATTTAATTAAATTTATTTCAATTCAGAAAACTGGGTTTAAAATGTGGTTTTAAAAATTTTATAACTTCGTTGTAAATTATCATTACTGAATGATGTTATTACATTTTTTAAGTTGTATGTATTATTTGTAATAATTTTTTCTAAAAAATATTTATTTCATTCTTATGAAGATTATGAAGAAAACTATAGAAGCTCGCAAGAAGAGATTATTTGATGTTGATCCTGTTAGACATGAGTGTGAGTTTTCTTCAGTGTGTATATTAATTTTAATATTTATCTTCTGCATTACATATAATATCAAATTCATATTTTTGATCAAATTTTTTTAGGGACATATAACTCTAGAGTTTCCTCTTCCCAGTATGGGACTGAGCAGGGATCCTCCTAGACCAAGGCGGAGCTCCCGTCTTACCACTCCCCACACTGACTCATAAGTGGACATCCCATCTACCACACTTTTTCCCCTCCTCTTGAGACCCCTAGTATGTTACCATACATGCCTCCATAATCATCCCATTTACCCTCTTTTTCGCATTCCATGTCCACACCGACTCGAATGATGTTCTCACCTGCACAATTTCTATATCCATTCATGTATCCCCATACCTACTATGCATATTCTGACATTTCTACACCACCTCCTTTTTCTACCATACATCCTACACATATTGAGTCTATTCCTTCAATTTCCATTTCTGTTCATGAGGATTATCTGAAGCATGCTGTGGAACAGATACTTCCTTTGGAGGATACTGATCCAGCACAGTCCACAGATGACTCACAGCCTATTCAAGAGCCTGCATCTGGTTTTTTTATAAATGTTTCAAATTATTGTATTTCTCTTTTTTCCTATTATATTGTCACTTAACTCGTCTCTTTTCTACTCTTGTCTTATTTATAGGGATCTTCTAGTAGGCAAAGTGGACACACTCGAATGTGGGAAGCCGGGAATCGTGAAACTGAAATTATGGTGGACTACAATTCTCAAAATCAAATGGTAGGTAAAAATGCTAAGGGTTGTAGAAGTTTCATGGCTATGTTAGCTAAATATCATTATATCATTCCGGTGGAATTGGTCTCATGGATACATATCAGTGCTGACATCAAGGATAGGGAATGGGTGCAAATATGGGTAAGGAAATTTTATAAATTTATATTTATATTAGAAATGTATTTATATGACTTAACATGTTCATTGCAAAGTCGATTTAACATTCCTAATAGTGAAGCTACCAAAGCTTCTAGGTTGAGTGATCTTGGAGAGTATTGTATGTCATACAAGTATGAGTTACATATTGGTCGGAGGAGCAGAGTGGGTACTGAGTTAGAGGGTGTACCCACAAACCCTGAATGTCCAAAAATTCAATATCAAAAAATGATCGCATATTGGAAGAATGAATAGTATAAGGTACTACCCATCTTTAATGGTTTTTATATAAAATGTAATTTTCATTACTTATGTTGATTTTTTGTTACTTAGGAAGTGTCAGTGAAAAACAAAAAAACAAAGATGAAATGACATATCTACACACATTGGGGCGCACTACAATGCCCGACAAAGAGAAGCGGCTTGTATGTTCATCTGAATTAAAAGAATGTCCTTATTTATAACATGTCTTCATAACTTATTCATTTCGTCCCTTGGTTAGTCCATGTATCCTAGAAATCACATCTTATACTAGGTTAAAGAATCTCTATTTTTCCTAAACAAGTAGTATATTTCCTTGAAACCCACTTCAGAAAACCATTTCTGAAAACCATTTCAGAAAACCACCAATCGGTTATGACTATCATTTACCTCATTGTTTATAGGTCTTTGTTTAAAGTAAATTCAATACAACTTTTTTCATTTATCATATACGGTTTTAATCAAAATTTGTTCACTTCTCATATGAAGCAAGATGAATTGGGCATTGAAGGTCCTATACCTCCTGCCAAATTATTCTTCTTCAGTAGGGAAAAAATATGTAACTGCATTTAATTCACAAACACAAGATTAAATTGTAAGTTTGATTATTTATATTTCAAATATTTATATGATATTCAAAATTTAATATTTTTATAATTTCAACAGTCTTCGTTACAGGCCATAGAAGAGAAGGAAGTTGAAAACTTAGGGCCAAATGATCATTTGAGTCAGGTGTGAGGTGTGGAGCATCCAGGAAGAGTTCATTGTAGACTAGGAAAAAATATTGTCCCCTCTTGGTATTGGTCATCATCGGACTCCTCTAAGGCCTCTGAGTTAGAATGTGCGCATTCTGAGTTAGCTGCAACAATGAAAATAATATTAGAGGAGCATAAAAAAAGTAAGATAATGAATGAACATTTCATGAATGCTTTATCAGTTTTGGGTCAATCACTATCATCAAAGGGTGCTGCCACTATTCATTCATGTATGGAATCAATGCGCTCTTTAAATATCGCCTATGGTGATTCCCATGAGGGTCCCAATGGCGATGACGGTGGTGGAAATAGAGCTGGCGAGGATGTTGCTGATGATGTTGTTGGTGATGAGATTGCTGATGACAATACTAACGGTGCAGTTGGTGATGATGTTGCTGATGATGTTGATGTTGATGGTGCTGATGATGATGATGATGCTGGACATGGGGATGAAAAAGATGGAGATGGTTGGGATTTTAATCCCATCCATTTTTGACTTAGTAGAGAGACTTGTGTTGGAGTTTCATGTTTTTTTGTATTGGTGGACTACTTGTATGTGAATTTCTTTATGCAATGAAATGAATTTTGGATTATGTTTTCATCAGAGGTGTTATTTTTCAATTAATTAAGTAATTTTCTCATGACATATATTTTTTTATTTTTTGGTGTGTTTTTTATTATCTCTACATCTAATCATGTCCTTATTAGTGGAGGGGAGGCATGGTCTAGGGGGCTGTAGTGGAGGGATGGGGGGGCTGAGAGGGGAAGTTTGGGAGGGGGGCTGGGAGGTTTGGGAGGGCTGGGGGCTGCAGTGGAGGGCTTGGAGAGGGGGATGGGAGGGGAAGGTTGGGAGGGGATGCAGTGAAGGGCTGGGGGGGCTGGGGGTCTGGGAGGGGAAGGTTGGGTGGGCCGGGGGCTGTAGTGGAGGGTTGGGGGATGTAGTGGAGGGCTGGGGGGCTGGCGGATGGGAGGGTTGGGAGGGCTGGGGGATGTAGTGGAGGGATGGGGGTGCAGTGGAGGGATGTGGGGCTATAGTGGAGGGCTGGGAGGGGAAGGTTGGGAGGGCTGGGGGGCTGTAGTTGAGGGTTGGGGGGGCTCTAGTGGAGTTTTGGGGGGGCTATAGTGGAGGGCTGGGAGGGGGGCTGGGAGGGGGGGCTGGGAGGGGAAGGTTGGGAGGGCTGGGGGGATGCAGTGGAGGGCTGGGAGGGGGTGGGGGAGCTGGGAGGGGAAGGTTGGGAGGGATGGGTGGATGCAACATGTATGTTTTCGTAAAATTGTGGAGTTAACCTCCCTACCATGCATCATTTTTCATTTGCATTTACACACTATATGAATGCAGTTTATTGGTCTAGTTATAGCTCTATTACCCCATCCATCCATATCTCAGTCTTTTGATTCCACCTGCCTCCCCATCTCCCCCTTCTTCCTATCATCAACATTATTCATTGATGTGTAAAATGGTTTCACCGAAATGCTATTCCTAAAACTAGAAATGTGAAATTGGTGTCATATCCATGCACAGGTGGACCTCCGAATGATGACGGCTCAGCTTCATCGATTAGGTTTTTTGTTTCTTGAATTATATATTTTTCAACTAAAATTATTTTTTTGGATCCCGTTCTTATTTTTCTATTTCAATTTAAGCATCAAATTCATTTTAAAGTGGTGCTTCAAATGTCGGCAGCTCGTCTTCAAACATTATTCTCACATCCAGTTTCCATTTGTGTGTGAATTCTATCCATTATTTTCATAATGTGCAATCTTATTAATTTTTGTTCAATATTTTTTCTATATTTATTATTATTTGTAGTTATGTCTATATTGCTTATTTGATGCAGGTTCTTCCAAATGAAAATTTTTTAACGGCTTCCACATTGATTCTACATTGCATTATCAATATAATTGTGCCCAATGATCTTATATTTCTCCTTATATTCATGTTTCTTTACCAGTATCTCTAGTTTTTGAATGCAATGTCTATATTTCTTATTATTTACAGTTATGTCTCTATTTCTTATTTGATGGGTTTTTCCAAATGAAATTTTTTTGATGGCTTCCAAATTGATTCTACATTGCATTATCAATATAATAGTTCCCAATGATCTTACATTTCTTATTATATTTAGTTTTCTTTACCAGCATCTCCAGTTTTTGTAATAAATGGTCACAATAACTCTTGGTATATTTTCATCAAGGCAATTATTTCATTCATTTTCTATTGTTCATAAAATGATGAATTGACTTTTATCACAAATACTATTAATATTTCAAACCTTTATTTTTAGAGGGATAAACATTCCACTGTATATTTCATTCAACCAATGGTGATAAAGTCATTTTATCATTTTCATCAAATTTTTATAATCATACACCGTGTTTTAAATTGTTTCATAGAGCATTGATTTGTTTATCATCTTGTTGTTATTTTTACAATGTAACTCTGTGTTCATGTAAACCATTTTAGATAATCTATGAATGAATATTTTATTGTGTTTGGTGTCATGAATGAATGACATTCTTTTCATTTGGGTTTCAGTAATGGACTTCTAGATATCTCTCCTATCCTATTCGGCCTGATCAGTGCCTGTGATTTCGTAGGCTCTTGAAACATGTTTTTAAATTTTATATTTTTGAAAAATGTAATTCTTGATTCAGTATATATTTATTTTCATTTTCTCTAAATTGATGGCTGTTACATATTTTATTTTATCATCTTTTTTTTTGTACTTTACATTTTTTACTTTCCCTCGCATCACTGGAACTAGTACATTAAAATTTTTTGTATGAAAATGAGGATGACAGTGCAATAATGATATGTGTAACTTCAATAATTGATGATCAAATACAGTTTCCTATATTTCTATACCTTTATTTTCACTATTAAAAATTTTAACAGTTTTTTATATAACCATTGAATAATATATGGTTTTGGTTCCAAGTGAACATTATACTGGTCACCAGAAAGGATTCAAGGATATTAGCCATATCAATGTTAGTAGGAAACACTTAATAGATTATATTTAAATGAGTTTCATGAGGGTTTCATATATAATCTTGAGTCCCCATGCATTATTATTTACTAAATAAGCATTATCACTTCTTTTTATAATATATTCACTTTCATTGATCTTATTTCAACAATATCTACTTCCATTCAATATTTGTATATCGACATCACTGTTAGTCCATTGTAATAACTGTATGTGTTTCCAATATCTTTGATTTTGATTCTATAATCAATTTTGGGTTTATAGTGTTTCATAGTTTTATTTAGTTAGTCTATTATAATATTACTTATATGGATCAAATTTTCAATAAATTTTTTTGGTTTGGTAGATAATATATTTTTTTTATATTTCATTAAACTATGTCGATGTTTGAAATCCCTGTTTAAGTGGTCTATGGTTCCCGCGTTCTTCGGTCGACATCTCGATCCAAATCACAGATTATTTACACTTCAGGGGTTCCGTCACATTAACGTTGGTGTTTATTCGATCAACATATTTCTCCTTCTGCTACATCAACCTATAATCTACGTTCAATTTGAAAGACACCAGTATGATTTATTAACTCATTTTATTTTACATTCAAATCTACTTCTATTAAAATATTTACAAATTAATCATATCATTAACAAAAATTGTGTTATCATATTTCCAGAAAAGATGCATTTCCACATCTCATATATAATTAATTACTCATACCATTTACATATGATTTGAACCATAGGATTAACACCATTACACAGCATCCTATAATATAACATATTTAACCTGACCTTAGTTTATTACACAGAAGTATTTCGTGGCTTAAATGTTCATGATTTAATTTGTATGATATTAGTGTTAATATAAACCTAATCATATAACCTATGGGAGAATTTATGTGTTTTCCAAAGTAAATTATATTACCTTAACTTCACTTTTTCATATTACTTGCTACTCTATTTCATGGGTTCACTATATTTTTTTCCACAATTCTTGGATTTTTCATTACTATCACTATAAACATGTGCAGTTAACAATTTAGAAAATTTGTTTTCTGCCCATGCAATGCACATTACATTAAAAATAAATTCCACCATGTATGATTTTCATTGATTCCACACATTGATAATTACATTTCTTGCCTAGAAAGATCTACATATGCAATAACACGGTGACCAAAAGATATAAATGAAAAACATATAGTTTGTGATTTCTCTGTTATATTTGGTTTAAAAATCTATCTTAATGTCATTTGTTCAATAACAGTAACCATTAATATTGACAATATAATAGTGTTGAAATCTACAGTATATTCTTCAATGATGTATACTGATATGTCTGGTACTCTATTAACTAAACCAGTATTACCTACCGACATCACACATGGAGTCACACACATGCCATTATCATCTTTGCCTCTTTTGATGCAGGGATTTGGAGGTTTATGTAGCATATTTTAGTTTCACCCTATCTTACTGCTGGTAATTCTATTCAAATGCATTATTGTATTCCTGCCTCATCTCGTGCTATTATAGGGGGCCTATTTGAAACTCATCGTGCCATCTTCTAGGACCATATGATGATGAATGTGAGGAAATCAAATATTGAGGTAATTCTATAGATAGTATTTGGAATGATATGTAAATTATGTATGTTATAAATTATACATAAGAATGTTGTTTTGACCCATATTTTTCTTATTGTATCATTCATTAGGGAGTTATAGGTACCATTAAGGTATAGGTGGCCTATTCGAAACTCATGATTCCATGCCCTTGGACCATATGATGACGCATACAAGGGAGGGACATGATTAGTTTTTTCATTTCTTTTCTTCTTAATTTCTCTATTCCATTACAGGATACCTTGGAAGAACAAGAAAAATATTTTTATTGATAGATGTACTGCTTAATTTGGAGGTTTTCCTACTAACTGTGTTTATGTTAAATGTTTATTCACATCTGATAGGTTCAGTTTCTCCCTCCCTTCGTCCGCACTTTCTAAAATTTTTATAAAATCCAGTTGATGTTTCTTTTTGTTGTTTCACTTTATGATCTACAAATCTATAATGTAGTAAGTGAATTGGGTACCTTACCTAACAATCTGATATAAATTTCATTAGTACTAATTATCTATTCTTCTTGACTGATAGTGGTTGTGTGGTTTCATATGCTTTGAGTCACCTCATTATTTGTGTTGTAGTTTCACAGAAAAACCAAATTTAAAAGAACATCCCCCTCAACTTACGGATCAATTTTAGAGAAACCTTTGGATAATGGAAATAATTGGAGACCATCATTATTCCCATTCATGTTCATAGCTACCTTTGGATCATGGAAAGAATTGGTGACTATCTTTATGGTCCTTCATGACTACTTGTTTATCTTCTCCGATTTGACTCATAAGTGGATTTGTAATTTTAAGATTAGTTTTATTCTTCCCTCAAGGAATATTGTCCTTTGGAAGGTTTGGCATAATCAAATTTCTAATGATGATCATTTATACAATTTCCTTCAATTGTAATCCTCTGTGTGATGCAACCAGAATGTTTTGATCATATTTTTCTTTTAGTGTGAATTTTCTGATAAGGTATGGAGTTTTATTTTTATCCTCTTCATATAGGAACCTATGTTGGGTGATGACATTAATACATTCATGTTTGTTGTTTCCAATTTTTTTTAGACTGGATAAATTCATAACCTTTTCATAGTTAATGTACATGTGATATTTTTCTATATTTGGAAGGCTTGGATTTAAATCCGCTTTGATGATTAGTATATGGGTTTTTTTGGGAATTCAAGAACTTATTTGTAGATGTTCATACCAAATCATGTATCTGTTCATACCTACTGATTTCTACTATATTTTTGTTGTTCATACATAATCATCTCTACTATATTGATGATATATACTAATTTCTGAGCAGTAGATCAATTTTTTATTTACAGATTTTTGTTATGCGTCTTGATTCAAATACATGCCATGTATTTGTGCTATTGCTGGTGCAGAATGGAGGTGTAGAATGGTGGGAGATGCAGCTGATGCCTGGGGAACCTGTCTATACCCCCGGTTTGGTAAACCATGGGTAAAATGGGGTGCTGTAATTCTATAGTGCAGGAACTTATCTATACCCACAGTTTGAAAACCGTGGGTATACATCAATACTGACGATTTGAAAATTGTATCTATAAATCACTATCCACGGTTTATTAAACTGTGGGTAATAAGAATTTTATGTGGTCTATACTCACGGTTTTCAGAGAACCGTGGGTATAGACCTATTGGGATAGCATTGCAGCCCATGGTTACTGAAACCGTGGGTATAGGGTATACCCACGGTTTAATACCCTGGGTATATGTTTTATTTCCAGTAGTGGTGGGAGTTCCATTTTTTCCTAATGATATAAGTTGATGATATACTGTTTGTAGTACATCTGATAACCATTTTATATTCAATTAATTCCTGGTATGATAAATTTTTCTCCATAAAGGACAAAGGTGAAGAATCCAAAATTCTTGAGATAATTATATTATAGAGTTATATCTAAATGGATTATTAGACTGAGTAAAATTATATATATTGATATGGTAAAGAAAAAAATGGAATAATCTAACAGTGTATTAGTACTATTGTAACATAGAATATATCTATTAAAGAAGACATATTTGTAGACACTATAAGAGAGAGTCAGAGAGAGTGAGAGTAAAATTCATTATCCTTAATTCATTGGAACTATCTTGTATATCATGTTATATACTAGACAAGGTACTACTTATGATTTAATCATAGTAGTATTATATTATTAAAATCCAATACATCATCATTTTATAGTGGCTAAAACATTCCTAAAGTTCTTGAGATGTCTGAATGATATGTTTCATGTAAATATAGTAAATGATGAAATGGGTATGAGTGGAAAGAAACATTTTTCAAACAAATCAATATGATCTAAAATCACAGTCAGTATGTTTTTCCTATATTAATAGAGTCATGGTGATATTTAATAGATTAAAATAACATGTGATCACTTATTTTATAGATGAATAAAAATATATTGTGAAATATAATATAATTAATAAAAAAATATTTATACAATGTTTTTCTTCAAAATAGTGGAATTGTATATAGAAATTTGTTTTCTACCCTATTATATTATGCTAATAATATATTAGTTGTTCTTGAAAAATAACATAGGTTCCATCAATGAATTAAGAATATACATAGGAAGTATTATATCTTAAGGTATTTTTCACAGAGGTAAAGTTCTAGTTAGTAGATTTTCCCAGTAATGTGGAAAGTCTATTGACTAATTAAAAATCATCTGAATAGAATGAATTTTGTATAAAATTTAATTTTAATGAGATATTTAGAATTTAGCTTCATGAAAATTGGGGTTATGTTGGAGGTGGTACACAAGACCCAAAAAAAATTTTCATCTGATTACTATAGTTTATATTTATTTTAATCAAATATTGAATATCCTTATTCATTATGTTAATTTGGTAATGTATATGGAATATTTATCACATTACAGGGTTATTATAGTCCTCTTCAATTAAAAAATCCTAGAGATTCCCTGAAAATATTATTAAATAATATATCTGATAGTATATATGCATCCATATAATTTGTTAAAGATGATGTTTGACTATTCTGTGTTTGGTGATCATAAGAATTGAGACGTTTTTCTTATAAATGTCACACTTTTTGATCTACAATAAGGGGGTTGATAAGGATAAAACAACCAATATAGGTTACACAATTTTTATGTTCCATTTGAGTATTCTTATCTATAAGTGTGTATATATTATTCCTTATACATGAGATCATTAGTAATTTATATAATGAATCAAGTACTTAATGCATGAATGAATGTTGTGATAACATATGCTCGCAGTGAGGTATAATGGATTGGGTGATCCATTAGTGACTTGGCATTAATTGAATGCTTACAAAAGGATTTTTCTATATAGGCTATTATAATAAGATATCCCAATCACTTTTACTGTGATGAAAGTGTCTTAAGAAACAATGTCCATATTATATTATGAAAAAAGTTCATTTAAAAATGTAAAAGAATTATAAATCAATCATATAGTGGAATGACACATATATGATTTATTCTTGATGATATATTGATAAAAATTGTTATATTAAACAATTTTTTTCATAGTAAGTTTTTTATAGTTTAGACACTAACTTCTCTCTGTGTGAGTCCCTTGAGTGGTTGATAAACACAAGTATTTGAATTTATATAAGTATTATTTATTTACATTGATAAATTCTCATTTAGGGTCCAACACTATGTGAATATAAAATATCATTAAATTAAATTAAATTAATTATTAATAAAATATTTATTCACGACATACAGAATAATATTTATTCATATTATTTTGATCATAAAATTAATTCATGTGAGATTCAAATTTACAATATATTAGTTGAATTTAATTTCTTATTTACTTGTTCACAATTTTATCAATATAGTATTTCTTTATTCATAACTTTTATCAGTGTATAGAAATAAATATTTTATTCATGTTATGTATATATATATATAAACATGTTTAGTGATTAAAATATTTATTTTATTTTATCAAATGAATATATTTTGTTATTCAATGATTGATAAATTATATGGGGGATATGGATAAGGTTAAATGATCCAATGGAAATGATATAAGTAACAGAATATAATTTAAATAAAATATAATTTATTCATTTAAGAAATGATATGTGATAAAACACAATAAATTTAGATAGTTTTTATTATTATTATATTATATGTTGAGTGAGGTATGATGATGATAAAATAAAATGGTAAGGGAAATTGTGATATTATCATATTATAACCAAAGTATATTCTATATTATATACAATTTTATTCATATATATGTCATCGAAACAAGATAATTTTTCTAAAATTATCTCATTCCCTTGAGATAAATCATTAATTTCTCCATCTCTTATGAGACTAGAGAGAAAAAACCATATTCTTGTTTTCATCAACGAAGAAAAAAGTGAGTCACTAGTTCTTCTCCCACTAGAGCCAAATAAATCAAGCGTATCATTATGATATTATTATAGAATGTGTTGATACATTTAGTATAATCCTTGGTTTTTTTCAACACAATAAAAACATAAAAATAGAAGTGAAGAAAAAATTGATCTATAAGAATACCATAGTTGAGGTAATTCTATTTAAAGTAATTATAAATTTAATATGCATGATCCTAACTATAAAATTCTAGGAAACTATTTTCATATTCTTGGAATTTTGTTCTATATAATTTTATGAAAATGAATGAATTTCTCACAAATATATTTCTTATATTCCTCTAAAAATCAATTGTGTCCAATAAATTTGATTTTAGTATTTCCAAAATATAGAAAGAGGATATATTATTGGTGATGGTTAAAAATATTTAGTGAGTGTTCATTGATTATTCAAGACACATTTAAAATCTTGGGTTCACCATTTTACCCTTCCCTCCATTGACCATATATTTGAGAGGATCATATTTAAGATAAGATATTGTTTCTTATAAAGTAATTATGGTAGTTTTAGGTTATTGTTTAATTAAATGGAATTTAAAAGTTGAAATTAACATGTATGCAGGGAAAATTTTATTATCAAAATATTTTATTTGGAATCTATAATTGATATAAAAATGTAGTAAAGCTAAATAAATGACCTAATAGTACTAACCAAATTTCAGTTCGTGTTTTAGTAAACCATGTCATTGTGAATGTGATTGCATTGTTTTTTTGTATGGAAGTGAATATGTTATATGATAATATGCGACATAGATTCATTCATGCATTTATTTAAATCATATATCATTTTAAACCTCATATGATTTTGTTCAAGTATTTTCAAATGACTATTTTGATAATTTAAATGTTAAAAAATATGAATGAGTTTTACTCGCACATTAGAAAGAGCTATAAAATTTTGAGATGTTTGAATGATAGATTAAGAAAAAAACAAATGGAATGAAACATTATGTAATGGTATTAAAACCAAATAATTTCTCATAAATAGAAATGATATTTTTTTCTATTAGGGAAACCCCTAATTTAGTTTCTGATTTGGGTAGATCGAGACCACTGATACACTGGGCATAATTCTTTATATGTTAAGTGTATTGGGAAAAAAGTCCCCACATGCTCCAATGATTAGAAATTTCTATATTAAAAATTATGAATTGAAAGATAGAATTGTAGAGACCCGAAGCTTATCGTACATTGACATTACATTACTTTTGCGGAATACTTAGTACATAACAAAAACACACACACAAGGATCGTAATAGTTTAGTGTCTTTGGAAACTCGGAATAAAATCTTCTAATCGTGGGGAAAGATCTTCAACATCTCCCATAAATATCTTCCCTTTTTTTTACCTAAAAACCTTTCTTTATATCCTGGGGAAAAGAAAACATAAAAGGGTGAGCTCAAATGCTCAGTAAGGGTATACAAAAGAAAAATCAATCACATCATATTCATAAGAACATAACTTTTGGAAATCTTAACCTGCAAAAGAGAGCATAATTTCATAACATGGGATAAATAATAGTAGTGAAATGAAATCCCAATAATCATAACTTAAAACATGAAACTTTGTGGCATACACACATAATCATAGAGAATCATTTCTTGTTAGTCAAGACTCATTGCCAAGACTATCTTAGTGGACAAAGTCCCTTTCTGAATCGAGTAACCCTCGTTTCAGTCCTGTTTCACTGAACCGGTATAACCTACCATTCCAGCCATGTCTATCTCATGAGATATAAAACCTTTACCCAATGCATTGGAGGGAGATATAGGTCCCACCCATCTCATAATGATACAATTCTTATGTGTGCCACAAAATCATAAATCATACATCATTGCATAACCCATGTAATAAAAATGGGATTCTTAAACAACATGACATCATAAAACCATTCATATAAGATAAAGGAATTCATAAACATAATTACATCACAACATAGTCAAATCAATGTAAAAATATGGATAGAAACAGAACCCTTTATTATCTTAGATGTAAAATAATTTTGATAAAACACTTGAAATGAATTCTTGAGGAAAATATCCTTTCTTCTTCAAAATCAATTTCTTTTCACAAAACATCATACAATTTTAAAAGATAGAGATTTTATTAAAAATAGTCATGAAATATTTTGGAGGAAGGTTCATGAAAATAAGGCTTTATAAAACCGTAAAATCCGTTCGTTCCGTATAAGTTAAAAAAACATTCTTCTCGTACTTTTGTCGGAAAAGTCAAAAAGTACCTCGTACAAAAAAACGACAAAAGATTCCTTTCATATCTTTTACTAAAAACTCACCGAAGGGTAAATTTGGATTTAAAAAATTGTAGGTGGATGGAAATAACATTACATATTGAGGAAACATGGATTTTGATGATAAAATACACCCAGTAACTTTCAAAGTACAAACAATCTCAGATAAAAATGAGATTGTGATATTTCCCTTACCTTAGGTCCGACTTGCTTGTACGTGTCCGAACCTCCTGTATAATGATTTAAATCATGTTATTGACTTATTACAGAATCATATTCATTGTTATGATATCATATATGGTTCACTTATGACATTATATTACCCGTTCTTTTGTAAGTTCCATGTTAAAGAAGCGTTTTGGGTAAAATCGTTCCATTTATCGTAGGTGTTTTGACTTGTTGTTCTTGACATCATTATTACTTATATCATGATTTACTCACTTCCAGAATATAAAATATGATTTATATATCATATATATTCAGTATATATATATATATAATAGGTAGATAAATAAAATGAAAAACACTGTTCATGGAGACGGTAGTCCGTACGTACGCATGAACGCTGTTTTCCTTTCCTTATTGTCTTGAAATGGAAGTAAGTAGATGACATACATATGTATATATATACATAAATCCAGTAGCTTTATAATGTCATATATTTCATTATTATTTCTTATATATACATTATAATCATTCTTAAATGGTTAACATGGAGAATGAATCTCATCGCGTCGTGGAGACGGTAGTCCGTACGTACGCACGAGCGATGATATCATTTCTATAAATATTGAATTGAATTGAAGTGGATTATACAATATATCAGAATCAATATGATGTTTTAATAACTATGTATAGTTATTCTTTACACCATTATACCCATCCATGTAAGGTGGTGGTGGAAAATAGATTACACCACGACGTGGAGACGGTATTCCGTACGTACGCACGCGCAGTGATTTCTTTTTCCGTAGGATGGATAGATGGTGAAATAGGGTTGTTTCATACTTATAATAACATATCAGTATATGAGTGATACTGATGTTATTACTTCATAATGAAACAACCTAAGAAGAAGAAGTGTAAGAAGAAATAAAGATGAAAGAATTGGTAACGGTAATTACCTCTTCTTTGAAGCGCCTTTTGGAGACCTCCTCTTAGGGAACTAAAATTGGTCTTTGAGTAAGACCAGAACCTCTAGGATGTTGATAGGGAAGTGGAGAAGAGATTTTGGCAGGGGTTGGCCGAGCTTGAGAGCTCAAATTGGTGTGAGGAGGAGGGGGGGAGGTGTCCTTTTATAAGGGAGGAGAGGGGCACCTTAGGAATACCTCAAAATATTATTTTATATTAAAGTCAAAATCGGTTTATAATGGTTCCAAAGGGTCTTATTTTGAAGCTAAAGTGGGGATGGGTCGAAATCCTATCAACCAATAAGATTTAGACAAGTTTAGGGTATTATTTTAACCTTATCAATTAGATTTAACTCTAAGTTAAATAATTTAACTTTTACCGTGTCTTTTTGTTTTCTTTCACTATATGGTAAATACACTTACTATAACATGCCAAACGAACCCCAAATTGTATATTATTAATACATATATCCTTATCTAAGTCATTTGGCCGAACCTTAGATTTTTAGGAATAAAATAACAATTAATAATATAATATTTGATTTAAAAACTATTTTGTGTCAATTTTGACACTATTTGATACATGATTTTTGTGAAAGTCATAACAAAATTATATTTTCGAACCAAGTTGGTTACATAAACACTAATATATCATAGTAACCTAGAAAATTAGTTTAATTCATAAAAAGTCTCAAATTACATTTATTTTGGTGTTTATAACATCAATTATGTCAATATTTCATTAACAAGATAATTACTGCATCATCTTTGTGTCATAAATAAATTAATTTATTTTATGTCTAAAAATTACAAATAAAATACCATCATGTAGTAAATCTTTTTAGCTTTCTAATGAATATTTACAATCTAATTTATCTTATGTATAACCCCATATTAAAAATGATTTACTTATTAAACATTGATTTTAACTATTTTAACCCTTCTTTAAATAAATTAATAATAAATGTCCTAATCTAATCCAAGTGGGCCTAAATGGTCATATTTTATTCCTAAGTTTGTTTTTGGTCGAATTACACTTGTCCAATAGAATTAGGACATGTGTTAGGGTAATATTAATATCATATTTACCCTTAGTTACCCTATTTACTATTAACCGCGGTAAAAAAAGGTAAAAAGTTACTATTCACCAAAAATTATTTTCATCTCATTGAACCACATTTTAGTCCTTGATATTAACGGTGTCTCTAAGATTTTCGAAATTCCATTCACAGAAGCGGTAAAATTAAGTTTTATGCAAAATTCAGTTTTTAACCTACCACTTAGTGGTTTCACTATTCATCAAAAATTGAAGTTTTTCAGAAAAATGCCAAAATTTCACCCTAAGCTATAATTGATATTCCGAATTCAAAAATGATTTCTATTTTACAAAATTCCCAACATATAAGTTGCATTAATTAATTTTATAATTAAATCCCGCTGTTAAAACAAATAGCGTGTTTTTAAGAAACAAAATCTATCAAAAGATTGACACTTGTTTATGTCTAGTTTAAATGTTAAATTACATCCAATGACCAACATTGTATTAAATTGTAAAAATATATTCTAAATATACTTTAAAACCACTCAAATTAATGATTTATCACTATTAATTATTTCGATTAAAAAAAGTTGTTTTTAATTATAATTTAGTAATTTTCACTATTCATCAGAATATGAAAGTTATCCGAAAAGTACCAAAATTTCACCTTAGGCTAAATTCGATACTCCGAATCCAAAAATGAAGTCCATTTTGAGAGTTAAAATTTCTAAAATTTAAAAAGTAGTTATTACTATTCATAACGGCTAGTTTCAATAATATTTTAATAGCATATCATTGTTTCATGAAACTCAGTATTACGTACCACACACGCTATCGAGGAAGGTTGCGATTGCGTGTAATGCAAGGCAAGTCAAGGATGCGTGTTGTGCAAGCTCCTTTTGGTGTAGCGTACAACACAAGACATTAGTGAAATAAAAAAGAATATTTTTCATAAAATCTCGGGCTGTTACATTCTACCCCCCTTAAAATGAATTTCGCCCTCGAAATTCGTCGGGGTTATAAATGGTTTACTATTCGAAAGTTTCTTTAATAGAAACTCACATCGTAAAAGGGAATACCAAAACTTGGCTTTAAAAACTAAAGTATGAAATGTAACGATTACCCAAATAAACTAATCACTGGGTTTCCACATAGGTGAAAATATGGATATGGAAGAGAAATCTAACCATCATGTTCTGATGTAGAGTGGTAGAGAACATGGCTATGGAAAAGCCAGTAATCACAAATCCATAGATTTGTGATGATATAAGGTACCATCTGATTCATCAGGTATAAGATCACTAGGACAACATTTTTGGTTTTCAAGATCATTTCCCTAAAGTTGAAAATTTTCTTAAAATAAATACTTACTTTATTTTGGTACAATCTCACTTTTGTTCGTGCCTTGAACAATTTCTACTTCATCTCTTAAATAAATGAAGTTGAATTTGTTATTTGTGAAGTGTTAGCAGATTATGTGATAGAATGATGGGTCATTCCATCTGTCTCAAACAAAAGGTTAGAAAAAGTTATTAAATATACATAAGTCATTCTATAGTGAGATTAATCACATATGGTTCATAAAATGGACTTATACTTCATATATCATACTGCTTAATATAATAAAACTAGTTTCTACTAAATAGGGACTTCCTGTAGGCTAGTGGTAGGCGATAAAGGCCAGTCGCACTTCGGTTGTGGGTTCGATTCCTACAGCCTTGTCCGAAGCGATGGGCTGTCGCCCGTCCTGCAGGTTGTCCCTTTTCTAAAACTACGTTACTATAACATCCCATCAATAATATCGAAAATCTTCTATCCTTAAACAATACTAACTTATGTCCAACATAATCCAGTCTAATCTTTAGGCTTATACATAATACTGCAGTCCACTCTCATAATATAGTGACAACGATTACCAGAGATTTAATACTGTCGTTGATCCCCACATATCATAAGATATGTCTTGTTGGTCACATTCCAAACACTCAAAGTCCTTAATCGTGTATTCTCTTGAATACCTTAGTGAAAACATGAGTGCAGTTAAAAGTTAACACTTTCCACATACCAAAATCCTCAAAATTCTATATACTCAAACCATGATATCACTTAGTCCTTATATTAATCATGAGCTCATGAATATTATTAAACATTTCATTTTCTCGCATATCATCTTATTTCCAAAAAATATCTCAATCACTTTGAATACCACATCAATAAATATTGCAATACTCAATGATACAACATTATTTTGGAATCCCATTACATAAACACTTAATCATTCCACCACATCGTTGTCATATTCAACATTGCCAATAGTGATCGCATGTGATTTCCCTTTGTCCTTTGCCTTCAGTGGTTGCTCATGTTGATCATCACTAACCCTTGGATTAGGGCAATTATTAGCATAATGCCCCATTTCCTTGCACTTGAAGCATTGAAGTGTTGGCGGTGCGTTCTCTGCAGTGTTTGCTTTATTCACATCATTAGAAACCCTTTTTCCATTACTTCGACACTCAGCTGCTCGATGACCTTCTTTTCCACACTTAAAACATTTTCTAGTCCCTTTAAGACAATCTCCACCATGTTTCTTCCCACACTTTGTGCATAAGGAAACATTCATCTTCTTTTCATCATTATTCTGAGATTTCTCCTTGAACTCCATCTTTCGTTTCTTGTCAAAACCATGAGATGGATATGTAACACCAACTTCCATTTCTACATTGATAGCACAACGCACAATTTCTTCATAGCTACTGAAGTCTCTTATAGATAATTCCCTTCGAAGACTTGGTTTTAAGCCACTGAAAAATCGATCAACTTTACTTTCAGGTTGAATGATAATTCCAGAAGCATACCTTGCAAGTCTTGTAAAATTTGCTTCATAGGTACCAACAAATTCATCGTCCCTTTGCTTCAGTTCAAGAAACTCTTTCTCCATCTTTGTTCGAAGAATACGAGGGAAGTACTTACTGAAAAACAGGTTCTTGAACTCGTCTCATTCCATGGACTCAATTTCATCTCTTGGCCTCGTATTCTTGATAAGATTCCACCATTGATCAGCTTCACCTTCCAAACGATATACTGCTAAGATGACTTTATCATGTTCAGAACATTGAAGAACTGAAAATATCTTTTCAGTAGTACTAATCCATTGTTCAGCAACTAATGGATCAGTAGACCCACTGAAAGAAGGTGGACGTTGCCTCATGAAGGACTCAATAGAATATTGTTCCCTTCTCTGCTCATTTGGAAGTCCAGAATGATTCATAGCTTGTGTAAGTATAGCAATAAGATTTTTCACTCCATCTCCCATAACATTTGTTTGTTCAGGAGGGCAATCATTGCATTGTCCATTGCATTGATCAACACGGTTCCTTCGGGTTCCAGCCATCGTCTAAAACCCAAAAAGAATAGTGTGAGAGGCAAAAATCATGCTAGGGAAAACAACATAATAAAGGGGGTGTACCTTCAATATCCAACATCTTAGGTTTAATTCTATGATCGTTAGCGTAATTCTATTACTATAACCTATACATATACTTATCCCTAGGAACATCCCTAGACATACCTTAGAAATATCTCTAGGGATCTCACTAACGTTTTCGCATCCTAGTTTCCAAAGGTTGACTAAACCTTTCCTCTGATACCAACTGTAGAGACCCGAAGCTTATCGTACATTGACATTACATTACTTTTGCGGAATACTTAGTACATAACAAAAACACACACACAAGGATCGTAATAGTTTAGTGTCTTTGGAAACTCGGAATAAAATCTTCTAATCGTGGGGAAAGATCTTCAACATCTCCCATAAATATCTTCCCTTTTTTTACCTAAAAACCTTTCTTTATATCCTGGGGAAAAGAAAACATAAAAGGGTGAGCTCAAATGCTTAGTAAGGGTATACAAAAGAAAAATCAATCACATCATATTCATAAGAACATAACTTTTGGAAATCTTAACCTGCAAAAGAGAGCATAATTTCATAACATGGGATAAATCATAGTAGTGAAATGAAATCCCAATAATCATAACTTAAAACATGAAACTTTGTGGCATACACACATAATCATAGAGAATCATTTCTTGTTAGTCAATACTCATTGCCAAGACTATCTTAGTGGACAAAGTCCCTTTCTGAATCGAGTAACCCTCGTTTCAGTCCTGTTTCACTGAACCGGTATAACCTACCATTCCAACCATGTCTATCTCATGAGATATAAAATCTTTACCAAATGCATTGGAGGGAGATATAGGTCCCACCCATCTCATAATGATACCATTCTTATGTGTGCCACAAAATCATAAATCATACATCATTGCATAACCCATGTAATAAAAATGGGATTCTTAAACAACATGACATCATAAAACCATTCATATAAGATAAAGGAATTCATAAACATAATTACATCACAACATAGTCAAATAAATGTAAAAATATGGATAGAAACAGAACCCTTTATTATCTTAGATGTAAAATAATTTTGATAAAACACTTGAAATGAATTCTTGAGGAAAATATCCTTTCTTCTTCAAAATCAATTTCTTTTCACAAAACATCATACAATTTTAAAAGAAAGAGATTTTATTAAAAATAGTAATGAAATATTTTGGAGGAAGTTTCATGAAAATAAGGCTTTATAAAACCGTAAAAATCCGTTCGTGCCGTATAAGTTAAAAAAAACATTCTTCTCGTACTTTTGTCGGAAAAGTCAAAAAGTACCTCGTACAAAAAAACAAAAAAAGATTCCTTTCATATCTTTTACTAAAAACTCACCGAAGGGTAAATTTGGATTTAAAAAATTGTAGGTGGATGGAAATAACATTACATATTGAGGAAACATGGATTTTTATGATAAAATACACCCAGTAACTTTCAAAGTACAAACAATCTCGGATAAAAATGAGATTGTGATATTTCCCTTACCTTAGGTCCGACTTGCTTGTACGTGTCCGAACCTCCTGTATAATGATTTAAATCATGTTATTGACTTATTACAGAATCATATTCATTGTTATGATATCATATATGGTTCACTTATGACATTATATTATCCGTTCTTTTGTAAATTCCATGTTAAAGAAGCGTTTTGGGTAAAATCGTTCCATTTATCGTAGGTGTTTTGACTTGTTGCTCTTGACATCATTATTACTTATATCATGATTTACTCACTTCCAGAATATAAAATATGATTTATATATCATATATATTCAGTATATATATATATATAATAGGTAGATAAATAAAATGAAAAACACTGTTCATGGAGACGGTAGTCCGTACGTACGCATGAACGCTGTTTTCCTTTCCTTATTGTCTTGAAATGGAAGTAAGTAGATGACATACATATGTATATATATACATAAATCCAGTAGCTTTATAATGTCATATATTTCATTATTATTTCTTATATATACATTATAATCATTCTTAAATGGTTAACATGGATAATGAATCTCATCGCGTCGTGGAGACGGTAGTCCGTACGTACGCACGAGCGATGATATCATTTCTATAAATATTGAATTGAATTGAAGTGGATTATAAAATATATCAGAATCAATATGATGTTTTAATAACTATGTATAGTTATTCTTTACACCATTATACCCATCCATGTAAGGTGGTGGTGGAAAATAGATTACACCACGGCGTGGAGACGGTATTCCGTACGTACGCACGCGCAGTGATTTCTTTTTCCGTAGGATGGATAGATGGTGAAATAGGGTTGTTTCATACTTATAATAACATATCAGTATATGAGTGATACTGATGTTATTACTTCATAATGAAACAACCTAAGAAGAAGAAGTGTAAGAAGAAATAAAGATGAAAGAATTGGTAACGGTAATTACCTCTTCTTTGAAGCGCCTTTTGGAGACCTCCTCTTAGGGAACTAAAATTGGTCTTTGAGTAAGACCAGAACCTCTAGGATGTTTATAGGTAAGTGGAGAAGAGATTTCGGCAGGGGTTGGCCGAGCTTGACTGCTCAAATTGGTGTGAGGAGGAGGGGGGGGAGGTGTCCTTTTATAAGGGAGGAGAGGGGCACCTTAGGAATACCTCAAAATATTATTTTATATTAAAGTCAAAATCGGTTTATAATGGTTCCAAAGGGTCTTATTTTGAAGATAAAGTGGTTATGGGTCGAAATCCTATCAACCAATAAGATTTAGACAAGTTTAGGGTATTATTTTAACCTTATCAATTAGATTTAACTCTATGTTAAATAATTTAACTTTTACCGTGTCTTTTTGTTTTCTTTCACTATATGGTAAATACACTTACTATAACATGCCAAACGAACCCCAAATTGTATATTATTAATACATATATCCTTATCTAAGTCATTTGGCCGAACCTTAGATTTTTAGGAATAAAATAACAATTAATAATATAATATTTGATTTAAAAACTATTTTGTGTCAATTTTGACACTATTTGATACATGATTTTTGTGAAAGTCATAAAAAAATTATATTTTCGAACCAAGTTTGTTACATCAACACTAATATATCATAGTAACCTAGAAAATTAGTTTAATTCATAAAAAGTCTCAAATTACATTTATTTTTGTGTTTATAACATCAATTATGTCAATATTTCATTAACAAGATAATTACTGCATCATCTTTGTGTCATAAATAAATTAATTTATTTGATGTCTAAAAATTACAAATAAAATACCATCATGTAGTAAATCTTTTTAGCTTTCTAATGAATATTTACAATCGAATTTATCTTATCTATAACCCCATATTAAAAATGATTTACTTATTAAACATTGATTTTAACTATTTTAACCCTTCTTTAAATAAATTAATAATAAATGTCCTAATCTAATCCAAGTGGGCCTAAATGGTCATATTTTATTCCTAAGTTTGTTTTTGGTCGAATTAAACTTGTCCAATAGAATTAGGACATGTGTTAGGGTAATATTAATATCATATTTACCCTTAGTTACCCTATTTACTATTAACCGCGGTAAAAAAGGTAAAAAGTTACTATTCACCAAAAATTATTTTCATCTCATTGAACCACATTTTACTCCTTGATATTAACCGTGTCTCTCGGATTTTAGAAATTCCATTCACAGAAGCGGTAAAATTAAGTTTTATGCAAAATTCAGTTTTTAACCTACCACTTAGTGGTTTCACTATTCATCAAAAATTGAAGTTTTTCAGAAAAATGCCAAAATTTCACCCTAAGCTATAATTGATATTCCGAATTCAAAAATGATTTCTATTTTACAAAATTCCCAACATATAAGTTTCATTAATTAATTTTATAATTAAATCCCGCTGTTAAAACAAATAGCGTGTTTTTAAGAAACAAAATCTATCAAAAGATTGACACTTGTTTATGTCTAGTTTAAATGTGAAATTACATCCAATGACCAACATTGTATTAAATTGTAAAAATATATTCTAAATATACTTTAAAACCACTAAAATTAATGATTTATCACTATTAATTATTTCGATTAAAAAAAGTTGTTTTTAATTATAATTTAGTAATTTTCACTATTCATCAGAATATGAAAGTTATCCGAAAAGTACCAAAATTTCACCTTAGCCTAAATTCGATACTCCGAATCCAAAAATGAAGTCCATTTTGAGAGTTAAAATTTCTAAAATTTAAAAAGTAGTTATTACTATTCATAACGGCTAGTTTCAATAATATTTTAATAGCATATCATTGTTTCGTGAAACTCAGTATTACGTACCACACACGCTATCGAGGAAGGTTGCGATTGCGTGTAATGCAAGGCAAGTCAAGGATGCGTGTTGTGCAAGCTCCTTTTGGTGTAGCGTACAACACAAGACATTAGTGAAATAAAAAAGAATATTTTTCATAAAATCTCGGGCTGTTACAAGAATTCTAACACATCCAAATAATTGCACCATGTCAAAAATTCAATAAAAATATTCCAGACAAAAATATACAATCAGGAATGTTAAAATAATATTACATGTGGTTTTGAAAAATGTTTCACACATAAATTAGAAAAACTATTACGATTTTTAATACTATAAGATGATTAAATTATTTAGAATATCAATAAACAATACCGACTGATAATAGATAAATTTTATTCCACATAAGAGTCATGCATATACAAGTGGTCCAATAACAGTTAGATAGTGGTCCATAGTTAGCAATCTAAATGCATTTCCCATTAATATTCATAGATAATCATCTACATCAACCTGGTGAACTCTAATCTCCTACAACAATTGGCACTTAACCTCTAAAGCTGATAAACATTAAGTGATACCAAAAAAAATTAACTTATGTTCCCCACAATCTATGGAACTAACCACAACAATGTATACAACTATGAGATGAAAGAATAATATATGAAATATAACGAAAAACTAAATATGATCACTGTTGTTGAACCAACGATAAATTAACCCATCATCGAATGTTTCTACATCCATCATATTTACTCTGTTATTAAAAATAACTATATACACAATTTCAACGATCACCCATTTTAATAATATATAATGGATTCCAAAATAACTCTCTCTAACACTGTGAAAAAACCACTAATCCTCCCACAGTATTATCTCCAACTTCACATATTCAACCAATTCCCCCTAAAGAATCATTTTGTCTCAATGTTTCTTGGAATAATACCTCAGTGGACATATCAACAATATTTTACATTATATTAATTTACTATATATCAATCACCTTTTCCTATAATTGATTCAAGATTAAATGTAATTTTAAGTCATTGTTCTTCATCCAGGCATGGAATAATGGATTTTGAGTTAATTATATCTCACCATAACTATCAAAATGTTGAAATCCACGACACTAGATTCTTATGATCTCTTTAAAAATAAAACTCAATCATATCAATTATTTTTATTCTTCCATTAATATGACATATTATATTTCTATTATAGAAAATTCTCATTTTGGTTATAACCATGACATCCATTTCACTATCTTTTATCTGGATGGGAACATAAAACAAGTTGTACTTTTCTAAGTATATATGTATTTAATAAATTTTGTATTAAAATACTAATATATAAGATCCTATAACCTAATGAATAAATGTTTCATTTAAATTTATTTTAGATAAAATATAATCCATTTCATGGATTTTTTATGTTATTTCCCTAGATTTGACATTAAAAAACATGACAATCCTAATAAATTTGAAATGTCTAGGAGAGTGCATACTATGGTCTACATCAGACATCCAACTATTAATGAAAACAAAATAGTCCCCATATAATTCAACTCATAATTATTTTTTGGAATTTTCTATTTTGATATAATGAAGTGTTTAGTAAGTAGGGTTGAGATCATATTTATCCCAGTTATACCAGATTTATCAATAATATTTTAGATGTAATCTCTTTGAGATGGGACCATACTTATAGATTTACGATTTCTATCAATCCTCATACAAAACAATATTATATGATTCATCATTGTCTTTCATCACAATGATTTCACAAAAATAATTCTTCACCACATAAATCTTGTTAATATCTGGACCAACTAGAATCATCTTATCTCTGTATATAGAAAGAAAGATGAAACTCCCATATTAAAAATCTTCTGGTGGAAAATTCATTGTTTTTTTTCTACATGAAACTATTCTCTAACATGAATTGTTAAAAATTATAGTTCCATTATCAAGGTTCATACATAATTACATAGAAACTTTTATTCACATTTTACTTCAAATCCTTTTTTTGAGGATCCATGAAATCCACTCGTTGATTTATGTAAATTTAAAACTCCATGTGTCTATGGTGAAATTTCATCATTTCATTCATTTTTAAACATGTAATTCCTTAGCTGTAACCATGATCATTACTCATCTTTTATAGATAACCCCCACTAGATGGAATCACTTTTTTTATCTCTTTTAATGGGTTTAATGGTTCCCCAATAATTTTTAGAAAAAGTTAATGAAATTCATTTCCATACCACTGAACTAGTCATGTGACTCTGGAATACCACTGAGAATTAATTTGGGATTATTGACTATTTTTTTATTTTCACTTAGGATACTCTAACATTAAATGTTCCAAATATTTGTACTTCTACTCCAAAAATAGAATCCATTGAGCTCTCTGGTATATATTATGATAGATTATATTTTATAATTTAAGTTCCCTTTAAATTCCCTAGAACATTGTTCTAAATAATGTTACCATTTATATCAACATGATATTAAATAGTTTAAATATTTACACCATATCTTCTCTCATTCATGTTATATTCTTCATACAAAACCTACTCATATAAGATCACATTTTATCTTCTGATGAATTATTCCTTAGTATTACTGCATGTTCGAAATCTAATGTTATGAAGAATATGACCATAAAAATAACGTACCTTGGATTTTTCTGTGATTTTTTCATGATCATTAGAATCCAAATTTACAAATAAAATACTCTAAAAAAGAGTTAAGATGGTTTATTTATGCTATATTTCCAAACTATAGAGCTTATGTAATTTCTTATCCCATTGATACAAAATGGATTTTATTAACTATGTATTCTTCACAAATTATCAATAATACTTAAATTTCATTTTATATTCCTATAGTTAATCTACTGCTTTGTGCCTTCTCCATTAATTTATGATTTCTCTTTTTATCCACACTATTATATTCTATAACATAAATTAAAATCCTCTAAATTATGATTCCTCAATTGTTTCATATGTTATATATGATCATTCCCCTATTCTCCCCACCATTGTCACACATTAATCATTTTATCATACATCTTGTAACATTATTCTCCATTTCCTTACACTGAACAAACATTGGCAATAAATCATATGTCATTTTTTTAGGTTTCAAACTCATACCTTCCATATATATTAATTAATTAATGTCACAAAGAATTGAGACCCTCCATGAGTCTAGAGAAGCGATGGCCTCAAACAGCTTTGTGAAAGAGTTCAGATTCTGGTTCATGGTGTTCTTATACATAGAATAAATGAAATATTTAATAAATTATTAAGTGTTCCACTCTCACAACTATTGAATTATGTGTGATCCGATTAATATTCCATTAACTAAGATGAAATTAATATTTTCCCACAATGATTTGTGAATATAAAATTCCTTAACTCTGAACTTTTAAAAGTAATAGTTTATATAGTTATTTCTATATTAAATCATGTTGTTAGATATAGGTTGGATCCCGTAATTATAGAGGACCATATCATTGAAAATAAAGGGATCAACCATACTATATTTACAATATTTTTCCAAACCATTCAACTTTTAGCTGACCAATATAAATTAATTTTAAATATAATGTTGAACTACATTAAGATCAAGTTAACATTTTTTCATCATCTATATCTTCACTTATCCCTACCCGGTGATATCCAAATCTTCTTCATTTATAAATATCACACTGAATAAATTCATAGACCTAAAATTTTTCATGTATCCCATTCCTTTTTTGATTAGAATGATTTAATAGAATAAATGGTTCATGATTCAACTGGAACATACACACTCAGTAGTAAACTACTATTGAATTCATTTCCCATATAACTAAAAAAAATATTCTGTCACACATTTATCATCAACAATTTAACATAATTTCCCTATAATAATTCTTTATATTCTATCTCTTACAAGATTTATAATATATTAGTCCATGGAAATTTGATTTACAATAGCTTCTTCTGAGTGACTTTCCATCTTATTTCCTTTGACTTATCTTCTGATTAGGTATCCATCATTTTATTTCTAAATTGAGTGAAATATTGAATGGTGATTTTAACTATATTTATATAATATATTAATTTAGGATATGTCTTTTAATATCCTTATAAACTATGTCTGGCTTGTGTAAATATTTCCTCAATAAAGTTACCATAACATCCCAACATCCAAAAACTGATGATAACAATATCAGTCCCAGATATCATCTAATAGATTCCTATTAAAGTTCAAGATTAATCTAAATAATTTTAAATATATATAAATTATCGGTTTTATATCTATATTTTGACATCAAAATATTGAATATTATCTGTTTAGTGATAAAAATTTATTTATTACTGAATTCTCATTTATGTTTTCAAGAGACATAATCAACTATACTATTTAATTCCCCTTCATGATTTTGATATATATATTCAATGATAATTAGATTATAATGAGTTTAATTTCAAAGATATCTAGAGTATCCTATTCTTATTTTTTTTCATTTTATTTATCATAATTATAGTCTATATAAGTTTATATCCCTTTAGAAAGAGATAATCACACATCTGCATTCAATAAAAGCAAAAATAAGTTGCATATAGCTTATCAACCTAGATCCTACAATATTTTAATGACATAAAGCCAATACCAATGAAATTAAATTGAATAAAAAAAGATAAAGTGATAACTAAATTATAACAAAGTTGTTTTTATATCTCCAATATTGAGATCTAAACTAATATTTATTAACACTTTTTTAGGTAGAATACACGACCGATCATCTAGAAACACTCTTATAGAAATTTCACACAGTATACATAATAACACATGTATTATCCACCAATAAAATATTTCCCTATTATAAAAATGTGAATGATTATTGGAAGTTCACATGCCATACTCACCACACCAAGTCTCACATCGAATACACAAACTAATGATAAACCAACATAAGTTTAAAAGAAAAAATAAAGGCCATTAAAATAGCATATTTATACTAATTGGTTTCTATAATTAAGTCCTACATAAATGTTAGAACATTGATACCATTTATATAACTATATTTTATAAAAATATTTCATATCATAATAAGAAATATTTTTAGATAATAGAAACATTTTCTCAAGGATAAAAGGAAATGTGTAAAAATAGTTCCACAACACTTTCATAGTGAGGTCAAGCCGATCTCATAGTGGCACCACCATTCAAGATTCATGGATGTACAACCATTTAAACCTACTAACATTTGATCTCTTATATTATTTGCAATCATTCCTCAAAATTTAGTTAATATCCCAAGATACTCAATAATGGTAACTTTCATTCACCACTATTTGAAGAACTAACCACTACCTAGTACACAACCATTATATTAATGTGTAGTGTTCACAATACATTAAACCATAAAATATGAAAATTTTCATTAAACAACCCATAATATTGACCATTACATTTATTTTTTCGTTTTGGTATATTGAGTTTTTAAAAATGAATAAAATTCATTACAATCCTACCAAATACTACTAGTGAAGTTGTTAAAAAATGGATCAATATTGTTAACTAGAATAATATGAAATAATATCTTGATGTTGTAAATGTAATTCTTATTTCAGTAGACTTTATATTAGAAATTAACTATGAGAAACTGGTTCTATTTAATAAAATAGATGACCAAAATGAATTAGCTAATAAGATGATAGGTATGAGTGTTTTGAGCCATAAAATGATTTATTCAGATAAAATAAATTTTTAGGGGATTTACTCATCATTTATATAAATAATATGATTTTATGTGTCAATATAATTGAGATTCTAGGGTCTCCTTTAATCCTTGATATACATATATATGATTTAAAAATATGTTTCAAAAAGTTTTAAATTTTTATTTTTATTTAAATATATAATGATTTCAATAGATGTTTTCCTGACTTCTTCAATATATTGAGAATGGTTGATCAGGACATGAAAATCCTAGGTTTTCGTGATATATTGATTGTTTAAAATAGTAAGTGTTTATGTTAATAAAAAAAATCAGAATTTTTTCTTGTTTGCCAACATCATTGAAATATAAATTTTGTTTCAAGAATTATTGGAGGTATGTATTTAAAGGAGAACCTAGACATTATAAATGAAATGATCTAGAAAACATAAAGGGTAAGATAAATATTATGGAGATTCCATATCATGTACAATTGTTATAAAAACTTCATTTATTTAATGGGTATATAATACAAACTATATATTTTATGTTTCTTGAAAACGTATGGGTGATTGAAATTGAGGAAGAGTTAATTGATAAAACTTGATGTTTTCATCAATGTAATGAATGAAAGGGTTATTACACTAATGTATTGAAATTAAAAGGACTTCAAAAATACTTATGGATTTTAATGTAGTAAAATGTGTGTATTTATCAACTCATTCTTATCATATGTGATAGGAAAATTCTATTTCTACACTAATGTTTTCATTAATAAATTATATGATGGTTTTGGTATAAATGGATAAAAATTTAATCAATTCTATGACATGGGTCAAAAATAATGTAAGTAAAAATGGATTTATATTTAAGATAAAATAATTTTATTGTACTTATTTATTAAAATATAAGGGAAAAAGTTCTCACATTGAATAACTGCATATTATAAAGTATAAAATATTCGTTTGAAAATATTTCTCCATACACATTGAATAAAAATATGTGATATGGTTATAAATTTTCATTATTAAATATTCTCTCTAAAAGAAATAAGTTTATTTCCATAAAATTTAATAAAAATTTATTTCAAAAAAAGATATTACAGAATCAAATTGGGAAATGAATAACATTGAGAGGGGTTTAATCTATGTTGGGTTGTTTTATTATATTTATATATGTATCCCATTCTTTTACCTATACATTGTTAGGTAAATGGATTTCACATTCTTTATTTATCAATATTTTCTATTAACACCTCAAAATGAAAATAAATAATAGGGATAACACATTTCCAACGTTCATCTTTCATAAATAAAGGATAAACCTTTATTCCACAATGAAAAACCATGAACACACTACCCACTATTGAAAACATATGGATATAATGAGAAAATATTATTCACTTACTCAAGTTAAACATCTCTTGGTTATATATATAACATCAACCACTTTTGGATCATCTCATTGGGTCATTATACTTATTTACAATAGTGTATAGTCAAGTGACTCATGAAAACTATAAAAAAGAAATATAGGTTTTTTCTACACATTAATGTGTTCTTTGGTCTTATTTTTCCTCTCTTCCATACACTGAAATATAAAGATAATAATTATTTATATTATTTTACTTGTGCAAATAAAAATTAGAACAACTTAATATTTATAATAACAAACTTGATATTTTAACATTTTTCACATTCTTTCGTATGTATAGTAGTGCATAGACCTTATTATTCTTCATGCACTTATTTATCCTTCCTATTATTCTATGAAAAAAAAGATTGCATTGGTTCTATTTTTATTTTATCTTTGACACAACGAACTTATTCAAGGAATTAAGAGTGTCAAATATTCTTTATTATTTGATATTAAAGTGGATTTTATATTTGTTGTAGTATCAAATATTTTATCTCTTGACACTATTATTTTTTCTTTTTAAATTATTATAGAGAAAAAAACACTCAATTTCAATAACCCATAATATATATATCAGATATTTGTTTTAGGATCATGTTTCCATAATAATTAATATTTATACTTATTTATTCATAATCAATTAATTAAAACATCTTTAAAATAAAATTTACTTCAAGAAACAGATTGTATTCAATCCATTCTATACTTCAAAACAATAAAAATATTCAAAACATTCAAAACATGTGGGTAAATTATGCATAAAACAATTTTTCTTTCTCTTTTATTCATGGTGTAAAGTGCTCATAGATTCTTCCTTCCTATTAATTCATTTTCATCTCTGATTAAAATTAAACAAATAAGAATAATTTAATTATATATAATGGATTTATTAGGAATATATGATTTAGTAGAACCATCATATGAGTGATTGAATCCTATGTGTTTCACTCATACATAGATCCTATTATTTAAATATGTAATATCCAACCACTATTAAAAAATTATGAATATTTTCATTCATATTATAATTAAAATACATCATATGAGACTCCCATATTCACACATAGGCTTTATCTTACATGTATTTCATGTATCCTAGGAAATGTAACATTAATAATTAATGATATATTATTTTGACCCTTATGAAGGGGTAAGCCTATACCTTATCAAGATTAATAGTGGAATTTTAAAACATTATACCAAAAAATCTATGAATATTCACTATGTATACCTTATGAAATTTATGTTATTTAAGACTTCTATTAATTTATCCAACTTGTGTCCTTTAATTTTGTAAGTCCTCGGTTATATCTTATTGAATATCTTCTGAATTCTGTTGAAAACATCATGTAACTTATATTCAAGGGAAATTTTATATTCTTAAACATTTAAAATACTAGTGTATAGTTCCAAAACATGTATCTATTTTTTATCATAACTCATGAAAGAATTATCTTATAATAGTGAAACATCATTATATCCTTTAAAACACTAACTATAGTTCGTGGAAATATATAATAGGTGTGGAAAAATATAAGTCATTAAAAAATATATTTTATATGAATTTGTATCTACACTAGATCCCAATGTTTTAAGAGACCAATAGTATATATTATTCCATGATGCCATAGATTAATTTCTTTTTAAAACACACTAATTGATCAACCAATATTCTCTATCAAAAAAAATATGGTATGACCTACATGTCTAGTGGTTCTGTTGTCCCACCCCATATGATGGTTCTATAATATTTATCATGAGTTACCCTAAAAATAGGGATCTATACCACTTCCACACCCCTTAGGGATAAATCAACGTTTTTTCTCGATATTATTTACATATTATGTCTTGGATTTTTGATATTTTAGATCACTCAAAGATGGAATTTGTTTTTCTAAATTATTTTGATGAATTAGAAGTATCCATCCAATTAATAAAATTAAATGAATAATATGAAATTATAATTACTTTTACATAGTATCACCTCATAAATATAGAATGGAATCCAAATGGGAGAAACTCAAGACATCAAATGCCTTCAATAAAACATTTTAATATCTCAAATTCATCAACTATAATTTCCAATATAATCCTATATAATATTTCTATACAAGAATGGAATTTAAATTCATCAAACCTCTTCTCCTTTTTCATGAATGAATCACTAAAATTAAAATGTTATGATCTCTTGTTTTTCATATAAATAGTGAAAAATAAACAACAAACCAACTTTTAAGATACCTTATTCAATTTATATTCACATAGTCAAAATATAAACCTTCTTGATAACTCTTGATTATAAACTAATTGGGTTCCTCTACCACCATAGAAGGAATTATTCTCTACTACAATTCCATACATCATATTGAAATTAAGTTCATCATTACTCTATAGTAATCCAAATTCATTGAAAAATATATATATATATATATAATACGCACAAATATGGATCAACAAACTACCCCTTTGTATTTGTTTTCAATAACCTGTTAAATGATATGTCAATATCTGTTATTCTTTTCTTTTCATTTTCTATAACTTTTTTTTGAAAATAAATACAAGTTATTAAGATAGGATGGTATAACTATATAATTAATGAGTGTGGAATCCATCATTCCACTCTAAGTCTATATGAGTCATTCCAAATGTAGAAAATAAGATTGTTTTATTTAAACAACAATGTGACCCTTATATAAATGAATATGATTCCAATATAAAATCAAGATAATCATAAAATTTATAAGGGAATGTATAAATACATTTATTCTAACACAAATTATTAATAAAAACTATAATGGATATTCTCATGAAATTTTTATCCCAAATATATTTCTCTTGTGTAATACACAAATTCATCCATTCATGTTCAAATATAAGGTTTTAATTTAAATATAACTGCCTGAATATTCTATAACCAATCACATTTATTTCATTGGTTTGGATATATTTCTACCATTTAATGATAGTATGTGATTTTTGGAACCAAGAATTAGAGATTATGAAATAATACCTTATCAATAATGCATTTTTGTAAATATTCAATAAAAAATATTTCTATTAATTAATACTTCTAACAGAATCTGAATGACTTCATAACATATCTACCCCTTAAGGAGAAACTCCCCTTCCATTTATCATGGTGGATCTCGGATATATAAATATTTCCAGATTTTTCATTTTGATAGACAACTAAAATGGATAACTTCACATAGCTCTCCAGATTTGGAAGTTTATACAACTTCTTTAGTTCCCCCTAGATAACTGACTTCAATATAAATTTCCTATATGGATTGTAAAAAAATGATGTGAAATAATATGGAACATATTTTCCTATAATGTGAATAAATTTTGAGAGTATATAATCAACTAATGAGTACATATTTTTTTATATATAATTATTAAATATATAGTTTTCACATGTGATTTTTCATTGGACATCATGGTATCCATCACTACATTAATTTCATTGTGTAGGAATCATATCTTATCTTAAGTCATCGAGGAATAAGTATCACATGATGAGATATTCATACTATTTAATACATATACTTGTGAATAACATTTAAATAAATAGTATTTGGTTGTTTTTCCACCCATATTTTAGCTTCCACATTGCTCTTTTTAAAATCTATTTCTATCATTTGTTTACAACCTATCATAAAATATTTATTCTTCATATAGAATATCTTTCTTTTATTTCTCACAAGATTTCACATATTCTTATTATATATTTATTACAATAAATTGATTTTTTATAAAAATTACCATGCACCATTTAGATACACATACATGAGTTTTGGAGTTCTCATATGGCGTCTTAGGAGTTCTCTTCACTGAACCAATAAATTAGTGACATTTTGGATTAATTTCACATTATTCACTTTCATTCCTCTATTAACATATAAAGACATGGATTGTTTTCATTTATTTATTTTAGGTATAAAATTTTTGTAATAAAAGTAGCTGATATTGTTTGGTTTCTTACCCTTCTTGGTATTATTAGACTTATTATAACTTAAACATCATTCGTTTTATTTTCCAATGGAGAATAAATATTATTTTTAAAATTATATTGTGTATTGTAGTTTTCAACTATCATGACCCGCCTCCCCAGGGCATGAAACATTTCATCTAACCCCATGGGTCTCTGGTAATACCTTGGTTTCCTTCCCAGCACACTATAGGCTATTACTCACCAGGGCCGCTTATCAGACTAATGATTGTCCCAATAGGCCAACACCTGTTCTATCAGTGTGTTTTTTCCACACTCACACACACCCTGGGAAACTTCCCAGATGGTCACACATCCTGATTACTACTCTAAGACAAGCATGCTTAACTGTGGAGTTCTAATCAGGTAGGCTCCCGAAAAGAAAGGTGCACCATTCTGACATGGGTAGTAACATTTAGCCTTTTAAGTCTCACTTTTTCATGGGAGTAACATTATCCACCCCATTAAAGAACAACACCCTCGTTGTGGACCCCAAGCCTCAAACCATGGTAGTGCCTAAGCACTTCTGGCTGGGTATTGGCACTGATTCCATTTTTCATGACCTGCTTCCCCAGGCCATGAAACTTCTCATCAAACCCCATGGGTCTCTTGTAATACCTTGGTTGGCTTCCCAGCACACGATAGTCTATTACTCACCGGTGTCTCTTATCAATCTAATGACTGTCCCCACAGGTCAACACATGTTCTTTCAGTGAGTTTTGGCCTCACTCACTCACACCCTCGGAAACATCCCAGAAGGTAACCCATCCTGATTACTACTCCAGGCCAAGCAAGATTAACTATGGAGTTCTAATCTGGTAGGCTCCCAAAAAGAAAGATGCACCTTGTTGACATGGGTAGTAACATTTAGATTTTTATGTCTCATTTTTTCAGGGGTGTTACATCAATATCCATTGTATTTTCTCCAAGGAATTACTTATGTACCTTTTAACATATAGAGTCTTATATTTCAGTTTTTATATATACTTTATTCAGAAAGATCAATTATTATAAACATCATTATTAAATACATCATATATTTTAATAAGATTTTAGAATCAACATGAGATAGATCGATTTTTCACATTATCCTATAGATATTTCATCATATTTTATTTTCAACCCCTCTCACTAAAATTTCATTTAACTTCAATAAGTGATAGATTATTAAAATGATAAAATAACTATGAGTAAATTAATTAATGGTCCAGAATTGACCCACAGATATTTATCACATTTTGTAAACTAAATGCTATTTATAGTTTCTAAATTTTAAAGAAGAACATTATTTCATTATTCTCAAAAAGTTGGAATTATTTTTAATAACCATCTCATTAACTCATTATTATATCCACTATTGATATAGTATTAGCCATGCAATCATTTTTCAGCATCTATTTTTGGACATATTTGTATTTAAACATGCATTGTTCTAGAATATAGACTTATTAGAAACATTTTATTTTAATGTGGATGGTTCTTATTCCTTTTATCTCTCTATATATTTAAAATTATATGATACCATTGTATTTTTAAAAATAAATAAAAACTTTTTATAACATGATAACTCCCTACTACATTATGTGGAGGAATCATTTTTTCCCTAGGTTTTTTTTGGCGATATGGATTGAGATGTTTTGAAATTTTCTATTTATATTTAATCCACAAGGGACATAATATTAAGAATATAATTATCATTTTTCATTGTATCCAATTTTTATTCATGCTCCTTCTTGATTTTTATATATTCATTATCATTAATTTTATTATTCTCTTATTATAATTTGTCAATACCCTTGATCTTTTTGGATTAAACATTAAATTTTTCTTTCTTAACATCGATATGTTTTCATAATTTTTATCTAATTAAAGGAAAATAACTTCATATTCTTAAATGGCCTTATCCTTAATATGGATTTTATTATCAACTATTCTCTAATCTTGGACTATATTTATTCAAGTTCCATGTTCATTTATTCTATGGCCCCTATCATCGTGGATATCCTAATACATATAAATACCATTTTTTATATCCTTCACAATGTTTTATGACTCTTTTAAATATGGTAGATTTCTATCTATATACATTCAATGGTCACATAAATAAAAGAAACTACTTCTTTGGGATGATTATAAAACACTACTTTTTTTTCATCAACTAGTATTTCTTATGAATATATAGATATATGATATCCATCATCAATTATTGGTTCACCTATATGAAAATATTGATAAAATTGTTTACTTACATATTTATGACATTAATTCCATGATTATTTTGAGGTAAAAATCATTTATATCACCTTGGTAGAGGATTTAACTACTAGTTATCCTACCCTCAGACAATTTTTATCATCATGATTATTATAATAGATAGAAACAAAAAGTTATTTTTATTAAAATTTGAGGGATTAATTATTTTAACATCTTATATCTTTATTTATCATATTTATCATATTATTGGTAGATATAAACTTATTATTGGAAGAAATTGTATATTCTATGAAACATCACAAAAATATAAATTTAGTAAGATTATTATATATTAAAAAACTTAAAATAAATGGCTCTAATAAGAAGTGTACCGGGATATCATACCAATTATAAGACCATTTTTTGATATTCTAAACACGGACAATGGGGTCAATCAATGTTGGTGTCTTTTATTAAATTTATGTTTTAACCCTTTATTTAACCTATAACCTATTAAGTGAATGGAGTTCATGTTCACCCTTATTAGCTCTATTATATCAACATATTCATACAAACACACTCAAAAAATGGACTACTGATTTAATAGGTTTACCTTCAAATTATTAGGGTAAATCCATGGTGGAATAGAGAAAAACCAATGAACACACTAACCACTTGTGAAAAATTTTGAGCAACTCTGAGTAGTAAATATCCATTTACTCAAGTAACAAGTCTCCTGATTATGTATGGTGCATATCACACATATCAACATCACATTAAGTATTTATACTACATTCTAACTATATAAAATCATTTTATTGTTTACAAAAAGACTCTCTTTCACTAATATAGACTCTTCACGTTATTTATGTTCTTCTTGTTCTTCTATTTCATCTCTTACATGAATAGTAGAATAAAGAATCGCTTATTCCTCTTCTTTTACTTACATAGGGGATATAAATCAACTTATTATTTATAGCATTAATAATATAAGACACTCTTTATTCTTCTTATTTCATAGGCATAGTAGTGAACACAATTTTTCTTTTTCTCTTTTTGTTTCTTATTCTGCTTCTTTTTATTCTTTTTTAGTGTAAAATGATAGTACATTATTCCTTCTCCAATTTATCTTTAAGGAATAAAACATCTTTATATAACAAAATATGTCATATAATATATATATTTTGTTAATGAAATTTTTTTCTATTAGATTTATTACTAGATATTCTATCTCTTGACAGAATGACTTTTTTCGTTAAGATAATTAATATTCAAAAAAGCTAAAATTATTTAGACCTATAAAATATATATTTGATATGTGCATAAATGTTATGATTTAATAATACATGATATTAAAACCCTTGAATTCATATACCGTAAATGTAAGGATTGTCCCATTTAATGTTTCATGAAGACTCGAATAGTCTTGTTTTCATTATCAGCTTCCAAAAAATAAACACAGTCCTGAAAATTATTAATAATATTTTATTGGTTTCTCCTTCTATAATGTTACAATGAGCTCATTAATTCTTCCTTCATCTTTCTTCATCATCTACTGGGATCATATTTACCCAAAGTGTTATATTTAAATTTTAAAGAATGAATTTATTAGCATCATCGGATTCATTAAAATATATTATAATTGATTGACTCGTACATGGATCAAATTATATTGACATTCATAATTCAACTACTCTTAAATAAATACTTATAAATGGTTTCGTCATATGTAGAGAATACATTAGATGAAACTCCTAAATTTTTATGCAAGATTTCTTTTTTGATGATTCTTTGTGTATTTTGAAATGAAAATTATATCATATGAGTTATGTTATATCAAACCATATGAAGACTTAATTTTGTATATCATGAAGATCAATCAAGTACATTATAAACATCCACACCTGTACTATATGAATGATCTCAATGTGAACCTTATGAAATTTAAGCTTCTTTTAGAATTCTATGAACTTAATATTTCAATGTACATACAGTGTGCTCATCCTCTAGGGAATATTTTTGGGTTTATTTTAAATTATTATCACCAAAGAATGTTACATTTCTTTAGTTACCATTCACATATATATACCATGTAAACACTGGTGTGGAAGAAGAAAACATGTATATTTTGTTGACCATGACTCATCCAATCATCATATTCTAGTAATGAAACATTACTAAATCCTTTAAAACACCAGTGGTCGTTCTTTGTGATCTATAATAGGTGAATAATGAGTTGAATAACATGATTATGACCAACCATATAGTTTCATAATAGCTGTAACACCACATGATTTCATAGTATGTTTTCTCTTCAACGTAATTCAATAACTTGCATTGCACGCAACACTGAGTTCGAGCTCACCATGACTTACCAAACTAGCTGTTCAAAAAAATATTATGCATAGTATTAACTACTTGATGATTTTTATATAGTTCATATAATTTTGACATCCATATTATGTGTTTCTTTGACATATTGTAAGAATAAATTCAATTTTTTAGATAAAGGAAGTATTTTTTCAAAAATGTAATTTTACCACCTTTTAATTGAGAAACCTTTTTAAATCCAATATTTGAAACTTTTATATATTAAATTTGAGAAAATAAACTTCTTATTTAGAATAACGACATAAAAATTTAGTTTTGATAACTTTTTGGTATTTTTTGATACCTTTCATATTTCGGTAAATATTGAAAAATACAAAATTTTAATTGAAAAAAAAACTTTTTATTAAAATAATTTATAGTGTTAAATTATGAAATTTAATGGTTTTGAAGTATAATTATATTATATTTTTATCATTTAATAGAATTTAGGTCATTATAATTAATTTCATTTTGAAATTGGACATAATCAATTGTCAATTTTTTGATAGATATTGTTTCTTAAAAACATGCTATTTGTTTTGACAACGGAAATTAATTTTAACTTAATTAATGCAACTTCTATTTTTTTAATATAGTTAAATAGGCATCATTTTAAAATTTGTAATATCAAGTATAACATAGGATGAATTTTTGGTCTTTTTCTGGAAAAAAATCAATTTTTATGAACAGTGAAACAACTTAGTTATAGATAAAAAAATTAACTTTTTCTTTAAAATGAAATTATACAACTTCTGTGAATTGATTGTTGAAAATCCTAGAAAAATGTTTTTTATTATTAAGTAAAATGTGGTTCAATAAGATAAAAATAATTTTTTTGAATAGTACCTTTTGACTTTTATTTACTGCGGTTAAAGTTAAATAGGGTAATTAAGTGTAAAAAGAATATAATAATAATACATCATTACCTTAACACTTGCCCTAACATTATTGGATGAGTCATTTCCAACCATGGTCATCTTTAGGTTGATTTTGGGACATCATGGAGCCACATAAGAGTGATAATGACACATTATTTTTATTAATATAATGTAAAAACCAAAATGACCAAAAATAGTTTTTGTAAATTAATTTTCACATGAGGTTATATAAGATATCCTTTCTACTATAAATATTATTTGAAAATATAAATTGTTTTCCTAGATCATGGTAGTTTTTATAATATTTAGACATTAAATAAATTAAATTATTTAGGACACAAAAACGATGCAGTATTTACGTAATTAATAAAGGATTAAAATAAATAAGATTATAAATATTAAAATAACATCCAAACCCTATAAAATTCATATTGGATGAATTTATTTTGACCATTAGTTATCTTATATTCAACATTAATGAGTTTTTGAATTTTAAAACCCAAAAATAATTATATAATAAAATAATATTTTCACACTTTCCTCAAGAACCACTCATCCCCTTTATAAAAATCCCTCATTTCAAACACATTCCTCACACCAGTAAATCCCCTTGGATCATCCAACCCCTGCCCAAATAATCTCTCAATATTCATATGGTCCTCTTAGATTCCTTGCCATAGGCATAAGGCACTTCAAGAAGTCATTTTGGCCCAAACCAAAAAGAGGTACCCGAATTAAAGGTATCAGTTTCTCTTAAATTCGTTTCTTTTATTTTACATCTCCAACCCCTAAAATCTTTCAATTCCTTTATTTAATAAAAAACAAGTATACTAATTATACTAACATATTTTTATGACAATTATTCTTACTACACTTACACACACCTCCATCTAATGGCTAAAGGACATACTGTTTCTGTGTATAGAAATCTAACACCCCACGAAATGATGATTGTTCAATTATCCCCTACCACATCTTATGATGTCCATTATTATTAAAATATATTTATATATGATATATATTTTATTATATTTTATTTATTATTCTGTACTTTTAATTTATTGCATGCCTTTATGGTTTCCATTATGAGTAAACGCTATAATTTTATTTGAGGAAGTACGGACTACCTCCACCTCAAAGTGATATGACTCGTTATTACCGTACATGGGACATATAAAAGATGGAGTTATTGAAAATATATATTATATTATACTATAAATATAATATAACTATGTATCATTAATTTTTCAGTAAACTGAAATATGATATAGAAATGAAAATAGCATTCATGTGTATGTACGAGTTACCATCTCCATTAACTGTGCATTTCATTTCTTATCTCCAAATGTTATGTACTATTATAAATACATGTATGTACTGGATATATATGATATATATGATATCTAAATAATGAATATAATTCTGGAGATAATTGACTCTTGACCTCATGGAAAACTTGTAATTATAAGGTGTACATTTTTTACTCAAGTACCAAATATCGACAAAATGAACATTATTAACATAAATGATTACGTATCATTTATAACATGGTAATAAGTGATATAAAAGGAATAATAAACATGAAAATGGGTTCTTAAGAAAGTATAAATTATCTTATGTTTATTATTCATGAAGAAAAAGGAACGGACAAGTCAAGTCAGACACTAGGTAAGGGTTTTTTATCTCACTTTTAATTCTGTGAGATTTCCATTGTTCGCCACTTATTTCATGTGGTGTATTGTGTACTTACATTGGATATATATTATCACGATTCTTTTTATATTCATGGTATTATGTGAATGATTTGGTGGTTATTAACTTTTGGTCATACGACTCGACTGATGACAAGGTGGAAAGGGATAATTTCACAATATTTTTATTATCTGATGTTGTTTTTACGTAAGTAACTAATGGAACCTCTTTATCATCCACATCCATGTTTCATAAAAATATTTTCAAAAGTAATATTTTAAGGTATTATGGAAGATACTATTTAACTAGATCATCATTTTAAATGGTTTTAATATTTATTCTTTTAAATCATTCTCATTAATGTTAATGTTTTCAAAATGGGTTTTAAGGGATTTATTTATATGTACATGAATGTTTTTAAAATGATAATTTCATTAGAATGTTTCAAAGTGGTATGAGACACTTTGATTCAAAAATGTCTTCAAATGTCTTCCTTTATAAATTATGTGACTCTTAAATGATTTCAAAATATAATGAGATATTTCTCTAAAATAATTTTTATTTCATCTATGGCAACATCCTTTGAAAAAATTTACACTTGTTCGAAGTTTATTTATTATGATACAAATATTCCATATTTTATATAAGGTTTTGTGATATGTTTGACTATGGATGAGTTATTTTCATTATATTCATAGCTTATGGTTAAAGTATTTACATTTTGTATACTAGTTGAAATACAAATATTTATGTCATTTTTAAACCTCTTCTGATGATAAATGTGTTAGACTAGTATGTTCTGGGCTGGGGACCCATACAAGTCAGCCCTACGGGTTGGGGTCTGGTTACAGCAGACCCTCCAAGTTGGAGTCAAGTTACAGAGGCTCTTCGAGTTGGAGTCTGGTTATAGAGGCTCTTTGGGTTGGATTCTGGTTACAGAGGCCCTCTGGGTTGGAGTTCGGTTACATTGGCTCTCTGTGTTGGGGTCCAATTACAGTTAGCCCCTAGGTCCTGGAATGAGGCCTTGACAAAGAAATTAAAGTCCGACATTATGTATTCCTTCATTATGAAAGTGGCTATTAATATTGCATGTGATTATTGGTCAAGTTGAATATCCATGTGAGTATGTAAATGGATTTATTTGATTTTATCCTTTCTATATTATGCTGAAGTTTACATTTAAAAGGATTTTTTTTATTCTAATACATTGCCTTAAATGTTTGTGCTTATTTATGAAGGTTTATTATATATTTTTATCCTTATTGAGCATCTGAGCTTACCACTTTCTATGTTTTATTTTTTTCAGGATGTGAAGAAGTATATTATGATTGATAAGCGGGGTTAAGCTAAGGGATTAATGGAATTCTCAGAGGATCATTTATGTTGTTTTTTAATTTAAAATGTGTAATTTAATGTTCATGTATGTAATCTATTTTCAAAGACTGCTAAATTGATCGGTCTTTTGGGACATGATTCCTTGTAATCATGCAAATGTATTAAAATAATGCAACGACTCCCATAACTGGGGTCAGGGCATTAAATTTGGTATCAGGGGATGTTTAGTAATAACCCTGAAAAATATTTAGATAAATTATTATTAGAGAACATTACCCTAAGATAGACTTTGAGGATTAGTATATAAGAACTTCCTAGAATTTTGTAACTGTAGATATTTTGTGAGTTTTCCAAGCAATAC
The DNA here is from genome assembly GCA_963277665.1 of Viscum album. Taxonomy (NCBI): domain Eukaryota; kingdom Viridiplantae; phylum Streptophyta; class Magnoliopsida; order Santalales; family Viscaceae; genus Viscum; species Viscum album. The sequence continues at coordinate 2,098,589,801 of OY728140.1, read as the reverse complement.
ATCTCTATCTGGATATGAGCATGTAGAGGCCACTCTGGCATAGATGTTCCTAGGGGTAAAACCCAAAAACACCACTTCAAGCTAGAATCGAACAGTAACTGGTGCATGAGAACTGGACTTGATGCACTCTTTGTTATAACACTCCTGTGGGATATGTTTAGGATAAATCACATATTCATTACAAGCCATTATGAAGGATTTAGGAGTAAATACATCCTTAATGAAAACATTTTTATGATTATGGATTATATCCATAAATTGTTCGATTTACATTAGGTGTTTTACAAGATTAGAAATTATGAATTGTGATTAATAAACTAACCTAGTGTATTCAATTATTTAGAAATGGCGCCTTGAAGAAGGAATGATAATTCCATTAATACACATGATCGAAAGATTAAGAAGGATTATATATTTCATGGTATTAACCCAACATTTAAAATAAAAATAGTATCCCACGTATTCTCATCGTATAAAGAAATAGTATCATGTGTTAATAATATAAGTAAATAATTCCATGATTCCTATGGATTTGAAGGGAATAAAGAGAAGAAAAGGATGGAATAAAGAAAGATGGATAAAGAGAACAGAGGAAAGAAGTATTTTACTATATGTGAAAACTATAGAAATAATCACCTTGGTAAATGCATGAAGGGAATGAGAGTTTGTTATAAGTATAGAGAAAAAGGACACCAAGTACGTGATTTCAATGGTAAGAAGAAGGTTTCAAATGTACAATGCTTCGTCTGCAAGGAGTTGGGACACTAGGAAAATAAATGTCCAAATCATCATATTATACCACAAATGATGTTGTTGGATAATAAATAAGTTATTACATTACCATAGATGAAGAGTAATGACTAGTGTTCTTATGTTGATATTAAATAATTATGTCATTTGAGTATTGTATCAACGATGTATTGGTGATAATAATTATGGATTATATAAGGATCGTACTACAGTACTATTTTATTAAGGAATTGAGATTGTGTAGAACAAAGAAAAGTGACTCCATAGCAGGTTAATAATTTTTTTGAAACTATATGGTTTAAGGAAAGGTAAACCATAATATAGTTCTAATACTCAGGTAGTGATTTTTGGAATAAGAGATAGTTTATTTGGATAAATTATACTAGATATTCTTGACTACCTTGGAACTGGTTAATGGTTTGTTTATTCCATCATTGTAGAAATATTACAAAAATTGGATATAAAGAATATATCTAGTATTATATAAGGAATAAGGGAGCATGAATGTAATCAATAAGGTTTTCTAGTAATTCACAGTGTTACCATGTTTTAAAATAATACATGATTAAGGTATTCATATGTTATTACACGGCAAAATATATCTTCATTTGGTTTACCTCCATTACGAATTTTCGACTATGAGTTTGGACAGATATATTTAGGATAACTATAAAGGTTTGATTGGATTAATTTAACTTTGGATAGTATTTATTAATATTATTTTTTAAATATTATAATACTATTGTTTTAGAAAAAGGACAACCTGCAGGTCAGGCGATAACTCGTCACATCAGACAAAGCTGCTGGAATCGAACCCACAACCAAAGTGTGACAAGGCTTTATGACCTACCACTAGCCTAAAAGATGTCTCTGGTTATTATAAATTAGTTTTTTTCTTGGTATATGTCTAGAATATTATAATATTAGGGTTAATATAATATTTTTTAGTATTATTATCTTTTGGAGTGAAATATTAGTTTGTGGTAGAAATTAGTTAAAGGACGAAACTCTACTTTCAAAGTATATATATATATATATATATGATGAAATTAATTCTTAAACATTAGGTAAGAGATATTAAAACCACAAATATGTTATCCTAATACCTAATGTTTTTTTGAACCAATGATATTCTAAATCATCTTAGATTTATGGCTTTGACGCCCTCAATATTACACTTGTTTTTGATTGATCACATCAATCACTCCCTATAAATATATATTCTTTTTCTTCAATTATGTTTCTGTAATTTATACCAATTTCCTCTTATTCTAGACCCTATATTGGTGGCGAATTTTTCATTTCCCTTTCCCTCTTATTAAGGCTAAATATTATTAACACTATTTCTGATGTGGGTTTTACACAAAAGTATTTTCTATTTTCAGCCTCTTATTTTAGGCGAATAATTTCAAATTTCAAGGACACAATTTATTGATGTAGGGGAGAGTGTAACACACCATGATTTCATAGTATATTATCGCTTCAATGTAATTTAATAACTTGTGTTGTACACAACACCGAGTTCGAGCACACCACGACTTACCAAATATATCGTTCAAAAAACCGATATGGATAGAATTAAATGCCTTTTGAATTTTATATACTCTATATAAGGCCCCAGCCTTAAACATTACTTAATATTGAATTAAATGAATAATTCACATTGAGGATCTTTTCAGGATTAGAGTTTTAGAGAATTAGAGCATAACTATTACATCTCAAAAGATTTACAAAGTAGACACTTCTACCTAGTTTCAATATAATAAAAAAACTCTTAAAAAATACATGTCTAGTTCCATGTTTTATATAGCATTACATTCCCTTGATCCCATCCTTGACCTTACTCCACATTAAGTCCTGTGAAAAAAATTTCAAAAAAACTTGGGGTGAGCATAAAAAGCTCAGTAAGGTATACACAAAGAATGAAAACTGTTAGTTTTTCAAACATCAAGTAAACCATGTATACTTTATCAAAGTAATGCCTTCACCTTCATGAATTAGTAAAAAACTCTTCACTGAATAAAATATCATTACTTACCTTTTTGTAACCTAAGGATTACCATAAAACCCATATAAAGAACACATAAAATATATAAAGGTTACTTGGGACATAAACATATTTAAGTGGAATAACCATATGGTGGACTTCCACACATATCACTTAATGGAATAGCCATACGACCAACTTCTATACATACTTAATGGAATAGCCATATGGCCGACTTCCATACCCAATGCATTGGAGGTTATAACTTAACCACCCGTCCTGGTATTCACGGCACCACCCATCATATGGTTTTTCACGTAACCACCCACAAAATGTCCAAGTACCAATATAAAATCATAAAACATAAAACCAATATAAAGGAATGATAACATTTCCACATTTCAATCACAATATATCATTTAAATAATAGAATCCTTTATAAAAACCATTTTCAATACCAAAATACATAAAAGAGTATATGGTATTTATTTTATTTAAAAACATTACGGCTTGTTGAGGAAGCCAAAGACCAAATAATACTCACGGCGGCAGAAAAGGTCGTTGTCACCGCGTACGTTAAAAAAAAATTCATTTTTTTCGTTTTGTAAAATGCTTCATAGAAAAAGATTCCTTTTGTGTAAAAGTAAAAGTCAAAGTGGTTTATACACCGTATAAAAGATAGTTGTGTATAAAACGAAATATGCCTCAATGAAAGGAGATTGAGACAAAGTCCCTTACAAAGATCATTTTTTTTAAATAAAGTAGGACTATTATGTGTATTCACTATAATTACACAGAAATAATGTACAAATACAAGATAGGACATAATAATATCATGACATAATTTGAAAGTAGGAGATTAACCCAAAGAACGGAAATTGGGTTAATAAGTTCCCTTACCTCGGGTCCGACTTAACTCGATCCTTCTTTAACGTCCTGAATAATAAACTTGAGTTAATCTCTACTTGATTAAGAACCTTTTTAATGTTCATTATTCCTTTTATATCACTTATTTCCATGTTATAAACATTATGTAAACATTTAAGTTAATAATGTTTGTTTTGTCGATATTTGGTTCTTAAGTCGAATGTCGACTTCTTACAATTACATGTTGCTCGTGTGGTAAAAGGATATTTATATCCAGACTGAAATTCCTGATTTGGATAGCATATATATCATATATATCCAGAATATACATGTATTTATAATATTACATAATCATTTAGAGGTAAGAAATGAAATGCACCGTTCATGGAGACGGTAAGTTGTACGTACGCATGAACGCTACTTTCATTTCTTTTTCATATTAATGGAATTAGAACTAAATGAGAGTTATGTATATTTTAATTCCAGAATTATATTCATCATTTATATGTATCATTCATTATATATATCCATTATATACATGTACTTTTAATAGTACATTACATTTGGGGATATGAAATGAAATGCACCGTTCATGTAGACGGTAAGCCATACGTACGCATGAACGCTACTTTCATTCTATCTCATACATTAATGGAAATAAATAATAATTATATAGAGGTATATTATAATTCCAGTATAACATCATATATAATTACTTTAAATCCATCATTTATACGTCCAACATATGGCATTAACGAATCACATCACTTTAAGGGGGCGGTAGTCCGCACTTCCTTAAATGAAGATATCGTGTTTACCCATAATGGAAACCATAAAGGTATGCCCAAAATGAAAAATACAGAAGCTTAAGGAAAACATAAACATATTATATATCATATATAAATATAGTTTCATCTTAATTTCCACCTTTGAAGGTGTTAAAAGAATGTTGAACAATCATCGTTTCGGGAGGCAGAAATTCGTCATCCACGGAAACAGTATGTTCTTTAACCATTTGATGTAGGTGTGTGTAAGTCTAGATCTAATAATTCTTATAAAAACATCCTTGTATATTGAGGATACTATAGTTTTTACGAAAAAAATTAATAAAAAGAGTTTAGGGGGTTGGAGATGCAAAATAAAACAAAAGGACTCAAAAGAAGACATTACCTTAAAATCAGGTAACTCTCTTAGATTTGAGCTCAAAGGCTTCCTTGGGAAGACTTATGCCCAAAGTGAGGCTTCAAGGAGTAATATAGGGATGTGGAGAGACAAAATGGGCAGGTTTTGGCCGAGGAAAAGGCTTTGGGAGTGTGGGTAAGGAGGTAGAGGTGGGGGCCTTTTATAAGAGGAGAGGAGGGGCACTCTTGGAAGGTAAAGAAAAGTCACTTTATTTTAAAATTGTATTCGGATTTAAGAGGTCCCACATTGACGTGTTTCTAGGATAAGGGGATAAGGGTTCTAAATAAACCCATACAATAGGTTTTTTCCATGTTTAGGTCATAGATGTTACATTATCTTTCCATTTTATTTAAATCGTTAAATAATGAGGTCATCGCTGCATCATCATGATGTCATAAATAATTTAATTTATTTACTGTCCAAAAATTATAAAAAAAATACTATGATGTATGAAATCTTTTTATCTTTATAATTAATATTTATAGTAAAAAATCTGACTTGTAAAACCCCATGTAATAATTGTTTTAGTAAAACATCTCATGTGTGTGTCATTTTTTACTTTAACATTAAATAAAAAGTTATTTATGTCATTTTACAACCAAAGTGGCTCCATGTGGTCCCCAAGTTGACCCATGGCTTGTCTCGGTCGTCCATGACACATCCAATAAGGGTAGTACATGTGTCAAGGTATTTTAATTTTATTATAATATCATTTTTTCCTTAAATTGCACTAATTACCTCTAATCGCGATTAAGTACTTAAAAGTTACTATTCACCAAAAAAATATTTTAATCCCATTGAACCACATTTTACTTCGTAATAACAACCATGTTTGTTGGATTTTTGAAATTCAAAACACAGAAGTGGTAAAATTTTATTTAAACGAAAAATCGGTTTTTATAAGTACCACTTAGTGGTTTCACTATTCATCAAAAATTGAAGTTTTTCAGAAAAATACCAAAACTTCACCCTAATCTATATTTGATATTCCGAATTCAAAAATGAGGTCCATTTTACAAAATTCACAACATATAAGTTGCATTAATTAATTTAATAATTAATTCCAACTGTTAGAGCAAATAGCGTGTTTTTATGAAACAATAAGTATCAAAAGATTGACACTAGTTTAAGTCTGATTTCAAAGTGAAATTAATTCCAACAACCACTATTGGATTTAATGGTAAAAATATATTCTAATTTCACTTTAAAACCAATTCAAAAGATAATATAATCATCTTAAAAATTAGATTAAAAAAGTTTTTGAATTAAAATACAACATTTTACACTATTCATTAAAAAAATGAACTTTATCGGAAAGTTACCAAAAATTTACACAAAGTAAATTTTGATGTCCCAATTCTAAAGAAGAGGTATATTTGGATCAATATAATTTATAAGATCAATCAAAAATATATTTAATGACGGTTCGTCGTCAAAAGTTGATAAGTGGACCTTTCGTGAAAATTAGAGTATATAAGCCTAAAATTGAATTCTTTTCGTATTTTAAGCCTTTATCCTTTATTAGATAAATGTAAAAACATTTAACAAACATATATAATCATATTTTAGTTATTTCTATCCATTCCTGCCAGTACAACGGCTACGTGTTAACTAACATTTAAAATATTATTATTTTATTACTAGTGTGCAATGTAAGTTTTCAAAGGAACTCATCGTTGCGTATCGGGTACGCTATCAATCATAGCAACCCCTTTAAAGTAAAATTAATATTTAATTCGTAAATATTAATAAATATGAAAATTATTTATTCTTTATTTACCTGGGATGTTACATCCTTCCCCCCTTTTGGGAATTGTGCCCTCGCAATTTTATTCACTTCTCAAAATAAGTGGGGGTATTTATCCCTCGTAGCATTTTCAGATTCCCACGTTGCCTCTTCAACCATATGGTTTTTCCACAAAACCGTTACCTAGTGGATTACCTTATTTCATAACACTTGCTCCCTGTGGTCAAGAATATTGACCGGTTGTTCCTCATAAGAGAGATTCTCTTCCAACTAAACTACCTCTGGGCACAAAACATGAGATGGATCTGGAATATACTTTCTCTGCATCGAAACATGAAAAGCATTGTGTACCTGAGATAAACTCGGAGTTAATGCCACTCTGTATGCAACTGATCCAACTCTCTCCAGAATTTCATATGGTCCAATGAACCTTGGACTCATCTTTCCTTTCATACCATATCTCATCACACTTTTCCATGGAAAACCTTGAGAAAAACATGATCACCTACCTCGAAAGATAGATCCTTCATCCGGTTATCCGCATAACTCTTCTGCCTGCTTTGAGCTGTTCTCATTGGTTTCTGAATAAACTGAACTTTTTCTGTCATCTCTTCTACCAATTCAGGTCCCATCAGCTTCCTTTCACCCACTTCAACCCAAAATTCTGGAGTTCAACATCTCTTCCCATATAATGCCTCAAAATTTTTAAAGCAAAAACAACATCAGCTAATTCCAAATCATGTGTAGGGTAATTTACCTCATGAGTTTTCAGCTGACGTGAAGCATGAGCAATTACCTGATCATTCTGCATAAGGACACAGCCACGTCCCTTCAACGAAGCATCACTATATATAACAAACTCACCATTCCTGGATGGAAGTGCCAAAACTGGAGCATCCACCAATCTTCTTTTCAACTCCTGAAAACAATCATCACATTATTTTATCCAGATTAACTTATCACCCCTACGAGTTAGCTTAGTCATTGGACTAGATAACCGTGAAACATTTTCAACAAACCTTCGGTAGTAACCTGCCAAACCAAGAAAACTACGGATCTCGGTTACATTTGTGGGTCTCGTCCATTATTCAACAACTTTTGGTTTAGCAGGATCAACAGTTATGCCATCTTTTGAAACAATGTGACCCAGGAAAGAAATTTGTTGTAACCAAAACTCACACTTGCTAAATTTTCCATATAGTTTATTTTCTTTTAAGGTTTTCAATATAACCCTTAAATGACTTTCATGCTCCTCTTTACTTTTAGAAAACACCAAAATATCATCGACGAAAACAACCACAAACTTATCCAAGAACTCATGGAAAATTCTATTCATAAGGTCCATGAATACAACAGGTGCATTGGTTAACCTAAAAGGCATAACTAAAAATTCATAATGGCTATATCTAGTATGGAATGCAGTCTTCGGAATGTCTACTTCTTTTACTTTCAACTGATGGTACCCCAACCTCAAGTCAATCTTCGAAAAATACTGAGCTCCCTGGAACTAATCAAACAAATCGTTGATATGAGGCAAAGGATACTTGTTCTTAACAGTAATATTATTAAAGGCTCTATAATCAATGCAAAGTCTCATTGATCCATCGTTCTTTTTAACAAACAAGATAGGAGCACCCCATGGTGATGTGCTAGGTCTAATGAAACCTTTATCTAATAACTCCTGCAATTGTTTCTTCAACTCTAAAAGTTCAACTTGAGCCATTCGATAAGGGGGTTTTGAAATTGGATTAGAATAATGAACTAAGTCAACAGTAAATTCAACTTCCCGATCATGAATAATACCAGGCAACTCATAAGAGAAAACATCAAGATACACATTTACCACTGGCATATCATTAATCTGAACAGTTCCTTTATTTTCAACAATATGTGTATGGTAACATTCATTTCCATCTTTTACTAGTTTCTCAACTTCCTGATATGTTATCAAAATCAAGGGTTAATTCTTGTACACAAACTGAAAATCTTTCTGAAAAGAAACCATTTTATCTCTGCAGTCAATCTTAGCATGATAAACAGAAATCCAATCCATGCCCAAAATAACATCAAACTCTACTGGAGGTAAAACAATGAGGTTTGCGGGTAGATTCTTTCCACACACAAGGATAGGAATGTTCTTATAATTCCTTTTTGTCTCAACGTTCCCTCCGGGTGTTTTTATCATAAGTTCAGGGTTCATATCTTGATATGGAATTCCAATTTACTAGAAAACTTCTCAGAAATGAAAGAATGTGTAAACCCTGAATCAAACAACACATTGGCATAATCTAAACAAACAAACAATGTACCTGATACTACTTCATTCGATGGCCCAATATCTAATGAAGTTGTTGCAAAGGATTTCACCACCCCTTTCTACTTGTAGTCTAACTTCTTTCCCCTAGTTGAGTTCTTCATTGGACACTCATTTGCATAATGAACCATTTCATTACACTTAAAACATCTTACCGCTGGCTTTTCATTTCCTTCTTGATCATCTTCCTTACAGTTACGAGCAATATGACCAGACTTACCGGACCGAAAGCACTAACTAGACTTGGATAAACATTCTCTAGGATTCATTTTACCACACTTCTCACAGGATGGATATTTTTTTTCTTCCTCCTTGCTTCTTTGATGAATTCTTCCCCTTTCCCTGCCAACTAGACCTCTTATTCTGTTGTTTTTCATAGAACACCTGATCATCGGCAAACTCCATTTCCACATTCTTCACACATCGAACAAGTTTTTCATAACTTTTGATCTCACATGAAGCTAAATCCCTTCAATACATTGGCTTTAACCCTGAGTAAAAATGGTTTATTTTACTATCAAGATCTCGTTTGAAGTTTGGATCATACCTTTCCAATCGAGTAAACTTTGCTTCATAAGCAACCACTGAATCATCCTCCTACATCAATTCTAGGAACTGTTTTTCCATCCTAAGAGGAACCACCTTAGGAAAATATTTCTCAAGAAACATACCTTTGAATTCGTCCCAGTGATGATCCTCAATCTCATCACTATACCTAATATTTTTCAACATCAACCACCACTGATCAGCTTCACCATCAAAACGGTAAACAGAAAGACTAACCTTTTGATGTTCTAAACACCCCATTACATCAAAAATCTTCTCCAGTGATTTAATCCACCCTTCAGCTAGCACAGGGTCAGATGATACTCTGAATGATGGGGGATGTTTCCTCATGAAATGTTCCACCACTGACATGTTCCTCTGTGGTTGATCTGACTGATCTCGTGCATTGATACCACCACCATTTATTGCCTGAGTCAATTGTGCCATCACTGCAACAAACTGTTCATTTCTGATTCTGACAATCTCATGTTGCTGATTTGGAAGGTTGTCTTCCTCCTGATGTTGTCCCAACATAGCTTCTTTGTTTCCTCTGCGGAAAACCATTCTGAACATAGAAATATCTTAGGCGAAGCAACATGGTAATCTTTAAATGCTATATCATTTCAGTCATACCATAAATTAACTTATAATTTAACAATTTTCTAACTCCTAGAGTTGTATAAACCGACCTCTGATACCAACTATAAGGCCTCGGCCTTAAACATTACTTAATATTGAATTAAATGAATAATTCACATTGAGGATCTTTTCAGGTTTAGAGTTTTAGAGAATTAGAACATAACTATTACATCTCAAAAGATTTACAAAGTAGACACTTCTACCATGTTTCCATAGAATAAAAAAACTCTTAAAAAGAAACATGTCTAGTTCCATGTTTTAAATAGCATGACATTCCCTTGATCCCATCATTGACCTTATTCCACATTAAGTCATGTGAAAAACATTTCAAAAAAAACTTGGGGTGAGCATAAAAAGCTCAGTAAGCTATACACAATGAATGAAAACTATTAGTTTTTCAAACATCAAATAAACCACGTATACTTTATCAAAGTAATACCTTCACCTTCATGAAGTAGTAAAAAACTCTTCACTGAATAAAATATCATTACTTACCATTTTTGTAACCAAAGGATTACCATAAAACCCATATAATGAACACATAACATATATAATGGTAACTTGGGGCATAAACATACTTAAGTGGAATAACCATATGGTCGACTTCCACACATATCACATAATGGAATAGCCATACGGCCAACTTCCATAAATACATAATGGAATAGCCATACGGCTGACTTCCATACCCAATGCATTGGAGGTTATAAAGTAACCACCCATCCTGGTATTCATGGCACCACCCGTCATATGGTTTATCACGCAACCACCCGTAAAATGTCCAAGTACTAATATAAAATCATAAAACATAAAACCAATATAAAATCATAAAACATAAAACCAATATAAAGGAATCATAAAATTTCCACATTTCAATCACAATATATCATTTGAATTACATAATCCTTTATCAAAACCATTTTCAATACCAAAATACATAAAAGAGTATATGGTATTTATTTTATTTAAAAACATTACGTCTTGTTGACGAAGCCAAAGACCAAATAATAATCACGGTGGCGGAAAAGGTCGTTGTCACTGCGTATGTTAAAAGAAACATTCCTTTTTGTCGTTTTGTAAAACGCTTCGTAGAAAAATATTCCTTTTATATAAAAGTAAAATTCAAAGTTGTTTATACACCTTATAAAAGATAGTTGTGTATAAAACGAAATATGCCTCAATGAAAGGAGATTGAGACGAAGTCCCTTACAAAAATCATTTTTTTAAATAAAGTAGGTTTATTATGTGTATTCACTATAAGTACACATAAATAAATTAAAAATAAAAGATAGGACATAATAATATCATGACATAATTTGAAAGTCGGAGATTAACCCAAAGAATGGAAATTGGGTTAAGAAGTTCCTTTACCTCGGGTCTGACTTGACTCGATCGTTCTTTAACGTCCTGAATAATAAACTTGAGTTAATTTCTACTTGATTAAGAACCTTTTTAAAGTTTATTATCTCTTTTATATCACATATTGGCATGTTATAAACATTATGTAACCATTTAAGTTAATAATGTTTGTTTTGTCGATATTTGGTTCTTAAGTCGAAAGTGGACTTCTTAAAATTACATGTTGTTCGTGTGGTCAAAGGTTCTTTATATCCATAATGAAATTCCTGATTTGGATAGCATATATATCATATATATCCATCATATACATGTATTTATAATATTACATAATCATTTAGAGGTAAGAAATTAAATGCACCGTTCATGGAGACGGTAAGCCGTACATACGCATGAACGCTACTTTCATTTCTTTGTCATATTAATGGAATTAAAACTAAATTATAGGTATGTATATTTTATTTCCAGAATTATATTCATCATTTAGATGTATCATTCATTATATATATCCATTATATACATGTACTTTTAGTAGTACATTACCTTTTGGGATAAGAAATGAAATGCACCATTCATGGAGACGGAAAGCCGTACGTACGAATGAACGCTACTTTCATTTTTATCTCATACTCTAATAGAAAGAAATAAAAATGATATAGAGGTATATTATAATTCTAGTATAACATCTTATATAATAACTTTAAATCCATCTTTTATACATCCCACATATGGAATTAACGAGTCACATTACTTTGAGGGGGTGGGAGTCCGCACTTCCTTAAGTGAATATATCGTGTTTACCCATAATGGAAACCATAAAGGTATGCCCAAAATGAAAAATACAGAATCTTAAGGAAAACATAAACATATTATATATCATATATAAATATAGTGTCATCTTAATGGCCACCTTTGAAGGTGTTAAAAGAATGTTGAACAATCATCGTTTCAGGAGGCAGAAATTTGTCATCCACGGAAACAGTATGTTCTTTAACCATTAGATGTAGGTGTGTGTAAGTGTAGCTTGAATCCTTCTTATAAAAAAATCCAAGTATATTGAGTATACTGGAGTTGTTACAAAAGAAAAGAATAAAAAAAGTTTATGGGGTTGAAGAAGCAAAATAAAACAAAAGGACTCAAAAGATGACATTACCTTAAAATCGGGTAACTCTCTTAGATTTGAGCTCAAAGGCTTCCTTGGGAAGACTTATGCCCAATGTGAGGCTTAAAGGAGTAATATAGGGATGTGGAGAGCCAAAATGGGAAGAGGTTGGCCGAGCCAAAGGCTTTTGGAGTGTGGGTAAGGAGGTAGAGGTGGGGGCCTTTTATAAGAGGAGAGGAGGGGCACTCTTGGAAGGTAAAGAAAAGTCACTTTATTTTAAAATGGTATTCGGATTTAAGAGGTCCCACATTGTTCTGTTTCGAGGATAAGGTGATAAGGGTTAGAAATCCACCCATCCAATAGGTTTTGGCCATGTGTAGGTCTTATAGTTTACATTATCTTTCCATTTTATTTAAATCGTTAAATAATGAGGTCATCGCTGCATCATCATGATGTCATAAATAATTTAAATAATTTAATGTCTAAAAATTATAAAAAAAATACTATGATGTAGGAAATATTTGTATCTTTATATTTAATATTTATAGTCAAAAATCTGACTTGTATAACCCCATGTAAAAATTGATTTAGTAAAACACCTCATGTGTGTGTCATTTTTACTTTAACATTAAATAAAAAGTTATTTATGTCATTTCCCAACCAAAGTGGCTCCATGGGGTCCCCATGTTCATCCATGGCTTGTCTTGGTCTTCCATGACACATCCAATAAGTGTAGGACATCTGTCAAGTTATTTTTATTTTATTATAATATCATTTTTTCCTTAAATTGCACTAATTACCTCTAATCGCGATTAAGAACATAAAAGTTACTATTCACCAAAAAAATATTTTTATCTCATTGAACCACATTTTACTTTTTAGTAACAACCATGTATGTTGGATTTTTGAAATTCAAAACACAGAAGTGGTAAAATTTCATTTAAAAGAAAAATCAGTTTTTATAAGTACCACTTAGTGGTTTCACTATTCATCAAAAATTGAAGTTTTTCAGAAAAATACCAAAACTTCACCCTAAGCTATATTTGATATTATAAATTCAAAAATGAAGTCCATTTTAAAAAATTCACACCATATAAGTTGCATTAATTAATTTAATAATTAATTCTCGATGTCAGAGCAAATAGCGTGTTTTTATGAAACAACAAGTATCAAAAGATTGACACTAGTTTAAGTCCGATTTCAAAGTGAAATTAATTCCAATGACCACTGTTGGATTTAATGGTAAAAATATATTCTAATTTAACTTTAAAACCAATACAAAATATAATCTAACCATCTTAAAAAATTAGATTAAAAAGAGGTTTTGAATTAAAATACAACATTTTACACTATTCATTAAAAAAATGAACTTTATCGGAAAGATACCAAAAATTTACACAAAGTAAATTTTCATTTCCCGATTCTAAAGAAGAGTTATATTTGGTCCAATATAATTTATAAGATCGATCAGAACTATATTTAATGACGGTTCGCCGTCAAAAGGTGATAAGTGGACCTTTCGTGAAAATTAGAGTATAGAAGCCTAAAATTGAATTCTTTTTGTATTTTAATCCTTTATCCTTTATTAGATAAATGTAAAAACATTTAATAAACATATATAATAATATTTTAGTTATTTATATCCATTCCCGCCAGTACAACGGCTACGTTTTAACTAACATTTAAAATAGTATTATTTTATTACTAGTGTGCAATGTAAGTTTTCAAAGGAACTCATCGTTGCGTATCGGGTGCGCTATCGATCATAGCAACCCCTTTAAAGTAAAATTAATATTTAATTCATAAATATTAATAAATATGAAAATTCATTATTCTTTATTTACCTTGGATGTTACACTCCATATAATTTTAACATCCATATTATGTGTTTCTTAGAAATAATATATGAACAAATTCAATTTTTCAAATAAAGGAAGTATGATTTTAGGAAAAACAATTTTACCTCGTTTTAATGGAGAACATTTTTTAAATAAAATATTTTACACTTTATTATATTCAATTTGACAAAATAAAATTCTTCTTTAGAATCGGGACATAAAAATTTAGTTTTGATAAATTTTAGTATTTTTCTGATAACATTCATATTTTGGTGAATAGTAAAAAATAATAAATTTTAATTGAAAACTAATTTTTTATTTGAAATAATTTATAGTGTTAAATTATGAATTTGAATGGGTTTGAAGTATATTTAGAATATATTTTTATCATTTAATATAATTTATGTCTTTATAATAAATTTCTCTTTGAAATTGGATATAAACAAGTGTCAATCTTTTGGTATATATTGTTTCTTAAAAACACACTATTTTTTTGACCACGGTAATTAATTTCAATTTAATTAACTCAACTTATATGTTTTTAATATAGTAAATAGACATCATTTTTTAATTCAGAATATCAAATATAGATTAGGCTTAATTTTTAGTATTTTTCTGAAAAACTTCAAATTTTGATGAATAGTGAAACCACTAATTAGTAGTTAAAAAATTGACTTCTTCATTTAAATGAAATTTTTCTGCTTCTGTGAATTGAATTTTGAAAAATACAACATACATTTTGTTATTAATAAGTTAATTTTTTGTCAATAAGATACAAATAATTTTGGATGAATAGTAACTTTTGACTTTTCTTTAATACGGTTAAAGGTAAATAGGGTAATTCAAGGTATAAAATATCATAATAATACATAATTAACTTAACACTTTTCCAAACCATATTGTGTGAGTCATGTCCGACCATGGTCATCTTTGG
This sequence comes from Viscum album, assembly GCA_963277665.1. Lineage (NCBI taxonomy): Eukaryota > Viridiplantae > Streptophyta > Magnoliopsida > Santalales > Viscaceae > Viscum > Viscum album. The sequence continues at coordinate 2,098,574,539 of OY728140.1, read as the reverse complement.
GTCGATTTTGGACTTCATTGAGCCACTTTTGAGTGATAATGACACTTTATTTTATTTAACATAAAGTAAATATAAAAATGAAATAAAAAAATATCTTTTGGTAAATTAATATTTACATGGGGTTATATAATTTATAGTTTCAACTATAAATATTCTTTTTAAAGATAAAATGTTTTCCTAGATCATGGAATTTTTTTATAATTTTTAGACATAAAATAAATTAAATTATTTATAACACCAAAATGATGCAGTGTTTACCTCATTAAAAATTTATTTAAATAAATAAGTGTATAAATATTAAAATAACATCCAAAACCTATCCAATTATTGTTGGATGAATTTATTTCTATCATATGTCATCTTATCGTTGACATTAATTCTGTTTTAACCTTTATAAACCGAATATCTTTATATAATAAAATAGTATTTTCACACTTTTCTAAAGAACCCCTCCCCCCCCCTTAAAAAGAGCCATCACTTTTAACCCATTCCTCACACCTCTAAAGCCCCTGGGCTCATCTAACCCATACCCAAATAAGCTCTCAATATCCCTCTGTTCCTCCTAGAAGCCTTACCTTAGTCATAAGGAGCTTCAAGAAGTCCTTTTGGTTCTAACCAATGGGAGTTACCCGAATTAATGGTAACAGTTTCCCTTAAATTATTTTTTTTACTTGTCCAACCCCTAAAATCATTTCATTCCTTTATTTAATAACAAAACTAGTATCCTCAATATACTAGTATATTTTTGTGATAATTATTCTATCTACACTTACACACACCTCAATCTAATGGGTAAAGAACATATAGTTTCTGTGGATATAAAACTAACTCCCCACGAAACTATGATTGTTCAATTATCCCCTACCACCTCTAATGGTGGACATTATGATGACACAATATCTATATATAATATATATTGTGTTTACGTTTTCTTTATTCTTCTATATTTTTAATTTATATCATATCGTTATGGTTTCCATTATGAACAAACGTGATAATTTCATTTGAGTAATTGCGAACTACTGCCCCCTCAATGTGATATGACTCGTTCTTACCATATGTGGGACATATAAATGATGTATTTATTGAAATTATATATTATATTATACATTGATTATAATATAACTATGTATAATTATGTTTTCATTAAATTAAAATATGATATATAAATTAAAGTAGCATTCATGCGTATGTACGGCTTACCATCTCAATGAACGGTGCATTTCATTTCTTATCTCTAAACGTATTTTACTGTTATAAATACATATATACACTAGATATATATTATATATATGATATTTCTCATTCATGAATGTAATTTTGGAGATAATGGACTCTTGACCTCATGGAAAACTTGTAATTATATGGTGTTCATTTTTGACTCAAGTACCAAATATTGACCAAACGAAAATTATTAACATAAATGATTACATATTGTTTATAACATGGGAATAAGTGATATAAAAGGGATAATAAACGTGTAAAGGGGTTCTTAATAAAGTATAAATTAAATTAAGTTTATTATTCAGGAAGAACAAGGAACAAACAAGTCAAGTCGGACACAAGGTAAGGGTTTTCTAATCTCACTTTTAATTCGGTGAGATTTCCATTGTTCACCACTTATTGCATGTGGTGTATTGTGTACTACCATTTGATATATAATCTCATGATTCTATTTATAATCATGGTATTTTTTTAATTATATGGTGGTTATAAACTTTTGTTCATACGACTCGATTGATTACAACATGGTTAGGGTTAATTTCACAATCTCTTTATTATCTGAGGTTGTTTTTACGTAAGTATCTAATGGGACCTCTTTTCCAAACACATACATATTTCAAAAAAAATATTTTTAAAAGGAATATTTTTTGGTTTTATGGAAGGTACTCTTTAACTAGACCAACATTTTAAATGGTTTTAATACATCTTCTTCTAAATCATTCTCATTAAAGTCGATGTTTTCAAAATGGGTTTTTCAGGATTAATTTATATGTACATGAATGTTTTTAAAATGTTAATTCCATTCAAAAGTTTCATAGTGGTATTGGGAAGTTTGATTAAAAAATGTCTTTAAATGTATTTCTCTGTAAATTGTGTGACTCTTAAATTATTTCAAAATAGAAAGAGATATTTCGCTCAAATGGTTCTGGCTTCATCTATGTTAGCATCCTTTGATAAATTTTACATTTGTTTTACATCAATTTATGAGGATAGAAATCATCTATATTATATATAAGGTTTTGTGATATGTTTGACTGTGGATGAGTTATTTTTATGCCATTCATGGTTTATGGTTAATGTATTGAAATTTCATATGCTAGTTTTAATACGATTGTTTATGTTATAGTTGAACCTCTTTTTAAGATGAATATGTTAGAGTAGTATGTTCCAGGTGAGGGACTGGTAAAAGTAAGCCCTCCAGGTTCGGGTCCGGTTACAGCAGACCCTCCAGGTTGGTGTCCAGTTACAAAGGCTCTTCGGGTTGGAGTTCGGTTACAGAGGCAGTCCAGGTTGGAGTCCAGTTACAGAGGCTCTCTAGGTTAGAGTCTGGATATAAAGGCTCTCCGTGTTGGGGTCCGGTTACAGTTAACCCCTGGGTCCTAGAATGAGGCCTTGACATAGAAATTAAAGTCCATCATTATGCATTCCATCATTCTGAAACTGTCTACTAATATGGAATGTGATTATTCAACTAGTAGAATATCTATGTGAGTCTGTAAATGGAATTATATTATTTTATCATTGCCATATTATGATCAATTTTAAGTTAAAAGGCTTTTTTTTATTCTGATACACTGCCTTAATTGTTTATGCTTATTTATGAAAGTTTCTGCTATATTGTTATCCTTACTGATCATCTGATCTCACCCCTTTCTAGGTTTTATTATTCCCAGGATGTGAAGAAGTATTTTATGATTGATAAGTAGGGTTAATCTAAGGGATTACTGATGTTCTCAAAGGATAATTTATTTTGTGTTTTAATTTCTAATGTATAATGTAATGTTCATGTATGTAATCCATTTTCCAAGACTTCTAAACTAATCGGTGTTTCAAAACATGATTCCTTGTAATCATGAAAATGAATTAAAATAATGCTCTAACTCCCAAAACTGGGGTCGGGGCGTTATAACAGCAGTGTCACTTATGTCATTATATAATGAAAAATAACATCTATTATGTAATTCCACATTTGATTTTATTTTTTGAATTAACTAGTTTACAAACTAAATCACACATTTGGCCTTCCATAAAATCTCTTGTCCAGCCTACCCAATGACTCTTTTTTGCATCCTCACATGGTTTATCTGGCTTCTTGATCATATGACACCATACATAGAGGCTCTATCCCAATTACACAATATAAGTACACTGAATTCTATCAATGAAAATTAATTTCTTATGATTATATCATATAGTTAATATCACATAAAATCACATAGATAATACAATCCAAACATTATAAATGAATAATTAATGAAATAAAATGTATTTATAAAAGTTAAGGAACCAATAGAAATGAAATAGAAAACATAACCTTTGAAATAGTAATATGAACCTTATGAATTGTAAACTTTCCAACATAAAGTAACCTCACCTTTGAAAGTATAAATAAAATTTGGGTATCATATAAATGAAAGTATAATATATTTATGTCTTTAAATAAGTAGAAAAAGGTTTTCGAAATTGAAATTTAAGTGTTGTTATTTTTTTGAATTATAAATATCTAATCACACTTTTATAATTAATATAATTATTAAAAGGAAATTCTATTTTCATAACATGTATTCATAAATTAATATTTTATTGTCTTATATTATTAATATAATTTTATGAGTTGATATTTGGTTTTTCAAATTGTCATAAAATCAGTTATAATTATAAAATCAGTATTTTTGAATAAATGATTATTTCAATTAAAAATTAAATTTATCATATTTGGAAAATTACTTTCATAAAATTGAGTTATTTTTAGAAATATACTCACTGGAAAAATGGTTAGGGTCAATTTTTGGTATTTTATAAAATACATGAATTTTTGCTGAATAGTAAAATATAGTAGTTTGTGGTATATATACATTGTATGTCAAATACACTATTCCTTTAGACATAACTAATGTAAGAAACCTAATATAGAAACAATATTCATTATTAAAATATATTTATTGACAATTCTAAAAATATCCATGGTCTAAGGCTAAAATAATAATCAAATGATTAAAATAATGAGAAATCACCCCTCTCCTCCACTATAAATATCACACCTCAACACCTCATCTACTCACACCATACGAGATTTAATAATTGTAAAAATTATACCCATTACTATTACAAAGAGCATAACCGATTTCCAAGATCTCTTGGTCTCATCAAAATACCAAAATCTTTTCCCTAAGGGGGTTCCCTAGGAGGCAGAATTCAAGAGGTAAATTCCTCTTTCATTTCTCTTAATTTATTTTCATGTAATTTTCTTTTTTTATAATCTCATAACCTCCCCTCATACAAATGGATTGATAATTTCATTAACATACCTATAATATAATTTTATTATGCTAATAAAATAATCAATCTTCAATACCCCTTCTCCCTTCAATTTGTTCAAAAAACTAAATCAACGCTCGTGACTTTCCAATTAACCAACATCATGGATGGTGCACATTCAGATTCCATTAAAAACTTAATGGATGATATTAGAACCATTTTTAATGGTTGAAAAATTATTGTAAAATTTATGTTATAACCCTTTTAATGTTCTGTAACTAATATTTATACATAACATTGTATGATAAATAGAAATGACTTCGTTGTGATTGAAAACCAAAAAATTAACCTAAATAATTATAATTTACAATTTAAATAATAATTAATGTTGTTTCCATATAAAAAACTGACTTATAAGATTATTAAATAGTATTTATTTTCATTTATAACTTTTAAAATCAATTCTGTATTTCTATTTTCATGAAGTTCCATACTCTTTTACAAGATAACTGATCATGAAAACTTTGCAAATGAGCACTACTGAATGATGAAATTGAACATTTTAACTTATCAAGAAGTCCATAATTGAAAATAATATAATTATAATAAATAAATTAAATATATAAAATTTTATTTAAATATTAATTAATGAATCGCATATGATTATTCATGGAATTAAGTTCAAGTGCAAAATAGTTCCAGACATAAGGTTAGGAATCTTTTCTAAACTTCTATTTTTCCATTGAGTTATGTTTTATCTCTATTTACCCTAATTTAATACATATTTCTTTTTATATAATTGTTCAAAAATCTATTTATATGTTCCAAATTCTTGAATATAAATCATTTTTTTATTCGTTGTTTGGGAGACACGTGTTTCCCTTCTCAATTGTTCTCGATAAGGAAGCCCAATTAAAGGGAACTTCTGAATTTATTACAAATTTTCATATACCTTCCATAATCTATTTTAATCCCACATTATTATTCTAAATTAAATAATTTTTTCCTTAATGTATATCTTTGTAAATTTATGGATTTATATGAAATATTATACATTTTTTCTTTTTAAATGTTCTTTTTGATTTTTCACTAAACCACACTAAAATGTTTTATTTCTAATGATTCGTAAATAGTCTTTTACATGTTTTCACTTTAGTGTGACCTAAAATATCTGGATATAGAATATTTCACCATATAAATTTCCATGTATAATTTAAATCTATTATTTCATTGAAAACATTATGATATTTCCTTTTTTATGTCTTTTAACATCATTATGATAACCAATTCCTTCCATGGGAAACAATATTTCTTATTATTTATTTCTTATATATGATTCTTCATATGGAACCCATATTCTATAATAATTTATTATTCATGAACATAGATAGTGATACAGTTCATTGGGTAATGTTTAGTCACATGAGATGTAATGTTGGGATAGAGGGTGAACATGATTCCTTTTTGACGCATTATCCACCATGTCATATAGTCCTTCCAGTTGGCCTTGGTTCATGTTTATGTCATGTTTTTTTCACATTCATACGATATTATGGTTATATAATCCCATGTTATACATTTTATTAGTCTTTATTTTTATTCATATTCTATTCCTTTTATTCTATCATGTTATGCCTTTTAACTTAGGTTCTATGTTTTAATCCTATGCTTATTTCCTTAAAAGTATTTTTAGATCGTCAGTTTTATTCCCGAATTCCCTAGGTTATTCTTTGATTATATATGAGCTCAATTGAAGTTAGGAGAACATTATAAATATTAAATAAAATAATTTTTAATTTTTGTTTCATGTTTTCAAACGATGTTCCTAATCATCTAAAGACACTAAATTTATGATCCTTGGATTGTAATTTTATGGTTAATTAAGGTTAATATCATGTCATGATTTTTATAAAATGTTGGGGTCACTATAGTTGGTATCATAGAAAGGTAAGGTTATTTTAGGTATTATGAATAGAAAACTCTAACAAAATCCTTAGGGAAAAACCAATGTGTGAGAAAAAATTCCATAAATTTTGATCAGTGTAGGGTAAGTGGTATGTCAAGAAAATACATCAACATTAGGATAATAAAATTTTATGTGGTAATTTCATAGATGTACCTAGTAGTAAAAAAATCCGACAAGTTGTTTCAGGCCTGTCTTGGTGTCACCTAATATTTAACCAAGGGCCTTACTATGCATCGGGTTAGACACTCCCTGGGGATACTCTTTGGAAAATTTAGGATCTCATTTCAATCCATTATTAATGGAACAAAAATTTACCTAAGAATAAATATTTTGAAATAGATCATGGATAACATAGATTGAAACCTATGGAATCACAATATAGGATCCTATTTTCCTTTACAAGTTTATCCTTTTATGTTTAATGTTTTATTTTATTATTCTTATTAGCTAGTTATTCAATTAATTTATTATTAATTACTTTTAATAGTTAATGGCTAAAATAAAAGAACCCTTTATAATAATAAATATGATAGGTGAGGTTAATATTTCCCTAATGTATGCTAAATGTGATGGGAATGTGTGCTCAAAATTTCATGACATTACTTTATCAACTAGATCATGTTATGAATAATAACATGAATAATGTGGAAAAACCTCCTTCTCATGTGATCGGAAAATTTTTAGTAGAATTAGTTATGAAACAAAGGACACCCATGTTCAGTTAATTTTTTTATCCCCTCATTATAGAACAATTGAGTCAGTCAATTGAGAAGATATTCTCTGACCATAATTTCATATAATATGAGAAATTTGTGCTGGATGATTATCGTTTTTCTGGAGAAGGTGATCAGTGGTGGAAACTAATCAGAAACATAAAATATAATGAGTAAATTTAAACCATGGAATATGATTATTTCTTGGAAAAAAATTAATAAATATTTTACTCGAATCATCCCTATTAAGATTGAAATGGAATTCCTCAAACTGATGCAAAATGAAGATGCGTCTATCAGGGTGTATGAAGAAAGCATCCCAATCCTTGCAAGATGCTCCTTTTCCTTTTTCATGAATACCTAATGCACTATAGTTCACTTATTTTGTGAACTAAATATACGTATATGAAAATAATTTTCTATTCTAGATGTTAAAAGTTATGAGAATAATATATATTGTTATGTTAAGGTTTAAATAGAGATCATAGGCATTCAGTAGTTTCATGATCTTGGGGAAAAAGTAGGAAAATTAAGTTTCATATAAACTGGTTGACAGATAAATCACAATATGGAAATAAGAACAAAGATACCATGTGTCAAAAGTGTGGGATGAAACATCCTAGAAACTGATTAATGGGAACCAAGAGATACATAAAATGTAGAAAAGAGTGAATATGGTTAATAAATTTTTAATAGATGTGAATAATCCCACTAATATAGAAGAAGGAAGGAATTTTTAAATCGACACTCAGCCTATAGGGAAGTGTTTCAACTCTATGGAATGTGGGCATTATGAAAGACATTCCCCTAAGTCATGGGTTGTTGGAGGAAATCAACAATGACAACCTCCGTGGTAGAAAGGAAGGGAATATTATATCACTAATGCTAATGGGGAACCAAAAAAATGATGTGGTGATAGGTATGCAAGTTATTAATTCAAGGATAAAGAATGTAAAATTTGATTCTGTTTCGAGGAATTATTTTATATCTTGAATATTTATTAGAACTATTCAATCACTGCTGAAAAATTTTGAGGTTGAGTTATCTGTGAGAATATAAAATGGAAAAATTATTTCATCCAAAGTATATAAATCATCCCCAATTAATATTTGTGGACTAAACCTCACAGAAAATATTTTAATACTCTCTTTGGTAGAGTTTGATGTTATTTTGGGCATGGATTGAATATCTATATATTAAATAAACCATGACGGTTAGGAAACAGATATCACTCTTTATATCCCAAAACATCCTCCAATTTTTTACAATTGTAAAGAGAATGATAAATCTCTATTAATACCATAATCTTAATTGTGGATATTTTTACCTAATGATCAAGCATATGTAACTTAAATGATTGAGAAAAAGGAGATAATCATGCTCAAAATATGCCCATCATGAGGGATTGCATTAATGTATTTTGTGAATAGTTTCCTAGTTATACTCTTGATTAATAGGTTGAGGTATCAAATGAACATATTCATGGATCATTGCCTATATCAAAGACACCATATAGAATATTCACCGTTGAGTTAGAAGAACTAAAGAAGAAATTATATGATATTCTGTACATCGATTTTATACACTCGATTACTTCACAATGGGGTGCACTAATCGTCTTTTTCAAGAATATGGATGGATCATCGTGACATTGTGTTGATTATCATGAAGTCAATAAAATTGTGATAAATAATAAGTATCCCCTTTTATGGATAGGTGGTTTATTTGATCAGCTATGTGGGGCCAAGTATTTCTCTATGGTGGACCTTCGGTCGGTATATCACCAATTAAAGGGATGTAATAATGATATTCCCATGAATAACTTTTGAATGAGGTATGAACACTATATGTTTAAGTGACACTCTTTAGACTAACTAATTATCCAGAAATTTTCAAGGAATTAATTAATAGAGTCTTTATAGACTACCTTGAAATAAAATCGTATTATTTATTTGTGGTATTCTGAAATACTCTAAGGGAATTGAGGAACATGAGGAGAATTTGAATACAATGCTATTGACATTACAAAGACTGACTGAAATGTAATTTTTTTTATTACCATCTAGGGAAAGGCCTAGTACCTCCATTGCAAAGGTCCCTCAAGGGGGTAAAAAATAATGTAATCCAAGATAATATTTCTACGCAAATATGTGAAACTCTCGCAGAAGAGACCCCAAGCCTTAAAAAATGGAAAGTCCTTCTTCTTAGCATCTGGGGATTGTAAGAGATTCTACAAAAAAGTTTTTTTCCCTCCATCTATGATGAATTAAGTGTCCCGAAGAAATTTACCTGACACACCTTCTGATAATGTAGATCAGTTCCCATGGAATCTCATGTCTTCCTTGGATCATCTTCACGGGAATTTCGGGATCTGACTCAAACTCCGACACCTCAAGATCACATTCCCTACAAACATGGAGACCAGTAAGCAGAGCACGAGCCTCCTCCCCCAGGGAAGAACTTGGGCCATATAAGGAGATGAACTCAATAATAATAGAATTATAAGTATCACACAGGACCCCTACACCTCTCATTAATCCATTTACTAAAAAGCCATCCACAATGATTTTCAGACCATTAGAAGGGGGAGTCCAGCATACCCATCTGCCTCCCGAGCCTCCAAGAGAAATGGGTCTATTATGGATGTTGAATATCAAGGTCGTTTGTTGACTCCCATTCAATAATGAGAGAAGATTATGAATAAGGGACCCTGCCCTCATAAACAGAAATGAATCTGAAACACGGGAACCCAGCCGTGCCCGATTCCTGGCTTCCCAAATTGTCCACCATAAGGATGTAAGTATGATGACACAAACAATACATTCCATGCTTTTTTCCTCCACACCCTACATCCATGAGGCCGTGAGGCTATGAAAGGGAGGCTACTAAAAATTGATCCTTGGTTGTGGATAGCAGATCGACCAAATATCAACCGCCCATGCGCTCTGAGCAAAAAGGTGGTTAGTGGATTCCCTCTTCGAAGTCGCACAACAAAATCATCGTGAAGCTAACTGTATACCCCTCCTCTGTATGTTTTCATTCATAGTTAAATACATATTCATGATGTGCCAAACGAGGAACCTCATTTTGGTGGGGATCTCTTTACACCAGTAAATTCTAGCCCTCTCCTCTGAACTAGACATTGCATGTATGCTTCTTCTATACTCCCGGGTAGAGAATATGCCCAGACTCGAACATGTGTGATAGCATCTTTCCTCCTCCTCTACCAAGATGACACTATCGAATAACACCTCCTATTATTTATTAAGAACTGCCTCAATAAACTAAGGATAAGTGCTTTCTTCTTTGAAGGAGATACCGAGTGCAGGGAAGTTCGGGAATTCGAGGCATTCCCCCGCCCAGTTTTCTTCCTAGAATCCTACATCTCTTATTCCTATGATCCACTGAGTTGAATCGGTTTGCTCATCCAAGCGGTTGAACATACACTATGCCAGTCCATACTGGCCTGCTCCTCGGGGTTCTGCATAATTCTATTGATCGCCATATCTATTCCTGAAGAAAGAATCCCACATCGATTTCCCCGTAATGATTTCCCATGCAAGTCTTGTGTGCATTCCTTACATGATTTCTGTGATATCACGTAAACCCACACCACCCTTCTCCACTGGTCACGACATATGTCTCCAATCTTCTCAGTGATAGTAGCCATTCTGATTGGCATTCCATAGGAAAGCGGACATCACCTTCTCCATTCATACAATAGTGCTCTTCGGTGGATTGAGAATCACCAATAAATGCAACAGAATGGAGGTGAGAACTCTATTAATGAGTGTGACACGTCCCCAAAAGATAGGAATTTTTTTTCCAGCTCATAATTCTACCCAGAATCTGATTCATGATATCTTCAAAAAAAATCTTTATTTAACACGTCTGGGAGAGAGTGGAACCCCAAGGCAAATTAGAGGAAGTTGTCTTCTCTAGCAGCCCATGATCTCTTGGATATCTCTGCAGCGTCTTCCTGGGCACCGGTTGGAGAGGAAAACATGACTCTTCCCTGCATTAATCTTCTTCCCACTCAAAGAATATTAAACCGAGAGAATACCCATGATTTACAGTAATTATCTTCTTCTTCCATTCGTAAAAATTGTAATTTCATCGGCAAACATCAAGTGTGAAATTTTCTCCCTTCCTTTCCTTCCAAAGAAGGGATCATGTTTCCTATTTATCATGCTCATGTGAAGATTCTGAGAGAGGGTATCCTACGAAAGAATAAAAAGAGAGGGAGACAAAGGGTCACCATGTCGGACACCCCGCATCTATTTGAAGTAACCAAAACACTTTCCCTTGTGGGATATAGAGATCCATGGGGATGCATATCACCGAAAACAAAGGTCGCAAACCCATTCCTGGAATACAACTTTTCACATCACCCGGATGATAAAAATCCATTCTAACTTGTCATATGATTTATCCATGTCCACTTGGAAGATGACATTAGACCCAACCACCTTTCTATTTATATAATTAACAAGTTCGCTAGCAATTTCGACTGCCCCTTGTATGCTTATCCCTTTGATAAACCCATGCTGCTCACCTGAAACCAATTTTAGAATGCTTCCACTCATCCCCTTTGCAATCAAACTGGCTAAAATTTTGTAGGAGACATTACATAGAAGGATTGGACTGAATTGGACAATGGAGGTGGGAACTTTAACCTTCGTAATGAGTACCACCCTGGAAGCAATCACCGATCTGCTAACCTCACCACCACGAAAAAAATCCTGTATGGCCTCCACCACTTGAATTTTGACCACCTCCCATGCCACCACATAGAAAGTTTATCTATAGTCCATCCTAAGAAAAGTGAAATTTAAGAGTATTAGAGGACAATATCTGTAATAGAGATCTATAGTTTCCTTGGTATAGCAAGGTATTTCCAGTGATTTTCAACGAACATATCATTATTTTTAAACCCACTATCCAAGAGGATTTGGAAAGGATTATGATTTTATTGACCGGTGAATGTAATGACTACTTCAATGACTTGAAGAATAGGACAATCACTTCATCAGTACTCACACATCTAAAATGTGGGGAACTCTTTGTGGTGTGCAATGAATTTTCAAATAAATTATTACGTTGTGTACTAATGAAAATGATAAATTGATGGCCTACACCTCAAGGTAGTTGAAACTACATGAGAAATATTATCCAACACATGATCTGAAGTTAGAAGTTGTGATCATTACATTAAAAATCTATTGGCATCACCTCTATGGGGAGAATTGTAAGATATATAAAAATTTCAATAGTCTCAAACATATATTCACACATATGGAGAAAAATATATACCAGTGGAGATGGTAATATCTCATCAAATATTATGACTACTAAATCCAATACAATACAGGTAAGGCAAATAATATTATAGATTCTCTAAGTATAAAGGATCTTGTGTCATTATTAATGTTTAGAATAGAGAAGGATCCAGGCATCTTAGAACTTCAAAGGATGGACATGGGGATCGTTAAAGAACGAACTTCATTAATCCTTACTTAAAAAAATTTTCAACCACCCCTTATGTAGATAATATGGATTCTCAAGGAAATTTTATGAAAATTCAAAAATGGGTGGAAGTTATCATAAATTATAAATCCTATGAGTTCAAGACCATAGAGGATGAAGTCATAAGATTTGGGTCATAGCTAAGTGTACCATCCAATGTAGTGATAAATAAGGAGATTTTTAGTGACACACATAGCTCAACCTTCTCTATTCACCCAGAGATCATAAAGTTGTATCGAGATATCTATGAGAACTATTGGTGGGATAATATGAAAATGAGAATACTAAATATACATCAAAGTGCTTGGTATGACATCAAGTGAGGGATAAAAGAAAGACTTTTATAGGGATGATGAACCCACTATCTCTACCAAGATGGATGTGGGAGAACATTATCATGGACCTTTCCATAAGACTTCCAAGAGAATCTGGGGGGAAAAATGGAATATTGGTTTTCATGGATTATCATACAAAGACAAATCACTTTATCAAAATTCAATAAGAATTATAATTGGATCAACATGTACAGATATACATCCAAGACGTGGTAAATCTACATGGAGTACAATATTTGATTTTATCTAATTGAGGTCTGAGACTCACTACCATGTTTTTGAAAATTATCCCACCTGATCTAAGAATATAACTGAATTCAATACGACCTATCATCCTCAAGCTGATGTCCAATATAAGAAAAATATTTAGACATTGGAAGACATGTTGAGGGAATGTTATCTAGACTTCAAAAGGGGATGAGACTAACATCGTACTCTGGTTATCTTCTCTTACAACAACAGTTTTCACTTGAGAATCTAAATGGATCCATGTGAAGATCTCTATCGGAAAGATTCATAACACCAATGATATGGGATGAATTCAGTGAAAGTAGGCTTATAAGACTGTAAATGGTCAATGAAATAGTGTAAAATGTGAAAACCATTCAACAACACAACAAGGAATCCCAAATTCAACAAAATATCTATTCATACAATCATCTACGGGAGTAGGATTTTATGGATGGAGACATGGTATTCATTCACATGTCTCTATAGAAGAGGATTGGGAGATTTGGGAAAAAGTAATGCTAAACTCCATGTATATTGGTCCTTTCAATATTCTTGATTCTTTTGGACTCATAGACTATTGATTATTACTTCCACCTACCATGTCTCATGTATATGATGTATTCCATGTATTCCTCTTGAAGAAGTTCATTCTGGATCATTCACTTGTACTGAATTCATAGGTCTTATAATTGGATATTTCTCTATCCTATGAGAAGCATCTAGAGATGATCTTAGAGAATAGAGATAAATTTATATATAACACGAAAAATCACCTATTCAAATTACTATGGTGGAACCATATGTATGAGGGGGGGAATGGGAACAATAAGATGTAATAAAGTATAAGTACACTAACTTGTTTTCAACTAATAAGGTGGGAAGAATTCAATGACCCTGAATTCTTTCAATGAAAATTCATTTATTATAATTATTTATTATAGCATAAATAACATCAAATAACATAGAAAACACAATAAAAAATTTATAAATGAATAATGAATTGAACAAAATCTTTATAAAAGATAAAAACCCAATAAAAATAAAATGATAAAAAGACCTTTGGAATAGTAATGTGACCCTTATAGATAGTAAACCAACTAATAGAATAGTTACATCACCTATTAAAGTATATATAAAATTTGTCTATATTATAAATAAAAATACAATATATATATGTTATAATATGAAAATAAATGTTTTAGAAATTATAAATTAAGTGCTTGTATTTTTTTTGAAGGATGAATCTATAATAACAATTTTATAATTAATATAATTATTTAAAAGAAAATTAATTGTCATAAAATGTATTATTAATTAAAATTTTGTTTTATTATGATTTTAAAATAATTTTATGGGACTTTATTTTATCATTCAATGTGTTATAAAATTAGTTATAATTTTAAAATCTGTATTTTTTGAGTAAATAATGATTTTAAAAAAATTAATTATTAATATGTAGAGAATTAATTTCAAAAATATGAATTCTTTTTTAAATTTTATGAATGGAAAAATGGTTATGGTTATTTTTTGATATTTTATAAAAAACATAAATTTTTGTGAATAGTAAAATACGGTATATATAAATAATATGATAAATACACAATTCCTTGAGTCGTATCCACTTTATGAACTATAATATCGAACCATCCATAATTTTTATAATATATTTAGTGAAAATTCTCAAATTATTATTTGTTTTGGTATAATATAATAAACTAATGATTAAAATAATGAGAAAACACCCCACTGTACTATAAATACCACACCTCACCCCCTCTTCTCCTCGCGCATTCCATGCTTTCAACCTTGTCCAAATTTCACCCAAATAAACATCCCAAGCCCCTCCCCCATTTCCATAAGATCTTGGTCTCATCAAAAGACCAAAATCTTATCCCTAAGGAGGATCTCAAGGGGGACTTCAAAAGGTGAATTCCACATTCATTTCTTTTAATTTATTTTCAAGTATTTTATTTTATTATTATTTACTCACCTATCCTAATCCAAATGTCTAGATAACTCCAGTAAAATACCTATATATTAACTTTATTATGTTAATGTAATATTCCATTATCAATACCCCTTCTCTTATCCTTATATTCTAAAAATGAAATCACCGCCTATGATGTGTGAATTTGACATCATAGAAAATGCACTTTAATTTTTTTAACACCTTCAGTTATGATCATAAAATCATTTTTTTGGTTTAAAACAAATATCAAAATGTATTTTTTAACCCATTTTATGTTATGGAACTGATATGTATATATAATACTAAATGATAAAACTAATTGAGTACGTTGTGATCTAAAACCACCAAAATTAACATAAACAATTATAATTAACAATTAATCTATTGATTCATCCTCATAAAATATAACCAAATATACTATGATATCATTTAATATTTTTTATTTTCATTAATAAATTATAACATCAATTCAATATTCATATTTCCATCAAAATCTATAATCTTACAAAAGATAACTGGTCATGGAAATCAGGAAAATAAGCACTCTCAAACTATAAAATTGAACACTATAACTCATCTAAAAATACATAAATTAACTTTATAAAATTATAATAACTTAATTACATGTATAAAATGTGTTTAAATTATTTATTAATGAATCTAATTTGATTGTTCAAGATATTAAGATCAAATGCAGATCCGTTTTAGACATACGGTAAGGAATCCTTTCCGAACCTCCATTTTTCATTTAGGTTATCCTTAATTACTTTTTTTCATTTTTTAAATAATTCACTTTATATAATTATTATAAACACTATTTATATGTTTTAAAATCATGTATCTATATAGTTTCTTCCTTTTTTGTTTGGGTGATACATGTTTACCCTCGCAATTCTTCCCGATAAGCAAGCCCGATTAATGGGAACTTGAAAACTTCTTACCCATTTTTTTGTACCTTCAATAATATATTTTAATGTCGCATTATTATTCTAAAATTAGTAATTTTATTGAGAAAAACGTACTTGGTTAATTTATGGTTAAATATAAAATATTATATATTTTCCACTTTAAATTTTCGTTAACATTTTTTTAAACCGCACTAAAATGTTTTATACATAATGTTTCTTGAACACAATTTTTACATGCTTTCACTTTAGTTTGAAATAAATTATTATGATCTATTACCATTTTCAAATATAAATTTCCATGTATTATTTAAATCCATTATTTCATGGAGACCATTATGATATTCCCCTTTGTTATGCCTTTTTACAGGATTATAATACAAAATTCATTCCATAGGTAACCATTATGATTATATTTGATTCCTTATGCATGATACTTAATATAGAACACACATTAATGAAAATTTTATGATGGGTGCACCCAGGTAGTGCTCCATTTAATGATATAATTTTAAGTCCATTGAGGCATCATGTTGGGATAGTGAGTGAACTTGATTCTATAATGGGACTTTTTCTACCATGTTATATAGTCTTGGAAGTTATACATGAATTAAGCTTATACCATGTTATATAATGTTTCCCAATTCCTATGATGTCATGGTTATATGATCCCATGTTATACATGTTACTATTCATTATGTTTATTCATGTTTCATGCATTTTATGCAATCATGTTATGCCATATAAACTATATGTTTTGTTTCAATCCTATGCTTCTTTCCGTACTGGGATTTGTATCTCAACCATTTTGTTCATGTGTTCCCAAGGGTTTTCTTATGAAGATATATGAGCTCAATATATTCTATGATATCATTATAGATAATGAATAATTGAATTTTTTTTTAGTTCAGTTTCATGTTTTCAAATTTTGTACCTAATCGTCAAAATACACAGGACTTTACGATCCTCGGTATGTAATTGGATGGTATATTATGCATAAAATAATTAAATGATATTTGTAAAAGGATAGGGTCACAAAAATATTTTGGTATAGATCTAAATTTTATCTCATTCGACTTCCCTTGTTATTTCCAAGCTTCTTGTGTGTGCAAATGTCTTGGAGAATGTATACTTTTTGGTAAATTCCTTTAATGAATTAGAATCATCCATCAAATTCATAACAGTTAAGGGATCTTCCGAATATCCAATTCCCTTATCAAAATATCACTTAAAATATATAATTTAATCCAAATGGAAGTTACCTAATACTTCAAATACCTTCAAGGAAAATATTTTTTTCTCAAATTTATATAATATAATTTCCTTATAATACCATATAATCTTCAACAATCTTCATAAGGATGGAATTCAAAATATTCAATAATATTTTTCCTTTATAATGAATAAATCACCAAAACTAAAATATAAATATATCATAGTTTTCATATATTAAGTGATTAAAAATATCAAACCAACTTCAATGATATCTTCTTGAATCTTTATTCACTTAGTAAAATTAGACACCTTCTTACAAACTCATCTTTATAAAAATCTTGGGTTCCTATCCTAGATTTAAATTCATTGTAATCCACTAAATTCTAAACATCATGTTTGAATAAATATTAATTTTAACTCTATAGACATTGAAATTAATTTATAAAAAATACAACGCACAATAATAGGGCTAAAAATAAAGTTTTTAAGAGGCCAGTTTGAGTGTGATTGAACTTATTTAAGTAAAATACGTAACAAATAAAAGTATATAGAAGTGTAATTATAATTGGATGCTATATAATATTCTAAAAAAATTAGGTGTATTAATAAATTATTATTTCAATATAAATAGTTAAGTATAATATTGTTATTATATGATATCAAACGATAATTCTAGATGAGAATGCATCAAGATAATGATGATGATACAAAGTGTTCTGTGTATTTCAAGCAATATGCATGATTAATATAGCATTATTATTTGTTTTAATGTAAATATGTGTTAATATTATTTCTAAATAGTTGAAAATGTTGATAAAGAATCCTAAAATTCAAAAAACTCTTCATGGATGTTAACCCATTCAAAAAGTTTTGTGAGAGTATTTATGTGATGGACATAAATAATATAGTACGAATTATATGGTGATAAAATTAGATTAGAAAAAACTTTAATTATCGTAAACACAAGTCCTCTTATGTGGTCTATCATATGAGATATGATCTTATAAATACTTTTGTATAGTCTGATTAGTATTTTTAGGGATGTTTAATAGTATATCAATGTACCATTTTATATAAAAGGAATCACCAATTAATAATTTTTTCATATTGGTTTTATATATATCAAAATGAAAATTTATAGTAATAATATAAATATATGAAATTGATTTATTATTTTGACTTGTTTTTTTCATGTAATATTGTCAAGGGAATTTAAATTTTTAGTTCTGGATAATGGAAGTTTCATGTATTAGGACATGAATCTATATTTAGATGATTGTAATATCTCAACAAAATATTTTTAGGAAAGGATAATGTCCTAGGAATTGTTCTAATTGATTGGGTGTAATGATCGTGACCCTAGAAATGAATATTTTGAGGTTACATAATTATTTTGGAAATAGATACCAGTGATCACATTATAAAGGACCAAATAGTTAATTAGTATAGATAGATAAGATCCATAGGGCATTTCCACATTACAATTGAATACAAAATTTTAAACATAATTTATTTTTGATAATATCCTTATTCCCCCTAGAATAACCTTTCATATCATTGATAATAAACTTATTGGATACCTAGTAAAAGAAACAAAATAATGGTTTGGTCATATAATTAGTAAGGGGTATGAACAGCAGAAGCTATTATGGGTAAATAAAGAATAATAAATAGGTAATATTAAATTTGTAAATCTAAATATATGAACACACATTTAATTTAATAAATAAATCTTCTATCATTTGTATACAAGTCATAATTAATATGGAAAGTTAAATAACTGAACATACATTCAATTTAATAAATAACTCCACCACAAAAACATTAATGGATAATTTAAATGAAATAATATTAAGGACAATAATAATTAAATTATTAAGTATATGAATGATTAATATTGGGTTTCATGATCTCCAGAATCATGATACCATTACCATAAAGACCTTATTTCACGATAGTTTAACTAATGGGTAGGTATCCACCAGAAAACCATTCAAAAAAGGATATCCAAATGATTAATCACATGAAAATATCAATGGATTGAGGGGATTTCTATAACTAGGCTCCACAGTCCATTTAAATTTCAATTGAATCCTTTTATATTGAATGACTAATATATTTCTTGAACAATATTTCATATCAATAAATTTCTATATCCAGTAATGAATAAAGATTAATAATAACTTTCCTAGTGAATGATATAACTTTCAAAGTAAAATAACATATGTAAATATGATATAAATTTTTTGTTATAAAAATATTCATTATAATTAATATTGATATTTAGATGAAATTTAAAGTCCAATGATAACAATAAAGTAAATTTTTCCCTGTAATGATAGGGATGAAAAAAAATTATTCATGAAGGATATTTTCAATACATTCTCGAGTCAAACTGGTCATAAACTGTATGAGGGAAAAATAAGGATTATTTCATTATAGCACATCTCTAGTGGAGTGTATTTAACATATATTATTATTATTATTGATGAATACAGATACCATAAAATATCTTTAAAACTTTCTTGAGGAAAATAACCTTGTCACTTTAAAAATGAAATTTAAAAAATGAAAATTTATAGAATATTTGGAATACTATTTTATTTAAAAATATAATTTTTAACATGTAATGAAATATTTAGGTTAATTAGTGGTAATTATGTTTTAAATTTCACTTCGTGTAGAGTATGTTAAAAAAATGTTTGATTAAATTTTTATAAGAAAACTAAAAATATCCTTATTTTGAAAATGACAAGAAGATTCCTTTTAAACAATTTTTAAAACCCCACTTATGGGTAAAAATAAATAAATAAATTAATAGTATAATTTTTTAAAAACTAATTTCATAAAAATTATTTTAAATGTAAAATGATTTTATAATGGAGAGATAAATAAAATTATAATTATTAAAATAAACTATATAGTTTTAAGGTCCAAAGAGAGGAAAATGGTATTGTTAATTAAAAACATCATGAATAACTAGAGGACATTAAAATTTAAGCGTTTTAATATAAAATTATTAAATTTATTCATTTAATGTATTTTTAGGTGTATAAAATCCTAATTAAAATTAGATTGAAACATAAATCTCTTACCACTTTCTTCAAATTTGAATCGTAATCCCCATGAATTGAATAACATAAAAAGAAACAAAAAACAAAATTAATATTAATATATTAATGATATGACATATATTTATGGGTTATTTTATACACCATATAATATAATATAGGGGTATAACAAAACATATTTTCTAGAGAAGAAACTTTTAGACGAGTAACCCTCACAATGATCATAACAGTGAAGTGATAATTAATCAATGAATTGGTTATGTGCATAAAATATAATTACAAATAGAAAAATTTTAAATCAAACATAAGATAATATAAATTCATTACACACATAGTATTATAATATCAATTTTAATGAAGAATTAATATAACACAATGAATAGATATTAAGTTATGAAATTACTTAACACATATTAATTTTAAAGTTAAATTACTATAGATTAAATAAATAAAATTAAAACCCAAATAACATTAAGTTTGAGGGATTAATTATATTATATTTCAAATTTTTAGTGTATATATAATAAAAATTTATTAGGTATTACAATATGACTCAATGAATGAAAATTGAGGCAAAATCCCTTTGCTCATGATACCTTTTGGTTGATCATGATTTTACCTCATGTATTGTGGTTTTATAATTTTTTACCTTATAAAAAACCATATTAATATTTATAATATCATACTTGGTACTTTTATAATTTATTATCACTCATTCATTGGTAATCTATTATTATTACTTTCTTTCAGGTTTTAACTTCTAGGTTTTTCTCATACATGTTTTAACATGAATGTTCTTGTTCTTCTGTATATTATATACTTCCATCATATAAGAAATATTATTTCTTTTATAAATACAAATTTTATTAATTATATAAATTTTTATAATATTTATTAAAATTTGAACATGAAGAATGCATCACATCACTTCATGGATTCAGTATGTCATATATATACATGAGTAATGTTATCATTTCTTTAACAGGTTAAATAATAAGAAAGTGGGTGATATATTAATTTTACAAAAACAATATCAAGTCATATATATCACATATATTAATTAATTTTATCCTTATTACCTTCCCTGAAAAGTGTAAGTGAAAAACGAATCACATCATTTTGCTAGGCGGTAGTTCACCATAACCACGTTCGATGTTATCATATTTTATAAGGAACTAAAAGTAAGAACATATACTGGATATTGAAATATCATTATTATAATTATATAATAAACATTATATATAAAAATATACAAACATTAAATTCATTATTACATCCAACCATGATAGTTTTTTATGGAAAATGAGTAACATTGGTTCACAGACTGTAGTCCACCTTACACACAATTGATGATTTCATTTCCCATTTGATGGAAGAGGATATGGATATAGGTTATTACATTAACATAATATCATCTAATTATATGGTATATACTAGTTTTATAATATTGATATTGTCAATACATAATCAATGTTTTTAAAATAATAATGAAAAGGAAATAGAATTGTTTAGATGATTACCATATCTTAGAAAACATTCCTTTGGATCACCACTTAAGGGACATAAGGATGGTATTTTTGGAAGAAAAGAAACTCTATAATGTTTCTATGGGTTTTTTTGAGATATTTTCTCATGGTTTTCTTAATCCAAATTTATTTATAGGTTTGAATAATTGAGGGGATATAGTTATTTTTTATAATTAATGAGGAGTGGTATTTTGTAAATACCCAAATATAATAATTAATGGGAAGTAACTCTCATCCCATGTTCCTAAAATGTTTAATATTAATTTATTAGAGTTAATTTAAGGTCTATTGACACTTCCACCACATATAATATAACCTGTTTTAAACATTTTATTCCCTGATCCTCTATGTTTATTTACTTTTATGTTTTTTGTTATCATTATATTACTTAATTTTTTATCCTAGGTAATTAGTCCATTAAGAATAAAAAATTAAAAATATTAGTCAATTTGGAAATAATTAATCCTAAAATTAAATACAATTTATTAATAAAAATATAGGTGTTTAAAAATTAATATTAACA
This sequence comes from Viscum album, assembly GCA_963277665.1. Taxonomy (NCBI): domain Eukaryota; kingdom Viridiplantae; phylum Streptophyta; class Magnoliopsida; order Santalales; family Viscaceae; genus Viscum; species Viscum album. The sequence continues at coordinate 2,098,552,077 of OY728140.1, read as the reverse complement.
CAAAATCATGTTACGTATAAACCCCCATTTTAACATTAATTTCAGTAAATAAATTTTATTATCTTTTCATATAATTATTATCAAAAATTAGGTTAAAATTATTATATAATATTAATTTTTTTATTCAAAATATGGAATCCATTTTATGAAATTAAATTAATAGAATTTTTTTAATTTAATTTAAAATAATACATGCAGATGTGCCAAAAAAGGGTTTTCAAGAAATGTATTTTTCAAGCATAAGATTATCATATATTGACTCTATGACAATTAATCATCATGATATTAATTTATATTTATATATTTATATGAAAATCAATCAATTTCATTTATAAAATTCCTTATTATGATTAATTTTTTGTATTTAAAATTGAAAAACTTTATGCATATTAAAATTTTTATATCTATCTCATAAATTAAAGAATCCATATTTACAAGAATGTGAATTAAATTTATTTTTTTATATTATTGCCTATTTAATAAATAATTATTTACTAGTTTTTTAATAAAATATTTATTTAAAAGAATAAAATATTTATTCGGGTGTTCAGAATATGCAAGAGGATTCTGAATGGACCAAGACTATGTCCGTGATAAAATAAATATTTACAAGCTAGTAAATATTATTAATCCATTTTATGTATATTGTCACACAAAACAATAATAACATTGTTTCTATTATTATTTATAAAAAAAATTCCTTAATGGTTAGAATTATATTTAATGGTTTTTATGTAATTAAATTTTGTAACTGAAATCTCATCTATATAAATAAAAGTCTATGTATATTATGTAAAGAATTTAAACCCAATTCAATTTTTGTGAAAATATAATTTTTTCACACAATGAACACTTTATCAAATCCTCCTCCTATATCCCTCTCAAGAATGTGAAAACAAATAGATAATTTCACCATGGCCTATGAATGAGTTATCAATAAAAAAAATTCAGTACATTTGATTCTCTGTGCTAGCTCCCAAAGAATGAGTGGCTGTTCATGGAGACCATTCGATCATGTGTGTATCAATTCTATAGTGATTATACCCTTCGATCCCCACTAGAACAGTGAAGGAAATCTGGAATGGCCATTTAGGATGATCAACGATCATCAATGACGGAAGTTCATATTAAAATTTATTTATTTATCCAGATATAAAATAATTTACTAATAAATTCAACATGAAAAATCCTCACTCTAGGTTTCAGGAACTGATTATTACAAGAAGTTTTAATACATTTCCATCCACCTCAATGCTTCCACTGCACCTCAGACCATCTAGTCCTATCATAGGGGCCACGTTTAAATTTATAAATATTTATTTTATTGTTAATCTATTTGAAATAGTAATTAGATTTTCATTTCATGTTATGCGTTCTTTAATTTTATTAGATTTAACACATTATAGACATATTAATCATGCTTGTTCAATATTTTATTTTCTTATTGAATTGAGAAAAAAATAATAATGTCCAGATACACCATCGAGAAGTGCCAAATCTTTGGCTGGTAAAGCTGGATTATAGAGTGAATGGATGAAGCACATGTCACATAACTATGTGAATTGTATATAGATGAAATAAAAAAAATAAAAACTCATATTTCTTTAATTTCACATTGTGTGTTGGCCAACCCAACCTAGAATGTGGAATGTGTATATAGGGTTTGTAGCTAGCATGTACACATCGTGTAGTCTGTTTGATTTAACACATTGAAGCCCCCTATGTGTGAATTGTATATACATATACTGAGGTATATGGCATGTACCATAATGTACATTCCATTTATACTCCCATTAATTTACAAAATTAAAATTACAATAAATTTTAAAAAAAAAGTAATGTTAAAACCTTATTTTATTGATTGGAATATTGTTGGTTGTTTGATAATTTGAAAATGTTTTGAAAGAATTTCAAATTATCAATTAATTTGTAGTAATGAATATTTCATTAATGGTTCTACAATTTATTTTCCATCAATAACAAAATGATAAGTAACTTTAATTATGTTTGGGTGATCATTAAGATAAATGGAATGAATTAATTTATTAATTAATTAATACAAGCAGATTGATTATTATAATTAAGTATGAATAAATATGGAATCGTAGATAGCTAATTTGTATGTAATCATTTCATTTAAGATCAATCATGATCTTGACCAATACTTATGTATAATTGGACATTTATTTAATTAATTTTATTACATGGATTTAAAATTATTTTATATTAAATTAAAATACGGAATGTGAGCCCACCCTCCCACCATTATTATGTAGTTCATGTGTCCAAGGATATTTATTTAATTCCCTTAAACCAATCCTATGGTTCCCCTCACATCCGTGTGAGTAATAAATATATTTAATTAATGGATCATCTAATGGAATCTGGAGACAGTTCAAGATGGAGTCATAATGATTCCAAATCTGTGATACATATATGGACATGTGGAATGTTATAGCTCAATCCAAGTTCGGTATAAAGAGTTATTTCCCCTGGTTTATAGGTTGATTTAATGTACGCTCATCAAATTGACCAACAGATAAGCTCATGATTTTTTCATTTAATTAATTATTTGATTTCTATCTAATGCATTAAAATTATATTTATTGATGCAAGATCACAATCACAAAAATTAATGAATTAATATAGAAATATAGAATTTAAATAAAATTTATTATGCCTAAATGTTTAATATAAACGAGGCTTAATAAATTAATTAAACATCCACATATATATTAAAAATACATGTAAAGGATAAAATAAAATAAAAATGTATGCATAATAAAATAAAATCCCTCAATATAATATTAATTTAGACTAAAAATTTGTTACTTTCAAAAGAAAAAAACCCAACAGAACTATGTGTTTGACCAACCCTTATTGGGATAATTAATTTTATAAGGGGAGTTATAATGAAGCATTAGATTTTACATAAACCATTTAAATCAATAGGAGTATCTCTTTCTAGACATGGTTTAATTTGGAGTAATGTGATGAGAAAATACAAGTTTGGATTTTTGGATTGGGTAGTCCACTCAACAGATCAACGAACTGTAATCCCACTGTAAGGAAAACATTTATTTCCTAAATTCTTAAAAAATAGCCGGACCAACCCCTGTTGGGGTTATAAAAAGGTAAATATGAATCCATTCTACTATAATTTCCTAACAAATAGACATTCCTTGTTCAATGGTGATGGATTTTGGGATATGATAAAATATTGGGAGATATAAAAAAACAAATTAATTTATTATTTCTTACAAATATTAATCAATAAATGTAATGACAATATTATCTTTTAATATTAGAATAAAATTAAAATTTTGTCATCCAAACTATCCTTACTGTAAATATTTGATAAAGAAAATCTCCTCACTAGAAGAAACATCAATGACTGGTTTAGATTCTTTCAGGTTTCTCTACATCGTGAATGGAAATCTGACATGCTATATTCCTCAATGCCGGGTCTCCATCTTCATGAGGTTAGTGATGAAGAGTTCTTAGTCTACAAAAAGGATATGAATGACACAATCAATGATCAATGTTTGATTCCTTCATCTAGGAATTATTTACTCATGAAGTCTCACGAAAACATGGATGTATATATCATTCATGAGAACCTCCATATTCCTTACCAAGAGAAATCTAGATAGGAATGATTTGATATTTCCCAGGTGCTCTTTCAGAGTAATCTTGTAGAGGGTTCCCTAGTTTGGCCTCATGTATTCAAGATAATTGGATTCATTGAGCACCTATAGGTTCTAGGGTTTAAAATCCCAGATGAACTAGGAACTAATCTCATTCTGGTATCCCCCACTAAAGTGATTCTCTAGTTTTGTAGTGAAATTTAATATGAACATCATTGAGAAGTCTCTAGAAGATCTTTTTTTCCCCATTTTCCATGTAGATAAAGATAGGAATTGTGAAAAGCCTTTTTTCCTTATAGTGAAAAAACAAAATAGGAAAGCAAAGATCATTAAACTGAAAGATTATCAATACCCTTCCAAGAATAAGAATATCTAAATGGAAGAAAGGGGAATGATATGTAGTTTTTTTCGCATTTGAAAATAAGTTCCACTTGGAGAAAAATTGCACCCATCTAAATAAGCAAGGGGAATCTTCAGGTGCCTTTTTATCGGGTGAAATTTATCTATTTCTACAAATTCGGTGTTATATACAGCTTGTAGTTCACACATATATATTCATATAAAAGAACCATATAGACTCATAAAAATTTAATATGGGGAGGTAGACCTATGATATTCCAACAGAGCTAAACCTTATATTGTATATATCAGGGACTAGGACCTAATATTACTAATTGAAATGGTCTTAGTTTTATGGTTTGTTATAATGTGCCTTCATTTAATAAAAATTTTATATCTATATCCATACTTGATATAGATGGATTCATTTTCAAATTTTGAAATAAATGACTCTTCTTTTATAAAGATATCATTTTTAAGGTAAGGAATATTTACATCATAGTATTTACATGCTGGATTACCTGAACCCAGTAATGGTAATCGCAAACCAAGTTACGTCACATAACTCATACCACACCCAAAAATGGAATCACCATTTACGTCATGTGAATGAAAAATACTTTAAAAATTTTACCTTAGGATGGATATTTATATTCTTTCATACAAAAACCACTTGGTATATGTCATGCATGTTTACAAGGCAGAATATCAAATGCCCCAATTCATGGGAAAGGTGAAAGGGAAGTAAATCTTCATGAATTAGTGCATACTGATGTGTGTGGACCATTTCCTATTGCATAATAGGGTGGGTACTCAAACTTTATAACATTTATTGATGATTATAGTGGATATGGATTTATTAACTTAATGAGGTATAAGTTGGATTCTTTGGATAAATTCAAGGAATTAAAGAATGAAGATGAGACCCATCTTGGTTGGAATATTAATAAACTCCTCTGAAACCTTGGTGGATAATATATTAATCAACAATTCATTTATTACTTATGGGACTTTTGGATCCTATCCCAACTCACTCCTCCTTACACGCCTTAGTGAAATAGTGAAAGAGAAAGGAGGAATTACCCCTTATTTGACATAGTGAGATCAATGATGAATCATGTTAGTCTTCCATTATATTGTTTGGGATATCTGTTAAAAACGAGGACACACATACTAAACCAAGTACCAACTAAACCGACTAAAGGTATTCCATAAGAATTATGGAGTTGATAAAAAACCCACATTATCATATTTCCATGTGTGGGGAAGTGAATCATTTTGTTAAGGCCTCTTCAGGTAAAACAATTTCACCCCGAGACATAAATTCTACCTCTATACGATACCAAAAAAAAGATAGGGTATATTATAATTTAAATTCCTCAAAAAAATTGTAGTGGAAATACAGACCTTATTCCTTGAGAGGGAGCACATCTCTGAAATTCATAGTGGTAGTGAGATAAAAATTAATGAATTCGATGGTCAAGGAATATAATAAATGGTAAAGGATTAAATTCCCAAAAAAACTTATAGAAAAAATAAAATTTCCAAGGGACAAAAGTACAATGTATGAGTATAAGAGATGTTAAATAACCAGAACGATATGGTTTTCTACTTACCAAGTATTTTGCCTCATTATTATATGATAATAATGATCCTCAAACATTTAAATAATAATTAAGTGGAATATGTGTTTCTAAGTTGAATGAACCAATGAATTTTGAAATGGATTCCATGTACCAAAACCAAGTCTACATTGTGGTAGATCCTCCATTGGATGTAAAACCAATTGGTTGTGAATGGTTATTCATGAAGAAACATGGAATGGAAGGACAAGTCAATACCTATAACATACGTCTGGTTTAAAAGGGGTTTAAACAGTGTCAGGGCATAGACTATGAAAAAATATTTTCACTAGCTACAGTTTTGATAACTATTAGAATTCAACTTTCCATTGCAGTTTAACATGACAATGATATTTGATAAATAGATATCAAAATATCCTTCCCTAACTAGAATCATTGGTAAGATGACTACATGAAATAGCCTGAAGGGTTTGTAACTCCAATGGGTTCCAATATGATATTCTAGTTTCAGAAAAACCATTTATGCATTAATGATAGAATCTAGGTCATGGAAAATTCGTTTTGATGAAGCCATAACAAAATTTGGTTTTGTAAAGGATGAATGTGATCCTTGTGTATACAAAAAAATTATTGGGACTAATATCATTTTATTAATAGTATATTTCGAGGAAATATTAATTATTTTAAATGAAATACCAATCATACTGTATATTAAGGCATGGTTGAATAAGTGATTTTCCATGAAAGGCTTGGCTGAGGTAGTATATATTCATGGGATAAAGAGCCATCATGATTGATCTAATAGGTTTATCATCCTAAGTAAAAGTACATACATTGAAAAGAAACTGAAGGGATTCAATATAGAACAATCCAGTATGGGATTATTTTCATCATCACATGGTATTCGTCTTTCTATGAAAATGTGTCCTTAGAACCATGAAGAAAATATAGAATGGAAAGGATTCCATTTACAGCAGCAATTAAGTCAGTTATGTATGTTATGTTATATAGTAATTTTGATTCCCCCTATGCATTATGTGCATTAGGAAGATGTGATGCTGATCTAGGTGACATATATTGGATGAAATTAAAGACTATCCTTAAGTATCTAAGTTGTACTATGGATATTTTCTATGTTTATGGAGGAGATTAGAAACTAGTCATCATATGATATTCATATGCTAGTTTCTAAACACATCAAGATGAAATGAATTCAAAAATGAAATACATATTCTCTTTTGATAGTTGTGATGTGAGATGGAAGAGCATAAAGTAGGCTGTGTTCATAGATTATACAGCAGATTCTGAGTATGTTGTGTATTTTGAGGTAGTGAGAGAAGTAGTTTGGATTCACAATTTCGTCCAATATCATGATTTTGTACCTAGCAGTAATGATCTCATCACAATATTTTTTTATAATATTATAGTCGTGACTCTTACAAAACAGACAAGGTTGCATTAGCTGATGAAGAACATATATAAGAAGTATCATCTTTTGAGGGATTTCTCACACATATTTGAGGTTTTAGTGAGTAGTATTTCCATGGAATACAACGTGGAGGACCCCTTGACTAATGCCATAATTCAGCAGAAACATGATTATCATGTGAGGTCTAGTGAACTGAAATTCATACATAGTTGTCTCTAGTACATACAAGAGTTTGTCAGAGTTGGTGTCCTATAACCAACTACTTGTAATTTCATTATATGAATATTTAATGTATTGAATATTAAATTAACCATACATATTGTTCATTGTTATGCATTAATTTAATGTAATAATGTCCTAGAGTATCTCTCAACATTGAAAATGTCATATTAGTTCCCCACAATGATGAGAAAATGTATGTTCTAAAAAAATATTATTCATTTAGTTATGTTGTTCGGTAACATACTAAGATGGGACACATGGTATATTTAACATCAAGTGCGGGTAATCATAAGCAGCTGAGACTTAATTTCATGAAATATGAAATTGGTAATCTCCAATATATGATATTATAAAAACATACCCTCTATTAGGAATTTTTCATGTTTTTGTGTCATCAGATATTCCTGTCTACAAGCATTTTTAATGGTCCTTAGACATTAAGTTTATCATTAATGAATTTCATGAATCACACACTTAGATTTTTTGATGAAATTCATCACACTATATTTCAGCGGAAAATAGGGTGTGTTGGGTGTGTCATGAATGGCATGTTATTGATGGATAATTAAAGGAAGGATTTGTCCTGTATATTATTATTGATGTTGATATATATTAACATTGATTGAAATAGCATTTTTACCCAAAATTACATGGCCATTATTTTACAATGAGTTTATTTTGTATACTCAAAGTATGATGTATCAAGGTGATAGGTTGATGACTCTGTCATGAAACCTTCTTTATGATATTCTTGGAAAAATTAATTATATTAAAGAGTGAGTGTTCATATTTGGTTATTGTCATTGAAAATTTAAGTTCATTCTCTTGTATTATTTGACACATTTCTAGATAGTAATCTTGGACTTTATTCAAACCTACCTATTTCCAATGACAACTAATCCTAGAGGGTCACACACTAAATGTTTTTGTTGTTCTTGATTAAATTCTATTTGAATATAATTATTGTAAAAATATTTTTCTCAATACTGAGGAATAATTTTATTGATGTTATATATAATCAAATAAATATTTATTTACTACATTGTGAATAAAATATTTATTTAAGAGAATAAATTAGTTATTAGGATGTTTAATAAATTCATGAATACTTTAAATAGACCAAGACCGTGTCCAGTTATAAAATAATTATTTATGAGCAGGTAAACATTATTTATCCATTTTTGGGAAAATTATCACACCAAAAATTATTATAATTATTATTCGTATTATTATTTTGTGTTTTTGGAATTCATTAATATTTTAATTATATATAACGGATTTTCTACAAGAATTTTTTAACTAATGTCCCATATCTGTAAATAGATGGTTATGTCTATTGTGTGAATAATTTGAAACCAATTACATGTTTGGAAATATATAATTGTTAGGCACAAATCATTCTATATCTAATCCTCATCCTCTCTCCCACTAAAAAATTAAAAATCTAAGAGTTAATTTCATCAAGACTGATGAATGAGTGGTCAAGAATATACAATGAAAGAAATTTCATTTGGGATTATAGCACACAAAGTACGGGTGGCATTTCTCGGAGATTATTGGATAATGTGTGGATCATCAATAGAGGGATGCTACCGTTGGATCTTCACAAGCTCATCAAAGTAAATTTGTAAGGTCCTTTTTGGATGTTTAATAATCATCAATAATGAATGTTCCTAAACCCATTTATTTAATTTTTTCTGATATTAAAAAATTGAGATATAAATTTGAAGTGAAAGATCCTCGCTCTTGGTTATGGGCAATGATAATGAAAAAAATTAATATATCACCCTCCAATGCCACACATTCACTATGTACGGAACCAATATAGGTATCATGGCGTCTCGTTTAGCAAGTAATGAACTGATATTCATGTATTGTTTTCCATTTACCATACATTGGAATACATGAATATTATAAACTATATTTTTAGAATATGGTGAGACCCTACTGGGATTTATTTTTTAAAAACATTTATATGAACTTTGGTGCTTGTGAAAACTTTAATTATACTTTTAAGTTGGGAATAGGTTATATTATGGATCATGATAGAGAAACTCTCTGGGTATTAGAGATAAGGATGCTGTGAGGATCGAGGATCGAAGAAGATCCAATTGTGATTTTTTTTTCTTTTTTTTCTTTTATTTTTCTGTGAATAGACTAGTGATAGGTCATGGATAAATGAATCTTCGAATCCTACTTAGTTCATTTGTTATATAAGTGTTGTTTTATTAAATATTCATACTCTTGTGTCTTCCCTAGAAATTTCTTGGTTATTTCCACAAATTATTTAACTCTAATTTGAAGGAATGGTCTCCCAAATATTTTGTTTAGGCCCATTGTCATAAGTGGAAGCCTCTAGAATATGTGGAGGTAAAATTGAGGCCACATAATCCTTTATATTAGACTATTGATCTAAATCAATGTGTAACATTAATCCCTAATGGATTTTCATCGTGGGGTATTATTTTTTGTCATGACATATAAGTGTTAAAATAATTAATTGTTCATATAGAGATATTGAATTCAATCATGATACTGAAAATGAGTTTTATGTACCAGATTACCCATTAATTTTACCACATAGAGTCTCAAATATTATTTTTTTGGTATAATAAGGGTGTATATTTCAAATTGAATATCCGTTAGATGAAGGTTTAATAGATAGAAAGAGTTAATATAAATGGATAATACACTAAGAGTAGGGATAATTATGGTATGTTGAACTTAAAACTCTTACACCTAATAATATTGTTCCATGATTTTTCAAATCACTCATATCTTTCTAAATAACAATTATTGTGATAAATTAAAATCATAAGAAATTTTAATTTCTTAACTTGCATTGGAATATTCCCAAGGAGAATAAATTGTTATTATGCTAATGTAGCAAAATAAAGTATGGTTTTCATTTATACAATAATTCGAGAAAAACCATTGTCCTCTTAGTTTATATGCTCTAAAAATATATAAAATTCACTACTCCTTTCATGAAAGACTCAATTCCCCACAAGAGTACAAGTTTGACATCACAAATCAAAATGAAAAGTGAGGTATCAGCATCAAGATTGAAATTGAACCAATATGTATCATATTGATGAACACCACTATCTTATTCTTTATTTATGATTTAATAATCTAATGTTATCTAAATAAATTTCAATTCATCTATTAATAAATCATTATAATTTAGTTAAAACCGCAATGTTTCATCTCTCTTCTTATCTTTTTCTTTACTAATGGGTTTTCATCAATTTCTAGGGTCTCCCCAAGTTTATAAAAGCCTTGATGTTGATGATTCTTATCCTTACCCCTTATTAGATAGTCCAATACAACAAAAATTTTCAAACAAAAACATTATACCTTATCCTAAAACCACGAAGTTTGAAATATTTTGAATAATTTAAAATATATTAACAAATACACTATTATAGTGTTTTGAACACAATTACAACATAATTAATATGAATTCCATATATCTTTTAAAATAATTCCCAAATACATATCTTTACACTTACAATTACAACATCACTTCTTCCTTAAAATATTTCTACTATATACATTATGGTGTAATTATAATTATCAAGGAAATGTCTTCACTTAGTGAGATTCATCTACAGTATAATATGCAAGTCATAATGATTATCCCTATAAACCAATATTAAACAAAAAATACTTCTTGAAACCATAGCGGTAAATTGAAACATGAATCTCTATCCATAATATATGGAAGTAATACATTTTGTTAAGCACACAAAAAAAAAGAAATGGCCATCAATAATGGGATATATGTTCCTAATATCCTTTATATAATTATTTGTCTAATCCAAGAGACTTAATACTATAAAATACAAAATTTTCACTTCCTTTAACAGAGGATAGAGCACTCTTTGTATCTTATTTGGGTGGATAAAGGAGACCCTTGAACTACCTTTCTTATTCAAAAAACATTATTTTTATTTTATCATCCCCATGTGGGAGAAGAATATACAATAATAGGACGAACACCATAGGAAGTTTTCATATCAATTTCAACTAATTTATATTCCATTCATCCTTATTGATTGATAGAGGAAAATTATTTTGGGTTGTATAGGGTTACCTCAACATCTAAGGGAGGAAATGTATCATTCACTATAATCCGATTAGGACCTCATAAAGCAGGTTTTTTACTCATTTCTATATTGTAAAAATAAATGGATCATACTACAATAGACCATTAATTTACTCATCCATTAAGGAATATGAATTTATCTTTCCACTATCCATTATATACTCCTTTCTTGTATGCAATTTCTCACAGTGAACATCACCGAAGGCCACTTTAGTCATTTCATAATTTTCTTAAGACTGATCAAAATATGTCCAAGGAATTGTATCCCCAGTTCAAACCTTGTGAGAACAAAATTCATTTAAGACACCCAAGAGAAAATTATAATAACCAATCCCTTCCTTGTAAATAGATTCCCTTCACTTGGGACACCTAAAAAGGATTAATAACCGATAAAACATTCATATCATTTACAACAAACTATTTCGAAACTCTAGCATCATTATTTGAAATAGTAGATCTCCCACAACCCTTAATATTATCCTCTATTGTATGTTTATAGATCTTTTTATGGCCCCATATATTCTAATATCTAGTGTCACAAACTATCATGACAACAAATTTTGATCCCACACGTTTTATATATGTAAGAACATCATCATTATCAATGGTATGTACCTGACGAATAAAACCATTTATTGTGAAACCTTACTCAACTACATTACATCCAGTGTGTGAAGGGAAAAGAATATTTAAAAAAAATAGATTTCCAATCTATAATGGTATGTCCTATCCCTATATATAAGAACATAACATTATATTTTGAGTGAATTTACATCCTATATAATTCAACTCCATTTACATATTTTGGATCCTTAGAGAAATAAAAGTTGGAATTATACTAATGATAGGAAACAAGGAGGCTTGACGTTTCCCAATTTCCATAGAAGATCCTATGAAAACCAATTGAGATGGACAATATTTAATTAAATACTGATGAGTAGAAAATAATATCACCACCAAGAACACTAATAAATTCGAATAGGTATTCACAAGTGTAGAATAACATGTCCTTATATAAGAATAATCCCTAGCATAATCCCAAGTTCTAATCTTGAGTAATAAATTAATAATATTACTCTAAAACACGTAATACTATAAATTAGAAAAAATAATCTTATATAAAATATTTTCAAACAAACGATTTCAATTTTCAACCCCAACAATGATCTATTCATTGGCATCTGAACATAGGTCCAACTCGATACATGTTGTCTCCTGAACCATTTTCTTCGTAGACATTGTTAGAAGTTGTATCTAAAAATGTAACACAATATTATTTCTAAAACACATAATTGAGATGTTTTGAAAATGAAGTAGAATAATAGGATGTGTATCCTAGGTCTCCACCTAAAAATATTCTTTCTACTCATCAATCACTAGTGACCAATGTAATAAACGAAACTGAAGTGCTAAATGGAATGAAAGAGTTGAGATAAAGATGTTGATAAATAATCCTCATCTATTCATCTGAAATCATTTAGATAAGGATTGAGAATCCCCAAAACCACCCTATTCTTTTTTCCCCATTATATATTATTACTCGACTTAAAATCATTAGTATAAGGATATATATCACAAAAATATTCAACAAGGTAAAATTGAGAGAAGAATCTATGTCATCCAAATTTCGTGAACAAATCTCCACCACTGAGAAGCTATTAAACAACTGTAGAACCCAAAATGAAGAATAAATATTGTTAAGGATAAGGAAGATTTGGAATATTTGAATGCAGAAAAAATGCCTCAAATCATCACATTTAAAAATATTTAATATATTCCAACCCCTCCCCATAAGTAGTGGACAAGCTACCATCACCTCTATCATAGTATTATGTTTTCTGTTTCATCCATAAAATAATATACAAGAAAGATTAGTGGTTATATATTCAATATTGGTAGTGTAAAATGATAAAAAATGTGCTTTATTGACAAACTGATGAAATATATAAATTTATAAGATCTAATTTACTTCCCAAATTTAACTTCATACAATCTACTAAAATGTCCTATTAGGTACCCATATATTTTAATAACCCCTATTTTTCCCTTTCATTTAATACCCCAAATTATATGCTAACATAAATATATTGTATTATATATTTCACATTTAGAAGGTGTCTTTACATGTTCTTTCATAGATACATCATCTCTTTCCATGTAGCAATCTTAATGACTGATCATGTTGTTAGGTAAAAAAGTCTTCTAAAATCTAACACTGGTTTATATGATTGTTTCATTTTTATGTGTCGAGTGGGATATTTCCAAACTACTACTTGATTTCATATAATTATTTATTGTGTGGGAACTTTTTTTATTAAATATAATAATTACCAAAAGGGAATTCATTACTATAAAATCAAATTCTATCATTGTCATTAAGTAATGGAATGTTATAGGAATCATTCTAGTATAAAATCTGGTCATGTTCAACAAATAAAAATTATCTCTAATTAACGAATTAATGATACGAAAAATTATTACATTTATTCTATTATCATTTATTATTGTAATATAGATATATTTATTTTGGATTATCTATTGGTTTGTCAAATTTATTTATAAAACTATATTGAAGGGAAAATGTAGGGGGATTCCCATAGCTCTCCATTATTAAAAAGAGATGTAGTCTTTAGTAAATTGGTACATCATAAAATATTTTTTTTAGAGTAGATCTACTTTTGGGTATAATGAGGTGTATTTTACATGTATTAATTGTGTGTATCAAATTTTTGAGAATCATGTCTTAGAATAAGGTTATCAATAATAGGTATATGAATATATTTTTAAGGTATCATTCCAAAAACAGTCTAGATCCACTTCTAATTGATATCCTTTAAGTCCTTCATAATGATTTAAATGTTATAAATGATTATGCTACTATTGCAAACCATAAGAATGGGATGATTTTAGAATACTGTTATCCAATTTCTTAATGTCATGATCCTTGTGGATGGGATTCTAGATATGATTATAGGGATAAAACCCTACCAATAGAATAAGATGGTTCTCATGAAATTTCTATTACATCGTCTTTAGAGGAATTAATGAATGGTTCATAGAATAAGACAGGGAAATTGAGGAATATGAAATGTAATGTTTTTAAAAGAACCATTAAACATAATGAAAAGTATAATTATTTATCAAGGCAACACATCAGAAAAGGGGAAGAGGTATATGTGATAGTAGATTAGTTTTCTAAAGGAATAAATATTTTTATTAATTCACACCTTTTGGTGATTTCAAAAATATTTATAGTTTATACGATGATAAATTTAAAATGTATATCTATTATGGTGGATCTTTTACTATTGAGATGACCAACAATTCAAGGTTTAGAATATAGTATTCAACACGCATGAAAAAGAGGTTATGTATGAAATTTTCATACTAGCTCCTCCATGAAAATTGAAAATTAATTTTTTTTAAATCATTTAAATTTTATTGAAAATGAATGGGATCTATAGAAAAATTAAACTTGCTATGAAAGTAAAATTTTAAAAATAAAAAAAAATTATAAAATGAAGATTTCGTATCGACACAAGAACACATAAATACATAATGATTGGCCACATGAAGAGGGAGGTCATTGACTACAACATCATGATAGGTACTAAAAAATTAATTCTAAAAGATTATTTTCTTATTTATACAATTATTTGTAGTTTTTAATAGTATTATAATTATTTTCCTATAATCTATAAGGTTGAACATTTTTCTATAACCAACATTTGGAAATTTCATTTGACTAATAACTGGTGTTATTAATGTTTTTATATTATGAATTCAAATTTATATCGGCACTCATTTATCATATCTAGATTTACATATGAAATTATCATTCATTACATCTATAATTTGTAAATTAACAAAAAAACAATCACCAATTTCTAGTAGAAATATTTTATTTTGTGTCGGTATTTTCACATAGGTTTCTTAGAAACTAATGTTAAAAGTGAGTCTGTGAACTTTTAATCTTTTTTTATAAAACTAATGTTCAAAGTAAACCAAAATTTGGAATTGGTTTAAAACAATTTACATTAATAATATTTTAAAAATTCACATTAATGTAATATCTATATTTTATGTTTGAATCCTTAATTTTCATGAACTTCGATGGTACCAATAGTAATTGGCCACACTTGATGGGGATCAATACACTATTTTTGTCATATTTTATCCTCAATCTTCCATCCTTCATCCATCTTAAATGATACTCCATATTACTATGTTTAGGGGAATCCTATTTCGGTCAATGAGAAACAACAATCGATGGTTTTTTTTTGTTTTTTTACTTCATTCATGTTGTCATTATTCTTCCATGATTTAACATTCACCAAAATTCCATTTTCATTGAGTGAGTTCATTAGGATTTTTGGATCTATTTTTCATTATTGACCATAAAATTTTTTAAAGAAATTTTTAATATTAAATGATAAACTATATATCTATTAGTAATAAATTTAGTTTATCGATTCATTTTTTATATATTTTATAATCAATTTTAATTTTTTCATTAATATTTTTTTAATTATTAGATAATTTATTATAAATGTTTTCACATTATTGTGATTTTTTTATGAAAATATGTATTTATAATGGTTTTTGTTTATAAATTTTAATTTATATAATTTATTTATTATTTAGATTTGTTTCCCTTCAATTGTATTTCATGTATAAATTTTTTTGTTGTTATAAAAACATTTGCTTAATTTTTTATGTTGTAAACAAAATATCATTTATTAATTTTTTTTAGAAGTAAATTATTTGTTAAAAATTAATGACATTAAATTATCTATTTTTATATATCCTTAATCAATTGTAATTAAATTTTTTAATGATGTATTTTGATAACTTTATATAAATTTTTTTTCTGATCAAATAGTTATCAATCAGTGAATTTTTTTATTATATGTTTTTATGTTAAAAATTTATCTTTTTATAAATATTTCTAAAATATTATACATTTTAAATTATTTAAAATTTATATTTTCATATTAAGTAATTAATGGATCATAATTGGATAAATTTACGAATAACCATGTAAAAATATGAAAAATGAGCTAGTGAATTAATGAATTTTCATAAAAGTGATATTCTAGAAAAATATTTTATTTTTTACCATG
Organism: Viscum album; assembly: GCA_963277665.1. NCBI lineage: Eukaryota > Viridiplantae > Streptophyta > Magnoliopsida > Santalales > Viscaceae > Viscum > Viscum album. The sequence goes on along the minus strand of OY728140.1, from coordinate 2,098,535,623 downwards.
CCTGAAGTGTTTGAATTTAAGAATTTTAAATTCTTAGAAATAAAGGATTATCGCATTTCCTACACTTTAAAACATATTTATACATGTTTGATCTAGCATTGTGAAGTAATAATAAATTAAAAAAATAATATTGTTGAAAATATTCATCTTGATAAAGTGGATAATATTGAAGAATTAATTCATGATTTAGTTATTTAAAACATTAAAGAAATATAATTTATTGAAAAATATCAACGAGATTCTAAAAACAACAATTCTCATGTTTCACTAAATTTACATTGCTTTTTATGGTTCTAATATTATATAACTTGAAATGAAGAAAAATTAGTCATGGTAAAAGTTAAATTAGATTCCTATAACTTCTAAAAGGGGTATTTTCATAATTCCATGAGATACCGTAATCCAATTACAACATAAAGAAAATATTATTTCTAAAGGGATTGGTGTATATAATGGTACATGCCTTGTAAGGGCCTAAACATAAAAATAACATAATATAGAGTACTTGGACTATAATTCAATTACATTTCTGAAATATCATTTAGGTTAGGAGTTATGGAGAATTAGATCACAACCCTTAAATAAAAATAAAAATATTTTACAAATGGAAAATTTTTTCTTGTATCCATTTCTTCCACAAAATAAAATCATTAATATAAATAACATTTATTTAAAAATATTTAAAAATTTCATATTAACTCATTAAATTCCCTTTACTCGTCGTTCAATATAGTGAAATACATTTTAATCATATGGTATGAGCAAATAATATCACTAAAGGAAAAAAAATGAATAGAACCCTTAGTCCAATGAAAAAAATAAAATACTGTAAAATTTGAACATTTATCTCAATATTCGTTACGTGAATAAAGAAAATTTCAACAATAAAAACACTCATTTTTTTTCAAATAACACAATTAATAATCATATAAATAAAATAAAAATCTTTTATGGAAACACAGGGAACTACATTCATCACCATGTAAAAAATAAATAGAGCCCAGTTAAATCCATATGGGAAACCTCCCTAGTAAATCCATACTTCTAGACTATTATGATAGGGAATATTACGCAATTAATTTGGGCACTATCCATGACCATCTATCATAAAATCTATAACAGGATCACTCAGTGCTATCTGGAAACACAAAACGTATAAGTCTTATCATTCTCACCCGTAATCTAGAATGGAGAAAAAAACCTTTTTATATGTTATATCTGGATTAATAGATTCTCATATAATGATCATGTAATATATAAAACAATTTATTCTTTCACATTTTTACCATCAAACTAATGAAAAAATCTTTTAAATCCAAATGAAAAACATATTTTGATATCAACAGATAATTTTTTTAAAACTTATTTTCTATACCAAAATACATAAAAAGGGAATGAGGTTTCTTCATTGATGAAACTATCATTGAAACTATGCTTGATGACATTATACTTTTAACTTTAAGTAGAATCAATAGATTTAATTCCATTTGGAAAATGATTTTCAATGGTTAAATGGAACATTTCTTGATAAAAATATCATTTCAATTTTGAAATAAATTATTTTAAAAAAACTGTGCAATTATAATGGAATATTTTTTTTAAATAACCTCTTAACAATTAAAAGTAATCTACAAATCAATGATTAATCATGATAGTAGGAAAAGTTTCTACTGTCATGTAAGTTAAAAACATTCCTCTTACACATTCAATAAAAGTCAAAAATTACATCATTAAAAAAATAACAAAAATATTCTGTTCAAACCATTTTTTAAAAATTAATTATTTATATAATTTAATTTAAAAAATATAGGAAAATATTTCAAACCATCATTAATTTTTTTAGAAAATATGTATATAGAAGAAAAATTGGGGTTTAAGGGAAATTTTAAAAGATTTTTTTCAAAAGAATGTATCGTACCTTTAGTCTGAATCATCACATACATTATTCATATTCCCGAATAATAAAATTATATTGATTTAAAGTTAATTAATAAAATTTTAAATGTTTATTCCTTTTTTTATTTAATTCTTTATTGTATAAAATTACTCAATTAATTATTTTTACTTCACATATTTTCACAATATTCAGTTCATATGCCCAAAATGACTTTGATAAGTTGACTATTGTAAAAGAGGAAATTATTCCATAATCATCGAAATAATAATCATGTCATAATTATAATTTTTATACATGAATTATACTTCTAAATCCAATAATTAATTATGGTTAGAAAAAATGGACTACATTATAATCACGGATATAATAGATCATACGTATATATGACTAACATTTCCATTTTTCAAAAATCAATGTAGAAAGAATATAATGATTAATTTAACTTTATATATTTATTTTTATATAATAAATATCATTTTAATTTTTTGAATATACATATATATATATCATCTATGTGATGTGGTGATGAAAAATGAATCACATCACATCATGGATGTGGTACTCTACACGTACGTATGAATGACATTATCATTTTCCGGTGTTTGGGAGGGTATGAAAATATGTGTTATATTATATATAAAGAATGATAACTATGTACTGAATATAATATATATAGTTATATATAACATAAATAAATCCTTTAAACCATTTTTTAGAGATGTTTACAAAAAATTAATTACATTGGTTCGTGAGGTGGTAGACCACCACACACACGAATGATGGTTTCATTTCCCATTTGATATAATATTAGAAGGATATTGGTTTTCCATTAACATAATATCACCTAAGTATATATAATATATTTTTTTAAAATATAGTAATGGTTAAGATATATTTAAAATGGTGTAAGAAGAAATAAAACTAAAACATGCGGCTAAATACTATACCACTTCATAGAAGACTCGCCTTGGATTGATAACATAATCCCTATAAGGTATCTACTCTTATCATATCCCATACCCCATTATCCAAATGTATATACCTTAAATTACTAAATTTTCATTGATATAATGGGTAAAACCATGAAGTAAAAATCAATTTAATAGTTTTGTATAACTACATAGATACATGATACCAATATTATATTGGGGAATGAAAATAAAACATAATATAAATACATAAAATTCCTTATTGAAACATATTTCAAGATCACTTATTCATATCTTGGTGAAAGTAAAAGAAATAATGGTAGGAACAAATACTCACAATTGGTTAACTATAGTAGACTTTATCATGAAGTAATAATGAATTATCACTATGTAAAAGAAAATAAGTTGAATACACATTCCATTTAAATAACATGTCTGCATAAATTTATTTTAGCATGATCAAAATATCAAAGAAAATAATTTCTTAACCATCCAATTAAATAAATAATCTATGAATTAAATAAATCCATACATAATATCATTATGAAAATCCCATGTATAATAATTGAAACTGAATTTTTAATGAATATAAAGATTAGTTATTGGAATTCATGTTTCCTACTCTCACGAAACCTTCATCATCAAGATCTATCCTCAATACATTTTAAGACATAATGGGAAAATCCCCCATCTAATTTGGCCAAATGATTCATCTCATAAGAATACAAATTTATCAAGGGGTTTATATTTACCATTCCCCAGCCCATGTATTTCATGTACAAATAATTACTCATATATCAAATAATAAGTTTAATTCAAAATCAATGTGCATTATCAAATCCATATTGAGTAAAGGATATTGATTTATTGATATTTCCCCAGTTAAACATATAACATTTAAATTAAAAAACATATGTAAAAATGGTATATAGTATCAGAAATAATCAGATACATTACAAGAGAATATATATATTTAATATAAATTTAATTTCTAATTAAAATAGATGGCCTAAAATTGATTATTTCAAGAGAAAGTTAAGATTCCTAAAATAAAGTGAGATTACCTAATAACCCTTATAATTTTTTTATTTTCAAGACAAATACCTTTCAATGAAATAATTCAAATTTAAAATTAATATACCCTTAAAAATGAATTATTCATGATATTATATGTCAATGGGTATGAATAAACACTATGTAAATGTTAATTGGTGTGTAATAAAAAATAAATCTCAACGGAATGTAAATTGATATTAAATCTCTTACCTCGCACTTTCTTTTATTTTTAAAAACCATAATCTCATTTTCAGTGATTTTAGATATGTTATTAACTTATTCCAAAAACCATATTATAATTTATGATATCATATGAATCTCTTTTATAACATCTCATCACCCATTCATTAATAATGTGTCATTATTTTCATTGTTTCAAGTGTTAATTGTCCTATTTTCATATGCATGTTTTTTCATTAAAGTGTTGGTTTTAGCACACATTATAAAGTTGCATAATCTCAAAAATAATATTCATTACATTATTATCATATTTATTAATAAATTACACTTTTATAACCAATCATGACTGTTTTTTTATATCAAATGAATTATGTTACGATCATGGAGACGTTTGGTTGTACGTACGCATGAGTAACGCTTCCATTTTTAACATATTTTTATGGAAAGATGATAAGTAATGTTTAATATTTCCCTAATTATAATAATATCATATATAAAATAAAATATACTTATATATATCTTCCATGTGGCATGGTGATGGAAAGAGAGTCACGTTTCTCTGTAAAGGTGGTAGTTTTCAAGTATATATACGATATTATCATCATTATATGAGTGAAAAGGAAATAAGAAAAATGAAATATATTATCTTTATAGAATAATAAATTTGTCATTAATATAAAAGATATTTCATTTATATCACATATAGTTATTAATTATTAATTTTTTACCATCAATGTGAGGTGCTAGTGAAAGAAGAATCACATCCCTTCGGGAGGTGGAAGTCTGTCGTACACACGAGCGATGTTATAATATCTCCGATGGAATGTAAGCTAAAAAGATATATATAATATAGTGGATTTATGAGTATAAATATATTATAAATATCATATATATACTTCATATTCATCTTCATATCCAACCATTAGAGGTGGAGATGGAAAAAAACAAACAACATTAGTTCACGAGGTGGTAGTCTGCCGTACACAAAAAAGATGATTATATAACCCATTTTATAGAGAAGGAAAGGGATATAGGTCATAAAATTTTTATAAAAAAATAAAATTATAAGAAATATAATATTATTATTTATTCATAATGGTAATAAAAGGTAATGAGTTGGAGAAATAAGGAAAATAAAGTCGCTCGTTGATGAACATTACCTCTTCTTCGGGTATCCTCCTTAGGTTTACATTAAAGCCTTTAAATGATATATTTATGACCCAAATACGGATTATAGATTTATGTTATAGAATATTGGATGTGAAATTGGTATGTACTATTTGAGCCAAATGGGATTTTAGTTTTAAAGAAGAGGCTAGATGGAGTGGCCTTTTATAAGTAGGGATAGGGCACTATGGTATTTTTGAAAAGAATTGAGTGCTCCTACTTTTTTTCAATGTCACAATTGTTCAAAATGGGTTATTCTAGAAACCTATATAATTAATGTTTGAAATAGTCCCATTAAATAGTTTTTAGAAAATTTTAATAGGCCATATTTACCTATATTATTTTATTTTATCCCCCAGTAAACACATTTTTACCTAAACCATGGTAATTATTTTTTACTACATTCACTTGACATGTTGGTCAAAAAAATAAGTTTAAAATATGATAAATAATAAAATATGATGATTAAAAATATTGAATGAACTTTTCTACTTCCAGTTATTAAAATTTGTAAAATTTAAATTTAATATTTATCAGGCACACAGGATGAGAAAGCGGGTTTTTAGAGGGAAAATGTCCGAATGTTTATAATAATTTGATATAAAAATTTAATATGAAAATGATTACAATGACTAAAATTAGATTAAGGTATATAATATTAAAATATTTTCACATAAAATCAATTAAAAATATAATTTAACATTATAAATTATATAAAGAAAATAATAGTTTTCAATTAAAATTCTGTCTTTTTCACTATTCAATGAAAAATAAAACTTTTCATAAAAATATAAAGATTTAAAAATAATATTATTTTAGAATGATGATTTAAAAAATTAATTTTATTGTTTATATTAAATTTTATGAATTCTTTAAAATTTAATTCTAAATTAATTTTTCAAGGATTAAAAAATAGTGTTTTGTTTGAACCCATTGTTGCATGAATCATAAGCTATTATTTTAAAAGAAATATATTGTAAGGTCTTAGGGTTTTATAATAATTAATCAAAATGATATCTATAAGTATGGTTGGTATTACAGAAACATATTTTGTAAGTTATTTTCGTATCCAAATGGGGTTTTATGTGTGAATGATTGAGAATATTAGGTTTCCATTTATAACAGAGGGGAGCGGTTCTATTTGAATTTTTTTAAATATTAAATTAATATAAATTAATATTCATTTTAAAAAGGATAAAAAAAATTATTTTGTAGATATAATAATTACTTGTTCAAATACCATAATTCCATAAAAGTTAGTCAATTTTTTATCATTTTTGATCCATATCTTTTTTGGTTTTAACCGTTCATTAACCCTTTTTAAAGTCACTATAACAAAAGGGTTTTTTATATATTAAGATTCAATAATTTATATAAATATAAAAAAATATTATCAATATAACATGATTTATATTATCAACCATATCATATTCAATTGTAAAAATATAATATTTTAATCACTTTTTTGTCATTTGATAAACTATTATGTGTTATAATATATAAAAAATACCAATTTTTGGAACTCTTCATTACCTTGATACTAATATTGTACATAAAAAAGTAAAATTTTAAATATATATATATATATATCACTAAAATATAATTTTATCTATAAAATTATGGTATATCAATAATTATCTCAGATTATATTACTTTAAATCTTTTTATATCATCTTTTTTATTTTTCCATTAATTGAATAATTACTCTGTCGGTGTTATGTAAACATTTATGGTAATTTTATATTTTGTAAAAATTAAAAAAAAATTACATTTTGAAGATAAATCAATTCAATTTTAAAATAATAATTATAATCAAACTTATCCTCTAGTTATCCATATGTTAAAAATGTTGTAAATATTAAAAACAAAAGTGACATTTTTCACTTTTCCTTAATAAATACTATAAACGTCATAATCACATCCAAATCGTAAAATAATTTCATATATTCAACATTAGTATGATTATATATTAATTTTACTAATTCAAAAAACATTAGGAAACTGTTGGTTCATTTTATTCACTTTATTATTTGATTGATAACCCTTAAATACCCATGTTACCCTTTAACATGGTAACAAAAATTACTAAGACAGTTATTCATATTTAAAAAAATAAAATGAACCTGTTAAATGACATTTTAAAACAATATTACAAATATGCAATATATTTTTAAAAGTTTAATACATTTAAGTGGTATAGGATAATTTAAAATTAAATTGGAAAAATGTAATGAAAACCATTTTTTTAGAGAAATGATATTTTTAGGATAAAATATTTTTATACAAAATTCATATATTAAATATATTGTAAAAATATTATTATTATTAATCAAAATGAATAAAATTAATTTTTAAAATAATAAAAAATATAATTCTATTTTATCAATACTTTAAAAATATAGTACTTTATAAAAATTAGTATTTTTCAATATTTGTTGATAAAATACAATGTTCAGAAACTTTAAAAAATTGAATAATGGGATAATATTGAAATGATGATTTCAAAAATGATTTTTTTCATAATAATTTATAAAATATAAAGAAAGTGATTATAATACTTATTAATAAGAGAAAGAATCACCATTTTTGAAGAAAAAGTATTTTTGACAAATAAAATGACTACTAAAAATTGAGTGCTTATTTAAGAAGACATAATTATTACCTTAAAATGAGTATGATCATTATATATTTAATAATGTGGTTAATACTATTCATTCTCTCTAATTTAACAGATAGGTTATATTGGTCACAATTAAATAATAATATTTCATATCACTATTATGATTGACGTTCTATGACTTATACACTATCAAATATAGTCATTACTTTTAAAATATCTAGATATTAAATCCCCCACAAAAAAATTTGTCCTCACACTTTAAACTCTATATTGGTAACTATGGTTTGACCTCTCAATCTTTTTTTATTGGAAACTGACATTGTAAATAGGCTTAACAAATCGTCCACTCGTAAAGAGATAAAATAGAAGTATGAAACATATCAGGAATAACACATAACTAGGATTCCATGTATAAAAAAAACTGAAGTGAGACCATGGATATATAATTGAAAGCTAACACCCAAATACTTGTATATAGTTTTTGGTAATATGGTCATTAGAATGTTAATCATAACAAAAACATTAATCTATGATGGATTAAAAAGAAATTTATTTCTCATTAATAAAAGTACTTGAATAACATTATTTTTTCAATAGTATTTTTATTGAATTTATAAATTATTTTAATATATATATTAACCACATAAATAAATATTATTTCTTTACATTTAGACTGCATCCCTTAATCAATTCCCATCAGAATATAATCTTATTCTATAAATAATGAGTATTCAGAATGGATTTCTCATGTTTGTGTCACAGGAATCTACTTCAATGGATCCTAATATCCAAAAACAATTAACAATAAATTCCTCATATCATTAGTCATTCATAGAAAACAAAATGGTTAGCACAATTGAATATAACTCTGAAAAAGAATAAACCTTTATTTCAAGAAAAACTACTTTAATCTTAAAAATTCAGTAGTGACACACAAAGTTGAACTCAGATCATTAAAAACAATTATCCTTAAAATTCCTAAAAAATTATTCCTATATAATATTGAAACATAGAAATAGAAGGATATTATCAATTATTCTAAAAAGATAAATTTAATATTTATCTTCCAAAATAACATCAACCACTATTAGTTTATCAAACAAAAAATGTAATTTTTGAAATCACATAATCATTAAATTATGAAAGTCATTTCATATAATGAATTAAATCAACATTTTATAAAACCAAATCATATATTCTTCCAAAATATAATTCAACCTTTATTTTTCAAATAAAATATCATAGTGTTCAGTTAAACGTAATCCAATAAGATTCTCAAAATATTGAAATTCTTCTAAAATAACATTAATCACTTAATCACTAAAAACAATTTCTATCGAATGGTTATCTAAATTATAAAACATATCTTCCAAAAATAAATATAATATTTATTTTGAAAATCTATTATGTTGGAAAAACAATTTGATAATAACTAGGATCTCACATAAAGCTATGGTAGGAATCAACCCCTTATCAACCGTTGATTACGAGTTCAATCTCAAAGCCTTTATAGACGAGACAAGGTGTCGCCAGGCTTACTGGAAGTCATTTTTCAAAATTTATATTATTATATTCTCCATAAAATTTCAAAAATGTGATAAAAATCCTCAAAAAAATACCTTAATATATTTGACATTAAATAAATGTTTTAACCTCAAAGGTTATCTCATACTTTTCATTTTTCATTCCTAAAAATTTTGTAACCCATAATTACGTTAAGATCAATTATGATATAAAAAATAATGATTGATGAAACATTTATACTTATTTACTATAAAATTTAAGTCATTATTCATAAAATAATTTGTCTTCACATGATAAACTTATGGCTTATATGTACCTCAAACATTTTTCAAAACTCAATAAATGTCTCTAAACTGTTATCACCTTTATAGTACACAACATTTCAAAGGTATTGATTCAAACTAACAAATATTTCCATGTTTTTAAAAAACATTCAATATATTATCATTTAGGTGTTTCATGATTCTCATTATATATAGAATATATCAAATTATTAGTGATAAAAACATACTACACTCAATATCCTTATTTAAAATTTAACCACGATTGGTTTTCTTATTCCTTAATATTGTATTACTATAAATCATATATATGATATATATCCTTATTATTCATTAATATAAACCAAAAATATCATATATATATATATATATCATCATAAAATAATTCATCCCTTATATTTTGAAATTAGTGCCTTCATTTATACAATTGATATCTCCTTTATCATACATCATGAATTCTATATCTCTAGAAATGAAATATTTGTGTCCATTTTGGAATTTCTCTTGTCAATTAATTTAGAAAAAATTAAGAAATTGAAACCATATAAAATTTCATACATGATCCATAAAAAATTATAATAATAAAATTTATTTTATAGATCAACAAGTTTGTTCTAGGTGATTTCGATATTCAAAATGGTTTCATAATTATTTCAACATCATTTTTCCATTATATCGATGATTAAATATCTTATAGGGATAAGAAGATTATGTGAGATCCTTTCCATTTCATATTGATCATAGATTATTAATTTATATAAATTAACATTTTTAAAACATGGAAATAATGATTTCATGTTAAAATGAAAATATATATTTTATAAATGTTACACTTAGATGTTCCATAATTATTTCATATTGAAATAATTTATATTGATGATGATTTATATTATAAATTCAATCTCAAAAAGAAATCCTCAATCTCCTTAAATTAAATTAAATAATCTAAAAAATATGTGTCTAATACTTTGAACTTATATTCAACCTAATATTGTAAACACATGGTGGAATCATAACTCTCAAGACAACTTCAAATGAAAACATTTTATTCAGTAATATTTTATAAATAATAATCTGATATAAACTATAAGGACCTAACCATAAGCATCACATAATATGGTTTCTATATACTATATTTAACTTAATTTTCAATATAACTTTTATCTTTAGAGTTTTATAGATCTTGATATTAAACCATTGCATAAATAACTATATTTTAAAAAGTGGAATCTCTTTTTTAGTCTCAATTTTTCACAATGATAATGAATAAAAACAATTTCATTTCATGAAAAATATTCATGAAATTCAATTAGATTTCTTCTTTTCCATTATCCATCCTTCAACCCTGTAAAATCATTTCAAACACAATAGATAAGAACAAAGACTTCCGTAAAGGACAAAAAAAGAAGAAAAACATTACTCTTTTTATAAACATGAAATACCATTAAATGTTTACCTTTATCTGAATGTTCTTAGAGTGAATAAAATAAATCATTTACATATAACAACTATACACATTTTTCTCAAATAAAACCATTAAAAATTATAGAAAGCTAACAAAACCCATTTTGAAAACATAGAGCATTACATTGATCACCTATGTCATAAATAATTGGATCCCAGTTAAATCAATAACAAAAACCACCTCGAAACACCCTCGCTATTTTATATTTAGACCAGGAAAATTTCCTAATGAATTGTACCACTTCTTAAGGTTTACCCATTATATAATATATAATGGGATAACTATGTGATTTATGGGTGCACGAAATGTATAAGTTATATCAGGATCACCTATGAGATATAATGGGGTTCAACCCTTCATATAAGTTGTATTATGCTCAAAATATTTACATATAATTCTAAAGTACTAATATTATTATACCTTTTCATCATAAAAATGTTGAAAAATTCATTTAAACCCATATAAAAGACTTATTTGGATATCAAAAAACCCTTTTATTTAAAACCCCATTCTCAAAACCAAAATAAGAAGAAAAAATGAAAGAGGGGTTTTATTCGAATATATGACAATTGAAATCATTATAGATAATATTTATACATTCCCTTTAATTAGCATCAATGGATGTTATCATATAAGGAAAATTATTTTGAAATATCATATGTAACATTTCTTGAAGAAAATATCCTTTCCATTATGAAATAAATTATTTAAAAAAATTAGAAAGAAAAATATTATCATTGGATGTAACCTCATATAATTGTAATGTATTTGTAAAATATAATTTTAGTCATGAAAATAATAAAATATTATCATTTTTTATTATTTCAAAGAAAATTCCTTTTACACTTTTGGTAAAATGTAGAAAGTACCTTGTTCAAAATTTGATATAAATATTCCTTTCAAAACATTTATTCAAAATTCAACTAGGGTAAAAATTAATCTAAAAATAATAGGATAATATTAAAAATCATTTATAAAATAGTTTTATAAAATGTGGATATAGAAGAACAATTGATTTTTAAGGGAAACTTTAAAAGATGATTTTTAAAAGAATGTGTCTTACCTTCAGTTTGAGTTGTCACATAGGGTTTTTATATATTGAAATAATACTATTGAGTTATTTTTTCTGGTTTAATAACCTTTTTCAAGTTTGTTATTATTTTATTTTTATTTTATACCATTTAATACAAAATTACTCAGTTATTTAAGTTCACTTAGTAGAAATTTATGATATTTTGTTCAAAAGTTCAAAAAGACTATTGTATGTAAACTTTGGTCAAAGTGATCATTATTCAATCATATAAAGAATAATAATCTGAACATAATTACCATTTTTATCCATTAATTGTACATTAAATGTATGTATATGATATAGTTATAAAAAATTAACTATGTTATAATCATTGAGTTGGTAGGTCATATGTACACATGATTAAGGTTTCCATTTTTCAATGATCATTATAGAAAGAAGGTGATTATTATTTTATCTATAAATAATAATAATGATATCATAAATATAATATTACTTCATTAATTATACTTATATATATCATCCATTTTAGGTGGTGATGATAAGCATATCCCATTTCTTGGTGGAGGTTGTAGTTCACACATACGAATGAACTACATTATAATTTCACATTGTATCGAAAGGTGAGAAAATATGTTTTATATTATATTGATTTAAAGAAAATTATTTTATGAATATAATATTTTTATATATAACATAAATTCATCATTATTTCCATATTTTATAATTAATGATGGAATATGAATTATATCTATTCATGAGGCGGTAGTCCACCATACATGTTAATGATGGTTTTGTTATAAATTTGAAAAAATATGTGATAGACATAGGTTGTCTCAATTAACATAAAAACTTAAGTATTTGTAAGGTAATTTTTTATTGTATATTGATGGATATATAATATTTTAATGAGGTGGATGAAGAAATGAACTAAAATATATGGTCACAATCTAAACCTCTTCTTTGGAATGTCCCCTTTGATTGACACTTTAATCTCTCTAAGGATGATGTTATACCTAAAACAATGATTCTAAAATCATATTAGGTAATATAAGAAGTTATTTGGATAGTTATTAACAAAAAATTGGTTTTCAAGTGTGTAGGATTGAGAACAATAAGTTCCATTATCTAAGAGAGGGGTGGGGCACTCATGGAATTCATCAAAATATTAAATTAATATAAATTAATATTTCTTAAAAAATGGATCACAACTATTTTATTTAAAACATAATATGAGTATTTTTCTAAATTAATTCATAAAATAAAATTTATATGTGTCTTTACTATTTATATCCTTATATTTTTTGTTTTAACCATTCGTTATCCATTTTAAAACTTACCAAGCCATCAGTGTTTTTTATATATAAAGAGTCAATATAGTTAGTAAAAATAGAATATCGACCCATAATTAGACCATTTTTTATATTTTGATCATATCCTGGGAAAATTGATGAATATAATAATATTATGAATTTTATATCCTTTAATGAAATATTATTTATCTAATATATCATTAATGATAATATTTAGAACTATTCATTACTTTGATGTTAATAATATCAATAAAACACGAAAATAGAAAATAATAATTATCCCAAAACTTTCCTGTAAATATTGAAAATTAATGGATCAAATTAATGGTCTCAAATTAATTATCTCAAATTAGTTTAAATTAATTATTTATAATATCATGTATTGGATTATTCTATTATGTGAATAATTACTACGTCAATGTTGTGTAAGGATTTAATGTGATTAATTCTCCATTAAAATATAAAAATAAATTATGATGATGGAAATAAATATTTTTTATTTCATAATAATATTTATAACAGTACATATCCTATTATTATACATTTGTTAAAACTATTATTGTTTTTATAAACAAAAGTGTGACATATTTTACATTTCATTTAATAAAATATTATGTAGTTCATATTAAAATAAAATGGAATAAAAAGGCCATATATTCGAACATTGGTTTGTGATGAATTATTAATACTCATAAAATAAAATTTATTACATTTTGGGGACGTTTTATAGTCATTATCGTGTAATATTTATCCCTTAATTACATGATTTACCCTTTAATGTGGTAACAAACATTTCAAAGGTTACTATTCATATGTGCCAAAAATAAAAGGGAATTAATCTCTAAATTTAGACCTAATGTTTCATAATATGGAATTAATTTTTAAAAAATTCAATACTCATCGGTGGAAAATTTTATTTTAAAATTAAACCATAAAAATGCAATAAAAATAGTATTTTTAAAAAATACGCTTTTATGTATAAAAAGTTTTATATTAAATTAATGTATAAAATTTATTTCAAAAAATCATAATTAGATTAAATTTAATCAAAATAATCTGATTATATTTTAATACTAATCCAAAATATAATTTTATATTATAAATACATAAAATGAATATTTATTTTCAATGAAAATTAATATTTTTCACTATTAATTTAAAAAACAAAATTCTCACAAATTCATCCTTGGATAATATTGAAAAGTCGAATGAAAGAACTAAATTAATTTTTTCTAATAAATTTTATAAAATATCTAATAATTATTTATAATATTCAATCATAAAATGTAGTAAACCCCATTTTTTTAAGAAAACATATTTTTGAAGAATAAAATGATTTTATGAAAAAATGAGTGATTATTTAAAAAGAATTAATTAATACCTTCGAAATAATTAAGTCCATTATATATTTCATAATTTATTTAACACTATTAATTCTCCTCAATTTAATGGATAGGTTATAATGGTCACATTTAAATAATAATATTTTATTTTTCAGTTAAGTTTAGAATTGAATATATTATACACTATCGAACATAGTATTTCATTTTAAAATCATAGGATATTACATAATTTTTCTAATTATTGAGTTTTTTGTTGAAATGAATATAAATGCTTATAAAAAATTCATAAATATGGGAAATAATGATATAATATGGTTGAAAAATTCAACTCTGCTTCATTCTCATGTACCGGCATCAAACCTCATTGTAAAGAAATTTAGTACATTCTAATAATTCCTCATTTTAAGAATATATTTCACAATTAAAATAATTTAAAAATGATAGCATGTAATATTAATGATAATATATCTAATTGAAACTTATATCACCCTACTCATTCCCCATATTATAAGAGATATGATAAATAAACCCAATTTTTATAAGTGAGGTAAAAAATCTCAAAATGGGACTATTCACTAATGGAATAAATCCATATTAGATCCCAAATATTTAAATATTGTTAATGGATTATTTTTTTGGTAGTTTACCACATCTAACCATATATATGTATAATGAAAAAATATTTTATCATGTACTTGATTATTTCTAGACCAAAATTGCAGGGAAATGATATTGATGTGCATATTTCACCTTTTATTAATGATTTGCAACATTTATGGGTGACATGTTTTATAGTTTATGATTCCTATAAGAAAGAGTATTTTATTTTGTGTGTGGTGATAATGTTCAATATAAATTAATTTCGTACACATGTAAGCTTTGTGGGATACAGTGTTATGGGGCATAATTCTTGTCCATTTTGTGAGGATGTGAATTCATATTATCATTTATATAATGGAATAAATATATTTCACATGAAACAAATATGATTTTTCTGAATTGATTATCCTTATCATAGATTAAAAATAGAGTTTAATATTTTATAGGAATATAATAACACCCCATAACCATTAAAAATTGATGAATATTATGACACATTGAAAAATATAGGTTTATAAATTGGAAAGAATGGAATTTATGGTCTTTAAATACCTAAATGAAAGAAATAGTATATCTTATTTGAACTAGCTCATTGGATATTTTTTATATATAACATAAAATTGATGTTATGAATGTTAATAATAATATATTTCATTGTTTGATTGTTACATTGTTAGACATGAAAGGAATAAAAAAAGAAGCATTGCATGCTACATTGGAATTTAAACACTTGAGAATAGGTTTGGGGTTAGAACCCGCTATGAAAGTAAATATAAAATATTTACCAATGACTTGTCACATATTAAAAAAGGGTGAGAAGATGAATTTTTGTTAGTGTTTGCATGGTATTAAATTTTATATTGGATATTCTTAAAATTTGGAGAATTTTATTCCATTGGATGATTTCAAATAAATAGGCATGAAATCTTATCATTGTCATGTATTTAGGAAACAATTTAGATGAGTCCCACTAAATTGTATATTTTCAATTCCTTTTATAAGAAACAATCATCAGGTTATGTTATTTTTTCAAAACCTTTTATTTCAAAGTCATTACTTGTAGTTTTTTAGTTGTGTTGGATAATGAAGTTGTGCTCATAAATTTTCAACTAGAAATATATTTCCCTGAAAAAAAAAATTCAATATAATGCTTCATCTAGTTATTCATTTCATGCAGGAGATAAGATTATGTGGTCCTAATTATTTTTAATGGATGAATCCTTTGAAATATATATGAATATTTTTGAATGTATATATTAGAACAATTTGTTAACTATTGGCCTATTTTATTCAAAAATATGTATTAGAAGAGGAGATTACATTATGTACTAATTATTTTATAAAGTGGTGAATATTGTTTACCCTATATATTGATAATTAATAGGTGGTACTGTATGTAGAGTGATTCATGGATTTAAATTATGTTTAATTCCATGTAATAAAGTCATGATGAAAAATTTATACATTTTGAACAACACATATGCAGTCCATCCAAATATATCATCAGAATTGGATGGATTAATGGTATGATATTCGAAAAGAAATAAAAATTGGTTGATTATTGAGCATAAAAAGGCATTTTATCATGGTTTAAAGAGAAATTAAACACATATTTGTCTTCATTAAAAACATTTAAGTGATTGGTAAAGGGATTGTCTCTCAGTAGGATTATATGGTATGGTTTTTATATTAATGGTTTCAAATCTTAAAATAAAAAATAAGGATGAAAAATTACAGTTACAATTAGTTTAAGAAAGAGCAGTTTTTGTTAAATTTATGCATATAAAAACACATTTTTCAAACTATTATATTTAATTTTTTAGAGTTTTATCATTTCTATCATTGTAGAGTTAATGATTTTATTTCATAGTTTAAATTTCAATTTTTTTTGTTAGAAATCATGAAATCAGTTTTTTTATAAAGTTACACATGTGTGACATAATTGTTTTAATAATATAATTGTTTATTAATTATTCTTTAATATTTAATTTTCAAGTAATATATAGTTAAAAATAATATCATTACATTCATTTAATTAGAGGACATAAACAGAGGTAGATGAACATTCATTGATTTATATATATATATATTTTTCATATTATTAAATTTTTGGTAATAAAATTATTTAATGAAATTATACAATTAATATAAGAAATTACCAACAAGACTAACTTTTTGCCTCTTACAATGGAGTATTAATCTTATTATCTATATAAAAAAATTCCTAATGTTGGTAGATAAGGGATTATATTATTACAAAAGAATTCACACTCTCCTAGAGAATAGAGGATGCATATAAATTTTCATGATAATAATATCCCAGATATACCAAATGCAATTCAATTTTCAATTTATATATTTATAATGATGTATTATACTATTAGAATTTTATATCATGATCAGAAGATCATAAATAAGTTTAAGAAAGAGCAGTTTTGGGAGTCTATAATGATAAAATATCTCTATATATTTATTTTTATCATATTATATGGATATTTAACATTTAATATTATTAATATTAAATATATTCAATTACATATAACATTATGCATTCAGAAAATAAAATCAATAGATTATATATATATATATATGTGGTTAAATGGGTATATTTAATAAAATAACATGAAATTATGTTTTGGGGAAGATACAGAATGAAAAATCATGGCTCAATTAGGGGGTTTTTTATGCAGATACATGGAAAAAAACATTTCATCATTTAACATGATGAAAAATTTATTGTACTATAATTCTTGTATATTTTAAAATTTATTATATATTAACTGATTAATCATTAATTTATTCTTATTTAATAGACCTCTAAGAGATCCTTCCAGGATATCCAGTTGAAGAATATATACCCTAATAATTTACCACATTGTGGGTATCCATTACTAGAGGATAAAATGATTGTTAGAAATATGTATTCATTAAGAGATTAATAATGTATGGATTTTTTAGAGTTCTATTATGATCATTCATGTCCCCCTACTCACTATAAAAAATGGAAAAAAAGTGAGAAGGTAGAAAAAAAAATTATATTACAGAGCAATCTAAAAAAGTAGTTAATTAAACTGTAAAAAAATAATATTTATTTTCCTTGAATATTAATTTTTTAAAAATAAATTACACTAATATACCATTTTCATTTAGCATTTTAGGATTCCCTTCAAGTGAAATCAATACAGTGTACTTTTATCCCTTAGGGTATGTTAGAAATTCTTGTTACTACTTTAAGAAATCCTAAACACCCCATCTGTATAAGAAGATGTGATAAAATTGTAAGCTTTAAAATAATTTTTTTGTTATAAATGTAAGAGATTGAGGTAGAAATAAACAGTTTTCATAAAAGTTCATAAAAAATACCTAAACAGAGTCATTCATATTTTGGTGGATTCTATATTTCACCAACCTCTGTATATGGGTCAGGAATATATTTCAGTACATTATATTATTGATCCAAATTCTCTACATCTATTACCTACATAGAAAGTTACCAGAGTTGATGATTATTTGGGTCATTTATTAATTTTTTTATCTATAATTCTTCATCATCTAGCATATGAGGTATGATTTTTTTTTAAAATAGTATTTATATTTCATTAAAAATTAATTTTTATGTTATCTTATATTTAATTTATATTGGTTTATCTATAATTCAAAATAATTTGTAAAAATAAAACAAAAGGTTTGAAAACAAATAACTTTGGATAGATATGAGATTTTTGATGGAATAAAAATATTATCATAGATTTATTCTCTATTGGGAAAAATTTATGAGTTTCAAATGATGTCTGAAATATGTGCATGAGAATATCCATTAAAAAAATTCACAAACTATATCATGGATCATGTTATTTTTTAGGATCTTAGGGTACATGTGTCATTGTTATTTTCCATTTATGTAAATATATGCATCATTTTTTCTTTTATATAAGAATTAATACATGTGACTTAATATATGAAATATTTAAATATTTATCCACAAAGGCTTTTAATTTATAATGATACCACTATAGTTTATGAGCATATAGATCTAGAATACATTTCAATTCCTATGAAGTATCTGAATAATAATGCTAGAGTTACATATATATGTGACAAATTAGAAAATATGGATAATCGGTGTTGGTTGTTTCCATTACATTATGGGTAAGTAGACAAAGGTAATTATGAAATAATATTCATTATACTGTCATTAATTAGGAACATTTTATATAATATTGGTCATTGGATATTTATCGAATTCTGCCTATATGACTGCACATTTAATCGGGTTTTCAATTTATTAAGATGAGTTCATAGATATTTTAGAAATTTGAAATAAAAGTAAGTTTTATTATTTTTTATGAGTTCTATAATTATAATTTTTATTATTTATACATGTGTATATAGTTTATATATTGAAATATTGGTCTTGGAAAAAGTTTAACAATGATCACTTATTGATATAGGATCCAAATAAAATTCAAATACGTAAAATTGAGTGTAAATATATTTTATATTATTTAAGAGTTTTTATATTATATATGTATGTGTCTGTGTGTGTGTGTTATTTTTTATTTTGAACTTAATTCTTCATAACTATTGTTTCATTATCAAAAATTAAAGGTGGAATGTGGTTATAATGTTTTAAAATTCATGTTTGAGATAATCACAAATGGGATGAAGATAGAATTTTATATGGTTTATTATATTAATTATTTTATGTTTTATATCGAAATATGTTTTTATATAATCTTATAACATTCATTATAATTTTATATTTTAAATGATTTAGAGTTTTATATGAATGAAGGACTTACCCATATTTGAAGTTTGTTTACAAACTATTTATTAAGTATGACATTATTTTAAATTAGCATGTATGTAATTATTAATTAATGATTAAAAATTAGTAATTATAAAATCATTTTATACATTAAGTTATTATATTTTGTTTTTTTATAGTATTTAAAATGTTTTAGGTATGCCCCTTTTAATTAAATCCTAACAAATGATTATCTAGCGAGTCATTCTATACTTTAATTTTCTATATTTAGTTTATATTTATTGTGTTTCAAATGTTCCTGATATGTCTGTTTTAATTAGAATTTACGAAATGATTTTTTAGACAATATTTTTCTACATTAAGTTGGCATATTATGTTTTAAGGGTTATTATCTACTTTAAGTTCATGTATTCTATTTATTTTTGTTGGTTTTTAGGTGTTTTTGTCACATGTAATATAAAATTTTTAATATGTATATCTATGTTATTTTTGTATAAAATAATATGAGAACAATATTATAGGACTATTGACATTGTTTCTTGGTAGAACTAACATTTAAAGTCATTTTTGACATCTGTTTTGAACAAATTTCATCAAAATTCATAAGTGAATTTTTCCACAATCTATATTATAAGACTTTTAATTTCGTTTTTTTACAAAAAAATGATATCTAAAAGCATTTTCTATGATATTTTTTCCAAATAACATATTTTTTTAGTTATATTTTAATCTTTCAACATTATTTTTACAATAAAATTGATGTGAAAACTCCAATATATATTTTTTTAATATTAGAAAAAATTAACAACCAAAATTAAAAGATTCTTTTGAATTCAGTTTTTAAAAAAAATTGAAACACATATTTAATTGATATTTAAGTTAATTTTTAGATATTGGTTTTCAAAAAACCAACATCAACACTATAATTTCTAACATTACCTAGATCAAATTTAGTTAAAACCATCATTATTTTAAAAAAACAGATGTTAAAATTAGATTATTCACTAGTGAATTATAGATATTTCAAACTCACACACCATTAATTACGTATACTACTTATAATAATATTTATTTGAGACTCCAAAAATAATTACATCTAAATAAATCAATTCTATTACTCTTTGATTATATTTTTTCTTAATATAAAAATTATTATTGACTCTTATGTGTTACAATTGTTGTTTTTTCATATATTAATCAAGCCTCAAATACTAATATCATTGTGCTTACTTCTACAAATAGATTGTATTCATTGATCAATACAATTTTTTTCTTATATAATTAATGATAAAACTACCTAAATATTCAATGTAGACTTCCTATTTAAAAACGCCATTAAGAAAAGATGATATGGTATTAATTTAGAATAACATTAACCTTATTTATATTACTATTTTTAAGAATAATCATATCATTTCCAATAATAAGATATTATTAAATGTTTTATTAATATTAATTCATTTAAGTTTAGATTATCCTTTCAATACCAATTATTATTTATCATAAATCTTGAAAATTTATCATTTATATTGTTCCAAAAACAATTTTCTTCTAATAATATTTTTCATCTTCCAAAATTGAAAAAACAAATATTCCATATTATTTAAACAATTTATATATTTCCCTTAATAAATATTATATAACTCTTATTTTTATAATCCTCATGAAAATATTGATATTATACTAGAGAAAAAAATCATTTTTTTGGTATAGATATATTATTCTTCTTATGTGTACTAGGGTTTACCTATCATTAATGATTTTATTTTCACTATTGTAACTCCTATTACATGAATTCAATGTTGTTAAATAACATAATCCAAAATCCTCATTATATTTTCTTCCCATAGAATCAATATTAGTTTCTTCTTCTTCACATAAATATCTCAACTCAACAACTCTTTCATCTTAAATTTTTTAATTATTTTTTTAAAATTTCTACTCATTCGCCAAAATGGAGAAAAGATTAAATTCAGTAATTTTAAATAGACTATTCTTTAAATATTTGTATTTCTTCTTATTTGATTAATATAAATGAATAATTTATTCATCTGCATTATATTCAAACATATGGAGGATATTATATTTATTGATAATTAGACTTTTACTTCAAAAGATTCAAAATTATATCAACATCAACTACTTCCTATGTCACATATCATAAGGGGTATTATCCTCACCAAGATATAACAATGCTCTATTTTATGTAAATGTAAATGTTAAGACTAATTCCATCCAATACTTATCAAATTTTTATTTCTCAATACTAATAACCGAATCCATGTTTTTAATTATTTGGTTTCTCTTCTAAAAAAATATTATGTAGAAGATTAATCATATATGAAAATTTATTACCTATCCATGGTTATTCAAGATAGTCCTCTAGTTGGATTTCTATAAATTATAATCCATTATCTATTCAAAAAAATGGTGATAACTTTCCCAATAATCTTCTATATAAGTCCCTCGTATCATGTAATTTGATTAAACAATTTAGATTTGTTAATAATAACTACCAAAAATTGCATAATACTAAATCCATCATTAAAGAGTACGTATAAACCCTTCCAATCAATATACCTCAGTGATATCAACCCATATATATTAGTATACACCAATTTTAACTACAAAAATTACTTCAATTATTTTGTCTCATAATGTTTTTGAATGTTATTTTTCAATTGGAAATCATCACACATATGATCATGTTATTGTATAAGCTTAGTAATTTCACATTTTTCTTTATCATTTATAATGTCATAAAATGATTATTTACTCATGTGGATAATAATTTCACACCCATATTTGTTTTCCATATTCCTTTTGTTGAATAAACATACCCAATTTTCATTAATATGCCATTAATTTCAATTTATACAGTTCCATTGAATTTTAATTTCACTATATTTTCCTTTTAAAGTGAAAGAATTTTATAAAATATTTTATCATATCTCAACTCACAAAAATTATCTTACACTTATGATATTGTGATTAATTCCTTCAATAACCAAACATCAATATTTCATAATTCTTTACCTTAAATTTTTTATTTCTTAAAGCATAAACTCTTCATATAATCAATATATAAAAATCATACAGATCCTTAATTTCTATATTTTTTAATAATATTTTATTTTTCCCTATAATATGGGAGGTAAATCTACTATCAAAAATTCAATCATTAAGCCAATATGTTACATTCAAATAAATTCTAAACACTACTATTTTATCAACCATTTTCTTCTTCATAAAAGAATATTTATTTACATCTATTGGTGGTTGGAATACATTTCCTCCCACAAGATAATATATATTTAATTCATCTTTAATATATAAAAATTTATTTGTGATTTCAGGAAGCTCAATGTGTCCTTGGGATATAGTATCACCACACATTGAGTAACCCCGAACACATTCCTTTGTATCCTAGATAACATGTACATAGATTTGTTTCTATAACCTTTGCACAAAAATTAGTATCCATCAAATACATAATGATAGTTTTTAATTATATATTTTTTCTTCATTTATATTATTCATTGATGTACCTATTTAGTATAAACACAAGTTTTTTATATTACCTATATTTCAATAACAATAGCTCCTAAATTGAGTTGTATTGTAATACACGTTCATTTGTATTTTAATTGTCTTTTGCATCTCACACAAATTAATATTCTAATCAATAATGAGACATATATTTTTTATCAACCATGATATAATTTTTTTATCAAACACCATTCTAATTTTTTATTTATAATGAAAATATTTTTCTATGAATTCGTCAAACTCATTCAACATATCTCAATGCATCTTCATTATCTATTCAATAACACATGTGAAATATTTTCTCATGTCCATTTTAATAGTTAGGATAATTCCCGATCAATTACCATTAATCCCATTTTATGACTTCTCCAATGAAATCATTTGTATCATTGACCCATTCCTCCGCAATATTTTTCAAGGTATTGATGATTCCTGACCGCTCATCCTCAATCAAAATGATCTCAACTGCATTTATTGAGTTTTATAATTATTTAGAATTAATTTATTCAATATCATCTATCAACTCATATTTCACCTCATAATGTTATTTAAAATAGAACTTATAATCACATACAACAATATTTTCATTTTTTGTGTCCCTCTAGATATTTATCACTTCATTTGTAGCCCCTAACTCAAAGTTTTGTTCAATAACCCCTCAATGTCAACTTTTTCACCTCTGATTTGTTCACAAATATGTAATGTTACAATGGAAGCCACATGAACTTCAATATTTTGGTATTTTAAATCCTTAATTTATTCTATATATTATTCTTATAAGACATCACATGCTTATGAATGAAAAATATTGTTTTTGGAGAAAACAATCTTGGTGACTTCCATACCTTTCATATAACTAAATAATTTAGTCATCCATATAAAATCATCTTATTTATATTAGAACCTCTAGGGGAATATAAAAAAATGGTTCCTATACTTTCCAAAAAACAAATTAAGTAAACAAAATATTCCATTTATATTTATACCTGCTCATTTTTTAATTTTTGGGTAGGAAAGATATTGCATCACCTACTTATTTCTCCTTCATGTCTTCTTTAATAAAGATATTCATCATTTTCTTGAGTGGAACATCCCTGAATATCACTATTTTCAATGTTTCATCCCTGTTATTTCTCATCTCATAGGAAAAATGTATATTATAAAATTCATCTAATGATATTATCATTGGATCCTTTTCAATAATCACTAAAACATTCATATTTATTTGAGGTGGTAGAATTGTCAAAAAAACATACATCACAATATTGACACTTTCAATAGTTTCTTTAATTGCACATATAACCTCCTAACTACAATTATGCGTATTAAAGAACGAATTTGTGGATATGGTTGAGTTTATGCTCACATCCTTGTATTTTTTTCAAATAACCTTTAATTTGGTTTCACAAAACATCAGTTCACCATAAAAATTGGTGTAGAAGTTTTCCCTTATAGTATTTTTGAATTTACATGAGATTACATTTATGAATATTTCCTTGAAAAATAACCCCTAGATAACTTCTTCTTAGCACTGGCATCCAATTCCTTGAGATCACTTTTTATTAGAGTTTCACAATCCATTTTGACTATAATTCCTTATAATAACCCATCTACATCACATGATTAGAGATAAAACATCATAATTTTCTTTAATAGTTGGATGTTAATTCCCATGATTTTTAGAAATCATGTGTTATTAACAATAATTTTTATAATTCTGGAAGTGATAAATCATTTTAAAAAATGAATCATTAGATTTATGTTAATTTTATTTTTGAACCTTCCCCCTAGATAGTACCTTTTATCCCCATAAAGGGGTGATACCCTTGGATGGGGGTAAATCAGTATATGATAAACATAAAACTCTTCCCTTAATGATATTTGTATAATATTATTCATTTTATAAATATGAATTCAATAAATCATAAGAAATAATTCACATTACATGGTTCATCCACACTAGGAATCATCTAATAATTATACAGAATCAATGTGTCAATGTACAAAAACACAGAAATCACACTTATTGTAATAGTTTTAGAGTGAAATAGTTTTTCCTATTCATTTAAAAACACATAAAAAGTAGAAATATCACCACTATTTCACTCAATAATCACAATAAATTAACTGTATATGTCTAATAACACAATTTAAAAACAAAAAGAGTTACAACTCTATTGGTGTAGCAATATACTCCAAATTCATTATGTAAATGAAGTCTTTTACCTTATATTTGGATATATATATCACTAATGTAAAGGCTCGTAATTTGTGTGGAAATTTTTTTTTCATAATTTCATGGGAATTATATGAGTCTGCGAAAATTTACGGCGTAAGTTCTGAGGCCCGGTGTGCACATAATCAATTTCCGAAGTTTTTTTCGAGTACGATCAGTAAAAGTACGAGTTAGTTATTATAACTTTTGATCTGGAGCTCGGAATTGAAATATGAGGGCACTGTTGAACTCACTAAACCGGTATTCATTTAATGATACTTTCACTTCAATGGCAGTGAGTTGAGAATAGAAAATAGTTTTTGGGTTTTTGTGGAATGTAATAAAATAAAGTGAGCTTCACATTATTTAATTTGAGTATCCATTTAAGTGTTTGGTGTTTAACACCTCCTCATGGAATTTAGAGGTGGGGCCACCACACCTTAACCTCCCTAGAGAGGTTATGGGGATGGGGCCCACCCGAACATAACCTCCTGTGAGAGGTTACAACGTGGGGACCACATGAGACTAAAACCCCCCAATTAATGGGAGGATTGGAAAATCTCTCAACTCCCCTCATTAATGAGGGAGGAGTCCCTTGACCTCGTCTACCATTTATGGTGCCACCATGTCCCCTTTAATTAATTGGGACAAAGGATAATTTATTAAGCCTAATCCATCACATTAATTAGCTGAAGCCTTTTAATTTAATTGTTTTTTTTTTGAATATTGTGCCAACGAAATAAAAAGTCATGACAATCTCTTATTATTTTTGGGTTGGCACATATATTCATTTTTTGAGGAGAGATTGGGAGAAAAGGAGTTCTCCAAGGAAGAACCTCCTCTTCCAATGAAGAACGAATAACATTTTCTTCCAACGAAGAACGTCGGCAACGACCTTATTCGACTTCTTCCTCAGAGCTTGAACCGTCATGAGACATCTTCAATGACCAACTTTCACATCGTCATCAATGAGTCGATGCAGCTTGGGTTTGGAAGTGCTTGGCAGATGCGACAAATGATGACCATCTTCGTCTACTTTCTACGGATCCTTCAAACGTTGACGACCGAAAATCAAAGTTTGGGTTTTAATTTTATTTATGTATGATATTTTCTCATGTTCTTCCTTTATCTCAAAACGATGAATGAGGGTTGTTATGCTTCATACTTGTGAGCCATTTTATATCACCCTAAATGCAGAGGGTGCGGTCCAATCCAACATGGTGCGACCCCTCCATCATTCTTGTTTGAGATGATCCTTGACATGGAGATGAGGTGATAGAATGATGAAGGTGGCAATGACAAAGGCCACGCTACCCACGGCCTCTACGAACCGCACTGCCCCCGCGGCACACCGCTGCTCCCAGCCGAACTGGCTAGACCGACCGCCTCCTGGCCGTCGGCCTGCCCACGACCTACCCGTGTTGCCTATCGGCCTACCTGTGGCCTACTCGTGCCCCGCCGGCCTACCCGCACCCCACCCGGCGCCCTCCACACACCCGTTGGCCTGCCCAGGCCCCCACCCGGCCAGCCCGGCCTCCCCGCCAGCCTCCCGGGACGCACCACGGCTCCCGGCCAAGCCATGCCGGCCTCCCGAGCCAGATCTTGGAATCCCTCATGGCATCTCTGGCTGAACTGGCTCGTCCTTATTAGTAGAATCTCTTGAGCTGCGCCCCTCCAGGCGTAAGCCGAACTGGCCCCGGCCTCCGGGCTATGTCGCCTACGTGGCGACCTCCGGGTTGAACTTCCCCCGCAGTCCAATGGTCCAGGCCCAGTGGACCGGACCGAACCTAGAAGGCGGACCCGGTCAACCCAAAATGGGTGGTCCCAGACTGGGTTGGGCCGAGTCAGTCCAACCAGGTCGGATCGGACTCGGTCCCACTACTGACCCTTTACTTTCATTGGCCATATCTTTGGCACCGGACGTCCGTTTGATGAACCGTCAGCGGCGCTGCTATCCTTGTAACGCTATGGTCCCTTTGAAAATACCCCACTTGAGTTCAAGATATATTTGAGATACAGTCTGGTTGGATCGTACACGAATCCAACCTGGATCTCAAGACTAAAAGGCTAATAACTCACAGACCGGGCGTCTGATCGATGTGTCGTCTATTGTGTTGATAACCCTATGACATGGCAGACCTTTGGGTTAATTATTCATGGGAATTCATGGAAGATATTGTATCAACATGTAGATTGAGGAGCAGACCCTCCCAGAATGAAGTGTGCTCTGGTAGAACCTTACAGTTGGCTGCGCACTGACTATTGTTTCGAGATCTTGTGTGGGTCTGATTGTTCTAATTGCTGGTCCTAGATCCTGTGTGGGTCGGAATGAACTGACTAGTGTTCATGGATATTGTGTGGGTCGGATAGTTCTAACTTCTTGTCCTATATTTTATGTGGGTCCGACCGTACTGACTAATGTTCATGGATCCTGTGTGGGTCCGACAGTTCTAACTGTTGGTCCTAGATCTAGGGTGGGTCGGACAACACTGACTACTGTTCCTAGATCCTATGTGGGTCTGATAGTTCTAACTACTGGTCCTGGATCCTGTGTCGGTCCGACAGTACAGACTAGTGTTCCTAGATCCTGTGTGGGTCTGACAGTTCTAACTGCTAGTCCTGGATCATATGTGGGTCTGATAGCTTAGATGATTTAGTTACTACATTTGATTATCTCAATCTCTCTAAAGAAGATGTATACTTGTGTGAGCTGAGTCAGTAAATTTTGTGTTTTCTTCATGATTGAGATGGTTTACCTAATAACTTTGGTATATGTATGGGTATATTCCTATGTAATGGCTATACATTGATTTTATACTTTTTGGTTTGTCCTTGGTGAACTTTGAGAGACCATGGTGGTCTCGAGGTCCCAACTGAGTATCGTTACACTCACTCCTGCATGGGATATGTCTGCACCTCATTGTATTGGATGCAGACGACGAACAGCGCTGACCGAGGCCGAGTTTACGAGGACTGGATAGTACCCGGATGTGGACCACACAGCATGACGGTACACAGAGGAGACAGCCAGACATGGAGCACTGTGGAGGATATTTGTACCTACCCTTTAGGTAGGATTTTCAAGAGGATGATCCATCAGCTATTTTACATTTCTTCATTAGTACTTGTACTTTCATTTTCCTTTTACTTTACAGTTGGAGTTATATTTTTGACCCCTTTTAGTTTCAGCACTATTTTGTATACTGTTTTACAAAGTGTTTTTCTTCCAGCCCGTACTCTGTTGTGTTTGTTTACTTTTTACAATGGAAATGGATTTTCAGTTTAGGGATTTTCACCTTTGGTGCTAGTTTCCAGCCCTTGGCCTATGGAAGGCGGTTTTGGGGTAGTTGCGTCATGGACCCCAGAGGATGGGTCACGAAAAATTGGTATCAAAGGAGTCGGTTCTACCGTAGAATGTAGGACTCTGATCTTTTCTATGGAGCAATAGTGTTTGGGGAACTGAGTGTGGTTTTCAGTTTATGGAGTCAAGTGTTGGTGCAAGGGCCGACGTATCCCTACACCAGGACACTTACTTCTTCTTTTCGACTCAGTGCACGAAAACACTGATTGTGTGTGTGTTTTCAAGATTCTTCTTTGTGAACTCTTTGAGTTAGCTCACCAGGTATAACTTATTGATCGTGTTGCACCTATTCTATATCAGTATGTTTCCACATAGACAACCATCTAGGGTTCCTAAGAGAGTACACGATGATGGCCCCCCGAACGACGAGGCTTCGGCTCAGAGCCCTCTTAGTATATCGTCACTAGCGGGTGGTGTACCACCAGCACCACCACCCGTAGGGAAAAAAGTACCACCTGCCACACTGGAATATGATGCACACTGATAGAGTGCGATTGGATGAGTTCCAGCAGCAAAGGCCTCTGAGGTTTCGATGTGAGATAGATTCCCACGTAGCTGAGGGCTGGCTGGAGGTGATTGCTAGTGTTTTCCTCCTAAATGAGACACCAGTAGAGATAATGGTGATCTAAGCTACTAGAATTTTTCAGTGAGTGACCATGTGGATTGTCCACATAGTGATGAGGCCTCGGTACGTGGACCATTACCCGAGATAGTAACTCCAGGTAGTGTGTCATCTATATCACTGCCCGTTGGTCAGTAGTTGCAACCGGCGATACTGGTATAGGACACTTGTAGTCTTAGTGCCTTACACGTGTTTCATCATCAAATACCCCTTAGGTTTTGAGGAGGTCCTGACTCAAATGCAGCTGAGGACTAGCTTGAGGAGGTGGCTGAGTGTTCCCTATAACTTCTACAGCTTCGGCAGGACGACGTGTCAGTATCTGAGTAATCATCGAGGCATAACGATCTTTTCGGGTACTTGATGAATACGGTATGATCATTTCTTCAGGGCTCTAACTTCCAAGAGAGGTGTGTTTAAAGTATATATCAGCCATCACATTTCCTTTATGCATTCATACTTATGTTAGTGTTCAAGAGAGAACCTTTGTGGTTGAATTTTATTTGGATGAGCAGATTCAACCAGTGAATGTTAGTAGTGGGAAAGAAGGAAATTAGAACTAGTCTTAGAGGCTTGATCGTGTAAAATGTTTTAGGAAGAGGTAATCTTAAGAACAGACAAATTTATAGGGAAGAAGACATGGAAGATGATCTAGGAGAGCAGCATGAAGTGGTGTACATTTTGACATGTTACAACCACCCACTTATGTGGAATGTAACACCCCGAGCTTCCACGATATGCCTCTCTTTCAATAATGCAACAGCTTGCATTGTACGCAACTTCGAGTTCTAAAACACCGCGACTAATCAAAGTAACCGTTATGAATAGTAATAACCACTTTTTAAAATTATAGAAATTTTATATTTCAAAATGGACTTCATTTTTGTATTCGTAATATTAAAATTATCCTAAGTTGAATTTTTTGTAACTTTCTGAGAACTTCCAATTTTTTATGAATAGTGAAAAATACTTAAAACAACTTTTTTAATAAAAATAATTTATTGTGATAAATTATACAATTTAGCGGTTTTAAAGTATAATTAGAATATATTTTTACCATTTTATCCAATGGTGTTCATTAGAATTAATTTAACATTGAAATTGGACATAAACAATTGCCAATCTTTTGATATAAATTGTTTCTTAGAAACACGCTATTTTTGTAACAGCGGGAATTAATTATAAAATTAATTAATGCAACTTATATGTTTGGAATTTTGTAAAATAGACATCATTTTTGAATTCGGAATATCAATTATAGCTTAGGGTGAAATTTTGGCATTGTTCTGAAAAACTTCAATTTTTGATGAATAGTGAAACCACTAAGTGGTAGTTAAATAACAGATTTTTTGTTTAAATGAAATATTACCACTTCTGTGATTTGATTTTCAAAAATCCGACATACATGGTTGTCATTAAGAAGTAAAATGAGGTTCAATGAGATTAAAATAATTTTTTGGTGAATAGTAACTTTTAAGTTCTTAATCGCGATTAGAGGTAATTAGTGTAGTTTAAGGTACAAATAATGTTATAATAATGTGAGATGAGCTTGACACTTGTCTTACTCCTATTTGATGAGTCATGGCCGAACACGACAACCCATGGGTCAACTTGGGGACCCCATGGAGCCACTTTAGTTGGAAAATGACATTAATATATATTTATTTAATGTTCAAATTAAATTGACACAAACATGAGTTGTTTTACTAAAACAGTTTTTAAGTGGGGTAACACAAGTCCAACTTTTGACTATAAATATTAATTAGAAAGATAAAACTATTCCTACATCATATTATTTTTTTTATAATTTTTAGACATTAAATAAATTAAATTATTTATGACATCATTATGATGCAGCGATGACCTCATTATTTAACGATTTAAATAAAATGAGAAGATAATGCAAAATCCAAGGCTTACACTTGTCCAAAGCCTATTGTATGAGGATATTTCGAACCCTTATCACCTTAGACACGAATTATATAAGTGTGGGACCTTTAGAATCCGAAAAGCATTGTGTAATAATGTAACATTTCAATCTTTCCAAAAGAGCCCCTCCTCTCCACTTATAAAAGGCCCCCACATCTCCCACCTTATTCACACCTTCAATCCATTTGGCTCGGCCAAACTCTGCCCAAATACTCTCCCAACATCCCTCTATTACTCCTAGAAGCCCCAATTTGGGCATAACTCTTCCCAAGGAAGCCTTTGGCTCAAATCAAAAAGAGTTACCCGATTTTGAGGTAATGTCTTCTCTAATGTTGTTTTGTTTTGTTTTTCTTCTCCAACACCCTAAACTCTTTTTATTCATTTATTTTGTAACAACACCAGTATCCTCAATATAGTAGGATGTTGTTATAATATGGATTCGAGCTTCACTTACACACACCTACATCTAATGGTTAAAGAACATACGGTTTCTGTGGATGGCGAATTTCTGCCTCACGAAACGATGATTGTTCAACACTCATATAACACCTTCAAAGGTGGACATTAAGATGTCAATATTTTTATATATGATATATAATATGTTTATGTTTTACTTATGCTTCTGTATTTCTCATTTATGGCATACTTTATGATTTCCATTCTGGGTAAAACGCAATAATTTCATTTTAGGAAGTGCGGACTACCGCCCCCTCAAAGTGATTTGAATCGTTAATGCCATATGTGGGATGTATAAAGGATGGAGTAAATGGTATTATACACTATATTATACTGGAATTATATTATACATTTATATCATTATGATTTCATTCCATTAAATACTAAATAGAAATGAAAGTAGCGTTCATGCGTACGTAGGGCTTACCGTCTCCATGAACGGTGTATTTCATTTCTTACCTCTAAATGTTACGTAATATTATAAATGAATGTATATACTGGATATATATGATATATATGACATCTAAATCATGAATATAATTCTGGATATAATGGATATTCTACAACATAAACAACTTGTAATTATAAGAAGTTTATTGTTGACTCAAGTACCAATGATCGACAAAACGACCGTTATTAACTTAAATAATTACATAATGTTCATAACATGGTAATAAGTGATATAAATGGAATAATGAACATGAAAAAGGTTCTTATGTAAATATAAATTAACTCTAGTTTATTATTCAGGAGGTTAAAGAACGGTCGAGTCAGGACAAGACGCAAGGTAAGGGAACTTCTTAACCCAATTTCTATTCTTTGGGTTAATCTCCTACTTTCAAATTATGTCATGATATTATTATGTCCTATTTTGTATTTTTACTTTCTTCATGTGTACCTATAGTGAATACACATAATAGATATATTTTATTTTAAAAATGATCTTTTTAAGTACTTTGTCTCAATCTCCTTTCATTGATTCATATTTGGTTTTATACAAAACTTTCATTTATATAGTGTATAAACCCCTTTGACTTTTACGTTTATTCAAAAGGAATCTTTTTATACAAAGCGTTTTACTAAACGACAAAGAGGGAATGTTTTTCTTTCCGTACATATATGGCGACAACGACTTCTCCACCTCCGTGACCATTATTTGATTTTCGGCTTCCTCTACAAGCCATCGTTTTTTTTATGAAAAATAAATACAAAGTTTTAACTTTTTTTTATTTTGGTATTGAAAATTGTTTTGAAAGCGTTTTTATTATATCAATGTGTTGTATTGATATCTTGTGATTGAAATTTGGAAATGTTATGTTTCCTTTATGCATGTTTTATGTGATACGATTATGTTATGGTTTATGATATGTTTAAACCTATTCATATGAGGAATGTATTGGACTTAATAAGTGACGGGTGGAGCCCGCTATAGCTCCTCGATGCAACGCTAGGTCTCATGAGACAACTAGACGTGGAATTGGCTGAGGCCCTTTCCCAATTTGATTTATGGTTTTGGCCAAGGCCTTAATCATTTTAGACGTCTTGGCCGAGGCCTTGAAAAAGTGTTTCAGAATGTCTGGCATTATACATTCCCTCATTATGAATGTGGTTATTGATTTTGCATGTGATTATTCAACCAGTGGAATATCCATGTGAAGAAGTGAATGGAATTATCTCATTTTACTTTTGCCATATTATGTTGAAGTTCAAGTTTAAAAGGCTTTTGTTTTAGTTATACAATGCCTTAAATGTTAATGTTTATTTATGAAAACTTCCGCTATATTGTTAACCTTACCGAGCATCTGAGCTCACCCCTTTCAATGTTTTAATATTTTCCAGGATGTGAAGAAGTATTTTATGAATGACCTGCAGGGATAGTCCGAAGAGGATAGAAGTGTGGACTATGGGGACTATGTTATTATAGTTTTTCACTTTGTGATGTAATGTAACATTTATGAATGTATCTAGTGTTTCCAAGGCTACTAAACTAATCGGTCTTTCGAGACTTGATCTTTTGTGATCATGCCAATGTTACGAAGTAATGCACCGACTCTGGGTAGCTGGGGTCGGGGCGTTACAGTTGGTATCAAAGGCAGTTTAGTACTAACCTTGGATGCTAGATGTAGATAAACTCTGATTAGAGCACATAGCCCAAGGATAGACTTTGAGGATTAGTATAGAAGAACTCCCTAGAATTTTGTTATTGTAGAGATTTTGTGAGTTTTCCGAGAAATACATCCCTGTCTGGATACGAGCAGGTAGAGGCAGCTCTGGCACAGATGTACCTAGGGTTAAAACCCGAAAACACCGCTTTGAGCTAGACTCGAACGGGAACTGGTGCACGACAACGGGCCTTGCTGCACTCTTGGTTACGACACTCCCGGGGGATATGCTTAGGATAATTCCCATTTTCTTTACAAACCACTATGAATGGTTATGAGTATATACTTCCTCAAATAAAACCTTTTTATTCTTATGGATTATATCCATAAATAGTTCAATTTATGTTAAGTATTTTACAAGTATGGAATTATGTATTTTGATTCATAAACAAATCTAGTTTATGCCATTGTTTAGAAATGGCGCCTAGTGGAAGGAATGGAAACCGTATCAATGCACGCACTCCGTGTAGGGATTTCCCTCCTGCTCAAGATAATTATTGTGGATCTAGAGATGCTGATCAACTTATTACCATACTGGGACAACTCACTCAAGTTATGAATAATAACCTTACTCGTATGGATCACCATGATCCACAACGTGGAGGATCAATGTTAGACCGCTTCATGAGGCAACAACCACCAACCTTCAATGGGAGTTCAAATCCTATAGTAGCTGAGCAATGGATAAATTCCTTAGAGAAAATATTTCATGCCTTGGGGAGTAGTGAAAGGGAGAAGGTTGTCATGGCAGTTTACCGCCTCAGTGGAGATCCCGATCAGTGGTGGTCGCTGATTCAAAACACAAAGGAAGATGATGACGTATCGAATATGGAATGGAGGGAGTTTAAAGAGCTTTTCTTAGAAAAATAATTTCCTCGTGACCATCGAGCAGATATGGAAAGGCAATTTCTGAGTCTGAGGCAGAAGGAGGATGAGAATGTCGCAAAGTATGAGGCTAACTTTACAAGGTTAGCGAGGCATGCTTCCGATTATATACGTAACCCAAGAAGTAAGATTGATCGTTTCTTTTATGGGTTAAAACCATTTCTCCGTCGAGCTTTAGTATCACAATCCTTCTCATCATACGAAGATATTGTCTCGTGTGCTATCAAGACAGAAAAGGAATTCTCTAAGTCTTATGACAACAAAGTAAAGCAAGAGAAGAAGAGAACGGTGGAACAAGAGACAGATAAAGGGAAAAAGGGAAAGAAGGATCTTCCATTATGTGATAATTGTGGGAAGAATCACCCTGGTACGTGCCTAAAAGGAATGGGAGTTTGTTATAAATGTAAAGAAAAGGTTCACCAGGCTCGTGATTGCAAGGGAAAGAAAGAGGCTGTCAAAGTTGAATGCTACAATTGAAGAGAAATGGGTCATTATGCAAATGAATGTCCTAAGCGTCAAGGAAACTTACCTCAGAAAAGGCCAAGGTATCAAGGCCAATCTTATGTTGTGACTACAATTGAAGCGGAATAATTATTGTATTTGTGTTTTTGGACTCAAGAACTAGATTATGGTTATAAGAATAATCTGATATATAAGGATTGTACTGCAGTACATGTTGTTTTCATTAAGGATTTAATATGATGAAGGTAATCATGTTTTTAGTATGTGACAATAAGAGAAAATTTACTTTGTTTGGGGAATCTGAGGTTACAATTGATTTTGGAATTTAACGACCTTTTAGAGAAAGTCTGGACGGAGGTATTTTGGATAACTATTAAGGTTGGAATGGATTAAGTTGAACCATGGATAGTATTGTTTAAGGTTAAAGCATTTCTGAAGATTATTTTTGGAATATTATAATACTATAGTTTTAGGAAAAAGGACAACCTGCAGGGTGGGGCATAACCCGTCATGTCGGACAAAGCTGCAGGAATCGAACCCACAATCATAGTGCGACAGGCCTTTATTTCCTACCACTAGCCTACAGGAAGTCCCTGGTTATTACAAAATAATTTTACTAATTTAAATGGTATGTGTTAACATTTGGAACCTTATACAATTAGGATAAGTATAATATTTTTGAGTTATATTATCTTTTTGAGTGAAAGATGAGTTGAAGGTTGAAACTCTAATTGTCAAGCATAAATATATATATACCTATCTCTTATTCAATGAATAAATTAATTCTTAAACTTTAGTAAAGGTATATTAAAACAAAAAAATGTGTTATCCTAATACCTTATGTCTTGTTGAACTGATGATATTTTAAATCAACATAGATTGATGGCTTTGAGGCCCTCAATTTGAAAGTTGATTGTGATTGATGACCCCAATCGCTCCCTACAAATATTTACGTTTTTCCTCCAATTATATGTCTCTAATTGCCACCAATGTTCTCCTAATCGAGATCATAATTGGGTGGTGACTTTTTCATTTCCCTTTCCCTCTTATTAAGGCTAAATTTTATTAATCTTATTTCTGATGTGGGTTTTCCTCAAAGGTATTTTCTATTTTCAACCTTTTATTTTCCAAGAAAAATTTCAAATTGTGAGGACGCAATTTATTGAAGGAGGGGAGAATGTAACACCCCGAGCTTCCACGATATGCCTCTCTTTCAATAATGCAA
This sequence comes from Viscum album, assembly GCA_963277665.1. NCBI lineage: Eukaryota > Viridiplantae > Streptophyta > Magnoliopsida > Santalales > Viscaceae > Viscum > Viscum album. The sequence continues at coordinate 2,098,498,587 of OY728140.1, read as the reverse complement.
TAGCTTGCATTGTACGCAACTTCGAGTTCTAAAACACCGCGACTAATCAAAGTAGCCGTTATGAATAGTAATAACCACTTTTTAAAATTATAGAAATTTTATATTTCAAAATGGACTTCATTTTTGTATTCGTAATATCGAAATTATCCTAAGTTGAATTTTTTGTAACTTTCTGAGAACGTCCAATTTTTTATGAATAGTGAAAAATACTTAAAACAACTTTTTTAATAAAAATAATTTATTGTGATAAATTATACAATTTAGTGGTTTTAAAGTATAATTAGAATATATTTTTACCATTTTATCCAATGGTGTTCATTAGAATTAATTTAACATTGAAATTGGACATAAACAATTGCCAATCTTTTGATATAAATTGTTTCTTAGAAACACGCTATTTTTGTAACAGCGGGAATTAATTATAAAATTAATTAATGCAACTTATATTTTTGGAATTTTGTAAAATAGACATCATTTTTGAATTCGGAATATCAATTATAGCTTAGGGTGAAATTTTGGCATTGTTCTGAAAAACTTCAATTTTTGATGAATAGTGAAACCACTAAGTGGTAGTTAAATAACAGATTTTTCGTTTAAATGAAATATTACCACTTCTGTGATTTGATTTTCAAAAATCCGACATGCATGGTTGTCATTAAGAAGTAAAATGTGGTTCAATGAGATTAAAATAATTTTTTTGTGAATAGTAACTTTTAAGTTCTTAATCGCGATTAGAGGTAATTAGTGTAGTTTAAGGTACAAATAATGTTATAATAATGTGAGATGAGCTTGACACTCGTCTTACTCCTATTTTATGAGTCATGTCCGACAAATACAACCCATGGGTCAACTTGGGGACCCCATGGAGCCACTTTAGTTGGAAAATGACATTAATATATATTTATTTAATGTTAAAATTAAATTGACACAAACATGAGTTGTTTTACTAAAACAGTTTTTAAGTGGGGTTACACAAGTCCAAATGTTGACTATAAATATTCATTAGAAATCTAAAAATATTTCCTACATCATAGTATTTTTTTTATAATTTTTAGACATTAAATAAATTAAATTATTTATGACATCATTATGATGCAGCGATGACCTCATTATTTAACGATTTAAATAAAATGAGAAGATAATGCAAAATCCAAGGCTTACACATGTCCAAAGCCTATTGGATGAGGATCTTTCGAACCGTTATCACCTTATCCACGAATTATATAAGTTTGGGACCTTTATAATCCGAAAAGCATTGTTTAATAATGTAACATTTCAATCTTTCCAAAAGAGCCCCTCCTCTCCACTTATAAAAGGCCCCCACCTCTCCCACCTTATTCACACCTTCAAGCCATTTTTCTCGGCCACCCTCTACCCAAATACTCTCCCAACATCCCTCTCTTACTCCTAGAAGCCTCAATTTGGGCAGAACTCTTCCCAAGGAAGCCTTTGGATCAAATCAAAAAGAGTTACCCGATTTTGAGGTAATGTCTTCTCTAATGTTGTTTTGTTTTGTTTTTCTTCTCCAACCCCCTAAACTATTTTCATTCATTTATTTTGTAACAACACCAGTATCCTCAATATACTAGGATGTTGTTATAATATGGATTCGAGCTGCACTTACACACACCTATATCTAATGGTTAAAGAACATACGGTTTCTGTGGATGGCGAATTTCTGCCTCACGAAACGATGATTGTTCAACACTCATATAACACCTTCAAAGGTGGCCATTAAGATGTCAATATTTTTATATATGATATATAATATGTTTATGTTTTACTTATGCTTCTGTATTTCTCATTTATGTCATACTTTATGATTTCCATTATGGGTAAAACGCGATAATTTCATTTTAGGAAGTGCGGACTACCGCCCCCTCAAAGTGATTTGAATCGTTAATTCCATATGTGGGATGTATAAAGGATGGAGTAAATGGTATTATACACTATATTATACTGGAATTATATTATAAATTTATATCATTATGATTTCATTCCATTAAATACTAAATAGAAATGAAAGTAGCGTTCATGCGTACGTACGGCTTACCGTCTCCATGAACGGTGCATTTCATTTCTTACCTCTAAATGTTACGTAATATTATAAATGAATGTATATACTGGATATATATGATATATATGACATCTAAATCATGAATATAATTCTGGATATAATGGATATTCTACCACATAAACAACTTGTAATTATAAGAAGTTTATTGTTGACTCAAGTACCAAAGATCGACAAAACGACCGTTATTAACTTAAATAATTACATAATGTTCATAACATGGTAATAAGTGATATAAATGGAATAATGAACATGAAAAAGGTTTTTAAGTAAATATAAATTAACTGTAGTTTATTATTCAGGAGGTTAAAGAACGGTCGAGTCAGGAAAAGACGCAAGGTAAGGGAACTTCTTAACCCAATTTCTATTCTTTGGGTTAATCTCCTACTTTCAAATTATGTCATGATATTATTATGTCCTATTTTGTATTTTTACTTTCTTCATGTGTACCTATAGTGAATACACATAATAGATATATTTTATTTTAAAAATGATCTTTTTAAGTACTTTGTCTCAATCTCCTTTCATTGATGCATATTTGGTTTTATACACAACTTTCATTTATATAGTGTATAAACCCCTTTGACTTTTACGTTTATTCAAAAGGAATATTTTTATATGAAGAGTTTTACTAAACGACAAAGAGGGAATGTTTTTCTTTCCGTACATATACGGAGACAACGACTTCTCCACCGCCGTGACCATTATTTGATTTCCAGCTTCCTCTACAAGCCATCGTTTTTTTTATGAAAAATAAATACAAAGTTTAAACTTTCTTTTATTTTGGTATTGAAAATTGTTTTGAAAGCGTTTTTATTATATCAATGTGTTGTATTAATATCTTGTGATTGAAATGTGGAAATGTTATGTTTCCTTTATGCATGTTTTATGTGATACGATTATGTTATGGTTTATGATATGTTTAAACCTATTCATATGAGGAATGTATTGGACTTAATAAGTGACGGGTGGAGCCCGCTATAGCTCCTCGATGCATCGCTAGGTCTCATGAGACAACTAGACATGGAATTGGCCGAGGCCCTTTCCCAATTTGATTTATGGTTTTGGCCGAGGCCTTAATCATTTTAGACGTCTTCGCCGAGGCCTTGACAAAGGGTTTCAGAATGTCTGGCATTATACATTCCCTCATTATGAATGTGGTTATTGATTTTGCATGTGATTATTCAACCAGTAGAATATCCATGTGAATAAGTGAATGGAATTATCTCATTTTACTTTTGCCATATTATGTTGAAGTTCAAGTTTAAAAGGCTTTTGTTTTAGTTATACATTGCCTTAAATGTTAATGTTTATTTATGAAAGCTTCCGCTATATTGTTAACCTTACTGAGCATCTGAGCTCACCCCTTTCAATGTTTTAATATTTTCCAGGATGTGAAGAAGTATTTTATGAATGACCTGCAGGGATAGTCCAAAGAGGATAGAAGTGTGGACTATGGAGACTGTGTTATTATAGTTTTTCACTTTGTGATGTAATGTAACATTTATGAAAGTATCTAGTGTTTCCAAGGCTACTAAACTAATCGGTCTTTCGAGACTTGATATTTTGTGATCATGCCAATGTTACGAAGTAATGCACCGACTCTGGGTAGCTGGGGTCGGGGCGTTACAGTTGATATCAAAGGCAGTTTAGTACTAACCTTGGAAGCTAGATGTAGATAAACTCTGATTAGAGCACATAGCCCAAGGATAGACTTTTAGGATTAGTATAGAAGAACTCCCTAGAATTTTGTTATTGTAGAGATTTTGTGAGTTTTCCGAGAAATACATCCCTGTCTGGATACGATCAGGTAGAGGCAACTCTGGCACAGATGTACCTAGGGGTAAAACCTGAAAACACCGCTTTGAGATAGACTCGAACGGGAACTGGTACACGACAACGGGCCTTGCTGCACTCTTGGTTACGACACTCCCGGGGGATATGCTTAGGATAATTCCCATTTTCTTTACAAACCACTATGAATGGTTATGAGTATATACTTCCTCAAATAAAACCTTTTTATTATTATGGATTATATCCATAAATAGTTCAATTTATGTTAAGTATTTTACAAGTATGGAATTATGTATTTTTATTCATAAAATAATCTAGTTTATGCCATTGTTTAGAAATGGCGCCTAGTGGAAGGAATGGAAACCGTATCAATGCACGCACTCCGTGTAGGGATTTCCCTCCTCCTCAAGATAATTATTGTGGATCTGGAGATGCTGATCAACTTATTACCATACTGGGACAACTCACTCAAGTTATGAATAATAACCTTACTCGTATGGATCACCCTAATCCACAACGTGGAGGATCAATGTTAGACCGCTTCATGAGGCAACAACCACCAACCTTCAATGGGAGTTCAAATCCTATAGTAGATGAGAAATGGATAAATTCCTTAGAGAAAATATTTCATGCCTTGGGGAGTAGTGAAAGGGAGAAGTTTGTCATGGCAGTTTACCGCCTCACTGGAGATGTCGATCAGTGGTGGTCGCTGATTCAAAACAAAAAGGAAGATGATGACGTATCGAATATGGAATGGAGGGAGTTTAAAGTGATTTTCTTAGAAAAATACTTTCCTCGTGACCATCGAGCAGATATGGAAAGGCAATTTCTGAGTCTGAGGCAGAAAGAGTATGAGAATGTCGCAAAGTATGAGGCTAACTTTACAAGGTTAGCGAGGCATGCTTCTGATTATATACGTAACCCAAGAAGTAAGATTGATCGTTTCTTTGATGGGTTAAAACCATTTCTCCGTCGATCTTTAGTATCACAATCCTTCTCATCATACGAAGATATTGTCTCGTGTGCTATCAAGACAGAAAAGGAATTCTCTAAGTCTTATGACAACAAAGTAAAGCAAGAGAAGAAGAGAACGGTGGAACAAGAGGCAGATAAAGGGAAAAAGGGAAAGAAGGATCTTCCATTATGTGATAATTGTGGGAAGAATCACCCTGGTACATGCCTAAAAGGAATGGGAGTTTGTTATAAATGTGGAGAAAAGGGTCACCAGGCTCGTGATTGCAAGGGAAAGAAAGAGGCTGTCAAAGTTGAATGCTACAATTGTAGAGAAATGGGTCATTATGAAAATGAATGTCCTAAGACTCAAGGAAACTTACCTCAGAAAAGGCCAAGGGATCAAGGCCAATCTTATGTTGTGACTACAATTGAAGCGGAATAATTATTGTATTTGTGTTTTTGGACTCAAGAACTAGATTATGGTTATAAGAATAATGTGATATATAAGGATTTTACTACAGCACATGTTGTTTTCATTAAGGATTTAATATGATGAAGGTAATCATATTTTTAGTATGTGACAATAAGAGAAACTTTACTTTGTTTGGGGAATCTGAGGTTACAATTGATTTTGGAATTTAACGACCTTTTAGAGAAAGTCTGGACGGAGGTATTTTGGATAACTATTAAGGTTGGAATGGATTAAGTTGAACCATGGATAGTATTGTTTAAGGTTAAAGCATTTCTGAAGATTATTTTTGGAATATTATAATACTATAGTTTTTGGAAAAAGGACAACCTGCAGGGTGGGGCATAACCCGTCGTGTCGGACGAAGCTGCAGGAATCGAACCCACAATCATAGTGCGACAGGCCTTTATTTCCTACCACTAGCCTACAGGAAGTCCCTGGTTATTACAAAATAATTTTACTAATCTAAATGGTATGTGTTAACATTTGGAACCTTATACAATTAGGATAAGTATAATATTTTTGAGTTCTATTATCTTTTTGAGTGAAAGATGAGTTGAAGGTTGAAACTCTAATTGTCAAGCATAAATATATATATACCTATCTCTTATTCAATGAATAAATTAATTCTTAAACTTTAGTAAAGGGATATTAAAACAAAAAAATGTGTTATCCTAATACCTTATGTCTTGTTGAACTGATGATATTTTAAATCAACATAGATTGAAGGCTTTGAGGCCCTCAATTTGACAGTTGATTGTGATTGATGACCCCAATCGCTCCCTACAAATATTTACGTTTTTCCTCCAATTATATGTCTCTAATTTCCACCAATGTTCTCCTAATCGAGATCATAATTGGGTGGTGACTTTTTCATTTCCCTTTCCCTCTTATTAAGGCTGAATTTTATTAATCTTATTTCCGATTTGGGTTTTCCTCGAAGGTATTTTCTATTTTCAACCTTTTATTTTCCAAGAAAAATTTCAAATTGCGAGGACGCAATTTATTGAAGGAGCGGAGAATGTAACACCCCGAGCTTCCACGATATGCCTCTCTTTCAATAATGCAATAGCTTGCATTGTACGCAACTTCGAGTTCTAAAACACCGCGACTAATCAAAGTAGCCGTTATGAATAGTAATAACCACTTTTTAAAATTATAGAAATTTTATATTTCAAAATGGACTTCATTTTTGTATTCGTAATATCGAAATTATCCTAAGTTGAATTTTTTGTAACTTTCTGAGAACTTCCAATTTTTTATGAATAGTGACAAATACTTAAAACAACTTTTTTAATCAAAATAATTTATTGTGATAAATTATACAATTTAGTGGTTTTAAAGTATAATTAGAATATATTTTTACCATTTTATCCAATGGTGTTCATTAGAATTAATTTAACATTGAAATTGGACATAATCAATTGCCAATCTTTTGATATAAATTGTTTCTTAGAAACACGCTATTTTTGTAACAGCGGGAATTAATTATAAAATTAATTAATGAAACTTATATGTTTGGAATTTTGTAAAATAGACATCATTTTTGAATTCGGAATATCAATTATAGCTTAGGGTGAAATTTTGGCATTGTTCTGAAAAACTTCAATTTTTGATGAATAGTGAAACCACTAAGTGGTAGTTAAATAACAGATTTTTCGTTTAAATGAAATATTACCATTTCTGTGATTTGATTTTCAAAAATCCTACATACATGGTTGTCATTAAGAAGTAAAATGTGTTTCAATGATATTAAAATAATTTTTTGGTGAATAGTTACTTTTAAGTTCTTAATCGCGATTAGAGGTAATTAGTGTAGTTTAAGGTACAAATAATGTTATAATAATGTGAGATGAGCTTGACACTTGTCTTACTCCTATTGGATGAGTCATGGACGACCAATACAACCCATGGGTCAACTTGGGGACCCCATGGAGCCACTTTAGTTGGAAAATGACATTAATATATATTTATTTAATGTTAAAATTAAATTGACACAAACATGAGTTGTTTTACTAAAACAGTTTTTAGGTGGGGTTACACAAGTCCAAATTTTGACTATAAATATTCATTAGAAAGATAAAAATATTTCCTACATCATAGTATTTTTTTTATAATTTTTAGACATTAAATAAATTAAATTATTTATGACATCATTATGATGCAGCGATGACCTCATTATTTAACGATTTAAATAAAATGAGAAGATAATGCAAACTACAAGGCTTACACTTGTCCAAAGCCTATTGGATGAGGATATTTCGAACCCTTATCACCTTATCCACGAATTATATAAGTGTGGGACCTTTATAATCCGAAAAGCATTGTGTAATAATGTAACATTTCAATCTTTCCAAAAGAGCCCCTCCTCTCCACTTATAAAAGGCCCCCACCTCTCCCACCTTATTCACACCTTCAAGCCATTTGGCTCGGCCACCCTCTGCCCAAATACTCTCCCAAAATCCCTCTCTTACTCCTAGATGCCTCAATTTGGGTAGAACTCTTCCCAAGGAAGCCTTTGGCTCAAATCAAAAAGAGTTACCCGATTTTGAGGTAATGTCTTCTCTAATGTTGTTTTGTTTTGTTTTTCTTCTCCAACCCCCTAAACTATTTTTATTCATTTCTTTTGTAACAACACCAGTATCCTCAATATACTATGATGTTGTCATAAGATGGATTCGAGCTGCACTTACACACACCTACATCTAATGGTTAAAGAACATACGGTTTCTGTGCACATATTTCAGTTCCTTCTATGACCTGATACATACACCACCCCCCTACACTAGAACTCAAGCCATTTCCACCAAATCTCAAATACCCATACTTGGTATGTGGTGAGAAATTACATGTTATCATTGATAACAATCTCCCTTTTGAAAATGAAGAAAAACTTTTGAATCTTTTGAGGGAGAATATCAGGGAAATCGGGTGGACCTTAGCTAACATATCAGGTATTAGCCCTACCATTTTCATGCATAGGATTGTTTTGAAGGATGAGACTAAACTGGTGAGGCAGCTACAAAGGAGACTCAATCCAACCCTTCTAGAGGTTGTTAAAAAAGTGGTTGAAAAATTGCTCGAGGCGGTTATAATCTATCACATTTTAGATTCTCAGTGTGTAAGTGATATTCATATTGTACCTAAGAAAAGGGGCATTACTGTTGTTAAAAATGAGAAAGATGAGTTAGTTCTAATGAGGGTACAAAACAGTTGGTGTGTTTGTATTGATTATAGTAAACTAAATCATTTCACTCACAAAGACGATTTCCCCCTCTCATTTATTGATCAGATGCTTGATAGACTATCTGGGAAGACACACTATTGTTTCTTGGATGGAATTTCTGGATATTTTTAGGTTTCTATAGCTCCGGAGGATCAGGAGAAAACTACATTCACCTGTCCCTTTGGCACATTTTCCTACTGGAGGATGCCATTTGGACTTTTCAACGCCCCAGGTACCTTCCAGAGATGCATGGTGAGTATTTTTTCTAATTTTATTGAGACCTGCATAGAGGTATTTATGGATGATTTTATATTGTATGGATCCTCATTTGATGAATTTCTAAATAGTTTGGGAAAGTTATTGAATCGTTGTATTGAGAAGAATCTGATCCTGATCTTTGAAAAGTGTCATTTCATGGTAGATCATGGCATTTTATTAGGGAATGTAGTGTCAAAACATGGGATAGAGGTTGATAAATCTATGATAGACATTATTCCATCCTTACCCTATCATTCGTGTGTGCGTGATTTTAGATATTTCTTAGGGAATTCATGAGTTTATCGCTGCTTCATCAAATATTTTAGTAAGATTGCTCTTTCTATGTCATGATTACTTCCGAATGATTCTGATTTTGTGATTGATGATTCTTGTAGGAATTCCTTTCATGAGATAATGAAGTGTCAGACCACTCTACCTATCGTACATCCCCCACAGTGGGAGATTCCTTTTGATCTTATGTTTAATTCCTCCAACTTCCCGGTTAGAGCTGTCTTATCTCAGAGGGTGGAGGTACGTTCACATGTGATCGCCTATACATTGAGGACACTGGATTCCTCCCAATAGAACTACACCACAACTAAAAAGGAGTTTATTACTGTTATATTTGATTTAGATAATTTTCATTCATATTTATTAGGATCTAAAGTAGTTGTTTTTTCTGACCATGAAGCTTTGAGGTACCTCCTAAAGCAGCCAAATGCAAAGCCATGACTTATCTGTTGGATTCTCCTTCTTGAAGAGTTTGACATCGATATAAAGGACAAGAAGGGGTCCAAGAATTTGGTGCCAGGCCACATGAGTAGGCTTACTCACACACTAGAGGGTGATAGCTTGGACCAGGTACCACTTCGGGACACATTCCTCAATAAGCATCTCTATACCATCTCAAGTACACATCCTTGGTATGCTGATTTAGTTAATTACATTGATTCCTTTGAAATCCCAGTAAATTTGAAGAAGCATCAAGCCCAAAAATTAAAAATTGATTCTTGGTTTAATGTGTTGGATGGTCCATACCTCTGGCGTATGTGTAGTGACCAATTCATTAGGAGGTGTGTTCCAGATCATGAGTTTGAGTCTGTTTGGCATTTTTGTCATACACATGCTTGTGGTGGATACTTTGGACCCCAACGTACTGCTAGAAAAGTCTTAGACTCTAGATTATATTGGACTATCTTATTCCATGTTTCCCATTTGTTTTGTAAGTCATGCTCTCCTTGCCAACACACTGGAAATATTTCAAGGAGAAACGATATTCCTCAACAATCCATTTTATTCCGTGATATTTTTAATGTTTGGGGAATTGATTTTTTGGGCCCTTTTCCTAGTTCATTTTGGTTTCTTGTATATCCTTGTTTCTTTTGATTATGTGAGAAAATGGGTGGAGGCCAAGGCCACCAAGACAGCCGATTATCATGTTGTTGTGGATTTTGTCAAGGATCAAATTCTCTGTAGGTTTGGAGTACCAAAGGCCATCATCAGTGACCAAGGGACACACATTTCCAATAGTAATTTTTCTTCCCTCCTTTAAAATTATGGGGTGACACAAAAAACATCAACACCATACCTCCCCCAAAAAAATGTCCAGGATGAGGTTTCAAATCGTGAGTAGAAGAAAATCTTGGAGAAAACCATGCAGCCAAATATGAAGGATTGGATCAAGCGCTTGGATGATGCGTTGTGGGATTATAGGAAAACATAAAATATCCCCATTGGTATGTCCCCATTTCAGATTGTTTTTGGGAAAGCATGTCATCTCCCAGTAGATGTCGAGCATCGGGCATATTGGGCTATAAAGAAATGCAACATGGATTTGGCCCAAGATAGAATTCCCAAAAATTTTCAAATTAAAGAGTTTGAGGAGATTCGACTATCATCATATGAGAACTCAAGGCTCTGTAAGGAAAGATCAAAATAAGTTCATTATAAAATGGTCTAGAAAAGGGAGTTTCATGTTGGAGAGAAAGTCCTACTCTATAGTTCACGACTGAAGTTGATGTCGGGTAAGTTGTGTTCTAGATGGTTAAGTCCTTATGTTTTGTCTAATGTTTTTCCTTATGGTGTAGTTGAGATCGCATAAGAGGACACTGGAAGGAGGTTTACAGTCAATGGGGAATGTTTGAAGAAATACATCGAGGGACTTCCTACTGATGTAGTTGATTTCATCAAACTGCATGACCCCATCATCACTTGAGAATATCAGGCTGTTCCTAACCCTTTCACTTTTATATTACTTGTCCTAAATAAATTTATGCATTTCATGTGAAAATATCATCTCATGTGTTCACATTGAGGACAATGTAATATTTTAAGTGTGGGGGAGGGAAACTTTGTAGTTTAGGATTTTCATTTGTTTGTTTAAAAAACATTGTGTGTTTTCAAAAAATTTGTGTGTTTCTTTATCATTTTTTGTTTGTTTTTTTAAAAAAATCATCTGAAATGATTATCATTTCCATTTTTAAACTTTTTTCAATGAGTAAACCAATTTATTCCATGAAACTGTGCTTAAATGAATGCTAAAATGACTTTTTTTCTAGTTCAAATATTTATTAATTTCATGAAAAGTACACTGAATTTTGAATCCCATGCCACATATCATTGTATTTATATTTGAAATCAATTTCCTTTGAGGCTTATGAACCATTACTTTCATATTCTTTCCATTCACCTCACTTGTTGAGGGAACCAAACCATGCTTGATTTAACCAGAATTTGATCTATACCTGTCCAATGTTGGGGGTTTGAGGTACTTATGTTTAAATGATTGAGGCAGCTATTTGGTATTAAAACCCCTATTTCAAAGAATACTTTTTTTTATAATGGCATACCTTGAACATTTAATATTTTTTTCCCTTATAATCCATGCACAACCTGTTAGGTTAGCCACATTACAATCCAATTTTCTTTATCCAACCAACTCTTTAAGTGAAATTTTATAATCTAGTTGAACATAAGAGTGGTGGAAGCTATGTTGTGTTGTGCTATGGCATTATGTGAAACATTGGGTGAAAAATTAAATTCTGAAGAGATGTTTTTTCTACTGATAAAAATCATTATATTGAAATCTGTGCCTTTTCTGGAGCTTTCATGATAAGTGAAGCTGTGCCTTTTCTAGAGCTTCTAATAGAGGTAGAAAGTTGTGCCTATCTAGAGCTTTCAAGAAAATCATGTTTCAGAAGATTGACATTTATGATTCTGAAATGTTTAATGGTGTAAACTTTCCATGAATTTTCATGACGATGGAGCTAAATTGATACTATGGGGATTGAGGATGAGACCATGTTTAAGTGAAAATTAGATTAAAGCAATTTTGCTTCAAAAAGAGTCAAGCCCTCCTCATTCAGCCTCAGAATTTTACACATCTAAATCCTACCAACCAAAATCCACAGAACAACCCTAGAAAGTACTCATTATAAACATATGTCCTTGACTCACATCAGTTAGAGATGTAGGAATTTACCAAGCCTATGGTGACCCTTGTATGAGTTTGGATGAGAAAGACATTTCTAAAAAATTGACATTTCTGTGATGAGTGAAAATGAATGTTAGGAAAGTGTTTTGTGTGCAGGGGAGGATATATTAAGAGGAAATATAGAGAAGGATATTAAATGAAGAATATGAAATAGTAGTTTATATATGAGGAATGATATCTTTGGTTTCTTGGTATGAAATTGGTGGATCTCATTGATATGTGTTTTAAATTTTCTTTGATTTGCTTTGGAGGTTTTTCCTAGGAGTGCAGAAGGGTAATTGTGGGAGAGTTGATAAAACACTATTTTTTAAATATTTTATTGATTATAAATGATTTAATTTCCTCACATTGTGTTAAATTTGTTCAATTAGAAAGTATTTGGGATTAGATTATTCATATGAATATTTGATGAAAAATCTAGTTTTACCCTTTCAAAATCACTATAGTATTTCAATCATAAATATTTTTATTTAAATTATTTGAACATCTTATTTTTAAAAAAATTTCCTTACTACATGGGATACAACTTTTATTCAGGACACTATATCAAAATAATGCATTTGAATGGAGTAATTGGGCCATGAAGTCAAAGGTGGGCTGGACACGCTAGAATGGAAAAGATTCTGTATTTGGGATATAACTCCTTAATATGGGATTGTATTGATCCCACATTTTCATAGGCGATAGAGGAAAAATATCCTCACATATGATCCTCCTGGAAGAAGATCATATTCACAAGTTTCGGTGGTCAAATGCGTGGTGAAAGTTGGATTAAAATATTTGTCTGAATTTTCACATTCACACTTGAAACCACTTGTATCCTCTCCTCTCCTCCCCTCCCCTATAAAAATTAGAGTTTTTATCATTTTTAATGGGTGGTACGTGCATTGGGAAGTTTAAGGAAGAATATAAGAGGTTTCACTCTAATTCTGCAACCATTGTAAGGGGGTAGCTCTTGAAGTAAGGATCCCCTCATCAAGCCTTCTTCTTCTCCGTCTTCTTCTTCAGGTTGTAATTCTTTTATTCCATCAATAAACTCTTAGTTTGTCTTAAATTTATTCTATTATTTTTAATTTTATTCTTCTCTTAATCTTCCTAGTTTGTTTTTAAATCAATTTTGGAAATGAGATTGGGTTATACCCTTTCTAAACCGTTGCAAATGAAAAACGTTTCAACGATGACTACACCGCTCATAAAAGAGTAGTTTTTTTATGTAATTGATCTAATTCTCACCTCCTTCATTAATTTATTTTGAATCAATGAGCTACTATAATTATAATAATATGTTATATTAATTTAGTTATAATTTAAATGAAATTAATCAATCAATTGAACAATTTACTCAAAAACACGTGAGGTCAATATTTTGTGTAAATTACGAGAGCGCAAACATAATCTTTGAAACCATGTCACAAGGGATAAATTTGTAGAGTTCAAATATCATCCCTAAAATCAATTAATCCTAAATTCCATAGCATATTTGTGCCATAATTAACCACTAACCATAAGCTATACTTATAACATTAATCAATGCAGGGTGCTACGATTTCTTATTCTGAAACTAGCCTAGGGTTTGATTCATTTCATATTTCTGGTTATGTTAACTCTTGTAGGGTTCAAGGGTTAAAAAATCAGGGGATCATAATTAATTGGATGTTAATCTAAATGATAATTATTAATAAGTAAATGAAGATGTAGTGTTAGATTGATTATGCCTTTTAAAATATATTTCTAAAAAAACATCTTCTTGTTGTGTCATTTTAATCGAAATTAATTTCAAAACTAAAAACAAAAAAAATACAATCTTCATCTAGAAAACTTCTTCTACATTCATAAACTATAAAAAAACCCCATCCATTCAAGAAGTGTTTTTATTATATTTTATTTTATTTTTATAATACCTCTAAAAAGTTGTTTTAATTCACTTCCTCCTTTGAGAGATGATCTTGGTCAGCCACTCTGCTACACCTAAGTACCCCAAAATCACACTAATCATTTGAGGGTGCCCATAACAATTATCTTTTAAATTGGCACCGTTTCCAGGGTGGCAAGTAATTACTTCAACCAATTCAATGTATTTATTTTATTTTACATGTTATTATCTTCCTCTCTTTTTTCTTCCTTCTTTACCCAGTCTTGTTTATTTTCATCAGCTTATATTTTCTTGTACTTATTTTTGGACCATCATCTCAAACATAATATTTTTATTTTACTATGGTCCAATTTCTTTCTATTCATTTTTATTTTATTTATGAAATGAACTAATCCCAAAGACTTATTAGATCATGACACTGACATTTAACATAGACTTAGGGCTCGAATCAGGCAGTCTCAGTCTACAGAATGTTTCAATAGTCAACCAGTTGGTGAATTCCTCTCTTCTGGAAACATTGAAATTGGAAGCAATTCAAATTCAAACATAAAAAAAGAACCAATGGATGGAAATAATAACAATGAGCTAAATAGAACTGTTTGAGAATTGGTTTCACCTGATATTAATTATCAACCAAATTGTATTTCATACACAAATCTCGAATCAGACATTAAACTAAAATCTGTGTTAATTCACTTACTTCCAATGTTTCATGACCTCTCTGGTGAGGATCCCAATAATCATTTGAAAGAATTGAATGTGGTTTTCTCAACCATAAAACCTAGAAATGTCTCTGAAGATCAAATAAAATTAAAAGCATTCCCAGATTCACGTGATGGAGCTGCGAAGGATTGGATGTACTATTTTAAACCTGAAGATGTAACATGTTGGAATTATTTGAAACATATTTTCTTGCAGAGATTTTTTCCAGCATCTAGGACCACGTCTATTCATAAGGATATCTTGAGGATCAAGAAAACACAAGGGGAGTCAATGTATGAGTACATGGAGCGATTCAAGAAGTTGTGTGCAAGCTGTCCACATCACTAAACCAGTGAGTAACTCCTCATTCAGTACTTATATGAAGGACTCACACCTATGGAGAGGAGCATAGTGGATGTTTTAATAGGAAGGGCATTGGTGGAAAAGACACCAGTAGTCGCATGTACATTGATCGACAAGATGTCCCAAAACTCCCAACAATTTGGCGATAGAGGAACACCACATGTCTGGGGAGTACATCAGGTAAGTCCTTCTTCTCATGAAAGTCATTTGACTGATAATAAGTTGGAAGAATTTACATCTATGGTGAGGTGGATTGATTTGGCTCAAAAGACATCCCAACCCACTTCTTCAAGGCCTTGTGGCATTTTCACTGAGACAAGCCACCCAACTGACTATTTCCCACAACTAAAAGAGACAGAGGATTGCGCAGCATTATTCCCAGGGAGTCCATATCAACAGCAACAACAGACATACCCCCAAAAGAAGTTTGATTCATTTTCTCCAATATACAACCAAGGGTGGAAGGAACAACCAGACATGAGGTATGGCTCTAGAAAAAAACAAAGGCCCCCTTTTCAACAAAACATCCAGAAGCCCCCGCCTTATGAGCAGGGATTACAATAACCCCAAAGGAGATTTGAATCTCAAGAATCAACATGCAAACAACAAGGGAATCCACCACCAAACAAAGATTCCAATACTGATGATCTTTTGAAACAAATTGTTCTTAATAAACAGAATTTTCTGAAGAGTCAAGGTTCAGAGCTAAGGGAGTTGAAGACTCAAATGAGCCAGATTGCCACCACCCTCCATGAAATTGTGAGTAAGAATTATAGAAGTCTACCCTCCCAATCCACTTCAAATCCAAAGGGGAATGTTAGTGACATCACATTGAGAAGTGTGAAGAAAGCAACCGATGCTTCTCCACCTACCATTCCACCAGAATTCACCACAACTCCAAAAAATCCCAATTCCACATCAACTGATTAGAAACCCAAGGAGAAATATAAAGGTAAGAAAAATATTAATGATGTTACTCCTAAACCCCTTCCTTTTCCAAACAGGGTGGTTCAAACCAAGAGTATGGTTGAAGAAGTGATGCAAATGGAGGTTTTGGACACATTCAAGCATTCGGAGATCAACATTCCTCTACTTGAATCCATTAAGCAAATTCCATGGTATGCTAAATTCTTAAAATAAAATTGTACCAATTGAATATGGCTCAAGGGAAATGTGAGGATCAATCTTGGAATAAATGATTAATTTCTCATTACCCCATCTCTAGAAATTCCAACAAAGGGGAAGGATATCGGGACATTAAATATCCCATGCACCATAGGGGAGTTACACTTATCTGATGAAATTTGTGATTTGGGAGCTACCATAAATGTGATGGCTCACTCTGTATTCTCTTCTTTGCAGTTTGGTGAGATGAAACCGACAAGAGTAGTGGTGCAGTTGTAGAATAGAGCAAGACATATCCAGCGGGAGTTCTTGAGGATGTACTTGTCCGGGTAAGAGACATGACCTTTCCAGTAGATTTCTTCATGCATAACATGGAGGAAGATCAGGTAAGTTCTCATGCCCCCATTATCTTAGGTAGGCCCTTCCTCAAAACTGTAAAACCTATCATAAATTTCAATGAGGGTACACTTTCCATGGAATTTTGGAATGGAGTTGTGATATTTGATGTTATGGATTCCCTGAAGTACCCCTAAAAGGATCATTCTGCATTTGTTATCTCCCATTTTGAACCACCAAGTAAAACACCATGAAATAGGATTTTCCTATGCTTAGGGAGATTATGAGTATTGGTTCTAGTTTGATGTCTAAGAGTACTTCCACACCCGTTTCTAAGGAACAAGACTCTCTAAGATTTGATTTTCAAATGGAATCATATTCTGATTTTGATCATGTGAGCTCTAATTATGACATGGTTTTTGAGTATGATGATGGATTTGATACTTTATTCTCTGATTTTGATGATGTTTATTTTGATACTGATGCTCTTTGTGCACATAATTTAGTTCCTTCTATGACCCCATCCATACACCACCCCCTACACTGGAACTCAAGCCATTTCCACCAAATCTCAAATACTCATACTTGTTATGTGGTGATAAATTCCCCGTAATCATTTCTAACAATATACCTTTTAAACATGAAGAAAAACTTATGAATATTTTGAGGGAGAACATCAGGGCAATTGGGTGGACCTTGGCTGACATATTAGGTATTATCCCCTCCATTTTCATGCATAGGATTCTTTTGGAGGATGAGGATAAACTAGTGAGGCAACCACAAATGAGACTCAATCCAACCCTTCTAGAGGTTGTTAGAAAAGAGGTTGAAAATTTTCTCAAGGCAGGTATAGTCTGTCCCATTTCAGATTCTCGGTGTGTAAGTCCTATTCAGGTTGTTCCTAAAAAAGTGGTGTTACTATTGTTAAAAATGAGAAAGATGAGTTAGTTCCAATGAGCGTAAAAAACAGTTGGCATGTTTGTATTGATTATATGAAACTAAATCATTCCACCTAGAAAGTCCATTTACCTCTCCCATTTATTGATTAGATGCTTAAGAGACTAGCTGGGAAGACCCACTATTGATTCATGGATGGATTTTTTGGATATTTTCAGGTTCCTATAGCTCTGGAGGATCATGAGAAGACTACATTCACCTGTCCCTCTGGAACATTTTCCTAATGGAGGATGCCATTTGGACTTTTCAACACCCCAGGTACCTTCCAGAGATGCATGGTGAGTATTTTTTTTTTGATTTTATTGAAACCTGCATGGAGGTATTTATGGATGATTTTACAGTGTATGGATCCTTATTTGATGAATGTATAAATAGTTTGGAAAAGGTATTGAATCATTGTATTGGGAATAGTCTGGTCCTGAACTTTGAAAAGTGTCATTTCATGGTAGAGCATAGAATTGTCTTAGGGCATGTAGTGTCAAAACATGGGATAGAGGTTGATAGATCTATGATAGACATTATTTCATCCTTACCCTATCCTTCATGTGTGTGTGATTTTAGATATTTCCTAGGGAATACGAGATTTTATCGGCGCTTCATCAAAGATTTTAGTAAGATTGCTCTTTCTATGTCATGATTACTTAAAGAGGATTCTGATTTTGTGTTTGATTATATTTACAGGACATATTTTGATGAGAAAAAGAAGTGTTTGACCACACCACCTATCATATAGCCCCCACGGTGGGAGATTCCTTTTGAGCTTATGTGTGACTCCTCCAACTTCGCGGTTGGAGCTGTATTATCTCAGAGGGTGGAGGTGCGTTCACATGTGAATGCCTTTGCATCGAGGACATTTGATTCAACCCAATGAAAATACACCACAATATAAAAGGAGTTTCTTGCTGTTATATTTTCTTTAGATAAATTTATTTCATATTTATTGGGATCTAGAGTAGTTGTTTTTTATGACAATTCAGCTTTGATGTACCTCTTAACAAAACTAGATGCAAAGCCACAACTTATCTGCTGGATTATCCTTCTTCAAGAGTTTGACAAAGAGATAAAGTACAAGAAGGGGTCAGAGAATTTGGTGGCATCCCACATGAGTAGGCTTACTCACACACTAGAGGGTGACACCTTGGACTGGGTACCACTTCGGGACACTTTCCCTGATGAGCATCTCTATACCATCTCAGGTACGCATCCTTGGTATGTTGATTTAGTTAATTGCATTGTTGCCTCTGAAATCCTAGAAAATTTGAAGTAGCATCAAGTCCAAAAATTAAAAAGTGAGTCTAGGTTTTATGTGAGGGATGATCATTACCTCTAGCGCATGTGTAGTGACCAAATCATTAGGAGGTCTGTTCCCGATCATGAGTTTCAGTCTGTTTTGTATTTCTGTCATACCCTTGCTTGTGGTGGACACATTGGACCCCAACGTACTGCTAGAAAAGTCTTAGACTCTGGATTATATTCGTCTATCTTATTCCATGATTCCCATGAGTTTTGTAAGTCATTCTCTCCTTTCCAACACACTGGAAACATTTCAAGGAGACATGAGATGCCCCCAACAACCCATTTTATTCTTGTGAGATTTTTGATGTCTAGGGAATTGGTTTTATAGGCCATTTTCCTAGTTCATTTGGTTTCATGTATATACTTGTTTCTGTCGATTATGTGAGTAAATGGGTAGAGTCCAAGGCCACCAGGACTAACGATTCTCATGTTGTAGTGGATTTTTTCAAGGTTCAAATTTTCTACAGGTTGGGAGTAACAAAGGCCATCATCAGTAACCAATGGACACACTTTTGCAATAAGAATTTTTCTTCCCTACTTCGAATGTATGGGGTGACACACAAAACATCAACACCATACCACCCCCAAAAAAATGTCCAGGATGAGGTTTCAAATATTGAGTTGAAACAAATCTTGGAGAAAACCATGAAGCCAAATTGGAATGATGGATAATGTTATTTGATGATGCATTGTGGGCTTATCAAAATCCATACAAGACCCTGATTAGTATGTACGCATTTCGGTTTGTTTTTGGGAAAGCATGTCATCTCCCAGTTGAACTCGGGCATCGGGAATATTGGGCTATAAAGAAATAAAACATTGATTTGGCCTAAGCTGGAATTCAAAGGAAGTTTGAAATTCAAGAGATTGAGGAGATTAGACTATCATCTTATGAGAACTCGAGGCTCTACAAGGAAAGATCAAAATAATTTCATGTTAAAATGATCCAGAAAAGGGAGTTTCATGTTGGAGAGAATGTCCTACTCTACAGTTCACAACTGAAGTTGATGCATGGTAAGTTGCATTCCAGATGGTTAGTTCCTTATGTTTTGTCTAATGTTTTTCCTTATGGTGCAGTGGAGATCACACAAGAAGACACATGAAGGATCTTTATAGTCAATGGGAAATGATTGAAGAAATACATCGAGGGACTTTCTACCGATGTAGTTGATTTAATCAAACTGCATGACCACATCATCACTTGAGAATAGCAGGATGTTCCTAACCCTTTCACTTTTATATTACTTTCCCTATATAAATTTATGAATTTCATGTTCACATATCATCTCATGGGTTAACATTGAGTACAATTTAATATTTTAAGTGTGGGGGAGGGAACCTTTATAGTTTAAAATTTTCATTCGTTGTTTGTTTAAAAAAAAATTGGGGTTTCAAAACTTTTGTGTGTTTATTTATCATTTCTTGTGTGTTATTTTTAAAAAAAAATCAGCTGAAATGATTACCCTTGCCATTTTGGAAACATTTTTCAATGATTAACCAAATTTATTCCATGAAAATGATCTAAAATGAATGCTGAAATGACTTTGCTTCAAGTTCAAATATTTAGTGATTTCATTAAAAGTACACTGAATTTTGAATCCCATGCCACATATCACTATCTTTATATTTGAAATCATTTTCCTTTGAGGCTTCTGAACCATTAATTTCATATTCTTTACATTCACCTCACTTCTTGATAGAACCAAACAATGCTTGATTTAACCAGAATTTGATCTATTCCTGTCAAAACTTGAGGGTTTGAGGTACTTATGTTTAAATTATTGAGGCATTTGATTGGTATTAATGCCCCTATTTCAAAGAATCCTTTTATTATAATGGCCTACCATGAACATTTAATCTATGTAGCCCTTATAATCCATGCACAGCCTGTTAGGTTAGCCACATTACAAGCCAATTTTCCATATCCAACCAACTCTTGATGTGAAATTGCACAATGTAGTTGAACATAAGTGTGAGGGAAGCTATGTTATGTTGTGCTACGACATTATGTGATACTTTGGGTAGAAAATTAAATTCTGAAGAGATGTGTTTATTCTTATGAAAATCATTATATTGAAATATGATCCTTTTCTAAAGCTTTCATGATAAGCGATGTTGTGGCTTTTCTGGAGCTTCTGATAGAGGTATAAAGTTGTGCCTATCTGGAGCATTCAAGAAAATCATATTTGAGAAGATTGACATTTTTGATGCTGAAATGATGAATGGTGTAAACTTTCCATGACTTTTCATGATTATGGAGTGAAATTGATACTATGTGGATTGAGCAAGAGACCATATTTAAGTGAAAATTAGATTAATACAATTTTGCTTCCAAAAGAGTCAATCCCTCCTCATTCAGCCTCAGAATTTTTCACATCTAAAACCTACCAACCAAAAGTCACAGAACAACCCTTAAAATTCCTCATTATAAACATATTTCCTTGACTCACATAGTGTGGAGATGTAAGAATTTATCAAGCCTATGGTTACCCTTATATGTGTTTGGATGAGAAAGACATTGCTAAAAATGGACATTTTTGTGATGAGTGAAAATGAATGTTAGGTAAGTGTTTTGTGTGCATGGGAGGATAAATTAAGAGGAAATATATTGTATGATCTTAAATGAAGAAATTTAAATAATATTTTATAGATGAGGCATGATATCTTTTGTTTCTTGGTATGAAATTGGTGGATCTCATTGATATGTGTTTTAAATTTGCTTTTATTTGCTTTTGAGGTTTTTCCCAGGAGTGGACAAGGGTAAGTGTGGTGGAGTTGATAAAACACTATTTTATTGAATATTTTATTGATAATAAATGATATAATTTCCTCACATTGTGTTAAATTTCTTCAATTAGAATGTATTTGGGATTAGATCATTCATTTGAATATTTGATGAAAATTTCAGTTTTACCCTTTCAAAATCACTGTAGTATTTCAATCATAAAAATTTTTACTTGAATTATTTTAACTTTATATTTTTTAAATGTGTTTATTACGTCATGGGATACAACTTTTATTCAAGACACTAGATCAAAATAATGCATTTGGATGGAGTAATTGGGATATAAAGTCAAAGCTGGGCTGGACACACCAGAATGGGGAAGATTCAGTATTTCAGCTATAACCCCTACATATAAGATTTTATCAAGCCCACATTTTTATATGTGATAGAGGACCCATATCCTCACATATGATACGTTGGGAAGAAGATCTGATTCACGCGTTTCTGTGGTCAAATGGGCATTTAAATTGGGATTAAAATGTTTTTTTGATTTTTCACATTCACACTTGAAACCACTTGTAACCTCTCCTCCTGTCCCCTCTATAAATTAGTGTTTTTATCAATTATAAGGGTTTTTACGTGAATTGGTAAGTTAAACTCAGAATATAAGATGTTTCACTCCAATTATACAACCATTTTAATAGGTGTATCTTTTCAAGCAAGGACCCCCCCCCCCCATCAAGCCTTCATCTTCTCTTTCTTCGTCTTCATGTTGTAATGCTTTTATTCTTTCAATAAACTCTTAGTTTTTCTTCCATTTATTATGTTATTTTCAATTTTATTCTTCTCTGAATATTCCTATTTGGGGTGGAAATAAAGAGTGGAAACGAGATTGGGTTATACCCATTCTAAACTGTTACAAATGCAAAACATTTCTACGATTACTACACCGCTCACGGAAGAGTTTTTTTTTATGTAATCGATCTAATTCTCACCTCCTTCATTCATTTATTTTTAATAAATGATATACTGTAATTATAATAATATTTTCTATTAATTGAGTTCTAATTTAAATTAAATTAATCAAGCAATTGAACAATTTACACAAAAACACGTGAGGTCGAGATTTTGTGCAAATTATGAGAGCGCAAACGGAATCTGTGAAACCAAGTCACACAAGATAAATTTATAGAGTTCAAATATAATCCCCAAACTCAAATAATCCTCATTTACATAGTGTATTTTTCCATAATTAACCACTGACCATAAGATAGACTTAGAAAATTAATCAAAACAGGGTGCTACGATTGCATGTTCCGAAACTAGCCCAGGGTTTGATTCATTTCATCTTTGTGGTTAAGTTAACGCATGTAGGGTTCAAGGGTTAAAAAATTAGGGGATCATAATTAATTGGATGTTAATTTAAATTTTAATGATTAATAAGTAAATTAATAGGTAGTGTTATATCTATTACACATTTTAAAATAGATTTCTAAAAAAACATCTTCTTGTTGTGTCATTTTAATCGAAATTCATTTCAAAACTAAAAACAAAAAAAATACAATTTTCTTCCAGAAAACATATTCTTGATTAATAAACTATAACCAACCCCCATCCTTTCAAGTAGTGTTTTTTTATATTTTATTTTATATTTATAATACCACTAAAAAGTTTTTTTAATTCACTTCCTCCTTTGAGAGACAACCTTGGTCAGCCACTCTGCTGCACCTAAATACCTCAAAATCACACTAATAATTTGAGAGAGGCCATGACAGTTCTCTTTCAAATACTAAGGTTTATAAACTATATTTGGATACAAAATAGTATGGTGAGAGGTAGAGGTTTCAATGAGGCAATGCGATATAAGAATAAGGGTGATCAAAACACCTGAAAACCATAGTCCCTAAAAACAACACCCTGAAATCATAAGGTTTCTTTCTCACACCACTGAACAAAAGAGTAAACAAATTCAATAAAAATGCATCAAATCAATTAGAGAAAAATATAATGGTGGAAAAAGATCAATTTTTAGTAATGGTTTCATGGTGGATCACTAGTGTGTCTTGGAAAAACCAACACCACATGCTAAAGGAACAAATCCAAATTGAGGCGCATGCAGAATTTAAGGTCCCATAACAAAATGAAATACCCAAAATAAAAGAATTTTAGTAGAATAAATATTAAAAAAACATCATTTTGAATTAATGTATAATAAAAGGTATATAAATGGATGATTAGTAAACATGTAATTTCACATTAAAAACATCCAATTTCACACATATTTTCATAAACATTGCATTTTCATCCTAAGGATGACTTCCATCACACTTCCATGACATTTTCAAAATTTTCCCCTATTGTAGACACATACGGGCCACTATCATATTGACCATCATTGTCTTGACTTCAACACACTACCCATCATTTGATTTTCATCACCCATCTCGGTCGCTCGATCCCTATAACCCACCCCCAGACATTGACTCCCCATGTCTCATGAATATTCCACCAAGAGAATATTAATTTTTTTACATATATATTGGGAATATTCGACTAGTAGTCATGAAATATTTATTTCTGGACTCATCTACCAGAGACAACAACAACTACCACAAAACAGTTGTTTGTTCTTTATAAGCTATAACAACCATTCTCTTTATTACACACTTAAACACGATTTATCATATAAAACATTCAATTGATAAAACATAGAATATTGATAGGTCTAGTGTATTTTGGGAATAGTAACATTACATAATAACATAAAACATGAAATACACATATTTATTGAAAACATATTTTACATGACCACACACATTCCTTCGTACTTAGCACTGCATGGGATAACCTGATGACATGCATAAGAAGAAGGTGAACTATAAAATCCAGCAATGGAGTTAACAATTCATAACATGAAGAATATAGTACATGTTAGGAAATAATTATATCAATGAAGAATAAGAGAAAAATGCACATAAAGGTGTGATAAAGCATGATTATCAAAACATGGAAATTTGGCATCAACATTTAACATGATATTAGCATGAGCCAAGGATTATTGCACATGTAGAATGAGTAAACTATAATTTCAATTGAATTATCATGAATAAATACTCCTTGAAATTGATGTACCATGATACTAATATTTACCCAATGCATTGGATCTCTATCGTGGTGCATCCTTCTTAATCATTTCATTTCATACATCAGTCTACCACATAGATCATACAACATTGATTCATTAAAAATCATCATTTCTTTCATGATAAAGGAATTTAGAATTAAAACATGAAACTCTATAATCAATAAGTAAATGTTAAGAAATTTTAATACTCTTGATAGAGAAATGTTCATGGTATTCACTACACAATGACTTTTTCTTGGATAATCGTGGTGAAATTTTGGCAGCATAACAGCGTGAGATAAGAATTCATAAAAATGGTTGATGAGAGATAAATGGGTATCTTATCATATGTACTTGAGACGGACAGTAAGGGGGTCATATAGAAACATCTACAAACATATGTAATGTATTTTAGATGCATAATAAATAATAATTACTGGAATGTAAATGAGAAGATAGAAATTCATTACGAAATTACGGCATGGTAACGGGTGTGAATGGGAGGCATTAATGAGGGAGAAAGAGGTATATCATAATTCAAAAATATAGAGGGAAGTATGGGGGGGTTTTAAATCACACCCCAAAATTTTTAATTGAAAACAAAAGGGTATAACATTAAAAAGAAATTTGGACAAAATGAGGGAGGAGGAAATCCCTTACTTGGAAGTGTGATCTCAAAGGCATGGGATGGGATTTAGATAGGCTTCTTTAGAGCTTAGGGCACCTTGAGATAATTATAGAGATAGGATGAAAGGTTTTAGTCCAACTTCATAGGTTTTTAGTGAAGAGAAGTGGGATGTTGGTGGGTTTTTATGGGAAAAGGTTGGTAATTCTTTATTATTTATGTTTTGGACACTATGCATTAAACTAATCAAAACCACAAATCATACCATGGTTTTTTGAAATGGTTTTTTCCAAAGTGGATTTGAAAAAATATTATATAAGGCGATTTGGCCTAATGTTTTACAATATTATGTTTGATTATGTGGAGGTGAGTTACACTCTCAAGGAAATAATTTTAAAAGTTAAAATGTTTTAATGGTTTTGGAGGGTCCTCTAAGGCACCATAAAATTATTCTAACAAATATAAAATCACATTATTTTAATGTTAAAACATATATTAGCAGAACATAATGTTTATATTATTTTATTACATCTCATTGGGGAATTATGATGTCATAAAACACATTACATATTTAAAAAATATTTAACTTTTACCCAAAAAATCAATTGTATTATGAAATTATGAAAAATTTACTATTGGATAATTTTGACATCCTAATTCCAAAAATAAAATTCATTTTATCTAAATAATTTTCTAAATATGTAAATTCTTTACATTTAAAATACAAATAGTCATTTATCGAAAATTCATGGTTTTTGACAAAAAAATATCATTCAAATCTGAATAAAAAATACAATTGTATTCATAAAAATTATATGATCATTTATATTTTATAAAAATTTATTCTGTAATAATATTGAATTAAAATATTATTTTATTCAAAAATTTATTAATACATCAAAATAGATATCTTAAATTAATATTAAATAAAAATACTATTTTTACATTAAAGACTATTAACAAAGTAAAAATAATAAATTGAATATATATTATTTATAAAAAAATCACATAATCATAGTCTTCAGTTATTGTTACATAAATCTTTGTAATTCCCAAAAAATACCAAAGGGTATGGTGTGCGATAGTAATAGTCTCTTGGGGTGACTCAGATAACATCGCTCGGGTGGTAATCTCTATCATATTCTACTTCTCTCGTAGGTGGTTTCATTCAAGCTTAAAGTGTTGAAGCCCGGCTTGGCCTTGGTCAAGAGCGAAGCCAAGTTTTGCCAACTCCTTTCTGAGCTTGAAAAATGGGCATAGTATGTCGAAAATCTAATCCATGAGCCCATTACTTCCATTTTCTGAGTAAATTTTATTTTTTAAAGCCCTATATTTAATCTAATCATGTGGTCACTATTCAACGGCTATATTAACAACGGTAACAAATCTTAAGGATATTTTAAAATGGAAGAACCATAAAACCAAGGAAGAGCATATTCCTTGTATAACTATTCTTATAAGAATAAATTTAATTAAATCAAGATATATTTTCATTAATGAATGTTTCGGTCGTTACAAAAGCCATTTCGGTGGAAATTTTTTGTTTCCATCAATACTTATTTGTCTAATATTTAAAAAATATTGAAAATATAGGATATTTATTACATAAAAAGTTAACATATTCTGTTTTTAGACATTTCAAATGAATAGTTTGATCTTATGACAATATGGTTTTATTAAAAAAAAAAAATTTTAATTTTTCCAAGGTTTACCCCCTCAAAAACAAAAAAACTTCCCATGTACCTTGGATGACGCATTGTGCATGTTGTTTACTAATTAACATTAGATATGTCCATGGATGAAAAAATATCCATAGCATTTTGGTGTTTTCTTATGTTAATATTATTTTTTATTTATCATTTCAATATATAGTGATTTTTATTGGGATAAATTCTAAAATAACATTATGATATGGGGTGATTTTTTTCGAGATGATAGATTAATGGGATTGATAATGGAATATAAATTTTTATTATGTTAAATTTTGTGAAATAAATTACAAAGGTTAATTAAAGTATCATGAATAGAAGGTATGATGTGAAATGGGATTTAGTTTTCATACATGTATGCCAATGAAAGGGTATAAATTTTTTAATGAAATGGATGAACAATTATTTATATTAAAAAAACATAGAATTGAAGAAATTTGTTTTATTAACATAAAATATATATTCATATCCAATGGAAACAATTATATTATTGTTGAAAATAAAAAACCTATGGTATAATTGAATGATGACATCACATTTGCCATTTAAAATTTGTGTTCCTTTATTATGAGTTTTCATTAAAATATGTTTTTTTTATTGATCTAAGTAAATTTGATTTCATAATGATTGTATGGGAAATTAATTATATCAGTTAAAAAATTAATAATGTTCATATGAGTGTCTCAAGGGCGTCAATGTGTTTTTTTTAAAAAGTATGGGAATGAATTTAAACACTTAACACCTTATTTGTATAAATTGATAAAAAAAAATTAATAGTTTTTTCATTAAAATATTATGGATTACTCTTTTAGAGTTAATAAATTCAACTTTTCAAAGTCCTAATAAATCACTCACCATCATTAAAAATAACCCTAAATACACAACAAATCATAATTTTCAATCATGATATTTTCATGTTTACTGCACATAACCCCCTCACATCAATTTTTAAATGATGCCACTTCTGAAATCATAGGTTTTCAATATTCTATGCAATTATCAATGATAGTTCACTCTTTTGTGATAAATATTGAATAGAGGGACTTTTTACCACATGAAAAATGTGTAAATTTTTTTCTCTACTCATTTCCAGAAATTATTCTCTAAATCATTCAAAAAAAATCAATAATAACATCTAATTATCCATTATATTTCATCCCATTAAACACTCCCATTTAATTAACTTTTTAATTCCCCAAATATAATTAATTAAAAATAAAATAACTAAAATTTCACATTGTTATGATATTTCATATTTTTATACTAGTTATACTTTTAAACATTATTGTTTTTTGGTTATTGGGTAAAAATTTATTAATATGAATATTGAAATAATCTTTTTCCTAATTAATTTAAAAAACAATTATAATTTTTTTACAATTTTTTAGAATTTTTTTACAATTTGTGTCACATAGTAAAAAAATTAAATTTTATTTCAAATAAAATAAATTTTAACTCTAATTATTTTGTTTACACTTTCTAAAACTTTATGATAAATTCTGAATTTATAAATACATATAAATTTA
Organism: Viscum album; assembly: GCA_963277665.1. NCBI lineage: Eukaryota > Viridiplantae > Streptophyta > Magnoliopsida > Santalales > Viscaceae > Viscum > Viscum album. The sequence goes on along the minus strand of OY728140.1, from coordinate 2,098,469,958 downwards.
GTTCAACATAATATGATTTCCAAATATTATTTTTTCAATATAATTATTTTTTTATATTACAGAAAATTTATCTATATATATATATATTGAACAGATGAATTGAAATTTATTTTTTTGAAAAGAGTGGACTTAGTTTATTTAATATATGTATTTCAAAAATTATTATATTTATCATTAATGAAAATAATTTCTCTTTATATGTGATAAAATTTAATTTTCCAAAAAATAATTAATGAATATTAAAATAATGTTATAATAAAAAAACACAATGAGTTTGATAAATTCATAAAATCAATTTATTTATTTAAATAATAAAATTCTAGTCAAATTTAATGAGAAAAATAAATTTGAAATTTTAAAAAATATTATAAATAAAGAAGTGCATTTAAGAGGTGTGATAATTTGAAGTATTCAAAATAGGTGGGAGATTGGAATACAGTAATAATAATTTTATTTTTATTTTATGCATTGGGTTCTAATTGAGGCACTCTTATTTCATAAATATATAATGAGTCAATTTATTTCATATCATCCCCTAGTCTCTTTAACAGGACATTATTCATGTGTAGTGTGTCACTGTAAAACAAACTCCATTTAATGACAAAAAATTTCAATTGAAGAAAATCTATTAATTCATCAAATATATAATATTTTAATTTTAATATGTTTCACCTATCCCTCATGCATGAAAAATTATTTTCAATTTAATTTCTTGGTTAAAATAATTGTTGTGGATGTTGGATTATTTAAATTGTGGTATTTGTGCTTAGGATCAAGTTTTCCCCCTTGACATAGCTTATGTGTGTTGGAACATACCTTGTTATATCTTTTACACCAAATTAATATTCTATATAAATACCCTAACCCATTGATTATTTTAACTACACTTCTCATTTATTCTGTCCACCTATGTCGTGTTTATCTATCATGTTGTTACTCTTCCACACATGGAAAACACTAGTTGGAAGGAATTTTTCAATGACTGATCATTGCATTCACCTTGTTAGGGGTATTGATGTTATAGAGACCCTTTCTTTTCAAAACATTGACATTGCATGTCATTTTTTGAATACTTGGACATTATACAAATAGAAACCCAAATATAGTAATAGTTCTAGTGCCTTTAAAAACATGAAAACATAACACTAGTTCCTAAATAAACTACATAATCTCCAACTAGGTTCTTATTGACCATAACCCTTCTTAGATACGTCAAAAATAGTACATATCATCTTAACATAGGGGAAAGTAACATAAAAGGGGTGAGTTCATATGCTCAGTAAGGGTACAAAAAGGGAGATGTTTAAGCATAAACATGAATATAAGGGTATGAGAACTTGATCATGAAAAATAGAATATCATACCATTCATTTCAAAGATCATATCATATATCATTTCATAAACATTGGTAGTTCATATGACATAATACATAATTAAATAAATATCATAACCCATGAAAACATAACAAATTAATAAGACACGGATGTGTGGAAAACTCATAAGTATATAATGATTTCCATAATATCCAATGCATCACTGCTAAGACCATATTAGTAGTATGGGTTCACTTCCCATACTATCATAGTAGCATTAGTTCACTCCTCATACAATCATAGTAGTTAGGGTTTACATTAATGGCCATCATAGTAGTCACTGTTCACTCCCAAGACCAACTAGGTTTTTCTCATGAGATGTAAAACATTACCTAATGCATTGGAGGTTGATATAGGTCCCACCCATCTCATAATTAAATCATACATACATGTGCCATAATATATTTAAAAACAATAACATAACCAATGAAATTAAATGGGTATCATAAACATTTAAACATATCATATATTTTGAAAAGAGATAGGTTCCATAATAATTTGATCATAAACCTAACCTGTGAAAAAAGAGGGTTTCAAAAGAATATAACACGTGAAAGAGAAATGAGATTCATAAAAATCATGCCATCAAAATAAAGTCTATTCAAAAAAAGAATATGAATGGAAACATTGAATAATTTTCATAAAAATCAATGATTAACATAAAAAAACAGTATCTAATAAGAAAAATTATTTTGATAAAAAAATGAAATGAATTATTGAGGAAAATATTCTTTTTTCTACAAAAATGATTTCTTTTCACAAAACACTGTGCTATTTTAAAAGAAAATAATTTCCTTAAAAATAAACTTGAAAACATGTAAGATATTATTTATGTAAATATGATTTTATAAAATCATAAAAATCCATTAATTCTGTATAAGATTAAAACCATTTTTCTCATACTTTTTCTCGAAAAGTCAAAATGTACCTCATATGGAAAACGAAAAAAAAAATATTTCTTCCAAACCATGTAGTAAAAAAGTAAAGACTAAGTAAATATGAAATTAAACATCCATATTATAATATTAAAACATTTTATGAAAAAAAATTATAAATAATGGATTTCTATGATAAATAAACCCTTGTAAATGCTTATATAGAAGCAATCTTGAATATTATTGAGATTGTGAAATTATATCTTACCTTGTGTCTTGACTCTCTTCGTACTCACACAATATTCCTATATAAGAAATATATTTTTATTATACATATTTAATAGAATCATATTCTTATACATAATACCATATATGGTTTTATTATGACCTTATATTACCTTCTTTTTAACGATCCTATGTTAATGTTTTAGTTCAGGTAATATTCGCTTTGTTCTTCACATGCGTCTTGATTTGTTATATCATTGTTCCTTATACATATAAAATGATTAATGAATTTAGATCATGATATAAATATAATTTATTTAAATTATATCTATATTTTAATAATATTTATCATAAATAAGTACAAAATTGAAGACATCACTCATGGAGATGTTAAGTTGTACATGCACATTAACATCATTTCCATTTTTAATTGTCATGTTGAAAGAAAGTATGAAAATGACATATGCATATATATGTATGTATTTAAATATATAATTTTTCTAATAGAATGATTATATCATAAATTTCACACTTATTAATAATATATAATTTTTGTAACCATTCTTGAATGGTGAATGTGGAAGAAGAATATCATTGCATCATAGAGACGACAAGTTGTATGTATGCACAAGTGACGATATAATTCAGTATTGGTAAAGGTTAGGGAATTGGATTGAATATGAATTACACAAAAACAATATTATTTCATGTTTATTATTTATGTATTTAATATTCTTTGTCATACCCATAAAAATAAATTATACATTAAAAACAATTTACACCACAGCTTGGAGACGGAAAGTCATACGCATGCATGCGTGGTGATATTATTTTTCATAGTATGGGTAAAATGAAAATTTTTTTGTAACATAATCATAAAAAAACTCAAAATATAGTATATTCTCTATTTATTACATTATATTGGAAAAACATAGAAATTGGAAATAGTAGAAGAAAATAACTTTGAAAGAAGAGATAAAATGATTACCTCCTTTTCAAGTATTTCTTTTTTATTTTCACACAATGAATCTACAGGATGGATTCAATACAAAAGTATGTCCTCTAGGATGTAGTGAGGGAAGTAGAAAGAGGAATGGGTTGTTGTTTCCTCATCCAAAGTGCTTTGGATGTGTGAATTTAATAAAAGCAGACAGTCTCTTTTTTAAGTGGGATGATGGGTACATTAGGAAACTCTAAAACTATAAATTTCTTATAAATTGAGTTTACAAATAAAATAGTTTCAAATGGAGTTATTTGGAATTTTATATTAGGATGTGTATAAATCCTCTCAAAAAATGAATATTAGATATACTTCTGTTATTTAATTAACCTTATCTTTTGGCTACAACCTTTAGTCAAATGATTTAACTCTTATCATGAAAATTTCTCTTTTTTACACTGTAGGGTTAATATAGTAACTATAAAAATCCAAAAAACCCAAAATTGGATAATTTATGAAATATTTGACCTTATCCATATTATTTGGCCAGATCCTATATTTTTATGAGTGATGCTCAATGATTTGAGGAGATATATTCTTTTTATTTTCTTTGATGTCTTGTGTTGTACACTACAACAATATTAGTTTATGTTATACACAACAACATATTATCATGGAGTATATTCAGCACAATTTTTATCTTGTGTAACATGTAAGAGATACCTACCTTGATATCTTGCATTGTACGCAATAATGAGTTCCACTAAATAATGATATATTTTTAAAATAATATAATTTAATAAGATATAAACTAGAAGTTATGAATATTATTAACTACATTTTTAATTTTAGATAACATTTACATTCAAATTATGTATTTTCTGGACATGATATAAGATAAAATTTAATTTTTCAGATAGATGGTGTATTTTTTAAAAAACAAATTTGCCACCTTTTGATGGTGAACCCATTTTAAATCCAGTTTCTAAAAATTTTATATATTATATTTGAGAAAAATAAACTTATTATTTGGAATTGGGACATCAAAATTTAATTTTTTTTAGTTTTCGGATAAAATTCTTATTTTAAAAAAAAGAGAAAAATGATTCATTTTAATCCAAAACTACTTTTTCATCTAATTTATTTATATAGTTACATTATATTTTAAATTGGGTTAAAGGTTAATTGCATTATTATTTTATAATTTTATCCAATTTTGGTCATTGGAATTAATTTCATATATAAATTGGACACAAAAAATGACAGTCTTTTGATAAGTTTGTACTTCATAAAAACCCTCTTTTTGGTATTTGACAACAGAAATTAATTTTAAATAGATTTAAAAATGTTTTTCTTTTAATTATGAAAAATGAATTTCATATTTTTAATTAGAGGTTCTAAATTATTTCAATAAGTTACTATTATTATTTGGATATTTTTAATAGTAACTATGATAATTTTTATTTACCTGAGTTAATGGTAAATCAGGTAAATTATGGTAACTGAAAATATGATAAAGATAATAAAATTACATTAACTACTGAAAAAAATCCTATTAATGAGTTTAAGTCCACCAATATCACCTATGGGTCAAAATTGATTCATTTGATTAACTTTTTCCCATGAAACTGATGTTGTTATAATTAAAACAAAACAAGGTGAGAACATGTATCTCTCATAATTCTTATAAGTATAATAATTTTAATATAGTGATAAACATGATACATCTTTGAAAATTAATAATATACAGAAAGATAATGAAATTATCTACATCATATATATTTATTTAGAATTTTTAAATATTAAATAATTACTATTGATGATTAAAAAATAGTGATATAAAAATTATTTAATTGATAGAAATATCAAATAAATGGTTTTAAAAATATCAAAATAAAAATCATATGAACTAATTAATGTTATCCACTAATTTTATAACATTATATGAAATGTTAGGAGTGTATTAATATTTTTTTTTTTGAATTTATCATTGCTGTGGATTTTATTTAAATTCATATAAATGAATAGGGTCAAAATTGACACTATTGATATTTTATAAAGATAACATATTATTCAATTATATAAAAATATGAAAAATAATTCAAAATTAAAAATTATAAAATATATGGTATAAAATTTCATAATGTGTCCAATTATGGAAACTTTATGGCACCTATGTATGAATTAATAACAATTTCTTATTTAGAATATTATCACAATAATTGAAATTAAATAGATTAAATAACGATAAATCAAAATGATAAGGTTCAATGTATACTCCAAATATGTCCAAATTTTATTTGGTTTATAGGATTTTGACACAACCCCATATTAACATCAAAATAAATGAGGTTGGGATCATTATAAGCAGATAATTAATTATTAATAAATTAATATTTCTAGATGTTCTGAAGGTGCTCCTCCCCTCTCTTATAAAAGAGAACCACTCCATCTATTTTAATCATACCTCAAAAGCCTTTCTTATTGTCCGACCACTACCCAAAACTTATCCAAAATTATATCACTTCATCTTAGAATCCACATTTTAGTAACAAAGTAGTCTTATAGTGTCCTTTTCTGTATACAAATAGAAGATACCTGAAAAAGAGGTGATTGTTTTACCACATCTTTCAAAATTATTTTCTTCTTATACTTCTTATTATTTTGTTTTTTACATAATAAAATTATAACTGTAGTGTATTATAAATTTTTAAATGTTATTATAATTATGGTATGACCTTATAACTCGATTTATCCATCCTACAAATAATAATTTCACCATGTGTGCGTACGTACGACCAAACGTCTCCACAGCGTGGTGTAATTGTTATTCAACAAATACTTATTTTAGATGGGTATATTGATGAGTATAATAAATATAAATAATGAATAAAACATAATAATTACTCTTAAAATTCATATAACATCCAATTCCTTCCTATTTAACCATCAGGTGAATGATATTGTCGCTTCTGCGTACATATGGCTTACCGTCTCCACGGCGCGATTAGATTCATTCTCCATGTTGACCATTCAAGAATGATTATAAGTTATATATATAATAAATAAGAATTAAGTATATGAAATAATAACTATATTGTATTTATGTGTACATATATATGTGTGTGTATATATATCATTTTATTGCTTCCATTCAATTCAATAACGAAACATAAACAGAGGTCATGCGTATGTACAACCTACCGTCTCTATGAATGGTGTATTCCATTCCATTTATATATATATTATATACATTTACATACTGAATATATATGATATATAAATAATTTTTTACAATCTAGAAGTAATAAAATCATGATATAATTAATAATATCAATAATAACAAGTCAAAAAGACGTACGATAAATAAAATGATTATTACACAAAACATTTCTTTAACATGGAATTGATAAATGAATGGGTGATATAAAGTCATAAGTGAATCATATATGATGTCATAAATATTATTATTGATCTTTTACTAGTTAATAATATGTTTAAACCCACTATACAAGATTTTCGAACACATACGAAGGATATCAGTCCTAAGGTAACAGACAATTTTACAATCTCATTTTAATCAAAGATTATGTATACATAAGTATTTGATGGGGTATATTTATCATCCACATTCATCTTTCCTTAGTATGTGATATTATTTAAATACATCTAAAATTATTAGATGTTATTTTTACACTTTGGATAATTTTTATTAAATAGAATAAAAGGAATAATTTGTCATTATTCGATTTGAGGTGTTTTTTTACTTTTCCAGTAAAAGTTTGAGAAGAATGTTTTTTTATCTTGTATGACATGAATTTATTTTTATGCTTTCATAATGAATTATTTCCTTGAAGATTACCCTATAATATTACAAGGTTATTTTCATGTAAAATTATTTTTTTCCAAAATTGTGTGTCATCTTGATGAAGGAAAACGTTTTCGAAAAAGAAAGGATATATTCATATATCAAGTCTTTTATCAAAATTATCATTCATATACGATGAGACTCTTTAAATATGATTAAATTTCAATCATTATTACTACTATGATTTTATAGTGTTTATGACAGAATGATATTTAGGAATTTTATTTGTTCTATATCAATTGAGATGGAATGATTTTTAAGAAACCCATTTTATTTCTTGGGCTATTCTATGGTAAATAGTTTTATGTTTTTTTGGAACATGTAAGAATGGTTTCATTATAAGATGGCTAGGACCAATATTTACCTATAATTTCTTTTTTAAGGATTTATATCTCATGAGGTAGAGATGACTATAATGAAAAGTAAATCTGGTTCAATAATACATGGCTGTAATGGAATGTAAACTCGGTTCAGTAATAGACTTTGTCCGCTTTGATGGTCATAGTAGTAATTCCTTGGATACTATGGAAATCATATTATGGGATTAATTTTTTACCACAATTCCATGTTTTATTACGATGCTATTTTATCATGGTTAATTTTCCTTTTTGATCTATTCCATACATACTTCCAAGATTTATTTCATGACCCAGGATTTTGATATTTGAACATTATGCTCATGTTTTTACATTATTATTCTTATGGTTTATTTTAAGTTCTCCATGTTTACCCTTACTGAGCATTTGAGCTCATCCTTTTTATTTTTTTCTTTCCCCATGATATATGGACAGGGTTTAGTTAGGGAAAAAAGGGGATGATCTTTATGGGAAATGCATAAGATCTTTCACCAAGTTAGAAGATTATGTTCAATGTTTCCAAATACACTAAACTAATATGGTATTGGGAATCGGTTTCTGTCATGTATTAAGTATTCCGAAAAATAAATGTAATTTCCATTTAACACACTAAACTAATACGGTCTTTGAGAATCTGTTTTTGTTATGAATTAAGTATTCCACAAAAGTCATGTAATGTCTATAAACTTCAATATTAGGTCATTTTAGTTGGTATTATTGGGAAGTTTTAGTTATCCTTTGGAAACTGTTATGAAAAAACATTAGTGATATCCCTAGAGATATTTCTATGGTATGTCTAGGGATGTACATAGGGGTAATTATAACAATAGGTTACAGTCCAATAATTACGGTAACGATCATGAAGAACCTAGAATTAAACCAAATATGTTAGAGATTGAAAGTACTCCCCTTTGATTATATTTTTTTCCAAGTATGTTTTTTCCTCCCACGCTATTATTTATGGTTTTAAACGATGGTCGGAACCCGAAGGAAGCATATTAATGATCAATGAACTGAGAAAGGCAATTATTTTCATCCAAACAACCAAATTTTTTGGGAGAAGGGATGAAAAATATTATTTCTATACTTACACAAGCTATGAATCATTGTGGAATTCCAGATGAGTAGAGATGGGAAAAACATTGTATTAAGTCCTTCATGAGGAAACGTCCACCTTATTTTAGTGCGTATTCTGATCCACTTGTTGATAAACAATGTATCAGTTCCATTGAAAAGATATTTTTCATCCTTCGCTATTCGTAACATGAAAATTTGATTTTGGTTTTTTATCATTTAGAAGGTAAAGAAAACTAGTGGCGGACTCTAATTAAGAATACAAGGCAGTAAGATAAAATTGATTCTATGGAATGGGATGAGTTTAAGAACTTATTTTTCAATAAGTATATCCCTTATATTCTAGGAAAAAAGATGGAAAACGAGTTACATGAGCATAAACCAACGGATAATGAATTTTTTGGTACATACGAGGAGAATTTTACAAGACTTACAAGGTATAATCAGGGATTTATCATACAACCTGAAAGTAACGATTATCGATTTATCAGTGTCTTAAAACCAATTCATCAAATGGAATTATATATAAGACCATTAATTATCTATGCAGAGATTGTGTGTTGTGCTATCAAGGTAGAACCGGATGTTGGTGTCACATATCCATCTCATGGTTTTGACAAGAAAAGAAAGATGTAGTTAAAAGGAAAATCACAAAAAAATGGTGAAAATAAAATGGGTGTTTCCTTATGCTAAAATTGTGGAAAGAATCATGGTGGAGGTTTTCTTAAATGGAATATAAAATGTATCATGTGTGAATAATAATGACATCGAGTAATTTTGTTCTGAAGTAATGTTAATAGTTTTTTAATGATGTGAATAGAGAAGAGGCTACATAGAACGCTCCACTAACACTTCAATGCTACAATTGAAATAAAATGGGGAATTATACTAACCAACACTTCAACACTTTAATGATCTATGTCAGAAACATCGTCAGTTAAAAAGAAAGGAGAAGTCAAATGCAATCGCTATTGGTGATGTTGATTATAAAAACAAAGTGGTGGAATGATTATTTATTTATGTAATGGGATTCCAATATAGTGATGTATGATCTCTTTTATAATATTATGGAATATTGGAATATCTATATATTGTTCCATTATGGTTTCCCATAATTATATGGTATCGATAACCATGAAAAGTGACTAAAGTGTTTTTTAAATCGCATTATATGTGTATAATGAAGGGATAAAAATATAATGAGTTATTTGATAGTATTAATGATCTCAAGACTGATATAAAGACCAAAGGATATCACGGTTTGAGTATATATAATTTGTTTTTATTTTGGGTGTGTGGAAGGAGTTAATTTTTCTAAAATTCATGATTTCACTAAGGTTCTTTGGTAATTCATGTCATTAACATTTTTCAAGAGAATAAATGAATAAGGTATTCACATGTTTGGAATATGACAACCAAGAACATCAAATTGAGATATGGGATAAAAATGTTTAGTGGGTTTAGTTCACTTCATTCTAATTTTTTTTATTTTTAGTTTTAGGAATGATTGTAATTTTATCCATCAATGGAGAGTATATGTCATATTATGATTCAAGTTTTTTAGAATAATTTATTATCTCATTATAGGTGGACTTATAAATAATTGATAACCTGTTCTAACCTCTTTTTTTGAGATATATGGAAGGACCTGTCATTCAATTGCATGATCTACTAACACAACAAGAATTAAAAATTCAAAATCATTTCATTAAATAATTGATGGAAGTGAAAAATTTTCAGTGAACAATGAACGATGAGATTGTACTAAAAAAAGTAAGTATTTCTTTTAATGATAAAAATCATCAACTTTAGGAAAAAAATCTTGAAACCAAAAATGTTATCCTAGTACCTTATTATTAGATGAATCAGATAGTCACTAAAATAATTGCACATTTATGGTTATCGGGTAGTTAACTTTATCTAAACCTTATTCTCTGTTACTATCTATGAGAACTTTATGGTTATATTTCTCTTTTATATCCATGTTCTCATTCCACAAATATATTATCTTATGAGGAAACCAAGTTAGGAGTTACTTTGGGTAACCGTTATGTTTCTAACATTAATTTTTAAATTAAAGTTTTAGTATAATTTTCAACAATGTGTGTTTCTATTAATGAATCTTTCATGTTGTAAACCATTTATATCTCTCACGAATTTCCAGGTAAAATTCATTTTAAGGGGGGTAGAATGTGACACCCTGAGATTTTATAAGATAGATTATATTTATTTCCTTTGATGTATTATTTTTTCTACTACAATAATATTATATTACTCTATACACAACATTATATTGGCTTACAGTATACGTAACACTATTCGTGGCTTGCATTACATGTAGGAGCAACCTTCCTTGATAGCTTGCGTTGTACGCAATACTGAGTTTCACTAAGCAACGATATATTATTAAAATATTATTATTTAATGGGATATAAACAATAAATTATGAATATTTTAACCACATTTTGAATTTTATTTATCATTGACCTTCATCTTATACATTTTCTATACATTATATAATAACAAATTCAATTTTATTTGATAAAAGAAGTATTTTTCAAAAAAAATGTTGTTTTGCTGCCTATCGATGGCACACCCTTATTAAATATTGTTTTTAACAATTTTATATATTATATTTGACAAAATAATCTTTTTATTTTGAATTAGGACATCAAAATTTGATTTGGTTTAATTATTGGTATTTTTTTATTAAATTATTATTCTAATGAATATTGAAAAATATTGCCTTTTAATTCAGAACTTCTTTTTCATCTAAGTTATTTATATACATAGATTATCTTTATAATTTGTTTTAAAGTCTAATTGGGGTATATTTTTATCATTTAATCCAATTATGTTCATTTATAGTAATTTCATATTTAAATTCGACAAAAAATGACAATCTTTTGATAATTTTTACTACTTAAAAAACCGATTTTTTGTTTCTGACAACGAAAATTAATATTAAATTAATTTTGAAAATTATGTTTTTTGAATTATGAAAAATGGATTCCATATTTGGATTCATGGGGTCCAATTAATGTTAATAGGATGATTTTATTTTATTGGATATTATGACTAGTAACTATAGTAATTTTTATTTACCATAGTTAAAGGTAAATCAGGCAAATTAGTGTAACTAACAATTTGATAAAGATAGTAAAATTACCCTAAAAATGAAAAAACTCATATGGGATGAATTACTGTAGAAAAATAAAATCTATGAGTTAGATTTCATTCATTTAATTGAAATTTCCATGAAAGAGATGTAATTATAATAAAAACAAAATAAGGTGATAACATGTCACTCTCATATATCATATAAGTATAAAAATTTAAATATAGTGATAAATATGATACAACATAAAATAGAAATAGTATCTAGAAATATAATGAAATTATATACATCATATAAATTTAATTAGAATTTTTATATTTTAAATAGTGACCATTAAGGATGAGAAAATAGTGATATAGAAACCATTTTATTGTGATAAATATCAAATAAATGGTTATTAAAATACCAAAATAAATATCATATGGACTAATTAATGTGATCCACTAATTTTCAAGGTGATAGTGACATTTTATGAGTGTATTAAATATTTGTGTTTTAATTTATCTTTTGTTTGGATTTAATTTTAATTCAAATAAATGAATAGTGTCAAAATTGAAAATATTTATATTTTATTAAAATAACCTATTATTAAATTATTTAAAAATCACAAAAATATTTTAAAAGAAAAAAGTGAAACATTTAGGGTCTAAAAGTTAATATAGTATCCAATAATGGAAAATTTATGACACATATGTAAATATTTATAACCATTTATTATTTAGAATATTATTAACATAATTGAAATTAAATAGATTCAATAAGGATAAATCAAAATTATAAGGTTTAAAATAAAATCAAAACAAGTTAAAATTTTATTGGTTGATATTATTTAGGCCTAAACGCATATCATATTCAAACTAAAGGAGTTTTTGATCATTATAAATGGTAAAATAATTTATAATAAATTAATATTTCAAGACTTCCCAAAGTTGGCTCTCACCTCTCTAATAAAAGGGAACTACTACTTCTCTTTTAATCGGACCTACATAGCCCCAATACTTGGAAAAACCCAACCAAAATATTCTCCCAACTTCTCTCAATTAATATTATATTCCACTCTTTATGTATAAAGCCATCTTAAGTAGTCCTTTTGTGCCTACCAAAAAGAAAACTAGAAATGGAGGTAATTATTTTACCACCTCTTTTAAAATTCTTTTCTTATTATACTAACTATTCATATGTTGTTTACATAATATAATAATAACTCTAGTATATTAAAAATTAGGATATGTTTTTATAATTTTGGGACAACCTTATACCTTCTTTTATACATCCTAGGAATAACTATTTTAACATGTGTGTGTACGTACGACTTACCATCTTCCCGTCGTGGTGTAATTTTTATTCAAAAAATACATAATTTGTATGGGTATATTGATGAGTATAATTAATTTACATAAATAATATAATAGTATAATTATTCTTTGAATTTCATATACCATCAAATTTGATACTATTTAACCACCAAGGGAATGATATTGTCGTCCGTGCTCACGTACGTCTTACCTTCTCAACGACAAGATGAGATTCAATCTCCATGTTAACCATTCAAGAGTTATTATAAGTTATATATAATAAATAATAATGTAATATATTACATAATAATTCTACTGGATTTATGTATATATATATATCATTTACATTCTTCAATTCAATTCAAAAAAGAAACAGAAATAACATTCATGTGTACGTACAACCTACCATCTCCAAGAACAGTGTATTCTATATCATTTATCTATCTATTATATATATTTGTATATGAAATATATATGATATATAAGTCACGTTTTAAATTTTTTAATTTTTTAAATTTTGATATAATTAATAATATCATGAAGAATATGTCAAAAAATGTATGATAAATAAATTGATTATTACCCAAAATGTTGCTTTAACATGGAATTGATAAAAAAGGTTAATATAAAGTGAAAATTGAATCATATATAATGTCATAAATATGATTATGGTTCTTTTAAAAGTTAATAATATGTTTAAAACCACTATACATGAGTTTTGGACACATGCAATGGTTATCAGTCCTATGGTAATGGATAATATTACAATCTCATTTTTATCTAAGATTATTTAAACGTAAGCATTTACTTTGGTATAATTATCATCCTCATAAAAGTTTTATTAGTATGTAATATTATTTATATACTTTTACAATTATATAAAGATAGTTATATCCTTTTTTGAATTTTTATTAAATAGTATGAAAGGAATTTGAAGTCGTTATTCGATTTGAGGTACTTTGTGACTAATATAGCAAAACTATGAGAAAAATGTTTTTTAAATTATACGACATGAATGGTTTTTTACTCTTTGATAATTCCTTATTTCTATGAGTCAAACCCCACAATCATAAAAGGTTATTTTTAAATAAAATTATTTCTTCTAAAATTTTGTGGAATCTTGAGGATGGAAAACATTTTTGAAGAACAAATAATATTTTCTTCAGGAATTAATTTCAACAGTTTTCTCAGAATTATTTTCCATCTAAGATGAAAATCTTTAAATAGGGTTATATTTTGATCCCTATTACAACTATGATTTACTGTGTTTATGATATAATTTTATTAATTAATTATATTTGTTTTATATCAATTATTATGGAATGATGTTTAAGAAACCCATTTTATTGCATGGGTTATGCTATGTCGAATATTTCTATGTTTTTGTGGCACACATAAGAATGGTTTAATGGTGAGATGGGTGGGACCTGTGTCACCCCCAAATTGATTTGGTAAATATTTATATCTTATGAGATGGACATGAATGGAATTAAAAGTAAATATAGTTCAGCAACACATGGTTGGAACAGAAACTAAACTTGGTTCAGTAATGGACTTTGTCCACTATGATGGTCTTGGCAGCAATGCCTTTGCTACTATGGAAATAATATTATGTACTTATTTGATTTCCAAAATTCAAATTTTTATTCTAATTATATTTTACCATGGTTAGTGTTCCTTTATGATTTATTCCATATGAACTTCCGATATTTCTTTCATGACTCATGATTTTGATATTTAAACTTTATTTCCATGTTTTTACATTCTTATGTTTATGGTTTGTTTTATGTTCTTCATGTATAACCTTACTGAGAATTTGGGATCACCCTTTTTATGTTTTCTTTTCCCCGAAATTAAAAAATGGTTTTAGTTAGGAAAACAAAAAGGGATGATATTTAAGGGGGATGTTGAATATCTTTCACCAAGATAGAAGATTATGTTCAAAGTTTCCAAAGACACTAAACTAATGTGATCTGTGGGTGTTTGTTTATGTCATATATTATGTATTCCATATTAGTAATGTAATATCCATGTATGTAAAACTTTCATCGTTTCATTATGATTTTAAGTCATTTAATAAAATATTAGTTATTTTAATGTATCATTTATGTCAATTTTGATAATATTTAATATTTTTATTTTTTAAAATATCAAATCTACATGGTAACTTCGCACAAAAACTTATAATATGTCACTAACATGACTAAGTTTTCTAATGAATTCTGGGATGTCCTTATTTAGGTGAAATTATATTTATTTTAATATTTTAAAATCATTTATTTGTTATATAAATTAATTAAAAAATTAGTGCGTCGCTATCATACAAGAAATTAAGTAAGATATTTATTCTCTAAAAATAAAAAATAAATTATAATAATGATGATAAATATATTATCATTAAAATTAATAATTATATTCTTATTTATATTATATATTATAAGTTTAAAAATGTTTTATTTAATAAATTTTGAATATGACTTTTTTAACTCTTCATTAAATAAAATATAATAAATGACTTAATCTAACACAAGTGGATTAAATTGGATCATATTTTTGAACTAAAGTTGATTTGGGTTTAAAAACACATATAAAATATAATTAAGAAAAGTTTTAGGATAATATTATATTATTATAATATTATTTTTACCATTAATTTCCATATTTACCTTTAACCGTGGTAAATAAAATTTAAAAGTTACTATTCACAAAAATTATTTTGATCCTATTACTTCAAAATTTTCATCCTAATTACAACATTATGTGTCTATTTTTTTAAAATTTAATTCATAGATTTATTAAAATTTTGTTTACTATTAATCCCAAAAATGTGGGTAGAAGGCGGGTAAAAGAGACACTCAAATGTTCAATAATTTGTTTATCTAATTCTATTGTAAAAAAATCTAAGGACCAAATTTCGATTAATATATATATATATATTATTTATATATTGTGACTTTAAAATCAATTTTATTTAAAAATAATTGCATAAATGATTTTTTTTACAATAATGCGGTGTTTTTCACTATTCATCAAAAAATGAATGTTTTTAGAAAAAAATACCAATAATTTAATATAATATAGTTTAGATTTTAAGAATTCAAAAATGATCTTTATTTTACCAAAATCAATTTATATTAGTGTCTAAAATTTTCTTTATTAAAAAGGACATTAATATCGGTACATTCAAAAAAATGGTATTTTTAAAAATATAATTATTTTACCACGAACCGTATATTTTATTATATATATTTTAGAAGTAGTTATTACTATTCATATAACTATGTTTAACTTCTAGGTTATCATTATCTCATTTATAAAATAATAAAAAGAGTTGTTTCGTAGAAACATAGTGTTAAATGTATTATATTCCAACTTAGTGTTGAATACAACATATTCCAAATCAGTTTCATGTTAAAATAATTTTTTGAATTAGTGCAATATAATATATAAATGAATGTTTTAATTTTCTAAAAAAAATCCATAAATACTCAAGGTGTTACATTATACACCCCTTAAAATCAATTTTTCCCTCAAAATTTGTCACTCTCATAAAAAATGAGGATAGTTCTAATTCATCATATCTTGATGTTCCCACGTATCATCCTCTAACTAGTGATTTCTGTAGATAACATTAATTAGGTTTGTGGTTCAGTTTCATAGAATTTTTTATGATCGTTCCCAAATTTCAACAAGTTACTCCTCATAAGAATAATCATGTCATAGTAGTATGACCTCTCGGTTTAGTACATGTGAAGGGTTAGGTTTTTACTTCCTCGAGAGAGATACACGGAACACATCATGAACTTGAGAGTGATTTGAAGGAAGTTCCAAGTGATAGCCTATTGTCCCGATACGATAAATAATCTCAAAGTGACCAATATACCCAGGGATTAGTTTCCCTTTCTTCCAAAATCTGATTACTTTCTTCCAGGGTGAGATTCATAGAAACACTTTTTCACTAAATTCAACATCAAAATCCTGTCAACGATTATCATCATTACTTTTCTACAAAATCTGAGTTTCCTTGATCTGTTGTTGAAGGGTTCTAACCATTTCACCATTTCATGAGAAATACTAGTTCATAATATCTTTCGTTATCCAACAACATCCCAACATGTTGGAGCATGACATTTATTCCCATTAAGATCATCATACAGAGCCATCTAAAAGATTAAGTGAAATTTATAGTTGTAAGAAAACTCAACTAGAGGAAGGTGTTTACCCAAACCACCTTTGAAATCTAGAGAAAAATATCTAAACATATCCTCTACGGTGTGAATTGTTCTCTTAGACCGAACATCTGTCTGAGGATGATATGCATTACTAAAACTCAATTCTATATCAAGTGACTTCTGAAGACTTAGTCAGAATATTTAGGTAAACCATAGATCTTGAACCAATATAGTGCAATATGGTACTCCATAAAACCTTACCACTTCCTTGCCATATATCCTAGAAATTTGATCCATAGAGAAATGTTCTCTAATATAAATGAAGTGTTCTTAATTAGTAAGGCGATCAACAACCACCCATATAGCATTAAACCCTTTAGAGTTTTTGGGTATTATAATGAAGAAATCCATAGTTTTTTTCTATCATCCCAATTATGGTATAGGTAAAGGATGCGACATCTCATTAGAATTTTTTTTTAGCCCTAACTTTATGGAGTAAAAACAATGAGATAGAAACTCTGTGATATCTCTCTTCATGCCATCCCACTAGAAGTATTGATTCAAATCCCTATACATATTCGTACTTCCAGAATGAATAAAGAATCATGAACTATGATACTCCAATAACATATCCTTCTTCAAAATTGGTATGGATTGAAAATATACATGTTTCCTAAAACTCATCATTCTATCCTGAGTACTGTTATACTCTAGAACATTTTTGACCATATTTTACAGCCTTTCGTCTTCGTTTTTTTCCTCCTTAATCTTCACTTGGATTTATGGTTAAACATTATTTTGAGAATGATAAGATATTTCACATTAATTTAAGATTTTTATATCCATATTTGAAAATACATGAATATTAGATCTTTCTTATCCTTATAATGTATAATCTAGCATGAAATTTTTCGACTCAAAAAAATGGCCACCTTTTTTGCTTTCTCAGGGTGGTAATGTATTGAGCAGTCATAATACTTTATCAATCTAACTCTCTTCTCTCGAGCATGTTAAAGTCCTTCTATTTCAATATATATTTCTAACTTTTATGATCAGTATATATATCACACTTTTCTCCATAATGATATTTCCTCTATATCTTTACGGAAAAAATTACCACTGCTAACTCCAAATAATTAGTTGGGTAATTTTACTCATGAATATTCAATTATTAGGAGGCATAGGATATGACCATGTTATTTTTCATAAGAACACATCCAAATCCCTTCTTATATTCATCTCTATATATTACAAACCCTTATTCACTATAATGTAATGTAACACAGGTGAACTAAACAACCTTTTATTGTGTTCTATAAAAATTTACTCTCATTCATCTGTCTAGAGGATCTTAACACTCTTCCAAGTTAACTTTGTCAATGGATTAGATAGTCCTGAAAAATTCTCCAAAATATTTCAATAATATCTAGTAAATCCAAGAAAGCTACATATCTTAGTCGCTGTAGTTGGTCTAGGCCAACATTCAATGACTTTTTTCATTGATGGATCTACTGTTATACCATCTCATGATATTATGTGACCCAAAAAATGAATATTTTTTCAAAAAAATCACATTCTGTATCTTTTTCATATAAATTTTATTTTTCTAGGGTATTTAGTAAAACTATCAAGTGATATTCATAATGTTCCTTTATCTTTTAATTGATAATAATTTCATCTATAAATAATACCACAATCATATTGAGGTAATTTCTAATGAATCTATTCATTGAATCCATGAAGATAATTGGGTAATTAATAAGACTAAAAGTCAAAACTATATATTCATAATTTCCATACATTATACAGATTGAAGACTTGGGTATATGCTCCTTCTTGGCCCTAAATTAATGATATCTAGAATGGAGGTCAATGTTTGAAAAGTATCGAGCTCCACGCAGTTGATCAAACAAGTCATATATATGGGAAAGATGATAATTGTTCTTGATTTTGATTTTGTTTAACTATTGATAATCAATGTACATTCACATTGATCTATCTTTATTTTTCACAAAAATCACTGGTGCTCCCCAAGGTGACAAAATTGGCAGAATGAATCTCTTATAAAGGTTTTTAGGGAGTTTCATCTTCAATTCTTGCAACTCAATTAGGTATATTATATAAAAAGTCTTTAAAATTGGCCTGGAACCATGTATGAGTTATATAGAGAACTCAACTTCGCGTTTTGGTGGATGACTAGGTAAATATTAAATAAATACATCCATAAAATCTCTACCAATATTTATATCATCGATTTCAATCTTCTCTAAAACCATTTTAGATAAAGACCCCTTTTGAATGTGAATTAAGACACATACACTAGATGTAATATCTATATGAATTTCACACTTATCATCACATTGATAGATGATCATAGGAGGGTTTGAAATATCAAATTTATCTTCCCTTCCATGACAATTCAAGTGGGATTTATGCAGAGAAAATCAATCATTTCCTTTGATGACATGAAATTCAACCAAAGTGCGAATGAAAAGATTAACTGAGAGAACATTCCCACAAACATGAACCAAAGATGAATCATATACATGACATGAAATCATTTCAACATTAGGGGTTTGTACTGCAAATTCCACATCTAAATACTTTGGTGGAATCTTAACACCTTTAGAAAATCGTTTAGATATTAATGATTGGGTATATCAAAAATCAAATATGAAATTAGAAGTTCTAGAGTGGATGGTATTTGTACCTTTCATCACATCATTACTGCACCCATCATCAAAAATAAAAAGTTCACGAGAGTTCCCTTTTCCCCTTAGCATAAGAAGTTGTTAACGTCAAGCATCATCACCTGCCCTTGGGATTGGGAAGTGGTTAGCAAAATTCACATTCACATTACCCTTGAAGCACTAAATTGTGGGAGGCATTTGGTGATGCTTTTTACACATTCACAACATTAGTTAACTTCTTCACATCACTTATGTAATAAATTTCTTGGTGACCTTCTATTATACACATAAAAAATTTATTACACCCCTTAAGGAAATTTTTTTCATGTTTCTTCCCACACATATAGAATAATGTAATATTTATCTTCTTTTATCTATGGGTTTTGGATATTCCTTTAAACTCCTCCTTTATCTTCTTTTCAAATCCATAAGATTGATATGTGAATCATACCTCTATTTCAACCTCGATTGTACAACACACAATCTCTTCATATATACTAATTTATCTTATGGCTAATTCCATTATAGGACTTGGTTTTAAGCCATCAAATAACCAATAAACTTTATATTCGGGTTGGATGATTATTCCTAAAGTGTACATTGTATGTTTGCTGAAATTAGATTCATATGTACAAATAGATTTATCTTTCCTTTTCTTGAATTCAAATAGATCTTTCTCCATCATGGTACAAAGAATATAAGGGAATTACTTATTGAATAATAAGTTCTTCAAATCATCCCAATCCATGGATTCAATCTCACTTCACTTCCTTATATTCTTGATTAGGTCCACAACTGATTTGATTATCCTTTTAATTGATAAACAGCTAGAATGAATTTCCCATTATCTAAACACTAAATAATAGAGAATTTATTTTCAGTAGTACTGATCCATTATTCCAAACCAAGTGGATCAGTAGATACTCTGAATAAATGTGTATGTTTCCTCGGGAAATACTCGATAGAATGTTGTTCCCTATTTTTATCATTTGGAAGTCCACCATGATTAATATCTTAAGAAAGTTGTGTGAGCATAGTAATGAGGTTTTTCATTCCATATCCCATAGCATTCATTTTCTCAAGAGGAAATTTGTTCCATTGTCTGTCACAATCACCATTAACGTGGTTCCTTCAGGTACCAACCATTTACTAAAACCAAAATAACAAAGTAAGAAATATTTATCATAATGAGGAATCACATAACCATGAGAAATGGGTTTTAAGATGTATAAATTATGACACATTCCTTAATCTATGAAACCTTTGGTTTATCCTAGGTAATTCATTAAAAATAAATATTAAAATACTACATAATGGTTCATGAAGAGTTTTTGAATTCCAACAGCATATTCCATGGGAGTTTCAAACCATGTGTGTATCAAAGACCATTATTGTGTACCAGATTACCTCGAGTCAGGATCGGAACATCTTTGTTAGAATTGTTAACCCTGGGTACATATGTTCTAGAGCCACATCCACTTATTGTATTGATACAGGGATTTATTTCTAGGAAACCAATCACTCTATATTTCACCAAAATTCAAGGACATTTTCCTATACATTTCCTTACCCTTATATATATCCTTAGTAATTTCATTATGGTTATAACTAAGGTTGTATCATTCTAGATTCCAATGGTTAACAATAAATTTTCTCTGATAACAACTTTAGTGAACCTTTCTTTTCAAACTATTAACATTACATAACTTTTGAGGAATACTTAAACATTATACAAACAGATTACCAAAACAGTAATTGGTCTAGTGCATTTGGAAACATAACACTGGTAAGTAAATGAACTACATAATCTCCAACTAGGTTCTTCATAGTAATAACCCTTTATAAATACATCAACCATAGTGCATATCATTATATTCTAGGGGAAAGGAACATAAAAGGGGTGAGTTCATAAGCTCGGTAAGGGTAAAAGAGGGAGACATATAAGCATAAATATTAGTATAAGGTTATGATAACATGATCATGACAAATAGAAGATCATACCATTCATATCAAATATCATAACAGAATTCATGGAATAATGATTAGAAATTTATAAGACAAAATCTATTATTAAATAAGAAGAATAATCTATGAAAACAAAACAAAGGACTAAGTCATGGATGCATTGAAAACACATAAGTATATAATGATTTCCATAGTATCCAAGGCATTTCATCAAAACCATCTTTGTTGTATGGGTTCAATTCCCATACCATCATAGCATCATGAGGTCAATAATAATACCATATTACTTGTCATGATTCACTCCCTTGTCCATCATAGTAGTAAAGGTTAACTACAAATACTATTAGAGTTTATCTCATGAGATATAAAACATTGACCAATGCATTGGATGTAGATATATGTCCCACCAGTCTCACAATGAAATAATTCATAAATGTGCCACAAGATCTTTAAAAATCATAATATTACCCAGAAAATGAAATGGGTATCATAAAAATGTAAACATATCAAAACCTAATAAAAGAGATACGTTTCATAATCAATTCATCATAAACATAACTCATGAGAAGAAGCAGTTTCAAAATCATATAACCCGTGAATGAGAAATGGGTTTCATAAACATCATTTCATCAAAACATAATCCATTAAATGAAATAATATGAATGAAAACATTGAATAATTTTCCTATAAAGTCATGAGTAAAAATAATGTACGTTATCTTTGAGGGTAAATAATTTTGATAAACACATGAAATAATTTTTGAGTAAAATATTAATTCTTCATCAAAAATATTTTATTTTCATAAAACAGTGTGCAATTTTAAAAGAAAAAAATTCCATTGAAAATAACCTTAAAACCCTATAAATGAATCTTCGTAGAAATAAGGTGTTATAAATGTATAAAAATCCATTCATTTCTTATAAGATAAACAAATATTATTCTCGACATTTTCCGAAAAAGTCCAAAAGTACCTCATATAGAAATTGAAACAATGATTCCTTCCAAACCATGTAGTAGAAAGAATATAATGGGTAAATATTACTTCAAACATACATGGGATACTATTAAATCATTTTATGATATCATTTTTAGAATACATGGACATGGATGATAAATAAAACCAAGTAAATGCTTATGTAAAACAATCTTGAATAAAAATGAGATAGAGAAATTATCTCTTACCTTGGGTCTTGACTATCGTCGTACTCACACAATATTCCTATATAATAAATATTAGTTCATTATACATATATTAAATAATAATATTCTCATAAATAATACCATATATGGTTATATTACGACCTTATATTACCCTCTTGTTAACGATCCTATGTTAAGGTTTTACTTTGGGTAATATTCTCTTTGTTCATCGCATGTGTCTCCATTGGTTATATCATTCGTCCTTATACATATATCATGATTCTAGAATATAGATAATGACCTATATATCATGTATATATAGTATATTTATATTTTAATAATCTATATCACAAATAAGTACTAAATGGAATACACCGTTCATAGAGACCAGTAAGTCATACGTACACATAAACGTTGTTTCTGTGTTGAGTTGTCGTGTTGAAAGAAAGTATGTAAATGAAATATGAATATATTTTTATGTGTATAAATATATAATTATTCCAATATAATTATAATATCATAAATTTCACACTTTTTAATTATATATATTTTTTATAATCATCCTGGAATGGTGAATGTGGAAGATGAATCTCATCGCATCGTAGTGACGGTAAGTCGTATGTACACACGAGTGATGATATCACACTGTATTTGTAAAGGGTGGGGAATCGGATGGGATATGAATTATAAAAAACCAATATTATTTCATATTTATTTTTTTCATCCTTCATATTCATCTCCATACCCATATAAATAAAGCATACCTAAAAAACAGTTTATACCACGTTGTGGAGACGCTATGTCGTATATACGCACGCATGGTGATATTGTTTTTCATAGGATGGTAAAGTGGATTAATATGGTTCTAAAATAATAATAATAATATATCATAATATATAAGATTCTATATTTATTAATTTGGTATTGAAACAATGTATAATGAGTAAGTATAATAAGAAAATAACTTTGAAATATGTGAGAAAACAATTACCTATTATTCAGGTATCTCATTTTGATTTTCACATTGTTAATCCTAAAAAATGATTAATTCCCAATGTATGGCCTCTATGATGTAGTTAGGGATGTTTTTAGAGTAAATAGGAAGGTTTTTTCTGAGCCAAATGGCATAGGAGTTGTTAATTAAATAGAATGTGGAGTTCTCTTTTATAAGGGGGAGATGCAGTTTAAGAAAGTCCAAACCAATTATTTTATTATAAACTGATTTTCTATTTTAAATATCTCAAAAATGAGTTATATATAAGTTAAAATGTACAGGGGATTAAATCCTCTCAAAAAATAGATTTTAGATATATTTAGGTCAAATAATTAAACATATATTTTTGAAATAACACTTAGTTAATCTATTTAACTCTTACCATGACAACTTGTCTTTTTACACTATAGGGTTAATACAGTGAAATGCCTGGATCGGTTGTGATCACTGAGAGGGGAGGGGTGAATCAGTGATAACTTTTTCTTTTTATGAATTGTTCCCTTTGGATTATCAATTCAACCTCTGCAGCTGGTTAAAGCCTAGATCTACTCTTTTAGTGGTGCAGTAATAATGAGAGCACAGAACACAGAGATTTACAAGGTTTGGTACAAAGACCTACTCCTTGCCGTGTTGGTTACACCCCCCAACACGGATTCTTCACTATGCCAAAAGATGATTACACAGTAATTGGTTACCCCCCCCCCCCCAATTACAAGTTGGTTAAACCCCCCCAACTCCACAGCATCATCTTCATCATGGCTCCACTTCACTTCTTCAAAGGTGTTGTTCAAAACTTCAAGTAGCTTCAACAGTCTTCAAAAGATCTCGTTGGTCTTGCTCACCAAAAACCCAATCACTTAGAATGATTAGTTCTTTTGCAATCACACCTTAAGTGTGTACTCTTCTTCTCAAGGTTGGTCTTCTTCACTTGTGCACACACAAGGGCTATGCCTTGGCCTTTTCTTCACATCTCACACACACAAAATATGGTATGGCCTCGGGTCTTATTTGGTGCACACCCACTGCCCACAAAAGAGGCGCGCTAGGTGCAAGCCGCGCAAGTCCAATGAAACACAAAGAGGCACGCAAGGTCTTTGCAAGGGGCAGCCGCGTAAGCCTTGGTGCAAAGCACCTCAACCGCGGGCGCGCAAATCTTCTTCTTGTCACGCAGATGAGTTGCGCGCAAGGGACTCCTTCGGGACCTCAGGTGATCCCGAGAACTTCAGCCACGCAAGAGGTATTTGCGCGGAGGCTTCAAAACTTCGCGAGGCAGAGAGATGCGCTCACGGGACAGCAAATATCCAAAGGATCAGCAGCAAATCCAGAGGTCTCGGCCTCTCTTTATATAGGCGGAGGAATCCTCAAAACATCCGCGGGATATAAATCTTGATCCACCGAGATTTTCGGTTCTTTGAAAACTTCAACCGCGGGCCGAGAATCTCGTTTTTTCTCTCTTCACAACGCGGACTTCTTCTCCTTCTCCTTTATCCACGTGCATGCGTTTTAAAACGCATGCAAGCCTCTGTTTAATCCATCCCATGAAAAACATGAACACCGTGTGGCCTCGGCACTTCGTTTGCCTTCGGCCTTCATCGAATTTCTCCACTGGTAGTATGCATCCTCATTTTAAGGCATGGTTGTGTTCGGTATGCTCAGACGATTCCAATGGACGTCTTGGTTTCGAAAATGGTGGCCGGATGCTCGAGAACAGGTGGTCGGATGGCCTCTGGTTCAGCGGCGTCGCGGGAGTTGCCTCGGCCGAGCTCGAGGTTGAGGATGAGCTCTCGGCCGTCGGATCAGGCGTTTGAATATCCTCGGACGGCCGCGATCAGGAGATCTCGCGCGGGATGCGATGAGCGGCTGTGATCAGCCGCGCGATGAGTCGGACGGCCAGGATGCGCTCCGGGTGAAAAATGCGCGTCCCACATCGAATCCGCGGCCGGTTTTTCCGCGCTTTATAAGCCTGGCGCTCCCTCAACCCGCCAGTTGAATCTCCTCCCCTCTCGGTGCCGCCCCGCACCGAGTTCTTTAGCGGGCGCGCTCTTGCGCCCACCCTCTGCTCCTCGCGGGCGCGCCACTGGCACCCACTATGCACACTGCGCTCCTCCGGGCGTGCCCCTGGCGCCCTTGCGGTGTCCTTGGGTGCGCCCTGCCGCCCTGGCTCGCCCCACGGGGTTCCCCCGGGCGTGGTGCCCTAGTGCCCATGCCTTGGGGTTGAACCCCCCAAGGTGCCTTGGCTGGCCAATTTTTTGGCAAAGGGACAGAATAGGACTTTGTGAAATACAAAGTTCTTCTCCGTATAAAACATGCCAAATGCCAAATGCCAAATGCCTCCTCCTCTATTCTTCTTATTTCTTCTCTTCTAACACATATTCTCCATCTTCTTCATTAGAATCCACAAACCCTCCTTAACATATATTCTAGACTTAGGAGGTGGAATTCCCGAAGGGTCTTCATCTTCAACCGAGCTCCTTAATCACATAAATTCTTCAATAATCTTCATTGATCTAATCAGAGATCAAATTGGATCACTTCCAATTCACATGCACTAAGAGTTAGTACATGGACTTCATTAGTGCACATCATCCACTTAGTAGTTGTGGATGGAACATCTTGCTTCTTCAACTCCTCATGCATTGTGAAGACAATGCATGGTCTTCAATCAATGTTGTGACATTGTATCATCAGGATACAAGTTCTTTGAACTTAAAGATCAGTTCAGCAATCGTCAGATTTAATGCTTCTGAAATCATCAATCTTCAAGATGTACTTCATCAGATGGCACACCATGACAAGTTATTGACAACAAATGCAATTACTTCACTTGGGCACAACAATCTCCCCCTTTGTATTTGGTTGTCAATACTCCGAAGCACACTGATAGAATGTCGTGTGCCTTGTG
Organism: Viscum album; assembly: GCA_963277665.1. Lineage (NCBI taxonomy): Eukaryota > Viridiplantae > Streptophyta > Magnoliopsida > Santalales > Viscaceae > Viscum > Viscum album. Next base: position 2,098,442,971 of record OY728140.1, on the reverse strand, counting down.
CCTGATGATTTCTCCCCCTTATTGGCCAACAAATGCAAAGGGATGAATGAAAGCCATACTCATAGTATAGAGCTTCTGGATCCTGCACATCTTCAACTACCAATGCTCCCCCTCAGGGGATGCACTCATCTCCTTCAATTCCCTGCATGTAAGTACAAGAATATAAAAAAATTTAGGGAATAAGGAGGGACCTTCTTCTTCCTCAAGTGAGAGTAGAAGGCTGAACATGAAGTTTCAGCCTCAATTCAACAAATCTTTCTGTAGGCATACCTTTGGTGAAAATGTCTGCCACCTGATCTTGAGTAGGAATGTAGTCTAGCTTGATGTCTCCATTGGCGACCCTTTCTTTGATGAAATGATATTTTATATCAATGTGCTTGGATCTGGAGTGTTGGATAGGATTCTTAGACAACCCAATTGCACTTTGATTATCACATAAGATCCTCAATGGTTTTTCAGCTTTAATCCTCAAATCTGCTAGCTGCACCTGCATCCAAATCATTTGAGTACATGCATGTGTAGCGGCCACATACTCTGCTTCAGCTGTGCTCAATGTTACAGAATTTTGTTTCTTGCTGTACCAGCTACCACATCCTTCTCCCAGAAAGAAGGTTCCACCAAATGTGGATCTTCTATCAGTGCAATCACCAGCCCAATCAGCATCTGTGAATCCCAACAACTGTATGTTTGCACTGTGTTTGTATAAGAGTCCATAGTTGAGGGTTCCTTTAACATATCTCAGGATTCTTTTGGCTGCAGTTAAATGAGATTCTTTTGGGTCACTTTGGAATCTGGCACACAAAGTCACTGCATATGCTATATCTGGCCTTGAAGCCGTGAGATAAAGTAGACTGCCAATAATTATTCTGAACTCTTTCTGATCAACATTGTTGCCTTCTTCATCCTTACATAGCTTGGTTCCGACAGAAAAGGGTGTGGAGACTTCCTTTGAACTTTCCATTCCAAACCTTTTCACTAAGTCCCTTGAGTACTTTTCTTGTGAAAGAAATATGGAGTTTTGTCTTTGTTCCACCTGAAATCCTAGAAAATATGTCATTTGACCAAGCATCGACATTTCAAAAGTTCTTTTCATCTGCTCAGCAAATTCTTCACATAGTCCTTCCTTGTTACCAGCAAAAATGATATCATCCACATAGATAATGACTATGAGGGTACCATTGGCCATTTCTCTGACATAGAGGTTACTGTCAACTGTTCCTTTGACAAATTTCATGTCTTTAAGACAACCATCCAATTTTGAGTACCAGGCTCTAGGGGCCTGCTTCAATCCATACAAGGCTTTTCTCAATCTGCACACCATACTGCCATCTTTGTCTAGCAAAAATCCCTCTGGTTGTTCAATATACACCTCTTCTTCAAGATCTCCATTTAGAAATGCAGATTTCACATCCATCTGATAGACCTTGTACTGCTTGTGTGCTGCAACTGCTAAGAACATTCTGATAGTTTCCAGTCTTGCAACTGGTGCAAAGGTTTCCTCAAAGTCGATTCCTTCCATTTGTGAATATCCTTTGCATACAAGTCTGGCCTTGTTTCTGGAAACTTCTCCCTTTTCATTGAGTTTGTTTCTAAACACCCACTTTGTCCCAATAACATTTTTATTTTTGGGCCTTGGCACAAGATCCCAGGTGGAATTCTTTTCAATTTGATTGAGTTCCTCATGCATAGCTTGTATCCATTCCTCATGTACAACTGCTTCAGCCACTGTGTGAGGTTCAACTTGAGAAACCAGTGCAGTCTGATCTTCCAATCTCAATCTTCTTCTAGTTCTTACTGAGGACTGTAGGTCTCCAAGGACATTTTCTGTATCAACATGCTTCTTCAATTTGTTGTATCTTCTTCTTCCATTTTCATTACCTTCATCTTCATCACTGGTATATTCAGAGTTGATCTCACCAGAAGTTGGTGTTGGCTCAGGTAATTCTGCATTCTTCTGTTCCAAGGTTGTGTCATTCTTTGAGTCATCATCATCCACAGTGTATGGTTTGGTGTTGTTTTCAATTATTATGACATCACTGCAGTCAATCATTTTATTCAACCTCTTATTCCAGCATCTGTAGCATTTTCCATTAGGTAGGTAACCCATAAAGATTCCTTCTTCAGCTTTTTCTTCAAACTTTCCCAGATTGATGTTTTTAATCTTGATGATGCAGGGACTGCCAAAGACTTTGAAATATTTAACAGTTGGTTTTCTGTTAAACCACATTTCATAGGCTGTCGTTTGTGTTTCTGGTCTCAGGAGACATCTGTTCTGTATGTGTATAGCAGTGCATACTGCTTCTCTCCAGAAAAACTTAGAGATATCATGCTCAGCTAACATAGTCCTCCCCATTTCAACTATGCTTCGATTCTTTCGTTCAGCCACTCCATTCTGTTGTGGAGTATATGGTGTACTATATTGATGTTTGATTCCATGATTGACCAGATAGATTTCAAAGACATCACCGGTATATTCTTTTCCGTTGTCTGATCTTACTTTCTTGATGCAGAGCTCTAGTTCCTTCTCAGCCTGCCTTCTGAAAGTCTTGAACATCGTGATTGCCTCTGACTTGTGTTTCATGAACATAACATTGGTCATCCGAGTGTAATCATCATTGAAGGTTATAAAATAGAAATCTCCTCTTGTAGACTTATGTCTCATCGGTCCACATATGTCTGTATGGATGAGTTCAAGAGGCCTAGTAGACATGATATCAACTCCTTTGTGTGACCTATGGGTCAGTTTTCCCTTTTGACAAGTGTCGCAGACTTCATCTCTTTCTCTCTTTAATTTGGGTAGATCTCGTACAACATTGTACTTCAGAAGTTCACTCATACTCCTTTGACCAAGATGGCCAAGTCTTCTATGCCAGAGGTTGTTTTCATCTTTAGAGCTAAGAAAACAAGAATTGATGGGATCACCAATTTGAAATAGATTTCTAGTGGTTCTTCTTCCTTGGGTGATGATTTTTCCATCCTTTGAGCTCTTGATGATGCATGAGTCCTTCTGGAACAACACCTCATGTCCATCATCACATAATTGACTTACACTCAGTAGGTTGTGCTTTAATCCTTCAACAAACAACACATCATTGGACTTTAGATTTGTTGTTGCAATCATAGCCTTTCCAACTCCCTTGATTTTCAGAGAACGATCATTTCCAAACACCACGGTTCCTCCCTCATGACTTTAAATGTTGCTTAGAATTTTTGTATCACCAGTCATGTGGGATGAGCATCCACTATCAAGAATCCATGTCTTGGTTTTACTGCTGGCTTTTAGAGCCACTTCAGCAAAGCATGTGATTTCATCATTGGTTTCTTGAATGCCTTTCCCTTTCATGTCTTTGACTTTTTGTTTAGGAAGAGTTGTCATACATTTATCAGATCTATGACCTTGTTGGTCACATCTTCCACAAGCTTCACTCAGGCAGTCAAATGTGTTCTGAGTTGGTGGTTTTGATGCTTTCTGCAAAACACTCTGGGTTTCAGGATGTCTCCCCCTTGACTCATGCCTCATGTTTGGACGAGACATGTTATACCAGCATGCATAGGCCTTATGTCCAAACACACCACAACACCAGCAGTAGCCTCTGAACCTTGACCTTCTTTGTTGATAAGAGTCATGTTGTAGTTTTCTGTCCAAGATTTGAGTAGTCCTTCCTGAGGATTTCCTTTCTTCCATTGAAGATGATTTTACACAAGTTGGTTCATGCCATGTTTGTCTCAATTTTATCTTTGAACCTGCATTGTTAGAAATAACAGATGTATTTAGAGATTTACTTGGTGGTAAATTGACCTGCCTCTGAGCACCAGCATAAGATGATTCTGCCTTGACCTCAACAGCCTTGTTGAAGTCTTCTCTCATCTTTGTCAAGCTATTCTGTGCTTCAATCCACTTGGTATATGTCAGTGATTGCTCTTCTTCTTTGAGGTGAAGTTTCTCCTCAAGATCTTTTGCTATCTTGTCCAGCTCAGCTACCTTCAGTTTATGTCTCTTGATTTCTTCAATGTACATTGTCTCTTTCTTCATACATTCTTCCAACTCCTCAGTCATTCTTTTAGTTTCCTTTTGTAACAATTTCTTTTCATTCTTGAGTTTAATGTTTTGCTCAAGGCAAGCCTCTAATTCATCTTTCAATATGTATTCAAGCTCTGTTCGTTCACTTCCATCATCTTCACTGCTGCAGGTATCAAACTTTTTTTCCACATGAGCCATAAAATTCGTTTCTTCTTCTGATTGACTGGCTGAAGTAGAGTCTGATTCTTCCTCTTTGCTTACATAGCTTCTTCTTTCACCTGGAACGAACCTTTTCTTTATTACACCTGATTTGTTTCCTTCTCTTGGGTATCTACTCCATTTCTTCTTTTGTGACTTCTCATCTTCAACTTCTGGAGCACTATATCTCTTCTTGGGGCAGTTTACAGCAAAGTGTCCGATGTTATTGCAATTGAAACATCATGATGGTGATTTCCCTTTTCCCCTGAATTTAGTTTTTCCAAACCTTTTAGAAAAAAGAGAAATAATCGTGTTGAGATCTTCATCCTTTTCTTCATTGTCAGTATCACTTGATTCTAGGACTTCGTCATCTTTTATCTTGAGTTGTCTCATGGCCTCAAAAGCCATCTCATCCTTGATCTTCTTCTTGAATACTGGGATCTTCCTCATTTCATATGCAATGAGAATGTTGTGTAGTTCATCAAGAGAGAGATCATCTCTGTCATCTAATGCTGAGACTTTGGGGTCAAACCTGTCAGGAAAATTTCTCATTAGTTTTTTAACAATAGTGGAGTCCTCCAACTTTTCTCCAAAGCCCCGAATGTTACTGACAATTTCATTGACTCTTTTGAAATAATCATCAATATTTTCTTCTTCTCCCATCTTGACATCTTCAAACTTGCTTCTCCAAATCTGTAATTTGGCTTCCTTGACTTTCATGTTGCCTTCATAACTACTTTCCAATTTGTCCCAAATTTCTTTAGCATTCTTGAGTCCCATGACTTTTGTGTATACCTTTTCTGAGAGTGACATAAGAATGGCATTTTGAGCTTTACCATCAACTTCCATATTTCTTTTCTCATCGAGTGTCATAGCAGCTTCATTAGCAAGAGGAGGGAATCCAAATAAGGCTGCATTTCTAACTTCAAGGCCGAGAGATAGAAGGTAGGGTAACATCCGATTCTTCCAGCTGTGGTAATTCTTTCCATCGAATGTAGGAACACCCCTACTATTAACAGAATTCAGATTGTCCATCTTCTCAGAAGTAGATCCTTACAGAGGGAACCTCGCTCTGATACCACTTGAAATGCCTGGATCGGTTGTGATCACTGAGAGGGGAGGGGTGAATCAGTGATAACTTTTTCTTTTTATGAATTGTTCCCTTTGGATTATCAATTCAACCTCTGCAGCTGGTTAAAGCCTAGATCTACTCTTTTAGTGGTGCAGTAATAATGAGAGCACAGAACACAGAGATTTACAAGGTTCGGTACAAAGACCTACTCCTTGCCGTGTTGGTTACACCCCCCAACACGGATTCTTCACTATGCCAAAAGATGATTACACAGTAATTGGTTACCCCCCCCCCCCCAATTACAAGTTGTTTAAACCCCCCCAACTCCACAGCATCATCTTCATCATGGCTCCACATCACTTCTTCAAAGGTGTTGTTCAAAACTTCAAGTAGCTTCAACAGTCTTCAAAAGATCTCGTTGGTCTTGCTCACCAAAAACCCAATCACTTAGAATGATTAGTTCTTTTGCAATCACACCTTAAGTGTGTACTCTTCTTCTCAAGGTTGGTCTTCTTCACTTGTGCACACACAAGGGCTAAGACTTGGCCTTTTCTTCACATCTCACACACACAAAATATGGTATGGCCTCGGGTCTTCTTTGGTGCACACCCACTGCCCACAAAAGAGGCGCGCTAGGTGCAAGCCGCGCAAGTCCAATGAAACACAAAGAGGCGCGCAAGGTCTTTGCAAGGGGCGGCCGCGTAAGCCTTGGTGCAAAGCACCTCAACCGCGGGCGCGCAAATCTTCTTCTTGTCACGCAGATGAGTTGCGCGCAAGGGACTCCTTCGGGACCTCGGGTGATCCCGAGAACTTCAGCCACGCAAGAGGTATTTGCGCGGAGGCTTCAAAACTTCGCGAGGCAGAGAGATGCGCTCACGGGACAAAAAATATCCAAAGGATCAGCAGCAAATCCAGAGGTCTCGGCCTCTCTTTATATAGGCGAAGGAATCCTCAAAACATCCGCGGGATATAAATCTTGATCCACCGAGATTTTCAGTTCTTTGAAAACTTCAACCGCGGGCCGAGAATCTCGTTCTTTCTCTCTGCACAACGCGGACTTCTTCTCCTTCTCCTTTATCCACGTGCATGCGTTTTAAAACACATGCAAGCCTCTGTTTAATCCATCCCATGCAAAACATGAACACCGTGTGGCCTCGGCACTTCGTTTGCCTTCGGCCTTCATCGAATTTCTCCACTGGTAGTATGCATCCTCATTTTAAGGCATGGTTGTGTTCGGTATGCTCAGACGATTCCAATGGACGTCTTGGTTTCGAAAATGGTGGCCGGATGCTCGAGAACAGGTGGTCGGATGGCCTCTGGTTCAGCGGCGTCGCGGGAGTTGCCTCGGCCGAGCTCGAGGTTGAGGATGAGCTCTCGGCCGTCGGATCAGGCGTTTGAATATCCTCGGACGGCCGCGATCAGGAGATCTCACGCGGGATGCGATGAGCGGCTGTGATCAGCCGCACGATGAGTCGGACGGCCAGGATGCGCTCCGGGTGAAAAATGCGCGTCCCACATCGAATACGCGGCCGGTTTTTCCGCGCTTTATAAGCCTGGCGCTCCCTCAACCCGCCAGTTGAATCTCCTCCCCTCTCGGTGCCGCCCCGCACCGAGTTCTTTAGCGGGCGCGCTCTTGCGCCCACCCTCTGCTCCTCGCGGGCGCGCCACTGGCGCCCACTATGCACACTGCGCTCCTCCGGGCGTGCCCCTGGCGCCCTTGCGGTGTCCTTGGGTGCGCCCTGCCGCCCTGGCTCGCCCCACAGGGTTCCCCCGGGCGTGGTGCCCTAGTGCCCATGCCTTGGGGTTGAACCCCCCAAGGTGCCTTGGCTGGCCAATTTTTTGGCAAAGGGACAGAATAGGACTTTGTGAAATACAAAGTTCTTCTCCATATAAAACATGCCAAATGCCAAATGCCAAATGCCTCCTCCTCTATTCTTCTTATTTCTTCTCTTCTAACACATATTCTCCATCTTCTTCATTAGAATCCACAAACCCTCCTTAACATATATTCTAGACTTAGGAGGTGGAATTCCCGAAGGGTCTTCATCTTCAACCGAGCTCCTTAATCACATAAATTCTTCAATAATCTTCATTGATCTAATCAGAGATCAAATTGGATCACTTCCAATTCACATGCACTAAGAGTTAGTACATGGACTTCATTAGTGCACATCATCCACTTAGTAGTTGTGGATGGAACATCTTGCTTCTTCAACTCCTCATGCATTGTGAAGACAATGCATGGTCTTCAATCAATGTTGTGACATTGTATCATCAGGATACATGTTCTTTGAACTTAAAGATCAGTTCAGCAATCGTCAGATTTAATGCTTCTGAAATTATCAATCTTCAAGATGTACTTCATCAGATGGCACACCATGACAAGTTATTGACAACAAATGCAATTACTTCACTTGGGCACAACATACAGTTACTATAAAATTCCTAAAAAAGCCCAAATTGGACGATTTATAAAATATTTGACAATATAAAAGTTAATTTTCTGAACCTTATCTTTTTATGACTGTTATATCATTTAATAAAATATTATTTATTTTAAAGTATCAATTTTATCAATTTTGATACTTTTCTGTATTTGAATTTTTAAAAATATCAAACATACTTGATAACATCAAACCAATAATTCCAATAAGTCTATAACAGGGATATGTTATATATAAAATTCATGTATTTCTTTAATTAAGTCAAATTATATTCATTTTAATATTTTTAATATCATTTATTTGATATCTCAATTAATTAAACAATTACAACTTCATTATTGTACAATATTTTAATTAAGTTATTTATTTACTAAAAATTAAAAATAAATTATCATAATGTATAAAAATTTCTTATGTTTCAATTTAATATATATATTTCAATTTTTCTAATGTATAACCATTTTTAAAAATGATTTATTTTTTAATATTTGAATATGAATCTTTTAACTCTTCTTTAAATGAAATATAATAAATGTCATAATCTTACAAAAGTGGCTTAAAGAGGGTCATTTTTTTTACTTATGATTTATTATTCTCAAAAAAAATATCTAATTAAATTAGGAAAAGTGTTAGAGAAATATTATATTATTATAATATTTTTTTTACCTATAATTACAAAATTTACCTTTAACCATGGTATATAAAATTTAAAATTTTTTATTCACCAAAAATTATTTTGATCATATTAGATAGAATTTTTATCCAGATTACAACCATGTATGGATGTGTTTTAAATTTTTATTCACTGAAGTGGTAAATGTTTTTACTGCTATTTCCAAAAATGTGGCTAGTAAGTTGGTAAAAGAGACATTAAAAATTTCAATAATATTTTATATCAAATTCTAATGGAAAAATATTTCAAGGACCTGAATTGGATTAATATATATATTATTTATCTATAGTAACTTTAAAATCAATTTAATGTGAAGATAATTATTTAAATGAAAATTTTGGTTTTTTAACATTAATGAAGTGTTTTTCACAATTCATCAAAAATTGAATGTTTTCAGCAAATTCCAAAGATTTATCCTTGGATAATTTTGATATCTTGAATTGAAAAATGATATTTATTTTACCAAAATCAATTTTCATGTGTCTATATATTTATATTTTTTAAAAGGACATTAACAGCTGTTCACTCGAGAAAATAGTATTTTTAAACATTGAAGGATTTTACCAAGAATGTTATCTTTTATTATCAATATTTGAAAAGTAGTTACTACTATAAATATAACTATGTTTTATTATATGGTTATAATTATCGCATTCAGTTAATAATAAAAAGATATGTTTCATATATAATCAGTGTTTCATGTATAGTATGCCAATTTAGTATCGAATGCAACGTATGCCAAATCAGTTTCATGTGAAAGGAATGTTTGACTTAGTGTAATATAAGATATTAATGAATGTTTTAATTTATTTAAAAAAAAGATCCATAAATAAATAGGGTTTTACATATGTCCCATGTGAAAAAAAAAATCACATTTTATTCAAAACCAATTCTCCACCTATGTATCTTTATCTCATTTTTGGTCGGGCAAACCCCTACCGATTTCAATAAAAAATCCCTAATAGGAAATGTTGATTGAGGTTGGGAATTTTTAGAGATGTTACTTGTGTATTAATAGTGATGTATCATCTACATCTTATCTTCATGTTGAAGACTTGTGTCCACTACTTATCCAAGATATAATAGTGGAGTTAAAGTAAATTATCACTTTCATGTTTGATTCCATGTCTCGGAGAAAATTCAACTTCTGCAAGCAAAAAAAACACCCAACAGTGTTAGGTTTTTTAGAACCATAATTTTTCCTTTCAGTTCATAGTTTTGGTTCAAAATTTAATTTTCAAGTACTTCTATTCCTTCTCAATTTTGATACTCCATTTTTTGATCATTAATATTTTATGTGATTTCGTGGTTTTCATTCCATACATGTAGTTATTAAATAGTTATGAATCTCATAAATCCCTGAGTTCATCCTCTTTTATTTTTCTTTTCTAATTAGTTTTTATTTTTCATTTATGTCTTGTGATGTGTCGCGTTTTTACATACCAGGATTCTTGTCGTGTTTTTTAATACACGTCATTTTTAGATCACATTAATTTCTAAAAAAATAACATAAACCAATAAAAAAATTATTAGGCCTTTTTTAATGGAGAAAACATAATATTTCCCCATCAATCTTAGTATCAAATAGATTGAATAAATTATGTCCTATGAGATTTGTAAGATAGAAATATTTGTTCAAGATAATGGCTGTAATTGCTAGTGCATCATGATAAGTGCCCTATTTTTTGTTTCATGGGCTCATAGACCCTTTCTATGTCCCTAAGAAACATATAGTTAGTCAATCCAATTATGGAAAAACTACTACAACTTATTAGGATTCATTTTTCAATGACTTATAGAAAACAAATAGATCCATTTTAGTATCCATTGGATATAAAGCCTATAGGTAGGTTGTCTATGATTCATCCACTGCTAATGAATGGTTAAAACATGAGAAATTAGATATGAATCCCTCATTGGTTTTTCATATCTATAAAAACAATCAAATTTTTATATTTACAATGTACTATTGATTATATTGGTAAGACTAATCTTTATGAATTTGACGAAAATTCTCTTGATCCTAGTAAAATAAATGTATCTACTGATGATGAATATCATGTAATGATCCAAATAATTTCTCTTGATAATTCATAAATTGATATTATATAAACCATGATGTATGGGAATGAATATTCAACCCTAGATTAGGTTAAATCACCTTTACTATCTAAATAACATCACAGTATGCCTAAATTAAATTCAGAGGAAGAGGTTTTTATTACAAGGGGAAAGCTTGAGAAAAAACTAAGAATAAATGTATTAATAAGGGTAATGGACAGAATAATAATCAACCAAGGTTTAATATATATAAATCTAAGTCTATGAATGTTTCTTACTACAATTGTTTCAAAAATAGACACATCAGTCCAAAATACTAGAAACACAAAAGAAAATAGAATTTAAAACATAATAAACCTTCTGATCAATATTTTTTTACTGATGCTGGTTATGATACTACTAAATTGCTTGATATTACTACATATTCCTTGTAAAGTGAGTGGGTCCTTAACTGTCATTTATCCTTCTATATGTTTCCTTGTACAGATTATTTTCATGATTTAATTTATAGAGTAAAAGGAGATGATATTCTTCATAATTTTAAGAGTTCTAGGGATTAAGGAATATGTTCTATAATTTTTTTGATTCATTCACCTCCTATTTTCACCACGCTTGGTGTAAATTGGGTCCCTAACATACATAGTCATTTAAACTCTTTAGGTGTTTTAAACTATTAAGGGTATGCCTTCAAGTTCAAAAACATGTTGTCTAAAGACCTCCAATGTCAATAGAATAGTTATTAGAGGATCTATTAGTAGTGGGCTCTAAATTTTGGTATGGAAAACTCATAGGTTATCATTAGATAGTATATATTTCACTAATAGTGGTAATACTATGGTTTAGAGAAGTATATTTGGTCATGTTATCTCCAAGGGTCTTGATGAATTAATTATAAATTTTTTTTGAATGATATATCATTGAACAATCTTTCATATTGTGAATATTTATTCCTAGGGAAGCCTAAAAATGTAAATTTTAATTGTTTTTGTTTTAATTGTTGACCATCCTTTAGAATATATCCATTATTACATGTGGGGTCCTCCTTAGAATAACTCTCATGGTGTAGGATCATATTTTTTTGTCCTTTATAGATTCTTTTTCTAGAAAATAATGAATTTATATTCATTGAAATAAATAGGATGTCTTTGAAAAACATAAAAACTATAAATCCCTAGTAGAAAAACTAACCGGAATAAGAATTAATGTTATGATAATAGATAATGGTTTACAGTAATTGTCATATAACATTATATAATTTTATGATAATAATGTCATTCTATGAAACCATACTATTAAATAAACTTTATAACAAAATGGGTTGTCTGTGTAGATGAACCACACTATTTTTGAGGGGGCCTATAATGTGACTGTATTATCGAGAATACCAAAATAATTATGTAACAAATATGTGATACCTATAGTCTATCTTACATATAGATTTACTTCAACAAATAATCACTTTAAGACTCCTGAAGAATAATGATGTAACCAACCCCCAACTTGTCATTACATAAGTGTCATTGGGTGCCTAGATTCATCCCATGAAAAAACTAATAATGAACTAAGATCCCTAAATGTATCTTAATTGTTTAAACCAAAGTGGTTAAATGTAATAAACAGTGGGTTCATAATACTAGTGAAAAACATTTATTCTAATTATATAAGTTGTTTTCTAAGAAACTATTTCTCCAAAAATTATGTCTCTCACTGATGATAGTAATCAAAAACCTAAAACTAAAAGAAGAGAGAAAAATAATAAAGAACATTTTAATGTTTTTTCTAAGATTTATCATACTAAATGAAAACCTAAAAAACAACTTTAGTCTGCCTTAGAAAATTAGTCAAAATTTGAAGCTTTCAATTCTCTATGTAATTATCATCTAATCAGAGATGAAATTATGAGGGTTTTTTTAGATCCTACTCAGATTGGACAATATGATAGGGCATATTTTACTATATATTTTTTCCATGATCTTGAATATGAGGGTAATTATACCTTTAATCAAGCTACTAATGACAGATATTCTAATAATTTAATATTTTATATGGATGGGGATATTAATTCCATAAAAAATCACACATAGTTTACTGTGAATAGACCACCCAGTTCCATCGATAATAGCTATAATTGGATATTCATAAGAATATATGAAAACACTAGAGAAAAAATTTTATGTATAAATATAGACTATTACCTTGTGGTTTCCTCCAAAGTGATGGAATTGACTACTCTAAAATCTTTTCACATGTTGTAAAACATAAATATATCTTATTACTACTTTCTTTTGTGACATACAAAAACTTTTATATAGATAATTTTGATATGAAAAAAAGTTTTTTTCATGGATAAATTGATGAAATATTGTATATAAAACCTCTTAAAGGATACATGATTGAGATCAAACAAAATAATGTATACCTTTTAAATAAATAATTATATCTTTTAAAACAAGTCTCATGAAAATTGTATTGAAAATTTGACTCATTCAACTTGATAATCAGTTTGGAAGATGTACATATGATGTATGATTCAAATTTAAATTTGTTTTAGATTCCATGATTTGTTAGCTTCATTATGTTGATGATACAGTGATCATATAGAAAGATATAAAAGTCATAATTTCATTTAAATTACTATTGAATCCAGTCATTAATGGATTGAAATAAGGTTTCTGTGAATCATAGAGAAGGTTATATTGGGATAGTCCCTAGGTAATGATACTAGGTTGAGACATTATAATAGAAAGAGAGTGTGGAATGATTTTGAGAAATTGTGGAATCATTTTTTTGAGAAATATATTTGATATATATCATGTATACATGAGTATGTAGAAAAATATATTTGATGGAAATTATTTTAGACAGATTTGTAGAATAATTAGTATTGATGTTTTTCCAGAGGGATGTCTTCTCCTAAAATAGGGACTTAGAGAATTCATAGTTCTTATCAAAGATACAAATTTCTATGGTGTTAAACATTTTGGTTGTGTGAAAGTGTATTTTTTTTAATTGTGATTGTCTACATTTTTGAGAGATACTCTAAAAAATGTTTTGGTTGATATCCAAATGATTATTTTGATGGATTTTCACAAGTTATTTAAAGTGATGTAACATATAGTGAAAATTTATTATTGTTTTTCCCAAAAAAATTGGATGTATAAAAATGAGTTTGTTGATATGGTTTTAATGGTTGTTACATGTGATATGACATGAGATGAATGTATAATGATTTTATTATGCAACATTAAAAGTGATATATTAGTGCAAAAAAATGATGAAAATATCAAAGTGTGTTGGTATAAACTACATCAAGGTTTAAGCCAAAGTAAAATTATTATAGTGAATGTTAATATATCGTGATTTTATGCATCATAGTTCATGTGTTATATGATATTTCATTGGTCAAATTTTTTCATTAATCATAGATATCATATATTAGTTAAAACATAATAATTATATATATAAATAGATTTCAAAAATATTTATTTATTATTTAAATAGAACTTCTATGAATCATTTAGAAGTCTAAGAAACATCACAGTAGAATATATAAACTGGTTTAAGGCCTTATGTGACATATCATATGAAAATATTGGTTAAAAATATATGAAATATCCAGAGGTGATGCTCTATTTATCGGTATCCTTATAAATATGGTTTTAGATGACTTTGAGGAATAAGAAATCCTTCCCAGGATTTAGGATATTCATAGTAGCCTATTAAAATGCTTCGAACCATTTTAGAACTACGTGCATAGAAATAGCACCAACCACACACATAGTTTATTGATTCTCGACATCCAACATTTATATATTACGGAATAAATAAGACATAAACTAAAATGGAGTACTTCATGTACTAAATCTATAAATGAAAGAACATAAATAAAAAAAATTAAAACATAACACATAGGTATTGTAATATTGTTCTCTTAACAATGGATTTAAGAATCTAGTGTAAATATTTTTTAGTTCACTGAGGAGGAATATATCACCAGGTCTCGGTTAGATGTTATTAGATCAGTATCATAGCCACATTTCTTATGAATAAAGGATTTTGTTAAAACAAATCCTTCAACTGCACACTAGAGGTGAATAAGGGGTAGAAGGAACTAATCATGATCTCTATAAATTAAAAAAAAATGATGGCTATGATTTTCAAAAATAGAGAGTGATCCAAACCAAGACGGTGATAATAATAACTTGGAATAAGGTGAAGTAACATAGGTACGTGGGTGATGAAACCCCTTAAAGTCATAGTTCATTGAAACATCTCTCATTAATCACAAAGTGTCATGATTACTCCACACAAATAAAATGAAATCCACTTTATTAATATATAATGCAATTTCATGGATCAAAATATAAGTTCAATCCCATATCAATGTTTAGGAGTAGTTTCATGGTGGATCTCTAGCATGGCATGGGAAAAACAGAATTGCATGCCAAATGAACTAGCCTAAAAATTGTCCCACATGGAATTAAAGGGCCCCATGAAAAATGAAACACAAAAAAAAATTAATAATAACAAAAATAATGAAAAATAAATCATTTTACATGCATTTATTATAAATTACATATAATAGAAGTTTAATAAACATGTAATTTCATATTAAAAATAGTCAATTTTACAAATCTCGTCCATTTTCTTTTGAAATTCGGGATATTCTTGATCCAAATGTAATTTAATGAGAAACATATTCATCCTATATAAATAATATTTGAAATTTGATAACACCACAACTTTTCCAAAATATCATATGGGATTTTTTACATATATCTTATTAAAACACGTAGTTCCTGATTCAATGAAATTAGTAATAGAGTGTCGTCTAATAACTATATATTTTTATTTTCCCTGGAATATTTGATTTTTGGATAAATAAAAAGTATAAAAGATATCACTATATACTTTATTAATATTTTTAAATATCATATGATTAGAATATAAACCCCACTTAACTGTGGCTTCTTTAAAATCTGTGTTTAATTCAATTTATTCATATTCTGTGGATAAAAAAGTGTACACATATTTCATGCTACATTTCAGGGATATGGGAACTCTAGAAGTAGTGAATAAATACTTAGTCAATGACTGTCTAGTGTTAATTTTGACTATATAATTATTATTTATAAATCTAATAATAATTTCAATAGTATAAAAATTCTTACCACAACACCATGATAGGGAAGACATGTGTGATATGTATCGAAAAAAGGCTCTTTAGGGAATGCCAATGAAAATTCTAGGTGATGCTATAAATCAGATAAAGGTGTGGATTATTATGACAATATTAGGTATAGTGCATTTCATGGAGTACATAATAATCCAATAATGTTGTTATGATATATTTTATACATTCACTCTACATCAGACACAATAGTGGGTTATTTTTGTCAATATAGTGTTAATACATATCCAAATGGTACATTAATTTATTTGTGTGATTTAAACAAGTATCGTTTAATAAAATTCATAATATAATCATGTAGGGAATGATAGAACTGTTTAACTGGTCTAATCCTTATAATCTCTACAATAAGGATATCTTTTCATCACTTAAATATATCAATTCTAAAATACCTTTCAGTTGATTTTTAAATACAATAATTAGATTCATGTAACCACATATAACCAATATTTCATCTACATATAACAAAGTTAAAGTGTGTTATTTTTAACATACAGGAAATAAATACAAGAATCATATTTACTACAAGTAAAATGTTTATTAATCCTAAAAGATTCAAATTTTATATATCGTTTCCTTGAGATTTATTTGGAATCACACTGTGATTTATTTAAAATAAAAAACATGGTTTAATTTTAATTCTTTATAATATCCATATTTAGGGTACCTATATAATTTATCACTAAGGTCACAATAAAGGAATAAATTTTTCACAACTAATTATTCAATGTGAAAATCAAAATAGGCAGAAAAGAAACAAGTATCCTTATAAAATAGTACTTTGTAACTAGTAGAATTATTTTAGAATAGTACACTCCCTCTATTTGTAGGAATCCCTTGGAAACTAGTTTATAATTAAATTAAATTTTATTTTTTTCATTATTATCCACTTTTGCTGATAAATCCACTTTTATTTGATAAATCCACTTACAACCAATTGTGATTATTTTTTAGGAGTGAATTTCTTCATCTATGGAAGTGATCTAGAATTTATATTCTCAATCATTAACATATTTATTATAATAATAAGTATCATAATACAAAATATAATGGGAAACATGAATAGAAAATGAATATAAATCATACTAATTAAAAGATAATGAGTTCAAGATACATTCATAGCACAATCAATGGTCAAATATTAACTGGAATTGTTATATATAAGTAAATTGTTTAAATATAAATCATAACATGATTTAAATTCATCTCAAGTTATGGGTGTAGGATTTAGTGGAGGGTCCCATATAGAATCCTCAATTTGGGTTGTTGGTTGTGTATTAACAACCCCCTCAATTATTGTATCATCATCTTCTATGTTAGATTTAGACTTCTGATAACATGGCTCATGAAACACCACGTCTCTATTAATTATAAATTTTTGGTTCTCATTTTTATCAACACACAATTTACAACCATTAACGCCTCTAGGAAACGAAAAATATACACTTGAGAACTCAAAGATTATTTTTTTCATCCTTCACAGGGGAATATGTTGTACACCCAAAATCTCTTAGTTAATTTTATAAATCTGGTTAGTTATTCTATTGTTCCTTTGGGGGTTTGAACTTATCATCAGAGTATAGGAACCTTTTTATAAAAGACACTATCATGGTGTTTGGATCTTTCAAAAAATATTTACCCAATCTTGAGCATACAATATTTCTTATGAATTTCACAAGGGTGTTTATATTCATAAGTTTAACAATTTCATTATGTTGGGAACTCTCCCAGATAGTCTAGGTCCCTGAATATCCCTCTGATTGGTATAATTGAGCGAAATCTATATAACGATATTATAATCCATTATCATTTCTCAGTTTCTTAGTTTTCTTTCTAGTATGGTTGTCAACAATCCTTTCCTAGGTTTTAAAGGTTCCAAAAACATCAGACATTTTCTTCAGTAATGGAATCCAAACTATTCTAGATAAGTAATCAATGAAGGTAAAAAATAGGAGCCTCTACCATGGGAAGTAGTCTTAGTTGTTCCTCATAAATCAACATGAATGTATTCAATATGGGAACTAGATTTAAAGGTGGACCTATTAGAGCTTATAACTTATATTTAACCATTATGTAATCTTTACCAAATTCATGATTGCATTGTGTAATTTCAGTTATCAGACCATGTTTATTGGGTTCCTCATGATCCTTAGAGTTTACATGTGCTAATATCTTAGGATGTGATAATTTATTATTAGTATTATAAACATTCACTACACCCAATTTTTTATAATGGGTCTTCCCATTCAAGATATACATTACATTAACAAGGGAACCCTTGATGATAGTTTTAGATCCAATAAATATTTTTTGGTGACCTGATTCATGCCTAAAACTAAATCCATTTATTCTATAATTCCTAAATATATCAGGTTTTTAGAGAGTTTAGGAATCCACCTAACATCTAATAAAGTAATAATAGAGTGGTTATCGAGTTTTATTAAAACATAACATCTTCCCATGGCTTGAAACCTCATATTGTTTACAAATATACATCTCACTCTACCCTTTCTACAAAATTAATTAATGACTTCACAGAATCATACATATAAAAAGGAAAACTAGAATCTTGGACCCACTCATGTGGGAGAACATGGATAGATACATTTAAAACTTTTGAAATGTAATAATAAAAAGTCTACTAAAAGGGATTGGTTAGTAGGTTATTTAATTTCATAATTTTTTTTAGTTTTCTACAATCATTTCTAGTGTTCCTCAGCTTACCATAGTGGAATGAAACTATTTTCTTATCCTTGTACATTGATCTAAATATGAATGGTTTATTTTTATTGATATTATTTTTAGTATAAAATTTATTATAACCCCTATTTTTTGGTTTACTCTTTGTGAAAAGACTCAAGACCACACCCTTAACTATATTCTTACACTGTAATTCATTAGAGATGAAAGTAGAATTATCCTCTTCTTAGACTAGAGAGTTTTGTTTATACAACATAGTCTATGACAACGTGCTATATTCATTGTCTAAATAAATTAAAAGAATCATGGCTTGATCCTCATTATTAATAGTCGCATTTATATTGGCTAAATCAATCATGATTTTATTGAATTCGTCCAGCTTGGATTCAATTGAAACAATAGATTTTATTTTAAATCTAAACTTTTGATTTTTCTTATAAATTATATAAAAAAGTGATATTATAATGTATATTTTCTCTAAAATAATCCATATAAAAAAATTAGTTGTTTCAAAATAATCTTCTCAAAGAACATTATTTTATAAATAAAAAATTACAAAAAATATGGGAATTAACAAGAGCAATAGAATATACATCTTGATATACATTAGAGGTATGAATTTAAGCAAACTGGTTAATAATTGGGTTTCTTAGAGATTAAACGAAATTAATTAACCCCTGATGAAAAATCATGGATCAAATATTAATTATCCATAAATTGAAATTAATTTTAAAAATGGATTTTTTTGATTTCAAACCTATTTTTATTCATGTTTATCCGTAGTCTATGATACACTTATTAGGGATAACACTAACCATACACCCCCTTGAAGTATCCAAGATCAAATAATATACATATTTATTCAATTAGTTATTTGTACTAAAACAATATTTATGGCCATAATGTTTTTGATTATAAATAAAATAGATAAGTGGTGATTTAAAATGGGATTTAATGTCAAAATTAAACAGAAACTAGATTCATGTCACAAAATTGTTTCAAAAATAACAAGGAAGTGGAAAAGATGTATATGAGGATTTAATGTGTTTTGATCCATTTTTTACCTGCATTAATGGAAAAACATAACCCACATACATAGTTTACTGATGCTCAAAAACTATGATTTATAGAGTACATGCATAAACAGAATATTAACAATAGAAGAGGCTTTGAAGCACTAAATCTAAAAATAAAATTATAAGTATAAAAATAAATTAAATTTGACGCATAGGAATGGTAGTCCTGTTATATTCAATATGGTTTCGAGAAGATAGATAAAATATTTTTTACTTTATTGTTGAGTAATATCTCACATGATTAGAGTTGGATTTTCTTTGATAGGGATCTCAACCACACTTATTTTTAATGAAGTTTGTTATCAAAATTTCATCATGAACTGCATGCTATAGGTATGCACAGACAATTGAAATAACTGTTTTCGATATTTGAAAAAATTATCACACCATATTATATGGTTTTTAGAACCATATTTGGACCCAAAATAGCATAACGGGAAGTATATTTTTGAAAGAGGAAAAGCGATGGAAGCACAAGGTTGATGAAATCCCTAAAAACCCATAGTCCCTCAAAATATCCCCAAACAATCATAAGGTTCCTTGATTACACTGCCAAACATAAAAGTAAACTACTTTAGTAATAATGCATGAAATTAAATGGTGCAAAATAGAAGGGAATATAAAGTTATATGGTTAGGAGCAGCGTCATGGTGGATCATTTTTATAAAATGGGAAAAAAAATACCATATGCCAAAAGAACCAACCCAAATACCAGCCCATGAAAAATTAAGGAACCAATCACAAAATGAAAAACCCAAAATAAAATCTTTTTGAGTATAATAAAAATAAAGAAATGTATTTAAATGTATTTATAATAAAATGTGTATAAATGGAAGACTAATAGACATGTAATTTCAAATAGAAAACACCCAGTTTCACACAATTTTTCATCCTCATTTCATTTTTATGGTTGTCACACCATCAATCAGACTTTCATGTCATTTTACATTATTTCAATTAAATATGTCACATTATGGACACTATTACATTGATAATAATAGGCTTAATTCCATCACACTACTCGTCACTCGATTTTCAATACTCACCCCAGTCGCTCAATCCCTATCACCCACCCCTAGTAATTAACTCCCCATGTCTCCTGAATCATCAACCACAATCATATTGATTTTTTAATATATATTGGTATTATTCCATAAGTATACATGAGATTGGTATTTGTGGCATCATCTATTTCAAACATCAAAAACTACCACAAAATGGTCATTTGTGATTTAGAAGCCCATTCTATGGACAATTTTTTAGTCATGGATTCTTATTTATCTACTAGTGAAAAGATATTGTAAATATATTCTTTTTATAAAATAAAATGTTTAAATGTTTATTTTCTTATATACATTTTAAATGAATGGATATATCTTATTATATCATTGTTTTATTGTATTGTTTTTTTTTCTAAAGTTGGGAAAAGATTTTTTCCAATAAAAACCCAAAATTAAGTTCCAATGTACCATGAATGATAAATGGTTCAAAATTATTTAAAATTTACATGGTGAATTTTCTTGGGTGATAAAATATCGATTTAATTTTGGTGGATTTTTGCTATTTAATATTATTTTTTATTAATTATTTCATGATATAGTGAATGTGATTGAGAGAAATTCAAAAATAAAAAAAGTGGGATATGGTACACTTATGTAGAGATTTATATAGAGATGATAGATTTTTGGTATTGATAATGGAATGTTAATATTCTTAATTTTAAATTAATTACATAAAATTATGGAGAATAATTATAGCTGCATGAATAGAATATATGATTACAAATTGGATTTAGTTTTCATACATATATGAAAAAGATATGATATAAAATTCTTTTTCAAATGGGTAATAAATTATTTATACAAATAATATATAAATAATTAAAGAAAAAAATTCTTTAACAAAAAAGATGTACTTAAATTCATAGAAAAAAAATTATATTAAAGGCTAAAATTCAAAACATATGGTATAATTCAATGATGATCACATATTCCTTGACCTAAAATTTTGGTTTCTTTTTTATTACTTTTCATTAAAAAAATTATTTTTTTCCTAAGTAAAAATCATTTCATAATGAATGGATATAAAATGAATTAAATCAGGTAAATATATTTATTTTAATAATTTGAATATGAGTTTCTCAAGGGCATCAATGCATTCTTTTAAAAACATTAGAACAATGAATTATAACCCTTAACACATTATTGTAATAATTTTATAAAAAAATATATTTTTCCTTAATTTATTAGGGCTTCCTATGGTATAGAGAATAAAAGTAACTTTATAAAGTTATAATAAATCCCTCACCATATTTAAAAAATAAATCTAACAGAAATGTAAATCATATTTTTCATTCAAGGTATTTCAAAGTTTATTATACAACACCCCCCCCCCCACACACACACGCACACACATCATTTTGTGAATGATACCACTTTAGAAATTGAAGGTGTGAAATATTTCATGGAATCATGACTAGGATTTCTCTCCTTTAGAAGTAAATGTTTCGTATATGGACTTTTCACCCCATTATAACGGTATAAAATTTATTTTTGTCTCTACACATTTTCATTAATTTTAGTTTAAGTCACCTTAATAGTGGAAATCATAAAATCTCATTAACCATTCTATAGAATTCCATTAAACACTCCAATTTAATCAACATTTTAATTACTTTAAAATAGTTGATTAATATTAAAAAAAAGTAATTTTTGTATAGTTGTAAAATTTTATGTTTTCTTAATAGTCAATTTTTAAATTTAAATTTTACATGGTTTTTGGGTTTGGTTTTATTATTATAAATTGTGAAATAAATTTTTTTAGAATTTATTTAAAAATATTTTTATACTTTTTTTAATATTTGTTTTATAGTTTATGTCATGGAGTTTGATAATATAAATTTCATTTCATATTAAATAACATTCAACTGTAAATATTTTTTTACAATTTTTTACTATTGATGATAAAATTTTAATTTATAAATAGATATAAAATTAGTGTAACATAATATGACTCCAAATATTATTTTTCTCAAAATAATTATATTTTTTATATTACTAAAAAACTAAGTATACATATATAAATAATTCTTTGAGTGGTTGAGTTGATTTGTTTTTCAAATAGTAGGCATACATTATTTAACATAACAATTTTAAAAATTATTATATTTATTTTTAATGAAAATAATTTATTTCTAAGTGTGATAAAATTTAATTCTCCAAAACCTGTAAAACAAATATAAAAATTGTGTTCCAATAAAATATTTATAATTATTGTGATAAAATAATGGAACATATTGATTTTAAAGAAAATTATAGTTGAATTTAATGATA
Organism: Viscum album; assembly: GCA_963277665.1. Taxonomy (NCBI): domain Eukaryota; kingdom Viridiplantae; phylum Streptophyta; class Magnoliopsida; order Santalales; family Viscaceae; genus Viscum; species Viscum album. Next base: position 2,098,420,203 of record OY728140.1, on the reverse strand, counting down.
ATTAAATTTGGAATTTTGAAAATTAATATAAATAAAGATGTGCATTTAAGAAGTGATAATTTGAAGTATTGTGTAAAATAGGGGAGAGAGGGTCAGTGTAACAATAATTCAATTTTTGAATTTATATATAGGGTTCCAATTCAAGCACTATGATTTGATAAATATTGAAACTATCAATTCAATTTATATCATCCCCTATTCTCTTTATCATGACACAATTTATGTTTACTGGGTCACTTCCAAACAACTCCATTTAATGAATAAATATTTCAAGTGAATAAACTTTTTGAATTCATCAAATATATCATATTTTAATATTAATATGTTGGGCATATTCCGTGTGCATGAAAATATATTTATAATTTATGTTTATGATCAAAATCAATGTTTTTGATCTAGGATTATTTTATGTGAGGAATTTTTTCATATAATCATATTTTGACACCTTAACTTAGCCTGTGTGTGTTGGAACATACTTCACTATAGTTTTTCGTCGACATTAATCTTGTATGAGACTGCTCTCACCCAATGATTATTCTAACTACCCTTCATATCTACTTCGTCCACCAATGTAATTGTTATCTATAATGTTATTACTCCTCCACATATGAAATACACTAGTTAGCATGAATTTTTCATTTCCTGGTCATCCGTTGCACCTTTTTCGGGGAATTTAAGTCCCATATGACATGATCACTTTATAAAATCCAAATATTCTCCTCTATAGTTCATTCTCTAATTTTTGGTTTGGTGAAAACATAGTGATTTTAGTTCAAAATCTATAAGATGTCATGGTTATTGAGGACTATCATATTTTCAGGATATTACTAGGGTATTGATAATGATGGATCTTATACATCATCTCTTCATTTTAAATAAGTTTTTACACTCTTTATCCATTATATTTAAGTGGTGTTAATGTAGAATAAAACTTTTGTGTTTGATTCCAAATCTAGGACAAAATTCAATATCTTCCTGCAACAAAAACCCACCAAATAGTGGTGGGGTTTTTAGAACCGTAAGTTTTCCTTCTCATTATTTTCTTCTGGTTATAAATTTAGTTTTCAAGTTCTTATGTTCATTATCAATTTCTATACTCCATTTTTTATCATTAATAATTAATGGGATTTTGTTGCATTCTTGTCATGGATGTTGGTCCTAAATAGTTCTGAAGTGCATAAATTCATGGGTTCATCCTCATTTATTTTTATGTTTTCCTTAGTTTATGATTTTTATTTATGGATTTATCCTTATTGAATATCGATATTCCATGATTCTAGTCATATATTTTAAAACACTTCTTTGTCAGATCATTTTAATTTATATCAAAAAACTTAATAGTAACCAATAAAATACTTTTATTCCTATGTCATTCTTAGAGGAGAACATATTACATTGTCTTCATCAATATTAGTATAAAATATATTGAATAAATTATTCCATATGATATATATGAGATTGAAAAAAAATTGGTGATAAGTATTATAATCTCAAGTGTATCAAGATGAGAGCCCTATTTATATAGAAGGGGCTCATCAATTCCTCACATTTCCCTAACAACCCTAATGTTAGTCAATACAATTAGGTAAAAACTACTACATTTAAAAAAGATACCTTTTCCAATTTCTTATTTGAAACCCATAACTCCCTTTTATTATCCCATGGATATAAAGATGATAGGGTGGTTGTCTATGTGTCATCCACTACTAGAACTTTTTTAAAACATAAGAAATTATATATGACTCCCTCATTGGTTAGACATCCTTATAAAAATAATAGAATGTTCACATTTATAATGTATTCATGTACATATTGTTAAGACTCATCTTTTTGAATTTAAAAAAATTGATCAAGATCATGGTAAAATCAAGGTATCTATTGATGATGAATTCCAAGTAATTATCCAACTAATTTCTCATGAAAATTCATAAATAACTCTTATTGAAAAAATGATGTATTTGGATGAATACATAACCATATAATATGTTAAATCACATTTAATATCTAAATAACATCACAATATACCTAAATAAAAGACTGAGGTAGTAGTTTTTATAATATGAGGTAAGCCTAAGAAAAAATTAAGAAGAAATATCTTAATAATGGTAATGGAATGAACAATAAGAAACCTAGGGTTAATATACCTAAATCTATGTCTTGGAATGTTTCCTACTAAAATTATTTCAAATATGGAGACATAAATCCAGAATACGGCAAACTGAAGAAAAAAAAATATAATTCAAATGATAATAAACATGTTTATCGATCCTTATTTACTAATGCAAGGTATGATGTTACTCAATTGATTATAATTCATACATATTCTTTGTTAAGATAGTGGGTCCTGAACTCTAGAAGTTCCTTCCATATGTTTCCATATAAATATTATGTTCATGATTTAACTAATAGGATACATGGATAGGTTATTCTTGTAAAGTATATGAGGTTTAGGGTGTAAGGAATATGTTTTGTTTTATTTAATATTCATGCCCATCATGATTTCACCTTTCCTGATGTATGTGGTTCCCTAACCTACATAGTAATTTAATCTCCTTATGTGTTTTAGACCATAAATGGTATTTCTTCATGTTTGAAACAGGATTTATAAAGACCTCCAAAGTCCCTATAATAGATATTAGAAGAACTATTATAGTGGGGTATAAATTTTGGTATGGAAAACTTATAGAAGGTCATTATAAATTAGATATGTCACAAATACTAATAATAATATGATTTGGAATATAATGTTAAGGCATTTTATCTCTAAAGGTCTTGATTAATTAAGTATAAAATGGTTGATTGATGCTATCACAATGAACAATCATCTATTTGATGAAGGTTTTTTCATAGGAAAGGCCAAAGAGTAAAATTTAATAGTTCTTATTTTAAATGTTACTCATGATTTAGAATATATCCATTCCGACTTGTGAGTTCCTCCTAGAAATACATCTCATGGTGGAGGCTTATATTTTTAACCATTATCGATGATTTTTCTAGAAAAGTATAAATTTATATTCTTTGAAATAAATCAGGTGACTTTAGAAACCTTAAAACGAAGAAATTCCTTATAGAAAACCAAACTGGAAGAACAATTAATGTTATAAGAATGGATAATAGATAAATTTACATATAATTTTATATTATAAAATTATATGAATCTAAGGTAATTATATGAAACCATAATATTAGATAAAATCCATAACAAAAATGGGTTGATCATGAGGATGAACCACACTAAATTTGAGAGGGGCAATAACATGATTGGATTCTCTAGCATACAAAAAGAATTTGGGCCAAATATATGACTACTATGGTCTATCTTTTTAATATATGTACTTTAAATAATAATTAGTTTAATACTCCTTGGTAATAATGGTGTAACCAAACCCCAAGATGTTGTTAATAAAGAGTCTTTGGGTGCACATATTTTCCCCATGTTACAAAAAGTAATCATAAACTAAGATCCCTAAAACATTTCTTAATTATTTACACTAAAGGGGTTTAATGGAATAAACTATGGGTTGATAAAACTAGTTTCAAACATGTATTATTAGTATATATGTTTTTTCATGAATCTATTTCTCCAAAAATTATGTCTACCATTGATGATAGTAATCAAAAGCCTCAAATTTAGAGTATTGAGACTATTAATATAGAACATTTTAAGGTTGTTAAGAATAATTATCTGACCAAATCACAATATAAAACCCAAACATAGTATACCTTAGATACTTAGTGAAAATATATCAATGCTCCTAGTAACTAATAACTAATCATATATTGATCTTTGATGGTTTTTTGGGCTCCTACTCTATTTGGAAAAAAAGATAGGTACCCTTTTTCTTTATATATATATTACATGATCTAGAATATGAGGATCAATATACCTTAATGAAATGTATTAATTATAGATATTACAAGAATTTGATATCTTACATGGATGTGGAAATGAATCCCTTAAAAAATGCATAGATAGTTTGTTGTAAATAGACAACTGAATGCCAAGGTAATTGGTGATAAATAGATATTTTGAATAAAGGAACATAAAACTGGAAAAAAATTATGTTTAAATATAGATTATTACCTAGGTTTTCCTCTAAAGAGAGCAAAAAGAATGCTGTAATTTTTTTCCACGTTGTAAAACTTAAATCTGTCTAATTACTTCTTGCTTTTGTTACATACCAAAACATTCTTACTAATAATATTGATTTGAAAACTTTTTTTATTCATAGTGAAACTGATGAGAAATTATATATAAATCCACAAGAAGGTTATATGATTCATATCAAAGTGAATCAAGTATTCCTTTTAGATAAATCATTTTATTTTTCAAAAAAAGACTAATGATAATGGTATTGAAAATTTGACTCATTCGTTTTGATAATAAATTTTGAATATGTAAATATGATGCATGGGTGTGTTTTAAATTTCTTAAGGATTTCATGCTTTTTTACTTCATTATGATGATTACATGGTGATCATATAAAAATATATTAAACTCATCATTTCTATTAAATCACAATATAATCCTTTAATGGATTTCCATTGTGTTTCTAGGAATCATAGAGCTATTTATCTTGGGACCATCCCTATGTAACAATATAAGGTTGTTACATGAGAATAGAGAGAGGGTGTGGAATTATTTTGTTCCAATATGGAATCATTTTGTAGAGAAATGTATTTGATTAAGATCATGTGGATAGGAGTATGTAAACAAATGTATTCTATTGATATCATGTCCGATCCATTTCTACCATTAGTTGTATATATTTTTTCTAGAGGTCTCTATTCTCCTAAACTAGTGACCTAGATAATTCATGGTTCTTATCAAATTTACAACGGCCTATGGTTTCATACATTTCGGTTGTGTGAAATTGGATTATTATTTATTATAAATTTTTTGTATACAACTTTTAGAGATACTCCAAAAAAATGGATGATATCTAAAATATTTTTTTGATGGATTTTCATAATTTATTATATATCATATAACATATAGTGAAAATTGAATACTGATTTTCCAAAAAAAATAGAGGATATCCAAAAAGAGTTTTTATTTGGTTTTGATGGTTGTTACTTGTGATATGAATATAGATGAATGTATACTAATTTTATGAGCCATTATTAATTGTGATGTATTGATAGAAAAAACACTGAAGCAAAAAATCAAGTGTTTTGATATTAACTACATCATGGCTTATACTGAAGTAAACATCTTGTAATGAATATTAGTATATCATGATTCTGGGAATGACAATGCATGTGTTATATGATAGTTTACAGATAAACATTTTTCATTAATCATATCTATCATAGATTAGTTTAAACATCATAAGATGATATAAAAGTATATTTCACAAATATAAATATATTTTTATTTAAATAAAAATTTTATAAAATATTTCGATTCCAGCAAATGTACTAGTAGTCTATATAAAGTGGGTAAGGCCTTGTGTAATTTATCATATGAAAAATGTTGGTTACAAATATGTGAAATATCCAATGTCGATGCTCTCTTGTGCCTTTTACCTACAACTATTGTTTTAGAAGATTGTGGGACATATGGAATCCTTCCCAGGAATTGCGAGATTCATTTTAGCATATTAATTATCCATATATTAGGGATACATTTCCTTTAGGGGTCATCTAAAAGCTTAGGTATAGACTAGTAGAAAAAGGATTTTTAACATATGGTTATAACTGGAACCCACCACTTTCCATCAAAGATAGGGTCTTTTACGACCCCTTTGGGTGATCTTTAGAAATAATTCACTTTTTTATTTTTTACAGAAACCACTTCCCATATATGATTGCTTTATGCCCCTAATTTACATCACCTACTCCCTATGTCTGTATTTTTATATCGCTCACTGAACTATAGCACCAACCTTATATCTCATCCCTATCACACCACCCTTATCACACTGCACCTATAACTACCCTTTATTTCATGGATGTTCATTACATGTATCACCCAATAATACTCATCACACCACCCACATTTTTTGGAACAATTATAACTCTATGTCCCTAATTAATTATCCAACATAACTGAATATAAATGTATATTTAATTATGTATTAGAAATAAATTAATATTTATGGTAACATTGATTAAAATTAGAAATAAAATAGGGAATTGGTAATTTAAGATGATATTGAATGCATAAAATAAAAATAAACTACATTTAATTAGGAATCTATTTCAAATTAAACAAGAATGTAGTAAATAAAGGTAGGAGGTGTTAACATGATACAGAGCATTTTAGAAAAATGTGTACTGAAAGAACACCTCACACACAAATTGTTTAATAATGCTCAATAACCAATATTTATAGAGTATATCATTAAAAAGATACCAACAGTAATATATCATTTGAATCACTAAATCTATAAACAAAATATCATAAAATAATACTTTTAACACTGAACACATAAGTATTGAAATATTTTTCCCTTCGAGATGGATTCAAGAATCTAGTATAAATATTTTTTAGCTCACTGAGGAGAAATTTCTTACTTGGTCTAAGTTAGATGTTCTTAGATTAGAATATTACCCACATGTCATTGAAATTAAGGATGTTTTCAAAATACATCCATCAACTGCAGACTAGATGTGTACATAAAGGGTAGAATGCACTGATCATGATCTATAATAATTACAAACAATGAAGGATATGATTTCTATTATTATAGGTTGAGAAAAACTATTATGGTGACAAGAAGATGTGTAAATGAGGTTAAGCGATGCAAGTACATGGGTGATGAAACCCCCTAAAGTAACAGTACCATCAAAACAGCCCTGGCTAATAAAAAATTTTCATTATTAATCGAAAAAACTAAAATGGGAACAAATTCAATAATATATAACTCAATATAATGGCCCAAAACATAAGCTCAACACCATATTCACATTTAGATGTGTTATAATGGTGGATCTCTAACCTGGTAGGGGATAATAGAATCTCAGACCAAATGAACTAGCCTAAAAACTTTCCCACATGGAATTTATAGGGCCCCATAGAAAATGAAATAACTAATATAAAATAATTCAATCAGAATAATAATAATAATAATAATTAATTTTCCATAAATGTTTAATAAAAGGAATAAAATGGATGATTAATAAACAGGTAATTTCAAATTGAAAATTGAAGATTTTACATATCTATGCCACTTTTATTTGATGTTGGTGATGTTCTTGCATAAAAATTAATTGAATACGAACCAAATTAATCCTATATAAAAAACATTTTGACTTTGATAAAACCAAAACATGAGTCAAATATCAGACAGGTTGTTATCAGTATGTATATTGTTGAAGCATATGGATCCATATTCAATAACATCTCCAATATAGTGTAATATAATACATATGTGTTTGAATTTACCATGGAATACTTTATTTTCGGAAAAATACAAAGAAGACTGGATATCACTATAAATTGAAATAATTGATTTAAAAAATATGTTTAGAATCTAAACCCTACATAACTAAAGCTTATTTAATATACTTAGTCAATTCAATTTATTCATCTTCTGTAGTTGACAGAGTATCCACTTATTTAATGCAACATTTTATGGATTTGAGGACTCCACATGTAGTGAATAAATACTCGGTCAAGAAATTTATGCTGTTAATGTTACTTACTTAATTATTTTTTAAATAACTATTAACTAATTAGTAATTATCAACATTCTTACCATAACACGATGATAGAGTTGATGTATGTGATATGTACCAAAAAAATCCTTTTTAGCGAACGCTAATGTGACTTCCCAGGGATTTCCATAAATCCACTAAAGGTGTAGATTGTAAAGTTAATATCAGTTGTTTTTCATTTCATTGAGTATATAACACTACCAATAATTTTTTCATATGATATTTTAGACTTGTACTCTACATCAACGACAATAGTGGTTTCTAATGTCAAAGGTAGATTAAAATGATATCCAATTCGTACATTCATTTCATTGAGATATTTTAAAAATTATTCTTTAAGAAAATTTATAATATAATCATGTTGGGAATGATAAAACACTTTATTTCATATATCTCTAATAATTTATAAATCATGAATATTTTTTCTACACTTAAATCCTCCATGTCAAAAAAATTATTTCAATTTATTTTTATTATCAATAATTAGCTTCATGTTATCACATATAATTAATATGTAATCTACAAATAACATAGTGTAAACCATGATGTTATTAGAAAACATGAAATAAATGAAAACATCATATATACTACTTGTAAAATTGTTATTAACTATATAAGAATCAGATTTTATATACCCTTTCCTTAAGACTTATTTTATACCATATAATGATTTATTTGAAAGGAAAACATGGTTTAATTTGAATTCTATAGAATAACCACCTTGAGGATACATATATATTTTCTCATTAAGGTCACCATGAACCAACGGAATTTTTCACCACTAACAATTCAATGTGAAAGTCACAATTGGTTGAAAAATAATGAATAGCCTTTATAAATGAGTGAATTACAACTTTTGAAATTATATTAGAATAGTTTACTCCATCTATTTGGAGGAATCCCTTGGAGACTAATCAATCATTACATTTCATTTTTATTTTAGTATAATTCTACACTTTTACTGATAAATCCGCTTATAAACATTCACATTATCATTGTAAGGTTTATTAGTGATATAACAAGTGTGATATTTTTATGTAGTAAATCCCCTTATACATGTAAGAGATCCAAAATTTATTATCCCTATCGTTAACATATTTCTTATAATATTGTGTATAATCTTTTAAAATATCTTGGGAAACAAGAATAAAAAATGAATTTATATCATTCTAATTAATTGAGAATACGTTCAAGATACTTTTTAATCTATATCATGGGTTAACAAATAATCAGAATTGATATCCATAGAATCATGGTCTGAATCAAAATCAAAACATGATTTAGATTTATTTTAACTCACATTTTGAGTATTGTGTGGAGGATCCAATAAAAATTCTACAATTTGGTTTGATGGATGGGTATTAGCTACCACACAAATTGGTATATCATCATTATAATATATGAAAACTGTAGACTTGGGAGAACATGACTTGTGAAACACCACAACTCTTCTAATTATTCGTTTCTTGTACACATTTTTATCAACCTGAAAATTATAACCTTCAATACCTTATGTATACACAAAATATGAACATTAGAACTCAAGGTTTAAGATTATCAATATTGATAGGGGAACATATAATGCAACTAAAAACTCTTAGGTAATTTTAAGAATTTGGTTACTTATTCCAGAGTTCCTCTAGGGCTTTAAACTGATTATCATAGTATGGGAACCTATTAATAAGGAACATTGTCACGGTGTTATCCTCTTTCCAGAAATATTTTCCAAATCCTAAGAATGTAATCACTCTTCTGACTCACTCAATAATGGTTTTATTCATTTTTTAGAAAATAGGTTATTTTTGGGAGTCTCCCTAATAGTCCAATTCCTTGCAACTACCTCATATTTAAAGAAATGAATGAAATATATAGAGACATATTCTAGTCCATTATCATTTCTTGTTGTCTTAATTTTCATTCTTGACCTCATTTTCAACAATATTTTTCTAGGTTTTAAGGTTTCAAAATCAAAATATGGGTCCTTGAGTATTTAAATCTAAACCATTCTATATAATTCATCAAATACATAAAAAAAATAATATCAAATTCCATATGATGTAGTCCATGTTGGTCCACAAACAAAATTAATATATTAAAAATGGGAACTAGATTTAATGATAGAACTGTTGAAGCTGATCTCTTATCTTTAACAATTAGAATTTTTTTCAAAATGGATGATTACATTGTGTAATGTCAGTTATTATATCGTGTTTATTGAGTTCCTATAGAACCGTGGAGCTTACATGTCCCAATATCTTATGCCATTACAAACTATTTTTAGTATTATAATGATAAACACTACCCAATTGTCAAGATAAGGTCTTTAAATTCAAGGATTGATTTCCAACAATAAAGTAACCCTTGATGTTAATTATAGTACCTTTGTATATTTTTTAGAAACCTAATTCTAGCATAAAACTAAATCAATTATAGTCAACAATTCCTTAGGATATATAGTTTTTATAGAGTTTAGTAATACACCTAAAATATAAAAATGTAATAATAGATAGGTTATCTAGTTTTATTAAAAATGAACATACTCCAATAAATTGTATCCTCCTAACATTTACTAAAATAACATCTCCCCCTACACATTATATTAAATCAAGGTATGACTCCCTAGAAGGACACATATGAAATGAAAAACTGGAATGTAGGACCCACCCATGGGTGAGTGCATGGATAGATATATTAAAAACATACACATCATCATAATCAAATTCTAATACAAGGGACTGGTTAGTATGTTTCTTAATCTCACAATTTTATTTTGTTCTCTGGATTACTATAGTAGAGGAGAACAAATTTAATATCCTTATAATTGGACCTAAAAATGAGTGTTTTATTGTTTTGATTTTATATTTACTATAAAAATTATCCTAACTATTCATTTGTAGCCTAATCATTGTGAAAATACTCACATCCACACCCTTAACTCACATTTTACTATGCAATTTATTTTTATTCTAGGTAGATTTATCCTCCTCTACGGATATAGATACATATCCATAAAACATAATCTCTTCCAGTATGCTATAGTAATTATCTAAAAAAATTAATAGAATCATTTCTTGATACTAATTATAATTAGTCACATTTATATTGGCTAATTCAAGCATTATTTCATTGAATTCATCCAACTATTATTCAACTAAAACATCATATTTAATTTTAAATGTAAACATGTGATTTTTTTTAAAATTCTACAAACTAGTGATGTTGTCATGTATAGTTTCTATAAAATTATCCATATACTGAAATTAGTTATTTTCAAAGAATCTTCTCTAATCAAATTATTGTTTAGATAATAAATAAGATCACTATGGGCCTTTAAAATAACAATATAATGTGTATATATATATATATATATCTTGTTGTATATTAGAGGTATGCCAATTGGTAGATTGGGGGAAAAGGGTTTTTTCATGACCCATAGGGGATCAATTAACCCTAAATGAACAATAATTTCTCTCATATTAATTCAAAAAAATGAAATAATTTTTACCCATGAATTTATTGGTTTCAAACCTATTGATGTACGTTTTATCCAATGGCTCTGATACACTTTTTGGGGACAATGTTAAACGTACACCCCCAGTAAGTAGCCAAGATCCACTTATATACCTATGTATTCAATTAGGTATTAGAAATCTAATAATATTTATGGTAATATTATTTTTAATTATAAATATAATAGGGCGGTTAGGATTTAGAATTTGATTTAATGTCCAAATTAAAGAGAAACTATATTCAAATCAATAAATTGTTTCAAAAGTTAAAACAATAAAATATAAATGATGGATATGAGGGTTTAATGTTATTTCATGAATTTTCGACCAACATTCATGGAAAAACACCACCCATAAACGTAGTTTATTGGTTATCAAAAACTAAGACATACAAAGTAAATTCTTAACACAAGAGCAACAATAGAAGTTTCTTTGAAGTACTAAATATACAAATGACGTAATAAGAATAACATCATGCACCATTAGAAGGAATGGTTCGTATGTCATTATATCCTAAAGACGGTGTTGAGAAGATAGTGAAAATATTTTTGAGCTAATTATGGAGTAATATCCCACATGACCATATTGGGATGCTCTTGGATAAGGATCTCATCCACACTTATTTTTGAGGAAGGATATTATCAAAAGTCCATCATGAACTGCATGCTAGAGGTGTCCATCAACAACATCATGAATTGTGGTTGATATTTAAAAAAATATCACAATGAATGATAAGGTTTCTATAATTATATTTTGATCCAAAATAAGATGGAATGAAATAAAAGTGTGAATAAGGATAAACAGTGGAAGCATAAGGGTGATGAAACACCCTGACATCCATAGTCCCTCGAAAAGAGCCTCGAACAATCACAAGGTGCCCTAATTACACCACTAAATTTAAAATTAAACTACTTCCGTAATAAGGAATTAAATAAAATGACTTCAAATGGAAATTTAGAGGAATATAAATGGTCATTAGTTGTGTCACGGTGGATCTCTAGTGTGGAAAAGGAAACACAATACCATAGGCTAAAAGAACCAACCAAAACATAGGACCATGCAGAATTTTGGGACCCAGTACAAAATGAAAGACCCAAAATAAAATAAATTCAGCAGAATAAAAATAAATAAAATTATTTTTAATTCATGTATAATAAAATGAATATAATTGTTAGATTAATAAACATTTAATTTCAAATTTAAAACACCCAATTTCACACATTTTTTCATATTTATTTAATTTAATCATTGTGACACCTTTAATCACACAAACATGTCATTTTCCAGTTTTTCTTCTACTAAAGTCATATACATGCCATTATCTTATTAATAATAATAGGCTTGATTCCATCACAGTACCAATAATTCAATTTTCATCACTCACCTTAGTAACTCCATCCCTATCACCCAATCCCTTCTATTGACTCCCCATGCCTCGTGAATATTCTTCAATGAATATATTAATTTTATAATATATATATATATTGGGTGGATTACAATAGTATTTATGAAATGGATAATTGTGGCCTCATTTGTTAGAGACATAAAAAACTGCCACAAAACCATCATTTTTGCTTTGGAATCGCTTTCTGTGGCCAATTTTTCTTTCATCAATGCTAATTTATCTACTATTGAAAAAAGAATATAAATATAGAATTTTTATATCATAAAATATTTATCATATTCATTTTTTTATATACATTTCAAATGAATGTTTGTATCTTATGAAAATATGGTTTTGTTTGATTTATTTTACTGAGTTATGTCCAATGTTTTCCCCACGAAAATCCAATATTAACTTCCCATGTACCTTGAATGATAAATGGTGATTTTTTTTTTGAATTTACATGTGAGATATTAATATATGATAAAATATACATGGAATTTTATTGATGTTATTTTTTTTTATTATTATTATTTTTTATTTTAACAAATATAGAATGTGGCAGGTAGAAAATATAAAATTACATCAAAAGTGATATGATACATTTATGTTGAAATTTATATAGATATTATATATTTATGGGATTGATAATGGATTTTAAATATTTACTATGATCAATATTCATTAACAAATTACAAATATTAATTATAATTTCATGAATGTAATGTTTGATGACAAACGAGATTTACTTTTCATACATCTATAATAATAAAATGATGTGGATTTTTTTATAAAAATGGGTGATGAATTATCTATATGAAAATATACATAGAAATGAATAGTTATTTATTAATAGGAATGGTATATTTTGAGCCAAGGAAAACAATTATATTGAAGGTTAAAATACACGATATATGGTATTATTTAATGATGACATAATATTCTCCCATTTAAAATATGTGTTTCTTTTATTATGAGTTTTCATTAAAAAAAGTTATTTTTATTGATCTAATTAAGAAGGGTTTCATAATGATTGGATTTGAAATTCATTAAATTCGTTAAAAAATTCATTTTAATAATTTCATATGATATTCTCAAGGAAATCAATGAATTCTTATAAAAATATTACAAGAATGAATTAAAACCCTTAACGCGTTATTTTAAAAAGTTGATAAAAATATTTGTTTCCTTTAAATTATTTGGTAATACTATTTTAGAGTTAATAAAATACAATTTATAATGTAATGATAAATCCATCACCATATTTACAAAGTAACCCTAACAACACTACAAATTATACTTGTCATTCAATATATTATAAATCATATTACACAAAACCCTCTCACATCATTTTATGAATGATACCACTTCTGAAATTGATGGTATTATATATTTCATGGAATTATCACTAATACTACTCCTTTTCTGAGATAAATATTGAATATAGGGACTTTTAACCACATGATAACATGGTAAAATTCATTTTTTATCAACTACTTTCCATCAATTTTCCTCTAAATCCATTTAACAATGCAAATCATAACATCACATTAACTATTCTTTTTCATTCCATTAAACACACCCATTTAATCAACCTTTTAACTCCTCAAAAATAGTTTATTAAAAAAATAATTTAAATTTTATATAGTATTAAAATTATAGGTTTTTATTACATTAATTTTTTTAAATATTCATTTTACTTGTTTGTTGGGTTAAATTTTATTAATATTATTAGTGAAATAAAAAGTTTTAGATTTTGATTTAAAAAACACTTGACCTTTTTTTAATATTATTTTTAAAATTTATGTCACATAGTTAAAAAAATAAATTTCATTTCTTATAAAATATCTTTTAACTATAATTATATTTTTTTAAACTTTTTTATAATTGTTAATACATTTTTAATTTAAAAATAAATATAAAATTAGTGAAACATAGTATGATTTCAAAATACTATTTTTCAAAAAAATCTATTTTTTATATCACTAAAAAAATTAAATATCTATATATTTAATTGTTGAGTTGATGAATTTAAATTTCTTTTTTTACATATAGGGTCATAGTTTATTTAACATAATTATTTTAAAATTTATTATATTTATTTTTAATAAAAATAGTTTCTCATTTAGTGTCATAAAATTTAATTTTTCAAAACATGAAAAATTATTATTAAAATAATGTAACAATAAAAATTCATAATGAGTGTGATAAAATCATGAAATAGATTTATTTCAAATGATATTTTAGTTAAAGTAAATGAGAAAGTTAAATTTCAAATTTTAAAAAATAATATAATTAAAGAGATGCATCTAAGAGATGTGATAATTTGGTGAATTGAAAAAAATGGAGGGAGGGTCAGTGTAATAATACATTTATTTTTATTTTATGCATTGTGTTCCAATTAAAGCACCTTGATTTCAAAAATATAGAAAGAGTTCTTTTATTTCACACCATCCCCTAATCGCTTTATCAAGACATTGTTTATGTTTACTATGTCACCATGAAACAATCTCCATTCAATGAAAAAATATTTCAACTGAATAAACTCTGTGAATTTATCAAATACAGCCTATGTGAATTCTAAAATTTTTTCATATTCAAAATGCATGAAAAAATATTTGTAATTTATTTTTTTGATCAAAATCATTGATGTTGATCTAGGCTTGTTTATTTTTGTAATTTGTTCTTAGGCACATGTTTATCCCCCTAAAAAAAATAAAGTGTTTGTTGGATCATACTCTGCTATAATGTTTTCACCTCATTAATCTTATGTGGGACTTCTCTCACCTATCCATTACATTATCTACACTTATCATCCAATCCATCCACCTATGTTAGGTTTATCTATCAGGTTGCTTCTACTCCACAGAAGGCATACATTTGTTGGTAGGTATTTTTCACCACTGGATCATTCATTTAACCTTTATAGGGGATTTTATGTCCCTTATGATAGTATCACTTCAGCAACTCAATAAATTCTCCTCATATAGACCGTTATCTCTTTTTTTTTCAAGTGAAACAGTAGAAATTTCAGTTAGAAATCTCTAAGAGAGAATAGTGATTGGGGACCTGTATTTTTTAGAGATGTTACATTTGTACTAATACTGATTAATCATCTATATATTTTATTCATGTTGAAGATTTTTTTTAGTCTTTATACAGGATATTTCATTGGATTTCAAGGTGAAGATCACTTTAGTGTGTGATTCCTAATTTGGGAGAAAATTAAATGGCTTCGTGCAATAACAAAAACACCAAACAGTTCTAGGTTTTCTAGAACCATGTTTTTTCCTTTTTGTTCTTTATTGATGGTTTGAATTTTTTTCAAGTTCTTTTATTCTTTATAATTTTTTAAAATCTATTTTTTATCATTATAAATATATGTGATTTGGTGGTGTTTTTTCATACATATAGGTCCTAAATAGTTTTGAATTGCATAAATCCTTGGGTTCAACATTATTTATTTTACTATTTTTATTGGTTTCTATTTTTCATTTATGGATTGTGCCTCATCACGTCTTGATACGCCATGATTCTAGTTATATTTTTCAATAGACATATTTGTTAGATCAATTTAATTTCTATCAAAAGACATAACATATACCAATAAAATATATGTGTTCCTCGACCATTCTTAGGGGATACACTTATAGTAATCTCTATCAATATTGGTATCAAACTTACTGAATATATTATTTACTATGATATATATGAGATTGGAAAATTTTTTGGAGATAATGAATATAATCTATAATGAATCAAGATGAGATCTCAATTTTTATAGTATGGGCTCATCAATGCTTTTAATGTCCCTAATAAACCTTTAGTTAGTCAATTAAATTATAGATAGACTTCTAAAACTTATTAATATTCATTTATAAATGTATTATATAAAATCCATGGATCCCTTTTAATATCCCATAGATATAAAACCTATATAGAGGTTGTCTATGTGAAATCCACTACTTGGACTTGGTTAAAATATGGTATATTATATATGACTCCCCTATTTATAGCATCCTGGCCATTTCTTACATTACTATTACATCATTTAAAAGATAAACTACATAATAGTATTAGACATATAAGATCAAAAGGTTTAGTTTCTTGGTCAAACTAGGACCATACATAACAAATACAACATCAAGCATACACATTTATTTAATTTTTTCTTCTCTAGATTCTTATTGGAACTAGTCCTCTCCTTAGTACAAGGAGACACCTGATGATATACATAAAGAGGGGTGAGCTAAAATCCTATTAAGAGGATATATAAGAATAATATATCATGGGGTGAGCATAATCATGACATAGGAAAAAGATCATGAATGTGAGAGTAGCATAAATAAAAGACTTGAAATGTGGCAATGCATAAAAAATGAAACATCATGTCTTAGTGGTTAACTACAACACATACTTGTGAACCAAGATAGAATATTGTTCACACATCATTCCAAATTTAGTAATGAGATTAATCACTTTACCCAATGCATTGGAGAACTGTATAATTCTGGGCGCACCCATCACTTTGAAACATTCATATTGCACTATATAATTCTGGGCACACCCATCACCTCATAATATCATAATTATCATGCATGAAACATAGAGAATATATCTATAATGAACATAAATAACCCATGGTAATTAATTGGTTTCATATAATAATAATACATTAATAAACATTGGGTTCTCAAAAGAAATAGGTAACAACATAATTGATACAAGAACCTTCCACTTTGAGTGAGAAGTTAAAGGTGCGTTCTTAAAAGAAGAGTTCTTTTGGAAAACATTTTGTATGACATAAACAATAGTGGAAAAAATTTATATCCTAGAAAAGGGAATAAAATGATTCAAAAATGATTTTATAGGAGTAACCATATCAAAAATGGATTGAAATAGGAATAACCTGAAGCATGAAAGTTGGGTTCGAAAATTTCCCCTTTCATTGTATCTGAATGCTTCCTTCTCTTTAATGTCCAGTATAATGACATTATATTCATTAATTATAAATACAGAACATTTTTTTCATTAATATGGTTCATTATTGTTTTATTAAGTGATTTTACGTGCCTTTGTATGAGTTATAGAGTTTAAGAACATTATTCGGGAATTTTTTTTTATGGTTTTCTTAAGTGGTTCACTTGTATTCTTAAATTAAAGTTCGGGTAGAACATGGGTAAACATCCGGAACTAATATTACATATTATTAATTACATTCCAGAATTTATAAATGATCTTATAATGAGATATATTATATACCTTGTGTATGAATTATTTGATTAAAATTAAATGAAGATTGTTTGGGTTAATTTGGGCGGTTTTTGGATCACAGTGAACTTGTTTAAAATTATCACTTATCAATATGTCCATAAGGTAGTTATATAACATTAAATAGGAGGTAAGAAATATAAAAAATTCTGGTTAAACAATAAAAATGGTTTAATGACCAGATCTAAAGGTAGAAATGGAAGAAGAAAGAATTTCGTTCTTGAAGGTGATAAATTAACACCTCACGAACAACGTTCTCTTTAATAAAATAAAACGAAGAGGGAAAGGGGGTTGGATGATATAATATACTATTAGAATCATAACATTACAGTACATGTATAATACTAGAGTTAAAATACCACTTGGATGAAGATAGGTGGTGAGAGATTAAGAAATGAACTTGAACATGAAAGAAAGAAAAAAAAAGGAGAAGAGGGAGAGAAATTACCTCTTAAATATTCCTCTTGAGATCCTCCTTAAACAATCTAGTCGTGGTATTTTTATGAGACTATAAGCTCTTGGACGTGGGAGAGGGTCTAAGGAAGATGTTTGGGTAGAGTTTAGAGAAGTATTGGAGCTTGATAGGTGTGAGGAAATGAGGGTGTGAAGGGTGGTATTTATAGTGGAGGGAAGAGGGGTTTCCTTAATATAAAATTAATTAATCTATTAATTTCTCCTAAGAAAAGAAATAGTGTGTATTGAATGACCAAGAATAGTAATTTTAGCATGTGATCCTGAACCAAGTGGGCTTACATCAGCAGAACATCACACATGACTCTATAATTAGTTTATTTAGCTTATTTTTGTAAATTATGCTATTTCACTATTCATAAAAAATTTATGTATTTCAGAAATATCCCAAAAATTTACCCCTAACATTTTTCAACATGTAGAGTCCAAAAATAAAGTCCATTTTTAAAAAATAATTTTATAAATATTAAAAATTTAATATTTAATTAAAATCATAATTTACTTAAAATAATAGCTTTTAAAATTAAAACTGATTTTAGAGTGCTTTCAAAAATTACGTAGGGTCTTATAAAATTATCTAAAAACTATAATAAATTGATTTGATAATTAATGAACACATTTTAATAAAATATATTTTCTTTTAAATTAATTAATTAATTGTAATTATTTATTTATGACATACAAAATACCAAAACGTTTACTAAGGTTGAATTGTCACTTTCTAAGATGTCTTGATATTATTTAATTATTCATGGGTAAGTTTACTCTTATGTTGGATGATTTAATATTCATAAGGGTCATAATACAATTCATAAGGGTATTTTACTATTCACAACGGTACATTACTATTCAGCGAATATTGTTTTTGTTTCAATAGACTCCAAAAATCATCTTGAATACAACCGTGTATGTCGGACTTTCAAAATTTAAAACACAGAAGTGACAAACTAATTTTTAAAGGTCACTTAACACTTATTAGTTCACTATGTCATGTTTTCATGTGATTTTATGACATAAATATAAGAATGGAATTTCCATTGAAAAACTTTGGGTTGTTACATTCTTCCCCCCTTAAGAAATTTCACCCCCGAAATTTCACTTTACACAAACTGTTGAGGGTGTTTCTCCTTCATTGCCTCTTCTAGTTCCCAAGATGCTTCCTCAAACATATAGTTCCTTCACATCACTTTGACAAGATGGGTTGTCCTGTTGCGTAGAACCATATTCCTCCGATCTAGAATCTTTACTGGCTACTCCTCATAGGAGAGATCATTGTCCAGCTGCACCAACATTGAGTTTAGCACATGTGGGGGGTCGGGTATGTACTTCATCAGTAATGATACATGAAACACATCATTAACATGAGCCATATTCGGTGGAAGTTCCAGATGATAGGCCACAGCTCTTATGCGGTAAAGGTTCTCAATGGGTCCAATATACATTGGGCTTATCTTACCTTTCTTCCCAAATCGCTTGACTCTCTTCCATGGAGATATACGAAGGAATACTTTATCTCCAACGTCGAACTCCAAGTCCCATCTAACGGTTGTCAACATAGCCCTTTTTACGACATTGAGCAGCTTTGATGTGTTTATGGATGACTTGAACCTTCTCTGTTATCTCTTGAACAAGATCGGGTCCAAGTAGCTTTCTTTCTCCAACTTCATCCAAATATGTTGGAGTTCTACATGGCTTCCCATAAAGAGCTTCCTATAGAGCCATCTGAATACTTGAGTAGAAGCTATTTTTGTATGAGAACTCAAGAAATGGTAGATTCTTATCCCAACCACCATTGAATTCAGGAGATCAGGCACCTAGAATATCTTCAAGCGTATGAATAGTTCTTTCAAAGTGGCCATCAGTTTGGGGGTGATAGGCCATGCTGAAATTTAATTATTTACTCAAAGCATGTTGAAGACTCTTTCAGAATTTAGATGTGAACCTTGGATTATGGTCAGAGATAATCGAGAGTGGAACACCATGTCGTATAACCACTTCCTTCACATATATCATTTCAATTTATTCAAGCGAGAGATCTTCCCGAATAGTATTAAAATGGGAAGTCATGGTTAGTCGGTCAACCACAACCCATATCGCATTATTTCCCTTAGATGTCTTCGGGAAACCCGTGACATAGTCCATAGTAACATTTTCCCATTTGCACATGGGTATAGGCAATGGCTGCATCATACCTTTGGACTTTTTTCACTCAGCTTTAACTTGCTGACATACCAAGCACCTTGATATATATTATGCAATCTCCTTCTTCATGTTATCCCACCAGAACTGTTCTTGGAGATCACGGTACATCTTGGTACTCCCAGGATGGATATAGAAGGTTTAGCTATATGCATTGTCCAATAGCTCATTGTTTATCCCATATGATAAAGGCACACAAAGTCATGTTCCAAACCAAATCACACCATCATCATCGATATAGAACTCTTTAAGCATCCCTTTATTTAACGCATTCACCCTCTTTTGTATCTTCACATCATCCATTTGGGCTTCCTTAATCTTCTCTTGGATGGATAGTTGCTCAATAATTTGGACAAGTTTGGATGTATCCCCTTCCCTTATGATTTCCAAATCCATTGTTTGTATATCCAACAAGAGAGGGTCTTTCTCAATCCGCAACATGTATAGAGTAGTAGGTTATTTTCTGCATAGAGCAGTAGCTACCTTGTTCACCTTTCCATAATGATAGTGAATAGAGCAATCATAATCCTTGATTAGATCTAACCATATCCTTTGATGCATGTTCATCTCATTTTGTGTGAATATATACTTTAGTCTCTTGTAGTCTGTGTATATGTCACACTTCTATCCATAAAGGTAGTGCCTCCATATTTTCAATTAAAAAACATGGCTTCCAGCTCTAGATCATGCGTTGGGTTGTTCTGTTCATGGATCTTCAACTGTCGTGAGGCATAGGCTATCACATTGTCATTTTTCATGAGTACACAACCCAAGCCTTTCTTTGAAGCATCACTATATATCACAAAACTATCTCCACTTTTCTGTAGTGTGAGTACAGATGCAGTGATCAAACTTCTATTTAGATCTTGGAAGCTTCCCTCACATTCTTCCATCCAGACATACTTTACCCCTTTCCTTATTGACTTAGTTAGCAGGCTTGACAATCGTGATAAGTTTCTCACAAAATGTCTGTAGTACACAGCTAATCCATGAAAACTATGGATTTATGTGACACTAGAGGGCCTGGTCCATTCCTCAATTTCCTTTTTTTTAAGTATACACAAAAATACCTCACTTGTGATCACATTTCCCAAGAAAGTTACTGTTTCATCCAAAAGTCACACTTACTGAACTTGTCATACAACTTCTCCTTTCTTAATGTTTCCAACACAAGTCTTAGATGTTCTTCATGTTCCTCCTTGATCATGGAGTATATGAGAATATCATCAATAAACACTACCAAAAATTTGTCGAGGTAATGTCTAAAGACTCAATTCACCAAATCCATGAATATTTCAAGGGAATTAGTAAGTTCGAAGGGCATCACCAAAAAATCATAGTGCCCATACCTTGTACGGAAGGTAGTCTTCTGAATGCCCTCCTTTATCACCTTTACCTGATGATATCCAAAACTAAGATCCACCTTTGAGAAGTATTGAGCTTTTCATAAATGGTCGAACAAGTCATCAATCCTTGGGAGAGGATAAAAGTTCTTTAAGGTAATATTGTTGAGTTCCTGATAATCGATACACAACTGCATTGTTCCATCCTTCTTCTTCACAAAGAGAACTGGTGCACCCCAAGGTGATGCACTAGGGCGTATGAACCCTTTTTTCAAATGCTCTTGCAGCTGCTTCTTTAACTCCTCCAGTTCGATTGGATCTATTCTATAAGGACACATTGAGATAGGAGTAGCTTCGGGCATGAGTTCAATTGAGAACACTACCTTATGATCCCGGGGAATTTTGGGTAACTCTTAGGGAAATACATCACTGTATTCCCTCAAAATGGGCATTTCCTCAAGGTTGGAACTTTCCTTCAACTCAACCATTTGGGTGAGGTATTCTTCTTCATAAGGAATGAACACCCTGACCATTGAAGGAATTTTCAAAGGAGATTCATGATCTTCCTTTCATTTGTAGAGGAGCATGGGATGGTTCGGAATATGAAAATATATTTCCTTTTCCCGACAGTTGATATGTGCTATTTATAACAAGAGCCAATCCATTCCCATTATAGCATCGAATTCCACCATGGGAAGTATTACAAGATATTCCGGAATAATCTTCCCATATACACCTACATGAGAAGAGTCAAACACTTGGGTTGCAGTGATTTCACTGACTACTGTTTTTATAGATATCTTTACTTCAAGGTTTCGGGGCATCGATTCTATAGTTCTAAAAAGTTGCAAGATATAAAGGAATGAATAGAACCAGAATCAAATAATACCTTTTCAATTCTTTAGTGTATATGGAGTGTACCTTGTATGACTTCATTATCATGCTCCACCTCTGCAGTAGTGAGGGGATAAGCCTTCTCTTGTTCCTTTGGATTTGGTGGCTACTGATGCTGATTACCCTCAATAGCTCGATGTTTAGTTCACTTGTTTTCATAGTTCCCTAGCTCCCTACAGTCGTAGCATTGAACCATGAGTGGTTCTCTCCTTTTATCGGCTATATTCTCCTTCCTTTTCATGTCTTTTCGACACTCTTGAGCATGGTATCCTTATTTCCCACACTTGAATCTTTTCCTCATCCCTTTGAGGTAGTTCCCATGGTACAACTTCCCACATTTTTAGCATCTGGGTCGTTGAGTTTTCTTCCCACTTTTGTCATTAGATCCTCTGGCATGAAACTCCATCATTTGTTTCTTATCAGTATAGCCATGGGAAAAATCTCCAAACTCCATATCCACTTTGATAGCACAGCGAACAACTTATTCAAAACTCCCAAAGTCTTGAATTTCAAGAACCTTTCAAAGGTGTCGTTTTAATCTACTAAATAATCTATCAATTTTTCTATCATTATTGATTACAAACCCCGAAGCGTACCTTGGAATCCTTGTGTAATTCGCTTCATAGGATGTCACAGATTCTCTATGAATACTCCCTCCATCTTCGTACAAATATTTCATGGAAAATACTTATTAAGAAACATTATATGTCCTCCGATTTCATCTCTTTAGTTTCCCTCCTTGGCTTGGTGTTCTTAATCAAAGCCACCATTGATCGATTTCTCTATCTAGATGATAAAAGTCTAGGGTCAAATTTTCCATCTCAGAATAGTGGAGCACAAAAAATATCTTCTCCAGGGAGTTGACCCACTATTCTGCAACTAGTGGATCAGAGGATCCACTAAATGTCGGTGGTCATTGCCGCATAAAACATTCGATAGCCAGTTTCTCCCTCTTTGGTGAAGGGGGATGTTCCCCATTTTTATGGTTATTTTTCATAACCTGAGATAATTGGGTAAGTATTGCCATGATGTTTTGAACTCCACCTCCCATATCATTGGAGATTTCGTTCGGGAAATTGCAGCAATGGCCCTCGCACGAGTTGTTGGCCTTATTTCTCCTAGTTCCCACCATTTTCTAAAATAGAAAAGGTTTGAACAAAACATAAGTAAACAATTCATGAATAACATATTCATTTAAAAAATTTATACCCAAAAAAATAACATATGGGATCCATATGTAAATATTCTTGTGTTCATATTTTTACTTAGTCTCATGCTATAGGTTTTCTCTAGGGTTCACTAATCCTAATTCCCAAATTAATTAAACCTTTCCACTGATACCAACTATAGCATCCTGTCCTTTTCTTATAATACTATTAAATAATTTAAAAGATAAACAACATAATTGTATTACACATAGAGGGTTCAAAGGTTTAGTATCTTGGGAAAACTAAGACCATAAATAACAAATACAACACAAAGCATAAACATTTATTTAATTTCTTCTTCTCTAGCTTCTTATTGGCACTTGTCCTCTCCTTAGTACATGTATCCATCTAAAGATATACATAAATAGGGGTGAGCCAAAATCCCATTAAGAGGATATATAAGAAGAATATAGCATGGGAAGATCATAATCAGGACATAGGAAAAAGATTATCAAACATGAGAGGAGCATAAATAAAAGACGTGAAATGTGGCAATGCATAAAAAATGAAACATCATGTCTTAGTGGTTTACAACCACACATAATTGTGAACCAAGATAGCATCTTTTTAACACATCATTTCACATTTACTCATGAGATTCATAACTTTACAGAATGCATTGGAGTGCTGTATAATTCCGGGCGCACACGTCACTTTGAAACATTCCTATTGCGCTATATAATTCTGGGAGCACCCGCCACCTCATAATATCATCATTATCATGCATGAAAAATAGAAAATATATCTATAATGAACAAAAATAACCCATGTTAAGGAATGTGTTTCATATCATAAGAATACATTGATAAATATTGGGTTCCCAAAAGAAAGTGGGAACAATATACTTGATACAAGAACCATCGATTTTGAGTGAGAATTAAAAGGTGTGTTCTTAAAAGAAGAGCTATTTTGGAAAACATTTTGTTTAACATTAAAAATAGTGGGAAACATTTATATCCTATAAAATGAAGTAAAATGATGAAAAAATAAATTTATAGGCGTAACCATGTCAAAAATGGAGTGAAAGAGGAAGAACCGGAAGGATGAAAGTTGGGTTAAAAAATTTCCCCTTGCCTTGTATCTGAATGCTTCCTTCTCTTAAATGTCATGTATGATGACATTATATTAATTAATTAGAAATACATAACCTTATATACATTAATATGGTTCATTATGGTTTCGTTAAGTGATTTTATGTCCCTTTGGATGAGTTATAGAGTTTAAAAACATTATTCGGAAATGTTTGTATGGTCTTGTTGAGTGGCTCACTTGTATTCTTAAATTGAAGTTCGAGTAGAACATGGGTAAACATCCAGAACTAATATTACATGTTATTAATGACATTATATAATTTTGAAAATGATCTTATAATGATATATATTATATACCTAGTTGATGAATCATTAGATAAAAATTAAATGAAGATTGTTTGGGTTAATTTGGGCATTTTTTGGATCACAATGAACTTATTTTAATTTATCACTTAGCAATATGGCCATAAGTTAGTTACAGAACTTTAAATGTGAGATAATATGTATAAAAAATCTGTTTCAACCATAAAAATGGTTTCATGACCATATCTAAAGGTATAAATGGAAGAAGAAATCATGTCATTCTTGAAGTTGATAAATTAACACCTCACGAACAACATTCTCTTTAAAAAAAAGAAAGGAAGAGGGAAAGGGGGTTGGATGATATAATATCATATTAGCATCATAAAATTATAGTAAATGTACAATACTAGAGTTAAAATACCATTTGGATGAAGATAGGTGTGGAGAGATTAAGAAATGAACTTGAACATGAAAGAAAGAAAAAAAGGAGAAGAGGTAGAGAAATTACCTCTTAAATCTTCCTCATGAGATCCTCCTTAAAGAAGTAAGGATTGGTCTTTTCATGAGACCATTAGCTATTTTATGTGGGAGAGGGGCTAGGGAAGATGTTTGGGTAGAGTTTAGAGAATTCTTGGAGCTTGATAGGTGTGAGGAAATGAGGGTTTTAAGGGTGGTATTTATAGTGGAGGGGAGAGGGGTTTCCTTAATATAAAATTCATTTTTTTATTAATTTCTCCTAAGACAAGGAATAGTGATTCTTGAATGAAAATGAATAGTAATTTTATCATGTGATACCGAACCAAATGGGATTACATCAGCATAACATCACACATGACTCTATAGTTAGTTTATTTAGCTTATTTTTGTAAATTATGGTATTTCACTATTCATCAGAAATTCAAGTATTTCAGAAAAATACCAAAAATTCACCCCTACCATTTTTCGACGTGTAGAATCCAAAAAGGTGGTCTTTTTTTCAAAAATAATTTTATTAATATTATTAATTTAATATTTAATTCAAATCATAATTTACTTAAAATAACAGTTTTTAAAATTAAGACTGATTTTATAGTGCTTTCAAAAATTAAGTAGGGTCTTATAAAATTATCTAAAAACTATAATAAATTTATTTAATAATTAATGTACACATTTTATGAAAATAAATTTTCTTTTAAATTAATAATTTTATTATAATTATTTATTTATAACTTACAAAATACCAAGACGTTTACTAAGGTCGAATTGTCACTTTCTAAGATGTCTAAATTTTATTTAATAATTAATGTGTAAGATTTCACTTATGTTGGATGATTTACTATTCATAAGGGTCATAATAGTATTCATAAGGGTATGTTACTATTCACAAGGGTAAGTTACTATTCAATGATAATTATTTTTGTTTCAATAGACTCCAAAAAACATCTTGAACACAACTGTGTATGTCGGATTTTCAAAATTCAAAACACATAGGTGAAAAACATATGTTTTGAGGTCACTTAACACATAGTAGTTTAATATGTTGTGTTTTAATGTGATTTTATAACATAAATATCATAAGGTAATCTCCATTGAAAAACTTTGGGTCATTACACCATTGGTTAGTCATCTCTATAAAAATAATATAATGCCATTATTTACAATATAGCCTTGTACCTATTGTAAAGAATCTTCATTACAAATTAAAGAAAATGCTTGATCATGGTAAAATTAATGTATCTTTTGATGAATAATAACAGGTTATGATCATACTAAATTCTCTTGAAAATTCAAAAATTACACTTTTTGAAACCATGATGTTTGGGCATGAATCTTTAACCACATAATTTGTTAAATATCCTTTACTATCTAAATAACCTCGCAATATATCTAAAGTAATGTCTAAGGAGGTGTTTTTTATTACAAGATTAAATCCAAAGATAAAAAAAAATATTAATAGTGGAAATGGAAATATCAATAATAAACTTTGGTGTAATATATTTCAATCTAATTCTTGAAATATTTCATAGTACAATTGTTTCAAATTTGTAAACATCCATCCCGAATACAAAAAACCCAAAAAAAATATAATTCAAAACCTACTAAATATGTTGATCAATAATTGCTTACAAATTTTCTTTATGATTGTACTAAACTAATTATTATTCATAAACATTCCTTATAAAGTGTGTGGGTCCTTATCTCTGGCTATTCCTTCAATATTTTTCCTTAGAGAGAGTATTTTCAATTGTTCAATAATAGAGTATAGGGATAGGTTTGTTATGATAATTATAGGAGGATTAGGGTCTAATTAAAGAGGTTATATTTTATTTTAGATTTTTTATTATCTTATTTTTACCCTACTTTAGGTAAATGGTTCTCATTCCTACAATTTAATTTAATCTCTTTATTTGTTTTATACCATAAAGGTGGTCTCTTCATGTTTGAAATAGGTTGTCTAAAGACCTAAAAAGACACTAGATAGTTATTTGTGGTTCTATTGTTATTTGACTCTAATGTTTGGTAGGGAAAACTCATATAAGATCACTAGACAGTACATATATAACTAATACTGATAATTTTCTAATTTGTAATAGCATATTGGGGCATGTCATCTCTATGTATAATGATGAATTAAATAAACAATTGTTTTTCAATTCTATCTCAGTGAATAGTATTCCATTTTGTGAAGACTATTTCTCAAGTAATGCTAAAAGTGTCAAATTTTATGTGTTTTATTTTAAAAGGCTAATCATTTATTGGAATATAACTATTTTGAATTGTCGGGTCCTCCTAGGAATACCTCTCAGGGTGGAGGGTCATATTTTTTGACCTTTGTAGATGATATTTCTAGAAATGTATGAATTTATATTCTTTGAAATAAATTTTATATCTTTGAAAACCATATAACTAGGAAATACCTTGTATAATAACTTATTTGAATTAAAATTAAGGTTATGAGAAAAGATAATGGTTTAATTTTATTATCATTAAACATTATAAAATTCTATAATTCAATGGACATTCTATGGAAACACACTATTAAATAAACTCCCTAATAAAATGGTTTGTATATTTGGATGAACCACACTATATTTGAGATGGCTTATAACATTCTTTCATTCTCTATTCGACCAAAAACATTTTGGTTCAAAGATGTGACTATTATGGTCTATCTTATTAATACATTTCTTTTAACTAATAATTAATTTTATACTCCTGATTAATTATGGTGTAACTGACCCCCAACTTGTGTTCACTTAATAGTTTTTGGGTGCACAGATTTTTCCCATGATAAAACTAATAATCATGAACAAAGATCCCTAAAATGTATCTTAATTTTTTACACCAAAGGGGTTAAATGAAAAAAAATGGGTTGATAAAAATTGATACAAACATGTATTATATGTATAATTTTGTTTTCCAATAATCTATGTCTCCAAAAACTAAGTCTCTCAACTATACATTTTAATGTTGTTATTGAGCCTTCTCCTACTGAATCATAATCTGAAACAAAACCTTACTCCACATGAGATACTTAGTCAAAATGTGAAACATCCATTGCAACTAGTAACTATCATATTATCTAAGATTGAGATATGAGGGTTTTCAGGGATCCAACTCAGTTTTGATAATATGATAGGGCTTACTTTACATTATATATTTTCTACAATCATTAATATAAGGATCATTATATGTTTAAGAAATATATTAATGACATATCTTCCAATAATTGGATCTCTTATATGAATGATGAAATAAATTGATTAAAAAATAAAAATATATTTTTTTCTTATAGACCACCCAAAGCCATGGTAATTCGATATAAATGGATATCCATAAGAAGGTCACATAATACTGGAGAATTAATATTAAGACTAAAACTAAACTATAACCTATGTTTTTCCTCCAAAGAGGGAGACTTGGATACTCTAAAATCATTTCACATGTTTTAAAACATAAATCTATATGATTAATTCTTCCTGTTGATATATACCAAGATGTTCATACAAATAATATTGATGTGAAATATAGTATTATTCTTGGAAAACTAATGAGAAATTGTGTACGAAGCTTATTGATGATTATAAGACTAAGTTCAAAGTAAGTCAAGTATATATTTTAAATAAATTATTATATGTTTTAAAACAATACTGACAAAAATGGTATTTAAAATTTGAGGCATTAATCTTGCTAATTAGATTAGAATATGTAAATATGATTCATGAGTGTGTTTAAATGTTTTTTAAGGATTTGATGAGATTTTTTTCTTTTTTTGATGAAAATTGATCATATAAAAAGATATGAAACTTTTCATTTCAATTAAATCACAATTAAATACTACCTTTAATGTATTTTTGTAAAGACCCAGAAATTCCATGGAAATTTGTTTTCTTAAATACATGGGAATCTTATGAGTCTGTGAAAATTGATGGCCCATGATTCTGAGACCCAGTGTGCCAGGAATCATTTTCTGATGTTTTGTTTAGGTACATTCAGTAAACATACGAGCGGGTTTTTATAACATTTCAATCGGTGCTAGGAATTGAAATCTGAGGGCATCGTTGA
The DNA here is from genome assembly GCA_963277665.1 of Viscum album. Classification (NCBI taxonomy): domain Eukaryota; kingdom Viridiplantae; phylum Streptophyta; class Magnoliopsida; order Santalales; family Viscaceae; genus Viscum; species Viscum album. Next base: position 2,098,390,383 of record OY728140.1, on the reverse strand, counting down.
ACTCGCAGTGCCGGTATTCTCTTAAGGATACTTTCACCTCGACAGCAGTGGGTCAAGAATAAAAGTTAGATTTTGAGTTTTCATGTAAAGTAATAAAATAAAGTGATCTTCACTTTATTTTCATTTGAGCCACCATGTGGGTGTTTGGAGGTGGGTCCCATGGGATTTATAACCTCCTTGTGGAGGTCAGAAGTGGGGACCCCCAGGCTATAGCCTCCCATTAGAGGTTATAATGGTGGGCACCACCACTCCTCAACCTCCCACATGGGGTTAATGTGGTGGGGACCACCCAAGACCACAAAACCTCCCATTTTGAATCATAGGGGTGGGGACCACCCTACCCCTATTAATGAGAGCAGAGGAAAATCTCTCAACTCCCCTCATTAATGAGGGGGAGCCCCTTGACCACCTCTACCATTTATGGCGCCACCACATCCCCTTTTATTATTTGAGACAACGCATAATTTATTATACCAAATCCTACCCATTAATTAACTGATCCATCTCTTTTAATTAAATGCTAAAATTTGAATTTTAAACCCAACAATTTAAAATAATATACAATCAATTATTTGGAGGGGCTATATATTCACTTTTGGCATTTGGGTGGAATATTGGGGAGAATATAGCTTGGGATGATTATATTTCTCCAACGAATAACCACATCTCCCAATTAAGAACGAAGAACACATTCTTCCAATGAAGAACTCTAGCAAGGAGCATCTTTCAATTCTCCCTCAGAGGCAACCGATGTGGGAAATCTTCGATGACCGACTTCCCTCCTTATCGGCATCAACGAACCAATGCACGAGATCAGGATTCAAAGTGTGTGGTGGATGCGACGAATGACGATATTCACCATCTTCTTCCCTGCAACTCCATCATCGACCAACAATCAAGGTAGGGGGTTAATTTTAGTAATACTACTTTCCTTATTATATTCTTCGGTTGGAAATGAATTGTTGTGGAGGTTTTAAAACAATTGAAGTTCATATTTCTTACTCCTTTATGATCCAAATGTTACCACACTAAACGTAGAGGGTGTGGGCCAAACTAACATGGCCTGAACCCTCCGTCGTTCTTGTTTATAATGATCTTTGGCATGGAGATGAAGCAATGAGGTGACAAAGGCGGTGATGAAAAAGGTCACACTACCTGCGGTCTCTGTGATCTGTGCCGCCCCCATGGTGTCCCGCACCACCACCAGCCAAACCGTAAGAACTTGCCCTGTCCAAGCCCTCACCAGTCGCGCCGCTCATCGGGCCATGCCACTGCCCCGATCCGGCCCGCGCCCAACTGTCATGCCCGACTGCCTCCCAAGTGCATGGCTGAACCGCACCGGCCCGCACGCCCTGCACGCCCCTTGCCTCCTGATCTGTGCCTCTTGCGGCACTGGTTTAACTGGTCTCGTCTATCCGGGGTGAGACATCGAGTCGCACCCCATGCGCACCTTTTCGATCCGGCCTTCCGTGCCCCACGCGTGCCTGGTCAAGACATCCTTCTGCGCCCCTCACAGCGTCTCTGGGTCGAACTGACCTTGCACCAATGCGTGGCCAGTCCACGCCCTAATGACTGGTATGCACCCCTTTACTACTCTCAGCCTTCGCGGCCTTCTTGGCCGCAGCCAATGGGTCATCCCAGACTAAGTCGGGTCGGGTAGGTCCGACTGGGTCGGACCGGACCCAGGCCCGCTGCAACCCCCTTTACATTCTTTGGCCATATCATTGGCATTGGATGACCATTTAATGAACTGTCAGCGGCACTGGTTTTCTTCGAGCATGACGATCACTTTGAGTATACCCCACTGGAGTTTCGGGTAAAGTTGAGATACGGTCAGGTTGGATCGTGCACGAATCTAGCTGGTCCCCCGGGACTAAAAGGCTAATAACTCACAGATTGGGCATACGGTTGACTCACCGTTTGTTGTGTTGATACCCCTATGATGAGGCAGATCTTTGAGATACTTCTACGTGGGACTTCATGATAGTTTGTGTATCGACCTGTAGCTCGTGGAGCGGATACTACTGGAGAAGGGTGAGCATAGTGTAGAGACCTAGTAGCTAGATGAGACATGACAACTGTTGACCGATTCAACTTGGAGTGATTTGAATAGAATATTGGGGATCACCTTGGAGTCACGGAAGACCCAGATTGGGGAGCTCCGTGGTGTCATGGTAGACCCACAAGACTCGATGGGATGAGTACCTCAACAAGATACAAGGGGGAGTGCCTTGGTGACGCTGCAGTCCCACAATGGGAAGCACCTTGGTGACGCATCAGAGCCACAGTACTCGACAGGAGGAGTACCTCAGAAATCCATGTTTACTGGGAAGTGCCTTGGTGACGTGGAAGACCCACTGTACTCGATAGAGGAGGTGTTCTCTAGTAGTCGAGGTTTCGACAGTGGGACTGGGGATGTTACTTGATACTAACCCTAAAATAAAATCCTGGCTTGAGTTGAGTCAGTAACTTTTGTGTTTATCTCATGTTTGAGATGGATTTCTTGATAACTTAGGTATATGTATGGGCATATAACTAAGTGGGGTTATCTATTGATTTCAAACTTGTGGTTTATCCATGTTTGATTTTGTGAGACCTTGAGGGTCTTGGGGTCCCTACTGAGTATTATTATACTCACCCCTGCACGGGCTTTTCCCGCACCTAGTTTTGTTGAATGTAGATGACTTATAGTACTAACTGAGGAAGAGTGTACCAGGACGGGACGATACCCAGAGGTGGACCACACGGCGTGATGGTACACAGAGGAGTCGGACGAACGTGGAGCGCTGTTGAGGCTATTTGTACCCACCCTTCATGTAGGATTTCCCGGTGGATGATCCAGGAGCTGTTTTCTATTTTCCAATACTAGTACTTTCAGTTTTATTATAGTTTAATGTTGGTCTTGTATTTCTATCACCTTTTAATTTTAAGCACTATTTGGTTATACAGTTTTACTTTGTGTTTTGCTTCCATCTTGAACTCTATTGTGTGTGCCTTCTGGATCTAAAGGAAATGCCTTCCCTGTTTTAGGGATTTACAATTTTCGTGCTAGTCGCCATCCCCTGGCCTATGGAAGGAAGGTTTCGGGTAGTGACAGCATGAACCCCAGGGGGCGGTTCGTGACAAATTAGTATCAGGGGAGTATGTTCTACCATAAAACATAAGACTTTGATATTTTATTTGAAGAAATAGTGTAAAGGGTACTGAGTGCGGTTTTCAGTTCAGGGAATCTAGTGTTGGTGTGGCGGCCGATGTATCCATAGACCAGGACCCTGACTACTGATTTCCGACTTAGTGCACAAAAACATTGATTGCGTGTGTGTTTTCAAAAGTTTTATTTTAGTCAAATCAACCTGGTCAACTCACTAGGTATAATATTTGCACGTGTCGCATCTATTTCTTTCAAGATACCTCCCTATGGATGACTGGCTAGAACCCCTAGAGTTTTACGTGCAGATATCCCATCGAGCGATGAGGCCTCGGTGCAGGGCCCTTTTCCAGCAGAGGCACCAGCGGTACCAATTCTCATTGGGCCACCAATGCTACCATCCCCGGTAGCAGACAATGCACGCCACTTGAGCACACTGCATGAGTTCCAGTGCCAGAGGACGCCTAGGTTTAGGGGAGATATGGACCTGCTAGCAATTGAGTATTGGATGCAGGTTATGGTGAGTCTCTTCGGACTTATAGTTACACCATCCGACCATATGATGATCCTTGATGCGAGTCTCCGTCATGAAATAGTAGGTAGATAGTGGAGCCTGATGCTCCAGGTGCATAACGAGGTGAGACTATTCTGGGGAGACTTCGAGAGCCTGTTTTGGGCAGAGCTTGTCCCAGCCACCCTTTGTGCAGTGCGGATACAGGAGCTACTTCACCTACAGTAGGGAAGCATGATAGTGTCATAGTACTTAGCGAGGTTCACCAACCTCTCAGGCTACTCCACTAATAAGGTACGAGACCCATTCGTCAGGGCCCATACCTTCAAGCAGGGGCTCAGGTGATAGATCAGGGCTTTGATGATCTCCCTCACCATCTTGATGCATACATGGGTGTTGGAGAAATCCCTCTTATTATAGATTTTCCTTGCTAAGCAGTCTCCAGCAGTGAGACCCACTACTAGTCGACATGCAGCGGAGTATTCTGTAGATGGATGTAAATAGATGTCATAGAGGACCAAGAAGAACATACCCATGGTTAGATGGCCGCATGATTCAGGATCAGTTGTGTAGGGCACCTAGTGTAGAGACATACATGCCAGGAGCGGGCAGTGTTTCTCATGCAGCGGGCAGGGTCACATGGCTCGTGACTATCTGACCCGCTATTTGGATGATCAACTGACGGTCGAAGGACCGCCCAGGAAGATACATTGATTCGATCGAGGCGGTCCACAGGGAGAAGGCAGACATGGAAGAAGATATAGCCATGAAGCTCGTGGTGGATGAAGTTTTGAGATGTTACCACCACCACCAGGAGATCCACCCCGACCCCCGAAAGAAGGTGGATTGGGGAGAGCTTAGCATCAGGCAGCTGTGGCATACGATCATGCCTCTCTAGAGATGATTCTAGGTACAGTCTGTGTCTACTCCACCTTAGCTGCAGTTCATATAGACATAGCTTCCAGTCACTCTTTCTTTGCCACTGCCCTTTTTTAGATCTTTGAGATTCTGACAGATCTGTTGGCTCGATCCTTATGTCTAGAGACTCCTATGGGAGAAAACATGATGAATACGCACTGGTGACGGCAGTGTGAGCTTACTCTTGGTGGCAAGAGCTTCAGTTGGGATCTCCTCGTAGTGGCGTCGAGGCCTTTAGATGTCATCTTGGGTATGGACTAGTAATCTATAGTCCATGCTCAGATTGACTATATTAAGAGAAAATTGTGGTGTGTCCGAACGTATGGGACCAGATTCACCTTTACTGAGGTGAAGGGAACCTTTTCAGTGCATGATGGACTTTCCCAGAGGAGAGTATAACTGATCACTCATTAGTTGGCTTTCCTTACACTTGGAGCTGTTGATGGGGAGAGTCCTACTTATCCTGTAGAGGTGGACCAGTTCCTGTATGATTTACCTAATGATACCCCAGGTCTACCTCCTCACAAAGAGGTGGACTTATACATTGTCTTGTACCCCAGGGAAGCACCGATATCTACACCAGCATATCGGATGTCTCCAACAGAGCTACATGAGCTACAGGTACAGCAAGAGGACTTTTAGGGGAAGGGATTCATCTGAACCAGTGTTTCTCTTTGGGTAGCCCCGATTCTTTTTTCCAAGAAGGATGATGGGAGCATGAGGATTTGTGTTGAATATCGTCGCCTAAACCAGGTGACCAAGAAGAACAAATACCCACTCTTGTGTATTGACGTCCTGTTTGAATAGTTGAAGGCAGCGCGGTGGTTCTCGAAAATAGACTGCAGATCAGGCTATCACCAGCTCAGAGTTTGATATGAGGATGTGCAGAAGACAGCTTCCATATGTCGGTATGACCACTACGAGTTCTTGGTTATTCCATTCAGCATAACCAATGCTCTAGACGTTTTCATTGGACTCATGAATAGGAATTTCCATCCTTACCTCGATCGCTTTGTCGTAGTCTTTATCGACGTCATTCTGATCTACTCGACTACTGAGGAGGAGCATGCCTACAATTTGCAGGAAGTACTAGACACACTCCCTTAGAACCATCTTTATGGTAAGCTCTTGAAGTGCCAGTTCTGGATCTGAGAGTTTCAATTTCTAGGACATGTCATCTCGGAGGCTGGAGTTGCAGTAGATCCAGAAAAGATTGAGGCGGTACTTTCTTGGGAGCCACCTGGGAGTGTGATGGAGGTATGGAGTTTCCTGGGTTAGGCTGGATACTACCAGAGGTTCGTATCAGATTTCTTTAGAGTTACAACACCACTATCATCCTTGACGAAGAATGGGAAACCCTTCGAGTGGTCGGAGAGATACCATCAGGTATTTTAGGAGATGACGCAGAGGCTGAATAGTGCCCCCATTCTGAGGCTTCCAGAAGAAGGCATAAGGTACGTAGTCTACTGCGATGCCTTAGGGACCAGACTCGGGTGTGTCCTGATGCAGGAGCAAGCAGTGGTCACGTATGGTTCTCGACAGCAAAGACAGCACGAGCATAATTATGCTACCCATGACTTGGAGTTAACAGGAGTGGTATTCTCCTTGAATATGTGGTGACACTATCTGAGGGGAGAATCTTTTACCATGTACTTTAATCACAAGAGTCTCATGTATATCTTCTCTCAAAAGGACCTGAACCTAAGATAGTGGCGATGGCTTGAGTTCTTCCAGGACAATGACTTCAAAATAGTCTTTACTCCTAGAAAGGGGAATGTTGTTGCAGATGCACTTAGTTGGAGAACTAGTATACAAATTCTAGAAGAAGTGACGGAGTAGTAGTCCTCTTTGTAGATATCCTTTGTGGATAGAGATGGATAAGCTTTCCTTTAGTCCCTTACAGTCACTCCCCCACTTCTTCAGTGAGTTAGGGAGGCACAACATGGGGATGCTGACTGTGAGACACGACGTGCTCAGATATTCACAGGGCAGCCACCTACTGAATTTTTAGAAGGTGGGGATCACATTATCCTCTTCAGAGGACATACTATGGTGCCGATGTAACTTTAGGAGGAAGTTTTGGGGGAGTTCCACACATCCCCTCTAGTGGTATATCCAGGAGTGGAAAAAATGTACCAGGATCTCCAGCGATAGCACTGGTGGTCAGGGATGAAGAAGGTAGTTGTAGAGTTTGTCTCTTGGTGCCTCACTTGTCAGCAAGTGAAGGTAGAGCACCAGGTACCAACAGGCTTGGTTATTCCTTTAAGGTTCCTAGAGTGAATGTGGGATGTGATATCCATGGTCTTAATGACAGGACTTCCATGTACATCCAGGGGTCAAAAATCAATTTGGGTAATCATTGATTGACTCACCAAGTCGGCCCACTTCCTACCGATCAGAGAGCAGGGTTCAGTAGAGATCTTGGGATGCCTCTACATGCTGGGGATTGTGCATCTACATGGATTAAATTCATCTATTGTCTCCTATCATGATGCATAGTTTACTTCCCAGATAAGGAAGGGGTTGTAGGAGGCTTTCTAGACGCAGCTTCATCTGAGCACCACCTTCCATCCGCAGACGGATGGCCAGACTGAGAGAATAATTTAGACACTCAAGGATATGCTCCGTGCATGTGTCCTTGACTTCGGTCGCAGCTGGGAGGATCACATTCCTTTGGTGGAGATTTCATAGAACAACATCTTTCACTCCACCATTGGGATAGCACCTTTTGAGGTGTTATACGGGCAACCTTGCCGATCACCCTAATGCTGGACTGACTGTGGGGAGTCAGCACTAGTGGGACCAGAGATGGTAAAATCTACCATGGAGAAGGTGTAGATCATCCAGGAGCAGATGAAGTCTACATAGTGTATACAGAAGACGTATGCTGACAAGAGACAGAGATCTCTAGAGTTCGAGGATGGCGACCACGTCTTCCTACGGGTCCCACCACGACGAGGTCTATGAATATTGGACTGAGGCAGCAAGTTATCTCCAAGGTTCATCGGACCTTTCTAGGTCCTCAGCAGAGTTGGTGACATGGATTACCACTTAGCTCTTCCACATCAATTGCACCGGGTTCCCAACGTCTTCCATGTATTTCATCTGAGGAGATATGTGCATGACCCTTCTCACATCATCAGCCATGGAGAGTTGGACGTCGACGATGGGGTGATTTTCATGGGGGTTCCATTGGAGACTGAGGATCGATAGGATCAGGTCCTACATGGATGGTTGATAACTCTGTTGCGCGTCTACTAGTAGCATGGGAACCTCCAGGAGAGGACATGGGAGCAGGAGGCTCAAATGTTTGCTCGGAACCCCCACTTGTTCGTTTAGTTTGAGTTGTAGCTTACGTGGACGTAAATCCCTGTGGTGGGGAGAATTTAAAGACCTGGAAATTCCGTGGAATTTTTTTGTCTTAAATTCATGGGAATTTTAAAAGTCCATGAAAATTCACAGTGCATGATTCCAAGGCCTGGTTTGCCTGGAATCATTTTTTGATGGTTTGTTCGGGTACGTTCAGTAAATGTACGAGCAGGTTTTTATAACTTTTGCACCGGTGCCTGAAATTGAAATCTGAGGGCACTGTTGAACTCGCAGCGCTGGTATTCGCTTACGAATACTTTCACTTCAATGACAGTGGGTCGAGAATAAAAGTTATTTTTTGGGTATTCATGGAAAATAATAAAATAAAGTGAGCTTCACATTATTTTTATTTGAGACGCCATGTGGGTGTTTGGAGGTGGGTCCCATGAGATCTATAACCTCCTTTTGGAGGTTGGAAGTGGGGACCACCATTCCATAACCACCCATGAGAGGTCATTATGGTGGGGACCACCATGCCCCAACCTCCCATGTGAGGCTATTATGGTGGGGACCACCTGAGACCACATAACCTCCCAATTTGTATAATAGGGGTTGGGACCACCCGACCCATATTAATGGGAGGAGAGGAAAATATTTATACTCCCCTCATTAATTAGGGGGATCCCTTTGACCTCCTATACCATTTATGGTGCCACCACTTCCCCTTTAATTATTTGATCCAACACATAATTTGTTATGCCAAATCCTAACCATTAATTAATTGAGCCATCTCTTTTAATTAAACGCTCAATTTTAATTATAAACCCAAAAATCTAAAATAATATACAATATATTATTTGGAGGGGCTATCTATTTACATTTGGCATTTGGGAGGAATATTAGGGAGAGGAGATCTTGGGATAATTTGAGTTCTCCAATGATGAACCCCATCTCCCAACGAAGAACGAAGAACACATTATTTAAATGAAGAATGTTTTCAAGAAGCGTATTCAACTTCTTCCTCAGAGGCTACTGATGTGCGATGTCTTCGACGACTGACTTCCCTCCTCATCGTCATCAACGAACTGATACAAGAGACCCGGATTGAAAGTGTGTGGTGGACGCGACGAATGATGATCTTCTCAGTCTTCTTCCTCGTGACTCCTTTATCGACCAACGATCAAGTCGGGGGTTAATTTGAGTAATACTACATTCTATATTCTCTTCTTTGGTTGGAAAGGAATAGTTGAGAAGGTTTTAAAACAATTGAAGTTCATCTTTTTTACTCTATGAAGAGACAAATGTTACCACCCTAAATGCGGAGGGTGCAGGCCAAACCAGCAAGGCCCGACCCCTTCATCGTTCTTGTTTATAATGATCTTCATCATGGCGATGAAACAATGAGGTGATGAAGGAAGAAAAGGCAAAGACCACGCTACTCACGACCTCCATGATCCGTACCACCCCCACGGCATCTCACACCACCCCTGGCCGAGCCCCTACCAGCTGCGCCGCTCGCCGAGCCGAGCCACTGCCCCGAGTTATCCTGGACCCCGCCGGCCTGCCCGGACGCCCACTGGCCTGGGCGCGCCCTGCCCTACCCAACCACGCCACCCCATACGCCTCGTGCACCCCATGCCGCCTGAGTCGCATCCCTCATGGTGCTGGAAAAACCAATCTCGGCCATCCGAACCAAGACGTCGAGCCATGCCCCATGCGCTACTGGCCGAGCCGGCCTTCTGCACCCCTCGCGGTGTCTCCATGACGAACTGCCCTTCCACCGATGCACGGCCGGTCAGCACCCTCGTGACCAGTCTGTGCCCCCCCACTACTCGCATCCTTCGAAGCTTACTAGGCCAGGCGTAGCGAGTTGGGCCGAACCCAATGGGTCGTCCCTGACTAAGTTGGGTTGAGACAGTCCGACCAGGTCGGGCCAGACCCAGGCCCGCTGTGGCCCCCCTTTACTTTCTTTGGACATATATTTTCCACTAGACAATCGTTTGATGGACCATCAGCAGCGCTGGTTTTCTTTGAGTGTGACGGTCCCTTTGAGTATACCCCACTGGAGTTTTAGGTAACGCTAAGATACGGCCAGGTTGGATTGTGCATGAATCCAACTGGGCCCCCGGGACTAAAAGGCTAATAACTCACAAACCGGGCATCTGATTGACACGTAGTCTGTTGCGTTGAGACCCCTATGATGACGTAGAGCTTTGAGATACTTCTACGTGGGACTTCGTGATAGTTATAGTATCGACCTATAGCTTGTGGAGTGGATCCTCCTGGAGACGACCGAGCATAGTGTAGAGACCTAGTAGTTGGATGAGACCTGATGACTGCAGACTGATTCATCTCAGAATGATTCGACTACCTAGTGGGGAGCACCTTGCAATCACGGCAGACCCACAGTGGGGAGATCCTTGGTGTCATAGAAGTCCCACAGTACTCGACAGGAAGGGTACCTCAGCAGGCTACGAGGGGGAGCTCCTTGGTGACATGGTAGACCCACGATGGGGAGCGCCTTGGTGACGCAGCAGACCCACGGTACTTGCTAGGAGGAGTACCTCAGTAGTCTAAGGTTAGTGGGAAGTGTCTTGGTGACACGACAAGCCCAATGTACTCGATAGAGGAGGAGTTCTTTAGGAGCCGAGGTTTTGACAGTGTGACTGAGGATGTTACTTGATACTACACCTAGAATAAAATCCTAGTCAGATCTGAGTTAGTAACTTTTGTTTTTATCTCATGATTGAGATGGATTACTTGATAACTTAGGTATATATATGAGCATATACGTAAGTGTGGTTATCTGTTGATTTCATACATGGGGTTTAACCTTTTTGGATATTGTGAGACCTTGAGGGTCTCAGGGTCCCTACTAAGTATCATTATACCCACCCCTGCACTGGCTATGACCAAAACTCGTTGTGTTGGATGCAGACGACGGACAGCGCTGACTGTGGCTGAGTGTACCCGGACGGGACATTACACGGAGGTAGACCCCACGGCGTGACGGTACACGGAGGAGCCGTACTGACGTGGAGCGCTGTGGAGGCTATTTGTACCAACCCTTCAGGTATGATTTCCTGGTATAGGATACAGGAGCTATTTTCCCTTTTCTAGTACTAGTACTTTCAGTTTTCTTGTACTTTACAGTTGGAATTATATTTCCATCCCCTTTTACTTTTCAGCACTCTTTGGTTATATAGTTTTACTTAGTGTTTTGCTTCCATATTGTTCTATGTTGTGTGTTCTTTTGCAATCTAAAGGAAATTCCTTCCCTGTTTTAGGTATTTACACCTTTGGTACTAGTTGCCAGCCCCCGGCCTATGGAAGGCGGGCTTGGTTTAGTCACAGCACTGGCCCCAGGGGACGGGTCATGACAATTTTCATTGGGTTTCATGGAATTTTAGAGTGAGTTATCTTGGGAAAGTTGACCGAAAATGAGACTATGATGTGACAAGAGAATAGAAAGAGGGTGTAGAATTCATTTGAGGCAATTTTTATGAAGTAATTATGATCTAAGAGAAAATTATGGGGTGTTGGATATGTATTAGTTATAATTACAGATATGGGGTTTGAGGATCAAATTGTATTCCCTTATAAGGATGGTGGGAATGTCAATTGGTTCATAGTGATATGTTTGTGTATCTAAAATGAACATAAGAATATTGGAATTTGTTCCTATAGGCATGTTGAGGTGAGCTATGTGATGTTGGGCTAGATTTAGAGTGACTAAGACCCATGGATGATATAGAGGGATTATGAGATGGGTTGTGCACCATGTTGGGTGTTGAATTTCTGTTCTTGATTGTTTGATACTAGAAGTGGATGGATATCATAACTTTTAAAAAGGGGGTTGGATATGTCATTTAAGTGCTACCTTCCCGAAGTGAGAATGGTTGGGTGTAATCAATATTCCCTCACCTTTAAGAGGAGAAGGGTTGGGATATATTTTTTCACGCTTCCAAAAATGAAATGGTTAAGTTAAACTCAATTTACATACTTCTATTATACTAGGATGGGATATATTAATTATTCCCAACCCTATATGGAATCGATTAGGTAAATTCAATATCCCCCTCCCTATAGAGAATGGGTTGTCCATATTAAGTGTTTCGTTCCATGATGAGGGAATGGGTTGGGATTTCTACAGTGTTCCCTTACCTGAGGGTAATAGTTAGGGAATTTCCAATGTGGCCATCTTCGAGGGAATGGGCTTGGTTACATGACATGGTTTCCCTATGGAATACCTACAGATATAGGTTGGCTCGAATAGCATGATATGAATAGATTTAATAAAGGTTTAAATTATGTATTCTTATTTATCGCGGTGTCTATTTTAGCACAAAACTACCAAACATGCATGTTTATCTTGTTCCATTTACTTGACACTTCAATACATGATGATGATACTATATATTACATGAAATTAGTGAGACTCTATAGGGATAGATTTCTCACAACTCATACTTAAACGATGGTGTACATGAAAGCCTTATATATTCTATTAAGTTGAGAATAGGTTCTGCGATGTATCATGTTGGATCATTGTGATGGGTATTGAATATTCTGATGAGGTGAGTCCAGGGGATAGAAGTAGAGCCAAAAATTGTTTTTTTTATGATTGCCCAATTGGGATATTAAATATCCATGACATTATGAATTTTTTATGATTTATTTTTAATAGAGTTTTTATTTGATTTTGTGCACATACTCTTATGTTTTCCCTAGATATTTTATGGTTATTACCACTATTAATTTTTCTATAATTTGTGAGAGTTGTATCCCCAATATGTGGTTTAGGAAATTTTTGATAGGTGGAAACCTCTGGAATGAGAGGAGGAATTTTTGAAGCCACACCGCCCCCAATATTAGACTAGTGATCTATGTGAAGGTGTTACATTCATACCTATATTTATTTTAATTAAATATTATTATTAGTTTTGATGAAATATAAATATTAAAATAAGATATATTTCATATAAAGATACATAATTCACTCACGAGACTCCAAAAATGTTTTCTATACTTGATGAACCAATAAGTATACCATATAGAGTTTTAAATATTTTGACTTTTTATTGATATGGGTGTGTGTTTCATATCAAATCCCCACTAGATAAGGTTGAAAAGATAGAAATGTGTTATATAAAGTTTTAATATACTAATATTTGGTGAATTAAGGTATGTTGAACTTAAAATTTATCCCCATAATAATTGTTTTCAATTATTAGTCAAAATACATCACTCTTTATCACCAAATATGAATGTGATAAAGTAAAATACATAATTTATTTTATATAGATAACATTCATTGGGATATGACCAAGTAGTAGAAAATGATTGTGTCCTAATATAACAAAATATAGTAAGTGTATTACACGTACAAAGTTTATAAAAAAAACCATTATCCTTCTTGGTTTATAACAACTCACAATATATGAATTCCACTACGCTCACTTAAGAAATACTCACTCCCATAAAGAGTGTAATTTTGACTTCAAAATCAAAATAAAAAAGTCTAACCTCCATTGATGTAGAAATATACTAATTATTCATTTTCCTGATGAACTCTTTTCTCTTAACATTTATATATGTTTAAATTATTCCATGATATCTAAATAAATTTTAATTCATCCTAGTATAAATATTTATAATTTTATTAATGTAAAATTATTTCATCTCTCACCTTATATTTTTCTTTAATAATTAAGTTTTGAACAACTGTTAGGATCTTCTCAAGATGTGGAAAGCATCAATGATGATGAATATTATCATTCCCTATTATTAGATAGTCCAAGACATCCAAAATGGTTCAAATAAATCATTATACCTCGTAATGAAAACTCCATGTTTGATGTATTTTGAATTATTTAAAATATATTCACATGGTAGCTATTATTGATTTATGAAAAAAATTAAAAAATAATTTCTATAAATTCCATATACCTTTAAAAATCATCGTCTAATCGATATTTTTTCACTATGAATTATAATATCACTTATTACTAATAATATATACAGTAAATATATTATGTCAAAATTGTAATTATCACGGCGTAATCTAGAACTCATGACCATTATTTTAATTATAAGCCACAAGTCACAATGTTCGGCACTATAAACCTGTATTAAACTACAATACATTATAAAACCAAAAAGTTAAATTGAAAAATAAACCTATATTCACAACCAATAGAACTACATCCACTTCTCAATCATTTAACCAATAATGGTGTAATATTTTCTATTATAGTGTGATATTTTCTTTCCATTTTTAGGGAATTTTCTCTATTAAATTATCATGGAATTACCTTAATTACCAAGGAACATTTACCATGAAATAATATCTAGCCTAAAATGAATTATATTTTTTAATAATGCAAATGGAATTCCAGCTTGATTTTTTATCCTCTAATAAAAACCTCTCTAATCACTCTAATGTCAATGAAACTCTAATACAATAATTTTTAATGATAATTTTATTAATATTAAAATACTTACATTACTATATATTAGTAAATATAACCCAAAAGTTATCACATGTATTTTTTCTAACAATATACAAATTTAGGTTTTTTGATAATACACCTCTTTAAAATTGAAAATTTTATACCATGTTTAAATAGATTTTTTAAATTTATAACAATGATAATATCCTTGATTATATATTCAATTAATCACATATCAATAAATTTAATTCCATATGATTCATGATCAATGTGGTAAAAAATTGTTAAATTAAATTTTATCATCAAAATTTCACATCTTTTAACAGTGTATCATATATAATATCCTTATAATATCATTATTCTTCCCTCAATAGAACATTAAATCACTCTGTATTGTACTTTATTCCATTATAAATAGTATTTCCCAATTTAAAAATAATTTCAAGAAATATCTCCACAATGTTTTTTTGAGGAAACAAACTTATGTATCTTTCATAAATTCTTTTGATGTCCCCTCTTTTACAGAGTTAAAAGAAAACACTTTTAAGGGTTTTGATAGTATTGTAATATATTAATAAATTAAAAGATAATGGAAATACACTATTTTAAATAAAAAAATTCAAATAAATAAACAATTCGTAAAATTTACAGTTAGTAATGACTTTTATTGAAAACCAATATGGAATGAAAATTACCCTTAGGGGAGTGGGAGTAAATTTCTAAAATAAATTAGGTGGATATAGTAAATTGAATTGTACTTGTGTGTTGATGCCTCTAAAATATCTCATTGTATTATGCATTCAACATGATATCTATAATTTGTTCTTTAGTAAAAACATATATCATTATAACAATACATATATCAACTTTACCATTAATCAAGTGATACACTATCTAAATGTGTTTCATCATTGAATGATGAACTATAATATTAATGTTATCTATATCACTTGAGTTATCAGATTTATTTGAAATAATTTAATTACTTCCAACACTAATTCCTTATTCATAATCCCTTTTTTAAAATTTTTAAATAAGGATACTTTAAATTATTTAGTTGGAATACTTACAAAACATCAAAATAAAAAAATTTAAAAACTAAAATATCACCTAAAAACCAATCCAACTGAAATAAAAATGATATAAAAATTCCCATAAAAGGAACGACACCATGAATATTAATCCACCTCCAAGTTGAATATATAAATTCTTAGTATGAAATAACCATCTCAAATGGGATCTATGTTATTAAGATTATTTAGATAAAGATTCATTTAATCTAAGAGACCTAATCTGCTGAAGTACAAAATTTTCACATCCTTAAATAGAGAATAAATCCCTATCTATATTTTATTTGATTTGATTAAGGATAAAACCATTCACTACCTCTCTTATTTGATAAAAAAATGTTATTTTTCTTTTATCTTCCCCGTGTAGGAGAAGATTATACCAATGTATTAACTCTTTTAGAGGTTCTCATATCACTATTCACAAATATCTCTTCCTATCCTCCTTGAATGATAAATTCAAATAATTTTGGGTTGTGTAGGGTCCCCTCACTTTTTGAGGGAGGAAACAAATCCTTCAATGCATATGGACAGAAACTTTGTAATGGAGGTCTATGTTCCTCATTTATAGATGTTGGAAAATAAAGGGATCATACCACAATGAGACCATTGATATAACCATCCTTACTAGAATTATAATTACTCTTACCACTATCCATTATATCCTTCTTTCTAGTATGTGAATTTTCACATTGATCATCACTGGAGGCCCCATTATTCATTACATAATTTATTTCTGACAATTCAAAATATGACCTTGGAAATACATCCCTCGTTAAACCCAAGTGAGATTAAAATTATTCTGGGACATATGAGATAAAATTTAAATAACCCATCCCTTCCTATAATCATCCTTCCCCTATCTTAGGATGCCTAAGATGATTAAAAATAGGAAAAACGATCATATCTAGTATAATCACCTATATAGAAACTAAACCATCATTATTTGGGATAGAAAATTCCCCATCACCCTCAATCATATCCTTTGTTCCAAAGTTATAGGATATCTTCAAGTCTCCAGTATTATTATATCTCACTTAACCTAATTCCATAACAACTAATTCTGATCCCACATATTGAAAAGATGAATGAACACTACTTTTGTCACTAGTAGGAACCTCGGAGAATGAAATCACTTATAGTGTAACCAAAATAAAGTAAATTACTTATAGTGGATGAATGGTTAGGAATATTTTTATTAGAAAATCCAACTTGATAATCCAATTAGATAAGTCATTTCATAGAATAAACGAACTTAAAAAACATTTTCAATATATTTTCTTCCGATATAATTTTTCTGAATTTACATATTTTATATCCTTTGAAAAAAAATTATTGGAATACTAAAACAGGTAGGAACAATGGAAGACTGAATTATCCAGTTTTCCTTAAAATAATATATTGGAAACATGGTATACAACTAATATTTATTAAAATACTAATGTGTATAAAATAACCTCACCATTGGTTCCACCACCAAAATCAAACAAGTATTCACTAGAATAGAACCATTCAACCTCAGATGATAAGGATCAATATTCCGTTACCAAGGTCAACTCTCAATACATCGATTGTAAATATTTCTCTACAACTCACAATAATAATAATAAAGAAAAATTCTCTCATAAAAATTATTTTATGGAAATTGTTTTCATCTTCAACTACAAAGGTTATAATATCATGGAGAGCCTAAGATATGTCTATCTTGATAATCACTATGTCCTAAACTATTTGTTTCCTAGTATTTGTTTCAAGTATGACATATAAAAATCCCATACTGACATTACTGAAATTTTGAGAATTGAGATTTTTTTGAAATGAAGTGGAATACTAAGAAGGGAAATCTAGGTCTCCACCAAAGGTCCATCTTTTTTCTCATTAATAAATAATGAATAGTTTCATAAGAGACACTATAAATTTTGAAATAAATGATATATTTTAGAACATTAACTTAAAAACAACACATCATATATGAATATGAAAGGAATCAAATGAGGCATGTGAATCCCTACTGAAACCCTATTATTCAAACCCCATTATAATTTTTTTTTTGAAATCATCAATAAATTGTTAGATATGTAAAAAAATTCAACCAATGTCAAATTGATGAATGAAATGATATCATTCATCTCGAGTAAATACATCTATACCATCGATAATTCATAACCAACTCTGAAACCCATGATGAAGATGAAAGATTTGAAATGATAAGGAGGGATTTTTCATATGTGAGCAGAGAAAAAAGTCCTCAAATAATCACCCCTAAAAACCCTTCCAAGATTCTAACACCTACCCTGATGTAAGAGATAAGATTCCATAACCTCCATCATGGTCTTAATGCATATGTTTCATCCATACATTTGTGTTCAATTAGGATATATTGATTCTCTTATCATGGCATCTATTATTATATATTTATTGGTTTTGTTTTCAAAAAAATTTGCTCCCATTTTTTCCAAGACTATTTTCAAGGGAAATCATAAGAGGCTTTTTAGAGCTCTCCATCATTTATGATATCTAGTGATTTTAATGAAGAGTCCAATCATAAGGTAGTTGATTATGATATTCCACAAACATTTGAGTTTTTTGAGGTATATTTTCTATGTCTAATTTTGTGGATCCATTACGGTAGAATCATGTTTTATAATAAAATTCTTATCAATATATATAGCATGAGGTTTTTTAGGTATCATGCTAAACTATTTGAGATCCTATTGTATCTGATAACCTATTATTCATTAAAAATGATTTAAGAGGTATTTATTTTTATACTACAATAAGAATTCATAATGAATATAAATTCCTATATTTATCAATGCTCTAATTCCCTCATGTTATTATCCTTATTGAATGGATTTATGATATATTTATAGGGATAAAACATTTACAATAAAAAAATTAATTATCATGACATTTATATTACTTTATATTAAGAGGGCATAAAGTTTGTTTAATAGAATAAGAAAATGAAATTATTGAATAAGAAATGAAATGATAATAATGGAACCATACTATACAAAAACAATGAAAATCATTTATCTAATATAAGACCATATCAATGGAGAATATGTATCTAGTTCAGCAACTATGTTTTCTAAAAGAATAGATTTTCTCATGAATTCATGCCTTTGGGAGTTGCCCAAAGATATTCTAGTTTGGATAGTAGTAATTAACATATTGATTCCATGAAAAGGTATTTATAATTTGGGTAATATTTTACTACTAAAATGAAAACCCAATCATGGTTTAGAAGAATAACTTCGACACCCATGAAAAGAAAGTTATGTTTGAAATTCTCAAACAAGTTACTCCTTGAAAAATGAAATTTTATATTCAAAATTTATTCAATTTTATTGAAAAGGATGAGGACTTGAGGCACAATTAAATGTTTGGGAAAGGAAAATTCCAAAATATAAAATAAGTTATTGGAAAATGAGTATTTCTGATCCACTCAATCATGTGTATATACATTATCAAATATCCAAAACCTAAGGGATTACATAGACTTATATGTAGTGAAAGGTACAAGTAAAGTACTTATGGGAGATTATTTGTGTATATATATATATATTAGTTTTTTATAAACATTCAATGATTTTCTTATACTTTATAATGTTGAAAAAAAATTTATCATCAACCTTAGAAAATTTCATTCGAGTGAAAATTTGTGTTATCAATGTTTTTTTATCCTCCTTTCCCATTAATTCCTGCACTATTTTACCATGTATGTATTGAGAAATAAAATTATCATTATTTCCATGTATAATTTTTTAAATCAATAAAAATATCAATTCACCAATCATATATATTTCAGTGACACCCATGAATTATTTATACTCCTTAAAATGATCATTATTTGAGCCTCCATGACATTTTACATCTATATAAATCAATACCACTATCCTTTCATTATACTCTTTCTTAACATAGATATTATGATTGTATCATTTATGGGAATTTTTATAAAATATTTATCAGGCCTCAAATAACAAGATTTGTTTATTTTTTAACATATAGAGTGTGTTATTTAATCAACACACTTTGGTTTCATCTCAATGAATGAGAAACAAACTATTCAATGTAGTCTTCCTCTTCAAAAACCCCATTAAGAAAAGATGATTTAATATTTATTTGGAATACCTTTAACCTTATATATACCAATATTTCTATGAATAATCATATCATTTCAAATATTTAAATCTGATAAAATGTTTCATCTATATAAATTCTATCAATTTAGGAGTATCGTTTAAATACCAACCAATATTTGTTTTAAATCATTAAAACCTATAATTTGTATTATTATAAAACCCCATTGGGTTCTAATAACATTTTTTATCTTCTAGATATTAATAAAATAAGCTATATATTCTTCTTCTCATGTTGATATATCTTTTCATTCCTATATTTTATCCAACTGTTATTTTGAGAATCTTCATGAAAATTTAGAGTCTATATTAGAGATAAAATAATTTATTATATCAATGCATTCTATTTTTTATATGTACCAGGGTTTTCCAATAAAAATGATTTTATATTCATATATCTCAGTCCAATGTGTTTACTTCATTCTTTATTAAACTTCTAGTCCAAAGTCGTCATTATTTTTTATTTCTTTGGAATCAATATTAGTTTCTTATGCTTCCCTTAAATGGGTCAACTCAACAACACATTCTTCTAGAGTTTTTTTAATCATTTTTTTTAAAATTAAATTAATTCTTTACAATACTAATAGAATTATTTTTGATAATTTTTTGAACCCTTATATTAAAACATATGTACTCCTTGTTACTTGATGATTATCTAAGAAAAATTAATCTATCCCATTTTTGTTCAAACATAAGGTGGTTTCTCTCCTTATTGAGAATTATATTATTACATCTAAAGATTAAAAAATATTTTCAAATAAACTACTCCCTATCACACATTTCATTAGTTTTATTATCCTCACATAGTCATAACAAGCATCTATTTAAAAATAGTCTAATGTTAACACAAATTCTATCCCTAACTTATTCTAATTTTCTTTCTCAATAAGAATGACCTTGGACATGTTCTTAATTAACTGGGTTCTCATTTAAACAAATATTATGTTTAGGAGTACTAATGTATAAAAATTGATTTATTATCCCATGTTATTAAATATCATTCATTACATGGATATTTATAAATTCCATACCACTATCGATTCAAAATATCAATATCATTTACCAAGCCTCTTCTCTAAAAGTCTTTAATATAATGTAATATAATTCAACACTTTATATCCATGAATAATAACTATTAATCTTGACATACTAATAAATCCATCAATAAAAAGTATCTAGTAAAAATTGTAATCAATATCCCTTGTGTATATGACCCCAAAAATATTAATATGTACCAATACCAGTGACCTCAATGACATCTTGAATTTCATCTCATATTGTTTATGAATGATATTTCTCTTTTGGAAAATTCCCCATGTATGAGTATGATGTTATGAAAACATAGGGATGTCTCTTTTTTACATCATCATTACTGGTCAGAGTATACTACTCAAATGGGGAGTGGTGAACTAAGTAACTATAAAAATTTCTGTAAAAAGTATTTCTAAAAAAGGTTTCACCAAAGATTAAATACAGCCCAGTTTTTCAAGGTTATACTATTATAATTGTTTGACTATTTAAATAACTTCTTAGAAGATTGATTAATTCTTAGAAATCTTAATTTGTGTTATTAATATTACTTTTGAAGTTATTCTACTAAGACAAGCCAATTATAACATCATTCCAAGACTAAATATCAAAGTGAAATTAGAGATTTATGAATTATATAGTAAGGCAATAAAAAAGAAGAAGACTAATTTAAGAATCACATCGGATATGAAACAAGTGGTTCAGCCTCAAGCTGAGACCTTATACACTCCACTCATTTTTCACCTGCCACCAAGAAATTTAAATAAATAAATTTTTATCCACACCCTAGATTGGGGTTAACAATAGTACTCAGACTGTCATGATCACAAAGGAACCTCTTCTATATTTTTCGTGGGGACAAAATTCCAGGCCACATTGGGACCTCCTCCACAGTTTTCATGGGGAAAAATACCAGGCCACACATGGACCTCTTCCACACTTTTCAGTTGGTATACACATGATTAAGAAAAATGTTGAGTAAGGATATCTCATATCCTTTAGTTTAATGCAAGATAAAGAGTGTGTTTTTATATAAGTACACACTCTGTTCGGAAGGTACAAAACAGATACACAACAGAGAAGAAATATGGAGATGGGTTTAGATATGCTCTAAGTTTTTTTCTTTGTAGCTTTGGACTTTTGAGATGAAGTATATATAGAGTTCGTGTCCTTGTCTGTAAAAAAAGTGTCATGATTCATCTTGTGTTCTTCGTAAGGTTGAACAGAGCGAAGATGTTCTCTTAGCTTCAAATATGCTTCATTTTTTCTTCATTAGTGTCGTGTTGCATACAATGGTCCTTTCTTTTGAAACATTCCTTAAGTATGTTCTTCATTAACATGCACACAGACTTAATTTTTGTTTTTTGAATTTTTCTCGATGATTCTTGGTGACACTATACTTTTATCTTGAAATTCATGTGTTGGTGTCGATAGGTTTCATGTATTCTGCACCTCGTACCATGTACTGTCCGATGATATGTCTATAAAAAACATTAATTATGTTAGTGCATTAAAATCATCAAATAATACCGTTAAAAATTTAATTGAAAGACGAAAAAATATTTTAAGAAATGGTGTCCTATTAAGTCATGGAAATGGTGTCTCCTCACACGGTGTCTAGATGGATCATGATGTATGAGTGTCGCGATGTCTTTCTTCACGGTGTCTTGTTCACGTTGTCTTCTTAATAATGTCTTGTTCACGGTGTCTGCTTCAGGGTGTCTTGTTCATGATGTCTGCCTCACGGTGTCTTGCTTTATGGTGTCTACCTCACAATGCCAGAAAGACATTGCCAGTGGCAGACTCACAGTGTCTCAGACTTTTCAAAGTAACTATGTTCAGACTTAAGTGATGAAGATAATATAATAGATTATACTTAAGCATTTATCAAAGAATTTATAATTATAGTAGATCAAATATAGTATAAAGTATGTAAACTAAATATAGAGAAATTATGATCTTGCATGGATCTTCATAAAACAGTAGAAAATATTAAACATAAATACACATTATTGGATATAATTTGCAGGAGTTAACTTGGTTTAATAATATTTGTGATCATTAAAACATGATTAATACATGAGGATTCCAACAATCTCCCCCTTTTTTAAGATCACAAATCATGTAAAGTTAAAGTGTATATTGGATTCAACTATAGAGATTAATGGCTAACATATAGAGGCTAACATATATAAATATCTCCCAATTTTATTATTATCAAAAAGATAGAGTAAAGGATTCCAAAAACACACATTCCATTAACAGTAAACAAGGTTCAGTACAAAACAAAAGAGAAATAAAAAAAGCAAAAGCATCCATATCAAAAAGGAGTAATCACTGTTCTTCTTCAGGGGATGGCCTTCTCTTTGCCTTTAGTAGCAGTGTCAGAAAAGGAAGCCATAGGGGTAGAGGTCGATGTAGAACAAGGATGAGTGGTGGTTGATAAAGACGGTAAAGGAATACCTTAAAAGACCGAGGGAGACAAGGTAGGACCAGTATAAGATCTAGGTAGTTGTTGATCAAGAATCACAGGCCAGATCTAACTTAGTACTTGGCCGACAGTCATGGTGGTTGAGGCTAGGGCAGAGGTGAAGGTAGGCAGCCCAGGTCTGATAGGTGCAGCTGCTAGAGAAACAATGGTTTTACTCTGGGCATGAATATAGGGTCTCTGGAGTATTATGAAATCTATAATTATCTCTCCACCATACTGCATTGATTTTTAAAAATTATCCTTGTTCTCCATAAACTTATACAATAATTAAGTAAACTCTGTGATTTTCTAGACTTGGGTCTTGAAATCTTGAGTCAAAGGAGGAACCTGCATATTTTCTAAAAGATGCATGAAATGGTTTGTCATATTGGTCTTGGAGAAGATTGTGTTGAAGTTGAAATCCAATTTCTTGGAAATCTCTTGCTGAGAATCATTAGCAATTTTGGAGTGGATTTGTACAACCTCAAGAACTTTATCACTTTTCTTAACAACATTAGATAGAGAAGCCACATTGAAACCATTGAGTGCATTCTTGAAGCTCTTATTTGACTACAGTTCTAAGAAAATCACTATTCTAAAGAGGGTTCAGAGGATTGACCAGATGCTTTAGAGAAATTGACAGTTGTGGTAAGAGATTTGAGTCGATGCAACACCTTTTGAAGACACATTGTATACTCATCAGTGAGTTTATTAAGATTAGAAACAAGATATTTAATTTCCTTCAGAATTTTTTTGTTCCTTTCAGTGATCATTACATTTTAGGAAGCTATAAAATCTTGAATCTTAGACACACCAACCTATGGGATTTGAAGAGCAACAGGTTCAAATCTCAAATACACTTCTCTCTGCATGTCTTCAACCATACTTATTAGGGTCTTCACATAATTACTGAGTATCTTATTTTAAACTCTTACTTATTGAATATCAGGAAGAATCTTAGGTTGTATTTTCCAAATAATTTTCTCAAATAATAGTGAGGAATCTCTCTCACCTACACTTGTCACAGGATGAGGTTGGGTATTCCTGAGTTTATCAACTCTAGATAAGATGGTACCACCAAATTCTTTTAGATCACCCTTACTCACAAAAGATGGCTGTTCAGATAAGGGTTCAGAATTAGGCACTCGTACAGGCTCAGGTTCCTTCTCAGGTAAAATATTGGAGACAGATTTCAACTGAAATAGAGAGGAAAGATCAAGTGTGGTTGCTGTAACCTGCTGAGAGTCATCCACATCATAGAAACTGGGAAATTTATACTAACTGTCTACAGGACTTGAATCATTTAAATGTGAGGATTCAATAGACTCAAGATTTGGGGTTTTCTCCCCCTCAACAGGTGCCTCTTTATCAGGACTGAGAGGCTTAGGATCTTGGTCTAATTCCACAGACTCAGTTTTAAGTTCCTCACTCATTTCTTGTCTTTCTAGCTGAAAATCTAGATCCATATTTTCTTTAACTGAAGGTATGATTTCAAGAACAGATTATTTCACAGGGAGTTCCTCAAGATTGACCTCTTACAAAACAGGTGGCTCCCCCACTATAGGCTCTTCCATGGCATGATTCTCAGATTCTTTGACAAATGATTTTGTTTCAACCCCAGGTTGAATTTCATGATTAATAGCTTCCTTATGAGCAAAGACTTCTTCTCCAAGAACATTAGGAGGAGCATTTGTCCTATCTTTCTCAACTGTAACAGCTTCCATAGGTGGCACTACCAGCTCTTCTTCTTCTTCTTCAGGATACTCAATAATCTCATCTGGTTCCAAACCAGGATTAGAAATGTCTTTTGGTCTTGAGGGATAATCCACAGGACTGAATTTCTCATAAACTCTATCATTATCTTCCACACATTCCTTTTTTCAAGGATTCTAGTTTATAATCATTTTTTATATAGTGGATTTTGAGAGATAGCACTCACATTCTTTAATTACTTCCACATTATGTCCAACCATACCTTTGGAAAGAAGAAAGGATGAGATTAGTCAAGAGTAAAACAGAGAAGTTGACTTGGATATGTCTTTGATCAACTCACACATATGGTCTATTATATACTTTCACATGAGGATCTTATGCCCATTTTTCATAAGGTGAATCAGTAACACATATTGATATTTTAAAATAGAAAAATCAACTTTTCTCTAATTAACCAAATTCTTTAAAATCTTGAACAGATGCCTTCATTCTTCATCGAGTTTAGTAGCAATGGATCTCCTTTGGGTTCCATTTCCAGCTAAGGTTTTCAGGGCATCTTCTAAATCAAATAATTCGGTTGAAGGTGGAGGTCCTCTCTAATAATCCTCAAAGATGCCTTCATGAGGTATCCTAAGTCATGTATCCCATAACCTCGAAGAGAATGAGCATATATTGCCATTGACCCAACTTATTACAACATAACTATCACCAGAATCGAATGTGAACTGTATGTACTGGTAAAACTGAGCCACTAACCTAGGGTATATGGGTTTATCTTCCTTCTAGAACCACTATAACCAACCATGTTGTTCTAACACTTTTAATACCAAAGACATACTAGACAAAATCCATTTGGGTAAAATCTCTTTATCAGGTACAACAATGCGGTTTACTAGATTCAGATTTAATGGTCCTTTGGGCTTCATCTTAGGTGCAATCTTCTTCTTCTTCGAGCTGCGTTTCTCAGGTTTCGATGATGAAGTATGTTTCCTTCTTGGAATTCACTGAAGGTTTGAGTGAGAGAAGGGTTGAAGGGATGAAGAAGGGTTCTAAATGAGTAAGTAGAAGAAACCTCGAGTGAAGAATCGAGTGACACATTCTTTGTTTTATCATATATGATTACCAAATGTTTCCAAAATAAAAATGAGGGAAAATAAAAAAGGTTAAAAGGATAATTACCGCGATACGGGTTTATAGAAAAACATAAATAATTTTTATGGTGAGACCGTGTCTGGTCATTACTATGAGGCAGTAAACGAGCTTCATGGTGAGACCGTGAACGAGCATATCAGTGTGCATTACGGTGAGATAGGAAAAGTCAGACAGTAAGTACAAAGTACTAACTGTGAGACTGTAAACATAAAACATTACTATGAGACAGTAAACATGAGAGACATTAATTGAGAAACTGTAATCATGAGACATTAAAGTATAACACAGTAAGATATCGAATGGTAAGACCTAAAATAGTAACAAGTAAGGTATCTATTTGAGATTTATCATGCCTAATTCATGTATGATGTATTCTATTCTCTCAGAATTTAATGGTTAAGTTAATATACACTAGTTGAAAAAACATTTAACACGTCAGAATTTTTCACATCGGTTCTATATAACCGATGTCCAAAGCTATAATGATTGACATATCACATCGGTTATTTTATAACCGACATGATATGTCGACCAGGATCCATATTTTATGTCAGTTATTTTATAACCGATGTAAAATATTTAAAGATTATCTATTTTACATCTGTTATTGTATAACTAATGTGAAAATGGAATATGGCACTCTTTATCATGTCAGTTGTAAGATAACTAACGTGATAAATGAAAGCTTGGTGCTTTATCAGGGCGTTTATTGAATAACCGACGTGGTAAAAGAAATCTTGGAACATTACCACGTCAGTTATAAAAAACCAGATGTGATAAAGCCAATATCAGCAGTTTATCACGTCGGTATGAAGTGACATATATCACGTCGGTCATAAAATAATCGACCTGATAAATTGTTTTCTACATCGGTTATTAAATAACTGACGTTATAAACATTAAAAAAATAGTTTGTCATGGAGGTTATTAAATAATTGACGTGATAAATCTTTTAAATGATTTATCGCACCTCGTATTTAGTCATTCTGTTTTCTTAGATCGGGCGATCTACGACTCATCTCTCTCATGCGGAAAACCTAGAATTGATTCATCAAAGTTGTGCCCTCCATCCTAGTTTTTCCAACATTGTTCTTCATATTTATTATTATCAGATCTATCAAGTCGACTCACAACACTCATGTAAGCCTCACATGACTCCTTTTATGTCTTTTTCCGTGATTCCCTAAACTAATTTGTTGAGATGTTATTTTTCTTCGTTCTTTCCATCATGGTTAGTTTCATATTGTTCATCTATACCATGCTAAATTCCTTTCTGGTACAATAATCCTAGGGAAGTGATATCAAGTATGTTTATGATTTTTGTGTGTGTGCACGTACAAGTGGTTTCCAGGGGTGGGGGTTGTGCAAGTGGGTGGGGGTGTCCAGGGGGTTGGGTGGGATGTCCAATTGGGTGGGGGTGTCCAGGGGGTGTCAAAGGGGGTGTGGTGGTGTCCAACATGGTGTGAGGGCTGTCTAAGGGGGTTGGGGTGTCTAAAGGGGGTGAAGGTGATGTCCAAGGGGGTGGGTGTGGTGTCAAGGGGGTGGGGGCTATTCAGAGGGTTCGGGGGGGAGGGGGTGAGTCTAGGTGTGTCTATGTGAGGGGGTGAAGGGGGTGGGGGCTATCCAAGGGGGTGTGTGGTTGGCCGGGATATCCAAGGGAGTGCGGGTATATCAAAAGGGTTTGGGGGTTGCCTGAGTGGGATTTCCAGAGGGTTGGGGTGTCAAGGGGGGTGTCCAAGTGGGTAGGGGTGGGGTGGTGTCCAGGAGGGGTGGGGGTGTCTAGAGGTGTGGGGGCTGTCCAGGGGGTGGGGGTTTTCCAGAGGGTGGGGGCTATCCAAGGGGGTGGTGGTGTCCAGGGGGTTTCTAAGGGGGTGGGGTGGTGTCTAGAGGGTTCGATGGGTTGTCCAGAGGGTTGGGGGTGTCCAGGGTGTCCATGGTGGTGGGGTGGGGGGCGGTCCAAGGGTGTGTGGGGGGTCCATGGGGTTGGGGGTGTCGAAGGGGGTGGGTCAGTGGGGGTGTCCAAGGGGTTGGGGTTATGTCCAGAGGGTTTGGGGGGTTGTTTGGGGGGGGGTGGCGTCCAGAGGGTTGGGTGGTGTCCAAGGGGTTGTCCAAGGGGGTAGGAGGTGGGGGTGGTGTCCAAGAGGGGTGGGGTGTCCAAGGGGGTGGGGGCTATCTAAAGGTGTGGGGGGCTGTCCAGGGGGTGGAGGTGTCCAGAGGGGTGGGGGTTTTCCAAGGTGGTGGTGGTGTCCAGGGGGTGTCCAAGGTGGTGGGGGTGGTGTCCAGGGGTGGGGGCTGTCCAATGGGGTGGTGGTGTCTAGGGGTGTCTAAGGGGTTGGGGGTGGTGTCCAAGGTGGTGGGGGATAAGTGTCAGTTGGGATTGAATATTGCATCGTGGTTTGTGAGATTATGACACGATTATTGCATTGTTTCATGGATATTATGATATAATTTATTAGTGTCGTTTAAGGGGATGGGGGTGGTGTCAAAGGTGATGGGGGGTGGTGTCCCAGGGAGTTGGTACAGTCTATGTTTGAGGTTTCCACTATGATTTATAGGGATTCAAGCATTGTGAAAATATGAGGGGTGTTTCAATATGATTCTACTTGGTTATATATATTTTAACCAGTCATTGACTATGAAAAAATAATGGATTATGGGGGAGACCATGTCATGGTTTTCAATGAAGCGTAGTTATCCTGACCCCATTGTGTTGTGATGATAGGCTTTACACTACGATTTTATCTATCCAAGTTTTTATTTTAAATTTTATTTGATTCTTTGGTTTACTCCAATTTCTCCAATTTTCTATCTACCATTGGAAGCCTCATGCTTTTCTTGGATTCCATGGAATTTTTTTAAATATGTTACTTATTCCATGTTCTTATTCCTTTATTATTTGTTTCTTCTTTTCTTCTTCATCCACTTCTTCTTCTAATTCATTCCTTCTATTATTAGGGATGTTTGGTCATTTTAAAATTGATGGTTTAATAGTAATCATTGTGTTCTAGGGTTATTAGAAGTGGTGGGGGTGTCCAAGGGGTTGGTGGCTATCTAGAGGGGTGGGGGTTGTTCAGGGGGTGGGCGTTGTCCAGAGGGGTGGTGGTGTCCAGGGGGTGTCCAAGGGGGTGGGGGTGGTGTCCAGGGGGTGGGGTGTTCAGGGGTTGGGGGTGTCTAAGGGGTGGGGTGGGGGTGGTGTCCAGGAGGGGTGGGGTGTCCAAGGGGGTGGGGGCTGTCTAGAGGGGTGGGGGCTATCCAGGGGTGGGGGCTATCTAGAGGGGTGGGGGTTGTCTAAGGGGTGGTGGTGTCCAAGGGGTGTCAAAGGGGGTGGGGGAGGTGTCCAGGGGGTGGGGGGCTGTCCAAGGGGGGTGGGGTCCAGGGGGTGTCCAAGGGGGTGGGGGTGTTGTCCAAGGGGGTAGGGGTGTCCAGGGGGTGGGGGGATGTCCATATGGGTGGGGGATGTCCATAGGTTCCAAATCGTTAGGATCTGTGTAATTTTCATTAGTGAATGAATACATATTTTAATATTAATAGTTTATATTTCTTTTTTACGGAAGGGTGAATTTGGTATCCAGTTGCACCAGGATGTATTCTTTGTGAACCTTAATAAGAAAGGATCCAAGATGAATTTAAAACTGTTATAGATAACTATATTTTCTTTTTAAAATCATATTCAAGCATTTTTTTTTAAATACGCAAGGATTTGTTTTATATTTCAAAATTGTTTTACATTCAAATTATGATTTTTTTCATATAAACCAATATTTGTCTTATCTTAAAAAGATGTATAATTTTGATATTTTTTATCGGTAATAATGTGTCGATTTTGGATTACAACATAACGAATGAGTAATGAATATGAGCAAGGTGTTGATTCCTTTTTTGAATTTTCTAAATGAAATGTCCCAAGTGGTGACATTTTTTTCTTTCCAGGCCTGAAATATTTGAATGTGAAGAATTTGAAAAGTATAGAGATAAAATATCATCTGATTTGTCATGGTTTAAATCCGAGTTACAGCCCTTGGATTTGGCTTGGTGAAACTAGACGGAATGTCACTAATGATGAGGACTCGCAAGCTGGTGACTCAAATGGAATTGAATAAATGATTCAAAATATTTCATGAGAAAAAAATGAGATAGAACTAAAAGTTTCACGTCAATATGGTGATGAGGAAAAACCATTTTATCCTGGTTGTACAGATTTTACGGTTTTGTTGGCGGTGTTAATATTGATTAACCTGAAGGCGAAACATGGATGGAGTGATAGATGTTTTATAGAGTTGATACAATTGATGAAAGACATTCTTCCAAAAGATAAAAATCTTCCATAATCACATTATTAGGCTAAGAAAATATTATTCCCGATGGGATTGGGATATAAGAAAATACATGCATGTCTGAGTGATTGTATGATATATAAGAAGGAATATGAATTTCTGTCAGAGTGTCCAAAATCTGGGACATCAATGTATAAGGTGAAAGAAAAATCACAGGCTCATGTAGAGATTACAAATATCCCTTCAAAGGTATTTTGGTATCTTCCTATAATTCGTCATTTCAAATTTTTATTTGATAATTCACATGATGCAAAAAGGTTAAGATGTCATGTTGATGAGCAGTTATGTGATGGGAAAATATTTCATCCAGGTGAATTTCCTCAATGGAAGAAAATTGATGAGTAGTATACTACATTTGGAAATGAAATTAGAAATATCGGAATAGGGTTGTGCATAGATGGAATGAATATATACCGAACCCTCAGTAGCACACATAGATCATGGCCTATTTTATTGGTAATTTACAACCTCTATCCTGAAGTTTGTATGAAGTGAAAATATGTCATGTTGAGTCTAATGATCTCTGGTCTGAAGCAGCCTTACAATGATAATGATGATTTCTTGTCACCGTTGATTGATGAATTGAAGATTTTATGGGAGGAGGGTATTAGGGTGTATGATTCTTATAAAATTGAATATTTTCAACTGCATGCAGTGCTGTTGTTCATTATAAATGACTTCGAAGCATATGTAAATCTTTCTGGATACAGTGTTAAAGGGCATAAAGCATGTCCAATTTGCGAACAACAGATGTCATATTTTCAATTACATTATTTGAGGAAAACAGAGTACACAGGTCATAAAAAGTTTTTTCTTGTCGATCACTATTATAGAAGACTAAAAATAGTATTCAATGGCTCATAAGAATTTGAAATTGCTCCAAAACCTTTATCCCCTGATCTGTATTTTGAGAGAGTGAAAAACCATGACGTGACATTGGGAAAGACACAAAAATATTGTAATGATAGAAATATTTGGATGAAAAGTTCAATATTTTATAAGCTACCATATTGGTGATATCATGAAGTTAAACATAATATTGATGTCATGAACATGGAGAAGAATATTTGTGATTGTTTGACTGGAACATTGTTAGATATTAAAGGAAAGAAAAAAGATTGGTTGAATGCAAGATTAGACTTACTATCAATGGGAATACGTTCGGAGTTAGCTCCCACTCTTAATGAAAGACGAACATTTCTTCCCCCGACATGTCATACATTATCAAAGAGGGAGAAAATTAGATTTTTTCAGTGTCTTCATGATATAAAAGTGCCTCATGGTTATTCTACAAATGTAAAAAAATCTCATTGAAGGACTTGAAGTTGATAGGTATGAAATCTCATGATTGTCACGTCATGATGCAACAACTTCTACCAGTTGAATTATGTGGAATATTTCCCATCTGTTTCAGAAAGACTATAATGAAGTCATGTTATTTTTTCAATTCAATTTGTAATAAGGTGATTGATGTGAATGCTTTGATCATTTTGTTAAAGGATTCAATTTTTATTATTTGTCAATTGGAAATGTATTTTCCTCTAACTTTTTTTGATATAATGGTGCATTTAATGATCATCTGGTTTGAGAAATAAAGCTTTTTTGACCTGTATATATTCTTTGGATGTATCCTTTTGAAGGATATATGAAAATATTGAAGGGTTGTGTTAAGAATCCATATCGACCTGAAGCCTCCATTATTGAAAAGTATATTTTTGAGGAGGGTGCAGAGTTTCGTACGAGCTACTTGGCTGTGGCGCAGCACATAGGTTTGCTTCTATCTCTCCATGAATGAGTTAATAATGAGGGAAAGTGGATTCATGTCTTGAAAGTCAAATCGTTGTCAGCTGAACAGATAAAGAAGTTAGAATAATAAATCTTGAATAACAAAGCTGATGCTCAACGGTAGAACACCTTGAATATTAATGATTTGAAACAATGCCATACAAATAAGAAAGAAATGTGGATTTTGAATGAGCACAAAAAAACATTTTTGTCATGGTTTAAAAAGACCTTTCTTGGTAGATCAGATGTATCAGAGACATTAAAATGTAATGTTGTTGGTCCATGTTTAAATGTGATAACATGGTCCAGTTATGACATTAATGGTTATATATTTCATACGAAATTTTAGGACAATAGAAGTACAGTTCAAAATAGTGGTGTATTGGTGTTTCCAGAACCAATGCATTTTTAGAGTTCTAAGGAAAACACCCAATTTCTGCATCAATTGCAAATTATGGAGTGATTGAAGACATATGGGAGGTTGATTACATTAAAATTAAAGTTCTTGTTTTTAACTATAAATGGTTTATCGGTAAAAAACAGTGTCAGAAACAATGAATTTGGAATGACCGTTGTTAATCTGAATATATTGGAAGACAAAGCTGATTCTTTTATAATGGAAACACATGGAAAAAAATTTCTATATAGTAGATCAATCAAATATGCAGTGAGTTGGTGTTTTACAAGGGAAAAACAATAGGTTGGTGTGGATGAAATTGATAAAGATGCTAATTTATATGAGATCACTAATTCCATGGAAATATTAACAGAACATAATGATGAGCATGTTAAAGACATGTTTTGTGCCCTAAGGAATGATCACGATGAAGGAATTTGGGAAACAATCCATTTGTACATTCCTAAAATTACAGGTAACATTTGTTTATTTGTTGTTTACATTTATTATTTTCATAAAATGTTAGATTTTGTAAGTTTTTCTTTATTAAAACATGTATTAAAACAAAATAAGTATATTTTTTTTGTTTTATATTTTTTTAGTTTACTTTATCATGTTTACCATTACATAAATTATATATCTATTATTTTTGTCCAGTGAAAATTACTTTACCGTGCTTACCATATTTACCAGGTTTACCATGTTTTAATTTTGTTCAGTTTACTTTATCATGATTACCATTACATAAATTATATATCTATTATTTTGTTCAGTGAAAATTACTTTACTATGTTTACTATGTTTACTAGTTTTACCATGTTTACCATGTTTAATATCTTGACCATCTATACCATATTTAGCATTGTTTGACATACTTACCATATTAACCATGTTTACTATTACGTAACTTAGTACAATTTTATATTTTTTAATTACAGTAGTATTAAAATATTTGAATTTTTATATTTGTGAACTAATCTTTTTTTTATTTGAAGGATAATGATAGATCAATCAGTTGATCAACCATATGATTCTGGAGATGAGCATATTAGTCCTGCCTCTGGGGATAAACATTCACATGCTCCTCTTGATGTTCCCCAATCTTCCTCATGTGCTCATATTACAAAAAAGAGTTCAAGAGTTTGTAAATTTGGGTGCACACGTTTACCAAAATTATCACTTGCCCGTACGCAGGATCAGAGGATACTCATTGATTTTCATGATGATGATATTCCTAGAGGTCCAAATGAAAAAGATTTTAAGAATTTTGTATTAACTCAGGGTAAGATAAAAGTATGAATTTTGATTGATGACTGGAGAAGTGTGGACAAAGAGATAATCTCCCAGTTGTAGGAGACGATTTTGGTAAGATCTTTTGCTATTGTTTTCCTATTCTTTAAATGGTTCTAGTATATATAATATGTTTAACCTTTTCTTTATCAGATGATATTTGATATTCCTGACATTGTAGAAGTCCGGAAGAAATGGTTATCGATGGATACCAGGAGATGGAGGGATTTCAAATCAACCCTCACATATGATTTCATTTTTGGTCATATGAGTCATGAAAATCCATGTCGTGTATATCCTTTCATAGATGAAGACACATAGAGACAGTTTGTTGAAAGTATAAGAAAATATTCATTTTTGGTAAGGGTAATGGGAACTTTTATATGATTTCTTATATAAATGATCTAATTAATGTTTTTTCAATGATTTAATATTTATAATTAAAAGAAAACAAGGAAATATCATCAAGAGATCCAATCTAAAAATGTATACCCTCATAGTTTATCTCGGGGAGGGTATACATTATTGGAAGAAAAAATGATGGCGGAAAAATTACAAAAACTAAGATTTGAGTCTTTAAGCTCTGGAGAGGTGGCCCCTCCATCCCCTCCATCTAGTCAAGAAAAATGGAAGAGAGCTCAAATGGGAAAAAAAAGTGCAATATCTTTAAGAAGATTCGAGAATCATAGCTGAGAGGATTGTAAGATATATATTTTATTTATTTAAGTTAACTATTTTCTTCATATAATTTCAATCATTGCAGAAATGTTCAATTAATTAATATAGGATTCTCTTGAGGAGAAGAGCTCTCATGGGGTATTTATAACTTTTGGGAGGCAAGATATTTTATCTAAAACATTGGGAAAGGCCGAACATCCTGGTCATGTACGAGGATATCCGGCTGGTGTTTCAGTAAGAAAATTGTTTCCAAATTCTTCAACTTATTATGTTGAGGGTGTTTATAATAAAAAATTGAATCATTGGAGACTGAAGTTCATAATATTAATGCGATGATAGAGGAAAATATTAGAGCATCAGTACAGTCTATGTTCGCAGACATGCAAAAACAATTTCAGACTGCAGCTCCCACTCCTCCACCTACCCCTGCATACCCCATTATTTATCCTCCACCTCTGCCAGTAGCTCCCACTCCCCCACCTCAGCCTGCGGACCCCATTTTTTATCCTACTCCTCCGCTACAGCTTCCTACTTATTGTGAGTTGTATTTTGATGATCCTCAACATCATATAGTTGCATATGGGTTGGTATATTATATAGGAGATATAGGTAATCCTCAACAATTAGAGGTAGAGAATTAGAGTGTCATTGTACAAGATATTATAGATATATCAGCTCGAGTACCATTACCTACAGATGAGTTGATGACAGTTGTACATAGTATCAGGCATTTTTTAATTTTTCCATCCATACTTCTTTGACTCATTACCATAGAGGTATGTATGTTATATCTTCTATTTTATTTTTTTATTAAAGTTGTTTTATCATTTAAAAACTAAAATATTTTTCTATTTATTTTTACAGGAATACTTAAAAGGTAAAGAAATATTGTATATTCAACAACAAATACAAATCGATATGACATCAGATACAGATTCAAGTAGTTTTGACAGACTGTCAAGATATTAAAATTTGTTGGAAAATCGTTATGAGTTTCCAATAGAAGATTCTGTCTGTGGACGTGCAATAACTGTGTTGATTGTGAAAACATATATCATGGATCTTGTTACTGGATATAAGTTGGGCATCAATGTGGTGAATTTTTTTCAATGTAAGCCTTAACACCTTTTCCCTAAGTTATATTTATTAAAAATTTATACTTATGTCTTTTTTGTATTAGGTATCTTTATAAAATTTGTGAGAAAATGAGAGGACAGATGTATATGGGTTCATGGACCCACATTTCATTTCCCATGAAGCATGTGTATTGGATGAGGAACAAAGAGTGATTTATATTGCTAAAAGACTTCAACAGAATATAGTCACACAATGTTGGATGATGCCATTTAGGTGAGAGGTATGAAACATATATCTCTCAATGAGTTCATTATCATTGAACATAAAAACCCACTAACCTTAAATTTTCTTTTATCAGTGCTCATTGGATGTTAGGGGTGTTTTCCTAAGGGAGAAGACACTTTATTGGATAAGCTCTATCCATGGTGATGTGTCAGATAGTTTTATAAAAATGTTGGAAAATTAAGTTTCAATTTCTCAATATTTTTATATATTATAATTAATTTTAAATTTATCCTATTCTATTATATTCGAATAGGGTATGGTTATACTTTTGAAAAAACACAAAGAAAATGAGTGTGAAGATCAAATATGTAAATGTAAAGGTAAATATCTAATTATAATTTTTGATTTTTGATTTATTACATAAAAATAATTTATTGAATTTACACTCATTCAAACCAAATTTTCATGAAATACAAGGCATCATCGAATGCGGATATTGTACGTTAAGATTTATGTATGAAATAATAACAACTGGGACAGTTGTGAACATTGACCTGGTAAGATTTCCTTTTAAACATTTCCATAATATTTCATTTGTTATATTCATCATACACGTTAACTACTATCCTTTTAATTTTGATCTATTTGATGACCCTCAACCCAATATTTCTCCAGATGTCAAACACTTACAAGTGGAATGGTCAAATTATTTTACAGGTGTAATTGAATTTTAGTTTTTTGTAGTGTAAAATGTAATTTCGAATATTGTCATTATAATTGTTTATTTTGTAGTCATTTAGGTTGGGTTTAGTTTTTTTTAAGATGAAATTGAAAGTTTTTAAGGTTATATATGTGAATGTTTAATTTTTCCCTACTACTTATTTTGGTCTACTTATGATTGTTTTTCTGCAATGGATTCTGGTCTGGGGGAGTGGTTTCAAAGGTGTGTGGGGGGGTGTTAAGTTGGGTGGGGTATCTAGGGGTGTGGGAGGATTGTCCGGTGGGGTGGGGGTATCCTGGGTTTCCATGAGATTGGGGGGAGTCCGGGGGGTGGGAGCGTTTTTAGGAGGGTGGAAGGGTTGTCCAGGGGAGTGGGGGTGTCTAGGGGGTTTCCAGGGGTGTGGGGGTGTCCTGTGGGGTGACAGGGGTTTCCAAGGGGGTGGGAGGGTTGTCCAGTGGGGTGAGGGTGGGGGTTGTCCAGTGAGGTGAGGGGGGGTTCCAGTGGGGTGGGGGGTCCAGGGTGTCCATGGGGATGGGGGGAGTCTAGGGGGTGGGAGAGGAGGCGCCTCCATCTCTCGTAGGTATAAATTCCACTGGAAGTTACTCATCACACCCACATGCGAAGCTTGAGCTCTCAAAATGTTTCACCAATGCTTTATTCCTCTGTAAACATCATTCATTCTATCAATTTGATGCCACTGTAACCAGTGGGATACACCATCTTGTGTGATGGTGTTTTACCCATGGTTATACTGGAATCAAAGTGATATAATGAATAATTTTTAGAGGGGAAGAAAGCATTGGTGAAACATTTTGAGTGGTCATGCTTCGCATGTGGGAGTGGTAAGTACCTTCCAGCGGCGTTCAGCCCCCCAAGGGATGGCGACGCCTCCTCTCCCAACACCATCTATCTAGGGGTTGTCCAGGGGGTGGGGGTAATCTAGGGGTGTGGGAGGGTGTCTAGGGGTGTGGTGGGGGCTGTCCAGTGGGGTGGGGGGTTTTGGTCGGGTTTTGGTCGGGTTTTGCTCTGTTTTTGGTCTGGGGTGTCCAGTGAGGTTGGGGGTGTCCAGGGGTGTAGTGGGGGCTGTCCAGTGAGGTGGGAGGGTGTCCAAGAGGGTGGGAGGGATGTGTAGGTGAGTGGGGGGGTGTTCAGGGGTGTCCAGGGGTGTGGGGGCAGTCCTGTGAGTGGGGGTAGTCTAGGGGTGTGGGGGGTGTCTATGAGGGTGGGGGGTTGTCTAGGGGTGGGGGTTGTCCTGGGGGTGGGGCATTCCAGGGGTGTGGGGGTGTCCAGGAGGGTGGGGTGCTGTACAAGGGTGTGAGGGGATGTCCAGGGGTGGGGAATTCTAGGGGTGTGGTGGTGTCTAGGAGGGTGGGGGCAGTCCTGGGGGTGGGGGGCAGTCCTGGGGTGTGCGTGTGTCCAGGAGGGTGGGTGTTTTCCAGGGGTGTTGGGGGATTTCCAGGGGTGGGGGCTAGTCCCGGGGTGTGTGGGTGTCCAGGGGTGTGGTGGGTGCTATCTAGTGGGGTGAGGGGGTTCTGGTTTGTTTTGGTAACTTTTTGGTCTGTTTCAGGGGTGTGGAAGGGCTGTTCAGGGGTGTGGGAGTGATTTCCAGGGGGTGGCGGTATACAAGAGGGTGGGAGGGTTGTCCAGTGATGTGGGGGGTTGTCCAGGGGGTGGGGGCCGTCCAGGGGTGTGGGGGTGTCTAGGAGGGTGGGGGTTGTCCGGGGGTGGGGGCTGTCCAGGGGTGTGGAAGTGCTGTCCAGGGGGTGGGGGTATACAGGAGGCTGGTGGGTTGTTCAGGGGTGTGAGGGATGTCCATGGGGTAGTGGGGTAGTCCAGGGGTGTGGGGGTTTCCAGGATGGTGGGCGTTGTCTAGGGGTCACTACTGGAAAAATGGCATATACCCACGGTTCAAAACCGCGGGTATAGCCCCCAAAACCGTGGGTATAGCCTATACCCACGGTTTTGGGAACCGTGGGCTGGAAAGGCGTCGGTATTGGGGTCTCAGCCTATACCCACGGTTCTCCAAAACCGTGGGTATAGGGGGTGTCAAATGTGGCACACTGCGGTGCCACCGTGGCACATAACAGACCCCACGGTTTGAAAACCGTGGGGTATTTAATTCAAAAAATTGGCGCCCAAGTGGTTTTGAAACCGCGACTCCCGCAGTTCCTCGCTGACGTGCTACACCATCAAACCAACCGGGCTACGCATTTTAACTGTTATGTATATATCTATCTGGTAATATATATTAATATTATCCTCTTCAGGTTTTTAAATTCGAAAAAAGCCGATACGGGGTTTCGAACCCGCACCTCCGGCTACGCAGCGCGCCGGGTACCGAAAACAAGACCAACCAAGCTGTTAACGTATTCGGTAATAAGTACATATATCGGCGTATATATATTAATATATCGGGGTATTTAAGTAAAAAAAGGCGCCCATGGGAAATTGAACTCGCGTCTGACAGTAAACATAAGAGCCGCTTCTAAGGTACCAACCGAGCTGGAATTTTTACTTGCTGTACATATATTCATCTGCCTATATATATTAAAACAGTCCGTGAAAAAATTTCTTCCCGCCAAATATTTTTTCGTGTACCGCCTAATGTTTTTCCCCGCCATAACGCGGGAAAGCTATACCCACGGTTCTGGAAAACCGTGGGTATAGGTATTCCAAAAAAAATGCAATACCTACAGTTTTGAAGAACCGTCGGTATAGGTCTTCGGAAAATACCCTATACCCACGGTTTTCTCCAAAACCGTGGGTATAGGTCTTATTAGAAAACAATACCCACGGTTTCTGGCAAAACCGTGGGTATAGGTTCCTATACTAAACCTATACCCACGGTTTGTTGGAAAACAGTGGGTATAGACCTATTTTCCAGTAGTGGGTGTTGGGGGGTGTCCATGGGGTGGGGGCAGTCCAAGGGTGTGTGGGGTGTCCAGGGGTGTGGTGGGGGTTGTCCAGTTGGGTGAGAGGTTTCTGGTCTATTTTTGGTAACTTTTTGGTGTGTTTTAGGGGTGTGGGATGGTTTTCTAGGGGTGTGGGAGTGTTGTCCAATGGGTTAGGGGGTATACAGCGGGTGGGGGTTGTCCAAGGGTGTTGGGGATATCCAAGGGGTGGGGGTAGTCCAAGGGTGTGGGGGTGTCTAGGAGGGTGGAGGTTTTCCAAGGCTGGGGTTTTTCCAGGGGTGTGGGAGTGTTGTCCATGGGGTGGGGGTTATACAGGAGGGTGGGAGTTGTCCAGGGGTGTGGGGAGGGCTTTCCTAGGGTTGGTGGGGTAGTCCAGGGGTGTGGGGATGTCCAAGAGGGTGGGGGGTTGTCCAGGGGTGTTGGGGGCTGTCCAGGGGTTGGGGGCAGTCCTAGGGTGTGGGGGGTGTCCAGGGTGTGGTGGGGGCTGTCCAGGGGGGTGAGGGGGTTCTGATCTATTTTTGGTAACTTTTTGGTCTATTTCAGGGGTGTGGGAAGGATGTCTAGGGGTGTGGCAATGTTGTCCAGGGGTGGGGGTATACTATAGGGTGGGGGTTTTCCAGGGGTGTGGGGTATTTCCAGGGGTGTTGGGGATGTCCAGGGGTGTGGGGGCTGTCCAGGGGGTGGGGAGATGTCTAGGGGTTTGGGGGTGTCCAGGGGTGTGGGGGGGGGGGGTGTGGTCTATTCTAGTCTGTTTTTGGTAACCTTTTGCTCTATTTTTTGTGATTTGGATGGGCATAGAAGTGGTTTGGTTTTATTAAATAATTGGGTTTTACGTCTGATATTTCATAAATGACATAATAAATGCATTGGTATTTTTTTTAATGTTGGTTATTTGGAAACCGACATAATAACTTCATGGGAAATGGTTTTTATTTTGGTTATTTTCTAACTGATGTAATAAATTGAAATGGATGGTTTTTTACATCGGTTATAAATGAACTGATGTCATAGATATGTTTTTACATCGGTTATTACATAATTGACATTGAAAACCACTTGGTAGACAGTTTTATCACATCGGTTATAAAAATAACCAACGTGATTAATGCTTCGGAATAGTGCATTATGACGTCGATTATTATATAACCGACATGAAAGGGTATATACGACGTTAGTTATTAAATAACCGACATAATAAAGAACTCCTCTGAAGTGTTTTCCACATCGGGGTTTTTATAAAATGACGTGAAAAATGCATTGGATTTGTGTTTTTTCGTCGATTGTAAAATAACCGATGTAAAAAACTATGTTTATAACACCTCTTGTAAAAACACCGTCCAAAAGCCGATGTTAAAATTAAAAAAATAGCCATAAATTTTTTTTTCTACACTAGAGATATCAGCATGTTGATATTAAGTACCAATGAATTCCAAAGTGATATCACCTCTTTTATAATGATCTCTCAAAAAGTGATGTCTTACACAAATGTGCTTTGTCCTAGAATGTGAAATAAGATTTTTTGAGATGTTAATAGCACTTGTGTTGTCTCAATTTATAGGTACATGTCTGAATTGATATCCATAATCTAGTAATGTGTGTTTCATCCAAAAAATTTGTAAACAAAAACATCCAGCAGCTATGTCTTCATCTTCTGCAGTAGATAATGAAACAGAATTTTGTTTCTTACTACACCATGATACTAGTAACTTGAATAAAAGGTGACATGTTCCATAGGTTATTTTTATATCTAACTTATAGCCACTGAAGTCAGCATCAGAATAACTTACTAATTCAAATGATTATTCTTTAGGATAAAATAGTCCTAGATTGGGTGTATGCTTGAGGTTTTTGAAAATTCTCTATATATAATTTAAATGAGATTCCTTAGGTTTTGCTTGAAAACGATCACACATACACACACTAAGAATAATTTCAATATGACAAGACATTGTGTAAATTAAACTTCCAATCATTCCTCTATAAGTGGTTTGATCAACAGATTATCCATCTTCATCAAGATCCAACTTACATGTGGTACTCGGGGGAGTGTCAATAATTTTAGTTCTATCCAATACAAAATGCTTTAGAAGATCTATAGTATATTTACTTTGGGTTAAAACAATTCCATCATTATTTTGAAA
Organism: Viscum album; assembly: GCA_963277665.1. Lineage (NCBI taxonomy): Eukaryota > Viridiplantae > Streptophyta > Magnoliopsida > Santalales > Viscaceae > Viscum > Viscum album. The sequence continues at coordinate 2,098,348,906 of OY728140.1, read as the reverse complement.
GATTTTAAATCAAAGAAATAATTTTAGTTCATCTATCGAACTCATTTCAAATTTGTTTTCATCACTTTATAAAAATAAACACATAAAAAATTCTTCCAAGATCCAAAAATAATGTCATCTACATAGATTTAAAAAACTAAAATGTCATTAGAAATTCATTTTATAAAAAGGGTAGGATCAGCTATTCCCTTTGTAAAACCTTTGGAAATAAGAAAAGTACTCAATCTGTCATACCAATCTCTTAGATCTTGCTTCAAACCATATAAGGCATTTGATAGTTTAAAAATATGATTTTGGAAAATGAGGGTATGAGAATCCATGGGGTTGTTCAACAAAAACATCCTCAACTCTATACCCATTTAAGAATGTACTCTTAACATCCAGTTGATATAGTTTGGATTCAAATGTGCGGCATAGGAAAGCAAGATTTTGGTGGCTTCAAGTCTGGCTACTGGTGCAAAGGTATCCTCATAGTCAATTCCTTCTTCTTGACTATTGCCTTGTGCAGCTAATATAGCCTTGTTTCTAACTATGTTACCAGACTCATATACCTTATTTATAAACACCCATTTAGTGCCTATGGTGAATATCTCCTTGGGTCTTTCAAAAAGTTTCCAAACATTGTTTCTTTCAAACTGATTATGTTCTTCTTGCATAGCCATCACCCAAAATTCATCATTAATAGCATCATTAATGTTTTTAGGTTCATGTTGTGACAAGAATATGTGATGTTCAAACTGATTTCTAAGAGAATCTCTAGTTTGAGTTCCTTTGTCTAGGTCTCCAACAACAGCATCTATGGGATGTTTTTTAAGGGTTCTAACAGTTTTAGAAAAAGAGGGACTAGTGATTTTAGGTTCATCAATAGATCCAGGTTCATTGTGACTTGATTCTAGGAAATATTTAGAGTTGGAATTATTCATATATTCTTTCATATAAGAATTTTATGGTTTTGAATTGGTGTTGAGATTTGATACATCGTCCTCCAGATTCTCTAAGATGGTTTTAATCTCATTTGGATCTGTTTCATCAAATTTGACATGAACAGATTCTTCCACACATTTAGTTCTATTATTGAACACTATATAGGCTTCACTAGACATGGAATATCCTAAAAATATACCTTCATCACTTTTGGATGCAAATTTTTCAGGATTGTCTTTTGTATTAAGAATATAGACTTTGCAACCCAAAAAATTGAAGTATCTAAGCTTTGGTTTTATATTGTTCCATAATTCGTAAGGATTCCACTTAAGAATAGGTTTAATCAATACTCAATTGATTATGTTTCATGTTGTATTGACAGCTTCAGCCCAAAAATAGATAGGTAATTCATATTCACTAAGCATTGTTCTAGCAATCTCTTATCGGGTTCTATTTCTTCCCTATACAACTCCATTCTACTGAGGTGTTCTAGGGGCAGAGAAATTGTTACTATAACCATTTTGTGAGAAAAAGGATTCAAACTCTTGATTTTCAAACTCACTTACATGATCACTTCTTAAGTATTTAATTCTAAGTCCACTAAAATTTTCTACAGACATGGCACACTTAGTAAAATAAGAGCAGGATTCACTTTTGTGAGCCATAAAGAAGGTCCAAGTATATCAAGAAAAGTCATCTACGAGAAAATAAACATAGTTCATCCCATTTAAAATAGAAACTCTAGATGGTCAAAACAAATCCATGTGAACCATTTCGAGAGGTTGAGAAGTTGACACTTCTTTCTTTGGTTTGAAATAAACATTGTGTTGTTTTCCCTTTTGACCGGGATTAAACACTTCGTCATTTGGAGACTCAAGTTTGGGTATGTCTTTAACTAGCCTTTTTCTAGATAGATTTCTATGGGAGTGAATATTACAATGTCCTGGTCTCTTATTCCGAAGCCAATATTCTTTACGAAATACACTTAAGCATGAAGAATTTTGAGAAGCTAAATAATCTAAATTAATAGGACAAACATTTTCATTTCATAATGAAAAAATACTAATTCTTCTTTAGAATTGAAGACATTAAAAGCATTCTTTTCAAATCTAACATGAAATCCATCATCACATAATTGTGATATACTAAGATTAAACAATCAACAAACAGTACTTTAGAAATTAAAATTGAGTTAGAGTTACCGATTTTTCCTAGGACAATAATCGTTCCCTTGGCATTGTCACCAAATGTGACATGTCCGCCACATACTTTTACCAGGTTCTTGAAGCATGATTAGTCTCCTATCTTGTGCCTTGAACATCCACTATCCAAGTACCATTGACTTTTGTAGGATCTCTTTAAAAATCATTCCTTAAAAAAGATTTTTCAAAAATAGATTTTGGTAGCCATACTTGTTTGGGTCCAGTAATATTAGTAATAAATTCTTTAGGAACCCATATTTTCCTCATAGGTTTCTTATAAGCATTGTGTAAGGTATTTGAAAAATAAACTGTATCTGGTCAAGAAAATCTTAAAATAGTAGAACATGTATCTTGAATTGAATTAGTTGATTTAAGTCTAGAGTTGGGAGTAAAACTATATCTCCTTGATCTTGAAACAAATTTTTTTCTACCAATATTTCTTTTACCATTTTGATAACCAATGCAACTAGTTTATTTAGAAGAAATCTTTTTTCCTGGCATTTGGGTAAGGGTATTTTTCCAATTAGTAAAATTTTCTAGGTCACTCTTTAATTGCTCATTAGACGTTTTTAACTCATTTTTTTCTTTGAGCATTTGAGCATTTTTCTCTTTTTCAGTATTAAGTTCATATTTAACATTCACATTGAGAGAATGTTGTCTATTAAATGATTTATATTTGTCTTTTAGTTCATTTCATGTCTCATCAAGCATGTTACATAATTCAAACATTTCATCATTAGTTATTTTTTCACAGTCACTTTAATCTTCAGAATAATTGAGTTATGTACAGAATAGTCCAATGTCACCTAAGATGTGTTTGTCATAAAACACATATTATATTTGTTAGTTTTTTCATCATGTGATGTCTCTAAGTCTCTTGAACTATCCTCAGAATCACCCTAGGTTTCTTTCATTGCCTTTTGTACTGCCTTTCCTTGTCCTGATATATCTTTTTGTACTTGGTCTTTGGACAGTTAGCCTTTAGATATCATTTGCGCTTACATTAAAAGCAGACAATTTAATCAGTCTTGTCACTTATTTTCTAGTCCCTCTTCCAGTTTCCTTTTTGGTCATATTTTCCCTTGAAGTTAGGATTTCTGAAAAAGTACTTCATTTTGAAAAATTGTTTGAATCTTCTCGCTAGTTGAGCCATCTCATTATCCCTGTCAGATGATGATTGTTCATTGGCGGATATTTCTATAGAAGCTTTTAGTTTCCCTTTTTCTTTGTGCTTAGAGGTTGTGGTCTTGAATGCCACAGATTTCCACTTTGGTTCATCCACCTCATTATTGAAATTCATCTCTTCCTCATACATCATCAGTTTCCCAATGAGTTCTTTTTCAGGTAATTTGCTGATGTCACATGATTCATTAATAGAGACAGAGGTTTCCCTCCATCTATCAGGTAGAAATATAAAGATTCTCATTAACTGTTCCTTGGCAGTGACTTCTTTTCCAAGAGAAATCATTATGTTGACGATCTCGTTGAACCTAAGATACATGATAGAAATATTCTCATCAGGATTCATTTTAAAATTATCATATTTGAGGTATAAATATTAAGTCACATTTCTTTAACACTAGATTTTTCTTTCATGTGAGATAGATAGGGTATCCCAAATTTCATTGTCCGTCTTACAAGCAGAAATTCTATTAAACTCTTCATCTCCTAAGGAACAGTATAAATCATTCATATATTTGTAGTTATTATAAGCAATTCTGTTAGGCTCGTCCCATGTGATTCTATCAGTAGTATAATCTTTTTATTCATCTATAATGGATGAATAAATTTCAAAAATAATACTCTCTATATGAATTTTCATTTTAATTTTTCATTGAGCATAATTGGTTTCATTAAAGAATGGTGGTCAGTTGGTTTCAACACCTTCCAATCTATTATCCATAATAATGTTTTATTTTAAAAGAGCTATAAATTTAGAATTAATAGAAATTTACATATCTTTAATGTACAACTACAATCAAAGTTGAATAATACTACACAGAGTCCTAATAAACAACCTCTGATACCAAATGTTGGTCGGAGTAGATTACTCAAGAGGGGAGGGTCAATTGAGTAACTAAAAAATTTCTCTAAAAAGTATTTCTAAAAAAGGTTTCCCCAAAGATTAAAGATAGCCTAGTTAATCAATGTTATAATGTTATAAGAGTTTGACTATTTAAATAACTTCTTATAAGATTCATTAATTCTCAGTAATCTTAATTTCTGTTATTAATATTAATTTTGAAGTTATTATACTAAGACAAGACAGTTATAAAGTCTTTCCAAGACTAACTATCAAAGTGAAACTAGAGATTTCTGAATTATATAGTAAATCAATAAAACAAAAAATACTAATTTAAGAAGCACAGCAGATATGAAACAAGTGGTTCAGTATCAAGCTGAGACCTAATCCACTCCAATTGGTGATCACCTGCCACCAAGCAGTTTATATAAATAAACTTTGATCCACACCCTGGATTGCGGTTAAAAACAGTACTCAAACTGTCCAGATCACATAGGGACCTCTTCCACAGTTTTTGTGGGGAAACAATACCAAGCCACATAGAGACCTCTTCCATATTTTTCATGGGGAAAAATACCAGGCTACAAAGGGACCTCTTCCACACTTTTTAGTGGGTATACACAAGAGCAAGAGAATGGTTGGGTAAGGATATATTGTATCATTCAATTTAATGTAGGAGACATAGTGTGTTGTTCTACTGGTACATACTCAGCTCGAATGGTAATAAACAAATACACAACAAAGCAGAAATGTGGAGATGGGTTTAGAGATGCTCTGAGTGTTTATCTTTGCAGATTTGGACTTCTAAGATTAAAAAGATGCAGAGTTCGAGTCCATGTCTATAAAACAAAGTGTCTCGATTCAACTTGTGTTCTTCATAAGGTTCAATGGAGTGAAAATGTTCTCTTAGCTTCCAATATGCTTCGTGTGTTCTTCAGTCGTGTCTTGTTTTATGCAGTGGGCGTCTATTTTGAAACTTTCTCTAAGTATGTTCTTTATTATCATCCTCACGACCATGATTTTTGTTTTTTGTATCGTGCTCAATGATTCTTGGTCAAAATTTTCTTTTATCTTGAAATTCATGTGTTGTAGCCGATAGGTTTCATGTACTCTGCACCTCATACCTCATACTGTTTGATGAAATGTCTACAAAGAAACATTATTTATGTTAGTTCATTAAAATTATTAAATTTGATCGTTATAAATTAAATGGAAAGATGAAAAAATAGTTTAAGAAACGACATCACAGTAAGTCATGTAAATGGTGTCTCCTTCACACAATGTATATATTGATCACGGTGTCTGAGTATCACGAGGTATTGCTTAACGGTGTCTTGTTCAGGGTGTCTGTTTCACGGTGTCTTGCTCACGGTGTCTACTTCACGGTGTCTTGTTCATGGTGTCGACATCACGTTGTCTTGATCATCGTGTCTGCTTCACGGTGTCTTGTTCATGGTGTCTTCTTCAGGGGGCTTGCTTCGCAGTGTCTACCTCACAGTGCGAGAAAGACATAGCCAGTGGCAGACTTATGGTGTCTCAACCTTTTCAAAGTAATTATGTTCAGACTTAAGTAATGATGATAATAGATTGGATTAGACTTATGAATTTTTAAAAGAAGGTATTATGAGAGTAGATCAAAGATAGTATAAAGTAAGTAAACTGAATATAGAGAAATTATGATCTTTCATGGCTCTTCATAAAACAAGAGAAAACTTTATACATAAATACACATGATTGGGTATAATTTATAGGAGTTAACTAGGTTGAATAAGATTTGTGATCATTAAAACATTTTTAATACATGAAGAGTCCAACAATCATTTATAAATTCATCTATTTATTTTTTTCACCTATGGAAACCAATATTATTCAAAAAAATCATTTTCCTTGCATAGAGTGAACATGAACTTTTCCCCATTAATAAGGTAAAAATTCTCCTTTATGCACACCCATTAAATTATATTTTCACTATAATTTCCTTTTTTTAGTAAAATTATTTTAATAAGTCTTGTATAATATCTCTAGTTAAAAAAAATTTCTTACACTTAATAAATTGTTACTAATACCATCAACCACCAAGGCATCCATCTTTCATATGTTATTACCTATAATTATAGATTTCTTGAAGCCTAAAATCTTCAAATGTTTGATTTTTAAAAAAAATTGAAGCTCCTTCCTTTCCATATTTTATTATCAGTATAATTCTCTTGTTTCCTGTCATCTCGGAAGTGCATCTACTATCAAAAATCCACATTCCAATTAAGTATTCTATTTTTAATGAAATTCCAAATACTCTAGTTTTCTCAACCCTTTTATTTTGGTCCATGATTATTTTATTAGACTTCTTCGTGTTCAGTATTCATGTTCTTTCACCAGATATGATATATCTTCTTTAACTTTCAAATAATAAACCTATATTATGTTTTCATCGTGCTCGATAAATCTGTGAGATACAGTTTCACAGTGCTTTGAGACATCCTTATCACATTTCTTTGTATCCTTAATGACAAATTAATGCCTTTATTTCCATAACCATTACACAAATATTATTATTCATAAAATGCATAATGATCATTCTTAATTATACAAGATTTTCTTAATTTTTATTATTTCGTTAAGTACCTATTTTCTTTAAAATTCATGTTTTTTATATTCCCTATATTTCTATAATAATAAAACCTAAATTAAGGTTCATTCTAATTTTATTTCATTAGTACTCCAATATTCTTTTTGGTCTCACATAAATAATTCTTCATATTAAGTGTGAGAGGTAGCTTTGGTGCATTAACCCTAATAGACATTTATTTTAAATCAGACTATATTATAATATTTTAATTAATGATTAAAATTTTATTTTTACTGGAAATACTCAAACTATTATAAAATATCTCAATACATATTCTATTCCTTTTAAATAAACTATGTGAAATATTTTTTCATGTCCATTCCATGAGTCAGATATTTTATGATCTTATAAATTTAATCTCATTTCAATGACTTCTATATCAAAATAATTGGTCTATTATTCCTTTTTCACTTGTTTAGTCAATATATTTATTATTTCGGACCACTCGTAGACATTAAACATGATTTTATTAACATTTGATGGGTTTTATAATTATTTAGTTTTAATATATTCAATACTATCAACAGTCTAAATGTTATCCTTGTGTTTTGGTATCAAATAAAACTTCTATTCTCATATAATAGTATAAGACTTCTTTTTTACACCCCCCAAAAATTAATATCTTCATGTGTATCCCTCCACACAACTTTGATTTTAATAAATCCAAAAAATAAAACATTTTTAACTTGTCAATTTTTACCACTTTATAGTTTTCTAATTACTACCACATGAACATCCATAATTATGTTTTTTCAATCCTTAATTTCCCCCATATCCAATTCCTCTAAGTTATCACTTACTTATGAATGAAAAATATTATTTTTGGAAAAATTATTCTTGGTGAGTTTCATGCCTTTCATATCTCTAAAATATTTCTTCAAAGATACAACATCATCCTAATTATCATAGAAATTCATGGGGAACATAGATAAAAGGTTCCCAACCATTCTTTATAGAAAATGAAGGAATGAAAGATTCCCCTTAAATATTACTTCCCTGATTTTTTAATTATAGGATAAGAAATATATCACCTCATATTTTTCTTTATCCTCCAAGATATATTCAATATCGATCTTGTTCATCTCCTTCAATTAAATTTCAATTGATATCACTACCTTCATAATATAATACTTATTATTTATTATCTCATAGAAAATTTGTATACAATAAAATTTATTGAACAAGATTTACTTGGGATAATTTTATATAATCACCAAATCCCTTTATATTGATTTATGGGGCTATAATTAAAAAAATATGCTTCAAAATATTTACATCTTCAAGATTTCATCCAAGTCCACACATAAACATCCTATTATTGTTAACCCAATTAAAGAATGCGTAAATGGATTTGGTGGGGTGATTTTTAAAGTCCTCATTATTACTATAAATAACATTCAATTTTGTTTCAATAAAATTTGATCCAACATAAAAATTATTGGAAAAGTTGTCCCATATATAGTTTTAGCATTTAAATGGAATCACATTTGTATAAATTAATTTGGATAATGCTCCCCCAATATAATTAATTTCTTTAGAACCAACATTAAATTCGTTTTGATCAGATTTTATTTTAGTTTCACAATCCATGTTTTTTATAATTACATGCAAGAAAATCATATACACATTTATATCAATTTATTACATAAATTAATTTATCTAACTATTCTTTAGATAGATGTTGAAACCCTTGAATATTGGAATTCTCCTTTTTTTAAAATCACTGTTATAAATCATGAAGAGATAAATCACTTTGGAAAAATAATCTTTTAATTGAGATAAATTTTAGTTTATAACTTTTCTCTTTGATACTACTTATTATTCTCACAATGGGATGATACCCTCAGAGGGAGGATAATTATTATATCTTAAACATAAAATTATTCCCCTTAAGTATATTTTTATATTATTAATTATAAAACTTCTTTATTTCTTACTTGATAGAAAATTAACAAATCATAAGAAACAAGTGACTTTGCATGGTTTACTCGCACTGGTGTTTTTATAATAAGCATAGAAAAATTATTTTTTGATATAATAAAATACACTAATAACACTTCTTTTTCAAGGTTTATAGTAAACTCATTGGTCCCCTTTATTTAAAACCACTCACAATGTAGAAATTCCATCACTCTTTCACTCAAGAATCACTATACCCCAAGAACATAAATTTATTATTACAAATCAGAAACAAAAATGGTTTTATATCCATTAGTATAGAAATATGATCTATATTGATCGTGTCAATGAACTCATTTTTCTTATATTTTACAAGATATATTAATGGCATCCAAATTTAATTTCATTATACTAGAATGAAATCATTGTAATTCACCTAAATTCCCCTCTTATAGTTCCCTTGTTAGCTTTTTATTACATCATAAGACATTATCTATGAATATGATATCTCTTTTCCATTCAAATCCTCAATATACAAGAAACATGTCCATTACCCTTATTATATAGTCTAATAAATCAAAAAGGATAATGTTGTATCATTATATGTCATCTTAAACCATATAACTAAGATGTATTTTTAACTCATTAAAATTACATGACTCAGACACAGTTATGGTACAGTAAACACCATTATATTATAATGCCTTCAAAACCCATATATCTTTAAAAATCAAAGCCTAATCCATATTTTTACTCAGATAATTGTGGTGTGACCATTTAAAAAAATATGGTAAACACATTACCATTTATCCATAATTGTAACAACATAATATTCATGAAAAATATTTCATTTGTAGAATGATCCATAAGTCACAGTTATTAGGCATTCCAACACCATTTAAACAGAAAAATCCATTAAAAACCATAGTGTTTCAATGAAACATAATATTAAGCCTGTAATACATTGGGTTTTATACATTTTTTGGGACATCCACTTATCACAACATAATATTCACTAATTATGGTGAGAAGTGAAAAATATATGGTAAGAATAATATTGTATGACCAATTCTCAAGAATATATATAGTAGACACATTACAGTGTGTCCATAATTTTCACATAACAATATTCACTTCACATCCATAGTTTATATAATGAACCATTAGTTATAGCGGTTCAATTTTATGAGTCATTATAATTAAAAACACCATCATAAACCAAGGTTTTTCATTGTAACATGTTTCTTGGAACATAATATGTAGTATTCTATCAATTATTTAGGCCCTCCAATTTTTATAGAATAATATTTTCAATTAAGGAAAAATATTTCATTCCATTTTTACTAAAATTTATCAATAAACGGATCATGGAAAACTGTTAATAACCATGGAACAATCACAAATATACTACATTTTAACCTACATAAAATATAATATTTGATAACAAATAGGTAATTTTGTTGTGACTTTTGATACTATTATGACAACATCACTAACTTTTTATAAACTCCTTGAAAAATAATCCATGAATTTATAATGATTTTTTTTGTCTATTAAAGTGATCTCCATCAGTCATTAACAAAAATGACCAACTAAGAATTCTCAAATAGATTTTATCTAAACATTTATAGCATGAGAAACATTATACACTGATTATTTTCACATTCCACTCTTCAAGTTGAGCTCCTTGTGGAGGTGTTTGAGTACATTGCTAATCATTTCATTGTTTGAGGTTTAACCAAAATTGTTTTTTCAAATCATTTTATGATAATGAAATTTGGGTCCTTGATTGATATAGAATAACGGAGTGTATTTTCATACAAATGTAAGTTACATGTGATGTTATAATCAATATGGTTTAAGGGAATGTGATTTTCTCATTGGTCTAGGTGAGTGGAATGAGGTGTAATCATAACATTGTTCAGTTTATACTCAAATAATCATGAATGTTTAGTATACTATACATGATTGACAAACATTTTGGATTATGGAAACTCTATGTGTTTGAAAAATAATGTGTATGATTATGTATATTAGATACGATATAGATTTTGGATATAAGTATGGAGATAAATATATTTTATGTACATCATGTTCAAACCCTTAGTATGTTGAGTTACATTTATGTTTTTCTAGTGGTATTTATTTTACTAAAAATTTGAATTAGAGAATTCAAGATTCTTATTAATGTTACAATGGTATATGGGGTCAGCTTTGTGGTTGTGTGAAATTGGATTATGTTTTGTTACAAAGTTGTTTTATGATATTTTTGTAGATACTTCAAAAATGTTTTATAGGATATCCAAAAGAATATTTGGATTGATTATAACATGTTAATGTATATAATGTAATATATAGTGAAAATCAATAACATATTTTGAAAAAATATTTTTAGGGGATATCCAAAAAAATATTTTTGGATATGATTTTAATGTTTTTTACTTATTATGTGACATGATATAAAATCACACTATGTTTATTAGGATTTATTTAAAGTGTTGTATTTCTAGAAAAAATCACTAAATCTAAATTTTTAATGTGTTGGTATTAATTGCATCATTGTTTCTACTAATTTATACCACATTTAGTTAATGGTACTATATTGGGATTTTTTGGATGACAATGCATTTGTAGTATGATAGTTCACAACTTAACTTATATCATCAATTATAGCTATCATATATTTATTGAAACTTCATAAGATGATATAAAAGTTTTTTTCAAAAATTAATTTTTATTATTTAAACAAAACATTTATAAAACATTTGTATGTTTAAGAAACAAAATTGGGGACTATATAAAGTGGTTAAGGTATATTGTAATTTATACCATGAAAGATTTAGTTGATAGTATATGAAATATCCAAAGTTAAATCATCCTTCATCTAATAACTCATAACAATGGTTTTTGAAGGCCTTGAAGAGGAAGAAATCATTCCCACGAATTAGTAGATTCACCATATCCTATGAATTATCCATAGTGGAAGGATAAATTTTTGTTAAAGGTATCATCGTAAATGTCTTGTACACACAAGTAGAAAGAGAAGTATTAACTTGGGGATGGACCTAGAAACCACCAATGGTTATCACGGATAGTGTTTTTCCCACCTTCCATCACACTACCATATCATTTCGAATTTTTCTCCCTCTGTCATCACACACAGGTCACCATCGCATCAATCATCACATGTTTGATTCCATCACACTACCCATAATTTGATAATCATCCCCACCCTAGTTTCTTGATCCCTGTAACCCATCCCCAGATGTCAAATCACTATGTCTCTGACATTGGCCACCATGAGGAAGTTATTTTTAATATATATATATAGGATGTCTTTTTATATTAGTAATAAAATGAGTATTTGTGTCCATATCAAAAAAAAAGACATAAAAATAGCCATGAAATAGCCATCTGTGTCATGGAAGCCCCTCCAGTGACCCCACTTTGTTCTCATAAATTCTTATTTCTCTACTCGTGAACATAAATTGGAAATCTTATCTTTATATAAAAAAAAAAGATAACATATTCATTTTTTTAAAATTCATTTCAAATGAATGAACTACCATAGATCGGGACAAATACAACTCTTTCTTTTATCAATGCTAATGACAAAGCACTGAAAAAAAGGGGGCCTTTATCAGTACTAACAAAAAACAATGATAAAGGCTGATCATGATCAATGATTTTTTTAGCACTGATAAAACCTTTTAATTAAACTATTATTAATATATATATAATTTCTTATTAATATTAAAAAATTATTGTTTATTTATATAAATTAATTAAAAAACACATGTTTATAATTAATATAAAAATGATATATTAATATATATATATATATAATTCAAATAAATATATATGTATATATATATTAAGAAGACAATAGAAGACAGAAACACTCAAGAGATTCTCTCTCTTTGTCAAGGGGGGTTATGGTGATTTCTATGAAAGATGTCAACCATAAATCTTTAATTCATCCTATTGGAGGTCTTAATTAGAAATTGTAATAAGATATAAGATGCATATGGCTTAGATAAAGTGAATCTAGTCTCTTATGATGCAGTTTTGGATATGATGAATACCCTTTATTGATCAACAGAACCTATGAATTCGACCATGATTTATGCTTCGAAGGACGTAATAGAAGCTTGGGATGGAATTCCTTCTATAAATATATTCATCCATAGTATTCAGAGTGACTCTATAGTGGATAGAAATTAGATCTATATGAACAACTTTCCCACGTTTGTTTAAATTAATCCTATATTGTTTCAGGAATGGATTGCATCTTATAATCATTATACCATTGTGTGGATACCCTCTTAACCTATAAATGATGGATAGAAGCTCTAAGATCTGAGGAAACATTTGATTTAGGTATGGGGTTTTGAGAGCTGACATATATTCCTGATTAGTCTAAGGAATTTCCATATAATTTACTTTATCATGAGATGAAACTGAAGGCATGGAGTAGTGTCTTTGTCAACTTGATGCCAAGGGTCCCTATATTTCATGATTAGGACCCCTGGTTTGACCCATTTTAGGCCAAGAACATGATTTCTCAATCGTGGATTCATTTTAATAGACCAAATTGGTTTATTTTTTAAACAATCATATTTTGTGATATTAGTTTTTTTGTTGGTTCACTGATAAAATTTGACAATGAAACTAAAATTCATAAGTGTGGATATTATTCACATGTGTTTACTTGAATTTGATCTTAGTTTGGAAATTGTTGTGATGATGTATATAGTTTCATGTGACATAAAATTTGAACTTGTAATTGAGTATGATTTATCATTGATTTTTTATTTAAATTATTGTGCATTAGACATGTCAGAGATAACTGTCATAGGGGCATGAGATGCTTGAATTTTATGATATTTGGGCACTATATTGACAGCTTAAGTTTATTTTTCTCAATGATAATGAGACTAAATATAGAATTATTGATTCTTAGGATGAGAATCATGCCAGGGGGATGTTGCATCCTATGTGTATTCTGAAAAGGATACCATGTTTTATAGGACTTTGGGAGAAAGTGTAAATATTCAATTTCAAGCCACTATATCATTTTCTAATGTGGAGGATAGCCCCAAAGTTAGTACTAGTTCCATTTTGGACCCTACTAATGTTACTTACCCTAAATGTGTGAAACTTTTTTCCCATGGTAAGGATTCTCAATTACATGTGAGTGGTCATAACAATTGTTGGAGGGATGTTATTTTTTATGGAAATTTGGGTATACTATATCAGGACTCACATGAAGTTGTGTCTCCTGATTTTCAATATGGGAGGGATTAAGTTGATGTTATTGAATACGATTTTATGGATTTTGGTAATAGTGTGTGGAATAATACCTATCGATTTAAAAATGACAATGTGTATAAGAGTTTTCCTGATTCTATTTTTGGAAGTGGTTTGGAGATACGTTGTCTCCCTAGTTATTCTATTTCTCCTTAAATGAGAAAGACATTAGAATCTGATTTTTCTGGTACATTGGCTGGTGTATCTGAGAAAGTAGTCAGGTATAGAAGGAATGCTTATGCATCTAATTCTCGTTTACTAATGGAAAAAAGAATCCGAATGTTGGATTCCCCTAGTTTAGGGAAAATATTGGGAAAACATTCCACTTGTTGTGTCATGAAGGGAAAAGGTAACTTCTTTTCCATGCTTGACACCATTAATATTTTCAAATTTGATCATATTTGTTTTCGTGGCCATGAGAAATCTCGGATGTGAAATAAAAGTAACTCTTCGTGTTGTGAGTGTGTAGGCATAGTTCATGTTATGTAGGGAGAAGAGGGCATGTACACAATTAACATGGAGGTTTCAGTCAAAGGGGATATGCTTGAACGTGACTCTTGGTTGGAACATGATTATGTAGATGGATTTCTATCTATTCATGGAGGATCTAGAGTTGGAGTGATTTAGGATTCAAGGACATTTGTTTATCTTGGTGAAGTTGTAGAGGCTACCGAATCTATAGGTTCTAACCGTCAACTTTTTATGGATACAAGCTCCACTGGTGATGTTTACCTCATAGATGAGAGATGTGACCCTAATGGTGGGTAGCATGACTCACAGGATGTGGTGTCTACACCCCAATAGATATTTGTGACTGCTGGGCAAGTAGATAATATCGAGCCCTTTGAACTGGAGGAAAGCCCGGATCATGAGGTAAGAGGGTCTGGGGAATGATCCAACATGGATGATCAGGGAGGCCCTTTGGGTCATACCAAGTGGAAGATGGGACATCATCCTCAAAGATGTGGAAATGATCAGAATGTTGGTAATATTCCCTAAGTATTCTATAAACATTCTAGAAGACCTTTTTCTCTGTTTGTTCAGACGAGTGTTTCCGCCTCCTATATCACATTGTCATGTAATTTACTTTTTCTTCATTAATATTTCAAAATCATAGGTTTCTAACTGATGGTTCACATTGTCTGAGTATATATATTTATATATAGTTTTCTTTAAAATGTATTTTTAAAATTATAAACACATATATATATATAATTATAAAATTATAATAAATATATTTACAAAATAAATATATAAAAATAAATATATATGTTTATAAATAATTATAAATTTATAATAAATATTTTCATTATATTTATATTTATATATATTTATATATTAATATATATATATATATATGAATAATTAAATACATATATATTATTATATTATTATATATAATTGCTTATATTTATATAATTATATATAATTATTGAAATTTATATAATTATATTAATATATTTATATTTATATAAAAATATTTACAGAAATATTTACTAATAAATAAAATGATAATTAAATGTTTATATTTAACAATTTATAAAATTGTAAAAAATATATTTAAGTAAAATATATTTATTATCTTTTTAATTATATATACTTATTTATTAATAAATATATATAATTATATATGTATATATACTAGGTAGTTGGGGGTACTATTACTCTGAAACCAACACACACACCCACACCCACACCCACGTGGTCAGAAATGTAGGTCATTGCCCCTCCCTAGGGATAACCAACCTATAAAACCCTCAATAAATTAATATATATATTCTTGCAGTCCCCTGGATATTTCATGGCCCTCAATACCCATATTGATTTTTTTTAAGAACCGTTTTTTGGTTGTTGGCCTTTACGTAGCCCAACTCCTTGCACCCAGTATAGCACTTTCTCTGTCACCATCACATAAATTCCCATCACCATTTGTCACCACCAGAACAACCCCTGTATCTTAATGTTGTCAGAATTTGTCCCTCAATTTCAAACCACCATCATAACTAGCCTCCTACATCAAAATTTCAACCCCATAGCAGCACCAGAGGTGGCATTCCACTACTCAAACCCGCTTTCATGGCCCACATTGGGGTATAGAAGCTTCATCGTAGCCTCTCAAATATCAACGATGGAGAACTGCCTGTGGTATTGCATTGACCACCATAGTTATCACCACTGGATCACCCTCCCTCATTTTAGTTGTGAAATCCATTGTTTGCTTCACATAGAATCCAGAGAGCTATCCAAGCCGTTTGTGCAAGCAACCATCATCAACTTATCTCGTACACCACCACCACCCAACCCTTTAGAGTGCTAGTCACCACCACTTTACGATGTCATGACCATCCTATCTCCATGGATCACCAACACTGCCCTTCATCATGTCCATCTGCATTGGAGGTCTTCCTCTACCCCAATGGCATCGAAGACTACCATGCCTCCCTGGTCGTGCACACTAGCACTGGAAATCACATTCTTGCACCGCATATTTTTTATTCTCCCATTACACCTCCTAGAATCAGTGATTCTAGTCCGAAAGAACGCATCACATGCAAAGTAGGTCAAATAGGGTGGAGACTATAATTTGAAACTCATACCTTCCAGATGTGGTAGCGCATTTCAGTACCACTCAACTACGACTTTCGCCACAGTATATATATATATAATTATAAAAATATATATAATTATATTAATATATATAATTATATATATAATTATAATTATATACAAATATTAATAAATATTATAATTTATAATTTTATTTTTTAAAAAATATTTATATATTTATATATTTGTAAATTAGATTTATATTATAATATATAAATATAAGTAATATATAAATAAGAATTAGATAACTTTTCATAAAAAATATTTTCATAATTTTATATATAAATAATTATCAAATGTATATTATTCATAATGTCTAATAGTTTATTTATATACATTCATTACATAATATTTATATAAATATAATAAATATGAAATTAAACAATTATATAAAATATAAATGAATCTATTTATATTGATATTAAATCATTTAAAATATATGTGCATGTATAACTGTATATATGTATGTGTGTGTGTGTGTGCATACATATTCATATGTATATTTGGGTGTAGATGTGTATGTGTGCATATGTATGTTTGTAATTCATGAAAATGTTATGAATTCACTTTTTAATATTTTTTTAATTTATTTAAATTAATCTATCTATTAATTATTATGGTTTAGTTATAATGTTAAAAATATATTTAATCATTTTGTAATATTTATTTATACATATATTTAATATATATATATATATAATATTTTCAATATGTTTGTAATTTTATATGAATATTATTTATTCATTTTA
Organism: Viscum album; assembly: GCA_963277665.1. NCBI lineage: Eukaryota > Viridiplantae > Streptophyta > Magnoliopsida > Santalales > Viscaceae > Viscum > Viscum album. The sequence goes on along the minus strand of OY728140.1, from coordinate 2,098,331,566 downwards.
ATTTTTTATGTTTTTACATTTAAAGTATTTCAGATGTTTATATAATTAATCTATTTAAAATAATTTTTTAATAATTATTTAGTTTAAATATTTAATTATAAAATTAGAAATATATATGTGTTTTTTAAACAATATGTAACTATAAGTTAAAAATATATATTTAAATCCTTATAAAATTATATTAAATATATTTAAATAATCAATATATTTAGTATATTTATATTTATATATTAGTAAATATATATATTTATATAAAAATATTTATTATTATATACAAATAATTTTTCATGATATTTAAATATAATTATAATTATAAATTAATAAATAATTTTTTAAATAATTATAAAATTATATTAATTATATTAAAATAATAAATATATTTATTATCAATATAATTATGTTTTTATAATTATATATAAATGCTTTTTATATATATTTATTTATAATTATAAATGTAAATATATAAATAAACCTTTAAATGGTTATAAATTTATAGTATATATGGTTATTATACTTTTAATTAGATAAATTTATATACTGATTTAAATATATATAATCATATAAATATATCAAAGTGGTGTGGAGCATGAGATATAATTATATAAAAATTTTCTTATATAAATATATTTCTAATTATAAATATAAATAAACAAATATATTATTAAGATTTGATCATTAATAAAGTTTTTTCACTGATAAAGATACTCCTTTATCAGTGCTATAAAAGTCTTGATAAAGATGTGTTTTATCAGGGTATTTTATTTTGACACTAATAAAACTACTCTTTACTAACGCATTATTTTTTAAGCACTAATAAAGGTTTTTTTGATCTTGTAAAAATATCATAATCAGAGTCTCCTTCTCTCACACCTTCATGATTTTGTGGAAACTAATATTTTCCACTAATGTTGTAGAACCCTACCACTCCCACTACCACAAACTATCACTCCCACTATCACTAAATCTTATCACTACTCCCAAACCCTCTCCAAATCATAGGTATGTTGCTCGCCATCTTCACATCTTCTTCAATCTCAGAGTTTCAAGTGTTCCACAATATCATTTCTTCTTCCTCCTTCTCATTCTTCATTTTTTTGATTCTTGTGGTTTTTAAATATTATCCTATTGTTCTTCTTTACTATGAAAGAATATATGAGTGTTGAGGAAGGAGTAAGGAAAGTGTGAATTTTATGGGGAAATGACCATAATTCTCTAGCAGACATGGATGTGCCTTAGGTCTACCATCAATTTTTTATGAAACATCTAGAATATCCAAAGAATTATATTATTCTTGTTTGAGATGATTCGTATACATAGAATAGTTTTTTTAAACACTTTGAGGTTCATAGGTGATTCAAATAATACCCCTTGATTTTAGAATGTCTTTCCCTTTGAAATATATTCAGTATGTTTAATAGCTTCTAATGAATGAATAACCAAACTAAAAATAATAGTAACTTATATAATAGAAAATGAAACACATTAAAATCTATTTAAGAAAAAAATAATTATTATAATGAATGATTATGTTGGAATTAAAATATTATAATTTTCTTAGAAAATACAATTGATTTTAATGAAATTGTTTTGATAAATTCTGAATATTTGATACATTTTCTAATTATAAAAATTTATATATATATAATTTAATGATAAAATTAAAGAAATAATTTTTAAAATAAATAAGTAGCATTAAATAAATTATTAAGAAATTATATAGAGTACTAATTTAAATATTCATGACTAAAATGAAATGTTTTGTTCCAAAACATTATTTTTATGCTAAGTCTCTAATATTTAGATAATAAATTTTATTGAAATTTATTATTTATACATATAAATAAATTAGTAACAATCCATGGATAGTTTATCAAATAGTTATAAATGATGATAAAATCCTTTTACGGAGAAACTGAATTCATAGAGGTTTTGTGGAATCTAATGTTATGTGTTAATATGAATAATGGATTTATTTCCTAGCTATAAAATGAGGATATTATGTTTAATATATAAATTTTAGATGTCATATTTTTCTGTGGTATAATAATTAAAGTGGATAGATTCTTAAATATGCTAATCTTTTGGAAATTATGAAGGTTTAGATGTTGAATTTTATAAAAAATATTTATATCAATTTTAAATTATTTTATAAATGGACATAGAGTGGTTATAAATTTTTCTTTTTTTCTAAAGTAACATTTTTTCAAATTCCTTATGTATTTTTCTAGAAATTGGGTAAATTTTTTAACAAAATGGGTATTTCTAATGGTGCATTTAGGTTAGCGGATTAAATTATAATTCCTTTTTTTGAAGAATAAATATCATTATTATGTTTTCTAAGTTTGGATAATTTATTATCATTTTTATTGGTCACATTACCACTTATTTTAGTGATTCATTCTTGTTGATCATTTTATTTTTCATTTATATTGGAATCATTAAATCAATTTTATTCATCATATTTTTTCAGTGTTGAAAATATTTTAAAAAATATAATAATTATTTTTTTGAAATAATTATTATATTCAAAAGTTGTATTTTATATTATGAAAATGGTTTGTAAATAAAATAGATTTTATTTTTTATATTTTTAAGTAAATTTATAAACATAAATTGTTATACATATTTTACTCCATAATAGGTGTGATAATATTATAACAGGGGTTTGGCTACTATTAATTGTTTTTAATCATGGTTTAAAATGAAAAGAGATTGGTTTTTAAAATAGTGAGTGAGTTTTCTAGGAGAGTTTTTCAATTAATTCAATTTTTTCGAACAAATATTTTCTTAATGGGTAAACGTTTTGTTAAATAGTTATCTTAAATAAATATTAATATGTTTTTAGAGGTGGAAATCATTTTTAGAAACTAATAAAAAGTGTCCTAATGATTTATTAGGATAATATTTACCAGTTTTTATAATTTTAATGTGATTTTAAGTTAAATGAATTGTTTTAAAGATAATAAATTCAATTTCTATTATGTTTTATAATGGGGATGATATTTTAGATTTCAATCATGTTCTAAAAAATGTTCTTTTAAATTTTATGTTTCCATTTAAATGGTGTTTTGTGATTTGAAATTATAGTGAATAGATTTATCTATACATTTTATAATATTGTAATCTCTATCATTAATTTTCGAGCCATCCAAGAAAACAATCCACTACAAAAAAAACCTAAGGAATATTGAATATTCTATGGAAATAGTAATTTATCACGGATTGATAAAAACACCATGAAAACCTGAGAATATTTAGATTTAAGGAGGAAAATATCATCGTCATCAACTTCATCTCCCATAATGTTATTATTTCATTTTGTTTCTTGTGACTCATCCCTCATCTATTATGGACATGCACATATGTTTCTTGAACAACCATGAAGAATATTAAGGAAATACTAGGTACTAGTGATCATTATGAATGAATTTAGAGGATAAAACCTACCACCAGTGGAGTAATTATTCTCTTAAATTAAATTACCCATTTCCTTCAAATCATGCTGAAATTATTTGAAACATTAAAATGATGGTTTCCCATTTTTTGGAAGGGCCATTTTTGTATTTCTTAATTTTATTAAATATTAATATTACAAATTCAAATAAGAAAAATATGAATTAAAAATGGGTGTATGCCAATCATATGAAAAAGGCTATAAAGATGGTGTGAAAGAGTTCACCGGGTTTGCAAAAGATCTTGCATATGAACCTTCTCAAAACCTTTTCCTATGTTTACAGTATTATTATTAAAAGAATAATTGGTTTAGATGAGTTTAATTATTCTTGATATATCATTAAATATATTGAAACTATCATTTTTTACTAAACATGGGGAAAAATTGATTAGAGGTAGTTACTCGGATAACACTGTGTTTTATGAATCACCTGATTTGATTACATGTGTGGATAATGAAAAAGATCATATCGAGGATGTTACTAAATGTTTGAATGATATTGAATATTGTATTAGGTAAATGACAATTAAAATTAATGATAAACTTTTAAATTGACTAAATTTTTTTTAAAGAGAAATAGTTATGCATAGATTCCATTTTATTCAAGTCTCACTAAATATACATCATTCTTAGCTATAATGAAGCTGTATAATTTATATGCTGAAAATAAAGGTAGTGGAAACGGTTTTATTGAACTACATTCTCTCCTTAATGATACGCTTTTATAAAATAGTCTCATAGACAAACAAATGATCCTAAACAAATTCTATGTTCAATGGGTATTATCTCTAAAAGTACACATGCATGTCTAAATGATTATATATTGTTTTTAAATGGACACATATCACTTAATGAATTCCCAATGTGTGCTTATTTTCAGGAAAAGAAAGTTGAATTGGGTCCCACATCATTTTTAGGGTACATTCTAATCATTACATGTTTTACGTACCAATATAGAAATGATGAGAACACAAGATAATTGATGTGGAATGCCGATAAAAGAAATAAAGATGGGAAACCTCATCACCCAATAGTCTATAGTCAGTAGAAGATGATTGATCTCTAGTATCCTGAATTAGGAAATGATCTGAGAATCATTCACCCTATGTTTTCAATAGACTGATTTAATCCTTTTAGTTTTCAAGGTAGTGCTAACTATATATGGTTGGTTATGTTGGTAAATTATAACATTCCATTGTGGTTATTAATGAAATGAAATAAATTATAATATATATACTTATATAAGTACAAAAAAAACTGGGTAATAATGTGGATTTTTATTTGACTCCATTGATCTATGATTTCAAATTGCTATGGGATTCATCAAATACATTTTATGATGCATACTGAAATGAATATTTTAAATCAAGATCCATTTTGTATGGTTTGATGAATGAATTTTCTTCATATGAAATTTTATGAGGACATAGAAATAAAGGAACTCAAAGTTGACCTATTTGTGAACAAGGTACAAAACCAATTAGGTAGAAATATTTATTGATGATTATGTTTCTAGTTCATGAATTTATACTCTAGAACCATAAGTACTGATCTTAGCTAACATTATTATATGGAAGTTCAAAAAAACATACAATACTATCTCCACTATCTAGTAACCAATTGTTTTAGAATTTAAAATCAATTTATATCACTTTTGGAAAACTTTTTTTAAAAAACTTTATGAAAATGGTGGGACAAAAGATTAGTTTTTTAATTTATGATGTTAGAATTTTTTGTACATCAGCCATTCTCATGATGGTATGCGTGTTGAAAAAAAAATATGTGCGATAGTGTCATGGGAACATTTCTAAATGTACCCAGAAAAATAAAGGATGGAATTAAGTCTAGGTTGGACACAATTGAAATTGGAATAAGATCATAGTTTATTCGAATGAAGGGTCAAAAATAGAGTTTCATTCCTCCATATGCTTACACTCATTCTAATAAGGATAGATATCTGTTTTGAAACTTCATGAATGATATAATGGTTTTAGAGGGGTATTCATCAAATATCAACATTTTTATTTCAATTATTGATTTAATGTTAAAGCGTCTAAAATCACATTAATTTCATGTTTTTACAAATAATCTAATATTCTATCTTTACGTTTCATTTTTTATAACATTGTAGATCATATATTAACCAATATCTATTCTTTTTTCAAATCTATATGCATCAAAGTTATATTCCTTGAGAAACTTCCATCATATTATGTGAATTATAAATGTTCTTCCCTTTGGAATTATTTGAAATGATGTATCACTTGATGGTTTGCTTGGTGAGATATATTTGACTATGTGGTTCGGTACATTATAGATTGAATATTTTGAATGAGTATGAAAAAAATTGAATTCAACCATATGTTTTTGTTGTAGAGCGATATATTGTCAAATAAGTTGTTGAATTATATATTGAAAACTTGTTTGGTGCGGAAACCATTGGTCTACTGAAATATTATCACACTAGGTCTCATGTGGGTGAATGAATTTTTGGAATAGATGTTATCACAATCAATTTTATATATTGGGATTAGGCCCACATATATGTTTTGTAAAACAATTTAGAGGTTTCCCCATGTGTAGAAACACATAAAAATTTTGAGATATTTTTATCCATGTAGGGATGAAATATGGATATCAAATACACATAATCAATAGTTTATAGGAATGTTTTGAGACCATGTTTTTAAGTAGTCAAATGAAAATTCTAATTCAATTTTTGAATGACTTCGATGGCTATCTAGAGGGACAACTATGCTTGTATTATCTTATTATAGTTATGTAATTAATGGTTATATATTATTTACAAATGATAATTATGAAGGATATATAATTAAAAATATCAGAGTTACACTTGTGGATGAATCAATTCATGTATCTAATACCAAATATTGAAATCCAATTTATGTGAATATGTATTAATTTGGAATCATCAAAAAAATGTGAGTGTTAAATTATATAGTATTCCATTTGACGGTTTTTCAATGTGGGTGGCTTTATGACAGTAGTGATATTAAAATAAATGAATTTAGATTCAGGAAAGTAGATTTTAGTAAGGAAGTGTGAAAATAAGAAACTTTTATAATGAAATCATAGGTAGTACAAGTATTTTATGTTTAAGATCCCATAAACCAAAAGTGGTCAATTGTTCTATTATCAACCAAAACTACTGAAGGGTCAGATTAAATTTCAACTAAATATGACCTTTTTTATGAAGTCTCAATTATTTAATAGCATTTCCAATATAGATGGGGTATTTTATGTCATAATATACCATAATGATGAAATTTTCATACTCGATAATGTGTCAAATCCCATTGACCTTTAAAAAAGAGAGTTTAATAATCATGTTCTTTTTTTTAATATTCATTGTGTTATCATGTGTTACTATCTATTCAATACTTCAATTATGTAATATAAATTAAATTTTAACCACTTTTGTAGATAATGACTTCTTCATGTGTTGATGCTCTCAATCCTATGGAACAACAGGTGTCTGAACCTTCTAATGCTTCTAGTGCAGAGGGAAGATGAACTTCTATACATGTCGAAGCTATTAATCCAGAGGAAAAACATATTTATGATGTTGAACCAGAGAAAATTGTATATATTGAAGTACTGATTTCCAAGAAAAAAACTATAGCACCTTAGCATGATGGTTTTAGAAAAAAATTATTATGTAAAATTGTATGGGCCTCAAACTTGAGGTTGGATGGAATTCTTGTGGCTAGCCTATTAACCACAATAATTCCATATTCAATAGTTTCATTGGGATCTTTGCTTGGTAGTGCATTCCTATTCATGTAGATTCATTAATCCAAGTTGGGTCCATGCTTAAGACACTGATTTTGGAAGATATTAGGGTAACATTATGATATCCTTTCATAATTTTACTAAAAAATAAAATAATGAATCATTGACTTGATCATAATTATCTATTGTATAGAGAATTTAGAGTAGATAAATCCCATAAAAAAATTTTAATTTCATGTTGGAAAGGATCCCAGAGGATTTCAACCATTTCTAACTAAATTTCACCTCAAATATACTGAAGGTAAAATAACCTTTCACCCCCTACTTATATATGAACACTTGATAAGCCAAAAGCATTTGATGCATTTACTAGTCATCGTGAGGAGGTATATTTTCAGGTTAATTGTGGTTGGTAATGCATTTTTTCCAATATGTGTACTAATCACATTGATTAAAAAATTTAAATTTATGAAATATCAATTGAGTGCTGAAAATAGGCACCATGAAACAAAACCAACACACCCCTTTTGTAAAGAATGTATGGGGTATGCTTCACTTGAAAAAAAATGGCACATATTTTAAATCTACCAAAATGATTTTATGTGACATGAAATAACATCAAAATTATGTTCCTCTCATTATATTACTATTGATGTATCCAAATCCAAAGTCACTTCCATCCCATGTCATGTGATATTAAAGGATGAACATGTAAATAAATATGAGATACTAATATATGAAAACACACAAGAAGTGTGGGAATCATGTGTAAGTATTTAATGGTAAACTTTTATTTTGATTTAAACTTATATTACATGACAATGATTACTTATTTACCTATATTTGTAATCTTACTTAGTAACTAGAATCATAAACACCTATACTATATGAACTCATACTATTAGTGGCCTTGTAATGGCTAGAACAGTATAGTCGCATCTGAGGTGTAGGTTTTGGGGTGACACCATAAACATATTTAGAGAATAGAAAAGAATAGGTGGATGGATATAAAAATGGAAGATGTTTAGTCATGATTATCATCCATTGGAGAGAAATATCATTAGTAGTCTGATTTTTTATATAATGTTTTGAGGGACGAAAATATTAGAAATAAATCATGTGCAGCCTCTTCATGAAGATATCCCCCACCCCACCATCCTTGTCCTGACCTATTCTACTCGAATATCTATCTTAGATGAGGTAATAAATATTATGATAATTGTTTTTGTGAGATGTGAATCATAAAAAAAATTGGTTCCTTTAATGTATGGAAATTTTATAGGCTGAAAATAATTATGATTTATATCTATAAATACACCCCCATAACTTTATTATGAGGGATACTGTGCTCGATATCCAAGAATACACACTACACAATTGACAACATCTGAATGTTTTTGTGGGAGTGGGGATTTTCATATATTACAATCTAAGAGGCGAGCTACCTATTATACTTGATGATGGATATATTCATATGGTCAAGAATGCTATTAAAAAATTTATACCATGGTTGTTAGATATTGTATAAAAACATTGGCACAAGGTGGTTTTAATTTAAAACATATTTTTCAATATAAATATTTTTCAATTAAAGAAAAAATGTTTAAACTGATGAATGTTATTATATACAGGCATTGTAAAGGGTTTGAAATAAAAGGATGAATCAAACATATCTAAAGGATTAACCAACCAATCAAAAATATCTTAACAAAGAACCTTTATCCTCACCCATTGAATATCCACATTTACTATCATTGATGGTTCATTTACATATAAGGATACAAAGTGGTAATAATCACATAGTTTATTTTTAAGAAAAAATGTACCAAGATGCCATTTCAATCTTCATTTCTCTTGAAAATGTAAATGAAATCCTTAAATATTAATGGCTATGATTCTAGGTTGTAAATGTATACATGATGTGTGTTGTTGTTATTTTTCTTCCAATTACTGTTCAACTATGTTATCTATGAATAAATATAATTCATATTTTTTTAAGACATCAATATCAATATTATTTATAGTTGAATCCCTATGAACATTAATGTGGACTCATTAGTCCTCAAATAACTTCTACAAACCTAACCAAAATTGAATCAACTAAAATTTATGAAACAGTGGAAAAGCTGGTGACAACATTTGAAAGTAAAGTTACTGATGATAGACACTTATTAATACCAATGATATAGGTTAAAACTCTAAAATTTAATAATATCAATTATTTTTTCATTCCTTTTAGTAATTATTCCTTTTGTAGGCAGCATTGGGTACTCATTTCACCCAATTTGGACACTATAAAGATTTATTTCATGGATTCACTCCCTGGATACCCAAAAAACTAAACACAGATGATGATAATTTTCAATTTTTAATACACTACATCCATAATTTTAGAACTAAACATCAATTTATATATTTTATATTAGGTTTTAATGAGAATTCAGTTTCAATACTGTGGCGTTTAAATATCATTAAAATCATGGTATGAGGACATTCCATGTGTACAAGGAGCATGTCAACTTCTACAAGTGGATAAGTATCAAGAAATATATAATATTATTTCACTATTAAAACACATATATAAAAAATTACTATTTTTTGAATGTTTCTATGGTGTCCAAAATAAACAAATAGAAAAGATTGTGGTTATTAAATTTGTAAATTTATGAGGGATATCATATATCATCAATAAACTAGAACCCCAAATTGGTATTTTAAAAGATAATTTATATTTCATTTAAAATATTCATTAATCCTTTCTGTATTTATATTCTATTAGTACTACCATGGTAGTCGAATGTAATCATATTAATAAGATGAAATAGATTTTTTTAGAAATGATTGGGTATTATACATGGTGTCAGAATGTATACATATATCATGAAGATGTGACTTCCTACTACTAAATTTGTTGGGTTTCTCATAATTTTATCTACCTTTTTTAGTTTATTTCCTCAATATTTTTATTTGATACTTATTTTGTTAATTTTCACTGAGATCCTGATGAAATGAATTCATAAATAAGGATGATTCACTCATGTACTTTGATCATCCACTCAATCTAATACATAGTGTACCTAGTATGACTCAAATTGAGTAGTTATAGTTTAAAATTAACATTTTAATAATTTTTTAAATGTTTATGTTTACTTTATTTATTTATATTATTACTAAAAAAATTCTTATATAGGTGGAGTATTTTTATTGGTTTTGGTTTGTTTTTCAGAAGATGATTGAGCTCATGAGAGACTAGACATCAAGGCTATAATTCAGATAATTACAACAAGGAAGTGGGTCATGAATGTATACAACCATAATGGATTGGTGAATTACAATTAATTATATAATTTATTTTATAATTATCTTATATGATATTTATAACTTAATTTACATACCATTATTATATAATAATTGTTTATTTTTTATGGTATACATTTTGGGTAGTCTTATTTTTCTTTCAACTATCTGCAAAAAGCTATAAATGAAACAACTTGTTGCTTTTTGATTGAAAAGGGAACCCCATGGTTCATCAAATGTGAAGTGGTTGAGGTATAATTGGGGTTTTATCTCCCATAAAAATGGAACATTTTCTCTCTTTTCTATAATTTTGAAGAAATTTTATGGGAGAATACAGATCACAAACTTAAAAAACCACATCCCAATCTGATACACAATGTTATCAGCATGACTCGGTCTATATTTTTTTAGTTTATGTTGTATATTATTATTCAAAACACATATCAAATTCTCAAAACTAAGGAAAAAATTTAGATTATATTTATACTTTAAGAAAAAAATCCATAAGTAATTTTTGATATGTAGGAATTAGCCACACTTTAATCTGATACAAGATCTGGCCAGTATGACTCTAGGTGTGTCTTTCTATTTAAAATTTTAATTTTAGTAAAAAGGAAAAGTGGCCTACTAAAAAATTAAAAAATTAATTTTAATTATTTTTAGAATTTTGTATGGTGATATATATGTTCTTTTAGATGTGTTGGATGTAGGATCAACTCATTCTGATGCATGGGGTTGTCATTTTGACTCCAAGAGAGCCTTTTTATTTAAAATTGGAATTTTAGTAAAAAAGGAACGTGACGTACTCAAAACTAAAAAAATAATTTGGATAATTTTAAGACTTTACTAAAATAGTCTCTAATTAATTTTAGACATGTTGTAATCTATTTTACCTCATTCAGATACATAGTGTTCTGGATATGACTCAAAGTATCACTTATCAGTTTAAAATTGACATTTTAGTTCAAAATATATTTCACTCACGAAAACTCTATAAAAAATTTTTGGATTGTCTTAATAATTTATTGAAATGAATAATAATTCATTTGTGATGTGTATAAATTAGTCTCACATAAAACTGATACATGAAGTGACTGATATGACTAAAAATACATATTTCCATATTCAAATGACTGTTTAGTAACAAAAACACATGTAACAAACTCAAAACTGGGAAAATTAATTTTTTTTATTTTGGTAATTTAGGAAAATAATCCATATGTAATTTTTGATATGTAAGAAATATTTTCATCTCAATATGATTCACGGTGTATCCAATATTACTCCAAGGGTGCCTTTTTATTTAAAATTGACATTTTAGAAGAAAAAAAAAGAAAATTATCTTACTCAAAACAGTGAAAACACATTAGAATTTTTTTATACATTAAGAAAGAGATCTATATGTAATTTTTATATTTAATAATTATCCTTACCTCAATATGATACACTATTATCTCGATATTACTCAAAGTGTCTATAATCTGTTTAAAATTTACATTTTACTTCCGAACATGTGTCACTCAATAAAACCCAAGATATTATTATTAGGATTACTTGAAAATTTACAAAAATGATTGATAAATCATGTTCTTTGTGTAGAAATTGTTATCGTGACAAACCAACACATGATGTGACTGGTATAACTCAAATTGCTTCTTTCTAGATTAAAAGGGAATTTTAGTAAAAAACACAACTAACATACTCAAAACTGATCAAATGAATTCAGCGTGTTTTGATAATTTAGGATTACTATCCATAAGTCATTTGTGATGTGTAGGAATATGACTCACCGAAATATAATTTAGCTTGTGGTTTTTATGATTCTAAGTGTTTATTTTTATTTAAATTTGACATATTAGTAAAAATGAAAACTGACATGCTCAAAATAGTTAAAATACAATTCTATTTCTTTGATAAACTACGAAAGAAATATATATTTTATTTATGATGTATATGAATCATCCTCAATTCAGTCTGATATATGGTGTTATGGTTATGACTTAGAGTGTCAGTAATCAATTTAATATTGACATATTATTTCTAAACATGTGCCACTCACTGAAAATTGAGAAAATATGATCAGATTGTCTTGATAATATATTAAAATTATTCATAAGTCATTTTTAATTTTCAATATTTAGTCACACATAACACCATCACATTATTTGACCCATATGACTCAAATTATGTGTTTCCAGTTAAAAATGTAATTTTAGTAAAAAACCCAAGTGACACGCTCTAAACTAAGAAAACACATTTAGTTTGTTTTTATTTTTTAGAAAAATAATCCATATGTAGTTTTTTATGTGTAAGAATTATTTATACCTCAATTTGATGAACGGTGTGACCAATATGACTCAAAGGGTGTAATTTTATTTAAAATTGACATTTTACTAAAAAATGAAAATTGAAATACTAAAAATCAGGTAAATGCATTCGGATTATTTTTATACTTTAGTAAAATAATCCATATGTGATTTTTTACATGTAGGAATCATATTCACATCTATCTTTTACATTGTGTTCCATGTATGACTCAAGGTGTCTATTTTCGTTTTAAAAGTGAGTTTTTAGTTAAAAAGGAATGCAACTCACTGAAATCAAGGAAAATTCATTTTGACTTTCTTGATGCTTTATGAAAACAATTCATAAGTCATTTTTGACCTGTAAGAATCAGTATCCCATAAAACTGACACACGATGTGACTGGTATTACTCAATTTATGTGTTTTTATTTAAAAGTGAAGACAAGTGACATACTCAAAATTTATAAAACATATTCAGATTGTTTTTGAAAGATTTGTAAAATGTTACATAAGTCATTTTTGTAATATTAGAATATTCTCCACCTAAATATGTTTCATGGTGTGACCGGTATGACTCTAAATGTTTCCTATTATAGAAATTTGATAATTTATTAATTTTTAATTTCATATTAGTGTTTAATTTACATCTTTGTATTATTACTAACATAATATTTATTTTCATAAATAAGGGGGCACATTTTCTCTAGATGGGGTAATTTTTTGAACAACTAACACCATGGTTGATATTTATTGAGAGGGGGTCACGAGTGCCAATGATAATAAAACATTAATGTTTTTAAACGTTTTTTGATAGTAATTGTAAATGTAATATTATAGAAAAATTTATTTAAATTTATATAGTAGTGATTTTTTTATTTTTTACAAATTTATTTCTGTTAAATTATGTATTTTCATAAAATTTACAGGACACTGAAGTATTTCATACTTTATTAGAGCTATTTGTTGTGATGATAAAGGACCCAATTAGCCATACTGGTTTAGAAATGATAAAATCTCCCTATATCGGTTCTAATGAAAGTGCTAATAAATCCCCCCCCCCCCCTCACCGTTAATGGTGAAGAGGAACTAAATGCTTTTTTAACATAATGAAATCCCTTTTTCACACTATTAAAGGGTCGATATTTACTAGTAAAGGTTGTATCTCATAAAAATATGGTCTTATTGGATTAAGTGTACTATATTTTCACAAATTATTTCCCCATAAAATCCTAACATTAATTTATTCAGTACCTTCAATGATTCATGGTGAAAAAAAATTATAATTTACATTGTAGATATTCATGGATGGTAAAATATCAATTGAATTTTAGTGATTTTCTATATATAAATATTATTTCTTAATGATTATATCATGATTTTAGAGAATTTTCATAAGATAAATTATGACATAAAATCAAGAGGAGGATGATAAATTTATGAGGATATTTATGTAGAGATGATATATTCATGGAATGGATAATTGAATATGAATATTTATTATGACCAATTTAGTGCAAGAAATTAAGGAGAGTAATTATAAGTGCTTTAATGGAATGTATGACGATAAATGGGATTTAGTTTTCATACATTTATAAAATAGAAATGATACAAAATTTTTTGTAAATGGGTGATAAATTTTTTATATGAAAAATATTCATGGAAATTGATGAAATTGATTTTACGTATAGGAATGATGAATTTTGATCTAGGGGAAAAATTTCTGTTAAAGGTGACCTTACACACCATATAGTATTTTTGGGGGAAAATCCATCAAATCATTGTTTCGGTGTTTTTGTTGTGTTTGTGTTTGTTGAAAAGTCTAGACTACTGCGAAACAGAATGGTTGGTGGTGTCGAACCAGGGTTTTTAGGTAGTGCATTTTCCCAGTGTTTGCCAATTTTTGGGCCTCAAAATTGGGAGTTTTTTTCAATGGAATAGTTTTTTGTAACGGATTCCAATAATTATAATCCATGTACCATGAAGTTAACTGACAAATAGAAAATGTGGAATGAAAAATGGAAATGTAAAATCAGCAGAGGAAGGATTTCTTTATAGATATGCTATCTAGACCGTGAAGCACGCTATGTAGTCTGTATAAGAAAAATAGTTCATGGGAGGGTTTTTTTCTCAGGAAGGATTTCATTTTTAGTTTAGAGGTGGAAATTGAATTTTGGAAGACATCAGCCACTGTGAGGGAATAAAGGAATTATGTGGACTGCATAGCACAGTATGTCGTGAAGGTCGTACCACATTGATGTTTTGGGTCGATTTGATTATTAGGTTTTGCATATCTATTTTCCTATGTAATGACCCCTAATAATATCAATAATCATAGTTGATTACATTAGTAAATATCATTTATCTACGAAGAAAATAGAGAAGTATAAATTGGTTTGCAAGGTGGAATTCTATGAATGGTGAAGTATTTTACAAGAGATCATTTCTACGATCAATACAGTTTGTAGGGAAATTTTTTGAAATGGATTGTTGGGATCCATATCCTTTAAAGGAAAATTGTCCATGAATTTGGGGTAATCCATGTAAAATAGTCTATCATAGAAGTAGTTTTTATCCACATAGGAAGAAATGTTTTGTGAATCACTCATGCCATGTGGTGAAAAACAGTTCATAAAGATTCAATGTAGTTCGTGGAATGATTAAATTAGTTTAAAATGAAATTTCTGAAAACTTAGAATACATGGAAATTTGTATTCCATTTATTGATGAAGGCAAAACCTTAATAGAGAATCTATGTAGAACTGAGAATGTGTTCATTCCTGAAAATGAGGGGATCTATAGGTCCATAAACTTTGTGTTGATCCTTTCCTGAGTAGTGAGCAAAGGAAAAACAAGATGGTGATCCTTTCCAGTGGAAGTGGTCCAGAGAAAGAGACTAATTGAGTGACCCTTGGTAAAGCAGTGAGTAAACCCTAAACCTTGTAAAGGAAGAAATCCTAGTCATATAATTGATATATCCCAAACCATGTAATATGGTAGTGAGCCTTACTGGATTTGGTACATCGGAACATCGTCATTGTGTACCCATTGGATGTAGCCTACTGAGAGTGAACCAAGTAAAATTTATGTGTATAATACATGATTTAATTTCTGTTCATTCTATTATAAGGTAAATAGAGAGTAGAGTGTCTAATTTAACAATGAAATAAGATTCGAAGTAGTGGTTGTTTTAATCTATCATACCCTAATTCAATCACCCCTAGGTATTTTACCTAATTTGGATAACAATTAGTATTGAAGGTAAAGGTTAAAAATTAGTGTTTCTATCTAAGTAGAAGAAATATAGGATTACAATCATAAAGGTATTTTGATCTTCTATGGAAGGAATTTCAATTAGGGAAGAATCGAATGTAGCACTTATTCTGATCATTAGGATGGATTTCTTTACTAAAACTACATAGGTAATATCAACCAATATCGATATTTGTGCATTATTAGAAGCTAAAAAGATTGTTTTTATATTGACACTAAAGGTATCAATGCTTTAGGGGGATCCCTTTTGAATGCATTATATATGAAGGTGATGTTATGTAAGTCATCACGTGCTATGTGGGAAAAAAATAATAAATATTTATAAAGGTGAATGAAAAGACAAAGATATAAATTTTAAGATTCTATAAAGAAAATATGAGGATATCATAATGCACCCTAATGATTCTTATGATACATTATCTGACCAGGTGAATTTTATTGTGGAAGACATGTGTGGTCTCGGATAAATTATCAAAGATATAAATATTGTTAAAGGCATCTTGAGAAAACTACCACCTTGGTTTAATCTCAAAGTTTATATATTGGAAGATAATGATATGAAGAAGATGGTGTTGGATAGATTTCATATTACAGTTGTTTCAAATGATATGGAAAATGATAATAATGATTATGGGGAAAAGGGGAAATCCAAATAAAAGTAATTTAAGTCCATTAAGAATATTACTATTGAAGATAGTCCGATGGGAGATAATTTTGATGATGTCTTGTAATTTCTCTCATCAAAATTACAAAGAGGAAGAGGAAAGTCAAAATGTAAACTCCCACTTGCATGATTTCGATGTGGAAAGATTAAAAATTTCTTCATAGAAGTCTCCTAATAAGTTTTAAGATGATAATAAAGACAATGATGAAATTCTTGAGAATAAGTATTTAGCCTATGTGGAAGGTAAGATAAGTAAAAGGATAAATTTTATCAAAAATAATAATCTTATTTCAAAATAAGATAAATGTTTATAATAATCTAAGGCAGAAGAGTTGGAGGAATGTGATGATCTTGAATTCGACACTATGGTGGTATTTATCATAAATTACCATAGATTGGAATAAAGTGACAATGATGAATGATAAGTTTAAGGAAGAGTTTTCCATAAGGTTGAATTGTGAGTTTCACTCAAATAAATAAAAATTTAGAGATCCAAAACCAAGAAATACTATAAATTGGTTGATTATTCCAAAGGTTATATGTAGTGGCATAAAGAAGAGAATTTTGGGGAAAATAAATAAATGGGAAAAAAGGAGGTATTCAATCATAGAGATCTCAGAAAAGGATGTTGAGTACATGCTCAAAATTGATAAATAGAAAAGGTAAATTGATAGTTCAACTAATACTGGAATATATCATATCAAATTTATTGAAGAAAATATAGATTAAGTTGTCAGTATGTGATAGAAAGTAATAGATCATGGGAAACTCCTCATTTTTTAAAATGAAGACACGATTTCTATAGAAAAACTAAAAGAAGATTTCAAAGTTCCTACGAAACAAAAAATAGAGTGTCAGGAAAGGAAAATGATTGATTCGAATGATACAATTGGTATGGGGATTGATCGTAAATCCAAATTAGTAATGGTTGAAGTTAGACCACAAGCTCCTAATCCAATATTGACAATCTATATAGGAATGAATCAAACCCAGTATATTTTGAGAACACAATGGAGAGTCAATAGTTCATTATTTCCGTAAATGAATAAACCTCACATAAGATGTTATTGTTTTCTAAAATGGGACACTCCCAAAAATTTTATTCTATATCCAATATATATCTAAGAGAACAAGACCATCATAGGAATCCATATAAAAATCAATATTAAAGAACTTCATTTGATGGTCACTATTTCAAGTGTGGAGTATTTGGGCATATGGGAAGATATTTATCATTAATAATGTAGAGAAGTGTGGTGAATCAGAATTATTTTGGTCATAAGAATCAATTCAATGTATCGTGAATTGAGATTAAAATGAAAAAGAATTGAGAATTTCAATATAAATGTGGTCCATAATACTTTAAGGAAGATAAATATTACCAATCCATACATGTTAGGAAGTCAGAAACATGGATCAAAAAGAAAAGCTCTTAGCAGGAAGTCACTAGAGAGATTGATTTTAAAGCATCATATCACACTAAAATATAGATTATTGATAGTGGATACATTTATCATATGATAGGAAATATGTATATGGTTCCTGTAATCAGGTATGATAAGGAATGTATCATAATATTTAGAAATGATGAAGGCCTTAATATAGTTGGATCGATAAAAGTTATGTTTGGGGAAAATATATGAGATGTACAAATTTCTTGATTATTGAAGGTCTTAATCACAACATGTTAAGTGTAAGTCAATGTTATAACTCAATACATTCCAAAAGATTTTTAATGATAATATGTTCCATTTCATCAAAATATGGTGACGTTGTTTTGTAGGGGAAGCTTAGAAATAGGAATATATATACCTTATGAGTGGAGAAGAAGATATATGTTTTATGACCAAGGAATAAGAAAAAAAATTATAGAATAAACTTCTTAGTCCTTTTAGCAAAACATCCATAGAAGATGTAGTGAAATATGAAGCTCCACATGACCTCCCTAGGTTATCACATGATAGTACTCAATTTTTTGATGCTTTTCAACAATGTAATATCATTAAATATATATATATAAGGAAAAGGTTAAACAATCAAAGAAATTGTCTGAGTTGGTTCCTATTTATTTATGTGGACCTATTTCACCAGGATCAATTGATGATTGGAGATATTACATTCTTTTAATTGATGATTTTTGAATAATTTCATCAGTTTAAATCATGACTCACAAATATGAGGTGTTCAATTGCATAAAAATGTATCAAAGGGTTGTTTAAGAGATTCTAGGTCAGGAAATATGAAACGTTCCAAATAGATAATAAAATTGAGTTCAAAAATATCCAAGTAGAGGATTATATAAAAAAACATGGGATAATTCCCCATGTTTCAGTAGTAATAACTCCATAGTAGAATTTTGTAGTTGGGAGATGAAACCAAATTATCAACAACATGGATTGACCAATTCTCATCGAGAAAGTACTTTAAGATAATTTTTAGAAAGAATAAGTGATGACATCATTTTACACATCAAATATAGATTTATTGGGTCCAAAATATGAGAAGACACCATATGAGATATGGCATTGAAATAATCTAACATTGAAGTGCTTTTGAGTCTTTGGAAGTAAGTGTTTCATTATCAATAAAGAGAGACACAATAATTTTTAATCCTATAGATATGAATGGATATTTTATCGCTACTAAAAGAAAATACAAGCATATAAATTTGTCAATAAGGAGTTGGGAAATTTTTTTGAATTCCATAATGTAGTTATATTAGAGAATGAGAGAAATATTAAACAAACACACGAACAGTTTCATGAGGATAGTGATGAGGAGATAAGAATATCAAGGTATGTTCATCTTCCAAATATTGATTCATACGTTCATTTAGATAAATTAAAGTATGAGTAAAATTTAGTATCATTACGAAGACCAAATAAAAGAGTCTAAATTAATAGACATAATGTAATTGGTGATCTGACAACACCATTATAGACAAGGAGAATTAATACTCTACAACATGAATCTTACTTATCACAGATAGAGAATAAATGTTTTCATAAAGTAGTAGGATATTGGAATTGGTTTAGGATATAAATGATGATCCTGGACGAATTGAGAAGAATCATACATGTGAGATTTTTTAAAGGGAAATAGATAAAAATGTCATCGGGGCTAAATTAGTTATTCTCAACAAGAAGAATAGAGATGGAATAGTGATTTGAAAAAAAAGCATAACTAGTGTGAAAAGGGTACTCCCGTACAGATGGTATCTACATTGATGAAACGTTTTCACCTTTTTCAAGCCTAGATACAATTAAATAATTCTTGGAAATATAAGTACAAAGAAGGTTCAAAGTTTTTTAGATGTATGTTAAGTCAACATTTCTGAATGTGGTTCTAGAATAGAAAGTATATATTGAGTAGTCAAATGGTTTTCTAATTCATGAAGATGATAATAGAGTATTTCGGCTTAATAAGAAACTATATGGGATGAAATAAGAATCAAGATCATGATATTCAATACTAGATTAGTTTTTGAAAAAACATGGTTTTCAGTGTGTTGTAGTTTATTAAAATCTAATTTTGAAACATGATATTAATCAATGGATGATGGTGCCCATATATTTAAATGACCAAATATTTGGTAGATCAGATGAATCTTAGCTCAAGAAATTTATAGAACTCAAGAAAAGTGAATTTTAAATGTTTATGATCATTGAATTATTATTTTTCATTTGTTTATGTGTGACATGTGGAAAGAATTTCAAGGTCATTACCTAATTAAAATATGCCAAGGAGGATTTGAAAATACATGGAATAGAAAATGCAGAGGAGATGAAAACATTGGTGGTTACCTGGATGAAATTGTCATGGGATGATAAATGCAATGTAGTCAATATCATAGAGTATAGGGAAATCATTAAGTGTCTATTATACATGAAATTTAAAAGACCTGATATTGTCTTTAAAACATTCAAAGAAAAAATATATCAATGAAATACCATGTAAATATTCTTTATTTTAGTGAAAATAATACTACGGTATGTCAATGGCATGATGGATTTTGGTTTTTTGTATAAATAAAAATCTTAGAGAGAGTTATTGGGCTATATAGTCGTATATTGGACTTGATCAAGTGATGATAGAAATTAAACATCATGTGGTGAACTCTATCGTTCAGAATTATGAGTTTCTTGGCTAAGAAAGAAATATTATTTCATTTCACTAAGCACTGTAGAAGCTGAAAATATTACAATTACTCTACAATTATTATTGATGAAGCACCATCTTGATGATATTGGACTTCAAGTGAAATATCTAGTCGAAATTCATTAGGATATTTCAAGTTCTATAAATCTTATTAAAATCCATTCTATCACTCAAGGAGAAAGCACATTGAAATC
This sequence comes from Viscum album, assembly GCA_963277665.1. Classification (NCBI taxonomy): domain Eukaryota; kingdom Viridiplantae; phylum Streptophyta; class Magnoliopsida; order Santalales; family Viscaceae; genus Viscum; species Viscum album. Next base: position 2,098,310,471 of record OY728140.1, on the reverse strand, counting down.
ATGTATCGTCTTATCAATGGGAAGGTTGAGGAAGGGCATATGAAGTGGGATTTTTTTCCTCTAAAACTATAGGTTGTAGAGATTCTAAAAATGGCCTTACCCAAAGACTCTTTTGAAATGCATCAACTGGATATGGGAGTTCTATCGACTTCCCTCACTTGAAAAAAATTGTGGATGTGGGAACCCCTATTCGTGGGGTATTGTGTGTTTTTCAAAAATGTTCTTATATGTGTTATTTACCCTATTACAGACAACAATAGAGTGATCTTGGAGTTCATTGAGAAAGATGGAGAAATTGTACGTAAAAATGAGAGAAAATTTCTCAATCAAAATAGCAAAGAAGTTAATAGGGGAGCAGTGATGTGTTGGGGATTTAATTCTAATGATGCTATAGGTGATCGATAAAAGGTTATATATCATGGAAGATGAGGTTCATGATGAAATCAGTTTTGAGGTTTTGAAATGTAGTGATTCATTGATGAAATTTTCGTTACAGTATTTTTTCATACACCGACGATGGCTCATGTGGGCTTAGAGTGTGTGTTGTGTAAATTTTTTATCATTATCTTAATTGAAAAAATTGAATTATGGTTGATGATGGAATAATCTTTTGCAATGTATCAAATTGTGAAGAGTTTTTAGTGAATCCAAAGGGGAATATTTTTTGGCATAAAACCCTCAAACCATTATTTCCGTGTTTTTTGGGTTTTTTTTGTTTGTTGAAAAAGCTAGAAAACTAAAAAACATAATGGTTGGTGTTTCCAAAGAAGGATTTTTAGTTGGCACAGTTTACCCATGTTTACCAAATTTTGGGGCCCTAAAATCATGGGTTTGTTTTTTGTAAAATAAAAGTATTTTCTACAATGGTTTACAAAAATCATTGTTTGTGGAACACAAATTGTAGTTCAAAAACCAAAAAAGAGGAACACGGAACTGGGTTGGAATATTGGAAAAGTATTTATATCTTCATAGTTGCACAATGCATACTACGAAGTGTGCTACATAGACTGCATATTGAAAACACTTCATAAGAGGTCTCTGGTTTAAGAGAAGGTTGTTGTTTATAGTTTCCATGTAGTGACTCGGTTTTAGAAGATTTTGGCCACTATAAGGGAAGAAAATAGTAGTTCGGACCACATAGCATAGTCTACGGTGAAGGTTATACCACATATAAATTTGGGGTGCATCTCATTAGTGGTTCTTGTGAATATATTTTTCAATATAATGACACTTAACCATATCATTAAGTAGAATGAATTATATTATAAAATAACATCACCCTGGGAAGAAACCAACAATGTCTAAAGTGGTTCATGAGGGAGAATTATTAGAATGGTGAAGTCGTTCCTGAGAGATCATTTTCACGAAGGCGGTGGTTCATAGGGATAGTTTGTGAAAATGTTTCGAGGGATTTGTATCCTGTAAATTAAAATAGTCCACGAAGGAGAGGTAGTCCACGTAAAAATCCCATATGTGAGTCAGGGACGACCCATGGAAGAAGAGGTGCCCACGAAGCACTAATTCCACATAGTACAACACAGTTCATGATATATTCATGTTAGTTTTTGAAGGGAAAAAATTGCTCACAAAAGTAATTCTTTCAAACTAACAGTACAAAAAATTGTGGATTTCATTTATGGGTGAAAATGAGACTTAAACAGAGTATATATATTCAACAGAGGGTGTGGGCATTAATTAAAATGAATGGAAATACAGGTCCATAAACTGTGTTTGGATCCCTTCTTGAGCAGTAAGAAAAGGAAGATAAATATTGTTATCCATTACACTATTAGTAAGCCATAGAAAGTGACTAAGGTACTGACCCTTGGGAAAGTGGTGAGCTAACCCTAAGCCTTTTAAATATAGTGATCCTAGGAATAGAAGTGATCTAGCCTGAACCTTGTAATTTGGAAGTGAACCTTATTGGTTTTGGTACATTAGCACATCACCATTGTATTATCCTTGGATGTATCCGAGTGTGGATGAACGAAGTAAAATTTTTCTTTTGCATGCATTATTTAAAATATTTTCAAACATTTCTATGGGAAAGAGGAATAAATGTGTTTTTATTAACAATGAAATTAGATATTAAGGAGAAGTTGAGTCAATATTTCAAACCCTAATTCATTACCCCTTTCAGTGTATTTAACCTAATTGATCTAACATGTATAATTAAATGATGAAATCGTATTCTATCATTTATAATGTGTCTTTTTTCTTATTTTTTATTTAAAATATATTTTTATTGATCTAAATAAAAAAATTCATATTGCATGGATGTGAAATGTGTTAACACATTTAAAATATTTCCTCCTAATAATTTTTTTATGAGTGTGTCAAGGAAATCAATGTATTATTTTAAAAACTTTAGACGAATGAATTTGTACGCTTAACACATTATTTTAATATATTAATAAAAATAATCAATTGTTTTTTCATTAAAATTATAGTTCTTAAAAATTTAGTCAAATAAAACCCACATTATTTAAAAGTGATAAATCCCTTAATATATTTTTAAAATAACAGAAACTAAAAAGAAAATTAGATATTTCAATCAATATATTATAAAAGTTTTATTATACAACACCCCATTTCATTGGTTTTTGAACTATTGAATTTATCATTATGGATTTCCAAATGAAATTGATCTATTCCATTGTTTATTATTTATGTTTTACATGATTAATTTATGTTATAATTCTCTACTAATTTATCTTCTTCCTTTTAATTCTATTTTCACACATTTATTCCCTTCATGTGCTTGTTTTAGGTTTATTTTACCCTTATTTGAGGTATTAGAGACCCACACATAGTCTCTATATTAAGTAGATTACCTTTACATGAGGTGATTATTAACCTTATATAAGTGTATTTTTACCCTTACACAAGGTAAAGTTTACCCTTATGAATACCAGAGTTTACCCATACATGAGAAGACTATTGGTGGATTACTTTTACACAAGTTCCAGTTTACCATTATGTAGTGGGTAATAACCCTTACATGATGGGAAAATAACCTTACATAGTTGTTTTCTACCTTTATATAGTGGGTGATCTACCCTTACACATTGAATGTATTACCTTGTGAAGAGGGTGATTTTTCATTACACAGTGGGTGATCTGCCATTACACAAGTGTTGGACTAACAATTATAAAGATATTTTATTAAATTTTTTGTGGATTTATTTTTTTATTTTTTATCAGGGTTGTAGGGATTTTTTTCATTCTCATCCCACTATTTCTCAGGTGTTGTTAAGCTATTGAGGATGACTATGATCTTCATGGGTATTTCTACACAGAGTCTTTATATTGAAGAAAATATATTTGTATAAAAAATTTCAAAATATTATTGTAATTCATTTAGAGTAAATGTTTTAACCATTGGTTATTGACTGGATCTTGAGGTATCTTAGCCCGCAAGATGAATCATTACCTTGTCATTAATGAATAGAGCTCCATTGATACCATGTTTTAGTGGATATTGGGATCCTTCTTGAAATTTGTTTTATTATTCTCTTCATTGAATTTATAAAATATATATGAAGAGATTCATTTTCATAGATAGTTGGTAAATCTATTCCTGTTAATTGGTGGTTTATATTTATGTCTCTTTCATATTTCATTGTAGGGAATTTCATTACAATGTTTTGGTATCGTTTTATCAATGTTGATGGGGCTATAATATTTTATTTCCTAAATTTCTGTAAGTTATGTTTGGGTATTAATATAGATAGGAAATAAGGTGGTGTTATTTACATGGAGTAGAATCAACTGGAACTAATCCACATTAAATATATGGGGTTCTTGATTTCATTCCATATTTCTTAATCCATTCATTATTTCCCACTATCACTATTTTTTATATGCTGATTCACATTTCATTACTTATTCAAATCATACCATATATATGTGCCCCTTGGTTTATTGAGGTATAATACTGTAGGTTCCCATAAAAAAATAGTATCATAGCCTCACACATTAGATTATGGATTTTTTCAAGCATTAAATTGAAAAATGTTATGGGGGTACTGAATTTAATTTGTGGAGATTAAATATGTGATCCATGTTAGTCTATTAAGGAAAAAAAGATGTCCTTTATAGACCTAAGAAACCCCACATAAGTTAGTACACTAATGGATAGTTATTGAAAACCTATTAAGATGTACCTCTCAATTTTTTGATTAATCTTTATAGCTCATTAACTTTATATTTAGCTTATAATGTCTTGTGTGAGGTTTCTTATAAAAATTTTATAGCTGGTGTTTGGTATAATTTTGTAAATAATTATATGAAAACATAATTAATTGGTCATATAAATAAGGAGAACAAATTATATACCATCATTATGCATCCAAAATATTATATTCAGGAAAATCTTGGTTAAATTAATAAAATCATTTTTTATTTAACAAATCGACACATTAGTATAAAAGAATATGACAAAGACATTATACTTTTAATTTGATTGGATATTTCACATGAATATATTATTGGTTATATGATTTATAGAAGATATTCCTAAAATATAAAATAATTCATGTCAATTTTTTCCCAGGATTTTTCTAACACCAATGTTTTTTTTTTGATTTTTTTTTTTTAAAATTAAATTGATTTTTTTAATTTTTTTCATTTCATGAAACACTGAATATAGTTTATTTTATATTAAAGCACTATGTTTTTCTTCTATTACATGAAACACCATGTTAATCATGTACTGCATGGAACATAAATTTTAGATTGCTATATATTGAACATTGATGTTAGCTTGTGTTACATGCAATAGTGACATTCCTTGATGGCTTTCATAACATGAAATACTGAGTGTTATCAAATAATACTATATCATAAAAATTTTATTATTTAATATAATAAGATATAACTTATCTGTTAAAATAGAGTTTAGGACTAATATTAACTAATTTATTAAAATATTTGTTTTACACAAATATAATATGAAATCATAGGTTACAAATTAATTATAAATCAATAAGAAAACAGATTGAATATAAAGGAAAATATTATTATTTTTATAGTCACAAAGCTATTTTACCCAAATAAAATTAATTAAATATTATTATTGAGTCATATTAATGGAATATATATTTTTTAAATATTCATTAAAATATATTTTTTCCATCAATATATTATATAAATTTATGATATGAACAAAGAAAATATTAGGTTTAAAAAAACAATATTTTTTATAAGCGTAGTTTTTCCACCTTTTAATAGAGAGCCCATTTTACATAAAATATTTGGAACTTATATAGATTTAATAAGAAAAAAATAAACTTTATATTTTTAATCATGACATATAAATTAGGTTTGGTTTAATTCTTGTTATTTTTCTATGAAGGTTCATTGGTTTAATGAATAGTGAAAATACTGAATTTTATTTCAAAACATCAATTTCATATAATTTATTTACAAGGATAATTTATATTTAAAATTGGTTTAAAATTTTAATTAAATAATATTTTTATAAATTAATACAATTTAGATCATTTTATCCATTTTCACTATTAAATTGGATGTAAAAACTTAGGAAACTTTTGATTATTTTTACATTAAAAACTCATACTGTCGTACTTTCATCGAGATGAAATTTAAACTAATTTATTCCACATATATGATTTTAATTTGAAAAAATGGATACTATATTTGGAATCAGCATAATTTATAATTTATAAAAATGTTAAATTAGTTTTTGACCAAAAATATTAGTGAAAGTAATTAAAATTAATTATATTCATTAAGTTAAAATTAATCTTAACTAAAAACTAAACATTAAATTAATACCCATAACAACCTAGAAACTTTTAAAACACCCCTTATCTAGTATATAATAGTCCATTAATCTTACAATATTGAGTTTTGTTGGTTTTTTATGATTTCTTTATGTAAAAACCTGGGTAGAACTAACTTATTTCCAAAAATGTCACGTGTGTCATTTCTCTTCCCTATAAAAAGATACCACCTCTTACTCTCATTAAAACATCTCAAACCACTTAGTTTCATCCAAGATATACCCTATACAATTCACATCATACATTAATTTCTTATTTAATCCTTACTTTCTATATAAACTAATCTAAGGAAGCCTCTTCACACAAACCAAAAGGAGTTACCTGATTATGAGGCAACGTCTCCTCTTAATATCATTTCATTAATTTTATTTCTCCACCCACTACACTATATTTATTCCATTTTTATATATAAAAATAAGTTTCATAAATATAATATTATTTTTTATTCTATTTTTTTACCTATACGTACACAGACCTCCATCTAATGGGTAATGAACACCGTATTTATGTGTACAATGAACTAACACATCACAAAGTGATAATTGCTCATTTTTTCTTTAACACCTCTCATGGTTGAAATTATGACGAAAAATATGTTTATAAATTTTATATATTTATATATATTATTTTTTAAAAATTATGTATTCCTATTACAACACATATCTTTTTTATTTTCCATTTTCTATAAATACGGTAACTTCGTTTGAGGAAGTATATACTACTGCCCCATCAAAGTGATTTGATTAATTCATACGCTAGATAGAATGTAATAAAGATTAATTTAGTGAATATATATGATATAATAAATATACAATAATAATTATATTTACACATACATTCATTTTACTTTTTATCAACTTCATAATTAAATGAAAATAATGTTTATGCATACGTATGACCTACCGTCTCCATGAAAGGTGTATTCTGTTTTGTAATTATATATTTTAGGGATTACTATACTTTAAATATAATGAATATAAATTATATTTAAATTATATTTTTCATTCGGTAAAACATGATATAAGTATAAGTTCTAAATATATAACAATTTATGTCACGTGTAAAAAACAAAGATGATATTAACAAAAATGAATCCTTAACATAGAATTATTAACAAGCGGGTAATATAAATCCATAATGAAACCTTATATGGTATGAAAAGTAATAATATTATTCTATTATAAACTTATAGTAAATTTATATTTATTTTAAAGGGTGTTTGAATGAGTACAATGATATTCCAGAAATAGGGCAATGAAATTTCATCTCACTTTTTATTTTTGTTAGATACTTTCTTTCTTCACCAACCATTAATTTTGTGTGGTGTGTATAATTCCCATTGATCTATTATATTATTATTATACATAATATTATGGGTATTTACATATCTTGATATTTCTATCATGGGATTTATTTTTCCAAAGTTACCGAAATTTTAGTGTAATATTGTCTCAATTTTCATTGTTTCAGACACATTCTGCGTTATGCACCAATATTTTTCCATAGTGTGTATATACTACCATTGAAATTTTATATCATGAATATATTTCCTTTTATGAAATTTTAATCTTCATGTAATTCCATTTTATTACATGTGGATTATGGTTCAAATTTACCATGTGGTAAGAGTTTATTGAAACAATCTCATCACTTTTCATGATTGTTAATGTTCATGCTTCCTTTGATGAAATATTATGATAAATTACTTAAAAACTCTCATGAATTTTTCTGTCGTGTGTTAAATTGGGATATATTAAATTATTGGTTCCATTTTTCCACTATTTGATACATAAGATAGTTAAAAATTATTTTTAATAAAGCTCAACTTTACCCTCCCTTCGGTTGGAAATCTATATTCCTTCAAAAACCATGTTTTCTAAAAAGGGTCTCTAAGAATATTCTAATAATATCCTATGATAATTAAAAGAAATATTTATTGTTCTTCCTTTTACCGATGATTTCAATGTAATCTTATTTTCCCTTTATAAATGATTCTTTTTTTAACCTTTTTACCATAAAAAAAGAATATTCTTTTTACTTCATAAGACATGAATGAATTTACTCGCCATCAGTTATTTAATGATATTTTTCATTTTTAAAATGTTATTTTTTAAGAAAATATTTTTATAATAGAATTTATAGTAATTTTTTTTCAAAATGTTTACAAGGTTCTTTTAAATGTTTTCAAGAAAAATTATTTTAAACAAATTTTCCTAATAACCTTTTATAATTTTCCATGGAAATTTATTTTCAAAATTGTTTTCATGATTTTTTTATAAGTTTTCAAGGAAAAAATTTTCAAATTTTTTTAAAACTTTTTATATAATTTTTTGAGGAAAATGGTTTTCAAAACATTTTCAAGCTCTTTTTATAAGTTTTCAAGGAAAATGGTTTTCAAAATGTTTTCAAGCTCATTTTATATTTTTTCAAGGAATAAGGTTTCTAAAAGGTTTTCAATGATTTATTTATAAGATTTAAACTTTATTTTCAAGAAAATGGGTTTAAAGAGGATTTTATGTTTTAAATATCCTTTTTAAATCAATAATGGATATTTTACTCAATAAATGTTTTCAAAATTTATTTCTAAGAAATTTTTTCATCTAAGATGACATTTGTTGATGTTACTCATTCCATTCTAAGAAATGATCCTATTTTTCCATTCATATTTCATCTTGAATGTTTTATGTTTTTATGGATTCATTATTATGACACCATTTTCTATTCCATGGGTTATATTCTTTTGAAACCCACTTCTTTTCATGGGTTATTATTTTTGTAGAATGATTATGAAACCTATATTTTTTTGTAGGTAAATATATTATTACATGTTTGTGACACCCATTTAATTTCATGGGTTACGATATTATTGTTTATGATTTTATGGAACATGTATATATGTATTTATTATGAGATGGGTGGGACCTATTTCTACCTCCAATAAATTGGGTGGTGATAAATGTTTTATATACACAAAGGGTACATGGTAGGATATACCAAGCCTAAAACAAGAGGATACACGGGAGGATATCCCAAGCCCAAAATAAGAGGGTATACCGGAGGACATCCCAAGCACGGAATAAGAGGGTACATGGAAGAAAATCCCAAGCCCCAAACAAGTTGGTACACAAGAGGACATCCCAATCCTGAAATAAGAGGGTACACAAGAGTACATCCCAAACCCAAAACAAGAGGGAACATGGGAGGGCATCCCATGTCAGAAACAAGTGGTTACATGATAGGGAATTCCAATCCCAAAGTAGGTACAAGGTTTATTAACCCAAGACTAACATGTTTCAAAGGCCTTTCTAGTCCATGTTTAAATAAGGTTTTTATATGATTATGTATCTTCCACAATTCTATGTTTTATTATTATGATACGCTTTCATAACTAATGCTTTAAATTTTATTATGATATATGTCTTATGAACAACCAATCTTTATTATTATCTCTAATATGAAGGGTATGATCGTAAAATGTTATGCTAAAGTTACATACCCTTTTTTCATGATATGCTTACACGTTTCCTTTATTTACCCCTACTGAGAATCTAAGTTCATCCCTTACTATGTTTCCTTTCCCAAGGTTATAAAGAAAGGTTTTAGTTAGAAGTAATAAATTTTGGGATATTTATGGGATACGTTGAAGATATTTTACCGAGAAAGAAGATTTTGTTTCTGTGTTTCCAATGACATAAAAATATTATGTTCTTCGATCCTGTATTTTTGTATTATACTAAATATTCATATAAAATGATCTAATATATGTGTACTTTAATCATGGGTCTATCTATGTTTTTTGGGAAGGATAAGGTTAAACATGATGTTGAGGGTCTGAATCTGAGGGTCTAATCTAGGTTTTCAGGGTATAAAATAGGTAAAATAAATAAGGGTGGAATGAACAATATTCAATCTCAGAGTCTAGATCTATATCCAAGATAATAGAGGTTTCCTACTATCATTATGGGAAACCTAGTCATCTTAGACTCAAATTCCCTAACTATAAATCTGGTAAAGTGTATAAAGAGTCTAGTAATAATTTTCTATTTTAGAACTAATAATAAGAAAGTGATAAGGTATTACATGTGTCCCAATATACTATTATTTTAGAATGGGTTTTATACTGAGGATATTCATTCCATATTTTTCGAGATAAGAGTTATATTTTTTCATGACCAAGGATGGATATGGAAAAGTGTTTTTAGGCAACACAAATTTTTTTCTTTCATGGGTAGAGGTTCAAATTTTATATAGCTATTAAGCCATTATCTAGTCACCTTGTTAGATGTAAGATAGGTTCCATATTCTCAATGGGATCTGATTTTATTTATTGTCTTTGATCAGAGAGGTTACACATTTAAATATGATTCTAGTATCCTATGAACCACTAAAAGAGCTCACATAGTAATGAAAGAATCATTATTGAATGGGTTATATGTGCTGGATGGTGGGACAAGTGTCAAATAAATGGGTGGAACTTGTGTTACTAATAGTGATAGCACTGTTCTTTATCATGGGTGGTTGGGACATGTGAGTGATAAAAGGATAGATTAATTGAAAAAAATGGGTGATCACATAAGTTAAAACTTAATAACAGAAAAAAAATTTAGGACTATGTCTGGGTAAATCCTGAAATGTCAATTTTCAAAAATCTAGCATTAAATATGGTCTCCCACATGACTATGTTCAATCTAATTTCTAGAGACCATTTAGGAATACCTCCTATAGTGGAGGGTCCGAAATTTTCACCTTTATAGATTATTATTTAAGGAATGTTTGGATTTATATTTTTTCAAATAAATATAATGTCATTGAGGTGTTTAAAACTCTAAAATAATTTATATAAAATAAATATAGGAATAAATTAAAGACCTTAGGGACTGCTAATATCATTGAATAACTATATACTAAATTCACTATGTTTTCTAGAGATAGGATAATTTAGTGGCACTGAACATTGAGTCATACTCCTCATCATAATGGTCTTGATATGCATATGAACTATACCATTAATTAGTGGGTTCATAAAATAATTTCATTCTTGAGCTGAGCGAAGTCATTTTGGGTAGAGGCTACTGCTATGACAGTCTACTAAAATAATAGGTGTCACTCATATAATAATATCATTGACTCTATTATAGAAAAATGGAGAAACCAGGCCTTATCCTATTGAAATATTGGGTGTTTGGATGAACTGCCTATTTTAATGTCAAAAATTATAATCTTGAGCTGGAGTTATCAAATTCATTTTAAAAGGGTATCCTGGGGGGTGAAGGCCAATAAGTTTTGGATAGACAAACCTATCTTTTAGTAGTGTAATATTTTCTAGGATTTGGTTTTTCAATAATATGTTTCACTTAGATGCAAGACTCCCACTCATTTCAGTGATGATCACTCTTAAAATAGGGATCATTAGGTTGATCCTCCTAGTTTTAATGAGTTTACTATTTAGACTCCTCTGTATACCTCTCAACTACCACTTTCATAGCCCAAGCTATAATCTGCGTTTGATTATAATAATTCTTCTCATGATGGTTGATAAAACACATTTTTATTGAATATTTTAATTATATTAAATGACATAAATTCCTAATTTTTTAATAAATATGATTTTTTATTGAATATTTGGGATTATATCATTAATTTTCAAATTTCATTAAAATTACTATTTTGACCCTTTAAAGTACACTACATTTATTTTTTCATAAATATTTTTCTATAGATTATTTTAACTTTAAATATTGTAACAAAATTACTCATTTAATTTTATACAACTTTCATTAGGACCAGCTAATTTTGATCAGGCATTTTATTATAGTAAATGGGCCATGAATTCAAAGATGGACAAGACTCGTTAGATTGGAAACAACTTCACCATTTGGGTAATAACATCTACTTACAAGCATGTATGTGGGTCATATTTTTTCAATAGATCAAGGAACAAATTTAAAAAAAAATTAAGGAATATATGTTCATTTTTTAAGATAATAGAGTTATCATATGCTGGATTAAAATATTTGGCTGAATTTCCCATTTAAACTTGAAAAGTCTTAAAACTATCACCTCTAATCCACTCTATAAATGTGTTTTCTCTCATAGAAAGGGGTTTGGAAAGGAATTAAAATATTTATCATAGACTATAAGTGGTTCCAATCAAATTATATAAGAATTTTATGATTGCAATATCTTGAAGAAACAATCCCTTAATTTCAGCCTCCTTCTTCTTATTCACATTGTAATTTTTTTCTTTTATTAAAAAATTCTCATTTTATCTTCAATTTTTTCTATTATTCTACATTTATTTATTCCTTATTTTCTATCTTTGGTATGGATGTTAAGAGTATAAATGTTATTGGGTTATAGACTCTCTATGACCTTTTGGAATGAAAATTATTTTTATGAGGACTACACTACCCATGAAAGAGTGGTTTATCTTGGTAATTGACCTATCTCTAATATTATTCATTTATTTGTTTTGAATCAATTTTATACTATAATTATAATAATATGATCTATGAATATTTTTTAATATAAATAAATATATGTTAAAATTTTAATAATTAACATAAAACACATGAGGTTGAGTATTGTGTGAATTGTGAGACACGGCCTTAATTGGATAAAAAAAACAACACGAGATTAATTTCTAGAGTTAAAAAAAAGTCCCAGAACTCAATCCATCATAGTTTATAGAATGGATATTTACCCTAATTTACCACTGAAAATAATATTTCCTTATAATAACAACAAAAAAGGGTGCTACAATTTCATGTTCAGAAGCTAGCCTAGGGTTTAATTAATTTCAACATTATTGTTAAGTTAACTCCCTTTAGTTTTGATGGTTAAAAAATTAATAAATCATAATTAAATATATTTTAATTTAAATTATAATGATTATAATTAATTTAATATGTAAATATAGATCAATTACACCTTATATAAATATTTCCCAAAATAATATTCTTATTTTGTTTTATCAAACGAATTTTAAAAAAAATACAATCTCCTTTCAACAAATATATTCTCGTTTTATAAACATTAAAAATCCCAAAATTATTTTAAGTAGTTTTTTTCCTTTTATTCTAATTTATTACCAAAATACATTTAATCTGTTGTTTTAATTACTTCCTCTATTGGGAGATAAACTTGTTCAATCACTCTAATGCACTAGAATACACTAAAACCACACATCATTTTAGAGCACCCATGATAGTGACTTTCATATTGGCACCAATTTTAGTATCTAAGTACATTAATCAATAAATTACATGTATTTTTTATAAATTTTTGTTTCATTCTGTTATTCTATTTTTCTTCCTTCTTTCCCCTTTCTCAGATTTTGTTCTTCGATTATTCTTCTCTTTTTTGGACCATCAACAAAAACCTATTATATTTTTATTATGGTCTACTTTTATTCATTTCATTTTTATTTGATTTATGGAATGAACTAATCAAAATGAGCTATTATACCTTGAACCTAATATATAATTTAACTTTAGGGATTTAATCAGAAAAAATAAGTCTATATGAATTTTATATATTCACCTAGTTGGGGAATTCCTCCATTCTAGGAACATTCAAATTAGAATAAATTTATAATCAAACATAAAACTAGAACCAATGTTTCAAAATAACAATAATGACCTTAATAGAACCATTATAGAATTTGATACACCAGAAATTTACTGTCACCCAAATTTTATTGCACAAAAAAATTTTGAGTCGTAATTTAAATTAAAATCTGGATTTATAAACCTTCTTCAAAAATTTCATGGCCTCTCTATTGGGGATCCCAAAAAATATATAAAATAATTTAATGTATTTTTTTCAATATTTAAACAAATAAATATTTCTTAAAATAAAATTAAACTAATATCATTCTCATTTCATATTGATAGAACTGCAAAAACATCAGATGCATTATTTACGACCTAAATAGGTAACATATTGGAATGATTTGAAATATATTTTCTTGCTTACGTTTTTCCATCATCAAGGACCATTTCCATTCTAAAATAGATATAAAGCATTAATAATTAATTGGTGGATACAATTTATGAATACAGGGAGTGATTCAAGCAGTTATGTGCAAGATACCCACATCACAAAATCAGTGAGAAACTACTCATCCAATACTTCTATAAAGGCTTTACATTTTTGGAGAGGGTCATAGTGGATTACACTCTTAGAGGAGCATTTCTTGATAAAGAACCATTAGTTTTACATGTGTTTATTGACATGATGGTACAAAAAACTCAATAATTTTGTGATTAAGGTACACCATGAGTTATAGGATTACATTGTGAAATCTATTCCTCTCTTGAAAACCATTTAATTGATATTATTTTGGATGAATTAAACATTATGGTGAGACATATAACATTGGATCAAAATACTTCACAACTAAAAACTACAAATAATTGTGAAATTTTAACTGAAACCTCACACCCATCCAATTGTTCCCCCTAATTATAATAAATATGGGATTGTGTATCCATATTCCCCAAAATACAATATCAGCAGCAACAAAAAACACATCCCTAAGAGAATTATGATTTTATTTCACCAAAATACAACCAAGGTTGGAAAGATCCATCAAACATGAGGTATGGATCTAAATAATAATAAATATCCCCTTTTTGACAAAACTGCTACTAGCATATGCCTTACGAATAAGGTTTTAAATAACCTCAAATAAGATTTGAATCCCAAAAATTAAAAAATCAACAAAAACAAGGGAATAATCAAACATTGGTATATTATAATACTTATGAAGTTTTGAAATATTTTAAATAATCAATAAAATTATTTGAAGATTTAAGGATAAATGTTGAGAGATTTGAAGATAAAAATGTGCCAGATTTTCACAACCCTCTATGAACTTGTAAGTATAAACACTAGAAATATTCCTTCCCAAGATTCTCTAAATATCAAGTGGAATTCCAGTTCCATCACATTGAGAGGTTGTAAATAATGGATTGATAGATCTATATCTATCAATCCACCATGATTCACCTCAACCCGAGACAAGCTCTATTCAAGAATAATTGGTTCAAATCCAAAGTATAAAGATTAAGGTATGAAAAAGATTCATTATGTTACATATAAACCCATTCCATTTTCAAATAGATCTATACAGTCCAAGATGATGTATGATAATGAAATGAAAAAATTGGGTTTGGATACATTCAAGTGCATTGAAATCATCATACCTCTACATGATAAACTCAATAAAATTGTAAGTTAGTCCATTTTTTTTAAATAACATTATAAAAATAGAATAGTTATAAATGGAAATGACCAGACCAACCTTGGGAGGAATTCATATTCACTCATCACACCAACCAGGGAGATCCCAACAAAGTAAAAAGTACCTAGAAATAATCTTTATTCCATGCACCATAATTTATTTTAATTTCTATAATTCTTTATGTGATTAGGTTTCCTCCATTAATTCCATTCATTGACCTATTTTATTTTTCTTGAAGGTTGAAAGGTAAAGATGAAAAGGGTGGTGGTGAAACTCATTAATCGGCCCAAAACATACCTGATTGGAGTCATCGAGGATGTATTTATTTGGGTAAGGAACATAATCTTTCTTGTAGATTACTATATGCTAAATATGTAGGATGATATGTTATGTTCTCATGCTCACATAATTCTCTGTATACCCTTTCTAAAAACATCCAATAGAATCAAAAATGTTTATAAGTTTTCACTTTATATGGATTTTAGAGATGAGATTGTACAAGTTAATATTTTCGACTCAATAAAGTTCCCCTTGGGGACCATTATACTTTCTTCATCTCCCATTCTGACTCATCTTGTAATGAATTTTGAAATTCTTATTTTCAATATTTTCCAAATGGGGATTATTCTATTCATAGAGAGATCTTGAGGATTGGTTCTAGTTTGGTGTCACAAAATATGGTGACACCAATTTCTAATGGTCAAATAACAGTCAGTTCATATTTTTATGTGGATTGTCATTCTGATTATAAGAATATATATTATGATTATGACATGGTGGTCAATTTTAGAGATGGATTTGATTCATTATTCACTAATTTTGATGATTTATATTCATAAACTGACATTAATTGTGCACATATATCATTTCCCAAATCATTTCCATCAATACAGTACCCACCCAAACAAGAACTCAAACCATTACCACCAATATTAAATTATTAATACATGTTTAATGATGAATAATTTATTATAATAGTCTCTAGCAATCTACTACCTGAATAATAATAAAAACTTTTAAATATTTTATGGGTAAATACTTGGGAAATTTGTTGTCCCGTACTAGAAATACCAGGTATTATCCCCTATATAAATTTATTTTTTTGGGATTATGGGGATAAATCATTTAGAAAACCACAAATGAGACTATAACCTACATTATTAGAATTTGTAAAAATGTTTGGGAAATTTTTCTTGATGTTATTATCATTTACTCTATTTCAGAATCTCAGTGGATCATCCATATCTAGGTTGTACCCAAGAAAACTAGATTAAAAATTTTAATGAATGGAAATAATGAGTTTGTTCATATAATAGTAAAAAATAGTAGGTGAGTGTTCATATATTATAGGAAATAGAATCAATCCACTTGTAAGGACCATTTCCCCTTCCATTCATTGACCAGATTCTTGAGATACATTTAGTTAGGATAATATATTTATTCTTAGATGGGTGTTCTAGATATTTTTAGGTACTCATTGTAGTAGTGGACCTGGAAAAGATGACACTCACAAGTCCTTTTGGTACACTTTCTTACCAAAATATTCCATTTGAAATTTTTAATACCCCAGGTACCTTCCACATATGCATGGTAAACATATTTTATGATTTACATTACACACTTATAGATGTATTTATGGATAATTTTACTATGTATGATTCTATATATGATGATTGTATCTTTAATTTTGGTAATGTGTTTCATCTCTGTGTTAATAAAAATATGGTTTTAAACACTTAAAAATGTAATTTTGTGGTAGAGAAGGGAATTTACCCGGGTCATGTAGTTTTAAATCACAGCATTAAGTTTGATAGATCTACGGTTGACATAATTTCCACTTTCCATATCCAACATGGTTTTGTGATGATCGATAATTCCTTGGACATTTTGGTTTTATCAATACTTTTTCAGAGATTTTTATAAGATCACCCTTACATTATCTTCAATACTTCAAAAAGATATTGACTTATATTTTAATTATTCATGCAGGGTATCATTTTATGAGCTATGGAAGAGTCTCACCACACCCCCAATCATACAACCCCCATGGTGGGACCTCAAATTTGAGCTAATGTTTGAAGATTCAAACATCATAATTGGAGAAGTATTATCTCAGAGGATAAAAGGGTAGTCCAATGTTATTTTTTATGCATCAAGAAATTTGGATTCAACAAAAGAAAAAAACCATGAAATATGATATTATTATTGTCATATTTTGTTTAAAAAAATTAGATTATTATTTATTTGGATTTAAATTAGTTGTTTTTTTATCATACAGCTTCGAGGTACCTTCTGAAGAAGCCAGATGGAATGCCCTAACTTATTCATTGGATGTTACTTCTTCATGTTTTTTAAATTGAGATGAAGGATAATCATGGGTATGATAATTTGTTGTATAACCACATGAGTAGGATCACACGCATGTTAGATCATGATACCAAAAACTATGTACCACTTCAGGACACTTTACCAGATGAGTGTGTAACATCCCAGGTAGATAGAGAATACGACTTTTTCATATTTATTAATTTTTGAATTAAATATTAATTTTACTTTAAATGGGTTTCTAGGTTCGATAGCGTACCATATATGCAACAATGACTTTCTTTGAAACCTTATGTTGCATTCTAATAATATATTATTATTTTAAATGGCAGTTATCTCCTAGTCGTTGTATTGGTGGGAATGAACGAAACTAACTATGATATGATTATACATATTTTTTAAATGTATTTACATTTATCCAATAAAAGTTAGATGTCACGACCCGTCCTCGGGGCCCGTGCCGTGACTACCCCAAGCCCGCCTTCCATAGGCCAGGGGCTGGCGACTAGCACCAAGGCGTAAAATCCCAGTAAACAGGGAAGGCATTGCCTTTATAAGTAACAACCACACAGAGTCAGCAAGCGGAAAGTAAAGTGCAGAAAAGTAAAGGGGGCCGGAAATACAATCCCAACTGTAAAGTACAACTGAAAAGTAAAGTACAGCAACTGAAGAAAAGACGGCGGCCTCGTGTCGTCCACTGGCAATCCCACCTGAAGGGTGGGTACAGATAGCCTCCAGGCTCCTCGGGTCCCACGTCCGCTCCGAGCACGTCCCGCCCAGTGGTCCACCTCCAGGTACCGTCCTGCTCCACGCCCCAACCGTGATCAGCGCTGTCCGTCGTCTGCAACCAACACAACAAGGTACGGGCATAGCCCGTGCAGGGGTGAGTACAAGCTACTCAGTAAGGACCCCGAGACCCCCGAAGGTCTCCCGAAATCCACAAAGGATATAGCACAAAAGAAAGAAGCAATCACGAAGTATCATCTGACTCGACTTAGGTATATGCCCATACATATACCTAAGTCCCCAATTCCAGCTCTGCTCACAAGCTCAAGAATAACTCAATCCACAAAGGAAAGCAAGACTCAAATCCACAAGGAGAGTAAACAGTAAAATCCACATAGGATAGTTCAACACAATCCACAAAGGAGAGTAACATACGATTCAGCTCAACCAGGTATACTTTTTCAGATGACGTCAAAGATGATCACTGATCCATCTAAGTCGTCGGACCCACGAAGGATCGATAGGTACTAACCCCCGCAAAAGACCCACGTAGGATCGGGCTCACACAGAACCTGTAGGCAGTGGCTCACACAGAACCGGTAGTAAGGACCCACATAGGATCGGGCTCACACAGAACCTGTAGCACTGATCCACGTAGGATCGCTGAGTGCAGTAGTCGACGCAGTCCACTGAGGATCTCTGCTCTGTCGTCGCCGCAGTCCACGAAGGATCTCTGCTCTGCCGTCGTCGCAGTCCACGGAGGATCTCTGCTCTGCCGTCGTCGTAGTCCACGGAGGATCTCTGCTCTGTCGTCGAAGTCACAGCCAGCGCTAGGGTTCCCGCACATAGCGAGGTCGTTTAGGAGGGTCCGCTCCACGAGCCGAGAGGCTGTTACATCAACTGACACGTAGTCCGAATTTGATGTATCCAAAAGTTCCGTATCGACAACATGATCTCAACGCAACAGACGGCGCGTCAATCGGACGCCCGGTCTGAGAGTTATTGGCATTTTCGTCCCAGGGGCCCGGTTGGTTTTTAGGGAAAAACCAACCCGACCGTACTCCGCCTGTATCCGATCCTCGGGCGGAGTATGCCAAAAGTTCCGTCTCACTTAGAGGAAACTACCACAGCTGACGGTACGTCGATCGGACGTCCGTAGCTCAAGTTATGAGCGTTTCCGCTCCGAGGGCCCGGTTGGTTTCGCGTACGAACCAACCCGGCCGAACCCAAAGTCTTCTGAAACCTTGAGTATAATATACCGAAACGACCGTCTCGATCCAAGGATCGCGTAGCCGCTGACGGTTCGTCAATCGGAGGTCCCAGGCCCAAGATATGGGCGAAAGACCGAAGAGGGCCCGAAACGGGGGTTCTGGGCCCGGGGCGACCCGGCCCGAACCCCCCCTGGGTCGGCCGAACCGGGTCGGCCCGAACCGGCTCGGCCGGGTCCGGTCCGGCCTGGGCGCGGCCCGGCCGACCGGACCGGCCGGCTCGGCTTCGGCCGGGCGGCTGAAGGAGCCGCCGCCGCGGGTTTGACCCGCGTCTTGAAGGAAACGCGGCCCCGCGGGGGGCCGCCTGTCACGCCGACGCGGCCGGGCCGCCGCGTCCCTCCCCGGTTCCGCGCGGCCGCGGCTTCAGCCGCCGCCGCGGCTTCAGCCGCGGCGGAACTTCTCCACGGCGGCGCGCCGGGCGCCGCCGCCGCCTTCCGCGGGCCGCCGGAGTTGCTCCGGTGGCCCGTTTTGCCTCCCGCCTGCGCCGATGCTCCTCCCGGGGGCCGATCTCCACTGCGGAATCAACAATTGTCCCTTGCGTCGTGCTTTTTCCGTCGCCCGCCAAATCCGCACAAAAAGGAAGATCGGCGGAGGGTTGCCGGGTCTTGTTCGTTAGACCCGCACCCTCCGCATTAGTCATAAACAACGGGAGAAACAAGGAATAACCAATCAACAATTTTAAATAAATTTAAAATTGTTCCGTGATCGGTTCTTTATTTTAAAAGAAATAAAATCACGGGAAGGAAAGTATTTCAATCAACCCTTACCTTGTCGTCGTCGTCGGACGAGAGGTCGTTGCGGAAGAAGGGGGGGATCGTTGCGTCGTCGCGGTATCCGGCGTCGCGTCTCCAAACTCCGGATCAAGAACAAACGGATTTAATTAATTAAATCCGTTGCCATGAAATTAAAAAGGGAGAATTAACGATCCGGTTCTTACCTTAGTTGCCGAACGAGGATCGGCTGCGGAAGAAGAGGCGTCGCCGAAGAACGTCGCGGGTAAAGCTTGTCGACGTCGCAGATCTCGGTGTGCGTCGTCGAATTTCGGTCGCCGGCGTTCTTCGCGTTCTTCGCGTTCTTCGCGTTCTTCGCGGGGAGATGAAGAAACAAGATCCTCTAAAATCCTTTCAAAGGATTTTTAGGTTGGTCTTATTTTATAAACATGCCAACACACGAAACCGGTTAAGAAACGATCCATCAATTCGAAAGAAACGACCCATTTAATTCACGAAAGAAACAGTCCATTTAATTCACGAAATAACCGCCCAATTAAATGGTCTGTTAAGAATTAAAGAAAACGCATCGGTTGACTTTTCAGTTACTTTGACGGGTTTTCGCGGGTGCGTTACTTAGCGAAAGAAACGGCGGGGCTCGTGCGGGCCCCACCGCACAAATATCCTACCAAGGGGTAGGATATTTCTGGATAGCATCCTATCCAGTTCAACTCAGCTCAAGCTGCCTTTAAGTGACTTCAAATGGCTTCCAAGCAGCTTAAGTGAAAAATAAAATAAAGTTGTCGCACAAACTTTATTTTATTTCTGACTTAAAGCCGCAAAATTTAAAAACCACGTCTGAGCAAACGCAACTCCGGAAGAGGCGTTTCTAAGCAAATACCGGCGCTGCGATTTCATCAGTGCCCTCAGAAATTGATTCCGGGCACTGGTTCAAAAGATAGAAAAACCCGCTCGTCCGTTCACTGAACGTACCCGAGCCAAACTTCGGAAATTGATTCCGGGCACACCGGGCCTCGGAATCAGGTGCCGTCTGAAGCTGCGCTCTTGTAAAATTCCAAAGAAAATTAAGAAAAAAATTTCCTTGAAATTTGCGGGTCTTTACATTACTCCCACCTCAGGGCTTTACGTCCCCGTAAAGTTACATCAAAAACTAGGGGAACAAATGGGGGTACTGAGCACGCATCTGAGCCTCCCGCTCCCAAGTGCTCTCCTGGAGGTTCCCGTGCTGCCATCTGACGCGCACAAGAGGAATCGACCACCCACGTAGGACCCGCTCCTGTCGATCCTCGATCTCCACTGGGACCTCCGCAAAAGTCGCCCCATCGTCCACGTCCAGCTCCCCAAAGTCGATGATGTGCGTCGGGTCGTGCACGTATCTCCTCAGCTGAGACACATGGAAGACGTCGTGCACCCGGTGCAACTGAGGTGGTAGAGCCAGGCGATAAGCCACCTCTCCTATCCTGCTAAAGACCTGGAAAGGCCCGATGAAGCGTGGAGACAACTTGCCGCCTCGGCCAAATCTCCGTAAACCACGTCGAGGTGAGACACGCAAAAAGACATGGTCGCCATCCTCGAATTCTAGTGGCCTCCGCCTCCTGTCAGCATATGACTTCTGCCGGCTCTGAGCTGTCCTCATCCTCTCCTGGATGATCTGGACCTTCTCTGTCGTGGCTCGGACCATCTCTGGTCCCACGAGTGCTGACTCCCCAGGGACTGTCCAGCACAACGGTGATCTGCAGGGTCTGCCGTACAACGCCTCGTATGGTGCCATCCCGATGGTGGAGTGGTAGCTGTTGTTGTACGCGAACTCCACCAAGGGTAGGTGGTCCTCCCAGCTGCGACCAAAGTCGAGAACACATGCACGGAGCATGTCCTCGAGTGTCTGTATGGTCCTCTCCGTCTGACCATCCGTCTGAGGGTGGAAGGCTGTGCTCAGATGGAGCCGCGTCCCGAACGCCTCCTGCAACCCCTTCCAAAGCCGGAAAGTGAAACGAGCATCTCGATCGGAGACGATAGACGATGGCACACCGTGAAGCCGCACGATCTCCTGGACGTAAAGACGTCCCAAGCTCTCCACTTAGCCCTGCTCTCTGATGGGTAAGAAGTGTGCCGACTTGGTGAGTCGGTCGACAATCACCCAAATGGAGTCGTGACCTCTGGAAGTGCGTGGAAGTCCAGTCACGAAGTCCATAGATATGCCGTCCCACTTCCACTCCGGGACCTCCAAGGGCTGTACTAAGCCTGCTGGTACCTGATACTCTGCCTTCACCTGCTGGCAGGTGAGGCATCGTGAAACGAACTCTGCCACAGCCTTCTTCATGCCCGGCCACCAGTGCTGTCGTCTGAGATCCTGGTACATCTTCGCCACTCCGGGATGCACCGCCAAGGGAGAAGTGTGAAACTCTCTCAGCACCTCCTCTCGTAAAGCGACTGGTACGAAGGTACGTCCTCTGAAAAGGATGTCGTGCTCTGCTCCAAGGGAGAAACCATCAGGCGCCTGACCTGAGGATATCAGTGCACGCCGGGTCTCACAGTCAGCGTCCCCACGCTGAGCCTCTCTGACCCGCTGTAGAAGTGGAGGAGAGACTGTGAGAGACTGAAGAAAGGCTGCTCCGTCTCTATCCACGAAGGATATCTGTAAGGAGGCTAGCTGCTCCGTCGCCACCTCAAGTAGCTGAATGCCCGTCCTCCTACTGAGGGCATCGGCTACCACGTTCCCCTTCCCAGGAGTATAGACTATCTCAAAGTCATAGTCCGGGAGGAACTCAAGCCATCTCCGCTATCTCAGGTTCAGGTCCTTCTGAGAGAAGATATACCTGAGACTCTGGTGGTAAGAAAATATTGTGAAGCGCTCGCCCATCAGATAGTGCCGCCAAGTCTTCAGAGCGAAGACCACTGCTGCTAACTCCAGGTCATGAGTGGCGTAGTTCTGCTCATGTGGCCTCAACTGACGTGATCCGTAGGCGATCACGGCCCGCTCCTGCATCAGGACGCACCCGAGTCCAGTCCCTGATGCATCGCAGTAAACTACGTATCCAACTCCCTCCTCAGGAAACCTCAAGATAGGTGCGCTGGTCAACCTCTGCCTCAGCTCCTGGAAGCTCTGCTGACATCTGTCTGACCACACGAAGGGTTTCCCCTTCTTTGTCAAAGCTGAGAGTGGTGCCGCAACTCTGGAGAAGTGCGGCACAAATCTCCGATAGTATCCGGCTAAGACCAAGAAGCTCCGCACCTCCGTCACGCTCCTAGGTGGCTCCCAAGCTAGCACTGCCTCGATCTTCGCGGGATCCACTGCAACTCCCGCCTCAGAAATGACGTGCCCCAAGAAATGGACCTCACATAACCAGAACTGGCATTTTGAGAGCTTGCCATAAAGCTGGTGCTCTCGGAGTGTGTCTAGCACAACTCGCAGGTGGTAGGCATGCTCCTCCTCAGTCGTCGAGTATACCAAAATGTCGTCAATGAAGACCACGACAAATCGGTCGAGGTATGGCTGGAAGATCCTGTTCATGAGGCTCATGAACACTGCTGGAGCATTGGTTACGCCGAATGGCATAACCAAGAACTCATAATGGCCATACCGACACCTGAAGGCCGTCTTCTGCACGTCCTCGTCTCGAACTCTGAGCTGATGATAGCCTGACCGGAGGTCTATCTTCGAGAACCACCGCGCTCCCTTGAGCTGATCGAAGAGGTCATCAATCCGTGGCAGCGGATACTTGTTCCTCACTGTCACCTGGTTCAGGCGACGATAGTCGACACACAGTCGCAAGCTCCCGTCCGCCTTCTTGGCGAACAAAATCGGGGAAGCCCAGGGTGAAAAACTGGGTCGGATAAACCCCTTGCTCTGCAAGTCCTCCAACTGTACCCGCAGCTCCCGAAGCTCGGCGGGGGCCATCCGATATGCTGGAAAAGATATCGGGGCTGTCTCGGGGTACAAGTCGATGTAAAAGTCTACCTCTCTACGAGGAGGTAGCCCTGGAACGTCGTCGGGAAAGACGTCCACGTACTGGTCCACCACTGCAGGAAAAGCCGGACTCCGCACGTCCACTGCTCCTAGGATGAGGCTAGCCAACTGATGAGAGATGGGCTGCACTCTCCTCTGCGGAAGTCCATCCTGTGCTGCAAAGGTTCCCTTCTCGCCGGTGAAGGTAAACCTGCTCCCGTCGGTGCGAACACATCGCACCTTGCGCCTAAAACAGTCAATCTGGGCATGAACCGTGGATAGCCAATCCATGCCCAAGATGACGTCGTAAGGCCTCGACGCCGCTACAAGGAGATCCCAGCCGAAGCTCTCGCCTCCTAGAGTAAGCTCACACTGCCGGCACCAGTGCGTAATCGTCGAGTCTGCTCCCGTAGGAGTCTCTAGCCGTAAGGATCGAGCCAACGGCTCAGTCGGAATCTCCGAGCTCCGAACAAGGGCAGAGGCTATGAAAGAGTGACTCGCTCCTGTGTCTATAAGTACTGCAGAAAGGGTGGAATAGACACAGATCGTACCTCGAATCATCTCTGGCAAGTCGGGGTCGTAGGCCTCCACTGCCTGGAGCTGGGCCTGTCCCTGCCCGCCAGCTCCATGTGGTCGAGGTGGCCCTCATGGTGGTGGTGGGGGTAGAGCCTGGAAGCGTCGCCCACCACCCGCTGCTCGGCCAGCTCCTCTGCCTCGTCCGCCTCCTCCCTGCGGACCGCCACGGTCGACCCTCTGCCTCTGCCTGGGTGGCCCCTCCACCGTCTGCTGCTCCTCTGATCGGCGAGTCGGGCAGTCACGAGCCATGTGACCCTGCCCGCCGCAGGAGTAGCACAGCCTGCCTCTCGGAAGGCTGGCACTCCGCTGTGTGCCCTGCACTGCTGAGCCGGTGTCCTTAGGCCGTCTGCGTGGGGGTCTGGTCTGCCTGGACCCGAGAGTCATCCGTCGGCTACCTGCTGCCGAAGACTCAGCTACCTGCCGCCCTGTGCTAGGTCTCGCCGCTGAAGAAGGCTCTGCCAGGAAGCTCTCGATCAGGAGGGCTCGCTCCAGCACTCCCGCCTGGGTCGGAATGCTGAGGGAGATCAGCGACGCCCGAATCTCCTGTCGCAAGCCCTGCTCGAAGGTCCGGGCCCGGAAGAAGGGGTCCCGTACCATGTCGGTCGAGTAGCGAGACAGGTCAGTGAACCTCGCCGCGTACTGAGCGACCGTCATGCTGCCCTGGCGCAGCTGGAGAAGCTCCTAGATGCGCACCGCTCGGAGGGTGGCCGGGACGAACTCAAAGCGGAAGAGGCTCTCGAAGTCCGCCCAGAGCAAGGATGCCTCATCGTGAACCTGGAGCATCAGGCTCCACCATCGTCCTGCCGCCGCCTGCAGGAGGCTCGCTGGGAGAATCACCATGAGATCCGCTGGTGTCCTCACTAGCCTAAAGATCCGTACCACCGCCTCTAGCCAGTCCTCGGCGGCCTGGGGGTCCGCCTCACCTGGAAACCTGGGCGGTCGCTGGCTCTGAAACTCATGCAGTGCCCTGAGGCGACGTGCATCGTCAGCGTCTGGTACTGGCAGCATCGGTGGCTCGGCGGGTAAAGCTACCGCCGGTGCCACTGCTGGCAAAGGGCCCTGCACCGAGGCCTCGTCGCTCGGTGGGCTGCCGTCGCGCCCTACACTCGGAACCCTAGCTGGCTGTCGTCGCGGGGCCATCCTGAAAAGGAGAACAAGAGCACCACAGTCAGAACAGCATACCTGGTGAGCTGGCACAAGTAATCAAAAGGAAAACTTGAGACTTTCATAAAGCAGATCAGTATACCCGGTGATCTGACACAAATAATCACAAAGAAAACTCGAAACACATACGCAATAAATGTTTTCATGCATTAAGTCGGAAATCAGGAGTCAGGGTCCTGGTGTACGGATACGTCGGCCGCCGCACCAACACTGGGCTCCCTGAACTGATAACCACACTCAATACACTAAACACTATTGCTTCATATAGAAAGAAAGGACGATCAGAGTCTGCGGTGGAACCGACCGCCTCTGATACCAATTTGTCACGACCCGTCCTCGGGGCCCGTGCCGTGACTACCCCAAGCCCGCCTTCCATAGGCCAGGGGCTGGCGACTAGCACCAAGGCGTAAAATCCCAGTAAACAGGGAAGGCATTGCCTTTATAAGTAACAACCACACAGAGTCAGCAAGCGGAAAGTAAAGTGCAGAAAAGTAAAGGGGGCCGGAAATACAAGCCCAACTGTAAAGTACAACTGAAAAGTAAAGTACAGCAACTGAAGAAAAGACGGCGGCCTCGTGTCGTCCACTGGCAATCCCACCTGAAGGGTGGGTACAGATAGCCTCCAGGCTCATCGGGTCCCACATCCGCTCCGAGCACGTCCCGCCCAGTGGTCCACCTCCAGGTACCGTCCTGCTCCACGCCCCAACCGTGATCAGCGCTGTCCGTCGTCTGCAACCAACACAACAAGGTGCGGGCATAGCCCGTGCAGGGGTGAGTACAAGCTACTCAGTAAGGACCCCGAGACCCCCGAAGGTCTCCCGAAATCCACAAAGGATATAGCACAAAAGAAAGATGCAATCACGAAGTATCATCTGACTCGACTTAGGTATATGCCCATACATATACCTAAGTCCCCAATTCCAGCTCTGCTCACGAGCTCAAGAACAACTCAATCCACAAAGGAAAGCAAGACTCAAATCCACAAGGAGAGTAAACAGTAAAATCCACATAGGATAGTTCAACACAATCCACAAAGGAGAGTAACATACGATTCAGCTCAACCAGGTATACTTTTTCAGATGACGTCAAAGATGATCACTGATCCATCTAAGTCGTCGGACCCACGAAGGATCGATAGGTACTAACCCCCGCAAAAGACCCACGTAGGATCGGGCTCACACAGAACCTGTAGGCAGTGGCTCACACAGAACCGGTAGTAAGGACCCACATAGGATCGGGCTCACACAGAACCTGTAGCACTGATCCACGTAGGATCGCTGAGTGTAGTAGTCGACGCAGTCCACTGAGGATCTCTGCTCTGTCGTCGCCGCAGTCCACGAAGGATCTCTGCTCTGCCGTCATCGCAGTCCACGGAGGATCTCTGCTCTGCCGTCGTCGCAGTCCACGGAGGATCTCTGCTCTGTCGTCGAAGTCACAGCCAGCGCTAGGGTTCCCGCACATAGCGAGCTCGTTTAGGAGGGTCCGCTCCACGAGCCGAGAGGCTGATACATCAACTGACACGTAGTCCGAAGTTGATGTATCCAAAAGTTCCGTATCGATAACAGGATCTCAACGCAACAGACGGCGCGTCAATCGGACGCCCGGTCTGAGAGTTATTGGCATTTTCGTCCCAGGGGCCCGGTTGGTTTTTAGGGAAAAACCAACCCGACCGTACTCCGCCTGTATCCGATCCTCGGGCGGAGTATGCCAAAAGTTCCGTCTCACTTAGAGGAAACTACCACAGCTGACGGTACGTCGATCGGACGTCCGTAGCTCAAGTTATGAGCGTTTCCGCTCCGAGGGCCCGGTTGGTTTCGCGTACGAACCAACCCGGCCGAACCCAAAGTCTTCCGAAACCTTGAGTATAATATACCGAAACGACCGTCTCGATCCAAGGATCGCGTAGCCACTGACGGTTCTTCAATCGGAGGTCCCAGGCCCAAGATATGGGCGAAAGACCGAAGAGGTCCCGAAACGGGGGTTTCTGGGCCCGGGGCGACCCGGCCCGAACCCCCCCTGGGTCGGCCGAAACGGGTCGGCCCGAACCGGGTCGTCCCGACCCGCCCCGAACCGGCTCGGCCGGGTCCGGTCCGACCTGGGCGCGGCCCGGCCGACCGGACCGGCCGGCTCGGCTTCGGCCGCGCGGCCGAAGGAGCCGCCGCCGCGGGTTTGACCCGCGGCTTGAAGGAAACGCGGCCCCGCGGGGGGCCGCCTGTCACGCGGACGCGGCCGGGCCGCCGCGTCCCTCTTCGGTTCCGCGCGGCCGCGGAACCGGCCGCCGCCGCCGCGGCTTCAGCCGCGGCGGAACTTCTCCACGGCGGCCCGCCGGGCGCCGCCGCCGCCTTCCGCGGGCCGCCGGAGTTGCTCCGGTGGCCCGTTTTGCCTCCCGCCTGCGCCGATGCTTCTCCCGGGGGCCGATCTCCACTGCGGAATCAACAATTGGCCCTTGCGTCGTGCTTTTTCCGTCGCCCGCCAAATCCGCACAAAAAGGAAGATCGGCGGAGATTTGCCGGGTCTTGTTCGTTAGACCCGCACCCTCCGCATTAGTCATAAACAACGGGAGAAACAAGGAATAACCAATCAACAATTTTAAATAAATTTAAAATTGTTCCGTGATCGGTTCTTTATTTTAAAAGAAATAAAATCACGGGAAGGAAGGTATTTCAATCAACCCTTACCTTGTCGTCGTCGTCGGACGAGAGGTCGTTGCGGAAGAAGGGGGGATCGTTGCGTCGTCGCGGTATCCGGCGTCGCGTCGCCAAACTCCGGATTAAGAACAAACGGATTTAATTAATTAAATCCGTTGCCATGAAATTAAAAAGGGAGAATTAACGATCCGGTTCTTACCTTAGTTGCCGAACGAGGATCGGCTGCGGAAGAAGAGGCGTCGCCGAAGAACGTCGCGGGTAAAGCTCGTCGACGTCGCAGATCTCGGTGTGCGTCGTCGAATTTCGGTCGCCGGCGTTCTTCGCGTTCTTCGCGTTCTTCGCGTTCTTCGCGTTCTTCGCGTTCTTCGCGGGGAGATGAAGAAACAAGATCCTCTCAAATCCTTTCAAAGTATTTTTAGGTTGGTCTTATTTTATAAACATGCCAACACACGAAACCGGTTAAGAAACGATCCATCAATTCGAAAGAAACGACCCATTTAATTCACGAAAGAAACAGTCCATTTAATTCACGAAATAACCGCCCAATTAAATGGTCTGTTAAGAATTAAAGAAAACGCGTCGGTTGACTTTTTAGTTACTTTGACGGGTTTTCGCGGGTGCGTTACTTAGCGAAAGAAACGGCGGGGCTCGTGCGGGCCCCACCGCACAAATATCCTACCAAGGGGTAGGATATTTCTGGATAGCATCCTATCCAGTTCAACTCAGCTCAAGCCGCCTTTAAGTGACTTCAAGTGGCTTCCAAGCAGCTTAAGTGAAAAATAAAATAAAGTTGTCGCACAAACTTTATTTTATTTCTGACTTAAAGCCGCAAAATTTAAAAACCACGTCTGAGCAAACGCAACTCCGGAAGAGGCGTTTCTAAGCAAATACCGGCGCTGCGATTTCATCGGTGCCCTCAGAAATTGATTCTGGGCACCGGTTCAAAAGATAGAAAAACCCGCTCATCCGTTCACTGAACGTACCCGAGCCAAACTTCGGAAATTGATTCCGGGCACACCGGGCCTCGGAATCAGGTGCCGTCTGAAGCTGCGCTCTTGTAAAATTCCAAAGAAAATTAAGAAAAAAATTTCCTTGAAATTTGCGGGTCTTTACATTAGAGGCTTAAAATGTGAATGAATCTAATTTTAAGCATAATTTACATTAAAAGTCTGATTTATCACCTTTTAATGAATAACCCTTTTTAAATCTAGTTTTGGTCACTTTAATACATTCTATATGACCAAATAAAATCCTTCTTTATAATGGGGAAATCAAAATTTACTTTTTGTACATTTTTGGAATTTTTCCGATAAAGTTCATTTTTTAATGAATAGTTAAAAATATTGTATTTTAATTCAAAAGTGCATTTTAATATAATTTATTTATATGGTTATATTATCTTTTTAATTGGTTTTAAAGTGAAATTAAAATATATTATTAACATTTAATCCAATGTTGTCCATTGGAATTAATTTCACTTTGAAATTGGACATAAACAAAGATCAATCTTTGGATAGTTATTGTTTCTTAAAAACACGCTATTTGTTTTAACAATGGGAATTTATTTTAAAAATAATTAATGAAACTTTTATGTTTTGAATTTGTAAAAATAAACATAATTTTTGAATTTGGAATACCAAATATATATTAGGCTTAATTTTTTGTATTTTTCTGAAAACATCAATTTTTGATGAATAGTGAAACCACTTAGTGGTAGTTAAAAAACTGACTTTTTCATTTAAATGAAATTTTACCACTTATGTGAATTGAATTTAAAAAATCCGACATACATGGTTGTTTTAAAGAAGTTAAATGTGGTTCCTTAAGATGAAAATAATTTTTGGTCAATGGTAACTTTTGATTTTTATTTACCGTGATTAAAGGTTAATAAGGTTATTCAAGGTTAAAAGAATGTTATAATAATTTTAAATTACCTTAAAACTTGTCCAAACCTTATTGGATGAGTAGTGGATTACAATGGGCATCCTTGGGTCGATTTGGGGACCCCATGGGGCTACTTATGAAAGATAATGACACTTTAGATTAATTAATTTAATGTAAAGACAAAATTGACATTAACAACAATCTTTTATTAATTATTTTTTATATGGTGTTATTTAAATTATCATTTTGACTATAAATATTAATTGTAAAGCTAAAACGATTTTCTATATCATCATATTTTTTTATAATCTTTAAAGATCAAATAAATTATATTATTTATGATACAATAATGATGCAGTATTTACCTCATTAATAAATGATTTAAATAAATAAGATTATAATGATTAAAATATTATCCAAAAGATGTCCAATTCTTATTGGATTATTTTATTTCTAATATTAGTAATCTTATCTTTGGCTATAATGATTTTTGGACCCTTAGAAACCGAATATCATTATATAATAAAATATTATTTTCACACTTTTCTAAAGGGCCCCTCCTCTCCCTTATAAAATGAGTCCACTTCTAGCCAATTACTCATACCTCTAAAGCCATTTGGATCATCAAAACTCTGCCCAATTATGCTCCCTACATCACTCTCCTTCTTATAGAAGTATTACTTTAGGCATAAGGCACTTCAAGCAGTCCTTTGGTTCCAACCAAAGGGAGTTACCAAAATTAAAGGTAATGATTTCTCTTAAATTGTTTTCTTTTATTTTAATTCTCCAAACCCTAAAATATTTTTATTTTTTTTCTTTGGTAATAACACCAGTATACTAAATATACTAGGATGATTTTATGAGATGGATTTGAACTACACTTACACACACCTCCATCTAATGGATGAAGGACATAATGTTTCTGTGGATGGAAAACAAACGCCTAATGAAACGATGATTGTTCAATTACATATTACCACCTATCATAGTGTCCATTATGATGGAAATATATTTATATATGATATATATTATGTTTATGATTTCCTTATTCTTCTGTAATTCCCAATTATATCAAGCCTTTATGGTTTCCATAGTGGGTAAATACGATAATCTCATTTGAGGAAGTGCGGACTACCGCCCCCTCAAAGTGATATGACTCGTTAATGTCTTAAGAGGGATGTATACAGGATAGATTTAATGATATTATATATGATATTATACTGGAATTATAATATAACTATGTATAATTATGTTATAATTCCATTAAAATAATAAATATAAATGAAAGTAGCGTTCATGCATACGTACGGCTTACCATCTCCATAAACGGTGTATTTCATTTCTTACTTGAAAATGTTATGTACTGTTATAAATACATGTATATACTGGATATATATGATATATATGATATCTAAATCATGAATATCATTTTGGATATAATGGACTATGGACCACATGGACAACTTATAAATATATGGTGTTCATTTTTGACTCAAGTACCAAATATCAACAAAATGAACGTTATTAACTTAAATGACTACATAATGTTTATAACATGGTAATAATTGATATAAAAGAAATAATAAACATGAAAAATGTTCTTAATAAATTATAAATTAACTTTAGTTTATTATTCAGGATATTAAAGAACGATCGTTTCAAGTCAGACATGAGGTAAGGGATTTTCTTATCTCATTTTTAATTCCATGAGATTTCCATTGTTCGCCAGTAATTCATTGCATGTGGTGTATTTTGTACTACCATTTGATATATATTATCATTATTATCATTATATTCATGGTATTCTATGATTCGTTTGTTGGTTATTAACTTTTGGTCATACGACTTAGTTGATTACAACGTGGTAAAGGGTTTCGTCTCACTTTTTATTCCTGTGAGATTCATGCCATACTTGCCACTATTTTTTGTGTGGTGTATGTACTGCCCAGGATTGTACTCTTTATGTAATATAATTTTATTTATTAGTATTTACATCTTCATTTTATGATCCTTCTTTCATGTGGCGTATGTTTTTTAAATTACTAAATCAGTAAGGGAACCATTCACCCTCATCTTTATAAAAGAGTTCTTTTTGTTATGTATTTTAATTTACATATTATTATGTTGGGATATGTTCTTATTTATCCTTATTGATATGAAATTTATATCCAGGTGATTAGATTCCATTTTTTATCTCATTAACTCATTTTATGAATTTTAAAGTGACGTTGTTAGGCTGTCATATTTTTACAAGGGAACCACTTAACCCAATTGCAATTCTTTGGGTTCAACTTGTACTTCTTGAATATATCATCCTATGATTATGGGTGAATGACATATTATTGTTTCAAACATAATATCCAATTATATTTGGTGTATTTATACTTTTCACACATAATTATGTTATTGATTTATCCTTAATTTAAGGATATCATCTTTAAAATGGATTTCATCTCAATATGCAATTCCATTGAGACTTCATTGTGGTTATGACCTAATTGACTCTTATATGGTGTATATACTATCCTTTGACATAATATGTCATGAATATCTATATTCTCATGATATTATAAAGTTTTGACTAAATGTTATTCCTCAATTATTTGTAATCAAGAGTCTCTCATTTGGTTAAAAACTCTCAAACTAAAATATCGTTTTGTTTTAAAGACTTATTCTTTTAAATATTTCTCATTAATGTCCATGTTTTCAAAATGGTTTTTAGGATTTATTTATATGTAAATTAATGTTTTAAAATGATAATTCATTTAAAATATTCCAACAGGTATGGGACACTTTAATTCAAAAATCTCTTTTTAAATGGTTTTGAAAATGATTTGATAAAACATTGTTTATTTCAATATCTTGATTTGATATATTGGGATGTAGAAATGTTATCATTCCTTTATACATGTGTCATATGTTATGATTATTTTATGTTTATTGGGAATTGTTTATGTATACGGGTGGTTCCGTGATAAACCTAGGGTGGGTGAGCCCGAGATAGCTCTCCAATGCATTGGGTAACGTAACGGAGGTGAACGTGATGTTTCACCTAAGAGATTTAGAAAATATATTGTGATGGATATTCCAAGTTTAACTCCCTACATAGCTGTGATAGCAACAATGTAAGTTTAATATGGATTCCATAAGTAACCATTAAGATTTATGATTTCTCTGTGTTATTCCTAAATCTTATGATTTCATAAGATATGTTATGATTGAAAAGTATGGTTTCATGGATTTGTATTTATTATTGGGATAATGTTTTCCTTCCTTATTTTATAACCTTTACTGAGATTTTTATGCTCCTACCATTTTTTTGAAATGTTATCCATAGGACTTAAAGATTAATAGGTTCGAGTATGGGATCAAGGAAAAGTAATGCTATCTAAAACATGGAACTAGACATGTTTCTTTTTAAGAGTTTATATTTTATGAAAAAAATGGATACTGATTATTAGTCTCTACTTGTAATATTCAAGATGTAATGTAATAGTTATGTCCTAATTATCTAAAACTCTAAACCTGAAAATATCCTCAATGTAAATAATTCATTTAATTCAATATTATGTAATGTTTAAGGCTGGGTCCTTATAGTTGGTATCAGAGGTCGGTTTAGATAACTTTAGAGGATAGGGAATTGTTTAAGAATACGTGACATTACCTTAATGGTTAGGATTTCAGAAAGAGTCATAGTTTTTTCAGATAAAGTGAATGAGTTTAAGATAACATGAATAAGTATATCTTATTGTTTACCCTCCTCATAAGATATTATATGATGATTTTACTGATATACTCACACTGACCTTTTTGGTTTTAGTAAATGGATGGATCTAGCAAGCACCAAAGTAACAGTGGATGTGAAGAAAGTTGTGATGGTTTTCTAAACGAGCAGCTGAATGATATGGGAGCTGCAATGAGAAGACTTGTGGTTATTCTCAACAAACTATCTGGAGTCATGATTGACCACCTGAACCTTAGTGATCTTTATAAGGCATCATATATGCGAGAAACAAATCCATATGGAAGTTCATGTAATAATAACAAAGGTAAGTGTGTTAAAAAGCCTATGTGTCAAAGATGTGGAAAGAAACACCTAGGAAAATGTTTCAAGTGGACAGAAAGATTCAATAGATGTGGAAGTGAAGTTCATAAAGCAAGAACCTGCAATCAAAAAAGGAATCATCTAGTTGACTCGAGGAAAGGGAAAGAAGTCCTTTCTGAAGGATCAATTGAAAGTTTTAAATGTGGTGTGTATGGTCATTATGCAAACACATGACCTATGAAGAATATTTTTGAATGTGATTACAAGGATCATATAAATATTCATTTACCAATACCTAATGCCATTCTGATTGAGGATGAAGAAACTGACAATGACCAATGAAAGGTATGGATTATTTCTTAACACATGTTTTCCTGTTATTGAAATCATTGGATACGATTCATGATTTTGTTTGTAGGAGGGAATTATTTAAGAATATGTTGTAAAGGAATGGTTAATGGATCATGAAGAATATTGAATGAGTAAAAAGTCAACATATAAGGGATTCAAGATCTATGGTAGAATTTAGGATGGTGAAATGCTTAAGATTATTAAGGCTCTTCTGAAGATGGAATTACATTAGAAGAATTTTTATAGTATGGGTAACCATGATGTTTGATATATGAAAATTTTATTAATGGAATAATTATCTTATCTTTTTTGGATATAGTTATAAAGAACCATTTGGGTTTATATGATCCTTGAATTTGAGGCAATTACCAGTTAATACATTTTGGGATGAAAAACCAAATTTATTAGATAACCTTTGTGGTTAAAATAGGTTATGGTTATTTTTGATGAATTTATCTCTTTTTGTGAATGTTATAAAATTATGTAGTTTTTGATAAGGGACAACATGAAAATCGTGTGACAACCCATCGCGTTGGACAAAGTTATGGGAATCGAACCCACAACCAAAGTGCGACTAGTATTTATCGCCTACCACTGGACTACGTGAAATACCTAGTTAGTAGGACTAATTCCTTTTAGTTAGATGATAATATGAATCAGGAATAAGTTGATTTTGGGTTATCTATGGAAATTATTAACCTATCATGGAGGATATGTAATTAGGTTAATTACTTTTCAGTATGAGACTTTAAGAGTAACTGATGTTATTTGAAGATAAATGTTAAGATTTACCTTGGAAGACTATATGATTAAATACATCATAGATTTTGGTTTCAATCTTAGTTTTCATTACTTTGAATAATTTTAAGGATAACTATTTATTTAATGGTCTTTCTTGAACGTTGGGTTATTTTTGTTGAATTTTTGAGATTAAGAGTAGTATTTCTTTTTATAAAGGATTGTCCTTTTGGTGATTATCTAATCTTGTACTAAAAATTTTGGTTTTAGTTGATGTCTAAATACAAGGGAAATAGATAGTTCCCCTTTTATGGATTATGTGATTCTCTAGAAGATGATTCTTTTTCTTTTAATGTGACCAAGTTTTTTAAATGCTCGTCATTTAGAGAAATGATTAGTTTTGCTAGAAATTTATTAAAGGATGAAACTCTATATGAAGGTATGTATATTTCTTTATATTTTTATTCTTTTTAGAATATGAATTCATCAAAATTATGAAAAGAAACATAAAACAAAAACATTGTTGGTTTACGTTTCCTACTGGGTAATCAAAGACCATTTACACACATCATAGGCTTGTTATTTTCTTGTGGTTAACTTTCTCCTAATCATGTTTCCTATCACTCTCCATAAGAACATGACCCTCTGTTTTCCTATCCATATCCTTGTTGTTTTGGAATCTTAGTGTGGGTTAACTCGGGTGACCATTGTACTTATCTTTCTTTATTTTAAAGTGATAGTTTTACTGACTTTTTTTTCCGATATGGGACTTTCAATAAAGTTTCTGAGCCCAAATTTTAAAATTGCGAGGATGCAATTCCCAAAAGGGGGGAAGGATGTAACATCCCAGGTAAATAAATAATATGACTTTTTTATATTTATTAATTTTTGAATTAAATATTAATTTTACTTTAAATGGGTTGTTATGTTCGATAGCATACCAGATACGCAACAACGAGTTTTTTTTAATTTTACGTTGCACACTAGTAATATATTATTATTTTAAATGGTAGTTAACTCCTTGTAGTTGTATTTTCGGGAATGAATGAAACTAAATATGATATGATTATACTTTTTTGTTAGATGTATTTACATTTATCCAATTAAAGTTAGAGGCTTAAAATGTGAATGAATCTAATTTTAAGCATAATTTACATTAAAAGACTGATTTATCACCTTTTAATGGAGAACCATTTTCAAATCTAGTTTTGGTCACTTTAATACATTATATATGATGAAATAAAATTCTTCTTTATAATGGGGATGTCAAAATTTACTTTGTGTAAATTTTTGGAATTTTTCTGATAAAGTTCATTTTTTAATGAATAGTGAAAAATATTGTATTTTAATTCAAAAGTGCCTTTTAATATAATTTATTTATGTGGTTAGATTATATTTTTAATTGTTTTTAAAGTGAAATTAAAATATATTATTTCCATTTAATCCAATTTTGGTCATTGGAATTAATTTCACTTTGAAATTGGACATAAACAAGTATCGATCTTTTGATAGTTATTGTTTCTTAAAAACATGCTATTTGTTTTAACAACGGGAATTAATTTTAAAATTAATTAATTACACTTTTATGTTTTGAATTTGTAAAAATAAAAAACATTTTTGAATTTGGAATACTAAATATATCTTAGGCTGAACTTTTGCTATTTTCCTGAAAAACATCAATTTTTGATGAATAGTGAAACCACTTAGTGGTAGTTAAAAAAACTGACTTTTTCATTTAAATGAAATTTTACCACTACTCTGAATTGAATTTCAAAAATCCGACATACATGGTTGTTTAAAAGAAGTAAAATGTTTTTCATTAAGATGAAAATAATTTTTGGTGAATAGTAACATTTGACTTTTATTTACCACGGTTAAAGGTAAATAAGGTAATTTATTGTTAAAGAATATTATAATAATTCAAAATTAACTTAAAACATGTGACAAAATTATTGGATGAGTAGTGTCCAATAATGGGCATCCTTGGGTCGATTTTGGGACCCCATGGAGCCACTTATGAAAGATAATGACAATTTAGATTAATTAATTTAATGTAAAGAAAAAATTGACATTAACAAAAATATTTAATAATTATTTTTATATGGTGTTATTTAAATTATATTTTCAACTATAAATATTCATTGTAAATATAAAAATATTTCCTATATCATTATAATTTTTTTATAATTTTTAGACATCAAATAAATTAAATTATTTATGACACAATAATGATGCAGTATTTACCTCATTAATAAATGATTTAAAAAAGTATGATTACAATGATTAAAATATTATCCAAAACATGTCCAATTCTAATTGGATGATTTTATTTCGAATATTAATCATCTTATCTTCGGCTATAATTATTTTTTGACCGTTAGAAACAGGAATACCATTATATAATAAAATAATATTTTCACACTTTCCTAAAGAGCCCCTCCTCTCCCTTATAAAAGGAGTCCACTTCTAACCAATTACTCACACCTCTCAAACCATTTGTCTCATCCAAAATCTTCCCAATTACGCTCCCTACATCCATCTCCTCCTCCTAGAAGACTTACCTTAGGCAGAAGGCACTTCAAGAAGTCCTTTGGTTCAAACCAAAGGGAGTTACCCAAATTAAAGGTAACGATTTCTCTTAAATTGTTTTCTTTTATTTTACTTATCAAACCCCTAAACTCTTTTTAATTTTTTCTTTTGTAACAACAACAGTATCATAAATACACTTTTATCTTTTTATGAGAAATATTTGAACTACACTTACACATGCCTCCATCTAATGGATTAAGGACATAATGTTTCTGTGGATGGAAAACAAACGCCTCACGAAATGATGATTGTTAAATTACATATTACCGCCTCTCATGGTGGCCATTATAATGGAACTATATTTATATATGATATATATTATGTTTATTATTTCCTTATTCTTCTGTACTTCCCAATTATATCAATCCTTTATGGTTTCTGTAGTGGGTAAATACGATAATCTCTTTTGAGAAAGTGAGGACTACCGCCCCCTCAAAGTGATATGACTCGTTAGTGCGATATGTGGGATGTATAAATGATAGAGTTAATGATATTATATTCTATATTATACTGTAATTATAATATACCTATGTATAATTATGTTATAATTCCATTAAAATAATAAATGTAAATGAAAGTAGTGTTCATGCATACGTACGGCTTACCGTCTCCAAGAACGGTGCATTTCATTTCTTTCCTCCAAATGTTATGTACTATTATAAATACATGTATATTCTAAATATATATGATATATATGATATCTAAATCATGAATATCATTCTGGATATAATGGAATATGTACCACATGGAAAACTTATAAATATAAGGTGTTCATTTTTGACTCAAGTACCAAATATCAATAAAATAGACGTTATTAACTTAAATGATTACAAAATGATTATAACATGGTAATAATTGATATAAAAGGAATTATAAACTTGAAAATGGTTCTTAAGAAAGTATAAATTAACTTTAGTTTATTATTCATGATATTAAAGAAAGATCGATTCAAGTCGGACACGAGGTAAGGGATTTTCTTATCTCATTTTTAATTTTGTGATATTTCCATTGTTCTCCACTTATTCATTGCATGTGTTGTATTGTGTACTTACATTTGATATATATTATCATTATTCTCATTATATTCATGGTATTCTATGATTCTTTTGGTGGTTATTAACTTTTGGTCATACGACTCTGTTGATTACAACGGGGTAAAGGGTTTCGTCTCACTTTTTATTCCCGTGTGATTCATGTTATATTTTCCACTATTTCCTTTTGTGTGGTGTATGTACTGCCCATTATTGTACTCTTTATTTAATATATTTTTATTTATTAGTATTTACATCTTCATTGTATGATCCTTCTTTCATGTGGCATATGTTTTGTAAATTACCAAATCGGTAAGGGAACCATTCACCCTCCTCTTTATAAAAGACTTATTTTTGTTATGTCTTTTAATTTACATCTTATTATGTTGGGATTTGTTCTTCTATATACCTATTGATGTAAAATTTATATCCAAGTGATTAGATTCCTTTTTTATCTCATTAACTCAATTTCTGAATTATAAAGTGACGTTGTTAGGCTGTCAAATATTTACAAGGGAACCTCTTAACCCAATTTCAATTCTTTAGATTCAACTTGTACTTCTTGAATATGTCATCCTATGAATATCTGTGAATGAAATCTTATTGTTTTACACTTAATATCCACTTATATTGGGTGTATTTATACTTTTCACACATAATTATGTGATTTATTTATCCTTAATTTAACGATATCGTCTTTATAATGGATTTCATCTCAATTTGCATTTCCATTGAGACATCATTGTTGTTATGCACAAATTGAATCCTATATGGTGTATATACTATACTATGTCATATTATATCATGAATCTATATATTCTAATGATATTATAATGTTTTTATTAAATGTTATTCCTCAATTATTTGTAATCAACAGTCTCTCAATTTGTTAAAAACTCTCTAACTAAAATATCATTTTGTTTTAAAGATTTATTCTTCTAAATATTTATCATTAATTTCCATGTTTTTAGAATGGTTTTTAGGATTTATTTATATGGACATTAATGTTTTCAAATGATAATTCATTTAACAGCTTAAAATGTTTATGGGACACATTGATTCAAAAATATATTTTTAAATGGTTTTGAAAATGATTTGATAAAACATTGTTTATTTAAATATCTCAATTTGATATATTGCATTATGGAAATGTTATCTTTACTTTATACATGTGTCATATGTTATGATTATGTTATGGTTATTAGGCATTGTTTACGTATATGGGTGGTTTCGTGATAAACCTAGGGTGGGTGAGCCCGAGATAGCTCTTCAATGCATTGGGTAACGTGACATAGGTGAACGTGATGTTTCTCCTAAGATATTTAGAAAATATAATGTGATGGTATTCAAAGTGTAACTCCCTACGTAGCTTTGATAGCTAAAATTTAAGTTTAATATGGATTCCATAAGTAACCTTTAATATTTATGATTTGTGTTTTTTATTCATAAATCTTATGATTTCATAAGATGTATAATGATTGAAAAGTATGGTTTCATGGATTTGTATTTATTGTTGGGATAATATTTTCCTTCCTTATTTTATAACCCTTACTGAGATTTTTATGCTCATACCATGTTTTTGAAATGTTATCCATAGGACTTAAATATGAATAGGTTCAAGTATGGGATCATGGAAAAGTCATGCTATCTAAAACATGGAAGTAGACATGTTTCTTTTCAAGAGTTTTTATTTTATGAAAAAACTGGATACTGATTAGTAGTGTCTACTTGTAATATTAAAGATGTAATGTAATAGTTATGGCCTAATTCTCTAGAACTCTAAACCTGAAAACATTCTCAATGTGAATTATTCATTTAATTCAATATTATGTAATGTTTATGGTCGGGTCATTAGAGAGTGTCTCTATGTCATCTCTAGTATCCATCCTTAGTATTAAGATTTAGTGAATTACTTATCTTATTTTTAAATTCATACATACCTAATGAAACACCATGTTTTAAAATTTAATAGAAAATCAAGGTTTCATGTTTAGAAGGATCCTTACATTTGTCTCATTTTTAAAGGTCGTGTCTTTAGTACATTTGTGACTGATCATGAGGTTGAGTCTGTTTTACATTTTTCTTGTGAATTTTCTTGTATTAGACACTCTTATCCCTAATGTATGGATAAGAAGATATTAAACTCTATATTATATTGGTATACATTTTATCATTATTTCCAGTTGTTTGTAAGTCATGCTCTCATTTCCAACACAGTATAATCATTTCAAATATACAAGAGATACCCCCAACAACAAATATTAATTTGTGTGAATTTTTATATATGGGGAATTGATTTAATGGGACACTTTAAAGGATCATTTTTTATGTATATTCATTTCATTGTATATTATATTAGTAAATAGGTTTAGTCTAAGTCCCCTAGGACTAATTATTCTCATGTTTTTGCACATTATTTCATGGATGAAATTTTCTATAGGTTCAGCGTACCAAAGACTATCATCAGTGACCAAGGAAAAATATTTTTCAATTAGAATCATGATTCCATTGTATAGAATTATTGGGTGATTCATACAACATACCCTCTATACCACCCCCCATACAAATGTCATGGTTGAGGTTTCAAATCGGGATTTGAAACCTATTTTAGAGAAAACCCATGAAGTCAAATAGTAATTATAAGATAAATCTCTTGGATGATGTGTTATGGCCTTATATGATATATTTAAAAACTCTCATTGGTATGTCCCCATTCCCGGTCGGTTTTTCGAAATCATTCCATCTTCCCCTAGAGTTCGACCATTGAGAATATTGGGATATAAAAAGTACAATATGGATTTAGCCAAATATAGGGATTAAAGGAAGATACAAATTCAAGGTCTTTAGGAGACTCAACTTTCTTTCATTGAGAAATTAAGGTTCTATGAAAAATATAAAAATAATATCAGGATTTAATGATATAAAAAAGGTATTTTAATGTAGGAATCATGTTTATTCTCTAAATTTCATTATTAAAGATGATGCCAAGTAAGTTTCATTCTAGACAGTTAGGATTTTATGTTGTTTCTAATGTTATTCCTTATGGTGAAGTGGAGATCACACCAAAATAAATATAAAGGATCCTTACAGTAAAAGGGAAAAATTTAAAGTAATAAATTGAGGGACTTCCCACCAATGGAGTTGATTTTAACACACTCTATAACCCCATCATCATTTAAGAATATCATTTTTCCCTAACCCTTTCAATGTTAATTTTTTATATTTAAAATTATACATTTCATGTTCATTTATCATCTCATAGGTTGACATTGAGAAAAATTAAAAATTTAAGTGTTAGGGAGGGGAAAAAATATTGAGATAGATTTTTTGGTTTTTCATTTCTATGTTTTTTGGTGGGTCATTTGTGTTAACATTAAAATAAACAAAACAAAACAAAAAACAAAAAAAAACAACGAACCGTAATCATTTAGATATTGAACATATGAAAAAATAATTGTATTAAAAATTCATTGGTATCATGATTATTATGAGAAATATTTCATCATTAAAGGTTGAATTTTATTTATGGAAGTTGTCGATGATATGGTTGTTTGTGTCATTATAAAACCTTTTTATTTTTATATAATTCATTATGATATTTTCTAATTGTAAATTGTTTCATTGATTTCTCCACAAAAATTATCATGCAACCATGTCATGTGAAATTTTTCTTAATCAATTGAAGGTATTTCCAAGATAGGTAAAAAATCATCTTATATCACTGGTTGATCCATAAGTTCATTTCTCTTCCAATTAGTTTCATTACTGTACCAGATTTACCTATATTTTATTAACTAATATTCAAGACTTGTAAACCCTAAAAAAGTAAAAAATAAAATTAAATATTATCTTAATAAATAATAGAGTGAAGGAACATAAAAAATGTGGCAATATCTAGGTCATAAGCTTAATGTTTGACATTTGGTAATACTTAAGTGAGTAGGTTGTGGAATTTTATTACAAATGGATTTTGAAAAAGTTTAATGTAATTATATTATATAAGAATAAATTTTTTACATGACCAAAATATACTGAATTAAGGGTGTTGATATGAGCCTCAAATGGTTCGCATGCACACAAGTGGGGAATTAATGGTATGGTGGACCCATAACTTGTTTCCTGATGATTATATCCTTTAATATCACGGGATTTTATTTTGATACAATTTATAAGATAAGGAAATTAAAATTTATTGAGATTATATTCTTGATTAGATTCTTCATTTTCCTAAATTACTCCAATGTGTTAGAAAATATCAATATGCTTATCTTATCACAATTTTTTAGATTACATGTTAAGAAATTTTTCCTAGGAGTGTAAAAGGGTATGTGTGGGGGTTCATAAAACACATGTTTATTGAATACTTCACATATAATAAATGAAATAGTTTATTCAACTTGTGTTATATATGTTTATTTTTTTAATATTTGGGATTTGATCTTTCATTTTAAAATCTAATTAAATTTCCAGTCTTGACCCTTTAAATTACACTTTTGTATTTTAGTCACAAATATTTTAATATAGCTTATTTGAACATTACATTTTGTAATATAATTACTCACAAAATTTTATACAACTTTGATTTAGATCAACCAAGATGGATCCCCCATTTTCTGAGAGTAAATTGGTTATCATGTCAAAATGGATAGGACTTGAAAATTGGACACCAATTCACCATTTGGATCATATATTCTTCATTCATTCTTGAATTGGGTTAAATTTTGGAATATAGATAGAGCACCTAATTCCACACAAAAAATCCTTCTATAAAAATTGGTTTTCTATTCATTTTTAGGTAAATATTCTTATGAAAGATGAATAAAAATATTTTTATGAATTTCTCATTAACACTTGAAAAGTTATGATCCCCTAGCCTCACATCCACTCTATAAATGTTTCATTCAGATTTTAAGGGACGGAATGTGAATTAGGAATTTGAAGTCTGAGGAGAAGTTTTTTCACTCCAGTTATCCATGAATTTCAATAAGTATGGCTCTTGAAGTAAGTATCCCTTCTTCATAGCACTCTTCTTCATCTTCAAATTGTAATTTTTAGGTTTTTATCACAAACCCTACTTTTATATTTCATTTATTAAATTATTTTAAATTTATTTTTCTATATTTTTCCTATTTTTTCTTAAAATAAATTATATAAATGTGATTTCGTTATACCCTTTCGATGACCTTTTCAAATGAAAATCATTTCTATAATTACTACACTAGCCATGGAAGAGTAGTTTTTATTATTAATCAATTTTCCTCTAACCTTATTAAATTATTTGTTTTGAATCAATGAGCTACGATAATTACCAAAATATGATATATATTGATTTTCATTTTAATATAAATGAATCTAATCAAGAAATTTAATAATTAACACAAAACAACGAAGAAAAGTAATGTGTGGATTATGAGAGTGTGATCTTAATCATAAAAACAAAAAGATAAAAGATCAATTTATA
Organism: Viscum album; assembly: GCA_963277665.1. Lineage (NCBI taxonomy): Eukaryota > Viridiplantae > Streptophyta > Magnoliopsida > Santalales > Viscaceae > Viscum > Viscum album. Next base: position 2,098,265,934 of record OY728140.1, on the reverse strand, counting down.
TAGATTAAAATTAATCCCAAAACTCAGTTAAAAATCATTTTTAGAATGGATATATTCCCTAATTGACCACTAACTATATTTTATCCTTAAAAAAATAATCAAATTAGGGTTCTATGATTTCAAATTCCTAAGCTAGACTAGGGTTTAATTAATTTCATCTTTGTGGTTAAGTTAACTCCCTTTGGGTTCAAGGGTTAAGAAATTGTTGGATCATAATTAAGTATATATAAATTTAAATGATATTAATTAATAACTAATTGAATAGTTATAGTTAGATTGATTAATCCATTTAAAAATATTTTCTAATAAAATCTTCTCATTATGTTTTAACAATCAAATTTCAAACAAAAAAAACCAAAAAAATTGTCTTTTTCAAGTATACATAATTTAGTTTTATAAAGGTTTAAAAAACCAATCTATTTAAATTGTTTGTTTATTTTATATTATTGTATTTTTAAAATATATTTCATATGTTTTTAATTAATTCCTCCTTTGAGAGAATACATTGGTCATCCAATCTACTGCACCTAAATACCCAAAAACTATAGATCATTTGGGAGAGCCCATGATAGCACCTTTAAATTTATCCCATAGGGGCCTAAGAGTTTTTCATATCACTAGGGATATGAATTATAGAGTCATTAGTAACCTTTCTAGGCAGAACCATGATAATATGGTTGTCTTTACCTTGTATGTGGCCCATGTTCTTAGTGGAGAAGAACCCCACATCTAAACAAATTTTTTAAATGACTAAAACTATAAAAAAATGGATTTCACCCATGTTATATGAGAAAATATACCTATGGATGAACTTTACAAGGTCCATATTTAATAAACCGCCTATTTCCATGGTGATTAGATGTAAATCAACCTATAAAATAAAATAAAAAAATATTTCAAGGAAAAAAGTGAGGTTTAAATCTAGGCTTATAGTCAAAGTCTTCTTTCAAATAGATAAAATGGATTACTCTAAAGAATTTCTCATTAATTAAGAAATATTCAAAAATAATAATAATAATTTTGTGTGTGCATTTATACTTTCATATAGAATACCTATATATTAATTCTTATATATTACACAGTGATTAAAATGAAAAATTATGGGTGAATCCTATTTCTATTTTTGAGCTTTAATTCAAATATCACTAAGTCATTTTTAATAATAAATCATTATATAGATTAAAACAAGATTAAAGACAATAGCATAAAATAGTTTAACTTGTTTATATTGAAAGATTGTTTCAAATTGGGTCGGTTTGATTCATGTGTATAATTTAAAACATTTAAAATTTAGATGGTTTATTAAACAATTTTTTATCACTTTTTACTCATGTGTAGTGATATAAAATTAATCACCTATTTTAAAATACATTTAAATTTAAATTTTTAAATGAAAGATATATGTTTTTTTATGAAAAATTTGGTCATGTAAATTAATTGGTGTATGTGTCATATACTCTTTTATCATTCCCAACATTGATATATCCTAAAAGATATTAAGTAGTATTTGATTTATTATTTAAAACCTTTTAGTGTTATATTTTATCAACATCTTAAATTATCTCGGTATCAATTACATTCCACATCTTATGATATTGAATATATGAGTAGAATTCCATATTCTAACGTAGTGGGGAGAATTATGTATGCTATTATTTTTACCAAGCTATATGTTACCTTTTCTATATTTTCATTGAGAATATTTCTAGAAAATTAGGGAAATCCACATTGATATGCTCTTAAATGGTTATTAAGGTACAATTATTCTTTTTTATCTCATTCATTTTTCTATTGAAATAATGGAAGTCCTTTGGAATTAGTGACTAGTTATGTAAATTATGACTATAATGGTAATTTTAATACTATAAAATCACTAACTAGTTATATCCTTAATACATGTGTAGGTCCCATTTCATGGAAGTGAAATATGAAATCAGCAGTGGCCCTCTCAACAATTGAGTCCAAGTACATAGAACTAACAAAATATGTCAAGGAAGCCATAGGGAATGAGAGTCCAGTTTTTTGGTGTAATAATAGTAATTTTCTTATTACTATACATTGTGAGTCACAATATACCCTTTTTCTTTCTAAAAATATTGTATTCCACAGTCTGTATAAGAACTTATATATTAAGCTTCACTTCACTACAGAAGTTATATAAAGTGGAAGTTTGTGTGTCACTAAGATACAAATTGATGAAAATGTAGTTTATAATTAGATTAAGGTTGTAGTTTTGTCCATGTTCAAGTATGTTTTACTTATCCTGGACTTTGTTTCACATGAATGACACTTTGGTGAAAGAGAATCATCCTTTTTAGTATCATTTGAAAATTGTGGAAATTTTTTGAACATAGTATTCTATATTTATAAATTAAACTGATCTATTAATTAGTTTATTGTTTATGTTTTATCATTTTAATATTTATTATAAATCACTATTGATTTATCTACTGACTTTTGATTTTATTATTATCTTCTTTTTCTACCCTTATGTGAGCTTTGTTAAAGTTACTTATACCCTTATATGTGGTGTTGTAAACCCTTATTTAGGATTTATTTGTTAATAATATTACCTTTAAATGAGGTGTTTTTTACGATTAAAAAAAGAGGATTGATACTCTTATATAGCCACATTTATTGGTGGGATTCCCTTATGTGAGTTTGGGATGACCCTTCTGTGGAATGTGTATTGGGTGTCTTACCCTTACATGCGATAGGGTTTACCCTTATGCAAGTAGAGAACCAATGACATACCATTATGTGAGGGAAATTTTACCCCTAAATAGTGGGTATTGGCCCTTGTGTAGTGTTAAATGGCCCACATATAGTGGTTGAGTACACTTAAACAGTGGGTTATCCACCCTTACATAGTGGTTTCATACCCTTATGTAGCGGGTGACCTACCCTTATGAAGTTAGTTATTTACCCTTACACGGGCATAATACTAACCATTACACATAATTTTATTTACCTTTATATGGTTTATTACTATTTTTTAATATTGAGCTGTTAGGGATTCTTTCATTCCCATCCCTATATTTGGCGGGTGTTGTTGTTATATTGCAACCGATTGTGATCTGTGTGGGTATTTCTGCTCAAAATATCTAAATTGAATAAAATGCATTCATGTGATAGCTTTTATGATATTTGTGTACTTAATTTATAGAGATAGTTTCCTATAATAGAGTTTAATTAGAGATTGAGGCTTTATACACTTCCTAACATGTCATTACCATACTTTTTATGAATGTAGTTTCCTTGAGGTCAGGTTCTGGTGCAGATTATGCTCTTGTTTCTGAGGTGTTCACTAATCCTCTTCATCAACACCACAAATTATACTTTAAGAGCTTCTTGTTCATGGATGGTCGGAAAATTCAATAATTTAAAGTGAGGGTTTCTCTTCACCACTCTATCACATTTCCTTTATTTTGGTTTTCATTCCATTATTGTTGGATTTTTATCTCTTTATCGATAGACCTGTAATATTGTATTTCTTGAATTTATATAAGTTTTGTTTTAGCATTATAAAAGATAGGTAGTGGGGAGGTGTCCTTTCTATGGATTAGTAACAGCTGGTACTGAAAAATGTTGAATATCTTGTGTTCTCTATTACTTTCCTTATTTCTCAATTCATTCTTTATTTTCCACTATCATAGTTTTTTTATCTGTTAATTCTCATTTCATTACTAGTTGGAATCATATATTTTGTGCACAGGTCTTTACTTATTAGTGTATACTAGTGTTAGTTCCCCACATCTAAAATTTATGTTACAAAATCTGTTATAGCACCGTCATTGAGGGTTCTGTCTATTTGAGATAAATATTGATTATAGAGAATTTTTCCTAAATAATAATAGTGGTAAATTAATTCTATCTATAATAATTTCCATTAATTTTCCTGTAACTGTATTCAAGAACACTAATTATAACATCTCATTAACCATTCCATTATATTCCATTAAACCCTGTCATTTAATCAACCTTTTTATTCCTATAAAATAGTTTATAAATATCCAAGAAAAAAATGTTATATAGTTATAATTTTGTTTAATAGTTGTTTATAAATATATATTAATTTTAATTGGTTGTTGGGTTAAATTTTATTAATATTAATAATGAAATAAAATATTTTGTCTTGTATTTTAAAAAAACATAATAAGTTTTTTTAGCTTTTTTTATAAAATTTATCAAACATTGTTCATAAAATAATTTTCATTTATTTTAATATAATTTCCATGTGAAATTATTTTTTTTACACTTTTTTAAAATTGATGAAAAATTTTTAATTTATAAATAAAAATAAAAATATAGCATCAAAAAATTATTTTTAAATATAATTTTCTAAAAGATTTCTAAATTTTAATAATACCACCAATATATATATATATAATTTTTTTGACTAGCTAAATTGAAATTTATTTTTTAAACAAATAGTTAACATAGTATATTTAATATATGACTTTTTGAAATTATGTTATTTATATTTAATAAAAAATATTTTAGTATCGAGTGTGATAAAATTTTATTTTTCAAAACATGTTAAATAAATATTAGAATTATGATCCCAAAATAAAAAATCATGATGAGTGTGATAAAATCTTCAAATAAATTAAATTATATAAAATAAATAAAATTTTAGTGTAATTTAATGAGAAATATAAATTTTAAATTCTAAAAATTAATATAATTAAATAATTTCATTTAATATGAGATATAATTGGAACTATTGCATGAAAGATGGGAGAGATTTTCAGTGTGATAATAATTTTTTTATTTTATGCATTAGGTTCCAAATGCAACACTTTGATTTCATAAATATAGAAACACATAGTTTCTTTCATATCATCACAAAGTCTCATTATCAGGACAATATTTATATTTATTGTGACATCATGAACAAAAATACATTTAATGCTCAAATTTTATCTATTGATTATGCACATTTAATTCATCAAGAATAAAGTATGTTAATTTTAATATACTATGCATAATCCTCATTCATGAAAAATTATTTTCAATTTATTTTTATGCTCAAAATGATAGATTTTGGTTTGGGCTTATCAAAAACTACCAAATAGTGGTAGGATATATAACATTGTATGTCTTCCTTTTAGTTCATTGTAACTTGTTTAATGTTTAGTTTTAAACTTCTTATTTTATTTGTGAGTCTTGGATGTATTTTTTTAAAACTGTTTTTTTTTTGAAAATTAATAACGTTTGTGAGTGTATGGTATTCTTATCATGCATTTATCACCTAAACTAGTCTAAAGAACAAAAATCCATGTGTTCTTCCTACATTCATGTTATGCTTGTTTTAGTATCATCTTTTCATTTATCTATTGTACCTAATCTCATCTTGATACACCAATATTCTATTTGTATATTTTAACTCATGTCTTTTTTTGGTAAATTTAATTTCTATAAAAAAAGTATAGAAACTGATCATATATTTAGGTTCTAAGGTAATTATTAGGGGTGAACAATTAATTTTTTCCCCATAAATATTGGTATCAAAGCATCTGAATAAATAATAGCATCTGTTAAGTATGAGATACACAAATTTTATAGAAATAATGAATTTAATATCTAGTCCATCAAGAGAATATATATGCTCGTAAATTAGGGTATCGCAAAATATTTTCATAGACCGATGAAAGCTATAATTAATCAATCCAATGATGGAAAGACTATTACAATGTATCATTATGTCTCTATCAATGTCATATAAAAATCCAACATCTCCCTTTGATTATCCCTAGTATACAAAATACATATAGAGGTTACCTATGGGTCATCAGTATCTATAACTTGGTTGAAACTTGAGAAATTATACTTGAATGTCTCATTGGTTGGTAATATCTATAAAACATATAGGATTTTTGTAGTTAATATTTAATATAGTAACTCTATTAAGAATCATATTTATGAATTTATCAAAATTTTACATTATCTTAATAATAAAAATGTATATATTGGTGATGAAGACCATGTTATGATCTTTATTATTACTCTTGATAATTAATTTAGTACCACAGATGAAACCATGATATATTGGCATCAATCATTCACCTTATAAGAAGTTATGTCATATTTTCTATATAACGAACTATAGGATGCACCTAAAGTAAAGTCTAAAGAGGTGTTTTTTTACTATAGGTAGGCCTAATAATAGAAATTAAAAGAAATATATTAATAAATTTAATTTAAAGAATAATATTAAACCTAGGTGTAATATATCTAAATCTAATCCTATATATGTTTTATAGTATACTTTTGGAAAATATAGAGACATTATTTTAAAATATCGCAAACCAAAAAATAGAAATCAAAACCTAATGAACCTTTTGATCAATAATTTTTTACTAATGCTAGTTATGATAGTACTAAATTATTTATTATTTCTTCATATTCTTTTTCTAATGAGTGGTTCATTAAATCTACTTCTTCCTTCCATATGAGTCTTTATAGATATTTTTTTCATGACTTAACTAAGATTGTATGATAATTCACTCATGGAAATTATATAAGGTTAAGTTGTAGGATCAAATAAGTAATGGGGTTCTCAAATACAGGAGAGGTTGAACTATATTCTTTAAAAATTCCATTGGAACCTTTAATTTTTAGTTAAAAAAGGTTAAATAAACATTCAAAAAACCTCTTACAGAAAAATTTTCTTAAAATTTACAACCTTAAGATAAAAACTTAAGAAATATTTTCTTAAAAGAAAGATTTTACCATAATGCTTATAGAATTTGTAAAATAATCAGAGTAACGGAATTAGAAAGTATAAAAATGTTATACTTTCTAACATTAAAGTAGCTAAGATTATAGTAGAAATAAAAAAACATTAAATAAAAACAATTAATAATATTATTATTTTAACCCAAATAGAAGTGTATCCAAAAACCTTGGATAAATGATCTTTGATTTATATTTTCAAGAAAGTCTGTCTTACCCAAACCCAGGTAAGCCAACAATCTGAAGATCAGTACCTATCTTGTTATCCCCGAAAGCCCTCGATTTAGAAGAAAATCAGAACCACTGTCTTCCAAACCCGGAATCCCACGATCATCGTGATTTAATTCTGCAAAAAGAAAGTCTAAACAGGTTTTTCAAGCCTGAATAGGTTGTTCACAATATCCACATGAAGCCATGAGAGTTGTAAGAGCCTCTCTCTCTAGAAATCACTTCATAGATTTTTCACATGCATCATGTTCATCCACTCTCTCCATTGTAGTCGATGTTAAAGTTATTTCCTCATTAAAATGGACATTTATTTATAGGAAAAACTTCTCAAAATTTGGCTCCACTCCAACGGTCATATTTTCCTTAAATTTTGGAGGGACCTGGACATTTTTCAATCATACAAAAGTTACTTTGTAATAGATTGTATGACATCGTTTCAAGTATAAGAAGGGATATTAAGTTAAAGAAAAGTGTTATGTATAAGAAAACTTGGAATTCGATAATATTGGAATGATACATTAAAAAACTCAAACATTATTAATAAAAACATATTATTAATAAAAACATTATCAAAAAAATAGATTCATATGAAAAAGTAATTCAGATTGTGAAACTGGTATCACATTTATACCGGAATCAGAATCATAAAATCGGAATGACTTTTTAACCAGATTCAAAATCATAAAATCAGAATGAATTTTGAACTGAATTAGGAATCATAAAACTGAAATGAATTTTTCACCAGATTCATAATCATAAAACCGAAATGTCCTCTACACCAGATTCAGAATTATAATACCGGAATGAATTTTGCACCAGATTCATAATCATAAAACTGGAAGGAATCTTTCACTGGATTTGGAATAATCAAACAGAATTAATTTTTCATTGGATTCAGAATCATAAAACAGAATTACTATTATGTAAGTATAATGGAATGACAAGTTCAGATCTTAAAAAACCGTACTTTAGAAAAAAAAATCCGAACATAAGAAAATTTGTTTGTGATTTTCAAAACATAAGACCATAAGGAATGGAGAAGTCATAAGATAACCTTATTGAATCAACAACCTCTTCCTTTTTGGAGAGCACTTCTAAGGAATAATATATTGATATAGATAAACAAGTGTAAAAAACTTAGCTCCCCCTTTGAATGAGATTTCTGATGAATACAACTAAATCCCTCTAAGGTTATCTTTCTCAAGGATCATATTATTTATTTTTAGTGTACGGTTTTCTTTCATAAGAAAATATATCCCCCTTAGATAAACATTTATTCTTAAAGAAAATTCCCCCTTACTTGGTCATTATCCTTTCTTACCATACTCTCTCTTAATATATTCTCCTCCTTTGAAATCTTCATTAAATTATTCCTTTAAATAAAATATCCCACTTTGTGATTTAAAAAAGAGACAAAAATAATAGAGAAGTATTAGATGTACCGTTAAGGTTATGCAAGAACACATTCGAAATCAAAAGAAAGATATGCAAGACACATCTTATGTAAATTTTGGAAATAATTTTTAGATTACAGAAAAACATCAGAATGTCAAGAAAGTAATCCATCCTTCTTCTCCTCGGACAACATTTTCTTTATCAACGCTTTAAGTTTCTTCACTTCTTTATGATTTTATTCAATCTTCTTTAATAAGATATCCTGATCCCAAATCTTCTTTTCTAATGAAATTATTCTTTCTTCTTGAGTATCCACCTTTCTCTCTAATTCAGCTCTGACTTCCTTCACACTGCTTACAGATCGGGCAACGAAATTGAGTTGACTAGACTTCTCAGATATTGATTCCTTGGCCTTGTTGAACTCAGTTTCACACGTATTGAATGCTCCATTTTTTGATTCCATGAAGTCACTTAACTGTCTTAGATCTTCATTGGTGGTTTTGGTGTGGTAAAATACATTCTTACAAGTCACCTTCTGATCTTTTTAATCAATAAAAATATTATTGAAGTCGGTTTTTTGCTTGATCACCATGTCCATAAGCATATTGGTTGACTCTGCCTTTTGATTCAGATTTTCTTGTATCATTTGACTCCAGGCATCTATATTTGCAAGAACTAGAATGGTGATGATAGACATTCATAAATATAGCTTGACAAAGTCATGTTCAACAGATGATGAGGATTCAGAACTTGAAACATCTTTTACATTCTCAACACCTCTTGGGGTTAAGAAAACTGATTTTTATATTCTCTTAGAAGACTTATGAGACGTTCATTTTTCTGATGAGGCAATAAACACACTCTTTCCTTTGATAGGATTTCGAACTAGATATTGTTCATTGGATACTTGGATAACATTAACATCAACTTGTTCATATTCTTCCTCTTGAAACTTTTCTTCTTCAACACAATGATGATCAACCTCTTCTTTATCTTCTTCTTCCACTTAAATTCCTACTTGTTCTTATTCCTAAACTTCTACTTCTTCCTCAACTTCTTCTTCAAATTCTTCCTCAACCTGTTCTTCTAAAACAGATTTTGAGACTGAACTCGAAGGAGTTCCAATGTAATCTTCCACTTCCCTTAAAACATCATCATAGTCTTCTTCAACAATATGATCTTATGTTTCTTGAACAGGTTCTAAGAAAGATACAACTTTCTTGGATTTCTAGATTTTCGGAGTGACAATCGGCTTCATATGAAAAAATTGAGGGTCAGGTACTTCTTGATATTTTTTTTCTACAGCTTTTAGTAAATACTAATAAACTTGAGCTTCAAAGGATTTATTCTTTAACTTCTTCTTCTTATTTTCTTTCTCAAGATTTTCATCTTTCTTGAATTTTAAGGCCTTATCCTTTGCAGGGTTTAAGCCAAAAGAAGGATCTCTTTCTATTCTGGTAGCATTCATTTCTCTCCACTTTGAAACTATTGCATCGGAATTGCCTTTCCTTTTCTTTGTAGGAGGAGGTTCTGATACCAGGACATTAGGAACTGGTACCGACAAGCTTGGTTCATCATGTTTCCTTTTCTTGGGTACTGATTTTGAAGATTCTAGAACAACACCCTTATTCTGGACAACCGTTTGTTTAAAACTTTTGGATTCCTATAAAAACACTATCTTTATCCTCCTTAGAGTGTCATCACTGAGAAACAAAATCTTGAAATGCTTTGAGACTGATCGGAATGGGAAAATCATTTCTTGAAGGCACATAAAAATTATCCTAGATATAGTTTCCGGATACATAATAATTTGAGATATAATGGATCCACATTTTATTTCATGGATGGTGAGGAAGATGTACATAACCATGTTAATCTTCCTTAAGTTGAAATGAAAGTCTAAAAGAAATATATCACATATTTTTAGAGAGTCCTTATCTCCTTTTATTGGGATAAAAAAATCCTTGCATCCAGAGAGCTATCATCTTCTAGTTCATTGTAAGATTCATAAATTTTGGATTCTTAACATAATTCAGACCAAGATAATCCAAATCCTTGACTTTCTCAAAATAACCTTCCTTCTCAAGAATTTTTTGATAGCATATAATAGCTTCCCCTTCATAAGATATATTTAGAACATTTTATGCCTTCATATAGGTAATAGTATAAGTATTATCATTACATTTGAACTTAAACAATTACTTGCCATCCTTTTGAAATAATGTAAGAGATTCATAGAACTGGATAACCAGGTCTGAGAAAACCAGATCCTGACTCTTCTCCTTAGCCACACAAACACTTTCTCATCCATTAGTTCTTATCACCTTAGAGATAAGGGAGTAATATTTTTCATAGAAGTTACTCAATACCAAAATTTCCTTAAATATTTACCAATCCTTTATTTACTTGGTAATCAGCATTTGATCTACTAAGTATTCAGGAGTCATTCGGGATACAAGGGACAAAGAATCGAAATGAGGACTTTGATGACCATTGATCATTTTCACAGAGATCATTAAGGATGGTGTGGTGTTCATAAATGAGGCACCACTTATATAGAAATAGCTATGACCTTTCAACTTCCACAAGATAATCAAACGGTTGATCATAACCTGATCTAATCTGACAATTGAGGATGAATATAGGAAATATGAATTCTGATCTTTTTTAGTAAGGAAAACAGAGATTTTAATAAGAAATGAAATACCAACAACTAAAACTTATGATAATAAAAGAAAAATTAAAAAATGTTCCTTTTGGAATACTCTAAGTAATTTATTGGTATTATAAAAATTCTATTGAAAGTTTTAGATTTTTGGATTTCAATACCAAAATTTTCAATACTGAAATTTTTAGTAACAAAACATTCAATACCGAAATTATCAGTACCGAAATTTTCAATACCAAAATTTTCAATAAAGGAATATAAAATTTTAAGAAGGGAAAAATATTAAGGAATGATAAAAGTTTAAGAAGAAGAAAAAGATTAAGGAAGGGGGAAAATATATACTCCCCCTGAAATAAGGAGTAGTTTAATGTTTAGAGATTATTTAAACAAGAAGTAGATATGAATGATTACCTTAAATAGATCATTCATAGCTTCTGTTAAATGTATTTAAATCTATTGGAAGATAATGGTTTTGTAAAAATATCAGCAAGTTATTCTTGCATTCCGATGAATTGAAGAATAATATCTCATTTAAATGTGTGATCTCTATGAAAGTGATGTCTAATATCTATGTTCTTTTCACAAGAGTAATGTGAGGTTTTTTACTTAGGGAAATGAAACTTGTGTTATAACACATTATTTAAGTCTTAGTAAAACTCATACCATAGTCTATGAGTGTGTGTTGCATCCGCATCACTTGAGCACAAAAACTTACAGCTACTATAAATTCAGCCTCATCAGTGGAAAGTGCTGCAGAATGTTGTTCTTGCATGACCAAGAAACTAAGGAATCTACTAATAAATGAAAAGTTCTAGATGTACTTTTTCTATCCATTTTACAACCACCAAAGTTAGCATCTGAAAAACTTTTAAGTTCAAAATTATTTCTAGAGGAATTAAAAAGTCCCAAATATAATGTTTCCTTTAAGTAGTGAAAATTTCATTTCACTTATTTTAAATGAGATTCTTTATGATTTTATTAGAATCTTGTACATAAGAATACTGGGAACATTAAGTAAGGTCGACTAGATGTTAAGTAAAGTGAACTTCCAATCATCCCTCAATAAGATGTTTGATCCACCGGTTTCCCAACTCCATCAATATCAAGAGTATTAGAGGTTCCAATAAGAGTACTTATACTCTTAGTATTATCATACCATAACATCTTAAGAATATCATTGATATACTTATGTTTAGATATGTAAGTTCCCTCTGCTTTTTGAGAAATTTGAAAACCAAGAAAAAAGGTTAACTCGCCCATCATACTCATCTCAAACTCATACTTCATAAGATTCGAAAAGGGATCAGTTAAGGATTTCTGATTTGATCCAAAGATGATGTCATAAACATAAATTTGGACAATCAAAACAACATTATTATTTTTCTTAATAAAAAGGGTTGGATCAATAGTACTCTTAACATATTTATTTTGAAGCAAAAATCATGAAATTCTATCATACCAAGCTCTAGGGGATTGTTTAAGTTCATAGAAATCATTAGTAAGTTTAAAAACATGATTAAGTTTGTTTGTCTCTTCAAATCCAAGGGTTTGATCTACATTTACTTCATCTTGTACATAACCTTTAAGGGAATTATAGTTTCTATCCATTTGATAAAGTTTAAATTTAAAGAATTTTGTAATGGATAGAAGAATATGAATAGATTCAAGTCTTTATATAGGAACATAGGTTTCTTCATAGTCTATTCCTTGTTGTTGGATATAGCCTTTGGCAACTAATCTTTTTTTATTTCTAACGGTAACTCCTTTTTCATCGCATTTGTTTCCAAAATCCCATTTTAATCCAATAACAGAAGTTTCCTTAGTTTTTTTAACCAAAGTCCAAACCTGATTCCTTACGAATTTGTGGATTTCATCTTACATAGCCTTTGTCCAATCTTCTTCACCTAAGCCTCCTTTAAGAGTCATTGGTTAAAATTTGGAAATAAAATAAACATGTTAAACTTAATTCCTTAAATAACTTATAGTTCTTACTGGTTGATTAAAATTTCCAATGATATGATCACTGGGATGACTTCTAAGTAGCAAATGACATGGATTTTGAAAGACTTGATCATCAACATTGGGTAGAAACTCTCCAAGGGTAAATGTTTGAGAAATATATTCCTGAATAATTTTCCTTATCTAAAAGTTCTTCTATCAATGTTTGGTGATCGGTTTTATAAAACATATTAGAAATAAGTTCAAGTTGTTTGAAAACAAAAGGATCGTTTTCATCAAAATTAACATGTATTGTTTCTTCCACAATGCAAGTGTTTTTATTAAGAAATCTCTATGCCTTAGAGTTAGTAGAGTAACCTATGAAAATTCATTCATCAGATTTCGGTGAAAATTTATATATGTTATCCTTGGTATTTAGGATAAATACTTTGCAAAAAAATTCTTTTAAGTAATATGATTTTGGATTTTAGTCAGTCCATAATTCACAAGGTGTTTTATTAAGGAAATCTCTTACTAAAACTCAATTTATTTTATAAAAAGCAGTACTTACCACTTCATCCCAAAAATGTTTAGCTATATAATATTCACTCAACATGGTTCTATTCATCTCTTGTAGAATACGATTTCTTATTTCGACAACACCATTCTGGTGAGGAGTTCTTGGAGCTGAAAAGTTGTGAGTAATACCTTTTTTACAACAAAAAGTTTCAAAATCATAATTTTGAAATTCTCCTCCATGATCACTATGAATTGTTATCATTGGAAGGTTTAATAATTTTTAACTTGAGCCCTGATAATTTTGAAATAAGAAAATGCTTCAGATTTCTTTGCAAGAAAATAGACCCAAGTAAATCTAGTGTAGCCATCTACTAAGAAAAACACATAGCATTTTCCACCAATACTTCCAGTTTGTGTTGGACCAAATAATTCCACGTGCACTAACTATAAGGCATTAGAAATTGTAACTTCACTTATAGATATAAATATATATTTATTTTACTTTCCATATTGACAAGGATCGCAGACTTTTAAAGAATCAAACTTAAGATCTGGTAGATCCTTAACAAGTTTTTTATTATAATGTTTACTAATATTCCTTAAGTTACAATGTCCTAGTATTCTATGTCATAGCCATGATTGATCTTCAATTTCACTTAGAAAAGGAATATCATGAATTCTAATGTCTTGTAGTTTTAGTGTGTATACATTCTCTTGCCTATAGGCTGAGACAAGAAACTCATCCTTGGAATTGTGTACTAACCACTTTTTAATCCAAAAATTCACCAGGTATCCTTCATCACATAATTGACTTATACTTATGAGTTTGTTCTTAAGACCATTAACAAATAAAACATTTCAAATTAATGTTTCTCCAAGAAGAACAATGTTACCTATACCAACAATTTATCTTTGAGAGTTATCTCCAAAGGTTACTTTTCCACATTTAGTATTTAAAAAAAAATTTAAATAGTCTTTGTTACCATTCATGTGCTGGGAACATCCACTATCCATGTACCATATGTTGTTGGTACTTCATTCATTAACTTGAAAATGAAAATTTAGGTTTTTTGAATCAAGAATTGCAAGGATCTGGAATTGTTAGATAATAAAATTTTGGGTATCCACATTTGTTTAGAAAAGTAAGATTTATGAAACCCAAGAGATTGAATATTATTTAAAGAACAATTATTCTTCTAATTTCCACCACTTTTACATTTAGTGCAAAAAGGGGCCCTTGGAGGAACAAAATAATTGTTTCTAAAAATAGGTTTTTCTTGAGAATAACCAAATCCTTGATTATTACCATGAGGTCGGACTTGAGAATAGATCTTGTGAAAATTTTCTTCTCTAGAAGTAAAATTTAAAAGAAGTTTCTTCAATGAATATATTTCAGATTCTAGTTTAAGGATAAATTCTTACCCTCTGGAATAATAGACATAGAGTTATGTTTATCCCTTAAAACATCTCTATAAAAAAGATTTTTAAGATCTTTAAAAATATTATCCTTCTCATAAATAGCTTCCTCAATTTTCTTAGAAATATTTTCTAAAACATCATTTTAATTATCATGATATTTGGTATGATCTGAAATTTCTTTTGTTAAAATAAATTCCCCAGAATTTTATTTTTCAAGTTTGATAGAAACTTTACAATATCTTATCTCTAGCAACATAGAAAATCTAGAAACTTATTCATAGGAAGGAAAATAATTATCATTATCTGATGAAGAATATTCTTCATCTGAAAGAAAAATATTTATCAGGGAATGTTTCACTTAAAGACATATTGGTTAAGGATTCAGCAGTTCATACATTAGCCATAAGACAATGATTTTGAAATGGATCTCGGGATATTAATCCTATATTATTTTTCATCGAAGAATCATATTCTGAAGCGTCATCTGAAGAATCTACACCACTGTCACTCCAAGTGTCATTGGAATTTATGAATTTCTTGTTCTTTGATCTGTATAACTTCTTATTGTTTGTCTTAGAATTCATATCCTTCATGTTTCATTTCTTATATAAGGGACAATCAGGTCTAATGTGACCAGTTCTTCTACATTCATAGCATGTCACCTATCCATCTTTCGTATCTTTTACAGGTTTCTTCTTGTATCTATATTAAATGTTCTTATCCCTATAAATATTTTTCATCCTTTAAGAAATATTGGCTAACTCATTTTCTGAAGCTTCACTTTCACTAGTTTCAGATTGAACCATAACCTTCTTAGATCTAGATCTTTTAACTCTCTTAGGAGTCTTAGATTTCATATGATTTGAAGTAGTTGTAAAAGAAACACCTCTATTTCCATTATTCTTCTTAATATTATCATTATCTCTCTTAATTTTGGTTTCTTGTTGAATAATAGTCCCAAACAGTTCATCAAGAGAAATCTGTGTGACTTTTCTATTTTCATCAATAGCAGTCCTCTTGGATTTCCATTCATTAGGCATAATGTTTATAATATTTTCTATAAGAGCTTCATCATCTAAACCTTTCTCAGCCATGTATTGTAATATTTTGATGATATTCATAAATATTTATCATACCTTACATATTGGTTCCCTATAAGGAAATAAAAAACCATGATACTCAACTCTAAGCATAGTTCTTCTAGTTTCGATTACTTTGGAAGTTCCAAAGTGAGTTACTTTAAGATTCTTCCAAATACTATTTGCAGCTTTACAAGATTAAATTTGGATATATATATTTCTATTTATGGAACAAATAAAAGTATTATATACCTTAATGTTCAGATGGTACTCCCCCTTTTCTATATTAGTAAAGTTTCTAAGTTCCTTATCAGGAATCTTATAATCTCCAGTTAACATAATGTAGTTTTCTACACCTGTGTTTATCACAAAGGTATTCATTTTGACTCTACAGTACTCATAGTTATTTCAATTAAAGAATGGTGGTCTATTAGGATTGAGATTATCTAGAGATTCAATATGAATGCCTACCATACTAAAAAAAATCCTTCCACGAGACTTGTTAGAAGTAAAAGTTTATAAACAAATAAGAAAGCGAAAAATTGAGCAAGAAAACTTATATATGGATATAAGTATTTCAGAGACCTCCTCTTATACCAATTTTTGGATCGAATAAGTAATTAGATTCTCAAATACAAGAGGGGGTGAATTATATTCTTTAGTAATTCTTTTGGAACCATTAATGTTTAGTTTAAAAAGGTTAAACAAACATTCACAGAACATATTAAAGAAAACTTTTCTTAATCTTTTCAACCTTAAGATAAAAACATAATAAATATTTTCATAAAAGAAACATTCTACCTTAAATCATATATAATCTGTAATATAATTACAGTAACAAAATTAGAAAGTATAAGAAAGTTATACTTTCTAAATTTAACAAATCTAATATTACAGCAGAAATAAAACAACTGGAAATAGAAAACAAGTAACAATAAGATTCTTTTAACCCAAAGAGAAGGGTATAGAACAACAATGGATAAGGGTTCCTTGATTTATTCCTTCAAGAAATTTTGTCTTACCCAGAACCAGGTAAGCCCTCAATCTAAAGATTCGTATCTGTCTTTTTATCCACGCAAGCCCTCGATTTAGAAGGAAATCAGAACCTATGTCTTCCAAACCCAGAAGCCCGCGATCATCACAATCGAAGTCTGCACAAAGAATGTGTTAACAAGTTTTTCATGCCTAAATAAGTTGTTCATGAAATCCACATGAAGCACTGAGAGTTGTAAGAGCCTCTCTCTATAAATCACTTCACATCTTTTTCACAAGCATCAATTTCATCCACTCTCTTCATTATATTCGAAGTTAAAGTTCTTTGCTCATTCAAATATACTTGTATTTATAGGAAAAACATCCCAATGGTTGGATCCACTCAAACAGTAATATTTTGCTTAAATTTTAGAGGGACCAGGACATGTGTCAATCATACAGTAGTTATTTTGTAATAGATTATAAAACATCATTTTAAGTATGAGAAATGATGTTAAGTTAAAGATAAGTGTTATGTATAAGAAAACTTGGAATCTAGTAATATTTGAATAATACATTGATCAAATCAAACATTATTAATAAAAATAGATCCTTATGAAAAATATTATCAAGAAAACATATTCAAAATAAAAAGTAAATTTGATTGTGAAACCAGTATCACATTTGTACCTGAATCGGAATCATAAAATCAGAATGACTTCTTCACCAGATTCAGAATCATAAATTCAAAATGAATTTTTCACTAGCTTCATAATCATAAAACCAGAATGACATTTTCATTGGATTCGAAATCATAAATCTGTAATGAAATTTTCATTGCACTCAGAATCATAAAACCGGAATGACTTTTGCACCAGATTCGGAATCATGAAACCGAAATGACATTTTCACTAGATTTGGAATCCTAAAAAAGAATGACTTTTGAACTATATTTTGAATCATAAAATAGAATTACTAATCTTTAAGTATAACGTACTGACATGTTCGGATCTTAAAAATATTAATTTAGAAAAAATCAGAACTTAAGAAAAGGTGTTTGTGATTTTTAAAACATAAGACCATAACGAATGGAGAAGTTGTAAGATAAACTCATTGACTCAACATTTGGTTCTAGGGAATATGTCCTATTTTATTAGATCATCATGAACATTATATTGGGAACTTCCTTGATTTATGGTGGCTCCCTGTCCTATATATGAAATTAATATACTTGGGTGTTTTAGACCAAAAAGGTTTTGTCATAAAGTTTTAGATGGGTTTTCTAAAGACCCCCAAATTCTCTAGAATTGTTATTGGAGGATTTATTGTTATTGGGATTAATATTCTGGATGGGAAAACTCATAGTATATAGTTTTGAAATACCTATTTTAGTAATTATGATAATACAATGATTTGGAATTGAATTTTGGGACATCTCAACTCCAAGGGTCTTTATGAATTAAGTAAACATGAGTTTTTGAGTGGAATCACACTGAACAATATTCCATTTTGAAAATATTTTCCCCCATTTGATGATAAAATCCTCAGTTTTAATAGGTATTATTTTAAGACTAATCTTCATTTTGAATAAATGCGTTCTGAATTTTGGAGTCCTATAAAAAATGCCTCCCAAGCCGGGGGCTCATATTTTGTGACCATGATAGATAATTTTATTCTCAAAAATCATGGATTTATATTCTTTGGAATAATTTGGGTGTCTTAAAAAACATTAAAACCTGGAAATACCTTGTTGAAAATAAATTTTGAAAAAAAATATTCTGATAATATATAAAGAGTTATAGTAATTATAACCTAAATGTATACAATTCTTTGAGACTTTAGGCATTCTAAGATGCTATATTGTTATGGAAACTCCATAACAAAATGGTTTAGCTTGGTGGATGAACCCTAATATATTATAGAATGATTTTAGAATGATTTTATACACATTCCATCCAAAATAATTATTTCCAATGTTGTGAATGTTGTGATATAATGTTCTATAACAATTAATTAGTTTAAGACTCTAGAAGATATATAGGGAAAATGACTATCTCTTAGATCCACTTGAGAGTATTTGGTTTCACATATTATTCCCTTCTTAAAACAGATAATCTTGATCTAATATCCTTTAAATATATCTTCATTGGTTACCCCAAAGGGGTTAAATTGTATAAAAAATATACTAACAAAATTGGTTACCAAACAATTATTATAATTATAGATTCTATTTTGAATGCATCATTTTGTCCTAAAAATAAGTCTCTCAATGATGAAAATTAACACACTCCTTGAACTGAGAGTGTGGAGATAAAAAAACCATCTCATTTTAAATTTTCTATTATGCAGTATCAAACTAAACCGTAATATGAAATAAAACACCATTACACCTCATATATTTAGTCAAATAGTGAACCTTAAAATAATCTCCTTCACTACTAAATAACTAGAGATAGTTATATGAGGGTTATCAGACCACCTAATCAGTTTGTAAAATATTATATCACCATTTTTTCCATCCATATTTACAATGATATGGAATCTTAGGATCTACAGACTTTTAATAAATATATTAATGGTATATATTTCAATCATTGGATCCCCTCCATGGATGATGTAATGAATTACTTAAAATAAAACCACATTTTTCTATGGTGAATGGAATATCAAATTCCATGGTAATTTTATATAAATTTTTATTCATATGAATAAAATATAACAATAGAGAAAATGATATTAATCTTAACATTATAATATTAGCTCATGGATTCCTCCAATGTGAGGTAATTGACTACTCTAAACTCTTTTCCTCTATTGTAAAACATATATCTCTCTGTTGTTTCATTATTTTTCTTCTTATCATGACATTCATAATGAGTATCTTGATGAAAAAATAGATTTTCATCATGGTTAAATTTATTAGAAATTATGTATGAAACTTCATGATGGTTATATGAATGAGCTCAATGTTAATAAGTATTACATTTTAATAAATATTTATATGGATTAAAACAAGATTCTAAACATTGGAATAGAAAATATTAATCATTCATGCCTGATAATTAGTTTAGAATAAGAAAATATGATACAAGTATATATTTTAAATATGTTAATAATTGCATGCCGTATTTATTGATCTATATGTTGACATGTGGATCATATATAAATATTAGAGACAATTCATTTCTATTAAATCAAAATTTAGGTGGTACATTAAAATAAAATTCCAAGGTGCGTCCAAGAAAATCATGAAAATTAAAATGATTAGAAATGGGACTAAGAAATTATTGTACTTTTTCCATTATGCATATATTAGAAAAGTCCATAAAAGATAACTTTGTAGTCCCTTATGATTACTAGTGTTCTATTTTCACAACACTTCAAGATTTCTCTTACCCATGATCTTGTTACTAGTTCTGATGTTAAGTATATGTCTTGAATTACATAAGGTAACATTATTAAAAGCATCATGTCTGTCATGATATCACTAGACATGATGTGTAATTTACAATATATACCTATAGTATATTCATGGAAAATCTGAGAAAACCACATGGGTATGACCTTAAATTTATTTTTAAATACATTTCCCAATAATAAGTATTGTATCTTTGATTATTTAGAAATTTTGGTAATATTGAACTTGTTATTGGGTTTGTAGAATATGATTATTTGGGAATTTTTACATAGGAATATTTCTTAGATGTTATTTATTTACTAACCATGGATGGCCTATTTATTGGAAATGTATCCTGAAATATATGGTGGATCTTTCAAAAACCAATGTTGAATACATTATATTGACTATGGATGTTAATGAGGTTATCTTTATTAATTGTTTTCTTTCAAAATTAATCCTTCATAATTCTATTAAAACTATATATAGTGACATCTAATCATATTTACATTTATCCAAGAACATTTTTTCCCTATAATATTTAATCGCGTTGATATTAGATTAAATTTCATTAGTCATGTTAATGAATTAGGAACTGTCTGTGTCAATAAGAAACACACTAATAACAATTTAGCCAATTGTTTGATAAGGTTCTGAAATTACTAAAATTCTATAATTTTTTAAATATGAAAAAAAAATTTCCATTTAAGTTATCATATGTATAAGAACATTGTCAAATTTTTATGAAAATAGTGGAGATTTGTGAATTTTTATTTCCATATTAAAGCTTTCTTTTAAGTTCTATCATGTTTTAATATATTTCATGTATTACTCATGAATGAAAAATTATTTTCATTACAGTTTTATGGTAAAAATTATATCTGTTGGTCTGGACTTTTTTTATTTGTGAGTTTTGTGCATGGGATCATTTTTGGCCATTTTGAATTGGCTCATGTGTGATAGTTCATGCTCTATTACTGCACTTCCACCTCATTAATCATACATGAAGATTCTATAAATAATTAATTATTTATAATTCCCTTCTAATCTAGGCCATCCACCTATGTCATTATTATCTCTCTGATTGTTTCACCACCCCATACTGTATACACTAGTTGTGTAGGCTATTTTGATGTATGCTCATTCGCTTCACCTTTTTCTAGAGAATTTATTACCTTGATTACAAGATAAATTCATGAAGTCAATCATTTACCATACTCCATCTCATTATTTTTTCTGGTGAAACCCTATACATTTAAATTATAAATATCTAATAGATATTGGTGATTTTTGCATGTTGTTATTCAGATCCATTCCTTGTATACTTATCCTAGTGAATATTCAATTCTTTCCCTTCATGTTGAATACATGTAACTACTCCTATTCTCAGATATTTTAGTAGAATTTTAGTTGAAGTTCATGTCATTGTGTGATTATTTATTTAAGGAAAACATCAATTGATTCATACAAGGAAAAAAAACAAATAGTGGTTGGTTTTCTTGCACTATAATTTTTATATTCAACTAGTTGTTTCTACTTTGAAATTTAGTTTACAAGTACATATATCTTTACTCAGTCTTTCTGGTATCATATTTTTTGTTTTTTTATTTACCGTTAATAATATATGTGAGTGGGTGGTGTTCTTACCATTCATGTAGGTCCCAAATGGGTTTGAAGCATATATATATTATTCTCTTTCTTCTTTCTTGTTTTATTTTTTTCAGTTTCTATTTTTTTTATCTCTTTTACCTTAACTAATCTTCTTACAATAAGATTATCCGCATATTTTTTTAACTCAACTCTTTATCTAATCAAATTATTTTCTATAAAATAAAATTAATAGAAACTGATCATATATTTTTCTTCCTATTCTATTCTTTGACGAATATTTTTAACATGATCCCCAATATTATATTATGTATAGACATACTATTTCGATCATTTGACCCATACACTATAATGCTCAAACACCATATCCCATTAAAATTTAATTCCAGTTTCATCTTTTTATCATTATCGATCATCCATGATTTCTTCATTGAATCACTTTATAGAATAAAATTCCATTTTGGAAACCTATATTCAATGTTTATACATTTCATTTTATTCATATAAGGGTGGCCATTACAATAAACATTTTGGGAATCAATTTATAAATATGGTTGTAATGTGAGTAATGAAAATTTTTCTAATAGGATAAATGGACCTCCTTGAGGATTCCGTGAAACACTATAAGAAACACTCTTGATAGTATTTCAAGGTGATTCCCCATTACGAGGACTAAATTTTGATATTTTTACTAGACTAAAAGGCATTATTTATTTCATCTTATTTTAAATATGTTTGTTGGATCCCAAAAGTTCCACATCACATAAATATTCAATCCAATTTTAATGAAGTGTCACAAATATTTATATGGGGAGCTACAACTCTTGAAATATAGATTCAAAACCATAAGGATTCTTCAACTCCTTTATCTTTAAATTCCAATGTTGATATTATTAAATTAGTAAATAAATAATAAATTTTATAATTAATAAATATAACATTCCCAAACTTTGATTAATATTATCCACTAATATTAAATGTTAATGTTTTAAACAAATTATTATACATAATAATGGTATCTTTCCATTTAAACTATCAAATAGTGTAAAAATTTCAATTTGATGTCAAATTTTAAGTTTACTAATAATTAAATTATAAATATTTATACCATCACCAGTGATTTCCCACATATAAAAATTTATCATTCATAATACCGTAAAAAATTTATAGCACTATCATGGAATGTGTTTTGATCATTTTAAAAACTCTCTTAGAAGTTACATTTTAATGATTCATGTGAAGAAACACCATTTCTAGGTTTATATATGTGAAACATTAATATATGGACCCGTTATTATATATAAATAACTCTAAGAGTCTTAATATTTTATTAAGAGGTATATCTCAACTTTGAATCATAATGGGTGATATTGATATAAAATATATTGGGACAGACTATCAGTATCAACAATCAGTATGCTAATTTATTTTTTCACATTACAAACATTAATTAGGATCTTCTTAATAAGAGTGTTGGGTTACCAATACCAAATTTTTATTCTATGGGTATAAGACCCATTTATTTATTAATCACACATATAAAAAACTTATCTATTATTCACACATATAATCTCTCTCTACATATATTTTTTAATCAGATCCCCACTGTTTTTACACTATCTCACATCGAATTTTTTTAGAGTATTATATTTTGATAATTATCTAACAAAATTTTGTCTAAAACATATATGGATAGAATTTATATAATACATATGACAATATAATAATGATAGTGTTGTTAGTTTACAAAAATTAATATAAATAGGAGGCATTGGATTATGCTATAAATTATTTCCTAGTTATAGATCTCTGATATATTTATCATATTTCCCTCATGTTGTTAAGGAAATAAATTTTGACTCCATAGTCATATACAAAATACATGTTTGTTTCTTGATCACCCAAGAAAGTACACAACCTCTAAGAGTAAACATCCATCCAGATATGGATTTATTATCTCTAATACTAGTAATTCAACCCACGTCATTATATCTTTTTAATATAAAGCAGTAATCATTTTAATATAAATGTAAATCTTTTGACTTCCTTAAGTATCAAAATATTATCATTAAACATTTCCGAGGATCCACATTATTATAACTAGTATATATTCTAATTTTACATAGTGAAAAAGTATTATCATGTCTAGTAAAATACATTGCATACATTAAAGAACTAATTTCACTAGCATATTTAGTTCAAGTTATGACTCAACCTGTATTCATAAATTGATTAACACTGTAATCAAAAAGTGTATTAGAATCCTTAAAACTACAATTATAAAATGTATTTAATAGTTTTTTAATTAAATGATCTTAACTGAAAAATATAAACCACATTGTTTTCTAACATTAATACCTAGAATAATTTTAAGTATTTCCAAGATCCTTTATTTTTAAAGATAATGGATAAAAAAATTATTTTTATCATTTTACCCAATTATTTTGGTCTCAAAAGTTAACATATCATCTATATAAAAACTCCCAATATCTCTATATTTTTTTCACCTTTGAATAAACACGTTTATCCACATTGTTAATAATAAAATCATTAGATAATATAACTAAATCAATATTTTCATGCCAATTCTTCAGATCATGTTCAACAAAATAATGATATTTAACTAGTTTATAAATTTATTTTAATTAAATTTTAAAAAACCTTATTTTTGTTCCATGTAAATATCATCATTTAAATCACCATTTCAAGAACCTATTTTATCATCAATTTTATTGAAATTTAAATGATTAATTAAATCTAACACAAATAATATCATTATTGAAGTAATTCGAGCTACATGAGCATGATTATCAAAATAATCAATTGCTTCATTTTTTATAAAATCCTAAATAACCTATATTTCTTTAAAATATTGAATGTTACCATTGGAATCAAACTTATTTATAAAAACTCATTTATAACCAATAAGTCTCGAACCTTTTGGTAAATCTAAAATGACCTAAGTTTTATTCCACAAAATGGAATCAACTTTATCATTTATTTATTATTTATAGAAGGTAACATCCATTAATGTAATATAATCCTTATGTGTCTTGGTGCCATCCTCTATAGTTTATAGAATAGGATACTTATTCGGAAGATTATTATTTGTATCTCCCTCAACATGGATAACCATGGAATCTGGAGAAATAAAATATGGATGTTGATGTTTTTCATTCCTAGGCCTTGTATTCTATATAGTTTAAACTCGAGATTCATCATTATTCTTATCTATTGTATTTTAATTATATAGATCACAAGAAAATGGAAAATAAGGAATAACCTGATCATTATTATATTTATAAAATTTACTTTAAAAAAATATACTTTCGTTTATTCAAAATTGGCATTGCCTTCCAAATATATAACACATATATGATTTATTATTTTATGTATAACCCAAAAAACACCTGTAATTAGTTTAGGACTAATTTTAGTTCCTTTAGGGTCAAGAACCCCATAATAGGAAAAACACCCCCGCACTTTTAAATATAAAATATTAGGTCTTCATTTTCCCAAATTTTATAAAGGTATAATTATGCTTTCCAAGATGAAATCATATTATGAATAAAAAATAAAACCAATAAAGATTCACCCAATAAATTTAATGGTAAAAAAGATTATTAATCATGTTGTTTACCATATTAACTAAATTAGGATTTTTTGTATGAGATATTCTATTTTTTGAGGTATATAAGGAGAATATCATTGTAGACTTAAACACTATTCTTTATATAAATAATTAAATTAATTCATAATATATTATCCAATATGATTTGAGTGTAATAATTTTATCCTATTGTTTAATTGGTTTTAAACTTCAGGATTATATTTCTTAATAATGTTAATGTCTTCATTTTTTTCTAAGAAGATATTCATGAAATTTTCATTAAAATCATCAATAAAGGTAAAAAAAACGGTTTCCCTTGTTGAGTTAACAAACCATTTAATTATAAAATATCATATTTTACGAATTAAATTATATTAGAATTTATATAATCACTTTGAAATGATATTTTTAACTATTTTAGATTCTACACATGTTTCACATTTATTAAACTCATTTTTATAATTAATAAATTTTAACTTCTATATTACTTTTAATGAATTATAAATAACATGTACCAAATGATCAGACCATAAGTTGGATGACTCGGTAAAATAAGTATAATATTCAACCATAATATTAATAGATAGTTTATACTTGTCATCACTTGAATACCCTTTCACCCAAAAACATTTCTCTCTTCGATAAGATAAAATTTTCAGATTCGAATGAAACCTAAAATCCCTTCATACAAAAAAAATCAATAGAGACTCAATTATTTCGAATATAAGGTATATATAGAACATTAAAAAGTGTATTGTTTTTTCAATAAGTAAAATATAGTTCCATGTTTCTTTGACAAACATGTCTATGCATAAATTATGTTTAAGGTTTACTTGCTTCAGGAAATTACATTCATCCAATATTTTAGACCATGAAATTTCCTTGAACACGTGTATCATGGATATATAATCAAGCCACCATATCATCATCATCTAAGTCATGTTGAATTTTTATATAATCACAACTATATTTTTTTAGGTAAGAAATTTTGAATGGGTTTTTTCACATTCATTTGATAGTGACATTCCCTTGAAATATGACATTGTTTACAAAAAAATAGTCTTCCATATTCTTGGAAGGGTTTCCTACCATCTTGAGTTAATAACATTTCTTCTTGTAATGTAATAAGGATTTTTTTGTCTATTTCCTTCCATGAAACTATCCTTGGAATCAAATTAAGAATCCATTCCCATATCTCTTATCATGGATTATTCTTTGATGTGAATATTATTTTACAATATTTATAAGTAAATATCATAAATCTTTTTAATTATTGATATACCAAATTATTTCCACAAATATGGGAACATATAAATGATTTGACCTATATAAAAACATTATAGTACCTTAATTTTTAGGGAAAAGATCTTTTTTTGATGAATTAGAGTTCATGAAATTTCTCCACCATTATCTTATTATCAACCATATTGAAGTTAATATATTTTTCAATAATAAACTATTTGTTTTAATCTTCCATTTATTTTTAATAGATATTGAGTGCATCCCAAATCCCTAGATTATGATTAATTTTTCTAAAATAGTCAACCAACTGATTTGATAATTTATCGAGAATATGTTATTGATAAAAACCTCGTAATTTTTATGTTTCTTTTATTATTGTGTAAATGTTATTGTCTTGTGTCATATCAAAGAGAGTTTCCTAGTGATTTGGAGTGGGATAGTTGAGGATAAGAGGAAAAGTTTCTTTTAGTTTTCAAAAGATCTTTAACAATCCAAAGAGGAGCTTCATCTTGTCTTTCCACAAAGAGAAATTATTTTCATTGAAATAATCAAACAAGACCACACCATGATTAATGACCATTAAGTACTCTGAATGCACATTCAAGGGTATAAAAATTTAATATTTTGAGGAATAAATTATAAAATATGGTTGTGTTATGAATCATGCAAGAACACTATATTAATGGATTTAGTCCACCCTAAACTATATTTATGGCGGGAAAAAATTCTCCTGTAAGAAACAAAGAAACATTATATGAAATGATATCAATTAATATTCAGGGTGTTTCTCTATTATTATGAGGAATAATAGATGTTATCATTTGACTAAAAATGGTGTTTATTTTATCTTATTCACAAAATATTTCACTGAATTGCAAAATTCCCTAACATATAAAGTGTAATATAACTATGAATGAAGGGTCGCAACTCTTTAAATGTGGAGTCGAAACTCTTTAAATGAATAGTTACAACTCTTGGGACTCTTTAATTATTTTAAATTTAAATTATAATGTGGAAAATATAAAAATAATACTAAAAAATATTCTAATTGATAAATATAATAACATTTAACTTTAATGAGGTATGTAAGTAGATATATCAACCCAGTGCCCCATTATGTAGTTTTTTTATGGATTGTAACAATAGATTTAGTTTCTTTGAATAAAATTTCAAATATCAATCTTCATTACATGAATTTACAATGTAACCCCATTAACTGGTGCATCACTCAAATCACCACATGGTCACTCATGGATACCTCTAATGGTATGAACACTACACATTTTTTGGAATAGACATATGGGCTTCCTAGTAACATTGAAGATTTTTTTGATCTTGTATCTCTTACCATGGATCCCTCTAATCACAATCATAAATTGAGTTTCCCAAAACCCTGATTCCTTCTACGATCACATAAACATTTGATAATGACCACCTCAAATGTAATCCATGAGTATTGTTTTTTAAATCATGGTGTTTTCTGCAATAGGCCATGATCAATTTTGAACACTACCACATTAGATTCTATACATACATAGGAACCCATGGTTGGAGTGGATCTACTATTCAATCCCCATAGTACATTCCATTTATTCATTCTTGATCACCATTGATCTTGACTATTATGAAAATCCTATTGGAAATGAGTCTTGGTATGGATTTTAATAGATACGGTGATAGTTTCCACCTCTACTATATACTTCTCTCAAAATAATAAATTCTTCTTTATGAATAATTAATGATTAAAAAATCACCCTATTCTACTTCATTATTGCACATATTCCTATAAATTTTAAAAAAATATCTTCTTTTATTTTTTTCATGGATAATTTTATCCCAATCTTAAACATAAAATAAATTTTATGCCATTTTCATTTCAATGAATCATACTAAGACACTCATGAACCAATAATTAAAATATTACACTATCACTATTAAGGATATTTTTTAAAATATATTGCGTATAGTTTTGAGGATTTTAGAATTATAAATGATTTAGAAATGAAAATAATTAATTATTTTCTTGTTCTTTGAATTTAGAATGTTTAAAATTATGATTATAAATCTCTGGTTGTTTTTCTTCTACTTGTATTTTATTCCGATTCTCCAATTTTTCCATTACACAGTGATGGTATTATCTATATGTTCTATTATATTCACCCTTACATTAGATTAGTATATTTGGTTTTAGCATTATGTGGATCTGGTTTACCCTTATGTGAAGTATTTAATAACCCATACGTATCCCATGTGTTGAGGTTGTGGCCTTTACCTAGTTCTCAAACCATTATTCAAGCTCTAATGACCCTTATATGGGAGTAAATATGTTGACACTTACATAGAGGTCCCATTACCTTTCTGAATCAACTACTTATTAGCCTCACATAGTGGATTCTGCTTACATTTACACGAGGGTTCCAGTTTTTTATTCTATAGAGAGAGATGGATTAAGTCTATTGAAACTAGATGTGTTATTCCATTCCAGACATATTGTTTCTCCCATTATTGAAAGAACATATCTTACATGATGATGTTTTCATGAGGAGATCCTTTATTTGTTGATTTATAGGTTTCATTGTTATTGATTTCAATAAATATACTTGAAGAACCTTTAGAAGAAAGTCGGATAATAAATCAATCTTCATGTGATATTTTCTTTTTCTTTTTCATTTCATCATTATTCTACTATAGCTTTATCTCTTAATTTGTTTTCTTGATTTATTATGATTGTTTCATGTTTTGTAGAATTAATAAATGTCTGAATAGGGTGGTTATATTAGTATGGAGTATGATGAATGTGTTCTGAAAATTTTTATATATTCACATCATTCTCTTCTATTTTCTTTCATTAACATCATAATCTTGGCTCCCTAATTTTATCATTTTTTCAACTCTCATTTTTCAAACACACTATAGACTAGAATCTTGTACTCATTACCTAATCATAATAATTGAATAAGGTTGTATCTTTATAACCCCCCACCAATAGTTCGTATCAAAGCATCACACATACAATAACGATTTCTATAAAGTATTTTATTGATAAATTTAATGGTAAAAAGGATTTGAATTTGTGGTGACATGAGATAAGAGAACAATTAGTATGATAATGGATGACAGATATACTAAATGGTTCTAATAAACCTCAAGTAAGACATTCCATTGAGGGAAATATTGTAACCATATAGTCTATTTTCCTTATAAAATTCTCATAGTTCTTTGAATCTATCCATGGATGATAAAGTCCCAAGGTATATTTCTAAAGAACCTTTTCGATAATTTATTTTAACAAAGTTTTTGTATTTGTTGACAACTAACCTTTTTGTATAATAACATTTTTTGTTTTTCAGGATCAAACTAGGAATAATTTAATGAGTTTTGTAGGAATGTTAAATGTTGATGAATGTTCGAACCCAAAAATAAATGGGGAGAAATGTTTTTCCATTGTGACATTTGTTTAACGGAAATAGGTTTCCAGACAGAGAAGAATGTAATATGAATAAACAGTCTCATAATGTATGAAAGAGTAGCACCATTTTCAGGAGTTTTCAAAAAATGAAATAATTGATTGGACTCAACATCAGACTGAAATCCATCAACAAGAAGTTTAGGTTCATCAGACTCATCAATTTTTATAAAGTCTAAAATTGCAGATTAAGGAAGTTAGAATGATGTTGAAGAGGATTGTTAATGAATGTGAAGTTATGTGTTATAATGTTATCAAACTTTCTAATCCAAAATTAGATGATTATTTTATGGTCATGAAGATATCACAAATCATTAAAATTATCAAGATAAAATATTTTTAAGAAATGGAGGAATAGTAATGTTTGTATCATTTCCAAAAACATGGACACCAAATATCAGATCCATAAGTACCAGACATAGAAGTTTCTAAAAGTCTGAATGTATAAAGATGATGAAGTTTTAATAATTTCAATTTTGACGAGTGGAGTCATCATTGGATAAAAAAAATCATAATTGTAATTTCATCATAATGAGTATTACATAATTCTGGGTATTTAACCATACTGACTCTAAGGAAGAAAATCAATCAAATTAGGAATAAGAACCAATTCATCAAATGAATTCCTCACACTGATAACACAACAGATATAGAATATTAGATATTATGATGTCGTTCCATTAAAGGGAGATCAATTATAAAAATAAGTGAATATTCTAAAAAAGTTATGTTTTATTGATAAGAAACAAAGGTAAAGTTCATGTTTTCAATCGAATAAGATTTTGACACCAATAAGTCATATTCTAAGGATGTTTATCAAAATAATATGAGGAATATAGTCATATCATGATGAGTAGTGCAAGATAGTCAAATCATAGTGATCTGAGAAAGAAAGGAAAGTCATAATGATATGATAATTAATGTAATATTGTAATGAGTAGAGGAATATAAAGCTAAAGAGTTTATATCAGATTGAATAAAATCAAGGAAGCTTGAAAAGGATGAATACATAAAAGAATAAATAAGATTCTATAAGATTTATGAATATTTGATATAGTCAAATTTGAAATTCAATTAGGTATAAATCTCATAGTTTTTGAATTGTAGGAAGTAGGGAAAGTCTCCAAGTTTCCTACAATTTCCATTATGGTTTCTCTACAAATAATTGTTCAGTACATTTGTACATTATAATATTTCACATAAGCATAAAAGGAGGAGCGTAGAAGAATTGAATTGAATGTTTATTCCATATAGATATCTCATAAGACGATAGGACATCTAATGTTTTTTGTTAATGTGCTATGAAATATTTTTTTATAACATCATATTGACTCAATTGGATTTTGGAAGATCAAACCTGGTCTTTTAGATGAATTTTGAGAATTGAAAATTTTGAAATGGAATATCATATTGAGTTAAACACACTAAGTTAATCGTTTTGGTTTTATCATACTTAAGCCAATCAGATTTAGGCTCAATGAACCCATGAACTTTTGTGAATAAAGTTAAAAAAAATTATTTTCACTTTTGTTTTGATAAATTGTTTTATAATCACACTTTCTAAAATGAATAGATTCAATATAATCTTTCCTATCAGGTTATAGAAGGTTTCTAATGGGATTTCGAAAATTATTTTAATCCCTTATTCAAAATAGTGAATATTCGTAGACCCACAAGAGTGGATATGGAATGGATATAGGTTCTCACATTGAGATCGAAACATGTAAATCTTCTACGATTTACTCACAGTATTATTTTTTATGTATGATTATTTACAAAAATATTATAATGAAATTAAATTTAACATGTTTTATGGGTTAGATTTTAAAAAATATAGAAACTTATAAAAAGTAAAAAACGGATTCACCCCCCCCCCCATTAGTTGTTTTTTGGTCATTTGGAACTTAAATTGGTATCAGAGGGAGGTTACCGTGTTGAATCCCTATCATGGATAATATTAATTCTATCAACAATAGTGGAATTACTACATTTGATAGACAAATAATTTATGAATTAAAAGGTAGGACGATTCTTGATATTCTATCCCCTAGAATGGATGTTTTTTGTGATACTATAATTATTTTTCCACCTATTGATAAGGATTCCCTGATGAGCTTTGTTGATAAGATAAATATTGAAGTTGATGGAAAGCTATAAATTCTATCCTTATGTCATTATTAGAAAGTGTTTTTTATGAATGTGATGGGTCTCAAAACTTCAAAGCGTATGTGGAACAAACTGGAAATTATTTTCAAAAGGAATACTAAAGTAAAGGATGACATGATAAAATTATAGTGTTCTAAGTATAAATAAATTAGAAAGAGAGATGAAGAAACTATTAATGAATACGTCTCCAAAGTAAAAAAAATATTTGTAATATTAGAGGATTCATAGATGTCTGAGAAGATTCTATAATTGTGATAAAAAATATTAGAATATTTCTAGACATGTTTTATTTTAAGAATTACTTTATATAAGATAAGGATTATTTATATATTGATTAATTCCATAAATTTATCATTGACTATAAAATTATGAAAGCTCACATGTTCAAAAATAAAGTTATATGTGAACTAGATTTTGATTCAATGAGAAAAATTAAAATACAATTTGATTAATATGTTGATCCTTGTGACTCTGATGATAAATAGGATGATGATTTGACTAAAAAATATTTTATCCTATATATAAGAACTATCAAATAAGAATAGGAAAGTATAGAGGTAAACTTACTGTCTAATTTATTGAGTGTGGTGGAATCAGAACCTTTCTTATAATTTTCTTAAAGAAGAACATTGAAGAATTCCAAGATTATTCTCATGAAAACCCTCGATGGAAAAAGTGGACCAAAATTTCTAAAGAATAAAAGTCATCCAAAAAATCAAAAAATATATTTATTAGGAATGTGATAAGTATATTGAGTAATAAATATTAATTAGACCCAACTTAACACAATTATTCAGAAGAAGGAAGTTCAAAAAACATTAAAACCTTTATTTTAAAAGTTAATAAAATAAAATATTCCTCATATAGTGAATAAGGTGGTGATGAATCATAT
This sequence comes from Viscum album, assembly GCA_963277665.1. NCBI lineage: Eukaryota > Viridiplantae > Streptophyta > Magnoliopsida > Santalales > Viscaceae > Viscum > Viscum album. The sequence continues at coordinate 2,098,232,597 of OY728140.1, read as the reverse complement.
AAAGGGTATCAACTCAGAACAGAACTGGTTTCATGTCTTTAGAATAAAATACTCTCAAGAATGAAATCAGAGTAATCATGAAATATTGTTACTAAGTTTATGAAGGAAGATAATATTTCATCAAACAGAAGGAAGGATACATCCCGGAGATATTATGTTACCAACATAGAATTAATTAACAGATAACGTTGGTTGGATATCTTAGTATAAATATAACATTTAAGGATGAATAATTTAACAAGTTTCAATAAAAATTCTTAAGTCTATAAGTAACAATTTTGAGGATGAATGGAAACTTCAACAATGCATTAGAAGTAAATGTTCAGACTTATTACGTTGTTGAGAAGGCTCAAAACAAGAATCATGTGAAATTCTAACTCACAAAAAATAATGTTCCGTATGATTCTTATAACAATTCAGGTTCCAAAAAAGGTTCTAGGAAATATTGTGTGGATAAAGGATGTGATAAACCTATCAGATTTATAAAATTCAAAAAATCACTTAGAAGGAAAGACGATACCCATCCTGGGTATGACAAAGCATTAAGATGTTATCAGCCTCAATAAATTTTCTATAGAGAAAGATATTTCTTCAATAGAAAATCAAGATTTAATAGTTATTGCTGGTGTTGTAGAATATATGGGCATTAAGATTATAATTTTTGGCATAATTTTTCACTTATAGGAAGAAGGTTTCAACAAAGTAAAATCAATGGTGGAATAAGGATGAGTAAGTTTTCTAACCCATAGGGTGTTAGAAAATAAATAACTCAAGATGTTAGAAGCATTCCAAAAAAATAAATTTAAATGTCTGGAATAAGTTTGTGGAAGATGTGATCAGGATGACCATCATGATGAAATAAGTATGAAACTTATTCCCAAATAGGTTCCTTATTGTAGAAAAGAAACAAAATCTGAAAAGAATAAAATCTAGGAAAGTGACTTTGTTATTTAGACAAATTTTAAAGTAGGTAAAAGGAACAAACCATGTGTATATGATATTGGTTTTTCTTCATATATAATAGGTGATATTAATATATTGAAACATATTGATAGTCATTGTGGAGGAGCAGCTATATATGGTAATGATAATTTCTTAAAAATTAGAGGAATTTTAATTGCTAATATTGAAGTAGAAAATTTAAAATCTAAGGAAGTTTTATTTATTGATGGGATAAAACTTAAATTACATAGTATAAGTCAATATTGTGATGAGAGAAAATAATTGATTTTCAAGAAACATTTATTTATCAAATGTGAGAAAGATGGAAAATTTATTACAAAAGAAGAATGAACTGGTAAGAATATCTTCCACATAAGAGATTTTAATAACTCATGTTACTTGAGTGCTGAAGATTAAAATATGGTTTTCACTAAAGATATGTCCAAATTGGGTAGAAAAACATGAACAGACTTTCTAAATTTGATTGTGTCTGTTATTTTTTAGAATCGAAAAAAAAAGAGTTGAAGTTTCTTGTATTACTTATAAAAAAGGGAATACTAATAAAAAGGTAATAAGAGAGTTCAGATTCAATATACCAGACCTATGTAGCTTATTCATTATGATTTATATTAACCAATGATACATCGATCAAAAAATGATATTTATACATCATCACTTTTATTTATAATTTCACTCGAATAAAAAACATCATGTTAAGGACGCATAAGTATAAGGGTGTGGAAATGTTTTGTTTTTTATAAAACAAGTTAAGAAATAAATGGGGGTATATATAATGAATTTGTGAACAGATAATGGTACCCAATTCACAAGAAATACTTTGGAAACTTATCTAATAATTCATGGTGTAAAAAAATAGTATATTTCCCCCATACTCTATAACGAAATGGAGTAGTAAAAATAAAAAATAAATGTTTTGGAAGAAATGGTAAGAAGTATATTCGCAGAATAAAAATGTTAAGAGTTTTGTTGAAAATAAGATGTTAGTATTTTTGTACATGTTAAAAATAGATTCTTTTTAATACCTAAGACCAACATGAAATATTATAAAATGTGTAATAATAGAAAAACCTTCATTGTATTACATCAATGTGTTTCTATATCATTTTTTACTGAAAATAAAAAATTCAAATCTGAGCAAGTTTGATGAGAAAGATGAGGAATGAATTTTCATGGGTTATTCACCTATTGGAAAAAGTTACAAATGTTGTAACAAACACTTACAAAGGATTTTGGAATCATATGATGTGAAAGTAGTTGAAAATATAAATTCCATAAACAATGAATTTTAGAATGTCGAGGAGGATAAAATGATGATTTCTAACTACTGTAAATGTAATTAAAAACATCCAAACCAAGATTAAGGAGAACCATGTGATGAGAAAGATATTTTGGAAAAGAAACACTGAAATTTTTTATCATACAAAAACATGTTGAGTCATAAAACATTACTGGAAATTAGAATGCAATAGTTTATACCAAAATAAAGTTTCTTTTAAAAAATAAGACTTCACTTACCTCAAAAGATGAAACAGAATCATTTTTAGATGCTATTAACATAATTAATCTGTAGGTGTTATAAATGAAGAGTTGTATCATATTGAAAAAAAATTAAACATGGTAACTTATTCCAGAGCTAGTAAATAAAAATATTATCAAAACAAAGTGGGTTTATAAAAAAAATTAATAAGCATAGAGATGTTTCTTAAACGAAAAAAGAATTGTTTTTAAATGGTATTCATTAGAGGAAGATATGGATTTTGAAGAAACGTTTTCCCCAACTTTAATATTATAAAATTTTAGAATGATTTTATTAGTGGATATACATCTAAATTAAAAATTATATCATATAGATGTAAATTTATCTTTCTTAAATTTTTATATTGAGGAATAATTTTACATTCAAAATCCATGTGGTTTTCTATGTGATAATGATACAAACAAGGTTTTTAGACCTATGAAGGCCTTGTATAGTCTGAAACAACCTATATGTTCATGGTATTATAATCATGAATTTTTTTTAGAATGTTGAATTTTTTTAAATGAAAATTATGATAGAAAATTTTATGTGAAATATGTTGACTCGATAACTCTAATTTCAATTTTTTATATGGATGATATAATTTTTTTGGTGGATAGAAAATATGTTTTTAAAGAAATTTCTAAAGAAATAGGGAATAATTATGAAATTTAAATTCTAGGAGAATTAATATTCTTCCTTGTTTTACACATTCAAAAAATAGAAAAATAAATTTTCATATCTTTAGAAAAGTATGTTGTGGAATTGTTACAAAAGTATGGTATGGAAGAGTCCAAATAATTTTATACACCTATCTCCAAGAGTACGAAGTCTAGTAAATATGATTCCAGAAAAATTGTGAATTGGAAAGACTTTCAATAGCTGATAGGAAGTAAAATTTATCCTACAGAATCAAAGCATGATATCTTTAATGATGTTAGTTTATGCACTTGGTATCAAAGTAATATAAAATAATAATATATGTTTGATGTAAAAATAATTATGAAATATTTCAAAGGAACAAATTCACATGGGTTGTTATACAAAATAAATGGTGAGATAAAGTTTCATGTTTATGTTGAAGATGATTGGGGTAGAGATTGTAAAGAAAGAAAATTAACCTCATGAGGAATATTTTTCATGGGTGAATGATGTGTGAGTTGGAATCATAAGAAACAATGTTCATTGACTTTAAGAAAATATGAATTTCAATATGTTGTATCTACATAGAATTGTACTAAAATGTTATGGATAAAATATTATTTGGAAGACTTTAAAGTTAATGTTTCTAAACCATTATTGATTCTTTGTGATAATCAGAGTGTAATTAATCTTTATAAAAATATTGTCCAATATTCAGGATGAAAAAACATTGATAAAAAGTTTCAATTTATAAAATATAAAGTTACTTCTTGATATATTATTCTATAATATATAAACAATGTATCAAGTTGATGATTTCTTTGAAAAAGCTATGAAAACATGAAAACATGTGGAATTGAGGTTCTAAATTCATGTTCATCCTCCTCCCATGACATAATAAACCTCTTAATAAGAAACCACCATCATGAATTGGATTAAGTCGACAAAGAGGGAGAGAAAGTAACAAATTTTTTAAGATTTTATTTAACTTTATTAAATGAATTTGATTTTTTTATCAATAAATGGGTGAGAGAAAAAGAAATTGAGAGAAAATGAAAACTGAGTGAGGAAAAGATAAAAGTAATGGAGAGTTTATCTTAACATATGCACAAAATTATCTTATCACCATGGGATGTAATTCCTTTAAAATAATTAATTTATAAAATAGTGTGGTGTTAGGACACTCTTATTTTAGAGAGGTTTTGTTTTTCTAAAATTCAAAATGCATGAGTTGTTTACAAACATTGAGTTATGAAAAATTTATGAGAGTTGAAATATTTTTTAATGAGGGTTTTCAACTAATCAAAGGGGGGAAATTTAAGTACCCTTGTCATAATTTTTTAAAAAAATGTTGACAACTAACCTTTTTGTATAAGAATGTTTTTGTTTTTTAAAATCATACCAATTCCATAAAAATGATATTTTTTAAGAAAGTTGAAATTTTTGTAATATTTGAACCAAAACATAAATAGAGAGAAAATATTTTTCCTTTGGAATGTTTTTTTTTTCAAAATAGAAGATTGGACTGAGAAGCACCAGACTCAGAATGTCTGAATGAGTAGCACCAGCCAAAGGAGTCTTCAAAAATATTAAGTAGTTAAATAGACTAATCATCAGTCTCAAATAAATCAACGTGAAGCTTACATTCATCATACTCAGAGCTTTTTATAATATTTGAAGTTGTGGAGTGAGAAAGTTAGGATGATGCTGAAGAGGATAGTTAATGAAAGTGAAGTCAAGTGTTAGAAAGTTCTCAAACATTATAATCCAAATCAGGCAATGATTTTATGTTCATGAAGTTCTCAAAAATTTTAAAAACTATCATGCTAATGTATTTTCAATAAATGGAGGAATCATAATGTTTTTATTGGTTCCAAAAAAACAAGACATATAAGATCAGATCCAGAAGTACCAGAATCCGAAGTTGTCAAAATTTATAATGCATAAATCTAATGAAGTTTGAATAATATCAATGTTGATTAGTGGATTTATCATTATATATAGAACATCTTAATGACAATTATATCTTAATGAGAATTACATCATTATATGGATTTCAACCAGACAGACTCTGAGGAGGAAGATAAATAGGATTAGGAACATGCACCAATTCATTAAATTAATGACTCACACTGATAACACATAGTATACAGAACATCAGAGTGATTATATTTGATGATTCTTATCCATCAAAGGGAGATCAGTTAGGAAAAATAGTGAATATTGTAAAATAGTTTCTATTTATTGGGAAGTGTAAAGTTCATGTTTTCAATCGAATAAGATTGTGAAAAAAATAATTCATCTACTAACGAAATTTATCATAAATAGATGAAGATGATAGTCAGATCATAATGGGAAGTATAAGATAGTCATATCATAATGAGCTGAGAATGAAATACAGATCATAATGAGCAAAGTAAGATGAAGCTGAGGAAGTTATATGAGAATAAGAAAATCACAGAAGTATTTAGAGGATAAAATTTGAAAATACACAATAATATTCTAGAATATTTATGATGGGATGAAGTGTTCAATATGAAATTAAATTATGTGTAAATCTTAGAGTTTTTGAATTTGAGGAAGTAGATAAAAATTTCATGTTTCCTTCAATTTTCATTTTGGGTTTCCTAAAAATAGTTTCTCAATAAATTTTTACATTATAAATTTTCAAATAAGAAGAAAAGTAATATCGCTAAATAATTCAATTGAATTTTCCTTATGAAGGCAGGTCTCATAAGAAAATATGACATCTATTGTTTTTGTCTACCATATTGAGAAACATCATTCTGAGAAGCTTATATTCTGTATACCAGATAGAGGAAGATCGAACTGGTTGTTTGAGTAGATTTTTTGGAATTTTAGATTGCGAAAGGGAAAATAATATTGATGTGATTGTACTAAGTTAATCATTATAGGTTTATTTAACTGAAGGCTATATAATTCTGGGTTATTAGACCCATGAACATTTGTGGAGTAAGCTGGAAAAAAGTCATTTTATTTTTGTTTTAGATAAATATTTTTATATGAAATCATTTCAAAATTAAGGGAGTCAATATAATCTTTCTTATCTAGATATATAAGTTTTCTAATAGTATTAGTCACAAGTTTTCTTCACTTATTCATGATAGGGAATTTCCATTGACCCGCTACAGTGGCAATGGAAGGGATGTAGGTTCTTATACTAAGCCCGAACCTTATAAATCTCAAGTTCTTTATATGATTTCCTATGTTTTCATGCATGATTATTTATAAAACAATTATTAGGATATGAACATTAAAATGTTTTAGGGGTATGTTTTAAAAATTATTTAAACATATAAAAAGTTAACAATGAATTCAAACCCCCACCCCCTCCCTTCTCAATTGTTATTCAATCCTTTGGAACTTCAGTTTCATTTAAACATTTAAAAATTGATTTTGGTATAATTTAGAAAAATTATATATGAAATTATAATTGATATGAAATATATATAAGAAATAAAAATTATAGAACTTCAGGATTCATCCCAGAACTCCCATCTAGGAAAATATTAATGAATTTAACAAAATATTGCAAGACATATCTATTATAAATTTTAATGATAAATATATGGACTAATATATTATTCTTATAATTTACAAAGGTTATTTCGTATTAATATATTATAGATGAAATGATATATTCCATAGACTCATTAACCTGGAAGGATGTTAAATCTGTATTGATTTCCATTGAATTTCATGGTAAGGAAAATGTGAAATATAAAGTTGTGAGTTTGAGTGAAAAAGTTCATTTTTAGTTTCGTGGGAAGAATAAATTTAATCATAATAAGGGAAGAAAGAACTGAGTCCAATCTAGAGAGACTCGGTCTAAATTTAGAATTAGAGAGGTCACATGTTTTCATTATGGGAAACTAGGCATGTTTTCTCCAAATTCCCCTAGTTGGATTCTAGTGATACTTCTAAATAATCTAGTAATCATTCCTTATTTATTTAAAATGGATAAGAGAGTAATAAAGTGTATAAAGTGTCCTAATATATGAAACATGGTGAATGGGTTTTTAAAATTTGTTTTTCCTTTCATAGGTTCATATATTGTAGTTCCCTTTATATGTTGACCAAGGGGGCTAGTGGAGGGGTTGTTTTAAGAAACAAAAAACAGATGGAATGTCATTGTTATAGGCTCTATTATGATAAAACTCTCAAACCATTCTCTTATTATCATATTTTTTGTGATATGGGTTCCAAATATTCTTGGGGTTCTCATTTCATTAACTGTATTTGGTTAAAAAATATCTAATGGTTCTTATAGATTTCTTAATGGATCCTTATGTAATAGGTTGTATGTCTTGAATTAGAAGACACGTGTGAAGTAGTTTGGAAGCACATATGTAACCAATATTGGAATAACTATTTTTTGAAAAACAAATATGGGAAATGTGAGTGTTAAATTCATAGAGTAATTGAGTAAGCAATTCTTAACCAATTTGTACAATGTTACATTATATTATGTGTGTATTGTGTTATTGTTAACAATAAAAAGTTTATTTTTTCAAATCAAACTTTAATGAAAGTCAGACACATTAGTATGTTCATTATAACCTATGTGGAAATTCATTGATTACCTCGCATGATGTAGGTTCCCATTTTATTACATTTATATATGATATTTCAAGATAAGTTTTATTTTACATATTTTGAAATAAACATGATATCATTTAATTATTTAAAACTTGGTAATCCTCTATGGAAAATCAATTTGGGAATAAATTTAAGGCCTTGAATACTGGTTATGGAATTAAATAATAATATACTTATTTTACTAAATTCAATGAGGATTAGGTAATTGGGAGACACTAAATAGTGATTCAAACACATGAGTAAAAATATTTTTTGAACATATTAATCACACCATTATTGTGCAGGTTTGTAGAATGCTTGCATTCTCATGATTTCTAAAGTCCTTTTGGATTGAGATTTATATGAAAACAGTTTACTTGAGAAATAAGTGTCTCTCATCAAATAGTGGTTTTAAAACTCCAAGGGAAAATTAGAGTATCTTGGCCCTGTTTCACAGATATATTATAGTGTTTGGACACACCACATATGCTAATTTTTAGAATGAGAAGATTGTTCATAGGGAAATCAGATGACTTTTCATAGGATACCTTGATGGGTAATGTATTGTAAGATATAGATAGATAAACCTAGATTTCAAATGTGTATTGTTATATGATATGTGTTATTTGAATATTTTATTCCTCTTAGATTCTAGTGTCTCACTAATTTTAGTGGTGATCGTATATATAAAAAGGTGGCATGGGGTTAATACTTCCAATAATAGTGAGTTTCCTATTCATACTTCTCTCATATCATAATCCTATTCCATATTCTTGATCCAAATATTATGATGATTCATATTCATAAGCTCCTATTATCCTTAGATATTATCATATCACTATGGATAGTGAGATTATAGTAATTATTACATTTTTGATGTGTATATAAGCTAAAATGGTTTCCTTTTATCAAAATGTTTCCCATGATATGGATAGTGTGGATCCCCAAATCAACAAGCATTCTATTGATGAAAAAACTCTAAGAACTAGGTTTTCCCATTTGGATGAGATTATAACCCCTATAGAAAACCATACCTATTCTATAGTTAACAAAAACTTAAGGGAATAAAATCAAATATAAGTCCATTTTTATAGCCAAAGATTTCCTTCAATGAGAGGGATTCAACTATTCTCAAATATTTTATTTTATAGTTAAACATTATTTATTAATAATTTTACTTTGTTTTTTTGTTTATATTGAACTAAATTTTGAAAAGTATTATGTCAAATATTCTTTATTGTATATTCATTTATATGAAAACAATACATGAATCAAGTTACTATTTTTGAACAAGAATTTAAATCTAACCATGTGTGTTTGTTTAATAAATAATTTTATTGATTAAAAAATCTTCAAAGGGTATTATAAAAAATATGATTCATTCCTATTGGAAAAATGGTTTTAATAGGAGAGAGTTTTATGAATTTTTATACTCTAAATCTATTAAAAATACATTAATTACCTACAAATATATGTTGAATACATGTTTCTCGTATGTATTGATATGTAATTAATTACCAATGTCAAAATAAAACTGAATTAAACTTTTGAAATGAAATATTTGGGGTGTTCTAAGTAGATCTTATGTATGAATATTATTCAGTATAAAATATATGGGTTATGTTATCTATGTCATTATTTCTATGTTCTTAATTTTCTTATAAGATAATTTATTCATTCATTGAAGTCTATTAGTTTTACTTTTTCTTAGAATTTCATACTTTCATTATATCAGTATCCTCCTTGTACTTATAATAATGAATACAGGATTAGAATATCATATGATAATGTTGTGGGTATCATGATGGTATGTTATTATTTAAACTAGTATGGATATAGCCATTTCCATGTGTAAATTTAACTAGTTCATGAGAAATTTGGAAAATCCACATTGACCTTCTCTTGTATGGATATTGATGTAAATATATTCTATTAAATCTATATTTTTAAAACATGTGGACGAAATATATCTTTGAAATGGAATATGCAATCAATTGTGGCCCTCTAAAACCATTAGGATGAGTATATATCATTTTCAAAAGGCCATCACAGAATAAATTTGTCTTAAGGATTCAATTTTTTAACTAAATTTATATATTTCTGTTATTCATGTTCATTTTGATTCAAAATATTCCCTATATATCTCTAAGAAACTTTTGTTACATGGTATCTCTAATAATATAGATAATAGGATTCCTTTTATTAGATATTTTTTTCAATGTGGAACAATGTGTGTTAATAAGATACATACATATAAAAATCAATTTGATAGTTTGACTAAGGTCATGAAATTTTATAAGTTTATTATTAGATTTGATATTTTAAAAAATTTATAATTGAATAACATTTATGTTCACGAACATCATCCTTGTTGTATTTTATTTTCATTTAAAAATTGTTTATTTTTAAATTTTATCTTGAAAATTTATTTATAAATGAACCAAATTAATTTGTATTTTATTATTTGAATTTATCATGTTTAAATCATTATTATAATAATATGTTGGTTTTTCTTATTATTTACATTATTCTTCTTTTTCTATTTTCCTCTTACATGGATCTAGTGTTACCTTAATGTGTGGTTCCAACGACACTTACGGGGGATTTTTTTATTAGTTTTCACCTTTATGTGGCCCTATTTTTTCCTTAGCTTTGGTCCCTCAAGACCCTTAAATATCACATATGATGAGGGGATAACCTTTATGTGGGTATCTGTCCTATATGTGAGGTTCAATGACCCTTACACGGGAGTGAATGTGTGGACCCTTTTGTAGAGGTCTCATTGCATTTAAATAGCCATTATTTCTTACCCTCATGCAGTGGTTTTTTCTTACATTTACATGGGGAGGTTATTCTTATATTTACAAAGATACTTTTTATGAGTATTATAGTATAGTTTATGTAACTCATTTATGATGTTCTATAACTCATACATGATGTCTTTATTGTCTGTTTATGAGCTATTAAGGTTATTTTATTTTATTTCTTGAATTTTTTTTTTTATTTTTTTGATTCATTGAAACCACTGTATACACGCACGTATATATATATATATATATATATATATATACATTTCATATATGGATCAATGAACAATTATTCATTTGAAGAAGATTCTAATGATTTTTATCATAATTATTCTAGATAAAGAAATCTAAAGGATGTCAATCAATGACAAAATCATAGTTCCATAACAGAGGTGACACTGCCATCATTGTTAAAAAATTTGATCTTTCATCAACATTGTGTTTTGTTGATGATCATAAAGATGATAATTTAGTGGTGTCATTTATTTTTATTCTACTTAAGATGCATTAAAAACCTTCTTTTCAATGTTGGTTTAAAATTCTTTCTACAAGGGATAATTTTTTTCATTACGTTTCATGTTTCTTATATTATAGATTTATCTCTTTATTTTCTATATTGATTCCTTATAATTATTATATGTCTATTTTGATAAAAAATAAATGTATTAATAGTGTGGTTTTACTTCTATGTTGTAGGAAAAAAAATTTGATCCAAATATTATTTGTGAATCCTTCTCCTATGGATTCTTTTTTTGCCTTCACATTCTTGGTTTCCCACTTTTATCATAATCTCATCCATTATTTCTCAAACTCACTATAGAATAAAATCCTATAATCATTTATTTATATTGATAACATAATTAAGTTGTATATATAATATTCCCCTTAATAGATTATTATTCTTATATGGATATAAAATGTCGTCCATGTTGGTTTCCTCTTTGAAAAGTGTTTGACATCCCTGCACAACTTCAATATCATTATTAATATATTCAAATATAGTTGTTCTGTGATAATATTTCTATATGTTACAATCTAAAGCCCAATATCATGAATCTACATTTCATTAAAAATATGTTCCAAGAAACAAGGTATCAAACTAAACCTTAGTTTCAAACAATGATATTTCAACTTTAGATTGATCTTCCACAATTTCTTCTATTTTTTATTGATTTATAGATTAATATCATTAATTATTCCTTGGATGTTCTAAAAATCATTAAGTTGTTCATGTTTTAATTTATTTTGAGGGAAATGGATTTTCCTCCAAGAAGAATGTGATGATTATATATTTTCCACTAAAAAAATATTGGATTAATTATTGGTGAGGCTTTCCATATTGTATCATCTTCTCCTCTTCTACAAATTTGGAATCATTTAAATAATATGGTAATAATTTAACTGATTCATGTTTTTTCTAGGGAATCCATATATTTTTTCTTTAACTCAACATAGCTCCTTAGATATGGTCTGATATCATCGAATGATTTTATTAGGAAAATGGAACTAAAATATTTCAAGTCCAGAAGCTAATATACTTGATTTATCAATATAATTATTCTGTATCAATATAATTCACTAAGATCAAGAGAGTTTGGTTTTAATGTGAATGTATTAGTCTCTTGCAAATTTACCTATTGATAAAGTCCATTGAAAAAAATTTAAGATAAAAGGGTTTAAAAATTTATCATGGTTTTGAATGAATCATTTCCTCCCATTCAAGGTCACATTCTCATAATTTCCCTTCTACCTTTGACAAACCTGGAAAATTAATTTTTTCAAGAAGAGTTACTAAATGAACTTTCTTATATTATTACACCATTCGCAGTTGACATAAATTATAAATCTAATTATTTTTGAATTATTTTTATTCCAATTAAACTATTGAGTAATAAACTTAATACAATTTTTAATTATCAAATTATTAATGGTTTTATAAAGGATAAATGGTATTATATTAATGGTTTTCCTACATGTTTTAAATTCACCAATCGTAAATGTATTTTTATGGTTATAAATGATTCTTATAATGTTATTTATATAAGATTTTCCCTATGATATCTCTTTATTAGTAATCTCAGCCCATGAATTTACTCTCAAATTCATAGCCAGTAAATGATCCAAATTATTTTATATCCAATGCAAATTTTTCTTGTAATATTGTAATAGATTTTTTTACTTTCATAATACCATATAAATTATCTATACTAGAGAATCTAATAATATATTTTTTAATATGAATAATTTTTTTGACTTGATTTTTTTATTAGTTCATATACCCTTACACTTCCTAATGGTTTTTTCAATTTGTGCTACACATGTGGATTATGTGACATTATCTAATTCTCTTATCATGTTCAACATCCAATATTTCCATTCATTAAATTTTTGACACTCCATGTCAAAATTGTATTATAATATTATTTTATTTTTATTTATCTTGAATTCCCTCATTGTTACTATTTTTTTTTATGAATTTTATGGATTTTAAGGAGTTGAGGACAATAATTATAGTATCCCACATAGTGGACCCAAGACAGAATGCTATATAATGATTTTTACTTCTAAAAAATATTGGATCATGGGAAGGATTTACTATTATGTTATAGATCATATCATAGTGGCCTAGGGGCTTGAGATCTGGGTTTCATCTTGATAGCAGAGTAGTATACTAAAGTGGCCAGGGAAACACTATGGTGGGTGTTCGAAAAAGAGCACCACACCATGGGCTACAAAATTTTTTCCATGGTGGGTAGACAATAAATTGTGTTGTGCCATGGTAGATAGTTACAAATTTTGAATATATTTTCCCAGATTTTATATTAAAATTTATTTATATTTTCGACTTGCTTGAGTTTTAAATGTTTTAACACCCCCACCCCCTCCCCACCCACATGTCTAGACTATATAGATCCCTTGGATATCCTCCCACTTCCCCCTATTCTCCCCTTAGATCATGGTTCCTATTCCATTATATTCAAAAAAAATTAAAAGGCGTTTTTTTCCTTAATTATTCTCTACTCAACCCTACTGTCATATATAATTGATTTTGTTCTCCCACAATCCATAATAGATATGTGTTTTTGTTATTAAGGTTTGAGATGCATCTAATCATTTTCTTTTAGGATTTAGTGATTGGGGAAGTTGTTTCCATTATAGGTTGTGTCTTATTTATGAAATGTGACATGTTCTGATGTATTTCTAATGATTTGAGGTAGCTGTTTTTGTGTGTTTCCTTCAAATGGAATTTCATATAATGATTTATTGTTTATAATTACGTAATTGTTAAATTAAATCTATACGTGATAGTTTTTATGTATTTTATAATGAATTTCAAGGTTGGATAACTTCAAATAAATGTTTTTTATAGTTTTTTAGATTCCTAAATAAATTTTTGATTTCCAAATATTTTTAAAATTCTTATATGTGTTAATTAAAAATGGATTTTTAGATATCAATTTATTTGAACTTTTTTGGTTTATAGTAAAAAGGGGGAAATATTAGTTTATATATACTTATTTAATAATAATGAAATGGATAGATCTATTAAATAGTGATGATTGAAGTTGGTTTTGGTTTTAAATGACTTTATTTATGGTACCCCATGATTTGATCTCAACATATGTTTTAAAGAGGGATTTCAAATAGTTAATAATTTGCATGGAATTCTATGTCAGTTTTGAAAGAAAGGCCTGATTGGAAAAGTATAATTAGTTTTTCTTGATTTTTGTGTGACCTTTATTGAGACCTTGTCATGTTCTAGTTGATATGGATTATGGCTCCCAAGGGGTATGTTGTAAATGTTGGTACAATGTAAGTTCTTTATAGGAAACAGATCTTTCTTTTGTTTGTTTTCAATACACACTTGGATGTTTATAGAGTTTTCAAGGAAAGTGACCTTACAGTACAAGATGAAAATATCATTTAAGGTGGATCATTGCGAATTTATGATTATTTGATGGTTTTATATGCAACTATGAGAAGTGTATCATTGATAATTCTGGATCATTTGACGGTAAGCTCCCTGACTATGAAAAATTTCATTGGATCTTTGTGAATGGAGGAGCACAACAATGATGTATTTGAAGGTTCAAACAAATTGCATTGGAGTCATGGTAGATTCATGAATGGCTGATCCAATATATATGAGGCTACCCCCACTTCATTATTTATGAAAATGTTTTGGAGTAAAGGTTGAATCACTTTGAATTATTGAAGGCCAAGAGATTCATGAATCAAGTATTCAAAGTTAGAATGAGCATCCCAAAATGACATCTCTAGTATTGGAAAATGTTTAGGTATCAGGTAAAAATGATTTTCATGAGGATATGGTATTCCAAAATGGATGAGTGAGCTTCATGAAGATAATTTTTTCCATGCTGGCAGTTTACTCCATGAAAGAAGTGAGCATTATGAAGGAGCTTCAGAAAACATTATTTTAGAACATCATGTTTAAGTGAAAAGTGATTTCAAGTGCATCCATTCTAGACTTCAATCCAAGAAGGGTATTGTTCTTGGTTGTGAAAAGGTCATTAATTCCAATCCACTGAAGTGGCCCTCGTGTTTATAAACCGAGTAAGTCTTCTCCTAGATAAGTGAGATAAGGGGTCGAAGGAAGTGTTCTGAGGGTTGTTGTGTGTTATCTCTAAAAAATATTGTAAAGGTAGTGTTACTAGCATAACGTGACAATGTTTGAACTTATGTAATCCACAAATACTAAAGATTTGTGGATTTTGGTATGAACTACACACTTTTAGTGTATACTCCTTGGACTATCCCTTAGCGATGAACCAAGTAAAATTATTGTGTTGTCTCTCTATATATGAATGTTTGATTACAGAACGATTCCATAAAAAATATTAACAACTTCCTACAAACATGGGAATAAGATATATCACTTTAAAATTAATAGTTGACACTTTATGTCACCCCTACCCCCTCAGGGTTTTCTAAGGTCCAATAGTATATCTTAGTTATATGAATTGATTAGGAAATGTGTTATCTCAAATGAGGTTGTTAGAGGTGAAATGTGAGTTTATTTATTTTATTGAATCAAAGATAAATGTAATGATCATGTGACTTTTTTTCTTATTTCTATGCTCTATTTTAGTTTTTACATGGGAATCATCAGAATTTAAAATATGGATTGGATTATTGTGTCATAAGTTTATATTATAATCCACCTAGGGGATTATGCGCCCATGTTAGCTAAGGGAATATGGGATATAATATCTATCATGTTCTATTTCATCACTCTCTAATTGGTTTACCTGGCCTAATTAGTCAGATGAGATTATAGAGACAATAGACAAGTTCTTTAAGGATAATAGCAGGTTGAAATAGAACTTTTTAGGCTCATGTTTCTTGATTCATAGAGAGTTTCTCATGAAACCTAGTTATTATTAATGATTCTTTTTAGGGTATCCCTTTTCATTTTTTATATCCCATAGATAATTATTAATTTCATGGAACCATTAATTTTGTTATTATTTCATTTTAACTTCATTGATATAGTGATTCCTTTATATTGATATTATCCATTTTATTGATATGTTTAGTTAAATTTTAAATCTCTTTTGAAAATGCGTTTGAATGTGGAATTTAAAAGGAGGGGGATTTTTTTCATAAAAAGATGTTTGAGAAAATATTTTGGAATGAGGAATAGTATTTATTCTTATTTTCATAAATTTGATAAATAATTCTCTTTAATTATATGAAATTTTACTGTAAAAAGGAATTTGTTCCTCGATTATTATTTATGTAGGTGGATGTTTTACAAATAAGTGATTACATCATGTTATTTGGTTTTATTATTCTACATTTGAAAAACATATTTCCAACTTATATATAAAATAAATTTTAATGAAATAGATTTTTCTAAGAATTTCAAAAACATGATTTTGAAATCCTACTGTGTGTTTTTATCTCACGCACTGCATGAACCAATGGGTGTATGCACCTATCATGTTTTATTTTTGGGGTGGCAGTATTTGGACTCTTTTTAGTTTTATGTTCAGGTTGTTTGATGATGGATGGTAGATATGTGGGGAGTTATCATAGCTCTATTGGAGATGGTTTGAAGTGGTTTGAGTTTATTTTTTTCCCATTTTTTGGGTGGTTATGTATAAAAATTGTTACCACAAACCCATATTTTATTTGTGGTATTTTTTTATATCTTTCATATGTTTAGTTTTTTCATTGATGGTACTCATGAGATCTTTTTGTTATTTACTACTACATATTACTCTATTTGGTTATTTCATTTTTATAGGACACTCAATATTTGGATGGGTCATGCTAGATTTATGGGTGGGATATGTTATGTGGTTTTTTGAAGTCAAATGTAGAAATATACAACACCCAAGTTTTTTAAAATGGAATACAATGTTTGATCACATATGTGACACACAACACTGAATCCAAATGAACCATGATACGATGGTTATAACCAAGCCTTTAAATTAGAGGGTAAGAATATGATCAAATAATTTATGAAATACATATCAAGGTTTTTATTGATATAAATGGATAGATAAATTATTAGAAAATAGTCACTAATTTGTTTTTAATAAAGTCATTTTATTCATTAAAAATATATTTCCTTAAAAAATGATTTTTATTGATTTCTGTGAGAAAATATTATATTTTATAATTAAATATTTAGAAAATGTATTTGATAAAATGAAATTATATTTTTAAATCAGAAAATAAAAATCAACTTTGTGTGTAATTTTGTTATTTTTTTGAAAATATTTATTTTTCAGTGAATAGTGAAAAGTACCGATTTTTTTAAAAACTGTCATTTATTTTTTAATAATTTAGTTGATTTAAAAGTTACATTATTATTTTAATTTTATATAAAATTAACGTAAATATTATTTTTTTTATATTTCATTAATTAAATATATTGAATTCATATTTTTACTAGATTTTAATATAATTTTATTTTTAGGCTTAAAAATATTTTTTAACTATTTTAAAGTACATAATGTATCTCCATATTAACTACTTAAAATAACCTATAATGGGGAATAATTTAAATTAGTTGTATGTTATATATAGATATATATATATTTATTCAATTATTATTACTTTTTATATAATTATTATAACATCATATTATGCTTGAATAATGCATTTTATGAAATCCCATTTTTTCTACACATCTGCATGTTTAATTTTGAATTCCATTATAACAATTATATAAATTTTATTTGGTTAGATTTATTAAATATTATTAAATCAGAATAATTAATATTATATAATAAGGTCATCTTATTTTTTTTAATAATGATTAATAAAAACAGTAAAAATGTGTTACCATGAATAATGTTAAAATCAGTTTACCAAGGGGTTAAAATGAAGAGGTAACTATAATAACATGTATACAAAATGTTTATATCTGAATTTATAGTTGTTTATTGGACATATGGCCACTCCAATATATTATTTATCAATTTTTTAGGCACTTTTCTTGATGTTTTCACTTCCCATTATTGAATAGTTTTCGGATTTATGAGAATGTCACTCCTCCGCTTATAAAAAGGGACTCCCTATCCTCTCCTCACTATACATAAAAATCCCTTAGATTTTTTTAATACCAAAAAATCAATTCCTTAATTACCGTACCACTTTCATGTTTTCTTTATTTTATTATATATCCAATCTTAAGAGGATTTATGTATAATCGTAAATAGGTGGTCTGAGTAAGAGGTATCATTTTAACCTGAGTAGATTCATTTTATTTTTTCTTACACCTCCATAAAATATTATTAAATAATTATTAAATAATAAAATATTTATATAAAATATAATAATATTTTATTATGAAAATTTAATAACCTACATCCATCTCCTCTTCCATTAATTGGGAAATGAAACTATTGATCGTGTTCAGTGGACCACTACCTCATGAACCGATGTAATTTTTTTTCCATCATCATATCTTATGGTTGTTCATAATGAAGGAATTAATATTCATATATTATAATAATGAAATATTAACCATTTTTTAAAATTAAAATATAATATAATTTATTACCTTTATATCCATTGAAAAATGATAACATCGTTCGTGTGTAAGGAAAACTACAACCTCATGAAGCGATGTGATTTCTTTTTTTATTACTCCATCACAAGGATGGTATATGTCATTTTATTTTAATAAATAATATGATATTTATGATATATTTATAATTATATAATGGTAAAATAACAATTTAATTTCTATCATTCTTTTTGAAAAATGGAAACATTACTCATGCGTACATTCAACATAACATATATATGATTGTAATGTAGTTCATTTTTCATAACCATAATACATGGTTGGTTTTCAAATTTTAATTTATGTATTAAAATTATTATTATTAAATTATTATTATTATATATGTGGTGAAATAAAATTCTATTTCCCCATATCCAACTTACCAAAGTGGTTTCATAAATATCAGTTAAATATCATCAAAATGTTCAACATGTACCAAAATGATTATGTAATTGAATATGAAATGGTAATTAATAAAATAAAAGGAATAATAATATTTAAAAATGTTCTTAACTAAGTAAATAATTATCATTGTTTTATTATCTATCAATCTAAAAAATTAAAGTGATAAATTGGGCTTCAGGTTAGGGATCTCACTAAACCACCCTTTTCTTTGAGATATGATCAGTTTCTCTCAAACTCACCTTATATATCCCTTATTGTTATAGAATTATTATAAATTATATTTTTTTTATTAAATACATACTTATCCAATTATAGATTTATTTTAAAGGTTAATGCATGTTTTATGTTTATTTCTAAAATATATTCTTTAAGAAATCTTTTTTGATTATGATATGAGGAAATATTATGCGTCCCATTTTCATTTCATGGGAAATTATTTTATTTATTCCGTATTGTTAATTTCCATGTGTGTAATATGTATACATTTACAAGATGTGAATTTGATGGGTATGATTTTAATTATATATCCCTCTAATGCATTAGGTATTTTTTTAGTCTCATGAGACCCGATGTAAGGGATTAGGGAGTGAGCCTAATCCATTACTGGACTTTTTCCACCATGAGATGTTCACTTGGTGGTTATCATTGACTAATGTTTATGTTGTATTTTTTATTTATTCCACATTTTTTATGTTTCTATTATCTTATTATACCATTTATTTTACATTATTCTTCCATTTTATGACCCATGTGCCTTCAATTTTGTGATATCTTGTAATACCTTTAAGTCACAAGTTATGTTTCCTTATCCTGTTTACTCTATTAAAATTATTTTTATCTCACCTCTTTATTTCATGCATCCCCTAGGTTATCCCATGCATTTTTAGGATATTAAATGAATATTAAGATCTCATTATGGATAATCTATTATGTATACAATGTTTTAAGTTTATTTCAATGTATTATGAACCATGTTTTCCAAAGACATTATTCTTTTTCAATATGTTTTTAAAAATATATATTTTTGTTAATAATTATGAAATAATATTTGTAAAAAAATTTGGACCACTATAATTGTTATTAGAGTGAAGTTTTAGTTAACTTTTAGAAACTATAATGAGAAACATTTAGTGAAAAAATTAACGATAAGTTTATGGATAATACTAAGAATATGAAAATATAGTCAAATTTTGGTTAAGTATAGAGTGAGTAGTTTTCAGTCAAATAAATATCTATATCTAGATACAAGAATTTGATCTGGCTCTAACATAGATGTATCTATGGGTAATAATCCCAAAAAGGAAAAATTAATCTAGACTCAATTTTCCCCTAGTATATGACAATAGGACTTGGTGCATGCTCAGTTTGACACTCCTAAGGGATATAATTTAAAAAAGTTACAATCTCTTTATGTACCATTATGAAGGTAACAAAAATTCCTATAATATTTTATATTAGTTAATATATCATGGATATATTATATTAAAACCTCAAAATCCATATGTTAAGGAATATATTTCACTTGTGAGTTATCCTTTTAATGTTTATAGTTTCTTATGTAATAGCTTAATAGTTTAAAAATACAAATCCCAAATTTTTCATTTTTCTAGTCAATGGATAGAAATATGAGAAATTTATTTAACTACCAATGTGAGTGAAAATGTGATAACTAACCAAGTGAGATAACTAAACTAATGAGAGGAGGACTTAGGAACTTCAGGATAATAATTTCTCAGATAAATCATGCTTTGAACTGGAACTTGAATAAGGAGGAACCCCACATCCCCCCCCCAAGAAAGTAAATTTTTCAAATAAGAAATTTGTCTGAAAACATCCTCTAACTTTTAGTGGATCTTCTAATCCTTTAATCATAGAATAATTGATCAACATAATTTAAAAATATATTATATATACATAAATTCCATGAGAAAAATGGTTTTTATGTCTATTTATCATATGGAGGGAGAATCTGATAAATCATGAATTTTGATTAAAAATATGAAGCATGAGGAAGATATCAAAGGGGCTGAGTGTAAGGAATTCCATAAAAAGGTTTTTGATAAATATTTTCCTCACACTATCCATCATTAAATGGATAGTTATTTATTTAGACTCAATAACAATTATGAAAAAACCGTTGGGGTGTAATAAACTATGTTCACATGACTCCTATGATATGACTCCACCTTTTTAATCTCCCATTAATGTAAAGTTGACATCTTCTTTGTAGGATTTATCCAAGTCTATGAAAACATTTTGAATTCTGATAATTTTATAACTTTGAGTAAATTTTCCAATGTTCCATCGAATTCAAAATGGAGATAGTTGAATCTCAAGGTTATCATGGGGATAAGAATAAGGGAATAGAGTTTAATTATGGAATAATTATTGATAAATGTAATGATTAAAATAATGTAAAACATCTCACTTATAAAATATGTGGGACCATATATCCTATAATTTCCAAAATTGGACAAATAAGTTCTTTAGGTGAGAGAAGTAAGGGAATCTAGTAAGTGACTGTTAATGGGATAAACCCTCCAATTTACTAGAAGAAAGGAATGATCCATCTAACAATAAACCTATTGTAAAAAAATTCAACTACAATGAACAAGGAAACTACATGAACCAATGAACCATGCTAAGAGTTTTTTAAACAAATTGATGAAAAACCCCTACAGGGGATAGAGATAAAGAGTTATCTTATGCCATCACAACAATGGAGGAGGATCTTGACAATGATGTTGTTAGAGGTACTCTAGTTATTCATTCCATAAAATCGAATGTAAATTTTGATTATAGCCATACACATTATTTCATAGCATGAAATATTAGTATAAATATTCAAGAAACTCCTCAAGACATGGAATTTGAGTTATCATAGAAGATGTAGAATAATTCAATTATTACATCTAAAGCATATAAATCATCCCATATCTAGATTTTCATGATAAAATTACCTTAAAATATTGTGATTCTTCATTAAGGGTAACATGATGCAATTTTTGGTATGGATTTCATCACCTTATATAGAGACATCATAAAATGTAAAGAGAATGAAATCACCCTACTTATTGTGAATCATCCTCTAATTATATACAAGTGAAAGGAAGAGGATGATTTATATTAGGTATCATAATTTTAAGAATGGATATTTTTTCTTTCTGAGAAAGTGTATCTTACTTAAAATATTGATAACACGGAAAAATATCACTCTTGAAGACGTGCCCATTTAGAATGATTATAATGATGTATTCCCAAAAGAGTTGACAGGAGTTCCTTAAAGATGAAAGGTTGAATTTTTAATAAATCTTTTACCTATAACATGTACAATATCCAATAATTCATATAGAATCTCCATTATTGAACTTCAGGGGACAAAGAACAACTAAAGGAGAATCTATATTAAGGGATTGTGTGCCTAAGTGTTTCACCATGAGGTGAACCAGTGTTATTCTCACAAAGAATGATCGGTCATTACACCTCTGAATTTATTATCATTATCTCAACAAAAAATAATTATAAAGAAAAATTATCCCCTTCCATGGATAAGTAATATGTTTGATCAACTACATAGAGCTCATTATTTCCCTTAGGTGTACCTTTCGTTGGGATACAATGAATTAAGGGTGAAGATGGAAGATATTCCCAAAACTGCATTTTGAATAGGGTATGGACACTATGAGTTCATAGTGATGTCTTTAGAACTCACTAATGTTCTATTAATATTTATGGACATAATGAATAAATTATTTATATATTAACTTGACATATTTTTGGTAGACAATATAAATGATATTATGGTATACACTACGAATAAGGAAGAGCATGAGGATTATCTGAATATTGTACTAAACGATTTTTTAAAGGAAAATCTATATGAAATGTAAAAAAAATGTGAGGTATGTTTGAAGGAAGTATCATTCTTGGGGAATATTATCACTATAAAAGGAATAATTTTAGACCCTTCCAAGATAAAGGTAATTAACTACTTTCCCAGACCAAAATTTGTAATGGATATTCCAAGATTCCATAGACTAGCTGGGTATTACTGATGATTTCTAACACACATATCATGATAATAAAACTCATCAACCAATATAACAAGTGAGTAAACTTTCTTTGAACAAATAATTTTAATGATATCTTTAAAGATTTGAAAAGTATGATTATCACTACACTAATACTGATGATACCCTTAATTGTAGAACATTTCATGTTATACGGTGTAACGCCCTAACCCCAGTTATGGGAGTCGATGCATTATTTTAATATATTGAAATGATTACAAGGAATCAAGTCCCGAAGGACTGATTAGTCTAAGAGTCTTGGAAAATAAATTACATACATGAACATTACATTACACATTAAAAAATAAAACACAACATAAATGATCTTTTGAGAACACCATTAAACCCTTAGCTTAACCCTTGTTATCAATCATAAAATACTTCTTCACAACATGGGAAAAATAAAACATAGAAAGGGGTGAGCTCAGATGCTCAGTAAGGATAACAATATAGTGGAAATATTCATAAATAATTATAAACATTTAAGGCAATGTATTAAACTAAAAAAAATCCATTTAAACTTAAACTTCAGCATAATATTGAAAAGATGAAATCAAATAATGACATTTACTTCTTCGCATGGATATTATAATAGTCAAATAATCACATGAAATATCAATAACCACTTTTATAATGATGGAATGCATAATTCCAGACTTTATAACCTCATATTAAAGGCATTGTGTCAAGAATACAAATAAGATTTTGTCAAGGTCTTGTGCCAAGACACTAGTTTGTCTCATGAGACCTACCGATGAATCGAGGAGCTATAGCAGGATCCACCTGTCACTTACTAAGTCCAATGCATTCCTCATATGAAACGGTTTAAATATAACATAAACATTCATATTAAAACTAGCATGAAAAATGTCAATACTTTATCCATAAACCATGATTGTAATAAAATAAAACATCCACAGGAAAACATATCACAAAACCTTTAATACAATATGGAAGATTTGTATCATAAAAAATCAACTTCAAACAAGTTTAAAATCTATCAGGGGATATAGATATAAATGAAAATGATTTGTAAAAATATTTAAGTGAAAAATAACTTTTTAATAAAAACACTATTATGAAAGAAACTAATTTAAAGGCATTTTTGAATCCAAGTGTCCCATACCACTTTGAAACTTTTTAAAGTAATTAACATTTTAAAAACATTCATGTCCATATAAATAAATCCTTAAAACCCATTTTGAAAACATAAACATTAATGAGAATGATTTAGAAGAAAAAATATTTAAAACATTTAAAATGATGTTTTAGTAAAAAAATTCCCTTAAAAATAATCACTATGAAAAATATTTTATGAAACATGGACATGGATAATAAATATGTACCAGTAGATACTTACGTAAAAACAACCTCGGATAATAAAGAATTGTGAAATTAACCCTTACCTTGTACTTTCCATTAGTCGAGGGTACGTTTAACGTCCTATATAAAGACTGTAGTATGTTATTAAATTATAAAATAACCATATTAATATATATTATATCATGAATTATTCATTTATTACTTTATACTTCCCATTTAATAATAATTTCAATGTTAAATTAACATTTCGGGTAATAATCACTTTCTTTATTGTACGTGTTTTAACTTGTTACTCTGGATTTTATCACTTAAATCCTGATTAAAATACTTCCAGAATATAAAAAATTATATATATATCATATATATTTAGAATATAAATATGAATAATAGACATATATATGAAATAAAAAACACCGTTTATGGAGACGGTAGGCCGTACGTATGCATAAACGTTGTTTCCGTTTTCATATCGTATTGAATAGAACTAAGTGAATAAGATATACATATGTACATATATATATATATATATATATCCAGTATCATTATTATTTCATATATTACGTACTTATTATTGATATATTTTTTATAATCATCATTGAATGGTGAACGTGGAAATGAATCTCATCATGTCATGGAGACGGTAATCCGTACGTACGCACGAGCGACAATATCATTATATTGATGGAGAAATCATTTGTAATTGAATGGTATGTCATATATAAAGAATCATTAACATTTTATATTTATTATTTAAATCAGTTATACTCATTTTTATATCCATCCAAATAATGAAGTGTTTGAATAACAAACCACACCACAATGTGGACACGGTAATCTGTACGTACGCATGTATGGTGACTTTTTAATTTATAGGATGGATAGAATAATGAATATGGTTATACCATTCTTATAATAACATCACATTATATAGAATATACCGGAGTTATTATTTTATAATGGAAACAACAAAGAAAGAGGAAGTGGAAGAAGGAAAGAACTTGAAAGAGGTGATGAAATATTTACCTCTTCTTCGGGTTCTTCTTTTTGATTTGATCAAAATATCTCCTTAGGATGGATTTCTGACCAACTTAATGCCTCTATGATGAAGGGAGGAAAGTTGGGAGGATATTTGGGTAGGTTTTGGCCGATCCAAAAGGCTTTGGAGGTGTGAAATTAAGAGAATGGGAAGTTCCCTTTTATAAGAGAGGTGAGGGTCACTTTAGGAAAAGCTTGAAATATTATTTTATAATAAAATCATTTTCGGTTTATAATGGATCCAAAATGATTTATTTAGATTATAAGGTGAGGATGGGTCAAAAAACATTCAAACAATAGGTTTTATACATGTTTAGATTACCATTTTAACCTTATCTTTTAGATTTAACTCGTAGTTAAATAGTTTAAGTTTTACCTTGTCTTCTTGTATTCGTACACTATATTGTTAATAAATATACTCTAAACTTCCAAGTGAACCCCAATAGGTTCATTAATGAAACATATAATATTATTAAGGCCCTTTGGCCTAACCTTATATTTTTATGAATATTATATCAATCAATAATATAGTATTTTTTTGAAACACTCAATTATGTCAATTTTGACATTATTTAATAAATGATTTTTGTTAAAGTCCTAACAATATTATTACTTAGAAATAAATTCATCTGTTCAATAATAACATGTCATATTAACCTATAAAATTATTTTAATTCATCAAAAGTCTCAAATTAAATTTATTTGGATATTTATAATATCAATTATTTTAATATTTCATTATTAAGGTAATTACCGCATCATCATTGTGTCATAAATAAATTAAATTATTTAATATCATATTATTTAATGTCAAAAAATTATAAATCAAATATAATTATGTATAAAATTTTATTATATTTCTAATGAATATTTATAGTCAAATTTATATTATGTATAACCCTATATGAAAAATGTTTTAGTTATTAAACATTGAATTTAACTCTTTTAACTCTTCTTTAAATAATATAATAATAAATTTCCTAATCTAATCCAAGTGGACCAAAGAGGGTCATATTTTATTCCTAAGGTTGTTCTTGTTCGAATTATACTTATCCAATAGAATTAAGACATGTGTTAGGGTAATTATGATATAATTTTTACCCTTAATTACCATATTTACTTTTAACCATGGTAAATAAAAGTCAAAAGTTACTATTCACAAAAAAAATTATTTTCATCTTATTGAACCAAATTTTACATATTAATATTAACCATGTCTCTTGGATTTTTTAAATTCAATTCACAGAAGCGGTAAAATTATCTTTTATACAAATTTGCAAATGCTCCTTGGAAGTGGGTAAAATAGGTTAAAAAGTTCAATAAAATTTTATACATATAATTTTATTATAAAATGACTCTAATCAATTAAATTTAACTTATATAGGTATTATATATATATATATATATTGACTTAAAATAAATTTAAATAAAATAAATAATTATTTAAATAAAAATTTTGTTTTAAATAATAACGTAGACTTTTTCATTATTCATCAAAAATTGAAAGTTTTCAGAAAAATTCCAAAAATGCACCCTATGCTAATTTTGATATTCTGAATTCAGAAATGATGTTAATTTTACTAAATTAAAAATATATAAGATTAATTTATTAATTTAAAATCAATTCTCGCTGTTAAAACCAAAAGGCAGGTTTTTTAAAAAGTAAAAACTATGAAAAGGTTGACATGTGTTTATGTCAAATTTAAATGTGAAATTACTTATAATGACATAAATTGTATAAAATGATAAAAATATAACCTAATTATACATCAAAAACATTCAAATTCATAATTTAACAACATAAATTATTTTGATTAAAAAAGTTGTTTTCAATTAAAACATAGTATTTTTAACTATTCATCAAAATATGAAAGTTATCAGAAAAGTACCAAAAATTTATCCAGACTAAATTTTTATGTCCCAATTCTAAAGAATAATTTAATTTCATTAAATTGAATATATAAAAGTGTCCAATATTGGTTTTAAAAAAGTTTCACCATTAAAAGTCTGTAAATTTTCATTTTTTGAAAAATACTTCTTTTATATGAAAAAATGAATTTGTTCTTATATTATGTCTAAGAAGCACAGAATATGAATGTTAAAATTATATAGAGTATATAATACTCAAAATTCAGTTAATACTATTCATAACCTCTTTTTGAATGGTTAGTGTGGTATGTTGTGGTGCTCTCAAACTCAGTGTTGCGTGTAACACAAGCTAGTGAATTACTTTAATCATATAACATACTATGAAATATTGGGGTTTTACATAAGGTGATGATTCTATAAGGGCTCAGATCTGTGTGGATCAAAACTTTGTGTTTTTTAGAAGATGGAACTTCTTGGAGGTGGCTTCGAAGTGGTTTGGAGGAGTTAGGTTAAGTAAAAGCTGGAAGGAGGGGATTGCATGCTGTGTAACATTACTACACGATGTGAAATCATATGTCATAGGTTTTCCAGAAAAGCTTCACAATGTTTGGACATTTACATAGCATTAAATAGTTATTCATGGCACAAAATACTTTGAGGATTAAAAAATAAAATAAAACCTAGAAGCGATGTGTTTTTCATCCAAACTCGACCTTGAGGCATTATATGATGTGAAAAGGGATTACACATCATGTAATTCCCTGGTTTTGTGTGTTTTAAGTGATTTCTAGCCACTCAATTTTTTCAAAACCTATGACTAAATTGGATCTCCCTCGACCCTAGGAATCCTAACGATCATCTATTAGGCATTTTGGGGATTCCTTCATCAAGGAACGATCCTTAACTCCCTTGTTCGGTCTGTAGCAATCTATCTTTGATATAAGGTATGATATACCTCTGTTATTGAGTTTTCTTGAATATTTTCCTTCTTTTTATTATTTCTATGTGATGGAGGGTGATCTATTTGTTTCTAATATAGTCTTCTTGGTGGTTTCTTGGTTTAGTTTTGTTTTTTCATCCTTGGTGGATGCAGTTCTTACGAGAGAGGTGTTCATGATCTATTGCTTTGATCTTTTCTTTTGTGAAGAATGTCAAGGGCCTTTTTATTTAGGGTATTAGATGATTCTTTATTTACTTATGTGCAATTGTAGATCTATCATGATTTATCCCTTTGGATCACGATGAAATTGACCTAATAAAAATGTGAAATGGATTAAATAAATTGGTATCGATTGCATAACAATGTTGTTGTTTTATACCATGATAACAGTTTGCCTCTTCATTTCTTAGATAGTTTGATATCTATACCTTTTTTGGTTAGAATATTATTCTTGATTGATATTGGTAATTAATGTAAAGCTTGAATTAATTGATAATTAAATTTCTAAAATATAAAGAGGCTTGTTTATTGAATCTGGTTGTTATTGTTGTAATTTAATGACAATAAAATAGATGCAGATATGTATGTATAATTTAATTGTTTAATGAACCTGAAGAATGTTGATACATGTTGATAAATGATTAAAGGAGTGATAAATTAATTGTTGAATTAATTTGGTGGTATCTTATGATAGCTTGTTTCTTATTTTTCCAATAGTTGGGACCTATTAATAATTAATTGGTTAATTCCAGATGAAATAAGAACTAGTTGTGTAATAAATTTAATTCCTTGTAGGGCTTCAGTTTCCTATTTCATGTAAAGGCTGAGTGCATGTGGTTTGGATTCGTGAGAGCTCATTGTGTGTGAAGGATTAATTTCTTGCTTTGGGGATAACAACCTATTTCTATGTTATTTCCTACTGCTTATGATGTGATCTGGATATGAGACTTGTGTTTTTGGGGGTAGCGAGGCCCAGATTTGATGTGAGCCTAGGATGGATGGTTCTAGAGGAATGTTTTGGTATGTAGGGGTAGGGAGGCCCAGTGGTTGTTGTCGCAGTTATTGCCTATAGTGGCGAGATACATCAATATATGCATGTGGGTGTTGGGGAGGACATCAGGGATTATGGAATGGGTTGAATTTAGGATTATCCATTGATGTGAAAGTGTTTTTCGTTGAATATTTTATTTACTTATCAACATTACTTTCCCCACTACTTGAGGTGGATGGTTTTTCTTACTCTCCTTCCAAAAGATGCAAAGACACATGGCGTATGCCACATGCATTCCATATTTAACTTCTCAAGGATGGATGGGTCTACGCTCCTCTTATAGGAAGAAAAGACTCGATGGGTAGCCCACCTACTCACCATATTAAGACCCTTGTGTTTGTTAACATGGAATGATTTCTTAGAATACCTAGAAATATGGAATGTGGTAATTCTGTTAAATAAATGAATAAATTATGTTTAACTTGTAGGTTGGATCTTGTTGGGATGCAGTGTTGAGGTTATTATTTCTGAGGAGTCGTGGACTCGTTTCGGTTATGTCTTGATGGAATTGAACTTTATTGTGATAATAATGTAATTAAATGTTGGAAATAATAATGGTTAACTAATGAATAAATAATTAATTAACATAAAGTGAAACTGATAAAAAGGGATAAATTAATTTAATGTAGCTCTTTAAATGGTTGTATGCTTATAGGATATCTAGTCTTAGTAGTGGAAGATGGGAGTCTGGGAGACATTAGTTATAGTTGAGTATAAGACTATGTAGTTTCCCATAGTGTGGCTGTGATCTATATCATACCTTGTGCTTTTTGTGTTTTTATACGCTACTCCACCCTTTCAGTTACGGAGACTAACACCCTGAGGATTCTGAGCCCTGTGGGTGTTTTTTCCAATGTCCCAGTTAGAGGATATTTGGCTTACTACCCCCTTTGGCCCCGCTCTATTCTCTTGGTAGTTACTTGTTCTGGTATACACGGTGGATAGTTTTCCCCATATATTTTTGTAGATGGTTTTAATGTATTTTGTTTATTTGACACACATATATTCAAAATATAGTTTCTTAGGGACTACTATAGGTGTAACATGTATAGTTTGTGATGGATTGAGGATCCTTACTCAATGTATGGTATGTAATGGCATGAGGTATAATACCCGATGTATCATACATGCTAGGAAATTTTTGGTGGCTCCCAAAAATTACCTATTTACTTTTGGATGTGTGGTTTTGATAGTGAGTTGCACAAGGTATATGTTATAGTTTTATGCCCAGGTGTCTTCAAGATAGCCTTTTTAGAGAGGCATTTTTAAGACATGTGATGTTGGGGAAAAGAAAAAAACTAGTGAGGAAGTGGTAACATGGTAAACTTGATATTCATTATTATAATATATACTCTTGTCTGCGATAATTAGTGAGAGTGGCCATAATGTGGCGGGTAACATTGTATACTTATTTAGGTATTGAGTTAGTTTTAATTTTTGTTCACGATGCTTTAGCATGCTTTCTTTATTTTTTCATGAGAGGATCCATGGAGGATCGAACTAAGTATATTTTTATACTCACCCTACATTATATAGTCTATTTTTCAGTTAACTTAGAGCTTGTTGGAAATCATGCTGGTTATTACTAGATTGGGGTTGCATGAGTAGTTCGGGATTCTTGGTCGCTTCTATTTTAATTTCTTTTGGTACTTACAATTTTTCCCATTCAGTTGTAGTAGTATTTTAATGACATTAGATATTAGTATTTGGTTTTTATTTTATATTGTATTCTGAGTAGGAGTTGGTTGGTGTATATCTTGGCTATCAATTTTTTATGTGTTCTCTTAGATGGTAATGCCTCCTATTTGTGTGTTTACTATACCCTTGGTTCTAGTCACCAACCTAGGTCCTACTAGAAGCTGGATTCTGTGGTCATTATCTCTCTTCTCACATTATCGGCCCATGAGGGGTACACTTTGTGGGGAGGGGTTCACGACAAAGTGGTATCAGAGGTCTGGTTGAGGGATCGGATAGAGTTTGGAGTTAGGCAATGGTTGGATTGCATAGGTTGGTAGGGAAATGGTGTCAGTCAAGTTAAGAAAGTGCTATAAACATTTGAGACTAGCTGAGACATAGGTGGTTAGGGTTCCATGTGATCTAATGCATGGATCTTTAATTTTACAGTGGCTGGTAAGTAAGGTGATATTGGTTTCAAGGTAGAGACCTAGAAAAGGATCATGCTTCATTATTCATTATGACTATGTTTTAATAGATATACCTTGGGATAGGTTAACCTAAAATGAATAAAATAAAAAATAATAATTAATTTTAATTTCTTCCATATTTAATGTTTAGGAGCTCTAACTACTTTCCTTTTTTAGTTATGGCTCTAGGTCAACGTACTCCTCAAGTTAGCACATAATATATCCAGTAGGTTGTTCCAGTAGATCACCATAGAGTAGAGGATGAAAACGACGACACTTGGAGGAGGGATCTCCGAGTGTTTTAACACCAGATTCTGCAGAAGTACAAGAGCTTGATTTCATATTTAGTCATATAGGTCTTGTTAAATATGGCTGAGATAGCCTTTAGTTTGATTTTTTCTTAGAAGGATCAATGGGTGTTGTTGGTTGTGACAATTATGAGTGGGGTAGTGAGGTTGTGGTGGTTCTTGTTCCTCAAGGATCGCAAGGAGTCAGTCGTATCGTGAGAGAATTTCCGAGATTAGTTCAGATACGAGTTTCTTTCTTCAACCGCAAACAAGGATAGACATCAGGATCCACTTACCCTTCATCAATGGAGCTCTAGTGTGAGAGAGTTCAAATTATATTTAAATATCCATATTTATTATTCTTCATATAGTTTCCAGATGAGGGGGCCAGGGAGAGGCATCTCAAGGAGTCTTTGCATCCAGAGATCTAGCACCAGGTCACCCTGTTTATGTTGAAGAAATTAATAGAGGTGTTGGTGAGAGCAGAGGTTGTCGAGAGAATTTTATCTAGAACTGGGTCATCATGAGATGGGATTCATCATAATTCATCAAGAAGTAGAGTTGTGGTCTAGGGTTCTTCTTTTTCAATGCAGAAGAGTTTCTAATCATCCGAGGGTAGGTTCCAACCATCATTATCCTGTTTTTATGGGGTCTAAATCCCCCGGGCCTATGATTATAGATCATGAACATATATTTATTATAGTGTTCTAGGTCATCAACAACTTTAGTGCCAGAATATTCTAAGAATTCATTGTTCATCAATTTTTCAACATCATGTTCATTAATTGAGGTAGTTCCAGCCGAGGCATCAGCAATAGGTTTTACCATTTTTTGGATAAGATGATATCAAATGTGGCAAGAAAATGACTGCCCTGGGATTCTCCACATACTCAAAGATAAGAGTGTGTCCATGGAGGTGGTTTCTATTAGGGTCAAAGAGTCTATGGAGCTGGTATTAGTCAGCTTCATGTGTTAGTTTTGTCAGCGCCAGGCAAGCCAAACATCATTCAAGGTAACCTTTTCTAGTTTTCTACTTGTGTGTTTTCCCTGTTTGATTTAGAAGTGATGTAATCCTTTATATCACCTTCCCTTGTCTATGATTTGGGACTTGAGGTAGAGTGAATTTTATTTCCCTTTTCAATGACTCATCCAGTTAGTGGTCGAGCTGACTTTTTTGAAGTATGTAGAGATTGTGATCTAGTACTGGGGAAGAGCCTCTCTTGAGGTAGATTTCCAATTTTTATGGATAAACCCATATGATTTCATCCTTTTCATGGATTGGTTTTATTCAGTGAAAGCTATCATTGATTGTTTCTGGAATAAGGTGGTGTCCCTCAATTATGTTGGAGAGCCAGCGGTGTTTATTGGTGAGAAATACCCTCAGATGGGTTGGAGGCATGTTCCATCCTTTTCATCTGTGATGACTAAGTTGATGCTAAGTTCATCAGAGGTTCATTATTTTTTGTTTCATAGGATTATACAATAGTATGCTAATGCCTTTCTAGAATATGTTGTAGAGTTACCCCGTCAATGAGAGATTGAGTTTAGGATTGAACTATAACCATGGTTTTATCTTATATCGATGTATCTATATTGGATAGCACCATAGGAGTGTCAAGAGATATGTATACATATCAATGGTCTATTGCAGTGCAGTTTCATTTAGCCAAGTGTTTCCTCATGGGGTGCACCAGTTTTTTGTGTGAAGAAGTATGAAGACAGTTTGTAGTTGTGTGTTGATTATTATTGCTTGAACCGACTAATGATAAAGAACTGTTATCTTCTTCTACAGATTGATTATTTATTTGATCTACAAAATGGTTAAATTTGGTTATCGAAGATTAATTTGGGGTCAGGATATCATCATATGCGTGTGAAGTATGAGGATATCCCGAAGATTACTTTCTATTCTCATCATGGGAATTATGAGTTTGTTGTGATGTCATTTGATGTAAAAAAATCTCAATCTATTCTCTTGGTGTTGATGAACATTGTGTTACATGATTTCCTAGATAATTTCATTGTGGTTTTCATTGATGAAATCCTTGCGTACTCCATGTCTGAGGAGAAGCATGTAGATAATCTTTGTGTCATTTTGGGAGTTCTTTATTGACAACAACTTTTTTGGAATTTGTCGAAGTGTGAGTATAGGGCTCGAGAAGTCCATATCTTGGGGCATGTTGTGTGTCATAAGGGTGGAGTTGTGGATCCGTCAAAGGTAAAAGAAGATGTGTCTTGGGAATCCCCCAACACAGTGGTAGATGTGTGAGTCTTTCCTTGGTATTCCAGGCTATTATTGGAGGTTCTTAGATGATTTCTCTCTTGTTGTGACACCTCTGACAGCAATGAAAATAATGGATTAGGCATTCTTTTGGAATGATCAATGTCTGGTAGATTTTGAGTATCTGAAGGAGAATTCGGTTAGTGCTTCAGTTCATTGTCTTCTAGTAGAAGAAATTTAGTTTTAGGTTTTATGTGTTGTTTTTCGTATGGGTTAAGCTATGTTTTGATATAGTAGAGATTAGTTGTTTCTTATGGGTCTCATCAGTTATGTAACCCTGAGCGTAGCTATGATACCCAAGATCTCGAGTTTGTGGAAGTGGTGTTTTCTTTAATGTATTGGAGACATTACCTCATCAGCGAGCTCTTTGTGGTTTCACCATTCATAAAATCCTGAGGTATGTTTTCTCCCAATGTGACTTGAACAAGCACTAGCGTCGGTGGATTAAGTAATTAAAATATTACAACATAGTAATTTTGTATACACCTATGAAGGTAAATTTTGTCACCAATATGTTGAGCTGGAAATCACACAGTGATGTAGTGTGTGAATCAGGCGATTACTAGAGAGTTCTATAATAATATTCAGTATTACATCTAGATATGTGAGAAGTTGGGAGAAGAGATTATCTTTTTAAGATGATGTTTTAGTCATATTTTTTGAAGCATGTGGAAGAGTCCCATTTATGGGATCTTGAGGTGAAGGACTGGGGAGACCGAGTTGTTTATAGTGAGGCCCCTAATGGTTGGTCTGAGGATGAACAACACAATGTGTTGTTTCAGGGGAGGAGTTTTGTTCCTTGGGAATCACATGACATTGTTCTCATAGAGTTCCATATTTTATCTTTAGAGGTATACCCTAGATTGAAAAAGATGTATTGATCTTTGAGGAGTAAGTTTTTTTGTCTTTAGTTGAAGTGTGCAGTTGTGTATTTTGTGTCTCAATGTTTTCTCTTCCTGAAGGTGAAGGCTGAGTACTTTTTTCTATATGGTTTTCTCCAGCCATTAGATGTTCCTCAGTGGAAGTGGGATGGCATATTGATGGACTTTATTACCATTTTCCCTCATTCTCGGAGTGTATATGACACTATATGGGTGGTATCAAACCATTTGATGAAATAATATCACTTTATAGTGATAAAGGAGTCACAATAAGTAGTAGTTTTGTTGAGGCAATATCTGGAGTTAGTGGTAAGACCCAATGGAGTCCCAAGGATGATCATTTTTTATCGAGATCCTCATTTTAACTCTAGGTTTTAGAGAGGTCACCAGTATGTTTTTGGTTCTCATATATGACTTAGAACTTCTTTTCATCCAAAGATGGGTGGTTAGATAGAGTAGACCAAGACTCTTGAAGACATGTTACGCTCTTCTGTCCTCAATTTTGGAGGTTTTTGGATGAGGAACCTACCTTTGGTAGAGTTATCATACAATAATAGTCTTCACTCCTCCTTAGGTATAGATCAGTTTGAAGCCTTGTATGGTCAACCTTTCCATTCCATGTTATGCTGGAATGGGGTTGGCGAGTCAGAAGTTCTCAGTCTAGAACTGGTATAGAGTATAACAGAGATGGTTCAGGTGATTCACGAGTGGATGAAGGTAGCATGGGATATTCATAAGTCCTATGGTGATAATAGGATTAGAACTCTCGATTTTTACATTGGGGATCATGTGTTTCAGAAGGTGACTCCCCATCGTGGGTATTGAAGGTTTTCTCATGGGAGTAAGCTTTCTCCTCAGCTTGTTTGGCCTTTTCGAGGTGTTAGACCATGTTAGAGTCATGGCGTATTAGGTAGTACTTCCCCCATAGATGAGTAGGATACATAATGTTTTAAATGTGTCACAGCTCCATTATTATCTTCATGATGACTCTCACGTCATCGATTGGGGAGAGATTGATGTTAAAGATGATTCAACCTTCGAGGAGTGTCATGTAGCGATCCAAGACCGCATGTAGAATGTGTTGAGCAGGCGTTCTATACCCTCATTTCATGTATTGTGGCATCATGGTGGCATGGAGGAGAGTACTTGGGAACATGAGTCGCAGATACATGATTAGTGACCTGATCTGTTTGATGTTTAGATCTTCTATGGTAACATTGTTTGTATGGAAATTGTAGACCCTTTCTATTTATAAGATGTCTTTCTACTGTTTCTTATTTTACTTTTTCTCTTTTGAGAGGTATCTCCCCCATGAGAGTGTTTGGGAGATTTTTTTGGTTGTTGTGTGGTTTTTCACTTGTTCCTCTAGTGAGGTGGCAGGGTCATGTAGTGGCGAAAGCTTGAGAGGTATCTCACTGGGTGGTTGTTTAGATGACCTCTTTCTGTTTTATCATTGTATTGGTTTTAGATTCTTGAGGATGAGAATATTTTGAGGGGTATCTGATGCAATTTCATGGATCTTATTGGATCAACCCTTTTCTTGTTTTCGAATATTGAAGTGCTTGTAGGTGGCTCGGAAGAAGTTTAAATGAGTTTGGTTAAGTAAAAGCTATAAAGATGATATTACACATCGTGTAACAACATTACATGACATGAAATCCTATATCAATGGTTTTCTTGTAAAGCTTCATGATGTGTAGACTTTTATATGGCGTGAAAGAGGGATTCATAGCATGAAATACTTTGAGGTTTGAAAAATAAAAAAAATCAAGTGGCGATGTGTTTTTTAGTGAAACTTTTCCTCGTGAAATTACACGAAGTGAAAAGGTATTACACATCATGTAATTACCCCACATTGCTTGTTTTAAGTGTTTTTTGACCGCTTGGATTTTTTAAAACCAACGGCTTCCATGGATCTCCCTCTACCCCAAGTGACCCAATGAACCTATCTTTAGCTTTTTAGGGATTCCTTAATCAAATAATGACCCCTAGCTCCCTTATTCATTCCATAACGATCCATATTTGATATAAGGTATGATATACCTCCGTTATTAAGGTTTCTTCGATCTATTCACTTATTTTTCTCTTTTCTATATGATGGTGTGTGATCTCCATGTTTTCAATGGAGTCTTCTTGGTGGTTTTTTTGTGTGGTTGTTCCACAGTGTCCTCCGGTGGGTGAAATTATTGCGGGAGAGGTGATCGTGATTTGTTTCTTTAATCCATTATCATGCAAAGAATATCAATGACCTTTTGAGGTAGGGGATTCGATGATTACCTATTTACTTATGTGCAATCATAGATATAGCATGATTTATTCTTTTCGTTCATAATGAAATTAAAATACTAATAATATGAACCATATGAAAGAAACTGGTATTGATCATGTAGTGATGATGTTTTTTTATACCATGATAATGGTTTTCCTCTTGATTTCCTAGATGTTGTGATATTTATGCATTTCTTGGTTATCATATTTTTCTTTATAGAAATTGGTAATGAATGCAAATCTATAATTAATTTATAATTAATTAGCTAAAATATGAAGATTCGTGTTTAATGAATCTAGTTGTTTTGTTGTAATTTGATGATAGTCGAATTGATTAAGATATGTATGTATAATGGAATTCTTTAATGAACCTAAAATATGTTGATTCTTGTTAATAAATGATTTAAGGCATGATAAATTAATTTCTGAATTAATTATTTGATAGCTTGTGATTTCTTGTGATGGCTTGTGATATCTTGTTTCTTATGCTACTCATAGTTAGAACCTATGAATAATGAATCAGTTAATCCCAGATAGAACAAGAACCAATTGTGTGATAAATTCAATGCCTTGTAGGGCTTGTGTTTCCTGCTTGCTTGTAAAGGATAAGTTTCTATGATTTGGATTTGTGAGAGATCTTTTTGTGTGAATGTTGAATGCTTTTCTTTGGGGGTGAAATCATGTTGCTCTGTTTGTTCATATTTCTTGTGATATGATCTAGATAAGATACTTGTGGGTGTGGGGGTAGGGAGGCCCGGATATAATGTGGTCTTAGGATGGATAATACTAGAGGGTTTTTATATTGTGTGGGGGAAGGGAGGCCTAGTGGTTGTGGTAGGAGCTGATGCCTAGAGTGGCGAGCTGCATCGATTTATGCATATGGGTGTCAAAGAGGTCATTTGGGATGATAGAATAGGTTGAAGTTGGGATTACCTGTTCATGTTAAAGTGGTTTCTATTAAATCTATGATTTTTTTATCTACTTTACTTTCCCCAATACGTGAGAGAGTTTTTTTTTATTACTCTAATTCTAAAATAGGTGAAGATTCATGGGTTATTCTACATTCTTTCTAGGATTATCTTATCAAATATGGATCGGTCTACGCTCTTGATATAGGTAGAAAAGGCTCGACGGGTAGCTCACCCACTCACCGTGTTGAGCCCCTTGTGTTTAGTAGCTTAGAATTATTTCTCATAATACCAATAAATATGGAAAGTGGTAATGTCATTAAATAAATGAATAAATTATGTTTAACCTGTGGTGTTAGGTATTGTTGGGATATAGTGCTATGGTTATTCTTTCTAAGGAGTTTGGGACTCAGTTGGGTTATGCTTAGAGGGCATGGAACTTTGTTGTGATGATAATCTAATGAAATGTGGGAAATAATATTGGCTAATTAATGTCTAAATAATTAATTTACATAAATTAAAAATGATAAAAATGGATAAAGTAATTTAATGTTTCTCTTTAAATGGTTTTGTTCTTATAGGATATCTAGTCTTAGTAGTGGCAGTCAAGAGTCCAAGAGACGGTAGTTGTAGTTGAGTGTAAGACGAGGTTTTTCTTATACTATGG
Organism: Viscum album; assembly: GCA_963277665.1. Taxonomy (NCBI): domain Eukaryota; kingdom Viridiplantae; phylum Streptophyta; class Magnoliopsida; order Santalales; family Viscaceae; genus Viscum; species Viscum album. The sequence goes on along the minus strand of OY728140.1, from coordinate 2,098,193,894 downwards.
TTGTGAGCTGTATTAAACCATGTAATCTTTGTGTTTCTATATGGTACGCTACATTGTCGGTTAGGGAAATTGAAACCCTGGGGATTTTGAGCATAGAGGTTGTTTTCCCCAACATCCTGGTGGGGGGATAAATTACTGACTACCCCCTTGGGACCTACTCTATTCCCTTGGTAGTAACATATGCTAGTATGCACGGTTGTTAGTTTTCCATATATATGTGTGTATAGGAATGTAATGTCTTGTGGTTATTTCACACACATATATTCTAGATATAGTTTCCAATGGACTACTATAGGTGTAACATGTATAGGTTGTGATGGCATGAGGATCCTTATTCAGTGTATGGGATGTAATGGATTGAGTTATATTACTTGATGTATAATACACACTATGCGAGTTGTGGTGGCTCCTATAAACTTCCTGGTTACTTTTGGTTGCATGGTTTTAGTGGTGAGTTGCATAAGGTTTATGTTTTGGTGTTACACTGAGGTGTCTTCGAGCAAGCCTTTTTAGAGAGAGATGCTTAGGACATGCGGCATTGGGGAAAAGTAGCAAACTAATAGGGAAGTAGTAATGGGGTACCCTTGATATTATCTATTACATTATATAATATTATATATGATACTTTGTGAGATTATCCACTGTGAGGCTACGGACAAAGTATACATGTTTAGGTGATGAGTTAGTTCCACATGTCATTCACTATGCTTTAGCATGATTTCTTTACTTTTTCACAAGAGGCTCTGAGGACGATCCTACTGAGTATACTGTTATACTCAACCTAAAATATATAAATTGTTGTTCTGGTCACTTGGAGTAGGTTATATATTAGGCTGTTTATTACTAGCTTGGGGTTTCAGGAGTTGTTCCAGATTCATGGTTGCTTCTGTTTTACTTCCTTTTGGTGCTTAAAGTTTTTCCATTTCAGTTTTACTATTATTTTAATGACATTACATATGTGTACTTTTGTTTTCTTTTATATTATATTCTAAGCAGGAGTTGGTTGGTGTATATCTTTTCTCTCTCTTCTGCATGTGTTCTCTTAGAGGGTAATTCCTCCCATTTGTTTGTTTACTATACCCTTAGTTCTAGTCACTAACTGGAGGTGGGACTTGGGGGGTCACTATCTCTCTTATCACATTTCTGAACCAAAAGGTGTACACTTTTCTGGGAGGGGTTCATGACAGATTCAAATAAGGTTTTAGATGGTATACTAATGTATAATGATAAATTGAGAGCCTGCACCTCAAATAAGTTGAATTTTTGATTAGTTGAAACATCCAAAACATGATTTGTAGTTAGTTGTAGTGATATTTTTATTGAAGATATGGAGACATTATCACTATGGGGAGAAGGGTGAAATATATTTAAATAAAAATATCCCAAAATATATATTCACACAAAAATATCATAATATGTTCTTGTGAAGATGTTTAGTGTTGATCAACAAATATGACTTCTCAATCCATTACCATATTGTGAATTAAAACAAAGTTGTATATTTTATAAGTAAAAAGGATCCAATAATTTTAAAAATAATGATAATTGATAAGGTGACAATATCTTTATACTTACAACGGAAGGATATGGTAATAATAAAAGGATATTCGTGGTACCTTTTTCAAATAGCTGATCAACAATCCATTCTTGAGAAGATCCAGGATTCGTAAAAATATGATTATGTGGTATATAAAAAGGTGGTGAATATTCTAGAGTTTAACATTGATGAAGATAGATTTATAAGGTTTTGAACCTAGATATGTGTCCTATCAAAACTAGTGTTTAATATGATGTTATAGAAGATATTATTAACTCTTCCTTATTAATTAATATAGGAATCACTAAGATGTATAGAGATATAAATCAAAATTTCTAGTGGAATAACATTCAGGGGGAGATTGAGGAATTTTTATCTTATTGCTTGGTATACCAATAAGTCAGGTACAAATGATATAATTATAAAGGTATAATGCTACCATTTCCTACAAAAGTATGGGAATGGAAAAATATAAACATTTATTTCATCATAGGACTCCCCAGGACACCTAAACAAATTATCTCCTTCTGGGTGGTAGTAGATTGGATAAAAAGTTGAGATAATTCATTGATATCAAGGAATGTTTATCTCTTGAACAACTTGTTATGATATACATAAGGGAAGTTATAATATTGCATGGAGTGACACTCTCCATTTTTTATGATCAAGATCCAAGGTTTACCTTAAGCTTTTGTAGAATCCTTTAGTAATCATTGGATGTCAAACCCATCTTTAGTATAAATTATTACCCCCACATGAATGGTAGGACTAAGAGAGCTATCCAAACTCTAGAGGATATGATGATATATTGTTAAATGGATTTTTAGAGATGTAGGGATATCACCATCCCCTTTTAGAGTTATTATAAAACAACATATTAAATTAAATCATTCAAATGGAACCTTGTGAGGATCTATATGGGAAGCAGTTTCAGACTGCAACATACTGGGATAAAGTTGTAAAGTGGAAGGTGATTGTACTTAATGATGTTTAACAAATAAAAGATAAGGTTTAAATAATTCATCTTTATATGAAATCCATTAAAATTTTATATAAAATATATACAAATAATAATCGGTGATTCTTTTAGTTTTAGGTCAAAGAATAGTTGTTATATATATTTCAATATGGCATAAATTCATGAGGTTTGGGAAGAAAGGAAATCTTAGTCCTAGATACATCATCCCCTTTGATATCTTTGTTCATATCAAAGTGGTGTCCTATAGACTAACACTCCCGCATAACTTATCTTAAGTACATGATGTGTTTCATGTATCCCTATTGTGGAAGTACATACTATACCCATCACATGTACTAAATCTAGTTGAGGTACATTGTAGAAAAACCATTCATATTAGGAGTATCTTGTTAATATCTTATATCATAGAGATAATGTTCTATGAAACAATAAAACTCACTTGGTAAAAGTGTTTTGGAAAAATCAAAAGATTGAGGAAGAAACATGGGAACTAGAAGAGGTGATGATGCAAAAGTATCATCACCTATCTTCACCTTGTTAGGAAATATAAAAATGTGGGTTGAAATTTATTAAGGGAGGAATAATGTAACGCCATAAGTTTTTTAAGGGTAAAATATGTTTGATATGATATACGACATGAAACATTAAAGCCAAACGAACCATAATACGACCATTATAACTTAGAAATTAAATTAATGTGTATAAATATGATTAAAAACATTTTGAAATTGATATAAATTTTCTACTAAATAAGAATTTATTGAAATTTTTTATAAATAATCACCCAATATTTTAATAAATTCAATTTATTCTTAGACAGTCTATTTTCCTAATAAAATTATTTATTTTTGTGAGAAATTTCAATAATTATTTTTTAGATAATTTATAAAATTTATTTAATAAAACATAATTAATTTCTTATATCAACATAAAAAAATTATCTAATGATGAATTTTTCATATTTTTCAAAAAATATTGATTTTTTAGTAACTAGTGGAAAATACATATTTTTGGTAAAACTGCCACTTATTTTTAATAAATAAAGTAATTTAAAAGGATACTAATTATTTTAATTTGATTTAAAATCAACATAATTATTCTTTATTTATATTTAACCCAATTAATTTCATTAAAATATTATTTATATTGTATTTTAGAATAAGTTTACTTTTAGGATCAAAAACACATTTTTCAGAAAAAATATTAAAACATGAATAATGTTTCACCATTTTAAATAATTAAAATATTTCTTAATTAAAATTTATTTAAAATAAATTTATATATAATATATCTACAAATATTAATTTAAAATCATTTAATTATGAATACTTTTCCTATAGTTATTATAAGGTCATCTTATTCTTGAAAAATATATTTCTTAAAAACCTGTTTTTTCGACCCCTCTTTAGGTTTAATTTTAAGTTAAATTTTTTCACTTATATGAATTTAATAAACTAAAATGTATTAAAAAATTGAAAAAATAATAATTAATATTTAATAATTTGTTTGATATAATTTTTTATCATAATGAATCGTATAAAAATAAAAATTTACCTTCATGATTAATGTAAAAACAAGTTTACCAGCAGTTAAACTAAATAGGTTAGTTGAATAACATATTTAAAATAAATATTTTTAATGCTGGAGTAATTTCATGAGAATATGACCTATACACTATAATATTTATCAATTTTAAGGCACCTTTATTGTGAGGGACTTTCCATTATTAAATAGCTTTAGGTATTTACAAGAATTTCAATCCTCCTCCATTATAAAAGGGAACCCACTATCCTCTCTAATAAACACTCCAAAATCAATTTTTATTGTCCAATACCTACCTGAATCCCTTCCTTATTTCCCTTACCACTTCCTAGAGTCCTTTATTTTATCATAAATTCAATCAAGTGAGGCTTTCAGTATAATCCTTAAGAGGTGGTCTGAAGAAGAGGTATCATTCTTAACCATGAATTTTCATTCTATTTATTCTTCAACATCCTTAAAATATTATTTTACCATAATGATATATTAAAATTAGTATCTTTCATATAATAAATTTTTATTATGTTTATTTAATAACCTGAATCTATATATTCTTCCAACAAATGGGAAATGAAAATATTGATCATGTGTATAGTGGACTACTGCCTCACGAACTAATGTAATTCATTCTCCATCATCACCTCTAAAATATATTAATAAATATAGGTTTAATTTTTATATATTATATGAATAAAATATTAAAAATTCTAAAAAATTAAAATATCATCTATTTCTTACATTACCATCTATTGAAAAATGATAATCTTGTTCATGTGTACGGAGTACTACCACCTTGAGAAGCGATGTGATTCATTTTTTATTACCACACAAAATTTATGGTATATTTAGTTTTATTTAAAGAAATAATTTTATATTTATGATAAAATTATCATTATTTATTGGTAAAATAAATCTTACTTTCTTTCCATCATGATTTTTCTAAAATGGAAAAGATACTATTGCATATATATGGCCTACTGTTGCCATGATTGTAATGTAGTTCATTTTTCATATCCATATAACAAGGATTTTTTAAAAGTGAAATTAATTTATAAAAATAATAATAATTTTATTATTATTATTCTGTACATGATAAAATAATTTTTTCTTTTACCTTATCCAATAAACCAAATTAGTTTTAGACAAATGAGTCGAATATTGTCAAAATATTTAACATGAACCTAAATGATTATGTAATTAAATATTACATGGTAATGAATAAAATAAAAAGAATAATGAGATTGAAAAACTATATTATTAAAGTGTATAAATAGAATAATTTTATTATTCTCAAATATAAATAATGCACATTATGAATCATTCTGGAGTTAAGGGAACACTTTAAACCACACTTTTCTTTGAAATATGATTGGTTTCTCTCTAACTCACCTTATCTATCTCTTTAATATTACAAAATTCTTATAATTTTTATATATATTTCTCTTACATATATACTTATCCTATTATCATATCCTTTATGGGGTAATACATATCTTATGTTCATTTCTCAAATGTATTTTTAAGAAGCTTATTTTTATTATAATATGAGGCTATATTATGTAACCCATTTTCTTTCCATGGGTAATTGTTGAATTTATTACTTATGATTAATTTTCTTATGTTTCATAGATATGCTTGTACATGATATGAATGTGACAAGTGGGTTCAAAATTATATATCCCTCTAATGTATTGGTTATTGATTTAATTTCATGAGACATCATGTACTATATTAAGGAGTAAACCTAATCCATTATTAGACTATGTCAACTATGTGATATTGTCTCTATGATTATAATATATCTATATTTATGTCCTTTTTATGTTAATTATACATTTATATGTTTATATGATCTTATGATACAATATAATATACATTAATCTTTCATTTGATTACTCATGTGTCTTCTCTTTAAGGATATCATGTTATACAATGGAATCGGGAGTTATAATTTCTTATCATGTTTACTCCCTTACTGGTATTTTTATTTCACATATTTCATTCATGTATTCTCTAGGTTTCTCCATTTATTTTTGGAACATAATTGGATTTCAAGATCTCGTTATGGATAATAAAATAAGGATTACATGTTTTAAGTTCATTTTGATGTATTATAAACCTATTCTTCAAAAGAAACTATGAATTTCATGTCCTCGATTTGTATTAATGGATATTTAAGTATTTAAAATTTTTTGGGTCATTGTAAAATCAATCCCAATTTTTTCTCTTGATAACCATGAACTAGTTTTCAACCTTTGGAGATCTAGAACACCCTTTGGTCCAAGTGGAATAATAGGTCAGGTGATGTATTTGGTCATCCAGAGTATGTTCATCAAAGATGGTATGAGAACCTATGTTTTAAAGAATGATGATGTTATTAAAGAACCTACTTTTTATTTGATTAGTCTAATAGAATAAATATACAATTTTTTAACTCAATTGTTAGGTGAGGGGAGATTTTTACCAACTTGTTCTCAACCCATTCCATGAGTTACCATGGGTGTTTTGGATTTTTAATAAATTTTTATTTTTTTTATTGTATATAGGATTTATTTGGTGTTATTTTTATCATCTTTGGCATTTTATGAGTTTCCTTAGGGGTTATTATTTGTGTTTTTTAGATGAAAACAAAAAAAGGAATTGGTGGTGTGATGTTGGATTGTGTACCTTAACAAACCAGGTAGTTTCCAATGAATTTATTTTATAAAAATATTAAGAAATTTTTTCTAGATTAGTGTATATAATATAAAAGTATTCATCCTAATAAAGTGTGGTTCTATTTACTTCATGTTTTTTTATTTAGACCAAATGATTCTTTGATAATTATTAATTAATTTTATGTGTAGTAAATGAATCATGGTTGATCTTATGATATATTATATCCATTGGATTGAGTTTTTGGTTGATCTTTTTACTTTAATTTATGTGATTATTTGAAAAAAAAAATTATGTTAGAAAATTATATTTTAATAAATATAATTTTTATTTGAAATAAATCATTAGGGATCATTTTTAAAATTGATTTTATTTTAACATTGATCTCAAAATTGGTTATTTTTTGTTATGGAATATAGGATGTGTTTTGGTTTTAAAAATTACTCAGTGATTTAATTTTAAATAATTTTAACCTTATTTGAGTGTGTTTAAAATATTGATCAGTTTTAGAATGATAATTGTGAATCATTTTAATGTTTTTTGAGAAAGAATATGTGTTTTGTAATATAGGATAAAATTAAAAAAAATTAAAATGATTATTTATTTTAAAAGGAATCATATGGATTTAAAAATTATTTCTTATGGATTCTTTTATTCATGACCTTTCATGTGTGATTAAATGATATATTTTTTTAAATTTTTCCAGGGTGATGTTTTTAGAAATAGAAAATCTATTTTATGTGAATGTTTTCAAATTGAGAAATAAGGGATTTTTTATAATTGAAATTTTTGAAAATTATTTCTATTATTTTTTCAAAATGGTAGGGGGGTTTAATAGTTTTAAATATTTTTCATATATGTTATAGAATTTGAAATGTGTTTGGGGACTCCTTACCAAAGGTCCATGGCTTAAGAAGTAATTTTTTTCAATTTTTTCTTGGTTGATATGGGGAATATTTGATGTGAATTTTTAGGAATGGTTGGGTTGGGTTCATATTTTTAGTTATTCAAAGTACCCCCTAGAAAATTTATGGTTAAGAATTATTATCTTTATAACTATTTCATTTTTTATTCATTTCTCTAACCAGACATTGAATTGAGTTCTAGGTGTTGTATCCCCTTTTTGGTTTTATCATTTTGTGTCTGGGAATTGTTCAAGGTTTCATTTGATGATGTATTTATTTTTTGACCATGTATTTTGATTTGATTATATTAGGATATTTTTTCCTGGTTAACTGGATGAATTAGTGAGTTTGGAGTTGTTATAATTTTGAGGTGGTTTTTTAGGGTGTTCTCTAGATTCAATTTTTGGTTACATATTTTTTAGGCGGGGTTTGTTTTTTGGAATTCTCCCACATTATTCTTGGTTGTGATTTTATGTTTGATATGTTATGTTAGAATTATGGTGAGATATATTAATGAGTTTGGGGTTGATGGATGAGACATGGGGAATCATATGGTACATGCATGGGTAACCCAGATGTGTGGTCTATATCCGGATAGACCTTGGATTCCATTAGGTTGATATTTTCTACCATGACTTCCATGAGACACTCGTTCATGATCTTGACCCATTTTACCCCTTGATTTGGTTTTGTAGATCAAGGTTGGAACTATGTTGTTTCATGTTAATTCATGTTTCGGGTTAATCAGGTTCTTTGGTTCTTTTGTTATGTGATGGATTTGATGTCCTGGTTTTATGGTCTTTTGAATGTTTCTTTGGGTTTTTATTACTTTATGTATCTTAATCAGCATCTTCGTGGTTGGTTATGGATATTGGAATTGTGTTATTCATTTCGATGAATTGTGGAATTTCGGTTTTTTAGGTGACTCTTTTTACTAAATAGGTTAATCATTGATTCACCATTACATATAGACTCTAAAATATTAGGAGACTAATGATAGGTCTCTACATTTATTGATCCTTATATTAAATTGTTTTTAGAAGGATCTTTTTTTTGCTTTCATAGTGTTAATTAAATAATAATTTTACGTCTAGGTTTTTCCATCCTTAGATTCATCCTTTAAATCTATTCTATTAATTCTTGAGGTTAACATTTTAAATTTTGTTCTATCTTAACCTATGACTTTTCTGTGGAAGAAACTATCATGGTTAAGATAATTATAACACACTAAGTCAATATGCTATTTAATATTGTAAATTTTTTTATTATCTTTAATTATCTTATAGTTTTTCGTATTTTTTGGGTTTTTTATGGTTTTAATTATTTGCAATAAGAAATTTTAATAGGGAACATCATATACATGGAAGGTCAAACTTCATCTTGGTGCATACCATTGAAAATGTTTTTTTTTTTGGTGTGTATTGGGTAATGACCTATGGAACATTCCATAGTGACCTAGGGAATCCAAATCAGGGTTTATACCTATATAGGTACACCACATGATAACACCTAGTGTTTGATCATGGTGAGTACCTAGTGAAAGGTGTTATTCCTTGGTGGCCATCCTCATGTCATTGATATTTAGTCCCACATGTTTAATTATATTTAATTTATAGTAACACCCCCCCCCCATAATGTTTTAATGGTTTCGGCCCCATTTCTCCCATCCCTCTTGCATGGTCAAACATAGGGATATCCCTTGTAGATTTTCTATCATACTCATCTTTTATCTCGGCCTCATATTTCCTCTTCCTTTAGATTCAAGTGGATTTCTAAAGTATTTTATTTCATTACTTCTTCTCTTATCCTCTCTACTCTCATATACCATTGATTTATTTTCTCCCATGAACCCTAATGAATTTTTTGGTTGAGATTAGGGTTTGATATGGGTATAAACATAGGGATTTATGTTTTAATGTTTTTGAAATTTTATTTCTTTACTCAATTGTGAATTCACCATCAAAGGATATGTTTTTTGATGTGTTTTTAGAGATTTGAGGTATATGTTTTAGTATATTTCCATTTAATTAAATTTCATATATTGATTGATTACTTTAATTCTTTTTTTTCAAATTTAATATTTATATGTTAGTTATTATGCATTTTAGAAATGTTTCAAGGGTTGGATCACTTTGTATAATTTTTTTTATAGATTTATAGTTTCATAAAGAAATATTTGAGTAAAAATTGTTTTTAAAATGGTTATATGGTATTTCTTAAAGTGGTTTTTGAGGAATAAAGGTAGTTGACCCCAATTGGGTCATAGTAAAAAGGGTTATGTCTCGTTTTACGTTGAGTTGTTTGAAAATAATGAAATGGTCTGATCACTTATATTGTTTTTATTGAAGTGGGGTTTAGTTTTAATTGAATTTATGTATGTTTATCCATAATTTGTTCATAATATACCTTTTAATTTGATATTTCAAATTTTTGAAAAGTGTCTTGGAAATTTGAGATGGTTTTCAAAGAATGGCTCGATTCACATTTCACAATTAGTTTTTCAGGATTTATGTGTGACCCAAAATGTTTTCTATTTTATTATAGTTGATATAAATTATATACTCCAAGGGTGAGTGTTGTATATCTAGGATATATGAATTGATTTTGAAAAGGTATGTTTCATGGGATGGTGGTGTATGTGATATCTGAGATTATTTATTGGGTTTCATTATTGATTATTGTAATTATTAGGTGACTTTATTTCTTGTTTGTGACTTCCCAGCTTAGGATCCACTTTAACCATTTCCCCAATCGAGTTCATACATGTTCTCAACCATTCATCCCATTATGTCAAAGGCTGAAAACTAGCAGTGATAGTATAAGGGAACATTTGGGGAGTCTATACCCTCTTTACCATTGCAATCCAATAATGGAAATTAAAATAAATATCAATATGAAATAATAATAAATACCAAACAAACATCTAACATATTCCCAAATAGGGGAATTACCAACATACTAGATTAGTAAATATGACATGACATGATAGTATAAAGTTCCAAAAGAAAACCAGAAGAAGAAACTAAATGAAATCCCCAAATGGGTATCAATTTCATGTTTGGTCTACTCATCCAGGCACCATCCTGACTCCCATATCAACCATATAACAAAGGGACATTACACTTATCCTGAACTATAACCATGAAGACATTTTGAGTACCCTATGGTGGCATGAGCATGGTATGAGTACAACTCAGTAATCCACCACTAATGGTGTCTATATAATATCTATTCCAATATAGTGTGCAAAAAATTTTAGTAAATAATGTAAAATATATAAAGTTAAGCAGGCTTCATTGTTTAAAATTATTTAAATTAACCATTATATTTATTAGTTCCAACTGATAACCATACACATAAAACTTATTTCATCCCATGTTATTCTTATGAACAATATACAAAGGGTGTTAATCACTTTATGTCACAAGGAAATCCATTTATCAGTTCAATTTAATAGTATACCTTAGAGCATCAGTCCATGTATCCTTCTCAAGTCCATACTTTAGGATCGTGGAGAATCAATCCAACATCATAGAAAATGTGATACATCAAAGGGGACTAGAGAATCATTCTATCCCAAACCAAGGGAGAAGATCCTCAGTACAATATATAAACCATACCATTAATCATTTATTCCAAGGTTCTTCATTAGTGAATTTTAAACCAAAATTAAAAATGGGTGAACATTTTCATCTATCACATTACCAAGGGCTATTAAATTAAACACTTTAATCAATTTCATATCAACCTCATTTCATCATTTAAGAAAAATGGAAACCATTGTTACCTCATTCATAGAATTTACCCGCATAGAAGAGAATCTTTAACCATTTATCACATTAACACATTAAAAGGAAACGTCGCATTTAACTTTTAATCATTAATATAAAAAAATACCTTATTCCATGCCAAAAAACCAAACACAATTTATAATATTTAATATCATAAACAATTTAAAACTTCTTTTTACAATTAATTTTACCATATTTAAAGGAGTGGCACACCCATGGGTAACCATAAGACCATTATAATCATTATTAATAGTTTCAATGGGGATTCTGTGGGGTCCAACACATATTTTAAACCCCCAATTTATCAATTCCCACAAATGAATCAAATGATAAAAAAAAATAGTGAAAAATTACAAGCACATACACATCAATAAACATGAATACTATTAGATATAACTTACATACCCCCTATGTTCATAGACAACTACTCTCTCTATAATATACCTTGATTCAAGACCAAACAACCCCAAACACCCAATATTTGAATGTTTTAGAAAAACAACAGATTAGGGGATTAGAAGGAGAGGAAACATCCCACCATGGTTCTTCCTTAAAATAGAAGAAAAAGGATTGATAGACTCACTCAATGAATATATTTTCAACCTACAATGATTTAAACATACTAATATTGAGGGAGAATCACCCTTGGAAGAGTAATAAGTCCATGGTTCATCAAAAAATTTGTTGGATATGGATTGGGGAAGAAAACTAGGAAAGGTTTCTTAAAGTCCAAGGGAAATGGGAAATTCACCTGTCTAAATGAGCTGCTATGTGTGGCAACAGTTTTGGCCAAATTATGTGCCAATCGTACGACACCCTCTATCCAAGATGGGGCCTTGTCCAAACTATTTTTTTGGGCCAGCCACACTATTTAAAAAAATATGTGGTGGAAATGTACTAGAATCTCTTTTAGGGAGTTAAGAAACATGATTTTCTAGCCAAGGTCACACAGTTAGTAATAATTATGCTCTGACCATGCTCTCATCACAGAATTGACTCTATTCTCCCACTTTCTTGTCTTAAACCCCCCAAACACCCTGAAAACCCTATTATGAATTTTTGAATCATTTAATTAACTAATATAAAGGGGTTTAAAATAATAATAATCAAGAGGGTACCTCCTCAATGAGTTGAGATCTTACAACCTCCCCACCACATAATTGATCTTCCTTAATCCTATCTCTCATGCATCACTAAGTCTACAAGGAGAAAATATTAGAACATCAAGATCACATATTTATCTCCCCCTCCCAAGATTTCTCCAAAACAAGTGATGTTACCTTAACACTCAGAATTAAGGAACAATATCATCTTGAAGAGTCTTATAAATATAATCCACAATATGAACTAGATGATTCACAAAAGACGTTATTGGAACTAAGAAAACGCACCAAATAATGTACCAAATGGTGAGGACCTGATCTGGATGCATAGCTCATTTTATAAGCTTCTATATGAATATTCTTATACATCAAACATAGTTACATATCATAAGTTATGGTTGTTCGAAATTAGACTTTCGAAAATGTCTATCCAAGGAGATTATGAGGCAATGTATGGATTTGTGTGAAACTTTTCATAGAGTGCATTCAACTCTTTCATGATCATGTAACTAATTTGGGCATGAAAGTTGAAGATAATTTCCACAGATTCCCTTCATTCTAAACACATTATTGAGTCTCATTTATATAGGGAATAAATGTTTCGTGTAAGAATAAAATGTTTCATGCAAACCTATCACGAAACCATCATATTGTTCACAAAGGGAGATGTAAAATGGGGAAGTTTTGTTCACACATGAGATGAAATATATATATAATGGAATTTGATCCAAAATCCATATATTTTCACCCTAGTACCCAATGTTGTGCGATAAAAGGTTGATGTCACATGACATAGAGAAAATTCCTACAAATACGACATCAACACCTCATTTGAGAAGAGACGAAATCTAGATTATCATGGGCATTCAACTCCAAGTTATGTGATTCATGAAACCCCAATTTAGAAAATATATGAAAAACTTTCTAGGAAAGGCCCCCCAAGTATAGGATTCTTCTAAGAAGTTTGTGTGCAACAGTTTTCTTTGGGAACACAGTTTACCACAACAGTGCCATGTTGCTCGCCCAACTACATAGTTATAAGAAAACGTTTCAAATTGCTTCCTCAACTACATTATTTCCTGAAAAAGTGTCTACATTCACATATTTATGTGAAATAGTGTTTGTAAATGCACCTTATAGACCATACTATGGGTACTACAGCCCACACCCCCATTTGGGATGTGTGTTGAGCTATAGTCTCGACCCTTTGACTCAGTCCCTTTGCTGCCATCTATGAACCCCTTGAAAAATGAAGAGTCTCACTATGAACATTTCATGCTGGGTTCATGAAATTTATTGTACCACCTTATAAGTCCACAACATCTACCCTTGGAATTCCATGATCTGATATACTCCTCTACATTTTTGGTAATGCCTTAACTTGACCTACTTCTCTTGGTCTCTTTCCCATATCACAATTTGATATTTTCATCTTTGATTCCCTGATTATATTTAGTCAACCATTTCCTCGAGAAACTAATGAAAACCCATTACCTGACTCACATTCTAGGTAAAAATAGAAGGTCCTCTCTTGCATAAGTCCCAAACTAGCCATTTCTGGGAATCTTCTGCCATAGTAATTTCTGTATGAAATTAAACTGTAGAATACCCTATCTAAAAAACATGGATTAATCCTTTTAAGAAGAAAAAAAAATATTCCTTATGTGTCATTTGTATGATTCCTAATGCCATGATCATGAGAATACATTCTTTAATCCTCACTAAATTGCATTAATTTGTAGCATAACCTATATAAAAAAATATGATGCCTCATGTAACACATGTGATATTTATTATGTCTCAAATGTAAGATTCCTTATGTAATAATCATGATACAACCACCGAAAAACAAACATGTGCCTCTATATCAGGTGTAAGCCACAATCATATCCATTGACCCATCATCAAGTTGATATTCCCTTATGAAATGACATGAGGACGCCTGAATGGGAAACTGCCACACATATTCCCCACATACCACATCCTTTCACATGACGTTAAAATGTAATCTTGCCCCATGAAATGGACATGGTATTCAATCATGAATTGACCTGTAGAATCTTTAATTGGAAGAATCAATTCATAATCCACAAATATCATGTCAATACACATGATGTAAAATTGTAATCTTAACTCAATAAATAGACATGGGGTTATATCGTGAACTGACTTGTGGAAGCTTGGATGGGAAGATTCCATGCATAATACCAAACCACCATGTCCATTTTGAGTATGTTAAACTATAGTCATACGCCAAGAAATGGACTTTTGATAACCTCATAACCTAACATTAGGAATCCTGAATACGAATCTTCCACATGTAATTCCTAAATAACACATCATTTCACGATATTAAACTTTAATATTACCCCATGTAATAGACATGAAATTCTTCATGACCATACATGAGGAAGCCTAAATGGGAAGCTTCCATGTAATATCCCCAATCAATGCATCCTTTCACATGACGTTAAACTATAATCTTGCAAAATGTAATGGAAATAGTATTCCCTCATGACCTGACATAAGGAAGACTGGATTTTAAGCTTCCATGCATAATCCCCACATACCAAATCCATTATCATGATGTTAAACTATAATCATAGCACAAAAAAATAGAAATGGGATGACCTCATGACCTAATATGAGGAACCCTGAATGGACAGCTTCCACACTTAATCCCAACATACGACATCCTTTAACATTACATAAAATTGTAATCTTACCCCATGCAATGGACATGGGATGACCTCATGCCCTGACTTGACGAAGCCTAAATGGTAATCTTCCATGTATAAGCCTCAACCACCATGTCCATTCACATTACGTTAAACTATAATATTACTCCACGCAATGAACATGGGATGTCCTCATGACCATACATAAGAAATATTAAAAGGTCATCTTCCCTTCATAAGCCCCATATACCACATCCTTTCACATGATGTTAAACTTTAATATTACCCCATTCAATGGAAATGGGATTCCCTTATAACATGGCAAGAGGAATCCTGAATGGGAAACTCATATACATAAACACCAACTACCACATCCATTCACATGACAATAAAATATAATATTACTCCATGAAATGAACATGGGATTCCCACATGGCTATACATGAGGAAGACATTATGGTCCATTTTTATGTGTTCACCCCAACCACATACCCATTTCTCCTAGTAGTGTATGAGTAGATTCCTTGAGTAATCCCCATATCATCTATCTCGAACATTGGATGTAACACCTATTCTGTGCAACTTCCATGAACAGACCCTACAACGTCTTTCCTAACCATCAGATGTGACTCCCATTCTGGGATGCTTCTATGCATAAGTCCCACACCATCCCTTGTTTATTCTCTTTTAATAACATGATTGTCCTTACTGCATGATGTTAAACTACATGGATCAGTCCTTTCACATGACCTTAAACTATGTCATCGAACCACATGGAAATGTTTCCATGTATTCTAAAAATGTTACATAAGAATCATATATGGGGTTCAATCCTATCATTGGTAAACTCAAGTCTTCCCTCCTAAGGAAATACCCCCCATATTTTCCTCTATAAAGAATTTTGGTCCATTGGTGAACCTTCAAGGTGTGACATCTTCCCTCATAGGGACACACCTCATTAATCTACCTTGATGAGTCATTTTTATCAACTAACCCATCTCTATATTTTCATAAAGTCATTCCTTGATCCATAATCTCTACCTTGTTCCATAGGTATGGGATTCCCTCGGTAAATAGCCTTGTAATTAATATTTACTTGGTATTACCCACCTCGTGGCTGATACAGGACACCTTAGGTTCCATGCCAAATATTCCATGTATGATATACATCTAATTACAAAAAGAGAATACTTCACAAGTTCCTAACACACCCAATATCTACATATTCCCAAACATATTTGACATTACAATATTTTCTGGAAAATTTTATTACCCTATTGAAATATAAGTAGTGTAATTAAATGGCATCCACAAAGATATAGGATTAGGAACTAGTTCCACAAACATGACTCAAATATGTGAGGGAAACCCATACTAGGTAATGATATCCAAGGAGGAATCCATAGAAGGAGGAACTAACATCCCATCATCTCATTTCAATCGAGGATCCAGAATCACCATCCACTGTAGTAGAGATTTCTTTCCCTTGGAAAGAGTTAATAGTGGGAAAGAACCATTCGTCACTATGGTAATGTGCACCATAGTAGTGAAATCATATAGAAGAGATACATCAACCTCAACAAAAATATCATCAAAATATGTCACATGATATGGTTTATGGTGATGATTCAAATGAATTAGTACATGATTAACATCATTCATACCATTATATCATTGTGGAAGATCCAATCAATAAATCAATGGTATGATCCTACACATAATCTAAAATAGAGCCACATGCCTAGGAACCAACTTACCATGTTTCCAAATATGATGATGACCCAACCATGGAAACACCATAAGAAACACGCAATCACACACCATGAACCCAAGAGTTCAATGATGTCGATTAGCATATGATTTTTTTCTACTATGTGCCATATCTATACACATATGAATCAAGTGAACATTCTCTAACATCACCTACACGAGACTCAACCCCAATAACTATAATTCTCCATCTTGTATCCAACATAATAGAGATCTACATGGACTACCATAGAGAACCTCATATGGTTTCTCTTGTATATTCTCCTGATAACTGTTCTTATAGGAAAAATAAACAAGTGCTAAGTGTTTCTCAAAAGATCCGCTAATATCTAGGACACATTCACTCAACATGTCCACTAGTATCTAGATAGTATATTCTAATTTCATATCTATCTGCAAGTGAAAATCAATAATCAAAAATACCTGAGTACCCTACACCTTCTAAAAACCTTTTCAGAATCATGAAGTAAATCACCAATCAAAATCAAAAACAATACTTTGAGGTACCCCATGAAATTGTACTATCTATTATACGTATTGGTAACGAAAATGATAAATGGTTAAAGTATTTAGTATTAGAAAGAAGTAAACTACCTTGATAAACTGATCCAAAATCACCTATATTGTGTCATTATTTTAAAGCTTCCTCAGATGTCACACTACAAAATACATGGTAACATCATCCTAATTAAATTATAGAATGGTAAATAGTGGTAAAATTCTAGAAGATAATATATTATTAGGCTTCACCTATTGACAGAGATAGAAGAATGTCATTAATCCTACAATACCCTTTTTCATTCTTATCCACCAATACTATCTCCACGGATCTAGATACATTTTATTCAAAATAGGGTGAACCACCCGCATCAATTCATGAAACTTAGGAATCAGTTATTCCAACATACATGTTGGTAAAACAACACATCCATGAATGTCAACAATCTCATCCTCATCAATAAAACAATGAGAAAGTGGGTTCCCACCTTCAAAACTACCTCTCAAAGATAGACATTTTGAATCTGCATACTTCCTCCTCTTAACATGGTTTAGAAGAGATGGATCAACAGAAATTTACATGAGTGTTATCATCTCATTCACATATTAAGCATCTATATACATCTAAGTAAACAAGGTCACCCACATTGTTTTTCCATGTAAAATATTCAGAGGGTGAATCATGGTATCATAGATTAAAAAAATTGTCACTTCTGGATCATGTTTCATTATTAAAAAAAATATCTATCTCATTTAAATAGTAGAGAAAAATATGATAATTAAAACATGAACATGATGAAACAATTTTAATTGGTTCAACCCAACTACACTAGGTCTAAGGATCATACCAAGGCAATGTTCCCATTTACCAAATCCATTAAATATCACTTTCAATACATGGTTATGAGATAAATAATTGTCCCTATTTGTTTATAGCTACTAGAAATTTTAAATCTCAAAACTCTATCAAATAAAGTGTTCTCACCACTCTTTCGGATGAGTCACATTTACAATTTAATTTATTTTTATTATAAAAATAGGAAGGAAACACCTAGGAGGACAACAATAGAAACAATATCCTAGGGTGTCTGAAATAATGAAAACCGATTTAATTCCCTCTAATGATGTTAACCCTCCACTTTAAGGAAGTTAAAGTTATAAAAACAAGAGAAACTGAGAACCTTGAACCACTATGGATGACAGATGATTAGTATCCATGTTACCCTAATGCCACATGTGTCTCAGAAGGACATTGCTGGAGAGCATACCATATAACTTTCTAGTTGCATAAGTGATCAACTGTGGTGCATGGTTATTGTAATGCATTTATTTGTGAAGGACCAAGGAATTTATTTCAGATTCTTCAAGTGCAATGCCACCCTGCCGGTTGTGGGAAAGGCCAGTGAGAAAATCCAGAGCCTCCTCTTAAAGGGAAGATCCATGGACAAAGTGGGAAGTGAACACCATGAAGACCAAACACCTGTAATTTCAGACCATAACACCACCTCTTATAATTCCTTATATGTAGGACCCATCAGTATTTAGTTTCAGACCCAATGGTAGAGGTTGTTAACAAACCCAATTACCTCTTGCAGAGCCCCTAGTGATAGAATCTTGGGGGAGTGTTAGCAAAAACTAGAGCGAAGGTGCATACCAGAATGTATTGAAGAGCCTGGCCAGGTTAAGAATGAGGCTTCGGGTCCTAGAAATGATGTCCCTCCCTAAAGATAGTATTCCCTCATGCCTATATTTTCTTCAATACTTCAAGAGACACCAATATCATACATGGATAATGATGCTTCTTGCCCATCTGTCGACTCCCTTATTTCCCAAGTTAAGAAACCAGTGATCCATGAAAGAGCATGGGGGTGGGATGAGGAGTAGAAATAAGTGAATTTACCCAAGAAAGACCATACCTCCCATTCCAATTCACTCTCTAAGAACAAATTATAGGTTCTCTATTCCTTATGAAATTTTCAGCATGAACTCTAGGATACCATAGAAATACTACATTTCCTTACTTTCTCATCAGTAGGGACCGCACTGTGACGGAGCCTCAATGTGAGAAACTTAAGCGTAGTTGGGATTTTATTAACCCATAGGACTCCATTCCAATATTCATCATACTCTTGGGTGTCAAACATCTAGTAAAAAAGTTTACCAAAAAAGGTCCCTAATCTTGAAGGGCTGAAAATTCACCTATCTGGTTCTATGGCGGTTTCAATGAGGTGGAAGGTAATCTGTTGATATTTATCTAGAAAATCTCTTATGAAATTAGGGTAAATTCTTTCCTCCTTGAATTTGATGTTTTAGACTAGACAACCTGGGAAACCGAGAGACGACCCCATGTAGTTTTGGTTCCAAATGGATAGGTTTCCCTCCCTGATGATCCATCGAGTTAGTGGTTGCAGAGAAGAGAAGATGGGGAATAACAATGAATGAAAAGGTGATAGGTGGACCTTCTATGACACTGATATTCCCTATAGATACCTTCTCATAGTCGTACCCCATAAGTTGAAGAGTTCGTGAATATCTTAGGCCAGTTTTTTAGATGATTCACATTTTGATCACTTGAATAAATGTGTTTTACACCTCATTGGGTGCATCAATATGTTAAAATTTCATCCAATTTATGAATAAAATTGACCATATATTTACTAGGAAATCCATTTTCAAAACATTCAGAATAATCACTTCTTTGAAAAATCTCACACAACCTTCACGAGACTACCCAATTCCCCATAAGAATAAACTGATATCATAAACCCCACAAATTTTTCAAGGATAGCCCCATTCACGAAGCTCATTATTAGTTTATGAACTACCATCCTTTAAGGAATCTTATGTAGCCTTTGTGAATCTCAACACTTTTATAAATCTCACTTAGCCTTCATAAAGATCAATACATTCATGATGCATACAAATTTTGGTTATCATTCATATCCATCATAAACTTCCTTTCTTCGTGAGTTGTTTCACAAGAATAACCTTCAAAAATCACCTTCACTAATTTAGTGCCTTTAGATATTCATTAAGGATTTCTCTCTTGAAATGAGATGGGTAGAGGCATATTTATATCTATTGCCTCCCCTTTTTGATGATTTAATGTCTGCCACCATATTTTCTTGAAGCTCTTGATTTTTGTTAAAGAACCTCCCTATCTTCGTGAAGCATTAGGTCAATTTTCCTATTTGTGAAGATTCTTGTAGTCTTGGTGTTTTACCATATTTCCATCATGATTTTGTGAACCTTCAAACCTTTATCAAAACAACTTCCTTTACAAATCTAAACATGTTTTTTAAACATCAATCTATATGAAAACCATGACTTTTAAGAATGTAAAATGAATCATTCATGGAAATAAAACTTTTAAAAATCTTGAGTCATCATCCAAATTTTGTTCCCCAAAAATTAGAAAAATACTGAGAAATATTTCCACCATATATACACTAATTTATATACTACCTCCAGGGAATTAAATCCTTTTTATTGAACATTTTTCAACATACCTTGTCAACAATATATCTAGAACTCCACAAATAACAATGGAAAACTATTTTTTAATAACAAAATTAATCTAAGAACACTTTAATGTTATGGATGGATTTTTTCCCAAAAATAATCCCCTTTGTGTTTTCTCACAACTCTTCACATTTTGATACCTCATTAAAGATTAGTCTGTCCTCTAACAAAATTCTCTACTTTTTATTATATATAGTGATAAAAAATTTACCCAACACACACTATGTAACACCCCGAGATTTTATGAAAAATATTCTTTTCATTAATGTCTTGTGTTGTACGCTACACCAAAAGGATCTTGCACAACACGCATCCTTGACTTGCCTTGTATTACACGCAATCACGACCTTCCTCGATAGCGTGTGTAGTACGCAATACCGAGTTTCACTAAACAATGATATGCTATTAAAATATTTTTAAAACTAGTCGTTATGAATAGTAATAACCTCCTTTTAAAATTTTAGAAATTTTTTCTCTCAAAATGGAATTCATTTTTTGATTCAGAATATCGAAATTTGCTTCGGGTGAAATTTTGGAACTTTTCGGATAACTTTCATATTCTGATGAATAGTGAAAATTACTAAATTTTAATTAAAAACAACTTTTTTAATCAAAATAATTAATAGTGATAAATTATTAATTTGAGTGGTTTTAAAGGATATTTAGATTATATTTTTACAATTTAATACAATGTTGGTCATTGGATGTAATTTCAC
The DNA here is from genome assembly GCA_963277665.1 of Viscum album. Taxonomy (NCBI): domain Eukaryota; kingdom Viridiplantae; phylum Streptophyta; class Magnoliopsida; order Santalales; family Viscaceae; genus Viscum; species Viscum album. Next base: position 2,098,172,201 of record OY728140.1, on the reverse strand, counting down.
ATTTAAACCAGACATAAACAACTGTCAATCTTTTGATAGTTATTATCTCTTAAAAACACGCTATTTGTTTTGACGAAGAAAATTAATTTTTAAATTAATTAATGTAACTGATATGTTTTTAATTTGGTAAAATAGTCATCATTTTTGAATTCATAATATCAAATATAGCTTAGGCCTAAATTTTTGTATTTTTCTGGAAACTTTCATTTTTTGATGAATAGTGAAACCACTAAGTGGTAGTTAAAAAACTGAATTTTTCATAAAACTTAATTTTACCGCTTCTGTGAGTGGAATTTCGAAAATCTGAGAGACACGGTTAATATCAAGCACTAAAATTTGGTTCAATGAGATGAAAATAATTTTTTGTGAATAGTAACTTTTTACTTTTTTACCACGCTTAAAAGTAAATAGGGTAATTAAGGGTAAAAATGATATTATTATTACCCTAACACATGTCCTAATTTTATTGGATAAGTGTAATTCGACCAAAAAAACCTTAGGAATACAATATGACCATTTAGGCCCACTTGGATTAGATTAGGACATTTATTATCAATTTATTTAAAGAAGGGTTAAAATAGTTAAAATCAAAGTTTAATAACTAAAGCATTTTTAATATGGGGTTATAAATAAGATAAATTGGACTATAAATATTCATTATAAATCTAAAAATATTACCTACATAATGGTATATTATTTGTAAGTTTTAGACATTAAATAATTTAATTTATTTATGACACAACGATGATGCAGTAATTATCTTATTAATGAAATATTGACATAATTGATGTTATAAATACCCAAATAATTGTAATTTGAGACTTTTTATGAATTAAACTAATTTTATAGGTTAATATGAAATGTTAGTATTTATTTAAGTAACTTTTTTCGAACTAATCATTCTATTATGATTTTCACACAAATCAATTACTAAATAGTGTCAAAATTGACATAAAATAATTTTTAAAACAAATATTATATTAATAATTGTTATTTTATTCCTAAAAATCTAAGGATCAGCCAAATGACTTAGATAAGGCTATATATATTAATAAAAAACAACTTGGGGTTCGTTTGGCTTGATATGGTAAGTTTATTAATCTTATAGTGTAAGAAAACAAGAAGACACGGTAAAAGTTAAATTATCTAACTTAAAGTTAAATCTAAATGATAAGGTTAAAATTGATACCTAAACTTGTCTAAATTCTGTTGGATGAGAGTATTCCGACCCCTACCCACCTTATCTTCGAAATATATCAATTGGGAGCTATTAAAAACCGAATGTAACTTTATAATAAAATAATATTTTTAGTTATTTCAAAGGTGCCCCTCTCCTCCCTTATAAAAGGGCACCTCCTCCCCCTCTTCCTCACACCACTTTGAGCCTTCAAGCTCGGCCAACCCCTGCCAATTTCTCCTCTCCACTTCCCTAGAAACATCCTAGAGGTTCTTGCCTTCTTCAAGGACCTATTTTAGTGCCCTAAAAGGAGGTCTCAAAGAAGCACTTCAAAGAAGAGGTAATGTCCGTTACCGATTCTTTCATCTTTATTTCTTCTTCCACTACTTCTTCTTTAGTTGTTTCATTATGAAGTAATAAAATCAGTATCACTAATATACTGATATGTTATTATAAGTATGAAACAACCCTATTTCCTCATCTATCCATCCTACGGAAAATGAAATCACCGCGCGTGCGTACGTACGTAATACCGTCTCCACGCCGTGGTGTAATCTATTTTCCACCACCACCTTACTTTGATGGGTATAATGGTGTAAATAATGACTATATATGACTATTATAAATTGATATTGATTCTGAAATAGTATTCATACACTCCAATACAATTCCACGATCATAGGAATGATATGATCACTCGTGCGTACGTAAGGAATACCGTCTCCACGATGTGATGCGACTCTTTCTACATGATCTTCATTTCATAATGATTATATAAATGAATTGAATGAATTAATATGATATTTATTACACTAATACCATTCTCGAAATGATTAATCTATAACCTAAAGATAATAATAAGAATTTATTCGACAAAACACACATAAGAACAAAAAGTAATAAACACCCGAATAACAAGTAGTAATGAAATATTAATAATAAGAAGCTAAGAATATGACCATATATGATATCATAACAATAAGTATGATTCTGGAATAATTCAATAACATTATTTAAATCATTATACAGGAGGTTCGGACACTTACGAAGCAAATAGGACCTATGGTAAGGGAAATATCACAATCTCATTTTTATCCGAGATTGTTTATACTTTGGTATTTACTGGGGTGTATTTTATCATCCACATCCATGTTTCCTCAATATGTAATGTTATTTCCATCCACCTACATTTTTTTAAAATCCAATTTTACCCTTCGGTGAGTTTTTAGTAAAAGATATGAAAGGAATCTTTGGTCGTTTTTCGTACGAGGTACTTTTTGACTTTTCCGACAAAAGTACGAGAAGAATGTTTTTTTAACTTATACGGCATGAATGGATTTTTAAAACATTATTTCCAAGAAGCTTAATTTACAGGTTTTCAAGTTTATTTTTAATCAACTTCTTTTAGTTTAAAATTGTATGACATGTTAAGAAAGGAAAATGATTTTGAAGTAGAAACGATATTTTCCTCAAGAATGGAGTTCAAGTGTTTTATCAAAATTATTTTCCATCTAAGATAATATAGGGTTTTGTTTATATCCTTATTATTACATTGATTTGATTATGTTGTGATGGAATTATTTTTATGAATTCCTTTATCTTATATGAATTGTTTTATGATGTCATGTTATTTAAGAATCCCATTTTTATTACATGGGTTATGCAATGATGTATGATTTATGATTCTGTGGCATACATAAGAATGGTATCATTATGAGATGGGTGGGACCTATATCTCCCTCCAATTCATTGGGTAAAGATTTTATATCTCATGATATATACATGGATGGAACGGTAGGTTATACCTGTTCAGTGAAACAGGACTGAAACGAGGAGTGAACTCGGTTTAGAAAGGGACTTTGTCCACTAAGATGGTCTTGGCAATGAGTCTTGACTAATAAGAAATGATTCTCTATGATTATGTGTGTATGCCAAAAAATTTCATGTTTTATGTTATGATTATTGGGATTACATTTCACTACTATGATTTATCCCATGTTATGATATTATGATCTCTTTTGCAGGTTATTATTTCCAAAATGTTATGTTCTTATGAATATGATGTGATTGATATTTTTTTTGTTTACCCTTACTGAGCATTTGAGCTCACCCTTTTATGTTTTCTTTTCCCTAGGATATAAATAAGGGTTTTAGGTAAGAAAAAAAAGGGAAGATCTTTCTGGGAGATGTTGAAGATCTTTCACCATGATTAGAAGATTACGTTCTGAGTTTCCAAAGACACTAAACTATTATGGTCTTTGTGTGTGTGTCTTTGTTATGTACTAAGTATTCCTCAAAAGTAATGTGATATCTATGTACATCAAGGTTCGGGTCTCTACACACTATAAGGCCACATGATATTTTCTTAGTATGATAAACAATAGTAGAATGAAAATTTCATCAATATTTCAATTATTTCTTTATACCAATTGTAACATTTCATGTGGAGCTCAAGAATACACCATTCATTGTCTATATATGGAAAATCTCTAGCATCACAAACTTCTCTAATGATTTATCTTCAATAAAAGTACTACTTCAACATAATCATATTTTAAAATCCTTCTATAATACTCTCCCCTATCTTGATCAATATATTTTCTCCCCCTTTTTCAATGAACTCAAAGGTCAATCCTTTGTGTTACACCATTGTAAAGTACACATACATGCTCATTTAAGAAAAAAACACCATAACTTATAGAGAAGTAGTCATGTATCCACAATTTTTCAAATTCAGGGAGTCGAATGAAATCTAAGAGCAAGTTTATACCTCCCAAATACCATATTGGGTATGTACATGGTCATAATTCAAGAAACATGAAGTTCTATAGGATCTTAATCCAACATCAAAAGACCTTTCTCCACCATCTATTTGATAAAATGATACTTGATTTCAATGTGACTTGTACATTATTGATGGATTAGATTTTGTTTATGATTAATATCACTTAAATTCTCAAAATAGATTCAAATTAGAGATTTCACTTGAACTCTCATATCATCAAGCTACTACTTAATCAACTATAATTGCATGCATGCTTGAGTAGTCGCGATATATTCATATTTCACGATGATCAATGAATTAAAATCATGTTTCTTGATTAGATATAAAATAAAAAATATTAAAATATATAATTTAATACTTAATGAATATTTTATATCATCTACTGATCTATCCCAATATGTATCTTTATATCCCAATAATTCTTTCTGAGATTTTTCATTGTAAAGAAAACTGAAATCCATGGTGCCCTTGACATACCAAAGTAATTGTTTGCTGCAAGTAAGTGGATTTATTTGGTATTAAATTATTATCTTTATTATTTCCATGTAGATAAATTAATGTTAGATATTTTAATTTTCAATTATTGTAGACTTCTAATTATCTTCTTATATTCCGTGACATTAATAAGTTTCCCTTCATCATTTAGTCATTATTTATCTGGGTAGCCATCAGAGTCCTTATATGCTTGTAATTATCAATTCCAAATCTTCTTGAACCATCCTTGGAATATTTATATTGAAAAATAAATGTTTCATTCCTTCTTTGTGTCACTTGTAAACCAATGAAAATCATCAACTCACCAATCTTGACATTTCAAACACACTTTTCACGAATTATGTGAACATTTTTCATTGTGATTCATCTGATCCACCATAGATAATGTCATTGAAATTGAACATCACCTTAATTATTTGATTATTTTAATTGTTTACATAGAGACAATAATAAACTCTGTTATACTAAAAACTAAGATTCTTCAAAAGCTGATCAATCCTTGAAAACCATTCTCTCGATGATGGCTTTAACCCATATAGTGACTTCCTAAGTCAAAAAACTGTATTCTCATCTCCATGAATGAGAAAACCATATGTCTATATGATATAAACTTCTTATTCTAGAACATCATTTGGAAATACTGACTTGACCTCCATCTAGAAAACAATGAACTTTATTTACACTATTATAGCCAAGAATAATCTATTTGTTTTTAGTATCGAACAAGTGAAAATATTTCACCAACATCAATAACCTATATTTGGGAATACTCTTTGAACACTAGTTTTTTTTGAATAACAATACATAATTCATTTAGAAAGTTGTGAAAGCACTCTTTTATTCCAGTGACAATATTATATATTTGTCTTGAACCAATCTCCCATATCTGATTCTTCTCAATTTTGTCAAGCTTATCATTCATAGTCTGAACCTAGTTTTCATCTCCAGATGCTCCCATAAAATATATTGTATCTACCAGAGATTGTAAATATTCCTACTGTAATGATTTCATTCTCCATGTTTGAACTAGTGCTTCATGATTACCAATAATATTTTTCCTGTCAATTTTATCTCAAAATTAATACTTTTTTATATATTCATATTTGAATTCATCTTACTCATCATCAATTTCTTATTCTGAATCATCATTTTCCACTTATTCTCCATTATATTTTTTTACCTTCTCATCACATTCATATGAGAACTATTAAATATGTTTTTTAAGATTATATTCATCTTATACTATAGTGACATCACTTCTTATAACTAATTTTCTCATCCTCTTTCTAAAACATTTATATTTGTTTATTTTTCCTTGGTATCCAAGGATTAACTACTTATATATACATGACTGAAATTTCCTATGTTAATCTATATAAAAAATAAAACACTTTCTTTGAAATATTTGAAAGTATTTCAATATTGGATTGATTCTGTACTACATATTGTATAGATTATTTTCTTCCTTCGAACACACAAAATCCTTATTTGATATATATAATGATGTCAAGACTAATTCCTTATATAATTTCGCGGGTAGGTTTTTTTCAATAAGTATTATTATGGACATATTTTAGATGATCTGTTTTCTACTATCAAACACCCCATTTTGTTAAGGATTTCACACTACTAAAACTTTATTCTTTATCCCGTGTTTCTTGAGATAATCTTCCACCAAGAAGATTGTTAATTTAGTACCATTATCAATATGAAAGTTTATTATTTTCTTTACAAGAATAATTTCAAATTACCTCCAATATGTTTTAAAGAAACTAAGTACATCAGACTAGTGGTAAGTGATAAATACACATTCCATCCTACTAAAATCATCAATAAAAATAACATAATACCTCATATAGTCAATGGATCTTGGTGTGATAGTCCCACACAAATAATCCATAACCAATTCAAGCACTCTACACTACTAGAAATATGATCTTTCCCAACACTTCTATACTAATGGTTTGTAAAAACCGTTGGTATAGCTACCATTTCCCAACGGTTCACCAAAACTTTTGGGAAAGCCATAAATTTCCCCACCTTTCCCAACGGTTTGCCAAACCGTTGGGAAAGGGTCACTCTTTCCCAACGGTTCACCAAAACCGTTGGGAAAGGGTGTGTTTTGAGCCTCTTTCCCAATGGATCACCAAAACCGTTGGGAAAGAGTGACCTTTCCCAACGGTTCACCAAAACCGTTGGGAAAAAACACCCAAAAATCCAACCTTCGGCCTAAAAACTCAACCCACCCCTAACCTATCCCAACGGTTTTCAAAACCGTTGGGATAGGTTCTTTAATTTTTTTCCAGATCTACTAACCGAGAACATTATATAAATCATAATTTTAAATAATTATGATAATACATATATATATTTATGAAATTATGTTTACAAAAGTGATGTTAGCTTAGTGGTTAAGTCGTTCGATTATAAACGAGGGGTCCTGGGATCAAATCCCAGCGGATGTTTTATTTTTGGAATTTATATACCAACGGTTCCATTACCGTTGGTATAGATTTCATATTACCTATACCAACGGTTTCCAAAACTGTTGGTATAGGTCTATACCAACGGTTTCCAAAACTGTTGGTATAGGTCTATACCAACAGTTTTTGGAAAACCATTGGTATAGACCTATCCCAACGGCTTACTTGGATACGGTTCTCCAAACCGTTGGTATAGGCTATACCAACGGTTTGGAGGCCTATACCAACGGTTCCAAACTGTTGGTAAAGGTTAGTTTTCCAGTAGTGCTAGTTGATTTTTTTCATTTTCATTGTATGTATTTTTGATAATATTCCTATGTTGAAATGCATCACACGTGTGAGTATGATAGTGTGATATCTTGGCAATAAATCAATATACATCACATTTGAATAGATATTGAAGGGATGGATAGCATAAATGATTGAGATTTTTATTCTACAACATGTTTTCTTCCTTATTATATTGAATTCACATATCATCTTCTCTACTCAAAAGGTATAGATTCCCCTTTGTGTACATTTCCTATAAAATAACCGTGTTATATTTTTCCTTGATGATACATAATTACTTTTAAAATATTATGGAATTTCATGAGTCACACAATTGAATAAAACTTAGAAAGATGTGACTAACACCTTCAACAACCAAGAAATTATCTCATCTCACGTGTTTTCCACAAAATGTGGGTTTTCTCAAGAAAAAATTCTTTTAACTTAATCATTACCAAATATTATGGTACCTTCCCTATTGTACCAGATTCCTATCACCATATCCTTATTTATTATCATATTAGAGGTGAATACACTACCAATGATTTATATTCCAGTGTAATTTGATGCTTTAAAAGTAATCTCTACAACCATTTTATTCTCGTCTCTTTTATTTATGATCTATTTCTTTGATTGATATTCTTGATCTTACTTAGATTATGATGGAACACATTAATATTCATATAATACAAATAAATATTTGGTTTTCATCTTGTTTTTTGATTCCATAATTTGTTGTGTATGGCCACTTTGAGTCTGCTTTCGTATATTCTTTAATTTATTTGATGTAAAATATCTGACCATGTGTCAAGATCCTCTACACTAGAAATAGTGATAATTAAATAATATGCTATAATATTAATCTCTATTTGGTTTCCTTCATTTCTATTATTCCCTTTAGTATCTCTTAGTTATGGAACAAACATTTTATGAGTGTCCTGGTTTTCCACAATAGTTTCATATAATGAAAGGTTCATTTCTATGTGTCGTAAATACACACCTATTTTTCAACTATGTTATCTAGATATTCTATTTATGATTCATTTCCAAATCAATTTTCAACCTCGGAGTGGGTTCTTGTGATCTAAATTCAAAAATTACTACATTCTATTTGTGATCAAGGCCCATACCAGTTGTATCGTTATAATCTATCATTTTATTCTTCGGACCCTCCTTATTCTATTTCACAAAAAATTTGAATTCTAATTTTCCTTTTTCTTTTTCTTTTGTATCCTTTTTTACTATATTCAAGAGTTTATCCTGATCTTTTACCTTTCCCCATCAGTTTAAAACCACCACCTCGAGCTATTTGATGATTTTGTCTCGATCTGTTACTATTCAGTACAGACTATCAAAAATTATAGAGTGTTCTTCAACTTGAACTTCTACTCAATGACTTTTTATAGGGTTTCTGAATTTTCAAATTTCATCCTTTCAATTTCATCCACCATATCAAACTTCTCTTCTTCCTAATTTTTTGTATATATTTTTGAATCATTAACCACCGTGTTGGATTTCATTGTTTTGTCTATAAAAATGACTATCTATTCAATAATAACTTTTAATTTGATATGAAAACCAACTCTTCAATTGAATTCTCCTTGTTCATTATAATTTTATTCCCTTATTTTTGAATTTATGGAAACTTCAACCACAGTATTTGCTTCTTGATCCTTTCATTCCTCTGAATCTTCTACATAATATTCTATTAAACTATTATCTTCTTTTAAAGAATATTGTTTTTTTGAAAACAATTATCATAGTATTTATCCTACTTTTCACATTGTTTGAATACTTCTTCCCAATAACTTCATCATCATACTCATATTTTTCTTGAAACTTATTTAGAAATTTTTCTATAGGATTTCCAATATTTCCACAATAAATGCATGAATGTAGAAGTTTATCTTTAAACTTTATTCTCACTATTTAAATATTTTAGGAGATTAATGACATGACCACATCTACATTGTCTTCCTATTTACTATCTAAAATAGTGTTCTTATTCATGGACTTAAATTCCACTTCATTAAACTTCCCCTTTTCACAACATTGTTATCATCATTTCTCATCTCATATGTGACACGAGTAATGTGTAAGCTATCCAATGTCTTCTCCTTTAGATATTTATCTTCCAACCAAATAAAATATTGATTGAACAAAGGTAAATGTCTTCTCAATATTCAATTAACAATATTTACATCTTCAAAAATTTCTCTGAGACCATGCATATCTTCCACAATGGCATTCACCTCATCAAATAATTATTCAATTGACCCATTCGCATGCAGTCTTATACCATCATAAATGTTCCATTGAACCTATGACTTTTTTTCTATGAATTTTAATTCACCCTCATAAATATTTAAAAAAATATACATAGCATGTGATGACTTACATGATATCACCTTTGTATAGATTTCATTGGATAGGGATACCCCAAAATAATTTATTCACATGGATTCCATATTCAATTCTCATCGGTTAGATTTTTATAACACACCACTATCCAAAATAGATGAAATAACTTAAATAACTATTATAAAAGCATCCATTCCAAAATATTAGAAGTATTTATGAATCTGATTCTTCCATAATTGAAAATTGCTTCCATCAAATATTGGAATCCATTAATGATTGAAAAAATCCCTTGAAACCCTTGAGATAGAAACATTGATAGTAATCATTCCCTTTGATTCCAATTGTTAGTATAAATATGTTAAATAACATTAGTGGGGTTGAATAAGGGTATGAAATAATAAATCAACTTCCTCTTATGGATATTGATTCATTGTTAAAAAACACTCTTCTCTCTCCCTCCTATATAAAAGAACAATATGAAAATTAAAACATTCATACTACACAACAATTTTACCTAGTCCACCCTCAGTGGCCTATGTCCAAGGGCCATAAAAAGGAAATGTTCCCATGTACCAAATTAGATAAATCTCACTACCAATACAATGTTCAAAGCAAAATTATTATCCCTCCTAGTTTACATCCAATCACATTTTGAAATCTCACTACTCTCTCAGATAAAGTGTGTAAAATGATCCATTAGATGATTCTCCTTTTGATCACTTGAAACAATTTTTTCGAACCTCATTTTTTGCATCAATATGTTTAACTTTCATCCAATTAATAAATAACACTTTACCACATATTTATTGGGAAATCTCTTTTAAAAAAATTTGTAGTGTGAACTTTATTCATGAAGCTTACATAGCCTTTACAAAACATCCAATTATTCACAAGAATAAACTAATTTAATAAACCATACAACATTCAAAAAGATATCCACTTTTTCTAAGGTCAAAAAAACATCACAAAGCACCCTACTCTCATGAAGTTCACTTAGCCTTTACAAAGCTCAACACATTCGCATTGCTTAAAACTTATGGTCTGATTTAATATCCTTCATGAATATTATTTCTTTGAAAACAAATTTACAAGAACAACCTTCAAAAATCACCTTTGAAAATTCAAAGCCTATGGGTTTTCATTAAGGCTTTCTCTCTTGAAATTAGGGTGTAGAGGCCTATTTATAGACGTTTCATCACATTCTCAATGTCACAACCCATCCCTTGGGGCCTGTGTCGTGACTACCCCAAGACCTACTTCCATGGGCCAGGTTCTGGCAACTAGTACCGAAGGCATATTCCAAAAAACAAGGAAGGCATTGCCTTTATAACCTGTAAGCACACGTAACCAAGCACACAGCAAGATAGGAACACAAGTAAACTGAACTATAAACTGAGTTAGTGAAGTAATTAAAAGGGGATAGAATACCAGCCCATGTAGAAACAACATATACAACTATGATAAAATACAACTGAATAAAAGGAAAATTCAGCTATTGGGTCGTCCATCGAGGTTCCTACTAGAAGGGTAGGTACAGATTGCCACCTCACCACTCCACATCCACCCATCTCCTCTGTGTACCAACATGCCATATGGTCCGCCTCCATGTACCATCCAGTCTTCATACTCTCAGCCTCAGTCAGTGTTGTATGTTTTCTGCATCCAACACAACAAGATGTAGGCATAGCCCGTGCAGGGGTGAGTATAATGATACTCAGTAGGGACCTAGAGAACCTCTAAGTATCAAAAAATCCATCAAGGATAAATCAAAAGGTATGAAATAATCAAATAAAATTTCTTAGGTATATGCCAATACATATACCTAAGTTATCAAGTAATCCATCTCAATCATGAGGAAAAAACAGAGGTATTGAATCAGCTCACACCAGGATTTATTCTAGGGGTATTATCAAGTAACATTCCCAGTCACAACATCGAACACCTCGGCTGCTGGATAAATCCTCCTCTATTGAGTATATTGGTCATGTCTCATCACATAGAGGTGCTTCCCACTAACCTTGGACTACTGCGGTACTCCTCCAGTCAAGTACCATGATTTTGACACATCACCATGGTGCTTTCCACCAAGGGTTTGTCGCGCCAAATGGAGGTGCTTCCCCTCATAGCCTACAGAGGTACTTCTCCAGTCGAGTACCGTGGGTATACCATATAACCAAGTCACTCCCCACCATGGGTCATCCACATCACCAAGGCACTCCCCACTGGGTCATTTGAGTCACTCCGAGTCAAAATGGTCAGTTGTCTTCAAGTCTCAGCCAACCACTGGGTTTCGTACATATCACGCCTAGGGAAACTGCTTCCCATGCCACAGGTCAATACTCCAACTTCCATGAAGTCCCAAAAAGAAGTATCTCAATGGTCTTCCATGTCATAGGGATCTCAACGTAATAGACAGTGCGTCAATCGGATGTCCATTCTATGTGTTATTAGCCTTTTAGTCCTGAGGTCCTGGTTGGATTGGTGCTCGATCCAACTTGATTTTTTCATATATTAATCCAAAACATAGTGGGGTATCACTCAAAGGGAACGACTCGCTCCAACCTATGGGGCGGGGGTCAGGTCGCGGGGTGGCAGTCCCGCCGCGGTGTGGCGCCTCGACCTTGGGGCGGTGCGGATCCGCGGACAGCGGTGGTGGCCACGGTCGACGCGGAGGCCGCAGAGCAGTGTCGTGGCATCGTTGCCTTCGTCGCGGACGACGATGGTGTTGGCTGTCATTCTCGTTCCACATCCATGGATGGTTGTCATCCTCCTCCATCACGAAGAACACCACAAGATTTGCGGAAGGGTCGCGCCATGTTTGCTTAGCTTTCACCCTCAACGTTAGGGTGGTAGCAAGTGGCTCATCGTAAAATGATTCAATGTGAAAGGAAATTGACATTGATCAATTTTTAAACACACCCCTACCTTGAACGGTTCATTGACATCAACATGGAGAGAAGAAGGTGAAGTTGTCGACGTTTGTCTCGTCCGCCACACACCACCAATCATGGGCTCATGTGTCAATTCGTCAAAGTCGAATACGTTCCTCCATTATGGGTTTCCCATGTAAGAAGTCAAAGATAGCGTTCTTTGTTGGTGGAGAATTCTTCGTTGGATAGCTTTCTCCTAAGTTCCTCCTCTCCCCAATTCCACCAAAAATAATTCGTTGCCCCAAATAATAGATTATGTCTTCTATTATCTTTTTTGGCATAAATTCAAATAGTTTAATTAATTAATTGATGTGTTGGGTCAATTAATTAAAGGGTAGGGTTGGAATAATTAATGTGGAGGAAGTCAAGAGACTCCTCATTAAGGAGGAAGTTGAGGGGCTCTCCCACATTTAATGAGGGAGTTGAGAGGTTTAGGCCTCGGGTGGTCCACACCCCCATAACATCTCATGGGAGGTTAGGCTCAGGTGGTCCCCACCACCATAACCTCTATTGGGAGGTTAAGGTATAGTGCTCCCAACTTCTAAACTTCCACATGGAGGTTTTAACAAATAAAATAAAAATAAAATCTACGCAACTTTATTTTTATTTTATTCATTCACGTACAACCCAAAAACTATCTTCCATCCTCGACCAATTATCGTTGAGGTGAAAGTCTCTTTAAGAGAATACTGGCACTACGAGTTCAACGGTGCCCTAGAATTTCAATTAAAAGCACTTATTCAAAAGTTAGAAAAACATGCTCACACGTTATTGAATGTACACAAACAAAAGTTCAGAAATTAATTTCGGGTACTCTGGGACTTGGAACCACGTGCTGTCAATTTCTGCAGACTCATAAAATTTCCATATATTTTAAAAACATTACATGGAAATTTTTGGTCTTTACATTCTCCCCACATCAGGGCTTCATGTCCCCAAAATCGACAACACAAACTAAGAGAACATGTGGGATTACTGAGCACACATCTGAGCCTCCCACTCCCATGTGCTCTCCTGGAGGTTCCCGTGCTACCAGCAAATGTGCACCAGAGGTATTGACCATTAACGAAGGACTCGCTCTTGTCGATCCTCAATATTTATTGGAACCTCCTTAAAAGTATCCTCATTGCCGACGTCCAACACTCCATGGTTGATGATGTGAGAAGGTTCATGCACATATCTCCTCAGCTGGGACATGTGGAAGACGTCATGTACCCACTGCAACTAAGGTGGAAGAGCTAAGAGGTATGCCACCTCGCCAACTCTACTGAGGACCTGAAAAGGTCTGATGAATCTTGGAGATAACTTTCTACCTCAGCAAAATCTCCATAGACCTCGTAGTGGTGAGACCCATAGAAAGATGTGGTCTCCATCCTAGAACCCCATAGGTCTCTTTCTTCTATCGGCATATGACTTCTGCTTGCACTGTGCAGTTTTTTTCCGCTCCTGGATTATTTGCACCTTCTCTATGGTATCCCATACGATCTCAGGTCCCACTAGTGCTAACTTCCCAGGGTTAGTCCAGCACAAACTTGATCTGCACTATCTCTCGTACAATGCCTCAAAAGGTTCCATCTCAATGGTGGAGTGATAGTTGTTGTTTTATGAAAACTCCACCAAAGGTAAGTGATACTCCCAACTGCAACCGAAGTCGACGACCCAAGCACGCAGCATGACCTCGAGGGTCTGAATGGTCTACTTAGTCTGACCATCCGTCTGAGGATGGAAGGCAGTGCTCAAATGAAGTTGCATTCTGAAAGCCTCATGAAACCCCTTCCAGAGACTGGAAGTATAACGTGCATCACGATGGGAGACAATTACCGGGGGTACTCCATGTAACTACACAATCTCCTACACATAGAGGCATTCCAAACTCTATACTGAACCCTACGATCTGATCGGTAAGAAGTGGGCCAACTTGGTGAGTCGGTCAATGATCAACAAAAATGAGTTATGTCCCCTAGATGTATTTGGAGTTCCTATCACAAAGTACATGGATATCCCATCCCACTTCCACTCTGGGACCTCTAAAAGATGAACCAAGCCTACTGGTACCTGATGCTCTACCTTGAATTCCTAACAATTGAGGCACCGAGAGACAAACTTTGCTACTGATTTCTTCATTACTGGCCACCAATGCTATCATCAGATATCCTGGTACATCTTCACCACTACTGGATTTACTTCTAGAGGGGAAGTGTGGAACTCCCTCAACACTTCCACCTGAAGTGACAAAAGTAACATGGTACATCCTCTGAAGAGGATTACATGCTCCCACCTTCAGAAAATCCATCTAGTGCCTATCCTATGGATATCTGAGCATGTCGTGTCTCGTAGTCAGCATCCCCACATTGCGCCTCCCTGACTCGCTGAAGAAGTGGGGGAGTGACTGAAAGATACTATAGAAAAACTTCTCCATCTCTATCCACAAAGGATATCTATAAAGAAGCCAGCTGCTCCATCGCCTCACCTATAAGTTGTATACCAAACCTCATGCTGAGTTCATCTAATACAACCTTCCCCTTCCCAAGAGTATAGACTATCTCGAAATCATAGTCCTAGAGGAACTCAATCCAATGTCACTATCTCAGGTTTAGGTCCTTCTAAGAGAAGATATACCTGAAACTCTTATGATCAGAGTACACTGTAAAGTTCCCGCTAATCATATAGTGTTGCGACATCTTCAAGGTGAAGACCACTGCTTCTAACTCTAGGTCATGGGTAGCGTTGTTCTACTCCTGCAGTCTCATCTATTGAGAACCATATGAAATCACTGCTCACTCCTACATCAAGACACATCCGAGTCCAGTCCCTGATGCGTCGTAGTAGACTACGTACCCTACGCCCTCCTCTGGTAGCCTCAAGATGGGGGCACTAGTCAACCTCTGCCTCAGCTCCGAAAAAACTATATTGGAATCTCTCTCACCAAACGATGGGTTTTCCCTTTTTCATTAAGGATGATTCTGGTGTAGTAATTTTGGAGAAATCTATCACAAACCTCTGGTAGTATCCAACCAATCCCAAGAAACTCTAAATCTTCGTCACACTCCTAGGTGGATCCTAAGAAAGTATCGCCTCAATCTTAACTGGATCCACTGCAACTCCAGCCTCCAATATGACATGTCCTGGAATGTGAACCTCTCGGATCCAGAACATGCACTTCGAGAGCTTACCATAAAGATTGTGCTCTCAGAGTGTGTCCAGTACAACCTAAAAATGACTGGCATTCTCCTCCTCAATATTAGTTGATCAGAATGTCATTGATTAAGACCACTACAAAGCGATAATGGTATGGTGGAAATATCATGTTCATGAGTCCCATGAACACTACTTGAGTGTTGGTTACACTAAATGGAATAACCAAGAACTCATAATGGTCATACCGACATCTAAAGTCTGTATTCTCCACATCCTTGTCTCGTACTCTGAAACGGTGATAGCTTGATCTAAGGTCTATCTCTGAGAGTCGTTGTTCTCCCTTCAACAGATCAAAGCTGTCGTCAATCCTCGAAAGTGGGTACTTGTTCTTCACAGTCACCTGGTTCAGGCACCGATAGTCAACACAAAGTCTCAAGATCAGATCCGCCTTCTTGGCGAATAGAATCAGGGCTACCCATGGAGAAACACTACTCCGAATGAATCCCTTACCCTGCAAGTACTCTAGTTGTACCTGCAGCTCACGAAGCTCAATGGAAGCCATCTGATATGATGGTGTAGATATCGACGCCATCTCTGGGTATGAGTCAATGTAAAAGTCTATATATGTACAAGGTGGTAGACCCAAAACATCATCCGGGAAAACATCCTTGTACTGGTCCACCACTACAGGATAGCTAAGACTCTCTACATCAATAGCTCCGAGGGTAAGGCTACCCGATGGATGAGTGATCAACTGCACTCTCCTTTGGGTAAGTCCATCATACGCTGCCAAGGCTCCCTTCTTACCGGTGAAGGTAAAACTAGTCTCATCCATCCAGACACACCACACCTTGCACCTAATATAGTCAATCTGAGCACAGACTGTACATAACCAGTCCATACCCAAGATTTTGTCGTAAGGCCTTGACGCTGCTACTAGGAGATCCCAGCCAAATCTCTCACCTCCTAGAATAATCTCACACTACCGACAGTTGTGCGTAATCATAGAATCCACTCTTATAGGAGTCTCTATCCATAAGGATCGAGCCAAAGGCTCTATCGGAATCTCCAAGCTCTGAATGAGGGCAGTGGAAATAAAAGAATGATTCGCACCATTGTCTAGAAGTACTGCAGGTAAGTTGGAGTAGGCACAAGTTATTCCTCACATCATCTCCAGAGAGCTGTGATCATAGCCCTCAGGTGCCTGGAGCTGATCTCTACCCTGTCCACCTTCTCCCTATGGTTGGGGTGGACCTCCTAGTGGTGGTGGTGGTAACACCTCAAATCATCGCCCACTGCCAGCTGCACGGCCATCTCCTCTGCCACGTTTTCCTACTCCTTGCAGGCCTCCTCGGTCGACCCTCTGTCTCGACCTAGGCAGTCCTTCGACTGTCTACAGATCATCTGTATAAAGGGTCAGACAGTCACGAGCCATGTGACACTACATGCTGCATGAGTAAAATTGCATGCTCCTGGTATAACTGGCTCCATTTTGGGAGCCCTACACAACTGATCCTGAGTCATGCGGTCATCCACCTATAGTTCTAGTCCCCTTGGACCTCTGCGACATCTGTATACTGCTAGCTGCAGAAGACTCTGCTACGTGATGAATGGTAGTGGGTCTCGCTGCTGGTGACTACTTAGCAAGAAAACTCTCCACCAAGAGGGCTCTCTCTAACACCCATGCATGCATCGGGATACTGAGTGAGATCATTGAAGCCCTAATCTCTCACTTGTGCCCCTACTCGAAGGTATAGGCCCTGAAAAAAAGGGTATCGCGCCATATCTGTGGAGTAGCATGAGAGGTTAGTGAACCTTGACGAGTACTGAGCCGCTGTCATGTTTCCCTGATGCGAATGAAGAAGCCTATGTATGGGCATTGCGCAAAGAGTTTTTGGGACAATATATGCCCAAAATAGGCTCTCGAAGTCTGCCCAAGAAGCATCACCTTGTCATGAACCGGGATCATCAAGATCCACCATTTACCTGTAGTTTGCTGTAAAAGGCTAGCGGCAAGGATCATCATGAGATCGGCTGGTGTCCCTACAAGTCGGAAGACTCTCACCATAGCCTCCATCCATTAATCAGCCACCATCAGGTCCATCTCTCCCCTAATCCTGGGTGGCCTCTGGCACTATAACTCATGTAACATGCTCAAGCGGTGTGCACCATCTGCTGCTGGGGCTGGTGGCATCGATGGCCCAATGGAGAGTGGTACCGTTGGTGCCTCCACTGGTGCCTCTACTGGAAAAGGGACCTGCACCAAGGCATCATCGCTCAGTGGGATATCAGTACAAAAAACTCTTGGAAATATAGCTAGTTGTCTTCGTGGAGGCATCCTAAAAAGAAACATGTGTGCCTCAGTCAAAAAGTTATACCTGGTGAGCTGAAAGTTATACATGGTGAGCTGACACAAAAGATCACAAAGAAGACTTTTGAAAACACACACGCAATCGGTGTTTTCATGAACTGAGTCAGAAATTAGAAGTCAGGGTCCTTGTGTATGGACGTGTTGGTCGTCGCACCAACACAAGTTTCCCTAAACTGATAACCACACTCACTACACTTAACATTGTTGTTGTTAAAAAGAAAGATCAGAGTCCTAGGTTCTGTGGTAGAACCGACTCCTTTGATACCAATTTGTCATGACCCATCCCCCAGGGCCCATTCTGCGACTACCCTGAGCCTGCCTTCCATTGGCCAGGGGCTGGAGACTAGCACCGAAGGCGTATTCCTTAAAAATGGGAAGTCGTAGCCTTTATAAGCTGTAAGCACACGTAACCAAGCACACATCAAGATAGGAACACAAGTAAACTGAACTGCAAACAGATTGAGTGCAGTAAGTAAAAGGGGCCAGAATAAAAGCCCAACTGGAAAGTATATTTACAACTGTGATACAATACAACTGCATAGAATGGAAAGTTAGCTGTTGGGTCATCCTCTGAGGTTCCTACATCAAGGGTAGGTATAGGTCGCCTCCTCATCACTCCACGTCCACCCGTTTTCTCTGTGTACCGACACACTGTATGGTCCACCTCTAAGTAACTTCCAATCCTGGTACTCTCAGGTTCAGTCAATATTCTCCATCATCTGTATACAACATAACAAGGTGCATGCATAGCCCATGCAGGGGTGAGTATAACGATACTCAGTAGGGACCCTGAGACACTCTAGGTCTCACAAAATCGATCAAGGATAAATCAAAAGGCATGAAATCAATAGATAACCTTAATTAGGTATATGCCCATAAATATACCTAAGTTATCAAGTAATCTATCTCAATCATGAGGAAAATACAGAGGTACTGACTCAGCTCACACCGGGATTTATTCTAGGGGTATTATCAAGTAACATTCCCAGTAACAACGTCGGACACCTTGGATGCTAGAGAACTCCTCCTCTATCGAGTACAGTGGGTCTGCCACATCACACAGAGGTGCTTCCCACTAACCTTGTACTAGTGAGGTACTCCTCCTGTCGAGTATCATGGGTCTACCGCATCACTAAGGCGCTACCCACCGTGGTCATGTCACATCACACAGAGGCGATCCCCCTAATAGCCTCCTACGATACTTTTCATGCCGATTATTGTGGGTCTACCATGTCACCAAGGCCCTCCCCACTGTGGGTCTTCCGCGACACCAAGGCAATCCCCACTGGACAAGTCGATTCACTCTGAGTTGAAATGGTCAGCAGTTGTCAAGTCTTAGCTAGCCACTGGGTTCTGTACATATCGCGCTTGGAAAACTGGTTCCAAAGACACAAGTCAACACTCCAACTACCACAAAGTCCCATTAAGAAGTATATCAAAGGTACGCCACGTCATAGGGGTTTCAACATAACAAACGGCGTGTCAATCGGATGCCCGGTTTGTGAGTTATTAGCCTTTTAGTCCCGGGGGCCCGGTTGGAATTATGCTCGATCCAACCTGACCGTTCCCATTCTTATTCCAAAACACATTGAGGTATCACTCAAAGGGACCTACTCGCTCCAAGGTTCCCAACTCCATTGACGGTTCATCTAACGGACGTCTGGTACCAAAGTTATGGCCAAAAGAATGTAATTGGGTCGTAGTTGGCCTGGGTCCTGTCTGACTCGGTCGGACTGACTCGGTCCGACCTAGCCTGGGCCGACCTGGTTCGGGTCGACCCTTCCTAACCCGCTGAGTCTGGAACATTGGGTTCGGTAGGCTGTGAGGGCCACGGAGGCCGAAAAGGCCGTGAGGCGGGTCGGCTCGACCACGAGGGCCGCGGGGGGGGTGTCTGGCTGCGGGGCGGCGGTGGTCCGGCCGTGGGGGGGCAGTCCTGTAGCGGGAGGGCAGTACGGCCATGGGGTGGAATTCTGGACATGGGAGGGCGGTCTGGCAGGGGGCGGCGGTCGGGCCGTGGGTCGGCGGTCCGGCCGCGGGGAGGTGGTCCGGCCGCAAGGCGGCAGTCCTGTCGTGGGGCGGGGGTCCGGCCGCACGGCGGCATTCGGACAGCAGGGAGGCAGTCCGGCCGTGGCAAGGCATTCCAGCCTCGGGGCGGTGGTCCGTCCATGGGGTGGTGGTCCGGCCCTGAGGCGGCGGTCCAGCTGCGGGCCGGTGGTACGGCCATGGGGCGGCGCCTCAGTCGATGGGCGTCACCTTTGCTGCGGTACGGTGTGGAGCCACAGATGGCATTGGTGGCCGCGGTCGGCGTGGAGGCCGCAGGGTGGTGACGGTGGCCGTGGGGCAGCACCCTCACCATCTTCGCAGCCGGCAGTGGTGTCGGTCGCCATTCTCGTGTCCTAACCAAGGATCGTTGCCAACCTCCTCCATCGCGATGAACACCACAAGATTTTTCGAAGGGTCAGGACATGTTTGTTTGGCCCACACCCTCCGTGTTAGGGCAGTAGCAACTGGATCATCATAAAATGATTCAATGTGAGAGGAAATTGACATTGATCAATTTTTATACACACCCCTACCTTGGATGGTTCGTTGAGGTCGATGAGGAGGGAAGAAGGTGAAGTTTTCAGTGTTCGTCATGTCTGCCACACACCTCCAATCCTGAGATCATGCATCGGTTCATCGAATTTGAAGACATTCCTCCTTGAAGGGTGTCCCATGGGAGAAGTCGAAGATGGTGTTCTTCTTCATTAGAGCATTCTTCAATGGATAGATTTCTCCCAAGTTCCTCCTCTCCCCAATTCCACCAAAAATAATTTGCATCCAAAAATAATAGATTATGTCTTCTATTATGTTTATTGGCATAAATTAAAATATTTTAATTAATTAATTGATTTATTGGCTCAATTAATTAAAGGTAGGTTGGCATAATTAATGTAGAGGAAGTTAAGAGACACCTCCTCATTGAAGAGGGAGTTGAGAGGCTCTCCTACATTTAATGATGGAGTTGAGATGTTTAGGCCTCAGGTGGTCCCCACCACCATAACCTCTCATGGGAGGTTAGGCTCGGGTAGTCCCCACCACCATAACCTCTCATGGGAGGTTAAGGTCTAGTGGTCTCCGCTTCTCAACATCCACATGTAGGATTTAAAAAATAAAATATACCAAACTTTATATTTATTTTATTCATTCATGTAAAACCCAAAAAATAACTTCCACCCCCGACCAACTGCCGTCAAGGTGAAAGTCTCTTTAAGAAAATATCGGCGATGTGAGTTCACTGATGCACTTGGATTTCACTTATGAGCACGGATTAAAAAGGTAGAAATACCCACTTTGACGTTTACTGAACGTACCTGAAAAAATGTTCATAAATTCATTCTAGGAACTCCAGGACTTGGAATCATGTGCCGTCAATTTTCTGGTACTCATAAAATTCCCATATATTTTAAAAAAATTACATTGAAATTCTGGGTCTTTACACTCATATAATTCAATCTTTCCACCATATTTCCGTGAATCTCAAGATTATTATTCATGAACCTGCTTATATTTTCCAAGCACTGGGAAAAATTTCATGTTTGCAATTCTTTTCATAATCATGGAGTTTTACTTTATTTCCATTATGCATTAGTGAACCTCCAAATGTTCATGACACCAGCCTCCTTCTTGAAGCTCAATATATTCATGAAACTCCAATATTCACATAAACCATTCCTTTTCCATATTTATGAAGATTCAGTCTTGGAAATCCAACTTTCGTGAATCTTGATTCATCCTCAAAATATTGGACCCCAAAAATTTGGCAAACACTGGGAAACAACACCACCTTGTATACACTGTTTTTTGTACCACCTACATAGAATCCATTCATTTTTATTACACCTTTTTCAACATACATTTTCATTAATCTCTCTTTAAATCCACAACCATCCTTGAAATCCATCTTTTTCATCAATCATAATCAGACCAAAAACACTGCAATGTTACCTTGATGGATTTTTTCCCAGAAAATTTCCAATAAAAATTATACACTTGAACTACCTAATTATTTTTCTTCTGACTCAAAAAATCTATAACACTATTCCCCTTCCCATGAATATAATCTACATAAAATTCAAAATAAATAATTTATTCAAACCATCTTCACTACTGAATATTCAGATCATGTTGGGAAAAGATGTGCTCCTGGATCTTATGGTCATTATAAACTTTAAACTTTTCACCCAGAAGATAATGCATCCAAAATATCATGGAATAAACCATTGTGCCAAACTCAAGGTCATTTGTAGGATAATTTCTTTCATGTGGCCTCATATTTTTTTATCTGTACTCAACAAATCAATCTACCAACATCAGAACTACCCCAATTAAAGCCCCACATGAATCACAAAACATGGTTTACTCGATACCTGACTCTATTAAGATCAAGAATTTTGTAGTGGTGAAACATTTATTTATCTATTAAAAAGAACTCTCAAATGTTTCAGACCACTAAAACCTTATAAAATGCTTGATTAATCCTGATATCGGTACTTCTAGGAAGTAAAACTGTTCGATGAGCCTTTGATAATAACCCACTAAGACCAAAAAGGATTAAATATCTAAAACAATCTTTGGATGTACCCAAGAAAAAACATAATTAAACTTCTCTAGGTCCAATAACACACCTTCCACAAAGATTATGTGACCCAATAAATATTCATTTTCCATCCATAAAAAATACGTTGATAGATTAGTGTATATACAATGCTCTTTGAGTGTACTCAATACAATTTCAAGATGTTGGGAATGGTTGTCATGAGTCTGGGAGTACACCAAAATTTCATCCACAAAAACAACTAAAAATGATCTAGGTATATGTGAAAGATTTGATTCATCAAAACCATACACACAATATGTTTATTTTTTAACCTGAAAGACATCACAATGAACTCATATAAAAAATTTATTCTTATGAAGGATGTTCATGATATCTTCTAAGGTCTCAACCTCAGTTGATGATACCGTGAACTCATATCAATTTTGGAAAAAAAAATTACATATTTTATCAATTCAAAGAGGTTATTAATATATGGAAGAGGATATCATTTCTTAATCATCATCTGATTCAACGTAGGGTAATCAATACAAAACAACAACATCATATAAACCTTCTTGGAAAACAAAATTAGAGAACCCCAAGCTGAAATACTTTTACTGATAAACCAATTATTTAACAATTCCTCTATATTGGTTTTAACTTCATGGTGTTCTTATGGTTTCATTTTGTATGGAGGAATAGAAACTATATTAGCTCCAAGAATCAGGTCAATCTTGAGATGAATCTATCTATTTGGTTGAAACCCTGAAAAATCATTGGGAAACACATCCTAAAATTGATCCACTATAGGAGGGAATAACTCATGCTTCACTCCCTCACCACCATGAAAAATAATCACATCTTAGGTTGTTACCTCACCTATTTGGGTAAAAACTATCCCTACATAGCCTTCTTGGATATTCCATTCCCTGTGATGAACATAAGTGTCACTATTAGGAGGCATGAGACTCACTCTCTAATGGTAATAATCATTGGTATCTTCATATGTAACCAACCGACCCATCCCAAGTATCAAGTCAAAACCTATCATCTTAAGCATTTACAAGACCCAAAGGTGATGGTAATGAACATCCTTAAGGGAACACTACTCTCATTAATTAATACCCTCTGATCGCACCCCCAATTGAATGATGATATAAATCACCCCAAACACAAACTTTACTACAAATACCAAAGAACATACAAACAAGGTAGCTATGAAAGAGAGTGAGGCTCTTGTGTAAAATAATGTTTTATTATCTATATAATATATAAGAATCATACCTCAAACAATTGATGGTCTAGCCTCACTACCAACTAAAGAAGGTTGAATAGAAAGCTGTTATCATGTCCTAGTACCTTGGGCTTCTACCTGATCCCCCTACACTACACTACTTAACTGATATGGATTCTCTTATCCAAAAGTACTATGTCTTCCACCCCAAACAATATTTAAATTAGAACTCCAACTACCTACCTCATATGGGGTAGTAGACCCCCTTCCTTCTCTATGACCTGGTCTTGATCCTTGAGTACTGCCCACCTATAAAGGGTTCCTACAAAACCTATATTCATGTGTTATATTTATGCACAAAATTCACTTGACTAGTGGTCAGGGAAATTGACCAAGAATGTGTCTTATCCTACTAAAATGATTGTAGAACACTTTTTTGTTACCCTTAGAGGCCGATCCTCTACCCTAGTTACTGTTTCTACCACAACCCTAATGAAAACTCCAAAAATGTTGCTTCCTAAAATCAGAAGTAATACCACTAAACAACCCAATTGAAAATAAATTTACACAAGAAGAATCCTATTTAGGGTTCTCTTTAGGAATAAAAACCTAATCCACAACCTCATTAAACTTCATTAAATGTAATATATTCACCTAATACTTGATTTCAAATCTATGTCAATTTTGAAAACATATCATCATTACTGCCTCATCCTCTACCAATGATGGAACAGAGTGTTGCAAGTTTGTGAAGTGGCTAGCATAATTCATCATGAAAATAGTCCCTTAATTCAACCATATTAATTCCATATCTCTCTCCTATCCTATAGTCTCTAGATAGAAATGCTCCAAAAACATTTCCTAGAAATCATTCCACAACATACTATATGCATACTCAATTTGAACCCGTATATCCCACTAGTTTTTCAGTGGTCCACACAATGTATATGTTTCTAAATATTTCCTTTTCTCTATAGGAGTCTCTATGTGTTCAAAAATCATCTAAATAGAATCTATCCATAACATTTCTACCTTAGGTCCACCCTACCTAGAAATTTTTTGAGGATGTTTCAACTGAAACTCTCAAGTAAAAATAAAACATACATGGTACTATCACCATGGTACTCTCTACACAAACTACATAAAAGGGTTATGTTCTATCATAACTTCTCATACCCTTATTACTAGGAACCAATGGGGGTTCTTGAACCACTACTGGAGAATCATTCTTGGTGATTTCTTCTTTTTTCTCAACTATTAAACATCATCATCATGGAATATTTATACAATGACAAAAACACTTTTTAGGGAACATAACATACAATTTACAAAATTATAAATGATAAAAATATCAGTATCCATAATAGGATACTCAAAATACACTATCTCAATATTCATAATTGTAACACGTTCACTGCACTCAAAAATCTTATCTGGGTCATGGTTATCTTAGAGTAAACACAAGTTAAATTTAAACCCCCCCCCCTCTATTTGACACCATTTTATTATCACCAACTTATAATACCATTAAAATGTCCATGTTATGCACCATTTAAACCATTGTAATTAGTCTCTTCTCAAGTAAAATAATATTCAACTTTTTTATTAGGAATTAATTTTCATAAAACCACAAGAAACCCATATAAGTGTTTTTATTTCCCACAACCTACCAAATACTTATTTTCCATGATTTCCTATTATGATTCATGTTACATATATCCTGAGTTTCTAAAATTATGCATTCTTATACAATCCTCATCACATGACATACCATGAAAAAAATCTTAAAAAACAATATCATTATAACACATGTGCATCTCCTAAGGTTAAATAACATCCAACTATAATAATAGAACATCAAAAAAACCTTGGGTACTAGGGTTTTACCCCTCACATTTGTTAGATACTTCCTTGAAAAAAATCATTACTAATTCACATCATATGCTAATCTCTTTTCTACCTTCACAAGTAGTAATGCAACAGAAAAAAAACCATCATTGATACCAATTTGTAATTTATTGGCCCAAGTACCACTATAACTGGTTCCCCAAGATGATATGATGTATTCCCTCATGTGCTACTTCGTTTATTCTAGAGGCTACCTACTAGAAGATAGGTTCTGAGGGGACATGTTGGGAAACTATAACCTCTTTACCAGAGCAATCCAACTACAGAAATTAAAATAAACATTGACATGAAATACTAATAAATACCAAAACATCACATACCACATTCTCTTATATAGGAAATAATAACTAACCAAATAGTAAAAATGTAATTTCTTGATAGTCTAAAGTTCCAATAGAAAACCAAAATAAGACACTTTGTATAATACACAAATAGATTGGTTATGATATTTACCGAGGTGATATTGATGGTGTTTTTATTTGAATTCATAGGGTGAAATAATTACCAAGTGCATGTTGTCGATAAACAAACCCAATATGTAATCCATTGGGGATCAAGAATTTCCTTCAAGATTTGTATTACCCCAATTCCTGAGACATTTTAGGTCAACTAGAGTTGGATTGTTTCATATTTTCAATTTTCTTTCTATTTAAAAATTGATTTCTTAATTACATAGGATCGTTACTTTCACTCATTCTCTTTGTTTATTCCAGACCCCTTCACTAAGTGAACCATGGATACTTTTTCATAGAGAATGGTGTTTATTTATATTACACCCTTCTATAATTTCTTACACCACATCTTATTTTAGTACTTATTTACCTTGTATTCATACTACTTTTATTTTTTCTTCATGTTCTAAATATTAAAATCTATGGTATTTTTAATTAGGTCATATACCATATTAAAAGATGATCCATTTACCTGTATAAGTTCCAAATATAAGTAAATGTGATTATTTTTTCATTTCAACATTTTTATCAATCTATAGAGCCTAAACAAATTTTTCCAATTAGTACTTCTAATAATATTTGTCTATTTCAAATTATACATGTAGATATATGGGAACTATAAAAACCCATTATATTTTACATCATCATTATTTATTAACTTTGGTTAATGATTTTTGTAGAAATACCTATGTGAATATTCTTTATAATAAATCATTTTCCTTTCATGTAATAAAATGTATCATTCTTCTAGTTTATACTCATTTTTCCATTACCATAAAATCATCAGATTTTATAATTCACCTAAAATGGGTTCTTATAATAATAGAAAACAAAATATATAATTTTGGAATCATTTATAAAATTTATACTTCATAGATAAATTTTGTTACTAAATATAATCAAAAACATTATAATTTATTAAGACCATTGTTTTCCAATTTGGGCTTCCAAAATCCAAATAAATTGAATGTGTTTTACATGAAATTTATTCCATTAACCCAATGTTAATAAAGATTTGGATTTTAAAACACATTATGAACTTATATTTAAAAACAACTTTCTTTTAACTATTTTAGGTTCTTTGTTTGTTTATATACTAATATAATTTTTTTCCATACACAGATAAACAAAATCTCTTTGTCATCTGGGCTTATTCCTTGGTTTTTGTTTTTTAAATATGGATTAAAATTTCCTAAATATTATTAGTAATAAAATAATAATTTCTCATAATGTTATATTTTATGAGATAATTTTTTATTTTCATACCTTTACTTATAATCCTTATCATTTCTCTTTCCCATTAAAAATTTAAATAAATATTCATCCTTGTCTTTCATTTTTATTTTATCTTTGTCTTTTCCTCCCCTATTTCACTGTTATTTCCCACTAGTATTCAAGCTTCTACATTACATAGAGGGTATAATAGGTAAATGTAACCTTTTTTACATCTAAAATATTATTTTTTTCAATATAGTGACTAATTATTGTAGTGAATTTATTTCAACTTCATACCATCATACTTTCACGGATGGTTGTTTCGCCATTTACTATGTTTACTTTATTTCTCCACTTATATCCATATAATCAAAATCTATTTCAATATATTATTAATTATTATTTACCTATTCCATATCTAGAATCAACTACTAATCCAATAAAAAAAGAATCCATGGATTCATAATTTTAATTTTTTGAAGGAACAAAACATGGAATATTGTTAAATAACCTAAGGGAAAGAGACCTATAGAATGTAAGTATATTTAAAAGGTTAAGATAAATTATATTTTCATTAAAAAATATAAAACAAATATGGGTTTTTATGCTATTTATGTTGATGTTTTTTTGTTACCAAGGATGACCTCATTGAAATTACATTGTTGAATTATTTTCTTCATAATTTGCTTCAAATAGAAGATTTGGGTTCTATTAATTTTTTCATTGGACTTGAGCTTTTTTGTTTGTGAAAAAATTATTATTACATGTAAATTGAATTAAAACATGGATTTATCTAAAGTATATACTATACTTTCACTGCCTTATGTTGTTTCCACAATATCTACACATCTGAAAACAAAGTGAACTGATGATAACCCTCTTTAAAATCCCACTGACTGCTGAAAACTTATTCAAAATATTAACTTAATTTTATATATGTGGTTTAATATTTTCATACAATTTAGTGTCATAGTCATATTAAAAAATATTTGTTTCTATCTCATATGGCTTATTTTGTACATGTTTTTCAATATCTTCATTTCCATACTATTCAAGGTATTTTCTAAAATATATATTCAAACATCACTCACATGTCTTATTATGGCTCTTATTGGGAAACATTCTATATTTACAGATGTTCTATTGGTTGATTTTTTTTATTAATGGGTGGAAATCCATTATCATGGAAGTAAAATAATATAATTAATGTTTCTTTATCATTTATAGAAGGTGAATATAAATCCATGTCTGGGGTCAGAACTGAATTGCTTGAGTTATCTAACATTTTATATAATCTCTATGTTGATAAAAAAATGTAGTCTCCAATCAATTTGATAATAAAGATACAATTTATATTTCCAATAGGTTTTATTTCCATTTGAAGAATAAATACATATATATTGATTTTTTAAAGGGAATATATTTAATGGGGGTTATTTAACCATCTCGGGCTTATACTTCTTCACAATTTACAGACATCTTTACCATGCCTTTATTCAATTCATTGCATCATCATTTTCTTCTAAAGATTGAACTGCTTCAAAATTCAACTTGGAGGGGTGTTTTTATTTATAATTTTTTTTGATTTTTATTCTTTTACAACTAGCAAGTAATGTCCATGTTAGTTTCCTCTTCCAAAAGTGTCTAGATTCCTTGAACAATATTATTCTTATAAGTAATCCCTTCAAATGTGGTTCTTCCCATTTCATTCTCTCCATTTAAAAAAACTACCCAACAAATTTATTGAATATAGATGTTTTGTCTCTTATGTGTTGAGAAAAAATTTGTGTATAGTAAACTTCATGCAAGATTTCATTATATCAAACTCCTCATATAGCACATTAGTCACCCCACCTAGGCCAACTTCCCTATTACTTCATCAGGTGGTATGAAAACCTTGGAGACTCACTTTGTAACTTGAAGTATCAACTCTTGATAATGTTATTGGTTAAATTCATGGGGTGGTGGGTTGTTTAGGTATTGGTAGGAAAAAATTTAGTGTGGGAGGGAAGCACAAGAAGGAAGTAGTGGTAGAATTTTTTTCAGAAAAATTAATTAGTTCTAGCCACCCCAAAGGTGGTCACAAAAGACCACATTCACAATCATTAATGGAATTCACATATCTCATCCCTACATCAATACTCATTTTTCAACTAATGAAACATTTATAAGGGAGTTACTGTTGAAACCTTTTAATAATTTTCAATGTGAGATTTAGGTTCTTCTTTACCAATTTAAGAATAATAATTTATTATTATTAATAACAAATGGCTAATAATACATGATTAAAAATAAAGTTAATAAATAATAATTTAATTAACATAATTAATGTTAAATCAATATTATTAATATTTAAAAATATAAATAATAATTAATATGATTAATATGATTAGAAAATAATAATAACAACTGATAAAATATTTGGTAATAAAAACTAAAAATATAATTACTAATCGAAATATAATAATTTTATAAATAATTTTAATTAATAATGAAATTAATAGTTAATAATTTTATATAATAACTAAATTAATATGTAATAATTTAATAATATAATAGTACATCTATCACTATGGAATATAAAACCAAAAAATGACATTAGCCTAAGAGAGTGTCTTCCAAACACACCCCCCCCCCCACCACACACCCCACCACCCCATCCATACCACTCACCCATGAGGTGGGTGGTTATGTAATAAAATAATTAATAGTGATAGTAATAAACCTATCTGTTTGGGAATTATCAAAAACAAAACAACACAGACCCCTCCATAAGAACTATTGGACTAGTCCACTAACCACCCCAATGTGCAGACCCAAATCTAATTACCTTGTTTTATTATTTATTATTTATTTTATAAATTATAAATATTTTTTTATTTATTTTAGTACTAAATTTTATTATCATATCATTAATTATTAATTAATGTTGATCATTACTTTGAGAAGAACTTGGGACATGTTGGAATACTAAACAAAGTGGTGGTGTTGTTGGGACACCTTTCTTATACATGACTAATCAGGGCAGGCTTATTGGTAAATAAATTCCACCTCCTTCATTTAAAATTAAACCTAATAATTCACATGATTATTACCTTCAGAAATGGAATTTTGGACACACATATGACCAAGGGAAAAAGTTCTGTGATAAAAATTTTTCCACAACGCTTACACCTCTTGATGGTGACCCATGGAATAAACTAAAATCCTAGAGGAGAGGATACTATTTAATAGGCCAAGAACCTATAAGAAAACTAGATATATATCTCAATCAAAAAAATGAATTAGGATGTTAATAAATCATGAAAAGGTTCCCATGATCACATATACCTTGTGTTTTGGTTTCTACATTATTGGCATTGTTTTATATGTGCTACCTTGGTTTCCCAAAGACTAGCAACCCATCTTAATCTTATATTTTATTGAATAAGGGATAATAAACATGGTACATTGATATCATGGATCAGATTGTTCTTGATTTTCAATTATATTATTAATTTTACTATTAATAATATGTGGTTAACTACTAATTTTTATTACTAACTATATTATTAATTATTAATTCCATTATTAATTAATATTATTATATAATTTTTTAACTATATTATTTACTGTTTTTTAACATTAATTTCATTATTATATCAATAATTTTTACTTATATAATTAATTATGATAATTAAAATATTATTTATTAAATGTATCTTTAATCATGTATTATTTATCATTTATTATTATTAATAAGACTTTATTATTATAATACTCACAAAATTATTCCTGAATCTCATATCAAAAATCATTAATGGGATACTACCATTAAAAAGTAAATCATAAATGAGGTTTTAATTATGATCTATAAATTATTTTATTGGATTAAAATCTATGTAAAATAATAGTTAAATATTATTTAAAATTCTGTATTATGTGTGTGGGTGAACAAAAATAAAAAAACAAAAACAAATAAAAAATATAAATCGAGTCCACGATTTTAGTTCAAGTTGACTATTAAAAACATCAAATGGATTTTGAAAAAATCATGAAACTATTTCAACCTTTTGAGATACATATCCAAAATTATATTAACATTCAATCCCAAAAAAAATTATATAAAAACATATTAGTTATTTGGACTATGTATTTATCAATGTATGTATGTTTTTATTATTGTAATGATTTTTAAATAATTTTATTATTCGTTATATATATATATATTAAATATTACCAAGTTATTATATTATATAGTATATTGATTAATTTAATCCAAAAATATTATCAAAAATTATATCGAAACCATCCTTTTATAATAGATGGATACATTAAATACTTTTAGGATTTCTGATGTTGGATTTAGATTCCTCATTCACAGCATTGGAATATTTATATATTATTAATAATAACACATTCTTAATAATACAGTATTAATAATAATATATTATTAATAATTAATAAAAATGTAATCAAAATTAAATAAAATTAATAATTGAGTTGACAGATGGAAAAAACGTAAGTTGGGAAGGTCATGTGAGGCATAGAAAGTGATCCCTTTATAAGGATTGGCATTGATACTAGATCTCTAGTGGAGAGGAAGACCACAATCTATGTTGTTGGTATATTCTTGGTTATGGGAATCTATATATCAAGTCTTGTTCAATAGAAAAAAAACGTTTTATTCTTCACTCAGGAGGGTCCTTTTCTCAATATAGTGGTTCAAACATCTCATTTTTAAAAATAAAATTTGATATATAAATTTTTTATGTCCATATATAATATCTTTCTAGTTGATGGGATTAAATCATGATTGGTGGTGAACAATCCCCACCTAGCGCAAGGGTTGGAGGCTAGATTGTTGGGGTTGTGTAGTTTGATGCATTAATGGTTCCTCATTTGCTGTGGGGGGAGAAGATATAAATTCATTTAGATTAGGGTGGGGTTCTCATAGTGATAAAAATATCAATATTAGTGGAGGTTGATAAAGGAAATCCCCCACTCATTTTAGGGGTTGATTGAGATTTTACAATCCCTAATTGAAAGAAAGTGTTGGCCATTTTTTATGGTGAAGGATGTCTACTTCTTGATGAAATGGCTTGGGAAGATGGATCCCCTCTTATTATAATTTTTGGAAGTGACACATGTTGATGGTAAAAGAGGGTTTTAGTGGAATAAAATGGTCCAAAATCATCTATGGGATTGACAGTATCAGATTCATGAAGTAGTGTGAGTGTGGTACCAGTGGAACTGTGAGCCTTTTGATGTTTCAAGATGATAGTGACTTTATTAAAAAGAATTTAATTCAATTATTATGTGGGATAGAAGTTAAAAAATCGGTCAGTGGTGATATTTTGATATCGCTACAGTGGTTAGCATGCTATCTATAGCAGCATCAAGTTAGCTGCCTATTGGTCATGCTTGGATCCCGACAACTACCAGGATGATAGAGAAGACCTTGGGCTTCATGGGGTGTTGGTCTTAGTTCTAGTGTGTGATGTTAGGCATGATGTGACTTTAATACATGTATTTTCATGCATGGGGACTCAAGACATTCTTTGAACATCATGGCCACATTTTCCTTGGACCATCATTGTCCCATCTTTGGAGCTGGACTTCTAGTCATGTTTTTTACATGTTTTCATTGATATTTCACACCAATTTCATATTTTATGCATCTTTCAGAGTTTTCACACCAATTTCATACTTTATGGGTCTTTGAGAGATTTTTTTGTGGGTCAATGACATGTATTGGGTTTTCTCTAACCCATTCAAAATTTAAATTTATTTTTTTCTAATAATTGGGGTTGATCCCAAATCATTTGAAAAATATTAAATAAAATTAATAATGTGATTAATAATAATGTTCAAAATAATTTTTAATAATTAAAAATATGTATTTAATATCAATTAACAATATATTTAATAATATCATTATTTTATTAATTATTACTAATATTTAAGAAAAATATTAAATTTTTGACGGCTTTATTATCCCTATGTGATTCCGAGCACACCCACTCCTCTTTGGGGTTTTGACCATCATTAGTGATTCTTCCCTCCCTCTTGTTTCCCATCTTATCAGTGATCTCTGGCTAATTACCCTATGGTGTTTATCTCTAGGTCTTACCCTCATTGTGGAGGTATTTTCATCACATTCTCCCTATATTAGTCTTTAATTCCACATTGGTTTTTATCCCAAAAAATTTTATCAGATCTCATCTTCTCGACCCAAGATCCATCACTGGTGGTTTTTAGGATTGTTTATAGTACTTACTATTAAAATAATTATTCTACCATGGATATATCATTGATTAGGCTCACAGTATTTCTTTATCTTGGTGGTAAAATTGATAGATGTGATGAATTACAGTTTTTTCATCTTTGGAAGTTTCTTATAGGGGGGTTAGGTTGTATTGTGGATGATCGATGACGATGTACTCAAGGGGTTAAACCCATTATCATATGATTATGTGAATTTGTTTCTATCATGTTCATGATAAAAGTGAGACATAGAAAGACGATGATGGTTTGGTTATCTGTTTGTGATGTTGATGTTTGCTGTGTTGGGTAGCGTCAATGATACTTTTTTAGTGGTGTTAATGGTGACGTTGGGGATGATGACATCATGTTCATTCTATTTAAATCTTTGTAGGATTTTGCAGAGAGTAGTCACTGGTGGTTGAACAGAATTGTACATATTTTTATTTTCGTTTTTCATTTTGTTCTTTTAGAAATTTTTTTTTCCACTGGGACTTTACTACATGTATAAATTCCTCGATAATTCTATTCTCTTTTTCTCGAGAAAGAATAATGGGTAGTGTTTGGGATTCATGTATTAGAATGCATTCCCACTCAACCCGAGATAAAATTGATTCTATTTTTCATTTCTTAGAAATAAGGATCTACCCCCAAATATTTTTGAATAATATTTAATAATTTTATTAATAATTAGTAATAGTTATTGATTATTAATAATATTATTAATAGTTATTGATTATTAATAATATTATTAATAGTTATTAATAATTAATGTAGACAAATAAAAATGGTTTTCAGGATATCACTACTATATTATGAGATGAAGATCATGAACCATGGGAGAAATCCATATTGTGAAGGAGAGGACAATGTTCATATTGTATAGGTAATCATAAATATATGATTATTTATAATAAAGGTAGTTCTTACCATTCTTGACCTCATCTCCCCCTTGGTACTTTTTATTTTCTTTTAATACATGATATTGGGTCATTGGGTTGTATCCTCTTCCTATTTCAATTAATAATTAATGAAGTTATTTATTATTGGTTATCAATAATTAAACATTATTCAATATTAATTATTAATAATTTTTTTGAACTATTACCAAAATGAATATCATTATTAATGGATCGTGAAATCTTGAGAGAGCTTCAATGGTGATTCATGTGAGATCTAGGGTTTTCAATGTGCGGTCACATTTTCATGGGATGATGTATTAACAACTACAATTCTTCTTTTTGGGGTTTTTCTAAAAGCTCATTTGAATCTAGATGGTATGTATTGAGATTCTTTGGAGGTGATTCTTTAAAAAGAGGCATAGGGTAAGTCACACAAATCCCTAAATCATTTATTGTTTTTGTTAGTGAAAGATGTGGTTTTAATCAATGTTCATAAAAAAGGTGTTATTTCTCATGTCTCTATAAGTCAAGATGAAATCTCGAGGAGGTTATAGATGTGAATGAACTCAATTGTTGTGTTCATTGTGCTCTTAAAGTAGTAGAAGCCTCAGAAATTGGATTCCATGGTTCATTGTTTGACTACTATTTACAAATCCTTTGGTACAAAGTGTATTCTATTAGGGTGAGGATTATTCCATATTCTATTTCCAAATTTCAAGATGTAAAGAAGTTATTGGGGTTTTATAATATGCTCTTGGAAATTAGGATATATTCAAATTAAATAAATACATTTTGGATTTAATCCTTTGGAATTACAGAATACTTTTTTGCAAGTTTGGGTCAAATTTTTATGATTAAATTGGATCCTTTGTCACCCAAATACCTTATTTGATATTTCCCATTTTCTTGGGATACACATTAATATGGAAAAGGATACATAATTATAATGGTTCAATTATTAATCTATAGTTCTAGTAGAAAATTATTTTAATTCATTTTTTGACTTATAAAGATATTATATCCACTGAAAATGAGGATTTAAATCTAAGAATTATATTCAAAAATCACTCTCCATTCTATTTTTACTATAAGTTTATTAGAAACTCTAAAAATAATTACTGTAAGGATATCACTTTTCTAAACTTCTCATTATTTTAGAATAATGTGGATGTATATAGAATGAGGGAGATTAAGGATATTGTGGTTTTCATAGACAAAGATGATGGGTCTAAATTGGCTATTTATAATGGAAATCCCTTAGTTCTAGTTCATGTTAGCATCTAGGGGATAATGTGTATGCTAAATAGCTTGTTTTGGATAGTAAGGATGTGGTCCATCTAGATCAAAATGTAGTTTCCAATGAACTGGTTATTTGACTAAGGTAAATAAGGGGGGAAATGTTTCTTGCATGTTCACAGGAGGAGGAATCTCTACTGTTTAAAGAGGATAACATTTCTCTAGAAATAAATGCCTTGGATTTATTGGCTATAAACGAGTAAGAAACTCATACTTTGACACTTACTTGGATACTTGAATAGAAACATTATTCTATACTTTAATAGGAAATGGTAAAGAAGAAAAATGTGTAAAAATTGGGATTCCAAAATATTCCAGCTTACTAATGTTTTATTAGGATGTGTATTCAACTATTTATAATTTTTAAATGTATTTGGAATCAGATTAGGAGTTATAGGTTTCCAGGGTTGGTGTCGATGGGTGTAAAACTCGTCAGTAAAACTAGATTCACATGTGAATCGAACATTAGAAGGATGATAAAGGATGGATAGTAGGGACCAACCTCACAAATTGGAGCCCTGGTGGAGGAACTTTTTTGGTTTGATATTCTACCCTTATTAAGTGGATTTTCCAATGTGTGTGAATAATTGGATGACTATAATAGATGAGGGTAGAAATAAATTCCCCCCCCCACTAATTTTTATGATTCAATTACATTTATGATACTATTGTAAATACATAGATTTGAAATGTGAGGATGTAATGATTAAAAAACAACTTACTCAAACCACTATAGGATCTTGAGAATCATAAGTTGCCTTAGAGCCTCAGCGCTACTTTCACTGATTGGTTTAACTAAAATTTTTAGTGTATATATGAAAAAACCAATCCTAATTTTTTAAACCATAAATAATACCTTCTAGTCATGAAATTTATAGCCTCTAACATTGGCGCCAATATCTAATCCAACCATAAATTTGACATTAATGATTTATTATGGAAATATAGTGTCTGGTCATTCTCGAATGGCGCCTATGATACATCATCAGATGATTATCCTGAAACTCTATAAAAATAAATTAAAATTTGATGTGGTTGATATTCATATGGTATAGGAAAACATAAGCATATGGGTTTTATAGGGAAAATTATAAAAGGCTATTTTTTTATGAAATCTTTTTTAGTTAACTTTTTATTGCATTGTTTACTTAATGCGGGAAATTATCTATGAAAACCCTCAAATTCATTTCTAATATTTTTTTTATAATAGACTACCTGTCTTGGAGTGTTCTGATTAATTGTTAAAAGTTAAAAATATATATTTATTAATGTCAAATATCAGTAATTACTAGTACACATGTTATTAATTTCTATGTATTATTTTTTAATTATTAATTATTAATTATTTTTAATAATATGGATATTCATAATAAAACAATTCCTTATGAGAATAAGTGTATATTTTTAGTTTTGATTCCATAAAGGGGGTGGGTGTGCTATCAGATGCAAGTGAGGGACAGTGGAAAATAATGGACATCTGTTCTAAGGGTATCCAAGCAGGCTGACGGTGCAAACTCATAAGGTGGCTTCATATCAGACAGAAATGAGGAACATTGATGCCAAATATATATCAGTAATGGTGTGAATGGACACGTATGAGTAATAGTGAGGTTGGATGAATGAAGGTGGATAGTGGAGAATAAAGACCTTCTAGGCTAGGGATATCTAGGTGGGATGATGGGGCAACCTCATAATTGTAAGTAATGTAGAAATCAGTGTTAGAATGTGGATGACAAAAAAACATGGGAATATGGGTGTGGGAATGGTATTCCAAGAACAGTTGGGCCTATCAGCTAGGACCTCCAGGCCATCTTAAGTGACAACAGGCCATGGGGTCATTCAGATCATGTATGGGCCTTCACTCCTTGTTTCTCATAGGACTTTATGCATATGGTCCTATGGGATACATAATAGGATCCCTATCTACCCACTATAAAAGGGTTACTTCTTTCCTTTATAATAAGGGTTTTGACCCCATCCTGTTAAATGATAAATTTATTTTTTATTAACTTATTTAAGACCTCTAGGTTACTAGAAATCAAAAAAACTCATGCACAACCATGGGCCATCAAGCATAAGATATACCCCCTCCAAGGGTTGATCCACTCTAAATATGGCTCATTTCAATTTTTAGTATCCCAAAGGCCACTATGTTCTTGGACCAAAAGCCCTAATTTTAATTGATAAAATTCCCCCTCAATATTAAGTAGCCCAGAAGGTCCGTAATTTCTTATCCTAAAGGCCTATAATTTGATGGATCAAAGGATCAAATTAATATTAATTGCATATTTATTATTAATAGTTAAATTATTATTAATTTTTAATAATTTTTTATTATTATTCATCATTTCTTAATAATGTGGTATTATTATTAATATAATATTATTTTAATTTTGGAATGTAACACCTTGATATTTTAATATGAGTTATTTTAAATAACTATCTTGTTGAATAACATGTGATATACACAAAACTAAACTAAAGTGAAAAATAAATTTTTAATATGTAGGGTAAAAATAATGAAAATTTGAATATATAGTACAGAACCAAATTAATTAACATTCATTGGTAGTTCGGGTGAACTAAAGTTATGAACTCTTAAATTTTAAAAAGTCATTTACTATTAAAAAGGATTTTCAATATATTTTATTTTTTTATTTAAAAGATAAATTCAAAAAAATTTACAATTTCAATTTCATAAAATGATCTTTATTTTTTGATTCATCATATCAAAATTATCTTAGGATTAAATTTTTGAATTTTTCTTAAATTGTTTATTTTTTTAGTGAAAAGTGAAAATACAGTTTTTACAAATAATATCACTTTTATGAAATCATTAACATATAATAATGACATGAATGTATGTGAAACATTTTATCTAGAAAAAATATATATTTAATAATTAAAATAAAACATTCAAAAATTTCATTTGGAATTTGGAAACCTAAGTTTGGCATTTTCAAACATAAGTGATGTCATATTCTAATAAAAGAATCACTTTTTTCCTTTAATTTAATTCAGTATTTACAAATTTACATGTAGTTTTTGGTTAGTTGTAAATTCATGTAGATTTCATTTTTTTATTCATTAATCAATAGATTTCATGAGTAATAATTCTACACATGATTTTGGTGTAAAATCATTTTTATGTTGAAAATGCATTTTTGCAAAAAATTGTTTATCATTGCGTTGTACATACTTATATTGAAACAAATTACCATATAAAGAAATATAATATTATAAAATGTATTAGATATTTTTAATTATAATTTTAAAATTATGTAATATGTTTCATTTTAATTATATATATGCTATTAAGTTACCAAAATAATAGTTAGTCGACATGATAAGGGTTAAAGGATTTAACAAGGGGTTAAACTAATGGATAAGGATTAAAAACTGATTAAATATTTTATAAATTTAATTTTATCATTTTAAAATTACTATATTTTATCCTATATTATAAAATTTTCCCATTTGGTTCTAATTTAATTTATAATTACATTTATATTACTTTAATGTTCTAAGTAATTACAAAAGTGTCACCCCACTCACTTATAGAAGGACACCTCTTCTTATTAATTATTGAAAAACATTTAAAACCATATATCTATAAACACATACCCAAATCCCTTACTAAAACCATTTTCTATGACTTAGATGTTCTATTCTCACCAAAACTCCAAACCAATATGACTTAAGGATATATTGAAAGGAGGATGCCTAAGGAAGAGGTAATGGTCTTAAATTAGTCAATTAATGTTTATTTCTTATTAAAATATCTCAAAATATTCTATAACCACATTAAAATAATAATATCATTATCATTATTTTTCTAAAATAATTATTATTTTTATGGTACGACCATCATCTACCTTCTCTACACCTATTGGAAAATTTAAAAAAGTCACTCATGAATACATTCACACTTCCACCACCCCAAGTGATGTATTTTATATTTCATCACCTCCTTAAATAGAAGGATATAAAACTTGTATTTAGTTAATTAATATAATATTTATCATATATTTTTTATTCTGAAAATATAATCTCTCATATTCCTTCCTTCCCTCTCATTCATTATAAAATGAAAATGGCGTTCATGTCTGCATAGGAAGTATTGCCTCCACAAAAGATGTATTTCATTTTCTATCACCACCTAAAATGGATGATTATAAAGCTATATTGAATATATATATATTTTTGTTTGTGTTATATATATAACATTATTAATTTTTTTTAATGGTTATGTATATATATATATACTCACAGATATAATCAACTCTTCTTGTGAAATAAAAATTTTATAAAATAATATTTTTAAGATTTCCACATAAATAATCACCATGATTTTAAAAAAGAGAGCGTAAAACTCTATAAATATATAAATAACACACAATAAACCTTATTTAAAATTATATATATGATAAAACCTATACATAGGTTCATGGATTATAACTTTTGAACCAAAACATGAGTAGAAAACGAAACATGCAGCAAAATAATATTTCTTTTAATAAAGAATCCAATTAAGTCAGTAATAATAAATATTAAGTGTATTGTAACTAGTAAGATAAATGTAAATATTTTTATGATATATATTTATAATAAATAAAAAATATTTATAAATGGAATATAAGATTTGTCTAACCATATATAAATCTAAGGTAAAAGTTCTTGGTCTCTATTTTGATTTCTTGATTCACATTTCATATTTTATAACCAATTTTCTATTATATGGAGAATGTACTTACCTTTTAAATATGTTGGCATGACAATATTATTTTTTATTGAATTTAAATTTAAATTATACTTTCTTACTTTAAATTTATTTTTATATAAAGGTTACCAATGTAGTAAGGGTTTATAGTCTCAGACTTCCTTCATTGATATATGTTTTGAATTATGATCATTTTCAATTATATGGTGAATATGCTTCCAATATTAAATATTATATCATGATCAATTATTTAATCATTATAATTAATGTTTCATTTCATGTTATCTCTTTCAATAGGTATTTATTCAAGTTTTATATGATTCTTGGGGGTTTGTTTTATAATCTCACTTTTATAGAGAATGTTTATGTTTCAATTTACATTGCAAGAAAATTGTATGATATTTCTCTATTAAACCCAATATATTTTCTTATTACCTTTTTATTTATATTTTTTATAAGTATTATTCAAATATTTCCTCTATTTGGTACTCAAATCCTCGAAAATAATGTTTTTAAGAAAGGTTGGCCTTATTTATTCTTTTTTGTCAAAGATCTTTTCCTTTCATATCCATTTTCAATTATTTATTCCAAGAATAATATTTTATATACCTCAATGATTACCTAAGTTAAATTTTTTTAACATTAACATTCTATTAAAAAAATTATAAGAATTATTTTTTATGTTTTCTGAATAAGTGATTTATTGAATTTCATTATAAAGTTGTTAAAAGAATATCATTTTAGACATTTTCCGTATGAAAATATTTTCCCATAATCAGGAATATTCCCCATTATTTATCTTCCTTTCCATGTTTTTATGGCTTTTCCAAGTAATTTCAATTCCCATTATTCTGAGTAATTTTAATTTTTATATTAAAATATGATGATATTATTTTCTGATAATTTTGGAAAGGGATTTTATTTCACTTATTTATATTTTTATCTTCCACTCTATATTTTCTTAATTAATAATGTTTTATTTTTAATATTATATTATTTTAAATTATTTTATAGAAAACTATTTTAATGGTATTCGTAACAAATGATGAAAAGTTTTTTTAAAGTGACATTTAACTTTGTTTTCATAAAATAATAACAAAAGATTAAAAGAAAATAAATTTCAAAACATCACTTATATTTTCAACTTTATCTCTCAAAATAATTTCTATTACTAAAACACCTCCATTTCATCTAAATTTTTGGCCTCCTCAAGTCCACGTTCTTTATTTTCATGGATTTGTTATAAATCATTTCTAGTATTGACTTAGCTATATAACCATTACTAAATGTGTTTTAGACACCGATTTTTTCTTAAATCAGATTAAGAGAGTTTACCAAGAAAGATAGCACATTTATTGACTGATAAAAATATCAAAAATTTGTATACTTATTAGTTTTGTGATGGTGATTTTTGAAAACTATGTTTCATTGATTATGTTCTAGAGAAATTTTTATTTTTTTATTACTTTATTCATTGTAGATATTTATTGATTAAGTAATATTAATGATGAATTTAATTTTTCATTATATATGTAAGGAAATTATTGAGAATGTGTAATTGATGGGTGGGTTCGTTATTTCCCCTTGATGAATTGGGAAAGGCCGAATGAGACAAATAATAATGGGTATCATTTGGTGCATTTCGACCCATATAATGTAAGATTTATTAGTTGATCCCTTGATCGTATGTGTAATAACCGGGTTTTTATCTTAGGTATATATCCTCTCAAAATTTATCTAATTCATTATTTTAGACCTAATATAGATTCCCTTTGTGGTTATAAAGGTTTTGGGGGTGTCTGGTGTATCTTCGGAGCTCAAAACCCTAACCGATGGAGAAAAAAATCGGGTCTCATAGTTAATAGAAACCATGTAACCCAGCCTACATTGTATCTCCTAACCATGAAGGGATGGATATAGGACCAAGAAGGGATCACGACTTTCCCTAACTATGTGTCAGGGTACTCATACCCATGTGAAATGTTTGCAATACTTTGCGGATTTAATTCACATCGTTGGCATGTGGTTCCCCTAATCATGAATCCTAATCATGCAAGTGTCCCCTTAGCACTATAGATAGTGCATGTTTTGTCCAACCATGTGGAAAAACCGTGAGACCTGTTATATTTTGGTGAAATGAATAATTATCCCATAATGATATCATTTAACCCTATTTACCTTCCTTTGTTTCTCCAGTGGACAGAGGCCTTTATTTCCCATTTTTTAGCTCCTTTAAAGCTCTTTGAAAGATACTGATCTCATTCATCTGTTTGGAGACTGATCAAAGCACATTTAGTCTTGTTGGATCCACATTGGTAAGATCTTAATTCACTTTTAGTCATTCTTCATTTCTCTTCTACTTGATAAATTTATCAAGGTGAAGGCTCACTTCATAGTTCGTATAATACAGGCCAAAATAAATGATGATACTGGATGAGGAGAGTCATATGAGTATTAGTTAGGTGGTCTATATATTATTCCTAAATTTTTGATGTTTTATAATATTTTTTTATGTTGAATTCAAGTTTCACCGTGTGTTGATCTTAAATTGCTTCTTCTTTAAATTGGTTTCCATGTTTGAAGACTAATGATCTTATTAAACCACTTGAGATCAACTACCTTAGATGGACCCATCCCTTTGTGTGTTCCCTCTTACATGCCTAAATGGATTTCATGATAATATTGCTAAAGAACTAATTGTAGTATTTATTATTACTTCTAAATTGTGATATTATAAATGAAATTGGTGTATGTAGTATTTTAGCATGGATAACACCCTTATAGATAATTGAATTGTTTAGTGGTTAGTGGTAATCTTAGTTCACCTATTTTAAATCGAACAATGTTTATTCACTTATTGATATTAAATGATAATGAAAAATGGATTATAGCATGGATCATGTTAAATACAATGGTTATTTATTAATGATACGACATAAGGGCATAATGAACC
The DNA here is from genome assembly GCA_963277665.1 of Viscum album. Lineage (NCBI taxonomy): Eukaryota > Viridiplantae > Streptophyta > Magnoliopsida > Santalales > Viscaceae > Viscum > Viscum album. The sequence goes on along the minus strand of OY728140.1, from coordinate 2,098,128,689 downwards.
TAAATAAACATAACTAATGGGAATGATGAACCTTGTGAATTATAATGAATGGGAATGACAACCCTTATGCATTTATTATACTAAATGGGAATGAAGAACCTTTATAATTATACTAAATGGGAACAGTGACCCTAATTATATCTAATTTGGCGTGATGACCCTTGTACATGTTATATAAATATGGGAATTGTTCCCCTTAAATAAAATTTGATACTATATGGGCAAGGAATCCCTTGTGATACTATATGGTAACGGAATCCCTTGTGATAATATATGGAAATAAAATCCCTAGTCATACTATATGGACTTCAAATCCCTTGTTATGATACTAGGTATGGGATACCTTACACTGATATTGGGCATGGATTCCATTATAAATGTGATACGAGGCATAGTTCTCCCTATAATATTTTTATATTGGCCATGGCATCCCTTAAAAATGTGATATTGGGAATTGGGAACCTTGATAATATTTTAGAGTTATTCTAAAATGGTCCAAATCAGGTAGTATTACTATGGTTTCCTTTCAAGAACCATAGTTGACCCATTTATAGTTGTTATTATGACTTCATGTTTTCTATATCTGCACACTTTCATATTGTATACACTGACTGAATATTTATTTACGTTAGTAGTGGTGGCCTAATAAGATTTATCTCACACCATATTTGTCTTGCCTATGATACCTGTGAACACTACATTCTTATAGGTTTAGATAAGGGGAAGCGTCCTCCCCGGGATGTGTGACTTCTGGATTAACTTAGGATGGAGCTGGTAGAAGATGGTCGGTTTAGGGCTCAGGATACTGGATAGATTTTTACATTTTTGGATTCTGTTTAAATATATTATGTTTTACTACTGCCTTATGATTGTATCCATGGTTTACAATTTTGTATGAATGAAATTATCATCTATTTTATATGATTTAGTTACTAGTTTTGAGTATTTATGTCGGTTTCTTGGTTATTTGCCTCTTTTTGTGCTTCTTAATCAATTTTATACTTCTTTCACAAATTATTTGTTGATTTTACTATTATGATACTCTGTTAATAAGGATATAGTATCTCCATGGACACACACAAGGAACTCACTTCTAGTTATAAGCCACTATCATTCAAGGATATGTGCTTGACTCCATGTGGCATACTAGGCTCAGGGAACCTTTGACTGACACCTCAGTCTGGGATGTCACAAAGTTTTATTAGAGGATTTTATTTTCTTGAATTTATATTTTATGATAATATTTAGGAGATTAAGAATGAATTGGGGTTTGGTAATAGGTTATTCCTAGAAGTATCTAACCCATGTATAAATAAAATCCAAATTGTCTTGAACGAAAATTTGTATTCACTACTTTTTTCTTATTATAGCTGATATGATTCAATCGTTGGGTGATAAACATGAATTTTGATATTATTATTGATATAATAGAGATTTAACTTTTACCCTAGGAATAATGAGATGAGTTAAAGGAATCAATGAGCTTGAGTCATATTAAGAAACTTGTTGTAAATTCACATCCCATGCATATGACATGCCGTATAGGATAATTGTGTTGTTTTTATCTCTTGTGACTACCATGAGTGCTTGGATATTAGAAATAGAATTTTTCTCAGTTAACAATTCATGTAGGGGGGTCGAGAAAACATAGTTGGTAATTATAGTGCCTTCCATAACCTAATAGTTTCTTCCTACATAGGTTATTTAAAACACCTACAGTAGTCAACTATGGAACATTGAGTCTTGGACCACTGGTTTCATGGACCGAAATGTCTTATGGTATGGATTGACTGGACATCCCATTTAAGTTCATAAGGTGTATAGACCTTTATGAATCAATAGTTTTGAACCATTTGGTTAAAACATTTAAATCATATTTAAATTTAGATATAAATTTACAATCAAATTGAAAATGAAAAACCCATATCTTGACCTATTTCCAACCATAGTAGTAAGAAGTAGCTAGCATTTATATTGTTCTATATAAATGTTGTCATCACCCAAACCTAACTATTTGAGATGGGAGATGGATTAGACTATTAAATTTAAAGTATTTTCACATATTATAGATATATATATGTGGCTTATGACATTATCTAATCTTATTTAAGGAATGTTTTTCATAATTATGGACCAATGCCCCTATGAAATCTTCCAATTGTATACCAGGAGGTCAGTGACGACAATGCCCCAAAGGTGTTGGATGATGAGACACCAGTTATACCCCTAGTAGTGGAACCTATTCTTATTCCAGATGTGGGTGATGATTCCCAGTTTTGAGGACATTTCCTATGGTTCATGAAAATGATTCAGGGAGCTTTTCACTCTTCCCCTTCTATGGCATAGTTGACTATAGAGTTCCAGTAGAAACATACACCCACATTTTTAGGTGATGGAGGACCACATGATGTAGAGTTATGGCTCAAGAAAATCATTTCTATATTTTAGCATCTGGAGACACCTCCTGAGAGGATAGTTAAACTCACTACTTATATACTATGAGGATCCACCAAACACTACTGGAATATTCTAAATAACACTAGTCATAATTGAGAAGAGAATAATAGGGTCTTATAGTTGAGATTCTTTTATTATTTATTCCTTAATACTATTAGGTATAATCATTCTAGAGATTTCATGAACTTTAATAGGTTTTAGTGACAATTATGTACTATTCATCTCATTTTAAAGAGATTCAATATTTCCCACCTATCTATACGGTTGATGATCTAGTTAAGGAGATACAATTTGATGATGGTCTAAAGAATCCTATTTGTTCTCAGGTAAATTTTTTCATATTGAAAACCATATATGATATAGTAAACTAGACCCTGATCATCATGAATATTCTGAGTGAATTAGATGATTTGATCCAGGGTGGTTTAGAACCCAGACAGAGTAGTGGTTCTACCAGTGGTCGGAAATAACACATTGAGACTACGCGTATGAGAAGTGATAGGTAGTTGACATTTATATATAGTAATTTGGTATGTCCCTTGTGTGGGAGGCCTATCCATAAGAGGTAACATTGACTTAGAGACCCCTTCAAGTGATGATTCTATGGTATATTGGGGAATCTTCATCATTTCTACCGGACCTTCCCATCTATGCTGAGTGGGAGAGGATCCATGATAGCTGCACCTTTAGGAGCAGGTTCAGTAGAACCTATCCATGTAGGTATATGGATTACTACTGGCCATAAAGATAGAGTTTGAGGTCATGATATTAGTAACCAGGCTTCAAATATATATCACCAGCAGATAATACCCACTCTATGTAGTTAGGGTATAGTATAGGGCTATGGATCTGGAGATATCTATTTAGTGAAACCTATACCATAGGATTAGGGCACTAGGCCATACACTATTCAAGGTACTATTCTTGTATCCTATACTATCATTTCTTACTTTTTTTATATAGGTTCGTCACATTCCATGATATATGTTCTTGTTATGGAGAGTCTTGGGATTTACATTGAGTACTGTAGTGGTGTGATGATGCTAGATAAACCATTAACTGTATGATCAGAGAACATACGTCAATTAAAGTATTATCTTCTTGAGGTAGGAAAACATAATTTCTTATTGAATATCTTCAACCTTAAGATGAACATCTTTTATTTCATTCTCGGAATGGACCGGTTGGTTCCTTATCATGCCTATGTGGACTCTTATCTATGGAGGGTATACGTTACATCACAAAATGACGGTATGTATATTCACAAAAGTGAGGGGCATGTCTATGGTCGTAGATATATACCATCACATGAGAGGATGGGTGGAGTGACCACACATATTTCTAGACTTTACATTTATGGGAAGGTACTACATTAGATTGAGTTCCCTCACACATTCAATCGATTCGGGGATTTCTTCCCAATGAATTTTCAGCACTGCCTCCTGAGATATAGGTAGTATTTAATATCAAGCTATTGTCTAGAGATGCACCAGTATCCATTACTCCTTATAGTATTTCTACTACTGAGTTTCAAAAGATCAAGATATAGCTATAGAATTTAGAGATTAAGGGTTTTATATGGGCCAATACTTCTACATGGGGTTCAATGATCCTTTTTTTCAATATTCTGTACAAAACCCTTAGGGTTTTCTTAGATTACTAGAATTTAAATCATCTTACAATGAAAACTAAAATACTTTACCTCTCATAGATGACTTGTTTTACCAGATAAAAGGACCAAGGTTATTCTCTAAGATCTAATTGATATTGTTCTATCATCAGGTTTGAGTCAAACCATTAGATATTCCATGTACGGGTTTTATTAGTCGGTATTGATTTTATGATTATCTTGTGATGTATTTTGGTCTTATGAATGCACTATCCACCTCAATGTATTTGATGAATAGGGTTTTCTATACCTATATGGATTCCTTTTTTGTGGTCTTCATAGATGACATCATGTTTTATTCTTATACTTGAAGTTACCATACAACTCATCTTAAGAACGTTTTGAATACACTGGTAGATCACTAGATATATGTTAAGATTAGTAAATTTATGTTCTTGATCTAAAAGGTTCACTTCCTAGGTCATATTATCTCAAAGGAAGGAGTTTAAGTTTACCCAAAGAAGGTGAGTGATGTAGTTACTAGGTAGTAGTCCAAGAACATCTTTGACATATAGGGTTTTTTGGGGATATCTAGTTATTACATGTGTTTTATAAAGGAATTATCAAGCTTAGAAGAATCCATTATAGAATTTACTAATTAGAAAATTAATTTTATATGGTTATAATCATTAAAGAAGGCCTTTAAGAAGATAAAAAAGAATACTTACCTCAGCACATGTTCTTTTTATTCCCAATCCTAGAGGGATATATATAGTGTTCTATGATGCATCAAGAATTATAATGGGAGAATTGCTAATGTAGGATGAAAGATTTAGTGCATATGGATCAATTAAGTGAGGCCTCATGTGCGGAACTACCCAACGTATGATCTTAATTTAGTAGCTATTGTATACACCTTGCACTATTGGAGGCATTACCTACTGGTAAAGTGATTTGTTGTGTTTATTGAACACAATAGACATGGGTATATATTTACACAATGAGACTTAAATCTTAGTAAATGAATATGTGTATAATCTCTATAGTACATTGACATTGATCTATCCTATATACCTAGGAAAGGTAATGTGGTTGTCGATGCTCTGAGTAGGAGGACTTAGACGCATGCAGTTCATGAGGTGAGTTGTTAATGGAAGCTTAAGGATCTATTTTCTAAGATGAATATAGATGTTCAGGATCATCATGGATATTCTGTACTTGTATTTCTATGAGGTAGCTCTTCAATTTTGGAGAATATTAAGATGACATAGTTTTCAAATCCTGAGGGCTTGGTCCTATGAGTTGGAATTATTGATGAGGATAGACCTTAAAATTGTACTATTAATGATGATGAAATCTTGTATATACATGGGGATATTTTGGTTCCCAACAGATATAAGAGGGGATCTAATGTGTGAGTCACCTACTTCAAAGTGGAATGAATACTCGGGTATCTCTAAGATGTATCAGGACATGCACTATTACTATTGGTGTTCAAGGATGAAGTGTCAGGTGGAAAGATTTATCACTTGGTGTTTCACTTGTCAATTGGTGAAGGAGAAGAACTGATGACCTGCAAGATTTTTACATGAATTAATACTTTATAAATGGAAATGAAAGGATGTTTCTATGTATTTTTTCATCATATTATTGAGGTTTCCTCATGGTATTGACACATTTTGGGTAGTCATGGATTGACTGATGAAGGTAGCTCACTTCCTTTCTATTCATGAGACCTTCTCATTTCATGAGTTGGGAAGAATGTATGTATGTTATATTATACAACTACACAAGGTCCCTTGTACTATCATATTAGATAGGGACTCTCATTTCACATTGAGGTTCTATAAGGGGTTGTATAAGGCTATGGGTACATAGGTAATTCTAATAAAATCCTTTTTCCTGCAAACTGATGGTCATTCATAATAGACTATATAGGTTATATAAGACATGATCTGATCATGTGTCCTTGATTTCAATGGTTCTTGGGAGAATCGTATCCCTTTCATTGATTTCACCTACAATAAAAGTTATCAATATATGATTTAGATGGCTCCTTATGATTCCAAATACAGTGGGTCTTGTCGTTCACCCTTATGTTAGTTAGAGGATGGGGAGGTTGTGCTACTGGGTCTCTATCTTGTTTAGGAGACTTCGAATCATGTTCAGCTAGTATGTAATCAGATTTCTACTTATCAATCTAGATAGAAATCATATGTCAATCACAATTGAAGACCTATGAAATTTGAGTTCAATAATAATGTATTCTTGTAGGCATCACCCATACTTGGTAATAAAGAGATATAGGGGGAAAGGAAGTGGTCTCTAGGCTTTTTCTATCCATTTCACATTTCTAAGAGAGCCAGAATGGAAGCCTATTGGTTTTTATTACATTAGTGGTACCGTTCCGTAAATGAAATCTTCCCCATTTCACATCTTATTTGATATCATAACACCATGTCTCTAACTTTTGATACTGATGATGCTGATCTTAATGTTGATTATTCATTTGAGGATTATCCTATTTGCATCATTGATTGGAGGATGAAGGCTCTTTGAGACCGATTTTTTCCTTCCAGTATGGATTCTATGGAAGCATGGATATGTATAGGTTGAGACTTGGGAGAAAGAGTCCGTTGTATGTGATCAGTGTCTACAATTTTTCTCAGATGAAGTTTTTTCAACCTTTGAACGTAAAAAAGGGGATGAGTTCATTTAATGGGGGAAGACTATAAGAACTCGGTTTTTATATCAAGAATGGATCCTTTAAATTTTGTTATAAATATTTATTTTGGACATATTATGAATTCCTTATGTTGTAAAAAATGTTTCAGGTGTGTTTGGGGATTGTTCGAAGCTTTGAATCTTGGCTGGTGGAGAAAAACATTGGGTCACACAGTTAGTTGAAATATTATGGCCCATCCTGCATGATCCCTTCTAACCATGAAGGGATGGGAAAAGAATAAATTATAGTGTATGGTTTTCCCTAACCATGCTCCAGGGGTTTCACGCTCATACAGAATATCTGCAATTTTTAGCAGAGGTGATTCACATGGATGGTGCATGGTTTCACTAGCCATGGGGCCTAATTGTACAAGTTTTCCCTTAGAATAGTATATAGTGCACATTTGGTACATGGTTTGTCCAACTATGCATCCAAACCACGCAACCCAATTTTTTATTGGAAATTATGAATTATCCCTTAATGAAATGTTTTAATCTAATTTCTCTTCCTTATCTCCCCCAGAGGTTGGAGGCCTTTCTTTCCCCCCTTTGGAGCTGCATTGATCTTCTTTGATAAAATATGACCTTGTTTGTCTGTATGGAGTCCCGTTGAAGAACCATTCATCTCATTGGATCCTCATCGATAATATATTAATCCCTTTTTAGTATTTCTTCATTTCTCATATCCTCTATAAAGTTATATAGGTACATGATCATATTACCCATATTCAGGGTTTTCACCCATTCTTCATATTTCTTCTAATCCAAGTAGAACTAAAGGCCAGTATTAGATGAATATAGTTGTATGGGTACAAGGTAGGTGTTCTATAAATTATTCCTCAATTTTTTATGTTTTATAATATGTTTCATTGTGTTGCACATCGGTTTCACCGTATATTTATCCTAAATTTTATTTTCATTAAATTGGATTCTGTGTTTAGAACATAATGATCTTATTGGACATCTTGAGATCCACTACATAAGATGGATCTGTCCCTTTGGGTGTTCCCTATTAAATATCTGAATGGATTTCATGATAATATGGACAAATCATTTATTAAAGTGTTTGGTTTTACTTATAAATTGTTATATTATAAGTGGAATGGATGGATATATTTTTGTTTCATGGTTAACACTCTTATAAATAATTGAATTGAATTATGGTGAGAGGGTATCCCATGTCACCTATTTTAAATTGAAAAATGGTTACATAATTTTTGATATTAGATGATAATGAGAAATGGTTTATAGATTATCTCATATTATAGCCAATGGTTATTTATTAATGATACGATATAAGGTAATGAAGACCCTTAACAAACATAATGAATGAGAATGATAACCCTTTTGAATTATAATGATGGCCCTTAATAAACATATTGAATGGGAATTATGACCCTTTTGAATTATAATGAATGGGCATGATGACCCTTATACATTTACTATACTAAATGGGTAAAAACACACTTTGTAATTATACTAAATGGGATTGGTATCCATAATTATATCTAATTGAAAATGAAGTATCATTGAAATATTGTATCAATATGGGTATGGATACCCCTATATAAATGTGATACTATACCATCATGGTGTCCCTTGTGATATTATATGGGATAGAGTCCCATGTGATACTGTATGGGAATGGTGTCCCTAGTGATACTATATGGTCATGGTGTCTATTACTATAATATTGGGCATGGATTCCCTTACTATGATACTAGGAATAGAGTCCCTTACAAATGTGATATTGGTCATAGCTCCCCTATACTAATATGATATTGGTTGTGGTGTCTATTATAAATGTGATACTGGACATGGAGTCCCTTATAAATGTGATATCAGTCATTGTGACCCTTGATACTATTTTAGAGTTATTCTAGCATGGGTCAAAGTAGGTAGTGTGAGACTAGTTTCTCTCCAAAAACCAGATTCGACCTAGTTATTGTTTTTATTACTTCTTTACATTTGTTATACCAACACACTTCCACATTGTCTACACATACTTTATATTTATATATGCATTTGGTGGGGGCCTACTGAGATTTATCTCACACCCTATATGGGATGCCTATGGTACCTAGGAATATATAATTCTTTTAGGTGTAGATAAGGGAAATATTGCTCATACGGATATGTTACTTTAAGATTGACTTAGGATGATGTTGGTTGAAGTATACCGGGATAAAGCTCTAGATGCTGGATATATTTTTATCTTTTTGGATTCTTTTTTGTATAGCTTGCTTTGTACTGCTTCCTGCTACTTGTATCCATGTTTTTTTATTTTTTAGACAAGACATTATCATATATTGTATATGATTTAGTTACTAATTTTGATTATTTATATCAGTTTATTTGATTATTTACTAATTTATCTACTTATTATTTGGTTTTATATTGGTTCCTCTAATTATCCATTGATTTTACCATTGTACTACTCTACTAATGAGGAAATAGACTCCATATATACACACCCGGGTCCCTCACTGCTAGTCGGTATCCTCTAGTGTTTAGAGAGATGCGCTTGAGTCTATTGGCCCACCGAGCTCGGGGCACCTAGGAATGGCACCCGAGTCTAAAACGTCAAACTATGAAATGTGTCCTAGTTTCAACCCTAATGTTAAAATTTTTGGAATTATATATTTCATCACTATGAATATAGTTATTGATTATTCATATTATTATTTACTTTATTATGTTATCCAATGATATATTTTGTTTTATATTTTTTGGATTATATATAACATATATTTATTATTTTCACTTCCTTATTAGTAATATATTTTCTCTGAAATATCTGATTATACACTACCATTAATGATAGTTTAATCTCATCCTTATTATGTTTCATTTCTCTAGGTTATAAATAATAGTAATACACACTATTTAAATAGAAGTGTATTATATGTGAAGAAATTTTTTGGAGATAATGAAGACATATTATTGAATAAGAATATTTAGTTATAATGGGAAAAATGTCTATTGAAAGGGAATGACATGTGTTTTTTATGTAAATCGTTTTCCTAATTCTATAGATCTATAAACCTAAAAAGATATTGTGTATGTAAGTGAATCAATAATTTCTTTTTTATGTCTTAATTATGGATGGTTAAATTTGGGTCTCTTGCATTGGTATCAAATCTAGTATGAGAATATTATGCTATTATCACCTAATCTAGGAGTTCTGGTCTATGTCATCTTTGTTGTTATTAAAGTAGGGTTTAGAAAAATTTATAGGTCATGATGTTATTGGATTAATGATAACTTTCAAGATATAAATATCACCTTTGGTTAAAAAATTTAATGTTGATCATAGGTAAAAAGTTATATATAACCTTTTAAAAGTATTACGTGACTATATTTTAAAGGTATTTAAGATATTTTGGTGACATTTATGGGAATACATAATTAAGTTTGATACAACCCTTACCTAACTTAGCATAAAGATTAAATATTATTTAGGAATAATTTTATTATATTTTCAGTGAATAAATTAAAGGTATAGATAACCATTAGGTTTGCATATGAATTTCAATCAAGGTAATTTTAGTTAATTTAGGAGAATGATGGGTTTTTTTTTAATAGGTAGACAAGTTTTATGATTTAAAGAACATTTTACAACAAAGTTATTCATGAATATGTTTACCATAATGTAGTATTATGGTAAATATAAGATAGTTTGTATGTAGATGATATTATTTGAGGACTAAAGATTGAGTTAGCTTTTGGAAGCATATATGATTTTGTTATGATTTTATATCAAGGCGATTTAGGTTGTTTTGGGGTTAATTAATATATTTCTAGAAGCATATAATTCCATTATTTTTTCAATAATAATTTAGTAAGTATGATTTTTTTAATGATTGTTGGGGTTTAATAATTATTAAGTTAAAATTTATATTGATTTTATATGAGTATGTTAATAAATATTTGTGATTTTTGGGTTTTGAATTTAGTCCAAAATATTTTTGAAGTGTTTTATGATTTAATTATTTTTTTGATTTCTTTAATATGAAATTTGTTTGTTATTATTGATGATTTAGTGATTAATGTATTATATCTTTATATAATGGTTTATTCATATTTCATTAGATATTAACATTAATACTGCAAACCATTTTTGGTTTTTTTAAATGAATAAAGTTATGAGGAATAATATTTCATCACTTTTTTGGATCTTATAATCTATTAAAATATAATTTTAGTGCCTGAATCATGATAAATTTTTCATGGTTATTTATCATTTAGAAAATGATGTGAAATAGAGGTGGAAATTTTCTCAAAACACGGTTGAAAGATGAAATTATTCTTATTGGATTGAAAGAAATCATGTAATTATATTTTATCATTTTCACTATCTCGAGGTTAAAATAGCATACCAAACATGGGAAAGAAGAAGATATATCTATTAAATCATATCTGTAAAATAGTTTTCAGGTATCAGGGTATTTTTTTGGAAACCTGCTCAAAAGTATAAGTCATGGAATACTACATACAAGGTTTTATAAATATTTAATTAAGAAATACTAAATTTCCTAGTATTGACTTAGTAATTAATTACCATAATAAAGTATATGTATGATATTATACCTATTTGATGATATACAAAGTATGGTAATAAAAATTAAAAATTTTGAGGATGTAGTATATTAAAGGGGAAAATGTAACACCTATAGATTTTTTATGAATTTCATTAACTAAATATCTTACTAAATATCATGTGATATACACAAAACTAAACAAAAGTGAATAATAATTTTTTAAAATGAAAATTTTTCATCATGAAATTATGAATTTATAAAGTGAAAATATATAAATTTACACTCACTAGTAATTGATATGAAATAATGTTAATAACACTTAATATTTAAAAGTAGAATTTCCAATAAAATGGGTTTTCAATATATTTTATTTTTTTAATTAAAATATAAATTCCTAAATTTTAGAATTATAATTCATAAAATTAGTATCATTTTTTATCCATCAAATCAATATTATCTTAAGGTGAAATTTTGGAATTTCAGTGAAATGGTTGGTTTTTATGTGAAAAGTGAAAAATATAGTTTTTAAAAATACAGTATCTTTTATGACATTATCATGATATAATAATGACTTAAAACACTTTTAAACCTTTAGGATACATCAAATATCTATTTATATATTAAAATATAACATTTAAAAATGTTATATTTAATTTAGAAACCTATATTTGACGTTTTAAAACATAAGTGATATTTTATTCTATGAAAAGTGTTATTTTTTCTTTAAATTAATTATTTACAAGGTTATATTTCGTTTTTAATTGGTTTTAAAGTCACATAACATTAATGTTTTAGTAATAAACCGATAAATATCATGAGGATAAATTATAAATGTTATTTTTATTTAAAATCATTTTTAATGTTTAAAAATTCATTTTTCTTAAAATAATTTTTTTGCATACTTATATTAAAATATATTTTTACAACCACTAAAATTTAATATACTAAAATATATTTAATATTTAGAATCACAATATTCAAATTTTTATATGTTCCATTTCATTTTTATTTATAAAATTATGTTAACAAGGTAAAAGTTATTCACCAAGGCAAGTTAAAAGGGTTTAATGAGGGGTTAAACTATGGGATAATGCATTAAATGTCATTAAAAATTGTATAAATTTTATTTTATGAATGGATATTTACCATTAATTATCCTATATTCTAATATTTTTCCATTTGGTGCTAATTTTTATCCATAATTACATTAATATTATTTTAAATTCTTAAGTCATTACAAAAGTGTCACTCCTTAAACTTATAAAACGACCCCTCCTCTCCTCGCTTATTTACCTACATTAATAATATTATATGTACCAATATATACAATATAAATTCCAAAAAACCTTATACATGACCTATCTATTAATTTATCACTAAATTTCCAACCCAAAAAGGCTTAATATGAGATTTAAATGAAGATATCTATGGAAGAGTAATCATGCTAATTGAGTTCATTCAAGTTTATTTCTTCTTCCAATTCCTCTAAATAATATATAACCACCTTAAAATAATAACATATTTATAAGTACTTTAATAATATTTTATTACCTTTATTTGAAGAACCATTATACACCTTATCTTTATCCACTAGAAAATGAAAACATCACCTATGTGTGTGTGGGAATTTACCGCATCCATGATGAAGTATTTCATTTTTTATTCAAATCCTTACATGAAAAGTTATAAAATATGTATTTTATGGATAAATATAATTTTTAAAAAATAATTTTTATTCTATAAATAAGAATAAATATCTTCCTTCCTTCCCTCTCATTCATTATAAAATGAAAACATTGTTAGTGTGTACGTGCAGACTACCACCGTTGTGAAGGATGTATTCTATTGATTATCACCACATAGAATGGGTGGTATTAAAAATATATTTAATGTAAAAAATATGATATTTATAACATTATTATGGTTTATTATATGATATATACATCTATTCATTCACAAATAAAGACAATTCTTTTAATGGAATTAAAATTTATAAAAAATGATATTTTTGAGCTTTCCGTGGGAACCACCACCATGAGTCCCATAAAGTGACCATGGAACTCCAAAAATATATAAATAAAATACTATAAATCTCAATTAAAATTATTTAGATGATGAAAACATGGAAAATTTGCATGAATTGGAACCTATAAACTAAAACATGTGCAGAAAACAGAATATTTAACACAACAAAGATTAATTTTAACAATAAATTATTGCTAAGTGAGTAATAAGAAATTATATGTGAATTTAAAATAGTAAGATAATGTAAATCTAATTATTATAGATATTTTTTACAAATATAAATTTATTATATATAGAATATGTAATTTATCTAACTAATAAGGAATCCAAGGTAGCGGTTCCCGATCTTAATTTCAATTCCTTAAGACTTGTTTCATATTGTGTGTCATGTTTTCTTTTATATTGTGTATGTACTAAAATTTTACATATTGTATAATGATTAAATTATTATTCACGGTTTTAAAGTTCAATTTATGTACTTAATTAAAATGTATTTTCATAAAAATGTCATCAAAGAGATAAGGGTTTCACATCTCAAGCTTCCTTCTCTATGATATGTTTTGAATTACACAACTACTTACATTATATGGTGCATATGATACCTCCTTGAAATATTATATCCTTATTTACTCTTTAATAATGTTAGTAAATTTTCCATTTCAATTTCTCTCTTTCCATATGTTTTTATTCAATTGTTATAATATCCGTAAGGGTTTATTTTATAGTCTCACTTTTATTTGGAATGTTTATGTTCAAATTTCCATTTTGGAATAATTTTATGAACTTTTATCCTAAAACCCAAATATATTTTTATCCTATTATTATTTATGGTTATTTCAAGTATTCTACCAATTTTTTCTCTCTTGGGTACTCAAAACTACAAAAATAGTTTTTTTAAAAAAATCATTTCTTTTTCTCCTTTTTGGACAAGAATATTTTTATTCAATATCCATATTATTTATTTTTATTTAAGAATGTGTTTTCTATAATTAAATTGTCACGAACCGAATCTGGTCACCGCCAAAACCGGCACCAAACCCAGCCCGTGACATGACCCGAAGGGCGTTCCCTATCCCCACGGGCTGGCACAAGTGCCCGGGTATCATTAATTTTGGTTTGGGAACAATTTACCCGATTATGAAAGCATAAAACATTAAAAACAATCCATAATATAAATCTGAAATTTTTGAGCCAAACAAGACTTAAGTAAAAACCAGAACTGAGTACATTGGTTTAAAGATTATACAACTGGTCCAAATAAAAATAATTATAGCATTAAGACATCCCCAAGGACTCCACACAACTAGGGGTCATCGCCCCCAAGCTATCTCCACAACTCCGCACCAAGAATGGGAACTAACACGATGAACTGCCATCACCCTTAGCCTTTCCTTTAACTGAATCAAACATAACCAAGTCTACTTACACCCAAGGGGTGTAAGTAGGGTGTGAGCCTAAGCCCAGTATGATACCACCCAATGATTCCAAAGAGTAAGAAATACAATGTGAAAAAGCCAGCATTTTTCAAACGCAAGGAAAAGTACTGTTAAAATTTCAAGAAATGAAACCTCTAATTGAAAATAGTTTTCAATCCAAAATTTTCAGAATATTAACACATTAAAATAGAAATGTTAGATACTGTAATTTACTTCCAAACACACCCTAAGACATGGTTATATAGTACAAATCCAATGAGCAACAACATTGGGAACACCCCTAGGCACTAGGTTGTCTTGGGCCCTATGTACCTCGTACCTCGGTGTAAAGTAACCATAGAAAAATCCTTTCTCATGAACAAGCCACTAGTAGAGAACATACCCATAACCTAGTGGTCCCCAATAATCATCCAGATAGTTTAGTTAGAGTTGTCGTTATCCAAATGCTAAGTGAAACAGGGACAAAACCCATCCTGTCCACTAGCCGTACTAGTACAAATCTGCCCCACCTAGGTACCCGGGCTTCCCCTTTTATGCTCAATCAATTCCAGAATGCATCATAAATAAATTTTCATATAAAACACCATTACTGGTCAAACACAACCAATACAGTAGCTATCACATTTTATACCACTTAAAACATGCAACAAAACACTTAGATTTTTCATAAAACAATTCCTCAAAATCTCGTAGTGTTTCGGACACAAAACTCCTTATAGACCTCACTTGCATACTATGTGCACATATTCAAGCTTCCAAAACATAAAGGGAATCCTACTAAATTTCATTGAAAACACAAAATCATTTTTAGGGAAACCCCATATGGTTCAAGAAACGACATCATTGCAAAGTCTCCATTTTTACACAACACAACTCTTAGAATTTCATGTGGTTCACAAACACCATTAAAACCAGATTTTTCAGTAACAAACACAAGTTACAATCATTAAAAACAGTATTTTTATCCCTATTATAGTTCAGTAAAATCAACAAGTTACTTTTAGTGTAGCCCCAGTTAAACTAATAAAACATTTCTATGAAAAACCCCCAATTTCACATGAAATTGGCCTTTAGGATTCATTTTAAATACAAACACCACTAAAACTATATTTTTCAGAAATAATAAAATTGAATAAGCATGAAAATACCATAAAAACAGTAGCCAATTCACAAAGATTTCATACACAATGGAATCACCTACCAAAACCAAGGAAAACCTTGAATCCTTTGTGCGAAAACTCAAACGCACCACCACCGCACCTCAAGGAAGGTAAACCAGACCTAAAACCAGAATTTCAGACCATAAAACACAAGATAAAACCTTAATTTTTAAACCCTACTTCCTGGACATAAGGAACCTCAATGATAATGGAATAAACCCTATGTAAATTGGATGTAACCATAAACAAATTGAAAGAAGAAATGAGGAGAACAACATACTTAAAATATCTTGGAGAAATCGCCCCCCAAAATACCAGTAGCTGATTTCAAAAATACTCAAACCTTCAAGGGAGGTTCTAACAAGAATAGGTAGATCATTTAGGAATTTGAATGGGGGAAAAAGAGTAAGAATCAAAGGAGTTATGAAGGAAACAAATTACCTTTATAAATCTTCCCGAAATTTGGGTTCTTCAGAATTGTCGACCAAAATCGCGATGCAAATGAGATGAAAAGAGGGTGGGAGGATATTGGACGCGCTTCTGGGTTCAAGGGGCGTGTTTGGGGCTTGGAAACACCGAAAAATCCTTAAAAATGATTATGTTATTAATTAATCAAAATTTATTTTTTAAACTGGAATTGGGCTTTCGGGCAGGCCCAATCCCTTAAATAAAACCCATATACACCTTGGTTATGGATTTCCAAAGGATCCAAATTTTAATTGTGGTGTTAATATATCAGGGGAGGACATTTAGGAGTTTTAATGAGTGAAAAATATAAAAAAATTAAGAAGTTATAAAAGAAACAAAATTTATTTTTAAATCTGGAATTGGGCTCACGGTTTGGCCCAATTCATGAAAACTCACTTATTCTCCATAAAAACTTTGGAAACCCCCCCAAACAAAACATTAATGGAAATTAAAAGAAAAATAAATTTAAAATAATCTATGTATGTGATAATTCTCCCTACCATGAAAACTTTCCACCCCGGAAAGTCACAGTAAGGCCAAATCAACAACCAAACTCAACTGAGAAACCAAGAGGTACTCTCTTGCCAGGTTTCTCCCCCAAAGGCCATAGCACCTCCAGTGATCAATGAAGGAAGGAATACTCTCACAGCCAAAACATACACCACTTTTCTGAAATTATTAATCACATTCATTCTTTATCCCAAATGAAAACTCCTCAAACACAATCAGAACAATACTCAATCAATTTACCCAAATAAACAACAACATCGAACAAGGTTACACTTGCCCTACTATAACTAAACCATTGGTCACTCTCAAATATCAATGATTACCAAAGTAAGATGTAGGCAGTTAGATATCTCCAAATGATAATACCTACTTCCCATAAAAAATCAAGGAAAAATATGAGTTACTCATATGAGGAGACACAAATGGGCTCCCCACCATAAGAGACAACTTATTTTTTTTTCGAGACAGAATCAAGACACTAATAGGGGGAGGCCCAAACAGACTCCCTAGTACAAGGGGTATACATAAATTAGAAATTTACAAAATAATATACATGATACCCACAGTGGGTCTTCCCACCACAAAAAAACAACCATCTTAACTGACCAGCATGGGCCGACACAGAAAGACCCATTTTTTTTAAGATTTGGGAAGGGTGCAGGGTCAGTCTGCACGGTTTGGGAAACCGTGCAATAACTATTCTGATCATTCTTTCCACATTTATTCCTAGCACACTGTCACTACTAATCGTGCACAAAATGTGTGCTCAAACTTTCTAGCCAAATTTCCAACCATTATCCAATGACTCAATGGAAACCAACATGGGAGGGAAATACATTAGGCGATGACATGGGTACAAGCCCCTCTACCTATTTCCACCGAACGAGAACAACAGAAGGAAGATGATGAAACCATAGGTTTAAACACTTTCTATCTTTCATACTGAGGATATGAAATTATACAAGGGTTTAAACAACACTGGTGTTTCCCCTGACTACGCGCCAGCTTCTGTCCGGGACCTATGGCTGGAGCTCAAAATATTGAAGCATCTTCGGCCACGTAGTTAGGCTGTTGAAACCCCTATGTGGAACTTCTTCTTTCGGTGCCACAAACAACTACACCGCATACCCCGATGGTTTTATCAAGACATAACACACTCCATAACCCACTTTACCAAAACCAGACATTTCATTGAAACAAGGGAACAAAAGATGCACACACATCGCACCTTGTTGACATGAGTCATATCATTTAGTCATTTAACCCTTTATCATTTGGGGATGTTACAATAACCCCCCCTTTAGAGCACAACACCCTCATTATGAGCCCTACATCTCAACCTAGGCAGTGCACCACACACTTAAGGCTGGGTTCCTACTCTGATACCAAACGTGACAACCGGGTCCCGGTGACAGCATAACCACCCCGCCTTAACATGGCCGTCGGGTCCTGGCCAACTTGGTACCCTCGATTGCCCCAGAGACACATGGGGCCCACCCCAGGGTCCACCCACATGCCTGAACGGGTCATCTGACTAATGACAGTCCCCACAGGCCAACACTTGTCCTTTCCAGTGTGCTTTGTCCTCACTCACACACACCCTGAGAAACTTCCCAGAAGGTCCCCCATCCCGATCACTACTCCAGGCCAAGTACGCTTAACTGTGGAGTTCTAATCAGACAGGCTCCCGAAAAGGAAGGTGTGCCTTGTTTCTTTGGGTGAGAAGCAACAGAAGGGAAAGACACGTATAAACATCTTCCTCTAAGATAGAGGATTTGATGTTTTTCCCCAAGGGAGACATAATCCCAACATAACATAGAACCTTAGAGGATTGTGTGACCTTCACCATTATGGTCAAAAGAGCACACAACATCATAATGTGTCACCGAACATGACCCTTGCGATTGATAGAAAAAATACATGGAACGGGACCATATTCAAAGTCCCTAAACAACAGATAAGTCCAAAAAGTGGACACAATATCCTATCATGACCAAAATCTCAAAATGGGTGGTTTAATAATAACTCTTTCTTCAAAGAAACTATAAAGAACCCAGAGGCCCTCTTAGACACCATTTAGACACTCATCCATACTAACATCGAAAGAACACTCCCACCTTTGATGAATCAGGAAACTTAAGAAACTAAGGTCTCTTTCAACCTTCCACAAGCACTATCCCACTACAAGAGGATCCAAAAATCAGCGAAATGAATGGGTGTAGACTCAATAAAAAAAAGTTCGATAAAATATTCTTTATATTGATCAACCGGAGGACTTTCCAATGGCGAAACAAAATGGGTTGCACTTCAGTTGTGCATTAACCCTTAATGGGGGCGTACCTTATCCAATGAGAGAACCCAAGGACCCAACCAAGCTGGTCCATTGGTCAAAACATGCCACAAACCAGATCCAAACACATGAAGGGAACCACCGTAAAGGCATCCCAAAAAAAATTCAAAAGAGACAACTAACCATCCCTGCAACACAGCTTACCGACCAAACACAAACCCAAAACACAGTTCAAACAGAAGGGGTTCTTGAACTCAAAAAATCCCACAACATCAATATTTTCAAAAACCCATAATTCAAACCATATCAAACTATTCATCAAGACATCATTTTTTCTTTAAAACCAACTCTTTGAAAACAAACGGTTTAGCAGTAAGTGTATCCACCAATGGTACCCCTTGGGCCTCACACATGCATGTTTTTGTGCCACACCGGGCACCCTCCTCATATCCATCCCAGCACTCATCCAGTCATGCCATCAACCATCCATCATCCCATATAACCCCATGCATGTGGTCACTCATGGAAATACCAAAGGGTAAAAAAACTTCCTTCGACTTTTCAAAAACAAAATGGTCAACCAACCCAACCTTTTTCTCAAAACTGCTAACAATGAGATCAAAATCCCAATTCACATCTTACAAAACATTTCATAAGGACACAACCATTTAGATAAGAATCCATAATTCAATAAAAACACATATTCATTCCTTTCACAATCATTTCAAAACATTTCAACCCATTTCAAAACACTTCTAATTTCATTAAAAACACCATTTCATAAATCTCCATTTAATTAAGAACTCAACTCTTCTCATTTCAAGACAAGGTTCTAAAAGTTCATAATTTTTTTTTCAGTAGTCACTAAACCCAAAATCCATCTTAAACCTCCACACAAAAATTCTAGAACACGTAATTTAATCCAAAACACTTTTGAAAACAAACTTCAATATGGTTCCGGCTTTCAAAATAGGTGTAAGCATACTATTTTCCATTTCAAAAAAATTCTAAAAATTCAGTTCCATCATTTCATAAATCAAAACATTCCATATTTATTTTAAAATCATTTCACAAAAACTTTACACTTCTTAAAACCAAGTCATTTTAAAACCAAAGTTCCAAGATTTCAAAACTAAAGAACACAAGACAATGCGAGAGGAAACTAGTTTCAGTGGGTAACTTGGAGATATGGTTGGCGGCCATATTCCAATCACTTCACTATCACAGAGAGTGTTCTAGGGAATATCCCCAGCTCCACATTGCTTGCCAGGCCCTGTGAGCTTACTGAGACCACTAACCCAACTCTCTTTTCATTTCCCCTAATCATCATCAGACCAATAAAACCAAAAGACATAGATAAATCCATACTTCCCATTGTTACTTGAATCCCGTCATGAGGTGTGCTGGCCAGGCACACTACCCATGAATGAAATTTCAAGTCCCAAAAAAAATCTTAGCTCCAAACTATGTTGACTCTTCCCCAAATAACATGACCCAATGAGAGAACCTCCTCTGATACCATTTTGTCACGAACCGAATCTGGTCACCGCCAAAACCGGCACCAAACCCAGCCCGAGACATGACCCGAAGGGCGTTCCCTATCCCCACGGGCTGGCACAAGTGCCAGGGTATCATTAATTTTGGTTTGGGAACGATTTAACCGAGTATGAAAGCATAAAACATTAAAAACAATCCATAATATAAATCTGAAATTTTTGAGCCAAACAAGACTTAAGTAAAAACTAGAACTGAGTACATTGGTTTAAATATTATACAAGTGGTCCAAATAAAAATAATTATATCATTAAGACAGCCCCAAGGACTCCACACAACTAGGAGTCATTGCCCCCAAGCTATCTCCACAACTCCGCACCAAGAATGGGAACTAACACGATGAACTGCCATCACCCTTAGCCTTTCCTTTACCTGAATCAAACATAACCAAGTCTACTTACACCCAAGGGGTTTAAGTAGGGTGTGATACTAAGCCCAGTAGGATACCACCCAATTATTCCAAAGAGTAATAAATACAATGTGAAAAAGAAAGCAGTTTTCAAACGCAAGGAAAAGTAGTGTTAAAATTTCAAGAAATGAAACCTCTAATTGAAAATAGTTTTCAATCCAAAATTTTGAGAATATTAACAAATTAAAATAGAAATGTTAGATACTATAATTTACTTCCAAACACACCCTAATACATGGGTATATAGTACAAATCCAATGAGCAACCACATTGGGAACACCCCTAGGCACTAGGTTGTCTTGGGCCCTATGTACCTCGTACCTCGGTGTAAAGTAACCATAGAAAAATCTTTTCTCGTGCACAATCCACTAGTAGAGAACATACCCATAACCTAGTGGTCCCCAATAATCATCCACATAGTTTAGTTAGATTTGTTGTTATCCAAATGCTAAGTGAAACAGGGACAAAACCCATCCGGTCCACTAGCCGTACTAGTACAAATTCGCCCCACCTAGGTACCCGGGCTTCCCCTTTTGTGCTCAATCAATTCCAGAATGCATCATAAATAAATTTTCATATAAAACACCATTACTGGTCAAACACAACCAATACAGTATCTATCACATTTTATACCACTTAAAACATGCAACAAAACACTTAGATTTTTCATAAAACAATTCCTCAAAATCTCGTAGTGTTTCGGACAGAAAACTCCTTATAGACCTCACTTGCATACAATGTGCACATATTTGAGCTTCCAAAACATAAAGTGAATCCTACTACATTTCATTGAAAACACAAAATCATTTTTAGAGAAACCCCATATGGTTCAAGAAACGACATCATTGCAAAGTCTCCATTTTTACACAACACAACTCTTAGAATTTCATGTGGTTCACAAACACCATTAAAACCAGATTTTTCAGTAACAAACACAAGTTACAATCATTAAAAATAGTATTTTTATCCCTATTATATTTCAATAAAATCAACAAGTTACTTTTAGTGTAGCCCCAATTAAACTAATAAAACATTTCTATGAAAAACCCCCAATTTCACATGAAATTGGCCTTTAGGATTCATTTTAAATAAAAACACCACTAAAACTATATTTTTCAGAAATAATAAAATTTAATAAGCATGGAAATACCATAAAAACAGTATCCAATTCACAAATATTTCATACACAATGGAATCACCTACCAAAACCAAGGAAACCCTTGAATCCTTTGTGCGAAAACTCAAACGCACCACCGCCGCACCTCAGGGAAGGTAAACCAGACCTAAAACCAGAATTTCAGACCATAAAACACAAGATAAAACCTTAATTTTAAAACCCTACTTCCTGTACATAAGGAACCTCAATGATAATGGAATAAACCCTAAGTAAATTGGATGTAACCCTAAACAAATTGAAAGAAGAAATGAGGAGAACAACATACTTAAAATATCTTGGAGAAATCACCCCCCAAAATACCGGTAGCTGATTTCAAAAATACTCAAAACTTCAAGGGAGGTTCTAACAAGAATAGGTAGATCATTTAGGAATTTTAATGGGGGGAAAAAGAGTAAGAATCGAAGGAGTTATGAAGGAAACAAATTACCTTTATAAATCTGCCCGAAATTTGGGTTCTTCAGAATTGTCGACCCAAATCGCGATGCAAATGAGATGAAAAGAGGGTGGGAGGATATTGGAAGATCTTCTGGGTTCAAGGGGCGTGTTTGGGGCTTGGAAACACCGAAAAATCCTTAACAATGAATAAGTTATTAATTAATCAAAATTTATTTTTAAAACTGGAATTGGGCTTTCGGTCAAGCCCAATCCCTTAAATAAAACCCATATACACCTTGGTTATGGATTTCCAAAGGCTCCAAATTTTAATTGTGGTGTTAATATATCAGGGGAGGAAAATTAGGAGTTGGAATGAGTGAAAAATATAAAAAACTTAGTAAGTTATAAAAGAAACAAAATTTATTTTTAAATCTGAAATTGGGCTCACGGTTTGGCCCAATTCATGAAAACTCACTTATTCTCCATAAAAACTTTGGAAACCCCCCCAAACAAAACATTAATGGAAATTAAAAGAAAAATAAATTTAAAATAATCTATGTATGTGATATAAATGATTACTGAAGGCCAATTTTTATCTGTTAATTTCTTTTCAAAATAGAGTAATGCTTTAAATGTTTTCTGAATAATTCATTTTTTATTTTGTTATAAAAGTGTAAAATGAAAATATTTCTAAATTTTTTCATCATGAATGGATCTTTCCATTTTCATAACCATTTCTTATTATTTATCTTCTATTCCATGTTTTTATAGTTTTACAAAGTAATATTTATTCCATTTATTCCTAGAATTTAATTTTTTTATATTAAAATAAGATGTTATTATTTTAATAAATGTGTTTAAATGTATTTCATTTCAATTAGGTATATTATTAACTTCCACTCCACATTTTCAAACATAAGAATGGCATATTTTCAATATTTCATTATTGTAAATTATTTCAGAAAAAAATTCTAAAATTATTCCTTACATGTCATTAAAAAATTGAATATGAATTTAAACTTTGTTTTTTCAAAAAGATTATAAAATCATTAAGGAAAATTAATTTTAAAAGTTCTTGTTCTATTTTACTTTATATTTCAAAAATACTTGACTTTACTACAATTCCTTCATTTATGATGAATAATTATATCTTTTAAGTCTATTTTCTTTTTTTCTAGGGATGTATCCTAGATCATCAAAAGAATAGAATTATAGTTATACCCATAAATCTAAGTATTATGAACACCATATTTTCAATAAATTGGATTTTTTGTGTTTACAATGAAATATGTCTCATTTATCAACTAAGTAAAATATTGATAATTAGTATAATTGATAGTCATATGTGGATGATTAATGACTTCTAAGGTAGGTTGATTATGTTTTGGAAATATGTTGACATTTTATATTACTTTATTCAATACATATATTTATTGGTTGTTGTGGCATATTGATGGTTAATTTTATTGTTCATTAAATATATGAGTAATGCCTTAGAAATGTTTTGGTGATTAGGGGTGTCTCTTATATCCTTTCGATGTATTAGGTAAGGTCTCATGAGACAAGTAAGAATGGGTATTCCTTGGTGTATACTAGCCCCTAAAATGTTAGATGTCTTGGTTGAGGCTTTGAAAGTTTGAAAAATGTGTTGGATTAGTACTTTATGGTAAAATAATTATATTCATAATTATGAATTTCATCACTATAAATATATTTATTGATGATCATGTCATTATTCACTTTATTATTTTATTCATTGATATGTTTTATTCTTAATTTATTGATCATATGGAACATTTATTGATTATTTACTCTTCCATATTACTCAAGTTTCATTCTCTATAAAAGCTTCCATTATATGCTACCCTTATTACGAATTTGAGTGCACCTTTATTATGTATCATTTCCCCATGTTAAGAAGAATATTAATACATATGATGTACCTAGAAGGGAATTTTGTTTGTATAATTTTTGGGGAGATGTTAAAGACTTAATATGGAATTAGAAATTTTTTATATAATATAAAAAAACCAATTATATGGGAAATACAAGGGGTTTTCAATATAAATGTTTTTAAAATTATCTATAGATCTAAAAATAAAAATTTCTTTGGTATATAAGTGACTTGTTCATTTCATTTGATGTTGTGATTATGGGTATTTAAAATTGGGACTCTTGAGTTGGTAGAAAATTCAGTATGTAAATATTATGTTTTTGTTATAAGGTATTGGAATATGGGTGTGGGGAGTCTCATAGAAAAATAAATGTTGGACCCAAAATCTAAAACTCTAAAATTAATCATTTTCATTCCATGTATTTGGTCCTACATACCACTGATCCCCTGGTACATCATGGGCCTTTGGATTATTAGGCCATCAAGCCATCGTCTCATGAGGTGAGTCTATTGAAGGATTACTTAGGAGGGAGGCATGATGATATGACATAAGTGGACATGGATACAAGATTGGTATGGAGTTGTATAGTGACATACATGAACTACTAGGTAGCTCAAAGATATAAATAGTGATGGGTGTACTAATATCCATCTTCTAGCCCTCCACCCCCATGGTTTTTAATATGGTAAAAATGGATTTAATATCTAAATGTGACAAGGGATGGTAACATGATGAGAAACTAGAGGTATGAAAAATATAGTGTGGTACATTGCAGTGTGATTTGTGGAGACACTACATGACAATAGGGTTGGTGTGGTGGTAAGTTAGTTATTAATACATTATGAATGTTTTTTAGTTGGTCCACCAATGCCTTCTCTTGGCCCCTTTTGTCCATCTTTGGTTCAGTTTTTATGTCATCATAATCTGGGCCTTTATGCTATGTAATTCTTAAGTCCTTCAATCCTGTATGGGTTCCCACTAAACCTAATTTAAAAAGTGGTTTTTTTACATAATAAGAGGAAGATAAACCTATATTGTATCCATATAAAAAACAAATTTTCAATAAAAATTAAAAAAATCTCATTGCATAATTTTTGAATAGAAGTTATTTTCAAAACAAATATTTCAATGGTATTTAGTTAAAATTAATTACAAGGAAGTGGTGATAAATATGTTAACAACATTAATAAATATCTCTTTTTATTCATATTTTTTTAAGTTTATTAATACATTACAATTGGACTATAGACATGAGAATGTGTTAAGGATGGTAATACATATCAAAATTTTATAAATGAAAGGGATCATCACTCTTATAATCTTTATACTGAAAAAATTATAGAAAAAACACAAAATAAGTTTTATTTACTTCCACTGATCTTAATAATAGATTAAAATATTATGATACTCACATTACTGAATACAATAAGTAAATAGTAACAAAAACATGGGTAAAAAAAACAGAATAACGTTGTCGATCATTGAAGTGTAAGATACTGAAGACGAATCACTACATTACAAACATTTTTATTCTATAGAAATGATGATTTCCTAAACATAAAATAGTAATTATTCAGGATAATGAAATATTCATACTTATTCCAAATAATTTACCAAATCTATTAGATTTAATATCCATGATCCTAGGGAGATCTATTATCTTTTCATTTTACACTTATAGTAACATCAGTCTCTGAATTCACATTTAATTTCAATAAATGTATAATTAGTACCATAATTTGAAAAATATTGGATAGCATACATAAAATACCATGATCTATGTTGATACTTTTAAATACCAATTCACCTCATGAATGGATCCATAACACAATATCATGTAGGGGACTCAATGCGAGTATAGTGGTAAAGGGAATGAGTTTAAATTATGTGGGGTATGGGAAAACAAATCCAGCTAGGAGAATACCATGTTCTTTATGTGACTGATTGCATCATCAATGATATATTTTTTATAATCCATAAGTGTGTATGATAGTGACATGATAATAGGGTGATATTATTTCATGGGATTAAAATTATTTTATAGTGATATACAACTAAATGGTTTTAAGTTTCAATGTTTCTATAATAGAGAAGACTAGGTGTAATGTATTATAGAGGTAATAATCACATAGTAGATCTAACCAAACATGGTACAGATACGGATAAGGTAGACACACTCTTAGGGTTATGCCCCACATTACTATTTGTGGAGTGAGGATAGTTAA
Organism: Viscum album; assembly: GCA_963277665.1. NCBI lineage: Eukaryota > Viridiplantae > Streptophyta > Magnoliopsida > Santalales > Viscaceae > Viscum > Viscum album. The sequence goes on along the minus strand of OY728140.1, from coordinate 2,098,101,834 downwards.
CCACATCATCAAGTGGTGAGAAATGAGCTATCATTTAATAAGTGTTGGTTTTGGGAAAAACATCCTCAAGTAATACTGTTATTAATTTTGGGTGTGATTGTGTTTTTTTGAAAAAATCAAGTGATCGTGAATGAGTGTGGTTGGTGTTTTACGAAGTAGGTGTTTATGATGGTGTAGTTTACCAGTGTTTTCCAAAAATTTTGGCCTCAACATCAAGGGTTTTTTTACAAAAAAAAATAGATTTTCTGTGTAGGAGTACACAATTCACAGACCATGTAGTACAGTTTATGAACAAAAAAGGGAGTATGTGGAACATGGAAGGAAATCATAAAAGTAAGGATTTTTGCATAGCAGTGCGGAATGCAGACCACATAGGGGAAACAGTTCAGGGCATGATTTTAGTTCATGGAAGGATGGAAGTTCATGGGATGGCCCATCATTTTAAAAAATGAGGCGGTGATTTCAGAAGTTGAAAAGTGTTTTTGTTCGTGGAATAGATCATTTGGTGTAGAAGAAGAAAGATGATATGCGGGCCGTTGAGGGAAAACAGTATGTAGAAGGGCCATAGTCTGCGAGGAAGGTTGTATCGCATCAAATATTTGTGTAAAACAGATTATTGGATTTTTCAGATCCATTCACCTATATATGGATCGTTAATCCCATAATTACGTAGAAAAAAATTCATTTGAGAAAATAATCGCATTGTAAATAAATTTGGCACAGTCCGAAGTGATTCGTGAGGGAGGATTCCGTGAAATAGAGAGTTTGTGGGGAAGAAATTCTTTGAAGAGTGAATTAGCTCATGGAAGCAACTATGTGAAAGGGTTTTTATGGGCATAGTAGCCCACAAAAGAAAGACCAGTGGAGAAGAGGGCGTCCACAAGACATTAACAATCCATGGAGGAGAGGTTGTTCGTGGAAGAATAATCATTCCATGAAGTAGCTATGGTCTGTAGAACGAGAGGTGGTCTATGAAGAATTCACGCTAAGTGGTGTAGTTCAGTTCATGAAGGAAGCAGGAATGTTCGTGGAGGACTAAAAGAAGTTCATGAAGGGACCAAAACAGTTCGTGAAAAAAATTTCTTCTAATTAATAGTATATGGGAAATTGTATTTCATCTATGGGTTAAAACATGAATTCAATAGAGAATCTACTTACAATTGAGGATGTGTGATTTCATGCAAATTAAGGGACCTACAATCCAATACATTATGAGTGGATCCCTTCCAAGAGTAGGGGGTAAAGTAGGTGGAATACATTGATCCTTTCCACCTGTAGTGATCCAGAGAAAGAAGCATAGGAAGTGACCCTTGGGGATGAAGTAAGGTGACCCTAAACCTTGTACAGGCAGTGACATTGGGTATATAATTGATCTATCCCAAACCTTTTAATTTAGAAGTGAGCCTTTTTAGATTTTCTACACTGGAACATTATTGTTGTATGCACCTTGGACATTGCCCAATGAGAGTGAACCAATTAAAAATCATTGTGTATCGTGCATGATTTCATATTTTTTCATATATTACTATGGGAAGAAGATAGAAGAGTGTTTTTTTAACAATGAAACAATATCTAAAGTGGTAGTTTTCTTTTTTATCATACCCTGATCCCCCCCCCCTCTCGAGTTAGTTAACCGAACTAGGATAACATTTGGGGAGGGTTTTTCTATTGTAGTTGAGACAAATGTAAAGGGACTTTGTGCCTATATTCCTTTGGGTCATGTATTCTATGCCTCTAGATCATCTAAGGGTTTCCTCTCAAACAAGTTAAAAAGGAGGTTTATCTAATAAAATGAATTAGCAAGAACATACACACTTTTAGTTCTTTAGATTCATATATCTCATTGGTTGTGTTTGGGTTTTTATGTACACCTAACCACAATCACACATATTTAAGACTAGGTAATATATATATATATATATATATATAGTTATAATATTAGATATAGTAATCAATATAAATTTCTATTTTAATAAAAATAGTATTTTTAATTTAATTTAATGAATTAAAATATCAAACTTTAGTTATAACAAATTAATTACATTAAAAAAATTATATTTAAGTATTTTTAATATTAATATATATATAATCATTTATAATACAAAAAATTATTGTCATTTAAATATAAATAATGAAATTCTGTATATATAAATATACAATTTAAAATATATGTTTGTGTGTGTTTGTGTGATTTAAAATTTAAAAAAATTAATTTACATATATAAACTAATTAATAGAATTTTTTTAAGTAAAATTAATATTTATTTAAATAGTAAAATTTATTGAAAATTTTATTAATTTTAATACAATACATTTATAATATTTATATATATATATCAGATTTTTAATTAGTGTAAATATTTTTGTATATATAATTAATAAATGTTTTTAAAATATACCTAATAATGTTTCAATAAAATTTATAATAATTAATATTTTTATGTATAATCATACTAATATTATATACATGTATGGTTAGGGTTCTAATCCTGACATCCTTCCTCAGGGGAAGGGGGTTTCAACACCATTTATGGTCGATGATGTAAGAAATGATGAAGACATGGGTGTAGGCTCACATACACACTGACACAGCATCAAATATAGGTAGGGGGCTTTGAGATAGGATAAAGGGTCATTTAGGCCATGAAATGGTGGGCCTTTGAGGATCAATATTTTAATGTGTAAGATATGTATTTGTTCAACCGTTGGAGGGAGTGTGATATATCATTTATAGCCCTAAGAGGGTGTGTTGTTTTGTTCCTTCTAACCTTCAAGTCCTTAAATAAGTTATATACATTTATATAAATAGTAATAACTAATATATATAAAAATGATAATTAATATAATAATTTTTATATGTTATAGTAATTTATATTAGTTTATTTTAAATATAAATTACATTAAAAAATATATAATATTTGTCGTACATATTTGGATATAAACACATATGTATTGCTCGAATGGCCCGAAGGCATTATTTTTATTTTATTATGGATAATACCCATTTTAAGGGTTGGAGGGGAACCCTTACATGACCCGTAAGCCCAATGCTCAAGGCCCGACACAACCTGAAGGACAATACATGACCTGAAGGCCCAGAGGCATATTATTCCCATTACATGACCCATAGGCCCAACCCACTAGAACTGTCCCTCCCACACTTCAACATCATTGATCACCTAGTTCCCCACCTTGAATTTCTTATTGGCTAACATTTCTCTATACAAAGCTTCATGAAGCCTAGTCGTGACGGTGGTTTCCATACACTCTCATTCTTCCAATCTGGTTAGCTCTACTATTCGTGGCGGCTACCCTTTTGCTCAGATCTTCTTCTAGGGCCTACTCTGTGTGAACTGGGTTACTCCATGGTCTCTATGGATTAAAGGTTATAAGGATCGAAGGACTTGACTTGAAGGCCCTGAGACCCTTAGGCCCAAACTAGTGGCCCGAAGGCCCAAATTGGGTGAATAGTTCTTGCTGCTACAGTACTGTACCGTGCCTGCTACAGTACCCAGAAATTCACCTCCACCTGGTTTCAAACCTGGGTCTCTTATATTCCAAGTAGGATTCCTTAAAACTTGGGTACAAGCTCGTTCGCTACACACGTATGTATTGAGTTCACTTATAAAACATGAATATCCTTAAGTTATTCAAATACATGTATGCACCAAAACACAAATATTTTTATATAAATAAATATGGTTTTATGTAATTCAATAATTAAAAAGATAATCTTCAAAAAATTAAATGAATTTGTAAAATGAAATTATATTTATAATTTTTGTAATTTTATTATTAAAATTTTCTATAAATTATTATTATAATAAAAATTTTAATTAAAATTTATATTTAATTAATCTTAATATATTTTATATATTTTTATACAAATAAAAATAACTATTTATTAATATAATTATATGATTATAAAATTAATGATATATTCTAAAAAATATATTTATTCATTTATATAACTAACAATATTTTAAGATATAAATGATTGTTATTATATATTTTTTATAAGACCAAAACAACATATACATCTAGAATTAGTAATAAAAATATATATATATATTAGAAATTTTAAATCTATCAAAATATAATTTACAAATTCTTATTTTTAACTTTTTATATTTTTAATTTTAATAATATATTGTGAAAACATTTATAAAATTATATTTTTCATGTATTCAATAAAAAATTTATATTATTATATTATAAATATTGTCTTAAAATAATAATAATTTAGAATTATTTAAAATATAACTGATAGTAAATTTAATATCAATTTATAATATTTTAGAAATAATCTATAGTGTAGTATTAATTATTAATTAGTCCTTAGTAATTATATAATTAATTATTATTTTGTAATAAAATAATTAGTAATTATATAATTATTAATTATAATAACCAATTAGTGGTTATAATTAGTAATTTTAATTAGAAATTATAATTATTAGTGTGTAATTATAATCATATGTATATTATTAATTGTATAATATTAATTAGTAAATATATAATTATTGAAGGTGGGTGAAATGATGCGGGAGCTCAGTTTAAGGAAATTCCACGGTGATTAGGGTTACAACTCTCGATGTATTCTCTTTTATATTGTTATTTCAACCCTATCGATGTATTTCAGGGACCTTTGAAGGTGGTTGGTCTTGGAAAGGGATCGCATCCTTCCATTAGATCTATTCCTTCAAGGGTTCTTTATTCCATAATGAATCATGAACTATTGGAGAACGGTTTTGACTCCTTTTCTGCAAAAAAAAAGAATTACATGTTCTTCATATATAATAGGTCTTTGTATGCGTCCTCCAGAATCATGAAAAAAAGAATTTATAGCATTTGTCGAATCAAATCGGAAGATAGTTATATAGATACATAATGAATTCAAGCAGTCCATATTAGCCCAATTCATGCTTCATGGGGTGGATAATCCTTTGAGAACTAAGGAGTTGTGAAATCAACTCCTCCAAATATGGGACTTTTTTATATGGAAGACTCATGCAATAGGGAAAGGTTTTTTTATATTGTGTCTTTTTAGAGGAACTCAAATTGAGATAATAGGGTTTAGAATTCATCTCTCTTAAACTTGGCACACTGCAGATCCAATATTGGTATCCCTTATTCAATCCTTCTTTGATAAAAAGGTAAATTACTCAAGTATGGATACAAATTCATGATCTCCCAGGATTTTTTGGGAACCCCCAATTACTTTGGGATATTACCTATATTGTTTGTGTTATAATTAAAGTTCATCGTGAAACTAATATTTCTTGATATGGGAACATTTCTATAGTGCAAGTAGAAATTAACTTCTTCTCGCCCCTTGTTGAGTCTTTCATATTTTTTTCTACAGATAAAAGTTTGGAATAATCTATAGGGTTTGAAAAGAAACATGAATTTTTTAATATTTGAAACAAAATTTTCAATTTAGACTAAGAATGTCAAAGGAATTTACATTTCTCCAATTCAAAAAAAAATCAGTCACTCCATTGTGAACTCTAAGTTAAAGATGCGTTTTTTATGCCCAGGTTGATGAAGCAGTTGCCTCTTCCGACTAGAGGGATTTTTCAAGAGAAATGGATGTAAATACCATGAAGGTCCATCCAGGTCTAAATTCTTTAACTAAATCTATAGATAGATCTATATCTAACAAGGATCAGTGAGTAGTGGATTTCAATATGCAATCTAGGCTATAATTAAGGGTGGATCAACTAGCCATCTCTACTCCTCACACCAAAAAATTGGAGGCATATTCAATTAAGAAGGATGATGGACTTATTTCGGGTGATGGAGATGAGTTGTCTATATGAAATGATGAAATGATTGATGATGAATATATGTATGAATACATTTTTTTAGTATTGGTGGTTTTAGTAAAAATAAACCCTTTCCACTATACGATCCTTCACTATCCATCCGAAGAATGATTCTCACTTTGGGTTCACTACATGTAATGGTAAAGGTTTGATTATTCCAATAGGGAATAATATCCTATCTATGGTTTTGGGGTCTTCTCTCTTGCTTTTTTAGGCTATAACCACCCCCCTAGATAGGGGAACAAATAATAAAGGGGTTCCCAACTCTGAAGGGTATAAGGATGGCACCCCCATGGATGTTCTAGTTGCTTCAATGGGACATTCTATCCCAGAAACACCCATAAATGCATCTCAGTAAGAAGTAAAGGGATGTATTGGGAAAAGGGATTATCTTACCATCCTTTTTGCTATTTTATACCCTATAATTACACCCAACATTGGCCACTTATTCAATGAAAGAAATGGGAGGGACTAAAAATTAGACTCAATGGAAAATTAGATCTCCTATTTCATAGAGTCTCTTTAAAAGTAGGCGAGAAATATTTTTGGTATGGTCGAAGATACATCTTTAAAAGATAATTAATCTAGGGATGATGATGGGATCTTTGGAATACATAAGGATTTTAAGGAACTAGTGGAAATAAAGATGAATAATATAGGTGTGATAACACCTTGTTCGATTGTGGTATTTATGTAGGGTGGATCATAGCTGAGGAATTTCTAAAAAGGTATGTTGGATATTCTATATATCCCAAATCAGGGAAGTCTATATTGATAAAATCCTTATGCCTAAAATGAAGGTGTTTCCACTAAGGTGTTCTAGTCCTCAGATATGGATAAGAAGAATATTCCCCATTAACCCCCTATGAAATAGATGAGAGGCTTAGACCCCACAAGTTCGGGTAGGTCACAAAATAGGGAAACATGAACACAAAATGATGTCTTTATACTGAGAGAGTGAACAACTTTTGAACTTTGTCACTTTTGGCTCTTATGTTTTTGGTGGTGGCCTTAACACTTTTGTGAGCTATTTCATCCCTTTCCACCTATGCTTTACTTTTTCTAATAAATTTTGGGGGTGTGGGTTAGGTCACCAACCCAAACCCGAGACTCTTCAAATTATATAATTTGTAATTAATAATTTGTATTTATATAATTAAATCTTAATTACAATATATATATTTAGTAATTATATAATTTTAAATATTAATTTTATAATATTAATTAGTAACTATATAATTAGTAATTAGTTATTATATAATCAGTAATAAGTTATTTTATATTATAAATTAGTTATTTTATAATTACTAGTTAATACTAATTAGTGATTATATAATTAGTAATATAAAATATTAATTAGTGATTATATAATTAGTAACTAGCAGTCATATATAATATTAATAGTTATTATATAATTAAATCTGAGTAAATAATTGTATATAATGTCAATTAAAAAGTATATAATTATTAATTAGTAATTATATATAATATTAATTAGTAATTATATAATTAGTAATTTATAATATTAATTAGTTATTATAGAATTAGTAATCATTAATTAGTAGTTATAGAATTAATAAATATTTATAAATTATATATTTAGTAATTATACAATTAGTAATTATATAATATTAATGTGTAATGAGATAATTATTAATGAGTAATTAATAATTATATAATTAATTATAAATTCTTAATTATAGATAATATTAAAAAATGGGTAATTTTTATAATTATTAATTTATATATATAATTAATATTATATACAATTATAATTAATATTAAATATATGTATATAATTAATAATATAAACATTTATATAATTTTTAATATATGTTGAATTAATATTATATATAATAAACATTATATATATAAGTAATATTATATACGTTTATAATTAATATTATTTAAATATATACCATTATTGATATATATATATAGTTAATATTATATTTAGTAATTAGTAATTATAATCCTTCAATAAAATATTAATTTTCCAATATTATATATATTTAAAATTAGTAATTAGTGTTTAGAAATTATAATTAGTAACTAGTAATTATAAAACTCTCTATAATTAAAATTTTATAATATTAATTAGTAATTATATAATTAGTAATTAGTAATAGTATATATATGATAAATTTGGAAAAGGGGATAACAAACAGCAAATAACACACACACTTAGTCACCATGGTTGGTAGCACCTCATCCCTCCCCATAATGAATGACACACAACCACTATACATATTTTATTACATATTAGTGGATTGAAGAAAAATGTTCTTGATAGCCCAAATGTTTGGCTGGATATGGCCAAAATGACTCTAAAAAAGATTATTTGAATTCTTGAATGATCATACTATATCATATCATTCCACTACTCGTATGTGATGTTTCCTTCTGTTAGTATTCATCAAATTGTGTTACTAGTCTGAAAGTTATGTCTCCCACTACCATGAATAGTGACTTCATGCGAGAATCAACGCCCCATGGTTGGGCACCCCTCCACCCTACACTGGAAATCCATGTGGGAGTAGTGTTGGATGAAAGGTGTCAGTATACCCATATATTTATCGAGTCTCCCAACCGGAAATGCATTTTTCGTGCCTCATTACACCGCCTCCCTATTGTGGAATGCTATATAACTTGTCTCGTTGATTTCATAGTCATATAGAAGGTATGTCAACCATCTAACATTATGGAATTAAATAATTTGAAATAGATTACCTAAAATCCATGAGGAAAATATGATAATTGACTATGAAGATATGGATTTCAAAAAAGAATCTAAAATTACTAAAAAACTCAAATCCTTATTAAAAGATAAACATGATATTCAAAACAATTAGGTTCAAGTAGATGAAGGTGAAGGACTAAAATGCCTCTTTTTTTATTCTCTTCAATGACCTAGGAATTCATCTACACCTATATCATATCATTATATGGGGAGAATATTTTAATAGAATTATAAGATATAAATAATCACATAGTCAATCAACATAAAGAATTATTTAATGAGATTAATAGGTCGAACATGATTGCAGAGGAAAGGGTGATACCTTCAGTCATAGATGAGTATGAATAAAATTATAGTTATAATCTTTTTTGATTTAGAGATTAAAGAGTTAGTTTTTAATCTCAAATTTCATAAGGCATCTAGACCTAATGGCTTCACCAACTTCATTTTCAAAGAATTATGGGACATTTTATAGCATGATATTGTCAAATTTTTCCACTGTTATTTCTAGAATAAACTCTTTCCAAAAGGTACTATCTCAAAATTCCTCTCAGTTATTCCAAAAGTGGATAATGATATTTATGTTTACATGTTTAGAGAAATTGACCCTTCCAATACTAATTATAATATTATTAGCAGGGTAATTTCTAATTGAAATTCTCTATTCATTAAAATTATCGTCTCTCCAAACTAATTAAAATTTATTAAGGGTAGAATCATTAAAATTTTCATATCAGTACCTTCAAATATGATTAAATTTTAAATAAAACCAATAAAAAATCAAAAATTATTCTAAATTTTATTGTTAGGAAGACGTTTAATACATTGATTTGGGATTTTATTTTCAATATCTTAATCATTTTGGGATTCTATTATGAATTTATTAACCATGTGATAACTCTTTTCTATTGAGAGAATATTTTTTTAATCAATAAAAGATCCTCAAAGTGATAATTTTTATGAAAAATTGATTTTTATTATAGGGTTCCTCGTTTTCGTAATATTTTCTACATAGATAAAGATTACCTTAGAAAATAGATCACTGAAATGGTCGATCACGGAAATCTTTAAGTGATGCAAGAAGAAAGAGGCATTAGTGCACCCTTTCAACTTCTATATACTAACAGAATAATCATTTTTTTAGGGTGATATAATAAATATATAAAGGATCAAGATTATATTTAATAATTATGAAGGGGTTTTATGATAATCTCTTACTGAGGAAAATATATTCATTTAAATTTGAAATAATTTTAATATTGATAGGAAAACCTTCATCCTTATTTATCTTAATATTAGAGATAATTATCGTCAATTAACATACCTAATTGTTCCAATTTTCTGGGGGATATTTAAGGAATGATACTATTATGATATTACCTTTTTAACTAATAAAAATCATAATCAATGGAAAGTTAAATCTATACCGATGAATGGAAGAATTTACTTAGTTAAAGATGTTCTTATCTCTAAATTTTTGTATTACTTTATGATTTAAAATTTATTATCTGATCTTATCAGGTCTTTGAGTACTTATATGAAACTATTTTTTTAGTGGAAGTATTTTGGAAAAAATATTGGTTACCATCTCTTGGTAGAATTATTTTAGGTAAATTATCTAAGAACGATTGGGTATGAAGAATTTAGATAATTTTAACAAGGAACTTCAGGAAAAATTCATGTGGATTCTCCAATAAGAGAGATTTGAGAACATGGGATTCCGTAAATTGGTATTCATAAAAACAGTATAGAATCATCACTACCTTGAATTATCTATTTTTTCATATCTTGGGTATTCTTATTCTGAAATTATGCTTCATTTCAAATAGCGTATTTCTAAAAACTCAAGCATTAATTTTTTGAATAATAACTAGATTTTATTTATAATTAGGAATATAGTTATAAATAAATTCCAAATTGATGATCTAGAAATTAGAATAAGTAATTAATTAGTGAAGAAAATTGAGAATATTAATAATTTTATTCAACAATCCATTGTCAACTACTAATTTATTTCAGGTAATGACACTCTCATATGGGATCCTAATATAAATGGAATTCATAATAAAAATTAGTGTTATTAGTTTTATATTTTAGAAAAATAATAGTATTTGGAAAGGTTAATGATTTATCATGAGCCTTGGGTAAGTCCCTCTATATCATTTATCATGTGGAGTCTCTTGTATAGGATAATGCCTACTGATTAAAATATGGGATCTTATTATTTCCAATCCTTCTCTATATTTATTCTTTATAGGTCAACTATGAATGATGTTAAACACATGTGGTTGCAGTTCCCTAATCATATAACCATGTGGAGAATTATGAATAAGATTCTTGATGTTTATATCTTCAAGACCTATAACATGTAGTGGATCATAAATTCAAGACATACTGAAACTTCCTACCATATGATGAATTCTTTTCATAAAACTATAATAGTGAGATAATGATTCATCTAGAAGTGTACAAACCCATTAAATTATGAATTATAAAAAAAATATTGAGGTATTCAACTTTATATGACATGTAATACCAGGGAAACAGTAAAGCTTCAAAATAGATATATAGAAAACTCATTATGAGAGTTTTCTATTTGAAAAATATTTGTGATTAAATCCAAATAAAAACAATGTAATGGAATTGTTACCATTACTTAGAAACCACCAAGTTGAGGATGTTTGAAAGTGTAAATTGATAGAGAATCAAAGGGGGGTCTATAGAAGGTAGGATTTGGAGGTTTTTAGATATTATTATGGGAACATTATTGGGTGATTCCATGATTACTATTGAAAAACTTCTTCTCTTGAAGCATAAATTCTTAGTGTCATAAAATAATCTAAAATTTATAAGAAATGAAACTATAGATGTGTATGGTTGGACCGAGACTCTATTTTCATGGTGAAAGTAATCAAGAAAAAAATCCTCTCTTGGGAGTTCCAAACTCAATGGGATGAATGTTTGAAGGATTTATGTAGTTTCCCCAGTTGGTGAGGTATCTCTATGTGCATCCACAATACCTAGGTTCAAAACCAAGAGGAGGCATAATTAAGGGTACTATAGTAGACTGTAGCAGGGGACTGTAGCGGGTACTCTAGCAGTACTGTGAGGGTACTGTAGTAGGCATTGTAGCGTTTACTATAGTGGGTACCATTCAGTACTATAGCAGCCAGAACTATTCACATTGGGCCACCGGTTTGGGCTTGGAGTCCATAAGACCTCCGGGCCACCTAGGCCTTGGGTTAGTAAGGCTTCTAGGCCACCTTTAAGGCCTTTGGGCCACCTTAAGGCCTTAATTTCACAAAATCAATGCAGTTTCCCCAGAAATACTCTACAAAACGGGACATCCCCATAAGAGGATTCAGAGTAGTCACACTCACTATAACAGAACAAACTGATTTAGAAGAATGATATGGAATGGAAACTCCATAGGGACTAGACCGTGCTTGCACAAGAAGCTTAGCTGGATTTCCATGTAAAGGTGGAGATCTATCATCACGATGCAGATGTTGGGGAGTGGAAGTTCCTTGTAGTTATAGCCTAGTTGAATTCTTTAAGACCTGCAGGTCATCTAATGTCTCTTAATCTTGTGGGTCATGTAATATCTAATCCTACAGTCCTTGTAATGGTTCCCCCTCATCCCTTTGAAATGGGGGTTATCAAAAATTAATAAAAAAGAAGTCTTTCAGGCCATTCAAGAATTTATCCTTTTCATCATCTTCACCATTATAAAAACTAATTCTATATCTAATTATCTTTCCAACAAAAGGTGTGGGGTGTTTTTATTTTTTATGGATGGGTGGAGTACCTTAGGAACAACATTCCATTTCATAAAAAGGAAAAATATAAACCCACTATCTTTATAATTCCATGATTTAATTTTTTTTTCAAGGAATTTTTTTCTATGGTTGCCTCTTTTTAAAGTATAATTAATATTATATAAATTTTTATAACGTATTATAGGTATAAAAGATTACAAAGAACCAAAAAACACACATGTTTAGAAACCCTAGTTTGTTAAGCCTCATACATCCCCATAAGAAATGGAAACCACCACTAGACCTATCTTATTATATAAGATATCCAAAAGACCAATTGTCAGTAAGTCAATTATAATGTTGTGTGTAATATTAATTATATAATTATAATCATATGTATAATATTAATTATATAATTGGTAATTACTAATTAGTAACTATGTAATTTATTAAGAATTTGTAATTATATAATTTGTAATTAAATAATTATCAATCATATAATTAGTAATTAGTAATTATATACAAATATATAAATTATGAAATTTATACTTAGTGATTTATATTATTTCTTACATATTTTTCCTATTAAAATGAAATATATTATGCATCATAATATATCTTACATATTGATTTAAATATATTACATATTAGATGTTTATCAATTGTAAATTTAGTAAAACTATATATCAATGATGAAGTTAGCACTGATAAAAAACTATTACATAAAATACTTAAATAAATATGTAATATATATTATGATACACAAGTTATTTAACCCATTTATCCATACAAACTTAGCACTGAAAATGATCATCTCTATCATTGGTAATAATATGTTAATAAAATATTCAATTATTGACTCTTATGATTTTAGCGCTAAAAAAATACTCTTTTTCCAGTGCTTTTTATTAAGAGATAATAAATAATTACCTTATTTATAAATGATCCCTAAGTATCCCACTGATCAGATTTCTCATTCATTTTGTTTCTAAATTCGTATTATTCTACACCCCATCACATCATTTTGTGAATGATTCCACTTCCAAAATAAAATGTATGAAATTTTATATTATAGTGATTTGTTTTAGGGAATTTTTTTGGTACTTTTCTTCATTTAAAACTATTCCATACTCTGTTTATCTCCCATATGATAATAATTTATAAGTTATAATTTATTTTAAATTTTAATTCAAGTTTTCCATGAAATAAGTTACAATGTGTTGTAGATATGATTTTATAATTTAAATTCCATTTTGATTGGAGTTTTTGTATAATTTTCATCAAATGAGAATATTTTAAAAGATTATATTCAAGAAAAACTCAGGCTTTCATTGGGATGGTTTGAAAATGGAATTTTATTTTGTGGTTGTTATATATAAATATTTTAATGGTAATTGTTTTTAAATATGGAGGCCATGTTTGGTTTTAATATGTTTTAAAAAATGAATATTTTTTTATAATAATTGTTTTCTACTAGAATTGTTATTGGTATTTAGTTAGTTTTGATGGAAAGAAGTATATTTTGGGTGTAGAAACACCAAATATAGTACACATGAGTCTGTGTATACATTATTACATTGGTATAATATACAAAGGACCTCATCTCTAAGTATTGATTAGTTTAATAGTCATGAAGAACTAGATACATATGTGATCCCCATATCACATTGTAAATATAAAATACATAGCATAAAAACATTATTTCACCCTTCATATTATTCATAATATCCTCCTTAATATGTTGCTGAAAGGAAAAAAATTAAGGTTGATATTAAATGCTTAGTAAGAGTTACGTACAATAGAAGCAATAATGATTAAATAAGTAAGGATCAATATGGAAAGGTAAATAAGTAGAAACACATTTCATTTAATCAATAACATCCTCATGAATTGAATCCATTGATAATATCAATTTAGTCATCTCATGTATAATAATAGATTAATTATTAATTAAGGAAAATCTTAATATTGTACATCATGACATCAAACATCATGATATATATACCCTCAAATCTTTTTTATATGATAGGTTAATTTATGGGTATGTATACACCAAAAACCCATTTAATAATTCTAGCCAACATGTTTGTCTCATGAGACCTATTGGTTCATCAAAGGGATGTCTATAACTATGACCCACATTTCACAACATGTCCAATGTATTCCTTATATATTTATTGACCAGTTGAATTCATAAATAATATGACTTATCATCATATGTTTTTATTGCATAGAGAATTTAGAATATTAAGATTTCCTTAATCAATTAAATAAATTTCAAAGTAGAACACCATTTGTAAAAATGGTATATGGTTTAGAAAAAAATTATATCCATGATACAAAAGAATATATATATTTATGATAAATTTAATTTATAATTAAAAAATATCACAAGAAATTGAATTTTTCAAGAGAAATTTAATGACCAAAAAAATTGATAAGAGATACAAGATGACCAAAAATTCATCGAAAATAGTGATTTTGTAATAAAATCATGCCCTTTGTATAATAAAGGAAGATAGAATAAAAAAAATCATTAATTATTTTTCATTGTAAAACCATTAAAAACTTATAGAAGAATCCGAATATCATAAAAGGGTTATAGAGGCTGGAAAAGAATGTTAATGATGTATATTTTAAAAAAGAACATTACTTTTGACTTTTCTAAAATGAAAGTTGAAAACAAAATTTTTAGAAAACATTAAAAATTTCTTTTAAAACCATTTAAAACATTAAGGATGAAATAAAATGTTCTAAATAAATCATCTGAGTAAATAAAGAGGACTTTTTAAAACAAATTTTTACAACAAATATGGACATAGAAGAAAAATATACCCGATCAAAAAAAGGTAAAAAAGGTCATATTTTATTTTGAATAGTTATTTTCTTGATTAAAGTGACAAAGAAATGAAAATTTGGAAGAAAATATAGAAAATCCTTAAGTTTATATATGATAAGAAAAGATATGGAGTTTATGATAAAGTATAAGAATACTTTAATGAAAATAATAGAAATACAAAAATAATGAGATTGAAAAATAAATTATTATATTTTTTGGTAACATTCAAATTTTAACCCCTTGAAAGAATTGAATTGAATTGAAACATTAATGATCGTGAATAAGTAGATATTTATTTTACATAAATAAAAGGTTCAGTGTATGAACCATTTAGAAAGGGTAAATAATACTGAATATCTCAATGGAGTGAAAATTGAGATGAAATCCCTTACCTCCAGTTCAACTTGCCTCGTAAGTGTTTTTACACTCAAGTATAACAAATTTAAATTTATTATAATTAAATAACAGAGCTATAAAAATATCTATAATATCATATATTATCTATTTATTAAATCTTATCACCTTTTTTATGAACAATCATTTATTATTATCGTTGTTTTGGGTGTTAAATTCTTCGATTTTTATATATGTTTGGATTTTTTACTTTTGATATTTATACCTTGATTATGGTTCCATCATATAAATAATGATAATAATGATATAAATATCATATATATCTATTATATATTTATTTATTTATTTATTTATAGTCCTTTATAACAAGTGGAGATATAAAAAATTAATTACACCGTTTATGGAGATGGTAGGTCGTATGTTTGCATAAACATTGATTTCACTTTTCAATGAACAAAAAAATAAATGTGAATAATAATTCACCAATATATAATCATTTTTAAATCATATATATTATATATATTAATTAATTCTACCCATATTACCATAAATATAAATCAAAAATGGAAAATTATTCACATCACTTTATGGAGGTGGAAGTCCGCACATACGCACAAGTGACATTGTCTACCAATGGTTTGGAAGGTAAGAAGGTAATATGTGATATTATAATTATATAATAATATTTTTATTCATAAATGTAATATATATTCACTATTTCCTTCAATATGATAAGCATGTTAATGTGGTAATTTAAAACAAATTATATTGGTTGGTGAGGCGGTAGTCCGTTGTTCACATAAATAATGGGTTTCTTTCCCATTTGATGGAGAAGGAGATTGATGAATATTATGACATTAGTAAACAAATATCTCAAGATTTTGTATATACTAGTGTTTTTAAAATTTAATGGTTAAGATATAATTTTAATTTGTAAAAGATGAAGAAATATGAAAGTTCTTGGTAAAGATAGTTACCTCTTCCTTTAAATATCAACTTTAGATATCCTATTAAAGAATATTGGATTGGTCTTTTGGGAAGACCAGAACTTCAAAAACATAGATAAGGATGCTGATAAAAGTATTAGGTTAGTTTCACTGAAGATATATAGCTCAATGTTGTTTAAAGAAAAGATATAAGGGGAAACCTTTTATAAGTGAGGGGAGGGACACTTTTTGAAATTTATGAAATATTATAATATAATATATGATTAACTCAAGTAAAATGGTTGCAAGATATATTGGACTCAAAATATTAGGAGTATATACACTTAATTTCATCCTCTAATAAAATTTCGATAGTTTTGGATATAATTTTGAACCATATCCTTTGGATTAACTCCATGGTTAACCAATTTTATCCTTTATCATGGTAAATAATTTTTAAATATTAAAGGGTTATAATGTTTCTTATAATGAGAAAATTGGGTCATAAATAGAAAACAGTTGAAATTTTAGATAAAATTTTATCTCCCTTTTCCTCTCTCAATATTTTTATTATTTATAAATAATTTAATAAAATATTATTTTCATAAAATTTCATTAATGTCATTTTTTACATTATTCATTTAATTTAACTTCAAATACATAAATTCAAAGATGTAATGAAAATAGAATCATTTAACGCATCTATAATTTTTCATATGTATGTATAAAATTAATGGAAAATAATAATTCATTAAAATTATATTAATTTTAATATTTTTAAAAGTGTTTATTTTATTTATCTATTTCTTGAATAATTATTTTGTCGACATTACGTAAGAATTCAAGGTATTTATTCAGTTACAAAAAATTAAAAAAAATAACATAATAGAAAAAAATTATTTAAAATATATATTTAAAACAAAAAAATGACCTCTTTTTATCTATATGTGAAAATATTTAATATATTGAAGTTAAGAGTGTGAAATTTTTTATTATTTTGTTTTTTTTTGAAATTTTTTTTATTCTTTTCTTAAAGTAATATAAAGGTCAAATTCAATGAAAATGGAATAAAGTGGTCCTATTATTGATACTACGATGGATATGGATGAACTCCATTCATTTAATGGGATCACGTTTTGTGTTAAAGAAATTTTTAATTCCTTATCCTAATGTGTTATCCCTATTTTACAGATTTTACCCTTACTAAGGTTCCAAATATTCACCAGTGTCACTATTCATAATGAACAACAATAAAAGGGGATTACATTAAAAATATAAAACTCTTGATTTCAATATAAAATCAATTTTATCTAATTTAATTCACATAAGTCATATAAATTAATTTAAGATAAAAATGTAAAATGCAAGAAAAATGGTTTTTTAGAAAAATATGTTTTATGTGCAAAATGATCTTAGACTAAAATTAGGTATAAAGATGATTTGAATTTAATTAATTATATTATATATAAATAATTTATTCTTTAATTAATTTAATTAAAAAAATTATTGTTCTTTTTCAATTAAAATAAATGAAAACTTTACAAAAATTGGTATTTTTCAAAATTGACTAAAAATCAATATTTTCAGAAATAACTATAAATTTTAACCTAAGATAATATTTACATCATGAATTAAAAAATGATATAATTTTAACATAATAATAAGTTAATAGGTTTTCAATGTTCTTTTAAACTCAATGGTGTCTGTAATGAAAGTTATCAATGAAATTTATTTAAATAGAAATATATCATAAAATATTGGGATGTTATCATGGGAGTTTCAAGATTCATTTATTTTTAATTTTAATTAAAAAGTTAATAATCTTCAAGATTAATTTATTGAGTTTTCTAATGATTTATTTTGGAATAATTTTGGTTTCATTTTATTGAATTATAAATCTTTTGGTTTCTAAGGATTTTTTTTCTTAGTATGTTTTTTTTAAGTATTTATTCTAAAATAATTTTATAATTTTTGAGAGTTATAGGTTTTTTTGAGTTCTACAAGGATTCAAAACTAATAATTCTAGTTTAAACCATGTATACTATTTTTAAATTGGTATATGGATTAATTATTATGTTATTATACTAATAAAGAACCATATAAGGTTTTTTGTTTGAAACTAATCGTAACTAATGCATATTCTTAAATACATGAATACAGGATGAGAAATGGAATTAACACCATTTATAAAATATAAGTATAAAATTAAATGTTCTTATTCTAAATATGTTTCCAATATCTGAAAATTAATTTAGAAAAAAAAATATTGCTAAAGAATATTTTCCATATCATGTCATTTTATACAAATTTTACTCATATTTCAAGAGAGGAAACCTTTAAACTTTATATTTATACTATATAAATGAAATTAATTTACCTCAGGATGTAAAATGAGTTTTTCTTAAACATTATTCAAGGTTAAGAGTTCTCTATGAAAAAAAATAAACTATTTTTTAAAATAATACCCATTAGTAATTAAAAATCTTAACATTTATTTTATCATAACAACCTCATTAATGAAAACCAATATATTCAAGAATCAAATCACTACTTTTTAACTTTGTTAAACCCATCTATTTTCATATCACTAATGTAATTATTAACTAAGTTTAAGTAGTATTCATTGAATTCTAATTCATATAGTTTTTAGTTTAATGAAATGAATTACTTTATAATTCATAACAAAGTATAAAAAGGATTGTTTAACTAAGGTATATTCATAGCATTAATATTTTATATTTATAAAATAAAATCTGATTTAATAAAAGGACTCAAGATAATAAAAAATAAACATGAATCAAATATTAATTTGTTTTCTTGACCCATGTAATAAATTAGGTAAATATATTTTTTAGTTAATCAAAACAAATCCATTGGACATAAAACAAATGTGTAAAAAATCATTATTAATTTTAAACTCATTAAGATATTTATAACATTTCTAAACATAAAAATATATAAATACAACCATGTGAGTAATTAAAAAATTCCATAATGGTTTATGAGTTCATGTAAATTATAATTCCAAACAAGAAAATTATTAATGGGCCTTACACAATAAATAAAGAATAAAAAAATAAATAATTTATTCCTACAAAAAATTACTTTAAAATGATAAAACCTATATAAGAACATGGACGGATATAATAACCAACCAATAGAATAAAACCATTATAACATGATAGAATTTATTTATTAAAATTAATCATTGACATGAACAAAAATACATTACCAAAATAAAAAATTTTAAAATGAGATAAATAATGGTTTTAAAGAAAGAAATTATAAATCAAAAATCATCCCATAAGTTTATATAAAATTCCATTTAAACCTTTCACTTGAAGTATCAAAATATTGTTGACTAAAGTCATATTCAAATACCTTTAATTTTTTTAAATCAAGGGGGATATTATAAATAACTTTCATAGTATTGTATTATAATTTGTAATTATATTTTTTAAATTTATACTTTATATACCATATGAAAGTAAAAAATGATACATTATATGCATATCTTGTCTGTATTTATTTATTTTTTGGTATTTATGAATATTTTTTAAAACAATATGATGAATAAAAATAAAAAATTGATGGATACCAATCATATAAAAAATATAGTATGAGGATGGGGTTAAAAAATTCATAAAGTTTACAATATAGCATGGAAATTATCTTTGTTAAATCATTTGTTCCATTCTATATTGTTTCCATTAAATAAGAATTATTATATGCAAGTTTGGAGAACACTTAAAATGTCATTAAATATATTGAAGTAATAAATTTTGGAATAATGTTGTGGACTAACTGAATAAATATAGTGAGTGGGATAACAATATGGTTTATAGATTTCTTGATATCAGTAAAACTACAAAAAATGGAAGGGTCATAATGAGGAAATGAATATGGCAGTTAAAGATGACCTTCGAGAATGTACAAAGATATTTGAGTAGTTGAGTAGTTGTGAAAAGGTTCCATTATATGATTTTTATACTAAATATAAAACATTTTAAGTCTTACTAATATTATATAATTTGAAAACTCGTAAGGGATTGAGTGACATCATCTTTACAAACCTATATTCTCTCTTTAATGATATGTTACTGGATGATAATGATATTTCTATCCAAACATATAATTCTATAAAAATGTAATTTTCAGTGGGTATGATATTTAAAACAATAAATATTGGCCCAAATGATCTTTTTTTTCACAAAGGCCATGAATCACTAAAAAAATGACCTAACTATGGTGTAGCTCGATACATGAAAAATTTATATATTCATTCAAAAATTTTGTGGTACTTTTATAGAATTCAGTGGTTTAGATGGCTACATGAAAGTGATGAAAATAAAAAATAATAATTTATTTGGAACAAAGATATGATAATTCAATAAGGGATACTTAATTTCCCAAAAAACTCACCTAAGTGGAACAAAATTGATCATGAGTATCCTAAATTTAGAAAGGATCTGAGAGACATCCATATTGCATTATCGATATATAGAATAAATCATTTTCTAATAAAAAGTGGAAATCATAGTATATGGTGGGTAATTTTGGTAAATTATAAATTTCACTCATGGTAATGCATGTATCATAATTACATTATATTTTTTATTATCATATTAGAACCAAAACATTTTGGTAATGATATTTATGTTTATTTGGATTCATTAATTGAAGATTCAAAATTGATTTGGGATTTCGGTGTTATGTTATATGATGCTCATATAAATAGAGTTCACATTGAGATAAATGTTTTTTTATGATAAATGAAAATAATATTTATAGAAATTTTTCAAGATATAACATGAAAGTAATGTTATGGTGTGACATTTTTTAAGAAAGTAAACACCCATTTAGGATTAAAAGTTTCATAAAGACTGTATTTATTTTGAATCATAAATTTTTACCAAGAAGACATAAATACAAATTATAGAAAACATAATTTGATTATAATTTAGAAGAATCTTCAACACCATATCTGTTGATAGGTCATGACTTTCTTGAAAAACTATATGATATTATTTCTATTTTTAGTAAACTATTTTTTGTAAAACCTTATGAAAATTGTTTAGAAAAAGATATTAGTTTTTTCTTGAATTTTTATATTATAATTTTTGGTGTGTCAGACAATATAGAGGTATCCTTTATGTAGAAAAAAAATGTTTATGATGATGTATTCAACACATTAATAAACACCCTTATAAAAACAAAATATGAAATTAAGGATAGGTTGGAGATGATTTAAATGGGGATATGAGAAGAGTTGGTACTAGTGAAGGTTGACAGATGAACTTTTCTTCCTCCAAAATCTTAATCTCTTTATAGGTAATAGAGATTTTAGTTTTATAACTTCTTTTATATTATAACGGTTCCATAAAGATATTCATAAAATATCAAAAATATAATGTTGATGACTAATTTTACGTAAAAGGGATTAAAATAACATTATTTTAATGTTTTGAGGCTTGATTTAGTGTTTATGGATTTATTTTGCATTACCTAAAAATTGATGACACAAATTTACCAGTATTAGAATATTTTTCAATGATATATGTAGTAAAATTATAGACCCATAGAAGTTTCCAACTATATAAAAATAAATTTCAATCATATTATGTGAATTGTATATGTTTTCCCCACCATCAATCTATAATTTAATGGTTCACATTATAGTTCATTTGGTTATATAGATCCTACTATGTGGTCATATTTGTTATAGATGGATCTACCCCATTAACAAGTATATTAAAAAATTTAAAGGGAATATAAAAAATAAGAATCATCCAAAAAAATTTATTTCATAGTGATATATTTTTATGGAAGAAATTTATATTCTATCAGCTGCCTATCTGATGTGGATTGCATTAGTCTTCTAAAATCTCATCACAGTGGGTGTATTGAGTGTGAAAGAGTTTTTTGAAGTGATGTCGTTATAATTACGATTACATAGTAGTAGAATGATCCCATATATGTTTATCATTACAATATAGAAGTTTCTCCATATTTTGAAACTCAGAAATTCATACTTAGGTATTTGAATCATTTAAAGGTTGAAATATTTATATCAAATACACATTATCATAATTTAATAGGATGTTTTTGAGACCATATTATAATAGAGTTATCTATAATTAAAAAATAAATTTTGTAATGATTTTGATGGATATATGGAGTAATAAGTGTACATGTATTATCTTATAATTTTTATCTAATTAATATATATATAATGTATACAATGGAATTAGATGATAATAGTATGATGAAAAATAATTGAGTTACTCTTATGGTGTAAGTGATGTAGTTATCTAGTACAAAATATAGAAAAAAAATATTTGAAAATTTAATACTCTTTAATTACCAAATAAATATTTTATTTTTGTTATGAAACATTCAAAGTAATTATTTCTCAATGAAAATGGGTTGATAATAGAATTGTAATTAAATTTTATTAATTTGGGATTTAAGAAAGTTAATTTTATTATGGAAGGGTACAAGGATATACCATTAAAAATAGATTCACAAGTAGTAGAAGTATTTTATTCCCTAAATAATATAAATACAAATTGTTCAATTATACTATTAATGGTTAAATAAAATATAGGGTCAAATGAAAATTCCATTGATTATGGACCTTTTATTGGGATGTTGTAATCATTTAATTATAGTAAAAATGTAGATAGTTCCTTATATATCAGAGGGAACCACAAGTCTATATTTTAATAATTAATAAAAATTATAATTTCTAATAACATTAAAATAAAAAAAGAGTTCAATAAATAGGTCAAATATCTCTAATTTAGTTTTTTATACAATGTGTTTCCTTGTAATATTTTGTGTTCACTATTTTATTTATGTAATATAAATTAAATATATAATTACTGGTCTAGATAATGGATTCATCACATGAAGATGCTAATAATTTTAAGTAAAAACATATTTTCAATGTTCAAATTCATAAAAATAAAAGGTTAAAGACCTTATAGCTAAAAAATATATTATTTATGTATCATGAGTGAGTTAGTAAAATTATTAAGGTGATAATCAAAGTCCTAAATTTCAAGGTTGGATGGAATGCGCATATTCAACCTATTAATCCTAAAAATTACATTTTAATTAGTTATTTAGGGTTTATTACTCAAATTCATGTGTCAGTTGATATATATATATATATATATATATATATTCCTACATTGATGGTAACAACTTCAAAACACATTTTTTAATCATTATAAAATATTTTCTCTATTTTTCAAAAAATAAAATTTTGAAATGTTGATTTTTTCTTCATTATCTCTTTAAAAGTATATTTATATTATAATAATTTCAAATGAAGTTCATATTAATGGTAACTAGATAGTCTTATATATTATTTTGAACATTTATTTTAAACATCATCTTAGGGATATTGTGGGAAACATAAAACCCTACCCATTATTTAAATACAAGCACATAATAATTTGAAAGACTCAGTATTATTTCATTTGAAATCAATAGGAGGAATAATTTAATCTATATTGTAATTAATATTATTTTATTTTAGATTACAAGTTTTAATTTCTTGGATTCAAAATTATTAATTTATGAAATAATAAAGGAGTGAAAAAAATAAGAAATATACATCACAACCAACGTCCCCCTACCATAAATAAATGATATAGTATGATTTACTTGAATAAAAAATGGTACGTAATTTAAATATATAATAAAATATTTATTTGATATGAAATAAAAATATAATTGTGTTCCTCTGTTTATATGAAGATTGATGAATAAGAATCTACAGAAACTTCCATATCATGTCATGTTATATAGAAGGATAATCAGGTAAATATAAAGGGAAAAATAATAGATAAATCAAATATAAATTATTAGAATCATGTGTATGTATGACATAATATATATTTTTTTGATTTAAAATAGAATTAAATAATAATTGCTGCTTATTTTTCATATTTTTGTATCTAGTTTATACATAAGAATAATAATCATTTATACCCAATGAAAAGTATATTCAGTGGATTTGAATCACCTAGAGTAATATGTTCATTTTTTTAAATCCCTAATATTTTATATTATATTACATTAAATTAATGTTATGTTTGATAGTGTGTACCACACACAACACCAATCTTAAACAAACCGTAATATTATTATTTAAATTAAACATTATAACCAAGTTGTTGGATTAGAAGGTATGAATAAGAGTAACCAAATTATGAAATATATGTAAAAAAGTTTTCCAAATACCAATTTATTGATTAATTATTTTTAAATAAGAACTATGTGTTTAATTATAAGTTTTAAATCAAATAATGTTAAGAAAAATTAAAGTTTAAAATGGTTATATTTCTATAAAAAATATTTTATTTATATTTTTTATTTTATTTTAAAAGTTAAATATCTTAAATATATAAATTTAAATTGTTTAAAATGAATTTTTTTTATATAATCAAATGAAAATTATCTTAAAGTAAATTTTTAGGATTTTTATGAAATGGTTGATTTTTGGGTGAATAGTTAAAAATATCAATTTTTCAAATACTATAATTTCTTCTCTTTTAATAAATTAACATTAAAGTTATTTTTAGTTTTGGAATAAATGTAAATTCAAATAATTCTCATTTTTTTAAACATAGTCTACTTAATTTTGAGTGGATCATCATTATTCTTGGTTTTGGATTAAATTCATTTTTATGCTTAAATATACATTTTCCTAAAAACAGTTTTAAATTTATTTTTCACATTTATTTATAAAACTAATTTATGATAATAAGATAAATTTAATGTTATGAAATTGTTTCTATATTTTTAATCATCATGTTCAAATTTCTTATAAGGATAAATTCATTTTTACTTATAATGAATAGTAAACATAGAAAAACTATCCACCGTGATAAAGGTTAAAGCATGTTAATTAAGGTTAAAATTCTTTGATAGGATAAATCAGTCTTATCTTTAAATGGTTTTATAAATATTTATTAACATATTCCTTATTTATATTCTAATTTTATCAATTATCTATCTACTTTACATGATCATTTATTCCCTTTTATATTAATTAAATTATATCTTCAAAAATATCACTTTAACTTTTTTAATATTTTAAATATGTTTTCATGGTAATGAAATAAGTAAATATGCATTATGAATAAAACTCTATAAATATAGTGTTTTTTATAATTTAATTTTAATTTTATGAAATGGTATAATTTCCAAAAATTCTTACACTTCTTTAGCATAACATTTATAAAAACAAGAGAAAATTTGAGTTATTAATTTTTATTGACATTAAAAATGATACGATTTAGATCATTTGAGGAATTAAATGAAATTTATAGATAATTTTGAAGTTTATGTAATGAGTTGTGTTTTTCTAATTATAATTTCATTATTTTCTTGATATGTTTATAGTTAATTTTTTTAATAGTACCGAAAATGATAGTAAATGTAATTTAATGTTTAAAAAATATTTTAAAATAATTATAGATTTATTAAAAAATACCATATTAACTCAAATTAATCTAAAATTTAGTTCTTATTATGAATATTTCATTTATCTTCCACTAGAAATTCTTAAAATTACATTCATGAACCTTAAGTGTTAAAAAATTTCAAAAATACCACTGCTTTTTCGCTATAAAAGGCGACTCAATCCACGATTTCCAAAGAAACAAATGAGTTCAGTTTTCAATAAAAAAATACACCCAAATTATTTTCTAAACTTCCATTCCCATAGATTTAATCCTCTGTGGTTACCATAAAACTCTCCTTCAAATTCATTAATAATAATTAAATGGTAGATATCAAAAGAGGATGTATAAGTATTAACTAATTTATTTTAAGTTTATTTATTATTATAATCCTTCTAATATATCATAAATATGATGATATAATATTATAATTATCTAAAATATACTTAAATTTTATTATTTATATGGTAAAACCTTTCCAATCACCTTTTCTATCTAATGGGAAATGAATAAATCACTCATTTGTACATATGGACTACCCTCTCTATGAAGAAATGTATTTTATTTTCCATCACTGCCTTTCATGGGTGGTTATTTTTATATATTTAAGGTATATATAAGATATTTATAATATTTTCATTATTACTGAAAGATAATATGTTATCTACATTTATACCCTTCTATACATTGGAAAATGATAACATCACTTGTATGCGTGTGTGGACTACAACCTCCACGAAGTGATGTGATTCATTTATCATTATTATATCTCAAACTAGGAAATAAGGATGGAAATAATGAATAAATATTCCATTTATATCAAATTTATGATTATATAAAAGTAAAATATTGTCTATATCATTTATTTTCCACCCAGTTGAAAAATTAATGTGGTGTTCATGTGTATGTATATATTACCATCTTTATGAAATGATGTGATTCATATTTCATAACATACCTACATGGATGGTTATAAAAAAATTTATAATATGTAAAGATGATAATAATAATGGTTTTATGATTATATATATAATGAAAAAATGGCCCATTTTACCATGATTGATGCATTAGTGTTATTTTGAGGTTATAAATTGAATTACCCCAAAACACCCAATGTGAGGTTAACTAATTTACTATACAAAAAAAGAAGGTAATAAATGAAATAAAAGGAATAATAATAAGTAAATTAACTTGAAAATTTTTCTTTAGAAATTAAAAAATTAATACAACTCTATTACTTAGGAATGTAAAGGACATATGTTGAAAGCTGGAAGATAAGGAAAGGGGATTTTTAACTCAATTTATCTTTACTGGGTTATATAAATTATCTATTGACTCTATTATGAAATAATTATGTGTGTTATTACATATAATTTATTACTCTATATTTAAACTTTTTCTATTTGTATTTATGTTTATTCTAGATAAAAATTTCATTGAAAAAATCCTATTTTAAATGATATAATATTTTTCATGGTAATTGGTCTCAATAATAAATTCATTGATACTTGTTTCTTATTGTGCACCATGATTTATTCATACAAATATTGTAAGGTTTTCTCATATAAAACTCCCTTATTTCATACATGTCTTGATTTATATAACTATATTCATTTATATATTTTGTATACCACCTCTTGAAATATAGTATTATGAATATTTTTATACACATATTATTTATGTTACTTTTTATGATCTTTTCCCAAAATGGTTTGTTAATCTATAAGATATTTTTCTTTAAAAATTTGTTTTAATGGTTTTAAAATATTTTTCTTCCATGTATATGTTATTTTAAATGTATATGGAATGTTTATATTTATACTTTAAATATTTTCAAAGGTAATTTTAAAATAAGTTTTACTTTATTTTAAAATATAATTAAAATGAATATTTATATTTTTTTCTATATGAGTCACTTTTGACTTTGTTTTCAAATGTATTAATAGAATGTTTTTTTATAAATAGTCACCATGAATAGATTTACCGACTATAAAGTCCTTTATTTATTTATAATATTATTTTATAGGTTTCAATTTTTTAAACAAAAACTCATTTGCATTTTTATTGGGAATTTTAATACTTAAATATTATAAAAGAAAATGATATTTCATATTGTTTTACAAAAAATATTTCAAATTATTTTATAAAATTATTTTTAATTTATGTCAAAATCCATTAAATTATTCTTATTCATCCATGAGTATGTGTTCTACTGATTCCATCCACCTTATTTATATGTATGGATTATGATGATCTTTTAAATAAATTGGCATGAAACTCATTTTCTTTCCTTGGGTTGATCAATTTATAATTGAATTATGATTGTTTCTATGATTTTTTTGATGAAATGAAAGATATATAAACATTATTAATATTATGTTTCTTGGAATGTTTTGTTGATAATGTGTGAGATAAATTTATATCTCTAATTTATTGGGTAATTTGATAGATTAAACTATTTTAAGTTACTCCTAATAAAATGTTTGAATTAGTTGTTAAGGTTATTATTTTGTAAGAGTGATTGTAAGAATGATATAAATATAATGTCCCATGATACAAGAATAATTTATCTACTATTTTAATGAGTTATAATGTTTCCTTAAAACATATATTGGTTTTATATGGATCATGATATTTTACTTAAAGTTATCTTATTTTATGATAAATATTTGTTCCTTGACTCATGATCTATAATCCATGTTTTGATGGGTATAAATTATCTGATGTTATGATCATTCAATTTGATTATGTAATCATAACCTTATGATAATATCATGATCATTAATGATATTTTATAGATAATTTATATGTTTACCCTTAATGGTTATTTGTGTCTACCCTTCATATGTTTCCATTTTCCATAGTTATGAATAAATATGTTAAGTAGGTTATGTCTAAAAGGGTTTCATGTGTGGAAATGTTTTTGGGAGATATTAAAGAATTTTAATTACAAAATTTACTAAAACCATTACTTTATTAATTCCCATGTATTGGATGCATCAAGAGGGTGTTTTGGGTCCTCTTCCCCTGAATCTTTTAAATTTTTTCACATGGTAGAAAAAACATTTCTCACGGTTAGAGAGTTTATTTTCATGGTCAATCATTTTTTTATCAAAATAGAATGTTTTTTATCATGATTAGAAAATTTGTTCTCATGGTTGATCATTTTTATCTCAAAATAAATAGTTTGTTCTCATAGAAAAATGGATTATTCTCACAGACGATAGTTTGTTCTCAGGGTCATACAATTTGATCCCATGGTCGGATACTTTATTCTCATGGATGGATGATTTGTTCTCACAGTTGAAATTTTTTTATCATGATAAAATATATTTTTCTCATGTTACAAATGTTTTTCTCATGGTAGATAATTTTTCTCCATGAAAATATAGTTTATTCTTAAGGTCGATGGGTTGTTCGCAAGGTTGATCAATTTGTTCTCATGGTCAATGGTTTATTCTCACATTCAATCAATTTTTTATATCAATAAATACTTTACTATGATTTATCAATTATTTTTTTCATAGTTAGCCATCCTCATTGTTGATCCTTTCAAATGGTTAATCTCTTCACACTCTATCCAATAATCTACAAAACTTCCAGTATTTCAAAATACTCAGATTTTTTGGAAAGACATCAATAATTATTTTAACCTAATATTTAAGATTTAAATATTAAATAAATGTTTTTTAAAATATATTTTAATATTAATAAATAAATATTTTAATTCATTAAAATTCATGGTTTTAAATGCATCATTCCTTATATTTTAAATAATACTGAATTAAATGACAATTATAAAATAATTTTGACCGTGTTAATCTTTGGGGAAACCATATATATCATCATAAGTTAAGTTAATTTACTCCATTTGAGTATTTTATTATTTAATTGAATTCCATATAAACTAGAACCTCATTCTTGAACTTGAAGAGTTGTCTGTTTCACCTTGATCCTTTTTATTTGTAATTCTATTTTTGTTCAATAACTTGGTTCCCCCTTTGTTTTTTTAATAGGGTGTCATGTTTTGGGTAGGAACTTTTTTACCCTTCGTATTACTCTTTTATATACAAGTTTTTTATGATAAATTAATTCCTTTACCATCATGATATCTTGGTGAAAACACCATTTTCTTTTGATATGTTCTTGGTGAAGTGTGTTTTGGAATTTCCATACTAGGTAGGGGATACCTATTCTCTTTTATTTGGTAAATCTATATAATTAGAATGTTTTTGATTTCTAGTGAGTGGGTCATACGGACCAGATAATTAGGATAATTAAATATATTAAGTTGAATTATAGGGGGATTTTAGAAATCTCATGTGTTTATCTACTTTACTTGTTATTGCTGATTTTTTTCTCTTAACAAAATATAACCTATTACAATGAGAATATTGTGGTTATTGTAAATTAATTAACCTGTGTTATTTATTGATAACCCATGTAGTGAATTAAATAACCCATGATGTGGATTAATTGACCAATTTTGTGGACTGATAACCCTTTTTTATTTTTCATATAAACCTACGACTAATAAACAAATTAATAATTATATTAGATTAATAATTTTTTTCCAATGAAATCATGGAACTATGTGAAAAAACACTATTGTAAAAATATTATTTAATTTTAGAATCACCTATGAATGAAATTTGGTAAAATGTATGGTTTGAAAATATTTTGTTGTGTGTTGATATTATGTATGTTGTTAGCCTTGTACTTTTTCCCCTTTTGGGGACTATATAATGGTGATGGTTAATGGTTTGGATGTAGGATATGTTATAATAAGTGTAAGTGAAGTAGTGGATATTTTTTGTGGTAATATGATGTTTGTTGCGTGATTCCTTGTTATAGTATCTTAGAATCGATGGAATATGAGGCTGGTAATGATGAAAGGGTAATGGTGTGGGCTAGTTTTTAATGAAAATATTGGAATTTACATGTGATTAATAGTTTAACAATGTAATTTTTAATAAATTATGGTTGTTAATAAAATAATATATGAATGTGGATGAACCTTTATTTGAAGTAAATGAAATTGTGGGATGTGTTTGGTTGTTCTATGGATGGTTCCATCTAGTTGGTGGAAATATGTTGTGATGTTATTATAGTATTTATGTTAAGGTAAAGGTGATAAAGTATTGATATTAAACCTTTAGATATAATATTTATGATATCTATATACACATATTTATATATGATTATATTTTCATGTTACTTTTATAAACATCCACCAACTTAGACTACCATGTATAGATGACCAGTTGTTATGGGGGTGTTTTCCTCTACATTAAGATGGTGAGAAATTTATTTATGATTACCCCCTCTTCCTTAATCTTCTTTTAACAGTATTAATGAGAAATGGGATAGTTGCTAGTGGATAGTATCCTTTATTGATGACATGTTTGGTGGTGATTCCTAATGATGATAGGATTTGATATATAATAGGGTTTATACATGTTAGAATGAGGGAACTAGGTTTATTTCCTTCACATTCATGATACCCTACAACCCTATTTTTGATGTTGTGGATGGATGTGTGATGGCACGGTAGTGGAATTAGCGATATGCATGATTACAGTGATAACATCATGACATGTTGGGCCTTATAGAAGAATTGGTTATAAAGTCTTGTGACCCATACATCATTAAATATATATTTATATATGGTTATGAGATGGAATGGAATGAATGAGATAACAATTTGTTTGACATTAGGGAATGAGAGCAACAACTTAGTGGGGAAGAGAATATGTGGTTCCTTTACTAATGTTTTCTTGATATGATATTACCAATTTCTTGTGTTGTTTAATTATTAATTCAACACCCTGAGGAATTAAAATTTATTTCCATTTATATAAATTAAATATTTTTGATATATTGTGATGGAAACAACATTGGGTTCTAATAAAACACAATACTCTATTAAAATATAATTTAAACTTGATCATTTTAACCTAGACATTAAATTGGTGGGAATGAATATAACTAACTAAATTATGAAAATTATATGGTTTACATATATGTAAAATAAATTAAATTTAAATCTAATTATTATAAATAAAATAAAAATCATTTTATAAGAAAAATGATTTAATTCTAGAAAGCTATTTTTTAAGGAAAATGGTTTTGTCGCTTCTTGCGCACTTCTGATAAAATTAATATTTTTTACATTAATAAATTTTATTTGATATAATGAAATACATTTTTGAAATCATCATATAAAATTTAACTTATAGTGATCTTTTGGGATTTTTCTGAAAAGTTTCATTTTTCGATGAATTGTGAAAATCTTAATTTTCATTTGAAAACTGCATTTTCATTTAAATTATTTACAAAGTTAAATTGTATATTAAATTTTATAAATGTAAATTAGTTCAATAATATTATAATAAATATAATTTTCATCATTTTATTCAATTTCATATGGAATTTTGATGTTAAAACCTTCCATATCTATGGAAATTTTCTCTTTGGAAACCAGTTTTTTTGTCGTGTCTGTGAGCAAAAATTTATATTCGATTTTACCACGTATAGGAATTTAAATTTATAAAATGGATTCCTTATTTGGAATCAGAATAATTTATATTATATATCTAAGTTTAAATTAGTTTTTGAAAAAACATTTGAATAGTAAAATAGTAAAAAACAATTACCATTGTTAAAGTAAAAATGGTTTTTCTAGGGGGAAAACTAAGAAAATAAGGGTTAAAATGACCTGACAAATAGGTCATCTTTCACCAACTATAAAAAAGAACTATCTCCCCTCACTTATTCACACATCCCAATACACTTTGCATCAAACAAACTCTATTAAAATATCTTTTTAATATCCTTAAACATATTATAGAGTTGTCGGTCCACCCATAAGACTATCCTTAGGGTTGTCATGAACAAGGCTGGGATGTCATCCAACCCGACATCCGACCCGGTCTAGGACATAGAAAGAAGAAAATTTCCAAACCCCAATGTCTATAAAAAAGTTTCAGGCATCAAGGTAATCACTATGGGAATAATTTTTTCCAAATACACATTGATCAAATAAATGAACTAAATAAACTGAGAACACAGCAATAACCAGAAACTGATCAAAAATAAATACACAAATTAATCCAGATACAAATAAAATTGAAAAATAAAAAATTATTGGATACAAAACTAATACCAAACTACTCTAACTTGATCCCCATATTACCTATTGGTCACCACAAACCACTAGACCAACTAGCTTCAATAACAATCACTCGAACTAGAAACATGAACCTTCAAAATAGCTCAGGTTTACCAACAACAAATGGTATAATTATGGTGTGAGAATAACAACTCATTAAGAAACCACCAAAAAATACACATATTTCCCTTCTCAAAATAGACTATAAACACTAGTTTGGAATACATATATAAAAATTTGTTTTTCTCGTTTTAATAAATAAGTATAACTTTCCCTTTTTTTAAACAACGCACACCACATCCACATTTTCATATTAGAATACCATTTTAAAACTATTATCCAAACCAAGGTCTAACCAAAACAATATAATGCTATGATAAATATAATCAAGAACTGAAAACAATAAAATAAGTAAAATATAATATAAATAAGAACATATAGATAGAAACCTATGGGAATTTTCAATAAATCCCAAGAGTAAGCCCTGGATGTACTCGGGTCGGACTCACCTGTCAGCATATGGTGTAGCACCAAAGTCAATAACCAACATGCCATTATAACTACCAACCACTATTACAACCCACCTAGCCTCTAAAACATCCATGGAGTACCAATATATCTAATTAGGTTTGATAATAAACTATCTAAAGATGCCCAGAAAACCCATGGTAGTAGTATATGGTGAACGGTGGAGGACCTTGCATGTGTGACTTTCCTTACCTATCACCACCGCACTTGCCTACCCCAAACACCTACACCACCAACATAATAAACCAGATCATGAAATCTTCCATAGGGGTTCCCACATTGTAACAATTATTTAATAAGTTATAACCAGTCCATCACATCAAATTATCATTAAAACCATTTCTCAAAGAATGTTAAGTTTCCAGTCAGGCATTTGTACTTCCAAACCCAATTTTTTTCAAAAACAATGTAAAGTGCCAACCGAGCATTCAAAATTATCAATTCTTATATGCTACAAAAAAAATTCCTAACCATTTTTTGGAACAACATCAAATTCCACTTTAAAACCAAGATGAAATTACACAAATACTAAAAGACTCCAAAAAAGATTTTGTATCAGTTTGAAACAAAACATCCTTCAAAGTAACAAAAAGGCCTTATATTCAAATATAATTTGAAACCAATTTCATATCATTTGGGACCCAAGAGGCTATTAGTAATGTATCAAGAGTTTGAAGAGAGAAATAAATGGGTAAGTGATTTGAAATATGGGTTTTTAAGTTAATTAAGTCTATCCAAAACCATTATAATTTTTTTTCTCATTTATGTGTTCACACTTTTCACACATTTATGTGCCAACATCCCATGGCACAAGTCAATTATTTTATGAAATCACACAAATACTTCCTTTAAAAGAACATCGCATGCTTAAAAACCATCACAATAAACCAAAAGTAATCATTACACACAAAAGTCAATAATTTAAACAAACAACATAAAATTTTCAATCCAAAAATGATATCATAACATAACCAAGGCCAAAAACTTTTCAAAATACACAATTTCATTTTAATGTATTGCTTGACATTTTAACAGACACCTTGATTGAATATGTACATAATCCTTCTTATGAAAATTAATATCTCCATAAAATATTTTGTGTGGAGTGGGAGAATTATTGAAATAAAATTTTTGATTTTGGTCCAACCATTGTAAACCTCTAACTAAGGGTGGTATTGGAATCAAAAACATTAAACTTTTTAATGATTCTTTACCAGCCAAACTCACTTGTAATTTTCTTTATAATGACTCCATTCATCTAACATTCATTAAAAATATATTCCTTGACAAGATGAAGAAAGGTAACCTAAATCACATGAAATCATTTATTTATTAATACATTAATCACACCTTCTCCAATATAATGTCAAATTCTTGATGGATGGTCTCATAGGAATTTTTTATGATCTTTTGGTCAGATAACTAGTTTGGTGCTCCTCTGATTTCTATGGTTGATCCCAATCATATACTGGAACACACCAGTGTCTCTATTAAAGTTTTCTTGGACTCTCCTAGGATTGACATTCTTTATAATTTTAAACATGTCATTGAAAATTATCCCTTCACAGCACTAATTATTTTTTAATTTGGGAACCATCTCACAAAAGCATGCTTGACTCTAAATATTTTTACAACCACTATTTTATAAATATTGACAATAATTATGTTGGTTAAAAATATTTGTTAATCCTTAGATAAAACCTCCAAGAGTTACTCTTGGTTGGTGAATTTCTCAAAACTAGGTCACCACTGACATTTTTCTATAATATTTTGGGATATATATTTACTCTAAAATAAATTTATGTCATCGGCATAGAGAATACACTAACAATATTATTTTTGTGCTACTTTATCTAACCTTTGGAAATATTTTTTTTGATATTTTTGATTGTAGATGATTAGTTTTGGATACAATGTGATCTAAACTTTAGTGTTGTACTACTTCTAAAACCCCTCTTCAGATTGAGCAACTTTTCCTAGTTCTGGTTCCTAATCTTTTTTATGGGATCCGGTATGATATAAATTCTTATTTACATCATAATATCTCATTTAGTCTTCATGCAGGACGGATGAGGATTTTTATTTCCATACATGAATTTTTCACAATTCAGTAGAGGCACTGCAAAAAAAACGTTTTTTTATTTCAATATCTTGTATTTCCTCCGTGTTGAAAGGACTTATAGTCAACCTCGACACATGTTTGTAGTATTTTGGTAGTTTCTGTTCCTAGTATTGATTAAATTAAATGTTGATAGGGCCTTTAATGGTAACCTGGGGCCCTCGGGATGTGGTTTGATGAACAGGGACCACCTTTGGTAGCTTATTGGTTTCTTCTATGACACCTCTAACTTTGACTCATATTTTCAAGATAAAATGTTAAGTGTTATTCATGCTATAACCTTTACAAGAAAAAAAGATGGAACAATATCTAGATTGAAATCGATTAAATCACCATCGTGAAAGCTTTACATAATGGCATGGCGCATCTTGTGTGGCCACTAAAAACTTGATTGATGGATTGAGTGCACTCTCTGATAGTGATTAATCATATCATTACACATTCTTTTTATGAAGAAAACACAGTTAGAGATGGTATTTCTAATAATAGGGTCACAAATGGCATCACTTGGTCAGATGACCTCCCTATAGATTTTAATCCCCTTCAAGAAGAATGGTGTAAAATAATACCTTCTTTTTGAATTTTTTAACCTTGATTTTTTTTATTCAATAAATGTTCTTTGGAATTTTAAAAAAAATATGTATGTTATCTTATTTAATGAATCTATTTGAAAACCATTTTTACCAAATTCCACCAAAAAAACACCACAAAAAGACAAACAATCACGTCTCAACCATGAGTAGCACATTTATAAATTATTTAAGAACACCCAAGAATCAAATTTAATTCTTTGTAAAGGAAATGGATGGAAACACCTACCTTGAGGGAGTGTAGATACGACAAAACTTCAAGGGAAGTAATAATTGGATCCAAGGAATAATATGAATGACCAAGATCCAAATAAAAACAACCCAATATATCGACCATTATCTCTAGGGTTTGAAAAAAATATAAACCCCACCAAGAGTGACCAATAAATCAAGTTTGGAGAAGAGTAAGAGGAGAAAAAGAGGCCAAAACCCTAAGAAACTCACCTTGGGAACTTGGAGATGCATCCAAAGAGGAAGGACAACTTAAGGAAAGGGGGTTTTGGGACCCATTCATGTAGAAAAAATGACCCAAGGGGAGGGGGTCTTGATTTCTAGTAAAACAATGGGATGGTAGATTATGGATTTTAGGATTTTAAAAAAATCGGTATCTCACACGGTTTAACTGCATGATTTTCTTAATTGTCCACAAGTTGTGTGATATCCAATGTCCAAATGGAAAGAACCTCATGCATAGTATCCATATGGTTTCATAAACTATGTGAAACCAATTTTCCTTACCATTGGACCACAAAAACTTTTGTGGGGTTACCTGGGAAAATCCTCAGGGTTTATGCAAACCATGCACTAACTATGAATAGTCCAAAAACTCACCCGATACTTCAAAACTATAATATTTAAAATATGGATCAACCCGAACCGCATCCAAAGAGATCAAAATAATAGAAAAGAATAATATAAAATAATTAAAAGGGTATATGTGTGAAAATTATCCCCACCACAAACACTTTCTGCCCCCAAAAAGTCACCAAGCTAAAAGATCAACAAAACTCGGTCCAAAACCCGAAACAAGCCAAAAAAACCACTAATCTTGGGATGACCTTTCACTTCACAAGTCATTCTTGACCATTATAGTGGAATACATGACATGATAAATAATGGGAGAACATGAGAGGGTTATCCTCACCATAGGAACTCAAATACCACCTTTTTCATGACTTTGGATCAACCCAATGAGGGAACTCTCAGCAACACCACTTCTGGGGGGACCAGTATGGGAACTCCCAACACAAGCTAACCCAACATCCTCTGTAATAAGGAAAAAACACCACCACCAAAAACAATTCTCCACATAAACCAAAACCCCAACACACAGAGAAAACTACAGAAGAAACCTAAACTAAACAATATACCCAAGAAGAAACAAAAATCAGCGATTTCTATAAGCACAAATATATCCAACAAAAATCAAGAGAAAATAAAACCAGAACTAACTTTTAAAAAAGTTTATCAACCCAAAGAAACAAAAAATAAATTAATACTAACATTCATATAAACATAACCAATTATATTATGATAAAATAATATTATCAATGTTTCACTACAAAAATATGAGATTACAATAATAATGAAAACTAAAACATGAAAACCATAAAAGACTCCCCCCCAACACAGGGGACAAAACTGGTCTAAGGCCATCCACACCTCCGTAAATTCCCTGAATGTGTGTGGATTTACTCAAGGGTAGTTGGCTTGAGCCCTGATGACTGAAGCATCCACTGCCTCATATCTAGGCACTAACATTCTCTAATAAAAATTTCTTCTTCGGGAAACACTTCCTCCAAAACTTCTCTATATAATCCAAATAGCCACAATGAAGATAGGTATTTATAGGATTATGAAAAGATAGATTTAAGTGCCCAAACTAGACTCACTAGAAACACATGAGTTATTGGTCTGACAAGATAGAATCTATAACCAACAAAGGATACATTTCAGAGATAGGTTTCTCTAGTTCACCCTCTATCCAGATGGGGAACCTTTACAAGAGAAAACCACCACTGACTACACTCTAAGAACCAACTCAGCTAAAAAAAACTCATCCAACAAATTATTGAAATATATATTACAAGATAAGAGGACTTCTTTCATGATCTCTGAATGAATACCCTAGAAAAAAATAGGATATTTCAACTGATCCTATGACACCACCTCCAAAGAGAAGGAACCCAACTCTTTGTTCATAACAAACATCTCGTAGATCTACCACATTTCTCATCTTCACCTCATCAGGTATGAACCTTTGGATGAATTCGGTTTTAATTATTTCAAAATTGATCTCAACATTTATTGATGATGGAGAAAACATCTTCCATTGATCTAAATTTGGTCCCTTAAACAAACCCAGTACAACACAAACTCTGTAGATTAGGGAGTTTCCAATGTTCTAAAGACACAATGAACTTCGTCAATCCATTACACAGCCTTTAAAGAACAATGATCACCATAATAGATAGGAAATAATAAAGAATATCTAGGAACTAGAAAATACTTACTGGAAACTTTGGTGACTTTTATGGGTGGCATATTCTAAACAAAAGAAAACATAGAACCCAAAATCATCACCAATCAAAAACACAACAAAAAAGTACTTCTCAAGATACAATAATAGGCACACAAGAAAAACACATACAAGCACAATAAAAAATCATCCTTTAAAAAACCACTAATTTCCTTTTAATTTCAAAAGTTCTTTTTTTAATGGCCACTTATCATAACAAAACCTACTTCTAAAAGAAAAACCAATATTTAAAACAATTTCCATTTTGAAAACAATTTCAGACCCACCAAGTCAAATCATTAATTTCAAACACCTACATAGGGAATCCTATAGACCATTACATATATTTTCATTACAAATCTAATTAAACCCTCAATGTATACACAGTAATAAGAACTTCTCATAAAAACCCATACATATGTGAATTCCCATAAGAAATACAAAGTGTTACACTTATCATTTCACCATTAAACCCAATAATTTACCAAATTTTTAATATAAAAAAAACTCTTTTAAAAACCATTCATTCAAATTCTAAAACCACATAAAATAAGTCATTTCAATTTCAAAAAACACTTTCATTTTAATATATTACTCAAGTCAAACAAGACCGAAACAAAATATAACTCATTCCATACTACCATAAGGAAGAAATAGTAGTCATTCTTAACTAGGTTACATGGTTTGTAGGCCATGCCCGAAGTAGGCATTAATAACTATGAGGAGATGAAAGTATGTACCTGGACTCAATATGGGTCACTACTCAATGTGAGATCATTAAATAACACCAGATCACCCCCATTGTTATTCCTCACACACAAAAACCCAAAAAACCAAAATAAATACTCAAAACCCAGACTACCCTAAGAAACTTGATGATCAGAATAAGAAAGAGTTCACAATTCTCTTCACATACCTACCTCTCATGGCCCAATAGTCCTAATCTCCAATCTACCCGACATCCCAAATAACAATGAACCATATCAGATACTATTTTTTAATGAACCAAGCTATGATTCCTTCCAACTCAATATCTGACCTGGTCTAGTACATGGCATGAAGGGAGTTCCCAAACCCCATGGGCTGGAAAAAAGTGTCAGGAATCAAAGTAATCACTATAGAAATGATGTTTTTCCAAAAAAGGAGGATAAAATAAACGAAATAATCAAATTGAGAACATATAAACAACATGAAACTGATTATAAATAAATACAAAAACTAATTTATATACAAATAAAAATAAAAAAAATAGAATTGAATACAAAACTAAGACCAAACTACGCCAACTTGATCCCTGTGTGACCTCTTGGTCACCATCACCACCAGACCAACAAACTCCAACAATTTGAACTCAAAATATAAACATAAACTTTTAAAATAGTTCAATTATACAAAACCCTAATGGTACATATTGGGTGTATACTTAATATCTCAGTAAGAAACCACAAAAGAATCCATACATTTCCTTCCCAAAATAGTATAAAAAACTAGTCAGGAATACATATATAAAAATTGGGTTTTCTAATTTTAATAAACGAGCACATATTTATCTTTTTCAAAACAACACACAGCATATCGCCATTTTCAAATTAGATTACGATTTTAAACCAAAACCCAATCCAAGTTCAAACCAAAATAATAAAAAGCTATGCCGAAAATAAAAGAGTATTATTAACAAGAAAACAAGTGAAACAAAATATAAAAATACATGTATAGATAGAAAACCATGGTAATTTCTTAAACATCCCTAGAGAGATCCCTAGACATACTCGGGTCGAATGAAACTTTGTTCAAATAGTGAAACTCCATAGTCAATAACCAACTGGTCATTCTAACTACCAACCAGTGGTACAACACACCTTTCATCAAAAACAACCAATGGGTACCAATTCATATAATTAGGTATGAGAATAAAACATCACTTTACCTTCTATTGATGCCTAAGAAAACCTATGATAATAGTATATGATGAAAGGAGGAGGCCCTCGCACGCGTGACTCAACTTACCTACTACCACTGCACTTGCCTACCCAAAATACTGACACCACCCACACGATAACCCACATTGGGAAATCCTCCATAGGGGTTACCATCTAGTAACCATTCTTTAACAATTTATAGTTATGCCTTCACATCAAATGATCTTTCAAACCATTTCTTAAATCATACTAAGTTTCCAACATGGAATTTGTACTTTGAAAACCACAATTTATTTTCAAAACACTATAAAGTTTCAATCAGGACTTCA
Organism: Viscum album; assembly: GCA_963277665.1. Taxonomy (NCBI): domain Eukaryota; kingdom Viridiplantae; phylum Streptophyta; class Magnoliopsida; order Santalales; family Viscaceae; genus Viscum; species Viscum album. The sequence continues at coordinate 2,098,060,739 of OY728140.1, read as the reverse complement.
AAATTATCAATTGTAATATGATACAAAAAATTTCCTCACCATTTCTGAAACTACATCAAACACCATTTTGGATGTAAAAAAATCCAAACAGGCCTTCACGTTCAAAATCCAATACCACTTCAAAACCAAGATGAACACACAAAAACTAAAAGATTTAAAAAAACTTTCAAACCATTTAGAAACAAATCATCTTTAAAAATTACAAAATTTACATACATTCAAATATAATTTCAAACCAATTTAATTTCATTTTGGACCCAATAGACCGTTATAAAAGCATCATGATTTTGAATATGGAAAGAAGGGGGGTAAGTGTTTTGAATTACATGTTTTAAAGTCATGAAATTACATCCAAAACCATTATAATTTATGTGATAATGCATGTTTTTACCCACTGAACACATTTTTATTCCCACATCCAATGGAATAAGATAAGTGTTTCATGAAATCACCCAAATATTATCTTTAATGTAACACCACGTGCTTCCAAACTATCACAACAAACTACATGTAAGCATTACACACAAAAGTCACCAATTTTCACAAAAGTCTTCAAATTTTCAGTAAAAAATGATATCATAACATAAACAAGGCCAAAAAAAATTAAAATACATAATTTAATTTTAAATAAATACATCACATTTCAATAAATACCTTGAGTGCATATGTACATAAGCATATTTAAGGAATCTATTTGAAAACAATTTTTAAAAAATTCCACCAACATGAAAACACCAAAACAATATAAAATATCACATAAAAAGCATGAATATAACATTTATAAATTATTTATGAACACCCAATCATTAAATGGAATGCATCATAAAGGAAATGGATGGAAACACCTACCTCAATGGTGTGTAGATGCAATGAAACTTCAAGGGAAGAAAGAATAGGTTCCAAATAATAATATCCACGCCCTAGATCTAATAAAAACATCCAAACACATCAACCCTAGTATATAGGGTTCATACAAATAGAAAAATTACCAATTGAGACCAATATCTCAATATAGGAGAATAGAATGTGGAGAAAAAGAGGCCAAAACCCTAAGAAACTCACCTTGGGAACTTGGAGATGCATCTATGGAGGGAGAAGAACCAATGGGGATGTGTTTTGGAACCCTTAGTGTACCTAAAATGACCCATGGGTAGGGGAGTCGATTTGGGGTAAAAATATGGGAGGGTAGATTAAAGATTTTAAGATTTCAAAAAAATGTGAAGCTTGCATAATTAGGCCGCACAGTTTGCCAAACCGTGTGCAAGCCATGTAGTCGCCACTATCCAAATGGATAGAATCTCCCACATGATTACCGCATTGTTTTCCAAAGCATGAAAAACACATGAACCATATATTTTGACTCCAAAACCATCCACATGATTACCTAGGAAAAGCCACATGATTTACCCAAACCATGCACTAACCATGCACAGGCCAAAAACTCACTCGAGACTTCAAAAATTCAAAAATTTAATCTTGGGATCAACCTGAACCTCATCCAAAAATATACAAAGTAGAGAAAATAATAAAATAAAATAATTTAAAAGGTCGATGTGTGACAAGGGTCCTTTAACTGGATATCCAAATGAGGTTTCTCTTGGAGAAGGTAATTATCTTAACAAAACTCTTTTGTTTTCTTCATTATTTTTTCACCTTTAATTTTGTATTAACACATACCTTATAATGAAAATATTATATATCATATAATTATATGTTATTATATTTATGTAATAATATTTATCAATATCCACTTCCATCAACTGGGAAACAAAATCATTAATAATGTGTATGTTAGACTACCACATTGCGAACTAATGTAACTCATTTTCAATCAAAACCTCTCATGGTTGGACATAATGATGGAATCAATGTTTATATATGATATTTATTATATAAATATTATTTTTTATTTATAATATCACATATACATTCTTACTTTCCATCTCATTTAAAATACAATAATGTCGCTTGTGTGTACATCGGACTACCTCCTCACGAAATGATGTGAATTGTTTTTCTATTAACCTTTAAAATCAATGTAATAAGGATAAAATTAATGAATATATGTGATATATATGATGTGATATTGATTTGGTAAATTTAATATATCATGAAATTATTTACACTTTACCTCGTTAAGTGATTGATATCATCAAACATATGCACGTACGGCCTACCATCTCTACGAAGAAATGTGATTCATTTCCCTTGAACAAATTTTAAGAGTGGTTATAATAATGTTTATATTGAGTAAATAAAATATATATAACAATATTATCATTATATATATGATTTAATTATATCCTTTGTACAAGAACTATAACTTTCATTACAAATCATGCTTGAGAAAATAAGGAAATTCACACCCAAAACCAGTGAAATAATTAAATATTATTAACAAATAAGTGCTAAAATGTTATAACAAGATAATATATGATATTATAAATATGATAATGGTTTTGGTATAAAGTAATAAAATAAATTAAACTATTATAAGGGATTTTAAATCATGTTAAACTAAAATAAATCATGATTCTATAGCAATTAATGATATTTTAAGTTTAAAGTTGAATTATTTCACCCAAAGGGATTTGACATGAAAGTTACCAAGTGGTAAAAAATTTCAGAACTTAATTTCTTTTCATTGGGCTATATTACTTCATATTTTTTCTTTAATATTATAATATTTTGTGTATAATGACTTTTTATTATCTTAAGTTGTATTTCAACTTATTATATGGGGATTTATATTCGATGCACACAATCTATTCATTTATTTATTATCACTCCAATGTTATGATCATTGTAAAGAACTTTATCTTGATTTTCATTCATTAAAAAATATTTTAATTTTATGAACCAAATTTGTTTTATATGTTGTATATACTACTATTTTATATGTAATATCATAAATACTTTTTAAATCATGGTATTTTAAGTTTCAATTTGAGTTATTTCATCCAAGGGGATTTTACTTGAATATTACCAAGTAGTGAGGGATTTCATCTCAATTTTCATTTCATTGAGAAATTTTTGTTAATATACACATATTCACTTTTGTGTGGTGTATATACTGACCCTTTGATTTATTTCAAATAAATAATTATTTATTCATGGTGATTAATGTTTTGTTTCAAGTTTATTATTCATGAAGTAAAAATTTCAAATTTACCAAAGATTTAAAAATTATTGTACATTCTCAATTACTTTTCTGATCATTAACATTATATTGGGACAATCATTTTCTTGTGATAAATTTTCATTGGAAATTAAATTTCTATTAAATATAAAAATTATTGTATGATGGATATGATTATATCTAAAACCATATATAATTTTTACATATAGTTTTTAATTTGAATTTTATTTGATAAAATAGGGTAATATTGAAAAATATATATCCTTTACTCAATAGAGATATTGGATGATAAGACATATTGATTAGAGAATTAAAAAAAATATTCTATATATAAATAATTGTATGGATATGCAGTTATGGGTTGGGCCTAGTTATAGATATCATTTTGATTCATCAACAGATATCATGAGACAATTTTTTTGGACAAATCAAATGGGTTTTTACTTAGTAGTTTTAAGCTATATTGTGAAATAACTTGACGGTAGAGGTATCCTGATTCCTAAGATCATAAAGTGTAATAGTTAATAATTAATTTAATTTGAAACATAGTTATTATTATTATCCATGAAATCTTATTGATGATATTATCTCTGTATGCATCTCATTATCATTTTATTGATTAAATGGAGTGTGTTTTATATTATTTACCTTGATATGTTGATTATGGATTTTCCAATTATGATAGTCATGTAATTGATTAAATGGAATGTGTATTAAATTATTTTCCTTTCCATATTTATTATTCTTTATTTATTTATGATAGAATCTGTTTTATGTAACCATTACTGAGTATTTGGGATAGCCCTTATTTTGTTTCCCTTCTTGAGGTTGTAAAGATGAATCCTTTGAATGAGTTTCAAGGATGTTCAGAATTTTCTTTTTTTATATTTTATTCTATATTCCTAATGTAAAATGGGTATCATGTTGTATCTATTTCTCCACAACTAATAAAATGATTGGTTCTTCAGGACGTTATCCCTTCTATCTAAGTCAATATACAAAAGAAGGCACCAGCTCTAGGTTAATAGAGTTTGGGTCGTTATTGTTAGTATTAGATAAAGTTTAGTAAAAACCTTGGAACTAGATTAAGTTGAACATATATTAGGGGAAATAACCCTATGAGAAACTATGAGAATAAGTATAGATAAAAATTATAAGGTTTTTTTAAGGAAGATATTATTTTGTTTTTAATAGCAATGTATCCCTTTATGGATACTATAAGTGTAAGTGGTTTTGTCATAGATGTACCTAGTGGTTATAACTCCAAAAATGGGGCAATGGTCTTGACCCAATCATCACCTAGTGAATGAAAATGGTTTTTACTATTCATATGGTTTGACACTCTCAATGGATATTCATAGGATAATTAACATTTTCTTTACAAACAATTATGAAGGATTTTAAAATAATGATATCCTTAAAAAAACACATTTAGTATTCTAATATTAATAATGGATATATTTTAATTTATGTTAAATTTTACACCATATTTATTATTATACATTATGATATAAAATTCATAATTTTATAAGATATATAGTATATTTCATTGGTTTAGTAATTATGCCTGGAAGGAAGAAGGGTATCAATAATCATTGCCAATGTAGATATTTACCTTCCTAGGAAGTCAATATAACTGGAATTAAAAATAAGAAACGTATAGATATATTAGGGAAGATTAATTAGGATGTGATAAATAACGTTTCCTAGATAGAGAACCAATTCCACAATCATATTATCCTATTTTGGATCACTTTATAAAAAATCCCACATCATTCAGTGGTACTACTAGTCCAATGGTATCCAAGAAAATTATTATGTATTTGGGAAAGATATCAATGCCCTTGGGATGTGATAAAAAGGAAAAGGTTACAATTATAGTGTATTATCTCAAAGGAAATGATAATAAATAATGTTCATTGATCTAGGATTCTAGGGGGATAAGAAATAAAACTCATGGAATGGAAATATTTTAAGGAGAAATTATTCTATAAATATTTCTCTTATGAGCAATAAATTAAATTAAGAGAAATTTTTTCATCATAAATAAAAATAAATAAGAAAGTGTCACTAATTATGAGGCTCCCATTATAAGGTTAGTCAAGTATGATACATATTACATACACAATATAGAGTTCAAGAATAGCCATTTCATTTAAGGGATTAATCCAAGTATCCAAAGGGTAGTGACCTCTCAAATGTTTTTATCATGTGATGAAATAGATTTAGGTTCCATAAAAATGGAGAAATAATTTTCTCGGTCATGTATTTACAAGTGAAATCAAGAAAAAATGAAGTCAAATTAACATCAAGAAAAATGGAATACATCAAAGAAGAATATGAAGAGAAAAAAGAAATTTACACATTTTAAGAACTTTGTAAAGAATAATCCTAGGAAATACTTTAAGGTCTTGGGAGTTTTTAATAATTGTATAGATAAGGTTCATCATGATCGAGAATGAAAATAGAGGAAATAAAACACTTCTATTTAGTGTTTCAACTGTATGTAGATGGGGATCTTTTAAAACAAATTCCCCAAGAATCAAGATAATCTACCATAGAAGAGGCTAGAAGGAGAAGTAAAATCTTATGTAATCACTATAGCTGAGGTGGAAGCACCCAATGATGTGGAAGAAGGTTCATTATTTATATATTTAAATTTATTTTATTATTTAATTTATTATAGATCCTCTCTCTTTTATATCATCCATGTTTTCCATGAAAATTAGATATTTACCTATCACTTTAAGATGTGATTTATTAGTCATAAATCTAAGTGAAAGTCTCACTATAATAAGGATATATCAAGAAGTCCCCATTATAACACATAAACATTATTTATTTGCTAAAATTATTATAATACCTATGGTTTAATTTGATATAATACTTTTTATGGACTGTCTTTGAAAATATAATGAAAACATTATTGAAAGAAGAAGAAAATTATGATTCATAATAAAGATATATAATTCTTTATATTTATATCAGATACATCTCCATCAGAGATATGTCCAGAACAACCCCAAGTTTCTCTAGTGAATGAGATTCTTGGGGAAGAAGGAAAAAATATGTGGATGGGTAAGGTAATATTTAAATTTATTATATATATATTGTATATGAATAAATTGATATATTTCCTAAATATTTACCTAGACATACCATGTATCATGATTTTGAGTTTCTTATTGATTTATTCCCTGACTCAAGACCAGTATCAAATACTCCCTATTGAATGACCATAGTGGAATTAGTGGAGTTGAAGAAAAATCTAGAATATTTGTGTGATAAGGGATTTATTTTCCCTATTTTTTCACCATGTGGTTCCCTTATTCTCCTCATTAAGAAGAAATAGGTATCCATGTATATTTACATTGATTATAGGGAAATCAATTCTATTACAATAAATAACAAGTATCATCTACCATGAATTGATGAATTATTTGAAAACTTCACAAATGCCAATATTTTTGAAAGATTGAAATTCGTTCTGGGTATCATTAATTGCAAATTAAGAAGGAAGAAATTTCGAAGATAGCATTATGAATAAGGTATAGACATTACTAGTTTACAATAATTCTATTTGGATTCACTAATGAATCATCTGTTTTTATGGATATAATGAACATATTATTAAAGGAATATATTTCTGATATTATTGTGGTATTAATTGATTAAATTTTTGTTTATGATAAAAGTTATCAAGACTATGGGAATAACTTCTGTTTCATTCTTGAAACTCTTAGAAGGAAAGAGTTATATAGTAAATTTAGTAAGTGTGATTTATAGCTTTGAGAATTTTCTTCCCATGGACATATTTTCTCCATGTATAGAATATTATTTGATCATGTAATGCAAAATGCATTGATAGAATGTCCTAAATAAATAAAAATAACTAAGGTACATAGTTTCATTGGTTTGGTAGGTAACCATTGTGATTCGTTCAGAATTTTTATCGATTCGATAACCTTTTAACTGTGATTACATGTAAAGGGGTTGAAGTTTTTTGGAAAAATGAATGTGAAGAATGTTTTTATGAACTAGATAGAATATTGTTAAATGCTCTAAATTTTAATCTACTAAATGTAAATGATGGGTTTGGGATATATAGTGATGCATCGAAGAAGGGACCTTGTTGGGTCCTAATGAAAAATGATGAAGTTGTTGCAAATGAATTAAGAAAATTTAATACTCACAAATAGAACTATCAAACCCATGATCCTGAGTTGGTGGATATTATAATTACTTTGAATATATGAATACATTACCTTTATAGTGAAATATTTGAATATACATGGATCATAAAATCCTAAAATGTGTATTTTCATAAGAAGGGATTTAAATGAGAAAAAGGTAATGGATTATGCCACTCAAGGATTATTATTAGTCAATATAATACCACCCATTGAAATAAATCAAGGTATCATATTCATTGAGTAGGAAAGATCATGGATTTTTAACCCAAATGAGGATTGAGTGAGATACTATGTTCATGGATCTAGTAAAGATAGGTTTGAGAATTATTATGATAGAAGATATATCTATATTTTTTCAAATGATCATGAAACCACATTTATTGTAAATTATAAAATGTTCTAAATTTTTTGGAAAAATATTTCAAAAGAAAATTAAAGTTGTGAATGATGGGAAATTTGTATATTTTATTTTCAAAGACATTGTTATGAAATTTGGAAAGATATTATGTGTTCCATCTATACCTAAGATAAAACAGTAATTGTTGGATGATGCTCATATATCAAATTTATCTATACACATTTGAATCACAAATATGATTAAGTATTTGAGGGAACAGTTTTTGTGGGATAATATGAAGCAATAAATTGATGGTTATGTTTCTATATGTTTTGTTTATCGACAAGTTAATACTATAAGAAAGATTCCTAGAGAATTTATGCTTCCTATTATTATTCCCTTATATAAATGGGATGACATTATTATGGAATTTTTTACAAGACTACCAAATACTGTTAGGAAGAATTATGAAATATGGTTTATCATTGATCACCTAACCATATATGTGAATTCCCTCTATAAGAGAATATTTACATCTTGAGCACATTTCAAGGCTCTATATTAATAAAAAAATGTTATGGAATACCTATTTCAGTTGTATCTAATTTTGATCCTTGTTTTACATCAAAATTCTGGAAGACACTTCATAATGATCTTGATACTGAGTTCATTTTATCACTTCCAACCATCCTCAAACTAATGGACAGCCCAAAAGGACTATTCAAATAATAGAATACATGTTGTGGTCATGCTCACTTGACATTAAAGGTATGTGAGATTAGTATTTTCATTGGTAGAGTTTTTATATGAAAATATTTTCCGTTCAAGTATTCAAATGGCACAATATGAATCATTATATGCAAAGAATATCATAATCCAACTTATTGGGATGAAGCTGGTGAAAGGAAAATCATAGGATCATAACCTAATGAAGATACAACAACAAAGGTAAATTCTATTCAGGATCACATTAAAGCATCTCAAAGTAGGTAAAATAGTTGTTCCAATAATTAGAAGAATATATTAGGAATTCCAAGTGGAAAATATTTTTTTCTTGAAAGTATCTCTATGGAAGGGTGTTATAATTTTTGGTGTGAAGATAAAGTTGAGTCCCTGGTACATTAGAACCTTTTAAATCCTTAAAATAATTAGATCTATATCATATCATTTGGAAATTCCACCAAGTTTATCAAAAGTAAATGATGTGTTTCACATATCATTTTTATGGAAGAACATATTATATGTAACACATTTTCTCACCTACTATGAAATATAATTTGAACTTGATATACCTTACTATGAATAATCCATCCATATTCTGGATACTAGAGGAAATTTATTGATTAATTGTATAAATTTTCTGCAAAATTTACTTTTGAGAAATCACAAAATGGAGGAATAAACAGGGGAAATAGAGGATGTTATGAAGAAGAAATACCCTTATTTGTTTAGAAGGCAATATCCCTTAAATTTCCAGAGAAATTTTTTTTATAAGGTACTAATATAACTCCCTCATACATTACAATTTATTTACTTTCAAATTAATTAAATCACTTTGATAACTTACGATGCACGTAACACCAATTTTAAAAAAAACATGATACCCTATTTAAATATTATTTAAACATGACCATTATAATATTTATTGATCCCAAATAGGATCGAGACCACTGAGGGGGTTAATTATAGGTTCTTTTTTCTTTTATAATAATTTTTTTAACATATTTAGTAAAACTTTTTTAACCGAAGAAACTTATTAAAGTTACGATACGCTCAAATAAACTTCTCATCCTCACCTTTTATATAAAAAAATATAAAGAGAAGGTAGCACATGAAATTTACATGGTTTGGTATAAAGAATTACTCCTTTCATATTGGATAGTACCAACAAAATGTATTCTTTCACTATATTTTTTATGGAATACAAAGGAACATGTAGTGAAAAATTATATAATCCCATTAGAAACATTTCTGTTATAGTTATTTATACCCCCAAACTATTATTTTCAGTATCTACTTCCCCACAACTGGTTATACACCCCATCAAGAAAATACTTTTCAACAACTAGTAAGTATCCACAATTACGAGCTTCACTTTATTTCTCCTTTTCTCATCCACTGAGAAATTATTCACTTCCTCCACAAATAAGCTATGTCAAAATTTATCTTTTTAAAATGTTCAAGAACCTTATAAATTCTATAATAAACATGTTAGTATTGAAACATATTCTAGAAACTCAGTCCAGAAAATGTCCTCTGAAAAAGTTAGTCTGATCTTCCAGGGTCTGGTAACCTCTGTCTGATAGGCTCCATCTGATTATCCTTAGTCTGATTATTCTTCTATTAATCATTATTTAATTGAGTAATAAATCAATTAGTAGATCAAAATTCCTCCAGCTAATGGAACTCAATCTGATAAAACTTGATCTGATGGATGTCTCTTTAATGGGCTTACTTCGATGGACTTTCTCCGTTGAAGCATTATCCATTGGAACTTTCCCCATTGATTAGATTAACCCTAACTCTGATGGACTCATTTTGATGTAACATCCTTAGAATAAATTTGAAAAACAAACTCTGTTTGGAAAATCAATACCTGAAAAAGAAATATAAGATCATGGTGCACATTAACAACTCAGGTTTAGTGGAATTTATGGTTGTATTATGGCCTCCTTTTATAGTCACACCAAAATAATAATATATAGAAATCCAATTTCACTTATCGCTTAATGAAATTCATAAATACCACTTTTCTTATTCATTTAACTCTTCATATTTGACTTCTTTAACTCTTCATAATACTTCTGTAAGATTCTTGAATCCTCTAAAAACTTTAGAATTATTCAAATTTAAAAAACATTTCTTTATTATGATTCATCATTATGATTATTCATTCCAAATATTCACTATGATGAAGACATGTGAAAAAAAATGAAGATGGACCATTATAATGACTTCTTGTAAACACCAATAGTCTTCTCACATAGATGATCCATATCAAATCTTTATCAATGCATTTGAAATATCTTCAAATTATTGCTCCTTTTATTCAAATCATTATACCAATGATCCCATGTATGATGACTTTATCGGTGTCATCCTACACCTAATGGATCGATCTCTATTTCCCTTCAATAAACATTATTAGTACCAGTAAAATGAGTCTTCTCCACTTCTTGAGAAACAACCAATACTTTTTTTATTTTTCTCTTGACCTAATTGTAATTAAACATTGTTAAAATTATTTTTTTTCTTGACTCAAATGAAATACAATTCAAACTTTCTCAAACATTATTCCTCTGATAAAAAATATACATCTAATATACAAAGGATTAAAATAATATTAATTAGTTTTAAAATCTATTCTGATGGAATGGAGGGATATCACGTATGATGGACCAGTGTCGTCAGTGACTTCTTTACTAAAACAAGATCAATCTTCTAGCCTTCTCTTACTATCACACTGATAATTCTCATACTGAAGATCTTCATCATTTTGTTTTCAGTGTTCCTTACACTAATGAGAAGAAGCTAGAATAATTATCATCATATTTTCCACTCTTACATAAACTCTACTATGTATCATGACTTCCTTGTGACATTGAATACATTTAATGATCGGCTTCAAAATCATCGAACTTACAATGGAAAGTATTATTACTTCCCATTATTCCAGTAACTTCTTTCATTCCAACTGAGCCTCAATATTATTAGAAGCTATAAAACTCCTCATTTCATTTATAATTATAGCATCAAAATAATTCTAGATAATATGAAATATGAAACAAAAAAATCATTTTCAGATTCAATATTTTAATGTTCTATTACTTCCAAACCATTCGGTCTCCCTAAGCATATTTTAAGGCTGATTATTACTAAAAACAATTACCATTAGTCTCTAACTTCTCATTATGGTCAAGGATTTAATTATAGTCATAATAAAATTTCTATTAGCTTCTGAATTTTTATTAACATCATAATTTGATGGATCGTATTGACTCATGTCGATGTGCTATATCCAATTTTCTTGCTGATGATCCGGATCCAATTAAAAACCTCATATACACACCTTTCTTATATATATATTTCTATTACCTTCTCAATATAATTTATTTATTCAAAATAATCACTATACTGATGTATTGAAAAAAAATAAAACCAAAACACAACACAGCCCAAACAATATCCCCCTTTTTGATTGTTTTTAATACCCACTTCAACAACTTGAAAATAATACCACTTATTTTCTTCTCTCACTTTCTATTCTCCCTATTTCTTTCTTACTCACCCTATTTATTATCTCCCCCCATTTACTTTTCTCTCCCCATTATTGAAAATAAAATTTAAAGGGTCCATCATGATAATTTTCTCCCTTATTGTCAAATGATCTCATTTCCAAGGGTTAGAACTTTTCATCTCAAAATATTAAAAATCTTATTTAGTAGAACATAAGTATTGCATGAGTTTCATAATAATGAGATTTTAACTAAACAACTCTAATTCTACTTGGGTGAACGTGGTGTATAATAAAATTGTGCATAATCAAGGTAATTAATGTTATACATAACACAACTTTCATGTAATGCATTTTAATGTTTCTGTCAACATTATCATTTTTGAGGAAATCCTAAAAGATTTTTTCTAAGATAAAAGTAACATAAAACCAACTCAATAAACAAAACATAATGCTCAGGTGTATAAACACAACATTATATAACTAAAATTTTGTAACCTCATTACTTTATTTTTCAATAATTGTAATATATTAAAATAAAATATTCTTTACTTCAACACCTTTAATTACCTTAAAGTTAGTACAAATACAAATATTTTGGGAATATAGAGGAACCTTAGTAGGTTTTTAGAAGAATATTTCAGACTGATCTTCCTCTATTAGTATTTTTTTTATTATTATTCTTGTATTTTTCATTGGATATATTTTATTCTTTCTATTAATCCTTCTCATATTTTGTAACAAGTTTCTTTTCATCAGCAGATTCTTATGATAAGGATTTAATCTTCTTTTATTCATTAAAAACCTTTTTGTTATAGTGATTTTCTAACAATTATTTCATTCCTTCCTCTTATTCTAGAAATATAGTCAAATAAATTTTAATAAAATTACCTTCTTTCTCACATCTCTTTTATTTTAAATAAATTTTTAAACCACAATATGTTGATATCTTTTTATGAACTTTTATCATATCTTTGGAAACCTTTTTCTTCCCCTTTACATCAGTTAATTTCTTTGCATTTTCTAACTTTTTATCCTTGTCAACTTGTTCTATTAAAATTAATAAGTACTCATTCTTTTTGGACTAGTCATGTTTCTTTTCTCTACTTTATTAACAAACTTGGATTTCTTTATATTCTGAGTTCCAATTTTTGTTTCCAAAAACTTCTTAGAAAATTTTAATCTTTATTACTCATAAAAGATCTACCTTGATTCATACCTATTTTCTAGGAGAGACAATTTCTTCCAACATGAATAAACTTTGTAATAAAGAATCCACAACAACATTAGTAACCTCTGATTCTTGATTTTTCGAACTGATTATAAAAACAATAAAACAATTTATATTGTTTCTTATTCAAAAATTGTGAGTTAATTTTATCAGGAGGATACTTTATTGAATAATTCCCATATTTCTTGGTGAAATATGTTTTATCAAAAACTTAATTTTTTAAACCATTATTTTTACCTTCTTTGGAAATTTTACCTTTAACATCAACTACCTTGGAGAAGTTTTATCCCAAATTTCTTATCTCACTTTTTATTGTAAGAATAATTGATTATGTTTATAGCAACTCTTATTTATTCTCATCCAAACTATCTTTCATAAAATATACAAACTTTTAGGATTAATCTATCTTTAACTTGTTCTACTAGTTTTCTTCAATAAGTGTATATTATTTTGTGTTGAGGTTTTCATTTCCATATAATCTTTCTTCATAGCTTTTCAACATATTTTCAATATCACCATCCTCAAAATTTATTTCATTAACAGATTTCTATGACTTCCTTATTTCTTTCTTGTGATGATTATTTTGTTCAAGTGAATTATCCAAATTCTTTTTTAGAATCCTTTCCATTTCTATAATCGCATAATATCCATCATCACTTATTAATGAATCACTTCCATTTCTAACTTGAATGATGAAGTTGAGATAATTATCATATTCATATCTAGATGAGTAATCGTTCTTCTTTCTCTAGCTCAAATAATCTTTCTTCTTCTTTTCATAATGAAATATTTCCTTATGTTTCTTCCACTTTTTTTTCATAGGTTCCTCATCATCTTACTCAAACTCGTATTCTTCAACATTCTTCCTAGAAATATTTTGTGGAAATACTCATTTACCTTTAAAATTCCAACATTTTATGGTTTTAATTTTACATTTCCCAAATTGAATTTATTATAAAGGAGAGAGACAATTGTATTTAAATATTCAGCTTCTTACATTATTTCTAAATCACTTGATTATTCTTTAATTTATTTATCTTTTTTCCCCTTTTAAAAAATATTTGAAGAATGTTTTTGTTCAAACTTTTATTTAATTTTCATAACTATTTATCTTCTCATTTCATAAGTAACAAGAGTACAATGATTATCATCTAAATACAGAGTTTCCATATCCATATCTTCCTAAGATAATACTTTGGTATAAAACTTATCAAGAATAATTCTCAGGATATTTTTAGTAGTGGTTGAGTCTTATAACTTCTCATGAAGACTTCTTATGGTGATAAAAATATAATTTAACCTTGTAAAAAACTCACTATAAAATTCATACTCACCCATTTACAGATATTCATAAGTCATCCTCCAAATTTGTAAGATTTCCTTCTTCTTTTTTATTACCTTCACAATTGTTTTCAAATTATCTTTGATACATTTGGTAGTTCCAACTCCCTTTACTCTAAGAAACACACTTTTATTTATTGTTGTGATTAATGTATTTATATCTTTCTATCATTATCAATATTTTTCTTATCAGCACCATTAATAAGATCATTCTTAATACAAAAATTAAATAATTTTTTAGTAGCTTCTAAAACATTATAACTAAGATACATAATATATGGAAGTATCCTATCTTTCCAAATAAGATAGTTCTTAATAATGAAAACTATAATCTCCTTATAGTTCATATAATTATAAATATTTATTCGAATAGATAAATATTTTAGAAGGAACCTATGCTATGATAACAATTGATGTCCCCAAATAGTATCGAGACCACTGAGAGGGGGGTGAATGAGTAGTTCCTTTTTATTTTATAATAATATTTCTTAAATTATTTATTAAAACTCTCTAAACATTCGAAACCTATTAAATTTTATATCTAGTCAAATAATCTTATCAGCCTCACCTAGTATATGAAAAAAATATAAAGAGATTTTAGCACATGATATTTACAATGTTCAATATAAAAACCTTCTATTTTCCATGTTGTATTCTCCCATCAACATGAATTCTTTCACTATCTTCTTTCTGAAACACAAAGGAAAAAATTACTGAAAATTTATAAAATCCCAGTAGAAAATTTACTAATATAGTAGGTTATACCCCCCCCCAACTATCATTTTTAGTATACACTTCCCCATAGATGGTTATGCACCCCAGCAATACAAACCTTTTCAGAAATTGGTAAGTATCCATAGTTATAAGATTTAATTTCCTTATTCTTTTGTGACCCACTTTAGAAAGTCTTTACGTCCTACACAAGTAAGATGAATCAAAATTTACATTTTTATAATATTCAAGAACATAAAAAATTATCTAAGGAACTTGTTGGTCTTGAAACTACTTCTAGAAACACAGTCTATAAAACTTCCTTAGGAAAAGTCAATCTAATATTCTTAGGTTTGGTGACCTCTGTCTAATGGGCTGAGTCTTATAGTCATCATTATAATTCTTATTATCCTCTTACATTCTCAATTGAGTAAGAACTCCATAAGAAGATCATAATTCCTCTATCTGATGGATCTTTGTCTAATGAACCCTATTATGATAGATGTCTCTCTGATGAGATTACTACGATGGACTTGCTTCGAGGAAGTGTTGTCTGTTAAAATATGCTCCAATGATCGGATGGAAACGTACTCCGATGGACTAATTTTGATATAAATTCCTTAAAATAAACTTTAAAAACAAACTTTGGGTGGAAAATCCATACCTGAAAAAAAAAACCTCAAAGCTCTAGACGCATGTTAACAATTA
Organism: Viscum album; assembly: GCA_963277665.1. Classification (NCBI taxonomy): domain Eukaryota; kingdom Viridiplantae; phylum Streptophyta; class Magnoliopsida; order Santalales; family Viscaceae; genus Viscum; species Viscum album. The sequence continues at coordinate 2,098,044,845 of OY728140.1, read as the reverse complement.
AAGCTTCACACACTTTATGAGTGTATGGTTCCCTCTTTTTATAAGAGCCCTATAACAGTACAAGTGGGAAACCCAATTTAACTTCCCACATAATGAAATTCATAAATCTTGAATTTATCATTCATTTAATTCTTAATATTTTACTTAATCAACTCTTCATTTTACTTATGAGAGTTTCTAAAATCTTCTGAAAACTTCATACTTTTCAACTTTACAAAACATTTATTCAGTATGATTATTCATTCTAATTTTTCATTATAAAGAATACATATTCAAAAAATGAAGATGGACCATTATGAAGACCTCTTTTAAACACTGATAGTCTTCTTATATAGATACTCTATTTTAACTCTTTATCATCACATCTGAAATGTCTTCAAAGTATTTCTCTTTTTCATTAATTCCTCAGACCAGTGATCCCATGTCTAATGATTTTACTAGTGTTAGAATATGCTTGATAGATCGTTCACTGATTCACTCCGATGATCATTGTCAGCACTGGTATGATGAGTCTCCTCCTCTTTTTGAGAAACTATCAATACTTTCACTGTTTTTCTCTTGACCAAATTTTAAGAGAAAAATGTATGACTTCTTCTTTTTATTGTCTTAATTGAAATAAAATCCAAAAATTATCAACATTAAACCTTGGATAAAAAACACATCTGATATCCAAATCATACCAAGAATATGAATCAGTTTTAGAATCAATTAGAATGGAATGGGGCATACCGCATCTGATGCACTGATGTCGACAGTGACTTCTTTACTTCTGCAAGATCAATCTTCCAACCTTCTTTTATTATCACACAGATGATTATAATACATATGATCTTCATTGTTCTATTTTTGGTGTTCCTCACACTGATGATAATAATACATAATACTTCTCATCATACTCTACTCTCTTTCAAAAAATCCAACTTGTATCATTACTTCCTCATGACTTTGAATAAATTTTAAGATCGGATTCATCATTTCATAACTTACTATGGAATGTATTGTAACTTCACATTCTTTTAGAAACATCATTCATCCTAACTGAGCCTCAATATGATTTGAATCCCTAAAACATCCTCCTTCCATTATATGTCGGGAATCATAAGTTCTCTAAATAACTTATTATTTATGAATTATGAAACAACAAAACATTTCTAGATTCAATGATTGGATGTTATATTACTTCCCAAACTTTTAGTTTCACTCATCATCTTCTGAGTTCAATTATTCCTGACAACAATTCCCAATAGTCTTTCACTTCTTATAATGATCCAATATTTCATTCCAGGATCAATATGATCTCCATCATCTTCTAATTTTCTATCAACATCCTAATCTGATGGATCGTATTGACTCATGTTGATGTGATGGATCCGATTTTCAATCTGATGAGATAGATATGATTGAAAACATAATATTTACTATAAGGCCCCAACCTTAAACATTACTTAATCTTGATTTATTTCAAGAATACACATTGAGGATATTTTCAGGTTTAGAGTTTTAGAGAATTAGACCATATATCATGCATTACATTCCACATTTAAACAAGGTGGTTACATAAAAGACAATATTAACTTTTCCCATCAAAGGAAACATATTAAAAAAAATGGATTCATTCTTGACACTTCCTCGACACTATCATCACATCATATACCTTTCCCTTGACCTACGAAAAACATTTCAAAAACTTGGGATGAGCATAAAAAGCTCAGTAAGGGATATAAAAATATGGAAATAAAACCTTAGACCATGTATACATAAGAATCATTGAAAACATACTTTACTCATATACATAATAACTTTAACATACCTCATGAAATCATAATTTTTATGAATAACTCGTAGAAATCATAAGACATAAAGGTAACTTGAGGAATTCATAACATTCTTATGTAGGGAGTAACCCTCATGGTTACGTTTGGAATACCCATCACAGTATATTCCTTAAATCTCTTCGGAGAAACCTTAGATTTTAACCCCTTCGCGTTACCCAATGCATTAGAGAGCTATATCGGGCTCACCCGCCCTTAGTTTATCACAGAACCACCCCTCTTCATAAACAATTCCCAAGAACCATAACATAATCGTATCACATAAAACATGCATAAAGGTAACATAACATTTCTACATTTCAATCACAAGATATCAATACAACACATTAATATAATAAAAACATTATCAAAACCATTTTCAATACCAAAATAAAAGAAAAGTAAAACATGGTATTTATTTTTTATTTGAAAAAAGTTATGGCTTGTAGAGGAATCCAAAACTCAAATAATGGTCACGGTGGCGGAGAAGTCGTTGTCGCCGCATACATAAGAAAAAAAATTACTTTTTTCATTTAGTAAAATTCTTCGTATAAAAAAGATTCCTTTTGAATAAAAGTAAATTTCAAATGGGTTTATACACCGTATAAAAGAAAGTTGTGTATAAAACAAAATATGCCTCAATGAAAGGAGATTGAAACGAAGTCCCTTACCCCGTGTCCGACTTGACTCGGTTATTCTTTAATATCCTGAATAATGAACTAGAGTTAATTTATACTTTATTAAGAAACTTTTCAAGTTCATTATTCCTTTTATATCACTTATTACCATGTTACGAACATTATGTAATCATTTAAGTTAATAATGGTCGTTTTTTCGATCTTTGGTACTTGAGTTAAAAATAAAATTCTTATAATTACAAGTTGTTCATGTGGTAAAATATCCATTATATCCAGAATTATATTCATGATGTAGATATCATATATATCATATATATCTATTATATACATTAATTTATAATATTACATAACATTTAGGGGTAAGAAATGAAATGCACCGTTCATTTGAGACGGTAAGTCGTACGTACACATGAACAATACATTCATTTCTATTTCATATTTAATGGAATGAAATCATAATGATATAAAGGTATATTATATTTCCAGTATAATATAATATATAATATAATTAAATCCATCCTTTATACATCCCACAGATGGCATTAACGATTCAAATCACTTTGAGGGGGCGGTAGTCCGCACTTCCTAAAATGAAATTATCGCGTTTACCCATAATGGAAACCATAAAGGTATGCCATAAATGGAAAATATAGAAGCATAAGGAGAAAATAAACATAATATATATCATATATATATATATATAATGACATCTTAATGGCCACCATGAAAGGTGTTAAGAGAATATTGAACAATCATCATTTCGTGAGGCAGTAATTGGCCACTCACAGAAACAGTATGTTCTTTAACCATTATACGGAGGTGTGTGTAAGTGTAAATAAAATAATTCTCATAAAAACATCCTAGTATATTGAAGATAGTAGTGTTGTTACAAAATAGATTAATAAAAATGGTTTGGGGGGTTGGAGAAGAAAAATAAAACAAAAGGAAATAAGAAAAGACATTACCTTTAAATTGGGTAACTCACATTGGTTTGAACCAAAAGGGTTTCTTTAAGAGATTTCTGCCTAAGGTAAGGCTTCTAGGCTGAATAGAGGGATGTTGAGAGATAAAATGAGCAGAGTTTGGCCAAGCCAATGGCTTGAGAGTTGTGGGTAAGGGGGTAGAGGTGAGGGCCTTTTATAAGAGGGAGAATGGGAACTCTTGGAAAGTCGTGAAATGTTACTTTATTATACAATTATTTTCAGATTTTAAAGGTCCCAAAAAGATATATTTCGAGGATAAGGTGATAAGGGTTATAAATCCACCCATACAATAGGTTTTTGACAAGTTTAAGGCTTAGATTTTACATTATCTTTTCATTTTATTTAAATTGTTCATTAATGAGGTAGTCACTACATCATCATGGTGTCATAAATAAATTTATTTATTTAATGTCTAAAAATTATAAAAAAAATACCATGATGTAGGAAATATTTTTAGATTTCCAATTACTATTTATAGTCAAAGAGATCATTTATGTAGACAAAATTTAAATTGTTTTACTCATGTGTTACATACTTTTGTTATATTTAACTTTCTTTAAAAATAAAAAGATAAAATCTCACTATCACACAAAAGTGATTCCATGGGGTCCCAAAGTTTGGCACAAGTAATCTCACGGTCGTCCAAGACACAACCAGTAGCATTAGGACACATTTTGGGTTCATTTTATATTATTATGATATTATTTTATTACCCTTAACTACCCGATTACTAATTAATCACGGTAATTAAAGATAATTACCATCGTTACTATTCATATTGTCCAAAAACAAAAGAGTATAAATTAAATAATTTGGACCTTATGATTAAAAATATGGAATCAATTTTACCAAATTCCTAACTCATAAATTTTAGTAATTAATTTAAAAATAATTCCCGTTGTCAAAATAAATAGCGGGTTTTTTTAAACAATATCTACCAAAACTTTGACACTTGTTTATGCCCAATTCCAAAGTGAAATTAATCACAATGACCAACCTTAGATTAAATGGAAAAAATATACTCTAATTACACCTTAAAACTAATTAAAAATATAATCTAACCATAAAATTAAATTATATGAAAACGCATTTTTGAAGTAAAATGCAGTATTTTTCACTATTCATTAAAAAATGAACATTGTCAAAAAAATACCAAAAATTTATCCAAAGTAAATTTTAATGTCCCAATACAAAAGAATAAGTTTATTTTGAAAAATAGATATTATAAAATGGTCAAAAGAAAGATTTAAAAATGGTTCTCCATCAAAAGGTGGTAAAACAATCTTTCAAAAAATATTAGAGTATTCTATGCTTAAGATTGGATTTATTCTCATTTTAAGTCTCTAAAACACTATCTAATTCATAAATAGACATAGATATGAAAATCCATAATTATTTACTTACTTGGGATGTTGAATCCTTCCCCCTTTAGAAAATTGCATCCCCATAATTTATTTACTTATCGAATAAGTGGGGGTATTTATCCCTCATTGCATTTTCAGATTCTCATGTTTCCTCTTCAATCATGTGGTTTTTTCACAAAACCTTTACTTGATGAATCACCTTATTTTGAAATACTTGCTCCTTGTGGTCAAGAATCTGGACTGGTTGTTCCTCATAAGATATATTCTCTTCTAGTTGAACTACCTCGGGACTCAAATCATGAGATGGATCTAGCATGTACTTCCTTAACATTGAAACATGAAAAATATTGTGTACCTAAGATAAACTCGGAGTTAAAGCCACTCGGTATAAAACTGATCCAACTCTCTCTAGAATTTCATATGGTCTAACGAACCTTAGACTCAACTTTCCTTTCTTACCAAATTGCATCACACTTTTCCATGGTGAAACTTTAAGGAATACATGATCACCTACCTCAAAAGAGAGATCCTTCCTCCTGTTGTCTGCATAACTTTTCTGCCTTCTCTGAGCTGTTCCCATGTGTTTTTGTATCAGATTAACTTTTTATTCCAACTCTTCTACCAATTCTGATCCCATCAACTTCCTTTCACCCACTTCATCCCAAAAAGCTGGAGTTCGACACTACTTCCCATATAATGCCTCAAATGGTTCCATTTGTATACTGGAATGAAAACTGTTATTATAAGAAAATTAAACCAAAGAAATATGTTGGTCCCAACTTCCCTGATAATCCATCGAACAAGCACGTAGCATATCCTCCAAAGTCTGAATTGTTTGTTCTGACTTCCCATCTGATTGAGGATGAAAAGCTATACTAAAATTTAATTCAGTGCCCAACGACTTCTAAAGGCCTTTCCAAAAGTTATAAGTAAACCTGGGATCATGATCAGATACAATGGAGAGGGGAACTCCATGTAACCTGACTATCTCTTTAAGATATAAATGATAAAGTTGATCTAGGGAAAAAGTATCTCTTATAGCAATGAAATGAGAATATTTAGTCAAGCGATCAACAATAACCCATATTACATTATTAGCTCGAGGTGTCTTCGGTAATCCCACAATGAAGTCCATGAATATATTCTCCCATTTCCACTATGGCACATGTAAAGGCTGAAGCATCCCTTTTGGTAACTGCCACTCTACTTTAACCTGTTGACAAGTCAAACACTTCACAGTAAAATCAGTAATATCTCTTTTCATTCCATCCCACCAGTAATACTCTCGAAGATCTCTATACATCTTAGTACTTCCAGAATGAACTAAAAACGGAGAACTATGAGCTTCACATAACAACTCTCTCTTCAACTATAAATCACAAGGCACACACAATCTCTTCCCAAATCACAAAACACAATCATTATCAATGTTAAAATCAGGTAACATACACTTCTGAACCAACTCTACCTTTTTTTGTAACTCACTGTCTTGCTTCTGAGCTTTCTTAATTCTGTCTAATAGAGAAGATTTCACTAATACCTGAAACAAAACATAATAAATTTCTGAACCAACAACTTCTATGCCAAAATTCATCAAATCCTTAACCAAAGGATCATGTTCCAAACATAACATGGTTAATGAAGCATTACTTTTTCGACTTAAAGCATTAGCCACTTTATTTTCTTTTCCTGGATGGTAATGAATTGTACAATTATAATCCTTGATTAATTATAACCATATCCTCTATCTCATCTTCAATTCTTTCTGAGTGAATATATACTTTAAAATTTTGTGATCAGTATATATTTCACACTTTACACCATACAAATGATGCCTCCAAATTTTTAAGTCGAAAACAACAGCAGCTAATTCCAAATCATGTGTAGGGTAATTTACCTCATGAGTTTTCAACTGACGTAAAGCATAAGCAATTACCTGATCATTCTTCATTAGGATGCAACCAAGTCCTTTCAATGAAGCATCATTATAGATAACAAACTCACCATTCCTAGAAGGTAGTGCCAAAACTAGAGCATTCACCAATATTCTTTTCAATTCCTGAAAACAATCATCACATTCTTTTGTCCAGATAAACTTAACACCCTTCTGAGTTAGCTTTTTCATTGGACTAGATAACCGTGATAATTTTTTAACAAACCTTTGGTAATAGCCTACCAAACCAAGAAAACTACGAATCTTGGTTACATTTTTGGGTCCTGTTCATTCTTCAACAACCTTTATTTTTGGTAGGATCAACAGTTATTCCATATTTAGAAATAATGTGACCAAAGAAAGAATTTTGTTACAGCCAAAACTGACACTTTCTGAATTTCCCATACAATTTCTTTTCTTTTAAGGTTTGAAAAATAACCCTGAAATGACGTTCATGCTCCTCTTTACTTTTATATAACACCAAAATATCTTCAATGAAAACAACTACAAACTTATCCAAGAACTCATGGAAAATTCTATTCATAAGGTCCATGAATATAGTAGGTTCATTTGTTAACCCAAAAGGCATTACTATAAATTCATAATGGTCATATCTTGTACAAAACGCAGTCTTCGGAATATCTTCTTCCTTTAACTTCAAATGATGGTACCCCGATCTCAGGTCAATCTTTGAAAAATACTGATCTCCCTAGAGCTAATCAAACAAATCATTGATATGAGGCAAAGGATATTTTTTCTTAACAGTGATGTTATTTAAGGCTCTATAATCAATGCAAAGTCTCATTGTACCATATTTCTTTTTAACAAATAAGATAGGAGCACCCCATGGTGATGTGCTAGGTCAAATGAAACCTTTCTCTAACAAATCTTGTAATTTCTCCTTCAACTCTAAAAGTTCAATTTGATCCATTCGATAATGGGGTTTTGAAATTGGCTTAGCATTAGGAACTAAGTCAACAGTAAATTTAACTTTTTGATCTGGTATTATTCCAGGCAACTCGTCAGGAAAAACATCAGGATACTCATTTACCATTGGCACATCATTAATCTGAACGGTTCCTTTGTTTTCAACAATATGTGCAAGGTAACATTCATTTCCATCTTTTATAAGTTTCTCAACCTCTTGATATGTTATCAATAGTAAAGGTTCATTCTTGTACACAAACTGAAAGCCTTTCTGAAAGGAAACTTCTTTATCTCTACAATAAATCATAGCATGGTAAACAGAGAGCCAATCCATACCCAGTATAACATTAAACTCTACTAGAGGTAAAATAATATGGTTTGCAAGTAGGTTCTTTCCATGGATAAGGATATAAAGATTCTTATAAATTCTTTTTGCCTCAATATTTCCCCCGAGTGTTTTTACCAAAAGTTTATGAGTCATTTCTTGAGATGGAATTCCCAATTTACTAGAAAAATTTTCAGAGATGAAAGAATGTGTAGACCCTGAATCAAACAACACATTGGCATAATCTGAAGAAACAAAAAAAGTACCTAATACCACTTCATTTGATGGCCCAACATCTTCTGAAGTAGTTTCAAATTATTTCACGACACCATTCTACTTTTAGTCTGACTATTTCCATCATTTGAGCTCTTTTTCGAACACTCATTTACATAATGACCCATCTCATTTCACTTGAAACATTTCACTAACTATAAATAAAATTTGGTCTTACCATCACCCTAATCTTTTTCAGTGAAATCACAAGCCTTATGTCCCATCTTACCACATCGGTAGCACTTTCCAAAATTTAAAATACATTCCCCAACATACTTTTTACCACATTTATCACAAACTAAAAACTTAGTTTTCTTTCCATCAGACCTTTTTGAAGGATACTTCCCTTTCTCCTTCCACCTCGGTCTCTTCTTCTGTTGGTTGTTATAGAACACTTGATCATCGGAAAACTCCATTTCCACCTTCTCAGCACATAGAACAAGATTTTCATAACTCTTGAACTCACTATAAGCTAAATCCCTTCGATATTTTGGCTTTAATCATGAGTAAAAACCATTTATTTTACTATCAAGGACTCAGATAAAATTTGGAGCATACCTTGCCAATCAAGTGAACTTTTCTTCATAAGAAGCCACTGATTCGTCCTCTTGCCTCGATTCCAAGAATTGTTTTTCTATCCTAAGTCGAACAGCCTTAGGAAAATATTTCTCAAGAAACATACCTTTGAATTCATCCCTGTCAATAGAATCAATCTCATCAGCGTCCCTGATATTTTTAACCATCAACCACCACTGATCTTCTTCACCCTCCAAATGGTAAATAGCAAGACTAAACTTTTGACTGTCTAAACACCCCATGACATCAAAAAACTTCTCCAGTGCTTTAATCCACCCTTCAGCTAGAACAGAGTCATATGATCCTCTGAATGATGTGAGATGTTGGCTCATGAAATGTTCCACCACTGACATGTTTCTCTACAGTTGATCTGGCTGATCTCATGCATGGATACCACCACAATTTATTGTTTGAGTCAATTGTGTCATTACTACAACAAACTATTCAGTTCCAATTCCGACCATCTCAGGATGCTTATTTAGATGGTCATTTACTTCTCTATGCATTCCAAGCACTGCTTCCCTGTTTCCTCTACGGAAACCCATTCTGAACAAACATGTCTTAGATGAAGCCACATGGTAATCTTCAAATGCTATATCATTTCAATTTTACCATAAAAAAATATTATTGGATAATAATTTAATAGAATTCTGACTCCTAAAGTTATCTACACTGACCTCTGATACCAACTATAAGGCCCCAGCCTTAAACATTACATAATCTTGAGTTATTTCAAGAATACACATTGAGGATTTTTTCAATTTTAGAGTTTTAGAGAATTAGATCATAAATCATGCATTACATTCCCTATTTAAACAAGGTGGTTACATAAAAGACAATATTCACTTTTCCCATCAAACGAAACATATTAAAAAACATGTATTCTTTCTTAAAACTACCTCGACACTACCATCACATCATGTACCTTTTCCTTGACCTATGAAAAACATTTCAAAAACATGGGATGAGCATAAAAAGCTCAGTAAGGGATATAAAAATACAGAAAGAAAACCTTAGACCATGTATACATAAGAATCATTGAAAATATACTTTACTCATAGACATAAGCACTTTAACATACCTCATGAAATCATAAGGTTTATGAATTACTCATTAAAATCATAAGAAATAAAGGTAACTTGAGGCATTCATAACATTCTTACGTAGGGAGTAACCCTCATGGTTACGTTTGGAAGACCCATCATAGTATATTCCCAAAATCTCTTCGGAGAAACCTTAGAGTTTAACCCCTTCACGTTACCCAATGCATTGGAGAGCTATATCAGGCTCACCTACCCTTAGTTTATAACGGAACCACCCGTCTTTATAAACAATTCCCAAAAACCATAACATAATTGTATCACATAAAACATGCATAAAAAACATAACATTTCCATATTTCATTCACAAGATATCAATACAACAATTTGATATAATAAAAACATTATCAAAACCATTTTCAATACCAAAATAAAAGAAAAGTAAAACATGGTATTTATTTTTTATTTTAAAAAAAGTTATGGCTTGTAGAGGAAGTCGAAACTCATATAATGGTCACGGTGGCGGAGAAGTCGTTGTCACCGCATACGTAAGACAGAACATTCATTTTGTTATTTAGTAAAACGCTTCGTATAAAAAATATTCCTTTTGAATAAAAGTAAAATTAAAAGGGTTTTATACACCGTATAAAAGAAATTTGTGTATAAAACAAAATATGCCTCAATGAAAGGAGATTGAGACGAAGTCCCTTACCTCGTGTCCGACTTGACTCGATCATTATTTAATCTCCTGAATAATAAACTAGAGTTAATTTCTACTTGATTAAGAACCTTTTGAAATTAATTATTCCTTTAATATCACTTATTACCATGTTACAAACATTATGTAATAATTTAAGTTAATAACGGTCATTTTTTCGATCTTTGGTACTTGAGTCAAAAATAAAATTATTATAATTACAAGTTGTTCATGTGGTAAAATATCCATTATATACAGAATTCTATTCATGATGTAGATATCATATATATCATATATATCTAGTATATTCATGAATTTATAATATTACATAACATTTAGGGGTAAGAAATGAAATTCACCGTTCATGGAGACAGTAAGACGTACGTATGCATGAATGCTACTTTCAATTATATTTCGTATTTAATGGAATGAAATCATAATTATATAAAGTTATATTATATTTTCGGTATAATATCATTAAATCCATCCTTTATACATCCCACATATGGCATTAATGATTCAAATCACTTTGAGGGGGCGGTAGTCCGCACTTCCTAAAATGAAATTATCGCGTTTACCCATAATGGAAACCATAAAGGTGTGCCATAAATGAAAAATACAGAAGCATAAGGAAACAATAAACATAATATATATCATATATAAATATGGTGACATCTTAATGGCCGGCATGAAAGGTGTTAAGAGAATATTGAATAATCATCGTTTCGTGAGGCAGTAATTCGCCACTCACAAAAACAGTATGTTCTTTAACCATTAGACGGAGGTGTGTGTAAGTGTAAATCAAATAATTATCAAAAAAACATCCTAGTATATATAAGATAAGTATTTTTTACAGAAGAGAGTAATAAAAAGGGTTTAGGGGTTTGGAGAAGCAAAATAAAACAAAAGGACATAAGAGAAGACATTGCCTTTAAATCGGGTAACTTTCCTTGGTTTGAACCAAAAGGGTTTCTTGAAGAGGTTTCTTCCTAAGGTAAGGCTTCTAGTATTAATAGAGGGATGTTGATAAATAAAATGAGTAGATGTTTGTCGAGCCAATGGCTTGAGAGGTGTGGGTAAGGGGGTAGAGGTGGGGGGCCTTTTATAAGAGGGAGGAGGGGAACTCTTGGAAAGTCATGAATTGTTACTTTATGATAAAATGATTTTCGGATTTTAAAGGTTCAAAAAAGATATATTTCGAGGATAAGGTAATAAGGGTTCTAAATCCACCAATAAAATAGATTTTTTACAATTTTAAGTTTTATATTTTACATTATATTTTCATTTTATTTAAATCGTTCATTAATGAGGTAATCACTACATCATCATGGTGTCATAAATAAATTTATTTATATAATGTATAAAATTTATAAAAAATATACCATGATGTAGGAAATCTTTTTATCTTTCCAATGACTATTTATAGTCTAAGATATCATTTATTTATACAAAATTAAAATTGTTTTACTTAGGTGTTACATACTTTTGTTATAGTTAACATTCTTTAAAAATAAAAAGATAAAATGTCACTATCACACAAAAGTGATTCCATGGGGTCCCAAACTTTGGAACATAGCATAATATGGTCGGACATGACACAACCAGTACCATTAGGACACATGTTGGGGTCATTTTATATTATTAGGATATTATTTTATTACCCTTAACTACCCTATTACTAATTAATCATGATAATTAAAGATAATTATCGTCGTTACTATTCATAATGTCCAAAAAAAGGAGTATTAATTAAATAATTTGGACCTCATGATTACAAATATGGAATAAATTTTACCAAATTCCAAACACAGAAATTATAGTAATTAATTTAAAAATAATTCCCGTTTTCAAAACAAATAGCTGGTTTTTTTGAAACAATATCTATCAAATATTTGACACTTGTTTATGCCCAATTCCAAAGTAAAATTAATCACAATGACCAACCTTGGATTAAATGGTAAAAATATATTCTTATTACACTTTAAAACCAATTAAAAAGATAATCTAACCATATAATTAAATTAGATGAAAAAGCAGTTTTGAAGTAAAATGCAGTATTTTTCACTATTCATTAATAAAATGAACATTGTCAGAAAAATACCAAAAATTTATCCAAAGTAAATTTCAATGTCCCAATCCTAATTAATAAGTTTATTTTGACAGATAGAGATTATAAAATTGTCAAAAGATATATTTTAAAATGGTTCTCTATCAAAAGGTGGTAGAATAATCTTTCAAAAAATATTAGAGTATTCTATGCTTAAGATTGGATTTATTCTCATTTTAAGTCTCTAAAATACTATCTAATTCATAAATATACATAGATATGAAAATAAATAATTATTTACTTACTTGGGATGTTACATTAACACATTTATTGAATCATGATTTCTATTATCTTCTCAAAATAGTTTATTTCTTCAACACAATCACCATATTGATCTATTAACAATAAGTACAACCAATAAACAACTTGGGTCTAAATACATAGCCGTTAAATTAGAGGGTATGAGTAGTGATAACTAAACAATGAAAATTTTATGGATTATACATGTATAAAATAAAATAAATTGATATATATTTATTATAAATAAAATAAGAATTGTTTGACTAAAAAATAAATGTTTTTTGAAAAAGTATATTTTTAAAGAAAATGGTTTTGTCGCTTCTTGTGCACTTATGATAAAATTAATTTTTAAAAATTTTAGGAAATTTATTTGATAAATTGAACATAAATTTTGAAATCACCATATCAAAATTATCGTAGGGAGAATTATTTTTATTTTTCTAAAAATTTTCAATTTTCAATGAATTCTGAAAAGTACTGGTTTTATTTGAAAACTTTTATTTAATATAAATTATTTACAAATTTTAATTAAATATTAATTTTTTAAAGTAATATTAGTTAAATTATATTATAATAAATACAATATAGGTCATTGTTATCAATTTTATATTGAATTTTGTTATTAAAACCTTTCATACTTATGATAATTTTCTCTTGGAAAACCTGCTTTTTCGTCCCATCTTTGGGTATAATTTTAAAATGAATTCTGCCACTTATTTGATTTTAATTTGAAAATTTTAATTCTATATTTTTAATAAATTTATTTTTTATTATATAATAATATAAACTTATTTTTTACCAAAATTTATTTTGAAATCATTAAAAATTAATTACCTTGGATAAGTAAAAATGGGTTTATTTTGGGTTAAACTAAGAATATAGGGGATAAAATGGCCTTCAAACTTGTCAAAATATAATTTTATGGACATATTTACACCTTATAAAATCAAAAATTATATCCTGATGTTATTTGGAAGTTTCTTTCATGTGAAAGACTTTATCAATTTGGATTCTTTTGGGAAATTTCTAAGAAGGTCCCCTTTCCCCACTTATAAAATGGAAGTCCCTCCCATCACTTATTCACACCACAAAAATCTTTTTATCATTAAAAAAACCTGCCAAAATCTCTCCCAAACATCCTTAAACTTATTATAGAGCTATTTTCCCCTTCAAAAGACCATCACTAGGGTCATTATTTGGATATCCAAAGGATATTTCTCTTGGAGAATGTAATTTTCTTAACGAAGCTCTTTCATTTTATTTTTTATTTTCCACACTAAATTATGTATTACCACTTAAAATATATTAACTTCAGTATATCTCATAAAATTATGTCTTATTATGTCAATGTAATAATATTTATCCACTAAAATTCCTAAAAATGGGTAATGAAAACATCAATCATGTGTATGGTGAACAACCACGTCACAAATCGATGCAACTCTTTTTCCATCAAAACCTCTAACAATTGGATATAATGATTGAATTAATATTTATATATAATATTTATGATATAAATATTCTTATGTAATTATAATATCCCATATAAATTTTTACTTTCCATGATATTTAAATATGATAATGTCACTTCTGTGTACGATGGACTACAGCTCACGAAGTTATGTAAATAGTTTTCCACTTGTGATTTACATGAAATATAATAAGGATAAAATTAATGAATATATAATATATATATGAGATTATATTTATTCTTGAAAGTTAATATATCACCCAATTTCTTACTCTTTCACCTGTTAGGGGAGTTATATCATCGGTTGTTCATACGTACAACCTGTCGTCTCCACAAAGTGATAAGATTAATTTTCCATAAACAACATTTAAGAGTAGTATTAATATTTTATATACTGATTAAATATGGTAATTATAAATTATTATAATTATTTATATGATTTAATTATGTCCACTTTAAAAAAACTAGAACTTTCCTCACAAACCATGCGTGAAACAAAATTTTTTTAGCACCCAAATCAAATAAAATAATGAAATATTATTAACAAATGGGTGGTAAAATCTTATAATAGGATCATATATGATATTTTAAATATTACTTTGGTTGTGTTATAAATTAAAAAAATTATTTGAACCATTTTACATTAGTTTAATTCACGTTCAACTAAAGGGAACTATGAGAGATGGGACTTTGTCTCAATTTCTCTTCATTGGGGCATATTGTATTTTTATGAACCTAATTTATTTCTTATGGTGTATATAATTACCCTTTTAAATTTAATATCATGATTTAAAAATTATTCATAGTTATTTAAAGTTTCAATTTTAATTATTTCATCCAAGGGGACTTGATATGAAAATTACCAAGTGGTAAATAATTTCATAACTTAATTTCTTTTAATTGGTTTATATTACTTATTATTTTGCCTTTAATATTATAAAATTATGTTTATAATGACTTTTTATTATATTATGTTTTATATACACTTTTTATATGTGGATTTACATTTTATAAATATAATATATTCATTGATTAATTCTCACTTCAATGTTATGATCATTGTAAGAGACTTCATCTCAACTCCCTTTCATTGAGGCATATTGTCATGTTACACACCTACTTTATTTTTTATGGAGTATATAATAACACCTATACATGTAATATCATTAATACTGCATACTTCAAGTTATTTTAAGTTTCAATTTGAATTATTTCATCCAAGTAGATTTTACACGAACATTACCAAGTGGTAAGGGATTTTGTCTCAATTTCCATTTCATTGATAAATTTTTATTAATATACACCTTTTCAATTTTATGTGGTGTATATACTTCCCCATTTAGGTATTTAATAAGAATAATTATTTATTTATGATTAATTTATTTTATTTGTTAAGGGGTTAAAATTTAATAGTTAACAAAGAGGCAAAAATTATAGTACATTCTCAATTTATGTTGTGATTAATAAATTTCTCTGAAAATAATCACTTTCTTATAATCACATTTCCATAAAAATTTAATTTAAATTAAATATAAATATTATTTAATGATGTATATGATTATTTTATAAACCATTTACCATTTTAAATACAATTTTTTTTTTGTAAATAATGTGATAAAATGGGGAAAATGTTGATAAATCTATATTATTTACTCAATACAATTATCAGATGATAAGAAATATTGATTCATGAATTAAAATTATTATTAAATATATGAAAAATGGTTTAGACCTCCATTTATGGGTGGGTATTTGTTATAGATATCCCATATATGCATCGATAGGTCTCATGAGACAAATTATTTGGTCAAATCATATAGGTTTTTACCTATAAGTGTTAAACTATCTTATGAAATAACATGAAGGTAGATGTATCATGATGTATGTGAACATTACTTCCAATAATTAATCATTTAATTCATTTATAATATAGTTATTATTATTATCCTTGATATTCTAACTATTATATTACATCTAGATTCATTTAATTCTCAATTTTTTGATTAAATGGCATTTGTTTTTGGTTATTTACCGTGTCGTATTAATTATTCCCTATCTAATTTTTATAGTTAGTTTATTTATTAAATGGAATTAATGTTTATTTATTTATATTTTGATATTGATTATGATTTATTGATGCATGATAGCCTCCATATTTTGTAACCCTTACTGAGTATTTGATCTCACCCTTATTTTGTTTTCTTTACCGGGGTTATGAAGATGAATCCTTTGAATGAGTTTCAAGGATACTAAAAATTGTTTTTTATGTTTTATTTTATATTCCCAATGTAAAATAGGTATCATATATGTATCTAGTTCTCAAAAACTTCTAAAACTAATCGGTTCTTAAATATTTGGCCCCTTGAATCTAAGAAAATTTAATAAATTAGGCACTACCTCATTGTTATTCATGTTTTTGTCATTACTAATAATATTTGGTGAGGTTAGTATGGATAGATGACAAGTCTAAGTGGTTATTAGTTTTGTTGTTTTTTCACTAGTGCATTAGTATAATAATTTCACTAGTTAATAGAAAGCATTGGGTATGATCCTATTGAGTATAA
Source organism: Viscum album (assembly GCA_963277665.1). Classification (NCBI taxonomy): domain Eukaryota; kingdom Viridiplantae; phylum Streptophyta; class Magnoliopsida; order Santalales; family Viscaceae; genus Viscum; species Viscum album. The sequence goes on along the minus strand of OY728140.1, from coordinate 2,098,027,896 downwards.
ATCTTATTCTCATCTAATGTATGTATAAACTGTTTTTAACCTTTTAAAAGGGTTGTGGGGACTAAGATGGGAATTATTATCTTAGATATCATAGCTTCTATGGATTCACTTTCATAATTTTCTTTTTTAGTAATTACTTAGGATAAATTATTTATATTAATTTACATACACATGTGTAATGGTTTGGTTTATTTTATAATATGAGATGGATTTATTTGGTATTTGTGTATATTCTCTCTCAATAATTTCATGTATTGAGGGTAATGACTCCCATATGAGTGTTTTCACCCTCGATTATAGTCTCAAACTCAGGGCCTACTATATGCATGACTCAAGGGTCACTCTTTCTCTTCAATACCATCCTAGTAGGAGTAAAACTTTAGGGGGGAGTAATGACATAGTGGTATCAAAAAGAGATTAAGATATGGGATGGATTTTGGAGTTAGGAGACGATGATTCTTAGATGTGAATGGTAGGGAAGCAACATTTGATAGACTTAATGTGTGATTTTAAAAAGAATACCAACATATAAATAAGAATTTAGGGACCCCTTTGATCCTAATTTAGAACATTAATATTAAAGAAAATCATAGTAGATATAATATCGATTTCTATGTAGATACATGGGGGAGGTACATGCATCATAATTTTTTCATTTGTGATTGAAAAAGGTGTTTAGAGAATTAAAATGAAATTAATTAATTTATCTTAATAAATTACATGCTACTCAGGTTAGGATTTCATCCCATGTGTTTTTTAAAATATATATCCTAGTCATATTATGTTTTTATTATTGTATGTGGAGGTTTAACAAGATGATCTAGTCAATCATCAGTGGATCGATTCGGCATAGGAGGATGAGACTTCGTAGAGGATGTTGCATGATTTCTTGCATCATAGTCTAGAAAATAACTAGGGGATCATCTAAAATTAGATATTTAGTATTGATTAATGAATTTGTAGATTACCAATACTATGATTTGGGCCCAAGCTATGTAATGGGTTCCATTGTGAGTCATTCAGATATGAGGAGTATTTTTAAGGGGGGATGTTGTACCTTAGAGAGCAGAAGGAGGAGTATGTTTCTTGGTTTTACATCTAGAAATATTTTATTATCAAGTTTATTTCATCTAGGGTGAAGGTAAAAAAGAGGCAAGAGATTCTATCCCTTTAGAAGAGGATTCTAAGGGTGTGTGAGCTCATGATTAGGTTTAAGGACCTCATATATATCGCTCCTGATCTCTTTCCAAATGAGGAATCCAGAAAATGATGTCTTGAGGATGTGTTGTATCTAATTATCAGATATGGAGTCAACATTTTATAATTCCTATATATCTAGTTTTTAGAATAGGGAATAAGTAATTTACTAGATTCACTCATAGGTATGAGTGCACAGAGATGGGGTAAATAGAGTTTCTTGCAAAATAGATCATTAAGTGGACGATCACATATGTTAGGGTAGATGATGTTCTAATCAAAAATGTTTCAATCACAGTAATTGTATCATTATTTTATAAGTTTTTTGGTACCTAATAATCTATAAATGGACTTATATTCACATTCTATGCCTATGTAGGTTATGATCACTGTCCGGATTCATGCCTGAATTCTTAGGGAGGTTGGTTTCGTTTGGGTTACTAGGACCATATTTTGTTGCAATAGCATCATAGGCTACTGATGTTTTTTCAATAGTCTAGAGGGTATGTCTTTATAATATTTCATCTCTACAATAGTCCTCATAATTAGGTACCTAGGATAGATCATGGTCTTAGAGGTCATCAATAATGAGGCAGAGGAGCTAAACATGGGTAGGTTCATGATATGGAGGTACCAGTTCTAGAGGGACTAGATGGTGTTCGAGGTATGATCAGTTTATCATATACCTTAGAATATAAATTTTTTTATTCTTGAGATTCATAGTTCTATGATACACCATATTTAGCCCACATATTAAGACTGGAGGTGTGGAATCTTTTAGTTCCCCTGGTGTTATCTATATCATATAAATCAAAATATTGCTTTTTTTGATGTGTTCTAGGGATACAGAATAATTATGAGGTATCAACATTCGTTGGGTAGTTTCTTTTTGTTATATGTGTAAACATAAAATTTCATCCTTTGAACGAATTGGTTGTACTCTGTGCATGTAGTTTTTTACCATTTTCATATGAGATTCATGTTTTCTACTGTGGAGGATCAGTTATTCATGTTCATTGAAAAGTTGAATTTATCTATGGGAAGAAGTCATGTATAACCTCATCTATCTCATTTGTAAAATATATTATTAGAGACCCAGGAAATGGATATCCCTACATTTATCAAGGATTATTTTGATGTCTTATTGGATGAGGTTGAGAAAGCACACCCTCAGTATGATTTTTAGTTTGGGATAGAGTTACAACTGGTTTTTTCTCTGATTTTTATGGAACCTTAAAATATAAAAACCCATGTAACTGCATGAGTTAAGAATAAAAATCAATGATTTAATGAAAAAGGGATTCATTTGACCTAGTACATATCCTTTGGGTGGTCTAGTGTTATTCACTAAGAATGTGGATGGTAGTCTGTGGCTATGTGAGAACTATTGAAAGTTAAATTAAGTGATGGTCAAGAAATGTTACCCTATTCTAATAATAGAAAATAAGTTCAATAAGTATAAGTGGTCTAGTCGGTTCTCAAAGATTAATATGTAGTCTAGATATCACTAAATGAGGGTGATGAAAGAAGATTTTTTGAAGACTCCCTTTTGGTGCTGATATAGAAACATGAAGTGTATGGTCATTTCATTAGGTGTTAAGAACTACCCAGCTATTTTTATAAGTTTCATGAAATTCATATCACATGAGTTACGAGACTAGTTCATAGTTTTTTTCATCAATTTTAACCTTGTATACTCAAGGATAGAGGAGGATCGTGCTAAATAGTTCAGAGTTGTCTTGAAAGTTCTTTGACAATATAAACTCTATGGAAATATTTCTTAGTGAATTTTTTGGAAATGGGGGGTGCATTTACTTATAAATGTGGTGTATCAATAAGGTGTGCTTGTGGTCCCATCATTGATTGAGGATATTTTTTCTTGGGAATTACCTAATAACATGGTAGTTGTTTTAAATTTTTGTGGTATTTCAAGAAACTAATAGATTTTTGTGTATGATTTATCTTGTATTAAAGACTTATTTATTTCTTTGATAAAAAAACCAAGCCTTTATCTTGACTGATCAGTTTGAATCACCTTTTGACTACTTGAAGGACTGATTGATTAGTTCTTATGTACTTTCATTTCTGGAGTATGGGATGATATTTAATGTCTATTGTGACACATCCCATCAAGGATTGGTTTTCGTATCAATGTAGAAAAGGTTATTAATCTCTTATGGGACTATAAAGTTACATACACATGAGAATAACAATTCCACACATGAACTAGAGTTGGAAAAAGGGTGTTTGTCCAGAATTGGTGGTGACATTTCCTCATTAGAGAGTGATTTATGGTCTTCAAATGCCCCAAGAATCTGAGGGATGTTTTCTCTTGATAGTATTTGAACTTTAATTAGTAAATTTTGATGGAGTCGCTATAAGATTATGATTTTGATATCTAATACACCCTAGTAAAGAGGAATGTAGTCACCAACACACTAATCTATAAATTATAGGGAGATGTTTTTTGGGAGTTTAAGGATGCCTAGAAAGGGATAAGAGAGAATATAGTGATGCATATTAATATAGAGGATGTTTTTGGTAGAGGTTTCCTCTATCGAATGATAGAGGAATCATCTTTGATGCAGTAAGTGGATGAGTCTCAGTGGGGAGACACAGAGGTGGAAGTGATGTTCTACCGTATAGGTCATCGTGATTCTCTAGAGGTATGGAATGAGGATGGTTAGAATTATAAGTTTTTTATGAATGGTTGTTTGTTCCATTGGAAATACGTGATATAGTTCTATATGACATTCACATATCACCCATATTGGTTCATCCAAGTGTCTCCAATATGTACAATGGTTTGAGGATGTAGCTTTGGTGAAATGAGGTGAAGTGGTTAATGGTGGATTTTATGGTACGGTGTCTCATTTGTCAACAAGTGAAAGTAAATAATTATTTTCACAATAGTTTCTTACAACCCTTTGATATACCTATGTTGATGAAGGTGGAAATCTGGATGGATTTCATCATCATGTTACCCTGTTTCCTGAGAGGTAGTGAGGTTGTTTGTATATTCGTGTACCAAAGGATGAAATCATCTGATTTTTTTGGTGATCAGGGAGTCGGTGACATGGATACTCTAGAAAGTTGGTACATAGACATGATCATAATATTGTTTTGGGTATTTAATACCACTATATCTAATTGCAACTCTTATTTTACCTCATGATTTTGTAGAGGATTGCAATATGTCTCTCAATTACTTATAATCACTATTTTCTATCCCCATACATATGGGAAGATAGAGTAGACCATCCATATTCTAAAGAACATATTGTAGTCTTATATCTTTGAATTTATCATATCATGGGTAAACCATCTACGATTGGTTGTGCTTTCCTATAACAATAGTTATCACTTATACAATGGTATGGCTCCATTAAAGGTAATGTATGGTTGTTCGTGTCATTCACTATTGTGATGGACTAAGGTTAGGGAGTCACCAGTCCTTGGTCTGGATGTAGTGAAAAGAAAAGTAGTGAATATATGGGTGGTTAGAGGGAGGATAAGGGTTGTAAAAGACTGTTATAAGGCCTATATAGATCATAGGAGGAGGGACCTAAAGTTTGATGATGGAGATCTTATGTTCTTGATGGTTTCCCCTCATCAGGGGTAACAATGGTTTCAACAAGGGAGTAATATTTCTCCAAATTTTATTATTCCTTTAGAGGAATTAGAGTGCATTGGAGAGGTGGATTATTAGTTAGAACTCCCTCCATGGATTGACATAGTCCATGAAATTTTCTATATATTCCAACTGCATATTTATCTCCATAATTAATCTCATGTAATTGACTGAGGGATAGTTATAAATCATGGACGATATAAAATTTGGGGAGTGTCTAGTTGAGATCTAAGATTTTTGAGAGAAGGTGTTGTGTGGGAGGGTTATCCCCTTGGTTCATGTCCTGTGAAATAATAGTGATGTGGGGATAGTACTTGTGAATGGGAGTCATAGATGCATGTCCAATACCCTAAGTTATTCTATGGTGGATATCTATGGTTGTGCTAATTTTATTTTCATTCTTTCTTAGAGTTTTTGTGATCAAACTTATACTTATAATACATTAACACTTAGCCTTGGTTTATGATATTTCCTCGTTGTGTTTTTTTACCCATGCATGGTTGTGTTTTTATTATATAGAGCTCCTTAAGGGGTATCACACTAGTGATTTTCCAGACCTTTGTTGCCTTTCCTCCTATGCTCTATATTGATTCTCAAGGACCATAATTTTTTTATTGGTATCTAATATAATGAAATAGGTTCCTAAAACATTTCCTTTATGAATTACCAAGTCCTGGAGGAGTCAAGGGGTTGTTTTTCGTCTTATTCCCATTAATTATTCCAATTTTTTATCATAGTTGGATAGTTTTTTCTCATGGTTCATTAGTTTTTTCTCATGATTAATGATATTTTATTATATAAGGACACTTTTTCTCATGTTCAACTTTTTTTTCATATTCAACCATTTTTAATCATGATTGAATAGATTTTTTTCACATGTTTGATGGGTTTTTTTCATGGTTGGATAGATTTTTCTATTGTGTGGAGAGTGTGCTATCACAATCGAATGATTTGTTATCATTGAAAATATTTTTTTTCATGGTAGGATATTTTTTTCTCATGGGTAAACAATGTTATTCCGGATCGATAATTCTTTCTCATGATCTAATGGTCTTTTTATAGTTTTATGGTCGGTTCTCGTACTCGATGATTAGTTCTCATGGTCAATTAGATGGTTCTCACGATCAGTGGTTTCTTCTCATGGTGTATAAATTTATTCTCACAGTCAATACTTTCCATATTATAGTATATAAATTTATTCTCACAATTAAACCCTTCTCATGATCAATACTTTCTCATGGTTGATCCCTTCACAGTTGGCCCAATATTCTAAAAAATATCTATTTTTTAAAATTCCTATATTTTTTTAGAATGATGTGAATAATGATTTTAACATTAAATATGGTTTTAAAAGGGTTATTTAGAGTTTTTTAAATGAAACTGAATTATATTTCAATTAAATAAAAAATTTACCACATTAATCATCAGGGAAACTATATATAGTATCTTAAAAGTATGATACTTTCTCTATTTGAGTATTTATCTTATTTTATTTGATTTTGAATGAACTGTAACCTCATTCTTGAACCTATAATTTCATCTAATTTCACCTAGGTCCTTCCTATTCATAATTACAAGCATTCTTAATAGCTTGATCCCCTCGTCAGTTTCTATAATAGTGAGTCTTGTTTGAGTAAGGTACTAGTTTATCTTTCATATTCCTTATTTATATACATGTATTATGTGATTGATCAATCCCTTAGATTCATGATATATATGAAGCTACATCATCTTTTTTTACCCTATTCTTAGTGAAGTGTGTTTTGAAATTTCCATTCTACGTAAAAAATCCTTATTATTTCTACTTTTATAAATTTGTACAATTAGAATGATTATTTTTTCAATTGATTGGGTAGTAAATATTTTCTAATGAACATAATGATCTTGATTAAATTGAACTAAAATATAATGTGATAAATCACATGTGTTTTTTTATTTTCTTAGTATTATTTATTTTTTTATCTTGAAACAAATAACATATTGTGATGAGTATGTTATGGATTTTATGGATTAACTAACACATTTTACGTATTGATAACCCTTTCTTAATTTTTTTTAACCCCAAACTCATGAATGTATTAATAATAATATTTAGATAATAATTGGTTTCCCATGTAAATTATAGATCATTATGAAAACACACATGTGAAAGAATATAATTTAATGTGAAAATCCACTATAAATAAATTTTGGTAAAATGTGGGGTTTGGAAATTTGATGTTGCATGAAACTATATATATATATATATATATATATATATATGTTATTGGACTGATGGGTTGTCTTCCTTTGTAGATTTTTTAATGATGGTGGTGACCATTTTGGGTGTAGTATGTATAATGGGAAGTGGATGTGTTGTGGTGGATATGTGGTTTCTAAGGTGGAAATAATGTTTTTGTGTGATTATTTACTATATTATCCAAATAGTAATGAAATATGAGGTTGGTAATGATGAAATGTTAATGGTGTGGATTGTATTTCATTGAAAATACTATAATTTATATGTAGTAACTAGTTTAAAAATTGAAAATATAATGAGTAGTGGTTTTTATTATGATAATCAGGTAAAGTGGATAAACCTATATTTAAAGTATATAAAACTTTTTGACATTTATGGTTGTTCTATAGATGTTTTACATATAGTTAGTGGAATTTTGAGGTGATTTTAGTATGGTATTAATGTTAAAATGAATGTGATGAAGTATTAATGTGAAACCTCTAGGCCTAATTTGTCTTCTATCTATGTACACAAATATATGTTTTTTATGATACTTTTATATGCACCCCACCCACATTGAGTACCATGCACCGTCACTCAAGTATTCTTGGGGTGTTTTCCCCAACATCCATATTGTGATTTATTGATGGAGGACTACCCCCCTCTTCCCCCTATTTCTTTTCTAGTAGTGATGAGAAATTTCATAGTTGGTGACCAAACCTATCCCTTGAAGATGACATAGTTGGTAGTGATTCCTAATGAGGAGAGGATATGATATGAATTGGGGGTCATGCTTGATTGGAGGAGAGAATAAGGTTAATGTACTATGCATTCATTATACCATACTACCCATGTTGTGATGTTTTATATGGATGTGTGATGATGTGGCATTAGCATGAAATATTTTCCTAATGGTATTGATGTCAGAATATAATGTTAGTCCTTATGGGAGGTTGGGGTGTGAATGGTTGTGACTCAACCCACATCAAAAAAAACCTGAAATGTGTTGATGTTATGATACAGAAAAGTTGGTAACATGATACATTTGACATTGGGATGTGAGAGAGGCAACTCAATGGGAAAGTGGACATAGGGTGCCTTTATCAATTCTTTTTTGATATGATCATACTACGTACTTATGTTATTTATTGAGTGATCATTGGTGACTTAGAATAGATAGATGACTTATTAAGGTTATTGTTGGTTATTATGTTTTTTCATCAGTTCATTAGTATTCCCCTTTCACATTTTCATGACACCTTAGGTATAATCCTAATGATTATACTTGTAATGAATTGAAACCTAATCCTTAAACTATAACAACCCTTCTCTTAATTTCATATTTAAACATGGTTTATTATATAAATTTCACATAATAAAACTCATAATATTGAGAGGTATAGTATCTTTGGGTATTAATAACATTACATAACAACTTAAAAAATAAAATACAACATCTTTATTGAAAACTTATTTTACATGACCACAATATTCCTTCATACTTAACACTATGTAGGATAAACTGGGGACATACATAGGAAAAGGGTGATCTATAAAGCCCATTAAGGGAATAAACATGGCATAAAATGAGTTATATAATACATGTTATTCAATAGGTTTATCAATGGATCACAAAATAAACATGAACATAAAGGCACGACATAGAATGATAATCAAAACATGGAAATTTGGAAACTACATACAACGTGATATTAGCATGAGTCAAGGCTCATTGTGCATGGATTATCATGAGTAAACCCTCATTGTACATTAGTTATCATGAGTAATCCCATGTTATACATTAATTATCATGAGTAAACCCTCATTGCACATGATGTATCATGATACTAAACATTACCCAATGCATTGGATCCTTATTAGGGTGCACCCTTCATAAACATTTCACTTCACACATAAGTTTGACATATAGATCATATAACATGGACTAATTCAACATTATAGGTTATTCCATGATCAAGTAATGTGGGATAAATTAATTTAATTCCCAAATCAATAAGTTTGTGGTCATAAATGTGAATACCCTTGGTATAGAAATGGGTTTGGTATTCACTACATGATGGAAAATCGTAGTGCAATTTTGGCAGCATAACGGTGTCAAATAGAAATTCATAAAATAGGTTGATAGGGGATAACAGGGTATATCATAATTTATACATGAAATTAAAATTAGTTTGATCATGTAACATTATAACCCAACACATGAAATGGAATTTAATATGCATAATATAAAAGTAATTCTTGAATGGGAATGAGGAGAGAGATATCTCTAACGGAATTTCAGCATGGTAATGGGTCTAGATAAAAAATAATGGATGGATTAATGAGAGTGGAAGGAAAATATAATTATTTATAAATAAAATGGAAATTAAGGAAATTATTTATTATCAAATCCCAACATATGTAAATTTAAGTTAAAAGGCATATTACAAAAGGAGTTCTTGATAAAGGAACAGAGTGGAAGATCCCTTACCGAATTTTGGAATAGTAACAGATTAGGTAAGGGTTCAAATGAGAGAGAATAAATAATCACTCATAACATAAAATGTAAATTGGGTAAATGATTATAAAAATAATACAATATAACCAGCTGAAATTAAAATGACTAATTTCAAGCAAGGTTCTTGAATTGAAAAGAGGAGAGGAAGGTGAGGACCCCTTATAGAATTATGGCATAGTAAAAGGTGTACATAAGGGATTATAAGAGGGTTAAATGAAAGTTAAATTGGATATATTAGTTTATAAATCAAATGGAATGTTTGTGGGATATTTAATAATATATCCCAACATAGTAAAAAAGTAAATTAAAAGACATAACATGGAAGTAATGCTTAATAAAAGAGGGGGTAGAAGATCTCTTAGTTGGTTGTGTGACTCCAAAGACATGGGATAGGATTATTAGGAGATTTAGGGAACCTTTTGGGGACTATATATATAATTTATAATAGATTGATCTAGCTTCAAAGAGTTTTAGTGATGATAAATGGAATATGGGGTGTGTTAATATAGGAAAGGTGGGGGATTTCTTTATTATTTCGGTTTTAGACACTACATAATAAAATATTCCAAACTAAAAACCATACCATAGTTTTTTTCCATGTTTTCTATAAAATGTTAGTGGTATAAATTATTTTATAATTCTATGGTCTGAATAAATTAAAATATTTCTCTTTCTTATGTGGATGTGAGTCATACTTTCAAGTAAATGATTTTAAAATCTTAAAATATATTATATGCTTTGGAGGATTCACTAAGGATTTATAAATTAAATAAAATTAACTTAAAATTAAATTAATTTAAATTAAAAACATATATTTGTCTTAATATACCTTTTATAGTATTTATTACATTATTATCAGTCTATTATGATGTCATAAAATACCCCATATATTTATACGATAATTAATTTTCACCCAAAAATTTGACTGTCTCGGAGAATTATGAAACATTCACCATTGCATAATTTCAATGTCTTGATTCTGAAAAAAAAATATTAATTTTATCTAAATAATTTTCTAAATATGTGAATTTTCACTTTTAAAATAAAAACCATCATTTATTGAAAATTTACAAATTTTGACAAAAACGGTTTTTAAACCTTGATAAAAATTACTTTTGACTTTGTAAAAATTATATGATCGCTTATATTTAATAAAATTAATTTAATAATACTATTTTATTATAATAATATTTATTTTAAAAATCCATTAATTCATTAAAAATATATTTCATAATTTAATTTCAATATTAACCAAAAATATTATTTGTGCTTTAAAAATCATTTACAAAGTAACAATAATAGATTAAAAGTATATTAATTATTCTATACAAAAAATAATTTACATAATCATAATGATAGGGTCTTGTTACATATCTATTTATTACATCAGCATATGCCCTAAGAGTAAGGTGTGTGATGATGGGATTTATGGGGTTGTTCGGTGAACATTGTTTGGGCTGTGATCTCAATGAACTTGAACTTCTCCCATTAATAGTTTCACTCATGCTTAAGTTTTTGGATCTTTTCTTGGTCCCGATATAGGGAAAATATATGAAATTATATCTCCCTCAGAAGCTTTGATAAATGGGCTTCATAGGTAACGATCCTAATAGTTGAGGCCATCACTTGATCTGTATCAAAATGATTTGTTAAAACCCTATATTTATACTAGTCATGTGATCACTGTTCAATGGATATATTATCAATGTAAATGATACTTAACATTTATTTAAATAAAATTGGATATAATAAAATAATTTCACATGTCTTATATAACCATAATACATTTAATTAATATAAATGTAATTTTATTTATAAATGTTCGGGTTGTTGCAACCTTTCCCCTTAAGAAATTTCTCCATCAAAATTTCCTTTTCCCATACTAAAATAGATGGGGTAACTTTACTTCATCATCTCCTCTAGTTCCCACATTTGTTCTTTGAACTTTTGGTTTCTATACAACACCATGATGAGGGGCATTGTCTTATTTCATATAAATTTTTCTCAACGATCTAAGATCTTCATTGGCTTCTCCTCATAGGAAAGGTCATTCTCCAATGGTACCATATCTGGATTGATTACATATTATGGGTCTAGGATATAATTCTTTAATAGGTATACATGGAATACATCATTAAATTGAGATAGGTTTGGTGAGAGTTCTAGTCAATAGTCCACTTCTCTAATACAATCAAGGATCTCAAAAGGGATGATGTACCTTGGACTAAGCTTTCCCTTCTTTCTAAATCTCATGAATATATTCCATAGAGATATATAGAGGAATAACATTTCTCCAACATCAAACTCTAGGTCACATCAATGATTTTTAGCATATCTATTTTGTCAACTATGAGTAGATTTGATGTGTTGTTGGATGGTCTTAACCTTCAAGACCTATAATTTTTTGTTCCCCAACTCCATCCCAACATGTCAGTGTTATACACCTCTTCCCATAAAGGGCCTCATAGGGTGCCATTTGGATGCTTGAGTGGATTTTTTTTGTAATATAACACCACCAATGGAATATGTTGGTCACATATTCCTTTGAAGTCTGTTTAGAATTCTCTTAACATATACTCAAGTGTTTGGATAGTCCACTAAGACTGTCCATCAGTTTGAGGGTGATAAGTCATACTGAAGTTAAGCTCAGTGTCTAGAGCATGCTGGAGACTTTTCCAAAACTTATAGTATAATTTGTATCTCCATCAGAGACAATAAATAGTGGTACTACATGCATCCTTACCACTTATCTTATGTATATCTATATCATTTGATCCAGTAATAAATCATCTCGAATCACAATGAACTGTATAGTATTTGTAAGAAATTACACAAAAACCTAGATAGCATTATTTCCATTGTATGTATTTGGAATTCTGGTGACAAATTTCATGGTGATGTCTTCCCATTTTCATATTGGTATGGGTAATTCTTTCACCATCCCCTTAGACTTCTTCCTCTTAGCCTTACCAGGCACTTTGATTTATATTCAGTGATCTCCTTATTCATGTTATACCACCAATAGTGCTCCCAAGGATCTTGATTCATCATTGTGTTTCCTGGGTGAATGGAGAAATTATAACAATTTGCATCATCCAAATGTTCTTTATTTAACATAGGATTTTATGGAATACATATTCTTAACTCAAATCTCACATTTCCTTCTTCATTAATACTGAACTTCAAGGATTTACCTTTTCTGATAGTTTCCACTTTCTTCTAAATTACCTCATCATCTTTTTGAGCATCCATTAACCTTTCCAAAAGATATGGTTGAAAAATCATTTGTGAAAGTATTGATTATTTTCCCTCTTTTATAATTCCCATTTCCATCTTCATAAAATCTAATAAGATTGTATTATTTTTTAATTCTTGTCATTTATAAAATTGTTGGGTCATTTCTACGTAGAGAATCTTACTCCTTGTTTTCATATCTATGATGGTAGTGGGTTGATCAATCGTAATTCTTGATGATATCTAACCATATTCATTGGTTTATATTCAGATATTTCTATGTTAATGTATATTTGATACTTTCTTTATCTATATATCTTTAATACTTCTCCCCCAAAGAGATAATTCCACAATATTTTCAATGAAAATATCACATCTTCCAACTCCAGATCACGTGTGGGATATTTTTTATCATGAATTTTCAACTACCTTGAGGCATAGTCAATGAATTTTTCATTTTTCCTCAAATTCCATCAAAGGTATACTTATGATATTTTCTCAAAGATAATTCCCACAAACTTCATCATGTGATCCAATACTCATAGATTTTTTCCCTAATGATTTAATACCATTTCAGGTGAGGACTTAATATTCTTAGAAAACATAAAAGATATAATAATTGTACGTGAATTGAAATAAATTATGACATATACTACTTTGAAGTAGTGGTTATATGTAATTCATTCATAATTATCCATCTTAGCATAATACTTTCTATGATCCCTTAATCATGGTGATTTTTTATGCTCTTCCTTCTTCTTAGCCTTTAAAATAGAGAATTTTATTGGATAATGCCCGACTTCTCCACATTTATGACATAGAACTATGTAAGATGCCTTATATGTAAATTTGTTACCATCCATCACATTATCCATTTTTCAATGTCAATTGGATACTTTTTTCCTTATATTTCTACACTTAATACATCTCCCAGTCCCTTTGTGACATTTCCCTTGGTTCCTCTTTCCATACTTGTTGTACGAAGTAAATTGGGACTTCTTTCCCTTATCTTCTTTATCATATGGAATTTCGTGATATTCCATCTTCCTATTCCTTGGTTTCCTTGGGAAATAAAAAAAGTTTCAATTGGTAATCAAGATTTTTGATATTTGATTTGGAGAAATCATGATATATCCTAATTGATCTCTCATCTGATTGGGAATCTCATTGTGGCAGTCATCACATTTCCCTTTTCATCAGTTGTTAACCTGATTCATCCTATTACCAACCACTATCTATAATAAAATTAAAAGTATGAATGGCTATCTTAAATAGTTAAACACATAAAGGGAATATAATTATATTTAAGTAATAAGTTATAAATTATATTTATCTTGTTAAATTATGAGTTTCTATGATTTATTCTATGTTATCCATGATCTACTTCCTAAGATATATTTTTATGGGAATTTTCTATGTTCCCTTAATAATGGTTTTTAGTGAGCTTATTAATTTACCAAATCATATACCCTAAGAGTGTCAAACTAGGAGATAAGAAATGCCTGTTTTTGTGCACCAATTCTCATTTGAGTCTAGCTCAAATCATTCTTTTTGGGTTTTACCCCTAAATACATATGTGCTAGAACCACATCCACTTGTTCATTCTCAAACAGGGATATATTTTCTTAATAAACTACTTACTATATACTAACCAAAATTTAGGGATGTTTTTATTATACTTAGTCTTATCCCTAATGTATTTCACTAGGTTTTTATAATTCTAATCCCAAAAATAACCATACTTATCCTCTGATATCAACTATAAAAACTGTGCTCTTTAATTCATATTTAAACATTATTTATTACATAAATTTCTATTAATAAAACTTAGAATATTTATATTTATAGTGTCTTTGTGGATTATAAATATTAAATAACAACATAAAACATAAAATACAACATCTTTATTAAAAACATATTTTACATGACAACAAAATTCCTTCGTACTTAACACTCTATGGGATAACCTGAGGACATACATAAGAAAAGGGTGATCTATAAAGCCTAATAAGGGAATAAACATGAAATAACATGAGGAATACAATACATGTTAGTCAATATACATATCAATGGATCACAAAATAAACATGAAGATAAATTCATTACATAGTGTGATAATTATAACAAGGAAATGTGGCAACAACATACAACATGATATTAGCATGAGTTAAGGATCATTGCACATAGATTACCATGAGTAAACCCTCATTGAACATAAATTATCATGATTAAACCCCCATTTCAAATGAATTATCATGAGTAAACCCTCATTTCACATGGTGTATCATGATACTAAACAATACTCGATGCATTGGATTACTATTTGGGCATACCCTTTGTAAACATTTTATTTCATGCATAAGTATGCCACATAGATCATATAACATGGAATCATTCAACATAATAAGTTATTCCACAATAAAGGAATGTTTAATACATACATGTAATACCCAAATCAAGAATTATATGTTCATAAAAGTTAATACCCTTGGTAGATAAATGGGTTTGGTATTCACTACATAATTGAAAATCGTCGTGAAATTTCGTAAATATAATGACGTCAAATAGAAATTCATAAAAATAGGTTTATGATAGAAAAGGGATATATAATCATTTATACATGAAATATAAATTATGGGTATCATGTAACATTATACCCCAAAACATTAAATGTAATTTAATAAGCATAATATGAAAGAATTTCTTGAATGGGAATAAAGAGATAGAAATCCCTAACAGAATGTTTGCATGGTAACTGGTATATATTAAAGATAATAGACGGATTAATGGGAGTTTAAGGAAGATATAATTATTTATAAATAAAATATAAAGTAAATATATTATTTATTAACATATCCCAACATATTAAAATTTAAATTAAAAGGAATATCACAAAAGGAGTGCTTGATAAAAGTGGAGACTGGAAGATCCCTTATGAAATTTTGGCATAGTAACAGCATAGGTAAGGGTTAAAATGAGAGAGGATAAATTATCCCTCATAAAATAAAATTTTTTAGGGAAATTATTATAATAAATTACAATATAACTAATTGAAATTAAAATGACTAAATTCAAACAAGGTTCTTGAATTGAAAAGAGGAGAGGAAGGTGAGGATCCCTTACAGAATTTCAGCATAGTAATGAGTGTACATAAGGGATCATAAGAGGGATAAATGGGAGTGAAAGAGGATATAATAATTTATAAATAAAAGTTATAGTAAGGAAATATTTAATAATATATCCCAACATAGGAAAAATTAAAATTAAAAGACACAACAAGAAAGGAATGCTTGATAAAAGATGAGGGTGGAAGATCCATTACTTGGTTGTGTGACTCTAAATGATTGGTATAGGCTTATAAAAAGATTTGGGGTGCCTTTGGAAGACTATAGGTAGTAAGTGGAATAGTTTTGTCGAGATTTATATAGTTTTAGTGAAGAGATATGGGAGATTATGTCGGTTTATATTGGAAAGGATAGGGATTTCTTTATTATTTTGTTTTTAGACAGTACATAATAAAATATTCAAAATCACAAAGCATCTCATATTTTGTGCCCATGGATTCTATAAAATGTGAGTGGTATAAATTATTTTATGAGGATAAGGTCTGAAGATTTTAAAATATTACACTTTCTTATGTGGAGGTGATCCATACTTCCGTGGAAATGATTTTAATATCTTAAAATATAATATATGTTTTGGATAATTCACTAAGGATTTATAAAATAAAATTAAAATTACATTATTTAAAACGAAAAAACAAATATTTTTTCAAATATACATTTTATAGTATTTATTACATCATTATTGGTCAATTATGATGTCATAAAACACCCTATATATTATATGATATTTAATTTTTACCTAAAAAATCGACTGTCTCTAAAAATAATGAATAATTAACCATTGGATAATTTAAACATTATGATTCCAAAAATCATATTAATTTTATATATATAGTTGTATAAATATGTTAATTTTTACTTTTAAAATAAATACATAAATTTATTGAAATTTGATGGGTTTTGATAAAAATAGTTTTTAAACCTTAATAAAAATTACTTTTGACTTCATAAAAATCATATGATCATTTATATTTAATAAAATTAATTTAAAAATAATATTTTATTATAATATTATTTATTTCAAAAATTCATTAATTCATTAAAAATATATTTCTTAATTGAATTTGAATATTAACCAAAAATATTATTTGTGCCTTAAAAATCATTTACAATGTAAAAATAATAGAATCAAAGTATAATCATTATTATATACCAAAAATAATATACACAATCATAATGATAAGGTCTTGTTACAAATCCCTTTATTACACTATCATACACCCTAAGATTAAGGTGTGTGATGGTGGGGTTTCATGGGGTCATTTGGTGAACATGGTTTGGGTCGTGATCTTGATGAGCTCCATCTTCTCTTGTAAAATGTTTCACTCATTCTTAATTTGTTGGATCTCATATTTGAACTGGTCTAGGAAAAATCCAAAAACTGATATCTCCCTCAGAAGCTATGATAAATGGGATTCATATGGAATGATCCTACTGGTTGAGTCCATCACTTTCTTTGTCTGTGTGAAAAGGATTTTGTTAAAACCCTATATTTATACTAGTCATGTGATCATTGTTCAACGGCAATATTATCAATATTAATGATACTTAATGGTAATTTAAATACAATTAGATATAATAAAATAATCTCACTTGTCCTCTATAACAATAATACATTTAATTAAAATAAAGGTAATTTTATTCATAAATGTTTAGGTTCTTACATAAACACACTTTTTCATTTTTATTCCCATTGATTTCTAAAAAATAAAAATTGAAGATCTTGTAGTTTAGTGTTTTGGAAGATTTGATACATGAATAAATCATCTTAAACATATAAACATAATCTTTATTTAAAACTCTATATAGTTTATCTAACTCCCATTAAACTTTTAAAATTACAATGGATACACTAGTGAAAATACATAAAGAAAATTAAGATTTATAAATCATAGCAAGGGAAGAAACTTTGAAATACATCCTTTAATGAGAGTTAATAGGCATAACATGATATCATATATAGAATTATTATATTCTTAGAGAAATGGTATAAGAAAATAAAATCATAACATCATGAAATCATGTAATTTGTAAGAATATAACAAGACATGAAATCATAAATATAAGTCTATGGTCATTCACAGGACCATCATAATGTGTAAAAATTCCCATGGTTGATTTGGGTCACTCCCCATTCCCATAAACATTGTAGATGAAGTCCCATGATAGATTTGGTTCACTGACTAATCCCTTACATAACATATCATGATATATAAACAATTACCCAATGAATTTAAGGGATATAAAATTTTGGTCCAACTAATAACATAAAAAATCATACATATGTGTACCATATAAGAAAAGAAACCATTTATAAATCATATGCAAGACCAAACTAATGAGAATCAAGTGACTTTCAAATTATGATTTAAAGAATAACTGAAGGATAAATAATAAGGATCACCAAAATAAGAGTAATTTATTTTTTTTGGAATTTCATAATTGAAAAATGGACATATGTATTGAACATGGAGTATTATTTTATAAAATTCATGAGAAATATCTGGACAATAAATAATAAAAAATGAACAACTTGGGCGGACATTTTATGAAATAACTATAGGATATTTTAAAAATATAAAGACCAAATTATTTTACATAAAACCATAATTAAACCAAGAGGGTTCTCTATTAAATATTTATTCTTTTTCAAATCTATTCATGGTATAAAAAATATAATATGGGTGATGCTTAACATGAGGAAAGGAATAGAAAATCTCCCTTAAATAAGGTTTACTAAAAGTGTAAATTTAATAGGGAATAAATAACATTTATAACCCCAAAAATGAAAAGGATATTTATCTATATATATTTATGGTACATATAGAAAAAAATATAATATGTTAGTGAGAATAAGGATTCCTAAAATGGAAGAAAATAATGAGAAAGTGTAATCGAAAAATAATGGGGGCAGTGAGGAAGATCTTGTACTACTGGGGTAACACTTGAGTTGAAGGATTTATGAAGAAAAGAATATAATCTTGATTAATATATCCCACTAACCAAATTAAATAAATTATAAAAAATTAATGATATGTTGAATCAAAATAACACCATAAAAAGGAAACACAATTCATAAAATGTAACATGTCTCAAAAAATAAGAATTAAGACTAAGAAAACCCATAAAACTAAAAGAGAATCAATGTCTATTAAAAGAGATAAATTTTAATTAGCCATGAATTAACAAGAATGAATTTTATTTCATGATATAATTTCTCAATTAGGAATTATATAAACCACATAAAATAAATTAGGTGTATTATACAAAACATGTCTCAGATAGAGGAATTTGAGTTGAAAACCCTTGCCTCAGTCCTGATTCATTATTTACTAACACAAATAATACTGAATAATTAAATTAATTTTATTAAATATATACCCAATATCATTATTCATAACTACAACCATTTATAATCCTCATTTATAATCATTATAAATATATGAATTTTTGTTATTTTTTAGTTATTTTCAACACTGGGTGTAAGTAGTCTTTATCACTTTGAACTGGTTTCATAAAAGAGGTGTTGGTATCTATTATTTTTCAAAATTATATCACCATTATATCAAATAAGTTATAGAAATTATATTTTCTGAGATAGTTTATAAATTTATATTTTCATTTCATGGTTCTTTTATGATCTATGAGGATAAAATTAGTGACAGCCATATTTCAGTGATTCTTAATGAAAGAAGGGTGATTTATTAATTTATTTACTAAATTATTATACAGCCTTAAAAAAGTATTTATGTATATATTTATAAAATATTTTACTAGTACATAAGTTCTTATATTTATCCATGTTATAAATGTATAGTATTTTTAAAAATCAGTGGTTAAACTAACCTAAATATGTACCTACCAAGATTGATGGATTGTTATAAATTTTTTTAGCTATAATATCATTATAAAAAGAATAAAAATGATCTTATTATATGTTTATTATTGTGATATATAATAATTTTAAATAATTATAAAATTTATATAAAGTCATTACATATAAATAAGAAATTATTTTCCACTTATGACACTCATTTTAAACAATTAAATTGGTGATAATAGTTTGCTGATCATATCATCAATAGGTTTAAATTTTCTCATTAAAACCCTTAATTATATCATTTAAATCATATTTATCTTTTAATCCCATACTTATATCTATACATGAAATTCAATAATGAAAAATGAAATACATTGTTCCATGGGGGTGATAGTCCACACGTACGTATAGAGGATGATTTCATTTCAATAGAATGAGATGAAGTAGTAATATGGTTTATTATTTAATAATTATAAATATAATAATTATTTATTATATTACCATTTTATTCTATCCTTTTAAGGTGGTTAAGGAAAACTAATCATGTTGTATTGTGGAGGTGGTAGTCTGCACAACACACGACTAGTAGTTTAATTATTCTTAATAGAAAAGGGAAAAGGTTATTAATTTTTATTAATATATAATAATAACATTTATTATATAAATAATACTAATTTAATTACATAGGTATTTTAAGATTTAACTTTAAATGATAAATTTAAATAAAATAAGTTAAGTAAAAAATGATTACTCACATTGTCCACTTTGAGATTTCCTTAGAAGATCCCTTAATAATGGTTGGCATAGTATAATATATTGTGAATAGAAGATCAATATAGTGAAATATTATATTAGGTGAATGTAAAAGGATAGGGTTTTAGGATGAAACTATATTATTATGACTGTTTTGAAGTGGTGGTGAGAGGGCCCTTTTAGAAAAAGTGGGAATGTCATTTTTGAAAATATTTCAACTTAATATAAAAGAAGCTTGTGATAAACATGTCATGTGGATCCAAAAATAGACAATAATTGAGTGGAGGGTGGTATGGGTGCTATAATATTTCAACAAATAAATTATAAACATGTTTTAACATGTTTCAAACCCTTTACAACTTGAATTATTAAATTTTACATTTATACTTTCCCATGGTAACTAGTTTTCACCCATAGAAACACAATATTTTTGAAAAACAATTTGTGGTAAATATTAGATAATTTGGACCCAATAATTATAAATTTAAAATCAATTTATTTTTATTCAATTTCAAAAAAAATTAATAATTAATTTTGAATTAAATAATGTATAATGTATTAAAAATATTTTTTTGAAAAAATTAATTTATGATCTAAAATGATAAATATGGGTTTGTAATTTATTAACAATATTATTAAAATTATAATTTCACTTATAAAATAAATATTTGGTTTTATAAAAAGGTTTTTTGAACTTATAATTCTTTTTTATAAACAAATAATTTCATAAAATACATCTAATTTATAAAAATAGTATTCTTCAATATTCACCTAAAAATTAATCTTTTTTAAACCAACCCAAAAATTCATCTTAAACTAATATTGAAATTTTAAATCAAAATATAATTTTTTTTAAATTAAAATTTTAGATTTTTCTATTTTAATTTTAAAATAATATAATAAAATACAATGATAAACTTTTTTACAGGGGAATATCTTTTTAAAAAAACACAAGTTGTTATTATTATTATGTTCTATAAAATAGTATTAAATATAACATGAATCAATAAATATTATATTTTATTAAAATAATAATTTTATAACAATATAATAAAAAATACATCACATAAAAATATAGATTCTTAAACACAATAATGAATTGAGTAAAAATGTATGAAATAACCTTTATATATATTAACATATGTATATATATATATTATAATTTAGTTACTCTTATTCATATCTAATAATTAAATATCTAGGTTTTAACAGTCTAAACATATCAAAATTTCATTTTACTTTGACTCTATGAGTGGATAAATCTATCAATCAAATTTGACTTAGTTAGATAAAAACATGTATTAAAAACTTGGGTTGTTACATTCTCCTATGCTAAAATAAATTACATCATCAAATGTTTAAAAATTATATAATGGGAGTGATTTTCAAAGGTATCTCCTAATTTACCATACACTAGTAGTTGATCATCAGTTTATTTAGGATATGGAAAGATATTATCTTTAAATAAATTTGATACGAGCCCTTTTGAAAACCATATTGTCCATTCCTAATAGAATCCTAATAAAAAAAGAGATAAATACACAATAAATAACTTACATATATCCTAAAAAAGATCCTTATAACATGTATATAATAATTATATAACTAAATTTTTTTATTCATATCTCAATAACTAATATGTGAAATCATACATGACATAAGATGTTGACAAATATAGAGTGAAATATCACTACCTACCTCTTGGTGGAATTGGTGTCCTAAAACTAGATTTTGTGTACTTTATAATAACATGTATAATTTTTTTAACTTAAATGAACTCATTATAATATCATGATTGTTCTTCTATGTGACATTGTATTTGATAATATCATAATATTAGTTGTCACACGGTAAGGTCATAGTATCACCCCACTATGATGAGAACCTATACATGCCCTAATGGTATTATTAAATAGATGTTATATAGCCATATTGAATCATTTGATGGACACAAATGATGTACTCTATTAGGGTTGGAGACTCATAGGACTTTGATGAACATTCTCATGGTGTACACCCTTAGTAATATCCAATGTAAGATATTCTGAGAATGAGACATGCTAGTAGGAAAACCATATTTACATGTGTCATTAGATGTTCCTATCTACATATGTGTGTATTGATCCTTAGAATTTAATATTAGTATTAATGAGTATTATAAGTAATTTAATTAGATGTATTTAAGAAAATTGTGATAACATATGTTCACAGCGAGGTAGGATACTTTGGGTGTGTCACAAGTAATATTTCATTAATGAATAATGTGATAAAGGATTTGTACCTTATATTCTTTAATTGAATTTGATATCTCAAACCCTTTGATAAAAATGATAAGGCCAAAATAAATCCACAGCCATGGTGTTCTATAGGAAAGTTTGATTTTAAGAAAGTCAAAGAAATAGACATCGAACACATAAGTTGATGGCACCAATGTGAAACCAACTTGATTAGATATATCATGATAATGGTATTATATTATAAAATAACCATTCATATGAGGTATTATTTCATTAAGGCATTAACTTGTTTTTCTATGGGTTCCTTGACCTATTTCTAGACACTAACCTTGGACTTTAGGTTGCTTTTCCTAATCCCACTGATAAAAAGTCCATGAGGGTCACACACTAACTATTTCTAGAAACTAAGGTAAATAATAAATTATTATTTATTATGAGTTGAATAAATATTATTCTCACAAATAGTTTAACAATTATTCAAGTTTTATTGATTGGATATATTCTTTCACTATTTATTCAAGAGAATATTATGTGAGTGGAATATTTAATAAATATTTATTTTCTATTTAGTGAATGTAATATTTATTTATTTATTGGAAAATAATTTAGTGATATTTATTTAATAAATAAACAGGCATTATTCAATGCCTAATAAATATTTTGGAGGAATGGAAGATCGAATATAATGGTCTGACGATAAATAATATAAATTTAATATTATTTGAATAAATAATATTTTATTTTAATTTTCAAGTTAAGTACGTATTGAAAAATAATAATATTATTATTATTATAGACATGGGTTTTTTTAAGGATTAAATAAATATTAAATTTCACTTTTGAAAATATTTATTTTTAAGCCCTGGTAGTATATAAACCCAATTATATTATTCTTCAGTATATAAAATTCATTTTTTTATTGGGAACAATGAATCTAAAGAATCATCTCAAAGACCTAGAGAGATATCTTCTCCAAGAATTCTTCCAATAATAGAGAGAGGGATCTTCCTCCATCTTCCACTCATGAGTCTAGAGAGATCAAGGAGAACACTTTCGAAGTGATTAGCATAGTGATCAAAAGAAAATGATGCAAGCTATAGGATCTACTGTTCTAGAACCCAGATATTCCTACAATGATGCCAAGATGTTTTTTGAACACTTGTGAATCACTAAAATAGTGAATATTCTCTTGATTCGTTCAAAAAACAATAGTAAAACATAGATCTATTTTCAGATCCATCAAATAATAAATAATTCTCACAAGGTAATTTTTTAATTGATTATATTAATAATAAATAATATGTGATGATCCTATGATTTTTTCTGGAATTTTATCCCTTGTCTAATTTATTTGATTTAATTCCATGGGTCACACTATTTATCATCATGTAAATCTTGAATTTATCATTGTTGGTGAAAAAAGATAAAGTTTGGAAGGACCCATCGCACACTTCCATTTCACTAGTAACATTCAATTGGTATCAATTTGGTCACAAAATTATTTATATTTATTTAAAAATAGTTGATAGATTTATGCGTTTTTTATTTAGTTTTCAATTCAAATTTAGTAGTTATTTAATCAAAATTGATAGATCTGCTTTTTACTATTTCACTTCTCATAAATATAATCAAATTGATTAATTTTAATTTATGAAATAAAATCAAAGATCTCATCTAAAGGTGCTGAGTAATCTGGTCGGATAATACAAGAGTACACAGAATGTAACCTAGAGGCACACACTGTGTGCTTGTTTTTAATACACCATGAATTAATTTTGAATTAATTTGTGGTTTGTTCATTTATTACATAAGGTGCATTTAATTATACACCACGTGTTGACAAAGACAACCTGGTGTATGGTCAGCCAAGGTACACATTGTTTATCCCACACACACAGTGTGTAGTCCTTTAGTCATAGACAGGTTTTGTATCTTATTACGCATCCTACGTGACTGGTGACCATCTAACATGGAGACCACATAACGTGTATCCCATGTACATGCCATGTATTTCAATTTTTCATTGTCACGGTTTACATGCTAAGTACCTAGGCGTGTTCCTCAGATATATGGTGAGAAAATTACATGTCATGTAGTTGGATTTTATAAGTTCTGTACTTATACCAAATTACAAAAAATTATAATTGATTTATTATAATATGAAAAATTATCAACATGTTCTTATGTGTGGTCATTTAGTTGATAGGAAATTTCATGTGATTATATTTAATATATATAAATGATTAATTAATTTCAATGTAATGTTTAGTTATCCATATCATGTGTGATTCATATTAAGGTTATTAATCTACGTTCATTGAAGAATAACATGTGATATAAAAGTCATGTAATATGTGTAATCATTAATTTGATATCACACATTGATTATCCAATGAAAAAACATACTTTAATTAAATTTTAATGGTATTAAATGTTCATTTTTGATCATATGGGCCTGAGTTAGTGGATTTTGATTTTGAACATCCATTCTCATCATTTGTGCACTTCATGCCTAATGTACACCAATTTAGGCCCAATGAGTCATCTGATTCTAAGGAATGTAATTATCCATATTTTAATTTGATATTTTTTGAAATGGATATTCACTTCAATTTAAACATTTTTCATTCATGGATCAATGGATGGTTCATAAAGGATGATGGAGATATTTGGTGATGAAAAGAAACAATTCTGGAGAAGGAAGATTGGAAACCAGCCCACTGATGAGAATGTTTATCCCACTATACAGGCCCAATAAATCCCAACATTCATGGGATGATAGATGACATATATAGTAACAAAACATTCTTCAGGATTCAGTGCTAATTCGTCCTCCATTATTGTTATTTAGGTGGCCCAAATAGTATATCAAAATCTGGGCCAGAATCTGCGGTTCAGAAATAAAAAATCCCATAAATTAAACCATATCTAAAAAACCATAACTTCTTTTGGGATGATATTTTACAGGATGTTAGGGGACATCCGGATCGTAATTTACTTCTTCTATGGCCCACCCAAATTCTTCCATATAAAAGGTGTTTCATGCGCCTCTATTTGGTGGATGCAAGATGGATGCCTTTTCGGGTCAAGGGTGGAAAGTCTTCTTTCCACAAACTTTCCACCACCCTAGACCTACCATACTCAAGTGAGATGACTTATACTGTTGGATTCTTGACCCAAGGTCTCAAAAATTCCTATTTAATGTAGTGGTGTTGGAGGATTTAGGAATATTGGGTGTTTGTTTTAATTGTAATGTTATGCTGTCACTTTATGTTTGTAATCTCATTTCAATTTCCATGTAAGTTTTCTTTTTGTACTTCTTTGTTCTTAATCAACATCTTTCTCTTATATTCTTCCCATTTATTTCATTAAAACTTTATAATCACAAAATACAGTGATATCTATTTGTTGTGCTGAATTATTTCACACATAGGTGTGAATTTCATTCACACACATGGAGGAGTGCTCATTATTTCCACGGTTTTAATTTCTTCAATATAATTCTTGTAAGCCATCTTCTTCCCACCATTGAGAGTATACCATCAATGGAGGGATAACCATTTAATGGGCTGATCTTAGTAATATGCAAAGGAGGGGTTGAATGTTATTTTATGAACTAATTGTTGTTAATTGGTTAACTAATTTAAGACTTCCATTCTTCAGTTATTTCCACTCTTCATCTTCACTGTGTTTGAGGAAGCTAAATCCAATTACTAAAATGACCATATACCTTGGAGACATCATGAATTTGGTTCTCTATGTGTGTAGGGGATTAGTAATTGAGTTTAGTCACATTAAACCAGAAAATGATGAAGGTAGTGTTATTTTGAAGAATGGATTTATCAAGAATTAATTAAACCAAAATTGTCTAAAGAATTAAAATGCATTCAATCCACCCCTAGAATAATCTTAAGATCAACCCATTTACATTTAATTGAATTCACTTAGGTTTATTACTGTTATTTAAAACCATCAAAAATCAAAACCAATTTGTCCACTTCATATCTAAAAATCCACCTCATAGGTTGTGTGTCTTAGGTATCTTCTTAGGTCTCAGTGGATTCGACAACCCAATCTATGTTGTACCTCTCGTTCCCCTCGTTGTTTAATTTTCATGATCACAATCACTCTCATGTTTATCTAATTGTGTTTTAAGTGTTTTTGTTGATAGTCAATTGATTGCCAAAGGATTGGCCCAAGAAAGAACATCAAGTGGACTGAAACTCAGTCCACCGGCCAACCGGTGTGATAGCATCGGCCAGCCGGTGGACCTGGCAGAGGCATTGCCCACTGCCAGGTTCCACCGGTCAGCCGGTGGCTCTGTCACCGGCCAGCCAGTGGCATCCTGGTTCAATAGTGAGACCTACTGTCTCACCACCGGCCAGCCGATGGCCTTCTCACCGGCCAGCCGGTGGCTCCTGGGAAGAAGCACTCTCAATCTTCCAAGGCACCAGCCAGCCGGTGGAGCTGTACCGGCCAGCCGGTAGCCCAGTCAAACTAGCCGTTGGCTTTGACCAGTCAACCCTCTTTTGGCCTCCAACGGCTCTGAAGACCTATCCAACGGCTCCGAAGACTCCCCAAGGGTTCCATGCCTATAAATAAAGGCCAAGGAAGCCCCGGACACCCACCGGAACCATACAAAAGCCCACGGACACCTTGTTGATCATTTGGCGTACCTCCGGCGCATTCCTCCAAGGGAACCCCAATAGCTCCAACTCAATTCCACATCCAAGGAGCTCCATCATAGAAGCTTGGGAGTGCACGTCTTCAACTTCAATCATCCTCCGGCGCCCAAAGCTTCTCCAATTACGGGTTTTATCGTATTTATCTTTTTGAGCTTAAAATTGGGTTTGTGCCTACAAACCCCAAACTTTTCTCATCCCCACTTTCTTTTGGGTTTCACATCACCATTAAGGTGTGAAGAGGTTTCTTCAAGCCTTTCCTTTTAAAAGGCTTGTGTCACCGGTGAGCTAGCCTTCACCCGTTAAAAAGGCTAGTGGGTTCATGCTAAACCATTAAAAGCAAGTGGGTTCTTGCTAAACCATTTCAAAAGCAAGCTGTAATAGGTCCTAGTGCTACCTCAAAGCCTAGTGGGTTTCTTGCTAAAACCATTGAAAAGAAAGCGGTAGGAATCTCTCAACGGTTGAGTTGGGAGCGGAGACGTAGGTGGGGTTTTGGCCGAACTCCGTTATCAATTTCTGGTGTCTTGCCTCTTTACTTTCCGCTGCACTTTCAACTTTGATTTTAATTTGTTTATCTTTTTTTTAAGGCAATTCACCCCTCCTCTTGCCATCCTTCCCGTTTTGTTCCGACCCAACAATTGGTATCAGAGGGAAAATTTGAATAATTCCCTAACCCGGTTTTAAATTTAAGATCCATTTAGATAGCATCAACCTCTTTCGCCCCCTAAGGCTTTTCATTGGGTCGTGCTCCATTTTTTGATGGAACCGACTATAATTATTGGAAAACCCGCATGACCACTTTTCTTAGAAGTATAGGATATCTCATTTACAAAATAGTCATGCAAGGTTACACTTTGTCTACCCCCGATGAATCCAAATGGACCCAAGCCGACATTAGAAATTTTGAGCTTGATGGCAAAGCCATGAATGCTCTTCATTGCGGCCTTGACCGAAATGAGTTCAATCGAGTTTCCACATGCACCTCCGCACATGAAATCTGGAAACTTTTGGAGGTTACCCATGAGGGGACCAACAATTTAAAGGATACTCGATTGGACATGTACCGTCAGGATTTTGAGTCTTTTTCCATGCACCCAAATGAATCAATTTCTGAAATGTTTACTCGATTTACTGATGTGTGCAATGGTAGAAAATCTCTTGGAGATGACATTTCTGCAGAAACAATGGTCAAGAAGATCCTATGGGTCCTTCCGAGCTCATGGGCACCTAAAGTGACGGCAATCCAAGAATCTAAGGATGTCAAAAACATGCCGGTCGAAGAGCTCATCGGATCTCTCATGACTTATGAGATCACGATGAGGAGGCAAGCTCAAAAGGAGGGCACACCAATCAAGACACCAAAGAACATTGCCCTCAAGGTACAAAAAGAAGTAAGCTCCTCCTCATCCTCATCTTCCTCATCTACTTCATCTTCAAGCGGCGACTCGGAAATGGAGAATCTCGCCCGCCAGATGCACAAGTTTATGAAGAAGCACAAGAAGAAGAAATCCCGCAAGCATCGAAAGCAAGAACCCACCGCAAGATCCGAGCCCAAGGTAAAATGCTACGGGTGCGGCGAAAAGGGCCATTACAAGCCCGATTGCCCACTCAACAAAAAACGGGCTAAGGAAAAAGGAAAGAAAAAGGTCCTCAAGGCGACATGGAGTGACACCTCCTCATCATCCTCCTCCTCCTCCTCCTCGAGCGACCAAGGTACAAAATGCCTAATGGCATTTCATGAGGTAACATCTTCCGACTCCTCCTCCTCTTCTTCTTCAAATTCAAATTCTTTAAATCATATTTCTTATGAAGAACTCTCACACGCTAGAGACCAACTAGAAAAAGGTTTTCATGCTTTATCGTCAAAATTTGTTTCTTTGAAAAAGAATTTCAAAAAACTTTCCTCCGAAAAAGAACAACTTCTCAAAGAGAAGGAGGAACTTTCCCTAAAAATCCAAAATTTCCCAAATGTCGATTCTTTGGAATCAACCATCAAGGACCTTAGAGAATCCTTAGCCAAGTTCACCCAAGGTGAACAAAATTTATCCAAACTCTTAGGTTCTCAACGAGTATCTAGAACCACCAATGGACTTGGCTACACCAACCAAGCCTCCTCCTCCCGTGCACCCACTTTTTTTGTAAGGGGGAGCTCTTGTTTTAAATTTTGTAATTATTGTAAGAAACCCGGGCACCTAATTTATGAATGCGATTGCAAAAACGCCCGGTATGGTCAACCCAAAAGTATTTTCTTTTCGGACGAATTTTATAGGAGAAGACCCGCTATGAGACAAGTTTGGATTGAAAAATCCCTTCTTGCGAGTCTCTCCGGGCCAAAATTTATTTCCTATCCCCGGTGACTTATTGTTTTCATTTAGGGGGAGAATTTTCAAAACCTTGTCTTAGATTCAAACTTTTGATTTTCAACACTTGGTATCAAATTTTCACTTCAAAATTTTCTGTTCAATTTTCATTTCAAACTTTCAATTCAAACTGTTATTCAATTTTTGATTCAAAACTTTCAATTCAATTTTTGGTTCAAAATTTTCATTTCAATTGGTTTTTGATTCAAAACTTTCAATTCAAACTGTTATTCAAATTTTCATTTCAATTTCAAAAATCTCAATTGATTTTTCAATTCTCATATCTAGTTTTTCAAACTTTTCCCTCAATCAAGTTTTATGCCCCGTGCTATTTTGATAATCACAAAGGGGGAGAAATTTCTTGATTGATTGGGGGAGAATCCTTTTTATCATGCTTTGATTTATTTTCAAATTATTCTTTAAGAATGTCTTTAATTTCAGTATTTTACATTAATTGTTTTGGTGATTGTGATCATCAAAATAGGGGGAGATTGTTGTACCTCTCGTTCCCCTCGTTGTTTAATTTTCATGATCACAATCACTCTCATGTTTATCTAATTGTGTTTTAAGTGTTTTTGTTGATAGGCAATTGATTGCCAAAGGATTGGCCCAAGAAAGAACATCAAGTGGACTGAAACTCAGTCCACCGGCCAACCGGTGTGATAGCACCGGCCAGCCGGTGGACCTGGCAGAGGCATTGCCCACTGCCAGGTTCCACCGGTCAGCCGGTGGCTCTGTCACCGGCCAGCCGGTGGCATCCTGGTTCAATAGTGAGACCTACTGTCTCACCACCGGCCAGCCGATGGCCTTCTCACCGGCCAGCCGGTGGCTCCTGGGCAGAAGCACTCTCAAACTTCCAAGGCACCGGCCAGTCGGTGGAGCTGTACCGGCCAGCCGGTAGCCCAGTCAAACTAGCCGTTGGCTTTGACCAGTCAACCCTATTTTGGCCTCCAACGGCTCCGATGACCTATCCAACGGCTCCGAAGACTCCCCAAGGGTTCCATGCCTATAAATAAAGGCCAAGGAAGCCCCGGACACCCACCGGAACCATACGGAAGCCCACGGACACCTTGTTGATCATTTGGCGTACCTCCGGCGCATTCCTCCAAGGGAACCCCAATAGCTCCAACTCAATTCCACATCCAAGGAGCTCCATCATAGAAGCTTGGGAGTGCACGTCTTCAACTTCAATCATCCTCCGGCGCCCAAAGCTTCTCCAATTACGGGTTTTATCGTATTTATCTTTTTGAGCTTAAAATTGGGTTTGTGCCTACAAACCCCAAACTTTTCTCATCCCCCCTTTCTTTTGGGTTTCACATCACCATTAAGGTGTGAAGAGGTTTCTTCAAGCCTTTCCTTTTAAAAGGCTTGTGTCACCGGTGAGCTAGCCTTCACCCGTTAAAAAGGCTAGTGGGTTCTTGCTAAACCATTAAAAGCAAGTGGGTTCTTGCTAAACCATTTCAAAAGCAAGCTGTAATAGGTCCTAGTGCTACCTCAAAGCCTAGTGGGTTTCTTGCTAAAACCATTGAAAAGAAAGCGTTAGGAATCTCTCAACGGTTGAGTTGGGAGCGGAGACGTAGGCCGGGTTTTGGCCGAACTCCGTTATCAATTTCTGGTGTCTTGCCTCTTTACTTTCCGCTGCACTTTCAACTTTGATTTTAATTTGTTTATCTTTTTTTTTAAAGGCAATTCACCCCTCCTCTTTCCATCCTTCCCGTTTTGTTCCGACCCAACAATCTAGACTACAAGGAACGTTCTACCTTCATCTCTTGGGTAAATTTGAGTGTGAATCAAATTTTAGTGCCATTTTTGGGGACCAAGTAAGTACCATAGACCAACAACCTTCTTTCCTCACCCCCATTCTTTTATTCTCACCCAATATCTCTTATCTTGTCCCTTTCTCATTTTTTTTGGCGCATGTCCGCCTATACCCGCGATAATTCAAATAGACTAGTTAGGGTGGAAAGTCCTAGGATAGGGGAGTCAAGTGAACATAGGGGATTGTATCCATTAGATCCTAATCTTCATAATACTCCAGAATCAAAAATTGAACCAATTATAATGGAGGGTCTTCTAAGAAATCAAATTGTAAATCTTGGGGGAAATCAAATGGGGAACCAAAACCAAGAAGCTTGAAACCTAGGGAATGTAGTCGATCAAACCATGAATGACTACCTCACTCCATCTTGTACCAATGCCCTCTAATGCATTAGACATAATTCCCTAGGAGATGACAATTACATCTTTAAACCACATGTTCTAAACCACCTTCCAACCTTTCACAAGATAGAGTCTGAGATTCCCTACCTTCATGTTAAGGAGTTAAATGACATTATAGAAACCATGTGTCCCCCACATCAACTAGAATCAGCTAAAATGAGGATATTTACTTTTTCATTGAAGGTCAAGCTAAAAATTGGCTAAAAAACTTGAGACCTGCATCAATCCACTCATGGTACCAATTACAAAGAGAATTCTACAAAAAATACTTTCCCCACCACAAAAAAATTCACTTAAAAAGAGTATCCAAAACTTTTTTGAAAAAGAGGGAGAGTCATTCTATGAAACATGGGAGAGGTTCAAAGACACACTAAACATGGTTCCACACCATGTTTTTTCTATACCTGAACAAGTGATAATTTTCTATTAAGGTTTCGGTCTAGGGAACAAGCAATTCATTGACATGATGTGTAATGGAACCTTTAAAAAAATCCCCAAATGATGCTTATGAGTATCTAGAAATCCTTTCAGAGCAAAACGAAACATGGAGAACTTCACCTTATTCTGAAAATCCACAAATAAATACTGTAATTCATACACTTAGATAATTGGAGAGCCTTAGGTCCAAACTCACAGCACTCTCTAGGAAGGTTGAAGAGATAGACCTTAGGAAAGTCCATGAAATCCAAACTGTTGACCCTGTTTGCACAATTTGTGACAAAAATGACCATAATATAGACAACTTCCCAACCATTACATCTATCAAGGATGTACTTTTAGGTGGACCCCCAGTGGAAGTAAATGCCTTGAACTTTAAAAAACCTCAATACCAAAACAATTTCAACCCAAGGTATAATGACCACCCAGGCTTCCGCTAGAAAGATAACCAACAACCTAGCCAACCATAGAGAAAAAATTCTTACCCCCATAAGAACTACCAATCCCATAACTAGTTCCAAACCCAACATATCCAATACCAACATCTACCGGTCCATTTTCAACAAACCATCCCACCTCAAAAATATACCCCTGGGATAAACCAATCTAGTCAAGCACCAACCCAAACATTTCCAAAAAGCCTACTAGAACAACTGTGAAAAAAATAGAGAGGATAAACTCAGATGTATCTTCCCTAAAACAAGAACTTCAGACCATCAAAACTGGAAAGGCGCCCATGCCTACTTAGGCGGTTCCATCCTCTACTTCAAGGGGAGAGTCAAGTTCCACTCAAACAACTCATGACCAACTAAAGGTTGTGACTGTTTTAAGAAGTGGGAAATCAATTGAGAAACCTGAAAAACTAATTCAAAACCCACCTGAAGATTCAAACTTGGATGAAAATTCAAATGAACCAAATGATCAAACTGAAAAACATGATAACATTTTCAAAGAAAAAACTCTTCAACAAACAACCCCACAGCCTGCACCATTTCCTCAATGCATGAGGGGGAAACCAATCCGGAATTGAGTGAAACATTGAGGGAAATCTTCTCACAAGTCAAGTTAAACATTCCTCTTCTCGATGCAATCCAAACCATACCTACCTAATCAAAGTACCTTAAGGACTTGTGCACTTTTAAAATAAAATTTTCACATAAAAACCAAGTCCTTTTGGCTGCTAAAGTGAGTACCACCATTCAAGGGACCATTCCTCCTTAGTTGAAAGACCCAGGTTTCCCTTTCATCAATGTTGAACTAGGAGAGAGAAAAGGTGTCAAGTCCTTGTGTGACCTAGGTGCTAGTGTCAATATCATACCATATGTTATGTACTGCCAGTTGGGCCTAGAAGAGCTCCAACCCACATCTGTCACACATCAACTTGTTGATCGTAGAATTAGGGTTCCAAAGGGGATTTTAAAGTATGTTCTAGTAAAGGGTGAAAAATTCATCTACCATGCTGACTTCATTGTCCTTGAAAACCATCCAAACTTTGGAAATAAGGAACAAACCACAATCATCCTTGGTCGTCCTTTCCTTGCAATAATCAACTCTATTATCCGACTCTAAAATGGGAACATGAACATCACCTTTGCGAACATGATTCTAGACTTAAACATCTATAATGAAAGATCAAAAATAAGGTATGATGAGGATATTCATGAAGTAAACATGATAGGAAGAATTGATAATGAATCCATAGAAAATCAAGGAATATTTGATGGATGTTTAAGTCAGGATGAGATTGATTTCCTTTGTTCACATGAAGGAAGTTTATCTCCTTGGCTTGAATCATTTTCAAATTTCTCTTATGATGAAGGATTCGGTCCATCAATTAGTGAAACCTTTCAAACTTTCTTCCCTAAATCTGATCAAACCAATATTGTTGCTGAAACTTCTATATGTGGGGAATCAATCCAATCTGAAACTCTAAAAAAAATTGATATTGATCCAATGTCTCAATATTATACTGAAATTCTGAACCAACCTGATCTTGAATTGAAGGAACTTCCCACTACACTCAATTATGCCTTCCTAGGGGACAATAAAACACATCCTATTGTCATTTCTTCTTCTATTTAAACCAATCATGAGAAAATTCTTCTAGATGTCCTTAGTAAACATAAGAAATCCATTGGTTGGACCCTGTCTGATATTCCTGGGATTATCCCACTCATCGGCACTCATAGGATAGTTCTAGAATCTGATTCAAAGCCATGTCATAAACCTCAACGATGACTCAATCCTAATCTCATAGAGGTAGTAAGGAAGGAACTTCTAAAATTGTTAAAAGCTGGTATCATCTATCCCATAGCTGAGAGTGAGTGGGTGAGCCCAATTCAAGTGGTTCCAAAAAAGGCTGGAATCACAGTGATAACCAATGAGTATGGAGAGATTCTTCCAACAAGGGTGAGTAGTGGCTGGAGATTCTGCATCGACTATAGGAAGCTAAACTCATTTACCAAGAAGGACCATTTCCCCTTACCATTCATTGACCAAGTCCTTGAGAGAGTGGCAGGTCATGCCTTCTACTATTTCTTAGATGGGTACTCGGGGTACAATCAGATTGAGGTATCCCTAGAGGATCAAGGGAAGACTACATTAACATGTCCATTTGGCACCTTTTCTTTCAAACACATGCCCTTCGGGTTATGCAATGCCTCTGGAACCTTCCGGTGGTGCATGATGGGAATCTTCTCAGACATGGTAGGGGATTTTCTAGAGGTCTTCATGGATGACTTCTCTGTGTTTGGGGATACTTTTGAGGGATGTATTCAGAATGTAGGGAGAGTCTTTTCAAGATGTGAAGAAAATAATCTAGTCCTAAACTGGGGAAAATGTCATTTCATGGTTAAAGAGGGACTAGCTCTAGGCTATCTGGTCTTGAGTAGGGGGATTGAAGTTGATAAATCCAAGGTTGACATCATTCGTCACCTTCCATCACCCAAAAATTTCAAGGAAGTGAGGTCTTTCTTAGGACATGTTGGTTTCTATAGAAGATTCATCAAGGAATTTAGTTCAATCTCCTGTACCCTTTGTGATCTTCTAGTAAAGGATGCTCCATTTGTTTGGATAGAAAGCTTTGAGGGTTCATTCTCAACCCTCAAATCTTCTCTCAACTCTCCCCCCATCATGAAATCTCCAAATTGGAACCTTCCTTTAAAACTTATGTGTGATGCCAGTGACTTTGTTGTAGGAGTTGTGTTAGGACAACGTTGTGATAAAAATCCTTATGTCATTACTTATGCAAGGAAATCCTTAAATGATTCCCAAATAAACTACACCACCACTTAAAATGAGTTACTTTCTATTGTGTTTTCCTTAGAGAAGTTTAGGTCCTACCTCTTAGGATCCCCCATCACTGTGTTCACTGATCATTATGCACTAAAATACCTCTTCCAAAAACAAGATGCTAAGGCTAGACTGATTAGGGGGGTCCTTCTCTTACAAAAATTTGACCTCACAATCAAGGATAAAAAGGGTGTTGAAAATTTTATAGCTGATCACCTCTCTAGGATGGAATTCAAAGACAACTCAAATCACCTTTCTGTGTCTGATTCATTTCCTACTGAACACCTATACTATGTGATTTACTGCCCTTGGTATGCTGACATAGCCAACTTCTTAGTTACGGGAGTAATTCCAAAATTCTTAGGGACTCAAGCTCAAAGGAAATTCCTTTCTGATGTTAGGCACTATGTGTTTGATGATCCATACCTCTATAAGTTCTGCCCTGACCAAGTCATTAGTAGGTGTGTCCCAAAATCTGAACAAGGGTCTATCCTTAAATTCTGTCATAGTGAGGCATGTGGAGGTCACTTTTCCTCTAAAAAAACTTCTGCTAAGGTTCTTCAGTGTGGTCTCTTCTGGACCACCCTCTCAAGGGACTCTTGCACATTTTTTCAAAGTTGTCCTAGGTGTCAACAAGTAGGGTCCATCACAAAAAGGAATCAAATGCCACTCACTCCCATCTAAGATGGGAGTGAGTGGCATTTGATTCCACCTAGAACTTCCATGATTTCCCCTTGAATGAAAATGAACCCCCATATCTATTGTGATTCACAACACATCGTTACACCTAATTGAGTTGGATGAATTATGATGATGGATTTGATCAAAGGAATGGGCTTGGGATTTAGATCTGCTTTTAAATTTATCTTGGTTTAAATTATTTTTATAGGTTATACAGATATATGTGTGTGCAGTTTACATTACGAGCAATGTTTGTTATAATGTGTTTGAAGAAAGGAATTCAAATAAAATCATTGAGTTATTTTCTCAGGACTAGAAAATCTCAAGTTGGGGGTGTGATTAGATAATAAAAACACATTTTTTTAATTAAATTTTAATGGTATTAAATGTTCATTTTTGATCTTATGGGCCTAAGTTAGTGGATTTTGATTTTGAACATCCATTCTCATCATTTGTGCACTCCATGCCTAATGTACACTAATTTAGGCCCAATGAGTAATCTGATTCTAAGGAATGCAATTATCCATATTTTAATTTTTTATTTTTCGAAATGGATATTCACTTCAATTTAAACATTTTTCATTCAGGGATCAATGGATTATTCATAAAGGATGATGGAGATATTTGGCGATGGAAAGAAACAATTCTGGAGAAGGCAGATTGGAAACCAGCCTATTGATGATAATGTGGGGCCCACAATAAAGGCCCAATGAAGCCCAACTTTCATGGGATGCTAGAAGACATATATATTACAAAATAAATCTCCTGTATCCAGTGCTTATTCGGCCTTTATGATTTTTATTTAGGCGGCCCAAATAGTATATCAAAATCTGGGCCAGAATCTGTGGCCCAGAGAAAAATCCCACCAATTAAACCATATCTATAAAACCATAGCTTCTTTTGAGCTGATATTTCACAGGATATTAGGGGAAATCCGGACCTTAATTTAAGTCTTCTATGGACCACCAAAATTCTTCCATCTATAATGTGTTTTATGCGCCTCAGTTTGGTGTATGCAAGATGGATGCCTTTTCGGGTCAAGGGTGGAAAGTCTTCTTTCCACAAACTTTCCACCACCCTAGACCTACCATACTCAAGTGAGATGACTTGTACTGTTGGAGGCTCGACCCAAGGGATCAAAAATGACTATTTAATGTAGTTTTGTTGAAGGATTTAAGGATATTGGGTGTTTGTTTTAATTGTAATGTTATACTACCACTTTGTGTTTGTAATCGCATTTCAATTTCCATGTAAGTTTCCTTTTTATACTTCTTTGTTCTTAATCAACATCTTTCTCTTATATTCTTCCCATTTCATTAATTAAAACTTTATAATCACAAATAATAGTGATATCTCTTTGTTGTGCTGAATTAGTTCACACGTAGGTGTGAATTTCATTCACACACACGGAGGAGTGCTCGTTATTTCTGCGGTTTTAATTTCTTCAATCTAATTCTTGTAATCCATCTTCTACCCACCATTGAGAGTATACCATCAACGGAGGGCTAAAACTTTAATGGGTTGATCTTAGGAAGATGAAAAGGCTATATTGAATGTTATTTTATGAACAAATTGTTTTTAATTGGTTAACCAATTTAAGACATCCATTATTCAGTTATTTCCACTCTTCATCTTCACTATGTTGAGGAAGCTAAATTCAATTACTAAAATGACCATATACCTTAGAGACATCATGAATTTGGTTCTCTAATTGTGTATGGGATTAGTAATTGAGTTTAGTAGCATAAAACCAGAAAATGATGAAGGTAGTGTTATTTTGAAGAGTGGATTCATCAAATTTAATTAAACCAAAATTGTCTAAAGAAGTAAAATTCATTCAATCCACCCCTAGCATAATTTTAAGATCAACCCATTTTCATTTTATTTAATTCACTTAGGTTTATTAGTGTTATTTAAAACCATCCAAAATCAAAACCAAGTTTTCCACTTCATAGCCAAATATCCGCCTCATAGGTTGTGTGTCTTAGGTATCTTCTTAGGTCTCAGTGGATTCGACAACCCAATATAGACTACAAGGAATGTTCTACCTTCATCTCTTGGGTAAATTTGAGCGTGAATCACACATCATGAAAGTATGTGATATGTCATTTATTCCATAGGTCTCCATAGTAAACACTATATGAGTATAATACATGTTTGGTAGATTCAGATGGGTATTCACCCTGTCGCCTCCAAGGTACATTTATGTACATAGTTAATTTTAAATAAATTTATTTAATTGGTTTAGAATTATTATGGATGATAATATCAAGGAAATTCATTTGATAATTAAGATAAAAGAATTGATAAAATAAATAAAACAATTAATTGATTCGAGCATGATTTACATTAAATAATAATGATTGTAATTAAATTCTAATTTTATTAGATGCGTAAATAATACCATGCTAATATATGATCATGAGCTTAGACCAAGTCCTATGTATGTGATTGGTTTCATTTAATTTATTATTAAATTAAATTTTTGGCATGTGTGTCATCTCTCATCTCATTATGTAAGGGACTATGTGCTCATAGTTTCTTCTATGTAAACTACTTCCCCTCATCTATATGTGAGTAAAATCATATGTAATGGATGGAACTCCTAGGCTAGTGGAGGCGGTTCAAGATAGTAGCTGAGACAGAACCAACCTAAGAGAGATACATAGGTGGGTAGGTGGAAAGTTATAACAACATACCTTAATTAGTTCAATTTTTTTCCCCTGGGTTTATATTTAGTTTATCATCTACTAGATAAAATAACCATTAGTAAAATCACATGATCATACCACATTATTATTTTATTTCTATCAAGTTTCTTGGTTATTTCATTATAGATGTTTTGTGTGATCACATGAATTAATGAAATAACAAGAATGAAATATAGAACTAAAATAAATTGTACTATCCATAAATATTATCTAATACATGGTTAATCATTTAATTAAATTCAATTAATAATAAATATAATTTAATAAAGATAATAATTTTAAATTTATATTTAAAAGATAAAATCCCTAAATTATATATTAAGATAGTATAGCCTTCCATTACTTCAGTTAAAATCAATCCACATTTCAAAGTGTTTGAACAGATAAATTTAGGATGCTTTCAATTATCAGAAAATTCTAGCTTGATGTTTTCAGTTGACTTAACATAGTTCACATCAGTAGTTTACTACCAAAGTCGGAATCGGTGTAACTAAGAAGAAAGGTTTGATAAAATTCAATTTAAGGATTTTGGGATTGGGGAGTCCAATCAACATATCTCAGAACTGTGAGTTAATGATGTTTTCACTTATAATTCCTACCTAAAACCATTAAAGTTTCTTGACCAACCAATATTGGGAAAATTAGAAGGGTAATATGGATCATTTAAACTAGAATTTCCATGCAGTAGAATATTTTGAAACCATTGGAAAGTGTTGTTGGTTTTTTCTAAAATAATGGGAGATTAATAAATATAATATTTATTTATTTGTCTAAATTTTATTAGATAAATTATTAAAACTATGATCATCTTAGTTTTAGAAACAGAAATACAATTACTGCAAACATATCACTATGATCCATACTGGAGGAGAATAACCTTTTAACCAAAACAAATTTCCAATAATGTAAAAGGAGCTTACGTGTTATCCTACACCATGAAAGGAATTTGTATATACTAGAAGAAGATGTTCCTGATGTGTCTGGTAATGAGGTTAGTGATGAATAGTTCAATCTCAATGAGAAACATTTGAAAATTTCATATATTTTCAGTGTTTCATTCTATAATCCATGACGAATGAACTTTTGGAGCAACATGAGGACATAGATGTGTAAAGAATGATGTCTTGCCTTTATGGTATCTATCAAGAGATGGTAAGACAAGGGAGATATGAGATCTCTAATTCTATATTTACAACTAAGATTAAATATTTGGTTCTAGTTGGGCCTCATTTAGTCAATCTTATTGGAAATATTGAATTCTTATACATCTTAGGGATTAAATTCTCAGATGAGTTGCGCTCATATATCATACTGTCATCACTACCCAAGACCTTATCCATTTTTATTATTAACTATAATATGATAATTAATGAGAGGAGTCTTTTAAAACTTATTACTTTGATTCTCTAAGTATATAAGTACATAGGTTTTCAAAAACCCACAGTCCTTATGGTGAATAAGAAAATGAAGGACAAGGAGAAGGGGCCCAAAAATCAAAACATGTATAAATCTCCCTAGAATTGTCCTTATAATAAGAGGAAGATCTAGATTCATGGTATTAAAAAGGAGACAATATTTTTTTCATGTGGAAAGAAATACCACTAGAAGATGAAATGCACCAAAAATCATGGTGAATCTAAACATGCATTCATTATTGAGTATAATATTTCAATATCTACACATTGGGTATTAGATACATCTTGTGGTGATCATGTCTATATCCAAATGAAGGAACCAAGTATATTTCAAAATATTTCTAGAGTATAGTTGGATCTGTGAGCTTCTAGTGGTGTGAGGTTGGCCGCTTTATCCCTTAGTGACCACCACCTATCATTTCAAACAGAAATGATATTGTTTTTAAGGTATTATTATTGTGTACCTACTGTTACCAAGAACATTATTTTTGTATCATGCATAAATGAAGAGGGTTTTTTCAATTTTGGAAATAAAAGTTTTTTATTTTATAAATATAGTATATTTTATGGAATCATTCATTTAAATAATAGTCATTCTGTATCAAATTATGAAAATAATTTATTAGTAATAGATAATGAATCATTCTCGCATGACCCATATAAAACCTAGCTATGGAATCACCATTTTGGTCATATAAATGATAATAATTTGACAAAGATATGTCAAGATGGTTATTTAGACTATACTTAGTTAAAAAAACATAAAATATGTCATTATTGTTTAAAAGGTAAAATGACCAAACCTCAATTTAGTGGAAAGGGTGAAAGGGCCATAGAGATCCTATGATTGGTATACACTAATGTCTATGTACCATTTACAATATAATATCTTGGTGGGTAATATTACTTCATAACTTTTACTGATGACTGGAGTAGATATGGTTATGTCTACATGATAAGGTATAAGTATGAGTCCTTTTAGAAATTCAAGGAATTCAAGAATGAAGTATAGAATCAAATTGAAAATAAAATAATGAATCTTCAATTGAATCAAGGTTGTGAATATCTTAACCAAGATTTTATAGAATATATAATGATGTTTGGGATTCTCTCTCAACTAACTCCACCTTACACACCATAAGGGATTGGATATTAGTGAAAGGAGGAACCATGCATTATTAGACATGGTAAGTTCGATGAGGAGTCATGAAAATCTTCCATTATCCTTTTGGAATATGCATTACCAAATGATTAATAAACTGAGTACCAGATAGGGATTAAAATGGAATTCCCTTTGAGTTATGGAGTGTAAAGGAACCTATTCTACCTCATACACATGTATGGGGTTGTGAGTAATTTTTTAGGACCTTATCATGCAAAAACACTAGCACCTTGGGGCATAAAGTATATCCTTATAGGGTATCCCAAAGAAAAAAATGGATGATACCTATATAAATTCTCATATAATAATGTTATTTTCTCTAAAAAAATATTTCTTGAGAATTATTAAATAAAAAAAGGATAGTGGTATAAATATTGAATTTGATTAATGTTATCCTCATTATACACAATAGTTGGTACAAGAAAAAATTTCATAGGTCCTCATAGAAGAAGTAGTTCCTGAAACACAAGTACTGCGTAGGAGCAAAAGAGAGGTAAGAGAACTAGAGAGATATGGTTTTCTAGTCACCGAATATAGTGACTCATTATTGGTTGAAAATGATGAACCTAACTCCAACAAAGAAGTAGTAAAGAGATTAGAAACTATGAGATAGAAAGAATTCATGTATTCTAAAATGGATTCCACGTATGATAACCAAGTTTGTATTTAATTCAATGTTCTAGTTGATGTAAATACCTTAGGGTAAAAAGGTGTATTCAATATAAAAATGGACTTGTAATGTAAATTAAATGCCTATAAATAAATTCTAGTGGATAAATGGTTTAAACATCATCAAGGAATTAACTATGGTGAAACCTTTTCACCAGTTTCCATGTTTAGATCAATCAGAATTTTACTTTCTATAGTATCTTACCATGACTATGAAATTTTTTAGATGCATGAAAAAATACCTTCATTTACTAAGAACCTTTAGGAATATTTATATATTTTAAAACCTTAAGGTTTTTTTAGTCCAGGTAATTCTAAAATGATTTTCAAGTTGGATAGATCCATTTATGGATTGATGCAAGCATCTAAGTCCGGGAACATTTGATTTTATAAATATATAAAAATAATTTGGTTTTATTAATAATGAATGTTGTCCATGTGTTTATTTTTAGTGAGAATTTATTCATTATCCTAGTATTATATGTTTGTGGCACGTTACTAGTTGGAAACAACATATCAGTCTTTCAGTCTATTATGAACTGGTCAAAAAATTGTTTCTCTATAAAGGATATAGGTAAAGTATCCTATATTATAGGGATATAGATCATTCAAGATAGATACAATAGGCTACATGGACTATTTGAAATCACATACATTGACCATATACTAAATATATTTAGTATGGAACAATCTAGTAGGTAATTAGTTCTAGTGTAACATGGTATACATCTTTCTAAGAAAATGTGTCCTCGGACACAATTGGAGAGAGAGAGAGAGAGAATGAGTAAGATACCATAATATTAAGATATAGGATCAAACAAGTATGACATGTAATGTACTAGACTTGATGTTTCTTATTTATTGATCATAGTAGGCATATATCAAGTAGATATAGGAGAACAACATTGGTGTACTGTTAAGGTTCTTCTTAAGTATCTAATGTAAACAATGAATATGTTCCTAGTGTATGGTGGAGAGGAGGAGCTGGTCATCAAGGGTTACACTGGTTCTAGTTTTTAAACAGATAATAATGATCTAAAGTCATAGTCAGGATATGTTTTCTATATCAATGGAGGATATGCAGGTTGGAATAGTTCAAATCAGCCATTTTTCAATGATTCTACATTAGAGTCTGAGTATATATTAGCTTCTTATATATCCAAGGAATCCATTTCGATATGAAAATTTTTCCTGAAGCTTTATTTGTTACCTAGAATTAATGAACCTATCAAATTTTATTATTATAATACTATAGTGTTGGATCTTGAAAAAATGATAAGGTTACACCATCAACAAAATACATACTCCAGAAATATAAACTCTTGAGGGTTTTTTTTAGAGGGGTGAATTTATAGTAAAAAGAGCTCCCACTTAGGATAATTTAGTAGAACCCTTGACTAAACACATATCTCAGTAGAAGCGTGAGTATCATATTAGAGTTAGTGGACTGAATTTTTTTAGCAGTTGGATCAAGTGAAAGTGGTAGTCTATTAGATTTAGTTCCCTATAACAATATTTTATGTAATTTAAGAAACCCATTATTCATTGTTTTTTAAAATTAGTAAACTTATTATCACATCATGATTATTCTTCTATGTGACATGGTATTTGATAATGTCCTAAGAGTAGTTGTCGCACGGAAAGGTTATAGAAGTTCCTTACTATGATGAGAACCCATAAGTGTCATGAAAATATTCTTAAATATATGTTATATATCTAGATGAAATAATTTTAGGGACACAAATGATATAGGATATTATGAGTAGAGACTCATAGAACTTTAATTTACCTTATCAGGGTGTACGCCCTTGGTAATATCTAGTATAGGATATTATGAGAACGAGACACTCTAATAATAAATACACATTTATATGTGTAATTGTATGTTCCTATATTTAGATGTGGGTATTGATCCTTGGACTTTATTATTATTATTAATGAGTATTATAAGTCATGTAATTTTATGTATTTAGGAAAATTGTAATGACATAT
Source organism: Viscum album (assembly GCA_963277665.1). Classification (NCBI taxonomy): domain Eukaryota; kingdom Viridiplantae; phylum Streptophyta; class Magnoliopsida; order Santalales; family Viscaceae; genus Viscum; species Viscum album. The sequence goes on along the minus strand of OY728140.1, from coordinate 2,097,983,542 downwards.
GTTCGTGGTGAGACAGGATACATTGGGTGCATCATGATTAATATTACATTAATAAATAATCCAAGAAAAGATTTATTCCTTATTTTATTTAATATAAGTTTTTATATTTTTCCCTTTGATATAAATGATGTAGCCTAAATAAATCCATGGTCATGGTGTTCTATAGGAAAGTTCAATTTTTTATAATTTCATAGAATAAGACATTGATCACAAAGGTTGATAGAATCATTGTAAAGCTTTCATGATTAGAGATATCATGATAACAGGGTTATATTACATAGTAATCATCTTTATGAGGTATTATGTCATTTCGGTATTAACTTATTGGTCTATGGGTGCATTGGTGTGTTGTTATATTCTATCCTTGGACTTTAGATTCTTTACCTAATGCCACTAAGAAAGAGGCCTATAGGATCACACACTAAGTGTATCTAAAATCTTAGTTATATAATATATTATTATTTATTATTTAACGAGTTGAATAAATATTATTCCTTCACATGGTTTAATAATTATTCATGTTTTCTTGATCACAAATATTTTATCACTAGTTATTTGAGAAAATATTATGTGAGCATAATATTTAATAAATATTTATTTTCTATTTAGTGAATATATAATATTTATTTATTTATTAGTGAATAATGTAGTGATAATTATTTAATAAATAAATATACATTATTCTAAGCCTGACAAGTTTTATGGGGGAATGATGGACCGAGTTTAATTTTCAAGTGAAAATAATATATATTAAATATTATTTGAATAAACGATTTTTAATTTTAATTCTCAAGTTAAGGGAATGTCAAGAAATAACAATATTATTATTATTATATACATGGGATCAATAGGGATTAAATAAATATTAAATGGAACTTGTGAAAATATTTATTTTTAAACCCTAATGGTATATTAACCAAATTATATTATTTTTAAGAAGATATAATTCATTTATTTTTTTGTGAATAATGAATACAAATAATCATCTTGAAGCCCTAGAGATCTCCCTTCTCAAAAATACTCCCAATAATAGATAGATATCTTCCTCCATCATTCACTCTCGATTATATAGGATCACGGAGAACACTTTGGAAGTAATTCTCATGATGATAAAAGGAAAACAACACAAGTCATAGGATCTATTGTGATGACACTAAGATATTACTACGAAGATGATTATAGATTTGTGGCACACATGTGGATCACCACTAGAGGGAATTTTCTCTTGATTCCTACAACATAGTGATAGTATAATGTAGATATGTTGTCAGATCCATTAGAAAATAAATAATTCTCATAAGTTAGTTCTTTAATTGATTAAATTAAAATCTAAATAATATGTGATGACCATGTTCTTGGTTCTGACGCTTTTTCCCTTATCTACTTTCTTTTATTCAATTTCATTGGTCATAGTGTTTATCATTGTGGAAATATTGTATTGATCATAAATATTTACAAAAATGAAACTTGGACATGACTCATCACAAGATTTTACTATACCCAAAATATTTACCTCTATGGTAGTCATTATATATGATTTCTATTATTACCATGATCTAGGAGGTGGTTGGTGTTGGTAGTCTTCTTTAACACTTGGATTAGTGAAATTGGGTGTATAGTATCTAAATTCCTTACATATAAAACATCGAATTGTTAGTGGATATTTATGAAGAACATTATCATCCACCATTGTATCCTTATTTTTTCCATGATTAGTTGTTGCTTGATTCCATCCTTTACCATAAGTAAATCTTCTTTAGGTCCCCTGGAGTCAGTTTCCATAGTGATTCTTCTTACATTATTGATATGTATGATGTTGAATATTCCTTCCCTTGTCATGTTCATTACTTGATTTCCCATGACAATTTATTCTTATCTTCTATAGTGGATTCATCATTTCAATTATGTTAATGTTGTTAATCATATTTCGTAATAGCTAGGTTGAAATAATCACAATGATTCTCACTCTAACATCAATTTTTATGGGTTGATAATTGAGGTAATCATTGCATTTTTCATCACACCCATGGTTATCTTGGTTCCTTCCGATTATAGCCATCACTAAAACCAAAATGCTTCACATGAGTCATGAAGATTTAACATTATAGAGGGATTATCATAATCAATAACATAAAATAGATTAAACCTTAAAACCTTTTAACCTATTACATCATTATGTTATCCCATAATTCATGCATTACAAACTATATCAATATTATTTTAACCAAGGTTGCATTATGTTGAGTTATCTTATACTTCTTACCCTAGTCCCTCAAAGTAACTAGAAAATAAATAATTCATAGAGGTTGGGAAAGATAATATGATCAAAAAATCATATCCCTCGGGAGTGTCTATTCATTTGTGTAGTCTTAGGACCACTAATTGTGTATTAGAGTGATGATCGAGTCAATTATCAACCAACCCTTTTCATGGTGATTACCCATAGTTGTATCTATACCACAACCATATAAACATTCAAGTATCCATACAGAGATGTAATTTCTAGTAAATTTACATACTGAAAACTTTTATAAAATACTAGGATGTTATCCTATACTTATGATTATCCCTTAGTCTTATCCCTAATATTTTCACTAATGTTATTTTATCATAATCTCAAAAAATAATTATACCTTCCTCTAATACCAAATATGGACACCCAAGACATAAACACACTTTATTTAATAATTTTTTATATTTATTTCCAATAAATATAAATTGAGGATCTAAAGTTCTAGTGTATTTTTAATATTAGAGACATTAATATATAATATTAAGCATAAAAACATAATATTTATCTAAAACTCCATATAGTTCTCTTAACTCCCATACATATTCTATAAATTCATAGGATGACCAAGGTAAAATACATAAGGAAAAGGGTGAGGTATAAATCCCAATAAGGTAATAAACATGGAAATAAATCATAACATGATAGTTAAGAGGTATAACATGATATCATAAAGAGGAAAATCATAATCATGGAAACAAGGAATAAAAAATTGAAGTCATTATACCATGAAATCATAGAATATGTGGAAACAAAATAATACAAGGAATCATAAAAATAATTTAAGGGTACCACCCATAACCCTCATTATAATGTGGACAAATTCCCTATGATGTATTCGATTCACACCCCATTCTTATAAACATAGTGAACAAAGTCCCATAGTGGGTTAGGTTCAGTCCCTAATCCATTATATTAATATCATGAGATATAAATATTTACCCAAATAATTGTGGGGATATATAATTTTAGTCCAAATTATCACATAATTAAAATCATACATATTCATACCAAATGATAAAATAAACTATACATAAATCATAAAAATAATCAAACCCATGATAAGGATGTGGGTTTCATAATTTTGATTCAAAGAATAATAGAAGGATAAATCATAACTATTCCCAAAATAAGAGGAATTAAATTATTTTGGACTTTTATAATTTAAAAATAGAAATAGATATTGAACATGGAGTTTAATTATGGAAAATTCGTGAGAAAATTTTGGAGAAGAAAAAAACCACTTGGTGGAACTTTTATGAAATAACTACTAGATATTTCAAAGAATAAAAGACTTATTATTTTTTAATAAAAACATAATTAAAAAAAGGGGTTTCTCCATAAAATAATTTGGGATTTTATAATCTATACGAGGTTTGAAAACATTTTATGGGGTGATTCTTAATATAAGGTGAGAAATAGGAATGTTCCTAGAAATCAGGTTTAATTAAAAGTGAGAAGTTAAAAGGGAACTAAATAAATATATAACTACAAAAATGAAAATGATATTTAAATATTTATGTTTTTTAAGGGAATGTGAAAAAGTATAATATGTTCATTTGAATAATATTTCATAAAAGGGTGAAAAATAAAGAGAACATGCAATTGAAAAGTAACAAGGGTGGTATAGAAGATCACTTCTAATTGAGCTAACACTTGATTTGATGGAAATGTGAAGAAAATAGAATGATTTGTATTATTTTATCCAATGAATAACAACAAAATAAATTATAAAACATTATTGGGATGTTAAATCAAATTATTTGTATAAAATGTAATATGTCTCAAAGAATCATAATTGGTACTAAGAAAACGTTTACAACTTGACGATAATTAAAACCTATTGAAAGAGATATAGTTAAATTGAAATTTAAGTACCATAAATATAATATATTTCATGATATAATATCTCAATTATGAAGTATATACACCACATAAAATAAATTAGGTGCATAATAAATAACTTGTCCCTAATATAATAATTTGATACGAAAATGCTTACCTCAGCCCTGATTCATTATGAACTTGTAGAAAATGTCCTGAATTATTAAATTAAGTTCAATGAATACATACCAAATAAAATTATTCATAAATATAACCATTTATACTAATAAATTACAATAATTATATAAATATAAATATCAGTACGTTTTTACCAATTTTCAACACTAGTATAAGAAATCTTTGATGCTTCGAATTATTTTCATAAAAGAGGGGTTGGTTTCCATTTTTTCCAAATTACATCACTATTAGATCATATATGTAAATTGAATAGATTTTAAAATATAATTTATAAAACTATATTATTATTTCATTTTATTTTTGGTTACTGTCCATGTGGATTAAATTGGCGATGAGTATGTTTCAGTTATTCTTAAAAAATAAAGGGTTAATTCTCAATTAATGAGTTAAATATTGATATAAACTTAAAAGAACAAAAAAACATTATTCATATATTTATATCATATTATATTACTAAATAATTTCTTATATTTATCCACAATATAAATGCATTGTATTTTTCAAGTAGGTGGTTAAATCGACTCAAATATGAACCTGCCCTGATTGATGGATTTTTATGAGGTGGTTTAGTTGTGATATCATTATACCAGAAGAATAATGTTAATATTTAGTGTTTATTAGTATTATATGTCAAAATTTAAAATAAATATAAATATAACATAATTTATATAAAGTCATTACTAATAAATAAGATATCACTTTCCTCTTAGTATACTCGTTTTTAGCGATTAGATTAATAATAATATTTTTTGATCATATCATTGATATGTTCTCTAATTATTTATACCACATCTATAATAATATTATAGAAATAATATTTATATTTTAATATAATCCTTTGATCCATCAATGAAATGACGTAATGAAAAATAGAATACATATTTCTATAGAGGTGGTAGTCTACATGTATGCATGGATGATGATTTCATTCTCATAGAATAATAGGAAGGATTAATATGGTTAATTGTTTTAGAATCATAAAAATGATATAAATAAAATAATTATTTATTAAATTCCCCTAATAGACTTGTATCACCTTGATATTTTAAATGAAGGACATTATGTACGATAACATGTATGACATGCAACACCGAGCTTAAACGAATCATGAAATATTATTATTCAAAAATGACTATAATAAACTAGTCATTGAATCGGTGGGTATGAATAAGATATACCAAATTATGAAATATATATTAATTTTTTAATAAATAATATTTTAATGATTATTTCTTAGGAAATAAGCACTTAATTTTTAGAAAATACGTTTTATTATTAAAAAAATATTTTTTTCTTCAAAATTGATATTTATTTATTTATATTAAAAAATATTATAATTAATTTATGAAAATTTTATAAATTTTATAAAAATGATATAATTTTTAAAATAATAATATCAAAATTACCTTATGGTGATATTTTTATAATTTTCTAAAAAGTTTGATTTTTCAATTAATAGTGAAAAATATTGATTCTTATTCAAAAAAGGTGTTTTCTTTTAAAGTATTTATAAATTAAAATTTTATTTTGGATTAGTTTTGAAATTTAATTACTTAATTTTTATTAAAAATAATATATTTATAGTCTTTGAAATGAATTTTATACTTGAATTTAGTATCAAAACATTTTTTGTATTTAAAAATACATTTTTATGAAAAATAGTCTTTCATCACATGTTTGTGGGTTTACTTTTAAATTAAATAGTACCAATTCTATTTTTTGAATATAAAAATAATTATTATATATTTTTAATAATTAGTTACAAATTTATTTAATATATACCTTTTATTTTTTATCCTTATAAATAGTAATCATAGTAAATTTTGTTACCACACTGTTGATAAAATGGGTTAATTAAAGGTAAAAATAATGTGATAATGACTATGAAGTAACCCTAAAACTTTCATTCATATTATTTTATGAGTATATTTCATTAATAATAATCCAAAATACAAATATATGAATTTTTTTCATTTGTTTATTTTTTTGACCTTTATAATATTTTATATAAAGAAAAGTCAAAAATACCATCCTCTTTGTTTTCTTATATTTAAATTTTTGATATATGGGTAAAAAGAATATATGTTTGGTTATAAACATTTATTTTAAATTTAAATTATTTTTATTTATCAATATAATTTATTTTTTATTTTTGGTGAAAAAAATATTTACTTTAATCGCCTATGAAACACCAATACAGTATTTATTCAATTAATAGAAAAATGAAATAAAAATTTTTAAAAATGTTACAAGTAATATTGTTTTAATTAGTTTTTTTATTCCATAGTTTTTTAGATAAAAAATTCATATTATATGTTTTTAAATTCATTATATTTTAATTCCATTGTTTTCTTATAGTTTTAAATGTCAAATTAAATCAATAGTTCTAAAATTGGCTTTAATGTTATTTTATAATAAATAATATTTTATAAAATTATTTAAAAATAAAACAAAATACTATGTTATTATAGGTGACTATCATATGTTTGAAAATATTATACATGGTTCATTTATGGTCCAATTTTTCTTTTATAGTAACTTTCTTGACCCCTATAGAGTAAATTCTTTAATATCGTTGTACTTGTCAAAAAGGATTAACACGGATATAACAAAAAGATAAGGTTGAAAACATACTCTAAATGAATCCAATTTTATTTAATTATATTATTTAGACTCATCAATAAATTATATTCTAATATTATCAATTTTAATCCTTTCTAATTTGAAAATTAATTTATATTAATTCAATACTTTACGAAATTCCAGTAGTGTCCCTCCCTTCTCCTATAAAATAGAACCTCATCTCCGCTTTTATACACACTTACAAAACATTTTGTTTCAGAAAATACCTCTATATATACCTTAATTACATCCCTAACCATTTTCTGGAGGCCTTGGTTTGATCAGAATACTAGCCTAGTATTGTTGTTGGTGTAAACCTTCAGTAGTTATCTGAACAAGAGGTATAGTTATTAACCAATCGTTTTTGTTTTGTTTCTTTTTCTAAATTTTTAAAGTATTCCTAAAACATTATTAAATAATAACACAATTATACTAAATATATTAATAACTTATTGTGTTAATTTCATAACCAAATCTCTATCTCTTCTTTCATCAAATGGGAATCGAAACAATCGTTCGTGTGTACGGTGGACTACTACCTCGCAACCCGATGTAATTCATTTTCCATCACCTCTTATTACTGATGGTTAAAAAGATATCTTTAATGTATAAATATGTTATTCGGGAAATATTTATCATTATTAAAACATATTATATCATTTACCTTCTTAACTTTCCATTCACTGAAAAATGATAACGTCCTTTGTGCATATGTGTGGACAACCACGTCCATGAAGCGATGTGATTCATTTTTCATCACCATGTCAAATGGATGATATATATAAGTAAATTTAATTGAATAATGTGGTATTTATAATATAATTATTATTATTTAAAGATAAAATAGTACTTTCCTTTTTTCCATAATGATCATTAAAAAATGGAAATGTTAATATCCGTACGTACGACCTATCATCTCTATGATTATAATGTAGTTAATTTTTGGTAATCATCATTAATAGTTTCTTTTTAAAAGGATAAATAATTTATAAAAAAGATAATTATTTCATTACTATTATTCTGTAGGTGAATTAATAATGAACCCTTTGACCATATTCATTATATTGATGTCATTTAGGATATATGAGGTGAATATCATTAAAACAGCCAACATTGTAACATCCTAGGTAAATAAAGAATATGACATTTTTATATTTATTAATATTTGTAAATTAATTATTAATTTTACTATAATGTGGATTATATGTTTGATGTCATGCCTGATACACAAAAACGGGTTTCTTTGAAATCTTACATTGCACACAACGATGAGTTTTACTGAAAAATAATATATTATTATTATTATTTTAAATGGTAGTTAAGGCCTAACTGTTGTAATGGAGAGAATGAACAGAACTAACTACAAAATGATTATACATTTTTTTTAAGTATTTTTAAATTTATCTAATAAAATTTAAAGGCTTAAAATTTTAATAAATCTAATTTAAAGCATACATACTCTAATATTCATTAAAAGGTCGATTTACCACCTTTTTATGGAGAATTCTCTTTAAATATAATTTTTGTCACTTTTATATGTTTTATTTGACAAAATTATATTCATATTTAGAATCAAGACATCAAAATTTACTTTGGTTAAATTTTTTGAATTTTTAGGATAAAATACATTTTTTTAATGAATAGTGAAAAATATTGTATTTTAATTCAAAACTGCCTTTTAATCTAATTTATTTATATGGTTAGATTATTTTTTTATTGGTTTTAAAGTTTAATTATATTTTATTTTTACAATTTCATCTAATTTTGGTCATTGGAATTAATTTGAATTTCAAATTGGACATAAACGAGTGTCAATCTTTTGATAGTTAATATTTCTTAAAAAACACGCTTTTTGTTTTGACAACGGGAATTAGTTTTAAATTAATTAATCCAAATTATATGTTTTTAATTTGTTAAAATAGACATCATTTTTTAATTCGAAATATCAAATATATATTAGGATTAATGTTTGGTATTTTTCTGAAAATCATCAATTTTTTATGAATAGTGAAACCACTAAGTAGTAGTTAAAAATCACTTTTTCATTTAAATGAAATTTTACTGCTTTTGTGAATTAAATTAATAAAATATTACATACATGTTTGTTATTAGTAGGTATTATATGGTTCAATAATATGAAAATAATTTCTCGAGAATGGTAACTTTTGACATTTATTTGCCCTGGTTAAAGGTAAATAGGGTAATTTAAGGTAAAAAGAATATCATAATAATACATAATTACCTAAAAACTTGTCCTAACATTATTGGATGAGTCATGGGCGACCATGGTAATCCATGGGTCTATTTTGGGACCCCATGTATCCACTTAAGAGTGATAATGATACTTTATTTTAATTAACTTAAAGTAAAGGCAAAAATGGCATAAACAAATATATTTTAGTAAATTAATTTTGACATAGGGTTATATAAGTTATCTCTTAGACTATAAATATTATTTTGAAATATAAGAATCATTCTTACATCATGTAATTTTTTTATAAATTTTAGAAATCAAATAAATAAAATTATTTATGACACAATAATGATGCATTGTTTACCTCATTAATAAATGATTTAAATAAATAAGATTATAAATATTAAAATAATATCAAAAACCTATCCAATTATTATTGTATGATTTTATTTAGATAATTAGTCATATTATCTTCTGCTTTAATAAGTTTTGGACCTTTATAAGCCGAAAATAATTATATAATAAAATAATATTTTCACGCTTTCCTAAAGAGCCCCTCCTCCTCCTTATAAAAATATTTCACCTCTAACCCATTACTCACACCTCTAAATCCCCTTTGCTCGTCCAAAATCTGCCCAAATAAACTCTCAATATCCCTTTATTCCTCCTATAATCCTTACCTTAGGTAAAAGTAACTTCAAGAAACCCTTTTTGTTCAAACCAAAGGGAGTTACCCGATTTAAAGGTAACGTCTTCTCTTAAGTTATTTTGTTTTATTTTACTTATCCAACCCCCTAAACTATTTTTATTCCTTTATTTCATAATAACACCAGTATACTCAATATAATAGTTTTTTTTTATGATAATTATTCATACTAAACTTACACACACCTCCATTTAATAGTTAAGAACATACTGTTTCTGTGGACAGCGAACTACTGCCTCAAGAAATGATGATTGTTCAAATATCTCCTACCACATCTTATGGTGGCCATTATAATGGAAATATATTTATATATGATGCATATTATTTTTATGGTTTATTTATTCTTCTGTATTTATCATTTATATCATACCTTTATTGTTTCCATTATGGGTAAATGTGATAATTTCATTTGAGGAAGTGCGGACTGCCGCCCCCTCAAAGTGATATGACTCATTCATTCCATACGTGGGACATATAAAGGATAGATTTAATGAAATTATATATTATATTATACTTGAATTATAATATACCTATTTATCATTATGTTTTTATTCCAGCAAAAATGAAATAGAAATGAAAGTAGTGTTCATGCGTACGTGCAGCTTACCATCTCCATGAACAGTGCACTACATTTCTTACCTCTAAATGTTATGTAATATTATAAATAGATATATATACTGGATATATATGATATATATGATATATAAATCATGAATATAATTCTGTAGATAATGGAATCTTGGCCACATGGACAACTGGTAATTATAAGGTGTTCATTTTTTACTCAAGTATCAAATATCGATAAAACGACCATTATTAACTTAAATGATTAAATAATTTTTAAAACATATTAATAAGTGATATAAAAGGAATAATAAAGTTTAAAAAGGTTCTTAATAAAGTATAAATTAACTTAAGTTTATTATTCAGGAAGAACAAGGAACAAATGAGTCAACTTGGATACGTGGTAAGGGGTTTTTTATCTCACTTTTAATTCTGTGGGATTTCCATTGTTCGCCACTTATTTATTACATGTGGTGTATTGTGTACTTACATTAGATATATATTATCATGATTCTATTTATATTAATGGTATTATGTGATTAATTTTGTGGTTATTAACTTTTTTTCATATGACTCGATTGATTTCAACGCGGTAAGGGTTTTTAATCTCACTTTTTATTCTCGTGAGATTCATACTATATTAGACACTATTTCCTTTTGTGTGGTGTATGTAATTTCCATGATTATATTCTTGGTGTAATATATTTTAATTTATGGGTATTTAAATCTTTTTTGTATGACCCTTCTATCATGGGGTTTATTTTTCGTAAGTTACCAAATTGGTAAGGGAATTTCAAACTTCAATTTCCACTCATTGGTCTTTACGCATACTTAATTGATTATTTTATTCCTAGATTATGTGTAAAATCACTATTTATTTACTTATTTAGTAATTTCCACTCCTCTTTGGGTGTATATACTTTTGATACACATAATCAATCCATTGATAAATTCTAAAGTCATCAATATGAACTTGATAAGAGTAATTTTAACTCAATTTCTATTCATTGAGTTAAACATCCAAGTAATTGGTGTTGTTTTAGAAAAAATATGTGTGAATATTTTCTGATTAATTTACACTGAATATCCAATCATATTTATTGTATTTATATTTGTCACACATTATTATGTAATTAATTTATTCTTAATCTAAAGATACCATTTTTATAAGGGATTTCGTCTCAATTTACATTACATTAAGACTTCATTGTTGTTATGCACCAATTCACTATTATATAGTATATATAATATACTTTGTCATACTATATCATGAATCCCATTATTCTCATGATATTATAGATTTTTGATTTAATGTTATTCCCCAATTATTTGTATTCAAGAGTCTCTCATTTTGTTAAAAACTCTTTAACTAAAATATCATTTTAAATGTTTTAAAGATTTATTCTTCTAAATATTTATCATTAATATCTATATTTTAAAAATGGTTTTAAGGATTTATTTATATAGACATTAATGTTTTCAAATTATAATTTATTTAAAATGTTCAAATTGGTATGGTACACTTTGATTCAGAAATATCTTTATTAAATGTTTTAAATGGTTTTGAAAATGTTTTGATAAAGGATTGATTATGTCTATATCCTGAAATGATATGTTGTGATTGCAATGTGGAAATGTTATATTTCCTTTATTCTTGTTTTATGAGTTATAAATATGTTATGGTTCTTGGGAATTTTTTATGTATACAGGTGGTTCTGTGATAAACCTAGGGCTGGTGAGATCGAGATAGCTCTCTAATGTATTGGGTAACGTGACTAAGGTAAACGTTAATGTTTCTCCTAAGAGATTTAGGGAATATACTGTGATGGGTATTCCAACATAACTCCCTATGTAGCTATAATAGCTATAATGTAAGTATTTTTTTGTATTCCATAAGTTACCTTTATGATTTATTATTTCTGTGTGTTATTCATAAATCTTATGATTTCATAAGGTATGTTATGATTGAAAAGTATATTTTCATTGTTTTGTATTTATTGATGGGATACTGTTTTCATTTCTTATTTTATATCCCTTACTGATATTTTTATGCTCATCCCAAGTTTTTGAAATTTTTTATATAGTAATTAAAGATGAATAAGTGTCAAGTATAAGATCAAAGAAAAGTCATGCTGTTTAAAACATAGAACTAAACATGTTTATTTTTTATTTTATGAAAAAAATGGATACTGAGTAGTAATGTCTACTTGTAATATTCAAGTTGATATGTAATATTTATGGCCTAATTATCTAAAACTCTAAACCTAAAAAGATCTTCAATGTGAATTATTCATTTAATTCAGGTTTATGTGATATTTAAGTTTGGGTCCTTATAAACATAAACTCAAATGATTAAGTAATTGGATATAAAATGGTAATAAATAAGATAAAAAGGAATAATAAACTTGAAAAGGGTTCTTGATAAATTAAATAACTAACAAAATTTTTCTATTTAGGATAATAAATAAATTACATGAAATGTTTCAATCAAGGTAAGAGAATTTCTTTTAAGAAAACCCTCTTTTAATGTTTCCCTTCCAAATCCCTTTATTCCCTGTTCATATTTTTAGAATTATTTTATGGATGTATTTATATGTACATAAATGAATTTTTAAAGTAATTTTATGTATATTTTTAACTACTTTTAATGTTTTTCAAAAGGGATATTTTTACATACTTTGTATAGAATGTTTTAACTTTCTTTATAAAGGACAAAAGGAATATTCTATTTTAACATATACGATGACAAAAACATATAATGTTTCCATAACTATTACTTGATATTTTAATTCACTTAAAAGATACCATGTTTTATTCAAATAAATTCCCACTTTATATTTATTCTGGGAATTTTATTTTTTGAAATTGAGTTACAAAGGAAAGGGATATATAAATATTAAAAAAAATCTTATAGATACAAAGAATTTTTTTATGATGAAATATTTTATGTGTTATGATAATGTAATTTTTCATGGTAATTGTTTATAATAATGGGTTGTTATATTTTAAACTATTTATGGGTGGTTTCGTTAAATATCTCCAGTGAATTGGGTAATGTTTTTTTTTGTAATTTGACTTTCAGGTTTATTCCAACTGTGACCATAATAGTTATTCCAATTGTTTTCATGAATATTACTCCATGTGTAACTGTAAGGGTTATTCTATTTGTAATTATGAAGGCTACTCCATATATATAATAGTGATATATAAATTATTCCAAAAGTTTCCTACATGATTTATCTATGCCTTTTATGCGTTTTTTTATAATCTTATGATTTCAAAAGGTCATCCAATGAGTTTATGTTTAAATAAAATAATTTTACGCTTACTCTGGGTGAAAAGTATACATTTTTGGGAAAGTTTTCAAGAATTTTCATGATTATAAAAAAAATATTTATGAGTTTTATTTTCCCTTTTAAATTTATCAAGGAATTTTATATGAAAATCTTTTGGTATAGAAATTTATTTCTTGGGTAAGAAAATATTTATTTTGAACCCAAAGTTTATTTTTGAAGAGGAAAATTTTTGTATGTATTAATGGACTCATGGTTTCTTCTTTTATTTTTAAGTCGCTTCTTGGGATTTTTGTTCTCATACCACATTTAATAATTATTTTAACTAGTTTTTAAGGATTATTAGGGACACAGATGAGGTCAAGATCAAAATTGTGAAGATATTTCATGAAAATAAAACTTATTATATCTTAAAATTTTTGTAATGTGGGAAAATGGATACTTTTTATAAGTATAAACTTTGTAATTTATGAGTTTTTTATATAATAATTATGGTTTATTTATCAAAAACTCTAAACCTTAAATATCTGTAGTAATGTAGGAAAGTAAATTATGGTCCAAATAAACAACATTATGTGGTGTTTAAAGATGGGTCATTGTAGTTAGTATCAGATAAAAGGTGTAGATAAATTTTCAGATCATGAAGTTTTCATGTGAGGTTAACTTAAGAGTTATGGTTACCATCATGGGTTTATGATTTTAATGATTTTGATTTATTAAAATTATTATACATCCCTTCTAAGGTTTTATGTGTTGGTATTTTAATGAGATTAATGACACTTTGGGAGACATTTAATTGGGTTAGGGTATAGTAACCCTTAAGTATCAACTTGAAGTATTATATGATGAATAATTACATTTTAATAAGTTTAAAGGTATAGATAATATTAAAGTTTTATATGATCTTTGATGATTAAGATTATTTTGATGGGTACATTATAATAATTATATTAATATAGTTTTAGTGAAAGGGAAAACATGTCATATCCGACAAGGTTGTAGGTCTTGAACTCACAACTAAAGGGTGAATGGGGATCAACATTTATTTTTTCTAAATGATGTGGTAGATAAATATTAATTTTATTTTTGGAACATATTTGTTATCATAAAGATAACCATGGGAAGGTAAAGTGATTTGGTGATTAAGTGATATATGTTATTTCTGAATAAGTTCACTATTTTTGTATCCTTATATGATTATGGTAAGTGGATATATTTTTGGATAAGATGGAATTTTATTTGATGAATACAGATAAAATTATCTTTTAGAATAATTAAGGTTATTAAGGTTATTTGTGGAAATATTTATCGTATTTTAGAGATTATATAACTATGTGATATAATTTTTTTGTATGAGACTTTAAGAGTAATTGATGTTATTTAGATATAGATGTTAAATTTATCTTGGAAGAATATGTGATAAAATCATATTTGGGATTCAATATTAGTCAGGAATATTTTTGTTAAATTTAAGGATAGTAATTTATAAAATGATATACATTTAACCTTTACTTATATTGTTCAATTTTAGAGATAAATATATTATTTCTTTATATGAAATTTTATTCATTATGGATATTATATTACCTTATGCTAACATTTTTTGTTTTTATTAATTTATAAATATAGTGGTAATAGATTTTTATCTTTTTTTGGTAGTATATGATCTGAATGATGTGGATTTTAGTGCTTCAGTCATAAAAAATCATCTTGAATACTCATCGTTTGGAGAAAAAGATGAGAATTTTGTATAAATTGATTAAAGGATGAAACTGTATTTTTCAAGTAATAATATTTCCTTATATTCTTAGTCTATATGGTAATATAATTCCTTAAAATTGGTAAATATTCTTGAAATAAAATTTTTTTGATGAATCGATGGTCTTTTTCACACCTCTTTGGTTTATGGTTTTGTGGCTATTAACATTCCTATAATCATTAAATTTCTTGTGATGAATGATCTATGTCACTCTCTATAATTATTTAGAAATTAATATTTTATTCCATTTCCAAATTTTTATTTCTCACTAATTGTTTCCAATTTAGAAAACTATTTATTCTATATGACCTTCATATTTACCATTCCCACTTTTCATGAAGAAGTTTTATTAACCAATTTTATAATGTGGGACTTTAACAAATGTATTTTAAGATATAAAAACATTAATTAATAATATAAAGTTAAAAATGTGAGGTTAATATTTTTTAAATTTGGGATAATGTAACACCCTAGGATTTTAAATGGACATTATGTTCGATAATGTGTAAGATAAAAAACACTGAGAATAAATGAACCACAGAATATTATTATTTAAATATAACCTTTATAATCTAGATAATGAATTGTAAATTATGAAAAGTATTAAAAAAATTATGAAATATATATAAAGTTCCTAAATAATACAAATGTTTAGATTAATTCATAGGAAATAAGCACTTTATTTTTAGAGAACAAATTTCATTCTTCAAAAAGGTGTTTTCTTCACAAATGGTGTTTATTTATTTTCATGATTGAATATTATAACTAATTTATTAAAACTTTATAAATTTTATAGAAAGTATATAATTTTTAAAATCATGATTTTAATATTATTTTTTTTTATGAAATTTTTATAATTTTCCAAAAAGTTTGATTTTTCAACGAATAGTTAAAAATATTGATATTTATAAAATCAATTATATTAATCCAAAGAATTTATATAGTAAAATTATTTTTTGTATTAGTTTTAAAATTTAATTAGTTACTTCTTATTAAACATAATAAAATTATATTCTTTAAAATTAATTTTATATTTGAATTTCGTATAAAAACATTTTTTTGTACTCAAAAAGATATTTTTCTAAAAAAAGCGCTTCTTTTCATGTTTTGTGAGTTTAATTTTTAATAAAGTTATTCTAATAATTTGATTTGAATATTTAAAAATTAATTACATATTTGAAATTATAAAGTGAAAATTGGTAAATATTTTCCTTTTATTTTTAGTCATTATGAATACTAATCATAATAAATTTTGTTACTAAAGTAAAGGTAAAATATGTTAATTAATGGTAAAATTATTATGATAAAGACTATAAAGTAACCCTAAAACATTACCCAATTTTATTTTATGATTATATGTTGTTTATAATCATAAAAAAATTGAAATATGACCTTTTTTAATATTTCCATGATTTTTACCTTTATAATATTTTATATAAAGAAAAGTTAAAAGTTCCATTTTTTTGTGTTATTAACTTTAAATGTTTTTTTATGAAGATAAGTAGAAGATATGTTTAGTTAAAAGTATTAATTTTAATTATAAATGATTTTAATTTATCATGGTAATTTATTTCTATTTTTTAGTTATAAAATAATTACCATAAATTCCTACACAATGACGATGTGGTATTTACTATATTAGTAAAATAATAAAATGTTTTTTTTTTAAAGTTAAAAGTAATATGATTTGAATTAATTTTTATATTCCATAATTTATTTAGTTAAAAATGAAATATTATATAATTTTTAGATCATTATATTTTAATTTAATTATTTTCATATAGGTTTAAAATTAAAATTAAATGAATAATTCTAAAATTGGCATTAATATTATTTTGTAATAAATAATTTCTTATCAAATGTTTTAAAACTGATGAAAATATGATGTTTATAAATTTGATTAGTATATAGTTTAAAAAATCAATCAAGGTCCATTTATGGTATAATTTTCCTTTTATATTAACTTTATTTACACATATAGAGTAAAATCTTTAATACCGCGATAATTGTTAAAATGGGTTAACACGTCTTAAAACAAAAAGATAAGGGTAAAATCATCGCATAAACTTTTTAAATTATATTTTATGAGATTATATAAACTCATAAATATCTTATATTCTAATATTATCAGTTTTTATCCATTTTAATGTGAAAATTAATTTATATTAATTTAATACATTACAAAATTACAAGAGCTCCCTTACCCTCTCTTATAAAAAAGAACCCCCTTTCCACTTTATAGATAATTCAAAACATATTTGTATCTACTAATAACTATCCAAATACATTCTTTACATTCCTACTTATGTCCTATAGTCCTTGTATTGACCACAAAACCAACCCAGGAATGCTTTTGGTGTAAACCTTAAGTGGTTTTCCGAACAAGAGGTATAGTTCTTAACCAAGCATTTTGATTTTATTTATTTTTATAAATTATTAAAATATTATTAAACAATGATGAAATAATAAAACTATTATGTTCTATATAATTAGATGTTATTATGTTAAGTTCATAACCTTTATCCATCTTCTCTTCCATCAAATAAGAAACAAAATCATCATTTGTGTGTATAGTGGACTACTACCTCGCGAACCGATGTAATAAGTTTTCCAAAACCTCATATTATTTTTGGTTTTAATTATATATTTAATTTACATATATTATATTCATGAAATATTTATCATTATTAAAATATAATTTATTTTTTACTTTCTAACCTTTCCATTCATTGAAAAATGATAATATCATTCGTTCATACGTGTGGATTGTCATCTCCCCGAAGTGGTGTGATTTGTTTTTTAATACCACATCACATGGAATATATATATAATTGTATTTAAAAAATGATATTTTTATGATATAATTATCACTCTTTAATGAAAACATAATATGTACCTTCATTTCATTATGATCTTTGAAAAATTGAAATGTTACTTATGCGTAAAGATGGCACACCATCACCATGATTGTAATATAGTTAATTTTTCATAACCATCTATCATTGTTGTTTTTAGAAGTTTAATTTATTTATTAAAATGATAGTTATTTCATTATTATTATTTTTTAGGTGATGGAATAATTACCTCTTTCATCGTAGTCAACCTACCGAATTCATTTTTGACATATGAGCCTAATATCATCAAAATGTCCAACAAAAACTAAAATGATTATGAAATTGAATATAAAATGGTAATAAATAATTTAAAAAAATGAATAATAAAAAATAAAATTGTTCTTAATAAATTAAATAATTAACATGGTTTTATAATTCAGGAAGATAAAGAATTTATGTGACAATTAAGACTCAATTTAAGGGAATTTCTTTTAAAAAATATCCTTTAAAGATTCCCTTATAACTCTTTTTTTCATGTTTGTAATTTTATATTTATTTTGTGGAAGTATTTATATGGACATAAATTAATTATAAATAAAATTTATGTCCCTTTTTTACTTTATTTTAAATTTTTTCAAAAGGAATATTTTTATGTACTTTATACAGAACGTTTTGACTTTCTTTTTAAAATACAAAATAATTTTTCAATTTTAACATATACAATAATAAAAACATTTCACACCACTATAACTGTTATTTTATATTTAAAAACCCTTATAAAATCCCATATTTTCTTTATATAAAAACCCTCTTTCCCTTTATTTATGTAATTTTAGTTCACAAAATTGGGTTTTAAAGGAAAGGTATGTATCAAAATCTAAATATTTGTTCTTATGGGTGCAATGAATGTTTTTATGATTAATAAATTTATGTTTTATGATAATGTTATGGTTATTGATCATTTTTTATGATGATATATAGTTATATTATAATTCAAGGATGGGTAGTTCAAATATATTCCTATAATTCATTTCATAAAATTTATGTTTAGAAGCTTACTATGAGGGTTATCTTAGGGTAACTATAATGGTTATTACTTGTGTAAACATGAATGTTATTCCATGTGTAACCATGACGGTTATTACATTTAAAACTATGAAGTTACTCCATATATAATAGTGATATCAAAATGATAACTTAAGTTACCAACATGATTTTTCTACGATTTATATGGGTTTTTATGAGAATCTTGTGATTTTATAAGGTATGTTGTTGAGTTTATATTTAAAAAAAATTATTTTCTATTTCTTTGGGTGAAAAATATATCTTTGTAAAAAAAATCAATGAATTCTCATGATCGAAAAAAAAAATTGTGAGATTTATTTAACCTTTTAAATTTCTCGAAAAAAATTTAATGAAAATATTTGTGTATAGAGTTTCATTTATTCAGTATAAAAATGTTTCTTTTGAAAAAAAAATTTATTTATTAAAGGTTAAATTTTGATAAGTATTCATGGAATAAGAGTTTAATTATTTCTTTTTATGCATGTTACTGAGATTTTTGTGTTCATCACACATTTTAAAATGTTTTTCATAGGGTTTTAAGGATGAGTAAGGACAAAGATGAGATCAATATAAAAATTGTGAAGATGTTTCCTAAAAAGAAAACTTATTATATCATAAAAGTTTTGTTTTTTGGGAAAAATGGATAATGACTAGAAGTGCCCACTTTTTAATTTATGGGTCTCTTATGTAAGATTTATATCCTATATATATAAATATAAACAAAAAATATCTTTGGTAATGTAAGAAAGTAAATTTTGGTCTAAAAGGTTGGGTCCTTACAGGACCGGCCTTGTATGGTGGTGAAGGAGAATGAAACACGTTGTGTTATGGAGTCGGTAGTGCACACAACACATGAATTTTAATTTCATTTTTCTTATAAAAAAAGGGAAAATCTGATTAATGATATTTTCCATAGAATAATAACATTAATTATATATAAAATATTTATTTTATTACATAGGGATTTTAAAATTATAATTGTGAAATAAAAATAGAAAATAAATAAGTTATTTAAAAATGAATACTCACATTGAGCGCTTTGAGATTTCATTTTAAGATCTCTTATAAATAGATGGAATATTCTAATATATTGTGATAATAATCTCAATATAGTGAAATATTATTCAAATTTAAGAAAAAATTTAATTTTTTTATGAGGTAACCTAATTTTTAGGAGTGCTTTAATGGGGTGGTGAGAGACCCCTTTTATAAGTGGTAATAATGATTTTGTAAATATTTCAACTTAATATAAACGTTTCAAACATTAAACTTTTCAAGTTTCTCTAAAAATATAAAATAATTGAGTATAAGATGAGATATTGTTTGGAATATATCAAACAAACAATTCAAAAAAAATTCTAACATGTTTCATTCTTTTTTAACTCTTGAATTATTACTTTGTAAATTTATTTTTTTATCGAGAGAACTGGTTTTATGCAAGATAAATCAATATTTATGCCTAAAAATAAAGTGGTCCTTATTAGATAATTTAGAACCTTTGATTCTAAATTTGGAAGCCACTTATTTTGATTCAATTTATAAAATTGTTAAAATTTAATTTTAAAATACTAAATATATAATGTATTAAAACCATTTTTTTTGAAAAATATAACATAAATTCTAAAAATTAAATAATGGGGTAGTAAATTAAAAAAATCATTTTTAAAATTATATATTATCTTTTCAAATTAAAATTTTTTCTTATAATTTTTTTTCATGAATTTTCAATTCATACTTGTATTCTAATATTTTCATAAAAGTCATATTATTTATTAAAATGATATTTTGTGATATTCACCTAAAATTAAATCTTTTTAGATAAACCCAAAAAAATAAAATTAAACTATTATTAAAATTTTAAACCCATATATGAAGTTTCTTATTTCAAATTCATTTTTTATTATTTTCAATTTTAACTTTTATGTAAAATAAAAAAAATAAAATGAGAAATTATTTTTATAGGAAAAAACATTTTTAAAATACTAGTTATTCTTATAATTAATTTTCATTAAACACTAATAAATATAAAATTAATTATTAAATATTATATTTTATTAAAATCGTCATTTAATAATAATATACTTAGTTTTATTTAATAAAATTTTTAACACATAAAAAGATTTATTCTTAAACATGACAACAAATTAAGTAAATTTTTATAAAATAAACTTTTTATATATAAATATATATATTAATATATTTCATAATTCAGTTACTCATATTCATATATACTAATTCAATGGAAAAGTTTTAATGTTATAAATAGATCACATTTTCATTTTAGTTTGGCGTTGTGCATTGAGAAATCTATTTAACATATTTGACCTAATTAGAAGAAAAATATATTAAAATATATATTCGTTGCATTATGATCACATTAAAAATAATGAAACTATTTTTTAGGCTTCTAGGATAGTCACAGGGATCAAGTTGGTCATTATTATCTTGGAGATCGGACCAGTTGTAGACTTGTTTCCAAATTTTTCTTTTTTGGTATTTAAATTGAAGACTTTATTTATCTTTCATTATATACACATATGGAATGGTTTGGTTTCTTTTATATTATGTGATATATTTGTTTGGTGGTTGTATATCTTCTCTATTTTTCATTTCATATATTGATGGAAATTCCTCTCATTTGATTATTTTTCATCGTTGGTTCTAGTCTGCAACTAGAGGCCTACTACGGGCGGGACATAGGTGGTCTCTCCTTATCTTCACTACCAATAGAGGATGTGTGCTAGTGGAGTGGGGGTTGTGAAAAGTCCTATTATAGAATAATAAAATCTAGTTATAATGGGAAAATTTACATTTCAATGGAAGGACATGGGTTTAGTTACGTAAAGTTTTTTCTTTAATTCTTTAAAACTCAAAAAACTAAAAGGTATTTAGGATTTAAGTGACACAGTATTTAATTTTGATGTTGTAATTAAGGATGGTTAAAATTTAAACACAACTATTGGTATCAAATCCAGAATTGTAAAGATTATTTTTTTAGCAATATATTCTGTCATATGGGTCTAATTCATTATAATACTCGAGGTGTATGTTTTGAAGTGTCACCATAAGAATACATTGGTAAAGAAAAGACATTTGGGATATATATGAGAAAATAAAAAAGTTGGCATAAATAGATTCTTTAACAAAATTCAGTTCATCGTATGATCTGATATACTAATTTCTTTGAAGATATCAATGTTCAGAAATAACAAAATAATAACCACAACATTAAGAATTGCACCCATCAAGTTTTGAGGTTAGTCATTACCCTAAAAGGATTTCTTTACCTGAGGTAATTGATTTTTTCATAATATTTTTTTATAAATGTGAATCAAAAGAGTATTCATACCTTTCATATACTAAAATTATATAGGGTGAAATTAGTTTTCATTTATATTTATCAATACCCACCCATATTATTTTTTTGACATGTATAATTTCTAATATCTGAGGAATTTTCTGAAAAATAAAACAATTACAAAAGACTACATGAGAGTTGGGATTCACATAGCTCATGAGCTAAGAACTGACCTATCTACTACCCCTAATGATCATTATTTTCAAATGGTAGAACATGGTATTTAAAATTTGATATCATGGTTTTTTAATCTTGTTATAAAACACAGTGATAATGAGGTGTGTCATTTCTAGTTTATTTTATATGAAAATCCTTTTAAAATTAATGAATAAAGTTTTAGACTATGTAATCATTTTACATAAGGATAAATAGAAGAAGAAACGTATGGTTAAGTAAAGGTAATATAAAGGATCAAAAAATTGATCAAAAGGACTTTATGAGTGTGTGTTAATCCCACTAAGTTCATTTCCTCAATTATAAATATTAAAATTTCGTATAGACACATATTTAAAAGATAAAAGTATGGCCTATATTGAACATAAATAAAAAAATATATGGAAGGTTTATTATTGAAAATAATTTTCATGATATTTTAAATAAAAATTATCAAGCATGAATGGTTGGGATCCTCGGTTCTGAATGTATACATGAGGGACAATTTCATAATCTATTTTTCAAATAATTGATATACAATGTTAATTAAAATTTAATACCACTAATATTTTTTATAGGAATATATATTACACAAATTCAAATGGGAGACATTACGATGAAAAATTTTGATTCAATAGTCATGATGTCACTTCTTCCCAAAAAAATAATGGATGAAGATGAACTTTTAGTAAGATCATGATAAGGGGCTGAAATGTTTTAAAAGAAAACAACAAATGATTGGATCTTCTTAATACCTATAATTTAGGGGTAAAACTATATAATATAGATGTATAAAATTTATTTTTATTTTTTATATTACTTCTTCCTTTTTGTTTAATAAACTAGACTTTTATAAATTAAATACCATCTTTTTAAGTGAATAAATGCATTATCAAGTAACGATGTTATAGAAAACACATGCACTGACTTGGTAATTTTGGAATTT
Organism: Viscum album; assembly: GCA_963277665.1. Classification (NCBI taxonomy): domain Eukaryota; kingdom Viridiplantae; phylum Streptophyta; class Magnoliopsida; order Santalales; family Viscaceae; genus Viscum; species Viscum album. Next base: position 2,097,959,736 of record OY728140.1, on the reverse strand, counting down.
TATATGCTATTGGATTTAAAATTAAATTAATAATCATAATTTTTTATAATATATCTACTGAAAAATGATGGTAATAGTAGGATATATAAAGGGTTATGATAAATCCCAATTGACACAGATGAAAGTAGCGACAACCACGACTAGTAGGATCCTACCCTATTAATCCCATTTATTAGAGCTTTTTAGAGATTTAGAATCACTAGTATTTACCATTAATCAATCCCAATATAAGATTCAACAAATTAGGAATTAACAGAATAGTTTATGGTAGAATAGCAATCTCATTGAGATCATATCCCAAACCATGTACAACGAACCACCCAAAGAAAATTCCACCATTTTACACCTTACCCTTAGAGAATTCACTGGTGTAATAAATGGATATGTATCTAAACCCTAAAATAAGGGATTATTATATTTTATTTTTAAAAAAAATAATAATATTTATCCCTTTTTAATATTACTTCTTAAATGATTAAATAATGAGTTTGATAAAAATTATATTTTGATTCGATAAAACATAATGTATATTTTTGGGAAATATATAGTTTCAAAGAAAACACTCATTTTGATGAATTTAATAATTTATGAAATAAATTATATTCTAATAAAGTAATATTATTAAATAATATTTTTAAAATATAAAATATAATATAATTTTATGAATACAAATGTAATTGTTATAAGGTTCAAAAAATTGTTATAGTCAAAAAAACTAATATTTTCAATAAAGGGGTATTTTAATTAAAAAAGTTCAAATTATGATATTTAAAGAATTATATTTTGTAAAATAAATATTAATTTTTATATCATCACATTAAAATTATTCAATGGTTATTTTTTAAATTTTTTGTGACAATTGAATTTTTGGGTAAACAATTAAATATAGTATAAATATACAGTATGTATTATGACATCATAATGACCCAAAATTGATTTAATATATTCCCTAAAATGTATCCCTGAATAAATAAAAAAATCCCCTTTAAAATTATTATTTTTGAATTATTTTATTAATTTTATAAACCCATAATGATTCTAAAAAAACCTATATTTTATTTTAAAATTTTAAAATCAATTCATTATATACATGACTCACTTCCACATCACCAAGGGTGTAATTTTAATAAGATAACTTATTAAACTTGAAAACTAATTAAAACCATGTCACTTTGGTAGAATCCATGAGAAATAACCATGGTAAGGTTTGTGGTTTTTATTACATTATCATATAGAGTCCAAACCTAAGTTTTGGAAATTAATAAATAATTCTACTCACTTTTGCTATTAACCCCCCCCCCACCAATTCACATTTTGATTCTATAAAAACTATTACACTAATAAATTATCTTCCCTTACCTATATATACTCTTTCCATAGTTCCCCATTCTCTTAAGAATCTTATCCCAATATTTTAGAAGATCCCTCTTGAGGTAAGGGATCATCTCCTTCTCTTCTTTATTCAATCACTTTCTTTAAATTATTATTTTTTTTTCAATTATTCATAATATTATATGATTTCACACATACTTATTATTATCCTTATTATTTATAACTGATTATATACCCCTTTCACTCTTATTTAACCCTTCCATGAATCTTTATGTTAAAATCATCCTGCAATTTTCCATGCCACACATGTTTGTAGTGAATACCCATTCCCATTTCCACTCAAATGTATTCACCTATATTTACATATCCTAAATTTATTTATTAATTACAAGTATGTATCCTACACTTCATAATCTTGGGATTAAAATTGATATGATACATCTTTATTTTTTTTATCTATGTGGCACACTTATACATGTACATTATATGAACGTGACAAGTGGGCCTTCAAATATATAGTCCTCTAATTCATTGGGAAATTTTTTAATCTCATCATATGATATATATAGTATGTGGGAGGTTATACTAAGAACATTATGTTATGTTTTAATGGTATTTATTCATGACATATATTTATGATTCCATGTTTTAAGATGTTGATGCATTATTATGTTACCTTTATGTTATCAAATTATATCATGTATCATTTTCCAAGATTATGGTTCTAACCCCTATTGTGCTACCTTTATATTCCCCTTGGATCACATGCAATAATTTACCTTATGATATGATTTTTCATTCCCTTACTGGGATTTATAGCTCACTATTTTCTTATGTACATCCCCAAGTCATCCCATACAATTTTAGAAGAATGATGTAATTTTTGGAGAATGTTAAGTATGTTCTCAATAATTACATTATATTCTTGTTTCAAGATGTTATTCTATGAAACTAAGTTCCTAGATACAAGGCTTCATAATATTTTTGGATTATATTATGTGTACTTTATGTAATAAATCCCGAATTAAAGCATAGGAAAATATAGGTTGCCGTAGTTGGTATTAGAAAAAAATTAGTTATTTTTGGGATTATAATAAAAATACAATAGTGAAATATTTATGGATAATACTAAAAATATTAAAAAATCCCAAAAATGTTTTAAAATATAGATTAATTGGTTTCTAAGAAAATACAACCCTATATAGATACTACAAGTAGATTTGGATCTAGCACAGATGTACCTAGGCGTAATAAACATGAATAGGGAATATTAAGCTTAAATAAATTATAATATAGTGAATATAAATAGGCCTTGATACACACCTATTTTGACACTACTAAGGTATATAATTTGGTAAGTTTACAAGTTCCTTATGAAAAATTATTATGGAAATAAAAAATTCTAATGAAAGTTTATATTAGGAAATAAATCATGGATAACATAGATTAAATCCTAGTAATTAATATGTTAAAGAGTAGATGTCATTTATGAATTGTCCCTTTATTTTTTATAGTATTTAATTTATGTGTTAAACTATTTAAAAATACAAATCTATAATTTTCCTTTTATTTTTAGTAAATTGGTGGGAATAGGAGGAAGTGAGTCAACAACCAACGTGAAGAAAAATGTAATAACTACCCAAATGAAATACCCTACCCGATGGGAGTAGGAATAAATAACATCATAAAAATACATTTTAAATTAACTAAAGTATGAAACTGACACTATAATTAGGATTAATTCCCAAATCCCCCTTAGAAATATCAATTTTCAATTAATACCTTTATTCCATAAAGGACTCCAATTATTAACAGATATTTTTATCCCTTAATCATAGATTAATGGATCAACATCATTGAAAAGATCTTTTTCATCCTTAAATGCTCTAATAAATAAAAGATAATGTTGGTTGTTTATCGTATGGATGGAGAATATGATCAATGGTTGATATAGGTAAAAAATATAAAGCTTAAGGAGGATATCAAAGTGATGAAATTGAAGGAATTATTGAAAATGTTTTTTGATAAATATTTTACTCACCCTCTTTGATTGATAATAGAGAGTGATTTCATTAGACTCAAGAAAAATTATAATGAATCCATTGGGGTGTATGAGGTAAACATCACAATACTTTCATGATATGCCTATGTCTTTTCCATTTACCTTGAAAGTAAAGTTGACTGCTTCTTTAGAGGGTTATTCTGGATTTATGAAAAGACTTATACATTTGTGAATTTACCATATATGATGATATTTTCTTTTGTTACCTCAAATTCAAAATATAGATTAATGAATCGCAAGGGTCTCTTAGGACTCGAGGCAAGAAACCGAGAATAGATTTTAATTATAGTGGTCTGATTGAAAAATCTTATGAGGTTAAGAAATTCCATCATCCTAGTTGTAAAAATTGTGGGAAGATGAATCCTAAAAATTTTCTAAAGGGAATGAGGAAACAATGTAGGTGTGAAAAGGAATGGTATAATGATAGTGATTTCTAATGGGAGAAACCCTCCAATGTGATAGAATAAATGAATAATATAGTAAAACCTAATCCTATTTTCCAATGTTTCAACTTTAAGGAACAATTATGTTATGTAAATAAATGACTTAATCCAAGTTTTGTTGACAAAAACCGATAAAAACAACCATCAAGGCCCAAAGGGAAAGGGTGAGATTATGCAATCAAAACTGCAGAGGTGTATTCTGATAACAAAGTGGTTAAAGGTATTCTTTTTATTCATTCATGAACAGTGAACATAATATTTTATTATAACATTAAATATTATTTGATATCATCCATTTTGAATACAACTATTCAAACACTACCTAAAAACATAGAAGTTGAGTTATCAATGAATATGGATAATGTGTCAATTATTGGATCCCAAGCATATAAGTCATCCCTTTTCCATATTTTTTGAATGAATTACCCATAAAAATATTTTTATAATCCTTTTAGTGGAATTTTATTAAATTCTAGGAATGGATTGGATTTATTTATATATAGCCAACATAAATTTATGAGAGATGGAAATCACCCTTTGTATCATAAATCACCCCTGATTCTATAAAATTGAAAGGTGTGGGATGAATATTATTTGTAATAAATATCAAAAGCATAAATATTATTTACCTAAGAGTAAGTGTATCTATCTCAAATGATTGAGAATAAAGAAAATATCATCCTTGATGACATTCCCATTGTAAGGTAATTCACTTATGTGTTTCTCAAAGAATAGTATAGTCTCCCCCCTAGCTGGGATGTTGATTTCTCAGTCAATATCATACCCAAAACTTTGAAAATATCCAAGACTCCTTACATAATGTTCATTTTTGAACTTATGGAATTAAAGAAATAATTATAGTAGAATCTATATAAAGGGATTCTACGCCCAAGTGCTTCACCATGGGGTGCACCAGTACTCTTCGTTAAGAATAAGGATAGGTCAATCAACCTCTAAATTGATTATCATGAACTCAATAAGACCATGATAAAGAAAAATTACCCTCTTAAATGAATTTATGAATTGTTCAATTAGATATAGAGAGGAATATATTGATATTTGGGATGATTCCGTAAAGGGTGTTGAAACTTTATGTCTTCCCCTCATCATTGCTTCCTCCTTTCTTCATTCCTACTTGTCTTGACTACTCTCCTCAATATCGGCAAGATCGTGATGGTGGCTTCTTACCGTGGTGGTGTCGTGTGGATTCATGGATTCGGTTGTCTACGAGTTTTACATTTTTGTTGGCCTGCTTCTCGCTCAACTCTTTTGTGTCAGATATAACATCCATGGCGGTTCAATGTGGTCCAATAGCAGAGATCTAGCTTCCGTGGCCTGAGGGTGTTGTTTCATCTCCATATGTGCGTTGGGAGGTTTCGGGGTATTCTCGGTCAACCTAGTAAGTGGTGACGGTGTTTGAATTTGACTCATGATGGGGGTTTTCTATAGGTGCATTGGTGATGGTTTCAGTTTCTTCTTTTTTAGCTTCCAATTTTGGTTTTAGTCTGCTTTTTTCCCAGATCTGGGGATATGTTGTCTCTTAAGGTTTTTTTTGATGTGGCTTTGGTTTGTCTCGTGGTTTTTTGTTGTTGTAGTTGGGTTTTTGTGAGGATATGTTTGGTTTTCTAGTGGTGTTTCCATGCATCTTTGAGTGATGGTGAAGTAGTGAAGATGTTCTGATGATGGTGTTCTTTATCTATAGAAGTGTTTGTGTTACCGTGGATCCGAATATTTGGTGTTGATTTTGGAGTGAGGGAATCTGAGATCTTGGTGTTCTACAATAGAGGGTTCAGAAACTTTTGGTCGCCAATTTGGCATCATGGGATGATTTATTGGCATCAGTGAAGGCGGTTCTTGGCTATGGTATTCCCAAACAAGGCAGTGGAGGGTTGAGCTGGTGTTTGATGATGGGAATGAGAGTTGTAGGCGGTGGAGCTGGAGCTTGGTGATGGAGACTTTCTATAATGAAATGCTTCAGATGAGGACTCAGAGTAGGTAGCTTTCACTATGCAAGGATATTTGGATTTAGAATATTGAGAGGGTATGGCCTAGCCATTGGTACCAGGCTTCTGCATCTTTTCACGGAACAGTTAGCTGATTATTCATGCATTGTTGGAGGCTTTCCATAACGATGTTGATTCTGGGGAGGGTCATTTCAAGTATTCTTGTTTTGGTACTAGTTTATGTTTATGTATCCATTTCTTTAAATTAATGTGAGGTTTCCCCCTTTTTCCTTAAAATTGGGTTTATCAAAAAATAAATAAAAATTGAGTCATTCGGTCCATTCAGTCAATTAGCTATATAGAGCACAATACTTCTCTAAGGTGGATCTTCAGTCGAGATATTATCATGAATGGTGAATAATGGCGATATATCCAAGACTAATTTTTATACAAGGTACATTCACTATGATTTCATAGTGATTCTATTTGAATTTACTAATGCTCCAAAAATATTCCTGGACATGATAAATGGATTCTTTATGGATTACCAAAAAAACTATGGTAGTCTTTATAGATGATATTATTTTCTTCTCCAAAATAAATTAGGAATTTGAGGAGCATTTAAATACTATACTAAAGACCTTTCCAATAGAATAATTTTATTCAAAGCACAATGAATGTGAGTTTTGGTTAGAGAAAGTGACTTTCTTGGGGAATTTTATCACCAATAAGAGTATATTTGTGGATCCATCAAAAATAAAGTTAATTTAAGGATGGATTAGACCAATATCCATGATTAAAATCCAAATATCTCTCATATTGGTCAGGCACTATCATTGATTTTTGAGAAAATTACAATGATTTTAAAACCCACTAACAAATATTAATCATAAGGGATATAATCTTTTTTGAAATAATGAATTCAAGGGATTCTTTAAATATATAAAGAAGAGGCCAATCAATACACTTGTGCTCACATTAACCACCAGTGAGGATGGATTTGTGATCTTAAAAATGCATCTATAAAGTTATTGGGTTTTATAATCATGAAATATTATATTGTTATCACCTATTCCTATCACCAATTAAAGATCCATTAATACAATTACCCAAATCAAGATCTATAATTAGCTATAATGATCTGTGTATTGACGATATGGTGGCATTACCTTTGTGGAGAAAAGTGTGACATATATATGGATAAAAAATACTCATGTATATATTCACACAAAATGATATTAATATGTGTCAATGAAGGTGGTCAGATCTGATCAATGATTTTTATTTTTCAATCGATTACCATACTGGGAAAACAAACCAAGTGGTATATGCTCTGATTATAAAGGATTCGGTGACTCTATCCATGATGAATATTACAAGGGATCCAATATTGTTGTACTTGAAAAGGATGGAAAAAAGAATAATAAGATCATATTCCTCATACTTTGTTCAAATAAGTTCTCAACCATCCATTCTTGAGAGGATCAAGGAGGATCATAAGGATAATGAGTTTCTATAGAAGAGGGTAGTAAATATTTTAGATTTCAACTTTTATGAATAAGGAGTTATAATGTTTGGAACAAAGATATGTGTCCCATCAAATCCAAAACTAAAGAGGGGACTTTTGGATGATGTGAAATGCTCATAATTCTCTATTAATCCATGAATAATTACGATGTATATATATTTGATGAAACACTTTTGGTAGGGTAACATGAAGAGATATATTGCGGATTATGTACCTCTATTCTTTGTATAACAACAAGTCAAGTAAGAATGAAATAACTCTAAGGGTATGATGAAACTATTTCTCATACCAGTATAAATATATGAAAACATAACCATTGATTTCATCATTATAATCCCTAGGACACCTATGGAAATAATTTCATATGTGTAGTAGTTTACTACCTTAAAATTTTAGAACATTTTATTTCAATCAAGGAATATTTCTATCTTAAACAACTCATCAATATTTATATAAGGGAAGTGGTAAGACTTCATGTAGTTCCAATATTTATTGTATCTAATAAAAATGCATGGTTTACCATGAGGTTTTGGATAATACTTTAGAAATTATTGGATATAGATCTAAGCTTCATCACTTCTTATCATCCTCAGATAGATGTTAAATCTGAAAGGACCATTTAAACTCTATAGGATATTTTGAGATCATGTTCAATAGATTTCTGAGGATATTGGGACTAGAACCTTCCCCTAGTGGTGTTATCATATAACAATAGTTTCCATTCTATAATTCAAATGAAACCTTATAAGAATCTATTTGGGAAGTGGTGTTGGACTTTGACATGTTGGGATGAAGTTGGAGAGAATAAGATGATTGGTATTGATCTTATCCAATAAATAATAGATAAGGTTCAAACCATTCAACTTTATATGAAATATGCACTAAGTAAAAAAGAAAATATATACCGATAATCATCGATGTGGTCTAGAGTTTGAGGTCAGGGATAAAGTGTTCCTTTTTATATCACCATATAAGAATGTCTTGAGGTTTGGAAAGAAGGTAAATATTATTCCTACATACATTGGTCCCAATGAGATCCTTGATTTAATCGGATCAGTGTCTAATCAATTATAACTCTCATATAACCTATCTTAAGTATATTATGTGTTCCATGTTTCCCTCTTGATGAAGTATATACCAAGACATTACATGTATTGGGTTTAGAGGTTATATCACTAGATAATTATCATTCGTTCATGGAGTAGCTGATAAAGATCATAGATCATAGATACAAGGTTCTACAAAAAAATAAAAGTCACCTGGTCAAAGTGTTATGACGAAACCCCAAGTTTATATAAGTGACATGGGAACTAGAAGAGGTGATGAAACATAAATACTCTCATCTATTTTATTGTATGAAATGAAATTTTTGAAGGAAATTTTTCTGAAGGGGGGGATGATTTAACAACACAAACTTTTATAAATGAAATTCCCTCTTCTTAAATAATAAATGCACTGTAAAGTAATAAAGATAAGTAAAACACATGCACTAATTTGGTTATTTTGTAATGTTATATCCTATCAGATTTAAAATACCATTAATAATCATAAATTTTGATAATATACCCATTGAACATTGATCATATTAGTAGTATATATAAATGGTTATGCTAAAGTTCAATTGATATAGATAGAAGAAGTAATGGCCTCAACCAGTGGGATCATACCCTATAAAGCCCATTTATTAGATATTTCAAGGGATATAACATCATTGGGATTTTTTATTTGATCAAAAAGAAGCTGAGATACAACTAAATAATGAATGATATTGTTTATGAGAGAATTTTAAGATCATTGATATCACAGCCTAAACCATATATGCAAAACCACCCAAGAAAATATCACCATCACACACCTTACCCTTAGGGAATTGTCTAGTGTAATAAAAGAATATATATCATGATCCTAATAGTATTAATTTTTATATTTTATTTTAATTAAATAATTATTAAATTTATCCCTTTTTAATATTACTTCTTAAATGATAAAATAGTGAGTTTGATAAAAATTAGATTCCAATATGATGAAAACAAAGTGTATTTTCTGGGAAATATATAGTTTCAATCAAAACACTTTTTTAATGAATTTAATAATTGTTTAAATAAATCATATTTCATTTAAATACTATTATTGAATAATATTTTTTAAATATAATGATAATATAATTTTATGAAATCAAATGTAATTGTTATAAGTATTAGAAAACTGTTATTTTCAACAAAAATAGTATTTTTCAACAAATGGGTATTTTGATTAAAAGTGAAAATTCACATATTTTGAGAATTATGTTGATAAAACAAATATTATTTTTAAAATCAACATGTTGAAATTATACAACTATTATTTTTTCATAATTTTTTTAGACAGTTGAATTTTCAAGTAAAAAATTATATATGGTATAAATATATGGTATGTATTATGACATAATAATGAATATAAAGTGATTTAATATATTCTATAAAATGCATAAATGTAAAAAATAAATATTTAATTGTTAAAATAATGTATTTTTTAAATTATTTGATTATTTTTATAAAATTTTAAAGAATCCTTCAAAATCTACATTGTATTTTATGGTTTTGAAATCAATTCTTTGTAGATAAGACTCACTTACACATAAAAAGGGTATTATATTAATGTATAGGTTTCTAAACTTTTAAAATAATTAAAATGACTTCAATTTTAAAGAATCTATGGGAAAAATCATGGGAATTTTTGTGGTTTTGATTACTTTTTCATATAGAATCCAAAACATATGTTTGGAAATTAAAAAATAATTTCCCTCTATGTTGCTATATAAACTCACCCAAACTCTCATTACTCTTCACTAAAAACCCTTATATAATTAAATTAATCCTTATTTATCTCTCTAGATTCCTCCCAAGGATCCCCCAAACTCTTTAGAATCTCCTCCCAGGCTTTTAGAAGCACCATCTAAAGGTAAGGGATCCTCTCCATATCCTCATTATTCAAGAAACATCTTCAAATGATGCATTTTTCCTATTATTCATGTTGGTATATGTATAAAAACATACCACATACTTTCATACTGATTATAAAATGATTATATACCCACTTCACTATCATTTATCACTTCCAGGAATCTTAATGTACCTCTGATATGCTGTCAAAATCATCCTACAAATTTCAATGCCAAACATTTTTGTAGTGAATTCCCATTCCAATTTACAATAAAATGAAAACACCTAGATATACCTATCATTAATTTATCTGGTAATTTAATGTATGTATCTCACACTCCATAATTGTGGGGTTAAAATGATGAAATACGTTCTTATGTTTTATGATCTATGTGGCACACTTATTTATATATGTGATATGAATGTGACGGCTGGGGCAAGAATTATATAGCCTTAAATGCATTGAGTAACGTTTTAATTTCATGAGATTTCATTTGTGGTTCATGGGAGGTTATCCTAAACACACTATTTCATGTTTTCTTGGTTTTTATCTTTAACATATGTTTATGATTCTAGATTTTAATTTTCAGCCACATTCTTATGTTGCCTTTATGTTATCATGTTATATCATGTCTCGTTGTTCAATATTATGATTCTCACCCCTATTATGAGACCTTTATATTACTCTTGGATCATATGTACTAAATTACCTTATTTTATTATTTGTATATTCCTTTAATGGGCTTCATATCTCACCTCTTTCTTATATATATCCCTGGGTTATCCCATGCAATTTTAGAAAAATTTTGGAATTAAAGAAGTTTTCAATAATTCCATTGTATTCCTATTTCAAATTTTTATTCTATGTACCTAATTACCCAAATACACTAGGTTTCATGATATTTTTTTATTTCATTATGTGTACCTTTATTTAATAAATAATGAAATAAAGTTTAGTAAAAAATGAGTAGTTATATTTTGTTTCTTTAGAATCACAACTCTCATTGTGATCAGTTTTAATACTCAAAAATATATATTTTTTAGATCCAATGAATCGATTTATAATAAATAAACTATGAATAATTTAACTTATGAATTTAAAATACATTATATTCATCATTTAAAAAATAAAATTTAAATTATAGGTTTTATATTATATTTTAACAAACATTTTTTATAGTAGTGAGATATTAATTTATCATCAAAACCATGGTATAAGGATAACCAATGAACTTTATTATTATGGTATATATAATAATTTATCACTATCAAAATATATATCAATATAAATTACTTAATTTTATAAATGTTTTTTAGTGTATAAAATAATGTAATAACATAGATTGTAGTTATTGCATTTATAAATTTATGAAAGATATCATATTGGATCCCCAAAATTTATTTCCAAATGTAATTAAAATTTAATGTAAAATTTTTATTAACTATTTGTTTATATATATTTTTCAATACTAATAAGAATTTTTGAAATCTACATATTAAAATTAGAAAATATATTTGTTTTGAAATGATTGGGTATCTTACATGGTGTCAGAATGGTTACATACATCATGAAGAGGTGATTTCCTATCACATTTCTATTTTTTATATTTTTTTAGGGAAAATAAAGACTTTGTTTTTGTACTAATTATTTCATTAATTTTATTATCCTTTTAAATAAGAGTTATGGGAGTATATTTTATAATTGTAAAGGATTGTATAAAATTTTATTAATGTGAGACTGGGGGCCCATGTTATTTCAAAATTTTATCATTTTTTGAAATTTAGGATCATTTATGTAATGTGATAGAAATATTGATGCATATTACTCTGATAGGATTCAACTAGATAGATAAAATGTATAAAGGCTACTAGGGTATGTTTTGATTGTAAAATTCCTTTGAAATTGAAAGATAAATTTTTAAATGTGTTATTTGACCAAATATTCTATATTTTAGTATTTATTATAGTTTTACATAACACCTTGAATAAAAAATAAGGGTCAAAGAAATTTAAATGTGTATTTTGACATGTGGGAATACAAATATGGATTAGATTAGAAATGAATGTGTTCTAGAGAAAATTAAAGTGGATATAGTTGAAAATAAGATGACATAGAGTAGATTAAGATTATTTGGACACGTTATAATAAGATATAGGGATTAACCTATTAATATAGTAAGCTTAATGAAAAAATAATTTATTAAAAATATTAGAGGTATAATTAAAAGGAAATTATAGATAAAAATGCACATTAAATAATCAAATCCAAGAAAATAAACTCAAATTATCCTGAAACATTGGTAAAATTATCCACAATTTATTTTTTATTTATAGGAATCAAATGCACATTGATATGATACATGATGTGGCTAGTTTGACCCAAAGTTTGTGTTTTAGTATAAAATTGACATTTTAGTTCACATCATGAATCACATAAATTGAGTAAACATGATCATATTTTCTTTCTATTTTAGTAAAAATATCAATAATTCATTTTTGATGTTTAGTAATTAATCTCACATCAATTTGATAAATGATATTGATAGATATAACTAAAACTGCATGTTCTCTATTTAAAAGTGATATTTTAATTCAAAGAATACATCACGTACTCAAAAAATATCACACACAAATTATATTTATACTATAGGATAAATATTGATAATTTATTTATGACATGTATGAATTATTCTCATGTCAATTTGACACACTATGTTGCTGATATGACTTAAAGTGTTTCTTTTTATTTAAAAGTGAAATTTTATTTCAAAACGAGCACCACATACTTAAAATTGAAAAAAAAATACTTGTATTTTCATGATACATTAGTAAAAATATTAATAATTCATTTATTATATTTGGTAATTAATCTCACATCTATCAGATGCATAGTTGGGCTAGTATAAATGAAAGTGAATGCTTTTAGTTCAAAAGTCATATTTTAGTTTAAAATATGTGTCACATACTCAAAACTAAGAAAATAAACTTGGGTTGTCTATATAATTTAGGAAAAAAATTATAATTCGTTTTTGATATGTAGAAATCAATTGTGCATCAATCTAATACATGGTATGGCTAGTAACACTAAAAGTATGTGTTTTCTTTTAAAATTACATTTTAGTTCAAAACATGCATAACATACTCAAAATTGTGAAAACATGTTTAGAGAATCTTGATAAATTATAAATAAAATATAATTCTTTTTTTATATGTATGAATTATCCTCACATCATTATATCACAAGATGTTCCTGGTATGATTTAAAGTGTGTGTTTTAATTTAAAAGTTACATTTTAGTTAAAACACATAAAATATCCAAAATTGAGTGATAAAAAACTTTTGTTGCCTTTAAATTTTAGGAAAAATATTGGTAGTTATTTTTTCACATATAGGAATTAACTACATATCAATTTGACCCAAAGTGTGGCTAGTATGACTAAAAGTTCATTTTTAAATTTAAATGTAATATTTTAGTTTAAAACACACATCATATACTCGAAACCAAGTAAATTCAAATTAATTTTCTTTATAATTTTTGAAAATATATATAATTCAATTTTTATGTGTTGGAATTAACATCACATCAATTTGATACATGATATAGATGGCATAACTGAAAGTGTGTTTTTTCTTTTAAAAGTGACATTTATGTTCAAAACACACTTCAAATAATAAAAGTTGATAAAATAGACTCATATTGTATTTTTAATTTAAGAAAAATATTTATAATTTATTTTTGATGTGAAGTAATTAAAAGTGAAGGTTTTCATTTAAATCATGAATTTTAATTCAAAATTTACATACTAAACACGAAACTGAGAAAACATGCTCAAAATATCATGATACTTTTGTAAAGTGATCTATTATTTATTTTTGACACATTGGAATTAATTGAGGGTCGATATGAAAAGTGATGTGTCTGGTATTATTGAAAGTGTGTGCTTTCAATTTAAAACTAGCATTTTTGTTCAAAATGCACGTCACATAGTCAAAAAGGGGAAATGTATTTGTATTACTATGATCCCTTAAAATAAATATCAGTTATAGTTTTGATAGATTTATTAATTATCCACCTATCAATATGGAATGTGATGTGATCGATGTGACTTTAAGTGCATCAAATACTCAAAACAGATGCAATATTGTTTTCTGATTATATGTACAAACTTATTTTCTCTGAGATGGGGGTGGTGTGTTAGATAGATGTTATTGTGATCAATCTCATTTATAAGGATGTTCAAATGAAAGTAAAATATAGATCCAATTAGTCTCATAAATGTTAGTTTGTTTCTTAGTTGGTTTGAAATTTTAAATATTTTTATTAAATTATACATATCAATGTAAGTGTCATGTATTGAAATGTTTGTAATATAAATATATTTGTAATTGTAATTTATTATAATTTAAAATTCCTTATAATTATTTTAATTATTTTATTTTCTTGTTACAATGTACAATTTATGTATCATCTCACTTTTGTAGTTGAGGAATTTTATTAGCACTAACATTAGTGCTCATAAAAGCATCTTATATCAGATATTTCAATAACATTGATAAAAGATTCTATATTTTATCAATGGTGGTAAAATCAGATAGTGTTTACGAATAATAAATCTAAAATCACATGTAAGTGAAATCATGATTTTTAGTAGTATTTAAATCCTTAAATAATTTTTTTGAGAATTATTTTGGTCATTTTGAAAAAATTATTGCTAAATTTTTAGACAAAATATTAATTTTATTTCACTGTATAAAAGAAATTTTTTACCAAATTAAAAGAAAAATTTTCTTCACTAATTTTTAAATAACATTCATATAAGATAATACTTACATAGTGGTAGAACCCATCTATATTTTAATTTAAAAATTAAAGCACAATTTTGATCAATATCTTTAAAATTAAATACTTATCAATAAACTTTTCACACAAAAAAACACTTGACTTTGTTTTCAAATATAAAGTAAAAAATGGAAAAAAGATCCACCAATAAATAATATTTTCATATTTACATATGGGATCAGGGATAAATATTATTTTCCAATATTTCTTAAACACAATTATTTTACTAAATTTTAAAGAAAACATAATTATATATGGATGTGATGATATAAAAAATTGTTAATATTTTTTTTCCATTTTTTGAACAATATCTATACTATGATTATCTTATGATATTAAAAAATTATTTTTTATTAGATAAAAGATTAAAAGTTAATAATAATAAAATTAATATTTAAATTAAAAAACATTCATTATAAATATAAATTGTAAATAATATATGAAAAAGATCAATATTTTTTATCTTATAAATAGAATATAAATAATTAGTTTTTTTCTTCATCATTATTTTGTATGTTTGAATTTGATTAATGACCACTAGTGTAATAAGTAAACTAGAACTAAATTGGTGAAATAATAAAAAGCTATGAAATCATTTAAAATATGATTTTTAGATTCCATATAATATTAGTGTAAGAATAGAATACACATTTTCATTAATAATAAAATTAAATAATGAACACCATAAAAATAATAATTATTATAAAAAATATATAATAATAAATATCAAAATGAATAACATTAATGACATATTTGCTTAAAAGCATTATCTAAAATTATAATAAATCAAACATGTTTTACTGATTGTTTAATCTAGAATAACTTTTTTATAAGAAAACTACTAACATAAATATTTCAAATATGTGGTACAATTTTCTAAAATCATTATTTCAAATTAGATATTAAAAAATTCATTGAAATAGTAACTAGAATAGTTTAATGAATCATTAACTATAAATTCACTACTAAACAAAACACTAGTATGCACTAAATATTTTACCAGATCCACACAGATTCATTTTACACAAACTACACATTAATAACACAAAAACATTCCTATACATCCAAAAATAGATATAAATTTTTTGACTTTTTTAGTGAAAATATACTTTCTTTATTTTAAGGATCAATTTAATAAACATAATTAATATTTTTCAAATAAAAAATAATTATGTAAAAATTAATTTATCAAACCATTACATATCTAAATTTATGCTTAAATTTACTAATAAAAAATAATTTCATCCATAGTTTAACTATTATTGATGAAACAAGTTAACCATATCCAACTTAAACAATAAATTTATCCATATATCATATGAAACTATAGACACGTAATAAAAATTAAAAATTTACAAAATGAAAAATTTGATAATATCTCGTAATAGTTGATTTTTTCAGAATATTATTAGAAGGATTGAATTATTTTTTTAATCCTTTCTATAAATTATTAATAATTAAATGAAAAACAGAAAACACTTTCTATAGAGATTCACAATTA
The DNA here is from genome assembly GCA_963277665.1 of Viscum album. Classification (NCBI taxonomy): domain Eukaryota; kingdom Viridiplantae; phylum Streptophyta; class Magnoliopsida; order Santalales; family Viscaceae; genus Viscum; species Viscum album. Next base: position 2,097,943,166 of record OY728140.1, on the reverse strand, counting down.
TTCAATGGTTTTTTAAAAAATAAATAATTATGTTGTTGTCGCCTCAATTGAGAATAGTAATAGTACATTACAGTACTCGATTGTGTATGGAGTAACTTCTCCCAAAACATGTTAGATTCCATATAAATTATTTATTAATTTTGAATGTTGTATCCTGAATATCCCATACCATAAAATTCTCTTTAATAAATTATAAATAAGAGCCTATAAATGAATAGAAAATTATGTGAACAACTCCTTTATTTTATATTTTATATGGCATGACCCAACCCACCCGGACCCCTCTTAGGCAGCAATAACCCGAGTGTGCCATACTAATCTTACATTCGACAAGTAAAGTGGTCTAGTGACTAGCACTGAGTAGGAATCTCTCAAATAATGGGTGTCCCTATACTAATGAACATGTACGCAACACACACCTCCACATAGGACACAATACTATAGAATAAATAAAAGAAACTAAATGTAACACACACACATATATATATAATGAATGAGATAATCCCTAATATTTATAAGGGTCAACAGAACATAATTTTTCATGACCCGTCCCAATGGGGTCCATGTCGAAACTCCCCAAGTCCACCTTCAATAGACTAGGGGCCAGCGACTACCACTAAGTAGGCATATCACAAACATGGGAGGCCTTAGCCCAAGTACTTCTTCAGATGCACACATCTCCAAGCTCATACAATGCTGAAATGTAAAACAAATCATGAATTAATACATCTAATATCACAACCAAAGTATGAAAGGAAGTAAAGGAAAGTAAATAGGTTCAAATAAAAGCCCACCACAGAGTCTGAAAATAAGTCCAACCTGAAAGTAAACTAGGGATTGTTGTCAAGATACCACATGAACACACCTTGATCTATCCAGAATCACTAAGAACTGCCTGGTCTTGGTCCCTCTAGGACTCCATCCAATGTTCAATCATCTACACAAGACATGACATGTTCATACAAAGCATGTGTAGGGGTGATTATAACAATAATCAATATAACACCCTGAAACCACATAGAATATAACAAAAGAATAAAATTCATCTCTAAAAAGGTAAATATCTATAATGAATATAAAAATAATATACAAATATACTCAACAAAGACACACAGTATCAAGGTAAAGTCACAACTTTAATACCATCCTAGTATTCGTGCTTGAAAGTTCCACATATTAATTGTTTAGGAGAACACAATCCAGGATTCAGATAACACTGATGATGTCTGTCTGATAGGTAGTGCTCATTGAGTCTCAACATTAAAAGTATATTCTATAATTCTGAAGAGATGTGATACACATATGAAGATTACTTTCAAGACCATGAGGTATACCAACAACTCCATCCGAATTAACCTACTAATTAGAAGATCAATGCCTGTATAGTATTGGTCATGATGATACCAATAACTCCATCTAGTAAAGAAGATGATAGAGGGTCTCACTCAAGGTATGGAAGGATTTCAACAAATCTATCCAAGAATTCATACTGAAGGAATTATTTTCCTATGTAAAGGAGGAGATTCCATACTAACCATCATAAAAAATATATGGGGAATGTACCCTAACAAAACATATCCATGATACAGAGGACAAGGGATCCAGTACAAATTTTAAGGAGTACACGGCGTATATTAGGGCTACAAACCACATCCCTTCAACCTTGGGTCATCCCTATGTAAATGGTCCATGTCTAGGTATGTGTTTGTGTAACTGTACACAGTGTGTGGTTTCCCATGTACTTCTACCCATGTACCAGTACATGAATTATCTTGTGTATTCCCAACTTTGTTGTGTCTGTGTAGGAGCACACGCTGAGACATTGGGGAGGTGTCACATATCGTGTGACCCGATCACATATTTTGTGATACTTATCTTTCTACCAAAACCCTAGCCACCACTGAGAGGGTCCCACATAGCATGAAACTCTGAATTATATTTCGTATTAGTTGGAAAATTCAAGAACTTCAGATCTGGAACCGATCATATTCTCCCAATCCTCCAACCACTCTCCAGTCATTCCCCATTCTAGAATCGAGGAGTATCATCGGTTGGGCCTTTCCATCATCGAATCATCAAAAATAATCCATCATATCTATTCGTAAAATTCCTTAGAATGGTGTTCTTTATTGCACATTGAAGAGAAAAAACATCAGTTATCCACATTTGTTGATCTATTGACTCCTCCATCATTACAGCACCATATGTTTGTGCCAATCCTGGATATATGATATCAAATTGTTACATCAATAAATCGGTGCACAATGATCAATTTCCTCGGTAGTTTTTGAAACACAAGACAAACAATTTACCCACTATGAATGAATAATCGGGAAGAAAAGCATAACCGAAAACATGAGGAATGAACCTCATCCATTGTTTGTGTTGTCTTTGATTCATTTCCCTTATAATGAAAAATTAAGACATAACAAATAATCACAAATAAATTCTCCCAATTCCTGAATAAAACTAACCCATCCTATAATATGCACGATCCTTGGGTTAATCTATTGATTGATTGATCCAAATTCATCATATAAATGGAAAACATAGAAATAATTCAATTAAAAACATCATCCTACCTTGATCTGTATTGATCATTGATGAAGAATATAGTTGTTCCATGATCATCGGCATGATCCTTTGATTACATCTCGCATTAGTCATCGATCTTCGATCCAGTCATCATCCACCAATGGAATCTACTTCAATTCGATCCAATGGTCCTCTGGACCTCTAGAATTTAGTGGATAAAGATTTGAATACCCTATAATTTTTTATTTATATAATATATTAGGTCACTTCATCAATGAAATAAAATAAAATAATTTATTTAATTATTTCATTCATTTTATGTCTGTGATGACTTTTCCACAGACACCTCACACCGAAAAAGTTTATGTCACACCTAAGGTAAAACCTGAATTCTAAACTCAAATGTTCCCTCATATTTCTAATTTAGACCCCCAATTATAAGTTACTCCACTTTTTCAGGAAAACTATGTGTGCATGATATTTAATATATTTAATATATTTCAAACATTTATTTCAGGCACACTGGGCCTCTAAATTTCATGTCATCTTAATATCTAGTCTTGAAAATAATCTATACAATATCCAAAAATAATACATGTAAAATCCAATTAATTACATTCTCCCCACCTTGAGGCTTTATGTCCCGAAAATACAAAACAAGTGGTTACACAAAGAGATGTGGGTACTGAGTCTGATTATAATCCTCCCACTCCTAGGTGCTCTCTTGAAGATTCTCTTTATGTCATCAGACATGCACTAAAGTAATCACTCACTAAAGTAATCACTCACCTATGAAGGATCTTCTCCTATCAATCCTTGATCTCTACTAAGTACTCAACAAAGGTAGCTCCATCCTTGATTTCTAGCTCACCCTAATCGATAACATGTGATGGGTCATGTACATGTCATCTTAGTCGCGAAACGTGGAAGACTTCATGTACCCTATCTAAATGTGAAGGTAGATCTAAGAGGTATTCCACCTCACCCACTCTAAGTAGTATATGGAATGGGATAATGAATCTCAGAGATGGCTTTATGCCCTGGTCAAATCAATATAATCCATGTCGAGGTGAAACCCATATGAACACATGGTATCCCTCATCGAACATCAAATGCATTTTTCATCCATCCACATAATAATTATGATAGCTTTTTGTAGTCCTCATATGCTCCTAGATGACTTGTACCATCTCATTAGTGGTTCACACCAACTCTGGGCCCATGCGTACTGACTCTCCTAGGCCATCCCAACAAATTGGTGACTTGCAGAACCGTCTATACAAAGCCTCAAATAGTTCCATACCAATGGTGGATTGTTATTTATTTTGCTACACAAGCTACACAAAAGGTATGATATCTTTTCAACTATTACCAAGTTCCAACATGAAAGCTCACAACATATTCTCCAAGACCTGTATGGTCCACTCTTCCTACCCATAAGTCTAAGGTAAAATGTTGTGCTCAAGCGTAACTGATTCCCTAATGTCTCCTACAATCCCTTCCATAAATGATATTTTAAGTGATCATAATTGTATAAAATGGTCATCTATGGAACTCCAAAGTTCTAATATCTTCTATATGTAGAGTCATCCCAAGATCTCTACTGAACTTTTCTCCTAAACAGATAATAAGTGGGATGAGTTTGTGAGTCGGTCTATAATCACCTAAATGGAATAATTTCCCCTTGACCTATTTGATAATCCAATCTTTAATTCCATGGATATAACATTACACTTCCATTCTAGCACTCAAGGGGTTGAGTCAAACCCACTGGAACATGGTTCTCAACCTTCACTTGTTGACAAGTAGGGTATCGATAGACAAACTCTACAACTCCCTTATTCATCCATGACCATCAAAACTAACATCAGAGGTCCTAGTACATCATTCAAACTCTTAAACGTACCACCAAAGGAGATGTATGAAACTCTATTAGAACCTACCCCCACAATGTCACTGGTACCATCATGCATCCTCTGAAAAGAATGAAATACACCCAACCTTCATAAAATTCATCAGGAGCATGTCCATTGGATATATGAGTACATAGGGTCTCATAGTTGGTATCCCCAAATTGTTCATCCCAAACTTTCTGCAAAAGAGGAGGGGTAACAACCATTGATTGATGGTAATTTGAACTATCTCTATCCATAAATTACAACTTCAATGAGGCCAACTACTACGACACATCATTCTGCAACAGTGAACAAGATATCCTATTGAGAGAATTTTCTACCATGCTTCTCTTCCTAGGAGTATAGACAATCTCAAATTCATATTCCTGAAATAAATCTAGAAATATCCTCTGTCTCAAGTTAGGATCATTCTGATATAAGATATACTTGAGACTCTTGTGGTCAGAATAGACGTAAAACCACTCACTAATTAGGTAGTGTCACCAAAGTTTTATTGAAATATACTAATGTTTCTAACTCATTCTTGTGGTTTTCATAGTTTTACTCATGTGGACTCAAATTTCATGAGCCATATTCAATCACTTCCTCCTTCTGCATTAGAACACAACAAAGTCTGATCCCTGAGGAATCACAGAACAATATATACTTGACACCCTCCTTTATAAATCTAAAGATGGTTGTTCTCGTTAATATCTAACTCAACTCCTAAAAATCCTACTGGGACCTCTCTATCCACATAAAGGGTTGCACCTTTCGGGTCAAAGATATCATGGGTGTTGATATCCTAGAGAATTTAGGTATACATATTTGGTAATAGATTTTCAACTGAAGGAATCTACACACCTCTATCGTGCTCTTGGGTGGATCCCAAGAAAACACTACTTCGAACATGTCCAGGTCCACTACCACACCATATACTAAGATAACATTCCTCATAAACTGAACCTCATGAATCTATAACTATCTCTTTAAGAGATTCCCATAAATATTTTTCTCACATAGTACATCCAAAACCATCCTAAAGTGTCTCGCATGCTCCTCCTTAGATGTCGGGTACACTGGGATATTGTCGATGAATACCAGCATGAACCGGTTTAGGAAAGGCTGAAATATATGGTTCATGAGTCCCCTGAACACTATTGGGGAGTTCTTCACTCCCAAGTGCATCACTGAGTACTCATAGTGAATATAGAAACATCTGAATTCTATCCTTGGAATATCCTCATCTTGTAATCACAACTTGTGATATTCTAATTTGAGGTCATCCTTTGAGAACCACTGTACCCCTCTCAACTAATCAAAGAGGTCATCGATCAATGGTAGTGGATACTTGTTCTTCATGGTCACCTGTTTCAAGCACTGGTAGTTCACACATAACCTCAATCTCCCATCCTTCTTCTTGGAAAAAAATTGGGGTTTCATGGGGTGAAACACTAGGTCTTACTAAGCCCTTCCTCTGCACGTCCTCCAACTGTACCCTCACCTCGTGAAGCTCTGCAAGAGCCATCTGGTTTACTAGTGTAGATATCAGGGTTTTATTAGAGTGTATATAAATGTAGAATTCTATGTCTCAGGGGGGTGATCTGAGGACATACACGTGGATGACGTCATCATACTCCACCACTAATATAGGGAACTGAGAAATCATGACATATGTTACACCAAGGGTCATTATAGCTAACTAATGAGTAATCAGATGTACCCTCTTATACAATATTTCACTCCATGATTCATGGGTTCCCTTTTCACCCATAAAAGAAAACCTATTATCATCACTATGGACACACTACATCCTTCATCTGAAATAGTCAATCTAGGCATGAACTATAGATAACCAATTAATACCCAATATGACATTGAAAGGCCTCATCGCTGCTATAAAGATATCCCAAAAGAAACTTTCACATCCAATATTTAGGTCACACTATCAGTAAAAGTGTGTGATCACTAAGTAATATCTAGTAGGAGTCTCCAAACACAAGGACTAAGCCAAGGGCTTAACTAGAATATATAAGTCTCCAGAAAAATATGTGGAAAGTAAGAAATAAATATCACCTATGTCTATCAATACTAAAACTAAGGTAGAAAATTCAAAGATCATGCCTTGTATTATTCGCTAAACCTCTGGGTTTTAATACTTGACTGCCTACATCTACCCCCACCCTTTCCTCCAACTCTTGAAGCCTGGAACGAACCACCTAAGGATGGTGGTGGTAACAATTCAATGCTCTACCACCTATAACTGCTCTCCCATATCCTCTTACACATCTGTTAAATTGTGGACCTACCTACTTCTTCCATTGTCTCTACCTCGGCAGCTTATCCATAGTCTCTCTATTAGCCATACGATGGTCCAGACAATCTCATGAATGATGTCTGATTCCATCACATGAGAAACACTATCTCTCCATGTGCTGACTAGACCCATCTTGTGAACCCTGAATCACAAACCCAATGTCTTGGGACCTCCTCATAAAATTTATCACATTTTCAGGTCCCTAAGAATGATGCAGGATCCCTACTTCCAAGGTCTCTACTCTTGTGGGCCCACTTCCAGAAACCACTTTTTGCATCTGCTCATCCAGGAAACTCTCAACCACTGAAAACCCACTATATTACCCCAGAATAAGTAGGAATTCATAGAGGTATAACATTGTATCATTTGTCTCTACACAATCCCCACTTGAAGTTATGATCCTAGAAGAACTGATCCTGAACCATATCCACTGAGTGCCAAGATAGGTTGGTGAACCTCAACAAATAATAAGATATTATAGTTCTTCTCTTATGAAGTTATAGAATCTCCTAGATATGTACATCCCTTAGTGTAGCTATAGATAATTCCTCTCTAAAAAGGTTCTCAAACTCTAACCATGAAATATTCACCTAGTTGTAAGACCAGTTCATTAAACCCCACCATCATCTATTTAAGAAATAGAGAAGGCTCATTACTAGGACCACCAACTGGTTTGTTGGTGTCCTGGCCATATGGAAAACTCTTTCTACTACCTCAAGATAGTATTTAGACACCTTTGTGTTGGGATCACCATGTAACCTAAGTGGTCTATGTCATTGAAAGTCATGAATTGCAATCATCCTACAAACCTCATCTGATGGTACTATAGATACCATCTACTGCTCTACAAGTGGTGTTACAACTAGTGAACCACTTTGAGATAACACATCTAGAATTAGCCCTTTTATCGATGCCTCATCGTTGAGGGGATCATTATCATAATACTGATGCTAAATTCTATATAGAATAATTCACAGAGGCATCCTGAAAATAAACAAGATATACCATGATCATTAATTATATCCAGAGAGATGATTCAAGAAGTAAATGGAAATAAAAACTCATTCCAATATGATTCATGTACCATTGTTTTCTCTATAACCATTATTATCATGTACTGAGTCGAAAAGCAGGTGATCAAAGTCCTGGTGTATGGATATGTTAGCCACCACACCAAAACTAAAGTCTCTGTCTTGAAACCCAAACTCAAAAAACTTAACATTGTTACCCCAAACCAATATCATAGACTTCGGTCCTATGTTAGAACTGACTTCTCTGATACCACTCTACCATGACTCGTCCCAATGGGGCCCATGTCACAACTCCCCAAGCCTACCTCCAATAGGCCAGGGGTTAGTGACTAGCACTGAGTAGGAATATCACAAACATGGTAAGTCTTAGACTAAGTACTTGTACACATGCACACATCTCTAATACCATAAAATGCGGAAATGTAAAAAAGAAACTAAAAGAAATCATGCATGTGTGCATCTAATCCCATAACTGGAGTATGATAAAAAGTAACAAAAAGTAAAGAATTCCATATTCAACCCCATAAAAAGTGTCTGAAAACAAGTCCATATTGAAATTAAACCGTGGAATACTATCAAGATACCATAGGAACACACCTCAATCTATCTGATCTCACAAAGGAACACCTGGTATTGGTCCATCTAGGACTCTATCAAAGTGCCAATCACTAGCACAAGACATGCCATGTGTGGGAAAAACCCATGTAGGGGTTAGTATAACAACACTCAGTAAGACACCCTGAAACCTCAAACAATATAAAATAATATTAATAGTTATATCTAAATGGGTATATGTCTACAATTAATGTAAAAAATTATATAGATATACTCAACAAAGACACATAGTCTCCAGGTAAATTCACTACTATAATACTAGCCTAGTATTCTTGCTTGAAAGTTCCACATAGCACTTATATAGGAGAACACACTCCATAATTCATATAGAACTAATGGAATCTATCTGAGAGTTAGTTATTATTGGTTCTCACCATTATTAGTATACATTAGAAGTCTAAAGAGATATAATACATAAATAAGGATCACTCCCATGGTCATGGGGTATACCAACAACTCAATATGGATTAACCTTCTATGTAGAGGATCGACACCCACATATTGTTGGTCATGATGATACCAAGAACTCAACCTAGGAAAGAATATGAAAGAAGATCTCACTCATGTCCTTATTGAAGTATTCCAAAAACTCTATCCAAGAAGTCTTACTGAAGGGATTTTTTTCCTATGTGAAGAAGGTGATTCCATACTAACCCTCAGAGAAAGGATATATGGAATGTACACTAACAAAGCTTGTCCAATATATAGAGGAAAAGTGATCCAAGACAACTTTTAGGGAGTACACAACATTTAGTAGGGGTACATTTCGTATCCCTTTGACCCTAGGTCCTACCCATGTAAATGTCACATGTCCATGTCTATGTCCATTTAATAGTACATAGTGTGCGATTGCCCATGTACTTATGACCATGTACCAATACATGACTAAGCCCGTGTATACCCAGCCTGGCTATGTCCATGTAAGAGTACACGCTAACCCATTAAGGAGGGGTCACATGGAGTGTGGTACTTATCTTTCTCCCAAAACGCTAGCTTTTTTTGAGAGGGTCCCAAATGGAATGCGGCTCTATAGTACATGCCATGTTCTTTAGAAAAGTCTATAACTCTAAATCTGGAACTGTATGTCTTCTCCCACAGGTTTGGCCATCTCTCTAGACACTCACCATTCTAGAATCAAGTAGTATTATTGGTCAGTCCTTTCCATCATCGAATCATCAAAAACTAAAAATAAATTCCATTCAGAAAATGAATACGAATGGTGTTCTTTGTTGTAAACTGAATGACACAAAAACAGGGTATCTATATCATCTAATCCACTTATGCCTATATCTTCACACCACTTTTACATTGTGATGATCCTAGATATATGATATTGAATCATTTTACTACGAAAAGGGTTCATAATGATCAATTTCCTCAGTATTTGTCGAACCACAGGCCAAACGATTTGCCCGCGATGAATAAAAAATCATTGGAGAAAAGCACAACCACAAACATGAGGAAAAAATTTTATCCAATGTTCATGGTGGCCTCAATTTTTTCCCATTATAATGGAGAATAAATATATATTAAATAATCACAAACAAATTCTCTTAATTCCCAAATAAAACTATCCCATCACGTAATATGCATGATCTATGGGACAATCTATTGATTGATTGATCCGTTTTCATCTTAGAAATGAAAAATATGGGAAGAATCCAAATAAAAACAAAATAATACATCTATTTTGATCTATATATGATGAATAATAGAGATTCTCCATGATAATTTCCAAGATCCTATGATTTTAACTCCCACTGGTAGTTGATCTTTGATCTGGTCATTATCTGTAAATAGAATCTCATGCAACGCTCTCCAACGGTCCTCTAGATCACTAGGTTTTAGTGGTAAGACCTAGGAATCCCCCATAACCATTTAATTATAGAATAGGTTAGGTTGATGCATTAAGGAAATAAAATAAAACAATTTATTTTATTATTTTATTTATTTTATTTATTTTACGCCCACGGTGACTTTTCCAAAAACACCCCATGATGACAAATTTTATGTCACACCTAAGGTAAAAACCACATTATAAAATCAATGGTGACCTCATATTTATGATCTAGGAACCCATTTATAATTTACTCTATGTTTTTTAGAAAACTGTGGGAACTTTCTATTTAATATATTTAATATATTTCAAACATTTATGTTGTGATATCAAGCCTCAAAATTTCACATCATCTCAGCTCATGGTCCCAAAAATAATTTATACAATGTCCAAAAAATATATAGAGAAAATATGAGTCATTACATAAGTCATAATGTAAAATGGTCTAGATACATCCCTAACAATTAAAAAAAGAGAAAACTCTACCCAACAACTATGGTGGAAGGATCCCTGTGATGAACATATCTAGTTACGATCATCGACTGCTACCACCACCTCTAATCAATGCTAATCTCCAAAAATTCTCGGTCCACCAATTTCACTATCAAATAGACTGTAATTTTCATAAGATATGACATATGTGTTCATGGATTCCCATGCATGGGTAATCGCATATATATATAGTAGGATTCCCATAAAACCACAAAGAGAAATAAGGAAAAGAAGTCAGTTCAAAACCATAGGATTAAAAGGATAAGAGTAAACCATTAGCTATTTTCCTAGATATGATTTATAGAAAAAGAACCTAAAATTTAAGGATAATTATCATTATTCATAGTTATATAACAATGAAATTAATGTGATACTTTAATAATCCAACTACCAAAAACTAGAAACCCACATAACCTTTTAAAAACATTAGTAGAGGATCTCATGCCCCATGTAGGTGGTAGGGATACGAACTTCATTGATGGAGGTTCTTGTGCCATAATTGATCTCTTAGATGGGGGATATCAACTATATAGATATAGGATCTCATTCCATGAGTATGTTGGGGGATAAGGACCTTATCTGATCTATAAGTTGAGGATCCCTCAACCCATGTATGTAGGGGGACAACTTTCCTATTTGAGGATGGGGGGATTTCTCTAACATAAACATGTCTACCCTTATTCATCTTCTATAAATAATGGGGATGGCCTCAATTTTAAACAACCTCCTTTATAACACCGTAAGTTTTTAAAAATATTTCTATTTTCGATTGCATATACGACACACAACACCAAACTTAAACAAACCATGGAATATTATCATAGTATAACCTAGAAATTAAATTTATGTGTTTGAATAAGAGAAACTATTTTATGAAATATATATAAATTCCCTACTCAATATTTTTTTTTTCAAATTCTTAGTAAAAAATCACCAATTTTTAGTAAAGATATTTTGTTGATAAAAATATGTTTTCTTTAAAAATAATTTTTATTAATTTGTGTAACAAAATTTTATAATATAGTTCTTGAAATTTAAGAATTTCTTTAATAAAAGGGATATAATTTTTTAAATCATCATATCAAAATTATATTGTGGTGAAATTTTTAGATTTTTTGAAAAGTTTTATTTTACAATGAATAGTGAAAATTATTGTTTTTTATTGAAAACTATATTTTCTTTCAAAGTATTTAAAAAGTAAAAATACATTTTGGTTTAGTTTTATAATTTAATTAGTTAATTTTTATTTAAAATAATCCAATTATAGTCTTTAGAAATAATTTTATACTTGAATTTTTTTTAAAAAAATTTTATACATAAAAAGTCATTTTTCTAAAAAACTACTTTTCATTGCATTTTTTGTGTTTTAATCTTAAATTAATTTCTAAAACTTATAGAATTTTAATATAAAAAATTGATTCCATATTTGGAACCAGGAGGTGCAAATTTAGAAAATAGGATCCTTTTATTTTTTTGTCATTATAAATAGTAACCATAGTAAATAATTGTCACCACAGTAAGGATAAATAAGGTAATTAAAATTAAAAATAAAATAGTAAGGAAAAAAATGACCATAGTACTTTTTTTATCCTATTATATGGGTTAATTTCATAAATTTTCATTTATTTTTTTAAAAAATGTAAACTTGGGGCCTTATTCTTTGATTTTTACCTTTATATTATTTTTTGTAAAGAAAGTGAAAAAACTCATTATATTTATTTTATTATATATAAATTTTTGAAATTGGGATAAATAGAGGTTATGTTCACTTATAAATGGGTTATTTTAAATATGATTTTTATATCATGGTAATTTATTTCTAATTTTTAGTGATGAAATAATTACATTAAATTATTACATAATACCGACATATTATTTATTAAATTAATAGAAAAATAAACTAAAAGATTTTAAGAATATTAAAAGTAAAATAATTTGAATTAATTATTAACTTTAAAAAATTATTTAGATAAATAAAACATTTTTTTATGTTCTAAATTATAATATTAAAATTTCTTTCATATCGTGTTGTTTTGAAATTCAAATTAAATAAATAGTGTCAAATATGACATTAATGATATTTCTTGTTAAATAATGTTTTATTAAATGATTTAAAATTCCTCGAAATACTATATTTGACCAATTTATAGGTATATGGTTTAAAATAACAACCGTGGTCTATTTATGGTCCGATTATCCTTTTTTAGTAACTATCTTTACCCCTAAGCAGTAAAACCGTCATTATTGCAGTAATTGAAAAAAGGGTTAACACAGGTTAAAATAAATAGATAAAAGAAAAAACATGATCTAAGCTTTTACAAATTTTATTGGATGATATTATTTGGACCCATACTTATCCTATATCTAGATTTTATTATTATTTAGCCTTTTCTCCATTAAAATTATTTTAAATTAATTTAATATTTCAAGTTATTCCAAGAGTGCCCCACCCATCAACTATAAAAGGAATCCTCAAATACTCATTTATTTACACATAAAAATAATTTTATTTCATCTATTACGTGATAAAATACCTTCCCAAAATCCCTCAAAATATTATAGAGGTCTTGTTTTAGGAATAATATGAACCTTATAGGGTTTAAGATGTAAGGAAAAGGAAGTTGTCTAAAGAAGAGGTATAGTCTTTGACAAAATATTTTAGTTTTATTTCCTATTATAAATCCATGAAATATTCTTCAAACAATTTGAAATAACAAAAAAATTATTCTACATATACATATATTTCATTATGTTACTTTCATCAGATTCAACCATCTCCACTTCCATAAAATATGAAATGAAACTATCATTTGTGTGTACGGCTGATTACCATCTTGTGAACCGATGTAATTCATTTTCCATTACCGCATATCATTAATTTTTCTAATGATGAATTTAAAGTAAATATATTATATTCATGAAATATATATCATTCTATAAAATTAATATATAATATATTTTTTTACTTTTCCATTCATTGAAAAATGTTAACTTCGTTCTTGCATACATGTGGACTATGGCCTCTACGAAGTGATGTGTTTATTTTTGTATCACCATAGAACATGGATGGTATATATAAGAGTATTTAAAGAAATAATATTATATTTATAATAGAATTATAATCATTTAATGATAATATAATACTCTATTTTTTCCCATCATGACATTTGAAAAGGGGAAATATTACTCATGTGTACGCACGACCTACCATCTCCATGATTGTAACACATTTCATTTTTCATGAACATATTTCAGGGTTGATTAAATATTATAATTTATGTATAAAAACATAATAATTTCATGATTATTATTTTAGATATTATTAAATATTTATCTTTATGACCTTATTCAACTTACTAAAGTGATTTTGGACATATGATTCGAATATCATCAAAAAATTTGATATGAACCTAAATGGTTAAGTAATTTAATATAACTTAATAATAAATTAAATAAAAGTAATTGTTTAATTGAAAAAATATATTATGAAATTAAATAATCAACATAATTTTATTATTCATGAAGGTAATTAATATACATGATTAGTCATATTCAATGTAAGATACTTTATTTTAAAAAAAATCATCTTTTAAAGTTTCCCTTCCAAATATTTTTCTTCCATGTCCATGTTCATATAAATGTTTCAAGAAAATACTTATTTAGGCTTAAATGGATTCAAAATTTAATTTTTTAATTAATTTTAGTTTCTTTACAATGGTTTTAGAAATTAATCTTTTTATGGTGTTACGTAAGAGACGTTTTACTTTAAAAACCTCATTTTAAATGTTTTAAATATTTATTTTCTAAATATTTTTCTTCTATGTCTATATTATTAAAAAATTATTTTATGGGTGTATTTATATATAAATAATATAATTATAAAGTAAATTTTATGCCTCTATTTAAAAGGTTATCAAAATAAATCTTTTTATGTATTTTTTATGAAACATTTTGATATTCTTTAAAAAATATAAAAAGAATGTTCTATTTTAACATATATGAAATCAATGGATTTTCCCACTACTATAATTGTCATGTGATTTCTAGATTCCTTTATAAGTTTCCAAGCTTTATTCATATAAAATCCCTTATTTTCTTTTTATGGGGTAATACATTCTTTATGTTCATTTATCAAATTCATTCCATATGAAAACTATTTTGATTATGATATGAGGAAAAATTATGCCCATTTATTTCCATGGGTAATTATTTTGATTGTTTTATTTTTTGTCACACATAATCATGAAACCTTTATGATGTATGTGCCCAAATATTTCTCTAATTAATTTGGAAATGTCTTACCTTATTCGATGTTATGTATGAGATTAGGGAGTAAACCTAATCGATGATGGGACTTTGTCCACCATGTGATGTTGTCTTGATAGTTAACTTTGACTAATTATTATGTCATGTTTTGTGTTACTACCACATTTCCTATATTTCCATAATCTTTTTAAACCATATTATTTATTTTATTCTCCCATGTGATTACTCGTGATCTGTCTCTTTTATGATATCATGTTATACCTTTGGCTCACACATTTTTCTTCCATATCATGTTTATACCCTTATTGGGCTTTGCAGTTGGGGTGCTATTTTAGTGGATAACAAACCCCATAATCCTGTATGAAACCCATAATCAAATCATAGTGGAGGGATATTTATGGGTCACTTTATTAGTAACGTAGCTGGTGCTATAGAATCCATAACTATTTATATGATTCGGGCCTTCAAGCCACCCGTTTGGGCTTATAGGCAACAAGGTCTTCGACCCACCATTGGAATTCAATTCTTAAGAACTCTAGGACACCTCATCCATCTAGTTCATTGGGATTTTGGATCATAATACCATGAAGCAGTCTAGGTGGACTACACAAAAGTAGGACCCACAAGAGTATTCAAATCAAGTCACAACCACTAGAAAAAATCCAATTAGATTAAAATAATGAGAGAGTATGACAATCAACATCGGTACCTATCATGAACCAACACAAATAACCTAGTACACTAATACTCAAAAAATTCATAAAACTTCTTGAAGGGAATTCTTGATCCCTATAGGTTGGTTACTATCACCTAGAATCATATAAGAATAAAAAATTAATAATTTAATCCACAAAACAATAGAAGATAAATAATACAAGTTAGTATGTAAAAAATCCTTAAAAATAATGTACTAGAATCTAATAGGTAAAACAAAACATGGAAAATACACCATCAAAAGACAAAACATATAGTCGGGAAAGTCTCAAAAAACTAATGTAACAGGTGGATCACATCTCCATCAATTACATCTATCACTCCAAGTAAAATGAAACAAGTACACTCGCCTCCTCTAAGAGGTGTTTTCCATTTACTTGAACATGGAAGAGAAAATATAAATATTCTTGATAGAAATGGTAGGTTGTGAGAAAAAGAACCTATTAGTATACCACTAAATATTCTATAATCAATTCCATGACAATAAACCATTTATTCTCTCAAATTAAATAAAATAAGGCATAGAATAACATTTACATATTTTCAACAAAATAATATTTCATAATAAAAAAGATGGAAGTTGTATCGAGATAGTATTAAATGAACATTTCATATAAAAAATTTATATAAAAAGTTTGGCATGAATAAAATAATTCCAATGGGATGTAATCATCTAATAAAATTACATCATAACACAAATTAAATTATCCCTCATGTACATTAGTTTCCTGCTATAGGATCCTCACACTTCTCATTTATCATCACAACTCAAGATATTTGTGTTCAATCAAATCAACACCTCATCAAGGGACCCATTATAGGAAATAAATCTACACCCCATTAAGGGGCCCATCAAGGGAAATCATTCCAAACATAGTTAAGTTAGTTTTTTCATTATCAATCCATTTCTAGGGATTTATAGTTTTATAAAACTTGTACTAATCATCCACTAACTACCCAATATCACAGGTTATTCAAAAAATAAATCAATGATTCGTGAAAAAAATAATCATTTAAAATATTTTCAACATTCACAATTCATTTTCCCAAATTTAGTTTCAACATGCCCATTAATTTCAAAACAAAATGATAGGTTTTTAATAAATTAATTCTTTTTTAAATCATCTTTCTTTTTAAGAAATTTTTTTCAAGAATTACAATAAATAATTTCATCAAAATATACTTTCAAATCAAGCCATTATTTTTCTAAAAAACCATCTAGAAAATTAAATTCCATTGAAATTGGGGGGTTTTCACAATTCCATGTCATTTTTAAATCACACATCAAATAATCTCAAATATGGGTTTTTAAATCATTTATAAAAACATTTCAAATAAATCCAGAATCATATGAGTTTAATTATACAGTAAAGACTCATGGAACCACCAACCTTTAATTACATGATCAATTATCAACACCCAAAATGATAATGCTAATGGAGAGTCATAGGTTTGGATGATCAAGATAGAGTCCTTAGATCACTATTCATCAAATAAATGATTCAATACATCAAACACAAGAATATTTACCAATCTCAAAGAATGAGATAATGGGAAAACATAGAATTACAATACAAGAGGAAGTTTCACTTACCGTAGAGGACTTAAATGCATCCATTAGTGTTTTAATTCAATAATAATGGAGGTTAAAGGAGTTAAAATGTATCTTGGTAAAATCCAAAATCCAAAAAGTTGAGTGAGAATCAATATGAGGGATGTTGGAATTTAAAATAGCTCAGAAAATTTTTAAGTTTATGAAAACATATACCATGCCTCAACCCCCTTTTCCACAACACTGAATGGGAAAAAATACCTAGACCACAATTTAGTCACCATAGACTACACCACAACCCCTCCTGGTCAACTGACCTCCTGAAAACACACTAAAGACATCGACCAGACCCACTTCACCTAGGTAAGGCCATGGTGTGGGCCCAATAACCATGCTGCAACCACCCTAGGCACTAAAAAATTCCACGACATAGCTTTTTATTCCACAGCACATCTATTACCAAATAGGTAGTAGAATTTACATATAACACCCAGGGATCCATGGAATAACTCACACTGTAAGGGTTTCTAAATTGGTATAACCAAAAAAATTTATCCCTTGGACCCTTATATCATAGTAGCATCCTCTACACCATAGTTTCGACTCTCCACACCACAACCCCTACACCATAATGAAACTCTTTACTAAAAATAATTTTTTTTCCAAAAATCCCAAAAGGCTCAAAAACTCACCCAAATGAAAGTAAAAAAAGGAACAAGTTATACCTAAAAATGATAAAATTATGTTACAACCTCCCCACCATAATCACTTTCATTCCCCAGAAATATTATTATAAATATTCCATGTCAATGAGATGAGTCGACTACTCTCTCATAAGTGACTCACTCTCCCAATACTTGTATGAAATAGAACCATACTTACATACCACATGTACCAAAGGTATAGTCTTCCCATGGAGAACCTTTTTCTCAAATTCCATAATCCTGACTGGTTTCTTATTCATGAATAAATCAGGTTAAACATTAAGATCATCCCATATCAAGAAAAAAAAGGGTTAGAAAGATACTTCTTGGGATGTCATATATAAAACATGTCATGTAATGAATTCAACAATAGTAAAAGTTACAAATAGTAAGAAACTTTCCTTACCTATTCAAAATCTCAAAATGAACCACAAACATCATCACAAGCTTTACCTTTTTTCCAAGACGTCAGTGACCCAACTGAGGTAAAACTTTCAAGAACACCTAGTAACTAGAAGAAAACTCTAATGATTTTCAATGAAAATCAATATAATATTTATATTATCTTTATGACATTATCATTTTCTAAGGAATCAACTGAATCTTCATCATCATCTCTTAGACCAAACTGGTTATGACCAAGGAGGCTTCACCAATATCTAACAAACAAAATAGATATTTACATGGCCTACCATACGGGGCCTAAAAGAAGTCATTTTGATAATAGACTAGTATATTTTATTGTAGATAAACTCAACCAATCCTAAATGTACATCCCAAGCTCCACCAAAATCAAGAAAAAAAGTAAAAATCATGTACTCGAGAATTTTTATTTAAAATTCTATCTATTTATCCATATATGGATGATATATTGTGCTCAAACGTAGCAAGGATCCCATTTCCTCTTGGAGGCCTCTCCAAAAGAGATAAGTAAAAAATGGGTCCCTATAAGAGACTATAGTAGAAGGATATCTAAGAAAATGAAAAATATCTTTCACATATAGACTTCTTAAATCCTAAAATTTTGTTGTGTCTCGAATTAGTATAATCTAATCCAACTTGTTCATCCTCTCGATCACAACCCATATCATATTATTCCCTTGTGGGGTGCATGGAAACCCCACAACAGAGCCCATAGAAATATCATCCCACTTCCAAGTCAGCACTAGAAGTGGCTGAAGAAAACCTAAATTTCTCTTGTGCTTAGATTTGAACTATTAGTAGGTATAAAAATGATAAACAAATTCAATGATGTCTTGTCTCATACCTATTCACCAGAATCATCACTGCATATCATAGAAAATATTCATGGTTCCTGGGTGCACTACCCACTAGGGATTTGGAAATCTACCATAACATCCTTTATCATAGGAAAAGGTATAATATACCATTTTTATAAATATAAGATAAGTTCAGAAGAGAATGACCACTCACCAATAGTATCCCTACCATAATGAGAGTTTCAAATAACATGGAATTCATTATCAAGTTAGTAACACCAAAGAATAATTTTGAGAATAGATGAGTTCAACTGATCACTAGTCAAGAAAACATCATTCACATCCTCCTAGACTCCCAAATGTAGCTAAGTAAATAGATCCATCCAATTCCACTCTTATGATGATTCCTTCATGGATCAGGTCAGAAGTTTCCTACTCAAATAATCACCAATGGCATTCCCCTTACCTAGGATGAAGGTAATGTAAAAAAAATAATGAAATAAATACACCCAATGTTCCTACTCAGAGGATCAAATATTTTTGAGATAATATAAAACTCAATATTTTTTTATCAGAGTAAATGGGAAACTTTTCATTGAAAATGAAATGGCATCAACTCTTATGAGCATGAATCGTGGCTATGAGTTCAAGATCATGAGTTGGATAATTCTTATCATGTGGCCTATGATATCTTGAATGATTGGATATCACTTGATCACCCTGCATAAGAACACAACCCAAACCAAAACATGATGCATCAGAAAATATCACATAGATATGCATTACTTAAAGAAAAGTTAACACTAGAATAGAAGTAAATAGACACTTCATGTCATGAACCGAACTGAGATACCATCAAATCCAACACCCAAACTATCCTAAAATAAGGACTGAGGGGAATTCTCGATCCCCATGGTCTAGAAACTAGTGCCTATGTATTAATAAATTACCTTTGGAATAATTTCACCCATTTATAATTTCATCAACAACCAGAAATAAAAAGAAAAACATAACTTAACAACTAAAACAAAACCAAGGAAAAAAAATCAGAATCAAGGTCTTAAAACTTTAAACAAAACACAAATGGTATACAAAAAAATAGAAACAACAACACTATCCCAAACAACTGTGTAACTAAAGGAACTTCTTTCTCAAGCCACCACCACCAACCTGCACAAGAGGAACACTAGCAACCCAAACCACCAACATCTCCACGACTCATATTTACTTTTCCTAGGTCATGTACACAAAGTATAAATACACCCAAAGTTGTATGTATAGTGTGAGACAAATCCTAGTAGGATTACACACATAAGAAAATATCATAATCCATAACATTAGTATAAAACTTAACATGCAAATTTATACAAAATCCTTTGAAACATTTCCAATAAAATAGTTTAAAGAAAATAAATTTTTAGGGGAATACTTTAATGGAAAACCATTTATTAATAGACTCACTGTAAATAAAAATTAAATATACTCAATTTCCACCATGTACAAATGGATGGCACTACATCATATGAGCCACATGTAACAAGTGATCACCATAGGTAAATCCATAGGGGTAATCTAGCTTGAGTGAGACACTAGAACCTTGTACCTTGGTGAAATGTGGTTTAGAAACAATAACCATAATCTTTCTATTGAACAATACACTAGGAGGGGACACTCTAATGGTCTAGTGGTCTCTAATCATCATACATATTTAGTTTGTGTTATAATCGTCAATATAACTAAGTGAAACTAGGACTAGCCACTTCTATGTCACTAGCATAATAGATCTAGTAATCCTATCTAGATACTTGGGATTCCCCTTATGCTAAATATCATGTTCACATGTCACACATACCACCACTTTCACATATATGTACTGGGTATTATAATTATACTAGGAAATCACCATTTCCACAAACCAAACCACTTTCTATTTTACACACACCAAAATCGTTTTCAATTACAGTTTCCACCACTCAAATAATTCATAAAACACCTTTTAATTTATTATGAGAAATTAACATAATTTATTTAATCATTTTAATGGGATAATCCCCTTTCAAATATGCACACACAAACCAATTTCACTTTAAAAATGACTCCCTTTGTTTACACAATTTACAAATCACATTAAAAGTGCACAAAAAATCTAATATTCCAAATTATTCTCTTTTTCTTTAAAAAACTAATTTCAAACTCTTTATCACCTTAAGTTCCTTTTAGAACACACTTTTCAACATTCACATAACCATAAAAACACATTTAAGAAGCACCACAACAAGGAACCTACAAATGTTCGCCATTTTTATTTGAAAATCCCATCTTAATTTCATAATCATGTCAAAATTATTAAAAAATATATTTAATACCACACAATAAGTTCATAGAACATATTTATAAAGATAATAAAGCATATCAAAAGAATCTAAAAATGTTAAGGCATGGAACCACCTACCTCAAATGAAGAAAATTCTAGAATCTGGTGGAAAACCTCAATTGCACCTCTATTGAACCCTGGAGAGGAAAAATACAACCATATATATCAAAATAAACCCCAATAAATTAATATCTAACCATAAAAATGACACCCTACCCACTGGATAAGTGAAAACCCAAGAAAGAGTAAGAAATCCCCTAGAATAGGGGGATAAACCAAGAAAGGAGGGACTTACATGAGGGTTTATTGAATAATCCAAGCCAAAACTCCCACCAAAATGGATTCCAATGGAGGAAGGAGGAAGGGGGAGGTGTTCCTTTGGTTGAAATCCTAAGTGGGGGATGAGTTTGGGTGTTTTCAGGTTAAATTTAAAGGGGTTAGTTTACAAAATTCCCAAATTTTAATGATCTAGATAGGCACACGATTTGACTGAATGGTTTGACAAACCATATAGAGACTGTGCACCCCTCTCTATCTAAGAGGCACCTACTGTATGGTCAGTCCAGATGGTCTGACTTGTTTTGTGGAAGTTGTGTTGTATCTTATGTCCAAAAGTATAAACCTATCATAAAGTTACTTGTAGAATGGAACATCGTTTAACAAACCCTGCACCAACTGTTCTCATCAATCTACCAACCCAAAAATTTATATTCTTCATGAAACCTCAAGGGGGAAACTTATGTAGAAGTACTATACTGAAAATAAACAAATTAGATACCTTAAAATTTAAACTCATCACACCTGTAACTCGATATAGAAACCGTAATCGAAAAATGAACCAAAATAAAGGGTTAAATAAAAAACCTGGGTGCGATAATTCTCCCCACCATAATGTTTTCCACCCTTATAAATCCACAATAAGTCTTGATCTAGAAAAAAAACTGTGACTCCTTCATAGATCAAGTATATTCTCAACAAATGTCAAACAAGAATAAAACAAGAACACCCTGAGTAAAAAAAGAGGATCATAAGTTTAATCTCAAGAGGCTATAATGGTCCCTCTCCCATATGCTTTCTACCCCAAAAATCTGAAACACATCCATATGATTGATCAAAAGAAGAATAATTCTCACTACCACATTATTGATCCCCTCAAGCCACAACCACTTCAGAAACTACCAAACAAAATTTATTCCTCTTACTTAAAATGAGAAAATGATCCAAAAAACTTCTTGATGTATGCTTCCATAACCATGTCTCAAAAACATTGTTGTGTGATCTCCAACCCCAACATTTACTCAAGGAATAAACTCAAAATTATATAGCTCTAAAGAGACTACCCATTTCAAAGACAACAGAAGTAACTAAATGGGATTATCACTATAGGGAGGCCCACATAGACTCCCCTCTATTTAAAATGAATTGCCACTGACTTACTCTATAATAAATCTCAACAATATCCACACTGGGTCTCCCCACCATAAGAAACAAACAAATTATACAACTATAATAGACTAATAAACACTATCCAAAAAACCTCTCTGCTAGGGGGGAATCTTAGTGAAGGAAACAACCACCCATCAGACAGGCTATAACCAAAATCAATTCATGAAGGTCAACTATACAAGGACAACTAAATAGGAATTCACATACAAAAATCTCAACCAATAAAATATCATAAAAACAATCCTACCATGAATCCTTATGACCGATGAAAAATTCTCAGACCACTGGAGTTGCAAAAAAATGAGACCATAGCACCCTTCCCATAAGAGAGAATTTCCATGGAGAAGAAACTACCACATGGAATTAGAATTTTCCATGTTCTATCACTAGATAAAAAAGGAAGATTGAGGTCCTTCACACCCCTAGGGTTACAGATTATGTGTGAGCTTCACTTTAGGGCCTTTGGATGGAGCCCTGATGTTGAAGCATCTCATGTATCATAGCTATAAGATGATGATCCTTAATCAGAACTCTTTATTTGGTCTCATGAGTGACCAAAAAATATTTTAAGCAGAACCATAATAACACAACACACCATAGAACTTACATCACATCAACATGGCACTTTAACCAAGACAGAGACTTAAAATGTGCACACACATCACCCCTTTTTACCTCAGATGAGGAGCAATGGAAAATAATGCACTGAAGACCCTTTATCTAAAATGGAGAAATTTAGAATTTTTGAAATAAAAAACATGACCGCAAAAAATGACCACAAACACAACCATTACAACCAAAGAAACATTATAAGCAAATCTACCTTAATCCGAGACCCAAACAGAAAAATATTCTAGCTAACATACATGATAGCTTCTTATGAAAATACTTGCCACACTAATGGAACAACATGATTCTATGCTCGAAAGAAATTGATGATGGGTTCAAATGTATTTTTAGTGCCATAGAAATTTCCAAAAACTTCATTTTATTGTTCATTACTAGAATTCCCTCTACCATTTCTAGGCTAGATTTCCAAGCCTGATGGTGGAAAAGTTCACTTTTGATGACTCAAGTAACTCAAGAAAACTAGGATTCCTTCCATTTTCCAACAACCACTCTTCCTCTTCAAGAAAATTCACATGATCATAAGGAATAGTAGGATTAAACTCTTGAGACATAAAGAATAAATTTAATGGATTGATCAACTGGAGGGTCTTCCAATAGTGAACTACCCATAGATGCACCACATTGTCCATAGAAACTTTGTGGGGGCATGCACTTGGCAACAAGGAGATGAAGAACTTGACCAAGGATGATCTATCGACTATAATTCACCACAACCATGCACCAAACACAAGGGTTAACTAACTAAAAGGATTCACAAAAAAAATTCAAAAGAACCCACTAACCACTATCAAAACCAACTCATCGACAAGAAATCAAACTTAAAACACCATTCAAACAAAAAGGGTTCTCAAACTCAAAACACCACACAATAAATATTCCCAAATCATAATGAGACATGCCACACAATTATTGGTTATCAAATAATCACATTTTCTCTTAAAATCACTTTTCAAAATAAGATAAGTTTGTTGGGTTGTACAATTGCCAATGGTATCTCATGGAGCCTTCGACAGTCATGTTCTCATTATAATCCAGGCACCCATACACTTGTACCAATCTGGAGACTCATCCATTCATGCCATAAACCATCCACACATATCCATTCATGTGGTCACTAATGGAAATACCATAGGTCAAAATAAAACCTTTCCACTTTCTAAAACAAAACATTAAACTCACACATTCAACTTTCAGAAATTCATAAAACCTTTAAAGAGTTCACTAACCACCAAATCAAAAAACAATTTTAAATTTTTATACATTAATACATTTAATTTAATTAAAAAATATAAATCCACTGATTTCCATTCAAAACCCAATTCATCTCATTTAAAATATTTTCACTATTTAAAAAAATCCCATTAAATCAAAAATAATTTGGTTGAAAACAAATTCCAAACCCTTTTTAAAAAAAATATGCTTTCTAAATAAATGATTTTATGAAACTCCAGATCTTGTTTATAAAAATCTAACCTCACTAATACACTCACGTTTTACCCCCAAGTTAATTTCATAAAAAACCATTTTTATAATATCTTCCTTAGGCAAATTCTGAAAATTTATCTTCCATTTTTCAAGAATTCAAACCATTACCACTTTAAATCCAGTTTTTCAAAATTTTGAAATAAGGGTTTTAAAAAAATCAGAACCCAAGAAGACAAAAAACAATTTACAAGAGGAAACTAGTGTCAGTGGGTGACTTAGACATATGTTTAGGAGTCATATGCCCATTAAACTACCATCCCAAAGAGTATTCTTGGACTATTTCCTTGAATCCACATGGATTTCTAGGCCATGTGATCTTGCAGAGACTATTATCCCAACCCTCTTTTCCTTTCCCAAATACAAAATAACTGATAAGAACCAAAGAAAATAAAAGAAACCTATGTTTACCTGGAAAATAAAATCCAATCAAGAGGTTTGATAGCTAGGAACCCTACTCATAATAATAACATCATGTCCTGACAATCCTATATCTAATATAACCAAACTCTTCCCTAAATAAAATGACCCAAAAGGAGTGAAACCTCACTCTTCTATCATTTTTCACAAACCAAGTTGTGATTCCATCCAATCCAACACTCGAACTGGACTGAGATAAGGCCTGAGGGGTGTTATAAATCCCCATGGGCTATAAAATTGTATATTGGTATTAATAAAGTACCTTAGTAATGATTTAAACCATATATAATTTCATAACAAACCAACAATAATAAGAAAAACATAACTAAATAACCAAAACCAAACAAGGTAAACAATTTTTTAGAATCAAGGTCTTAAAAATTTAAACCAAAACCAAATGGTATAAAAAAGGGAATAATGATAATATCCCAAACCACTATGTAAGTAGAAGATCATCCTCAATGGTCTACCACCACCAACCTACGTAAGAGTAACACTAGCAACCTAAACCACTAACATCTCCATGACTCATTTTTTCTTTACCTGGGACATGTAAACAAAGTCTACATACACCCAAATGTGTATCTAGGGTGTGATCCAAATCCCAATAAGATTCCACCAAAAATAAAATATTTCATGCTATAATATTAGTAGACAAATTAATATGCACA
Source organism: Viscum album (assembly GCA_963277665.1). Classification (NCBI taxonomy): domain Eukaryota; kingdom Viridiplantae; phylum Streptophyta; class Magnoliopsida; order Santalales; family Viscaceae; genus Viscum; species Viscum album. The sequence continues at coordinate 2,097,916,965 of OY728140.1, read as the reverse complement.
TTTATACCAAATCCTTTGAAATATTTTCAAAAACACATTTTAAATAAAATCCATTTCTAAGGGAATACTTTCAAAGAAAACAATTTCTCGATAGACTTGATTAAAAGAAAATTCAAATGCACTCATGGTCCACTATGTACCTAAGTATTGCACCACATCATATAAGACACATGTCATAAGTGAGAATTATAGGTAAATCTATAGGGGTAATCTAGCTCGAGTGAGACACTAGAACCTCATACCTTGGTGAATGGTGGTATAGTTACCACAACCATCAACTTTATCACGCATGAGCCACTAGGAGGGGACACCCCAATGGCCTAGTGGTCTCCAAACATCATACATGTTTAGTTAGTGTTGTAATAATCAATCTAGATAAGTTAAACTAGGACAATCCACTTCTATATCACTAGCATACTAGATCCAGTCATCCCATCTAGATACCCAGGATTACCATTGTTTTTAATTTCCTATTCACGTGTCACACATACCAACACTTTTACATACACATTCCATGAATTATAAATATACTGGGAAATCACCATTTTCCACAAACCAAACCACTTTCCATTTTATACACAACAAAACCATTTTCAAGTACATTTTCCACCACTTGAAAAAATCATAAAACCCCTTTGAATTTATCCCAAGAAAGTCACATAATCAATTTAATCATTTTCATGGGACAAGACCCTTTGAAATTCGCACACAAAAACCAATTTCTCTTTAAAACATGATTCCATTTTTTTAAACAATTGACAAATCACATTAAAAGTGAAAAATAAAAGACAATATTCCAATGTATTCCATTTTACTTTAAAAACCTACTTTCAAACTGATTGACGCATTAAGTTCCATGGAAACCCCACTTCACACCTTTCACAGAACCATAAAAACACATTTATGAAGTACCACAACAAGGAAACTACAAATATTCACTATTTTCCATTGAAAATATCATCTTTATTTCATATGCATGTCAAAAAACTTCTAAAATATATTTTTCAGCATACAATAAGTTCATATAACCCATTTATAAAGACAATAAAGCATATGAAAATCATTTATAAATGTTAAGGCATGGAACCACCTACCTAAAATGAAAAAACTTCCGGAATCTGGTGAAAAATCACAACTACAACTCTATAAAACCTTAAAGAGGAAAAATAAAACCATATACATCAAAATCAAATCCAAGAAATTAATATCTCACCCTTAAAATTACAACATACCCTCTAGAGAACTGAAACTCTAAGAAAAAGAAATAAAACCCAAAAAAGATGGGGAGAAACCAAGAGATGAGGGATTTAATTGAGGGTTTATTGAAGAATCCAAGATAAAAATCACACAAAAATGGATCCCAATGTATAAAATAGGAATACAGAGGAATGACTAGGGCTGAAATCCCTAGTGTTGGATGAGTTTGGGTGTTTTGGGGTTAAATTAAAAGAGGGTAGTTTAGAAAAATTCCAAAATTTTAATAACCTGGATAGGCACATGTCTTGCCCGCACAGTTTGTCAAACTGTGTGGTGACCATTATCCCCTATCTTCCAAATAGGAACCTACCAAATGGTTAGTCTCCATGGTATCACTTACAGTGTAGAAGTCATACGGTAGCTTCTAACCAAAAATATCAACCTATCGTGCGGTTACCTAGAGAATGGTGCACGGTTTGAAAAACCATGCACGAACTATGCGCATCAATCTTCCAATCCAAAAACAAGCATTTTTAATGAACCCTAAAGGGTTAAGATCGTGGAAAAGAACTAGAGTAAAAATAAACAAAGGAAATACCTCAAAATTCAAACCCGTCACACCTGAAACTTGAGAGAGAAACCAAAATCCAAAAATGAACTAGAACATAGGTTGAAATCATAAATCTAGGTGTGACACTTCAAATAATCAATAGAACTCTAATATTTCAAATCCCAAATGAACTTAACCCCTTTCTGGTTGAAAGTAGTCATTGAAAATCCATCATTGATAAATTTTTTACAAACCAACAGTAATACCCCATAAATCCCAAGATGCTTTGAATTTTGAAAACATTACACTATTTATCCCATGTCATAAAAGATTTCACCTTATCAATATCAACTGAAATATCATGTTCCTAGACTAATTTCACCAATAACATCACCTCGAAAATCAAGAAATTACATTTTGAAAGTCTCACATAATTTCAGTGACATCTCAAAATTTCTAGAACTATTATCTAATGAGGCACATGATTTTCCTTGGTTTTTGAGTTGACCAGGATGTAATTAACAAATACCGATATAAAATATTCAAGGTACTCATGAAATATCATATTCATCATATTAATAAAAATTTCAGAAACATTGGTTTAACCAAATTCTATAATAAGATACTCATAAAGAAAAAATCTACTATTGAAGGTAGTCTTTTTAATGTCAGACACTTTAATTCCCAACTGGTGATAACCATATCAAAGATCGATATTTTAGAACCACTTATCCACTTTCGACTAATCAAATGGATAATTAATATGTAATAATAGATATTTATTATTTACCACAACTCAATTGAGTTTTTATTAATCAATACATAGATGAAGTGTTCCATCATATTTCTTCTCAAAGAGAACATGTGATGCCCAAGTTGACACACTCAGGAAGGAGTATGAAACATTTCTCTAGAATATCATCCAACTGAGATTTTAACTCTTTCAAATCCATGGGTTCCATATGATAATAAAAAATAAACATTGATTGGTTATCAGGTACTGAATCAATTGAAAATTATACCACTCTTACCGGTGTTAATCCACAGAAATAAAAAGGAAAAATGTCGGGAAACTCAAAAAAAACTATAGGGTGATCACCACTCAAAGATTATTTATCCAACTAAAAAAGTAGACACCAATATTATACTACCTAACTCTGGAAAGGTAGGTTCATATCTACTTTACCTCAGGTCTCATTCTCTTTGAAAAACATAGAACACCCCAATTAAATATAGTATTGGAAACCTGTCAAAGATAATAGTCGATTTGGGCCTTTTGAGAAATAAACCAATCTATCCTGAAAATGACATCATGTGGTTTCATGTTGAGGACTAGAAATCCCCATGTAAGATCAATCTCTGATAAAGAGAAAACACAATAAGGACATCAAATACCCTTCTCTCTCTTTATCCTAAGGGGTGTAGTAATATCCATCACATAAGACACAATATTTTTATAAAGGTTTAATAGGTTCACAACATGAGAAAATATAAATAAGTGAGATTCTTCAACATTAAATAAAGTAGTCACTAAAGGTGAACATATCATGATGGTACCTCTCATAGTCACTAGACTAGCATCATCTTCATATGGAGACTCTTATTATACATGAAGAATCTTCATTATAGATTCTATTGGTTGGAACCCATTAGTTATTGAATCATTTGATTAAACCGTAGTAATTTTAGGTTCTTATGATCCTATACTATCATGTTTAGTAGAAAATATATGAAAAACATTTTGTAAGTCGCCTGAGAATCCACACGAACTACAGGCCTTGGGTGCTTCAGTACAAACCCACTTTGAATGACCATCCTTGCCACACTAAAAGCAAGTCATAGAGATTATATCAAGATTTGAAGGTGGTTTGGATGACTCTTTCTATCTAGAATCACCAAGAGACTCATCACTATTTATCGTTAATTTAAAGGAACTCACAGAACTACAACTAAGAGAAAAGAAACTTCTGTCAACCCTGACTTACCAGCTAGGTCAATATCTACCATCAAAGCTCTATTTAGCATGTCAGTATAAGATTTGAGATTCAATGTGAATACTTGAGAAAAATATCAACATGAAGGACCATATCAAACCTTAAATCCTTTAGTTTCTCATTCATCACCACCTCAAGAAAAAATTTAACATGCTTAGAAAAATGTTTCACATACTATTTCAAGGTCCTTTCACTATGCTATAGGATGAGGAACTCCATAGAATTTTCCAAAATAATGGAATATAGAAATAATTTATAAGGGAAAATAACATTATGTTCTTTATACTCTAATACATCAGGATTATTTACTATCACCATCAAATCCCACCATCTTCTACTAGGTCCCTCAATCTTGAAGGTATCATATTTCACTTTAATAGAATCTGAAATTTCCAATAACTAAAAAACAAGATCACAAATTTATAACCAATCCTCATCATTTGGAGGGTCATTTTATCCTTCTAAATCTAGTGGTTTCTAAAGAAGAAACTCTTGAGAATGATTCTGAGATTCATCCCTTTGGGGTTCTATTATAAGATCCCAAATGAGAATGATTGTAGGTACTTATCCCATAGCTTGGAAAACATACACCTTTATCTCAATGAGATTCTATTCCATTAGAGGATTCACTTTATATGGTTCAACAGTAGCTTACTCCTATAGAATATTTAGATGTCTTCTTAGATGTATGATTCTACACAATATCAATTTTCAACACTAAAACATCATAATGAGTACAAATATCATCAAATAAAATAAGATATTTATGAACATAAAACACACAAGACTTAAAAACCCTCATATAAACTTGGAAAAGACTAGAATTAAATAAATTATTCCTCAAAGGTGGTTTTCGCAAACACTCATTGTGACTCAATGATCAATATGATGAGAGATGGATAGGAACTCGCACGTAACTACCTACTGCATCACAAAAATCCTACTTATTGTCTACTAAGACAACCTAATATGTATACCAACCTCAAAAAACGTTTCATAACCTTTATCTTTGATAACACTTTTTCATGAACCAACTGAAATACCATGGTACACTGATACTCAGATCGGTCCAAACATGGCCTGAAGGGAATTCCCGATTCCCATGGGTTGGTGACTAGCACCTGTAATTATACAAGAATAAAAAGGGAAAAATTTAAGCCACTAAATAGTAGAATATAAATGATAAAAGTAGGTATATCAACACTATTCAAGTCAAAATCACTAGAATGAAATATGTAAAACAACACATTATCAAAAGACACAACATATAGAAAAGAAAGTCTCATAAAATCCATGTAACAGGTGGATCACATCTCCACTAGTTACCTCCATCACTCAAGGTCCCATGAACCAATTACACCTACTTCTTATAATCGTCGTGTTCCCTTTACTTGAAATTGGTATTAGAAAATATTAAAATGCCTAAAGTTAGAGTTTAGTTTTGAGAAAAAGATCCCATTAGGATTCCACTAAATATACCATAAGCAATTCCATGACAATAAAATATTTATGATTTTAATTTAAATTAAAGAATTCAGGGCATCACATTTACATATTTTTAAGAAAACATGATTTCATAATAAAAAGGATTGGAAATGTATCAAGATATGATTAAATTAAAATTTCATATAAAACATTTATATAAAATAGTGGGCATGAATAAGATAGTTTCAATGGAATGTAATGATCAAATAAAAGTACATTATAAAATCATGTAAATAGTCCCTGAGGTATGTTATTTTATAGGTATAGAATCCTCAAAATTCTCATTTGTCATCACATTTCAAGATATATGTACACAATCAAATTAACACCCCATTAGTGGGACCCATTATAGGAAATCAATCTCCTCCCCATTAAGGGACCCATCAAGGGAAATCACGCTGAACATGATTTAGTTAGTGTTGTAATTATAAATCCATTATTAGGAAGTTAGAGTCCTGATATGATTTTAATAATCACCCACTAACTACCCAGTTTCACATGTGATTCAAACAATCAATCTTTGGAAAATCAATCAATTAAAATCATTTCATTATTCATAGTTCATTTTCCTAAATTCAGTTTCAACATGCCTTTTCATTTCATAACTAAGTCATAGGTTTTCATCAAATTCATACCTTTTCAATTTATCTTTCATTTTGAGAATATTTTATCAAGAATCAAATTGAATCATTTCATCACATAAACTTTCAAATCAAGCATTTGTTTTTCTCAAAATCCACCCCACAATTTTATTTCCATTGAAATTAGGGGGGAAACAATTCCATGGACTTTTTAAATCACACATAAAATCATCTCAGACCCAAGTGTTTAAATCAATTATAAACTCATTTCAAATTATTCAAGTAACATCGGGTTTGAATTATAGGGTAAATCCATATTTAACCACAGACCCTTAATCATGATATCAATAAACAACACCCTAAATAGGAACACCAATGGAGATTTGTAAGCATAGGAAATCAAGAAGGAATCCCTAGATCATGATTCATAAATTAAAATATTCAATCCATTAACCAAAATAGGAATTACCACTCTCAAAGAAGTAGATGAAGGGAAAATATAGGATTCAAATATAAGAAGTAGTTTCACTTATCATAGAGTAATAAAATGAATCCACTGGTGCCTTAATCTAAGAATAACGGATGTTTGAGGAGCCAAAACATCTCTTGGTATCCCCCAAAATCCAAAAATGTGAGTCAAACTCAAGAGGAGGGAAGTTGTTATTTAAAATATCTTGATAAATTTAATTTTATAAAAACACAGACTATACCACAACCAACTTGTCTATGACGTAGAATGGGTAAAAATACTCAACCCATGACACAACCACCCCAAACCAAGTTGTAGCCCCTCTCAATCAATGTTCCTTCTAATAACATGCCGCAGACATCATCTATATCTATTTAACCTAGGTAAGTCCATGAAACATCTCCAAGAACCATTCTTCAACCACCCTAGGCATCAAAAATCTCTATGGCATATCCTTATAGTCCACACTACAGCTATGTCCAAAAATGCAGTATTAAAATTCACCACCTAGGCCTCCACGGTGCAACCCACTGACCACACCGTAATGGTGTCCAAATTGTAAAACCCAAAAAAAATACATCCCTTGGAACCTAATGTCATAGTATCCTCCTCCACTCCGTAGTTGGTACATTCTATGCTACATCCCATACAGAATGGCACAACTCCCTACTAAAAACAAGTATTTTTATTCAAACCCGAAAAAGAATTAGAAACACCAAAAAATACAAGGTAAAATATAAATAAAGAATAAGTTATACCTGAAAGTGATGAAAATATGTTATAGTACTAGGAACAATGTAGCTCTTTATGGAAAAATGCTAACTGATCAACTATGTGAGGTGGGGAGTTAGGTGCTTTCAATGATGCATATATTGGGTAGGGGCAGTTTTGGTGTGTTGTATTAGATCAGAAACTCCTTATTTTAATTATCATAAATCATTTTTATCTTGTTATTAATAATCTTCATGTTTTTTTGTTATGAATTGGTTTAGTGGACAACATTGAAAAAATAGGTATGTCTAGAGGTTTCCATGAAACCTTACCATGTGAAGGTTAAGTGACTGTATCACCTTACCACACATTATGTTTCACCTTACCATATGCACACACATAAATTACCATAAGAAATATGAACAAAAATTTTCTAATTCATTTCATGACCGCACAATGAAGATAAACTTAATGTACGGCAATAATCACCTTTCTGTGTGAAAAAATCAACCTACCATAAAAATCAGTGCACCTTACAATATGAAATAAACCACCTTATCTCATGAAGGACACTACCTACTACATAAAAAAATCAAGTTATCATGACACGGTATGTGTAAATTTTAATAAATTAATAATGACTATATTTTTCTAATTTAGTTACCACATGAAGTGCAATCTTACCATATAAATTCCTAAACCTACCAAATGTGAAAATTAGATGACTGTATAATGATATGAACTAAATGTTTTACCTTACCGCATCAGCTAAATCTAACAAGTTTTCATGATCTCGGATAACCATACATCAAGTGAAGATAATTTACAATGTCTAACTTAGAAATGGAGTATTTCAAATCTTAAATGTATAATTTTGAAGTATTAAATAAAGAGTTAGTGCATTTAATGAAGAATGATTATTCTCCAATGGATACTTCTGATAAAGATCTCCTTAGATAAGATTTTATGATCCTAAAGATATAGTGATGATGGAATACCTAAAACATATAATAAAATATAGATATTAATAATGGATCTTTATGCAAACTCATTCTTCAAATCTTTGTTTTATGGACTTACAATGTAACTTGTCTGAGCTCCTTCCAAATAAAAACTAAAGGAATCAGAACAAATGAAGCATCACGGATCAAGCAGTATCACACATTGTATCTATATGACTCTTTATCTTTTCATTTTAATCTTTACTTTTTAGCAGTGTGTTGATGTAATATGTTTATATGTAAACACTATCTCTTTTTCTTAAACTAAAGTGTTCTCGACACATTCTATTAAACTCTTTTATTTTTATTTCCATGTATAACTATATAAGTTGAACAATGTGGCCTGGTAATGTTTTTATCCCACGTATAATTATGGAAGAGGATCTATGTCAAGAAAACCTTATGTGTTTTTGTTTTTAAAACCTAATCCAGGATGTGGATCTATTTATTGTTATAATAAACATCTTGGAATTAGGTGATTTACATGTGGAGGGGATTAAGTCTTGGATTGAGAGAAAACCCCTTGTTTAAATTTCACTGTGTATTTTGTTAAGTTTTGTTTTTTTAAATTTAAAATCAATTTTCATTTTCTAAACAATAAAAAATTAAAATTTTATAGTTAGTTTCAATTTGTGTTTGTATAAAGTGTTTTATTAATTAACATAGTTTCAAAAGTTAAATTATTTATAAGATATTTTAACTATGACTTAAACTCACTTATGAGAAATTATTTGAAAGTTAAAATTTAGATATTTATACTATTTTGATTAAATTATTGTTTTTTATTAAATTGGGGATTTAGTTTTTACTTTGTTTTTAAACATAGATTTTGTTGGGTACTCAATTCACCTCCCCTCATGAGTTTTTCACTCTAACCAAAATTTGGTATGAGAGGATTTTAAACATATTTTTAACTATAATTTAGTTTAATTTTAAAGATCTTGAATTTCTATCATTTCTAAATTCAATTATTCATGGATAATAATAGAAAAGAATGAACAGTCACTATTCAGCCTCCTTATTTTAATGGAACAAATTATGTTCAATGAAATATTAAGATGAAAATTCATTTAGATATTATGAGTATTGATATTTGGATAGTAATTGAGAATAAATATGAAAAAACCTCAAACTTATAGAGCTTCATGGTGTGATGCTACAAAAAATGCATATGAAAATAATTGTATGTATTTGAATGCTTTATACCATGCCTTAGGTGAAGATGAATTTAATATAATATCTTCTTATGCTACTGCCTTTGATGTTTGGGATACACTTTCTATTTATCATGAAGGAATATCAATTATTAAATAAATATTATTAAATAGTAACACTATTAAATATGATACATTTAAGATGAATCCTGATGAATCTATATTTGACATGTATCTCTGGTTCAATGAGATAGTGAACATTATCATGCACTATAAAAGAAAATTACTAACAATTATCAATTTATGTGACTTCTTAGGTGCCTACCAGAAATATAGAGGGGAACATATATAACAATAATGTAATCATGTGAAATTAGTACACTTATATTAAAGGAACTTATTCGAAATATAATGATGTATGTAGAAGAACTTCAATTGAATAGGTAAGAAGCGGATGAATTGAAATGAAAATCTATAGCTATCAAAACCACTACTTAAAAAAATACCAAATCTAAAAGCTCAAATGATGAATAATCACCTAATAATAGTGATGAGGAAATAAAACATTTGGAAAGATGTTTCTAAAAATTTATATATGGAAGAAGTTATTTAGGAAAACCAATTATCAAGGTAAATATGAAAAAATAAATTGGAGACATTTTTTTAAGAAAGAAGATTCATCTAATGAAAAAAATTTCTACGAATATAGGAGAAAAAGACATATCAAAGAATATTTTCATATGCTAATGTATAAGAAAAATTATAAGGACATGGATCAAAGATATAAAATGGATATGAAATAAACTTGGAGTACATCAAAAGATAGTTCAAATGAATCAGATTCAAGTAGAGTGTATAATCAAGATAAAGACAATATGTGTTTTATGAAAAATGAATCAGAGGTATTAAATGGTTTTTCCTCAATATTACACTCACATTTTAAACCATTCTAAAAATGAAAATTTTGAAGAAAATATTTCTAGTGAATAAATGTTTGAATATGGTAATATTCTAAAGGACACATTCAATAAACTTAAAGATAAATATAAAAGTTTAAAGAAGTATCATGATTTTTATGATAAGATTAAAACTTATCTAACTATAGAAAATGAAAAAAAATGATCAAATAATAAAATAAAATAATGAGATAAAGTTATCCAACAAATAGTGAAAGAAATATATTTATAAATTTACAAATGGGTTAAATGATTTAACCTATATTCCTGGAAATAAAAACGATTCTAAATATACTATTATGATATTATATCAGCCTATAAAAAGAAATATTTCTAAAAATTAATTTATTCCTAGATATAGTTCTACTAATTCTATAAAATTTCTTATTCTGTTGGACTAAACAAGTTTTTTATTTCAGAAATTTAAGGTATGATTATAGGAAACCAATGAAAAAATTATGGGTTCCTAAATATTTGATTACTAAAATTTATGGACCCAATAAAATATGGATAACAAAGTCATTTTTGGATTAACATCTATATTTTAGGAAAACTGCTTGAAAATATCCATTAAATACTTATGGTATCTAGAAAATGGCTTCTTCAGGCACATGACTGGTGACTACTCAAGTTTCAAGAACCTAAAAAAATATGATGGTGGACATTTCACCTTCGGTGATAATTCCAAAGAGAAGATAATTGTTCTTTGTCAAATATATAACTCTAATAATGTTTTAATTTCAAAACAATTGATGGATTGAAATATAATTTTCATAGAATTTATCAATTACATGATGATGGTTTTCATGTTAAATTTTAAAATAATTCATGTAATGTTATTTATTCTAAAAATGATTTAGTTTTAACTGATTTGAGAAATGATAATGTATATGCTATTGATTTATATTCCTTTTATTCTCAAACAAATTCCTTTATAATTGAATTTCATAAAGAATATTGTCTTTAGTATTGGATACTAGGTCTTTTCAATATTCATTCACTTAGAAAGATAACTATGAAAGGGTTAGTCAAGGTTCTATTTAAACTATAATTCCTAGATGAACAATTATATAACCCATGTCAAAAAGGGAAAAACATAAAATCTATTTGAAATCAAATAATTAAGTTTCATCTTCTCAACCCCTAGATTTGGTTCACGTGTACTTCTTTGTAAATTCTATATCTTGTAACTTAAACAAAAAGCACTGTGTTTATGTTCTATTATATGTATTTTTTAAATACACTTGGGTGTTCTTTCTATCTCAAAAAAGTGAATCTTATTATTTTTTTACTAAGTATGCTAAAACAATAGAAAATATTAGTGGAATTAGAATTAATAACTTAATAAGTGATCATGGAAATGATTTTAAAAAACAAGACTTTGAATCCTTATGCTCACAACATGACTATAATCATAACTTTTCTTCTCTGAGAACCCCACAGAAGAATGGTGCAGTATAAAGAAGAAATATAACTCTATAAGAAATTTCCTATAACTTTATTAATGTTTATGATTTACCTATTTATTATTGGGTATAATTCATCAATAAATATTATTATATAATCAACATGGTTTTAATTATACCTATCTTAAAAAGGAACCCTTAAGAAATATGTAATGGATGAAAACTAAAGGTTAATTACTTTAGAGTTTTGGGTTGTGAAGTATTCCTTACCAATAAAAGTATAATCAAGATAAATTTTCATCAAAAAGTGAAAAAGGAATTTTCTTTGGATATTCAACATCCATCAAGTCATATAGAGTATTTAACAAAAGAATTAAAGTTGTGGAAGATTTCTATACATTCCAAATTTGATGATACATATTCACATGAACTTATAACCTCTTTATAAAATCTTGAGTATGACCTTTATAGTATGAAATTAAATTATAAACCTATTGAAAATTCGGTCAAACCTTCTATAAAGAAATTTTCCCATTCTAATGAACAACCAAAACCCATACCTATAGAGGATAATGAGATATACAGCCTTTATTTTTTTTATAACTATTAGGACTCATAGATATCATCCCTTATATATTTTAGTAGGTGGCCAAGATAAAGTAAGTCGGATTAGAGATTCTCTTAGAAACCAGGCTGAAAATAAAAAATTATTGACACAACATTAACCTAATAATATTAATGATTCAATTAATGGTGAATTTTAGGTAATGTAAATGAAAGTATTACTTAATAAATTTGAAAGAAATAAATTCATGGAACTAGTGTATAGTCCTAAAAACTACCTAACTATTGGTACTAAATGGATGTTTAGAAATAAGTTTGATGAATCAGGCACTATATTTATAAAAAATATATATTGGTTACACAAGGATATAGTTATGAAGAAGGTATTGACTTTTAGGAAACCTTTACACTGATATCTAGATTTGAATCCATTTGAATGTTGATTTCCTATATAGCATATTTGAATTTCAAACTATATGAAATGGATGTCAAGATTGAATTATAAAATGGTTATATTATTAAAGACTTTTTTATTGAAAAACCCCCCAAATTTTAGAATCCTCATTGTCCAAATAATGTTTTTAAATTTAAAAAAAATATAGTTTAAAACAAGTTACTACAGCTTAGTATGATAGGATAAACTCTTTTATAATTTCAAAAGGTTTTACTAAAGGAATAGTTGAACCTGCATTATTTATAAAAATAATTTCAAATTATTTTTTAGTTGTACAAATATATGTTGATGATATTATTTTTTGATCTTCAAGATATTCTTCATGTACTGAATTTTCCAAAATGATGCAAAGTGAATTCGTAATGAGTTTAATGGTTAAAATTAAATTCTTTCTTGGTTTTAAAATTATTCAAAATAAATAATGAATTATTTAAAATAAAATAATGTAAACCAAAGATCATATAAAAAAAATTTAAGAGATATAAATTAAGGTAGTGATACTCTCATGAGTGCTAACTGTAAGTTAGATCTTGATGAAACTAAGAAATCAGTTGATTAACCCACTAAGAGAGGTATATTAGAAGCTTACTATACTTAACTACTATATGACCTAATATTATGTTTAGTGTGCGTATGTGTGATAGTTGTCAAGAAAACCCAAAATAATCACATCTACTATCTGTGAAAATAATTTTTAAATAACTCAATAATACAACCAACTTAGGATTATTTTACAACAGAGGACAAGAATTTTATTTGATTAGTTTTTCAAATACATATTTTTGTAGTTGAAATTTATATAGAAAAAAATTCTAGAATGTGTCTCTTTTTTTTAAAGTATCTAGTATCATAGTGTAGTAAGAAGAAGAATTCCATGGCATTATCCACTACCAAATCTCAGTATATAGTTGCAGGCAATTGCTATGCACAAATTCTATGGATGAAACACACACTGTTAGACTATGGATATCAATTAAGGCATATCCCTATAAATTGTGATAATAAAAGTACTATAAATATTTCTAATAATCTTATATCACATTTTAAAATAAATAATATTGATAAATGGAATCACTTTCTGAGATATCATTACCATAAAGGTGATATAACTCTTTAAATCATATGTACTAAACATCAATTTGCTGATATATTTACGAAGCCCTTGAAAATTGAGATAATAAACTATATAAAACATGAGTTAGGAATAATAAATTTTGTTTAATTTCTTTAATTTTGTGTTAGTTATAAATTTTTATGTTAAAATGTTTTATATTTTTTTCTAATCATTTCTATATGTAATTGTGAACTATTTTTATGTTGTCAGTTGGTTGACCCTGAGTTTTTTTCATTCAGTCCTAATGCCTTATATGAATTATTATTTAAATACACTATAATTATCATGATTTTATTTTTAGAATATTTAGCACACCTACTATAAGTTACAGTTATCATTCCTACTCTTTTTATGTTATTTACATATCCACCGTCATCTGACTTATTATGTCTATTTTACATTGAATTTTTTTATGAAAATATTTTTGCAGGATTTCATTTAAGTTTATTTTTATTTTAATACATAAATTATTTAAATTAAAAAATTTAACTTAAAGCCAAAAAATTACCTCTTTATTCCTTTATATATCCTATATCTTTTCTAGATCTGTTGAGAAGATAGTTTTTTATCATCTTGAACCTCTCACTCTCTTCATCTCTAACCTCTCTATTTTAACTCCTATTTTCAAACCTTTGAAAATTTTATATTGAATAAAATTATAAGGATGAATATTTTTTTGGAAGCCTCTTTTCCTATTTAGTCTCCTCCTTTTAATAAGTATAAGAAACTAAAATCTAGATTGAGTTATTTAATAGATTTGAAGAATCCACATCTCATTAATCATCTAGTTTTAGTGGAGAAAGAAGTGGATTCCTAATGGTTGAAGTTGATCCATTATTATAACTATATTTTATGTTATCCTTGATTTATTTCATATAGAAAAGAGAGATAAAGTGAAATGAAAAATAAATGGTGAAGTTTTCAAATTATCTTCAAAGTGATGGGTAAAATATTTGGGCATACCACATGACAGAGAGTATGAAGATTTTTATGTTCATATCCCATTAATCATCCTCACATTGAGTTTAAAAATTCCTTATATTAGCTCATTGGGAATGGAACTCCTAGAATACCTACTACTATTAAGATGATTGGTGAATGTATTCTCTTGGTTAATTTTATTTTGCATGTTATATGCCTAAGGAAAGAATACTTTAGTATCCTGAGTCACTAAGATCTATTTTTCTTATTCTTGATAAATAATGGTGTTCAAATTAATATTTATATATTTTTTATGAGTCACATGGTTAATATGTGTAATATATATTCGAGGTTAAATTATTTAACTTATCCTAAGTTAATTTATAATTTTCTAGATTATGAAGGAATAGTTCTTTAAGAAGAGGATAATATAAGTAATTATGATAGATTCATCCTTAATCAGAATATTTTTAAGTAGATGAAAGGTAACAAGAATCCTTGGAAAAAAGAATGGGTAGATGACCTAGAGAAATTTTATTAACAGTTTAATCCAGTCAAGTTTCCAGTTAGAATAAGGGATCTTTTAGATATAGTTCTTGAACTTGATGAGATTTTGGAATGCTATGTTGATGATGTTTCTCCTACTAAATAAGAAGAGTAAGTAGGTAAATAAGAATAAGCTATTGAAGAAATAATTGAATAAAAATAAGAATAAGAATAAGAATAAGAAACACATGCTTTAGATCTTAATGAAGAAGCTAGGTTATCTTATGAAGATGAGATAAAATGGGATAAATTAGCTAGATTTTATGAGGATCAATATATCTCATAGGGATATCATATTATTGGGAGTAACTATATATAACCTATACCAGATGCACCTTATAAGGGAGATCATCCTGATATATCTTTTAGACTGGGATTAGAATATCATAGTTTAGATGATGGGGTTCATAGAGGAATCCCACTTGAATATGGTGGACCTACCATTATTTATTTTAAAATAACCTTGGAAGGATAGTTTATTGTTGGAGTTTATATTTAGGAGAGAATTAAAACTTCCCAATTTTTTGATCATGTGTACATTATTGAATATTATGGTAAAGATGAAGTTGAATTTTATTACAGATTTTAGGATTAGAGATAAACTTTTATTAAGGATTTACTTTAGGTAGATGGTAGTAATTCATCTTGTGATCCATCTCCTTTTTCTCTTGAACCCTCTATTATATCATCCTTGTAAGATCCCATCTTCTTCCCAGCACATCCCTTTTTGAGATTTTCTTTTAGATATGTTGGTTGATTCTTTTTAGATATGGGGAGCCTTTATTGGGAAAAATGACTTAATGTTCATAGATGTCTATTTTTTTAATAAATATTGTCTTGAGTTGCAGGGAAACATGAGAAAATTGAAGAGGATACACATGGGGAGATATTTGGGATTTCTGTTTGAATTGATAGAGTCCATGTATGAATGAGTTTATTGTTACCATGGGTTCTTGGTAAATTGAGAAGACTTAAATGGGGTTTGGGTTTTTATAAGGAAAATGGAAATAATAACTATCTACATAATAGTTACATATTGTTTAACTATAATACTCATCATGTAATTCTCACTAGACACTTTTCGTGATCAGTTACAGGTCTTGAACTGATTCATGACATGAGAAGAATGAACATTGTATAATTATATTACACGTCATGTAATTTTTTATTAAAATAAATTATAAATATGAGGTGATATGTTTTTTAGCATATCTCTTTAAAAATAAATACACGACATGTAACTGAATTATACATCGTGTAATTTCCTGAGAAGTTTTTTAAATGTTTCATCTGGATGATTTTATTTCTTACCCACATGCATATTTTCTCCTCTCGACCTAAGCCAATTGTCCATGAGATTTTAGAAGCCTTAACTCTCTTTTGTAGGTCTTGTTTGTTTGATCAATCCCTAGTATATTGTTTTTCTTTAGTCCCTTATTATCTTCAATCATTCTCTGATCATTGCAGTGTAATATCTTGACCATGAGCATTGTTGGTTCTGATATTGATCAGTTATGATCTAGGAACCTTTTTTAAATAATATGTGCCTTTGTTATTGTTGGTGTTTACTATTGTAAGTGTTGTTTAATCATCATTTAAAGTTAGTTTTTTTAAAACATAACCCTATGGTTTGATAATTTTTAACTATGTGAAAAGTTACAAATTGATCCAACATATCAAGTGATGAATAAATTAAATAATGAATTATATTATTCCTAGGAGTCCCTTTGGATCTATTTTCCTTTTCACCTAGCTTGTGGATAATGTTCGTGTGAGATAACCCTTGATTATAATTGAAATGTTTAATGGATTAAATTGTTTTTAGAATTACATGGATTTTGGGTGATTTATTGATATAGATTCACCTTTGATTGTCTTTTTTATCTAGTTAATTAGCATATTATTGGTTATGAAGACTTGAAATATTAAATGTGTAATTTAAAGATAAATGGTAATTTTCAAAATTATCCATTGATCTTGTTGATGTTATATTGTGATGTTATTTTTGTTGTGACATGTGTTGTGATAAATTCTATAATGATTATATGGGTTTTTATCCCAGTTGATAAATCCATAAATTCTTTTAAAGTAGTTTATGCCTAGTGGAACATGCTGAAATTAGTATATATCGGGATATGCCCAAAAACATTCTGAAATTATTATATAGTGGGCTATTCCTAGAGACACACGCTCAAATTCTTATATACCAGGCTTGGCCTTGAAAAATGATGAAATTCTTATATACTGGTATAGGCCCTTATTTATTGCTAAAGTGCTTATATAGTTGATTTTGACCTTGATTTGTATACTTTATACATTAGTTATAAGGTTATCTTTGGCATGGTTGTGAGATATTCATAGAGAAATTCTATCATGGAACTAAGGTAGGTTTTGTCTTACCTTTCTTATAAGGTTATAATAGGCATGGTTGTGAGACATTCCTAGATACATTCCAGCATGGTGCCATAGGAGTTTTTTGTGATCATTTAATTGTTTGATTAATTAATCAACATGTTTATTTCATTATTTCATACACTTATTATTAGATTGGTTATGTTTAGATATGGTGGTTTCAACCAACTAAGTTTTACTCACACCCTGTTTGGATCTTTTTTTGGTAACAAAGCATATTATATGGATATAATTTTGTACAAGGGAAAAGACCTTCTTGTTGATTGTTTTCTTACCAGATGGGATGGAGATTAAAGTTTGGACTTACATGGGGTTCGGGACCAGGGAATTTTGAGTCTTTTTTTGAGTTTGTTGATATTTTATTTATATTACATCTATCATGACATTTAGTTACATTCCAGCATATCATTACATTATTCCTTTATTATTTATTATAATGTTCATTTGTCTTATATTTATTTTTTCCACTGTCTTTTAAACTTTCAATCTAGGGGGTATAGTCTCCCCACTATAATTATCACACCACAACTGTTAGTCAGTAGCCTCTGGTGCATGGGGAGGTGCACTTGAGATCTTGTAACCAATCCTTTATGTCCAAGTGAGAGAGTGTCAGATCGAGGAATATTACAAAGTGGTGTCAGAGGTATAAGTTTTTTTCTGTTTGTTTACTATTTGGGAATGTTTTAAAGGAGACTAGTATTTTTCAAGACATGGAAATTATATTTTTCATGGGAGTAGATGACCCATATATGATGGAAAATCAAAGTTTCCAGGGGTATATTGTTATTTATACTATTTTTTATTACAATTTATGTTATTTCAGCCTAATTGATTCGCATATTATGTGATATTAGTGTTTCATAATGTTACTGGTCCTTGAGATTTATACTCGTGGCCTGTTATTTGTGGGTTGAGTATGCATGCATCATAATAGGAACATATAGATATATATTGACATAAATTTTTTATGATAGGGAAATATTTATTTTCATGTCATATATAATTTCTTATTGAACTATGATATGAGACACTTGTTATATATGATAAATTAAATAAATTAATTTTTATGTCATGCTAAAAAATTTGTAATCCAGGTTTAGAGAGACTAATAGTTAGTGGTTATCTTTTGTTGTCACCTATCGAGGTTGAATTTATTATAGCCAGTGTCCTAAGGATTGTGTTTTTCTTATAGAGAAAATGACTCTTTTATTTTTGATTTGAGTGTCAGGAGAGCAGGAATCAACACACTCCTAACACTGCTAAACCATATATTCCTGTAGTTACTAAGGATTAAATGGATGTTCAACTTCTCAACAAAATCTCAAGGATTATGATATCCTAGTAAATGGATAATTTTTTCATCATGTCTTAAATGTCTGAGTTGACAATAGAGTTTTAGCTATAGCATCTTCCTACGTTTACTGGGGAGGTAATCCCCCAGGTAGTTGAGTTTTAGATCAAGTCATTCTAGATGATCTTTAATTATCTTAAGACACCAACAGATATCAGGGTGAATCTTTCTACATATATTCTTCATGAAACATCCAAGCATTGCTGGGACAGTATGGACTAGGAAGGGAAGAAGGTCAATTTATCCTAGAAGGACTTCAAGATAAAGTTCCTAATCCATTTCTATCCCAAGAGGTTGAGGGATAATAGATCTCATGATTTCATACACCTGACACAAGAGGTCATGTCAGTGCTAGACTATTCTAATATTTTCACCAACCTAAAGCACTTTCCACCATCTTTAGAAGCTAATGAGATCTATAGGGTGAGTTATTTTTAGGATTTTATTCACTATGATATAAGGTCACAGGTGAAGGTGTTTTATCTGATCATTTTTTAGACATCATGAATCATGCATTTATCATGGAAGGTAATCAAAGAGAGGCCTCAAGTAGTTGATAAGACAGTTCATTAGGGAAGACAGTGGACTATTTTTCTAGTATTAAGAAGCATTGATATGAAGGTTTTTTCCATGGAAACAATGTTTAGAGTAGTCAGGGAAGTGGGCATCCATCTCAGCATTGTGTTCTATTGTAGTTCTATCAGTATGGAAGGATGGTCCAAAAACAACCTTAGTTTCTATACTACACTTTGGAGTGTCATGATTTTGGTAGATTGGTACACTCATAGGGGTTTTGTAGGATTATACAGTAGCAGAGTAGTGGCAGGGTAACATGAAAAGTACTGGAGTCTGAGAATGACTCAACTACTCTTCAACATATAGGTAGATTGAGTTCTATAGGATGTTACGGTCAAGGGAAGGGATATGTTACCATCATGAAGGAATGAATGTATAAAGTATAGGTTATATCTTATGGTAGTTAGGGTAGAGCCCAGGGTAGAGGGGTTGGTCAAATACATGATATGCAGACTACTACGGATAGTATGGATATATCACCATCTATTGTCATAGGTTTGATACTTGTATCATCTACCCTTTCCTATGTTTTTTTATATATATTGATCACATTCATTTCTATCTACACATTTTTTAAATGGATTGGGCTTGGATGTGGAAATATTGGATGGTATTTTAACCATTTACATGTTGTTGGGAGTGAGATCAGAGAATATCAAACATTGCATGGTGTGTTCTCTAGATATTGGTGGTTACTATTTATTTTGGGAACTGTTTATGTTGGAAATGATAGATTTCAATTTTATACATGGTATGTACTGGTTAGTTCTATACCAAACTCATATTTACTATTACTAGAGGAGAGTTACATTTCTATCTCCAAAAGGAGGTAGTTATTCTCACAAGGGTGAGTGAAATCTTCAGGTTGGTCGTGCAAGACTAATTCAGTGCAGATTAGATTTTTTCACAACTCATATATATGGTCTTGTTCTAGATAATGGTTGAATATAGTAGGTTTATTTTCCTCCAGTGGTAGACCATTTTCATGATATATTTTCTAAAGAGTTATAATACATACCACCCGAGTGAGAGACCAAGTTTACAATCTAGTTGGTATAGAGAGTAGAGATAGCTTTAATCCCTCATTATAAAAGGGAACCAATAGAGATTTTTGGTTTTAAAGTTTTATTGGAAGATCTAGAAGCTAAAGGTTTCATATGGATGAGTACATCTCTTTGGGGTTCTACATTTCTCTTTTCCAGGAAAGATGATCGTACTTTGTGATTATGTTTGGATTATCGGAGGTTGAACCAAATGAAGGTCAAGAATTGGTATCCCCTTACATGCATTAATGATCTTTTCGACTAGCTAATAGGTGATAAGATATTTTCTAAGATCAACCTAAGATATAAATACCATCATTTGAGGGTGATACCATCAGACACGCCTTAAACTTATTTTAGGAGAAGGTGTGACTTGTATGAGTTCGTAGTGATATCATTTAGTTTTACTAATGCACTAATGATATTCATGTCCTTGATGAATAAAATATTTCATCCATTTATGGACCAGTTTGTGGTGATTTTTTTTCTATTACATCATAGTGTACTCTTAGAAAGAATGTGATCATTCCCAACATCTTGAAATCATCTTGAGTACATTGAGAGAGCATCGTATTTATGCCAAGATAACCAAATAAAATTTCAAGATTGATAAAGTACACTTCTTGGTATATGTTAACTCAGAGGCAGTTGTGTCAGCAGAACTAGAGAATGTTATTGTTATGATATCATGGTATCATCCCAAAAAAAATTCAAGATTTGGATGTTTTTTGGTTTATTGGGTTATTATTGGTGCTTTATCTAGGACTTCTCATGTTTTAAAGAACCAATGTCAGGTCTAATAAAAAAGGAAGTAAAATTTTTTTGGTCAGATGATTTTGAAATAGTTTTTTAGAAGTTTAATAGAAGTTTAACCTCAAAAACTATCCTCAATTTACCTATTTCATGTAAATAATATACCATGATGCATCCATAGTTGTACTTAGAGCATTTCTGATGTTGAAGGATCAATTGGTTTCTTAGGGTTTCAGAATGATAAGACCACATGAGAAGAATTATCCAACTCACAATTTGGAGTTATCTATAGTGGTACATTCCCTAAGATACTGGAGGAATTATCTCATGGGTGAGAGTTTTGTAGTATACAGAGACCACAAGATCCTCAGATAAACCTTTTCTCAATGAGAATTGAACCTTTGACAGAGGAGGTGGGTCGAGTATCAAAATTCTTTCAAATTTGAGATAACTTATACACTGGGAAAAGGAAATATAGTTTCTAATGTATTGAGTCCAAATATCCAGACATAGGAAGTATAAGAGTCTTGAAATTAGTGAAAGGTGATAGAACACTTTGAATACATACATCTAGATGTTCTTATGTTTTAGGAATGAGTAGATCTAACTTTGAAATCTCTTATACCTGTGTTTTTGGACCATACCAAGACTGATCAGTTATATGATTTGAAGGAATTAGCTCTATGAGATAAATTATATGGTGGGGAGACACCATTGGGTTGTTATCTTGGTAGTGTAAATTCTATTATTTTCCATGGTCTAGTATGGGTTCCTAAGGGCTTGCGCGAGGATTTGATGAAAGAGTTTCATGCATCTAGATGGGTAGTGCATCCTTTTTTGATAAAGATATATTATAACCTCTGTATATAGTATTGGTGGTCAGGAATGAAGAAATAAGTATCATGATTTTGGAGAGATATTTTAGTGTCATCAGGTGAAAGATGATCATCATAGTCCAACTGGTCATTTTAATCCTTTTCCCATTTCTGTGTGGAAATGGAATGATGTCACTATGGATTTTTTAATAGGATTACCTAGGAAAACCCATTAGAATGATGTTTTATGGGTGATTATGGATTGAATGACTAAGGTATCCCACTTATTTCATATTATAGAGACTTTCACAATTGATGATCTGGGTAGTATTTATGTGCATGAGGTAGTTCAGATGCAAGGTGTTCCAATGAGTATTGTTTCATATAGAGATCCTTTTTTCACATCTTGTTTCTATAAGGGTATTCATAAGGATATGGTATCATAAGTTCTTTTGAGTATGGACTATCATACTCATATTGATGGTCAATCTGATAGAACTATTCAGGTTATAGAGGATATGTTATAGGACTGTGTTCTGGATTTTGATGGTTTATGGGAGTAGTATATAACACTCATGGAGTTTTTATATAATAATAGCATCCAGGATTTGATTTAGATGCATCCTTTTGAGGATTTTTATGGAAGTCTATTTCGTTCACCTCTTTGTTGGTTGGAGGTAGGTGAGTCAATGCTTGTTCGGACTAGTCTCATGTAGGAGATGTCTATGCAAGTTAAATTTATCATACAACAGTTGGTGACTATACAAAGTAGGAAGAAATATTATACTAACCATCATATATGAACTCTAGAGTTTGAGTTTGGTCATAATGTTTTCCTTTGAGTGTCACCTGGGTTTGGGAAACCTGGTATCAGGTAACAGGGTAATATAGCACCCAGGTTTTTTAGGTCATTTGAGATAGTGAATAGGGTTAGTCCAGTGGCATATTGATTATCCCTTCCACAACGCTACAGTGCCAGGCATGATATGTTTCATGTGTCACATCTTTATAGATATTATTTATACAATTATGAAATTATAGAATTAGTAGATGTCAAGATTAGTGTTAATAAGTCCTTTGAGGAGAATCTGATATGGATTCTGGACCACAGTGAGAATTATATGTAAGGTAGGACTATATTATTGGTTTGAGTGTAGTGACGGCATGGGAGATTTCAAGAGGATACCTAGGAGAGGGAGTCTAATATTTGAGAATAATGGACAGAATTTTTCATCAAGACCGTATAGTGATTCTTGGAGTAGCTCGAGGATGTGTTATTATATAGTGTGGAGGTTGTAAGATCCCATATTTTTTCAGTTGTGTCCCTATGTGATTTTTTCATTTGAGACTTGGTGGAAAATTCTTGTATAGAGATAAAGAGCCTTTGTTGGGGAAAATGACTTCAGGTTTATGGATGTATTTTTATTTGAATAAACACAGGCTTAAGTTGTAAGGGAACTTAGGAAAACCATAGAGGATCCAAATGGGGATCCATTTGGGATTTCTATTTGAATTTATGAAGTCCGGGTAAGAATGGGTTGAGTGTTACCATGTAAACTGGGTATGTTGAGAATCCTTAAAGGGGGTTTGAGTTTTTACTAGGAAAATGGGATGAAAACTATCTATAGAATAGTTACACATCGTGTAACTGTAATACATGTCATATAGTTGTCACAAGACACATGTCATGAACTGTTGCAGGTCATGAACTGATTCATGACATGAAAATAGTACATGTCATTTAATTATATTACACATCGTGTAATTTTTTATCATAATAAATAATAAATATAAGGAAATGGATTTTTTTGGATTATCCCTTTAAAAATAAATATGAGATGTGAAACTGAATTACATATTGTGTAATTTCCCAATAAGGTTTTTAAAATTTTCATATGACTAATTTCTTCTCACCCAAGTACAACTTTTATCTTCTTGACCTAGGGTGATCATCCAAAAAAATTTGGATTCCTTCCCTCTATTTTGGATGAAGTGTTTGTGTGATCAATCCCCGATATGTTGTTTTTCATTGGTCCCCTCTTCTATTACATTTTTCTCATATCGTTAAGGTGAAATCTATTGACTGTGAGATTTTTTTTATTGATTGGTTATGATCTGGGAACATTATTTTGATCATTTGTGCCTTTATTCTTGTCATTTTTTCTATTGGAATCATCAATTGATTGTAAATTAAAGGTAGGTGTTTAAACCCTAAACCTATGGTTTGATAATTTTTTAGTATGTGCAATATTACAAATTGAGCCAACATATCATGCACCAAATAAATTAAATGGTGAATTATATTATTTCTAGGAGTCCCTTTGGATTCATTTGGATTTTGACCAGGCTTTTGGATACTATTTGGGTGAGTCAGCCCTTGATTATAATTGAAATGTTTAATTTCTTAAAGTGTGTTTAGAATGAAATGGATTTTGGGTGATTTATTGATATAAATTCACATTGGATTGGCCTATTTATTAAGTTAATTGGCATGTTATTGGATCTGACCAATTTAAATATGAAATGTGAAACTAAAAGATAATTGGTAATTTTCATAATTAACCATTGAGCCTGTTGATGTGGTATTGTGATATCCTTGTTTGTTCTGACTTGTGTTGTGATAAAATTTTGTAATTCTTATATGGGGAATTTTCATAATTGATAAATGTTGTGATGATTATATAGTGGGATATTCCTATTGACACATGCTGAAATGCTTATATATCGGTTTATGCCCTGAGACATTCTGAAATTCTTATATAGAGTGCTATATCTAGATACACATACTAAAAATTTTATATGCTAGGTTTTTATATGATAAATTCTGAAATACTTATATACTAGGCTCGACCCTCATTGATTACTGAAATTATTATATAGTAGGTTTTGAACCAAATTTATGTACTTTATACCCTGGTTATAAGGTTATGGTTGGCATTATTGTGATACATGCTTAGAGTCCTTTCTAGCATGGTGTCAAGGTAGGTTTTGTTTTACCTTGGTTATAAGGTTATGGTTGGAATGGTTGTGATGCATGCTCATAGAAATTTTGGAATGGTGTCATAGAAGGTTGATGTGGTATTAATTTAATTAATTAATTAATTAATACACATCTCTATTTAATTATTTCATATACTTATTATTAGGCAGGTTATGTTTAGACATGGTGGTGTCAACCTACTGAGTTATACTCACACCCTATTTGGGTTGTCATTTGGTACCCAGGAAAATTATATGGATGTAGGTTTGGACAAGGTAAAAGGAATTTGATGTTGATTTTTGGGTTACTGGATGGGGTGGAGTTTAGAGTTGGGAACAACATGGGGTTCAGGACCAGGAAATTTTGAGCCTTTTGTTGAGTATAATAGTATTTTATTTTTATTATATCTAGCATTAAATTTAGTTACATTCCAACACATCATTACTTTATTACTTTATTATTTATCATATTTTTTAGTTGTATTATACTTATTTATTTTCAATTTGTTGTAAACTATTAATCCATGGGATATAGTCTCCCCACTATACTCATCACACCCCCACTACTAGTCAACAGCCTCTCACATATAGGGATGTGTGCTTGAGGTCTTGTATCCAAACCTTTCTATCCATGTGAGAGAGTGCCTAATTAGGGGATGTTAAAATAATCATATATCACTAAATATGACTTAGTCATATCTTAATCATATATGTCGGAGATACTTAAACATGAATTTGATAACTTTCAAAAAAAATTAGACAAAGTAAGAAAATATGATATTTCTGAAGATTTTACCTTGGTCATCAATGATCTCCATCCTATATTTAATTTTACAATAGAGATGGTGAAAAATGAGATTATAGGTAGGAGATATTAGATGGGTTCCCTTCAATTTGATCTATCAGATATAATGATTTAGCTAGACTATAGGTTCATAAATTATGTGTTTCATCCTATACCTATGTATTTTTCACATCTAGTTGATGAAGACAAGATCAAATAGTTTATTTGTGATGAAATGACAATTATGTTTGTATAATTAAAAAATACTCACGAATATGTGTATGGTGGGTTTTAGACACATGCTACTAAGACCCTATCTTTTGTTCGTGAGTATTCCAAACAAGCTGGTCAGGACTGAGAAACAATAAAAAGAGAAACTAATTATTATCTAAGCAGGAGATTTAAAAAGTCATATCTAAAATGTATTTTAAGAACCATTGCATTAGATTTGAATATTATTCCTCTAAATCAAGATTTTAAATATAATTTTGAGAATTTTAGATCTGTGAATCCAGTTTTTGAAGCCTTAATGGAGAATCCAAATGATTTCCTTCATGCTTTGGGACATAGTTCTTAGGCTATTAGTGAATTTACCCCATTTATGGAACCTTAACTTTATACCTATCAGAATGTTATCCAATCCATCTCCTTCATTATTTTATTTTAGCCTACTACCTCTTCTACAATCAATCCTTTTAGCCTAACTCCTTCCCAATCCTTTTGAAAATGTAGACTGTTTTCTAAGAGTGTGGTCATTGGAGACCCTGAAACCTCATCTACTCCTACAAAAACGTCTTTTATTTCCTTTACATACAAGGGGAAGGATCCTATCCTTCCTATAGAAACTAGATATCACCCTCATTGAGATTAATATTAGGATTTCTGAAAGTCCGTTCTTGTACTATGCTTGTACTCTTCTATTGTAATATCTTTTTCCATATTAATTTCAATCTCCATTTTATTATTTTTATTTTCTTTTATTTCTTTTTGATTATATCAAAATGGGGATAAAATGATAAATAAAAATTAATTGAATCTAGTTGAAACCCTTTTCAAGATTTTTTAAACTTGTTACATAGTAATTCCAATCCTTTATAACTATACTTTTGATACATTAAATTAATTTCAA
The DNA here is from genome assembly GCA_963277665.1 of Viscum album. Classification (NCBI taxonomy): domain Eukaryota; kingdom Viridiplantae; phylum Streptophyta; class Magnoliopsida; order Santalales; family Viscaceae; genus Viscum; species Viscum album. The sequence continues at coordinate 2,097,890,020 of OY728140.1, read as the reverse complement.
TTTATATGTCATGGTTTTTTATCATAAAAAATAGAGAGATTTTTGGTATTGACCATCACCTCCTTATTTTAATTATACCAAAACATTTTTATCTTGTTATTAATAATCTTTATGTTTTTCTATTAGAAATTGGTTTATTCGAAAATATTGAAAAATGGATAATATAGAGGTTCCCATGACACCATACCATATGGAGGTCAATATAATATATCACCTTATCACACATTATGTTTCACCTTACTGTATAAAAAAATAATATTTTATTATAAGACAAATGAAAAAAACATTCTCTAAGTCATGAGATGACTGCACATTGAAGACTTAGTTTATCGTGTGATAAGAATCACCTTAATGCATAAACAATCAACCTAACTTAAAATTCAATACACCTTACATCATAAAGGAAACCACATTAATTCATGATAGAAACTACATACTGCATGTATAAATCAAGTTACCATTCCATGGTATGTGTAAATTTTCATAAAGTAATAGTGAAAATAATTTTCTAATATAGTTACCATGTGAAGGACAGGCTTAACACTTTAATTCATCAACTTACCTCATGTGAAATTGAGCTGACTACATGAAGAGGTGAACCGACTACATCACCTTTCTACATCAGATGAATGTGACAAGTTTCCATGATATCAACTCACCATAATTCAAGTGAAGGCATCATACCATGTCAAACTTAGCAGTGATTAATTTCAAATCTTCAATAGATAGTTTTGATTTATTAAATGAAGCGTCAGTTCATTTAATGAAGAATTATTATTCTCAAATGGATACTTTTTATTAATATATCTTTAAATAATATTATTTGACCCTAATGAGATAATGATGATGGACTACATGAAACATTTGATTATACATATAGAATAACATAGGATATTTACACAAGCACCTTCTATGACACTCTATTTTTCTTTGATTACTGTGAAACTTATTCGAAATCATTCTAAAGAAAAACTCAAGGACTTAGAATAACTAAAACAACATTGATCAAGATGCATCACTCTTTCTATATATCTACCTCTTTCTCAATCCATTTTATACATTTCTTTTGAGTAGTGTGTTGATGTAATCTATTTATATGTACACACTATATCATGTGATTAAACTTGTGTTTGATTGACACATTATCTCGAACACTATTATTTGTATTCCCATGAATTAATATAGAAGATGTCTTGGGTGACTTGGTATTGTTTGTATCCCATGTATAATTTTTTAAGAGGCTAAGTTCTTGGACATCCTTGTGATCTGTTGATTGTAAAATCTGATCCAAGTTGTGGATCTATTAATTGTTATAATAAAATTCTTGGCATTAGGTGATTTCCAAGTAGAAGAGATTAAGTCTCATCTTGAGATCAAACCCCTTGGTTAAATTCCATTTTATATTTTGTTATGTTTTTTTGTTTAAAATTAAAAATAGATTTCCATTTTCCAAATTGTAAAAAAACTCTAATTTGATAATTAGTCTTAATTTGTGTTTATATAAAGTATTTTATTAACTTATTTTCAAAATTTAATGCATTTGTAAGATATTTTAACCGATACTTAATATCGATTCAAAGGAATTATTTGAAGGATAAAATTCATATATTTCTACTATTTTTATAAACTAGTGGTTTTATTAAATTGGGGAATTAATTTTTTTTTTTAACAAAAATTTTATGGGCACTCAATCCAATCCCCCCTGAGTTACTCACTCTAAACAACATAGTTTCTTAAATTATTTGGGCTTTCAGGTTATGTATTGGGCCCTGTGTCTTTGGTCCTTCAGGTTATGTACTAGTCCTTGTGTCTCTAGGCTTATGGGTCATGTAAGGGTTCCCTCTCAACCTAATTTCAAAGGGGATTATCCAGAAATAAATAAATAAATAATGAAAGGCTTTTTGGCTAGGTTAACCACCACCCTTACTGGGCTTTTTAGCTCACTCATTCTTTCTATATATTACCCAGGTTGTCCCCTATAGATTTAGGTGTTAAATGGGATTTAAGAGAACGTTATAGAGATTATAATAAATCTGTTCTATTTTCATGTTGATGTTTTATATACCTAGTATTTAGTAGACATTCGGCCTTTTGATCCTTATTTTTTATTTAATGAATATTTATTTTAAAAAACATGTAATAATATGTGTGAACAAGATTGGGTGTCTGTAGTTGGTTTCATAGTAGGGTCCATTTATTTTTGGGTATTAAGGATAGAATAATTTAGGGATAACCTTAGGGATAATTCTATGTTTAGGAGAATATCCTTGAATTTTGGTGAAGTACAGAGCTAGTGATTTCTAAGAAATTAATTCCTTATCTAGATAATACAAGTGGATGTGGATCTAGCACAATTATACCTATGGGTAATAGCTCCAAAAAGGGTAAATTGGGTATTAAATTGATATTTTCTTAGTGTAATAAAAATATGAATTTTTACACACTTGGTTTAACACCTATGGGGGATATGATTTGATAAATTTAAAACTATTTAAGACCCATTATGATGGAATTTAGATTTTTAGGTTAAAAAAATTAATAGGAAAATTACTATGAATAATCTTGATTGAAACAAAGAGACTAATAAGTTATAATTATAACTTATAATTTGTTTCTCATAATTTTATAAGTTTCCCTTTTGTATTTTTGTTATTTAATGTATTTATCTAAGGAAGACCTTCATTTGAGATATCACTGATTAAAGGTGGAGAATGAATATATTCCCAAAACTTCCATTCAAACAAGGTATGGACACTATGAGTTCTTAGTGATTCCCTTTAGACTCACTAATTCTATATAAATATTTATGGACATAATAAATAATTTATTTATAGATTACCTTGAAAATTTTGTGGTAGTATTTATAGATGATATTTTGATATACCCCAAAATCAATGAGGACCATGAGAAGAATTTGAATATTGTGCTAAATACATTTCTAAAGAATAATCTATATGAAAATTATAGTAATTGTGAGTTTTAGATGAATAAATAATTATTGATATCATAAAAATTATGACAATAAGATACCCTTTTACATCACGATCCCTTTTCCTAATTTTGAATAATTTTCATGAGAAGATATACATACTTGATTTTGGTACAATCTTACTGTTGGTTATTCCTTGAAAAATTTCCACTTCATCTATTACTCAAATAAATGAAGTTGAATTTTACATTCCTAAAGTGTTATCAGATCATGTGATCCATAAATAGAATGATAATTATTTCTATCTAACTTTAGCACGATAAAAGGTTATCACAAGTTATAAAATATGCATAAGTCCACCTATAGTGAGATAATGATTTATTCTAAAAAACATAATTAGAAGTTTAACTTAAACTTTCCATATACTTATAACCTTACAATCTTTTTAAAAGATGAAATAAAAAATTTTAGAAATAGGCTCACTAACTCGGCTTAACATTTATCCCTCATATATCATAAGGTATCTCATGTTGGTCGCATTCAAAACATGTGAACACTTTCATCATGTATTCTATTGATTCATGGTAATAACCTGAATTACCATATATCCTTATTGAAATAATACATTTTTTCTTACTAAAAATCTTATTGGATATATTCCATAATTCTTAAAAAGTTTTATACTTCATCCATGATATCATAACCCTCTTGAAAAAAAATTCCATAATTAGTTCCTAAGAAACTAGTATCATCCAATTTACTTATTCATATCCAATATATCTTTATCCAAACATCATTATATTAATATAAGGGACAAATTAAGGGTTATATTTCCCTTAATCATGTGTTCTCAAAATATATCACCTTACCCTTAAATCACTTTTCTAGGTCTTTAGAACTATTCAACAGATCCTTTCCAATCCTTAATGAAATACTTATACTGAAACGACTTATATATTTCATGATTCTTATAACATAATCTATGAATTCAAAAACATATACACCTAAATCATCCAACCTTATTCTTAAGACATTACTCAGTATCCATCGTCTGAGTCTTTCCTAAAATATTATCTATGTCTTAAGGTCCCACAACCTTAATCTAACCAAGATTCTTAGGTTTAATGTAAACAATAATGCTAGAACATCTCATACCTTTCAAAAAACATTTAAAATATCTTTATAATCAGTAGTATAAGCAATACTCATACCACCTTCATGATTCTATTCATGATACTTCCACCTAGGAAATCAATTTTTATAATTCTCATTCTTTTCACATATGAAAAAATAAATGTTAACCATGTTATTTCAAGTTAGGGTTATTGAATAAGTCAAAAAATCAAAGTTTGTGAAATAATTATCCTATATTAGAATAACATAACCAAGGGAAATTACTTATAATATTTCAATCTATGATATCTTAGGTTTAATCCAAAGTTATTCATGATTGTTACCAAAATTCATGGATTGTAACCAATAATTAGACTTATCTTTAAGACATCTCTAAAAATATACTTATAAATATCTATGGGGATCTCACAAAAGTTTCTCAACATAGTTTCCAAAGGTTAACTAAACCTTCTCTTTGATACCAACTCTGATGACCCAAACTATACATATAGGGATATTACATTACTTTTTTGGAATACTTAATACATTATACAAACTTACATCCAAAGATCATATTAGTTTATTTCCTTTGTAAAATTGGAACACATTATTAAAATTTGGTGAATGATCTTAAATATCTCCTATAAATATCTTCCCCTTTAGTTACCATACCTGAAACATTTCTTTATAACCTGAGGAAAAGAAAATATATAAAAATGTGAGATCAGATGCTCGATAAGGGTATAAAAAAGGAAATATGTAGTAATTTCATGAGAATAAGGGTAAGAGAACATGATAATGAAAATAAAATATCATTCCCTTCATATCAAAAATCTTGGAATAAATTTTGACAGTTCATAAGACATGAATAATAAGGTAATCAAAGAACATAATCCATGAGATCATAACATTAACATAAAACATGAAATTGTGGAATACATATAAACTTGTACCTTTTTGAAAATTTATAAATAGTAATAGGTTTACTCACTAAATTAAGGACACGAAATCATGCCCTTTCTTAAACATATGGACATGAAAAACCAGGTCCACGCATAAAATTATGGACATGAAAACTTGGCTCACGCATAGAATTGTGAACAGGAAATCAGGTTCATGCATAACATATATACCTCATGAGTTATCCATATTTATCCAATTTATTGGAGGGAGATATGGGTCTCACCCATCTCATGATGAAATCATTCTTATGTGTTCCACAAAAACATAATTTATTCATCATATCATAACCTAAGGAATAAAATGGGTTTCTTAAACATAATACCGTTATAACATAATCCATGTAAAACAAATGGATTTAATAAATAACATTCCATTATAAACATAATCATGCCATAGGAATAATAAGTATATTATACTTGAAAAATAACCCTATTAAATAATTACATCTTAGATAGGAAATATTTTTGATAGAATACTAGAAATTAATTCTTGAGGAAAATATCCATTCTTCTTTCAAAACATTTTATTTTCTTAAAATACTATACAATTTTAAAAGAAATGGATTTCTGAGAAAATATCATTGAGATCTTGTAAGGTATTATTCATGGAAAAAAGAATTATTAAAGCGTAAAAATCCATTTATTCCATATAAGTTAAAAAGAATTCTTCTTATACTTTTTTGGATAAGTCAAAAGGTACCTCATACCAAAAATGAAAAAAGATTCCTTTCATTCCATTTAATAAAAATTTAACCAATGGGTAAGATTGAATTTAAAAAATTGTAGAAGAAAATAAAAAATATTTTAGAATAAATATTTTGGAAACATAGAAATGGATGATAAATATACCTTAGTAAATACTTATGTATAAATAATCTCAGATAATAATTATATTGTGAAATTATCCCCTAACTTAGGTATGGGTTCTTTAATACATGTTAAAACATCCTGTATAAGGGTTTAAATAATTTCATTAAATAATTCTATAATCATATTAATTCTTATTATATCATAAGTGATCATATTATTACTAGTTTGTTAATAACATTATTACACATCCTTTGGGTATTAACTGCTTTATTTTATTACGCATGCTTTATCAGATAAGTTCATGTTTCTATTTTTAGGTTATAGTTATATCATTTACAAAATGATATTAATATAATATATATCATATCTATTAATTATAAACATTTATAAAATCATTATTTAATTAAGATTATGTAGAATGAATCTCATCGCATTCTAGAGACGATAGGTCGTATATAAGCATGAGCGACGATATCATTCCCATAATTGTGGAATGGTATTAAATTAGATGGTGTATATAATATTTAAGAATAAATATAATGTTATAATAATTATATATAGTTATTATTTATATCATTACAATCATCCAGGTAAAGTGGTGATGAAAAATATATTACACCACGGCATAAAGACAGTAAGTCATGTGTACGCATGCATGGTGATTTTGTTTTTCGTAGGATAGATAGAAGGTGGAATATAGTTGTTAAATAACCATAATAACATCTTAGAATATAAGTGGAACTTTATTTATTACTTTATGATGGAAACAACTCATGAAGGAGAAGTAGAAGAAGAAATAAGTTTGAAAGAATTGGTAGAGGAGATTACCTCTTCTTCGACAAACTCTCACTAGATCTCCTCTTAAAGGCACTAGAGTTGGTATTTTGAGAAGAAATTAACCTCTAGAATGTGAATAAATAAGTTTATAAGAGAAATTTGTATGGTATGAACAATATTTAAGGCACAAAGTGAAGTGAAGTTGTGAGGGAGGATGTGCCCTTTTATAATTGAGGTGAGGGGCTGATTTGGAATCTCCAAAAATATTAATTTATAATAAAATAAAAACACATAAAAAACATAAAAAATGTTCTATTTTATAATATTAGATGAAAAAAGGTTGTAATTTCATCAACCACTAATTTTTGATATGTTTTTCTATCAATTTAGACCTTATCATTTAATTAAAACTTAGTTATTATATTTAATTTTTAACTAAGGTAACAAATATTTCAATATTAAAAGGGTGAAATATTTACTTATTTGATGTAAATTATACCATAAATGAAAGATTTAGAACATTTTCCACCATATAATAATTGTTATATATTTTTTAAAAAAAATATGATTTTTAATTTATTTAATAATATGTTATTTTGATAAACAATCAATAGTGTCAATTTTGATAATATTCAATTTATTGATTTTTAAAGATATCGAGATAGGATTTTATCCTTGAAAAAAATATTTTATTATATCTCTAAAGGGTCAAGATCATATAAAAAATTAATTTTATATATTAATTATCCAAAATTATATTTATTTTAATATTTTTAATAACATTAATTTCATATTTACATTAATAAAATAATTACTACATCAATTTGTGTAATTATTTAATATACTTATTTGTTGAATAGAAATTAAAAATAAAATTCTAAGATGAAGATATATAATATATATTTTATAAGAATACATATATTTGAATATTTATTCTATAAAATCCTATATTAAAAATGTTATGTGTATTAAAACATGAATGTGACAACTTTACGATCACTTTAAATAAAATATTATAAGTGTTATAAACTTGTCCATATAGATCCAAATGGTCAATAACTAGAACCTTGGATTATTATAGTTGAGATATAATAGATCAATAAGATTTGGTCAAGTTTTTTTGTCTTTTAAAGATTATTTTTATTTTAATAAAAAATATTTTATTTATTTTTCATTAATTAAATAATTTCTCCACCATTAATGTATAAGCCTTTAAGGTAATTATTTATTTTCTAAAAATTAAAAAAATTACCATGATAATTAGAAATATTTTTTACCTTTAAAATTAGTTTTTATAGTCAATATTATTTTATGTATAACCTTATTTTAAAAATGATAAAGTTATTAAAAATTGAGTAATACATATTTAACTTTTCTTTAAATAAAATATATTAAATATCATGATCTCAAACAAGTGGCTTCCAAAGGATTAAATTTATATCCAAGTATGATTTAGGTTTAAAAACACTCATATACTGATATTAGGACAAGTGTAAGGGTATTTTTATAATATTATTGTTTACCCTTAATTACTTGATTTACCTTTTTACTGTATTAATAAAATTAATGAAGTTACTATTCATAATACCCAAAAATAAAAAGAAAGATATTTACATAATTTGGACCCACTAATTCTAAATATTTAATCCATTTTTCAAAATTAAAATCATATAATGTGTAGTAATTAATTTAAATTTAATCTCATTGTCAGAATGAGATAATGAGTTTTAAAAGTTAAAACATTGCAAAAATTGAAATGTTTTTACATCTAAATTCATGGTAAAATTAATGTCAATGACCTAAATTATATTAAATGATAAAAATATAATATAGTTTTTCTTTAAAATCATTCCAAAATACAATTTAACCATATAAATTATTTCAATGAAAAAAGTTTTTTTCAATTAAAATTTAGTATATTTTTACTATTCATCAAAACTTGATACATATCAAAAAACACCAAAAATTCATTCAAAGTAAATTTTTATATCCAAATTAAAAATAAGAAGTTTAATTTGTTAAATATAATATATAAAATTTTCAAAAACCATATATAAAATGGGTGCGCCATCAAAAGGTGGAAAAACTACATTTTTTGAAAAATACTTCTTTTATCCGGAAAATTGGATTTTTTCTTATATATTGTCTAGAAAACTTATAGGATGGGTTTTAATCATTTTATTGAATATATTACATATATATTTAATCAATAAAATCTATCAATAGTGAATTTATTATTTTATAAACTCATTTATTTTCATTTAAATAGTTTTTCAAAAAAACATTTATTTTTATTTAAAAATGGTTTTATTTTCGTTTATAATTAATTTATCACCAAAGAACTAATTATATATACATGTGAAAATAATACTTTCATAATTTAGTCAATATTTTTCATACCCTCTATTATAATGGTTAGGTTATAGGTAACATAATAATATTTAATTGTTCACTTAAACTCAGTATTGTGTGAAATGAAATCTATAAAAGGAACTCAAAATTGTATATAACACAAGCCAAGAATATTATTTCTTATACTGAAATATATTATGGTGTTAATTATAGTGAAATTTTATCTTTTTGTAGCATATAACACATGAAATAAAATAATTTAAAAAATATATATCTATCTAATAAAAATATCGAGGTTCTATACACGTACACATCACCAAAAATATTATTTTAATAACCTTGATTATTAAAAAACCACTCCACATTAGCAAAAACCATAGGAAAAAACCATGGTATAGTTTGTGATTTTGAATACTTTATCATATAGAGTCCAAAACCAAAGTTTGGAAATTAATAAATAATTCTTGCCTCTTTCTATATAAAACCACCAAAACTCCCATTATTGTTCTCTAAAAACAATTTTATTATGACATTACTCTACCCTTATCTCTCTATAACCCTCAAAAGGTTCCCCCAACCTATTAATAATCTCCTATCACGATTTATGAAACACCCTCTCAAGGTAAAGGATATTCTCCTTCTCTTTATTCAAGCACCTCATTTATATCATATCATTTGTTTTACAACTTTTCGTATTGGGATATGATTTTACACATCCCTATTACTGACCTTATGATATTAAATTTATGAGAGACCCATTTCACTCTCATTAATCCCTCTCATGAACCTTTTTGTACCCATTTTATGCTTCTTAAATTATCGTGTGATTTTTCCATACCAAACAATTTTTTTGTGAATGCCCATCCTGATTTACACTCAAGAGTATTCAACTAGATGTAAATATACTTCATTTATTGGGTAATTACATGTATATAACACACACTCTTTGATCATGTGATTAAAATTGATGGTATTTATCTTTATTCTATTTGTTTCATGTGGCACACTTATGCATGTACATGATATGAAAATAATGGGTGTGCCTAGATAACTCTCAAATAAATTGGGTAATGTTTTAGTATCATGAGAAATCGTGTATGGTATTATGGAATAAACATAATACTTCATGGGAACTTTTCCACAATTTTATGATGTCTTGGTAGTTATCCTTGACCTATGTTTATGATTTCATGTTTAATGTTGTCGCCACATTCCCATGTTGCCTTTATGTTATCATGTTTTATCATGCCCTATTATTCAAGATTATTATTTTCACCCCTCTTATTTTACAATGATATACCTCTTGGAGCACAAGTACTACTTTAACTTATGATATTATTTTCTTATTCTCTTATTGGGATGTATAACGTACCTCTCTATTATGTTTATCCACAAATTATCCTATGCAGTTTTAAAAGAGAAATAGAATTTCAGGAGCATGTTAAGGAAATTTTTAGTATTTTTATTTTATCCATGCATCAAGTTGATATTATATGCACCTAATTTCCCAAAGATTCTAGGATTAATGACCTTTTGGGCTTTTACCTTTTTGTAATAAATCAGGAAATAATGTGTATTAAATACATATGTTGTCATAGTTTTCATCAGATCAATGGTTAGTTATTTTTAGGATTAGGATTAAAAATCTAGTAAAAGACTTATGGATATTAATAAACGTAAGAAAACATACCAAAATTTTGGTAAATTATATAGTAAATGACTTCCAAGAAAATACATCCATGTTTGGATACTAAAAGTTGATATGGATCTAGAACAGATGTATATCGGGGTAATAACTCTGAAAAGGGTGCATTGAGTTGGAATAAATCATTACTTGGAGTAAAAAAAATAGGCCTCTCTACACACCTAATTTGACACTCCTGAGGTATATTATTTCTAAAATTCATAATATTATGAAAAAAAATTATTAAGGGAACAAAACTTCCCCTATGATTTTTTGATATGAAATAGATCATGGAAAATAAAGATTAAAACCTAGAAGTTCATAGGTTAAAGAATATATATCATTTATGAGTTTTCCCTTCAATGTTCATTGTTTATAATTTATGTTTTTAATAAATTAAAAATTACTATCTGGATTTTTTCCTTTATTCTAGTTAATGGATGGTATTATAAGGAATTGATTCAACAACTAATGTGATGGGTAATGTCATGACAGCCCAAATGAGATTCCCAACCCAATGGAAGTAGGAGTTAGGAATTAAATGATAATAATTTCTCAAATAACTCATGTTTTGAACCAAAACATGAATAATGAAAAACACCCAAATACCTTTAAGAAATATAATGTTGTAAATGAAACTCTTATGTGACAAAGGACTTAGAAATTTAGTGGATCTCCTGATCCCTTAATCACATAATTGTGGATCAACTCTATTGAGAAGATATTCTCCATCCTTTAATTCTCTAAGAAATAGAAGTTCATGATGGATTTTTATCATATGGATCTATAAGAATATCAATGGTGTATGTTGGTCAAAAATTAAAAACTTGGGAGGATATCAAATCTATAAAGTGGAAGGAATCTTGAAAAAATTCTTTTGAAAAAATATTTTCCTCTCTCTCTTCTACTGAAAATAGAGAGGGACTTCTTTAACCTCAAGAAAAAAGGATGATGAATCCATCAGGTCATATGAGAAAAAATTAAAAATACATTAATGATATTCCTTCAACTTTTTCATTACTCTCTAAATTAAATTTTACTACTTTTTGGTGGGTTGAGGCTGCGTCTATGAAAATCCATAACCATTTAAGACTTTGAAAGCTACGAGAAATTTTTTTGATGTGTCCTCAAAGTCCAAATAAAGATTAGTGAATCTCAAGGTTTTCAGAGGGATAAGAAATATAAAATAGAGTCTCCATGTGGTACTATGAAGAAATATAATGGTGGAAAAAATCCTAACATCCCACTTATAAAAAGTGTGGGAATAATCATCCTAGAAATTGCATATAGGGGATGAGGAAGTTCTTTAGGTTCAGGAAGGAAGGGAACCAAACTAGTGATTGCCGGTGGAAAAAAATCACCAATGTGATGGAAGAAAAAAAATTATTGTTAACCATCATCTAGAATTACAATGTTTCAATTTCAAGTAATATAATAATTATGTAAGTTAGTACCCTAATCTAGGTTTTATTGATGAAAATTGATGCCAACAACCTACAAGGCAGCAAGGGAGTTCTTATGTCATCACAACAGCTAAGGTGGATCCTGACAACAAAGTGGTGGTAAGAATTCTCGTTATTAAATCAAGAATACTAAACATACTTTTTTATTCTAGTTCTAAAAATTATTTTATATCACACAAGTTTGGTAGAAGTATTTTAACACCACCTCAAAACATGGAAGTTGAGTTATCGGTGAAGATGGTGAATGGGTTAATTATTGAATACCAAGCATATATCTTATCCCATGTCAATATTTATGGTTTGAAGTTACCAGTTAACCTTTTGATACATTCTTTAGTTAAATTCAATGATATTCTATGAATGGATTGGATTTCCTTATACAGAGCAAGCATAAATTTTTGAGATAAAGAAATCACTCTCTGTATCATAAATCTTTATCTAATTCTATACATGTTCAAGGAGGTAAATGAATATTATTTCATACCAATATCTCAATAATAGACATTATTTAATTTTTAGAAATCATATCTAGATAAAATGATTTAGATTAAAGAAAATATTATGCTTTAATACATTCCAATTGTGATGGAATATGATGATGTGTTTCCAAAAGAATTTTATGGTCTTACTCCTAGCTAAGAGGTTTAATTTTCAATCAATATTATACCCAAATATTTACCAATATTTAAGAATACATATTGAATTGTTGTTTTTGAACTTGAGGATCCAATGAATAAACTACAATAAAATATGGAGAAAGGGTTCATATTTCCAAGTTAATTATCATGGGGTGCACCGGTTCTCTTTGTCAATAAAAATGATCAGTCAATGTGCCTACGTATTGATTATTATGAGATAAATAAGATCATTATAATGAAAAGGTATTCTCTTCAATAGATTTATTACTTGTTTGATAAGCTATGAATATCCCAGTATTTATCTAAGGTGGATCTTCAGTCAGGATACTATCAAGTAATGGTTAAGAATGAGGATATCTCCAAGACTATTTTTTTGTACAAGGTACTGGCACTACAAGTTCATAGTGATTCTATTTGGACTCAATAATTCTCCAATAATATTAATTGACTTAATGAATAAAGTATTTAGAGATTACCTCAATAAATATATAGTAGTCTTTATAGATGATATTCTCATCTAATCTAAAAGAAAGGAGGAATATAAGGATCATTTTAATTCTGCATTAAAGACTTCATGAAAGTAAAATTTATTTATTAAGTATAGTAAATGTGATTTTTGGATTGAGTAGTTAACTTTATTAGGACATTTTATCACTAGTAAAGGGATATCCGTGGATCCTTCAAAAACTAAGGAGATTGAGGGATGGAGAAGACCAACATCTATGATATAAATAAGAAGTTTCCTTGGATTATCTAAGTATTATCATTGATTTGTGAGAAAATTATCATTATTATTAAGCCCAATGAACAAGACTACTTATAAGGGAGTCAATCTTATCTATAATGATGAATGTGAAGAATGTTCTAAATATCTAAAGAAGAGGCTAATCACTGCACCTATGCTCATATTACCCACCAGTGGGGAAGGATTTATTATCTAAATTGATGCATCTAAAAATGGATTGGGTTTTTAATGAAAAAATTATAGACCATACCTCCCACCAATTAAATATCCATGAGTAGACCTATTAAACTCATTATCTAGAATTGGATATAGTGATCTTTACATTGAAGATATACTGACATTACCTCTATGGAGAAAATTGTAACATATATTTGGATCATAAAATCCTAAAGTATATATTCATAGAAAATGAGCTTAATATGTTCCAATGAATGTGGTTGGAGATAATAAAGAATTATGATTGTTCAATTTATTACCGTCCTGGGAAAGGAAACAAAGTGGTAGATTCTCTAAGTAGAAAGGATCTCACAACTCTATCCATGATGAGGATTAAAAGGGATCCAATCATCATAGAAATATTATGTATGGACATGAAAATAATAAAATAATCATAATCTTACCTTGCTCAAATAACTTCTCAAACATATATTCTTGATAGGATCAAGGGATCCCAGAAAGATGATGAGTTTCTACAGAAGAATATAGTGAATATTTCAAAGTTTAACTTTATTGAAGATAGAGTTATAAGGTTTCGAACCTAGATATGTTTCCCATAAAAACCAAATATAAATAGGAAACTTATGGAGAATTTGTGGACCTCATAATTATTTATTCATCTAGAAAAACCTAATATGTATAGATATTTGAGTAAAACTTTCTAGTGGTATAACATGAAGAGGGAGATTGTGTAGTTTAGATCTCAATTATTGGCATGCCAAAAAGTCAAGGTAGATTGGTAATTGTCTAAGGGTCTGATGTAACCATTTCCCATACTAGTATAGAAATTGGAAAACATAACCATGGATTTTTTCATAGGACACCCCAAGATACATAAAGACAATAATTCTATATGGGTGCAGTTGATCGCCTTACTAAGTCAGTGCATTGCATTGTTATCAAGGAAGATTTCACTCCTGACCAACTTTCCAAGATATACATAAGGGAAGTGGAATGACTGCATGGATTTCCACTCTCTATTGTATATGAACATGATCGAAGGTTTACTTGGAGATTTTGGTGAATCCTTCCACAAGTGTTGGATATAGAACTAAGATTTAGGATTGATTATCACCCACAAATGAATGGTCGGTCTAAAAGGACCATTCAAACATTTGAGGATATCTTGAGATCATGTTAAATGTATTTCCAAGGATTTTAGTACCAACACCTTCCCCTAGTGGTGTTATCATATAACAAGATTTTTAATTCTAGCATTCAAATGGCACCTTATAAAGATATATATGGGAAGAGGTTTCAGACTCCAACATGATGTGATGATGTTGTAGAGAATAAGTTGATGGGACCTGCTCTTATCCAAGAAATGATAGATAATGTTATAACCATTAAAATTCATATGAAATCCACACAATGTTGATAGAAAATCTATGAAAACAATTATTTATGTGAACTAGTGTTTGAGTCCAGAGATAAAATGTTCCCTCATATATTACCATGGAAGAATTTCATGAGGTTCTTAAAGAAGGGAAATATTAGTTCTAGATACATAGGTCCCTTTGATATCCTTGATTATAGCATATCAACTAGCACTCTCACCTAACCTATCTCAAGTACATGATGTGTTCCATGTATTCTTATTGAGTAAGTACATACTAGACCACTCACATGTACTGAATATAGAGGTGGTACTATTGTAAAATGATATTCTATATTAGGAGCACTGGATGGAGATCATAGATCATGGAGACAAAGTTCTATGAAATAAGACAATTCATTAGGCCAAAGTTTTATGGCAGAACCACAAGTTTGAGTAAGCGACCTGAGAAATGGAAGAGGTGATGAAATAGAAGTGACCTCATCTATTTTAGTATATGAAATGAAAATTTTGAGTGTAAATTTTATAAATGTGTAATAATGTAATAAACTAAACATTTATAAATGAAATTTCTTCTTTTCTTAATAATTAAATGAATTATTAAGTAAAGAATTTATAGAAAACACATGCACTAATTTGGCTATTTTGAATATGTTATATGGTTTTTCAAATATAAAAGACCGTTATGAATCTTAAACATTATTAATATAACCATTTTACAATGAAAATTATGGTTAGTATATTAAGGGTTATAATAAATTCCAATTGATATAGATGAAAGAAGTGACAACCATGACAAGTATAATCATGCCCTGAAGGTAATTTATTAGAGTTTTGGGGGGAGATAGTATCACTAGTATTTTCCATTAGTCAAGATCAAGATGTTATTCAATAACTAAATCATGAACAAAATAGTTTATGGGAGAATTTCAAGCTCATTGAGATCAATACCCAAACCTTGTATGCCAAACCACCCTAAGAAAATCTCACAATCGCCCACCTTACCATTAGAGAATTCACTAGTGTAATAAAGGGCTATGTATCTATACCATAAAATTATGAATTTATATATTTTTTAATAAAACAATTATTATATTTATCCCTTTTTAATATTAATTTTTAAATTAATAATAATGAGTTTGATAACAATTATATTTTGATAGGATGAAAAAAATTATATTTTTGAGAAATGTACAGTTTTAATAAAGATAATATTTTTTAATGAATTAATGAATTTTTTAAATAAATTATATTTAAATAAAATATTATTATTAAATAATTTTTATTAAATATGAATGATAATATAATTTTGTGAAGTTAAAAATAATTTTCATAAGGGTCAGAAAAATGTTTTTGTCAAAACAATAATATTTTTCATTAAATGTGGATTTTTGATTTAAAAGAGTAAATTATAATACATAGAAAATTATTTTAATAAAATGAATACTATTTTTGAAATCATAATGTTGAAATTATCCAACTATTATTTTTTCACAAATTTTAGAGACGGTAAGATTTTTGGGTCAAAATTAAATACAGTATAAATATACGGTCTATATTATTACATCATAATGAACCAAAAGTGGTGTACTATATACCATAAAAGGAATCCAAGAAGAAATATATATTTACACTTTAAAATAATGTGTTTTTAGATTATTTTTTTAATTTTATAAACCATTAATGAATCTTCTAAAACAAATATTATATTTTAAGGTTTTAAAATCAATTCTTTGTAAACATGACTCACTTCCAAATCATTAAGGGTATTATTTTAATGAGACCAATTTTTAAAAATGTAAAATAATAAAAATTAATCCACTTTGGTATAAAATATAAGGAAAAACATGGGATATTTTGTGGTTTTTATTACTTTATCACATAAAGTCCAAAACCTAAGTTTGGAAATTCAAAAAAAATCTCCTCTCTTTTGCAATAAAAACCCCACCTAGACTTCTATTATTATTCACTAAAAACACTTGGATCATAAAATTAATTTTATTTTCCCTCTCTATATCCCTCCCAATTTTACCCCAATAACTTAAGAATCTCCTCACAAGAATTTTTAAACACCCTCTCAAGGTAAGGGATCATCTCCTTCTTTTTATGCAGGCACCTCCTTTAAATTATACCCTTTGTTTTCCAATTTTTTGGGTTGGGATATGATTTCACACATCCCTATTAACAGACTTATAATTTATAAGTAATGAGATACAACTTTCACTATCATTAATCCCTCTTGTTATCCTTTACATACCCTTGTTATGCTATCAGAATTATCCTTTGATTTTTCCATGACAAATATTTTTTTTGTGAAAACCCATCCTTATTTCCACTCAAAGAGTATTCACATAGATGTACCTATACTTCATTAATTGGGGAATTACATGTATATTACCCACACTCCATTATAATTAGATTATAATCTATTAAATACATCTTTATATTGTATGATTTACATAGAACACTTATGCATGTACATTATATGAAAATGATGGGTGCACCCAGATAGCTCTCCAATGCATTGGGTAATGTTTTAGTCTTAGAGAACATAATTTATGGGATTAGAGAGTAAAATTTATCCATTATGGGTACTTTACCACCATTTTATGATGTCTTGATGGATATTCTTCACCTATTCTTATGATGTTATGTTTAATGTTGTCACCACATTCCCATGTTTCCTTTATGCTATCATGTTATATCATACCTTACTATTCAAGATTATGATTCTCACACATCATATATTTCATTTATATGAATCTTTTATCACATGTATTTATTTACCTTATTCTATTATTTTATTATTCCCTTAATGGTCTTTATATCTCACCCCTTTCTTATGTATGTACCCAGGTTATCCTGTGCAATTTTAAAACAGCAATGGAATTTTAGGATCTTGTTAAGGAAATTTTCAATAATTTTGATTTATCCATGTTTCAAGTTGATGTGATATGTAAATAATTTTCCAAATAAACTAGGATTTATGATCTTATTAGATTCTATAGTGTGTACCTTTTTGTAATAAATCATGAAATTAAGTGCATTAAAGACATGGGTTTTCATACTAACAACCCAGGGAAACTCCATATATAGAACATTATCTTCAGTGGATCCTAATATAACACTTCCTTGATCTTCATTGGGTCCACAAATACTCCACCCTATGAGATTACATGTCCTAAGAAGTGAATATCCTTAATCCAAATATGATATTTTGAGATATTTTCTTACAGTTAGTGCTCCCAAATTAAATCTAAGACAATATTCAGATACTTTGCAATCTTGGCCTATAATACTGAATAAATGAGAATGTATTTGACGAAGAAAATAAATGACTCATCCATGAAAGGTTAAAATGATTAGTTTATGAGTCCCATGAACACCATCTGAGAATCCTACACACAAAATGAAAACTCCAGAAACCTATAATGGATTTAATGACATTGGAATGCAATCTCCAAAATATACACCTACCAAACCCAAGCTTATTGATATATTTCTCAAAGATAGAAAATTGAAAACCACTTCTATCCCTCCACCTAGTCAATGAGGACATTTATCCTCAATAAAGGATATTTTTTCTTGAATTTCACCTAATTTATAAGGTGATAGTCAACACAATGTTGTGGGCTCCTTTCCACCATCATTATGAAAACCACTAGAGTTTCCCATAGGGACACACTGTGCCCAATAAAACTTTTATCTTTAAGATCATCCAACTACACCCTCAATTTTATAAGCTTAGTCAAGGCCATTTGATATTTTATAGAAGATATAAAAATAGTCCTAGGGGTGAATTGATACATAATTTGACCTCTCTATGAAGTTGAAATCTTGGCACATCTTAAAGAAAAACATCTATGTACCCCAGCATCACTACTGGATATTGATCACCTGAGGTATCTATCACACACAATTCCAAACTTACCAAGTGGTGGGTGACTGATTGTGACTTCCTGTTCGTAGTACCTTCTCATATTTACTGAAAGTACCACTCATCCATGAAAGATATTCTCATTCCATCATCTTAGAATCATGTCACTCTTCAATGGTAGTTATCTGCTCGGGTATGTAGTATAGATAGATAGTTTTTTCCAATGATTAAGTTTCATGGATTCATCATAGTCACTGACTGCGTATTCATTGAAAATGAATTAAATTAACTATTTATAAACCATAATTGAAACTAGTATAGTTTGTATACAGGGTGTCGAACCTCATAGAATAAAATTTTAAAATTTGGATCAAGAAAAATAAAATAAAATGCATAATAAAAAAACAAAAAAATAGTCTTAAAGAATTAGAATATACATAAAAAGAGTAACAATTAAAAATAAAACTAGGGTTAAAGTATTAAGCATGATAAAGACATGGAACTTGATTGATTGGTAGAATAAATGTCCCTTGCTCATACATAGAAAATCTACCAGAACTGAAATTGATCATTAAAAAATCCAAGTTGAAAACTAAACCGATTAATGAATTTATTATGCAATTTTTTCAACTATAGAATAAATTCTTCATGAAAATGATTAATAGTTTTTAAAAAAACAATTTTTCAATTAATTTTGTTATGATGCTCGCTCAAACAATCTTTTTTTCAGAAGATGGAAAATATTGAAGCAGTTATTGAATGAATTAAATCGAAAGAAATTTATTTTATTATCAAAAAAGTAAATATATGAAAGCTTTGAGAATTAATTGAGAGTCTAACAATCTAGGAAGAAACAAGAAAATAAATAAGGAAAGAAGCTTCCCTATTAAGGAATCTTCTCCATCTTTAACTTCCTGATTCTCGTCTTCCGTCTACCGCTCTAGCTCTCAAAAATGTGCATCTGAGACAAATGACGGAGTCTCCTCTTTAGTTCATCAACACCCTCTTATATATTTTCATTCCAGGCACCACCTTAATTTTATCTTCTCACATTCTAGTCATCAAAGGCAATATTATTTTCCTCTTCCCTTTTGTCACCTCCATATCACTCTAAAATAATCATTCAATATCTTTGATATGTACACAGTAAATTAATTATTTATTCTTATAATCACATGATGTCATCAACTTCTATCATCCTCTATTAAACTCCCAAAACCAATACTAGCATAGAACCAGCAACACCCAACTACAAATATGACTCAACAAGATTCCAAAAAGGTAATTCATTAATCATAGATAGGGCACCTATCTTCAAACTCACTGCTAACAAATCTAGGACTTCTATCCTCGTCTTTAATTCAACCCTTCAACAAAATCGACTACCATTGAAAACCATTTTAAAGTAGAATCATACTGGTTCTTCAGATTCGATGTAGCATTTCAATGTAGGAAAAAATATTTAACTTGAGAAAAACAACAGAAAATTGGGTTTCATATACAGTTTTCTAGCTAGTGGAATGCCATCTTCATTAGATTTAACATTGAACCCATACTCAGTTTCATCTTCAACCCCCACATCAATCACCCATTTCTAGGATAGCTTTTTTGGATTTGGATCGAGATGCGGCATCAGGTATGACATCGACAATAATAAACCTAAAACTACAGCTCAAAATGAACTAGAAAACCTATATTGTAACTCCCTTCTACAAATCAAAATAGTGAATGCCATCGGGATCCATGGTTCTCCATCAAACTCATCATGAAAATCAGATCTCTACTTTTTAAAGTATTCAAACTTTGGCCTCAACTAGGATGACTCCGAAGCTCAAAAAATATTAAAATTGAACCTTCAACCAAGACATGAATTGGATAGATCTTGACATTTGGTGGCGTTGTTGTCTTCAAAAAAACCTAGATATGAAAATCTTAGTTGGATATAGGATTAAATCAGATGCTTGGTTGGTTTTATTTGGTCGGTTTGAATCTGGTTCATGGGTTATTAATTTTTCCTTGTCTCAGCTTGAGTTTAAATCCCAAATTTGAAACTTTTTAAATGAGAAAAAAATTTAACCAACTCGAATCGGCGTGTCCTTCAAGCCTGTCTCATCGGCACATAATCAGATATGTCTGTCAACTTACTGACTAGACTTTAATGCATAAGATAATTCACACTAAATGGGTAAGATGTTTTAATTCAACAGGCATTGATTTTTAAATTTATCCTATGATCACTGGGATGACATGAGATAAATTCATTTTTTTACACTGACGTTCTAAATAAAACATTTCTCTCTCAAATGGATAAATTTCTCTTATACACATCCTTACAAAAATATATTACATGGATTGATAAATTTATATTTCGAAGGACCGCCTATACTGAAAATAAATTTAATCCAAAAACAATTAAACAACACAAATTAAAACTTCATAATCAAGATACATATGATAAATTAAACAAAACACAAATAACATTAATTATTTAATTTTTAACAAGAGAAAGAAATAAAATTAATCATAAAGATTAAATTATAAAATAAAACACTCATTAATTTAAACATTTAAAAAAATCAACAATTTATTATTTGATAGTAAATAAATATTATCACTAAATTCACTAGAAAAAGACATAATTAGATACTAAAACAATAAATTATTTATCATAATAGATGTGGAAAAACATATGAATTTAATGCCACCTCAAATTCCATCACACTTAATCATTTATTATGCTCAAGAAATTACTTAATCTTGTTTAGTGGACATAAACAAATCTTAATAATAAAAAAATATAATTCTATGAATAATTATAATTCCGTGAAAAACTATAATTCCATGCATTGAAAAAGTAATTTCCCCCCTCAGAATAAAACAAATTCATTGAACAATTGGTTTCTTGTCTTAAAAAAGTAATTGAAATTGAAAATTTTGAGAGGAAATAAACAATCATCAATTTACATCCAATTGGAAGTTCAAACTTTTATTTACCTTTAGGTGAGATAAAACACATAATTAAAATTCATAATAAATAGACACTCTACATGGATGAATGAGCTTAATATTTACAACCAAGATAAATAACCCATCTAGTAGCTTAAATAATTAAAGAATAAAATAATAAAGATTTTTTGGCTCAACCCAAATTAGGATTTTCATTTCATAATCCAGCTAGATGTAAATATTATGAATTTAATTCCAACTAAAAAGTTATAATCCAATGAAAATTGTAAATCATTCCACCAAAATTTTACCAAAAACAAATATTTTTAAGAGGGTAATAAAATTGTCATGATCAATTAAATTTGTGGAATAATAAAAATTAACTCCCTCAATGTGGAATTGTAATATTTAAACTCAACAAAAATTTTAAGTAATTTAAAATGAATATAAAATCTTTAATAACTCACAACTCTGAAATTTTTTAGGTAATTTGATGGGATTCTCATTATAGAACAATTTAATTCATTAAATATAACCATCTCCCCACACTTAAACTCAACTTTGTCCTCAAATTTAAATTCTAAGGTGAAAGAAAACAATTAAGAATTTTAATTCAAAACAAAATTTCAATTTAGTTGTATTATGAAATGTTTTAAGGATCACTGTAAAATTCAAATAGTATATGCCACAACTTAAAACACTTTTCTCAAAACAAAACTAAGTATATTCTTAAACCTATTTGACTAAGCACACAAATTTTCAACAAGGAACAAGAATGTAGCATGTTTAACCACTTGTTCTAGAAAATTAGTATAGTTTCTAGAAAATCAGCATTTCTATGTAAAAAATCATATTTCGAGGTGCCAAGTAGGATTTTAAATGCTTCAAAAAAATTCCAGAAAAACATAAAAGACAAGAAAATAATTAAGAACTAACATAATTTTAAGTGAATTTAAAAATTTCTTGGGAATTTTCCCCCATAATTAAATTCATGAAATTTAAAATAATGAATAAGAATAATAAAAATAAGGGAAAATAAATGAAACTCCCTTGGTAAAAGAAGCTTTAATACTTTTAAATCATTGAAAATTTACTCCCCATCAAAACCATGAGTGAAGTCCCCCAGATAAAAGGTTTAAGTACCTAAAAATTTAAAAAGATCAACATTAGATACACTAAAATAGATTTCAAGAAAGAATTTAACTAGATATAAATTTTAGAAAATTGAATCAAGTGTGTTTGGGCTTGTAGATTCACAAAGCATTGAATAACAATCAATGCTTAAACCAAAGAAACTCGGATTCTCCTATCAACCGAGGGACCTAAAAATCATTTCAAACACTTTTGAAAAGATAATAATTTTAAATGAATAATATAATAGTAAATAATCTGAAAAACATCAAGAAACTATTTTTATTTAAAAATAATAAATAAAAACAACAGGAACCATGGGTTGACTCCAATGAAATACTGAGTTTAAAGTCCTCAATTAAAATTAGTAGAAACTCGGATCTCTAAAATAGAGATGACATTTAAGACCTTTGGATGAGCCTCAAAGTAATGTTTAAATCTCTAACCATTAACTAATAATGTTCTATTCTTATATCTAATTAATTCAAAATCTCTATTGACAAGCACTTTTAAGATAGTAAAGGGTCCCAACCATTTAGTTTTGAGTTTCCCTAGAAAAATATTCAACTTGGAATTAAAAAGTAAGACCCTATGACCAACCTTAAAGTGATTATTTTAAATTATATATTCATGAAAAGATTTTGATATTTCTTTATAAATTGTATAATTCTCATAACACTGCCTTCGAATTTCTTCCAACTCACTTAACTCCAACATCCACCTTTATTCATCAGACTTGAAATCATAATTGAGAGATTTTATTTCCCAAAAATATTTTTTATGGAGATCTATATGAAAATGGCATGTATTACCAAAGATAATTCAATACAGAGGCATCCCTATAAGAGTTTTATACATGGTACTATATTCCCATAATGCCTTATCCATCTTTAAAGACCAATCTTTTCTTAAAATACTAACAGCTTTCTACAGAATCTATTTTAATTCTCTATTTGAAACCTCTTCCTACCCACTAGATTGTGGTGATAGGTGGTACTAGTTTTATGAATACATCCATACTTTTCCATTAATTATTTGAAATTAAAGTTCTTGAAATTTTTACCATTATCCATGATAAAATCTTTCGGCACACCAAATCTAGAGAAAATATTCATCTTGATAAAAATCACAACACTACTAGAAAGATTGTTTGTAAGATCTACAACCTCAACCCACTTTGAGACATAGTCTAAAGCAACAATTATGTACTCATTTATATATGAATATGGAAATTTTATAATTAAATATAAACCCCAAACATCAAAAATATCAACTTATAAAATATATTTATGTGGCCACACTTGTTTCCTACCCACATTCCCCAGACTTTGGAATTTATTACAACTTATTACTAAACTTATAGCATCCTTAAATAGGGTAGGACAGTAAAAACCTGATTGAAGAATCTTTTGGGTTGTCTGCTCCCCCCCAATATGTCTACCCCATGGACAAGAGTGACAACTCTCTAATATATAAATAATTTATTCTTCAAGAACATACCTACTGAAAATTCCATTAGCATACCTCCAAAAGAAAAATGGATCATCCTAAAATTAATACTTAATATCAAAAATGAACATATTCCTTTTATTATGTGGAAGTTATTTTGTTATGACACCAACAGCTAAGAAGTTGCAAAATTTTAAAAAACCATAGAGATTTTTTCACTGATGCAACAAACATTTATTCATCAGGAAAAGATGTATTAATTTCTATTGGCTCACTAGTTTGAATTGTTGCTATAGGAAATCTAGATAAGTGTCCAACTACTAAATTTTTAGCACCTTTATTATCTTTGATATCTAAATAAAATTATTTTAATAACAAAGTCCACCTCATAAGTCTCATTTTTTATTCCTTTTTAACCAAAAGAAATTTCAAAGTAGAATGATCAATGAATATTATGAATTTTGATCCTATGAGGTATTACCGTAAATTCTCTAAATCAAAAATTATAGCAGTTAACTCTTTCTATGTAGTTGAATAATTTTTCTAGGCATTATCAATCAATCTAATGGAATAGTAAATCACATGTATCCACTTATCTTTTCTTTGACCCAAAACTTCCCCTACTACCCAGTCACTTGCATCACACATAACTTCAAATGGTAGTTTCCAGTCAGGGATAGTAATAATTGGTGAAGATGTTAGCTTTTACTTTATAATACTAAATGATTTATGAAACTTTTCATCAAACACAAATGGTATATCCTTCACTAATAGTGAGAAAAGTGACCTAGAAATTTTAGAAAAGTCTTTGGTGAATCTATAGTAAAAATCGGCATGTCCAAGAAAACTTCTAATGCCTTTTACATTTGTAGGACGTGTAAGTTTTTAATTACTTCAATATTAGAATTTTCTTCTTCAATCCCCCTCAAAGAAACTTTATAGCCAAAGAAAATTCCTTCTATAACCATGAATCGACATTTTCCCAATTTAAGATTAGGTTAGTTTCTTCACATCCCTATAAAATAGTTACTAAATTTTTTATACATCCCTCAAAATTAGAACCAACAATAAAAAATTCATCCATGAACACTTCTATAATTCTCTAAATCATATCAGAATATATATAAATCATACACCTCTAAAAGGTGGTTGGATCACCACACATTCCAAAGGGAATTCTCCTATAAGAAAATGTACCGAAAGAAAAAATGAAGTTAGTATTTTCCTAGTCTTTTATAGACATGAGAATCTAGTTATAACCTAAATAACAATCTAGAAAATAGAAAAATCTATTTCCAGCCAACCTTTCAAGAATTTGATCTAGAAATGAAATTTGAAAATGACCTTTTCTAGTGGAAGAGTTAAGATTTAGATAATCTATACAGACCCTACACTTTATAGCCTTCCTAATTTAAATTTCTTCATTTTTCTCAAAAGAAATGACTTGAAACCCCCCTTTTTAAAAAAAATTGTACCGAACTTACCCAGGGACTATTATAAATAGGAAAAATTATTCTAGCATCAAGAACCTTAATTAATTCCTCTCTAACTACCAATTTTACATTTAGATTTAATATTCTTTAAGCTTTAATTCTAGGATTGTTATTAGGTTCCATAAGTATTTTATGCATAAATAAAGATGAAAAAAAATCTCTTGATATCAGTTATGAACATCCAATAATATATTTAAACTTCTTAAGAACAAACAAAAAACTCTTCTATTGAATCATAGCTAACTCATCATATATTATGACTGGTAAGTTAGAATTTTTACCCAGAAAAGAATATTTGATATGATAAGGAAGAGGTTTTAGCTCTAAATTGGGAGACAATTTAGGTGCAGGGGGAACTTTTTTTATGAAAATGGGTTCCCCGTTTTATTTATTTATGAAATGGGGCACCCTAGCACCACTTGAAGTTGTGCTAATGGAAAAAAACACCATAGCGCCACTTGAAGTGGCGCTAGGCAGAATTTCTGCCCCTATTCATCAGCTCCACTTGATGTGGCACTGATCCCTTACCATTACACTAATCAGCGCCACTTCAATTGGACTCGATCTCCATCCCCAACTATAAAACCCCATCACCCCCTCCTCCTCATTCATCCATCCACTCTCCCTTCCTCACTCCCAAAACCTTCTCCCTTTATCTCATTTTGGAGTAAAAATTGTTGGTTGTCCAGCTGCAGAACTTTCTGCAAATTTGAGGTAAGTTTTCATTTACATTTCTTTAATATTTTAAATTGTTTATTTAATTGTTTATTTAATGTAATTAGATTATAGAATTGATTTTTAAATTTATATGTTTAGTTTATAGAATTAGTTTAAAAAATAATAAATTGTAAATAGTTAATTAATTAATTTAATTTGGTTAATTAAGTATAATTAGGTACCTAATTATGTATAATTAGTTAATTAATATCACATCCTGGACCCGGGTACCAGTCCACGGGTTCCCCAAAATCGGTTCACCACATGACATCAAGCGCATTTCCCCAAACACCAGAGGCTACTGACTAGCAGCGAGGGCCCAGGTCTGATAGTGGGGAAACTATGCCCTCATTTGTCAAAGTTTAGCGCAGCGAAATATAAATAAACATACAATACAGTGGAAACAGCAGCAGTAAATGTAACTGAAATGGATAACTGATAAAAAAAGGTAAACCAGCAGTCACATGAAGATGCAGCATGTCTCTATTCTATAAAAGCATCCAGAACATGTTACACTGTAATACAATACAATACAGAGTACAAGTACGGAAAACAAAAACAGAACAGCCAGCGGCATCACGATCCAATGCTTGGTCTCGTGCTCTCCAACACCCCAGTAGTAATGAATTACCTGTATAAGGACCCTTTCCCTTATCTACACCTGCAGCAACATAATCTATTTGGGCCGAAAAGCGTGACCCAAACAGGGCGTGAGAAACAAATCACAGTAGGCACCCACCAAAGGCCCATGCTCAACTGTGTGTAAACATGTAACAATAGTGTGCAGTAGTAAAATGCAATAAAGTAAGCAGTACAAAAAAGTAACTAACCTAACAAATTATATTTCCATTTTAATTATTCATTTAACCATTTAATTTAGTAACATTTTGTGCTCAATAGTACCAAACCCTCAGGCCAAACAGAATCTTGCCCTCAGGCTAATATAGTAAAACCACACGCTTAGGCTATACAGAATCTCGCCCTTAGGAATTGCCCTCAGGCGTAACAGAATTCTCACCCTCAAGCATACGAATTGTCTCCCTTAGGCACAGAAGTCAATCCCTCAGGCACGAAAGGTTTCCCTCAGGCGAAATAGAACGTCTCCCTCAGGCTAATACAGTCACGCCCTCAGGCTATAGTAAACACCGCCCTCAGTCATATGTAACCGAGCCATGCCCAACATATAAACATTCAATTTACATACAATTCCTCTCAAGGTAAAAGTAATGCATACTTAAACATGGCTTACCCTCAGGTATCCTGGCGAAATGGATAAGCAGAGGAACGCACCCCTCGGGATGGTCCTGGATCCAAGCAATGATCTCGAACATCATTTTAATATCACATTTAATTACCTATACAATTCTAGGTATTAAATATAGTCACAGCCTCAGCCACATGATACCCTGACATGGGTTCGTAGCACAAAAATGCACAAAACGCACAACAGTTGGAAATAAACACCAAGCCACCTACCTTATACGCCCCTGATCGGTATACTCGAACGACGTTCCATGAATCGCCCTAGAACGAGGTATATATGAGGTAAAATAATTATCTGTTAAAATGTAAATAAATCCTGTTAGGGGAAGAATTGGCAAGAACTACTCCAGGAGAAGGGAGAGCTTACCTATGCGGTTCCAACGAGATCGTTCGAGGCGGAAACGGATTCCCAACGAACGCCTGGAAGATCTCCGAAGATTCGGCATCCTCTTACAAGCTCCTTATTCTCGTTCTAAGACTTCCCTGTAAACATGGGAGGATACTACCCATTTTAAGTGAAAAAAACAAAGTACACGGCATGTACTTCCAAGTACACGGCGTGTACTTTCCATTTTTAAACTGTTCCTCTGGAGCCTTCCCGCCAGCGTGTCATTGTTTACCTGCCGACATGACTACACGACGTGTCTCCTTGACTACACGGTGTGTTCTGTCACACAGTTGGCCACCATCTTACTATTCGCCTTCCAACTGACTACACGGTGTGTAAGGGACCACTACACAGCGTTTAGTTGGTTCCTACAGCCTTCATCGCCGACACGGCTACACACCCTGTGTACTCACTCCACACGGCCAAAAGTACACGGCGTTTACTTTACAAAAACTATAATTTTCCCCATTTTCCATATTTTCTCAAAAACACTTAAGGAAAAGAGAAAAGAAGAAACTCGTACCTCAGAAATAAGAACCGGGTTCTTACAAAATTCCTCCCTTAAAGAAATTCGTCCCTGAATTTCCCTTCCAAGGGTGGAGAAGATATAGCCGTGAACAACTCTGGCCACTGAGCACGTACATCGGTCTCCCACTCCCAGGTTTCATCCTACACTCGTCCATGCTGCCATAGCACCCGTACGAGAGGAACTGACCGGCCTCGGAGAAACTTTGTTCTCCTGTCAACGATACGAATCAGATGATCCTCAAAGGACGCATCTAACTCAAGATCAACCTCCTCGGGCTGAAAAACATGAGACAGTTCTGAATGATAACGGCGCAATTGAGATACACAGAAGATGTCGTGCATGGCCCGGTACCTCTTTGGTAACTGCAACCGATATGCAACCAGCCCGACTCTCTCTAGAATCTCAAATGGCCCCATATACCTTGGTGAAAGTTTACCCTGTCTCCTGATCCATCTGTGTCCCAGCCTCGGCGAAACACGCAAGAAAACCTGATCCCCGACCATGAACTCCAAAGGTCATATGCGGTGATCAGCATAAGATTTCTGACGAGACTGTGCGGTATCCATCTGCTTCTGAATCAACTGGACCTGCTCAGAAGTCTCCTGTATGAGACATGGTCCCAGTAAAGCTGCCTCACCTGCCTCTAACCAGCACAAAGGTGATCGTCACGGCCTACCTTATAAAGACTCGTAAGGTTCCATCTCGATAGTTTCCTAAAAACTGTTGTTATAGGAAAACTCGACTTGGGGTATGTGCTTCTCCCAAGATCCCCCAAAGTCTAGGACGCATGAACGCAGCATGTCCTCAAGCACCTGTATCGTACGCTCTGACTGGCCATCAGTATGAGGGTGGTAAGTTGTGCTTAGAAGCACCTGTGTACCCAGTGCCCTCTGAAAACTCTTCCAGAAACAAGACGTAAAACGGGCATCCCTATCTGAAACGATAGAACAAGGAACCCCGTGAAGACGTACGATCTCTAGGATATACAAATTTCTGAGCTCGTCTACTCCAAAAGTCTCCTTGATCGGCAAAAAGTGAGCTACCTTTGTGAGTCTGTCCACAACAATCCACATGGCATCATTGCCTCTAGGTGACCTCGGCAAACGGGTCACGAAATCCATCACGACATCATCCCATTTCCACTCTGGGATGGGTAACTGCTATAACAATCTGGCTAGCCTCTGATGCTCCACCTTCACCTATTTACAGGTGGAACATCTCGTAACAAAACCAGCTACATCACTCTTCATACCCGGCCACCAGTACTGACGTCTCAAGTCATGGTACATCTTGGTAACCCTGAGATGAACTGCCCAAGCTGAAGCATGAAACTCCCACATCAGCTCCTCGCGTATATCTCCTAGAACCCACACTCGTCCATGGAAATTCAGAACCTCATCATCACCTATTGTTCCACCAGGAGGAGGGTCCTTGCTTGCCACCGACTCCCGTAGAACTAGGCCTTCTAGATCAGATAGTTGTCTCATCCTCACTCTATCCAGGAGGGTAGAAATCACAACTAAATATGCAAGATAGTTTTTCCCCTGACTATTGTGCACCTCTAGATGCATCTCAGAGAATAAGGCCATGAGTTGCCACTCATCACTGGCCTCCTGCACAGCCTGTATCTAAGTCTTCCTACTCAGTGCATCAGCTACTGCATTACCCTTACCAGGTATATAGGAAAGCTCAAAATTGAAGGACTGAAGGTATTCAACCCACCTTCGCTGCCTCAGATTCAAGTCACGCTGAGTAAAAATATACTTGAGACTTTTGTGGTCGGTGAAATCCACAAAATGTTCTCCCAGTAGATAATTTCTCCAACACATCAACGCATGTACAATTGCAGCCAACTCAATATCATGCGTTGGGTAATTCCTCTCATGTGGCCTCAATTGCCGAGACCCATACGTAACTACTCGATCTCCATGCATCAACACAGCTCCCAGCCCAATACCCGATGCATCACAGTAAACTGTATAGCTCTACCCCTGCTCTGGGAGTATCAGGATCAGTGTTGATGTTAACTTTCCCTTCAACTCCTGGAAGGCTGTCTCGCAAGCTTCTGACCAAACAAACTTCACACCCTTCTTAGTCAAGCCCGTCAATGGCGCTGCTAAGCGGGAGAAGTCCTGGATGAAACGTTTGTAGTAACAGGCCAACCCTAATAAACTCTGTATCTCAAACACATTCTTAGGCTACTCCTAGGAAACTACTACTCTCACCTTCTCTGGGTCCACTGTAACTCCTACCTCTGAGATGATATGACCCAGGAAGTGAATCTGGTCCATCAAAAAGTGGCAATTTGAGAGTTTATCATATAGCCGATGCTCTCTCAGTGTACTCAATATGATCTCAAGATCGGTGGCATAGTCATGTCGAGTATGAGAGTACACCAAGATATCGTCCATGAATACTACCACGAAAGAGTCCATATAAGGATGGAACACAAAATTCATCAGAGCCATGAAAAATGCTGGTGCGTTTGTGAGTCCGAACGGCATAACCGTATACTCGTATAGACCATACCTGCTCCTGAAATCCATGAGAGGTATATCAGATGGTCTAACGCACAGCTGATGATATCCTGATCTCAAGTCAATCTTAGAGAACACTCATGCTCCATGAAGTTGATCAAAAATATCATCAATCCTTAGAAAGGGATATCGGTTCTTAACCGTCATCTGGTTCAAATTCTGATAATCCACACAGATTCTGAGGGTGTTGTCCGCCTTTTTCACAAAAAGGACCAGTGAACCCCATAGAGAAGTACTGGGTCGGATGAAACCATTTACATGTAACTCCTCTAACTGCCTCTTGAGCTCTTACAACTCAGGTGTGGTCATTCTATAAGGAGGAATGGAAACCGGTGCTGCTCCTGGCACAAGCTCAATAGAGAAATCCACCTCTCGCTCCGGAGGTAGACCTAAAAAATCATCCAGGAAGACATACCTGAAACGATCAACCACCAGAGGGAAATCTGTCTGAGAAGTCCCCTGGTCATCTAGATATAAGATCGCCATCTGGGCTGTGACTCCACCTCACCCATGATGCTCTATTCTAGCTCGAATCGCCTGAATATCCCACTCTCCCTTGTATAGAAACTCTCCGCCCTCTGGGGACGTGAAACTCACCCTGCGACGATAGCAGTCTACAAAGACTTGGAAGGGAACCAACTAGTCCATCCTGAGAATGACATCATAGCTCGTCATCTCTAGGACATAGAGGTCCCAAAGGAAGTGACACCCACCAACCTCAAGGGGGAACTCCTTGCACTGACTCACCCCAGCCGTTATAGTCCCCAACGGAGTGTCTAGCGTCGTGATATCAGAACAAGTAGAAACACAAAGCCCAAGGCTCTCCACCATGGGTACAGATATGAAACTATGTGTAGCACCCGTATCAAAAAGTACTGAAGATAGAACAGAAGCTACTAGGATAGTACCTCTGACTGTAGAAGGTCCGAGATCCTGCTCCTGCTGGGTCTGTTGCACTACATATATCTGCCTAGTGCCGCAGCCCTGCGACACAACCTGGCTACCCTGAGCTGTCCCGCCCTGCTGCCTCTGAGATCCTGGTGTCTGGCTACTACAGCCACGACCACCATCTCTTCCTACATGCCCTGACGTATTCCAGTTCCCTGACTGGTAAGAAGACATTGGGCATGCTCCCGCACGCGGAGTTTGCACAGAACCCCTCTCACTAGCCACTAGTGGATACGCCATACAAAAACGCTGCAGATGACCCATCTTGCCACAAGATCGACACTCCACTGGGTCTCTTGGACACTGAGGTCTCTTGCGCCCCTCTCTACCACACTGGTAGCACCTGATCGGGCCACCTGAAGAAACTGCCTGGCTGGTACTTCCACCCTGAGAGAAGTCCATTTGTCTCTTCCTCTTGCTAGTAGAAATAGTACCAGTAATCGGTGTTGAACCACCCTGGCCCACACCACTAGCTTCCCGCGGGTTCCTCTCTGTAATCAGCGCCTAGTTCACGATAGCATGTACAGTAGGTAACCTAAAAACATTCACCAGCGCTCGGATGTCATAACGAAGACCATCCTCGAAGCGCCTGGCTCTCAGCATCTCATCACACACCAGCACGGGTGCAAAGTGTTGAATCTCGGTAAAGCGAGAAGAATAGTCCATCACCGACATAGCGCCCTGTTGTAGATTCATGAACTCTCAAGCTTTATTTGCCCTCAGCGTCTCTAGGAAGAAGAAGTCATAGAATACTGCCTAAAAATATTCCCATGCCATGTCTTTGTGATGCTCTTACTAGGTGGTAACATCCCACCACCTCTTGGCGGAATCACATAGCATATATGTTGCAAGCTTGACCCTCCACCCTGGAGGCATCTCAAGATGCTCGAAAATAGTCTGCATCGATCCTAGCCAAGACTCTGCAGCCTGTGGTCCACCATCCCCTGAAAATGTAGGCAGATGCTGCTGCTGAAAGATACGAGTCAGCTCATCCATAGATGTGGCAGCCTGCGATGCTCCCTGAAAGGTCTGCATGAACCGCATAAAGCCTTCATGGAACTGAGCCTCTGCACCTGTGTCCGGTATAATGGTCGGCACCGCATCTGGCTCTGATGGAGGATCAACTGGTAGCCTATGGCCCACCATCTCTGGAGTATAGTTGTCACCGCTCTCCTGGAGAACAACGCGCGATCTTCTAGGTGGCATGACACTACAATGTCAAAAACACACCTTTAGAACAAGATTAACAACGACCAAAAACAAAGAAACTCAAAAGGAACACAAGGAAGAAGGCATTAAAAATTCGAAAAACAAGACTACATGGCATGTATACTGACTACACGGCATGTACTTGACTCCCCTTCCCCTGCCCGGGTCCTTCTGCACAACTAAGCCACACGGCTCCCGTTTGAACAAAACTACACGGCGTGTATAAACTCTACACGGTGTGTATGGTGTTATTTCCAACTGCCCATGTCGCTTGTGACATGGCTGACTACTCGGCTTTACACTACACGATGTGTTACACCCGCACACAACGTGTACACCACCTCGTTTCCCAGCCACATGGCTTACTCCACACGGTCTGTCCTCGGACAAGACTACATGGCGTGTCCCACAGGTGCACAGCGTGTTCTAGACGAGCTCTGCCAACTCGTGTTGTTAGTTACACGGATGGTTTACATGGCTCAACCTACATGGAGTGTTTAACATACACACGGCGTGTACTCAAAAGGTTTACCTCATCCTGTGTTATTAGTTACACGTCCAGGTTCCTAGGTCACACTACACAGCGTGTTCCACAGTGGACACGGCGTGTATGTCTTAAGGTTTCCTCCACCCATGTTGGAGTTACACATCAAACATCGGGTCAACACTACACAGCGTGTACAGAAACTACACGGCATGTTTACCCCAAGATCATCCCTTCCCCATGTCTTCGCCCACCCGGTTTGTGACATGGGAAGAGACTACACGGCATGTACTATGGGTACACAATGTGTACTCAAAAAGTTTATTTTTCTTCTCAAACAGAAGAACATACACGGCGTGTCTACCGTACTACACGGCGTGTATACTGGGTTTCTAGATAGTATGCCTCAGAAACTTCCCCGGAACCCAGAAAACACTAAAAAACAACACATGAGTGTCAAATTTCGATCCGTGAGGGCCCATACTCCCCATGAATCAAAGTTTGACAGCTTATCTGTGTTATAACAAAATAAACAGCCAATGACCCACCAAATTCCGGTAAATAGGGGCCCATAATCCCCAAAGATCAAAGTTTGGTGTCCATTCTTTTAACAAGGTTATACAAAAATACCCTATCACATAGCAGGTATTTATCAAGCAGCTATCACAACATCATGCTTTTCTAGCACAACAACTATCACAACAACATGAAATTTCTAATGTACCTACATGGCATGGAAATTATGCATGGCATGTGATTTCTAGCAAGTGCCTAAATGATGCATGAGATGGAATACCCTCATCTCATCGGGTTAAAACTAAATATAACCCATAGATAAAATACAAACAGCACAATCACAAGTGTGTCACCCAACGGTGAAAATCAAATCAACTGTAAAATTGCAAAATCATAAAAAATTGCAATACGAGGTAAGTTGGATTTTCCCTATACACAGGTTAGCTATGCCCGGGCACAACTTATTACCAACTATCGTACTCGTCCTATCCCTGACTAAGGCTCCAAATAGTAAGTCAAAGAAAATAAAAGCAACCACCCTTTGATACCACTTTGTAACGTCTCGGGCCAAGGTACCACTCCACGGGTGCCCCGAACCCAGTTCACCACATGACCTTAAGAACATTTCCCCAAATGCCAGAGGCTGCTGACTAGTAGTGAGGTCCCAGGTCTGATATTGGGGAAACTATGCCCTCATTTGTCAAAGTGTAGCGCAGCAGAATATAAATACACATACAATACAGCGGAAGCAGCAGCAGTAAATGTAACTAAAATGGATAACTGATAACAAAAAGGGGAACCAGCAATCATATGAAGATGCAGCATGTCTCTATTCTATGAAAGCATCCAGAACATGTTACAATGCAATACAATACAATACAGAGTACAAGTACGGAAAAACAAAACAGAATATCCAACGGCATCGCGAGCCAATGCTCGGTCCCATGCTCTCCAACACCCCAACAGCAATCAAGTACCTGTATAAGGACCCTTGCTCTTATCTACACCTATAGCAACGTAATGTGTTTGGGCCGAAAAGCGTGACCCAAACAGGGTGTGAGAAACAAATCCCAGTAGGCACCCACCAAAGGCCCGTGCTCAACTGTGTGTAAACATGTAACAATAGTGTGCAGTAGTAAAATGTAATAAAGTAAGTAGTACAAAAAAGTAACTAACTTAACCAATTATATTGACATTTTAATTATTCATTTAACCATTTAATTTAGTAACATTCTGTGCTCAACAGCACCAAGCCCTCAGGTCAAACAGAATCTCGCCCTTAGGCTAATATAGTAAAACCACGCCCTCAGGCTATACAAAATCTCGCCCTCAGGCATTTCCCTCAGGCGTAATATAATTCTCGCCCTCGGGCATACGAAGTGTCACCCTCAGGCATAGAAGTCAAGCCCTCAGGCACGAAAGGTTGCCCTCAGGCAAAATAGAATGTCGCCCCCAGGCTAATACAGTCACGCCCTCAGGCTATAGTAAACACCGCCCTCAGGCATAGGTAATCGGGCCATGCCCAACATATAAACATGCAATATACATACAATTCCTATCAAGGCAAAAGTAATGCATACTTAAACATGGCATACCCTCAGGTATCCTAGCCAAATGGCTAAACAGAGGAATGCACCACTCAGGATGGTCCTAGATCCAAGCAACGATCTCAAACAACATTTTAATATCACATTTATTTACCTATACAATTCTAGGTATTAAAGATAGCCACGGCCTCAGCCACATGATACCCCAACATGGGTTCATAGCACAAAAATTTACAAAACGCACAACAGTTGGAAATAAACACCAAGCCACCTACCTTATACGCCCCTGATCGGTATACTAGAACGACGTTCCACGAATCGTCCTAGAACGAGGTAGATCTGAGGTAAAAGAATTCTCTATTAAAACGTAAATAACTCCCATTAGGGGAAGAATTGGAAAGAACTACTCTAGGAG
The DNA here is from genome assembly GCA_963277665.1 of Viscum album. Classification (NCBI taxonomy): domain Eukaryota; kingdom Viridiplantae; phylum Streptophyta; class Magnoliopsida; order Santalales; family Viscaceae; genus Viscum; species Viscum album. The sequence goes on along the minus strand of OY728140.1, from coordinate 2,097,853,546 downwards.
AAGGGAGAGCTTACCCGTGCGGTTCCAACGAGATCGTTCTAGGCGGAAATGGATTCCTGATGAACGCCCGACGGATCTCCAAAATTTGGTGTCCTCTCCTGAGCCCCATATTCTCGTTCTAAGCTTTCCCTATGAACAGGGGAGGCTACTGCCCATTTTAAGTGAAAAAAGCAAAGTACACGGCATGTACTTCCAAGTACATGGCGTGTACTCCCCATTTTTAAACTGTTCCTCTGGCGGCTTCCCACCAGCGTGGCACTATTCACCTACCGACATGACTATACGGCGTGTCTCCTTGAGTACACGGCATGTTCTGTCACACAGCTGGCCACCATCTTACTATTCGCCTACTGACTGACTACACGGCGTGTAAGGGACCACTACACGGCGTGTAGTTGGTTCCTACACCCTTCATTGCCAACACGGCTACACGCCCTGTGTACTCACTTCACACGGCCAAAAGTACATGGTGTGTACTTTCCAAAAACTGGAATTTTCCCCATTTTCCATATTTTCGCAAAAACACTTAAGGAAAAGAGAAAAGAAGAAACCCGTACCTCAGAAATAAGAACCGGGTTCTTATAATTAATTAATTATAATTATTTAATTAATGAATTCTAATTAGTCAACTAATTAATTATAATTAGTCAATTAATTATTTTTAAGTAGTAAATTAATTAATTATAATTAGTTAGTTAATGCATAATAATTAGTTAATTAATACATTTTAATTAGTTAATTAATGAATTTTAATAGTTAATTAATGCATTTTAATAAGTTAATAGTTAATTAATTGGTTGTAAGTAATTAACTAATTAATTGTAAGTAATTAACTAATTAATTGTATTTAGTTAACTAATTAATTCTAATTAATTAAATAAGTAATTCTAATTAGTTGGTTTAATTGTAATTAGTTAATTAATGAATTCAAATTAGTTAATTAATTTTAATTATTTAATTAATTGTAATTATTTAATTAATTATAATTAGTTGATTAATTGTAATTATTTAATTATAATTAGTAAATAATCAATTCTAATTAGTAAATAATCAATTCTAATTAGTTAATTAATCAATTATAATTAGTAAATAATCAATTCTAATTTGTAAATAATCATTTCTAATTAGTTAATTAATCAATTGTAATTAGTTAATTAATCAAATCTAATTAGTTAATTAATCAATTCTAATTAGTTAATTAATCAATTCTAATTAGTTAATTAACGAATTCTAAGTAGTTAGTTAATTATTTGTATTTATTTAATTAATTAATTCTAATTATGTAGTTAAACAATTCAAATTATGTAGTTAATCAATTCAAATTATTCAGTTAATCAATTTAAATTAATTAATTAATGAATTAAAATTAGTTAATTAATTGTAATTAAAATTAGTAATTGTAATTAGTTAATTGTAAATAGTTAACTAATTAATTCTAATTACTTAATTAATTAATTCTAATTAGTTAATTAATTAATTCTAACTAGTTAAATAATCAATTCTAATTAGTTAAGTAAGCAATTATAATTAGTTAATTAATCAGTTATAATTAGTTAATTAATCAATTATAGTTAATTAATTAATCACTTATAATTAGTTAATTAATCAATTCTAATTAGTGAAGTTAATCAATTCTAATTAGTGAAGTTAATCAATTCTAATTAGTTAATTAATGAAAACTAATTAGGTACTTAATTAAAACTAATTAGGTACTTAATTAAATCTACTTAGGTGTACAAAATTAAATCTAATTAGGTACTTAATTAAATCTACTTAGGTGTACATAATTAAATCTAATTATGTACTTATCAAAATCTAATTAGGTAATTAATTAACACTAATTAGGTAATTAATTAACACTAATTAGGTAATTAAATAACTCTAATTAGGTAATTAACTAAATCTAATTATGCAGTTAATTAAATATAATTAGGTAATCTAATTATGTAGTTAATTAAATATAATTAGGTAATCTAATTATGTAGTTAATTAAATCTAATTAGGTAATTAATTAAGTTAAGTAATTCTAATTTGGTAGTTAATTAAATCTAATTAGGTAGTTAATTAAATCTAATTTGGTAGTTAATGAAATCTAATTAGGTAGTTAATGAAATATAATTAGGTAGTTAATTAAATCTAATTAGTTAATTAATGAAGTATAACTACTGAAGTAGTTACAATAATTAGCGAAGTAATTACAGTAATTAGCGAAGTAGTTACAGTAAGTAGCGAAGTAGTTAAAGTAATTAGAAAATTAGTTACAGTAATTAAGTAGTTATATTATGAATTGTTTATATAATATATATTTTCATTACATTCTAAGTATGATAATGAATTTAGTTTTTCATCTACCTTGAAGTCAGTTTGTAATTGTAGTTATGAACTTGAATTTAGTAGTTGAATATATTTTTTACATATTAAGTGTTAGAGTTGTCATGAACTGAAATTCTTGCTTGAGTAAAGTATCCCCAAATAGAGGGGCTTTGGTTCGGACCACCTACTTTCCTGGAGGCTTGCCTTGTCTAGGAAAGTGAATGGGGTTGGCTATCTATCGCTCTGGGCTTATTCATGTTGAGCTTTTCAAGTTCATATAACTCTATGCTTTTACATGACGTGTTCATGTACCTCATGTATATGATGCATGTGGATATGTATGAATATGTTTGACTTACTATTTTTGGGTAAATAACACAAACTTGTGGGTTTTGTAAAGAGAGTTACACATCAATATGGTTTGAACATATTGATTTGGTGGTGGGACTAGGATTCCAACATAAATTCTAGAAGCATGCAGACATAATTAAAACATTATGCCCCTCATTTTCAACCATGATAATGAGTTTTCTCCACACAAAAAAACACTGATTCATTCTGCAACATTGGAAATTCCCCTCTTTAGTCTACTCGGTAAAGAACAAACTGTCAAATATTCATTCGGAGGTTGTGAATATGTGACAGTTGGTTCTTTACTAGGTTGAATAAAGCTACGATGCAGAAGGAGGATGTTTTTTCATGTCAACCGTACATGGATCAAAGGTTTTTCCATAATCCTTCTAAAGGATGTTGATTGAGCATATTGAGTAGGCCAACTCTCTATTTTAGGTTTCAGAGGCAAGGGTGCAATGATTTGTAGGCAGAAAAATATACTTAAAATATGTTCAAATGCTTTAGTAAAATGATCCATGAGTCATTTCTGACATGTTTGAACCAAAATATACAACGAAGAATATTTCCTGTAATAACATCATCAGTATTCGATAGTCATAGTAGTTTGGAGAGTCAATCCAAAACATTATATGTTGAACATATCATAAATTACTTTAATAATTTTGGCCAATTATTGTGACGTCGACATCTTTCAAAATCCAATGTCATCGTTGAATTTTGAAATCATTCAAAGTGAATATATCATCAACTTTATATGTTGAACATATCATAAATTCCTTTATATATTGAACATATCCTAAATTACTTTATTTAAATCATTACACGCTTCTTTCATACAATACATGATAAATTTCATACCTTAAATGATAAATGTGATGTCTAACATGAAATTAATGTTTTACTATTTGTACAATCTGATGGAGCAGCCACTATTATCTAGCCAGGAGATGCATGTGTCACATCTTGTGTAGGCGCGATGACCTGTTCGACAACTTTCTGTTCGAAGAGCACATCATTATCATCAAGATGCTCCCCTGGCAGCTATTTCTTCATACCTTAGACATGCGGTAGTTTATGGAGTCTCTATGTGTGACTTCAATACTATTGATCATCATTTGATTGCGGAATTAGTTGAGAGATAGCGGCCAGATACACACACTTTTCATCTCCCAGAGTGGGAGATGACCATTAATTTAGAGGAAGTCACCTACATGCTTGGTTTTCCCATCCATGGATAGGCAGTTACGGGTTCCACTAGTGGAAACTGACATGTCGTCATACAATGACTATTATGCATTGATGTCATTGGCATACGAGGTGTCCTCATGGGTTCTCGATTGCGCATGACATGGCTTGATGATCATTTCATTGTCATTCCTGATGACGCAAATGAGGAGACACTTATTAGGCACACACGTGCATATATTCTGTGACTGCTCGGAGGCATGTTACGCGTCGACTACTCCACCCTTTTGGTACACATGATGTACCTCCCATTACTTGAGGATCTTGATCAGAAAGCTATATATAGTTGAGGATCCGCTGTACTAGCACATATTTATAGATCCCTTTGTACCATTTTCCAGGTATATACATAGTATATTGTAGGTTGTATGGCTTTAGTACATATGTGGTCCTGGGAGCATTTTCCACGCATTGCTCCTCGAGCTATTGCACCACTTGCAGCAGAGATATTTTAGGATTGTCCTCAGGGACGATGGTATGTTTACTTAATTACTTTAATTTATTTAGTACTTTTGTTTTTTTATTTATAAACATATTGTATATTATTCTTTTTTAACTAGGTGGAGTCAGTCTCAGAAGCATTCACACACACCAAGACATTGTGTGCATATCTTTTGACAGATATTCAATGCATTAGTTCTAGTTGATGTAAGTCAAGAAATACTTTTTTATATAAAAATATGTTTTTTTATCACTATTTTAAGTTATTTCAATGTAATCTTACTAACATTATCTTGCTAATATTTCACTTACTTTTTGAGTTTACATTTCAGGTTTCATAGACTCCATATACAGGTTATGTCTATGTGTCACTTCCACCGTATTGCACAACTATGATTGGAGATCGTGTTGTAGTGGTTCCACTTATCCACTTCCATATCATTAAGTGGAACCATCCAGACTAGGTCATACGCCAGTTCGGTTATATATAGCATATCCTGATGGAACCAGGACAGCCTGATGGGTTGCATTCTATTGTACTTACAGGTAGACAGTCGACGAACTGGTGGCAGTTTCATGCATCTCATATTGAGCTATGGGAAGCATGTTCCCGGTATGGTATTTCTCAATATGGATATCCCACATCATAGTATCAATTATCTGCCTAGGGGGATTATGCAGACTGGTATCGACGTCATACCATCATGCATCTTACACATTAGGGAATTGGCATTCAGCAGATGGTATGTTTATTAAGGTATATTATATGTGTTTAACTTATTTGTGGTATTAATTTGAATGTCATTTCATTTGTAGATAGATAACATTGATCATATTGCACATATCACACATCCTCAAGAGGAAAATATTAGACGAGATGTAGTTCATTGAGATGTGGTGGCTCTCTACGACCATCTCCAGAGATAAGAGATAGTTTTTATGACGAGGAACCACAGGTATATCCTGATCCATATCCTCCAGCTGGAGCTCCGAAGGGTGATGATGTCCTTGCTATGCCTGCTGATGAAGATGCCCCGCCACCACCGCCGCCAACTGGGAGACGGAGACGAGTACCTCGGGAGGGGCAGAGGCGGCGAGATAGACATCTGAGAGCACCTCCTGCAGATGTGGCAACTCCACATAGAGATGATCCTGCCCAGCTTATTGATGATCTTGCACAGCAAGGAGATGCTTATATACCACATCTGTCATCTCTGATGACTACTATGGACTACAAGCTGGATCAGGTGACACAGCATGTGGCATCCCCCTCTCCTACCTGCGAGGACTTCTTTAGTATTCCCTTTCTACTATTTTTAGGAGCCCCAAGACCATATGGCTCCACACATGATTTTGGGCAGTCATCCACGTATGATTTTGGGCTGTCATCCACACATGATTTTGGTCATCCCTCTACACAACATCATGAGGAGGCACCGGATGCACCATAAGCGGAGGATCCCGCTTCTAGGACACCAGAGCGACACATACGTCAGACGCAGGGAGGATGTGAGATTCAGACACCACATTGTGGTACCAGGGGGCATCGACGTTGATTTATTCAGATGCCATGATGTATATGTTAAAAACCATATTCATTTTTACCGAATTAGCACTCACATATCAAACATGGATGTATTCTCACCATGTTTTATTGTTTTGTATGTTGGTGCATGATTTTTATTTGGTAAAATGTATCAATGACCTCATAAATGTGAGTTAATGATTAATTGTCCTGTCAATAATGGAATTTTATCTAAAACACTAAGCATATGCCATTTTTCTTTGGGGGCCACACCATCACATCTTATTACATCCATATTAACCCACCACTTCAGTTTCATTAAATCTAGACATCCCCTTGTTTTTATCAAAATATCACTCACATATCCAGATCAACCCTCCAATTCTGGCACCCCTAGGTTCAGACTATTCGATGGAGGAGAGGCGGCCATGGTAAACCTATGAGTGAGAGTGAAAGAATACATGCTTAGTGTTTTAGATAAAATTCCACTATTTATAGGACAGTTAATCATTAACTCACATTTCTGAGGTCATTGATATTTTTTACCTATTAAAACAGGTTTTATATTCTTTCAAAGTTGCGTACTTCAAACATTTTTAAGTTTCATGTTGGCGGTTTTGAAAGATTATAAATTATTCTTCGTCAACATTTTTGATGAAATTCATTTTTTTAAACTATTTCTTATATTTTTAATTAATGTTTCAAGTTTCATTTAGATCTGTGCTATAGTTTCTGTTTTATAGTCTTTCAAAGTTGCATACTTAAAACATTTTTAAGTTTTAGGTTGACGGTTTTGAAAGCTTATAAATTATTTTTCGTTAACATTTTTCATGAAATTACTTTTGTTTTCAACTTTTCTTATATTTTTAATCAATTTTTAAAGTTTCATTTAGAACTGTGTTATAGTTTCTATTTTATAGTCTTTCAAAGTAGAGTACTTCAAACATTTTTAAGTTTCAGGTTAATTGTTTTGAAAGCTTATAAATTATTTTTCATCAATATTTTTTAGGAAATTATTTTTGTTTTAAACTATTTCTTATATTTTTAATCATTTTTTAAAGTTTCATTTAGATCTGTGTTATAGTTTTTGTTTTATAGTATTTCAAAGTTGCGTACTTGAAACATTTTTAAGTTTCAGGTTACTGGTTTTGAAAGCTTATAGATTATTTTTCATCAACATTTTTGATTAAATTACTTTTATTTTCAACTGTTTTTTATATTTTTAATCAATGTTTCAAGTTTCATTTTAATATGTGTTATAGTTTCTATTTTATAGTCTTTCAAATTCATGTACATGAAACATTTGTAAGTTTCAATTGGTGGTTTTGAAAGCTTGTAAATTATTTTTCATCAACATTTTTTATGAAATTCATTTTGATTTCATGTATTTATTATATGTTTAATCAATGTTTAAAGTTTAATTTATATCCGTGCTATAATTTATGTTTTATAGTACATGAAACATTTGTAAGTTTCAAATAGCTGGTTTTGAAACCTTATAAATTATTTTTTATCGACATTTTTCATTAAATTCATTTTGTTTTTAAATATTTATTATATGATTAATCAATGTTTAAAGTTTAATTTATATTGGTGTTATACTTTATCTATTATAGTCTTTCAAAAACACGTATTTGAAACATTTTTAAGTTTGAAATAGGCGGTTTTAATTGCTTAAAAGTTATTTCTCATCGACATTTTTTATGAAATTTCTTTTGTTTTCAACTCTTTGGTATATATTTAAAGTATAATTATTACAAATTATTATAATTATAAATTATTATATTTGTAAATTAATTATAATAGTAAATTAAATTATAATTTATTAAAAATTAATATAATTATAAGTTGTTATAATTGAAAATTAATTATAAATAATTGTCATTAATTAAATTACAAATTATTTATTATTAATATTATTAAAAATTATTATATATTTATATATACATTATATATTTATTCTATTTATGTTTATATAATTATAATAAATAAATAACTATAATAAATATATAATTATAATTATAAATATAATAAATATCTAATTATAACTCTAAATATAATAAATATATAATTAAAATAAATAATTATTATAGGCATATATTTATTATAATTACATATTTATTATAATTACTTATTTATAATGTAAAAATATATATAATGCATATATATAGAATTATATATTTTCATTATGTAATTATATATCTATATATACATTATATATACATTATATATAAATAGAATTGCATATTTACAATGCAAAAATATATATATAATGTATACATAAATATATAATTACATTTACTACATTTATTATATTTATTAAATTTATTATTTTTATTATAATTCTATGATTATTATATTTTTTGTATTTACTATATTTATAATTATATAATTTTTATATTTTTATTTTTACTATATTCATATATTTATTATTTTTATATATTTATCATAATTATTATATTTATAATTATAAATTTATTATAATTCTCTATTTATAATTATAATAATTCTAATATTATAATGAATATATAAAAATAAAAATATAATTATAAATATAATAATTATAATAAATATATAACTATAATAATCAAAAAATACAATAAAGAATATTTCCTATTATATTTATTAAATTTATTATAATTATATATTTACTATAATTTTTATATTTATAATTATAAATTTATGATAACAATATATTTCTATTTATGATAATTATAATATTATAATGAATTTATAAATATAAATATAAAAATTATAATAAGTATAAAAATTATCTAATTATATTAAATGTAAAATAATAAATATAATAAATTCAAAAAAACCTATAGCGCCACTTGAAGTGGTGCTATTCGAAGAATTGTATAGCGCCACTTCAACTGGTGCTAAAAAGACTCGTTTCCCTAAATAAACTTTACCCTATCCCATTAAAATTAAAAAAAATATTTTGACCCCCTCCCATAAATTCGCCCTAAAGTGGGTGCTTCTGGACTAGAAGGAAGACACTTGGGCCTAGGAGGTACAAGGTCCATAATTTTCTTTTTAAGAAATGAATGAGGGATAAAGAAAACCTTCGCCTTACTACTATCCAGAGTATACAAATCAATGGAATCAATTTCCAGTTTTTTTTAAACATTTTCTATAGAAAAACTATCCAAATTTTCTAGAAATTCACCCAAATAAACATCTCTTGGCTCTACCTCTTTGCTTGAACAAATACCCATGCAAGTTTCAGCTTGTGTGGTGTTTTTATTTATCACATCAATCATGTTTAAAAATTATTCTTCTTATTGATAAAAAGATTCTTCAGACTCATGAAGATTATCAGTTAAACAATTTGTAGATTGTGGTGAAACTTTTCATTTCTCAAAAACATTAAACTCATCAACTTTTTCTCCCAGATTAAAAATCATTTTTCCATTAGCAACATTTATTAAAACTCCTCTAGTGGAAAGGGAGGTCTTACCAAGAATGATATGGAATTCCTTATCACACTCCATATCAAGTATAAGAAAATTAGTAGGTAAAAACAATTTCTCAACCCCTAACAATCAAATCATCAACTCTTCATATTGGGTGAGTGATGGAGAAGTCTTCCAACTATAAAACAAAAGTAGTGAGAAAAATATCTCCTAACTCAACTACATAAACATTGAGTAGGGAATAAGGTTGATGTTAGCTTCAAGGTCACAAAGACAATTGATATGTCCACCATTTCCAAAGGTACATGGAATAATAAAACTACTGGGATCTTTAAGCCTATGAAGTATCCTATTTTGAACTATAGTACTACACTCCTTAGTTATGATGTAAGTGGAAAACTCTTCAAGTGTTTTCTTCTTTGAAATAATTTTTTAAATCATTTTCAGATATAAAGGAACCTAGAATAAATCTTATAGAAATGGAATATTAATGTAATGCTTTTTAAAAAACTCTAGAAATTTGAGAAGTTCAGGTTCTTGATGATTCTTCTTAATTCTATCAGGAAAAGGAATGTGTGGATCCAAATTATTAAAAACCATAGGCATCCATTCAGGTTTGTTTTCATTCTTTTCCTTCCCTTTATTTTTTATGATTTTTGACTATTTGTCATATTCTTTAAAAAGCGGAACAATATGTTGTAAAAAGTTTTCAATGGAGCTGTCCAGATTTTTAATTTCAGTGATTTAATTGTTTGGGTTATCATTTACTTCTAGAATTTTGGTTTCAGTGATTTTAGGGTCCATAGTGGCTTCTTGGTGAGTTTGAAGACCACTCTTAGTAGTGATAACTATGATATTTTTCCTAGGATTGAATTTAGTTGTACTTGATAATTTCTCTCTCTCTCTATGATTTAAACCTCTAGAAAGTTGGCCCATTTAAGTTTCCATATGTTGCATTCTTGTATCGTATTAAATTTTATCATAATCATATTGAACTTTTTGTTTGTTCAATTGAGTCTTCATCTTTTAATCTTGAAAATCCTTTCTATTCATAATTTTTTCAAGTTTAGAGAACATTTGGCCCTCAAAACTACCTTGAGAATCAGAAGGTTCTAGCCTTGGTTGGTTTTGGTATTGCTGACTAGGTTGATATTGGAAACTCGGGGGTACAGCAGGTTTGAAAACCCCTGATCCTTCCATGAAAGGATGGGATGACTTCTATAACCTTGATTGTAATAATTAGAAAATGGATCATCCCTTAGTTGTAACCTAGGTGTGTAACCAGCAATATTTGCATTCTCAGGTTGTTGGGAGGGAATATCGAAGTTAGGGAAATAAATGTTGGAATGTCCATACATACCATAATGGTGGAATATCTCCCTAAGTGAGTTTTGATCATTTTCATTATAATATTCAATAGCATTGACCTCAACTTGATGAACATTATTATTCTCTTTTCTCACTAGTGTTATTTTTCTAGAACACTTGTGATTGGAATTCTATGCAAGTGTATTGAATATTTGATTCAATTCATCAGCATCCATATTGCTAAAATCTTCTCCAAAAGCTTGATCAACTAAAGTTTGGTGATAAGGGGTGACACTATTGTAAAATGTGTTCATAAGAAACTGTGGGGTGAATTAATGATTCGAACATTGTCTAATAGGACCCCTAAATTTGTCCCACACATCATGAAATAGCTCACCCCCATCTTGTAAACATCTCGTGATCTTATGCTTAATTTCAATGGTCATTCTTCATTGATAAAACTTCATCCCAAAATCATTAAATAGCTGATCTCATGTATCAAAAATCTCATCATCAAGTCATTGAAACCATGATCTAGAATTTCCCTTTAAACAGAAATGGACAGCTCTATGCTTAAGATCTTCCTCACTCATCCCTCTTAAAGGCAGTTATTGGACCACACAGTAGAATCTCTAATGAAGTCTAAAGAGTCTTCAACAGGAAGTCCATTGTAAGATAGAAACATAGAAAGATGAGATTGTTTGATTTCATAATTTTGAGCCCTAGGAGTATGCCTAATGTAGGATGGATTACTTGAAACATTTGGCACATGAAGCTCCCTAAGGATCAATCTCTCTTCTAGCTCATTCCTAAGAGGTTGTAGATTCAGATTTAGGGTTTGAACATTATTCTGATTTTCCATATTTTCTTCCATTTTTGATTTGTTTTTATTTATAATTCATGAGATATGAATGTTTATTTCAGAGATTAAGGGTTATAATTTTTTAGACCTTGATCTAGTGTGCATCAACACCCAAAATCAAGATTAAATGTGCAAAAAAATCAGCAAAATTCGAAATTTTTAGGCCCTTTTTTGACTTTTTTAAAAAAAAATTAATAGATTGATTTTTTTAGAGTTTTCTTGGAGTTTTTTTACTTGGCCGCATATGACTTTCCCGACAGTAATGCCAAAATTTGATCACTTAGTCATTGAGAACATGTGAATTTAACTATTTATAAACCCTAATTGAAACTAGTATAGTTTGTGTGCAGTGTGTCGAACCTCATAGAAGACAATTTTAACATTTAGACCAAGAAAAAGAAAATAAAACGAACAAGAAAACAAACAAACAAATAGGCTTCAGGCAATAGTAGATACATAACAAGAGTAACAATTCTAAAGAAAACTAGAAAAGGCTAAAGTATGCAATAAGAGGAAGACAGAGAACTTGATTGACTAATAGAATAAATGTTCCTTGCTCATGCACAGAAAATCTACTGGAAGTGTGAAATTGCTCATCAAATAAGCCAAGTCATCAAGTCAACCAATGAATGAATTTATTTTCCAATTTTTCAACTATAGAATAAATTCTTCATGAAAGTGATTAAAAGTTTTCAACAAATCATTTTGCCAATTAATTTTGTTGTGATACTCGCTCAAATAATATTTTTGTCAGAAGATTGAAAAAAGTGAATATGTGAAAAAGTGAATATATGATACAATCTTTTTGGGCAGTTGCAGTTCGTTTGGCAGCGCCCATTTGGGAGGAAAAGAAAAGAATTGGGACAATGGAAACCAATATCTCATGTTTGGTGAGCACAAAAGGAAGGAGAGAAACACTGGTCGTGGAAATGGGGAGAAACGCGTTTCTCTCCCAGTCTGGATTTCCTTACATTTCAAATTGTCCCAAAATCAGGACGATTCAGACAGAAATCCGCCGCTCCCAGCATATGTTTTTTTGATTTCCCATTTTATCCCTCTATGTATATATAAATTGTTGGTTCATACTTTTTATTTTCTCACACTCATATCATTCACTTTCCACCTGATGTCGTCTAGTTACTCTGCAGGTAGAGTTGTCTTCTATTGATATTTGTGGCGCAGTTCTTCTTCATATTTGCGACGTCGTTCTCCTTCATTTTTGTCATCATAATCAGGTGAATAATATCAAACAATTATTTAATTAAATATTAATATTAATATAATTTGTTGAATATGACCGGTCATTTATATTAATCTAAGAAATTTATAAAAGAAATATTATATTATTATTCAATATATAATATGAATATTGTAAAGATATTTTTATAAATAATAGTAGATAAAATGAAATACATTATAGAGGAGCAATTTTTTTTTTGAAATTTCAGTTATTGATTTTCAATAGGTTGAACTCTATTATTTTTTAAATTGTCAATTATGTGTTAGATAAATTAATTATCAAAAAAACAAAAACAAATATTATATTGTAATTTTGATGAAATGTTTTAAATAATATATATGTTTATACATGTTAAATGGTGATTAGAATCATAAAAAGTGATATATGAATAGTATAAATAATGATATTGGATTTATATAGTTTATAATAGATTATACAAATTTATTATTAGGTTATATTATAAAATTTATGATTTATACAAATAAGTAAAAATATTAATAGTTTATATAAATAATTTGTTACTAATTTTGAATTAATAAATATTTCGAATTAATAATTTTGAATTAATGACTATTTTGAATTAGTAATTATTTTGAATTAGTAATTATTTTGAATTAATAATTCTGAATTAATAATAATTTTGAATTTATAATTTTGATTACCTTGAATTAATATTTTTGAATTAATAAATTATATAAATAATTTTGATTATCTCTAATTAATTTTTAAAATTTGTATTAATATACGTTCGTAATTTAATGTTTACCTAATTTTGTTGATATGAAAGATAATGACTGATTAAAATCAAAATTATTGTTTTTTGATTTGTTATAAAAAAAGTAATAAAAATATATTTTTTTAAAAGGTTATTTGTGACATTTAATATAAATTGTTGATATTAAGCATACATCGTGATATGTAGGATCTAATATATGATTATTTTGAATATTGGGCAAGTATGCTCTTTAATCCAATGTGTGTTATTTTTTAGCAAAAGTTATTTGTGTCATTTTCACCCAAAATCATTTTTTTATGAAATCAAAATCATTTTTTTTATTTTCTTTTATGAATTAAGGAATCATTTATTTTCTTTTACTAAGACATGACCAAACATAGTGTTAAACTAATTTAATTGATTATTGAAAAAGAGAATATATGAAAGATTCAAGAATTAATTGAGAGTGCAACAATCTAGAAAGAAAGATTCATGCATGAGAAGGTGTATTATTTACCAGTTCAATCTCATTTCCTTAAAATACTTGGTCATAAAACATAATCGAAATAGCAATTTCAGAATGAACCATTATAACAATAAGGAAATAAGAAAACCATTTGAAAGCAGAATCAGACTGGTTCTTCAGCTTTGGTGCAGCATTTCAAAGCAGGCAACGACATTCAATTTGGGAAAAACAACAGAAAACCGCGTTTCATCTTCAGATTTCTCAGCCAGTGGTGTGCCATCTTCATTGGCTTCAACTTTGAACCCCTACTTAGTTTCATCTTTAACCCCCACATCGATCACCCATTGCCAGGATATCTTTGTCCGATTTGGCTCGAGATGCAGCATCAAATACGAAATCAACAATAATCAACCTGAATCTCCAGCTCAAAACGAACTGGAAACCCTAGATTGGACCTCCCTTTCACAGACCGAAACAGTGAATGCCGTGGGGATCCATGGTTCGCCATCAAACTCATCTTGACAATCAGATCTGGATTTTTTTTTCAAAATATCCAAACTCAGGCCTCAACTAGGATGACTTCGGCCGGATCTCGGTACTATTTCACCCTCGACAGATCTTCTCACCTTCATCGTGAAGCATTGCCGGCGTCATCCTCAGATCTGGATTTTTTTTTCAAAATATCCAAACTCAGGCCTCAACTAGGATGACTTCGGCCGGATCTCGGTACTATTTCACCCTCGACAGATCTTCTCACCTTCATCGTGAAGCATTGCCGGCGTCATCCTCAGATCTGGATTTTTTTTTCAAAATATCCAAACTCAGGCCTCAACTAGGATGACTTCGGCCGGATCTCGGTACTATTTCACCCTCGACAGATCTTCTCACCTTCATCGTGAAGCATTGCCGGCGTCATCCTCAGATCTGGTTGGCACACATCCAAGATCTGATTAGGTTTTTTCAACAGTGAAGATCCGTCCTCGGGAGTTCGACTAGTTTGACGGCTTCATCGACGGCCCTGCAATGTTTTCTCCAAGCTCGGGTTCATCGTCCTCAATTGGAATTGCTGCAACAGTCCCTTCTCAAGCTCTTTCAGGCGTGGCTCACGACGAAGCCTCGTCGGGGTGATCTCAGATTCGGATGCAAACTCGCTCGGTTGTTCTTCACGGTATACAAGAGAAACAAATAAAATAATCACAAATATTAAAATAAAATAAAACACTCATTAATTTAAATTTTTAAAACAAATTAATCGACAATTTATTAGTTGACATTAAATAAATATTATCACTAAATTAACCAAAATATATATATAATTAAACACTAAAATCATAAATTATTTATCAAAATAAACATTGAAAAACATTTGAATTTAATGCCACATCAATCACCATGAGGTGACACATGAACATCTATTAATTGAGCACAATCTTACATCATGGAATATGTGAGTGAATATAAGATATCTTCCCGTGGGAGTCTTAATCCTCATGGGTTGGGCTAAGGGCTCCATCGAAATATCTAGCTTTCTAACTAGGGACAATAAAAAATGAAATAATAACTTTCACTAGTGTCTACTAGTATAGGTTCCAGTATAGTGTATACACATATCAAACCTTGGACCGTATTGGGAACCGTATAGTTACAACCCTTTTTAGACTACATCTGGACATGTCTTTAACCACCACCCCGCACAGCGAGGACCACCTAAGGGTGGGGGTGGTGGAAGCACGTTGTAATGTTGCCCTCTTACAACTCCTCTCAACACATCACCAGCTCCTCTAACAAAATTGTCACACTGAGGTCCACCCTAAATAACTCGGGGAGTTCCTTGGTTAGGACACCACCACTGACATAGGGGGGGGGGATCCCCTACCTGACTACCCATTATTACTTGATGGGTTGGGCAGTCAATAACAAGCCGACCTCATCCCTCACAGGGCACAAAAATAACTATATCCCTTCTGATTAGATCTTCCATGTGAGTCCTAAGCTATGGATCCTCTAATCTGAGTTTGCATGTGTTGAATCCTCAATTTTAATTATATTGAATCCTGAAGTTTGCCGCTCGTAGTGAATGACTTTGCCTTTGGATTAGTGCTGCTATCACATGTCAACTGATGCCCCTCCACCTAGATTCTCCATATCACTAAGGCTCTCTCTAGCATGCATGAATAGTTGGGGATAAAAAGGGGATCAATTCCTACTCAAATATCTGTGTGGAGGCTTCGATCAAACTTCCACACCCAGAAGAATCCATCATGTACATTATCAAGGGAGTACCTTGTGAGATCAATTAGTCTTAATGCATACTCGGAAGCTGACATTATACCTTTTTGAAACTCTAAAACCTTCTAAATATGCATGGACCTCAGTATTTCTAATAAGTACATTTCACAGAAAAGTTTTAAAAACATTTTCTAATGGAGTGTTTCCTCGCCATGATTATGGGTGATCACGCTCCACCATTGACTCCCCATTCCATGAAGATAACTTGTTTCATGCACTATAATCTGATCAGTATGTGTACTAACTGGGAGGAATACTTGAAAAACCGACTCAAAATAGTCATTGTATGCTTAAGGGTTAGTATCACCTCAAAACATAGACAACCACTTCCACTGGAATTCATGAAACACACTCATCCTATGCGCTTCCTCTTTATACCTCTCTAGGATAATGAGTTACATGAAAGATGGAATAATAACCACTAACATAACAGAAGGTGGGTCTACTCACTATTAAATGGGTGGAGGAACCATACCCTATATGACCAGAGGAACCACCTCATGAACTATCCCATGAATGGAAGCCTTGTCTCTTACACGATCATCAGTAGAAGGCTCAAACACTTGCATAATTACGTCACTACCATGCCACGAGGCCCTAGATGGCTGTCTGTGTGGTGGTATCACACAATTAAACAAGACAAACCATGTTTAATAAAAAATATATGGGTATATCACTCAATATGCTTATCGAAAAACAAATATCAATTACCATATGATGCATGTACCATTACTTACTCCCTGCAACCAGTGCCTTTGTGTTTTTAGTCAAAATAAAGGTTATTAATGTCCTACTGAATGGATACATTGTCCACCTTATCAAAAATGGATTACCTAGACTAATATCCACACTTGATGTAACACCCTAAACCTCCACGGTACGTTTCTCTTTGAATAATACAATAACTTGCGTTGTACGCAACTTCGAGTTCTAGCACACCACGAGCAATCAAACTAGCCGTTATGAATAGTTATACCCAATTTTTGAAATTTTTGAAATTTTATATTTTAAAATGGACTTTATTTTTGGATTCATAATATCAAAATTATCTCAGGGTGAATTATTGGTATTTTTCTGTAAATTTCAAATTTTGATGAATAATGAAAAACAATGCGTTATTATTTAAAACCGACTTTTTATTTAAATAATTAGTTATTTTATTTAAATTTATATTAGGTAAAAATAGATACATAATACCTATATATGTTCAATGTAATTCATTGGAGTCATTTTATAATAATATTATATATATATATATATATATATATATATAATTTTACTGAACTTTTTACAGTCTTTTACCCACATTCTAGGCGCATTTGCAAATTTGCATAAAATGTAATTTTACCGCTTCTGTGAATTAAATTTTAAAAATCTGAGAGCCACGATTGACATCAGTATATAAAATGTGGTTCAATAAGATGAAAATAACTTTTGGTGAATAGTAACTTTTGACTTATTTACCACGGTTAAAAGTAAATAGTGTAATTAAAGGTAAAAAATGATATTATAATTACCCTAATACATGTACTAATTCTATTGGATAAGTGTATTTCAACCAAAATCAACCTTAAGAATAAAATATGATCATTTTGTTCCACTTTTATTAGATTAGGACATTTATTATTATTTTATTTAAAGAATAGTTAAAAGTGTTAAATTCAAATTTTAATAACTACACTATTTTTAATACAGGGTTATACATAAGATAAATTCGACTATAAATATTAATTATAAAGATAAAAAGATTTACTACATAATTGTATTTTATTTATGATTTTTAGACATTAAATAATTAAATTTATTTATGACACAATGATGATGCAGTAATTACCTTATTAATGAATGATTAAAATAATTGATATTATAAATATCCAAATAAATGTAAATTGAGACTTCTGATGAATTACACTAATTTTCTAGGTTAATATTACATTTTAGAGTTTATTAAATAATTTTTTTTCGAGGTGATAAATTTGTTATGACTTTCACAAAAACAAAATACCAAATAGTGTCAAAATTGACATAAACGGGTTTTTAAAACAAATACTATATTATTAATTGATATAATATTTATAAAAAATCTAAGTTTCATCCAAAAGACTTATATAAGGTTAGATATATCAATAATTAACCACTTGAGGTTCTATTGGCAATTTATAGTATGTTTATTAACCATTTATTATAATAATACAAGAATACATGGTAAAATTTAAACTATTTAACTAGGAGTTAAATATAAAAGATAAGGTTAATATGGTGACCTAAACCTGTCTAAAACCTATTGGTTGAGAGGTTTTCGATCCATCCCCACCTTAGCCTCTAAATTAATTATTTTTATCCATTATAAACCGAATATTATTGTATAATAAAATAATATTTTAAGCTTTTCCTAAAGTGACCATCACCTCTCTTATAAAAGGGTACTTCCCCTTCTCTCAAAATCACACCTCCAAAGCCATTTGGATCAGCCAATCCCTGCTCAAATATCCTCCCAACTACCCTCAACTAGACCTATAGGCCTTAATTTGATCATAAATCTAACCTAAGGATCCCTTTTGATCAACTCAAAAGGAAACACCCGAAGAAGAGGTAATAATTTCACCATCTCTTTCAAAGTTCTTTTCTTCTTCCACTTCCTCTTCCTCTTTCTTTTTTGTTTCGATAAAAATATAATAACTCCAGTACCTTATAAATAATATTATTTTATTATAAATATGATACAACCATATTCATTATTCTATTTATCTTATTAATGACAAGTCACCATACATGCACACATACGGCTTACCGTCTCCACGTCGTGGTGTAGTTTTTTATTCAAGAACTTCATTATTTGGATGGGTATAATAATGAGTATAACTGATGTAAATAATAAATATAACATTTTAATTATTATTTATATATGATATAACATCAAAATTACATACAATTTTACCATCAATAGAATGATATTGTCCCTCGTGCGTACGTACAGATTACCGTCTCCAGGAACGCGATGAAATTAATTCTCCATCATAGCCATTCAAGAGAAATTTTCATTTTATGATTTAAAATAATGTTTAATAACTTAATATAATTATAGATATGAATCAAATACATCCTATTCATAATAGACATGGCTTACGTAACCAATCATATAAAGTAAAATGAATCATTTAACACCTGAAACAATGATACTACTGAAATATCATTAACAAAGCAAAATTAGAGGATCATGTATGATATCATATTTATGTGTGTGGTTCTTTTATAATTTAATAAAAATTATTTAAATATTTTACATAAGTTTAATGTACCCTCGATCAAGGAAAAGTACAAGGTAAGGGTTAATTCTAAAATCTCTTCATTATCCAAGGTTGTTTATACATGAGTATCTACTGGGACCTCTTTATCATCCACATCCATGTTTCTTAAAAATGAATTTAAAAACATTTTTAATATTTCCTAGACTATAGTTTAAAGTCATTTATACATTTTTTTTGACTTTTTATAATATTTTTATAAAGTAATCTTTCCATCATTTTACAAACAAGGTCCTTTACGAACTTTTCGAAAAAATTAAGAAAAGAATGTTTTTTAACTTATATGGAAGGTGCGGCTATTTTCTGCCATTATAACACCTTAGAAGCTTCCCTTAAAATATTATAAGAATATTTTCAAAATAAATGTTTTCTTAAAAAAATTACATGACTTTTAAATGATTTCAAAATAGAAAGATATATTTATCTCAAATAGTTTTGATTTCATTTATGTCAACATCCTTTATTGGATTTTATGCCTGTTTGAAGTTGATTTATTATGATACAATCTTCCATATTATATTAAAGGTTTTTTGATATGTTTTACTTTGTATGTGATGTTTTTATACCATTCACTATTTGTGGTTAAAGTATTGACATTTCATATGCTATTTTTAATACAAATGTTTATGTTATGTTTCAACCTTTTCATATGAGGAATGCATTGAACTTAGTAAGTGATGGGTGGATCCCACTATAACTTCTTGATGCATCGGTAGGTCTCATAAGACAAACTAGTGTCTTGGAACAAGGCCTTGACAAAATCTTTATTTGTAGTATTGGCACGAGGCCTTGACTATGTGGTTATGATATATGACATTATACATTCCATCATTATGAAATTGGTTATCTATATTACATGTGATTATTCAACTAGTAGAAAATCCATATGAATACATAAATAGAATTATTTGATTTATCTCTTCCATATTATACTAAAGTTTAAGTTTAAAAGGATTGTTTTTTAGTCTTATACATTTCCTTAAATGTTTATTCTTATTTATAAAAGTTTCCGCTATATTGTTATCCTTACTGAGCACCTGAGGTCACCACTTTCAATGTTTTATTTTTCCCAGGATGTGAAGAAGTATATTATGACTGACCTATAGGGATAGACTAAGGGTGGTGAATGTGTTAAAAGGAGACACAATGTTGTTGTTTTTAATTTCACAATGTAATGTAAAACTTATGTTTGTATCTAATATTTACAAGGCTACTAAACTGATCGGTCTTTCGGAATTTGATCCCTTGTGATCATTCCAATATTATGTAATAATGCACCGACTATGGGTAACTAGGGTTAGGGAGTTATATTCGGTATCAAAGGAAGTTTAGTACAACCCTTGTAAACTAGATTTAGAAAAACATTGATTAGAGAACATTACCCTAAGATAGACTTTGATGATTAGTATAGAAGGACTTCCTAGAATTTTGGTAATGTAGAGATTTTGTGAGTTTTCCAAGAAATACATCACTATCTGGATACAAGTAGGTAGAGGTGGATCTGGCACAAATGTACCTAGGAGTGAAAACTTTGAAAAGGAGTTTCGGGCTTGACTTGAGGTATCTTGGTACACGACAACGGACCTTTCTACACTCTTGGTTAAGAAACTCCTGGGGGATATGTTTAGGATAATTTACATTCTCTTTAAAAACCATTATGATGGATTTATGAGTATATACCTCCTCAAAGAAAATATTTTTATGATTATGGATTAAATCCATAAATTGCTCAATTTATGTTAAGTGTTTTACAAGTTTGGAATTATGTATTGTGATTCATAAAATAATCTAGTGTATGCCATTGTTTAGAAATAATGCCTAGTGGAAGGAATGGAAACCGTATCAATGCACGTAATCCATTTAGGGATTTCTCTCATACTCAAGATAATTATAGTGGAGTTGGTGATGCAACTAGTGTTGATCATCTTATCACCATACTGGGATAACTCACTCAGGTTATGAATAATAACCATACCCATATGGAGCACCCTAATCCACAACGTGGAGGATCAATGTTATACCTCTTCATGAGGAAAAAACCAAAAACATTCAATGGGAGTACAAATCCATTTGTAGCTAAGTAATGGATAAGTTCCTTAGAAAAAAAGATTTCATGCTTTGGGGAGTATCGAAAGGGAAAAAGTTATCATGGCAGTTTATCGCCTCACGGGAGATGCATATCAATGGTGGTCATTAATTAAAAACACAAAGGAAGATGAATAAGTGTCAAATATGGAATGGAGGGAGTTTAAAGAGATTTTTATAGAAAAATATTTTCCTCATGACCATCGAGCAGATATGAAAAGACTATTTCTGAGTCTGAGGCAAGAGGATGAGAATGTCGCAAAGTATGAGGCTAACTTTACAAGGTTAGAAAGGAATGTAGAAGATTATATATGTAACCCAAGGAGTAAGATTTATTGATTCTTTAATGGGTTAAAACCATTTCTACGTCACGAATTAGTATCACAATCCTTCTCATCATACAAAGATATTGTCTCATGTGCTATCAAGACAGAAAAGGAATTCTCTAAGTCTTACAACTTTAAAGAAAAGAAAGAGAAGAAGAGGTCTGTTGAACACTCTAGAAATGGAAATAAGGGGAATAAGGGAAAATTTTAATTTCTATCCTACGTTAAATGTGGGAAAAAACACCTCGGTACTTTCCTGAAGGGAATGAGATTATGTTACAAGTGTGGTAAAAAAGGCCACCGAGATCGTGATTACAAGGGAAATAAAGAGGATTTCAATGTTGAATGCTACAATTGTTGAGAAATGGGGCATTATGAAAATTAATTTTCTAATATCCAAGGATAGTTACCTCAGAAAAGGCTAAGGGAGAAAGGCCAAGATTATGTGATCACTACTACAAAGGTTAAAGCTCTGAAAGATGTGGTGGTAGGTAATTTAATGGTTTACTCAAGTTTATCCAATGATTTCTTTGATTCTAGATCATCTCATTGTTTCATATATTCTCAGTTTTCTAAAAAAATTTAGATATTTTCAATTTTATTTAACAAGAAAGTTGTCAGTCAAAAATCCTAAGGGAGTATCATTGCAAAAAAGTTTTGTGAATCATTCCCCATTAGGGAATATAAATGTTCTTTATTTGCTGATATCATCATCATACCCATGATAAAATTTGGTATAATCCTCGGTATGGATTGGATTTCGGACCATGATGAAAAAATTTATTGTAATAAAAGGAGGTTACAATTTTTGATGATGATAAAGAGTACCTTATCTTTAGAGAAGAAACGTCACCACCTGATTCTTATCTAGATCCACCCACAATAGCTCTACTAAATTCAATTATTGGGGAGGAAGAGAATTAAATAACTATGGGTGAGGAAAAGAGTGTTCAAATAGAGGACATACCTATTGTGATTGAATATGTTGATGTGTTTCCATATGATTTACCTGGACATCCTCTAGAACGAGAAATTGATTTTTCCATTGATTTAATTTCTAGTTCAAGGTCCATATCGAAGACCCCTTATTGAATGGCCACTGTTGAATTAGTGGAACTAAAGAAATAATTAGAGGAATATATTAATAAAGGATTTATTCTCCTTAGTATTTCTTTATGGGGATCCCACGTTCTTAAAAAAAAGATGGATCTATGAGGTTGTGCATTGACTACAGGGAGATCAATGCTATAACAATAAAGAACAAGTATCTTGTACCTCACATTGATGATTTATTCGATCAACTTCATGGAGCTCAATATTTTTCAAAGATTGAACTTCGATCTGGATATCATCAGTTGTGTGTGAAGAAGGATGACATTCCTAAGACAGCATTTCGTACCAGGTATGGGCATTACGAGATTACATTAATGCCTTTTGGACTGACTAATGCACCCTATGTTTTCATGGATCTAATGAATAGAGTTTTCAAGGAATATATTGATGAATTTTTAGTAATATTTATTGATGGTATCTTGATATACTCAAAATTTTACGAAGATCATGAAATTCACTTGCGCACTATTCTAAAAACCCTCATAAAAAATGAATTATATGGGAAGTTTAACAAGTGTGAATTCTAGCTTCAATAAATTTTTTTTCTTGGACATATTGTCTCTAAGGATATAATCTCTATTGATCCTTTTAAGACAAGAGAAATAAAATAATGGCTAGCACCAACGAGTATAACTGAGGTATGCAGTTTTATTGGTTTAGCAGTTTTTTATCGATGTTTCATCTAGAATTTTGCCTGATTGAAAAACCTATTAACTAAGCTCACACGCAAAGGGGTTAAATTTGTTTGGACAAAATATTGTGAAGAATGTTTTGAAGAACTGAATATATTATTAATCAATTCTATTATCTCGACTCTACCATCAGGGAATGATGGGTTTGTTATTTATAGCGATGCTTCAAAGAAAGGATTTGGTTGTGTCCTTATGTAGAATGATAGAGTTATTTCCTATGCATCATGATATCTAAAAATTCTTGAACAAAACTATCCCACTCATGATCTTGAGTTAGCAGCTATAATCTTTACTTTGATGATATGGAGACACTATCTCTATGGTGAAAAATGTGAGATATAAACTGATAACAAGAGTTTGAAGAATATTTTCTCACAAAAAGAACTCAACACGAGGTAAAGTAGATGGATCAAACTACTCAAGGATTATTATTTTACTATACACTACCACCCGGGGAAGGAAAATAAGGTGAAAGATGCTTTGAGCAGAAATTATCATGGAGTTTTGAACAAGATGAGAGTTGAAAGAGATCCTATATTTATAGATCTAGTAAAGATGGATATGGGAATAATCATGGAAGGTGAAACATCAATAATTTTTCAAATGGTTTCAAAAAATCTTTACTGGAAAGGATAAAAAGTTCTCAAACCGCAGATGATGAGTTTCAAAAGAAATTTAAGTTGTGAATGATGGGAGATTGATTGACTTTGTATGTGAAGTTGAAAATTTTAAATTTAGGAAAAGACTTTGTGATCCCGATATACCTGATATAAAAAGGGAATTATTGGATGATGCTCATAGCTCTAATTTATCTATACACCCTAGTAGCACTATGATTTATAGATATTTGAAGGAACATTTTTGGTGGGACAACATGAAGAGGGATATTGCTGATTATGTGTTAAGATATATGGTTTGTCAACAGGTTAAGGCTAGAAGACAACATCCTAGAGGGGTCATGAAACATATTCTCATACCTGAGTGGAAATGGTATGATATTATGATGGACATTGTCATGGGGACACCAAAGACTCCTGTAAGGAATGATTCAATATGGGTCATTGTTGATCGTATTAACAAGTCAACACATTTTCTTAATATAAGAGAATATTTACCACATGAACGTTTAGTAAGACTATACATTAATGAAGTTGTAAGTTTTTATGGTGTACCCATATCAATTGTTTCTCATCATGATCCCCATTTTTACATCAAGATTCTGTAAAAGTATTTTGAAGGCCTTGGATACTAAACTTCATTTAAGCACTACCTACCACCCTCAAACTGATGGACAATCAAAACGGACTATTCAAACCTTAGAAGACATGTTGAGATCTTTCTCACATGACTTTCAAGGTATGTGAGATCAATATTTACCCCTAGTAGAATTTTCCTATAACAATAGCTTCCATTCAAGTATTTAGATGACACCATATGAAGCGTTATATGGAAAGAGATGTCACACACCAACTTGCTAGGATGATGTTGGTGAAAGAAAACTCATAGGCCCAGAACTTTTCGAGGAAACAATGGAAAAGGTTAAGGTTATATAAACCAACATCAAAGCAGCTCAAAGTAGGAAAAAGAGATATGCTGATAACTGAAGGAAGGATTTGAAATTTTAAGTAGGATATCATTTTTTCTTGAAGGTATCTCCATGGAAGGGTGTTATACGATTCAGTAAGAATGGAAAATTTTGTCCTAGGTACATCAGAAATTTTGAAATTATAGAATGAATTGGGGTTGTAACTTACCGTTTGGTAATGCCTCCAATTCTCTCCAAAGTTCATGATGTGTTCCACGTATCACTATTGAGAAAATACATGCCTGACTCAACGCATGTACTCACCTATGAAAAAATAGAACCGGAACCCGATCTGTCTTATTGTGAGGAACCTATCAGTATTCTTGATACCATAGAACAAGTACTGAGAAACCGAATGACTCTTCTGGTAAAAGTTATATGGAGAAACCATAAGATGGAAAAGGAAACATGAGAACCCGATGAACTTATGATGAAGAACCAACCAAATATTTTTGTACAGTAGTATTCTATAAATTTCGAGAACGAAATTATTTGAAGGAGGGAATAATGTAACACCACAAGCTTCCACGATATGTTTCTCTTTGAATAATACAATAACTTGTGTTGTACGCAACTTCAAGTTCTAGCACACCAAAACCAATCAAACTAGCTGTTATGAATAGTAATGTAAGAACCTGGATCTATTTTCAGGTATGTTTTCCCTTTTTCTGGAGTTTTTGAGAAAAACGAATTTTCTGGAAATTTCAGAAGTACACGCCATGTACTTTCTGAGTACACGCCATGTACTCTTCCCGGCTCGAAGCCGTGTGTTGGCTGGGGCCGGGCCACACACACGGTGTGTAAGGCTGAGGTGGAGGCCGGTTTTTCAGAGTACGAAAAAATTTGAAGTACACGCCGTGTACTCTAGAAGTACACACCCTGTAATTTCTTTTTTTCGTTAAACGGACCGAGGTCGCGTCTAACCCCCATATCTGTCTTCTTCTTCAGTTTTCGACCATCTGAGAGAGACCGTACGACCGGATCTTTGACGGAGTCCTACCTCGCCGTCCGTTCTCTGATTCGAGCACGGTTAGTTGCGTTGGAATCACAGCGGTGAGTTTTTCCTTCTTCTCTATCCTTGTTTCTTGATTCCCCCTCCTTTCCATGTTATCGTGGGATGAACGTTTTGTGCGTTTTCTCAGATCCATGTCGTTCTAAGGGGAATTTGTCGTTGAGGTTCACGTATATCGATCTCCTAGGATCGAGGTAGGTGGTTTGTGCCTTTCAGTTGAAAGTTGATGAATATTATGTGAAAATTCCACCAATAACCTTGAACAGGGTATTACGTGTTTCCTGTTTTTCCCTTTCTGCTTTCCTTCTTTTCTTGATTGCTTTAGTAGAGGTTATTTATTGTGATTAGAGTATTTTTTTTGTGCTCAGTTTTCTTTTCCATGCCTAGTTGTAGGATTTTGGATTGTTGTTTTACTTTTGCTGTTGAGCCTTAGTTGATAGACAAGTAGTTATTGAGTTTTACTTGGATGATATACACGCGCTGAGCATGTTTAGTTACTCAGGACTGTGAGAACCTAGAGTAGCAGACCAAAGGGAGAATTGACGGAAGGGATTCTCTAGAGTGTCTTTTAAATCACGATGCAAGACCAAGTGGAGAATTGACGGAAGGGCTTCTCCAGAGAGTCTTTTAACTACGACGTGGGCCATAGGGGGAATTGACGTTGAGTGATTCCCCAGAGAGGCTTTAGCATGATACGAGACTATAGGGGGAATTGACGGTGAGTGATTCCCCAGAGAGTCTGCTTAATTACGTAGCTAAACCAGAGGGGTGAGACTGTGTGTGCCTCCCAGAGGGTTTCTAGTTCTTAGAGGTTGAACCATAGGGGTTATACTGTGAGAGCTACCTAGAGGGTTACCTGTTTACTTCTTGTTGTTGACTGCTCACTTGTGTGCCTTACGTGTTAGAGCTGTGGATTGTAGCTATTTTGTGCTTTTCTGTTTACT
The DNA here is from genome assembly GCA_963277665.1 of Viscum album. Classification (NCBI taxonomy): domain Eukaryota; kingdom Viridiplantae; phylum Streptophyta; class Magnoliopsida; order Santalales; family Viscaceae; genus Viscum; species Viscum album. The sequence continues at coordinate 2,097,826,307 of OY728140.1, read as the reverse complement.
GCTTCTTGTTTTAGTACTGCCATGTATTCATTGACTGTTAGGCACAGATCTTTGGGTGGTTGACTACTGGGATTGTATCTCACACCCTGTTTGGGCCATTCTTTTGGGCCCAAGAAGAATATGTTACTGTAGGTATAGACAAGGGTAAGCTCCTTTCTACTTCAGGATCTTGACTGCACTAGGAGCTGGGGAGCATGGGACCGATCCGTGGCTCGCGATGCTGAGGATCTTTCTTTGTTTTTCTTTTGCACTTGGTTTCAGTTGTATTCCAGAACGTTGTTGTGTTTGCTATTTTCCATAGATACTTTTACCTGCTGCATTATTGTCATCATTGTTATATATCGGCATTTCTTCCGATGTTTGTTTTTTGTTGTTATGCATGTTGTTTACTACTTCCGCTATTTATTATTGTTTCTTACCTTGTATACCTTACCGAATGAGGGCATAGTTTCCCCACCCACTCACCAAGGCCCTTGCTGCTAGTCGGCAGCCTCTGGCGTTCAGGGAAACGTGCTTGAGGTCATGTGGCGAACCGGGTACGGGGCACCAGTGGAGGGACTTCGGACTCGGGACGTTACAAATTGGTATCAGAGGAGTTCCTTTCTCTTGCTTTACTGTTTGGATACTTTAGCCAGGGATAGGATATATTCGGTACTTGGTATCAAGCTGTGCTCTGGAGTAGCTAACCCATGTACAGGGAAAGGCCATACTACCCCGTTAATTGCAGTTTGATGGTTTTGAGTTTATGGTTGATATGTTTTCACCTAGAGTGATTCACATGACTTGTGCGGTTATTGTTTTGATATTTTGGTTCTATTTCTGTCGCAACCCGATGAGATGAGGTTATTCCATCTCATGCATCATATAGGCACTTGTAGAAATCGCATGTCATGCATTCTTGCCATGCCATCTAGGGTGCATTAGCAATTGCATGCTGTTGTGATAGACTTTGTATAGATTATGTATACTGTTGTGATAGTTTTTTGATAGATTCTATGCTGGTATGTTAGAAAACTGTTGTTCTGTTTCTTGCTTAAAATGAACAACAAATTTTGTTTCTTGAGGTGTTATGGGCCCTCACGGATCGGAATTTGGCATCTCTTCCTTTTTTTTGTGTTTCTGGAATTCTGCGCAGTTTCTGAGCTACTGCCCAGAAAAACCTAGAATACACGGCGTGTAATTTTTGGATACATGCCATGTAGTTTTCAGGCCGTGTCACTGACCGTGTGAGCAGAACACGGTGTCGTGGGAGTAACTTCGGGAACACGCCGTGTACCAATGGTACACGCCGTGTGAGTTTGGAGCCGTGTACCCGGCTGTGTCACTAACAACACGGGTCGGGGAAGCTTGGGTAGAACACGCCGTGTCCATAGGGAACACGCCGTGTAGTCCTGTCCAGGTACCCGACCATGTCACGACCAACACAAGCCAACGTGACCTTCCTTTCCACACGCCGTGTTTGTTCGGAACACACCGTGTAGTCTTTCCCATGTACCCGGCCGTGTCACGAACAACACAGGACAATGTCACCTTCGCCCATGCACGCCGTGCTTGTTTGGATCACGCCATGTATGATCAATCCGTGTAGACAGCCGTGTAATCAACAACACGGATCGCTAAAGCCTTGTCTAGTGCACGCCGTGTTTGTTTCGAACACGCCGTGTAGTCTCGGGTTGAGTCAGACCATGTGGGTTAGCCATGTAAGGAGACTTGGGCAGGGAAATAGTTTCAAGTACACGCCGTGTGTGGGGGTCAACACGCCGTGTAGTTTGTGGTATACATGACTTGTAGGGCAGGGGTACACACCCATGTCAGTGGTTTCAAAAGACATGCCGTGTAGTTTTATACACGCCGTGTAGTCGTGTTTTGCAATCTTGTGTGTTTTTCTTCCCCTGTTCCCGTTTTGTACTCTTGTGTTCTCTATCCTTGTTTCCTGATCTAAGGTGTGATTTTGATCTTTCAGAGCTATGCCTCCGAGATGTCCTCCGGTCGTACGTCTGTCGTCAGGTAGTGATCAGATGCCAGACAGGGCTGATCGAGAACTTCCTGTCGATCCCCTAGCCGAGCCAGCCTTGGCACCGGTTGTCGTACTAGTTGCAGGCGCCGATGCGCAGTTCAGGGAAGGTTTAAAGAGGATGATCCAGGCCTTCTAGGGAGCACTGCCTCCTGTATCATTTATGGAAGACTTGACGCGGGTCTTTCAGCAGCAGCATCCTCCCGCGTTCTCGGGGGAGGGAGGACCTCAGGATGCAGAGTCATGGCTGGAATCCATGCTGACTATCTTCGAGCATATGGAGACGTCTCCAGAGAGGCGGGTCAAGCACGCCACCTACATGCTCCGAGACTCCGCCAAGAGGTGGTGGGACGTGATCTCACAGGCGGGTCAGCAGCAAGATATGACTTGGGAGGAGTTCCAGCGCGTGTTCTACGACTACTTCTACCCGGAGACCCTGAGGTCCGATCGAGCCCAGGAGTTCATGAACTTAGAGCAGGGTACTCTATCTGTCATGGAGTATTCCTCTCGTTTCACTGAACTGCAGCATTTTACACCCCTTCGGGATGGGAGTGGGGTGTTATTAGTGAGGAAGTTTGAGGATGGGCTCAGGCGGGAGATCCGCTCACAGGTGAACATCTTCCAGCTGACTTCCATTACTTCCATCGTCAATCAGGCACTGATTGCGGAATGCAATCTGAGAGACTCTAGAGCTACGAGCCAGGGCAGTTTTGCTTCCAGATCTAGCTTTCCTTCGGATGACAGCAAGAAGCGCCATAGGGAGCCTACACGCTGTGATTCGAGGAAGCGAGATGCATCATCAGGCAGCCAGGTGACATGATACCAGTGTGGCCGGACAGGGAACACGAGGCCGCAGTGCTAGAGAGACCCCGTGGAGTGCCGATCTTACAGCAAGATGGGTCACCTTAAGCGTTTCTTCTAGGTTTTATCACCAGCAGCAGGTGATCGGGGTTCTTCCATGACTCCTAGTTCAGGGGAAGCACCGCCAGTTTCTCACCAATCGGGGAACTGGAGTTCTTCCGGCCGTTCGGGCCGAGGTGGAGGTCGAGGCCGTGGCGGTCAACCACCAGTTCCTCAGCACCAGTAGGGCGGTTCAGCTCAGAGTGGTCAGACAGGGGCACAGGTCCGTGGTACAAGCCAGTCTTTCGCCATGGAGCAGACTTATCATGAGCAGGATCCCGACCCTTCTACTGTTCGAGGTATGATTTTAGTAGCCTCAGTTTCATCTTCATCCCTTTTCGATACTGGTTCTATGCATAGATTTATCTCTATTTCTATTATAGAGAGCCTTGGACTCTTCATATTTTCTTCTACTGACTCGTTGACACTAGACACACCCTTGGGGATGAGGACATCTAGTGTACGCTAGTGTAGAGAGTGCCCTCTCGAGGTTACAGGGTATCTCTTCTTATGGGATCTCTATGTCCTGGAGATGACAGGCTATGATTTCATTCTCGGCATGGACTGGTTGATTCCCTTTCAGGCAGTCATTGACTGTTATTGCCGCAGAGTCAGTTTCATTTCACTAGAAGGTGAATCTTTCCTTCATAGAAGCGAATGGGATGTTAGGGCGAGTCGGGAGGGACTCGAGCATCTTGGGTTAGGAGGGGTGACAACCTAGATTGCTAGTCTTTATCTGGATGATCAGGGGACTCCACAATTGGAATTTCCTCCAGTGGTGGATCACGTCAGATATGTCTTTCCAGAGGACTTTTTAGGTTTGCCTCCGGAGCGTGAGGTAGATTTCTCTATTGATCTCGTGCCAGGAGTGACACCGATGTCCATTCCTCCATATAGGATGGCCACACCTGAGTTGCAGGAGCTCAAGAAGCAGTTGGAGGAGCTACAAGCTAAGGGTTTCATTCGACCCAGTACTTCTCCTTGGGGTTCGCCTGTTCTGTTTGCTAAGAAGGCAGACGATACCCTTCGGCTTTGTGTGGATTATCGGAAGTTGAACCAGTTGATGGTCAAGAACCGATATCCCTTGCCGTAGATTGCTGAACTTTTCGATCAGCTTCGAGGAGGCCGGGTGTTCTCGAAGATCGACTTGAGGTCCGGTTATGATCAGTTGCGTGTTAGACCATCAGATATACCTCTGATAGCCTTCATGAGCAGGTATTGTCTATATGAGTATACAGTCATGCCGTTCGGCCTCACGAACGTGCCTGTAGTTTTCAATGCACTGATGAACCGAGTGTTCCATCCTTACTTGGACTCCTTTGTCATGGTCTTCGTGGATGATATCTTGGTGTACTCTCACACTCGACACGACCATGCCACACATCTTGAGATCGTTCTGAGTACACTGAGAGAGCATCGAATTTATGCTAAACTCTCGAAGTGCCACTTCTGGATGGATCAGATTCACTTATTAGGTCACATCATCTCAGAGGAAAGAGTATCAGTGGACCCAGAGAAAGTGAGAGCTGTAGTTTACTTGGAGCAGCCGAAGAACGTCTTTGAGGTATGGAGTTTCCTAGGGCTGGCTGGATACTACAGACGCTTCATTCAAGACTTTTCTCGTCTAGTAGCACCTTTGACAGGTCTGACCAAGAAGGGGGAAAATTTCTTATGGTTAGATTCTTGTGAGTCAGCCTTTCAGGAGCTGAAAGGGAGGTTGACGTCAGGACCGATACTAGTCTTGATAGAACCATGCAGGAGCTACACTGTTTACTGTGATGTTTCGGGTATCGGGCTAGGAGCTGTGCTTATGCAGGGAGATGGAGTCGTTGCGTATGGGTCTTGGTAGTTGAGGCCACATGAGAGGAAATACCCTACACACGATCTGGAGTTGGCAGCTGTTGTTCATTCCTTGCGCTGTTGGAGACACTATCTTCTGGGAGAGCACTTTGTGGTCTTCACTGACCACAAGAGTCTCAAGTATATCTTCACTCAGCGTGATATGAATCTGAGGAAGCGCAGGTGGGTTGAGTATCTACAGTCTTTTTATTTCGAGATTGCCTATACACCGGAAAAGGGCAACTCCGTGGTTGATGCGTTGAGCAGGATAACTCAGATTCAGGCAGTTCAAGAGGCCAGTAGTGAGTGGCAGCTGATGGCTCTGTTCTCTGAGATGCATCTGGAGGTGCACGATAGACGGGGACATACTTATCTATCTTCTGTAGCAGTTACCTCCACACTACTTGATCGGGTACAGATGAGGCAGCTATCAGACTCATAAGGCTTAGTCCTGCAGGAGAGTGTGTCAGGAGGGGACCCTATTCCTGGATGGACAGTGGGCGAGGATGAGATCTTGCATTTCCAATGACGCGTATGGGTGCCAGCAGACATACACGAGGAGCTGATGCGGGATTTCCATTCCTCTGTTTGGGCAGTTCATCCTGGCGTCACCAAGATTTATCGAGACCTTCATCGCCAATACTGGTGGCCAGGTATGAAGAAGGATGTTGCTGGTTTTTTCATGAGATGTTCTACTTGTCAGCAAGTGAAAGCAGAGCATCAACGACCAGCGGGGCTTTTACAGCAATTACCCATTCCAGAGTGGAAGTGAAACGATGTTGCGATGGACTTCGTGACCGGGTTGCCGAGGTCACCTCGGGGAAACGACGCTATTTGGGGTACCGTCGACAGACTTACAAAGGTTTCTCACTTCTTTCCGATCAAGGAGACCTTCAGTGTCAATGATCTGGGATGACTTTAAATTAGAGAGATCGTTCATCTGCATGGAGTTCCGCGCTCTATTGTTTCAGACAGAGATGCGCGCTTTACCTCTCGGTTCTGGTAGGGACTTCAGATGGACTTGGGTACGCAGGTACGCTTGAGTACATCATACCATCCCCAGACTGATGGCCAGTCCGAGCGCACGATCCAGGTGCTTGAGGATATGCTCCGAGCTTACATCCTTGACTTTGGCGGTTCTTGGGAGAATCATATTCCTCTGGTGGAGTTTTCCTACAACAATAGTTTCCAGGCGACCATTCAGATGGCACCATACGAGGCTTTGTACGGTAGGCCATGCCGATCACCCTTATGCTGGCTGGAGGCAGGAGAGACAGCTTTACTGGGACCTCATCTTGTTCAAGAGACTTCAGAGCAGATAGAGCTGATTCGGAAGAGGATGGCTACAGCGCAGTCTCGACAGAAGTCTTATGTTGATCAGTGGAGATGACCTCTAGAGTTCAAGGTTGGTGATCAGGTTTTCCTATGTGTCGCACTGAGGTTGGGGCACAAGAGAATTCGGAGACAGGGTAAGCTTTCACCGCGGTACGTCGGGCCGTTTGAGGTCTTGGAGAGAGTGGGGTTAGTAGCCTATCGGTTGCAGCTACCTCAGAGGTATCGGCCCATGCGCGACGTCTTCCACATCTCTTAGCTCCGATGCTACTTTTTAGACCCGTATCACGTCTTTTAGCCCGAGGAAGTCGAACTTGAAGCGGATGCGTCGTTCGAGGAGCATCCTATCCGGATTGTCGATCGTAGTACAAAGGTTCTCCGCGGGCGGTCTGTTCCTTTGGTATGAGTGCTATGGCAGCACAGGCGAGTACAGGACGAGACCTGGTAGAGGGAGGCCAATGTACGATCATAGTGGCCGGAGCTGATCGGGGTTTCTCCTTCTCTGCCTTGTTAGGGAAATTCGGGGACGAATTTCTTTAAGGGGGGAAGTTTGTAAGAACCCAAATCTCTTTTCAGGTATGTTTTCCTTTTTTCTGGAGTTTTTGAGAAAAATGAATTTTCTGGAAATTTCAGAAGTACACGCCATGTACTTTCTGAGTACATGCCATTTACTCTTCCCGGCTTGAAGCCGTGTGTTGGCCGTGCCCGGGCCACACACACGGTGTGTAAGGCTGAGGTGGAGGCCGGTTTTTCGGAGTATGGAAAAATTTTAAGTACACACCGTGTACTTTCTTTTTTTTTCGTTAAACGGACCGGGGTCACGTCTAACCCCCATATACGTCTTCTTCTTCAGTTTTTGACCGTCCGAGAGAGACTGTACGACCAGATCTTCGACGGAGTCCTACCTCGCCGTCTGTTCTCCGATTCGAGCACGGTCAGTTGCGTTGGAATCACAACGGTGATTTCTTCCTTATGCTCTAGCCTTGTTTCTTGATTCCCCTCCTTTCCATGTTATCATGGGATGAACGTTTTGTGCGTTTTCTCAGATCCACGTCGTTCTAAGGGGAATCTGTCGTCGAGGTTCACGTATATCGATCTCCTAGGATCAAGGTAGGTGGTTTGTGCCTTTCGGTTGAATGTTGATGAATATTATGTGAAAATTCCACCAATAACCTTGAACGGGGTATTGCGTGTTTCTTGTTTTTCCCTTGCTGCTTGCCTACTTTGCCTGATTGCTTTAGTAGAGGTTATTTCTTGTGATTAGAGTATTTTGTTTGTGCTCAGTTTTCTTTGTCATGCCTAGTTGTAGGATTTTGGACTATTGTTTTACTTTTTCTGTTGAGCCTTAGTTGATAGACAAGTAGTTCTTGAGGTTTACTTGGATGATATACACGCGCTGAGCATGTTTAGTTACTCAGGACTGTGAGAACCTAGAGTAGCAGACCAAAGGGAGAATTGACGGAAGGGCTTCTCCAGAGTGTCTTTTAAATCATGATGTGAGACCAAGTGGAGAATTGACGGAAGGGATTCTCCAGAGAGTCTTTTAACTATGACGCGGGCCACATGTGGAATTGATGTTGAGTGCTTCCCTAGAGAGCCTTTAGCACGATACAAGACTATAGGGGGAATTGACGGTGAGTGCTTCCCCAGAGAGTCTGCTTAATTACGTAGCTGAACCAGAGGGGTGAGATTGTGTGTGCCTCCCAGAGGGTTGCTAGTTCTTAGAGGTTGAACCATAGGGGTTAGACTGTGAGAGCTACCCAGAGGGTTACCTGTTTACTTCTTGTTGTTGACTGCTCACTTGTATGCCTTACTTGTTAGAGCTGTGGATTGTAGCTATTTTGTGCTTTTCTGTTTACTGTTTCTTGTTTTAGTACTGCCATGTATTCATTGACTATTAGGCACAAATCTTTGGGTGGTTGTCTACTGGGATTTTATCTCACACCCTGTTTGGGCCATGCTTTTGGGTACAAGCAGACTATGTTACTGCAGGTATAGACAAGGGCAAGCGCCCTTCTACTTTAGGATCTTGACTGCACCAGGAGCTGGGGAGCATAGGACCGAGCCGTGGCTCGCGATGCTGAGGAGACTTCTTTGTTTTTCTTTTGCACTTGGTTTCAGTTGTATTCCATCACGTTGTTGTGTTTTCTCTTTTCCATAGATACTTGTACCTGCTGCATTATTGTCATCATTGTTATATATCTGCATTTCTTCCGCTGTTTGGTTTCTGTTGTTATGCATGTTGTTTACTGCTTCCGATGTTTATTGTTGTTTCTTACCTTTTATACCTTATCGAATGAGGGAAAAGTTTCCCCACCGACTCACCAAGGCCCTCGCTGCTAGTCGATAGCCTCTGGCGTTCGGGGAAACGCGCTTGAGGTCATGTGGCGAACCGGGTACGGGGCACCAGTGGAGGGACTCCGGACTCGGGACGTTACAAGTAATACCCACTTTTTGAAATTTTATAAGTTTTATTTTTCAAAATGGACTTCATTTTTGGATTCATAATATAAAAATTATCTTAGGGTGAATTTTTGGTATTTTTTTGAAAAGTTTCAATTTTTGATGAATAGTGAAAAACACTGCGTTATTGTTTAAAATAGACTTTTTATTTAAGTAATTAGTCATTTTATTTAAATTTATATTAGTTAAAAATAGATACATAATACCTATATATGTTCAATGTAATTCATTGGAGTCATTTTATAATAATATTAGATATATAAAATTTTATTGAAATTCTTACAGTCTTTTACCTACCACCTTCTAGGCGCATTTGAAAATTTGCAGAAAACGTAATTTTACCACTTCTATGAATTGAATTTCAAAAATCTGAGAGACACAGTTGACATCAGTAAGTAAAATGTGGTTCAATAAGATGAAAATAATTTTTGGTGAATAGTAACTTTTGACTTTTATTTACCACGGTTAAAAGTAAATAGGGTAATTAAAGGTAAAAATGATATTATAATTATCCTAACACGTGTCCTAATTCTATTTTATAAGTGTATTTAGACTAAAAAAACCTTAGAAATAAAATATGATCCTTTTAGACCATTTGGATTAGATTATGACATTTATTATTATTTTATTTAACGAAGAGTTTAAAGTGTTAAATTCAAAGTTTAATAACTAAACCATTTTTAATATAGGGTAATACATAAGATAAATTCGACTATAAATATTCATTATAAAGTTAAATTATTTCCTACATAATGGTATTTTGTTAATAAATTTTAAACATTAAATAATTAAATATATTTATGACACAATGATGATGCAGTAATTACCTTATTAATGAAATATTAAAATAATTGATATTATAGATATCCAAATAAATGTAAATTGAGACTTTTAAAAAATTATAGTAATTTTCTAGGTTAATATGACATGTTAGGGTTTATTAAATAAATTTTGTTCGAAGTGATAAAGTTGTTATGACTTTCACAAAAACAAAATACCAAATAGTGTCAAAATTGACATAAATTCGTTTTTAAAACAAATACTATATTATTAATTGATATAATATTCCTAAAAATATAAGGTTTGACCAAAGGACTTAGATAAGATTAGATATATCAATAATGAACCACTTGGGGTTCTATTGTTTTTTTATAGTAAGTTTATTAACCATTTATTATAATAATACAAGAATAAATCACTATTGGAAATTTTAACTTTACCAATAGTTTAAAACCGTTGGTAAAGGATGGAAAACCGTTGGTATAAACTATACAAATGGTTTTCCAAACCGTTGGATATTGAGCTGTAGGGATAGACATATCCCAACGGTACTATTAGAACCATTGGGATATGTCTGAAAAAAATCAGTATATACCAACGATTTCAGTAAACCATTGGTATATATGTTTGCCAACTGTTTTAAACCGTGAGTAAGAGCATGAAGTATCTCTATACCAACAGTTATGTAAACTATTGGTATAGAATTTTTTCCAACGGTTTTCCACAAACCGTTGGTAAATCTCAAGTAAAATTATCTATGCCAATGGTTTACAAACTGTTGACATATACTTATACCAACAGTTTACATAAAACCGTTGGCATAAGTTTTGGGTTTACACATATACCAACGGTTGTGAACCGTTGGCATATATTTTTTATAACAACAACAGAAACTCGGCTTGCTGGCCTCCCCCTGTGTAGCTGCATCAATTCCATCAACAGGCCCCCTGTGGAGCTGCATCAATTCTACGAGCAGGCCAACAAAATTCATAGACAACAGAATATCTGCATAATACATACACATACAACAAGTAATACAATACACCATTAACAAGTATACCTACATAATACATAAATAATTCTGTATGAATTCATATTGAATTCTGTATGAATTCATACAGATTTCATAGAACACATAATTCAAACATAAATCTGAATACATCCAATTCTGTATTTAATTATCCTATACACACATACTGAATTAACACATAGTTCATAAGGTAATTAAAACAAGTATACACATAAAAAAAGTATACCCATACACCATTAACACATAATTCATAAGTTAATTAAATACATAAAGAATTCAATTCAGAATTCAAGGGGTTGGGAGGCTGTTAAGGGGTTTGGGGTGGTTTCCCAAGGGGGGTAGGGGTGTCCAAAGGGGTGGGGGTGTTCGGAAAGATGGGGGTGTCTGGGGGTGGGGGTGGTGGGGGGATGTCCAGGGTGGTGGGGGGGGGGGGGGGCTGTCAAGGGTGGTGTGTGTGGGGGGGGGGGGGGTGTCCATGGGGGTGTCCAGGGGGTGTGGTGGTGTCCAGGGGGTTGGGGGGCTGGCTTTCTAGGGGGTGGGAGGGGGGGGGGGTGTCCAGGGGTGGGGTGGTGTCCAGGGGGTGGGGGTCGGTCCAGGGGTTGGGGGATGTCCAAGGGGGTGGGGTGGTGTCCACGGGGGTGGGGGGTGTCTAGGGGGGTGGGGGGCTGTCCAGGGGGGGGGGGGTCCACGGGGGTGGCAGGGCTATCCAGTTGGTCGGGGGTGTCTAGGGGGGGTGGGTGGGGATGTCCACAGTGGTGGGGGGCTGTCCCGAGGGTAGGGGGTGTCCAGGGGGTGGGTGGGAGGGGCTGTCCGAGGGGTATGGGGTGTCCAAGTGGGTGAACGGGTTGCCAATGAGGGGTAGGGGTGTCCAGGGGGTTGGTGGGGATGTCCAGGGGGTGGGAGAGGCTGTCTTGGGGAGTATGGGGTGTCCAGGGGGGTGGGAGGGGCTGTCTAGGGGGGTACAAAGTGTCTAGGGGATGGGGAGGCTGTCCACAGGATGAGGGGATATCTAGGGGGTGGGCGGGCTATCCACGAGGGTGACGGGGCTATCTAGGGGGTACGTGGTGTCGAGGGGGGGATATGGGGGGGGGGGGGTTGTCCATAGTGGTGGGGTGGGGGGGGGGGGGGGGTTCTAGGGTGGTGGTTCTGGGGGGGGGGGTGTCTGGGGGGGTGTCCAGGGGGCGGGGTGGTTTCCGGGGTGGGGTGGTGTCCAGGGGGTGGGTTGGTGTCCATGGGAGATGGGGTGGTGTCCAGGGGGTTGGGGGCTTTCCCGGGGGTGGGGGTGTCTAGGTGGTGGGGGTGTCTAGGGGGTGGGGGTGTCCAGGGGGGGTGGGAAGGCTATTCACGAGATGGTGTTCCATCATCTTTTAGCTTCCAGTGGGATGTGCCACATTTTATACAATCATTATGTTCAACATTTTCCTCCCAGAATAAACTGCAATATTTCAGGAAAGCATGAATTTTGTTTCTTGAAAATCCAAGTTCCTCAACAAACTTCCATGCTATATAGTGGTTTGAGGGAATATCTACATCATCTAGAAGTAAGTTCTTCAAGAAGGTAATAATGTAATCGATGACAGTATTAGAAATCCCATATATAGTTTTCCCATGAAATAATTAGATTAAAAATTCCAGCTTTTTCATTTTACCGCATTGTTGATATACTAGAGTCTTGACAGCATCATTCAATTTTTTCACACTGAAAACACCATAATTTTCATTAGACACATCATGTTTGCTCATATTGAAATCTTCTTGGGTCGGAATCATCTCTTTTTCATGATGATGAATAAATGGAAACCGGTCATATAAAAAATTCTCCAATCCATTCCTCTCATTTGGATCATTAACAATTTGAGATGTCATTTTATCCCCATTGTGATACCACACAGAGTAGTTTTCTTGAAAACCATATTTGGTTATGTGGTATCTGACTTCTTCATGGCTTAACCAAGGTCTTCCAACACACCTGTAATAGGGGTAGTGTATGTGACCACTATCTAAAGAATTGTGAAATGAAAAATTTAAAAATATCTCCAAATTGTTTTGAAAATTGCTTGAGATCCGATCTGTTTCATACATCCAACTTCTATCCATTCTGTAAAAAAATTATTATAAGTCATTTAGTCAAAAGAAATTCAATAAGATTGAAGTTTCATCGAAAATATATTTAAGTAAATGAGAATTGTTCACTTTATATGAAACCATATTTGACACACTACTCTATATGATAATCATAATATAAAAGACAAAAAAATAACTTTTAAGAACTATACATGAGTGTACAAGATCATGTACACTTGGGGAGGAGAATTATTCAGGAGTTGACTAAATTTCAGATCGAAGAAATTTTATATTTTAGTATATAATTTGAGTGATCACATATATTTCCAAAGGGGTTGGGGTGTCCAGGGGGGGTGGCAAGGCTGTCCAGGGGGGTTAGAGGTGTCCAGGTGGTGGGGGGATATCTACGGGGGCCGGGGTGTCCAGGTGGTTGGGCTATCCACGAGGGTGGGGGGCTATCCCGGGGGGTACGGGGTGTCCAGGGGGGTGGGCGGGCTGTCCACGGGGGTGGTGAGGCTGTTCAGGGGGTCATGGGTGTCCATGGGGTGGGGGAATTTCCAGGGGTGGGGGGCTATCCAAGGGGGTACGCGATCTCCAGGGGGTGAGTGGGGTGTCTAGGGGGTGGACAGGGCTGTCTAGGGGGTACAGGGTGTCCTGGGGGTGGGTGGGCTGTCCATGGGGGTGGCGGGGCTGTCCAGGGTGTATGGGGTGTCCATGGGGGTGGGCGGCCTATCCAGGGGGTGAGCGGGCTGTCCACGGGGGGTGGTCGGGTTGTCCATGGGGGTGGTGGGGTTGTCCAGTGGGGTCAGGGGTGTCAAGGGGGTGGGGGGGGGGGGCTTTCTAGGGGTGGGGGGTGTTCGGGGGGATAAGGGCTATCTGGGGGGTGGTGGGCGGGTGTCCAGGGGGGTGGGGGGGGGGGGGGGGCTATCCAGGGGGGTGGGCGGGATGTCCATGGGGGTGGCAGGGCAGTCTAGGGGGGTCGGGGGTGTCCAGGGGGGTGGTGGTGGTGGGGGGGGGGGGGGGCTTTCCAGGGGGTGGGGGGTGGGGCTGTCCAGGGGGTATGAGGTGTCCAAGGGGGTGGGCGGGCTATCCAGGGGGTGGAGGGGCTGTCAAGGGGGTACGAGGTGTCCAGGGGGTGGGCGGTCTATGCACGGGGGGTGGTCGGGTTGTCCACGGGGGTGGTAGGGCTGTTTAGTGGGGTCGGGGGTATCTGGGGGGGTGGGGGGGGATTTCTAGGGTGGTGGGGGGTATCTGGGGGTATGGGGGGTGTCCGAGGGGTGGTGGGAGGGTGTCCATAAGGTGGGCGGTATGTCCATGATGGTGGGGGGCTATCCACGGGGGGAGGGGGTGTCCAAGGGGGTGGGAAGACTGTCCACGAGGGTGGCGGGGCTTTCCAGGGGGATCGAGGGTGTCCAGGGCGTGGGGAGGAGGGGCTTTCCAGGGTTGGGGGGCTTTCTAGGGGGTAAAAGGTGTCCAGGGGGTGGGCAAGATGTCTAGGGGGTGGAGAGGCTATCCAGGGAGTATAGGGTGGGTGGGCGGGCTGTCCAGGGGGGTACGAGGTGTCTAGGGGGTGGGAGGGCTATCCACAGGGGGGTGGGGTGTTTAGGGGGTGGATGAGCTATCCACGAGGGGTGATAGGGCTTTACAGGGGGGTTGGGGGTCAAAGGGGGTGGGTTGAGGGGCTTTCCAGGGGTGGGGGGCTGTCTAGGGAGACAAGGTGTCCAGGGGGAGCGCGGGCTGTCCATGGGGGTGGCGGGGCTGTCTAGGGGTGGTGGGGTGGGTGGGTGGGCTGTCCACGGGGGTGGTGGGGCTATCCAGGGGGTACAAGGTGTCCAGGGGGTGGGTGGGCTGTCCACGGGGGGTGGGTGGGCTATCCACGGGGGTGGTAGGGCTGTCCACAGGGGTGGCAGGGCTGTCCAGGGGGTGGGGCTGTTCAAGGGGTTGGGGGGGCTGTCCAAGGGGGTAGGGGGCTGTCCAAGGGGTGGGGGTGTCCACCCCAAAACTAGGGTCATAAAATCCAATCATTATCCAATTGTAGCATGATTTCAAGCCTATTATAGATGACCGAGAATATTTTTGGTGCAAACCATGAATATAAAACATATAAATCACAACACACCCAATTGTAAACACCCCACCAAATATCATACGTGGATCAGATTTTATGAGCTATGTTTCAATGGGACACTACTCATAAGAGTATGATCCTTGTTATATCATTAGGTGATATGGATTTGTATGAATGTTAAATTTGTATGAGATCAATATGGATAGTGGATAAGAACCTGAGTCAGATTTCTTTGCAGATATCACTTCTTCTTGGAAGGGTTAGAATGAGTGTTGGTATGGAACTTCAAGAAAAGTCTTAACGTGTGAAAGCAACTATACATTGGTTATATTTGATTCCTATTTTTTTTGTAGAGTATCATAGTGGACAACCCACCCCCTCCCTAGACAACCCACACCCCCCACACCCCTACATCCCCTTACCCCCTACACCCCCACCCAGATATCCCCCACCCCACCTGGACACCCCACCACACCTAGACAGCCCCTCCTCCCTAGACAACCAACACCCCCTCCCCCACCTGGACAGCTCACCCCCACCCCTTGGACAACCCACCCCCTTGACAACCCACACCCCCTCCCCCACCTGGATATCCCACCCACCACCACCCCTGGACAACCCACCCCTCCATGGACAACCCACACCCCTCCCCTGTAGTCCCCCCGATAGCCCCTGTAGACAGCCCCCCCCACCTAGACAGCCCACGCCCCCACCCCCCACTGGATATACCCCCCTCCTTAGATAGCCCATACCCCCTACCCCACCTTGATAGACCCCCCATGATAGACCACCCCCTCCTTAGATAGCCCACACCCCTCCTCTACAGCCCCACTTGGACAACCCCCCCCCCCACCTGGACAGCCATCCCCACCTAGATAGCCCACCCCCCCCTCCCTGGACACCCCACACCACCTCCCCTACTTGGACACCCAACCCTAACCCCCTGGATAGCCCACACCCCTCCTTGGGGTAGTCCATACCCCCCTCACCCACACCCCTATAGCCCCCTACCCCCTGCCACCCCCTACCCCCCTGGACAACCCACACCCACCTGGACATCCCCCACACCTAGACAACCCCCTTCCCCTCCTACACCCCCCTTAGGGTATTTTTATTTAAAATCATTTTATTTATTAAGAAATCCAAACTATCATGCATTATCCATTTCATTCCAAACAACCCATTCAATTTATCAAAACATGACAAATTCAATTTATCAAAACATGAAAAATTCAATTTATCAAAATATGACAAATTCAATTTATAGGGCTTTATGGGTCACTTAGAAAATGTCATTGGGAAAATGGGAAATCAACCACATTGTTAATTCCAATTTAAAAATTGGGTCAACCACTTAGGAGGTGCGGTGGTGTCTAAGAGGTGTGGTGGTGTCCAGGGGGGCTGTCTAAGGGGGTGGGGTTGGGGGATGTCCAAGGGGGTGGATGGTGTCCATGGGGGGTGGGGGTGTCTAGGGGTGGTGGGGGTGTCTAGGGGCGGTGGGGGGGGGGGTGTCCAAGGGGGTGGGGGGTGGGGGTGTCCATGGGGGGTGAGGGGTGTCTAGGGAGGGTGGGGGTGGGGTGTCCAGGGGGGTGGGGGTGTCCAGGGGGGGTGGGGGGGAGGGTGATGTCCAAAGGGTGGGTGGGGGGGGGGTGCTGTGAATGAGAGGTGAGGGGTGTCCAAGGAGGGTGGGGGTGGGGGTGTCCAGGGGGAGGGGGGAGGGGGAGGGAGTTTTCCAATGGGTGGGGGTGTCCAGGGGTGGGGGTGCAGGGGGGTGGGGGGATATCCAATGGGGGGTGTCCAGGGGGTGGGGGGCTGTCCAGGGGGGTGAGAGGTGTCCATGGGGGTGGGGGTATGGGGTGTTCACAATTCCAATCCATCATACAACCAACACCAAAATCAAAATCCAATTTTCAACTAAATTAAAGTTCAAAAAACATAAAACAAACCCTTTATCCCTTGAACTAAACAAACCCCACTAAACAAACCATTTACCATGTTTGAAGTGTAGAAAAAAAAATCATAAAACAAACCAAAGGGTTTGGTACTCCAAAGACAACATGAAATATAATTTAGCCAAAATAAAAATAGAAAATAGGAAAAAAGAGGATGAACACTAACAAAGTAACACTTACTAATTTGAAGTGTAGAAATAAAAATTTGTTTGATTGAAGAAGGATCTACGGTTGTAAGAAGTTTCGCGACGAGAAGACTTCGGGAGGAGTTATGGATTAGGTCTGCAATAGGGCCGAGTGAGAGTTGGGGTGCTGGGTATTTGGGGGAAAACTTTCCCAAAAGTTTTTAAAAACCATTGGGAAATCCTCTCTTTACCAACAGTTTTGACAAACCGTTGGTATATCTTAGAGAAAACATTTATTTCCCAATGGTTTTGGAAAACCATTGGGAAATATTAGGCATTGACAATGGTTTGTTCAAACCATTGGAAAATGTTGCCTTCTTTTACATTATATCAATGGTTTGAACAAACTGTTGGTATATTACTGTTGGGAAAACGCCAGATTCCAGTAGTGCATGGTAAAAGTTAAACTATTTAAATAATAGTTAAATCTAAAAGATAAGGTTAATATGGTGACCTAAACCTATATAAAACCTATTGGTTGAGAGTTTTTCGACCCATACCTTCTTTATCCTATAAATAAATCATTTTGGAGCCATTATAAATTGAATATTATTGTATAATAAAATAATTTTTCAAGCTTTTTCTTAAAGTGACCCTCACCTCTTTTATAAAAGGGCACTTCCCCTTATCTCAAAATCACACCTCCAAATACATTTGGCTCGGCCAACCCCTACTCAAATATCCTCAAAACTACTCTCAATATGATCTAAAGGCTTTACTTTGATCAGAAATCAAACCTAAGGAGATTTTTTGATCAACTAAAAAGGAAACACCCAAAAAAGAGGTAATAATTTCACCATCTCTTTCGAAGTTCTTTTCTTCTTCCACTTCCTCTTTCTTTGTTGTTTATATAGCAAAATAATAACTCCAGTACCTTATACATGATTTGATGCTATTATAAATATGAGACAACCATATTCATTATTCTATCCATCCTATGAATGACAAGTCACCATACATGCATACGTATGGCTTACCGTCTCCACGTCGTGGTGTGGTTTGTTATTCAAACACTTCATTATTTGGATGGGTATAATAATGAGTATAACTAATTTAAATAATAAATATAACATGTTAAGTATTCTTTATATATGATATACCATTCAATTACAAACAATTTCACCATCAATAGAATGTTATTATTGCTCGTGCGTACGTACAGATTACCGTCTCCACGAACGCGATGAAATTCATTCCCCATCATAACCATTCAAGATTAATTTTCATTTTATGATTAAAAATAATGTTTAAGTACTTAATAACATTCTAGATATGAATAAAATACATCCTACCCATAACAAAAATGGCTTATATAACCAATCATATAAAGGAAAATGAATCAGTTAACACCCAAAATGATGATACTACTGAAATATTATTAACAAATCAATATTAGAGGATCATATATAATATCATATTTATATATGTAGTTCTTGTATAATTTAATAAAAATTATTTAACTATCATAAAATAGTTTAACGTACCCTCAATAAAGGTAAAGTACAAGGTAATGGTTAATTCTACAATATCTTCATTATCCGAGGTTGTTTACACGTGAGTATCTACTGGAACCTCTTTATCATCCACATCCGTGTTTCTTAAAAATGTATTTCAAAACATTTTAAATATTTCCTAGACTACGGGTTAAAGTAATTTATACCTTTTTTTTACTTTTTATAAGATTTTTATAAATGAATATTTTCTTCATTTTCCAAACAAGGTCCTTTACGGCCCTTTTGACAAAATTAAGGAAATTTTTTTTAACTTATACGGCGGGTGCAACTATTTTACGCCGTTATAACACCTTAAAAGCTTCCTTTACAAGATTATAGGAATATTTTTAAAATAAATGTTTTCTTTTAAAATTACATGACTTTTAAATGATATCAAAATAGAAAGATATATTTCTCTCAAATAGTTTTGATTTCATCTATGCCAACATTCTTTGTGGATTTTACACTTGTTTGAAGTTGATTTATTATGATTCAATATTCCATATTGTATTGAAGGTTTTTTGATATGTTTGATTGTGGATGTGATATTTTTATACCATTCATGTTTTGTGGTTAAGGTTTTTACATTTCATATGTTTGTTTTAATACGAATGTTTATGTTATGTTTCAACCTTTTCATATGAGGAATTTATTGGACTTAATAAGTAACGATTTACCTCTATAGCTTTTCGATGAATCGGTAGGTATCATGAGAAAAACTAGTTTCTTGGAACAAGGCCTTGAAAAAATATTTATTTGTAGTCTTGGCACGAGGCTTTGACTATGTGGTTATGATGTCTAGCATTATGCATTCCATCATTATGAAATTGGCTATTGATATTACATGTTATTATTTAACTAATAGAATATCTATGTGAATATGTAAATGGAATTATTTGATTTATCTTTTATATATTATACTAAAGTTTAAGTTTAAAAGGATTGTGTTTTAGTATTATACATTTCCTTAAATTTTTATGCTTATTTATGAAAGTTTCTGCTATATTGTTATCCTTACTGAGCACGTGAGCTCACCCCTTTCTATGTTTTATTTTTCCAAGGATGCGAAGAATTATATTATGAATGAACTGTAGGGATAGTCTAAGGGAGATGAATGTGCTAAAAGGTGACACAATGTTGTTGTTTTTCATTTAATAATGTAATGTAAAACTTATGATTGTATCTAGTACTTCCAAGGATATTAAACTGATTGGTCTTTCGGGATTTGATCCCTTGTGATCATGCCAATGTTATGTAATAATGCACCAAATCTAGGTAACTAGGGTCGAGGCATTACACTTGATACCCTTTAACATAATTTCCCTAATTCCCAAATCAGTCCTCATTAGAAACCCAACTCCAATCTTCATCCGTAGTACACAATCTCAATATGATACCACTATGAGATGACCCAACCCACTAGGACCCCTCCTGGTTAGTGGTATGATGAGTGTGGGAAACTAAGACATACTTAGATAGGCCAGGGGATGGTGACTATCACTTAGTGAACATGTCTAAAATAATTGGCGACCGTAGTCTAATGCACCTATATACAACACACACCTACACAGTGGATATAATAATACTGAATAGATAAAAGGGAAAAAATATATATATAAAATTCATGGGACAACTACCATGATACATTATAGTTTAAAAAACATAATCCATTGAACAAAAGTGGAAATATACTCACCTAATAACTGAAAAGGGAGAAAAAATAACCCAATAGTTGAGGTAGAAGGATCCCCACTCTAATGACCTAAGATTTTTAATCCTTTAAAAGACACACTATGTTCTATAACTTGTGTCACATGCTACACCCAACATAAAATACTAAAATATATTTAGAATACATTATTAATGAATTTATAATAAACATTAAGATAGAAAACCATTAATATTTACTTCCTTTAGAAGGTAAACAATTAAGATGAGTAAATATTGAAAAGGTTATTTCTAATAAAAAATATTTTCTTTATATTACATATTTCTTTTAAAAAGATAAATTTAATAATTTTAGAATTTAAATTTTATAATGTAAAATTAATTTTTGAATTAATCACAATAAAATTATCTTAGGATGAATTTGTGAGATTTTTCTAAAATAATCGATTTTCAGGTGAATAGTGAAAATACCGATTAATATCGTCACATTTTATGAAATTATTTTATTATATGAATAAATTATTTTTTTTAATAATTTTTTATGTACAATTATAAGTTATAATATATATTTTTAAAATACTATTTTGAATTTATAAACCCATTCTCATCATTTTAAAAATTTCTACAACATTTTAATGAGAAATATTTTTCAACTGATTTGTATAATTCATTAAAACAAGATGAAATGAAGGTTTTGATTTATTTTTTGTAAAAAAGTAAATATTTAAATGATAATAATTGTTTTATATTAATTGGAATAGATTTCGTTGAAAATTCTATCCTAATCACAATTTTTTCTTAAAAATAAACTTTTTCAAGAAACGAGTTTCTATGCGTTACACGCGCTAACATTATGATTGATTTCCATAAGAATATAATTTTAATTTCATAAAATGATTCTTATAATTTATATAATGACGTTAATTTTATTTAATATGATAAATTTCATTTTTAGGTATACAATTTAGATTATTAGGATTAATGCTAGTCATGACGATAATGATGAAACAATTATTTTAAAAATATTATTTTATTAATATAAATGAATTTATATCGAATAAAATAAATTTAAAAATATAAAATAATGGATCTAATATGATGAAAAAGTTCATAAAAAAATATATTAACACTATATTAATTGTTAATCAATACTAAATAAGATATAAAATCCATAATGGTCAAAATGTCATTTGTCTACCAAAAGCGTTTTTCTACACATTATCAATTTTCATTTAAAAGTTAACTTTATAATAGTTAAAAATTGAATTAGATTAAATAAAGGTTAAATTAAGTTCTAAAACACCCAAATTTGGTTTTATGGGTTAATATATGTGTTGAATAAAACATAAAATCACATAGTTAAAAACTAGTTACCTATTATAAAAGAAAAAAAATTAAAATTTAAAAATATAATGGTAAAATAATATAACATGTTTAAAAAAATTATATAAAAACATATTTGTGCCTATATCAACCCAAATACACCACAATATCAATAATTTAGAATCTTTGGTAACATTGGCCTTGGAATAATGACATGGAATTGTTAAATTATAAAGCATATTTCCAAAAGTTTATTTTCCTTCTCTTATAAAAGGGAATCACTTACACCCTTTCAAGAACACACCTATAATTATAATTTCTACTTTAAACTATTAAATTTTACTCTCCCTATAACCAAATACCATAAAAAAAATCCATGGTCACTCATGGTTATCTTAGTCTCTTTAATTTCAAGAGATCTTCTAAGGAAAAATCAAGTCTCTAATGTAAGTATCATCTCAATTTTAAGCATTTCTTCTTAATATTACGCTTACAAATATATTATCACCATAAAAATATGATGAATTAAGTATAATTATTATACTTATATTTTTTTATATTAACAGTGTATCCCTTATATATTCATTTCCATACACATAGAAAACCCAAAGAACATCATTAGTGCATTCTGCGTACTACTGCCTCCAAAAAGAAACATCCTTTGTTTGTTATTACCTCCTTTAATAGATGGTATTGATAGTGATAATGATAACTAAAAATGATATATATCACATTATTATTATTATTATTTTTCAATTTAATATCCACCTACACACCCTCTCATGTGTTGAGAAATGATAATTCTACTCGTGTGTACGTGTAAATTACCACCTCCACGATGAAACATTTTGTGTTTTTCATTTATATTTTATAAAATAATATAAAAAATTAAAATACTATTAAACCAAAAAAAAAACAATATCATTATTATTTTTTCATAATTATATCATGTCAAAATAAACACCACCTTAACCATACTCGCCAATAGAGTTAAAGCATGTTCAAGTTTTTATCAGTTTAACCACATATGCGAACAATACTATAAAATCCAATAATGGATGACTATTAGATCATGAAAAATAATAATATTATAATATATTAAGTAAATAATCATTAATATATGTTTTTATAAAGTTTATATTAAGTATTTTAATTATTAATAAAGTAACATTTCCATTCAATAAAATTATAGAAATATACCGTTATCAATTCAGTTTTAACATAATATAACCAAAAAACATATGGGATAAAATAAATTTTTTTTAAATAAATATAAGATATGTATTAGATAATATTAAATTATATGTTAATATTGAACTTGGAATAAGATTATGGGCTATAATTTCAAAATTATTAAACATGCGCAAAACAGTTAAAGTTATCAACACTTCATGGTCATAATACATTATAACTAATTAATGTAATAATGATAATGAATTATAATAAGGATTATAAAAGGATAATATTTATGAGTAAGATTTTAAAATACATTATTAAGTTATATAATATTTTTTATAAGAGGTTAGACTATTGTCAATTACGTAGGGAAGCAAGGTAAGAGTTTGTTGTCTGAAGTTCACTTTTATTAAGGCATGATTTCATGTTTTTTACCTATTTACATTTTATATGGAATTGATACTTCCAATTTTAATTAATTATTAACAAATAAACTTTTTAAATGAGATATAAAATTTTATTTCACTATATCTCCAACATGTTCTTTTAATCCATTCAATTATGAAGTTTTAAGGGTTTCTTTGTCTTAGATTTGAATCCCTTGAGACATGTTTATTATAAACACCATGTTTCCTTTTATATGATGTAAATTTTACCTAATTTTAATTTTGATTCATGATTATTTTATATTTAATTATGTTAAATGTTTTATTTAATGTTCCAACTCTCATTGTTTTTTGATTCAAACGTTACAAAGGTAGTAAGGGGTTTTCATGATTTAAAATCTCTTCACTGGATCATAATCATTCTTCTTTGAATATAATATTTAAAGATTTTTCTATTAAAAAATTTGATGATGATTTATTGTATTTACACATTCTTTTTTATGGAAATTAATTCACTTCATCAATATGCAATTCTTTGATTAACTTTTTATCCAAAATAAAAGTGTGTCTTTGGTAAGAATAACTCTTATTCTTACTCATAGATCTTTTCTTCCATGTCCATATTTTCCTTACCAAAAATGTTATCCTAACTTTTTAGAAAGATAATATAAACTATATTAAATAATTTTTATAATTATTTATAACTTTTAAAAATAAAAATTGAATACTCTTTTAACGATGTGGGCTTTTAATAAGGCAATTTCAAAATGCTCAAAATATTTTTTCATCCTTCCAAAATAAAAACTTTAATCATCCAATCCAAATTTTTATTTAATGAACCTTATGAATTATTTAAAATATTATTAATTGTTTATGAAAAATTAAATTTTCTCAAAAAACTTTCAAATTCCATTTTTTTAAAAGTTTATGTCTTTTTTAAGATCCTATTTTTATGGATTATTTATAAAAGTAAAATTTTTCAATATATTTTCACTTATACTTTTTGAAAAAATTATAAGGATTATTTTAAGAGTAAAAAGTTTCAAAGTATTTTTTTATTATTTTTAAAACCTCTATGTATTTAAAGAATTTTTTTTTATTAACTCTTTATAATTTGTTTTTCAAAAGTTTTCTCTTTTTATTGATCCATGAATTATGAAATTCGTAAGGTACTTAGAAACAAAAACTCATTTCTTTGAGTTATACAATTTCTTATCTGAAATTCACATTTACATGAATTTAAATTATAAATTAGGATATGTTTTTTAATTTTGGGGAATCTTTTTTGAATCAATTCTATTTCCATGAATTTTTTTCTTTTCGTTTTTTATAAAAACAAGGGAGAATTTATAAAAAGAGACTCAAACCATGAATTTTATAACAATGAATACAAAATGTTTTTATTTTTTTATGATTTGGGTTTCATTATATTTAGGATTATTTAACCCTATTAGAGTTATGTTTCATGTTTCACACTTTGTTATTCATTTATTATGTGATTATTTTTTATGATTAAGTTTTTAGTATCGAGAGATTTAATTCCTGATGTTATTTGGATGATTAATAAAACCCATTTTATTTCTATAAGTTATTTATAAAAAGTCGATTATTTCCATTTCTATGTTCTATTAATATCATTTTATTTCTATGAGTTCATTAAATGATGATTTTTAAATGTCATGAATCCTTTTTTCTTTATATAGTTTATTTTATGATTCGATGATTGTTTTCACATGGTACATAAATGTTTAGATTATGAGACAGGTGATACATATATCTCCCTCAAATGAATTGGGTAAAGGATTATATATCAAGAGATAGAAATTGTATGCAAACATGTAAGAAAGTATCATCTTCTCAAAAGGGGGAGTGTGATGGTTTTTAGCTATACTCACAATTTTATGAGTAAATGGGGTGGTAGGTCACCAAGTTCATAAAGATAAGGAATCCTATGTTTATGATTGCACAACCTTATTTCATATATTCCATGGAACATATTATATGTCTGATGTTTTATTTTCACATGCCTTGGAAAATGTCATATTATTTTGAAATGTTAGACTTATGGTTAACGCTTAATGATACATGTTCTTTTAAAGAAGATATTTTTCCTTATTCATAACTTTCTATTTTATTATGATCAAACCATTATGGATTTTATTATGTTATATATTATAGACCGTCTAATATCACACCTTTATTATGTTTCCAATCCCTATGTTATGATGATGAGTTTATCATAATAGAAGTCAAGAAATGCTTTAGAGGAGAAAGATTATGGAAAAATGTTCAAAACTGTAGTAAAACAATATGTTTATGTAGCTAATCACCAAGAATCTAAACCATTTGGTATTTGGGTAGTGTGACTATTGTGATATGAATTATCAGAATCATGATATAAATGTATTGTTTAAAACACATTTGGATTGGGTCACATCAGTTAATTTTAGAGTAGGGATTAGCTATTTTTGGAGATTATTTTAGATATTTTTTTATATTAGTTAAGTTAAATTTACTACTAGGGTTAGATAACCTTAGTAAAAACCATAGCGTTGAGTCTATGTATAGGATGATATCCTAAAATATTGGTAAATTATTGAGTAATGAGTTTTCCTAGAAAAAAATCCGTGTCTAGATACTGGAAATTGGACATGGATATGGAACAGATACACCCAGGGGTGATGACCATGAAAAGGGTTAGATGTGCATTAATTAGACCATCAACATGATGTATAATGAGTGGGATAATACTAAACAACTTTCTAGACATGGTATTGGGATACACATTGGTTGATCATATTCTCTTTATGAACTTCTATGAAAATTTATTTCTTAGTTACATTATGAAATTTGGTTGAGAAGTATGAGAGAACACAACTTAATGTAGCCTTTTTAGAACCTAGAGAATTATATGATTAAACAAGTATGACATAGTTTAAATTATAGTATAATAGTTTGAAATAAATGTTTCATTGGAGAATAAAACTCATGATCATGATTTAAAATTCATATAAACTAATTATTTTTGATATTATCGTAATTTTTTTTCATTTAGTATTTGGTTGAATCAATATCAAGGAAATGAATCAGTGAAAGGTATCCCCCTAACAACTATTAATAGTAATATATGGGATAAATAGTTTTTTATTCTTACCAAGGATAATGAGGTGGATATTGTAGTAGAATATATATATTAATTTTATGATATATCCCTTAGATTCATCCTTTAGTAAATGATTGAGATGTAACAATTTATCTATGGGGGGGGGGTGTAGAATATAATGACCTGAGATTTTGAATCCATTAAAATACATAAAATATTATATAACTTATATAACACACTATATAAAATTTAAAAAACAAAAAAAAATATTAAGAAGACATTGTTAATGAAGATATAATATGATAAAACATTAACAGTTATTGCCTTTAGATGGTAAATAATTAATATGATTTAATATTGAAGAGGTTATTTCCTATAAAAATTATTTTATTAATATTATAAATTATCTTTGAAAAATATAAAGTTTAAAATTTTATAATTTATATTTGATAAATTAAAATTAATTTTTTAATTATTTACATAAAAAATAGTAGAGGTTTAATTTTTTATATTTTTATAAAATAATTGATTTTCATGTGAATAGTTAAAATACCGATTAATGTCATCACTTTTATAAACTTATTTTATTATATAAATACTATGAAAGTTTATGAACCATTTTTACTATAAAATTAGAAGGTATAATAAAGTTTTTAAAATATTATTTTGAGTTCATATACCTATGATCAATATTTTGAAAGGTTATGTAGCCCTTTAATGGAAAATATTTTTTTACTGATTTGTATAATTAATTATAACATGATAAAATGATGTTTTTGATTTATTTTATTCTTAAATAAATATTATTTGAATGATACTAATTATTTTAAATTCATTTCAACCAATTCTTTTGATATTATATCCTAATCATAAATCTTTTTTCTTAAAAATATACTTTTTATAAAAAACTAGTTTTTATGCTTTACATGCACTAAAGTTAAGATTAATTTACCTACACATAAAAATTTAATAATATAAAATTATTATTATATAAAATATACAAACTTTAATATGAAATAATATGTATTATTTCATTTTAGGCATAAGATTTAGATTATCAGGATTACTGCTAATCACAATAATAATAATGAAATAATTATTTTAAAATTATTGTTTTATTAATATCAAGGAATTTATATCAAATAAATTAAATTGAAAAAAAATTAAATACTGAATCTAACAAAATTTATAAACATATAAATAAATATATTAACACTAATTTTATTTTTAATCAGTACTAAATAATATTGATAATCCATAATGGTCAAAATGTCAATTTTCTAGTAAAACTATTTTTATACACATTATTAGTTTTAATTTGAAAGTTAACTTTATAATATTTAAGAATTATATTAGATTAAATTTTGGTAAAATTTAGTTACACAACACCCTAATTTTATTATTTGGGTTATGTTATATGTTTAATGAAACATAAAATCACATAGTTAAAAACTAGTTACCTAGTTTAAATTTTTAAAAGTAAAATATAAATAAATAATAATAAAAACTCCTATCCTGTTTAAATTTTTTTTGAAACAATTTGTTTATTTTATTGACCCAAATACACCCCATATCAATAAAATTTATTATTTGGAGCTATTGGCCTCATAATAGTGTCATGGAATTGTTAAATTATAAAGGGTGTTTCCAAAAGTGCCATTTTCCTATCTTATAAATAGAGACCACTTACACCCTTTCAAATAAAACCCTATATTTATAATTAATCCATTAAACTATGTAATATTAATCTCTCTATAACTCTATACCATTAAAATAACCCCCTGGTCACTTATAGTTAGCCTAATAACATCAATTTCAGGGGAACTTTTACGGAAAAATCAAGTGTCCAACACAAGTATTATCTCCTTTTTTTTCATAATATTGATATTAAAAATAGATTATCACCATAATATGATTAAATTATAATAATTATTATATTTATATATTTATATATTAATTATAAAACCTCAATTTATTCATTTTTACCCACTTAGAAAAACCAAATAACATAGTTAGTGTGTTGCGTGGACTATCACCTTTATAAAGAGATGCCATTTTTTTACAATTCATTATTTAATGGATGGTATTAATATTTTTAATAATTAAAAAATATGATATATCACATATAATTATGATTCTTTAATTTCAATTTAATATCCACCTTCAACCACTCTCACATGTTTAGAAGCGTGAATGCCAATTATGTGTACATGCAGATTACTGCCTCAACGATGAAACAATTTTATTTTAGATTTTCATATATTTTGTAATCATCTAAAAATATAGTTAAACATAATAACAAATAAAAATAATACCATTATTAATATTTTATAATTATATTATTTCAAAATAAACACCTCCTTAACCATATCTGACAATCGAGCGGAAGTGTGTTAATGTTTGGGTCTGTTTAACCACCTACATGAATAATGATTTAAAATTAGATTATATAAGAGTATGTGGACATGAAAAAATATTCTTATAATATATAAATTAAATAATTATTATTATATTTTTATATAATTTTAATATTAATTACTTAACTTATTATTAACATATTTGTTTTCTAAAATTACCATAAAAAGTTGTTATCAAATATGTTTTCACATAACATAACCAAAAATAATATGAGATGAAATAAGAATATTTTAAATAAATATATGTTATATATTACAAAATATTAAATTATATATCAATAGTGAAATTTTTATCAAATAATGGACAATGATATCAAAATTATTAAACATGCACAAAATAATTAAATTTAGTAATACTCTATGGTCATAATACGCTATAAATAATTAATGTACTAAGCCTAAAGAATTATAATATGGATTATAAAATGGTAATATTTATGGGTTATATTATTAAATAATTTATTATGTTTTCTATTTTTATTTTACGGGAGGTTAGATCACCATCAACTAAGCAAGAAAGCAAGTTAATTGTTTATAGTCTCAAGTTCACTTTCATTGAGGCATGATTCCATGTTCTTCACATATTTCTATATGATGTAGAATATATAATATCCAAATTAATTGATTCATAATAATGAAACTTGTTCATGAAATATAAATTTTTATTTCATAATATCTCATATATGTTCTTTCAATCCATTCACTTCTCAAGTTGTAAGAATTTATTTATCTAATATTTGAATCTCTTGAGACATGTTTATACTAAAAACCGTGTTTCTTTTAGAATAGTGTAAACAATACCCCATTTTAATTTTTTACCATGATTATATTATATTTCACTATTTTCAATACTTAATTTAATTTTCTACCTTTCATGGTTTTTTATTCAAAATTTACAAAGATATCAAGGGGGTTTCAGGACTCAAAATATCTTTATCAGGTTATAACCACTCATCTTTGACAATAAAAATTCAATAATAATCTATTATAACAAATGATAATGTTATTTTATACTTCCCATTCGTTTTTAGGGAAATTAATTCTATTTATCAATAGATAATATTTTGATTAAATATTTTCCAAAATAAAGCTGTATCCTTAGTAATAATAACTCCCATTTTACCAATGGATCTTTTCTGCCATGTTTATATTTTTATTCATGCTAATGTAATCCTTTATTTTTGGAAAGTAAATATGGAATGATTTATATGATTTTCATAATTATTTATAACTTTTAAATATAAAAATTTAATACTATTTTTAAACTTGGGGTTTTAATAGGGTTATCTGAAAGTGATCAAAAGGTTTTTCCATCCTTACAAAATATTTGTTTTATCATCCATTCCATATTTTCATTTGAGAAAACTTATTTATTTTTTCCATTATTAATGATTATTTTTTAAAAAACAACAAGTTTTCAAATTATTTTCACTTTCCCTATTTGAAAATGTAATTTTTTAGATCCCCATTATTAAGTATTCTTTTCAAAAGATAATGTTTTCAATGTGTTTTCACTTCCCCTTTTTGATAATTTTATACAGATGATTTTAAAGTAAACATTTTCAATTTATTTTCACTTCTCATTTTCAAAACCTTTAAGTTATTAAAATATATTTTATTTGGAATAATTTATAATAATTATTTCAAAATTATTCTTTTTCTATTTATCCATGAATTCTGGCATCTATAAGTGACTTGGTAACTCTAACTCCATTATTTGAGTTATAAAATTTCTAATTTGACCTTTGTTTTTACTTCAAATTAAATTTTTAATTATTTTCTCTTTCTTAAATTTGGGGAAAATGATTTTTATCTAATTCCATTTCCATGAAAGGTTTTTTTTGTTTTTATTGAAAACAAATGATAATTTATGAAAATAAAATTATCTTAATGGACCGAAGGCCTTATTATTTATTTTATTATGGATAATCCCCTTTTTAGGGATTGAAGGGGAACCCGTACATGACCCGTAGGCCCAAGGCACAAGGCCCGACATGACTTGCGATACATGACTCGAAGTCCCAGAGGTATACCATGCCCAATAAATGACCCATAGGCCCAACCTGCTAGAACTGCCCCTCCCTAGCATCTACATCATTGATTACATAGCTCCCCACCTTGAATTGCTGATCAACTAGCATTTCCCCATACAAAGCTGCACGGTGCCTGGTCCCCATGCCTTTGGTAATGATTATTAAAAAATTGATTTCAAAATTATCTTTACATGATTTTTTTCATTATCTTCATGATGATCTACCTCTATTGGAGTTATGTTTTATGTTTCACCCATTGATATTATTTTATTATGTCATTAATTTTTTGTGATCAAGTTTTTAGTATCAAGAGATTCAATTCATTATGTTATTTGTATGTTTTATGAAACCCATTTTATTTTAATAGGTTCTTACTGAGAAGTTAATCATTTACTTATTCATATTCTATGAATACCATTTTATTTACATGGGTTCTATATATGGTGATTTTGAAATTTAATGAAACCCATTTTATTAATATGGGTTATTTTATGATGTGGTTATTTCTTTTCAGGTGGAATACACACGTATGAATTTTGATATTGGTGGGGACTATATATTTTTCTAATGACTTGGGTGAAAGATTATATCTCATGAGATAGAAATGTTAAATGAATGGTTTATAAATTATAAAGTTTAAGAAAGGGTGGGTGTGAGGGTGTTTATCTCTACTCAAAATTTTATAAGCTAATAAGTTAGTGGGTAGCTAGGTTCACAAAGATAAGAAATCATATATTTTTTATTATGAAACTTTCATTCCTATGTTCCATGGATCATGTTATATGATTTTTTTTCTCATGCCTTGATAAATATGATATTATTTTTAATAGTTATGATTATGGTTAACAATTAATGATTTATCTTTTATTGAAGAATATATTTTTTCATATTCATGATTTTCCATTTGATTATGATCAAACCATTGTAAACGTTTTTATGTTATACCTTACTGAGATTTAGAGTTCACCCTTTTCTTTTGTTTCCAATATCTAGGCTATGAATAAGATTATATCACGTGAGAAGTCTATAATGGGTATAAAGAAACAATTTTATGGAGAGATGTTCATAAGCACAATAAAATAATTTTTTTGCAGCTAATCTCCAATACACTAAGAATTGTGGTGTTTGGGTTGTGTGATTATTTTGATATGTATTATTGAAATGATGAGATTATAGTATTACTTTGGTCATTTTTTTCTTGGGTTTCTTCACCCATAATGAAAAACACTAGCTATGATCATTGATCACTACCACCACCCCCTTATACAAGTATGATCCACCAATGTTCGGTCCACTAATGTCACTAATAAACTAATTTTCATCCGAATATGATATAAAACATACATGGAAAGGTTTCCATGTAGGGGTATGTATACACATACCCAGTGGGATGATCTAAAAACCACAATGTGAAACAAGGAAAATAATTCAACTCAAAACCACTGGACTAGAATGAGAGAAGATTCCCATTTGAAATGAGTCTCAATAAGAATAATAGACGAGATCTTAGAATGTATGAAGATGTATCATTATTCATAGCAAGATACCAATGAAACCAGTTCACATTTATAAAAATCCAAAAAAAAGATACGATAAACCCACATAACATCTAAAAAAATGTATTAGAGGATCATGTGTCCCAAGATGTGGGAGCTGGTGGGAGATCAACTGTACTGTTAGAAGATCACATAACTTTATTGAGCTCCAAAATGGGGAAAATATTAACTCTACAAATAGAGGATCCCATGCCATGAGTATGTGGGGGGGGGGGATACCAGACCTATTTGATATATAGGTAGAGGATCCCACAAATCGAGTATTTTATAGGGATATTGATCCTATATGATGATGGTATGGGAGATGTGATTTTATATAAAATACCTCTAGGTGAGTACTGAACTTGGGAATACTCTGATTCTCACACAAATACCCAAATGAATACCCTACAAATATTTAATATGAAAAACACCCATCAAACATAGAAAATAGGTTTTTATTATTGAACAGACCACACCATTGTGGTGTACAATAAATAATTCTAAAGATATGCTATTTATTTGACCAAAACATACACTTAGAAGAGATTTTATGAAAAAACAAAAAATATAAAGAGTAGTACATGTAAAAGTATCTGAGTACATGAAATTTTCTTTGTGTGTGTGTGCGTGGGGGGGGGGGGGGGGGGGGGGTGCACCCCATGTGAACCCCTAGTGTGTGGGTACATCCACCCACACACTTTTCTTCATGTAGATGTGTGCTGAATATGTTCATTTAGGGGACCCGAACCATTAGAACCTACTCATCCACTATCCATATTAGGTTTCTTGGGCTTATAGGGGTATCCCACAGGGCTTTGTGTGTTGGTATAACCTAGATTTATAGGCTTCACATCCTACCCAAACTGCATTGGTGGATCAAGCCCCAAAATGGGTAATGCTGTGATGGCCAAGAAGCTTCTACCCCCATTGCATTATACCATACACAAGTGGGTTGCTTCCCCTTTTTCATCACCGACTTCCAATACTACCATCCACCTCCCTTTCCTTCTTGAACCACATCTTAATGAAAATTCTATCTTTTGAAATACTCCTAATGCAGTCTACCATCCTTATCATTCCTCCTCATTCCACTGCACCACCACCTATTTCCGTAGCCCCCTTTCTCATTGAACGACCACACAGAACTTCCATTTCACATTTTTGAAGTCCTATCTCCCCTGACTTCCACAAAAAACTACTAGGG
Organism: Viscum album; assembly: GCA_963277665.1. Classification (NCBI taxonomy): domain Eukaryota; kingdom Viridiplantae; phylum Streptophyta; class Magnoliopsida; order Santalales; family Viscaceae; genus Viscum; species Viscum album. The sequence continues at coordinate 2,097,793,339 of OY728140.1, read as the reverse complement.
AAAGAAACCCATCAACAATAGAAAAGGGGAAACGATAGGGTGGGGGGGAGAGAGAGAGTGGGAGAAGTGATATAGAAGAGAGAGGGAGATAAGGAGGGAAGGAAAACCATTTCTTTATCAATCCTCCACCAAAATCACACCATCACCAAGAAAGAAGTTAGGCGAAAAATTATTCTACCCTATGAATTACGTGGCACTGAATTTATGAATATTTATAATGGATATTTGATAATCACATCAAATATTATATAAATATTAAATAATTATACACCTAAATCCAATCATGTAGAACTAAGGTTTCAAATAATAATTTCAATAATGGATTCATTAATAATAAAGAAAAAGTAGAAAAAAATGTCTTACCTCAATGTGGATCACTAATTTCTAATGATAAAGTGTACATCTATTATCATTGATAGTGGCATATATATATTCTTCAATTACATATATTCTATAGTTTCTCCCCAAATACTCTTAGGATCACCATCTAGATTTTTTTTATCTATTTTTATGGTTCATTGGTGCTAGACTTAGAATTAAGGACTAGGAGGATTACATAGGAAAATGAAATGTTTTACTAAATTTGTTAAAATATTCACCTCTTGGGTTAGTCCCAATAACATCTTCTACATACTCAAATTATAGCACTCCTAGGGTAAAACCCTCATCCCATAGATAACTGTGATATTTTATTTCCCATCCAAGGCTTCATTTTTATGAAAAATAATTTTTCTAAGAGCATGCATGAGAAATATAAAAATAATATATAAGTATTAACATATTAATATCATGGATTCATGACACCTATAACTTTTCATCGACTATGAAATAAACCACATAAATATTATTAAAACATTATAAGGGGTTAAAAATGAAACCCAAAGTCACTACATTATATTGGTATGTATTCCATCTATTTTTTCAAAAATTAGTAATCCCATTATACATATCAATAATCATATGTTTATATTATGTATTTATGAAATATAATATATTTATAACCTTAATATAGTACTAGTGATAGAAATTATACTTCTAAAAAAATTCTTACATATATTATTTTAATTTAAACACATATTTTTAATTTTTAATTTTAATTTTTAACATGATTAGATAATAGTTATTTTTTTTGTATCCACATCTTGTGATTTTACTTCTATGATCATTTTTGATAATGTCCCTTTGTGGGATACATATTTAATTAATACTCTCATGATGTATAAAAACTCATTGATATTATTATACTAATAATACATTAGGGCCTTGATAGCCAAAACCAAAATTTTTCCATAAATTAGTATGATTTTATTTGGTGTGATATTTTCCCCTTAAATTTGTCTCGATATATGGTTACCTATTTTAACCATTCATTATTATTCATTGGAAATTCCAGATGTGTTTTTTTAATGTGATGATCGGTTATATAAAATTATTATATGTGATACGGGAAGCGGCTTTCGAGGGTTTGTGAGTCGCACTTCCCTTTAGTGACAGTGACAGCTTCCGAACCCTCCTCCCCTGCTGGGGGAGGGACCTCTGAAGTCCTTCACGGGGGTGGTTCCTTCCTTATACCCTTTCTTGAACCTCTATCTCCTTCCCCCTTTCCCTCATATCTCTATTTCCCCTAAAGTCCCAAATTTTATTTATGTCCTTTCGAATATTTCTATCTCAACCTCAGAGTTCAACGAGGCTTCGGGTCTTTTGAATCTCTCCATGGTCATGCATTTCAAGAAGAGGCATCCATCGGTGGATTCATTTGATAGGCACATCTTTGGGTAATGGGTTTTACAGGATAGATCAATGGTAGGTTTACTTTATTCCATTCATATTTGGATTCGGTTCTCTTCAGAGGATGATCTAGTTAAATCTTGGTCCAGTGCTCTTTGTAGCTAAAATAGTATGTGGTTCTACCTCTTCTGCTGGTCTTATGATTTCCACATGCAACGTGACACCCCTATAGCTGCGGTTTGGGTTAGTCTCTTAAATCTTTCTTTACAATTTTAGAATCCTGTGATTTTGAGAATGTTAGGGAACCTTGTTGGTAGATTTTTGTGTTCTGATTCGAGGAATAAAAAGCTATGTCATCCAGTTAATCCTTATATCTGTGTGGAAATTGATTGTCCAAAATTCCTCCTATATTTGTGTGGAATACAGTGGAGGGTGAGTTTCGATACAAATAAGTCATCTTCTATGAAAAATAGTTCGAATTCTTTCTATCCTGTAAGAAAATGGACCACTGTATGGAAGCCTATAGACATTAAAAGAAGGAACTTTATTCTCATAAAGACTCAAGTGGCCACGTCAAGGTATTGGGTATGGGTGATGGAATCAGAAATGTGATGGAAGTAGAGATAGTGCAGGCATCAGAGGCTGGCCTGTAATAGGTGAAGATGGGGACAGGGTCAGGCCCTGGTCCTGTAACTCAAGACACATTAAGGAAAATACTGGCCCCCTCTTCAAATCTGAGTGTGGATGATGTGCTTGGAAGACTGAAGTGGGATATGGGGGTGAGCATAGATAGTACAATGAACATGGGTGCTGGTAGGGAAGGGGAGGTGGTAGCCAAAGATGTGGCAGATCCAGTTTATAATGAAGAGGTGGGGGAAGAATCTCGCATGCTATTTTAAGGGGGATCAAATAAAGGAAGAAAAAACCACCTAGAGACTACAATGACATTTTAGTTAGATCCTCCAATAGACAAATCATCTACGGTGAACAAGGGAGTCTGTGAGGACCTAGACTCTACTGATGATTCCTAGAGCCTTATTCTGGAGGACACCTCAATGCATTTTCAATATATGGGACGGGGCTTTCAATAGGAAGGAGCCTTAGATATAACTGTTTCCAAAACTTTAGCCGGGGCACGCGCATCCGTCTGTGTAGGACACACAGTTGTTTCTCTGCATTACCGCTTTCTAATGGTGGGCGACATACGTTCCTTATCCAGGTATGTTTTCTCCTTGATCGAAATGGGATGATGGGATATCGGTTCCTCCTTCCGTGGATTCCTCCTTGGAACTCATTACCTAGTCCGGGTCTCCCTTAAAGATTAAGTCGTGGTTTTTTAATCTCGTTCTCAGTGCCATATCTTTGTGGACGCCGGTTAATTACACTACTTCCGTTAGGAAATTCCATGGGGTGTTGACATGGTAGCAACCTTCGGTTGGAGTAGACAGTAACATCAGGCATGTCAGGGCATATTTGGATGTGTGGACATTGGGGAACCTGTATTCTTCCTCATAAGAGGGCATCTCAATGGCACATAACCCGAGGAATCCCACATCAGTCGTGGGGTATTATATTCCTGAGGCATTTCTTTGAGGTTTTCATTAGCTTCCCATGTTTATCATTGGGTATGTTGCGTGTTTAATATCTTACGGAGACAGATATGCTAAAGGCGTGTCCTCTGAGGTTTTCCTCAGGCATATCATATTTAACACAGGATAGGCCATGGGTTTAATGTCTTGAAGTGATAGAATGAGGGTGATCAAAACGTCCCATAGATATGGATCAGAGGTGGTGTTTCCCATAGAGGGGAGATGTCACATCGTGAAAGATGGTCTGTACACCACTGAGGGCAGATCAGGGAGTGTGCACCCCAGAATGGGGGTAACACCAAGCTTTACCATTGACTGGGATTGAACCTCATGGAGGTTTTTTATATACCCTATATAGATGACAGGGATCAAAACCCACATAGTTCGAAGGGGTGGTGAATCGAGGTGTACACAAAGGACAATGACCTGGAGACATGCTGGGGCTTACGCGTGAATTTCGACCCAAGTACTACTAGAAGCAGTGAGGAGGTGGATTACATGATCCCACTAGGATGTGGTGGCATGGGTGATAATCAAGATGTATGAAGGAGAGTTGAATGAAGTGGATGGGGAATGAGATGGGACTATCATAAAGGTGACAGTAGTGTTGGTCTTGAGCATTGAAGAGGCTTCCTACATATCCCCGTGGAAGGGAATCAAAGTCTGTGTAGTTTGGTGGGACGATGGGACACCTGAGGAGGCGGCCCATGAGAATGGATGCATGGATGTGACCCGGAGGAAGTAGAACCTCCGGGTTGGGGCATGATCTTCCCAGAACACATGGGATCGAGGGATAGATCAGGATGAGACATGGGTGCTGGGCTTGAACCTCAGGGAGGCTTCATACGTATCCCCATGACAGGGAATCAAAGTCTGCATAGTTCATCTGATGACGTCTTACTGTCGATTGGGGACTTCAATGGATTACTGCTGAATGAGGTTGATAATGGCTTACCGCTAAATGGGGGAACAATGACTTACCACTGATTGAGTTCCACAGTTTAATGTCATGAAGGACGACGATGAAACAACGTGAAAGAGGACCTAGGGCTCAGATAGATAGTGGTATTGAACCTCAGGGAGGCTTCTTATGTAACTTTCCTTGGAAAGGATCAAAGTCCATGTAGTTCAGAAAGGGTTTGGGCGAACCGATGTGAAGGTGGTCGGAACCAACGGGGTGTTGGGATTGAACCTCAGGGAGGCTTCTTACATATCTCTCCTTGAAAAGGATCAAAGACCACGTAGTTCAGGTTGTGGGAACCAACATGAAGGTTGTCGAAACCAATGTGGTTTTGGGATTGAACCTCAAGGAGGCTTCCTACATACCTCTCCTTGGAAAGGATCAAAGACCACATAATTCAGGTGTTTGGTGAACTGATGTGAAGATGGTCAGGACCAATGGGTGGTGGTATTGAACCTCAAGGAGGCTTCCTATGCACCACGCCTTGGCAAGGATCAAAGACCACGCAGTTCATGTGGTGGGAACCGATGTGAAGGTGTTTAGAACCAATGGGGTGTAGGATTGAACCTCAGGGAGGATTTCTACACACCATACCTTGACAAGGATCAAAGACCACGTAGTTCATGAGGGGTTGGTGAATTGATGTGAAGGGGGTCGGAGCAACCGAGTGTTGGGTTTGAACCTCATAGAGGCTTCCTACGTACCTTGACATGGCAAGGATCAAAGTCCTTGTAGTTCAGGTTGGGTTTGGGGCTTACACTCTAGGCTGCCTGGGTGGATGTCATGGTCAATGCATTCTCTAAGTCCACATGAGTCGTGCTCGGTGTGAGAAACAAGAGGCAGCAAGGACCAGAAAATCATGGTTCAAAGGTGCATCCATGATGGGTGGTGAATGGGGATTATGTAAGGAAGATGCCTGGGTGCCACTTGGAGCAGAAAAGGTGCATGGGGCTTATGAAAGGGAGCTGCACGGGTGCCGCTATAGAGCGACGATGGTGAATGGGGATGACACAAGGAAGCTACCTGAGTGCCACTATGGAGCAGCAATGGTGAATGGGGCTTAGGCAAGGAAGTTGCCCGGGTGTCGCTATGGAGCGACAATGGTGAATGGGGATTACGCAAGGAAGCTGCCCGGGTGCCGCTATGGAGCGACAATGGTGGATGGGGCTTACTCAAGAAAGCTACTCGAGTGATGCTATGGAGCGGCAATGGTGGATGGGGATTACGCAAGGAAGCTTCCCATGTGCCGCTTTGGAGAGACAATGGTGAATGGGGCTTACACAAGGAAGCTGCCCGGGTGCTGCTATAGAGAGACAATGGTGGATGGGGCTTACGTAAAGAAGCTGCCTGGGTGCCGCTATGAAGCGACAATGGTGGATGGGGCTTACACAAGGAAGCTACCCAGGTGCCACTATAGAGCGACATTAGTGGATGGGGCTTACGCATGGAAGCTGCCCGTAATGTACTTCTCATGTCTGGTTATGAGGAAATCCCAACCCACTGGTGGGTTGAGGCCTTCACCTATGAGCTAGTGCACAAGAGGGATAATGCCAAGGGTGTTGGAATTAGTCCAAACAAAGGGATATGAAATGTTTGAATCACATTCCCGATATTCATAATGCAATGAGGGTGGCATGGCGATGGAGGATAACTGTTGACCGTGTTCGAAACATAGCATCCATATTGCATTAGCCTGAAATGGGGACAAACAAATGAGGGTCGACTATTGACCGTGTTCAAAACACAGGACCTGACTCAAAGTGATGTCCAAATTCTTCCGGGGTGTTGGCCCATGATGGTAGGTGAGCCGATGCGGCATGAGACCAGGCCGTTAGGGGGTCCCTTCATACATGGAAGGAGATGGATATCTGAATGAAAGACACGCAATGCTTGAGGTGGAGTGATGGAATGTTTGAACGGATTCCAACACTCTTGAAATTATGCCACTGTAATCATGGAATTAGGAATATTATGCTTGGAGCATAAGGAATCTCTTGTCTGGAGAAAGAGGAGTCCTATGTTTGGAACATAGGGTGTACTACAGTTTATAGTCATGTAGATAAGACTATTGACATCTCATTCTTGGAGCACAAGGAATCTGTTGTTTGGAGTAAGAGGCATCCTGTGTTTGGAACATAGGGTGCACTACAGTTTATAGTCATGTAGAGAGGACTATTGGCATCTCATGCTTGGATCATAAGGCATATCTGGTTTGGAGCAAGAGGCATCCTATGTTTGGAACATAGGTTGCATTATAGTTTATAATTATGTAGAGAGGAATATTGGGTATAAGGTGCCTAGAAATGGATGGTGTTGGGACTTACTCAAGGGCGGCCCTTTCTGGTTCAACCTAGAATATGAGCCAAGTGATGGGGTTTGGATGAGTTACTTGAGGAATGGTTCGACTTAAGGTACTCAGGGAATTGATGATGATAATCTCAACTCATGACACGAGAAATGAACCAAGAGGAGTATGTAGACTCAAGGTGTTTCATGGTGTGTAGAGAAGTATCTCAAATCATGGTATTCTATAGGTGGAGGGTGGGCGCACATAAGGGCGCAATGGAAAATGTCGACGTCCCGACCCGAAGAGTTCGCGGTGCGACTCTCCATTTTTCATGGGGGTCAATGATAGCCCCCGCAGTATGGACCGGTGGGTGCAATGGTAGGAGACTCACAAAGGATAGGTCTTCACAAAGTAGCTTTGTGGAGCAAAGGGGCTCGTGGAGCATGGGGTCTCGTGGAGCATCTTCTCAAGGGAAAAGTGCTCGCGGAGCATGGACTTGTGGAACAACTTTACGAAGGAAGCTTCTCAGAGAGCAGCTTTCCAAAGTAAGATACTCACGGGGCAAGAACTCATAGATTAGCTTCATGAAGGAAGCTACTCATAGAGAAAGGACTCATGGAGCCACTTCGCGAAGGAAAGCGGAGCTCCACGAACAGGGAGATCAGCCGCCCAAGGGGTGAAGTGACCATATGGCGAGGGGAGGGGGGTGAGATGGGTATTTATAGGGTATAGGTTCTGCGAAGCAGAGACAATTAAACGTGAAGACAGAGCTTGCTCTGCGGCGAATCGCGAACGTCAAAGGGGTTCACAGAGCATCCCACCTCCTTGCTCCGTGGCAGATCACGAATGTCAAAGGGGTTCACCGATCATACCACCTCCTCTCTCCGTAGTGGATCATGAATTTAAAAGGGGTTTGTGGAGCATCCCGTCTCCTTGCTTCGCGGTGGAGGGAGCTTCGAGAATGGGCTCTGAAAACTAGTTTTCCAGCCCAACTTCAAATACCCACAACTCCTAATCCGTATCTCCGTTCGGGCTCTACAACCTATCAAATTGAAGCTTTTGAAACAGGTTATGCTCTTGGATCATTTATGGGAGAATTTGGAAAATTTTAGGGATGAGTTTTATGGTTCCAACAATACTAAAGAAGTAAATACATGCTAGAATTTCTTATGCTGATAAGGTTAAATCTGGGGGATCAAAATTGAAATCTCAAAATCAGTTTGCAATGTTAGGTGCAAAGGATGACCACAATACTGGGGAGATGAATGGGATGGAGGTTACCCACAAAGAGGCCCCTATGGTGGATGTGGAAGTGTCTCAATAGGACATGGATGATACTTCAAATTCCATTACTGAGTCCAAGGAAGTGGTTATTAAGTAGGACTATTTCAGATCCTCTTTGTAGAAAGGTAAACATGTTACTATGGATTATGACAGTTTTATTATGAACAAATGTAGGCCAATATGTAGGAAGGAGTACTCTAACCTACCCACTCCTCCAATTACTAGGCCTGCAAGTAAGGGAAAGTTTCCCCTGCATGCTTCTATTATTACAAACATCACCCCCACAAGCACGTACAAAGGTTCTATCGAGCATATAGAGGCCGATACCTCCAATGTCTTGGAATCTACAAGATATGAGGATGTTGTCCCTACCACTTCCTTAATTGGTATATTGATAGATCATGGTATGTATCATAAGACAAGGCCTACTAAAGACCCTCATTTACAGATATCCTCAGTTCTTGAACACAAGGATCTTCTTATACACTCATATGAGGAAATAATAGAGGAAGTTTTGGAGTTGAAAACATTGAAGAAGATGGGAAGATCACTTTTTGTGGACATCACTAAGAATCAAGGTGATTGGTTTGATAATAAGACCCACACTTTGGTCAGGGGATTCAAGATGGAGAAGATTAATAAGGAGGAATACAAATGAGTTTGGGACAACTTGACACATCAATATGATGGAATCTTAAAGGACCACCCCGATACTCAGGTAAATTATATCCCTTGGATATTGTTTCGGGAGATTTATTCAAATCAGCTCAAACTATTTTAAAAAAAATATCTAGTTTCTTATGATTTTTAATCTACCAACTATGAGGGTTCTCACTTTCCCCTTAAAAGTGTTTGAAAAATAAAAAAGTTACATTGGAGGATGATCGATTATATGAACAGTCATTTAGATATAGATGGTTTAATTATTAATGGAGAATTTTGTGTGTATTCTATGATTTATTCGATGAAATAATTTTTATTTGAGTTGTGTGATTCAATTCGGACCTCTCCCTTTATCAATCATAGTGGCCATATGGTTTTCTAAATATCTCTTAAACACAATAAAAATTTATTTTTATTTAGTTTTATATCTCTTAATGATTTATCAGTTAATTTGAATTGATTATGGAAGTTTTCACATGGTGGTTTGGGATCTCGAAAAAATAATTGGATATTCATTAATACATCATGAAATGACCTGACTATTTATCTATCATTAAAATCTAAATGTTTTTATTTTTTATAATCATATAGTTTTTATTTTTTATTTCTATATTAGTCTATTTTTTTGGGTAGAGTGCATCCATTTTGGAGTTAACATCAATACCTAATAATAATAGTAATGACTCTCACATAGTTTGAAAGGTCCTACAACTCTAAATAGATTCTTCATTATTTTATATTTATGATTTATTTTATATTAGTAAATAATATACTTCATGGACATCCTACAATATGGAGAGTATTGAAAGAAGTTGAAGCTTTTAAATTTACATTTTAGTTTTTAATAAATTTCTTCACTTCAATTCATCACTTAATAAATTTTATTAATAGATTCAATTCCTTAAAATAAATTTTCATACCATCTTTATAAAATGAATATGATTATTCCCTTACATTATTGTTTAGTATTTTTAAAATAAAAAATCATTAACCTTATAATTCTTCAAATTTCAAAAATGTATTATCAAAATGGATTTTGTAAAATCTAAAATTTTATATTTGGATAGTGAAAATAATTAAAATTTAAAAAATACTAGAAAATGATATATTATTATAATGTAATTATATTTAAACTATTTATCTAAAAAAATAAACCAACCTTTAAATTACTTAATGGTTAATTTATTATCACAAATTATGTTTATGTCCCTAGTGAGGTTATTTATGAGGCCCTTAGTCTCTTGTTTTTATTATTAGGTTGTAATTTATTTAATTAAGTATATAATGTGTCAATAGTAACTTATGTATGGATCAATATTGAATAAATTTATATGATATAGACCCTTGTTTTAATAATGTACAAGAAGATTAAATTTTACACTTGTAAAATTATCCATAGAATTGTAATTTTAAGCCATAATGTTTAATTTAAAAATGTATTATTTTTATAATGATTATATTTATATTGATGTATATGATAGGTTTCAATCTATTATTTATATATCTTTATATTATTTACAAAATATTTTAAGAAAAATTGTAATATATTATTATATATATTTAAATCTAGGGGAGGTCTATATGTTCTTTCTCTTAAAATATTTAAATCAAAGGATATAGTCACAACTAAGGGGTATGTTCTTATTGTAAGGGGTAAGAGTATATAAATGATAAATAAAATTATAAGAGGATTACATCAAAATAAATATATAGAAATATTAAGTTTTTTCTTTATACAAACCTAGTCACCTTAAAAGATATTTTCCAAATAAAAATACTTTTAATAATAATTGAGAGTGATTTTATCATTCCCTTATGGAATTGAATTATTATAACAGTGTTGAGTACCTAAACATGGCATGTCACACGTTTAAATCTAAATGAGTTTTGTATTCAAGTTTTTCTTTCTATATTTTCTATATGAAATAATTTCTCCATAATTTAGTTGATAGTGAATAAGGTAGTTTTATCTTATAAAATAATAAATTTTATATATTTAGGGTACATAGATGATTAAATTATAAATTAATCATGATGATGTGTTTTAAAGCATCAGATATGTATAAATGAAATGTGAGCATGAAACAAACTAATAAATAATCATTGAAATGGTAGTAAAGAATACTAATATGAAGAACATAAATGAAACGTACCTCTATATAGTTTACTTGTCCTAGTTAGTTGATGATAATATCCTAGAAACAACCAATTGTTTTATTACTATAAAAAAATAATATGTTAACTATTGAATCTTAAAAAATTATTTGGAAGGAAATTCTTTCTATTTAAAAAATATACTAGTTTCACTTATAGACTAAAGTTGATAAAATAAATAACATATCATCTAATAGTCATTATATGATACCAGTGTAAATATTTTCATGAAAATGATATCTTGACCTCCTTTTATAGTCTTAATTAATTTATTAAATGACTCTTTAAATTTAGGAATTTCTCAAAAACATGTGCAATTTTTGGTCATTTACATTATAATCCTACAAAATACACTTCATTAATAATAAGTGGTCATTAAACTCTTAAATAATGAAATTTAATATAATAAATTATCGCATGATTTTTAATCCAAATATATCAATAGTCAACATGGAAGAAAATACCTCTCAGTCTAAATGAAGAACTTATAAAATATTTTTATTTATAAGTTGACTATATATATATATTAAAATAAAACAAAACTATTTCACCTATGATGATGACCATGAATCCTTTTATTTTATATCCAACAATATTTAAGATAACCTTTTACTAAATCGTAGGCTCGAAATTAGTGATTTATCTTGGAAATTTTGATTGGATACTAATAGGTTGAGTTATGTTTCCTAATGATGTTTTTATTTTTGGGTTTGGTTTTGGTTTTTATGGTTGTATGGTATTAAGTTTTTGATAGGGTTATCACTAAACCCCTTAATTTTTTTCATAAACTATAAAAAAATACTAGATGGAAGAATATGAAAGAATATAAATTCATTCCCTGTGGTATCCCATATTTCTCTTATATCATATGTTGTGATCTCCCAGACCAAGGTTTTTGATATATCCCATATCTCTACTTATAATATTATATTCATAGAAATAATATTTTAAATCCATTACTTCTACTAAATCCTTATAAACAATATGTACATTTCATAGCTTGTGAAATCATATGAAAACTCATTTTGGTAAACTATTTTAAACTCATTTATTATTGTGAATTAATTTGTACTATAATAAATCCTTATTTATCAATATTATATGATTTCATGATGCCCATTATACCATTAATAATGGTTATGATTTCCGAATCAATTACATAAATAAATTACAGACTCTAATAATGTTTTAATACTACTCATTATACAAAGTGATCTTACATGATCTCCATCAAACACTCATATCTCCATACAATTTTTTTTGAATTGATATTTCTCCAAACACAACATGTACATCTATATATTTCTTTTATACAATACATTGAACATATCCATGAGTCATGGAGCATGTCTACCAAATATTGTTTTTAATTAACTTCATTATGAGGTTATGTCTACAATTTAATTTTGAATATTTCTTATGTCTCTAGGTTTGTTTTAGGGAATGTTATGTGGAGTTATAAGTGAAGGATGAAAGAAGTGTATATGAGGGGGATAAATAGGATTTAGAACAAAAATTACATCGAGTACCTAGTGGTGGGGTACCTACAACCTATTTCTTTGTCCAAGTGTCTATTTATACTAAAAAAATAATAGGGTGGTCTATGGACCAACAAAGGGTTTCTTGTGAGCCACCAGGTAGCTAGTGGGTCCTGGATGGGTACCCAATGTGGTCCTTGTCTATTTTTTTTTTAAATTTGGACAATTAAAATTTTCAAGGTTATGAGAATTTATTCTTATCATGGTATTCCTTTGATTTTGGGATCATAAGGATAAAATTTGATAGACTTTTGGAGTCATAATTCTGTCCCTTAATTCTCTAACTACAAATTTTGATTTTTTACATTGTCTGAGCATAGATTTGTTAAATGATTAATGAATTAGCCTTTTAACATTATTTTATACATTAATATTTCTTATTTTTTATGAAGGAAATGATTTCTTGAATAATTTTTATTCTATTACTCATAATCTTGATTTTAATTCACCATATTTTACAACTGTTGAGTTGTTGAAGTGTCTAGAATCCCATGCCTTGGGTGGATAGATTTTCTTTATTGAGTTAAGTAACCTCATTATTTTTAAAGTATTTTATTATGTGTTTATATATTAATTATCTACTTATTGATTATTAAATTAATGTTATGTTATACATGGAATAGAAGTTGTTATAATTTTTTAGTAATGAACTTATTATGATTGTTTTAAAGGTAATTATGACCATAAAGTGGTGGTTTAGGTATGGAATTGAGATTAGTCCCTTTTAAATTATGAATTAGAAAATAAAAGACTAAATCGATGTTTAGAAATAAAGAGGATAAAATAAAGATGATTTTTTTGGGGCTTATCATGGGATTAAAATAAGTAAAGAATATGATAATTTTTGTAAATAGAGACAAAACATCTTAATAAATCCACTTAGTGAGAATATTGATTTTATTTTGTGTTTGGGGATTATTTGACACTATTTACTATTTTCAATAATTGATGTGTCTACTATAATGGTAATTTTAATGAGTTCAAATAGGTATTTTAGGAGAATAAGGTGACTAGGTTTCCTTAAGAATCAACACAATTCATTGGGGGTTGAGGTGTTTGTTTGTTATTTTTATTAATGGAATGTGCATGATAGAAATGGAAATTAAAATTTTTAAATAGAATTTATAACTAGGAAAATGTTTGAAAATTAATCCTGTCATGTAGTATAAACCATTAATTCATTCTTGGTGGTTATTTATGGATGTATTCTTTCTGAAACTATGTGCATTGATGATGATAATGTATTAGTAAATTTATGATGGTTTCATATGTTATAAAGAGTGGATAATAATAAAATGTGAGTTATTCTTAGCTAAAATTTATTATTATGTGATGTTATTAAAGTGATTTTTTATATGTTCATCTCTATTAATCTTAAGTTATGTTTTATCTATGAAAATGGACACTTATAGGATGAAATTATTGGTCTGGTATGTGATATTCTCTGATATGGCATGGCTGAACCTAAGAAGTCAAATATGTGATATTCCCTAGTAAAAATTTCCTTAGAAGGTCAACTATATGATATGACTTATTATAGAATTTTTTGTGGTAGGGGTTACATTTGTATGATATAACTAGATGATATATAATTGAGGAGATGAATTTGTTCATTCCATGTGAATGATTGTCCTTAGGAGAGGTTGTGATTTCATAATGGTCTAAAAGCATAATTCTTTATCCTTTGATATCATTCTTTGTAATAAAAGGTTTGACTTGTTTAGGTGACATATTTACTCCTAATCATTTGAATTTCTATAATTTATAGAAATTTAATATTTTTTTAATTATATTAATATATATATATATATATATTCACAGAATGACTCCATGAGATGATATGGTATGTAGTGGTTTCAACTAAAGATTATGTTCTCACTTACTCTATGCACACAACATGTGTGCATAAAGATTACATGAATGATGTTTCACAAAAATGAAAGAGGTTTCTATAGTTGGAAGGTGGTGTCTAGGGAAACTTTGGATATAATTTTTAAACTTTTGGAGTATTGAGGAGTGTGTTTTCACACTTCTTTTTTTTTTGTCTTTTTCAGTTACATTACTTATGTTTTGGCATGCGTGTATTACCTTTTTGTCCTATTTTAATATGTGATATTTATGGGGATGTTGGTAAATTATTTAGATATTACAGATTATATGTTATTATCTTATGTTTTTTTACTAATTTTATATATCTTATTGTCTATTTATTTGGATTGACACACCTTTAGAGGGAAAATCACTCCATAATAAGTACTTTAAACCCTCTCTGCTACTCTCTAGATTATATTTATTAGGAAGACCACCTAAGACTATTTTTAGTTTTTCCTCAGTGGCATAATCACATTGAGGTTAGATATTAAAAAATGGTAATAGATAAATTATTTTATGATGTCTTGATAGTTGGTTTATAGAAGTGTGAAGAATAAGATTTAGGAATTGGTACAAAAGCTATGTGTGGGTGCTAGTTCAATATAACCATAGTGGAATATCATGTTACCTAAGGTTAAAGGATTATATAATCTTATTTTAATAAATACCTTTAGTTAAACATTTAACCATATGATGGTGATTAGTATAGAAATTCATGCATAATTCTAAACACACATGATCATAACATATGTTTCATTGGTCATGTGTTTTGAAATTATTGGGTACAATTAAACATCTCATGAATATATGTAGGATGTTATGTGTGATACTTCTATTTTGTGTGACCTTTTTACCTTTAATAATGGGTGTGGTAATCCTTTCGTATACTTATTACACCAAAAAGTCTATTTAATGAGCCTTGGGGAAAGTAGGTTGAGTAGGAGGGATCCGATGAGGGGAATATAGAGGGGTAAGCTGAGTATGTCACCTTTGAGGTTTAAAATACATCCATAGTGGAAAATATTATCATTTAGGTCTTGTTTAAGATGATATAGGGCATTGAGTTGAGGCTATCCTTGAAAGTGGTTGTGGTATCAAATATGGTTTGTGAATTTTGATCATAATATCCTCTTTTCAACATGGGTGACATTAGGTATTAGAGATTTGAAGAGTGTTTTGAGGGAAAATATTAGATTATTGAATTGATTTATTCTAAAAAAGGGAATACAATGATTTTTTTTTAGGCATGAGGGACTGGCTCAGTGCTGGTGGGATATCTTTTCATAGGTGAGGATGAACAAGGGGTTGTCTCGGGAGGATTTTCAAGTTTCTTTATTGAGTAGTTTTATCTTTATAAGTTGGAATTGGAATGGGTAAAATATTTAATAGAT
This sequence comes from Viscum album, assembly GCA_963277665.1. Taxonomy (NCBI): domain Eukaryota; kingdom Viridiplantae; phylum Streptophyta; class Magnoliopsida; order Santalales; family Viscaceae; genus Viscum; species Viscum album. The sequence continues at coordinate 2,097,777,872 of OY728140.1, read as the reverse complement.
ATTAATCAAGGTAGTATGTCTATTCTTGATTATGATTCTAGGTTCATAGAGTTTATTTAGTTTTATCCTACCTTAGGAGGAGATAAAAATTATATATCTTGTTAGTTTAAATATGGGTTGAGGTTAAAGATATGTTTTAATGTTAATATCTTTGGTTTAACTAGCTTCAAAGAAGTGGAAAACTATTATTTTATAGATTGGAATGATTGTGAGGAAGATTATCAGGCCTAATTGGGATTTAGAGGATCTAGTAGCAGTAGGAGGTGGAAAAGAGATGATTCATACTACAATGAAGGATAATTATAGGGTCAAGGTGAGACCTTATAATATCTTTATTCTAGATGTTGGGCTATATTTTATGATTTTATTATGGAAATAATATACACACTTAGTTTTTTTCCTCATAATCCCAAGTATTGTGACTCATGTAGAATGATGGATCATATTCAAAGATTTTTTCTAGTGTGTTTTTAAGGGAATAAAAGGTCATTTTTAGATATTATGCATGCACCACATGCATGGGATAGTGAACCATATTATAGTGAGATTAGTATGTTATATTATAGGTTAGGATAAAGTTGAGGTAGTGGATTTTAGGAGAAGGCTCTGTAGAGAGATATGGTGAAGGGAAACAAGATGACCTAGGAGACGGTTCATGGTTCATGTTCCGGGATATTGTTTATAGTTGATAAGGTACTAGTGGATCTTGGAAAGTATTATTATATAGTGAGTTGTATTATTTTGGTTACCTATACCCTATCTAGAATTTTGTTTGATTTTTGTGAATCTCATTTTTTTCTGAATATTTTATTTATTTTTAACTATTATTTGGCTGTTGAGCTACTCTCTAGAGTATCATATATATATAACTCATTTGGGAGGAGGGAAGATACTATTAAGATATTATTGTATTAATTTATTTTTGTTAATAGTTTTTATAATCTCTATGATTTTATTATTGTACTGATGATGGGTTATGATGTGATAATTATAATAGTTTGACTAACATATTTCCAATAGTATATTAACCTCTGTTGGAGAATTGTGATGTTTTATCCTTATAGTGATGAGTCAGATGAATTTTTTAGTTGAGTGGGATTATTATTCCCTTAAAAAAGGTCTTGATTTATAATAGAAAAGAAATATAACATATCAAGTGATAGGGATGTATCTCAGGTTTAATGGGAGTGTTTTTGGTTTAAGTTTTCCTTTGATCGTTGATTGGTATCATGATGTGTTTGTCAATGATTTTGATCGGTTACTACCTGGGGGAGAGATATAGTTCATAATTGATTTGGTAATATGTAACTAGCATATTTTTAGTCCTCATATCATATTTCACTATCTAATAATTGGGAATTATATACTATGTTATGGGATCTAGAAGAATTAATTCGATATAGTGTATCTCATTGGGGGTTGTCCAGTGTTCTTCACTATGAAGGCTGATGAGAGTTTTCTATTGTTTATTTACTACCATAGGTTTAATTAGGTAAACTTCATGGATTAATATCTTTTATCTCATATTGATGATCTCTTTGATCAATTAATGTATAGTTGATGGTTTTGTAAGATCAATCTATAATCGATTTATCTTTAACTAATGTTAAATGCTATAAATATTCCTAAGAAATATTTATAGACATGATATGGTTGTTATTAATTTTATTAGTTATTTTATAGGTTTAAAAACAAACCAGTACTATTCATGGATCTAATGAATCATGTCTTTCATACTTATATGGATTCTATTATAATAATATTTTTTGATGAAATTTTTATATATTCTAGATCCTACAAAGATCATGGGGATCATTTAGATCTTGTCTCAAATACTTTGTGAACTAAATACTACTATGGAATGATTTTTATGCTCCAGTTTTGGATTATAGAGGTTATGTTCCTTAGGAAAGTTGTTTTAGAATCATGGGTATTGGTGGTTCCTAAGAAAGTAGCTCTTATGATTCATTGTGATATTACCATGGATGTTTTTAAAATTTAGATCTTCTTGGGGCTTATGGGATATATTTGTTTTGTATTTAATTTTTATATCTCATATTTTCACTAATTATAACATTAAATAGGAAGGGATTGATATTAAAATGGTGTAATAAATATGATGTTACTTTCTAGGAGCTGAAGGAAATATTGACATCGGTGTGTATTCATACTTTACATCAGTCTAGGAGGTGATATAAGTTATATTTTGATTCTTCAAGTGTGGTATTATTATGTGTGTTGATGAAATATGGTTAAGTGGTAGTATATGATTCTCGATAGCTTATAATGTAAGAGAAAAATTACTCCAGTCATGATTTGGAGATAGATATAGTTATTTATACTCATAAGGGATTAGTGAATTAACTATTTATAGAAGAAATTATTATATTAATTGAGAATTATATCTTGAAATATATATTTTATCATAAGTATATTAATATTAAGTAGATTATATGGTTTTATTATCTACAGTCACATACCTTCGAGATTATATATACACATGAGGTGGTTAATGATGTCGTCAATGCTTTAAGTAGAAAGTCACAAATAGGCATTGTTCAGGAATTTAAAGAGGAGTGGTAACTTATGAATTAATTCATAGAGATAAATATAAATTTATCTAAGGATGATGGAATTTTTTTATGCACTATCGTGTATCACCACCTTATTGGAAAAGGTGATGGAGGGTTAGATTTTTGATTTTCTAGTGCCTGGTTTATAAAAAAAATATATATGATGATGACGAAATTATTGAATTTGTACTTAAAGATGATTCTTCATTATGTTTTAATGGGAGGATTTATGTTACTATGGATTTATAATATTAGTTTATGAGAGATATTTATATGTCTCAGTGGGTAGTTCATCCTTTCTTGAATAAGATATACCATGGAGTTTGATGAATTTTTATTTGGAAAAAAACGAAGCAAGAAATGGGTTGGTTTTTTTCAAGGTGTATTACCTATTAGTATATTAATTTTTTGAATTAAAGGATAATATATGAGATTTATTAATTAGAAATTATGAAATTTAAGTAGGATAAAGTCACCATGGATTTAGTGATAGTATTTCAATGGTCCCTGAAGGGGAAGGTCATGGTATAGGTTGTTACAAATTCTTTGATAAAAGATTATAATTTTATGTTAATCAAGGAGATATATATGTTTATGGAGATTATAAACATCCATATTGATGATTTATTAAATATTCATAGTATATCCTATATAATCATGTAAGATAGTGAGAAAATATTCTCCTTTATATTTATATAAGGATTGTTAAAAGATTTTTTTATCTCATGTGAAGCCAACTATATCTTATAATCCATAAGTAGATGACCACTATTAGAATACCACCCCAACCATTTAGAGTATTCATTGTGATTATGTCATTAACATTGGGGTTTCATGGTTGGATCATGTGCCTTGGGTATAATTTTTTTATAACAATATATATTAGGAATAAATTTATATATAATCATTTAAATACTTGTATAAGAGGTTTAGTAACTATTATTTATATTGGATGGAATTGTGGGAAGCATACTTGGTTGAGGATATTTTGATACATGAAACTTTTGGTCATATATAGTTAACAAGGAAGATATTTTTCTACCACTAGTAGTAGATACAATTCTTATGATGAATGCATTCATTGAGCTCTTGAGTTTGTGGTTGGGGGTCTTGTTTTTCTTTAGGTCACAACAAATTTAGGAAATTTGAGGATTTTTAAGAAAGGAACGTGGTCTATATGGTATGTTTGGTCATTTGAGGCTTTGTATAGGATCAAGTAAGTTATATACCACTTGAGACCACCTCTTAAGTATGTTTCAGTGCATGATATTTTCATATATCTAGTTGAGGAAGTATGAACTTAATCCTTCTCATGTACATCAATGTGAGGATGTGGTGTAAGAGTCAGATATTTCTTTTGAGAATATTTTAGTGTATATTATTGATAATAGAGATATGTGGCTGTGGGTAAAGTTTGTTACCCTTATATGAGTACTATGATTTTATGGAATCCTATAACAAGAGACCTAGGAATGAGAATTTATGATGAGCTCCAAATGCCAAGATTTGATAATTAGTGATTCTTAATGATTCTTTTCATCGATGAGAAGTACTATGGTGGAGAGTTTAAAATTAAATCCATTGTTAAGTTATTCATTATATTTAATTTTGATCCATATTTATGTATTTAGTTCTATTTTGAATAATAATTTAGGGATTTAGAGGTGATGTGTGGTGAAGAAAGGAATAAGTGGGGGTGGAACAAGAAATAATTAGACTTTTTGATCCAATGGGTACCTATTGGTGGGGTACTAGGAACCTAATGGGTAGACCATAAATGCAGGTATACTAGAATAGCCACAAGGAGGCTGATGGAAAATTATCGGGTGGGTGGTGAGACACAAAGTGGCTAGTGGGACCTATTCGGGAACCCATTGATCTCTAGTTTTATTTTTTTTAACATGGGTAGTTTCCAAATTTCATGGTTTTGGGAATTAATTCTTATCATAATATTCCTTCAATTTATTGATCATTTGAATGATATTTGATGTACCTTTGGATACCTATTTTTATATCTTCATTATCCACCATTAAAAACTGATTCTATCTTTATTTTAACATAGATTTGAGATCATATTAGTTTATTGGATCCATCTCAAGAAGTGATTTGTGAATTGTACATTTTTGTGTGAATTGGATGAGTTCAAAAATTCTATGTGGTTCTTATTATCTTTTTATTTCTTCTAATTAATCATATTCTACATCTCTTGTGCACATGGAGTTTCTATAATATAATTTGATGAGTGGATATAATGTCATTATTGAGGCAGGTCACCTATTTATTTATCAAGTATTTTATCATGTGTTCATATGTGAATTATGAACTATTTGATGATTTAATTTTCTTAATATGACTCTTGGATTAGAATTTGGTTCGGTTATTGATGAATAAACTTATTAAAATTACTTTAAAGGTAATTTTGGCTCTAATGTGGTGGATTAGAGTTATAATTAATATTATCTATGTTTTAAATGATGAATTCATAAGGGAGATATCAAATTTACGTATGGAAATTTTAAAAAACAAGTATGAGATGAATTTAGAGGGTTATATATAGGATGTAAATTAGGAATTAATGGGATAATTAATTAAAATAAATCAAATATCATCTTAATAAATTAACATAATGAGAATTTGAAATTTGTTTTCTATTTTGTTATTATTTGAAACAATTTAGTTTGTTTAATAATTAATTTTTCTTCTATAATTTACATTTCAATGTGGGTAAATGAGGTACTTAATTAGAATAAGGTAACTATGATGCCTTGGTAACTCACCCTATGTTTTAGGTGACAAGGTGTGTGTTTTTATGTTGATTAATGGTATGTATAAGTTAAATATATGAATTCAAATGGATAGATGGAATGATTCTCTAGGAAATAGAAAGATAATGAATCATATATTGTACTATGAATCATTGATACCTTGTTGGGAATTATTAATGAGTATTTCCTTACTAAAACTATGATAATTGGTTCTATAAATTTTATACTAAATTTAGGATGGTTTCATACAATATTAATAGTGGATAAGATGGAAATAAGAGTTTTCATGAGCTGAAAATTTTTATATTATGCTAAGATTAAAGTAATGTGTGATATTTTTATCCCTAATAATCTTTTGATATATTTAATCCAAGATAACAGTCACTTATAGAAGAAATATATTGGTATGGGATGTGATATTCCCTAGTATGGAACATTTAACCTTGAAGATTCATATATGTCATATGCCATGATGTGACATAGTTGTCCTTAAGAGGGTGAATATATGATATATGTTTTTATGGAATGTTTGGACTTTATGGGTAATTAATATGATGTTATGGGATTATATGGCCTTTTGGTCTATATTTTTTTTCTATGTGAACAAGTATCCTTGGATGATGCCAAGATTTCATGATGGCATACAAGAATTATTCTTGATCCTCAAGTACCACTGTTGGCCGAAGCAAGTATTACTTTTTGGGTGACATAGTTGTTCCTACATTTTTGACACGAGTTTATATGATTTATATTAAGGATTATGTTCTCAATTACTATATATTCACAAGTCATATGTGCATAGATTTCATGTATGAAATTTTAATTAATGGAAAGGGTGATTGGTTACTAGGTGTTGGTGCCTAGAGACACTTATGATATTAATTTTTGGGATTTCATAGTCACATGGATTGAAATATCCCCAATTCATTTTATCATGTTTTTTAGTTCTATTACTAATTTATTATAATTTTTTTTGATGATTGAGTCATATTTTACTGTATAACATTTGTGGGAATTTTGGGATATTATTTAAAACTTATATATTTGATGTTGCTGTCTTTTGGTGTTTACTGATATTATATTTATTTATTTTTAATTTTATTTGATATACCATTAAAAGATAAATCACTCCCAAAGAGGTACCTTAGACCCTATATGTTAGTCACCAACCTCTAGTGGTTGGAGAGTGCACTTGATTCCATGTGTCATTTCTCATCAGTAGCACAATTACACAGGGGTGGGATATTATATAGTCTAACTCACACCTCCATGATTCTCATTAAATTTATTGTTCAATATAGATGAGTACAACATATGTCATTCATCGAGGCGGATGTTCACATCACATATGAATAAACAATACATATCCATGAATTTTCATCATCTAATTCAATTGATGACTTATATATCATACCAATCACGTATAAGGATAAATACATTCTTAGTTATGAAAAACCTACCATGCGATCAATAATAAACCGAACCACCCATGATTATCTCAACAATAAGACCAACTTAAGACAGTAATTAAAGCATTACGATTTACATGTTGGATGGCTTATTAACCACTTTTAATTGGGTTTTATATAAATTATAAAATTTTGTGTACATCATAGTCAATATTTATGATGTTCCTTGTGATATTGTTTAACAAGTCAATAAATATTAGAAATCACACTTGTGTATCATGAGAAAACACTATACCTATATAAGATCCCCTACTTAATCTAATTACAACATTTTATCACAACTAATGACTTTTTAAAAAAGAATAATTTATACATAATTCAATGTTTTCCCATGAGGGGTTAATTATCATTCCACTCTCATAAATTAAATTCAAAAAAAAAAAATATTTAATGAAAAAGTATACATTTTAATAAATTTTGAAACAACGATATATCAACCCATCCCAATATATATATTACATGAACTAGATTTTAGATTATGAAAAACCAAATACATGAGATCATATCCCCAACATATCTTATACCAAAGGATTTAATATACCCATTATGTTTCTTTAATTTTATCAGTTTCTTACTTGTATTTGCAACATTATCCTCTATATACTCTTTAGAAATTATTACATTACCCCTCTTAATGATTTATAAAATGAGACAATATTTTAGAAGATCATATTTGGTCATATGGTTATATTGATGTTCTTTAGAACATATAATATCTTCATTATTCTCTCAAAACATGACATATATGAATAATTCTATTATGAAAGCATAATGAATCTCATTCATCCATTTAATTTCTCTATAAATATAAGGGAAATGAATATTCATAACACTCATTCAATTTATCATCAGTGGAAACCCATTTTTTGAGTGCTCCATAATAAACTGATTTAATATAGTACCAATATATGTATTCTAACTCATATCAAGTAACCACTTAGATCTATATCTATATATTATCACAACTATAGTATAATTAAACTCCCCATTTTATTTTATTAAGAATAATTTTCCCACCAATGCTTTATCGATATGAAATTAGGTATATCATTCTTGATTCATAGTTTTTCATCTATACACAACACAATAAATATGAAAGCATCCCACTAATCTCATTATATAAATATATTAATATCCATTTTATATGAAAGAATACTCTTTGATTTATTTATCAATATAGATATTATAACTCCAAGAATATTTCTTAATTCTATAAATGGAATATTGAAACAATTATTCCTTAGAAGGACCATGTGGATATTTAGAACCCCCAGATTGTAACATATATACATCCTTGAAGATATTTTGACTTTGAAAATAATATTTTACAACAATCATATAGATTTCAAAATTATAATAACATGACACCAAAATAAAAATTTCAATGGAATTTTTATAGATATATTAAAAACACTTCATCATATTTTTACACTAGGAATTTATGATAACCATTTAACAAAATAGACCTATATTGGAAAGCACTCTGTTATCCTTGTTATTTTTATTATAGAAAATGAAAATAAAACAAATGGTTCTTATCTAGTTAGGATGATTAATAAAATTCTATTTTTTATTTTGTGTATATTGATTACATTTTATATTTCATAGCCACAAACCCTCCATAATAACTTCTTAATGGGTGGTAGTTTTATCCTTTATGTACTCAATATAATAATAAAATTACAATAAAAATATCTCTCCCAAGATCATAATGAATCTTAATATATCAATGACATATTTTAGACATTTGATTCCTTCAGTTCCCATAACATCTTCATATACCAACTCACATTTCATATTTGAAGCATTTCATGTTAGTTATCTTAACATAAATATAATTTTTCAACATTCATACCATATCCTCACCTATTTAATCCTTAAAAATACCCTATGTTATATTATATGAATAACCCTAAAGAAAATTTCATTAAGAAAAAAATATTTGACCTCTATATTATAGATTTAATAATCATAATAATATTGTATAGAAAGGAAAATATTAATAGTCATTATCATAGATATATGTGAGAAGGTTTCATCACATTTAATATCTTTAATTTTCCTTTAATATTTTACCACCAATCACGATATATATAAATACAATTTATTATACTTATAAGTTTTATTCTAGAAAAATAAAATACATCTTATTGGTCTTACCCCTTTAGGTGGATTAATGATGTTATGAACATGATTTCTGTACTTGGATTCCATTAAATAGTTTATGTCCTTTAACTATTTTTTGGAATCATTACTTTTAAAATCTTCATGATATGTTGCAGTTTCATCTTATATATTATCATCCTCAAAAATAATTTTCTATAAGAATTTAATATTTCCTAATATTTAGACCAATCCTACCAGATCTATGTGATTACTTTGATACTTGAGTTGATTTAGTTTCCAAAACAACTTATGTTACCAACTAACAATCCATACCAAAAACTGTTATTGTTTATTGGTCTTGTACTTCCCTAAACTCAATATTACTCCTCTAATTACTTTATTAATATATTCCTTCTCATGAAATATTCTAGTATAATAAAAAACAACATGTGGATTAATTGGATAATAAAACTCATATCTTTTAGTTTCTACGAAATTCCAAATAAATAGAAATTTTCATCTTTAAGGGAAAGTTTATTTTAAAAATTAGTCTTTAAAAAAATTTCAACATCAAATTACCAAAAATTCATGTTTGTATTTTTCCCATTCAATGTATCATATACAATATTTATGACTAAATTATATGGAATGTGGTTATGTAATAAAACATTCATTTTAGTTACATAGATGTAAAATAATATAATATGTTCAATTTGACTAATCATTATTGATTCACGAGGAATACAATAATATTCCTCCTTCAATATACATCATTTCATTACGGTGTACCTAGAAGAGTGAATTGTGAATCCAAAATCATTAAAATGATAAATAAATTCTTGAGTTATGTATTTTACCCATCATTTTAAATGATATATTATAATACTCTTATAAAGTTGTTTTAATATATTAATTTTTAATACCTTTAATATTTTAATTTTTATAAAATCGTTATTCATAGGTAATAAATAACTATATTAACTAAATTTATCCATATATACTATTAGTTACACATAACCAATACATTATTTAATACTCAATAAATTACACACAACAAAAGGTATTAAGTTTAATAACCTACTAACACTTTCTACATTTCAAATAAAAGTTTATTTGGTCATTTTTCCAATAAAAAATAGTCGCATGTTTCAAATGATTCATAATAAAATTATTTTAACAAAACATCTCTATAGATCGATTAAATTAATTCACGATATATATGTCCAAGGTTAAAATTCTAGAAGTATGTTGTTTTTGAATCATTCACTTTGACCTTATTAAATAGATTCTTATAAATAGAATTATCCATCTCATGATTATGAAAACTATTTAACATATTTCATATTAAAGAAAACATTTATCCTGATATATATAAATCAACACATGTTTTTAATCATGAATGAAATTTTTTTATTTTATAAATAGGATTTTAAAAATACAAATTTATATTTATGAAAGGTGCATATTAAAAGTTTCCTAATTCCATAAATAATCCATTGGGATGGTATAGATCATATATGCAGACCTACAATTTCAATGTTATTTTATCATTAACAACATGTTTTTATAATTATTCCATAATAAATTATATAATTTTTAGGAGTATTTGAACATCCAAACAAATTTTCAATAGATAACTAGTATCTAATACACATGATTAATAATTATAAATTTTTTTTCCATAATATTCACTTCTTTATTCTCTTTTTTATTCTCTATATAATTTATAAAATGTGTATTGTTATACTTTTATTCAATACACTTCCACTAAAATTATGACCATATATATCATATTTATTTGAGAGTCAAGATCCATACATAACTATGTTTTGAGGTTTTAATGAATTTTAACTCTAAATATAATGATATGGGTAAATACTCATATCAATTATATAACATATACATTTTTTATTATTGATTTCATAAAACTATTCCATAAATTATCTAATGGATTATTAAAAATTATTTTTTTGATCACTTAATCCCATTAGGCCTACTAAATTATATACAACCCAAAGATTACAGTTAAATATGGGAACCTAATCCTATTTGGGTGTCTCATACCAAACACTCCTTACACATGATATGCTTTAGCATGACCTACCTATTTTTATAATTGAAATGATGCAATTTTCATCATTTAATTTGAACATAACATATTGTTGGAATCACCTGTTTTGATAATCCCAAATCATGCTTAAACATTGATTATGATGTATTAAAACCTTGCATTAATCTTATTATTCTATGCTTAAACGTATTTTATTCTAAACAGTTCATATTCTTACTCTCATAACTTTACTGTAATAGCTTACAGTAGTATTTACATAAGTTTGGTATTGTTAGCTACCAGTCAGAGTTCTCTTCTCAAAGTCACAGTTACAGTTAACTGTCACCTTAAGTTACTGTTGCAATAAGTTCACAGTTACAAGGTTACAGTCGAAGACTAATACAAGCTTACAGTTACGAGTCTACTGCTATCTATTGTCAAAGCTCACAGACGAAGGTCACAGATACAAGACTTCTGTTCAAAGTTTTCTCTGCTCAAGTTCACAGTCGAACAAGTCTACAGTTGGAACAAGTTCACAGTCGAACAAGTCTACAGTTGGAACAAGTTCACAGTCGAACAAGCCTACAGTCATAAGTCTACAGTCAAGGTTACAGTTAGACAGCTTCTGTCGACTAAGTCTACTGATGATCGAAGTCTACAGTTGACAAAGGTTACAGTTCTACAAATTTGATATTACAAGTCTACAGTTAGAGAGGCTACAGTTACATGGAGTAAAAGCTACCATTGCAAGCCTACAGACAGCAAGCCCTTTGTTGAAGTCAGCAGTCAGAAGGAAGTCCACAGTTGGAAGTCCACAGTTGGAAGACCACAGTTGAAGTCATCAGTGACATACATTCTCGACTCACTGTTTTAATTTCTTTATTTCCTACATTTAATCTATCTAACGGTCATATCATACATTTTGATGATTTGTCAAATATCTGATAAAGGTTGTCGGATGTCAGGAACCCGTACCTCGTACCTGCTGAAAAAGAAATCTTTTCTGTCCCCTGTCGGGAGATAAATACGAGAAGACTACGCTGCCCAAAAAGAATGCGAACCAGAGAAGTGCGTGGTGGACGGAATATACCAGAAACACAAGAAGATAAAAACGAGTTCCATCAAGAACACAGAGAAGCATATAGACAATCAAGTATACTCGAGAAGTGTTCTGTGCATACAAGAAGAACCCTGAAGAACTTCATCGACTACATTCTCACTACCTGTGAACCTGAAGCATACGACACTCTGTTTCTCAAATAGAAATGAGAAGAGGACTCAAACTCTCTTCTGATCGAATACAAGAGCTACACTGAGATCACCAGAACCACTTCTAAACTCTACATCTCTTGTTCTGTGATTTATTCTACATTTTGAGCAGTGTGTGTTATCTGCTATATTAAACACACACACTGACTCCTGTACTTTCACTGGAGGATCTGTAAATCCTCAGCAAATCTTTTTGCACCCCATTTCCCACTGTGGATAGTGGTAGAGGTCTTGTGACCTGGACAGCTTGCTGCTGTTGTTTGTTTTCCCACGAAGAACTGTGGTAGAGGTCTTGTGACTTGGACAGTGTGTTCACTGTTGTTAACCCCGATCCAGGGTGTGGATCATTCTTATATAAAATTTTGAGAGGACTAAGTCTCGGCTTGAGACTGAACCTCTTGGTTAATTCTCTGTGTTTATAGTTATACTCTATATCCATACTATACATATTTATTTCATATTCCGCTGCTATTACTTTGAAATATAATCTGTCTTCAAAGCTACTTTGATAATTAAATTCGCAAGTGTTTATATTTGTTATAAATCAGTAAGTTAGTTTCAAAAGTTAATTTAATCATAAGATTACGTTAACTGAGAATTAATCAATCTTTGAGAAACTAATTGAACCTTTATAATCTATATAAATTCACTACAGTTTAATTTGTTTTTGAAATTGGGGGATTTTAATAGAAATTGTTTTTAACAGAAATTTTAATTGGAACTCAATTCACCCCCCTCTTGAGTGTCCACTCCGACCAACATTTGGTATCAGAGGTTGGATTTATCTCTGTTATACTTGCTCAAAGTTTTATTTTAACTCTCTGTTTTTAAACTGTGATTGTAGTTTTATCTAAAAGATCTTAAATTTCTGTTAGTTCTAAATTTTATCTCTTTAAAACATTTTCTAAAATTTCCTTATGGATAATAGACTAGAAGGTGCTGCTACTAACAGGCCACCCTTCTTTAATGGTGTGAATTATGCCCAATGGAAGCTCAAAATGAAAATTCATTTGGAAAGTATGGGTTTTGATATTTGGACTGCTATAGAGTCTCAATATAAGATTCCAGAAACTGAAAGAATAACTTGGGATGAACCTACTAAAGTAGATTACAATAATAATTGTAAGGCTGTGAATGCTCTCTACTGTGCTCTAGGAGATGAGGAATTCAATAGAATTTCTGCATGTAAAACTGCTTTTGAAATCTGGGACACCTTAGCTGTTTCTCATGAAGGGACAACTAATGTCAAGGAAATGCGGTTAAACACTTATACTATCAAATATGATAACTTTAAGATGAAAGCTGATGAACCTATTTCTGATATGTATCTCAGGTTTAATGAGATAGTCAACACAATGAGCTCACTCGGGAAGATTGTTCCAGCAAAGGAGAAAATCATGAGATTATTGAGATGTCTGCCTGACAGATGGAGAGGCACATCCGTTTCAATTAGAGAATCCTGTGATATTGGAACTTTGCCTGTCAAGGAGTTAATTGGTAAGCTGATGATGTACGAAGAAGAGCTAAAGGTGAATAAAGAGGAAGATGAGGAACCAAAACGAAAATCTGTAGCTTTTAAGTCTACTGCATCAAAGAGCAAAGACAAGGAGAAAGTGCATATACCAACTGAAAGCTCATCTAGTGAAGACTTAGATTCTGACAGTGATGCCGAGATGGCACAAATAGCAAGGAGATTCAAGAAGTTCTATAGGAAGAAGAAGTTCTTCAGAAAACCAAACTACAAGGGTAAGTATGATAGACAAGGTAAGTGGAAGAAATATTGGAAGAACACTGATAAAGAAGAAGACATAGTTTGCTATGAATGTAAAAGGAAAGGACACATCAAAGCTGACTGTCCTAAGTTAAAATTCAAGAAGAAATATGAGTACAAGGACAAGAATTATAGGAAAGCTATGAAGGCCACCTGGAGTGCTTCAGAAGACAGCACAAGTGAATCAGAATCCAGTGATTCTGAAAGAAATCGTGCTAATATGTGTTTCATGACAAACACATCTGAGGTAACCTTAGACACTCCCACTTTAAACTCTTATTATTCTGAAGGTGAAGCAGAATCTGGTTCTGATTCTGAAAATATGTCTAAAGATTAATTGACTGAATACTGTAATATGCTGGAAGAAACGTGTAATGAACTAAAGGATAAATATAAGTCTTTAAAGAAACAGCATGCTCTTACTGCAAGTGTCAAGTCTGCACTTGATGTAGAAAAAGAGAAAAATGTTCAATTATTAAAGGAGAATACAGAACTGAAACTATCTAATGAACAACTTAGAAAGGACTTAGAAACATTCACAAATGGAAAAGATACTCTAACCCAACTGCTAGGAAAGCAAGTTGCACCTAAGTATGCTACTGGATTGGGATACAAACCTGGACCCGATTTATTTCCAAGTCTGAAAAAAATCCTGCTAGTTCCAGTTTTGGAAATTCATATGCCTCAACTGGTTATTTAAATAGTTGTCGATCAAGTAAAGTATATCTCTCTAAATCTGTTGCATCTATTAATTGTATGGGACCCATAAGACAAATCTGGGTACCTAAATCCTTGATTTCTAACATATCTGGACCCAAGAAAATCTGGGTACCAAAGTCATTTCTTGTCTAATCTGTTTTGTAGGAAATCTGTTTGAAAAGAAATTACAAGAAGGTATGGTACTTAGACAGTGGATGTTCAAGACACATGTCTGGGGACTATTCGTGCTTCAAAAGCTTAATAAAGGTTGATGGAGGATATGTCACTTTTGGTGATAACTCAAAAGGAAAAATCATCGGCTTAGGCCAGATTGGTAACACTGACTCAGTATTAATTTCCAAAGTTTTATTTGTTGATGGACTTAAGTACAACCTACTTAGCATTTCTCAATTGTGTGATGATGGTTTTAATGTCAAGTTTGAAAACAATTACTGTGATGTTTATAATTCCAAAAATGCTTTAATATTTTCTGCCTTAAGAAATGAAAATGTTTATGCTGTTGACTTAAACACTTTAGCTAAACATAACGTTACTTGCTTAAATGCTTTTCATAAAGAGTCTTGGCTGTGGAATAGGAGATTAGGACACTGCAACATTCACTCACTTAGAAAACTCTCTAAGAAACACCTAGTTAGAGACCTACCTAAGCTTGAATTCCCAAATGACAAAGTGTGTAATCCCTGTCAAAAGGGAAAACAACACAAAGTTTCTTTTAAACCAAAGAAAGAAGTTTCAACTTCTCAACCACTTGAACTGGTTCACATGGATTTGTTTGGACCATCAAGAATTTCAAGTCTAAATGGGAAGCACTATGTTTATGTTCTTGTAGATGACTTTTCTAGATATACTTGGGTATACTTTCTAGCTCACAAAAGTGAAGCCTGCTCCTCCTTTGTCAAATACTCTAAGTCTGTAGAAAATCTTAGTGGACTTAAGATTAAGACCTTGAGGAGTGATCATGTCCGTGAGTTTGAGAATCGAGAATTTGAATCTTACTGCTCACACAATGGCTATGCTCACAATTTTTCTGCTCCTAGGACACCTCAACAGAATGGTGTAGTGGAAAGAAGAAACCGAACCCTGCAAGAAATTGCAAGGACTATGCTTAATGAATATGACCTACCTGTTTACTTTTGGGATGAAGCTGTAAATACAGCCTGCTATGTTATTAATAGAGTCTTGATTAGACCGATTCTTAAGAAAACCCCTTATGAGTTGTGGAATAATAGGAAGCCTAAGGTTAATTACTTTAGAGTTTTTGGTTGCAAAGTCTTTATTCTGAATACTAAAGATAATCTTGATATATTTGCTCCAAAAAGTGATGAAGGAATTTTCCTAGGTTACTCTATGTCTAGTAAAGCCTATAGAGTGTTCAATAAGAAAACCAAATGTGTGGAAGAATCTGTTCACATCAAGTTTGATGAGACTGATCCACATGAGTCTAAAACTTCTCTTGAAGATGTTGAAGAAGACTTATCTGTTCTGGACCTAAATGACAAATCTAAAGAACCTGCAATAAAAACATCCAGTTCTGGACTTTTTCCAGAATCTTCCTCTGTGGAACCCGAACCTATAGATGAACCTGAAATCTCTAGTCCAACCTTTACCAAATCAACTAGGATTCTAAAGAATCATCCTTTAGATGCTGTTGTTGGTAATCTTGATAGAGGAACCCAAACTATAGATTCTCTAAGAAATCAGGTTGAACATCAAGCTTTTCTTTCACAGCTTGAACCCAAAAATGTCAATGATGCTATCGGTGATGAATTCTGGGTAATGGCTATGCAAGAAGAACTAAATCAGTTTGAAAGAAACAAAGTTTGGGAATTAGTGGAAAGACCTAAAGATACTCTTACCATAGGCACTAAATGGGTGTTTAGAAACAAAGTTGATGAGTTTGGTAACATAATCAGAAACAAAGCTAGGCTAGTTGCACAAGGGTATAGTCAGGAAGAAGGAATAGACTATGAGGAAACCTTTGCACCCGTGGCTAGACTAGAGGCCATTAGGATATTACTTGCTTATGCTGCTCATCTGAATTTCAAACTATATCAAATGGATGTTAAAAGTGCTTTTCTAAATGGATATATAATTGAGGATGTATTTGTGGAACAACCTCCTGGTTTTACAAATCCCCATTTTTCTAATCATTTTTTTAAACTATCTAAAGCTTTATATGGTTTAAAGCAAGCTCCAAGATCTTGGTATGATAGGCTCAGCTCTTTTCTTATTTCAAAAGGATTTACTAAAGGGATAGCTGATCCTACTCTTTTTATTAAATGGATTTCTAAAGATGTCTTAATAGTACAAATCTATGTGGATGATATTATTTTTGGATCTTCTAAAAATTCTTTATGTGTTGATTTTTCAAAAATAATGCAAAATGAGTTTGAAATGAGTTTAATGGGAGAACTCAAATTTTTCCTTGGATTTCAGATCTTTCAAAATAAAAATGGTATTATTTTGAATCAAAGTAAATATATTAAAGATATTCTAAAACGTTTTTCTTTGGATGGCACCAAAGGCAGTGACACACCTATGAGCACCACTTGCAAGTTGGACAGTGATGAAACTGGTGAACCAGTGGATCAAACCAATTACAGAGGTATGATAGGTAGTCTACTGTACCTTACTGCCAGTAGACCTGACATCATGTTCAGTGTATGCATGTGTGCTCGGTTTCAAGCCAATCCAAAAGAGTCTCATTTGACTGCTGTTAAAAGGATTTTCAAATATCTAAAACATACTCCCAATTTGGGATTATTTTATCCAAAAGGACAATCATTTGATTTATTAAGTTATTCTGATGCTGATTTTGCTGGCTGCAAGTTATATAGAAAGAGCACCTCTGGAACATGTCACATTTTAGGCAAGTCACTAGTATCTTGGTGTAGTAAGAAGCAGAATTCTGTTGCATTGTCTACTGCCGAAGCTGAGTATATAGCTGCTGGTAGCTGTTGTGCACAAATATTGTGGATGAAACACACTTTACTAGACTATGGATATCAATTCAAACATGTCTCTATAAGGTGTGACAATACAAGTGCTATTAACATTTCAAAAAATCCAGTATCTCATGCTAGGACAAAATATATTGATGTGAGACATCACTTTCTGAGGGATCATTATCAAAAAGGTGATATCACTCTTGAGTTCATTGGCACTGAACATCAGTTAGCTGATATTTTTACAAAGCCTTTGAATTCTGAGAGATTAAGTTACATCAAACATGAGTTAGGTATGATTAACTATAGCACAGTTGAAACCTCACAGTTGAAACCTCACAGTTGAAACCTCACAGTTGAAACCTCACAGTTGAAACCTCACAGTTAGACCTCACAGTTGAAACCTCACAGTTAGACCTCACCGGTGTACCTCACTGTTACATCTCTCTGTAGGCTGTTTCGCTGTTTAATCTTATTTTATTTTTGCGGGAATTCGAACCGTTTCTTTTCTTTATACTTTTATTTCTAAATCCCTAAATGATAAAATTGAGAACATCGAACATATCTCAATCCACTCATCTCGACCCTTGCTCTCTCAAGTCCTAAACCCTAAACCTTCAACCGAACCTCGAAACCTCATTCAGTTCCAATGGCCAGAACAAAGCGACCCCCGACTATCAACGAAGATGCACCAATGCCAAAGAGGACTCAAGTCGAATCCAGTGGCACCGGGAACGCCTCGATAAGACCTGTTAATCCACATCTGACTAAGAGAGAAATAGTTGCTGAGAAGGAGCTAAGTGAAGAGTGGATTTTATCGAGCAGATCTTTAGTGCTGGCAGTGCTTAATGAGCAAGGATGGACCGAATGATTCGCAAACAATAATGGACCGTACTACCCGAAGCTGGTGAAGGAGTTCTATGAATATCTACAGTTCGAGGAAGAGGATGATCAGCATAGACTGGTATCCAGAGTAAACGGTAATGAAGTCAGTTTTTCATCAGTTGAATGGGATGCATGTTTAAGAGTTCCTCATGAGGGTATTTACAACTACTATTCTGGAGCGGCTCCTCCAAATAGTAGAATCTTTGATCATGAGACGGCTCTGGAAGAATTGACAGGCAATGGAACTGTAAGAAAGATTATTGCTACTGAAATGTGTGGAGAGGACAGGCTTCTGTTTAAGTTTATTCAGCATGTACTGAGTCCTAGAAGAGGAGATTTTGCAACTCTGAAGCATCAGGATATTTACTTGATGTACTTATTAAAACATGGAAGGAAGGTCAACCTTTGTAGGTTGCTGATGGCTCAGATGGAGGACATGATAAAGGCAAGCTCAAAATCAAGTGCCTTGTTTCATGCTAAACTCATTTCAGTTATGTTGAAAGTGAAAGGTGCAGCTGGAAGTCAGGAAGAGTTGATAGTAGCAAAGAACAGTGTATGTATCTCTAAAGTAATCTGCAAATTCATGAAGATCAGTTGGAATCCCTGGAAGAAATCATGGGTGAATGATGAGGAGAGAATCTATGAGAATTTTAGCCCTTCTACTCATCCCTCTAGACCGAGAGATAGGAGAGATCCAGGCTTAAAACCTGATGAGCCTGAACCTGTATACTCAGATGATGAACAGACTGCAGTAGTTGGTAACTCTGCAAGAGAGAACACCCCAATTGATGAAGGGAGTGATCCTGATACTACTCACAGTCCTGTCAGGACAGTGACGTTTGGAGCAGCAAGCCCTCCAAAGGAACTACCTAGTAGAGAACCTATTCTAAGAGACAGTGAGACTGAGTCTACAGAAGAAGAAGAAGAATCTCAATATTTTGTCAAGGACACCTCTGATGAGGATGATACAGTCGAAGCAGAAGAGGCTGGAGCTTTAAATGAAAATCAATAAACTGTTGCAGAAGAACTTAGTATGAGCCCTCTGATAGGGTATAAAGACAAGTCAGTGTCTGACCAGGAAGCAGGAGTGGTCTCTACTACTGTTGTCATGGAAGTGGTTGATGACCCAACAGAGAAGGAGGCTAACCTCACTGCTGAACCTACAGAGGAAGCAAGTATGGAACCTGCTAGAGCTACAGAAGAGAACTTAGAGTTACCCAGAGTTGAGCAGATAGTAGAAAGTGTTCAGGAAGGACCTCCAAGTGAGGGGGAGCGTGTTGGTTCAGTCTCTGTACTGTTTGATATAGAAGGATGGACCTCAGATCCAGGATACATGGTGTTAGGACTCAATTATGAGGATTCAGATGAGGAAAACCAACCACCAAGAAATCCAGTCATCCTACCTAAAAGCTCTCCAGTGTTAGAAACTGAAAGATTGGCCACCAAGGAAGACCTTGAATCCTTAAAGAATGAAATGAAGGAGACCATCAGACAGTCTGTTGCTGAATTGAAAACCAGTCTTTTTGATGAGCTGAAAAATGTAGAACAATCCTTAGAACTATCTCTAGGATGTGTTGTGGGAAGTCCAATCAAAGAAGTGATGGATGAAATGAAAGTGTGCCACACCCAAATTGAAAGCTGGACTAGAGCAGTAGTGGCCCTAAGACAATCAGTTGCTTCTTTAACTGCCCTGAGCAGTTCTCAGACACTAGTGGCTAGTGAGATTCGATACATCAAAGAAGTGGTCAAGAAGTTTGTGGAAGTATTTGAGACTTTCAAGAAATCAGTAAAAGAACACTTTAGCAATCAGGATACTGTCATTCAGAAAGTGATTGGAAATCTGACTCAGTCTTTCAAGGAGACAGTGGCATTCTCAGTCAAGTCCCTTCCTTCATGTAGCTCTCCTGTAGACCTTGAGCAGTTTAGAAGCCTGCTCAGAGAAGAGCTTACTCAGGCCCGTGCAAATGACACATCAGACCTACAGATCCTTGCTACTACAAGAGAAGTCAGTGGCTTTGTTCGTGAGCACCTGCAGGCTGCTACTGCTTCTCAGGAGGCCATCAAAAGTAAAGTGGATTATTACTTTGATCGGATTTTCACCAAGCATCAGTTGAACAATCACTTCAAGCTCATGCTAGAAACTATGAAGCTGCCTCCTGTAACTCAAGCCTTCAAAGAACAAGTTAGCAAGCTACGAGAGTTGACCCCGGCTTTGGATAAATTCTTGGAAAACAAAGATGACTTCTTATCTGCCATGGACAGAGGAGGAAACATCATAATGGATTTCAGGAATCTGCTCCTACCTTTTCTTCATGTGGACTGCACACCTGTTATAGTTCCTCCTGCCCTACCTGTCTCTAACCCCAGTGGTTCTTCCATAATGTCTCCTGCTGATGCCCTCAGAAGCCTTAGACCACTGATCCCTCGGCAAGCTACTCACTACAGGCCTTCAGGAGCCTCTGTTGCTGCCCCTCCAGACATTCCTGCTGCCATTCCTCAGCCTGTTGATCCTTCACCTCCTGCTCCATCTTCTTCCTCCAAAGGAAAAGATCCCTTACCTCCAGATGAAGAGGATTGAGTCTGTTTATGTTTTTTTTGATAGGGATCATGTATTCACGTTTTGGGTCATGTATTGTACTCCTTATTAATACAATGTTTATTTTCTCTCTCTCTGTCTTTCTTTTTGTTAATCACAAAGGGGGAGAAATAAAGAGAAATAGATAGGGGGAGAAATGGGGAGAAATAGGGAAACTCAAGGGAGAAATGAACCTATACAAAGAGGAGAAATCCTTGCGGATTATACCTAATTTTTGTGCTCATATTGCTAATACTGTGTTTTGCACACTTCTCTCTGATACTTCTATATTTCATACTGACATAATTTGAGATTATCAAAAAGGGGGAGATTGTTGGAATCACCTGTTTTGATAATCCCAAATCATGCTTAAACATTGATTATGATGTATTAAAACCTTGCATTAATCTTATTATTCTATGCTTAAACGTATTTTATTCTAAACAGTTCATATTCTTACTCTCATAACTTTACTGTAATAGCTTACAGTAGTATTTACATAAGTTTGGTATTGTTAGCTACCAGTCAGAGTTGTCTTCTCAAAGTCACAGTTACAGTTAACTGTCACCTTAAGTTACTGTTGCAATAAGTTCACAGTTACAAGGTTACAGTCGAAGACTAATACAAGCTTACAGTTACGAGTCTACTGCTATCTATTGTCAAAGCTCACAGACGAAGGTCACAGATACAAGACTTCTGTTCAAAGTTTTCTCTGCTCAAGTTCACAGTCAAACAAGTCTACAGTTGGAACAAGTTCACAGTCGAACAAGTCTACAGTTGGAACAAGTTCACAGTCGAACAATCCTACAGTCATAAGTCTACAGTCAAGGTTAGAGTTAGACAGCTTCTGTCGACTAAGTCTACTGATGATCGAAGTCTACAGTTGACAAAGGTTACAGTTCTACAAATTTGATATTACAAGTCTACAGTTAGAGAGGCTACAGTTACATGGAGTAAAAGCTACCATTGCAAGCCTACAGACAGCAAGCCCTTTGTTGAAGTCAGCAGTCAGAAGGAAGTCCACAGTTGGAAGTCCACAGTTGGAAGACCACAGTTGAAGTCAACAGTGACATACATTCTCGACTCACTATTTTAATTTCTTTATTTCCTACATTTAATCTATCTAACGGTCATATCATACATTTTGATGATTTGTCAAATATCTGATAAAGGTTGTCGGATGTCAGGAACCCGTACCTCGTACCTGCTGAAAAAGAAATCTTTTCTGTCCCCTGTCGGGAGATAAATACGAGAAGACTACGCTGCCCAAAAAGAATGCGAACCAGAGAAGTGCGTGGTGGACGAAATATACCAGAAACACAAGAATATAAAAACGAGTTCCATCAAGAACACAGAGAAGCATATAGACAATCAAGTATACTCGAGAAGTGTTCTGTGCATACAAGAAGAACCCTGAAGAACTTCATCGACTACATTCTCACTACCTGTGAACCTGGAGCATACGACACTCTGTTTCTCAAACAGAAACAAGAAGAGGACTCAAACTCTCTTCTGATCGAATACAAGAGCTACACTGAGATCACCAGAACCACTTCTAAACTCTACATCTCTTGTTCTGTGATTTATTCTACATTTTGAGCAGTGTGTGTTATCTGCTGTATTAAACACACACACTGACTCCTGTACTTTCACTGGAGGATCTGTAAATCCTCAGCAAATCTTTTTGCACCCCATTTCCCACTGTGGATAGTGGTAGAGGTCTTGTGACCTGGACAGCTTGCTGCTGTTGTTTGTTTTCCCACGAAGAACTGTGGTAGAGGTCTTGTGACCTGGACAGTGTGTTCACTGTTGTTAACCCCGATCCAGGGTGTGGATCATTCTTATATAAAATTTTGAGAGGACTAAGTCTCGGCTTGAGACTGAACCTCTTGGTTAATTCTCTGTGTTTATAGTTATACTCTATATCCATACTATACATATTTATTTCATATTCCGCTGCTATTACTTTGAAATATAATCTGTCTTCAAAGCTACTTTGATAATTAAATTCGCAAGTGTTTATATTTGTTATAAATCAGTAAGTTAGTTTCAAAAGTTAATTTAATCATAAGATTACGTTAACTGAGAATTAATCAATCTTTGAGAAACTAATTGAACCTTTATAATCTATATAAATTCACTACAGTTTAATTTGTTTTTGAAATTGGGGGATTTTAATAGAAATTGTTTTTAACAGAAATTTTAATTGGAACTCAATTCACCCCCCTCTTGAGTGTCCACTCCGACCAACACATATTAATATTTTTAGGGGTTTTATATACCTCACTATTTACATATAGACACACACACACACAAATCATACTTTATTTTTTTGTATGAATTATCTATAAATTAAATTTATTCATCACATGATTTTAGCCAAATTAATATGTTTCAGTCACTTTAATGTATAAATCTTATGAAACTATTTTTTTGTGTTATAATATATAAAATTATATTAGTTACTTTATGCATTTGAGATTTTGAGTAGTATTTTGGTTTCATATATTTTCACTTCTTCATATTTTTATTCATGGAACAATATATGTGCTCTTGTTACTACACTAGAACCATATCCTTTGAATTAATAGATATAAAAATGTATATGAAAGTCAGTTATCTATAATCCTTTGATACGAATGGTCTCCAATATTATTTTGTATCATATTTTCTCTTTTCCTTTTCTTTTGACTTGAATATTGTGCCCTTTTTTATTCTTTATTTTTTGAAATATATATTACCATTGAACTCATGAACATTGATTCCCTAGTGATTATAGAAACTCCCCAAATATTTTTAAAGGAATTTTTCACTCTTTAATATCATTAAAACTCTCATAAATCACTTAATTATAGAATTTATTAAATATCACTTATTTAAACATTGGTATTCCATTTTATATATCTATTTCTTATTTTCATTCTTGAATACTTAGAAATCAGTTTCCAAAATTCTCATTTTTTAAATTTCCATCTTTAATATTCTTAAAGACTCAGACTTTTCTACATAATATTTATGAAATATCATTGACCTATATTCATTATTTTTATCCACTATAACTTCATGAAATACATAAGGAATAACATCCTTATAACTAAATGATTTTATACATCAATATTTTCAGTCATGGGATCACCTGTTAAGGACCAAATCTCTCCATAATGATCTATTTCAACACATTTTTATGTTTAATATCCATATTTTGTGACACGGAACACTAATATAACCATCCCATAATATCCCTTGGTTGTATATCCTTTGATATAAACATAGATAATGAACATTGTTTTGACCATTATGTTAGAGTCCTTAAAGAATAGAATTTCAATTTCATTTGATTTACTTATATAATTTTTCATAATTACTATTATAGAAATACTCTTAATTACCCTTATATAGATCTTGATGTT
Source organism: Viscum album (assembly GCA_963277665.1). NCBI lineage: Eukaryota > Viridiplantae > Streptophyta > Magnoliopsida > Santalales > Viscaceae > Viscum > Viscum album. The sequence continues at coordinate 2,097,753,333 of OY728140.1, read as the reverse complement.
ATGTGTTAAAATTATGAAACTCAATAGACTCTAGATTCTCCTTAAAAATGGTTACATAAATTTGAAGTTAACTTTATGTATCTCACTCTCAGAGGTGCATACCTTTACATAACTCTTACCTAAACTCACACAACTATTTTTTCAAAGTAACATTACATAAGGGTCAAGTTTACATCAAAAAACTAGTTTATATTGAAAATTACCTTTATATACCCTTCATAATATCAAACTTAATTTTATATAGATTTTAATCTTCAGATTACCTTTCTGTAGAACATCATTACCTTGGTATATCTCAATGTTTTCTTCACAACATCTCTCAAAATTATATATTCTTGACTTAACTTCATATTGTGACATAGGGGAACTATAATCAATTTTATTTTTGTTACATGATACGATTAGTATAATATCATCACTTTTAGTTTATCTTTCAATGATCTTCTTATATACAAATATTTCTACCATTGAAGTTGTCATTATCATGACATGAACTCAGTAATGATGCAAAAGGTTAAAGAATAAGTAAAATGATTCCATATTCAATATAAAAGTGTAGTATTTTATATAAATGAATAGTATTCAAAAAATCCATCCCACATAATACTTTAAGTTAGGATGGAACTACTGTATTATTCACTACACTCCAACAATGGATTTGTGAAGTCCATCGAGAGCTGTTTCTCTACCATTGTCCATTACAATGACCCTCACATATAGATTCTAAACATCATACACCCACATAACTATGATAAAACACACACTCACAATTATAATTACTCATGAATGAAATGAAACCACTACTATAACTATTGGATGGCTCCTGGATTTAAGATTGGATAGTTGCTAATGGTGGTCTAGTTGCTTGAGTTAGCCAACAATTTTCCAATTTATCTCTCATTAATATGTAGTGATATATTATGAAATAAACTAAAAATAAACCTAGAAATTATAAAAACATTACTTTTTTAATCCAAAAAAAATTATAATTCATTTGAAACTCAATTTATTTTTCTAAATAATTGTTTAAAAATTCATCACAGGCAACTAAGAATATATAAGAATGCAATTTCTTACAGGTAAAAACATCTACCATGTAATTATTAATTTTTAAATTAAGTCACCAAATTTACACAAAAAATAAACATCAAAAAAGTGAATTTATCTATATTAATTAAATGGATATGACTTTTTTACTTTAAATCATTAAGAAAAAAAACTATTCATTAAAAGCTTCTTCAAACATCCCTTAATAACTCTATATTATTTCCCATATATCTCAAAAACTCTAAACTAATTCGAAGAAACCCAATATCAATATATTGAAATCATGAAACCCCCTTAATTTATTTGATACTCATTGAAAAATATACAACCTAAATAAAATTTAGGTTTAATAATCTCCTCCTTTTCATTTTTTGTAAATAGCTATCGTAGTAAATGGCATGTCAATATGTTATCTGTTTATTCAATCCATTGTTAATCACCCTATATTATCTCATATTTTATAATTTATTTTTAAATTTTATTCTATCACCCTTATTTATAACAATTAAAAAGTACATGTAAGAGGTTTTTATCAATTTATTATTAGTAAATACGTCATCAATCATCTCACTCAATTTCTACATGATCTATTATCTGTTTAAAAAACCTAAAGCTTTTAATTATATAAAAAACCATCTATTGATCAATATAAACTGATACTAACCATTATAAATTGAAAAATTACTTCCTCATGCAGTGATAAATATACTTCAATTTGATTCCACATGTTAACACCAATTTTTCAAGTATTATTAGACTTTTTTTAACCTTATTTTTTATACATACTCAACACAAAAATGTATAATATTCATGTCACATTTATAAGGTTTTAATTTAAAATATAACTTTAAATTCTCAAAGTTTCAAAATAAATTATCCCCATTGACATATAAATATATTATTGAAAAGAAAACTATAGGTGTGAGAATAAACAAACATACATTTCCAATGATTATTTTTCAAGAAAATTCCATAATTTAAGTTTTCAAGAACATAAAATAATAGAATATTATAAAGAATATTAATAATTTTTATCCACCATAAGGAGTAACTCTAAATGACCTTCATCATGAGAATCACTTTAATGGAAAAATTATATGTTATTAAATGTTGAAAATACACCAAAATGGATAACTTCCTTTAAGCTATCTAGTTTTGATATCATTCACTCATTATCATGTTCTTCTACTAAGAGAATTCATCACCTTAAAATCCTTAAATTCTAGGAATAAATATAACACACAAAATGAGTGAATAAGGTGTATCTCCTTGAATTTAAATGAGCTCTTTAGGGTTTTGATGTTTCTATCAAATAATATTCTTTATTTTCTCCAACCTTCATGCTTGCACATACAGGTTTCAGTTATGTATTTATCTTATATATGATGGAAATATTCTAAAATTAAGGTTATTTGTGTGGAATAATTTTATTTTCAATTTTTTTGATTCCAAATGTTGTATTTATCCTCTTTAATGATGATTTTTGTAATGGTAGGATTATTAATCATCCATTAATAGTGTTTCCATCCTTACTACATCTCTAAAAAACTATTATTTTCTACTTGGGATGTCATTTTTGATAACCTCCCATGAATTTTGGCATATTTATGTGTAATATTATCTTTTATTTTAGTATTATATTTTTAGTGTTCTTCTTCTTCTTCAATTTTTATTTCTTTATCTTAATCTGCTGCCCAAATAACTAGAAATTATATGGGTACATGAGTAGTTTTCATGGAGTCTCCAAATTATTTTTTTATTTATCTTTACTAAAATTTTCCCCTTTAATAGTTTAAGACTACAATATTTTATAATATAATTTCAATTTATTAATTTCATGTCTTCAATATCATACTTTACACATAACACCAAACTTAAATGAACCTATATAGAAATATTATAGTATATATGACCTAGAAAATAGATCAATGTGTATGAATAAGGATACATATATTATGAAATATTAATATAAATGTATTGATATATTCTTATGAAATAATAACTATGTTTTATTGGAATTATTAATGATAAAATAACCATTTTTTATATATTATGTATTTTTATATAAAAAACATATATCTATCCCAATTGTTGAATGTATTTAATTAAATATATAGACAATATTTTAAATAAAACATTTTAACGACAATATAATGGTTTTTACTAGGAAAGGAATAATAATAAATTCCGTTTTATGCTTAAAACATATTTTTATTGAAACTATTTTTATTGTGTTTAACACATTTATATTAAAATTGATTTATTTAAATTTTAGAAATTGAATCAAGAAAATTTTATTTTATATTTATAATAAAGTTTTTCAAATTTATAATATAGGTCTCTTTTATTTTTGGTCATTATGAATTGTAACAATGGTATAAATTCCCTACCATAGTAAGGGTAAAACTTGGTTAAAACTATGGGGTAAAGCTTTAAAATATCTCAAACACTTTCCTTTATCATATTATATGAGTATTTTTTGAAACAAATATATGTAAAAATAGTTAAATAATTTATTTTAAAACATTATTTTGAATTTTGGACCCATTCTTTACTTTTGTGAAAATAAATTATATTTTATTCCAATTGAAAATTATTTCTACGTCTTTGATTTTAATGTTATGGTTGGGAGGTTCCATTTAATTTTGGATTGATAAAAAAGTATAAAACCATATTTTTTTATTATTTATCTAAAAATATTATTATAAATCAACTTTTTACTTGATTTCAATGTGAAATTATTTTTATGTTAAATAACGCATTTCCTTAAAAGCGGTTTTTTCATAATTTTTTTCATAATTATATTAAATATAATTTCTTCCACCTATATATTTTCAGTATGATAAAATGTATTTGGAATTTTTAATCATCATTTAATTTTCCCCTAGAATACCCCTTTTTATTTTTGTGTTTATAATTATGTTATCATGGAAAAAAATTTAAGTTATCATGGTTACAGTTAAATTGTGTTTAAATAAATGATAAGGATTAAATTATCTACAAAACTTATATAAATGTGATTTTTTGAGTTTATTTAAACTCTATAACATTTTATAAATGAATTTGGGGGTGCCTTGGTTCAAATTTTCTATGACATAGAACTTATATTAATTTAAATCATTGAATATTTACAACAGTGCCATACCACTCACTTATTAAAGGGATCCAACTATCCTATCTTGTTCACACCTATTAAGCCACATAGATCAACCAATACATTAATAAATACCTTCCTATTTTCCTTATCCACATCCTATATATTTTGATATTCTCTTAAGACCATCCTAAGAAGGTTTAATGTGTAAGGAAATAGAGGCATCTCAAAGAATACGTAATTGTCCTACCTGACTCTTTCAATGTTTTTTCTTAATCAACTTCATATATATATATATATTTTATCCATAACAACATAATTAATCTAAAATAAAATATATACAAATTTTTAATATGATTATGGTACAAACATTTTACACCTCTTTTCCAAAAAATGTGAAATAAAAGCATCGCTAATGAGTTCTCGTGGACTACCACCTCCACGTAGCAATGTGATTCATTTTCCATCACTACCTCTCATGGATGGTTATAATAATTTATTTAATATATATATATATATATTATATTTATTATATAATAATTATTCTTTAATTATAAAATATTATTTAATTTCTTTTTATTTTTCTCATTATAAAATGGATGCATCTTTCATGCGTATATACAAATTATCATCTCTATGAGAGATATATTTCATTTTCAATATCCTAATTTTTGGGAAATTATAAAATTATTTATAATTTATATATATGATACTTATGAAATGAATAATATTTTATAAAATCTAAATTATGATTATATAATAGTATGTTCATACTCATTCTGTCTTCATAACATACTCTTATTTAGGTCAGTTTTACCACTTACATGAGTGAGGTTATAATATTTATTAAATAAATTAATAAATAATTTTGAATAATAGTGATATAAATTAATAATATTATGTTCATTAGATTATTAAAAATCTTGATATGGTGGAACCTTGATCAAAGTGTAGGGACCAAAACTGGCGAATCGAGACATGGATGAAAAAAGAAAAAGTTATCACTAGGAACCATGATTTTAATAAAGAATAGTTAAAAAAGAATAATAAGATGTTATAAGTAAAAAATATATTATTATAAGTATTAATATTATTATATAATTTAATAATAATATATTTAAATTTAATATATAGGATTATAGGGATCTTATAAATAACTTCAGACTTGAGGTTAGGGTTTCTTATAACACTTTTGTTTCTCTGATACATATGTCATATTCACCACTTGTTTCTTTAATGTGGCACATATAATGAAAATTTTATATTATGTATCATTAATATATTTATATTATTGGTATTTAATATTTAATATGATATTTTTTCTTTCATGAGGGTTATGATTCAAAAGGTACCAAAGTAGTAAAAATTTATACTTTAAAATAATTTCAATTGGGATTACTTATCATTGAATATACATTCATGGAAATTATATGATCCATATATATTAAACTCACTATATCATAATATTCTCTGATAATGTATATAATTTTTAATTTTTATTTCCATTTTCCACTATTCGTAACACAAAATGGTCTAAAACATATTTTTAGGAAATGATAACATTATTTCTCTCTTTGGCCAGGAATATTTACTCTTCCATATCCATGTTTTTTATTAGGTTTTCTTAAATGTTTTTACTAATATACAATGATTTTCTAAAATAAGTTTTACCCATTTTTTAATTTATATAAAATGTTTTAAAAATAATCCTCTTATTATTTTATGAATGAGGTACTTTTTATCGAATTTGTGAACAAGATCTTTTTTAATGATTAAGTCATGAACAAAATTTCCCAGCATCATGACCACTCAATGATTTAAAGATTCCTTTAAAAATTTCTATTTATATTTTAAAATAAAATTGTCTCTAAATATTTTGGAAATCATTATATTATAAATAATTTATTTTAAAATTCATAGGATATTTTCCTCATGAAATATTTCAGTGATATTTTAAAAGAATTTTTCATTTATGATAACATCTTGTGATGTTACTATAGGAGCCCAGAACACCCTGAGAGGGGAGGGGGGAATCTGGGTGTCTAATTTTCTTTAAAAACAATGAATATTGTTCCCATGTTGGTAAGAACTTGTAAAACATATTTAATAGAATCATTCAGTTATTAAGCATTCACATGTAGAGAAAGAATACAATAGTTTTACTTAGTTCACCACTAATGGATAGTCCAAGTATCATATCAAGATAGTGTGTCGTCATACCAAAAATGAACAATCTTCACTAGTTATGGAATATATAAGTTTATACATAGTCACTCTATTTCAGACACACTACCTTTACAAGACTTTAGGGATATCATACTGCATCCCTTAGAATACTTCCATTAACTCCCCATAGATCACGTATTTGGGTAATGTATTACTAATTTTAACAATGTGAAGGTTGCTTTAGTAGATTGGAATAATTTTTTTCCATGACTAGGATTAGAATATTCTTTCACAGTAGTCTTGAGTTTATTCACTTGAAAGAGCTGTTTACTAAAACCCGATGTTCAACACTACTATTTATGAAGATCCTAGTCTTCACAAAAACCTCTTTATGTTTCAAATAAAAATAATCCTTTGTAAATCCATAGACTTTAGTAGAGCTAAAAACCTCGAAAAATATCACTAGATTCATACAAAAAATTACCTTTGTGAAGCTCACTGCGTTTGTAGAACAAACTATCTTCGTGAAGCTCACTTCATTCACAAAAAAAAACTTCCTTTGCGAAGCTCACTAATTTAATGGAACAAACTATAACATCACAGGTAAATAAAGAATAATAAATTTTAATATTTATTAATATTTTTGAATTAAATATTAATTTTACTTAAAATAGGACGCTATGTTCGATGGATTACCTGATACACAACAATAGGTTTCTTTGAAATCTAACATTATGCACTAATAATATAATAACATTATTTTAAATGATAGTTAATGCCTAGATATTATATTGGGTATAATAAATAGAACTCATTAAAATATGATTATACATGTTTTTTAAATATTTTTACATTTATCCAATAAAATATAGATTCTTAAAATGTGAATGAATCCAATTTTAAGCACGAATACTCTAATATTCTTTAAAAGGTCGATTTACCACATTTTGATGGAAAACCGTTTTTAAATCTAGTTTTTGTCACTTTTATATATTATATTTGACAAAATAATATTATTATTTTGAATAGGGATATCAAAATTTACTTTGGATGAAATTTTGGTATTTTTCTGATAATGTTCATTTTTTAATGAATAGTGAAAATACTGGATTTTTATTCAAAACTACCTTTTAATATAATTTATTTATAAGGTTAAATTTTATTTTTAATTGGTTTTAAAGTTTAATTGTACTATGTTTTTACCATTTAATCCAATGTTGGTAATTGGAAGTAATTTCACTTTTAAATTGGATATAAACAAGTGTCAATCTTTTGGTAGTTATTATTTTTTAAAAACACGCTTTTTGTTTTGACAGCGGGAATTAATTTTAAATTAATTTCCACCAATTATGTGTTTTGAATTTGTAAAAATGGATTCCATATTTTGAATCAGGAGGACTAAATTGTTTTAAGAGGTAACTTTTATTTTTAGACATTATGAATTTTTACTTCATTAAATATTTTATTTTCCATGGTTAAAGGGTAAATATGATAAATAAGGGTAAACAAATATTATAATAATATTATAAAATTACCCTAACATGTGTCATAATCCTATTTTTTGATACATTTCCGCCCATGGGAATCTTTGGGTCGATTTTGGGACCCCATGGAGCTACTTTGAAGTGATAATGACACTTTATTTTAACTAGCTTAATGTAAAGGCAAAAATGACGTAAACAAATATCTTTTAGTAAATAAATTTTTACATGGGGTTATATAAACTATATATTAGATTATAAATATTAATTTTAAATATAAAAATATTTCCTACATCATGATATATTTCTTATAATTTTTAGACATCAAATAAATAAAATTATTTATGACATAATAATGATGCAGTGTTTACCTCATTAATGAATGATTTAAATAAATAAGATTATAAATACTAAAAAAATATAAAAAACACTTAAAATTATTATTGTATGATTTTATTTAGAACATGATTTGTCATATCTTTGACTTTAATGTTTTTTGGACCTTTTTAAACCGAATAAAAGTTTATAATAAAATAATTGTTTCAAACATTCCAAAAGAGCCCCTCCCCCCTAATAAAAGGACACCAATTCTAACTCATCCATCACACCTCTCAATCCACTTATCTTGTCAAAAATATACCTAAATATTCTTCCCACATCCCTATACTCCTCCTAGAAGCCTTAACTTACGCAGAAGGAACTTCAAGTAAACCTTTTGGTTCAAACCAAAGGGAGATACCCAATTTAAAGGTAACATCTTCTTTTAAGTTCTTTTTTTTATTTTACTTATCCAATACCATAAACTCTTTATATTAATTTATTTTATAACAAAACCATTATCCTAAATAAACTAGTTTGTTTTTATGAGATGTATTATATCTACAATTACACACACCTCCATCTAATGGGTAAAGAACACATTGTTTCTCTGGACAGAGAACTAGTGCCCCACAAAACAATAATTGTTAAAATATCTCCAACCGCATATCATGGTGGAAATTATGATGGAAATGTATTTATATATGATATATATTATGTTTATGTTTTATTTATGCTTCTGTATTTTCCATTTATAGGAAACTGTTATGGTTTCCATAATGGGTAAACATGATAATTTCATTTGAGGAAGTGCATACTACTTCCCCCTCAAAGTGATATGACTCGTTCATGAATTATGTGGGATGTATAAAGCAAAAATTTAATGAAATTATATATTATATTGGAATTATAATATAACTATGTATAATTATGTTTTCATTCTATTAAAATACGAAATATAAATGAAAGTAGCGTTCATGCCTATGTAAGGCTTACCGACTCCATGAACGGTGCATTTCATTTATTATATACAAATATTATATATACATATATATACTAGATATATATGATATATATGATATCTAAATCATGAATATCATTCTGAATATAATGGAATTTTGACCACATGAACAATTTATAATTATAACAAATTCATTTTTTACTCAAGTTCGGAACATCGACAAAATGTCCGATATGAACTCAAATAATTAACTAATTGTAATATAAAGGTAATAAGTGATATAAAAGGAATAATAAACTTGAAATTTTTTCTTAATCAAGTATAAATTAACTTAATTTTATTATTTAGGAAATTAAAGAAAAAAGGGGTAAATTTGAACATGAGGTAAGAGAACTTCTTAACCCAATTTTCATTCTTTGGGTTGATCTTATATTTCATGTTTATGTCATTATTTTATTATGTGTAAAATGAATTTTTATATCTTATCATGTATTTATACATTATTTATGTGTGCTTACATTGAATACACATAATAACTATATTTTATTTACAAAATTATCTTTGTAAGGGACTTAATCTCAATCTCCTTTCATTGAGGCATATTTTGTTTTATACACAACTTTCTTTTATACGGTATATAAAAACCTTTGAATTTTAATTTCATTCAAATAAAATCTTTTTATATGAGTAATTTTACTAAACAACAAAAAATAGAATGTTTTAATGTAAGTGGTGACAATGACCTTTTCTGCCGCTGTGAGTATTATTTGATCTTTGGCTTCCTTAACAAGCCATAATTTTTTTAAAAGGAAAATAAATACCATATACTCTTTTACATATTTTGTTATTGAAAATAGTTTTGATAATGGATTTTTTTATGTCAATATATTTAAATGATACATTGTGATTGAAATGTATAAATTTTATCTTTCCTTTATATTTGTTTTATGTGTGATGATTTTATAATGGTACTTGGACATTTGACAGGTGGTTATATGATAAACAAAATGATGGGTGGTGCCGTGATAAACCAGGATGGGTGGTTACGCTATAACCTTCAATGAATTGGGTATGGAAGTAGACCGTATGGCTATTTAAATTAGTTATATGTGTGGAAGTCAGCCGTATGGTTATTCCATTTATGTATGTTTATGTCCCAAGTTACCTTTATATGTTATATGTTCTTTATATGGGTTTTATGGTAATCATTTGGTTACAAAATGGTAAGAAATGATATTTTATTTATTGAAGATTATTTACTACTTCATAAAGGTTAAAAGTATTACTTATGATAGGGTATTCATGGTTTACTTTTTGTTTTAAAAAACTAACAGTTTTCCTTCTTTGTGTATCCCTTACTGAGCTTTTTATTCTCATCCCATGTTTTTGAAATGTTTTTCACATGACATAAAGTGGAACAGGTTCAAGGATGGGATCAAGGAAAAGTAATGCTGTCAACTAGGCATGAATCTTTTTTTCAAAGAGTTTTTATTTTATGAAAAAAATGGAAACTGAGTAGATGCGTATACTTTTTAATTTTTGAGATGAAATGTAATAGTTGTGGCCTAACTCTATAAAACTCTAAACCTGAAAAGATTATCAATGTGAATTATTCATTTAATTCAAGATTATGTTATGTTTTAAGGCCAGGTCCTTATACAAACTACCTTCACGAAGCTCACTACCTTCAAGGAACAAAATTCATTCTCAAATATCACTATATTCATGGAACACTAAGTTTATATAAAACTCCCAATCATCGTGAATCTCTATAGCTCATAAGTATTAGCATCGATCAGGACTTAAAAAGTCTTTTTTCAATGATCATGCTTGAAAATAAATCCATATTAACAAAAAACCTAGACTTTGTGAAATTAGGGCGATTCAGCCTTTTCTACAATTCTCTTTATCTCAAATGAAGTTGGGGTAGCCACCTATTTATAATCTCATCCATTTGTGATAATCTCATGCCTCTATTATCCTTTTCAAGAACCTCCAAAAACAATTTCATGAAGCTCCTCAATTCATGAATCTCCAGTAAAATTAACCCATTCACAAAGATTCCCATAGTCATGAAGATTTGCTGTAAACCCATCATGCAGTTGCAATGTTTATCGTATTTGAGAATAACACCATATTTATACCATGCATTCACAAAGATCTATACCTTTATAATGCTCAAAATTTAGAGAAACCCAGTCTTCATGAATACCTGTCATCAAAAAAATCATTCCTTCACTATATTTGAGAATATTCAATCCCAAAAAACCACCTTTCGTGAAGCTTACTCTTTCCTCTTGGTTTTGATCCCAAGAATTTGAAATCACCAGGAAATAACACCACCTTAAAAACTATATCCATATTGTACTGTAATACCACTTTACTTGGAAAATAAATAATCACTCCAGTGTGGATTGAAAACACACAAAAACTAGACTTCATTTCCAATTGATATCTGTGACAGGCCATGGTTCCAACAATATCCCTCTTTGGGTTTTTTGAAAATATTTTAGATAAATTCAATAATGTACCATCCTAAAACAAAACCTGAATGGTGATAAACAATACATTGAACACTCTAAGTCTACGTGAGAAAAGCTTGATGTATAAAAAAATAGGGGAATCATTAATTAGGTTATCATGTTTCAAAATTCTTAAAGATATCCAAACTAAGATCTGATAAATATGAATTGTTTTCTCATGACACATAATTATCAACATGTTATAAAATCATTGAATACAGATTCCTCATAACACCTAATTCTCACCGTTTCATAGAATAATTTCATACTTTTTCCTCATAAAACCTAATTATTATCATGTGATAGAAGCATTTCCTGGTTTTTTAAAATCCTACAACCAGTAAAACATTAAAACATTGAATTTATAATCCCCCCATTTGGAGATAAACCCAAATAACCTAGAATTTTACTTATTTAAATAAAAAACTCCCCTAAATTATATCTCTCCCATAAACATTCATTAAATCAAAGAATATATAAGAACTATTAAGAAAAATGGGAATAGGGTACAAACCATACCCACCTCATGCACTAGGAAGTTGCTGAACAATGATGTTTAATTGATGTTTATAAAACACATGTGCTACTAATGGATTAGTCAGAATGTCAGCCACTAGGTCATCGGTTCCAATATTCTCCATTTTAATTACTCATTGTTCTACTTTTTCCTTGATAAAGTGGTATCTGATCTCAATATGTTTTGTCTGAGAGTACTGATCTAGATTATTCGTAAGATCAATCATGCTCTTGTTTTCAGAGTGAATCATCATTGACTATTTCACCTCATCACCAATATTAGTTAGTTTTTCCCTCATCCACAATAGATGAGTGTGATACTTTATAGAATACATATACTCTGCTTCATCAATTCAAAGAGAATTTATTTACTATTACTTTCTAAACCGTCCCAAAAATTGTTTTCCTATGAATAAAGTGCCACTATTTGTGGACTTTAGATCCACCCCATCTTTATCACAATCAGCATTAGAAAATACTAATAATTATTTATCTCTTTCTATAGAAAAGTATAATCCAAAATTGAGTGTACCTTGAATATACCTCATGATTCATTTAACTGTTACCAAATTCTCTTCCTTTATATTTCTTTGAATTTAGGCTGCTAATATTGTTGCAAAGGTGATATCTGGAAGTGTTGCAGTCAAGTATAATAAGTTTCCAATGATTATCTTATATAGGGTGGGATCCATATATTTCCCATCCTTGCACTTTCCATGTTTTTCCTAATCACAATCAGAGTTGAAATTGGTTAGGATTCATGCATTTTGGATTTATTAAGAATCTCTATTGTATATTTTCCTTGAGAAATGAAGGTGAAATCCTTCTTTTGAACCATTGGCACATACCACCTCTTTTACATTCAAGATTCTTCAGATAGGAATCTAGCCAAGAATAATACATTTGGAGTTTCTAATTTAGACCATAGAGAGTCTTCTATGAGGTTTTGATGAATTTTCTTCAATAATGGTTTCCACTTCTGATTCATAATCTAAATCATCTTCTTTGTGTGATCCCTGAATATCTTGCAAGACTTTCACTATTTCAGTATCAAAATCTAACTCTTTCCCACTAATAATGATACCTAATGAGATGATAACACATATACTTGTCTTTAAGTGTCATTAAATTTCATTCTAGGATGAAAATACTAAATTTGATAAGAATATTTTAAGGACAATTAACCTGAGACTCCTTTTCTAATGGAAGGATATTCAAGAAATTTCCATAATAACAAGGTTTGATAAAAATTGAGATAATGAATCTAGAATCTTGTTCATCATTCTTAATTTGTACCCCCTCAAGAGAAATAGTTCTCAACATCTTCATAATAGTAGATCCCATCAATAATATATTTCAAGAAATTTTAGTATAGAGAATACACCAGAATGGATCTCCAACTTGTGACTATCCATATTGGAAAACTTTCACAACTTCTCTAAGGATAATATTCCTGAACCATTTTTCTCTTGGATACAAAAAATAAGATCAATCCAAGATAAAACCTTCTTTACCCCAGTTTCCAAAAAAAAATCTTAAACTTTATACAAAATGATCCACCATCATGTTTGTATTTGAATACAAAATTGAGGAATAATTCAAAGATCGTGTCTTCTTCATCTTATCAATAAAAAAAATAATATCACTCACTTCTTTTGAATTCCTCTCGAAGAATATACTTCACCTTTCAATTCATTTTATTATTAGAACAAATAAAATAACCAAAGTTTAATGGAATAAGGTGGATCCTTATTTCTTCATTAATATTAACATCACGGTTGAGATGATTTTCTCAACCAAGTTACTCCGATTTCTCGAGTCTCTATGCTTGAATATCTAAAACTTTTTCCTGATTGATGATGTTATAGTATAGATATCTTTAAATTCTCTTCGATTTTGTGCGGAGAATTTTTCTTCTTAACAACCGTCATGAATGATATATTTTTACTCTCCTTAAGTAATGCTTCTTGTTCTTATAGTAAAGTTAAAAAACCTTTTTCAATGTTCCCATATTTCTTACATATCTAAAAAACAATATATTTAACACAAGGGTTTAATTTTATTTGAAATATATCATGCACTTCGTATTCATCATGTGGAATATTTTCTTTTCCTTTTTCACCATCGTTAGCCCATACAACTTCAAGATTCTTCATTCTTTCTAAATCTTCTGGCCAAATTGCTAACATGTCATTATGAACTATTGTAGTAAGTTTGGATCTTTTACATGGGTTCTTATGAGCGTCAACACTCTTAGTAGTTCTTTTGGATGCATTACCCTTCAACTTATTGGATTTAGAATCTTCGGTCTTCTCAAAATCCTTACTTGAGATCCTCTTGGGAGAATTTGTGTTCAAAATATTCTTCTAGTTTCTTCCCAAGGTAGCTTATTAATAATTATCTAGAATTTTTTGGTATTAATTTCTAATAAAATTTGAATGCGTGTTGATATAATAATGTACCAGCCTCATGAGCACTACTGTTTCATACATAACATATGTTATAAATCTTCACAAATATGTTTTTATTATACAGATTCTTCCAGACATATGGATGTTTCTTCTTATTCTATAACATTATCCCCTTGAAATAGGCTTCCTTTGGGATTTTTCATTTAGATAATTTTAATATAAATTTAATGAAAAATGACCAGATCTATTATAGAACCAAAATTGAACAAAAAAATTGATTTCATTATATCTTCAGTATAAGGTTTTTTGGATATTCTTCATGACTTATTGTGTTTTTTATGGGAAATCGGCTTCCATATTATTTTTCCTATCCACCCTAGTCATGGTGGTAGTTTTTTTATCACCTTTCATCATACATACATGTCTAGTAGTTGTCTAAAAACCTACACTATTCATGATAATATGTTTAGAAGCATTAATACAAGTTGGTATAGATGATACATGTTTCTTCTCATCTTTTTGAGATAGATCATCCAAAGATGTCATGATATTCTTATCACATGTGGGAGGTCTTTCAGCTTTACAATCCTCCTGTGAGCATTGAATTACTAAAATAACTATTTCCTTATTTTTTGAAGTCTTAATATATTTCTTCTCAAGATTGGACAACTGATATTACAAATCTAGACATTTCATATTAAGGATGGTTTTATAATCTTCAATCATAATCATCCTTTATTCACAAGCCTTTTTCATTCTAATAAATTCATCTTCATGCAGCTTCAATTTATTTTGAATAAAAGTGTCATGCTCATTGATCTTCTTGGATATTTCTTCCATTTATAAACCTTTGAAATTAATTCAATTTTTCAATTTCTATTTATGTTCATAGATATTTTATTCAAGATTTTTTTGACTCCGTATTTCTCTTCAACTTCTTTGAGGTATGTTGAGGAACTTATTTCAAGTTACCTATTTTTTTAAAGGATCCAACATATCAGGAGAGATTTGAACATTAAAGTTTTTTTCCTTTCAATCCCTTTTTCAAATCATCATCTTCTCCTTCCAGCTGGATGATCTCTACTACCATACATTGAATGAATCCACAATCAAGGTAGATTCTCTATTTGAGAATCTCATGATTTTTTTCTTAATCTTTAAAATGATAATTCTTATGAGTTTGTAGATTGATCATCTTAACAACTTTTGATAGGATCCTTTTTTTAGGTCAACTTTAAAAGGTTCTAACATATACTTCCTGAACACTTGAATATTTTTATTTATATGAGGTAGACAGGTTTTCCTTCTCTTTGGTGGAAATATTAGACACCCACTCTTTAATTTCTAAGCCTGATATATCTTTATTAACATAAAGGCATGGAGAACTGGATACGACCTCTTCATTAGGTAATAGGTAACTCATTAACTTTATATTCTCTTTCATTTTCTTATTTATCATGGTCTTGGTGGATATAGACTTATAATCAGAGATAACTAAATCATCATTAAAACTATAATTCATTATTGACTCAGGAAAGAAACACAAATCTTCAAAAGGGAATATCTTCATTGTAGAGAATCCAAAATAGCTGAACCTTGGATATGATACAAATTGTAGGACCCCAGAACACCCTAAGAGGGGAGGGGTGAATTAGGGTGTCAACTTTTCTTTTCTAAAATAACAGATCTTGTTCCCACATTGAAAGGAACTCATAAAACCTGTTTGATGGAATTGTGTAGTTATTAAGAAATGACATATAGAGAGATAAAATAATAATTTTATTTGGTTCACCACTAAGAGATAGTATAAGGAGAATACACCAACAATGTTTCAATTATACCAATATCCACTAATATTCACTAGTTTTAGAATATATAAGTTCAAACATAGTTACTCTATCCTGGGTAAACTGCCTTTACAATATTATAGGGATAGAACACTCCCACCCTTGGAACACTTCCGTCGACTCCCCCTAGCTCAATAATTTGGGTAAATTCATACCTAGTTTGACAACATTAAGTTTGATTCAGTATATTTGTATTTAAGTCTTTTTCCCTAACTAGCATGAGACTCTATTTTCACCATAGTCCTAAGTTGATGCACTTGAAAGAACTATTTATTGAAACTAGATGTTCAACACTAATGTTTGTGAATCTCCTAGACTTCGTTAAACACCTTTATGTTTCAAAGAAAAATCAATCATTTTGAACCCACAAAATTTCAAAAATCTTTCAAACTTTTCAAAGCTCAATACCTTTGTATAAAAAACTACCTTTGTGAAGCTTATTTTTTTCACAGAACAAGATGCCTTTGTAAATCTAATTGCCTTAACAGAACAAACTGTCTCTGCGAAGCTCACTGCGTCCTTAGAATACTAATTCTTCACAAAACTTTTAGTCTTTTCAAAACTTATATAACTTATAATCATTATAATAGGTTAATAATTAACCAGTATTTTTCGTGATGCTCAAGATAAAAAAACCTAGATTATTGAAGCTCCCAACCTTCAAAAAATAAAAGATATTTATCCTTTTATCCAACTATATTCATGTCAAATGAAATGGGGGAAGATGCCTATTTATAGGCTCAACCCTTTGTGACGATCTCATGACCCCAATGTCCTTTTTGTGAACCTCCAAAAAAGGTTTGTGAAGCTCCAATATTCATGAATATCCAGTGATATTAACATGTTCATGAACATTTTCATAGCTATGAAGATTCACTTTCAACCCATCATGCACTCATGATACTTTTTTTAGTCATGAAGAACATTTTATTTCCATCATTCATTCATGAAACAACATACCTTTTCAAATATAAAACTTTTTAGAAACCTAATCTTCACTAAAACCAATCTTTGTGAAATTAAAACCTTTACCATATTTTAGAATTTTCAATCCCAAAAAACAACCTTTCAGGAATATTTATACTTACTTTTGGTTTTTTATCAAAAAATATAGAATATATAGGGAAATGATACTACCTTCAACACTGTAGTCATATTATACTTTAAGACCACTATCCTTGAAATCTCCCTGATCACTCTAGTATGGATTGAAAACACACACAAACAAGACTCTATTTCTAGATGCCACCGATGATAGGAATTGGTTCCCACAATTACTTATTCTTCACTAGAGATATGGTCCAATTATACCATCTAATTATTTTCTATGGATGGTTTAGGATGATGATGTTTTATGAATGATTTTATAAAACGCGTTACTTTTATACAGGTTAACTAAGTTAAGAAGAAATATTTTTAAATATAATTTATTTTCCTTGAGTTATACTATGATAAAATGTTGAATTATTTTATTATATTATTAAAAATTTATGATTTATATTTATTTTATAAGAAAGTCTATTATATCCCATCAATGCAATGGGTAAAGATTGATAACTCATAAGACAACTATGTTATGTGTGAACTTGATTTCATATTGAAAACATTATGAAAGGACATGGTTTCAATTCCATAGGTTTATATGAGGGATTTATTTCATCTACTTAACATAAATAGTGACTCTATTAATATTTATAAAATTTCACAATGTTATAAGCTTATGCTTGTCACACATTCCCATGTTTATGATATGATCTCATGGATCATGGTTTATTATTGATGATTCTGAAATGTTATGACATATTTATTTTGTTAGGAAAAAATAATTATACAATTAATCCTAATTAATGATTTTTAATTGATTGGGCATGAATTTATTATATTATAATAATTTCCTAACACCCTTATGATTAGTTATAATCATTGGTGGATATCTCTTATGTTTAACCTTACTGAGCATATGAGGTCACTCTTTATTATGTTTCTATATTACCCAGGTTATGAAGAAATGTTTTTGGTAGAGTATATTTAATAAGAGTCCTATAATATAAGAAATTATTAAGAGATATTAAAGTTCATTTATGAAATAATATGTTTATGTATCTTGTCTCTAAAGAAACTAAACATTTACGATTATAGGGTGTGTATAATTGTGTTGTGTATTGAATATTCATCTAAAGTGATGAAATATTTATTTATTTTATACTTGGGTTTCCTTAGATGGTATTATATTAGGGATTAATTATTTTTTGAGATTAGGGTTAGAAAAATTAAGTGAAAACCATAGGAATAAGTCAAAGTATAAGATAACATCATAAGGTTTTGGTAAATAAAAGATTATGTGGTTTCCCAGAATAGAAATACCAATTGAGATACTATAAAGTGGATGTTTCTATGTAACAGATTCAATTAGGGGTATACACACTACAAAGGATGGTTTAATATCAACTCGATCTTTACCCAATGCATGATAAGTGGACCTAGGACTACACACCTATCTAGACACTCCCATATGACATGATTTTTCTAATCCACATTCTATTTATGAACCATTATGAAATATTTTAATAGATGATGACCATGAATTTAATAGGTTAAAACTAATGTAGAATAGGTTTATAAGAAGGTGTTATAAATTAGAAAATCCCATGAATAATGTTATTATTATTTCTTACTCTATTATTTCAAAATACCAGTGTTTTCATTTTTTGGTTTTATTAAGTAGCTATAACTAGAAGGAATCATGATAATAAAGAATGTTATAAGTAATGAAATGAACTTCCTCATGAAAAACCAAATTTCTGGGAGCTAGGATGAAATATCTGGTGACTTCTCTCTCAACTCTCTTAGACTATAAGTGGTAATGTGAACCATGTTGATCTTCCAAATACACTAATTAAGGGTCCACATTCCATTGAATCATTTATTTCATAATTTCCACCATGTTTACATGATTATTCTGATCCATTAGTTTCTAAACAATGGATCAATAGGATAAAAAGGTTGTTTTCTATTATTTAGTGCTTAGACCATGAGAATGCTGTCTTAGTAGTCTATCACATGAAATAAAAAGAAGATAAATGATGTAATCTTAAAATCAATATAAAGAATGATAATGAAATAAACTCCATGGAATGAGATGAGTTAAAAAGGGGGTTTCTCAATAAGTTCTTCCCTTCAACTCTTTATACTAAAATAGAGATGGACTATCTAGAGTTTAAGTAGAAATATGATAAATCCATCATTTATTATAAAGTAAACAGTACAATAATTTCAAGGTATAATTATGGTTTTATCATGAACCAATAAAAAAAGACTTATAATTTCATTAGTGATTTGAAACAAAGTCTTCCAAATTAATTAACCATAAGGGAATTTATAAACCATGAATAGATTGTTCAATGTACACTCAAAGTGTAAATGGAATGGTGAAACCCTCATTTAAATAGTTCAGATGATAAGAAAAGGAATATAAAGTATCATGGAATCTCTAATGACATTTCAAATAGAAGAAATAAGTTTCAAAATCCTACATCCAAAAAATGTGGGAAGAAACACTCAGTTATTTACTTTAATGAAATAAGAAAAAATTTCATGCATAGAAGGCCTTAACATTGAGAAAAAGAAGGTCTATGTGATGTGGAGAGGCCAGTCAATGAAATGAATGGATAAAAATCTCAAAAAAATACACCAAATATAATTAACTGATTTGTATTCAAGGAGTTAAGTCATGTTGAAAATAAATTCATTTATCCAAGGGATAATTATGATAATAATCCTCAACTACCTATGAAATCAATAGAGAAAGGGAAATCTTATGTAATTTGAACTAATAAATTGGGCAATGAGAATAAAGTTTTGAAAGGAATAACTATCTTACACTATATAATAATAAATGTTTTATTTGATTCATGTTATAAAAATTCTTTTATTTATGATTATTTTTATAAGGGAATCGCCTTAATACCTCAAAGATTTTATATTGAGTTAACATTGAAAATTTATAATGGTTCAATGATCGCATATCTAGTCTATAACTCATCTCTAATAGAATATTTTGAGAATGTGCTTCTTCAAAATCATATTACTCTTCTTCTAGTTTAATTGAATGTTATTTAGGGAATGAATTGGATCTCTTAGTTTAGATCCCATATATATTTTTTAGGAAAGGAAGTTACATTTGATATTATGAATCAATCTGAGATCAAATATCAGTGTGAGGATGAACTTGAAAACCCAAAGAAAATTACTTCCATTATATGGGTTTTACTACCTATTCATGATGAATATTTATCTCAAATGGTTTGGAAAATACCCAACATTGAAATTTTTCCATCTTTTAGAATATGTTGATGTATTTCATGATGAAGTTTCCATTCTTCTCATGAATCATGAAGTTTAGTTTTAAATAAAACTCAAAATTGGTGATAAACCTATTTCAATGGATAAATATAGAATGAATGAAATTGATTTACATGAATTAAAGTATATAATATATGAGAATTTAGATAAAGATTTCATTCATCCTAGTTCTTCACTATGGGGTGAACCTATTCTTTTAGTTAATATGAAAGAGGGATTAATGTGTCTTTATATTGACTTAGGGAACCCAATAATATCACTATTATGAACAAGTATCCTATACCTCATATCGATGATCTATTTGATAAATTATGAGGAGATAAATATTTCTCTAAGATTGACCTTTGATCTACATATCATCTGCTAAGGT
This sequence comes from Viscum album, assembly GCA_963277665.1. NCBI lineage: Eukaryota > Viridiplantae > Streptophyta > Magnoliopsida > Santalales > Viscaceae > Viscum > Viscum album. Next base: position 2,097,732,238 of record OY728140.1, on the reverse strand, counting down.
TTAATAAGGTGGATATACCCAAGATAGCCTTCCATATAAGGTATAATCATTATAAAATTATAGTATGGACATTTAGACTGTCCAATTCCTCTATTATCATCATGGATTTAATGAAAATATTTTTGAGAGATTATGGTGATCAGTTTATGGTAGTCTTTATAGACAATATTATTATATTTTTGAATAGTAAATAACAATGAATATAACATTTTAGTATTATAATAATTACATTGAGTAAGGGGAAAATATATTCTAAATTTAGAAAGAGTTAATTTAGGTTGTAGGAAGTTACATGATTGGGTCATATAATCCTAATTTAGGGTATATTTATGGATCCTTAAAAGATATAAGTTTTTAAATAATGGATCAAATCAACCACGATAACTAATATCTATAGTTTTTTTTGGCTCGGATGGATACTATTAATTCTTTTTGATAAATTTATCATGGATATAAAATAAACTAAATAAGTTGATATGAAAGGGATAAATGTTCATGTGGATAGATGAATGTAAGGAGAGTTTCAAGGTTTTGAAAAGAAGGTTTATCAATGAAAATATTCCAAAAATAGAGAAGAGTTTGTGATATTAAGTGATTTATTGAAGAAGGTATTGGGATGTGTTCTTATAAAAAAATGACATGTGATAATATATGCCTCTTAGAAATTGAAAATTTAAGAGAAAAATTATCCTAATAATTATTTGGTACTAATAGTGGTGAAATGTGTGATATATATTGATCATAAAACCATGATGTATTTATCAAAATAGAAAGAATTTATTATTGTTTAATAGAAATGGTTGGAGTTGATTACCGATTATAACTGTTTAATACACCACCACCATGGGAATATGAACAAGGTTACCATGTTGGCATATCCATAAAGAGGACTTAAAGATATCCAATACACATGGATTTAAAAATATGGATATTAATATCATGATGTATGGTGAAAGATTATATCTTTATGAGATGAATGATAAACCAAATATCCATGTGAGTATTAAAGAGAAGTATAAGGAGGATTTGGAACTATGGAAAAAGGTGAGAAATGTTTCTTAGTTCAACCATGATTTTTATGGAATGATAAGGTTTATGAATAGTGTATGTTCCCCATCAATACCAGACTTAAAGAAAGATATTTCAAATGAAACTCAAATTTCATCATTATGTATTCATTTTGAAAGTTCAAATATGTATAGATATTTGAAAGAGTATTTATGGTGGTACACTATAAAAATAGATATTGAATAGTATATATCATGATTCCAAGTATTTCAACAAGTAATTTATGTGAGACAAATGTATAAGGGGATGATATAAACAATTACCCATACTAGAATAGGAAATGAGAACACATAAAAAAATATTTCATTAATGGAATCCCCAAAACATCAAATGACAAAAATTTTATTTATGTTGTAGTCAATCAACTTATAGAATCAACAGATTTTATTAGAAATAGAGAATATTTATCTCTTGATTTTATTTCTAGGATATAAATTAAATAAGTTGTTAGATTTAATAGATTACCACATTCTATTGTTTTTATCATGATGTTAGGTTTACCTCTATGTTGTAGATAAGTCTTTATTAGGTGTTGAATATAGGATTAATATTTAGTTCTGTATAACATCATAAAAAAATAGTCAATTTTAATGGGATACTCATACCCTATAGAATATGGTGAGATCACGTTCTATGGATTTCAAAATTGGATTAGATCAAAAACTTAATTTTGTGGAATTTTTATAAAATAATATCTTTAACTTGAGTATTAAGATGGAACGTTATGTATCCCTCTATAGTAGAAAGTGAAGAAATCCAATATGTTCAGATGAATAGTGGAAAGAAAGATATAAGGACCTAATATAGATTAGGAAGTATAATATAAGGTTACAACCATTAAATATAACATCAGAATATCTTTGATTTGATATAAAATTTATGTTGATAATTGATTGTTAGATCAGGAGTTAAAAGTTAGTGAAAACGTGTTCTTTAAAATATATCCATTAAAGAAGGTTATGAGAATTCATAAGAAGTATAAGTTGATCCATAAATTAATTCTACCCTTATTGAATCTAGATCATAATGAGATGATAGATTATCACTTGGTACTTCCACAAAACCATTAAAAAGTTGATGATGTGTTCCATGTATCTCTTTTGGGGAAGTACAAACCCAGTCATCCACATGTATTGAATTCATAGGTTGTATCGCTAGAGAATGATCTTTTGTTTGAAGAATAACTGGTGGATGTTCTGGATCATTGAGAGAATGTTTTGAAAAATAGGACCACTCAATTGGTAAAAGTTTTATGGAAAAACCATCAATTTGAGGAAGCTACATGGGAACCCGAGGATGTGAAGAGGGAGGGGTATCATCTTTTTTTTTGTATTTAAGAGATAAAATTTTGAGAGTGAATTGTTATAATGGGTTATAATGTAACACTATAATATTTTAGAATATACATTCTATTTATTAATTTCATATCTATGATAGATTTATTTATATATAACACAAAAAATAAAAGAATAGGGATGAAAATATTATAGTATAAATCGTTTTAACTCTCTCTCTCATGGTGTTTTCATGATACAAAACACCCACCTTTGTATCTAAAATTTTATTTTAAGTGATTTTAGTGCTTATATTGAATATCATCAGGTATATTTTAATTAAATCCTACAGATTCTATAAATTCTTGATAAAGTCTTAGACACATTCTCTACTCTTTATTAAATACCTTGGAAGCATCGAATAAGATCAAAGGAATGCTTTGGAGTGAAGTGGAGAAGGATGTAGGTGAAGATGAGACTATACAATCTGAACTAGCTATTCAGTATAGTGCACCAGAAACCCGATGCCATGATGTCAAAATTTATAGTGTGAAGAATCACCACCAACTACCTGATGGGGGATCACTGACTAGTTGGTGGCTCATATAGTGAAGAAACTTCCTACCCAAAGTCCACTTGCTAGATGCTGGCTAGTACTGCCTTGCTGGTGAAGGTTCACTAATAGAAATTGGATTTAGGAATCCCATTAACTACTTGATGGAGGCTACTGGGTACCCAGTGGAATAAATAATGTTCTTGTAAGGAATCATTAAATGTGGTAAAAAATACCATTATAGAGGTCTACTGCATATTTATTTCACCTGATGAATTAAAAATGTTTCCAAATAATTTTGGAGGCTATACAAGGACGTCCTTATATCCTTGAAAATTAACCATGTGATCTTTTCCACCAATAATGTGCTCTCAAAGATCAATATATGACAAAATTATAGACTTATCATTCATATCAAGGGCCTTTAAACAATTTAATTATCAAATTATCTCTATATATTCTCTCAAATATCTCATCCAACAATATACTTAATCTATCAAATTTATTATTTAGTGGCTTGTAATAGGTTTACCTAAAGAAATCCTCCATTTTATCAACCAAAATTATCCAATGGTTTACACTCTACAAAATTTTCGGATGGGTTACATAGATATCAGTGAAGTACAAGAGGGTTATCAAAATACACAATTTTGAGTGATGGATTTATTGATCACTTTTAAGATCATGGGGTTTATATAAGAGGCCTCTCAAGTCAATGAGTGGAGACATAGGGGTTCACATTAATCTTTAGTTGAACACTTTATCAATTATGCTAGTTTCATATTTAATTTTACACACTTATTATTTAAACATTAATTCACATATTTGCATAAATTTTTTTGATGATTTTCGTCCTTAAATTACATTGATATTATATTTATAAGATCGAATTGAATTTATAAACTATCACATATTAAATTTATCATTTTATTATTTCAAAATAATTTATTTTTAAAATTAAATTTTGTTTATGATTTAAAATTTAAAAGGGAAATTCAACCTCTCCTATTTCATTAATCTTCAACCAACAACTGGTATTAATGGATTTCTTTATTGTTTTGTAAAAAATCACATGTTTTAAAAATTTTATTTCATTTTCATTTTTCAAATCCTATTCAATTTTAGAGCCATTTTTATTATGGAATATAATTCTAACTTACATCCACCTATTTTTAATGGAATACATTACTCGTATTAGAATAATCAGATGCCATATTAACTTGGTAGTATTCCTTACCCTATATAAAAAATGGTAATGTGTGAGTAAGTTCCCACTAAATAATCTGAAGAAAAGTTGTCTCCCAAAAATATTAATAATTTTGAGTAGAATAAGAATGACTTTTATTGATGTTTTGATAGAAATCAATTCAATCATGTTTTTTCTTTAAAAAATGCTTATGATATTTTGAAATAATTAGAAATCACAAATGAAATAACATATAAATCAATGAAAAATAGATTGGATATATACCCTCATGATTTTGAAACATTTAATATTAATTCTAATTAATCTATTACAATAATTTTTACAAGATTTAGAGACATATTAAATGGTATAAAGTCCCTCAGTGATGAATTATCTACATAAATTCTCATTAATAATTTTTTGTGTTTTACCTTTTTCATGGGTTCTTAAATTCATTTTCATTCAAGAAGATAAATACATGAAAAAGATGGTGGTCAATAAACTCATTAACTCTATAATGACATATGAAAATATGATGAAAAAAAACAAGTAGATAAATAGTAAAATAAATCCAAATAAGTCAGGAATACCATAAAATTAAATGTTGTCATGACGAACTATATGAATATGAGTTAATTGACTATGTTGTTCTTACAAAAAATGTTTTAAATTACTTATCAAAGAATAAAATATATAAGTGATCCAAAATATCAAAGAAATATGTGGAAATAGAAGTTTCATATTGAAAATTCAAAAAAGAAAATTCAAAAAGAAAATTCATGTTAATATAGAGCACCCCTTCTACAAGAAGAAGCTCAAAGAAAATATTCAAGTTAAAAAGGATTTCAATGTCATGATATGCACTAAAAATTATAAATACATGGATTCAACACCATCATACAATTCATGTTAATGAAGCCCCATGTTTATTATAGAATGTGTTGATAAAGACATCAGGGTTAGTTCCCCAGTTTTTATTTACTCATCTTCATATTATTCTCTTACATATTATCCTATTTCCTATTCTTCCTTATCCTAAAGTTAAATAAACTTTGAAGATATAAAAAATTACTTAAATAAACTTGAAAAAAACTATCATAATATTAATTCTTATATTTATAACTAAAAAATAAATACAATCAAGTACTTTAAGAGAAAGAAAGACACCAAAAAGAAAATAGTACCATATTCAAGTAAAAGGATGATATCTCCATAAAAATCAGGAATCAACCTAATATCGATGAATAAGAATCCAATATTGATGAAGTAAAAATCACCCTTTTCAAATTTAAAAAGTGAAATAAAATTTATATAAAAATTTGGGTTCTCAATAACCATGAAAATATTAGGCTGGATTTGGATACTCTAATCATGTGAGTACCTTAAAAATCCAAGGAATACTAATCCTATAAAAGGTTTCTCTCAAGAAAAAATTTCTATTTATTAAAAAATATTCAGTCATATAATCTATGTGTGTGATTGACAATAAACCGAATATAAAAAACTCAATTCAATCTACTCTCACAAATTTTTCAAAAAGAAACCCTTCTAATAAAATATATATTATTACATCTTTATTGGATAATATAAATAGACCCAAGCTTGAGTGGGTACTAAAAGAATCATTTGTTTATGTTTTTAATAAAATATTATTCAATGAAAAATCCAAGAAACAATGTTGAACATAGATTCTAACTGACTAAGACACATGTGTGGAAATCTATTTGAATTCAATAAAATACATAAACATAAAGAATGCCACATTACCCTTGACAAGAATAATTGGTGTATGTTAACTGGTGAAGGTACCATCCATCTTTCTAACTAAACCCTTATATAAATTTTACATTTTTTGAAGTCAAATAATAAAATTTAGAAAGAGTCCTTAATTTTTTTGGTATTACTTTTAAATTGTCTTAAAAATATTCTTTTCCTGAAGTTTTTTAATTCAACATGATAGATTTTATTTACTTCTTCAATATTTAAAAATGTTTATAAAATTAATTTGAAACCAATTGCTATCCAAAATACTGAATGTTTGAGTGCACAAGTTATTGAGTCATGGATTCAGAATAAACACCTTGGTGATTGTAGCACAAATTATCTCACAAAACTCAACCATTATCAATTTATATGATATATTCAAAAATTTAATTTCTATAAAGACATAGTTTATAATGTATGTCAATATGGTAATCAATAAAAATATTATTTTAAATATAAAAAAATAATTTAACCTTTTAAATATCTTGAATTAATTTATCTTGACCTTTTCATTCATTCTAAAATAAAATTTCTAGAAGGAAAAATCTATATTATTGTAATTGTTTATTAATTTACAATATTACTATGGAATTATTTCATAACTCTTAAAAGTAAATCTTGTAAATCCTTCATCAAGTATTAAAAAATAATGAAAAATAAGAATGTTTTAAAATAATTTAATTCAAATAAATTATGGGGGATAATTATATAAGATGGAATTTAATGATTTATGTTCATTCAAAGGATATAATATTTCTTTTTTTTTGATTCTCAAATCCATTAATAAAATAGTGTATAAGAGAGGTGAAATTGAAAAATTCAAGAAATCGATCATACTATTTTAACAAAATTTTATCTTCTAAACCATTTTTGGGAAAATACTGTGTGTACTACATGATATATTATTAATCATGCTCTCATTAGTTATTTTATTAAGAAAAAACCTTATGAAATTTGGAAAAATAAAAAATATAATGTTGTTTTTTTCCCAAAGTTTTTGGTTGGTTTATTTTTATTTTAGATTCCAAATAGAATCATAGAAATATTTTTTTCTAAATCATATGAAGGTATATTTTTTGGGTACCCTAGATCAAGAAAATATTACGGTGTATTTAAAAAAATCACTAAAATGGTTGAAGATTTAATCTATATTGTTTTTTATGAGAGTTTTCCAAAATCAAGTTATCAAAATGTTTGTGAAATTAATGTTATAGATGAAACTTTTTAAACTATAGAAGTGGAATAAAAAAGGAATTTCCTTAAAATTATTTTCCTATTGTTTTTAAAATATAAAGGAAAACCCCTTGAAAATTTCATTGGTGATTTATAAGTGGGAACTTTCACTCATAGGTTGGTCTTAAATGTAGTTGAACATCTAGAATTTGTCTCTCACCTTAAACCCCAAAACATTATGGATTACCATAATGCTAAATTTTTTTAACTTTCCATGCATGTTTTACTAAATAAATTCACTCAAAATGATGTATAAACTCTCATGGAAGGTCCTAGTGATCAAACTATTGAATGCTCTTAATGGGTTTTTAGAAATAAATTAGAAGAACCTAGTAATATAACATGAAAAAATTATTTCTTAGTTTCTATGGTTATAACCAAGATGAAGGAATCGACTATGGTGAATACTTTTCACCCATCGCTCGGTTAGAATTAACTAGAATATTATTAGAATTCACCGATCATATTAATTTTTAACACTTTAAAATCAATATTAGAAGATATTTTTGTAAATGGTTTTATTTTTAAATATGATTTTATAGAATAACCACCTGGTTTTAAAAATACACATTTTCAAAATTCTATTTTCAAATTACTAAAGTATCTTTATAGTTTAAAATAAGCCTCTTGATATTGGTATAAATTTATTTCAAATAATTTTCCTTTAAATGGTTTTAAAATGGAAAAATTTGATTCAAGTTTATTTTTTAAGCCCATACCAAGTGATTAGTTACTCATTAAAATTTATGTTGATGATGTGATTTTTGGCTATTCCAATGAAAAACATTTTTTTGAATATTCTGATTTAATGAAAATAGAATTTTAGATGATCTTTATGGGTGAAATCAAAATCTTTCTTAGTTTTAAAATTTTATAAGGAAATGATGGAATATTATTATACCAAGAAAAATACAATAATAAAATATTAATATTATTTGGTATGGATAAAAATATGGAAATTAGAAATCCCATGAGTATGAATTGTAAGTTAATGTTTGATGAAGCTGATAAAATGTTCAATAATAAGCTTTAGATAAGTATTAATGGTAGTGTACATTACCTTACCATAACCTAATATAATATCATTTTTATTTTTTTTCTTTGTGCTCATTTTTAATTTAATCTAAAATAATCTCATTTAAAATATGTCATAATTATTTCTCATTATATAAAAGTACCCATAAACATCGGTTTATTTTACCTTAAGAACCTATTTTGAATTAACTTCTTTTTTTAATATCGATTTCAGAGGATTATAACTATATAAGAATGGTAATAGTGGAACTTATCAACTATATGAAAAATACCTCTTCTCATGGAGTAGTAATAAGTATAATTCAGTAACTCTTTCTATTGCTGAAGTGGAATACAATCACTAGGAGTTGTTGTACCAAAAATCTACGGATAAAACATACTCTCTAGATATTTGGGCTAACATTTTATCATTTCCCTATCAAGTGTGAAAATACAGGGGCCATAAATATCTACAAAATTTTTGTCCAACACTCTCTCACCAAACATATTTACCTTCATCACCATTTCCTTTAAGATCACTTTAAAAAAGGTAACATCTTATGATATTTTATCCCAACATAATATCAAATCCTTGCTATTTTTACCAAAACATTAACCATTGATTATTTTGAATTTATTAATGGAAAATTAGGAATTCTTCCCTTGTAAATTTATTCGTTTGAACTATAAATATCTTGAGTTCTTTCATTTATTTAATACACTTTTTTTAAAAACAACTATCTAACTTTTTAAGGTCTTGTTTTATTATTTTATTTTATCTTGTATATGATACCTTTATCTCACCCATATTATCATTTTATGGTTATCCTTATATCTATTGATTTTGTAACTTTATTTATGAATGAACTATTATTTTTAAAATTAATTAATTATATTTTTTTCCAAAAAATTATATTATTTTCCAAATTTCAAAGTCATATTTCCAAAATAATAAGTACTTCTCATAATATTAGTAATGTTTTAAAATTATCTTTTATAATTTTTTTTCAATTTTTTTTTCCAAATTATATTTCAAAGCTTATAAAAGTACTTATTTATCTACTCCTTTTAAATGAAAATGGTTGTTTTAATCACTCTTAAAAAAGATTAATGATGAGTAAAAATATTTTATATTTTTTCTCTAACATTAATACTCAATTGAAATTTATGGAAATTTAAGGGTGCCTTTAGATTATTGTTTCACATTCCATATTATTTTTCTTCCTCATGAACATTCATTAATGAAATCAACCATAAAGTTAAATTCATTTATTGAGTAAAATGTGATATTTTGTAATAATTATATAAAGAATTATTTTATTTTTTCTATCTATTTCTTCTTATTTCCTTCATAAATTATATTTTCCTTTAATTATACTTTATTTTTCTATTCTATTAAATATTATGATCTCTCTCTCTAATATTATATTATTTGGGTATTTTGGAAGTTAATATGTTTTTTTTCATAATGTTATCTTTAATTTATTTTTTTTCTCTTATTTTATATAGTTTCCACACTCTGTCTGTCAATCTCTAATAAATATATTATTTTGGAAGTTTAGAAAAATTATTTTTATATCTATTTTTTTCAAAATATTTTTCTTATTTTCAAAATCTTTTTCTCCCTTAAAGCATTTTTTCCAAAAGTATTTTGGATTTTTCAAATCTCCCTTTTTTTCCCAATTTTTTTTCTATTTTTTATGTTTACCTCATTTTAAAAATAAAAAAGGGATGGATTCTATATAAATTGGGAGAAACCTCCTAAATTTTTTATTTTAGAAAAAGGGATAAATTTTCTTGAATTTGTTTTATAACTAAGCAGTATTTAAAATGCTATTTATTATTATTAAAAACAATATTGATATATTATATTACTAAGCTTGTGGATTATACTTTAATATTTTTTGTTATTATTAGTAGGAATTATTAAATATCTTCACCTATATTAACTTGAATTTATTTTAAATTTATTTAAATTTATATTTACACTTAATATATCATTGTAGTTAAGTGTTTGAGATCCTAAAAAAAGTGGATATTGTTATACCACTCTCTCCCATAGTGTTTTTTGGATTAGAAACACTCATATTTGTTTATAAAGTTTTATTATAAGTGATATTATTGCTTATATTTAATATCCAAAACTAGATTTATATGTAATCCAAAATATTCTTTGAGTCCATGATAAAGTCTTAGAAATATCATTTACTCTTTCTTAAATACCTTGGAATCATCTATGAAGATTAAAGGAAGCTTTTGGAGTGAATTTGAGGAGACAATAGGTGAAGCTATAACTATTTTATCTATATTGGCTATCATGTAGGGTGAACTGAAAACTCGATGCTATGATTCCTGCATCCCTAGCATGCACCAACACCACCGACTACTCGGTCAGCTAGCCTATGGTTCCTCTATTTAAGTAGCTCTCTACCTGAAATCCATCATCCCACCTCTAGCATGTAGTAGCTAGATAATGGAGGTTATCTGGAAGAAACTAGCTCTAGGTATCCCATCATCCAACCTGTGGATTATACTGGGTACCTAGTGGCATCAAGGAGGCCTTAGTGAGGAAGCATTCAATTTACTCAAAAAGTCCATTAAGGCGGTATTCCTCAGTTACATTTCTCTTTATAATCTAGGATTATTCCTAGTCCTTTTTGAGGATATAAGAAAAATTTATTATATCATTTAATATGAATCTTGTGATCCTTTCACCCAAAAACATTTGATTATTGATTAATTGATGGTAAAGCTCAAGATTTGTCCTTCCACTTAAAGAGAATTCCAAAGTTCTAATTCTCAAAGGTTTTCTACCCATTCTTTAAAATCATTATCATCCATTTTACTTTATCCATAAATAATATTTTTGATTGGATTTTAATGGGTTTTTCATAATTAAAGCTCTCTCTTCTCAACCACTATTCTTTAATGGTTCTCAATATGTAAAAGTATGAGATGGGTTATGTGCCTACCAATAAAGTGCAAGAGTGTTCTCACAAACCAAAATTATTAGGGATGACTTTAATGATCACCATTATGATTAAGGGACTTATAAAATAGACTAATCAATTCAATGGGTTGTGATATATAGATTCACATCAAGCTTTAGACAATCTTCTTATAAATTGTGTCTTCCACTTATTTACTTATCCATATTTCATATTTAAACATCGATTCACAAACATGCATAAATTTGGTTCAATCCATTCCATGATTTAATTACTTTGATATTATATTTATAAAATTTCATAACATTTATCAATTATATTTTATTCAATTTCCCACTTTATTATTTCAAAATCATTATTTAAATTTACCATTGTTTACGCTTTATTTTTTTAATAAAAAATTCATCCCCATATTTCCATAATCCCTGACCAGTTTATATGACCAACCAATTGGATTATTGGGTATAATTAGGGATAAAAATATTATGAATTATAATTTTAATGAATATCTTTAATATAAATTTATTGTTTTTTTCTTATGAAATAATCTCTAAGTTTAGTAAAATAATTGATGACAAAAATACATATTTTTCATCATATTGTCATTTTTTATCTTAACAGAATATATTGATCCCTATTGATGAATTATTTTAATAAAATTTATAGATAATATATTCAATAAAATTTATTAACATTCATCTAGTGGTTTTTATTATGAAATAAATTAGAATAAGTTCAGCTGTATGCTCAAAAATACATTTGTCTAAAAACTATTTTTCGTTTCCTTTTCTAAATTTATATTAAAATTGATTTATGAAAATGAAATAAATTTAATCATGGAAATTGATTCCATATTTTTAATTGATATTATTAAATTTATTAAATATTACACTTTTATTTTTTATAATTATGAATACCAACCATGGTAAAGATTTGTCACCTCGATATGGGTAAACTAAGGTTCAAACTATGAGGTACAACTTTAAAATCTCTATAACATTTTAATTTATCCTATTGTATGAGTTATGTTCAACCAAATATATGTTAAATGAGTTAAATAATGTATTTTATGACATTATTTTGTATTTGGGAACCCATTCTTGACTTTTATGTACCAAAATATCTTTTATTTAAATAAAAAATTATTTGTGAGTATTTTTATTTAATAGTAAAGTTTCAATGTTCCATTAAATTTTGTATCAATAAAAAATTCCAAAAAACTAATTTTTAATTATATAATCATTTTTTGTGTGAAAATAAACTTCTTTCTTTATTTAAAGGTGAAATGAGTTTTTCTCTTAAATCAGGTATTTTCTGAAAAACTATTTTACATGTGTTTTCATACTTATATTAAATGTAATATCTTATATCTATATATTTTGAATCTTAAAAAATAGATTCCAAATTTTGAATCATAATTTCCAAGAAAAATTTAGGTTTTCCTTTTTTTATTATTATAGTAATGTTATCATGGGAAAAATTTATGTTATTTTGGTTTAGGATAAATTGGGATTAAATGTGGTTTAAAATTGAGGAAAGTCATAATATGTATCTAAATTTTTTATAAATGTGACTGATTGAGTTTATTTTATCCCTATCACATCTTATCTATAATTTTGGGTTGCCTTGGTTCCACATCTCCCTAAATAATGCCTTATATTAATTCAAAACATTGAATAATTTCATGAATGTCACTCCCCTAACTTATATAATGAAACACATTTTCTTCTCCCCTTATTACCTCTTGAGCAAAAAATATCTAAAAATACCTACAAAAATACCTTACTAGATTATTTACCCATTTTATAGATCTTATGGAATTCTACAACAACCATTCTAATAAGTCTTAAGGTGTATGCCAAATAAGGTCTCTCAAAGAAGAGGTAATTGTCTTACTCGGATCATTCAATGTATATTTATTATTCTATTTTATTTAAATTTATTGTATCCATCATAAAATAATTCATAAAGTATCATAAATATATTAATATACTAATATGTTTATGGGACAACCATTTTCCATATCCTTTCTATCAAATTAGGAATGAATTTATCGCTCTTGTGTATGTGAGAACTACCACCTCTACAAAGCGATGTGATTAATTTTTCACCAATACCTTTCATGGATGGTTATAATGATGAATTGAATAAATATATAGGATATTCAGGAAGTATTAATAATTTTATAATAATAAAATATTTTATAATATCTTTTCCTTTTTCTCTTTAGAAAATGGAAGTTTTAATTATGTGTACAAACAAACTACCATCTCTATGAGAGATATATTTAATTTTCAATAGCCAAATTTTTAGATGATTATAAAATTATATATAATTAATATATATGATACTTATGACATGAATAATATACTATAAATTTTATATTATTATTATACAATAACATGTTTTTACTTATTTGATCTTCATAACATGCTATTGTTTAGATCAGTTTTATCACCTACATGAGTGATGTTACAATGATTTGGACATGAATGATTAATTAATATTGAATAATTATGATATTATTTAATAATAAAATGTAAATTAAAGTATTAAAATTCTATATAAGATGTAACCATGATCAAAGTGAAATGATAGGAACCGCTAAACCAAAACATGAATGAAAAATGAAACAGTTTTCATCAGGAACAATGATTTAAATAAATAATTATTAATGAATGGGTGATAAAATGTTATAAGTAAACCATATATGATATTATAAGTATTAATATATTTCTATAATAAAAGTATAATTTTTTTAAATATATTATATAAGATTTTAGAGTGCTTATTATGTAAGTCAAACATGAGGTACAAGATTCTCATCTCACTTTGGTTTTAGTGATACATATACAATATTCACCACCTATTTCTTTAAGGAGGTTTATATATAGAACTTTTGGTATAATATGACCTGAATATATTTATATTACTACAATTTAATGTATTATTTGAAGTTATTTCTTTCATGGGGGTTATGATTCAAAATTTACCAAAGAGGTAAGGGATTTATGTTTCAATATCATTTTAATTGGGATTATTTATGACATAATTTACATTGAGAGAAATTATATGATCCATATTTATTAAAAAAAAAATATTTTTATTCTCCTCTATTTTTTTATATTTCTTTTATTTTTAATATCATTTACCTGTATTTTTTTCTCAAAATAATCTAGAAAATATTGTTAGGAAAATCATGATTTCTTTCTCTCTTTAGTCAATAATATTTTATCTTCTATATAAATATTTTCTAAAAAAATTTCAAGAATAAATATAATAATATAAAATTACTTTTAAAATTATTTTTTACCAATTTTTTAATTTCTATAAAATATTCTAAAAATAATCTTATTGTCAATTTTTTAAACGTTGAACTTTTTACTGATGGTGGGACCATAATCATTGTTCTAAAGATTATGACATGAGTATAATTCTTCACCGTCATGACCACTCAATGATTTCAAGTTGGAATAAAAAAAATCCACAATTATTTTCAAAGAAAAATATTTACTAGATATTTTAAATTTTTTTAGAATTTAAATAAGTGATTTCAAAATGACAAATGGTATTTTCCTCATTAAATATTCCATCGATATTTTAAATGAATTTTTCATCTATGATAAAATCCTTTGATGTTACTTATTATTAAATAGGGATATAATCCAATGATAACATCCACTTATTTTTTCTATATTTTTATGATGATGAAGTTTAATGGATGATTCTATGAAACTCATTAATTTCCTATGGTTTAATTAGGTTAAGAATAAATCTTTATAAAACTCGTTTCCATTCAATGGGTTATACTATGATGAAATGATTAGGGTTTTTATGATATTATGGAACATATATGGTTTAAGATTATGTGGTGGGTGATAAGTAACTCATGACATAACTATTTTCGGTTTGAACCTGATTTCCTATTCACAACATTATATATGGACTTGGTTTCATGTTTATAAATTTATGCAAGGACCTGATTTCTTTTCCATAACATAAAGAATTAACCTATTATTGGTTATACATATTCACAATGTTATAATATTATTATTGTTCCACATTTCTATGATTATGATATGCTCACATGGATCTTGATTTATTATTGATGATTCCACACTCTTATGACTTTTTTCTTTTGTCATTAAAATTCCTTACACCAAGACTTATTAATAAGGATTTTTAATTGATTTTGGATGACTTCATTATGTTATGATCATGACCTCATACCCTTATGATCACTTATGACCAATGATTGACATCACCTATGTTTACCCTTACTAAGAATATGATATCACCCTTTCTTATGTCTCAATTTTCCCTTGGTTATGTAGAAGGGTTTTAAGTAGGGTATGACTGAGAACATTTCTATTATAAAAGGAAATTTTGGGGCAGGTTAAAGATCTATTATAAAATAAAATGTTTATATATCAAGTATTTAATAACACTAAAAATTTATGGTTCTTGGGAAAGTATAATTGTGTTATGTATTGAATATTCGTAAAACATTATGTAATATTTATGTATGTTATGATGGGTTTGACTAATTTATAGAAATTATTTTATATTTATTAGACCTTTATTGAACTTGATTAACCATTTTCTTATTATCCATAGGTGACTCACACATCATCTAAGACTTATTTGGTGTATTATGATTTCCATATTTCTTCCACTTATATACTAAGGATTTTTATTATTTATTTAAAAAATTATTTGGCCTTCTTTTATCATATTAATTTGATACATATTGAGATGAAAATTTATCATCTTTATAACCATAATAATTTAACATACCACATAAATACTCAAACACTTCAAACCTGTTTATATTGTAAATTTTTTTATTTTGTATATTTTTCATTATTTTTTAACATTCCCCCAATTGAAATGGGCTTCCTTTGAACATAAAAAATTAAAGGATTATACCAATAGTTCAATTCCCTATGCCTAGACATTTTTACAACACCAAAAATGATCCAAAAACCATGATCCTATTTTATAAACTAATTATTGAACATAAATTTTAGATTTGTAAACAGGATGGTTTTCAGATTTCTTCACCACTGTTTAGTCTCATATTGGGAAACCAATAATCAAAATATTTATTATATTCAACATGGAAATGGTTTTAGAATTATCTTCACTTATACTGATCCAATTGTATGCATATTTTGTATTTAAAACAATAATTTTTATAGATAAAAATTTATAATAAACATTATAATTAATATTGGATGGCACTTCAGTCTTTTATTCTATTTAGAATTGATCATTATAGAATCCTAATTTCTTATTAAAACATAATAGATAATTTTTAGAAAAAAAATCAGTTATATAAATACTATGTGGAAACATAGGTTTTAAATTCATCTTCTTGTGAAGACATGACTACAGAAATTTATAGATATACTAATCAAATTTATAACTCAAGGAACTTAATATTGAGAGTGTATTTCACATTCTATACTATTTTTATTTTTTATTTAAAATATTACTTGTTCTTTTAAAAAAATACCTCATGCAGTTTGGTATTTCCTTACAATAGATAATCAATTTCACTAATATTTATTTCCTTTAAATCTAATTAAGAATTTATGAAATTAATTATTGAAAATTGTTGTCCTTATAGTGCATGGTAATTTTCTCACCTTAATTTATTTTAGAGATTCTTTCTCAAGTCTGGAGAATTTATATTTGAGATCCAAATTCATTTTAATTTTGAACTCATCTTTATTATTGAGATTATTTCATACCAATTTATTTTTAGTGTAGTCTTTTTCTTTCATCTCTAATCCTGCCTCAAAGGGAGTGACCACTTACTATAATTATTTAAGAGATCCAAGAATAAAATTAGAAACATCATTTAATAACCCTTTCAAGACTTATTGAATATAATAACTTGATTCAAGATATAATTTATGAAGTATATCTTCATAGATATGATCATCTACACTTATACTTGATTCACTAAAGGAACTATTAATAGAAGAATTTTCATTTACTACTTCTTCATTTATGTGATTTAATCACTTGAGGTGTAAGAATTAACCTTCTTATTTCCATTTTACTTTTAAACTAAATCATTAATATTTATGTAAGGTTTGATACCATCATGATTAGAGAATGTGGAAGTTGGATTCTATTTCACCATACAGAAGATAAAAATATTTTTTTATCCTTTTTAACTTCATCGTTATCTTATTCTATGTCTTGTAAGAAATAAAAATTTGAAGAAAACTTGATATAATTCCTTTTAGATTTCATTCCATGTTTATTTTTTAAGTGGAACTAAAAAAATTCAAAAATTTAAAATTTTAGAGAATCTAATAAAGCTGTTACCATCACATTGGTGAACATTATTAGGATCATGAAGTAATTTGTACAAAACTGATGTTGGAGGGGTGGTGAATTAGTTTTGGTTCTTTTAAACCAAGATTAACCTTAATCCATTTTCACCTCTTCACTTATTTAGTTAAAGGATCTATCTTTCCATTAATATTATTTCTCCATTGGTTGACCTGTATTTAATAACATAGAAAACACACAATAGGATGCCCATGTTTGTTAACAAAGTTCAAATCCATGATGGATAACTACGTACCTAGTAAATTGTGGTTATTTTCCCATGCACATAGATTTCATTATCATAAGAAGATAGGGAAATCCTATGAGTTTGGAACTATAAAATTTATGATACCAACTAGAATTATTCACACACAATATTGGAATTGTATCACTTTGGTGTAGATCATATAGTGAAAGATTCAAGTCTCACATAGAAATAATGGTTCTAATATCTTCATGAATATAATAAAATCTCAAGGAAACCATGATCAGAGAAATGAATAACATTTCTTACATATATTAAAAATAAGGATATTTCATTGACATTAGACTTATACAATATATATTTATAATATAGGCTAGATCACTCATCTTTCTCATCCTTAATATCATGAACAGTAGTAAATGACAAAAACTCTTCAATTTATCTTATTATTAAATTCATATTAGATATGATATTGTTACTATACTAGAATGATCTAATTTTATTTCATAGAGATTAACACGTATATACAATATCATTTTTCTCTACTCCTTAAATACAAAAATGTCTCAAATATTCTTATGTATTTTATTTCCTCTTGTATTTAACTTGAAGATTGTGCTGTGATTATATCAAAGAAATTTTTTTCTTATTTAGTCTCTGTAACATATATTTCCACATAACACATGAATATTGTTTTAATAGTGATTATTGAAACCACCCTTATATTATTGCAAGTGATTCTCACTTTTAAATCTCATTCAAACTCTCATAAATCTCTCATATTGAGTATTACTTAAATCTATATATTTATACTTCAGTATTCCATTTTCTTCACATGTTTCTTCTTTTATTTTCTTTATAATTATAGATTAGGTTCCATAAATCAAATTATTTGAAATTATATTTGGTTTAATCTTTCTAAAGACTCAGAATTATTCTTCATGATATTTAAGAAATATCATGGGATTCATTAAATTCACCTTCTCTAATATAAATACATGAAATACTCATGGAATAATACTCTAATAACTATATGAATTCATGAATCAATAGTATTAGTCTTGGGATCCCCTATTTCTATTAAAATCTCTCTATAATCATATATTTTTCAAGTGATTATGACACAGATCTCTTTTATGTGATATGGTATACTAATCTCAAAAACACAAAATTTCACTTGGATAGTTCTCCGTTGATATAATATTATACCTTTATCATTTATTTCATTGTGATGTTTTAGTCTATAAAGAACATATTAGTAGGATTTTATAATTTAATTCTATAATTATTTATAATTAATACTATAAAAACAATCTTAATTACCCTTAAATAGATCCCGCTCTTATATGAAACCTTTATAAAACTAAATGGATTTATGATTCACCTTGGAAAAGGTTACATAAATCTAAATTAACCTTTTTATATATCATTATTAAGCACATATACTTTTACAAAACTCTTTATTATATTTATGAAACTCACTATTTTACAATGTAACATTATTCAAAGGCCAAGTTACCTTAATATAACCAATTAAACTTGTAAATTACCTCTACATAGTCTTTATAATATCCTCCTTAAATTTTAATAGATTCTAGTATTCAGAGTATCTTTACATAAAACATTATTACCTAGATCCAAAACATTTATTTATTCAAAAAATATCTAAACCTTCTATATTATCAACTTCACTTCAACTTGAAACACAATGGAAATATCATCACTATAATGTTTATCAAATGAAAAAATTATTATACAATAATCATGTTTATTTTATTATTTGACAATCCTTTGATATAAAAATACATATACTATTTAAGTCATTGAGATCACAATATGAATTGAGTGGTGTTGTGCGAGGTTAAAGATGAAACAAAATGGTTTCATCATGATTATAAATAGTGCATTACTTTAAATAGATAAACAAGGAATAAAGAAACCATCCCACATTAGAATCTAAGTTAAAGAGAACTCCTTTATAATACTCTATGCTCTAAAAATGGATCAATGAAGTTAGATAGGAGCCTATGCTCTCCCACAATCCATCATATTGACCCACACATATGGATTCTAAAAACCCTTTACGTACTTGTCTATGAAAACCCAAAAAATAACACCTATACTAACCTATATAGATTATTCCCCCACTATTTAACTACTGGATGGATCCTTTCTTTAAGTTTGGTTGGCTGCCAATAATGTCCTTGCTAGTTGAGATAGCCAAATATTGGCCAATTTTTACTCTCCCTTATACAGTTAAGTCTCAAAAAATAAACTCCGAACCCATTCCAAAAGTCCTAATAAAATTACTTTTTGAATCATCAGAAACTCAAAATTTATAAAAATATTAAATTTCATTTTCTAAATAAAATTTATCATTTTTTTTCATAGATAACCAACAAGATATGGTAACTCAATTTCGAACTAGTAAATACTTCTCCCTCATGAAATTATCCACATAAGTTATAACTTGATTCCAAATCAAAAACTAATTTTCCATTAAGTGAATAGTTCTCTATTAATCCAATGTTAGTGAATTTTTCACTTTCATGGTTCAAGATAAGTCATTATTCTTTAAAAAATCTTCATACCTTACTTGGTAAATCTATATTTTTCTTTATCAAGATTGGGAACTCTAAACTACATCAAATAATCTCATCATCAATATATTGACATCATGTAGCTCCCCTTAATGACTTTGATCCTAATTGAATTAAATATAACACAAACACAAAGTTTCTACCCTTAGTGCGTGTATGCATATGTGTGACTATGTGTGTATGATTGTGTGTGTAAATATTCCTTACATAAGAAACCATTATTTTGAACTATATCACGTACATCAATATCATTATATCACATAAGTGTTACAATAATATATTTTAGAGTACAAAAATAAAGGATATATTAGGTAGTGATATCTTATATCATTTTATACATTTTTAGGAACATTGGTGAGAATTTAGAAACATAAAACTATGGAGAGTATTTTATAAAATATTTTTTCCTACTTTTATATCATTGGTTGAAATATTGTAACTCATAAACCAAAATACACATATCAGTGTCATAGTTAGAATTAAACATGATTAGTGATGCATTCCCCATTCACCTAAGTCTAACAACCATTTTTGAGAGATTAATTAAACTTGTTAGGGAATAATTTAATCTCAACTTATATTCACTCCACATAAAAATGGGATTTTTTAAATAATTATGAGATATCAATTAATTAGATAATTTCAATACTTGTGATATAATTATGAAATTTCTAATAGTCATTCTTATTATAAATTTTACTTAAAAATTTAGATATTCCATAAGATGTATTTTATTCATAAAATCAAAAAATACAATAATAAAACATATAAGGAAAAAATATTTTATCTATATATAATAACGTTTCATGATAAAACTTATAAAACAAATAAATAAAAATAACTAATATTATTAAGTGGCCAACCATTTTCAGTGGTTTAATCCTTATCCTAACCCACTATGTCTAAGAAAATAAAATGTAAGAGATACATCTCACCTATAACCATTCCTGAAAACTATATCTAACATATAACCAATAACTCAAACAAAATACAATTTTATGTGAACTAAAGTGCACATATATGGGTTGAACACAATACCCAATAAGACTTCCCCATATGTTATCAGATAAAATCGATGAAAATTTAAACCATGTAAGCCTATGTTTATGATATGAAATTTTTGATTTCATTAACATTAATTTTGAAAATAATTATCATTTTTTAAAAATACCAATGCATGGATTTTGTAAATAATCATTTATTTTTAATAAATCCTACCAAAAAATATTATCTCTAAACCTTAACCATTTGAAACTAGTTTATTAAAACACATGCTTTTCCAATATTTTCTTGAGGAAGAACATAAGTAAAATTTAGTATTTTATTCTATAGTAACAATCTACAATTATATGAAAATTCCCTTCCATATGAATTATATATCCACCACACTAAAAAATTCATTAATTTCCCTAAGAAAATATATCTTACTATAGACCCATCTCACTTAATATATTAAGGATAGTTTCTCTTTCTTATTCTCTCAACCCATTTATATAATTTAAAATATCATTTTATAATATTTATATTTCCAAAATAACACATTTAATTTCAAAAGTAACATTTAAACAATCAACTAGACACATTAAAAATATTATGAATAAAAATAAATTAGTTGTCCAAAATATTAATCCAATCCAAACAAGATTTTATAAAAACATTAGAGATAAAGTTAATCCAGATACCAAAATGAGTTTCTATAATTTTGATAAATACTATCAGTTATATAATAAATAATCAATACATAAGGAATTACATCTAAATTATTTTGGTGTTAAACTATAACAAGCTAGACCTTATCACCCCTTCATGTTTTTTAGGTGTTGGGGGAGTGGGGAGGAGGTTTAAGGAAGGAAGGGTGGTTTTTAAAATGATATTTTAGTTGGGGGATATGATTTTGGCATAGTTTCTTATTTTTTATAATATAATATTAGATTAAATGAAGGATTATGGTGTGTATGGATCATTGTACTATAGAGATCAAAGAGTAGATATTTAGGGGGTTATAACATTTGAGTGTCCCTTGCAGTGTAAAACTTTATATTCACCATGATATTTTTCAAGGTTTAATCAAGATGGAGTATAAGTTGTGAGGTTTATGCATAGTTCTCATGGATATGGAATATAGTCTTGAGTTTCATATTTTGGTGGTTTTATCGATTTGAGTATGGTTATATTTTGGTTCCTTGGTTGTGTCATGGCACCAACCTAATTTTATCGGATATGGGGTAGATATACTATGTCATATCTAGGGAGAGTTTTTCCAATCTCATTGTGGTATATAAGACTAGATTGCACTATGGTTATGTGGAAAACCTAAATATTGTGGTGCAGTCCTATCTCTAACGTCATGATCTTGTGTTTTTCTAGCATAAGTAAAAGATTAATAATCCCATATAGTTTCTATTCAATTTATCTTTTTTTTCAACCCTTGGGTGACTCAAGAATGATTTTATTAGCTCATTATTCTTTTCTTATATTTGATCCTTTTCCTTGAAATTTATTTTTTAGTGGTATAAGGTGAGTTCTTTCTCTTCCCATCTTGGTTTATTCTATTTCTTACCTTGAAAAATTATTACCAGTGGTGTTGGTTTTGTTTTAGGGGATGTTATGGATACTAAATTGATGAATAATTACTACGGTATAGGTTTTTTTAGATTCTCTTCATGTTGGTATGGTCTTTCGATCCTCTCTTCACCATCTTGTTCCTATACAGTAGATTGTAAAGCTCTGGTAGAAATATGGGATTAAATAACAAACCTTTATTTTGTGAAAATTTTAGAATTAATATAATCTTTGTTTCTTTGGTTGAGTATCATATATTTTCCAAATAAGGATAATGAACTAGACATGATGAAATTAATGGAAAGGGGGTGTTCTGTATGTGTTTATCTATTCTAGATAATATTTATTTACAATTGATGTATGTTATTTCGATTTCATAAAATTGTTGTTGATGATGTGATTTAAAGAACCAATATATGATTTAATTATGTAAAACACTTCATAAGACATTAAAAACTTAAATATGGTAATGAACCAATTGTATATATGAAATGAATTGATTTGATGACCTTCCTTGAAATATTGAAGTGATAGATGTTTAACACTATTTAAGTGTGTGTAAAAACCTAGGTAATTATAGAATAAATCATTTTAATATTATTTATTATTCATGATATATATATTTATATTACCCCAAAAAACGTTAAGTAATTCTTAAATAAAAAAGGAAATAGTTTAATAAAACCATTTTATTATAAGGTTTTATTTAAATTTTAATGATAAAATTATATAATTTGAATTTTAAAAAACTAAAATCAGTTATGAACTCATCATGTAAAAATTATCCTAATTGTAATTTTTGATAATTTTCTAAAAAGATTGATTTTCAAAGGATAGTGAAAAATACAGATTTTTACTGAAAATTGTATATATTTTTCTGATTATTTATAAAGTAAAATTTTATTTTAGTTAAGTTTTAAATATTAATTAGTTTATTTTTATTTAAAATAACTCAATTATGCTTTTTAAATGAATTTTATACTTTAATTTAGTATAGAAACATTTTATACTTAAAATGGTAGCGTTTTTGAGAAATCCTTTTTCATCACATTTTACCGAAATAATTTTAAATTAAATTATGAAACTTTTATGTTTTGAGTATTGAAAAATGGTTTCTATATTTGAAATTAGTGTTTCAATTTTTTTAAATACATCCCTTTAAATTTTTTTCAATATTAATTGTAACTACAGTAATTTCATTATCATAGTAAAGGGTAAATTGGGTAATTTTAGTTAAAAATAAAATGATAAGGACTATAAAATGACCCTAACACTTGAAATATTTTTAATGGATGATTATATATTTTTAATAATAATTCAAAATTCAAATACATTTCCTTTTTTCTATATTTCTATGATATTTAAAATTTATATTAAATTATATCAAGAAAAGTAAAAAATGTCACTCTCTTTGTTTTATTATCTATAAATTCTTAAAATATGGATAAATAGAAGTTATGTTTAGTTATAAATATTAATTTAAAAATTTAAGCATTTATTTTAATCAATTTAATTTATTTATAAATTTTAGTGATGAAAAAATTAGCTTAAATGCATATGCAATACTGATGTAGTGCTTATACTGGTAGTAAAAAAATTAATAAAAATATTTTAAAAACTCAAAAAATAATATTATTTGAGAAACTAATAGTGTAAATAGATTTTTTTTAAAATAATAAAATATCATAATGGTGTGTATGAATTTTATTCTAATTATATTATTTTATTATAATTTTAAAAGTCAAATTAAATTAATATTTCAGAATTTGACATTAATTTTATTTCATTATAAATAATATTTTATTAAATAATTTAAATTAATAAAAATATTATTATTTACCAAGTGAATATGATATGGTTAATAAATCAACCATGGTCTATTTTTGGTCTATTTTTTCTTTTATAGTAATGATATTAACCCCTTAAGAGTGAAAAACATTTATATCACCGTAATTGTCAAAAGGATTAACGACTATTTAAAAAACTTTAAGGGTAAAAATGTGATCCAAACATTTATAAATTATGTATTATAATATTATTTATAATAAATATCATGTTATATTTTTATATCATCAATTTGGAAAAATTTTATTATGAAAATTAATTTTTATTAATTTCATATTTTAAGAAATTATAAGAGCACCCTCCCTTCTTCTATAAAAGGGAACCTATTATTATCATTTATTCACACATAAAAGCCTTTTAGTTCAAAAAATATCTACCCAAATATATTCATAAAATCTATAAACATTTCTAAGAGGACTTACCATGGTCATAATACCAATCTTATAGGTCGTAATTTGTAAGGAAAAGAAGATTGTCTGAAGAAGAGGTATTTCCATTAACTGAATGGTTTAGTTTTATTTCTTCTTACATATCCTTAAAATTTTATTAAACTATGATAAAATAATAACTATAATATATACCATATACTAAGAATTTATTATGTTAATTCCATAACCTATCTACATCTCCTATTCCATCATATGGGGAACAAAACCATCATTCACGTGTATGGCGGACTACCGCCTCACGAACAAATGTAATTAATTTTCATAACTATCTATTAGGTATGTTTATAATATTGAAATTAATGTTTATATATTATATTAATGATATATTTTCAATTCTAAAAATATAATTTATTATTTACCTTTTTACCATTCCATTCACTGAATAATAAAAACGTCGTTCAGACATACGTGTGGACTACCACCCATACAATGTCACATGACTTGTTTTTCATCACCAGATCACATGGATGATATATATAAGTATTTTAAAAGTAAGAATATGGTATTTATGGTATAATTAATATTTTTGAAGTTAAAAAAATACTTTCTTTATTTACATAGCGATCTTTGTAAAATGGAAACATTACTCATGCATACATATGGCTTACCATTTCCATGATTGTAACACAATTCATTTTTCATAACCATATTTTATGATTTGATTTAAAATTATAATTTATGTATTAGAAATATAATTATTAAATTATTATTATTATGTAGATTATGTAATCATTACCACATTGATCATATCAAACCTATCGAAGTCATTTTGGTCGAATATTGTCAAAACAACCGATAAAAACTCAAATGATTATGTAATTTCATATAAAATGAAAACAAGTGAAATAAAAGGAATAATAAAATTAGAAATATTTCTAAAGTGATTAAATAATTAACAAAATTTTATTATTATTAATGAAAATAAACACACCATATGAGTTGGGCTCAAGGTAAGGGACTTTACTTTAAAAATCATCTTTTAAAGTTTCACTCAAAAATTTAATTTTCTTCCATGTATTTAGTTTTAAAATCAATTTATGGATGTATTTATATGGTCATAAAATAAATAAAAATTTAATTTTAGGTCACTTTTTTGTTTCATTAAACGGTTTTCAAAAGAATCTGTTTCAAAATGTTTTGACTTTCTTTACAAAAGACAAAAGGAACATTCTATTTTAACACATATAGTTATAATGAATTTTCCTAGCACCATAACTGTTATTTTAGGTTTAGATTTATTTATATTATTTCATGTTTTAATTCAAGAAAAAAAATATATTTTCCTTTTGTTTTATGAATGTTAGTTTTTAAAAATGGGTTTAAAGGAAACAGATATATCAATATCAGAAAATGTTGTCTTATGGGTGCATAGAATATTTTTTAAGAGTGAAAGCACTCATTTATAATAATTTTCATTTAAATTTTAAACATCACTTCATGAAAGTAAAATATTAATTTTGGTGAAATATAAGGTAAGAAATATTAAACAACCAAGATTTGTTGGAATATTCCTATTGTTATTAGTGGAATGGTGTTTCATTCAAATATTATTAAAATACTGATAGAAGAGATTGATATTATTTTGGGTATGGATTGGATTTAATTTTATCATGATAAGATATATTATATAGCCAATAATGTTTTTTTCAATGATTTTATAACTTTTATAACCCAAAAAAAATCATAGAAATTTATTATAAATGATAGTGAAAGTTACATTTCATATGTTGTTGAAAATAAAAAAATAGTTCAGATTAGTGGTGTTTTAGTAGTGAATGAATATGTTGAAGTTTTTACTGATGATTTATCTAGTGTTATTGATGATCTATAGGTTGAGTTTACTATTTACATAATACTTCATGCTAAACCTATTTCAAAACCTTCTCATCCAATGGTTGATTGTAAGGACCCGCACTTATTTCATACATAATCTTGAATTTATTCAAGAAAACACTTCATTTTACATTGAGGATCTTTTCAAGTTTAGAGCTTTAGAGAATTAAGACAAAATATTCATAACATTACACATTGTTACATAGTGGATACCATAAAATCAGTTTCCATTTTCCTCAGAATATAAAACATTAATACATAAAACAAGACTCCTTGACAATTCGTCAACATTTAACATGTCTTCCTTCCTTGTATTATTCATCCATTAACCTGTGAAAAATCATTTAAAAACTTGGGATGAGCACAAAAGCTCAGTAAGGTATGAAAAAGAAGGAAAAAATCTCATTAGTCCATGAATACACAAGACATATGGAAACATTTTCAAAATACACGATTTACACCCATAAAATCTTACTTAGCGTAACATGAGATTTACACAAGATCCATACAAACATAATTATAATCATAAAGGTATATTGGGGCATTACTTACATAATCTTGTAACCATCTTGGCTACCTTAAAAATTTGTAACCCTCACGGCTACCTTACTTTGTGTAACCATCACAGTTACACTTGGAGTAACCATACGGCCGACCTCCAACTTACTCATACCCAATGCATTGGAGGGAAATATAGGTCCCACCCTTCATCATAAACAATTCCCAATAACCAAAACATAATCATACAACATAAACAATAGCATAAAAACATTGCCTTTGAATCTTATAAAATAGAATTTTAAAAGAGGATTTTAGAAGAAAAGTCCCTTATAAACATCATATACTTGAAGTGATACTTAATTGAGTGGATGGAATATGTATATACTCTGTAAATACACATAATTAAACATAATATAAACAGAACCCATCACACAAACAATTTAAATATCACATAAATTATAAAGTAGAAGGTTAACCCAAAGAATGGAAATCAGGTTAAGAATTCCCTTACCTTAGGCTTGTCCTACTTCAAAATTGTTTGAACCTCCTGTATAATGGTTAAAGGAGTGTTAATAGGATTTTAAAGAAACGTGTTCATTTTTATAACATCTTATATGGTCACTTCATAACCTCATTTCACCCCTTATTTGTTAGTATTTTGTTCCTTGCATTATTTTGGGTGAGGTCTTTTGTGATTTTCACGATCGGTTCATGAAGAATCGTTCTTGTTGATTGGAAGTGAAACTCCAGAATTGGAATGGAGTATTAGTTACATAACTCCAGTACCATAAATTATACCATTAATCACTTTGGTGCTTTATATGATGATGATTTATAAGTTAAAACATTAATTATGTTCGTTTAGATAATTTAAGTGGTTCTTTGATAATTACAATTTCATTTAGTATTATAAGTTTGAATCATGAGTACAAAAGAATTACAGAACCTTATATGATTCATAAAACATATATTATAACCTGGTTCAACCATATAAATGGTTTCATGACCAGACTTGAAATAATTAATGGAAATTGAAAATACATCGTCCACGATATCGGTAATTCGACACAAATGGACAATGTTTCTTGATTCTTTAAATAAGTGAGAGAGGAGAGAAATAATGATTTGTAATTTTCCATAAACATGAAAACATCCAGAATATACATGATTCTGGAGATTTCATGCCTCTTGGATAAGAGGGGGTGAAGAAAGAAGTGGAAGGAATCATGAAATAAAGAAAACATGAGAAATTTCTTACAAAAAATTCGGCAGCCTAACGGCGCCTCTAAAAATTTCATAAAAACAAGATTGATGAGAGGAATGGAATATATAATCAATCATACAAAATTTGGACTGTAAGGGAAAATATTTAATGAAATATCCCAACAAAAGACAAAGGGAAAGGAAGAGAATAACATAAAATGGATGGAAAGAATGAAAATGAAAGAGGATGTTTACCTCTTGATCTCTTCTCCTTGAGATCCTTCTTAAGGGCTTTGATTTTGGTCTTTTGGTGAGACCAGCAGCTCTAGGACGTGGGGAAGAAGATTGAGGAGGGAATTTGGCAGAAATTAGACAATGCTCAAGGCTTGAGAGGTGTGGGAGGAAGAGGGGAGTGAGGGTGGTATTTATAGTGGAGGAGGGGAGGTATTTTAGATTATTTTAATTATTATTATAATATTTTTATCAAGACTATGAATAATATCAAATCAAGTGGCCTTAATTAGTGAAAATATCATGTGATTTCGAAGCAAGTGGCCTTGCATCACTTATGATGTCATAAATAGTGCATTTTTACTGATAAATTGATTATACGGTATTTTACCGTATTTCACTATTCACCGAAAATTCAAGAGTTTCAGAAAAATACCAAAAATTTACCCCAACCATTTTTCGACGTGTAGAATTCAAAAATGAACTCCATTTTTCAAAAATAATTTTCTAAATATTATTAATTTAATTTAAAAATAAGGTCACAGTTAATTCGAAAAATAACAAAATTGAAGTGCAATTAGTTTTATGTGACATTGGAAAATTAATTAAGATCCCATTATCCTATTGCCATGGGAAAATAAAATAATAATATTATTTACTATTCATGAGGTCATATTACTATTCATTTTACTATTAATATTACTATTCATAAGGGCATGTTACTATTCACCAAAAAAAACAAGTTTGTTCCATCAGACTCGAAATAACATACTGAACACAATTGTAGATGATAGTTTCTTGAAATTCAAAACATAGAAGAAATAAAATTATGTTTAAAGGATACTTATAAATATATACCTTAAACAAAATTTCAAGCATTTTCAATTTATTTTTAGAAAACCTTGGGATGTTACATTATCCCCACCTTCTTGAAATTGCGTCCTCGCAATTTTATTTACTTATTAAACAACTGAGGGTATTTTTCCCTCATAGCATTTTCAGACTCCCATGTTGCTTCTTCAACCATGTGGTTTCTCCACAAAACCTTTACCTGGTGGATTACCTTATTCCGTAATACCTGTTCTCTTCGATCAAGAATCTGAACCGGTTTTTCTTCATAAGAAAGGTTCTCTGCTAGCTGAACTTCTTCCGGCCTCAAGACATGTGATGAATCTGGAACATACTTCCTCAACATCGAAACATGAAAAACATTGTGTACCTGAAACAAGCTCGGAGGCAAAGCTACGCGGTACGCAACTGTTCCAACTTTATCCAAGATTTCAAAAGGACCGATGAACCGTGGACTTAGTTTCCCTTTCTTACCGAAACGCATCACACTTTTCCAAGGAGATATTTTAAGGAAAACATGGTCACCTACCTTGAAAGAGAAGTCTTTCCTTCTGTTATCTGCATAACTTTTCTGCCTGCTTTGAGCTATCCTCATGTGTTGCTGGATCATCCTCACTTTCTCAGCTACTTCTTCTACTAATTCTGGCCCCATCAACTTTCTTTCACCGACTTCATCCGAAAACGCAGGAGTCCGACACCGCTTTCCATACAAGGCCTCAAAAGGTGCCATCTGAATACTGGAATGGAAACTGTTATTATAAGAAAACTAAACTAATGAAAGATGCTGATCCCAACTTCCCTGATAGTCCATTGAACAAGCTCAAAGCATATCCTCCAAAGTTTGAATCGTTCGCTCTGACTGCCCATCTGATTGAGGATGAAAAGCTGTACTGAAATTCAACTCTGTGCCCAAAGGCTTCTGAAGTCCCTTCCAAAATTTAGAAGTGAACCTGGGATCTCAGTCAGACACAATGGAAAGAGGAACTCCATGTAACCTGACAATCTCTTTGAGGTACAATCGAGAAAGCTGATCTAATGTCATTGTATCTCGAATAGAAAGAAAATGAGCAGACTTTGTTAGCCGATCAACAATAACCCATATCGCATTGTTACCTCGAGAAGTCTTTGGTAGTCCCACCACAAAATCCATGGATATATTCTCCCATTTCCATTCTGGCACCGGCAAAGGCTGAAGCATCCCCTTCGGTAACTGTCGCTCTGCTTTAACCTGCTGACATGTCAAACATTTCATTGTAAAATCAGCAATATCTCTTTTCATCCCATTCCACCAGTAATACTCTCGAAGGTCTCTGTACATCTTAGTACTTCCAGGATGAACAGAAAATGGAGAACTATGAGCTTCACACAACAATTCTTTCTTCAACTGGGAATCACAAGGCACACACAACCTTTTTCCAAACCTTAAAACACAATCTTTATCAAGATTAAATTCTGGAAACTTACCCATTTTAACCAATTCTACCTTTTTCTGTAGCTCACAGTCTTCCCTCTGCGCTTTCATAATTCTGTCTGACAACGAAGACTGCACTGAAACCTGAAACAAAACAGATATATTCCCTGCACCAACAACTTCCAAGCCAAAATTTATCAAATCATTAATCAAGGGATCACGTTCCAAACGTAGCATGGTTAATGATGCATGATTTTTCCGACTTAAGGCATCCGCTACTTTGTTTGCTTTTCCAGGATGGTAATTAATCGTGCAGTCATAATCCTTTATCAGTTCTAGCCATCTTCTCTGCCTCATGTTTAATTCCTTCTGAGTGAATATATACTTAAGACTTTTATGGTCAGTATATATTTGGCATTTGGTTCCGTATAGATGATGCCTCCATATTTTCAAAGCAAAAACCACAGCTGCCAATTCCAAATCATGTGTGGGATAATTCAGCTCATGAGGTTTAAGTTGTCTCGAGGCATAGGCAATTACCTGATCATTCTGCATCAAAACACAACCAAGTCCCTTCAAATAAGCATCACTGTAGATGACAAACTCACCATTCCGGGAAGGTAAGGCCAAAACTGGAGCATTCACCAATCTCTTCTTTAGTTCCTGAAAACAAACATCACATTCCTCTGTCCAAACAAATTTAACCCCTTTCCGTGTTAACTTAGTTATTGGGCTAGATAACCGTGCAAAGTTCTTAACAAAGCGTCGGTAATAACTTGCTAAGCCCAGAAAACTACGAATCTCTGTAACATTTGTGGGTCTTGGCCATTCATAAAATACTTTTGTTTTGGCAGGATCAACTGTTATTCCATCCTTATTTACAATGTTCCCAAGAAAAGAAATCTGTTGCAACCAAAAATCACACTTGCTGAATTTTCCATATAGTTTCTTTTCTTTTAAAGTTTGTAAAACAACCCTTAGATGTTTTTCATGCTCCTCTTTATTTTTAGAAAAAACCAGAATGTCATCAATAAATACCACCACAAACTTATCCAAGAACTCATGAAATACTCTATTCATAAGATTCATGAATACAGCAGGTGCATTAGTTAACCCAAATGGCATAACAACAAATTCATAATGCCCATATCTAGTACGAAAGGCTGTTTTCAGGATGTCATCCTCCTTCACCTTCAGCTGATGGTATCCGGATCTCAAGTCAATCTTGGAAAAGTACTGAGCTCCCGGGAGCTGATCAAAAAAGTCATCAATATGAGGCAAAGGATACTTGTTTTTAACAGTGATGTTATTCAAAGCTCTATAATCAATGCAAAGTCTCATGGAACCATCTTTCTTTTTAACAAACAAAACAGGGGCTCCCCATGGTGAAGTACTGGGACGAATGAAGCCTTTGACAAGCAAATCCTGCAACTGATTTTTCAATTCAAGAAGTTCTATTGGAGCCATACGATATGGGGGTTTTGAAATTGGCTTAGCATCAGGAACTAAGTCAATTGTGAATTCAACTTCTCGTTTAGGTATGACACTGGGTAACTCCTCAGGAAAAACATCAAGGTATTCATTTACCACTGGCACATCATTGATTTGAATAGTTCCCTTATTTTCAACAATATGAGCCAGATAACTTTCATTTCCATCTTTCAGTAGTTTCTCAGCTTCTTGATATGTTATCAATTGTATGGGTTCATTCTTGTATACAAACTGAAACTCTTTCTGAAAAACAACTTCTTTAGCTCTACAGTCAATCTTAGCATGATAACCAGAAAGCCAGTCCATCCCCAGAATAACTTCAAACTCGACTAAGGGTAAAACAACAAGGTTTGCAGGTAAAGTCTTTCCACATACCACAATAGAAATATTCTTATAATTCCTCTTTGCTATAACATTTCCCCCTGGTGTTTTAACAACAAGTTCGGGTATCATTTGTTGAGGTGATATTTCCAATTTACTAGAAAATTTCTCAGAGATGAAGGAATGTGTAGACCCCGTATCAAACAAAACTTTAGCAAAATCTGAGTGAACAAACAAAGTACCTGATACAACTTCATTGGATGGCCCAACATCTGCTGTCGTAGTCGCAAAGGATCTCACTACACCTTTCTGCTTGTAGTCTGGCTTCTTTGCATCATTTGGATCCCTCTTTGGACAGGCATTTTCATAGTGACCCATCTCACCACATTTAAAACACTTTATAGTTTGCTTATCAGGATTAGTCTTTGGATCATTTTCATTACAATCTCGGGCCATATGTCCAAACTTACCACATTTAAAACACTTCCCAGTTTTGATAAGACATTCCCCAGGGTGCTTCTTGCCACACTTTACACAAACTGGAAACTGTATTTTCTTACCATCAGATTTCATTGGTTGATTCTTACCCATTGCTTTCCAATTTGACCTCTTCTTCTCTTTGTTTCCAAATTGCATGTGATCGTCAGCAAACTCCATCTCTACCCTCTCAGTACATCGGACAAGTTTCTCATAACTTTTGAATTCACGGGAGGCCAACGCCCTTCGATACCTTGGCTTCAATCCTGAGTAAAAGCGGTTGATTTTGCTATCGAGATCCAGAATAAGATTCGGAGCATACCTCGCCAGTCGGGTGAAGTTCGCCTCATACATAGCCACTGAATCTTCCTCCTTTTGTTTCAGTTCAAGGAATTGTTTCTCCATTCTAAGTCGCACCACCTTAGGAAAATATTTTTCAAGAAAAAGACTTTTAAATTCATCCCATACTAAGGCATCAAAATCCTCTCTACCCCTGATATTCCTTACCATTGACCACCACTGATCAGCTTCCCCTTCAAAACGATAAATGGCAAGACTTACCTTTTGATTGTCTGAACATCCCATAAAATCAAATATCTTTTCAAGGGCCTTAATCCATCCTTCTGCTGCCACTGGGTCAGAAGATCCACTGAATGCAGGAGGATGTTGTCTCATAAAATGTTCCACCACTGTCATGTTCCGTTGGGGTACATCTATTTGTCCTCTTGCATGGATGCCACCACCATTTATTGCCTGTGTTAGCTGAGCCATTACTGTCACAAACTGCTCGGTTCCAATCCCTACCATTCCGGGCTGTTGATCAGGAAGGATGTCATTCTGTCGGTGCCTATCCTCTTCAGTATCCATGTTCCTTCTGCGGACAACCATTCTAAACAAAAATTTCTTAGATGAAGCAACATGGTAATCTTTAAATGCTATAACAAATTAAACATAGGGTGAGAATTAGTTATGGTATTCTATTAGCATCACCTTAACCCCTAAAGTTATCTAAACCATCCTCTGATACCAACTGTAAGGACCCGCACTTATTTCATACATAATCTTGAATTTATTCAAGAAAACACTTCATTTTACATTGAGGATCTTTTCAAGTTTAGAGCTTTAGAGAATTAAGACAAAATATTCATAACATTACACATTGTTACATAGTGGATACCATAAAATCAGTTTCCATTTTCCTCAGAATATAAAACATTAAAACATAAAACAAGACTCCTTGACAATTCTTCAACATTTAACATGTCTTCCTTCCTTGTATTATTCATCCATTAACCTGTGAAAAATCATTTAAAAACTTGGGATGAGCACAAAAGCTCAGTAAGGTATGAAAAAGAAGGAAAAAATCTCATTAGTCCATGAATACACAAGACATATGGAAACATTTTCAAAATACACGATTTACACCCATAAAATCTTACTTAGCGTAACATGAGATTTACACAAGATCCATACAAACATAATTATAATCATAAAGGTATATTGGGGCATTACTTACATAATCTTGTAACCATCTTGGCTACCTTAAAAATTTGTAACCCTCACGGCTACCTTACTTTGTGTAACCATCACAGTTACACTTGGAGTAACCATACGGCCGACCTCCAACTTACTCATACCCAATGCATTGGAGGGAAATATAGGTCCCACCCTTCATCATAAACAATTCCCAATAACCAAAACATAATCATACAACATAAACAATAGCATAAAAACATTGCCTTTGAATCTTATAAAATAGAATTTTAAAAGAGGATTTTAGAAGAAAAGTCCCTTATAAACATCATATACTTGAAGTGATACTTAATTGAGTGGATGGAATATGTATATACTCTGTAAATACACATAATTAAACATAATATAAACAGAACCCATCACACAAACAATTTAAATAGCACATAAATTATAAAGTAGAAGGTTAACCCAAAGAATGGAAATCAGGTTAAGAATTCCCTTACCTTAGGCTTGTCCTAATTCAAAATTGTTTGAACCTCCTGTATAATGGTTAAAGGAGTGTTAATAGGATTTTAAAGAAACGTGTTCATTTTTATAACATCTTATATGGTCACTTCATAACCTCATTTCACCCCTTATTTGTTAGTATTTTGTTCCTTGCATTATTTTGGGTGAGGTCTTTTGTGATTTTCACGATCGGTTCATGAAGAATCGTTCTTGTTGATTGGAAGTGAAACTCCAGAATTGGAATGGAGTATTAGTTACATAACTCCAGTACCATAAATTATACCATTCATCACTTTGGTGCTTTATATGATGATGATTTATAAGTTAAAACATTAATTATGTTCGTTTAGATAATTTAAGTGGTTCTTTGATAATTACAATTTCATTTAGTCTTATAAGTTTGAATCATGAGTACAAAAGAATTACAGAACCTTATATGATTCATAAAACATATATTATAACCTGGTTCAACCATATAAATGGTTTCATGACCAGACTTGAAATAATTAATGGAAATTGAAAATACATCGTCCACGATATCGGTAATTCGACACAAATGGACAATGTTTCTTGATTCTTTAAATAAGTGAGAGAGGAGAGAAATAATGATTTTTAATTTTCCATAAACATGAAAACATCCAGAATATACATGATTCTGGAGATTTCATGCCTCTTGGATAAGAGGGGGTGAAGAAAGAAGTGGAAGGAATCATGAAATAAAGAAAACATGAGAAATTTCTTACAAAAAATTCGGCAGCCTAACGGCGCCTCTAAAAATTTCATAAAAACAAGATTGATGAGAGGAATGGAATATCTAATCAATCATACAAAATTTGGACTGTAAGGGAAAATATTTAATGAAATATCCCAACAAAAGACAAAGGGAAAGGAAGAGAATAACATAAAATGGATGGAAAGAATGAAAATGAAAGAGGATGTTTACCTCTTGATCTCTTCTCCTTGAGATCCTTCTTAAGGGCTTTGATTTTGGTCTTTTGGTGAGACCAGCAGCTCTAGGACGTGGGGAAGAATATTGAGGAGGGAATTTGGCAGAAATTAGACAATGCTCAAGGCTTGAGAGGTGTGGGAGGAAGAGGGGAGTGAGGGTGGTATTTATAGTGGAGGAGGGGAGGTATTTTAGATTATTTTAATTATTATTATAATATTTTTATCAAGACTATGAATAATATCAAATCAAGTGGCCTTAATTAGTGAAAATATCATGTGATTTCTAAGCAAGTGGCCTTGCATCACTTATGATGTCATAAATAGTGCATTTTTACTGATAAATTGATTATACGGTATTTTACCGTATTTCACTATTCACCGAAAATTCAAGAGTTTCAGAAAAATACCAAAAATTTACCCCAACCATTTTTCGACGTGTAGAATTCAAAAATGAACTCCATTTTTCAAAAATAATTTTCTAAATATTATTAATTTAATTTAAAAATAAGGTCACAGTTAATTCGAAAAATAACAAAATTGAAGTGCAATTAGTTTTATGTGACATTGGAAAATTAATTAAGATCCCATTATCCTATTGCCATGGGAAAATAAAATAATAATATTATTTACTATTCATGAGGTCATATTACTATTCATTTTACTATTAATATTACTATTCATAAGGGCATGTTACTATTCACCAAAAAAAACAAGTTTGTTCCATCAGACTCGAAATAACATACTGAACACAATTGTAGATGATAGTTTCTTGAAATTCAAAACATAGAAGAAATAAAATTATGTTTAAAGGATACTTATAAATATATACCTTAAACAAAATTTCAAGCATTTTCAATTTATTTTTAGAAAACCTTGGGATGTTACATTGATGTAGAACTTTTAGAATTGAAAAATAAATTGCAAGAGTTTTAGATATAGGTTTAATTTGGAATTTCACATCATAATGGGATACTCCTATTTTTTATTAATAATAAGGATTGTTTTATGAGGCCTTTAATTTATTATGGATCTTTAAATAACATCATTTCAAAAAAATACCATTTACCTTATATTGATGATTTTTCTGATCAGCTCTAGGTAGTTTAGCTTTTTTTGAATACTGATCTCTAGTTGGGGTATAATCTATTGAAGGTTAACAAGGAATATACATTGAATATTTAATTTCAAAATAGATATGTGAATTATGAGTTTTTATTTATTCTCTTTGTGTTGTCTAATGAACAAGCTCTATTTATAGTTCTTATGAATAGAGTGTTTCATGACTATTTATACAAGTTTTTGGTTATGATCTTTAATGAAATATTTTTATATTCTAAAATTATTTAGGTCCATTAAATATAATTATGTTTTATTTTAAAAAAGTAAAAAAAAATAAGAAATATGGAAAATTTATCCAGTATTAATTTAGGTTGTGATATATTTATTTCCTGGGGTACAATGTTTCTATAAATTGAATAATTATTTACCATGGTAAAAAAATTTGTTGGAGAATATAAATGACCTTAAAATTTTATGTAGTTTCATATTTATATTTATCTATATTCTTACTACTAGTGGTTTGTTGAAAAAAATTATCATATTTCTAGACCACTATGTATGTTAATTCAAAAATGAATTTAATTAATCTAGAAAAAAGTATTTGATGATTTTTTTCATTATCCAAAAGTAATATGGTTGAATGATCTATTTTTGGTCTTTACTTATATAAATGGTGAATTTTTCTTCTAAAATGATGTTTCATTGAAGGTACATAGTTGTGTCCCATTGTAGAATGATTATAAAGAGTTGAACATGAGGAAAAGAAGATGGATGGAACTGATCAAGTATTATGATTGCATGATCTATTACCATCCTAAAAAATAAAACAAATTAGCTGATGCTTTCAGTCAAAAATATCATGCATCATTAACAATGATACATTTAGAATATGACAATTTATTTATTGATTTAATGAATTTTGGCCTTGAAATTTTACATGGATGAAATTCCTCTGTTTTGTTTCTAGTGTTATTTCAATCATCTCTACCATAATTAATTAATATAGATCATAAGGAAGTCTATGAGTTATAGGAAAATGTATAATTAGTTAAAAAAGGTAATTTTCATGAATTTAACATTGAAAAATAATGTGTTTTGAGATTTGGAAATAGATTATGTGTTTTTTTTGTGACTCCCATTTGAATAGATAATTATTTAGTAATGCTAATTAATCCTGATTTTCCATTCATCATGGAAAAACTAACATGTACAATGAATATCGAGAGTATTGTTGGTGGGATGGAATGAAAAGATGAATTTTTCAATTTACTATGAAATGTTTTAATTTTCAACTGGTTAAAGATGAAAAAAATTGATGATGGGGATGATTAATATTTTTCTAATGCCAAAGTAGAAATGAGAAAATATATCCATAGATTTCATAATGGGATTACAAAAGAAATTTTGAGGTAATAATGTGATTTGGGTTATTGTTGATCGAGTAACTAAATATTTTAATTTTCTTCCTATTTTAGATACTATGTATTTAGATCAGATTCATCGACTGTATCTCAAGTACATTGTTAGGATACTTGGAGTTCCTATCTACATTGTATCTGACTATGATCCAAGGCTCACTTATAATTTTTATAAAGGACATCAAAAGTCATTGGTTACTAAATTAAATTTTATTATAGCTTTTAATCATCAATATGTTGGTCAATTTGAGTGAAAAATTCAGAATTTGGAAGAAATGATTCATTATTTTCCAATGTATTTCTAGGGATTTTGGGATCAACAACATTGTTTGGTTGAGTTTTTTAATAATTATATTTTTCATTCCCATATAAATTTGGGACATTTTAAATCATTATATATAATGTCGTGTTAAACTGATACTTTTTGGTATGAAGTAGGATAAAAGAAGTTGATGGGAAAATATTTGGTAGAGGACATGGCTAAGAAATTAATGTTGATTTAGTAATATATGATTATGTGTTTGAGCAGGAAGAAAAGTTTTTTGGATAACTGGAGGAAATATTTTTCTTTTGAGGTATGTGATCATGTTTTTCTTAATGTACATCCATAGAAAAGTGTTATGAATTTTTGTAAAAAAAGGAAGCTAAGTATATATTTTATTGGACTATATTAAATCCTGGAGAAATATGGATCAGTTGCTTACTAATTTTCCTTACCTATAATTTTATCACAAATACATAATGTTTTTTATGTTTCGATGTTAAGAAAATATATTCCAGATTCGTCTCATGTTATGAGTGCTATGGTATTTTAATTGGAAGATAATTTTTTTGTGAGAACAACCTTTTAATATTCTTAAACATAGAAATAATGAAATTTGAACAATGTTATCCACCATGTTATATTTTTGTAGAGACTCTGTATGGTTAAAGAAGCAACATGAGAATATAAAAATGCTACAAGGGAAAGATATCCAAACTTTTTTTATAAGTGAATTAAATTTTGGGGATATAATTTCAAGATTGGGGGAATAATGTAACAACCTAGTCAATGATAGAGTAAATATTTATTATATTATTTATTATTCAAGAGATTTATAGTTATATTCATCACAAAAACATTAAGGGATTTTCAAATCAAAAAGGGAATAATTTAATTAAAATATAGTTTTAAGTTTTTATTTAAATGTTAAATTTTAAAATTATTGAATTTTAATTTGAAAAAATTAATTGTTTTTGATTCATCAAGTGAAAATTAACCAAATTATAATTTTTATAATCTTTTGAAAAGATTTATTTTTCAATGAATAGTTAAAATTGTTGTTTTTTATTAAAAATTGTATTTTCTTTTTTTGATTATATAAAAGCAAATTTATATTTTGGATTATTTTTAAAATTTAATTATATCAATTTTATTTAAAATAATATAATAATTATTTTTTAAAATGTATTTTATACCTTAATTTAGTGTAAAACTATTTTATATTTTAAAAATAATTTTTTCAGAAAATCTGTTTTTCATTTCATTTTTCATTTTGATTTTAAATTAAAATATTCTAATTATATGTTTTCAATATTGAAAAATATATTCCATATTTTAAATTATTGGTACCAAATTTAGTAAATATTTCCCTATTTTTATTTTACAAAATTAACATTAACCTTAATAATTTTTTTACAACGATAAAGGGTAAATTGGGTAATTAAAGATAAAAATGAGATCATAAGGCCTATAAAGTGACCAAAAAAATTTCTTTAATTTTAATTTATGATTATATATTTTTCCATAATCATTTAAAATTCTAATATATGGTGTTTTGTTCCATTTCCCAACATTTTTACCCTTTATATTATCATATATATTGAAAAGGAAAAAATGTCATTCTTTATTTTATTATCTTTAAAATTTTGAAATATGTATAAACTTAAGATATGTTTGGTTATATATATGAATTAGAATTATAAATTATTTATTATCATTATTTTAGTCTATTTATAAATTTTAATGATGAAATAATTACCTTAAATGCATATGTAACGCTAAATTAGTGCTTGTATAACCTATTAATAGAATCAATAAAATGATATTAAAAAATTAAAAATAAATTTATTTATGTAATTTATTTTGTAACATGTTTTTTAGATAATAATTAAATTTTTTAAATGTTTTGATTCATTTTATTCAAATTACATAGTTTTCTTATTGTTTTTAGAGTTAAATTAAATGAATAGTTCCAAAATTGGCATTAATGATATTTTTTTTAATAAATAATATTTTATTATATGATTTAAAATTTCTAAAGATATTATATTTTTCCAAATGAATGGGATATGGTTTATAACATCAACCAAGGTCCATTTATGTGTCTTATATCCTTTTATAGTGATTATATTAACCTCTTAAGAGTAAAAAGTATTAATATTAGGATAATTGTTAAAAGAGTTAACGAGGGGATAAAACAAAAATACAAGGGTAAAAATAAGATCCAAACATGTCCAAATTTTATTATATGATAAGATTTATAATTTTCCTCATCTTTTATTTGAATAATATCAATTTGGATTCATTTTTATATCAAAATTAATATATATTAATTTAATATCTTAAGAAATTCCAAGAGTGCCCATACCCTCTCTTATAAAAGGGAACCTTTTC
This sequence comes from Viscum album, assembly GCA_963277665.1. Lineage (NCBI taxonomy): Eukaryota > Viridiplantae > Streptophyta > Magnoliopsida > Santalales > Viscaceae > Viscum > Viscum album. The sequence continues at coordinate 2,097,690,811 of OY728140.1, read as the reverse complement.
TTTTCATATATTCACACAAATTTTTTTTCTTGGATCTATAAATACCTCAAAAAAAATTCATAACATCCCTCCCCATTTACTATTGGCCTTACATTTGGTATAATACCAATATTAGAGGTCTTATGGTGTAAGGAAAAGAAGATTATCTAAAGAAGAGGTCTAGATTTAACTGAATTTTTTAGTTTTATTTCTTCTTCCACCTCCTTCATTTATTATTCAACCATGATTAAATGATAACACTAGTATATACCATATATTGATATTTTATTAAATTAATTTGATATATTATATCAATCTACTCTTCTATCAAATGGGAAATTAAACCATCATTCATGTGTAACAAAAAATTATGTCCCTTCTTGGGTACTATAAGTGGATGTGGTGATAATATAGTTATACCAGTGTAATAAAAAAAATAAAAATTGGCATTTTAATCAATCACCACCTAGTGCACAAAAAGGGGTATTACTATGCACCTTTTTTACACTCTTGGGGGACATTATTTGGAAAATTCACAAACTCTTTATGAACTATTATGAAGGAACACAACTGAAAAAAAGAGCTACTGCCATGGTTCAAAACTATGGAAATATGCCCCAAAACTGTGGCCATAGGCTACAACCATGGCTTTGGACAACTGTGGACGCAATCTCTATGGCAGTAGGTCCCAACCTATTGCCACAATTTTAACCATGGAAATAACTATCTTTGGCCATGGTTTTAAAAACTGTGGCAATAAGTCTTAAAAACTTCCACTGTGGAAGTTGACCTATGGATACAGTTTAAAGCATGGCTATAAGAGTCTATATCCATGATTTTAACCATGTCTATAGCCTTGGTAAACCATAGCAATAGTCTAAATACAAAATGTCACTAGCAGGTTTCGATCCCTGCACCTTTGATCTATGAACCAGAGTACTTACCACTACACCGAGAACCATTATGGGTATATATATATATATTATGATATATATTAATATAAACCAAGATAATATCCTTAAAACTATGGCGGTAGCTCTTCCCACCAAAGCGCGGGAAACCTATTGCCACAATTTTTCAAAACCGTGGCATTAGGCCATTAAAAAAAGTGGCCTATAGCCACAATTCTAAAACCATGGATATAGGCCACATAATCATGGATATAGACACAACCTATTGCCACCATTCTAAAAACCGTGGCTATATCCACCTATAGCCACGGTTTTAAAACTATGGCTATAGGTCCGTGGCAGTAGCCTCATTTTCTAGTTATGGAATTAAGTAGATTGTTAGGATAGAAAACATAATAGGGAAATGACCATGGATAACCTAGATATTTAACAATAGACTCAAAAGTTTGTATATTAATTTAATTTATAAGTTAATCTTTCTTTTTATATACATTCACTTGTTTATTATTTAAATTATTCTTGTCATGTTTTCACTTTATTTTAGTTAATGGCTGTAAATAGGAGAAATTGTTCAAACAACAAGCATGGTAGGAAATGCAATGATTTCTCTGATGATATGCCTAACTTATAGAAGTAGGAGTTGGTAAATTCCTGATTTTACAACCCTATATGACTCATTATATTAATATTTACTTGAATAATGTGTAATTCCCTTCTATTAAGAATGAGAAAGTTGTGGTCGAATCCTATATGCGAAAAGGCCTTCTAACTTTAATGGATTTTCTAATACCCTATAATGAAACAATGGATTTACTCTATTGAGAAGAAATTATCTATCCTCTAGTGATCAGAACAAGATAATATTTTAATGGTTTTTTATTCTCTTGAAAGGGAAGCCGATTAGTGGCAGACACTGACCAAGAACACAAATTACATAGAGGAAATTGATTACATGGAATGAGAAGGATTAAATAACTATATTTTTCAATAAATATTTTCTCTAAAATCTCCATTATAAAATTTACAGGGTGTTCCTAGAACTAAAGAAAAAGGAATATGAGTATATTAGGTCATAATAGGGAAACTACATAAGGCTTCATGATATACATCTAGCTTTATCATGAACAATAAAAGAAATGTGGACTGCTTCTTTAGTGGATTAAAGTTGAGTTTATGAAAAGCCTTGGTGATTTGAGACATTCATAGCTATGAGTAGATTTTATGTTTTTCCATCATGGTCTATATGGAGATTGGTGACTCTCAGTGGTCTCATGGGATAAGAGATAAAAATCAGAAAATCGATTTTAATATAGGAGTATCAACAGATAAATCAAATGGTGGAAAGAAAAACCAATACCCCAAATGTGAATAATATAGGAAGAAGCATCATATAAACTATTTGAGTGGAATTGGGATATGTTTCAAATGTTAAAAAATTGGACATCAGACTAATCAATGTCAAGGATAGATAAATAAACCCACTAATTTGATATAATAAAAGAAGTTTTAAATAAACACCCAGCCAATGGTATATTGTTTCAACTATAAAGAACATGAATATTATATGAGCTAATGCCATAAGACAAGGGTTGTTGGGGACAATCAATGAAAACAACCTCAGTGGACTAGATATTAAGGAAGGGGATATTATATGATTACTATTGAGGTGGATCTAAAAAATGATGCGATGATAGATATGGTGGTTATTCATTAAAGAATAGTGAATTTATGTTTTGATTTTGGTTCTACACATTCTTTCATAACATTCATGTTTCATAGAACTATTCAATCACCACCTCAAAATATGAGGGTTGAGCTATTTGTGTGAATAAAAAATGGGACAATTAATACATCATAAGTATATAATTCATGCTCAGTCAATGTATTTGGATTTAACCATCTATAAAATCATATCTTAATTTCTTTATTAGATTTTTATTATATATTAATCATTGATTAGCTTTCCTTATATAAAGAAAACATGAAATGTTAGGAAAGGTAGAACACTCTTGACAACACAATTAATCTACTGATTCTGTACATGTTTATGGAAGAGAATTAATCTCATTTGGAATATCCATATTAGGTGTGGATATTATTTATTCATGAGAAAAAATATCTGGCTAAAATGATTGAGACGAAGGAAGGAACCATGTTTGAAGACATTCCCATTTTGATAGACTATACAAATGTACTCTCTAAAGAGTTTCTTGGTCTTCTTTCTGACAGAGAGTTTTAGTTCTCAATAAAACTTATACCTAGATCTCTTCTCATATCAAATAATCCATATATAATTGGAAAAAATTGAGTTAAAAGAACTAATGAAGCAATTATAAGGGAATATGGGTGTTCCAGTACTCTTTATCAAGATTAAGGATGGTTAATTGCACCTCTACATTGATTATCATGAACTAATAAAATCATGATAAAGAATAAGTATCCCTTCCATGGATTGATGGCATTTTAATTCAATAATTTGGCACCCATTATTTCTCTTAGGTGGATATTTATTTGGGATATCACCAATTAAAGATGAATAATGAAGATATCCTAAAGTCTACCTTTCGAAAAGGTATAGAAAATATGAGTTCATAGTGATGCTCTTTAGACTAACCAATTATATAGTAATATTTGTGGACATAATGAAAGGATTCTTTATAGATTACCTTGAAAATTTTTTGGTTGTATTTATAGATGATATTTTGATATATTCTAAAAGTAAAGAAGAGCATGAGGATAATTTTAATATTATGATAAAGAATTTTTGAAATGAGAAGCTATATGAAAATTATTTTAAATTTTAGTTATATAAGGAAAATTTATCATTCATGTGGTATTTTATAACAAATGAAAGGATATCCATAGATTCTTCTAAGAAAACTACAATTGAGGAGTGGCCCAAACCAACATTTGTAACAGAGATCCATAGCTTTCTTTGTCTAGCTAGATATTACTAATGATTTTTAATTAACCTCTTGTGAATTTCAAACTCGACCCGAATGGCCCAAAAGCCTTCTTTTTTATTTTATTATAGATAATACCCCTTTTTAAGGGATTAAGGGGAACCCATATATGACCCGTAGGCCCACGAAACAAGGCCCAACATGACTCACAATACATGACCTAAGGGCCCAGAGGCATATTATGCCCAATACATGACCGGTAGGCCCAACCCACAGGAACTGCCGCTCCCCTAGATTCTGTATCATCGATCACCTAGCTCCCCACCTTGCATTGCTGATCAGCTAGAATTTCCCCGTACAAAGATTCACAATGCCTGGTCCTGATGGCGGTTTCCATACCCTCTCATTATTCCAATCCGGTATCTTTGCTTCTAGTGATTTCTAGTCTTATTGCTTTAATCCTCTTCTGGGGCATGTTTTGTGTGAACTGGGCTACTCCATGGTCTTTATGGCCCAAAGGCCCTGAGGCTCGAAGATCTTTGATGACCTAAAGGCTCTGGAGACCTGTAGGCCCAAACCGGTGGCCTGAAGGCCAAAATCCAGTGAATATTTCTGGCCGCTATAGTACTGAACAGTACCTGCTACATCACTGCTACAGTATTGGAAATTCACCTCCACCCAGTTTTGAACTTAAGTCTCTTGTATTCCAAGTAAGATCCCTTACCACTCAGGTATGGGCTCATTGGCACTTGTGAATTTCAAACAATCTAACAAAGATGAAACATAAGGAAGATAAGTTTTTTTGGACTAGTATATATGATGAGATATTAAAAAAGTTGATAAAATAAGATTATCACTATACTAGTACTTACACTGACCATAAGTGGGGAACTCTTCATGGTATATAGTGTTACATCAAAGAAGGGATTTGAATATTTACTAATAAAAAATGATAATGTGATAATTTATACTTGAAGGAAGCTAAATTTTCATGAGAAAAACTACCCAATGCATGATCTGGAGTTGACAGTAGCAATATATTCATTGAAAAAACTATTCCACTATCTATATAGCGAGAAGTGTGAAATATAAATGGATCATAAGAGCCTAAAATATATATCAACACTAGATGAAATTAATATTCTCCAGTGAAGATAGTTTGAGATGATAAATGACTATAACTACTCAATACACTAACATAACAGGAATTCAAGTAATGTGGTAGATTATCTAAGTAGAAAAGATATAAAAACATTATCAATGATGAGAATTTCTAAGGATACAATCTTCTTAGAATTTAAAATGACAGTCATGTGGATTATAATTGATGGAATACCATAACTAATTTCTTGAATTATTGCTCCACCATCCCTTCTGGAGAATATGAAAGATGCTTAACGTGAGGTAGTGGGAATACTGAAGAATGTAGAAGCTATAATAAAAGAGGAATCCTCATAGTTTAAAATTAATGAAGTAGATTTATTATGTTTTGGATCATAACTATGCATATAATAAAATATTGAGATAAAGAAGTAATTGTTGAATGATGCACATAGTGTGACCTTCTCCATCCACCCAGAGAGTATTAAGATGTATCGAGATCTACCAGAGAACTATTTTTGGGACAACATGAAAAATGTGATCATTGAATATATATAAAAAGTACATTTATATCAGCAGGTGAATGCTAAAAATAAAAATTCCAAGTGGATGAATGAATGATTACCCAAACCTAAAATGAAATGAGAAAACATCGCTGTGGAATTTTTCACTGGTCTTCCAAAGAAATAATCTAGAAATAATACCATATAGGTTGTATTGGATCATTTTACAAAGACTGATAACTTAATTTAAATTTGAGAAGACTTCCCACTTGATCAACTTTCATGGATATACATCAAAGTAATGGTGATGTTGTATGGAACACTATTTTTTATTGTAATCAATCATGATGAAATATTTATAACCATGTTTTGGAAAAGTATTCAACCTGATCTAAAGATTGAGTTGAACTTAGATATGGATTATGACCCTTAAAAAATGAAAAATATAAGTGGACTATATAGAAACTAGAATATATGTTCATAGTATGATCGATGGATTTCAAAGGAGGATGGGATCAACATATTCTTGTAGTTTAGTTCTCATATAGTAATAGTTTCCACTCAATCTTTTGCGACTTGAAATGGTCAAGGAAATGGTAGAAATGTTCATGAATATTCATCAACAAATTAGAATAATAATCATAGTAACCTGATATTTGGAATAATAATTTGACCATTAAAATACTAACTTGACCATTAGAATATTAATATGGCCATTAAGAATAGTATCTTGACCATTAAAATATAATCCTCACCTATTTAATTCTAAAATAATTTTTAGATATCTTATAAAATGAAAATATGACATATTTATATCATAATACAAGTAAATAAATAGTTAAAAAATTATAAAATATGTCAATGTTTTTTTTGTAAACAATATCTGTTTTATTTGAATTTTTATAATTAATATAATTATTTAAAATAGAGTTTATTTTAAAAAAATGGATCTATAAATTATGATTATATTTTATTATAATAATAAGACTGTTTTTCAAGGGGTTAGAAAAAACGATCAAATTATTAAAATTGAAAATTTTCAAATAAATAACAATTTTATATAAAAATTAAATTTACCATATTTAGGAAATTATTTTCAAAAAATGGATTTAATTTTTGGATTATTCACATTTAAAAATGGTTAGGGTGATTTTTTTTTATTTTTATATAATAGTTAAAATTTTGGTGAATAATGATACATGATAAATTACATTATTTAGAATTATAAGATAAATAAATGATTTTTAGCAATGGATGATGTAAACTATAATGAATTAGTTTTTTCTATTTAATAACATGAAGTATTTCTCAGAATATTTCAAATACAGACACTGAGAAGGTGCGATATTTGAGGCCTGGTGAGTCTGGTATAAATATTATAAAAATACGAAATATTTTAATATAACACATGTGTAGTTTTCTTGAAAAAATGGAAGAAACAATGAATGGAGTCTCATATTATAAATATGAGACCAAGATTGATTATAGAATTCACTTTTTTCCTAGGTGCGAGCTAATGTTGGTCAGTATTGAATTTTTGATTGAGGCAGTTATTAGCAGTGAATTTATTTAAAATAAATAATTAAATTTATTTAGTTTATTTTTAACGGCTTAACCTAATTCCCTATATAAATAATTCATTATGAAAATTCTCTATGGTTACCTCATAACCCTAATAGGATTATAGAAGAGTATTCTTCATTGAAGGATCAATATCATAGGATGAAGAGCAATTAGATCGAGGAGGACCGAGCAACAACAAATTAAATGGGTCTTCTTCATCACTGGAAAATGTGTTATTCACCAATGATTGATCCAAATTGAGGCATACATAACTAATTTTGGGTTCCACCATTTTTATTAAATCATTAAAGTATGGATTTAATCTTATTTATTTTTGATATGTGATTATTCAACTTTCACATGAGCCTATATTAATAAGTTAAATAATTGATTTCAATTTATTTATTATTCCATGTCATCACCTTGATTAAAAAAATGTCTATTATTGGATAATTTTAAATTAGAAAATGATAATCATCACCACTGTTATTATTTATTTCTCCCTGAAATTCTTCATGTTCTTTTCTGTAGGCCCATGTGGATGTTGTTTGACTTTTTAGGTTGGATTCGAGTGTAATTAAACACAAAAATTCATGACGAAGATGATGATGATGGAAGAATTAGAAATTTGTGGATGAATAATGGAGTTTTTTCAGTTTCAATTGATGGATTTGGATTTCATAACCCCAAATGCCAATGGTTTGTATGATGGGATCCCAGTGAGTGATCAGATCCCGATTTCCAGCCATTGGAGGTTGGGAATGGATGAAAGTAGATGACTCTACCTATAATGGGTGGTCAAGACATGTAGGATGTGGCATTGAAGGTATATATGGAGAATTTCATGATGGATATGGAATTTTGTGAAAAATGAAACTACATGATGTATAGTAAGAAATAATGCATGATGTATTTTTTTTGGATTTCATGGTGGTGAGGGTGTCCAACTGAGTTAAGGATCACACACCATATGTCTATACCCACACACCGTGTGACCCTACCCAGGAATCTAGGCCCTATTCTAGATGGACACACCCAAGACCCAATGATTTAAGACACACAATGTAATCTAGGAGTACATGGTCTTGCTCAGAGGTACACAAGCATAAACAGGTATATAGGCTTGGCCCAAAGTACACATGCATAGTCTGGAGAACACAGGGAAACCCTAGGCGACTGGAACATTCCATGTACTTCCTGAACACACCGTTTAGTAAGAAATGGCTTCCTATCCATGCCGAAATGAGAACACATCCATTCCATGAGATGGGGTCACATTCTATGTGGACCCCATACATGTTGTGTAATTCTCCCAATAAATTATTTAGTTCACATATTCTTATTCAGGAATCATATTTTGGCCCATGATTATACATCCAAAGTTTTTTTATACATAGAACATAATGGTGGCCTTCATTGAGGAATATAAGATATGATTTGAGGTTTTTTTCACATGAATATTATTTAGGCAACATTTGATAATGGTAGTGACTAGGGAAGGATCATAGTAGTGATGTCGTGATCATAACTCCCTTGGTACACCAAGGTTCTAGTCCCCTTTATTATTTACACAAGTAGAGTCAAAACTCCCCCATACTATAGTGGGTGTATGTCCTCTATCTACTAGAGTATAACTCCACTATATTTGAGATCTTGTGGGGAATGGTTCCTCTATGAGAGTTGTGTCTCCATCAAATGTAGAGCTTAGTAGTAAGGAGCGATCTCCTACACACATATTCTGGTGAGGTTATATGGGATGAATGGTTTAGAGTTGTGGCTCCCTGGGTTGAGGAGTATAGTGGAGAGGTGTGTCCCCCTATAAAGAGTTTCTTGTGTGGTTGTGCATGATGTTGGGAATTAAGGATAGACCATAGAGCTCTGGGAAGTCTCATCATTCTTAGCTGGACTATGGAGATGGATATCCCCTTACTCTCCTTTTGGGCTTCTTATTGAGAATAAATAGGATATTATATATGATTGTTCTCTTATTTTTTTACTATAATTCCTTAATTGGTTTAATCTAACTATTATTATATTATTTATATTATACCCATCATTTTTCTATGAATTCTATTGGGTATGTATAAACTTACCCCTACATGTTATTTTCCCACAAATGTCATGTCTTATAAAAATGATATAAAGATATGTAGTGAAATTGGTAGAGCATAGGGATACTTTGGTGAATTTATGGCTTAGAGGGATCAGGAATTGGAAGTCAAGATATTGGATCTTTTATTTTTATTTTATTTTATTTTTTTCTGGTTGGGACATCTTTTTAGTTGGGCATGTATTTTCCCCTTTTTTATGCTTTAGTTTATATATTTTTTCACCCAGTTGTATTCCATAGTGTTTATTGTATGCATGGTTACACTATATATGTTAATGTATATTATATCCCTCTACACTTTTTCATGGTGATTGTTGGTTGTGTATATGTATAGGTATATTAGTCAGAGGCCTCCCATTTTATTTATGTCTTCTAGTATCTTGTTACCATCCCCTAGAATATAGGAGGCAGGCTCGGGGTTGTGATGAATTTGTCTTCCAATAGTTAGGAAGGCCTTAGTAGGTTGGGTAATTATAGAGTGGTATCAGAGTTTTTTATTCCTTGGGACTATGTTTAGAGTATTCACTTTAATAAGTAATTGGTTAGGAATTAGGGAAACAATGTTGATGTTTTTTGAGTGCATCTTTCGAACCATGGAACCCAATGTTGCTGTAGCATTCGACATATCCATTCATTAGGACTCTGAATACCCACTTGTACACTTGTATATCAAGATATCAGTTGTAAGGAAACAATGGTCCATGCATCATATATGATTTTATCTTTTTTATTATTTATTTTAAACTTGAGTTGGCTCCCCTGATATGCTCATCTAACCATGGTACATCTTTTCAACTTTTAGGATGTCTTCATAGAGATACTTAGATATGATTAAAATATAGGGACATGATGATAACTAGTTTAGTGAGGATTACATAGTTTAGGGTCATCATGACAACTATCATAATATCAAGGCTTTGTTTTAAGGGACTGTTCTCCAGGTAATCATGCCAGATGGGCAGTGAGTGGTGCTTCCACCCATCAAGACATGAGGGGAATCAATTTTAGTGGGCTAGCCTGATATTTCATGCTAGATGTAGTTGTTTTATGTAATATCTATTTATAAAAACTATGCACATAATCCAATCATTCTTCTAGTGTTCAATGACCAGGGGCGACCCTGATTTTTGGGTGAGGCAGACCATTTGGAGGTAGAGGATTTGATGGAGGATGTAGTTTTAGTTTTCCATTTTATTACAGACACCACAAAAACTGATGGTTTATTTTATGACTTACCTCTTCCATGGGGTAGAAAGTAGTTGATGGGGTTTTGTTAACTAGGAGTATAATGAGAAGAAACTTTCCTGGGTAGAGCTTGAGTACCTATTTCATAGTTTATCCCTCAATGAGACCCCTAGTACACGAACAAGAGCTTCTTGAGAAGGATTTGAATATAGATGGATTCATAGGAGTGTATAATTGGAATTATGGATTTATTAGTGGTCATCATGGATCTATAACCTCCAAAACATTCAAAAGGAAATACTTGACAGTGATTCAACATAGGAGACCTCCTCATCCCCATGCTCATTCTCATGGGTCTGCTGATCATTGAGAGCGTAGTGGACTTGGTTTTCTTGAAATTTATTTATAGAGGAATCATTATATAAGATTTAGATGAAAAAATATTTATTAATGCATTACATTTGGAAGGAAAGGTCATCATTAATGGTATTTCCTAACCCATCATTCTAGGGTTACAGGGATGACAATGGGGGCTTCCAATCAAGGGAATTTGGACATAGTGTGAGGTGGAATCTATGTTTCTTATTTACTTATCTTCTTTATTTATTTTACTTCATCACCACTTCCCTATTAATTATGTCTTCCCTATTTTAGTTTTATGTGATGTGGCTCTAAGAAAGCAAGGAATAGGGATTATTCCCCAACTAAGACATGTTCTTATGACACAATCCAAAGCTGTGTAGGCGATACAATGCTTCTTAAAGTGGATATTGTTGAAGTGTGAAGGATATGTTTATTTAAATTGTGTTTTTAAGGTTTTTTGATGTGATAGGATTCATAGAGGACCTTGGTTAAGGGGGAAATGTGGTAAAATGGGAAATATGGATTCAATTAGGTATGGTTTGTGATGTTGAGGATCCGAGTGTGATCAATGTTTAACCTGTGTCTTTATAGATATAGGTGTAGTTTTGTTATATGGTCAAAAGAGACTTTCCCATATATGTATCCCTTTTTTTTGGATTATAAATACTGATGTATCCTTTTTTGATTGACCTATTTTTCATTCAAAGGCTCCTATAGAGAATGATAGGTGATCACCCTTTTATTGACAGTGTGACCTAACTCTGAGAGGAGGTAAAGACTTGCATGGAATCATTTTTTTGTTTACAGTAATCCCCTTTGATGTTTTCTTTAGTATATATTGGTTTCCTACTATCTGTTCCCAAATAACTGTCATCCATGAGGGTTATAGTGTGCCTGAGGTAGTGGTATGAGATTTTCCTTCTTGAGTGAAGAGGAATATCAGGTATAATAGGATGAGATCATGTGGAGGAGGATAAAAATTATTTTTTAAATTGTTATGTATAACCCTTGGAGTCATGGATTCTATGATATTTTAGTTTTATATGATGGTGGTGGAGTATGTGGACATTCATCCATAGGATTTTATAGGGTTACCTACCCATAGAGAGTCATTTTATACATGAATTTCATTAGCAATGACCTGATATCTGTGATAGCATATCGAATGACCCTGTATAGCTGTGAGATAATGAGGTTACATGTGGATTGACATCATCTAAATTAGGTGACTCTAAATAGGTAGTATCCACCCTTGAGAATAGATAAATTCTTCGACCAGTGTTTTGGGGAGAAGTGGTTCTTGGAGTTTGACCTCTGGGGATGTCATCACCGGCTCAAGGTTTGAGAGGAGGTCTACCATAGGTAGATTTCTAAAGATTATATGGTTTATTTTAGTTCTTAGTGATACACCTTAGAATTTTTAATTCCAAAATAGAATTTATGAGACTTATGAACAAGATCTTTAACACTTCTTTGATTAGTTTATAGTATTATACTATGTTGAAATCCTTTTGTGCTCAACATTAGAGGTGGAGTATATGATACACTTAAGGATGGTTTAGGACATGCTCTAAGAGTACCATATTCATTAATATTTCTCTCAGAATTAGTCATAGATTCAAGAGATACAAATATTAGGATATATTCACTCATTATATGAGAGTGATAGCGTACCCCATAAATGTTGAAGTAATGCTAGATTGAGATCCACACAAGGGAATGAAAGTGGTAGTAGATGCTCACAATTTTTTTTCTACCTGTTATTATTGAGCATGGTGATGAAGTTTTACACCTCCATATAGTAGAACCTTATGGGTAAGGATAGTGTAGTGTATATTCAGTCGATGGTTGTTACCCAAATTATTATACAGTGTGTTAGGGAGGAAAACATTGGGGATATTGATTATGAGATCTTGTGTGACCATATATCCATTGGACACGTACTTGATAAATTTTCTGAAGGTGTGGATCATGTCACACTTGTTCTAAGATGTATGGTGACACCATCCATGCAGAAAGAGGAGGTGATGAGGATGTTGTTTTCCCTTAGAAGTGCATCCATATGGAGGTGGTAATATAGAAGAGATCCCTTGGAATCTGTTTTAGTGTCCATAATAATTGTATCTTGTTATTGAGTTTAACACTTGTTATCTATCCTATATATTGGTGGATGTTGAGGTTCCCAGATCGAAGTATAAATGGGATGATGTCTTGTTGATTTTTGTGATGGGATATTCCAATAACAATGAGAGGTCATGATGCTATCTGATTGATCAAATATATTATTTCTATGTTTTTCCACTTTCTAACCATCAGAGTGTAGAGCTTAGTAGAGAGTTTGGGATTCCTATGTATGTAGAAGTTAATCTGTAATTTTGGAATTCCATAGAAAATAATTTAAACTGTAATAATTTCTATAAATCATGTTTAGGGAGATAATTAAAGAGACATTTTGGGGTCTATTTCACTCAATTATATTGTTTTTATGCCAAATAAGTGACCAATTTAAGAAGACTATTTTTAAGTTTAACATTCTTTAGGTTTGAATGTTGGTTCTGGGCCATAGGTAGGAGGTCCATCTAACATAAATAGAGTTTAATTATCCCAATAATTACCACTACACCATCAATGTATCAACATTAAAGGCCATGTACAATATACCCTACAGGTCATCAATGCATTGTTTGGAGATAGTGGGATATAGTGCTTGTGGTCCTAGATTTGGTTCTAGGGATGGTTGAATAAGGTGTAGTTCATCTAATGGTGGATGGGGATTTCCCAGAGCCTTCAAGATTTGTTTATAGACTAATGATGGTTGAAATTAAAGTTTTATAAGGAGGTCATGTGTTTTGAGAGATCTTAATTCATCATGGATTATAGGGATTTGGTCCGGATGGAAGTCTATCTCTTAAGTTTATAGACATTTTTCTACCTACCCCATATATTTTGTGAGGTGGTAGGATGATTTGACCTATGACAATAGTTAAACCAGGTGTTTTCTATTTTCTAGATATCAGAACTGAGGAGACATATATATGAATAATTTCATGATGTTGACCATGATGACCTAGATATTTATAGTGGAGTTTACTTTTTGAGATACATAAAGATGTTTGAGAATTGATCAGATAATAACTTTTATTGAAATGTGGTTTCTTTGGTTATATGTTTGATGACAACAAAAGATACCACTAGAGATCTCTCTAGAATATAAAACCTAGTGGAGATCTTAGTATCCTCACTTGAGAGTAGATTTTTTTCTTTTCTGGATGAAAATCCATAAATATGTGGAGAGTGTAATGAATCATTTTTCCATGTAAGACCTTGCACTATTGAAAAACTAACTTATACCAATGGTTTGGAACCATTGGTATAGGCCTCCAAACCGTTGGAATAGCCTATACCAATGGTTTGGAGGACCGTTGGCAAGTAAGCCGTGGGGATAGGTCTATACCAACGGTTTTTGGAAAACCGTTGGTATAGACCTATACCAAGGGTTTTGAAAACTGTTGGTATAAGTAATATGAAAATCTATACCAATGGTTTAAAACTGTTGGTATATGTATTTAAAAAAAACATTCGCTGGGATTTGATCCCAGGACCTCCAGTTTATCATTAAACGACCTAACCACTAACCTAACATGACTTTTGTGAACATAATTTCATAAATATATATATTCATTATCATAATTATTTTAAATTTTTATTTATAGAATGTTCTCGTTAAGAAGATCCGATAAAAAATCAAGGGACCTATTCCAATGGTTGTCAAAACCGTTGGTATAGACCTTTACCAACGGTTTTGACAACCGTTGGTATAGGTGCCTGGATTCTGGAAGTGATGTTGATATATTGGGGACCTTTCCCAATGATTTGGGAAAACCGTTGGGAAATCCTACCCTTTCCCAACGATTTGTCCAAACCGTTGGGAAAAGTGGCCACAAAGTGGGATTTCCCAACGGTTTGGCCAAACCGTTGGGAAAGGGGGTATAGAAACATTGGGAAAAGTCATATTTCCAGTAGTGTTGGAATATTTTTTGGAATATTTTTGGAGACATAAACATAGAAAACATGAGATTCCAAGGCTAAACGAACCTAGTACTGATATTATAAACTTATTATATATTTTAATATCACATGTTCATTATTTTCCTAAAATAGTGGAATAAATACTGAAGGTAATTTTAGACAAAAAATCTAAGACCATGGTTGATTGTAGAATATAGGGTTTATGTAAGGTGAAACCTTAGGTTTATCATCATCAAATTCTTAGTTGAGGTAGTCATTGGAGGTGAATTTAATTAAAATAAACAATTAAATTTATTTATTTTATTTTAAATGAACTAACCTAATTCCCTGTATAAATATTTTGTTATGAAATTTCACTAGGGTTAGCTACAAAACCATAATAGGATTAAAGGATGTAATTATTTTCTTGGGGATCAAGATTGGAGGAAGAGGAGTGATAAAATCAAGGTGGACTGAGATGAAACAAACTCAATGAGTATTCTTTATCACTGAAAAATGAATTATTCACCAATGATCAATCCCAATAAAGGTATCACTCATTAATTATGGTTTTCACTATATTCAATAAATTATTAAATCATGGATTTAATATGAATTATTTTTTATAGATATTATTCACCATTGGTATGATCCTATCATAATAAGTTAAACTATTGATTTAAATTTATTTATTATGAAATGTTATCCACTTGATTCCACACATCATGATCATTGGATGAGATCTCATCATCCAAGGATAATGATCACCATTTTTATTTTGATTTCCCATGATATTCTTTTTGTTATTCACCATCAGCTCATGTTTCCACAATTCAACTTGTTGGGTTAGATTCGAGCACGATCGGACCCCCAGATTCACGTAGGTAATGAAAAATATGTAAGGATTATCAATTTTGGGATATATCATGGTGGTTTTTCAATTTTAGGTGACGACTTTGAGTTTTTAATTATGAAACATTGATAGTTTGTGTGATTAGATCCCAACGGGAGATCCGATCTTGATTTCTAGACATTGGAGTTTGGGAACTGACAACTAGAGATGACCCACCGATTTTTTCTGGTCAATAGCCATAGGAAACCATAGTGTTGGCAGATCTGGAGAACCATGTGAAGGATGTGTAATTATTAAAAAAACATTATTACACACCATGTAGTGTAAAATAACACATGATGTGTTCTTAGGATTTAATCGTGGATTGGGTTTTTTATCGAGTTAAGCACCAAATGTCCTGTGGTCATGAAAACATGTTGTGAAACCCCACTTAGGAAGCCAAGTACTATTCTAGATGAGAAATCCCAAGAACCTATTCTTGAAGAAATTCCATGTACTTTGGGAGTATACACACACACCCAGAGGTACACAAGCATGAACCAAAACCCAGGAATATCTAGGTACAAATCCAGTTACATGAGCATGAATCAAATTACATGAGAATTGTTTGGAGCACATGGGTAGATACCAAGTGACTAAGACACACCATGTACCACCTATACATGCCATGTAGTATGGAAAGGCTTCCCAATCCATGCGCAAAGGATAACATGAATATGTAGTGAGATGGGATCAAACACCATTTTTATCCCCATACATGACACATAAATCTCCTAGAAACTTCTTCCATTCATGTCTTCTTCTTAAAGATTTAGATTTTGGTCCATGAGTTTCCATATTGAGTGTTTTTTTGCGTATAACATGATTGTGGACTTCTTTGTGGCATTCAAAATACGCTACAAGGTGGCCTGAGAATGAAAATTATTTATGCGATTTTTGATGATGGAAGTGATCAGAGAAGGATCATCAATGTTAATTCAGATTCAGAACTCCCCTAGAACACTAGGGTGTGGGTACCTAATATTATTTACACAGGTAGAGTTTTAACTCCCCCATACTACATAGGTTGCAGGTACTCTATAAATAGGAGTGTCAATCCCTCATCTTTGATCTCTAGTAGGTATTAGGTCCTCCATGGGAGTTGAGTCTCCCTCAATAGTAGATCTTAGTATCAATGAGTTGGACCTTCCGCACATATTATCGTGAGGATACACAATATGCATGGTTTGAATTTGTGTCTCCCATGGCTATGGAGCATAGTGGAAAGGTGTTTTCTCCTCTACACGGGCTCATATTTTGTTTATCCTGATGATGGTCATTGAAGATGGTCCATGGATCTATAAAAAGACTCATCATTCTTATCTAGGCTGTGGATATAAAGATACCCCTTCTCTCTTAATTTGAGATTCTTATTGAGAATATATGGGATATTATTTTTTGTTGTTGTCTCAGTTTTTGATTGAAATGCCTTCATTGGATTGATATAACTATTATTGTATCCTTTATATTTCTTTGTTTAGTTTTTAGGGCATCCTACTTGGTATGTATATACCCATCCCTACATGGGATTCTCCCACACATGTTATTTATTATTCATAATATAGATAGATTAGTGGTGACTTTAGTGGAGCTTAGCGACACTTGGGTGCATTGGATGAATACAGTGGTTCAGAATTAAATATTGGGAGCCAATATATTTTAGTTTTATTTTATTTTAGTCATTTTTAGTATGGGATATCCTTCTATTTGGGCTTGTATTTTTCTACTTTTTATTATCATTTTAGATATTTTTTGTTCTCTATTATATTCCCAAGAGTTTATTGCATGCATGATTACACTGTAGATTTTATTGTGTCTTATATTCCTCTGTACTCTTGCATGGACATGTTTGGGTGTGTTCATATAGGTATATCAAGAAATGGGATAACCTTTCATTTATTCCTTCTTGGTTTATGTTTCCATCCCCCATCCAATTAGAGGTGGGCTTGGTTTTGTGATGGATCAACCTTCTGCTGACCAGGAGATCCCCAATAGGTTGGGTCATTATATAATCACCCATTAGTTCAAAATAACATGCATTTGATACATTATTATAATCAATACTATTGATATTATTGTAATAAAATAATAAACTAATGAATATAATATTCAAAAACACCTATATCCTCCCCTTATAAATACCATCATTCACCACCCATTTTACTCACACCGTATAAGCCTTGGATATTTCCAAAAATTATTCCCAAAACTACCCCTAACTCCCATGTCATACTTTTATAGGTAAAACCAAAATACTACTTCTATGTTCCGTAAAAATTATTTCATGGAGGGGATATTTAAGAGGAAATATTCTTAATTTAACTCTTTTCAATTATTTTATTCTTATAAGTTCTCTAAACCTCCCTTATCAATCATGGAATAATAACTACAAAATCGTATATATACTAGAGAGTTATATTTTAATGGAATATACACCTTCCACAACATTATCATATTCTATTAGTATAAAAGAATGAAATTTTTCTTTATATTATCTCTATTCACCACCTTTAGGGATGACAAGTTTTCATTTTCAAATACCCCTTTCATTGAAGGCTTACATTTAATTTTATAAAATGAACTAATTATATATTACATATATTTATTTACATTTTTTAATTAATACATGGCCATAATATTAAAGAAAAAAACCAGTTTGTAATGGTTGGTAAAACTGCATAAATGAACTAACTATAAAACTCTAATGTTTTTACTAAAATAATCATCCTTATATTAAAAATATATGGGTGTTTAATAAAATTATAATTTCAGGAATAAAAATTATATTATTTCATTTAACTTTTATATTTTTAGTCCCATTATACAAGAACATCGATAATTATCCACTAATGACCCTACCTTGTAACCATAAAACAAATTCTCTTAGAACCACAAAATAAAACTTTACATCACACTAAAATGGGTATAAATGAATATAATTAAATTATTATAAAATATATATATACATATCTCATATCTATCCCTAACTTATTATTACTTATTTTAATATGTAAATACATTTCATAAGTTATTTTCTCAAATGCAACCAATTTCTTTCCATGGGTAATTTTTAGTTTACGAATTAAGATTGATTTTCATTTTGTGGAATACATAATCATGTACCTGTTATGATGGGTGAATCCAAATATAAATACAATTCATATGGTAATGTTTTGTCTCATGAGATTTAATGTATTGGATTTTGGGGTAATTATAATCCATTATGGGTCAATATCCACCATGTGATTTTTTCTTAAATGTTACCCTTGAATTATGCTTATGTAATGTGTTATATTAATGCCACACACCCGTGTTTCAATGATATTATGATACAATGTTCTTTATATGTTTCTCCCAATTGATAATTCACAAGACTCATCTTTTATGACATGATGTCATGCCTTTTTTATTATTATTCTATGCTTCAATATCATGTTTATTCCCTTACAAGGATTTATAGCTCACTCATTTCTTTTATGTATTCCACAAGTTACCCTATGCAGTTTGAGGAGATCAATGGGATTTAAGAGCTTATTAAGGAGAAAAAAATAAAGTTTCATTATTATATATTCATATTATTATGTTATAAAACTAGACCTATAAAAAAACTAGGCCTCACGATCATTGGGATATATTTAATGGATATTTTTGTTAAAAATATTGTAATAATATGTGTAAAAGGTTTGAGTCTATATATTTTATGGTTAATTCATTCATGGTCATGAAATATAATTATTGGATTTATTTTCCAAAGGCTCATAATCTCTCTCTCACAACATTATTAATATGTTAATAGAGCATCATTAAAGTTTCGAAATCATTTAGATTCATTTCAGAGAAGTTTTAATAAGAAAAGAAACACTCAAAGTGTTATCTTATGTGTTTAGGAATGTTTTTTAAATGTTAGTTAAATGAAATACTTAATCATTAGAATATAATATTCAATAAATTATATAATTTAATTAAATTTATTTCATTATTTTTTTGTGTTTACAAAACTCATAGCCATATCCATCAATTATTTAAGTAAATATAAATTTATTATAGAACATTTTATCCTATAATCATTGATAGTTTGAAGAAAAATTACATAATATGAGTTAAGGGGAATATCAAGCCACTAAATATGAATATCTAGATAAAATTCCAAATATATGATATATTTTTCATAATGAAATATTGAAAAATAAATTTTAAAAAATCATTTTTATCTATATTGATAAATTTATATTGAATTTATGTTACTAAACCCAATATGTAGTGGGATAAAAACCCTAAAAAAAATAATTCAATGAACATATTATGTCTTTTGTGTCTATACTCACCTATAAATTTTATAAGTGTTTAATCAATAAAAAGTTTTTATAATTAATATTATATAAAAATATAAATGATGTAAGTTAAACAAATGATCTGAAGTAATAAAATGGTCTTATATTTAATGGATCTTGATTGGTGTCCATCACAAACAACGAAAGACACATTAATAGGGGAATAAATCTAGGAATTAAAAATTATAATATCCCTTCCAAACAATATTGTTTCATGGTTAGTAAAAACTAAATAATTTTATTTAAAATTTTTTGAAGCAATTATGTATAATGAGAAGAAAGAAAATATACATGTTTCACCCACACTAAGCTATGTCTAAAGAGAATATACTTAAAGATGTACTGGTATAAAAAATACACTATTAAAAAACATTTTGTGTTTACAATTGTAAGAAAATATATTATCCCTATAGGTTTATAAGCCTACAAGGATTGGGAGTGTGATTAATTATTCACTCAATTGAATTTATTTAACCTATTAGTGATTACCTTTATCTCCAAAAACTAAAAAAAAGTGTTTACACAATTATTAAGGTAACAGTATTCTCTTACTTTATCAACATAATGATATATATGAGTTTTTATATGAATTTCCACCCTAAATTATTTCTCTCTATCTATCTAATTAATCTTTCTATCATGTTGGTAATCTCTCTTATAGAAAAATCTCTTCTTCCTCTTATACAAAGGATAATTCATATCTCTTTATTAAGATAAAAGATATATTTTTCCTTAATTAACGTAATCTTTTATATTAAAATTTCATATGAAAATTTATCCATGTAATCCTTCTAAAATAAATTCAAAATATCATATTTTGAGTCTCAAAATAATCCCCAAAAGGTAGGGATTTTGAAACTTATATTTTTGTAGAACATAACTCCCCATTCTATAATGAACTACCAACAGAACATGCTGACTTAAGGTTATCCCTTTGAATATTAAAACCATTGCCAATAAATTTTATATCTATTTAAAATTGAACCATTTTAAAATAGAAAACTTTCACATCTAAACCCCCATATAGCATAATGATATATAAACAATGATGTAATTATATCTTGAGAACATCTAGATAAAATTCCTAATAAAAATACCATGATCCATAACTTTCTAGATTTTTTCCTATATAACAAAATTACCAACACTGTCAATTTTTCCTCTTAATGGTAAATAAGTTTTTTTAAAAAATATTCCTTAAACCATGAGCACTGAAATTCCTTAAACATTGTATTAGTTTTCAAATTTAGATCCAAGACCTATAATACACCCATTTTTTCACCAACATTCAATTTCCATTCTACTTTAGAGCACTCTAAAACTCAACATGTGATCTACCACAATATAATTAAATATATTTACTTATTTTTAAAACCATCAAGAGAAACAAAAGGAATCTTGAAACACTCCAACTATTTTCTCAAGAATTTGACCTCTATCATTATGTAATAATCCTAGAACAACACATCATTTTTGGTATTTTTTATAAGATTAAACCAAGGAAAATAAATATTCTTTTAATATTATCATCACTCAAAAAGATTAATCTTTATCGATAAAACAATTATTTTAGTGAAATTCAACCATTTTTTCAATAAACATAACCCAAAATTCCTTAAGAATATTTTTTATAATAATCTATCCATTTGGGGGTTTTTAAAAACACATGAACAATTTAATATAATTATTCAAAACAATATATTTCAACCAATACCAACATGATTCATATATTTTAATCCATTAATACCTTATCATCCACCTTTCCTTATAAAACTCATATTCATCAAGAGAAACAAGTGTTAATTTTTTTTAATAAAATACTTTAATGATTTTATTAGTTAACAAAATTGGTCAAATATTGCAATGGAATTTATTTTAAAACCACTTTTGAACATTTATTACATCAATAAACTTTTATAAACTAAAAACTACATATGATTAAACATTTATAATCTTTCCTCTAATCTTCTCTTGGAAAATATAAATTTTTTAAACCCTTTAAGATACCCCCTTCATCAACATTTTTAGAGAATAATTTATCATTCCTTGAGAGTTTTTATCCCTTAAATAAGATATGAGTCTATATATATCCTCATTTAATAATTAACCCAAATACTAATTATTTAAATGTCATAAGGAAGAAATATTAACTCATTGTTATAATACATGATAGAAAACATTCAAATCCATAAACCAATTACTGAATATAATATATTGAATACGAAATATAGAATGAAAATCAATATAGGAGAGTGGAGGTCCCTTCACCAAACAATTTAACTAGATAAATATAGTTAAACTCTAACAGATAGTCTATTCTTCTCTAAACATTACATGGGAAGTTTTTTTTTCATAAAATTTATAACTTGAATTTGAGTAAAAAACTCCAATATCACCAAACCATACTAAAAATTATTTATAATAAAGTTATATTTAATATTTACTTTCTTTTTATTGGATGAAAATTTTTTATTTGAATTTATTTATACCACTCAAGTTATAAAAACTTATTACAAGAAGATAAGTTGAATTTCATCAAACTATTGGTTCACCCATAAGAGTTTTGTCTAATCATGTGTGGTTGAGAAATATTTAGATTATATAGTGCACAATGAGATATAATATTTCTTCTTAATATTTTATGAAATATAAAAATATATAAGATAAAATCCACCACTCAATTTAGAATTCCTATCCCGAACTGAGGTGACACAATCTACATCTCTATAACCTAGTAACTCCTCTTATGACGTTTCTATGAAAAAATGTCCACAATATACTATTACATTAATATATGATATTTTTTCACCAATAGAATATGAGTTTCTTTAGGAAAGTTTTGATACTTTCCATACTTATTATTAGAAAACACAATATATGGTCTTGAAGTTTCAAGGTATAATAAGATTCAAATGTTTTTCCTATACTTCATCACATTGGCCTAATTTATATTTTCATCTATTAAAAGCATCATCTAGGTAGAAAGTTGTGTTTACAAATTTTTTCTATCCTATATTCAAAACATTATCACACATAGTTATAATATTTGGATTAAGAAATAAATATTCCATTCCTTTATTGTATCAAATTAAAACCATGTAAAAATGTAAACTCTATAATCATTTATATTTAATAATAACACATATTTAATCTATAAAATTCATTAAATCATAAACAAGTTGATCATTTAAATATTATGACATCCATATTGATAAGAACTACAATCCTTTGATCATCATATTTATTAACATAGTGATTCTAATCAACTCCCCTAAGTTGGAATCTTTGATTTTTCAAGTAATGATCAAGCCAAGAATACTAAGATCATTTTTATGTCATCATATAATTACATACATTACTTAAATAAAATTATTTTTACCATATTCATGAGATATAAATATATTCATTTTTTTAATATAGACTTGTTATTTAAGGATTCAATTAAGTAAATTTTTTTAGACATCAATTTAAAAAAAACAATTTCCATGGAACCATAATAGACATAAATAATCATATCATTTTAAATATAGTCAAAATAACAAATTTCTAATCCACGAAAATTCCATAAATTTTGGAAAAGCCTTTATATACTAGTTATGCCTTGTTTTGAATCTTTCATCATCCTTATAACCATGATATAACTCTTATATTTGGAAAAGCCTTTAAATTTTGGCTAGGATCATCATTTATAACCATGATATAACTCTTATATTTGGAAACCAAATTCAAAGTATTTGGTTCTTCTTATGATAATAATTATGTTTGATGTATATCTTTCATCATCCTTATTTTTATAAGAGTTTTCTATACATAAATTATGTTTTTTAATTTATGCACATCCCTAATTTTTGATATCCTAGAAGTCAAAGAAATTGTCTCAAAATTATCATATTAGTGTCTTTACAATAATCCATAATAAACCCTTATTCCAATTGATCTAATTATCTTATTAATAATTTATTTTGATAATCACTCACTATTATGTTGAAAAATATTCTCATTATTCCAAATAGAAACATCATGGAATTAATTATTTTTTACAAGAAGGTGATGAGGGGGGAGATGTCGAGTAGCCGGGAGAGCCGCCCCACGACGCGAAATGGTTTCTAGGGTTTCACTCATTCTTCCTTAGATTCATGATGTCAAAGGGATTCTTAATGCCAGGGAGGTTCGACTCCCACAAGAACAATACATGTGAAATAGTGAGATCATAGATTCGGGGATGTGAAAGTCACAAGAAGGAATCCATTGAGGTTAGCAACTCCAGTCGTTCCTTTTCCTAGTTTAAGGGTTTGTGTGAAAGAATATGCAGGCGAGGTTTTGTTTCTCATGTGAGAGCATATCTAGATGCGATTTTGGAAAGATTGAAGCTAGGAGAACACTCCATTATTGTGCGTCTCGTTCTCTCCAACGGAGCGTAACCTTGGAGAATGGATTATCTCACGCAACGGCTATCAAGTATCTAGGGATTTGACTCCTGGAAATGTGTCTCTCTGGGTAAAGGGTATTTACATTTAATATTCCCCGGGGTTTTGGATCACTGTCGCTCAAACTAGGTGCTATTCACATCCGAGAGTGGGATAAGAGATTCAACCCAACTAAAATCGGTAACTCCTATGCTCAAATCTGGATTAAAATATTTGGGTTAATCTGGATTTTATGGCATCCTTGAATACTGTATGATATTTCATTAGCAATTGGAATTACAATTAAAATGGAAAAAGAAACATAAATTTCTAGGTATGGTCATTATGCTAGGTGCCTAGTTGAGATAGACCTCTGTTCTACTTTGGTTGTTGATAAGGTGTATTTGGACACTAATGAAGAAGAAATAGAATTGCGAATTGAATTTGAAGGTATCCCAAGATTCTGCTCTGATTGAAGGGTCATAGGATATGACACATCTAACTGTAGAAGGTCCATTGTATATAAACACTTCTCTCATCATGGACATGATCTTAAATCATGCCCTAGAGTAGGGATGGAGAAAGCTAGGAAAGATGATTCTGTCAAACAGAATCACCTTGCTAAGCATGGTAAGGAACCTAAGGTTCCTTTTCTTGGACAAGGCTCTGAGTTTCTTGGCCAGGGAAGAAAAAAATGGACTGACATGGCTGAATAGGGATCTGAACCCTTAGTTCTGCCACCTACTGTGCCTGTCCAGGATAGATTTGATAATGGGGAAGATAATTTGCATGATGTTGCTTAGAAATTTCAGGAGACCCCGATTCTGTCTGAGCCGGTTTCTTATTCTCTGGATGTCATAGGTTTCCATGGGTTTAAAGCTGACACAGCTACCAATCCAGGGCATTATTTGAATTCACACTCTGGACAATAAGAGCAGTACACTTCCCCTTTTAATGTTTCAGCAAATTCTGATTTGGCTATGCTCAATGTGAATGATATTCCTACAACTTTGGATATGCTCAATGTGAATGCTACTCCTGCATCTTCTGAATCAAATCAGGTGGCTAGTGTGGAGGCTGCTTTTTCTACCCATGGTGTGACTGTTTTGGCCGAGACAGAATCCACTGTCAAGACTACTACTGGATAGTAGGTGAGTACTCCTTTGGGTGAGACTATTTCTCACACTCCACTCTTAAGTGTTCAAGTTGTAACACCAAAAAAACAACAATAAATGGAGAATTTGGAAGTGGTTAATAACACTCACCAGGCTGCTAATATTGATGGATTAGAAGGTGGCTCATGGAAACAGGATAGAATGTGCTATCAAAAGAAAAATGCTAAAAGAATTGAAGAAGATAAGAAAAAAGAGGTGGCACAGGAGGACAGTTCAGATGAAGATCTGTACTCTTTACTTCATCAAGCAAAAGAATTAGAAGCCTGATACAATGGAGGGTGAGGACGTGGGTGCATTAATGTCAAACTCTGGAATGAGTTGCGTGACAAAGAATGGTTAATTGCTGATAAAATCAAAAATAACATTGTCCACACTTGAGAATTCTAGTTCTGATTTTCTTTTGAATATGGCTGTACATGATGACACTCCTACTTGTGTTTTTTATATAATAATTGGGGACTCGTCACCCAAATTTCTATAAAAAAAATTATTTTTTATAATATTCTTGATAAATAATATGAAATATTTTCTCATCAATGATTATCCAATAAAAATTCCTTTTTTCACTAAGAGATTCAAAAATTATGTGGCATTTCTATTTATTGAGAAATAAAAATTTTCTAAATATTTGAAAGAATTTAATTTCTAGATTCCTAAAATGCCACATATCATATGGGGTCTTCTTCTCACCCATAAATATTAAAACATTATTATAAATATATACCAATAGTTGGGAAACAACCTTTAAAAATTTATTTATTATATTATTTTCATTAATCTTCATTTGAGAGGTTATTTATTATTCAAGTTATTCATGCATATATAAATTTTTTTAAGGAGTTATCACCATCAATACATCGTTACTTATCCAATGATTCTCAAGATAATCCTGTACATGCCTATTATTGAAATATGAACTATTTTTATTATGGAATTTTAATATTTTTTTCCGATATATTTTTTGATGATCTCTAATAACATATTATACAGTTTAAAACATAAAATTTCTGAGTGATCACTATGCACCACTCCATTTTACTATGGTTATGAGTATAGAGTATATATAAAATTTTTATATAAATAGTCATTGGTGATATCATTCAACAAACATTAATAATAAATAATTTCAAAAAACTATGTAAAATGATTTTCATTCAAATTTCGAGCCTTCTAAAGATCTTACCTTTTTAAAAAATCATTTCATGTATGAGTATGACCACATTAACAATTAGTGACATCACATTAACCTTTAATCTTCATAAATCATTCTTATGATTTTTAACACAAGTAATCAATACATTTATATAAAAAATTATTTTCAACTCCCTTACATAGAATGAATATATCTTCTTCTCAAATGATATGATAGAGATTACCCTTTATATACTTTCCTTACATCATGATTTCTTGATTCTTCATCTTTATTAAACAATTATTCTTAGTTAGACTTGTTTCATTCCCTAAGTAACACAATTTAATTAAAAAAATTAAATTTAGACTAATACCTTCAATAACCATCATATCCATTATCCTCATGTATTTTCTTCAATTTTTACCTTTATAGATCCATTAATCTTCCTGAATTCATCAACATGGAACCTTAAAACTCCTTAATTACCATATTTTGAGTGGATTTTCTTGATATAACCTTGGATTGATGAGGGAATGCCTTGAGCACTCGAGAAACCCATTCTAAATTCTAAGATATGATTTTCATATGTTGAGACCCACCTAAAACTCAATCTTTGTTTAACTTTGGATACCCAAAATGACACTATAGGATCTATCATGTAGTAATATAGGATACCTTAGATAAAGTCCTTGGATACAACATTGAGAAAGTAGGTTCCATAGTTAAATCCCATCAGGACAAGACATTTCTTAGCCCAATTTTACCTTGTATGAACTCCTTGAACTTGGAATGTGTCTTATTGTGGAATTCCATGGACTATACTACCTAGATTACACTCTTACCCCTAACTAGGACATAGTTATTATTGATTTGGTGAACTATAAGGTCTATTTTTCCTTATTTATTACCTATAAACTTCATAAATAAATATAATTACAGGTTTCATTATTACATCTAGAATCCATTACTATTATTAGCTTGTAACTTATTTATAAACTAGTAATAACCAAATAATAAATTTGTTACATGTTCAGACACCAGCTGAGGGATGAAGTAGGTACTTGGGTATATATTTACATTGTAGTACTTTACTTTATATATATGCATGATTTCACACTGTTATATTTCCATCACACGGGCCAGATGTTATAGACACTGTTGGTGGTGGCCCGCTGAGATTTATCTCCACCCTCTCCGGGCACCGTTTGGTACCCATGGTGGATTACGTGAATGCAAGTGTTGATATAGGGAATCATACAACTTCAAACACTTAATTTCATGCTATTTAGGATAGATCTTGATATAATATGACCGAGCTGGAGCACATGATGATTGGGATAATATTTTTATTTTCTTTATAATTTTTTGGAACATGTTATGCATGATATCTTGTATCCATGTTTTCCAATTTTCTAGTGACATGACATATCATCATCGATTATTCCAGTTGATTTAGTTTTTATTATCTTCTTTATCTATTAATTTTGTTTTCTTCTATTGTTTACATATATTAGTTATGCTATTTACCTATGTTATTATTTATCTGCTGTGCTACACTCTAGTAATGAGGGCATTTTCTCCCCAAAGACACACCCCAGACCCTTTCTTCTAGTCGGTATCCTCTGGTGTTTAGGGAGATGCGCTTGAGTTCATTTGGCCCACCGGGCTTGGGGAACCTACTAAGTGGAATCTAGGTCCACAACGTCACAACCATTGAATTTATTTTATAAATGTGTAAACCATATAATTTTCATTATTTAGTTATCCTTATCCATTCCCAATAATATAACGACTATGTTATATAATGGTTTTGTTTAAATAATAATATTAATTTTATATCACGATTTCCTAAAATCTGATGTGCTGCGTTACACAAGATATAAAAGAGATTAAATTTATTTAAAAATAAATATATCATAAATCCTTGGTGTGTTACATTCTATTCCAAATTTGTTGTTTCATTTCATATACACTATTAAATATGATGTTCTTATTTTAAAACATCAGGGTTTTACAAAGGATCTTTCATGAGAAATTTATAATTAATTTAATAGAAATAATTACCTTAGTATTGAGATTATTTCTTTAATAAATATATTGATAACTCAAACCCATTGTTCAACATTACCCATAGTTATTCTAGGATAAACCAAAGTATATTCCTTCTAGTGGAGACACACACCTATTTAATGATCTCTAAACGATATCAATGGAACATCAGGTGATAGAACATATGATCTATATGTCTTATGTTTCTCAAATTGATCATTACACAATCCTTTATACTTGAAGGATTATATCAATTATTTTATCTATCTTAATTGGGAGAAATGAGGTGGAACTTTCACTTGGTTTTAAGAGAAAACCTAGAGATGTTCTTTAGTTCGTGAGAGAAATATCTAGAGAGGAATGTTATTATACACAACCATCAAGTGAATTATCTATAAAAGAATTCACACACCAAGAAATTATATAAGATGACATTATATAGATATAGGGTTTAAAATTGATAATTTCCCAAAGGTCTATAATCAAATATTAAACCTAATATATTCCACATTCCTATAATAATAATAATAATAATAATAAAATTATCATATATTATCACATGGTCACTTGTGAAAATATATTTTTAATAAAATAAATAATTACCTATTTATTTAAAATAAATTTAAGATCATATGATTTCTGTTATAAATAACTTAACTCAACCGGTACACCTTCATATATATTTACCAAACCTCTAATAATAAATATTATTCATTAGATTAATAATTAAACATAATATTTATTTACTTGAGATTAAATTTTTATTTTTATACTCATATAAATAAATAAATATTTATTTAAAAAATAATATTTTTAATTTTGAATAAATAAATAGATAAATAAATATTCCATTCAAACGTCTTGTGAATAAGTGTTTATTACATTTTCAACTCACATATAACTATAATGAATGAATATTTGTGATAAATAAATATTGACTAAATATTATTTACCGATATGTATAACAAAATTTATTATGAATAATAATTTCATATAGAATTTAACTGAGATAGATAGATAAATTATGTGTGTGAACTTTTAGGCCTTTTCCCCAATGACATTTGATTATAATTCCAAAATATCATGATCATTGTCTTGTAACATGTTAAGGAACCCATAGAGGAAGAAGTTAATGTCATAATGACAATAACCACATATGAATCTTCATAATATAATATAATACAATTCACTTCATGTATTAAATCAATAAGGATATAAAGTCATGTAATTAACTAATAAGCTCAATATATATTTATTTGACTTCTTGAAATTAACCCTTCAATCATCATGGCCTACGAATTTTAGTCTGATAGTTCCACTCCAGTCAAAGAGCCTAGGATATTATCTTCCTTAAATAGAATAGATTAATATTATATTGACTTATTCATTATTGACACATCACTTGTGAAATATAAAATGTATCCTACTTCAGTGTGAGAATATTTCTTCATGGTTTTTTGAAATTCATCATACTACACAACTCATGATGTGTGTCAATAATAATCACTAATCTAATGATCATTAATTAGGTTTTCATGTAGGGATATCCAATGACATGTAAACATATGGAATTACTATAGGTGGGATTATTGTCATGACCTCCCATCCATAAGATTACCAAGTTCGAACATCATGAGATGAAGCCTTTTCCATTTATGAGTATAAATAACCTAATAGTAAACCATACTATGTATACTGTCATATAATGATATCCAACCATAGAACATGTATTTAAGTATACTATTAGGGAACTTCAGGGATCACATCAGAATGGGGAACTAATATACCCTTTCAATGCAAGAAATACTTTAAGGACATTATCAACATAATGTTATATAAAAAATGATCATCATGTGATAAAATATGTAATTAATATATAGGTCATATTATATTCTTTTAATATGTAATATAAAGTAGTTGGTTCAAAGGATCAAATTTCTATAGTCTCCCATTTAAACTTGAGATAACTTCTAACTAAATATTTAATTTTCACATGTTAAACATGATTATACTAGGTATGGATATATCTATGACCTTCCATGTCCAAGATTATTCTTTCCACACATACTTGTGCCCAATATACTTATTTCAGCCTCAATACCTTTAGTAAATTTCTAATTTAGTTATATTCACAAGTATAACTATTGGAGTTTTAAGGTTTTGTGATGGGATATTAGCGAAGTATTTTTATCACTAATAAATTTTTATGGTGAGTATCCTTCACTAATGTATCATCATAGTAACTACATTATAGTAGATTATTTTTTTGAGATGACTTATTGTAAAAAACCTTTATTTTTGATATAATAAGAATCCATCACAAATAAATTTGATAGATTTTTTAAAAAGAAATTGCGATGGATACAGTGATCCATCCCAATAGATATTTTTTTAATTTTTTTTAAAAATGATTTAAATAAATTTGAAACCATTAAATATAATAAAAAAAGCATAATATATTTAAATCATATCACACATAATATGTTTTTTAACTATAATACATAACGGTCATAAAAAACTATGCATCAATTGGTATTTAGTGGAGGAGGATCACTCGAAGGGTTAAGAGGATGAAACTTCATACCAACACCACGTGAAAGCTTTCACATGTACTCTAACATAATCTAATCTCTTTAATTCTAATGCTCATAATCCTCCTCTCCCTATCTCTATTCATTTTCTATATAATATCATCTTGTCCTATCAACCTCTATTTATACTGTGCAGTGGAAGACAATGATGAATCTTTTTGAGATACCTTCTAGATGACCAAATACATCATAAATTTACCATAATAACTTGTAGTTGTTAGTCATGAGCCAATACTAGTCACCCAATGATTCTTGATACCATGTATAGTAACCCATATCCAATCCAACTCATCAAAACCTAACTCACAAGTGGAATCTTCTTCACACTCGTCTTGAATATCTCATAAATGATAAACAAAAATATCATAAATTTCAATCAAATATAATTATAAATTAGAATAATGATAAAATTAATATCAATATTTTTTTAAATAAAATTATAATCACAATCTGGAATTTCCCTTCCCTAACAAACTATCCTGTATAGGGAACTTTGTATATCCTCTTATAAACGTAAAACTCTACAATAAAGGGGTTAGTAGCATCTTATATAATATAAATAAATTTATATTTGAATTATGTATATATTAATAAATAATTATAACCACCATATTGAATGAATGTATACCAAATAGATATATTTGACCCCATGTGTGACCTCCTACATCCCCTATTTTTCATATAAAAATGATGATCTCCTTATAAAAGTTTATCCTACCTATTAAGAGCACAATTCATCCCATAATTGTGCTAATATATAGTTTGATTGATGGGAGAAGCAAGGATGGATGAAAATAGTAACAAAAGGCCGATTCATGATTTAATTTCTGAGGGATTCTAAAATATGGGGAAAAAATTCACATATATAAATGTCTTATGTGTTATGGACATGTTTTCTTAGGCTATCATAAATTAGAGACCATAAAATATGCATGAAATTTAAAAATAACTTGTTACTAGTTAAATAAATATGAAATAAAATATATTATTCAAAAAAATATAATCCAGTGTTCAAAAATCTACTGATAAATGGTAATGGGAACATAATACCATGATACATATAGCCCAGTAAAATAATTTTGTAGAATCACACTAGTTTTACGAATAGCTAAATATGAAAAATTTTGC
Organism: Viscum album; assembly: GCA_963277665.1. Taxonomy (NCBI): domain Eukaryota; kingdom Viridiplantae; phylum Streptophyta; class Magnoliopsida; order Santalales; family Viscaceae; genus Viscum; species Viscum album. The sequence goes on along the minus strand of OY728140.1, from coordinate 2,097,658,481 downwards.
AAATAGAAACCAATAATTAGAAAAATATTAAAAAAATTAATAAAAATAACTTATTATAAAATAAATACCTTAAAAAATAGAACATAACTATATAAATGAGGATCAATTTATAGAGATGGATGTCTCTCTAGAACAGGGTCTAGAATCATCAATAAAGCAAGTTCACAACACCTCCTAATAAGAACAACATCTTATGGATCAAATGAATCATTTTCATCATCAAGAAGTTCGTTATCAATAGGAGAACAAAATAGATCATCAGAAGAATCTCCATATATTTAAAACAAATATTCTTACCAGTAAAAAATTATAATACATATATCAAATATAAAAAAATAATGAATACCATAATATAATAATCTTACCATTAAATAATCATTAATACATATATCAAACATAAATAACTAAACAATTATAGAATATAATAACTAATTATAAATAAATACCATAATATCATAATCTAAAAGTACAATTTTGTTAATATTGAAATTTGAAGTTATCTAAAAGTATCAAGATCACTAGTGGGGGGGGGGTGAATCAGTGATGAATTTTTATTTTATAATAAAATCTATCAACTTCTTCTTAATAAAACATTATAAACAGCTAGAAACTTGTAACAGTTATGATCCACTCAAGTATAAATACCAATATCACCTTTCATATGAAAAAATATAAATAAAGATCAACACGTGATATTTACTAGGTTTGGTAAAAATACCTACTCCCCGCGATGTTGGATATACCCACTAACATTAATTATTTCACAAACTTATTTCTGGAGTATAAATGCATAAAAAACAAATATTAATACATACAAGTAATCAAATTTCATGATATATATGTTTATAACCCTATATATTCTTTTCATATAATCATTCTTCATAGTTGGTTATACAACCTAGAAAATAAGACACTTTAGAAACTTGTTACACCCTCCAACTAAAAGCTTCTTTCATCTCATTTTATGATCCAATTTTAAAATTATTCACTTCTTCTATAAGTAAGGTGAATCAAATTCACCCATGTGAAATCTTCATTAACTTGAAGAAAGAGGTCCTGAAACACCCTCCAGATATTTATAAAATCTAAATATCCTCAAACTCAACTTTTCATAATTTCTATCTGGAAAACTTACTTAGAAAAAGTCAGTCCTTTCGACCACCGTCTAATAACCTCTATCTAATGGTATCTATATAACTTATCTCCATATAATTCCTTTTTTATAACTTTATTAGATAATTAAATGTTCATAAATACTACATCTAAAAACTTCATCTATTGAAACTTCATTCGATGTAGCAAGTCTGTCCCTATGCTCTTCCTATATCAACATAGTAGAAACTAACTTGGCCCTAAACAACATATCCAAATAATAGAAATATATATTATGGAACTCTATTTAATGGATATATATATAATGGATCATTCTGTAATGGATCTCTCTCCAATGGATCTTATAGTGATGGATATCCATTTTTTCTTAGCTTCAACCTGAATTAAAAATATGGTTGGGATCTCAATCTATAAAAAATGATAGAGAATCATATTTCCACTCAAATGAAAAGCATTAAATTATTATGTAATATTTAATTCTATTTATACATTCTCTATAAGTTAAATTGGTGGAAAACCAATTTTTCACCCTCACTCAAATTTTTATATCTTAAAATTTCATGTTCATTGGAGCTTCATCATTGACTATTTCAACTCTTCTCAACTCTTCTGATGACTTATAGAACCTTCTTGAATCTTCAAAAATCTTCTCAAATTCTAAATCATAAGTCCGTAAATGATAATCTAGAAAAATCATCATTTGTCAGGTCATCATGACTTACTTGAAACATACTCACTCACCAGATCACATTCTATAAAGAAAAATGTGTCTGGTGGATTTTCCTTCTATAATTACTCATTGAAGAAAAAAACATGAATCCTAACTCTGATGGTTCAATACAGTTAAAAATTTATGACTAGATTATTGTAACTTTTAAGTAAATTAGTTGCCTATAACCACTTTAGTAACAACTCAACACTTCTGACAGCTTCTTTATCTGAAGGCTATGCCTACTCATTTATATCTAATCAAATTATGTCAGATGTAACTTAGATTTCAATGATTTCTCAGTGTGAATGAAAACAAAAACATTTATTTCTAACAATAATCATATTAGAGGATTATACCTCTCTAAGTCTGATGTAATTTCTGATGGTGCATCTTATAGTGTATATGATCAGCAATCATATTATGTATCTAATATAGCATCTGATCAGGAATCTGATGGTGCATATGATTCCTTTTCGGTCTTATTAAAAAAAAATTCTTTTTCCAACACTTTTATTCTCTAGATCATTTATATGGATCAATTGTTTTAGATTTTTCAGTTTGATCAGAAATATTAATTTTTTTTTTCGAACATTAGCATATCCCCGTTTCCTGATTTTTTAAAACCTTTGCATTCAGTGCTTCTTGTTCTAATGATCTATGTATGAAATACATTAACATTGGAAACTATATAAACATTAATTTCTATTTATTTATATAAACTACATCTTGGATCACGATATATTCTTGATTTAGTAACATTAAATGATCATAAATTCACCATCAAGGTTACTATGATCAGAACTTTTTTCATATATTCTACATTCATAAATTAGTGTTAGGATGGTTTGTTTGAAAACAATTTTTATATTTATACTCATTTTAAATATCAAAATCTTGACATATTGATATATTATCAACACATAAATTAAAAAAATTAGCCCTTACAATCACCCCATTTTTCTTCTTTGTCAATACCCAAATAAAGATTAAAATATATGAATAATCAACGTGTATACACATCATTACCACCAAATATTGTTTTCATTTTATTTTCCCCCTATTTTTCTTTAACCGATATTGAAAATAACATTAAAATGGGGAACTCATGAATCTTGATGATTTTCTTCATGAAAATAGTAGTATAACTTGAGTTCCTTAATAAGGAATCATTAACTAAACATCTATAAGTATACGTAGGTGAAACTAGTGAAAATAACAATAGTGAAAAATTCAATTGATCAATGTTTTCTATAAAAAAAATTCATGTAATAAATTTCTTATCCTTCTTTAAACATTATCATATTAGGGAAAATCAATGTAAATTTTATTAGGAAAAAAACAACATAGACACATCTCAACAAACAAATCAAAGAAGTTAAATTGTATGAACACAACTTCATAATTTTTTTTCAAAACATCTTTAGTTTATTTTTCAAGAAAATTAAGAGGCTCATACCTCAAATTCAAAATTTATCCCACTAAATAGAGGCACTCCAACTTCTTATTCTAATTTATTGACAACACTCACCCAACTTTCTAACTTCAAATCCTTCAATTACCAGAAAATGAGTAAAAATAAACAAGTTTATAGGGAATAAGAAGGAACCTTATTAGATTCATATAAAAAACATTCAAACTAAGAATATTCTCGCAGTCATGTATTTTTTTCTTTTTCAGGGATTTTTCAATGGATATGTTTTCTTCCTTCTGTTCAACCTTATAATATTTAGCAATAAATTTATTCTAATCTATATACTATTCAAATGAAGCTTCGAACTCTTCTTTAATCTTAATAACATATTTGTTTCATTGATTTAGTAATATATTATTCATGCTTTAATTTTGGGATGGAAATATAATCATTAAACTTTTAGTAACATTCCATTATTACTCAAATTGCTTACACTTTTTATAAATCATAAAACCACCATATGTTGATGTCTCTTTATCATCTTTTTTATCATCTTTAGAAACCATTTTCTTCACCTTTTCTTCATCTTATTTTTTGTAATTTATCTAACTTTATATCCATGGAAACTTGTTATGCCAAAAAAATAAGCATTATTTATTTTATGGATTATATTTTTAATTTTTCTCAACTTTATTAAAGTACTCAACTTTATTTAACTTTTCATTTGTCTTTATTAAGGATTCAACAGTTTTCACATTTTTAATTCAATTTTCTTGTTCCATATTTTTTAGGAAAATTTGATCTTATTTGTTCATAATAAGTCCACCTTAATTCATATATGTTTCCTGGTAGTCACATGTTGAACCAATATAACTAAGATTTGTGTCTGGAAATTCTGCAACACCAACAATGAGCTCTGAATCTTGATTTTTAAAACTAATAGTAAAACTACTATAAACTTTGTTGTTTTTGTTTCTTCATAATTTCAGGGACACTTTTCTCAGGGGGATAATTTTCTAAAGAATTACACTCTTTATTATTAGATAGTGATTTCATAAAAATTAGTATTCTTGAACATGTAGTGTTAGTATAAACATATGTACATTTTGATTGTTTAGGAAAATAAAAAACCCGATTCAATGATTTTTTGTCACTATCTTTAGAATACTCACCCTTTAACTCAATTAATTTTCTGAAATATTCTCTGATATTTCATAACTCACATTATGTTTCAAGAAACACTGATTTTTTCCTAACAAATCTTCTTCTTTCTTTGAAAAACTATCATTCAGAATATTTACCTTCTTCTCAAATTAAAATATATTCAACTTGTTTTTTTACTTACTTCAACCAGTGTAGTTTCAATAATGATAAGGTTCTCATTTCCAGATGATTTTTCATTATAAATTTTTAATCTCCTTACAATCTCATCAATATTCATTTTCTATGATTTAATCAAACTAAGGTTTATTTTATCTTTCTTGATCCAATAACCATTATAAAAATTTATATATTTAATATAATTAATCAATTTACTTATTTATTTCTTGATTTTAGTATTATAATCAAGTTGTTATTCCAAATTGTCTTTAAGAATCCACTCAAGATCAGTTCTTTCTTCACAATTATCATTGCTACTTGAAGAAATACTTCAATTTCTAACTCAATCAAGGAATTTGACTTGATGATAAGATTAATCACTAGATAATGAATCATCCTTATTTCTTATACTTAGATAAATTATCATCTTTTTATCATAAGAATTTTTCCTTGTATTTTTTCCACTTTTGTTTTAGATATTTATTATCATCTCATTTGGACTCATACTCCTCAATTTTATTCCTCAAAAAAATTTGTGAAAAATTTCCTTTACCTTAACAATTAAAACATCTCTGAGAATTTTTACAATTTCCCTTCCAATTTCCCCAATTGAATATTTTATAAAGGGGAGAAAAAATTGTGTTGAATTTTTTTTCCTCTACCATTTAATTTTAATTAATCAATTCTTCTACAACATATTTATCATTAATATTTCCCTTTAATTAGGATTTAAATGTAATTTATTTATTATCTATTTTCTTGAGAACAAGATACCTTCTTATTTCATATTACATATGAATATTCTAAACTTCATCCAAAGATAAATCCTCATAGTCTTATAAAGATAAAACTTTGGAATCACTACTGAAAAATGACCTATACCCATGGTTCAAAACAGTGGGTATAGCCTATAACCACAGTTTTGGGAACCTTGGGCAACCGAGGCATTGGGATAGGTCTGTGGCATATACACACGGTAGTTTTTTGTGCCACAGTGTCATAATATTTCATCCTTGTCATTGCCTTTTACCCATGATTTTAAAACTATGGGTATACATTTTATATAAAATGTGACCAGCATGTTTCAATCGCAACACCTGCAATCACATTATGAGGAGACTCACCAATAAGGTTGCACGATATATATATATATATATATATATATATAAACCTAAATTTGTCTATTGATATTTATTTTTTTGTCTGTATTAGAAAATAAAATTCATAAGATTAGATCCTGGGATCTCCTATTAAAAAACGAAGCACATAACCACCGAAGCTATCGAACATTCATTATTATAATTATACTTTTCTCTAAATATATTAATTTATTACTATCAGATTCTAAAAATGAAGTGGGCGAGGATCAAAATCAGAACTTAAATATTGTAATGGATCACATCACCAACTCAGCTACCTATATTATATCTTTAAAATTCAGTATCCTTATTAATATATTAATATAAACTGTGGGATATAATAAAAACTTCTGCGCATTTTTGAAACCACTCTTCTACTATTACACTGAATTAACTTTCCACTATATAGAATGATATTATCCTTTTATAAATATATATTATCTTATATATATGTTTTTGGTTGTGAAACATAATATACCTTACACCCACAGTTTAGTAAAACCATGGGTATAGGTAACATATATACTCATGGTTCTATGTAAACCATGGGTATAGGCTTATATACCAAAGACTATACCCACCGTTCATAAAAACCATGGGTATAGATGGAACCTATACCCATGGTTCAATGTAAATTGTGGGTATATGTTTTCCCATGACATTCCCGTGTATTGTTTATGGCTTTCCACGCTTATGCAGGTACCCTATACCCATAGTTTAGTAAGAACCATGGGTATAGGTTAGAAAATATCACCCATACCCACTATTCATGAAAAATATGGGTATAGGTTAGAAAATATCACCTATACCCATGGTTTATGAAAACCGTGGGCATAAGTGGGTCTATACCCACGGGTTTTAGGAAAACTGTGTGTATAAAACCATTTTCTAGTAGTGAATCAAATATATCTATGAATATTCTCATCAATTTCTTAACAATAGTAGACTCTTCTGGATTCTCTCTAAAATCATTGATGTTTTTCATAACCTCATTTACGCATATAATGTAATCATAAATATTTTCTTCATTATCCATTTTTATATCTTCAAATCTAATCATAAAAATTTATAACTTGGGTTCATTAAATTTCTTATTTCTTTCATAGCTACTTCTCAACTTATCCTACATTTTCATAGCTATTTTTAACCCCATAGTCCTTGTATAAACAATTTTGGTAAATTCCATTAATATGTAATTCTAATATTTTACATCATCTTCTAATATTTTTTTTTCAGTACATATCCTAGAAACTTCATTAATAGGAATAAATTACAATATTACTACATATCTAACTTCAAGGATAAGATATCAAAGATAGAGTAACATCATATTCTTCCAACTATGATAATTTTTACCATAAAAAAATGATCATCCATATTTTTTACTAAATTGAAATTCTCTATCCTCAGAGATGGATATTTTAGAGGGAACCTCCTCTGATTCTAATTGAAGTTCCCTAAAATGACCAATATCTCTGAAGGGGGGGGGGGGGGGTTCAATTAGTGATCAATTTTTCTTTTATAAGATAGTTCCATAAATTATTCTTACAAAAAATTTCTTAACCCCACACGTGAGATTTACGATCAACTCAAATATAAATCTCAACCTCACATTTCTTATGAAAAAATTATAAAGAGTAACATGTGATATTTACATGGTTTGGTATAGATACATACTCCTTTCCATGTTGAATATCCCCACAAACATTGATTCTTTCACTAATTTGATCCCATAATACAAAGGCATATCCAGCAAATAGTTCTACAACCTACTAGTCAACATTACCTCTATAGTTGGTTATTCCCTCCAACAATCCTTTTTGTATCCTCATTCTTCATAGATGTTTATACACCCTAAAAAACAAGCCTATTTACCTTCGTGAAATATTCAATAACTTCAACAATTATTTTAAAAATTTATTTATATTCAAACTCCCTCTATATATTTATCAAATCTATAAATTCTTAGACAAAACATTCTAGAATATTTTTCCATAAGACTTACTTAGAAAGGTAGGTATGGTTATCCTTTATCCAATAACCTCTATCCAACTACCTCCACCTAGTTTATCTCTGCTCAATTATTCTGTTGGACTTAAGTCAATAATGAAATGTTACACAGAACTTCATATGATAAATTCATCTTATGAAACATTATCTGATGTTTCAAGACTTAAAATGTGCTCTTACTACATAAAATGAGTAGAAAATAAATTGTAAACTCACAAATTTTCAAACCGATATAAAATTTTCTAATGGAACTCCATCCGATGGATCTATGTCTTGTGGATATCACTACAATGGATCCCACTTTGATAGATCTCAATCCAATAGATCTTCAATTATCTCAGCTTCTACCTGAAATCAAACATTGGTTGTGATATCAATTTTTCAAAAACAATTTAGATCATACGCTTTCTTCACATGTGAATAGTGTTATAACATGATGTACTATGTTCCTCTATTCATAGGTTCTTAAGTGAAATTTATAGCAAACCATTTTCTTTTACTACTCAATATTTTTTTATCTCTGAATTCCAAGTTCATTTGAGATTTATTTTTGATCATTTCAACTCTTCCCATATCATTTTATGACTTTTTGAAAGTTATTGAATCTTCACAACTATTATAAAATTCTAAATCATCATTTTGGAAATGATAATCTGGAGAACTCATTGTATATCAAGTCTAACTAAATCACTTGAAACATACTCACTCATTAGATAAAATTCTATAAACCTAAATGAATCTGATGAATTTTCTTTTTTATTGACTCACTGAAGAAAAAAACATGAAATATCGCACTGATTCGTTAAACCAAATGAAAATGGTTGACAGTATTCTAGGAACATCTAAAGACTTCAGTTTCATACAACCAATTTAGTAGAAACTCAAAAAATCTAACAAATTCTTTTTTCAGAGGCTCAATCTACTTGTCTATATCCAATCAAATTATTCCCCATGGAACATAAAATATGATGATTTATTAGTGTGGCTAAAAAAAACTTTTATTTCTCTCATTATTAATTTTTATAGGATTCTATATCTCTAAGGTCGATGGACTATTCGATGGAAAATCCTATCATCATTCCCATGGTTCATTCAATGTAGCATCCAATCGGAAATCCAATGGTATGTTCGATGTAGAATATGATTATGCATCCAATTCCATTTTAGTTTGACTAAAAATAGAAACCCTATTTTCTCACACCTTTCATATCTAGATAATTTTAATGGATTGTTTTGTCATATATATCCTCTTGATTAGTAGGATTATAAATTTTATGAATTTCAACATATCCCCATTTCCATATTTCTGACAACTTCTATATCTGATGCTCCTTGGTCCAATGATTTGTATCCATAATACTTCAATGTTTGAATCTACAAAAGCATGAATTTAAATTTCCTATTATAAACCCTATATTTTATCATGAGAATTTCAATATTTAGTAAAATCAAAAAATCAAAAAAGTATAATCAGATTTACTTTGATTGGAACTAATGTATGATCTTCTACATCCAAAAATCAATGTTCATATGGGTCTTATAAAAACCATTTTTTCATTTCTCTTCATTTATAATATCCAAATTTTGAAATATTGATCTATTGAAAAAAATAAATCCAAAAAACAACTTGGGCCTTATAGAAATAAAATATAAAAAACAAAAGAATATCATATAGAATATAATATTTTTAATTTTCAGTAATTGTAAATATGAATATTAAATATAAAAGACAAATAATCAAGGAAAATAGTGAAGAAACATAATATATTATCGGGCCCAACCATCTAAAACAAACAATTTTACCAATAAATATTTATATTAAAAATATCACATATAAGAAAATAATAAATACCTAAATATAATACATTATTCATCTTATTCGTCCTCTTCCGCGTCGAGGAAAATGTATTTACCTTCATCTTCAGCATCGTCAACTTCCATACGAATTTAAATTTAATCATTCGTTATTAATTCATGAACATTATTAATATAACCAGCTTTTAACTAGGGGGTTCATCATCAATATTTATATCTTATCAGGTAAGAGATGTATCTGGGGATATTTCTTAAAAAATTTCAATATTTTTCACTTCCACAAAACATTTTTCATTTTCAAGAAATTGATTTTCATGAGATTTAATTTGTATTACACTACACTAGTCAATAAAATCTCTTAAAACATCATAGTATTTTTTATAATAAACATGATGTGTTTTATGTTCCAACCCAAATGGTTTATTTGATGAAATAATACTATTATTTTTAATGTCAATGACTCTATGTTGGGGATAAACTCACAATCTATGATTAGTATCAAACTAATATAATGTAAACATTATTAAATTGTTTTTTCCTATATAACATCAATTAGTTATTTCATCTAACATACTATTATATTCAACTTTTTTTCTTTATGATGAGATCCTCTAAAAAACCACCATTCATTGATTTCATTGATTCACCATATATGTGCGTATGAAATTGAAATCTATTAACCACATACCCATTATAATATTTTACCAATTTTGATGGTGGGAATTTGAGCACAAATGATTGAATATCAATTTTACATTCATGTTTTGTTACATTTAAAAAATAAACATTATTAATAATAGATATAATTAAAAATTTATTTAATGTTCTCTTGAAAACAAATAAACTTACAAATATTTTAAACAAATATAAAAAATTATATTAAAGATGTTCTTCAAGAGTATCAGGGATAATTTATATAAATGGTTTTATGATATGGTTATAATATAATATAATAAATAAATAATTTAAATAAATGCATCTATTATAATTTTTTTAAATAATAATAAATAATTATAATTTACTAAAAAATCATGTCATTTCTATACAATTTTAAAAAAAATATGTATGATCTTTGTGTAGTTATTCATCCAAAATCCATCATTCATAATAACACCAAGACCATTCTTGTGATGATTAAAAACAAAAAATTGAATTTTTTTTACTTCATCAACATTTTTTTATTGTGACCCATTTAATTTTTTAAAGGATATTCTAATTGAGAATAATTAGAGTCTCCATTTGAAATTTCTTCATGAAATCATTTTTTAAAACTGAAAATTAAACAGATGGTTTATTACATACTTTATTCATTATTTTTTGAATACATCTCACAAAAGGATATATCTATTGGAAAAATAAAATCCCTGTACATTTAGGTTTATATGAAAAATGCAATATTTAATATTCCAATGATCCAAAGAAGGTCAATGAGAATATTTTACCAAATTTACATAAAATTAAAACAACATATTTTTGTATCATACATAATGAATCATAATAGGATATTTCTAAAACAGATTCTTGAATGAAATATGATATTTCGATCAAAACATCCCAAATTTAAGAATTTGTGCACCCTCTAAGACAAAAAATAAGAAATATTTTCATTATGATATAACAATCATGAACTTTTCACTTGGTAATATGTTTATTAATACTGAAAAAAATAAAATAATAAAAATATAGTAACCTAAAATATATAATCCATTGAAAGAATAAAAAATTTCATTCTTTTGAAAGTGTGCAAGCTACATTTGGATTCATTAAATTTTGTAATTTTTCATCTTTAAATAATTCAAATTTAGGACGTCTATAAATCCTGGAAAGATCTAACCATGCCATTACATTGTATTTTTTCTTACAAGGTGTGACCAAAAAAATATAAAATATTTTATCATACAAATTATTCTCAATATATAATACCTCTAATATTTTATGAACCAAAAAATCAGACCAATATGGAAGGTCCCAAAAAATAATCCATTTTTTCCAATTATAATCTCTCCAAAACCCATTTATTTTCAATTCATTTAGGGTTGGTTTAAAAGTAAAATAAGGTAATTTAGAGCAATATATTTTACCAAAATAGTAAAGATCACTACTAGAGGTTCATCTATTTCAATATTTCCTTTTTTAAAATTATTATTTTTTAATTCAGAAAGGGTGATCTTTAGGAATAAATCATTGATGGAATTAAAAATAACTATTCTTTATCTTGTTTCCTAGAATAAACACTTTATTATCAACCATGTAGAATGGAATTAATTTTAAACCATGTGTGATCCATCTAAATAACATAACAAATATAATAAAGTCAATAATCATCCAAATTAACGCAACCTTAAGTGTAAATTTCGGATGTACAATTATATCAAATGTAGTTACTCTATTCTTCCATAATAAAATTAACTCATCAATTCGCGGATTCAAATAAATAAATATATTCTTCTTTAAATTCCATGGAGTTAATAATTATGAATATATATATATATATATGGTAACTTTATCAATATCTAAGTAGGTTAGTTACACAGAGAAATAAAAACATGAAAACATGAATATTAATGACCATAATCACCAAAAGGAAAAAATACATTAGTTAAAAGACCCAACTATATGTTATGAGGGTCATAAGTAAAAGAAGGATTCATATGATCGAAGTGTTTCCATGAATCACCATCACATGTATGGTTTATTATTTTTATGATGGAAATATTTGATTTATGTCACATTATTAATGAAACTATGTTGTGAGATATAAATAAACACTATAAATGGGGTGTAATGGGAAAATACCTCAACTATATCATAGAAAATATGGAATTTCCTTTTTGTGCCTCTTTATATCTTGATTTTCCATATGATAGAATATTAACTAATGATTTATAATCATTATAATATAAGATGTCATTTTTTGAACACACATAAATATTTTGAAAACTTATACCCAATTTATGGACTAAACCATTACTTTCATAGATACTTATAGGTTATATATTTTTGTTATACAACAATTATTTATCCAAATAAAATATTAGATAGAAGTAATTATTTAACATTACAAAATCTAATTTAATAAACACATATTTTGTAACATCTTTATGTTTTCCTATATGACATATCGTATATAATTCCTCCTTAATAGATTTAAAAAAATTGTAAAATAGATAAGGTTTTGATGTAGGATTTATAATATTATTCTATGTTTTTGTTTTCTAAATAGATGGGACAAGAGTCTCATGTACTAAATTCAGAAAGGATAGATCCAAAACAAAAAAATTTATATTTTCTACTGAATTCCATTCACTATTTTGTTACAAAAAAATATAAACTTTTCCAAAACTAAAACAAAGTAGGTAAATCCAAAATTTTCAAATGTTTTGAATCTACTAAGATCACATTTATTAAATGTAAATTCAATTTATACTTTAGAAAAACTTATGAATTAGATGATGAAAATCGAATAAATGTTTTCACACCCTCAATATAGATAGGATTTATACTAGATATATTGATATTTTTCAGTAATTTATTCAATCATGACTGTGTAAAAGAAATTGGTTTCTACTTCCTAAGTCCATAGTAATCTAAAAAATAAAAATAAAAATAATTATTACACATTATAACCAATTATGAATTATTATTATATTTTAACACATTGTAATATTCTATGGAATATTTTCAGAGTGATACGCTATGTTAACATGGGATTTTGGGGCCCATAGAGGCTCGACATAGATAGGTTAAACTTTATATATATTATATAGCAATAATTATATTTTCCCAAAATATTTCAAAATGGTGTCTCATATGAGAAGTATGATACCATTATTAGGTTTAGGATACGAGGCCTCGCCTAGGAGAAATATAGGATTTCTGTGCGTCAGGAGTTTTGTAACATCATATATGAGGGTAATTCATTTAATAATAATATTATAAATTTTTAGAAAAAAATTTAAGTATCTCTTAGATGGTGTATCATATGTGAAATCCCAGACCACTTTTAGGCCTAGAATGTAGGGCTTACCCTAGGTGCGATATAAATATGTGCGCGTCAGGTGTTTGGCAACATTGCATATGATGGTAATTAATTTAACATTTTAATTATATTTTTGTAAAAAATTGAAGTATCTCTCAAATGGTGTATCATATGATAAATTTGAGAACAATGATAGTTCTAGGATGTGGGGTTTACAATAGGTGTGACATAACATTTGTGTGCATCAAGTGTTTCGTAACACCGCACATGAGGGTAACCTTTTTAATATTTTATTAATATTATATATATTAAAAATTATCATAATTTTATAGTATTTAATAATTGTTAAAAATAATTAATAATTATTTATTAATTATTAAAAAAATTTATAATTAATACTATTTTTTAATTATTATACCATTTTTAAAAATTTGGGTTATTTGTAAAAAATTGTTGGCATTTTTTATATTTTTTACTTGTAATTATTAATTTTTTATTGATTATTACATATATATATTATATAATACTAATTATTTAATAATTATAAAAAAATTTACTAAAACATATTTATTATTACTATTGTTTTTGTACATTTTATTGAATCACAACAAGGAATATACATTTACAAAAAATACTCAAAATAATTATGAACCTCAATAATTTTTTTCATATATAAGTTGATCCTTTATTAATCAGTAATAATTAAAAATAATTTTTTAATTATAATTTTTTTCATTTAAACAATTTTATAATGTTATTTTTATAAAAAAAATTATAAAAAAGGTTTTTTATATTTTATTTAAATTAATTTTATCATCATTTTAACAAAACACCAATTTCTTATTTATTTCATATGTTATATATATATATATATGTGTGTGTGTGTGTGTGTGTGTGTGTGTCTAACATGTCTTTTTAATCACATATGTGTATATCAAATATATTTTTACACATTTTTAAAAAGATTATACATATCAAATATATATATATATATATATAGATATCAAAAACCATATATGTTTTTTCAAAACATGTATATATGTATATTTACATGTTAATATATATATATATATTACATGATTTCTAAATCAAATATATACACATTAAATATATTTTTACACGCTTTTTTAAACAAATATATATAAATTCTATACATACATATATACATACATACATATAAATATATAAAAGACACATTTTCTAAAAATTTTTTATATATGTTTATCCACATGTTAATATATATATATATATATATATATATTTATCCAAACATTTGAAAAACTATATTCAAATGTTTAAAATAAATGAAAACCAATAAAAAAAATTAATTTAACATGGTTTAACATCTTGATCATAATCCAAGAATTATCACAATACATCAAAAATTATATAACCATAATTATGAAATACAGTTGAGAAATTAAATAGATTTAAATATAATATTCCAATATTTATATAAATATCAAACATCCCTATAAATAATTTCCATAATAATCATATTTACAATAATAACATAAAATAATAAACTTGCAGTAACCCTAAATACCGAAAAGAAAAATATATCAAATATAAAGATTATATATTGTGGAAAATGCCTCAAATGAATTGGAATCAACCCATGAACAACTAGTTGATTCCAATATAGGGAATAATAAACATAAACTAACCATAAATACCAAATAAACTATAAATATTGGGAATGTTTTTAAACTAGTGTTTAACTAAACTAATTTCTTCATGATTGAATGAAATATCACAAGAATAACTAAAGAGGTGAGAAGATGAGTCTATACATGGAGGATTCACACCTAAATATGGAAGAAATCAAGTCTAAAGGATGATTTCAAGGGTGGGTCATTAGAGGGTTGCACGAAGGAAAAAATACCATGAATGGGGAAAGAAATCGAGGAGGAGATGAGGAGAAAGAAGGACATGTGGTTTTAATTTTTTTACCTGCGATGGATTAATAATGATAGATTTTATTTTTTCACTAAATGTAATTTTCACAAATCGTTTGTGAAAGATTTCATTATTCCTCACAAAATTTATTTCTGTGATGAATATCTGTGAAAAATATAAGAGTTTATCACTATTAGCTAGCACAAAATACAGTTCTTATGAAATGGCCCACATGTGTGCCGACAATATTTGAAAAATACAACACTCTTTGTCGCAAATAATTAGTTATTTTTAACAGACATCATTTTTCATTGCAAATAAGTTTTCTGACTAGACTATTAGTGATGGGTCTTTTACCCATCACAAATGACCTGACACAAATACCCATTTTTCCTGTAGTGTGTTCTCCTATAGTTACCTTGTCATAAATAAGAAATATTGGATAATATCATAGTTAATGATTTTAATAATAATGAAAATACTATTAATACTTTGGTAAAATCTAAAATTGAACAAATTATTTCTAAACATATTCTTAAGCTGTATTAAAATCCATAATATACTTAGTTAAAATTCATATAGAAACCAATGTAAAAATAAATTTATCTCTCATATTTCATTTTCCCCACTACAATACCAGGTCAAATTTATCTGAATAAAGACTATTGTTATATTATATAATAAATAGAATTTCAATTTCTACATTTACCTAAATCTTATACATCTTTTCTTTCTCAAGTACTATTAAACAATTCTAACTACATGCATATTTAGTTCTTAGGGTTATTTTTATAATTTACTAACCATGAATCATGTATAAGTATTATCAAAACTTCATTATATATCATGATATATGAGATTGATGGTAAACATTTTAGAATATGGAATTATATTTAGAATAATTATATCATCATGTTTCTACACATATTAACATGGATAAATTTTATACTATGTGACTTTGAAAAAAATTCAGCCTTGAATTTTTTCATTTTATATTTTAAATATGCAGTCAAAATATAGACTTTGAATAAATTTTAAAACCCATAGAATTATGTTTATAGATATAGTTCCCTAGAAACCTAGATGATATTTTAACTCATAAATACAGAAATTAATTCCTTAACACTAGAAAAATAGTATGGCTAAATAAATTTCTCCATATCTTATCAACATATCTCAATTTGAAAATAATATTTCTTCTACTAATCCATTTTATACACATTTCCCTAATTATTTTCAATCAAATATTCTATGATTAATATGTTTTCTTCTATCCATAAGTAGATATGTGTAATTTTCATATACCATTGGAATTCATTGGTGTTAACAACCCTTCTGGTTGTTTCATATTGACATGTTTTATTGGGTCTTTATTATGGAAATAGGACTTGACATCCAACAACACAATATACTAATCATAAAATGTTTATATGATAAGTATACTTCCAATGAGTTGTAACATGTTGATTGTATAAAGGTTTTGTCATAGATAATTATTATACATCAATTAAACCTTTTAATAATTTTTTTATTAGTACAATCTTGTACTATCCATGTACAATTTGTATTTAATACCCAACAATAATATCAACAATTCAAATATCCAAAATAAAAATCCCATTTGATTTTGGTTCAAGGAATGCATTATTGAATTCATACAAAAATGTCAATCTTAGCATATTTCCATTTACTGATTCCTTATAGGAATTATTATTCTTAATGAATAATATATCACCCATCTTTGTGAATATAAAAATGACCTATTTTTTTAGTTCCTACATAGTATGTGTTTCTAGAACAATGCCTCTTACAAATATTAATAATGTATGTGTTCCTATTCATACTCATGTGGGTTTGGAGACTGTAATTTATTGAATTATTGTATTATTACATAATCTAAAAAGATAAATGTTTCCTTATTTATATGAATATAGTCAATATTATCTAATATCATTCTAACATAGGGATATTAATATTATAATTAGCTGTAAGATAATTGACATATATGTACTTAGAGTTTAATTAATGTTCATTTGTAGGTAAATACCTCTTTAAAAAATGGACCTAATAAAAACTATAACATATTACCAATATATTATTTATTAATTTTAAACTAATATGATATCCACTAGAAAATATTGGGGTCACATAGTTAGTTATAGTACTGCTATTTTTTCAAAATTTCCGGAAAGAAATTAGAGATGATTTTCAATGCATATAATACATTACATTGAACCCATTTTACTACCATTATAAAATTTATTTATAAGGTAATGTGAGTTTTGGATTACCTTCAATCCACATATTAATTATCAATTAATACTTGGTTATGATAAACTCCTATAAGCCTACCCACAGGATCCAGTATCCTTTACCAAGTGAATTCATTTTTCATTGAGCATTCTTAAAACATCTTAATGTAATATCCTGATTTATATGAACTTACCTATTATATTTACCTTTATAATAGTTCACATGATCTTTTTAAACTAAGTATATTATCTTTGTGGCATTCCTTTATTTTCTTAAAGATTTATTTTCTAAAAATTGATAGTGAGTTTTTCAGTATACTTATTCTCTTATCTTAAGAGAGGATAAACAATTTTATTAATATAAACTTGTCAACTACTATCAGTTTTGGGTGATAAATAATTATATTTCCACAATTAAGAATTATATGTATTATAATTATATTCATCATTAATTATTGATTTTTGATATTTAGGATTCTATAATTATAGAACTATTAGTTACGTATTGGATACCATACTAACATTTATTGCAATCAAGAAATTAAGTATCTATGTATCTAATTAGGCATTGATAATTTTTTTATACTCAATATAAAATAATAGTTTAAATTGAACTCATCCATAAATCCATAAGTTATTCACTTATTTATACTAATATTGGAATCACCCTTATTCAGTTCCTTAGTGAATGCATCTTAATTCGTATAATCTTTGTATACTTTATTGGTCGATATATTCAAATACTTATGTATAAAATATATTGTATTTTATTATCCAACAAGTAAAACATGAGTATATTTTACAATGATGAATATAAATAAAGTACAAATAACTAATTTCTTCTTCTATATGTCATTGTATTTCCACTTGTACTGTCCTTTCATACCATATGAAATAAAAAATATCCTCAGATTCATTAATCTCCATTTAAATGTTTTCCTCCTTAAATAAGGTTCTAAAGGATCCATTTTTTTGAATGGGTCTTGGTTTTTTTAATATGTCCCTTTACTATATTCATCATTATAAATGAGGAACCATTTTCTAAAAAATTCTTATACTTCCGAGAAAACTTATTCAAATGATATTTTAGTGTCTTATTAATATTATTAATTCTGTAATATTTGATGAATATTAAGAACATATGTGATAAGGATGATAATTTTTAATTAATAGATACTTTGTTATATGATTGGATGTCCAACTTTTCTAATAGATCAATGTACTTCAACATGTTGAAGACATCGTCACTATATAGGTTTTCATTTTCTAGTTTACATTAATATAGTGTAATAACGATCTCATTTTTATTAAGCCTATTCATCTCCTTTACAATATCAATGTGAGTATTATTCATGATATAATCATCTATGTCCTTATGTTTCATCACTAGATTTTTGAACATAGATAATTACATGTTGCAATAGACATAAAATGGATTCCCCTTAAATATCTTAAAGAAATCCTTTTCAGCATTTCTTTCCCAAAGGAAATTCTGATCAAGCATATGGTATTCCAACACGTATAACAAATTTTAATGTAATATTGTCATGTATAAATATCTAAACGACTCAAGGAAATTTTTGTTACTAAGGATATTTCTAGAGTCAAGAAACGACCATAATGTTCCCATGGGTTCACATTCCATTTTCAAAAATATCTAATGCATATTATTAGCACTTTATATTTTTTAACTACATATTTGAGATGATTTTTTAATCACTTTATTACTTTCCAAAAATTTTATCAACTCTTAATAGACTGGAATACCATATTGTATGGACATTCTAGTGGAAAGGATTCTTATTTCAATTCTCATAACCATGAATTTGGCCTAAAAAATTATTTTAAGGTATTTTAATAGGTGGTATTTCCGACTACAAACTTAGAACACCATATTCCATTGAGTTGAATCACTAATAAAAAAATTCAAACTCATATTTCTTGAATACTTTCCAATTTGTTTCAAAAAGTACTACTTTGGCTGTTAACCCTTGATGATAACTCAGTTATGTTACCCAAAAACCTTTATCTATAACTCCTTTATCATTGAAACCACCAAGAATTTATCTAGAAAAGTACATTGAACAATATATCCATTTATTACATAAGTAATGGAAGTCTTTTGAATTAATATTTATATGAAATATATTATTTATTTATGTATAAATATCCATAATTTATTCTTTACATGTTTTTTTAATATTTTGAGGATTTTATATAATTAATTAACCATGTACTTATTAAAATAATTTAAATATAGTATATTTATTTTAATTTATCTTTCATCCCTTATTGTATTATCAAATTCTTGTGATCATGTTTAACATCATATAATCATTCATCACATAAAATTTAACCATGAACTTTGAAAAAATAATGTAAATAAAGTGACTTGGTCATAATCTTTCTAATAGTTGATTTATCAAGTAGATGATAAATCAACTAGTGACCCGGGGGGGGGGGGATTTTTATGGTAGGATTATCTAGAATTGAATTATTCCACCACCGACCTTGGTATGTTCTTGGTTGTATTTAGCTTGTCTCAAGTTCTAAACCACCTCTACTCCTTGGAGATCCATCCATTTATAATATTTAATCACAAAATGGTTAACATAGACTAGGGTATGGGATACATAAAATAAATCATAGACGTGTAGGTCTTATATAATAAAGGTGGATGGGGGATGAATATCATGACATCATATTTAATTTAGTAAAACATTATAACATATAAAATAGATAAAAAATATTAAATTGAATATAAATAAAAATCATATATTGGTTGACCATGATCATAATTAGTCACATACATGCAATGAAATCACATTCGTACCTGTTATCATACATTTCAAATAATTCTATTAGTTAATATAAATTTATCTTAAATTAATATTTAATGATATTATTAATAAAATAATATTTTATCTTAATAATTAATACCATTATCCTAGGAGATACATAAGATACTCATCTACTTTAAGATTTAAATAAATTTATTTTACTTTAAATTACTCAAGTAAACGATATGTTTTTTGAGGCAACATTATATGTTATAATCTGATTTAATTACATGGAATATTCTTTTATTCGTGTACTCTGTACATACACAACATTTCATCATACACAAAATGTCATGATATTACATGTCAAGTAGTTATGAAGGCCAATATGTGTTGTTAGGACAATGCGTTTTACCACATGAAATACATTAAATTGTGTAACATGGAATTATATCTTTAATGGTTAGTACAATATGTGTACAACCACTATATAAAATAATTATTTTCAAGAAAACAAATAAATTATTTAACATTTAGTTTTCTATTAAAATGACAAAGAATACTTGGAATGTTATAGGGGAAAATAAATACCAACCACAAGACATGTACATCATCTACACACCATGATGTTTGTATTTAATTATCAATTAAAGTTAATGAATTAGATGACAAGTAGATATTAGTGTGTCTCATGTGTGAGCTAGACCAAATTTCACAGCATTTAAACCAAATACATGACATATAATTCTTTCTGTCCATCCTTTATTTCATTTTTTAGGGACACAGACTATAATTCATGTGAGATATCACTATGTTACATGGTTAGTACTCTAGATACATGTTGTGTAAACATAGATGGAACATGTTCCTTAGTCAAAAGTCAACACATGATATGTGATTTAATTACACCACATGTATATTAATTAAACACCATGTATATTGACCATACAACCACCATGTGACATGGGGTTACATGATGTTTACATTAGTTACATACCATGTAATTACGCAAACCACATTCCACCCTGGTATTCAATATATAGTGTAGTTACATGCCACATAATAATCACCCACATGGAATGCTGATATTTTTTAAACTACATAGGTTTGTGTTTGACTGAGACTATAAGATTTATAATGAGGCAACATGTTGTATAATCTGGTTATGCACAAAAAATCTCATGAACCTCCAGATGGAGTCACCGTGAATTATTTAATTATTCTTGGCCTCATATATATCACATGAGTGTTAATGTATATGTTCTATTGACTTAATGTATTAATAATGAAAAAATAAATTTAAAAATATAAAAAAAATTGTGATATAAATAAAAAAATTAAATAAATATAAATTTAAATTTGACCACTTTGATACAACTTGAAGTTTTCAAGTGTAGTGGAAGCACCGATTAGTTCCCTTCCCAACTTTTATTTTTTGGGTTTGATGAGTAATCCCCAAGGTCATGATGAATAATATTAATGTATAATTAATGTACCTAATAAAAGTATAAAAATTATCACAAAACACAGAATAGAGGATATTTAATATTAAATATATAATTAATTTAATAAAATAAATTACCTTGATATTGCGATTATTTATTTGATAAAGATTTTTATTTTTTGAACATATTTTTCAAGTTTTACCATCATTGATCAGAGTGAATCCTGATTATAATCTATATATCATTGATCTATATATGTTCCATGTTATCTAAATGACGTTGATGTAACTTTGGTTGGTAGTGTGGCTGTTCCAAACATATTTCATTTCTTGAATTGATTGACACAAAATATTTTGGGCTTAAAAGATTGTCTATCTTGTTCTCTCTATCTTAAGTGGGAGAAAGAAGGTATAATCTTGACTTGTTTTGGGGGTAAAACCTAAAGATATTATTCTTCAGTCTTGGGAGAGATATCTATTGAGGAAAATCATTGTACACAACCACTAAGTGAATTCTCTATAAAATAATTCACACACATAGAAATGATATAAGATAAGAATACATAGAACTAGGGTTTCATTTTTATAATTTCACAAAGTCCCTTAATCAACTATTAAACCCAATACATTACCCATGATAATAGTAATAATAATAACAATATTATTATATAATGGAACATGACAAATTTCTCAAATAAATATCATTTTAATAAAATAAATAATTCCTTATTTATTTAAATTAAACTGAAGATTATATTATTTCTGTAATTGAGACCTTGATTAGGCCCATTGACCATCATTGATCTATTCTAAACCATGAAAAATAAATATAATTCATTTGATAAATAGATAAATATTATATTAGTGATATTGTGAATAAATTTTTATTTCAGTATTCATGTGAGTAAATAAATTTTTATTCAATAAATATTATTTATTAATTTGAAAATAAAACAATAGGTAAATAAATATTCTATTAAATTATCTTACAAATAAGTTTTTATTTCATATCTAAGTCACATATAAACATAATGATTAAATACTTGCGACCAATAAATCCTAATTTAATATTATTCCTCTATCTTGAAAATGAATATTATTTATACTATAAAATTATAATATAATGTAACTGATATCTATTGGTACACTAAGGGTGTTACCTTCTATTCCTCTTCGTTAGGGTCATTTTCTAGTCTTTCCCAAAGTTTAAGATCAACAACTTAAAACATGTCGAGGAACACATAGAGAAATAAGTTAATTCTACAATGTAACAAAAAAATATACACACACATAGAATTGTATTATAAATCATAGAAGATTTAGTTTAAAATAATACAATGCTCAATAGATTTCGTAGAACATAAC
The DNA here is from genome assembly GCA_963277665.1 of Viscum album. Classification (NCBI taxonomy): domain Eukaryota; kingdom Viridiplantae; phylum Streptophyta; class Magnoliopsida; order Santalales; family Viscaceae; genus Viscum; species Viscum album. Next base: position 2,097,635,242 of record OY728140.1, on the reverse strand, counting down.
CTCAAGCTTTAAGAGAATTGGGATATAAAAAAAGAATATTATTATTTAAATGTTACCATTATAACCTAGACATTAAATTGAAAGGTATGAATAGTAATATTTTTTTTTGCAAAATATTTATAGTGTTTTTATATAATGAATATTTATTTATTAATTTTTAATAAATAAGTACTCAATTTTCAGTAAAGTTATTTTATGTTTCAAAAATATATTTTCTTTAAAAATGATTTTTATTGCATCTTGTGTGTGGAAATTATAAATATTTTGTACGATTTAATAAAATTTTACTTTAGGGAATGAATAACTTTTTTAAATTATCATGTTAATATTAAAATAGGGTGAATGTTTTGGTTTTTCAAAAAAGATTTATTTTTTAGTGAATAGTGAAAAATACTGTTTTTTATAAAACTGTCTTTTATTTTAATTAAATAATATAATTTAAATTTACCATTATATCTTTAATTTTATATTAATGTAAAATAATTCTCATTTAATTATAAATAATCTAATTAATTACTTAATAATAAAAAATATACTTCATTTTGGTATATGTTAATTTTTGGGTTTAAGAATAATTTTTTTATAAACTTTTTTATGTTGATAACACATTATTATCTTAGTAAATTAAATAAATAATTATTTATTAATTATTTTAATCAAATTTATATATTATATATTCAATAAAATATTTTAACATTAATTTTATAGTTTGTACAATGTAATTAATGGATATAAATTATATTTTTTTCTTAAAAATGCATATGTCAAAAAATTTGTTTTCCTTTTATTTTGCTCACTTATTTTAAAATTTATTTCTAGAAATTATAAAAATTGAATATATAATAATGGTTTATATATTTTTAATCAAAATTATCAATTTTTAAATGATTCTAATTTCATTTTTGGTCATAAATAATAGTAAAAATTATAAAATATTTTTACCATAATTAAGCTTAAAACAGTGTTACTGGGGGTTTAATCTAATAGATAAGGGAAATATTGAAACAGAAACATGTATGCATATTTTTTTTGAAAATATTTGTACTCTATACTATCCTAAATTTAAATTATTTTCCATTTGGATGCACTTTCATAAAAAATGACTTTATATTATTTAAATATGTTATGTAATTCCATATGTGTCCTTTACCTCACTCATAAAAGGGAACTCTTATCCTCCATTATTCTGGAATTTTGAGCTTTATAGATCATAAAATACCTTCCCTAATTCCTTAATATATTCATTTAATTTTCCAAAATCCCCTGGGTTTCTCTTAAGAAAAAACTTTTATGGCATAAATTGTAATCCAAAAGGGTGTATCTTAAAGAAGAGGTATAAAACTTAATTGAGTTCTTTCAATTTTATTTCTTCATTCACCATATATAAACCATATTTATCCATAATAAAATTATTTATTACATATAATATTTCTATATATATATATAATTATTATTATTTACCAACCATTCCCCACCTCATTTTGTTCAAATGAGAAATGAAAGAATTTCTCGTGTGTATTGGTGGACTACCACATACACGTAGCGATATAATTCATTTTCCATGAAAATAATTTATGGTTGGTTATTAAGATTTATTTAATATCGATATGTAATATTTGTGACATAATTATTATATTTTAGTTTTAATATCTTATCTACATTCATACTGTCCCATATATTGGGAAATGATAACATCACTCATGCATATGTGTAGAGTACCACCAACACAAATCAATGTGATTCGTTTTTCATGTCTTATTTACATGGATGGTAATAATAATATATTTAATTAATGTATATTATATTTATAAAATAATATTTATTATACAATATTGAATTATTATTTACCTTAAATTTTTTCCACCCATCGAAAATAGGAAACATTACTTGTGTGTATGTACGGACCATCATCTCCCCGAAGTGATATAATTCATTTTTCATCACTGATTTATATTAATGGTTCTAAATGTGTATATAATGATTAAATTATTATATTTAAAGAATTATTAAAATTATATATATGATGTAATCATGATCAAAATTTTAGGACCCTAACTGCTAAACCACCACATAAATGAAAAATAAAACATTTATAACCTAGAAATGAGAATTTTAAAAAAGAATCCTTAATTAATGGGTGTTGAAATTTTATAATTGGATTATATATGACATTATAATCTTATAAATGGTTCTATTATAGAACTATAATAGGACTAAACTTTATTATACAAGATTTTAGAGTGCTTACAAATCAAGTAAAACATAATGTAAGGGTTCTTTATCTCAATATAGTTTTGTTGAGGAATGTTTGATTTTATAAACCTACTTTAGTTTACAAGGTGTATATATTGTTCCAATGATTTTTTATAAAATTTATCCTTATTAAATCATTTAATTTAAATTTTTAATGGGTTTTTATTTGATTGTTTTAAAGGTGTTAAGGTCTTATCATCTCAAGTTGTCTTCTTTAGGACATATATTATGTTATAAACCTATCTTATATTATGATGTGTATTTAATAACCCATAGATATGTTATATCATAATTATATTTATATTTATGGTATTTAAAATTTCATTTGAATTTAATTCTTTCATGGGGTTTTGATTCAAAAGTTACCAAAGTGGTGAGGGTTTTTACATTATAATATTATTTTTATTGAGATTATTTATGTGTAAGTTTTAGATGTAGAAAATATTTTATCTATCTATCAAAAAATATTATTTATTATCTTATACTATTTTAATTTCAGGATTTTCATGTTTTTATTTAATTTTATTCTCCCCAAGTAATCAAAATTCTGAAATAATGTTTTTATTTTTCTTTTCGGCCATGAATCTTTTTCTTCAATGTCAACATTTTCATTAAATATTTTTAAAAAATGTTTTTATTGTTGTCTAAATATTTATTAAAGTCATTTTAAAACATTTTATACCTGCTATAATTTTTTAAAGGATTTATTTATCATTTTCTTAATGAGATACTATTTTACCAAAGCTGTGAAGAAAATCATTATTTTAACATACACCGCCTAAAAAATTTCTCGTTCCATCCTAAAACCTCTATTCTTTGAAACAACCTTTAAAATTTTCAAATCAATTTTTTTCAAATCAATTTTTTTCCTTAATATTTGGGAAATTTTTTAGATTTAAAATAATTTATTTCAATATGAAAAGTATAATTTCATCAAGAAATATTCTAATTATATTTTTAAGAAAATTTTCACCTATGATAAAATCCTTTGATGATACTTATGATTCTCTAGGGATAGATATCATGATACCATCATTATTATTTATCTGGATAGTTTATGATTATAGTGATGAAATATTGATGACCCCCAATTTCATTTCTATATGTTATCATATGATGAAATGATAAATGTTATAACGATCTTGTGTCATACATATGAATAAATTATGATTATGTTATAGTTGGGTCCATCATTTACCTCCAATGAACTTGGTAAAGATTAATGTTTTATGAGATCAAAGTTTACAAGGGAAGTTCTCCCAATCCCAAAAGTGGGTACACAGGAGGTTATTCCATGACCAAAGTAGGTACATAGGTGGTTAGACCAAGCCAAACATGTAATGAATGCCTTGGTGTATATCCTTGACATGAAAATTATATGATTATGTTTATTTCAAACATTATACCAATATTTTATGATATTATATTATGTTAATAATATGATCTCATGGATTGAGTTATTTTATTCCGTTATGATTTATGTCTTATGAACTACTAAGCTTTATATTGTGACTCATGATTATAATCAATTAATTTTTGGGTATTGTGTTCAAATTTTAATCTCATGTTCTTATACCATTCTTCTCATACTATTTTTAAGTGATCATTACTAAATTCATTGTTTATAATTATTAAGAATATGAGATCACCCATTTTTCTGCTTCCTTTACCCTAGTATATGAAGATAGGTTTTAGGTAAGATATTAATAAAAAGGGTGTTATTTGTGAATAACATAGTAGTAGATGATACATATCTTTTATGTACGTGATGTTTATATATATATATATATATGTTTTTAAATACACTAAACCTTTATAGTTTCTGTATGGATCATGATGATATGAAAGGAAAATTTATCTAATAAGATGTAAAATTTATATTTGAAATTATTTGGTCACCTCAATTGGTATAAGAGAAAGGTTTAGTTTTTTTCGAAACTAATATGTGAAACTCGAATGATAACCATTATGATAATACAAATTATTATAGAACTTAATTTTTTATGGTAAAGAAATAAATTTTATCTTCTTTGAAAATATATCTCTATTTGGATATTAGCAATTGGATGAGGTGGTGGAATAGATCCACCTAGTGGTAAAAATTATGAAAGGGGTGGATTGGATATTAACTCAATCATCACTATTATATAATGAGTGGTCCTAAGACTGCACACATATCTAGATACTCTTAAGGGATATGATGTAGTTAATTAAAAATTTATATATAAGTCATTATATAGTATTTTGTATAGATAATGACCATAGATGACCTAGGTTAAATATAATGTGTCATATATTGAAAATAAGGTGTCATAATTTAGACATCGAATGTATTATTTTTTGTGATTATATGATTACTCACTATGATAATAGTTCTTTAAACTATTTTTTCTGTTTTAGTTAATGTATGGAACTAGGTGGAATATTGTTAATGAAAAATGTGATGGATGATGCAATGATTATCCTCATGAGTAACCAAATTAAATTGGGTATGGAATGTGAAATATTGTGATTATTCCAAACCAATTATTTTGATATATGATTAAAAACATGAACATATGTAAGTTATATAATGAAAATAATTAGATAAAATTAGAGTTTCATGAAGACTGTATAATAATGAATATTTAGCTTGTCACGACCCGCCCTCGGGGCCCGTGCCGTGACTACCCCAAGCCCGCCTTCCATAGGCCAGGGGCTGGCGACTAGCACCAAGGAGTAAATCCTGGTAAAAAGGGAAGGCATTGCCTTTGAATAGTAAACAAGCACCACAGAGTAAGCAAGCGGAAAAGTAAACACTAAGTAAAAACAGAGTACAACTGAAAGTGCGGAAAAGTAAATGGGCCAGTATACAAACCCAAACTGAAAGTAAAGTACAACTCGAAAGGGAAAATAGCAACTGTAAAGTAAAATCCGCTACACCGAGCTGTCCACTGGAAATCCCACCTGAAGGGTGGGTACAGATAGCTCCACTTCTCCTCGGGTCCCGCCGTCCGCTCCGAGCACATCTCGCCTAGTGATCCACCTCCTGGTACCGTCCTGCTCAGCAAGCCTCAACTACGATCAACGCTGTCCGTCGTCTGCAACCAACACAACGTAGTGCGGGCATAGCCCGTGTAGGGGTGAGTATAAGCAACTCAGTAGGGACCCCGAGACCCCTGAAGGTCTCCCAAAATCCACAAAGGATAAACCACAAAGGTAAGATACAATCACTAAGTAACAACCGACACTGCTTAGGTATATGCCCATACATATACCTAAGTCATCAATTCCAATACGCTTCAACCTCCGAGCCCAAGTACAACTCAGTCCACATAGGAAAGTATACGTATTCCACACAGGAAAGCAAAATGAAATCCACACAGGATAGCACAACACATTCCACACAGGAAAGAAACAGGATTCAGCTCACACAGGTATACTTCTTCGGATGACGATAAAGATGATCACTGATCCATCTAAGTCGTCGGACCCACGAAGGATCGATAGGTAACTAACCCGCGCAATGACCCACACAGGATCGGGCCCACACAGGACCTGTAGGCGCTGGTTCACACAGGACCGCTGAGCGCAGACCCACACAGGATCAGACCCACACAGGATCGGGCCCACACAGGACCTGTAGCACTGATCCACGTATGATTGCTGAGTGATGTAGTCGTCATCGTCGAATCCACCAAGGATCTCTGTATTGTCGTCGTCGCAGTCACAGTAGCAGTAGCAGTAGCAGTCGCAGCCAGCTCTAGGGTTCCCGCACACAACAAGCTCGTTCGGGAGGATCCACTGCATGAGCCGAGAGGCTGATACATCAAATGTCAGAAAGTCCAGAGTTGATGTATCCAAAAGTTCTGTATCGTCAACAGGAACTCAACGCAACAGACGCCGCGTCGATCGGACGCCCGGTCTGAGAGTTATTGGCTTTTTCGTTTCAGGGGCCCGGTTGGTTTTTAAGGAAAAACCAACCCGACTGTACTCCACCTACGTCCAAACCTCGAGCGGAGTGTGCCAAAAGATCCGTCTCACTAAGAGGAACTCAACAAAGCTGACGGTATGTCAAACGGACGTCCGTAGCTCAAGAAATGAGCGTTTCCGCTCCGAGGGCCCGGTTGGTTTCGTGTACGAACCAACCCGGCCAAACTCAAAGTATTCCGAAACCTTGGGTGCGATATAGAGAAACGACCGTCTCGATCCAAGGATCGCATCGCCGCTGACGGCGCGTCGTTTGGAAGTCTGTAGCCCGAGTTATGGGAATTTGAATCCAAACCGCTCGGTAATGGGGGTTTCGGGCCCGGGCCGTCCCGGCCCGAGACCCCCCGGATGGCCCGAACCGGGTCGACCCGGCCCGACATGGCCCAGCTCGGCGCGGCGCGGCGCGGCGCGGCTCAGCGCGGCCCGGCCCGGCGCGGCCCGGCGCGGCCCGGCGCGGCCCGACCAGGCGCAAGGCAGCGCGCTGGGCGCGCTGCCAGCTCGGCTGAAAGCCGAGCTGCTGGAAAAAATGGGGGGCCGCCTGCCCCCCTTTGTGAAACCGGCCCCCCTCATTATGGGGGGCCAATTAAGCAGCCCGGGGGAATTTAATTCCCCCGATTTCCACCCTTCTGGCCGGCCCGACTTGGCCGGCCGACTTCTTCTCAACAGGACCGGCAAGGGCCGGTCCTCTTCCATCTTCCGACACCGGCGGCCCGACTGGCCGCCGGTCATCACGTTCCGCCGCGGCCCGGAACCGGCCGCGGCCTTCGTCGCCCGGCGCGGTGCGACGACACCATGCCCCTCCGCCACGGCCCCTCTCCGGCCGCGGCACCTTCGGTTTCATTCGACGCGGCGTGACGGCGTCGCATCCATGAAAATCTTTCCACGGCGCGGCGCGACGACGCCGCGCAATAATTTCCGTGTGATTCCCGCGTGGTGCGATGGCACCACGCCATCTCGTTTCATCCGCAAGAAACATTCAAGAACAAAGGAGGGGGGTTCGGCCGTGTTTTTGCGGTCCGGCCCCCCTCTCGTTAGACGATAACAATTAATCATTTATCCTCAAAGATCGTCATGCTAGAACCTAGAATGAGAATAATTAAATAAAACAACAACAAACCCCTACCTCGGTTTCAATAATGATGTTCGTCAACGAACCGCGGAAGACGAGCATCGCGGTGGTCGACGTCGCGGGAAAAGGACGTCGACGTCATGAAGCGAGAATTCGAAGTTCTTTGACGGTGATTTCATCGCAGGAAACCGTCGCGGAAGAGATGACGCGGAAGAAGTATGTCGCATCGCGGATACGGCGTCGTGGAAAGACCGAGTTCTTCGACGGAGAGGTTCTTCGTTGAAGAACGGCGTTCTTCGCGTTCTTCGTTGAGTTTGAAGAAGAAGAAGAAAGCTCCAAATTCTCTCAAGGTGGCTAAGGAGACCAACCAAAATAAAATAAGCTAAGGCTTATTTTATTTACACAATTATCAACTTGAATTTCAAAGTTTTGAAATTCAAACAACTCAACTCAATTAATTAACCAAGTTGTCAAGTTAATTAAAGAGGAGTTATAGGGAGTTTAAAAAGAGAAGATGAAGTGTTAGGGTTCGTGTGGGCCCCACCACACTTAATCCTCTCAAGGGAGGTTAAGTGGATGTGGGTCCCACCGCTAACTCCCTTTGGGAGGAGTTAACCAACAAGTTAAAAATAAAATGTGTTTCCACATTTTATTTAACTTCATTTAATTTTTCCCAAAACTAACTTTCATTCCGCATAAAACGCAACCTCAAAAAAGGTCTCCTTAAGCAAATCTCGGCGCTGCGAGTTCATCGGTGTCCTCGGATTTCAATTCCGAGCACCAGATCAAAAGTTAGAAATTCTCGCTCGTTCGTTCACTGAATGTACCCGAGCCAAACTTCGGAAATTGATTCCGGACACACCGGGCCTCGGAATCAGGTGCCTTCAGAAACCGCGTTCTTGTAAAATTCCCAAAAAAATTAAGAAGAAATTTCCCTTGAATTTTACGGGTCTTTACATTACTCCCACCTCAGGGCTTTACGTCCCCGTAAAGATACATCAAAACTAGGGAAACAAATGAGGGTATTGAGCACGCATCTGAGCCTCCCGCTCCCAAGTGCTCTCCTGGAGATTCCCGTGCTGGCATCTGATGCGCACAAGAGGAATCGACCGTCCACGTAGGACCCGCTCCTGTCGATCCTCGATCTCCACCGGGACCTCCGTAAAAGTCACCCCATCGTCAACGTCAAGCTCCCCATGATCAATGATGTGCGTCGGGTCGTGCAAGTATCTCCTCAGCTGAGACACGTGGAAGACGTCGTGCAGCCGGTGCAACTGAGGTGGTAGAGCTAGGCGATAAGCCACCTCACCAATCCTGCAGAGAACCTGGAAGGGTCCGATGAAGCGTGGAGATAACTTTCCGCCTCGGACAAATCTCTGTATACCATGTCGAGGTGAGACCCACAAGAAGACGTGGTCGCCATCCTCGAACTCTAGTGACCTCCGCCTCCTATCAGCGTATGACTTGTGCCAGCTCTGAGCTATCCTCATCCGCTCCTGGATGACCTGGACCTTCTCTGTCGTGGCCTGGACCATCTCCGGTCCCACAAGTGCTAACTCCCCAGGGTCTATACAGCACAAAGGAGATCTACAAGGTCGGCCGTACAACGCCTCGTACGGTGCCATCCCGATGGTGGAGTGGTAGCTATTGTTGTACGCAAACTCCACCAAGGGTAGATGGTCCTCCCAGCTACGACCAAAGTCGAGGACACATGCGCGGAGCATGTCCTCGAGAGTCTGAATGGTCCTCTCCGTCTGACCATCCATCTGAGGGTGAAAGGCTCTGCTCAAATGTAGCTGCGTCCCGAACGCCTCCTGTAACCCCTTCCAAAACCGAGAAGTAAAGCGAGCATCTCGATCGGAGACGATAGATGATGGCACACCGTGGATCCGCACAATCTCCTGAATGTAGAGACGTCCCAAGCTCTCCACTGAGCCCTGCTCTCTGATGGTTAAGAAGTGTGCCGACTTGGTGAGTCGGTCAACAATCACCCAAATGGAGTCGTGACCTCTGGAAGTGCGTGGAAGTCCAGTCACGAAGTCCATAGATATGCCGTCCCACTTCCACTCCGGAACCTCCAAGGGCTGTACCAAGCCTGCTGGTACCTGATGCTCTGCCTTCACCTGCTGGCAGGTGAGGCATCGAGAAACAAACTCTGCTACAACCTTCTTCATTCCCGGCCACCAGTGCTGTCGTCTGAGATCCTGGTACATCTTCGCCACTCCAGGATGTACCACCAAAGGAGAAGTGTGAAAATCTCTCAGCACCTCCTCTCGCAAAGCAACTGGTACCATGGTACATCCTCTGAAAAGGATGTCGTGCTCTACTCCAAGGGAGAAACCATCAGGTGCCTGTCCCAAGGATATCTGTGCACGCCGTGTCTCACAGTCAGCATCCTCACGCTGTGCCTCTCTGACCCGCTGCAGTAGTGGAGGGGTGACTGTGAGAGACTGAAGTAAGGTTGCTCCATCTCTATCCATGAAGGATATCTGCAAAGAGGCCAACTGCTCCGTCGCCTCCTCAAGTAGCTGAATGCCCGTCCTCCTACTGAGGGCATCAGCTACCACGTTCCCCTTCCCAGGAGTATAGACTATCTCAAAGTCCTAGTCCTGGAAGAACTCGAGCCATCACCGCTGTCTCAGGTTCAGGTCCTTCTGCGAGAAGATTTACCTGAGACTCTGATGATCAGAAAAGACTGTAAAGCGCTCGCCCATCAGGTAGTGTCGCCATGTCTTCAGAGCGAAGACCACTGCTGCTAACTCCAGGTCATGGGTAGCGTAGTTCTTCTCATGCGGCCTCAACTGTTATGATCCATATGCGATCACTGCCCGATCCTGCATCAGAACACATCCGAGTCTGGTCCCTGATGCATCGCAGTAGACTACGTACCCTACTCCCTCCTCAGGCAACCTCAAGATAGGTGTGCTGGTCAATCTCTGTCTCAGCTCCTGGAAGCTCTGCTGACATCTGTCTGACCACACGAAGGGTTTCCCCTTCTTCGTCAAAGCTGAGAGTGGTGCTGCAACTCTGGAGAAGTCTGGCATGAATCTCCGATAGTATCCAGCTAATCCCAAGAAACTCCGCACCTCCGTCACGCTCCTGGGTGGCTCCCAAGCTAACACTGCCTCGATCTTCACAGGATCCACTGCAACTCCCTCCTCAGAGATGACGTGTCCCAAGAAGTGGACCTCACGTATCCAGAACTGGAACTTCGAGAGTTTACCATAAAGCTGGTGCTCTCGGAGTGTGTCTAGTACAACCCGCAAGTAGTAGGCGTGCTCCTCCTCAGTCGTCGAGTAAATCAGTATGTCGTCAATGAATACCACGACAAACCATTCAAGGTATGGCTGAAAGATCCTGTTCATGAGGGCCATGAACACTACTGGAGCATTGCTTATGCCGAAAGGCATAACCAAGAACTCATAGTGGCCATACCGACATCTGAAGGCCATCTTCTGCACGTCCTCGTCTCTAACTCTGAGCTGATGATAGCCTGACCTGAGGTCTATCTTCGAGAACCACCGTGCTCCCTTGAGCTGATCAAAGAGGTCATCAATTCTCGGTAGCGGATACTTGTTTCTCACTATCACCTGGTTCAGGTGACGATAGTCCACACAAATTTGCAATCTCCCGTCCGCCTTCTTGGCGAACAAAATCGAGGAAGCCCAGGGTGAAACACTGGGTCAGATAAACCCCTTGCCCTGCAAGTCCTCCAACTGTACCCGTAGCTCTCGAAGCTCGGCGGGGGCCATCCGATATACTGGAGTCGATATCGGGGCTGTCCCGGGGTACAAGTAAATATAAAAGTCTACCTCTCTACGAGGAGGTATCCTTGGAACGTCATCGGAAAAAACGTCCGCAAACTGATCCACCACTGCAGGAAAACTAGGACTCCGCACGTCAACTGCTCCTAGGATGAGGCTAGACAGCAGATGAGTGATGGGTTGTCCTCTCCTCCACGAAAGTCCATCCTATGATGCAAAAGCTCCCTTCTCACCGGTGAAGGTGAACCTGCTCCCGTCGGTGCGTACACATCGCATCTTGCGCCTAAAACAGTCAATCTGTGCATGGACCGTAGATAACCAATCCATTCCCAAGATGACATCGTAAGGCCTCGACGCTGCTACAAGAAGATCCCAGCCGAAGATCTCGCCTCCTAGAGTAAGCTCACACTTCCGGCACCAGTGCGTAATCATCGAGTCTGCTCCCGTAGGAGTCTCTAGCCGTAAGGATCGAGCCAATGGCTTTGTCGGAATCTCCGAGCTCCGAACAAGGGTAGCGGCTATGAATGAGTGACTCGCTCCTGTGTCTATAAGTACTGCAGAAAGGGTGGAATAGACACAGATAGTACCTCGAATCATCTCGGGCACGCAGTGGTCGTAGGCCTCCGCTGCCTGGAGCTGTGCCTATCTCTGTCCGCCAGCTCCCTGTGGTTGGGGTGGACTTACTGGTGGTGGTGGTGGTAGAGTCTCAAAGCGTCGCCCACCACCTGCTGCTCAGCCAGCTCCTCTGCCTCGTCCGCCTCCTCTCTGTGGACTGCCACGGTCGACCCTCTGGATCTGCCTAGGTGGTCCCTCAACCGTCTGCTGCTCCTCGGCACGACGGGTCGGGCAGTCATGAGCCATGTGGCCCTGCCCGCCGCACGAGTAACATTGTCTGCCTCTCGGAAAACTAGCTCCGCGCTATGTGCCCCGCACTGATGAGCCAGTGTCCTGAGGTCGTCTACCTGAAGGTCTGGTCTGCCTGGACCCCTGAGTCATCCGTCGACTGCCAGCTGCAGAAGACTCTGCCACGTGCCGCCCTGCGGTGGGTCTCGGCGCTGGTGTAGACTCAGCAAGAAATCTCTCGATAAAAAGGGCCCGCTCCAGTACTTCCGTCTGAGTCGGAATGCTGAGGGAGATTAGCGATGCCCTGATCTCGTGTCTCAATCCCCGCTCGAAGGTCCGGGCCCGGAAGAATGGGTCCCGTACCATGTCGGTCGAGTAGCGCGAGAGATCAGTAAATCTCGCCGAGTACTGAGCGACTATCATGCTGCCCTACCGCAGCTGAAGAAGCTCCTGGATACGCACCGCACGGAGGGTGGCTGGGACGAACTCTGAGTGGAAGAGGCTCTCAAAGTCCTTCCAAAGTAGAGATGCCTCATCGTGCACCTGGAGCATCAAGCTCCACCATCGGCCCGCTTCTGCGTGCAGTAGGCTCGCAGTGAGGATCACCATGAGGTCTACTGGTGTCCTCACTAGCCTGAAAACTCGTACCACTGCCTCCAGCCAGTCCTCTGCTGCCTGGGGGTCCGTCTCCCCACGGAACCTAGGCGGTCGCTGGCGCTGAAACTCATGCAGAGCTCCAAGGCGACGTGCATCGTCAGCGGCTGGTGCTGGAAGCATCGGTGGCTCGGTGGGTAGAGCTACCGCCGGTGCCACAACTGACAAAGGGCCCTGCACCGAGGACTCGTTGCTCAGTGGGCTGTCGTCACGCTCGACTCTCGGAACCCTAGCTGGCTGTCGTCGTGGGGCCATGCTGAAAAGGAAACAGGTGCGCCACGGTCAGAACAATATACCTAGTGAGTTGATATAAAGTAATCACAAAGAAAACTTTGAAACACACACGCAATCAATGTTTTCGTGCATTAAGTCAGAAATCAGAAGTCAGGGTCCTGGTGTACGGATACGTCGGCCGCCGCACCAACACTGGACTCCCTGGACTGATAACCACACTCAATACGCTAAACATTATTGCTTCACATAAAAAAGAGCAGAGTTCGCGGTAGAACCGAACTCCTCTGATACCAATTTGTCACGACCCGCCCTCAGGGCCCGTTCCGTGACTATCCCAAGCCCGCCTTCCATAGGCCAGGGGCTGGTGACTAGCACCAAGGCGTAAATCCCGGTAAAAAGGGAAGGCATTGCCTTTGAATAGTAAACAAGCACCACAGAATAAGCAAGCGGAAAAGTAAACAATAAGTAAAAACAGAGTACAACTGAAAGTGCGGAAAAGTAAATGGGCCAGTATACAAACCCAAACTGAAAGTAAAGTACAACTCGAAAGGGAAAACAACAACTGTAAAGTAAAAGCCGCTACACCGAGCTGTCCACTGGAAATCCCACCTGAAGGGTGGGTACAGATAGCTCCACTTCTCCTCGGGTCCCGCCGTCCGCTCCGAGCACGTCTCGCCTAGTGATCCACCTCCTGGTACCGTCCTGCTCAGCAAGCCTCAACTACGATCAACGCTGTCCGTCGTCTGCAACCAACACAACGTAGTGCGGGCATAGCCCGTGCAGGGGTGAGTATAAGCAACTCAGTAGGGACCCCGAGACCCCAGAAGGTCTCCCAAAATCCACAAATAATAAACCACAAAGGTAAGATACAATCACTAAGTAACAACCGACACTGCTTAGGTATATGCCCATACATATACCTAAGTCATCAATTCCAATACGCTTCAACCTCCGAGCCCAAGTACAACTCAGTCCACACTGGAAAGTATACGTATTCCACACAGGAAAGCAAAACGAAATCCACACAGGATAACACAACACATTCCACACAGGAAAGCAACAGGATTCATCTCACACAGGTATACTTCTTTGGATGACGATAAAGATGATCACTGATCCATCTAAGTCGTCGGACCCACGAAGGATCGATAGGTAACTAACCCCCGCAATGACCCACACAGGATCGGGCCCACACATGACCTATAGGCGCTGGTTCACACAGGACCGCTGAGCGCAGACCCACACAGGATCAGACCCACACAGGACCTGTAGCACTGATCCACGTAGGATCGCTGAGTGCGGTAGTCGTCGTCGTCGAATCCACCAAGGATCTCTGTACTGTCGTTGTCGCAGTCACAGTAGCAGTAGTAGTAGCAGTCGCAGCCAGCTCTAGGGTTCCCGCACACAGCAAGCTCGTTCGGGAGGATCCGCTCCCCGAGCCGAGAGGCTGATACATCAACTGTCACAAAGTCCAGAGTTGATGTATCCAAAAGTTCCGTATCGTCAACAGGAACTCAACGCAACAGACGACGCGTCGATCGGACGCCCGGTCTGAGAGTTATTGGCTTTTTCGTTCCAGGGACCCGGTTGGTTTTTAAGGAAAAACCAACCCGACCGTACTCCACCTGCGTCCAAACCTCGAGCGGAGTGTGCCAAAAGTTCCGTCTCACTAAGAGGAACTCAACAAAGCTGACGGCACGTCAAACAAACAACCGTAGCTCAAGATATGAGCGTTTCTGCTCCGAGGGCCCGGTTAGTTTCGTGTACGAACCAACCCGGCCGAACTCAAAGTATTCCGAAACCTTGAGTGCGATATACGGAAACGACCGTCTCGATCCAAGGATCGCATCGCCGCTGACGGCGCGTCGTTTGGAAGTCTGTAGCCCGAGTTATGGGCATTTGAATCCAAACCGCTCGGTAATGGGGGTTTCGGGCCCGGGCCGTCCCGGCCCGAGACCCCCCGGATGGCCCGAACTGGGTCGACCCGCCACGGACAGGGTCGACCCGGCGCGGCGCGGCTCGGCGCGGCCCGGTGCAGGCCGGCCCGGCGCGGCGCGGCGCGGCCTGGCCCAGCACGGCCCGGCGTGGCCCGCCCCAGCGCGGCCCGGCCCGGACCGGCCAGGCACGCCGGTTCGGCGGAAGGCAGCGCGCTGGGCGCGCTGCCATCTCGGCCGAAAGCCGAGCTGCTGGAAAAAACGGGGGGCCGCTTGCCCCCCTTTGTGAAACTGGCCCCCCTCATTATGGGGGGCCAATTAAGCATCCCTGGGGAATTTAATTCCCCTGGTTTCCACCCTTCCGGCCGGCCCGACTTGGCCGGCTGTCTTCTTCTCAACACGACCGGCAAGGGCCGGTCCTCTTCCATCTTTCGACACCGGCGGCCCGGCTGGCCGCCGGTCATCACGTTCCGCCGCGGCCCGGAACCAGCCGCGACCTTCGTCACCCGGCGCGGTGCGACAGCACCGCGCCCCTCCGTCGCGGCCCCGCTCCGGCAGCGACGCCTTCGGTTTCCTTCGACGCGGCGTGACTACGTCGCGTCCATGAAAATATTTCCACGGCGCGACGCGACGACACCGCGCAATAATTGCCGTGTGATTCCCGCGTGGTGCGACGACACCACGCCATCTCGTTTCATCCGCAAGAAACATTCAAGAACAAAGGAGTGGGGTTCGGCCGTGTTTGTGCGGTCCGGCCCCCCTCTCATTAGACGATAACACTTAATCATTTATCCTCAAAGATCGTCATGCTAGAACCAAGAATGAGAATAATTAAATAAAACAACAACAAACCCCTACCTCGGTTTCAAGAACGATGTTCGTCAACGACCCACGGAAGACGAGCGTCGCGGTGGTCGGCGTCGCGGGAAAAGGACGTCGACGTCGTGAAGTGAGGATTCGAAGTTCTTTGACGGCAATTTCGTCACGAGATACCGTCGCGGAAGAGATGACGCGGAAGAAGTACGTCGCGTCGCGGATACGGCGTCGCGGAAGGACCGAGTTCTTCGACGGAGAGGTTCTTCGTTGAAGAACGGCGTTCTTCGTGTTCTTCGTTGAGTTTGAAGAAGAAGAAGAAAGATCCAAATTCTCTCAAGGTGGCTAAGGAGACCAACCAAAATAAAATAAGCTAAGGCTTATTTTATTTACACAATTATCAACTTGAATTTCAAAGGTTTGAAATTCAAACAACTCAACTCAATTAATTAACCAAGTTGTCAAGTTAAATAAAGAGGAGTTATAGGGAGTTTAAAAAGAGAAGATGAAGTGTTAGGGTTCATGTGGGCCCCACCACACTTAATCCTCTCAAGGGAGGTTAAGTGGATGTGGGTCCCACCCCTAACTCCCTTTGGGAGGAGTTAACCAACAAGTTAAAAATAAAATGTGTTTCCACATTTTATTTAACTTCTTTTAATTTTTCCCAAAACTAACTTTCATTCCGTATAAAACGCAACCTCGGAAAAGGTCTCCTTAAGCGAATCTCGGAGCTGCGAGTTCATCGGTGTCCTTGGATTTCAATTCCGAGCACCGGATCAAAAGTTAGAAATTCCCGCTCGTTCGTTCACTGAACGTACCCGAGCCAAACTTCGGAAATTGATTCCAGGCACACCGGGCCTCGGAATTAGGTGCCGTCAGAAACCGCGTTCTTGTAAAATTCCCAAGAAAATTAGGAAAAAATTTCCCTTGAATTTTACGGGTCTTTTCTGTGTAGAATGTGTTGTGCTATCCTGTGTGGATTTCGTTTTGCTTTCCTATGTGGAATATGTATACTTTCCTGTGTGGACTGAGTTGTACTTGGGCTCAGAGGTTGGAGCATATTGGAATTGATGACTTAGGTATATGTATGGGCATATACCTAAGCAGTGTCGGTTGTTACTTAGTGATTGTATCTTACCTTTGTGGTTTATCCTTTGTGGATTTTGGGTGACCTTCAGGGGTCTCGGGGTCCCTACTGAGTAGCTTATACTCACCCCTGCACGGGCTATGCCCACACTACGTTGTGTTGGTTGCAGACGACAGACAGCGTTGATCGTAGTTGAGTCTTGCTGAGCAGGACGATACCAGGAGGTGGATCACTGGGCGAGACGTGCTCGGAGCGGACGGCGGGACCCGAGGAGCAGTGGATCTATCTGTACCCACCCTTCAGGTGGGATTTCCAGTGGACAGATCGGTGTAGAGGATTTTACTTTACAGTTGCTGTTTTCCCTTTCGAGTTGTACTTTACTTTCAGTTTGGGTTTGTATACTGGCCCATTTACTTTTCCGCACTTTCAGTTGTACTCTGTTTTTACTTAGTGTTTACTTTTCTGCTTGCTTACTCTGTGGTGATTGTTTACTATTCAAAGTCAATGCCTTCCCTTTTTACCGGGATTTACGCCTTGGTGCTAGTCGCCAGCCCCTGGCCTATGGAAGGCGAGCTTGGGGTAGTCACGACACGGGCCCCGAGGGTGGGTCGTGACATAGCTTCCAAAATGTTAAGAATTTGGGAAAAAAGAATTTCGTAAATGTCTCAAAGGAACCCGAAGATGTTTTTAGTGTGGAAAATAAGGGTATAAAGTAACTAATTTCTAAAGAAAAATGAAGAGATTAATAGAGGGAAACGAAATACTTTATAAGGTACCATTTATAGTGCAATGACTTATGTGTGGAGAAGATGAGAATTATCTGAGTCAATGACCTAATATAAGGGATACCTCCTTGACCAAGGATGGTTCTATTTTAGACAGATAATTGAGGTGGAATGGTTGATGTGTTTATGTATAAGAATTGAATAATTATGTTGAAGAAGTTTTTAATTAATTATATTGTGGTTATAAAAATCATGAACCATCAAAGGATTATTCTGAAGTTGTATTTTATTAAGGATTTTCAAGAATATTCTGAAATGTATCAATAACTTAGAAAATTGATATTATAATAAGGTGATATTTGTGAAAAACACATGGTTGAGGAGTAGGTAACCCATATTTTTTATTTGTGTTGAGATAATGATGTTTAGTTTGGATAAAGAGATGATTGATATTACTTAATTAAATTGTATAGTATTGGTGACCTTGAAATTGATCAGTGATTAGAAGAAAAAGTGATTTATATTAAAATTGATGAAGTTTATTGATTTTTTGGAATATATTTTATAGTATATGGTTTTCTTGAGGAATATGGATAGAGTTAATTTTTTTATGAATATATGTTTTCATTGAGGTTTTATGCTAATGTAGTTTACTATCTTATTTTATTAGAATATATGATCATGGTATTTACATCTTTGGTATGTGACATTAGGAGTTACTTTATGTGGTTTGGGGACAAAATTTTATTTGATATTGGATTTTTTTTGACCTTTCTTCAAAAAATTTGGTTATTCTATATTGGTTAAGAATGCATTGAGGAGTTTTGGAAGATAAGTTTTTTTAGAAAGAGTTAAGTAGATATTTGGGTATTGTTATTGAAATATTTTAGATTATTATTTCAAAAAAAGATTTATTCATTTTACCAATATTTTCATGTACTATCCATATTTGTTATAAATAAATGAATAGATAAATAGGGAATATCTTGTAATTTTTTTAGATCATACGATCTATTTGAAATTAATTTTACTACATTAAGAAAGAAAAATTAAAATCTTTCATTAATCATTGGAATATGGTTTAAAAAGAGGTGGAAACTAATTGAAACATCAAAATTAAAGAACAGAATTGAATTTATGGATTTAAATAAATTAGGTATTTATATATATTTGTTTTCCATTGTAAAATATTTTTCGAACTGTAGGAATAGAATCTTGAAAATAATTTATTTCTTCTTATAATCATTTTTATGAATTTAGTGTCTTTTCACCCATGATTGATTTATAGTCTTGTGGTCATTTACTATCTCACGACCATGATCTTTATCACACTCTATTATTATTTGGATATCATATTTATCCTTGAATTTAAATATTTTTTCTTCTCACCATTTTTATCATTATTTTTGAACTTGATTATGTGTTATTTTTGGTAGTCTTTATGTTTTTCACATCCCCTTTTCAATGGAAACTTTTTTCCCCTTTGTAATATTTGGGTTTTCAACAAATGTATTTTAAAATATTGCAAACTTGATTAACAAGATAAAAATTTCAAGGATAAAATTTATTTAAATGGGATAAATAAACTCCCTAATAATTTTGTTTTAAATAACAGTATACACGGCTGTTATCTTAACACACATCAATGATCTTTAAGTAAACTCTGATATACGATAAAAATATTATTATTTAAATGAGACCCTTATAACATAAACATTAAATTTAGATATATAAATATTAATCACTACATAATTAAAAATATTCTTATTGGTGTTATATAATGATGACATATTGATTAATGAATATTAATCAAGTAATAAATTTTCACTAAAGTCCTTTTATCCTTTAAAAATATTTTTTATTCTAAAGATATTTTTTATTACATTTTGTGCATGAAAATTATAATTAATTTCTAACTTTTTTATAAATATTATTTTATGGAATAATTATCTATTTTTAACCCAACATTTCTTTATTAGATTATGGTGAATTTTTTAGATTTTTTAAAGTGATTTATTTTTTAGTGAATAGTGAAAAATACTTTTCTTTTGTAAAACTAACATTTTTTGATGAAATAAAGTAATTTAAAAGTCCCGTTGTTTTTTAAATTTTATATTAAATTAAAATTTTCCTCTTTTTATAATAAATAATCTAATAAATTAAATAAAAATCATCATTATACTTGGTTTTGGTATAAGTTTATTTTTGGGCTTAAGAACACATTTATTTTTCTAAAAACTATTTTTATGTGTGCAATGTGGTTTTTCAAGATAAATTAAATAAATAATTATTTATTAATGATTTTAGTGATATTTATAGATTATATTTATGATCAAATATTTTAGAATTTATTTTATTGTATTTACAAGGCATGTAATAGAAGTAAAATATATTTTCTTATTAAAGATGAAATTTTATAATAGTATGTTTTCATTGCTTTTTTGCAAGTTTATTTTAAAATTAATCTATTTCAATTCAAAAAACATAATTTCATAAAATGGATTTAATATCTGGAATAAATATTTCCAAATATGGTATTGATTTAAATTTTATCTTTGGATATAATAAACATAAAAATAGTAAAAATTTGTTACCCTAGTTAAGGTTGAAATGAGTTTACCAGCAGGGGTTAATCTAAGAGACAAGGGTAATATATCAATATAGAAATGTATAAATATTTTTTTATGAATATATTTATACCATATATTTTCCTAAATTCTAATTATTTTCCATTTTGAGTCCCTTTCACAAGAAAATGACATTATATTATTTCAAATCATTAATCTTATGTGTGTCATTTACCACACTTATAAAAGTGAACCTCTTCTATTAATTTATTAAGAAATTTTAAACACTATATCTCATAAAAAACAATCCTAATACATTATTATATTCCTTATATTCTTCCAATATCCCTTATTGTTCTACTAAGAACAATATTTCAGGTCATAAAGATTATAATAAATGAGATATCTCAAAGAAGATGTTTAAATCATAAACGAGATCCTTCAATTTTATTTCTTCTTTAACCTTCTATAAAAATGTTGTATCCATAATAACATTATAAATATAGTATTATAAATACACTAATATTTTATTATGATTATGGAAAAACCATTTTACGCCTCCTTTCCATCAAATGCGAAATGAAAGTATCACTTGTGCATATGTGTAGAATATCACCTCTACGTAGCAATATAATTTATTTTCCATCACTTCATTAACAGTTGGTTATTATGATATATTTAAAATTTATATCTATTATTTATGAAATAATTATTCTTCTATAATTATAATATATTATTCCATATTACCACCCTCTCTATTGGAAGATGATAATGTCACTCCAGCGTATGTGTGGACCACCACCTCTACAAAGCGATGCGGTTTATTTTTCATTTATTATTTACATGAGCGGTAATAAGGATATATTTAGTGAATAAATTTTAAATTTATAATCTAATAACTATTATTAAGATGTTACATATTATTTACTTTACTTTTTTCTATCCATTGAAAGGAGGAAATATAACTCATGTGTACGTACAAACTATCGTCTCCACAAAGTGATCTAATTTATTTTTTATATCCAATTTATCTAAAGAGTTATAAAAGTGCATATAATGATTAAATATGATAATTATTACCATATTAAAATTATGGATATTATAAAACCATGATATAAGTTCAAGTACTATAATCACTAAACCAAAACATTCATGAAAAAAGAAACAACTATCACCCAAAAATGATGATTTTAATAAATAATTGTTAATAAAAGGGAATTTAAATGTTATAATTGAATTATATATGATTTAATAATCACATAAATAGTTTTAATATTTAATTATAAAAAATATAAAATTTACTTTATATGATTTTAGAGGGATTTTGAATCAATTCGAATGTATGGTTAGGGTTATTTATCTCAATATTGTTTCATTGAAAAAAGTTTGATGTTATGCACATAGTTGTGTTTATTCAGTGTATATAATACTAAATAGACTTGATATATAATTTATCCTTCTTAAATAACTATATTTAAAGTTATATTTCAAATTATTTCCCCTAAGGAGTTTTCAATTGAATGTTATTACGGTAGTATGAGTTTATCGTCTCAAATTTATTTTCTTTGAGACGTTTGTCTTGTTATACACCTACCATTTTATGATGTGTATATAATACCCTTTTATAAGTTATATAGTGGTTATATTTATATTAATGGTATTTATAGTTTCATTTAATTTTATTTATTTTATGCGAGTTATGATTGAACATTTACCAATGCAGTAAGGGTTTTTACATTTCAATCTCATTTTTATTAGGATTGTTAATGCTTAAGTTTTCAATTATGAAAATATATTATCTATCTCTAAAAAATCATATTAATTTTCTTATAATTTTTTATTTATTTCAATTTCATGTTTTCCATTCATTTTACTCTCCCTATGTATTCAAAATTCCAAATTAACGTTTTTAAGGAAAATTGGCCTTGTTTTTCTCATCCGTCGGGAGCCTTTTTATTAATTATCTATAAGTTATTTGAAATTTATTCAATAATTCATTTAATATTATAAAAATATTTATTTAAGTTATTATTAAACATTTTTTACTTTCTATAATAAGGATAAAAATTAACCTTCATGTAG
This sequence comes from Viscum album, assembly GCA_963277665.1. NCBI lineage: Eukaryota > Viridiplantae > Streptophyta > Magnoliopsida > Santalales > Viscaceae > Viscum > Viscum album. The sequence goes on along the minus strand of OY728140.1, from coordinate 2,097,613,248 downwards.
TTTTCAAAATGAGATACTTTTTACAAAATTTGTGGAAGGAATCTTTTTTTTTAAAATAAACTACTTGAAAATCTTTTTAATACTATCATGAATACTATTTTATTTGAATATCAATTAAAAATATTTTATGATTATTTTAAAATAAAATTATTTCCTTAATATTTTGTAAATTTTGATATTTTAAATATGTGATTTCAAAATGAAATGTGTATTTTCCCCAAGAAATATTTTAGCGATCTTTTAATGAAAGTTTCATCTATGATAAAAAACTTTGATGTTACTTATAATAACTATAGATATGATCATAAGATACTTTTATTGTTCTATCTTTGTATAGTTAATAATTATTATGATGAAATATTTATTAAATCCACTTTATCTTCTATGATTTATGTTATAATTAAATTATAAATGTTTTTTTGATATTGTGGAAAATATATGAATGTATTATGATTATGTTATGGGATGTTATATTATATCCCTTTGATGAATCAGGTAAATATCATTGTTTTATGAGATCAAAGGGTACACGATAGATTATCTTGAGCCTAAAATAGGGTACATGGAAGGACACCACAATAACAAAATAGGTACACAAATGGTTAACCCAAGCCTAACATAAGGTGAATATCATGTTCTGAAGCCTTGACATTAGAATTCTATGATAATGATTATAAAATAATTTATTACACTATTTTGTGACATGATATTATGAAAATTTTATCCTCTCATGGATCATGTTCTTTGATTACTTTATGATTTATATCTTATAAATTGATAAAAATTATTCCATGAATCATGATTCAGATCTATAAATTACTAGATATAGTTTTCCAATATTATTATATTATTATCATACACTTATTCTCATGTTATGATTAAATGATAATTGATATATCCCTTCTTTATCCTTACTAATAATTTTATTTCACCCATTATTATATTTTATTTTCTTCAATATATGGATAATTTTTTTAGGTATGATATTTATAAGAAGGGTTCTAGTTTTGGAGAATATAGTGGGAGATTATTTAGATCTTTTATGTACCACTTGTATATGTATCCTAGTTTTTAAATACACTTAACAATTATAGTTATTAAATGGATTTTAATGACATGTAATTAATATTCATATAATAGGATGTAATATTTATAAATGAAATATTTAGTTTTCCTTAGTCAGTATTAGAGTAAGGTTTGGTAATTTTTCAAAACTAGGATATGGAAAATTTTATGATAACACATAGGATTAGCATAAGTATTCAAGATCATATAATGTTATGTTAAAGAAGGAAGTAGTGTTTTACTAGAAAATAAATCCCTTTCTAGATACTGGAAAGTGGATAAGGATATTTCATAGATGAACCTCGTGGTATCAAATATAAAAGTGGAGGGATTGGTATTAACTTGAATGTCACTGGTGCACGATGAGTGGGTCTAAGACCGCGCACCTATATAGTCACTCATAGAGGATATTATTAGGATAATTCATTTTTTTTATAAAATTTAATGAAGGATTTGAATATATAATGACCTTTTATAACCTAGTTTTAGTCTATTGTGTCATTATTGAAAATAAGGTGTCAAGATTTAGACATCCTATGAGTTATTTTTCATGATTATTTTATTATTCGTTATGATTATTGCTACGCAAGAAATTATTAGTTTCTTTTTGTTAATTTTTAACTAGGTAGAATCATGTTAATACTACATGTGATAGATGATACAATAATTTTTCTAGTATCAACCAAATTAAATAATAGATAGAATACAAAATATTGTGATTATACCATAATAGCTATGTGAAGACCTGATTAAAAACATGATCATAAGCGAGTTTTTAAACAAACTAGTTAAGAGGAAAATGAATTTTCATGACCAACATAAAGTAAATAATATTAAACTTCAAGGTGTTCAGTTGTATAAAAAAATATTATAGTGATGCTAAAAGTATGTTTGGAAAAAACATTTTGATGTTTGAAATAAAAAATAGTATATAATTTCCAAACATCAATGTGAATGATTAAATAAAGAAACATGGTATATGGCACCATGTTTAGTAGTAATAACTCCTTCTTAAAATGGTGTGGGTTAGAAGTGAAATCAGATAATAATGAAAATGGCTAGAATGATTTTTAACAACAAAGGGCCTAGTATATAGATTTTTAAAGGAATAATTCTTGGAATCAGCCTAAATTTATAATTGAACCTCATTTGTTTTAAGGGAGTAAAATAATTTTTATGAGCTATGGTACAAAAATAATCCATCATTTAAATAATTTTGAATATTTGGAAGTAATTTCTTTACTATTAGTATGGATAATCACAAAAAGTTTGAATCCTATAGATATGATTGGATATTCCAGGTCTACTTAGGAAGAATAAAATCATATAAATGAAATTATATGGATATTTTAAAAATAAATAGAATCTTGAACAATATATTATACTCTTTTATGAAGATAGTGATGAAGAAAATAATGATTTAGGGGGAGAAGAAGTAGAAAATTATAATTCAGAAGAAGGTATTGATGGTGAATAGGATGAAGCTAGACCTATATCTATCTATAAATGGAAGGTTTAAGGTGAAATTTATATATAGAACATCATAGGTGATTAGGAAGTGATAGTTCAAACAAGGATAATAAACCCTCTATAATAAGCATCCTTATAATCTCAAGTAGAGTTAAAATGTTTTTAAGAAGAAATTATGGATAGAAATTGGATTCATACTATGAAAAAAGAGAATTATTGAATTGAAAAGAACAAAACATGGAATATTGAATGAATTCCATTAGATAATAATGTAATGGGAACCAAATGGGTCTTCTAGAATAAACTGAAAGAAGATAGTGTGGTAATTTGAAATAAAGCTCAACTTGTGTACAAAGGATATTTCTAGATCAAGGGAATAGATTTTGAGGATACATTTTCACACGTTTCATGGTTGAATATAGTTTATCTATTCTTAGATAAAGTTTTGAAAAAATTGTATTTTTTCTAGATGTGTGGGAAATTTGTATTTACAAATGGGGTTATAGAAGAAGATGTGTACATAGAAAAAACATATGGTTTTATTATCTCTGAGGATGATAAATTTTATACCTATTAAAGAAGGATTTATATGGATTGATGAAGGTATTAGGATCATTGGATTAAATATGTGATCAATATTTGAATAATTTTGGTTTCCAATATAGTGGAGTTGATTACAATCTATATGTAAACAATGAGAGTAGTCATTGTATGACAGTGCTTATTTTTCTCGAAAAAAATAATATTTGGATATTCTAATGAATTATAGTGAACACTATTTTTATAATTCATAAAATTTTATTTTGAAATGTCAAATACTGGATAAGTGAATTTTTTTTTACTTTACATGTGATTCATGGAAGAAATGATATGTTTATCTCTCAATCAAAATATACAAAGGATATTTTAATATTATTTTTAATGGATAATTACAAAGTGATGAAAAATATTGTTGCAACTCAAATGAGGATGTCGTGAGATAATGAATAAAATGAGGTGAATGTCATAGTATACATGAAGTCCATTCGAAACCTATCGTACTTAACAAAAACATGACCTAATATTTTTTTTAACATGAAAGGTTGAATAATATCAAATAAATCCAATTTAAAGGAAATTAAAAACCTTGAAAATAATAATTTGGTATATAAAGTAAATGGTGGATTTATGTTTATTTTATAATGAAAAATATCAATAAGAATTATTAGGTTACACAAATTAAAATTGAGTCGTTTCTGGAGATGATAGTAAATCAGACCATTCATTGTATCATGGATGGTTTTGTATTTCTTGGATATAGAAAAAAAAAATTTCATTTCATTGATCACCAAAAAAGATGAATATATTGAAGCTACTGAAGCATCCACATGATTATTGTGGATAAAACAGTATCTTGATGATATTGGAGTTGAAAGGAAGTCTCTGATCAGAATATATTGTAAACAATAAAGTGATATAAATCTTAGAAAAAATAGATTCAATCTCTCAAAGTAAAAGATCATTGAAATAAAGTGTCATTTTATCAAGGAGAAGGTGGAGAATGGGATTTTGAAGAAGGGATATGTTACTAAAGATCTATGGATTTTTGTTATTATTATAAAGGCCCAACCCAAAGAATCATTTTAAATCCATCAAATGGCTATTGGAGTTCTATCGACTCCCCACACTTGAACAAGTGTAGACATGTAATCCCCACTATATGATGTATAGTTTGTTATTACTTAGGGAATGATATATGTTTTTTTACCTTTTATAGAATGAAAAGTAGTGGACTTTGGGTTCATTTACATGGGGGGATGAGTTTTGTTCATGAAAGGGGATAATATGTAAGGGGGTGGAGATAAACTGGGGGATTTTGAAGTTGTAAATTTTATAATGATAAATATTTTCATACAAATTTAATATATCCCAAAAATTTACTTATATAGTTCATTAAGAGATCAGTTACCCAGTGTGGTTGCGAATGTGTGTCTTAATTATCCTAATATATAAAGAAACAGTTTCGCTTTAAAGCTAGTATTCTATGAAAGGGTGTTTAGAGAACACAGTGATTCGTTGATGAAATTTTCATGATACCATTATATATCATTCCATATATGAATTAGTTGGTTTAGATTATTTGTTATGTAAATTTTTTCTCTATTTGGAGTCTAAAAAAGTTAATTGTTGTAGAAAATTTAAGAGCACATAGTGTTCTCAAAATTTGGAAATAAAATATTCAATGTGTTATCAAAGGGTAAAAAGTTATAGAAAAACCCAAAGGGGGAATATTATTGGGAAATAGTCACCCTAGATGAATTTTTAGTGTTTTTAGGTTGATTATATTTGTTAGAAAATCTAGTTTACATGGTTATTTGTGAAGTTCCAACATGATTGGTGCACTATGACAAAACTAGGTTTATCTAGTGCTAGGCTTTATCAGCGATATCTAAAATCACTAATAAAGGACACCTTTATTAGTGATTGTAAAATATATCTGATAAATGGGGGACCATTATCATCCCTAATAAAAAATATATGATAAATGGGGGCCATTATCAGTTCTTGAAAAAAACACTGATAGAGGCTCGCCCTTATCAGTGCTTTTTTCAAGCACCGATAGAGGGTATATTTCATAGAAAAAATTATATTTCCATTAAATTAATATGTTTATACATGAATATATTTATATTGACAGAAATATAATATATATATTTTAAATATGTTTTAGATAAGGATAAACTGGAATTTTCAATTAATATATAAGATATTTAGTGAAAATAGATTATAAAATAATTTTAAAATATTACCAATTAATAATTTTCTAATTATTGTTGAGTAATAGTCATTAAATATCAGTTTGATGACATAAAAATTAAATTAAATAATGAATAATAAAAGATAAGTTGAAAACACGACTCTAACTTCAATTGACCATAACGTTTGATCTGGGAGTCTATTTGGTCTCTACCACATATCAATTCAATGACTATGATGAGCTCTATGTCCTAGTGACCTGGGAAAGTCCCATTCAGGTTTTTAATGCTATAAAAGGCCCTAATGGCATACAAAATCGAGTTTTTAGTCAGGGTATCCAATTTTTTTTAACATTCGATGAATTTTTAGCCTCATTTAAGGAGGTCTAATTGTCTTTTTTTGGAGGGGACTAAATTTATTCTCAGAGATTACATTAATATATTTTATAGTTTTGAAATTTTATTATTTTTCACAATGTAGTTGTATTTATAATTAAATATTTGCATATTTTCATATATATATTTATAATAAATAAATTTTATAAAAAATATTTAATCATATTTTCATACAAATTTATTTTTATATATATATAATAAATAAATATTATTTATTTTATTTAAAATAAAAAATTATCCATTTTATTTACATTATAAAAATCAATTAATATGTATATATATTCCTATACAATTAATATTTAAATATAAACATGTGTGTGTTAATAAAAATATATATAATTAAAAAAATACATATTATGTAAATAAATACATATTTTGTAAATATTTGTATGTGTATGTGAGAAATATATATGTATACTTGTGTGTTCTAATATGTGTGTGTGTGTGTGTGTATTATGCATATATATCATATATAAATGCATTTTTATAAATAAATAATTATCATTATCATTAAATGTTTTATATAAACATATTTTATAGTCAATATTTATAAATACATTACAAAAAATTATATGTAAATATAAGATTATATTTGAATATGTTCATATAAATGTGTTAATGTATAAAATTTACATCTAAATAATATATATATATATATATATATATATAAATTCTTAAAATTTATTTAAAATAATATATTACAATTTTTTACATTATAAAAATATATGAATATATATATGTATTCTTATACAAATATATATATATAATATTTTTATTTACATATATGTGTTTATTAATTAATAAATATATATTTATATTATATTATACTATATGAAATTGAATATTAATATATAACATATTTATAAAAATATAATTATAGTCATCAGACACAAACACATATATTTTATAGATGTATTTAAAAATAATTATATAAATATATGAATAAAAAAATATTTGTGAATATATATGTAAATATACATGTGTGAATATATATAAAAAAATAATTTGAAATATTGTAAAATAGACAATAAAACAATATGGTGCTTTGGTTAAGGCGTTATACATACAAAGGAGAGGTACATGTATAAAATCTAGACATGTGTAGGAGGCTAAAATTACATAAAGTGCTGATAAAATGTGGGGGGGAAGTGCCTTGATGAGTGGGTGAAAAGCACTGATAAATGGTAGTGGGAGCACTAATAAATGCTGGAGCAGGGAGAGGTCAGAACAAAAATAATTTTCCACCTTTATCAGAACTTAGAAACATATTTAGTTAAAGAGGGCATTTTGAAGTGCTTTTTTATCACTGATAAAGGAACCCTTTAACAATGCTAAACAAAGCACTGTTAAAGTACCCCTTTTTCAGCACTAAAAAAAGTGCTGATAAAGGCCCTTCATTAGTGATTTTTTTCATTGTTAAACGGTTCTATTAGAGAAACCTATTTCAATCATCCTTAAAGTCACCCATTTAACATCTCTCACATTATCAATGCTTCTATAACACTGATAAAGTCCTTTTACAAGCACAATTAAAGGAAAAATTTGTTCTAGTGGTGACAGAGTGTTTTGACAATGCTCTAGGATAGTAGTACGGATTTTTGGAATGTATACATTACGTTGTTCATATAATATGAAAGTATTTCCTAGTATTTTACAAATTTTATGGTTCTAAAATTTAGAGCAATAGAAAGGTTGTTTTTAACAAATCGAAGTGTTTTCTACAAGTGAAAAATCTGTTAGAAAGGGTGTAAGAGTTTCATAAAGTTATGCACAATTTAATATTTGAGGATTCCTTGTCTAAATATATAAAAGGAACGTGTTATGTGAAATTTCAAAAGTTGTGAAAAAATTTGAGTTGTATGATGTAGTAAGATTTCTGCGATTCTATGGAATACATTCCATGATGGTAGAGAGTTTCATATTAAAGGTGATGTCGTATATTTTGATTTCATTGAGATAAGAATGTTTCACTCTATATAGGTTTATGTTGAGATGTTATTCGAAGGGTCAAGAATGGATATAAATCAGCTATTACCCCCTCATTTGAGCAGTCCAACCTGTAGAAACATTTAATGCTTTGAATCAAGTAAGAGTTGCACCAAGTTGTTTCTTTTAGGGAAAAATTAATCAAATATAAAATGCATACATAAAAGGGAATTGTTTCTATAATATATAGTATTCTTTTTTGATAATCCAAAAGTTAAATTAAATATGAAAGTTCCATGAAAAACACAAAATTTGGGTGAAAGAAAGAGTTCCATGAAAAACTCTAACAGTTGTTTGAAATTTGGAGTTCCTCGAATAAATATAAAAGTTGCATGAAAGTTGAGGATACTACCCAAAAGTTGTGTAATGGTTACAAAATGGGGAAAATTGCATGAAACTGCTAATAATTTCCTGTAAATTCTATAGTGAACTAGTATTCTTCAAGTAGATAAAAGTTGAGATTTATGAGGCACCAAATAGGGTCCAATTTTTTTTATTCGTGTGATTGATAGAAGAATATTTTGAAGATATAGTGATCAAACTTTAGTTGAGAGAGAATAATGCTTATGAAGTCTTACCCCAACACAGTGAGCAATAGAGGACACATGAATTGATCCTTGGGTGGCAATGAGACAAACCAAAAATCATGTAAAGGTGGTGAGATTATGATAGAGTGACCACATCCCAAACATTATATCCATAAGAATAGTGATTATTAGTGTATTTTTTCACATAAACACATTGTTTGTGTGTGCTTCATGGATGTTTCCAAATATGGGTAAACCAAGTAAATTTTTTGTGTCTCATGAAAGTTTTTATTTCTTCTTATACATTGCTATAGTAAAGGGATTTAAGAGTATTTTTTTTAATGATGAAACATGATCCAAAGAGGGAATGATTTTAATATTCAATACATTGACTCACCCCCATATCATGGTATTTTACCTAGTATCCGCAAAAATAAAAATAAAAAAATCAATTCTAAGGATTATGAAATACTACCATATATAGGAGTATCCAATGACAAAAACACATGTAGAATTATTATAGGAAGGACTATTATAAAAACCTATCTTATTTCAGATTACCAACTGAAAAATTCATTAGATAAAGTATCTTTTATTCTGAGTATCAAGAACATGATATTAAAAAATACTACAAGCCATTTCATCAAATGTTATCCAATCATAGAATGTGTATTTAAGAATATTGTCATGGAATTTCAAGAATATAATCATAGAAGGGAACTTTTATATCCTTTGAATAATAAATATACTCAAAGGACACTATCACATTAATGTTATATAGAATAATCATCATCATGTGGTAAGATAATCATTTAATATACCATTCTTAGTATATTCTAGTAATTAATAGTATTAAATATGTTTTCTATTTGGAACCAAATACTATAGGTAATACTTTCATCTCAACTATTTTCCCAACACCATGTTAATTTTGAGTTATGGATATTGTCTTTATTTATTCTTTCCACATTTTGTAGTTAAGTTATTATTTTATATAAATTATATTTAATGGTGTTTTGATTTTGGTTTTTAAAAGAGGAAAATATCGTTGTCTTTTTTTTCTTCATAAAGTTGGACATCCATTTTTCAAGATTGAAATAATTTTTCTTCCCAAGTAGAGACTCCACTTTTAATTCAAGAGAACAGATGAATTGAAAGAAATATTTCAAAAGAAAAAAGTTTTATACTTGGTTCATTACACTTTATCATATAAAAATATATTTTCTAAATTATGTTCAAAATAGAATTTATGAAATTTATTATAAATGGAATTTCATTGAAACTTTTGTGAAATCCTACATGGAAATTTAAGCTCACAACCTATATAAACACATTTATGTGCATTTTTATCTTACTTTTTCAATAAGAAACCCATATATAATCTTTTCTTGGATTATGTTCCCATTGATCTTATATTAGATGTTTTAGACATAGTGGGTGACCTCAAGTCACATGGAGGTTATATATTTTTAATTTAGTCTTATAGTTCATTTTAGGATATTATATCAATCCATTTGTCCAACTATATTTATATGTCATTCCTTTTATTATTTAGGCATGGTTTTGTATTCTTTTTTATAATGTATATTTCGATGTGAGATTTGTGTTTATATTGATTATGTATTGTTTTTTTATCTTATTTTTCATCACTATTTTTTTCAAGTGAATGGAAGTCCAAAGTATGTATATTCCATTCCAAATCCTTACTAAAGATCCATATCTTATTTATTTTTCTTTTAGAGAGAAGTCATTCTCACATTGTTTGTATTGTAATGACATGAACTGTTATAAATAAAATTTCCCTTGATATTTTAATTAAAATTATTATTATGTAATATGGTTATATAATACACATGAACCAATTCTGTTTTATTATATTATATCAGATTTAAAATTCCATGAAGTAAAATTACTGTTGATAATATATTTGTTTAAAAGTGATGTTACACCCCGACCTATGAGACTATTTTGTTTTAATTATTTTTTTCGACCATTAAATATTTTTGTTGCGGTTCGAGGTGAGTCTTATACAATGTTTTTGAGTTTTGATAAAAAGTGAGTGTTTTGTGTTTGACGTCGTTGGATGCATGGGTGGAGCGTGATGCCGTGCGGCTTCGCTTAGGCATCTGCATGGCCTTTCTCTTTCTTCGAAGAATTATAGTGGTTTAATAAATGTTAGTTAATAGTTTCATTTAAAATTTTTATTTTCTTCAATTTTATTATTATTATTATTAAAATGAAAAAGTTTTTTAATTAAAACAAATGTTACTTGTTATTAAGAACATTATTATATATATTTAGTTTGGGTGAAAAAAACTTAGAATTTTAATCTTATTGTTATTATAATTATTATGATCATTATTATTTTTATTACCATTATTATTATCCTTATAATAATAATTATTATTTATTATTATTATTATTGTTACTCTTATTATTATTATTATTATTATTATTTTTGTTCATATTTTAATTATATTTTTTATGGTGTTTTTATGTAAACCCTAGAAAGCTACCCCCAGGCGATATGCGCTACCCCCCTTTTCCCCTGGCGGCGCGCCCCTTCCCTGTGCGTTGTGCGCACCAGCCCCCAGCATCTCTCCCCTTAAAATCGATCTCGGACATCCTCCTTTATAGCAACCCCTGTCGCAGACCCCTACCAGCCTCCCTCTCCAGCTCCCGTCCAACAGCCCCCGTCACGGACCCCTGCCGGCTTCCCCCTCTGACTCCAGTTCAGCAGCCCCCGTCATGGACCCCCACCAGCCTCCCCCTCCGAATCCTATTCAGCAGCCTCGTCACGGATGTGACATCCCCCTCACCTTAGCCTCTCTCTTTAGTGCCGCCCGTCATGCATCCTTAGCCCTCATCCACCCAAGACAGTACACCCCTCTAAGTGTCGCAACACCCTGCTCCAACCCCAGGCCCCTCCCTTTGCTGCGCTCAAGCAACCCATCAGCGTCGGGCCAACTTCTGGCCAGTGTGAGACCCCCTTGGACTTCATTTTTGGTGCACCACAACCTCTCCGCTCGACCAACCCTTCCCTTTGGTATAATCATATTCTGTCATTGTGTTATTGTAGTTAGTTTGGAGGTTTAATTTTTAGTGGTTATTGTGGTAGATTTAGGGTGTTTAAAAACCCTTGCGAAGTGGTCTCGGGTTTTTCATTATAATCGTGCTTTAGTTTTGAGGTGAGAGTTTCTCCCCGCCGCTTGGTTCTGTATACTATAGTTGGTTTTTTATTTTTGGTATGTGGTCAATCCCTTGATGTTTATTTTGCAAGACGTTGGAACTTACCGCGTGGTTACGAACATGTGTTGTTATCTTCGCGCCACATATCCAAGGTAGGAATCCCATTGCAGTTGCCATTTTTAATTTAAGGAACTTTAATTCTATGTTTTTTGCACTTAGTATACATGTTAAATATTGTTTGTGCAACCTTCTGGTTAGTTTCGTGGTATGTGGTCTACGTTGGGAGTCATGTTTGTTATGAATTTATTATGCAATTAATTTTAATGTAGTATTTTGTGAAAAATTGGGTGTGTTTATGTGGAACATTTTTGTGCCTCTGGATTTGTGTTTTATAAATTTCTCAAAATTATTAAATTATATTGTTAGTTTGAATTTTAAAAGAGGGTATTTTTGGGTTGTGTTCCATTTCAAAAATAGTTTTCTATTGATGAATGGGTTGTGCGGTGTGTCGAGTTGTGAATACCGGATTTTTACACACATGGTTTGTAACGTAAAAAACAAGGTTCAAAAATTTAAATAAAAGTATGTCATGAAGATTGGGGTTTATAATTCATTGGGTGTTAAATTAAAATTGTTTTATTCAACAATACATGCCCTGTTTTCTTTATAAAATGCCAGTTTGGATTTTCGAAGTAAAGTGTGATGTAAAATGAATTTTTTGAGTTTATAAATGTATCAAAAACATGTGAAATAATGTTCTCATTACTTTTTGTGGATTTCTAAGTGGTTTTTATTTTACAAAAGTGTGTATTGTGTTTTAGTATGTTTTGGAATTTTATTAATAATGGTCGGGTCTTGAGTGTGTAGCCTAAATATATTAAAAAGAGTTTTATCAGTGTTTAGGTGTGATAAATGATGTGTTTATATCTTCCTTGGAAATGTGAATTATTTTTATAAGTATATATTGTGATTTGATGCTTGACGACATCTGTTGACTTACATTTTTTTTATATATACTTGTGACATACGAAACTTACATATTGAGAGAATTGTCTGAGACGAGTACTGCACTGGTAGGTTATGGAACTGACCATTGGCCCATAGTAGGAGGATATGTTTGGGATTATTTCTATGAGATTTACCCTTGGCCTGCCTGAGAATGGATGTCCGAGCGTTTTGGAGCATTAGATTTCATCGTATGTGGCATGCTACTATGGATGGGGTCATAGGTATTAGTGTTGTCTGGATTATTCTCGATCACTTCGGTTCTTCTATGTCTGGTGGATTTTAGCTATTTGAACTATTGTTCAGATACTTAATTACCTATTTACATTGCCCTTGCTATACGATTTCTTTGGTGCTCTTGAGTGGTGTTTTTCGTGTAAAGTGATGTTTCGGTTTCCTAACTCCTATGAAAAATGTTTTACTTTTAAAGAAGATGTGTTTTGAACTTTTTAGTGTGAGTTTAAAGTTAAATCATATATTTACCCTTAAATTATCGTGGTAACACATAAAGTTAGAGTCTAGTTTTTCAAATGATTAAGGGAAATGACCTGTACTTTGTTTTTAAGTAAAAATTGTAGAAATGCATATTTTAATATATTGTTGTTCAAAATTAGAATTGATGCTTCTTAATTTTAATGGTAGTGTATTGGGAATAGGTATCGGGATAACCTACTAAGTTTTAATACTAACGCCTATAGTTCTCTTCTATATTTAGTGTATGTGCATGATCTAGCTTGGGTGCACTCTCCTTGGACGACACTCTATCATTGAGTCGGAGAGTGACTCGTGGGGTCACACTGAGTTAGTTCGGATGTCGAGTTTGGTTAGTTTTAAATTTTCTTTTGTTCCTGTTTAGTCATTTTATTTGGTTTATTTATTCTGCACTGCTCTATAATTTTTCTGCGGCTTTATTTATTTTAATTGGGGGAAATCATTTCCACAACATCTATTGATGCCCTGGCGCTTTTCATCAGCTGGGGAGGATTGAGAATGCCTCTCGGGCCATACCGTGGACCAGCTCGGGTGACTGGTTTAGGGTCGAACCGGGTTGGTTCAGGAAAAAATGGTATCAGAGGGAGGTCATCCCGTAGTGGACCTCAATTTTCATAGCGCCCTTTTTTATTTGGGATGTCAAGGTAGATGGAGTAGGATTGTCAGGACTCGAGGGGTTGGAGCAGGAAGAGCATAGAGGACTCTTTCTTGTTCTGATGCTCAGGTTTCCATGTGAAGTCTCATTTAATTATTTTCTTTGGGTTTTTATGGAACATTATATTATTGGGACATAAAAAAAAAGTTGGGCTAATAGTTCTCTTAAGCCGCACGGCTTGTCAAGCCATGTGGAGCTAGGGGCATGGTCCATAAATACTTTTCGTGTCAGTGACATGATTGACATATGGCTGCCAACCATATGGTCAAGTCACCTACCGACAGTAGTTCCCTGTTTGAGATGTTTTGGGTCTCCTGTGACTTCAGAGAGTGGTTCTAATTTGAAAAAATGGGTTTAAAAAAATGGTTTTTTGAAATGACATGTTTAATTTCTGGATTGTTTAAAAAGAAGTGGTATGAATGATTTGTTTTTGGAAAATAAATTTTCTTTGTTTTGGCCTTGGTGATCCTATGGGTGCTCACATGCATAGTGTTATGTTGGAAGTGTGGATGGATTTCTGGTATGGTGGATGGATTCCAAGGGTGGCACAGATGCATGCATGTGAGGGAGACTCTAAAGAATACCAATGGTAGGGGTTTAACCCCCCAATCTTGTTTTAAATTAAAGGTGTTTTCAAAATAAATGATTTAATTTTATGATGACTCGTTCTCTTGTGTTTAGAGCTTTTCATATATGCAATGTTTATTTTTGAGTATTTTTATTTATTGAGTTGGTCTTGATTGGGTTCTTGACTCTTCTTGTCCAACAGCTATTCCCTCTAATTTTTTAGGGGAGATCGTAGTATAGTTGATCAACCTAAGGATTTTATGCTTGAGTTTCGGAAGCTAGATCCACCTCTCTTTTATGGTCAAGTAGAAACATCCATAGTAGAGTAGTGGATGCAGAATATTGAAAGGGACTTTAACCTTGTGGAGTTGCCCGAGTCATTGAAGGTCAGGTTTTCGACCTTCATGCTTGAAGGTTCATTGTGGATGTGGTGGAAGTCAGTGTCTCAGAACAAGCCCCGTCAAGAGATTACATGGGTTTTTTTTCAAGGCCCGGTTCATTAGTCAGTATTTCTCTGAGGAAGAAAGTGTGATAAAGGGGATGGAGACATGTTGTCTGCAGTAGGGCGAAAAATCCATGTTGGAATATTTCCAGCGCTTTGTGGAGCTAGTCTATTATGATTCATGGCAGGCCACAAATGACCCCGTGAAGGCTCGATGATTCTAGGCGGTCCTCCACCTAGATCTACAGTCGAAGGTGTCAGAGTCCAACCTAACTTCTTATGTCGATGTGGTGAGACAATATTTTCATGTCGAAGCCTTGATGGCAAGAGCGATCAAAGTAGTTCTCCCTCCTTTGATCCCTATGAGCAGTGGTGAAGATTTTGGAAAGGAGATGAGTAAGAAATTTAAAGTGGATGGAGTAGGTCATGTCTCAAAAGGCCTCGGGATCTTTCATCAACCTTTTCAGAGTGAGAGATCCTCGTGTGTTATCAATGTGGAAAGCTGGGTCACAAAAATCCATCGTGTACAAGTGCTCTGAAGCCCGGCCAGGCCTGTGGATGCCTAGGTCACTTGCGGTGATTCTTTTGGGGCGTTGCTAGAAAGAGTCACGGAGGAAGTTCTCAGAAGTGATGTAATGCTGTGTTTTTGTTAAAAGTTTATGGTGTATGTTTCCTTTTAGTGTAAGGGATCTTTTTCTGTTGCAGTTGTACTAATGGTGTTTTAGGCAATGGCATGCATGGGATGTTGTTGGTCTTTGATGAACACCGGTTTTCAATGCCAGTATAATTTTTATTTTAAAATGTTGTCTTTTATTTTTTCGAATAAAAAGATATATGCTTCTTATTGGGATTATCAGAACCTGACTGCGAGATAAGATACGCTTCATCCATCATATCTCCAGCCAAAAGGCCTCGGAGTAAAGCCGATGCGTAGTCAAGAACCCTCGGGAAATTTTAAGATGTTTGGTTAAGGTTTTGCCTCTATCGTTGTGTTGAGACAGTTTTAGTGTATGTTGCAGTTTCTTTTTCGTAGTCATTATCCTCTTGTCGGAAAGAGTGCGATGGACTTATCCCTCATGCAATGTTAGTAATTGTGTCTTTTTGGATGTCATTCGCTGATTAGGGGCCTTGCATGGACCACCGATGTGAATTGGTTACGGTTTTGTTTTGTGTCCATCCTGAATTTGAGATTCGTGAGTAGTTGTCTGTTGTAGTTTCATTGATCCAGTCCTTGGGACCTCCCTCCCCACCCACGGGGTTAGGTTTTTTGGTTCATACAGATTTTTCAATTCATCTCTTATCCCATTAGGACATGAGTGATTGGTTTAAATTTTCTTGTTGTTCTCTTTCTAGTTTGAGTATGGCTTGGTACAGGTCTAAGTTGGATTTCTGTTTGGACATTAGTAGGTTGGTTCTTTATGTTAAGGAGACCCACCATCTCATTTAGTTTTCTATTAAGTCGTTATCGGAGGTTAGTCGAGTTCTTATGGTGGGGAGTCCGTTCAGACCTCCCCTTTACTGGTGATTTATGTCAGGAAATGAAGTTGAGTCCCACAGGTGGTCGAGGGAATTTCCTTGAGATAAGATGTTGGATCATGTTTATATGGAATCCTTAGGTGTTGATCGATCGTCTGGTTAGTGTCGGGGATTTCCGAGGATGGAAAGCATTATGGTGGGGAGAATTGTCACACCCCGACCTATGAGACTATTTTATTTTAATTATTTTTTTCCAGCCTTTAAATCCTTTCGTTGCGGTATGAGGTGAGTCTCAGACAAAGTTTTTGAGTTTGATAAAAAGTGCACCTTTTAGGTTTGACGTTGTTGGATGCACGGGTGGAGCACGATGCCACACAACTTCGCTTAGGCAACTGCATGGCCTTTCTCTCTCTTCGAAGAATTATTGTGGTTTAATAAATGTTTGTTAACGATTTCATTTAAAATTTTTATTGTCGTTAATTTTATTATTATTATTATTATTATAAAAATGAATAATTTTTTAATTAAAACAAATGTTACTTGTTAGTAATTATTTTTTTATATATATTAATTTTGGGTGAACAAAACATATAATTATAATATTATTGTTATTCAAATTATTATGATTATTATTATTTTTATTACCATTATTATTATCCTTATATTAATAATTATTATTCCTTATTATTATTATTATTTTTGTTTATATTTTAATTATATATTTTATGGTGTTTTTTTGTAAACCCTAGCAAGCTACCCCCAGGCGATACCTACTACCACCATTTGCCCTGGCGGCGCGCCCCTCCCCTATGAATTGTGCGGACCAGCCCCCAGCGGCTCTCCTTGTGGCAATGATCTCGACCTCCCTCCTTTGTAGTAGCCCCCTTCACGGACCCCGTCAGCCTCCCCCTTCATCTCCAGTTCAGTAACCCTTGTCGTGGACCCCCACTGGCTTCCCCCTTCGGCTTCCCCCTCTGGCTCCCGTTCAGCAGCCCCCATCGCAGACCCCCATCGGCCTCCCCCTCCAGCTCCTGTTCAGCAGCCCCGTCGCGAACAAGACATCCCCCTCACCTCAGCCTCTCCCTGTAGTGCCGCCCATCATGCCTCTTCAAACCTAATCCACCCTATCCAGCGTGACCCTCACAGTGCTCCGACACCCTACTCTAACCACATGTTTCTCCCTTTGCTGCGCTCGAGCAACCCATTAGCATCGGGCCAACTTTCGGCTAGTGTGAAACCCCCTCAGACTTCATGTTTGGTGTGCAACAACCTCTCCTCCTGACCAACCCTTCCCTTTGGTATAATAATATTCTTTCATTGTGTTATTTTAGTTAGTTTGGAGGTTTAATTTTTAGTGGTTATTTTGGTTCGTTTAGAATGTTTTAAAACCATCGCGAAGTGGTCTCAGGTTTTTCATTGTTGTCACACTTCAGTTTTAAGGTGAGAGTTTCTCCCCATTGCTTGGTTCTACATACTCTAGTTGGGTTTTTATTTTTGGTACTAGTTCATTCCCTTGATGTTTATTTTTCATCACATTAGAACTTACCATGTGGTTGAGAACAAGAGTTGTTATCATTGCGCCACGTATCCGAGTTGGGAATCCCATTGCATATTCCATTTTTAATTTAAGGAACTTTAATTCTATGTTTTTTGCACTTATTATACATGTTAAATATTGTTTGTGCAACATTATGGTTAGTTTCTTGGTATGTGGTCAACGTTGGGAGTCTTGTTTGTTATGAATTTATTGTGAAATTAATTTTAAAGTAGTATTTTTTGAAATATTGGGTGTGTTTATGTGGAATCTTGTTGTGACTCTAGTATTGTGTTTTTTAAATTGCTCAACATTATTAAATTATTTTGGAAGTGATAATTTTAAAAGAGGGTATTTTTGGTGTGCGTTCAATTTCAAAAATAGTTTTCTTTTGATGAATGGGTTGTGCGGTGTGTCGAGCTGTGAATACCGGATGTTTACACACATGGGATTTAATGTTAAAAACTAGGTTCAAAAATTTAAATAAAAGTATGGAATGCAGATTGGGGTTCATAATTCATTGGGTGTTAAATTGAAATTGTTTTATTCAACAATCCATGCCCTATTTTCTTTATAAAATTTCCGTTTGGATTTTCGGTGTAAAGTGTGATATAAAATGAATTGTTGGAGCTTATAAATGTATCAGAAGCGTGAAGAAAAATGTTCTCGGTACTTTTTTTGGTTTTACAAGTGGTTCAGCTTTTATAAAAGTGTGTATTGTTTTTAGCATGTTTTGGAATTTTATTAAAAATGGATGGGTCTTAAGTGTGTAGAATAAATATAATAAAATGAGTTTTATCAATGTTTAGGTGTGATAAATGATGTGTTTACATCTTCTTTGAAAATGTGAATTATATTTATAAGTATAGATTGTGATTTGATGCTCGACGACATCTATTGACTCAATTTTTTTATATATACTTGTGACATACGAACCTGACATATTGAGAGAATTGCATGAGACGAGTAATTTACTGTTAGGTTATCATACTGAATAGTGGACCGTAGTAGGTAGATATGTTTGGGTTTATTTCTATGGGATTTTCCCTCAGCCTGCCTGAGAAAGGATGCCTGAGCATTTTGGAGAATTATATTTCATCGTATGCGGCATGCTACCGTAGATGGGGTCGTAGGTATTAGTGTCATCTGGATTATTCTAGATCTCTCAGGTTCTTCAATTTCTAGTGGATTTTAGCTATTTGAATTGTTGTTGAGATAATTTCTTACCTATTTACATTGCCCTTGGTATACGATTTCTTTGGTGCTCCTGAGTGGTGTTTTTCGTGGAAAGTGATGTTTCAGTTTCCTAACTCCTATGAAAAATGTTTTCCTTTTAAAGTAGATGTGTTTTGACTTTTTAGTGTGAGTTTCAAATTAAATCATCTCTTTCCCTTTAAAGTAGAATGGTAACACCTAAAGTTATAATCTAGTTTTTCAGATAATTAAGGGTAATGGATTGTACTTTGTTTTTAAGTAAAAATTGTAAAAATGCGTATTTTAATATATTGTAGTTCAAACTTAGAATTGATGCTTCTTAATTTTAAATGTAGTGCATTTTGAATAGGTATCGATCTAGCCTACTAAGTTTTAATACTCACGCCTATAGTTTTCTTCTGTTTTTAGTGTTTGTGCAGGCTCCAGCTTGGGTGCGCTCGCCTTGGGCGACGCTCTATCATTGAGTTTGAGAGTGAACCATGGGGTCACATGGAGTTAGTTCAGACATCGAGTTTTGTTAGTTTTAAATTATCTGTTGTTCTCGTTTAGTCATTTTATTTGGTTTATTTATTCTGCACTGCTCTGTAATTTTTCTGATGTTTTATTTATTTGTATTGGGAAACATTTTTCCCACAACCTCTGTTGATGCCATGGCACTTGTTGCCAGCCCAGGAGGATCGGGAACACCTCTCGGGCTATGCCACGGACCGGCTCAGGTGACCGGTTCAGGGTCGACCCAGGTTGGTTCGTGACAAGTGATCACATGGTTAGTATAAATATAAGGTTTTTAAAAGTCTAATTAACACAGAAAAAAAGAAGTCATGGCCGCAACCAGTAGGATCATACACTATGAGTCCCATTTATCAGAGCTTCTAAAGGAGATAACATCTATGGGATTTTCCCTTTACCAATCACATGTGGGTATCTAATAACTTAAGTATGAGAGAAGCTGTTTACGGGAGAAGTTCTAGCTCATTGTGATCATAGAAAAACCATGTTTTCCGAACCAACTTATGAAAGTCTCACCATTGCGCACCATACTCTTAGGGAGTTTATGGGTATATTGAAGGGATATGTATCACGACCCAAGTGATATGTGTATGTAAATTATTTTTTTATATAAAATTGGATATATTTTCATCATATTGTTATTACTTTATAAATAATTGTTATTTGGATACAATAAAACATAAATAATATTTTTGGTTAATATTAAAATTCAATTAATGAAATTATTTTGTTGAATTATTAGATTATTTAAATACAAAATATTTTAATAAAATATTATTATTGAATAATTTCTATTAAACATAAATGATCATTTAATTTTTATGAAGGCAAATGTAATTTATATAGGGGTTCAAAAACTATGATTTTCAAAAAACACAATATTTCATGATAAACAATGATATTATTTTAAAAGTGAAAATTCACATATTTATAAAATTATTAAGATAAAATTAGTATTATTTTTTTAATCATAATGTCGAAGTTATTAAACTGTGAATTTTTCTGAATTTTCATAGACAATCTATTTTTTGGGTAAAAAATTAAAAAGCATAAAATTAAATTTTATGTATTATGGATTCATAATTACATAAATGTGATATAATAAATACTATAAAATGAATCCATGAAAAAATATATTTTATCCCTTTAAAATAATGTGATTTATTGTTTATTTTATTATTTTTATAAATCCATTATGAATCCACCAAAACCATTAATACATTTTACGGTTTTAAATTCATTTCTTTAAGAGTGTGACTTACCTCCACATAATGAAGAGATTTTTTTTAATTTTGGCCCTAGGAATTACAAAATAATGATATCCACTCCATTTTTTTGGAAACCATGGGAAAAACATGGAATGGTATATGTGACTTTTTTTATATGAAAATCCCCCTCATTTCTTATATAAACTCACCCATGAGACCTTATGTTGGAATAGAGTGTAAACATGATATCTTTATGCTACTTTTTACATCATTATGTCTTGGTAATTAGTCTTGACCTATGTTTAGGATGTAGTATTTTAAGAAGTTTCCACATTTCCCAGGTCATTCTTATCATGATATATCATCCATTTTAATTCATGTTCCTTTTATTACCCATTGATATGCCTATTTTATAACATATATTTTCTTTAGCATGTTATACTATGTTTATTCTATTAATTTTCTTCATATCTCACCTCTTTTTATATATTTCCCCATGTTATCCCATGTAGTTTAATGTATGACCATGCTAAGTAATTTTTCATTAAAGATGATGTATTTCATGTTTTAATTTGTTATGTAATGTACCTAAATCCCAAATACACTAGAATTATTGATCTTCTGAGATATATTATATATAAACCTATGTAATGAATCATATATTAATGTGAAATAAATAAAAAGGTTTTTATATTTGGTATCAAAGGTAATTTTTTTTTTATTTTTGGGATTAGGATTATAAAAATATAGTGAAAGACTTAGGGATAAGAATAAGTATAAGAAAACCCTAAATTTTTGTAAGAATAGAGTATGTGGTTTATCAAGAAAATAAATTCATGTCTAGATACTACATGGAGATGTGGTTCTTGAATACATTTACCAAGGCGGCACAACTTCAATAAGGTGTTCTGGGCCTAACTTGGTGAAACCAGGTCCATTAAAGTGATCCTTACTTCATACCTGGTTTGAAAATCCCAAGGGATATGCTTTGGTAAATTCATAATATCATTATAAAACATTATTAAGGGATAAAAAATATACCCATAAGAATACATTTTAGGAAATAGATCATGAAAAACATAGATTAAATCCAAGAAATTCATAAGTTAAGGAAATACATCTAATTTATAAGTTATATCTTTAATGTCATTAGAATCCATTTTTTTTCTTATAATAGTTTAAAACCAATCATCCATAATATATCATTTATTCTAGCCGCTGGCCGAAAATAAGCGGAATCTGGTAAACAATCAATATGACGAGCAATGTGATTACTTCCCCAATAAGATGTCTAACCAGATAAAAGAGGGAATCAAAAACATTGTGGTGATACTCTCTCAGTTGAATCAATATTTTAATATAAACTTATATCACAAGGATATCCCAAAAACCCTTAATAGAGAACAAGCTTCGATTGAGATCTTTATGTGAAAAATGTCTCCGAATTTCAATGGACCATCAGACCCCTTAATCATGGAACAATGGATAAAATCCATTGTGAAGATATTATCCATCCTCCAATGTTCTAAACAAGAGATGGTTCTATTGGATATTTATCATATAGAGGTATAAGCTGATCACTAGTGGTCATTTAACAAGAATATAAATCTTGAGAAAGAGATCATAGTGAAGAGGTGGAAAGAATTCCGAAAAATGTCTTTCGATAAATATTTTCCTTAAAATATCCAACATAAAATGATAAGGTATTTAATTTCCCTCAAGAAAAAAATGCAAACTCTATCAAAAAATATGAGGAAAAATTCAAAATACTTACACAATATGCCTTATACGTTTTCTTTACCCAAGAGTGAAAGGTTAACCGCTTCTTTGGTGTGTTGAAACCTAGTCTACGAAAAGATTTGGAAATCCATGACTTTGATATCTATGATAAAATTCTCTGGTGAGCCGTCAAAGTTGAAATGAGTATCGGAGAACCTCAAGGGTAACATAGGGACAAGAATAAGAAAGTAGATTTTAATTCTAGCAGTCTGATTTAGAAATCTACTAGTTCCATGACATGTCAACATACCACTTGTAAAAGGTGCATAAAGAAGCACCCTATAAATTGACTAAGAGGGATGAGGAAATGCTTTAGTTATGGGAATGAAAGACACCTTGCTAACAAGTTTCGACAGGAAAAAACCACTAATGTGATGGAGGAATAAAATTCTCTAGTCTACCATCAGTGCATTGTTTATTTCTTCAACTGAAAGGAACCATTGCACTTTACAAACTAATGTACAAATCCAAGGGTCTTAAAATACTACCAACAACATATATGGAAGTAAGGATGATATTTATCCATCACAATCACTATGGATGATCCTGATAATGAAGTGGTGATAGGTACACTAGTTTTTCATTCAATAATAGTGAACATAACTTTTGATTCTAGTTCTACAAACTCATTCATATCATGAATGTTTAGTAGAGATATTCAAACACCAGAGTTGTTGATGAAAATGAGAAATGGGGAAATTATTTCATCCTAAGTATATAACTCATCCCCTATCAGAATTTGTGGTCTGAACTGCCTAGAGAAGATTTTCATACTGAATTTGGTGGAATTTTATGTAATTATAAGAATGGATTGGCATTCCCTATATAGGGCCAACATAAATTTCCATGATAAAGAAATCACTCTCTTTATTTCTAATAATCCTTAGATTCTATACAAGTTAATGGAGGAGAAACAATATTCTTTAACATCAATATCTCAAGAATGGATATTATTGCCCTATGAGAAAGCATATCAAGCTCAAATTATTTAGTCTAAGGAAAGAACCATCCTTGAAAACATTCTTATTATGAGGGAATGTGTTAATTTTTTTCTCGAGGAATTTAATGTAATTCCTCCTAGTCATGAGGTATAATTTTTAATCAAGAACATACCTAGGGAACTTCTATCATCCAAGGCTTTGTATAGAAGGTATTTTGTGGAACTTTAGGAGATGATGAAATAACTATAATAGACTCTATAAAAAGTGTTCATTTTCCCATGTGCTTCACCATGGGGTGAACAATTCCTCTTCTTTAAGATGCCGGATGGCTGAATTCACCTTTTCATTGATTATCATGAACTCAACAAGATCACGATAAAGAACAAGTGTAATCTACCATGGATTTATTGATTACTTGTTTGATCAGATCTATGGAGTACAATACTTCTCCAAGGTGGATCTATGGTTAGGATATTACCATGTTAGGATGAAGAAGGGGGATATCCCCAAGACTGCTCTTTATACAAGGTATGGGCACTATAAGGTCAAAGTAATTCCTTTCAGACTCACCAATGATCTAGTAATATTCATACACTTTATGAATAGAGTCTTTAGGTGTTATCTCAAAAAGATTATATTAGTTTTTATAGATGATAATCTAACATTTAAAAAACCAAGGAGGATCATTAGGAGAATCTGATCACTTTTCTAAAGACCTTGTAAAATGATATGATTTATGATAAGTAAAGAAAATGTGAGTTATATTTGAAGTAAGTCTCATTTATAAGAAATATCATCACAATTAATGAGATATATGTGGACCCTTCAAAGATATAAGAGAAGGATGTATGATATCGACATCTTCGACAGATATCTATAACTTATTTGGGTTAATTGGGCATTATTATCGATATGTGATAAATTTATCACAATTATCAAACCTTATTAACAAGATAACTCAAAATGAATTCAAGTTTTAATAGAATGGTGAATGTGAAGAGAGATTCAGGGAGTTCAAAATGAGGCTTATCACTACACCTGTGCTCACACTACCCACAAGTGGATAGAATTTTATGGTATTTAGTGACACTTAGAAGAATGGATTGGCCTATATGCTAATGAAAAATGAAAAATTTATAGCCTATACTTCAAGGATGTTGGAAATTCATGAAAAAAACTGCCCAAAACATTATCTGGTGTTGAATACAATGATATTTACTTTGAATATATGGTTTAATTATCTCTTTTGGGATAATTATGAAATATATAAGGATCAAAAAATACTCAAGTATATATTCACATAGAAAGAGATGAATATGAAACAATGAAGATGGTTAGAGTAGGTGAAGGTATTTTACTTCTAAATCCACTACCATCCTAGAAAATTGAATAAAGTGGATAATGATCTTAGTATAAATGATACAAAAAATCCATCATTTATAAGAATAGAGAGGGATCCAATATTATTAGATTTAAAAAGGATGGACATGTGAATCAAAAAGGAAGGAACATCATCAATCCATTAAAAAATCATTTCTCAACCATACAATCTAGAGGGGTTAAATGATGCTAAAAGAAATGATGTGGGAATTCATAATAAAGTGGAAACTATAAGAATAGGGAAATTTTTAGAGTTCAATGTTATTAAAGAAGGATTTGTGAGATTTGGGTCAAGACTATGTGTACCAAAAAATCCCAAGATAAAGAAGGAGCTTGTAACATCCCATGTAAATAAAGAATAATACATTTTCATATTTATTAATATTTTAGAATTAAATATTAATTTTACTTTAAAGGGGTTTCTATGTTCGATAGCATACCCGATACGCAACAATGAGTTTCTTTGAAATCTTACGTTGCACACTAGTAATATAATAATATTATTTTAAATGGTAGTTAACACGTAACCATTGTATTGGCGGAAATGAATAGAAATAACTAAAATATGATTATATATGTTTGTTAAATGTTTTTACATTTATCAAATAATAGATAAAATATTAAAATAAGAAAAGAATTCAATTTTAGGCATAAATACTCTAATATTCACTAAAAAGTCGACTTATCACCTTTTAATGGTGAACCCTCTTTAAATATAGTTTTGTCCACTCTTATACATTCTATTGGACCAAATAAAATTATTCTTTAGAATCAGGTCATCAAAATTTACTTTGTGTAAATTTTTGGTATTTTTCTGATAAAGTTCATTTTTTAATGAATAGTGAAATATGTTGTATTTTAACTCAAAACCTCTTTTTAATATAATTTATTTATATGATTAGATTATATATTGAATTGGTTTTAAAGTGAAATTAGAATATATTTATACCATTTAATCCAATATTGGTCATTGGAATTAATTTCATTTTGAAATTGGACTTAAACTAGTGTCAATCTTTTGATATATAGTGTTTCATAAAAACACGCTATTTGTTTTGACAGTGGGAATTAATTATTAAATTAATTAATGCAAGTTATATGTTTTTAATTTTTTAAAATATATATCATTTTTTAATTAGGAATATCAAATATAGATTAGGGTGAATTTTTAGTATTTTTCTGAAAAGCTTAAATTTTTGATGAATAGTGAAACTACTAAGTGGTAGTTAAAAAATTGATTTTTCGTTTAAATGAAACTTTACCAATTTTTTAAATTGAATTTCAAAAATCCAACATACATGGTTTTCATTAGGATGTAAAATGTGGTTCAATCGGATTAAAATAATTTTTTTGGTGAATAGTAACTTTTAAGTATTATTAATCACGATTAGAGGTAATTAGTGTAATTTAATGTAAAAATAATATTTTAATAATATTAAATGACCTTGAAACATGTACTACCCTTATTGGATGTGTCATGACTGACCAATAAAATCCATGGGTCAACTTGGGGACCCCATGGATCCACTTGGGTAAGAAAATGACATTAATAACTTTTTAATTAAGGTTAAAATAAAAATGTCACAAACATGTATTTTTTTACTAAAACAATTTTTACATGGGGTTATAAAAGTCATATTTTTAAATATAAATATCATTTAGAAAGATAAAAAGATTTCCTACATCATGACATTTTTTTATAATTTTTAGACATTAAATAAATTAAATTATTTATGACACCATGATGATGCAGCGATTACCTCATTATTTAACAATTTAAATAAAATGGAAAGATAATGTAAAATCTAAGACCTAAACTTGTCAAAAACCTATTGGATGGGTTTATTTAGAACTCTTATCACCTTATCCTCTAAATATATAATTTTGGGACCTTTAAAATCCGAAAATCATTTTATAATAAAGTAACATTTTATAACTTTCCAAGAGTTCCCCTCCTCTCCTCTTATAAAAGGCCCCCACCTCTATCACCTTACCCACACCTCCCAAGCCTTTGGATCGTCCAAGCTCTGCTCATTTTATCTCTCCACATACCTCTAATCATCCTTGAATCCTTTACTTAAGCATAAATCTAATTAAGGAACCACATTTGTTCAAACCAAGAAGAGTTACCTGATTTAAAGGTAATGTCTTCACTTGTGTTCTTTTGTTTTATTTTGATTCTCCATCCCCGTAAACTATTTTTATTCCTTAATTTTGTAAAAAAAACAGTATCATAAATATACTAGGATATTTTTATGATAAGTATTTGATTTACACTTACACACACCTCCATCTAATGGTTAAAGAACATACTGTTTCTGTGGTTGGCGAATTTTTCCCTCACGAAACGATGATTGTTCAATCTTCTTTTAACACCTTTCATGGTGGCCATTAAGATGTCACTATTTTTATATATGATATATATTATGTTTATTTTTCCTTATTATTCTGTATTTCTTATTTATGGAATACCTTTATGGTTTCCATTATGGGTAAACACGATAATTTCATTTTTGGAAGTGCGGACTATCGCCCCCTCAAAGTGATTTGATTCGTTATTGCCATATGTGGGACATATAAATGATGGAGTTAATGATATAATATATGATATTATACTGGAATTATAATATAAATTTATATCATTATGATTTCATTCCATTAAATACGAAATAGAAATGAAAGTAGCGTTCATGCGTACGTACGGCTTACCGTCTCCATGAACGGTGCATTTCATTTCTTACCTCTAAATGTTATGTACTATTATAAATACATGTATATTCTGGATATATAGGATATATATGATATACAAATCATGAATATCATTCTGTATGTAATGAACCTTTGACCACATGAACAACATGTAATTGTAAGAAGTCCATTTTTGACTTAAGAACCAAATATCGACAAAATGAACATTATTAACTTAAATGATTACATAATGTTTATAACATGGAAATAAGTGATATAAAAGAAATAATAATCTTGAAAAAGGTTCTTAATCAAGTATAAATTAACACTACTTTATTATTCAGGAAATTAAAGAGCGATCGAGCCAAGTCGGGCATGAGGTAAGGGACTTCGTCTCAATATCCTTTCTTTGAGGCATATTTTGTTTTATACACAACATTATTTTATACGCTGTATAAAACACCTTTGACTTTTCATTTCATTCAAAGGGAATATTTTTCTACAAAGAGTTATACTAAATGACAAAAAGGAATGTTTCTTTTAACGTACGTGGTGACAAAGACATTTTCTGCCACCACGAGTATTATTTGGTCTTTGGATTCCTCAACAAGCTGTAATGTTTTTTAAAATGAAATAAATACCATATAATCTTTTATTAATTTTGGTCTTGAAAATGGTTTTAATAATTGATTTGTTATGTCAATATATTTAAGTGATATATTGTGATTGAAATGTGGAAATGTTTTCATTCCATTATATTTGTTTTATGTCTTATGATTTTATAATGGGACTTGGACATTTGGCGGGTGGTTACGTGATAAACCATATGACGGGTGGTGCCATGAATACCAGGACGGGTGGTTACATTATAACCTCCAATGCATTGGGTATGGAAGTCGGCCGTATGGCTATTCCATTAAGTGATATGTGTGGAAGTCGACCGTATGGTTATTCCATTTAAGTATGTTTATGTCCCAAGTTACCTTTATATGTTATGTGTTCTTTATATGGGTTTTATGGCAATATTTTGGTTAAAAAATGGTAATTAATGATCTTTTATTCAGTGAAGAGTATTTACTACTCCATAAAGGTGAAATGTATTACTTTGATAAAGTATTCATGGTTTACTTGTTTTTTTGAAAAACTAACAGTTTTCCTTCTTTGTGTATCCCTTACTGAGGTTTTTATGCTCACCCCAAGTTTTTTTGAAATGTTTTTCACAGGAAATAATGTGGAATAGAGTCAAGGATGAGATCAAGGAAAAGTCATACTATCTTAAACATAGAACTAGAAATGACTTTTTTTTAGAGTTCAGGTTTTGAAAAAAAGGAAACTTTGTAGAAGTGTATACTGTGTAATCTTTTCAGATGTAATAATTATGATCTAATTCTCTAAAACTCTAAACCTGAAAATATCCTCAATAGGAATTATTCATTTAATTCAATATTAAGTAATGTTTAAGGCCGAGGCCTTATAGTTGGTATCATAGGTCGGTTTAGACAACTTTAGGAGTTAGAATTCTATTAAATGATTATCCAAATGTTTTTTAATGGTCAAATTGAAATGATATAGAATTTGAAGATTACTATGTTGCTTCATCTAAGACATGTTTGTTTAGAATGGTTTTCCACAGAAGAAACAAGGAAGCTATGTTGGGACGACATCAGGAAGAAGACAACCTTCCAAATCAGCAACCTGAGATGGTCGGAATTGGAACTGAGCAGTTTGTTGTAGTGATGGAATAGTTGAATCAGGCTATAAATGGTGGTGGTATCCATACACGAGATCATCCAGATAAACCGTAGAGGAACATGTCAGTGGTGGAACATTTCATGAGGCAACATCCCCCATCATTCAGAGGATCATCTGACCATGTGCTAGCAGAATGGTGGATTAAAGAATTGGAGAAGATTTTTGATGTCATGGGGTGTTCAAAAAATAAAAAGGTTAGTCTTGCTGTTTACCATTTTGAAGGTGAAGCTCATCAGTGGTGGTCGATGATGAAAAATATCAGGGATAATGATGAGATTGATAATCTTCACTCCGACGAATTCAAAGGTATGTTTCTTGAGAAATATTTTCCTAAGGTGGTTCGTCTTAGGATGGAAAAACAATTCCTAGAATTAAGGCAGGAGGATGACTCCGTGGCTTCTTATGAAGCAAAGTTCACTCGACTGGCAAGGTATGTTCCAAATTTCATACGATATCTTGATAGTAAAATCAATCGTTTTTACTTGGGGTTAAATCCAAAGTATCGAATGGCTTTAGCCTCTCGTGAGTTCAAAAGTCTTGAAAAACTTGTTCGATGTGCGAAGAAGGTGGAAATAGAGTTTGCTGTTGATCAAGTGTTCTTCAACAAACAACAAAATAAGAGGTCCAGTTGGAAGGAAGAGGGGAAGAATTCATAAAAGAAGCAAGGAGGTAAGAAAACCAAATATCCATCCTATGAGAAGTGTGGTAAAATGCATCCTGGATAATGTTTATCCAAGTCTGTAAAGTGATTTCAGTGTGTTAAGTCTGGTTATATTACTCGTAACTGTAAGGAATATGATCAAGTCGGTAATTAAAAGCCAGAGTTAAGATGTTTTAAGTGTAATGAAATGGGTCATTATGAAAATGAGTGTCTAATGAAGAACTCAACTGGGGGAAAGAATCCATACTACAAGTAGAAAGGGGTGGTGAAATCCTTTGCAACTACTTCAGCAGATGTTGGGCCATCGAATGAAGTAGTATCAGGTACACTCTTTGTTTGTTCATATTATGACAATGTGTTTTTTGATTCAGGGTATACACATTCTTTAATTTCTGAGAAGTTTTCTAGTAAATTGGGAATTCCATATCAAGATATGAATCATGAACTTATGGTAAAAACACCCGAAGGAAACGTTGAGACAAAAATAAATTATAAGAACCTTCCTATCCTTCTGTGCATAAAGAATCTACCTGCAAACCTTATTGTTTTGCCTCTAGTAGAGTTTGATGTTATTTTGGGCATGGATTGGATTTATGTTTATCATGATAAGATTGACTGTAGAGCTAAAATGGTTTCTTTTCAGAAATATTATCAGTTTGTGTACAAGAATGAACCCTTGGTTTTGATAACATATCAGGAAGTTGAGAAACTAGTAAAATATGGAAATGAATGTTACCTTGCACATATTATTTAAAATAAAGGAACTATTTAGATTAATGATGTTCCAGTGGTAAATGAGTATCTTGATGTTTTTCCTGATTAGTTTCCTCGTATTATTTATGACCGAGAAGTTGAATTTACTATTGACTTAGTTCCTGATTCTAAGCCAATTTCAAAACCCCCTTATCGAATGGATCAAGTTGAAATTTTAGAGTTAAAGAATCAATTGTAGGAGTTATTAGATAAAGGTTTTATTTGACCTAGCACATCACCATGGGTTGTTCTTTTCTTGTTTGTTAAAAAGAAATATGGTTCAATGAGACTTTGCATTGATTATAGAGCCTTGAATAACATCATTGTTAAGAACAAGTATCCTTTACCTCATTTCGATGATTTGTTTGATCAGCTCCAGGGAGCTCAGTATTTTTCAAAGATTGACTTGAGGTCGGGGTACCATCAGTTGAAAGTAGAAGAAGCAGACGTTCCAAAGACTACATTTCATACTAGATATGGCCATTATGAATTTTTAGTTATGCCTTTTTGGTTAACCAATGAACATGCTGTATTCATGGACCTTATGAATAGAATTTTCCATGAGTTATTGGATAAGTTTTTTGTTGTTTTCATTGATGATATTTGTGTGTTTTCTAAAAGTAAAGAGGATCATTAAAGTCATTTAAGGGTTATATTGCAAAACTTAAAAGAAAATAAACTTTATTGAAAATTCAGCATGTGTGAGTTTTGGTTACAATAAATTTCTTTCCTTGGTCACATTGTTTCAAAAAATGGCATAACTATTGATCCTGCTAAAAAAAAGTTGTTGAAGAATGGCCAAGGCCCACAAATGTAACTGAGATCCGTACTTTCCTTGGTTTGGCAGGTTTTTACTGGTGTTTTGTTGAAAATTATTCATGGTTATCTAGTCCAATGACTAAGCTAACTCAGAAGGGTGTTAAGTTTATCTGGACAAAAGAATATGATGATTGTTTTCAGGAGTTGAAAAGAAGATTGGTGAATTCTCCAGTTTTGGCACTTCCTTCTAGGAATGGTGAGTTTGTTATCTACAGTGACTCTTCTTTGAAGGGACTTGGTTATGTCCTTATGAAAAATGATCAGGTAATTACTTATGCTTCACGTCAGTTGAAAACTCATGAGGTAAATTACCCTACACATGATTTGGAATTAACTGATGTTATTTTTGCTCTAAAAATTTGGAGGAATCATTTGTATGGAGTAAAGTGTGAAATATATACTGATCACAAAATTTTAAAGTATATATTCACTCAGAAAGAATTGAACATGAGACATAGGAGATGGATTGAATTAATCAAGGATTACGATTGTACAATTCATTACCATCTGGGAAAAGCAAATAAAGTGGATGATGCTTTGAGTTGAAAAAGTAATGCTTCATTAACCATGCTACATTTGGAATGAGATCCTTTGGTTTTTGATTTGATAAAATTTGGCATAGAAGTTGTTGGTGCAGGAAGTTCTTCTGTTTTGTTTCAGGTGTCAGTGAGATCATCTCTATCAGACAGAATTAAGCAAGCGCAGAAGAAAGACAGTGGGTTGCAGAGAAAGGTAGAGCTGGTTCAGAAGGGTAAGTTTCCTGAATTTAACATTGATAATGATTGTGTTTTGAGGTTTGGGAAGATATTATGTGTGCCTTATGATTCTCAGTAGAAGAATGAGTTGTTATGTGAGGCTCATAGTTCCCCGTTTTTAGTTCATCCTGGCAGTACTAAGATGTATAGAGATCTGAGGGAGTATTACTGGTGGGATGGAATGAAAAGAGATATTGGCAATTTTACTGTGAAGTGTTTGACTTGTCAGCAGGTTAAAGAAGAGAGACAATTACTGAAAGGGATGCTGCAGTCATTACCGGTTCCGGAGTGGAAATGGGAAAATATATCAATGGACTTCATTGTGGGATTACCAAAGACATCTCTAGGTAATAATGCAATATGGGTTATAGTTGATCGATTGACTAAATCTTCTCATTTCTATCCTATTAGAGATACTTTGTCTCTAGATCAACTTGCTCAGTTGTATGTTAAATAGATAGTCAGGTTTCATGGAGTTCCCCTCTCCATTGTTTCTGATCATGATCCCAGGTTCACTTCTAACTTTTGGAAAGGCCTTCAGAAGTTGTTGGGTACTGAATTAAATTTTAGTATAGATTTTCATACTCAATCAGATGGGCAGTCAGAACGAACAATTCATACCTTGGAGGATATTCTACGTGCTTTTTTGATGGATTATCAGGGAAGTTGGGACCAACATCTTTCTTTGGTTGAATTTGCATATAATAACAGTTTTCATTCCAGTATACAGATGGCTCCGTTTTAAGCATTATATGGGAAGCGGTGTCGAACCCCAACTTTTTGGGATGAAGTGGGCGAAAGGAAGCTGATGGGACCAGAATTGGTAGAAGAGATGGCAGAAAAAGTTTAGTTGATTTAGAAACACATGAGAACAGCTCAGAGAAGGCAGAAAAGTTATGCGGATAACTGGAGGAAGGATCTATCTTTCGAGGTAGGTGATCATGTTTTTCTCAAAGTTTCACCATGGAAAAGTGTGATGCGATTTGGTAAGAAAGGAAAGCTGGGTCCAAGGTTCATTGGACCATATGAAATTCTAGAGAGAGTTGGATCAGTTTTTTACTTAGTGGCTTTACCTCCAAGTTTGTCCCAGGTACACAATGTTTTTCATGTTTCGATGTTGAGAAAGTTTATGCCAGATCCATCTCATGTTTTGAGCCTAGAGGTAGTTCAGTTGGAAGAGAATCTCTCTTATGAAGAACAACCTGTCAAGATTATTGACTGTAGAGATAAAGTGTTACGAAATAAGGTAATTCACCAGGTAAAGGTTTTATGGAAAAACCATATGGTAGAAGAGGCAACGTGGGAAACTGAAAATGCTATGAGGTTTAAATACCACCACTTATTTTGATAAGTGAATAAAATTGCGAGGACGCAATTCCCAAAAGAGGGGAAGGATGTAACATCCCAGGTAAATAAAGAATAATACATTTTCATATTTATTAAAATTTTCGAATTAAATATTAATTTTACTTTAAAGGGGTTTCTATGTTCGATAGCATACCCGATACGTAACAACGAGTTTCTTTGAAATCTTACGTTGTACACTAGTAATATAATAATATTATTTTAAATGGTAGTTAACACGTATCCATTGTATTGGCAGGAATAAATATAAATTACTAAAATATGATTATATATGTTTTTTAAATGTTTTTACATTTATCCAATAAAAGATAAAGGCTTAAAATAAGAAAAGAATTCAATTTTAGGCATAGATACTCTAATATTCACTAAAAGGTCGACTTATCGCCTTTTAATGGAGAAACATATTTAAATATAGTTTTGGCCACTCTTATACATTCTATTGGACCAAATAAAATTCTTCTTTATAATCGGGTCATCAAAATTTACATTGTGTAATTTTTTGTATTTTTCCAATAAAGTTCATTTTTTAATGAATAGTGAAAAATGTTGTATTTTAACTCAAAACATATTTTTAATATAATTTATTTATATTATTAGATTATATTTTGAATTTGTTTTAAAGTGAAATTAGAATATATTTATACCATTTAATCCAGTGGTGGTCCTTGGAATTAATTTCACTTTGAAATTGGACTTAAACTAGTGTCAATCTTTTGATATATATTGTTTCATAAAAACATGCTATTTGTTTTGACAGCGGTAATTAAGTATTAAATTAATTAATGCAACTTATATGTTTTGAATTTTGTAAAATAGACACCATTTTTGAATTTGGAATATCAAATATAGCTTAGGGTGAATTTTTAGTATTTTTCTGAAAAGCTTCAATTTTTGATGAATAGTGAAACCACTAAGTGGTAGTTAAAAAACTGTTTTTTCATTTAAATGATACTTTACCACTTTTTTGAATTTAATTTCAAAAATCCAACATAAATGGTTTTTAGTAGGATGTAAAATGTGGTTCAATGGGATTACAACAATTTTTTGGTGAATAGTAACTTTTAAGTTTTATTAATCGCGATTAAAGGTAATTAGTGTAATTTAAGGTAAAAATAATGTTTTAATAATATTAAATGACCTTGAAACATGTCCTACCCTTATTTTATGTGTCATGGCCGACCAAGAAAATCCATGGGTCAACTTGGGGACCCCATGGATCCACTTGGGTAAGAAAATGACATTAATAACTTTTTATTTAAAGTTAAAATAAAAATGTCACACACATATATTATTTTACTAAATCAATTTTTATATGGGTTTATACAAGTCATATTTCTGACTATAAATATCCATTAGAAATATAAAAATATATCCTACATCATGATATTTTTTTATAATTTTTAGACATTAAATAAATTAAATTATTTATGACACCATGATGATGCAGCGATTACCTCATTATTTAACGATTTAAATAAAATGGAAAGATAATGTAAAATCTAAGACCTAAACTTGTCAAAAACCTATTGAATGTGTGGATTTAGAAATATAATCACCTTATCCTAAAAATATATAATTGTGGTACCTTTAAAATCCGAAAAGCATTTTATAATAAAGTAACATTTTATAACTTTCCAAGAGTGCCCCTCCTCTCATCTTATAAAAGGCCCCCACCTCTACCACCTTACCCACACCTCTAAAGCCTTTGGCTCGGCCAAGATCTACTAATTTTACCTCCCCAAATCCCTATCCTCATCCTTTAAGCCTTTACTCAAGAAGAAAGCTCTTCAAGAAACCCCTTTTGTTCAAACCAAGAGGAGTTACCCGATTTAACGGTAATGTCTTCACTTGTGTTATTTTGTTTTATTTTGCTTCTCCACCCCCCTAAACTCTTTTATTCCTTACCTTTGTAAAAAAACCAGTATCTTAAATATACTAGTATTTTCTTATGAGAAGTATTTTATTTACACTTACACACAACTCCATCTAATGTTTAAAGAACATACTATTTCTGTGGTTGGCGAATTTCTGCCTCACGAAACGATGATTGTTCAATCTTCTTTTAACACCTTTAATGGTAGACATTAAGATGTAAATATTTTTATATATGATATATATTATGTTAATTTTTTCCTTATGCTTATGTATTTTTAATTTATGGCACAACTTTATGGTTTTCATTATGGGTAAACACGATAATTTCATTTTAGGAAGTGCGGACTACCGCCCCCTCAAAGTGATTTGATTCGTTAATGCCATATGTGGGAAGTATAAAGGATGGAGTTAATGATATTATATATGATATTATACTGGAATTATAATATACCTTTACATAATTATGATTTCACTCCATTAAATACAAAATATAAATGAAAGTAGCATTCTTGCGTACGTATGACTTACCATCTCCATGAATGGTGCATTTCATTTCTTACCTCTAAATTTTATGTACTATTATAAATACATGTATATGCTGGATATATATGATATCCAAATCATGAATATCATTATAGATATAATGAACCTTTGACCACATGAACAACATGTAATTGTAAGAAGTCCATTTTGACTTAAGAACCAAATATCGACAAAACGAACATTATTAACTTAAATGATTACATAATGTTTATAACCTAGAAATAAGTGATATA
The DNA here is from genome assembly GCA_963277665.1 of Viscum album. Taxonomy (NCBI): domain Eukaryota; kingdom Viridiplantae; phylum Streptophyta; class Magnoliopsida; order Santalales; family Viscaceae; genus Viscum; species Viscum album. The sequence continues at coordinate 2,097,577,232 of OY728140.1, read as the reverse complement.
AAAGGAATAATAATCCTGAAAAATGTTCTTAAGCAAGTATAAATTAACACTAGTTTATTATTCAGGAGATTAAATAGAGATCGAGTCAAGTCGGACACGAGGTAAGGGACTTCGTCTCAATCCCTTTTGTTGAGGCATATTTTGTTTTATACACAACTTTATTTTATATGCTATATAAAACACCTTTGACTTTTTATTTCATTCAAATGGAATATTTTTCTACAAATCGTTTTACTAAATGACAAAATGGAATGTTTCTTTTAACATACGCGGTGACAACGACCTTTTTCGCCGCCGCGAGTATTATTTGGTCTTTGGCTTCCTCAACAAGCCGTAATGTTTTTTAAAATGAAATAAATACCATATACCCTTTTATGTATTTTGGTATTGAAAATGGTTTTTATAATGGATTTTTTATGTCAATATATTTAAGTGATATATTGTGATTGAAATGTGGAAATGTTTTCTTTCCATTATATTTGTTTTATGTCTTATGATTTTATAGTGGTACTTGGACATTTGACAGGTGGTTACATGATAAACCATATGACGGGTGGTGCCGTGAATAACAGGATGGGTGATTACGTTATAACCTTCAATGCATTGGGTATGGAAGTTGGCCGTATGGATATTCTATTAAGTGATATGTGTGGAAGTTGACCGTATGGTTATTCCATTTAAGTATGTTTATGTCCCAAGTTACCTTTATATGTTATGTGTTATTTATATGGGTTTTATGGTAATCTTTTGGCTACAAAAGGGTAAGTAATGATATTTTATTTAGTGAAGAGTATTTACTACTCCATGAAGGTGAAAAATATTACTTTGATAAAGTATTCATGGTTTACTTGTTGTTTTAAAAAACTAACAGTTTTCCTTCTTTGTTTATCCATTACTGAGCTTTTTATGCTCACCCCAAGTTTTTTTGAATTTTTTTTCACAGGACATAATGTGGAATAAGGTCAAGGATGGGATCAAGGAAAAGTCATGCTGTCTTAAACATAGAACTAGAAATGACTTTTTTTTAGAGTTCATGTTTTGAAAAAAAGGAAACTTTGTAGAAGTGTATACTGTGTAATCTTTTGAGATGTAATAGTTATGATCTAATGATCTAAAACTCTAAACCTGAAAATATCCTCAATGGGAATTATTCATTTAATTCAATATTAATTAATGTTTAAGGCCGGGGCCTTATAGGTCTGCTGGATGATTCACATATCTCAACCTTCTATATTCACCCATGAAGAAAAAAGATGTATCAAGATCTCTATGAACACTATTAGTGGGACAATATGAATAAGGATATCAAAAAATATACATAAATATGTCTTGTGTGTCAGCAAGTGAATGTGAAATATAAAAAATCCAATGAGGTGATGCAACCATTACCCGTACCTACATGGAAATGGGAAAACATCACCATAAATGTTTCCACTGGTCTCCCAAAGACATAAATATGGAATATATATAGAATATGGTGGATCATTACACATATACTACACACTTATTTTCAATTTGAGAGGATTTCTCACTGGATCAAATTTCATTGATATACATCAGATAAGTGGTAAGGATTCATGGAGTACCACTATCAATTGTATCTGATCAAGATCTGAGATTCACCTCCATGTTATGGAAATGTCTTCAACAAGATATCAACATTGAGTTGAACTTCATCTTATCTTATCACCCACAAACTAATGGAAAATCCGAGTGGACTATCCAGACAGTTTAGAAAATTTTTATAGAATGCTCAATTGACTTTAAAGGGGGATGAGACCAACATCTTCTTCTAGTTGAGTTATCTTACAACAATAGTTTCCACTTCAACATCGAAATATATCCCTATGAATCCATTTATTGGAAGATGTGTAGAACACCTTCATGTTTTAATGAAGTTGGGGAACAAAAACTGCTAGGTAATGAAATGGTGAAAAAGGATAAGACCATTCAACAACACATCAAGGTTGATTATATGTGAAAAAAGATCTATGCTAACAAGAATCTACAAGACCTAGTGTTTGTTGTTTTAGACATGGTGTTACTCCACATATCTCCATGGATGAAAGTGATGATATTTGAGAAGAAGGGAAATCTTAGTCTAAGATACATTGTCCCCTTTGAGATCCTGGATCACATCAGAGTGGTGGCATACTGACATTCACTCCCACCTAACCTATCTCAAGTGCATGATGTATTATATTTCCCCTATTGAGAAAATAAATACCTAAAACCTCACATGTACTCAATCAAGAGGTGTTATAATTGAAGAATGAAATTTCTTATGAGGGGTAACCGGTGAAGATATTAGATCAAAGTGACAGTGTTCTTTGAAATTAGATAATTCACCTAGTAAAAGTACTATGGAGAAACCAAAAGTTTGAAAAACCACATAGGGACTAGAATAAGTGATGAAACAAAGTTACCCTCATTATTTTTAGTGTGGGAAATCAAAAGTTTGAGGAGAAAATTTCTTAATAGGGGGAGATTGTAATGACCCAAACTGTTATAAATGAAATTTCCATTTCAATTTTAATTAAATGTTTTATTATGTAAAATGGTTATATAAAAAACATGCAATTATTTGATTTTAATATATTCTATTGGATTTAAAAGAACGTTAGTTATCATCACCTTTGATAATATAACCATTGAATAGTGATCACATGGTTAGTATAAATATAGGGTTTTAAAAAATCTAATTGACACTAACAAAAGAAGTGATGGCCTCAACTAATAAAATTGTAACCTATGAATCCCATTTATTGAAGATACCAAGGGAGATAAATTCTTTGGTATTTTCCCTTTACCAATACCAATATAATATCCAATAACATCATAAATAGAGAAACTATTTACGGGAGAAGTTCAATATCATCGAGATCACAACACAAACCATGTTCGCTGAACCACCCCATAAAAGTATTTCTATCACAAACATCACTCTTAGGGAGTTTTCAGGTGTATTAAAGAGATATGTATCAAGAACATAGTGATATGAGTATGTAAGTTATTTTTTATAGAACAATGGATATATTTTCATCCTATTATTATTAATATATAATTTTTTTTTATTTTGATAAAATAAAACCAAAATAGTATTTTTTTGGTAAAATTAAAATTCAATTAAGGAATTTATTTTGATGAATTAACAGATTTTTGAAATGAATAATATTTTGTTGAAATATTATTATAAAATAAATTTTATTAATTATAAATTATCATATAATTTTTATGAAGTTAAATCTATTTTTTATCAGGGATAAAAAGCTATTATTGTCAAAAAAACCATTCATTTCTTAATAAATGTCAATTTTATTTGAAAATTAAAAATTAAAATATTTATAATACTATTTAGATAAAATGAATATTATTTTAGGAATCATAACATTGAAACTATATAATGTTGAATTTTTCATAATTTTGTGAGACTGTCAAATTTTCAGGTAAAAAAATAAATACCATATAAATTTACTTTGTGTATTATGATATAATAATGTCCCAAAAGTGATGTAATAAATACTATAAAAGTTATCCACAATAGAATATATTTTTCCCTTTAAACTAGTTTTATTTTAATTATATTTTATTAATTTATTGAATCCATTATGTATCCTCCAAAACCATTAATATATTTTAAGGTTTTAAAATCATTTGTTTAAGAGTGTGACTTACCTCCACATAAGAAAGTGAATTATTTTATTAAATTTGGACCTAAAGCATATAAAATAATGAACACCACTCCCATTTTGGCTAAAACATGGGAAAAAACTAAGGTACGGTTTGTGGTTTTGATTATTTTATCATGTAGAGTCCATAACCTACATAATAAAGAAATCCCTATCATTTCATATATAAACCCACCCATGATCCAATTTATCTTCACTAAAAATCTTTGGATAACATAAATAATCTTCTATACAATCTCTAAATTCCTCTAAAGGTTCCCCAAGATTTCAAGAATCTCCTAACAAGCATTTTGAGTCACATACTCAAGTAAGGGATGTTCACCTTCTCTTCATTGTTAAAGTTTCTTTATTATATCATGCCTTATATTTCCAATTACTTATGTTGGGATATTCCTTACCATGTCCCTAATAATTTCAATTTTATTTTAAATTATTAAATAACCCTTTCACTCTCATAAATCAATTCTATGAATTTTTATGTGATGTCGTTATACTGCTGAAATTTTATAGTGTTTATTCCATGCTAAAACAATTGTGTGATAAATACCATACCCATTTATAATCAAGGGTATTAAACCTTATGAACTTATACATATTGGACTTGAAAATTACATGTATTTATTCCACACTCCTTGATCATGAAATTAAATATGATGATGAATGAATCCATGTTGTATGATCTGTGTAGAACACTTAAGCATGATAATGAAATGAATGTGACAAGTACACCCAAAATTTTATAGTGCTCTAATTCATTGGCTAATGTTTTCTCTCAAAAGAAGTAATGTTGGGATAGAGAGTAACCTGATTCATTTATGTGAATTTCTCCATCATTATTTCTTATTTGTTATCATTGTTCTATGTTTATGATATAATGTTTTAAGTTGTTTCCACATTTCCCATTTTATAATTACCATGCTATATCATGCCTTATTATTCATGTTACTTTAATTCACCATTGATATGAATATTCTTTAACATGTATTACCTTATTAATTTTATTCCATGTCTATTCCCTTACTAGAATTTATAGCTCACCCCTTTGTTATGTATGTCTCCAGGTTATCCCATTTAGTTTTAAGAATGAGCATGTTAAGGAAGTTTTCAATAAATATGATGTATTTCATGTTTTAAATTGTTATGTAATGTAACTAATTCTCAAATAAACTCTAAATCTAGATCTTATAGTTTTTATTAAGTGTAATCATATATAATAAATCATTTATTAATGTGTAATAAAGAGTAGCATTGTTATAGTTATTTAATTCACAAGTTCTTGTTTCCCACCCATTGTGATTGGGAACATACATAGGGCATTATGGTTGATCCGTTCATGTAATGATGTAGGTTTAATTGGGTTAATTTACAAAATAATGGTTTAATATAACCCAATTTCTATTTATAAGTCTATTATATTGAAATATGGATGTTAGAAATCAATTAGTAAGTCATGTGTTGGTGGCTAATCACTTCCTTTCACAATGAGACTTGAATTTTCCATACTAGATAGGATGTGAGTCTTGAATTTGAGTTTCTTTTATAATTATTATTGATGAATTTTTACTATAATTAATTATTTTTTATCCTTTTTGTAGTTATATATATATATGATATTTGAGGGGTTTTTTTGTGCGTTTTAATGTGGAAAAGGGGGAAGAACATGGGGCGTGTGAATGTTGCATGGTCTAGAAAACCATGTTTAGCATGTGATAGTGGTTATGGAAACCTTCTAGTAATTATCATATCGTTATGACCCAATCATCCAAACTGAGTTGAAAAAACATGCACATTCATGACACCCTATATCTTCTATGATTTGAAACACTTTGGTTTTCTAATGATATTCTAAATTAGTTTTAAACTGTTTAAGATGAATCATACATGGATTAATTTCATTATTTTATTTATGATTGATATATTATGTTATTATTTTTAGATATATATTACAAAAGTTTATTTCTTAAAGATTATTTTATGAAATTATTAAATTTTATAATCATTTTATATATATTATTTGTAATGTATATATAATTTAATAAAGTGTTATAAAAAATTACTCATATTATAGATCCCAAGGATTGGTTACGTACCAGTGGGGGTTGAATTAGTGGCACAAAATCTTTATGATTTTTTTAATTCAATGTATTGAACCTATGAAAGTACTTGATCTAATCAACTCATGTACAATAATAATGTAATAGAGGTTAGTACATAACATTTACAAGGTTCATTGAAAGGTCTTCTCCTTTCCATGTTTTCTATTTTCCCAAAAACTTGTTCTACATCTTCATCATGTTATCATTTATATTGGTATCCTATATCCATAGGATAATGATTGGTTATACCCACCTTAATCACTAATCTTTATCTACAGTTGGTTATACTTCCTATAGATGATCCTCCATGTGTGTGTCATTTTATACCCCAACCACCAAATCATTAGCCATAATTGGTCATACACCCAATCTAATTTCATACTTGACTTGTTATACACTCCAAAAATTATTTTCTTCATGATTTTGTCCAAAAGTATTAAGATCTCTATCAACAATAAATAATCATCCCCCACTATTTTAATGTATTTGGTGCACTCAGATACAACCTTCAAAATATTCAACAGTTTATTGGAATATGTTTTTTCGTCTCAAAACTCTCTCTATATCTTGAGTGATCTAGTTCCACCTCAACTATTTAAATACTCAGAAACACATGATTATTCTCCTTCAAAATATCATATATTCAAGCACACGCTCTCTCTCCCTCTCCATTTAATATCATGTCATATCAAGACCCTCATAATTCATATTTGACTTATTATTTTTTCTTTTTACACTAGGGTATATGATATCTCCCTTTTTTCTACATCATCTTCAATAATTATATATTAATTTTATATTTATAATAGTATCATAAATGTTATTCTCATTTATTATTAGATATTATTATATATTTAATATCCCATAATTCATAGTAGGATATCCTTATTTTATATGGTATTCAAAATATCCAGGTTGTTTAAATCACATTAAGACTATAAAATTTTAAAACTTATATCATCTTCAATAATATCCCTTGATTTTTTTAAATCCCTTTAAATTTCTTTTACATTTAAATCTATTAGATCCGGAGGTTAATTATTTAATGTGTTATCTCAATTAACAAAATTTTATCTTCTCTATAGATCATGTTTCTTTTTAATCATAATACAAGCATGCATTATATTTCTATGAAATATATTCATAGAACATGGATTCAGATCCTTAACTCATGCATGAAAATATTCATGAATTTCACACACATCATGAGATCATAAAAAATGGTGTATCACCTTAAAAAATTTTAGTTTGTCACTAACTTAGACTCCATGGATTATGTTTAATCCTTATATTTATATGAATGTATGTGAAACTATTTTCATGTATTAATATTTTCAATTCACATGTCTGCAAAATCTCTATTTATAACACAAAATACAAAAATGGCCACCATCAATGGACTACATCATAGTGCATCATTACATTACATGGTAGATCATCTGACCATGAAGAACTGATGGATTATCCATCATAACTCACTATAGGTCCTATATCATACAGTCTATAATTTTAACCTCATAGTCCATCAAATCGAGATAATTACATCTCATTGTAGGTCCATATTTATTCATGTGGTTGATTTCCCTATTGTGTTTCCCATGGTTGAAATTATCCTTACATGGATGGTCTATTACATAACTTGAATTATTGTTGATAAAATTACTCATAAGAGGTAATTACTTATGGTAGTTATAGTCCTGTAATCTTTGTAACACACATGATCAATCTAGTCAATGAAGTCTTTGCATTCCGTTGGAACTTGGTGCAAGATCGAAACTCATGGTGGAAGGTTGGACTATATTATTCTCTTATTGATTCCTATATATAAAACACCAGATGCGGGAGGTTAAATATGACATATGTGGAAACATTTCATTAAACATAAATTTATTTAAACCCCACACATTTCATGTATTAAAAATTAATAGTACATGTATTGGGGTCATCCCACATCAGACTTGTTGATAGAAGGGATGTGATTAATTTCCCAACATATTACCAAATCCCGGCATAGAATTTATTTGGTTATTGGTGTTATCCAATTTTCTTTTATTACACCTCACTTTTATGAGTATAATCATATCCTTACCTCACATGTGTTTTCATATTCACCCACATGCCTATTACATACACCTGTTTTCATTCTTGGCCTCCTCCATACCATCATATATGTCTAGGTGTGGTTGAACCCACTCCTTCATTTAGTAGATATAGTTACCAAAGATATATATGGTTAAACTATTTTTAATAAATCCTTATAAAAAAGATTTTTCCAAATTATCATAAAAAAATAATAACAAATATTTAAATTCCAAGACCTTACTATTACTCCTTTAGAACAATTATATGTGGTTTTATTTTTCTGTATTAAATTAAATGATCACAATATATCATATCTTCATTTAGTCTATAAATAGATTTAATATACAAATTTTTTATGTTGTAAACATCATGATACTTTAAAACAACACCATCACATGTCTTAAGTAATAAAATATCAGTTCAAAAAATGTCACATATTTGTTTTCCACTTTGTCTTGAACCTATGTGCATAAAATGTTCAATCTATAATGTAAATAAAGATATGAAGTCATGTGAATTATAAAGAATGAAATACAAAGAGAACACACGAATCAATAATAGTCATCCATGAATAATCACCTCATTGCTTCACCAAATAACTATTGACACATTGAAAATAAATGAAAATATTACTTGGGTACTTTAATCTCCCCCTTTGGATTTATTTTCAAAGTCAGTACTCACCAGTTTCAATATATGTTACCCTATAAATTCTTTATTCTACACATATTGATAATAAATGAAAAGTAAAATGTAAGGGGTGTCAACATCATTTTTTTTCCATTCAAGGAACTCATAAAATCCTTTATATTCTACCCATTCATTTTGGAAAAATATCCCATAGTCACTTGAGATCAGGACAACATCACATGTTTTTCTTGGATAAGAAAATTTAACATGAAAAATCATAGTTTACATAGAAAAACTCTTTGTGTAAAATAAGAGTGTTTGACTATTCTGATCATTGTTGTCTTTAAAATAACCAAAATTTAATACAACGATAAGAACTCACTATATTGGTTGCCTATAGATATTAATCACGAAAAATTAAATAATATAAAAATATCATAAAAACGATTAAAATAGTTCATGAGCAACAAAAAAATCCATATTTTTCTCATATTCTCATAAACGTACCCTCCCATTTTATTAATATTTTTGATTTAAAAAATAAAAGGTTTCAAAGTGTGACTATCATAATTTATTATAAGTATTATAAAACATTCCCAAATTTCTAGATTTCATGGAGTACATGATTTTGAGTGATTTCTCATATTTTATCCCCTTAACAGATATAATCACTATTATTCTACATGGTAGTTCAAAAACCATGAATCAAACATTCCTTATTATCCTACAATGATAGATCTATACTTCTATTTTAATTCCCTATAAGATAGAATAGATAAAAAAAATTAATTGGGAGTTAGGATGAACCTTTGTTGTTCCTTAAGGGTAACATTGGACCTAATCATTTCTTATCACCATAGGAAACACATTAATTTCATATTCATGTTTTAATTTGTTTTAAAATACCTTTTACACTTTATCCATTAGGGTATATAAATATTTATGTGCTTTCTATTTATCTATAAATAACTCCCACTATTTAGGTAATATCACCATGAATTTGTATGATGTATGTATATATTCACCCCACCATTCACACAAGTCACTAACCATATTAAATTTTAAATTGATTGGATTATTTTATTCTTTAATTTACTTCATAAGATCATTTGGTTCCTCAATACTCTTCTGTTCTCTCTTGAAGTTATACTCATGATTTATTCATTTATTCTACTTTTTCTGAAGTTTTTCTTCTGTTCGTATTTTCTCCCCCTTTCTTGTAGATTTCAATGATTTTTGTGAATTGTAATGTTTTTAAATATTCCATTTAATTGTGTCCAAACTTCCATCAATACTAACAAAACCCTTTAATTATCCTATTTTTTCTATTGAAATTTATCCAGATTTCACGGCTCATGTACATTACTATTTTTAAGTGGAGCCACCACCCTTTTGGAAAACACTTAGGGAATAAATATTCATATTTCTTATCTCATATACCATTAGGGTGAACAAAAAATTTCACATATAAATACTTAATCTTATTATATGAATGTTCATTACTTATCATTATGATCCATATTAGAACCATAATGTTTAGTGACTTTGGATGCTTGGATATATAAAAAATTGGTACCAGAAAGTTCTATATCATCTCCCACTTAGTTCTCCAAAACTATCTCCCTTCTTATAAATATTATACTTTAGATAATTATTCACATACTAGGTAAAAGGAAATATAATAAAAGTTGTTATAATATACTTAATAAGGGTAAACAAGGCAATTATCAATGATCACATATAAATAGCATGAGAATAAGGGTATGAGAACATGAGTTTAACATTTGAAAAAAATACCTAGTAATTAAAAGATCATAATCCTAAGTTATGGAATAAATCATGGGAGTTCATATGAAATGAATCATAATGGTATAAAAGAATATGAGTATTGATAACAAAACATTTAAATAAGATCATGGGATAAAATAGTCTCATAAGGTGGCACATAATCATAATCAAATAAATCATATATCAATGTTATCAACCAAGGAATTAATCATATGTTAGGATTGGGATAGCCACCAGTGTACTTGATTTATGTTTGGGACAACCTATCATTTACCCTCTTGTTGGGATTGATATAACCTCTTATGTACCCTCTTTTTGGGCTTGGGATTACCTCCCTTGTACCCTCTTTTTGGTCTTTGGATAAACTCATGTGTACCATTTGAGATCATAAAACATTAATCATTACCCAATAAATTGGTGGTATATATTGGACCCACAAATCAAAAAATCAGAAAATATTCATATATATGCCAAAATATCATTAAAATATTTAACATTCCCTCTAACATAAACCATAAAAAATAAAATTGGTTTCATTAATATTTCCTCATCCTAAAAATAAAAAATCCATTGAAAGAATAAGGATAGTATCAGAGAATTATATCCTTAACAAAGAATACATAACATAAATGGATGTAATCATAGATAAAAAATTATGGTAAAAGATCAACAGAACATTTATTTAGAAAAATATCTTTTTAATATTGATATTAGTTATTTAAAATATAAAATTCACCAAAATATTAATGAAAAAATTTTATTTAAAAATAACCATGGATATTTTTAGGGGAATATTTGAAGAACTAAGTGTTTATGATAGTGGGAAATTCTATTCATGTAGTTTACATTATACCAAATTTTACGTTCACACCTTTCACAAAAAGAACCTCATTAAAAACTAATAAGAAGATTCCATTTAAACCATTTTAAATAAGGCAAAACATGGGTAAAATGAATTTAATAGATATTTGAAGAATATTAAAAATATATTTAATTTTTTTAATAAAACATGGAAATATAAGAAAAATATTCTTGACCGAAGAGATAAATAAATTATGTTTTTCTTAAAAAAATTATTTCAGTCTCTTGAGTACTTAAATATAGGAAATTGAAAGGAAAACATGTAACATACAGAAATAACCATTTGATAAGAAAATACATAATATTTTTGAGAGATATATTATATATTTTCATCATTATAAACTAAACCATAAATTATCTTAGTAAAAAAAAGATTGTATTGTAAAATTCTTACCTCAAGTTAGACTTCCATTGCATGTACTGTAACCTCAAATTTAACGAGAAACCTCTTTTTTCTTAAACCTTAAGGATTGAAAAGATGGTATTATGATCAAACAATGACCTATAGGATGTGGGGATATATTTATAAATTTATTTTGGTAGTTTTTGGATGAGAAATGTGAATCACTAAGTATGAAGAAGATAAGAGAGGTAGTGTCCTTTTATAAGTGAGGGATATGAAACACATAGATTTTTTTAAAAGACTAGAATATATTTATGTATTATTAAAAAAATGAATCCAAATGGAAAAGTATTATAATATAGGGTATATTTTATATATATAATAGTATTTAGACAAGTTTATGTGGTAGTATTACCTTTTCTTTTATTTTAACTCCCCGGTAAACCCGTTTTAATATTAATTGTGGTAACAATTTATTATTATTTTTTATAATTAATTATGAAAAAACTGAATTAAAATCATTTTTAAAGTTATACATTTTGATCTAAAATATTTAATAAATTTTTTAAAATTCAACTTCTATAAAAAATTTTTAAAATAAGTCCACAAAACTCAAAAAAATCATGTTTTCAGAAAAATGAATTTTTCTGTACAAAACTCAATTTTCATTCATTCATTACATATTAAAAAGAATGAAAAGAATGTTAAAATATTTTATTGAATACATAATCTATAAATTTCATAAAAAACATTAATCAATAACTATATATTTAATTTATTAAAATTAGTACACTATGAATATATAAAAATAATTTTATGAAAAAGAACACATTTTACCTTTAAATGATTTTATCTTCATTACTAAACATTTGATAACTGATTTATGAGTGATTATTATTTTATTCATATAAATTGTAAATATATTCCATTAAATTTTTTTTTTCAATAGTGACTAATACATTTAAGGAAAGGTCTTTTAATCATTAAATGATTTTATTAAAGATTTAATGATTGTCTCTTAGTAATTATTTAATACATTTGAATTTAGAAAATAATATATATATATATATCATAATGTGGTTAATACTATTCATACCTCTAATTTATCATATTTTCCATGAATTTTATTTGTATTTTATATGGATTATTTTCAATACCAAGCATTGAGATAGCATGTGATTCTGAGGCCCATTGTGCCTGGAAAAAATGTTTGAAATATATTACATATATTAAATAGAACACAAAAAAATTTTTCTTGAAAAATGGGAATAACTATAAAAAAATCATAATTATAAATATAAGGACACCGTTGAGTTTATAATGTGGGTTTTACTCTAGGAGTGACATAAAATATTTCGGCATGAGTAGTTTGTGAAAAAAATTTTATAAGACATAAATGAATGAAATAAATGAAATAAATAAATATTTTTCGTTTTTTTGACACAAAATATATTTTTCTAATTTAATTACATGGTTATTTAATTTTTATTAGGTCTGGATGCTCAAACACTAGAGATTAATACAAACCATTGGAGATATTTTCTTGGAAGATGACAACAGATCGAGATCAGATCACATATTTTCGAGCCAACGAAGTTGGTGGATCTTGTCAATGAAAAAAAACAGTCATTCTCTATCAATGATCAATCCAAACTACTTGTAGGATTTTTTAGTTGTGATTATTCATCCCATTAATTAATCTGGAATGAACTCAGATCAATTTCACGTATAAAATTGATACGTATGTCGAAAGTAAAATTAATTGGATGGAATTATTTATTGTTTCATTTATTTATTCCTATTAGTTTGTAATTTCTATGATAACAAATCATTTCCAAATGAATAACAACCAAGTTTCGTTCCTCACTTTTATGGTTTATGATTTTATATTCAATTTTTTTAGGTGATCATCATTGGTGTTTCTTTTGGACAACAATTTTAATAAGTAATGGGTTCCTGATCATTGAGAGAACGTTCTTTGGCACAAAGGATCAAAACCATGGGTATAGAACCCAATAAAAGATTTATATTGAGATCCGATGATGATAATTGATAGATCAAGGGATAATAAGACCAAATCGAGGGTTCTTCTTCTTCTTGGGTGGCGCACGACAAATGGATGTCATAGCTACTTTTAACGATGTGTTTTGTGGGTGTATTTAGGTGATCTAGTAGTAGAAATTCTTAATCAATGTAGATCTCAGATAAAAAAGGTTATTTATTGTGTAAATCAATGTGGAAGTGACACACAAGGAAGAATATATGAGAAACTGACAGATCCCCAAAATCTTGAGCAGCAAATCCTGTAAAACAAGATTACATGCCGTGTAGGGTCAATTCAGTAGAGACCAGGGTTTCAAGATGAAGATAATGATAAAATAGTGTGTGACCCCAGTCACACAGTATATGAAACCATTAACGTGGCTTGATGTGTACTTCATAGATTAAAAATATATAGGAGAAAGTATTCTACGAGATGGAATGCAATGTATTTGTAAAAGGACACGACTTGGTGTACATGGGCCAGAACATGGGCACAAATACCATACAAGAATATGACCATGTGACATATGTAGGATATTTCATTTCACTACACTACATGTACTTCTTCTACACTCCATGTATAAAGATACTATATGTTGTTTCACACTCATTCACACAGGCATGTACATGCATAGTTGGACACATCGTGTTCCCCTTGGTACATGCCATGTACCTCTTTCAAGAGTCCTTGTGGATCTTCATTTTCTTAGTTTGGACTAGTATAGGGCGAGTGAATTCCCTTGGTCCTTTCCCTATAGGGTATAGTGTGTAATTTCTTCCATATCATAGGATTGTGATCCCATCTAGAAGAAGAGTCTTAGATAGAATAGTGGTGTCCCTCCGTGATACTAGAGTGCAATACTTTATCATCCATTGCTCCCTAGTTAGAGTTTATGGAATCTGTGTGACCTTTCTAATCAGAGCATTGATCCTCCATCTAGTAGGCTGTATTGGTATGGTTTTTGGTATCATTGATATACAATCATCTACGTAGCGGGTCAAATAAAGATTAGTTTCTTGGTGTCTCCTAGCGATACTGGGCATGATCCCCTATCTGTGTATCATAGTTTTCTTAGACTAGTAAGATTTCACTGGGTGGGGCCTAACGAGCTAGATGTATTCATCAAGTTTCTCCAATGATTTCATGGTTAATAGAGTGAATTCTTCTGAAACAAGTGTTGCATCAATCATAATCCTATGGATGGCAGTTGGTTATGACCACACTATAGAACAAGTGAACTTTAATAAAAGAAAACTACTGAAAGATAATATATATGTTGGTAAAAATTATTAATTCCAACATAAATTAATTTTTTTAATATTAAATATAGTTACCAACAATTATTTTTACCAATAGATATATGTGTTTTTTTAACAGTTTAATACCATAAAATATTTTACTAACATTTACATATATTGTTTTATCATAATAATACCAATAATTGATTTACCAATAAATGAATATGTTGTTATTAGTTATTGTTACCAAAAATATTTTACCATTAAAACAATATGTTACTAATAAATTATTCAATAATATCAAATATTTTAAAAAAATGATTATATTGATATATATATATATAGATTACCAATTAAAATCACATTATTTTGATAATAAAAATATATAATTAATTAAATTATCCATAATTTAGTAATATTAATTGGTAATATAAACATATATATATATATATAACTACATAATACATATGAAATATATTTTTTTATATAAATTCATAACTTTTTTCATTATATATATATATGAAAAAAAGAAAAAAGTTTAACCTATATTGTTCACCCAAAACACCCCCATTGTCATTCCCCACAACCCCACTCCCCAAACCCTACATCTCTATTCCCCACAACCATCATCCACTAGGGATGGAATTCCTTGTGGCCAATATTCCTTGTGGACCTACTCACAGGAACCCCGTAACTGTTCTCATCTGACGTTCATCATTGACTATTTGAAAGAACACCCCTACCTGTTCTCAGCTAGTGTCACCCTTAGAAATCATCTTGCAAACCCATCCCTATTCCCAACTGACATCCTCATGAAAAATATCCTTGTTTAAATCCCTATCCAGTAGGATAACCAATATCCCCATGTCGACATCGGTTGTTCATCAATTCTATCCTGTATATCACTTCACTACTTTTTTTCCCCAATATCCCTCCATTAGTATTTGCATTATCTGATTTACTTTTCTTCTTCATGTTTATAAATTTATATCATGTTGTTGTTAGTAATATATTCTATATTGATATGGTATTTTTCATCCTCACCCTGTTTTTTCCCCATTTTAGTACTCTATGAAATACCAAATTTTCACTCTTCAATTAACACTCTCCTTTATATATTTTAAGCAATTAGATATTATAAAGATTTCATATTCTAAGACTCTATTTCATAATGAACCTTATTCTATGTGAACGGCCTGTATATATTGATCCATCAAAAAACTGAGAGTCCATTTCCTACAGATTTTATATTCTGATCTAGGTGCTATTTGGGTTGAAGATAAACTATTTGATCAAAGTGTTGAGATGATTAAATTTAGAAAAAGAACTATAATCTTGATTATAGAATATAATATATCCAATGATTTGACTAGGATTTATAATAGTATTTCCATTATTACATTTAAATGATGAGGCTGTTAATGTTGTTATTTTTTTTATATTAATGAAGTCTAGGACAAAATATTGCAGCTAATCACTTTTTGATCTCATAATGATGAAGAATAGGGTTCTTGGATCAACCACCTGGAGTGTATATTATGAGAAAGGCCCATGTTTATAAAGATAAGTTTTGATTAACTTCTTCAAGTTATAAACCAGTTAATTTTTTCTTTTGAAGAGCAGTTGAAACATACTGTGGAAACAATGCTCTCTTTATTGTCTTGGAAACTACTTCACAAACTAGGTATGAATCTATTTTTATTCTTTTATAACAATTAACATACAATTTTTTCCATTAATTGAAGTAAATATAACTGGTTTCCTATACCTAGTTTGGAGATTCTTGTTTTTTTCTACAACTTTCTTCTACATGTTTGTAAACTTCTTGAATTTGGTCTCTTGTATTATGTTTATCATTTCATTGGTTTTTTTGAATGTCTTATTATGTCCTACCCATTCTTGTGTGTTAAATTTCAATATTATTAATACATATGATTTGTTTATTCAACTCTTAAGATAATAGTAATCATCATGAGAGTTTTCTTTCCTTTATATTAGTTTGTATGTTATTTTTATTAGAATTAATTTGTGTATGATTTTAAAATATAATTTTTATCCTAAAGCTATAAAATTTTAGATTTTGTTTGATACTTGTAGACACTATCTATTATGCAAGAATTTTTATCTTACATGATCTGTTTTGTGTTTTCTTTTAAATTAGCATGATGTGTCCATGAAATTCATACAAGAACATTTTTTATTATTTATGTTTTTTATTGTGAAATATTATATTCACACCCGTTTGAGAACATGTCAGATTTCCTTCAATGTTTTTCAAAATCCATATCTTTAAACACATATTTTACATTCTCAATAATAAATATTTTCATTGAAATATATTTTTGATGATTAGATTACTTTAAATCAATATTAAATAATAATTTTCTCCATAGAGGTGCTTATAGGCCATGAATGGACCTTTTATAGGTGTTCAAGTTGTAAAGAACTAAATTTTATAGGCTGAGAATGAAAAATTGACATTTATTTGGGTGAGTGAAGGGTTACACATATCTAGATTTTTCATATTTTTTTGTATGTTTTTTACTCTTCCTTTTTCCTTTTGTTTTTATTATTTTTATTAGTATTTCTAACCCTCAAAATATTTTTATTCTCATTTATTACAACCATTTGGGAAAATATAAATTACTTATTCTTATTTCTTGTTTTTATTTTGATATATGTTTTTTATATATAACCTTTTCTGATTTTTTATGTGGATGAAAGATTTAATGGAATTTATATTGACAATGAAATTTATCATATTAAATTTTTTTCATGTTAGGTGGGGAAATTCTTATAATTCACCTTCAAATTTTCTACAATGGGGTCAACAATATGTAACAACCCGACCCCAGTTACCTAGAGTCGGTGCATTATTACATAACATTGGCATGATCACAAAAGATTAAGTCTCGAAAGACCGATTATTTTAGTATCTTTGGAATCACTAGATATATTCATAAAGTTTACATTACATCATAAAATGAAAAAAAAACATAGTTTCCATAGTCCACACTCATATCCCCTAATAGTATCTCTGCATGTCATTCATAAAATAATTATTCACATCTTGGAAATAATAAAACATAAAAGGGGTGAGCTCAGATGCCCAGTAAGGATAATAATATAGCAGAAACTTTCATAAATAAGCATAAACATTTAAGGCAATGTATAACTAAAAAAAATCCTTTTAAACTTGAACTTCAGAATAATATAGAAGAAATAAAATGAAATAATTCCATTTAATTATTCACATGGATATTCTACTAGTCAAATAATCACATTCAATATCAATAACCACTTTCATAATGATGGAATGAATAATGCCAGACTATCATAACCACATAGTCAAGGCCTTGTGCCAAGACTAAAAATAATATTTTGTCAAGGACCTTTTCCAAGACACTAGTTTGTCTCATGAGACCTACCGATGCATCGATGATCTATAACGGGCTCCACCCATCACTTATTAAGTCCAATGCATTCCTCATAGGAACAGGTTTAAACCTAACATAAACATTTATACTAAAACTAGCATACGAAATGTCAATACTTTCTCCATAAACAATGAATGGTATGAAAATAACACATCCATAGTCAAACATATCACAAAACCTTAAATACAATATGGATGTTTTGTATCATAATAAATCAACTTCAAATAAGCTTAAAATCCATCAAAGGATGTTGACATAGATGAAATCAAAACTATTTGAGAGAAATATCTCTTTTTTTGAAATCATTTAAAAGTCACATAATTATAAAATACAAAATTTACTTTGAAAATATCCTTATAATATTATAAGGGAAGCTTCAAAGATTTTATAACGGCGGAAAATAGCTGCACCCGCCGTATAAGTTGAAAAAAGACATTCTTGCCTTAATTCTGTTGAAAAGGTTAAAAAAGACCTTGTTTGGAAAACGCCAGAAAGATTCCTTTATAAACTTCTTATAAAAATTCAAACAAGGGTATAAATTACTTTAAACCATAGTATGTAAAATAGTAAGAATGATTTGAAATACATATCTAAGAAACATGGATGTGGATGATAAAGAGGCCCTAGTAGATAATTACATATAAACAACCTCGGATAATGACGGGATTGTGAAAAAACCCTTAACTTGTACTTTTCCTTGGTTGAGGGTTGGTTAACCACCTCTATAATGGTGAAATAATTTTTATTAAATTATACAAGAATCATATACATTAATATGATATCATATATTATCTTTTAACATTACTTTGTTAATACTATCTTAGTATTATCGTCATTTCGGGTGTTAACTTACTCATTTTCTTGTATATGTTTTGTTAAATAGGTCATGTTTATTACTGATAGTATGTATCTTATTCATATACATAATGATATCAAGTCCTTAAACATTATTTTTAATCATCATATAAGAATTAGACTTGCATGGATACGATGGGGAATGAATCTCATCGCGTTCGTGGAGATAGTGGTCCGTACGTATGCAGGAGCGACAATATCATTCCTTTGATATTAAAATAATATATAATTGGATGGTACATCATATATACAGAATCATTATCATGTTATATTTATTATTTACATCAATTACACTTCATTATCATACCCATCCAAATAATAATGTTTTGAATAACAATTACACCATGACGTGGAGACGATAAGCCGTACGTACACACGTATGGTGACATGTCATTCAAAGGATAGATAGAATACTGAATATGGTTGTACCATATTTATAATAACATAAAATTATATTGAAGATACTGGAGTTATTATTTTAGAATGGAAATAACAAAGAAATAAGAAGTTGATGAAGAAAGGAACTTGAAAGAGGTTGGTGAAAACATTACCTCTTCTTCGGGTTCTTCCTTTTGATTTGATCAGAAGAGCTCCTTAGGTTGGATTTATGATCAAAATAAGGCCCCTATGTTGAATTGATGGAAGTGGAGAGAATATTCGGTCAGGGGTTGGCTGAGTCAAAAGGCTTTGAATGTGTGAATTAGAGGGAAAGGGAAGTGCCCTTTTATAAGAAGGGTGAGCGGCTCCTTTGGAAAAGCTAGAATTATTATTTCATAATAAATTCATTTTCAGTTTCTAATGGATCCAAAGGGGAGTATTTAAAGGTTATGGTGGGGATAGTTCGAAAACCACTCAAACAATAGGTTTTATATATGTTTGGGTCAATATATTAACTTTATCTTTTCGATTTAACTCTTAGTTAAATAGTTTGACATTTACCATGTCTCTTTTTATTTTTATATTATATAGTTAATACACTTACTATAACCTTCAATAGACCCCCAAGTGGTTCATTAATAATAAAACTATCATTATATAAGTCCTTTGGCCAAACCTTATATTTTTAGGAATAAAATAACAATTAATAGTATAATATTTGTTTTAAAAACTCATTTATATCAATTTTGACAATATTTAATAATTTATTTTTCTAAAGTCTTAAAAACATTATTAATTAGAAAAAATTTTATTTAAGAAATACTAACATGTCATATTAACAAATAAAATTCGTGAATGTCATCAAAACGTTCAAATTATATTTATTTTAACATTTATAATACTAATTATTTGATTCCTTCATTAATAAGGAAAATACTGCATCATTATTCTGTCATAAATAAATTTAATTATTCAATGTCTAAAAATTATAAATAAAAAACCATTATGTAGGAAATTGTTTTATATTTCTAATGAATATTTATTGTTGAACATATAACATATATAACCTTATGTAAAAATTGTTTTTCTAAAAGATATATGCTTATGTCATTTTTGTATTTAATTTAACTTAATTAATATAAAGTGTCATTATCACGTAAAAGTGGATCAATGGGGTCCCAAAATCGACCCAAAGATGCCCATGGTAGGAAATTTATCAACCAATAGGGTTAGGACACGTTTTAGGGTAATTTATTATTATAATAATATTATTTTTTTACCCTTATTTACCAGATTTACCCTTTAACCATGGTAAATAAAATATTTACCGAAGTAATTATTCAAAATGTCTAAAATTAAAATTTACCTATTTAAAAAATTTGGACCTCCTGATTATAAATATGGAATCCATTTTTCTAAATTAAAAACACAAAAGTGGCAGAAATTAATTTAAAATTAATTCTCGTTGTTAAAAAGGAAAGCGTGTTTTTAAGAGATAATAACTATCAAAAGATTAACACTTCCTTATGTCCAGTTTAAATGTGAAATTATGTCCAATGACCAAAATTGGATTATATGGTAAAAATATAATCTAATTATACTCTAAAATCACTCAAATTCATAATTTATCACTATTAATTATTTCAATTAAAAAAGTTGTTTTTAATTAAAAATTAATTATTTTCACTGTTCGTCAAAATATGAAAGTTATCCCAAAAGTACCAAAAATTCACCCTAAGATAATTTTGATATTCCAAATCCTAAAATAAAGTCCATTTTGAAAGATAAAATGTATAAAATTTCAAAAAGTGGGTATTACGTTTCATAACAGCTAGTTTGATTGGTTGTGGTGTTCGTTAGAACTCGAAGTTGCGTACAACACACGCTACAATATTATTCAAAGAGAAGTATATCGTGGAAGCTTGGGGTGTTACATTCTCCCCTACTTCAAATAATTTCATCCTAGAAATTTCTATAATACTACCACGTGAGAAGACTTGGGTGGTTCTTCATTATAAGTTCCTCAGGTTCCCATGTTGCCTCTTCCATCTTATGGTTTCTCCAAAGAACTTTTACCAGATGAGTCATCTGATTTGTCAGCACTTGTTCTCTCATATCAAGGATCCTGACAGGCTCTTCGCAATAAGATAGATCAGGTTCCAGTTCTAATTCCTCATAGGTGAGTACATGCATTGGGTCAGGAATTTATTTTCTCAACAGTGATACGTGGAACGCATCATGAACTTTAGAGAGACTTGGCGGCATTTCCAAACGGTAAGATACATCCCCAATTCATTCTAGAATTTGGAATGGTCCGATTTACCTGGGAATCAATTTTCCCTTCTTACTGAAACATATAACACCCTTCCATGGAGATACCTTCAAGAAAAAATGATCTCCTACCTAAAATTCCAAATCCTTCCTTCGATTTTCAGCAAAGCTCTTCTTCTTACTTTGAGATGCTTTGATGTGGTTTTGGATCACCTTCACCTTTTCTATTATTTCCTCCACCAGTTATGGGCCTATGAGTTTTCTTTCACCAACATCATCCCAACAAGTTGGGGTGAGACATCTCTTTCTCTATGACGCTTCATATGGTGCCATCCGAATACTCGAATGGAAGTTATTGTTATAGGAAAATTTTACCAGAGGTAAATGTTGATCCCACATACCTTGAAAGTCAAGTGATCATGATCTCAACATGTCTTATAAGGTTTGAATAGTCCGTTCTGATTGTCCATCAGTTTGGGGATGGTAGGCTATGCTCAAACAAAGTTCAGTATCCAAGGCTTTCTGAAGACTTTTCCAGAACCTTGAAGTTAAACGGGGATCATGATCAGAAACAATCGATAGGGGTACTCCATGAAGTCTCATAACTTTATTAATATATAGTCTTCCTAGACGTTCAAGTGGTATATCCTCCCTTATAGCAAGAAAATGTGCTAACTTGGTAAGACGGTCAACAATAACCCATATTACATCGTTCCTTATAGGAGTCTTTGGTAGTCCCATGACAAAGTCCATCGTGATATTATCCCATTTCCACTTAGGTATGGGAAGAGGTTGCAATACTCCACTAGGCTATTGCCTTCCAGCTTTCACTTGTTGAAAAACCATACATCGTGACACAAAATCAGAAATCTCCCTCTTCATTTTGTCCCACCAAAAATGTTCCTTCAAATCTCTATACATTTTGGTGCTCCCAGTGTGTATAGAGAAATTGGAACTATGAGGATCGTCCAACAATTCCCTTTTTAGATCAGGTATATCGGGAACACAAAGTCTCCTCCCAAATTTCAAAATTCTATCTTCATACAAAAATTCACTCAGTCTCCCATCATTCACAGCTTTAATATTATTTTTAAACTCTTCATCATCGGCCTAGGAACTCTTTATCCTTTCTAGTAAAGATGGTTTGGCAACCATTTGAAAGATTATTGATGTTTCACCTTCCATGGTGATTCCCATATCCATATTTACTAAATCCATGAAAATAGGACCCCTTTCAACTCTCATCATGTTGAAAACTCCATAATCTTTTCTACTCAAAGCATCTTCTACCTTATTTTCTTTTCCCGGGTAGTAGTGTATCGTGCAATCATAATCCTTGAGTAGTTCAATCCATCGCCATTGCCTCATGTTGAGTTCTTTCTGTGAGAAAATGTACTTCAAACTCTTGTGATCGGTATATATCTCTCATTTTTCACCATAGATGTAGTGTATCCAAATATCAAAGAAAATATTATAGCTACTAACTCAAGTTAATGAGTAGGATAGTTTTGATCATGAATTTTTAGTTGTCGTGATGTATAGGAAATAACTCAATCACTCTGCATAAGGACACAACCATGTCCTTTCTTTGATGCATCACTATAAATAACGAACCCATCATTCCCTGATGGTAGAGTCAATATAGGACCATTGACTAATCTTCTCTTTAGTTCTTCAAAACATTCTTCACACTAATTTTTACAAACAAATTTAACCTATTAAAGAAACGATCAATCTTACTTCTTGGGTTACATATATAATCTGCAACATACCTTTCTAACCTTGTAAAGTTATCATCATACTTTGCGACGTTCTCATCCTCCTTTTATCTCAGACTCAGAAATTTCCTTTCCATATCTACACGATGGTCATGAGGAAAGTATTTTTCTAAGAAAATATCTTTCAACTCCCTCCATTCCATATTTGATACATCATCATCTTCTTTTGTGTTTTGAATCAACGACCACCATTGGTCCGCATCTTCAGTGAGGCGGTAAACTTCCATGATAATGTTTTCCCTTTCACCACTCCCCAAGGCATGGAATATTTTCTCTAAGTAATTTATCCATTTCTCATCTACTAGTGGATTTGTACTCCCATTGAATGTTGGTGGTTTTTGGCTCATGAAGCGATCTAATATTGATCCTCCACGCTGTGGATCTGAGTGCTCCATACGGGTAAGGTTATTATTCATAACCTGAGTGAGTTTTCCCAGTATGGTGATTAGCTGATCTACACCAGTTGCATCACCAGCTTCACTATAATTATCTTGAGTAGGAGGGAAATCCCTATATGGAGTGCTTGCATTGATACGGTTTCCATTTCTTCCACTAGGTGCCATTTCTAAACAATGGAATACACTAGATTAGTTTATGAATCACAATACATAATTCCAAACATATAACATACTTAAAATTGAACAGTTTTATGGATATAATCCATAATCATAAAAATGTTTTCTTTGAGGAAGTATATACTCATAAACCCTTCATAATGGTTTGTAAAGAAAATGAGAATTATCTTAAGTATATCCCTTAGGAGTGTCATAACCAAGAGTGCAGCAAGGCCCGTTGTCGTGCACCAGTTCCCTTTCGAGTCTAGCTCAAAGCGGTGTTTTTGGGTTTTACCCCTAGGTACATCTGTCCTAGAGCCGCCTCTACCTGCTCGTATCTAGACAGAGATGTATTGCTTGGAAAACACACAAAATATCTACAATACCAAAATTCTAGGAAGTTATTCTATACTAATCCTCAAATTCTATATTAGGTCTATGTGCTCTATTCAGAGTTTATCTAAATCTAGTTTCCAAGGTTTGTACTAAAAATCCTCTGATACTAACTATAACGCCCCGACCCTAGTTATCCAGAGTCGGTGCATTATTACATAACATTGTCATGATCACAAAAGATCAAATCTTGAAAGACCGATTAGTTTAGTAGCTTTGGAAACACTAGATACATTTATAAAGTTTACATTACATCATAAAATGAAAACTACAACAACATAGTATCCATAGTCCACACTCATATCCCCTCATACTATCCCTGCAGGTCATTCATAAATTACTTCTTCACATCCTGGGAAAAATAAAACATAGAAAGGGGTGAGATCAGATGCCCAGTAAGGATAACAGTATAGCGGAAACTTTCATAAATAAGCATAAACATTTAAGGCAATGTATAACTAAAACAAAAGCCTTTTAAACTTGAACTTCAAAATAATATGGAATAAAAAAAATGAAATAATTCCATTTACTTATTCACATGGATATTTTACTAGTTGAATAATCACATACAATATCAATAACCACTTTCATAATTATGGAATGCATAAAGCCAGACTATCATAACCACATAATCAAGCCCTTGTGCCTAGACTAAAAATAATATTTTGTCAAGGCCTTATTTCGAGACACTAGTTTGTCTAATGATACCTACCGATGCATCTAGGAGCTATAGAGGGCTCCACCATCACTTATTAGGTCCAATGCATTCCTACCATAAACATTCATATTAAAACTAGCATACAAAATTTTAATACTTTCTTCATAAACCATGAATGGTATAAAAATAACACATCCATATTAAACATTCATATTACAAACTAGCATACAAAATTTTAAACCTACCATAAACATTCATATTAAAACTAGCATACAAAATTTTAATACTTTCTTCATAAACCATGAATGGTATAAAAATAACACATCCATAGTCAAAAATATCACAAAACCTTCAATACAATATGGAAGTTTTGTATTATAATAAATCAACTTCAAATAATCTTAAAATCCATCAAAGGATGTTGACATAGATGAAATCAAAACTATTTGAGAGAAATATCTATTTTTTGTGAAATCATTTATAAGTAACATAATTATAAAATAAAACATTCACTTTGAAAATATCCTTATAATCTCTTAAGGGAATATTTGAAGATTTTATAATGGCGGAAAATAGCTGCACCCGCCATATAAGTTAAAAAAATACATTCTTACCTTAATTCTGTCGAAAAGGTCAAACAAGACCTTGTTTGGAAAATGACAGAAAGATTCCTTTATAAATATATTATAAAAATTAAAACCAGATTATAAATGACTTTAAACCATAGTATGTAAAATAGTAAGAATGATTTGAAATACATTTTTAAGAAACAAGGATGTGGATGATAAAGATTCCCCAATAGATAATTACATATAAACAACCTCGGATAATAAAGAGATTGTGAAATAAACCCTTACCTTGTACTTTTCCTTGATTTAGGGTAGGTTAAACTCCTATATAATGGTGAAATAATTGTTATTAAATTATACAAGAATCATATACATTAATATGACATCATATATGATCTTTTAACATTTCTTTGTTAATAATATCTTAGTATTATCGTCATTTTGGGTGTTAACTTACTTTTTTTATTTTATATGTTTTGTAACATAAGTCATGTTTGTTATTGATAGGTTATATCTTATTCATATACAGAATTATATCAAGTCCTTAAACATTATTTTTAATCATCAAATGAGAATTATACTTTCATGGATACGATGGGGAATGAATCTCATCGCGTTCATGGAGACGGTAATCTGTACATACGTATGAGTGACAATATAATTCCTTTGATATTAAAATAATATATAATTGGATGTTATATCATATATGAAGAATAATTATCATGTTATATTTATTATTTACATCAATTACACATCATTAACATACCCATCCAAATATTAATGTTTTGAATAACAATTACACCACGATGTGGAGACGGTAAGCCGTACGTATGCACATATGGTGACATGTCATTCAAAGGATGGATAGAATAATGAACATGGCTGTACCATATTTATAATAACATCACAATATACATAATACAATGGAGTTATTATTTAATAATTTAAATAACAAACAAAGAAGAAGTTGAAGAAGAAAGGAACATGAAAGAGGGTGGTGAAAACATTAGCTCTTCTTCGAGTTCTTCCTATTGATTTGATAAAAAGGGCTCCTTAGGTTCGATTTTTGATAAAAATAAGGCCTCTAGGTTGAAGTGAGTAAAGTTTAAATAATATTTGTGCAGGGTTTGGCTGAGACAAAAGGCATTGAAGGTGTGAATTAGAGGGAAGGGAAAGTGCCATTTTATAAGAGGGGTGAGGGGCACCTTTGGAAAAGCTAGAAATATTATTTTATAATAAATTCATATTCGGTTTATAATGGCTCAAAAGTATATTATTTAAAGTTTAAGGTAGGGATAGGTCTAAAACCACTCAACCAAAATGTTTTAGATAGGTTTGGGTCACTATATTAACTTTGTCTTTTTGATTTAACTCTTAGTTAAATAGTTTGACATTTACCATGTCTCTTTGTATTTTTATATTATATAGTCAATAAACATACTATAAACTTACAAGAGACCCCAAAGTGGTCCATTAATAATACAAATATCATTATATAAGTCCTTTGGACTAACTGTAGATTTTTAAGAATAGAATATCAATTAATAATATAATATTTGTTTTAAAAACTCATTTATGTCAATTTTGAAAATATTTTATAATTGATTTTTGTTAAAGTCTTAAAAACTTTATTAATTAGAACCAAATTAATTTAAGAAATATTAACATGTCATATTAACAAATAAAATTCTTGGATGTCATCAAAACTTTAAAATTTTATTTATTTTAACATTTATAATACTAATTATTTGATTCTTTCATTAATAAGGAAAATACTGCAACATTATTGTGTCATAAATGAATTTAATTATTCAATGCCTAAATTTTTTAAATAAAATACAATTATGTTGGAAATATTTTTATCTTTCTAATGAATATTTATTTTCTAAAATATAACATATATAATCCTATGTAAAAATTGTTTTTCTAAAAGATATATGCTTATGTCATTTTTGTACTTACTTTAACTTAATTAATGTAAAGTGTCATTATCACTAACAAGTGGATCCATGGTGTCAAAAAATCGTACCAAAGATGAACATGGTCGGACATGCATCAACCAATAGGGTTAGGACATGTTTTTGGGTAATTTATTATTATTATAATATTATTTTGTTACCCTCATTTACCAGATTTACCCTTTAACCATTGTAAATAAAATATTTACCGAAGTAATTATTAAAAATGTCTAAAAATAAAAGTTACCCATTTAATAAATTTGGAACTCCTGATTCTAAATATGGAATACATTTTTCTAAATTAAAAACACATAAGTGGAAGAAATTATTTTAAAATTAATTCCCGTTGTTAAAACAAAAAGCGTGTTTTTAAGAGATAATAACTATCAAAAGATTGACACTTGCTTATGTCCAGTTTAAATGTGACATTATGTCCAATGACCAAAATTGGATTAAATGGTAAAAATATAATCTAATTATACTCTAAAATCTTTCAAATTAATAATTTTTCAATATTAATTATTTCTATTAAAAAGTTGTTTTTAATTAAAATTTATTAATTTTCACTATTCATCAAAATATGAAAGTTATCCGAAAAGTACCAAAAATTCACCCTAAGATAATTTCGATATTCCAAATCCAAAAATGAAGTCCATTTTTAAAGATAAAATGTATAAAATTTCAAAAAGTGGGTATTAATATTCATAACGGCTAGTTTGATTGGTTGTGGTGTGCGTTAGAACTCAAAGTTGCGTACAACACACACTACTGTATTATTCAAAGAGAAGAATATCATGAAAGATTGGGGTGTTACACAATACATTCTATAATTAATTGTTGTCAGGGTCATTATTAAGGTGCTATTTTGTGGGAATCATTGAGAAACTGGTTTGTTATTAGGAATGTGATGAATATAGTACAGTGGAGACACACGAGTGTTGATGTTGCGACATTGAACAAGCATGGGGGAACATGTCATAGTGGATTGGTAAATTATTATGGTATGAATAGACCCAAATACTATTTTGAACCATGGAATAGAAAATGATGTGCGAGATTTTGGAGTTACATTTAATGTCTCTTGGAGTATGGTTATTTTTGAACAAATTTGTAACATGTTTCTTGAAGTTTCATGTTGAGTATGAAATTTTTTATATAATCTAATTTTGTAATTATTATATAATAAATATAATAAATATAATAAATATAATATATATAATTATATTGTTAATTATAATTTACAAATTTAGAAAAAAAATATTGGAATACTCATATATAATATTTTACTCAAAATATAATTTACAAACATATATTAATCATCCGTATTGATTATAGTAAATTATAAGATAAATTTTGATAATATTATAAACAAATAAATTTTTCATATTAATCTATTTCAAAACATTTAAACAAATATATATATATAAATATATTATTCATACTATTATCAACCGATAAATTATTTATATTAATATGCTGGGAAGCATTTAAACCAACATATATTTTATCGGTTGGTATAATTATAATTACAATATAACTATTTTATCTATCGTAATAATATTTTGTGACGTAGTTTTTACCAAAAATTTAGTGTCAAATTTTTTTTTGTATGTAAACCACATTAAAAATATTAACCACACTTTTAACAATAGATATACCACTATTGGAAAAATCTGTTTATTTTGCACTATAAATTGATGGTGTGGTGTTTTTGGAAGAATATCTGGGTGTTTCTATTATAAATTTATTGTTATATCTAGTATTGAGTTAACTGTACTTGGTCCTTCATTTTTAGTTTTTTTAGGGTGTCATACTAATTATTTTTATACTCACCCTTAAATGGGATTTTCCCACACATGTTGTGTCTTATATAGATGAAGACCCTTTAAATAGTGTCCTCGGAGGATAGAGAGTGGGTGGATCTTATCTTGAGCTTGAAATACCGAGTTATTTTATAGGGAGTTTGAATTATACTTTAGTTATTTCCCTTGGAGAGGGTTGGAGTTTTATAGTTTTTGGTTGGGATTATATTTGGACCCTTTTTCCACTTTTAGTACTTTTACATTTGAACTATGTTGCGGGATCTCATATTTATTCTTGTATTGACTTAGTTATATTACTTCTCATCATTTTTTAGGTTGGGACACATGTGAGTGTGTATAGTTACTTTAGGAGAATTCCTCTCATTTGTGGGATAGGCCTACTCAGGACTGGTCACCAGCCCTTAGCCTATTAGAGGCAGGCATGTGGTAGTTAGGAGATGAACTTTGGCAAGTCAAGTCATGACATAGAGTTATCATAGTGCGGTTCTACCATAGGACCATAGTTGTTGATATTTGTTGGGAGAAACAATGTTTAGTGTTTTGATTTTGGCTTTTAGGATAGGGACTACAATTTTAGCGCAGTGACCACTTTTTCCAAACACCAAGAATCTGATCACTTACCTTTATAAACAGTATGTATAAACATTGGTTAGAGGGAACTTTTTTTTTGTACATGCATCATATATAAATTTTTTTTATTTTCTATTCCCTTCTTGAGTTAGCTCCTCAGATATAATATTTTTCCCATGGTATATCATATTTTATTTTTAAATTCCTCTACATAGAAAACTAGATAAGATTCCACTGTGTGATCATGATGATGATCCACCTAGTGACGAGGCATTAGTATAGAGTAATGTACTAATTATAGATCCTTTGGTTGGTTTACAAGCTATATCGCCACATTTTGGAAAGTATCTGGAGATGGATATAAAATCTGGGGATTCACACAAGTAGAGTGAATTTGATGATTTTTATAGGTAGTGACCTCCTAGGTTTCTGGATAATCTAAACCCCCATGTGGCTGAGGACTAGCTATAGGTATTCAATCACATGTTTATTCATGCGAGGAAACCACAATCTTATATGGGAGTCCTTGAAGTGAGTCTTCTACATGGATATATTGGGAGATAATGGAGCTTAGCGACTCAGTCAGACAATAAGGAAACTCTTTTCTAAATAGACTTTGAGCATCTCTTCAGGGAGGAGTTCATTCCATCCATTTTTTGATTAATATTCATAAATAAGATTCTACATCTATAGTTGGGAAGTATGATTATGGTGGATTAATTGGAAATTATTCTTGATACCTTGTGTTACTCCATTGATATGGTGCACGACTAGTTCTTTGGGATCAGACCATTAAGTTGGGCTTGTGTCAGGACATCAGGTCATTAGTGGTTTCTTTTTTCATTTCTACCTATGCTAGAGTGCTTGATTGAGCCTTTTTGGTGGATAAATTTATGGCATAGTAGACACTTTTAGTGGTAGATAGCAGTGGTCACATGGTATCTAATACCACGACAGTAGGTAGGAAACAACATTCATAGGGATCAAAGTATATCAAAAATTTCAGGAGGTGATCCTAGGGCTCAAGGAAATCAGTTTAGAGCTATCATAGAGGATTGAATTATCTGTGGGACAAGTGATGTTTATCATGAGATGTCCAGGGATATCCAGCTTGAGATTTTATGAAACTTCATCCAACTGATTGTGAGACAGTCAAGGGATCTCCAAGATAGAGATAAAGGTAGGATCAGTGTGGTACACCTAGTGGTGGACTTGTAAGAGGGGATGGTAGGGAATAAATAGGTGGTAAAAGGTTCAATATATTACCACTACTACCCCTAGGTGGTCCACACCAGGCTTAGGTAGCTGGTGGGTAGAGAAGAGACCAGTTGTAAGCTTTGGAGGCCTATGCCCCTGATGCTCCAAGGATGATATGAGGTTTGATTTGTGTCTTTTGTACCTTTTTATAGTATTGATATACATAGGATCAAGTCATTCATTTACACTTATATGGTTTGAGACTTAGAGGTTTTGTATGAGCCATTGGTTTGACCCTTGTGGTTTGGGACTCCAATAGGCTGTGACTCAATGATTGTGCACTTATACTGATGGTGTGAACTGACACTTGGAGGTGCAATTTTAGTATGGGATAACTTTGTTGTAGTAATGAGGCCTTATGATGTCATCTTAGTTATGGAATGGCTATCCATATCTCATGCCCATATCAACTATTTTGGGTGGAGGATGCAGTGTGTCCATATCAACTAAATGCGGGTTTTCTTTGTGGGTGAAAAGGAAACTATAATGAACTATTCCTAACATCATAGAAATTACATCATTTTTTAGAATAATTAAAAGAATAAACAAATAGATTCATAAAGACCATATTATTTTAGTATATTTGGAAATATAGAAATGTAAATATTGATACATGATTGAGCTACATTATCCCCTACTAGGTTTCCTATGACTAGGAACCTTCTTATACAAACAATAATTAATACATATCCATATATCTCAGGGATGGAAACATAAAAAGGGTTGATCTCATATTCTCAGTAAGGGTAAACAAGGTAGATATGTAAGAATAAACATGATCATAATGGTATGATAATGTGATCATAACATTAAAAGATAATACCCTTCATATAAAAGATCATAAACCTGAATCACGGAATAAATTTTGGAAGTTTATAAGACATGAATCACAAGGGTAACAAGAGAATAATCATATAATAGGAATAAGACATAAAATTTGTGTAATACATATAAAAATTGAAAAACAAATATGTCAAGGCTACCAACTAATAGATTCAAAACATGTTAGGCTTAGGCTAATAACCCATGCAACTAATTTAATCACATGATTCCCTCCAATGTACCCTCTTGTTTTGGTCTTGGGATTCCCACCCATGTAACCTCTAGTTTTGGGTTTAATATATGCTCTTTTTTCAAGAATGGAAGTAAATCCCATGTACCCTCTTGTTTGTGGCTTAAGATGTCCACTTGTGTAACCACTTGAGATCATAAAACATTTATCATTACCCAATTAATTTTAGGTAGATATAGGTCCCACCCATCACATAGTAAAATCACACATACATTTGCTACAAGATAATAAAACTTTTATCATATCCTAACCCATAAAAAGAGATGTATTTCATAAACATCATATCATAACCCATGAAATGAAATGGGTTTCATAACATTCTAACACATCATTACCTATGGAAAATAAATAAGTCTAATTTCATCAATGGATAACCAATGAAAAGAAATGGGTTTCAAAAGCATATAACCAACGAAAGAAGAACAAGTGTTACAAAAATGAAAACCTAAACCATTCAAGAAAATATATGAATTGTATTAATAGATCAAATCCTAGTAAATAATAAACTATCACAAATTATTCTATCTTAGATGGAGATGCATTTTGAAATATCACATGTATCATTTTTATGTAAGATAACCATTCTTTAAAAATAATTTTCATAAAACTATTTCAAAAATTAATTTTCTTATAAATAAACCTTTACCATTTTATTTAAAACATTTCTTGAGGGAAATATCCTTTATTCATTGAGATATGATTTTTAAAACATAAAAACTTTTTAAAACCATTTTGTTTGAAAATATTTTGAAAACTTATAATGAATCCTTGAAATTATTCTGAAAATCCTTTCTCGTGAAAAAATATAAAATAAGCTTCAAAATATTTTAAAAAACTTTTTTATTGGAAAAAATTTGGAAAATTATAAATAAATATCGATTTTTTGAAAACCATTTCTATGAAAATACATTGAAAACATATAAATAAATTTTGAAAATGTTTTGAAAAACATTTCATTAAAAATACTTTGAAAATTTATAAAATAATATTTAAAAATCATTTGAAACAATAAAAAATTTTGAAAACCTTTTTTATTTAAAAGAAAATTAAAACAATATATTTCCATAAAATTAAGAAAAAATGTTCTTTAAAAAAATAACTTTGTAATATTGTAAATTAATATTTAAGGATATGATATTCATGAAGGTAGGTAAATATGTATATACAAAACATTATTTTTTCCCCATAAAAAAGTTTAGAAAAAGGCTTGACCCCAAAAAATAAAATAATATACCTTTTTAAGAAACCTATTTTCAAAAGGGACAACATGGGTAAAAAATATTTTAAATATCATAATATAATCAGACAATATTTTTAGAAGCATTTTTAGAAAATATGGTTTTGAAGGAACACAAATTTTTGACCCAAGAGATAGGTAATGTTGGATTTTCTTAAAAACACTTTCCTGATCATATTATATAACAAAGAGTGGAAAATGGTAACATCACCTAAATATAACATTAATAACTATAGGTTATTAAAAATATTGAAATTTTTGAGATATGGATCATAATATTTCATCAATGGGATCATAATCATAAACAATCTCGATAAATGGTGGGATTGTAGATATTAACTTTTACCAATTTGGTAACATTGAATAATAAAAAAATTAAATAATAACATTAAATAAAGATTATAAAATGATTAAAATAATTATTTTCATGATATAACTATTCAAAGGTAGTATCTACACCTCATAGAAAAATATTGGTGGATAACATGGCGTGTGTCACAACGAAGGAAAATTGAGACAAACTCACATTATCGATTTTTTATCTTTTGAAACATAGACCCCATAAAAGAAATATTGTAAAATAGACATGTAAATACCCATAAATTTAATTATATAAAGAATATAATACATACATGGGTATTATAAGAAACACACAAAAAGGAACGAGTAGTGAATAGAGCATGTATCCCACAAAAATAAAAAGTGAGATGAAATTCCCTTACCTTGTGTGTTGAATCTCGTTGTATTCATAAAAAAATCATGTATAATAACTATAATTTTATTATACATCTATAAAAAAAACCTTATTTTTATATCAAATACCATATATTATTTTATTATGATTTTATATTACAATCCTGTTAATAATTCTATGTTAAGGATTCACTTCAGGTAATATCTGCTTTGTTCTTTATAAGTATCATAGTTTGTTATATCTTTGCCCTTATAGTAATATTATGAATTAAAAAATGTAAACCATGATATAAATAATATTTATATTCAGTATGTTTTTATTATAATAATATATATAATATATAAGTATGAAATGGAATACACTGTTAATGGAGACAGTAGGTCGTACGTTGCAATACTGTTGTTTCCATATTTATTTGTAATATTCAACATTAAAAAAGTAAATGAACTATATTAATATGTAATATAATTTTAGTAGAATTATTATTTCATATATATCATTTATTTTCACTAAATACACCCTTAATACATTACATGTAGTGTGAGAACGAATCACATCCTTTTGTGGGGGCGGTAGTCCTCACTTCCTCAAATGAAATTATCGTATTAAAAAAAAATGGAAAGTATAAAGATATGTGTTGTAAAAGAATTGAATAATATTAATCATATTATAAACAACACATATATTATATATTAATATGTTTTTTTATCATAATTACCATCATGAGAGGGGGTAAAGGAATAATAAACAATCAACATTTTGAGAGGTGGAAGTTCATCGTACACATAAACATTCTATTCGTTACCCAGAAGATGGAAGAGTGTGTAATTGTAGTTCAAACCATTATCATAAAAAATCTCATTATATTTATGAAACTAGTTTTTTTATAATCATAGAATATATTGAATGAAGGGGGTGGAGAATGAAAATAAGATAAAGGATCTTATGGTAGGATGTTACCTCTTCTTTGGGTTATTCCTTTTAGTCTTCAACAAAAGGATTCATTGGACTAATTTATAAAAAAGGGATGATTTAATGAGGAATAGAGGAATTTTTTGGAAGTTAATTTGTTATATATTGGAAAAACCTATGTTTTTTGAGGCATGAGTATGGAGGGGGTGGCCTTTTCTAGGGGATGAAAATGACTCACTTGGTATTTTTGGTAACATGTTAGGTGTAACCAAATTTTTACCTAAACAAATTCATCCAAAACCAAGAAAAAATAATAATTGGAAGTTAATGTACTAATAATTTCACGAAAATGTGTGTTGGAAAAGTGAATATGTCATTTGGGCCCTTAAGTTTATGGTTTAGTCCTTTGTTAAGATTAATTTTTTTCATTAATCTTTATAATTAATTTTAATTACTTTCACTGATATTTTTGGTAGAAAACTAAATTGACCTTATTATAAATTATAAATTATGATTATTTATAATTTGGAATATATTTTTATCAATTCCAAAAAATATAAATGGTAAAAATTAATATAAAATTTATCACCCAAAAGGGGCTACACTGTGGGTTTTAAAAGTTAAAAATGATCAAAAGTTTGCTAAGTTTTAATACCCAATTTCATCGTGAAATTGGTTAAAATGACCTAAATTGTATTAATTAATGTACATTTTATCTAATTATACTTTTAAAAAAATTAAAATATAATTTAACTATATAAATAAATGAGATGAAAAAGAAGTTTTGAATTGATATTCAGTATTTTTCATTGTTCAACAAAAAATGACGTTTCTCAGAAAAATCCAAAAAATTAAACATAAGATAATCAAGACATTATAAATTAAAAAATTAATTTAATTTTATAAAATTAAATTTCTAAATGTTTTTAAAATTAATTTTATTTTTTTTCATGTAAGGACATGTAAGATAGTTCATTTTAGAAAATAAAAATTATAAACATATAAAGACTTTACCAAAAATTATATTTTTCTTACAATTATGTTTCATTTATATAAGAAAATTATAAATAATATTTTAAAAGTATATAATAATATTAATAATACAAAGTTTAATTTCTAGGTTATAATTATCTCGTTTAAATAATTATAACAATAAAATGATGTTTCGTAGAAACTCATTATTGCGTGTAACATATGCCAAGTCAGTGTTGCGTAAAGTGAAATCCATGTTGATATCATGTGAAAGGAATGTTTTAAATTGCGTAATAAAATAAATTAATTAAAATTAAATAGAAAAAGGATCCTAAGAATTTGGGGTGTGACATTCTACCCCACTTAAAATTAATTTCACCCTCAAAATATTTCTGGATTATCAAAGGTGTAATACTTGAAAGTTTCTTTCCTAGAAACCCACATTTTAAAAATGAATAATAAAATGTCCTTTAAAAATAGAAAGTTAGAAACATAATGGTTTCCCAAAGTAAAATATAACTAGGTTTCCACCTAAAATAACATAAATGGAAAGTGAAAATATGGAAATGGAAGAGAAATATAACTATCATGTTCTGGAGGAGTGTGATAGAGAATATATCCAGGATAATGTTAATAATCTAAAATCTATAAATATTAAATTTTCTAAGGGACCATTTGATTTGTAGAAAAATCAGTAACAAGGATAACCTTTTTTGCTTCATGATTATTTCCCTAGAGTTGAAATATTTTCATGATAATCTATACATAATTGATTCTATTCCCTTTCATGTGTAAAATATCACCCTTTGGTATCATCTTGACCAATTTCCTATTCACATCTTTCTACATAAAGGAAGGTGATATTTTCATTCCCAAATCACTAAAAGATCATGAGATCCATGATAAGACTTCCCATCTATATTTAGCTACCATCAAGATAAGGTTGTTAGCGAAGGTTATATAATATGCATAAATCACTATATGGTGTGATAATACTTTAATATCACCAACATCATCCGATGTTTAACTAAAAACATTCATTACATGGTTAAATGTACAAACCTTCTAAAAGATGGAAGTCCAAAAAAATTAAACGTAAGTTTAAAAAATCATATTAACATTGATCCCCTATATATCAAAAAGTATCTATTTGTTGTTATATTCCAAACATGTGAAAATACTCGTCATATATTCTCTTGAAACATGGTAATAACCTGAATTTCCATAAATCCTTTTTGAAAACTTGTATTATCCCTTATTATAAAGATTACTGGATATAATCCTTAACTCCACGAAGTTGTAAACTTCATCAATGATTACATAGAATAGTTTTTAAAGGAATAATTAATTGGTTCTAAGGTCACTGATACAATCCAATTTACTTTATCTGAGCTAAACACAATTTTCTCAACATCTTGATCACATTAAGGGGTAACTTACCTTAAGAAAAATTTTACTTTTCTAAGTCTTCATCACCATTAAACATATACTTCTCAATTCTTAATGAAAAAACATACTAAAAATATATTTATTGATTCATATAAAATAATCTTTGAATTCCATTATATAAATACTTTATTCATCCAACTTTATTATTAAACCATTACTATGGCTTCATAAAATTATTCCATAATACCTCTTTCCCAGTATACGAAATATTAATGATGTATTAAGGTTACTCAACCGGAATCTAATCATTCTTATTATGTTTAAATTAAAAAATATTGGAATAATATCACATTTATTTAACATTTTATTTGTGGTCAGTTTATCTTTAGATGTATAACCAATACTCAATCCAAATTTCTGATTCTATTTATGAGATATCCACTTGGGATATATATTTTCATAATTCCCATGATTTACAAATATAAAACATTCAATGTTAACAATGTTCATTCTAGTTCTATCCATTGACTAAAACTATAAAGCATAGGGTGAGAAACACATATCATAGATGAAAACCAAATAATCATGAAAAATTACATATTTGATATCTAAATCATGAAACCAAAATTTTAATTGATGACACAATATTTTTATCCTATGTTATTAATAGTCATATTCTATTTAAATTATTAATTATTTTTCATAAAGAGTTTGTGAATTTCTAAAGAATATCGCCCGAGAGTGTCAATCCAAATGTGCAACATGTCTCTTTGTCATCTACCAGGTTACACCTAGTCAGGACAACACACATTGTCAGAGTTGCTACCCCTAGGTATATCTGTGCCAGAGCCATGTCCACTTATAGTATCCAAACATGTATTTATTTATAGTGCAACACTCAATATATCCTTTAATAAAATTCTAGGACATTTTCTTAAACATTAACTCATCCTTATACATATCATAAGAGACATTCCTTGGAATATCCTTGGAAATATTCCTAGGCATCTCAGTAAATTTTTCTCATCCTAGTTTCAAAAGGTTGACTAGAAATTCTCTATAATACCATCTATAATGACCTAGTCTTAACATATATAGACATTACATCACTTTTTTGAATACTTAAAACATTACAAAAACAAACACCCAAAGGCCAAATTAGTTTAGTTCCTTTGGAAACATGGAAATGAAAACATTGATACATGAGTGAGCTACATTATATACCAATAAGTTCTTCATTAATATCACCATTATTATACACATGATATATAAAACATATCCTCATATCATGGGAAAGGAAACATAAAAAGGTATGAACTTAGATACCCAATAAGGGTAAAAAAGGGAGGTATGCAAGAATAAACATGAGAATAATGGTATGAGAATGTGATCAGGATATTATAAGATCAAACCCTGCATATAAAATACCATAAAAATTAATTATGACATAAATATTGGTAGTTTATAAGACACTAATCAAAAGGGAAACCAGAGCATAATAATATCATTGGAATTACACATGAAATTTTTGGCATACACATAAACATAGAAAATAATATGTCAATGATACCTACCAAGACCATCAAAACATGTTAGGATTGGGATAATAACCCATGTACCTTCTTTGGGCATGGTATTCCCTCCCATGTACCATATTGTTTTGGTCTTGTGATATCTACACATGAACTCTATTATTTCAGGCTTAAGATTCCCTCCTGTTTTAGGCATGGGATGACCTCCCATGTACCCTATTGTTTCAGTCTTGGGATTTCCACCATTGTACCAAATTGAGATCATAAAACATTTATCATTACCCAATGAATTGGAGAGATAAATAGGTCCCACATATCATATAATAAAATCATTCATACATGTGTCACAATATAATAAAATTTTTATTATATCTTGACGCATAAAAAGAGATGGGTTTCATAAACATCATATGATAACCTATGAAATTAAATGGGTATCATAACATTAAAAAAATATTATTACTTATTTATAATATATAGGTTTCATCTCATTAAATCATAACCCCTGAAAAGAAATGGGTTTCCAAACAAATAACCCATGGAAGAAGAATGAGTATCACAAACATAAAAATATAAACCATTCAAGAAATAATATTAATGGTATTCCTATATCTTACCCTAGTAAATAATAAAATATCAAAAAGTATTCCATCTAATATGTGTAAGTATTTTCAAATAACACATGGAAAATTTCATAAGGAAGATAAACTCTCTTTGAAAATCCTTTTCATAAAACCATTTCACAAATTATTTTATTATAACAAAACATTTACCATATCATTTAAAAAATTTCTTAAGGTAAATATAATTTTATCATTGAGACATTGTTTTTAAAACATAGAACCTTTTGAAAAATATTTTCTTTGAAAATACTTTAAAAATATTTAAATATGTTTTGAAATTATTTTTAATATACTTTTTCCTTGAAAGCTTATAAAATAAGCTTCAAAATATTTTTTAAAAATATTTCTTTGAAAACACTTTAAAAACATATAAATAAATATTGAAAATGTTTTGAAAACCATTTATTATAAAACACATTTAAAAAATATAAATAAATATTGAAAAAGTTTTTAAAACCTATACTTGTAAAATACATTGAAAAATTATAAAATAATATTTGAAAATAAATGAAAACAATAAAAAAAATTTGATTTTTTTTTGAAAATTAATATAAAAGAATGAATTTCCATAATTTTATAAAAAAAAATTATTTTAAAAAAATAAATTTTTAATATTGTAAAGGAATATTTAAAGGAATTATGGTCATGTTAGCGGATAAATCCGTACATGCCAAACATTCCTTTTTCACCGTAAAAAGTTTAGAAAAATGCTTCAATCAGAAAATTATATGAAAATTTATTTTTAAGAGATTTTTTTAAAAAAAGGAAAAACATGGTTAAAAATTTATTTTAAAGATCATAATATAATAGTATAATTTTTTTTAAACCTTTTTAGAAAGCATGGTATTGAAGGAACACACATGTCCAACACAAAAGAGAGGTAAAGTTGTACTTTCTGAAAAACAATTTCTTGATCATATTATGTAATAAAGAGTGTAAAAATAAAACCATCACTTGGATATAACATGAATAACCATATTTTCAAAAAAATAATGATATTTATTTACACGTGGATCATAATATTTCATCAATGAGAGAATAAACATAAACAATCTTGATAAATGGTTAGATTATAGCTATTAACCGTTACCAATTTGGTAAAATGGAATCATAAAAATAGGGAATAATAAACTTAAATAAAGCTTATAATATCATGAAAATAATTAAATTCATGATATAAAATTTAAAATGTATTACATAGACCTCATGAAAAAATATAGGTGCATAACATGGCATGTGTCTCAAAGAAGGAAAATTGTGTCAAAATCACTTTACCGATTTGGTATCATTTGAAACAAAGAACCCATGAAAGAAATATCATTGAATTGAAATGTAAATAACCACAAATATATTTATAATAATCATATAATACATCCATGGAGAGTATACACACCACACAAAAGGAATGGGTGGTGAATAAAGCATGTATCTCATGGAAATAAAAAGTGAGATGAAATTCCCTTAGCTTGTGTCATGAATCTTGTTATATTCACACAAACATAATTTATAATATATATAAGTTTATTTTTAAAGTATCACATGACTAAATTGTTATATATAATACCATATATGTACTGATTATGAATTTATATTACCCTCTTGATAACAATTTTATGTTATGGTTTCACTTCGTGTAATATTTTCTTTGTTCTTCGCACGTGTCTTAATTTTCTATATATTTATTCCTTATAAATACATCATGATTTAAATAATTTAAACCATTATATAAATATCATTTATATTAATTATATTTGTATTATATTAATGTGTATAATATTATAATATGAAATTTAATACACCATTCATGGAGACAGAAGACTGTATGTACACATAAACACTGTTTCCATTATCATTTGTAATATTGAAAGTCAAAAATATGTAAATGAAATATATGTATATATAATATAATTAAATTAGAATTATTATTTTATATATATCATATAATTCCACTTAAGCCATCATTAATATATTGTATGTAATGTGTGAAGGAATCAAATTTCTTTGAGGGGGCCGCAGTCCACACTTCCTCAAATGAAATTATCATATTTAAAAAAATGGAATTTATAATTATATGTATTTTAAAACAATTAAATAATATTAAAGAAATAATAAATATAATAAATATTATATATTAATAGAGTTTCCATCATAATTACCATCATGATAGGTGGTAAATGAATAATGAAAAATCATTGTTTTGTGAAGTGGTAGTTCGCTATAGAAATAAAATGTATATTCGTTACCCATTAGATGGAAGTGTGTGTAAGTGTAGTTAGATACTTTATCATAAAAAAATATACCTATATTTATGATACTATTATTTTTTTATAATCATAAAAAATGAGAGTGTAGGGGGTGGATAATGAAAATAAGCGAAATGCGCTTGAGGGATGATGTTACCACTTCTTTGCGTAACTCCTTTTGGTATTCACCAAAGGGATTCCTTAGATTGATTTATTCTAAAAGGGAGAATTCATGGTGGAAGGTAGAGATGTTGGGAATTATATTAGTCATAGGTTATCTAAACCTAAGTGGTTTTAGAGGTGTGAGGATGGGGGAGAGGTGGTGTCCCATTTTAGGGGAGGGAAATGACTCACTTTGTATTTTGGAAGCAAGTCAGTTATACCCATGTTTTTACATGAAAAAGTCATAAAAAACCAAAAAAAATCAATAATTAAAGGTTCACGGGATATTAATGTCCACAAAATGGGTTTTGAAAAAGTGGATAGGTCATTCAGTCCCTTAAGTTTAAGGTCGGGTCCGTTATTAAGTTAATTTTTTCTTTAATCATTGTAATTAATTTCAAATATAGTTACCGATTATTTTGGTAAAAAAAATAAGTTGAAAATATTATACATTATACATTATGATTATTCCAAATAATTAATAAATTTTTACAAACTCCAAATACAAAATTACTATAAATTAAGTTAAAATTAATCCTGCCGAAGAGATGCCACTGGGGATTTTAAAAGTAAAAATACTCACAAGTTTGATAAGTTTTAATATCCAATATCAATTTGAAATTGGTTACAATGAACTAAATTGGATTAATTGATATATATTTTATATAATTAAACATTGAAAAAAATTAAAATATAATTTATCTATATAAATAAATTAGTTGAAAAAGGAGTTTTGAATTAATATTCTTAATTTTCCACTATTCATAAAAATGATGTTTTTCAGAAAAATCCCAAAAATTTACCATAAACTAATTTTGAAATTATAAATTAAAAAATTAAGTTTATTTTATCAAATTAAATGTCTAATTTTTTCTAAAATTAAAATTTTTGTTTTTCATAAAAGTACATGAAAAGTAGTTCATATTAGATAATAATATTTTTAAAAAAATAAACACTTTACAAAAAATTATAATTTTCATTATAATTATGTATTATTTATATAAATAAATTATAAATAATTTTTTAAAAGTAGTTATTAGTAATCATATTAAAAATATAAATGTCTAGGTTATAATTATCTTGTTTAAATAATTATACCAATAGAATGATGTTTCATAGAAACTTAGTGCTATGTGTAATATATACCAAGTTGGCGTTACTTGTAGCACAAGACAATTTTGTGTCATGTGAAAGGAATGTTTGAATTATTGTAATGAAATACATCTATGAAAATTAATTCTAGAGAAAAATGTCCATAACAACACAAGGTGTTATAGAAACCTTGGTGGAGCAGGATGAGCTCATGTATAAGAGAGTGTTGAAAATTACTCACTAGTAGTTTATCATAACTCTAGGACCAGTAGATGCTTTAGGATATTAGTCATTTGTAGTGGTATCGGAGTATGATGAGTTCTTTCTTATGGACTTACCTGGTTTACTTCACCTCAAAGTGATAAACTTCTATATTAACTTGAATATCAAGATGACATCAATATCTACACCATAATATCAGATTACTATTATAGAGCATTGAGAGATGATGATGTAGATGTAGGACATGAAAGAGATGTGATTGTGAGACCCAATGTTTCCCCCTAGGAAGCCCCAATGTTGTTTACTAAGAAGGAGGAAATGAGATTGAGGTTATCTGTGGATAACTAGAACATGAATCAGGTGATTGTGAGGAATTAGTATCCACTACCGATTAACAATGGACTCCTTGATCAGTTGAGAGGGGTGATATGGATCTTGAAGATTGAACTCAGATCAGGCTCTCACCAGATGTGAGTACGAGATGAGAATATACCGAAGACGATAGTTAGATGTCTATAAAGTTTGAAGGAGTAATTGGTGATGCTGTTCGACATGAAGAATTCCCCACCAGTGTTCATGGGACTTATGAACTAGATCTTTTAGCCTTTATTAGACTAGTTCAAGATGGGTGATGTCCAAGGAGGAGAATGTGATATACTCAAAGATGGTCCTGGACACACTTTAAGAACACCAGATTTATGGGAATCTCTTGAAGAGTCATTTTTGGATTCGAGAAGTCCAATTTCTGGGACACATCATCCTAGAGGCTGAATTAGTAGTGTATATAGTAAAGGCTGATGTAATTTTTGTTTTTGAGGCACCCAAGAGTGTTTCTAAGGTGTAGAGTTTTCTTTGGTCGATAGGGTACTATCAACGGTTTGTACCCAACCTCTCTATTGTTATAACACCCTTGGAAATTTTTACTCTGAAGGTGATGCCCTTTGTGTGGATGAAAAGGTGCTAGTATCGATTTCAATAGTTGAGAAAGAGGTTTATGAGCACTCCCATATTGATATTTATAGTGGATGGTGGAGAGTATGTAGTTCTCTACATTG
Source organism: Viscum album (assembly GCA_963277665.1). Lineage (NCBI taxonomy): Eukaryota > Viridiplantae > Streptophyta > Magnoliopsida > Santalales > Viscaceae > Viscum > Viscum album. Next base: position 2,097,532,755 of record OY728140.1, on the reverse strand, counting down.
CATCAGGGACTAGACATGGTTGTGTGATAATATAGATGATGGTAGTTATTGCCTATGATTCATGCAAATTGAGACCATGTTAACAGAACTTAAGAACCCACGATCTTGAGTTATAATTGGTAGTATTCTCTTTGAATATGTGGAGATACTACTTGATGGATGAGTAGTTTATCGTTTACTCAAATCGCAATATTATCATACAAATATTCTCTCATAAGGATCTTAACGCTAGGAAAAGCTGATAGATAGTGATCCTCCAAGACTATGACTTCAATATTTTATATAATACTAAAAAGGGGAACATGGTGTCATATTCTCTTAGACATATATCTTTTTATAAGTTTTTGGATGATGAATTTAGGTATTTAGTCTCAATCCATTTGTCTTTAGTGGAAAAGGATAGTGATTCATATATTCAATCTATGGTTCTTACCCCACCACTTTTATAGTGTTCTAGGGATACTCATCTTCGAGATGTTGACTGTGAGACCTTACATAATCAGGTATCACCTGGACATGATCACGATGGATATTTAAAATGTAGTAGAATGTTGTCTCTTTTAGAGGATAGATTATGGTACCTTTTACGTTACATGGGTTTTATACATCCCGTTTGGCGGTACACCCACGTGTGTAAAAAATATAGCAAGTCCTCTGATATCAATTTTGGTGGCCATGTATAAAGAAGGTAGTTGTAGAGTTTGTCTATCAACAACTGACATGTAATAAAGAGAAGGAAGATCACCAAGTTCCAGTGGGTTTATCTCAACCCCTTGAGGTTACAGAGTGGGAGTGGGATGATATTTCCACAGAATTCATGATGGTATTACCATGTATGTCCAAGGGAAACGATTCCATCATGGTGATAATAGAATGACTCACCATGTTGTACAAATTCCTATCTATTTGATAGTAGGGTTAAGTAAAGGGACTGGGGTTTCTCTACATGCAAGATATATTTTTACTCCATGAAGTTTCTTCAATGATCATCTCTGAACATGATTCTAGCTTCAGGTCTAGGTTATAGAGAGAATTACTGAAGGATTTTGGGGTTCAGTTGTGCTTGAGCACAATATTTCACCCCTAGGATGACAACTAGATAGAGTGGTAAATCTTGAACTTAAAGGATATATTTTAGGCTTTCATGTTGGACTATAGACATAGTTGATAAGATCACATACCCTTAGTAGAGTTTTGATAAAACAACAATTACCATTCCACCATTGGTATGGAACACTTTGATGATTTTTTGGGTGACCCTTCTATTCCACACATTGTTGGACCAATCCAAGAATGTCAGCACTCATGGGGATAGAGTTAGTGTGAGATAATACAATGAAGGTGAAGATCATCTAGGAGTAGATGAGGACTGCATAGAGCCATCATAATTCTTATGCAGTTTGATGACAGAGACCTATGGAGATCGAGGAAGGGGACCATGTGTTTCTGAGAGTCTCACCTCAATGTAGATTGAGGATATTTGGAATCAGTTTCAAGTTATATTTGAGATTCATTGGTCCCTTCTTGAAACTACATAGATTTGTCAAGGTGGTGTACTTCGTAGTTTTACTGCTGTAGTTGGACTGGGTACACAATGTCTTCCACATGTCACAGATGAGGTGGTATATGCATGATCCATCACACATTAACTAATTGGGTGAGATGGACTTCAAGGATGGAGATACCTTTTTAGAGTACCCAGTAGATATCAAGGATTGGTATGAGAGAATCCTTTTTGGGTGATTGATTCTCCTTTTGCATGTCTGATGACATCACATGAATCTTTAGGATAACACATGGAAGTAGGAGGCTTATATTTATGTTCAGTACCCACATCCCTTTGTGTATCCCTTGTTTTGAGCTTTTGGGACATAAATCTATAAGGTAAGGATAATGTAATGTCTCATATTCTCTATGTATTATTTTTAGATATTTTACGGATTATTTTTTATGTGAATCTTTGAGATGGCATGTGATACCAATTCATAGTGTGCCCATAATAAATGATTGAAATATATTAAATATATTAAATTTCATGAGAACACATTTTTCCAAAGAAAGTGGTGTAACATCTAAATGTGATCTTAGATTATAAATATGAGAGAAAAATGGAGTTCAAAATTCAGGTTTTATTTGGGGCCTGACATAACCTTTGTCATTACGGGCCATTTGTGAAACAATTATCATATACACAAATGAATGAAATAAATTAAATAATTAATTAATTTTGATTGTTTTGAAAAGGAATTTTTTTTCTCCTTTACTTATAAAACTATGTCATTTTTTTCAGGGTTGACCACTCAAACCATGGAGATTCAGAAAAACCATTGGAGATATTTTCTTGGAAGACTATGATGGATCATGAAAAAATCACAGATCATCATGCCAATGGTGTTGGAGGATCTATTCAATGATGGAAATGTACATGTTATTCATTAATGATTGATCCAAACTCAAGGTAGGTTTCTTTCCTTTTTATTTTATATCCTATCATTTAATCCCTAATGAACATGGATCAATTACTAAAATAGAATTGATATGTGCAACATTATTAGAATTAATTTTATTGAATTATTTATTGGTTCATTGATTTATTCATCTTCATTCATCATTTCTACGATAAAGAATCGAGGCCAAATGAACAACGGTCATGATTAGTTCCTTACTTTTATAGTTTGTAGTTTTCTACTCAATTTATTCATGTGATAATCATTTATGTTCCTTTTTCATACTCTTTAAAAAATACCTAGTTCCCAACCATTACGTGACCATTATTCAGTGTAATGAATGAAAACTGTGGGTACAAAACCTTATAGAGGTTTCAGATTGAGGATCATTGATGATGATGGATAGATTGAGGGAGAATGAGACTTGATAGAGGGTTTTTTCTCTTCCTATGTGGCAGGAAGAAAATATACATCAGATGTGGTTTTATCAATGCATTTAGATGGAATATTTCAGTGAGCTACCAGTGGAAATGATCTATCAGCATAGATTGAGGGTCTATGGATTTATTTCTATAGAAAATCATAGATGAATTACTATTCAAGGAAGAACGAAAGAGAAACATCTGGATTGAAAAATCCAAAGAAACACATCATGTAAATCGAGATTATATGTCTTTTACGGACCATTCAGTGGTGGCTAGTTTTTTGGGATAAATATAATGGTAACATTCCATGTAACCCCAATCACATGATATGTGACTCCTTTTATATGGCTCAGTGTGTACTTCAGAGATTACATGAACATAAGAAAAAGTACACAACTATAAGAAATTCTAGGAAATTGTACAAGAACATGACTTGATGTATACAAGCTGGCACACATACATAGTCACCATACGTAAACAAGTCCAAGTGACCTGAGAATGATACCATGTGTCACTATTTGTTGTGTACTACTTATACACACCATGTATATGGAGACTAAATGTCTTGTGAGTATCTTCCAAATGAGTAGGAATAAGGACAGATTTACACGCCACGTACCCCCTGGTATATGTTGTGTACCCCTTTCAAGAGTTCTTGTTACTCTTAGTTTTCTTGGTTTGGACAAGTATAGGTTTATTAAATTCCCCTGTTCTTCTCCATCAAGGGTATAGAGCAACATTACATCCATATTATAGGATTTTGATACCTTCTCGATGTAGAGTCTCAGATAGAGTTGTGATGTCCCTCAGTGAGACTACAATGTGATCCTATATCATCTTTTGTTCTTGAGGTAGAGTTTTTTGAATTGTAATTAACTCCATGAGAAGGGAGTTGATCCACTATCTAGCAGGCCATATCTGTAGGGTTTGTGGTAGTATTAACATATGATCCTGTATGTAGTGGTTTGATCTATATTGGTTTCACAGTGTCCCCCAGTGGTCTGGGACATGACCCCATATCTATGTATCAGATTCATCGTAGACTAATGAACTTTCATTGGATGTGGCCTAACAAGATAGACCTCTTTGTCGAGTATATTCGAGATAGTATGGCTCATGGAGTGGATTCTCATAGAATGAGTGTTGTTTCAAGCATAACCTTGTGGTTGGAAGTTGTTTATGACCTCCTGGTTGCGTGGTGTCTTTTCTATGTATATTTAGATGTTTCTATAATACAATGATTATTATATATTTTTTTGTGAGGAATACACTTGATGCTTTGTGTCTAGTGTTTTTGTGGTATCCTACTAAGTATTGTTATACTCACATCTGCATGGGATTTTCCTTCACATGTCGTGTATTATGAAGATAATGCCCCTTTTGATAGTGTATTGGGAGGACAAGGAGTGGGTAAATAACAATTGGATCTTAACATACCAAAATGTTTTATCAGGAGGTTTTATTTAACATTAGTTCTCACCCTTAGAGAAGGTTATAATTTTATCTTTTTTGGTTAGGCATGTAGTTAGCCACTTTTTCCACTTTATGTAATTTTACATTCATACTTTGTTGTGGGATATTATATGCATGTATTAATTGACTCAATTATTTATCATTTTATAAATTTTCAGGCTTGGAGATGTGTGTATCTATTCAGGTACATTAGGCTAATGCCTACCAATTATGGGATACGCCTACTCGGAACTGGATGCCAGCCCTTGGCCTATTGGAGGCATGCTTGGGGTAGTCACGAGTTAGACCTTAGTGGGTTGGTTTATTAAAACACCCACCAATATTTTGAGTATTTAATATAGGTATACTATATCACATGCTCATTTAGACTTGGGGTTGTGTGTAAATCTCGATATCAAATACATAATGTTTATTTCTACGAAAATACATATAAAATATTGTGGTGTTACATTATACCCCCATCAAATGAATATAATCTTAAAAATTACATCAATTTAATAAAAAATATGAAGATATTTCTATTTCATCACATCTTCACATTCACATGTATCTTCTTAAAATTTATCAATCCTCTGTAGAACATTAACTAGGGGATTATTCTTATTCTTTATAAGTTTTTCTCTATGACCCATGATTTATAAAATTTGTTATTAATAGGATATTTCTTGATCATATGGTTTAAAAATATATTTTAATACAAGTGAGTGATTAGATATGTACTTCATCAAGAGAGATATATAGAACACGTCATGATCTCGAGATTGGTTTGGTGGAAGTACCAAGCGATAAGCTAAATTCCCTACTCTATCAGGAATCTCAAAGGAAAAAACATACGTAAGTCATAACTTCCTTTTTTTTCATATCTCAAAACCTTATTCCATGGTTAAATTTATAGTAATACTATCTCACAAATATTTAATTACATATTTCACTAATGATTTTTAGTAAATATTTTCTATCTACTCTGATATTTATTAATATGATATGGAATGGGATTGAAATTCTATACTATTTCTTTATGTTTCTAAAGTACTAATATATTTCTTTCTCTGACTTCATCCTAGTATGTATGAGTTCTATACTTCTTTCCGTTGAGATATTCATAAAAATCCATATGAATTCTCTAGTTAATGCTATTGTTGTAAGAATACATGTCAAGATAAAGGCATTGATCCAAAAAACCTTTTAAATCAAAATAAAATGATATTTACTTAGAATATGTGGCTTGAATGGTCATATTTGACTGAACATATTTCTAAGGATGATAATTAGTATTGAAACACTACATTGTATCAAGATATTTCTCAATATTTCCATTGAATGCTGAGGTAAACCTTAGATCTGGATCAAACACAATAGAATAAGGTACTCCATACAAACTTACCACTTTTTTAATATATATAATGGAAATATGATCAAGAATTAATTGTTATAAAATTTAAATGAAGTGTGTTGAAGTTTTATGTTAATAAACTATAGAACAAATATAATTATGAACTTTAGATGTTTTTGGGAGTCCAATGATGAAATTATTGGTGATGTTTTCCCACTCCCATTCTGGTATGGGCCATTATTATAACATCCCATTAGAATTATGCCTCTTAGAGTTAAATTGATAACATATGAAGCATTAAGATACATACTTTTTCACATAACCCTTCATGATTTCCCACCATAAATACTATTTCAAATGTATATACATCCCCATAGTTCTAGGATGAATAGAGAATTATAAACTATGATCTTCATCCAACATCTCTATCTTCATGTTTAGTATTTATGTGACACATACTCAATTTCTAAAAATTACCATCCCATCACAATCATGATTTAATTCGATAAAATTTATCACATGATTTTCCATATCAACATCATCCTTTTATATCAATTTAATAATCACATGGATAGATGTATGAATACTAATTTGAGAATGATAAGATTTATCCCTATCCTCTAAGATTACCAGATCCATCCTTTTCAATTATAAAAATATTTGATCTTTTGTTATCCTCATGATAGATAAGATAGCATGATCATTTCCACTGAGTGAATCAACTATCTGGTTTTCTTTCCCTGGGTGGTAATATATTGATCTATCAAAATATTTAATAAAATCCAAAAATCCTCTCGAGAATATATTTTACTATTTTCATATGAATATATACATTTAACCTTCATGATTATTATATATGTCACATGTTTTTCAATAAATAAAATATATCCATATATTTAATTTAAATTTTTCTTCTACTTACTCAAAATCATGAGTCAATTAATTTTTCTCATGAACATTCAATTGGCATGAGGTATAATATATCACCATATCATTATGCATAAGAACACATCACATCTTCTTATTTAATTAATCAATATATATCAGACAACCTTCACCCTATTAGTTTAGTGTGAGCACACATGTTCTGACAAACCTTCTCTTATGTTTCATGGAATTTTCTTCACCTTCATCTATCTAAAGAAACTTGACTCCTTTTAGAGTTAAATTGGAGAGTGGATTAGGTATCCATGAGAATTTTTCACCAAGATTCAATATTATATATCCAATCCAAGAAAATTATAGATCTTAGTCATAATGGTTTGTTTGGGGAAATGTTATATAAAACCATATTTTATGTATCCACCAATATAACCTCACTAGAGATTATATGATCCATATAATTTCTATATCTAAAATTAAAACTTGGTAATTTTTTCAAAAAAATTCCCCTTTTTTAGGGGTTTTAGTAGAATACTCATCTAACCTTTATGATCTTCATTGATCTTGAAATATATAATAATACCATCTATGAATCCTACCCCAAATTGATTAATGTAATCTATAAAGACACTATTTATTAAATCCATAAATATAGTGTGGGAATTAGTAAGACTAAATGGAATCACTATAAATTCATATTTTCTATACCTTATATGAATGTTTTTATTTTTAATATTATATTTTTACCATCAATTTATAGTATACAGATTAAATATCAATATTTTAAAAATATTTAGATTGTTGTAATTGAATAAACAAATCATTAAAATGGGGAAGAAGATTCTTATTCTTGATAGTGATATTGTTCAATTTTTAATAATCAATTCCAAGTCACATTGATCCATCATTCTTCTTAACAAAAAGAACAGGTACTCTCCATAGTGATGCACATGAAAAAATGGGTCCCTTACTAAGATTCTCCTAGAGTTTCATGTTTAATTTCTATAACACAATTCGGGCCACTCTTTATAGATTTTTTGAAATAGGTGTTTCACTGATTATGAGTTCTATTAAAAACCCAACTACATGGTTTAGAAGAATACTGGAAAACTCATAAAAAATACATAAAAACACTTGTACAATAAGAATATAAGTAGTATTTAGTTTCTCCCCAACCACCAGATATAAATACCCCATTTAAATTGGAATCAAGACTCATAAAATTGATTTAATTTCCATTAGAATTTCATATTCATCCTTATAACAATAAATGTTAATAGTTTGGTTTGAGATATCAAGTATGACTTCCATTCCATGAAAATTGATATGGAATTTATAAAAAAATCCAACCCATTCCCAAAATAATATCAAATCTAAATAGAGGGTAAATAATGATATTTTAAGGAAGAACATTCCCACATACTTCAATCGAATAACATTCATTGCCTTGATATGAGATCATTATAAAATTTTATGTATTCACATTGAATTAAATGTATAGTTGTTGAGGTGGTATTTTGATAACCTTATCAAATTATTTTGGTATTAAATAATGGTAAATACAGAATTAACTATGATATTGTATGTTCTATCAGGGATGGTAAGTATACCCTTCAACACATTGTTATTGTGTCCCAAATCAATAACAATGATCAGATGAGATTTCCATTTTCCTATTGGATAAAGAGGTTTTTGAAACCCATCACTATCATTTACCCTTAAATTTTATATCCAATTATCATAATCCCCATACTACTTATATTTGAAACACTAGAGACCAGGTGGGGTAATTTATGTATCTTTATATCCATTAAAATCATTAGCTAATTTCTCACCATCACTTCAATATTCTTTTACCAAATGACCTTTATTTATACACATAAAGTATTTATTATTCCCTTAAATATAATTTCCTCCAGATATATTTCCATACATTTGGGTTAAAGGAAGACTCATCTTCTTCCATATATGGTTTTTATTATTTGAATTTATTTTTGATTCTATATTTCTTATCTTATAAAAACTGTGAGATTGATGGGTAACTCCATTCTCTATTTCTAACATGATAACACATAAAATTATTTTTCAAAACTATTGATTTCACCCAAGTCTAATAACCTTTGGTGACTTATTTTTAATCCACTTAGGAATCCATAAATCATATAATTATGTTAGATAATAATAGTAAAAGCATACTTCACATTCCTTCTAAAATTTCCCTTAGATGTACTAATGGATTCATAATCCTCATACTTTAACTCATTAAATTCATTTTACATTTTCATAAAAATAATATCTGTAGAGTAATTTCTAAATAAAAATATTATTAACGCATCACACTCTATAGAATTAATTTTTGATTATTAACTTTTTTTATTGACAATAATTAACCTTCGATCTACTCCACCTTCAAAACAATAAATAACTAAAATAAAAATTTTATATTCCAAACACTATAGAATGGAAAATTTCTATTTAGTGGTACTAATAAACTAGTGGATCAATGGGACCACTATTGTATGGTAGATTTTTTCTCATGAATGACTCACAAAAACATTCTTCCTCACATAACTCATTTATAAGATCATCTTGATTCATGGATTGAGAAAGGTTCCTGAGAAAAATGACAATATTTTCTATTCCATAATCTATAACATTTGGTTTCTAAAAAGTATAATAATTTAATTTTACAAAACATTTGACATTAACATTGTTTCATAGAGTTCCATCCATTGACTAAGACTAAAAAGAATAGTGTGAGAAAAAAAACCATAGTGAAAAACAATATAATATTGAAAAAAGATTAATAATATTTCTTAATAATGCCTACTTTTTTTCAATATCTGGAACCATAAGTTTATCCTAGGACATCACTGATCATCATATATTCAAATCCATTCTATTTTTTGTAATGAAAATGTTACTTATCTCAAGCACACCACTCGACTATGTCTATCAAGGGGTTTTGTATTTAGACCACTAATCATGTACTAGAAATCATCAACTTAATATACAACCCACCCCTTTAGAGTTATGACCTCTAAGTCAATTTTATTGACTACCACATCCACATTATAGTATCTAGACAAGGAGAAATTTTCTAATAAAACCACACTCCTTTCATTACCATATATTAGGATATTTTATTATACTTATTATGATGCAAAGTGTTGTCATCATAATTTCCAAAAGCAACCATACCATTCTCTAATACTGACTAGGGAGACCCAAAAATTTCATACACAAATATTAAATCATATTAGATGAATGTTCATTACATGTCACTATGATTCATGATATAACTATAAGGATTTTTTGTCTTTAGAAACTTGGATCCATAAAAAACTAGAACATAATAGATCAATGTCATCACCCACTTATTTCTTCATAACCTTCATCCTTATTATATATATCATACATAAAACCTTTATCTATATCTCAGGAAAAAGGATACATTAAAAAGTGTGACATCAGTTTCTTTGTAAGGGTAAAAAAGGGAGATAACTATGATCATTTAAGAATAAAATTAGAATAAGTATTTTATAACATGATATTAAAATTTAGAAATCATTCTCATACTTTTATATAACATAATAAAGAGTCATGGAATAAATATTGACTATTCATAAGACTTGAATCATAAAGTAATCAAATAACATGAGTCGTAAGAGCATACAATTGGCATAATATCATGTTATAATTGAGTGGAATGTGTCATTATCATAATCATTAAAATATTATGTCAAGGATATACACTAATAAATTCATATTTTATTATACTTTATATAATGATCCATGTATGTTCTTCGAGCTAGGTATAACCTGTGGTGTACCCAATTTTTGGGCTTGGGATAACCTCTCATGTACCCTCTTTTTGGGATTGGGATTACCTCACATGTACCTTTTGATCTTATAAAAAATTAATCTTTACCCACGGAATTGGAGGGATATAAAGGAAACACCCATCATATAATCATATTCCATTCATATGTATGCTAAAAAACCATGATAGTATTTATCATTACATCATTATTTAACACATGAAAAATAAAATCATTTTAATCAATGTGTCATCATTATAACTATAAACCATTTAGATAAGGAATAATGATAGTATCATAAAATAATATCTTCAGTGAAGTATAATTAATATGAAAGGATTCTATCATAGATGAAAAATTCTCATAAAATATCACTGGAATATTTCTTTAAGAAAATAAATTGTTTAATTTGAAATCAATTATTTAAAATAAAAAAACATCCAAAATATTGAGGAAAAAATTTTCTTTGAAAATATATTTGTAAAATTTTAAGGAACCTTCAAATCACTGAACAGTCATAAGGGTTATAAATTCAATTTATGTTATTTACATTAAAAGAAATATTTTTTCCCACCATTGGTAAATAGTTTCTCATTGAGAAAACAATAAGAAGATCCATTTCAAACCTTTTTATGTATTGTAAAACATAGATGGGAATTACAATAATAAATATTTTTAGAATAGAAAATAAATTCATGAAAACATTGTATATAAAATATAGAAATTTAAGAAAATGGTTCCCATATAAAGAGAGAAATAAATTCAATATTTCTTGAAATTGTTTTTTGAGATATTGTGTACTTAAATAATGGAAAATTAAATGAAAAATTTTCATTTATAGAAATAACCATAGGTGAAGAAAAGAAAAATATTTATGGGGGATTGATCAAGTATTTTATTTATTATAAACATAATCATTAATAATCCTGATAAAAATTAGATTTTAACATAAATTACTTACCTCTAGTTCGACTTTATTTGAAATCACTATAACCTCCTCTTTGTTGATAAACTTCATTTCCGTAACACATTTATCCTTGAAAGGATGGTATAATGATAAAACATAGACCTCTAGGAAATTGGGAGGGATTTTAGGAAAGTATTTAAAAATTAATTTTCCATGCTATGCGCCCCTTAAAGTGTGGGGAATGAGGAGAGGTGGTGTCCTTTTAAAAGTGATAGAGAAGACACACTTGAACATTCTGAAAAGATTATTGTATGATAATGTATATTTTAAGAAAAATTCACCCGAATACACTAGAATATTAATTAATGAAAATATATGGTCAAAAGGATTCAATCAAATAGGATTTAGACATTTTATGTGGAAATACAACCCATTTAACTTATTTTAACACTCAGTAAACCCGTTTTAACATTAACCGTGGAAGAAAATTTTAATTTTTTTTTATTAATTATGACCAAAAAAGAAAGTGGAACCATTTAAAAATTTGGTTACTTTAATTACAAATATTTAATATAATTTATCCAATTCAATCCCTATAAGTGTTATAAATTAATTTTAAAATATGTGTGTATAATGAAATCAAAAAACTGTTTTTATAATAATGCATTTTAAGAATAAAACTGAATTTAATTTAATTACATTCATAGTAAAAACAATTAATATAATGTTAAAATATTATATTGAATATAAAATATATACATTATGTTAAATCTATTAATCAATAATGATTAATTTAATATATTAAAAGAAAATTACTTTACACATATAATTATAGTTTCATGAAAAATAACTATTTTTACCTCTAAATGATTTTTTATTCATTACTAAACATTATATAAATAATTTATGAATAATTATTCATTCATTTATATATATATATATTTAATATATTTCATTAAAAAAATTTCTCAATAGTGATCAAAACATTTAAAAAAATTGACCTTTTAATCCTTAAAATATTTTATTAAAAATATAATGATTATTTCTTATGAATTAATCATTTTATTTTAAATTATGAAAAAAATTAAATATAGATTTCATAATGTATAATGATCTATTCATACCCAAAAATTCAACGACAAGGGTATAAAGGTATATTCCTCCACAGGTTCAATTAGTCTCATGTTTACGAGTTAAGAAAGCTATCAAATACATCAATTTTATTTCAAATGAAATACATAAAATATCTGGGGGTATTATAACCCTTGATGATTTGGGGTGTTTTATAATTTTTTACCATCAATAGTTTCCTATAATATGGTTTTAAACCTATACTAGTAATTGAGATAACCTTAGTACATAAGACAATTTCTGGGTTATGGAGTACCTTCTTCTTGAAGGATATTTCCACTTGAAAAAAGGATGATATCATGATATTATTGCTAATGATATAAGTCTTGTTGGATCCATTAATCTCATAGAGATATGTTTAGAAACATATTTCTTCTAAATAATATTTGAATTTATAGATAGACTTTCTAACCTTACTTCAATCTCAAGGAACTTCATGTTGAGGGAGTTTCTCTCATCCTCAATAAATCTTAGGATTTCTTCCCAATCCTCTTTTATCTTCATGATTTTTTCTTTATGAACCATTCTTAAATATTATAAATAATTATCAAGATCATTTATCCATGTTTCCTTTACCTATAATTTATAATCTTTAACATTCATAGAGATTTTATTCCATTTTCACATACATGGAAATATTCCAGAAATATTGTTATACACATAACTTTCTCAGGAAAAAAAATTGTGGTTCTACTTAAATAAGAAGAAATATTATATTTCAAAGTGATAATAATCTATCCCTTTCCCCTACTTAGTTTGTGAGGGAAATTATATTTTAAAATTTTTGACCTAGTAAATTATCTGATTATCTAATTTCTCTTTCCAGTTGCACTTTATATAAAAATAAGTCCCTTTATTTTTTCAACCATAAAATTACCACATATTTTGGAAATTTATTTATATAATATTTAAATATTAATTAAATATAACTTTGTGATAGAACATCATAAGTATAAATTTATTCATTAGAATAATCATAGTCAAATATATTATTACCAAAATTAAAACTCTTATTTCAACCTGTTAGTGGTAGTAACTCATTTTATTTTTAGATTCTTCTTCAACTTATTTCCCAATTAATATTTTTGATTTTCTAAGATTTGAATGAGATCTATAGTTTTGTGTCATCATGAGCATCTTACTTTATCTCCATCTAATCCATCTCAAAAACAACCAAAAATATATACTCCATTAAATCTATCAAAAATAAATATGTAAATAACATGAATCTTTATAAGAATACTAGATGCTTTGATACCAAATGTAGAGCCCAAGGACCATTTAGTTTCCACTAAGAGGGGTTGTGAATTAGTGGAACACACTTTTTTATTTCTTTTTTAATTCATCTTCTTGAACATATTAATATTATTGATTCACTTAATAGTAACTAACTAACTCACCTCATATGAAGTAATAATGTAAGAGAGATCATCACATAGTATTATAAGGTTAAACTGAAAAGAAAACCCCTTCCATCTTGGTTAGATGCCCTAAAAAGTATTCTACAGTATAATACTTTTATCAATTATAGAAGTATCCCAATTATGTAGGATCATAATGTATTATAACCCTCCATCACCGATCTTTGATAACAACCAGTTATACTCCCATGTAGTCAATTTTCTAGATGAGTTTGGTTCTACAACCCTTCCAAAAGCTCATTATCCTTGATTAGTAATAAACCAAAACCATATTTTCTCCTTTAATGGTTATAAACCCTATCTATTAAATTATTATATATTTTATACAATATTAGAATGATATACAAAAAATAATGAATGATAATTCTCAATGGGTATATAGGATTTGGTGCACTTATGCACAATCTTCAAGATATTCAACAATTTCTTAGAACATGTTGGTTGGTCTCAAAGCTTAATCTAGTTGTTTAATAATATAGTTCCTCTTAAATTTTTTGAATAACCATGAAAAAAAGATTATTTTCCATTAAAACTTTTTGGCTTAAAAATTATCATTATCTCTTCAATATTGTGAAATATCAAGACTCAAAATTCTTATTCAAATAAATATTCTTAAAGGATGAACTAGTGTAAAAGGTATATCCCTTTTCTATATACAATCTTAAATACATGTATTATACTTCTACATTCACAAAACTATCATAAATATTATTATAATATATTCTAGGATATTATTCCACTTTTAATATCCTATAATTATATCCTGGAGATCCTTTTTATACTTCTACAATCAAATATCTATGTTGTTTAAATCACCAAAAGACATAGATATTTTCTTGACTAATATATCCTAAGAACTCTTTTAAATCCTCATGAATTTATTTTTCAGTTAAATCACTTATAACTCTGGATTAATTATTTCACATGGTATCTCAATTACACAAACATCATATTCTTTTTAGGTAATATGAAATTTGAATCATACTATGTGTATGAATTCTATATACATGCTATGGATTCTTTGAACATGGATCAATCTTCTTTAATAATGAATGGAAATATACATGAATTTCATAGGCATTATGATCTCATCTTTAATAGAATATCACCTCAAATACTTTTAGTTTTTCAAGGAGCCTGACATTATGCATTATTATTAATCCATCAATTTACATACATTAACTCTCAACTATATGAATGTATATATATTTTGAATTTACACAATCACAATATCCTTGTTTATCACATAGAATATTAAAATGGACACCTAAAATGCACTACATAGTGGAATATAATTACAATGTATCATTAGTTATATGATTATGATAAAATCATGGTCAATACATCAAAACTCATGATAGGTCCTATATCATATGGTGGATTCATCTCACCTCATGGTTGATCATCTCAAGATAATTATATATAATGGTAGGTCTATCTTTCATCAGGTAGTTGGTAGTTTTACTATGTCCATCATGGTAAATATTCTCATTACATGACATAATAAATTATATAAATTTAATTAATAGATAATAAAATTACCTATGGTAGGTACAAGTTTTCATATGATGAAATAAAAATAGATGATCATTTTGATGAACTCTTTGTGGTTAGTTGGGACTTGTTGTGATATGAGCTCTCATCGTGGAAGATTTGACTACATTAATATCATAATGCTTAATTTGTATAAAATTCTAGATGAGGGAGGTTGATGATGACATATGTAGAACCATTTTATTTGGAAAATATTTGTTTAAAACCAATTCATTACATGTTTTCAAAAAATGTACATCTATGGGGGCTATCCCACATTTGGATTATTGGTGGAAGGGATAAATTTAATTTACTGGTGTGTTCCCAAATCCTATTATAGAAATAGTATGATGGTATTGCTCACCTATTTCCTCCCATTATTCCCACACACGAGAGTATTAGAACCTAAATTCCTATTTTATTCTAAATCATGTACTTTCATTCCTTTTCTTGACCCCCTGTGTGTGATCTACCACCCACATAACTCACTATATGGCTAGGTATTATTGAATATGCTCCTTCTTATAGTTGATCTAGTTCCAAAAGTTAACTATGGTTGGCCTATTCAGAATATAACATTATAAAAAGATTTAGATAAATTTTAATCACAAAATTATAATCCACTTGTAAATGCCAATATATTCTCAAATACTCAATTTTTATAATTATAAATTATTTTCTTATTCATCATTAGATTTAAATGATTCGAATTTTAATATCACAATCCAATCAATCAAAGGATGTAATCTTAAATTTCTTCACATTTGTAACATTTTTTGACTTCTAAATAACACTAGAACATGACTTATGTAATAAAGTACCAGTTCAAAAAATATATAACATTTTTGTACCACATTAAATTGGACTATTACTCTTGAATTATATTAGATATAATGCCAAAAAACTTATGGACATATATTCATTGTCAAGAATGAAATCTGATGATGAATCTTGAATATATTATAATATTAAATGTTTCAAAACCTCATTGCTTCACTAAGAACTTATTTACCCATGGATAACAAATGAGCCTATTTATTGTTAACTTAACATGTCTCTATATAAATAAGTTTGTGGTTTAAAACAAATTTAAAAATTTTGAATTCTCTAGTGGAGAGTTCAAAGTAAGTATCAATTTCATCTTGTGGTAGAGATCTAGAAATAATTATCTGGATTAAAATACCTGATTTTATAAACTTTTTTTTTAAATTATTCATCAAATTATTATTCTATAAAAATAAAATCTTACAATTATTATATTTTTTAATATTTTACGACTTTTTGATTTTGTGTTTAATCCCTTAGTCAATATTGGGATTGTTTAATTTGATTTGTGAAGTATATAATTACAAGGTTTATGTCTAGTGTTACATTTAATATTAATCCTAGAATGGTCTTAATGAAATGTGGGAAGTATATATATATATGGATGACACTCATTATGATTCCTCTTGTTATTTGGGTGTGACCCATTCAGTTTTTTACTCTACCCAGACTCAGAATCAAGTAGTAGATATGGATTTCTCTATAATACTAGACCCTACCTTAGACTTTTTGAATCAAAATTAACACAATGTATATGTTTATCTAGTACCTTTTATAGTAATTTAATGGTTTTATATTATTGATTGAATCTTTAATTATATGGATACACATAAATTTACAAAGGTGAAAGCTATTGTAGGATTGTTTGATGCTCTAAGTAAAGAGTGGTGGTAATCTATTTTTCTATCTTTGCTACATGATAATATGTACTAGTAATTATTAAATACCATGTATTTATAGTTTAATTATAATCAAAATGTGAATGTGGAGAAATACATTGAATCCATGAGTCTCTATTAAGGTGAGAGATTAGTGAAGTGGCATGTTGATCATTTATGAACTTTAGTGTTATAATTTCCCTGGATGGCTGCTGATGACTTGGTAAAATTTTAATTCTTTCAAGAAGGAATTAAAATAAACCTTAGATAAATTGTAATGAAATATATTCCAACATATTATAAGGATTTTTTCTAAATGCAATGTTAGTGGTAGCTAGTTATACATGTAAAACTTTTTTTGATGTTCAATATTGTTAAAATATGAGGCAACATGAATGAGTATTAACAAGTTAGTTTGATGAGGCCCATTTTTAATAGATCCTTACAACATATATTAATATTAAATGATATATCAGGTGTTTCTAATATGGTAAATTTGATAACTCAAATCAATACTTCTTTATTTATCTAAATACAAATATATGAATTATCAATTTAGGTCATTTTCAAATTTTTTATAAAATAAGTTATCAAAGGATGATGAATAGAATCTTGATACCCCCTGGATCTTGATGATAATATATATTGGGATTCATTCTTAATTATTATAGATAATATTGAAGCATTGAGTAAACTCTTTATTACTTCACTCCTTGGGTAACTCATCTAATATTATTTTATGAGATTTGGGTTTTTAATTTAGAAAATTACTTGAAAATTTATATAAATTCTTGTTATGTGATGACGTTTGGTTTTAGATGGGTTTAAAATAGAAATACATGGGTAAATTATTGGGTAATTGGGATGAGTTCTACACCAAGTCAGATTTTGTACCGGCTAGTCCCCCTAGTGAAAAGTATGCCCTAACTAGGGGTAGTGACTCATTTAAGATTAGAGCTTATGTTTGTAATGTACCATATTTTTCTAGACCCTTTTCATGTTTCTATAGCCCATAATTCTCATAGGAGGATTAAATATAGTTTGGATGCTAATATCTAGAATAAGGAACTATTTCAAATTAGGAAGGTTCAATTCATGACTTGTGTGAGAGCATGATTCATGATCAGTCAAATCAGCTACATGGATAAATCAGCTATGTGATTTATTGGCTATGTGAGTGATTGACTATGTGAGTGATCAAATATAAGGCTATATTAGCTACGTGAATTGGCTATGTGGATGGATTAACTATGTGGATAAAATATGTGAATCAACTATATGACTAGATTGGATACATTAATCAATTACGTGGATGAATCAACTACATAGGGAATTCATCTAGTTAAGAAGTTTTTCTTTGTTGGAAAATAGTCACATGGGGGATTTAGATATGTGGGGAACTCAGATATGTAAGTAATTTAGATATATGGGAAAATTTATAGTAGAAAAATTCAGCCACGTAGGGAATTCAACTATATTGGAAAATGGATATGTGGGGCATTTGGCTACATGGTGCTTTCAGCTACATGAAATGGTATGCAGGGAGATTTACAGTAGTTTTTTAAAAATGGACATGAAAACCTTTCGATAGAGAGAATCAAGGGCCTTAAAAGGATAATTAATCAAGGATATTTATATCCTTTATTTTCTAAAATGTATGAGGTGGTAAATTAATCCTTCCATGTTGAATTTAATGAGATATGAAATGGATGGATTAAAATGTTTTATGTTTAGGAAAAATCGATTACCCTATATCTATTGAATAAAAAATGAAGGTCCTTTCCTTTTCACATTCTTGGTTGTGTTCTCTTAAGATCAAGTGTTACAAAACCATTCCCTTAGAGTCATGGAACCCTTTTTCTTGTATCCTGAGTTCTCCTGTGGTGCTCTAATCCTTCGTTCTCCCCCTGATTTTGGGGCAGCGTGTTGCATGAAGCTTCTTTTTTCCAGGTAATGAATTTTTTATTCTCCTATTTATATACATGAAATCATAAAGTTTTATATTTTATAACATTTTGTTTCAATGTAATTAACCTAATGAATATTTAATAGGATTAATATATAATTGGTTTTTGATATCACATATTATGGATTTTTACAGTGATAATTTTTTTCCACTTGATTTTTTAGATAGTGTGCGATATATTTTTTGTTTATGTATCATGATGTTATGATAATTTTTATCAGGTTATTATTGATGGAAAATGGTAAAGAATAAATCCAAAATTAAATAGTTATAAAATGTTTAGAGAATCAATATGCATCTTTAAAGAATAACAGGATTGTTTTAATTTGATAATAATCAAATTAAAACAAGTATTGTTGTTTAATTAAATATATAATTCCATATATTAATGGAATCTAATAAATAATATGAATCATATTGATTATTGTTTATGGAAATAATTAAAGGCATGTTGATAAATTATATTCACAAGTTGTTGAAACTGGAATATATTTTGAGAAACATGTATAAATTAATTATGTAATTAATTTAGAAGCATGATATTGGTTAATGCCTTATGTTTCCCATAGTTGGAACCTAAAAATAATGAACCAGTTTATTCAATATTCACTGAGAAATAGTTTTGTGATAAATATAATTATTAGGTCCAGAGTTTCCCATCAACATGAGAAGGATATGTGCCTTGGGTTTGGACCCATGAGAGATTATATATTTGTGAAGGTTGGATTATTTGTTTTACAGTCTATATTGACCTATTAGCTATGATTAATTTTCACACTTATTTATTGATGTGCTTCAGATATGATCTCGAATATGTGATGTGATATGGGGTGGGGATTCCCAGATATGGTATGATCTTAGGATGGGATATCGTAGGATGCAAGATGTGATTTGGGGAGGGAGGCCAATATTATGTAGTAGAAATTGACACCTATGATGGAGAGATGAATAAGAATATGCATGATAATGTTGGGTATGGTACCATAAATGATGAAATATTTGAATAAAGGCTTACCCATTGATGTAATAAAGATGTATTCTTTCTTGAAATGAATATTTTAATTTTTTGATGGCCGAGTTGCTTATTTTATATGAATTTGTTTCCCTACTACCTGAGGTAGATAAATGTTCTTGGTTCCTTATTTCCCTCTTGGTGGTATCCTATAATGGATTTCCTAGATTACCTAGTTTATCAAATGATTATAATAATGAATAAATAATTAATAACACAAGGTGTTGGTAATGAAGGAATGAAAATGTGGAAAATATGTTACTCTTGAGAAATCATGGACTCTGTTTCGATTATTCCTGGACGGAATGAACCTTACAATGATGATTAATATAATTTAACATGGAATAATTTTATTGGTTAGTTAATGGATAATGATTTAATTAATATAAATTGAAATGATAAAAATGAAATAAGTAATTAATGTAACTATATTAAATGCTTGTGTGCTTATGGGATATCTGTTCTTATTAGTGACAGTCGAGAGTATGAGTGAGGTTATATGTAGCTGAGTCTAAGGCTAGGTTATACCCATAGTGTGGTTGTGAGGTATAATATATCATGTATATTATGGGATTTGATATGCTACCCTACCCATGTCAGTTAGGGAAACTAATAACTAATGGACTTAGGGAGGATATTTTCCCCAACATCCCAATGGGGGGATGAATGCCTGAATAGACACTCTGGCCCATCTCTTTTCTCTTAAAAGTTACTTCTTATAGTATTCACTATGGTTAGTTTTAAAAGGTTTCAATTTCTACTATGTAGTAGAAATAAATATTATGTAGTAAAAATTGACACCTTTCAATTTCTAGTATGCACTATGGTTACAGGATTACCCATAGTGCATACTAGAAATGAAAGGTGTCAATTTATAGTATGCACTATGGTTAGTTTTAAAAGGTGTAAATATGGTTAGTTTTAAAATGTGTAAATATTGTTAGTTTCAATTTCGAGTGTGCACTATGGTTAGTTTTAAAAGGTGTAAATATTTGAAAGGTGTCAATTTCTAGTATGCACTATGGTTAGTTTTAAATGAATATTATGTAGTAGAAATAAATATTTTCTTGAAATGAATATTTTAAATATTTGAATACAGGCTTACCCCTTGATGTAATATCAAATCACCATAAATGATGAAATATTATGTAGTAGAAATTGACACATTTTGTAGGTGTCTTCAAGCTAGGTTATTTTGGAGAGAGATGGATTAGGACATGAGATGTCAGGGAAGAGTGTACAAATCGCAAGGAATTGAGAGCATGGTACCCGTGAAGTTTCATTATTATATTATATTCTATATTATATGTGATTATTAGTGATAGTTATCCATAGTGAGGCTAGGAACATAGTATACATGTTTAGGTGGTGAGTTAGTTTCACCATTCTTCACTATGCTTTAGCTTTCTTTTGTCTTTTGAAAGAGAGTCTCTAGAAAGGATCCTAATGAGTATACTATTATTATCCCCCTATGTATATATAAAATATTTTTCAGTTCATCCATAATAAGTTAGAGATTGCGATGGATACTACTAACTCATGGATTTGAAGGAGTTGTTTGGGAATTTTTTTTCGTCTTTACGTTTTGTTACTTGTAGTTTTGCATTAAGTTATAAAAGTACTATATGAAATTTCATGTTTTCACTTGGATTTTATTTATATATATATATCTGATAAGGTTTTTATTGGGGTATTCATTTTATCTCCATCTTCTTCATGTTCTCTTAGAGATTAATCCCTCATATATATATGATTATTATACACTAAGTGCTAGTTTCCAAACCAAGTCCTACTAGAGTTAGGGATCAGGTAATCACCATATCCATTCCCTCATCATCTTCCTAGGAGGGGTTAATGATAGAATAGTATCAAAGGATCTGGTTGAGGTATATGATTGATTTTAGAGTTAAGAAAAATTGAGGTTATATGGGTTGGTTGGGAAATAGTGCTAAAGGAGATTAGTGAGAAATGTAATCATTAGAGACCGACTGTGACACATGTATTTAGGCCCCCTATGATCTGATGAATATAAATTTCAGTTTACTAATCCTAATAAATGAATTGATACTAGTTTTTGGGTAGATAACTAAGAAAAGATCATGCATCATTCTCATTTTCACCTATGTTTGAAATTGGTAGACTGTGGGGCAAGTTTAAACCTTAAATAGATAATAATATAATAAATTAATTAATGTTACATATTTCATATTCTAGGTTTAGGAGACTAATCTTTTGTTCTTTTATATGAATGGCCCTCAATAAACTTCCTTATTAGGTTCGTGCTAAAGATATTCTGTATGATGTACTAAAAGATCACCACAGAGTAGAAGTCAATGATGATAACAATTGGAGGAGAAAACACTAAGAGTTTCAATTCCAGAGTATGAAAAATTATGGGGGATTTATTTCATATTTATTCACAAAAGACTTATTAGAGGAGTTTGATAAAACTTTCAATTCAATCTGTGTTCAGAAGGAGCACTATATTTCATTTTCTTTGATGTTGCTGCATAGAGTAATGAGGCTATAGTGGTTCTTATTCCTAAAGGATAAGGAGGAGTAGGTATTTTCATGAGATATGTTACAGGACAAGTTCTATGTATCATTAATTTATTAAATTTCCATGGAAACCAATCTATAAGAGCTTCATACTCTTTTATAGGGGATTTACTTTCTCTGGGAGTTTGATATCTGTTTCAAGACCCTTTTACGATTTGATTTTGACTTATTTTCAGATGAGGTGTCCATGGTTAGGTATTTCAAGGTGGATTTTCATCCATTGAACTAAATATAGGTCAACCTATTTATGATGACAACATATCTTGAGGTGTTAGAGAGAGTAGAGTTATTTGAGAGGATTCTAGCAAAAAATAGTTCATCATGAGAGGGAAGTTATCTAGATTCCTCAGAGATTAGAGTTTTAGTCTAGGACTCCTAGTTACTTGGACATTAGAGTTTTTAGTTAGTTGGGGGTAGGACCCATCCATTACATTCTTATTTCTATAGGGGTGGTATATCTCATACATATTCCAAGGGATCAAATGTGTGTTTTTATTATGGATCTTAGGGTCATAAATATTTAGAGGTCTCATCCATTATGAGCAGTCAACAAGAACCAAGGGTTTCATTGAGACAGTTTCAGTCAAGGCAGTTGTTGTAGGGTTATCTTATTTATGATCTTTATAGAGGATATGTGTAAGGTGGAGTATAGACAAATGGTGCTCCTCTTCCTCAGACAATAGAGTGTGGCCACATAGGTGGTCATTGACATGGTCCAATAATCCTTAGAGCAGTTCATGTCCAGATTCATACTTTAGAATTTCTATCATCAGGCGATCCGTATGTCATTCAAGGTTCATGTTAAATGTTTTCTACTTGGGTGTATTCTTGTTTTGATTTAGGAGTTACACACTCCATTATATCACCTACCCTCATCTATGTTTTTGGGACTTGAGGTATAGAGGCTTCCATTTCCCTTGGCATTGAATACACCAGTTGGAGGCTGAGCTAAATTATATGAAGTATATAGAGTTGTGAGATAGTGATGGGGAAACAATACTCTTGGAGAAATTTACTATGTTTATAGATACATCCATATGACATTATCCTAAACATGGATTGGTTGTATTATCCTTAGGCTATCATGGGATTTATTTAAGAGGTAGGTTGTGTTCTATGAAGCTGATGGAGAGATAGTGTTGTTTTTATGGCGAGAATAACCCTTATATAGTTCATAGGTGTGTTTCACCCTAGTCATATTTTATGAACAAGTTGATGTCGACCTCATTTAAGGTTCAATAGTTGGGGCCTCCTAGGGATATATAGGAGTACCCTAATGTATTTCTATAGAAGGTTGTTGTGTTACCCCATTGATGGGAGATCGAGCTTAGGATCGAGCTACCAAAAATTTTGTCTCCTATTTCGATATATATGTATAATATGGTGAATTTTGAGTTATGAGACCTGTCAGTATAGCTTAAGGATTTCTTTTACAATGAGGTTTTGTTTGGTGGAGTGCACCCCCTTGGGGTATATCAGTTTTTTTAATGAAGAAGTACCCTTTTGTTTTGAAGATTTGGATTGATTATTGTTGTTTAACCAATTGAAATTAAATAAATTATATCCTTTTCTAATTATTGATGACATATTTGATCAACTATAGGTAGCTAGTTTGTTCACTAAAATATGCTTTTAGTTAGGATAACATCAAACATGGGTTAAGGATGAAGATATCTCAATGAATATTTTTATTTCCTTCATGGGAATTATGAGTTCATTGTGATGTTTTACAGTGTGATTAATTATCTATATGTGTTTATGGGGTTGATGAAAACAATGTTTAGAGAGTTCTTATAAATGTTCATGATGGTTTTCATTGATGACATCCTTGTGTACTCTATGTCCGAGGAGGAGCACGCAGAGCATCTATGTGCCAATTTGGGAATTCTTCTTCATGATCATGTGTGTTTTATGGGCTAATGAAGTACATTTCTTAGGGAATGTTTCATCTTAGTAGGGAGTAACTAAGGATCATTCAATGATAGAGGTGGTTATGTCTTGGGAAACCCCCATGAGAGTGGAAGATGTTTAAAGTTTCCTTGGTCTTATAGGCTATTACAGGATGTCCATAACAAATTTATCCCTAGTTGGGAATCTTCTCATTGATTTGACCAGGAAGGATTATAAATTTATGTATATTGAAGAGTGTAAAGAAACTTTATATTACATTAAATATATGTTGGTCCATGATCCAAACCATTATTTTCAATTAGAAGGGGTATGGTTTTAGGTTTCTTAGGATGCTTCACATATTTTATTTTGTCATGTTATAATATATTAGATATCAGTCGTTTCTTATTGGTATTGGTATTTATTTACCTATGAGTGTAACTATTCCACCCATGATCTGGAGTTGTTGGAAGTGTTTGGCTTTGGAGTTGTGGCAATATTACCTTATCAGTGAGTTTTTTATGGTTTTTAGTAGCCATAAGAGCCTGAGCTATGTATTCTCCCAACATGAATTCAAATTTTTTCAATATTGGTAGATGGAATTATTATAGTACCAAAACTTCAATATTTCATATATTTTAGTAAAGGGAAATTATGTATCTAATGCAAAGATTATAAAGTCATGTAGTGATGTCATGCATGAATCTAGAGATTCCTCGTGAGTGATAGAATAACTCTCACTGATGAATCAGGATATGGGGGAGGTTGGAGGAAGAGGGTTTATTGTTCAGTTGAAAGTGTATTTGTCTTGGGCATTGTTAGTGGAGGAGACCCAATTGGTGTATTTTTAGTTACAGTCTTGGAGGGACCAATTTTTTTAGTGATTCCCCCAATGGTTGTACGTGGATGGAAAACAATGGGTGTTATCCAAAAGAAGGATTTTCATTCCTTCAGTGATTTTTGAGATGATTCTATGTGAGTTCTATTGTTTACTTTTGGAGGTATATTCTAATGATATAATGATTTTTGGAGCTCTGAGAGATCTATTTTTGTGTCCTGGGTTGAATAATGCAGTAATAGAGTTTTTTCCTAATTTCTAGTTGGATAGAAGGTGAAGGCCAATCACTATGTTCGTAGTGGTTTTTCTAACCATTATATTTTACCAAATAAATGTGAGAGGACCTATCAATGGACTTAGTTACTTTTTTACCTTGATATCATGGAGACCATGATTCTATATTGGTGATATTTGATCATTTTATGGAGTTGGACCAATTTATATCGATCAGGGAGTTCATATCAGAAGCGGCTCATTTGATACAATATCTATAAAGTGGTGGTGTGACTCCAAAGAGTCTTGAGGATGGTGATATTTTGTTGGGATCCTAATTTTACCTCGAGGTTGTGGAGTGGTCTCCAACATGCTTTTAGTTCTAAGTTATTCCTTAACACCGCTTTTCATCCATATATGGATAGTTATAAAGAGTAGACAATCGAGGAACTTAAATACATGTTGTTCTCTTGTGTCATGGATTATAAATGTTTAAAGATGATGCACATACCCTTGGTGAAGTTTAATTATAATAATAGTTTCCACTCTACTATTGGTATGGGGCTATTAAAATATTTGTACGACCAACCTTGCGGTTCTCCATTATGATGAACCAAGGTAGGAGAGGCAGTAATTCTTGGGTCAATACTAGTATAAAATATGATAGAAATGGTATAGGTAATTTGAAAAAGGATTAAGGCAACAAATGATCATCCAAAATACTATGCCAACCATAGGAGGATACCTCTATAGTTTTAATTTGGAGGCCATGTGTTCTTGAAGGTCAGTCACCATCATGATAAGTGAATGTTTGGTTGTGGGGGTAAGATTTATCCTCTTGTTTTTGGGTCATTCAAGGTATTTTATGACATGATATTTATTTTATATTAGAGATCACTACCCCCTTATACATGAATTATAGACAATAATTTTTACACGTTGTAGTTCTGTCATTATCTCTATAATGAATCTTATGTCATTTATTGGTGTGAGATCGATGGTAAAAATGATGAGAACTTTGAGGAGTGGTATATAGGGTTATAGGAAATTTAGTTTAAAGGTTTTATTTGAATTATATTCACTTGGTTTATGTCATGTTTAGTCATTGTCACGAACCAAATCTGGTCGCCGCCCAAACTGGCACCAAACCCAGCTCGTGACATGACCCGAAGGGCGTTCCCTATCCCCACGGGCTGGCACAAGTGCCCGGGTATCATTTATTTAGGTTTGGGAACGATTTACCCGAATATGAAGTCATAAACCATTAAAAACAATCAATAAACTGAATCTGAAAATTTATACCAAATGATGTTTAAATAAAAACCAGAACTGAATACATAGGTTTAGAGTCAATACAAAAGGTCCAAATACACAATGGAATAGAAACAAAATATCCCCATGGACTACACATGACAAGGGGTCATCACCCCCAAGTCGTCTCCACTACTCCGCCCCAAGGATGAGGACTAACACCCTGAACCGCCATCACCCTTAGCCATTCCTTTACCTGGGTCAAAAAAAAGTCTACTTACACCCAAGGGGTGTAAGTAGGGTGTGAGCCTAATCCCAATAGGATACCACCATATGATTCCAAGGTGCATGCAATACAAGGTGAAAAAGCAAGCAGTTTTAATATGCAATTAAAAGTGGTGAAAAATTCCACAAAATGAAACTTTAAATTGAAAACATTTTTCAAGATAAAACTTTCAGAATGTTAACACATTTAAATAGGAATATTAGATGCTGAATTATAATTCCAAAGACACCCAAAAACAAGGGAAAATACCACCAATCCACTGAGCAACAAAACCGGGAACACCCCTAGGCACTAGATAGTCTCAGGCCCCATGTACCTCGTACCTCAGTGTAATGTAACCATAGTAAAATCTTTTCTCGTGCACGAGCCACTAGTAGGGAACATACCCATAACCTAGTGGTCCCTAACCATCATCCACATAGTTTAGTTAGAGTTGTCATTATCCAAATGCTAAGTGAAATAGGGACAAAACCCATCCGGTCCACTAGCCGTACTAGTACAAATCCGCCCCACCTAGGTACCCGGGCTTCCCCCTTTGTGCTCAAACAATTTCAGGATTTAACACACATCCATTTTAATGTAAAACACCACTACTAGTCACATATACCAAATACAGTAGCTATCACATTTTATATTACTTAAAACACACAACAAACTCTTTGAATTTGAATAAATCAATTTCACAAAATCTCGTGTAGTTTTGCACACAAAACCCCTTAAGAAACCCACTTGTACACGATGTTCACAACTGTAAGTTACCAAAACAGTAAAGGCAGCCCAATAAATATCAATTAAAACAAAAAATCAATTTTTGGGCATCCTCATGTTAAACAAGAAGTGTTCTCTTTGTAAAACCTTTATTTTCACACAAAAGTGGAACCAAAACTTCACTTTCTTTACAAGCACAATTAAAACTCATTATTTTCAGCAATTACCAAAGGGGATAAACATTATAAACAGTATTTTATGCCTTATTACAGATCAATAAAAACAACTAAGTATTTATAGGGCATCCCCAAATAAACAAACAAAACACTTCTTTGGAAAACCCCCAATTTCACACCAAATTGGCATTTTAAATTCAATTGCAATGGAAACATCATTAGAACCAATTTTTGTAGCAATAATAAAATTATATAAATCTGAAAATATGATAAATACAGCATGCTAATACACAAAGTTTGCATCAACATTGGAATCACCTACCAAATCAAATGAAACCATTGAATCCTTTGTGCGAAAACACAAACGCACCACCGCCGCACCTCAAGAAGGGTAGATCAAACTTGAGAAATCTAGAATGAATCTCCCCAAAACACTAGTATCTCTTCAAAATCTGGACGATTTCTGAAATCCAGAATGTTTCGACTATTTTAGCGACTCTATCGAGCTCCAAATTGTGGGAGGAGGGCATGGGGTCGCGCCTGGGCTTCTTAGGGTCGATAGGGAGGTGGAATCACCGAAAAATCCATATTAATGAATAAGATATTAATAAATTAATGAAACAATTTAAAACTGGAAAATGGGCCTTCGGGTTGGCCCAATTCTCAAATAAAAACAAAAATCCCCCATGCTTATGGATTTATAAAGGCCCTAAATTTAAATTTGGGGTTAATATATCAGGGGAGAACAATTAGGAGTTGGAATGAGTCAAAAATATTAAAAATTGAAAAAGTTATAAATGAAACAAAATTTATTTTTAAATCTGGAATTGGGCTCGCAGTTTGGCCCAATTCATGAAAACTCGCCTATTCTCAATAAAACCTTTGGAAACCACCAAAACAAATCATGAGTGGAAAATAAATTTAAAATAACCCTAAAATAGGTTACGTACGTGAAAATTCTCCCCACCTTGAAAACTTTCCACCCCGGAAAGTCACAGCAAGGTCAAAGTAACAACCAAACCCAACTGAGAAACCAATAGGTACACCCTTGCCAGGTTTCACCCCCAAAGGTCAAAACACCTCCAGTGATCAATGATGGAAGGAATACTGTCACAAACCAAACTTACACCACTTTCCTGAAACAATAAAGTACATTCAGGATTTATCCCAAATGAAAACTCCTCAAATACAATCTGAACAATACTCAATAAATTTACCCAAAAAAAACAACAACATTGAACAAGGTTACACTTCCCTACTATAACTAAACCATTGGAAACTCTCCAATATCAATGTTTACCCAATGATTATGTAGGTAGTTAGATATCTTCGAATGATAATACCTACTTCCCAGACAAGTCCAAAGAAAAAAAAATGAGTTACTCGTATGAAGAGACACAAATGGGCTCCCCACCATAAGAGACAACTTAAATTGTTTTCCCGAGACAGAATCAAGACACTAATAGTGGGAGGCCCAAAAATACTCTCTAGTAAAAGGGATATACTTCTATTAAATGTTTATGAAGGAATATTC
The DNA here is from genome assembly GCA_963277665.1 of Viscum album. Classification (NCBI taxonomy): domain Eukaryota; kingdom Viridiplantae; phylum Streptophyta; class Magnoliopsida; order Santalales; family Viscaceae; genus Viscum; species Viscum album. The sequence continues at coordinate 2,097,503,246 of OY728140.1, read as the reverse complement.
ATGAGAATCATAGTGGGTCTCCCCACCATAAGAACTGACCATCTTAACCGACCAGCATGGGCCGACACAGAAAGACCCAAAAAGAAATCAAAGATTTAGGAAGGGCTCAGGATTAGTCTGCATGGTTTGGGAAACTGTGCACTAACTATGAATATAATTCTTTCTACATGGCTTCCAAGCACACAACCACTACTAAACGTGCACAAACTATGTGCTCAACCATGACGAAACCATAGGTTTGAACTATTCCCATATTTCATACTAAGGATAGGACTTTGTACAAGGGTTTAAATGGCCCTGGGATTTTCCCTGACTAAGAGCCAGCTTCTCTTCGAGACCTATGGCTGGAGCTCAAATGATTGAAGCATCTTCGGCCTCGTAGTTAATATTTGGAAACCCACTGAATGAGAATTATTCTTTTCGGTGCCACCAAAAACTACACCGCAGTCCCAAATAAGTTTTCTAGACATAACACATTCCAAACTCACTTTACCTTATCCCGATATTTCACTAAAACAAGGGCTAAGAAGATAAACACACATCACAACTTTTTTCTTCAGGTGAGAAACAATATATGTAAAGAACACCTACACTCACATTCCTCTAAAATAGATGATTTTGAAGTTTTTCCAAGGGAGACATTTGCCCAACATAATAGGGACTCTCAGAGGATTTCACTACTTTCACCTATACAGTCAATCAGTACATGACATCATAAGGCATCACCAAACATGACCATTTCAACTGATATAAACAATTCATGGAGAGGGACCTTATACAACATCCCCAAACAAAACACAATTCTAGAAAGTGGCCACAATATCCTATCGTGACCATATTTCCCACACCGGTGGTTTAATATGAATTAATGCATCAAAGAAACTTTGAAGAACCCAAAGGTCCTCTTAGACACCATCGAGACACTCATCCACACTTACAACCAAAGAACACTTCCACCTTCTATGAATCATGAAACATTAGAAACTATGGTTTCTTTCAACCTTCCACAATAACTTTACCACTACAAGAGGATCCAAAAATCAACGAAATGAATGGGTGTAGACTCAATCAACAATTATCGATAAAATATTCCTTATATTGATCAACTGGAGGATTTTCCAATGGCGAAATAATATGGATTGCACTTCAGCTGTGCATTAACCCTTAATGGGGGCATACCTTATCCAATGAGAGAACCCAAGGACCCAACCAATCTGGTCCATTAGTCAAAACATGCCTCAAACCAGATCCAAACACATGATGGGAACCACCGTAGAGGCATCCCAAAACATTTTTCAAAAGAGACCACTAATCGTCCCTACAACATAGCTCACCGACCAAACACAAACCCAAAACACAGTTCAAACAGGAGGGGTTCTTGGACTCAAAACATCCCACAACATCAACATTATCAAAAACCCATAATAAAATCTATACCAAACTATTCATCAATACATCATGTTTTTCTTTAAAACTATTGCTTTGAAAACAAACGGTTTTGCAGTAAGAGTATCCACCAATGGTACCCCATGGGCCTCACACATGCATGTTTTTGTGTCACACCGGGCACCCTCCTCATAACCATCCCAGCACTCATCCAGTCATGCCATCAACCATCCATCATCCCATATAACCCCATGCATGTGGTCACTCATGGAAATACCAAAGGGTAAAACAAAAATTCCTTCCACTTTTCAAAAACAAAATGCTCAACCAACCCAACCTTTTTCTCAAAACTGCTAACAATGAGATCAAAATCCCAATTCACATCTTACAAAACATTTCATAAAGACACAACAATTTGGAAAAGAACCCACATTCAAGATATTCATATCAATATCAAAACATCTCATCCCATTAAAACACTGTTTTATTATTTAGAAAACTCTATTGGAAACACTTTTCAAAACCAACTTTAATATAGTTCCTTCTTTCAAAAGAGGTGTAAGCACACCATTTTAAATTTCAAAACAATTATGAAAATTAAATTCCTCAATTTCATAAACCAAACCATTCCCTCTTTATTTGAAAATCATTTCATAAAAACTTTACGCTTATTAAAACCAAGTCACCAGAAAACCAAAGTGCCAGGATTTCAAAACTAAAGCACAAAACAATCCGAGAGGAAACTAGTTTCAATGGGTGACTTGGAAATATGGTTGGAAGCCATATTCCAATCACTTCACTGTCACAAAGTGTGTTTTAGGGAATATCCCCAGCTTCACATGGCTTTCCAGGCCCTGCGAGCTCACTGAGACCATTAACCCAACTCTCTTTTAATTTCCCCTAATCATCATCAAACCAAGAAAACCAAAGGAATTAGATAAATCCCGACTTCCCATGGCGACTCGAATCCTGTCATGAGGTGTGGTGATCAGGCACACTACCCATAACCGAACTACCAAGTCCCAACAATCGTAACTTTATACTATCCTGACTGTTCCCCAAATAACGTGACCCAAAGAGTTAACCAGAACCTCCTTTGATACCATTTTGTCACGAACCAAATCTGGTCGCCACCCAAGCTGGCACCAAACCCAGCTCGTGACCTGACCCGAAGGGCGTTCCCTATCCCCACGGGCTGGCACAAGTGACCGGGTATCATTTATTTAGGTTTGGAAACGATTTACCCGAATATGAAGTCATAAACCATTAAAAACAATCAATAAACTGAATCTGAAAATTTATACCAAATGATGTTTAAACAAAAACCAGAATTGAATACATAGGTTTAGAGTCAATACAAAAGGTCCAAAGACACAATGGAACAGAAACAAAATAGCCCCATGGACTCCACATGACAAGGGGTCATCACCCCCAAGTCGTCTCCACTACTCCGCCCCAAGGATGAGGACTAACACCCTGAACCGCCGTCACCCTTAGCCTTTCCTTTACCTGGGTCAAAAAAAAGTCTACTTACACCCAAGGGGTGTAAGTAGGGTGTGAGACTAAGCCCAATAGGATACCACCCTATGATTCTAAGGTGCATGCAATACAAGGTGAAAAAGAAAGCAGTTTTAATATGCAATTAAAAGCGGTGAAAAATTCCACAAAATGAAACTTTAAATTGAAAACATTTTTCAAGATAAAACTTTCAGAATGTTAACACATTTAAATAGGAATATTAGATACTGCATTATAATTCCAAAGACACCCAAAAACAAGGGCAAATACCACAAATCCACTGAGCAACAAAACCGGGAACACCCCTAGGCACTAGATAGTCTCAGGCCCCATGTACCTCGTACCTCAGTGTAATGTAACCATAGTAAAATCATTTATCGTACACGAGCCACTAGTAGGGAACATACCCATAAACTAGTGGTCCCCAACCATCATTCACATAGTTTAGTTAGAGTTGTCGTTATCCAAATGCTAAGTGAAATAGGGACAAAACCCATCCGGTCCACTAGCCGTACTAGTACAAATCCGCCCCACCTAGGTACCCGGGCTTCCCCCTTTGTGCTCAAACAATTTCAGGATTTAACACACATCCATTTTAATGTAAAACACCACTACTAGTAACATATACCAAATACAGTATCTATCTCATTTTATACCACTTAAAACACACAACAAACTCTTTGAATTTGAATAAATCAATTTCACAAAATCTCGTGTAGTTTTGCACACAAAACCCCTTAAGAAACCCACTTGTACACGATGTTCACAATTGTAAGTTACCAAAACAGTAAAGGCAGCCCAATAAATATCAATTAAAACAACAAATCAATTTTTGGGCATCCTCATGTTAAACAAGAAGTGTTATCTTTGTAAAACCTTCATTTTCACACAAAAGTGGAACCAAAACTTCACTTTCTTTACAAGCACAATTAAAACTCATTATTTGCAGCAATTACCAAAGGGGATAAACATTATAAACAGTATTTTATGCCTTATTACAGATCAATAAAAACAAATAATTATTTATAGGGCATCCCCAAATAAACAAACAAAACACTTCTTTGGAAAACCCCCAATTTCACACCAAATTGGCATTTTAAATTCAATTGCAATGGAAACATCATTAGAACTAATTTTTGTAGCAATAATAAAATTATATAAATCTGAAAATATGATAAATACAGCATGCTAATACAAAAAGTTTGCATCAACATTGGAATCACCTACCAAATCAAATGAAACCATTGAATCCTTTGTGAGAAAACATAAACTCACCACTGCCGCACCTCAAGAAGGGTACATCAAACTTGAGAAATCTAGAATGAATCTCCCCAAAACACTAGTATCTCTCCAAAATCTGGAAGATTTCTGAAATCCAGAAAGTTTCGACTATTTTCGCGACTCTATCGAGCTCCAAATTGTGGGAGGATGGCATGGGGTCGCGCCTGGGATTCTTAGGGTCGATAGGGAGGTGGAATCACAGAAAATTCCATTTTAATGAATAAGATATTAATAAATTAATGAAACAATTTAAAACTGGAAAATGGGCCTTCAGGTTGGCCCAATTCTCAAATAAAAACAAACATCCCCCATTCTTATGGATTTATAAAGGCCCCAAATTTAAATTTGGGGTTAATATATCAGGGGAGAACAATTAGGAGTTGGAATGAGTCAAAAATATTAAAAATTAAAAAATTTATAAATGAAACAAAATTTATTTTTAAATCTGGAATTGGGCTCGCAGTTTGACCCAATTCATGAAAACTCACCTATTCTCAATAAAACATTTGGAAACGACCAAAACAAATCATGAGTGGAAAATAAATTTAAAATAACCCTAAAATAGGTTACGTACGTGACAGTCATGGTTTCCTGGAGGATAGTACATGGGACTGTGAGTCACATATGTAAACTCAATAACCCGAGCTGTTTGATATTTATCTATTATATTATAACTTTATTCTCCTATAGATGTTGATATTTTCCATTAATGAGATGTTTCCATATTGTTTTTTATTGGTAAACTTCCTCTAGTATGATTGGTATCTTCCCTATGAGAGTGTTTAAGATCTTTTTTTGATCCTGTATATATTTATGCCTATTTATTCTGATGAGGTGGTTGAGCTCTTATGATGGTGATATCATTGAGAGGTATCTCATAAGGTGGTGGTTAAAATAACAACTTTTTGTTTCCTCTATTACATTTTTTTTGGATTATTAAGGATGAGAATTGTTTGAGAGATATCTGATATAAGGACCCATATTGATCTAGTCTGATTCTTTTCAAGTTTATAATGCGTTTGATGCTCCTAGGAGGCCTAGAGAAGATATAGAAGTGTTTGGTTTATAAAAATATAGAAGCAGGAAGAGTTTCTTGTAAAAAAGGTGTGTTTCACAACTTGGGTGAGATCCTAATTCTTGGTCGATCGAATCAGCTACATGGAAGAATCAACTATGTTAATGACCTGCTATGTGAGCGATTAGAAACATGAGCAATTAGATTTATGAATCGACTATGTGACCAGGTCAACTATATAAATTATAAATGTGGATAGATTGGCTAAATGGGTGGGATATATGAATCACCTATATGGCTGGATTAGGTACATGGGTCGACTACATTAATCAACTACATGGCTAGATCGAATATATAATTTTGGTACATGGATGGATCATCTATGTGGATCAGCTACCTGAGAAATTTGGCTACATAGGAAGTTCAACAACAAGGGTAATTTGACTGCATAAAGAATTTTACTACATGGTAAACTTAATACATGAGAAATTTTACTATGAAAGGAATTCAACTACATAGTAAAATGGCCCTATGTGGATTTTGGTTATGTGGTGCTTTTGGCTATGTGAAATAGAAAACACGGAGATTATAGCCAGTTTTGTAAAAATGGCTAGGAAGACCTTTTGGTATTGTGAATCAAGGGCCTTAAAAAGACGATTTTTTGAAGATAATTATATCATAGACTTTATGATATGGAGGATTTTGTAAATGATTTTTCCACTTTGAATTTAATGAGATACAAAATTGTTAGAATTATAATCTTTTATGATCTAAAAAAAACAATTGTTCTATATCTGTTGAATAAAAAAGGAATGTCCCTTCCTTTATCCCTTTATGGTATCATTGTCTCAATACCAACCATTACATAACCCTTCCATTGGAGTAATGGAACCATTTTTCTAATGGATCGAGTTCTCAAATGACCATCCCATATTATATCTACCCCTTATTTTTGGTTTATTGATTCACATGGAGTTTCTTTATTATAGGTAAGATTTTAATTTATTCTTATATTTATTTACATTTAATCATAATATTGTAATTGTTTAAAGAATTTGGTGGAAATGGGATTAACTGAATAAATATTTAACTAGATTAATAAAAATTTTGTTATTAAAATCACATGTTGTTTCATTCTACCATGATAACAGTTTTCCTATTGACATTCCAGATAATGTGAGATTGATGATATTATTTAATAGAATGGTTTTATTATTGTTTTAGGCATGTTATTATTAAATGGAAAATGTTAAAGAATGTAAATTTTAAATTATTTAATAATTAATTTTTTAGAGAATTAAGATCAATGTTTTATGAAATCTGGTGTTTTTTATACCTTATAAATGATCAAATTCATGCGAGTATTCATGTTTTATTGAATATATAATTTAATTAATTTGATATAATATGATAAATAATGTAAATATTGTTTATTTTTGTTGATGAAAATAATTAAAGGTGTGTTAATAAATTGGAATCCCATGTTGTTAAAACTGTAATGTATGATATGAAGCCTATTTAAATTATTTTTTTAAATAATTAAGTGTCATGTTAAAGATTAATTTCTTATTTTTCATATAATGGTAATATGTGAATAATGAATATTTTAACTCAATATAGAATAAGAACTGATTGGGTGGAAAAGAAAATATCTAGGGACAAAGTTTCCTGTCTTCTTCAGAAGGCCAAGTACCTTAAGTTTGGAACGAGGAAAACTATTTATGTGTGATATTGGATGCCTTACTTAGGGCATAAATTTCCCCGTTGGTTATTCTTGTTTGTTTCCTGATTTATATGTGATGTTATATATATGTGATATTATTCATTCACTTTGATTTGGTAATGGGAGGCCCATATGTGATATGAACCTAGAGTGATTGAGCCAAGGATGGTTGATGTGATATGGGTAGGGTGGCTTGGATAAAGTAGTATAATTTAATGTATTTTATGGTGAGATGCATTGGGATATGCATGTGGGTGTTGGGTATGGCACCAAAGATAATGGAATTTGTTGAATCTAGTATTTCCCATCAATGTTCTAAAACTAGATTATTTCATGAAATAAATATTTTTAATTTCTGAAGGCCAAATTTCTTATTTTATCTACATTTGTTTCCCTACTACTTGAGGTAGATGGACGCACTTAGTTTAATGTTTACCTATTTTTGATATCTTAATATGGTTTTCCTATAGTACATAGTTTATGAAATTGTTCTAATAATGAGTAAATAATTCTTAACTCAATGAGTTGTTAACGATGGAATGAAAATGACAAAAAGAGGCCACTCTTGAGTAACTGTGGACTCAGTATGGATTATCCCTAGAGGGAATGGAATTTAATTTGAAGATTAATGAAATTTAATGTTGATAATGTTATTAGATAATTAATTTAAAATTAACTAATTAATTTAAATTGAAATAAAAAAAGGAAAGAAGTAATTAATGTAGCTCTTTTAAATTCTTGTCTGCTTATAGGATATTTGGTCCTAGCAGTGATAGCTAGCAGTTCGAGTGATGTTTGCTACAATTGAGTCTAAGAATAGGTTATTACCATAGTGTGGTAGTAATATATATTATATCTTGTATATTATTTGATTTCATATACTACCCTACCCATATTGGTTAGGTAAATAGACACCTAGTGGTATAAGGGAGGGTGTTTTCTCCTACTTACATGGTGTATGAGCTGTGGTGGATTGAGGTATAATACTCGATGTATGATACATGTCATACCGGTTGTGGTGGATCTTGAAAACTACTTGGTTACTATATATGGTGATGTGATATGGGATGATGTTATGAAGTGATTCATGAGGTTTAGGTTGTGATACCTTGACTAAGTGTCTTCATGATGACGTATTTAGGAACATGCGATGTTGGGGAAGAGTGGGAAAAAGTGGGTAAGTGGAGGAGGGGTACCCTTGATGTTTCATTATTATATTATATCTTCTCTAGTATATGATAAATGTTTAGAGGTATCTATGGAGATGCTAGAATCTTAGTAAACCTGTTTAGGTGATGAGTTAGTTTTACTATTATTCAATGTGCTTTATCATTATTTCTTTATATTTTTATAAAAATACTCTAGGGAATATCCTACTGAGTATACATCTATTATCACCATATTTATATATAATCTATTTTCAGGTTATCCATATCAAGTTTTAGATCAGTATAGATATTACTAGCTCATGGTTTTTTAGGGGTTTGTTGGGTTTCTTGGTCATTTTGGTCTTTAACTTTTGGTTCATGTAGTTTTCATTTTAGTTGTTATAGTAATCTATGAAATTGATTTTTTTGACATAGGTATTTCCAATATATATGTATGAGTAGGTTTCTATTGATGTATTTGTGTTTTATCTCTCTTCCTCATGTTCTCATAGAGCGTAATGCCTCTCATATATATGATTATTATACCCTTGGTGTGGTTCTTCAACCCATGGCCTATAAGAAGTGGGACTTGGAAAGTCACTAGCTCCCTTCCCTTATGACTAGCCCCATAGGGGTTCATTTTTAGTGGAGGGGGTCATGAAAAAGTTAAGGTTTGGTTTCTATCAGTTTCACTATAGGTTGTTGTTCTGAGAGAGAAGTCAAAATTTACCCTCACTTTTATATCCATGATCCAAGGTTGAATCCCATGTTGTAACATGTTGGTATTTGTTTCAAATCTACTTATCCCTTATATTCTTATTTAATAGGATGTTGATGACACATTTGATATAATATTGTCGTCTATTTGGTATTATTTTGTCTTGTACTTACTTTTAGGAATTCAGGAATGATTTTCAAGTAATTGTTTGTGTATATTAGTGAATTACCATTTTCATTACTATTATTAGTGCGACATGTTTATTTTTTATATTATTTTCTCATATGAGTGATTATTATTTTTCTCACCACCCTAGATGAATTATAAATGGAAGGAATACCCAATACATGTCTCTGTAATATAAATAATTAACCATCACTCATAATCATTATTATTTTATACTATTATGTTATAATGGATTCTTTTATGATTTGTGTCATAAAATTGGAATTTGGGTTATTCTTGGTATTATTTGATGATATTTCATGATTGGTTTTGATGATAATGAGGATTTACGGTGAATCTTTTGTTGATGTGATAAGATGATGTTCACCCTTCTTTAGGTATCTATGAGTTTTCCCCAACCCTTACACCTCATACACATAGATAAAGGAAAAGTTGTGTTGAATATTTTTTTATATAAAATGATAAATTTTTTTACAGATATGAAATTATTTCAAGAGATAAATTATTTTTATACAATAAAAAATTTTATATTCTCAGTGTAACATTTAACCTTGGATTAAGTGAAGGGGTTTTCATTCTCACTACTTTTAATACTTATCAATGACTCTCATTGTACATAAAGTGTCATGGTGGGGATATTTATGGAAACATCATTTCAATTTTGTGTAATATATAATATAAATTTGAGTTAATTTAAATTTTTATGGTATTTTGAATTTTTATTTTAATATTTTTATAAATTTAATATGTTTTAAAATTACCACATGATTAGTGAAAACCAAGCGGTCTATTCATATATGGTGAGTCATATTAATAAAATGATTCACTATTGGTTCATACCTAGAAGAAATCATAAAAACTATGCTTACATGGAGTTTTATGTTAGTAAAAACTGAATAAATTACACTTATGTAGAGGAAACCAGGTATATTATTCTTATTCAAGGGAATTATAGTTTCATTGTGTTTTCCATTTTTTGTATTCTTGGGAGTAATTGTGCAAGATCACCTTATATAGGCGAGTTATCTTTAGTGACTCACACATAATTTGTGTATAGATTGAAAAACATGTGGTCTCACCATGTGAGGTGTTGTAGCTTGATTCCAGTGGAATTTGAATAGTTATATTGGAGTTTGGAATATTTTTTTTCCAAACCATTATAGCTTCACATAAATTGGATTTAAGAAATTTAAATTTTATACTTACTCAAATTTATACCCTGATGGTTCCATTTATTCCAGAATTTTCTTATCTAAATAAAGGAGACCTCAAAGGGATCCTCTATTATACTTATTTACATCTAAAAAGCCATTATTTAATGTATTTTAAGTGGATATTGAAGGTAAAACTACCATTAATCTTCATTCTTCTTCTTTTATCCTTCATCCTTCCATTTCTACTTGGGTTATTCTTCTATAATGAACCATAATGGCTATGTTAGTTAAACCTTGGGTTTTGGGTTAGTCTAATCTTTTTATTTTAGATACATAGGTATTATAGAGGCCATCATCCTCTATAAATTCATTACCTATCAATTTTTACCTCTATAAGATACCTATAAGTGTTTACAAAATGTTTTCAATATTTTATAAACTTGAAATAAATATTTTTTCATGGGTTTCTAGTTTTAAATGTTTATAAATTTTTTATTTTTTTCAAGTGTTTATGAATTTTTTTAAGGGATCCTTTCAAATGAACATGAAGACCAAAGTGGTTGTTTTTACTTATTTTTTTTGATTTTCAAAGAGGGTAACGAATTTTTATGGATTTTTTAATACAAGGGGATTTTTTCTTTTTCTAAAATATCCTTGATATTGATTATTAATTTTTGAGTTATATTATGTTTATATATTTATTTGTATGATGCTTCAAAGGAACTATTACCTTTATTTATTCTAAATATTGTTTCCATGGTTTAGTTTTGAAAGTATATTTTTAACTTTACATTCTAAGATTTGTCTAAAGACTCATTTTAAGCATTAGTGAAAGATATTCTTAGAGTTTGTGACACTATTTTCTTAACCACATTATGTTGGGTATTTTATAAAACTTTTCCTCATATGGGATGAATGTAAATACAATTTGATTCTTGAATAAATGTAAAAGGGTATATTTTTTGATTTTTTTTTGAGGTTATGTGAGGATTTATTTATTACATTTTGTTATTGATAAATTTTTTCTTGTTCCCTCAACTATATTTGAGTCATTCCATGGGAACCCTAGGTATACATTTGAGATATATTGGTTTTAGATACACTTTTTGAGTTAAAAAATCACATTAACATATATTTTGAAAATAAAAATACACCTCATTATAAAATTAAATTAATTTGAAGGTTATTGTTTTCTTATTTTATGTGAATAATGAAAAAAATATTAAAAAAATATTAATTATTTTAGTATTTTTAAAATTATATTGATCTGAGGAATTTTAAAATACCAACTGTTTGAGAGTTTATGAATAAATGGAAACTAGAATGACTGAATTAGGGTTTTATGAGTGTTATAATAGTATTGGACTACTTCAATGGTAGATATGGTGATATGATGAGTTCAACAATAGATTATGTAGAAGATACTGATACCTTTATAGCTGAACACAATGCTTTTGGAATTGAACCATTGGGGGGTTTCCTATAAATAGAGTCACAATTTAAGGAAAAGAAAGATATAAACATTATATATTCTAGAGTAAAAAATTATGTATATCACTTGAAGTTGTACGACTACATGTTTTATTGAGATATTATGATCATTGAAACTTTCTTTCTAAGTGTTCTACAATTTTCTTATATTTTTGACGTTTTATTTCAAAATATATTAGTGTTTATTTTTCTATTAATTGGGTATCTAACCATTATTATTAAGTGATTCCACATATAGAGGACATATATAAGATGAAAAATTATTGAAGTAGTAAATTTATAATCAGGATGATTGAGGGACTCTATTAGGAATACAACACTATGCTTCTGATTTGTACATGAAGTACCTTCAGATAGGTGTAATGTTGAGGGATTATTAGGTTTGATAATATAGTACTATCGATAGTTTTATTGTTAAGGATACCTTAAAACAAGTTAAATTGTCCCCTTTCACTTTGGGTAAAAGTTTTATCAAAATAATATCTTTTAAGGGGAACTATATTTGTAAATTTGTACACCAAAATTGGTTTAATACATGGTGCTAATTATTTTATTGATAATTTATAAAATTATCAAAGTATAATTTTCCATTTAATTAATTTTTTTATTATTATTAATGAAATAATTTTTTTTTTTATTTTGGCTATGTGTATTTATTTATCACTCTGATTATTTTTGGTTTTGTTGGATGATCATAATTCTGGTTGATTTAATACATTGAGATAAGAAAAACTGATAGTAGTTTTAAACTAAGGTTCAGATGACTTATTATTATGCGTTTTAATCCATATAATGGACTAACACATGATATTAGATAAATTCTCTATGTATAAGACTAATACAGAGAAAAATATCTTATATTTCCATTCCTTTTTTGGGTTTTCAGTTTCTCTATTTATTTATAATAACATGTTTTAGATGAAATATATTTTTCCATTTGTGATGGATATAACTATGAATGTTAGTTGTTTAGAAAATATAAATTAAAAAATATGACTTATTTTAAATGGAATTGATTATGATTTTGAATGAGATTGTATAAAAACATATATTATTAAAACTAGTGTTAATAGTTATACAATTATTAGTGGTAGCTATAAAATTATAGATAATGATGTTCCTAATTTATCTAGATATAATAAAGAAAAAATTCAAATGAATTTTGGAGTAAGAATTTTTTTTAATGTTCTCGTAAAAGTATTATTTATTGTCAAGTATGATCTTATTGAATTGGTTATGGGATATAAAATAAACATGATGTTACTCACTTAATAACTTCTAATGTTCTTAAAACCAAGCAATCTATGTTGAGGGATAATTATATAAGTTATTATTTTCATCCTGGTGAAACCATTTCTCCGATGAACCATAGATTCTTGAAAATCAGGAAAAATTTACATTCCAATTATGAAAAAGAATCATTAGATGATCAGTTTGTTGAGATGGTGTAGATATTTTAACCAAATAATGAGAATTTAAAAGGATAATTATAGATGAAATGAAATATATTACACATATAATTCTTGATTAATTAATTTTAAATCACATTTAATATGTGGTTATATTAAATAGAGATATTGAAAAGGAGAAAAATAAAAATGATGCCACCTTTTCATCAACCAGAACTTCAAATTATGGATCTTATAGACTATGTTATTCTAAGAGAACTTCTAGAATAATTTCATATGATATTTATTTGGAGCCAAATTATGGAGATAATGCTAATATAGAAAGAAGGATTATTAAAAATAAAAGTTTATATATATATATATATATTATATAAAATAAAATAAATAATACAATATTGATACAAAACCTATATGTTATTAATGCAAAAATATAGGTCACATAAAACCCAAATGTTCTAAATTGAAAAGGAAATACCTAATGTCTTCTAAAAGGAACTCTAAGAAGAAAGATAATAAGGGATGAAAATACAAAGACACATAGAGTGAATGTTAAGTTTACACTTCTTATAATAACTCTTTTGAAAACAATAATAACAGTAGTAAAATTTTCATGTTTTAGGAAAATTATGAAAAATAAGGGAAGATTAATAGTCAACGATGTTATAAAATCTGACTATAGAATCAATTTTTTTATCCTTTTACCAATGTTACTGATGAAATGAGTTCATCTAAGTTAGATAATGAAGAATGCTTTTTTTGAACCTATGAATAAATGAAATATTATATTTTTCTAATGTGAATACATCTACTAAAAAAGTTTTTAGTAACTACGTTAATAAAAAACAAGAAATTTATAAGAGGAAAAAATCATTTTTTATTTTTTAGGATATACATATTGGAAAAGAGGATGTATAGATGATGAATTGTTTATATGAGTTAAATATTCATGCAATAAAGTTATATTCTAATAAAAACAAAAAAGGAAAATTAAATCCTTTGGAAGAATTATTAAGGAAAAGTGATAAGAATAAGAAAGGGAATATTATGAATTTTTCTCAAGATAAGAATGATGTTATCAAGATAATGTCATAAATTGAAATTTTGAATAAGTTGTTTACTGTGCACACAATTGGAAGAAGAGAATTCAAAAACAAAAAGCCATTGTGGATAGATTATGAGTATGGTGTTTTTTTTGTCCATATATAAAAAGTAATCAAATGTAAATGTATGATGAAGTCCTCTAGGATTTGTAATTAATAATGGAGAGATAAATATGGAAAGCGTTTGATAAACATTCGAGAGTATTGATGATGATTGTTATAGAGTTATTATAAACTCATTGGTTTTCTCTTAGTTAGAAAATTCTTTATGAATTTGGATGATTCTTAGATTTTTTAGATTCATTTGATGAAATTGGATGTGATGATTGAAAAACTATCTATATTAAATGTTATGTTTGTTGATATGATATTTTTTCCATAATTTGTGTCATTAATGAATAATTTTTTCATAAAATATTAAGATTAATAGGTCCATGAAATAAAAATATTATCGCATGATTTTTTGAAGGTTTCCATGAAATATAAAAGTAATTTATTGAAGATGAATTATGAATTACATGAAAAATATATATTGTTCATGAGGTCGATTTGAAGTTATGGCATTCTATTTTTTTGAAATTTGATGAGATTTTCCTTGATAATGTATTCTATACATTGATTATATTCAAAGTATACTTAGTTTTTTGGGTTGGAACTTACTCAATTTTTTTTCCAACTAATGAGTTAGGATCCAGCTCAACACCACATTGTTCGTGGAGGAACAAAACCACACAGGGGAGATGGATTTTAGATCACACATGGTGATAGAGTTATGGGTGGGTCAGGTATAGGCCCACAAGAGTTCATTCCTAGGAATATTGGTTTAGGATTGTGTTGGTGGGTTGCTCGGGTGGGAGTGACCCACAAGGCATGCTGTGCATGTGTGTGTGGGTGTTGATCCCACACTATCATCTCAGAAGTGTTTCAACATTATATTATTATTAAAGGAAGTTATTGAATTCTCTCCATATGGATTTGGGATATAGGAAAAGTTTTTACTTTTAATCCATATTAAAAATTTTAGATATAATACTTCTCATTAGATCAAGGGCATCCACAAAATCCAATTGCTGTAGAGTCCCATGTTTTTTCTCTAGAAAGAATTTCAAGTGAGTTTGACTTTTGGTGATTACTGGATGAGCCATTTTTTGAAATGATCTTTGTATAAGAGTTGTAACACTTTAATGTAATATTTTTGGAATTGGGTGAAATCCTAAGGGGTCCCTTGGAGGTCTCAATGAGTTTCGAGAGCACTAGGCTCTGAAATATCAAGGTTGGGTGGACCGACAAAGGCATATAATCTGTTTGATACCATGTGACCTCTAGCAGAAAACCATGTGACCTTGATCAGTGGGGAATATTTTCCCTGCATAGGTTTCTCATGATTTGTCCCAACCATGTGACATGCCCGCATGATTAGTGCCACTTAGGTAGTACCATTATACTATTCATCTCATGGGTTTCACACTATTAGGAAAACCATGTGAGATAAAATATGAAAAGAGAATTCATAAACAGGGGGTTCCACATAGTTGGGATATGGTTTAGAAAAACAATGTGGCCAACCCATGCGACCCATATTTAAAGGGTAAAATGACCATTTTACCCTTAATCAGATTAAAATTTGTTTTCCTCATTCCTTTTCTTCCATGACCAGCATGAGCTTCTCCCCATGGTGAATTGGATTCCCCCTCAAGCCTAATCTAGGTGTCCATCCATCATCTGAATCAAGCTCCTTCAGTCTCTATAGATCTGCATCGTTAAGCTATAATTTCCTATTATGTCATTCCTCATTTAGTTTGGCATCGACTCTACTATTCATGTTCGAGATATTTTTCCCTATTTTCAGTGTCATCACCCATTATTTATTTTTACCCTAATATGAGTCAAATTAGGAGTTGTTACTATATCATCTATCCACTACAGACTTATTTTATTTGGTCTTATGATTTTTGTTTAATGTCGAGTTATTTATATATTCACTATTGTGTCACGTACCCAATTGTGAGGAGATGCCTTCAAATAGTTTTTGATCCTTGATATGAAATGTTTGTTATCACCAATTCAATTAATGAGGCTCATTAAAAAATTAATTATAGTTTAAGGACCTTGTAACTGAAACTATCCATTTGGGTGTGTTTCTTACTTTCATTATGATTGAATATTATTTTAGTATTCCCTCAAGGTGTTCCCTTTTATATTTTCCAAGGGATGTCTAATTTTTAAATGATAATGATGAATTAAAATGTTAATTCAATTTTTTAATTTAATGATTATATTAATTAATATTTTTTAAATGAATTAATGGGAAGGGATAAAATGACCCTGACCATTGGCCCTTTCTTTTTATAGCTTGAATAAGCTTGACTTTCACTTTTTAAAGAATCACCCATGTGAGATGAACATAGGATATTCTAGGTAATAGGTTGTTTACCCTTGAGATACTTGATATAAATTCTTTCCCATGTGACTACTTGGAATTACCATGTGATTAAATAAGAGGCAATCATTTTAAGTTGGTTGCGCCATTATCCACATTCTGATGGGAGTTTTTAATGAAATGTTCTGGGTTTGTCCTTGACATGTTTAAATGATTTTCATTAAATGATTTTCATTAAATGTTATTGAATTATTGAAGTATAGTTAAGGATAATCATAAATGGTATTGTTATATAAATTGTGAGTTGATTTGTTAAATAGTAGGGAATGGATTCCACGACCCTAAACCCTTGTCTTATAATGGCTTGTTTAATCATGTGATGCTTTCTATAATTAAATTCCCACATGAGTAGTTGAATGGAAATCCTTCTAATATTGGACAATGAAAGAAGTAACCTTTTGAGGAGAGTTTGAGTTAGATTAAATATGGTGATAACCCTTGGTATAAATGAATTATTTAGTTGATAATGAATGTTATATGACTTGGGTAACACATGGATTAAAATGATGTATTCCATGGATAAACTCACTTAAAATATATCATGATTATGCTCGAGTGACACTTGGACTCCTGATATGGATTTCCAATGATGGAGTCATGACGCGTTTAACTATTATATGCCTAGGTGATACTTAGACTACCAATGTTCGACTTGTAGGGGATGAATATTATATGTTGAGTGATACTTAGAATCCATAGGGATTCCCATGGATGGACTCAAAGGAAATAGATCATATTTCCATGGGTGATACTTGGGATCCCGTAGTGGGATTCCGAGGATATACTTGGTTGTAAGAAACGTTATACATCACCTAGAGTGATATCTAGGTTCCTAAGAGGTTCTTTGTGGATGGGAATGTAAGGTGTTAGTTGATATTATTCCATTAGAGATACCTAGAGTCCATCTTAGGAAAGCCTTGGACAGGTTTAGGTTCTAAGTTGATTAAGAATGAAAGGATTGAAATAAGTTTTATGACGTTTCTTCTAAGACAAACCACAAGCTTGGATTTAATCTTTGTTTATACATTATGGATGACCTATTTAATATTCCTTGAACATATCAGTATAGGGTATGATAGGATACACTCCCGGTATCGATAAATATTAATTAAATGATACTGAATCATTAAACAAACATGCTTATAAATAGTATGGACCTGACTGTTAAATCAAGGAATTTTTTCTTAAATGAACTGATTAAACGAAATGGTTTTAAATGAGAATTTAGCTTATAGAATGTTTAATTTTGATCAATTCCATTACTTTATATATATATTTGTATAAAATTTTAATATATATATATATATATTCAATGAATGGATGGAATAGACCATGGGTGGTTGCCTATTGGGATTATGTCTCAGACCTTGTTCGAGCTTCCTTGCACACCCGAAAAGAAAATATGGTTGAAGGTATGGATAATGTAATGCACCGTACTATATGTTCTTAATGGATTCTTAAGAGTTTGAGAGCATGGTACTGATATGAGGCTCGCGATGCTAGCTAAAATACTTTTTCCATTTTTGTACCTCTGTTACATGGATTGGGTATCAGCCTTGTGAACATGTTTTGGTCGATTTATTAGAGATATATGACATGTTCATCATTTTTTATATGAGATGACTTATACCATTGTTTACTTATCAATATTAAACAATTTAATTCTTGTTTTATTATTAAACTACTTCAAATACTTATATGTTATTGATTCAATTGTGTTACACTCTAGTAATGGGGGAATAGTATAACCATAGACACACCTAGGACCTCGATACTAGTTGAAAGCCTATTACATTCGGGGAAATGCGCCTGAGGCCATCTGGACCATTGGTCCGACTACTGTATTAGTGGTCAGTCAGGCCAGGAAGTTATGAAGTTGTATAAGAGCTACTTTTCTATTGTCTTATTATTTTGGGTAAGTAGATAAGAGACAAGGGATGCGTTGTCACTTGGTAAATTTCCATGTCTAGGAATAATCATCCCACCCATGAGGTAATGACTAAGTGTACTGGGATGAGATTGTTGTTCATTCTATTTGGTGTTACAGTTGATGTGATTTCACCTCAAGTTAATATTATATTTCCATTGATTATTGATATATGGAATCATGGAAATTTTACCTTTTCCTAGTATGGAAAGGAATTTTCAAAACATGAATCATTATAGGCACATATAACTTTACATTATAGTCATATTCCATGACCTGTAGTTTCATTAATAGGTTACCTACTAATTTTGATTGTGGTCCCTAGGTTTTATACCATGATTATGATTTTTAGCATGTCTATTATATGAAATGTTAGGTATTTTATCATTGTGATAAGTTTTTTTTACCAGTTTTAGGTTTTTCTTAGGATGCCTTGCTTGATTATATTCCATTTTTCTTGATTTATTTAACATGACTTGTCTATATTCCATGATTCTGTGATCATAACATGTTTCTCTATTGTTACATATTGTGATAACATGATTATATATGGCTTAAATGTTTGAAAGGGAGCATGGGATAAAATTAGTTGTTATATTTATGAAGGGATATAGTTTTTAGTTGTATAGTGTATGGACGCCTTATAATGAGAAAAAGGTAAAACCTGTAATCAAACCACCCTATGATATTTATTTTTATAGACGTTTGTTAACATTGTGAAAGGATGCTAATGTTAAAATGTTAAATGGAATATTTTTGATTAATGGGTTTCAAATTCCAAACATTACAGTTTATGGGTGAATTTAGATAGGTATATGACCACCCATATGGCTAAACCTTTGTATATAACCATGTGGTATATGTTGAGATGGTTAAATTCTAGGGGTGGATTAAATTTGATGTAAAATTATTTTTTTCACTATAACGTCTTTCAAAAACATTTCTAACTACAAAATTATATATAAGTAGGTCCGTTGGGTCCTATTTCAATTGAGATAACTCGGTGCATGTATTTTGAAACTTTTATAGTCAAACATCTTCTATTGTGTTTATTTCTAATGAACATAGGTTGGTTTAGTGGGACAATCATAGGCCACCTTATCTATTAAAAATTAATTTATTTGATGAATTTCCTAATTATGATGCGATGTCCATAAATATTAAATGTTTAAAAATGAGGTTCTATAAGAAGTGCCTATTTTTCCTTGAGATGTTATTTAGTTGAGGTACTAAGTGATTTTTCCTTAAGAATTTGTTTTTGATTCATAGTTTTAATGTTCTTAATGTCTAAAAGGTTAAAAGTGAATCAATGTAATGAATTTAAAATGGAACATGAAGTGGTGTCCTCTTTTGAAACCCTTGTTTAAGGGTATTTTAATTCTCGCATTGAGTTTCCTTGGATTAGTAGTGTGAGTGTTTTCCATAATCCCCTATCTTTTATCAATGGCTTGGATGATTGGATTTTAAGCCTAGTGACTCTCCATTATTGTGACCTAGAAATATGGTCGATGTTTATGCCTTTTTAAGGGGAAAGCCATTGTAGATAGCAACATTAGAGATTAAATTCTTGGAAAAATTCAATGAGTTTTCTGTCATTGGGTGACATTTCCTTAGTAATATGTTTTTATTTTAAATGACACACTCATTCTGATGGGTTGTAGTTGTATCCATGACCCCTGTTATAGGTATGAGAAATGATTAGTAATATATTTTAGTTATTTTGACTTTCTAGGGGCATGGTCATCTGCATATTCATTCTCATGAAACTGTTCTCCTTCTTTTGGTGACATAGGTGGTCATTAGTTGTTTTTCAGTTATATAAGAGATACAATCTTGAACTATGTGTCTTGTATATTCCATAAGATACTCAGATGAATAAATATTATATCCTATTGATAGTATTCTATATGTTCCATTAGCTATGTAAATATCTAGGTAGTATATATTGGTGAATACGATATCCTTCATGTTGTTAAATGATGTAATGAACTTATTGATTTTGATGAAATCACGGAGCCTTATACTGTTGAGAATGTTATCGAGTCATATTAGTAGTAGAGTGATATGGGAGTTAATAAATCTAGTTCATCACAAATCATTAGAGTAAATTCTTTAGATCGGTGTGTTTTGACACGCCAGGAAGTTTGGTTTTAGTTTTCATTGCAAATGATTCAGCATATGTTAGCATGACTCCGAGGAGTATCACACACGTGTTAAGGTAAGTATAATCTAGTTCACCCATGAGAGGATTATTTATTCCTTATTTTGGAGACTAGGAAAATCCTAAGATGGTGCATGTTGTTTTAGTTCTCGTAAATATGTGCCCTTCCATGTAGAAGGAACACATCTGAGGGGACTATTGAGAAATGATTGGTCTTGCATGAATTCCTTTGAGGCTTTCCAGTTTTAAAATCATGTAGGTGCTTTCTTGAAATCATGATTTTTATTTGGTTGGATTTGTGCATAACCCTTGTGAAATTTCATTGGTATTGGAGGGACATACATAGTTAAGCTTGAATGATCATTGAATATATCAAGCGATAAAGGCAATGTCATTGGTTAAAAGAAAATCTATTGGCAGGTGAAGCTGAGCTTCTTTCAAGAGGTCAACCATTAGTGGACCGATTGATCTTCTATTGGTTTTCTTAAGAACCCTCTTAGTGTATTATATATTATAGAAGAACATGTCCCCTATCTTGAAATCATCCTTTATGCACTATGATAGCATTGGTCTGATGTCATGCTAAAAATTTAAAATCCATTAGGATGGTTTTTGGTCTCTATAAGAGTTGCACACTGGATGAAAGAGTTTTATTGAGGATTGGTTCGTCTTAATTGATACTTGGGTTCCTGAGTAGTAATTCCTAGGATGGGCTGTTAGACACTTTCCACTTTCTTTGACATGACTACCAGACATATACTACTATGGGCTCAATTAGTGTTATTATGGGGATGTCTTGGCTTTGTACCAATGTATTACTTATAGAATGGAGTGTGTACTACCTAGGGATAGTTCCATGGAAAATATTTGGTTAAATATGAGGTAATACTTAACTTTTTTCAGGATTGGTTGTAATGATTTAATGGGTAATTATTCTAGTGTGATGGATCTAGGTTACACCTTTGTTCGGGCTAAGGTATGAAAAATTAAATGATTAGGTGATGGTTCGATATGGGAACATCATTAAAAGTATGGTATGATATTTTTTGAGTGTACTCATAGTGAAGGTTTGATTCCTTATAACATGTCATTTCTTTTCGGTTTTCAAACTCGTTTTCCATTTATGCTAGGAATTTTCGAGACAAGTTGGCCTGAGTAGCTTGACTTGTTTCCCCTCCTTCTAACAAGTATGATCAGAGGGATCCATTTTAAAGAATGTCTCAAGTTTGTGGAGAGTGTTGTTTAAATGTTGGATATGAATTTTTGGGAATCAAGTATGACCCGTTCTTATTTAGTTGATTGATATTCGACTACTTCATTCGAAGGAGGTCCCTATTATGAACTCATATGGGATCGAGTTCACACAGTTAAATAAATAATTCAAGAGCATTGTAAGAATAATGAGTAGTGTTATTTGTATGTAATTCTAATGGTGGATGTACCATGGCTTAGAATCATCCCCTTTTAATGTTAGGATCTTTATTGGGGAGCTCCATCAGTTATATGTTTAAATAGATGACGATTTGATTGCATATCTTGTTGACCAGGATCAGATAAATTATGTTTCAGTGTTCTAATCCGAAATCAAGAATTGTATTATGTTTTCATTGAGTAAGTTTCAGGTTATTAATAAATAATTTGATGTATCTTTGAAATTTTAAAATTCAACATGACCATTTGAAAGAAACGTAACAACCCTTGTAGGTCGGGTGGTGTTTTCGTTGTTTCCTTAAGGCTTCTCAGAGATGATAAGTTCTAACGAGGGGAGTTTGTAGCGTCCTATGTTTTTTGACCAAATGTAATTTCAAGGGTGTTTGAATATTTTTGATTACTGGATGGCCATTTTATAAACAGAGCTTCATAATGAAATTATAAGAAATGGAACACTTTAATGTGTTTTTTTGGACTTGGGAAGAGGCCCGAGGGGCCCCTTAGAGGTCTCTTTGAGATTTGGGATTACCAAGATCCTAAATATCAAGGTTAGTTAGCATTTTAGAGGCACATGGTTTCTCTATAACAGTGTATCCTGCATCATAATCCTGTGCAGCCTTGATTAGAGGTGCAAATGAGCTCCAAATAGGATATGCATTGCTTGTCCAAACTGTGTGATAGACCTAGACAATTAGTGACACATAGGAAAAAACCTCTCAATATTCAACACATGGTTTACATACGGTTCGAAATACCATGTGAGACAAACCACATGAGGTGATTTCTTAAGTAGGGGGTGCAACTCGGTAGGCACACAGTTTGGAAAAACCATGCGTCCATACCGTGAAACCCAAATTTAAAGGGTAAAATTATTATTTATTCCTTAATAAGATTAAAATATCTTGTCATTCATCTTATCCTTCTTCTAACCATGTGAGATTCTTCTCGTGGTGTGTTGTCTTCCTCCTCATACCTAATACAGGTATGGATATAACTGCTGCATTAATCCTATGAATCAAACTTCATCAGACTCCATTGATCTATATCGGTAAGCTCTCACTTAATTCTTTATCATTCATCATTTAGTTTGGTATCATATGTGATATTTAGGTGCAAGATCATTTTTTTCTATTTTTAGGGTCTTCATCTGTTCTTCATTTTCTCATGATCTGAGTCGATTCGGGAGTTGTTACTCGACGATACATCCACTATGGATTATGGTGGGTGGTCTCAAGATTTTATTTTAAATTTGAGGGACTTATATATATTCCATTATGCCATGTACCCAATTCTCAGGCGACACATTTAAATGGACTTTTATCCTTGATAGGAAATGATAGTTATCACCTATTTAATTAGTGAGGCTCATCGATAAATTAATTATAAGTTAAGGAACTAAGAACTGTAACCACACCTTTTGGTGTGTTTCTTAATAAAATTTCTATTATGATGGAATATGATTTTAGGATACCTTCTAGGTGTTACCTTTTCCCCTAAAATAGGGATGTCTAATTTTGAAATTATATTAGTGAATTGACATGTCAATTCAATTGATGAATTCAATTATAATTTTAATTGTGATTTTTTTGAGTTGATTAATGGGAGGCGTTAAAATAACCATGACCCTTGACCCTTTATTTTTATATATTGATTAAAATTGAGTTTAATTTTTGATGAATTCCCCTTGTGAGATTAATAGAGGTTATTCTAGGTAATAGGTTGTTCAAGAATGAGAATAATTTTATAATGTTTTTTCCATTTGAGTAATTGGAATTCCTGTGTGAGTAAACAAGAGGAAATTCTTGTAATTTTGGTAATGCTTTTAGCCACCTTATGAGGTGAGTTATAAATGTGATGTTATTGGTTTGACCATGAAATGTTTATATGATTTTTATTAAATGAGTTTGATTAAATTCTATTAAATTATTGTTGTGTAGTTGAGATGAATTATAAATGGGATTGTTACATCGATTGTGAATTGATCGGTTAAATAGTTGGTAATGGATTCCATGAACCTAAACCTTACCTTGTAATAGATTATTTAAGAATGTGACTATTGTTATAATTAAATACCCACATGAGTATTTAAATGTAACGCCTTATAAGTTTGGATAATGACTTAAGTCACCTTTTGAGGTGTGTTTGAATTATATTGGATTGGGTGATGACCCTTGGTATAAATGAATTATTTAATTATTAATGAATGTTATATGCCTTGGGTGAGACATGAATTAAAATGATTAATGACATGGATTGACTCATATAAAATTTAACATCCTTATTATAAAGTGATACTTGGACTCATTATATGGATTTCCAAGGAGAGACTCATGACGGTCCGGAAAGTTAAATGCTCTAGTGATACTTGGACTACCAAGAACAAACTCGTAGGGGATGACTAATGTATATTGAGTGAAAATTGGAATCCATAGGGATTTAAAAGGACATAATCAAAGGGAATTGATCATATTTCCATAGGTGATACTTGGTCTCCCTTAGTGGACCTCCATGCATAGAATCGATTTTCAGAAAAGGTTTACCTCAACTATAGTGATACGCAGGTTACTGAGAGGTTCTCTGGGGATGGTCTTGTAAGGTGTTGGTTGATATTATACCAAGATAGAAACATGGATTTAAACTTACAAATTTATTATATGGGATCATGTTCAATTTTTATTAATAATTCAATTACTGAAATAAGTTTTATGAAATAACTTCCAAGACAAAACACAAGCATGGATTCGGTATTTTTTTATACATTATGGATGGAATGTTTGGGAATCCTTGAGTATATCATTATAGGGGACGTTAGGATACACATAAGTTCTCAATAATTATTTTTTAAATGATATTTAATCATTAAATTTACATTATTATAAATGGTACATGCCTGATTATTAAATTTGGGACTTTTTTCTTAAATTAAATGATTCAAAAAAAATGGTTATAAATTTGGAATATGACTTATAGGATATTTACTTTTGAGTACTTCCTTTAATTGTTTTATATATTCCTGTTATCTATTGTAATATATATATATATATGTATATATATATATATCCATTGATTGGATGGAACAAACCTTGGGTGGCTACATACTGGGATTTTGTCTTACACCCTGTTCGAGCCGCCTTGGGAACCTGAACTGATTATATAGTTGTAGGTATGTATAAGATAAATAAACCTACTATAGGTTCCTGAATTCTATTTTGGATAAGGGGAGCATGGGATTGAGTTTAGGCTTGCGATTCTAGATGATATATGCTTCCCCTTTTTATAATTTTGTTACATGTATTTTACATCTATCTTGTGAACATGTTCCTGTGAATTTATTAGATACATGTGACATGTTCATCATTTTGAATATGATATGACTTCATAGATTATTAACTTATCAGTCATCCTATATTTACTTATTTTCTGGTGATTATACTACTTAATCTACATGTATTTTATTTATTACAATGTTTTAAACTCATGTAATGAGAGAATAGTCTCCCCATAATCACAATTAGGCTCTCACTTCTAGTCAGAAGCCTCTGAAATTTGGTGAGCAGAACTTGAGGCCATGTGGACAACTAGTTCGGCTACTGTATTAGTGTCCAATTAGGATGAGATGTTACAAAATGGCATTAGAACAATTTTTCATTTTTCTTACTATTTTGGGTTAGTAGACATGAGACTAATATTTTGTTGGAACTTGTTAAATATCCATGTTTGGGTCTGATCATCCCACCCATGGGGAAATGAAAAAATGGGTAGGGCTGTGATTTTTGTTCATGTTTTTTGCGGTCATCGTGTATGTGATTTTACCTCAAGTGAATGGAATATTTGTATTGATTATTTATTTATGGAATCATGGTAATTTTCCCTGGTATTGGTAATGAAATGAAGTAGCATTACATGCATCGTTATAGGAACATATAACTTCACATTACATGAATATTTCATGCCATGAAGTATCATTAGGAGGTTTCCTACTAATTTGGATTTTGTGCCTTGGGTATTATACCATGTTTTTGATTATTAAAATTCTTTTTATATTCCATTTCAGGTATTTTTGTACCTTTAATAATTTTTTACCAAGTTCAGGTATTTCTTAAAACACCTTTCTTGATTATATGACATATGCTGCCAGATTTATTTAGAATTCCTTGTCTATATTACAAGGTTCTGTGCTGAAATTATGTTTATCTATTATTTCTTCTTATGATAACATGATTAGCCATGGATTTAAATGCATGAATAGTATCATAGGATAAATTTAATGGTGTGATTACAATGGGAGATGGTTTTTAGTTTTGTGGTGTATGAGGTCTTTATAACTGGGAAAAAGTAAATTATGTAATCTAACCACCCTTGAGATTTATATTTAGAGACCATTATTAAAAATGTAAAAGTTTTCAAAAACTAAAATGTTAAATGGAATGTTTTTTATTAATGGGAGTCAATTTCCAACCAGTAAAGTTTATGGGAGATTTTGGATTGGTAGATGGACACCTATATGGATGAACCTTTTTATATAAACATGTGGTATATATTGATATTGATAAATTGTAGGGGTGGTTTAAATTCAATCTGAAATATTTGTTTCATATATAAAATTTTTTAATTAGCTTTATAACTACACAATTAGAACCAAGTAGGTTAGTTCAGGATTGTTTCATTTGAGAAAACCTGATGCATGTGTTTTGAAATTTTTATGACTGATCAAATTATATTAGGTTTCTTTATGATGAACCCAAGTTGGTTTAATGGGACCCTCATTGGTCACCTTTTATGTTTAAAAGGAAATTATATTATAAATTGTCTAATTATTATGGGATGTAGATAAATTTTAGATGTTTAAAAAGTATTTTCTATAATAATTTCTTGTTTTCACTTGAGATGCTAATTAATTGGGGTAATAAGTGAATTTTAATTAGGAATTTGTTTTAGATGATTAGTTTTAAATCTCTTAATGTTTAAAAGGTTTCAATTCAATCAACATAATGACATTAAAATGAAACCTGAAGTGGTTTCCTTTGTTTGAACACAAGTGTAGGGGTAGTTTAAATCTCTTGTTTAGTATCCTTGGAATAGATGTGTGAATAATTTCCATAGGAACTTCTTATTTTATCAATGGATTGAATGATTGGATTTTTATCCTATTCACTTTTGACTAGAGTGACCCATATAAAGGGTTAACATTTATGCCTTTTTAATTGGTTATTATGGTAGGTAGTGGCCTTAGAGCGTAAATGTCATGCTAAATACCTTAATTTTTCTATATCTTTGTGTTGTTTGGGTGTCATTGTCCCTATTATGACTTTTAGATTTTAAATGAAACCCTTGTTTAGATTGGTGTTCATTGTATCCTTGAACCATTTTATGGGTATGAGAAATTAATAGTTCTCAGTTTCAAAAGGTTAGATATTCCATGTTCATGGTTAGCCGCTTATTAGGTCTCGTGACCCAGTTTACTTTCTATGGGTGACTCAGGAGGAAATTAGTTGTTTTACAGTTGTATGGGTGATACTACCTGAAATAAGTCTCTTGTATGGGTCATTAATGACTCAAATTCACAGGGATGATAAATTATGGATAGTATTCAGGATGTACCACTTTTATAGAAATAATAGGGTAGTATGTGTTGGTATAAATGATATTCATCAAGTTGTTAAATGATGTAACAAATTAGTTGATTTTGACGAAATAATTGAGCCTTGCACAGTTGATAATGTTCTTGGGTAATCTCCATAGTAGGGTAATGTGGGAATTAAGAAATCGAATTCATTCAAATTACCAAGATGACTTTTTTATACTCAGGTTTTTTGACACACTATTTAGTTTATATTTGGTTTTCCTACTAAATGCTTTGGAATATGTGAGTGTGACACATAGGAGTATCACACATGTGATAAGGTAAGTCTGATTTTGCACACATGTGAGTGGCTATTTTATCCATTATTTTTGAGACTAGGAAACTCTTAAGTTGGGGAGAGTTTCATCAATTTTGGTAAACATGTGACTTTTCAATTATAAGGAACACACCTATAGAGGGCCATTGGGAAATGGTTGGTCTTTATGTAATGCCTTTGAGGCTTAAAATATTTGAAATTGTGTTGGTTATTGCTCGACATCATGACCTTGATGTTGTTTCCTGTGTACGTAACCCTTGATAAATTTCATTGGTAATGGATATACTTCATTGGTTAAGCTTTAATGATCATGTAATATATCTAGTGAAAAATGAATTGTTATTGGTTAAAATAAAATGCATCGACAGGTGAAGCTGAGCTTCTTTCAAGAGGTTGAATAGTAGTGGATCGAATTCTATTAATTTTGTTTTATTAGGGATCATCTTAGTGTATTATGGCTTAAAAATGAGCATTATCCCAATTTTGATATCATCATTGATGCACTAAGAGAGCATAGGTCGAATGTTGTGCTAAAAATTTAAAAGACACTAGACTAGTTTTTGATCTCTATTAGAGTTTCATGTAGGATTTGTGGGTTTTGTTGAGGATTGGTTAATAATGAGTGATACTTAGGTTCCCAAGTAGGAACTCTCTAGACAATATCTTAGACATATGCTACTTCATTTGACGTGACCACTAGGTGGATGACTCTTTGGGCTTAGTCAATGTTCATAAGTGGATGTATTGGAATGGTACTAATTTCTCACTTATAGAATGGGGTGTGGAGTACCTAGGGACAGTTCCATGGACTCTATTTTGTTGAATACACTTTTATACGAGACAATTTTTCATGCTCAGATGTAATTATTTAAAGGGTAATGATTCTAGAGGTCTAGATTTGGTCTATGCCTTTGTTCATGCTGAGGAATAGAAAAGTAAATGATCTAGTGATGGTTTGATCTAGGAACATCACTATAAGTTAGGTATGAGCTTCAGTGATTGTGCTCATAGTGAAAGCTTGATGCCTAAGAAGACGACATTTATGGTTTTTTTGTAAACTCACAGGTCATATAAGATCGGTGTTTTCGAGATAAGTTGACTAGAGTGGGTTGAATTTTTTCCCGTCCTTCTAACAAGTACAGTTGAAGGGATCCGTTTTGAAGAACGTCGCTAGTTTGAGGTGAGTAAGGTGTAAAGGTTAGTATTTTCTTCCTGGAAAGTTGGTGCGGCTAGTTCCTGTTTGGCTAACCGAGATTACATTGTTTCATTCCAAGGAGATCCGTATTATGAACTCTAATAGGATTAGGTATGCACAATTAAAAAAAATAATTCTAGGCCATCATTATAATGATGAAGAGAATTATTTATAGGAAATTTCAATGAAGGAGGTATCATTTCTTGGAATCAGACTCTTTACAATCTTAAGAACTTTGGTGCGGAGTACCATTAGATAGATGTTTAAAGAGACAATGACATGATTATATCTCTAGCTGAACTGGATCAAGAAAAATCTGATTTAGGATTTGGATCAGGAATCGAGCATTGGCTCAAGTTTTTATTGTGTATGTTTAGTGTGATTAAACAGTTATTTGAGGCGAGTTTGGTGTTTGGAAATGTAACATGACCATTTGAACAAGACATCATGTCCCTTATAGTTTGGGTAATGTTTTCTTTGTTTCCCTCAGTCTTTTCAAGAATGAAAAATTCTATGGGGTGGAATTTTTAGAGTCTCATGTTTTTAGACCAGATGTAATTTCAAGGGAGTTTGAATTTTAGTGATTACTGGGTGGGTTGTTTTGTAAAATAAGGTTTAGAATGAAATTATGAGAGTTGTAAGACTTAAATGTGTTTTTCGGACTTGTGTGAATTCTCGAGGGGTCTCTTTGAGGTCTCATTTCATTTATGGAGCATTGGTTACCAAACTCTCATGGTTGGGTAGCCTGAAAGAGGAGTACAATTTTTTTTCTAAAACTGTGCATCCTCTAGAAACTGACCAAGCATATTTGATTAGAGGTAAAGTTGTGTTCCATACAAGCTACCCATGGTTTTTCGAAAACATGCAACATACCCACACAATTAGTGAAACTTAGGAAGTACCCTCGCACTATTCATCATAGAGTTTATGCGCAGTTTGGAAAACCATGCGAGGCAAATTGTAAGAGGTGATTTCTTAAGTTGGGTGTACCGCACTGTTGGCGCATGGTTTGGCCAAACCATGTGGCCAAACAATGTGAACTAGATTTAAAGGGTAAAATGATTATTTTTCCTATAATGAAATTAAAATATATTTTCTTCCCTTTTCATCTATCTCCACATGCATGATCTTATTCCCATGGAACTTTTCCCTCCTCCTCAAGCCTAATTTTCTAATGGAGATAACTCCTCAATCCGTCATTTGAATTGTGCTCCGTCAGTCTCTATGGATCTACATCAATAAGCTCTTATTTCACCTTGCGCCATTCTTAATTTCATTTGGTATCAAGTGTGCTATTTTGGTGAAATCCCGTTTTCACTATTTTCAGGGTCATCACCCGTTCTTCATTTATCTCATGATCTGAGTTGAATCAAGAGCTATTACTAGATTATCTATCCACTATAGGATTATGGCAGGTGGTCTCATCATTTTATTTCAAATTGAGTGATTTATATATAAGTTGTTGTGCTGTATTATGAATTCTTAGATTATTCCCTTAAATAAATTTTTATCATTGATATGAAATGATAGTTATAGCCTATTCAATTAATTAGTCTCATTGATAAAGGATTTATTGGTTAAGGATCTTGGAACATCAACCACCCCTTTGGGTGTGATGGTTAATTAAATGGACATTTAAATGGAATCTGATTTCAGGACACCTATGAGGTGTTCCCCTTTCCACTTGTGAATGGATTTATAATTTTGAAATGCTATTGGTGAATTGACATGTGAATTAAATTGATGAATTGAATTTTAATATAAAGTGTGGATTTATTTTTGAATTGATTAATGGGAAGGGATGAAATGAACATAACCCTTAGACCTTGCTTTTTATATATTTATTAAGCTTGAGTTTCCCTTTTCAATGACTTTACCATGTCATATGAATAGAGGCTATACTGGGTAATAAGTTATTTAAGCATGAGAATGTTGTTATAAAGTTTTTCTCATGTGTTTAATTTGAATTCCCATGTGAGTATATAAGAGGTAAGCCTTATATGTTTGGTCACACCTTTATCCAGCTTCAATGGTGATTTGTAAATGAGATGTTCTTAGTTTGACATTAAAATGATTAAATTATTTTGATTAAATTATTATGAATAAATTTAATTGAAATTTATAATTATAGTTGAGATTAATTATAAATGAGATTTTTATATCAATTATGAACTGATAATTTAAATAATAGGGAATGGATTCCATGACCCTACACCCTTTCCTTGTAATGGATTCTTTAAGAATGTGATTATTGTTTAAATTAAATTATCATATGAGTAGTTTATTGTAAAACCATATAATCTAATACAATTAATTAAGTCACCTTTTGAGGTGAGTTTGAATTGGATTGGATAGGGTAATGACCCTTGGTATAAATGAATTGTTTAATTTTTAATGAATTTTATATTCCTTGGGTGTCACATTTTAAGCTATGCCTTTAATTAAAATTTATCAAGCTTGTGCCCAAGTGATACTTAGACTCCTGATATTGATTTACAAGGATAGAATCATGAAGGTCATGAATATTATACACTCGGGTGATAATTGGACTGCCAAGGATAGACTCATAGGTGTTGAATATTGTATGCCGAATGATACTTGGAATCCATATAAATTTATAAGGGCATACCAAAAGGGAAATGATTATATTTCCATGGGTGATACTTGGGTTATTTAATGGACCACCAATGATGGACTCGATTGTTTGAAATGTTATACCTCACATAGAGCAATACTTGTGTTCTTGAGAGGTTATCCATGGATGGGAATGTAAGGTGTAGGTAGATATTATACCTAGAGAAATACATAGATTCTAACTTAGGGATTCCTTCAACAGGATTAGGTTCTAGGTTGATTAAGAATAATATTACCAAAATGGGTTTTATGACGTGCCTCTCAAACCAAAGCATAATCTTTTATTTAGACTTTGTGTATACATTATAGATGGACTGTTTAAGAATCCTTTGATATATCACTATGGGGTACACTAGGTTATGTTATATATCTCAATAATTATAAATCAAGTGATATTTAATCATTAAATGAACATGATTATAAATGGTACAAGATTTACTATTAAATCATGGACTTGATTATTAAATTAGAAAATTAATTGAAATGGTTTTAAATGGGAATATGGCTTATAGGATGTTTGATTTTTAGTACTTCCTTTAATTATTATACATCTACCTACACACTATTGTAACAAATAAATAAATAAATAAATAAATATATATATATATATATTAACCGACTAGATGGCCCATAACTTTGGTGGTTTCCTTCTAGGATTATGTCTCACACCCTGTTCGGGCTGCCTTTGGAACCTAAACAGATTATATGGATGGAGGAATGGATAAGGGAAAGGTCCCTGCTATAGATTGTTGATTACATCTTAGGAGAAGAAGAGAATGAGACCGAGTTAAGTATCATGATGCTAGCAAGATAATTTTTCTATTTTTTAACTTTTGATACATTTATTATATATATATACCTTGTGAACATGTTTTTGAGGCTTTATTAGAGGCAAATGACATGTTTATCAATTTGTATATTAGATGACTTATGATATTTTTTGCTTTTAATAACTCTGTGTTTTCTTATTGTATGGTTATTATACCAATTAAACTACTTGTATATTATTGATCCCATTATGTTAGACTTTGGTAATGAGGGAATAATATCCCTAGATACACACATAGGACCTTACTACTATTCAGTAGCCTTTGGAATTTGGGGAGGTACGATTAATGCCTTGTGGCCCACCATTCTGGCTACCGTATCAGTGGTATGTTGTGTCAGGATGTTATAATTGATCTGAGTGATCTCTATCAAAATTTCTCATAAGAATACTTCTATAGAGTGTATCCAATCATTATTGTTTATACCACATAGATCAAAACATGTTCTGAGGAGTAAACCGTGTTTCACTTATCTTTATGGAGATAATTTTACTATGTTATTATAATGGAAACAATAATAATATGATAAAATCATTAATCAAAGAAATGTTTTAGATCCATGCACGAAAAAGACTACATGGATGAGTTGTAGTAGCTTAGAGAATGATTTTTCCCAGTGATAATTCTTGGATAAATGATCTGGTATGATCAAAATGAAAAATACATGAACATCAGATAAATGGAATCATATATATATTTTTAAGAAATAATCCATGTAGTTATTTTTTATCTATCCATTTAATGTGAGAATTCATGTAGGTGAATGTTGAAGTAATTATCCATGTATACTTTTTTTTATGTATCCATATTCAAGAATAAAATGATATAGACATTTTGAGTATGGTGCTGCATAGTAATTTTTAGAAGATCACTACATAGTTGATTTATTTCTTATAGGCATTTTTTCTACGTATTCATTTCTATGTTAATTAACATAGCTCATTTCTACTTGTTTATTTTGAAATTAATGGAATTTTTATCTTTAGAAAACATGATATTTTATATACCACATGAATTAATGTCAGTATATCCCTGATCTTTGGATTTTAGGAGACACAAAATTATTAGCGATATTAAACCATCCATGACACACCATAATATATAACACCCCAAAATTATAAAATAATACAATTTTATTTAGTAGCAAACAAAACATCCAAAATTTATTTTATCTTGCAATACATGAAATACTATGTTTAGGTTGTGTTGCACACAAAGCCGACTTTCTTCAAAAAGATTGCAATACTGGCAAGGTCAAGTTTCCCCGAACAACATTATACTATTAATATTATTTTTTAATATGATAGTTATCACCTAACTGTTGGAATGAAGGGAACAAATAATGTTAACTAAATTATGAAAATATACAGTATACATATTTTTATTAGATATATATTGATTATAAATTAGATAATAATCCTTTAAATTAAAGAGAAACGTTTTCTGAAAAACAAAATATGTTTTTTTCTAAAAGAAGATTTGATCATGCTTTGCACACATAATTGAAAATATATTTTTAAAAAATTTATGAAATTTATATTAAAAACTAAAATCCATTTTATAAATCAGAATGCCAGGTTTTCTTATGGTGAATTTGTTGAATTTTTAAAGAAGTTTTATTTTTTGATGAATTGTGAAAAATACTAAATTTTAATTGAAAATTGCATTTTTTATTAAAATAATATACTATGTTAAATTATATTTTTAATTGGTTTGAGGTAAAAATAGTTCAATTATATATCAATTAATAAAATTTAGGTCATTTTAATAATTTTTATATTGAATGTTTATATAAAAACTTCCAAAATATTTGAACATTTTTAGTTTAAAGAACAACCTTTTCACCATGTCTCCAAGATTAATTTTCAATTGAATTCATCCACTTATGTGAGTTAAATTCCATAAAACTGATTAAATATTTGGAGTGATAATATTTTATATTATCAAATAAGGTCATCTTATTTTTTGACCATAATATTTAGTGAAAATAATTATAATTAATTACAGTGATTAAGGAAAGAACGAGTTTACTTAATGGTTAAACATCAAATATAAGGTATAATAATGACCCAAAACTTTTCCAAAACATTTTTATGGACATATTTATACCCTTACCACATTATTCTATACTTTATAAGTTAATGGAATAATATTCCATGAATGGGACATATATAAAATGTTAGGTAATGAAAAAGAAAAAAAGGAACCTTCATTTACTTTAATATCTATACAGGCCTGGGATGTGGAAAAAATTAGTTCATTTATATATAATATTTTGAAATAAAAATAATTTTTTTATCTAAAAATTTATATTTTATTGTTAGAGGTGAACTAGTTACTTAAAATGATTATGAAATAGAAACAAAATAATTATTTAGTTAATAATTAACTAAAATAAATTATTCTAAAAATATTAGAAGTTATCTAAATTGAATGAATTATTGAGTTCCATTAATTTTTATATTTTTATACCAATTTTCACTGGTTATAACACAATATATTTTAATTCCATCATTTTATAGATATTTTTAATTTCAAAATAAATTTATAATGTCAAAATTAAAATTAATTTAATTTTATAATATATGATATTTTATTAAATTAATTAAAATTACTCAAAATGATATATTCATTCAGGTGATAACTAAATTTTAATAAATTTAAAATATGACGCATTTTTGGACCAAATTATCTGTATAATGAACATATTGACCCTTGAATAGTGAAAACATTGTTATCATTGTTAGGGTTAAAGAAGGGGTTTTGTGAGTTACATGCACTTCTATTAAAATTATTTTACAAAAAACATTATATTTTTTATTTATAATTTAGATATAATATTTAGAATTAGTTTCTCTAAATTTTTTAGTATTTCTCATTTTAATTTATCCTTAAAAGATAAATTACTTTTGTTAGAAAAATAGTTATTGTTGTAAAAATAAAAATGGTCAAATTGAGTAAAATTTAGGAATAATGAACAAAATGATAAAAATGATTTTATATTTTTGTGTTATAGGTGTTCATAGAAAACATAAACCCCCCAAACTATTAGTCAATTTAAGAACCACATTAGGTAAGGGATACCTCCTAATAGTGAATACTTTTGAGTATTTACAAGAATGTCACTCCTTCTCAAGTATAAAAGGGAACTCATGCCTCTCACTTATACACACATATGAACCCATTTGGAAAAAAATAACCCTTCATAAATCACATAAAAATATCTATAAAATCCTAAAATAAGTCTAATTTTGGATAGAAATCTATCCTAGGAAGGTTATAGTGAAAACCAAAGGAATATACTAGAAGAAGATAAAACAATCTCCAACAAGAGTCTTTCTTTTACTTCTTTTTCACCTAATTTATTTTTATTACACCATGAAGATATAATAGATTCATTATAATCAAAATAATTGGATGTTTTTATAAAAATTACATTATGTAAAATAATATACACTTCCATAAATTGAGTTATGGAATCATCATTTGTGTGTATGTCGGGTTACTGCCTAGATAACTGATGTCGTTATTTTATCATTTCTATCTCTATAATTTAAGTATGATGATGGATATAAATTTTATATAAGATATATATAATATAAATATTCATATCAATTCATTATATCATATATAAATTATTAATTTATATTCTGTAAGAGATAATATAACATTGCTCATGTGTTTCGTAGACTGCCACATCGCGAGGCGAAGAAATTTAAATTTCACTAAGGAATCCCATGGAAAGCGAAAAAAAAAATTCAATTTTTATATATGATATACATGAGATATGTATTATATTAATGAAATGTTTTTCATTATGGAATGAAAAAATATATCAATCTCATTTTTTACTCACGTAAAGATGATAACACCGTTCATGTACGCGTGGACTATCACCTTCACGAAGCAATTCAACTATATTTTCATCACGACAATAAATTTATGATATATATAAGTATATAATATTTTATATATTATATTATGATCATTATGTAAATGTAAAATATTTCTTACCTAATTTCCATATTTATATGTGAAAAATAGAAACTTTTGTCATGCATACGTATGGTCAACTATCTCTATGATCGTAACATACATCATTTTTTGAAAAAAAATTAATGAATGGATTCAAAAGTTTATTTAATATAAATATATGGAAATTATTTCCCTGTAATTATTAAATAAATGAATAAACTGTATAATATGTGCATGAACCAAATATTTAACGACACAATACACATAAGAAAATAGGGAAATTAACATAAAAAACAATGAATAAAAAGAATTATTATTAATGGAAAAGTGATAATATTTTATATTAGGGTATTAAATAACATTATAAATAATAATATGGTTCTGGTGTAAGTTAATGAAATGTTTAAAACCATTATTCATGTAGTCAAATCTTGTTAAAAAATGGAAGCTTAAGGTTAGGGACTTCATATCAATTTATATTCCATTTAAGATTATTTTTTATTATGCACAAATTCACTTTTATGTGGTGTATATACTAAATACCTTGACATGTAATATTTATAATCACTCATATTTCAGGGTATTTAATATTTAAATTATAATTATATCCTCAATGGTAATTTTACTTGAAAATCACCATGTGGTAAAAGTTTTTATGAAATCTCACATTCTTTTGTGATTGTTAACATTATATTTAAAAAATAACGTCATTGTTTTCATTTTTCATTATTCATTTCACCAATATTAAATATAAATATTATTTAATGATGAATATGATTAATTACAAAACTCTATACCTTTTTTTCTTAGTTTTTTACTTTGTAATTTATTTGATTTACTCTAGAAATTTATAAATATTCCCCCCTTTCTCAATACAAATATTTAATTATAAAGCATATTTTTCATGAATTAAATATATTCTTCAATATATGAGAAATTATTTGGACATGTATGAAATGAGTGGGTCTTCGTTATAGATATCCCCATAATGCATTTTTAGTCTCATGAGAAAAATCTATTGGCCAAATCAAATGGGTTTTTACCAGTAGTTTTAAACTGTCCTGAGAGAAGATCTTAGTGGTAAAGGTATTATATGCCTGGGAAAAATGAAATCCAATAAATTAGAATTTCTTTCATTAAGAATTTAGTTATTATTATCCATGATATTTTCTCTATGAAAAAAAATATGGATGTATTTCATTCAAAGCTTATTGATTAAATGGAATGTATTTTCAGTTATTTATCATTCATTATATATTATTAATTATTTATTTATGATATATTTCTATACAAATAACATAAAATGATAATTTTATATTACCATTTTTTTACTTTCCCCAGGATATGAAGAATAAATCTTTGAATGGGATTTCCAGGATTCAGTTCCATTTATGTTTTTATGTATTTTGTTTTATTTTTTTTGTTTCCAATGTAAAATGGGTATCATGTAGGTATTTGGTTTTCCAAAAAAGCTAACTAGTTTCACTTTTTGGAGTTTAATCTTATATCCATGCTAATGTAATAAATTATGGAACTATCTTCAGACTACTGGGGTCTAGTTCAATACAGTTAGTATCAGATCAAGTTTAGTAGAATCATTGAGAACTATATTTATGAAAACATAGATTAGGGAACATAACCCCATTATAGTTGTTAATGTTAAGTATATAATATCATCATATTTTTTATTATACCCTATGTTTCATAATTTTATCATATAATAAATTACATGAAATTATTTAGAATTGAAACCTACTAGAAGGAATAATAACCAAATCAATACAAAAAATCCAATGAGTAAGAATTATCATTTCATTATAGATTTAGGTCAAATTATTAAAATATAATTAGACTCTAAAAATTTATCATCATATGAAGACATAATATAATGTTCTAAAAGGAAAAAATAATTATTTAACTATTGTGGCTTCAGAGGTAAGCATGAGAACAAGTGGATGGCTAGAAAAAATATGGATAGTAGAAAGATGAGAAATAAATATTTCACCATGTGTGATAATCAAGGAAATAATCACCCTGGGATATGATTTATATGGTTGGGATTTTTTTATAGGTGTATAGAATATGGTCACCAGGAAAAAGAATATAGGGGGAAGAAAGAAAAACCTATTATTCAGTGTTTTAACTATATGGATATGAGGCATTATGAAAATAAATTCCTTATGGTTCAAGGGAATATACCTCAAAATAAGATAAGGGATCAAGGTCAAGGTTATGATATAGACACAATTAAAGTGAAATAATTAACATGATTTTGTATTTTTATTTATGAAATATGTTGTAAAAGTATTTTATTAGTGATATTATCATCATATGAATTATGAAATTTCTAAAGATTTCATTGTAGTACTATTTCATTAATGTTTTGATAGAATATGTTTAATGGTACTGATGATCCAGAAAAATGATTTAGTGAAAATTTGAACTTATTTTAATACACATGAATATGGGAAAGATAACTATTTAAATGATCATGATATTGGGATAAATGGATTTTTGATATGGATAAGGTAAATTTGATAGAACTGACTTACTTAGAAATTTTTAATGATTTATTGAAAAAGTTAATTATGCTATTACTGATGGAGTCTACAATTTTTTATAGACTTTAGTAATATATCTAATAATCTATGTTTTAAATAAGGAATAAGGAAACATTCATGTTTTCAATATTTTTTTATGGTAATTCAAGTCATAATCA
This sequence comes from Viscum album, assembly GCA_963277665.1. Classification (NCBI taxonomy): domain Eukaryota; kingdom Viridiplantae; phylum Streptophyta; class Magnoliopsida; order Santalales; family Viscaceae; genus Viscum; species Viscum album. Next base: position 2,097,463,908 of record OY728140.1, on the reverse strand, counting down.
TGTTTGAAGAGATTACCGGATGAAGTTATTCACATATTTGTATGTAATGTTTAAGAGCTACAACATGTTGGTTAAAGGTAAATGATAAGTTCATTTTGGATATTCAATAACCTTTTTTCTAATGATTTGCATCATATTATTTTGGAAGGGTCATAAGGTTAACTATTTATGAGATGGGTTTAGTTGAATTTTGGATGAGGTTTTAGAGACAAATTTACTACCTCACCATTTAGATAATTATTAATATTGTGTAAGATATTCTAACCATTTTCCCATAAAAATAACTAGATTTGGAACCAAAACCATAGGATGAAATTCTACTTATCTGTAATGACCCGTAAATTTCAAGGATTTTTTTTAAATTGTTTTGGATTTTACGAGTACGCAGTTTCTGACGGCGCTTGATTCCGAGGCCCGGTGCGCCCGGAATCAATTTTCGATGTTTAGCTCGGGTACGTTCAGTGAACGAACGAGTGGGTTTTTCTAAATTTTGAACCGGTTATCGGAATTAAAATACAAGGGAAACGATTAATCCACAACGCTGGTAATTGCTTAAAGGGACACTTACCACAGACGCGTTCGTGAAAGTGGAGAAGATAATTTTGGGGGGTTTGTTTAAGGAATAAATAAAAATTGTCAGAACAATTTTTTATTTCATGAGGAGGTTTTTCCTCCCATGGGTAGTCAAGGGTGGGGACCACAACCACTTAACTACCCATGTGTGGATTTAAGAGAGGTGGGTCCACACGATCCCCACCATTTATTTCCATCTAAATCTCTTTTAGAACCCCCATTAATTTTGACAAACCTCCATTAATTGTCACCTCAACCCATTCAATTATTTCAACCCATAATTTATTGAGGAACCTTACTTTTCCCCTTTCTAATTCAATCTACCAATGCATTGAATTATGGGGGAAACTTCTCTCTCCCTCCTTTAATTAAATGGCAACACATTTTAATTAGTGTGGTGAAATAATTGTAGGAGTGTTTCTTTGCGTTTAATAAAATAATGGGGGGGGGGCTAATATTTTGGTGATCAAGGAGAGGGATTCGTTATGCGATGAATAACGCCAGCCTCTGAAGAAGAATAACGAAGAACGCTGGTTCCTCAGAGATCGACGACGCGCCACCAAATCCTCTGCTCCGCGACGCCGTGTACCACGATGCCGATGATCGTCTTCCTTGTCAAGGTAGGGGTTTTTTTTATTTTAATTTATCTGGATTATACCCTCTACATGTCAAATAATTTTTGGGAGTTGTTCCAAACCACTAATGCGGTGGGTGCGGACAAACGAACAAGTCTGAACCCACTGTTTTTCTGTTCTTGATGCGTGGAATGTTGGGCGACGATGGAACAGGACCACAACGGCGTTTGAAGGCCGTCGCAGGGAAGAGCGGGTCCTGAGACGACCGCAGGCGCAGACGGGAGCAAGAACGGACCACTAGAATGACTCCGGTGGCCCGTGAAAACCTCCGGCGGCGCCGAAAGGAGCCGCTGCGGTTGAAGCCCCGGCGGCAGCTGCGCAGATCCCGCGGCCGCGCGGGATCCATAGGGGACGCGGCGACCGCGCACCGCGTCCGTGGAGCACAAAGGAGGAGGGACCGCGTCCCCCCCTGCTCGGCCCACTGGCCGAGCCAGTGCCCCCCCTGGCTGGGGCCGGACCCGGACCTGGGTCGGGTCAACCCGGTTCATGCCGACCCGGGGGGGGGGGGGGGGGGGTGGGCCGGGCCGGGCCGGGCCCAAACCCCCCCACTTCGGACTGTTTTCAGTCATTTGATCATAACATGAGATATGGGCTCCGATCGAGGCACCGTCAGTTGCGTAGGAATCCTTGGATCGAGATGGTCGTTTCGGTATATTACACTCATGGTTTCGAAGAACTTTGGGTACGACCGAGGTGGTTCGAACACGAAACCAACTAGGCCCTCAGAGCGGAAACACTTATAACTTGAGCTTCGGACGTCCGATTGATGTGCTGTCAACTTCGTCGAATTCCTCTTAGTGAGACGGTTCTTTTGGCTTAATCTGATTGAGGTTTGGGTATAGCTGGAGTATAGTTGGGTTGGTTTTAGCTTAAAAACCAACCGGGCCCTTGGGACGGAAAAGACAATAACTCTCAGACCGGGTGTCCGATTGACGCACCGTCTGTCATGTTGGGTTTCTTTTGAAGAGACGTAACTTTGAGATACATCAACTATGGACTTCGTGACCGTTGATGTATCAACTCCCTTGGCTCGTGGAGCGGACCCTCCAGGAATCGAGCGTGCTGTGTGCGGGAACCCTAGAGCTGGCTGCGACTGCATCGACTTCTGTACTGGAATCCTCCGTGGGTTCGACAACGACGACTACCGTACTGGAAATCTACATGGGTTCGATTGCAATGACTACTGTTCTTGTATCCTATGTGGGTCCGACAGTATTGACCTTTGTACTTGTATCTTGTGTGGGTCCGACAGAGTATCTAGTCTTGTATCCTGTGTGGGTCCGACAGCTTAGCTGGTCTTGTATCCTATGTGGGCCCGAAAGCTTAGATGAATCATTGGCCACATCTGATCATATCTATCCCCTTACAAAGTGTATACCTATGTGAGCTGAGTCTTGATTTTCAATCTTATCATTGATGTGGTTGACTTGATTTTCCTGTGTGGATTGGGTTGTGCTTTCATATGTGGACTGGTTTGTACTTGGGTTCGGGAGCTGGAGCCGAACTGTAACTGATGACTTAGGTATATGTATGGGAATATACCTAATTAGTGTTGTTGATGCTTCATGTTTGTATTTTCCTTTGTGGTTTATCCTTCGTGGATTCCGAGAGACCTTCGAAGGTCTCGGGGTCCCTACTGAGTATCGTATACTCACCCCTACACGAGCTATGCATGCACTACGTTGTGTTGGATGCAGACAATGGACAACATTGATCGAGGTGGAGACTTGTGGAGTTGGACGGTATCCGGAGGTGGAACACTTGGCAGGACGTACACAGAGCAGACGGCCGGACCGAGGATCTGAGGAGACTATATGTACCCACCCTTCAGGTGGGATTTTTGGAGGATGACTCGGAGTTGCTGTTTTACTTTCTTCTACTGCACTTTCCTTTCAGGTGTACTTTACTTTCAGTTGGGTTTGTATTCTGGACCATTTACTTTCCAGTACAAAATTTTTTACTCATTTTACTTAGTGTTTACTTCATCTTGTGTACTCTGTGGTGTTTGTTTTCTTATATAAAGGCAATGCCTTCCCTGTTATCTATATTTATGCCTTGGTGCTAGTTTCCATCCCCAGGCCTATGGGAGGTGGGTTTGGGGTAGTCACGACAAGGGCCCCGAGGATGGGTCGTGACGAATTGGTATCAGAGGAGTTGGTTCTTCCGCAGAACTCAGGACTCTGATAATTTATTCTCTGTGAAGCAATAATGTTTAGAGTAATGAGTGTGGTTATCAGTGCAGGGAGTCCAGTGTTGGTGCAGTGGCCGACGTATCCATTCACCATGACCCTGACTTCTGATTTCTAACTCAGTGCACGAATACATTTATTGCATGTGTGTTTCAAAAGTTTTATTTGTGATTACTTTGTGTCAGCTCACCAGGTATACTGTATTAACCGTGGCACACCTGTTTATTTTCTAGATAGACCCACGACAATAGCCAACTAGGGTTCCGAGCTTTGTGCGAGACGACAGCCCACTGAGCGACGATGCCTCGGTGCAGGGCCCCAATACCACAGGGGCACCAGCGATACCTCTACCCGTCGAGCCACCGATGCTACCCGCCCCAGAGGTAGAGAGTGCATGCCGCCTCAGCGCGTTGCATGAGTTTCAGACGCAGAGGCCGCCCAGGTTCTGCAGAGAGACTGATCCTCAGGTCGCTGAGGATTGGATGGAGTCCATCATCAGAGTCTTCAGATTGGTAGGGACACCAGAAAACCTAATGGTGATACTTGCCGCGAGTCTCCTGCATGTAGTAGTAGGAAGATGGTGGAGCCTGATGCTCTAGGTGCATGATGAGGCATCTCTAATTTGGACGGACTTCGAGAGCCTCTTCCACTCGGAGTTCATTCCAACCACCCTTCGTGCAGTGCACATCCAGGAGTTACTACAACTACGGCAGGGCAACATGTCAGTAGCCCAGTATTCGGTGAGATTTACCGACCTCTCGCTCTACTCCACGGACATGGTACGAGACACATTATTCCGGGCCCAGACATTTGAGCAGGGTCTAAGGAACGAGATCAGAGCTTAGACGATTCCACTCAGCATCCCGACCCAGGCAGGGGTGTTGGAGTGAGTCCTGCTAGTGGAGAGATTTCTTGCCGAGCAGCCATCAACAACGAGACCCACCGCAGGATGACACAGAGCGGAGTCTTTCGCAGTAGGCAATCGACAGACGACGCAGAGGTCCAAGCGGACCAGGCTGTCTGGTGGGTGACCTCAGGACACAGGTTCGGCTGTGCGGGGCACACGGTGCAAAACCAACCTTTCAAGGAGCATACAGTGTTATGCATGCGGCGGGCAGGGCCACATGGCTCGTGAATGCCCGACCCGCCATGAAGATGAGCAGCAGACTATGGAGGGACCTCTGAGGCAGAGGCAGAGGTTCGACCGTGGCGGTCCACAGGGAGCAGTTGTCTGAGGCAGAGGAGCTGGTCGAGCAGCGGGTGTTGGATGACGTTTTGAGGCTCTACCACCACCACCCCTAGGAGGTCCACCCCGACCAAAGGGAGCTGGCGGGCAGAGGCAGGCTCAACTCCAGGCAGCAGAGGATTATGACCACGGTGCACTCGAGATGATTCAAGGTACTATCTATGTCTACTACACCCTTGCTACAGTTCTTATAGACACAGGTGCAAGTCATTCTTTTATTACCACTACCCTTGTTCAGAGCTCAGAGATTCCTATGGAGCCATTGGATCTATCCTTGCGGCTAGAGACTCCTACAGGAGCAGACTCGATGATTACTCACTGGTTCCGGTAGTGTGAGCTTACTCTAGGAGGTGAGAGCTTCGGCTGGGATCTTCTTGTAGCGGCGTCGTGGCCTTACGACGTCATCTTGGGTATGGACTGGTTATCTACAGTCCATGCCCTGATCGACTATATTAGGCGCAAGGTGTGGTGTGTCTGCACAGATGGGACCAGGTTCACCTTCACCGGTGAGAAGGGAACCTTCGCAGCATAGGATGGACTCACGCAGAGGAGGGGGCGGCCGATCAAACATCAGTTGGCTAGTCTCATCCTCAGAGCAGTTGACGCGCGGAGTCCGAGTTTTCTTATAGTGGTGGACTAGTATACGGACGTTTTTCCTGACGATGTTCCAGGACTACCTCCTAGCAGGGAGGTAGATTTCTATATAAACATGTACCCTAGGACATCACCGATATCCACTCCAGCATATTGGATGGCTCCCGCTGAGCTTCGTGAGCTACGGGTACAGCTGGAGGACTTACAAGGGAAAGGTTTCATCTGACCTAGTGTTTCACCCTGGGCTTCACCGATCCTATTCGCCAAGAAGGAAGATGGGGGATTGCGACTGTGTGTCGATTACCGTCGCCTGAACCAGGTGACCACGATGAACAACTATCCACTTCTTAGGATTGACGACCTCTTTTATAATCTCAAGGGAGCACGATGGTTCTCAAAGATAGACCTCAGTTCCGAGTATCATCAGCTCAGAGTTCGAGATGAGGATGTGCAGAAGGTGGCCTTCAGGTGTCGGTATGGCCACTATGAGTTCTTGGTCATGCCCTTTGGTGTGAAAAATGCTCCAGCAGTGTTCATGAGTCTCATAAATAGGATCTTCCAGCCATACCTCGATCGATTTTTCATAGTCTTCATCAAAGACATATTGATTTACCCGATGACCAAGGAGGAGCACGCCTACCACCTACGGGTTGTACTGGATACACTCTGAGAGCACCAACGTTATGGTAAGCCCTCAAAGTTCCAGTTCTGGCTTCGAGAGGTTCAATTCTTGGGGCACGTCATCTCTGAGGTGGGAGTTGCAGTGGATCCCGCGATGGTCGAGGTGGTACTTGCTTGGGATCCACCCAGGAGCGTGACAGAGGTGCAATGTTTCCTAGGTATGGATGGTTACTATCGGAGATTTGTGCCAGACTTCTCTAGAGTTGTAGAACTACTTATAGCATTGAAAAATAAGGGGAAAACCTTCGTGTGGTTAGACAGATGTCAGCATAGCTTCCAGGAGCTGAGGCAGAGATTGACCAGTGCTCCCATCTTGAGGCTTCTAGAGGAGGGCATAGGGTACTTAGTTTACTACAACACATCATGGACTGGGCTCGGGTGTGTCCTAATGCAGGAATGAGTAGTTATCTCTTACAGTTCATGGCAGCTGATGCAGCACGAGCAGAACTACGCTACCCATGACCTGGAGTTAGCAGTATTGGTCTTTACCTTGAAGATGTGGCGGCACTATCTGATGGGCGAGCTCTCTACAGTCTACTCTGACAACCAGAGTCTCAGGTACATCTTCTCGCAGAAGGACCTGAAGCTGAGACAGTGGAGATGACTCAAGTTCCTCCAGGATTATGACTTTGAGATAGTCTATACTCCTGGGAAGGGGAACGTTGTAGAGGATGCTCTCAGTAGGAGATCGGGCATTCAGATACATGGTGAGGTGACAGAGAAGCTCAATGCATTGCAGATATCCTTCGGGGATAGAGATGGGGAAACCTTTCTTCAGTCGCTCACAGTCACTCCTCTACTGCTTCAGCGGGTCAGAGAGGCACAGCGTAGGGATGTGGACTATGAGACGCGACATGCACAGATATCCTAAGGACAGGCACCTGATGTGTTTTCTGTAGGAGGAGAGCACATCATCCTTTTTAGGGGACGTACCATGGTACCAGTTACACTACAAGAGATGGTGCTGAGGGAGTTCCACACTTCCCCTCTAGAGGTACATCCTGGAGTAGCGAAGATGTATCAGGACCTCAGACGACAGTACTGGTGGATGGGTATGAAGAAGGATGTGGCAGGATTTGTTTCTCGATGCCTCACTTGTCAGCAATTGAAGGCAGATCACCAAGTACCTGTAGGTTTGGTACAACCCTTAGAGATCCCGGAGTGGAAGTGGGATATGATATCCATGGATTTCATGACGGGGCTTCCATGTACTTACAGAGGACATAATGCCATCTGGGTGATTATAGACCAACTTAATAAGTCATCCCACTTCCTACCGACCAGAGAACAGGTCTCAGTGGAGATCTTGGGACGCCTCTAAGTTCAAGAGATCGTACGAATTCATGGTGTGCCATCGTCTATCATCTCCGATCGAGATGGTCACTTTACTTCCCGGATTTGAAATGGGTTTCATGAGGCATTTGGGACGCAACTACGCCTGAGAATCGCCTTTCACCCTTAGACGGATGGCCAGACGGAGAGGACAATTTAAACTATCGAGGACATGCTCAGTGCATGTGCCCTTGACTTTGGTCGCAGCTGGGAGGATCACCTAACCTTGGTGGAGTTTGTGTACAACAATTGCTACCACTCCACCATCAGGATGACACCTTACGAGGCACTGTCCAACCGACCTTGAAGATCACCTCTATGCGGGACTGACCCTGGGGAGTCATCACTCGTAGGACTAGAGATGGTTCAGGCTATGACAGAGAAGGTCCAGATCATCCAGGAGCGGATGAGAACTGCACAGAGCAGATAGAAGTCCTATACTGATAGAAGGCGAAGACCACTGGAGTTTGAGGATGGCGACCACGTTTTTTATGGGTCTCAGCTCGACGTGGATTACGGAGATTTGGAAGGGGAGACAAGTTATCTTCGTGCTTCATCGGACCATTCCAGGTTCTCAGCAGGATAGGCGAGGTGGCTTATCACCTGGCTCTTCCACCTCAGTTGCACCAGGTGCACGACGTCTTCCACATATCTCAGCTGAGGACATACATGCATGACCCGATGCATATCATCGATCATGGGGAGCTGCACATCGATGACGGTGCGACTTTTGCGGAGGTCCCAGTGGAGATCGAGGATCGACAGGAGTGGGTCCTACGTGGATGATCGATTCCTCTGGGGAGCAACAAGTGGTAGCACGAGAACCTCCATGAGAGCACATGGGAGCGGGAGGCTTAGATGCGTAATCAGTATCCTCAGTTGTTCCCCTAGTTTATGGTGTATCTTTATGGGGACGTAAATCCTTGAGGTGGGAGTAATGTAAATACCTGTAAATTTCAAATATTTTTTTAAATTCTTTTGGATTTTAGGAGTATGCAGTTTCTGACGGCGCTTGATTCTAAGGCCCAATGTGGCCAGAATCAATTTTTGAAGTTTAGCTTGGGTACGTTTAGTGAACGAACGAGCGGGTTTTTCTAACTTTTGAACCGGTGGAAGGAATTAAAATCCGAGGGCACCAATGAATCTGCAGCGCCAATAATTTCTTAAAGGGACACTTACCACAAATGCGTACGCGAAAGAGGAGAAGATAATTTTTGGGGGTTTGTTTAAGTAATAAATAAAAATTGTCTGAACAATTTTTTATTTCATGAGGAGGTTTTTCCTCCCATGGGTAGTTAAGGGTGGGGCCCATAGCCACTTAACTACCCAAATGTGGATTTAAGAGAGGTGGGGCCCACATTAGACCTTCCATTTATTTCCCTCTAAATATCTTTTAGAACCCCCATTAATTTTGACAAACCTCCATTAATTGTCACCTCAACCCATTAAATTAAGTCAACCCATAATTTAATGAGGAACCTTCCTTTTTCCCTTTTTAATTTAATCTGCCAACGCGTTTAATTATGGTTGAAACTTCTCTCTCCCTCCTTTAATTAAATTCCAACACATTTGAATTAGGGTGGTGAAATAATTTTAGGAGAGTTTCTTTGTGTTTAATAAAATAATAGGGGAGGACATACTATTTTGGTGATCAAGGAGAGAGCTTCGTTGTGTGACGAAGAACGCCGGCCTATGACGAAGAACGATGAAGAACGCTGGTTCCTTCGAGATCGATGACACGCTGCCAAATCCTCTTCTCCGAGATGCCATGTACCATGATGCCGACGATCGTCTTCCTTGTCAAGGTAGGGGTTTTGGTTTATTTTACTTTATGTGGATTATACCCTCGACATGTCAAATAATTGTTGGGAGTTGTTCCAAACCACTAACCCAGTGGGTACGGACAAAGGAACAAGTCCGAACCCACCATATTTCTCTTCTTGATGCATGGAACATTGGCCGATGATGTAACGAGACCGAAACGACGTTTGAAGGCCGTCGTAGCGGTGATTGGGTCCCGAGACTACCGTAGGCACAAAAGGGAGTAAGAACGGACCACCGAAATGACTCCGGTGGCCCGTGGAGACCTCCATTGGTGCTGGAGGCTGGCACCGGATGGCCGCCTAGAGGCAGCGGCACCCCAGCGCATCGCCGGTAGGAGCCACCGCGGCTACAGTCGGCTGGATCCTGCGACCGCGCGGGATCCGGAGGGGACGCGGCAACCGCGCGCCGCGTCCGTGGAGCACAAAGGAGTGGGGACTGCGTCCCCCCCATCTGGGCCAGGGTGGGTTTTGCGGACCGGGCCGGGCCACGCCCAGCGAGGCCGGACCCGGACCCGGGCGGGTCGACCCAGTTTGGGGCGACCCAGGGGGGTTCGGGCCGGGCCCAGACCCCCACTTCGGGCTGTTTTCAGTCATTTGTTCATAACTTGAGCTACGGGCCTCCGATCGATGCACCTTCAGTTGCGTAGGAATACTTGGATCGACATGGTAGTTTCAGTATATTACAATAAAGGTTTCATTAAACTTTGGGTACAACCGGGTTGGTTCAAACACAAAACCAACCGGGCCCTCGGAGTGGAAACACTTATAACTTGAGCTCCAGACATCCGATTGACATGCCATCGACTTCGTCGAATTAATCTTAGTGAGACATTTATTTTGGATTACTCTGCTTGAGGTTTGGGTGAAACTGGAGTACGGTCGGGTTAGTTTTAGCTTAAAAACCAATCGGGCCCCTGGTACGGAAAAGCCAATAACTCTCAGACCAGGTGTCCGATTGATGCACCATCTGTCGCGTTGGGTTTCTTTTGACGAGACATAAATTTGAGATACATAAAATCTGGACTTTGTGACAGTTGATGTATCAAACCCCTTGGCTCGTGGAGAGGACCCTCTCGGAATCGAGCGTGCTGTGTGTGGGAACCCTAGAGCTGGCTGCGACTGCATCGACTTCTGTACTGGAATCCTCCGTGGGTTCGATAGCGACGACTACCGTACTGGAATCCTCCATGGGTTCGACGACAATGACTAGTGTCCTTGTATCCTATGTGGGTCTGGCAGTATTGACCTCTGTACTTGTTTCTAGTGTGGGTCTGGCAGAGTAGCTGGTCTTGTATCCTGTGTGAGTCCGACAGCTTATCTGGTCTTGTATCCTATGTGGGTCCGATAGCTTAGATGAATTAGTGGCTACATCTGATCATCTCTATCGCCTTAAAAAGTGTATACTTGTGTGAGATGAGTCCTTATTCTCAATATTATCATTGATGTGGTTGACTTGCTTTTCCTGTGTGGATTGGGTTGTGATTTCTTATGTGGACTGGTTTGAACTTGGGATCGGGAGCTGGAGACGAACTGTAACTGATGACTTATGTATATATATGCGTATATACCTAAGCAGTGTTGTTGATGCTTCGTGTTTGTATATTTCCTTTGTGGTTTATCCTTATTGGATTCTGAGAGACCTTTAGAGGTCTCGAGGTCCCTACTGAGTATCATATACTCACCCCTGCATGGGCTATGCCCACACTACATTGTGTTGGATGCAGACGACAGAAAACACTGATCGAGGTGGAGGCTTGTGGAGATGGACGGTACCTGGAGGTGGACCACTTGGTGGGACGTACATGGAGCGGACGGCTGGAACGAGGAGCCGAGGAGACTATCTGTAACCACCCTTCAAGTGGGATTTCCGGAGGATGACTCGGAGTTGCTGTTTTACTTTATGCTGCTGTACTTTCCTTTCAATTGTACTTTACTTTCAGTTGGCTTTATATTATGGCCTATTTACTTTCCAGCACAAACTTTTGTACTCAGCTTACTTAGTGTTTACTTCATCTTGTTTACTCTGTTGTGTTTGTTTTCTTATATAAAGGTAATGCCTTCCCTTTTATCGGGAATTACGCCTTGGTGCTAGTCGCCAGCCCCGAGCCTATGGGAGGCGGGCTTGGAGTAGTCACGACATGGGCCCCAAGGATGGGTCCTGACATTATGAAACAGAAATGTACCAAGTAAGTATATCTCCTTATATTCATAGTGAGTGAAACAATTCCTAAAATCATGGAAAAGGGTGTCAAAACAAAAAAGTTTTTCTACTATCATCATTTTTTATGATATCAATGAACTTCTTATAGCCTCTGATTTATGGATTTGTGTTAATTTACTTTCTCCCAAACCTGTTACCTATTTTTCTCCCTCTGTATTTTGCTGTTAGATTTCTCTTCCTTGTCCATGTTTTCATTTCAAACCAATGTTATTCTATTCAGAATCTTAATTATGTGATTATTCTAGATAATTTTTTTTACATCCCTTTCTCTATTATTAAAATATTTTTTATTAACTCTTTGTATGATGTGGGTTTTAACAAAATAATATTCAAATATCAAACTCTTTATTTCTAATATCAATTTTAAACTGCGAGGACATATTCTATTTAAGGTAGGGAAAATGTAACAACCTAAAATTATAAAATAATAACATTTTATTTAATATTACATACAACAAAAAACATTGAATTTGTCTTATGTTACATGAAGTACTAAGTTTATAGTTTATTACATACAAGGCTGAGTTACTTTCAAAGTCTTGTGTTATTGTCAAGGATGAGTTTTACAGAACCCCAATTAACTATTAATATTTTTATTTAATATGATAGGTATCTCATAGGAATTGGAAAGGAGGGAATTAAGAGGATTAACTAAATTATATAATTATATATTTTACACACATTTATTGGATATCTATTGATTATAAATAAAATATTAATCAGTTAAAAGCAAAATATATGATTTTTGAATAACATTTTTTTTCTAAAAACATTTTAATCACGCTTTGCGCACATAATTTAAAATTGGATTTTACAAATTTTAGAAAATTTATATAAAAAAATATATTTTTTTGAAATTAGAATCCAAAAATTATCTTCTGGGGAATTTTTTTTATTTTTATGAGAATTTTTTTGTTTAATGAATAGTGAAAAAATACTGAATTTTAATTGAAAAACACATTTTTATAAGTAATTTGTAGTATGAAATTATATATATAATTTATTTAAATATAAAATTAATTAAATTATATAACTATTGATCGAATTTATATTATTATAATAATTTTATAATTGAATTTATATATAAAATATTTGTAATCTTTTGAACATTTTTACTTAAAAAATATATATTCTCGTCACATCTATGTGATTAATTTTAAATTAAATTATTAATATTACGTGAGTTCAATTTTTCCAAATGGATTAAATATTTAAAAGATTGAATATTTATATTATTAAATAATTTCATCATTATTTTTTACTATAATAATTAGTGAAAAGAGTTTAAATTAAATAAAGTGATTAAGGTAAAAAAATTTTACTTTATGGTTAAACATAGAACATATTGTATAATAAGGAACCAATAATTTTCTAAAACCAATTTTATGTACACATATTGATCCTTAAAACATTATTATCTATTTTATGAGTTATTTGGGTACTATTTCATGAAAGTATCCAATATAATAAGTTAAGTATTGAAAAATAATAAAGACAAAACTTTATTGCCTTTAATATCTATAAATATTTTGGATGGGGAAAATATTGGTTTCTTTATATGAATTATTTTGAAATATCAATGATTTATTTTAATCATAATAATTTATATTTATTTTTTAGTGATGAATTAGTTTCTTAAAATGCTTTGGGAACACAAATACAGTAATTGTTTAGTTAATAATTATCTAAAATAAATTACACTAAAAATATCAAAAGTGATGTCAATTAAATAAATTATTGAGTTAAATTAATTTTTATATGATTATACCATGTTAAAATAGTTTAACATACTATATTTGAACTCCATCATTTTATTGATATTTTTAAATTCAAAATAAATTAATAATGTCAAAATTGAAATTAATGTTATTTTATAAAATTTGATATTTTATTAAATGATTTAAAATTAATAAAAGTAATAAATTATTCTAAGTGATTTTGAAATGTTTATAAATATAAAATATGGTTCATTAATGGAAAAATTTATTTTTTTTATAATGAGTATTTTGACCCTTAAATAAAGAAAAACTTGTTAGTATGGTTAGTGTTAAAATAGTGTTTTTTGCATGTTGCACATGCTTCTTTTAAAATTAATTTAAAAAAACTGGGTTTTATATTATATAAATTAATTATAATATTTATAATATGTTTTTATAAAATTTATGATATGTATCAATTTATGTTTTTATTTGATGGAAAATTACCAAGGTTACAAAACGAGTTATCATGGTAAAGACAATAAGGGTAAAATTGATTATACATAAATACTTTTTGAAAATGATAAAAAAGTAGTTTTTTTTTATTTTTTAGAGATTTTTATAGAAAAAATAATCATATAATCTATTATTACTCAATTTTGGATCAACATGAGGTAATTGAGAGTTCTCAATAGTGAAGAATTTGGAGTATTTACAAGAATGAAACACCTTCTCAACTATAAAAGGGAACTGATGCCCCTCACTTATCCCCACCTATAAACACTTTTTTGTACAGAAAAATCATGCTCAAATAACTTAATAAATTTACTCCCATAATCCTAGAATCCTCATATCAAGCAAAAATCTAGCCTAGTAAGGGTTTAGTGCAATCTAAAAGAAGATACCCAAAGAAGAGGTAACATTCTCCAATGCGCATATTTATCTTACTTCTTTCTCCACATATTTCAATTTTTATTATACAATAATTGTGTAATAAAATATGAATAATAGATATACTAGATTTTTTTTTATAATTATTTAATTACCTAAAACCATCTCCACATCTATAGAATTGATTACAAAATCATCGTTCATGTGTACAGCAGGCTACCGCCTTGTGAACCGGTGTCATTTTTTTTTCAATTTTAACCTCCTAAGGTTGGTTATGATGATGGATATAAATTACATATGTGATATATAAAACGTTATTATACTATAGAGTTATTATATAATATATAACTTATTTCTTTCCATTATGTAGGATACATGATGACATTGATCGTGTGTACGACGGACTACCACCTTACAAAGTGATGCGATTCATATTTCAGTAGATAATCACAGGAAACGTGATAAAGATAATGTTAATTATTATATATGATATAAATTAATTAAAAAATATATTCATTTCATATTTATCATTCTTGAAATATAACATATATCATTTTATTTCATTCATTTTCACTCAGGTAAAGATGATAACATCATTCTTGTACATGTGGATTACCGCCTTCAAAAAAATGTGACTCTCTTTTCATCATTGAACCAAGTGAATGATATATATAATTATTTAATATTTAATAAATTATATTATTATAATTCATATAACGTTAAAATATTTCTTACCACCTTTCAATAATGATGGATGAAAATGTAAACGTTAGTCATGCGTACGTACAAACTATCATCTCAATAATCATGATATACATCATTTGTCATAAATATAATTAATGATGGGTTTCAAAATTAAAGTTAATTTATAAATTTTATACATATTTCATTATTATTATTTTGGATATGACGTAAAGGATACAAAATCATGAAGAGTAAAAAAAACTTTAGAGATATAAATAAAAGAAACTTTTTGGTGAGAAAAAGTTATCAGACATATTGTACATATGAAGAATCTCGCAAGTGTTTCACATCTTTACCAAACTTCTTATGAAATATTTTTATGCTTTAATTTATATGAATTTAATGTTACGTTCCTTCTCAAGATGAGAAAAGAGTCAAAGAATTGGAAGTCAACATATTGGAATGATCATTCAAGATCTTATACAAACTTGAATTGTTCCACAACAGTGGATCATAAATATAAACATATAGAATATTATATATTAAATATATCCTCTAGGTCAAATGAAAGGGAGTTCACCCATTTAGGGGGATATAAATGGATATACTATCAAGGATAATTCCATTAATATCTATATAGTTTGGTCGTCTCTATAGAATATGAAAATGGTGGTAACCCAATTACACTTCATTCCCTTTTCTTAATTATTTCAAACATGTGATTCAAGGGGGAGTTTTGGTTGATGAGTAATAACATATTAAGGGGGAATAAAATATTATTTCAATTTAGATTAATTATTTCTTTGATGAACTATGTTGGTGAATATGTTTCTTTATAAATATGTTTTATTCTTCCCCCACTTTGAGAAATAACAATGTTTTGGGAAAGATATCACATGCATGGTTGTTAATGAATAACATAGAAAACCTTCGTTGTTTTTTTCTTTTTTATACATCAGTTCAACCCACATAGACTTATATTGAAGAAAATAATGGAACTTTTAAAAGAGAACTATCCAATACTATCCTTATTTGATAAAAAGTTTAATAAATTTCCAAACACATTAAAAGGAATAATAAAACCCCTATAATAATCCTTTGAGTTTGTTGTCAATAAGGGGGAGAATAGAAATTGACATTATTTTATGGAAATAGAATTAATATAAAAGCCATTGGTGGATATTAAAAATCCCATGTGGATAGTTAATGAGTATGTTTGTATTTATTTTCAATATATAAGAAGGAATCAGAAGTCAATGTATAATGAATTCCACTTTTATTGGTGATTAATAATAGAAATAGACAGATGCAATGATTTTTATAAATATTCAATGGGGCTGGTGATAATTATTGGGTAATTGGTATGGAATAATTAGTTTTTACTTGGTAATAAAATTATCCTTTATTGGTGATAATTATTGTAGAATTATTATGGATTTATTTAATGACATTGAATATCATGTCTGAACAATTTTCCATGACAAATATGATGTTTTTTGAAATTATATTAAGTTTAAAGAATCATTTCTCTGCTGAAACGTTTTTACTACATGATGAAGAAAAAGAAGGCCGCAAATTAAAATATTATTTCTTGATGTTTTGAAGGTATCCATGAAAATTACGAGTAATCTTAGGAAGAGGAATTATGAAGGCCATATAAAATATATATTCTTCATGAAAAATATTTTATGTTATGGAATCTTAGAGTTTAGGAATTTGATGAGAATTATGATGATAATATATTATATACTTAGAATATATTCAAAGTATTGTATGTTATTTTGTGTTTACACTTACTCAATAATATGTAAAACTAATGAGCTAGAAGCCAGCTCAACCCCACATTATGAGAGTAGGACCTCAACCATATAAGTGAGATGAATCACAGACCCCATATAGAGATAGTGGTAATGGTGGTCTATGAATAGGACCACATGTGTGTGTGAATATATGAATGGAATTAGATAGTGTCAGTAGCCCAATGTGGGTCGGTGCGGCCCATGAGGTGTGTGGTGAATGTTTGTGTGGGTGTTAATTCCCCACTGCCATCTCATAAGTGTTGTAGCATGATTTTTTAACAATAGAAGAACTCAAATGATCCAGATAATGTTATGGGATATAGGGAGAGTGTGTATTGCTCCTCTATATTAAAACATACAAATATAGTGCTACCCATCCAATCTGGTGTGTTTAGGAGACACGGGTGATGATCCTCAACCTCCGCCATATGATTCCTTATTTGGAGAATAGTTAATCAACTATTTTTATGTCCTAAAGTCCATAACACAACATAAGGAGTGAACCAAGCTACACTTATCAGGATTTCGATACTTTTCTTTGTTATAATGATGAAAACAATAATTATATACTAAACTCATGAATTGAATAAATTTATGAGATCTATGAACAAACAATCCTCCATGGATGAGTTATAGTAGCTCAAATTTAGAATTTTGGGTTATAATTCTTGGATAAATGTGATGCTAAGATCAAAATGATAAATTCCTGAACATTAGAAAAAGGGAATGAGATTTCTATTCTAATGAAATAATCCACATAGCTAGTTTTTGATGTATCTATTTAAAATTACAATTCACATAGATTAATGTTTAAGGAATTATCCATGTATCCATTTTTCTATTTATCTACATTCAAAGGAAAAATATGTAGTCATTTTTGATTTGTTTCTAAATATAAAATTTTAGAATATCACCACATAGTCAAATAATTTCATGTAGGCATTATTGCTACTTATCGATTTTCTATGTTTTTTTAGGTAGTTGATTGGTATAAAGTTTTTTTTGGAAAAAGTTTAATATAGATCTATAGAAAACATGGGATTTTAAGCACCACATGATTTAATGTGAGAATATATGAGATCTTTGGGTTTTAAAAGTCAAAGAATTATTGGATATATTAATCCAGCCTTAATATTGTATAATAATAAGATTTTAAGTTGAATAATGATAGAATAATATCTGGTGAATCATGACAAAATATACATAGGTTCCCATCCAAGAGTAGATGTACTAAAAAATTTAGAGCTTGTTTTATTCTCATGGAATAAAGATAATCCATTTACGAGCCTTTATATATCCTATCATGTGAAGAAGAAGATCAAACATGAATTATTCATTCTAATTTGACCCATGTATCATTGAATTTATAAAGGCTAAAGCACAAACCTACATGGTTACATAGAGGTTATCGCATAGGCTTCTCAAGTCTTGAAGAGAAAGATCCCTCATAAAGACCGTGTCTCACAATGAAGAAACCTACACGAATTCAAGGTATCAAAAGTAAAAGGAGAAGATACCCACAATCCAAAACTATCTTTCACAAAGATAAAAAGTGATCTATAATACACTACCTATGAACAAGATATATAGTGTGTTGTGTGAGGTGTTTGAGGATACATGAACCTTAGATATAATAGGTTTGTGTGATTTTCTAAAATGAAACATACACATGAAGGGATAGTGAACTTGAAGTAAGAAGATCCCATACTTATCACATGAAGGGAAAATATAAGAGATATTATACTGAATATTAAACAATACATTAAGAACACAAACTATAGTGTGGTGAGAATTATTTGGTTGATAATTCTATGAAAATAGTGAGTTGGAGTAGAAGCTGTATCTTTTGCTAATTGAAGAGTGCTAGGTTGGCGTGCATAAAATTTAATTGATACAGTTGTGGTTGAAGGCCTAAAATTGAGGAACAATATTATTTAATCGATGCAAGGACATCCAACATAGTAGATAGATCATGTTCCGAATCATATTTAATATCTTTAAAGAACTGGTGGTTCCAGTACAAACAAAACCATTTATTACTGGTGGTACATATATAAATAACTCCTTTGAATTATGATGATATATAATTTCCTTCCTAAAAATTAAATGCCAATTATAGTCATTTTTGATCATTAAATAATTATAGTGATAAGAAAATCTATGAAACAACCAAAGGCTAATCATGAAAAGAAGTATGTTTTCACAATGAGAATGAACCTTGTAAAAAATATTTATGTGATGTAGTTTCTTTTATTATTTTCATTCATGTGTCTATGACTATTGAGAGTGTACAAAAGATCCATTCCTATTAACTGAGGTAGTGGTTTGAGAGTAAGAGGATCTAATAGAAAAGAAAATATAAACATGATAACATGTTGGGTGCACTAAATCACCCCCTCAATGTCTTTAGATGATCCATCTGAGCTCTATAAATAAAATATATTGACAACTGAGTCCTAATAGAACTTCAACTGGTCCACTTTTTCAATCCAATAAGTGTATATTCAACCAAAAAAATTCATTATTCCGTAGAATACAAGATTTTATAAAAAATTAATATAGGACAAAATTATAAGGAAAAATATACATTGAATAGAATTTAATCATTTATAATATCAAAAACATTTATCTCAAAGGAACATATAGATTACAAAAATATGTAGAAAAAATGATGTGGGTTCTAAAAATAATGTTTACTAATTCTACTAAAATTAAAAATGTATATTTTATGATTATTTAATTATGAATACTTTTAGGTCTTACACACCTATTACACCATAATATTTTAAAATAAGATCATTATGTTCGATAGCATATTCGACACACAACACCCAGCTTAAATGACATGAAAGATATATGGGAATTATAAACTATCAATTAAATTGGAAGAAATGAATATTATTAACTAATTATTAAATAATTATAAAAAATTACTACCCAATAATAATTTAATGATAAGTTATTATTAAATGATCAATTAATTTTTAGTAAATTAATTATATTCTTTATACACATGTTTTCATAAAAAATAATTTTATTTACAATTTTGAGTAAATATTATAATTAATTTATAGAGATATTACAAAATTTATTAGTTAAAATGAACCAAATTTTTTAAATCATCATATCAAAATTAATATAGTTTGAAATTTTGGGTTTTTTCTAAATAATATTGATTTATCCTTAAATAGTGAAAATTATAATTTTTTTGTAAAACTATCAATTATTTTAAATATATTAAGTAATTTCAAAGTACCATTATGATTTGAATTATTTTAATGTTACATAATAATTATTTATTTATATTTAATCCAGTTAATTAAATTTTAATAATATTTTTAACAGAATTTAGTATAAGTTTCTTTTTGGTTTAAAAACCAATTTCTTTCTCTGAACTATTTTAAAGTTTATAATGTTTATACTTTTTAATTAGTTAAAATAAAAAATAATGAGGTATGATTTGAATGAAATTTATATTCATATAATGATGAATACTATTCATATATTTAATATAAAATCTTCATATTCTTGAAAAATAAGTTTCTTGAAACACAACTTTTTTATCACGTATTCAAGTTCAAATTTAAATTAAATTATGCAAATTATATGAATTAAATTTGAAATAATTTATTATATTTTTTGAATCATAGTAATTTTTATTTTATAATAAGTCAAAATTATTTTTTTGTTAAAATGAATATTGAAAACATTAAAAACCTCTTACTGTAGTTAAGGGGAAAACAATATTACCGACGAGGTTAAACTAAGAAATAAGGGTGAAATGACCTAAAAACTTATATATATATTATATTTTATGGAAATATTTAAACATTAAATAATCTATATATCTAGAATAGTCTATTTTAGATCCTTCTATAATTGAATGGATGTTGCTGTCACTATTTATTTTAAAAATTTAGAAGTATTCCACTCCCCTCATGTGTAAAAGGCCACCACCACTGCTCTCCTCTTTACAACTTAATTTTTTTCCTTAGACAATACCTACTAAAAGCACTCCAATTATTACCTCTATATTACTTAGATATCCTATTTTAATCTTAAATCCATTCAAATATGGATCTTGGTGATAACCTAAGGAGGTTATCTGAAGAAGAGGTATCGTTCTTAACCAAGTGATTTTATATTAGTTCTTTTTACGCCACCATAAAATATTCTTCAATTATGATGACATAAAAACAAAAGTATCTAAAATATACTTATATAATGTTATAATAATTTAATGACTTGAATTTATCTCCTCCTATATCAAATGAGAAATGAAACCATTATTTGTGTGTGTGACAGACTACTGCTTCACAAAATGATGTTATTATTTTTTCATCATCAACTATAATGGATTTTTATAAAGAATAATATAAATTATATAAATATATTTTTATAATAATTATACTTATTTTTTTTATAATATCACATATTCCTCTATAGTTTCTATTTTTTGGGGTATATAATAATGTGGCTCGTGTGTTTGTAGAACTGCTACCTCATGAAGCGTTGTGATTCATTTTCTACTAAAACTTTCCATGGAAGGTAATAAGGATAAATTTAATGGTTATATGTGATACATATAAAATAATTTTGAAACTAATGAAATAGTAACTATTTTTTAAATATAATATATGATTTACTTTTTACCATTCCATTCATTGCGAAATGCCAATGTTATTCATTTCTATGGGCGTATTGCCCCCTCCATGAAGAGATGTGTTTTTAATAAAAACTTCACATGGATGATATATATAAATATATGTAATGATAAAATATTATATTTATGATATTATTATCATTTTATAATGATAAAATAATACCAAACATCTTTCCATAAATATTTTTGAAAAATGTAAATGTTAACCATGTTTACGTACAACCTGTCATCTCCATGATCATAAAATACTTCATTTTTTATAAGAATTATTCATGGATGATTTTAAAATTATAATTGAATTATAAAAATTATAATTATTTCCTTATTATTATTGTAGATATGGTAGAACAATGAACATTTTGGCCATATTTAACACAATGAAGCTGTTTTGAAACAATAAACCGAACGTCCTTAAAACACCCGACATGGACTTAATTGGTTAAGTATACAAATATTTCATGAAAATAAATAAAATAAATCATTTAATTATATGGTATTAAAACATTAAATTTCTCTTATGAAATCAAAAAATTGATATAATCTTATTATACACGAGTTAAATTGAATACATGGAAAGTGTGGACTTGAGGTAAGTGGTTCATCTCAATTTTACTTTATTGAGTACTATTTTATTTTTATGTACATAATTTATTTTACATGGTTTTTATACTTCCACTTTTACATTTTACATCTTTATTAATTAATAATTCATGGTATTTTAAAGTTTCAATTTGAATTATTTCATCTAAGGGAATTTTCCTTGAATATTACCAAGTGGTAAGGAAATTCATATCTCAGTTTCTTTTCATTGGGTTAAACTAAATCTTCATGGAATTTAATATTGTAAGATTATTTCTTGAATGAAATATTACTAAAATATTTTGTATTTTTAATTGTTTTATGTGGATCTAAATTTGATACACATAATCAATTCATCGATTAATTCTCACTCAAATGTTATTATGCTTGTAAGGGTTTCTCATATCAAATTTTATTCATTGGGATTTTTTTTAAAAAGATAATTAATTGAAAAATCAAGGGGTTACCCAATACAGAAGGAGGGTAATTTACATTTATCCTTAATTATAAAGTAAATCAATTCATTAGGAACAATGCCCAGTATCATGTATCATTCTTCCAAGATACCTTTGTTGGAAAGAACATCCGTGATATAATTCCCTTACCGAAAAGTGTATCTGACAAAGTAATTCATGTTGGTAAGCCTTTCCAGGAAGTTGATTCATTTACTGGTTAGTTTCCATTAAAGTTGATTCTTATTCACCCAAACTTCCTACACGAGCACCACTGAATCACAATCGAACCAAATATTATTCCAATTATTTTGATAAACCATACCAACCGTGTTGATAAACACCTTAATTTTAGCTTATAAGGCAGTGGCATGCCCATAAGGGACATAACAAAATTCAACTACATCACCCTAGGAGTCCCTAAAAATCACACCATAGATACTTAATGACTTTGTTTTGATCATTTTCACTCCTCTGAAAATTGACCATCACACCATAAATCGTGACCTTGGTATATATGCATGTGTTCTAGTGGAGATAAACATGGAGAAGTAGCCATCTGAATTCATATTTCTAGATATGAAAGACCACTAGTTAGAGGTAAAATATGAATTTGAGAACATGCCCAGATTATTCAAGCATTGTAAAATGGTCGGCCATGACTTCCAGTCATATCACATTGTCAAGAAGTTGGTTAATCCAATGACACCCACTCTTGTCTGGAGGGAAGTTCCACGAGGTAGGAGAGGTGTGGAATACGAAAAAAATATAAGGGGAATGCTCATGATATGACATGGAACAACTACAGAACACTAGATATTGGACCTTCATGGGAAGATATAGCTGAAGAAGAGAATATAATCAAAATAGAGGTAAGGAAATTCTTACCAAATCGGCTAGTGCAATGAATGGAAATACCTTCTTGGACATTAATGAAAATATTATGGAAATATATATTGAGGTGGTTAATACAGTATCTAGTTGTAAAACTATGGATTTTTTTTATAAAAAATAATTTAATCTAAAATGGAGGATATTTTGGGGTCACTTGGATGTCGAATAATGATGTATGTAGACTCTTCTCCTTTTGAGGTGGGGTAGGACTGGAACAAGTATAGAGGGATAGTTGAAAAATAGGGGAATTTTTGAAAATAATCATACAGGATCTGGAAGGGCATTCTAAAATTTGGTCTCAAATGGATGACATGGAGTAGGGTGTGGTTGAAAATGAAATTTAAGACGAAACACCCTGAAGATCAGCAATGAATATTGGTAAACAAGGAGGCATGACCTCCAAAACAAAGTCCGAATGAAATTCCTCTTCTTGAACTTTTAGGGTATATCTAACTCTGAAACTAAAGGTTTCTTTAGGCTCCTTACAGGAAGGAATAAACCAAATTTAATTGGTGTTTCTCAATTGATGTTTAACTCTAAAAGGTGGGGAATCTATTCAGCAGTAGGGGTTACATTATGTTGGTCACTTCCTAGGCTGTTTCAAATCTGGAAAGAATTTTATTACTTATACATCATAGGGTGGATTCCCTGAGTTTTTTTGATGAGGACAATAAAATAATTATCTGAAGCTTCAAGGAAGTAGGAAATCAATTATTATAATCCATTATCAATTCATATAATAATAATGTTGATAGGAAGATTTTATGGGAGAAGATTCAAAACCTGGAGAGAAGTATTTTAGACTCTTGGATTATCATGGGTGATTTTAATACCATTCTTCATGCATATGAGAAAATTGTTATGGTAAAAAATATCACATATACAACTGAGTTTAGAGAGTGCATTGAGAGAACTGGACTGGTGGAAATTAATATTATTGGTGCTAAATTCACCTAGTATATGAACTATATAAGTGGAATGAGGGCGATTAAAATTGACTAGGCTTTTGGGAATCATGCTATTCTTGGTGCTTGGAAGTCAATATCATGTGTCACTCTTGAAAAGTTAAATATTGATCATTATCCTCTCTTAATTAGTGTACTTGATAATGAGAGTGGGAAGCCACTTCTTTTCAGGTTCAACAGTGCATGGGTTTCCAGTCCAGAATGTGAAAAAATTGTTGAAGAGATGTTGAATTCTACATGTTGTAAGGGAAGCCAATTTTCATGCATCTCAACATTCAGAATTATTAATATTAAATTGAGGGAGTGGAGTAATGTAATTTTTTACTCGCTTGATGCTAAAATTGAGTCACTTTAATTTCATCTTCATGACAGAGAGAAAAAGAGTACCAAATCTAATTTTTCGGGCGACTTACAACATGAGGCTGGCTTGTCTCTCAATCTAGAAAATATTGTCAGGATTAGGGAGAACATTAAAAATGATATATTCAATGTTATATGGCTTAATAAGGGGGATATAAATACCATGTTTTTAAATTATTTGCAAAGGTTCATAAAAGTGAATAGACCCCTTGCTCTGATTAAGGATGGAGACATAATCCTAGAGAGCAAGCTGAAAATTACAAATTATATTGTTACATTCTATAAGAAGATTTTCAATGGGCCAGAACGGAATGAAATGGTTCGAGACAACATCATACATAATTTAATTAATGAGGAGGATAAAATATTTCTCACTTCACTTCTAATGGCTTTTGAAATCAAAGAAACGATGTTTGGGCTCAAAAAATATAGCTCTCCTGGACCCGATGGCTTCACAAATTTCTTCTTTAAAACCTATTGGGAAGTTATTTAGAGTGAGGTATATATTCCTGTTCAGTACTTTTTTATAATTGGGAAAATCACTTCAAGGTTTAATGATCATTTCATTTCCCTCATTCCTATAGTGGATAATTCAAGTGAAATTGGCAAATTTAGGCCAGTTTCACTAGTTAATATAATTCACAAAATCCTAACAAAGATTATATCCAATAGGCTTTCTCAAGTCAGTGATAAAATTATATCTTGTAACCATTTTGGATTTTTTAAACGTAGAAACATGCAAGACTACCTTCTCATTGCTTCATAATTATTTAATAACATCAAGAAGACATCGAGGGGAGGAAATGTGGATCTTAAACTTGACATTAGAAAGGAATTTGATACGATGGACTAGGGATTCATCAGTCAAGTTCTTCATCGATTTGGATTTAGTGTGGTGTTTTTTCAATTGATTGCAAAGCTGGTGGAGTCAGTGCTTATCTCCATTCTAATCAATGGGTCTCCAGAGGGATACTTTACTTGTTCGAGGGGTGTGAGGTAGGGAGATCCCCTCTATACAATTTTTTTGAAATTGATGAAGATTATTTGAGCAGACTCCTCATTGATATAGTGTACAAGGGGAAGATCTTTACTATAAGAGTGGATAGAGGTTTCTCTGCCCCTTCTCACTTGTTTTTTGCTGATGATATTGTGGGTTTTAAACAGGATGATAGGAAAAACACGGATAACCTCAAATGGGATATTCATCATTATGAGAGTGTCTTAGGACAAGAAATTAATTGGGGAAAGTCCTTCATTTAGTTTGGAAAAAGGTTTCCAGATGCATGGAAGAATCCACTCATCAAAATGATCGATCTTCAAGAAGAATCTCTTACACTTATTTATCCTAGAGTTACACTTTTTTGGGGAAAACCAAAGGTATCACGCTTCTCAGAGGTACTAACTAAAGTCAGGAAAATTCTTTCTTCTTGGAAGGGAAAGTCTCTTTCAAGGGATGGAAATGTTTGTCTTATCAAGAATGTAATTATTTCAGTGCTTGTATATCCTTTAATGGTGTACATGTTGGCAGACTCTTTTATCAAGAATCTAAAATCAATGGCGAGGAACTTCATTTGGAGTAGAAAGTTTATGGAATAGAATCTCATCACAACAAATTGAAGAAAATTCTATATGCCTACTAGGTAAGGAGGGATGGGCATCAATAACCTTAGCCATTTCAATCAAGCATTATAGGACATGTTTCCCAGGTATCTAATTCTTAAGAAATATACCTCTATAGATTTTCTTAGAAATTGGATCCTTTCAAGACTCATTTCAGGGAATCAAGGCTGTATTGACTCTTCTACATGGTATGGGTTGTGTCCAGTTTTCGAAAACACAATGAGGCACTCACGTTGGGATGTCAACATAAATTATTTTCATCAGTTCTAGACTTTAAATTGGACTATAACCCCTCTTATTGAGAATTTCAAGGATGATGAACACTGTATTGATTGCATTCTTTATATCAAAGACCCTATTGAGCATATTGAGGGCCTTCTAGAAAATATTGTTTCTATCATTAAGGATTATGATTTTATCAATCAGGATGACATGCTATATTCTTTGGGACCTATGTTATTCTACGCACCTATAATATTTTATGAGGAGTATCTAATACCCATTTAATATGTTATATAATCAATCTACTAATTTTCATTAAATTTAATGTTTCATATGAGGTTATTATTCCATGGGGATTACGATTGAGGAGGTAAAAAAGTGGCAAAGGCTTTATGATCTAACCTCCATTTTTATGATTTTTTATGTTGAAGGTTGTTTAGGGGAAAATATTACTATTTTATTGAAACACATATAATTTCTTATAATATAGTTATTAATTTGTTTTTAATTTTTAATTTTAATTTCCTATGTTATTTGTTGAGGAAATATCAATAATATTTTTTGTGAGTGATACTGATCTTGTATCTTTCTTTTAGATTACGAATCATTCTATTACATATTAATGTTTTCTAAAATATTATAAAAATTGTTATTATCACACCCAAATCTTCAATTCCATGTTTTTCTTTTCAAATCATAGTTTGGTTCTTAGTTTTCTATTTTTTTCCAGGTGTTAGAGGATTAGATTTGGTGTCTCGGTTGTTCTTGATCTAAGTCATTAGTCTTGGAAGTAATGGATGGTATTTGGACTTGTATTTTTATAAAGTTTGGTTATAAGTATGATGTGTCTTCGAATTAATTTTTTGATACTCCTAGTAGAACCTTTTGCAGGGTCTGTTTATTGGGGTGTCTTCTTCATGATTTGGGCAAAACTGTGATCTCATTTCAAAATTTAAAAACAAATTTTTTTTCTTTTATAAATCCTTAAATTTTAAACATTTTTTCACCTATTCCACTTCCTAATTAGACTCCCCTGACCTATTCAAACAACCATATTCATTTGGACCCCTTAATAACTCATAATCACAGTGGATTTGGGTGATTTATTTAAACATTGGGCCAACCCATGAGCCCATTTCTAGATTTAAGATACACATTATTTATTTTATATATCATTAATTTTTAACATTTTGGGTCATTCCACCTCTCAATCGATCCCAAATACCCTAGGCATACCCCCATTTTCCATTTTACCTTTCTAGAGCTCATCTTGATTGTTGATTAGGGAGAATTGCCTCAAGGATTCTCAAATCGTCCGTATTTTCAATGAGAATTTGTTTCATTCATAAATATTTCATTTTTTACTATTTTCCCCCATTTTAGTCCCCACTCAACATCCTCTCTCTTATTTTATCCCCCCATAAATTGTTTGCTTCTTGGAGATTCATAATTGGTGTATTTGGGGCGATTTCTTCAATTTTTCTCAAGTAAGTGAATCCATATCTTGTTCCTTCTATTTTCTTTGGGTTTCTCCCCTCATTCTCGAATTTCCAAATGTCCAACTACATGGGTTTTGTACCTAGGGTTTTATTTTTGTTTTCTTGGTCCAATTTTAAGGATTTAGGTTCATTTTAACTCCCTTGTAGAGTGGCGATGTTGTAGTTGATGTTTTGCACCATGATTTGTGGGTTTTGACAAAAAAGGTATATGATTATATGTGTAAGATTCTTTTATGAGTTATAATGATTGAATTACTTATTTATCATGTTCCTCATATGTTTTTTGTGGTGAAAAATATATTTTTTATGGAATTGGTTGAGTGTTTAATTTTTAATATTCATTTTGGCTTAAATGGTGTGTTTTTCTTGTGTATCTCTTGTGGTATAATTTGGGATAATTTTATAACATATGAAAATGTTTTATTAAAAGTGGATTGGGCTGAAAATTTTGGTTTAGTAGGGTTTTGGTGTGAATTTGGCCTTAAAATCATGGTTTGGAATGATTTCTATGTCCAAAACATTGTTATAGTTCTCGGGAGTGTTTTATGAAAATCGGAAATAGTTTATTGAGTTATACAATGTATAAAAAGGATTTTTATATAATGTTTTGGTTGGAGTATACTATTAAAATGGGGTTCTGAAAGAGAAAATGATTATAGGTGATGTCATAAGTTTTGAGATCATTTTATGAACTGTTGAAATGTTTTATTAAATTTCAAAAATGTTGTGAAACTGGTTTACGAGTTGTTTTGTGTGAGTATGTTATCAAAATGAATTTCACTATGAATGGAGTGTTATGTCACATACTTGAGGGAAGTTTGGTTTGTGTTTGTTTTTGAAATGGAATTTTAATGTGAAAATGGCATTTTTTGTGATGTGAAACTTGATTGATCACAAAGGGGGAAATCTGAGTATCTAGGTGGTTGGACATGTACTAATATGCTAGTGATCCAAAGTGGATTCGTACCTATTAAACAAAACATGTTTGAATATGAAAACACTAAATAAACTATTATGATGATGTTGGGGAGCACTAGGTTATGGATATGTTCCCTACTACTAGCTTGTGCACGAGAACATATATTTATTATGGTTACTTTTCACCGAGATATGATTTACCTAGGGCCCACAACTAGCTAGTGCCTAGGGGTGTTTCTGTGACTAGTGGTCATTGAATATATGATACTCACCATCAGTATACGGTGTGTTTGGATGGAAAATCCAGTAGTGTTTTCATTTTTTTAAATTTTCCGTTCACTAAAATACCCCCTTGAAAACTATTTTCATTTAAAGTTACATCCTTTAGAAAATTGTTTCTACCTTTTCATGTTTATGAAAACTTGTAAGATTTATATGTGATAATGTTTATCACATGGAATATTTTTGGTGTCATCATATTTGGTTTATGGTCACACCCTACTTACATCCTTGGGTGTAATTTGACTTGGTAATCTTTTTCGCAGGTATGGACAAAGCTTTTAGTACCGGTGGTTTGGGTTTTTGTCTTCCAATCTTGGTCTGGTGTTGTGGATAAGGATTGGGGATGATGGACCCTTTACGTGTGGTGGTGATTGAGTTCATTTTTATACTAATTTTGAGTTTTGGACCTCTTGGGCTTTGAGTAAAACCATAAATTTCATTTCTGAATTTTTATTAAAGTCTTGTTTGGATTAAATTTTCAGATTCATTTTATTTATTGTTTTTTATTTTTTAATGATTCTAAATTTAGGTAAATCATTCCCAAACACTTTTTTATGATACGTTTTCCCTTATGCCAGCCCATGGGGATTTGGAATGCCCCTATAGCCTTTCCATGGACTGTGTCAGGAGTCAGTTTTGATGGAAACTAGATCTAATTTCTGACAGTTATTATCTAAAAATAAATGATTTTATAAATCTATTTTTCAGGATCTTTTATCATCTTTTAAAATATTTTAAAATTTTAATTCCATAATGTTTTCCATGTGGGTTAAATTTTCTCCCTTTATTTTTTTAAATGAATGTTTATTTTTAACATTGGAAACATGAATGGATTTCCATCCATCATGAAAACTCAATGTTTTAAATAAACCATTTAATTTCTAAAAGGTTATTAACAATTAAAATTATTTATTTAATGTTAAAAAAAGTTTTAGTTTTTAAATAAGTATTTTTAGAGTTTAAATGATATTTTTATTTGGAAATTTTCTGAGTGATATTTGAAAATAATTTTTCTTCTAATATGAAATCCTTTGATGTTACTCAAAGTGAAAATTATATTTTCCTTAAGAATGGTTTTAATGATATTTTAATTGTATTTCAATTTATTAATGTCAACTGCCCATGATGTTAGTTATGATTTATAGGGATATGTTGATATTATACTATTCTCATTCTTTATGGGGATGAATTAAGATTATTTGAAAAAGATTATCATGGAACCCATCTCTATTTCAATCGTTAAAAAATACATGAAAGGAAAAATGGTTGATTTATGAGTTTTATGATGAAATGTAAGATTCAATGTTTATGGTACTTTTAAATTGTTTCTGATGTTAGTTTGTTATATTATAAACCAAAGATAGTTGGTTATGTTAGTGACAAAGGATATCTGGTTCCATGATAATCCACGTATTGTTGGTTCTATAATAAACCAAGGACTTGTGGTTCCATAATAATCCTCTAATGCATTGGGTTATTCTGAGATGGAATTTGAACATATTAGTTATTCCATTTTTAATAGTTATAAGAATAAAATGTTCCATGATTCCAAAAATTTTTCTTTATGATTTACATTGGTTTTGATATTTCCCTTGGTCAGGATTTGCATCACATGGCTCATTATTATTGAACAATATGAATCTTATATTTGTAAAATCCTTATGAAAAGTTTCATGATTAATGATCTAATTATTTTTGGGTATGATTTATATTATGTTATTATTACGTACATTGATGATGTCATCATAAACTTATTATCATCTTTTTTCACTAATGACATACAATTGTAAATGCAGATGTTTACCTTTACTAAATATTTTATCTCACAATTCTTGTGTTTCCTTCCCCTTAGGTTATGAATAATGCTGCTATATTATTTTTATAGAAATGTTTATAATGTGAAGAATTTTGTAGGAGATATTGGAGATTTAGTATGAATTATGAAAAGTTGGGCTAATTAAGAGACATGTTTTTTATGAATCCTAGTTTCTTATATATTTCCCTAATTATCTAAATATATAAACCTAAAAGGTCCTTAGGTATATAAGTGATCCAATATAAAATTTTGTTGATATATGCTTTAGATGAAAAAAATTGGTTCACATTCATGAGTTTCAATTAAAGAAATTTGTAATTTATATTTTCAGCTTCGAATCCAAGATAGTAGGTTTGGAGCAGTTATAGTTGGTATCAAAGAAAAATTTTAGATAACTTTGGATATTAGGATGTTTTCACATGCGTTTATCCTATGGTTTATGGATACCATCATTGGTTTATGAGTTTAAGGTTAGTAAAATGTTTATAGGCATTGAGAAACATTAGGGTTTATATGATCAACTATTTTTAATGATGTTTATTATATTTTTGTGAATGTTGTAAAGATATAATATTAAGAAAATGGATAAACTGATGGTTGGGAGAAAAATGATTACATTCAGAAAGGCCATAGGTCTTGAACCCAAAATTGAAGGGCAAAAGACGGTTAAACACATACCACTAGCCCATGTCATGTCCTAGTTAATATGAAATAATTATCTTGAATGATAATGATTAAGTTGATTTTCAAAACATATGTTTTATCATATAGATAACCACAAGATTTAAAGTTATTTGGTGAATAAGTGATTAATTATATTTAAAAAGATGATCTCTATAATTTTGGGGAAAATTATATGATTATGGTAAATAGAAAAATATGGGACTTTATTTAAGGAATAAAGGTTAAACTTTTTTTTTCGAAGAATATATGATTTTAATGTGGTTTTATGGTGATTCAGGTTATTTATTGAAATAAATATCATTTCTTGAAGTTAAATGTTATATTAATCTTAGAATAATATGTGACCAAATCATTCAAATACTTTGGGTTTCATCTTAGTCAGGAATATTTTTGAATAATTTCAAGGATATTTATTTATTGATTTATTTGGATTGAACATTGGGAATTACTATTTAATTTTAGGGATTAAATTAGTTCTTCTTTATATGATGGTTTATTCACTTTGAGAATTATCTTACCTTGTGATAACTATTTTGGTTTTTATTAATGTCAAATGTCAGTAAGAATAGTTTTTTTTCCCTTTTATGGTTATTTGATTCTTTAAAAGTATATTTTAGTTCATTAGTAATGAAAATATCAACTTGAATCCTTATTTTTTTTTGAGAAATATGATAATGTTGTTGAAATGATAAATGGATGAAATTATATTTAACAATTAATAATATTTCCTTATTATTTTAGTATATATGATTAAAAATTTTATTAAATTTATGAAAATGTCCATAAAAGAATATTTTTATTATATTACCTTCAAATTCGATGAATCAATGGTATTTTAATTTATCATAGATTTATGGTTTTTTGATTGTTAATATTCCCTTGATCAATAAATTTCTTATGATTAATGATATTTTTCACTCCGAATCATAATTTTCTGAAATAATACTCTATTAAATTCCCAAATATTAACTTTACACCAATTTTATCCTATTTGGAAACCTATTAATGTGTTATTCTAGATAACCTTCATATTTTCATTTCCCTATTTTGAAAATGAAGTTTTACCAAGCCTTTTAATTATTTGGGATTTAATGAAATAATGTTTCAAACATTAGACTATTAATTTATAAGATAAAGGTAAAATGTTTTGGATCGAGTTATTAAATTGGTTAGAATGTAATAACATGATATTTTAAAAGAATAACAATACATTCGACAATGTATTTGGGATGAAATACCCAGCTTAAAAGACCTGCGAGATATATGACCATTATAACCATGAAAATAAAGTAGTGGGTATGAATATTTTTATATAATTTATTAAATATATACATATATATAATTAATTATGAATATAAATTTATTGAATTTTCTTAGTAAATAATCAATTATTTTTTTGTAAAGTAATTTTATTCTTCAAAATTTTGTTCTCTTAAAACATAAGTTTTATTACCTATTTGAGATAAAATATTATAATGAACTTATAGTGATTTTGGATAATATATATGAGAAAAATTAACATAAAATTTTAAATAATATGATATAAATTAATAAGGGGGAGATTTTGGGATTTTTTAGAAAATATTTATTTTTAGTGAATAATTAAAATATAAATTTTTGTAAAACTATCATTTCTTTAAATAAACTATATAATTTAAATTTAATCTTTTGATTTAAATTTTATTTAAAGTAACAAAATTATTATTTATTTATATTCAATCCATTTAATTATATTTGAACCATATATCTATTGGATTTTTGTACATGTTTATTTTTGGGTTCAAAAACTGGTTTTTACTAATTTTTTTAGTATATAATATTTATAATTTTTAATTAATAAAAATTTCATCTAATAAGGAATTAATTTAATTTAATTATTATATTATATATCTATAAATTTGAATTCATATTCATATAATGACGATTTCTACTCATTGAGCTAATATAAAATCATCACATACTTAAAAATTACATTTCTCAAAAACCTATTTTTTTCATTGTGTCTGCATGTTTGATTTTAATTTAAATTATTCTACTTATATGAATTTAATTTAATAAAATTGAATAAAAATTTCTAATAAAAATAATATATATTATATAAGATGTTTAACCTAATTTCTGTTCATAATGAATAGTGAAATAGTAAGAATCATTTACTATGGTTATAGTAAACAAAGGTTGAGGGGGGGGGGGGGGGTTAAACTAAAAAGATAATGATGAAATAACAATTTTCATTATAAATTATATTATATGGACATATTTAGACCTTATATCGTGTTTATATCGAGAATGGTCCATTTTGGATCCATTTAGAATGAGAAGAAATTTCTATTAATTTTTTCTTTTTAAAAATTACAAGTGTTCCACTCACCTAACTTATAAAAGGCCACCCTTATACGCTCTTCTTCAAAAAATAAAATAATTTTTTATAATCCAATTAATACCCAAATACATACCGTACATACATACCCATGACATGGATTTCCTGTTTCGTCTATAAATCCATCTTAATAAGGATTTTTGGGAAAATCTATGTTGCTTATCTGAAGAAGTGGTATCATGCATAACATAAATTTTTTATTTTATTTCTTATTCCACTTTTATAAATTATGATATATAATAAAAATATTATATACCATATATTTATATTTTATTATGTTAATTTCCTATACTAAATCTATATTAT
This sequence comes from Viscum album, assembly GCA_963277665.1. Taxonomy (NCBI): domain Eukaryota; kingdom Viridiplantae; phylum Streptophyta; class Magnoliopsida; order Santalales; family Viscaceae; genus Viscum; species Viscum album. The sequence continues at coordinate 2,097,429,903 of OY728140.1, read as the reverse complement.
ATTCTATCAAATGTGAAACAAAAACATTATTCATGTGTCTGGTGGACTACCTCCTCCTAAACCAATGTAATTAGCTTTTAATCATAACCTATGATGGATTTTTATAATTATAGGTTTTATGTATATAAATTATTATTTTAAAATAATTATAATTTTATAATTATAATATTACGTATACCTTCTTAGGTTCCATTCCATGGGGGATACGATAATGTCTCTCGTGTGTACGACAGACCACCACCACGTGAAGCGATGTGATTTTTTTCATTAATTCTTTTCATGAAAGGTAATAAGTTTAAAGTTAATTAAAATATGTTATTTATATGAAATAATTATTACATTCACTACATATTTATCATTATAAAAATATAACATATCTTTTACTTTTTCCCTTACCATTCACTAAGAAATGATAATGTTTTTCATGCGTACGTGGGGACTACTGCCTCCAGGAAGTAATATGAAAAGTTTTTTGTCACCAAATCACAAGAATGATATATATGAGTTTATTAAAAGAAATAATACGATATTTGTGATATTATTATCATTATATAAAGATAAAATAATACTTAAATCATTTCCATGATTATCATTGAAAAATATAAATTTTACTTATGCATATGTATGACCTACCACCATTATGATCGTAACATAGTTCATTTTTAATAACAGTCATTAATGGAAAAAATGACATCTCTAGCCACTACCAGCACACCAAATCTCTTTGAAATAGTGAACAAAACATCCTCACAAGAACTAATTCCGATTTAATTGATTATGTATTGAAATATGTCATTAGAATATATAAAATAAATTATTTAAGTGTATATTATTGAACCTTTAAAATATTATTATCAAAAAATGATATAAGTTTATTAAATAGGGTTTCTGGGATATACTTAAAATGTATGGACTCTATGTAAGGGACTTCATTTAAATTTTACTTCATTGAAAAATATTTTTTTATTATAAAAAAATTTATTTTTTTATAGTGTATAGAATTTCCATTTGACATGTAATATAATGATACATTCATAATTCATTGTGTTTTAACATTTCAATTTTAATTATTTAAACCAAGTGGATTTGACTTCAAATTTACAAAGTGGTAAAGAATTCAATAACTCAATTTTTTATTGGGTAATATTACTTATTCAATGTCTTTGATATTATAAGATTATGTGTGTAATGAATTTTAATTATATTATGTTTTATTTCTTCTTAATTTATTTGGTTCAAAATTTTGTGGACATAATTGAATCATTGATTAATTTTAACTTTAATGTTATGATTATTGTAAGGGTTGGTCACACCAAATTGTCTTACTTAGGACATATGTTATATTATACATCTATGTTTTTATATTAGGTGAATCTACTACCCCATTGATATTCTATATAATGAATCTTTTTTTTTGAAAAGGTCTACCAAAAAAAATCAGAGGCAATTATTCATAAAATATAAGAATATTAAAAGAGATGAAAATTCAAGATCTTATTACAATTATCCTTATTAGAAATGTGAAAAACCATATGAAGGGTATCAGAACAAATAATAGGTTCACCAAACCCCATGCTCGCAAGACCATCAAAAACCATGCTCATCTCTGCTTAAAAATGCATAATGATGAAGTTGAGAGATGAAAAAGTCTCTATGCAATGCATCCACTTTGTTGCGAGCCTCCAATATATATGCATTTCACCATTTATGATGGCCGACATGATGGTAGAAGATTCACATTACAACTAGATATTAGTCCAACCTTTCATTTTCTCAAACGGGACAACGTGAATCTTCCCAAGAATCTCTACCTCAAGAGAACTTTTCACACCATAAGAACCATAGAAACACCCCTTAACAAAATCATCCTGGGCCCTAAAGACCACAACACAACCTAAAGGCCCTAGGTTTACTTTAGAAGAACCATCTGTATAAACCTTAATTAAAAGAGGGATGAGAGGTATACAAAACACCCCAATAGTCCCTAAAGAATGTTGGAAATTCTCTTTCACACTGAGATTTTTTAGAACTTTAAATTCTTGAATGCTATTGTATCATTGACCCATACAAGCATCAGACATATCCCTTATAACAGAAAAAACCTACTTTGTGACCAGCTTCAATAAACAACCCTTTCCATTTTGCAAAGAAGCATTGTGGTGCCACCAAATGGTATGAAGAATTTCCGATACAACCACAAAGAGGAGAGACCAGACCTGGGATGAGAGATGAATAAGCATGAAATAGTAGAGAAGGGCCTATAGTCATGAAAATCTAATCCATATCAGCTCAAAAGAACCAAAAACCTCATTCTATATGGTCGATGCCATTGTAAAACTGAGGAAGAGATGCTCCACATATTCCCTATGTTGATGGCCTATAAAACTCCTAGAACAAAGCTGCAAACCAAACATTTAGAAAACCTCATCAGTGGGTAACCTATTGTAATCCAACCTTTATATAATTTTTATGAGTTAAATCCTGATCCATTTTCAATTGAAAATAGAAAAATATTTTTAATCATCATGAAGAACCTTGGAGACATGTAGATAGTATAATTTTCTAGTCAGAACACCATTTCAAGATGTCTCCCAAGCTAATAACCAGAGAAGGAGACTAAATTATAACGATCAATAATATCACGGAGTTCATCTGCAAAAGTTTCTGGAGGATCATCCCGAATGTCCTTGATAGAGACCTACTCACCTGATCCTAGCACAGCTGACTGAAAACCACAAGAGAGAATGTCACTAGTAAAACTATCAAGCTATAACTTAAGAGTAGAGTTCATATTCACAATCCATAAATAGTAGGTCATAACATTATAAAATTATGATTTAATTGCTAGATAGAAAGAAGAGACAGTGTAAACATTACTACGTAGAATCAAATTATCAAAAAATTCAGCTCTAAAGAAACCCATCGATTCTGAATTACTGTGAATGATATTCTCGGCTTAGAAGGCTTTAAATAAATTGTTAAAGAGTGCAATATTCTCTATACCCATGCCACTGGAATGTAATTTCTACAACAAACCTTCTAGAGAACAATGACCCATTTTATCTCATGTATGTTACCACTCAATGTAAAATTCCTAATGGACATGTTAAGAATTTTGAGAATCCCACTAGGCCATTTATAGACTATAAATGAGTAAACCAATTTAGAAATAAGAATATATTTCCCCAAAATGATTCACCCAACCATAGAGATACTCTTCCCTTTCCAGGTTGAGTGCTAACCATTGACCCTATTCACAATTTCAGAGAGAAAAGAAGATCTAGGGAGCCCCCATAATAATGAAACACCTAGATAATGAAATGGAAAAGATCCTTCTCTAATTCCCAACTCTCAATGAATCCAGTGATTTTAGGAAATAAAGAACATTTCCCTAAAATGAATGGAAGATTAGTCCCAACTGATACATTGGTCAGAGAAACTTTCATAATGTTTAAATATTTTCTTAAAGACACTAACATTCTTCTTCCCCCTCTAAGAAAATAATTATATCATCAACATAGAATATATGGGAAGGGGAAACGAGGGACCTGAATTCTTGTATTAGATTAATCCAAACCTCTGAAAAATGAGTCTACAGAGGTAATCTTTAGTGATAGAGAATATCAGGGGTGAGAGGGGATCACCCTGTCAGAATCCCCTGGAGAAAGAAAAGTAGGCTTTAGGTGAACCATTCAGAAGTACCAAGACATGGGCTGAACCAAATAGGGAAGCAATCCATATAATGAAAATTGCATTGAAGACAAAATTTCCAAGAACCTCAAAAATAATGGACTAATCCATAGTGTCAAAGGACTTTTTAATCTCAATATTGAGTGCAATTCTACCTCATATTGTAGGATTATTAAGCCGATTTAGACACTCTATGGAAGAACAAATACATTTCTGGATGGATCTCCCTTTGATGAATCCAAATTGGTTCCAAGAAACAATACTATAATAAATACTTGAGATCCAGTTATCAAGAAACTTACTTATTACCTTGTAACATGTGTTTACCAAGGGAATTTCCCTAAAAATATGGATCTCATAATCATTTTCAACTTTAGGAATTAGGGTGATAAACTGATAATTGAGGGCCTAATGGAGAACTCTCGAGGTGAAGAAAGAGGAAACTAATTTAAAAAAATAACATTTGATGTCATCCCAATACTTTTTATTAATGAAATTATTAAATCCATCCAGACCCGGAGCATTAGAGGTGTTGAGGATAAAAACAACCTCCTTAATCTCAAATTCCAAGGGGAAAAAGTGAGGGTGAGATTATTAAAAACTGTAACTAGGGGGAATGATACCATCAATTAGAGATCCCCCCAAAATAGGCCCATTGAAAATCTTGGTGAAATACTCAACAATATAATTCACAATATATTCCTTATTGTCTAATATCTGATCACCTACCTTTATAAAGGAGAAGGGCCAACTATCCTTTCGAATTATGTGAAGATAATTGAATTTGTTTTATTCCGATCACCCTCTTGAAAAAACGTAATTTTAAAGGTCCCTTTAAGAACATTCCATTTCATAGAAAGAAGAGAGTTCAATTTGGAAGCAAGAATGACTTCCTTAGAGAAATCCAAATTGAAATCCACTTTAGAATCCCCATATTAAAGTTTCTAAAGAGAGGATTTAGGAAAGAGAAAATCCTTCTCCAACTCACTATAAGTCTCCATGATCCAATATTTTAAATTTAACTTAAGAATTTTCATTTTAAAAAGTAATTTAGTACCTTACATACTATTCCAGTAGCTTTCAACTAGATTAAAACATTGAATTTGAAGTGACCAAGCATTATTGAAATGAAAAGGAAGAGGCATGCAGATCTCCCTTCCCTTAAAACTAACCAAGATCAGAGGGTGGTCAGAAGAAATTTTAGGTAGGGTAGTGCTGGAAATTGAATTCCATCTATCCAAAGCACCGTTGTTCACAAAAGGACATTCAATCTTAATAGAAATCATGCAGCTGAGATATCTCCTATACTAAGTGTACTTGGAACCTACAATACTGACCTCAGTTAGATCATTGCCATCAACACATCCTTTGAATTCCCTGAGTGAAATTTTAGAATGAGCAAGACCCATTTTTTAGTAGAATAAATGATCATATTTAAATCACCAACAATAAACCAAGGGGAAGAGATGCCTCTTAATTTGTCCAGTTCCTTCCACAACCTCGTTAGGTACTGATATATATTTCTAGCATAAATAAAATATCCCACCAGCTAATCCTAATCACATAATAAAGAGAAAGAGATCACATGATCACTAATGGAAATGGTATAAACTAAGAAAATTGATGCATGTGACCTGGTCATTTGAACCCTTAGTAGTGATAAACATAAAACCATATTTGCTGAGACCCACAAAACCCATTGAAAAGGAGGATTTTGGTTCAGAAATTCCAAGTAACTTCGTCTTGTGAACTTGAATATTCCTATGAAGGGCATTAATAGTAGAGGAATTACTGATAATCTTGGAATTCTAATAAAGGAAATTCATTTTGAACCAGACTTATAATTAATATTATTTTAAAAGTGTTATTTTATAAAACAAAATGATTTTATATAGTTATTTATCCATATATTTTACCTTCTTTTAAAAGGTTTTAAAAATGAAATTTTAAACCATTTATAAAATGGGTCACTTTGAATCTCTTTACAAAATGTTTGAAAAGAATGTTTATTTATAAAATTTACACAAAGAATAGATATTACCACTTCATGATCAATAATTATGTTAAATTTATTTTTTATTCTTCAAAGGTTATTTTTAAAGAAACTAATTTATTTAATTTTGGAGAATGTTTCTGGTTTTAAATAAGTGTTTTAGAAATGTAATGGTGATTTCAAGATGAAATATTCACAGTTATCCTCCAAAATATTTTCCCATCTAAGATTCCATCCTTTGATGTTACTCAAAGTTTAAAAGTTATTTTCCTGATGAATGTTTTTAATGAACTTTTAATTATACTATCATTTGTAATAATCAACAACCTTGATATTACTTATAATCCACTAGGATATGTTGAAATTATACCATACTCATTTTTATCTATATGTATTATGGTTGTTTCAATGATATTGTCATTGAACACATTTCTATTCCATTATTTATTCATGTTATGAAATAAATAGTTGTTTATTTATGTTTTTTTGATGAAATGTGAAAATACTTATTTTATGATTAAGTTATAGTTCTTGGGAATGGTTTATGATTACAAGTGGTTCCTTTATATACCAAGTATTGGTAGTTATGTTTTTAACAAAGTATGTGTGGTTCCACAATTAACTATGGAAATGTAGTTCTAGGAAGAAACAAGGAATGGTGGGTTCATGATATCCCTCCATTGCAACCGATTCGCCAGATATAGAATTCTACCATATTTGTTACTCAATTTATAAGAGTTAGAATAATAAAAATTTCCAAGATACCAACACGTTTTCTTTACACTTTTTATGGGTCTCTACGTTTCTTTTGATCAATATTGACATCACATGACTCCTGATTATTGAATGATATGAATCCCGTCTTTACTAAATAGTTATTCTAAGTTTCATGATTAATGATATAGGTAATGATTTTTATAATTTATATTATTTTATTATTATGAAATTTTATTATTTCATCATACCATTATGCTTATCTCTCTTTTACTGATGGTATTCAATGTTTAATGATTATGTTTACCCTTATTAAGCATTTGAGCTCACCCTTCTTATATTTCCATTTACCCATTATGATGAATGATTCTAAATGATTTATGTCTATAGTGGGTTCTAATTTGAGTTATTTAATGGGATATATTGAATAATTAACATGGAATATGAAAATATTGGTTTAGTGGGAGATGTTGTGATCTTTATTAACCTGATTGTTTATGAATCCTAGTTGGTCAGATTTTTTTCCTAATTCTCTAAAAACTCGAATTATAATAATTCATTAGGTATGTAAGTGATACAATATATTATTTTTTGATGTATCTTTTGGATCGAAAAAACTGGGCCACACTCATTTGTATTATTTATATAAATGTAACATTTATGTTTTTGCACCGGATACTAGAGTCTGGGTTCGTAGATCTTATAACACCAACATATAAACAATTATTAATGGTACCTGATATTTATTTTTAAAATCATTGTAAATATTCTTCTTATATTTTATGTTTTTGGTATTTTTTATTTTTATTATTTTATAATTTATATATATAATCATTTATCTCTATTCATAGAGTATTTTTTAGTTAATGTTTGACTAACTCTTAATCAATTTATTAATAAATTTCTAGAAGAATAATAAATCAAAAAATAGAATATATCATAAATCATATTTTATAGAATAATATTGGTTTTATTCAACTAAATAAAACTTCTATATAGTTGTATAATTATATATTTTAGTTAATCGTATTTTTGATTAGATGGTTAGCACGTTCTTATTTAGGTATCAGAGGATGAAAATATATTTTAATAATAGGCATGAAAGTTAAAATTTTAATTTTTTTATAAAAAGAAAGTTTATGTCATATGTTTTGGAGGGAATAAATTCTATCTATTGGATCTTGGAAAATTAAGGGTTTCTTGAATTTTCTATGATGCTGATATAAAGGTGTGGACTCAGAGATGGTTGGATGAATTCACTGTAAAATAGTTGTTGAGCTCTTTCATATTTTCTGAATCAAATATCATTTTTTGACTATACCATGGATTCTTCTATAGATATTGAAATAAAATATAATTTTATAGAAATTATTATTCATCCATAACATTTTGAGTTTTATGAATTCATGCTGAAGGATATTGTTGAATATCAGGAATAGAAATATTTATGGCTTACAACTAAAGAACATGAAATATTTTATCATGTGCATTAAAGAGAATCATATAGTACCATTATCTTTTTATATTATGATGGTGTGACATAGGTAAATTTATTTCTTTATTTTAACATAATCTTTTTATATATATAGAGAGATTTTATGAATTACTTAGAGTACCACTATAAGAATAAAGTTTTGTGTATATCACAAACATTCAGAATCACATGGAATTTACTAAAAATCTTATGATACAGATAATATGTTTTTCATTAAAGAAAATATTCATAAAATAGAACATATACCATTGGAAGTACATATCATGGTCTAATGAGTGAATCATTTTTGACTACCAAGGAATAGAGAAAAATATACTATAATTATTCATGATGTATATATCCTATATTTTATGGTGAAAATTAAGTTAATGAACCAAGAAAATTTAACTTTACTTATATTCAAACTATATGTAATTGGTTAAAAAAGTTGAGGATCTTGTTATATAATTTGTTTCTAAACATGGTTCTTGTGATTCTCTCAGTAGTTATGAAAGTGAAGAACCAATGACATATAAAATGATCAGGGAAATTTATATTAATGTTGAGATGGATTTATGATTTCAATAATAAAAAATTTCTTGATAATCCATTTTTAAAAATTTATTCTATTTCTTAAAAATATATTATGGATATTGAGGAGGATAAAAGAACAATGGAGAATGGGAAAGTATTATATTATCATGTAATCATCGATTCACCTAATAATAAGAAGGTGAAATCTGAAAAAGGTGAAGTTAAATAGAAGGAGAAAAACTTAATAAATTTAGTTACCTATGGTGATGAAGAATTTCATAGATTGATTTAGTATCATAGAGTTTTATTGAAGAAAAAATTAGAAGGAACAAAGAATAATAAAAAGGGAAGGATGGCTGGAAAATAACAATTTATCAAAGGTAAATCAAGGGATAAGGCATTATGAGAATATATTGATCATAATTTGGTATATGATAAGAAGAATAAATTGTACTCTATAAAAAGTGAATAAATTTCATATATATAAAACCATTCATGAATACATAATAATTCAATGACAAGTTGTTTAATAAGAGAAGTCTATGAAGAAGTAACATGGTTTTTATGGAATAGAAAAAGGAAATCAGATGAAATTTTCTAATAATTATTCCAATATATCTACACCTCATTAGGAGGTTTTTGAAAGAGATAATAAAACATATGAATATTTCATTTCATAAGATTATCATCTATCATAAGTCCATAAATATCTGTTGAAAAAAACAAAATATAATAATTCTATGGTAGAGGTCACCCAAAAATAGAAGATTTAAAAATGATTAAGATATTGAAGAATCAGTTGAGAAGCTTGATGTTGAAATAATGAATGATTTTTCTCCTATATAATCTTCTATTCATACTTCTCGAGTATAAAATTCCTCAAACAAAAGTTCTTAATTAAAGAATAAGGTTCATCAGAAGAATCTTAAATTTCATACTCATCAATATCTAATTTATTCATTACAATAAAAAATATATCACCAAATGTTTTTGAAAATTATTGGAATCATATCGATGTAGAAAATTATAAAGAACTAACTGATGTTGAGAACATTATGCCAAAGAGGAATAAAGTACCATATGATCAACTAGTAGACCAAGAGAAAGATAAAAAAGAATAAAATATGATAGTTAATCTAAATATATTTTTTATCAGGGAACTCAAAATATTTTCATGAAATTGGTTTTCATATGATTTGGTTAATGATGTTGATAGTTTCATATATATATTTCTAGAGTTAAGGGAAAATGTTTGTTAAATGTGGGTTTATATAATTGACATCCATTATTCAAAATAGAAATATTATATGATTTAATCATTTTCTAAAATCAAGGGAAGGTTATTTGTTGTTAATAATGGATAAGACCTTGATAATTGGAATTCAAGATGTTTCTAAAATTACATGAATTAACATTATAATGATATCAATTATTTTAATGATCAATGTGCTAATTTTCATAAGAATTGAGATATACTTTTAAAAAAGTCATCATAACCTAATGTTTTAGTGAAATAGACATAATATAATATAAAAATATCTATATATCGATTAGAGATTCATAATATTTTGAAATTTCCTAGAATCATCAAATATTTGACTATAATTTGAGGTTATAATATTAAAAATAAAATATAAAATGTTTTAAACACAATATGACTAGTTATTTGAGATGAATAATAAGTTGGAATCCCATGAGGAGTTGTTTTGAAAAAATATTATGCAAAAGAAAGAGTATTTGGTAGAATAATGTAAATAAATCAAGAATCAAAAATATATTACTAGAAAACAATCTAAGAAGGACCCATTTTTAACTATCAATATCAATAATATTTTTACTTATTGTGATTTATTTTAAAATTAATTTCAGATGAATGTTTTTTATAGTATTAAATTAATTTTAAATTAATATTTATTGATTTCTTGAATTATCAGTTCATTTAGTATTTATTTAACAAATGATTTCTTATATCCAAAAGATGTATGAATTGTTGTGTTATTTTCACCATTTTACAATATATTAAGTGTTCTTAATATAATATTATGCATATTTGAAGAGAGAAATTTGATTTTTCTATATTTTTGTTTTGTTTTTTAAATAATAAAGGGTAAAATCATTAAGAAAAATTAAAGAATGAATTTTTGAAATATTTCTTCCATATTTAAAAAAAAACAGGAGAAAATTTTATTACAAATTTTCAAAGATGGGATTTATTTTCTAAATTCATCGGTTGGTTTATTTTTAAGGAGGGATTTTATTTAAATAGGTGAAATACATGAAGAATGTCCTTTTAAATTTCTAAATGTAGTAATTTTTCATTCATGTTTGTTTTTTAAGGGGGATATAGTTGAGTTATAGAATTACTTTATCATTTTTTTTGAGAATCATAATAAAATTCATTAATAATTAAACTTAACTTGAATGTTTTTATTTTGATATTGATATATAGAGTGAAAAAATAATTAAATTAAAAACTGAGGAGTTGAGTATTTGTGAAAATATGATGATTTTATGATTTTATTAATATTGATGATATGATTATTCAAGAAATATTGATAATCCAAATGATTGAATTAGGGTTTTATGAGCACAATAATAGTGTTGGAAAACATTATTAGTAGATATTGGGAGATTCTAAGTCTATCAGTAGATGATAAAGTTGTGATTGATATTATGACAATCGAACCTAAAGTTTATGAAATCTTCCCATATGAGGCTTGACCTTAAATATAATCATTCTTTGAGGAATAGAAGGACTTACACATTACAAATTATTGAGAAATATTTTATAATAATTACACCAATGTTATGCAATTTATTATTTCATTAATAGATTATAATCATTGTTATTTTACTTCTAAGTGTTCTTAAAATAGATAATGTTTATAATATTTTATTATAAAACATCTTAGTGTTTCTTCCAATATTTTTTGAATATATTTTTTTTGATCAATAGATTCCAAATTGAGAAGATATAGATTATGTTTAAGTTTATAGAAGTGGTGAATTTCCAATCAGGATGATAGATGGATTTGTTCTTGAATATAAAGTGGTCAACTGATTTGTATAAGTAGCACCTTTCAATAGTTTTAAATTTGAGGGATTCTATAGTTTAAGAAGATAAATGTATCTCCATGGTCAACATTGATGAGATCGTGAGCATCTAGTTTGTGTTTTCATTGATATTAAACTAATTATTTTTTATCTATAACATATCCTCATATTTATGATATATTTAATACATTAGGAGGGAAACATTTATAGTTTAATTTCACCCATATTGTGTTTTTTTCCATCCATATCTTACAGAAATAAGATTATTTGATTATTTCACTAGTTAGTGTTCTATGTATAGTTCATACATTAGCTTTTGGAGTTCCCCATATGGCTAGAGAGAGTATATAGGGAGGGAATTTATTTTAGAAAGTTAAAGTAATGTTGTTTTGATAAACTCTTAAGACCACTTTTCATGGTTTCAAAAAAATTTCAAACCAAGTGGCTATTCTGCTTTTGATTTTTATTAAAAGTGGAAATGAAATAATGATTGAAGAGGAAGAAAATTGATATTGGGTTTCATTACACTTTCTCATGTGAAAACAACTTTTCTATGTGATTTCCAAACTAGTGCTTATGATATTTTTCATGTAGGTAATTTTTTAAATTCTTTTGATAAATCATACTAGGAACATTTTTCTCACTCCCTACATATACACTTTCATGTGTATATAGCTCTCATATTTTTATGAAGATTCCCAACTATGATATTTTATTGGATGATGTTCTCATTTGTTTTTTGTAGGATGTTTTAGATATAGTGGGTGATCTTGGATAATATAAAGGTGATCATGTGACATTTCAAGAATATAATCCATCTTGTGATGTTGTATCAACTAACATTTCCCCTACATTTATATTTTAGTCTTTATGATTTTCTAGGTTAGTTATGTATTATTTTTTGGATGATATATATTTCAAATAGAGTTTGGTTTTTTATATTGATTAATCTATATGTGGGTTGTATTATAATTTATAACTATTCATTTCACGTTCCCACAATTCCAATGAATAAATGTTCCATGAAGATTTTATGGTAATGATTCACTATTTATTTATTTCCCTTTTAAGTAGAAATAATGTTAATGTAGTTATTATTTTCTTCCACAGGGATTATTACCATTTTGTAGCTATAAAGAATGCACATTGAGCCTTATGTATGATTATCCACACTAAAATTATAGGTTTAGGAACATTCAACATTAATAGCATGTAGACGGAAGCATACATTTAAACATTGTGTTTTCATAATTTTAGATTGTTGGAAAGGAATGACATAATTTATTCCAGCAAACATTATTCATGATAATAATACACTAAAAATTTATTCATTAACCTTAAATTAATATCTCATGATTTCTTCTTTTCTACTAGATCATTATCACTACTCATCATCTTATATACAACAAAAATTATATAATGTACATGAATGTGTTTATAAGGCCTGATTGATAGTCAATCAACACATAGAAAATAAAGAAACTCAAAAAAGATCAAGGATTATTTAAACTGAACCCATTTATAAATAACTAATTAATTTATAATGTACTAGTCTAGGATACCACATGAATAAACACAGTAATCAATTCGACTATTGGCCTAATGGGCATTTCCAATCCATATAGGTTGAAAACTAGAATTTGAGAATCAAATAACACTTAATTTTTAATGATTTATCCCAAAATTAATAAATAAATAAAATAAAACATGCCAGGACCAATTAATCAACCAACACATTTCATAATTTAAATTATATAGAGTCAATATAAAACTAATATAAAAATACATAAAAATGGATAAAAATAAAACATGCAAAACTATATGAAAAAATAATGACAAAAAATAAGATGAAACCAAAAACATACCCATGATAATCTCTATATAACCCATTATTTATCACCACATCCCACTCTCTATTTATAACTTATCACGAGGAGGCCAAAATTAAGAAAAAAACTCATAACATTTACACAAAGTAGAATGTATAAAAAGAAAAACACACACAAAAATGTTTATATATGTTGTGAGATAATAATAATAGTAGTATATCACCATGGAATCTATGTACATTTTTTCAAAAATTAATTTATAAAATCTAGTTTGAAATATAAATTAAAAATAGGTTTCAAAATCAAATTCCCATGAAAATCATTATCATGTCTATAAATTGTTGGATCGATTTATAGATGTATATGTATATTAGATGGAACAATAAAAGAGAGGTGTGTGAATTTTAGGTTAAAAAACATGGTGTTTAAACAATTAGGAAAATTAGTTTAAATGATCTTAAAATAATGCAATTCACAACCAATACAATTAACCACAAATTTATTGAATATAAAGACATGATATGATGAAATACTATAAGAAATGTAAAGAAATTATATTCAAAATGAATACAATAATCTGAGTTATAAAATAGTGAATGATTCTACCATAAAGCGTGTAGAATCATTTGATACAATATATAACAGTATGATTGTAATTAAAAAAATTACAAATGAATATGAAATGAAGAAAAGAAGTAATAGAATTCCCTTTCTAAAACAAACAGCAGTGAAAATGTAAAAGTATTACAATTCTTTTATCCCAAAGAGAAGGGAATCCTTTCACCAAGGATAGGAGGTCTATCTTACCACCAAATTGGTAAGCCCTCGATATGATGACCGTAACGTTTGTCTTGCTATCCTTGCAAGCCCTCAATTTTGCAGGTAATCGGGACCTCTGTTTTTCAAACACTTTAAATCCCTCGATACGATGATCGGTAGGACCGTCTGCCTATCCTCAGCATCCCTCAATCATTATCACCTGATCGGTCGCACAAAGTAGAACAAAGAAATTAATGAAATAAAAAAACTAAGAATGAGACGTTCACGTTTTGAAATCTCAAGTCTTTCACATGAAGCAAGAGAGAAGTCACAATGTCTCTCTCTAGAATTTGATAGTTGCAAAGAATGATCAAAGTCTCTTAGTTGTTCTTCATAGCTTCAAATGACCACCTATTTATAGGCCTCAGGTTCCAATGGTCACATTTCCTCCAACGGTCATATTTCTCCAGAAAACTCGGAGGGACTTGGACACCTGGCATTATAACAGTCATATTGAAACAAAAAACATGACATCATTTTGATTAGCTTATAACTAACTCCACGACATAATTTTGGTTAAAAAAAGATATAAAAAGATGATAAACATGAGTACTATTGATATGTTTTGTTAAAGGATAAAAAAAAGCATGTGATAAGAGTAAAACATGAGTACTATTATTACTACTTAGTGTAATGTATTGATGTGATACAAAGTGAGTATGATTAACATAAGTCAGTACGATTGACAGAGTAAATAGGATTGACAGAGTCAGTACGATTCATAGAGTCAGTACGATTGACAAAGTTAGTACGATTGACAGAGTCAGTACGATTGATAGAGTCAGTACGATTGACAGGGTCAATATGATTGACAGAGTCAGTATGATTGACAGTGTTAGTACAATTGACATGGTCAGTATGATTTAGAGGGTCAATACGATTGACAGGGTCAGTACGATTGACATGGTTAGTATGATAAACATATATGAATACATTTGTGATTTCCAAAACAAGACATAAAATTCAAAATAGAACTTTTGACTCAACAATCTCCCACATTTTGGAAAACACAAACCATAAAGTAAAATAAAAAAGAAATACTCATCTCCCCTTGAGTTATTGAAAACTCTTCTGAATATGAAATTGAATACAACTAAATCCCCCTTAGGTATGTACTTTTCTAAAGATTTTATTCATATATTTTCCTTGTTTTATAAGTATTTGACTAAAACATTCTCCCTTTATAAAACATTCTCCTCCTTTATAAAACATTCTCCCCCTTTGTGATTTAAAAAAAGAATGGGGTAATCTTGAGTTTCCTGAAAGAGTTAGAAATGAAACGCAAGGCAATGGGAAAGGTAAAATAAAAACTAATTAAGATAAAAAAAGTATATAGAAATATGGAAATGAAAATAGAAAGATAAAACAACACTCATTTGTTATCTCTTTCCTTTTCTTTCTTGATCAGCTCATGAAGAATGGATTTCATCTTTTTGATTTCCTTCTTGTCTCAGATATAGAATCACCCTGGGATTGCAGAAGCTCTTATTGATCGACAAAAAGCTATTCCTGATTCTTGATAGTCTCTTCTTGGACTCTGATTACTTCTTTAAGAGTGCCAATTCTCTCTTGAAAATTCTTATTTTCATTAGATAGCACAAAATTTTTCTTCTTCAAAAAAACTATTTCATCTTTGAAAGATGAAACCTTTGAAAACTCAGACTGAAAAGCATTCATTCTATCTTTCAACTCTTTTATTGAAGAAATATCATCTCTATGAGTTGTTGTTATCGAATTTAGTCTTTCAATTGTTTCTTTGTGAAGATTATTTAATGCAATAGAAAGATCATTTGAAATCCTCCTTCAGTCTTCAATTGACATTTCATGATCATTCACTGAGCTCTCTATTTTCCATGACCACTTAGTCATTCTATTGCAAGCCTTTTTATGAGTATCTGAACTTTTAGATAGTACTTTTAAATCAGCTTCAATTGACAATACTCTATTTCTCAGTTATATTACAGAACCAAACTTCTTCCTTTGATTGTCAGTGATGAAATAAATTTTCCCTTCAATTTTAGGAAAATAAGGAATAGTCCTCTCAATCATTCTCAAAACATGAACAATGTAATCACTCTTCTTGAGAGAAATTGTGTGTTCTGAATCAGTATCCTCATCGTAAAAATCCAGTTCATTTGATCATCTTGAGTCTTCAAATTTCTGTTTTCCTTTTGATTTCTCTTTTTTACTTTCTTTCTTCTTCTACTTTGTCACTGATAACAATTACTTTTTTAGTATGAGAAGATTTAGCACCTTTCTTTGCTTAGGAAGGAATTCTATCTGAAGGGGTTTCAAGAGATTCAGCTAGTGCTTGATCGACATGAGGAGTTTGTTGAATGCCTTCAATTTTCTTTTGAAATGATTCCTCACTGCTATTTTTATAACTTTGAAGAAATTCCAAAAGAAAATATCCCTCCTCTTCTTCAACTTACTGTATTTCTTCCAACATTTGTTTCCCTTTCCATTTCTCTGGAGGACTCTTTATGTTAGGTTCTTGATGCACTTCTTCTGTTAGTTGAGCACTATCATCATCAACCATTTTCATAATCTCAAAAACATCAAAGTCTTGAGCTTTTAATTTCAAAATATTCTTCTTTTTTGTTTTCACCCTGAAGGGTATCTTCTACCCTTATCCTCTTAGAAAAAGCCTCAGCTGGATCAAGACCAAACTTAGGATCACCTTCTTTCCTTTGTTCTCTATCATTCCTCCACTTGGACACAACCTCCTTGAGGTATTTAGGTTTATTCTTTGGCTTAAAACTGGTTTGCGGATATGAATTTTCAGGAGGAACAACAGTTGGATTTTCTATTACTGGCATAGGTGCTGATTGATTTGGTGCCTATTGATTTGGTGTCGATTCAGCTTCTACATATTTGACAAAAATATTTGAATTCTGATAAAAAAATACACAACTTCTTCAAAGTATTATTACTTATCCAGGAAGGCTTTAGCTCTTTCGATTTCCCTTTAAAATGAATATACAAAACTTCATGCTCTCAAGAATGAACTTTGTAAGGATAGTTGGATACATGATCAAATGGGAATTTATCGCTCCCGACTTGACATTTTCGATTGTTTCAAAGACGTAACCCATGAGATTTTCCTTTATCATGTTGAAAAGATAGTCTACCATGAATATATTAGATACTTTCCGAGTTTCTCTATCCCCTTTCCTTGGGATAATAAAACCATGCATCTAAAGTGCCACGAATCTGTTATATGGAGATAGATGAGCCACTTTCCTCTTCTCTTCATTTATAAGAAACAATGAATTTTCAGCACTTTATTAAACATACCAACATCCTCTGGTAGATTATGAGATGCAAAAAAAGAATCACCTTCTGTTGAGACATTTAGAAAGTGGGTTTCTTGTTTCACAGACATTGTGATTGTTCTACCGTACACAACAAAGTTGATTGTCAAATTTTTCTCAAAAGATACGGTTTTGTAGAATTGACTAACTTCTTCAATAAGAACTAGATCCTGACATACATGTTTTTCCACAAAAAGATGTTCCCATCCTTGAAACAAAATAATTATCCTGATTGTTGAGTCATATGTGTCAAAGTAGTCCTGAGATACTAACCTTTCTCAGAGGAAGTCTCTCTCTGAAAATGTTTTTGAAGACATTTCGACCGGAGTATTGGCAGAGGACTGAGACATATATATGCAGCCGATGGAAGATCGTACAGAGTTTTAAAACCAAAGTAGAAAAGCTTCACCATGAGATCTAAAAAACTGGTGTGGGTTTGGGGAGGGGGGTCTATTTATAGGCAAAAAATTATGACTTTTGATCTTCTATAGTTGAGATTCGAAGGAAAAAAAATCAACGGATAAGAGTAAAAAGGGTTTTTAAAAAAACCAATAAAAATTAAGTAAAAAAAAAACAAAGGGAAGAATGTACCTACCGGAGATTCTAAGGAAATTTTTGGTTTAATATTATTAACATAGTATAATACAATAGAAAAAAGAAAATACAAGAGTTCATGAAAAAAGAATATGATCTATTGTCAAACCGATGGAGGAAACAAATTCATTACAATAGGGTGTCAAGCAGATGAAAAAACAACGTCATTACCATAGGTTGTCAAGCCGATTGAAAACAAAGTTATTACCATAGGTTTTCAAGCTGATGGAAAACAAAGTCATTACCATAGGTTGTTAAGCCAATGGAAAACAAAGTCATTACCATAGGTTGTCAAGCCGATGGAAAACAAATTCATTACCATAGGTTGTCAAGGAGATGGAAAAAAATCCATTACCATAGGTTGTCAAGACGATGGAAAAAAAAGTCATTACCATAGGTTGTCAAGAAGATGTAAAACAAAGTCATTACTATAGGTTGTCAAGCCGATGGAAAACAAAGTCATAACCATAGGTTGTCAAGCCTATGGGAAACAAATTCATTACCATAGTTTGTCAAGATGATGGGAAAAAAAGTCATTAACAAAGGTTGACATGCTGATGGAAAACCATGTTGTTACCATAGGTTGACGTGCCGATGGAAAACAAAGTTGTTACCATAAGTTGAAGTTCCTATTGAAAACAAAGTTATTACCATAGGTTGATGTGCTGATGAAAAACAAAGTTGTTACCATAGGTTGGCGTGCCGATGGAAAAGAAATTTGTTACCATAGGGTGACGTGCTGATGGAAAACAAAGTTGTTACCATAGGGTGATGTGTCGATGGACAGAAAATCAATACGGTAACCAGGAAAACAAGACAAAAAACAGAAATTAAAAAACTATAACTAATCAGTAAAGATGATAATCAGAAAGACATAATAACAAACCAAGAAAATAAAAAAATAAAGATCATAAAAAACACATTAAGTAAAATGTTCTCCCACTTTTTAAGAGGAGTTTTTTAATGTAAGGATAAGTGTAAAACATAAAGTATATATGAATGATTATTTTAATGTAATCATTCCTAGATTTTGTTTTATAAACTCAAATCTATCGGAAGGTAATGGTTTTGTAAAACTATCACCAAGTTATTCTTGAGTTCCGATGAATTGTAAAATAATATCTTTTTTGAGTGTGTGATCCCTAAGAAAGTGATGCCAAATATCTTTGTGTTTAGCATAAGAGTCATGTGCTGGGTTTTTACTAAGAGCTTTGGAACTAGTATTATCACATAGAATTTGAGTTCTGAAAAAACTCAATCCATAGTCAGTGAGTGTGTGTTGCATCCAAAACACTTGAGCACAACAACTTCCACCTGCTACATATTCAGCTTCAGCAGATGAAAGTGCTAGTGAGTGTTGTTTCTTGTAGGAAAAATAAACCAAGGAATCTCTTAAGAAATGACATGTTCCATATGTACTATTTCTATCCATTTTACAACCACCAAAGTCAGCATTTATAAATCTTTTTAAAAGAAAATCATTTCCTGAAGAATAAAAAAGACCTAAATCTAGAGTTCCTTTTAAATACCGAAAGATTCTTTTCACATATTATAGATGAGACTATTTTGTATTAGATTGGTATCTTTCACATAAGCATAAAAAAAACATTAAGTCTGGTCGACTAGATGTCATATATAACAAACTTCCTATCATACCTCTAAAAATTGTTTGATCTACTGGTTTCCCAGTTTCATCAAGATCAAGTGTGTTTGAGGTACCAATAAGAGTGATAATACTTTTAGTATTGTCATATCCATACATTTTGAGTAAATATTTAATATAATTATGTTGAGATATATATGTTCCTTCTGTTTTTTGTGAAATTTTAAAACCTAAAATGATTATTAACTCACCCATCATACTCATTTCAAACTCAGATTTCATTAAATTTGAAAAATAATCATTTAAGGACTACTGAGTTGATCTAAATATGATGTCATCAATAATAATTTGAAAAATAAAAACATTTATACTTTCCATTTTTATAAAAAGTGTTGGATCCTTTGTACCTTTTGCATAATTGTTTTGTAAAAGAAATCATGTAAGTCTATCATACCATGCTCTAGGGGCTTGTTTAAGGCCATATAAATCTTTCGTAAGTTTAAAAATATGATTAGGATAATTTGAGTCTAGAAAACCAGGGGTTGTTCCACAAAAACTTATTCTTGAAGAAAACCATTTATAAAATCAAATTTAACATCTATTTGAAACAATTTAAATTAAAGTATGCTGCAAAGGCTAATAGAATATGAATAGATTCAAGTATATCTACCATAGCATATGTTTCTTCATAGTATATTCCCTCTTGTTGATTATAGCCCTTAGAAACAAGTATTTCTCTGTTTCTTACAATGATTCCATTTTCATCACATTTATTTCTGAAAACCCATTTTACACCAATTACAGTTGTTTCTTTGGGACTTTTAACTAAGGTCCATACTTTATTCCTTTCAAATTCATTTAGTTCATCTTAAATTGCTTTAATAAAATCTTCATCACCTAAGGCCTCACTTGGAATTTTAGGTTCGAATTAAGAAAGGAAGGAAAGATGTTCTTTTCATTTCTCAAGGAATTTCTGGTCCTTAAAGGATGATTTACATCACTAATGATGTTATCACTGGGATAATTCCTAAGAATCAATTGATTTGGGTTTTTTAAAACCTGTTCATCAACGTATGGTTGAAAATTTAATGGGTTAAAAGTTTCAAAAAGACTTTCTTTAACATTTTTCTTTTCAGAAGGATCTTCTAATAGAGGTTGATAAACAGTTTTTGAAAACACAATCGAAGATGTAGGTTGTGGTTGTTTGAAAACAAAAGGACCGGTTTCATCAAATTTAACATGAACTATTTAATCAACAATACACATACTTTTATTGAAAACTCTATAAGCCATAGAAGTTGTAGAATAGCCGAGAAAGATTCCTTCATCAAATTTCGGTGTGAATTTTTGTAGATTATCTTTAGTATTCAGAAAGAATACTTTTCACCCAAAAACATTGAATTATGAAACTTTAGGTTTTCGGCCAGTCCACAATTCATAATGTGTTTTATTAAGAAAAGGTCTAGTTAAAACACGATTTATAGTATAACAAGTAGTACTAACAACTTCAGACCAAAAGTGCTTAGCAATTGAGTATTCACTCAACATGGTTCTTGTCATTTCCTGAAGAATATGATTTCTTCTCTAAACAACACCATTTTACTGAGGAGTTATTGGAGCTGAGAAATTGTGAGTAATACTTTTCTTACTACAAAAAGTTTCAAAATCAGAATTTTGAAATTCACCACCGTGATCACTATGGATAGTTTTCAATGGTTGGTTTTTCTCATTTTTAACTTGGGCCCAAAAACTTTTGAAATAGAAAAAGGCTTCAGATTTATTTGTTAGAAAATAGACCCATGTAAATCTAGTAAAGTCATCAACTAAAACAAATACTTAGTATTTTCCTCCAATGCTTCCAGTTTGTGAAGGACCAAAAATATCCATGTGCACTAGATGTAATGCATTAGAAGTTAAAACTTCATTAATTGATTTAAAGATAGTTTTATGTTGCTTGAAAAATTGACAAGGATCACAGACCTTTGAAGAATCATATTTAAGATTCTGTAGACCCTTTACAAGTCTTTTCTTTGAAGGTTTACAATGGTTTCTTAGGTTGAAGTGTTTTAGTATTCTATGCCATAACCGTGATTGGTCTTCTATTTCACTTATGTTGGGTAAATTTTGGCTCCTAAGGTCTTCTATGTTAATAGTGTATACATTCTCTTGCCTATGGGAAGATAGAATGAATTCATCCTTGGAATTGTGAACTAAGTATCTAACAATTCTAAGATTCACAAGGTATCCTTCATCACATAATTGACTTATGCTGATGAGATTGTGCTTAATACCTTTAACAAACAAAGCATTTTAAATAAGAACTTTTCCAAGAAAAACAATATTACCTATTCCAACAATCTTTCCTTCAGAATTATCTCCGAAGGTAACCTTTCCACCTTTTGTTTCGATAATCTTTTTAAAGAAATATTGGTTTTCGGTCATGTGTCGAGAAAAACCACTATCCATGTACCAAATATTCGTGTTGGCGCACTTCTTATTTTTCTGAAAAAGAACAATTAGTTTTTTGGAATCCAAAATTTTTTGGATCCAGAAGGGTTAGATAAAACAATTTTAGGAATCCAAATTTGTTTTGCAAAATGATCTTTATGAAACCCTAAAGACTGAGTTCTATTAAGAGAACAATCACTTTTCCAGTGTCCACCACATTGACACTTAGTACAAAAAGGGGTACTTGGAGGAACAATATAGTTATTACTAAAAATTGTTATAGAATGAGTATAACCAAAACCAGAATGATTTTTCAATGGTTAAATTTGAGAATACATATTATCAAATTTTTCCTTTCCATAAGTAAAGTTTGACAAAAATTTATTCAAGGAAAAAATTTATGACTTTAGTTTTAAAACTAGGTTTTTATCCTCTAAAACGTTTGATTTTAAACTAGAGTTAGGCTCAAAAACATTTTTCTTAGAAATTACATTGTCAAGATCCTTAGAAATTTTATCCTCATAATATTTGACTTTCTCAAGGGTTTTTAAAATAATTTTAGAATCAGAAGTTTTCATATCAATATCATTAGAACGATCTGATACTTCTTTAGTTAAAATTGAAATTCTTGTGTTTCCTTATCAAGTTTCTTCTTGAGTTTAGAATTTTCATTCTCAAGTAATTTAGCAAACCTAGACACTTATTCAAAAGAAGGCAAAGTATTATCTTCTGATGATGAAGACTCATCATTTTAAGATTCATAATATTTATTATCAGTATAATTTTCATTCAAGGAAACATTTGTAATAGCTTCAGCATTGTGTACCATAGCCATAAAACAATGATCTTCACTTGGTAGTCTGGCTATAAGTCCAATATTCCTCTGTCCTGAGGATTCATATTCTGAAGAAACATCTGATGAATCACTACTAATTTCACTCCAAGTATCATTTGACTTCAAGATTTTATTTATATTTGTCTTGTAATACTTTTTCTTATTTCTTTAAAAATGTCTCTCCTTTATGTCTTTTGTCTTCAGTAAAGGACAATCTGGTCTTATATGGACTACTTTCTTACATTCATAAAAATTTACCTATGAATCCTTTTTAGCCTTCCTATAATTATTTTTGAATCTGTATTGGAAGTATTTCTTTCCCACAATATTGTTTATCCTCTAAGAAATATTTGCTAACTCATTGTTCGAATGATCACAATCACTTGATTCTGACATAACAACTTTCTTAGCTTTGGATCTTGTTATCCTTTCAGGTGTTTTAACTTTAGATGTGGTATTAAAATCTACACTTCCATTTACATTTTTCTTATTATTGAAATCAGAATCTCTCTTCATTCTTGTCTCATTCTATAGAAGAGTTCCAAAGAGTTCATCAAGAGTAATCTGGGAAACTTTTCTGTTTTCATAAATAGTTGTCTTTTTTTACTACCATTCGTTTGGTATTATATCAATAATTTTGTCTATAAGATCTTCATCGTCAAGACCTTTTTCTCCCATAGATTGTAAACTATTGACAATTATCATGAATCTTTGTTGCACTTTACATAACGGCTCCCCATAAGGAAAAAGAAATCCATAATATTCTGCTCGAAGCATTGCTCTTCTTGTTTCTATAACCTTGGATATACCAAAATGTGAGACTTCCAATTTCTTACAAATACAGTTGGCTGCTTCATAAGAAGATATATGGCTCTATATATTCCTGGTCATAGAATATAACAGAGTATTGTGTACCTTGTAATTCAGTTGATATTCTTGCTTTTCTTGATTGGTGAAAGTACTGACTTCTTTGTCAGGAATATTATAACCTCTAGTAGGAATAATAAAGTTGTCTACACCAATATTGATAAAAAATGTATTCATTCGATCTATCCTGTACTCATAATCATTCCCCTCAAAGATAAGTGGTCTAGTTGGATTTAGATTTTCAATTGATCCAATATTTATTCCTTCCATCTAATGAAACAAAATATTTTACACTCCACACATTAGTGCCGTAAATAGTTGAAACAAAAATCAAAAGGAAAAATATAATAAAAAAAACAAATTAGTGGAAACCTCCTTTGATACCAATTGTTGAATCGATATATATGTATTTTTATATTAGATGAAACAATACTAGAGGGGGGGGGGGGGTGAATTGTAGGTTAAAAAACATGGTGTTTAAACAATTAAGAAAATTAGTTTAAATGATCTTAAACTAATGGAATTCACAACCAATACAATTAACCACAAATGTATTGAATATAAATGTATGATATGATGTAATACTATAAGAAATGTAAAGAAATTGTATTAAAAATGAAAAAAATAATCAGAGTAATACAATAGTGAAGGATTCTACCATAAAGTGTATAAAATAAATCGATACAATATATAAAAGTATGATTTTAATTGAAACAATTACAAATGAATATGAAATAAAGAAAGGAAACAATACAATTCCCTTTATAAATAAAACAACAGTGGAAATATAAAGGTATTGCAATTCTTTTACTCCAAAGAGAAGGGTATCCTTTCACCTAGGATAAGAGGTCTGTCTTACCACCACCTTGGTAATCCCTCGATATGAGGATCGAAATGTCTGTCTTTATATGCCTGCAAGCCCTCGATATGATGATCAGAACATCTGTCTTGCTATCCCCATGAACCCTCGATTTTGCAGGTAATCAACACCTCTCTCTTTAAAACACTTGAAAGCCCTTGATATGATGATCGGTAGCACCGTCTGTTATCCTCAGCAGCCCTCAATATTTATCGCCCGATCGGTCACACAAATCCGAAAAAAGCAATTAATGAAATACAAAAACTAAGAATAAGCCATTCACGTTTTGTAATCTCAAGGCTTTCGCACGAAGCAAGAGAGAAGTCACAACGTCTCTCTCTAGAATTTGATAGTAGCAAAAAATTATCAAAGTCTCTTAGTTGTTCTTCACAGATTCAAATGACCTTTTATTTATAGGCCTCAGGTTCCAAAGGTCACATTTCTTCCAATGGTCATATTTCTCCGGAAAACTAGGAGGGACTTGGACACCTGGCATTATAACGGTCATATTGAAACAAAAAACACAACATAATTTTGATTAGATTATAACTAACTCCACGACATAGTTTTGGTTAAAAATAGATATATGAAGATGATAAACATGAGTAAGATTTATATGTGTTGTTAAAGGATAAAAACAAGCATGTGATAAGATTAAAATATGAGTACTATTAGAACTAATTAGTGTAATGTATTGATATGATAAAAAGTGTGTATGATTCACAAAAGGCAGTATAATTGACCGAGTCGATACGATTGGCATAGTCAGTACGATTGAAAGAGTCAGTATGATTGACAGAGTCGGTACGATTGACAGATTCTGTATGATTGACTGAGTCAGTACGATTGACAGGGTCAGTACGATTGACAATGTCAGTACGATTGATAGATTCAGTACGATTGACATGGTTAGTACGATTGACAAGGTCAGTACGATTGACAGGGCCAGTACGATTGACAGGGTCAAAATGATAAACATATATGAATACATTCCTGATTTCCAAAAAAAGACATAAAAGTCAAAAGAGAACATTTGACTCAACATAATTTTTTTGGAAACATTATTTTATGTTTTCATTATATGAAAAAAATCAGTTTAAGATTATTTTATCATCTTAATCCATTTTTATACAAACACCCATATGAAAGACATTTTTAGAACCCAAAATGAAATCTTCTAATTCAGAATAGTTTTGTAAATAATATTTGAAAACTATTTAATGAAAAATCAAAACAAATAGAAATTATACATCATACAATAAGATATAAAACATAATCCAAGTGAAAAATTTAACACTAAATAATAAAATTATTCCAAAAGGTATACCTTTAAAGGGATATAATATGGATCACATGCTGCCAATTCCCTATAAAAGCCACCAATAATGGATTATGTGTCATATGATCTCCCCTATATCCTCTTGTGAAACTATTATAAAATTTACCAAACAGAAGTAGGTTAACAAGCAAGCCTATGTAATATAAACCAAACATAGGCCACCAGAGTAGCATATACTAGCATCATCAGGATGAAATCCCCACATATCCTTATCTTACACTAGAGAAGACACTATTAGTATTCATCCCAAGTAGTTTCAAATGAATATAAATCTCCCCCTAAGTTAAAGAGGCTTCTAATACAAAAAAATTGTTGGTGAGAAAATATAAAAACCAAATTAATAAACTAGGAATAAATAATAAATTTACCACACCTATATTTACCTCACATAGAATAATACCTTTCCATATCATACATCCATCACATAAATATAAAAACCCCATCACCGGGTCAAAAAATAAGGGAAAATTAATGATGGCCTTTTGCAAAGTAAACTAATCATCTTATAAAGATCTAAACAGTACATTAAGGCCACATAATCTATTTTCATTTAAACCCCCCCCCCCTTTTAAAACATAAACTTCCTTCTTTTAAAATAAAAACAAGGCTAAAATTAATTCATTACCATCAAACATTATTAGAGGTCCAAAAGTATTTTTCACAAGGGGCTAGGTATGAATGAAACTTTATTTAAAAGAAACATTTTAAATAAAATAAATAAACCACTTATTCGAAGACATAAATTCATGGTAATGGTTTAGAAACCCCAGGTACATAACAAATGTAGCCAAAATATTATTAAATTGAAATTTATAAAACCCAAGAACACTATTAAATGAAAAAGAAATAAATTTCATAGAAACATCTAACTCAAAGAAGTTGAAATCAAACTAGAACATGTCACCTTCAAAGATGAAAATGTAAACAAGGAAGGAGAAATTTTATATAGACCATGGACTTATATTTCTTCAACATTAGGGCCACCCTAAACACTAAATTAGCTAAAACACCCCTACAGGTTTTTGGGGGAAGATGAAACAAAGGGAATAGAGATAAGAAAGGGAGAAAGATAGGTTTATAGTATGTTTGCTTCAATAATCAAGCTCAATTATAGAATAGATCCTTTTAATCCATGTAGGTGGAGAGGAAAGAGAAAGAGTTATGTGAAGGGGAGGCCAAGTAAAGTGGGAGGATGAGATGGGTCTATGGGATAAAAAATAGGGAACAATAACATAGGGATTTAATGATATTAAAAAACCTGGTTAAGAACAAGGTTTTACCATATTGTTATACGTATCAATGAGCCAATGGTGTGGACCTACCCTTACACACTAGCTAGGGCCAACAGACTCTTGGTAGGTCTCACATGGTTGGATAATCTATGTGAATACCATGAAAAACTCTACGGTCACCGTGAAATTACCCCTTGTATGGTTTTCACATGGTTACACCTAACTGTGTGGGATAACTATGTAATACCCATAGAAGTTAAAAAACATACCATATAAAGGCCAAAATTCAAAAAACTAGAATAAAAAACAAAATAATATAAAATAGACAAATAACTAACTTCATTATCAATTGGGTGTTACAATTATCTTAACTACACTACTTTTTTTTATATAAAATTTTTTCGAACAAAAATAGAAATCATTTAAATAAGAGACCCCCCACACTCTGAGATAAAGGTTGGTGTCTTGGGGAAATATTCCAAAAATATTCAACTAAGGTGAAAAACTCATCATATTTCATTTACAAAAATACACCTATAAAACCCTCAAAATGATTGAACCAATCATCTAAAAACTTACTAACATCTCCAAGCACAACTTAAAGAAAACCCTCAAACCAAAAATCCTATAATGAAAGGAGACATATCATGGTCTCCCTACATTTTATAATTTCTATAACATGGTGGAACTAAAAGAAACTATAGATAGATACATCCTTAAAATGTTCAAAAACCATAAAATTTATCTCATTCTCCAGCCAACAACATTTATAACCAAAATAAAGGATAATAGAATATTATAAACCTCAAAGAATTACATGTCTTATAACCTCAAGCCATAAAACACAAGGATAAACTTGGATTAGAACCTGGACACCATCTTAGTGTGAATAAAAAAGAGTCATGTTTAAGTATTAACCAGTGCATAATATCAACTAGTGTCTTGGGTAAACTATTTACCAAAATATACTACCAATTACTTTACACATGTCCATACAAAAAAGAATAAAATATCTCATCATATAAAACCACCAAAAACCCATAAATCTCATGGGTGATAATCCCAAATAATGAGGGATAACAAAAGAAAAAATATATAAAATAACATTACACTAGATTCTCAAATATACAACAACAGAATCACAAAATATCATTATTTCCAATAACCATCAAACAAAAGGTCCAAAACAATCCATAAACCTCAGGTAGACCACACATATGACTATTTTGGTAACCCAACTTAAAGTATTTATATAGATGACCTAAATGAACATAAAAAAGAATGACCTTTGAGTTTTAGTATAGGAATTATTAGAGTTCCATATCACCCCACACTGGAAGAACACTACTGTTCTATTTTTAATTTGATGATTGACCTATACTTACAATTTTGGATCATCCTAATTCTACTATACACCTAGTGGGATGCCTTAATTCCATTCCAATAGAACCATGTAATCACCCAACACCAATTTCCCAGACTTTTCACCTCCCTCTTAAATAGCCTCCTCAACAACAACCTTGAAGGATTTTATGTGACACCTAAGAAAAATTAAATCACCATTTAGATGAAAAATAACTATAAATAAATGATATTTCTCAAAATAATTGACAAATATATTCAATAAAAAATGACCAACCCTAGTAAGTTCATGATGTATTCGTTCCCTATCATTTTCCCTCACAAAAGCTCATGAAATCAATATATCTCTCTATATTTATATTTTTATGATATAAACACTAGATAACCATCATCTTGAAGAACTCTTGAGAATCATCTTTAATCAACTTAAATGAAACTGTAAACATCCACCATACTCAATAATCTTACAAGCATGTTCGTTGAGACTCCCACCCATGAAGCTTTAGGTTTTTTAAAATCATTATGGATTCCATAAATCCCTTCCAAACACCCCACTACTTTGTTTGAACCATGATGACTACAAAATAGGGTGGATTATAATTAAATAAGACTAAAATAGGGTCTATAAGAAGAAAAATATATAAGTCCACACTATATTGATAGTCTACATCTATTCTAGAAATAATGAAAATCTTTTCAGGAAATGGGTGTACTTGCTAGAAGATGATAGGATATCAACCTTCAACTTCAACTATTCTATAAGGCACACTATAATGAACAAAATACATGAACATTATCATTTCATGCCTCAAGAATTAAACAATAGAATTAAATTAGATTAATTCAATATAATGAATAAAAAATTTCTTTCTAAACTTTCAGACCACCAATAAGGACTTTTAAAACATGTTTCACCATGGCATAAACTTGAAAAAAACAAACTACTATTTTAAAATATACCAAACGTTTTGAAATATATTCCACTCCATTTGAAAAATCAATGAAAACTTTTCATAATTTATTTAACAAAAAAATATCCAAATTAATTAGATTTATTCCTATATATTTAAAGATAAATATAATTTTCCATTTTCAAAATTTTTTCTTAACACTAGAATGAGAACATCCACTTTATAAGATAGTCCATTAAAAAATAATTGAAATTATTTTTAGAATAACCCATTAAAACAAAATTCTTACATTATCCATTTAATAATATTATCCCTTTTACCAAAAAACATTGAAAAATTAAAAACAATCAAACATCACAATATAGACCAAATAAGATACATTACCATCATAATAAAATATCAACGTAACTCCCTTTATTTCATCTACAACATGTAGAAATCACTTTAGGAGAAAATTGAGATCAAGATGAGTAAAAATGACTCAATTGGAGAAAAAATAGGGTAGTTTAATGTTAGGTCATATAGGTTGTAAAACCATGCACAAATTATGAAACTGATTGTATGAAATTTACAGACAAAAGTGCATAGGCTCTAAATTATATCTTAGGATATAAAAGATAACGTTGAATCTCTATTAGTCTATTATTTTCACTCTAAAACTGAAGAACAACACCTGAAATAACTAAATTACTCAATGAGTTTAAAAATATCATCATTCCACATTGAACCCCATCAAGATTAACTAAGAATAAAATCATATTGTCAATTAAAAAAATGACTACCCTTGAAAATTTAAGGCTTTGGTTGATAAAGTGATAACTAGACTCTCCCTTCCCTTTCCTCTCAATTCATGAAAACCTTAATCTCTTTAATACCATGATACAACATAAATAACAAGTGATTATTCATGAACCGATGATTTTTTTTAAAAACATAGGTCTTGATACCATTTTTAAAGAATAGTCATGGGCTTCTACCTGAACTATAGCTCAAACTGAATCTCCAATCGTCTTGAAGGGAATTATCAATCCCAGGGGTTGGAAACCCGTTTTTAAGAATCAAAGAAAACTTAATTGGGAATTAATTTTTCCCAGAATAGTTAACGAACTAAAAAAAATTCATTTCCAATTAGAAAACTAACTCATCACAAAACTAAAATGACACAAAGTATAAAAAAAATAAAAAAATAAAGAGAACAATGGGGATACAAATATGTTTGGAAAACTAGGTAAATAAAAGTATGACAAAAAATTAGATTAAACCTAAACCATAATACATTATCATCTCCATACAACCCAATTTTCTCACCACATCCCACTCACCAATGATGACCAAGAATGAGGTATCCAATAAAAAGGTCAAACTTCTAACCTAGATATGAAGGAGAAGTTGCATACACACACAAATTTACATACAAGTTGTGAGAATATAGTCTCAATAAGACATGACCAAGATATTTATGAAATGTATTTTGTAAAAAATTTCATAAATGATAACTTGAAATAAAATTAGAAAACATGTTATCTAAACAAACACATATGAAAACAAATATCATGTCCATGAAAATTTTAGAAACCTTCCATTTTTTTGTCTAAATAAAAAAATAACCATGAATTCATTTTATTGGCATAATACATTTTTACCCAAAATTTAATTTTAAATTCACTATAAACTCATGTAATGAGACCCTTTGATTCAAAATGGTTTCTCAAATCCTCATTGAAAACAATTTAAAAGTATATAATCCACGAAAAAATATTAGAGAATACAACAATATAGGAACCACAAGTCAAGAGATAAATACTAAAAGTAAACTATTAAAGGGTTTCTCAAAAAATATAATAAATGTTAAATAAAATCATTCACAAGATGTGAATCCGATAAATGAACCACCAATCAAATTATTTTTATCATGGGCTCTTCTCTAGGCCCCAATGTGAGATAAAGAGTCTAAATTAAAGAAGAGGAGAATGAACATAATAGATAAGATAAAAAAATGACCAAATAATAAATTTCTCTCACTCATAATTCCCCAGAAACTAAAAAAATACACCAATTAGAGGGGGTTATTTTTTAGATTAGAAGGGGTTATAACCCCTTCTAAAAAAATTAGTGGCGTTTAAGAGCAACCACTGCTAATGTGCATACCTACTATTGTTAGAGGCAGTTTTAAAGGACTTCTGTTATAGTGATGAGAAAATTAGTTGCGGTTAGATTGGAGGCGGTTAAAACCGTATCTTATTTTACCATGAAATGATAGATTAGAGGGGGTTTAAACCCCTTCTAATATAGATACTAGAATAGCGATTAGCCATGATCGCCTCTATTTGATGCTATAATAGAGGGGGGTTTAACCCTCTAAAATAGAGTACATATTAGAGGTGGTTATTGGTAGTTAGGAATAAAAGCCTCTAATTATTTGTTCTAATTTTCTTAAAAAATATTATCATGATCTTCAAAGCTTATGGTCCACCCTCCCTCCATTTCCCGTCGAACACCCACCTAGCCCCTAGCCTATCTCTCATTACCATGAGCCCCCTCTCAGCCACTGTATTTCCATTTTTTTTCTTGTACGTAACCCCACTCTAAGCCTCTCTACCATTCAAGTGTCCCACTTCCACTCCGTTCACACCCATTCCCAAACATTTCACTAGTGTCGCACCCCCATATATGTATTCATTAATTTGTAATGTTTAAAGCCTTATGGTTTTCGAACCTTTGAGCGTTATGTTATAGAGTCCACTACATTTCCAATATATATTTTTTTGATATATTTGATACACATTATTATATTTATATGTGTTAGAAAGGTAATTCAAATAAATATTATTTGAATAAATATTTAAATATATTTAAATATTTATATAATATATATTTTTGTATAATATATATATAATGTGTATGAGAAAAATATATATAATGTATTTATGTATAATACAAACTTTAATATTAGATAATATATAATATATTTCTATATAATATACATATAAATAATATATTTACATCTATAAATATATATTTATACATATATTTTATAATACAATAATATTTGTGTCTGTGTATTTAGGTATTTATATAATATTCATAGATATAATATATTTATAGTATATATATTTATATAATATTTATTTATATTTATATATATGTATGTGCATGTATTAAAATAATATTATTAATTATTATTATTATTATTACACCAATTTTTTTAAAAAATAAAAATTATATGTTCGTTTTATAAATACTACATATTTATATATTTTAAGTTTTACATTATACATATACTCTTTTAAATACATCTAAATTATTTATTTATGTGTGTGATTGTATACAGTAATATTATATCATATAGACAAACACACACACAAAACTAAATGGATTCATATAACTGGAAATATATAATATAAATAAATGATATATATATATATATATATATGCTTAAATAATTTAGAATTAATTTTATATACTACAATATATATAAAATAATTATAATATATATAGATATGTATATGTATATTTAATTTTATCTATATTATATATATTTTTATACATATTATAATGTAAATTTATTTATACAAAATATTCCATAAAAATTCATTTAGTATAATATATGTATACTTTAAATCATAATATAAATAAATAGTATTTATAAAAGCATATAATTTTTTTATAAATATTAATAAATATATTTATAATTACATTTATATAATGTACATCTTTATTTATATATGTATACATTTTTTATTTGTATAAGTATTTATTTAATATATTTATATAATTTCGTTATATAGATGAATGTTTATAATATATTTAAATATATTTATATAATGTTTTTTATGTAATATATATTTATACACACACATGCCCATACACCAATATATAATATAAAATTTGAATTTATAAAAGATTTATTTTAAAATATAATTAAAAATTTATGGGGGGGGGGGGGGGGTTAAGACCCCCTTTAATCAAATGGTTTAGAAGCAATTCATGACCCCCATCAAATTTCATAAATTAAAAGGGGTTAAA
Source organism: Viscum album (assembly GCA_963277665.1). Lineage (NCBI taxonomy): Eukaryota > Viridiplantae > Streptophyta > Magnoliopsida > Santalales > Viscaceae > Viscum > Viscum album. The sequence continues at coordinate 2,097,396,406 of OY728140.1, read as the reverse complement.
TACCCCCTTTAATGTCATCTTTTAGAGGGGTTAAACCCCCCTCTAATGACTTTAATTAGAGGGGGTTCAAAACCTCCTCTAATTTCTTAAACTAAAAGGGGTTCAAACCCCTATAAAATCAATGGGATTATTAGTGGTTTATAAACCCCCTACAATATGTTAAATTAGAGGTGGTTGTGAACCCCAAAAATTTTATTTTTTCAAAAATAAATTATATATGTGTATATATATCAAAACAAATATATATATATATCCTCTAAAATCCAATCAAATATATAGCCCCACTAATTATTAAATTATCAAGTATTTTATCATAACAACCTCTAAAATAAAACCAAATACAAGAAAACTATTGTTATAAAATTTATCGGGGATTGTGAGCCCCCTATAAGTTTGATTATTAGAGGGGTTTTTGCATAACTTCTTCTAAAATGAATTTATAAGTGGTTGTACATAACCCCCTATAAAAAACTGCCACTAATCTGCTGTTTTTTATAGTGAGAATAAAACACCCCCTTTACAAATCACACATCGATGACATCAATATTAAAATACATCATGGTCTGAAATAATAATGGTAGATCAATGATTAACTATTTTAAAGTAAAACATTTAAATTATAAAGTAAAAAATGGTCCATTATGATCACACTAACAAATATTATATCAAAACATCCCTTTTTTAAACGTCATTTTCATTATTAGAAAACCAAAACACATCTAAAATATATTCGTTACTATAAAATATACTTCGAGATCCAAAGAGACATTTTATTTAGGGGTTCAGAATTACTAAAACTTTTCAAAATAACATTTGATGTATGTTAAAAAACCCTTTTATTCAAATTGATAAATTCATGAGAATTATGTAGATACACCACATAAATCCCACATATACTCAGTCTTTTATTAGAATGAAATTTGTGAATCCTAATAACATAATGAAATGTAAAATAAAAAAATTTCATTGAAACACCAACCTCAAAGAAGTTTAAATCAATCCATAACATGTACCAATTGATGTTAAATATCTAAACAAGGAAGAAGATGCTATCAATAGGCCATAGAAATAAAAATTCACAATATTAAGTCTACCTCAAACACTAATTCAGTAAAAAACCATATCTTTTTACACATTATTTAATGATCTATTGAAATAATATAAATATAATGAAATACTAATAAATAAAGGGGCATAGAGTCTTTAGAAAATTTAATTCATAACATAATACTATTAAAATTTACATAAAATAACCTTATTTTAAAAAATAACTAATAGTCCCTTAAATTCCAATGATCTAGTGAAACTACTTTGGATAACATAGAAAAATACATAAGAAATGGGTAAGATATAAATATCTATAAGTGAATAATCAAGGAATAAAAAAATGTATAGTAGTACATGTGAATCAGGATGCATAACTTGGTGACATTGAAATATGTGAATCCTAATCATGAACATTGAAACATGATATAAGATTATAACATCAAGGAATTATAGGAAAACGGAAGAAACATTAATCAAGACATAATAAGAATAAGTCATGGATAACTTCTAATACGGCATAACATAGTGTTCTTCGTATAAAAAAAATCCAAATGACAATTTAATAAAAAAATGGCCAAAAACATTCCACGACATATAACATTGTCACATATAGATTTCCTCCTTGAGACGGGATACGTGACATGGGTACCCATGTTGTCAGTTCCAACAACATTAGTCTAGAATCTAGGTCAAATAATGACATCAAAATCAAATGTGTCTAGATCCTCTTTCAATCACCTAAACATTTAAAAATCTATCAGTAATAGTACTACACATTATCTTTATCCATCTCATTACAAAAAATAACATTAGTTCCTAGAGACTAGTCTTGAACCTGTCTATACGCATCATCAGTGGTTCCTATAGCATTAATCTGGCCCAGCCCATGGAATAGGAGAATCAGTCCATCATCCTATTCAACGTCGTATAACATTGTTACATATAATATTTTATAAGCATATTCTTTGTATTATTATTATGTAATAAATTATTATTATTATTATTATTGGTGAAAACCGAAGGAGTATACCTCAATAAGAGGCAATGTTCATCAACATGCATTTTCATTTTGTTTTATTCTCCAAACATAGAATTATACATAGAATATTCTTATAAAATAATATATTTATCCGAAATATATTAAAAAAATTATTTTATGATAATCACATAAAAAAAGAAAACACACATCTATAAAATGTGTTACAAAATAATCGTTCTTGTGTACATCAAAAAATAGATTCATGAGGCAATGTTGTTCGTTTTTTTTTCATTAACAACTCTCATGGTTCAGAATAATGATGGAAATGTCATTAATATGTTATATTTAGGTTGTTTATAATATAATAATACCTATGTGTTTATTATACCACATAAATATGTTTTTCATTTAATACCATAGTGGATACAACAACATCACTCATCCAAGATTGTATTGATTTATTTGGGTTGAACAGAAGGAGTGCATGTTTTACATTTCATACCATAGTAAATGAGAATGTTTTACATTTCATACCATACAACCATGAGAGTTGTTGTATCTACATTTACTATACATAATTATGTAAACTATAATTATTCTGAACCTTTGAATCACCCATCTATGATTGTTTCACCTAATCTGTGAAGGATAAGTACACTTGTCTGATACAAGAATCCTCTATCACAAACCTTCTTCATATCGTTATGAAAATCCAAAATCTATCCCATTACTTTCCTTATATCTAAATGTAACGACCCAATCATTTATGAATAAAATTCCCTTACTTTTAATTAAATATCTTATGCATATAGAAAACACCCTCACTCTTTCTATTTTATCCAATTAGATTTAAATGACTGTTATCTATCATTAACAATGATAATACAACCATTGAATAGTGATCACATAAATAGTATAAATATAGGGTTTTATCAAATCCTTTTGGCACAGAAAAATGATGTGATAGTCTAAACCAGTAGGATCATTCCCTATGAATCCCATTAACTAGAGCTTCATAAGGAGATAACATTTCTGGTATTTTCACTAAACCAAGCCCAAAATGAGATCCAACAACTTATGCATGAGAAAAACTGTTTACGAGAGAAGTTCAAGCTTATTAAGATCATGACCCAAATGATGTTTACCAAACTCCCCCATGAAAGCCCCACCATTACACACCTTACTCTTAGGCCGTATGCTGGTGTAATAAAGGGATACATAACAAGACCATAGAAATATTACTTTTTGTATTTTTTTATAGAATAATGAATATACTATCATTCTATTATTGTTACTTTGTAAATGAATTTTAAAGATCAAATAATAATTTTTTGGTTAATATTTAAATTTATTTTAGAAATCTATTTTGAATAATTAATGAAATTTTAATTGAATAATATTTTAATAAAATATTATTATTATATTAATTTTATTAATTATATATGATATAATAATTTTTATGAAGTGAATGGTAATTTTTATTGAGGTATGCATTTTTTTATCAAAACCCATCAATTTTCATTAAATGTCAGTTCTTATTTTACAAGTGAAAGTTCAAATATTTTGAAAATTATTTAGATAAAATAAATATTAGTTTTTGAATCAGGATGAAGAAATTATCCAATGGTGAATTTTTCATAGTTTTCTAAGACGGTCAAATTTTTAAAGGAATAACTATAATGAATTATAGGAATAACTATAATGAATTAATATTATGTAATTATTATTCAAGGTAATTAATTTTATTTATATGATTAGTCGAGGTAATTAAAACTCATTATAGTTATTCCTATGTGAATTAATAAACATTAATTATTATTGTTATGAACTTTTAATAACCCCAAGGCTCTCCACAACAGGAACACAGGAATAAACATAAATAATGAAATAATAATGAATTTTTAAAAAAACTTCAAAGGAAGCTATATGTGTCCGGTATACCATCGGTGGTTCCCTTGTCAGGTATCCCAATTTAATATTATTTGTGAAAACCAAAGGATTTTACCTCAATAAGAGGCAATGTTCATCAACATGCATTTTCATTTTGTTTCCTTCTCCAAATATAGGATTATACATAGAATAATCTTATAAAATAATATATTTATCCAAAATATATTAAAAAAATTATATTAAGATAATCACATAAAAAAAGAACACACACATCCATCAAATGTGTTACAAAATAATCGTTCTTGTGTACATCATAATATAGCTTCACGAGGTGATGTTATTCATTTTTTCCACTAATAACTCTCATATTTCAGAAAAATGATGGACATGTTTTTAATAGGTTATATTAAGGTTTTTTATAATATGACAATTCATATGCATTCAATACACCATATAAATATGTTTTACATTTCATACCATAGTGGATGCAACAATGTCACTCATCCAAGATTGTATTGATTTATTTGGATTGAACATAAGGAGTGCATGTTTTACATTTCATACCATAGTATATGAGAATGTTTTACATTCAAAGTATGCTTTAAATTTCATAACATAGTAAATATAGATAAAAAAACTCTCATAGTTCATAACAATTACTTGGAATAATATACCCTCTATAGGTGATAATATAATGGTCTAATATAATATAATGGTCTAATAAAGGAATCTATATCCTAGTTAACCTAATATTGTATGAATAAATATAATGAATTAATATTATTTCATGATTTTTCAAGGTAATTAATGTTTATTCTTATGATTAGTCAAGTTAATTAAAATTCATTATAGTTATTCCTATGTGAATTAATAAACATTAATTATTATCGTTATAAACTTTTAATAAACCCAAGGCTCTCCGAAATAAGAACATAGGAATAATCATTAATCATGACATAATAATTAATTTTTAAAAAAAATTTAAAGTAAGCTATATGTGTCAGGTATCCCATTGGTGGTACCTATGTTAGGTATCCTAATAAAATATTATTGGTGAAAGCTATACTTATGTATCAAGTATCCCATCGGTGGTACCCATGTCAGGTATCCCAATAAACATTAATTATTATCGTTATAATTTTTTTTGGGTTTTTTTGAAGCTAATATAATATAATGGTCTAACAAAGGAAGATAATGATATATAATATCATTTCAAACACATTCTCATATTTTTTCAAAAAAATAAGAATTCAAGTTGAATTTTTTCCTTACTATGGAACTAAAATATACTTTTAGTCAAGGTAATTAAAATTAATAGAGAAATCTACATCTCGCTCTAGAGGTAAACCTGAAAATTAATCTGTAAATACTTCCCTCAAATGATCCACCACTATCGGAAAATCCATCTATGAAGTCCCATGGTCATCAAGATACATAATAACAATCTGAAATGTGACACCCCTCAACCCGTGATGCTTGGGTCCAGTTATTCTTATGTAGAAATAATCCACCCTCTAGTGATGTGTAAATCACCATACGACGATAGAAATAAACAACATCCTAGAAGGAAACTAACCAGTCCATTCCGAGAATGACATCATAACCTGTCATCTCTATGAAATAAAGGTCCCTTAAGAAGTGACCCCCACCAACATCAAGAGGTCACTCCTTGCACTAACGTACACTACCCATTATAATCCCCAACAGAGTGTCCAAAGTCATGATATTAGCAAAAATAAATATACAGATCCTAAGGCTCTCCACAACAGGAACATATATAATGCTATGAGAAGCCCCTGTTCCAAAAATAGAAGATGCTAAAACTGAGGCAACCTTATTCATATCATTATGAAGACTATCCATATTGTCTCTTTTCATTATTAATTCACCATAGAACTTTTAATAACCTCAATAGGCACATAATAATAAACATTAATTCATTTTTTTATGAAGACTAACCATATTATGAACTTGTGGTCCCATCATTAATTTTTTAAAAAAACTCACTATATACACATAGGAATAAACATTAATTATTATCATAATGAACTTTTAATAATGAATTTTTTTAAAAAATATTATTGGTGAAAACCAAAGGAAGTTATGAAGACATAATAGGAATAAACATTAATTATTATCATTATGAACTTTTAATAACAAAGAATGATTGTTATGTCATGATTAATATTATCTCATGATTAGTTAAGGTAATTAATTTTTATTCCAATGATTAGTCAAGGTAATTAAAATTCATTATAGTTATTTCTATGTGAATTAATAAACATTAATTATTATCGTTATGAACTTTTAATAACCCCAAGGATCTCCATAATAGGCACATAGGAATAAACATTAATCGTAACATAATAATGATTTTTTATAAAAATTCAAAGGAAGCTATATGTTTCAGGTATCCCATCAGTGCTACCAATGTCAGGTATATAAATAAAATATTATTGGAGAAAACCAAAAGAAGTTACCTCAATAAGAGGCAATGTTCATTAATATGCATTGTCATTTTGTTTCCTTCTCCAAACATAAAATTATATAGAAAATAAGCTTATAAAATAATATATTTATCCAGAATATATTAATGAAATTATATTAAGATAATCACATAAAAAATAACACACACATTCATCAAATGTGCTACAAAATAATCATTCCTGTGTACATCATAATACAGCTTCACGAGGCGATGTTGTTCATTTTTTCCTTTAACAACTATCATGGTTAAGAATAATGATGGGAATGTTATTAATATGTTATATTTTGGTTTTTTATAGTATAATAATACCTATGTGTTCAATATACCACATAAATATGTTTTACATTTCATACCATAGTGGATACAACAACATCACTCATCCACGATTGTATTGATTTATTTGAATTGAATAGAAGGAGTGTATGTTTTACATTTCATACCATAGTAAAATGAGAATGTTTTACATTAAAAGTATGTTTTACATTTTATACCATAGTAAATTTATATATAAAAACTTTCATGGTTCAAAATAATTACAGTTTACATAATTATCCAATTGGATAAAACAGAAGGAGTGCATGTTTTACATTTCATACCATAATAAATAATGAACTAAGATAAATCTTATATTAATATTAGAATAATATGTGAAAAAATAATTCAAATACTATGTGTTTCATCTTATTCAGAAATATTTTTGAATAATTTCAAGGATATTTTTTTATTGATTTATTTGGATTGAACATTGTGCATTACTATTGAATTTTTGGGATTAAAGTAGTTTTTATTTATATGAAGGATTATTCACTTTAAAAATAATCTTACCCTGTGATAACTGTTTTCATTTTTATTAATGTCAAATGTAAGTAAGAATTCTTTTTTTGCCTATTATGGTTATTTTATCATTTAAAAGTATATTTTAGTTCATTAGTAATGAATAATTTAACTTGAATCTTTATTTTTTCGAGAAAATATGAGAATGTGGTCGAAATGATAAATGAATGAAATTATATTTAAAAAGTAATTATATTTCCTTATTATTTTTGTTTATATGAATAAAAAATTCATTAAATTTAAGAAAATGGTCATAAAATATGATTTTTATTAAATTAACTTCATATCTAATGAATTAATGGTCTTTTAATTTATTATATATTTATGGTGTTTTATGGTTAATATTCACTTGATCAATAAATTTCTTATGATTTATGATATTTTTCACTCCAAATAATAATTTTGGAAATAATACTCTATTCCATTCCCAAATATCCACTTCACACCAATTTTCTCTTATTTAGAAACCTATTAATGTGTTATTTCAGATAACTTTAATATTTTCATTTCCCTCTTTTGAAAATGAAGTTTTACTAAGCCTTTTCAAGATTCAGGATTTCAAGAAATAAATTTTCAAACATTAAACTATTAATTTATAAGATAAAGTTAAAATTTTTTAGATTCAAATTATTAAATGGGTTAGAATGTAATACCTTGATATTTTAAAATAAGAATAATACAGTCGATAGTGTATTTGACACGCAATACCTAGCTTAAAAGACCTACGAGATATATGACCGTTATAACATAGAAAATAAAGTAGTGGGTATGAATATTTTAAATAATTATTATATATATATATATAATTAATTATGAATATAATAATGAATTGATTTTTTCTAGTATATAATCAATTAATTTTTAGTAAAGTTGTTTTATTCTTAAAAATTTTGTTTTCTTAAAAAATAATTTTTACGAGATTGTTGTGATAAAATATTATAATGAATTTATACTAATTTTGGAAAATTTATATGATAAATATTGACATAAAATTTAAAATAATCTCATATCAATTAAATAAGGGTGAGATTTTGGGATTTTAAGAAAAGATTTATTTTTTAGTGAATAGTTAAAATAATTTTTTTTGTAAAACTATCATTTCTTTTAAAAAAATTATATAATTTAAATTTAATGTTTTGATTTCGATTTTATTAAAAGTAACATATGTATTATTTTTTATATTTAATCCACTTAATTATATTTTAACCATATTTATAATGGATTTCCGTATAAGTTTATTTTTGGGTTCAAAAACTGGTTTTTACTAAAAATTTTCTTTTTAGTGTATAATGTTTCTATTTTTTAATTAATAGAAATTACCCTTAATGAGGAATTATTTAATTAAATTATTATATTATATATTTATAAATATTAATTCATATTCATATAATGACTATTTCTACTCATTGAGCTAATATAAAATCATCATATACTTAAATATTATATTTCTCGAAAACCTATTTTTTTCATTGCGTCTGCAGGTTTGATTTTAATTTAAATTCTTCCGCATATATGAATTTAATTTGATAAAATTTAAAAAATGGTTTTAATAATAATAATATATATTATATAAGATGTTTAACTTAATTTTTGGTCATAATGAATAGTCAAGTAATGAAAATCTTTTAACATGATTATAGTAAACAATGGTTGGGGGGGTTAAACTAAAAAGATAATGGTTAAATAACTATTTTTTAAATTATATTATATGAAAAAATTTATACCTTATATCATGTTTAGATCTAGAATGTTCCATTTTGGATCCATGTGGAATGTGAAAAAATGGCTATTACTTTTTTCTTTTTATAAATTACAAGTGTGACACTCACCTAACTTATAAAAGGACACCCTTATACGCTCTTCTTCACTACATAAAATAATTTTTTATAATCCAATCACTACCCAAATACAGACCATACATACATACCCATGACATGGAGGCCCTGTTTCGACTATAAATCCATCCTAATAAGGCTTTTTGTGCTAACCTAAGTAGTTTTTATGAACAAGAGGTATCGTGCATAACCTAACATTTTTATTTTATTTCTTATTCCACTCCATTAAAATATTTATAAATTATGATATATAATCAAAATTTTATATACCACATATTGAGATGTTATTATGTTAATTTCCTAACCGAAATCTATATGATATTATATCAAATGGGAATCAAAACCATTATCATGTGTGTAGTGTACTACCTCATCCTGAACTAATGTAATTAACTTTTAATCATCGCATATGATGGATTTTTATAATTATATATTTTAAGTATATAAATTATAATTTTAAAGTAATTATACTTTTATAATTATAATATCACATATACCTTCTTAGGTTCCATTCCACAGGGGATACGATAATGTCTCTCATGTGTACGGCAAACCCCCACCCCATGAAGCGATGTGATTTTTTTCACTAATTCATTTCATGAAAGTTAATAAGTATAATGTTTATAAAAATATGTGACTTATATGAAATTATTATTACATTCGCTACATATTTATCATTATTAAAATAAAACCTTTCTTTTACTTTCTCCCTTACCATTCACTAAGAAATGATAATATTGTTCATGCGTACGTGTGGACTGCCGCCTCCAAGAAGTAATATTACATGTTTTTTATCACCATATCACATGAATGATAAATATGTGTTTATTAAAAGAAATAATATGATAATTTTGATATTATTATCATTATATAAAGATAAAATAATACTTAAAGCATTTTCATGATTATCATTGAAAAATGGAAATGTTAGTTATTCATATGTATGACCTACCACGACCATGATCGTAACATAGTTCATTTTTAAAAATAGTTATTAATAGATTATCTTAAAATTATAATTTATTTATCGAAATTATATTTATTTTATGATAATTAATCTAGATATTATAAAACAATGACCTCCCTAGCCACTACCATCACACCAAAGTTGTTTGAAATAGTGAACAAAACATCTGCAGAAGACCCAATGCTGAATTAATTTATCAAGTATTAAAATAAGTCATTTTAATATATAAAATAAATGATTTATGTATATATTATTAATCCTTTAAAATATTAATATAAAAAAATTGATATAAGTTTATTAAATAGGATTTTAGGGATATACATGGAATGTATGGACTCTATGTAAGGGACTTCATTTAAATTTTACTTCATTGAAAGATATTTTATTATTATAAAAATAATTTATTTTTTATAGTGTATAAAATTTCCATTTGAAATGTACTATATTGATTAATTCATACTCAATTGTGTTATAATGGTTCAATTTTAATTATTTAAACCATGTGGATTTGACTTGAATGTTACAAAGTTGTAAAGAATTTAAAAACTCAATTTTTTATTTGGTGATATTACTTATTCATTGTCTTTGATATTATAAGATTATCTGTGTAATGAATTTTTATTATTATTTTTTAATTCTACTTAATTTATATGAATCAAAAGCTTATTGACATAATTGAATCATTGATTAATTTTTACTTTAACGTTATGATCATTATAAGGGTTGATCACACCAAATTTTATTATTTAGGACATATGTTATATTATACACCTATGTTCTTGTATTAGGTGAATCTACTACCCCTTTGGTATGTTATGTAGTGGATCATTTTTTGAAAAAGTCTCCCAACCAAAAATCCGAGGTAATTATTCATTAAATATAAGAAGATTACAAGATTCAAAAGCGCAAGATCTTATTACAATCAACCTCATTAAAAGGAAGACAAACCACATTAAGGGAATTAAAACAAGTAATAGGTTCACCAAACCCCATGCTCTCAAGACCATCCGAAACCATGTTCGGACCTTGATAAACATGCATGACGATGAAGTCGAGAGTCAAAAGAGTCTCCATGCACTGCATCCAAATTGATGCGAGCCACCAAGAGATATGAATTTCACCATTTCTGATGGCCTGCATGATGGTATAAGAGTCACTATCCAACTAGATATTAGTCCAACCTTTCATTTTTTGAAACGAGACAACATGAATCATCCCAAGAATCTCCACCTCAAGGGAACTTGTCACACCATAAAAACTATAGAAACATCCCTTAACAGAATCATCATGGGCCCTAAAGAATGCACCAAAACTTGAAGACCCGAGTTTCCTATAGAAGCACCATTTGCATTAACATTAATCCAAAGTGGTAAGGGAGGTATCCAAAACACCTCAATAGTCCCCAAAGTAGGTCTAAAATCCCCTTGTACAACCAGATTTTTCAAAACCATAAAATCCAAAATGCTATTGTAGCATTCATCGATACAAGCATCAAGTATATCCATTATAGAAAAAAAACCCACTTCATGACCAGATTTAAAAATAACCCTTTCCATTGTGAAAATAATTATTCTGGTGCCACCAAATGGTATGAATCATTTCAGCTACAACCACGAAGAGGAGAGCCCGAACCTGAGGTGAGAGATGAATAACCGAATAATAGTATAGAAGGGCCTACAATCCCAAAATTCTAATCCCAATCAGCTCAAAAGAACCCCAAACCTCCTTTTATATGGCCTAAGTCGTTTCAAAACTGTGGAAGAGACACTCTACATCTTCCCTATGTTGATGGAATATAACACACCGAGAATAAAGGTACAACGAAAGCATTTGGAAAACCTCATCAGTGGGTAACCTATTGTATGAAAAACTTTTTATAATAGATAGGCATGAAGGCCTCATACATTTTGTGAAGACCAAGACCCCCCTTGGTCCCTTCCTTTGCCAAAAATCCAGTTTCCTTGCGGGGTACCGATCGGTGAGACCGGTCGGTGAGACCGATCGGTGGGACCGGTCGGTGAGACCGATCGGTGAGACCGATCGGTGAGACCGACCGGTGAGACCGATCGGTGAGACCGACCGGTGAGACCGATCGGTGAGACCGACCGGTGAGACCGATCGGTGACACCGACCGGTGAGACCGACCGATTCTGCCAACAGAGGATCTCTCCCCCGTTCTTTTTATACTCTCGGTGGCTGTGTGAATTTGGGGGATGGGATCTCCTGTTGGCATGGTTTCAGTGGTTGTGGGTTTTTATCACAAACTGGGGAGAGATCCTCTGTTGGCAGAACCGGGTGTGAGTGTTTTGGTTGATCTATGCTTGACGTTTTCCTTGGTTATGCTTATGGTAGTTGCCCAGTAGTGCTTAAAATTAATTGAACATTTGACTGAACGTGAAACAAGAATGGGACAAATGGTTTTGTGGGCAAGGGTCGTGAATTGTGACTCGGGCGTTGTGGTATTGTGTTCTGTAGGTTGGCTAGGAAAACCTAAGTTTTGGGTGAGTGTTTGTTACCTATATCTATACTTGTAGCTTTGTGTTTCTTATTCGCGCCCCACCCCAGTTGAGCACTTAGTGCCGAACACCCCCATTTATGGGGGAAGGGTGTTTTTCCCAACACTATACTTAGTGGCTGGTTATTAGCTCCTTTTCTGCTCCCTTTCCCGGATAGCCCAAGTACCTTCGGGCAGGCTGTGATGGCCTGAAGTCCATTATTAGCCCAAGAACCATCGGGCAGGGTGTTGTGGTGGTTGGCCAGGTGTGTGCGGCAGGTGGTTTCCCAAGTGTCTTCGGGATGAGGCCCAGGTGTTTTCGGGTGTGGCAGTGGATTCTTTAGCCCAGGTGTCTTCGGGCGTAGCGGTGGTTGTTCTGGCCTAGGTGTTTGCAGGCATGGTTACTTGTGACAGTTGAGGCCCAGGTGTGTGCGGGCGGGATTTGGCAGTGGGACTGCGTGTGGTTGTGGCCCAGGTGTGTGCGGGCGGGATTTGGCAGTGGGACTGCGTGTGGTTGTGGCCCAGGTGTGTGCGGGCGGGTGTGGCAGTGGGACTGCGGTGAGAATGGCGGGATTGGTCCGATGCGTAGGATGTCTCAATAACCAGTGGGAAAGTGGCGCGGGGTACCCAAACATCGATGTGCTCTTATATATATATTACTTGACTTGCGTTATTTGGGGAGCGAACCTTGGTGAGGCTTGGGATGGATAGTTGCCTTGTTAGGTGTTTGGTTTACTCTTTCTCACGGGACTTTAGTACGTTTCCCCCACTTGTGCACGAGAGTCTTGGTTTTCCCTACTGAGTGTACTTGTATGCTCACCCTACGTTTACTTTCAGGTTTCCAGGAGGACTACCAGGGCTGCGCGGGACCCTATTAGTCGGACAGTTGGAGTTGTCGCTGTTGTCGTACCTTTGTTTTCTTTTGGTATTGTACTTGAGAGCTTCTTTTTCTTTTGTACTTGTACCTTGTTGTAAACTGTTTAAACATGCATGTGGGAATGGTTTACTTTTGGCTTTACTTTTCTTTCTATCTTGGTGTTGTTGGGTTTTCTCCTCCTTATCTTTCGATCCTATAAAATAAAAAGGGTAATGCCTTCCATTTGTGAGAACTTCCTATACCCTTGGTGCTAGTCGCCACTCCGGGACCTATTGAAGGCGGGTTTCGGGGGTCATTATCTCTCCTTCAACTCAAAGAAGGAAGGGCCTGTCAATCTGCTGACCCTTCCCTCCTTTTGGTGAAGGTGGGTCGTGACAGAATGGTATCAGAGGCAGGTTGAGAGATAGGACGGAGTCTGGAGTTAGGCACAGTAAGGATTTCATGGGATGGTAAGGCAACAGCGTTGGGTGACCTTGGTGCGTGAAATAGGCCAGGGAGGACCGGCTAGGACACGGGATTTTAGGGCCCCCCGTGATCCGATGCAAGGACTCTGGACGTACCGAACGACCAAGTGAAGCCACACTGATTGCAGGGTAGAGACCCTAGGAAAGGTACATGCATCATAAATGACTTGTGTTCTTGTGTTTCTGGGATGTCTTGGGAAATTAAGAATAAATTAAATCTTAATAAGTTTTGAGAACGGTTTTCTTTGCACTACTGGGCTTAGGTATTCCTTGTTTACCTTGCAGCTATGGCACCTGGAAGGCGACCACGTGTGGTACAGGCGATCGAGACTCCTGAGACTACCTTGGCCAATCAGCAGAGAGCTGATCGGGAGGAAGAGGACGACCGGTGGCAGAAGACTCTTCGAGCCTTTCAGCGACAGGCCCTCGAGAAATATGAGGGCAGCACCTCCGACATGAAGACGGAAGGCTGGCTGGAGGAGCTAGTCATAGCCTTCGGCCTGATTCGGGCCCCGATAGAGTACTGGGTTCCTCTGGCTGTTAGCCAGATGCGAGGAGCGTCACGTCAGTGGTGGATGCTTCACCTGGGGAGTAGGAAAGAGTCTGAGGTTGCTTGGGCGGAATTCGAGAAGGAGTTCCGGGCGGAGTTTCTCTCCTCGACAATGAAGGCGGAGAAGAGACAGGAGCTACTCTCCCTCCAGCAGGGGAGCATGTCCGTGAGGGAACTTGGAATCAAGTTCAAGGACCTCCTGCGTTTTGCTCCAGACCTCTTTCCCGATGAGGAGTCTCGGGCAAGACGTTTGGAGGAGGCGCTCCGACCCTCCCTCCAGTATGCTGTTACTCCCTTTACCCTTCCGACATACTTAGAGGTTCAGAAGAAGGCCTAAGTGGTGGAAAGGATGCACACTCTAGGCGGACTGTCACGAGAAGGGATCCAGCTGGGACCATCGAAGGGGAAGGCCGTCAGCACCAGGCCCCCAGCATCGGGACCCTCCAGGTTCCGACCCGCAGGGAGCAGGCCGCAACAGTTTCAGTTTCGATCCCCTGGCCCACGTTCTTTTCCTTCGGGCTCGGGACCACGGTGCTTCATCTGCGGGAGCCCTGGACATCTTCGGAGTCAGTGCCCCGATCGGGTGCAGTACAGCAGTGGCAGTCATCCCCAGCATCCGCCACAGCAGCAGTTCCCAGCCAGACCCTTCCAGCAGCAGCAGCAGGGACAGCGAGCTCCCGCTCCTCCGCAGACAGACATAGGAGGGGGAGGCCGACCTCAGGGCGCTCCCCAGGGACCTCGACCAGGGCGTGGTCGGGGAGGTGGCCGACAGCCGAGGGTTAGGGGAGCTGGGCGTGGACAGTTACACGCCGCAGAAGCAACAGTTCCAGCAGGGCAGAGGTTGTTCGAGGTACGATCAGTGTGTTTAGCACTCTTGCTTATGCTTTGTTCGATACCGGAGCTTCGCACTCCTTTGTTGCACCCAGTCTAGCCCGCGCCTTGGGTCTAGATGCCGAGAGACTTCCAGTGCCCCTGGTGTTGAGCACACCAGTTGGAGGTCAGACCGACTTGCTGTTCGTTTGTCGGGGATGTAGACTGATGTTGGGGCCACATCAGTCGGTTAAGGATCTCCTTCTGCTACAGATTCGGCCGTACGATGTCATCCTAGGCATTGACTGGCTATTTTCTGTGTGCGCCGTCATCGACTGTTTCCAAAGGAGGGTGGTGTTCTCCGGTTTGGACGGCCAGCGTGTTACTTTCACCGGCGAGCGGAGCTGTCCGAAGGGAAACAGGAGGGAGGAACCTCTCCTCTCCTTGTTGACCGAACTGACGATAGAATCAACAGATGCGGAAATGGTGGAAGTACCAGAGATCGTTCGTGAATTTATGGACGTCTTTCCTGAGGAGGTGACGACTCTACCCCCTCGACGTGATATCGAGTTCGGGATAGACCTGCAGCCCGGCTCTCGACCAATCTCGATGGCTCCTTACCGGATGGAACCTTCGGAGCTACGGGAGTTGCGGATACAAATTGACGATCTGATGAAGAGGGGTTATGTTCGTCCAAGTGCATCACCGTGGGGTGCCCCAGTCTTGTTTGCGAAGAAGGCAGATGGTGGCCTCAGGTTATGCATAGATTACAGGAGGCTGAATCAGGTAACAATCAAGAACCGCTACCCTCTTCCGAGGATAGATGATCTTTTCGACCAGCTGAAGGGGGCAGGATGGTTCTCGAAGATCGACCTGCGATCCGGGTACCACCAGCTGAGGGTGAAGGATAGCGACGTCCCGAAGACGGCGTTCAGGTGCAGGTATGGGCACTTCGAGTTCGTGGTCATGCCCTTTGGTGTTACGAACGCCCCGGCCGTGTTCATGGGGCTTATGAACTCCATCTTTCGGGAGTACTTGGATCGGTTTGTGGTGGTGTTCATCGACGATATCCTGATCTATTCAAAGTCAGAAGAGGATCATGCAGAGCACCTGAGGACAGTTTTGGAGGTCCTACGACAGCACCAGCTCTATGGGAAGTTGTCAAAGTGCAAGTTCTGGGCGCGAGAAGTGCACTTCCTTGGACATGTGGTGTCTGAGCAGGGAGTAGCAGTCGACCCATCAAAGGTTGAGGCAATTGTTTCTTGGGAAGCACCCAAGAATGTGGCGGAAGTTCGGAGTTTCCTTGGACTGGCAGGCTACTACCAGAGATTCGTACCCAACTTCTCCCGGGTAGCATCCCCTTTGACGGCTTTGACCAAGAAAGACCAAGTTTTCATGTGGAGCGAGCAATGTGAGTCGTCATTCAGCTACCTAAAAGAAAAACTGGTTAGTGCCCCAGTGTTGAGGTTGCCAGAAGAAGGGATGGCCTATGAGGTATTCTGTGATGCTTCAGGACAGGGCCTGGGGTGCGTATTGATGCAGCGACAAGGGGTGATCTCTTACGGGTCCAGGCAGCTACGCCCCCATGAGCGGAACTATGCCACCCATGACCTGGAGCTTGCAGCGGTGGTGTTCGCATTAAAGCTGTGGCGACATTACCTCTTTGGGGAGCGCTTTGTGGTCTTCACCGACCACAAAAGCTTGCGCTATATCTTCTCCCAGCGTGACTTGAACTTGCGACAGCGGAGGTGGGTCGAGTTTCTCCAGGACTACGACTTTGAGATCTCATACACTGAAGGTAAGGGAAACGTTGGGGCTGATGCCCTGAGCAGGAAGCCGCATCAGGAGGTGGTTCGGGAATCTGCTGATGCTTGGAAGGCAATGGGGGAGTTGGCTGCCTTGCACTTGGATGCAAGGGTGGAAGGTACTAGAGGTTGTTTGTTTCAGATGACGGTACAGTCCTCCTTGTTGCAGCAAGTGGAAGAGTCTCAGTGGGGAGATCCTGAGGTAGAAGTGTTGCGGGATCGTGTCGATCAGGGGAACGCCCCGGAAGGATGGTCGGAGGAAAGCCGACATCGGATGCTCTTTCATCGGAGGTTGTTTGTTCCAGAGGTGATGCGTGATGAAGTCCTTCATGAGTTCCATAGCTCAGCCTTGGCGGTACATCCGGGTGTTTCGAAAATGTACCAAGGCCTGAGGGGACAGTTTTGGTGGCCCGGGGTGAAACGGGCAGTGGCAGAGTTCGTGGCTAAATGCCTGGTGTGTCAGCAGGTGAAGGCTGAACACCGTGTTCCTGGTGGTCTGTTGCATCCTCTAGATGTTCCCGAGTGGAAGTGGGACGACGTCTCAATGGACTTCGTCACGGGACTACCCAGAGCTCAGGGCGGGCATGATGCTATCTGGGTAGTGGTGGATCGATTGACAAAATCTGCTCACTTCTTGGCTATCAAGGAGTCGGGACCCGTGAGTACCTTAGCACAGAGGTACGTGGATGAGGTGGTGCGTTTTCATGGAGTTCCGAAAACGATCGTCTCGGATCGGGACACTCGATTCACCTCACGAGTCTGGAAGGGGTTACAGCATGCTTTTGGCACCCAACTACGCCTTAGCACTGCTTTTCACCCTCAGACTGATGGGCAGACAGAGCGGACTATCCAGACTTTGGAGGACATGCTGCGAGCATGTGTTTTGGATTTCGGAGGATCATGGGTACGACACTTGCCTTTAGTAGAGTTTGCCTACAACAACAGTTTTCACTCTACTATCGGCATGTCTCCTTTTGAGGCTTTGTATGGAAGACCATGTCGTTCACCCTTATGCTGGGAAGAGGTTGGTGAGACTGGTACTCTTGGACCAGAAGTAGTGCAGAGCACCACGGAGAAAGTCCAGCTAGTGCGGGAGAGGATGAAAGGAGCTCAGGATCGGCAGAAATCTTATGCTGATCGTCGGAGGAGGCCCCTGAAGTTCGAGGTGGGAGATCATGTGTTTTTGAAGGTTTCCCCTCGACGGGGGCAGCAGAGGTTCGGAAAGGGGAGTAAGCTCTCCCCTAGGTTCATCGGACCTTTCGAGGTGCTGAGGCGAGTTGGAGAGGTGGCATATCAGCTGGCCCTACCACCTCAGTTGGAGAGGGTCCATGACGTCTTCCATGTCTCCCAGCTTCGTCAGTACTTACATGATGACTCTCATGTCATCAACTGGGGAGAGCTAGACGTGGGAGGAGACGCGACCTTCGAGGAATGGCCAGTCAGAATCGAGGATCGCAAGGAGAAAGTGCTCCGTGGACGAACCGTCGGCCTGGTTCGTGTGTTGTGGAGACATGGCGGCCTCGAAGAGAGTACGTGGGAGAGGGAAGCACAGATGCGTGCCCAATACCCCGAGTTGTCCTGAGCTTTGAACCTTTGGTGCCTGTTGTGACAGAACGTTTGACCTTTTTGGCTATGAAATGTGCTAGGTTCCTTTCCTCTGTTATGTAAGCCCCGGCTGAAGAGAAGGGGAAACCCGACCCCTAATCAGGACGCATTAAGGTGGATGCGATTAAACCCGTGCGGGCGAGTCAGTGCCGCCCAAAGCGGATAATATCTTGACATGGGGGAGGGGGACTCCCCAAACCCACATGACCGGGCGGTTTGGCGTGATATGA
The DNA here is from genome assembly GCA_963277665.1 of Viscum album. Lineage (NCBI taxonomy): Eukaryota > Viridiplantae > Streptophyta > Magnoliopsida > Santalales > Viscaceae > Viscum > Viscum album. The sequence goes on along the minus strand of OY728140.1, from coordinate 2,097,377,531 downwards.
TGCTTGGTTCTTGACAGGGAGTATTTTCAATTAGCGGGGGTCCACTCCTAAGAGGTATCTTCAAAGATGGTTGTTCGGATCCTCTCTTTCCTTCTAGTTTGTTTTGATTCTCGGGGACGAGAATCGTTTAAGAGGTATCTGATGTGAAGACCCAGACCCCCCTTGGTCCCTTCCTTTGCCAAAAATCCGGTTTCCTTGCGGGGTACCGATCGGTGAGACCGGTCGGTGAGACCGATCGGTGGGACCGGTCGGTGAGACCGACCGGTGAGACCGATCGGTGAGACCGATCGGTGAGACCGAACGGTGACACCGATCGGTGAGACCGATCGGTGAGACCGATCGGTGAGACCGGTCGGTGAGACCGATCGGCGAGACCGATCGGTGAGACCGATCGGTGACACCGATCGGTGAGACCGGCCCTGCCAAGTTGTTCCAGCAATGTTCCTTTTTCGCAAATAGGGTTTTAAGCCCTATTCTTCCTTACTAAAAATATCTTGGAAATCCGAAACGCGCGCAAAGGTCTTAATTAAATGCTTCATTAATTCATGGGTCAGTTAAAACCTCATCAGTGGGTAACCTATTGTATGAAAAACTTTTTATAATAGATAGGCATGAAGGCCTCATACATTTTGTGAAGACCCAGACCCCCCTTGGTCCCTTCCTTTGCCAAAAATCCGGTTTCCTTGCGGGGTACCGATCGGTGAGACCGGTCGGTGAGACCGATCGGTGGGACCGGTCGGTGAGACCGATCGGTGACACCGATCGGTGAGACCGATCGGTGAGACCGATCGGTGAGACCGATCGGTGAGACCGGTCGGTGAGACCGATCGGTGAGACCGATCGGTGACACCGATCGGTGAGACCGGCCCTGCCAAGTTGTTCCAGCAATGTTCCTTTTTCGCAAATAGGGTTTTAAACCCTATTCTTCCTTACTAAAAATATCTTGGAAATCCGAAACGTGCGCAAAGGTCTTAATTAAATGCTTCATTAATTCATGGGTCAGTTAAAACCACCCAGCTCCATTAATGATGAGTCAAGCCACGTGGTCAACCCACGACTCCCTCGTCTTCCGTGGTTTTGTGTTTTCATCTCAACCATCCCCAGCCCTTATAATTAAGGGTTAGGCCGTGGTTTTCCCCCTTCTTCGATCGTGGCCCTTCTGGTGCATCGGGACCGCCGCATCGTTATCCGTAAAGTTCCGCGCCCCCGGCCTAAACGTCGATCATCCATCAACAAGTAGGTAATTTCTCTCGTCTCTCACTTTTGTGTATCATGCGGGGTGGGCGTTACTTTTGTTCCTATGGAATTGGTTGAACCAAACCCTAATGAAGATACTAAACGAAGTTCTAAAGAAAGAAGGGGAAGGGGTTGTGATCGTTGTTTATGCTTTATCTTGTGATCATCCCTTTTGTTGTACTGGTCTATGTTTTCTGAAAATTGAGGCCGTTGGTGGTCGTGTGTGTGCACTTGAATCCCCTCGTGATGTTTTAAATGGGTTGCTGAAATTGTGAACTCCTGCTGTGAAATTGGTTAATCACGTATACCCGGCTGAATAATTGAAAGCACCAGGATCAACCCTTCTGTGATAACTAACGGATAGAACACATGGAATTTTGAAATCATGGAGTGTGTTAAGTCGTTTAAATCTGAAAATCCCTGACTCGTGTTGGTAGTGGTTGTTGGTTGTTTTCCCTTCGGGCCGTTTGCTGGGAATGTGGGAGGGGATGGGATCCCCCGTTCTTTTTATACTCTCAGTGGCTGTGTGAATTTGGGGGATGGGATCTCCTGTTGGCATGGTTTCAGTGGTTGTGGGTTTTTATCACAAACTGGGGAGAGATCCTCTGTTGGCAGAACCGGGTGTGAGTGTTTTGGTTGATCTATGCTTGACGTTTCCCTTGGTTATGCTTATGGTAGTTGCCCAGTAGTGCTTAAAATTAATTGAACATTTGACTGAACGTGAAACAAGAATGGGACAAATGGTTTTGTGGGCAAGGGTCGTGAATTGTGACTCGGGCGTTGTGGTATTGTGTTCTCTAGGTTGGCTAGGAAAACCTAAGTTTTGGGTGAGTGTTTGTTACCTATATCTATACTTGTAGCTTTGTGTTTCTTATTCGCGCCCCACCCCAGTTGAGCACTTAGTGCCGAACACCCCCATTTATGGGGGAAGGGTGTTTTTCCCAACACTATACTTAGTGGCTGGTTATTAGCTCTTTTTCTGCTCCCTTTCCCGGATAGCCCAAGTACCTTCGGGCAGGCTGTGATGGCCTGAAGTCCATTATTAGCCCAAGAACCATCGGGAAGGGTGTTGTGGTGGTTGGCCAGGTGTGTGCGGCAGGTGGTTTCCCAAGTGTCTTCGGGATGAGGCCCAGGTGTTTTCGGGTGTGGCAGTGGATTCTTTAGCCCAGGTGTCTTCGGGCGTAGCGGTGGTTGTTCTGGCCTAGGTGTTTGCAGGCATGGTTACTTGTGATAGTTGAGGCCCAGGTGTGTGCGGGCGGGATTTGGCAGTGGGACTGCATGTGGTTGTGGCCCAGGTGTGTGCGGGCGGGATTCGGCAGTGGGACTGCGTGTGGTTGTGGCCCAGGTGTGTGCGGGCGGGTGTGGCAGTGGGACTGCGGTGAGAATGGCGGGATTGGTCCGATGCGTAGGATGTCTCAATAACCAGTGGGAAAGTGGCGCGGGGTACCCAAACATCGATGTGCTCTTATATATATATTACTTGACTTGCGTTATTTGGGGAGCGAACCTTGGTGAGGCTTGGGATGGATAGTTGCCTTGTTAGGTGTTTGGTTTACTCTTTCTCACGGGACTTTAGTACGTTTCCCCCACTTGTGCACGAGAGTCTTGGTTTTCCCTACTGAGTGTACTTGTATGCTCACCCTACGTTTACTTTCAGGTTTCCAGGAGGACTACCAGGGCTGCGCGGGACCCTATTAGTCGGACAGTTGGAGTTGTCGCTGTTGTCGTACCTTTGTTTTCTTTTGGTATTGTACTTGAGAGCTTCTTTTTCTTTTGTACTTGTACCTTGTTGTAAACTGTTTAAACATGCATGTGGGAATGGTTTACTTTTGGCTTTACTTTTCTTTCTATCTTGGTGTTGTTGGGTTTTCTCCTCCTTATCTTTCGATCCTATAAAATAAAAAGGGTAATGCCTTCCATTTGTGAGAACTTCCTATACCCTTGGTGCTAGTCGCCACTCCGGGACCTATTGAAGGCGGGTTTCGGGGGTCATTATCTCTCCTTCAACTCAAAGAAGGAAGGGCCTGGCAATCTGATGACCCTTCCCTCCTTTTGGTGAAGGTGGGTCGTGACACATTTTCTATTGAAAATATAATACAATTTATAATCATCATGAAGAACCTTGGTGACATATAGATAGTATATCTTTTTGGTCAGAACACCATTTCATGTCGGCTCCCAAGCTAAAAAATAGGGTAGGAGACAAAATTGTAACGATCAATCATGTCATAGAGTTCATCTGGAAAACATGTTGGAGGATCATCCAGAATGTCATTGATAGAGACCTACTCAACTGATCCTAGCATAGCCGGCTGAAAACCACCAGAGAGAATATCTCCATTCCAATTATTAAGCTATAAATTAAGAGTAGAGTTCCTATTACCAATCTATCTATAGCATGTTATAATATTCTAAAATTATGATTTGATTGTGAGACATAGAGAAGAGACAATGTAAACCTTACTACCTAGTATAAAATTATCATAAAATTGACCTCTAAAGTGACCCATCGATTTTGAATTACTGTGAATGATATTCTAGGCATGGAAGGATTGAAGGGAATTATTATAGAATGCAATATTCTCTATACCCATGAAAATGGAATTTAAATGTGTACAAAAAACCTTCAAGAGAACAGTGAACAATTTTATTTCATGGATGTTACCACTCTATGTATAATTATTGATGGAAACATTAAGACATTTGATTATCCCGTTAGGCCATTTATAGACCATAAATGAGTAAGAAAATTTATAAATAATAATCGATTTCCCCAAAATGATTTTCCCAACAATAGAGAGACTCTTCCCTTTATAGGTTGAGAGCTGACCATTGACCCTATCTACAATTTCAAAGAGGAAAGAAGCTCTAGGGCACCCCCAGAATAATGGAACACATAGAAAATGAAAAGGAAAATATCCTTCCCAGATTCCTAACTCTGAAAGAATCATATTCTTCCTAGAAATAGAGAACCTTTCCCCAAAATGAATGAAATATTTCTCCCAACATAAAAATTGGCCAGAGACACTTCCATAATGTTGAAATATTTTCATCAAGACAATAACATTATTCTTTCCACCTGCAAGAAAATAATGATATCATGAACATAGAATAGATGGGATGGGGAAACGAGGGACCGAAATTCTTGTATCGGATTAAGCTGAACTTGTGAGTAATGAGTCTACTGAGGTAGTCTTTAATGATAGAGAAAAGAAAGGCTGAGAGGGGATCACCCTGTCAGAATCCCCTGACGAAAGAAAAGTATCCTTTAGTTAAACCATTCATAAGTACCAAGGCATGGGTAGAACCAAATAGTGAAGAAATCCATCTAATGAAAATGGCATTGAAGAAAATTTTTCCAAGAACCTTATAAATAATGGACCAATCCAGAGTGTCAAAGGTCTTTTTAATGATAATATTGATGGAAATTATACCTCTTCTTATAGGATTCATGAGCCTATTTCGACACTCTGAGGTAGAACAAATACATTTCTAGATGGATCTCTCTTTGATGAATCCAAATTGATTCCAATAAAAAATCCTATAATAAATACTTGAGATCCTGTTATCATGAATCTTACTTATTAACTTGTAACATGTGTTTACTGTGTCAATTTACCCCAAAGTTGGATCTCATAATCATTTTCGTCTTTTGTAATTAGGATGATAAACTGAGAATTGTGGCCCTGAGGGAGAACTCCTGGGGTAAAGAAAGAGGAAACAAATTTTCAAAAATCACCTTTGATGGCATACCAATAATTCTGATAAAAGAAATTATTGAAGCTATACGGACCTGGAGCACGAGAGGTGTTTAGGCTGAAAACAACCTCATTAATATTAAACTCCAAATGGGGGAAAGTGAGGGTGAAATTATCAGAAGAAATAACCAGGGGGAATGATACCATTAATCAAAGATCCCCACAAAACAGGCCCATTGAAAATCTTGGTAAAATAATCAACAATATAATCCGCAATATATTCCATGTTGTCTAATTTCTGATCACCAACCTTTATAAAAGAGAAGGGCCAACTACCCTTTCTAATTCTACGAAGATAATTGAATAATTTTTTATTTCGATCACCCTCTTGAAGAAACTTAATTTTAATGGTCCCTTTAAAAAAATTCTCTTTCATAGAAAAGAGAGAGTTGAATCTGGAACCAAGAGTGGCTTCCTTAGAGAAATACAAATTGAAATCACTATAGAGGCCCCATCTTAAAGCTGTAGAAGAGAGAATTCAAGAAAGAGAGTGTCCTTGTCCAACTCACTATAAGTATCTTTGCTCCATGATTTTAAATTGAGCTTAAGAATTTTTCATTTTAAAAATAAATTCAGCACGTTGAATACTATTCCAATAGCTTTCAATGAGCATACTATATTCACTTTGATGTGACCAAAAATTATTGAAATGAAAAAGAAGAGGAATGCAGAGATCCCTTCCCTTATAACTAACCAAGATCAGAGGGTGGCCATAAGAAATTTTAGGTGGGGTAGTTCTGGAAATTGAGTCTCATTTATCCAAAGCACTGTTGTTCACAAAAACCTGGTCAAGCATTCTAGCAATCTTGTGTTTGAGATATACCATGTACCAGATGTACTTGGAACAAACAAAACTAACCTCAGTCAGATCATTTTCATCAACCCATCCTTTAAATTCCTTGAGATAAATTAGATAATGAAAGGGACCCATTTTTTCACTAGAATAAAAGATCGTATTGTAACCACCAACAACAAACCAAGGGGAAGAGATGCCTCTTAATTTTTCCAGTTCCTGGAAAAACCTCCTTCAGTCATAATATATGTTTCTAGAATAAATAAAATATCCCACCAACAGATCAGAATCACATTGTGAAAAGAAAGAGATCAGATGCTAACTAATGGAAATGGTTTAAACTATTCCAATGGAAGCATGTGCAAAAAACCATAGACTTTTATCCTGATCATCGGAACCCTTAGTAGCGACCAAAAGAAAACTATATTTGTTGAGACCTAGAAAAACCAAAGAAATGGAGGATTTTGGTTTATAAACTCCATGTAACATCGGCTTGTGAACTTGAATATGCCTATACAGAGCATTAATAGTAATGAAATTAGAGAGACCCAGGAAATTCCAATAAAGAAAATGCATTTTGAACCCGAATTATAATTACAATGATTTTAAAAGTGTTATTTTACAAAACTAAATGATTTTATATAGTCATTTGTCATTATATTTTACTTTCTTTTAAAAGTTTTTAAAAATAAAATTTCATACCATTTTTAAAATAGGCCACTTTGAATATCTTTACAAAAATGTTTGAAAAGAATTTTTATTTATAAAATTTATAAAAAGAATAGATTTTACCACTTCATGATCAATAATTTCTTTAATTTTATTTATTTTTCAAAGGATATTTTTAAATAAACTAATTTGTTTAATTTTTGAGAATGTTTTTGGTTTTAAATAAGAGTTTCTGAAATTTACTGGCGATTTCGACATGAAATATTTCCTAGTGATCTTCCAAAATATTTTCCCATATAAATGCCATCCTTTGATATTACTTAAAGTGAAAAAGTTATTTTTCTGATGAATGTTTTAATTGAACTTTTAATTTTACTTTCATTTATAAAAATCATAAACCCTTGATATTACTTATGATCCAATGGGATATGATGAAATGATAGCATCCTCATTTTTATCTGTACGGATTATGGTTGTTTTAATGATATTATTATTAAACACATTTCTACTCCTTGATTTATTCTTTTTATGAAATAAATAGTGGTTTATTTATTTTTTATGATGAAATGTGAGAATCCTTGTTTTATGATTATGTTATAGTTCATGGTAATGGTTTATAATGACAAATGGTTCCTTTATAAACAAATTATTGGTGGTTATGTTTCTAACTAAGGATGGCTGGTTCCACAATTAACTATGGAAAGGTAGTTTTATAAAGATACAAGGAATGTTGGGTCCATTATATCCCTCCAATGCAACGGGTTCTCCAGATATGGAAGTCTACCATATTTTGTACTCCATTTCTAAGAGTTATAATAATTAAATTTTCCAAGATACCAACATGTTTTCTTTACACTTGTTATGGGTCTCTATGTTTCTTTTGATCAATATTGACATCACAAGACTCCTGATTATTGAATGATACAACTCTTCTCTTTATTAAATACTTATTCCATGTTTTATGATTGATGATATAGGTAATGATTTTTATTATTTCAATTATGTTATTATTATGAAATTTTATTATTTCATCATACCATTAGCTTATCTTTCTCTTACTGATGGTATTCAATGTTTAATGATTATGTTTACCATTAATGAGCATTTGAGCTCACCCTTCTTATGTTTCGATTTAACCAGGTTATGATGAATGATACTAAATGATTTATGTATATAGTGGTTTCTAATGTGAATTATTTTATGGGATATAGTGAATAATTAACATGGAATATGAAAATATGGGTTTAGTGGGAGATGCCCTGATCTTTATTAACCAGAATTTTTATGAATCCTAGTTGGTCATTTTTTTTCATAATTCTCTAAGAACTATAATTATAAAAATTCACTGGGTATGTAATTTATCCAATATATCATTTTTTATGTATCTTTTGGATGGAAAAAATTGGGCCACACTCATCGGTATCATTTATTTAAATGTGACATTTTTGTTTTTTTGCACCAGATACTAGATTGTGGGTTCAAGGCGTTTATAAAACCAATATATAAACACTTATTAATGGTACCTAATATTTATTTTTAAAATCATTGTAACTATTCTACTTATATTTTATGTTTTTTTAAGTTTTTATATTTATTATATTTTAATTTATATATATAATCATTTATCTATTTTATAGAGAGTTTTTGAGTTTATGTATGACTAAATCTTAATCAATTTACATTTAAATTTCTAGAAGAGTAATAAATTGGACATTAGAATGTATCTTGAATAATATTTTAAAGAATAATATTGGGTTTTATCAGTGAAATAAAACTTCTATATAGTTGTAAAATTATTTATTTTAGTTTTTCATTATTCTGAATAGATGGTTAACACTTTCTTATATAGGTATCAGAGGATGAAAAAGTATTTTAATAATAGACATGGAAGTTAAAATTTTATTTAATTTATAAAAAGAAAATTGATTTTATATGTTTTGGAGGGAATAAATTTTATCTATTGGATCTTGCAAAATTAAGGGTTTCTTGAATTTTCTATAATGCTGAAATAAAGGTGTGGACTTAGAAATGGATGGATGAATTTACTGTGAAATAATTGTTGAGTTATTTCATATTTTCCGAATAAAATATAATTTCTTGATTATACCATGTATTCTTATAGAGATATTGAAATAAAAGATAATTTTATATAAATTATTATTAATCAATAACATTTTGAGAAGTATGAATTCATGCTGAAGGATGTTGTTGAATATCAGTAATGGAAATCTTTGTGGCTTACAACTAAATAACATGAGATATTTTGTAATATGAATTGAAGAGAATAATATAGAACCATTATCTTTTTATATTATGATTGTGTGACAAAGGTAAATTTAATTTTTCATTTGAATATATGTTTATTCTTTCTCAAGATAGATTTTATAAATTACTTAGAGTACCACTATAAGAAAAATGTTTTTTGTATCTCACAAAATTCTAGAATCACATAGATGTTTCTAAAATACTTATGATAAAGATAAGATGTTTTCATTAAATAAAATGTTCATAAAATAGAACATATACCATTGGAAGTACATATCATTGTCCAATGAGTGAATAATTTTTGAATACCATGGAATAGAGGAAAATATACTATCATTATTTATAATGTATATATATACTATATTTTATGGTGAATTTTATGTTAATGAACCAATAAAATTTATCGTGACTTATATTCATACTATAGATTATTGGTTAGAAAAGCTATGGATCTTGTTATATAATTATTTTCTATACATAGTTCTTGTGATTCTCTTAGCAGTGGTGAAAGAGAAGAACCAAAGATATATAAATAGATTAGGGAACATTATATTATTGTTTAGATAATATCAATGTTGAGATGGATTTATGATTTCAATAATAAAAAATTTCTTGAGTATCCATTTGAAAAAATTTATGTTTTTTATTAAAAATATATTAAGGATATTGAGGGGGAGAAAAGAATAATGGATAATGGGAAAGTATTATATTCTCATGCAAACATCGATTCACTTTATAATAAGAAGGAGAAATATGTTGAAGGTGAAGTTAAATAAATGTTGAACCACTTAATAAATAGAGTTAACTATGGTGATGAAGTATTTTGTAGATTTATTGAATATCATAGTGTTTTATTGAAGGAAAAATTAGAAGGAACAAAGAATAATAAGGAAGAAACAAAAGCTGGAAAATAAAAATTTATCGAAGATAAATCAAAGGATAAGGAATTATGAGAAGATATTGATTAGAATTTGGTATATGATAAGAAGAATAAATATTACTCTATGAATGTGAATATATTATATATATTTAAAACCAGTCATCAATCCATAACAATCCAATGACATGTTGTTGAAGAAGAGAATTCTATAAAGAGGTAACATGGTTTTTAAGGAATGAAAAAATTTACTAATTTGAAAGTTCCTAATAATTATTCCTATCTATATACACCTCATTAAGATTTATTTGAAAGAGATAAGAAAACATTTGAATATTTCATTTCATAAGATTATCATCTATCATAAGTCCATAAATTTTTATTGAAAAAAATTAAATATATTAAATCTATGGTAGAGGTCACCCAAAAATAGAAGATTTAAAAATGATAAAGATATTGATGAATGAGTTGAGAATCTTGATGTTGAAATAATTAAAGATTTTTCTCCTATATAATCTTCTATTCATACATCTAGAGTATAAAATTCCTCAAACAAACGTTTTTAATTAAAGAATAAGGTTCATCAAAAGAATCTTCAATTTCTTACTCATCATTATCTAATTTATTCATTATAATAAAAAATACATCACCAAATGTTGTTGAAAATTATTGGAATTACATCTATACAGAAAATTATAAATAACGTACTGATGTTGAGAACTTTATTCCAACGAGAAATCAATTACCACATGATCAACTAGTAGATCGAGATAATGATCAAAAAGAAGAAAATATGATAGTTCACTTGAATATATTTCTTATTCGGGAACTCAAAATATTGGCATGAAATGGGTTTTCATATGATTTGGTTAATAAAGTTGATTCTTTAATAGATATATTTCTAGATGTAAGGGAAAAATTTGGATTAATGTGGGTTTAGATAATTGACATCCATTATTCAAAATAGAAATATTATATGATTTAATCATTTTCTAAAATCAGTGGATGGTTATTAGTTGTTAAGGAGGTATAAGACCCTGATGATTGTAATTTAAGATGTTTCTAAAATTACATGAATTAACATTATAATGATATTAATTATTTTAATGATAAAAGTGCTAATTTTCATTAGAATTGAGATATACCTTTAAAAAAGTCACCAGAACCTAATGTTTTAGTGAAATAGACATAATATAATATGAAAAATATTTATATATCTATTAGATATTGATAATATTTTGATATTTACTAGAATTATAAAATATTTGATTATAATTTGAGGTTATAATATTAAGAAGAAAACATAAAATGTTTGAAACACAATATGATTAGATAGTTGAGATGAATTGTAAGTTGGATTCCCATGAGGAGTTGTTTTGAAAAATTATTGTACAAAAGAAAGAGTATTTGGTAAAACAATAGAAATAAATCAAGAATCAAAAATATATTATTGGAAAACAATATAATAATGAATAATTTTTAACTAACAATATCTATAATATTTTTACTTATTGTGATTTGTTTTAAAATTAATATCACATGAATGTTTTTATGTCAATAGATTAATTTTCAATTACTATTTATTGATTTCTTGAATTATCAATTGATTTAGTATTTATTTAACAACTAAATGCCTATATCCAAAAGATGTATAAAGGGTTGTGTTATTTCTAGAGTTTTAATAGATTTAAAGTGTTCCTAATAGAATATTATGCATATTTCAAGGGAAACATTTCATTTTTCTATATGTTTGTTTCTTTATTAAAATCATAATGTGTAGAATATTTAAGAAAAATTAAATAATAAATTTTTGAAATATTGTTTCCATATTTTTTTTAAAAAGGGGAGAAACTTTTAGTACGCATTTTCTAAAGGTGGGAATTAGTTTCTAAATTCATCACTTGTTTTATTTTTTAAGGGAGGATTTTATTTAAATAGGTGAAATACATGAAGTATATCTTTTTAAATTTATAAATGTAGTAATTTTTCATTCATGTTTATTTTTTAAGGGGGATATAGTTGATTTATAGACTTAGTTTATCTTTTTATTTGAGAATAATAATACACTTAATTAATAATTAAATTTAACTTGAATGTTTTTTATTTTGATATTGATATATATAATGAAAAAATAATTAAATTAAAAACCTATGACTTGAGTATTTGTGAAAATATGATGATTTTATGAATTTATAAATATTGATGATATGATAATTCATGAAATAATGATAATCCAAATGATTGAATTAGGGTTTTTGAGCATAATAACAATATCAGAAAACATTATTAGTAGATATTGGGAGATTCTAAGTCCATCGGTAGATGATGAAGCTGTGACTGATATTATTACAATCCAAGTTGAAGTTTATGAAATTTTCCCATAAGAGGTTTGACCATAAATATAATCATTCATTGAGGAATATATGGACTTACACATTACACATTATTGAGAAATATTTTATGATAATTACATCATGTTATGCAATTTCTTATTTCTTTGAGAGATTATAATCATTAGGATTTTAATTCTAAGTGTTCTTAAAATAGATAACATTTATAATATTTTATTATAAAACATATTAGTGCTTCTTCCTCTATTTTTTGAATTTTTGTTCATGTTGATCAATAGATTCCAAATTTAAAAGTTAGATATTAGGATCAAGTTTATAGAAGTGGTGAATTTTTAATCAGGGTGATAGATGGATTTGTTCTTGAATATATAGTGATCATATGATTTGTATAATTATCAACTTAAATAGTTTTAAAATAGAGGTATTTTAGGGTTTAAGAAGATAGATGTATCTCTAGGGTCAATATCGATGAGATCGTGAGCATCCAGTTTGTGTTCGCATTGAAATTAGACTAGATATTTTTTATCTATAACATATCCTCATATTTATGATAGATTTAATACATTAGGAGGGGAAAAAATTCCATTTTCTTTTCACCCATATCAGGTTTGTTTTCCATCCATATCTTACAAAAAAAATTATTTTATTATTTCACTAGTTAGTGTCCCAAGTATAGTTCATAAATTATCTTGTGGAGTTCCCCTTTTGGATAGTTAGAGTATATACAAATGGAATTTATTTTGGAATGATAATGTAATGTTCTTATGATAAACTTTTAAGACTACTTTTCATGGTTTCAAAAAAATTTCTAACCAAGTGGCTACTCCACTTTTTATTTTTATAAAAAGTTGAAATGAAATATTGTTTCAAAAGGAAAAAAATTGATACTGGTTTTCATTACACTTTCTCAAGTGAAAACAAATTTTCTATGTGATTTCCAAACCAGTGCTTATGATATTCTTCAATTATAGAATTTTTTAAATTCTTTTGATAAATCATTCAAGGAACATTTTTCTCAAAACCTATATATACACTTTAATGTGTATATAGCTCTCATGTTTTTATGAATCTTCCCAACTATGATATTTTATTGGATGATTTTCTCATTGGTTTTTTTAGGATGTCTTAGAAATATTGGGTGGTCTAGGATAATATAAAGTTGATCATGTGGAATTTCAAGATTATAATTCATCTTGGGATGGTTTATCAACTAACTTTTCCCCTACATTTACATTTTAGTCTTTCTGAATTTCTAAACTGGTTATGTGTTCTTTTTTGGATGATATATATTTCAAAGAGATTTTGGATTTTTATATTGATTACTATATATCTGGATTTTATTATAAATTATAACTATTTATTTCATGTTCAAAAAATTCCAATGAATAAAGGTTCTATGAAGAGATCATTGTAATGATTCACTACTAATTTATTGTTCTTTTAGGGAGAAATCATTGTAATTTAGTTATTATTTTCTTCCATAGTGATTATAACCATTATGTGGATATCAATAATGAACATTGAGCATTAAGTATGATTATTCAAAGTCAAATTTTAGCTTAAAAACATTCTACATTAATAGCATGTAGATGGAAGCATCCTTTTAAACTTTATTTTTTCATAATTTTAGATTTTTGGAAAGGAATGACATAACTTATTCAACCTACCATTCTTCATGATAATAATCCACAAAAATTTTATTCATTACCCTTAAATTTACATCTAATAATTTCTTCTTTTCCACTAGATCATTATCACTATTCATTATTTTATATACAACAATAGTTATATAATGTATAGGAATGGGTTTATAAGGCCTGATTGACAATCAATCACCACAAAGAAAATAAAGAAACTCAAAAAAGATATTGCATTCTTTAATATTAACACATTTATAAATGAAATAATTAATTTATAATGTACTAGGCTAGGATACCACAAGAATCAACACATGAAACAATTCAACACTTGGCCTAAAGGGAATCCCCAATACCTATAGGTTGAAAACTAGAGTTTGCGAATAAAAGAACATTTTATTTTTAATGATTTATCCCTAAATTAATAAATCAAAAAAATTAAACATTATAGGAACAATTAATCCACCAACACATTTCAAAAATTAAACTATATAGAGACTAAAAAAAACTAACATTAAAAATACATAAAAATGGATAAAAATAAAACATGAAAAACTATATGAAAAAATAATGAAAAAAATAAGATGAAACCCAAACCATACCCATGAGAATCTATGTATAACCCATTATTTCTCAGCACATCCCACTCCCTATTGATAACTTTTCATGAGGTGACCATCCTTAAGAAAAAAAACTCATAACATGTCCAAAAAGTAGAATCTATATATATAAAAACACACACATACATGTTTATATATTCCGTGAGATAGTAATCATAGTAGTATATCACCATGGAATCTATGAACATTCTTTCAAAAATTAATTTATAAAATCTAGTTTTAAATATAAATTGAAAATAGTTTTCAAAAAAATCCACTAAAAATCATTATCATATCTATAAATTTTGTGTAAACATTATTGTATGTTTTCATAAAATGAAAAAAATTAGTTTAAGATTATTTTATCATCTTAATCCATTTTATACAAACACCCATATGAAAAACCATTTTAGAACCCAAAATGAGATCATTTAATTCAGAATAGTTTTGTAAATAATATTTGAAAACTTTTTTAAAAAAATTAAAAAAAATAGAAATGATACATCATACAATAAGATATAAAACTTAAGCCAAGTGAAAAATATTAACACTAAATAGGAAAATTATGCCAAAAGTTATACATTTAAAGGGATATAATATGGAGCACAAGCTATTAATTCCCTTTAAAAATCACCAATCATGGATTATGTGTCATATGATCTCCCCTATATGCTCATGTGAAACTGTTATAAAATTTACCAAACCAAAGTAGGGTAACAAACGAGACTATATAATATAAACCAAACATAGGCCACCAGAGTAGCATGTACTAGCATCATCAGGATGAAATCTCCCCATAGCCATATCTTAAACTAGAGCTGACACTATAATTATTCATCCCAATTATTTTAGAATAAATATAAATCTTTCACTAAGTTAAAGAGGCTCCCAAGACTAAACAAATGTTGGTGAGTATATATACAAACCAAATTAATAAACTAAGAATAAATAATAAATTTCCCTCACCTCCATTTACCTCACATAGAATAATACCTTTCCATATCATATATCCATAACATAAATATAAAAACCCCTTCACAAGGTGAAACAATAAGGGAAAATTAATTATGGTCTCTCGCAAAGTAAACTAATCATCTTATAAAGATCAAAACTATACCTTAAGGCCACACTAACCATTTTCATTTTAAAACCCCTCTTTTTAAAATATAAACTTCCTTTTCTTAAAATAAAATCAAGGATAAAATTAATTTATTTCCACCAATCATTCCTAGAGGTTAAAAAGTATTTTTCACAAGGGTATTAGCATGAATGAACCTTTATTTAAAAGATACATTTTAAATTCTATAAGTAAACCTCTTATTCCAAGCCATAAATTCATGAGAATGGTTTAAAAACCCTAGGTACATATCAAATGTAGCTAAAATATTATTAAAATGAATTTTATAAAACCCAATAACACTATGAAATGAAAAATAAATAAATTTATTAGAAAATTTTACCTCAAAGAAGTTGCAATCAAACTAAAACATGTCACCATCAAAGATGAAAATGTAAACAAGGAAAGAGAATTTTTTTATAGACCATAGACCTCTATATCTGCATGATTAGGGCCACCATAATCACCAAATCAGAAAAAAATACCCCTAGGGTTTGTGGGAGAAGTGGAAACCAAGGTAATAGAGAGAAGAAAAGGAGAACGATAGGTTTAGAGTATGTTTACTTAAATAATCAAGCTCAATGATATAATAGATACTTTTACAATTCCATGGAGGTGGAGAGGAAATAGGGGGAGTTATGAGAAGGGAAGGCTAATTAATGTGGGAGGATGTGATGGGTCTATGGGATTAAAAATTGGGAATGGTAACATAGGGATTTAAAAATATTAAAATACTTGGTCAAGAACATGGTTTTACCAAACTGTTATATGTATCAATGCGCCAATGGTGTGGACCTACCCTTATACACTAGACTGGGGCCAACAGCCTCTTGGAAGGTCTCACATGGTTGGATAATCTATGGGAATACCCTGAAAAACTCCATTGTCACCGTGACATAACCCCTTGTACGGTTTTCAAATGGTTACACCTAACTATGTGGGATAACTATGCAATACCCATAGAAGTTAAAAAACATCACATATCAAGGTCAAAATTTTCTAAACTGGAATAAAAAACAAAATAATATAAAATAGAAAAATAACTAACTACATTATCAATTGGGTGTTACAATTATCTTAACTACACTACTTTTTTAACCTAAAATTTTTTCGATAAAAAATATAATCCATTTAAACAAGAGATCTGCCACACTCTGAGATAAAGGTTGGTGTCTTGCCGAAATATTACAAAAATATTCAACTAAGGTGAAAAACTCAACAAAATTAATTTACAAAAATGCACCTATAAAACCCTCAAAATGATCGAACCAATCATCTAAAAACTTAATAACATCTCCAAGCACAACTTAAAGAAAACCCTCAAACCAAAAATCCTATAATGAAAGGAGACATATCTTGCTCTCCCTCCAATTTATAATTTCTATAACATGGTGTAACTAAAGTAAACTATAGATAGATACATCCTCAAAATGCTCAAAAAACCAAAAAATTTATCTCATTCTCAGGCCATAAAAATTAGTAAACAATATAAATGATAATAGAAGATTATAAACCTCAAATAATGAAATGTCTTCTAACCTAAATCCATAAAACACAAGTATAAACTAGGATCACAGCTTGGACACCATCTTACTATGGATAAATTATAGTATTGTTTATGTATTAACCAGTGAAATATATCTACTAGTGTCTTGGAATACCTATTTACCAAAATATACTACCAATTACTTTCCATATGTCCATACAAAAAAGAATAAAATATCTCGTCACATAAAACCACAAAAAACCCATAAATCTCATGGGTGATAATCCCATATAATAAGGGATAACAAAAAATATATATAAAATAACATTAAACTAGATTCTCAACTATACAACAACAAAATCACAAAATATCATCATGTACAATAACCATCAAACAAAAGGTACAAAACAATCCATAAACCTCAGGTAGACCACACATAGAACTATTTTGATAACCCAACTTAATATAGTTATATATATGACCTAAATGAACTTAAACAATAATTTCCTTGGAGTTTTCGTATAGTAATTATTAGAGTTCCATATCACCCCACACAGGAAGCACACTACTATTCTATTTTTAATTTGATGATTGACCTATACTTACAATTTTGGATCATCCTGATTCTACTACACACCATGTGGGATTCCTTTATTCCATTAAAAAAGAACCATGTCATCACCCAACACAAATTTCCAAGACTAGTCACCTTCCTCTTGAATATCCTTTTCAACAACAACCTTGAATAATTTTATGCAACACCTAAGAAAAATTGAATCACAGTTTAGATGAATAATAACTATAAATAAATGATATTTCACAAAATCGATGACAACTATATTCAGTAAAAAATTACCAACCCTAGTAAGTTCATGATGTATTCCTTCTCTATATTTTTCCCTCACAAAGTCTCATAAACTCATTATATCTATCTACCTTAACATCTTTATGATATAAACACTAGATAACGATAATCTTGAAGAACTCTTGAGACTCATCATTAATCAACAAAAAGGAACCTTAAACTACCACCATACCCAATAATCTTACAAGCATGTTCATTGCGACTACCAACCATGAAGCTTCAGGTTTCTTAAGATCATTATTGATTCAATCAATCCTTTCCAAACACCCCAATACTTTGGTTGAACCATGATGACTAAAAAAATAGGATGGATTACAATTAAATAATACTAAAATAGGGTCTACTAGGAGAAAAATATATAAGTCCAAACTATATTTATAGTCTAAATCTATTCTAAAACCAATTAAAACATTTTCAGGAAATGGGTGGACTCGCTAGAAAATGATAGGATATCAACCTTCAACATCAACTATTCTATGAGGCATACTATAATGAACACAATACATGGAAATTATCATTTCATGCCTCAAGAATTAAATTTTAGAATTAAATTAGATCATTTCAATATAAGGAATAAAAAATTTCTTTCTAAAGTTACGAACCACCAATAAGGACTTTTAAAACATGTTACACGATGGCATAATCATCAGAAAAAAAACAAACTCCAATTTTAAAATATACCAATCTTGTTGAAACATATTCTAATCTATTTAAAATATCAATGAAAACTTTTAAAAATGTATTTAACATAAAAATTTCCAAATTAATTAGATATATTCTTATATATTTATAGATGAATATAATTTTCCATTTTCAATTTTTTTTCCTAACACTAGAATGAGAACATCCACTTTATAAGATAGTCCATTAAAAAATAATTGATATTATATTTCAAATACCCCATTAAATCCAAATTCTTAAATTATCCATTTCATAATATTATCCATTTTACCCAAAAAAATTAAATTTAATCATAATCAAACATCACAATATCAACCAAATAAAATACATTACTTTCATAATAAAATATCATCATAACTCCCTTTATTTCATCTCTAACAAGTAGAAATCACATTAGGATAAAATTAAGATCTAGATGATTAAAAATGACTCAACTGAAGAAAAATAGGGTAGCTCAATGTTTGGTCGTATAGGTTGTAAAACCATGGAAAATAATGAAACTGATTGTATGAATTTTACAGACCAAAGTGCATATGCTCTAAATTATTTCTTAGGATATAGAAGCAAACATTTAATCTCTATTAGTCTACTATTTTTACTCTAAAAGTGACGAAAAACACCTGAAATAACTGGATTACTCAATGGGTTTAAAAATATCATAATTACACATTGAAACCCATAAATATTAACTGAGAATAAAACCATATTCACATTTCAAAAAATGACTACCCTTGAAAATTTAAGGCTCTGGTAGATAAAGTGATAACTAGACTCTCCCTTCCCTTTCCTCTAATTTCCTGAAAACCTTAATCTCTTTAATACCCTGAAACACCATAAATAACAAGGGGTTATTCATGAATTGATGAAATTTTTTACGAACATAGGTTTTGATACCATTTTATGAGAATAGTCCTAGGCTTCTACCAGAACTATAGCTCAAACTGAATCGCTAATCGTCTTGAAGGGCATTATCGATCCCATGGGATGAAAACCAATTTCTAGGAATCAAAGAAAACTTAATTAGGAATTAATTTTTCTTAGAATAATTAATGAATTAATAAGAAAATTTAATTTTGAATTAGATAACAAACTCATAACATATCTGAAATTACATTGAGTATAAAAAAATAAAATAAAGAGAACAACGGGGATACAAATGTGTTTGTAAAACTGGGAAAATAAAAGTATGAAAAAAAATTATATGAAACCTAAACCATAATTCATTATTATCTCAATACAACCCAATTTTCTCACCACATACCACTCACCAATGATGAATAAGAAAGAGGTATCCAATAAAAAGGCCAAACTTCTAACCTATATATGAAGTAGAAGTTTCATACACACAAACACACACAAATTTTCATATAAGATGTGAGCTTATAGTCTCAATAAGACATCACCAATATATTTATGAAATTTATTTTTTAATAATTTCATAAATGATAACTTGGAATAAAATAAGAAAACTTTTTGTCTAAATACACACATATGAAAACAAATATCATGTCCACGAAAATATTCGAAACCTTCATTTTTTGTTTTGTATAAATAAAAATATAACCATGAATTTGTTTTATCGACATAATACATTTTTACCCAAAAAATGAATTTTAAAATCACTATAAACCCAAAAAAATGATTCCCTTTGATTAAAAATGGTTTCTCAAATCCTAATTGAAGAAAATTAAAAAGAATATAATCCTCAAAAAAATATTAGAGAATACAACAAAATAGGAACCACAAGTCAAGAGATAAATACTAAAAGTAAACTATTAAAAGGTTTCACAAACAATATAAGAAAGGGGAAATACAATCATTCACAAGATGTGAATCCGCTAAATGAACCACCAATAAAGGAATATGTATCATGGGCTCTTCCCTAGGTCCTAATGTGATATGACGAGTCTAAATTAAATAAGAGGAGAATGAAAATAATAGGCATGATAAAAAATGACCAAATAATAAATATCCCTCACTCAAAATTCTCTAGACATTAAAAAATACCCCTATTAGAGGGGGCAATTTTTTATATTAGAAGGGGTTATAACCCCCTCTGAACACATTAGTGGCATTTATGAGCAACCAATGCTAATGTGCCCGCCTACTATTGTTAGAGGCGGTTTTGAAGGAATTCTGGTACAGTGATGAGAAAATTAGTGGTGGTTAGATTAGAGGTAGTTAAAACCCTATCTTATTTTACCATGAAATGATAGATTAGAGGGGGTTTAAACCCCTTCAACTATAGAGACTAGAATAGAGATTAGCCATTATTGCCTCTATTTGATGCTATAATAGATTGGCTTTTAACCCTCTAAAATAGAGTACATATTAAAGGTGGTTATTGGTAGTTAGGAATAAAAGCCTCTGATAAAATTTTTTTAACTTTTTTCAAGAAAATTATCAAGAACTCTTGAGTTTATGGGCCACCCTCTCTCCATTTCCCATCAAACACCCACCTATCCCCTATCCTATCTCCCATTACATTGATCCCCCTCCCAGTCACTCTCCCATTCACGTCTTGCGCCTCAAACCACTTTAAGCCTCTCTACCATTCCAGTGTCCCGCTTCCACACTGTTCCCACCCCCGCCAAACCATTTCGCCAGTGTTGTGCCCCCATATATATTTCCATCAAATTTTAAAGTTTAAAACTTTTTGGGTTTCGAACCTCTGAGCGGTATATTATAGAGTCTTCTACATTTCCACTATGGGATTTTTTTGATATATTTAATACACATTATTATATTTATATGTGTTAGGAAGGTAAAACAAATACATATTATTTGAATGAATATTTAAATAGATATAAATATTTATATGATATATATTTTTGTATAATATATATATAATGTGTATGTGAAAAATATATATAATGTATTTGTGTATATTACATACATAAATATTAGATAATATATAATATATTTGTGTATAATATATATATAAATAATTATATTTACATATATAAATATATATATTTACATATATTTTGAAATACAATAATATTTGTGTGTGTGTGTATTTAGGTATTTATATAATATTTATAGATATAATATAATTATAGGATATATATTTATATAATATATTTATATATTTTTATATATGTACGTGTGTTTATTAAAATAATTTTATTAATTATTATTATTATTACACCTATTTTTTAAATAATATAAATTATATGTTAGTTTTATGAATACTACAAATTTCTATATTTTAAGTTTTACATTATACATATATTATATTAAATACATTTATATTATATATTTATGTGTGTGATTATATACATTAATATTATATCATATATATACACACACAAACAAAACTAAATAGAATCATATAACTGGAAATATATAATATAATTAAATAATATATATATATATATATATACAAAATTAATTTATAATTAATATGATATACTACAATATATCGAAAATAATTATAATATATATATAGATATGTATATGTATATTTAATATTTTCTATAATATATATATTTTTATATATATTATAATATAAATTTATTTATACAAAAATATTCAATAAAAATGTATTTAATATAATATATGTATACTATAAATCATAATATAAATATATAGTACTTATGAAAGCATATAAAAATTTTATAAACATTAATAAATATATTTGTAATTACATTTATTAAATGTACACCAATATTAATATATGTATACATTATTTATATGTATAAGTATTTATTTAATGTATTTATATAATTTCCTTATATCGATGGCTGTTTATAATGTATTTAAATAAATTTCGATAATGTTTGTTACGTAATATATATTTATACACACACATTATCATACACACATATATACTACAAAATTTGAATTTATAAGAGATTTATTTTAAAATACAAATAAAAATTTAGGGGGGGGGGTTTAAAACCCCCATTAATCAAATGGTTTAGCAGCAATTCATGACCCCCATCAAATTTCATGAATTAGAGGGGGTTGAAAAGACCCTTTAATGTTATCATTTAGAGGGGGTTAAAACCCCCCTCGATGTCTTCAATTATAAGGGGTTCAAAACTTCCTCTAATTTCTTAAATTAAAAGGGGTTCAAACCCCTATAAAATCAATGGGATTAGCGTTGGTTTATGAACCCCATCTAATATCTTAAATTAGAGGCGGTTGTGAATCCCCATAATTTTATTTTTTCAAAAACCATTTATATATATGTATATATATATATAAAATATTATATATATATACTCTAAAATACAATTGTATATATTTCCCCACTAATTTTTAAATTATCAAGGATTTATCATAACCACCTCTAAAATAAAACCAAATACTAGAAAAATATTGTTAAAAAATTTATAGGGGGGGTGAAAACCCCATATAAGTTTTATTATTAGAGGGGGTTTTGCATAACCCCCTCTAAAATGAATTTAGAAGGGGTTGTGCATAACCCCCTATAAAAACCACCACTAATCTGCTATTTTCTATAGTGAGAATAAAGCACCCCCTTTACACATCATACATCCACAACATTAATATTAAAATACATTTTGGTATGAAACAATAATGGTAGATCAATGATTACCTCTTTCAAAGTAAAACATTAAACTGATAAAGTGAAAAATGGGCCATTATGATCACACCCACCAATTTTATATCAAAACACCCCATTTTGAAACGTCATTATCATTATGAGAAAACAAAAACATGTCTAAAATACATTCATTACCATGAAATATACTTTTCAATCCAAATAGATATTTTATTAAGGGGATTATAATTACTAAACCCTTTAAAAATAACATTTAATGTTTGTTAAAGAACCATTTTATTCAAATTGAAATATTCATGGGAATTATGTAGAAACACCGCATAAATCCCACATATACTCATAATTTTATTAGAATTAAATTTGTGAATCCTAAAAACACAATGAAATGTAAAATAAATAAATCTCATAGAAACACCAACTTTAAATAAGTTTAAATAAATCCATAACATGTTCCCTTTGATGTTAAATATTTAAACAAGGAAGAAGATGCTATAAATAGGTCATAGATATCAAAATTCACAATATTAGGTCAACCTAAAACCCTAATTATTTAAAAAACCATATCCTTTTACACATTATTTCATATTATTTTGAAAAAATATAAATATAATGAAATAATACTAAATAAAGAGGAATATAGTATTAAGGAAATTTAATGCATAATATAATTCTATAAAATTTTGATAAAATAACCTTGTTTTAGAAAATAACTAATAGTACCTTAAATTTCAATGATATAGTGAAACTACTTGGTATAACATAGAAAAAAACATAAGAAATGGGTAATATAGAAATCAATGTAAGTAAATAATAAAAGAATAACTAAATATAAAGTAATACAAGTGAGTCCAGAGGCATAACTTGGTGTCATTGAAATATGAGAATCATAATCATGAACATTGAAGCATTAAATAAGCTTATAAAATCAAGGAATTATAATAATATGGAAGAAACATTAATCATTACACAATATGCATAAGTCAAGGATAACCTCTAATACACCATAACATATTGTTATTTGTCTAACCGCATGTGCACCATAAATGAAACCCTGTGAGATGAGAATAAATAACAATTCATTATAGGGGTATTTAATTTTAGGCCAATCTATCATATTCATATCATGTGGATAAATTTGTGTTCATCATATATCATACAACATAATAATTTATTTCATCAATTATAATCCATTGATTAAAGAGTGAGGGTTTATTACACGGAATTACCCAACAATGAAGGATAGATAAAACTTTGTGAATACCCTTGAGTGGAAATGTGTACAGTTATTCACAACAAATATGTTTCTCATGGAAACAAACATAATAATTTTGGCCACAATATAGGTATAAATAAAAGATCCTAGAAGGGTTTAATTAGAGTGAAATGTTTACTCTAATTACTTGGGGATCATAATGATAGTAAAGGGGATGGGTAAAAATTCATGTCAACGTGAAAAATTGGAAATCAAAAGACATGATATAGTTTATACACTTTAATAGAAATAGAGAGAGAGATTGAGAGAGATCCCTCACTATAACGTAGTAATGAAAAAGGTAAAGGTTATCTTGAGAGGGGATATATAATATATTATTCATAAAAATAAATTGGGTTTAAATTTGATATTTATAAATACAAAATCAATTGAGATTGAAAATTATTAACACATAGAAAGAAAGAGAATGAAGAACAAAAGGAGTAGAATCCCTTATTTGAGAGGTTTCTTTTGAAAGACTATGAGGATCATTCAAAGAGAATGAGAATACCTTTGGAGGGATTTATAGAGGTTTAGAGAGAGATAATTA
This sequence comes from Viscum album, assembly GCA_963277665.1. NCBI lineage: Eukaryota > Viridiplantae > Streptophyta > Magnoliopsida > Santalales > Viscaceae > Viscum > Viscum album. The sequence goes on along the minus strand of OY728140.1, from coordinate 2,097,352,861 downwards.
ATTCTTCAAGCATTATTAATGAAGGATAAAGAGAGTTTGGTTTGGTATTTATATGAAAAAAGTGGGTAAATATTTATTAATTTGTAAACATAGGTTTTGGACCATATGTAATAAAATAATCAAACCCAAAATTCTTCATATGATTTTTCCAATTTTTTCAACTAATGTTTTCCCATATTTTATTGGGTTAAAAACCAAAATCATTTAAATAATTATATATATGAATTTAATGAGAGTCATGTTAATAATGAACTATTTTTTTAACCCATAAAATATAATATTGGAGTTGAATGATTCCTTATGGATTTATAAAATTAATCAAATTAATTAAAAAGTATTATTTTAAAGGTAAACCCTATTTTTTGGTAGGGGATACCTTTTATAGTATTCATTACACCACTTTTCTACCATTATGATGTTATAATAGTTTCCTTACATTTATCCCGTATTTAATATTTACCTATAAAATTGTCTATCTCATAAAAATATGAAAAGTTTACAATTGGATAATTTGGATGTAATTATTTCAATTTTTTTAACAAAATAAATTTATAAATAAATAAATTTCCAATTTAAATGTAGAAAACATATTCCCTGAAAATAGTAGTCTTTAAGGCATAAATAACTTTCTAATCGATATAAAAATTACAAGGGAATTTATTAAATACCATTTCCATTAATAAATAATTAAAATTTATTTATAATAATATTTCATGAAAATAAAATTTATCTAAAATTATACTGTTTATTATAAAAGAGTATTTTAATTGAAATTATATATTTTCCAAACAAGAAGGTTTTGGTTTCCATATTTCTCAATATAATTTTTATCAGACTCATTCAATAACCAAATATTTAAAATAACAGTGGAAAAAATAATTATAACCATCACTTCATCATTAAAAATAGAATACATAAAGTCATACTACAAGCATTTGTATACATAACCATTTATTACTGTAGCGTACACCTTAAGGGTAAGGTGTGTGATGATATTAATTTCTTGGAGACAAGCTTTGGGAGGAAATCTGTATATGCTTTTTCTTCTCCCACAAATTATAGAACTCAATCTAAAATTATTGGGATTGGTTAAGGAAAAATTCCCATGATTCCACCTCACTCCGAAGCATCGATAAATGGTAATTATAAATTAAAATCCTATTAGTTAGGGCCATAAATTTTCCCTTCTATTTCACTTAATTTTAATTATAACCCTTAATATATAATAATCTTAATGGTTACAATAAAATGGATATATTAAGAACAATTATTATTCAAAAAGGTATTTTTTTGATTGATAGTCAAATTATTATTATATTTTATAAAATTTCACAATAAAAAATGAAATGTTTGGAATTTTTTTTCTATAACTACATTAATTAATAAGGTATTTAATAATTTAGAAATTAATTACATCAATAAAATTCTGGTTAATTAAATTTGTTCCCCTTAATAAATTTTACCCTAATAAATTCATATTATAAACTAAAAAATATAAGGGAAATTTTGTTTCATTTTATCTGTTGGTTCCCATGTTTCCTACTAAAACATATGGTTCTTCCATTTTTCTTTGACTAAGTTAGTTGTTTTATTTCAGAGAACATTTTATATACATTCGAAGATCTTTACTAGGTGATTCTTATATAAAAGATCATTCTCCATAGGTACCAAATCAGGATTCAATACATGTGAGGTTCCAAGTATATACTCATTAAGATTAACTAATGGAACATAACATGTATGTTATACATGTTAGGTGGGAGTTCTAGTTGACATACCAAAACTCCAATGCGATCAAGATATAAAATGGTCAAATGTATTAAAGAGAATTCATTAATTTCTTCCAAAAAATCATGATTTTATACAACAAAGATATATAGTGGAACACCTTATATCCAACCTCAAACTATAGGTCTCATAATTGATTTTTTGTGTATAATTTTTGTCTAATTTACAAAATATTTCACATGCTGATGAATAGATTTATCCTTCTCTATTATCCCATGGATAAGATTAAGTCCCGTTTTCTTTATCTCTTCTACATAATCTCAACATTCAAGAGTCTAATACCTATCAAAATAAAAAGAATTATAAGGTCCCATTTGAATTCCTAAATGGAAAATGATGTTAAATGAGAAATCCTATAGTAATTGGTGGTGATCCAAACATCCTTGAAAATACATACACTATGATATTAGTATATTCATTAGGGTTTTACTAGTTCTATATTACATACCATTGGTTGATCGGTGAAAAGATGTTTTGAAACTATACTCTATATCCAATACATATTAATGGATTTTATATAATATTGAGGGAAACCTAGGATCTCAATTATTTAAAATTAATACTATCACTCAACGTAGTCAAATCAATTATCTTATGTATATATTAATGATTTGTTCAAGAGAAAAATATTCCATGATAGAAATTAAATGTGAAGAATTTTTACAGGGATCGACTACCAACAAAAGTGTGTTATGGCCTTTAGATATCTCAGAGAGTCCTATTAAAATTTCATTAGTTATGACTTCTCATTTCCATATGGGTTTGAGAAATGGTTTCATTATATATAGAGAATTTTTTTCATTCATCCGTGAATTATTAGCATACAAAGAATCAATATACAAATTTTGAAATCTCCCAATTCATGTAATCCCACTATTTTATTTGATATAAACCTCTATAAATCTTAGTGTTTCCAAGATAAATAATGAAGGATAACTATTAACAACATAGAAAATTTCTCTCTTTTTTTATAGTGTTGATGGGAAACATATCCAGTTTCCAATCCTTATAAATTAATTTTAAGAAAAAATAAACATTAGAATATTCAATACTTATATAGGTATCTCCTCAACATATTTTTACTCCCCCTTTATCCTATCAAGATTGTATGGTTGATAATACATTTGAGAAAGGTAGTATGATTCTCATTTTATGATTTCCATATTCACCCCTTACATGTGTAATAATAGTGGGCCCTCTCAATCCTCATCACAGATAGGGGCGTGGGACCCATTCTCCTTAGATCACATGCAACTTTATTTACCTTATCAAGATGGTAATGTATTGTACAATCACAATACTTGATCAAATTTAATAACATTCATTGCCAAATATTAGGATATTTTTACATGAATATATACAAGAGTCTTCTATAATCCACATATATGTCACACTTATCCCAATAGAGATAATGACTCTAATTATTCAATGGGATTATCACTGTATCCAATTTAGAATCATGAATCAGGTATTCTGTTATAGATATCATTAATATGTGGGAGTAATATGCTCTCATATTATCATTTGGGATGTGTACACAAACCAAGACTTATTTGGATTCATAACTTTAGATAAAAAATCATTCCACATTAGTGGGTAACATGACTATAAGTTTAATGATTATCCTCTTATTTAACTCTTTAAATATATTCTAACATTCATCAATATATAAAAACTTCACTCCATTTGTAGTTTTCTGGTTTATTAGTTTTAACATTGATAGAAGTTTCTATCAAAGCAATGGTGGTACCCAAGTAATAAAAGGAAACTACAGATATATATCACAGATGTTGGTTTGGTTTATATATAAATTTACTCTATCATTAAATGATACATGGAAACACCTTTTCTGGTGGTAATATTCCCCAGGAATGTTATATTCTCTATACAAAACTCAAATTCACTATACTTTTCAAATAAAATTTCCTTTCACAAGCTCTTTAGTGGAGAACTCAAATTCCCCTCAAATTCCCCCTTTCTTTTCGAGTAGATAAGAATATAATTTATAAATTATACCACAAAACATTCAATGTAATAACTAAATAATATATTAATTATGATTGTGAAGATAGTTTTATCCTAAGTGAGTAAAAATAGAATCACTATAAACTCATATTTCCTATTAATTTTTTGAAAAGAATTATTACAGATATCCTACCTCTTCAACATTAATTGATAATATATTGAATAAAATTCTAGCATAGAGAAGTACTTGAATCCATATAGCTGATTGATAAATTCTAAAATACATGGTGGAGGATACTTGTTCTTCATCATGATCTTATTGAGACTATGATAATCAATGATGAGGCACATTAATTTGTCTTTCTTCTTGATGAAAAAATGATACACACCACATTGATGCATATGAACATATACAACCTTTATCTTGATTCTCTTATACTTTATTTTTTAGATATTATTATTCAATAGTATCCATTAAATATGGAGTCTTGGATATTGGAAATTATTTGGGTATCATTTTAATTGTGAACTCAACCTATAAACTAAGAGGAAGATCATGCAATTTCACAAGTAAGACATAGCCGTATTTTCTTAAAATGAACATGTCACCAAGGATAATATTTTCCTTACACTAAATAATTTTAGAATGATAATACATCATATAAGCAAAAAATTTCCATGATTAAGATTCATATTTCAATGTATATCCATCGTCATTTTAAAAAATGTATAGAATCATAGGTTAATTCATGATATGATGTGTTATTTACTTATCCCTAAAACTTATGTTATCACTATACATGGAAATCCAAATATAACAATTAGGGCATTAAATTACACTAAAGAAAATGTCATAGGGTTTATAGGGAAATATATCCCATAAATATTGATATGGGAGAAGTTATATTATTATGATTAAATTATTGAACCATTTATTATTTTATATATAAATCGACTAAAATGTTTTTAGGTGGTGTTTGAATAGTCATACTAAACATCAGATATGTAAAAAAAGGAATAAAACCATAATCAAATATTTTGTTTTATATTATTAAATTAATAACCATTTTACCTATCATAACTTCTTTTTAAGGATCCAATTCGGTAGTTTTTATGGCATATGGTCTCCGTTTCTCTCTAGGCCTCAGAGGTTTGTGTCATTGGTAATATTCAATAAACCATGGATACATGCATCAATTATCACAGTTTTTTAATATTTTCTATTTACACATTTACTATTATGCTATGTGTTTCTGGTAACATTCCATTCTTCCATAACATCATTGAGTTTCTTCATTTATTGTCAGCATCTGCAAGCTTGGTTTCCCTTTCTCCCACACTTAATGATTTTTCATACACTTATTAATAAATTTTTATTATACTTATTATTTGAATTTTTATAGGAGAGAAGTTATACATTATTAAAACCCTGCGATTTCTATATTTATCACCCAAAATTAAATTTTACTCTTCACTTATTATCTTCAATACCATGAAATCCTCGAGTTTTTCAAACATCTAATTTGAATTTATGGGAATAATGTAAAATTTTATCATAATTTCAAATGTCTTCAATCCCCAAATATTTCAGGAGATTTAGATTTAAATAAATAAAGAAGAACTGAAATTTACTTTCAGGGTCAATGATAATGTTTTTGGAATGTCATGAATGTATTATAAATTTTTTTAATATCATTAAAATAATATAATGTTTTTCTTATACGTAACAATGTATTTATCATCCTTTTTCTTAAGTCTAAGGAAGTCCATCTCAATTTTAAGTCGAAGATTGAGAGGAGAACATTAATTTAAAAATATGTTCCTAAATATTTCCCACTCCATCTCTTCGATTTCTTCCTTGGATTTAATATTATTAATCAATATCTACTATTTATAAACTTCTCCCTCATTAACATACAATTCAGTATGATCATATCCTTCTTAAAGAATTGAAGAATATAGAAGATATTTTCAATGAAGTTGATCATTTTTTTATGATTTAGGGTTTAGGTTATCCATTTAAATTCAAAGGCCTTTTTCATAGAATGGTCTCAATAATAAATTTATTTTTATTAAGGGGTGTGGGTGTTATTCCTGATTCAAGTCTCAATTTGAAATTTATGTGCCTTTTTCACAAAAAATATCTCATTTCGGTAGAAATCACATTTCCTGTTACATTTTTTGGGGATAAAGTTCCTCTTATTTCCTGCCATTGAATAAAATAAATGAAAATTAGTGATGATAATTTCCAAAATATAAAACATATAAAAGGGAGGCTATGAACTTTGAAGCGATGACATATAAATGGAATTCATTCCTTAACATATGAATTTATAGTTTTATTATAAATTATCCATGATCTATTTTCTAATATTAGATTTCATCTTAATTTTTGTTCCCTTTATAATGATTTCTTAAAATAATATGATTTACCAAATAATATCTGATAATAGTGTCTAGATATGTTTAAAATCTTACAACTCCTTGTTATTCACCAGGTATAGGTCATGATAATACCGAAAATAATTTTTATATGTATTACCTCAAGGTAAATGTTTTCCATGACTATATCAATATTCAAGTATCTAAAAGGGATGCATTTTATCCAAAAACCAAGAACTCTAAATTTACAAAAATTTAGGCATACTTTTTTATTTTGATTTTTATCCAAATGGTTTTCAATGAGGTTTTCTAATCATAATCTCCACTATAACAAGATCTTCATATGATACAACATTTGAATAATTATATCTTTTTAAACCATATTTCATTATCAATTACATAAAAATAAACATAATACAATCCCAAATAATCAATATACTTAGTGTATTTTTGGAAATTAGTTTTAAAGAATAAAAAAATTAAATATGAATATGATAAAATTATTTAAAAAAATCCCTACCATTCCCTTAAATACCATTTATCTTATGATACTACAAATAATAAGCTAGGGACATACATATAAAAGGTGTGACCTATAAACCCCAACAATGTAATAATCAATTCAAAAACGTAAAAAAATCAGTACGTGTGAGACAATATGCATAACATAGTGACATAAAATTGTGAGAATAATAATCATGAACAAGGAATCCGGACATAAAACGATAACATTGAGTAATTATAGTAATGTGGAAGAAACATAAAACATGACATCATAACCACAACTCAAATCTAATGGATAGAAAATCAGTAAATAATGGGCTTAGTAAAATATCATTTGCACTATTCATGGAAACCCATGAGATAAAAAAATTACCTAATTATTTAGTGGGTTTTATAAGTATAGAATGACATTTCATATTTATATCAAGTACAGATATTTGTGTGCCACATATATTATACAAAATAAGAATTTATTTCACCACTTTTATTCGCAAGGTTATGTAGTGTGGGTTTCATACATGTAATTTCCAATAAATTAATTATAGTTACAACTAATTGAATACCCTTATGTGGAAATGAGGATGTGAATTCACAAAAAAAAGTTTTTACAAGAAAATCATAGAATAATGTCAGAAACATAACGAGTGTTCATGAAGGATCCTGTAAGTGTTTAATGAAAATTAAAGGTGGTGTATAAATACAGAGAAATCATTAAGATAGAAAGGGGAATTTAAAAAAGCATAACAATAATAAAAATTATAAATCAAAAGGCTTAATACAAATAATGTTCATTAAGATGAAAAGAGAGGGTGAAAAATACCCCTTACTATAATAAAGTAACAAATTAGGTAAATTGTATAATGAAAGGGGATAAATAAAATGTCAATATCACAACATAAATTTGGTAGGTATATTTATAAAAAAATAATAAATTGAGATTAAAAGTTCTTAATATAAAGTAATAACTTGAATGAAGGGAAAGCGGAAGAAAATTCCATTACTTGAGAGGTTTCTTCTAAATTCATTGGAAAATCATCATAAAAGCTTTGGAACACCATGGGACAAATTTTTAGAGGGATTTGTAGCATAAATTTGTTCTTTAAAGGGTTATAGTAGAGAGGAAATAGAGGTTGGTGTGTACTTATAATAATAAATAGGGGAAATTATTATTAATTTCTAAACACAGGTTTTAGAATCTTAGTAAAAAAATCAAAACCACAAAACATCAAATGTTTATTGATAATGGTTTACCCAGAATTGGGATAGTTTCCAATATTTTAATAGATTAATAACTAAACACATTAAAATAATACCATTCATGATACAGAGCAGAACCCCCACCCTAAATATTTGAACTTATCTAGATAAATAGATGTTGTTCTTAAATTCATAACAGATTAGACCTAGTTAGTCTTATCCGGAAAAGAGGATATTATTCCCCCTAGATATTCTTCTCTACAAAACATAAACCCCTAGAAAATTGTAAAAATTTCTCAGGATGGTTTCATGGTATCTAGAAATGAAAATATTGATTTTACTACTATAAAAACAGAAGAAATTTCTGGGCCTAGGGAATCTGAACTTTAATAAAAGGATTATTCCATTAATGTTTCTCAAACCTTGGGCTAGGTTGACTTGAGTTCTACTCAAGTATAGGAAAACAAGTCGAAGGTAGTAGTATACATCACTAGTCTAATTCAAAATCCTAATATACCCAAGAATAAAGCTAGGAGATGCCTTAAAATCACTAAAATGAATGAGGGGATGGGAATAAGAAAGGGGTCTACCCCAAATTGGGCTCTGAATGAGGATCCTTTTTTAGAATTTCCAAGGACTAGCTAATGAAGCCACAGTCAGGTCTCATAATTTTTATATTAGGATTCAAATACCTATTTTAAATGGATATAAAATCCTAAAACAATTTCCTCTAATTGTCATGCTAGATTGGACAATATGGGATTCACTTTACTAGGTTTGAACAATAGCTTTTCCGAGGTGAAGAATATTTGGGCGTTTATTCATTCTTCTCTATCTGATACCCTTTTTGTTGGATCAAGTAATCAACTTGTTACTATATCATTTTCTGATTTGGGAATCAAGAAGGTTTGTTCTTTCATTTATGGTAGTAATAGTTACTAGGATCTAAGAACTCTTTGGGATGAAACTGTTTCTCTCAAAAATAGTATTAATGATCCATGGATCATTCTTGGTTATTTTAACTCGATTATCAATCCAGATGAAAAAATGGTTCCTATGACTAGTTCTATTTATTCTAGGGAATTAAAGTGTTTTATTGAACAAAATGAGTTGTTTGTAGTGAATCTTGTTGGTGAAAAGTTTACATGGTATAGACATCACCTCAATGGTATGGTGGCTAGTAAAATTGATAAGGATTTTGTTAATGAATTATCTTTACATTCATGAGATTACATTTCCTGTATGACATTATCTCGTCTCAACTCTGATAATCACCCTATCATGATGGAACTCTCTAGAAAGGGTAATAATTCTATTTTGACCTTTAGATTCAATAAATATCAGGTTCTTCATCCTGAATGGGATAAGATTGTTTATGAAGTTTGGGGTTCGGTAGGTTGAAAGCGGAATGTCATTTCTTGTACTCTTAAATTAAAGATCCTCAAGGTCAATCTTAAACCATTGAGTAAGGATATGTTCAGTCATCTTGACATGGAACTTTAAAATCTTGAAGCCTCCCTTCGATCATTCTAGGAGCAGTATACCCATGATGATTTCTCAAGTGAAGTTTATTTGGAATATGTCTCTCAAACTTAACTTTTTTGTCAATATTAATGAAGACATTAAAAAATAATCCTTCAAAGATAAGTGGATAAATGATGGGGGAATTTTTTTTACAATTCATTAATAACCCAAAAATAGTAAGAAAAACCTATAGGCCTCTTTCTTTTTTAAAGAGAGGAGATCAATTCTTGGACAATAGACATGATCTTTCTGAGCACATTACTTCTTATTAATAAGATATATTTAATGAATCAACCACCATTTCCCCACCTATAGAAGGTATTATCCCCAAATTTGTTAATCATGAGGATAATTCAAGGCTTATATTCATGCCTTTGGAGCTAGAGATTAAGGCTGATGTTTTCAGCATTAGTCCAGACAGCTCCCCAGGTCCTGATGGCTTTAGGAATCTTTTTTTTCATAATTACTGGGAGATCATTGGTGATGATGTTTGAAACCGTGTTATTCATTTTTTCAAACGGGGACACCTTTTTCAAGGATTAAATTATCAAATCCTTTATTTAATTCCTTATATGGAGAATGCCAATGAGATACACTTATTCAGGCCTTTTTCTCTTATAAACACTTCATACGGAGTTAATAAAAAGATCCTTGCTAGTAGACTTACACCCATCTATAATAATTTTTTTATTCTAATCAATTTGTATTCATCAAAATAAGGTCCATTCAAGATTTCCTTTTTACGACATCAAAGTGTATCAATCTCTTTAAAGAAACCTATTTGAGGTGAGAACATTACCCTAAAATTAGACATAATTTAGTTGATACAATGTATTGGGGTTTTATATTTAAAATTCTATCCGTGTTTGGTTTTGAGGACACTTTCATTAATTGGATCATGATTTTTTGTCTTTATGCTCATATATCAGTTCTGGTGAATTTCCCCCTAGAGGGATACATCTATTATTCTTGAGGAGTTAGGAAAGTAGATCCCATTTCTTCTATTATTTTTTCTATATCTAAAAATTATCTTAGTAGATTATTTTCCCTCATGGATAAGAATGGAAATATGAAGGCTATTGGTGATAGTTGTGGTTTATTTTGAGTTTATCCATCTCTATGTTGATGAAATAATAATATTCACTCAAGAGGATAAAATAAATATAAAAAATATCAAGAATGATCTTATATATTTTGAGATAGTTTCTCAGCAACAGGTTAGTTGAAAAAAAAATCTTCTGTTTACTTTGGTAGAAATATATCACATGTTAGGAAATCAGAAATCATCACTGATTTGGGGATTAGGAACAGATTTATCCCTTTTACATACCTTGGTGTTCCTATGATCTAGGGCCAACTGAAGGCATGATACTTTTCTAGGATTATTAGTAAGATAAAATATCAACTTTCTTCTTGGAAAGGAAAATAACATTCAATTGATTTTCATGCCAGTTTGGTTAAAGCTATTATTGTTTCAATTTTTTTTATTCTTTTATCGTTTAAAAATGGCTTTATTATATTATCAAATCAATTAATGTGGCAATAAAAAACATTATTTAGACTGGTATTATTCTGGAAAAAATATTGTTAAATGTGCCTTGGAACACCTGTTTCAAACAATTTGAGATGAGGGGACCTAGTATCAACAATTTCATTTTTTTTAATAAATAAATTTAATATTACTTTGTTTGGAAGAATGTAAATTAAAATTATGAAGCTACTTCTATCTCGAGGTCTAGATTTCATATTAAATTCAAAAAATGACAACATAAATTACATGGATTACTCTGTTTGGTCTTCTTTCAAATTCACCTTTTCTCTTATTGATGTTGAGGAAAGATGGTCTATCTCTCTAGATTCCTCTATCATATTTTGGAAGGATAATTGGAATGGTGATCCTTTTATTGATTCTATTAGCCACAAAGTTTCAAATATGGTTCTTGATGTCTTTATTATGGATCAAATTTATGATATTTTTTCTGTTAATGAACATGTTATATAGATTATCAATAATTATTGTTTTTCATCTATTGGTGATTTTTGGATCTGGAAACCACACCCCTCTGGTAATATCTCCTCAAAATACTTTTACAATCATGAAATTACTAATGTTTTTGGTTTAAGTTAGATTGGAAAGTTTAATACGAATATCATTCTTCCTTCTTAGCTCACTTTTTTTGGAGGCTGGCTCATGGAAAAGTCCTTACTGACTCATATTTATAGGTCTATGGAATTTCACCTTGTTATATATGTTTACTCTGTCATCAGCATAGAGAGGACTTGGATCATCGGTATTTGAGTAGTGATATAGTAGCCTCGATGTGGAAGGAACATTATGATATTTTTGAGGTTCAAATGCAGAATTTTTCTACTATCTAAGAAATTATTAAAGGCATGTTCTGCCTTCCTTTCTATTCTATCCCACTGATCCATCTCTAGGTTTCTACTGCTAAACTTGTATACTCTTTGTGGATGGATAGAAACAAGGTACTTCATGATGGAGTTGGGTTAAATCCTCAAGCCATGCATTTCTGTAATTGTTTTGAGTTTAGAGAAATGTAAAGCTTCCTCGCAAAGTTTATTATAACAACTTGGAGCGTGATTTTTTAGTTCTCTAGCGTATCATTGTTAGAGGAAATTTTCAGCCTCCTTTGGGCACAATGGAAGTGTTTTAGCATACTCTCTTTTTGGGTTGGATTAAAATTAATACTGATGTCTTTTCCAGAGGAAATCTGGGTCCTTTCAGTTTTGGATTTGTTTTCAGGAACATCTTTGGCGATGTTGTGGGTTTCTCCTCTGACTCTTGTGGTATTGCCTCCTTTCCTGAGGTTGAGACTCTAGGATTCATTTCTACCCTAAATCATGATAAGAATATGGGTTTGTATAGGATATGTTTGGATCATGATTCCACCATGTTTGTTTAAATAATCATAACATCATTTAATCATATCCTTTGGAGGATAATGAATAGATGGATTAATTTCTTGTAGTTCCTCTCATATATTATCTTAAATATTACCCATGTTTTCAAGGAGGGAAATGCTCGGGATGATAGTCTGGTTAAAAGAGCAGTATATGGGGGAACCTTTCTTGGTATGATCAAATTCATGAGGATGTAATCCTTTTTTTCCAAAGGGATAAATGTAATTTTCCTTCTTTAAGACTGATTTGACTTGTAGTTTTTATTTATTTAAGGGGCCCTTTTTCTTCTAGAAGGAGGTCATTTTCTTCAAAAAATGGGAATAATATTTTTTAATGGTAAAGTTTATAAATTTTATTACACTACTTGTATACCATTATGATGTCACAATATATACAATATATTTCTAATGTATTGATTTTTTACCAAAAAATTTGATTCCTCTGGAAAAATATGAAAATTTTATTTTTGAAAATTTTGAAGAGTTTATTTCAATAATGATATTTATTTTACCAATTTTTTTGAAATATTAATTTATAATTTAAAATAAAATACCATATTTATTGAAAAATACAAGTCATTATGATAAAAACAACATTTTAACCCTTATAAAAATTACAGTAGACTTCGATAAATTATATTATGATTTACATATAAATAAAAGTTCATTATAGAACCATTTCAAGAATATATGTTTTATTTAAAATTATATAGTTTATCATAAAATAGGTTTTCAATATAAATTATAAATTTTCCAAAAAAATTGATTTAGTCAATTTAGATCAAAATCTAACTTTTATCAGACTCAATCTATAATAAAATGTAAAAATAACCATGAAAAAGGAAATAACATAACCATTATTTTATTTAAAAAGACAATACATAAATACATACAACTATGGTATGGATATATAACCCCTTATTACACCACCATACACCCTAAGAATATGGTGTGTGGTGGTTGTACTTTCTTGTGGTGGTTCGGTGAACATGGTTTGGGAAGTGAACTATATAATCTTGAACCTATATCTTAAAAGGATTCACTCGAGTTTCAATTAATGAATCTCTGATTGGGCTTGGTTAAGGGAAAATCCCAGTGTGGAAATATCCCTAATAAACTATTAAAATGGTCTTCCAAGGGTATAATCCTAAAGATCCATGTCATCACTTCTTCCTAACTATCAAAATGCATTTCATTTAATAGAGATTACTTATAGGGGGTTATGGACAACCCCATCTAGATTAATTTATTATGTAAATTAATAGGAGTTATTTCGAACCCCCCAATATGAATTAATAGCAATAATTGTTAATTGCAACTAATTCTTGTGATTAGACAGGGTTTTAACCACTAAAAATTTAATTTTTATGTAAATTAGCTATGATTATGTCAAAACCGCCTCTAAATTTTGATTTTGTGCCGGTTTTGACTTAAAATTTGCTGAAATAAAAAACATTAGACTCGGTTAAAACCCCTTTTTATAGGAGGTTTTAATAATGGTTATGAACAACCACTAATTTCATAAAATAGAGAGGATTTTAACCCCTTTATTTTTTGTAATATTTTTATTTTAGTAGAGGATATTTTAGAACAGTTGCTAATTTTTTAGATTAGAGGTGGTTTTAACCCCCCTCTAATTTCTTCTCATTTTTTAAATATAAAAATTTAAAATATATGTGTTTGGTAATTATACAAATACATTATATAAATTCATTTAAATGGATTACAAATATATTATATAATGACTTTATATATAAACAAAAATTTAAGTATATAGAAATAATTATATAAAATTTTATACATTGTATTATACAATATATATATATTATATAGTTATATAATGTATATATTATATTATTTTATATTCATCCTATTAGTTAAAAAATAATACATTATATATATACACAAATATGTATATAAATAAATATATAAATGCACATACATTTGTGCCTGTGTCTATGAATGTATGCATAAATATATCTATAAAAACATTATGTGTGTTTGATATAATTTTTTTATAAATATATGTATAAGTATATTTATATAAACACGGGTGTGTGCATATGTATACCTAATAAAAATAAATTTAAAAATATTATGCTATGTTACATTATACACAAACACATATATATATTTTTATTAGGATGAAAATAAGTATTTTAATTAGCATATTAAATATATATTTGTATACATAATATAACTATATATATATATACAAAAAATTTTATCAATATATAAAATTTATATTTTATATATACTAATATATAAAATTTTTAATTCTAGACATATAAATAAATAAATAAATATATATATTTATAACATCCTTGGGTAATATATTAATTTATAATATATATATATGATATATATAATTTTATTTTTTAATTTGATACTTTTAAATATTGAATATGTAAATATCTATATTGTAAAGGTCAATATAATATAATATATATTTGTATTTGTATAATATATATTTTAATTTAATATTTGTGTGTAATATAATATTTATTTCTACATGTATATATATATATATGAATATTATATTTTTATAATATATAAAATATAATATACATATTTGTAGACATATCATTATAATAAATAAATCAATAATATATATGTATATTCATATAATATATTTGTTTAATATAATTTGTATTTGAATGATATATATATATATTTTTGCCTCATATATATTAGAATAGCATATATTTTTACAATATATATCAATATTTGTGTAATATATTCTTATAATATATAATAAAATGAAAATAACATAAAAATATACATTATATAAATTTGAATACATTAATGCATATTATATTCTATATTTTTTAAATATATATCATTTTTATATTAGTTTGAACATTAATATAGTTGTATGTAATATATAATATACATTTATATAATATAAATTTATACGTAATATAAATATGAATACAGTAATATATATGAATGTATATATATATATATTTATACATTAATATACACATATATATATATATAACATTAAACTATATAATATAAATGTATACAAAATATAGATATAAATTCAATAATGTGTATAGAAGGTTATATATTTAAATGTATTTAAATATAAAAATTACATGTATTTGTATAAATACATTAATATAGATAAATAAAAACTCATGTATATATATTTCAAAAATGGAAAATGCTGCAGTGGAAGAGTGTTTGAAATCATATAACATAGGGTGCATTAAAAATCCGACGGCTATAAAATATATCTTCTCATGACTTGGTTATGTTAGTCGCATGGGAGAGTTTTGTCTATGATAGATACATGTTAGACCCCAACAAGGTGTGGGGGGTTGTTAAATAAGTCTAAGGAAATGGGCAAGGGTGTGATTTCAAATTTAATTATAAAAAAACACAAATTTATTTTGTGTTGGTTCAAAACCACCCCAAATTTATTACATACTATTTGATTTAAATATATATTTTTTATAAATTAAATAAATTTGGGTGGTTTAAAACCTCCTTGAATTTTCAGTCATATTATTTATTATAAATTTACATCTATTAACGGTGGTTAAAACTATTTTTTTAAAATATAAGGAGTTAAAACACCCTATAAAATGACCACCTATACTTTTTTTCATACTTACCAGTGCTTACAAAAGACCACCAGTAACATTAGTGGGTGACCACTTTAATGGATATTATATATAATCACTACCAAAGTACTTAGTGGTGGTTACAACTCCCTTTAATCACACTATTTTTTTTGCATTTCCTTTTGTTTCACTTTGATTTTCTTTACAACACTAAAAATATAAATAACATAATGGTCACTATATATGATTTTATTAATAGTTTTTTTGATGTTTAATGCTCTTTTAATCTTGATAGAAAACTTATAGATACTTTTAAGATGGTCCAAAATAAAAAAAATGAAATATAGTGTATGTGTTTTCTATAACTACATTACATAATATTTTATTTATTCTTTCAAAATGTAATTTCCATAAAAAATTTATGGGTCATTAAATTATTACCCCCTTTGGAAATTTCAACCCAAAAACTTCATTTCATACACTAATACAGATGAGGGTAATTCTATTTCATGGCGTCTTCTAGTTCTCATTTTGACTCCTCAAACTTGTGGTTATACCATAGTAGTTTGAATAAGAGTTTTGTCTTGTTCATTATAACTTTGTCTCTAAGT
Organism: Viscum album; assembly: GCA_963277665.1. NCBI lineage: Eukaryota > Viridiplantae > Streptophyta > Magnoliopsida > Santalales > Viscaceae > Viscum > Viscum album. Next base: position 2,097,336,397 of record OY728140.1, on the reverse strand, counting down.
TATATGATCTTTACCATATGATCCTCATATGGATGATCATTCTCTATGGGTACCACCTCGAGATACATAACATATGAGGGGTCTAGCATGTACATCCTTAAGTGATATTCATGGAACAAATCATGTACTTTAGATAGGTTAGGATGGAATTCTATTCAATTGGATATAACCATGATGAAACAAATAAAATCAAAGGGGATGATGTATCTAGGACTAAAAATTACCTTATTTGAACATCTCAGGAATTTTTTCAATAGTGATATACGAAGGAACACATTATCTCTGACCTAGAACTGTAGATCTCATCGATTAATATCTATAAAAACTTCATGTAAAATTTATGTAAATTTCATATGATGTTGAATGGTTTGAAACTTCTATGTTATCTATTAGATAATATCAATTACCACCATCTTTCACTCTCAATATTTTTCGCCAACATGTTTGTGTTCAACACCTATTTCCACAAAGATATTCATATTGTTCTATCTAAACACTAGAGTTGAAATTATTTTTATATGAGAACTCCACTTGGGTACAATGTTAATTAAAAAATCAATGGAAATACATTAAACATGATCTAAAAATATATTATAATGTTTAAATGGATATATTAGACTTACCATCCATTATATGGTGATAATAATTGTTGAAACTAATCTATATATCCAATGGTTGATGAATTATTATCTAGAACCTTGAGTTCAAACTTGGATGATGATCAAATACAATGGAGAGTGGTAACCAATACTGTCTTACCACTTCTATATTGTATAACTTTCTAATCTGTGAAAGAGAGAAGTATTCAATAATTAACATTAAATTTAATGACTTTATAATGTGATCGAATGAAACCCAAATGACATTATTTCCTTTATATGTTTTCTAGACTCCTATAATAAAATCCATTGTTAGGTTTTCCAATTTCCTTATGATTTTGGGAAATAGTTCGCTCATGCACTTAGAAATTTATTATTCAAACATTACTTGATGAAATACCAATCATCAAGATATAAATTTTACAATCTCCATATTTTTATCCCACCTGACATATTGTTTCAGATATCTATACATATTAATGCTTTATAGATGAGTTGAGAAGGATGAGATATGGGAATTATCATAAAGTTACATATTCATGTTTTGTTTTTATGGGACACTTATTTGGATTCAAAATAATAAAATTCTATCATCATCAAACTTATACTATTTAATATTTTCTACATTTACCTATAGGTACACATCAACCTTTTATCCCTCCTTGACACTCTCAAGAATGGATGGTTGAGTATTTATTTGAGAATGGATGGATGGAATTACTTTTATGAATCCCATGACCATCCTTTGCATGTATAATAAGATTGGATCCCCTTAAATCATCATCACAGGAAAGGCTTCATGATTCTTTCCACTATGAGAATCTTCAAATTTATTCGGCTTCCCAGTATGGTAATTTACAGAACATTCATAATCCCCAGTCAGATATATACCCATTAACTAGTGCACATTGAGACATTTTTGTATGAATATTTACTTGAGGCTCTTATATCTCATATATATCACACATATTACCTTAGAGATAATGTCTTAAAATATTTAATATGAAGATCACTACAACCAACTCCAAAACATACATGAGGTAGTTCTCCTCATGGATCTTTAGTTAGAGTGAGGCACATGATATCACTTTTTCATTTTCAATGATTACAAAACCCATTACTTTTTTTGGATAAATCACTATAGATCATAAATCCATCACCATTAGTGGGTAATGTGATCATATGTTTTGTGGTTAGTCTATTGTTTATCTCTTTAAATCTCTCCTCACATTCATCAGTCTAAAAATTTCACTCCCTTACGAGTTACCTTGGTTAGTGGATTTTGAAATCATTAGAAGTTTCTCACAAATCAAATATAGTGCCCAGCTAATCCAAGTGAAATATTGATGACCATCATAATTGTTTGTCAGGGCTATCCTTAAATTGCCTTTATCTTTGAATGATCCATGAATATTCATTTATTAGTGATTACATTATCCATGAATGATACATGATCCATAAAAGAATCACATTTACTCTACTTTACATAAAACTTTTCATTTTACATGGTAATAAGTAGTGGATTAAAAATATCCACATATTCCTTCTTGATCTGGGAGTAGATAAGAATACCATCTTTAAATCCCCCATAATTTTGTTGAGGCATTGTCAAAACACTCCATAAATTGTGTCCATGATGATAAATGGTCTATTGGAGAGTATAAATAGAATCACCACAAATTTGTAGTGAACATATCTTATATAGAAGATACTTTGAAGATACCATCCTTATTCAAATTTATTTTATTATACATTAAATAATGAAACACATTAAATAAGTACTAGGATCTCTGTAGCTGATAAAATAGGTCATCAATCTAGGGAAGATAATACTTATTCATTATTTGGATATTTTTGAGCTCATGATAATCATTGTGGAGGTGTATTGAACCGTCATTATTATTGATGAAAGGTACCATTACATTCCTTGATGAATCACATGGGTGTATAAACTATTAACCCATATTATATTATAGTTTTTTAATCAATTCTTAATGTATTATAGTGGCCATTCAATATGGAGTCTTGGATATTGGAAATTCTCTTGGTATAATTTTGGCTTAGAAATAAACCTCTCAGTTTTGAGGAAGACTAAGAAATTATCTAGGGAATAAATCAATATATTATCTTGCATTGGTCTTGTCATCAATGATGATCTTTCCCCTAGTATTAATCATTTGATCAAGATACGATTTCTCATAATTAAATAATATCTGTGATTGAGATGATGATTCCAAAATAGATTAATCCACCTCCTTTTATTTATATAGAATCAGAGGGAGATTAATGATATGGAGGGTGATTTCCTTTTCATGGAAATTGATGTTGGCTCTACAAGGGGGAAGTTAATCCATACTTAGGATTAAAATAATTTACTCTAAATGGATTGTCATAAGGTTCTTATGGAAATTCAACCAGAAAATATGGACATGGGAGATGCTTTATTTTTGGTATGAAATAGCTAACCCATTATCCATTTTTATCTATATCCTAACTTAAATTTATTTGAGGTGGTTTTTAAAAATTTCTACAAAACATGCATGATATTAAAGAATGTGTAGAAAAAGAATCAAATAGTATGTTCAATATTCATGAATGAATAACTGTCATAGCCATCACCAATCTATTTTCAAGATCCACCTCAAAGGTTATGATGGAATATTCTTTCCCTTTCTCTCTAGGTCTTGGAGGTTGTTTTTATCTACTATCTTCAACAGCCGTTAGCTTCGTTCATTAGTTTTTATAGTGTCCTTATTCATTGTAACAAAAATATTAGAAAATAGGTTAACAGTTGACTGGAATTTCCCTTCTTTCATCACATCGATGAGATTCTTCATATCCTGTTAGTATTAACTAGTATGGCTCCCCTTTTACCCATACCTAATAATTTTATTTTCCCATTCAATAAATTTTTATGATGCTTCTTCATGCACTTTAAAAATGCCAAAATAATCTTTTAGAGGCGTTTTTGAGGAAAAAAAAATTAAATCATATGTCAGTAATCATTTTCTGGTGGTTTTTAATTTTTCTTGGAAATGATTTAAGTATGATTTTTTAAAAACTGAGAGAATCATTTAGCTGGTGTTTAATCCAATAAAAACCATTTCATAGTGGTTTATTTTGTATTTTTATATTTTTATATTTTATTTATTTTTTATTTATGTAATTAAATAATTAAATAATTATTAATTATTTAATTATTATTATTTAGTTAAATTTATTCATTTATAGGTATATACCTTTCATGCCATGAAGAATCAAAAAAAATATGTGTTGGGTGAGATTTGAGCCCCTTAACTCTTGGTTATTATTTTAAGACTTTTCCACTCCATCATACTCTTCGTGTGGCGAGTAAACAAAATTTAATATAATTATATATATAAATAGTAATATTAAATAAAAATACAAGTAAACAATAAATAAAAAATAATATATAAAAAATAATTTTGAATGAAAAAAAAAGTAATGAATAATTAATAAATCGAAAAAATGATAAATAAATAATACATTAATAAGTAGCGATTAATAAATAATAAATAATGATTACTAACTATGAAATAAATAATAAATAATAAATAATAAATAATAAATAATAAATTATAAATAATTAAATAATAAAAATGTACTGAACAAAAAAATAAATTCATAATAAAGAGTAAATTAATATATGATAAATAAATAATAAATTAGTAAATACATGATAAAAAAATAAAAAAATAAAAAAATAAAAAATAAATAATATTTAATGAATAATGAATACGTAATAGAAAAGTAATACATAAATAATAAATAATATGTTAATAATAAATTAATAAGAAATTAATAAAAAATAAAAAATAAAAAACAAATCAATATAAAATAACTAATACATAAATAAATAACAATTCAATATATAATAAATAAATAATATGTATTAAATAAATAATAAATATGAAAAAATAATAAATAAGTAAATAATAAATAATAAATTACTAATAAATAAATAATAAATAAGAAGTAATATGTCACATAAATGACTTATATTAAAGTTAAATTCCATTTAATTTCCATTCATGCTTTGTTTTGAGGGTTTCCCAAGCTTTTATAGAGGAATGGGTGAGTTTTCATGAATTGGGCCAAACCGTGAGCCCATTTCCAGATTTAAAATTAAATTTTTATTCCTTTATAACTCCTTCATTTTTCAAATTTTTTCATCCATTCCAATTCCTAATTATCATCCCCTGAAATATTAACACCACCATATTAATTTGTACTATTTATGAATCCATAATCATGGTGGAAATGGGTTTTTATTTAAGGGATTGGGCCAGCCCGAAAGCCCATTTTCTGCATTAAAATTAAATTTTAATTCTTTAATATCTCCTTCAATATTTTTGTTTTTCGGTGATTTCAACTCTCAACCAAGCCCACATAGATAAGATGTGCCCCCATTTCCTTCTCCCACAATTTGGATCTCAATAGTGTCGCGAAAATGGTCGAAACTTCTCTGGATTTCATAAATCGCCCAGATTTGTAGAGGTAAATTAATCCTTTCATAACTCCTTCTATTTTTACTCTTTTTCCCCATTCCAGTTCTTACATGATCTCTTATTCCTTTTCCAAACCTCCCATGAATGTTTGGATGTTTTCAAATTCAGATACTGGTTGATTTTGTGTCGTTTGCTTCAAGATTGTTTTAGGTAAGTGTTTCTCTCTTCAATTCCTCCCTTCTCCTTAGGGTTTCCTCCCTATTTCATGAATTTATAGAATGTCCAGAAGTTAGGGTTTGAACCTAGGGTTTGATTTGGTGTATTTTTGGTCAAATATTGTGTTCTAGGGCTGGATTTATCTTCCTTGTGGTGCGATGGTGGTGCGGTTGATGTTTCACATGAAGTTTTGAGGGATTCGACACTTTTGGTAGGTGGTTCCATGTGTAAACAATTATCGATGAGTTATCTTGCTGTATTTACTCATTTTTTATATTCCTCATATGTTAGGTGTGGTGCAAAAACTGTTTATGATTAATTTGGATATGTGTTTAATTTTATAGTTGCATTTTAACTTGAAATTGGGTGTTTTCGTATGTAACTCATGGGGTATTGTTTGGGAGTATTTTATAACATATGGAATTGGTTTAATAAATATTGTTTGGCCATCCAATTCTGGTTTGGTAATGTATTAGTGTCATGTGGGCCTAAAAAGAGGGTTTTTTAATAGGATTTATGTGAAAAACATTGTTATACTTCTTGAGAGTAGTTTATAAAAATGTGTGTTTTCATTTGGATCATTTGTAGTATTATTCACAGTGATTTTGTAAAACATGAAAGTGGTTTTATAAATATCTCTAGGTCTTCCAATTCTATTTTGAGAATGAATTGGTATGGTTTTTGGTCTTAAATTGGGGTTTTGAAATGAGTTTTGTGTGAAAGACATATTTACAATAGTTAAGTTCTTCTTATGAAAATTGTAAATGTTTTAGTTGGCTAAACAAAGTGGGAAAATGGTGCATATGTACTATTGGTATGTGTGTTCACCTATTATGAGGTTTTGAAATGTTTTGTGATGTTTCATGATTTCAAACATTTTTAGAATGTTTTGTAAATTTCTGAAATGTTTTATTAAACCGTGATGTTGGAGAGAAACTTGTTTGTGGGCGGTTTCATGTAGGTTTGATGATAAAATGATTTTGAAGGTAAAAAGGTTATTATATAACAAGTGAGTGGGATTTTATGAGTGTTTTAATATATTTTAATGGTTTTATAAATTTTTTTTATGGATTTGTGGAAGTGTTAAAGAAATGTGAAAAGTGTTGTGGGCTATTTTGGTGTGAGTCAGATTTCTAAATCAAATTGAATGAAAAGTGGACTTTTGTGACTTGTGTTTTATACATGTGGAATGTTTTGTGACGTGTACTAGTATGCTAGTGAATCCGTGGGGTTTGGCCTGAGTTTCACTTAGCAAGATTGGCGCTTACAACTCTAACTAAACTATGACGATGATGATGGTTGGGGACCACTAGTTTATGGGTACGGTCCCTACTAGTGGCTCATGCATGAGAACAAATATTTGTGATTGTTACTCTCACCGAGATAAGAGGTACCTGGGACCCACAACTAGCTAGTTACTAGGGGTTATTTCCCATTTCTTGTGCTCACTAGACATTTTGTGCTTACCATTGGCATACCGTATGAGTGGCTGGAAAATTAAGTAGGTTTTGTATTTATTTTAAAAGTATTTATTCTTTAAATTAGCCCACATGAAAAATGTTTTTATTTAATGTTGCATCTTTTAGAAATTGTAACTAGCATTTCATGTTTTTGAAAACTTTCATGCTTTTTGTCTTCAAATGTTTATCACATGGAATATTTTAGTGGTGGTATCCTACTGGGAATTGTCTCACATCCTTCTTACACCCTTGGGTGTAAGTATACTTGGTTATTTTTGTTGTTGCAGGTTGGGTATAGTTTTTAGTGCCGGTGGTTCGGGTTTCAAGCAGGTCTTTGGTGGTGAAGTCTTGTGGGGATGGCTTGAGGGAGGTACCTCTTGCCATGTGGAGGTTCATGGGCTATCCATATTTGGTTTTCTAACTTTGGAAAGGTCTTTAACCATAGTTTTAACTTATGTAATTCAGTTCTGAAATTTTGTAAAAGACAGTTTTAGTTAAAAAATCCAGATTTGTTTTATTGAGTTTGTTTGTTGTTTAATGTTTATAAAATCGGGTAAATCATTCCCCATTCTCATTATATGATACCCGCGCACTTGTGCCCGACCGTGGGGATCGAGAATGCCCTTAGGGCCTTGTCACGAGTTGGGTTTGAGGCTGGGTTTGGTGGCGGCTAGATTCGGTTCGTGACAAAATGGTATCAGAGGAGGTTCAGGTTAACTTTTGGGTCATGTTATTTAGGGAAGAGCCAGGATAGTATAGATTTAGGATTTTAGGGACTTGTTATTCTAGTAATGGGTAGTGTGAATGATCACCACACCTCATGATAAAATTCATTTTTCCCGGGGAAGTCAAGATTTATATAAGCCCTTTGGTGTTCTTGGTTTGATAATGGTTAGGGGAAATGAAAAGAGACTTGGGTTAATGGTCTTAGTGAGCTCGTAGGACCTGGAAAGCCACGTGGAGCTGGTGATATTCCCTAGAACACTCTTTGTGATAGTGAAGTGATTGGAATATGGTCACCAACCATATGTCCAAGTCACCCACTGAAACTAGTTTCCTCTCGCATTGTCTTGTGTTCTTTAGTTTTGAAATATTTGAACTTTGGTTTTAAAGTGACTTGGTTTTAAGAAGCGTAAAGTTTTTTTTGAAATGATTTTCAAATAATTACAGAATGGTTTGGTTAATGAAATGGTGGAACTGAATTTTTAGAATTTTTTTGAAATGTAAAATGGTGTTCTTACACCTCTTTTGAAACCATGAACTATATTGAAGTTGGTTTTGGAAGGTGTTTCCAATAGAGTTTTCTAAATAATCAGAGGGTGTTTTAATGGGATGAGATGTTTTTAAATTGATGTGAATATCTTGAAAGTGAGTTCTTTTCAAAATGGTTGTGTCTCTCTGAAATGTTTTTTAATATGTGAGTTGGTATTTTGATCTCATAGTTAGTGGTTTTGAGAAAAATGATGTGTTGGTTTACCGTTTTGGTTTGGAAAAAGTGGAATGATTTTTTTAACCTTTGGTATTTCCGTGAGAAACCACATGCATGGGGTTATATGTGATGATGGATGGTTGATGGCAAGACATGATGAGTGTTGGGATGGATATGAGGAGGGTGCCCGGTGTGGCACAAAAACGTGCATGTGTAAGGCCCATGGGGTACCATTGGTGGATAAGCTAACCACTGAACCATTTGTTTTCAAGAAATGTTTTTAAATAAAAAAATTATATCTTGATGAATTATTTGGGGTAGTTTAAATTATGTTTTTTTGGAAAATGTTGATGTTGTGGGATGTTTTGAGTCCAAGATCCCCTCCTATTTGAACTGTGTTTTGGGTTTATGTTTGGTTGGTAAGCTGGGTAGAAGGACCAGTTAGTACTCTCCTATGAGATATGTTTTGGGACACCTTTATGGTGGTTCCCTTCATGTGTTTGGATCTGGTTTATGGTTTTTTTGACCAATGGACCAGCTTGGTTGGGTCCTTGGGTTCTCTCATTGGATAAGGTATGCCCCCATTAAGGGTTAATGCATAACTGAAGTGCATGTTTATCCATTGGAAAATCCTACAGTTGATCTATATAAGGAATATTTTATCAATATTTGTTGATTGATTCTACACCCATTCATGTATTTGATTTTTAGATCCTCTTGTAGCAGGAGAGTTCTCATGGAAGGTTGAAAGATACCTTAGTTTCTTAAGTTTCCTAATTCGTCGAAGCTAGAAGTGGTCTAGGGTTGTTAGTGTGGATGAGTGTCTCAATGGTGTCTAAGAGGGCCTATGGTTTCTTCACAGTTTGTTTGAAGCATGAGTTAATGTTAAACCAAAAGTGTGGGAAATATGGCCATGATAAGATACTGTGGCCACTTTCTAGAATTTTGTGTTGTTTGGGGATGTGGTATAAGGTCCCTCTCCATGAATTGTGTATATCAGTCACAACGGTAATGTTCGGTGATGCCGTAGGATGTCCTGTGCTCGATTGACCATAATGGTGATAGTTGGGCAATCATCTAAGACTCTTTATTATTTTGGGATAATGTCTCCCTTGGAAAAACATAAAAATATTCCATTTTAGAGGAAGGTGAGTATAGGTTTTTTACTTCTATTGTTTCTCACCCGAACAAACAAGGTGTGATGTGTGTGCATATTCTAAGCCCTTGTTCCAGTGAAATATAGAGTTAGGGTAAAGTGAGTTTGGAATGTGTTATGTCTTGGAAACTTATCGGGGATTGCGTTGTATTTGTTGGTTTCACCGAAAGAAGAATTCTCGTTTATGGGGTTTCCAAAGCCTAAATGTGAGGCCAAAGATGCTTCAATAATTTGAGCTCCAGCCATAGGTCTTAGAGATAAGTTGGCTCGTAGTAAGGGGAAATCACAGGGTCTTTGAAACCCTTGTACAATTTCCTATCCTTAGTATGAAATTTATGAAGTGTTTAAACCTATGGTGTCATCATCTTTCTTCTGTTGTTCATGTTCGGTGGAAATAGGTGGAGGGTCGTGTACCCATGTCATCGCCCAATGTTATTCCCTCCCCCTTTGGTTTCCACTGAGTCTTTGGAGAAAGGTTTAAATTATGGCTAGACTGGTTGTGAACACGGTTTTCACTTGGTTAATAGTGAACATGCCCCAAAAAACCATGTGGATAGAAGGATCCAAAATGTTAGCACATGGTTTCCTAAATCATGCGGACTATCCATATGACCATCCCAACTCTTCAAATTTTGGGGTCTTTCTGTACTGGCCCATGGTGGTCGGTTAATATGGTTGGTTCTTATGGTGGGGGGACCCACTATGAGTCTTATATAAGCTCTTTCATAAAGGTCCAATGGAAGTATACCCATTGTACTGGGGATTCCGTTCAGGCCTCCCCTATTAGTGTCCTGATTCTGTCTCAGAAAAAATATAGGTTGTCTCTTATGGTGGGGAGCCTATTTCTTTCCCCCGTACCAGTAACTCGGATTTATCCATGATCTTGGCTTGGCTGTAGGTATTCTCGTTTGGAGCTATCAAGCTACCTATATCTTCCTTGGGTAAACGTTGAGATTGGAGAGTGCCTAATGATTTAGTTATAGCAAGGTAAGTGTAACCTTGTTCGATGTTGTTGTTCGTTTGGGTGAATTGTTTGAGTCTTGTTCAGATAGTGTTTAAGGAGTTTTATTTTGGGATAAATCCTCAATGTGATTGATCATTTCAGGAAAGTGTTGTATGTTTTGGTTGTGAGAGTAATCCTTTATTAATTGATCACTGAAGGTGTTTTGGCCTTTGGGGGTGAAACCTGACAAGGGAGTACCTCTTGGTTTCTCAGTTGGATTTGGTTGTTACTTTGGCCTTGATGTGACTTTCTGGGGTGGAAAGTTTTCATGGTGGGGATAATTGTCCCATAAATGACTTATTTTAATGTTAAATTCTATTTAATTTCCATTCATGCTTTGCTTTGAGGGTTTCCCAAGCTTTTATAGAAGAATGGGTGAGTTTTCATGAATTGTGCCAAACCGTGAGCCCAATTCCAGAGTTAAAAGCTAATTTTATTCCTTTATAAGTCCTTCATTTTTCAAAAATTTTCATCCATTCCAATTCCTAATTGTCATAAACTGAAATATTAACACCAACATATTAATTTTCACCACTTAGGAATCCATTTTATTGTGAAAATGAGTTTTTATTTAAGGGATTTGGCCTGCCCGAAAGTTCATTTTCTGCCTTAAAAATAAATTTTATTTCTTTAATATATACTTCAATATTTGTGTTTTTTCGGTGATTCCAAATCTCAACCGAGCCCACTTACCTAAGGCGTACCCCCATTCCCTCCTATAATTGGGATCTCAATAGTGTCACGAAAAAGGTCAAAACCTATCTGGATTTCAGAAATCACCCGGATTTGGAGGGGTAAATTAATCCTTTCATAACTCCTTCTATTTTTAATCTTTTCTCCCATTCCAGTTCCTAAAAGATCTCTTATTCCTTTTCCGAACCTCCCATGAATGGTTGGATGTTTTCAAATTCAGATACTTGTGGATTTTGGGTCGTTTAATTCAAGATTGTTTTAGGTAAGTGTTTCTCTCTTCAATTCCTCCCTTCTCCTTAGGGTTTCCTCCCTATTTCATGAATTTTTTGAATTTAAAAAAAGCTAGGGTTCGAAACTAGGGTTTTATTTGGTGTATTTTTGTCAAATATTTTGTTCTAGGGCTGGATTTATCTTCCTTGTGGTGCGGCGGTGGTGCGGTTGCTGTTTCACACCATGTTTTAAGGAATTCAACACTTTCTGTAGGTGGTTTCATGTGTAAACAATTTTCAATGAGTTAGATTTATGTATTTATTAATTTTTCATATTACTCATATGTTAGGTGTTGTACGAAAACTATTTATGATTAATTTGGATAAGTGTTTAATTTTATAGTTGCCTTTTAACTTGAAATTGGGTGTTTTCGTGTGTAACTCATGGGGTATTATTTGGGTGTATTTTATAACATATGGAATTGGTAATGTATTAATGTCATGTGGGACTAAAAAGATGGTTTTTGAATAGGTTTTATGTGTAAAAAATTGTTATACTTCTTGAGAGTATTTTATGAAAATGTGGGTTTTCATTTGGATCATTTGTAGTATTATTCAAGGTGATTTTGTAAAACTTGAAAGTGGTTTTATAAATATCTCTAGGGATTCCAATTCTGTTTTGGATAGGAATTGGTATGGTTTTTGGTCTTAAATTGGGGGTTTGAAAAGTGTTTTGTTTGAAAGACATATTTACAACACTTGGGTTCTTTTTATGAAAATTGTAAATGTTTTAGTTGGTTAAAAAAAGTGGGAAAATGGTGCATATGCACTTTTTGGTATGTGTGTTCACCGATTATGGGTTTTTGAAATGTTTTGTGATGTTTTAAGAATTCAAAAATTTTTATAATGTTTTTTAAATTTCTGAATGTTTTATTAAATTGTGATGTTGGAGCGAAACATGTTTGTGGGTTGTTTCGTGTAGGTTTGATGATAAAATGATTTGTAAGGTAAAAAGGGTATTATGTAACAATTGAGTGGGATGTTATGAGAGTTTTAATATATTTTAATGGTTTTATAAAATTGTTTTATGGATTTTTGGAACTGTTAAGGAAATGTGAAAAGTGTTGTGGGCTATTTTGGTGTGAGTCGGATTTCAAAATCAATTTGAATGAAAAGTGGAAATTTGTGACTTGTGTTGTATACTTGTGGGATTTTTGGTGAATTTATGATATGGAAATGATATTTAATGTGAAAATTATATTCATTAACTTTTTGAACTTGTTTGAGCACAAAGGGAAAACCTGGGTATCTAGGTTGGTGGACGTTTACTAGTATGATAGTGAATCCATGGGGTTTGGCCTCAATTTCATTTAGCAAGATTAAAGATTACAACTCTAACTAAACTATGATTATTATGATGATTGGGGACCACTAGGTTATGGGAATGTTCGCTAATTGTGGATCGTGCATGAGAAAATATGTTTGTGATGGTTACTCTCTCCGAGATACGAGGTACTTGGGACCCACAACTAGCTAGTGCCTAGGGGTTATTTCCAATTTCTTGTGCTCATTAGATATTTTGTGCTTACCGTTGGCATACGGTATGAGTGGCTGGAAAATTAAGTAGATTTTTTATTTATTTTAAAAGTGTTTATTCTTTAAATTAGCACACATGAAAACTATTTTTATTTAATGTTGCATCTTTTAGAAATTTTAACTAGCATTTCATGTTTTTGAAAACATGCATGCTTTTCATCTTTAAATGTTTATCACATGGAATATTTTAGTGGTGGTATCCTACTGGTCATTTTCTCACACTCTACGTACACCCTTGGGTTTAAGTAGACTTGGTTATTTTTGTTGTCGCAGGTTGGGTAAAGTTTTTAGTGCCAGTGGTTCGGGTTTCTAGCAGGTCCTTGGTGGTGAAGTCTTGTGGGGATGGCTTGAGGGAGGTGCCTCTTTCCATTTGGAGGTTATTAGGATGTCCTTATTTTGTTTTTTAACTTTGGAATGGTCTTTAAACATAGTTTTAACTTATGTAATTCATTTCTGAAATTTTGTAAAAGACGGTTTTAGTTGAAAAATCTAGATTTGTTTTTATTGAGTTTGTTTGTTGTTTAATGTTTATAAAATCGGGTAAATCATTCCCAATTCTCATTATATGATACCCGGGCACTTGTTTCAGCCCGTGGGGATTGGGAATGCCCTTTAGGCCTTGTCACAGGCTGGGTTTGGTGGCGACCGGATTCAGTTCGTGACATAATAAATATTTAATATATATTGGATTATAATATAGTAATAAGTTAATAATAATAATAAATAAATAAATATTAAAAAAGTAATGAATAAATAATATTAGGATAAATACTATATAAAAAATAATAAATACTAACTAATAAAAACAAATAAACAAAAATAAAATAAAATATATATATATATATATATATAAATTTACATTTATATATATATAAATTAACACACAATTATGTTACATAATTATATATAAAGAAACACATTCATATAATTGTATATTAATATTTATATATATATAAACTCAATTAAATATTAATACCTAGATATATACCCATTTAATAAATAAAAAATTATAAACATAAATACATTTAAATATCCATGCATATATAGAAATACATTTAATTTTAAATAAATATTGAAAAATACATATAAATTAAAAATAAATATACATAAATGTATATAAATATATTTATATATATTAGATAATAAATTACATAAAGAAAGAAAACCATAACAATTGAAAAACAATCAAATCAACAGAAATTTAACTCTGTGGAATAAAATCATAGAGAACATAAATATCTAATGAGGATACCCATAAACAATGGTGAAATCTCATAGAATAATAAAAAACAATCTAATATAAACAAAAAACATAGATTTGGAGGCCGCATGAGCTTATTTTGATGTTGAATACCCCTTAATTAAAACATAATAGAGGTCATCACAGATTTCAATTTGATATGTGGTAGAACCTATGTGGACATCTGGATCAAATGTTATGGATTTTTGAAGTTGAAGATATGTTATTAAAACTATAATAAATTTTATTCTTTTAATTATTACCTAATTATTATATTATTTCACTATATATCATTTCATAATCTATAATTTTGACTTGTTGTGGAGGTACACGAGACATCCAGATCCAAAATTATGGTCATTTATTATAGAACACTAATTTTCAGCTTTTCATTAATTAATTTATGTTTCAACTAAATTCCAATAAATTATTATAAATAATTAATAATTATCACATTATAAATAATTTTTATTTTAAATAATTATAAAAGAATTTATTATAAGCTATAAATAATAATTTTTAATAAATAATCATAATTAAATATGTAATTTTTAAGTCTTTCACATTAATTAGACGCTCTTTTTAAAAGACACCTATGATTCATTGATGTTTTTATAAATCACCACTTCAAATAAATTAAAAAATAAAAAAAAACATTAAAAAAAATATTATTTAATGATGGATTTTTAAAAACTGCCGCTAAAAAAACATTTAGTTGTAGTTTTAAAGAACACTACTAAAAAACTGCTAAAAAACTCATTTATTACTATTGTGTTTTGAAATTTGAGAAGATGTACTTTCTTAACACCATGATATTATTATATCTCTTCCAAATAATTAATCTCCAATCTCTAATTCTTGTCTCTACTCCCATGAGATACATGAGATTTACTTCTCTCTATTAGGACTTTAAGGGCATGTCATACAATTTACTCTTAATTATCAAAGTCTCGCGTCAACAATGCTTTTATGTAGATTCTAATTTACCCAATAAAAAGTGGTCAACACTAATTTTCAGGTTAATGATAAATTCACATGTGTATCGTACAAGTATTGTGCAGTTTTCCTTGCACAACCGATTGATTCATATTCATTTTCCTTGAGACCAAGGTGCGCCCTCCCCATTTTATGTTGGATAGAGTATGTAAATTGTTTATGAAAAACAGTCCTTGAATTGTTCCCACTATATCACTTAGATTTATTATATTGTGTTCATATTCTTGATCAATGTACTCCATTGATAATACTGTCCCCCAAAGTGATAAAAAACATACATGTCCTTCAAATTCCTAGAGTATAAAATGGAAAAGAATATATTTTCAATGGATTTGTTTCATTATTATTTGATGAAGGGATCAGGAGGTCTAAAGAAATTCAGAGGCCTCTATAAGATAAAACACTCAATTGAAACTTTTTCTTCCTTAGGGAATGTATTTGTTCCACCAGAATCATTTTTACATTGAAAACATTATTTAATTGAGAAATTATCTCATAATATTTCAAGTCGTGATCTGATTAGGTTGGGAATCTCATATGGGCGGTTATGAACAATGATGGGATGGACTATTAATGGTGTTTTCCCTTGACCTATGAAGTTATAGGATTTAATATATGTTATCGATGATTTATTTACTTGTTCCATTTATAATTGTTTGTATAAAGCATTTTATTAACCAAATAATTTCCTCCAAGAGTCTATGACCTGGTATGTGGTCTTAAGACTATTTTTTGTACACCAAGTAAAGTTGAGTTAATACCAAATATGATATTTAAGATTTATTACCCCTATGTACATCAGTTTCATAACTGTATGCAATTTATAGTATCTATAAGGAGATTAATTTTCTCAAATAACAAAGAACTATAAAATTTACAAAAAATATATGGATGTTTTACTATGTTTAGTATTATCTATATGGTATTCACTATTGTTTCCTAACCCTTATCCCCAAAAATATTTATACATTACTATAATAGAAAATATGACATCTCACATATTTTTAACCCATATTTCAAGTTCAATTACCTAATTTTACATATAATATAGTCTCAAAAAAATCCAGAGGCCTGGTTTATTTGTTAAATTAAATACATGCTGTCATAACCAGAAATATGGAAACAAAACAATTATTTAAATATTCCCTAAATTTCTGTCAAATTACAATGATCTTCTAATACATCCCAAGATAACCAAGGTACATAGATGAAAAATGGATGATTTATAAATCCCAATAAGAGAATAATAAAATAATAGAATAAATAAAAGTAGTAGATGTGACTTAAGACTTATGACATAGTGAAAGATAAATTTCAAAATCATAATCCTGAACATTGAAGCATGACTCATGAAGATAAAATTGAGGCATCATTGTAATTTAGAAGCTACATAAAACACGACATCATATGTTTAAGTCATGGATAACCACCTAGTCATCATAACATAATGTTTTTAGGATAATCACCCATTTACTATTGATGGTATCTCACGAGATGAAAATTCATTCTAATGCATCAGAGACCTATATAATTATGATCCCACATGTTATATTCACATCATGTACATGAATTTGTGTGTCACATAGATCAAGAAACATAAAAACATTTTCCATCACTTCTAATCCAATGAGTAAAAAGTTTTTATTAAGCACATGGATGTCTGCAATGATTAAAGGGCAACTAAAACTAGGTGGACACCATTGAGTAGAAATGGGGATGATTATTCACAACCCAAAAGTTTGTCCTATAATGTGTTAGAATAATATTACCAGCATAATGGGTGAAAAAATGGTTAGTATAATGGTTTAACAAGAGTTAATGGTGGTCTATCATTACCAATGAATTATAAGTATTATAAAAATTATGCGAGA
The DNA here is from genome assembly GCA_963277665.1 of Viscum album. NCBI lineage: Eukaryota > Viridiplantae > Streptophyta > Magnoliopsida > Santalales > Viscaceae > Viscum > Viscum album. The sequence continues at coordinate 2,097,319,460 of OY728140.1, read as the reverse complement.
AAACATATATCAACATGAACAATTATAAATGAAAAGGTGTAATATAGAGTGATAGAATAGAAAAGGATTGAGGGGGAGAGATCCCATACCTAAAATCATTAACTACATAAATAAAGGATTTAATGATAATGGATAAATAATATATCATTCTTAGAAAAACAATTTGGTAGTAATTGGATATTTAAAAACACATATTCATCTGAGATTAAAAATTATCAATACTAAGGAAAAACGTGAATTAAGAGGACGAGGAAGATAATCCATAACTTGAGAGGTTTCTTTTAAAAGCATGAGAGAATGTTCATAAAAAAATGGGGACACCTTGGGAGGGATTTAGAGAGGGATATAAAGTAGAAATTCCCCATTCAAAGAATTTTGCTTAAGAGTAAGTATATTTTGGGTGGGTAATTTTAGAAGGGGGGGGGAATTCAATATTAATTTCTAAATATTGGTTTTGAAATATTAGAAATAAAATAAAAAAACCATTAAAATTCCCATGTTTTTTACCATTATTTTTAAAAAAGAGAGAATTCCAAAATTTTATTAGTTTATTAACCTAAATCTTTAAAATAATACCATTTATGATGTGTATGTGAGTCATGTTAATAAATAATTTTCTTTTAAAAACATAACATTTAATATAATTTTTTAAGGATACATCATAGGTTTGTGAAATTAATAATTTTTTTGAAAAAAAAATATTATTATAAATTAAATAAATTTTATGGTTAAATATTCTATTAAATGTATTTATTAAATAACTTTTATACCATTATGTTGTCATAATTTGTATCATATATTTATACCATATTAAGTTTTTGAAAAAATATGAATGTCTCAAAAAATTATGATAATTTATCCATTGGATAATTTTGATATACTAACATCAAAAATTATATATATCTTACCATGATAATTTTATAACTATTGGAATCACCAATTAAATAAGAAAATAACATATTTAAAAATACTAGTCTTTTCTACCCAAAAAATTTCTGAACCTTATAAGAATTACACGAGACTTAAATAAATTATATTACAACAAATATATAAATAAAATTTATTTATAAAACTATTTCATTAAAATATTTTTTATTTTAAATTCTGTAGTTTATCATAAAATGGTTTCCTAATTTATATCATATATTTTCCAAAAATACATTTTTGGTTTCCTTGTAACAAAATATAAATTTTTATATGATTCATTATATAATCAACTGCAAAAAAATAGAAATGAAAAATGAATTAATATAAAAACATTTATCATTAACAAAATAATAAATAAATGCCTACTACTAGGGTATGGATACATAACTCATTATTACACTAGTATACACCCTAAGGGTATGGCATGTGATGGTAGTACTTTTATGGGGATGATTTGAAAAACATGGTTTAAGTGATGACCCCTATAAACTAAAAATAACTTGTAAATGTTTCCTATCATGTTTTAGTTGGTGAATCTCATCTTAGATGGTTAGGGGAAAATCCTACTTATTTCTTCTCCCTCAGATGCTCTGATAAATAGGAATCAGAGGGTATGATCCTAATAGTTGAGGACATCCCTTTTCCCTTCTATTTCATATAGATTTTATTATAATCTTTAATATATATTAATCTTATTGGTCACTATAAAATAGTTATGTTAATAATAATTATTAATCATAACGTTACTGTAATACTAAATTTCACATTATGTATATATTTTATAATTTCCCAAATTTACAAATGAAATATGGTGAATGATTTTTTATATCTACATTACTTAATAATTATTATATTTATTTAGAAGGGATGATAATTTATTAGAGTTTGGGTCATTACAACATCATCTTACAAGATCCCCAGAGATCATAAGAGAAGTTGAGGCTAATGGAATGGAGTGAAGAAGGGGATAGATACAATATTATATGAGATTACCCTGAGTAAGGAAGTTCTAACATGAAATAGATCCTTGAAAACTTTGATGAATGTGTATAGGAACAAGTTGTAGGTATGTGTAAGGGAGGTCAATTTGAGTGAAAGAAGGAGAGGGGTATGTGGTATTAACATTGGCGATGGGTAAATTAAGAATGCAATATTTTTAAAAAAATTGGGTTAAGAGCATGGTTGGTTGGTTAGTTTGGGGTAAATATGCATCCACCATTTTAATATACCCTTACATATTTGACTAGGATGCACAGTCTCATGGGATGTCTCGCAAGGTTGGAAAACCCTTGTGAAGAATGCACAAAACACCACTGTCACCATGAAAATACCTCTAAAATGGTTGTCGAATGGTTTATTCATACTATGAGGGATAACCATGAAAGAAATATATAAGTTCAAAACCAGGAAATCATAAGAAGAATAATTACTAAAACATAATGCAATAAAAAATAACAAAAACTAGCACAAACTAAAAAGCTATCATAACATGTGGTTGTTATAAAACTTTTTTTGCATAAATTACATTGATAAATTATATCATATTATTCATTATTATTAGATTTTATGATTAACACTATGTTAAACCATCTAAGTCCCTCCTGCATGGTGTATCCATGGGCTGACATGAATCACCCTTCGAATGGGTTGGATCCCTCTCAATTCTCATGATAAACTAGTGTCTCACAAGGTAATGAGAGAAAATGAATATCTTTAGGGAGAATAAAAAAATCATAGACAATATTAGATGATCCATATATCTTATTTTAAATCACCTAGGATAATGGTTATCATTTTTACATTAACTCGTATGTTACATAACATATGAGTTAAGGCTTTGATAATAAATTTAGTCATCACATGAATGTATCAATCCCCACAAATGTTTAATCATATTAAATGTATAAATTAATGATATGTTATGTGGATGATAATATAATTCCAAATTCAAATATTTTAATTCCATGTTAATCATAGAATTCCTCATGAACTATTCCATACAAATAATCACAAAACATTATGGATATGTCGTATACTACGACCATATATTGTAGTTGAGAAATACCACTGTACCACACATTATGAAATCCCTTATCCATGGAATAGAATATGTATTTTCATACTTAAGTTATACAATATGATATGTAGAAGGAGTAAATTATAATATTAATATAATTACTTCATAGATAAATAAGTATTAGGGAATATCTCCTTTATTCTCTAACATGAAATAAATCCTAAAAGACATTATTTCATTTTACCTTATAATATATAGTATATATATTAACTTACTAAACTATATCCAAAAGTTATTTTTGGATATCTTCCAAGATACTGTTGGAAATATATCGTTGTGTAAGAAATCATAACCAATAACTTATGAATACCAATCCTAAACTATTTTAGATAATATATAAAACAATTATATCTAAGATCAATGTGTAAAACTCAATTATCATTCAACTAATTAAAAAGTCTAACCCCACAAACATTGCAGTGTTTTAAAAAATTATGACTTCCTAAATTAATAAATTTAAGAATAGATTAGTATCTAGAAAAGATTCAGCGCTTCTCAAGGTAAAAAAAGGAATTAGTGTGATATGAATTATACACTTGTATCTTTATACCCATGTCATCCAACTGCATCAAACACAAGAATTAATTTTCAATTTATCCTTTTTGAAGACATTGTGTATCCATGGGACACAGTTTATGTCAACCTTTTATAGATACTCATTCATTCTTGAATCCCCATGTATAGACTGGCTAGGTTAATGAATATGTCACATGTCATTCCCCTTATGGTTTGATGTAAGATTTTGACCTTTTTGGTAGTTGAATCGGGATTGAATTCATGTACTATTTTTAAAGTAAATTTTAATTGGGTTTTATCATGTGGTATGTTTGGGTGAAAATAAAGAAAAATGGACGATGGTTCGAACCAACAATTTTAATAATTGAAACAAAATGAATAATGAAATCCAATTTATATAATAGATTTTGAATTGATAATGTGGAATGGCTTAGACTCTGGAACATGCCAAAGCAGGTATTGAGGTATGGGTGTCCTTGGGACCTGGTGGTATATGTGGTTTAATAATGATTAATTAATAATGTGATATTTTTTTAATTATGCATGATAATTATTTATTTATATGAATACGTACATAAGTACGAACTCTCAACTGATGATACCTTGATCTCATGTTGATCTTCAAGAATATACAATATCCTCTCAAATTGTCAAACATATCATTGATATGCCAAAGAAGATATTCATTTTTCATGTTCATTTAGTTGAATTTATGTAATCAACACATAAGCACAAACTCCCATGTTCCTTCTTTACAAACAACACATATGAACCCCAAGGTGACGTACTCGGTTAGATAAACGCCTTATCCTCCAACACTTCTTGCAAGTTATTTGAGCTCTTGAAGATCTTTTTGTGCAATTCTGTATGATGGAAGCGGTATCGGATCAACCCCTAACATGAGATAAATAGTTAATTCTACATCCATATTAAGTGGAATTCCTAATAAATCATCCTAAAACTATTCCACTATTAGTGGAAAAAACATTAGGTTTCACACCACCATCATCCAACAACACACTAGAAACCTAGGATATAAGATCTCTAAGTAGTTTAGTTATTGGACCTTGTTTTCCTAACTAGATCTCCTAGTACCCATGGTGAACATACTGGTTAGCCTTATGAGATGTAAAATTCACTCTCCTCTGGTAACAATCTATGTGAACTTGGAATGCGTCTAGATAATTTATATCTATAATTATGTCTAATCCTTTAATGTCAACGATATAGAGATTCCATTGAAAATTATACTCTTCAACTTCAAGAGAACATACTTTACATATACAAATTTCTCAAGTTCATACTCCCAATGCTGTATCTATAGTCATTGTCCCACTCTCAAACTCCACATCTTGACTTAAACAGTTAATAAGTTCTGCAGATATAAAAAAATGAGAGGATCCAGTACCAAATAAGCAACAAGATAAAGTAGAATGTACAATAATTGTACCACTCACTATCAATGGACCATCATTACTATCTATAAGTGTCGGTTGCATCACATGAATCTATCCTACCCCTCTTCCATGTGATATTATGTGAATCACTTGAGTTCCACCACTCTACCGATGTGGGTTCTCTTTCGCAGATGCACCATGTCCACTACCTCTACCTCCTCAGCCAGTATAACTATAGCTTATAGTCTAATAAGGTTTATAATATCAGCTCCCTACACCCTGGATCTATCTAGATAATCCTTCATTAACCATCTGTATTAGGTTTTTGCAGAACCTTGGTAGATCTACCATCTTGTAATAAGATCAGCACTCTATTGGTGGCTAGTGATAATGTTTCCGGAAGTGTCTTTTCCTACCACACTGGTGAAAAAAACATTTTTTGGTCCTATGTTTGTAACCCTTCCCCCTAACTACCATTCTTTCCACTACTCTAAGAGAAATTCTCATAATGATATTTATTGTTTTCAGTAATCACACCTCCATATTTTCAATAAGAAACCACATGTTCTCCATAGGAATCCTACATTAGGTCCCCCTCTGAGATGATAGCATGATTTACCACTTCATAAAATATCTCAAGCCTGAATATATTCACATGGGACATAATTTCACACTTAATTATATCCTATAACATATTTTTCATAGTAGTCTCATCTCTATCCAATTTTGGTTCAAAGCACTAAAAATCTATGACGTGTTCAATAAAATTAATCATTGAAATATTCCCATGATTCAACCATATTAACCCAGAATCTATCTCATACCTAAGATTTTCAATAAAAAAGTGCTCAAAAAACATCTCTAAAATCCCCTTCAACTCCATAGTCTCATGTTTTCCATCCCGAGTCTGAATGTCCCAACTACGCTTTTCTTATCCATGTAACCTGTTAAAATATTGTTTTAACCTATTCTCAGTTTGATTCTATAAGTGTTCATGTATATTCTGGATGGACTCGATCTAGAACTCATCTCAGTCATGTCCACCCTATCTAGTAAAATTCAAAGGGTGATTTAACTAAAAATACCTCCTCAAGTAATACATGTTATTCATAACCCTCCCTGGGTCTATTTACATGAAGTTTCTAAATCAAGAAAAGTTCTCTCAAAACTGCACCCCCATTTCCTCACCAAACATTATTGGTGCCTCAGGTTTCACTACTAGTAATACATCTCAAGACATCTCCTCCTACCATCCTATCAACATGCATTTTCAGGGAGGCATGTCTCTACAATTCCAAACACTCGTCTTAAGACTCATAACACAAATTTATTCCATTTATGTAATATTAAAATTGTAACCACTCATAATTAGTAATTTCTCCAAGTCTCACCACACAGTCAAAACTGAGGCACTAACCATCCTAAACCAAGGTACTATTTAACAAGGTTAAATACATTCTTATCCCATGTTTTTCATTTAGACACCCCTTTATTCTCATTTTTCACTATTTTATCATTCTAAAATTTAATTTAGGAATTATTTTCAATTCAATTTCCAAATCAAGGAAAAACATTTTAAATTCAACAACCTACCCATGACCTGTTCTCTAGTGTCTGGCTAAAATGATGCAAGTCACGAAATAATAATGAGTTTTTAGAATGGTTTTTAGAGACTCATATTTCATTCAATTCCAAGATACGTGTTAATTAAGAAAAATCTCAACAATAATTATCACAACACACAAAAATTGCATCACCTAAGGTGAAATAACATTCAACTATAACAGAAAACAAAATAACAAAAATCCAACCCTAAGCCCTTGGGGTTTCCCCTATATATGGGTCTGAAAATTCCAGTCATGAGCTCCTTTCAATGTCCATGACTATGACTAGACTCCTATATAACTTTCTTAAAACAATAATATTAAATAGTATGAAATTAAAATTGGACCTCTGATACAAATTTGTAATGTCCTGAACCAGATGTCATATAGGGGTTCCCCAAACTAGGTGGTCAAATAACCTCAAGCATGGATCCTCATATTCCAGGGGATATTGAATAGTAGAAAGGGTCTGATAAGTTATTCATGGGGATGGAACACACGAGATATGGAGTGTAAGGACATTTTGGAGATGTTTTTTGAGCACTTTTTTCTAGAGACTCTTAGGTATGAGAGAGATTCTAAGTTCATATAGTTGAATAATGGGAATATTTCAATGATGGATTTTTTTGGACACTCTATAGATATATAGTGCATTGAACCGAAATTGGATGGAGATGAGGCTACTAGGAAAAAGTGGTTATATGATATAATTAAGAGTGAAATTAAGTCCCATGTGAATATATTTAGGCTTGAGATATTTTTAGAAGTTGTAAATCAGTCTCTCATCTCAGAGGGGAACCCAATGCAGGATTCCTATGGAGAACATGCGGTTTCTTATACAAATTCTGGAGATGTGAGTACTGAAAACAAGATTGATCATTATGAGAATTTCTCTCAAATGAGTGGCATGAAGGGTATTTAGGGGGAAGTGCTAGATACATAAGACCAAAACATATTTTTTTCACTAGTGTGGTTGGACAAGACATTTCTGGAAACATTATCCCTAACCACCAATGGAGCACTGATCTTACGACAAGATGGTAATTATATTGTGGTTTTGCAAAAACCTGATATATACGGTTAATGAAGGATGATATAGACAGATCAAAGGTGTAGGTAGGATATCTTATACACTTTATTAGACTATAAGCTAGAGTTATACTGGCTGAGGAGGTAGAGGTGGTGGACATGGTGCTTCTGAGAAAGAGAACCCACATCGGTAGAGTAGTGGAACTCAAGTGAGTTAGATGATATAACAAGGAAGAGGGGTAGGATGGTTTCATGTGATGCAGCCTAAACTTATAGATAGTAAGTATGGTCCATTGATAGTGAGAGGTACTATTCTTGTACCTTCTACTTTAGCTATTTCCTTATTTGATACTAAATCCTCTCATTCCATTATATCTGTAGAACTTATTAACGGTTTCTTTCAAGCGGTGGAGTTTGTGAGTGGGAAAATGACTATATATACAACATTGGGAGTATTAAGTTCTGAGATTTTTACGTGAAAAGAATGTTCTCTTGAAGTCAAAGAGTATCATTTTCTATGGGATATCTACATCGTTGACATTAAAGGATTAGACTTAAGATGCATACCAAGTTCACATTGATTGTTACCAGAGGAGAGTGAATTTTACATCTTATAAGGCTAACCGGTATGTTCTCCATGGGGAATAGGAGATCTAGGTAGGAAAAAAGGTCCAATCACTAACCTATTTGGAGAGATTATAGCCATGTTTTATCGTATGTTTTTGGATGATGGAGGTGTGAAACATAATGTTTTTTTCACTAACAGTGGAATAATTCTAGGATGTTTTATGGATGATTTATTAGGACTTACTCTTATGTTGGATGTAGAATTAAATATTTATCTCATGTTGGGGTTTGAGCCAGTACCTCTTCCATCATACAGAATAAAAAAATGATCTTCAAGTGCACAAATAACTAAATTGAAGAGTTGGAGGATAAGGTGTTTATCTGACCGAGTACGTCGCCTTGTTGTTCATCTGGGTTGTTTGTAAAGAAGGAACATGTGAGTTTGTTCTTGTGTGCCGATTACATAATGTTTAACTGAATGAACATGAAACATAAGTATCCTCTTCTGAATACCAATGATATGTTTGACAATTTGATAGGATCTTGTGTATTCTTGAAGATCGACTTGAGATTAGTGTATCATTAGTTGAGAGTTCATACTTATTATATACTAATGATTTCATTGAGAAGTAGGTATGGTCTATATAAATTCTCCATAATTTCTTCAGCATTGATGAATTCACCAGAAGTTTTTATGGTATTGATAAATAGAATCTTCCACCTACACCTGTATGAGTTTTTTATAATATTCCTTAATGAAATCTTGGCAGACTCCATGACTCGGGATGATTATTACCAACATCTTGACATCATCCTAAGTTCCATGAGAGAGCTTCGACTATATGCCATGATATTTTAGTGCCAATTTTAGATAGATCAAGTACAATTCATAGGGAACATCATCTTAGAGGAATGTGTGTTAGTTGAACAAGAGAAGGTTTAGGTAATGGTTTCTTGGGAGAAGCCCAAGAATGTTTTTGATGTCCGTATCTTCCTCGAGATAGATAGATATTATCAGATATTCATCTTGTACGTTTCCCATTTTGAAATTTTGATTTTAGGAATGACCTATAAAGGGATGACGTTTCAATGGATGGAAGCTTATGAGATGGCCTTCTAGGAGTTGAAGAAACACTTGTCATCGATAATAATATTGATGCTACCTGAGCCATGTGTGGAGTATATGGGCTATTATGATACTTATGGGATAAAAATTAGATAAGTGTTGATGCAGGGAGATCATGTTATGGAATATGGGGTTTTTCAATTGAGGCCACTTGAACATAACTACCCTACACACAACCTTGAGCTGGAGTCAGTGGTTTATTCTTTAATGTGTTTATGGAATTACCTATTGGGTGAAACAGTTACTGTTATATGAACACAAAAGAATAAATTATATCTTTTCACTATTATATTTAAATCTTTGGCAGTGGATATTGGTAGAGTATATGAAGTCATTTTATTTTGATCTAGCATATACACTTGTGAATTGAAACCGTGTGGCTGATTCTTTAAGCAAAAAAATCATGACATAGGAAGTACATGAGTCTAACATTGAGTGGAAGATAAATACATTATTGGTTGAAATTCATTTGGTGGTTCATGAGATCCAGGAGTTGAGGAATATTATAACAATTACAGTTGTATACACTTTTGAGATAGATAGAAGAAAAGAAGTATGAGGATACAAAGTGTTTGTCCTTGAGGGAAAGCCTTGAATATGGGGATTCACCTAGATGAGGTTGAGGTCATCTATTCTAGGAATAATGTTATTGTACAACCAAGCATGTAGGATGAGCTTATGTGGGAATTTATTGCCTCAATGTTTGTGGTACATCCATGTGTGACCAAAATATTCCATGATATATGGTAACTTTTTTGGGACGGGCATGAAAAAGGAGATAATAGGGTTCATGAAATGATTCTACACCTATAAAAAGGTGAAGACGGTGCATCAATGACCTGGATATTTAGTACAACTGTTTCCCATTCCGGAATTTAATTTCGATGATGTGACTATGTACTTTGTGGTGGGTATTCCAAAATTTATTAGGAATAATGAAGATATTTATGTTGTTTTGAATCAACTAATTAATATAGGGTACTTCATGCCTATATGAGATACATTCTTAGTAGAGAAGTTGGAATATTGTATGTTTGGGAGATAGTCTGTCTATATTTGTTTCCTTAGAATATTTTTTCATATAAATATTTTCATTTTACTTTGCACTTATAGTTGGGATTATAGAAGGATATTGGAATGTATGTTTTATTGAGTACAGATTTCCACCCATAGAAAGATATGTAGTCATAGGGTACTATAAAAAAGCTTGAGGATATGCTGCATGCTTGTGTCTTTAACTTTGGTGGGACTTGGAAAATGTACTTGAATTTAGTAGTGTTTTACTATAAAAATATTTATCAGGAAAATATATAGATGACACCATATGAAGATATTTATGGTAAACCATATCATTCATCGCTATGTAGGATGGAGGCTAGTGAGTCATTGTTTTTGGGACCGAGTCTCACGTATGAGACATTGGATTAGGTACTACTGATTCTAAAAAATATGGAACATATCAGAGTATGAAGAAGTCATATGTTGATAGATGAAGATGACCATTATAGTTTATAGAGTGTTATCGAGTGTTCCTTCTGGTGTCTCCTAAGCTGGGTCACTACAGGATATGAATACATGTCATGTTGGTGCCTAGGTTTGTTGGACCATTTTAGGTTTTGGAGAGGATTGAGTTAAGGAAATACTGATTGGATATTCCATGGAAATACATTAATATGAATGATGTTTTCCATGTATCACAACTATGATAGTATCACCCCGACCATTCTCATGTGATTGATGTGGATGAGATTGACCTTGATATAGATGCATACATTAAGTAGAATTATATTCGTGTGTTGGATCGTTGTAAGAAAGTGTTTCCGTGAAAGACAATGCTGATAGTACAGGTTTTTTTGGAAAAATATGCGTGTGCTAAAGGAAATATTGGTAAGGAAAGCAGGTATTCAGGCTAAATGGCTTGATCTTTTTGGATTAGAATATTGGGGATACTTTAGATTATAACTGGAGGATGAGATGTTATAAGGTGGGGAGATAGTAAGATCCCATCATTTTGGTGTGAAATAGGTCTTGAATTCATGAACATTATATTTTTAATTAAGTACCCTTCTATTGGGATTTACCTTGGGGGTTTTTTGGTGTAATTTAAGAGAAATGGAAGAAAAATGGGATGTTCATGGTCATCACATGGTTAAAGAAAACTATGCGCCCATCTCAAGAAACCATGTGGCCCTAGGAAGTGATGGTTCACATGTTTGGATCATGGTTTGAAAAACCATGTTCCCAAAAAAGAGGAAATAGTCACCCCTAAAACAACAGGCTCATAGTTGACACAGGATTAGGGAAATCCTTGCGGCTCCTCCCAAGAAAACGTGCATGACTTTTAAGGTGGCCCAAAAATTAAATTAATAATATCCCAAACACTCTAAACTCACCCATTTCAACAATCACTTGACCCTAGGTAATTTTTTAAGATTTTTGAGCTATTAGGATGAATTCCAAGCCCTCCTGACCTTTGTACTTCAATATCTGAATCTGGGATTGAAGATCTTATCCTCTCCCCATAAGTGGACTTCATATCGATGCTTTCCCTTTCATTATCATTCCTTATAAATTTTTTTGATGATCTATAATATTATATTTTTCTATATCGATATCTAGATTTTGTGAGTCTAGATCTTGGTATGTGGATCTAAATTTGGCATTAATGAGATCTTATTTATGTAGATTAGGATTTATGTTTTCGAGACACATACTTATATATACATCATTGTGTTGCCCAATTTTAGTTATTTGCATTAGGAAATCATTATCAACAAATCCAGGTTGGTGGTCTAATATTAAAATCCTATAGTCATGATCTTGATTAAGCATGTAAAAGTTATAGAATTGATAGAACTGTTTAGTAATTGAAATTCCTAAATTTAATTAATTAATGTTGTAAATAAATCAATTAGGAAACTATGAGGTTTATGTATTGTTGAATTAAATAATTTTTTGGGGGATTAATTATGAGATATTGTGATTGAGAATTTGATAAATAATTTTTAAATTAATTATGCTGTATTGAGATTTTAAAATTGTCTAAATTAATTGTTGAATTAATTTATGGGAATTGCTTAATTGTGAATTAGGGATAATTAATTGGTGAATCAATTATTGGATTTAAAATTTGGGAATGATTAATTAAATATTTAAATAAATCATAGACATGGATTAATTAATCTGTGAATTAATTAATAGAGTATTTTGATGGCTTATTGTTGTAAAATGATTAATGTTTATTATCCATTCTTGTTGTAATATGTGATATATGTGATAAAAATGATTGTGTGATATATGTGTCTATTACATGGTATGTTTCTTCCAAATATAGTGGTCAGAAATTGTTGATAAATATGTGTGAGAAATAGTCTACTTATTCTAAAATACCTCAGGTGTGGGACACAATATGATTCTTCCAAATCCCGTCGCAATACAAATATATATGTGTGCGTGTGTGTGTGAGAGAGCGGGACATGGCCGGATACATCTAAATCGTATAATGATATATATATATATATATATATATATATTTGGGGGATATGGTCTACTTCTTCCCAATCCCATAGGGTTCTATACATGATGATCTAGACCCAAATTGCTGGCATTAGACTATGGTTCCGATCAACCATTTTAATAATTGAAATAGAATGGATAATGAAATCCCATTTATTTAATAAATTGTGAATCTGTAAAGTGGAATGGTCCAGATGCCAACATGTTCTGAAGCATGTATTGTGGTACAAGTGTCCTCTAGAACCCAATGGTCTTTGTGGTTTAATAAATATTAATTGATAATATGTTAAATTTTTATTTATTCATGGTAATTATTTCCATATACAACTACATAAACACATTATTAACAGATTTTTTTAAACACCATTCGTGGTGGCCTGATGATTTTTACTAACACCCTACCTGAGCTTCTTGATCAGTACCATAATAGATTTTGTGTTTTCTGGACTTGTTAATGTCAAAGGAAAATAGTTAGATGGATGAATTGGAATTGATATTGGAATAGGGAACTAGATGTGGTTTCATAACCTCTTGGGAGTCATCCGTTTCTTTATTTTTAGTTTTCATTTTATACACTTGACAAATACATTAGTATGGAATGTCTTCTGTTTCAATTTGATATTATTTATCTTGCATTTATTCCCTTGAGATATTGGTATTTTTTATGATTCTTTATGCTTCCACTATTGGAAATTTTTTTTTTCTAGAGTTTTAATATTAAAAAGAGGGTATATTCTCCCCATGACTAAGTTATCAGAACCTCACTACTTGTCATAAGGCTCTGGTATAAGGGGCGGGGGGTTTCTTGATGACATGTGACTGGCTAGATCGGTGTAATAGTTTGAGGCACCTAGGTCGGGATATAACAGTTAAGAACATACCATTACCCTAAGTCAAAATATTATGAAATTTTATTTCTTTTCTAGGTATTGTCATACACTTCCTAAGTCCATATTAGTTGAGGGATCAGATTCCATGCTCATCATATGAGAGGAAAAATACTATATTGGTTATCCTATAACTGATGAAATGATCATCATCATACCCAACCACACCCTGATTAGGTATGTATCAAGGAACATATAATAAATTTATCAAATTATTTAGGTTCTCATGTTAGGGATCTCACAATCCTCAGGTTTAGGGAAATCCAATATAAAATATACACTGACATATACTAAATATATTATTTATAACAATCTATGTGGTATGATTTCTATATCATTCAGCACGTATAAATCCTTTTGTGTCTCATAAATATATTTTTTATCGCAATATGAAATTATATTCATGGAAACCTTAACATATCATGACAAATGGTAACACTCCACATAATAAAAACACCCCCTAAACAAATTTACGGAGTGAAATTTATATAGTACTCCAGTTTAAAAAAATTCAAGTCCTATGAATCATATTATTAATGTTAAACTCTTTAAAAAAAGAACTGTAAAAATATTAACCTAAAAACATCAATTTCTATAATGTTAATTTCTTCTATTTTGTAACTTAAAACACTTAATATGTTCAATGTAATCATCTTTATTAGAAATTTATTCATCAAAATTTTCCTTTTGATTTTTTTAGTAACACATGTAAAACCATTCATTATTCTTTAACAAAATTTTTTAAATCAATAAAAACATATATGATATTAAGTAAAATTATATTTGAATATTGTCTTCAATAATATTTTATTTACATCATATATTTCTTCATGTCTAAACATAATCCCACAGGAGTCTTAGTCACTAAATTATCCTTAAAATTTCACGATAAGATACATAAATTCCTTTTTGTTAGACATAAAATTTACTTATTTCAGTGTGAAGATTTATAGAATAAAATATTATACCCATATTATATAAATTATATTAAACATAAGGATATTTTCTCTAAAAATAAAGAACTATTATTTAAAATACTCCACAGATGGTTAATAGATCAAATCCCACATATTTTAATAATAATTTTAGATAAACTCCATAGTCATGGAAAAAAATATTTGTATATTCTTCTTAATAATGTGATGTATTTTAGATCATCACAAACCTTGTTTATTAAATCTATAATCCCATATTTTTCATAAAAAGAAATAATTAATAAATAACCACACAAAAAATATAAAAAAAATTAGATAACAATAGAAATCATTTATCTAGATCCACCTATTTATATATTACATTACAATAAAATCATATCATTCAACAACCCCTTCATCCATTATTTGAATAAAACTAAATTATACACAAATTATTTCATTTATTTTTGACTCATTTATATTAATAACATTTTCAAGGCCTATATTTTTTATCATATACCCTTTAATGTAAAATATTTAATTTAATACAACCATACTTGGTATTAAATTTCCATGAAGTCTCTTGAACTCCTTCATGTATGCCATAAAATTTATATCCTATAGAAATGTTTCTATTTCCTTTGTAAATTTAAATTTAGGAATCAATAATAGATATTGGAAACTAGAAGAAATATTACTTGACATTTAAATAAACTTTTCTTATTCTAGTTTGAAAATATTACCAATTTTTACTTTTAATCTATTAACATAACATAGGAATCACAAGCCTTAGTTCATATTTTATTAATTTTTTAATAAAAATAGAAATCACATATTGAAGAAATTCACATTGTAAAAAAATATCTAATAATGATTCTAGAATTAATACCATAGCTATATAAAGTAATAAATATATCTTCTGGCCCTCCAAGTCATTATCACACTCAAAAAAATATTAAATGTGTAGAGGCTGAAGTTACTTATTTATTTTTTCATCTAGTTACATTTCAACATTATGTGAATAAATAAAATCTTCTCATTATTATCTATATTCATGTTTTAAACATAGTCATTTTGTTACATGAAAAGGTTGATTTTAACCCATCAAATTGTCTTCCTTACTAAAGAATTGTTATTAAGTTTCTATATTAATCTAGATGTTTATTCGTCATATATTACTCTTTTCAATGATTGATATCAAATTTTTTACTTGATGATAGTGATTTAATTTATCTATAGTGGAATCATTTATCATATGTGAATCACAATTTACCAATATTTAATAAGGAATTTTATAAATGATCTCCAAAACAATTGATGAACCCATTTAGGTTCATCATATCCTTTAGTGGGAGATGATCAATATTTCACCAAGCTAGGAGTTACTATTTAATTTATCCCACCACATAGCTATTTAGGTAGGCGATCATGCCAATCATATCATATATGACTCTTGGAAGAATGATAGAAACATTATTTTCCCAATTCACTATGTATATAAACTCAATACTATTCATCTAGTATCTTTTACAATGGTTTCCCATCTAATTTTTAGAAATTATTATTGTGGGATTAGGTCATTTAAATCTTAGGGTTTTCCATTTTCAAACTTCCTAACAGAAGATAATTTATGGGAATCCTACATCAGTTGAAAAAACATCATGGAATGATTAAGATCATTATATGTGTTTATTTTAGAAGGAAACTGAAACTTAGTATATTTAAAGGGGA
Source organism: Viscum album (assembly GCA_963277665.1). NCBI lineage: Eukaryota > Viridiplantae > Streptophyta > Magnoliopsida > Santalales > Viscaceae > Viscum > Viscum album. The sequence continues at coordinate 2,097,303,169 of OY728140.1, read as the reverse complement.
CATAATATCACAATCTTATCTCATGTAATTATGCTTACATATAATCATACTTCAATTGAATTAGTTTATAATATAATTCCTTGAACTAAATTAATATATTTAAACTATATTAATTTATAATCATTTATAAAACCCATAACATGAGTTAGTAACCCAAATTATAAACAAATTATATTAAAATACATCCAATTTAATTTCCTAAAAATGTTACATAAACCCCTTTAATTTAATGTCTTGAAATCATATAAAATCCATAATCATTGTAGGAATTTTCCTAGAACATTATATGGATAACCCTTACTTTTATAGACAAGGAATATGCCTCATGATCAGTGAGTAGTCTGATATAAAGTTCCAATACCCCATAATACATCACTCAAGAGAGAACTCAATTTTATTCACAAGTGTAACATATAATATGTGTAAATATTAGTCAACTACTTAATTGAGTCTCATAACCTAGTAAAATCTAAATTCAAGGAAGAAGAAAAATAAATCAATTATCATATGAATCCTAGAACTACAAAAATACATAAATAGAAATTTATAAAAGTTATTTAATAGTTTAATTAAAATAATACAAAGGTAAAAAAATTTAACAACAATATTAATTAATAAATTAGGGTATAAATCAAATAAATTAACAATTAATATATTTAAACACAATGAAACCTACGACCTCTGGGTGTGGTGATATGTTTATGGATTAAAATGTAATAGTTATTGGTTTCTTCAAAAGTTCTAGTTCTTGTGGTATTACTTAATCCCTTTAATATAAGAATATTTAATTCATAAATGTATTTTTATAGTTAAAAAAAGTACCTGGTGGGATTTATGGATGTAGAGTGGATCTATAACAATTGTCAATTCTATTAGGAATTTTTTTTTCATCTTTCATGGTTTTTGATGGTGCAATGTATGGAATACCATGAGTTTATTGACTCTATTTACTTTTTCATCAAACATATATATTGAGAAGAAAATATGGATGTATATAGTATATCCAACAATATTGTTGATCTCATTGGCCTCATTTATTTTTTTATCCTTCCTTCAGGCTTTTTTAACTTCTTTGATAGTGAGTGTTTTAAAACACCCCACTTCGGACTCTTGTAATCTTTTTTTTAATATATGAGACTTTTTTATATTTAAGAACACAACCTAAAAAAATATAATAATATTATATAAATTCACAACATGATCACTATATTATCCTATGATGGCTATGATTCATGCATATATTTTTTATTTAATTTATATAATTTTAGTATTTAATTCCTAATTTGTTTCTATTTTCACTATATTCATTTATGTTTCTATGTGATTTACATTTCAAATTAATTTATAGAAAAATCATTGTTAAATAAAAATTTATTTTTCAATTATGAATAAAAATTTCAATGGAAAAATATTTATTTTTATGCGGAAAATGTGAGCCAAATAGCACTGTGTAGACAAGGAGAATATGATGTTCATTGAGAGAATTTATAGGGTCTATAAACCTTCAAATGGATAAGATGATAGAGGTTTGAGTGGGTAAAATCCTAATTCTGGGAGGTAGTGTGTGGGTGAAAATCAGAACACACAATGAGAAGCCATGGTATGAGGTAGTACTGCAGTTTGGTATTATAATAGAAGATATTGTAGATTGATTTATGTCTGGGAGATATTTCACCCACAACTATTATGTGGGCCACAAGATTCCTAAATACCATATTGTTTTACGAAAGTGTCACTTGTGGTCCCCATTTTGTTTTTAGAAATGTTAATGGGAACCATGTTAATAAAATTGATTGAATATTTAAGAAAAGTATTTTTCAATATGTCTTTCCTATTTTTTGATTTTTTATTCGATGTTTATTCATGTTAAATTTTACAATTGGGTATTTATTTGGTTTTGATGGTAGTAATTAAATTTATATTGGATGAGATGAACCAATTTTTTCTTCATAACATATACATTTAACACCAAATCATAGAATGTCGAAGGATCCACTATCATGTTAGAAAATACCCCAATGGTTCTCAAGAAAGGATGGTGTATTACTCTTCATCTTGATAGATTTATTTAATAAGACAAGTAAATAACTATAAATGATGGAATAAAAGGTTGATAATTATAGTAAGAAAATGTCAAAATAGAACACCAACCTTGTGGAAGCACTTGAAGAGATGACCAAGAGTGATGTTGAGTCCAAAGTTGAATATGAGATAACTAATGTATCCAATGCTGAATTAGTATTTGAAAAAGATATCCTCACTACTATTGGAGTTGATGAAGAAAAAATAAAAGATAAGTGGATGATGAATCATAACATATACATGATGTAACAAATTAAGGATGTTTTTGTAGATCATATTGAATGTTTCAATGAATAAGAACTACCACCACCAATTTTAAAGAGTAATAAGAACAAGGTAATGTAGAGAGGATATGAGATACTTAATTGACCAATGGATTACTTGATAATTTGGGATAGTGACATAAATAATTTTAAGAAGAATAATAGTTTTGAAATAAAATTTATGAACATAATAAAGGATTTTTATAAAAAAAGAACCAAAATAAGTTGATATATTGGTTGCTGAACAGGAAAAAGAATTTGGATGAATTTGGTCATATGTATCCAGTTGTTGTAAAAAAGGGGAGTTTTATTAGGTGTAAACAACCTATGATTTTATTCTCTAATAATTATTATTTTTGAAATGATTGTAACTCTCATTAATAAAAAATAATTTTATTTAAAATTAAATTAAGAGTATTAGTAAACTAGTTTCAATGTGATTTCAGTCATTGGATAAATCATACATGGTTATATTTATATCATTTTACTATTATGTGATGTAATGAGGTATGATTGACTTTAATGACTATAAACAAAATTATTCTGGGTGCGAACTTGTTTTTTTAATTTATTAATATGATTTTATTATTTATTATTTTCCTTCTAATTAGCTTTATGATTTATATTAAGACTCTAGTTTAGGATATCGTTTCAATTAACCATAATATTATTGATCTCTAATGCAAGGACATTGTGATTTCACTAGGATGTTTTATTCTATAGTTTCATGATGTAAAAGTTACAAAATAAATAAAATTGGAAATGAAGAGCTTCATGAAGAAAGTGATATTTTGTTTTAAATTATTTATTTTTATTTATCAAACATTTTAATTTCTAATTTAATGTTTTAGTAGGAAATTACCTATCCCACCTATATTTTGTTTTATTTTTTATCTATAATAAAAATATCAATATGGAATCCCATGATTCCTTGTTTTATATTTCATTTATAATATAATATAATGAGTAAGATATTGGGATGAATTATTCGATGAATAATAGTTGTATGGATCTAATGAATCATGATTTTACATGACATGATAATTTATATAGATGAAAATTACCTTAAATGTTTCATGATTTTAATTTCTAAAATTCTCATGGATTAGTTTATTATTATTGCAATTGAAATTATTGAATTCCCTTTATTATTTCTTCATATTAATAATAATTTTTGAACCTAATTGTTCATATTATTTATTATTCTTCACTTCTTAAGAGAAAATTGGTGTTTCAAACCTACAGGAACTTGTGTTAGTATCTTTTTAAATCTACGATTCTACAAAGTCACATTCCAATATGTTTGAGGAAATTTATTATTAAACCCTTATTATTAAAAACAAACTACCTTAACATTTAATATTTATTTTATCCCATATTTTCCATGAATTTACTTGTTGTGTAAGAGAAACATTATAAACCAATTTTATCTGTTCCTACCTCACTCATACCGTTTTCATGATATTAAATATTTTATGTTTGGGGGAGTGGTTTTCCACGTTGGAATGAATGTTTTTAATTTTGGAAATTATGTTTGGGGTGATTTCAAGGGAAATTAAGAAATGTTTTATAATTATATCATTCATTTTTTCTATTTATATCCTTATTTAAAGAAGTAAAAGTAAAATTAGAAAAATAAAAATTACAAAAAATGAAAAATGCTGAGAAAAATGGGTTTTTTTGGGTAGGTAAAAAATCACAAATAATAAGACAATTATCATATTATAACTATTACAATTAACTTCACTAAGATATTATTAGGGATTGGGTGATGGGTTTTAGATTTTTATTGATAGAATCATATCAAAAAAAATAAGAAAATTGAAGAAAGAGGGTTATCCTTCATTGTATTCACTATGTTGTGAACATTGGTTTGAGTTTTAGAGAATTTGGGTGATATTAATATTTAATCTATATCTCTATCGAGCAACTTTTAGTTTCCAAGAAACACTCTTATAATTTTATACATCTTTAAAGCTTTAATATTTCCCATATCAACATCTACCGACTCAAATGCTTAAAGTAATATAATCCTCATTTTGAAGTCATCATGATTACCTATGATGTTTTTCATTACAAGGTTGTGATATGATATCCAAAGAAATCCTATGGATATAAACATTTAATTTAGGTATGATGATATCTTCATCAAATTATTACCTTATGTGGTGAGAGAAAATATTTCGAATGGTGGTTGACCATAAAGTGACATTCCTCACAATGATAACATTATAAATTTGAATGGATGTTAAGATAAATCCATTCAATTTCAAAAAGGGGGAAATAAAAATCAAATTTTTTTAGTTTCTTTGAGAATTTAGGGTTTAAATATATATTTCCATGAAAAAATTAAATGTTATTTCAATTATTGATAATTGTTTTATCTTATTAATAATGAATTTTAAATAAAGGTATCATGGGTTCCCATTGTAATTTTTTTAAAGATTATATTCTAGAGTAAAATCATAGTTTTTTTGTGGGGGTATTTGTTGGCTATATTTCATGAATATTTTATTTATTTAATTAATTTGGGAATTTAATTGATGAGTTTTTCCTAACATGAAATTATTATATTATATTTCTTGGGGATTAACATTTAAAATTAAATTTTTGAAAAAGAAAAGTATGATAAAAAGATATATTTATTTTTTTAAGTAAGAATAAATTTCAAAATGGAAGAATTTTAATTTTTAGGTTATGAAAATAGGGTCAAAAAATAGTTGAAATAAAATGTGAATATGATGGATATAAAGACCATTCACAAGGACCATGCTCTCACATATGGATATGTTGAGAGAGGATCAACAGGGCATAGGATCTCTGTGATGAGACATTGAATGGGTGGGGGTTAGTATGCTTGGGGGAATCCATGACCTGTGGTGGTACCATACCTAATTATTCAAACAAATGATGTTTTATATTGATTTATAAATGATAGTGATTCTGCACAAAACTATGATGCGGGACAAGCAATTCCAGGGTAGTGTACATTTGTACTAAAACAACACATGTCTTCCTGACCATCCTCTTTCATGTAAATCAATTTAAATATATGATATTAAAGTACATATAAAAGTATTTTATTCCAACTCTGTCAAGTATATATTTTACATAATTTTAATATCATTCAGAGATTGATTATATCAATTATCAAAAGCGCTATTGATATGCTTTATACAATTTTTAAAATAATGCCTTTAATTTAAACATCCAAAATAAAAAATTAGGAATAATTTATAATTATAAATATAAAACACTTTATTTTTAATTATTTTTTAATTTATAGTAATTTGATAAATTACCCTTATAATTTCCATATATACATTTTATATCTACATTAGAATTCATGTCATATAATTTCTAAAACATATTTGATATTAAAATTTGATATTATGATTATTTGGTTTACAAATTCTTAATAAATATTTAATAATAAATTATAAATAATTTATAATTAATTAATTCACATATTTTTAAATTAGATAAATATCCCAAATTAAAAAAAATTCATAATTAAAGAATATTTTATAAAGCATGTTGTTTCAGCTGAATTTTTTAAAGACACTACCTAGATATGCAGAATGGTTATTCTCTGGTATCTTGTTTTTTCTTTTCAAAGGTGTGTGGAATTTAACCCTCAGGGTGATTGTGATGGATCCTTTGGTTTAAATGGGAGGATGGAAGGTCGGATCATCCCACCAAGGGTCTTATTGGATAGTCTGTGACTCTATCATATATATAAGAAATACTCTTGTATCCCATCTCAATTAAATCCTAATAGACCCCTGTTAATTATATTAGTTGATACCTAATCACGTTGAAAAACTTTTAGTTAGAGGGAGTGTGTGCGTTTGGTGTCATTGGGGATTCTTCTTTTTCTTCCTCATCTCATGCCATGAGGTAATCTTATGATCATCACATAAGGAAGGATAATTTGTATGTTTGTCTTGTTTTGATATGGCAGACTATTATACTTATCACATAACGGAAAATGGCCGGGTTATCTTATACTCATTTTATAAGGTAGAATGGGTTATATTAGGATCATCATATAAAAAAGGATTGGTCATTTATACTCTTCACATTAATAAGATCATATAATCAGGGGTGATTTTATATATTCCTCATGTCAGTCCATGAGGTAATATTATTCTCATCCCATATGGATGGCTGGTTCATCTTATGCTCATCACATAAGAAGGAATGATTTATTTAATGATCATTATATAAGTAATAATGGTTCAGATTATTCTCATCATGTAGTAAGATTGGTTTATCTTCTGCTATTCAGATAAGAAAATTGATTCGATGTCTTCATCATGCCATGCCATAGGGTAATCTTAGGCTTTTCACTTAAAAAAGGATATCTTAAGCTCCTAAAATAAGAAAATATAGTTTTATTTCTTCCTCATGTAAATATATGCGGTAATATTATATTCATCACATACGCAATTATATCGTCTTATTCTCATCTTATACCTAAATGGTAAGCTAACAAGTGATCAATAGAAAAGAAATTGGGTTTCTTATGTTCATCACATAAGAAGAGGTGTTGGATCTTTTTCACTCTATGAAATAAAAGAATCATAAGTTCATCACATAAAAAATTATCATATCTTACTGTCATCACATATGGATGGGTGAGATGACTTTTATTTCTTACATAAGTCTGGTTAATTCTCTGTGTTTAAATCCCAGAAAAGAAGGTACTCAAAGTTTAGTGTCCAGTGGGGACACTCATGGTTTATATTTTAGTTTGGATACATTGGAATGGTTATTTATTTAAATAAAATTGATCAACATTATATGATACCACCAATAAAAGGGTATATGGAAAGGTAATGGTGTTAGGATTAAACTTCAGAAATGAATCCAACATATCATTGTAGAATAGGAAATAAAATCTAAGTAGTTTGACGTTTCACAAATTAAGGTCATATGACAAGATCAGTCTATCGACTTTAATGACAAGTATTATGGATTCCAATGTTATAAAAGGAGAGACTACTTAAGACTGAGTGTGCCTTATAAATTTTTATACCCATACCCCTACAATAAGTGACAAGGATACATTTGAGGCTTAAACAAATTATTTTTTACCCTTCACTAAAATATAGGGATAACATATTAAAGTCCACAATTATAACTTTGTGTATGGGTTTTAAATTAATGAATCTAAAATGGGAAGATATGGGACCTATATTCCAACAAAAATCTTGGAATTTTACTTTGGGGATTCACAACATGGGTTACCATAACGCAATTTCACAAAAGATTTATGTTTTGTGTGATATTGGCTTCTGTGAGATGGTGTACCTCTATGTGATATGTGTTCTCTATAATGAGGGAGTTTCATGAAATAGTCTCATGAATTTGAAAATTCATTTTATGGAAAATGTGAGGTGACTAAATAATTTTTACCATTTTGGAATCCATGTAGGCATCTTGTTTCATTTTGTGACAGACACAAAGGTTTAGGATGCATGTAACAAGATACTAAAACTTCTTTAAATGAATTAGAATATCATAAATTTTAAAGTTAAGGGGTATTTATAATCCTCATTCTCATTGAAATAGCCTGTTTTTAAAAAATAATTGTATGAACATGCATTGTTGATTTACCTGGAGCCACAATATATTGACTCACACAAATATCAGGTTCCACGAGACACTATAAAATTACCCTAATTTTTCTTGTTTTTTATGAAAACTCTTCTTTGATCCTTGTATGATTAATTTTATAACTTTAAAAAACTAGACCATTATAACTGGGTATGATGAGGGAATGGGGAATGTAATTATAAGGAAGGTACTATAGTGTAATAATTTATTTCCCATTATTATGAAAATCAGGTAGCATAAGGGTGACTCATTTTCCTATAAATAAGGATAAAAACCTCATGTGGGACCATCAATATTTCACTAAAATATCAATGAATATTTTTTTGAACACACTTATTGCATACGAGTCTTTTGATAGAGTTATTGGATATAATAATTAAATCACTTTACACTAATACAACTTTCATGTTCACAGGTTATGCGAACATCTATCTGAAATTCCATGAAACAACCTTTTCAAAAGGGATAAGGATTTTACAAAAACCCCATTAATAAATTTTAACAGTTTCCAAATTTTTTATAGGACTCTCTAAATACTCATGATAATATCATATGAAGGAAATAAATGGTCGAGAACATTGAAATCAAATAATCTAAATAATTCCAACCACTACTTCAGAAACTGACCAACCTACACAAGACATACCAAAGGGAGATACTGGTATCCCAAGGGTTTTCAATCTAAAATTTTTTCTTGATGGATAAAATCAAAATTTCAAAAGATAAATTTCTTTATCCATGGGATTATTTCTAAATATTATAAGGATACATGTAGACGGACATATCCAATGTTGGACACATTTTGAGGGACCAAAAGACATCATTTATCTATACCCTCTTGGATACCACTCTGATATTGAATGAAAAAGATCATTTTGATAAAAAATTTCCTTCTCATTATTCCCGTATATATCATATCAGTATTATGGAAATCTAGTAGGTTTGGACCAAAGATCGAGACTTTTGAATGGAAATAATGTTCATGAAAGAATGGGTTTGTGCCTATAGGTTCTAAAAAACTCATGTAGATTTTGTAGATCTCAAATGATGTACTATATTATAAAAGGTAATATTGAGGAAAAAATTACATGTTTATTTCCATATGGGCCTCATCATATGAGATATTGAGAAAGTGGTGTCTGAAAAAAACCATCCTTCGGTATCAAAATGAAATTGGGATAAGATTCTAGGATATCCAAATGATTTAAGGGATTCCCATTCTTAGTGATATGTAGAATGAATATTTATAAAAAAAATATTTACTGGGACATCAAGTAGATCCCACTACATGAAAATGTGTTATTGTTGGAACTGAGGGACAAGATAGTGAGGGGGCCTTGAAAACACCCATATTCACCCTTTAAGATTGGGTTTAGTATGTTCATATATATGACATAAGGGAGAATGGTGGGGTGGATAAATTATTTCATGGGACATCATGCAAGAGCCAAACGTAGATTATAATAGTTCTGCAAAGAGAACCGATAGTACACAAAGTGGGAATTCGATGTGGACCATATGATAAACACTACATTTATATGGAACTATTATTAACAGCTTTCCATAGTGTATGTTTTTTTATTGTTAGGGATTCCCATATTGGGATGAGGATGATAAAATTCAACATTTTGGTGTAGTTTGGGATTTCACATCATATCATCTTACTTTTCCAAATCATGGAAAATTTCTACAATATGATTGGGTAAATCAATCTAAGATATGTTCCTATGTGCATTAGTTGACTATTTCAATTCCTCTATGGGTTGGTTTTCATGCACTCTTGGAGGCTCGATTTCTGAAACCCATAAATCCATTTAATAAAGACTTAATGTTGACACTATTGAATATACCCTACTAGAAAACAAGTTTATACCCATGGTTCTCCAAAAACCATGGGTATAGGTTACCCCAAGAACCATGATTTTTTATACCATGGTAATAGGTTTTGTGGGAAAAAATTCATGGAAGAACTTATACCCACAGTTCTCTAAAAACACATTGGCATAGGTCACCCTTATACCCAAGGTTTTTGGTAAATCATGTGAACATGTTTCTCAAGAAGAAAATATTATCATAGGATGGACCTATACCCATGGTTTTCCATGAACTATGGGTATGGGTCACCCCTATATGTATTGTTTTTATAAATGATGGTAATAGGTTTCCTTATGGGAAAATTGTTTGTGGAAAATCCTAAACCCAAGGTTTGACCAAACCATGGGTATAGGCTGGGAAACTATTTTTTCATAATAATAATAATAATAAATTTTACATAATTTTTTTATATTTATACATATATTATTAATATAAGAACATAAAAATATGTTATAGGATAGTGGTAAATTGGTTTGAGTGTAGGCTAAAGGTACTGGGATCAAATCCTGGTGGAGGAATTTTTTAATGAGGTTCTATACGCACAGTTTGAACAAACCGTGTGTATAGGTTGACCAATTATTTTCAATAATAATAATAAATAAATAATTTAATATCAATATATTTTTATAATATATATATATATTAATATTAAAATAATAAATGTGTTTTAGGACCGTGGTAAAATCATTGAAGTACAGTTGGAAGGTGCTGGGATCAAATCCTAATGGAGGTTTTTTTAAGTAAGGACCTACATCAATGGTTTGACTATACAATGGGTATTTTTCTATACCCATTGTTTGGTCAAACCCTGTGTAAAGCTATTTCCATTGAAATTGCATCCACTAAGAGTTTATGAACCATGGGTATAGGTCTATCCCAACAGCTCCCAAGGGCACAGTAACTAAATCCGTTGGTATAGTCTATACCCTAGTTTTTAGGGGCTATACCAATAGTTCTAAACCCTATGTATAGGGTGTTTATCTATTAGTGATTGTTGGGGCACATTGTTGGTGGTGTATAAACATGGGGTGATAACCATATTGGGTTGCATGAGATATTACACACCAAACCCTTCATCACTCAAGATGGGGTGATAAAAAACAATGACATTATTATCATTAAGGAAGTTTTATACCTTAATGACCTCAGAAGTGGGATACTGGCTACACACATCGATAATAATATCATTTTTGATCCATATACCACATCACGGTTCATGTGTCCATTTTAATGCCTCTAGTGGCCAACACCAATCTTGTACACCAAGTCTCATCGTAAGCACCAAAAAGTGGTTATACAACAACCCTAGGGAATGATATCCCAAGAGGAAACTAATGATAGGATAATGTTTCTGATATCTGATGCCCAAACCATACTGGTGTATGCCTATTCCCAATGTTGGAAAATGGAATAGCATAGGCGATGTTGAGGTAGTTGATTCATTGGATCGATCTATAAGTATATATTTGGGACAATATAGTGAAATACAATCCACTATTATAGAATCCGAGAGGTAGATAATGAATTCTACAAATGAACATCTATAGCCACCCACATAGTTCCAATGTTAGGCATCATGTGTTTAAAGTTATACTAATGGAGGGTATCACATGAAGAAGGTTTGATAATAGGTTGAATCCTTTAGGACCTCCAAGTCCTCCCCCTAAATGGCTCTTGAAAATCTTTTAATGGGAATCACGAATATAACAAAAGAAACCACCTTAGTGGGTAACTAAAATACCTCAGATGAGAAAAAAATCTACAATATGTACATGTAACTATGGGGGAAGCTTCATGTAATTATGACATTATTGGATAGTATTTAGTTTTTCAGGTCCATGTTTTTAGTATGCCAGAATGAAGTCATAGATTACATATATGATTTGGAGGTGTTTAAATACTAATGTTTCTAGGATGATTTCTATAATAACTAGGTTATAACATTTGAATTTGGATAGGATGATGAAGGACATAGAGTTTTTTGTCCATTCATAGACATAGAGTATAGTGATTATAGTTAAAAATACACATATTATGTTATGTAGACATGTAATAAACACTTGTGGAGGGTGAAGAGGCTGAATCCAGTAAGGATTCAGGTAATATCTCACTAGACAATGTAAATCCCAAATCATGAAAAAACAATGTAATTGTTGTTATACCCTATAAAACTCTGACTCTATTTTCCTACATGTTCATGTGTTTTTTTAAAAAGGAGACTCTTGAGACCCATTTTTATAATTCACACAGGTGGGGTAGTGATTAGATCCTAGACAGCCAAGAAGTTGGATTATTTTCCTTTAATTCCTTGTAATTCCTAGTGTTTGTGTTATTGTTTCCTACAAACACCTCAAGGGAACAAAAAATAACTAAAGTGTTGGAAGGATCAAAGGATATGAAAATACACCTACCATAGGGATCTAAAGGTAAACTCAAATATTATTCTCTCCCAAAAATATCATTGGCCACACTATTCTAACTTGCTTAATTTTCTCATTTTAGGATTAGACTTTCTGGTTGAGGAGCTTCCTATGGCGAGGTCTAAGTTTCCCACCAATAGTGTGGGGTCCCAAGTAATGGATCACTCTTCCAGCGACTTTAGAATAAACATATTTACTAGTTTAGTAGATGATCACATCTATAAATATATATCCATAATCCTTCATTTAGAGTGAGTGTATAAACTTGATTTTATTTTTATTGTATGTAAATATTGATTTCACAACTCCCACTTATAATTTTTTCAATCATTTCCTGAATAAATGTATAAATTCTTATTATAGTGTTCATTCCCATAGGGGAAAATGTTTCAAGGGTGTCAATGTACTTAGAGGAATTTATAATTGGTCCAATTAAAAATGTGGTAGACCAGGAACCTGAAGTGCACACTTATAATGACCATGATGCCATTATTATGTATGTGGTGAAGCAGAGTATGGAGGGATGATCCCAAAGGATGTGTTTTTCAGGATTTCATAGGTTGAGCCACTATCTATAGTTTTAGAACCTAATTTTCCAATATATATTCCATATTGAAGCCCATATAGCTCTTCCAAGAATCTTAGCATCCATATCTACTTGGGAAATTATCTAGGGATGAGCCTCCTCAATAAATGAAGTTTACTCAAGGTTAGACATAAATGATTATAAATTTGTGATCAGATGATGATCATGAAATAACATCTAGTAGATCAGAAATCATATTGCATCATGTCATAAGGGAATCTAGAAAGGAACTCTTCACCAATGGATGGTGAACCAAGGGGATGGAAGGGTCAACATCTATTCTAAACATGTATTGAAAAATTAATTTCAAGTAAAACACTTGAAATGAGAGGTAAAATATTTTGACTCTTTCAAGGTCATTTATGTGGCCTATACCTTGAAAGCTCATTGGTTGACTCAATAAGAGATATCTTTATAGGAAGAGGATGATAACTTACTGTGTAACACCCCAAGGATTTTAAAAAATTAAATATAGACAGTAATACACACAACACTGATTCATTACGTAAAAAAACAATTTTTTTAAAATTATTCAAACAATATAGATATAACAAAGCCATTAAACATTATTTTTTGTCTTCTGTGATTTTAATTTCTAAAAACATATATACACAGTTGCGATCAATATGATATTTAGATTCGTATAAGATCAACTTATTTTTTTGGTGAATAGTAACTAGACCTTTTTTAATAGTAATATTACCCTTATGAATAGTAATATGAAACTTATTAATATTAACCTCACCCATGAAAGTACAAATAAAAGTTAGGCATCTTATAAATGAATGTTTGATATAATTATATCATTGTATAAGTAAGTAGATATTTTAAAAATTAATTGTTGGTACTTTTTGTGAGTAATAAATATATAATTAAAATTTTATAATTAATAAATTGATTTATAAGAAAATTAATTTTCACAAAATATATCCATAAATAAATATTTTTTATCTTTTTATTTTAGGATAAATTAATAAGACATTAGTTAATTTTCAAGAGTGTTATAAAATCAGTTCTAATTGTAAAAATTGTATTTGATCAATTTAATTAAATAAATAAATTTATCATATTTATAAATTTATTTTAATAATATGAAGTTCATTTTTTAAATACACGTGTCGAAAAATTCTTAGGGTGAAGTTTTGTTATTTTTCTAAAATACTTGATTTTTAATGAATAGTGAAATACTTTTATTTACATTATAAATACATTATGACTTAAAAAACTATTCATTGAGTCATAGATGATGTAATAACACTTGGATAAAACTAACATGCACGTTTTACTATATTTAGTCATAATAATAAGAAATATTGATTGTCTTTGGAAAAATAGTAAAACAATGAAAAAAATAATGAGAAATCACCCCTTTCGTCCCCTATAAATACCCTTACCACCACTTCTCCTCACATGTGTAATCCATGATGCTTGCATAAATTCTACCCAAATCCTCTTAACTAGTCTCACACCCATGTATAAGAGCTCTTTGTCTTTCTAAATGACCAAAACACTTTTCCTTAAGGTGGTTCCCAAGGAGGAAAATTTAAGTGGTAAATCCTCTTCATTTTTCTTTTAGTTTCATTTTAATTTAATTTCTTTTCATCCCCTCACCTACTCTATATAAATGACCAGGATAAATAAAGTATAATATATATACTAGAATGATATCATGTTAATGTAATTTCCATTATCAATCTCCTTACTCTCTCTATATTATTTTTAAAACAAAATCATCGTTTGGGAGGTGCCGATTTACAACATTTGTGGACAATGAACATTTACTCTTTAATTTCTCCTTAATGTCTGGCAATGAAATCATTTTTATAGTTTTAAAAAATTATAAATATGTATTATATATTATTTAAGGTTCTTTAACCATTTAATATTTATAATATTAAATAATAGAACAAAACTAATTCATTGTGATCGAAAAACCACTAAAATTAAGCTAAAGCATTATCTTTAACATGTTTTCTAATGATTCATTCTAATATATAAAAATAATAATAAATAATACCATATAAACTTATTTATTTTAATTAATAGCATTTAATTGCAATTATGGGGAATTATATCCATTTTTCATGAACTTCATAACTGAAATACAAGTATATCAATCATGAACACCAAGGAAACAAACGCTCTCGACCCATAAAATTGTATCCTAGAACTCACAAAAAAGGCCATAAATAAACTATATAAAATTATAATGAATCATATAAATTTATATTAGGTTCTTTATTAACTAATTAATGGATTTAATTTGATTATCTAGGATGTTAGGTTCAAGTGCAGAACACATTCAAACATAAGGTAAGGGTTTTCTACCTAAACATCCAATTTCTTTCAGGTTACTCATTTTCTCTCTTTACCCCAGTGTAATTGTTAATTATTATTATGTACTCAGGATAAATTATATTTTAATGGTTTATATATATGTACCAATCATAACAATTTTTTATTTTATGGGTAGTTACATGTTTTAAATGATCCTTCTCAAATTCATCTCGATAAACAAGCCCGATTCAATGGGACTTCTCAAATTCTTACCTATTTCAAGTGCACTCTGTAATATATTTTAAGACACCGTTGTTTTTCTAAAATCACTAATTTTTTATAAAAATCTATATAAGTTCACTTCATGTTTTATAATTATATTTTTCTAAAAGAAAACTTCTTAGCATAGTAAAATGATATTTCTATCAAGTATTACTTGATGATTTCATAAGATTATTTCCATATATTTCAACACTATTGTGGATTCTTGTGTTTAATTTGGATTAATATTTGATGATATAATCTAACATATTTTATTTAATGTTTTAGGTTTAGTTTGACTATGGATGTGCTATCTTGATGCCATTGACCACATTAATCCGAATGGTTAGTCTTTATGTTTACAAATTAGGGAATGTTATTTAGATTTCATATGTTAGTTTCAATATGAATGTATATGTCAATTATTCTTCTCCCTATTCTTATGAGGAATTCATTGGGCTTAATAAGTGTTTAGTGGGGCCCTCTATATCCCCTTGATTCATCGATAGGTCTCCTGAGAGAAAATATCCCGAGTTTTTACCAATTATGTATGGTGTCTGGGTTGAGGCCATGACGGTATGATTATGATGTAGGAAATTATGCATTCCCTCACTATGAATCTAGTAATTCTATGTCCATGTGATTATTCATAGAGTAAAATATTCAAGGTTAGGATTTATTATGGCATTATCAGTTTTTAATTCCATCCATTTTATGCTAAAATTTACTTTTAATGGAAAGTGTACTTTTAGTTATTTACCATGATTTATATTTTTTCTTCTGTTGTATTGCTTATATTTACTCAAGAATATGATATCACCCCTTTATTATGTTATCCTTTTCCCCATTATGGGAATATGTTTATTAATAATGACTTGTGAGGATAATCTATAAGTTTATTGGTGTTTCCAATATAGTTTTTATGTTGTACTTCAGTACAAGTTGTAATTAAACTCTTATATATGTATCTGGTTTTCCAATGATACTAAACTATTTGTTAATTTCGGATAAAACTTCCTTGTTTATATTACAATGATAAAAAATAAGGCATAGGCTTTGATAAAATGGGGTTGGGGTGTTATAGTTGGTATCATAGGAATTTTATTAGAAACCTTGGAAATTGGATTTTGAAAATGTTGATTAGGTAAAAAACACTACGATATACTTTGAGGGTAACAATAAAGAACATATTAGAATTTTTTTATGGTAGATATTATGCGGATATTTATATAATTACATATATATATATATCAGGATAATATAAGTGTACTTTGTTCTGTAACATATATACCTAGGATTAACAACTCTCACAAGGTGTTCTGGGCCTAACTTTGGGTAACCTGGTACACGATAATGGGCCTTACTGTGAATCAAGTTCGACACTCCTAGGGTATATACTTAAGATATTTTATATTTTCTTTACAAAACACTATGATGGATTTAAAAGTAAACTTTTCCTCAAAGAAACTATGTTAATTACTTTGATATTAAATATGTATAAAATTTCAATTTATGTTATGTATTTTGTTAGTTTGAGATTATCAGTTATAATTCATAGACTAATATAGTGTATGAAATTTTTTAGAAGTGGCACCTATTGGATAGAATAAATACCATATCAATACAATTATCCCATGTAGGTATTTCCTTCTTATGCAAGCTAATCATGTCGGTATTAGAGTTGTGACTGGTGGTGAGTAAGTTTTAACAATACCGGGACAATTGACTCAGGTTATGAACAATATCCATACATATACGGAGTATTCTAATTCCAAATATGGAGAAGAAAATTTTATATATATTTTTTGATAAAATGATCCATCATTCAATGGGAATAAAAACCCATATGTAGCTGAGCATTTGATAAGTTTCTTAGAGAAGATATTTTTTCCTTAGGAAGTAACGAAATGGAGAAGGTTGTCTTGGAAGTTTATCTTCTATCAAGAGATAAAGATCAATGGTGGTTAAAAATCCAAAATACATATGAGGAAGAAGAAAATAAAAATATGTAATGGAGGTATTTTATGAAAAATTTCATAGAAAAATATTTTCCTCACCAACAATGAGTTTATATTGAAAGGAAATTATTGAATCTGAGGAAAAAGTAGGACGAGAATGCTTCCAAGTATGAAGACAACTTTACAAGGCTAGAAAGGGATGTTGTAGAATACATACATAATTAAAATATAAATATTGATCGATTCATTGATATTTTAAAACCATTCATCCAGAGGGTATTGGTTTCCCAAACATTATCATCATACGAAGATATAGTCTCATGTGCTATCTAGACAGAGAAATAATTCTCTAAATATTACAACATCAAGGGAAATCAAGAAATTAATTGGAATAATGGGTAAATCATGGATAAAGGTATTAATACAAAAGGAAGTTTTCCAATATATGATTCTTATAAAAGTAAACACCCTAGAGACTAGTTAAAAAGAAAAAGAGTCTATTAGATGCGTAGAGTGAAAGGCCACAAAGCCCGTAATTGCAAGGTAAAGAATGTAGCTACCAATTTTTAATTCTAAAATAGTAAAGATATTGGAAATTAGGCATATTATTGTCCAAAACACCATGGAAACATTCCTCAGAAAATAACATGGGAGAAATGGCAAGATTATAAGATCACAATAATTGAGGTTGAATTTCATAATGATGTGTTTGCAGGAATTTTAATCATCTACTCAAATTTAGATAAATATTTATTTGATTATGGATAATAACATTCATTTATATCTTACTAGTTTTCATTAAAAATTTGATATTTATAATTCTTCTCAACAAGTAAGTTTTTAGTCAAAACCCCTATGGGAAGTCTCATTGCAAAAAAGATGTGTTAGACAGTGCCCATGATGGAATATGAATGAACTTTAACTGCAGATTGTATTTCCATACCTATGGTCAAATTTTACATAATCCATAGTAGGGAATGGATTTTAAAATATGATACTAAAATATATTTCAAGAATAAGGAAGATAATTTTTTTTGACAATGATGTAAAATCCCTTATTTTTAGATTAGAAACCATTCCGTAAGATTTTTATCAAGATCCACTCCCAGTAGCTCTACTAAATTAGATTATTGGGGAGGAAGGGCATGTAATATCTATGTGTGAGGAAAGAAATATGAAAATTGGGGATGTACCCATTATGTAATAATATGTTGATGTATTTCTGTAGGATTTACCTGGACATCCTCCAGAATGAGAAATTATTGATTATGTATCAAGATGTTTAGAATGTCAATAGGTAAAGGCTGAAAGACAACATCCTAGGGGAGTCATGCAACCTATTCTTATTCAAAAATGGAAATGGGATGAAATTACTATGGATTTTCTCATTGGGTTATGCAAAAATCAAATAAATAATAATGAAATATGGGTAATTGTACATTAACCTAAGAAATATATTTATTTATTTACTATAAGGGGGTATTTTCCACAAGAGCACCTTGAATGACTCTATATTAATGAAGTATTAAGAATTTATGGAGCACCTCAATCAACTGTGTCTGATTTTTATCCACGATTTAAAAAAATTCTGGAAGAGTCATTATAAATATTTGTGTAATGAGATTCATTTGAGTATTGCTTATAACACTCAAAATGGAAGAAAGTCAGAAAGGATAATCCAAACTTTATAAGACATGTTGAGATTGTGATAACTTGATTTTCAAGGTACATGGATTAGTATTTACATGTGGTATAGTTTCACTAAAATAATAAAATCCATTAAAGTATTAAAATGGAACTGTATAAATAATTTTATGGAATGATATGTCATACACAAACTTTTTGGGACTAAGTTAGTACAAGGAATATTGTGGGTCCAGAACATGTGGAGGAAACAACATCAAAGGTAAAGACTATTCAAACCCATTTCAAAGAAGCTAAAATCTAAAAAAAGTTCTCTACTGATAATCAATGGAATGATTTTGATCTTCAAGTAGTATATTATGGTTTCTTGAAATTATCTCCATGGAAGGGTGTTATAATATTTGGGAAGAAAGGGAAAAAATTCCTTAGGTACGTTGGTCCTTTTGAAACTCTAGAGAGAGTTGGAGCTATAACTTATCGCATGGGGATGCCGCCTAGTCTTTATGTGTTACCAAATGTGTTTCGCATCTATTAGTTAAGGATGTACATGCCAGACCCGAAAAATGTACTCACTTTTAAAGGAATATAATTGAAACCAGACTTATTTTACTGTGAATATCCTATCATAACTTTTGACACTATAGAATTGGTGTTGATGTAACGTCCCAGACCCAGGTGCCATGCAACGGGTTCCCCGAACCCGGTTCGCCACATGACCTCAAGCGCATTTCCCCAAATGCCAGAGGCTGCCGACTAGCAACGAGGGCCCAAGTTTAATAGTGGGGAAACTCTTCCATCATTTGTCAAAGTGTAGCGCAGCAGAATACCAAAATAAACCATACAATGAAAGTGGAAGCAGAAAACATACACGACTTAAATAACTACAGTAGTGGATATAACCAACAGTATACAATTGATGATGCCACATGTTTCAAGTTCTAAGAAAATAGCCAGAACATGTTATACATCAATACAGTACAACAAAATACAGAGTACAGCAAGACAAGCAAAACAGATGGCAGCGACATCACGAGCCTAGGCTCAGTCCCATGCCCTCCTACTCCTCAGCATCAGTAAAGTATCTGTATATGGACTGTTTCCCCTATCTACACCTGTACAAACGTAATCTGTTTGGGCCGAAAAGCATGACCCAAACAAGGTGTGAGAAATATATCTCAATAGGCACCCACCAAAGGCCCATGCCCAACTACGTGTAAGCATGCAACAATAGTGTGAAATAGTAAAATGCAATAAGGTAGGAAGTACTAAAAAGTAACTAACTTAACAATTAAATTTCCATTTTATTATTCATTTAATTCATTATATACTAGAAATCACCACAGTGCATTTCTAAACAAAACGGTCTACGTCCTCAGACAAGCAAAAATCTTACCCTCGGGTAAGCAGAATCTAACCCGCAGGTATTTCCCTCAGGCCGAAACAGAAACTGCCTTGAGGCATAGGATGTGTTTCCCTTTGGCACCGAAGTCAAGCCCTCAGGAACGAAAGGTTGCCCTAAGGAGAAATACTACAGCCCTCGGGCTAAATAGTGCAGTGCCCTTAGGCTAATCACAACAACGCCCTCAGGCCAAATAAAACAACTCCCTCAGGCTAAACATGTAACCGGGCCATTCCTAATAGGTAAAAAACTAGTAACAAGCAATTCCTTTCACGGAAATTCTACAATTACTACTTTAAAGGCATACCCTCGAGTATTCTGGCCAAACGGCTAAACAGTGAAACACACCCCGGGGGTGGTTTCAGATCCAAGAAATGATCCCAAACAGCATTTTATTATCAAAATTTAATCACCTATGCAATTATAGACATTAAATATAGCAATGGCCTCAGCCACAAGACACCCCAACATGGGTTTTTGGCACAAAAACACACAAAAACGCATGACAATTGGAAATTTACACCAATCCACCTACCTTATACGTCAACGAGAATTATATCTGAACACCGACTCCAGAAACGCCCAAGAACAGCGTAGATATGACGAATAACAAAACCCATTAAAACATAAATAACATAAGTTAGGAGAAGAATTGGTAAAATGGTACTAGGATAGTGGAGGGATTACCCGTGCGGTTCCAACGAGATCATCCGAAGCCGAATCGGATTCCAGAAGAACTCCCGACGGATCATCAAAGGTCCGGACTCCTCCTTTGGATCCAAATGGCTCAAAAGCCTCCTCTGCCAAATGAGGAGGCTACTTCCTGTTTTAATCAGAAAAAACAAAGTACATGGCGTGTACTTCTGGGTACACGGCGTGTACTTCTTTCATTTAACTGTTCATTTGGTGGCACCGCCACACTGTTCACCCATCGACCTGAGTACACGCCATGTACTCCTGAGTACATGGAATGTACTATCACCCAGCTGGCGGCGACTCCACCACATTACTATTTAAGCCAACCGACTGACTACACGGCGTGTAAGGTACCACTACACGACGTGTAGTCGATTCCTAAACCCCTCATCGCTGACAAGGCTACACGCCCCATGTACTCATCCCAACACGGCCAAAAGTACATGGCGTGTGGAAAAAGTACACGGTGTGTAGTTTCAAAATTTAGCATTTTTCCCCATTTTCCATATTTTCTGAAAAAAACTTAAGGAAAAGGAAAAAGAAGAAGCCCTTTCCTCAAAAATAAGAACCGGGTTCTTACAAACTTCCCCCCTTATAGCAATTCGTCCCCGAATTTCCCTTCCAAGGGTGGAGAAGATAAAGCTCAGAACAAATCTGGCCACTGAGCACGTAGGTCGGCCTCCCGGTCCCAGGTCTCATCCTGCACTCGGCCATGCTGCCATAGCACCCATACAAGAGGAACTGACCGGCCTCGGAGAACCTTCGTGCTCCTGTCAACGATACGGATCAGATGCTACCCAAAGGACGCATCATGAAGAAGCTCAACCTCATGTGGCTGAAAGGTGTGAGATGGGTCTGAATGATAGAGATGCAACTGAGACACGTGGAAGACGTCATGCATGGCTCGGTACCGCTGCGGTAACTGCAACTGATTGGCAACCTGCTCGACTCTCTCCAGAATCTCGAATGGCCCCACATACCTCGGTGAATGTTTACCCTGGCTACTAATCCGATTGTGTCCCAGCCTCAGAGAAACACATAGAAAAACCTGATCCCCGACTTCAAACTCCAAAGGTCATCTGCGGCGATCAGCGTAAGACTTCTGACGCGACTGCGCGGTAGCCATCAGCTTCCTAATTAACTGGACCTGCTCAGATGTCTCCTACACAAGATGTGGCCCCAGTAAAGCTGCCTCACCTACCTCTAACCAGCACAAAAGGTGATCGGCATGGCCTACCATATAAAGCCTCTTATGGTGAAATCTCAAAATTCTCCTGAAAACTATTGTTATAGGAAAACTCAACTAAGGGTATATGCTTCTCCCAAGAGCCCCCAAAGTCTAGGACGCATGCACGCAGCATGTCCTGTAGCACCTGTATCGTCCGCTCTGACATGCCATTTGTCTGATGGTGGTATGCTGTGCTCCGAAGCACCTGTGTACCTAGCGCCCTTTGAAAACTTCTCCAAAAACGAGACGTAAATTGGGCGTCCCTATCTGAAACGATAGAACAAGGGACCCCATGAAGACGTATGATCTCTCGGATATACAGCCTTCCGATCTCATCCACACCGAATGTCTCCTTGATCGGCAAGAAGTGATCTACCTTCGTGATTCTGTCCACGATAACCCACAAGGCATCATTGCCTCGAGGTGACCTCGGCAATCCCGTCACGAAATCCATCGCCACATCATCCCATTTCCACTCTGGAATGGGTAACTACTGTAACAGCCCAGCTAGCCTCTTGTGATCTACCTTCACCTGCTGACAGGTGGAACACCTCGTAAAAAAACCATCTATCTCTCTCTTCATACCCGACCACCAATACTGACGCCTCAAATCACAGTACATCTTGGTAACCCCGGGATTAACTTCCCATGCTGAAGCATGAAACTCCTGCATCAGCTCCTCGCGTATATCACCTGGAACCCATACACGTCCATGGAAATGAAAAACCTCATCATCGCCTATCATCCAACCAGGAGGAGGTTCCTCACATGCCACCGACTCCCGTAGAACTAGGCCTTCTGAATCCGATAGCTGTATAATCCTCACTCTGTCCTGGAGGGTAGACGTCACAGCTAAAGAGGAAAGATAAGTCTGCCCATGACTGTCGTGCACCTCCAGATGCATCTCAGAGAACAAAGTGATGAGATCCCACTCACCACTGGGCCTCCTACACTTTCTGTATCTGAGTATTTATGCTCAGTGCATCATCTACTGCATTTCCTTTAACAGGTGTGCAGGCAAGCTCAAAATAGAAGGACTGTAGGTACTCAGCCCACCTTCTCTGCCTCAAATTCAGGTCACGCTGAGTAAAGATATACTTGAGGATTTTGTGGTCGGTGAAAACCACAAAATTCTCTCCCAACAGATAATGTCTCCAACAGCGGAACACATACACAACCGCAGCCAACTCAAGAACTTGCGTCGGGTAATTCCTCTCATGCGGCCTCAACTGCCGAGACCCGTACGCAGCAACTCGGTCTCCCTACATCAAAACTACTCCCAGCCCAATCTATGATGCATTACAGTAAAATATATAGCTCTTCCCCTGCTCTGGGAGTGTCATGATCGGTGATGATGTCAACCTTCTCTTCAGGTCCTGAAAATCTGTCTCGCAAGCTTCAGACCAAACGAACTTCACAACCTTATTAGTCAGACATGTCAACGGTGCTGCTAAGCAGGAGAAGTCCTGTATGAAGCGTCTGTAGTAACCAGCCAGCCCTAAGAAACTCCGTATCTCAAACACGTTCTTAGGTTTCTCTAAGGAAACTAATTCTCTCACCTTCTCTGGGTCCACTGTAACTCCTGCCTCAGAGATAATATGACCTAGGAAGTGAATCTGGTCCATCCAAAAGTGGAACATTGAGAGCTTAGCATATAGTCGATGCTCTCTCAGTGTAATCAATACGATCTCAAGATGGGTTTCATGGTCATGTTGAGTGTGAGAGTACACCAAGATGTCATCCACGAATACTACCAAAAATGAATCAAGATATGGAGGAAACACACGATTCATCAGAGCCATGAAAACTGCTGGCACGTTCGTCAGTCCGAATGACATAACCGTATACTCATATAGACCATACCTACTCCTGAAAGCTGTGAGGGATATCTGTTCTTAATATTAAACTGGTTCAACTTCTAATAATCCACGCAAAGTCTGAGGGTACCATCCACCTTCTTCGCAAAAAGTACCGGAGAACCCCAAGGAGATGTACTGGGTCAGATAAAACCCTTCACCTGTAACTCCTCTAACTTCCTCTTGAGCTCCTGCAACTCAGGCATGGCCATCCTATAAGAAGGAATGGACACCAGTGCTCCTCCTAGCACAAGATCGATAGAGAAATCCACCTCACTCACCGGAGGTAGACCTGAAAAGTCGTCCGGGAGGACATCCCTTAAACGATCAACAAATGGGGGGAAATCTGTCTGACAAGTCCCTTGATCATCCAGATATAAGCTCACAATCTGGGCAGTGACTCCAACTTTACCATGATGCTCTGGTCTAGTTCGACTCGCCTGAACATCCCATTCGCCCTTGTATAAAAACACTCCACCCTCTGGTGACGTGAAACACACCCTGCGACGATAGTAGTCCATAAAGGCTCGAAAAGGAACCAACCAGTCCATCCCGAGAATGACATCATAGCTCGTCATATCTAAGACATAGAGGTCCCAAAGGAAGTGACACCCTCCAACCTCAAGGGGGCACTCCTTACACTGACATACACCAGCCGTCCTAGTCCCCATTGGAGTGTCTAGCATCAAGATATCCGAAGAAGAAGAAACACCAAGACCAAGGCTCTCCACAATGGGTACCGATATGAAACTATGCGTAGCACCCGTATCAAAAATTTCTGAAGACAAGACAGAAGCTACTAGAATAGTACCTCTTACTGTAGAAGGTCCGGGATCCTACTCATACTAGGTCTGTTGCACTATATATACCTGCCCAATGTCGCGGCCCTGCGACACAGCCTGGATACCCTGAGCTATCCCGCCCTACTGCCCCTGCGATCCTGGTGTCTGGCTACCACGACCATGACCACCATCTCTGCCTACACGCCCTGACGTATTCCAGTTCCCTGACTGGTAAGAAGCCACTGGTCCTGCTCCCGCATGTAGAGTCTATACAGAACCCCTATCACTAGCCACTAGTAAAAACACCCTGAAAATGCATTGCAGATGACCCATCTTGCCGCAAGCTTGGCACTCTACTGGGTCTCGTGGACACTGTGGCCTCTTGTGCCCCTCTCAGACACACTGGTAGCACCTGATCGAGCCACCTGAAGTAGCTGCCTAGCTGGTACTGCCACCCTGAGAGAAGTCCATCTATCTCTTCCTCTTGCCAGTAGAAATAGTACCAGAAACTGGTGCTGGACCGCCCTAGCCCAGACCACTCTATTCCCACAGGTTCCTCTCTGTAATCAGCGCCTACTTCACAATCGCATGTACAGTAGGCAACCTGAAAACAGTCACCAGTGCTCGGATGTCATACCGAAGACCATCCTCAAAATTTCTGGCTCTCAACATCTCATCACCCACCATCACGGGTGAAAAACACTGAATCTACGTAAAACGAGATGAATAGTCCATCACCGACATAGCTCCCTACTGCAGATTCATGAACTCTCGAGCTCTATCTACCCTCAACATCTCAGGAAAGAAGAAGTCATAAAAGACTACCTGAAAATCTTCCCACACCATGTCCCTGTGATGCTCTGACTGGGTGGTAACATCCCACCACATCTTGGTGGAATCACGCAGCATGTAATTCGCGAGCTTGACCCTCCGCCCTGGAGGCATCTCAAGATGCTCAAAAATAGTCTGCATCGATCCTAGCCAGACTAAGCAGCCTGTGGTTCGCCATCCCCTGAAAATGTAGGTGGATTATACTACTGAAAGATATGCGTCAGCTTGGCCATAGATGTGGCAGCCTGCGGTGCTCCCTGAAAGGTCTGCATGGACCGCAATAAGACTTCACGGAACTGTGCCTCAGCGACTGTGTTTGGTATAACAGCTGCCGCTGCATCTGGCTCGGTTGGAGGATCAACTGGTAGCCCATGGCCCACCATCTCCGGAGTACAATCGTCGCCTCTCTCCTGGTGAACAACTCACGACCGTCTAGGTGGAATGACACTACAAGGTCAAAATCACTCCTCAGATTCAAGATTATTAAGATCTAAAAGCGAAGGATATTCAAAGGAAACAAGAGGAAAAAGGCATTTAAAATTTTCATAACAAGACTACACGGCGTGTACAATGACTACACAATGTGTACTTGACTTTCCTTCCCCTTCCCGGGTTCTTCTACACGGCTAAGCCACACGACTTCTGTTGAACAAAACTACACGGTGTGTATAATATCTACATGGTGTGTACAATGTTATTTTCCAAATGCCCGTGTCATCTGTGACACGGCCGACTACTTGGCATAACTCCACACGGTGTGTTACACCCGTACACGGCGTGTACAACACCCCGTTTCCCAGACACACGGCTAACTCCACAGGGTCTTTCCTTGGACAAGACTACACGGCGTGTCCCATATGTACACGACGTGTTCAGAAAGAGGTGACAATGGCCCGTGTTGTTAGTTACACGACCGAGTGCCCAGGTCACACTACATGGCGTGTCTATAATTAACACAACGTGTTCTGTCAAGGAGTTCACCGACCCGTGTTGTTAGTTACACGGCTGGAGTCCGGGTCACACTACATGGAGTGTCCAAAAACTACACGGCATGTTTTACCCAAGCCTTTCCCTACCCCGTTTCACTGCCCACACAGTTTGTGACATATGATGAGACTACACGACATGTAATCAGGGTACACGGCGTGTACTAAAAAAGTTCATTTTTCTTCCCGAACAGAAGATCATACACGACGTGTATAAAAATACTACACGGCGTGTATACTAGGTTTCCAGACAGTATGCCTCAAAAACTTCTCCGGAACCCATAAAATACCAAAAAAAGACACCTAAGTGTCCAATTCCGACCCATGGGGGCCCATACTCCCCACGAATCAATGTTTGACATCTTATATTTTTCATAACCAACAAACAGTCAACGATCAACCAAATTTCGGTCAATGGGGGCCCATACTCCCCAAAAACCAAAGTTTGGCATCCATTCTATAAACAAGCTTAAACAAAAACATACCATAAAACAAGGTAGGTATTTATCAAGCAGCTATCACAACAACATGCTTTTCTAGCACCACAACAATCACAACAACATGCGAATTTCTAATGCACCTACATGGCATGGAAACTATGCATGAGATGTGATATCTAAAATCTGCCTATATGATGCATGAGATGACATACCCTTATCTCATCGGGTTGCAAATAAATAGAACCCATAGATAAAATATAAACTGCACAATCTCAAAGTGCGTCTCCCAACGGTGAAAACATATCAACCGTAAAATTGCAAAATCAAAAGAATGCAAAATATGAGGTAGAATGGCTTTTCCCTATACACGGGTTAGCTACGCCCAGGCACATCTTATTACCAACTACCGTTCCATCCTATCCCTGACTACAGCTCCAAATAGTAAGTCAAAGAAAAGAAACTCCTCTGATACCACTTTGTAACATCCCGGACCCGGGTTCCATGCAACGGGTTTCCCGAACCCGGTTCTCCACGTGACCTCAAGCGCATTTCCCCAAACGCCAGAGGCTACCAACTAGCAGCGAGGGCCCAGGTCTGATAGTGGGGAAACTATACCCTCATTTTTCAAAGTGTAGCGCAACAGAATACCAAAATAAACCATACAATGACAGTGGAAGCATAAAACGTACACGACTAAAATAACTACAACAGTGGATATAACCAATAGTATACAAGTGAAGATGCTACATGTTTCAAGTTCTAAGAAAACAGCCAGAACATGTTATACACCAATACAATACAACAAAATACAGAGTACAACAAAACAACCATAACAGCTGGCAGCGACATCGCGAACCTAGGCTTAGTCCCATGCCCTCCTACTCCTCAGCATCAGTGAAGTACCTGTATAGGGAATCTTGCCCCTATCTACACCTACAGAAAAGTAATCTGTTTGGGCCGAAAAGCATGACCCAAACAGGGTGTGAGAAATATATCTCAGTGGGCATCCACCAAAGGCCAGTGCCCAACTGCGTGTAAGAATGTAAAAATAGTGTGCAATAGTAAAATGTAATAAGGTAAGTTGTACTAAAAAGTAACTAACTTAACCATTAAATTTTCATTTTATTATTCATTTAATTCATTATATACTAGAAATCGCCACGGTGCATTTCTAAACAAAACTGTCCACGTCCTCAGACAAGCAAAAATCTTACCCTCGGGTAAGCAGAATCTAACCCCAGGTATTTCCCTCAGGCCGAAACAGAAATTGCCCTCAGGCGTAGGAAGTGTCGCCCTCAGGCACAGAAGTCAAGCCCTCAGGCACGAATGGTTTCCCTCAAGCTAAATACTACATCGCTCGGGCTAAATAGTCCAGTGCCCTCAGGATAATCTCAACAATGCCCTCAGGCCAAATACAACAACGCCCTCAGGCTAAAGAAGTAACCGGGCCATGCCGAACAGGTAAACAAGAAGTAACAAGCAATTCCTCTCACGAAAATTCTACAATAACTACTTTAAAGGCATACACTCGGGTATCCTGGCCAAACGGCTAAACAGTGAAACACACCCCGAGGGTGGTTCCGGATCAAAGAAATGATCCCAACCAGCATTTTATTATCACAATTTAATCACCAATGCAATTATAAGCATTAAATATAGAAACGAACTCAGCCACATGACACCCCAACATTGGTTCGTGGCACAAAAACACACGACAGTTGGAAATTTACACCAAGCCACCTACCTTATACGTCAACGAGCGTCATATCCGAACACCGAATCCAGAAACGCCCAAGAACGACATAGATCTGATGAACAAAAAAACCCATTCAAATGTAAATAACTTACATTAGGAGAATAATTGGTAATAATGGTACTAGGAGAGGGGAGGGCTTACCTGTGCGATTCCAACGAGATCATCCGAAGCCATATCGGATTCCAGACGAACTCCCGGAAGATCTTCAAAGGTCCAGCCTCCTCCTTGGGCTCCAAAATGGCTCAAATGCCTCCTCTGCAAAATGAGGAGGCTACTGCCTGTTTTAAGCCGAAAAAACAAATTACACGGCGTGTACTTCTGAGTACACGGCGTGTACTTCTTTCATTTAACTGTTCATTTAGCGGCACCGCCACACTGATCACCCGTCGACCTGAGAACACGACATGTACTCCGGAGTACACGACGTGTACTATCGCCCAGCTGGCGGTGACTCCACCGCCTTACTATTTAATCCTTCCGACTGACTACACGGCGTGTAAGGTATCACTACATAGCATGTAGTCAGTTCCTACACCCCTCGTCGCCGACAAGGCTACACGCCCAGTGTACTCATCCTAACACGACCAAAAGTACACGACGTGTGGACAAAGTACACAATGTTTAGTTTTGAAATTTATCATTTTCCGCATTTTCCGTATTTTCTCAAAAACACTTAAGGAAAAGGAAAAAGAAGAAGCCCGTACCTCAAAAAAAAAAAGAACTGGGTTCTTACAATTGAGGATTCAAAGGACATGGCTGGTAAAGGTACATTGGAAAAATCATAAAATTGAATAGGAATTGAGGTAGCCTTAAGATATTACCATAAATAACTAAAAACATATTTTTATGAGGTAACATTATGGTCATTTTGAGGGAAATATTTTTTGAAGGAGGATAGAATGTAACATCCCATGGATTTACAAATAAATTAAATATATAATGTAAAACACAAAGCACTGAGACATTAGAGAACAAATTTTTTTTATTATAATTATTTAAACAATATAGTTATAACTTATCCATTAAACATAATTTTACCACTTCTATGATTTGAATTTCAAAAAACAGACATGCACAGTTGTGATTAATAAGATATTTAGAGTCTGATATGATCAACATATTTTTTTGGTGAATAGTATCTTAACCCTTTTAAATAGTAATGTTACCCTTATGAATAGTATCATGACCATTATGAATATTAACATCACAAATGAATGTGTAAATAAAATTTATGCACCATATAAGTGAATGTATGATATAATTATATCATGGTATAAGTAAATGAAGATTTTTAAGGTATTTCTCTGAGTAATGAATATGTAATTAAAATTTTATAATTAATAAATCACCTTAAAATAAAATACATTTTCATAAAATCTATTAATAAATCAATATTTGGTTATCTTATTATTTTAGGATAATTTAATAAGACCTTAGTAAAATTTTAGGGTGTTAAAAAATCGGTGTTAGTTTTAAAAACTATATTTGATGATTTTAATTAAAAATTAAATTTCACATATTTAGAAAATTATTTTCATAAAATGGAGTTAGTTTTTTAATTATACATCTAGACAAATAGTTAGGGTATTTTTTTGGTACTTTTGTGAAATACTTGTTTTTTAGTGAATAGTAAAATATGGTAATTTATAGTATTAACACATTATAAGCCAAATACACTATTACATGAGTCATGGTTGATGTATAAAACCATGGTTTGACCTAAGATGCAATAATTACTCTATTTAGTCATAATAATAACAACTATTTCTTATATTCAGAAAAATAATAAAATAATGAATAAAATAATGAGAAATCACCCATCTCCTCCACTTTAAATACCACCCTACCCACCAGTTATCCTCAAACCTATAAGACTTTAATATTGACTAAATTATAACCAAATACTCTTCCCTAGTCTCTCACCCATGTATAAGATCTCTTGGTCTTACCAAAAGACTAAAATCTCTTCCCTTGAGGAGGTTCTTAAGGAGGAAAATTCTAGAGGCAAATACTATTCCTTTTTCTTTTAGTTTCATTTCAGTTTATTTCTTTTTCTTATCTACTTTGTAAGAACCGAAATCTTCTTTTCAGGTATGTATTCCTTTTTTGCTCATTTTTGAGGAAAATAGGAATTTATGGAAATTCTCGAAGTACATGTCGTGTACTCAGTTACCATGGGTTAATGTGTGCTGGTCGTGTATTGGCCATGCACATGACCATGTGGGGGTGACCTGGAGGCTACATAAAGCAGAGTACAGAAAAGGAAAGTACACGCCATGTACTATAAAAGTACATGCCATGCACTTTTTTTCATTAAACGCACTAGGGTCACATCTGACAGACAGAACACCCTTGTTCTAGGTTTCATTCATCCGAGAGAACCCATACGGTCGTGGTTCTTCTCCAAGCCCCGAGCCTCTGTCCAATCTCCGAATCGACCACCGTCAATTGTGTTGGGATCACCTAGGTTAGTTTTTCCTTCTTCTTGAGCATCATTTCATGATTCCTCTTCCATTCCATGTTATCCCTGGTTGAACATTTTAGGTGTTTTTGTAGATCTTCTGTGTTCATGGGTAATTCAAGCATCATGGTTCACATATATAAATCACCTAACACCGAGGTAGGTGGTTTGTTCCTTTCCATTTAATGTCTTTGAGTTATATGCACACTTTTGAGCAATACCCCTAAATGGGGTATTGTGTGTTTACCATTTTTACCCTCGTTTATTGATTTCCATGCTTATATGAATGTGTATAGGTTAATTGGATATGAATTGGATTGATTTATATGTTTTTTATGTTTTTTCCCAAGCATGATCTGTTTACGACCGTTTGGTCCAGCTCAACCTTTTGGCCACCTTTCCTGTTTTCCATGCCGATTGCTGTAGGGTGGAGAGTTTTTATCCTCACATGCTTGATATGTTGTAGACTGGTTAGCCAAGTATCTCCATTGGTTAACTTTTTCCATATTGCATTGTTATGCTCGTGGGCCTACACTGGGCCATGGGGACCTGGTGTAGTAGACTATAAGGGGAATTGATAAAGTGATCTTTCTCAGAGAGTCTTTGAGAACTTTAGGCTTCAAGGGGGACTGACCGAGTGAGCTTCCTCAGAGAGTCCTTGAATTACATGAACGACTTTGGGATATAAGGGGAATTGACTGAGTGAGCTTCCTCAGAGAGTTCTTCACCTTGGGCTATAAGGGGAATTGACCATGTAAGCTTCCCTAAAGTGTCCTTGACTACTTTAGAATATAAGGGGAATTTACCGTGTGAGCTTCCTCAGAGAGTCATGAATCACTTTTGACTATAAGGGGATTGACTATGAGTGCTTCCTCAGAAAATCTTTATATATTCTAATGACTAAACCAGAGGTATTAGGCTGTGTGTAATTCCTAGAGGGTTACCGTGTTTGATCATTTGCTTCTGATATGTGGAATTGTTTTCTACTGAGTACTTTATTTTTTACTACTTCTGTATTTTACCTGCCATATATTCACTGACTGTTAGGCATAGATCATTGAGTGGTTGACTATAAAGATTTAGTCTCACACCCTGTTTGGGCCATGCCTTTGGGCCCAAACTGATTATCTTTCTATAGGTGTAGATAAGTTAAATCACCCTTCTACTTCATGTACTTGACTTGCTCTGGAGATTGAGAGCATGGGACCAAGCTTAGGCTTGCAATGCAAAGGAGTTGTTTATCTGTTTCTTTCATACTTTGGTTTAATACTATTTTTATTCATCATTGTGACTTGTTTAGTTATTTTCCTAGAAGAATGTATCATGCATCATATATATATGTGCCTCAGTTGATTTTTATTCTGGTCTTCCGCTATTACAATTGTTGGTATATTTTCTGCTTCTGTAACTATGCATTTGTTTCCCCTCTGCTATGTTACTCTGCCAATGAGGTCATAGTTTCCCAACTATCACACCAAAGGCCCTCACTGCTAGTCGGTAGCCTTCGGCATTTGGGGAAATGTGATTGAGGCTATGTGACCAACTGGGTATGGGGCCCCTTTGGGTGGATTCTGGAATAGGGACGTTACAAAGTGGTATTTGAGGAATTATTTTCTTCTTGAATTACTGTTTGGAGCCTATAGTCAGGGATAAGATGGAATTGGTACTTGGTAATAAGATGTGCCCGTGAGTATCTAACCCGTGTACATGGAAAAGCCAATCAAACTCGTTTAATTTCAATTTTTATGATTTTTCAATTATTACAGTTGATTTGATTTTACTTTCAGTGATTCACATGATTTTTACTGTTATTGTTGATATTATTGAGGTTCAATTTCTGTTGCAGCCAGATGAGACGAGGGTATGCCATCTCATGCATCATATAGGCACTTTCTAGAAATCACATGTCATGCATTTTTTCATACCATCTTGGATTTATTAGCGATTGTATGTTTTTGTGATAGATGTTATGTAGAATATTCATGTTGTTGTGATAGAGGCCTTGATAAAATACCCGATGCTTGATAGGGTATTGTTTGTGTAAGGTTTTGTTTAAATGAACACCAAACTTTGGTTCTTGAGGTGTTATGGGTCCTCATGAACCGGAATTTGGTGGATCATTTCTCTATTTTGTTTTTTATAATATGTATAATATTCCAAAATTTGATATGCGAAGAGTATGGGCCCTCACAGATCGAAATTTGGCACATTTTTGTTCATTTTAGTGTTTTCTGCGCTCTAGAGTAGTTTCTAAGGCTTACTGTCAGGAATATCCTAGAATACATGGCGTGTAATGTTAAATACATGACATGTGTTCTTCTGTTCAAGAAGAAATTATTTTTCTTTAAGTACACGCTGTGTATTCTCCAATCATGTCATAGGCCTTTTGGACAGAGACACGGGATATGGATTTTGTTCAGGAAGAAACAGTGTACCAGTTTTACAAGCCGTGTGGTATTGACCCTGTTTCCACCTGTGTAACTAACAAAATAGATGGATAAACCTTAAATTTATACACGCAGTGTCTGTCTGGAACACACTATGTAGTTTGAGACGTGTGTTAGGCCGTGTCACTAACAACACGGGCCAGGTGAATCTTGTCTAGTACACGCCGTGTCTATCTTAAACACGCTGGGTAGTCTTGTCTTAGGAGAGCCATGTGGCTTAACCATGTAGAAGGACTCAGGCATGGAGAGAGGGTTCATGTACACACTATGTGTTAAGAAAACACGTCATGTGTTTGAGGTGTTACATGAACAATTTAAGAAGGAGTACACGCCCATGTAAATGACTTAGGGGAAGACGCCAAGTAGGAATTGTACATGCCATGTAGTCTTGTATTGTAAAACTTGAGTGATTTCTTCCTCTTGTTCCCTTATTACACTTCTTGTTTTCAGTCCTAGATAATCTTGATCTAAGGTCTGTGCTTGAACTTGCAGAGTCATTCCACCGAGACATCCAACGGTTGTACGCCATTTTCTAGGAGGTGATCTGACACCAATCATGGCTGATTAGGGACTACCTGCATATCCTCCTATCATTCCAATCTTGGAAGCAACCGTTATACCCGAAATAGGTGATGATGCACAGTTCGGAGAGGGATTTTTGAGGATGATGCAGACCATTCAGGGAGCGCCTCCTCCAGCCTCGTCGATGGCAGAATTTACGTGAGTATTTCAGTAGAAACATCCTTCCATTTTCAAAGGGGATAGAGGACCCCATGCTGCAGAGTCATGGCTAGAATCCACACTAACAATTTTCAAGCATCTAGAGATACCTCCAGAAAATAGGGTAAATCTCACTACATACATACTTCGAGACTCCTCTAGGAGGCGGTGGGATGTGATCTCACAGGCGGGACACCATCAGAATATGGATTCAGATGAGTTTCGTCACATCTTCTACAATTAATTCTATTTAGAGATTTTGAGGACCAATTGAGCCCGAGTGTTCATGATTATGAAGCAGGGTACTCGTTTTGTTATGGAGTATTCCTCTCACCTCACAGAGTTGCAGCATTTCACGCCTATTTCAGGAGGTGATGAGTTGTTTCTTACAAGGAACTTTAAGGATGGTCTGAGGCACGACATCCGATCTCAGGTGAACATCTTCAGGATGACTTCGATATCCTCTATCGTCAACCAGGATCTAATCACGAAGCGTATCCTGAGGGATTCTGGATCTATGAGTCTGGGAAGTTCGGCATCCAAAGTATTATTCCTTCTACTGATAGTAGGAAGCGCCGCAGGGAGATTGCACAATCAGATCAAAGTAGGTGGGATGCATCTTTCGATAGCCTGGTGGTATGCTACCAGTGCAGGGGGAGCGGGTATACAAGGCCACATTGCCCGAAAGACCCAGTGGAGTGCCGATCATGCAGCAAGATGGGTCATCTTCATCACTTCTGTCAGATCTTCTCACCATCAGCTGGTGACATGGGTTATTCTATGACTCCTCGTTCAGGAGTAGCACCACCAGTATCTCAGTAGTCAGGGAACTAGAGTTCTTTCGGCCATTTGGGCTGAGGTGGAGGTTGTATACGGGGTAACCAGTCACCAGGTTTTCAGCGACAACATGGTGGATCCACTCAGAGTAGTCACGCAGGGTCACAAGGCCATGGTGCATGCTAGACATTTTCAGTGGAGTAGACCCAGCAGGAGGAGGATACTGGACACTCTACCGTTCGAGGTATGATATTAGTTACCTCAGTTTTACCTTCTTCTCTTTTCGATACAGGGGATTCCCATAGCTTTATATCTATTGTTGTTATGGAGAGCCTTGATCTCTACATCTTTTCTTCTGCTGATATATTGATTCTAGACCTTCCGTTGGGGACAAGAACGGCTAGTGCACATCAGTGTAAGGATTTACCTATAGAGGGTGGTGGATGTCACTTCTTATGGGGCTTCTATGTCTTAGAGGTGACCGACTATGATGTCATTCTCGGAATGGACTAGCTAGTTCATTTCTAGACAGTCTTCGACTATTATCTTCATAGGGTGAGTTTCATATCAGTAGAGGGTGAATCCTTTATTCATAAGGCAGTATGAGATGTCTAGGTGAGAAGAGTGGGACCCATGCATCATGATGTAGGAGGAGTTATAGACCAGATTTCTAGTCTATATCTGGATGACCAGGGGATTTAACAGTTAGACTTTCTTCCAGTGGGGGATCGATTCAAGGATTTATTTTCAGAGAACGTTTTAGGTTTTCCTCCGGAGCAAGCGGTGGAATTTTATGTTGATCTCATGCTAATAGTAGCACCAGTGTCCATTCCTCTTTATAGGATGGCTACACCAGAGTTGCAGGGGCTTAAGAAGCAGTTGGAGGAGTTAAAGTCAAAGGGTTTCATCTCACCCAGTACTTCTCCTTTGGGTTCACCTATCTTGTTTGTGAAAAAGGTAGATAGTAACCTCCGGAATTTTTTGGATTACCGGAAGTTGAAACAGTTGAAGGTCAAGAACCGATATCCTTTACCCAGTATTAATGACCTCTTTGATCAGCTTAGAGGAGGCCGAGTGTTCTCAAAGATTGACTTGAGATCTGGTTATCATCAGTTGCATGTTAGACAATCATATATACCTCTCACAGCCTTTCAGAGAAGGTATAGTCTATACAAGTATACGGTGATGCTGTTCATCCTCATGAACGTGCCTGCATTTTTTCAGGGCACTGATGAACCGATCATTCCATCCATACTTGGTTTCATTCATGGTGCTTTTTGTGGATGATATCTCAGGGTACTCTCACACTCGACACAACCATGCTACCCATCTTGAGATTGTTTTGAGTACACTAAGAGAGCATCATTTATATATTAATCTCTCAAAATGACTATTTTGGATGGATCATATTCATTTCTTGGTTCACGTTATCTCAGATACTGGAGTATCTGTAGACCCTGAGAAAGTGAGAGAAGTAGTTTCCTGGGAGTTGCAGAATAATGTCTTTGAGGTGTAGAGTTTTCTAGGGATGTTTGTATACTACAGACGATTCATACATGACTTTTCACACATAGCATCACCACTGGTGGGTCTGACTAAGAAGGGTGTGAAGTACTTGTGGTCAGATTCTTGTGAGTCAGCCTTTTAGGAGCTGAAAGGGATGTTGACATTAGCACAGATACTAGTCTTTCCAGAGCAGGGAAAGAGCTGTACTATTTACTACGATGCATCAGGTATTGGGTTGGGAGATATACTTATGCAGGGAGATGGATTCGTTTCCTACAAGTCTCAGCAGTTGAGGCCACATGAGAAGAATTACCTGATGCACAATCTTGAGTTAGAATCAGTTGTTCATGCCTTACGCTGTTGGATACATTATCTGCTAGGAGGAAATTTTGAAGTTTTCACTAACCACAAGATTCTCAAGTACATCTTCACTCAGTGTGATATGAATTTGAGATAGCGAAGATGGGTTGTTTATCTTTAGTCCATTGATTTTGAGATTTCCTATATGCTTGGGAAAAGAAACGCAGTAGTTGATGCTCTGATCAATAGGACACATATACAAGTGATTCATGAGGTTAACAATGGGTGGATGATTATGGCTCTATTATCATAGATTCATTTGAAGGTACACGAAAGATAGGGGCAGACTTTTATTTCTTCTATGGGTGTTACCTATAATATTATTGATCAAGTGCGAATGAGACATCTATCAGACCCAGAAGGCCTAGTTCTATGGGAAAGTGTGTCAGTAGAGAACCTTATTCCCTGAAGGACAGTAGGCGAGGATGAGAGCTTGCATTTCCAGTGGCGTGTATGGTTGCTATAAAACATACATGAGGAGCTGATGCATGACTTCCATTCTTCAGTTTGGGAAGTTTATCTTGGTGTCACCAAGATATATCGTGATCTCCACTGTCAGTATTGGTGTCCAGGAATGAAGAGAGATGTTGCTGGTTTTTTCATGAGGTGTTCCATCTGTGAACGGGTTAAGGCAGAGCATCAACGACCAATAGGGCTTTTACTGCAGTTTCTTATTCCTTAGTGGGAATGGAATGACGTCACGATGGATTTCGTGATTGGTTTTCCGACGTCGCCTTGAGGGAATGATGCAGTTTGGGTTGCCATTGATAGACTCATGAAGGTTTCTCACTTCTTGTCGATGAATGAGACCTTCATTGTTAATGAGTTGGGGCAGTTGTACATTCGTGAGTTTGTATGACTGCATGGAGCTCAACAATCCATTGTTTCAGACAGAGATGCATGTTTTACTTCTCAGTCCTGGCAGGGGATACAGAAGGAATTGGGTACAAAAGTACTTTTCAGTACAACTTATCCCCCCCCAAGGAGATGGCCAGTATGAGCATGAAATTTATGTGGTTGAGTACATTCTTCGTGCATGCATCTTGGATTTCAGAGGATCTTGGGTTAAGCACATACATATTGTTGAGTTTTCCTACAACAATATTTTTCAAGAATCTATTCAGATGGAACCTTATGAAGATTTGTATGATAGGCCTTGACGATCAACCTTATGTTGACTGGAGGCAGGAGAGGCAGCTTCACTAGGACCTTGTCTTGTTTAGGAGACCACAGTGCAGATAGAGTTGATTCAGAAGAGGATGGCTATGGCACATTATCGAAAGAAGTCTAATGATGATCTGTGGAGATGACCTCTAGAGTTCTAGGTCAGGGATCAGATTTTTCTATGTGTCACACCAAGATTGGGACACACGAGAATTAAGAGATAGGGTAATATTTTCCCAAGGTACATCGGGCCGTTTTAGGTGTTGGAGAGAGTAGGACTGGTTGCCTATCAGTTATAGTTACCTCAAAGGTACTGGGCTATGCATGACGTTTTTTACATTTCTCAGCTCCAACATTACTTTTCAGACCTGTCTCATGTATTTCAACCCGAGGAGTTTGAGTTGGAAGTGGATTCATCATTCAAGGAGAATATTATTTGGATTGTCAACCATAGTACAATGGTTATCCATGGATAGTATGTTCCTCTGGTAAGTGTGCTATGACATCACGAGTGAGTACAGGATGAGACTTGAGAGAGGGAGGGTGATGTATGACCGTAGTGGCTAGAGCTGTTTAGGGTTTCTTCTTCTACACCGTGTTAGGGAAATTCGGGGATGAATTTCTTTAAGGGGGGAAGTTTGTAATAACCTGAATCTATTTTTAGGTATGTTTTCCTTTTCTGGTCATCTTTGAGAAAAAAAAGTAATTTCTGGAAATTTTCAAAGTACACGCCATGTACTTTATGAGTACATGCCGTGAAGTGACCATGCACATGACCATGTGGGGGTGACCTGGAGGCTACTTAAAGCAGAGTATAGAAAAGGAAAGTATACACCGTGTACATTAAAAGTACATGTTGTGTACTTTTTTTTTCAGTAAATGCACTGTGGTCACGTCTGACGGACAGAGCACCCTTTTTCTAG
The DNA here is from genome assembly GCA_963277665.1 of Viscum album. Taxonomy (NCBI): domain Eukaryota; kingdom Viridiplantae; phylum Streptophyta; class Magnoliopsida; order Santalales; family Viscaceae; genus Viscum; species Viscum album. The sequence continues at coordinate 2,097,263,849 of OY728140.1, read as the reverse complement.
GTTTTGTTTGTCTGATTGAACCCGTACGACCATGCTTCTTCTCTGAGACCATGATCCCTCATCCGATCTCCGACTCAACAATCGTTAATTTTGTTGGGATAAACTCAGAGAGTTCTTCATTCTTCGTGACCATCGTTTCCTGATTCCTATTTCTTTCCATGTTATCCCCGGTTGAACGTTGTAGGCGTTTTTATAGATCTACAGTGTTCTTGGGCGATTCAAGCCTCGAGTATCACATATATTAATATGTTAACACTGAGGTAGGTGGTTTTTACCATTCTGTTGAAATTCTTTGAGTTATATGCGCACTTTTGACCAATACCCTGGAATGGGGTTTTTAGTATTTACCTTTTTTACCCCCGTTGATTGCCTTCCATGTTTTTATGCTTGTGTAGAGGTTATTTGGATATTAATATAGTTGATTGATATGATTTGGATGTTTTTTTACCATGCATGATCTATTTACGACCATTTGGTCCTGCTTAGCCTTTTTTCCACCTTGCCTATTATTCATACCTATTGCTATAGGGTGGAGAGTTTGTATCTTGCCAGGTTTGATATGATGTAGACTGGTTATCCAAGTAATTCCATAAGTTTACTTTTGTACTATTTCATTGATCTAATCTTTGACCTACACAGGGCTGTGAGAACCTGGTGTAGTATACTATAAGAGGAATTGACCGAGTGAGCTTCCTCAGAGAGTCTTTGATCACTTTAGGCTATAAGGGGGATTTAATGAGTGAACTTCCTCTAAGAGTCTTTGAATTACTTGAATGAAATTAGTCTATAAGGGGAATTGACTGAGTTATCTTCCTCAGAGAGTTATTGACCATGGGGATATAACGGGAATTGACCATGTGTGTTTCCTCAGAGAGTCATTGACTACCTTAGAATATAAGGGGAATTGACCATGTGAGCTTCCTCAGAGAGACTTGAATCACATTTGACTATAAAGGGATTGACTGTGAGTGCTTCGTCAGATAATATTTATATATTATGACGAATAAACCAGATGGGATAGGATATGTATACTTATTTGAGGGTTACTGTGTTTTATCAGTTGCTTATGATATGTGGAATTGTTTTCTACGGAGTACTTTTTTTACTGCTTCTGTATTTTACCTGCCATATATTCACTGACCGTTTGGCACAGATCATTGGGTGGTTGCCTATGGGGACTTAGTCTCACACCATGTTGGGGCCATGGTTTTGGGCCCATACAGATTATATTGATGCAGGTGTAGATAAGGGAAAGCACCCTTCTACTTCAGGTACTTGACTTGCGGTGGAGCTAAAGAGTATGGGACCCAGAATAGGCTTGCGATGATGGAGCGATGTTTATCTGTTTCATTCACACTTTGGGTTAGTACTGATTTTATTCAGTATTGTGACTTTTTTGGTTTTTTTCCTAGATATATGTATCATGCATCATATATATATCTGTGCCCGAGTTGTTTGTTATTCGAGTCTTCCGTTATTACTATTGTTGTTATATTCACTGTTTCCTCTACTGTGTATTTGTTTTCCTTCCACTATGTTACTATGCCAATGAGGGAATAGTTTCCTCACTATCACACTCAAGGACATCGCAGCTAGTCGGTAGCCTCTGGCATTTTAGGAAATGCGATTCAGGCCACATGACCTACTAGGTACGGGGTGCCTCTGGGTGGCTTCTGGAATCGGGATGTTACACTCTCCTCCCCTCCTCTATCCAAATGATAATGATATCTCCAGTATAATATATATAATTTAGTTATATCATGTTAATGGAATATCTTATATTAATACCCTTACTCTCTCTCTATTGAATTTTAAAAATCAAATCATCATCTAAGTGGTGCCGATTTACAACCTTCATGGACGATAAAATTTTATTCTATTATTTATCCTTCAATGCTGGTAATCAAACAATTTTTATAATTCAACTAGATTATAAAATATGTATTACATATTATGTAAGGTTATAGAACCATTTTACATACAAAATATTATATAATAGAACAAAACTAGCTCACTATGATCGAAAAACTGCTAAAATTAAGCTAAATGACTATCATAAACATGTTATCTAACGATTCATCCTCATATATGAAAAAAATAAAAAATAATACAAAATTAAATTATGGTTTTTTATTAACAACATGTTATTAAAATTCTACAAAATTAAACCCATTTTTCATGAACTTCATTACTCATATACAAGTATACCAATTTTGAAAACCTAGGAAATGAACTCTCCCAAGAAATAAAATTGTATCTTACAAATCATAAACAAGGCCATAAATTTACTTAATAAAATTATATTAAATCAAATAAATGCATATGATGTTCTGAAAAAAATAATTAATGTATTAGATTTTATTATCCAATAGGTTGAGGCCATGTGATGAAAACATTCATACATAAGGTGAGGGTTTTCTACCCAATCCTTTAATTTCTTTCTGGTTACACTTTTTTTTCTTTATCTAAATGAAATTATTAATAATAATTATTTAATGCACATAAATTATGAATACCCTTCTCTATATTACACACATAAGAATTATTTATTAAATAAACATGCACTTAATAAAACTTTAAGTATCAGGAGGACTAGTGTCTTGGGAAATTAGGAACATTACATAAAAACTTAGAACATAAAACAAAACATCTTTATCGATAACTTTCCTTAAATGACCACAACATTCCCTCTAACATAGCATTGCATGAGATAACCTGAGTACATACATGTGAAAAGAGTGAGCTATAAAGCCCAGTAAGGGAGTAATAAAGGCATAAAATGAAGAATATAGTACATGTTAGGAAATAGGCATATCAATGGAACACAAGATAAACATGAACATAAAAGAATGATATAGAATGATTAACATAACATAGAAATGCGGCAACAACAATTAACATAATATTATAATGAAGCAAGGCACATTGCACATGGAGAATGAGTAAACCCTCATTTTACTTGAATTATCCAGTGTAAACCCTCATTTCACTTGACGTATCATGATACTAATCTTTATCCAATTCATTGGAGTGCTATCAGGGTGCACCCTTCTTAATAATTTCATTTCATGCATAAGTGTGCCCAATGGATCATGTAATATGGATTCATTCAAAATCATTATTTATTCCACGATAAAGTAATTTGGAATACCAACATTTAACTATATAATCAATTAGTATATGTGCATAAAGGTGAATACCCTTGATTGTGAAGGGGAATTTTTTTCAAAAAATAAAGACTTGGGATTGGAAAAATCACAATGCAACTTTTGCCGCATAACGGTGTGATATATGAATTAATAAAAAATGGTTGATGTGGTAGAAATGGGTGTATCATCATATGTACATTAAATGTATAGTAAGGGGTCATATGGATTCATGTACCAAAATATGAAATGGAATTTATATTTATAATTCAAAACAATTTCTTGAATGTAAATGAAAAGAGAGAAATTTATTTTGGAATTTCAGCATGGTAACAGGTGTACATGGGTGGAATTAATGAGAGAGAAAGAGATCTCTCATCATTAAAACATAATGTGGAATTTATGGGGGAGGTGAAAAAACATAACCCAAAATTTATAAACGAAAATAAAATGGAATAACAACCTAAAATAAATTTGGAAAAAAATGAGAGAGGACGAAATCCCTTACATGGAAGTGTGATCCCAAAGTCTTGAGAGAGGCTTGAGAAAGAATTATTTGGAGCATGGAGCACCTTTTTAGGATTCTAGAGATAGTATGGAAGGGGTTGGTTGAGCTCCAATGGATTTTAGTTAAGAGGTAGTGGGATCTTGGGTGGGTTTATATAGGAATAGAGAGGGAATTAGTTATTATTTAGGTTTTGGACACAACACATTAAACTAATCAAAAACAAAAACCAACCCTTGGTTTTTGCCAATGGTTTTTTCCAATGGGTAGTGGAAAAAATTATTTTATAAGTCCAATGGAATAACTTCTTAAAATATTAGTCTTGCTTACGTGGAGGTGAGTCACACTCTCAAAGAAAACATTTTAAAAGGTTAAAATATATTATAATCCTTAGAGGTTCCACAAAAGCATTGTCAAATAAATAAAACAAACATAAAATTAAATTATTTTAATAGTAAAACATATATTGGCAGAAAAACCCATTTATGGTATTTTATTACCTCACTATTAGGTCATTATGATGTAATAAAACATATTATATAATTAAATGGTATTTAATTTTAAACCCAAAATTAAACTGTCTCAAGAAATTAAGAAAAATTAACCATTGTATAATTTCAAAATCTAGATTCCAAAAATAATTTTCATTTTATCTATATAATCTTATAAATATTTGAATTTTTACATTAAAAATAAAAACAGATATTTTTCAAAAATTCATGGGTTTGGAAAAAAACGGCTTTCAAACATTAACAAAAATTACAATTGAATTCCTAAAAATTATATGATCATTTAAATTTAAAAATTAATTTATTAATAATATTTAATTAAAATATTATTTATTTAAAAAACCATTGATTCAACTAAATATATTTCTTAATTGAATACTGACTAAAAATACAATTTGTTCCTTAAAATTTACTTAGAAAGTAACAAAAATAAAATGAATCTGTCTTCCTTATTCAATGAAAAAAAACTAACATAACCATAGTTCTAGGATCTTGTTACATAAACCCTTAAAATACCAGCTTAAGAACTAAGGTTATGGTGTGCGATGGTGAAAGACTCCTGGGCTGGCTTGGATAAAATCGTTCGAGTGATAATCTCTATCAACTTCCACTTCTCCTATAGGCGGTTCCATTAAAGCTTGATGTGTTGAATCTGAGATTGGGCTTGGTCAAGAGTGAAGCCCAATGATACCACCTTATTTATAATATTTAAAAAATGGACTTCGTATGAAGAAATTATACTAGATGAGGCCATCACTTCCTTTGTTTGAGTAAATTGGATTTGTTAAATCCCTATATTTATACTACTCATGTGATCAATATTTAATGACTATATTATGAGTGGTAATAATTATTAATGGTATTTTGAAATCCAAAATCATAAAACTAAATAAGTGCATATGTTATATAAGCATTTTCTCATAATAATTCATTTAATTAGATGAAGAGGAATTTTCATGGATAAACGTTTGGGTCATTACAATCTTTCAAAATAAGAAAATTCGCACTCAAAATTTTCTTTTCCAACACTGAAATATATTCGGGTAACTATCCTTCATCACTCCCACAAATTCCCACGTTTCCTCTTCAAACTTGTGGTTTCACCACAACACCTTTATGAGGGGAATTGTCTTATTTCATAGATATGTTTCCCTACAATCTAAGATATTCGCCGAATTCTCTTAAAAGGAGAGTTCATTATGAAATGGTGCCACCTACGGATTGAGTACATTCATTGGGTTAGGTATGTACTTCTTCTAGAGAGATAAATGGAATAGTTCATGTACTTGTGATAGGTTCTTTGGGAGTGCTAGTCGATAGGGAATTTCTTCAATCCGATCATGGATCTCAAAAGGGACTATGTACATTGGAATAAGATTTACCTTATTCCCAAATCTCATATCTCTATTCCATGGTGATATGTGGGGGAAAACCATGTATTTAACATCAAAATATAGGTCTCGTCGATGATTATCAACATTGGTCTTTTGTTTCTTTGAGCAGTTTTAATGTGCTGCTGGATGGTCTAATTCTTCTCCACTATTTCTTCAACCATTTATATACCTTGGAGTTTTCTCTCCCCAACATCATCCCAACAATCTAGTGTTCTACACCTCTTCCCATAATGGGCTTCATAAAGATCCATTTGGATGCTTGAGTGAAAATTATTGTTATAGGAGAACTCAACTAGAGGAAAATATTGATCCCATCCTCATTTGAAGTCTAATGAGAAGGCTATCAAAAAGTCCCCAAGTGTTTGGATAGTCTTCTTAGATTTTCCATCAGTTTGAGGATGATAAGCTGTATTGAATTTCAGATCAGTATTCAGAGTATGCAAGAGAATCATCTAGAACATAGAGGTGAATCTTGGATCTCGATCAGATATAATAGATAGTGGTACACCATGAAGCCTTACCACTTCTCTGATGTATATCAGTGTCTACTGATCCAAGGGGAAATCCTCCTGAATTACAATGAAGTGTGCAGTCTTTATAAGAAAATCCACAATAACCTAGATTGAATTGATTCCTTTGAATGTCTTCATAAGTCCAATGACAATTTCCTTAGTGATGTTCTCTAATTTCCACGTTGGTATGGGTAATGGTTGCATCACCCCCATATACTTCTTCCTCTTAGGCTTAACTTTCTGACATACCAAGCACTTTGATGTATATTCAGCGATCACCTTCTTCATGTTATCCCACCAGTAATGCTCTCGGAGAACTCGATACATCTTCATGTTTCCTGGGTGAATGGAGAAATTAGAACTATGTGCATCATCTAAAAGTCCTTTATTCAACTCCAGACTTGATAGAACACATAGTATTTTCCCAAATCTCACAATTCCATCTTCATTAACATTGAACTATGAGGATTTGCCTTTTCTGATAGTTTCCACTTTCTTCTGAATTCCCACATCATCCTTTTGGATATCATTTATCCTTTCCAAAAGAGGAAGTCGAGAAATCATTTATGAAAGGATTTATGATGTTCCATTATTTATGATTCCCATGTCTATATTCATCAAATCTAATAAGATTGGACACTTTTCAATTCTAGTCAATGATAGAATTTATGGGTCCTCTCTTCTTAGGGAATCCACCACCTTGTTTGATTTCCTTGGTTGTAATGGATTGGGAAGTCATATTATTTGACCAGCTTAACCATCTTCATTGGCATATATACATCTCTTTCATGTGAATATATACTTGATGCATTTTTGGTCTGTATATATTTTCCACTTCTCCCCAAATAGGTAATTTATCCTAATTTTTAAAGCAAAAATAACTGAATCCAACTATAGATCATGCGTTGGATAATTTTGGTCAAAAACATTCAATTTATTTAAAGCATAGGAAATGAATTCGTCATTTTTCATCAACACGTAGCCCGACCCCTTCTTCAAAGCATCACTAAATACCAAAAAATGTTATCCACTTGTAGGTAATGTGAGAAAAAGTGCAGTGATACGCCTCATTTTAAACTACTTGAATCTCTCTTCTCATTCATCACTCCAAGAAAACTTTACTCCCTTCCAAGTTAGCATGGTATGAGGGTTGAAGAATCGTGAGAAATTTCACAAATTGGAAATAGTATCCCGAAAACCCTAAGAAGCTACAGATATCTGTCTCCAATGTTGGCCTCATCCATCCTTCAATTGGAGGTGTCTTGGAGGGGTCCATAGATATCCCATTTCTTGTGATGATATGACACAAAATTGAGACCTGCTTCAACCAGAACTCACACTTTCTGTACTTTTCATAGAGATCCTCCTTTCGAAAGGTTTCTAGTATAGTGCTCAAGTGATTCTAATGATCCTCCTTAGATTTTGAGTATATTATAATATATTCTATAAAGATAACCAATTTTTTTTCAAATTAATCTCTAAAGACTCTATTTATATAGTCCATGAAGAATTTTGGAGCATTAGTGAGTCTGAAAGGAATTACCATGAATCCATAGTGTCTGTATCTTGTACAAAAACTAGTCCTGGGGATATCATTCTTATTCAAACTCAATTTGTATTATCCCCATCACAAATCAATCGTGGAGAAGTATTTTTCCCCACATAACTGATCAATGAAGACATCAATTCTTGGAAGAGGATACTTTTTCTTTATCATGATTTTGCTGAGCTCACGATAATCAATGCAAAGGCGCATTGACCCATCCTTCTTCTTGACAATGAGGACTAGTGAACCCCATGGTGAATCACTTGGGAGTACAAAACCTTTATCTAGATTATCCTGTAGTTTATTATTCAAATACTCAAGCTCTACAACATCTATTCTACATAGAGTCTTGGATATTGGTAATGACCCTGGTATATGTTTGATGGATAATTAAACAAATCTTTTAGAAGTAAGACCAAGAAATCACATGGGAAACACTTCAGCGAATTACCTCACAATAGCCATGTCTTACATGATGGTTTTGTTTCTCGAACCAATCATCCGAGCTAGATAGGAGCAATCATACGATAGTTATATCCATGATTGAGATGATGGTGCTGAAGAAGGTTCATCCTCCTCCTTGCAATTGCACAGAATCCGGGCTCGATTCTCCCTACGGAGAGTTATTTCCCTCTCACGAAAATATATGTTGGATCTGTATAGATAAAAAATCCATGTAAGTAATTTCATCAAATTCCACAAGAGGGAGTATGAATAGGTTCACTGGGAAGTTCAATCCACAAATTATGACAGGGGAGGAGTTATATTCATGTGATGAAATGATTTCCCCATTTTCTGTACTCACCAGCATCTTTACATCAATGATTTGTGGTGGTGTTGGAATAATTCTACTAAACATTTAGGATATAAAAGAATGCGTAGAACTAGAATAAAAAATGAAGATCTTTATTATTGAATGAACAACTAGCGTACCTATCACCACTTCATTGTCTGGGTTCACTTTGGTGATAGTGATGGAAAAATCTCACCCTTTCTATCTTGGAGGTTGTTGGCTGCCTCCAAAAACCTTTGGATTAGGGAATTGGTTTGCAAAGTTCCTTGGTTCCTTGCATTTGAATAAATGAAGAAGACATTGAGGGTTAGATAGAGTGTTCTTCTCCTGCGTCACAACCACAAGTTTCTCTTGTCGAAAGTTAATAGCTTGGTTCCCTTGTCTTTCACACCTAAAGCATTTCCTCATCCCCTTCAACCAATTTCTGGGGTGCTTCTTTCAACACCTTGGGAAAGTGGGGTGCTTGATTTTTTTAACACTTTTGGATTTATCCATTAGACTACCAGAATGGAAGTATACCTTATGCTTCTTATCCTTATGATACCCCTAAGATTCACTGATCTTCATTTTGACTTTGATGGCACATGAGACAATTTCCTCATATCCCTCAAAGTCATGGATCACGAGGGTTTTCCTTAGGCTAGGTTTTAACCCACCAATGAAGCGGTCATCCTTTCATTCAGGGGTAATGACAAATCTGGAGGCGTATCATGCATTCCTTGTAACGTTTTCCTCATATGCTCCAATGTATTCATATTCTTTTCTATTGAGGTCAAGGAAGTCCCTTTCCATCTTATGTCGGAGGGTTCGAGGAAAATACTTGTCAAATTTTTTTATCTAGAAATCCATCCATTCCAACAACTCGATCTCCTCCCCGGGATTCATATTTTTGATCAATGTCCAACATTGATCAACATAACCCTCCATATGATAAGAAGCCAGAAGAACCATCTCTTATTTGGATCATTGATGGATAGAGAAGATCTTCTCAGTGGAGTTGATCCATTGTTTGTCAATTGAGGGATCAGATGATCCATTAAAAGTAGGAGGACTTTGTCTCATGAATCACTATATTGTGACTTGTTCATTATTAGGGGGGGGGGGGGTTTAATGTTCCACTTAACCCATATTTCTATTAAAAAATTTAACTAAGAGATTATTGTGACAATGTTCACGATTCTTCCTCCCATCAGATTGGGAATATCATTAGATCAGTCATCACATTGATCTTCGCATAGATTGTTAGCTCGGGTCCTCCTATTACAGGCCATTGGCTACAATACGAGGAAAGTTAGGGGTAAAACATAAAGGGCAATCCAAATACAAAACAGATGACTAATAAATTACTTTTATATCCTTAACTTAAGAATTTATAGGCTTCAATCTATGTTATCCATTATATACATCCCAACATATATTCTTAGGGGAATTTTTTAATTCCCTTAATAACGGGTTGTACTATGATTATGAGTTTACCAAAGCATATCCCTTAGGAGTGTCATTACTAAGAGTGAATCAAGGCCTGTATTTGTGCACTAGTTCCCATTCAAGTCTATCTCAAAAAGGGGTTTTTGAGTGTTACACCTAGATACATCTGTGTTAGAGTTTCCTCTACTTGATCATATCTAGATAGTGATTTATTTTCTTAATAAACCACTTACTTAATACTCACCAAAATCTAGGTATATTTTTATTATGCATTGTCTTATCCTTAAGGTTTTTACTAGTGTTTTCTAATCTTAATCAAAAAAATAACTAAACCTACCCTATGATACAAACTATAACAACCATTATCTTTATTACATACTTAAACATGATTTATTACATAAACATGAACTTAGGACAACTCTGAGGATCAATAGGTATAGTGTATTGAGAAGTTAAGAACATTACATAACTACTTAGAACATAAAACACAACATATTTATTGAAAACTTCCTTTACATGACCACAAAATTCTCTCATACTCATCATTTCATGGTATAAAATTAAGAAATACATGTGAAAAGGGTGAGCTATAAATCCTAGTAAGGGAGTAATCATGACATAACATGAAGAATATAGTACATGTTATGAAATATTCATATAAATGTAACACTTGAGAAACATGAACATAAAGGCATGATATAACATGATTAACATAACATGAGAATGTGGAAATAACACATAACATCATATTAGCATGAGTCAAGGATAATTACACATGGAACACAAGTAAATCCACATTTAACTTGAATTATCATGTATAAAACCTCATTTTACATGGCACATCATGATACAAATGTTTACCCAATGCATTGGAGTGCTATCAGGGAACACACTTCTTAATAATTTTATTTCATGCATAAGTGTGCCACATGGATCATACAACATGGAATTATTCAACATCATTATTTATTCCATGATAAAGGAATGGGGAATACATACATGAAACTATATAATAAATAATTAAATGTGCATAAGTATGAATACCCTTGACAGAGAAATGGGCATAGTATTCAATACACAATGAACTTGGCTTGGAAAAATCATAGCGCAACTTCGGCTACATAACAACGTGACATAATAATTAATAAAAAATTGGTTGATGAGAGATAAAAGAGTGTCTCATCATATTTAAATTAAATTTATAGTAAGGGGTTCAAATGTATACATGTCCAAACATATGAAATGGAATTTAGATTCATAATTCAAAAGAATTTTTTGAATGTAAATGAGAAGAGAGAAATTCCTTACAGCATTTTGGCATGGTAACAGGTGTACATGGGAGGAATTAATGAGAGAGAAAGAGGTATCTAATCATTCAAAAGTATGGAGGTATGTATGGGGGATGTAAAAAATCACACCCCAACATTTTTAATATAAAATAAAATGTCATAAAAACATAAAAAATTGGACAAAATGAGAAAGGAAGAAATTACTTAGTTGAGGACAAGGTACTGTTATGCAGCGATGATCTAAGCTCCACGAGAGCCCTTGGTGATAATGGCATAGTTCATAGCCACACCCCCACCTTCCCTCCCTAACATGCTTCATCTAGGGATAGGGGGTGTTGTTCCTCCCACAATTCCATTTCCATCTCACGACCTTTCTTTTTCCCCCTTCGCTGACCTATATTTTCTCTCTCAATTTCCCCCAATCGAAGTGAGCCCTAATGTCCATTCTAGTGCGAATGGAGTTCCTTCAGTTCCGATTTCTCCCTTGGAGTTCATGAATGCTTCAGTGTTGTTGGATCTTACCTTGGTCGTTCACTTTGGGAAGAAACAACCTTCAGTAGATGCCATCGAGAGGTTTTTTTTCCCAACATGGAAGCTTCAGGATTAGGTGGTTGTCAGTATTTTAGATTCAAAACATATTCAGATTCATTTTTCATCTAAGAATGATCTGATCCTCGCTTGGGAAAATTCTCCGAGAGTCATGGAGGGTTTCTGGTTTAATTTATTTCCATGGTCCTTTGATTTTCATCTGATGTGCGACCCCCCATTCTCGACGCTCTGGATTTCACTTCCAAGACTTCCATAACATTTCCAAAATCTGTAATTTCTCCCATTAATTGGAAATATGTTAGGTTGATACCTCTGTTTGGATTCCTGCACTAGCTCTGTATGTCATCCAGTATCCCTGAGAATATTCCTAGAATTTTATGTTTCAAAGGAACCGCTTGACTCCATCATCATTTATATTGAAGGAGAGATCTGATGGAATCAAAAGAGTTTTTATGATGCATGGAATCTATTTTTCTTTGGTTGTCGTCGCCTAGGTCACGTTACCTTTAGATGTAGTCGTAACTACTCAGGTGGCCTGGCTGATGCAAGCATTGTTAACAAGTCAATCATCAGGGTTGTGCTGGGGATGGAATCCCTTCCTATGTCCGTGATGCGGGGAACACACACATTCCAAATGTCAGGGTGGTGGAAGAGACTAGCGTTACGGGTTTCTGTAAGTTGGTTCTGGCAGAGGACTAGTGTATAGCTGCGGATCTGAGCAGTAGTGACCAGGGTGATGAAGATGGTAAACTACATGTTAGGACTGGTGTAGGTAATGGTGATGAATGTTCCAGACCTATTAAGTAAAAGGGCAAGGCTGCTATCACCCAGTGTTCGGATGGAGCAATAAAGCAAAAACCAGTCAAAATCTTAGCTCCTAAACCTAGTGTATGAGAGATATTTAATATGTTGCGGAGTGTTTTGGAGAGTCCTCAAAGAAAAAATGTTTTCTCAGGATGCTCAGACCAGTTTTGTGGGCGAGGCATCTTTGGATATGCACAATGCTCAGTCTCAGGACCCGGGGTACTCTACTGGAGCTACTAGTCCAAATACCAAAGATGCGGCACGCCTTAATCTATCCTATGAGAAGGTTGTGTGTGTTGGTGATAGAAACCAATTTTATAGGGTGATACATTCTCCAGGAAAGGGTGAGACAAGGGTAGGACAAGAGTGGGATAGGCCTACCCATGTCATAGACAAGCCTCTGATTACTAGTCAGACAAACAACTCGGATTGGACTTAGTCCTACCTCAATTTAAACAACCAATTTTAGAGTTTAAGTTATCAGGGAGATATTGAAGGAAACTCCAACTGTCACTATGAGGCTGAGCCTGATGGAGATGGAAAACCCTCATATGATACTGTCTTGGGAGGGGTTAGTAAAGGTCTGCTCAAACAAAGAAGGAAGAAATGGAATAAGGAAAACAAGGACCCAATGAGTTATATGGTTTGTAATAAGATGAGAACTAAGAGCCGGAAGGAATACTCCTATCTTCCTAAATCGATGGAGACTCAGTTGGATAAGAAAAAGGATAAATTCAAGGATCATGAGATCCATCCTGAAGTAGGAGAAGAGGATTATCATGTGGGTGCCAGAGAGCCTCAATTTCATGTGAAAGGATCCTCAAAGGTAGATGACCAACAAGAAGAGATGCATCTTCTATCTATGGAGACATTGTTAGTGATGGAGGATACTACTACTCCTAGAATAAAATGTGAGTCATGATCTCCCTATGGCTTTCAGTTCCCTAAGAATGAGGATGTGGATTCTTAGATGGATCTTCTCATGCATTATGGCGAAGAAATGAAGGAGGTTGTCCTGGTGATCAAGGTAGGGAGGGAAAACCTCGATCAAATGATGGAAAGATTGATCCAAGATTAAGTGTCCAGGGATCAAGATGAATGGGTTGAAAAGAAATATTGTATATTTATTAGAGGTTTCAATATGGAGAAGATTAGTAAAGAAGAATATCTAAAAGCTTGGGATTATCTAGCAAAGTTCTATTAAGACAACATAGAAAAAGATCCTGAATGCCAGGTAAGTTCCCTTCCCTAGAAACTATTGAGGGAAGGAGATTCCAATCACATTAAACTTGTGTTTAATAAGTAAGCAGTTTCCCTTGATGTTTGATCTATTCTTCTGTGAGGGTTCTCACTATCCCCTTGAAAGTGATAGAAAATAAAAAAGTAAACTTGGAAATATCCCTTACATGGATGTGGGATCCTGAAGGCTTGGGAGAGGCTTGATAGAGGACTATTAGGAGATTGGGGATCCTTGTAATGATTCTAGAGAGAAGAGGGAATGGGTTGGTCGAGCTTCAAAGGCTTTGGGTGAAGAGGAAGTGGGAGCTTTGGTGTGTTTATATAGGAAAATAGAAGGAATTCATTATTATTTGGGTTTTGGACACCACACATTAAACTAATTAAAACCACAAACCAACCCATGGGGTTTTCCCTTGGGTTTTCCAATAGGGATTTAAAAACATTATTTTATAATGCCAATGGACGAACTTCTTAAAATATTAGTCTTGCTTATGTGGAGACGAGTCACACTCTCAAGGACAACATTTTAAAAGGTTAAAATATTTTATAACCCTTGGAGGGTCCACTAATGCTTTTTAAAATAAATAAAACAAACCAAAAATGAAATTATTTTAATAGTAAAATATATATTGGCCAAAAATCACATTTATAGTATTTTATTACATAAATATTAGGTCATTATTATTTAATAAAACACATTATATAATTAAATGGTATTTAATTTTTACCCAAAAATTCAACTGTCTCAAGAAATTATAAAAAAATCACCATTATATAATTTTGACGCAAAAATCCAAAAATAATATTCATTTTATCTAAATAATTTTTTAAATATGTTATTTTTTTAAAAATAAAAACCGACATTTATCGGAAATTCATGGGTTCTGACAAAAACAGCTTTTAAACCTTAATAAAAATTTCAATTGTATTCCTAAAAATTATACGATCAATTATATTTTATAATTAATTTACTTGTAATATTTTATTATAATATTATTTATTTTAGTAATCCATTAATTCATTAACATAGATTTATTAGTTGAATATTGACTTAAAATACTATTTGTGCTGTAAAAACTATTTGCAAAGTATCCATAATAAAATGAAATTATATTATTTATTCTACAAAAAAGTAATGCACATAATCATAGTTCTTGGCCCTTGTTACATAAACCTTAATAACATCCTCATAAGACCTAAGGGTAAGGTCTGCGATGGTGACAGAATCTTGGGGTGGCTTAGATAATATCATCAGGTGATACTCTCTATTAACTTCCACTTCTCATGTAGGTCGTTCTGTTGAAGCTTAACGTGTTGAATCTCAACCTTGGATTGGTCATGATCGAATCCCAATGATTCCACGTCATTTACATGCTCCAAAAAATGATCTTCGTATTGAGAAATTCTATTGGATGAGTCCATCACTTCCTTTTGTCTGAGTAAATTTTATTAGTTAATGCCCTATATTTATACTAATCATGTGATAATTGTTCAACGACTGTACCCGCAATAGTAACAATTCTTAACAGTATTTTGAAAATAAAAATAAAAAAAAGAATTGTATATGTTATATAACCATTTTACATAATAATACATTTAATTAGATCAAGAGGAATTTTCATTGATAAATGTTAGGGTCATTACATATATGATATTTGAATGTTCTAAATATATATTTACAAACCAGAATCCTTCCTTTTTAAATGGGGAGTTATATGTTTTAAATTATATTTCACAAATTTTTATCGATAAACAAAGTCTATTAAAGGGTACTTATCAAATTATAACCTATTTTCAACTAAACTATATAATATATTTTCTTCCACCATTATTTTTCTAAAATCACTCATTTTATTATGAAAAATATATGTTATTTCCCTTCTAGTTTTATACAATTTTGTTTCCAAAGGAACTCTTATTATCAAAGTAAAAGATTATTTCTCCAAATTATTACGTGATTATTTTATAAGAGTATTTCCTTTTATTCCAACAGTATAATTGGTTATTAAATTCAATTTGGATTAATATTTTATGATATCATATATCATATTTTGTTGAATGGTTTTTGGTTACTTTGACTTTGGACGTGCTCTCTTGATACAATTCACCATATTACTCCAAATGGTTAGTGTTTATGTTTACTGATGGGTAAAGTTATAAAAATTTTATATATTAGTTTCAATATGAATTTATATGTTGATTATGTTTCTCCAATTTTATATTTAGAATTAATTGGACTTAATAAGTGATGGGTGGGTCCCATTATAACCCCTCGATGCATAGATAGGTCTCATTACACAAACTAGAATGGGTTTTTACCCATTATGTATTGTGTCTTGGTAAAGGCCTTGAATATATGATTATGATGTCTGACATTATCCACTTCCTCATAAATAATCATGTAATTGTTTTCCATGTGATTATTTGTTCCACCCATGGCTTCATGGTATGTTATCTTTAAAATCCTTTGTTGCATGCAACACTGAGTTAAAATAAATCATGATGTGTTATAACCTCACCATTAAAATTGAAATATAGAATAATATTAATATAATTATATAAAATACAATTTTTACATTGATTTTATGTGTTTTCTAGACATGATATATGAATAAATCCACTAAAATAAGTATTTTTCAAAAAAAATAGTTTTACCACGTTTTGATGGAACACCCCTTATAAAACTAGTTTTTGACACATTTATAAGTTATATTTGATGAAATAATTTTATTGTTTTTATGTGGGACAAATTTTTTTACTTTGGATGATTTTTTTTTGTCTTTTTCTAATAAATATCCTATTTTAGTGAATAGTGAAAAATACCACATTTAAATTCAAAACGTCATTTTCATCTCATTAATTTATATTTTTATATTATAATTTTAATTACTTTTAAAGAATAATTATATTAATATTTTATCAATAATACCAATATATGACATTGGAATCAATTTAAATGTTAAATTAGATATAAAAATATTTCAAAATTTTGAATATTTCTCTTTAAAAACCTGTTTTGTAGTTTTGTCTTCAAAGTTAAATTTATATCTAACTTTCCCAATTAATTGAATTGAATTTGGTAAAATGGATTCCTTAATTATAATAAAAGGTCCAAATTATTTCATAATCTGAATTAAATTGTTAGGTATAAAAAATTTACCATGGTAAAAAATTATTTACCGTTGCATTGGTAAAATTGTGACAAGGGTTAAAGTGAAAAGGTAAAAGAATAACATACCTAAAAATTACCACATTTAATGGTTAGTTGAGGTTTTTCATCGACCCTAACCAGCATATAAAAAATAATTTAATGTAAAATTATTTTAAATTAATTTCACCTCAATGTGGTTAGCATTAAATCTAAAACAATAAATAATTTAACCACTTGGATGCACCTCTCCTAAAGTACAAATACCAACCCCTCACTTCCCCATTCCAATCTACGTAGCCTTAAAGCCTCTCAAATATCTACCCAAAACTCTCCTCCTCACTCTCCCTACATCCAATTTATTCGATTATCACCAAAAGATCAAATCCAAAGTCTTCAAAGGTCTTTCAAGAAGGTAATATTGAAAAGGTAATTTTCTAAAAGTAACTCTCTAAATTTATTTTATTTTTCTAATTTCTCCTCACTTACTTCATCCATAAATGCATGATTACTATAGAATAATTTATATAATTAAGTTTTATGTTTCTAATGGATTATATTATATCCATGTCGTTTCTCATATACTATTATTAAAAAAACGAAATTTTTGTCCATGTTATGCCAGATAATTGAATCTGTGAATATTATTTTTGTTCTTTTTTCAGTATGTCCTGAGTGGATTTTCTTAAAAATATTTTTAAGGATAAATAATATTATAATTTATAAATTATAACCTATTTCATATTCAATAAATTTTATATTTAACATAACTTTATACATTTTATATTGTGGATATATGATAACATTGTTTTTGGAAGTGTGGACTACCACTCCCTTAACACGATTTGATACATTCACATTATACATGAAACATATTATGAATAGTTTTAATAAAAATATGAAATATATATGATTATCTAATTATAATATACATTTTTATCATTAACATTTCAATTGTTTAATACAATAATGAAATGGATGAAGTGTTCTTGCTTACATATAACCTACCATCTCCATGAATAGTGAATTTCATTTCTTATCTCCAAACATTATATACTTTTATAAATACATATGTAATAAATATAAAGTATAGTTAAGTCATGGTATAAATTTTTGAGATAATTAAATTATGATATATGTAATAGAAGAAGCAAATAAAAAGTCCAAACATAATTTAGAAAACTAGACAATTAACACCCAAAATAGTGAAATAATGCAATATTTTTAACAAATAGGTAATAAGATATTATAAAAATATGATATATAATATTATTAACATGATTACAGTTATATAATATGTTGGTAACAATATTCAATCCATTATAAAGGAGGTTAAAGGATAATCTCCCATAATTAATCATAAGGTAATGGTTAATTTCACAATATCATTTTTTCTTGGGATAGTTTATACGTAAGTATCTACTGGGGAATAATTATCATCCATGTAAATGTTTCATAAAAATGTATTTCAAAATATTAATAATATTACTCATTAATTATATAAATTAAATTTTACCCATGGTTGATTTTTTATAAAATCATTTGAAATAAATCTTTTATTGTTTTCCAAATGAGGTACTTTATGACTATTTTGACGGAAGGGATTTTTCTTACACTTATAAGAACTGAAAGGATTTATCCACCATCATGAAAGATTAAAATTTGTATGATTACACTAAAATATAACATGTTTATTTTTAAAATAAATGTTTTCTTTTATAATTGTGCATCTTTTAAATGATTTTCAAAGAAAAAAATAGTTCTCTCAAAGAATTTTGATGATTTTAAATGATTATTTTTACCTATATAAACATCCTTTTGAATTTTATTTTTAGTTGAGGTTCATTTATTTTGATAAAATATACCATATCATATTTAAATTTTTATGATATGTATAAGGCCCCGACCTTAAACCTTACTTAATATTGAATTAAATGAATAATTCACATTGAGGATCTTTTCAGGTTTAGAGTTTTAGAGAATTAGGAAATAACTATTACATCTCAAAAGATTACAAAGTATTCACTTCTAATAAGATTCCATAAAATTAAAAAAAAAACTCTTAAAAATAAACATGTCTAGTTCCATGTTTTATATAGCATGACTTTTCCTTGATCCAATCCTTGACCCTATTCCACATTAAGTCCTGTAAAAAACATTTCAAAAAAACATGGGGTGAGCATAAAAAGCTCAGTTAGGGATACACAAAGAATGAAAACTGTTAGTTTATCAAAACAACAGGTAAACCATGTATACTTTATCAAAGTAATACCTTCACCTTCATGAAGTAGTAAAAACTCTTCACTGAATAAAATATCATTACATACCTTTTTGTAACCAAAGGATTACCATAAAACCCATATAAATAACACATAACATATATAAAGGTCACTTGGGACATAAACATACTTAAGTGGAATAACCATACGGTCGACTTCCACACATATCACTTAATGGAATAGCCATATGGACAACTTCCATACAAACTTAATGGAATAGCCATACGGCCGACTTCCATACCCAATGAATTGGAGGTTATAACGTAACCACCCATCCTGGTATTCATGGTACCACCCGTCATATGGTTCATCACGTAACCACCCGTCAAATGTCCAAGTACCATTATAAAATCATAAGACATAAAAGAAATATAATAGAAAGAAAACATTTCCACACTTTGATCACAATATATCACATAAATATATTGACATAACAAATCCATTATAAAAACCATTTCCAATACCAAAATACATAAAAGAGTATATGGTATTTATTTCATTTTAAAAAAAACATTACGGCTTGTTCGGTAAGCCAAAGACCAAATAATACTCGTGGTGGCGGAAAAGGTCGTTGTCACCGCGTACGTTAAAAGAAACATTATTTTTTGTCATTTTGTAAAATGCTTCGTAGAAAAAGATTCCTTTTATATAAAAGTAAAATTCAAAGGGGTTTATACACCGTATAAATGAATGTTGTGTATAAAATGAAATATGCCTCAATGAATGTAGATTGAGACGAAGTCCCTTACCTCGGGTCTGACTTGACTCGATCGTTCTTTAACGTACCGAATAATAAACTTGAGTTAATTTCTATTTGCTTAAGAACCTTTTTCAAGTTCATTATTCCTTTTATATCACTTATTTCCATGTTATAAACATTATGTAACAATTTAAGTTAATAATGTTTGTTTTGTCGATATTTGGTTCTTAAGTCGAAAGTGGACTTCTTAGAATTACATGTTGTTCGTGTGGTCAAAGGTTCTTTTTATCCATAATGAAATTACTGATTTGGATATCATATATATCATATATATCCAGTATATACATGTATTTATAATATTACATAATCATTTAGAGGTAATAAATTAAATGCACCGTTCATGGAGACGACAAGCCGTACGTACGCATGAATGCTACTTTCATTTCTTTGTCATATTAATGGAATTAAAACTAAATGAGAGGTATGAATATTTTAATTCCAGAATTATATTCATCATTTAGATGTATCATTCATCATATATATCCATTATATACATTTACTTATAATAGTACATTACATTTGGGGATAAGAAATGAAATGCACCGTTCATGGAGACGGTAAGCCGTACGTACGCATGAACGCTACTTTCATTTCTATTTCATATTTTTATGGAATGGAATAATAATGATATAGAGGTATATTATAATTCCAGTATAACATCATATTTAATAACTTTAAATCCATCCTTTACACGTCCCACATATGGCATTAACGAATCACATCACTTTGAGAGGGCGGTAGTCCGCACTTCCTTAAATGAAGATATCGCGTTTACCCATAATGGAAACCATAAAGGTATGCCCAAAATAAAAAATACAGAAGCTTAAAGAAAACATAAACATATTATATATCATATATAAATATAGTGTCATCTTAATGTCCACCTTTGAAGGTTTTAAAAGAATGTTGAACAATCATCGTTTCGGGAGGCAGAAATTCGCCATCCACAGAAACAGTATGTTCTTTAACCATTAGATGTAGGTTTGTATAAGAGTAGCTCTAATATTTCTTATAACAACATCCTAGTATATTTAGGATACTGTAGTTGTTACAAAAGAAAATAATAAAAAGAGTTTAGGGGGTTGGAGAAGCAAAATAAAACAAAAGGACTCAAAAGAAGACATTACCTTAAAATCGGGTAACTCCCTTTAGTTTGAGCTCAAAGGCTTACTCGGGAAGACTTCTGCCCAAATTGAGGCTTCAAGGAGTAAGAGAGGGAAGTGGAGAGACAAAATGGGTAGATTTTGGCCGATCCAAAGGCTTTGGGAGTGTGGGTAAGGAGGTAGAGGTGGGGGCCTTTTATAAGAGGAGAGGAGGGACACTCTTGTGAAGTTACAAAATGTTACTTTATTTTCAAAATATTTTCGGATTTTAAAAGACCCACATTGATGTATTTAGAGTATAAGGTGATGAGGGTTCTAAATCCACTCATCCAATAGGTTTTGGACATGTGTAGATCTTATATTTTACATTATATTTCCATTTTATTTAAATCGTTAAATAATGAGGTCATCGCTGCATCATCATGATGTCATAAATAATTTAATTTATTTAATGAATAAAAATTATAAAAAAATACTATGATATAGGAAATATCTTTAGATTTCCAATGACTATTTATAGTCAAAAATATGACTTGTATAACCCCATGTAAAAATTGTTTTAGTAAAACATTTCATGTTTGTGTCATTTTTTACTTTAACATTAAATAAAAGGTATTTATGACATTTTCCAACCAAAGTGGCTCCATGGGGTCCCAAAGTTGAGCCATGGATTGTATTAGTCGGACATGAAACATCAAATGAGGTTAGGACATGTGTCTAGGTCATTTCATTTTATTAAAACATTATTCTTTCCTTAAACTACACTAATTTCCTCTAATCACGATTAAGAACTTAAGAGTTACTATTCACCAAAAAATTATTATAATCTCATTGAACCACATTTTCCTTCTTAATGACAACCATGTATGTAGGATTTTTGAAATTCAAAACAAAGAAGTGGTAAAATTTCATTTAAACGAAAAATCAGTATTTATAAGTACCACTTAGTGGTTTCACTATTCATCAAAAATTGAAGTTTTTCAGAAAAATACAAAAAATTCACCCTAAGCTATATTTGATATTCCGAATTCAAAAAATGAAGTCTATTTTACAAAATTCAAAACATATAAGTCAAATTAATTAATTTAATAATTAATTCCCACTGTCCTGACAAATAGCGCGTTTTTATGAAACAATAAGTATCAAAAGATTGACACTAGTTTAAGTCCGATTTCAAAGTGAAATTAATTCCAACGACCACTATTAGATTTAATCGTAAAAATATTTTCTAATTTAACTTTAAAACCAATTCAAATTATAATCTAATCATATAAATAAATTAGATTAAAAAGAGGTTTTGAATTAAAATACAACATTTTACACTATTCATTAAAAAATGAACTTTATCGGAAAGATACAAAAAATTTACACAAAGTAAATTTTGATGTCACGATTCTAAAAAAGAGTTATCTTTGGTCCGATAGAATATATAAGTGTGAACAAAACTATATTTAATGACGGTTCTCCATCAAAAGGCGATAAGTGAGCCTTTAGTGAAAACTAGGGCATATATGCCTAAAATTGAATTCTTTCCATATTTTAAGACTTTATCTTTTATTAGATAAATGTAAAAACATTTAAAAACATATATAATCATATTTTTGTTATTTCTATCCATTCCCGCCAATAAAACAGCTACATGTTAACTACCATTTAAAATAATATTATTATATTACTAGTGTGCAACGTAAGTTTTCAAAGGAACTCATCGTTTCGTATCGGGTACGCTATCGAACATAGCAACCCCTTTAAAGTAAAATTAATATTTAATTTGTAAATATTAATAAATACGAAAATGTTTTATTCATTATTTACCTAGGATGTTACAATATGTTTGACTATGTCGGTGTTATTCTGATACCATTCACGATTTATGGTTAAAGTATTAACTTTTCATATGCTAGTTTTAATACGAATGTTTATGTTGGTTATGTTTCACCCTCTTCATTAGAGGAATGAATGGGACTTAGTTAGTGATGGGAAAGGCCTGATATATCCCCTTGATGCATCAGTTGGTCTCATGAGGAAAAATTATTTATTGAAAAACCATTTCATGTTTTTTCCATATAGTTTAACATTGTTAGGAGAATGGATATCAAGACAAATTAAAAAGTATTCTACGCTGAGAGTTTAACTTTTACAAGGATAGATCTTGACAGAAGCTATCTTGATGATATATCTTGGTAGTGCAGACGTTTAGAACTATGCATTCCCTCATCATGATATTAGTTATGGATAATACATGTGAGTATTCTACTATTATAATATCCATGTGAGTGGTTTATTTTCATTATTTAATTTATTATCTCGATATTATAATGAATATTATGTTTAAAAGTCTTGTGTTTTAGTTTTATACCTTAACTTAAAAGATTATGCTTATTTATGATAGATTCTGCTATATTTTTTACTCTAACTAACCATCTTTGATCACCCATTTATTATTTTTTACTTTCTCAAGTTTCCATGATAATTATTATGTTTGATATTCAGAGATAAGCTAGGTGAATAATGTAATTTTAAAAGGATAATCTATGTTTTATTTTATGTTTTTACTGTAATGCAAGGTTCATGTATGTAATATATTTTTTAAGACTTCTAAACTAATTTTTCCTTTAGGATTTGGTTCCTGGTAATCATGACATTGTATAAAAATAATGCACCAACTTCAAGATTATGGGGTTGGGTATTATAGTTGGTATAATAGGAAGTTTAACAATAACATTGGAAATTATATTTAGAATAAATGGATTATAAAACATAACCCCATGAATGACTTTGAGGATAATTATAAGTATAAGATATGATCAATTATATTTGGTTATGTATAACCTAGTTTAATCATATGAACTTATGGATTGGGAATAATATTTCTTCATTTAGAGAACCTATAAATGATTCTTCACAACCATGTCACAATGATTAGTGTTTTTCACACTACGCTTTATGTTTTGGTCAATTTTTAGAATTAGTAATGTTATACATGAAATGATTATACTTATAATTAGGAAGATATTAAAACAGGGAAATGAAATTAAGAAGGTATTATGGAATATTAAGTTATGTGTTTAATATTAAAGTGTAATGATTAAGGTAATTTTGTATTTGGATTTTAAGAATTATTACATAAATGATTCTATGGTTATAAGATTTATAAGATATATATGTATTGTAATGCAGTACTTATTCTTTATGGATTTGGAAGCATAATAGTTTTCATTAAGGATTTAAAGGTGATCAAATATTTGTTATGTAACAATAAGAGCTACATTACATTGTTTAGGGAATCTGATGTTAAGATTGATTTTGAAAATTTAGAGGCTTTTTTTGGACAATGAATTTGGATGGAAGTATTTCAATCAAGTCTTAAGGTTCGATTCGGTTATGTTAAACAATGAATATTATTGTTAAGGATTATTTATTATTTATTTTATATTATGGGATAAACTTTCTGGTTTTAGTAATCATTTAATGGATGAATTAAGTACTTATGGACCATACAATTCACAAGAAGTAATTCATGCATAAAGAATTATCTTAAATATCCATCTCTAGGTGAACAAAATGAAGTGAGAATAGATCGAAGCACAACCAAAGGATCACATTGATACATGGAAATAAACTAAGTTTGTTTTATTGAGTTTTTATTTAGATTATAAAATAAACTCTCATCTCTAAGAAAATGTATCCAAAAAAATGTGTTATCATAATACATTAATTTTCATTGAACCGATAGAATTTTACCTCATCATAGATTTATGGATTTGGCCCCCTGAAATTTCCATTAATCATTCACATCTTTTTTTATTTATTACCTCAATAACTCCCTATAAATATTTAGGTTTCTCCCTCAATGTACGTATCTTTACTTTCCACTAATATTCTCTTATTTGAAGACCTAATTTGGTGGTGACATTCACATTCCCCTTTCACTTTTATTAAGTGTATATTTTAATAACCCTACTTCTGATGTGGGTCTTCCAAAAATGTTTTTTCTATTATCAATCTTTTATTTTCAATGTGAAATTTCAAACTGTGAGGATGCAATTTATATAAGGAGGGGAGAATCTAACACCCCAAGTTTTTACAGTACATTATCTTTAATAGCTTACATTGTATGCAAATTTGAGTTCAAAAACATCATGATATATTTTAACCTAGATATTAAAATAGAAATATAGAATATTATTAACCCTATTATAAACAATATAATGTTTATAATTCTTTTTGAGTGTCTTGTAGATATGATATTTGAAAAAATCCAATAAAATAAGTATATTTCAATAAATAATGTTTTAACGCCTTTTGATGGCACACCCATTTTAAATATAGTTATTAAAAAATTTATAAGTTATATTTTAAAAAATAATTTTCTTTTTTGGATGTTGGATATCATAGTTTACTTTGGTTGATTTTTGGTGTTTTTTGAATAATTTTCTTATTTTAGTGAATAATGAAAATACATCATTTTAATTCAAAACATCTCTTCCGTATAATTTTTTTATATTCCTAGATAATAATTTTAATTTATTTCAAAATATAATAATATTATATTTTTATCTTTAAAAGCGATATTTTTCATTGGAATCAAATTCAAATTGAAGTGATATTTAAAAACTTTTCAGACATTTGAACATTTCAATTTAAAAACCGATTTTGTTTAATTTTGAGTATGGAGTTAATTTTAAATATAATTTTCCCAATTAAATGAGTTGAATTAGGTAAAATGGATTCCATATTTTTAATTAGAAGGTCTAAATTAGTTTATATGGTCAATTTCATTTTTAGGTATAAAAAGGTTACCATGGTAAAAAAATTATTTACCGTTGTATAGGTAAAATTGTGGCAAGGGTTAAAGTTAAAGGAAAAAAGATTAACATACCTAAAAATTGAAACATTTAATGGTTGTATGAGGTTTGTATCAAAAATAAATAGAATAAAAAATATTAATTTAATTTATAAATCATTAAAATTAATTCCATCTCAGTCTGGTTAGCTTTAAATATAAAATAATCAATAATTTAATCACTTGAACCCACCTATCCTGAAATATAAATACCACCCATCACCTCCCCATTTAGACCCAAAATGTCTTGTATCTCCTAAATTATGACAACCCTACTCTTTTATTACACAATTAAACATAATTTATTACATAAACTTCATTTGATAAAACATAGAAGATTGAGAGGTCTAGTTTCTTTGGGGATTAAGATCATTACATAACAACTTAAAACATGAAAAACAATATATTAATTGCAAAAATCCTTTACATGAAAACTAAATTCCTTTGTACTTAACATTGCATGGGATAACCTGAGGACATGCAAACAAAAAGGGTGAGCTATAAAGCCCAGTAAGGGAATAATCATGGAGTAACATGAGTAATACAACACATGTTATAAAATTTTCATATCATTAGAGAACAATATAAGTATAAACATAAAGTCATGATAAAACATGATTACCATAACACGGAAATGTGGAAACAACACTTAACCCGGAATTTGCATGAGCCAAGTCTCATTGCACATGGAGCATGAGTAAATCCCCATTGCACAGGAAGAACTATTAAAACCTTGTAGAACTTGAATTATAATGAGTAAAAAACCATTTCACAAGACATATCATGACACTATAATTTACCCAATGCATTGGAGCAGTAAAAGGTCACACCCTTCTTCAACCTTTCATTTCATGCATAAGTGTGCCACATGGATCATATAACACAGATTCATAAAACATCATCATTTATTCCATGATAAAGGAATTTGGAATTCATACATGAAACTTTATAATCAATAAGTAAATATACATAAAGGTTAATACCCTTGATAGAGAAATGGGCATGGTATTCACTACAAAATGGCATTGGCTTGGAAAATCGGTGCAATTTCGGCAGTGTAACAACGTGAAGTAAGAATAATAAAAATGGATGATGAGAGAGAAAGGGGCGTCTCATCATATTTACATGACATGGACAGTAAGGGGATCATATAGATACATGTCCCAAGAAAATTTAATGGAAATTATATTCATGATATAAAAGAATTTATTGAATGAAAATGAGGAGAGAGAAATTCCTTTCAGAATTTTGACATAGCAACGTGTGTACATTAGAGGCATTTAGTTAGAAAGAAAGGGGTATCCCAACATTCAAACATAAATAGGGAAGTATGGTGTAGGATATAAACCATACCCCACCATTTATAATTGAAATTAAAAGGGCATAACAACATTAAGAAAATTGGACAAAAATGAGAATGAAATAAAAAACTTTACTTGGAAGTGTGCATCCAAAGGATTGAGAGAGGCTTGAGAGAGGCTTTTTGGGAACTTGGGGAATCCTGTGAGGATTATAGAGAGAGGAAGGTAGATGTTGGATGAACTCAAAAGGCTTTAAGTGAGGAGGATGTAGGAACTTGGGTGGGTTTATATAGGAAAGGTGAGGGAATTATTTATTATTTAGGTTTGGGACCCTCACATTAAACTAATCCAAACCACAAACCAGCCCATGGTTTTCCAATATTTTTTGGTAAAGCGAAGTGGAAAAAAATATTTTATAATGTCGAAGTCTGAACATCTTAAAATAATGGGGTTTCTTATGTGGAGGTGAGTTACACTCCAATAGAAAACAATTTTAAAAAGACAAGATGCTTAATAAGTATTGAAGGGTCCATTAATGCATTGTAAAATAAGTCAATCAAACCCAAACCACATTATTTTGATGGTAAAACATATATTTTCCAAACATAAGGCTTATGTTATTTTATTACATCACCATTGGGTCATTATGATGCCATAAAACACACTATATATTTAAACGATATTTAATTTTTACCGAAAAATATTACTGTCTCAAAAAATTATGAAAAATTAACTATTGGATAATTCTGACATTCTAATTCCAGAAATAATATTTACTTTATCTAAATAAATTTTTAAATATGTTAATTTTCACTTTTAAAATAAAAACCAACATTTATCGGAAAATCATGGGTTTTGACAAAAATGGATTTGAAACCTTAATAAAAATTAAAATTGCATTCATAAAATTATACGATCATTTATATATAATAAAAATTAATTTAATAATAATAAAAATATTTTATTAAAATATTATTTGAATCATAAATCCATTAATTCATCAAAATAGATTTCTTAGTTGAATATTAACAAAAATACAATTTGTTATTTAAAAAACTATTTACAAGGCAACAATAATAAAATGAAAGTATATTCATTATTATATAAAAAAATAGTGTACATAACCATAGTTCTATGGTCTTGTAACATAACCCTTTATAACACCCGCATAAGACTGAAGAGTAAGGTGTGTGATGATGATAGACTCTTGGGTTGGCTCAGATAACATTGCTCGGGTGGTAATATCTATCCACTTACATTTATCTCATAGGTTGTCCCACTCAAGCTTAAAATGATCAAGCTAGGCTTTGTCTTGGTCAAGAGCGAAGCCCAATGACGCCAACTATTTTCCGAGCTTCGATAAATGGGCTTCGTATTGAGAAATTCTACTAGATGAGGCCATCGCTTCCTTTGTCTGAGTAAATTTCACTGTTAAAGCCCTATATTTATACTAATCATGTGATCACTGTTCAACGAATATATTAGCAATGGTCAAAATTCATAACATAAAAACAAAGAAGTTGACATTTTATATAAACATTGTACATAAAGAAGAATTTAATTAGATCAAGATGGATTTCCATTAATGAATGTTTGGGTCGTTATAATCTTCCCCCCATATAAAATTTCGTCCTCAAAATTCCTCTTTCCCATAATAAAACAGATGTGGGTAACTCTACTTCATCATTTACTCCGATTCCCATGTCTCTTCTTCAAACTTTTGGTTTCACCACAACACCTTGACGAGGGGCGCTGTCTTATTTTGTAGAAATTTTTCTCTACAATCCATGATCTTCACTTGTTTCTCTTCATAAGAAAGATCATCCTCTAACTGTAACACCTCTGAAGAGAGTACATGTGAAGGGTCTAGTATATACTTATTTAATATGCATACATGAAAGAAATCATGTACTTTGACCATTGTAGGTGGAAGTTCTAGTCGATAGGCCACAACACCTACACGATCAATAATCTCTAAGGGGACGATGTACCTTGGACTTAAATTACCTTTTTTTCCAAACCTCATGACCTTATTCCTCAAGGATATCTATAGAAATTCCATGTCCCCAACTTTAAACTGAAGTTATCATTGACAATTATCTGCAAAACTCTTTTGTAGACTTTGGGATGCCTTGATATGATGCTGAATGGTTTTCACCTTCTCCACCATTTCTTCAACCATTTCTGGTCCAAGAAGCCTCGGCTCACCGACCTCATCCCAACACGCCGGTGTTATACACCTTTTCCCATATAGGGACTCATATGGCTCCATTTGGATGCTCGAGTGGAAACTGTTATTATTAGAGAACTCAACCAGATGAAGATATTGATACCATCCTCCTTTAAAGTCTATTGAGCATGCTCTCAACATGTCTTCAAGTGTTTAGATAGGACGATCAGATTGGACATCAGCTTGATGATGACAGGCTGTACTAAAGTTCAGTTCAGTATTTAGATCATGTTGAAGACTTTTCCAAAACATAGAGGTGAATCTTGGATCTCGATCGGACACAATATATAGTGGTACTCCATGAAGCCTTACCACTTCCCTAATATATATTAGTTCTAGTTTATCCAATGAGAAATCCTCCCAAATAGAAATGAAGTGTGAAACCTTTATAAGACGATACACAACAACCCAGATTGCATTCTGGCCTTTGGATGGCAGCGGATGTCTGGTGACAAAGCCCGTGGTGATGTTCTCCCATTTCCATTATGGTATGTGAAATGGTTGCATCATCCCCTTAGACTTCTACCTCTTTGCCTTCACTTGCTGACACACCAAGAACTCTGATGTATATTCAATGATCTCCTTCTTTATATTATCTTTCCAATAATTCTCTCAGAGATCTCGATAAATCATTGTGTTTCCTGGATGAATAGAGAAATTCAAACTATGTGCATCATCCAAAAGTTCCTTCATCAACTCCGGACATGATGGAACACATAGTCTTTTCCCAAATATCACAATTCCTTCTTCATTAAAATTAAACTCCAATGATTTACCTTTTATGATAGCTTCCACTTTTTCCTATATTCTAACATCATCATTTTGAGCATCCTTTAACCTTTAAAAAAGTGACAGTTGAGCAATCATTTGTGAATGGATTAATGATTTTCCCTTCTTTATTATTACCATGTCCATATTCATCAAATCTAAGAATATTGGATACCATTAAATTCTTATCAATGATAGAATAGCTGGGTATTTTCTACATAGGGTATCCGCCACCTTGTTCACTTTCCCATCATGGTAATGGATTGAGCAGTAATAGTATTTGATCAGCTCTAACCATCTTCATTGGCACATGTTAAACTCTTTTTTTGTGAATATATACTTGAGGCTTTTGTGGTCTGTATATATTTCACACTTCTCCCCAAAGAGATAATGCTGCCAAATTTTCAAAGCGAAGAACACTACAGCCAACTCGAGGTATTGTATTGGATAGTTTTGTTCATTAACTTTCAATTTCTTTGAATCATAGGAAATGAATTTTTCATTTTTCATCAACACACATCCCATTCCCTTCATCGAAGCATCACTGAATACCATAAAAAGTTATCCAGATGTGGGTAATGTGGGAATGAGTACAATGATAATCATCCTTTTCAACTCTTTGAAGCGTTCTTCGCATTCATTTCTCCAAGAAAACTTTACTCCCTTTTGAGTTAGCTTGGTAATAGGGTTAGAAAATCGTTAGAAAATTCTCAAAAATCATCTATAATATCTAGCTAACCCCAAGAAGCTACGGATATCCGTTACTGATGTTGGCCTTGACCATCCCACACCTGCATCTTTTTTGGAGGGATCTATAGATATCCCATTGCTTGTGATTATATGGACCATGAATGAGACCTCCTTCAACCAGAACTCATAAATGTTGTACTTTTCATAGAGATTATCTTTCGTAAGGTCTCTAGTACAGTTCTTAGATTCTCCTCATGATCCTCCTTGGTTTTGGAGTATATCAGAATATCATCTACAATGACTTTGACAAATTTGTCGAGGTAATCTATAAAGACTATTTACATCAAGTCCATGAATATTGTTGGAGCATTGTTGAGTCCTAAAGGAATTACTATGAATTCATAGTGCCCGTATCTTGTACGAAAAGCATTCTTGGGGATATCTTCAATCTTCACGTTTAATTGATAGTATCCCGACCACAAATCCACCTTGGAGAAGTATTGTGCTCCAAAAAGCTGATCGAAAAATCAATCAATTCGTGGGAGAGGATACTTTTTCTTTATCATGATTTTGGTAAGCTTGCGATAATCGATGACAAGGTTCATTGACCCATCTTTCTTCTTGACAAAGAGGACTGGTGCACCCCATGGTGAAGCACTTGGGCGTATAAACCCTTTATCTAGATTCTCCTGTCGTTATATCTTCATCTATTCAATCTCTACAATAGTCATTCTATATGGGGTCTTGGATATTGGAAACACCCGAAGTATAAGATCAATTAAGAATTCAACATCTCTTTTAGGAGGAAGACCATGCAATTCCTCAGGAAACACTTCAGCGAATTCCCTCACAATAGGCATGTCTTCTATGATGGTTGCCTCTTGAGACTCAATCATCTAAGCCATATATGCGTGCTCATAGGGCTGTAATATCCACACTTGAGATTATGGATCTAATGAATATTCAACTTCTTTCTTTAACTTGTATAGAATCAGGGGTCGATTCTCCACATGGAGAGTGATTTACCCCTCACAGAAATTTATTTTGGCTCTATATATGGAAAGAAAATCCATGCCAAGAATTGCATAAAATTATACCATAGGGAGTATGAAGAGGATAAAAGGGAAGTATAATACACATATTATGATAGCGGAGGAGTTATATTCATGGGATGCAATGAATGGTTCATTTTCCATACTCACCAAAATCTTTACTTCCATGATTTGTGGTGGTGCTGGGATTGTTATACTAAACATTTTAGATATAAAAGAATGAATAGAACCTAAATAAAAAAGTAAGTTCTCTATTCTTGAATGAATAACTAGCGTACCTATCACCACTTCATTGTCGGGTTCATTTCGGTAATAGTGTTGGAAAAAGCTCACCCTTGCTATCTTGGAGGTTGTTGGTTGCCTCCGAAGACCCTTAGCTTTGGGCACTAATTTCCAAGGTGCCCTAGTTCTTTACAATTGTAGCAATGAACAATGCGTTGAGAGTCGAACATAGTGTTCCTCTCCTCTGTCATAGCCGTGGGGTTTTCTTACCGATGATTAATAGCCAGGTGCCCTTCTCTTCCACTCCTAAAGCATTTTCTCATCCCCTTCAGGAAATGTTAAGGGATCTTATTTCCGCACCATTGACAAGTGGGGTGCTAGATATTTTAGAACCTTTGGATTTATACATCAGAATTCCACCATTGAAGTCCACCTTACGATTCTTATCCCCATGATACCCCTGAGATTCTTTGATCTCCATTTCAACATTGAGGGCACATCAGAAAATTTCTTCATAGCTGTCGAAGTCACGGCTCACCAGTGCTTTCCACCAGCTAGGTTTCAAATCACCAAAGAAGTGGTCAACCTTGTATTTGGGGGTAATGGAAATGAAAATAGCATATCGTGGAAGCCTTGTGAAGTTTTCCCTATACGCTCCAATAGATTCATCTTCTTTTTTCTTGAGGGAAAGGAAGTCTCTTTCCATATTAAGTAGGAGGGTGTGTGGAAAATATGTATCAAAAAAAATATTCCTAAAATCCTTCCATTATAATGATTTTATCTCCTCTACAGGCTTAATATTTTTGATCAAAGTCCACCATTTATTAGCTTCACCCTCCATATGATAACCAGCCATGAGAACCTTCTCTTGTTCTGAACATTGAAGGATGTAGAATATCTTTTCAATGGAGTTGATCCATTGTTCATCGATTGATGGATCAGATGATCCATTAAAAGTAGGAGGCCTTTATCTCATGAAGATCTCAATAGTGACATGTTCATTATTAGGGGGTTTTAACATTCTTATTGACCCATGTTTATATTCAAATCTTTAGTTAGCTGAGAGAGAAGTGTGACACAGTTCTCAATTCCTACTCCCATTGGATTGGGCATCTCATTAGTACAGGCATCATATTGATCTGCACATCGATTGTTATCCTGAGTCCTCCTTTTACGGACCATTGGCTAGAATAAAAGGAAAGTTAGGTGTTAAAAAAAAAATAATAATAAAAAAAAAAAATAAAAAAAAAACAAAAAAAATATAAAAAAAAAAAATTTAAAAAAAATAAAAAATAAAAAAAGGAAAGTTAGGTGTAACACATCAAAGGTTATAAAAGGACCAAACTGATGAATTATAAATAACTTATATTTCCTTAACATATGAATCTATTGGCTTCAGTTTATTTTATCCAAGACCTACTTTCTAACATATATTCTTAGGGAATTTTTTGTGTCCCTTAATAATGGTTCATACTAAGATTGTGAATTTACCAAATCATATCCCCCAGTAGTGTCGTAAACAAGTGTGCATCAAGTCCCATTGTCATGCACCAGTTTCTATTCAATTCTAGCTCAAAGCGGTGTTTTCGGGGTTTACCCTTAGGATACATCTGTTCCAGAGCCGCCTCTACCCACTTATATGTAGACATGGATGTATTTTTTTTGATAAACCACTTAAACAACAGTCACAAAAAATTAGGCATGTTTTAATTATACTTAATATTGTATCTAAATCTCCACTAGGATTTTCTTATCATAATCTAAAAAATAACTAAACCTATCCTCTGATACCAACTATGACAACCCTGCTCTTTTATTAAACAACTAAACATAATTTATTACATAAAATTCATTTGATACAACATTGAAGATTGAAAGGTATAGTGTTTTGGGGCTTAGGATCATTAAATAACAACCTAAAACATGAAAAAAACATCTTTATTGAAAACTTCTTTTACATGACCACTACATTCCCTCGTACTTATAAATGTATGGGATAACCTGAGGACATGCATATGAAAAGGGAAGCTATAAAGCCCAGTAAGGGAATAAACATGGAGTAACATGAGGAATACAATACATGTTAGACAATAGGTATATCATTAGATCCCAATATAAGTATAAACATAAAGGGATGATAAAGCATGATAATCAAAACATGGAAATGTGGCAACAACGCTTAACATGGAATTTGCATGAGTCATGGCTCATTGCACATATAGCCTGAGTAAATCCTCATTTCATGTGAAGAATGAGTAAAACCTCATTTTACTTGAATTAGCATGAGTAAACACCCACTACACATGATGTATCATGATACTATACTTTACCCAATGCATTGGAGTGCTATAAGGGCGCACCATTCTTAAACCTTTCATTTCATGCATAATTGTGCCACATGGATCATATAACATGGATTCATAAAACATCATCATTTATTCCACGATAAAGGAATGTGGAATGAATACATGAAACTTTATAATCAATATGTAAATGTGCATAAATGTGAATACCCTTGATAGAGAAATGGTCATGGTATTCACTACACAATGGCATTGGATTGGAAAACCGGTGCAATTTCAGCAGCATAACAGCGTGACATAAGAATTCATAAAAATGGTTGATGAGAGAGAAAGGGTTGTCTAATTATATTTACATGACATGGACATTAATGGGTTCATATAGATACATGTCCCTACTAATTTAATGTAAATTAGATTCATGATACAAACGAATTGCTTGAATGTAAATGAGGAGAAGGAAATTCCTTTAAGAATTTCGGCATAGTAACGAGTGTTCATGGGAGGAATTTAATGAGAGAGAAAGGGGTCTCCCATCATTAAAAAATAAAGATGGATGTATAGGGGAGGTGAGAAACCATACCCCAACATTTATAATTGAAATTAAAAGGGTATAACAAGATTAAGAAAATTGGACAAAAATGAGAAAGGAAGACAAACCCTTACATGGAGGTGTGCTTCCAAAGGCTTGATAGAGGCTTGAGAGAGGCTTCTGGGGAGCATGGAGAATCTTTAGAAGATTCTAGAGACAAAAGGGAAGACGTTGGACGAACTCCAATGGATTTTAGTGAGGAGGAAGTGGGAGATTAGGTGGGTTTATATAGGAATGGTGAAGGAATTCTTTATTATTTAGGTATGGGACCCTCATATTAAACTAATCCAAACCACAATACAGCCCATGGTTTTTGCCCATGGTTTTTGGTAAAGGGAAGTGGAAAAAAATATTTTATAAGGATAAATTACGATCTTCTTATAATAATGGGGTTGATTATGTGGGGGTGAGTCACACGCCAAAGGAAAACAATTTAAAAAATACAAGATGTTTAATAAGTCTTAAAAGGTCCATTAATGCTTTGTAAAATAAGTAAAACAAACCCAAAACCACATTATTTTAATCGTAAAACATATATTGGCCGAACATAAGGCTTATAGTATTTTATTACATCATTATTGGGTCATTATGATGTCATAAAACACATAATATATTTAAATGGTATTTAATTTTTACCCAAAAATTTGATTGTCTCAGAAAATTATGAAAAATTCAGTCTTGGATAATTTCAATGTCCTGATTCCATAAATAATATGTATTTTATTTAAATAATTTTCTAAATATGTTAATTTTCACTTTTAAAATAAAAACCGATATTTATCGAAAATTTATGGGTTTTTATAAAAATGGACTTTAAACCATAATAAAAATTACAATTGCATTCATAAAATTATACGATCATTTATATTTAATAAAAATTAATTTAATAATAATAATATTTTATTAAAATATTATTTAATTACAAAATCCATTAAATCATCAAAATAGATTTCTTAGTTGAATATTAACTAAAATAATATGTGTGCTTTAAAAAAATATTTACAAGGTAACAATAATTAAATGAAAGTATATCCATTATAATATAAAAAATAATGTACTTAACCATAGTACTAAGGTGTTGTTACATAACCCCTTAACACCCACAAAAGACCGAAGAGTAAGGTGTGAGATGGTGAAAAACTCTTGGGGTGGCTCAGATAACATTGCTCTGGTGGTAATCTCTATCAACTTCCATTTCTCTCGTAGGAGGTCCCGCTCGAGCTTAAAATAATGAAGCTAGGCTTGGGCTTTGTGAAGAGCAAAGCCCAATGATGCCACCACTTTTTCGAGCTCCAACAAATTGGATTTCTATAGATTAATTCTACTGGATGAGGCCATCACTTCCTTTTTCTGAGTAAATTAGATTGTCAAAGCCCCATATTTATACTAATCATGTGATCACTGTTCAATGACTATATTAGCAATGGTCACAATACTTAACATAAAACAAAAGAAGTTGACATTTTATATAATCATTTTACATAAAGAGGCATTTAATTAGATCAAGATGGACTTGCATTAATGAAAGTTTGGGTCGTTACATAAAGCATCTACCCAATCCACACCTCCTCACTCTAACAACATAAAAGTGATTCTTATTTTATAAAAAGACCAAATCCATGGTATTTAAGGGGTTTTCAAGGATGTGATATTTATGAGGTAATTTTCTATGAGTACCAATATTAATTTCTTTTCGTTTTCTACATTCCCCTCACCTAGTTAATAAATAAATGAATGATAAAAAAATAATAATTTATATCAATTAGTTTTATGTTTCTATATCTAAAATCCATGTCGTTTCTCATCTTCTCTTATTCAAAGAAACGAAATTGTTGTCCAAGTTATGTTGGTTAATCGACTTTGTGAATACTGATTTTGTTTGTTTTCCATTATCATGTTAATGAATGGTATTAAAAATTACTTTTCTGGTTAAATAATAATATTATATGTAAATTATAACCTATTTATTATTCTTTAAATTTTATTTTAATCATACCTTCAGACATTCTATAATATGGATATATGACAACATCATTTGTGG
Organism: Viscum album; assembly: GCA_963277665.1. Lineage (NCBI taxonomy): Eukaryota > Viridiplantae > Streptophyta > Magnoliopsida > Santalales > Viscaceae > Viscum > Viscum album. Next base: position 2,097,226,803 of record OY728140.1, on the reverse strand, counting down.
AAGTGTGGACTACCACCCCCTCAAAGTGATGTGATACATTCACACAATACATAGAATGTATTAAGGATAATTTTAATAAAATATGTAACATATATGAAATATATATTATATAATAATTATAATATACATATTTATCATTCAAATTTCAATAATTCAGTAAGACAAATAAATGAAGTAGCATTCATGCGTACGTAAGGCCTACCGTGTCCATGGGAAGTGCATTTCATTTCTCATCTCCAAGATTTATAGAATGTTATATATACATATGTAACAAATATTTAAGATAATTACGTCACAGATTACATTATGGAGATAACTAAATAATGATCCAATTAATAGAAGAAGCAAATAACAAGTCAAAACACACTTGATAAAACTAGGCAATTAACATCCGAAAGAGTCAAATAATGAAATGTTGTTAACTAATAGGTAATAAAATATTATCCAAAGATGATATATAATATGAAAAACATCATTATGGATCTATAATAAATTTTTATCACTCTTTAAACTATTATAAATAAGGTAAAAAAAAACGTCACCCAAAAGGTATCGTAAGGTAAGGGTTAATTTTTCAATCTCACTTCTATCAGTGATTGTTTGTATGTAAGTATCTATTAGGGAATATTTATATTCCAAGTCCATGTTTCTTAAAAATGTTTTCCAAGAGGTTTTTAATATTACACTTCAATTTTATAAAGTCAAATTTTCCCAGTTTTTACTTTTTATAATATTATTTGAATGGAATATATTGTCATTTTTCCAAATGAGGTACTTTATAACTTTTGCAACAGAAGCAAGGTTTTTTAACTTATACGACATGAAAGGATTTTTATTCCATCATTAAACCTTTAAATTTTGAATCTTTACTTATAATATTATTATGTATGTTTCAAAATAAATGTTTTCTTTTATAATTGCATAGCTTTTTAATGATTTTCAATAAAAAAATGAATATTCTTCTCAAAGAGTTCTAATGATTTTATAAGATTATATTAATTTTTGTCAAAATCAATTGTTGGATTTTAAGTTTAATTGATGTTGATTTCTTATGATTAAATCTACTATATCATATTGAATGGTTTATTTTATGTTTGACTATGGATGTGCTATTTTGATACTATTCATGATTTATAGTTAATCTATTAACATTTAGTATGATAGGTTTAATACGAATGTTTATGTTGGTTATGTTTCAACCTCTTCATAATAAAAATTCATTGGAATTAGTATGTAATGACAAGGGATCACTATATCCTCAAGATGAATCTATTGGTCTCATATGACAAAATTAGATGGTGAAAAAACCCTTCATATTTGTTTTCCATGTAGTATATCATTATCAGGAGGATAGATCTTAACACAAATCAGATAGGTTTCTACCCACAAACATAATGTAATTCCCTAACCCTAGTTACCCTGAGTCGGTGCATTATTTTAATATATTGGCATGATTACAAGGAATCAAGTCCCGAAGGACCGATCAGTTTAATAGTATTGAAAGTAGATTACAAACATGAATTTTACATTAAACTTTTGAACATACAACAAAACATAAATAATCCTTTATAAACACCAATATTCCCTTAGCTTAACCATGAATATCAATCACAATACACTTCTTGGAATCATGGGAAAAATAAAACATCGAAATGGGTGAGCACAAACACTCAGTAAGGGTAAGTAATACAACAAAAGATAACATAAATATTATGCATGGTGAATAATTGAAAACACATGCCTTTACCAATAATAAACATGAAAATTTTTATGGAAGGAATATGAATTGATTAAATAATTACATAATAACACATAATCATGGGTATTCTACACGTCGAATGACCACATGAACCATCAATATTATTTTCATAATGAGGGAATGTATAATGCCAGACATTCTGAAACATTTTTTCAAGGGCTCTTCTAAGATGTCTAAAAATGATTAAGGCCTTGGAAAAAACCATATATCAAATTGGGTAAGGTCTCATCCAATTCCATTTCTAGTTGTCTCATGAAACCTACTGATGCACTGATGTGCTATAGTGAGCTCCACCCGTCACTTGTTATGGCCAACACAATCCTCATATGAAAGGGTTGAAATATAACATAAACATTCATATTAAAATTAGCATAAGAAATGTCAATACATTAACCATAAACCATGAATGGTATAAAAATAACACATCCAAAATCAAACATAATACAGTATGGAAGATTGGTATCACAATAGATCAACTTCAAACTAGTTTCAAATCCATCAAAGGATGATGGCATAGATGAAAGGAAAATTATTTATTAGGAATATATCTTTCTATTTTCAAATAATTTAAAAATCATGTCATTATAAAAGAAAACATTTATTTTGAAAATATTCTTATAAGCTTGTAAGGGAAGCTTCGACGATTTTATAACGACAGAGAATAACCTCACCCATTGTATAAGTTAAGAAAAACATTCTTACCTTAATTTTGTCAAAATGGTAATGATGTACCTTATTTGGACAACGATAGAAAGATTCCTTCCAAAAAATATAAGGTCAAATAAGGGTATAAATGACTTTAACCCATTGTATAGTAAATAGTAAAAATGTTTTGAAATATATTGTATGAAACATGGATGTGGATGATAAAGAGGTCCCAATAGATACTTACGTAAAAACAACCTCAGATGATAAAGAGATTGTCTAATTAACCCTAACCTTGTACTTTTCCTCGGTTGAGGGTGGAATAACCTCCTGTATAATTGTGAAACAATTTTTATTAAATTATACAAGAACCATATACATTAATATGTTATCATATATGATATTTTAATATTTCTTTATTAATAATACTTTAGTATTATGGTCATTTTGGGTGTTAACTGATTCATTTTCCTTTATATGCTTTGTTATGTAAGTAATGTTTGTTATGGATAAGATGTATCTTATTTGTATTAATAATATTATTATGTATTTAAACATTATTTTTAATCATCAAATGAAAATTATTCTCGAATGGATATGAGGGGGAATGAATCTCATCGTGTTCCTGGAGACGGTAATCCGTACGTACGCACGAGCAACAATATCATTATTTTGTTATTAAAATCATACATAATTCGATGTTATATCATATATAAAGAATCATTATCATGTTATATTTATTATTTAAATAAATTATACATCAGTATTATACCTATTCAAATAATAATTTATATAATAACAACTACACCATGAGGTGGAGACGGTATGCCGTACGCACGCACGTATGGTGACATGTCATTCAAAGGACAGATAGAATAATTAATATGGTTGTAAAATAATTATAATTACATAATAGTATATATAATATACTGGAGTTATTATTTTATAATGGAAACATCAAGGAAAAAAGAAGTGGAAGAAGAAAAAACTTGAAAGAGGTGATGAAATATTTACCTTATCTTTGGGTTCTTCATTTTTATTTGATCAAATGGGCTCCTTAGGTTGGATTTATGACTAAATGAAGGACTCTAGGATGAAGGGATAACGGTGGAGAGGATATTCTGGTAGGGTTTGTCTATGACAAATGCCTTTGAAGTTGTCAATTTGAGAGAAGGGGAAGTGCCCTTTTATAAGTGGGGTGAGGGGAACCTTAAGAAAAGATTGAAATATTATTTTATAATAAAATTATTTTCGGATTCTAATGGCTCAAAAATGAATTATTTAATGGATAAGGTGGGTATGGGTCTAAAAACACTCAACTAATAGGTTTTATACCGGGTTGGGTCACTACATTAACGCTATCTTTTAGATTTAACTCTTAGTTAAATAGTTTGATATTTACCATGCCTCATTGTATTTTTATATTATATGGTTACTAAAATTACTATAAACTTTCAATAGAACCCCAAGTGGTTCATTAATGATACACATATCATTATAAGTCTTTTTTTTGAACCTTATATTTTTATGATTATTATATCAACCAATAATATTGTATTCGTTTTAAAAATTCATTTATTTCAATTTTGACATTATTTAATAATTGATTTTTGTTAAAGACATTAAAATTATATTACTTAGAAATAAATAAATTTAATAGTCCCTAACATTTCATATTCACCTATAAATTTTTTTATGGCATAAAAAATTTCAAATTGTATTTATTTTCGTATTTATTATATCATATATTTGATTGTTTCATTAATAAGGAAAATACTGCATCATTATTGTGTCATATATAATTATATTAATTTTATGTCTAAAAATTATAAATAAAATATCTTGAGGTATTAAATCTTTTTATATTTCTAATGAATATTTATATTCTAATATATCAATTATATAGCCTAATATAAAAATTGTTTTACTAAAATTGATTTTCTTTTGTTATTTTTCTCTTTACATTAGATTATTTAATATAAAATGTCATTATCACTCCCAAGTTGCTACATGGGGTCGCCAAATCGACCTAAGGATTATCATGGTCAGAAATGTATCATCCAATAGGGTTTGGACACAAATTAGGGTAATTTAATATTATTATAATATTTTTTTAACATTATTTATTGGATTTACCCCTTTAACCATGGTAAATAAAATATTTACTAATGTAAATATTCACAATGTCTAAAAATAAAAGTTAACTATTTAAAGAATTTGAACCACATGATTCCTAATATGGAGTCCATTTTTTCAAATTAAAAACAAAAATTTGGAAGAAATTAATTTAAAATTAATTCACATTGTCAAAACAAAAAGCGTGTTTTTATGAAATAATAACTTTCAAAAGATTGACAATTTTGTTTTTCAAATTTAAATGTCAAATTACATATAATGACCTAAATTGTATTAAATGATAAAAATATAATATAATTATAATTCCAGGCCATTCAAATATACAATTTATCACTACTAATTATTTCTATTAATAATGTTTTTTTTAATTAAAATTTAGTAATTTTTACTATTCATAAAAATATAAAAGTTATCATAAAATTACCAAAACCTTAACCAAACTAAATTTTTATGCCCCTATTATAAATAAAAATTTAAATTAATTTAATTTAATATATAACATTTTCAAATATTAGTTTAAAAAAGGGTTCTCTATTAAAAGTGGGTAAAATTGCATTTTTTGGAAAATACTTATTTTTTCCAAAAAAATTGAATTTTTCTTATATTATGTCTAAAAAACACATAATATGGATGTTAAAATTATATAGAGTATTTAAGATTCAAAATGTAGATAATACTATTCATAACCTCTTTTTTAACGATTAGTTTAGTAAGTTGTGGTGCGCTCGAACTCGGTGTTTCCTGTTGTGAAAGCTATTGAATTACTTTAATGAGATAACATACAATGAAATCCTTGGGTGTTACACTTAAATTACAATGAGGATAAATCTTGAAAGTATTTATCTTTTGTATTTATCTTGATAGTATATATGAACAAATTTATGCATTCCCTCATTATAATAATAGTTATGGATATTACATGTGATTATTCACCTACTAGAATATCCATGTGAATGTTTAAATGAAATTATTTGATTTATTTAAGCCATATTACGATGATGATTATGTCTAATAGGATTTTATTTCAGTTTTATACCTTTCCTTAAAATTTTATGCTTATTTATGATAACCTACTCTATTTTAACCCTTAATGAGCATCTAATCACACCCCTTTCATATGTTTTACTTTCCCAGGATTCCAATATGTGTATTATGGTTGATATGAAGGGTTAATATTAGATAATAATCGAATTCTAAAAGTTTTATCTATGTTGTATTTTAGGTTTTGAATGGTAATGTAAGGTTCGTGTATGTAATATATTTTCCAATACTTCTAAATTCATTTGTCCTTCAGGATTTGTTTTTTGTAATAATTCTAATTTATTAAAATAATGCATCAACATTCATATTATGGGGTTGGGGAATTACATTATTTGACTAGTAGATTATCCATGGTTATATTTTATAATTGAATAGTCAGTTTTTAATTACTTCCATTTCATGATCAATTTCACTTTTAATGGAATGTTTAATTTTAGTTATTCACTATGCTTTATATTATTTCTTCCGTTGAATTATATAACTTTACTGAGCATCTGATCTCACCCCTTTATTATGTTTTGTTTTCCCATAGGATGTAAAGATTTATATGAAGAATGACTTGAGATGATAATCTATAATTTTATTGGTGTTCCTAATATAGTTACTGTGTTTTACTTCATTTCAAGTTGTAAAGAATCTTTTATCTCTAAATATAGTTTTCCAATGCTATTAAACTGTTTGTTCTGTCAGGATATGACTTTAGAGTTTATATTAAAATGTAATAAAATAAGGCACCGACTATTGGAAACTGGGGTCAGGGTGAAGTAAATTGTAAGTCCTCATTCTAGTGAGGTAAGAGGAGATTTATCAATTGATATATCAACTAGTTATGAATAATGTTTAGTATTCCTGAGAGATATATTTAGTGTTTGAGTGAGAGGCTAAAAAAGGTGAGCTCTACCTGTTGGTGGAAAAGGTTTACCCATCAGTGGACTAAAATAGATGACCTGACAAGGCTTTATATGGTTATCAGATCATTATGATAGAGGAAATTTGATTTTGAGAAATCTATGGTACATGATATGTTATAATTTATATTATACAGAAGAAAATGCTTTATCCTATGGAAGAAAATCCATATTATTTCCCATGTAATTAAAACATTTTTTGGACTCATTTTCACGAAATTAATATCCTATTGATCACATTAATATGATTTCCAACTAAAACCTTTAATGTAATGTGAATATTTTTGAGTGTGTTATATAATAGAAAAAATATCATTCATATTAAACAAGAGTATATAACATGGATGGTTCGTTTGAGTCAGAAAATTATATATGTAGAGACCCAAGCTTGACGTACATAGATTTTACATTACATTTGAAGAAAACATAATACATAACAAAAAAAGACACCCAAGGACTGTAAGAGATTATTTTCTTTGGAAACTTGGAACATAATCTTCTAATCACGGTAAAAGATCTTTAACATCTCCCATAAAGATATTACCCTTTTTTCCTTACCTAAAACCTTTCTTTATGTCCTGGGGAAAAGAAAACATAGATAGGGTGAGCTCAAATGCTCACTAAGGGTAAACATGGAGAAAATAGAACAATCTATAAACATTTGAATATAAAAACATGAACATAAAATTTAATCATCAAAATCTTGAGTTGTGAAATAAGTCTTGGCAATACATAAGGCATAGATCATAAAGTAACATCAATCATGATAAAATAGCATGGGAATAAAACAAGTAATTATGGAAAACCATTAATCACATGATATGATTTCCATAGTAGCCAACGCATTGCTTCCATGACCATCATAGTAGACAAAGTCCATTACTGGACCGGGTTTACCTACCATTCCAGCCATGTATTACTGAACCATATTTACTTTTCATTCCATCCAGGTCGATAACATGAGATATAAATCATTAACCAATGCATTAGAGGGATATGTCGGTCCCACCCATCTCATAATGAGATCATTCTTACGTGTACCACAAAATAATCATAAATCATTCATTATAACCCAATGAATAAAATGTGTTTCATAGACATCATCCCATCATAACATAATCCATATAACACAATAGATATGATCTCATCGTAAAAAAAATCAATCCATATAAATAATATGAAAATTATACTTCAAACATAACCATATTAAAGAATGTAATCTTAGATGTAAAATAGTTTTGAATAAACACTTGAAATGAATTCTTGAGGAAAATATCCTTTCTTCTTCAAAACCATATTATTTTCTCCAAATTCCGTGCAGTTTTAAAAGAAAAGAATTTTTTTGAAAATAATCATGAAATTTATTTCGAATAAGTTTCATGGAAATAAGGTGTTATGAAATAGTTAAAATCCATTCACACTGTATAAGTTAAAAAATAATTCTCCTCATGCTTTTTACCAGAAATGTCATGAAGTACCTCGTATGGTAAAAAAAGAAATATTCCTTCCATACCATGTGGTAAAAGTCAAAAAAGGGTAAAAAATGAATTTAGAAATACATGTAAGAATAGTAAACAATTGATGTAAACAGTTTTAGAAGGCATGGACGTTGATGATAAATATACCACCAGTAAAGACTTACGAATAAACAATCTCGGATAAGAACACGATTGGAATAATTATTCCTTACCTTAGGTCCAATTTCTTCCATATGTGTCTGAAACTTCTGTATAGTGGGTTTAAACATATTATAAACTAGTAATAGAACCATAATAATATTTATGATATCATATATGATTTACTATGACTTTATATTTCCCGTTCATTTGTTAATTCCATGACAAAGCAGTATTTTGGGTAAAATCTTTTCATTTATCATATATATTTTGACTTGAAAATTTTTATACGATTAATTAAATCATGATTAATTACTTCCAGAATGTAAAACATTACATATATATCAGATATATTTAATATATTAATACATTTAATCGATCGATAAATTGAATGAAATACACTGTTCATATAGACGGTAGGCTGTACGTACGCATGAACGCTGTTTTCATTTTCTTAGTAAAGTAAATGGAATATATATATATAATACAGAAATAATGTATCATTATTATGTCATATATCCCATTATTATTTATTAGATATACTTTATAATTGTTATTTGATGTTTAACCTGGAGAATGAATCTCATCGCGTCATGGAGACGGTAAGCTGTACGTACGCATGAGTGATGATATCATTCCCATGATTGTGGAAATGTACTGAAGTGTATGATGTATAATATTTCAGAATTAATATCACTTTAAAATAATCATATATACTAATTTCTTCCATCATTATACACATCCAAGTATGTTGGTGATGAAAAAGAAGATTACACCACAGCGTAGAGACAATATTCCATACGTACACACATGCGGTGATTTAATTTTTCATCGAATGGGTAGAAAGTGAAATATGGTTGTTTTATATTTATAATAACATATCTGTATATGATTTATACTGATATTATTACTTTATAATTATACAACTAAAGAAGATGAAGTATAAGAAAAAATAAATTTGAAAGAACATGTACAAGATATTACCTCTTCCTCGAAGTGTCTTCTTTCAACTTCCTCTTAGGGAACTAGAGTTGGTTTTTGAAGTAGACCAGGACCTCTATTATGTTTATAGGAAAGTTGATAATGGAAATGGCCAGGGTTTAATCGAGTTTTAAATCTAAAAATGGATTTAAGAGGAGAGGGAGGAGGTTCCCTTTCATAAGAGAGTAGAGGGGCTCTTTGGGAAACCTCCAAAATATTAATTTATAATATACTCAAACCCTACATAAAAACCTCAAAAATGAATCAAAATCGAATAATATATGATATAGGGTTATAATATCCTCAAAAAATTATATTTATAGATTTATTATTTTATTTTAAACCTTATCATTTTGATTTATCCTTATTTAATCTATTTGATTTTATTTATGGTAATAATATTTTAAATTTTAAATTATTAAAATACTTAATTAAGTGTGATTAATTTTACATAATTAGATACATTATGGAATTTTAGACCATATAATTTTAAAATTTTAATTTTTAAATATTTTTGCGAATTTTAAATAATTTAATAATATGTTATTTTTATAAAATACCTATTGTGTCAATTGTGACACTATTCAATTATTTTAATTTAAATAAAATCCACATAAGAGATATGTTCTAAAAAAAATATTTAATAGATTTCTAACATGTCATATGTATCTATAAAAAACTTGAATAACATTAATTAGTTAATATAATATTTATTTTAATATTTTTAAAACAATTTATTTGATATTTTTCTTAATAAAATAATTACTACAATAGTTTTGTATAATTATTTATTATACTTATTTGTTGCATAAAAATTTAAAATAAAATACTATTATTAATATAAAACAAATATATTTCATAATAACACTTTTAGTCAAATTTAACTTCTCATACAACCTACTTTTAAAATGTTAGTTTTATTAAATTATGAAGGTGAAAACTTTGAAATCATTTACAATAAAATAATATAAATGTCATAATCTGTTTTTAAGGCTCCAAATAGTCCACAAGTAGACACATGATAGCTTATGGTGTAGATATATGAGACCAATAAGTTTTGTCATTTTTTTGGGCCTTTTGATGGGTATTAGTATTTTAATAAAAACTATATTATTGAATTTTCAATAGATAAATAATTTCTGCATCATTAATGTATAAGCTATTAAAGTAATTATATATTTCCTAAAAATTATAAATAAATAACAATGATAAATGAAAACATTTTAGCTTTAAAATGATTATTTATAATCTAATTTATATTTAGTATAACCATATATTAAAAATAATTTAATTATTGACGTTTGAGTGAGACATATTTATCTTTTCTTTAAATAAAATAAAATAAAAGTCTTAATCACTTACAAGAGGGTTACAATAGATAAAATTTCAACCATAGTATATTTCAAGACCAAATATAATCATCCAGTTATATTAAGACAAGTGTTAGGGTAATTATATAGTATTATTTTACCCTTAATTAACTAATTTACCTTTAACTATGGTAAATAAAATTTACCGTAGTTACTATTCATAATGGAAAAAAATAAAAGTATCCTATTAACATAATTTGGACCTACTGATTCCAAATATGGAATTATTTTTTCCAAATTCAAAACATAGAAGTTTCAGTAATTAATTTAATATTAATCTTGTGGTTGAAAAAATGGGTATTTGTTTAAAACATTGCAAAAGATTGAAATGTTTTTACCTATGAATTGAATTTTAAATTAAATCTAATTACATTAATTCTATTAAATAGTAAAAATATATTCTATTTATACTTTAAAACCATTCAATATTATTATTTAACCATATAAATTATCTTGATGAGAAAAATTGTTTTTAATTCATATTTAGCGTATTTTTACTATTCATCAAAATATGAATGTTATCTTAATAATGTCAAAAATTTATCCAACATAAATTTTTATATAATAATTCAATATAAGAAGTTTATATTGTAAAATTGAACTAATAAACTTTTCACAAATTATATTTTAAATGGGTGCGCCATCAAAAGGCGACAAAAATGCATTTTTTATTAAAAAATACTTCTTTTGTCTGAAAAATTAATTTGGTTCTTATACCATGTACTAGAATATGTGTTATATGAATGATAATGTTATTATATTCAAAATTTGGTTAATAATATTAAGAAAAGCTAGATCATAATAATATTATTACAACATATCGTTCTTTAGTGAAACTCGGTATTGCATACAACACATGCTATTGAGGTAGGTCGCCCTTGCGTAAAACACAATCCAAGAATAGTGTTTCTTATACTAAAAGCTAATACAGTGATGCATATAGCACAAGATAATATTGGTGTAGTGTACAAATAAATCATAAAAAATAATATTTCTCATAAAATTTATGGGTATTACATTCTACCCCCCTTAAAATGAATTTCACCCTCAAAATTCGTCGGGGTTATAAATGGTTTACTACATGAAAGTTTCTTTCATTGAAACTCACATCATAAAAAGGAATTCTAAAACATAATTTTTGAAACTAAATTATGAAAGGAAATAGTTACCCAAATTAACTCATCACTGGGTTTCTGCATAGGAGAACATAGGTGAAAATATGGATATGGGAGAGAAATTTAACCATCAAGTTCTTATGGAAAGTGGTAGAGAACATGGATATGAAAAATCCAAGAATCAAAAATCCATAAATTAGTTCCAATCTAAGGTATCATCTGATTCATTGGATATGAGGGTACTAGGACAACGTTTTTGGTTTTCAGGATCATTTCCCTAATGTTGAAAATTTTGAATTATAAGAAATACTTATTTGATTTCGGTACAATCTCGTTGTTGGTCGTTCCTTGAATAATTTCCAATTCATATCCTAAAGAAATGAAGTTGAATTTTTCATCCGTGAAGTGTTAGTAGATCATGTGGTAGAATGGTGGGTCATTCCCTCTATCTCAAAAAAATGTTAGTAAAAGTTATTAAATATACATAAGTCTATCTATGGGTAGATTAACCGTATATGATTCCAAAAATGGACATATACTTCATCTATCATACCGCTTAACAAAATAAAACTAATTTCTACTAAACAAGGACTTCTTGAAGGCCAGTGGTAGGTGATAAAGGCCTGTCTCAGTTTGGTTGGGGGTTCGATTCCCATAGCCTTGTCTGATGAGATGAGTTGTTACCCGTCCTGGAGGTTGTCTTTTTTTTCTAAAACTACAATATTATAACATTCCTGAAATAATATTGGAAAAAAAAATTATAGCCTTAAACAATACTATCTGATGTCCCACTTAATCCATTCCGATGTTTAGGCTTACCCAAAATACTTCTGTCCCAACACACAGTTTAAAGAAAAATATTTCTAGAAAGATCAATAAAAAGCATGTGAATTCCATCATTTATCCCCCATATCTCATAATATATATCTTGTTGGTCAAATTCAAAACAGGTGAATACCTTAATAACGTATTCATGAAACATGATTTACCAAAGAACCTTATTAAAAACATGAACGCTACCAAAAGTTAACTCTTTCCACATACCAAAATCCCAAAAATTTAATGTACTCAAACCCCGATATCACTTTGTCCTTATATCAACCATGAACTTATTAATAATATCCAACATATTATATTCTCTTTATCCATTCATTATGTGCATATCATCTTCTTTCCAAAAATATTTCAATCAATTTTAATAGTGACTCATACCATATAATTATTGAAAACCATAATAAACCAATACATAGATATTCCAATATTCAATGATACTATAAAAGAGATTCCACAACACTTTTTTGGAATCCTATTACGTAAACACATAATCATTCAACCAGTTCGTGGTCATATTCAACATCACTAATAGTGATCACATGTGACTTCCCTTTGTCCTTTCCCTTAGGAAGTTGTTGATATCGATCATAATTAACCCTTGGATTAGGGTATTGGTTAGCATAATGCCCCCATTTCCTTGCACTTGTATCATTGAAGTGTTGGTGGTGCATTCTCCATAGTATTTTCTCAATTCACATAATCAGAAACCTTTTTCCCATTACTTCGACACTCATCTGCTTCAAAACATTCTTTTCTACACATAAAACACTTTCTAGTTCCATTAAGACAATCTACACTAGGCTTCTTTCCACACTTTGAGCATAATGAATCCTTCGTCTTCTTTCCACCATTGTTTTGAGATTTTTCCTTGAACTCCATATTTCATTTCTTTTCAAAACCATGAGATGGATATGTATCACCAACTTATAGTTCTACCTTTATATCACAATACACAATCTCTTCATATATACTAAAGTATTTTATAGATAATTCCTTTCTAAGACTTGGATTTAACCCACTGAATAATTGATCAACTTTACATTCAGGTTGGATGATAAAGCCATATCCATACCTTGAAAGCCTTGTAAAATCCACCTCGTACATACCAACATATTCAAAATCCTTTTTCTTATGATCAAGGAACTCCTTTACCATATTTTTTTGAAGAATATGAGGGAAGTACTTATTAAAAAACAAGTTCTTGAACACGTTCCATTCCATGGATTCAATTTCATATTGGGGCCTTGTATTCTTAATCAGTGTCCACCACTAGTCTGAATCACCTTCTAAATGGTAAACAGACAAAATGAATTTTACATGTTCTAAAAATTGAAGTATTGAAAATATCTTTCCAATGGTACTGATCTATTGTTCTGCGACAGGTGGATCATAAGTGCCACTGAAAGATGGTGGGCATTGCCTCATGAAGGACTCAATAGAATATTGTTCCCTTATCTGCTCATGTGGAGGTACTAAATGATTCATAGCGTTTGTAAGTATAACAATAATATTTTCCACTACATTGACCAAAACATTTGGTTTTTTAAGAGGGAAATCATTGTATTTCCCAGTGAATTGATCATTAACACGATTCCTTAGGGTTCCAATAATTAAATAAATCCCAAAAAGAATAGTTTGAGAGGAAAAACCATACTAGGAAAAAACATAATAAAGGTAAAGTACATTAAATATCTAACATCTTAGGTTTAATCCTAGGTTATTCATGATCATTATCATAATTATATGATTGTAACCTATACTTTATATATAACCTTATGGAAATCATTAGAAATATCTTAGAAATATATCCAGGGATCTCACTAAAGTTTTCGCATCCCAGTTTCCAAAGGATAACTAAACCCTTCCAATGATACCAACTGTAGTGACCCAAGAATTAAGTACATAGAAATTACATTAATTTTGTGGAATAATTAATATATAACAAAAAAGACATCCAAGGACAGTAATAGTTTAGTGTCCTTGGAAACTCGGAACATAATCTTCTAATCATGGTGAAGGATCTTCAACATCTCCCATAAAGATCTTACCCTTTTTTTTCTTACCTAAAACCATTTTTAATGTCCTAGGGAAAAGAAAAAATAGATAGGGTGAACTAGAATGCTCAGTAAGGGTAAAAATGGAGGACATAAAACAATCCATAAATATTTGAACGTAAAAACATAAACATAAAATCTAAACATCAAAATCATGAGTTGTGAAATAAATCTTGGTAGTACGTAAGGCATATCATAAAGGAACATCAATAATGATAAAATAGAATGGTAATAAAACATGTAATTTTGGAAAACTATTAAACACATGATATGATTTCCATAGTATCCAAGGCATTGCTGCCAAGACCATCAATGTGGACAAAGTCCATTACTGAACCGGGTTTACCTTCTGTTCCAGCCATGTATTACTGAACCAGATTTACCTATCATTCCAGCCATGTCTATCTCAAGAGATATAAATAATTACCCAATGAATTCTAGGGATATATATGTCCCACCAATCTCATAATGAAATCATTCTTACATGTGGCACAAAATAAACACAAATCATTCTTCATAACCCAGTGAATAAAATGGGTTTCAAAAACAACATCCCATCATAACATAATCAATATAAAAAATGGATATAACTTCATCATAAAGAAAATAAAACCATTTAAATAATAAGAACATTATACTGGAAATATAACCATATTAAAGAATGTAATCATACATGGAAAATAGTTCTAAATAATCACTTGAAATGAATTCTTGGGGAAAGTATCCTTTCTTCTTCAAAATCATTTTATTTTCTCCAAATGCCGTGCAATTTTAAAAGAAAAGAATTTTGTTGAAAATAAACATGAAATATTTTAGAAAAAACATCATGGAAATAAGGTTTTATTAAACCGTAAAAATCCGTTCACGCCTTATAAGTTCAAAAAACATTAACCTCGTACTTTTTACCGAAAAAGTCAAAAAGTACCTCGTATGGTAAACAAAAGAAATATTCCTTCTATACAATGTGGTAAAAGTAAAAGATGGTAAAAAATGACTTTAAAAATAAATCAAATAATAGTAAATATTTGATAAAAATAATTTTAGAAGACATGGACATGGATGATAAATATAACCCCAGTAATTACTTACGAATAAACAATCTTGGATAAGAACGCGTTGGGAATAATTATCCCTTACCTTAGGTCTAATTTCATTCATATATGTTTGATAAACCTATATAGTGGGTTTAAACCTATTATAAACTTGTAAAAGAACCATAATAATAGTTATGATATCATATATGATTCACTATGACTTTATATTTCTAGTTCATTTGTCAATTCAATGTTAAAGTAGTGTTTTGGGTAAAATCGTTTCATTTATCATATGCGTTTTGACTTGTATTTTTATAATATGATTACTTATATCATGAATAATTACTTCCATAATTTAAAAAATATTAATATATCATATATATTCAATATATGTATATATATAATCGATCGATAAATGGAATGTAATACACCATTCATGGAGATGGTAGGTCGTACGTACGCATGAACGTTGTTTTCATTTCATTATTAAAGTAAATGATACACACACACACACATATATATATATACATAAATATAGTAGAATTATTATTCCATATATCTCATTATTATTTATTAGATATACTTTATAATCATTATTGAATGGTCAACATGGAGAATAAATCTCATTGCGTCGTGGAGACGGTAAACCGTACGTATGCACGAGCGATGATATCATTCCCATGATTATGGAATTTTGTTGAATTGTATGGTGTATAATAATTCAAAATCAATATCACATCAAAATAATCATATATAGTAATTTCTTCCATCATTATACAAATCCAAGTATGATGGCGATGAAAAAAAAGATTACACCACGGCGTGGAGATGGTATTCCATACGTACGCACACGCGGTGATTTAGTTTTTCGTCGGATGGGAAGAAAGTGAAATAGGTTTGTTTGATATTTAAAATAAAATATCGTTATATTACTGATACTGATGTTATTAATTTAAAATGAAACAACTAAATAATATGAAGTACAAGAAGAAAGAAATATGAAAGAACCGGTAGAAGATATTACCTCTTCCTCGAGCTGCCTACTTTAAACATCCTCTTAGGGAACTAAAGTTTCTCTTTGAAGAATAAAAGGAATTATATTATGTTGATAAGGAATATGATAAGGGAAATGGGTAGTTTTTTTTGATTTTGAAATCTAAAAAGTAAGTTAAGAGGAGAGGGAGGAGGTGCCCTTTTATAAGAGAGTAGAGGGGCACTTTTGGAAACATCCAAAATATTAATTTATAATAAACTCAAACCCCACATAAAAACCTCCAAAATGGATAAAAATATATGATTAGATGATATATGGTTATAATCTCACCAACAAATAAAATTTATATATGTTTTGATTTTACTTTAAACCTTATCATTTGATTTATCCTTATTTAATCTATTTGATTCTATTTGTGGTAATAATGTTCTAAATTTTAAATTGTTATAAATACTTAAATATGTGTTGTTAATTGTACCTAATTAGATACATTATTAAATTTTAGACCATATAATTTTCAATCTCTAATATTTAATTTTTTTGTGATTTTTAAACAATTTAATAATATGTTATTTTTATAAAATACCAATAGTGTCAATTTTGACACTATTCAATTATTTGAATTTAAATAAAATCCACAAAGAATATATTTAAAAAAAATTAATAGATTTTTAAAATGTCATATGTATATCTAAAATTCGTGGATCACATTAATTAGTTAATATAAAATTTATTTTAATAATTTGAAAACAATTTTTTTGATATTTTTCTTAATAAAATAATCACTACAAATTTTTTGTATAATTATTTATTATACTTATTTGTTGCATAAAAACTAAGAAGAAAATACTTTAATTAAGATAAATCTAGTATATTTCATAAGAACACTTTTAGTTGAATTTATCATCTAAAATAACTAACTTTTAAAATGTTATCTTTATTAAATTATGAAGGTGAAAACCTTAACATCATTTAAAATAAAATAACATAAATGTCATAATCTCTTTTATAAGCCACAAAATGGTCCACAAGTTGACAAATGGATGATTATGGTGTAGATATACTATACCAATATGTTTTGGTCATGTTTTTGGGTCTTTTATGGGTATTATTATTTCAATAAAAACTATATTATTGTTCTTTCACTAAATAATTAATTTCAGCATCATTAATGTATAAGCTATTAAAGTAATTATATATTTCGTTAAAATTTCAAATAAATAACCATGATAGTGAAAAAAATTTAGATTTCAAATGAGTATTTATAGTTGAATTTATATTCAGTATAACCTCATATTAAAAATAATTTAATTATTAAAGTTTGAGTGAGACATAATTAACTTTTCTTTAAATAAAATAAAATAAATGTCATAATCACATAAAAGTTAGTTCCATGGATACCATATAACACTTATATATTTTAGGACGAAATATAATCATCCAATTATTTTAAGACAAGTTTTAGGGTAATTTTATAATATTATTTTTACCCTTAATTACCACATTTACATTTAAATATAGTAAATAAAATTTACCATAGTTACTATTCTTAATGGAAAAAATAATAGTATCCTATTAACATAATTTGGACCTACTAATTCTAAATATGGAATCAATTTTTCCAAATTCAAAATAAAGAAGTAGAATTAAATAATTTAAAATTAATTTCATTGTTAAAAAAATGGGTTTTTGTTTAAAACATTGCAAAAGATAGATACGTTTTTACCTATGAATTAAATGTCAAATTAATGCTAAATACACATATTATATTAGAAGGTAAAAATTTATTACATTTATAATTAACAACCATTCATTATTGTAATTTAACCATATTAACTATTTTGATGAAAAAAGTTGTTTTTAATTAAAATTTAGCATATTTTACTATTCATCAAAATATGAAGGTTATCATAATAATGTCAAAAATTTATCCTATGTAAATTTTTATATCCTGATTCAAAATATAAATTTTAATTTATAAAATTGAACTTATAAACTTATCAGAAATTAGATTTAAAATGGGTGAACCATTAAAAAGCGACAAAACAACATTTTCTAAAAAATACTCCTTTTTTCCGAAAAATTAATTTTCTTCTCAATACCATGTTCTATAATATGTGTAAGATGAATGAAAATGTTAATAAAATTAAAAATGTGGTTAATAATATTCATAATGGCTAGTTTATAACAATATTATAAAAATATATCGTTGCTTAGTGATACTCGATATTGCGTACAACACACGCTATTGAGGAAGGTCGCACTTGCGTGCAACACAATCCAAGAGTAGTGTTGCATATAATAAAACACAATAAAATGTTGTGTATAGCGCAATCTAATATTTTTTTAGTGTACATATAAATTAAAAATAATATTTCTCATAAAATTTCGGGGTGTTACAATATATAATATTATGAGTAAACCAATGATGATGGGGGGAACTAGTTCATGTGAAATTATAAAAGATTCACTCACTATTCCAATACGTAGAGATGAATGTAGGTGAAACATAAAGGGAGTTTGATTATGATTTTGAAAATGGAAGTGGGAAATAGGTAAATTGAGACTCTGAATTCTTGAATAAAATGTTATAGGAATATAAGATTAAGGAGACCATATGAAGACTGTTCAAAAAGTATTTTCCTTTTTAGTATCACAAAAAAATTGTGAAAAAAGGTTGATGATGGACATCAAGGAAATATATGATGAGTGGGTTTTATCATCTTGTCACCCGAAACAATATTTCTAAGCCATGTGACTTTGATGGGAGTTGGTATCAGACCAGGGAACATGGACCATCACAACATAATAAGGGAAATCCATTTAGAAATGAAATATTTTTGGGGATTCAAAATTAGGGGACAGAAAGTCTATTTATTAGAGAGATAACATGAATATGTGTCCCCAAATTCATTGGTTACATTTCCATGAATTGTCCATATCCATAGGTTTTACTAAAATATATGGGGGACATGAAAGATAGTATGATTTTGGCCCACCTGAAAATTATAACCCCATTGGTTACATGAAAATAGAGGTCAATCATGATTTAAATACGGGACCAACATGATTATGAAGGATTATTATTTTATTTCCATAGATCGTGAAGTTTAGGAGCTCTAGAGTTTAAGTTCATGCATCCTGGACCATAGTGGTGTCGAAATTTAAGGTCATACTAATTTGAACATAGGGGTGTTGGAGTTTTAGATCATACATAATTAAATGTAGGGGTTCACGAATTTAAGGTCATCAAATTTGGATAATATGAGTTATGGATTTAAATGTTTTACATCTTATACCATTGGTTATTTTCATTTACTGTTATACAAAATAACTCATGTGTTTCTAGGATTTAAGGCCATATTTCTTTAACCAAAAGGGGGTTAATAGTTTAAGGTTATACATATCTTATTTGGGGGGTATTTCTATTTTAAATTCATGGAAATCAAACATTAGGTTATTGAGATTTCAGCACATACAAATTTCACCAATGGAAGATGCAGTTTATAAAAAAATATGGTAAGGTAAACCAAATGTTTATTAGGGGACATAATAATATTGTAGTCAACCCCAAAGACAGAAGAACACAATATTAGGACATGGTGCCTGGACTGTAGGGGTAATTTATTTTAATGTTTTATAGGTTATATGATTACATTTTGGAATAGTAATGTTTCAATGCCTAGAAGAAAAATGTAACCTGATGATGGGGGCACTGAACACCCAGATAAGATGGGGTTGATAATAATTTTGTAATTTGGCCACGGTTAAGAGATCTAGATGTCACTGTGTATCCCATAATTATGGGAATAGACCCTAATGTTGATTTTATATGGGTATTAAGTATATACCTGAATCTCACATGGGATGGTAGAAGAGAATTCTATGAGTGCCTTTGTGAGAAAAGGAAGAAGAAAACCAAATGTGAATTGGTATAAGTCTCATCATCCGGGGTGGAATGGGAAATGAAGATAAGGTTTGTGGATGGGTATAAAATTAGGAATCAACATGAAGTTGTGTATCCCATGAAATAGGAATCAATACATATGTAATTATAGAGGCATAAAGCTACAACATATACCTAAATCATCTATAGGAGAAGAAATGGGTGCATCACCTGTTATTTAGGAAGAGAGAGGGGACTTGGCATTATTCAAAGAGGAGGAACAAACACCAGGATGAAATAGGATTGGAAATTGTGGTTAGGCCTAGGATATGGCATTTATGTGTCACTAAATATCCCGTGGTGATGGGAATGAAACCGCATATAGTTCTGGAGGGAAGTGCGATATGTGACCGACACCAAGAGTGGGGCATGATAGGAGACTGACAGTACTCTGTAGTAGGTGTCCTCTTAGAAGAGGACCAAAGTATTACAAAGTTTAAATTCATTTGATAAGGATGGGTCCAGGAATTTTAATGTTATATCTAAAATATAATGATCATATTTATTAACATTTTTAGGGAGAATAAATAATATATAGTTTATCATCATGCAATGAGGATGATACTCTCTGTAGTTTAAAACTGTACAACTAATAATATATTCTACGCAATTAATAATCATTCATCTAGCCCTAATGAGGTGTCTTTAGTTTAACACTATAGGAAAAAGGTTATTTGAGATGGTTAAGATTCCAATCACAAGTAGTCTAGAAGTTCAACTTTTTTTCATGAGAAACATTTCCCATTGTAAATGATTTATTTCTTTTTTTTGCAATGGTAAAAGTTTCTCATCCAAAATATGATTTGAATGCACACCACGTGACATGAATTATTATTTATGATGAAAAGATTTTTCACATTTCAAATACATTAGTGTGGAGGGTTATTTGTAATATGGAAAATATTCTAATAAAAAATAATGAGTTGAATGTGTTGTATTTACGATGAGACCCAACAAAAATAAATTTTATATCACTTCTATTTTTGATGGTTTTAAAAAAAAAATAAGAAGTCAAAAGAGATGTATATGTGATGGGATTAGTTTCAAATGGTTTTATATTTTCTTCATATCTATTTTTAGGAGAAACTACTTCCGATGGTCCCGTATCTAACACTTTTCATATCACTATTATTTGCGATGGAACCCGTCACAAATAATACTATTTTGGGTAGAATATGGGTCACAAATACCTAGTCACTACTAATCTAACCATTATATATGACCCCCATTATAATTATTCCACCAAAATCTTTTTCTCCTCTCATCCCTTCCTTCTGATTTATCTCTAAATAAATTCTAATTATTATAGGAACCCGAAACTTTCATGATCACATCGCTATTTTAATTCTTGAAAATTATCATTTTCATGTAGTTATTTTAAATTTTTTAACTATTCATTATTTTATTTTTTAGAAGAAACAATTAATATTAATTAGTAGTAATAGGTCTGTAATTTGTTCAAATTAGTAGTAATTATTTGTTATTGATAAATAATTAGTAATGATTACAAATAATTTGTAATAATTACTTCTAATTACCAATAAATAGTAGTAATTAGTAATAATTATCAATAATTAACTATAATAAGTATAAATTAAAATCAATTTGTAATTCATTAAAATATTTATCAATCATAAACTATAAAACGTAATTATTAAAAATAATTAGTAATATTAATAAAAAATTACAAACAGTTAACAATAATTTGCAACAATTAATGATAATTTACACAAATTAGTAATAATTAATCCTTATGACTAATAAATAACAAAAATAGTAATAATTAAAAAATCACAACAATTATTAAAAATTAGTAGTAATGAGTAATAATTAACATAAAATAGAAATAAATTATTAATAATTAAAAAAAATTAATAAAAATTACTACTATTTACCAATATCTTTTAATAATTTGTAATAGTTATTCATATTTTGTAAATATTAATAATAATTACCAATAAATGCCATTTTTTTAATAATTAGAAATAATGATTAATAATTGTTAATAACTATCAGTAATTAGTAATAATTAGTAATAATTAATTAAAACTGTTAATAATTAATGTTACATAGTAATAATTGACATAAATTTATAATAATTGATAAAAATTAATAATAAGGAAACATAATTAGAAATAAATGATGATAAGTATTAATAATTAATCATAACTACTCTGACATAATTATAATTTGTAATAATTGGTAATAATTATCAATAATTAAAAATATTAAGTAATAATTAATAATTATTAATAACATATATTAATATTTAGTGATAATTAATCATAATTATAAATAAATATCAATAAATAGTAATAAATAATGAAAATTATTTATAATTAATAATATTTAATAATAATTCTTGATTATTGGTAATAATTACTCATAATTGACTATAATTAATAATAACTGTCTCTAGCTATTTATAATTATAGATAATTAAATTTAATTACCAATATTTTGTTATAATTGCTGATAATTGGTGATTATTATAAAAAAATGGTTATAATTATCAATAATTGGAAATAATTAGTAAAAAATTGTAATAATTAATAGTAATTACTAATAAATAGTGATAATTAGTAATAATTAGTAATAGTTTCAAACAATTAGTTGTAATTGGAAATAATTTTGATTAATTTATAATAATTAGTATGAACTATTTACATTCAATATTGTTTTTTAGTGTGTAATAATTTCTAATATTTAATTTATTTATCAATATTTTTTGATATTGGGTAATTATTATAAGTAATTATTAATTTTATGATATTTAGTTGTAATTACTTGTAATTATCAATATTTGGTAATAGTTACAAATCATTATTAATTTTTTTTGACTTTCTAATTTCACGGATCTTATATTTCTTTTATTAGATTATTTATAAATTTTATTTCTATTTTTTTAGAAAAATATGGAATAGGGAAGTATAAAACATATTTTATTACGATATCATGATTGGATATTGCATCATAGTAATTTTAATTTTTTTGGTATAAATCATATATATATAGAGGATTTTGAACCCTTTTTATTATTTCAATCATTAAGACCATAGTTTATTCATAAGGGATAATTAAGTATCCATCTATAAAATGTGATATATAGATATTTGAAACATTTAAAATCATTATGATTCATATTTTGGGTTTTATTTTGAGAAATATTATTATATTTCTCTTCCACATAGTGAATGTATTTCAAGAAAAGAAACAAATAATTTTTTTCTAGATCTATCATGGTTTTAAAAATTAGTACACAATGTTGGAAGACATATATTCAAAAAAGAGAATCTAAGAATGACGATTCAACTCACAACATAGAACCATATAATTTTTTTTAGTTTTTAATGTTTGATGAGGATGAATTATATCTTGGTGGAAGATAAGAAAAATTGATGTTTTGAAAAATTTATGGCTATGAAAATAGATAATGAATTTTTAATTAGTTTCTTTGATCATATATTCTATTTTTCTAAATCCCTGTTACATGGTGAAATTGTGTTTCCTATAAATATATATGAAAGAAAGAGGTTGGTCAATAATTTGGTCTTTATTATTAGAATATCTATGGATGTTCAAATGATTACATCCTATATTGTGGTAAAAACGAGTTAGTTGTTAATTGTTCAATATGTTGACAATCATAGTAAAAAGTGTTACAGTAAGGGAAGTACATATTGGTTCCCATTAAATTGTTTTGGTATTTCCTACTCACAACTCGATTACATCATTTATTTAGGCTTCATAACATAACATAATTGATAACATGGAAAAAATAAAATATTTTCAACTGTAAAAGATTAAATCACCCTTGTGTTGGTGATTTGTGGAAAATATTTGACCAGGGGAATTATTATTATTTTTCATAAGTCTGTAACATGTGATTGGGCATTTTAACTGATTTTTTTACACATTTGGTTTTTATGGTAGTCAATATTCATATTAAATGTATTTATAACACTGTATGACTTTCCTCTTTGTATATTAATGAATGAACCATATATCATGTTGAAAATACTAATTCTATGACATTTAACAAATAATATTAATGTTCATTTGAATCCATTTATTTATGTGTTGAATCTATTATAGATTAGATGATTCAGTACATATGATGTTATTGAAAAACAGAATTTTATAATGTATTTTTCATTAATATGGAAAATTAGAGACTTCCCAGTGCATGGAATATTTTTTGGATAGAGTATACATGGTCCAAAATCAGTTTACTAATTTATAAGTTACATGAAAAATATTATTATTTTTAATTAAAGGAAAAAATATTTTTCATCATTCATCTCATATTTATTCTTTCTGACTATAATTTCAGATGGAACATAGATAACATCAAAAAAGGTAAAATTGATGGGGATGGGCCTCTTAAAATGATATTGGGTATGATTTTAAAATAAATTGTCTCTTTATTAACTTATATTTCCTTTTTACTAACTATAAACATAAAAAATAGATGGCTTTCAGAAAGATCACTATCAGATAAAATGAATATTTTTTGGGATCTAACATATTGGTCTGATTTTTTGGTTTGTCACGTGTTAGATTCCTTGCATATTGAGAAGAAATATCATAATAACATATTTTATATTGTTTTTGAAATCTCCTAGAAATATTAATAATAATATAGATGACTGATTATATCTTCCTCGAATTTTCATTCATATAGAACATGAGTTTCTTGAAAATGAAATATAAAAATTTTAATTAAGCCAAATACAATTTATATAGTTTCTAAATAAAATAAATTACTATTCTTTCAGTAGATTATAGGTTTTAGGTTATTAAAGAGTTATGTTTCCAATTTATCTATATGCTTTATAAATGGTTATATTAGTATAACAAAAATCCATAAATTTCATGCTATAATGGAAATACTACCACAAGTTGGAATTATAGGTTTTTCAAATTATTTTTTTCGGACGTACGGATAGAAATATCATTTTTCATCCATGAAATATATATAGATAGAATCGACTATGATAAAATGAGTAGGCTGTAATAAAATTTTATATTAATTTCATGTAAACTTGAACAAAATCCCATCAACTATCTATAATTTAATAAATTATTTATTATTAAATTTTCCACATGAAGAAAAATATGGAGGACTAGATCAATTCTAATGGATGCATCAATATCATACATTTTTGTAGAAATTTGAGAATAAGTTATGTAACAAATCATCAGTTGAAGGGTCCATTGAAGAAACCTTTTTTTAAAATGAAATTTCATTTTTCTCTCTCATTATTTTCAACATGAATATCCTTAAAAATATAATCAAATGGTTCATAATGAGGAAAATGAAGAAGTTGAAATGATACATCAATTATATGTTTTTAATCATCTAGAACACAAATTAGTGGAGTTTTGGAACAAGTTACTACAGATGATGGATATAAAAAAGAAAATATATATGTTTTTATCAATTAAAAAGAAATAAAATTATTTGTACAATATGTTTTACATTCACCAGTTATTTATTTTAATTAAATGTTAATTTATATTATTTAATTTTTAGATTATATGATGATCATATAAAGAAATTTTTCCTATAAATTCAACCAACTTATCTTGTTAAGTCTCAACAAAATAATTTGTCCAGATGGTTTAAAATATTTGTAAATTAATTTTTTTATGGTTATATACATATTATTTGTTACATTTCAACTTTTCTTTAAATTTTTTATGTATAAAAATATAAAGATAAATTTTATAATTGATTATTTGTAATGAGTAACCCACCCTAAAAATTGATTAAATATTATAATGCATATATGGTGAATGTAATTTTATTTCATACACATGCATAAATTATATAATAAAATAGTTAATAATGTTGTTTTACTGAAATGATGTCATAATAGTGAAAGTGAAGTTAAATTTTATGGCATGATTTATGAAATACATGAGTTTTTTTATCTAGGATAGAATTCTGTAACAATGTTTAAATGTGATTGGTTTGATACTAATAGAGGCTTTCACATTAGTCCGCTCTATAGAATCATTAAAATTAAATATAAAATACTTCGTACAGTAAAAAACCCATTTAAGTTGGATAATCCATAAAAATGTATTATAAAAATTATTATGCTGAGAGATTTAATTGTCTAATGGAGAATAATGAAAATAAAAAACTATGAAATTTAGTTTATACAAAGCTAAAGTTATTCTCCATAAGTGTATGTAATTGAAAATTTTCAAGAGATAAAACTAAATAAATATTTTACATAAAGAGAGACCAAAATTTATGTTGAAACCCCATAATTAGGATCCAATGATGTTGTTGTTGTTGATAAAATAACAAAAATATTTTAAATAGTAGGATATAATGAAGCTAATTCTCCAATGAAAATTGATGATGTTGAGGGGAAAGATAAAGATATTGACATCGTCGAATATGAAGAAAAGGATAAAGATGAAGAGTGTCACAATTACATGCTAGTTATAACCATAATAAATATATAATACCCATTTTATATTATTTGAAGAAAAATATTCCAGTGTTTTAGATTGTTGGAGATGATTTTAATGAGATGTTCCATCACCTGGAATATGTTTTTCTTCATAGTGATTACCTTGATACCTCATCATTTGGCCTATAGGATGTTGTCAGTTTGTCGTAAATTCTATGGGGTCATAGTTTACTGATATTGATGATTCATAATCATATTTATGAGCAACATCAACATATTAATTTCGATCCACACACACATTATTAAATTTTGTAAATTTTTATAAATTATTTTAATTTTAATTAAATTATTTATATATTATTTGTTTGATTATTTTTTCATTTATCATTGTTTTTTATATATACATGTCGGAAATGGTGTGAGATTATAAAAAATTATTTTTCTAAACCGTGGGTTATGTGGAATCGAATTTCTATTGATGTTCTCTTTGAAATATTTGATCATTAGATGATACAAAATCAACAAATAGTAAATAGTAAATATATTTAATTATGGACTTTCTATTATTAATTATTTGTGCTGTTTATGTTATATAATCAAAGATATCCTAAGACCCATTATTTGGGAATCTTGTGAGATCTGTATGTTTGTGTAATATCATTAGTTTTTTCACTATCTAAGAAATAGTGACATGAAGAAAGCTCAAGAAATATTTATGAATAGTCTTGTTGCATCCATCAGCTTAATTACATCTCATCTCATGTTTGGAATGGATTATAATCCTACTATATGGGATATAGTTTTTAGAGGAGATAATAATCTAGACTACAGAACTAGGAGAGACAGGAAGGAACACATAGAGCTGGTAGTCACACATTTAATATTCATCTAAGACATATGGTAAGTAATTTTATTTTATAATTTAGATTTTATTTAAATTTTAAATGTTTATTTTTTATTTATTTTTTCATTGAAGTGACCTCATGTTACAAAGTTGAATGTTTTTAAGAGGATTTATACTAATCATCTCACATGAGATATTACAAATAGATGATAATATCAGATTATGGTCAGTATAATTTTATTTTGTTTTAAAATTTAATTATTTTAATACTTTAATTTTTTTTAAAATGACATTTTAAAGAGGTATATGAGGTAGTAAATTATCACACACATGATGAAATTCAGGAAATTACTGAGGCCCATTACATTATTGTACCAATATTTGATGAGGAAGCATGGATTCAGGCTACACATTGTGGTATCGAGAAAGACCGAGTGGTTGGTATAATTTATCGACTGAAACCTAGCAGTTATTATGTAGCTACAACATGTTTGGTGTGCAAATCAGTGGGAGAATATTTAGTATCATTATCATCTTATTCATAGTGATATCAGGAGAAATGATCTTGTAATGAGGTTATATAGAGCCTTATAAGATCAAACAGGATATTTTTTTCACTAACAACTGTAGGAGAAGTAGTAGTGTCAATTAAATATTAGTAGCATGAACAGATGATTAAGTACATGGAAAGACTTTTTCTTAGTATAGGGATGTTGTTCTATGCACCTGGTCCTCTAGAAGATCCACCACCTCCATATTAATTGGTATATTTCGTTAGAAAAAAAATATTATGGTGAGTTTTGTATGAACATATTATGTGTAATATGGTTATTAATTCATATGAATATAGTTAAATATAATTTTTCCCTAAATTTTATTGATATATATCTATTATTTTTTAAACAAATTAAAATTGGTTAATATATTTTTATTTCATAGTTATTTGAAATGGAAAGGAAATTATAGCTCAAATAAATATTCATGAAAATGTGTTAGAAACTATTCACAATAGGAACATGGCCAGTCATAAAAGAAAACCCTTTTTAATGATATGTCTAAAAACATATATTTATTTTGATTAAATTTTTAGGTATGGTTAATTATCAATGGGATCCCATCAGAAATATTCAATTAAGGTTGGATTCCATAAAAAATGACCCATTGTAAATGACTTAATTTCATGTTTTTTAATGTCATTCTTCTATAATCTATGAGCTCCCTAATTTGGATTATAATTCATCTCCATATTTTTATGAGAGAATTAACCAATTCCAATATTCCAAAAATATTCATCCTTATTGTGAGAAACGAGAGGTAATATAATTCTATTCATATAACTTGATGGAATATGAAAGGGGTCAAAATGTCACACCGATAACTTTAAGGGTCCCTTTAAGGATGAGGAAATTTTTTGGGTATGGCTCCAATAGACTGATTCACATAAACAATGAGTGGTGATTTGAAGAGGTGTAACACTAAGGGTATTAAAAATCCACTTGAATATATAGAGTTTGGGAATATTAAATTGTGAAATAACGATTTTGGATCAATGTATAATGGAATATTTGTAGAGGGAAACCATTGGGAAACTACTAAAAGGTGGGTACCCTAGTCGTATGACCAGGAATGGGGGTAAAAAATTAGGTTCGATCACTATGGGACTATTTGAATTGTTGGATATATCACATTTTCACTAATAATGTTTTTTATAGGACGTGTTTTCACGATGGAATGTGTTTCATGATCGGGACACCTATGTTTTCACTATAGAACAAGGGGATCCTATTCTGAAATGGAATATTATTTTAGTGAAAAATATAATAAGAAAAAAATTGTTGAAATAAAGGGTAATGAGTTTTTTGAAAGAATTTCAAGCACTCTAGGTGTGCACTATAATGCATTGGGTATATCCATGGGGAAATCTTATAAAGAATGAGTCCATGAATGTAAGTGTGGTTGTAGTAAAATGTGAATTCCACCATAGTAGGAGACATGAGAAATTTATTTGATCTTATCTTTGGGATACTAGAGTTATATATATTGAACCACCAGAAAATCCTAATAAAGTCATTCATCGAGGTCAAATGATTTTTCTTTTAGGGTCATGCAACTAGAACCATTTTTTCATCTTAGAAGTTCATAAAACAAGAACCATTTTTGGATCTATTATGTTATGGAATCTAGGAACATGGTGTCTTTCAATTTATGGTCATACGATATGGACCACTTTTGTGTAGTTTAATGTCATACAAAGTGGGGTACTGAGCTATGTAGTCTAAAGTCATGTAGTTGGGAACCAAAGTGTCCAGTGAGGTCTAAATATTCTACTTGTTATGAATCATTGAGTTTTTGGGAGGTATAATGTTCTCCACATCCATGGTAATAAATGAGTACACACCATTGGAGTATACTTTTCAATGACAAAGGGCTCATCCTCATGAGATCTAAATTAAGGTATTTTCAATTAGGTATCGTTGTAATTATTATATCCAAGACCATGTCACCCTATAAGAACTTGAAAATGTATACATTCTTGTTATTTTACCAAGAAACATGGTTTTGATTGATCTCAATATTCTAGAGTTCTTGGATACTATTTTTATCAGTGGGTTCCAGTTAAGATAGATAATATTTCAACCACACATCCCATGTTTTCTTATAATATAATGTTGTTTGGAGAGATAGTAGAAGAAAATTTACAGAGAAAAACTACTTTTATTCCTTACACAAGGGAGTAAGGGGATTATTTGGTAGAAGTTTGGTTCATGGTCCAATATTTTAACAACATATTCAGGAGCATGTCCATCTTTATCTTTTGGTTCTGATCCACCACCATAGATATAATGTTCTATGGGACATTATTTGACGACTCAATATATATATTCTCCAATGTGTGATAGTGAGAAGTGCTATTAAACAAGATTCATCACATGTAACATATATTATTTAACTTATAGGATTAGAAATTGGCACCATTATTCTTGAGAATAGTGAGGGACTCTAAACTAATAAATGATGTGGGATTCCAAGAACTTGATCACTAAACTTGTACTTATTTCCTTCTAGGAAATAGAATCATGATAGAAAAAAGAGGAATTCAAATCCTCAAGAAATAGAATTTTCATGGTTGAATAACATTCAATTATGGAATGAGAAGCTTTATAAGTAGATATATATCCTTCTATTTTTAAAAAAATGATGTTGGTGGATGCACATAACCCATTGTAATATTCACCTTCATGATTCACCCAGAATGTAGAAAAACCATAGATCAATCAACATACAATTTATTTAAATCCACTATATGATATACATGGGTGACATATTTATTGAGAAACATACAAATAATTCATTAATTTTCACTTTGAGAGGGTTTATCCATCTTTGGGATCACCTGACCCACCCATGAGTAGTATGTAATTTAGGAGAAATACATTGTTTATTCATGGTTAAGTGGTGTCCATGGTTTGGAGCCATTTCCTCTAAAAATGCATTAGAAGAATAAAAATACACTTCAATTCATCCTAATGATCTACTAAAAAATTTTCCAAGTCAATAGGTTCATTGATGCACTCAAATCCTTTGACCTATGGTTTCTCCCAACTCCATTTTTAGTACTCAACAATAATGTAATGGGTTATATGTGATCCATATGGGGGATCAGCACTATAGAGAACTCCTAATACAAGATCGAGGGATTATTTTATGGGTCGGTGATATTATGTAGGAAATACATCATAAAATTTATCTATGCCATCTTCAGTAAGGTATTGTTAGATGGGTCTTGTGAGACTACCATGAATTTATTATTGGATACCAAACAACCAAAAATTGTCTTCAATTGGATATTTTGTACTATATTTTTTACAATATTATCATATCCCTAAATTAGTTGGATTAATAAGGCTAGATCAACCTTTAAATATCCAAAAATCTGGAGTATCTATGTTCGGATAAGATTTATCCCAGATCCATTATCCACTAAGAAGCAGCATAAATTGATACCATTTTGTTTCCTAATATGTAGATGGGATAAATGTGGCCATATATGGATATGCTAATACCTTCCCCATAGAAGGAGATAATTTTATGACACTATTTGGGATTTCATTATTCCACACAGTATGATTCAACTTCATGCACTTCTGTCTAAAACTCTATAGGGATATTTTGGGGCTCAATGATGTCCTCATAGAGTGACCTTGATAGAAATGTTACATAAATGATTGAGAGACATGATAGTATAGAAATGATGTTATTTAACACATTATACTCAAACACTAGGGGGTATATTTATACTATTGAGGGGTCATTCTATAATTGGATGTCTGGAGGGATTAGTTATCTAGGGAAGAGGATCATACCTGACACCCACTGATGTTTTTCGATGTTGGGTTTTTATGACTCAGCCAAGTGGTATACTGGATGAATGGGACATAAAACAGTACTATAAAATACATCGATGAATTACTATTCATATTGACATTGGAGAAGATCTTTTTTTATATCAATAATGTAGAAAACATTTTAAATTGTGTAATCTCAGGTATTGTGATTTCCTAAGGAATATCTTATATTGGTAGAAGAGGGTTTACAATAAGACTCCAAAGGATCCTATGGGCATTGTTTCTTTCATATATGTGTCGGATATCTGAGATTTCTATTTATTTTACTAATGGAAGCACAAAACTACTCCCACATCTGTAGTGAGCCTTGGGACTACTATCTAAAAGCAGGTGTTCAATGGCATTTAATCCCTAATGACTCCTATGAACTCACATTGATCAATTGGATGGGTGGTTAGGCTCATCATACCCTGGGGGGGTATTTCATACTCTAAGTGTCTATTATAGATTTAAGATATGTTAGTGATTATTTACCAAATCTAGGTATATGACTAATTACTCTAATAATCTAATTGGGTATTGAATCCATGTACATTCTATATAGATTTCTATTAATGAAACCGTCTATATGTATCTAAGTTTCTCTACCTATTACCCATTATTTCTAAACAACGAGGAACTTCTTGTCTTTTGATGATGTATGACATAGAACTCTAATGTTTACTACCATCAAATGATGGAATTTTTGTTTTGGTATTGAGATTGAACCACCAAGAGGTGTCTTATATATTCTTTATGAATAAGAATCAAATCTCACATAGTTAATATTGTAAAATATTGTTCAGCTTGACATCATATGGAAATGATGTAAATTAGGGAATTTAAACATTGAGTATCAAGATTGATCGTTGGGTAAGAATCCCACATATCATGATTAAGATAAGAATAAGATTCATGTAGTTTAGTATTTCTCAAACACATGAAGGGTGATAATGGGTAATTAACACTTTTTTGGATTATTTACTCATATTTTATGGAATATAGGGAGTTATACCAGGATGAATTTCCATTTTTTGGGAGGAATTTGTATCCTAATTTTGAAATCATCACCAAAATTATTTCCAAATATTTTAATAAATCTATGGAATTATACCAATATGGATTCCCTTGTTTGATTTAAATATGTATCATGATGTTGAAATGATTGCCAAACATCCCTAAGCCCACGTGAGTCACACTAAATGTAAAAAACAAGGGACAACATAAGATAAAACATGTCACAATGGATATAATATTGTGCTTGTATGTGGATTACACATTGAGGATTCTCTAATATTTTATGAGTCTTTCACACTATTGTCTCCCAATACGTAGAAATTCTATTATACTAGTGTCATGATCATTAAAAATCCAAAAGCTCAAATGAATCATACTCAATGTCAGAAACTAGAAATAATAAGGGATTAGACACACTACTTGTAGATGATAGACTTATACATTGAAGTATCCATGAAGGGATCTGATTAGAAAGCTAGTGAGTTATATTACTAAAAAGGGACGGTTTGGTATTCATATTTGATATGGAGATTAGTCATTAGGTATGTTATATAGAAATCATCTTTATAATAGTAATAAGAGTCTTAGTAGTTTACATAGGTTCTTAATCTGATAATGGACAGGGAAAGAAGGTAGTTCAAAAGGTGTTGGTCCTATGATCTTGGGTAAATGGAATATTGAGTGAATTACACCAAGTTGGATTCCCATGTCACATATATAGAATTTATCGTCTAATTAAATAAATATTGAGGACAATGAAAGGTATATTGAGCATTTTTGGATGGAACAAGGATGCTGTTGAGGAAATTTCATGTATAGGGATTAAAGAGTGTGTAACCCAATTTCAATATTAACATTCCCCACACAAAGGGGAAATAATCAATTGAAGAATCAGGGCCCAAGGGTACATATTCATGTAAGCCTTCTTTAAATGGTTGAAAAGTATGAGGATGTCTTCTTGACATGGATGATATGTTATAGTACGTATGAATGGAATGTATAAGTGTCTTCACGTGATCAAGTAGATATATATGTGGTCTGTTTTAAGAACCAAGAAACATGTCTTACAACTGTCGTGTGACCGGAAAAGCAATTCATGGGGATTCACATGAACCAGACTGACATGTCCAGAGTGCATGACGTGATATGGTTGATATTTCTAGAGGTGTTTTCAGTATTTGATTGACATGTCTAGGTGTCTTCACAAGATTTGAATGATAAGTAAAAAAGGGTATCACATGATATTGATAACATGTCTGAAAGGAATCACATTATTGTTATACAACATGTTATAGGATTGTATCATGATCCAGAAAACATGTTTGATGGATATTATGTGATCAAGTGGGAACATCAAAGGGTTTTCTCATGAACTAGGTAGATGTGTCTAGAGGACATTACTTGATCTGGATGACATGTTTGGGTGTCTTCACATGATCTAAATTAAAAGTCGATGTGTCTTCTCATCAACTAACTAATGTACAAATAACATTGAATGGTCGTGATGACTTCTCTAAAGGGAATCAGATAATGATTAGTCAATATTTCTAAGGGATATCATGTGAACAAGGAAAAAATTATAATTTGTTTTTCATGATTTGGAGGGAATGTATTGAGGTTTCATGTTAACCAGGATGACATTTCTAGTGCTTATCACATGATCTGGCTGACATTACAGGGTGTCTTTATATGATCTGGCTTACATGGACAAATGGTGTTTCATGATCATGCTGATATGTCATAATGGAATTTATTGATCAATTAGTATATAACATGAGAAACGTGACCAATTCAAATCAAAATCAGTGTATCTACCTTCTCGTAAGTATTCTATCATTTTAAGACTTCATCACAGAAACACCTTAACATTAGTTGTGGATTTTAATTAGGCCTTTACCCACTAAAGAATTTTCCTACCTAGGAATTGTTTGATCATGAAAAAATAGTTAAGGTCCTTCTCAGGATCTAGATAACATGTAGGATATCCTTCTCTAGATTTATGATATGATAATGAGAACCACATAAAACTACTTCTTAATCTCTTAAGTTACTCAACATAATTTTTAGGTGTAGGATTCTTGATATCTTACAATCCTACACAATAGAAATTCCACTCTTTCTTTAGTTTATTGTTTTAATCGTCCATTAATGTGGGCTTTTATAAGCATCACTGCCCTATATCTAAGATGATATTCTAGATGATTAAGTATCATATATTGGATTGAGTATTTAGAGGAACCATTCACATATGTCAATAATGTATCATGTGATTTTCATGATCAAGTCGCATATCATCAATGACGTCATCTGTTTTTCATTTCTTAAAAATCAACCACATGATCACTCCATTATTACCAACTTTATTAAAACCATGGATTATCGATGGTATATTACATGATCAATCCATCATATCCAATATTATTCATGAGACCAGGCCACATGTTAGTGTAATTTTATGAAATTATGCCACCTGTTGGATGACCGTTGCAAGATCCATCAGTTTACATGTGATTTCATGTGAACAAAGAAACATGTATAAAAACCTTTTCATGATCAATACTTAAGTTAGATGTCCTTATCAAGATTATTCCACAGGTTAAAGGTCCTTTACATGATCCATCTAAGATTATTGATCCTCCGTAATATCAAGATGACATGTATGAAGGCATTCAACAGATCAATATAGTATTTTAATGACATTCATGCCATCAAGATGGAATTTTGAACAACATTAACATGATCTAGGAACCGATCATGAAAAGCATGTGATCCCCCCTCTTGAAGATCAATGAAACTCTCTTCATTTAAAGATCCCATCATTTTCATATTTGACTACATGAATTGGTGTTGTTAAATTGAAATGTCATGTGATTAGGAATGCTAAAATGTGTGGATTCATGTGATAAAATGGTCATTTCTATAGTGATTTTCATGATCTACATGAGATGCCAAAGAACCTTCAAAAGAATATGTTGACATGATTGAAATATATTACATGATTCTAAATGGATTTCAAATGATATAGATATTATGTAAAAAGGATTACATGTGATCCATGAAATAATAATGATAAGATCCTAATCCCTTCAGATGATGAGATACATAATTCACATTGCATAAGTATACTATAATTTCATCTTTTATTGCATGAATTCCTTAATGATTTTCAATAATTGTTCTATTGACATATTGTGTGATGGAAAAGATTAATAAAGGGTATTTACATGATCAGTAGGACTTTACTAATGGGTCATCATGTTATTGGTGAATTGATTCCATGATGTATATAAACCCTTAAAGTTATATTCTTTGGGTTATATGACCACAAGTTTAATTGAAGGATACATGATTAGCTCGATCTAAGTAATTGATCCCCTTATAGTCATGCTTCTTCCTTCATCCCATTTATGGGAATGTTGTACCTATTATTTCGGTGTTTATTCAACCTAAATTTTTTGATTCTCATTTAGTGAGAATCAATAAATTCACTCCTCTGAAGATAATTCCAATGGAATAAGGATTCAGTTATGTGAAAGTAAATTTCCACTTGAATCCCTTTAGTTTCCACTAGTTATGTAATATCTAGATTTTTTAAATACAATAAAAAACATATTTTTTAATAATTTGAAAGTATTATTTTGTTAAAATGTAATTAATCAATAAAAATCACTTAATAACCTTTTTAAAGGATTATTATAAGGTAAAATCATAGTTTGAATCTAGAATATTCTGGAGAATATTTTCATAATTAGACACTAAGTTTGAAAAAGATTCTGAGACCAGTAGAGTATCAATGAAAATGAAATAATAATACTAAATATATTATATTACGAGCGCATGATTTATCCAAATATTTTAATATCTCTCAAATGGTCTCTAGAATGAAAAATATAATAACACTGTTATATCAGATACATGATGTTTACCTTGGGCATGGTTAATCATTTGTGAGCTTCCGGTGTTTTTCAAGAATAACACATGATGATGTTTTTTTAGTATTTATTATTATATTTTTCCAAAAATAATTTAATATCTCCCTTATAGTGTGTCATATGAAAAATATGAGACCACCATTTGGTTCAGGATATAAGATTTTCCTTAGGCAGGACATAAATTTTATGAACATTAGCTGTTTTGCAACATCACATGTGATTATTCATTTTTAATATTTAATTATATTATTATTCTGATTTTAAATAATATATTATTCAATATCTATCAAATGGTTCATCATATGATAAATATGATACCTCTATTATTTGTGGAATGCAGGGTTTAGCCTAGTTGGGGGACAACTTTTATGGACATCAGATGTTTGATCAAATCACACGTGAACATAAGTTATTTAATATTTAAATTATATTATTGTTCAATTTTTTTAATATATCCAAAATTGTGTGTCGTATGAGAAATAAGATACCACTATAAAGTCATGAATTATGGGTCTACATTATGTGGGGTATATCATTTGTGAATATTAGGTTCTTGAATATATCACACATAAGAATAAGAATAAGAATATTTTTATTTTTATTTTCATTGAATAAAAAATAGAACTTACATGTGTAATTTATTTCACATAAATAATGAATGGTGTTTACACATGGATTAATATTTATTGTGTGGTTTAATAATAATAGTTTTGTTATTACTGGTTCCACACAAATGATATTGTGTGATTAATTTATTTATTACATGAGTATAAAAAAATATCATTGAGAAAATGTTTATGGTGATGATAATGGGAGATATTTAATAACAATAATCGATATTGTTATTATTATTATTATTATTATTATTAAATAGGGAAATATAATTTTTGTGTGTGCGAATTTTAAATTGTGTGTGTGTTTGTATATATATATGAAGTAAATATATGAGTATATATATATATATGCAGCTGTGTATATATATAATGTATGTTTATATATCATTGATTTAAATAAATATTTATATATAATGACATATATATACATATAGGTGTGTATATATTCAGTTAAATATGTGCGTGTATATGTATGAATATGTATAAATATGAGTGACTTTAATAAGTATTTTAAAGATTCTTTTAATGTTTTTAAAATACAGTATTTTTGAAAAAACATGTAAGATAATTAGGGGGGTGAAAGGCTTGTATAGAAGATAAAGAAAAGTGAATTAATAATAAAAAACGATAATAATAAATGTTGGGTTGAAAATTAAATATGTAAAATAGTGTGGAATAGGCGCCTAATGGGATGGATTTCGAGTATTATCATATCCCCTCTCCAAATCTCATTTTCTCCATTAATTTTTTTTAATTTTATTTTTCTTCAAAATTATATCTTTGATAAAATATTTGATATTGGTTTGATTTACTCATTTCTAACACTTTGGATTCAACTTGTTGGTAACAAGATAAATCCTATATTTTTTTGAATGTAAATGTATTTTTCAATCCGATTATTATTATTTTAAGTAAATCATTTAAAATAAATTATCAAAGTATAATCGTATGGATTTATTGAAGGATAATCTAGGATAAATTATCTAGTGATTAGTAAAAAAGTATATTTTATGAGAAATTATCAAAAATATTATTCTTATGAAGAATATTTTAATTGTATTACCTGGTCTAGAATGAAAATTCATAAATTACCCTTGAGAGAGAAACTATCATTGCATGTGATATTTTATTTCATTTTAAAATAATGT
Organism: Viscum album; assembly: GCA_963277665.1. Taxonomy (NCBI): domain Eukaryota; kingdom Viridiplantae; phylum Streptophyta; class Magnoliopsida; order Santalales; family Viscaceae; genus Viscum; species Viscum album. Next base: position 2,097,187,999 of record OY728140.1, on the reverse strand, counting down.
AGACGGTTTTAGTTATATGAACCCTTGATGAACCTAGATCATTAATGTGTGGATGTTTATGGTAATAAGTCCATGAATAGGTGTCCTTGATTGTTGGGATTTCTGCTCCATCTATTGAACTGCATTGGTTATTTTATCATTGATTTGATATAAATGACTTTTGAGGTTGTAAGTTCCTTACCTTTTTGGGATTTGAAAACATGTTGCCTCAATATATTATACATAGACATATTTTATGACCATTATAGATTATGATCACATGTAGGTGTATGTTTAGCCCTAAGAACCTTATGTTACACTTGTTTCTATGAGTACTTCCATATCATATTACTCATGTTCGATGTTGATCACATGTATTGTCTATGATGTTTTACTTATAATGAAGTGATATGTTTTTTCATATATCTAACCATGCTATGTGTTCTTTTGTTATTGTTCTTGGAGCCCAAGGCAGGTGGACCATCTTGACATGTTTCTCCCTAGAGGGGGATTGCACACATTTTTCATTGATGACAAAGAGGGGACTATGTACAGTGTAGGGATACAATGATCCCTCAAGGATTCCTTGTGATTCACTCGATGACTAGACGATTCCAATGGGTATGTTATCGATGATTAGTGGATTCCAAGTCACTCTTAATGTCTAATAAGTGTAGAGAACATGAATTCCTTGATGCAAAGTGATTCTAAGTTTCATGATCACATGATGTTGAGTATCATGATTCATTAACCTCATGGTTAATCGTTGATTCTATTGAAAAATTGTCTATCCTTATAGAATAGAGCCAAAGAAGGTATGATAGAGGGTATATGGAATCCTTATTATCACACGATTTCATAATTTTGGATTGTATGTTTATGGTTATTATGTATTTATCAATATTGTATAATACACTTCTATACATGAGCACATTAGGTTAAGGACACATTAGTGATATTCTACCAAGTCTGGTACTCCCACCCACTCTGTTATTTAGGTGTTCTTGTAGATTTCATGACTGATCTAATAAAGGGAAGTGACCCTGTGGTGGACTATTGAATTTAGGAGCATGGAGATTGTGGTTTCCTAGGATGGACACTAGAGGGGCCTATAGTTTATCAATTATTTTATCTGCTTATTTACCCGGGTCATGATTTCCACTTTGGGAGTTTTTTATTTGTATGAAATGTATATAATTATTACCTCTAAATAGGTTTACCATGATTATTTATTATATTTTTTATTATTCATTATTGATCTAAGGGAATGATACGAAGGGTATAATCTCCCCATTGACGAACATAGACCATCTCTTCTAGTCATCAACATCTTGTATTTAGGGAGGGGCATAAGAGGTCATGTGACCTTTCAGCTAAGATCTAGTGGTTCAGGTCAGGATGTTACAAAATGGTATCAGAATTCAAGATTCAGTAACATTCTCTTCTCATTTCCTTAGAATGGGACATGATAGAAAAGATACAAGACAATTTATACTCAGGTAATCGAACTATAATAGTGTCTCTCTGCCACTATATAGTGGACCTCCAAGTTTCCATAATGTGTGGAATTTATGTTTTCATATGAATATTCATTAAACTCACCTTTGGTGATGAACATGATGTTGATATATGATAAATGGGATTTGGGGTTCATTCATGCATCATGATATGAAACATAGGTTCACAAGACATATATATACTTGTTGTTGTGTATCATAATTGTTCATGAATTAAATGACTTGATATGTTCCATCTGTTCAAGATAGTTTCTTTTGTGTTATATATCTTTTTTCCATGATGTTCATTATATCATTTTTTATGTTAATTTGTCGAACTATCCATGATTTTTTGTTAGTAAATATATGATGACAGTGACCAATTTTTAGGGATAGATACAAGGGTTAATGATAAGAGGGGTGTACCTTGGGTTAAGGATAGATGCCTTTGAGAACCTTTTTTAACCCCATAAAATAGTTAAGAGAGACCCTGTGTGATCCCATAAACTGATTAGTGTTTAATCTAAGGATGGAATTTATTTTTTGAAGTATTTCCTTCATGTTATAAAAGATGTCACCTTGACATAGATCATGGAACTACTTGAGAGGCATATAGAAATACATCTACAAGGTAGGAGGATTCAGCATTACCACTGCACATGTAGGATAATTCCATTGATATTTCTACTACACTTACAATGTTCTATATGAATTAGGTCTATATCCCCCAGAAGTATTTTTCATTGTGTTTTTCCTAAGAACAAGAGTTCAGAACTGTGGTCAAATATTCCATGATTCTTAACTCCATTATTTATAATTCTTCTAAATAAATGATGTCCCTCATGATGCTAATGGATGGGTTGAAATATTTTTGGTAATCTTTGACCTAGTATAGGCTCAAATGTGTTGAAATGTTATACTATTATTGAGATCATGCTAAATGTGTAGCCCATTTTGATACCACTTTATCATATGTAATCAAACGAGCTAAAAGAGATCAATGTTCATATGGATTACTTGGGAGGGATTCATAAGGATATTTAATTCACCATAGGGTTCACCTATGTTTTCCTCTATGAATTCAGATGATAGTATTAGTCTACATGTTGATTACCAAAAGATAAACTAGGTGATGGTGAATAATAGTTATGCATTTACCAGGATTGAGGATATTTTTTATTAGATAATTCGAGCTGATAGTTCTCTATGATTGATATTTGAGCAGGCTATCATTAATTGTGATTTAGAGAGGTGGAAATTACAAAGACTACATTTCAAAGAAGGCATTTATTATATAAATTCCTAATTAAGTCGTTCAGGCCGACAAATATTCCAGCAGTGTTCATGGTCCCCAAGAAAAAGATATTTCATCTATAAATGGACACATTTTTCATAGTGTTATTTAATTATATCCCAATCAAATAACTGGAACTAGGGAAACATGATAAGTAAAAAGAGATATACTTCATTATTCTTTAGGATCATAGGATTTACACCACGTTATCAATGTGTGACTTTTGTACTCAAGAGGTAAAATTCCTCGGATATGTGGTGTTTGAGACTGGTATATCTTTTGACCAAAAAAAATTTGAGGCTATCATGTCTTAGACATTTCTACATAATGTGTATGAGATTAAAACCTTTTTAGGAATAACATTATATTGCGGATAGGATATCCAAGAATTTTCCAGAATATCAACACCCATGAAAGTACTAAAAAAGAAGAAATTGAAGTTCCAGTGGTCAGATCGGTGTTATGAGACATTCCCTAAGCTAAATATTAGGTTAATGATGAATCCAGTACTAACAATCCATAAGCCTGGGATTGGGTATGTGGTGTACTATGATGCATTGATTTTTGTTCAGGGAGTGGTGATTTCTAGAAGAGTAGTAAGTAGCCTATAGGCCTTGTCATCTATAACCCCATGAGTGGAACTACCCTACAAATGACATGGAGTTTAAATCCATGGTCCACGATATATAATGTTATACATGATATCTTTAATGAGATATTTATTAATTACATGTACTACGATAGTCTTCTCTATACCATCACATAGAGGGACATGGTCATGAGAAAAAGGTGCAGAGTTGAATTTCCTAAGATGTTATTTTTTGAAATTATGTATGTAATAATGAAAATTTAACATCATTGTGGATGAAATTTTCTATAAGACATGTGATGAGCATAATCTTGGTAAGATTCCTTTAGAGGACCAATGAATCTTGTTGAGATTTTGGATGATTGGAGTATGGATACCTTAAAAGACTAGGGTTCTATGACATGTGCTCTCTTTTTAGTGATATAATCACATGTGGACAAAGTAAAGGCCAAATAGAAGTCTGACACAAAGTGTGTTGTAAATAGGGAACAACAAGCTGGGGGTGAATCAATACCAAAATTGTTGATGGATGATGATGAAGTGATTTTGGTTCATAAGAGAGTAGTAGAACATACATATATCAGAAATAATATTATGAGGGATTATCATACCATTATTTGTGTGGTACATCCTAGTACAAATAATATGTATTATGATGCTAGACAATAGTCCTGCTGGTCAGGTATGAAGAGATACATTCCTGTTTTTGTCTCCAGATGCTTTAACTATCAGAGGGTAAATCCCAAACAGTATCATCTTGTTGGGTTATTACAACCACTCTAGATACCTATGTGGAAGTGGATGTATGTGAAGATATACTTTTTAACATGGTTACCTAGGAACCGATAAAGACATGATGTAGTCTAGGTGATTTTTGATCAATTAACGATATCTCATCACTTATTACTAATCATATAGACTCACTCAGGGGAGGATATAGTAAAAATATATGTTAAAGAGACCATATTCCTTATTAGAGTTACATTAAGAATTATTTCATATTTATACACACATTTTATGTCATGATTTTGGAAAGGTTTATTGAAATACATAGGGACTCTACTAAGAATAAGCATAGATTACCATCCTCATACTGATAGATAGTCAAAGTGAACTGTACTAATATTAGAAGATATAATTCAAGCTTTAATGATAGAATTATGTGGACATTGGGTTGATCATCTATAATTTATTTAGTTTTAATTAAATAAATTCTATTAGGATTATATTCATATAGAACCTTAAGAGGCTCTTTAGGAGACACCATATAAATCAACACTTTTTGATACGATGTAGTTGAGACAATGGTAGGTGTACAGGTTTGGTTCTGGAGGATTTTGAGAGAGTGGATCTGATTTTGAAGAGGTTGATCACTGCTTAGTAAAGAAAAGATCTAATTTAAAAAATAGGTTGAGACCCCCTAATGTTTACAATGTGTGATTAGGTTTTGCTGTGATTGACTCCGTGGTTGGGGAAGAGATGTTTAAGGAAGCATGGAAATCTTTCACCTTGTTTTGTTGGACCCTTTGTGATCATAGAGTGGATAGTGGTAGTGTCATATCATTTGGAACTCCTATATTACTATTGAGGTATGCATGACTTGATTAATGTGTTAAAACTTCATAGGTACATACCATAACCTTTTAATGTTTTGTATTACAAGGACATTGAGTTTGAGACTAATTCATCACATTTAGAGAGTCTCTTTCAGATCGTAGATCATAGAAAGAAGTTGTTGTGAGGAAAGATGATACTATTAATCTATATTTTTGACAGAATTGATGAATACTATAGAAAATGTTTGTACATGTGCCTAATTTTTTTGATCAGTTATCCTAGAAATACATATATAGATACTCCTAGAGGAAAAGAAGTTGACATTAGGATAAAATTGTAATATCCAAAATTGTAAAAGATAATAAAAACCCTATTTATTAATTTTTTAAGTATTTTTATGCGAAGATTTTATTTTTAAGTAAAACTAATTAAATAAGTGTTTTAAAATCTTTTTATAAAATTAAAATCACAATTAGCATCTTGGAATATTCTATGGGATATTTCTAAAGATAGACACTGAGTTTGTGAATGTCTATGACCAGTATATTCATAGAATATATGAAAAAAAATTAAATTTATTATATTAACAGTGAGTTATTTATCCAAATATTTGAATATATCTCAAATGATGAATCACATGAGAAATATGATTCCCTCATAATGTCAGAGATGTTGTGTTTACCCTAGGTGAGGTATAACATTTGTGAGCATTAGGTGTTTTCTCAAATCACACATGAGGATGATTTATTTAATATTTATTTATTATAATTTGTAAAAAAACTAAATATCAACCAAAAAGTGAATCATATGAGAAATAATAGACAACTTTCATGTCTAGAATTTGGGGTTTTACCTATGTAAGACTTAACAAGTATACATGTCAGATGTTTTGAAATAATGCATGGGATTATACCTTTTAAATATGTAAGTATATTTTTATTCATATATTAAATTCTAAATAATTTAATATATCTCAAATGGTGTATCATATGAGAAATCTCAGACCACTATTAGGTCTAGGATGTGGGGTTTACCCTAGGTAAGGTTTAAATTTTATTCGCGTCAAATATTTGATCAGATCACATAGAATGGTAAATTATCAATATATATATATATATATATCATTATATTCGAAAGATAATTTCATATCTCCCAAATGGTGTGCCACATGAGAGATCAGATACTACCATTATATCCTAGGAGAGGGGTTTACCCTAGGGGAAACATAACATTTTTTGTGCATCAGGTGTTTGGATATATCAATCAAAAGATTAATAATAATTATATTATTATTATTATTTACATCGAAGAAAAAAATAGAAATATCATGTGTACTTTTTTCACATAATTAATTTGTGATGTTTTTTCATGGGTGAATATTTATTGTGGGGTTATGTAATAATAGTATCATGATGACTTGTTCCAAATAAATGATATTATGTGAGTAATTTATTAACTACATGATTTGAATAAAAGTTATTAGCGGAAAATCATTAATACAAATGATAATGAGAGATATTTAATAATATTAATCATTATTGTTGTCCTAATTATTATTATGAAATTGGGAAAGATATTTTTGTGTGCGGTCATTTAATTTATATATATATACATGATAAATATATGAATATATATATATATGTGCCTCTATGTATATATATAATGTATGTATATATATAATGACCCAAAATTATATCAAAGACATTTCCCCTCTTATGTCTATTTTATATAGTATAAATCATATAAAAACATATAGATAACTCAATACAATCTTTATAAATGAAGAATAAAAGAAATAACATGTATTTCTAGATGATAAGGAACCTATGCCAATGAAATAGTAACTTGTCCATAAGAATACTAATATGACCCTATTTAATATTAAATCATCCTAATGGATTGTAACCTCACCCACAAAACTATAAATAAAATTTAGGAATCTCAAAAGTGAAAGTATGATATAATAATATCATAGTTAAAGTAGGTGAATATTTTAAAAAATTTATATTTATGTTTAGGTATTTTTATAAGTCATAAATTTTCAATTAAAAGTTTTTTAATAATAAAATTATTTAAAATAAAATTTATTTTCACAAACATTATTCCTAAATCAATATTTTTTTTCATTTTATTTTAGGATAATTTTATAAAACCTCAGTTAATTTTTGAAAGTGTTATAAAATCAATTTTGAATTTAAAATCTGTATTTCTCAAGTAAATAATGATTATATTTAAAAATTAAATTTCACATAATTATCATATTATTTTGATAAAATGGATTCCATTATTTAAATCTAAACATTGAAAAATTGTTATGGTTAATTTTTGGGATTTTTAGAAATTTTTTGAATTTTTATTAAATAGTAAAATACGGTAATTTACATTATTGATACAGAATAAGCTAAATAACCTATTCCTTGAGTCGTGTATAATGTTAACACCCTTGTTTCTAACTCTAATTCATTTATTACAATATTTAGTTTCATGAATCAATACTATTGGTTGACTTGAAAAAAATAATAAAATAATGAAAAGAATAACGAGAATTCACCCCTCTTTTCCACTATTAAAACCACCCTCATCCTAACACCATAATATCTTCCCTCATATAAGACATTAAGCTTCTAAATATTCTACCCAATACTCTTCCCTTGTATCAATGCAAGCCCATGAGATCTTTGTATTTCCAAAAGACCAAAACCACCTTTTCCTAAAGAGGTTCTCAAGGAGGTTAAGTCAAGCGGTAAGTCATCTACATTTTCTTTCATTTTCAATTTACATTATTTGTTATCTTCTACTAACATCCTCTTCCCAATTGAACATGATAAATATATTATATTCTATATAGTAAAATTATTTCATTTTAATTGAATAACCATCATCAATCCCCTTACTCTCACTCTTTTATTTTGAAAAAACAAAATCCTTGTACGGGAGGTGTTGATATATAAACTTCGTGAATGATGAACCTTCATTCATAAATTTATACTTCATGTATTTTCATGAAATAATTTTTATGGTTGAACAAAAATATTATATATTTACTATATCCTATTTAATTATTTGGAACTATTATATATACATAATACTAATACATACGACAAAACTAGTTCGAGATGATCGAAATTCCGCTGTAATAATCAATACAATTCTAACTAATGTTTTATCTAATATCTCATCTTGATGCCATATAAAAAAAATTATATAACAATTTAATAATATTTTTTTTCACTAATATTATATATGTTCAATTATGGATAATTATACCCGTTCCATATGATCTTCCATACTCATATAAAATTATCCCGATTGTGAAAACCAAGGAAACAAACGCTCCTAAGCTATAAAATTGTTTATTATAAATTATCAAAAAGAACATAAAATAAATTAATAAAATTGTAATAAATAAAATAAATGTATTAAAGAATATAAGTTAATTAATTAAAAAATTTTATTTTATTTTTCAGGATGTTACGGTCAAGTGGGGAAATCATTCAGACATAACGTAAGGGTTTCTACCCAAACATCATTTTTCATTCGGGTCACTCTATTTCTCTGTTTACCCCAATGAAATTATTAATTATTCTTATGTAATACTAAAAAATTATTTTTTAATTATATATATATGTGTACCAATCATAACCCATATTTGTTTTTTTGGTGTTAAATGATTAAAAAGGTTCTTTCTCAAAATCTTCCTGAAAAACTAGTCCGATTGAAGGAAACTTCTTGAATTCTTACCTATTTTCAAGGGAAATATATAATCTGTTTTAAGAAACCATTATTTATATAAAGTAAATAATTTTATTATGAAAAATATATCTCAGTTAATTTCTAGTTTTATACAATTATGTTTCCACAAGAAGTCATCTTTTTAAAGTAAAATAGTATTTCTATCAAGAATAACACGGTGGGTTTATAAGAGTTTTTACATATATTTTGACACTATTTCTGATTCATATGTTCAATTGGGATTAATATTTTATGATACTATCTACCATATTTTATTTAATGGTTTATTATTAGTTTTATTGTGGATGTACTATCTCGATATCATTCACCATATTACTTTGAATAGTTAATATTTGTATTTACTAATTGTGGAAAATTATTTACATTTCATATGTTAGTTTAAATATGAATATATATGTTTATTATGTTTAAAACCTTTCATTTTATGAATTCATTGTACTTATTAATTATTGGGTGGGCCTTTCTACAGAACCTGAGTGCATTAGTATGTCTTTTGAGACAAAATATATTGGGTTTTTACCGATTTGTGTATTGTCTCAGAACAAGACCTTGATAGTATGGTTATGAAGTCTATCATTATGTATTATTTAATTATGAAGAAAGTAATTTATAGTCCATGATATTTTTTGACTATTAGAGTTTCCATGGTTATTAATTATTATGGAATTATTTATTTAGCTTTTATTCCTTCCATATTCTGCTCAATTTTATGTTTTAATGGCATATGTACTTTTATTTTTTCACCATGAATTATTATTTATGATTCCTATATATTTCTTACCCTTACTAAGCATCTGATCTCACCCATTTTTTATGTTTTATTTTTCCTAGATATAAGGAAATATTTTATGAAGGAATTGCAAGAATAATCTAGATTTTGTTGATGATTCTAAAGAAATTTCTATATTGTATTCCCCTTCAAGTTGTGACGTTGAAATCATTTGTATATATTATTTTCCAAAGATAGAAAACTATTCAGTCCTTCGAGATACATATTACATGTAATCATACCAATTTATTAAAGTAAGGAACTTACTCCAGGCATATTGGGTCGGGGAATTTACAATGTGTATATCCGACTTAAATATATATGTATATATATATATACATATATATATGGGTGAATATATATTTGGTAAAATATGTGGATGTCTACACACACACAGATATATATATATATATGTATGTATATATATGGGTATCCTATGTTGTATTTTAATGAAATATTTAATGTGTTTAAAATATGGATTTTTGAAAAAACATGTAATATAATGGTGGGAGTGAAAGGATTGTACATGAGAGAAAAAAATGTAGGAATAATGAATAATAGAAAAGGAAAATAATAAATGATTGGTTGAAAATTAAATATATAAAATATGGGGGAATAATCACCTAAGGGGATGGCTTTAGAGGACTCCTACAACCCTATCAAAATCTCCCTTTCAACATTATTTTTATTATTTTTTATTTTTTTATTCTTCAAACTCCTATTTTCGATAAATTATTTGATATTAATCAAATTTAAGTGTCATCAGTATCATTGGGTTATTCTTGATAAGAATAATATAAATCTTATTTTTGTTTTGAAGTAAGTAATGTATTTTTAAATTTAATATTTCATATTTCAAATAAATCATCTAAAATAAAATATCAAAAGGACATCACAAGAATATATCACAAGATAATTTCGGATAAATTATCAAGAAATAATTATAAAAGGGTAATTTATGAAAAATTATAAATAGATAATTATTCTTTTTAATAAAATTTTAATTCCATGAACATTCCTAGAATGACAATTCTTAATTATATAGGTGAGAGAATGTATCACCATATGCAATATTTTATTTTATTTGGAAAATAAAATAACTGGTTTTGCTTTTTAGAATTTAGGATGAACGTTATGATTTGATAAGTTGATGTGTATGATAATAATGCTATGAAGTGGTTTCCTTGACTATTGAGGTTTTTACTCCATATATCATACAACATAGGGTGTTTTATTATTGATTTTACATCAATAAATATTTTGGTAGGAAGTTCCTTACCTTTTATGAATTTTATACAAATGTTGCATCAATATGATTAATGAATAAACATAGTTTATGAACATGTAAGATTATGATTCAATGTGGGTCTGTGTGTCCTTGATAACCTTTTGTTACAATTGTTTCAATGAGTACCATCATAGATTATTATTCAGGTTTGACGTTGAAAATATGTATTGTATGTGCTTCTTTACTAAGGATAATGTACGCTGTTAGCTCAAGTATCATACCAGTCTATCTGTGATTTTGTGGTATTATTATTAGAGACCAAGGTAGGTGGACCAACACGACATTTTTATCCCTTAAAGGGGGAGTTAACATGATTTGCAGAGATGATGATGAGGGAACTATTCACAATTTAGGGATATAATGATGCCTCAGAGATGTCGTGTGATGCACTCATGACGAGAGGATTCAAAGGGGTATGTTCTTAATACCTATTGGATTCTGAGTCACTCTCGATTCCTCGTGTATTATAAGAACCTAACTTCATTGATCCACAATGATAATTAGTTACACAATAACATGGTGGTGAGTGGAATGACTCATTAGACTCATGGATAATCCTCAATTATTCTAAAACCATGTTTATCTTTCTGGAATAGAGTTGAAGTAGGTATGGATGGGTGTTTTGGCATTTGGATTATCACACAACCACTTAGATTTGTATTATACTTTTATTCTACTATGAATTTACAATTAATATGTAATAAATGTTTATACATGATTACATTAGTTTAAGGACCCATTGATGGTTTCCTCCTAAGTCGTTCACTAAAACCCTACAACATATTTTTTTTGGAATTGAAGATTTTAAGAGCGATATGGAGTACAGAAAGGACCATGTGGTGGACTATTGAGATGAGGAGTGTGGAGCTTATGGTAAGCTAAAATAAACACCAGTGGGACCTATAGTTTATCAAATTTTTTATCTATAATATTTACCTAGGACAAGATTTTCACTTTGGGAGGTTCTTTATTTATATGAAATTTATTCTGTTTTTGCCTTTCCAAATGTTTAATACTATTATTTATTAAAAATTTTCTTTTTTATTAGTGATCCTATGACATGATACTGACGGTATAGTCTCCCTACTAATGGAATTAGACCCTCACTGTTATTCAACAACCTCTTGCATATGGAGAGACACATATGAGGTAATCTGACCTTCCATATCAGATCCACTAGTTTGGTTTGAGATGTTACAGGTTGGTATTCATGGTTACATTTGGTCTTGAGAGATTTCTTTGTCATTCTACGTGGTACAATATAAATAGGGGTGGAAGTGGATGGACATTTCTCTATTGAATCAATCCTCCAGAGAATTTTCAATTTCCTCTCTTTCACATGATTTGATCACAAGACTACTTTGTGTAACCTTTTTAAAAGAAACAATCATATTATTGCTTTTCATGATCTATTTACATAATCACTCCGCATCGTCACTTGTGAAAACATTTCCCCATAAGCTAATGCAACCAATCTTCCCCCAAATCCATGATAATTCACTTGAAATATGATGGACATCCTTAGTTGTGAGGTTTCCTGACATGATTCACGTTTCTCACAGGGGACATCTACTAATTTTTTAAATATTTATGTTATTTTCATGAACAAGTAAAGTTCATGTTATTTTCATGATTATAGACAAATCAAGTGATTAGAAGATTCATAAGGGATCACATGATCACGAAACTTAGAAAATGTCATGTTATTCACATTATTCCACCTAATCCATGTGATTTATTATTTAGTCTACTCATTTTGGAAAGGTTATTTAAACATAAGATATATTATTCACATAAATATAAATAAATGGAATAAAAAATGAGACTGTAATTGTAATATATCATCAAAGTGTTATGGTTTCCAATGTAGATATTAAACATTATATATCATCATTCAGACATCGCAGAAAAAACTATCAAGAATGATTGGGAAAAATCATTTGGAATATATTTTATCAAGATAATTAAATCTAAAATGGTTTGTAATAAAAAATCAATCTCTTATATCATAATTATAGTCAATGATCATATCCCATCCAAGATTATGAAAACTCAAAATACCTTCAGAGTGAACATTTCTCATGCGGGTCATTTCACCTCCGAGGAGAAGTTATTTACAGGATATATCTTGAAGTTCATGACTACCTATTTTGAAGGGTTTCACTATAAATATAATCCCCAAATTACTCTTTATTGTTTGATAATATGTTTTTGGACCTCAGGTTAGATGTTTGGATAAATACTTGGATGAGAGCTCAGATCGGGGGTGTTTAAGAATAGACTGTGGATGTCCCTTCTAGGTGTAACATATGACCCCCAAATTTACTACTGATCTAAACAAGATTTGAATGTATAAAGCTATATGGATCTCCCAAAACCTTTCTTATTTATACAAGATACTAATGATGTACATGACCAACCAATGGATTCCAGACATGAATAAATTAAATATGACACATCGGGAAGTCGACATTAACCTCTATGATGTTGAGAGTATCTATAGTCTTCCAATATTATTAAATATGTTTGATGAGTTTATTCCCCCCATAGTTTGAGTGGGATTATGTAGAGGGATCCCCTCCCATTGACAAGGACATAATCATGTGATATTAAAAGGGAATCGATAAGGTCCCTTCTTCAAAGGAAGAAATCCTAGTCATGAAATGGGATACATTATCTATCAAGAAGTCTTGTTAAAAACTTTTATTTAAGAAACTGAATGACTTATGAACACTAGAATATAGAAATTATGAGAGGGGTTATTGGGCTATGGTCGAGGAATGTTTTTTCGACAACTGAGGATATGATTTAATCTATAAATTTATCATTCCATTTAGTTAGATTGATTTCTATCTATGTAACTAAGTGGGAACCTACTCCTGATCTGAGATAAGTGTGGAGTCATGGTTTCCACATTCATGATGGTTGTAGAAATGGAAATAGGAAGGAACATTGCTTTATCCATTTTTGTACTTGATATAATATATTTCCTTTTATGCTCTTTTTAAAGGATAAAATCCCCATATAGTGTCTTTACCCCCTCACAATTGTTGTGGTGTTTTAGGGGGTCTCATTAGGGAAAAGATAAATATATGAAGGTCCATAATATCATTGTTTTCTAGTTAAATATATTTTTATAATTCATTAGTATAATTAGGCCTATCAAGCTAACAATAATTGAAATCAGGTCCCCCTCGAGCTACTATGATTGTTTCTCCTTCATTCATTTGGAGGTACCCACTGGTGGCGTAATTTAAAATAGAGAGGGAAATGATAAGGCATGAGATCTAATGATTTAAATTAATTAGGAATTAATATATACTGAAATATATAGTAAATTCCTCTAAGAATGGTATGCACTTGGTTAGTTTGAGAGTGAATTTCGATGTATTCAAACTAGGTTCCCTCCTCCTCTCTATGCATAATATGAAAGGAACCAAATAATGTATCTATAATTTTGGTAAACGTTTACCATGGTGGAGACAAGGAATTAGGTATAAATCCATCCATCAAGCACTACTATTGGTCTATCTATGGTCTGTGATGATACATTGATCTGGTCATACCCCAATGGGAAACTATCTATATAGGAGACAAGGGCCACATAGCTACCACCAATGATCAAATAAAATATGAGGCCTATCCAGAATCCTTTTTCTTGTTGACCAATATTAAGTAATTACTTAAAAGGAAGTGAGGCATCTAGAATAACTTTTATCACTGAGCTAGGTTCCAGTTGGCACGATTATGATGAAAAGATCACCCTAAAACAAATCCTTGGTCATTTTGGAATTTCCTACTACATTTTACCAATGCGATGTTTAAAAGAAAGACAAATTACCTACCAAATTTTTTGCTTCATTTCATCTGGTGGAAATAAAATTGGAGTAATTTTCCAGATTCATTTATCACAGGGTCATCTCTTTTATATATCACCCCATTGAGGTTATGTATTTTCATAAATACATCGATGTAGTGGTTCAATGTGTGAAGAGTAAAAACTATTATTTACCTCAATGTAGCTGATGATGGATCCCAACATTATAGTGGTCACCATAGATAATGGGGATCATCTTATCTTTGAAGAATAGGTAAAACTAACTTTTCTACCAACCTAAAATGACTACATCACTATCATAATTGTTTTGATATTTTTAATATTTACATCAATATATGAAGATGTGTAAGGTACCTGGACACCCTAGCACCTCCAATATACTCCCCTAAGGGTAAAAATATTTGAGTGAGCCAGAGGATGACCAAGATAACCAGGATGGGGGATCCCAAGTCAAATAAATCCCATTTAAGGTGGTGAATTCCATCAATGTAGAATCATGATCAACACTTCTATCGATTCCATCATCAATGCTCTTAGTATCACACAAATAAATGGTTCCTTCCTTAGAGATGATGTGGAAAAGGAGGGGTTCCATGTTATCATATCATTCTCATCCAGAATCATTGAGTAACATTTACACATTATTTTTGATTCTTCTCAGTCCATTTCATAAAAATATTTTTACTTTCTTATATATAAATTCCCTCATAAAACCTATATAGAAGAACAGATATCTATCCATTGGGATAAAGGTGTTCCCTATGCTCCTATAGTGAAATATTCAACACTGATCTTAGTCCATACATAGGTGGAGATAGTAATGGTTCGATTATGTTTGGACCTAGTGCCTACTATATATGTATTTTCAATCATTCCCTTTAACCCATCATGGCTAAATGAGCTTATAGAGGAGGAGGACGCCAATATCTATTCTATGACGTCCTTAGAGATCCAATTGAGGAATCATTAAGAGAGGGTAATAATATTCTTAGAGACTAAACCCATCATCTAATCATTATTATATCACTTAATATTTTTTTATACATATATCCCTTTGAGGAATTGTGATGACTGTGCTGATGGAGGAATCATTAGGGGTTCCATTGAGCCAGTCAATGTATAAGGATATTGATTCATCCCCTAATTATGGAATTGGGGAAAAATATTTCCAGTGATGTGACTGAATAAGATATATTATACAAATTATTCACGATCATTGAATTTATAAAAAAATATAATATTCATCTTCTAATAGATAAAAATTTGAACCTCTAATTAAGTACCATCACTTTAGATCTAAAAGCCCTGAAGACTAATTATTTGGGTTTTTTATTAGATGGTTTAACTAATATAGAAGTTAAATCTATTCCAAAATCATAAAAGGGTGTGATTATGTTCTCTATTTCCTATGACATAGTAACAAAATTTATTCATATTGTTGTGTTAGGTATGATTCAAGGCATAGATTATTCAATATTTCATCAACAGATACAATGATTGATATGGGGGATATATAGAGCCTAATATCATAAGGAACCTTAGAGTAGATAAAGGATGGGATCACTCATCTAGAATATATATTTACCACCCTTGTCTATGGTGTATTTAAGTATAAAATTTTCCAGGTCAGGGTAAAGAATATTTTGTCCATTAGAGATAAGAGGAGGGACCTAAAACTAAAGGTATTATTAATGGATGCCTTATCTTTATCCAAACAATAATGATATATGGTTATTAGTGAGGCTTCCCTGTATGCAACATAAGTATCACCCCACCAAAAATTTGTTAGTTCTAGTAAAGATGATATTGGATTTCTCTAGTCCAACATCAACAGGCTTCATTCAGATCTATCCCAGGTACAATATTCACCAAAATACTTATATAAAACCGTGTAAAAGTAATAAAGTATCCATAGAATGGTATAGAAGTCTAGTATTAATTTTATTTATAGGGTGGATGCATTACAACTTGTCCCATAGGCTGATACTGGGTCACTAAATTAGATGGATTGATTTATATACTATTTATAATAGAATGATTCAAAGATCAAATAATATTTTAAGAAAATATATTACTGCATTGATGTTTTTAAGAGGATTATTTTATTTGGACGTTCATGAGAAATATTTTGATCTATGGATATTCCTCCTTCATTTTTTTCATTATCAATTAACAAATATATCAATCTATGTACGCTGCTATTTGGATTTCTTTTATTCATCATGTGGATAAAATTTTATTGGCTTGGCATCATATATAGCATCAATTAAATCAAAATTTCATTTCAATTCCAAGTGAACTCGATCATGAAATCAAATTGATAAATAATTATAGGAATATTGTGAGAACTTATCATGAATTATTAATATCATAAGAATGCTCGTTGATGTATATGATCAAGTCAATCCAAGAATCTCTTGTTCAAAAGTGATAATTTGGGTAAACTTGTCCCGAAGGGAGAGTGATCTAATTTTTTCCTCAGTAAATTTACCAATTAAGTGGAGATATATTTTTTCATGGGGCCAAATAATGGTCCATACAAGAATTATGTATGTTTTTTTAGCCATAATTTTTTTGAGATCCATTGAGGGAGTGAATTAATAGTCTTTCAGTTGGATATTCTAAGGCTTCCCTTTATGTGTTTTCAACATGAAATTTTTTGTTCCTTTTAAATTTCACAATTTATTTATTTTTCATAAATAATATATGTTGAATGTATAAGGATCGATGACTTGAAATTTTAAAAGGATTCATTTCGTGGGTTTTTAAAAAGGTGAAAATTTGATCCCTCTAATTATTTAGTTTATGGTCTTTTAAGTCAAACCAATGATGTTCTATAGTTTAGTATCATCTAGATAAGAAATTTTATTTATATAGTTTGGAAACTAATTTATTGAAACATATATTACTATAGTTATGTCTCCTCTAGATCAAACCTTCTATTGATGTAGTTTAGGGTCTTCTATCTTAGAACCTTTATCACTATAGTTTATGGAATACTAGCTCATACCTCTTTTTGATGTAGTTTATGGTCATATAGATCATACCTTCCATTGAGGTAGTCTAGTTTCTTCCATCTTAGAAATTCTATTTTTTTAGTATAGGTTTATATTTATTGGACTTTCTATTACTGAGATTGAGGGTCTTCTATATCATACCTTCTTTTTCTGTAGTTAAAGGTCTTCTAGATGAGACCTTATTTTTTTGTGTTTTCGGGTCTGCTAGCTTGGTCCTTATATTGCTATTATTTATAGTTCTATAGATCAAAAATTCGATTTATTAATTTTAGGGTATTCTATATAGGACCTCATGTTACTGTAGTTTAGGGTAATATAGTTCACACCTTCGGCTGAATTTAGATTTTGATGAAATGGAGGATGTATATTCATTAATGGTTATGAAACCCTTCATTTTGGATTAAATTATAAAGATGAAATATTCATGAATGTATTTAATACCATTTATTCTAGTTTACATTCTGAAGAAAGAATATTCATTAAGGATTTTGACACCCTATATTCATATAGAAGTTATGAAGGATGAATATTCAGGAAGGGTTCTAAAATCATGGATCCTTGCTTCAATGTTTTCTGGTATATAACGACATAATGTTAGGGATATTGATTCTAATTGGATATACAGATTATGGTATGGGTAAATCATATCACAAAGTGTTTTAATAAGAGGTCATTGGTTGGGGTATACAAGATTAGGATGATCAGAAAGAACTATGTGGGGCCAAGTGCCACATAAATGTTTATAGGGATTACAACGATTGATGGTCAATTACTACAACATAAATACTTTTATAGATGAAGGATTATGTGATATTATACAATAGGAAAGATGGTCATACATGCATGGAAAATAATATTGGTCCCTTGTCCTTTTCGATGGATGTGAAATATAGGTGAATATTTAATAAATTGGATGATGAGGTTGGATTTGGAGAAAAGGATATACAAGATGGGTTTTGGAGCCATAAGGGTAGTTCCTTTTAGGTTTGGGAATATCCAGACCAAGATGTTGTGGTTCTAGGTCATGAGATTGGGGTCACCAAAAGGTTCAAAAATGGAGTTCCAGACACTTCCATTTCGAATGAGTACATTACACTCTAATATATCATGAATGATGTGAAATCCACTTAAATTGTTAGGTCATGATATTGGTAAATCATGTTTAGGGAATATATATATATATATATATATATATATATATTATAAATAGAAATTGAGTATGGTTGAAACTTTTATGTTACCAAGTTAGGGAAATTGTTCTTGTATTTAGGGGGACATTACCTCCAAGACAAAACCAACCATTAAGTGGAAACTCCAAGGAGTTGCGTTATTCGCTAGTGAATCATACTGGGGTCCCTTTAGAGTAGAAATTCCTTATTAACAATACACTATGTGGAAGAAAAAAGAGGAATTAATTAAGTATATGGGGTTCCATAAGATTTATATTAAATCAATTAATTTATGGGAATAATATCAGACATCAAATTTATGATGTTGGTTTATGGAAAACATAATATTCAAGAAGGGTTCAACAAATAAGCTTTGTCGCAGGTAAGTAAAAAACGTATCATGGATAGGGGATGTAATATTTCATTAATAAATTTTTTTTAGACAATAATGGTCTAGAAAGTGTGGATCGACTTTTAATATGGCTACTAGATGGGCTCTATGAGCATTGAAACATTTTGATTTACTCTGTTTTTTTATAATCAATCGTAATAGAGAGATTATGTATATGAGACTTGGTTTTTTTATAAATTCCATTTTGGGTATTGTTTGTGAAATTTTTTAAGCATATTTAACTATTAGTTTAGGTTATTGTGTTTAGGATCATCAGAGGCTAATGTTTAGTCTCATAAAGATTTAACCAAGGTGCACATTATTTAATTTCATGGTATGTGGACCTAGTATCAAGGGAGTGTTGAAAAATAACTTAATTTAAATTTGCAAGGTCAAGATTACTCTAATTATATTTTTGGGTAGGGGTAAAGGTGAGGTAAATCATGGCTTGAGGTTCTCAGATCATGGGTGATTGTATTAGATATTCATGCTGAGGATGATCAAAAATTAAACTATCATGATGAGTTACACAATATTGATGTTAAGGCTCATAAGGGTCACAAGTTCCTTCATGTAATGGACAAATATATCTATTTGAATAGTAATGGGACCTTATATATATATATCCAACTTGTAAATGGTCAAATAGAGGGAAATTTTATACTTTCTGATGGTTATGAAAGGTTTTTCGAAACACAGGATGGTCAAGAAATGAAGTGTGATTTATGGGTTTTAGTGATTAAAAAAATGTTGGAAGCACCCAAAACATTGGTTGACCAAGAGATGGCTCTTTTGATCCTTTATTAAAGAGTGATGATGAATGATCATACACATAGTTTAGGATCAAGCACTGAGGATTCAAATTTCGTGTAGTTTAACATAATTAGATCAATATGTATTTATAGTGCAGTTTAATTTCATATGACCTATATGTCTTCCATGCAATTTTATATCATGTTGAAAGGATGTAAGAAATGATGTGAAATTATGTAATATATCCTTAGAGTTAGTCTATAATTTTTTGGGGGTGTAATAGAATAAGTGAAATTTCTATGGATGGTATTCTCTAGTTTTCCCTATGCATTTCATAAGGGAATGAATCATTCCATATTCAGATCTTTCATGGAGATGATTCTGTATATATATAGCTCATACCCCAAAAGAGGGGGGAATGAAACTATTTTTTGAATTTTTTTTTATTCTAACATTTAAAGGTTCCTAAGTGTCACTATATATCCTATGATAACATGAATCAAGAAATATTATGTTCTCATTTGTATCCTTACATTTTTCAAACTCATATTGGGTGATGGGACATTTTTCTAGGTCATATACAATATTATTGGGGATTCCACTACAAGGATGTATGCCACGTGTCGGAAATGAGAAGTAATTCCTACACTAGTGAAGATATATTGGGGATGTTAGGTACCATTTAAAAGGTTCAAACACATAGTTATGAGGAACATAATTTTTTGAAATTCAGGTCCATACTTAGTGACAGGTAATCTAAGTGACACAATGTATAATATATTGATAAGAATCAATCCATATGTAGTTATGGTAATGTTAATGACACCATATCATAGATTAGGCTTATATAGATAAGAGTGAGGAAAGTTCCCCATAAAAGGGAATTCATCCACTATTTTCTGGGTGCAAGATCTCTAACC
Organism: Viscum album; assembly: GCA_963277665.1. Lineage (NCBI taxonomy): Eukaryota > Viridiplantae > Streptophyta > Magnoliopsida > Santalales > Viscaceae > Viscum > Viscum album. The sequence continues at coordinate 2,097,167,186 of OY728140.1, read as the reverse complement.
GTTAGTAATAATTTCAAAGGAATAAGGATCTCTTATTGGGAGAGGATTTCATTGGTGGGGTATTTTTTTACATTATTTTGGCTAAACATGGTTGATATCTTTCAGCTTGGATAAAGTACCAGGGATGGTATGATCATGGAAACCTAAAGATGGGACTAAGATGTCATACTTAATAATTTCTATGCATCTTTATAGGTAAGGAATAATTCCACCCATAACTCTTATATAATATGGCTCCTTACAAAAATTTGGATCATGAATTAGGAAAGGGGACATCATTTTTTTGAATATTATGGATGAGCCCAAGATTATGTGACCTTGGGGTCACTACCTATCCAATGAATGTTAAAATCATGTAAAATTTAGATATTATATAGAATACCTATATTAAAATAGGTTATATTCAAGGAGGGACAGTTTTTATTTTCTAATGGTGACCCTGAAATCATAGTTGGCTAAAGGGACCTATTTGTATATCTAATTATTGAAAAAGGAATGGAAGATTCCACATATAATCTTGTAATAAAAATGACACATTCATACTTAGCACAAATTTATGGATAGTTTGTCCGGATCTTAGCAGTTTTTGATATTATAGGATAAAACACATGTTAGGATGTTTAAAATCGTAAGACCGGAACATACAAGGGATAATGTTTTGTGGGTGTGATTTTTTTTCCAAATAGTTTTTCTAATTGGATCAATCATCTTAGGGAATTTGGATCTTTGCAGGAGATGAATACCATGGAATTAAAGGGTACAAAAAATGATGATATAATCTTGCACTACTAATGAGTACGATGCACAAATGTTTGTCATAAATGGTTTCCAAATCCTCTTGATTAGTTGGGTTATGTGATGTGTACATAATTCCACAAGAATATTTGAGTCAATGGGAGGTGAATAAAAGTGGGTATATGTTGACCATTAACAATTTTTGAAACCTATATCACACACAATCCGGACAGTAACTCCTCCACTTAAGGTGGATCTCTATTGAGTCCAAAACATCCATTAAGCATATGATTTGATGAATTATGTTATATTATAGAGTATAATAGTAGGGTCTCTTAATATTATCGATTCCCTATTACATTTACACTAGACGGGGGAATCAAGAGTACATGGGATTGAGCTCTATGGGGTTCTAGGGGAACTATGACAACTCATGTAATTGTATAGTAAAAACTATGACATCAAAGATATGATGTGGGATTATAGATAATTTAATATTTTAGAAGGGTTAAGGAACCCAAAAGGACACACTAGTGTGTATTGAAGAATTTTATGTGTAATGGGATGAAACCCATAATTCTTTAGCACATAATCAATAGGGGAATGATATATTCAATGAAGACCTTATTTTATGCATTTTAAAATTACAATACAAGAATATTCTCAATAAATATAACATTATAAGAATAGGAAATCTTTTGTGAAGTTTAATATCATGCTCTAAATATTTGGTTCCCTTTCTTTTAATAAAATTCACCTCGATCATGATGGTAATACTGGATTTCCATGTTCCCTATTTTCAAATTAGTCATGCTCAGTGTGAGAAATAGTATATGAACAAGATGTTCATTGATCCACTGATAGTTTAATAAAGTTAATATGTGTGTGTTTACATTTTTATATTAGCAAGATTTCCCATTTAAATTTTATTATAATCAAGGAACATAGTTCGTGGTGATGAGAACTCACATCTTCTCATAAAATGGGATAGTTGTGCATCAACGTGTATATTGTGATAAAAAGAAACAAGCCACACATTTTTCATAGATGTAATACTCTATGAACATGTATAAATATTATATTGGGAGTGGTATTATATATATAAGAACCCATGATAAATGTATATAGACATTAAATTATTTTTAATGAATACTTAATATATTACACCAAGATATTCCAAAAGACAGTATTAGTTTTGTGGCTTTGGAAAAATGAAAGCATGAAAATTGGTACATAAGTGAGATACATTATCTCTATCAAGGTTCATCATGACTATCATCCTTCTTATAAACATAAAGTAGAATACATACCATAATTACAAGTAGAAATAAAATTAAAAATGGGTGAGCTAATATGCTAATTAATGGTAAAAATGGGAGATATATAAGCATAATCATGAGAATAAGGGTATGAGAACATGATCCGGAAAATAAAAAATCACACCTTGAATACTATAGATATCAAAAAAGTGTCATGTCATAAATAATGTCCGTTGATAAGACTTGAATTATTATGGAATCAAGAGAATAAACCATAAAATCTTATTATTGGAATAAGAAAAGGAATTTTGGTATATGTATAAACATGTCATATCATTCGCTATAAGTAAAGGAATATTTGAAGACATTATTGGGGAACTTAATGGGGAAAAAACTACATGGTAGGATACACTACCATCCCCAATCATAGTCCTTTCATTATAAGGGATCGATTTACCCCTTCTTCCATAGTGGAACAAGCCTGTCAATTTGATTCCCATTAGTATCTCATGAGATATAAATCATTCCAAAATACATTGGAAGGAAATAGAGGTACCACATATCACATAATAAAATCATACATACTCACTTCATAATATAATAAAATTTTCATCATGTTATTACCCATTAAAAGAGATGTGGTTCATAAAAATTATATCATAACCCATGAAATGAAAATGGGAATCATAAATATTTCATCATATAATTAAATATAGAAAAGAGACAGGTTTCATAATCATTTGATAACAGAATAACTAGAGAAAAGGAGAGGGTTTTGAAAGAATATATCCTATAGAAGGAAAACAGGTCTTATAAACTTCATTCCAGCAAAACATAAACCATTCAAGAAAATAATATAAATGATATTCTTGGATAATTTCCCCGTTAAAGCATAAACTATAAAAATTTATGTCATCTTATATGGAGAATTATTTTGAAAGATCACATGAAACATTTCTTGAGTAAAATATCGTATATTTGAAAATAATTTTATTAAAACAATTTCAAAAATTCGTTTCTAATAAATAGTTATTAATAACTTCATTTAAAAAATTTCATAAGGAAAATAACTTTTTTTATTAAAAAAACTTTTTAATACATAAATCATTTTTAAAAAACATATTTTAAAATTGCATGGAAACTATATAAATTAATCATGAAAATAATTGTAAAACAAGATTCTTTGAGAACACCTTAAAAACTTATAAAGTACAATTGAAAACATTTTTAAAATCTTTTTCATTTAAAATATAACAAATGCAAATGAACAAATCATGAAAAAAAATTTGAAATCTATTTTCCTTGAATAAATATAAAAGAATATTGAAAATATTATGAAAAAAATTTCACTTGAAAAAATCTATATTAATCATGAAAAAATATAAAACAAAATTTAAACATAAAATATTTTATAATGCCTTCTTAGAAAAAATGGTAATGAAATAACAATGATTTTTGAACAAAGAGAGAGATAAAGGCTAACATGCTTAAAAATACTTTCTTAATTATATTAAGTAACAAGGAGTGTTAAAATGGTTAGAATACATGAATATATAAAGAATAAATTGAGGTGAATAAAATTAAAGATTATTATAGAGATATTTATCACAAGAGTTTATCAATGGAGGTGTAATCGTAAATAATCCCTATAATTGATGTGATTGTATAAATAAACTATTAGCACATTTTTAACATTAATTAATAATAAAAATGAGACAATAATATTAAATTAAGTTTAAAATATTATTAAATATGTGGAATACTAATATATATTGTAAAAGGAAATTATATACACCCCATATAATAATATACATGCATAACATGGCATATTTGTTAAAGAAGACAAATTGAGATGAAAATTACATTACTGATTTGGTAACGATGGAATCATAAACACCATAAATTAAATTTATGAAAATATATATGTAAATAAACATAAATTTAAATATAATAAATATATAATACACTCATTATATGTATATTCATCACAAAAAGAAATGTGTGGTGAATAAGCCTTAAATCTCACAGGAACAAAAGGGAGACGAGAAAAAAATTACCTTTTGTCTTGGATGTCTTCATACATGTTCAAAAATAATATATAATAAATATATGTTTATTATTTATATATCAATTATCCTTATTATTATATATAATAATATATATTATTTCATTATGACTTTATATTACCCTTTTATTAGCAATTTCATGTTAATTTTATGTTTCAGGTAATATCATCTTTGTTTTTCTTATATGTTTGACTTATTATTCTTGATCCACATAATAAAATAATGATTTAGTTATTTATATAATTTAAAACATGACATAAATATCATATATATTCATTATATAAATAGTTTTAATAAATATAAAATAGTGAAATATTAAATTGAATACACCATTCCGGGAGATGGTTGGTTATACGTACGGGTGAATGATGTTTCCATTTAATAATCATTTTGAAAGGAAAAAATTAAATAAAATATATGTATATATGTATATATTAATTATATTAGTATTATTATGTAATAAAAATCATATATTTTTACCAAGCCCAACCATAATACATTCCACATATAGAGTGAATTTATCACATCGCTTTGAGGAGGCAGTAGTCTACATATCCAAAAACGAAGTTATCGTATTTACATAAAATAGAAATCATGAATTTATGGGTTATATAATAAATCTATAATCCTAAATATATAATAAATATCATATATATCATACAAAAATAGATTTTCCTTCATAATTCCCTACCATGAGTGGTGGTAAAATTAAAAGGATCAACGTCATTTTGTTAGGGGTAGTTCACCGTACACATGAATGGTAAGTTCATTACCCATTTTATAGAATTGAGTATAGGTGTAGGATTAAACATTAAAATAAAAAATTATCGATATATTTCCAATTATTAGGTTATTATATAATTATTTAATAATAATATTTAAGTGGGTGGATACTAAAAATAGTATATAAGATCTCGTGGAAGGATAAAAACTCTTGTTCAATTAACTCCTCTTAGTTTTCACCCAATAGATTCGTTGGTTGGATTTATTCCAAAATTGAGGCTTAGAGGATGAGTGGAGGGATTTTGGGATCTTATTTGAGTATATTTTGGATTATCCAATGTGTCTGGAGAGGTGTGCGGAATGGGAAGAGTGAATTCCTTTTTACAGCGGAGGAGGAGTGTAATTCTTATAAATACCAAAAGGAAAACACTATTGATATATCTACCTTAAGTCATATTCTAACAAAATGAAAATATAATGTATTAAATGGAAATTATTATTGATAATTACCTCAACCACACACAAATAATTTCATTTTTATAATTTTATTCTTTAATATTTAATTTTCCCAATTTTTTATCATTTTTGTATTTATTAAAGAAACTAGTTTTCTAAACTAAGTAATAGAACCATTGAAACTATATTATAGTGATATTTATTAGATAATAAATAAAAAATCTAAATTTTATATATAATTTACATAAATTAAATCCCACATGTTTGGAAATTGTTTTAAAAATAAGCGCATATAACACGCAAGACACTTCTTTAACCTAAATTATCCTAACAATTGTTTTTCTATTTAAATAACTATATGTTAATTATAAAAGATAAATTCTACCATGATTGGAACACATTAGATATTTATTTAAATTTATAAATAACGTTTCAGAATATATGACTTTTTTAGTAATTTTAATTATTTTAATAAAATATTAGTTACCATAAAATAAAATTAATGTCAATTTTGAGACTATTTATATTATTTTAATTTTTTAAAAAATATCAACATATTATTGGAATTATAATATATTATCTTCACATCAGTGTAACATGATATAATCTTCTATAAAAAATGGAACATAATAGTTTAGTAAATTTACATTACCTTTAATTTTTTTAGCATCATTTATTTTATTTAATTATTATCAAACTAATATATGTGTTAGCATTTTTAAAGAATTTAATATAATTATAGAATCTATCAAAATTATTATTAAATTACCATGATAAAAAAATCATTTACCTTTCAAAATATTGTTTATAATTAAAACTATATTGCTTCTTCAATACTCAAAAGCTTTTATAAATGTTAAATGCAAGTATGGTTACTTTTGGGTATTTTTCAATACATAACATATTATATAGGTCAATTTCATAGAATATTATTGTAATAAATCATTAAATAATATCCATGATGGGATATGGTCAAACTATTTTTTAATAATAGATCTTGTTCCAGTGTGTATGTCATGTTGGCCAATAAGTTAAAGTTGCATCCCCTTGTTATGCTTGGTTTGACCATAATTTTTGTAATTAATTTTAATTACTTACACTAATATTTTTGGTTAAAAAATATGTTTATCTTGTTAGGATATACATATTATACTTATTACAAGAATATATGTTTGTTTTTAAAAATTAAATTCATATAAGTGAAAAAATTAAATTTAAACCTAACTCCAAAGTCATGGGGAGAAAGATGGTTCTTAAATTCAAATTATTAAAAAAATAAATATGTTTTTTTCTAAATTAAATATAAAAATTATTCCAATAGCATAAATTTGATTAATAGATGTATAATGTTTCTATTGATACATTAAATCCTAATTTAAAATATAATTAAAAATTAAAAATTATTTAAACGATCAGACATTTTTTAACAAAAATGCATTATTTTTCACCATTCATTATAAAGTGTAACTTTTTCGAAAAATATTAATCCATCATCCTAAGATAATATTGAAATTTTTAATTCAAAATTAAATTTTATCTTTACCAATAAAATTAATAAAAGTGTCAGAAATTAGTTTTAAAATAAGTTATCTACTAATAGGTTGAAAAAATATATCTTGCATGTATCGCAAGCTAACTCAATGTTATGTATAAGGCACAATATTAACTTGGTGTAGTGTGAAAAGAAAGAAATAACATAGTGATTTCACGTAACAGAATCTATATTCAGTGTTTAATGAAATGAAAAATTTCAATCGATTAAATTAATTTGAAAAAAAATTAACAAAATCTCATTGCTGATGAAATAAATATATTTATTAAGAAAAATCACTTTTAAGAAAAAAAAGTCATAAAAGAACAAAAAACATAGTCAAACAATCAACCGCCATCATAGGTAGTTTCTGAATCATTAAAATATTGTTTAATCCTTTTGTAATCCTTACCTCTGTGTAGAATCCATTAAAGGGAAGTCTTCCTATTTGACTCAACTTGGAGGAAGTCTCCAATATTGAGTGTCATCTTGTCCCATGTTTGGATAAGGTATTCCGTAGTAATATTCTTGCCGTTGAAACCACATGCCAATAAGCCAAGTTGTTTTTTTGGATCCAAGTACACGACTCCTTGTTAAAATTCTCCTGGACTCACCTCTCATCCATCTTGGTAAAATCTTTTTTGTGGACTTGGCCTCTATGGTGTCCTCTCAAAATTCATTTTGGTAAAAAATTATGGTTTCCCACTCCACTCATATGATCATTTCTTTTCCACTTGGGACAGAATTAGTATCCTCGAATTCTAAGGTCTCCTGGTCATTTGCCTATGATTCTATATCTTTATTTCTATCCTCATGGCTGTTAATGCCTTTTCTCTTTCACATGGAGTTGTGTCTTATATTTGTAGGAACCTTCAGAGTGTGTTTTCCCTTACATTAGGACCTCATAATAGGAGGAATGGGTAAGTCATAGTAGTATTTCCTCAATCTCATCATCCAGTTATGCATAATAAATCCTTTTTAATCTATAATGGTGTTATTGCCCATCATTAACGAGGATTTAAAGTAGTTCTTTTCTACGTATACTTCCATGGACATAACAGGAGAGTCCTAGAATGAATATGTATCCTCTTTAATATCCCCCATTCCATAGGGGGTCCTCACCCTATGTACCCTCGATCTCAATTCCTTCCCCAAAAGCATGAATCTATTCTTCTCCCAAAAATGAAAACTAGTTTTTAGAATTTTTGAGCATTCCTCCATCTTTAAAATTCTTAGGATAAGAAGTTTCATCCAACAAGTCCATGTCTGAAACCATAGGTTGGATAAATACATGACCGGTGTATTGAAATTTCATAGAGGTGTCCTCACCATAGGGTGGATACATGCCAACTACCTCACTCACCATAACAAAATTGGATATATTTGATGAATCCAGCTTACTAACCATATTAGTATTCATGTGCGTATCCCTCTCCTCATGAATTTCACCATCTAAATTCAACTGGTTTATCAATGGGTTAATTCTTGAAAACTCTTTTCATAGAAACCCACATCAAAAAAATAAATACTAAAACATCCACTAAAAAGTAATTTTGGAACCATAACGGTTACCCAAATTAACTAAAAACTAGGTTTTAGTGTAGGAGAGAATAAGTTGGGGGTAAATATTGGGCATAGATTAAAATCATAAATAACTATAGAGAGTGATTAAAGATCATTGCTCAATAGCATATTAATGATTAATTTAAAGTTAATGGCCTCAAAACATTAAATCTATGATGATTTATATGACCATCAGTTCAATAGAAACAAATTATTTGGATAAATCATTATCAATATCAATTTCCTTCAGTTGAATATTTTTTCCCAATAAAACATAATTACTTTATTTCATTCCATTCCATATTTACAATCTCACCCTTTTGTTATTCCTTGATACACCCTCCTTCATCTCTTACTCAAGGAAATGAAGGTAGAATTTTCATTCCTAAAGAATTAGCAAATCATGAGATCCATAAATAGAATGATAGTTTATTCCATCTGTCTTAATAACAAAAATTATTATAACAGATTATCCAATATCAATAAATCCTTATGAGGTGAGACAATACTTGAATCTCTAAAAACTAATTTAAAGTTTAACATATACCATTCCATAAATGGATAATTATATAACTATTCCAAAATATGTAAACCTAGAAATTATTAAATAAGGTTACTAAATTCAATCGACATTGATCCCCTAAATCTCATAAAGTATATATTGGTTTTCACATTCCAAACATTTGAATACCCTCATCATATATTCTCTTGAAACGCTGTATCAAACATAATTAACCTAAATTCATTTAGAAAACATGAATGCTTCCTTATTCATAACATTACTTGATATATTCATTATATCCAAGAAGTTTTTAAAATCATCCATGATTACATAGACAACTTTTTATGAAAATCTTTATTCAATTATAAGGTCATTGATAATATCCAATTTTATTTATCCACATCAATCATCACATTATTCAGTCTACACACGATTTTTTCAACACCTTGAAAACATCAAGAGTTACCCTCACTTAATCAAAATATAACATTTACATGAAATCAATTTTATACTTCATCAACACCATTCAAAACATCCTTTAATGTTCCTAATGAAAAATATATACTGAAAATACTTATATACTTCAGGATTCAAATAACATAATCTTTTAACTCCAAAACATAAATACTTCATCCATCCCACTTATTTTTTCAAAAATTAACTATGATTCATCAAATTACTTATTAATACCCCATTACTAAATTTTCAAATACAAATCATGTCTTAACATTTATCAAACTAAATTTAATCATTCTTATCAACAATACTATTAGATCAACACATCCCTTTCAAATTCCATATATGGTCTCTTCATCATCAGTTGAAAAACCATTACTTGTACCACCATCTAAATTACCTACCTGATCCTTCCGTATATGACATATATTTTCACAATTCCCATAATTTATTCATTTAGAGTATTCATAACATGATAATACCTTTGGGAGGAAAATATTTCCATACAATTTGTTAATTGTAATTTTAATTGTCTCTTTATATTTATTACTTTGTGTCTTTATTTTCCACATTAAAAAAAATATTCTTGTTATTATATGACATTCATTTGGGTGCTTCTTTTCACATTATCGATACAATTAAAACAGAAACTTATTTCCTCTATGATCTCCATTACCCAAACACTTAGTTAACTCTTTCCTTATCTTATTTTGTGATTCTGAGAGTTTCTTAAGATACACAATGTTGATCATGTTCCATGAGATCAAATTAGGCATGATTAAAACACCCTTCACACTAGTGATCATCCCATTTTACTTCTCATTAGAAAATTGTCTATGACATTAAATATTTACCCAATTACTTCATGTTCCCTAAATTGACTAAAACCATAAAGTATAGTGTGAGATGAACTTATCATATAGGAAAATTACATAATCATGAAAAATAACTTAAAAAATTTCTAAATTATGACACCTTCTATGACACCTTAGGGTTATCCTTAGATACATCCCTAGACATACTCTTAGAAATATCCTTAGGCATGCCAATTTTTTTTTTCTCATCACTGTTTTCAATGGTTGAGTAAACCTTTGCGTTCATACCAACTATAAATAACTAGTCTTAGCATAGATAGGCATTACATTATTTTTTTAGAATACTCAACAAATTACACAAAAAGATTCACAAATATTGTATTATTTTAGTGCCTTTGGAAATGTGAAAAATAAAAAATGGTGCACAAGTGTGCTAAATTGTCACCCACTAATTTATTAGTGAATAGATCCATTCATAGAGACATCATACATAATACATAACTTCACAAAAAAGGGAGTTGAATCCTAAAAAGTTGTGATATTATATTATCATGAATTATAATAGAGGGTTATATGTAAGCATTATCATGAGCATATGAGTATGAGAACATGATCATGAAAATTGATGATCATGCCTTGAAAATTAAAAATCACAAGAAATATTCATGAAAAAAATAATATTATTCCATATGAATTGAATCATTAGGGAATCAAGATCAAAATCCCTTAAATCATAAAAACGGAATAAAACATGGAATGGTGGATTACACAAAAACCATTAAAACCATTCCCTATAAGCCAAGGATCATTACCAAAATTTATTAGGGCACTTTAATGGGACTAATTCTATTGGAAAGACACACCACCATCCCTAGTTGTAGTCATTTACTTATTAGGGGTCATGTTTCCCCATCTTCCCATAGTGGATCATTTTTCATCATCTTCCATAGTAAAATAAGGACATCGACTTGAATCCCATCATTTTATAAAGAGATATAAATATTTACCCAATGCATTGGAGGGATATATAAGTTCCACCTATCACATAATAAAATCATACAGACATATTACATAAGATAAAAAAAACATGAATCATATCATGACTCATAAAAGATATGGGTTTCTGAAACATTATATCATTACCCATGAAATTAAATGGGTATCATAAACAATTCTTCAAATCATTACCGATGGAAAAGAGATAAGTCATATAAAAATTTCAAAAAAGAAGAACCTATGAAAAGAACCTAGTTTAAAAAATATATAACCCATAGAAGAAAAAACGTGTCATAAATATCATTCTATTAAACTATAACCCATTCACGAAAGAATATGAATGGTATTATTGGATCATATTCCCAGTAAATCATAAACTATAACAATGTATGCCATCTTAGACAGATAAGTATTTGGAAATATCACAAGGAAAATATCCTAAAAAAATATCCATTATTTGAAAATCATTTTAAGAAAAACATTTTGAAAACAATTTTGTTATAATGAAATATATAAAATTTCACTTAAAACAATTCCTGAGGAAAATATATTTTCTAATTTGAAAAACGCTTTTTAAAACATAAAAAAATTTAAAAACAATTTCTTTTAAAATACATTTAAAAATATAAAAGAATATTGAAAATATTTAAAAATAAATTCCATCGGAAACACCTTCAAAACTAATAATTATGTCTTGAAAACATATTTAAAAACATTTTCCTTGAAAATAATTTGACAACCTAAAAACGGTGCATGAAAACATCTTTAAAACCATTTTCAATGAAAAATTAATAAAGTGGATGGATTTTTTTGACAACATTATTCCATGAAATCATATAAAATAATCTTGAAATCATATAATTTTTATAAACATATAACAAATTTTTAATTTTTTTTTACAAAACATGGTTTTGAAAGAACACAAATTTTTGACTGAAGAGAGAGAAAATGATAGATTTTATTAAAATCACTTTCTTAATTATCATAAGGACAAAAGAGAAGAAAAATTGTACCAATACATAAAGATAACATGAATAACTGGAGGATAAGAAAATTTATTAGTTTTATCATGATATGAATCATAATATTTCATCTATATAAACATAATCATAAAGAATCCCTATAAATTATGGGATTGTTGCAATAAACTATTAAAAAATTGGTACCATTGGATCATAATTAAAATGATATAATAATATTATATTAAGATTAAAAAACCACGAAATAATAAGATTGATGATAAACCCTATTAAAGGGAAAAACATACACCCCATTGAATAATATACGTGTATAACCTGGCATATATCTCAGTGAAGAAAAATTGAGATGAAAATTACATTACCAATTTGGTAACTTTTAAATCATAAAACACATAAAATAATGATCATCAAATGCATAGGTAAATAACTATATAATTAATTATAATTTTAATATAATACATTTATAGGAAGTATATACCCATGAAACGAGTGGCGAATAAGGCATAAATCTTACAAAAATAAAAGAGAAATGAGAAAACCCATACCTTAAGTCTGGACATTCCTAATATACATTCAAACCTATAGAATAATAAATTTAATTTTATTATAAATACAACATAAGACATTATTATTATATATAATAATATATAATATTTTAGTGTTACTTTATATTACAAGTTTATTAACAATTACTTGTTAATGTTATGTTTCGGGTAATATCCACTTTCTTTTTCCTATATGTTTTGACTTTTTATTCTTGATCTTATTAATTAGAACACGATTTAAATATTTAGAAAATTTAAACCATGATATTAATTTCTTATATATTCGGTATATAAATATTTATAATAATATATAATGGATAGAAATATGAAATTTAATACATCGTTCATGAAGACGACATGCCGTATGTACAATTGATCATTGTTTATATTTAATTATCATTTTGATAGAATGAAATTAAATGTAATATATGTATATAATAATTATAATTGAATTATTATTTCATATATATGATATAAATTTTCTAAAACAATCCTTGCAACCTTCCATGTAGAGTGTGAATGAATCACATTGCTTTGAAGAGGTGGTAGTCCACATGTCTACAAATAGAGTTATCATATTTACAAAAAAATGAAAGCATGAATTCATGTGTTTTATAATAATTCAAGAATCATATATGACCCAAAAATATTATATATATCATATAAAAGTATACTTTACATCATATTTACTAACTATTAGATGTGGAAACAGAAAAGGAACAACATTATTTCTTGAGGTGGTAGTTCGCCATACAAAAGAACGGTAAGTTTGTTAGCCATTTAAAGAAGTGTGTGTAAGTTTAGATAAAAGCATTCGAATTAAAACATATCATTATATTTATGATACAGAGTATATTATATAATCATGTTATAATAATATTTGAGGTAGTGTGGAATGAAAAAAAATAAACGAGCTTTTGGAAGGATGTTACATCTTTTTGGGTAACTCCTCTTGTTTTACACAATAGGGCTTAATTGGTTGGATTTATGAAAAAATTGTGGCATATACGAGTAGATGATTAATTTTTTAGCTTATTTGGGTTGAATATGGATGATCCAATGTGGCATGAGTTGTGTGACCAATGGGAAGAGTGACTGCATTTTTTTAGAGGAGGAGGAGTCTCATTCTTGTAAATGGAAAAAGTTAAACAATATTGGGAGGTATCCTTTAAATAATGTCTAAACAAGATAAAATAATGGATTAAATAGAATTTAAAGTCATGAAAAAACTCCAAAAAACAAAAAATGTGCATTTTAATAATTTTTTCCCTTTACTTCAATGTTTCTAAACTTTTACCATTTAAGTTTTAATCAAGGAAAAAAGTTTTCTAAACTATGAAATTTATCCACTAAGAATAAATTGAATTAAAATTTATTAGTAAATATACATATATTTAATTTTAAACATTATATATAATTTAAAAAAAATCCCATGTGTGTTGGAAATTAATTTTAAAACAAAGGCATGTAATGCAAAAAAACACAGCTTTAACCAGAACCATGCAAAAAGTGTTGTTTCTATATAAAGTATAATATGTTAACTGAAACATATAAATTGGTCCACGAATTAAAATTATTTGATAATTATTAACATTAAAAAATAATTGTTTTTTGAATATATGATTTTTAGTAATTTTAATTTTTTTTAAAAAATATCATTTATTATAGAATAACATTAATGTCATATTTGACATTATTTATTTAATTTTAATTTTAAAAAATATAAAAATATTATTGGAATTAAAATATAATAACATAAAATCTATGTAACATGATATATTCATCTAATAAAATTGAATAAAATAATTCTTTAAATTTACTTTACTTTTAATGTTTTTAGTATCATTTATTTTCTTTAATTATATACTAAATAATCCATGTGTTAGTATTTGTTAAGCATTTCTTATAATTATATCATCCTTAAAAATTATAGTTAAATTTCCATGATAAAAAAATGCATTTAATGTAAAAAATAATTTTTATAAACGAAACTATCTATCTTTTTCCATACTATAAATATTTAATAATGTTAAAGGTAAGGAAGGTTCGTTTTTTTGTCTTCCTTCCTTACATAACTTATTATATAGGTCACTTTCATGGAATAATATCCGAAAAATCATAAAAATAAAAAAATGAGGGTATATGGTCAAACTGTTGGCATCCAATACATTTTGGACAAGTGTGTATTTCATTTTGGACATTAAGTTTATGGTTTATCCTCTTATTGGGTTAATTTTACCTAAATAGTTGTAATTAATTATAATTACTTCCAAAAATATTTTTGGTCGAAGAATTAGTTTAAATTATTAGTCTATAAAAATTATATTGATTACAATTTTTTATTTCCAACTTTCTAAATTCAATTCCCCAAAGTGGAAATTTTTTATTTAAATCTAATCCTACAGACGTGGTGAGAAAGTGGGTTTTTTAAATGGAATTTTTAAAAAGTTCAATAAGTTTATATATTTAAATTAAATATTAAAACGATTCCAATGAACCAAATAATATTAATAGATGAAAAATTTATATATTGGGACATGAAAACCCAATTTAAAATATAATATAACATTAATTATTATTTAAATGAAAAGGTATTTTTTAACTAAAATGTTTTATTTTTTATTTTTCATCAAAAATTGAAACTTCTAAGAAAAATAATAAAAACTAAACATAAGCTGAATTTGAAATTATAATATCAAGCATTATGTTTATTTTTAAAAATAAAATTTCTAAAAGTAGAAAATTTAAGTTTTAAAATAGCTCTGCAATTAAAACATGGTAGAACTCGGTCTTGCATGTAACGCAAGAGAACTAAGTGTTGCATGTAACACAAGTTTATCCTAGTGTTTTGTATTACACAAGTTTAACTTGATGTAGCATACAATGAAATAATAACATTGTTCATTCCTAAAACACAAGTAATATTCAGCGTTACGTGAAATAAAAAATATCAAAAGTTGAAACTTATTTTGAAAAAAAATTAAAAAATATTAGGGAGTTACAATGTGTGTCATTTTTATAATTTATACATTTTGAATGGGACCAAGATTTGATATTTGAGTGTCTCAATATATCTTTTGATTAATGGAATAGTGAAAAATGAAGTTCTTGAGAAATCACCTTTCACAAGTTGGGCCATATAATGTGGGGAATTTTATTCCAATATTTTATCTTTATGTTATAATAGATACTAGTATGTGAGATTCAGAAAACACTATATATCTCATGCTAATATGAATCAAGACACACATTGTTCTTACATGGAAAATTCCCTATGTTGATATTCCTGATATACATGGAGGAGAAGTTTTTCTTTTAAATTAAGGTTGATCCAACAATTGGATATCTGGGCTTATCTATGTATTCTGTGGTGGTAGGAATCAAGCCACAAATAGTTCATGTAAAGATGATGACCGGTTTATTGTCCTTTCCCCAGGAATTAGTTATGAAGGTATAAACCACTAATTTATTCTTCAACCCTCTTGGATGTGGGAATATGAGTTAATAAATCATGTCATTAAATGTAAATATCATATATGATTGTTCGAAAATATATGGGATTAATGTCACATGATTAAGAAAATTTCTCATTGTGATAAGGGGGACCTTATTTATGGGACCAAAGAGTCTAGTAGTTATAATATTTGAGACATTAAATTACTCAGTAATGAATCCTGGAAGGGTCGCATCAGGAACCGAAACATCCCATAAGAACATGATATTAGGAATTGTGTTATTCACCAGCAAACCCTCGAGGGTTTCCTCATGATTGGTGAATTTTTATTACTAATATTCCATATGGGATAACAAATAGTATATGTCTCAAGTTTTATGAAATTTCAAGAGATTATGCACTCAAGGAATATGAATATTTAGACAAGAGAATGGGGAATGAAGCATATTTATAAGAAAAGGGGGTGTCTAAAGGTTTTCATAATATCAATATTATTGGGACATAATTGGAGGTACAAACATCAAATTAAAAGGCTACATGAATGAAATGTCATTATATAGCTTTGAGAATGACTATGATGCATAGATGTGTAACGTTGATGGTATATGAATCTTCATGAATAGATGGTTTACGGGAAGTGTAAGTCGGAACTCAAGGATATATGATACAATAGAAGATGTAGAATAGTGGGTACAGTTCAACTATTAATAATGGGGAAAATATATATTCCTCATAGACTATACAATAGCTCTTTAATATATGGGATACCTCTCACGTGGGACCGGAACAACCATAAGGTGAAATCACTTAGGTGTTTGTTATTGAATTGTGAATCCTTGGGTGTTCCCTTAGGATTATTCAGTCCCAATGACTAGTACACCATGTGAGATAACCAAGAGTACATATACTCTGGGAAAATGGAATTCTTAGATAAGTGTATCATCTAAGGGAATTGGTTGGTATTGACTTACATATCAAATATATGTAGCCGGTTCATATAGAATGTAATATCCGAGAAGGATTTGCGAACCTGAAAGTCAACAAAAATGTGTATTGAATAGATTTTTAGGGTGAAGGGCTAAAACATGTGGCTCAGGGTGGAAATTCTAGGTTCCCTAAACTCACATAATCCTTGATCAGAATGGGATAAAATATTCCACTACATAGTTGATTGAGTTGTTCGTGAGTTCATGAAAAGTAATACAAGGGTATGTCCACATTTTAATGTGGAATATAGACCCTACAAAAATATAACTATGATGGTGGGGTATGGTTGAGAGTGATTATAGTCATTAAATCTACCAAAATTGAGAGATCCAAGGAATCACTATGTATCCCATGGCATGTTAATCAATCAAAATTTAGTTCTTGTATGAGGATCCCCTATATAGGGATGATCCAAAAACAAGGGAATGAGATTTATCTATTTCATTAAGGATTGGACTAAAATTAGAGACTTGTGTATCAGTATGTATCTTGTAGTAATAGGAATCAATGCAAACATTGTTTTTATATATGAAAATTCCCTATGTAGATCAAACCCATTCACAGGGAGGGGATAGTTTTTTATTTTGTATATAGCATATGGGCCCAGGATTTGAGATCATGGAAACATTATGACTCATGTGGTAATAGAAATCAAGTCACATGTATTTATTTGAAATATTACCTTAGGAAAATATGACTCTTACACAGGGATGAGGAATATTAATATTTTTTTTGGAACTAAACGTGGGACCAAAATGGAGAATTTGTCCAACATAATATATCATGTGAGGGAAGTAATTAAGCCACACATAGCTCTTCAGAAGAATGTTCCCTATATAGACCAGTCTTGTCCATGAGGAAGGGGTGAATTATTACTCTATGGTACATGCCACCTATATTCCAAAGACATATACATGGATGTAGTCCTCACATTGGGGATAATTTTTCATTGATACTAGGAATGTGAAATCCATGCATCACTATTTATCTAAAAAGAATGAGAATCAAGCCACACATAGTTCTAGTTTTTAACCCGAATGGCCCGAAGTCCTTCTTTTTTTTATTTTTTTATGGATAATACCCATTTTAAGGGTTAAACGGGAAACCGTACACGACCTGTAGGGTGAATACACATGGCCTGACTGACCCACAATACATGAATCGAAGGCCCAGAGGAAAACCATGCCCATTACATGACCCATAGGCCCAACCCACTAAAACTTTACCTCCCCATCTTATGTGTCATTGATCACCTATCTCCCCAACTTTCATTGCTGATCATCTAGCATTTCCCTGTATAAAGTTGCATGGAGCCTGTCCTGATGGCGCCTGCCATACCCTCTCATTCCTCCAATATAGTTAGCTCTTCTTCTGGTGGTTGGTACTTTTGTTGATATGATCTTCTTCTGGGGCTAGTTCCATGTGAACTAAGGTACTCTTTTGTCTTTGTGGCCAAAATTCCATGTGGCCCAAAGGCCTTTGATGTCCCAAAGGCCCTTGTGACCCGTATGCCAAAACCGGTGGGCCCAAGGCCAAAATCATGTGAATAGTTCCATCTTCTACACTATAGAACAATAATTACTATAGTACTACAACAGTACCCTGGAAATTCACCTCCACCATGTTTTGATCCTGGGTCTCTTGGATACCATGCATGAGCCTTTACCACTTAGGTATGGGCTCATTGTCTAGTTATAGTATTTGATCAATTATGTGGATCAGGAATTCAATTAAGGATTAGAGCACATTATATTTTATTCTACATAGATCTGGATCAATTCTAGTGAATAATTAATGATGTAATTACATATACTAGGAAATGAGGAAACCATTCATGAATGATGCTTCAATTCAAGAATCATATAATGAAACTTTTACATTGAGTGAGGTTGTTGAAGAAAACTCAACATTAGCTGGTAAGCCCCTACATCAGGAACCTTTTACATAGATCTAAAAAATTATTAAAAATATTAGGCAGATATCATAGGGTAATCACATGTCATTAAATTTATGTTCTTATGACCAAGGAAAGGGATGTTGTGTATTTTAAGGTATTGTGACCAGGACAATATTAAGTGAATTTTAACATCATGTAGTAAGTAAATCCTATTCATAGTTTTATCATCAAGGAGTAAGGATATGGAGTTTATGTATAGCTTCACATATTATCTCCAAGACTTTGTCTCATAGTGGTGGTTACACAAAGTATTTCTTGAGAATCCACTAATTGTGCGGGGGGGGGGGATAAAAATTCCCCATTCATTATTTCAAATGAGTAATCCCCATTATAGTAGACCTTGTGTAAGATGTAAGGAACTTCACACATGGGTTCCATAAGTTGAGGTTTCTCCCTGGGTATCATCATGGTTTTGAGAACTAGTTCCAATTCTTCTTGTAGGAAAAGTATGAGGTGAAACTTTTTATTATTGGATCATTAAATCAAATTTTTATGGACTTATAAGTTGTGAAGAGTACAAAATATTTTATCATTGACTCATTCAAACTAATCCAATACATTCTATGAGTTTTTTTCATCATATGTTTGTACAAATATAGGTGTTAAGAGTGAAAATAGATACAATTAAATGGTAATACTTATTCTATTCTTTAAACTATCAAATATTGATTCACCTCCAGGGAAGTGCATGTGGGGGTATAGAAGTCCCAAAAATCACTGAGGATCTTATTTGGACCAGAAAATTTATCTTTTCCATCAAATTATGGAGTACATTTGACTGATTTTTATTAAAAGCCATTATCAATGAATTTTATGTCGGATAATACTGGGGAAAATATTGTATTTGATGTTATTATCTAGATATGTAATTTTAATCTTGGATGAACAATAGTTGGTTCCATTTTCTTTAAATATCATCTGAAGGATACCGAATCTGGTGATAATGTTATTCTTTACAAAGTTGATGATACTATTTATCATGAGTTTCTTAAGTGTTAATTACTTAGTTCATTTGGAAAAGAAGTTAGTATGAGTAAAGATGTACTTAAACTATTTAGCTATTAAAATGGGTATGACCTCAAAACATCCATTCTCCATATAGTAAATGAATTGGAATACGTAGACATGTGAAGCAACTCTAAGGGATAGTGGATGCTGTTTTCATAGATCTAAATATCATGAAACCTATTGGTTAATTATATGAAGTTCTAAATAATTGTATTACAATAGAGACTGAGACTTCTAATTTAGTGGGAGAGTTTGGTTCTAGACTAGTTAGAACCGCAGGATCCTTCATGGAGTTCCTTCGTGATAGTGGGAGTCTCTCATTAGACAATGCATCTATGGAGGATTCAATAACAACATTTCTTATAGAGGGGTTTCTGATCATTCAACCCATCCTGAAGGGTGATGTTCACTACTCAGCCTCAAATTTGTTCTCTTTTATCATAATCTATTATGAGTGTTTAATTTTTAAGGTATTATATTATGGGATCCATCCATCTAGTGGTGGATGTTGGATCATTGAGCTCTAGGGTAGCATTGGCCTAATTGATTTCCTCCATGTCACAAATGATGAATGATGAGACTACCCATTTTTTTATGATATAGAAGACTACTTATTCCTGATTAAGATCATATAAGACTTGGTTTTTATTATCTAGTTCATCATAATAATATTTCTATGTTCAAGGTACATGATACATCATTGGTTTAAAAGGGAACTCTTCCATAAGTCCCCTTATATAACAAATGATAGTGGATAATTATTCCTTCATGACCGAAAAATTTGATAGATATATTCAATTAGTAAATCCAAATCATCATTTAAATTTTGTTAGTCTATCTACAGTTGCAAGGATATCTCCAAGACTGTAGTAAGGGATTAGTATCCTATTCCATTGTTATTGTGACCTTCATATTGTGAGGAGTGGGGGAAATTTCCATAGCTGGAGTAGTAAGTATAATAACAAGACCAACCTAGTTTATCTTTGGGTTTCCCATTTCATTTTGACTTAGAAATTATGAGGTACCACCAAAATGAATTTTTGATACTGGGGTAGTATAATGGGCATATAAATCTCCTATATCGAGATGTTTGGTGTTCACTGGCATTCTTTCTAGGTTTGGGTGTGCCTTGATGAAATCATCTAGAACCTACCCATTTATGACACTTTATGAGACAAATTTATTGTCATATTATTTTATAATTGTTTTTTAGTTCCTTGAAACATGTGTTCTAGTTTTAATAATCACGGTTTCTATATGGTTCCCATTGGATTTATACATATAAACTGAAAAAAAAAATTATTTATCAAACGGTACCTTCCTTCCAAAGGAAGGTGTTTGTTAAGTTTGAACATTATGATACTAAGGAGTGTGCATTGGTCGAGAGTATGGGAGGTCAGACTCATCACAACCTTTTTGGTGGAAGTATTGCCTACTCAGGGACTCTCTTTATAAATTTAACATATTTTCATGAATCCTTATTGATTCACCAAGTATAACATAAGTTTCCATTAGAATTTTCAATCACTTATTAACATTTTATAAAATTTAGAATCATCCATATGTATTCAAGGTTCTTCAATGATGAATATATCCTCTCATATAATACTTAGATATTTTTTTAATCATCATAATGATGATACTAGTCTTTATGCCACTCAGTGGGGCACTATGGATTTTATTGTCATCTAGGGAGACCAAGGTTTGTTTTGATATTGGGATCACACCCATGAAATGGGCTACGTACATATCCTTATGAAATGAATCTGAACCCTTGTAGTTTGGTACCACTTAATGGGACACATCATACCATTTATAATCAGGTGATAAGGACCTAGCTATACAGTTTAATGTCCTGTGTTACGAACATCTAAGAGAATGGTGGTTTGTTAATGTTTGGTGTTGGAATTATGTCTAAGAAACCCGAGGAACTTGGAATGAATATGGGATTCCATGTAAGATTTGACCATGTTGGAAATATATCCAAAGGAGAACATGGTTGATTTGAACCTCATGGAGGCTTCCTACGTATCCCACGTGGATGGGAATCAAAGCCCACATAGTTCAAGAAGTCACATAGGAGAGTATTGTCCTTTTAGAAAAATGAATTTGGACTTACTTATTGGAAAATATGCCTTGATGATTTGGTGGTTTAATTTCGGGCTTATTCCTATAGAGGATTCCCAAATTAAGGGAATTAGGGTTGGATTCTTGAAGAGGATATCAAGTGAGATTGGGCCTTGAGAAGGATTTATATGTATCCCAATTATGGTGGGAATCAGAGTTCTTGTACTTCATTAATTGTGTAAATGTTGGGATCATAAAAAAATCTAAACCCATGTGATTCAAGCTCAGGGAGAGATAGAAGAGGATATAAAATATTCAACAAAGGCACCCACACTTTCCCCTCCTCCTCTAGTGGAATAGGGAACACTTACTGTGGCAATGGTGGATGAGGTCGATGTGACGAGCCTTCCCTATTTTCACTTTACATTGTACAAGGGTCCCATAAAAGGAATAAGTAGGAAGGATAAGGGCTTAAATCATGATGGCTGCCCTAAAATTCATCTTGGTAAGGGAGAGAGACTTTTCATTCTCATGAATGGAAAAGTAAACATGATCCTTACCTTCCCTACTAGAGATCTGAGGTCCAGACTCTTTGTGAAGGGAGAGATCAGGACTCAAACCCTTATCCAAAAAACTATGATCTTCCAAGCACTATTCCAAGGAAAAAGGTCCATGTGACTGAAGATATACAAACTCAAAAAAACTCTATGAATACTAAACCCATTTTGAAACAAATGTGGAAAACTTATGACTTTGGATATACTAACCCAAATAGGAGATAGGCTTATGTTCATTCCCAAAGGTTTGGAAAGTCAAAATGTTTTGGTAAAGGTCCCAACATAATCCCATCCAAATAAGGGAGCAATTGAAGAAGAAGCCTTTTTAGGGATGGCTTTGAAGAGGTATTGATGGCTTGTGGACAGAAGAGAGTAAGTGAATCAACAAGGGGAACCGAAGTAGTTAAGGGAACACCAGTATGGGCACACAAGTAGGCTTGGCTGACCAAATATTCACTTAATAGATGAACAACCTATATGGTTATACATTGGAACGACTTGACACAAGATTTCAGGAGTATTCATAGGTGATCCTATAAATGGGGCGCTCAAGTTCCTTTAAATTGAATAGTTGGAGAGTAAGTGTTACTGATTTTGGGAGGTTGTGCACTTTAGGAGTGCAAGTGTTATTGATTTTATACATTAAAAGGACTTAAGTCCTTTGATCCTCCTTAAAATTCTCCACTATAGGTGTTAAACAATGCCCTAGGGCGACCAGAGCAGTAATTGTGCTTCACAGAAATTCATCTGTTCAAATGAAGGCCATAAGGGTCTATTTATAGGAAAAATAGGACCTTAGGAAAAGGGAGATTGGGTGTGCAGTTAGGTTTCAGGCCAAATAGTGCCGTGCAAGTAACTTTCACACCGATCATGTTTTGGATAGACTAGGGCGTCACTTTTGGGACTTAGAAAAAATAACTTCATTCTGTTCCATTATGGTGGTGCATATGTGTTTGCATGCAGGTAGCTGGGGCGCCAGTTTAGGGATTTAGGAATACTTATTTAGCTATACCGTGTGGTCTTCCCCCCCACCAGACCCCTGCTTGGGATCATTGATGGGCGATGTTCTCGGCCCTTCATCCCAGTGCCTTCACTACTGTCACTGACCCCCATGAAAAAATGCAGAGTCCCACCATGAAATTTTTGAGCCCGGTTGAGGTCATTTTGAGTGCAGGGCATCGAAATACATCTTCAATTGTGGTTAAGTACATGATACACATTTCATGGTGTCTACAAATGCGCCTTCTTATAATTTGATTTGTTAAAAATGAAAAGAATCTTTTTCTAAGGAAAAGTTAGGGCACTTTTACGCATTCCAACATCATTTGGTTAGATTTGGATGTACATCATGTTTTCAAGGATGCACAAATTCTTTCCCAATCCTTAGGGACTAGAGAGCATAGTTTTATTTTTTCTAGTGCTATACAAACAATCCAACAAACATTTCATCTTTTAACTTTTTATTTCCCAATATTACCAAAATCATAAAAAATGTAAATTTATTGAGATGAGACTCGACTTTTGTTCAGAGTGCCCTTAGCAAGTTCTCATTATAGTGAGTACCGCATCTATTGTTTTTGATAGTTTAGAGTTATGTATGTTGGACTATAAAGGTCTAATATTTATGGACGAACAACGTTGACCATAAATTTTTAAATTAGATACCAAACAAGACTCAGTGGCTAATAATTTCTATAATGTTATTTAAATATTTCCAAGGGGAATATTGAGCCATGATTTTTATAATCATCAAATTTACAACTTGTATCAACATTAGGGGAGTCTCCTCTATGAAAGAAGATACCATTATTTGAAAAACTCATTATGAGATTTGTGTTATGTAGGGACAACTAGGGAATATACTGCATATCCAAATAGTAGAATCATTTGATTGACATGCCCGTTATGTAGGTAAATTTTATGCAAGGAAACCTAAGGGAATGTAATTCATAGTAATGAAAAAGTGCTCATAAGAATTTAACATTTTACTATTGATAGACACGGGAAAATAATATTTTAATGACTCAAGACCACAATGGGTGGTTTTTCTAAGGAATGGGATTTTGATAATAAAGGGTTATCTATGCCAACACATGTAATGAATAGGAAAATTACTTCTACACAAATTTGCTGTATAAATAATGGTTAAAATTTTTCAGAATGGTGAATTTATGTTATCATACTATGTAGTTTTATGTCATGCAGATAGGACATAATATTTTGTAGATTTAAGTCATTTAGTGATGACATTGTACTGTGCAGTTTTACGTCATGCAGTGAGGACATTGTACTGTGTTGTTTTAAGTCATGCAATTATGAAATTGTGTGGCTTCAATTTAAGGTATTTGGATCTGACCAATGGTATGAGACTCTCCCAATTTCTTGATATTTTTTTGGAATTAGACAACAACATTTAAGTATAGAAGGGAAAATTTTAAATTTTGAATTGGGAATTTATAGATCTAAAGAATGATATGGGACAAGGTATAAAAGCTTTAGAGGAAGTCTTTTCCAAGAATGAAGTTACCATTATTTGGAAAACCCACTATGGGGGTGTGTTATGTTGTACCAACTTGGGAATATGATGTATATGTAAAAAATGGAATCATTTGGCTGACATGCCTGTTATGTTGGTAGCTTATGCAAGGTCACATAAGGGAATGTATTGTATAGTCAATAAAGAGAGCTTTTAGAAGTTTGAGATTCTAATACTAAAATCTGAAGAATGTTTATAAAGATTCAGATTTTTCATGGCACAATGTTTGGTTTATGAATAATGGTACCTGAATACAGAGAGCATATTTTCCATCATTATTTCCAGAGAATCCCAATAATAGGATTTGTTTGAAAGTATAGCCCAAATGTAGAAGGTATGGTATTTTTAGTTTTAGTTCATATGACTAGGAAACGATATAGAAACAACATATGATATGCGGTCAAGTGATACAAGGTTATTATATATTGCTCTGAAGACATGGAGAGAGAGAGAGATGTGTGTAAACCATGGTCTTGAAGACTTTCTATTCGGGAGAAAGATAATCGAAAAAATATACATGAATGACTATTTTAAATATAGATTATTATATATTGTCATCAATATTTTAAGAGGACAAATAAAATATAACCATGAACGAAATTACCATCATTTGAAAAACCTGTTATGGGGGATGTATTTTGAATGGAAAACTAGGGAATATGCTACATAAACAAATAGTGGAATCTTTTTACTAAAAGGATTGTTATGTAGGAAACTTATGACAGTCCACCTAAGGGAATATACTCCATAATCCAGAAACAAGGTTCTAAAATATTAGAAAATTTGTTACCAAAAACTGTAGGGAGGATTCTAAATATCTAAAAATATTCAAGATTAAGAGGTTGAAGTATAGAAGAGGGTAATGATCAATGCACATGAGAAATATTAGAGTCAATATTGGCCTTGATTTTGATGTCCATTACATAGATCTGACTCATATATACAAATGGATAAATTCATTGTTTCCTTTGAATCAATATTATATCATTCACTTTAAAGTCATGCAGTGAGGACATTGTACTGTGCAGTTTAAAGTCATGCAGTGAGGACATAATACTATGCAGTTTTAAGTCAGGTAGTGAGGACATTCTTAACCCTAAAAAGAATTGAAAAACCTTATTTATACCGAGAAGCTTTCTTTACCCAATTCTCAATCCCACATACGCTATGGTCAGTGTGAGGAACAATGATCCATTAATGCTTCTAATGTATCATAAAGGTGACACAAGTGATGAAATGGGGTCTTACGATTATGTGATGTCTTATCAAAGGCATAGGATCTGGGCTCACTACATTTCTCATTGGAGTAAGAATCAAGCCAAACATAGTTCTGGGATTTCTGTGCAATTTAATATCATGCAGTAAGGATGAGGATGAAACAATGAGAAAAATAAATACATATCTTAGTTAGACTAAGGGAAAAAAACCCAAGTGTTGCTACGTTTCTTGCTGGGTGAAATAATCAAGTCATATCTAGTACTTTAAACATTCCATATGCAGGTATCATTTCTTATATAAGGAATTGGGTGGTTATATCATGGCTGGGACCAAGATTGGAGATCTAGGCATCTCTACGTATCTCATATAGACGAGAATCAAGCCATAAATATTTCATGAAACAATCATTTCTCACACCAATCGATTTTGATATAGGGGACTGGGGATTTTGACACGTTCTGAAAAAATAGTTAAACCTATGGAACAAAATGTTATAAAGATCAAAGCATGTATCTAAAGGGAAAAATTTGTATAGATCTGAATTCATATACAAGAGGTGAAAAGGAAGAAAGTTTTTTTTTGTTTACAGCTGTGCTCAAGATTGGAGATCCATGTATCTCTATGTATCTTATATAGATGAGAATACATTCATACGTAGTTCTTGAAACAAGGTCACTATGCAGATCAGATTCAGACATTGGGAAGAAAAGGAATCAAGTGACACTAAAGAGAAGAAACAATACCAAATATGCTTGAATATGGAAGCTCCTATCATTAAGTAATGAAGATTTTACAATATAATATAATGTCATTTAATGAGGACAAATGGTGTCATGTAGTTTAAAATCGTGCAACAAGGACAATGATGCTACACATTTTATCGTCATGCAACATGGACATTTATTGTTGTTATGCAATTTAATGTCTTGCAATTAGGACATTGTGTTGTGAAGTTTAATATATTGTAGTAAAGAAACTGTACTGTGCTGTTTTAAGTCTTGCAATGAGGACATATTGGATGCATTTTTCATTCTTATAGTGAGGATGATATGTGCCATTACACAAAGTATTTCTTCAAGAATCTTGCATTGGACAGAGTTTTAAGGAGCCCTCTATCCATTAATATCAAGGTATAATCTCCATTTTAGAATACCTTAGGTATGGAATAAGTTCCTTCCCACATTGGATCAAGCTTTGGTATTTTTATTCCTAGTATCATTGGATTCTTAAAATCCAATACCAATTATCCATAAAGAAATAAACAGAGCTGGACTTTCTTGTTAAAGGTTCGGGCTATTCTATTCGGATTGATTTCTAAATGATTCAAAGAATGAATTTTTTTCATCTAATCATTCCAGATTATCAAACAATTTCCGATACCTCCCACCTGTAGACAACTAATCACATATTTCATCTCTATGAAAATGCAATTGAATTTCAACTGGTAAAACTTCTTTTGTTTTATACACCAATGAATTTGTTGTTTCTTGGGAGGCAGTATGGGTAGTAGTACAATAAGCCCATAAACCCTGCAAAATTTTATCAAGATAATATTTCTAATATTTATCCACCATCTTCTGGAGTATATTTGATAGGGTCTTATTGAAAACCTATCCCTGTCTATTTTCCACCGCATGATAGCGAGATGAATGGTTGTATTTGATATTGTGATCCTGATATAAATTTTTAACCTAAAAAAATATAAATTGGTGCCATTGTCCATCAATATAGTTTGAGGGACACCAAATCATGCAATGATGTTAGTTTTGACAAAAATAACAATTCTTTTGCCTCTTAATTCTTTTAGAGGTATTACCTCATCCCATTTGGAGAAGATGTTAGTAGAAATAAGGATATACTTGAACTTATTTTCCGTGGCTAGAGGATAAGGATCTACTACATCCATTCCCCTTATGGAAAACATCCAGGACTAATTATCTGTATGTAGTAACTCTAGGGGATGATGAATTAAGTTGGCATGCACATGGCAAGGATGAAATTTCTTGGTGAAATCTGTGCAATCCAATGTCATTGAAGGCCAAATAAATCAGAGCCTTCGGATTTGATCAGAAATCCTATGCCCATACTGGTGAACACCAAAGCTCCTGAATGTACTTCCCTCATGATAACTGCAGTTTCTTCTCTATCAATAAATCTGAAAAGGATTCCATCAAAACCTTGATTTTATAGGATCTTTTGGTGATATTTTCTATCATAAAGAGTATAATTGGCCGGTCGTCATCAAATATATTATTTTTCAACTGTATCTAGTGTAAGTACTCCATTTTGAAGATATTCTATGATTGGTGTTCCCCATCCCATCATATGACTATATGAATCATAAATATATATAATTTCACTAATTCGTCCATTCCAGTTTGAATAAAATGTGAGACCACATGATGATGGGCTATGATGAAGATTTTATTATCCTGATTTTGACTTGCCGTGGTTATAGCTACCTTAGCCAGTGAACCAGCTTGGGTGTTTTGTGATCACGTGACATAAGACAATGTCGGATATGAGGGAAATTCCACCATTAACCTTCTGACTTAATCACACAAAGGGATGAACTCTTCTTTTCTAATGGAATAATACCCATTAATTTGTTTGATTACCAATTCTAAATCCCCTTTCACTTCCAAGAGATCCACTTTCACCTGATGTTCCAATTCTAATCCTGCGATGAGATCTTGATATTCTCAGTCATTGTTGGTACCGCCATCTGACAACTGGAAGGAATAAGGTAAAAATACATTTTTTGGGGAGATAAGTACAATTCCTAACCCATATTTGACGAGTTTAGGGTTTTCCATTCCCTTCCTTGTTTGACTTTTGGTGGCACCATCAAAGTATATTTCCCATGTTTGTGAAATATCTGGAATAGAGAAGACATATTCATCAAGAAATTCAGTATTTAATGATGTTTCTTCCACAGATGGGTGTTTAACAAGGGTACCAGACAGATCTTGGCCCTTCATTTCCTTCTGAGGCACAAACTGGATATCAAACTATTACAAAATAACTGCCCACTGTGCTAGACAACCTATAAGAATAGGACGACTGATGATAAATTTGAGTGGGTTATTGTGAGACGCCAACTAGACCTCATGATGTTTTAGGTAATTCCTCAATTTTTGAATTGAAAAGATTAATGCTTGGCATTGATTTTAAATACTTAAATTCCATGTTTCTGCATCATGCATAGTCCGAATGAGATGGTAAAGATTGTTTCCATTTCCATCATCATTATTTTGGGAAAGGAATGCACCCAGTGATCTATCTAAAGTTGTCACATAGAGAATAAGTGGCCTTCCTTCAACCAGGTGGAATTAATAATGCTGTAATCAAGAGATATTTCTTGAGGGTATCAAATTATTCTTATAAGTATTTATTTCATTGATATGTGACTCCCTTCTTCATTAATCTGGTGAAGGGAAAACACATTCCATCCAAATTGGTGACAAGGTGCTGAATGTAGGCCAATTCTCCTTAGATTCCTCTTTATTTTTTCAAATTTCGATGATGTGATAAGAAAATTATTGATTTTTTTTTCTTATGATCAACTTCTATACCATGATGGCATACAACGAACTCTTGGAAACATTACTAAGTTTACCCCGAAAGAACATTTCAAGGGGTTCATCTTCAAACTGAGTTGCGAAAGTTTATTGAATATGGTCTCTAGATCATCCATGTGATTGGAAAATTTTCTTGATTTGACCACCAAATCATCCTTATAACATTCAACAAACATCCCTAAGGATAATAAGATATGGTGCATGGCATATTGATACGTTGCTCCTGCATTCATTAAGCCAAAAGTCATTACCTGATAGAAAAGCACACCATATGGGGCTCTAATAGCTGTAGATTATTCATCCTCTGGGGACATGCATATTTTATTATACACAAAGTATCCATCCACGAAGGGATGAGTTTCATATCCAGCTATTTCATCAATTAAAATCTCTGTGATCAAATCTGGAAAGTCATATTTAGGAAAATTCCAGTTTGGATCTTTAAAATCAATGAACACTCTAATTTTCCCATTTTTTCACTGGGACAATGTTGGCCAGACCTTTGAGATGTTGAACCCCCTGAAAATTTTAGTCTTTATAATCTTATCAACTTAATTTTGAATTTTCATGGTAAAAGTTGTGTGGGTTCTTCTTGCTTACTCCTTGAATCCTTAATGTTCTTCTAGAAACCCCAAATTATGAGTAGCTACATCAGGATTAAGTTATGGAATTTCTGTATAATTCCATGAAAATATATCTCGATATTTCATTAGAAATAAAGTATAAATTTCACTCTATTTAAGATCCATGGCCACACTATTTAGAGTGGATTGTGTATCTTTTTTTGTACTTGGATTTATTTCTATGAGCTCATCCACAGTGGTAGAGACACCTTCCTCAAATGATGTGGAAGAATCCTTGATATCTTTATATTCTTCTTCATCCTCCTTACACATCACTTATTCTATTTCTACTTTCTTAGAAGATGATGAAGAAAAACTTCCAGATCTTGGAGAGGAAAAATATTTGAACATCCAGAAGAAGAGGCCACCATTTCTAACACTTCTGATGATGAAGGGTCATCCTGGAGTAATATATATGAGATGATTCATTGGGAATCAACATCATTGTCTTTATCTAGCATTACTACATATTCTTATATTCTAATTGACAAAATAGATACCTTCTTATGTTCAATGTATGAAATGAAGACATATCCATTTAAGATATTGCCACTTCATTGGGAATCAATATTTTCTCCCATGATATCAGGTTCAATTTCCACAATTGAAATTATGGAAGTTTCTTGACGAATTCTTGGTTTTAATTTTAAATTTTCAATTTGATTGATAAGTAACACATATTCTATAATCAAATGTATGAATGGGTTTGCTGGGATCTTTTCAAAGCCATTCAGAGAATTAATTATGGATACCTCCTTTTTTTTGGACAAAGATCACTTTGTGTGATATAATTATTCCTCATTGTATTGAGATACACACATTTTGAATGGATCCTTGTCTCAAAAAAATGTACCGATTTGACCATTGAAACAATATTTTAGACATTGGTGGTATGATGAATTTATGGATACATGTTGATGTTTGTAAGGTCTACTACGAAAAATATTGAAGGTTGTATCCTGATGAAAAACCATGAAATCTAAATTAGACACAAGATTCATAAACTATGTTTTGAGTGTAATCTAGCCCAATGGTTCTTGCCTATTCTTTAAATATCCCTGCACCCTTAAAGTGGATGGATATAATTCAGATTAACTGAGGCCCAACAGACGATGTGTATGAATGACAATGAGATTGACTTTTGAGCCATTATCTATGAAGGCTCGTCAGATGTCTATCTCATTGACCTTTCTAGATAGATACAAGGGCCTGATATGCCCATGTGCAAAACCATCTTCATCTTCATATGTAAAAGATACGACTGCATGAAATTCTATAGGATCATTCTCTATACTATAAACCTCAGCAATAACAACTTCAGTTTCAAACTATTGAGGACTTGAAAAAGCCTCTATAAGTGCTTCTCAAAAATCGTTTGATAGATTCAAGGAACCTAAAAGCAACAACATGGACGGTAATTGGGATAGCTCTTTTAAAACATCATACTTCTAGTCCAGAGTTTTGTGTTACCCAGCATAGAGATGTGATTTTATAGGTACCTTGTAATTTCATGATCCTAGAGTGGATGTATCCTGTGTCACTGTATAAACGTGAAATAATCATGGATTTGGCAGATTGAATGGACTAGGTCTATCTATCTGCTGAGATGAAGATGGTGTAACCTCCAATGGGTCCTCTAAAATGATCATTTTAGGACTGAATCTATCATATCTGAAAAAAAATCTCCTTATTCTTGTTGATCCCATCGAAGGTATCTCCCACGCGTTTCTTCCAAATATACGGTTCGAGTAGGGGTATAGTTAATATAATGGCTTCTAGAATTCCTACGCCTTCCACTGTATCCTCGACCTTATCCTCTTCCTATCGATCCCCATTTAGATATATGGAACTAAGACTCGTTATAACCGGAATCACCATTGGCATAGGGATTTGTTAAGAGGATAATGTAAATGGAACCGAAGATCAATTCTTCATCTAATGAAGATTCTTCTTGACTGGTTGGTATTGGTTGTTCCATTTGGTGGGGTAGTAATCTTTCTTTTGAAACAGATGGCATGAATTCTTCAAGGGTCATGAAAAACTTTGGCCTTGAAATAAGATTGTATTCTTCTGACTGCTCTTTGTCTTTCAGATCACTTCACTTCATTTAAGGTTGAAATTTTGAGGAAGATGGTTTTTCTATGGTAGAAGTAGTATAAGACACAATTAGCTTATTCACCTGTGTTCGTAAAATGGAATTTTCTCGGTTTATTTTTTTTCCGGATCATCCAATCAAAATATTTCTGTGGATTTTTACTTTTGACTTCCTGCCATTGGGTTTCTTCCTCTTGATCAGTAGTAGTAACACATGAAACCTAGGATGAACCAATGTGTTTTTGAGAGTCGAGATGAAGTATCCAGGAACCTATTCATTCCAGAAAGAATAAAAATTATTATTTAACTCCTCAAATGGTTTCCTCATTTGATCTCTTTGGTCATCTTGACGAGGCAGTTGTTGTTGCGGATACTCAGGAGGCGGAGCCCTTCGATATGATGAAGGTTTTAAAGTGGAATAAAGAATAGGTGTTTGATTAAGTGTAATTGTACCAACCTATTCTTTCCATATTCTCTTTCCAAGAGCTGGTGGAATTACATGAGTTGTAGAATTAGTTTCCATGATGTAATCTTCATTATATTGAGAAATTGAATAAAGGCCTTGAAAACCTCTTGTGTATTTCATAGGGATCGGTGGGGTTCATAACTAATCACATAGATTTTTCACACAAATTGGACAGAACTCTTCTGAGGGAGTGCCATATTTAAGGAATATAATAATCCTTTCCATCAAGAAATGAAATTTGAAACTCCTTAATTTTCCCTTTGTTTGCAATTTTTGAGATTTAAAACTGTTTTCTTCGGCATCATTGAGCTGAATTGAAGAATGAATATCTGATGGAGATCTTCACAACTAGTAGTTTATTGAAATTAAAAACTTTTATACCATACAAAATATGATCCTTAAAATGACTACACAAAACACCTAATTTTTACAACTTTTTGTTGTTGAGGAGTCCCCATCATGGAATTACAATGAGAAATGAAATGCGTTAAGTGTTGTTCTGGGTCTCCTAAAACCTTATAGATTGGGAATGTGGTATTCAAAAAATTTGGTGGGGGAGGGATCAAATGCACCCACTCAGTCTGTGCTTTCTTTTGAGGATGAACTGGTACATTCGGTTCTTCCATAGCTTCCAATTGTGTTGTTAATGCCTCATTTTTTTTCAGAATCACTTGGGGGATATCCCGATGATCTAGGACTTGTGAAGGTACAACAGCTAGATCTTGAACTGGTGCAACGACTGGAAAACCAACTGGTTGTTGTAACAACCAAAGTTTTTTTGAGATAAATAAATTTTAATCTCATTGATTTATTATATTTTATGATACACCAAGAGTAGCTTGCACTGTATGCAACACTGCATTAGCTGGCAGTACACACAACACTATTCTTGGCTAGTGTTACACAAAATTTCATGTTTTGTTGAATGTAATTATATTTCTAAAAATTTCGCATAGATTTTGTTCAATTTATAAATGAACAAAGTTTGGATTAAATTATATACAACCCCAAATGAATCTTTCACTACATGCAACACATACATGGCTTGTGTTGCACACAAGAGAGACCTTATTCAATTTCTTACATGGTACGCAATACAGAGTTTCACTAAATAACATAATAATATTAAAATATTATATAAACAATCCATTATGAATAGTATTAACCACATTTTTAGTTTTATATAAGATTGCAATTCAACTTACACATGATATGAGAACAAAATTTTTTTTTTGGATAAAAAAAATATTATAAAAAAAGATGTTGTTGTAACTCATTTTGATGGCACACCCATATTAAATATATTTATTTAAAAAGTCTATAAGTTTAATTTTACAAAATAAAATTCTAATTTTGAATCAGGATACAAATATTTACATTGGATAAGTTATTGATATTTTTCTCATAACTTTCATATTTTGATTAATAGTAAAAATACACTAAATTTTACAAATTTTTTTTATCAAGATAACTTATATGGATAAATTATAATATTGATTGATTTTAAATTAAAAATATAATATATTTTTACTATTTAATATAATTTATGTAATCATCATTAATTTTACATTGAATTCATAGATAAAAACATTCCAATTTTTTGCAATGTTTTAACTTTTAAAAACCATTTTTTCATCAACGAGATTAATTTTAAATTAATTACTAAAAATCCTATGTTTGGAATTTGAAAAAATGGATTCCATATTTGGAATTTGGAGGTCCAAATTTTTTAAATATATATCTTATATTTTTAGACATTATGAATAACATCTTTAGTAAATATTTTTTTACCATGGTTAAAGGGTAAATCTAGTAAATAAGGGTAAAAATATAATACTATAATAATATTAAATTACCCTAACACGAGTTCTAACCCTATTGGATGATAAATCTCGGACCATGGGCATCCTTGGTTGGATTTTGGTACCCCATGAAGCCACTTGTATGTGAAAATTACATTTAATTACTTTTAATTTAATTTTAAGGAAAATATACCCTAAAAAAATATCTTCTATTAAAACGGTTTTTATATGTGGTTATATAAGTGACATCTTAGACTATAAATAGTAAATATATATTTAAAATTATTTTATACATCATGATAATTTATTTTTAATTTTTGGACATTACATAAATAATTTTAATTATGACACAATGATGATGCAGTGATTGCTTCATTAATAAAGGATTCAAATAAATGAATTTATAAATATTTTAAAAAGTATAATTTGTTTATTTTGATGTAATACAAGAATATTATGGATGATATTGACATATTAAATTTGATTTAATTTCATATTTTAGATGGAATCATGTTGTTATAACTTTTTTAAAAAGTGAGGTATGAATAATATCCAAAATTGAAGCAATTCATAACTTAAAACATAAAATAGTTTATCAAATGATATTAAATTTCTAAAAATATATGATTCATAAAATGGTTAATATAATTCCAAAAATGTTTTAAATAACATTTTCTAGTTCTTTTGACATGATATAGTAATTATATTAACCCATAATGTGTAAATAACATTATTTCATGGTAAGATTAAAAAGAGTAAAATTAGGTAAAAACAAAAAAGATAAAGATACAAAAATATTACAAACTTGTGGAAAAATTATTGGATTATTGTTATTTGAACCAAAATCATCTTATCTTATAATTAAATAAGTTTTGGACAATTTTAAATTGAAATTCAATTTAAAATAAATTAATATTTTGGAACTTTCCTGATGTGTCCCTCTCCTCTCTTATAAAAGAGAATGTCCTTCCTCTCTTCTTCACTCCATTTTGAGCCTTCAAGATTGGCCAAACCAAGCCATTTTTCTCAACTTCCCTGGTAACATTATATAGGTTCTGGTTTTCCCCAAAGACCAACTCTATTTCCCAAATAGGAAGTTTAAAGGTGGCACATTGAGGAAGAGGAAATCTCTTCAACTGATTCTTTCAAATTTATTTCTTCTTCTAAATCAACTTATTTAGTTTTTTTATTATAAATTAATAACATTAGTACCAATCATATAATTATATGTTATTATAAATATGAAAAGCCTCTATTTCACCTTCTATCCATCATATGAAAAATGAAATCATCGTGCCTGCGTGCGTACGGATTATCGTCTCCACAACGTAGTGTAATATTTTTTAACCGCCACCTTACATGGATGGGTATAATGTTGGAAATAATAAATATATTTGATTATTATAACATGATACAAATTATGTGGTATTATACAACATCCAAATCAATACCATCGAACAACTATGAGAATTATGTCATCTCTCATGCGTATGTATGACTTACCATCTCCACGACGCGATGAGATACATTCTCCATGATAAACATTAAAGAATTATTATAAATTATATATATTAAATAATCATGAAATATATGACATAATAATGATACTGAATTTATGTATATATTTGTTTCATTTAATTACTTCCATTCAATTTAATAAGGTAACGAAAACAACATTCATGCATACATACGACATACAGTCAGCATGAACGGTGTATTCCATTCCATTTATTGATCTATTATATATATATATTTATATAATGAATTTACATGATATATAAATAATTTTCTACATTCTGCAATTAAATAAATCATGATCTAAGTAATAATATGAATAATCACAAGTCCAAATACGTACAATAAATGAAACAGTTATTACCTAAAACGTTGCATTAACATGCAATTAACAAATGATCATGTTATATAAAGTTAGAAGTGAATCATTTATGACAACATAAATATTATTATGCTTCTATTACAAGTTAATAATATTTTTAAACCCACTACAAAGGTGTTTCGGGGACATACATAAGAAATCTGACCTAAGGTAAGGGATAACTTTGCAATCTCATTTTGATATGAGATTGTCTATTCGTATGTATTTACAGGGGTTATATTTATAATCAATGTCCATGTTTTTAAAAAATATTTTCATAAAATCTTTATTATTATTCCATATATTTTTAAATTCACATTTACCCATTTTTACTTTTACTACATGGTATCGAATGAATCTTTCATTTGTTTATAGTACGAGGTACTTTTTTGACATTTCCGGTAAAAGTATAAAGATAATGTTTTTAACGTATATGGCATGAATTGATTTTTATGGTTTCATTGTGACCTAATTAGATGAATATTTATTTACATTATTTTATGTTTATTTTCAACTAATTTTTTTCTTTTAATATTATATGGAATTTTGAGAAAAGAAAACATTTTTGAAGTAAAAAGGGTATTTTCCTCAAGAACTAAGTTCAAGTGTTTCATCAAAATTATTTTCCATCTAATATGAAGCTTTTAAATAGGGTTATGTTTATATCAAAAATATTACTATGATTTGATTGTGTTAATTATGGAATGATCTTTTATTTTTAATATGTTATGATGGAATGATATTTTATAAACCCATTTTATTTCATGGGTTATGTTATGATGAATGATTTATGTTTTGTATCACATGTAAGAAGGATTTAATTATGAGATGAGTGGGACCTATATATCCCTTAAATGCTTGGGGTAAAGGTTTATATCTATTGAGATAAACATGTATGTAACAACATGTAAATCCATTTTCATAATATAGGGCTTGGACGACAAGTAAACCTGGTTCAGTAATGGACTACGTCCACTATGATGGTCTTGGCCGCAATTCCTTGGATAAGATGAAAATCATATTTTGTGCTTAATTGTATGCAAAAATTACACTTTTTGTGAAAATTATATTCTATCAAGGTTAATGTTCTTTTGTGATCTATTCCATATGTTCTTCCATGATTGATTTCATGACTCATGATTTTGATGTTTAATCATTATGTTCGTGTTTTTATGTTCAAATGTTTATGGTTTCTTTTATGTCCTCAATGTTTACCCGTAGCGATAATTTGATCTAAACCTTTTTATATTTTCTTTTCCTCAGGATATAAAGAAATATTTTAGGTAGGAAAAAAAGGGGAAGATCTTTATTGGAGATATTGAAGAACTTTCACCATGTTAGAAGATTATGTTCCATGATTCCAAAGACACTAGACTAATATGGTCATTGGTATTTCCATTGTGTCATGTATTAAGTATTCCACAAAAGTAATGTTATGAATTTTGTAAATCAATATTGGGTCACTATAGTAGACATGAGAGTGATGTTTTAGTTAACCTTTGGAAACTATGACTCAAAAACTTTAGTGAGATCCCTAGAGATATTTATAAGGTATGTCTAAGGATGTCCTTAAGGTTAAATATAAATATTTGGTTATAGTCCTGGAGATATGATAAAAATCATTAATAACCTAGGATGAAACCTAATATGGTAGATATTGAATGTAATCCCCCTTGATTATATTGTTTTCCTAGTATTATTTTTTCCTCACACTATTCTTTTTGGGTTTTAGATAATGGCTGGAACCTGAAAGAACCATGTTAATGATCAATGCAATGGGAAATACAATGATTGTCCTCTTGAATAACCAATTGTTATGGGAGATGGAGTAAAAAATTATTATTTGTATACTTACACAAGCTATGAATCATTCTGGGATTCCAAATGAGAAAAGAAAGGACCAATATTTTATTATGACCTTCACAAGACAACGTCCTCCTTCCTTCAGTGGGTATTCTGATCCACTTGTTGCTGAAAAAAGGATCAGTACCTCTGAATAGATATTTTCCATCCTTCACTATTAAGAACGTGAAAAGGTCATTTTTTATCTATCATTTAGAAGGTGAATCAGACTAGTGGTGGAATATAATTAAAAACACAAGACTGCTTGATGAAATTGAATCCATGGAATGGGATGAGTTCAAGAACTCATTTTTTAGTAAGTAATTCCCTTGTATTCTTAAAATAATGATGAAAAAAAAGTTAATTGAACTTAAGAAAAAGGATGATGAATCTGTTGGTACATAAGGGGAAAATTTTACAATAATTTAATGTTATTCATCTAGATTTATCATCCATCCTGAATGTAAAGTTTATTGATTCTTTAGTGGATAAAAGCCAAGTATTCAATGGGAATTAGATATAAGGGACTACAGAAGCTTTGAGGAGATTGTGCAGTGTTCTATCAAGGTAGAACATAAATTTGGGGTTATATATCCATATCATGGTTTTGAAAAGAAATGAAAGATAATGTTCATGGGATAATCTTAAAACAATATTGAAAATAAGATAAATATTTCCTTATGCTTAATGTGTGAAAAAAAGCATGGTGGAGTTTGTCATAAAGGGACCACAAAAATTTTCATCTATGGAAAAGAAGTTCATCAAGTTGTTGAGTTCCATAATAATGGGAAAAATGTTACGAATGATGTGAATGGAGAAAAGACTAAAGAGAATGACCACCAACACTTCAATGCTATAAGTGCGTGGAAATGGGGAATTATGCCAACCAATTACCTAATCCAACAGTTAATAATGATTGAAATCAACATCCTTTTAAGGGAAAAGACATAGGGAAGTCACAAGCCATCACAATTAGAGATGTTGAGTATTACAACAAAGTTGTTAAATGATTATGTGTTTATTTAATGGGATTTCAAAAGAGTGTTGTAGAATATCATTTATATTATTATAGAATATTAGAATATCTATGTATTGGTACATTATAGTTTTCTGTAATTATATGCTACCAGTAACCCTAAAAGTGATAGAAATATTTTTGGAAAGCAGATGATATGTGCATAATGAACAGATAAGGAGAAAATAATATGTATGATATTATTAATGAGCTGATGATTGATAAAAGGAAAAAAGTGATATCATAGTTTGAGTATATAGAATTTTTAGTATATTTGGTGTGTGGAAAGAGTTAATTTTGATAGAATTCATGTTGTCTCTAAGGTTCCATGTTAATTTATGTTTTTATTATATTTCAAGAGAATACATGATTAAGGTATTTAGATGTTTGGAAGGTGACAAACAAGAATTATCAAAAGAGTTATGGGCGGAAAATGTTAAGTTTATTTAGTTCACCCTGTAAAGTGTTATATAATCTTTTT
Organism: Viscum album; assembly: GCA_963277665.1. NCBI lineage: Eukaryota > Viridiplantae > Streptophyta > Magnoliopsida > Santalales > Viscaceae > Viscum > Viscum album. The sequence goes on along the minus strand of OY728140.1, from coordinate 2,097,126,995 downwards.
TTGGAAGGATTGTAATGTTATACATTAATGGATAGTTTATGTTATATTTTCGTTGATGTTTGTTAGATTAATGTATTCTATCACTATAGGTGTACTTATGTATATTTGATAAATTTTAATATTCATTTTTTGATAGTGACAGATGAAATAATGTATCATTCTATAGCATGATCTACTAACACTTCAAGAATGAAAAATTCGACTGCATTTCTTTGAATAAGAGATAAAGTGAAAATTATTCCGAGAACGATAAATGATGAGATTGTATTAAAATCAAGTAAGCATTTATTCTCATGAAAAAAATCATTAATTATATAAAAAGGATCTTGAAACAAAAAATGTTATCCTATTACCTTCTTATCTGATGAATCATATGGCCCCTTAAATCATCACCAATTTATGGATTTCTAGTAGTTAAGTTTCTCCAAACCATATTCTCTATCAAGATCCATCAGAACATGATGGTTAGATTTATCTTCCATATCCATGTTTTCACTTCCCACCTATTTTATACTATATGAAAATCCAGTGATGAGTTATTTTGGGTTACCATTATATTTCTACCATTTCTTTATAAAATTATGTTTTAGTATTCCTTTTTATGGTGTGGGTTTCTATGGAAGACACTTTCATGTAGTAAACCATTTATTACCCCGATGAATTTTGAGGGAGAAATTCATTTTAAGGGGGGTAGAATGAAACAACCTGAGATTTTATGAGATAAATTATGTTTAATTTATTTTATGTCATGGGTGGTATGCTACACCAATATTAGCTTGCGCTATATGCAACACAATATTGGCTTGCAGTATACACAACACTATTATTGGATAGTGTTACACACAATTTCATGTTCGTTTGATAGATATTATTTTACACAACATTGAGTATATATATTTTCCAATGTATTAATGAACTAAGTTTATTATTTTATACGCAACCCCAAAGAAATCTTTCACTACATGCAACACTGACATGGATTGCGTTACATGCCAGAGAGACCTTCCTCCATAGCCAGCATGGTACGAAATACCGAGTTTCAATAAACTACAAAATTCTATTAAAATATTATATAAACTAGTTGTTATGAATATTATTATCCACAATTTGAATTTTTTAAAACATTAGAATTAAACATACACATGATATGAGAACAAAATCAATTTTTTGGATAAAAGAAGTATTTTTCAAAAAATGGAGTTTTATCACATTTTGATGGGGAACCCACTTTAAGTAAAGTTTTTGACATGTTTATAAGTTCAATTTGAAAAAATGAACTTCTGATTTTGAATCAAGATATAAAAATTTACATTGTATAAATTTTTTATATTCTTATGATAACTTTCATATTTTGATGAATAGTAAAAATACGCTAAATTTTACATAAGAACAACTTTTTTTCATAGAGATAATTCTATGATTAAATTATAATATTGAATGGTTTTAAATTATAAATAGAATATATTTTTACCATTTAATATAATTTATTCCATTGGCATTAATTTTACATTGAAATCATAGGTAAAAACATTTAAATCTTTTGCAATGTGTTAACTTTTAAAACCCTTTTTGTCAACAACAAGATTAATTTTAATTATAATTAATGAAAATTATGTGTTGTAAATTTATAAAAATGGATTCCATATTTTTAATTAGGAGTTCCAAATTGTGTTAATATTTAACTTTTATTTTTATACATTATGAATAGTAACTTCAGTAAGTATTTTATTTACCATGGTTAAAGGGTAAATCTGGTAAATAAGGGTAAAATATAATACTATAATAATATTAAATTACACTAACACATGTTTTAAACCTATTGGATGATATATTTCCAACCATGAGAATCCTTGGGTCGATTTTAGGACCACAATGTGCCACTTGTAAGTGAAAATGACATTTAATTACTTTTAATTTAATGTAAAGGAAAATATAACATAAACATATATCTTTTACTAAAAAATATTAATATGTGGTTATATAAGTGATCCCTTCGACTATAAAGAGTAATTAAAAATATAAAAATATTATATACATCTTGATGTTTTATTTGTAATTTTTGGACATTAAATAAATAAATTTAATTACGACACAAAGATGATGTAGTGATTTCCTCATTAATAAAGAATTCAAATAAATGAATTTATAAATATTAAAAAAGGAAATTTGGATATTATGATGTAATCCACTAATATTATGGATGATATTGACATATTATCTTTGGGTTAATTCCTTAATTTCAAAGGAATGATGTTGTTATGAATTTTTAAAAGAGTCAAGTAAAAATATTATCTAAAATAGACACAATTAATAACTTTAAACATAATAATGTTTATTAAATTATATTAAATTTATTAAAATCTAATATTAGTAAAAATGTTTAATATAAGTCCAAATAATCCATTAAAAATATTTTTTATTCATCTGACATGATATGGTGATTACATTAACCCACAATGTGTGAATACCATGATATCACGGTAAGATTAAAAAGGGTAAAATATGGGTAAACCCAAAAAAATAAGGATAATAAAATATTCCAAATAGGAAAAAAAATTATTGGATTATTTTTATTAGAACCAAAATCATCTTATATTATAATTAAATAAGTTTTAGAATATTTTAAATATAAATTTAATTTATTATAAATAATTATTTTAGAACATTCTTAAAGTGCCATCTCTCCTCTCTTATAAAAGGGTACCTCCTACCACTCCTATTCACTTCATTTTGGGCATTCAAGATCTTTCAACCCCTGCCCTTTTCTCTTATGAACTTACCTAGTTTCATTATAGAGGTTATGGTCTTCTAAAAAGACCAAATCTAGTGCCCAAGAGGATGTTTAAAGGAGGAACGTCGAGGAAGAGGTAATATCTGTCACTGACTATTTCAAATTTATTTCTTCTTCTACATACTCTTATATAGTTTTTTCATTATAAAGTAATAACTTTAGTATCACTCATATACTTATATGTTATTATAAATATGAAAAAACCCTATTTCACTTTCTATCTATCCTATGAAAAATGAAATCATTGCGCATGCATACGTATAGATTACCGCCTCCATGCCATTGTGTAATCTATTTTTTCACCGCCACATTACCTTGATGGGTATAATGGGGGAAAAATAACTATATATTATTTTTATAACATTATAAAAATTATAAGATATTATAAAACATCCAATTCAATACTGTTAAACAACTGTGGGAATGATATCGTCGCTCGTGCATACGTATGACTTACCGTCTCCACGACGTGTTGAGATTCATTCTCCATGTTAAACATTAAAGAATGATTATAAACTATATCTAATAAATAATAAATAATAAATATGACCTAAAAATTATAATTTAATTTATATTTATATATATATATATATGTCATTTACTTACTTCCATTAAATTTAATAAGGAAACAAAAACAACATTCATGTGTACGTATGGACTACTATCACCATGAACGGTTTATTCCATTACATTTATCGATCTATTATATATATTTATATAATGAATATATATAATATATAAATCATATTTTACAATATATAAGTAATTAATTCATGATCTATGTAATAATATGAATAATAACAAATCCAAACATGTACGATAAATGAAACGATTATTACCTAAAAGGTTGATTTAACATGGAATTTACAAAGGAACAGGTAATATAATGTTATAAGTGAATCCTATATGATATAATAAATATTATTATGGTTCTGTTACATGTTAATAATATGTTTAGACCATACATACTAGAGTTTCAGACACATAAGGATGAAATCGAACCTAAGGTAAGGGATAATTTTCCAATCTCATTTTTATCTGATATTGTTTATTCGTAAGTATTTACAGGGGTTATATTTATCTTCCATTTCCATGTTTTTAGAAAATATTTTCATAAAATGTTTATTATTCTTCCATGTATGTTTAAATTAAATTTTCTACATTTTGACTTTTACTACGTGGTATGGTAGGAATTTTCTTGGGTTTACCATACAAGGTACTTTTTGATATTTTTTGTAAAAGTACGAGGATAATTCTTTTTTATCTTATACTGATTGAAAGGATTTTTATGGTTTCATGATGCCTTATTTACATGATGATTCCTACACGTTATTTCAAGTTTATTTTCAACAAAATTATTTTCTTTTAAAATTTTGTATCATTTTTAGAAAAGAAAACGTTTTTGAAGAAGAAAGGATCTTTTTCCGGAAGTACTATGTTCATGTGTTTCATCAAAATTATTTTGTTTCTAAGATAATGATTTTAAATAGGGTCATGTTTATATCCATATTATTACTATTATATTTTTTGGTTAATGATTTAATAGTTTTTTATATGGATTATGTTATGAGGGAATGCTATTTAAGAAACCCATTTTATTTCTAGGGTAATGTTATGATCAATGGTTTATGTTTTGTGGAACAAGTAATAATTATTTTTTTATGAGATGGGTTGGACCTATATCTCCTTCCAATGAATTGGGTAATGATTTATATAACATGTGATCGACATGGTTGGAACAAAAAGTAAATCCAGTTCATTAATACTTGGATAGAATGACCTGTAAACCCGGTTCAGTAATGTAATACGTAAACTACGGTGGTCTTGGTTGCAATTACTTTGCTATGACAGAAATCATAATCTATGCTTAATTTTCTAAAACAATTAAATATTATATGCCATTGCTATTCTATCTGGAATAATATTCCATAGTTATCCATGGCTTACGTACTACCACGATTTATTTCATGACTCACGGTTTTTATGTTTAAAATGTATGTTCATGTTTTTAATTTAAAAATTTTATGGTTTGTTCTATGTCCTCCATGTTTACCCTTACTGAGCATTTGAGCTCACCCTTTTTGTGTTTTCTTTACTCCAGGATATACATAAATGTTTTAGGTAGGGAAAAAGTGGAAGATATTTATGGGAGATGTTGAAGATCATTCACCATGTTAGAAGATTATTTTCCATGATTCCAAAGACACTAAACTAATATAGTATAGGGGATTTGTTGTGTGTCATATATTAAGTATTCCAAAAAAGTAATTTAATGTATTTTTATTTAAATCTTGGGTCTCTACATTGGTTTTGATGATATTTTTATTGGATAAACAATGGGAACATACCTATAATGACATATATGATCCTGTCCGTGTTGTGTACCAAATGTAGTAAATTCATTATCTGCATCTGTATTTACCAAAAATCATATTTACTGAGAAGATCCTACATGATGTACAAGTTGATGATTTTCCTAAGGAGTATGTCTAGAAAAATACGGCTTTGATGTAACTCTTTATTAAGTCTATTCACCTCTTTCATTTCCTCTTCTTGTTGTGAAAATATTTTTTCATGTGAAAGAGATTGACCTTCTCTAGTGGAAAAGTGAGATGCAATTTAACTTTTACCTTTTTCCCTTGTTTGATGCCTTTCAGAGTGGTGGGATTTGGTTATTTGAGGGAATACCTAGATTCTAAGTAATCTTGTGATTTTTGGAATGCACAACTTCTTCATTTTCATTAGTTTGTAACATATTATGGACATGAACTTAATCTTCCAATTCCCATGAACTACACTCATTTTCTAGAGGATCTTCTACAATTGTGTTAACAAAATTTGCTGACGTATAATGAATTGATGGAATTCAATCACTATCTTTGTAAGTTTGTCTACTTATGTATCTTCCATGAGACTCTACTCTTCTATATAATGTATTCTCCAGAGATGTTTAGAGGAAAATTACCCGATAGAATCCTCATATAGTATATTTGTGCACTCTCTTTGTGTATTCTACCATAATCAAGAGAAAACTGACTTCCGTTGAGGAGGGTATTATATATGGGATAAATTCCCTATCCCTATAGGTTGGGGTTGTCCTTTTTATTCTTCTTGAATCCTTTGAACTTTGTTTAATGAATTTTAAGGTTGAATTAACTAAGCCCCTATCCTTTCAATATGGGGTGGCTCTTGAACTACTATGGATGAGATTTGCGCAGCTACTCTTCTGATTTTGTGAATTTTGGTTTGGACATTAGCTGGGTGCATTATTTGACAACTACTCAAATCACCTACTTTAAAATATCACTATGCTATTTTAGACATTTGCATTATCTGATGGCTGGAATCCTCTAAGAGGGAGGCCTGCTCAAGGTTCTCAGATATTTGATGCAATATTAACTCCACACCTTGTTTTATTTGGGCCTGACTCTAATGAGAGCTAGTTGAGGCATGTTCTTGTGCGTACATTTGATTGCATACAAATTATTTTGATTGTAGACAGTTGTGGGAAATAACATCGCATGATACAACTTTTGACAGGATTTTCTGCTTCTGGAGTGCAGTGTTATGAAATTATCCATGTGCACCTCATACTCTAATACGAACACCAGATGTGGAATCAGAAATTAACTAATCTATCCTCTTCAAATCATTGATGCCTGCATGTTGAAGGGTCCCCTGCTTCTTTTTAACCATTGGATGTTGGTAAACTAAGAGATCTTCCAAGTCAATTTTCCACTTCAACCCTTCTATTACCTTTAAATGATTTTGATATTCATCATATGGTAAAAATTTGGTTATCCAATGATGAAGAGTCTTCCATAAGTTGAGGCATATATCATCAATCCAATCATCTTCCATCAATTTTGGAATGTTATAATGAGAATTTTCCAAAGGCCATAACATGACTGGTATTTCTCCTTTAGCTAATTTTTTTCTCATGTTTAACATATCTTCATCGTATTTCACTAGAGGTTTATCCACTTGGTTTGACCAAAGTGGAAACTCTTTATTAGAAGACAGATGAACCAAGGGTGGTTTAGATAATGTCCATTTTCTTATGATGCCTTTTGGTTGAGAAAGTATATCACATGTTACTAAAAAGGCATCAGACCCAAATGACCTTGTATGGGAAGGTGCCTCTAGAAAAGAGGTATTTCTCATCACTTAAATATCAATTATAGAATTATCCTGACAATGTGAAATACTACTACAGAGAGGACATTCACAACCAATTCTATCAAGAGGAGGACCACCATGGTGAATTACAACAAGGGATAAATCCTCTTGCTCCTTGGTTTTCTGGATACATGAAGAGTTTTCGTGGCTCTCATCCAGAGATAGGCTCTCTAGATTTACCGAATTTACCTCAATCAAGCCTTCATGATGATGTTTCTGATAGTAAACTTCATAATTACTACTACCACTCCCATAATATGGTAATTCAAGGGTAATATCATGAGCTTCAATAGATAAATGTACGAGGGATTCAAGAACTCCAGCATTTTGAAGAGTCATATTTCAGTTTTACTCTTGATTTTACAACTATGTTTTGTGAGACTTTTTATTGGATGATATCTTACACTTAGTTGGGGCCACATGACTCGAGAAGTGGTTACCATGGGTAGGTGTATGTGCCTTCCATAGAGTGGTCACCAGAACATACTGATTACCTCTAATTAGAATTGTTGTATGTTCATGATCCTGTTGTCTATATGATTTGGGGAGTATGCCCCACGACCCTCCTGTACTTGAATAATGTTGTGTATATTCTCTAGGATGGCATGTCCTTGTGTCATCTGAGGTGTTGGGACATATTTATATGTCTATTCCCCAGATACTGCTGAAGTTGTTGTTATAATATTCCTGCATTCTTCTCGAATATGGACAAAAATTGGTGTCTACCCTTTCACCATTGATAAGATGTGTTTGGTGACTTCAACATCCGGAATGAGAATATATGTGAATTTAATATTATGAGTAGGTGTATGTGCCACCTATTTTCCTCCTTTTCTTATCAATGGGTATTGATAGTACTCATGTATGTGGGAAGAGAGTTGAGTATTCCCCATATTTGTCGTCAGATAATTCCCGCTAACTTCTCTAGGTGATGCCAAGTGAGATTTTTTGCAAGCCTGAGGAATGCTAGAAGGTTTATGTGCCTTCTGGATTTTTCCTATCAAGTATGGTAGACATACTTCCTTCAATACTAGAAGATGAGACTACTAGCGGAATTGGTGATTGTAAGCATGTGTATTTTTTTGTTTAGAAGTTTCCACCACATTTGATTGGCATGAATCTTTAAATGAAGTCAAGAGAACCTACTGACTAGCTTATAATTTGAAATCAAGTGTGTGTGCTTTTTCATGATACTCCACTATATTTGTCTGGAGGGATTGGTTGTTAACTTCCAGATGAGTCTGATGGGCAGTAGAATTAGGGAAGACAGGTGTATATGCCCGCTCGTTGTTCACCATCATGTTAGGTTGATGGACTTCTTTGGAGGGTAAATAGGTGAGAACCTTCTCCCTATTGACTGAAAACTGTCCCCAGTGGTTCTTCTTGCGTTCCCATGTCTGACAGACCTTGGATGGATGTACAGAGGTAACACACCCATCATGTTGGGGGTCCACTACCACACAATTCTTCTAGCGGAGATTGTTGGTTGGAGTCCTCAGGAAGGACCCTTGCATCCTTGAATTGATCCCCTAAGTGACCTCTTGATCAACCACCCTGTAGTGTGGGAGGGACTGGTTGTTGCGTTTTGGGGATAAGGACCTAAAATGGTTGAAAACGATGGTAGTAACCCTCTACTTCTTGATCATTAGTAATTGTTGACCAGACAATTGAGGATTTATATTAACTTGGAGGGCCTATTAGGAAGTTTCCAAGGTTGGGATTATACAGTGCTAACAATAATCCTTTACCTGCATGTTGGAGACCCAGCATTGAAGACAGTGGTTGGGTGGCAATCTCCTTCTCATGGATGAGAATCCAGCTTTAGTAGCGGTTGGGAAGTTCACAAATTTTGTCTTGATGAAAGTCATTTTGAAGTGAAGGGAGTTCTATGAAAAACATGAAAACAATAATAAACTTCATTAAATCGATATCTTTTAGTGGGATACATGCGTGATTGATTCATTTGTCTGGACTTCCGTTATCAATTGATAGGGGCCTGATAGGCTGGTAACAATATTAACTTGGTCAAGGATTCACGTCAGGTTCACCATTTATGCTTTATAGTTCCATGAAATCTGTTTTCTAGTTTTATTAATCACTACTTCCAGGTGGTTTCCATTAGATTTATTCATATAATCGAAAACTTTAAATGGTTATTTATGGAAAAGGGACCTGCTTTCCAAAAGTAGGCATTCTTTATGTTTGAACTTTATGATACCTAGAAATGTGAATTGGTCAGGAGGATGGGAGGTCAGACTCATCAACCTCTTTTTGGGGTAATTATTTTCTACTCCTAGAATCTCTTTATAAATTTAAGATATTTTCATGAATACTTATTAATTCACCATAAGTTTTCCTTAGAATTTTCAATCACTTATTAATATGTTTAAAATTTATAATCATCCATTTGTATTTGAGGTTCTTGACTAATGAAGATATCCTCTCATATACTACATAGATATTAGTTTAATAAAAATTATGATTATACTTTTTTTCAAGCCACTCATGGGGTATCTCTGGAATTTATTGTCATACAGGGACACAAAATTATGTTTTGATATTGGGATTGTACCCATGAAATGGGCAACCTATGTGTCCTTGTGAAAGGAATCCGACCCCTTGTAGTTCGGTGCCACTTAATGGGATACATCATACCTTTTAAGGTCATGTGATAAGGGCCTAGACGTAATTTTTAATTCCATGTGGTATGTGCATCTAAGAAAAATGTGTTTAGTCAAAGGTTGGTGTTGTACTTATGTCTATGCATCTTTAGGAACATAGAAAGAATATGGGTTTGTAAGTAAGATTAGACCCTGTTGGGAATATGGGACAAGGATAACATGGTTTATTTGAAGTGTTGGGTTTGAACCTCAAGGAGGCTTCCTATTTATCCTATGTGGATAAGAATCAAATCCCATGTAGTTTGACAAGTCTCATAGGATAGTATAGTTCTTTGAGAAAAATTATTTTGGACTTTCTTCATGAAAATGATGCCATGATGATTTGGGGGTTTAATTTAGAGCTTATTCTTAAGGAGGATTCCCAGATTAAGGGAATTAGGGTTAATTTCCAAAAGAGGATATCAAATGATCTCAAGACTTAAGAAGGCTTCCTACTTATCCCAATTATGGTGGGAATCAGAGTTCTCATAGTTCATTAATTGTTCAAATGTTGTGATCATGAAAAATCACTAAACACACATGATTCATGCTTGGTGTGAGAAACAAGAGAATGTCAAAGATTCATCAAAGTCACCCACATATTCCACCTCCACTGGTGGAAGAGGGTGCACCTACGGTAGCGACGATGTACGAGGGAAAGGCGAAGACCCTTCCCACTATTCATATTACATCTGAAAAGGGTCCAATGAAAGTAAGAAGGGATGAAGTTTAAGGGCTTACACTAGGATGCCTACCCTAAAATTGATCTTGGTAGGGGAGAGATACTTTTCATTCGCTTGAATGGAAAAGCAAGCATGAACCTTACTTTCTCTACCAGAGATCTGAGGTTCCGGCTCCTTATAAATTGAGAGTTCAGGACCCAAACCCTTATCCAAAAAACCAAGAACCTCCATACACTATTCCTAGGAGAAAGGTACATGTGACTGTGTATATACAATCCCACAGACACTACATGAATCCTAAACCCATTGTGAAACAAATGTGGGAAACCTTTGACTATGGATATATAAATCCAAATAGGAGACACACTGATGTGACTTTCCCAAAGGTTTTATAATTCAAGTGGTTTTTGTGAAGGTCTCAACATAATCCATTTCAAACAAGGGATCCAATGAAGAAGATTCCTTACCATGGATGGATTTAAGGAGGGATTGATGTCTTGTAGACTGAATAGAGTAAGAGAATAAAAGTGGGGAACCAAAGTGGGAAAGTGCACACAAGTATGGGCATGCAGGTAGGCTTGGGAGTCCTGATATTCACTTAAGATAGAAATAACTAGTACGGTAATACATGGGTGAGACCCGGATCAAGATTTCAAGAGTAATCACAGGTGATCCTTGAAGTGGGGTGCTCGTGTTCCTCTGAAAGGAAACGGTGGCACACACATGTTTTTGATTTTTGGAGGTTGGGAACTTTAAGTGCTCAATTTTTATAGATTTCAAACACTAAAAGGACATAATTACCTCAATACACCTTCAAATACTTCTATCTAGGTGTTAAATAACTACCTTTAATGTTATGGAAGACTTGGTTAAATCACTAGGGAGACTGGAGCAGCAATTGGAATTCAGGGAAATTCGTCCATACAAATGAAGGCCCCAATGGTCCATTTATAAGAGAAAATAGGACAATGGGCGAAAGAAGTTTGGGGGTGCATGTGGATTGTGCATCCAATTATGGAATTGAAGTACTTTCCAACCAACGGTGTTTTGGCCTGACATGGGGATGCTTTTGGGACATAAAAAATAATAAACTCTTTTCTCTCCAGTATGGTAGAGCATAGGTTTTTCTGTACTGGTACCTGGGGCACCTCTTTAGGGACTTTGGAATTTTTATTTCTCTATACCATAGGGGTTGCGCCCCTATACCCTTTCTTGGGCTCAGTACCAGGCTACGGTTCCAGCCATTCGGGTCGGTGCCTTCGCTAGCATCACTGACCCCCATGATAAAATGCAGAGTCACACTATGAACTTTTCGATCCTGGATGAGGTCATTTTGAGTCACAACGCATGGAAATACATATTAAATTGTGGATACGTGCATGCAACACATTTCATGGGGTCTATAATAAGGACTTCCCATATGTCCAAATTTATAGTTAACAAATTTTTTCCAATAATATACTAGAGTTGGTTGTTATGAGTGACCATGTAGACTTTGTTTTGATGTGATTAATTCCTCACCATTTTCACTATGAATATGAGTGTGAGGAAATTCTTCTCAATATAAAAATATCATGTCTCAGTGTCTATACTTTTTTGGATGAGATAATCGATACTATTTTAATTCCTCACATCATTTATCTATGGGGGGAGGGAACTGAGAGATCATTACATGGTGTCCACATATAGGATCAATGATTTTCCTTCTAATAGTGATATCATGAATAGTTTATGTAGTAGGTGCTACATATGTTTATTGAATAATGATTGGAAATAATTTTCCCACATGTAAATAACTTCCTTCTTCAACAATATAGTAATTTGATAAATTTTATAGCATGGTAATCTATGAAGCATTGTATATATGTGTGGTTACCTTGGAGACCTCTCAATTATTTATGAATCCAAGGAGTTGGAATTTCTATAAGTGCACAAATATTTTTTTATCAAACTTGTTTCCATTGTGGCATACCACATATACGGTAAACAAACCAAATGTTATCCGAAAATCAAAATTCAGATGGTTAATATTCAAATTGTTCATACGTAATTTGTAATTGACTATTTGGATATCAGTAAGGTAATATCAACCCCATTAAGATTTATCCAAAATTTCATCATCAAATCACATTTTCATTCATCCCATTAAGAGATTAAATTTGTGATTTTAAACAATTTATGTATGTCGAGTTGATAAGTAGAACCATTATTCGTTAAATCAAAGGGAATGAACTGGTAAAAAATATCACTTGAGGAGATCTAAATGTAGTAAATTCCTTGTCTTCAGGGTCCATATTGATCTATTTATATCTTGAATACTCATCCATACAGGAATAGGGTTCATAACTCGTAAATGAATCAATAAAAAGATCTATGATTAGTATCGAGAAATAATCCTTGGGGTAGTATATGTTAAATCTATTAAAATAGATGCAAATTTTAATCTAGAAATTCTTATTTTGGATTGAAATGATGTTGGAAATCCATTTTGGGTACTAAAATTCTTATAAAATTATGTATTTGATCAGTTAAAAAAAAGCTACCATGATAGCATGAGAGTGGTTCATTCTTCTGGATGCCTTCTCAAAACCTTGGTTATTCTCTAAAAATCATAGATGATGAGTAGCCACAATAGGTTTTAGTCCTGAAATCTCTATTTAGTTCTAAGTGAAAACATGTTGAATCATGTTTAGAAAGAAACAATAAATCTCACTAGGATTATTGTTCATTGGGAATACATTTAATCAACTAAATTTACGTGATTAACCAGTTTCCATATTACTGACATTCAATCATAAGTTTAACCTGAGGAATATAGGTTCATTAGTGTGCAAGAAAAGACCACCAACAACAAGAATTTCCAATGCCCATAAGCCCATACAATTCAAAACATAGAGGATAAGATGAAAGAGTACAACAACATCATTATTAAACACACCCCTTCATTAATTATATTCCATTTTTTTAACTTTGTTAAGATTTAGTTTCATTCACGACCCGAAGAAACATTATCATACCCTCCCTGCATGATACACTGTAAGAGATATGAAGGAAAAAACCTTCTTAGATGATCAATTATTAGAGTTGTTTCCCCGCGCTAAGAACTAGGGATGTATGATGTGTATAAGAAGGACTCCTAGGACTCCAAGGGAGATTAGGAAAGGCTCTAGCATGAGAGTAGGATTCTTCTTTTGAAGACAAATTCTAATGGAACTAAGAGAGAGAAAAAGGAAAAGAAAATATGATCTCCTCTTAAGAAAAATCCCAGATCCTAAAATTTGGGAGACAATTTCATAGTTCATAAAAGTTGATTCATGGCTCGACCACACGGTTGGGCAGTTTCAGACATTGGGATTAATTGGAATTTAATAATTATCCTTGGTTATGGTGGAGATATAGCTGTGAGTTAAAGGGTTTACTTAAAATTGAGGAAAATGAATAACATGGGCGAAACTATAAAACATGACAAGGGTGTGACACCGAGGAAAAAGTCCACAGGTTTCTATAGCTCAAGTCTCACAAAACTATTGGCGATTAAAAACATCTTTTAATTTCATTAAATGGATTTGTAAAGGGTTTTAAAACACTTTTATGTCAAAAGATATGTTACCATGGAAAAAATGGTAGGTCCTTGAAAAATAGAGGATTCACTATTTGGTGAGTCACCTTGGCCCTAGCATCGTTTCCCAAGCACCGTTTCCATGGTACCGTCGCACTGTCACCATCACCCAGGAACCGTTGCCTTGGCACTGTTTCTCTAGCACAGTTGTTGTCCACTGTCTCCCTAGAACTAGCACCCCGACACCATTGCCCGGGCCCCGACGCATGAACACCAATGTCGATTGGTTCTAAGGAAAACCCATTGGTGCCACCAATAACCCTTAGTCCCACTAACACCCATCGATGCCACTGATGCTGATCAGTTCCACTGATGTCGATGGGTGCCACAAACACCCATCAGTGCCACCTTCCCATCGGTGCCACCGATGCTGATGGGTGCCACTGACGGCCATCGTTGCTGCTGATGCCGATCGGTGCCACCGATGCCCATTGATTCCACTGTTTGTTAAACCCTAAAATTAGGAAAACTCTTTAATAATTAGCCGATGGTCCCTAGGACACCCAAAACACCAAAAATTTTGTAAGGTAATAGACTGGGAGGTTTTTGGATATTAGATAAGATACCTATGAAACTAATCTTGTCCTTGAGAATACAATAGTAAAAGATGATGAAAATAGAAGGGTTCGAACAACCACCACACAAGATGCCCTTAGGGGAAAAATCCACCGAAGAGTTGTTCGAATGAAAGAACAAACCTAGATATCTTTGAACACCTCTCCCCCATCTATCTAATTAATGACTACAGATGAATTACTATTCTCCTCCCCCAAGAATCCACACAAAAATATTAAGGAAACACTGTCTAAGCATATGGATTAGGGAGTCCCCCCACCCATGTCAAGATACTATCTACTTAGGGTGACACTGACTCACCCGCACATGTTAAATCTCATCAATTTTTATTTTGTCTTGATTAGGGATTAGGTTCTCCCTTCCCCTTAGTTCGGACATTCCACACACATTTAGATAACAAGGGAAACAACCATCTCATAGTTAACATGGTCAATCACTACATCAAAATCATGTAAAAAACAACACATATCAAAAAACAAAAGAGCTCTGGGTACTTGGCATGAATCTATGCTTTCCATTCCCAAGTACTCTCCTTGAGGCCACCATGCCTCCATAACACACGAACCAGGGGAATGGTTCACCCATTGAGCACCTTATCCTTCAGATCCCCGATCTTCATGGGATGATCCACAAACTTCTCTTCATACTCAATATCCAGATCTACCGAGTCAAGGACATGTGAATCATCATGTAGATATAAAAATAGGTGAGACAAATGGAAGATGATGTGCACCCTCCGTAGCAGCGGTGGTAGTGCTATCTAATAATTCACTTCACCGAATTACCGAAACAAAAAGAAGGGTCCAATGAACCTTGGAGAAAGCTTACTTCCCTTGCTGATCCTTTGTTTCCCGCACCGAGGGGAGAACATTAAT
The DNA here is from genome assembly GCA_963277665.1 of Viscum album. Taxonomy (NCBI): domain Eukaryota; kingdom Viridiplantae; phylum Streptophyta; class Magnoliopsida; order Santalales; family Viscaceae; genus Viscum; species Viscum album. Next base: position 2,097,111,612 of record OY728140.1, on the reverse strand, counting down.
AAAACATTGTCCCTGACCTAGAACTCCAAGGGTCTCTTATTTTGATCAGCATATGACTTCTACCAGTCCCAATCTGCCTTCATTCTTTCTCTTATAAGATGAACCTTCTCAATCGTGCTCTACATTACCTTTTGGCCATGAATACCTGCTTCCCCAAACTCTATCCAAAATACAGGTGAATGACATTGTCATCCATACAGGGCTTATAATGGAGGCATGCCAATGGTAGAGTGATAGCTATTATTATAGGAAAACTCTACCAGAGGCATGTGTCATACCCATGATCCTCTGAATTCTAGAAAATATGCCCATAGAATATCATAAAATGTCTGGATGGTTTCCTGTGTCTTCCCATCTATCTGGGGATAGAAATAGTGCAGATGAATATCTTAGTGCCAAAATTATTTTACAATACTTTATAGACTTGTGAGGTAAAATATGTATACCGATCTGAGACTATGGACCTCGGAACTCCATGCAACCTCACCACCACATCCATGTTACTCTGTGCTAAGGCATCCACCACAATTGACTCAATGAATGCCAGGAAGTGAGATGATTTAGTCAGTCAATCTTCCTCTACCAAGATAGAATTGCAGCCTCCTTGAACCCTGGGTAGCCACATGATGAAATCATTGAGATGTTGTCCCAATTCCACTTTAGGACGTCTAAAGGCTATAACATACCTCCTGTGATGCGGTGGTCATCCTTCACCTTATGACAGATGATGCACATTTACCCAAACATTACAAATGCCTATTTCACCCTCGGGCCACCAAAACTGATCTCTCAAGCCTCGTTACATCTTGGAAACTCCTGGGTGTACTGTTAGGGTTGAGTTATGGAATTCACAGAGGACTCCCTCTTGCATTGTCTTTGGTAAAAACTACTTCCCATGGAAAAGCATCCGATTTTGACTGTATTTAGACCATCCTTTTAGGGCATCACCATGGATAACACGATCACAGATCACTTCAACCTATATATCCCCCGCTGGAACTCCTCCACTTAGTGTACTAAGGAAGACTACACCATCAGCTGGAATAGAAAGACTTTACCATCCTCCACTTTTTCATGCTGGTGTAAGGCATCCAACTCCTCCATCGTCTTCTAAGCATCTAATAATTCTCAAACCACATCCTTCTGTGAATTCCTGCTCACTGAATGGTCCTCCACATTCACTTTTCCTGATGTGTAGGGAATCTCTATGTCATAGCCCTGAAGAAACTCCATCCACCTATACTGCTACAAGTTCAGGTTATGTTGGGAGAAGAAATACCTCACGATATTGGGATCTGTGAAGACTACAATGTGGTCTCTGATGCTGAAATTCCACCACAACTTTAGTGAAAATAAAATCTTTGCAAGATCCAAGTTGTGGGTGGAATAGTTACATTCATGGGGAAATAACTTCCTGGACCCACAAGGGATCAATACCCACTTTTTCATTAATACACACCCTAATATTATGCTTGAAACATCATAGAACTCTCCAAACATTACCAATTCCTCTAGAAACATTAGTACCATGGCACTGACCAGTTTCCCCTTCATATAACTGAATGTTGATTATCATTGTTTACTCCATAAAAAATCCCAGTCCTTCTTGGTCAAGGCTATCAAAGGTGCTGCAACATGGGAGATTTCGGGAAGAAACCTCCAGTAGTAACCTGATAGACCCAAAAAACTACAATTCTCTACCAAATTCATGGGTTATACCCAAGGAAAAACTCCCTCGACCTTTGAAAGGTCCATTTCTATCCCCTATTGGGACACCATCTGTGCAAGGAAGTGCACCTCTTATGTCCAGAATTTTCACTTGGATAGCTTCACGTAGAGCTAGGATTTCAGAAGATCCATAAAATCATCCTCAGATGCTCAGCGTGATCCTCCTATGATCTTGATTACATTAGGATTTCATCAATAAACTCTACTAAAAACCGGTCTCGATATTCCTTGAAGACGGATTTCATAAGCCCAAATAACATGATTGGTGCATTCGTAACACCTAATGACACGACCACGAACTCGAAGTACCTATATCTATACATGAAATTAATTTTTTAGATTTCACCCTGCTTCACCATCAACTGGTGATATCCAAACTATAGGTTGATCTTAAAGAACCAACCTTCTCCCTTTATTTTCTCAAAAAGGTCATTGATCCTTGGGAAGGGGTAAATCTTCTTGACCATCATCTGATTCAGCCTTCAATAGTCTATAAACAGTCTGAGACCACCGTCTACCTTCTTTGTGAACAAGATTGGATAACACCATGGTGATGTTCTCGATTAGATAAACCATTCTTCATTATGCCATTGACGAGAATCTGTAACTCCCAAAATTCAGAAGATGCCATTTGATATAGAGACATTGAAATCGAACAACCACCATGTTATAAGTCTATTCCGAACTCAACATCACATCAAGGGGGGAAAAGTCATGACCTATTCAGGGAATACATACATGAACTCAAGGAAAATACACAAAACTTACATGATCTATGTGTTTACCAATTCTACTGACAACATAGCTAACAAGGAATGACAGGTCTCCACTCGCCGAATACCCTCATTCGAACCCCTATTATTGACGAAAGTGACACGCTGGGCACCTGTATCTGAAAACACAACCTTCTTATGACAAAGTTGATAACAAAGTGCATGGAAAATAACTGTTTGACTCCCAGGATGATATCGTATGGTTTCATTTTCAATAGAAGGAGATCCCCACTGGACTGATGCAGCCCCAACATTAATTTGCATCCCCTAAAAACATCAAACATTCTATTCTAACGTCCAAATGGTGTACATGGAACCAGGGGTATAAAGAGTCTCTCTATATCAAAACACAAGTCATTGGTGATACTAGGTAAAACAATGGAGTCTGAAGCTTCTAAATCAAACAGGTCACAGGCAAGAGTACTAAACAAGATGATCATACATTGAATGACCTATAGACCTTCCAGAACTACTGCCTCTATGGTGTGGAACTTACCACGCCTAGATCCTCTTCCCCTCAGCTTTCGGCTAGCTCTCTGACCACTCCCCAGTCAAGGTCCACGAGGAGCATCCTGAGGATGGCCTCCTCCTACAACATCTACTCTCAGAGGAGAGGGAGCTCATTGTCCATACTTCTGCTGCTGAGAAGGCCTATATAGAATATGATGCTGCTGAGGTGGGTGCTAAACCTTCCCACCTCTACTACATTGCACTCGGTCTTGACACTCATCTTGATGGCTCCCATGGCTACCACATATGATGAATCTTGGTCCTGGGCCCGTAGAGAAAAGACGAGGACCAGGAGATCAAAACTAGAACTGCTAAGGCCTACTCCCCGTTTTCTAAATACCTAAAAGGCCCTAAGTCTAGAGGCCTGTTGCTGATAGCCTTTCACTTTGATGATCATAAATGGATCCTCTCTCAAGGAACATCTCTCAACGTGTGCATCCTCTCCACTATTTCATCCTTCTTTTGGACCTCCATGTTTGATGGTAGAGTGACGGAAGTAACACCATACTGAAGAGAAGGTCGAAGTGCCTCCTCTAAATGTGTCTCTCAAGAATCCTCACCAAGAAAGAGGTTCAGATAAAAATACAGGAGATCCTTGAACATGATCCCCAACTCCCTCTCCATCATACTACCTTACTAGAGGGAGAGAAGCTCTTGCCTCTTATGAACCATCATTGTGGAATAATGGAATTCGGCCTGTAACTCCATCTCAAAGTTAGTCAATGAAACCCCATCATCCCTCTTCTCCCCGAGATAGAGCATCCACCGCTGATGCACCACTCCTCACATCTATCTTATAGTCATAAGAACCCAGTAATTGGTCGGAGCACAGATCAAGCTGAAAGATATCACCAACTTCTCAAGCCAGATTTCAGTCTCCATGTCCGAGATGTTGCCCTAGTACTTCCCAAGGGTCTACTACTAAAAGGCCTGAAGCATCTTTGGCCAAATATCGTCCTCCTCCTGTCGATCATCCCTTCATCTGATCAGACAAATCAGCTTCCTAGGCCTCGATCTACATACAACTCATGGTCATTATCCAAGTTCCATAACTATAAGGCAAACAAGGAATTCCTAATTCTGAGTAGTGTAAAATATATCATTTAAATGTTTCTTATACATGTTATTCATTTTAAACTCCCAAAAAACCCTAAACAAAGAAGAATACATTTCATTATGATTCATGTACCATTCCTAGGTTTTCTACCAAGAAATTGGTGTAGCCTCTCTTGGTTGGTTGGTAGGTCCAGAGTCCTTGCATCAGATCATGGGGGTCCCAAAAATACCGTGTCTTATCTGGTATTCCTTGGCCTATTCCATGCACTATGATTTCCTAACACTATTTCCCTATCATACCTGGCAATCATTATTATGCCTAACTCTGAACTCTAACTTATATCTCAACCATCAGCCCTCAGATACCATTCTATCAAAACCCTCCTTCACCAAGATGATGGAAGATACAACAAACTGTAAGACCGTTACATCTTCATGTTGTAGGAGAGATAATAACCCTCTAGTCCTACCATCATTAGGCCCTAGAGTGGTGACCTGCACCAAGGGTATATAATCACACGTAATAGGGAAGGAATTACCCTTTTTATTTTGTTGGACCATGAGATAAAATGATAAAAATACAAAAAACTCCAAAACTGAAGGTAAAAGTAAATCCAAAACCCATTCCCATTTTCATTTTGAAAGATAAACCCATACAAGTTCAATAAAATTACAAAGGGAAAGTACCAAAAGAAAATAAGATAGAAACAACAATTATTGCAATGTCTGAGCTTGTATTGTCCTATATGGCCCCTGAGGTCCTCCTTGAAACTTGAGAGTAGTTCTATATACATCAGGTGTGTACACAGGTATACTCAATAGGGAAAACCAAAAGCTCTCATGCACATGTGGGGTGGCATTATATTACATCATGAGAAGTAGAGGTAACCAAAACCCTATGAAAGTAAACTATCCACCCAACCTCACCAAGGCACACCCCCAAAATAATGCACGTCAGGTAATGAAATTGCAATAAAACATTGATGTTTGGGTTCCTCGCACCACTTTCCCACTCGTTATTGAAGACATCCTACGCATCAGACCTCCGCTGGAATTTTTTTTGCAGTCCCACTACCACACCAACAAAAAACTTATGGTCCACCACAACCATGCATCCTGACCATAGACACCTGGGCCACGACAACCATGTAACCATGACCGCAGACACCAGGTCCACCCCAACAATGTATCCCACCCACAGACACGTGTGCCTCATCCCGAAGAAACTTGGGAAATAATCCTGTCATCACACACCTAGGAAAACCACCACAACATACCATAATTGAAGTGTCTTTGGATATAATGGACCTTAGGCAATCACATATTTCCCGAAGAGTCATGGGATAATCGGGAGAGGGAGACTAAAAAACTAATTTCTAGCCACCAAATAAGATGTTGGGGGAAAAACCCTCTCCCATGGAATGGGGGTGTTCGACATGAAGTGATCAACTCGAGTGGGGTGCAAATAAGAAACATAAGAAAGAAATTTATACAGATAGGTAAATAAGAACTCATCCCAACATATGGGTCTTGAAACTAATACATACACAAACACACTTGTTACTATTCATTCATGCACAAAGCATAACAACCATAACTAAAGAACATCCCATTATTGTTATCAGGTTCAAGTAGTTCTATTAGAAATTAATTATCCACTACTAGGAAACTAATAGGCACATCCACATGTCATTACAACCATGGAATAATGGAGGATTCATCCAAACAAAAATTTAAGCATTCAGAATTGGTTATCTTGTAACATCAAAATAACAGAAGGTATTCATGAGATCCCATTCCTATCAACGTCTCTCCACAGGGAATCAAACAGAACAAACATACACATCCCCATAACAGAGCATAAGAGTTTTCAGATTTAATCACACCAATCATTGAGTTCCATCTTCCATTTGGTTAACTGCGGCGATCACATAAGGATCCTTGTTCATCCGGAATCCATTTAATCAACTGACTTTACATGATTGAACAGTTTTCATATTATATCCATTCAATCAGATGTTTTCATAGAGGAACATAGGTTCATTAGTGTGAAAAAAGGACCACCAATGACCACTATTTTTTGGGCATAAGCCCATAAAATTCACAACATATAAGTGAATATGATAGAGTATAAAACATCAGCATAAAACACACCCCTTCATTACATAAAGTTTTTTTATTATCATTATGGAAATTTAGTTTCATCGATGCCTTCAGGACACATTATCATACCCACCCTTCATGATACATAATAAGAGAGATGAAGGAAACATCCTACCCGAATGATCAACGATCGATGTTTTCTCCTCATGTTAGGAATGATGGATGTACGACATATATATGGACTCCAAGGACTCCAAGGGTGATCATGAATGGATTTAGAATGGGCGCATGATTCTTCTATGGAAGAGGGACGCCAAACACACCAAGAGAGAGAGAAATGAATAGAATATATTATCTCTACATAAGAAAAATCCCAGATCCAAAAATCAAGGGGAAGATTTAGAATTTCTTAAAAGTCGAATCATGGATCAACCACACAGTTTGGACATTTCACATATTGGGATTAATTGGAATTTAATAATTATCGTTAGAGATGGTAGAGATACAACTGTGAGGTAAAGGGTTTCCTTTAAGAAGGGGAAAACTTGTGACAAGGGAGAAACTGTAAAACAAGAAAAGGTTGTGACACCAAGGAAAAAGGACACAAATTTTGGAAGATCAAGGGTCACCCAACCATTAGGAAATAAAAACATATTTTACATCCTTTAAATGGATTTGGAAATTGTATTAAAACTCTTTTACGTCAAAATATATGTTAATGGGGAAAAACTAGAAGGTCCTGAAAAAAGGGAAGGAATCCTCATTAGGTGAGTAACTATCGCCCTAGAACCATCGCCCTGACACCATCACCCTAGCATCGACTCCCTAAAACTGTCTCCCTCGTACTGTCTCCCTCGCACCATCGCTCTGGCACCGTCACCCTGACACCGTTACCCTGACATCGTCACCCTAGAACTGGCACCCTGTCAACGATGCTTATTGGTTTTATGAATGACACATCGGTGCCACCGATAACCATTAGTTCCATCAATACCCATTAGTGCCACCATTTCTCTTCGATAACACAAATTTCGATCGATGCCACCGACACCCATCAATGCCACCAACACCCATTGTTTCCATCGATGCCTATCGATGCCACCAATGCCCATCGATGCCACCGATACCCATCGGTGCCACCAATGTCTATCGGTGCCACCGAAACTCAGTAATTCCCCCATTTGATCAACTGAAAATTTGGAAAACTCCTTAATGAGTCACCGATGTTCCCCAAGACACCTAAAATACATGATATTTGGCAAGGTAATAGAACAAGAGGGTTCATGCAATTATAATAATATTACCCACATGGCTATTCTTTTTTAGATTGACCGTAAAAGAAAGGATGTAAATAATAGCGACCTTTTCAGCGTGGCATAATAAAATGGTGGATACATTTTTTTACTTCAGAAATGGGTTATTCTGGGGTATGTATCACCCATCGTACCTTAAAGAAATTGATAAATTATATTGAATATTTTTAGGTGTGTGGTAATATTTGGGAATCATAATCCCATGTAGGACTCTTAGTTTCTAAAATTACACATTTTTATACACAGGTAGCTGTGTTGTAGTTTAAAACTATCATGCATGTATGAGAATAATTTTATGATCTATTTTAGTGGGTTAGACATGCATAGGGTATGGTTGATAGTGTAGTGGATTTTGTAACCTCAAAATTTTTTTTCACAGTGAAGGATGGCTCTTTATGTCATCATCCAAACTAATGGTTTTATCACCAACACATATTGGGTTTAACACTCAGTTATGGCCCATTAGAGACTAGATTCATAAGGTAATAATATTGTGGATAGTATCAATTTTTTTCTATTTTTTTCATGTAATGTCATGGTATTATGAGTTGGTACATGAGCTACATGTCGAGTTACTAAATGTGGGACAACAAACTATTTGACTATGTTGGGAATCATTAGAGCCTTGAGAGTTTATTATTCAATTGATGTCCATCACTGAATTAGAGTAACCTAGGAGGTAAAGGAAATCTATCTCATCCCAACACTTAGTATGATGTTCCAAATGGGAATAAAGTGTTTTAATGTGGCATTCATATCATTGGGATTCTATCCCCAAGGCTATGGTTCACATGGACGTAACTCAGGAGGAGTGTCATGTGTATATAAAAATGTGAATCAAGTCTTTTATTATTTCAAGCTTATTGTTTTCACTTTATTCAGTTTGACATTCACTAAAATCGGTTTGTCCATTATTGGGATGCACTATTATTGTTTGATGGAGTTTTTCATGTGGAATGAATTCAGATTTTCAGTATATACGATGATTAGAACCCTCTTAAGGTGGGGAGAGTCACATAAATATATTTAATGTGTACCCTTCCTAGTATAAGGACCAAATCCAATAAATAACTTTGGAGAATTTGAATGCTACTTTTAAATTCCCTTGAGACTATTGAGTTTTGAAATTAGTCAAATCTTGTAAGGAAGCATGAAAATGATGTTGTTGGATATGAGAAAAATTTCTAAATACCATTATACATTGACAGACATCAAAGGATATTCTTGAGTGATCAAAAAATTCCTAGAGTGGTAAAAGATTTGTGATTAGTAATTGATGATGTCTCGGTAGGTAAAGACAAGCTTCTTCAAAAGAGTTGACAAGAGGTAGTTCTACTAATCCTTTCACTAAGGGATGTGATTCTCATTCGAAACACCACCAATAAATTTTTCAATGAGGTAGAAAAAGTGTCTTAGATCATTTTTGGGGATTCATTAAAATCATCTTAGTGTAATTCCATCATAATGGTGGTCATGTTTCCCATCATGACATCTTTTTGGTACACAGAGAGAGCAGCATTTATTTGAAATCGTAAATTTATATATAACTGGGCTTGCTAAGTGAACTCCATTAGAGTTGTGTGTCGAAAGTGTGGTTGTTATTGAGGTTTGGTTAGTCCTAAGTGATACATAGGATACCAATTAGGAATTATTTGGATGGACTCACATATATTAGCCATACCCACCCTTTTGACCTGAATTCCCAATTGGACATAATTAATGTTATTGATATGTGGATGTTCGTATTTGTACCAATGTTTCACTTGTAAACATCATAGTATGGTTTTTCCTAGAATGGTATTCTTGGATGTTAATAAATGATTCTGACCCTATGTTGGACTTTAGTTGGTATCAAATAGTATTTCTGAAAGTGTTAAAATCCTATTTTTATAGTTCATGTATGGTTCATGTTCATGAAGGTGAACGATAACATATATGGAATTTTTCTGATTGGGACTTCACCAGAATACTGTTAAGGTGTTTGGTGAGAATGCTAGGAGAAATGATGAGGATATTTAATCTAATGGAATTTGGTATATTTTTTTGAAATTCATCATCTCTATATGATGATTGTTTTGAGGGTAGTTGACTAGAGATAGTGTGACTTCATATCTCTCTATTTTGTTGTATGTGATCTAAGAGGAACTTCTCTTCACATGTCACTAGGTTGAGGCATGTATAGTGTGGTTTAGAAAATGCATTTATAAATAGCCAGATCAACCAAGAAAAATGAGTTTGATTGGGAGTTTTGTACTCATTAAATATGAAAATATTACCAATAGCGTCTTTAGAGCACTAAGTGGATGTTCAAAATGAAAATTCCAAAAATTGATACTATGAATAAAAATTGGACATTTTAAATGATAAAACCAATTGAGGAGAATGAAAATAGGTTGTTGATGGATGATATGATGATTTAATTATGTATATGGTTAGATAAGATTAGATAAACCTAGTCTCAATTTTACAGTATAGGTTATAGAATTGGATTTAGTTACTACAACTTCTGTACTATTTTATTGAAGTGATTTTTGGAAGATGAGTTGCATATTTGGAAACCAAATTCAACCTTTGAGTGAAATGGAATGAACTGGTTAGGTTAGATTTAATCCCATTTATTCCCTAAGGCTTCCTGAAGATGATATGTTCTTAGGTGGAGAGATTGTAGAGTCCTGTATTTTTAGACCAGATGAAATTTGAAAGGAATTTTAATTTTATCTTTTTGTGGATGAGATGAATTGTAAAACAAGAATACAAATGAAATTTCGAGAGATTTAACACTAAAATTTTTCATATTTAGACTTGTATTAAGGCCATAGAGTTTTTTAGGTGGTCCTCACTATTTTGGAAGCACCACAATAAAATATTTAATCCGGAGAAAGCTGACCAGGGTGCTTGGTTTGACTGAAATCATGTGGCCCTTCAACAGAAACTATGTTGTCTACTCAGAGGGATTGAGGGTGTATCGTGGTTTAGTCTAATAATTTACACCAGAACACATAGTCATGTACCTATTGAAAGTCCCTTGATAAAGGGGAAATCCATGGTTACTTCATAGTTTCGCAAACTGTTTTCATGAACCATGCAACAACTTTTTGGGTAGTTTCTCTTTAATAATTTGTCGTGATTTGGAAAAATATGTGGTCAAAGCGTGTACCTCATTAAATAAGAAACAAATGAATATTTATCAACTCTATCATTCTTTCTTGTTCCCCCAATTTTTTCTCTCCCCAACATATTGTCCTCTCCCACTCAATCTCTTCACATCCTCTTATAAGGATTGATTTATTTTTCCATATGATGTATGTTTTGAGTGCTGTCAGGTTCATTAGATATCCATCAGAAAGTATACCACTCATCTTTACTTATCTCTTAATTTATCACTTCTCCTCTTAAACTATTTTTATTAAATCTAATTCCCCCTATTTTCAGGCAGTTCATCCATTTCTAAATTTTATCTTGAACTAGACCAAATCAAGGCCTGATATTAGATGAGTGGAAAAACATGGTCTAAGGTAGGTAGTTTATATCACTTCGCTTAAAGTCTTAGTATTCTAAAAAGTTCTTTGTTGTGTTGTGCACCATGATTTCCTTGTGATGCCCCATAAATGTGGAATTTAATTTTTATAACATGGTGACCTAAATTAGTTGTTCCTTTGCAATGTTTTTAACCATCCAACATTATTTCCATTGACAAGAACCATCCCCTTAGGATGTGTTACCTTTATGACTTTTCGGTAATGCCTTAAAATGAAAATGAATAATTCTATTGGGTTTTTTGATTGATCTTAATTATTAAACCCCTTTCTTAGATCAACGTTGAGGTTTTTTAAATTTATCTACTTTATTTTGATTCTTAAGTCGAGTGAAATAAATTTTTTAATAACGATGTTATACTTTCTAAAAATACCCTCCATAAAGGTGGGTTTCATTCTAAACTAAAACTGAAATGATTAGAGTTTAATATATTGCTTGTCCCTATAGAATATATGTCTCCAATTACCTTAATGTATGTTTTAAAATGATTTTCATGCTTATGTAGATGAAAAATTTAAATTAATAATTGGAATGATTAATGGGTTTGGACCTCCAATTTCCTAAAAGTTATTTTTTAAATGAAAAAAATGAAATGTGTTATGCCTTGAATGATACTTGAATTCCACTTATGAAATAACATGGATGGTATCATAGGTAGTTTGGATTATAAATACCATTGGTGATACTTGGGTTTATTTTACAAGATTTATCAGATTGAAGAATAGGATACATAAGTTGTGATATCCCGTTAGTGATACATGGAATCCCCTAGAAGGGTTCACCATGCATTTTATATTCTTATTCATGAGCGATACTGATTCCATAGAGGATATAAATTATACAAGATAATGACTAGACGCTTTCACCAGGCCATGAGTGATAATTGATCCCCAACATGAGATACCAGTGTCATGTTCAGAGGCATTGTTTCACACCATGATGATTGTGATACATTTGATTTCATTGATGGATAGCCTAGGATGGAATCTTATGGAACTGGGAAGTTCTAGATCCCATGTTGTGATACAAGGGATTCCTTTTGAATCACCTTCGATTAGTACATAGTTCCAAAATTTATATTCAAATAATGACATAAATATTAACAATAGAGATCACCTGATCATTATCCAGTGATATGTTTTCCAGGACAAATAACATTCATGGGTTCAACACTTTATTGATACTTAGTTATGAAAAAATATTATTAAATCACATCACATTTATATAGATTTATCATAGTTTTGATATATTCTTTATTGTGCTAATGTATGTTTGGTCGGCCAGTTGTTCCATAGGAAACTGAGAAGAATTTATTATTTTTATTTTATTTACTTATAGCTTTACCTATCATGTCTTCCCACCGTCATGTTTTATATACCAATACAATATAATCCATTAGGTACCATTTTTTATGGCCTATATAATATATCTCACAGCCTTCTTGTGAATACATTTCACCGGGGTACCTGTGCAGATCCACATGTTCATAAGTCCAATAATATTTTATGGTGCTTGTGATATTGTGCTAATACTATGGAGTTAGGAGTACAAGAATGATCTAGATCTTAGGATTATCATGAATTTTGAATTTATTCTTTTATTTCATTTAATGATTATTTTAATACATTATATATGTTGTAAACTAGACATTCCTGTGTGATTATATGTATTTGGATTTGGATACTTTATTTATTTATTCTATTTCTCTTCCACCGCTTTGTATTTTTTACACTACCTCTATTTCCTATTGATTTATATCTCATTATACCACAATTACATACTAATCACAAGGGTATTTTATCCCAAAAATACCAACAAGAAACTCTATCTTATAGTCGAAAATCTCTAGCGTACGAGGAGGCATGCTTGAGTGCATGTGGAGAACGGTCTGGATATAAGTTTTATTGTCATTCGGGCCGTGATGTTACGACATATCATAGGGCATTCTCAATATCTGGAAGCATGTTAGAGGGTATTCATATGATAAATCCAGGATTCCAAATAATATTTTCATGATCAGGTTTACATGTATGAAATCCATCACATGATAAAATAGAGATAAAAACTAGCTTTCGCATAATCCGGCGGGAATGGAGAATGAATCTGATGTGATATATGAATTAATCAATCAAAGAACATTATTACATCACATAAAGATATGTATATATCACTTCACATAAGGATCCCATTATTTTTAGTTTTTATCTCATTATTTCATTAATAGTTTTCTGGAATTTTTCAACTGACAAGACACGTGATCAAGAAGACTAATTTGATGGGCTTCTTGTAACCAGGAGTGCTCGTCTAAGGGGATTTATGTGCTCAGATGATGATTCCAAATAGAATTTACACAATTATTTTTATATGCATGAGAGGATTAACATGATCAATATGGTCTTCCAAATGGATTTATAAAGACCCTATGGGTATGTCAGATTGATTTCACTTGATATATGAATTGTTCATCTGAAGTGAATCATCCTTTTACATGATGTTCAGTAAAACACACTTCACTTAAGGATTCCAAATTTTTTCATATTTTATTGAATGAATTCATAAATGGTTTTCATAAATTTTTCTATTTATATGTGACAAGATTTTAAGGACTTATTTGAGGGTCTTTAGATGATCATAAGGACCTTTAATTGGAGGCTTCGTGTGATTAGTGAATAGATCAAAAGATGTGTGTTAGATATTCAAATGATGTTCGTATGGTTATGAAAACAAAACTATCATTAATGTATAAGTTATTTGTTTTATCTTGTTAATTGACCCCTATATAGACATGCTTATCCATTTCCCCATTTGTGTGAAAATAATACATATGCTTTAGGTGTTTGTTCATCCCAAATTTTATGATTCTCATTTGGTGGGTGTCAACAGGCATAATTCATCCTTAGGCTTAGTGTAATGGAATATAAATATGATGGAATTAAATGAGGAAAACTATTGTTCATAATTTTATGATTCCTATAAATATTTCTTGACAATATAATTGGATCCTAATGATGGTGCTTAATATTTATGAGAGTGTGAATCAATTTTAGCATTGATAAAGGCTCATTGTCATCCGTATGACGTCTTCTATGACTCCTTTAGGATTTAGACTGTTGTAATGGTGAGGGTGTATTTATAGAAGATGTATGGGGGAGTTCTTTACTGATTCATCCACAAATGATTTATCTAATGGTATTGAGATATTATCTTTTGGGATAAGAAATCATTGAACTTCTATGGATCTCAACTAAAACCTACCATAAATCCCTAAAATATTCACCATCATTCCACTAGGTTGACACACATGTGACATGTTACATAGGATATACATACTACATTATTTTGAGATCTATCATCCTATAGATCCAGTCTTTAGAGATGAAACATTCCTTGATGGTATATCTATATAACCTATTGAAGTGAAATAGTTTGTCTGTTTTTTTAACTAATTTTTATTTGGATGCATCCTCAAACCCACACTCCCAGATTCTATGCTATAATGATGTTGTTATTTTTTGTAAAATGTAACTGAGAAATATAATGTTCCTTATAAAATAGAGGATATTTTCTCATTTGTTTTTGGAGGATTAGAAAAGATCCTTACAATATATCATTGTTTCACACAATGGTTATAATCCACTATCCAGATTCACATGAGCTAGAATATTAACAAAATAAACACTTTGGAATTTCTAGGGAGCTTATGAAATCCATTAATAAACAGTGTGAGTATAAAATTTCATAGTAATGGAGTTTCAAACAAGAATTGATATCCTTTCATATAATATAAAATACCTTTGAATGTTGACACATTCATGGAAAATAATTTAAACAGAATAAATTAATATGCCTTTAATAATAATTTAGGGTTTTTATTTAAATCCATAATAAAAGTTTCTTTTTTAAATGTTAGAATACATACCTACTATTGAATATATTTTTCAATTTAGAAAAACATACATTAAAATAAACTCAATATTTTTCATGAAAACCATAAAACTTCAGTTTGAAAATAATAATTTTCTTATAGAATATAATGATACTTAGAAACCATTAGTAAATATATATGTCCAATAGTAGTATCACCATTAGGAAAATTTCCCCTTGAGGTTATGGGTTTAATAACAATTCTTCAACATCAAACTAAATACTCTAGTAATAATTTTATAAAAACATTATTTCAATGGATTTCCATTCACATTTGTACCCATTAATTTTTTTTTAAAAGTTTACATATATGTAATTTATGTCTTAAAAAACATAATTACATAACTATTAACTTTACATCTTTTAATGGATAAAATCTACATTTCCATAAAATTTGAAATATTCCCACACATTATAATTCTTCAAAATATAAACATTATAAAGCATGAATTAGATGTAATAACATACAATGTGAATGGAAATAACTATTATCATGATAAAAATACATAAATCATAAAAAATATTTTAGGTATAAAACGATTAAATAGACACTTCAAATCATACTAGTAAATTTATAAGTAAAAATGTTGAGAATAAACTTTTCAATAATGAAGATTTTAAAATAAAAAATTATCCCACATAACGAGGTTCTAAAATCCATGAAACAAGATATTTTAAAAATAAATACCGCTTGATGAAAATATATTTAGAAAAAATGAGAAGAGTTTTTGAGAAAGTAATTTTCATCATAATATTAGGGTTCTTATCAAAGAGAAATTTGATAATAACATTTACCATTACATAGAATAAAATATAGGATCTCATTAAAAATATGTAAATATGAATTTTAAAAGTAAACAACTTACTTGAGGGTATTGAAAAAAATATGTTTTCAAAATAAAATTCCCCTTTAGGATTTTTTAGAAAAATTATTCTTAAAGAACTAACAGATTTTTCCCTATTTCGCTAACTTCCTATTATTCTACCTAATATGAAAAATTATAAATAGGGTTGTAAACATTATTAAAAAAGATAATAAATTATTTTGGGAAGATCCTTATATATCCATATTTATATTGGTTCTTGATTTTTCTATTTACATCAATGTCGATATAAATTATATGTCTTATGATTGAGATAAACTATTTGACAGTATATAAAAATCAAAATGGTAAACGTATAGGGATTTTTACATGGATACCTTTTGAAGAAGTATGGGAATATAGGTAAAAAAGAAATGAATGTTTACATGGAATACACACAGAGTCACATTTATATATATCTCAGATACACCAATGGTTTGATCTAAAAAAATACATACTTTGGAAAATCAATTACAATTGTAGGTGACGATTAGGAATATTCCATACAATCATAATAGTGTAGAATATATAATATTTATAACTTTTCATCAAATCTGCTGTAACATGATGACATATAAACATAACTATTAATTATATTCAAAGATAGTAACAACAATTTGGTACCTTCACCAAACTAAAGGAAAAAATATTGTAAATGATGATGGTAGTGAACTTCATAAAAAATGTTGGTTATGATGAAAAATAAATGAAGGTTATAGATTAATGTGATAAATATTAAAACTAAAATCATTCCCTAAGGGGATAGATTTACTAAAGTTAATGTAAAATGAGATTTTTATAGTGGTGGAAGAAGATGACATCAAGTTGGACTGCCTGCTAGTTAGGCATACAATGTGGAGAATTAGGCCATTATCAGAAGGAGAAGAAGAATATGTTTTTGAGGGTTATTAATCTCAATGTGAGGTTTATGGAAATTTTTCATAAGCTCATACATTCATTTTTGATTAAAAAAGATGGAAATGTTTAAAGAGTTTCATTTTAAGCAGAGCTACAATTAATACATGCTTGGAATCTACATTTAGCATCTCCTCATTTGAGAACATATATTTATATCAACCAATTTTATAAGTGGTCATCCTATGGAATAAGGGGATTGGAACACACAAAACACTCTTCACACTTCATGAGGAACATGATGAAGGTTGACACATGCTAGCCCATGCGCATGCGCTCACCCGAGTGCGCTATAAAGGCAATAAGAATCTACCATACCACCATGCAACTAGACCAACTAAACCCCTTTCATGGTTAATTTTTCTAACATGGTATTCCATTATACTAGATATGCTAGATTATTTGACAGAACTATTTTTTAAGGCTATGTATATTTTAAATCAATTTTTTATCTAAAAGGAAAAAATACTATATCTCTCTATTAAATTCATACTAAATTTAATTAATCTATTATTTTTAAAATTTATTTTTATATTTTTTTATATATTAAGAATTTTTATTATAATATTACATTAAGTAATTTACTTATTTTTTATGTATATTAATATTTACTTTGATTAAATTTCTACACGATTAATATTTTAGTTAACATCATTTTTATATTAGTTTACATATCATTTTAAAAAAAAATTCTTATAAATGAATGAAAATATAATATAAAATACTATTAATTTAATATTTATGAATAGTAATTAAAATTATTTGATAAAATTAACAAATTAAATATAATTAATATTTTAGAAAAGTTTATTATTTATCATTATAATTTAAGGTAAATTTAGTATAGGAATTATATCTTTAAATGTTGTATGAAAATATATTTTATCTTTATTTAACTATAAAATTTACTAAAATTTAATATATTTACATCAGAAAATTATCCATTTAAACTATTATTTCTTAGAAAATATATTAAATGTAGTATTTTTATAATTTTAAAATTTTAACATAATTTATTGTCAAAACTTATTTTGATTAAATAAAATAATTTCATAAAAGATTAATTATATTAAAACACAACAAAGTTTGTTTGAATTATAAAAAACACATTTAATTAATCTTTATTAAAAAGAAATTTTAGCTAAAATTCATGGGATGTCACATTATACACCCTTAGAGTTAATTACACAGTCACAATTCATTCATCATACTTGAGGAAATTCTATATTTCAATTTTCAGATATAATAAAACTAAACTTAAAAAAATATATATAATCTTAACTGTTTCCTGATTACCTAGAACATAAAAAGAAAATATATAATTCTTAAATTATCCTCAAATTAAAATTCAATTATCTCCATTTTTTTAAAACATTCCTATAATACCAAATGATATATATATAATGTTTTATTCACAGATCTGATGCAAAAAACATTTTTATATACATTTTTTTAAAAAATAACCGAGAAATATATATTGCTTTTCATAACTAAGGATATTTTGGATTATCTTTAACAATATTCTAAAAAATTCCTTAAAATATATTAATGTTTTGCAGAAGGATTATAAAAAAATATCCATCTTCACTGAGAAAAATCATTAAAATAAATCAAATTTCTTCAAAACAACAATAAATATTGTGATTATCATTTTAAAATACAGGGTTAGCATAAAATTTCTCAATAACAGGATTTAAACACAAAATTTAAATCCTTTCTTGTGCTATATGATAACTTTATGAAATGAAACATTAATATCAAACACTTTTGATAAAATAAATTAATATTCACTAAATAATAATTTTGTGATTTTTATTTAAATTTATAATAAAAGATTGTTTTAAAAATTATATAATATATACATAATATTTAAGAGACATTTCAATTTAAAAAATAATACTCTTTAAAATGAACTCAATATTTTTCACGGAAACCAGAAAACATTAGCTTAAAAAAATACTTTTTGTGAAATTTTATGATACTCAAAAAACCATTATAAGTCCACGATGCCAATAGTGGTATCAACATTAGGACAAAAAACCCTTTATTTTTATTGGGTACATTCCCCATTTTTTTCATCACATTCGATACTCAATCTACTAATTTTTAAACAAAACATTTTTTTCAATGTCTTACCTTAATTATTTACAATACTTTATATCTATCTTTTTAAATAAATTATATATATGTTATTTATTTTAAAAAAATAAAATTACTATATAATAATTAAACTATACCAGATTAGAAGACGAAAATCCAAAATTCCATTAAATTTAATATATTACCAAACATTATAATTCATGGAAATATAAATAATTTTAAACATGAATGGAATGTTAAAGACACACATAGTGCATGGACATACCTATTATCATGATCATACTCCATGAATTTTAAATTAAATTTTATACATAACACGATAAAATAAAATCTTTAAATATAAATTGTTAATTTTTAAGAAATTTTTATATTTAAAAAAATATTCAAATAACATTTGAAAATATAAAATTATCTCCCATAAATAGGGTTTTGAAATCTATAAAACAATATATATTTAAAAATATATTTTCTTTTTCATATAACTATTTTTGAAATAATGGGTCAATGTTTTTATGAACTAATTTCCCTTATATGATAAGAGTTTTTAGAAATCATAAATTTAACAAAAACATTTAACCATAGATATAATAATAGTTTCTAGAATAAAAACAAAAAATCCTAAATTGAATTACTCTAAAAATAGAGTTTCTTTTCAAAAAATTAAAAACTAGAAATTTAAAAATAATCCTATTACAAGAGGGTTTTGAGGACCCGATGTCTAAAAAAATCTCCTTTCCTCAACATTGTTGAAAAATTATTCTACAAGCACTAACTAGTTTCTCCCTATCTTCCTCCCTCTACACACACAAATATGGAAAATTATAACTGAGTTTCTAGATGGTATTCACATAGTGAATAAATTTTGATGGGATAAACCTTATATATCTATATTACCTACTAATTTGTAATAAATAATAAATATATATATATATATATATAGATTCTTTAGATTTCCATTAACATAGATGTCTATATAAATTATATGTCTTAATATTGAGATAATATTTATTTGTTCGATAAACTATATAAATAAAAACGAGAAACATCTATGAGTTTGGGATTGGGTGCTTTATGGAAGATTTTGGAAAAGGTTAATAGATACTTTAATATTTATAAGGAATATAAAACACACACACACACACACATATATATATATATATATTTACTATAAATTGTATGATCTGAGAAAAATGACATACCTAGGGAAATCTAATCATGATGCTACTGGTCTTGGTGGAGATTTTTTATATTCAAATGGAATTAGAATTTATAAAATCTTATAAATCATAATCACCTATGTTTTAATATTAGGATGTGTAAACATAACTTTTTATGATATTAAAAGATGGAAACAAACATTTAATATCTTGAAAAACTTGAAGGAAAAAATACATTAATTAAGATAGTAGCAGAATTCAAAAAAAATATTTTAATCCAATGAAAACTTGGTTACTGTTATAAACAAAATAGATAACTTTGAAAACTAACACCATGGTCCGATGAGTTTTGTTTACTCATGTGAATGTACGATGTGATTTCCAAAGTGAAGGGAAAAGGTAACATCATGATAGACCGACTTCTAGTAAATTATACATTGTTGATAACAAGGCTTGCATCAGATGGAGAAGAATAAGATGTCATCGAGGGGTTTTATACTCAACCTGACATTGAATCTAATCTTAGGTAATATTTCATGATCGTCATTGATTAGATATAATAAATATTTTTTAAGTGTAACATTTTATGT
This sequence comes from Viscum album, assembly GCA_963277665.1. Taxonomy (NCBI): domain Eukaryota; kingdom Viridiplantae; phylum Streptophyta; class Magnoliopsida; order Santalales; family Viscaceae; genus Viscum; species Viscum album. Next base: position 2,097,091,043 of record OY728140.1, on the reverse strand, counting down.
AGAGCTACAATGCGATCGATTTCAGATCCCAAATTGAAGTTCCTAAAATTGGATAACTTCTATTTTTAACATCCACTTACATAAGAATCTATGCCATGGTTGTGATAGATGATCACCCAAAAAACACTCTTCACACTCTATCAGGCACATAGGCCAAGCTTAAATGCACTGTCCTATACCCATTCAATAACTTGAGGACTCAATATAGGCACTATATTCTTACACTACCACCACACAGCTGGCCCAACTAGAACTTTTTCATGGTTGAGATCACTCCCATAATGCATGACTGAGCTATCTGGGCTATCTTGTGTGGATTCCCTTTTTTTAAATTTATATAGACTTCAAATTAATATTTTTTATAAATAAAAAAACTATATATCTTTAAATTACATACTAAATTTACTGAATATATTATTTGAAAAATGTTTTTGTTTGTTTATGTACACATTATACATTTTTATTTTAAAATTATATTTATTATATTTTCTTATATTTTAATTCTATTAATATTTAATTATATGAAATTACTAGTAGATTAATATCATTTTAGTAATTAAGTAATTTATATTTTTATACTTAACGTTATTTAAAATGATTTTCATACAAATTAATTTAAATCTGTTACAAAAAAATAATATTAAATAATAAAAATTATTATCTAAAATCAACCTATATAATTTGTTAAATATTTCTAAAAGGGTATATTATTTATCATTAAAAATAATTTAATTTTAGAAAAAAGAATAATATTTTTTAAATTTTGTATCAAAATATATCTTATATTTGGTATATTATTGCACTTACTAAAAATTAATATTGTTTGGAACCGTATCGTGATGGTTTGAGCGAAAAATGTGAAATTAGAAATTGTTTCTCTATGGTGGATTTTGAGGGGAGAAATTGTAATTTATCCGATCAGGATATCATAGAAAATATTTATGAAAAATATATTAGTCCTAGAATAAGGGGTTTATATAATATCATAAGCTTAATGTATATAGAAATTCAATCAATTTTTGTGTATTTTTTATACATAACACAAAACATATGACAAAAGAAAATCTTAGTTTAGTGCCATTGGAATCTAGGAAAAAAAAATCTAATCTAGTGGAGGATCATTAATGTTTCCCACAATGATAAACCACATTAGTATTCCTTCCCAAAACCATGTTTTATGACCTGGGGAAAAGAAACATATAAAAAAGGTTAGCTAAGTTGCTTAGTAAGGGTAAATATGGAAGATATCAATACTAACATAATCAAAAATCAAAAGTATATAAATAAATAATTTGAAAATCATATCCTATATATAAAAGATCATGATATTATGTCATGGAATAAATCATAGAATTTTATAATGAGTCAAATAATATAATCTATTTGAGAAAACAGAAGACGAGAAATTGTGGCAGACACATATGTAATGAAAATTATTTCTATATTAATCAAGACTCATTACCAAGACCATCATAGAAGAGATATAAATTTGGTTAACCGAGTTCACTCCTAATTCTATCCATGTGTTACTAAACTAGGTTTACTTCCCACTATATCTCTATATTACTAAATCGATATTACTCACATTGAAATCCATTATTACAAAACCGAGTTCACATACCATTCCAGTCCTGTCTATCTCATGAGATATAAATCTTTACCCAATGTATTGGATGTAGATAAATGCCCCACTCATAACCTAATGAATACATATGAGTTCAAAAATAAAATAAATCTTCTCTCATTTCAGAACCCGTGGAATGAAATGGGTTTAGGAAACATCACACATTCATAACATAACCCTTGGAAACAAATAAGTTTCATAAATATCATTCAATTATAAAGATAAACTAACCATATGAATAATAGGGAAAATATCCTTGAAAAAAATCCCAATTAAATCATATTTAAAATCAAATAATTCCATCTTAGATAGAAAATTGTTTTGAGAGATCAGTTGAAAATAAATATTGAAGAAAATGTTCATTCTTCTTTGAAAACATTTTCTTTTATTAAAATGAAACAAATATTTAAAAGAAAAAATTTTCTTTGAAAACAACATTGAAAGATTGAATGGAAAGATTTAAGTCATTAAGGAAGCATGATGTTTTGAAAATCCATTTATTCCATATAAGATACAAAACATTCCATTCATATTTTTTTTATAAAAGTGACAAAGAAGCTCGTATGGAAAAAGAAAAAAATATTCTATTAAAACCATTAATTAAAAATTCACACATCTATAAAAATAAATTTAACTGTATAATAATAGGAAAAATATATTATAGAATATTTTTTGGAAACATGGACATACATTTTAAATATTTCTTAGTAGATACATACATATAAACAATCTGAATAATAATGAGATTGTGAAATTAACCCTTACCTTATGTTTTATTTATTTTGTACTTATCCAAACCTCATGTATATTGTTTCAATTTTTTTAACTTTACAATATAATAATGTTCATAATTATGATATCATATATGATTCTCTTATATCATCTTATATCCCATTTGTTAATAATGACTCATTATTAACCTTCTTTCGGCTATTATCTGCTTTATTTTCTAATGCATATTTTAACGTATAAGTACCAGTTCTTGTTAATTGGATATAGTTAATTTATATGAAGAATTATATTGAGGTAATATATATCATATTTATTAATTATATATATAGATAATCATTTTTCAATGGTGTTCAAGGAAAAAGAACCACATCACATATTGGAGACGGTATGCCCTGCGTACACACAAATGATGATATCATTAACTTAATGGTAAAATGATAAGGAATTTGATATTTTATATATATTTTTAGAATAAATAATATGATACAATTATTATATATATATATATATATATTATTTACATCATTATCCCCAACCCAATAATGTGGTAATGAAAAATAGATTACACTACAATGTGAAGACGGTAAGTCGTACGTACGCACATGAAATGCTCTCATTTTTCATAGTATGGATAGAAGGTGGAATAAAATTGTTTACAAAATATAATAAAATATAATAATATATAGGATAATTGAGTTATTTATTTATAATTAGAAAAAAAATGAAGAGAAAGTAGATAAAAAATTAATTTTAAAAGGGTCGGTAAAGACGATTACCTCTTCTTCGGCAAACTTCTTTCAGATCTCCCCTTAGGGGAACTATGGTTGGTATTTTGAGAATACTAGAACCTTGATAATGTGTTTAGGGATGTTTCGAAGAAACATTTCATGGTATGGGTGAGATTTAATAATCTATGTGATGTTATGAAGTGAAGAAAGAGGTGTTCTTTTATAATAGAGATGAGGGGAAATTTTTGAATATCTCAAAATATTATATTATAATTCAGTAATTTTCTCTAAAAATGATATCGAAAGTACATGTATTATAAGATAAGATATTAAGGGGGTTTAATCACATAAAACAAAATAATTTATAAAAGGTTTAGTGTCATTGTAAACCATATCCTTCTGAATTACCCCTAAGTGTGTTATTTTTTTACCTTAACCAATGTAATCATTATTTTAATCATAAAGGGATAATAATGTTACAATAAAGGGAAAATAACTCATAAATGGACCATTTTATTATTATTTTATCTATATTAAATCCACATGGTCTAATATGTTATTTTTATGAATTTATATAATTAAATAATATATTATTTTTATATTTCATCATTAATGTCAATTTTGAAACTATTCATTTAATTTGACGCCAAATACATAAAAATAAAGGGTAAATTAGAATATAATTCTCTTAAAACCACTATAATATGTCAAATAGACCTATTAATTTAATTCAATACATTAATTATTTAAAATTATATAAAAATTATTTTTTTTTAAATCATTTGTTTTCTTTCCCTGTTAATTAAACAAATTGTATTTTTTATTTCGCAAGCATTTAAGAGAACTATATAATTTCTGAAAATTAAAAATAAATTTCTACAATGAATCTAATTTAATTAAAATCCAACCATAAATTTATGTTCATTCATATCCGGTTTTAATCCCTATGTGTACACATAGAGGATATTATATACAAAGAGAGTTACATTTTTAATCTATCTTTGATTTAAATAATATAGAAGTCATTTTCATGGAAATGTGTCTATTAAAGAAATAAAATATAGGAATAACGTTATAATGGATGAATATTATTAGTAAAATATATTTTTTGTAATATTTTAACTTATTTTTATACACTTATCCTTTTGTTTTAACCCTCATTTAATCCCATTAACTCTTAACATGAAAAAATAGGTTTTTACACTTTGAAGGTTTATATAGTAACATAAAATAAACAAAAAAAACCCAGAAGACATTTTTTTAATTATCCTAATCACTCAGATGAATTTAGTATTTTTAATATTTTTATATTATTTAATAAAATTTTGTTTCTTTTAAAATATTATTAATTTCAATTTTGATTCTATTCATTACATTTGAATTTAAAAATAAAAACATAAAAAGATAAATTCTAAAAAAATAGTTCATTATATCCCAAACATATCAAGGTATTGTATAAAATTTTCATGTGACATTAAATATGTAAAATTATATTTATTTAAATATTTTCAATATCATTTCTTTCATATTTCTATTAATAAAATAATTACCTCATCAACGTTGTGTGAGAATTTAGGGTAACTATTTATTAACTAAAAATTATAAATAAATTATCAAGATTAATGTAAACATTTTATATTTATAAATAATGTTTAATTTATAAGATATCCTTTATTTATCACTATATTAAAAATATTATACTTATAAAAGTTAAGAGTGAGTCATTTTGTCAGTTTCTTTGATTCTAATAATATTTAAGTCATTATCATGGAAAAGTGTCCATTAAATATTTCAATTTCGAGCCACATGTTTTAATGGATGAAATAAGATAATATAATAAAATATTTTCAAGGGTTAGTGTAATTTTATATTCCTTATAACTTTATTTTTCATCCTAAATTACTCAATTTACTGATTACTGTGGTAATATAGTTTTTAGATTTAGTATTCATTTTGGTAAAAACTAAAATGGGAATATTTAATAAATTTCTATCTGATGATTAAAAATACGGAATGATTTTTTTTAAATTCAATTCAAATAATTTTCAGAAATTAATTAAAAAATAACCCCATAAACAGAACGAAACAATGAGATTTTAAAGTAAGAATATCAAAATGATTGGAATGTTTTATATCCAATTTCAGTGTGAAATTTATTACAATTATCTAAATTGTATTCAATTATATAAAATTGATATAATTATACATAAAATAATTATAATCATAATTTAACTCCATAAATTATTTAGACAGAAAAATTGTTTTCAATTAAAATTCAATATTTTTCAATATTTGTCAAAACATTAATCTTGCCAGAAAAATACTGAAAATTCAACGAATTGAATTTTTATATTCCTATCTCAAATAAGAAGTATATTTTTTTAAAGAAATAATTTTTAATAGTGTTAAAAACTATATTTTAAACAAGTTCATCATCAAAAGGTGATAAAAATTCTTTTTGAAAAATATTAATTTTTATGCTTAAAAATAAGTTTTTTATAATCATGTATAGAAAACACATATGATGAATTTTAAAAATAATATTTAGTATTTTAATTATATATTTAATTAATATATTCCAATAATACTTATTTGTTTTTTTATTGGTATAAAATACACACGCGTGAATTTAAATAGTTTTTTAAAAAATGATTTCTTTTATATTTGAGAAGGTTTTTACTTTTGTAAACCCTAATTTGATAATTTAGTTAATCATATTAATAAAATGTATACCAATGTATTGGTTATAATTTTATTTTTAAAATAATTAAAACAATAAAATAATTTTCATAGAAACTCAGTATTGCATGTAACACAATCTAATCTGGTGTTTCATGTAGCACACTCTTAAAATAGTGTATCATGAAATGAAAAATACTAATTAAAATAGATTATTTAATAATATTTTTTATAAAAATATCATCTTGTTACATTATAACCAAATAAAAATGAATATCTCCATTGAAATATGTTGGGTTTATTAATGTTTTATTATATGAAATTTACTTTATGAGAAACCCACATCATAAAAATAATTCAAAATTTTATTAAAATAAAGATAGTTGGGAACATAAGGGTTATAATAGGTTACTAATAACTGGGTTTAAAAATATTATAACATCAAAAGAAAGTGAAAATATTGACATTGAAGCTAAATCTAACTATCAAGTTCTCATTGAGAGTGATAGAGAAAATGGTCAAGAGAAAGTTAATTTTCTCATATCCATAAATCTACGATGATCTTAGGGACCATTTGATTCATCAAAAAGGAAAGTATTTGGAAAATAAATTTATTTCAATATCCTTTTCCAAGAGATGATTAATTTTCATGAGAATAAATACTTACCTCATTTTATTTCTTTTCATAATGAAAATCTCATTGATTCATTGTACCCTGATCATATTTATTTTAATCTCTTATTCAAAGTAATAAAGGTGAATTTTTTATTCCTAATGAATTAGAAGATAGTTATATCCATAAATAGAGTGGAAAATCATTCCTTCTATATGTTTTAAATATCATAACAAAAGGTTTAACCCAATTATCCAATATTCATAAGATAATAATTTTATATCTAAAACATGATCGAAATTTAAATGTATATAAATTAATAAATGGTTGCCTTTATGATCCTTTAAAAATATAAATATGTAAAACTTTTGAAAGAAGGTAACTAAATTTCCATGATCAACTTATCATTAATCCCCCAAAGAACATGTTGTATCTCTAAATTTTCACACACATTTAATGTGAATACTATTCTAATGAATTCTCTTAGAAAATCATAATAACCTAAATTTACATAAAACCGTAGTGAGAATATAAATTCCATCAAAATTTATGTATTTATTAATTCCTTAAATCTAAAAATTATTTAAATTCAACCCATGATATCATAAACCACTTTTTCAACATATATGTCCCAAGCTAATTAATAAAATCCCATTTATTTTATTATAGTAAAACATATCTTTCTTTTATTATCAAAATACCACCCATATATTAAGGGATAAAAATCTTATAAAAAAATATTTACAAGAAATATCACCTCAATAACTTTTCATGGTTTCTAGATCCATCTAAAATATGCTTTCAAATACCTAATGAGAAACCACAGTATACCAATCCTTAGATGATTCATTTTTCAATAATACCATAAAATTACTTCTAAAACATTACATAAACAATCAATCATTCCAACACTTTTTATTGTACTTAAAATAAAAAATTTTGATCTCAAGAGATTATCCATAGTATTTGTCTTTAAGAGGATGAGAAATCAGTTCATCAACATTAACCCTATGATTTGGCCATTTATTAACATAATGAGAACTTTCCTTACACTTGAAGCATTGATATGTGGGGGGTTTATTATAGGTATCCTTTACTATTTTCCAATAATTATATAACTTATTCCCTTTACTTAGGCATTCTTTTTCTAGACGACCTACCTTTACACACTTGAAACATTTACCTTTCCTTGTAAGACAATATCCTCAAAGGTTCTTTCCACATAATGAGCATAAATAAAATGTCATCTTATTTTCATCATTATTTTTTTATTTTATTTTAATCTCCATATTATATTTGATGTCAAAACCATGAGATATATATAGGACTCAAAATAAAATTTCCACCTTGATAGGACAATGAAAAATATCTTTATATCTAATGATGTCTTGTGTGGCTAATGCCCTATAATGAGTTTTTTATTCCAATGAAAAATCAATGAACCCTAATTTTAAGTTGGATGACAATTCCATAAGTGTACTTTGAAATACTTGTAAAATTTTCCTCATATTTAAAAACTAATCTATCATACTTTTACTTATGCTCAAAAAAGTCCTTCCCCATCCATTTATGAATAACATGATGAAATTAAATATTTATAAATAATATCTTGAACTTATCCCATTCCATGGATTCAATTTCATCTTGATTCATTTTATTTTGGATTACTATCCATCACTAGAATACTTCACCATTTAAATGATAAATAGAGAAAAAGACCATGCCTTGTTCAAAACATTGACGAATAGGAAATATTTTTTCAATGGTACCGATCCTTTTTTACAATAACCAGTGAATCAGAAGACCCACTGAAATAATGATGGTGTTGCCTCATGAAGGACATAATAGAATGTTGTTCTATCCTCATATAATTTTTATGTCCATAATTATTTGTACTTCATGTGATTATAGATATATTATTTTTCATTACTGATCTGATAACATTTACTTTATCATGAGCGCAATCTTTGTGTTACCCATCACATTCAGCATTACCACAGTTCCTTTAGGTTGCATCCATTTACTAAAACCAAGAGTATATTGTAGTTAATTCTAATAATAGTAGTAAAACCACATAAAAAAAGGAAATTACTTTCAATATATGAAATATTTGGTTTAATAATAGGTTACCCATGATTGTAACAAAGAATATAGGATTGTAACATATAAATAGACTTATCTTTTGGAATATTAATAAGGTTTTCCCAAAATGGTTTCCCATTTTTAAATAAAAATTTTGCTTGATACCAACTATAATAAACCAAGATTAGCATAGATAGACAGTAGATCATTTTTTTGAGATATTTTATACATTACCCAATCACACTCCCAAAGACCATATTTTTTTAATTCATTTAGAAACATGGAAGACAACATCTAATCTGATGAATAATATTTAATGATTCTTAAAAAGATATTAACTATTAGTATTCTAACCTATAACCGTTATTTATGACTTGGGGACAAGAAATATATGAAAAGGGTGAGCTCAAATGCTCATTATGGGAATAAAAGGGTGATATCGATCAGAATATAATCATAAAGAATTACCACATAAAAAAATATTTGACAATAATTTATTTTATATCAAAGATCATGATATCTCATCATGGAGTAAATCAAATAAATTTCGTAAGGAATAAATAAATATATTCTATGAGAGAATAATATAAGACATGAAATTTTTCAACACAAATAACCATGAAAAATCATTTCCCTAATAATAAAGGCTATTTTCCAATATCATAAATGAAGAAAAAAACCATTAAATAACCATGTTTATTCCTCAACCAAGCCCTATGTTACTAAACTGAGTTTAGTTCCCATTCTATAACTATATTACATAACTTATATTAGTCCCATTCTAGTATTGTATAACTGATCCATGTTCACTTTATATTCGAGTCCTATATATCTCATGAGAGATATATCGTTTCAAAATTCAGTAGAGAAAGATATAAGTCCCACCCATCACATAATGAAAACCATAAATATGTGTATCACAAAAACATAGGCCATTACTAACATGATAAATCATGATATTAAATGGGTTTCATAAACATCATTCAATCATAAGCTATCCCATAGAAAATAAATTGGTTTCATAAATCCCATTCCATCATAAACATAAACTAACCATGGGAATAATAAGGATAATATCCTTGATAAATATCCCCATTAAATCATAAGTAACAATAAATAATTTTATCATAATGGAGAATTATTTTTATGGATTACTAGATAATAATTCTTCAGGAAAATGTCATTTCTTGTTTGAAAATATTTTACTTTCATAAAATTACATGCAATTTGAAAAGAATACACTATTTTTAAAATTACATTATATGATTTAAGGGAAAATTCAAATCATTAATAAGAGATGAAATTGGAAAAATAACTTCATTCCATATATGTTTAAAAACACTCATTTAATTCTTTTGTCAGAAAATACAAAAAGAACATCATTTAGAAAATCAAAAAAAATCAATTCAAACAATTTATTAAAAAATAACACATGTGTAAAAACAAAATTAGTTTTAAAAGAATTTAAATAAATTTCGGTAAATGTTTTTAGGAGATGGGGAAATTTCAGATTACTATTTCCTAGTCGATACTTACATATAAATAATACCAAATTATAATGAGATAATGAAATTAACCCTGACACTTGGGCCGATTTTTCTTGTACGTATCTAAACCTACTGTATAATGGTTTAAAGAATTTTTTTAATTTATAACAAAATTATTTTATATATATGACATCATATATGATCTTATTATATCATGTTATCCCATGTTTGTTAATAATTTTTCATTATTACCCTTCCTTCAAGTGTCAACTGCTTCATTTTCATTAGAATGTTTTACCATATAAGTCTCAGTTCTTGTGAATATGATATAGTTTTTTCATATAAGGAATTATATTAAGGAAATGTATATCATATTTTCTCATATTATATAGATAAATAATCACTCTTGAATGGTTTACATAAAAAATGAACAATATCTGGCCACAGAGACGGTAGACCGTACGTACACCGGAGCAGTGGGGTCATAACCTTACTAATAAGAGGGTAAATAATTTAATGGTGTTTATATTTATCCAATATATATATATTTATCATGTCATAATTATATATATATATATTATTTCCACCAATTTCCCATCGAAATAATGTGGTGATGAAAAATAAATTATGTCAAGACCCATCCTAGTGGGGCCCACACTGCGACTTCCCAAGCCCACCTCCAATATGCCTAGGGCTAGAGACTAGAACTGAGTAAGAATATCACTAGCATGGGAGGAATTACATATTACCAGTACACGCACACAGATCTCTAGGCTAAAAAATGATGAAATGTAAAAATCACTAAGAAACAAAACACCGGTATACAACTAACCCAACCAAAAGTGTACGATAGAAGGCTATGCATGGAAAGTAAAATGGGATAAAATACAATCTGAAAAAAAAAGTGAGTCTATAAACTACAATTCTATCCAATAAACACAATAATGTAATGGGAAAACTGCTAATAACTATATAAACACCTCCGCCTCTAGGGAACTCAGAAAGCTAGGTTCGATCCTTGTCCCCCCTGAACTCTATCAAAAGGAAGCTCATCTGCACAAGACAAGATACATATAAGAAAAATGGATGTGTAGTGGTGATTAGAACCATACTTAGTAAAGGACCTTGAAAAACACAAATCAATACACAAAGTAAAGGTACAGTGATCTCTACATAATATATGTCTACTGAACATATAATAAGGGAAAAAATACAGATATTCTAAAAACATAGACCCATAGTCTAGAGACAAGTCACACAACTCCATACTTCTACAAGGGATTTAGTTAGAAGGTTCCAAGATTTACTCATCTCGGAGAACTCACTTGCCGAGTCTGATGGTCCTGATGACGTATGTCTGAGAAGTATTGTTTTTCGGGAAAGGTAACGAGAGACAGACACACTCATTCTTGGAGAACACACTCCTGATTGGGGAAAGATCATGATACATAGACAAGGATCACTACCATGGCCTTGAAACATACTACTACTCATCCGGATTCACCTGCTATGTATATGATCAATGTTCTATATGAGTAGTCATGTCGATACCTGACTCTACCTTAGTTCGAGAATGGATAGATGGTCTCGCTCCGATCCTCTTAGAAGGGTACATGATTCTATCATAGAACGTCGTAATGATGGGATTATACTCCTCCGGATGGAAACGATACCTAAAATTTAGGGGAATGAGAAAAAGGTGCACTAAACCAAAAAAAACCCACCCAAGAAATGATGTACAAGAAGATCAAGCCAAGTTCCAGGTTAAACACGGCAGGTAGTAGCCTTACACACCATATCTCTCAAATCTGGGTAATACCCTTGTAAAATGACCCAATTTAGAAGAACATACCCTGTAGAATAGTAAGAACACAGAGCATAGTATGGACCACATGCCATGTCCGAGTAACCCGGGATCCTTTCATATATGCCGACATGTGACCGTACATAGTTTTAAACCACGTGTGCCATCCCGTGAAACCGGTACAAGGGTAAGTCTGTGCAATCGGCCTGGTCTGGCCATGTGGGGAAGTACACGACCTTGTACCCACCCAGTGTCTGTGTATCTTCTGAGATACACAGGGAATCCATTTAAGGAAATATATGTCGTGTTTTTCATAGAACACGCCGTGTTTGTGCTTCCTGTAGCATGAAAATCCATCCACCACTATGTGGGGTCCACACACCATTTCTTTCAAAGAGAACACAACATTATTTGTTGTGCATTGCATGGAATCCCTATCTACCACCCGTTCGAACGTACATTGTGCGTTCTTCAGGATACATGCCATGTTGATCAGAATTTTCTAGAAACATGAAAATGCTCATTCACACCTCAGTGATGCTCCAGTCTTTGATTTGGAAATTCCTTTTCCACAAAACACAAGATAAAAGGTCACCCTTCCATACCGTCAATGTTTTGGGAGGTTTCAGGCGATCAATCAGCCCCAAAAACTCATTTCAATCATCCATCTGTTGAACGGTTGAAGAAATATTTCTCCCAAACCGTGTCGATGCGTTTACTGTTGTCTCCATCACACCTCTACTTAATCGTCACGATGTCAGATCTCTAGTTTGGGATCTTTTAATTGAAAAACAGACTGGAAACAATCCAATTTCCTTAACCCCATGAAGAACGCGGCGAACACGGGGGTTAATAGGAGAAACAAAATCAATACAAAAGAGGAACACACATCCATTGTTATTTGTCATGGTGTCGATTTACTCTGTTAGAAGGATTAAAAAGATAGTACAACAATTATCACAAATCAATCAGCCAGATCAAACCCTTAAGGAAACAAAAAATAATGTCCTCCCATAAGAACACACGATCCGTAGATCAACTAGTTCATGGGTTGGTTCGCGTTCATCATTGAATCAAAGAACAGTGAAGAACTAAATCAAAATAAAAACCCCTACCTTGATTAGGTTGAAGAACAATTTCCACGTTGCATTCGTTAGCGATGTTCATCAAATCCGAGATGTGTCGCTCGATTACATTGTCGTCATCCACCAATGGGTTATCCTCCAAGGATCCAACGGAAGTCCTCAATTTTCATGGTTATGAGGCTAACCCTAGGACATTCTATAAGAATGTATTTAATAAGAGAGGAATTTTGTGGTTGCGTAAATAAGAAACATTTAATGTAAATTAATTATCAATTTATTATATTTCCTTTAAAAAGTAAAATAACTAACTTTTGCAGTAGACCCGCTCCAGTCGATGTCAGGACCTAACTAAAGTAAAGTTGATGCTATGAATGCAATGGTTCCCTTCGATTTCTGATTGAAGAAATCATTGAAAATTAATTCATATTTTTTAGGATAACTGATTGTGCATGCTATTTAATAGTTTAATTTATTTTTATCATTTATTCCTGGATCTCTAGGCCTCATAATCACACACCGTTAAAAAAATAGGTCAGAAAATAATTCCATATAATATTTAAAAAATATACTTGGAAAATCTAAGACATTATATTCTCCCCACCTTTGGGCTTTACATCCTTAAAAATCTAAAAAAAGGAATCTCTAACAGATGTTGGTACTGGGCAAAGATCTGAGCCTCCGGGTCCCACATGCTCTTTTAAAGGTTCTCATGTTTCCATTAGATGCACACAAAGGGAACCAATCTCCCATGAAGGTTCCTCTTCTATTGATCCTCGATCTCTACTGGGTACTCAAAAAAGGTTTCTCGCTCCTCGATGTCCATCTCACCCCAGTCGATGATGTGAGATGGGTCAGGCACGTACCTCCTCACCTACGACAAGTGGAAGACATCATGTAACTGGCACATCTGTGGTGGTAGAGCTAAGCGGTACACCACCTCTCCATCTCTGTTTAGAAACTAGAAAGGTTAGATGATCCTCAGAGATAGCTTGTCACCCCGACCATATCTCTACAACCCTCGTTGATCTGAACATCATCGAAGACGTGGTATCTCTCCTCAAACTCCAGAGGTCTCTATCTCCTATCAACATAAGACTTCTACCGGCTTTGTGTAGTCTTATTCCACTCTCAGATGACTTACACCTATTCAGTGGTAGCTCACACTAGCTCAGGACCCTTAAGTGTTGACTCTCCAGTGTCAATCCAGCAAAGCAGTGAGCAGAAGGGTCACCCATATAATAACTCGTATGGTGCCATTCCAATGGTTGAGTGGTAGTTATTATTGCATGCAAACTCTACCAATGTTATGTGGTCCTCCAAACCATGACTAATGTCTAAGATACAGTCCCACAACATATCCTCCAAAACCTGAATTTGTTCTCTCTGTTTGACCATCAGTCTAGGGATGGAACACTGTGATCATGCATAGATGAGTCCCAAACTCCTCCTGAAGTCCCTTCCAAAACTGAGAAGTAAAATGAGCATCATGATATAAGAATATTATTAATGGGATTCCATGATGTTGAACTATCTCGTGCACCTAGAAGCATCCCATGAACTCTATGGAACTCTTGTCTTAGATAGCTAGGAAGTGTGGAAACTAGGTGGGTTGGTCAAAGATCACCTAGATGGAATAATGTCCCTTTGATGTTAGTGGTAATACCATCATGAAGTCCATTGATTTTCCATCCCACATTCACTCTGGAACTTCTAGGGGTGAAATAATCCTACTAGAACTTGGTTCGCAACCTTCACCTACTGGCACGTAAAGCATCGAGAAACGAACTCAGCTACAGCCTTTATCATACCTATCCACCAGAACAAAGGTTGGAGGTCCTTGTAATTTTTTTTTCAACTCTAGGTTGTACTAGTAGGGGGATGTATGAAACTCCCTCAGGACCTCCCACCGTAACTGCAGCGGTTCAATAGTGCATCTTCTAAAGAGAAAAAATTTCTCCCCACCTTACAAATATCCATCAGAAGCATGTCCCATGGATAAATTAGCATGTAAAGCCTCACATTTGACATCCCCTTGATGTGCCTCTCTAAATTTCTATAAGAGTGGATGGGTGCATCCATCGTCTAAAGGTAAGACGCATCCTCTCTATCCATGAAGGATAACTGTGATGGGGCCAATTGTTCCATTGCGTCACTCAATAGCTGTGAGCTCAATATCCTGCTAAGAGCATCTTCCACCTTGTTACCCTTCCCAAGAGTATAGATGATCTTAATTTCATAATCTTCGAGGAACTATAATAGTATCCTCTACCTTAGATTCAAGTCCTTCTATTATAAGATGTGTTTGAGGATCTGATGGTCAGAGTAGATGATTAATCCCTCACCCATAAGGTTGTGTCGCCACATCTTCAATGCAAAGAATATCGCTTCCAACTCGAGATAATGTGGCGCATAATTTTTTCTCATGTGGTATAAGATGGCATGAACCATAAGAAATCAGAACCTTTCTCTACATGAGGACACACCCATGCCCATCCCACAATGATTCTCATAAAACTATGTTCTTGACACCTTCCTCCGGCAATCTCAAGATCTGGGAGCTCATCAAAATCAATCTCAACTGCTCAAAATCTTATTGGAACTTCTCCATCCACATAAAGGGTTCCCCCTTTCTATTCAAGGTCATCACTAGTGATGATATCCAGGAGAAATAATAAATGAATCACTATTAATATCCTGCCAACCCAAGGATGCTCCACACCTCCGTCAAACTCCAGGGTGGCTCCCATGCTAACAAAACCTCCACCATGGTAGGGTCCACAACTAATACATCTTTTGAGATGACATGTACCAGAAATTGGACATCTTGAATCAATAACTGGCACCTAAAGAGATTTCCATAAATATGATTCTCTTGGTGTATTCCTTGAACCATCCATAGATCTCATGTGCTCCTCCACTGATACTAAGTACACAATGTTGTCGTCAATGAAGACCACTATGAACCGGTATGAATACAGTTGAATAATCAAGTTCATAATTCCCATGAACACTATATGGGTGATCATCATGTATAAAGGAATCACCATGTACTCATAGTGACTGTAGGGGAATCTGAATAACACATTCGGTATATCCACATCCCATACTCACAACATGCAGTAGCCTGATCAATGGTAAAACTTCAAGAACCACAGTGACCCTCCAAGTAGATCAAAGAGGTTATCGATCCTCAGTAGTGGATAATTGTTCTTCACTATTTCCTAATTTAGGTGTCGGTAATCCACACACAACTTCAAAATCCCATCTTCCTTCTTTGAAAAGAAAACTGGGGCCACCCAGGGTGAAACACTGGGTCTCATGAACCCTTTCTGCTATAAATTCTTTATATCCCCCCTCATCTCACACAGATCAATGAGAGCCATCTGATATTCTGGTGAGGATATCATTGCCATACTGGGCTGCAAGTCAATGCAGATGTTGATCTTCAAGTTGAGAGGTAGTCTTGTAACATCATTGGGAAAGACGTCTTTGTAATCCACCACTACTGCTGGGAACTAGAAGCTCACGAAATCTACTTCTCCAAGGGTATGGCAAGCCAACACATTAGTGATCTACTAAACCCTCATATGTATGAGCCTATTCTATGATTCTTGGGTCTCCTTTTCATTGATAAATGAAATCATTGTCCCGTCACTATGGACACGCCACACTCTTCTCTTAAAGTAGTTAATCTGGGCATGGATTGAAGATAGTGAGTCCATAATGAGAATGACATTGTATGGCCTCAAAGATATCACAAAGAGGTTCCAACCTAAACACTCATCTCCAATGGTAATATCACACTGTCTGCAAAGTTTAGTGATCATCGAGTCTCCTCCTATAGGTGTCTCGATGCTTAAGGGCCAAGTCAACGTCTCTACTAGAATCTCAAGGTTACGTACAAGGCTTGTGGTGAGGATGGAATGACTAGAACTTGTGTCTATAATTAGGAAATCTATGGTAGAAAATACAAATATCATACCTCAGATCATCCCTGTAGTCCATAGGACAAATGCCTAGACCGAATGCAGTTGTCCCTGCCCCAGTCCCCCAGCTCCTTAAACCTAGTGAGGACCTCCTTTGGTTGGTGGTGGAAGTAGTTTGTAGCATCTTCCACCACATGATGCTATCTCTTCTCATCTACCACATCTACCTCCTAGTGGGGTTGTCTACACCACTCTCTTACTCTTCCTCAATGGTCTATCGACCACCTCCCTATCAGTAGCTCAACGGGTCAGACAGTCTCTTGAGAGATGTCCCCTACAATTGCACATGTTTCATTACTTCTCCCGAAGCGTACTGTATCTATCCTGAGAGACCTGTATTGTAAATACCCTTTCCTAGGTCCTCCTGTGACATCTCCAATGTCATTATCCTTATTCCTAACATTGGTTCCTTGCTACTGAGATCTCAGCACATGTCTGTCTGCAGCTGGCTGCCGTTGGATGTCTCTGCAGTACCAAGAATCTCTCATTCCCCAAGGTCCTCTCGAGCACTCTAGATTAAGTCAAAATTCATAGATGTATGATTTTAACTCATATTTTATGTTGTATAACTCACTCAAAAGTCCAAGATCTGAAGTATTGGTCCCTGATATTATCCATCGAGTTCCTGGAGAGGTTGTTGAACCTCAATGAATAGTCAATCATCACCAAACTGCCCTACTGAAGCTGAATTAGCTCAAAGATATGATCTTATCTCAGAAAAATTGGAGAGAAATCCTCCCTAAAGAGTTGATTAAACTCCATCCATGAAAGAGTCTCATCATCAGGATTTGGTGTTGTAACGCCCCGACCCCAGTTACCCAAATTTGGTGCATTATTGCGTAACATTGGCATGATCCCAAAAGATCAAGTCTCGAAAGACCGATTAGTTTACTAGCCTTGGAAACACTAGATACATTCATAAATGTTACATTACATCATAAAGTGAAAAATCACAATAACATAGTCTCCATAGTCCACACTTCTATCCCCTTCAGACTATCCCTGTAGGTTAGTCATAAAATATTTCTTCACATCCTGGGAAAAATAAAACATTGAAAGGGGTGAGCTCAGATACTCAGTAAGGATAAAAATATAGCGGAAGCTTTCAAAAATAAACACAAATATTTAAGGCAATGCATGACTAAAAAAATCCTTTTAAACTTGAACTTCAACATAATATGGAAAAAGTAAAATGAGATAATACCATTTACTTATTCACATGGATATTCTACTGGTCGAATAATCACATGCAATAACAATAACCACTTTCATAATGATGGAATGCATAATGACAGACTATCATAACCACGTAGCCAAGGCCTCGTGCCAAGACTACAAATAAGATTTTGTCAAGGCCTCATGCCAAGACACTAGTTTGTCTCATGAGACCTGCCGATACATCGAGGAGCTATAGCGGGCTCCACCCATCACTTATTAAGTCCAATGAATTCCCTATATTAATAGGTTTAAACATATCATATTCCATAACATAATTGTATAACATAAAACATGCATAAAAGAAAACATAAAATTTCCAAATTTCAATCAAAAGATATCAATAAAACACATTTATATAATAAAAACATTATCAAAACCATTTTCAATACCAAAATAAAAGAAAATTAAAACATGGTATTTATTTTTCATTTAAAAAAAATTATGGCTTGTAGAGGAAGCCGAAACTCAAATAATGGTCACGACGGCAGAGAAGTCGTTGTCGCTGCATACATATGACAAGAAAAACATTCCCTTTTTGTCGTTTAGTAAAACAATTCGTATAAAAATTTTCCTTTTGAATAAATGTAAAATTCAATGGGGTTTATACACTGTATAAAAGAAATTTGAGTATAAAACAAAATATGCCTAAATGAATGGAGATTGAGACGAAGTCCCATTCAAAGATAATTTTTTAAATAAAATAGATCTATTATGTGTATTCACTATAAGTAAACATAAAGAAGTAAAAATTCAAGATATGACACAATAATATCATGACATAATTTGAAGGTAGGAGATTGACCCAAAGAACGGAAATTGGGTTAAGAAGTTCCCTTACCTCGTGTCCGACTTGACTCGATCGTTCTTTAATCTCCTGAATAATAAACTAGAGTTACTTTATACTTTCTTAAGAGCCTTTTTTAAGTTCATTATTCCTTTTATATCACTTATTACCAAGTTATGAACATTATGTAATTATTTAAGCTAATAACGGTTGTTTTGTCGATCTTTGGTACTTGAGTCAAAAATAAAAATCTTATAATTACAAGTTGTCATTGTCGTGAAATATCCATTATATCCAGAATTATATTCATGATGTAGATATCATATATATCATATATATCTAGTATATACATCCATTTATAATATTACATAACAATTAGAGGTAAGAAATGAAATGCATCGTTCATGGAGACGGTAAGCCGTACGTACGCATGAACGCTACTTTCATTTCAATTTCATATTTAATGGAATGAAATTATAATTATATAAAGGTATACTATAATTCCAGTATAATATAATGTATAATACCATTTACTCCATCCTTTATACAACCCACATATGGCATTAACGATTCAAATCACTTTGAGGGGGCGGTAGTCCGCACTACCTAAAATGAAATTATCGCGTTTACCCATAATGGAAATCATAAAGGTATTCCATAAATAAAAAATACAGAATCGTAAGGAAAAAAAATAATATATATCATATATAAATATAGTTACATCTTAATGGCCACCATTATATGTGTTAAAAGAATATTGAACAATCATCATTTCGTGAGGCTGAAATTCACCAAACATAGAAACAGTCTGTTCTTTAACCATTAGAGGAATGTGTGTGTAAGTGTAAATCAAATAATTCTCATAAAAAAATCCTAGTATATTGAAGATACTAGTTTTGTTACAAAATAAAGAAATAAAAAGAGTTTAAGTGGTTGGAGAAGCAAAATAAAATAAAACAACATAAGAGAAGAAATTACCTTAAAATCGGGTAACTCTTTTTGATTTGAGCCAAAGGCTTCCTTGGAAAGAATTATGCCCAAAGTGAGGCTTCTAGGATTAACAGAGGGAAGTTGAGAGAGTATTTGTGCAGATTTTGACCGAGAAAAATGGCTTTGATGGTGTGAATAAGGTGGTAGTGGTGGGGGCCTTTTATAAGAGGAAGGGAGGAGAACTCTTGGAAAGTCATGAAATGTTATATTATTATGAAGTGTTTTTAGGATTCCAAAGGTCCCACAATTATATATTCGAGGATAAGGTGATAAGGGTTCTAAATCTACTAATAAAATAGGGTTTTTACAAGTGTAAGTCTTAGATTTTACATTATCTTTTCATTTTATTTAAATCGTTAATTAATGAGGTAATCGTTGCATCATCATGATGTCATTAAAAATTTAATTTATTTAATGTCTAGAAATTATAAAAAAATTACCATGATATAGGAAATATTTTTAGATTTCCAATTTATATTTATAGTCTAAAATTTAACTTATATAACCCCATTTAATAATTGTTTTAGTAAAACACCACATGTTTGGGACAATTTTATTTTTACTTTAAATAAAAAGTTATTAATGTCATTTTCTAACCCAAGTGGCTACATGGGGTCCCCAAGTTGACCCATGGAATTTCTTGGTCGGACATGACTCATCCAATAAGGGTAGGACAAGTTTCAAGATATTTTCATATTTTTATAATATCATTTTTACATTAACTTTCACTAATTACCTTTAATCGCGATAAATTAAACTTAAAAGTTACTATTCACCAAAAAAGTATTTTAATCCCATTGAACCACATTTTACTTCATAATGAAAACCATGTATGTCAGATTTTTGAAAATCAAATCACAGAAGTGTTAATGTTTCATTTAAATGAAAAATCAGTTTTTAACTACCACTTAGTGGTTTCACTATTAATCAAAAATTGATGTTTTTCAAAACGATGCCAAAAATTCACCCTAAGCTATAATTGATATTCTGAATTCAAAAATGATGTATATTTTAAAAAATTCCAAACATATAAGTTTCATTAATTTATTTTATAATTAATTTCCAATTGTCAAAGCAAATAGCGTGTTTTTAAGAATGAATATCAATCAAAATATTGACAATTATTTAAGTCCAATTTCAAAGTGAAATTAATTATAATGACCACCATTGGATAAAATGGTAAAAATATATTCTAATTATACTTTAAAACAACTCAATAGTATAATTTATCACTATAAATTATTTTGATTAAAAAAGTTGTTTTTGAGTATTTTCTCCATTCATTGAAAATTGGAAGTTCTCAGAAAATTACAAAAAATTCAACTTAGGTTAATTGAGATATTACGATTACAAAAATGAAGTCCATTTTGAAATATAAAATTTATATAATTTGAAAAAGTGGGTATTACTATTCATAACTACTACTTTTATTGGTCGCGATGTGTTAGAATCTCGAACTTGCGTACAATGCAAGCTATTGCATTATTGAAAGAGAAGTGTATCGTGAAATCTTGGGGTGTTATAGGTGTAGCCAGAATCCACCACCATCCCATTGAACCCTAAAGATGACTTGCTACTAGGATCACCATATGGTTCGCTGGTGATCTCACTAGAAGGAAAAATATGGTCACCACCTCATGCCAGTCCTCAGCTAACTGAGGGTCAGGCACTCCTCAGATACTAATGGGTATCTATCTCTAGAACTCATGGAGCGCGCTCACCATGCATCCCTTGTCATTCGGCACTGTAAGTACTATGGGTTTCTCCACTAGTGGTGGGATAGGAGCTGCACCACCTAGTGGTAATGAATGGTGAATTGGTCCCTATATCAAAGCCTCATAACTGAGGGATTCATTCTCATGTTCAAGCTTCTGAAAACTAGCGGGAATGCATCACAATGTCATACTAAAAGGAAATAAGATCTACCATGTTAACAAGTATATCTGGATAGCTAACACAAAGGACAAGGAAAACACACAAAATTCCTATATGATGCATGATCCATTATTTTACTTCCCCTCAACTATTTATTTCATGTACCAAGTTGGAAAGCAGGTCATCAGATTCCTAGTGTATTGATACGTCAGCCGCCCGCACCAACACTGGAATCTTTGGCATGAATGCGAAGATCAAAACACATAACACTGTTTCCCCAACCCAATCTCACAGACTCTTGGTCCTATGTTTTAACTGATCTCCTCTAATACCACTATTCCAAGACCCATCCCAGTGGGTCATGCAGTCCAACTCCCCAAGTGTGCCTCTAATAGGCCAGGAGCTGGTGACGGGCACCGAGTAGGCATATCACTATCATGGGAGGAATTTCCTAAGTACCTGTACACATGAAACATCTCCAAACCCAAAAATGTTGAAATGTAAAAACCAATAAGGATCCAAATGCATTCATAAAGCTAACCCAACCAACAGTGTATGACATTAGGTAACATACAAAAAAGTATACTGGGCTGGAATATAATCCAACAAAAAACAAGAGAGTATGAAAACTACAAGTCCAACCTATAAACACAAAGAGGTATTGGGAGTACACCTCATAGCTGTAAGAACACCTTGGCCTATAGGGAACTCAGAAATCCAGGTCCGTTCCTTTTCTGCCCTGGACTCTGTCAAAAGGACACTCTTCTTCACAAGACATGACACGTTCCTGCAATGCTCGTGTAGGGGTGATTATATCAATACTCAGTAGAGAACCCCGAAAACCACAAAAGAATACATAATGTAAATGTGACGTCAGCTCTACATAGTATATTTCGACTGAATATATTGAATGAGAAAGAAAATCTAGATATACTCAAAACTCAGACCCATTGTCTAGAGACAAGTCACACAACTGCATACCGTTGCAAGGGAATCCATTTGAAGGTTCCACAATGCACCCGTCTAGGAGAACTCACAGGACAAGTCTGATGGTCCCGATGACATCCATCTGAGAAGTACTCTACATTGGGAATGCTCATGAGAGATAGATACACTAATTCTGGGAGAACACAATCCTGAGTAAGGAAAGATCATGACACACAAATGAAGATCACTACTACGGCCTTAGTAGATACACGAATCATCAAGATTCACCTGCTATGTAGAAGATCAACGTCTTGTATGATTATTCACGTCGACACCTAATAATACCTAGGGTAATGAATAGATAGAGGATCTCACTCTTGGCCTCTCAATGTGATACCTGAATCTATCTCAGAAGGTCCTGCTAAAGGGATCATACTACTGTTTCTGGAAATGATACCTGACCTTCAGGGGAACGTGAAAAAGGTGCACTATCCCAAATGAAACCTACCCTTGAAATAGTGGACAAGTAGATCAAGCCATGTTACAGGATATAAATTGCATGTAGTAGGGTTACGCGGCGTGTCTGTAGACTCTGGGTACTAACAATTTAAAACAGCCCATGTTAGAAGAACATGTATTATAGAAAAGTAAGTACATAGTGTGTAGTACAGAGAAAATTCCGTGTTCGAGAAACCGGGGTACCCTTCGTGTATGCAGCTGAGTGCTTGTACATGGTCCCAAACTGTGTTTTCCATTCCGTGTAACTGATACATGGGTTAGTGTGCATAACAGAATTGGCCTGGCTGTGTGGAAGAGTACACGACCATGTACCCTCCCTGTATCTATGTATCTTTCGAGATACACACTGAGTCCCAGTAAGGACCTAAATGTTGTGTTCTTTGGAGAACTTCCAGTGTTTATGCTTCCTATCACTCAAAACTCCGGCTGTAGCTTTGTGGGGGCCCACACACTTTGTCTTCCGGTGAGCACACAGTGTTTATCTCTTTGCGTAGTGTGGAAGCCCTAGCCTTCGCCTGATCGACCAAACACAATGTGTTCTTCAGGATACATGTCGTGTTGATCAAAAATTTTCTAAAACAAAAACCTGTTTCGATGAAACTTGATGATGCTCTAGTCTTTGATCTGGTGATCCATCTACCGGAAAACTCAAGATCCATGGTTTTACTACCATACAATCGATGTTTCAAGAGGTTTCAAAATTTTGATCAGCCTTGAAAACATGTTTCGATCATGCGTGCAAAGAACGGTCGAAGAAAAATTTCTCCTGAGCTATGTTGATTTTTCTGTTGTTGTCGCCGCCACACCTCCTTTGTGTCGTCACAATGTCAGATCTAAAATTTGGGATCATTGAATTGCAAAATGGTTGCACAATGATTCGATGTTCACAGCCCCGAGAAGAACACAAAGAAAGAAGGGTTAAGAGGATGATGAAAATCAATAAAAAAAAGAGAAAATCATATCCACTATCATTCTTCACGACATCAATTCGCTCTATTAGAAGTATTAAATAGATAATCCAACAATTATCACAAATTATTTTCCCAAATAAAACCCCAAAAGAAATGGTAAATAGTACCCACCCATAACCACGCATGATCTGCAGATCAACCTGTTAATGGGTTGATCAGTTTTCATCATTTAATTGAATAATGATGAATAAATAAATCAATATAATGATATCTACCTAGATTCAGTTGAGGAACGATCAACGAGTCATGTTCGTTAGCGAGTATTGTCGAATCTGAGATTTGTGGATTGATTGCATCGTCGTCATCCACCAATGGGTTCTCCTCCAAATATTATATGTAAATCCTCCATTCATCGGGTTTTGTGGTTAAACCTATATGATTTTTATAAGAAGGTATTTAAAAGGGGGAATTAGGTTGTTGTGTAAAAAGGAATCATTTGAAATAAATTAATTGTCAATTTATTTTATTTACTTTAAAAATTCAAAAAACTAACTTTTTCAGCCGAACTGAACCAGTCTATGTTTTCCCCTACCTAATGTAAATTCAATTCTATGAATGTAATGGGGCCCTTATATTTCTGATATGGGCTCCCGTTTACATGTAATTACACTTTTTCCACAAAACCACTCGCGCGCGCTGTTTAAATGTTTAGTTTATTCCAAACATTTATTTGAGGAACTCTGAGTCACAAAATAACATGCCTTAAAAAATTGTGGTATCAAATTAATTCCATATAATATTTAAAAATAAAACATGAAAAATCTGAGACATTACAGATTACACCACAATGTGGGGATGACAAGTCGTACGTACACACTCACGATGCTTTCATTTTTTGTACGATGGATAAATGGGGTAATTTTGTTAATTAATAAGCCTAATGACACATAAAAATATAGTTGATACTAGATTTATTACATTACAATGGAAAAACACCAAATGAGGATGTAAGAGATTAATTAATTTTGAATGAGTCGGAAAAGGTGATTACCTCTTCTTCAGTGAACATCATTTAGATATAGTATTTGGAAAAAATGGGTTGCTATTTTGAAAGTATAATGACCTCGAAAATGTGGACAAATAATTTTATAAGAGAAATTTTTAGGAAATTCTATATCTTGTAGGTTCAATGTGATGTGAAGAAGTGATAGATGATGATTCCTTTTATAATTGAGGTGAGGGGATCTTTTATAATTTCCCAAAATATTTCTTTATAACACATTAATTTTATAAAAACGTTCCACCAATGGGAGATATATTTAGATATAAGAGAGTATAGGGTTGTAATACCATCAAAAAAGATTATTTTGACATGTTTTAGTGTCATTTTAAACTATATCCTTTTGATTTACCCCAGGATTAGTTATTTTTTACCTTAACTATTGTCACTATTATTTTAATTATAATGAGTTAATAATGGTACTAAAAATTGAAATATATCCCATATATAAAAATTTTATTATTATTTTAAATTTTTTCAATAAAAATTGTCAATTATATGGTTTTTATGAATTTTATATAATTAAATTGTACGTTATTTTTCAAAATCATCATTAATGTCAATTTTGAAACTATTATTTTAATTTGACTTCAAATACATAAACAATGTGAAAAGTTGAATATAATTATTTAAAACACCTTTAATAAATCATATATATATGGCTAAATCGTTGAAGACATTTACTCATTCAAATTATATGAAAAATAATATTTTAAAAATAATTTGTTTTATATTTTTGTTAATTAAATAAATAGTGTATCTAGTATTTCGCAAGAATGGAATGTAATTATATTACTTATAAAAAGTTAAAATAAATTTAAATCATGAAAATAATTTAATTAACATCTAAAAATATATTTATGATCATTTATATCCTTAGTTGATCCATATGTCTACACATGAAAGATATTAAATACAAAGGGAATGAAAATTTGTATCTATCTTTGTTTTAAATATAATATAAGTAATTTTAATGGAAACATGAATCTTATGTAACCCTAATTAAATAATATTATGATAATGGTAAAATAATTTGTATAAAATATTTTTTTTGGACAATTTTAGGTCTTGGTTATACATTATCTTTTTGTTTTATCCTTTATTTAATCCATTTATGTCTTACCTTGACAACATGTGTTATTACTCATTAAATATTTATATAGTTACTATAAAATTAAAAAAAATTCCTTTGTTGGCACTTTTAATATTATATAAATCACTTTTTAGAATTTACTATTTTTATGGATTTTGTATCCTTTAATGAAATATTATTATTGTCAATTTCGATAATATTCATTACTATGACTTTTGAGAATATCAACACAACAATGTAAATTCAAATAAAATAGCATATTATATTTATATCATATAAAGTCATTGTAAAAAATTATAGGGTAAATTTAATTATTTCAAATTATATTTATTTTAATATTTTTATTATCATTTATTTTATTTTTCTATTTATAAAATAATTACTTCATCAACATTGTATGAGAATTTAAGGTATTTATTTTTTCACTATAAATTATAAATAAATTACCATGATGTATAAAAATATATTAGGATTACAAATACTATTTATTTATAAATTTAGATTCTAATTTTCTCTATATTAAAAATATGATGCTTTTAAAATTAAGAGTGTGACATTTTTTCAATTTTATTCATTTTAATAATATCTAAGTAAATTTCATGGAATATTTTTGATTAAATAAATAAATTTAAAACTATAGGTGTTAAGGTCAAATTAGGATAATATAATAAATTTTATTCAATTGTTAGGGTTTTTTATAATCCTTATCACATCTTTTTTATTCTAAACTACCAAATTTAACAATTACTATGGTAAAAAAATTACCAATGTTACTATCAACATTTGAAAAAACTAAAAGGAAAATATTTAAAAAATTTGGACCTTATTATTAATAAAATACAATCATTTATTTCATAGTCATTTAACATAATTTCCAAAAATTTATCAAAAATTAATCTCACAGACTGGATGAAACAAAGAGTATTTAAAGTAAATATGTTGAAATGTTCAAAATGTTTTTATATACATTTTCAATATATAATTTATTAAAAAAAACTAAATTTTATTAAATGATATAAAATTTATATAGTTTTACTTTAAAACCATCCAAAGATATAATTTAACACTATAAATTATTTATAATAAAAAATAATTTTCAATTAAAATTCAACATTATCACTATTCATTAAAACATGATACATATCAGAAAAATACCATAAATTCAACAAATTTAAATTTAAAAATTAATAATTAATATAATACTCTCATTCTTTCATATATAATTTTTTAAATCATCTAAAAATATATATAAAATAACTGCGTCAATAAAAGGAAATAAAATCGATTTTAGAAAAAATACAGGTTTTATGAATGAAAGAATATTTTTTATATCATCTCTATATAAAAAATAAGATTTATGTTAAAAATTATATTTAATAATATATATAGATATGTTTTACTAATACAATCCAATAAGTGTGATTGTTTATATTATTGGTATAACACAGGCTTATCCACATTTAAATAGTTTTTCAGAAAAATATTTCTATTCAATTTAAAAAGGGTTTCTTATGTGTAAACATTAATTTAATAATTTATTTAATATTTTTCATATCTTCCATTCAAATATCTATGATACAATTCTCTTTTAAAAAACAATAATAATAAAACTATGTTTTATAGAAAGTAAGTGTTGTGTGTAACGCAAGCTAAACCTATTTTGCATGGGGATTAATTTTAACATTGTGTAACATGTAATGAAAGTTAGAAAAGAAATTAGAATATTTAAAAATATATATCCTAAATATATGGGTGTGTTACAGTTAATCCTAGGATAGGATTTCGGTGGAATTCCGAGTAGTTAGAATATTGGACTAGTATTTGATGTTTAGTTAATTAAATATTATTTATTCGTTGATACTCATTCAGTGATATATTATGTTTAGAGAATGATATAAATTTTATTACATAATGTTTTATTATAGAATTTAGGGGTTTTTTGGGGTGAGGAATAACCTCATGTCAGACCCCCGTTTCTTCTCACTCTTAATTTTCATTTACTTTTATTTTTTCTTTTTATAATATTTTTCCCATTCCAACCTAGGTGTGTCACATAAACCACCATGTGGGGGTTATTTCCTTATATATAGATGAGAGGAATAGGATAAAATTATAAGAGAATGATATGGAGAATGGGGCACCACCATGGAGCTCGAGTCGCGCTGGATTGTCAGGCAGGTGCTGTGGTACACAAATCAAATTGAAACTTCAATTGTTTTTTCTTAGAGGTTTTCCATTTATAATGTTTCCAAAATAATATTATTAGATTATTTTTTTAATGTTTTAATATTGTTTTTTGGTTATTGGGGACCCATCATGGGTCTATATGGGGGTTTTCAGTCCAATCGAGGAGTTTTAAGGTGCTTAGAGGGATTTGTGTTTGTGAAATCCTGATAACATTGTATGTGTTTTGATGAAAACATGCCATGTGTAATTATTATTATGGGAGTATGATGTATTTATAATTTCAATCCATTTAATTCATGTACATTTTTTGAAGCATTACGTGGGCTTGTACCCATCCATGTGACAATGTACGTGGGTTGGCGATGTTTGGAAAGTACACCCCATGTACACAATGTACACCCTATGTTGTGGTACATGGACATAATTAAGTACATGGGTTATTGTGAATGTGAAGACTACATGTCATTTATATCAGAGTACAACCTGTGTAGTGGTACTTGGACATGTAGTCAAATACACGTGTTGATGGTTGTGTGGATACTGGACATCGTGTCCTTGGGTGCTCACACTATTATGTTAGACATGGCCATATTGCCATGTACTCGGGAAGATAACCCATGTTGTAATGCATGTCCAAACCCCAAATATGGATTTTCCATTTACTGGTACATGGACAAACCCCATTTCATCTTTGGCCATCTCGAATTACTTATCCAGGTTCAACTTTTCGAGTACACACCTTGTACTCAAGAGTGCACACAATGTACTTTTTAGTAATGGAGAATTGGGTATTTTTGTGCCTTAGAGTCATAATTAGACATATGAGTTGTTCATTTTAATATTTTATCTATATTGGTCATAGTGGAGGAATACTTTAATCATATAGAGTTTGTTTGGATGTTTTTAAACTATTTTAGTTATTTTGGAGGATTATTTTGAGGTTGTAGTGAATGAATATTTCTGGGGTTGGGTTATGTGTCGTGAGGATTCTATGAGGGTGTGATCTTTTTGATAACCATGGGTTGAGGATTCCTAGTGAGATTTATTGAATTTTTCTAGATATATTTTTGTCGGTGGAATCAAGTGTCTTCTTGAATTGAATGTTAGTTCAGTTTGTTGAGGTTTAGGTCTGGTCACCTGATCATGGAATCTATATGATCCTTTTTGGTGGTTAGGCATCGTGAGATTTCTAGTTTGGTTGAATTCTATTGGAAAGGGTTTGAGATAGGTATGAGTGACATATTTTAAATATTTCCCTTCATGCATGGTTATTTCATGAGGTTTCCCTTATGGGATGGTATTCTGTAGGTTATGAGCTAGGATTCTATTCATAGTTCCATTGAGAAAGCATGGCCCTAGGTTTGGTATTGCTCGAGGATCCCATTTTAAGGTGTATTTCCAAAGCTATGGTTTGTTGGAGGATCCCCTTTGTAGTGTTTCTTTTTCGTATCAAGGTTTTACAAAATTGTGGAGGCCAAACTATGTTTGTTGGTGTATGAGGAGGATAGTTCTCATTTCAATGGCTTTAGTTAGAGGGTAACAATGTTATAAGACCTTGGTTTTTAAGAAATGGCTTTGAAATTTGAGGCTGTTTTAGCATACGTATAGATTTGAGGGAAGATACCTTTAGGAGACTACTGGATCAGATATATTCTCTATTATTTTTTATGTTTCTCTCCACTATTGTTTTTTTGGTTATTGTTATGTGGGGATATAAATCTAGTGGATAATTTGGAAGAGTTAAATAGCCATAAATCGACTATTTTCATGGGGATAGGGTTAGTAGAATACGAAGTCTATTGCGCTCCTAGATACCGATTTATAGGCATGGGACATGCTCATGTAGCTCAGGGATACACTAATTGGTTTGTTCACCCATCATGTTCTGTATGACTTTTGGGGATTCTTGTATACCTTGAGGTTGACAAGGAGTCCCTACCACCATTTCATGTCATACTAATTAATTCCTAGGGCCTAGTATATGTACTCCATGTTTTGAAACCTAATGCTAGGGTCTGGCATGTGTTCCTGTCCTTGTGATAGAATTTGAATATATTTCTTGATCAGGAGGACAAGCTTAATGTTACATCTATGTGGGATATGTTTTACAATTCATCTTGGTGGGGCTAGTGGGAGGATATATTTACCTCTAGATGTATGAATAAAACCCAAATTTTTTTGTATTCTTTCAAATAGAAATATTGTTTCATTTATATATTTTTAATCTTTTTATAATGGAACTCACATTCAGATAGGCTCTAAATGACACCTATTTGATGCACATGTTCTGTCATAAGATGTTAGGACCACCATTATGGGTAGCCAATTGAGATTTGTTTCTAACCCCTAAATGTTATCCTCAATTTATGTGTATTACTTATGTATACTTTAAGGTTGATCAAAATGAAGAAGATTGGGTGAAGGCCTAGTGTGTCATATTTTACCAGATCTACTCATGTGGATTTTAGGGTTCATCTCAGATCTATTCATCCATATTAGAGCCTAGGTATGTTGTTCGACTCAGAGTAGAAATAGAGTCTTGTGTATTATTTATTTTATTCAGTATGTTGTCAGAAAAGTGGGTGACTAGTGTCTATATGTTTTATTTTGTTGATTTTTATGATTTACTTCATAATTATAGTTATTATGGTTATTTGTTTATTTATGAACTCTCTAATATTATTGGTTTTTTATATGTTTAGTTTATTTCTATTTTTATTAAAATATGATATAAAGGAATAATAAAATCATTATATCCTTTTAGGACCCCACCACATGTTGGTAGCCTTTTGTATAGGAGGAGGCATAGTTGAGGAGTCGTTGCGAGCTAGATCAGGTGATGGGTCAGGTTGTTCCAGACAGGTTCTACGAAAAATGGTAGTCAAGATTTAATTTTTTATTTACTATTTAAAGAGTTGGTAGATTGAAGATCGATGAATGTGTTAGAACTTATAATGGATATTGGGATTTTCTTTACCGAACACCTATTCTTGTATTAAGTATTGGGTACTTTGGTTTTGGTATTTTTGTTCTTAGTTTTCATTATTATGGTTCTATGATTTTTACCCTGATTGATGCAATTGTGTGTGAAAATTTTATGATTTCTATGTTTTTGTATCTTATCCTTACATAAATAGTCCTGTGTTCATGCATCATTCTAGGAACATAGGATTTATATGCCTTTTTTATGTTTTATTAATTATATAGGTCCTTTTTTTAAATCATCTAATATTTATCATACAATGCTTCCATATATTTGTAATTTGTGGAATTCTACTCAACTAAACATGGAGTGCATTTATATTGATGAATTGTCATGTGGATCCATGGGCAAGGAGTTCTGTGGTGGTGTATATGCAATCCCATCATTGAGGGATGTGTGGAAACCCTTTAATATGGTGTGGGAAATTGTGTTCCTACCAGCTTTTGGTAGTGGTTGGATTGATAACGACATGAATTACTGAGACATTTTTGGATTATTCTTGACTTTCCCTGAGGCTATGGTGTCTGTAATATATTTGTTAGTGAGGCTGAGGTTTCCTTGATCTTGTGGGGAGGATCACTATGAGTACTTATGGGTTTTTTGTTTTTTGGTTGGCTTTGTGGTTTTTTGGATGGTTGAGAGGGTAGGTTTGGTGGCATTCATATATTTACTGGTTTTGTTTTCAATATGGGTAGCATAGTGGGAGCTTGGTTTCAAACATGTTGTCTTGGTCCAAATTTTGTATGGAGGGTGGCCATGTTGGTGGTTCTTGGCATGAAGGAAATGCCTTATTTTAGGAGAAGAGTGTCGATGGCACTTTGGTTTATTGGAAATGGATTGTATATGGAGCATGGTCAGTGGGTTTAGGCATGTTAGAATTGGTTCCGCAGGTCATGGATCATTTGCGTGTGAGATTTTGGGAGACTTCCATCAAGAATCACTATACCTTATGGAAGGGTTTTGTGTTCCATTTGATTTTTGGGAGGATGAATTGATGAGATAGAATGTGAACATGGGTTAGGATCACTACCAATTGGGTCATTTGAGTTCACTGAGATTTATTTCAGTATTGAGTAAGCCTTATGGTGTGGAGTTCAGTATAGTTCCTCAAGGGTTGTTGTCCTTGTTTGAAGAGGTTCTCTAAGTGTGTGGTTGTAATTAATAGTGTTCCATAAATGAGAAGTGGTTTATTTTCCATGTTGGAGACCTAACATGACTAGTCTGTACAAATTTTACCGTTGATTTTAGTAGTGTAAGGTGTTTGGTCCATTTATTTTGTTTCTTAGTTGGGGGGGGGGGGTGATGACAAGGATACTCATATGCTGGGGAGAATTATTTCATTAGTAGTTTAATATCCCTAATTTTGGGGGTGATTCCCATGAAATGAGACTTTTCATTGGATAATCATGGTACTGTTGTAAGAACCAATGTTTGAGGCAATTCATAGAACCTAGAAGACCACCGAGGCTTCTCAAGGGTTAGAAGTATATATGGTGGGGAGGTTGTCAGGATATGTTTTGTGATGGTTTAAGAAAAACTGGAGAAATTTTACTTTTTTATCATTAGTGGATTTCAAGGGATAAAATGGTAATTTCACATGCCTGTAGATCATAGAATTTTGTTTGACCACCCCATTGGTCCTGAAATAGAGTTTTCACCCTAGGTCAAAATTTTGGTGGAATATTAAGTCGTTCAAATTTTAACTGAATATTTAATGTTTATTTAATTAAATATTATTTATTTGTGCATATTAATTCATTGATATCTTCTATTATTAAAATTATATATGAATAATGACACTGTGTCTATGTCTATAATGGTTAATTTTTCCTAGGTTGGGCATAAACTCATGGTGGGCATTGGGTTCAGACCCATGTTTTCTCTTTCTTCATTTTCCTTTTTTCTTTTATTTTCCTTTATTTTATCATTTTCCATATTTTTTTATTTAATCCCTTGGTTTTCCACCTAATCCCTCCTATTTGGTCTTACTTATTCTAATATATAGGATAGAGAGAAGATATGTTTAAAAAAGGAGATAAAAAAGGAGGTACTGTTGTAGAGATCCTGCCATGTCAGATCATCATATGGGTGCCACATAATGCGAATTAGATTAATGATTCATAGGTTTCCACCCAGAGGTAGCTTATTTTTTATGTTTCCACAAAAATACACGGTTTGATCTTTTTTTGGCTATTGGGGACCCATCTTGGGTTGATTTGGTGGTTTTCAAGTGAATGGGGGAGTTTCGAAGAATTTAGAGGGGTTTCTATTCAATAAATCCCAGTCACAGAACATGTGGTTTGATGATCACATGTTGTGTGTTCTTCATATTTATTGAAGTTGATGTTTTTAAAAGTACATGATGGTAAATATAATTACACTCCATGTAGTTGTACTTTATAATAAACCAATCCATGTGGCCATGTATATGGGAGGTCAAACATTGTTAAGTACACAACATGTACCTTGGGTTAACAAAGTGTCATAGTACTTTTCCATGAAGTCATGTACAAGGGTTTATGGGCATGTTGATACCACATGAAACTTAAATGGGATTAAACATCATGTAGTGCTACTTGGAGATGAATTCATGTACATGGGTTGATAGTAAAGTGGATACCACACACCATATACTTGGGAGTACACTCGCGTAGTTGGACATGACAATATGGATAGGTACTGAAGTAGATTCCATCTATAGTAGTACATTAAAATCACCATGTTTGACTTGGACATATAATGTTACATGGAATGTCTCCATATTTTCTATGTCTATATATAAGTACATTCAAAGGTGTAACATTAAATTTATGTTCTATGTACTCATAAGTATATGCCATGGACTTTTCCCACAAAGGGTTTTGGGTGTTTTTTGTCCAAGAGTCAGAATTGGTCTTATGAGTAGTCTATTTTTAGTGTTTTCTCATGTAGATCATTTTGGTGTAATCCTTTAATCATTTGGAGTCTCTATTGATTGTTTTTTGGACTATTTGTGTTTTTTGGGAGAATTATTTTGATGTTTTGGTTTTAAAATACTTTAAGGGGATGGGTTGCTTGCTTTTAGGTTTGTGTGATGTTTTGCACTTTTTGATCACCACGAAATTAGTAAGTTATGTGAGTTTTATTGAGGATATTTGGATAAATTATGGGAATACGAATCGTTTATCTTCTTGGAAAGGATCAGTATTTCTACTACATGTGGTTTATATTTGGTTGCCCCAGGTTGGGACTGATAGGAGCCTTTGAAGTGGTTTGACATCACTAGATGTATAGTTAAGCTAGTTGATGATGATATGTGTTTGAAATCAGACATAGTGACCTATTCTAGGGAATTACATTGTTAGTGGGTTACTTTTTGTGGTTTTCATTTTGGGCGGGTGTTCT
The DNA here is from genome assembly GCA_963277665.1 of Viscum album. NCBI lineage: Eukaryota > Viridiplantae > Streptophyta > Magnoliopsida > Santalales > Viscaceae > Viscum > Viscum album. The sequence goes on along the minus strand of OY728140.1, from coordinate 2,097,056,292 downwards.
TTGGGGTTTAAACTGCAAGTACAACAACAGATCTATTGAGTTGGTTTGGATTGAGGATTTTTTCTACAGGAGACCATTATAGGGTGTCTTACCCAAGAATCAGTTTTTAGGAGGATCCACTTTGTAGGATTTCCAATTTATGATGAAATTTTGTGAACCATTGTAGACTCCCAGTTTTTGTTAGCTTATTAGGTGGTTTGTGCTAATTTAAGTGGTTGTTGGAGGGTGTTGGTGTTAACGATCCCTGGTTTTTGAGCTATGGCTTAGAGGTTTGAGATAGTTCCTCATAAGGAATTTATGTGAGGGAGGATGCCTTTGGGGTACAATTGGATTATGTTTATGCTCTGAGATTTATTCTATTTCTATCCTGCACTAGTCCCCTAGTTGTTATGAGGTGAGGAAAAAGAGTTAATGGATTATGTAGATGAGTGAAACCTCGTTATCTCAAATTCCAACTTAGGATAGGTTTAGTGGACCATGGAAGCTATTGAACTCCTAAGGATCAATTTATAGTTTTAGGGCCTACACAGATAGCCCAGTGATCTGCTAATAGGTTCATTCACTAGGATGTTATGAAAGTCTTCTGGGAATGGTAGTGTACCTAGAGTATGATAGAGAGTCTCTATCGCTTGTTCATACAATACCATTAGAGTACTATTACTCAATAGATTTACATGATTTTTTGACACCTAGGATGATATCTTATTTTATTAAATGTGTTCTTATCATTATAAAGGACTCTATAGATCCTTCTCGACTAGTCAGATGTAGTTGATGTTATGGCTATGTAGGAAATGCTCCGTAGTTCGTCTAAACAAGGATATATTGAATGTAGATTTACCCATGGGTGTTAGAGTATAACATGAGGTTTTTTATTTTCCTTTATATTTTCTATATTGTTTCTATATATTTTTCTTCCTTTTATGTTTGTATTCATGTTCAATTGGGAATTATGAGACATGCGTTTTATGCACATGTTATTGTAGTATATGTGAGGACATCCATTTGTTGTGGCATATTGAGATTTTCTTCTCAACCCTGCACATTCTTATCTGTGTACATGTATTTTTTATATATGCTATCTGGTTGATCATGATGTGGTGGATTGGATGGAGGATCAATGTTGAAGGATTGAGGAGAGATTTTCATGTGGGGTATGAGGTTTATGCTAGAGGTATCCGTCCATCATGGAGACCATGTATGTGTTTCAGATCAGAGTATTAGTATAGAATTGTTTATTTTATATTATATTATTTTATTTTGTATATGGTTGGTATATTGGTTAAAAACTATTTTATGTTTTTTTTGAGTCTGTGTGTAGAATTTCGTTTACTACAGTTAATTTAATGATTTATTTATTGATGCAGAGTATGATATTTATGGATATTCACATGTTTAGTATATTTATTCAATTATCGCGTCCTGATATGGGGACATAGTCATCTCATTGTATCCTTTTAAGACATTTTCTCTATTCTAAAGACACTAGAATTCTAGGAGGTAAAAGTTTGGACATATTTCATGATGCATTGGGTGATGGTTCATGTCGAATAGGGCTAGTTTCTAGAAAATAAATTTTCTTCAAAATATTCTACATAAAAATACTATTTCTTTTAAAGTAAATCTAAATTGGTTTTTTGATAACTTTATTATATTTAATCATTTTCTACCCAAAACTCATTTCAATTAAAGAAAATAATTTAATAAAGGAGACTATATATTGAATAACATCATAGTTTGTCTTAATTACAAAAAATCCTTTAAAAAAATATTATAAAAAATAAAGATAAGCTGAATTTTTTGGGATGTTACACATTTGTATTCTTGAAGTCTAGAAAAAATATATTATTATTCTCATAGAAATATAAGAGAATAAAATAACATTCCCATCCATGAAGGTGTATACTATATCCTTTTAATCTTTATAGTCTCTAATTTCCTATCCCTATCAAGATCCCTATACATTACCTTTGAAGAGAGCCTTTACATAATGAGTATTTAAATAATTTTATTTTTTAAGGGGAGAGATCCCACACCACAAAAGTTTCCTCTATATACTTTTGTGCAAGATAGAAATCTGAGAGGTGACATATATAGTTGGTCCGAATCCTTTAATATTCAATATGTTGTTCTATATTGACAAACAACAAGAATCCTCCATGGTTCTCCTAGGATATTGGAGTTATTAATATCTTATATTAGATGTATTCCATACAAATACCCAAAAAATACTCAAACCCGTGTTCAATGAAGAGGGAGTACATCAATCCCTTACATCAAGAAACTAAGTCAATAAAGAATTTATTCTCTAGTTTCTTTCACTTGGAGATATGGTTACCATTTGTACTATCCATGATGAAGCTAAAAGTTTAGTGCAATTTTTTTATGGGGGTCCTCACAACTACTGAGGACTCCAAGTGCCAAATTTATATATGAAAAATTACAGAAACTTACAATATATGACTGAAACAATGATTTTTTTGTTGCATCCTTCAATTATAGATTTCATATCATCAGGCCATATCGAGCGAAAAAGTCTGCAAGATATTTCTCTTAGTCCTGATTCCCAATGAAGGACTTGAATATTGTGTTATTAAAAAACATATACAAGGGAATGTTATCCCCCAAATATAGATATGGCTTCTTTCCTGGAATTATAGGATATTGTTAAATATCTGTATCAACTATTACTGAAATAATGTTACTGATCAACTCATTCTAGGAGACACCATTTTTACCACCCAAAATATAATAATCTAGAGTCGGTTTGTACCTTTTAGTATTGGAAAAAGATACAAGGGATCAAAAAAATAGATTGATTAGATTCATAAAAGATTGAGAATATATACATATATGATTTTCATATTACATTATAAATATAAAACATATCATGAAAAAAATTATAAAATTCCTTAAGGTCATTCATATATTCCTTCTTCATATCTAGGGGAAAGAAAAACCAAATAAATGGTGAAATCAGATGATCAATATGGGTAAGAATATAATGAAACTATCATGAGTGAAAAAGAATAAATAATTGGGAAAATTAAACAATCAATACATGTTACAATTAATTAGTAGTATTATATTCACAATATTTCCATATAAAATATCAAAACAATAATTAATAGGATAATTATAATTGAAATTTTAATATAAAAATGAATAATGTCAGATGTCATGATCCTATCATCAAGGTATCATGAAAATATACCATAAACTGCACCAATAAGGCATGTGGATAGGATATATCAAGAAGTAATATATAATTGGCCCCCAATTACTTGAATATTTCCAATGAATTCATTATATATTTATTTAACAATATAACAAATCATAAATATCTATTAATGGTAAATAAATAAATGTATTTAGTGAAGAATTTAGAGTATCAAATTTACCCATATAAATTAAATAAATTTCTTAATAATCTTCAATCAACTAAAAATGTATATTGAGAAGGTATACAATTAAGTAAATACAAAATGATTAGAAATAATACTGAATAAAATTATGACAATTAAAATATGGACATGAAGGATATAAATAATTACTAATGAATAATTAAGATTGATATAAAACAAGGTCATTAGAAATTGAATGATAAAAAAGGTATGGTCTATAAATCATTATAGGATTATATAATATGGAAAATTAATATAAAATGATAGTTTTAAATAGAGGAATGTCCTTTGATAATTAAAAAAAATGGAAGTTAAGCATTAAGAATAATATTCCTTAATTCGTTTATAAATTGTTGTAAAAATAAAGTTGTAAATAATTTAAAAAAAAAATCATTGTTTTAAAAAATAATTTTTTTATTTTAATATTTAAATAAAAATTAGTAGAATTATGGATAATTATTTTTACATTTCTAACCATAAAAAATGCAATGTAAAATAAATATTTAATAATTTTTATAGATGTGGGAAAATACATTAATATTTTACATGTTAAAAACAACATTCCTTAACACTATTTAAAAAAAGTAAAATAAACTTTTTTTGGAATAAATGAATAGTTTAATTTTATAAAAATTATAAATAATGTAAACTATTTTATAAAAATTCCTTCACCAATCACTTAATATAAGATAAAAACTTTCATAAAACAATTTTATGTATATGGATATTGATGATAAAGGTTCCCCCTGAGTAGGAACACAAGGTCAATTTTTCTTAAAAATATTAATATTGAATATGAGTGGAAAAAGTAAAAGATAGATGAAATACATTTAAATTCCCCAAATAACAAGATATTTTTAAAAATTATTGGGTTTAAAAATGATAGAATATATAATTCTTTTTATGTATTTTTTATCATGAAGAATCATGAATATGAGTAAGATTATAAAATTCATCCCTACATACTTAATCACATTTGAATAAAAATTCCTTTAATGATAAAAAATAAATTAAAAATTTTAATTATATGAATAATGTTTAATTAATTATAAACTATGTAAAAGTGGTAGTATATACACAATATTAAAAAAATTATGTTCACTATATAAAATGTTTCTCAATGGATTTGAATCGAGATGAAAATACCGTACCTTTGATGACAACTTGGTTGAGCACATTCTATCACCCTGAATAATAAATTTAGATTTATTAATTAATTTGTTAGGAAAACTTTTCATCTAAAATATAATATTTATGTTCATTTTATAATCCATTTTAATAAATTTATTGAATATTTCTTACGTACGTAAACTTCTTAAGGTTATTTGGAAAAAATCACTAAAATTGCTTTTTTATATTGATCATGGTTAAAGGTGTTATGAAATGGTTCCATCATCACAAAAATTTTAATAATTTAAAGAAATTTTTTTTTGTTAATTCTTTATTATTTTATATTCATCCATTTATGTTGGTAAAAAAAATGAATTTGATTTCTTTATGGAGGTGGTAGTCAAGACTTATGCAAGAGTGAAATTATCACATTTTAATAGACGAAAGGTTAACAAGAAAAATGATATATTATTATCAAATAAATATTATTATATATTAAATATTATATATAATCATCAATTACATCTTTTATATCCAACCATGTTTAGAAATGAGTAAAAATGAATTACATCACTAAGTTGAGATTGTAGTCTGTATGAACATAGAAACGAAGTTTTCATTTCCCATTGGGTGGGAAGAAGATAGAAAATAGTTGTATAACTAACATAGAAACATATAAATGTAATATGTAAATTGAAATTTTTTTGGGGGTTATGAATAGTGTAACTTGAATAAAATAATTAAGAACTTATACCACTTCTTTTCAAAACCTTCATCAGATTCCACATTAAGCATTGTTGATTTTTTATTTTGAGAAGAAAAAAACCAATTCTATTAGTATATGAATTATTTAAATTTATTTAGTCTAGTATTAGTGATATAAGTGGTTCAATATGTTTGGTGAAGAGGGGATAATATGTTCTATTTTATATGCATGATAGGTGGAAAGCTTATAAATACTTGGAATTTTACTATATGACAAATATAATACTCAAGTAAAGTGTATATAGTATATATTAGATTAAAACCTAAGGATTGAAGGTTAAAAAAACTGATTAATTATATTTAATAATGTTTTTAATGTTATATTGTAGCCTTATCACTTTATTTGAAACTCCTATAACTCATTTTTTCCTTAATCGAGGTGATAATGTATTACTATTATTTCTATTCATTATGAAGAAATTTTAAATTAAACTAATATCCTAATAAAAGTTATAATAATTAAAAATTAATAATTCATTTTACAAGATTAAATTTTTATAACAGGAAGAAATTAAGTTTAATATATGTTTTCAAAATTCAATGATAATCTGTTTTTATAATAATGGTCCCTTAAAGAATAAAAATGAATTATACAACAATAATGAAAAATGATGACTCATTTGGAATTAATTAGATTATGTTATATAAAGAGAGACTTATTTGAATTTTGAACCAAAATATAACCAAAATTATCATTTTTAATAATTTACTAAAAGAAGAGAATCAAAAATAGTTTTTACTTGAATAATAATAGTACAATGATTTTTAAAGAGTTAATAATACATTTCTATGTTCAACATTTAATTTTTATACTTATTTTATAAATTATTAAATATAGGTTTTTTATAAAGAAAGTTTAAAAAAAATTGAATTCATTCTTATATATTAATAATGCAATAAAATCAAAAATATTTGTAAAATATGAATTTTCTAGTATTAAAAAAAAACAATTTCTGAGAAATCTCAAAAAGTTCCCCTATGATAGTATTTCTTTGATAAATTAAAAAATTCAGAAAATTCAAAAATATTAATATTATAAAATCATTTAATTTGGATTTTAATTATTTTTTTGAATAAATATATTTCCATTATCCTTTACATTATTTAGAATTAAAACTATACTTATTTAAATTGAAGCTCAGGTATTACAATATCCCCCCTTTAAAAATTTTAATTCATGAAATTTGTAGAATGTGAACTCATAAAGAAATATGTATTGTCATTCATCATAACTTCCTCAAGTTCCAATTTTTTCATTGGGTTTGGAATATAATTCCAAAATAATGATATTTGGAAATCATTTTATATGATGAATATGTTGGGTGGAATTTGAAAAATTTGGAGCCACAATTCCAATTCCATAAAAAATCTCAAAAACCCCATGTATCTTTGAACTATTTTCCCATTCATTGAAAACATTATTCCCCCTTACATGGAGTTTTCTTCCAAAAACATGATCCCATACCATAAATTTAGGATCCTTCATTTTTTATCAATATATCTCATTATATTTCTTTGAGTTTCCTTAATATGATTCCAAATATTTCTCGATCTCATCATTGTATCAGTTTATACACAAAAATAATCACTAAATTTTTTTAGTGATATTATTACCTATAAATTGATTAATAAGTTTCATTGTTAATTAATGAATAAAAGATATTATTATAGCTAAATTCTCACAATGGAAAATAGTTTTAGAACATTATTTCCACATTTCTGTTTGTAGAAGGGGGTTAGAGAGTTTGAATTTTCCAATTATAGAGAGAGTTAAATATTCATTAATTTGTGGGAATTGAGTCCAATTATTTTGGGGACCAAAAATATTTGTTTTTTGGTTGAGGAATGCAGCTTGGGGAATATCCCTAATGCTTTGGAGGGAATCAAGAGTGTCATGAGTGCCCATTTTACCCTTGGTAGTAACATGCCACTAGCCAACCAATATATAAAGAACCGATCTTAACCATAAAATAACAATTTCTTTTTAATACAATAATTCATTTCCTTATATTTTAGAATATTTACATTTTATAATGTTTTATAATTAGACCACCACCCATAAATGAATAAATATTACATCAAAAAGTGGACACTTCAAAATGATATATATTTTTCCCAAAAATAAAAACATTATGATGTATTTTTTATTTCGTGAAATATATTGCCAATTTTAATTTGGAACTCATCCTTGGCCATAATCATCCCTAGAAACCTATTAATTTTTTTAAATTTCGGATGCTATAAAAAATCATAGTAAGAGACATATAAAAAGTATGAAATATACTTTTTAGATCATGAATACTTTGGCTTCTCAAAATTAATATTTTTGATCAAAATAACCATTTTATTAGTCATGAAATAGAATTTGATAATCAATAGTTTTCATAAAACGTTTCATAAAAAATATTAAATGAAAAATGAAAATAAAAAAAGATCGATTATAGTCATAAAAATCATATGAATTTTTTTTCTAAAAAGTTATAAATTTCACCAATATTAATGAGAATATACATTCCATTAAACATAATCTTATGATTAATTGCATTAGAGCATAAAATAAATAAAATATTATTAAAATATAATGGAAACATAGTAATGAAGATAAAAATAAAATTCATGACATACGCATAAGTAAAGGATAACTGTTAAGAAAATATCTTATGGTGGAAAATGACTTATAGTGCATTGAATTTACACCCTAATAGAATACATAATATCTCCTAAGAGAAAAATATTTCCCAATTAATTAGTGTGAGTTATGGGGGAACACTTCAAAAATTATTCATAATTATCTGTGCCCCAAAATAAAATCAATCACAATGAATAATGATAATAATTACACATGGATTTAAATGGATTTTATTATAATGAATCATCATAATCAATGAAATTTAATAATGATGTAATTTTGAAAATGAATATAAATATAGTATTACCCTATCGAAGTATGATAGAATAAGCTATATATATATGTGAGACACATGTGTACATAATATATATTAATTATGTAACTTTGAAGATAATGAAAATGATATAGAGAGTGAAAGGTCATAACATAATTAAAGGGTTTGTTCAGATAGATACTTTACAACCACAATGAAAATATTTCAAAAAATCAGAATATCTATTCCATTTAAAACACTTTATAAAAATATATAGAATAAAGAGAAATATGTTTTTTCATTCATAAAAACAATAAATCATATAAAAAATATGAATACCAAAAAAAATCTGTGGCGAAAAAAAAATGTTTAATGTCATGTATTTTAAATTAAAACATTCATTTTTTCATTTGTAATAAAATCCAAAACGTTCGACATAATATACATAAAAATATTCGCATTGATTTTTTTGAAACAAAGTAAAAAAAGAATCTAAATATCATTTATCCTTCATTTAATTCCACATTTTTTTAATAAATTAATTTTATTAATATATGTACAGAATATAATTTTTTGTAAATAATTCTTTAAAACATTTAAAATGAGGTTTTAAAATTAAAGTGTCCCTTACATAAATCCTTAAAATATTATTTTGCAAAACAAGTATCAAAAAATTAAATAATTGTAAAAAATTAGATTTAGTTTTTATATAATCATAAATAAATAATTTATTTAAACATTGATCACACTAAATAATTGTGAGAGGCAGTGATGGAAAATGAATTACATCGGTTTAGGATGCTCTAGTCGGCTGTACATATGAATGATAGTTTCATTTATTATTTCATGGATTAGGAGATAAATTTATGTTTTTAAATTAACATAACAACACATACTAATATTTTTTTTATAATTATGATGTCATATAATCATGGTTTAATAAATTTTAAGGGGGTGGAAGAAGGAATAAAATTAAAATATTTGGCTAAAGACTACACAAATTCTCCAGGAAACACGATATTATTTAATCCTTAATCCCCATAAGGATGTTATTATTCTCAGAACAAGAACTATATAATGTGGGTAAGGATATTTTGAAAGTATTTTAGTAGGTCTTGTATGATTTTTTTTGATATTTTAAGAAACGAGGACAAGAGGCGCCCTTTTATAAGAGAGGGGAGATGTACACATGGAATTTATTAAAATATGAAATTAATATAAATTAATTCTCAGAAAAAAGACTAAAAAATGATGTCATTTGAATATAGGAATAGAATTGGTTGATATATTATCATAAAATAAAATTTGGATAAGTTTGGTTTTGGGTTCTACCCTTTTTATTTTTTTTGACCTATGCCAGCCCTTTTTGACAATTTCTCTGATAACAAATTGTTTTACTATTTAATGTCCTATATAGTTACTATGAAATAAAAATTTATCCATAAATGAAATTTAATTTATTTTTATAAACATATACCAATCAATTGGCAAAAGGTATAATTTTTATGAAATTTAAATTAATGAATACAATATAATTTATTATAAAATACCATTAATGTAAATTTTGGGACTATTCATTTAATTTGAATTTTAAAATAACATTACCATAATTTTAATAGAATTTATTCATCTAAAACATCACTATATTATTATATTTTTCCCAATAATTTTTAAACACAATAATTCAATCCGTTTATATAACTTTTAATATATTTTAAAATCGTATATTTTATTTTTCTATTAATGGAATAAATACATTGTCAGGATTACATAAGAAATAAAGGTAGTTATATAATTAAAAAATGTATAATTTTTTTTCAATATTAGAATAATCATATATATTTGAAATTATCCATTATAACTAAAAATAAAATTTTTAACCCTATTTCAAAATATTATGTTTAATAACTAAAAGAAAGTAACATTTCATTATTTATATTTTACTTAATTAATATAATGGTCAAAATCCAACAAATATGACACAAAGTGGCCATATATTAGATACATGAATTGAAAGGAACAAACAACACTAACAAAATAAGATAAATTAAGTTATTATGATAAATTATCAGTCAATATAATAAAAATTTTAATCATAATTACCTGATTTTCCCATACAATTGTGATAATTACATACTATAGATATTATTCATAAGAAATAAAAATAAATGGAGAATTTTCCAAAAATATGTACCAATAGATTCCAAATATGAGATAAGTTTTTCAATATTCAATTTACTAAATTAATATAACATAGTTTAACATTTTATCTATTGGATGTGATTGAAATCAATTTTTTTAGAAAAATACTTTTTACGTATAAAATGTTTTTATACTATATCAGAGAAAAAAATCACTCCAAAGATGACAGTTATATTATTTATAATAAAAATTATCTATTGAAAGTTGAAAAATAATACAAAATATAATTTTATATTCTGATATTTTGAAAAGAAAATACAATTTCAATATAAATTATTATTTTTCACTATTAATTGAAAAATAAATCTTCTCAAAAAATATCCAAAACGTACTATAATATAATTTTTGTATAATTATTTCAGTAATGTAATCCTTTATATAAATTAAAATTATAAAATCTTCTAAGAATTAATTAAAACATTTTTTAGAAAAATAAATAGAACCCATTTTGATGAAGACATATTTTTTATGAATAAAATGACATCACTAAAAAATTATTGATTATTTAATAATAAGATATCAATCTTGAATAACAAATTTAAATACTTTTTGATAATCAGTTAATCATATCCATAAATAACAATATAATTTCTTTTTTTCAATTATAATATTTTAAAAAATAATATTTCATACTTTATTTAGGCTCGATGTTGTGTGTCATATAAGATATCAGACATAGTTTTATTTTTTAAAATACAAGGGTGTTACATTATTCCACCAATTCATAAATAGTTTCCTAAAAATTTGAACATGGGATTGGTAATAAAGTTTTTAAATATGAAAATACCTTTTTGGAAATCTAAAAACAAAAAAGGGTTCATAAAACATACTCATTAAATGAGGGAAAAGAAATAAAATGGTCATCCCCCAATAAGTTTTCAAACATGAGAACATTAGTAGGAAGTGAAAATATATAAATGGTGAGAAAGTTTATTTTACAAATAATTATGGAGAGTTATAATGATCACTGATCGTAAGAGAGTTAATTTTTATGAGAATGGTAACTACTATAAACCCTTGAACCAATGAGGTGTTTAAAAGGATATCAATTCATCTGATAAAATGATAATATGTTAATGTTTTTACATCAAGATTATTTTCATATAGTTAAGGAATTGCATTAACATATATATTAATAACATAAGTAAATATACATAGTTTATAATTAGAATTTTATCCTTCAATCAATTTTCACAACAATCTATGCCTTGTCACGAAATGATTATCATTTTAGATTATTCAGTCATGTATGAAGCAATAAAATCAACTTCTAGAGGACTTCAAAATCCAAAAAATGATAAAAAATATTACTCTAATATTTATATATTAAATAAAAAATGGTTAGAAGAAGATAATTCTAAAAACATGTAATCTATAATTCGATGAAATACAATATTAATCACCAAAACCTCAATAATATATATATATATATATAAAGATAATTCAGTAAATAAGGATTATATATATTTAATTACATTGAGAAAAAATTTTTGATAGATAAATGTTATAACTCAATAAAAAGGGTTGTTTAGAGAGATCCCTTACCATAATAGGAAAAATAATTACTGATATCAAAATGTCCATAACATTTAAAATAATTTTTAAAAACTACGTAGAACAAAGGGAGAAAGGTTTTTTTAAATATATGAAATAAATAATATTATAAATAAATCAAAAAATAAAATAATTTTTTCAGTGGAAGAAAAATCCATTGACATCATATATGTTCAAATAAAGCATTTTTTTGACATTTTCAAAGAAAATTACAAAATTTTATATAAAATACATAATAATATTCCCCTTAAAAACATTAAAATAATTAAAAAAGTGTCAGAAATTTTCAACTAAAATTCATTTATTTCTATATAAATACTTTAATAATATAATTTTGAGTATATGAACATGGATAATAAGGAATTAGAAAAATTCTTTATAACATTTAGAATGATGTTTTTAAAGTAATGAATCTAATACATAAACCCATAAAAATATTAATTCTAAAAAACATTATTAAGAAAGTAAAATATAGGAAAATTTTACTCTTATCATCCATTTATGCATAAATAATTGTTTTGAATCATGGAGAAGAAAATGGATACGTAAGATGAATATTTGGAAGGGAAAATTTTAAAAAGGTGTTTTAAAATAATGTAATTTACCTCGAGCCTGACTTGTCACATGCATTCCTTATCATCTAAAACAACAAAATTATGTTAATTATTTTATTTATAATATAATTTTTCATGTTTTTATTCCTTTTATTTCAATAATTACCATGTAATATATAATTACATAATGAGTTATGATAACATCCAATGTTTTTAAGATATCGGCTTAAATATCCCAAATGAATTTGGTAGGTTCAACATGGTCAATGTTTCCATAATTCCAACCTATACAAAATAACATAAATGAAGGAATTCTCATTTTTAAACATAAAATAAACTTTTAAAACCAACCATGAGTTATGGATTCAAAAAATGAAATATGTTAGAATCATGGATAAGGTTTCCCATACGTATGCCTGTGAAACATTTACATTTATCCATTATCATTATAAAAATAAGTTATGTATTATTTTACATTAAAATATATATAATTATATTATAAATATAATATTTTTTAATGAAATAAAATTTTATATACCATCTATGTGATTTGGTATTGAAAAACGAATCACATCGCTTCGTGGAGGTTGTAATTCACATGTTTGCGCAATCAAAGTTACCATCATTCAATGAAAAAAAAGTTAAGAAAATATATGATATATAAAATTTAAATATTTATAGATATTCCAGGATGATTTTATATAATCAATAAATCCATTATCATAAATATTTGTCAATGATGATGATGGAGAACGAATTACATTGATTCATGGGGAGGTAGTCTGCCTTATAGACATACGATGGATTTGTTTTCCATTTAATGGAAGGAGATATTAACATAAATTATTCCATTAATATAAAAACACATTAGAGTATTTTGATAATTATATTTTTATATAATAATTTTTCATTAAATTTTACAGAGGTGGAAAAATAAAGAACATTAAAACATGCAGTTAAAGACTATACCTCTTATTTAGAAAACTTCCTTTGATTTACACCTTAAACACTAAAAGGTTGTTATTATTAACAAAAAGACCTATTAAACATAGGGATTAATTTTAGTAAGATATATAGTTCTAGATTGGTGGAAATGAATTTCTTTTCATGTTTGAAAAAAATGAGGATAGGGGTTTCCCTTTTATAATAGAGGGGGAAATCTTGGAATTTCTTAAAATATTAAATAAATTTTTATTGAAAAAGGATATAAAAAATATAATTCAAAGGTAATATGAGGATGGCTAAAAATAATATCATTTATTAAAATTTTTAAACCATACATATTTTTTAACCAACATTATCCTTTTTAGACAATTACCATAAAAACAAAGTTGTTTACTCATTAGGGGTCAATATTGATTATATTAATGTAGAGTTAGACCATACATGGGACATAGTTGATATTTTGAAATTTATAAATTTATATTTTCCAATGATATATTTTTTAGGAATTTCAAACCATTTAATAAAATATAATTTATCCAAACATATGATTAATGTTATTTTTGAAACTATTCATTTAATTGAAATTTAAAACAACATGAAAAAATGGGTTTCAAATATAATCCTTTCAAAAAACACTATCATGTCATATTTATGTAACAAATTCATAGACCACAATAAATAATTATATTTATTTAAATTTTAAATTTTTTAAAACCATTAATTTCATTTTTCATTATATAGAATAAATTTTGTGTCACCGTTGTGTAATAACATAAGATAATTACTTCATTAAGATTAATAATAAAAAAGTTTCCATGATAAAAAATAATTTATCATTTACATGAATCTCTGTAACCAAACACAATTTGTTTTTATCCATATCAAAAAAATAAAGGTAAAAAAATTAAGAATGTGGCATTATTGTCTTAATATTTTACTAAAATAGTATAAAGGTCAAAATCAAAGTAATATGGAACCAAGTGAACATAGATTTTATAAATCGATATAAATGGATGAAATAAACTCATAAAATTGTATATATTACAATGTTAGGTGAAATTTATAGTTCTTATCATATAACTTTTAAACATAATAACCCGATTTAACCTTATCATGGTGATAGTTATCCACTATAGTTACTATTTTTAAGGAATAAAAATAAAAGAGACGAATTTATAAAATTTAAAACACCTGATTCAAAATATGGAATCATTTTTTCAATATTAAATTCATATAAGTGGGGTAATTTCTTATAAAATCTTATTTATGATATGTGATGAAGAATAGTTTTTTTTATAAAAATCACTTTCTTTGTATGAATATTTTTACACTATATTTAAGTATACAATTTATTCCATATAACATAATTAGACTAGGTTTTATTAAAAGAAACTAATGATATTTTAAAACTAGTAAATAATATAATTTTACTCGTTATGTTGTTGAAAACCATATAAATTTTTAAATAAAAATTAGAATTTTCACAATACATTGAAAATCAAACGTTTTAGTACATTATTAAAAAAAGTTCATATGATAAATTTGATATGAACACTTCAAAAATTTTATAATTTATTTATCAAAAAATGTTTCAAAAAATTCTAGAAATTAGTTATAATATTTTCCCACAAAAATCAATAAAAATAATTTTTAAAAAAATGTATTTTTAAAGAATAAAACCATGACTAAATATTATGTGCTTATTTACTAAGTAAAGATTAATATTAAATATGAACATAATATATAATTCATGAATAATTTAATCCTATTCATACCTTCCAATTTTGGGACTATATTATAATAACCATATTTATAAAAAATTCATGGTTTGTTTAGGCCATGTATTGTGTGTCTTATAAGATATTGAATATAGTTTTATCAAGTATTTGGTTGATACATAGTGGAATCCACTAGCTAATCTATGTTTCATACCAGCTAGATGGTTGGGAATATGTATCCATCGGCTAGTCGATGGTCTATTATTATAAGTTATTTGAGGAATTAAAGGGTGAAAGTGTCCCTTTTATCCATCTTTATTTTGAGGGTTTCATCGCATCCCTCCATACTGTTTTCTATTGCATAGACAGGGGTGGTGAAACCCTCCATTCCCATATTTAGTCCTCATAAAGGGTGTGTTTTCTTAGAATTTTTTATGGGTATGCTAGTTTCAAACCCTTTTCCCTCTTCTCATCTCTTTTCTTTATCTAAAAGACTAATTAAAAATTGATTCACTACAGGTTATTATTGGATATTTAATCATGAAATGGTGAAATAAAATTTTTTTCAATTGGATTTCATACCGAAGAGGAAGAGGGAATCTTGATATTTCATTCACAAGTAAACATATATAATTTAATTAAGGTATATCCTCATAGTGACATTTCTTTTATTTCAAAACTAAATTAAATTAAATTGGATATTTTTTTAGCGATGAGATTTATTGATTTTCCATAGAATGAGGATGAGGGTATTCCATGGGTGGTTGGAATGATTTTTTTCATGGTCCTATTGTAGTGTGATGAACTGGTAATTTTATTATGTTTACGTTTAATTTAATTACTAAAATAATTATATTTTTCTAATTAAAAAATTATGGTTTTTTTCTGGGATTTTGGGCTCAGGACATTGAAAAAGGCTCGATTCATCTATTTAAAGGCTATAAATCCTTTGATAGTCCTTGTAAGCTTCATTGAACCCTAGGAAAATAAATGGGAAAGATTTTTACGAGGTAAGAGGCCTCACATAATTTATATAATACATTTATTCTTATTATTATGTGTGATTTGATTTGCTGGATAACTAATTTTGGTGACACCCCATTATGAAATTATATATTTTATTTAACTTGAGTGTTTAATTTAATATTAAAGTGTGGCATGGGGTGAATCATTTAGAATAATAGAATAAATTAGGTAGGAATTGATGTATTTGGTGCACTAACTTGTTTTATCGATCATTGATGGCTACGAAAATGACTGATTAGGTTGTATGAACTCTAGAATCTTTGAGCAGTATAACATCCTATTACCAATATATCAGATAAATTCTCTACCTATCCAGGGATTTTCATCTTCCTTTTTCTATAAAGGACCAAGAAGAAATTGGGATGATACTTATAATGGTGAAGTCATAGATTTGTTGGAATTCTTTCTTTAACAATCATTTTTCTATAGTCTAATGGATGATTTTGTTCCGTGTAATTGAGTTACATGATGTGTAATGATTTTTGGGTACATTCCATTTTAGGGGATTCACATTGTGAAATTTTATACATAATGAAGAGTAGTTTCACCTAGTGAATTATTTAAATAATAGATTTTTAATCCTAGGTGACAGATTTTTCAGCATACTAGAAAAACATGGATTTCACAGTGTGTAACTATATTACACATCATGAAACATGCAATATTATGTTTTTAAAATAGGTGGTCTGCTGTTTTGGATTTAGTTATTTTTTGTAGTCCCTTGGATCATGACCTAGTAATCATCTTAAAGAATTCAGGAGACTCTCCTCCATCTAAATTTATTCATTCAACTTTGGATATTTGTAGTGGTTACGATACATCTCTATGGGAAAGTAATCATTTTGATTCTTCATTTCTCTTGATCATGGTGGTTCCCTAGGGTTGCATTATCAGATCTGGTCGCCTAAGTTGGTGATTCTTCGTGTCTTCTTCTCGATCCCTTGGGAGATCTTGTTCTGGAGGCCAATCCTGGGTCAGTTGTGTTGAGGAGGATGCTCATTCATGAGATATGTGGTGTTTTCCCTTTCATATGAAATCTTTTTTTCTATGACGGATCAATCTTGAGGTGTGGATTGGATTCTAGGACCTTCATTGTCATTGTTGGGTTTTCATTGTTGGTGGATCTCATTGTGGGAATGTGCGACCTAAGAATTATGGTAGGTGGTTCCATATAAATCCTATGTTTATGAACCTTATTTTTATGGATTTATAAATTGATTTATATAATGAATTGGGATAATTGATTTGTGTGTGTTGAAATGAGTTTTTAATGATAAATGGGTTGTCATGATTATTAATAAATAGATAGAAAGGTGTTGTTTTAAAAATCATTAAAAGGGGATTGTTAAATGATTTTCAATTAATTTAAATTAATTGTAAAAAGGATCACATGGGTTAACTTAGGTACATATGTTAAAGGTTTAGCTTAATGTTATCGTCCATATTTTATAATTATTAGGAGGTTTTCTCTTGGGCCATTCCTCTATTTCACAGGCCTATAGTTCTAGGGGATAAATATTGACATTGTAGGCGGGGTTTACTCTTATTTTATTTATCTAATTTCTAGTTCTCTATTTTTGGAACAATATTGTTCACTTAATTGATTGTGGTATGAGTTGTCTTCTAGTCTTTACTATAGTGATCCTTGGTGTTGATGCATAATATTTTGTTTTATATTTAATTGTTTTTTTGTTTAGACTTGATATTCATGATTATATTAATGGAATATGATATGAAAATATGTATCAAAATTTATACACATGCTTTTTATTATATTTGTAAAAAAGGGAAAAGTTTACCAAACTATATATAAAACATATTTACAGCATATGATTCCATGTTTTATTTAAACTAAGCATACATGAATGGTTATATTAGACTTGATATGTAACTCCTAGGAGGGATACTACTAAGATAGTTAGCTCACTCCCATCACACCACCATAGTGATGAGTAGAGATTTTTATGTCATCCAATGTATGGAGTTAAAAGGATCCATAGTGAGGTGGTGAGGTTGGTGTAATCTAGTTTTGGGTAGCTGGTTGTGAGAAAGTGGGATTTCGTCCACCCTATAACTTTGAGTAGCTGTTTGGTTTTGGTCCCATGCAGTTGGGAATATTTATTTGAGGTTTATATAAGTCCTTTACATTTTTATTATTTATTTTTTCTTTTTACTGTTCTGGAAAATATATTAAATTAATTTCAAACTATCTCTTTCATACTATGTATACATACATTCCATTTTCTAGTTCAGATTGGGAAAAATTGTTCCCTCTGGTATGTTGTTCTATGCCCATGTTCTTGTCACCAACAAATGGGGATTAATAATGCATTTCTGATATATATCCAAATGGGTTGGGTGCTAGGTTTTGGGGTAACTTAGGTTAGTTCATTACAATTTGGTATTATAGGAGGTCTTCCCAAAAGAATCATTATCTTAGGATGTATGTTAGACTAGAGATAAGATTTTCCGGATATGAGAGGTATGTTGTGATAAGAACCTAGCCATCTGTTATCATAACGAGAAACAAGTTTCCATGGGATGTTGGTTTGTGCGTCTCTTGTGTTGGGTTTGTTTTTAAATCTCAGTTTCTACTAATGGGGTTTTGAGTTTTAATTGAGATTTATTCTATTGTCTGATCATTCTCATGTTTCAGTGTGCAGTAATATGCCTACGAGATGTTGTCCATGAGTTCATAAGGAAAGTGCATCTAATTATACTCAAAAGAATCCAATTTTAGATCAAAATCACATCAAGACTATAGTAAGGGAAATCCATGTTGTTGATCAAGATGTGCCACAAGTTCAGAATGTTGTTGTTTTGGTACAACCAGAAGATGGAGGAGAGAGAGATCGATGATGGGAATTCTTGCATGAGAAGTCACCATTCTTTAATGGAATAAATTAACATCAAGAGATAGATGAATGGATTGATATGATTGATATATCAATTAATTTCTTAAAACACCTGATAATAATATATTGAAGTGTGAAAATTTTTGCCTCAAGGTTTCATATAAGCGATGGTGGGATTCAATGGTCCCGGCAGACATGAAGATGGACTTGGATTGAAGGGTTTTCAAAACCTTGGTCTTTCAGTATTTATTTCTAGAGTCATTGATGATGGTGATGTCTATGGAGTTGTTATCTTTATAAATGGTAGATCATTATGTGTTGGCTAAGGCCATCCAATTTGTAGATCCTATCTGTTTTTCTCCGGACTTGGTGAGGAATTTTCAGGTGAATTATCCAAAGTACATGTAGGGTTTGTGAATAGATATCGGATTGCAGGTGTTCATGTTGAATCATTCTACCTATGTGGAGGCGATAGACAGAGAAATGACGGTGGAGATGGATTTGGAAGTCAAGGTTAGTTTTTAAAACCCTTACCTTCCATCTAGTGGTAGCTTCAGTGGAGTTTATGGGAAGAAAAGGAAGTGGTGAGATCATCATAGTTGTATGGGAGGTGGGTCTTAGATGTGAGAATCATGTACACCATCTATTGCTGTTGGAAATGTACTGCCGACTTATTATTAATGCAGTAAGGGAGGGAATATTAGAAATTATTTTTCCAACACCTAAAAATATTTGTAATATCTTTGGATGCATTGGTAAGTTAAAAAACATTTGTTAGTCTATTACCACACCGTGTTATGGTCTAGGTTCATCAACTCAACGGCTATTGTAATGTAGTGAAAAAAATAAAAGACTACCTGGATCAATCGAAAGTCCTCATAAGAGAAGCATTTTCACATATTTGATGAGTTTCCAATGAATGTTAATGTAGGTAAGACAATAGTTAGGGGTATGATCATTATTGTGTCTTCAATAAAAGTTTTTTGATTCAAAACTATTACATACCACTATTTTATATATTCTTGTTTTGTTGATATTATTAAATAGACTGTAGAACTTATTCCCATTAAAATGGACCAGTTTGACATCATCATTGGTATGGATTAACTTATCATTCATCAAGCAAAGGTAGATTGGTATCATCATTGTATTTTGTTTCTTACTGCCAATGGGAGCTCTCATGTGTTTTAGGGGGAGTGGGACATAAGGTCTAGCCAAGTAGGAAATTTACTCCTGGATTATAGTAGTTTTTTCTACTATTGTGTTTGAGCCCTATAACTTCTCTCTTGTTGTTCATCTACCCATATTCATTTGATACTTTTCTAATATTTTCCCAGAACACTTTTCTAGTCTTCCTCTAGAGAGAGAGAGTGTTAGAATATATGTTTTAAGTAGTGCTTGGTATGCATCCTATATTGAAACCTTATTATCATATGGAACCAATGAAGTTGAAAGATCTTGAGATTCAGGTGAATGACCTATTTCAGGAAGGTTTGGTTCGACCTAGTGTTTTTCCATGGTCTGCCCATGTGCTATTTTCTATAAAAGAATATGGTTCAATGTGGTTATGTGAATTCTATTAGATGTTGAACTAGGTTATAGTTATGAAAAAAATATAAGTTTCCTCATTTATATTATTTTTTTTATTAGTAAATGTGGGAAAAGTGGTTTTTGGATATTGATCTTAAGTTGGGTTATCATCAGGTTAGAGTTTGAGAGTCTGATATACCGAAGAAAACTTTTATGAGTTGGTATGGCCTTTATGAATATATTTTGATTAATTTTGGTCTGAAAATTGAATATTTATTATTTATGGATTTGATGAATTAGATATTCCATCAATATTTTGATACTTTTATGGTCATGTTAATGGATGATTTACTGATTTTTTCTAAATTTGAGCATGAGCATGAGCACCATCTGAGTTTGGTTTTGTAAATTTTTAGAAATCACGAGTTGTATTGAAATCATTTGAAATGTAGTATTTCGATTTAATGAGTGATGTTATTAGGGAAAAATATTTTTGAACCCATATTATCAGATGATTTTGAGATAGTGAAGGCTGTATGGTCTTGGAGGGAACCACACTATATTTTTAACATATATAGCCTCCTCAGCCTTGCAAGATACTACTGACGGGTTTTCCATGACTTATCTAAGTTAGCATCACCTTTGACTTCTCTTACATAGAAAGCAGTGAAATTAATGTGTCATGAGATGTGTCAGTCCTCTTTCGATTAATTGAAATGAAATCTAACATCGACTCATATTCTTATCATAGATCTTCTAGGTAAGGGCTACATGCTATTATGTGATGCTTCAGGTACTGGTTGGGGATTCATAGTTTTGCAGGATGACCATGTAGAAGCTTATGGATGTCTTCCGCTTTGATCGCATGAAAAGAATTACCCTACTAAAGATTTATAGGTTTCCTCAGTCATTCATGAACTTAAATGTTGGAGGCACTACCTTTTTTGAGAGAAGTTCACGTACTTTTCTCAACATGAAATTCTGAACTATATCTTATCTCAGAATGAATTGAACCTCAAAAATAGATGATGGGTAAAATACCTTCATACTTTTGACATTGATATCACCAAGACCCCGAGAAAGGAGAATGTCATTGCATATTCTCTTTTTAGTAAAGTACCATCACATGCTGTTTTGGAATCGAAGGAGGAGAGGAAACTTATGGGGATTTTTTCTCAAATCGACTTGGATGCTCTGGAGGTTGTTTCAGGCATGGTTCATACCTGTGTTATATTATCATTGCCTCTCATAGAGTATTTTTTAAAGAGTCAGTAGTATAATGATGATTTTAAGAAGACTTGAGAAAGACATTGTGGTGGGGATACTATTTCAGGATGGTCTCTGTATTCAGATGGATTGATCAACTTTGGTAAGCAAGTTGTCTTCCCCACAAATGTAAGAAGTTTATTCTTGTTTTATTTTCACATATATTCAGGGACCATTCGTACATGAACTACGATGATGTATTATGAAATGAGACAGCGATTCTGGTGGTTGATTTTGTATCATGACATCACGTAATTTGTGTCTAACTGTTACACCTTCCATAGATAGAGGAAGAGCACTTGAAACCTTCTGGTTTTCATCAGCCTCTAATAGTGACGATTTAGAAATCAGATGAGGTATCCATGGATATTTTTTTTATTACCATATACTCTCCAAGGGATGAATTCAATATTCATGGTCGTTGATTGGGTTATGAAGCATGCTCATTTCATTACGATCAAAGACACTACCAATGATAAATATCTGTGTAAGCTGAATATGGAAGATATTGTGAGGTTAAATGGGAGTCCATCCATTTTTGTTTCAAATAAAGATAGTAGAAAAAACTCATGGTTCTGGAGGAGTCTTCAGGAGGATATGGGAACTTAAGAAATGTTGAGAACAACTTACCATCAATAGAGAGATGTTTAGATGGAGTGTGCGATTTAGATCCTAAATGATATACTATGAACTTGTGTCATGAATTTTGGATGATCATGAGATATCCCTTTAGGATTGGTTGAGTTTTTTATATAAACATTTTATTGGAGTAGATAACTCAATAGGGGGGGGGGTGAATTGTGTTTCTATAAGAATTTATGTTAAAATAAGTTCATTATAAGAATATCCACCAATTAAAATATAATCAAAGTCAATTTGTATTGAATTTATATAAGTCCAGAATGTTCAATTAATTTATCAAAAGATTGATTAGTTATTGGATTTACCAACCTAAATATTAGGCAAACATTTGTATTTAATCTAGTGATTCAAAAAAGATATAAACACTTGCTAAACTAACTATCAAAGATCAATTTATCTTAATGTGAAATGAATTAAACACCGATCAGATTAATTCAAAAGACAAACTACACAGTAGATAAAAACAAGAGGTTATGTCTCAAGATAAGACTTAGTCCTCTTAACGTGGTGATCACCTTCCACCAAGCATTATATATTAATAAACTATTGATCCACACTGTGGATCGAAGATCACAACATCACATATGGATCTCAAGGTCACACTTGACATCTTCTACAGTTATTCGTGGGACAACTAACAAAAAATCACATAGGATCTCTTCCACTATTCTAAGTGGGGTAAAAGAATAAAAAGAGATTGAGTGTGAGGATATTTTATTATCCCCCAGTTATGCTCAAGAGACAGTGTGTGTGAAACAAATAGATGTACACACTGCTCAAAAATTAAACAAAAGATCACAATAGAGTTATAAAAGGTGAATAGAGTTTAGAAATATCTGTGTGTTGTGTAGTAAAGCTCTGGTCTCAATGGATGTAGAGAAAATGATATTTGAGTCCTCTTCTAGATGTTGGCTTCAGAATAGAGTATCACAGTCTTTGTAATTTTGCTTCCAGATGTGAAAAGGTTTATCTCTTCGATGTTAGGATGTTCAACAAGCTTGAGCAGGTTGTTGCTTGTAATGTTAAACTTCTTGTGTACTCAAGATTCAAGTTCTTCTATTAGAAATATCTTTCTCATTCTCACAATCTTCCTATATTTATGTCATGATTTAAGAGCGTATATTTTAGGATGAGATTTTAATCCTTTTATACATAAAGGTCCAGTAGGCATGAAGATCTCCCCATTATCATGTACTTCGTATTGTCTAGGGATAGTCCTACAGACAACATTAAATAATGTTAGACTTATTAATTTGTATAAATATTACTGTGAGAAATGAATTTGAATTAATAAATTTGAAAAAATTATTTATGACTATTGGTGATTCATAAGTATCAGTGAGTCATTTTCATCAGTCTATCATCATCAGTCTCTCATAAGTCTGTCATCATTGGTATGTCATCATCGGTCTTTCAGCATCGGTCTGTCAGCATCGGTATGTCGTCATTGGTATATCAGCATCGATCTATCAACATAAGTCTCTCAGCATCAGTCTCTCAGCATCGTTCTATCATCATCGGTCTGGAATCATCGGTGTGTCATCCATTGGAGTGTCGTCCTTCAGTTTGTCGAATATCGGTGTGTCAAACATCGGTGTGCTGAATATTTGAGTGCCGAACATCGAAGTGCCGAACATATCTATGTCAAACAACAGTGAGTGGAACATCCATGTGTCAAACATCAGTTTGTTGAACATCGATGTGTCAAACATCGTTGTGTCGAACATCGGGGTGTCAAACATTGGTGTGTCGAACATCTGTGTGTCAAAATGTACTATCAGTTCTAGGGACTCCGAAAAACTTATGAAGTGTCTGTCTTACATAGAACACTACTAGATTAATAGACATCCAAAAATATATGTAAATATACACTTGTAAGCATATTGAAGCATAAATATAGTCTATTGAATTATTGAAATATATTGATCAATATGACATAATTGATTTACATAGAGATATTAAATGGCATGAAGTAGTAAAATCCATAGATTGAAATTATTTATGATTATGAAAACTACTATAGCATAGAGGGTCTAACAATCTCCACCTTTTTGATAATCACAAATTATGGAATACATGTAAAGTTAAGGAATAATATTAACTTGACTTAGAATATTTCACTGAATGTGATTATAATTATAACTAATGATTTCCTTTGGTAGAGTTTTTAAAATAATGCCCCCCCTAAATTTCTGTATTAGAGAAAAATTATGTATATAGATTATGTTGAGTACATGACAAGTGTCTTATGCCCGAATTTATCCACCTTAAATTAATAATGTATTCCTTTTCTACCCTTTTGGGATTAAAAAAAAGAAAAAGAGAAATAATGAAGAGAAATATTATAAAGAAAATGAGAGACATAGAGAAGACAAAAAGGATATCCATTAATAAGAAAGATGTTTTTGTCAAAAAGAATAAAAGACACAATTCCATGTCAAATAGACTATCCACAACTAAGGGTTTGGCTTATGAGGGGTTTTACTTTATCTAAAGGATATGGAGTAAGATGATAAGTTTTGGGAGTGGCAAAGGGAAGATGTGGTCTGAAGATAACACCAGGTAAAGAAACACCAATAGGAATATTTTCTACAAGGCTGAGACTTCTTTCTAACAACACATGATTGGGATATTTCATAGTAATGATTGGTTGAATCTAGGAAAGATCCTAAGAGATAGTCATTAGAGCAGGAGGCTGAATGGTGGTACTAATGGAAGTAGCAGGAGGAACCACAATTGCTTCTGCATGAACATGTAGATATGGCTTGAGGAGATTGATGAAATAATTGATGATTTCACCACCATATCACATGGCTTTCTAAAATACATCCTTATTCTACATTATTTTATTCAATAGAGGGGTAAACTCTTTCAACTGAGTCACTTTATTCTTGAAGGCTTCTGTTATAGGTTGACTTTTGGGATTTTCAGCAAAAAAACATAATGCTATTGATGAGATCATGCTTGGTATAGTTTGGTTTCAAGGGTCGGTATCATATGACTTTAGTGATTTATTATTCCTAGTTAATGTTTGATATAGTTCATTCTCTCAATGTTTTAGGGTTTAGTAATGATATCAGTAAGATAATTCTTAGTCCTAATAAAATCAGGAGTTTTATCACCATTTTGATAATTATCTCTCCAAAAGTGATGTGTTACATCAATGTGTTTTTTTCTAAATTGGGAAATTGGATTATTTGAAATGTTAATATCACTTGTGTTGTCACAGTTTATGGGGATATTTCTGAATTGAAATCCATAGTCTAATAAGGTGTGTTTCATCCACAAAATTTGTGCACAACAACTACCATCGGTAATGTATTCTGCTTAACCAGTTGATAATGCGACTTGATATTAATTTTTTACTACACCATGATATTAGAGACATTTCCAAAAAGTGACATGTTCTTGAGGTACTCTTTCTAACTAACATACATCCACCAAAGTCAGTATCTAAATAACTAACGAAATCTAAAGGTCAACCTTTAGGATAGAAAAATCCTAAATTATTTATATAGTTGAGGTATTTGGAAATTATTTTAAAAACACTAAATATGACTCATTTGGATTTTCATGAAATATTACAGACGTTCAAACACTAAACATAATATCTGGTCTACTAGCAATTAAGTACAACAAACTCCCAATCATTCCTCAATAAGCAGTTTGATCAACTGATTTTCCATTTTCATCAAGATCTAACTTACATGAAGAACTCATAGGGGTTTTACTACAATTAATAGTATCAAAACCATATCCTTTCAAAAGATATTTAGTGTACTTAAATTGATTTAAAATAATACCTACTCTACTTTAAAATATATTAAATACATGGAAATGTTTTTGTTCACCCATCAAACTCATTTTAAACTCGGTTGGCGTTATTTTTGAAAAATCATTACATGATGAATATTTAGAAGATCCAAAGATAATATCAACTACATATATTTGAGTTTTTAAAAATTATTTTGAAATTATTTTTATAAATAAACTAGGGTCTGTAAGTCCTTTTGTAAATCCTTCAAAAATAAAAAAATCACTCAATCTTTCATACCAAGATCTTGGAACTTCTTTCAAACTGTATAAAGCTTTAAATAAATTGAACAAATGATTTAAAAAATGTATATGTTTAAATCCTATGGGTTGTTAAAGAAAAACATCCTAAATTATATAACCATTTTAGAATGCACTTTTGACATCCATTTGATAATTTTTAAAATCCATGTGTGACGCATAGGTAAGTTAGATCCCAATCACTTCTTGTCTAGCTACTGGTGCAAATCTCTCTTCATAATCAATTCCATCTTCTTGATTATATCCCTTTGAAACCAATCTAGATTTGTTTCTAAATATATTTGAAAGTTCATCTACTTTATTTCTAAACAGCCATTTGGTTCCAATGGTCAACGTATCTTTCGGTATATCTACCAGTTTCCAAACATTATTTCTTTCAAACTGATATAGTTTTTCTTGCATATACATAACCCAAAATTTACCATTGATAGCATTGTTGATATTTTTATGTTCAATTTGTGACAAGACAACTTTATGTTTAACTTGGTTTCTCAAGGACTCTCTAGTTTTTGTTCCTCTGTCTAAATATCCAACAATGAAATCTTGGGGATGATATTGTAAGGGTCCTAGTTGATATAAAAAAAGTAGGAATAGATATTTTAGGTTGGTCAGGTTGATCTGGTTCACTATGGTTAGGATCTAGAGAATTTCCAGAATTGGAATTTTTCACAGATTCCTTTACATAATGATTTGTGGATTTATCATTAATGTCTATATTGGAAATATCCTCTTCAATATTATCAGGTGAGGTCTTAGGATCATGTGTAGCTATTTCACCAAACATGATATGTACAAATTCCTCTACACACATTGTTTTCTTATAAAATACTCTATAGGATTTTCTTGATGTAGAATATACAAGAAATATTCCTTCATCAATTTTAGAGGCAAATTTATCTAAATTATCTTTAGTGCACAGAATAAATACTTTACATCAAATCACTTTAAAATAACTTACTTTGGGTTTCCTATTATTACACAACTCCTAAGAAGTTTTCTTATGAATTGGTCTTATTAAGACTCTGTTTATTATTTAACAAGATATATTAATAGATTCAACCCATAAATAAATGATTCAGTCATATTCATTAAGAATAGTTAGAGCAATTTTATATAGGGGTCTATTTATTCTTTCCACATCACCATTCTGTTGAGGTGTCATAGGAGTAGAGAAATTATGACTATAGCCATTTTGTGATAAAAAATATTCAAAATATTGATTCTCAAAGTCATGACCATGATCAATTCTTAAGGATTTAATCTTAAGTCTAATAAGGTTTTCTACAATACTAGCATTTTTGGTAATGTGACAACTAGCTTCACTCTTGTGAGCTAGAAAAATGGTCTAGGTGTGCCTAGAGAAGTCATCTACAAGAACATAAACATAGTGTTTCCCATTGAGACTCAAAACTCAAGATGGTCCAAAAAAATACATGGGAACCAACTCAAGAGGTTGAGAAGTAGTTACTTCATTCATTGGTTTGAATGATATTTTATGTCGATTTTCTTTTTGACAAGGATTACACACCTTATTGTCTAGAAACTCTTATTTGGGTAGGTCATTAACAAAATCTTTTATGGTAAACTTATTAAGAGATTTTATGTTGCAATGTCCAAGTATTATATGCTAGATCCAAGACACTTTGTGAAAGACATTTAGACTAGAGACATTCTGTGAGGCTAGTGTGTCTATATTTAGAGCATATAAATTATCATTTCTAAAAGCAATAAATACTAAGTTATTCTTGCAATCAAAAACATGGAATAAATCATTTTTAAATTTCAAATTAAATTGATCATCACAAAATTGTGAAATGTTGAGTAGTTTATACATTAATCCATCAACATACTGTACATTAGAAATTGAAATAGAGTTAGTGTTACCAATCTGGCCTAGGCCGATGATTCTTCCTTTACGATTGTCCCCAAATGTGACACGTCCTCTATCAATCCTTATAAAACATTTAAAGCATGAATAATACCCTATTGTATGTCTTGAACAACCACTTTCCATGTACCATATCCTTTTACAAGATCTCTTTAATAATTTTAAATACAAAATAGTTCACCCGTGAAACTACTTTGGTACCCATAATTTTCTGGGTCCTCTTACATTAGTGATATAATCTTAAGGAACCAACAATTGCATTATAGGATTCATATATGAGGAATATAGAGTGATTGAAAAATAAAATCTGCTTGGTCCTGAATAATTGGATGTAGTTAAATAAATCTTGGAACTGGAACTCCCAAAAAAATTTGGGTTTTTGGAAAATGTATTAGATTTTTCAGATTTGGTTAGAAAATGTGATTTGGATAGATTCCATTGAATTCGTTGATATCCTATCCCAAAAGTATACTTAGGAGCTATTTTTTTACCACGAATCTGAATAATATTATATTTTCCATTGGTATGCTTTTCTATGTCTTTCTTCAATTTCTCATTAGGCATTATTTACTCTTTATTCTCTTTAATAAGTTGAGCATTTTACCATTTTTTAGTTGTAAGTTAAAATTTATTAGTCACAGTAAGAGAATTCTATTTCATTAAAGATTTAAACTTATCTTAAAACTCATTAAATTTTTCTTCATGCATGTTACAATATTTGAATAATACATGATTTGTCATATTCTCAGACCCACTTTCAAAATAATAAAAATTATGTACTAAAGATTATATGGTTTCCTTAGTTGTGTTTCTCATAAACCTCATATTATCCACATCTTATTTACCATTTTAATAAGAAGCACATTTACTAGAGATTTCCTTAGAGGATCTCTAGGTGGCCTTCATTGCTTTCTTATACTTTCTATCCCTATTTTCATAATTATTCTTGAATTACATCTTTGGACTGTCAGCCTTGACCTGTGCTTTCCTTTTACATTCATAGCACATTATCTCTTCTGATTTTTCATTTATCTTCCAATCCTTTTTCATAATGACCTTGTTATTGCATTTACCTTTGTTGTTGGGATTATTGAAAAACCTCTTTTTGAAATAAAATTTCTTGAATCTTCTAGCCATTTGGGCCATTTCTTCATCACTGTCTGAAGTTACTTCTTTACTATTGGAGCTTTCAATAGCAGCTTGAACTTTTTACATTTCTTTACATTTAGATTTAGTAGTCTTTAAGGATAGAGACATTCATTTTTGTTTATCCTCTTCTTTATTTACCTTCAATTCCTATTCATACATCATTAATTTTCCAATAAACTCTTTCACTGGAATCTTATCAATGTTGCATGATTCCCTAACAAACACAGATATCCCACACCATCTTTCTGGTGAGCATCACATATTCCTTAAAATATGTTCTTTGGTTGTTACTTCTTTTCCTATAGAAATCATGGTATTCAAAATTTCATTAAACCTGAGATACTTATTAGATATAAGCTCATATGTCTTCATTATGAAGTTTTCATATTTAATAGTATAAGTATTTAATCTCAATTCTTTAACAATAGATGTTCCCTCATGAGAAACAGACATAGTTTCCCAAATCCCATGTGTAGTTTTACAAGTAGGAATAAGGTTAATCTATTCATCACCATGTTCACGGTATAGAAAATTAATTGGGTTAGAGTTATTGTTATAGGAAGTCTTGGAGGGTTCATGCCAAGTGTTTCTATCATTTTTAGGAATTGGCTATTTACTTTCAATAGTTGTCCAGATTTTAAATCCCATGATTTCTAGATAAATTTTCATTTTAATCTTCCACTGAGCATAGTTAGTTTCATTAGAGAAAGGTTGTCAATTGGTAGAAGCCTCTTATAATCTATTTTACATGATCCATATTGTCAAATAATTTCAAAGAAATAAAAAGTTTTAAATAAGATAAATTTTGAGATCTTTGAAAAACAACTATATTCACAGTTGATATGATTTGAAAACTGAAAATAAATTCTATTCCTATGATAACAAATGTTGGTTGGAGTAGATCACTCAAGAGGGGGGAAATTTAGTATGTGTAAATATTTCTGTTAAATTTGGTTGAATAAAATTATATCCCCCAACTAAAATATAATCAATGTCCGATTGTAGTGAATTTATAAAAGTCTTGAATGTTCAATTTATTTCTCAGAAGATTAATTAGTTCTCAAATTGATCAATATAAAGATTAGTCAATATTTTGAAACTAATCTACTAATTCAAAATAGATAAAAACACCTTCTAAACTAACTATCAAAGTTCAATTTTTTTTAATGTGAAATGAATTAAACACAGATAAGATTAAAACAAATGACAAACTAAACAGTGGAAAAAAAGAGGTTCAGTCTCAAACTGAGACATAGTCCTCTCTACTTGGTGATCACCTGCCACCAATAAGATTATATTAATAAACTTCTGATCCACACCTTGGATAATGGTTCATAATAGCACACAATTCTGTCCAGGTCACACATGACGTCTACCAAATTTATTCACTAGAAATCTACAAATAGATCAATTGGGATATCTTCCACTATTCTAGGTGGGGATCAAGAGAAAAAAAAGATTGTGTGTGAGGGTATTTTAGTATCCTCATGTTATGCTCATGAGACAATGTGTGTGACACAAACAGATGCACACACTACTCAAAAAGTAAACAAATGATCACAATAGAGTTATAAATGAATAATAGAGTTTAAAAATCATTGTGTGTTGTGCAGTAAAGCTTTGGACTCAAAGGATGTATAAAAATGATATTCGAGTCCTCTTCTAGATGTTGGTTTCAGAATAGAGTATCACAGTCTCGGTAATCTAGAATCTAGATGTGATAAGGTTCTGCTACTTGATGTCAAGATGTTCAGTGAGCTTTATCAGGTTATTTATTGTAATATTAATCTTCTTGTCTTATCAAGATTTGAGTTCTTCTATTTGCAATATATTTCTCATTCACACAGTATGCCTATCTTTTTCTCGTAGGTTCAGTGCTTATATTTTAGTTTGAGCTTGTAACACTGTTATACATGAAGGAACATTAGGCATGAAGATCTCCCCACATGCATGCACCTTGTATTGAATACGGATAGTCCTACAGACAACATTAAATAATGTCAGAATTATTAATTTGTCTAAATATGACCATTAAAAATAAATTTGAATTTAAAAATTTGAAACAGTTATTTATAACTATCAGTGAGTTATAAGTATCGGTGAGTCATTTTCATTGGGATGTCATCATCGATCTATCATCAGGCTGTCATCATTGGTCAATATCCTTTTATCCATCATTAGTATGTCGTCATCATTCTATCAGCATCGGTCTATCAGCATTAGTCTGTCATCATAGGCCAGTCATCATTGGTGTGTCGTCCTTCGATGTGTCTAACATCAGTTTTTCTAACATCGGTGTGTCGATCATTTTTGTGCCGAACATCGGTGTGTCGAACATCAGTGTGTTGAACATCACTGTGTTAAACATCGATGTGTCGAACAACAGTGTGTCGATCATGGGTGTGTTAAACATCGGTGTGTCGAACATTAGTGTGTCGAACATTGTTCTGTAGAACATTTGTGTGTCAAAATGAACTATATGTGCCAGGGTCTCTGAAAAACATATAAATTGTCTTTCTTAAACAGAACACTACTAGATTAAGAGACATCCTAAAATATATGTAAATATAAACTTGTAATCATATTGAAGAATAAATATAGTTTATTGAGTTATTGAGATATATTTATATGCATGACATAATTGATTTACTTAGAGATATTAAATGGAATGAAATAGTAGAATATGTAGATTGAAAATATTGGTGATTATGTAAACTACTATAGCATAGAGGGTCCAAAAAAAAAATTTATTTGTTTTTAATAATAATGGACCCCTTTGAGTCATTGTATGGTATCTCATTTAGATCACCTATTTTTTGGATTAGGTGGGAGAGGTATCTATTGTTTGTCCATATTTGTTTCAGGAGATGTCTATAAAGATTCATAATGTAAATAGATGTCTGATAACATCCCAGAGTCAACAAAAATCATTTACAGATCAGTGGTGTTGAAATTTGTTGTTTTCCATAGGTGAATAGATTTTCATGAATGTTTCTCCTCGACTGGTTCACTATTGACATTGAAAGTAGGAGAAGTTGGCTTGGAGAAATGTTGGACCATTTTAGGTAAATGACTGGACCAGATAGGATTCTTATCAATTATCATTTTTAGTTTAGTTGAAGGGTATTCGTGATGTATTACAAATTTCTCATCTCAAGAAATACTATCCTAATCCCACTCATATTCTGAGTTGGGAATAAATTGAGATAGATATAGATGCGTATGTTTTCGAGAAACCAATTGACATCATTGACTCTCAAATGAATATTTTTCATGGGAAGTCGATTCCATTGGTTATACTTGTATTTCAACAATGTTAGAATTTTCATGAGACTTGGGAGTATTATTAATTGATGAGAGAGTAGTGGAAACATGTTTTTACAATAATTACATCTTCTAAATAACTTCCCAAGGATGAAAAGTATTTTGGGTGGGGATTTTGTAATATTATTTTACTGATCTATCTGGTATGTTTTTGAACAAGTAATGATTTTATTTTTTCCTATTGTGTGTAGAGGATCAAGAAAGAATTTGGATGATACCTAAAATTGTGAAGTAAAGGATTTATTAGAATTTATTATTTAACTATATTATTCAGCAGGATGAAGGAGAATTTAACACCATGTAATTGGGTTGAATGCCATGTAATGGTTTCTGGGTACAATCCATGAAAGAAGAGTCACGCTGTGAAATTCTACACCTTGTAAAGAGTAGCATCACATCCTAAATTATTTATATAATTGATTCTTAATTCATGGAGATGGATTTTTTGGGGTACTTAAAAACCATGGATTTCACATCACGTAACTGTATTACATGTCATGAAATGACCCACATATAGTTTTAAAAAAAGGTGACTGTCTGTTTTGGATTCAGGTTATTTCTTATGCAATTTTCTATTGTCTTGTATCTATTTCATCGATTTTTAGGGTCTTTTATTCATATATATTTATTTGTTCAACAATCAATATTTTTTTAGTTGTGATACATCTCTATGGGTAAGTAATCTTTTACTTCGTTGATTTTTATCACAATGGATCCCTAGGGTTGTGTTGTGAGTTCTAGTGGGCTGGGTAGGTGATTCTTAATGTATTATTCTATATCATTTGGGTTATCTCATTGTAGTGGGCATTCGTTGATTATTTTTGGTGTTGAGGATGTCCATTCATGAGGTATGTGGTGTTTTCCCTTCCCTATAACATATTTTTTTCTTCTAATTTTGATAAATATTGAGGTGTGTATTAGATTTTATGTCCATCATATCAGCTATGGGTTTTCATTATTTGTGTATCTCATTACAGGCATGTGCAACCCAAGATTTGGGGTAGGTGGTTCCTTCTATAGCCTACATTGATGAAAATTATTTTTCAGTATTTATAAATTTACTTATACAAGGAATTGGCATGATTGATTTCTATTTGTTGAAAATTGTGTTTAATGAAAAATGTGTTTTCCATGATTTTTGAAAAATAAAAAAGAAAATTACTATTTTCAATATATTAAAATACAATTGTGAAATGGTTTTGAAATGGTTTTCAATGCATATAAATGATTTGTTTAAATGGAAGATGGTTTACCTTTGGTACTTATGTGGAAGGTTTAGCTTAATGGAATTTTCCATGTTTTGTGATTAGCATGAGTTTTTTTCATGGTGATTTCCTATGTTTCCAAGGATAGTTTATCCAGGGGATATATGTAGACATTGTTGGGTGGTTTAATCAAGAGGTATTTCTTTACATCATAGGCCTGTACTCTAGGAACCGTGTTGTGAAATTAATTGATTGTGGTATGATTAGTATTTTATCCTGACCTCTAGTGATCCTTGGTATTAATATATGTGTGTCTGTTATATATTGCGTGGATTTTTAGTTTAGCCTTGATATGTGTTCTTATACTTATAAAATATGATACATATAATATGATTTGAAATTGTTATACTTACTTTTTTAGAACTATGAAAAAAGGGAAATGTTTATAATGTTATATATAAAACTTCTTTATTTATTATCATTCCATGTTTTATTTAAAATAATCATACATGATTTTTTTATACAGAGACATGTTATGGAACCCCTGGTTGGGATCATAGTAATCCATTAATCTCACACCCTGCTCAACTCGTCAGTGGTGTGTATTTATTTTTATGTATTTAATATAGGTAAAGGGAAGGAATTGTTTTGAGGAAGAGCAGTTTGTTTCAGCTGATTCTGGGTGGATGGTGGTGAGATATTGAAAGTTCATCTGCACTATCACATGGAGTAGCTATTTGGTTTTGTTCCCTTAATGTTGGGCTTGTTATGTTTTTTGAGTTTTTCTACATACTTTATAGTTTTTTTTGTTTTTTCTATCTTTATATAGTCATGGAATATATATTCCATTAGTCTTCCTTTGATATATGACATGTTTTTATTCTGGTTGGGATAAATTGTTCCCTATGGTGTGTTGGTTGATGCTCGAGTGCTTATTGTCTGCCCATGGGGATCGGGAATGCCCTTGGGGTATGTAATGGAATGGGTCGGGTGACAGGTTTGAGGGTAACTTTGGTTGATTCATTACAAGAGGGGTGTCCATACCTTAAGATAGATAAGGGTCCTAAGGCAAGGAACATGTAAACCTATTGAGAGAGGAGGGTTTTTAACATAAAATTATTGGTCCATGTAGACAAGGTGAACTCTTTATGATTTCAGTAAGGTTTCATACTTCTTGGGAGTTTAGGCTAGTCGAGTATGAAAAAGAAGATAGTTTCATTTCTCAAGGTTCCACCTATCTGTAGGTAAAGGTAAAACACAATGGACAACAATGATTTTATGGTCATTTATAATTCATGAGTGGAAATGAGATGACATCATTATGAATTTTATGATGGGATTCCCTAGGTCACCTGGAGGATTTGAAATGGTTTTACAGATCATAGAATGATTGATGATGGAATATAATTTCTTACTCATTAGAGAGACCTTTTATATTGAGGATCTATAATCATTATATGTTAGTGGGATCATTTTCCTTCATGATGTTCTGTTTACTATCATTTGGTATAGAGATGATCATTTCACATCATGGTTATTGCATGTATTTTAGAGTGTAATAGGTTAAAAAGAACGTTTGAGTACATCATTTCATCCTCAAATTTAAATATAGATTGAGTGTATAATGCTGGTGTTAGAGGAAATACACATGGCATTTATCCTTGAAATAATATGTTCTTGGGAGAAACACATACCAATCAATGAGTTCCCTTTAACAGAAACTTCTATGAGACTACTCAAATGGATCAATATTAGGCTATATTTGGATTGCCATGCCATTTACCCCTGTGTTGGTTAGATTTAGGAGAATCAACTATACTAGGAAATTACCTCACTAAGGAAACTTCTGAGTAGGTATGAAATATTAAGAATCATATGGCTACATATATTTCAAGGTAAATGTAATATGAAGATCATCATCAATGGCCTCTTCTGTTTTCATAGAGAGATTGATTTCTCTGTGTTTTTTATAGGATGTGGAATAAATGAATCCAGAGATATAGAAATATTTCTCCTCATTAGGTAGGGAAATTTGAGATTTTGGAGAGAGTATATCTAGTAGATAATCAGTTTTAATTACCTCAATGGAACTGGGACATGGACAATGTGTTCCATGTATCTCAATTATGATATTATTACTTAGATCCATATCGTAATATTTATCCCAATGAGGTTAACATATTGGTAGATTCATCCTATAAGGACAATATTTTACATACTGTTGATTAGATCATGAAGTATATCTATGGTAGTCCAGTTCCTCTAGTTAAGGTTCTAGGGTAGAATGGTATTGTACATGGAAATATTTGGGAGCATGAAACTAATGTATGTGCTTAGTGAATTCATTTTTTCTAGGATAATGTTTTTCCACCCAAAGAAGGGGAACAAAGGGATGTGTTATTTTATGTGGGGGTGATTTTCACATCCCAAATTTGGATGAGGTATAAATAATTTAAATATTAGATTAAAAATCTTATCTTGTTCTAATGGAAGTGTTTCATGGTTTATGGAATGGTGAGGGAACATCAGGGGCGTATTTGGAGCCCAAGAACATATTTTTTGATAAATAGCCATAGGCACATGGTTGGAACATAGTAATTAGTAACCATGCATCTCAACCATTCAACCTAGTAATAAGAGTTATACAATTAGTTCAACAATGAGAAAGAATCCCCACAGATATGTATAGAGTTTCCCAGAAATTAAATAGGGGATCTAAATGGGATGCACATGTTTTGGATAACTGTGTTCCCTCAATACATGTTTAGTGGCAATTTGGTTGTGACCCTGCATGGTTGACACCTGGTTTATCCAATCCAAGCGACCAAACCATGCACCCCTTTAAAAAACGGAGAAATGTCCTTTTTATCCACCTATATTATAATTTATCATCCCATTTATATTCCTCCCCACAAATATCCTCCTCCATTATTATGTTCTCTCAAATTATTCTAACCTATTCATTTAAATATCTTCTTTATATGATCTTGGAATCATTCAGTATCATTCACATTTTATCTATACTGATAAGATCTTGGATCCCCTCCTCCATTTATAC
The DNA here is from genome assembly GCA_963277665.1 of Viscum album. Lineage (NCBI taxonomy): Eukaryota > Viridiplantae > Streptophyta > Magnoliopsida > Santalales > Viscaceae > Viscum > Viscum album. The sequence continues at coordinate 2,097,019,141 of OY728140.1, read as the reverse complement.
ATTTTTCTCACCATATCAAATTCTAAATCTATATGAGTCTATATTACTTATTATCATAGTATTTGCTTATTTTATTGATTTACACTGTTATATCATGAGTTGAAGGATAAAAATGGGTGGGGAGAGAACAAGCCTTATATGGTTGGTGGTTTATAAATTTTCTCTAAATGTTTTGGTTTTAATACTTTGTTTTAATTGTGCACACATCATAATTTCTAACAATTTTAACTTAGTTTAATAAATCATTAAATTGAATATATAAATAATTATATAAAAATGTTATGATACAACCTATAAAAGGTTATAGGTTTTCAAACATAACCCGAACCACCCATGAGGTCTTTTTTTCTATTGATTATGATTATGTCACCCATGAGGTGGGTTGATCACTCTAATTATTAATGGGATCCACTTATAAAGATAATCAATTGTTAAATTAAATTAATAATGTATAAATTATTCATTTATTAATTAAAGGATAAATTAAATGAAATAAATGGGTGTTGTGGAATGAAATTGTCAGTCCCTAGACTTATTCATAATTATCTAACTGACATGGGACGTGGTGTGGAAAATTAATTAGACCTCATTTTTATCACTCTTAAGTGAACATATTAATGGTTTGACAATGTGAAAATCAATATATAAAGGGAATGTGAACTTATTTAGACCAATAAACCTTTTTACTACTTTTAATGAAATTTATTAATGTAATGGACACTAACATGTAATCCTTTTTTATCACATGTATGTGAGATGATTAGGAAATGAAAATGATTAATTGTTTAATAAAGGGAATGAACTCTAACATGGTCCCCTAAATCTTTATATATTACATTTAAAGTGGATGAAATGGTATGTAAGAATTGTGAGGTATCATGATATAGTAATGGTAACCAATTTACATATTTTATATTTGATGCATTTGACTATTACCTTTTACTCAACTTTCTTGGACAACATCATACATGATCTCTCGGATCCACCCAAGTCTATATCATATTTTATATTGATGAAATTTTTATAATCAAAGAGGATTACTAGATCATGGCCCATGGGTTCATTCCCACATAAGTCTATATTACATAGAGTATTCTATGGGTGTGCTCTATGGACATAAATAGGATACGATGGTCATTAGCCCTGGGTCCGGGCCCTCATAGGTTATATATATGATTATTTAGATTATTCCATAGATTCTTGAAAATTGATATACCAGAGTAGGCCATTGTGTATTCATTATTATGTTATAAATATGTTAATTATTTGTGGATTTATTTGATTAAAACATATAAATGAAGACCGAGTTGTATCTCTTGACATTTATAGCCTTTGTTATTTCTATAAATGAAAACTACTGAAGAATTTATGTTTAAAAACGATTTTTGTATAAACACCATTAGCAGTTACCTATTGAGTATAACTAACACAATATTTTAGCTATTAATTTCTATAAATACATACTTCTGGATTTCATCTTGGGTCAAATGAAAAGGTCACGATCTGGATGACTTATATCATATTCTATGATGAAGTATGGTGGAAGGGGATTGAGACTATGATCATGATGTTAGTGGAGATATATTTTGGGTCTTTCCACAATTTTTATAACATTTCTTATATGCATGTTACATTTTTTAAGTACAATACTTTTTAATATCACCATGAAATGGGAAATATTTTTATATGACATTGGATATAGTTTCTACCGGTTTATTTATGATAACCGGATGATTTACAAATTTTACAATGCTTATTTATTACTTATTTTTTCAACTATTTATATAATTATTATACCAATGTTATCAACTTTAATCAAGAATATATAGTCTCCTCACCACATTATCAAGTAAACTTACTGATAATAGGTATCCTTCAGTATACAAGTAGGTAAGTTTGAGGCTAGCTGGTTCTCAAGTATGGTTTCAAATTTTCAATCCAGAATCGGGGTGTTATACATAAGATGTTAAATTCTTTCTAATACAAAATTTAAAATTTAAATTGAAATATAAAATATATTTTTTGAAAACATTTTAACATTTTTAATAGATGTAGTTATCAGTCTATTCAAAAAGACATTGAAAAGGTTAAGAAATAACAAATTTAAAACTATTATTTTTATTAATAATTTTAAATAATTGTGTAATGAAGGGAAATAATGTTTATTATGTATAATTATATATTGGAATAAAAAAATGAAAGTGAAATGGAAAACCATTTTTATTAATTTAGAAATATCTATATTCATAAATCACATTGTAAATATAGTAAAAAACTATGATTTGAATAAAAAATATTTTTATATAAAAATTTAGTAAAGTTTTATTACAATGAAAAATAAGGGTGGAATAGCAAATAATTAAATAAATATGTTCATGGGAAAAAATTTAACTCAATTTATGAAGACTTGTGTTATAAATATCCCTTTTGAAAAATATACTCCTTAAAATAAGAAATAATTAAAAAAGGGGTTTTATGTGGTAGAAAGTTTAACATAGAAAATACAAAATAATTAAATAAATAGGTAAAATTTACACATCCTTTCATCCATGAAGATTTTCATAAATCAATGAATGAAAATGAGGGTAGAAAAATGATTCACAATTGGTGTAACAATTGAGTAAAACCTATTTGATAAAAAGGAACTGATATGGATTAGTATTACCCAAGAATAAAAAACACAAATGATTCAAATACATCCATGGGTAGTGAATAAACCATGAATTGGAAAAATGGTTTATATCATAAACATGTCTGAACAAATTAATATTTGAGATAATGAACCGTTGCTGCATGAGTAACATAACAATAAAAACCCCTTGAAAGAGTGAGATTGAAATTTACATTAAAATATCATTATTAAAAGATATTTCATGATATTATATCTCAAATAGGATGTGTGTACACTAAATTAATTAATTATTTTCATAATACCAAGTATGTATAAATAGATGAATTTGAGATGAAAACCCTTAATTTGATCAAGATTTTCCCATGAACCCATCTTCTAGAATAATAAAATTGATTTTATTACATACCTTATTAGGAACCTTATTGTTTTATTATAAATTTAATATGGACTATTTATTATAATATTAAATTTATTTATTATATAGAATTTTTTTTGTTTATATGAAAATGGATTTTATTTTGGATTATATGAAAAATTTTAGTGATGTAATATTATATTTATATAATAATTAAAATAGTTGATATAATAATTCTAAAAATAGAAACCAATATTTGAAATATTATTAAGTTATAATAATTTTATTATTTTTGTTCCCATATTAATCCATGAATGGTATATATTGACCTATTCATGTAGGTGGTTAAACTGACAGAAACATGAACATGTAATATCCGGACGGGTGTGTATGGGTAAAGAAGTGTATAATATAATTATGTTAGAATAATAATGATATTATTTATATTTTATGAATTTTTATAATCATATTTTAATCATATTTATAAATATAAAATCAAGATGTAAACCGAAATATATTACATCATGGGGTGGTAATACACACAAGGAATATTTAATGTCATGTTGTTATTCTTGGTTAATGTAAATGAAAAAATTAATGTTTTTCCACTAATCTAATATAAATTTATTATAATAAATATAATAAGGATATTATATTACTATAGATATTATATGATTATAATAGAAATATTAAGTATAAAATATTAAGGATTAAGAAATACTCACTTTGGGACTTGGAACATTCTCTTGAAATACTCCTCAGAAATAAGAGTTTGAGGATAAATATTTGAGACTATAAGCTTATGAACATGAGGTAGATTTATTTTAGGAGAAAAAATTAAGAGTTTTTGGAATTGATTTTAAAGAATGCGTGCATCATGAAAGTGAGTATGTGTCCCCTACTGTATGTGAATAATATATAACTTTGGAGAACAACCATTGAATTTCAATGATATCATTAAACAATTCTAGGTCGAAAGAATAAAAATGATATAAGTAATGGTGTATTGAGTGATCTATAGTCAACAAATCCTAAACAAGGTATTTCCACGTTTTTTTAAACATGTTAGAATCCATTTTTACATAGTATTGTATGATTATACTTTTTTTATGTTTTTAACTTTGTAAATAGTTTTTACCTATGTAATATATGTTTTAATAAAAATAAAAAAATAACTATTTGATTTTTTTGGGATGATGAACCTAAATTTAATCTCCAAATGATATAATTCAATTTATATGTAATTGGATATGAATTTGTAAATTTTAACATTTTATATATTGAAAAATATATTTTTTAGGTGAATTAGAGTTTTTATCATTATATGTTATTAATCATATTTAGTATTGGATTTCAATTAAATTTGTGTCAATATATTTTTATATTTTTTAAAAAATAATATTACATAAAACATTTAAAATTTATTAATTTAATTTTAGTTAAAAATTATGAAATATTCATGGAATAACTGTTTAATAATATAATGTTTACCCTAATCATGTTAATTTACCTTGATATTAGTAATAATTATTTTATACCCAAAATGAAAACAGAAATTATTAAATAATATGATTATATTTAACTAAAATAGTAATTTTTCAGTATTTGTTTTTCTAAAATTGATCAATATTAATTTGTCAAAAAATGAATAAAATTAGAAGTAATGTATCGGGTTTTCGGTGTATTAATCTTAAATATTATATGAATTTTTTTTATTTTTTTAGTTAAGTAAGTTGGAACTCGCGCTTGGTCGTGGAAGTTCTTAAACGGGTGCCCGGATTACAAAAAACATTAGGGCACTGTTGCGTCCAGGATGACGAATTTACCTAAGAACGGTTCTAACCTTGACTGGCACAGGTCGACAGCTAAGTTTAATTGTGAGAATTTTAAAAAGGGAAGATCATTAGAAGGAATAATATAAATTTATGATTTATTTTATTATTTTAAAACATTTCCTTTTTTGAGCAGCGACCTAATCCTCCCATATAAATACATGCTTATGGAAAATTCGCAGGGTTAGCCTCATAACCCTGCGAGTTGAGAGAGAGAGAGAGATTTCTCTTGGAGCTTGGGTGGAGGAGGATGTGTTGGTGGGCGATGATGACGTGAGCAATCTACTCCCCTCGTATTTTGACGAATCCCTTCGGCAGACACATCGTTATGATTTCTCTTCAACAAGGTTGAGGTAGGGGTTTGTTATTTCAACTTCATTTCCCCATTTTTGAGTTTAAACGATGGACGCGGATCAACCACGAACGAGTTAATTCATGGATTTGTACATTCTTGCAGGAGGTTTTTCATTGGGGTGATTTTGTGAAATAATACACGCTTTTCTTTATGTTGATCTCTGCTATGTTTAAACCTATTAACTGAAGCAGATCAACGCCGTGAAGAACGATGGCGAAGGTTCTTTCCTCGATTTGTTTATTGAATTTTCTTCCCCATTCTTTTTTCACATGTTATTTGCGTTCTTCATGGGGAGACGAACAAAAGATCGTTGCACATCCATTCCACGACGCAACGATCCCAAATCGAAGGTTCAACACTGCAATGACCTTGTCGAGGTGTGACGGCGATGGAAGACGACGAATCGGACCGGATCGGTAAAGGGAATTCTTCAAGCATTCATCACGTGGGAGAATCAAATCATGTTTTGGGAGCCGATAGGGGGCCCAAAAACACATTAAGTGGCTTCGGGGTGTCGGTGAGACCATAACCTGATGGTTTCATGCTGATCGGATGGCTGGATCGACGATCGGAGAAGCACGGGAGGCGTGCCGGTGAGGTGCGCCGTTTTTGGAAATTTCCAAAAACACACGGAGTGTACTTCTAAAGAACACGCCGTGTAGTACTGGTAGAGGCTAGGGTTTCTGGGTTCAGAGAGGTGACACACGGCGAGTGACCTTGGTCACACGACATGTTGGGCACTCCCCGAAGACTCGGCATGTACTTTGGGTAGTACACTGGCACGAGACGATCTACACCGCCTCAGGAGGCATTGCGTGTACATCACGATAGAAGCGGATACACGGGACTTGGTGTGTATCCCCGGGGTACACAGACATGAGATTGAGTACATGACCGTGTACTCTGTCACACGACTAGGTGAGGCCAGAAACGCGGGTCACCTCGTGTGGCGATTACACAGGTTGGAGTACACGGGTTGATGACCGTGTACGAGCACTTGGCCAGCGTACACGGGGCCAACCCCAGTCGCTCAGACATGGCATGTACATCGTAATACATGTCATGTACTACGTTTTTCCTGCATGACCATCCTAAGACACGGGCTGTTGTACACTAGCAGTACCTAGGGTCAGACAACACGACATGTATATTTTCTACACGCCGTGTACTTTTGGGAAATCAGAATGGTCCTCTTATTCACCTTATCCTAGACATATTTCATTTGTTTTAGTGCCACCTTATTCTCTTTCCCCTAAATTTCAGGCATCGTTTCCTTCTACAAGAGTATGATCCCTTCAGTCGATCTTTCTGTGATAGAGTTGGCATCCCTCCGAGAGGCCCAGAGCGAGACCCTCAATCCATTCCTGACCCTAGGTAGAGTCAGGCATCGCCATGACAAACTCTACTGGGCGTTGATCCTCTACCAAGCTGTTGTATCACCTAACTAGTGAATCTGGATGATTCGCGGTATCCTCCATGGCCCTAGAAGTGATCCTCATCTATGTATCAGGATCTTTCCCACTCAGGAGTGTGTCTCCCGTAATGAGTGCTTCTCTTTTATCATAACCTTCCCACTCAAGAGTGTGTATCTCGTAATGAGTGAAGCTACCTCTCATGACGGTTCCTGAAAAACAACACTTCTCGGATGGACGTCATCAGAGATATTATACTCGTGAACTGTGTTCTCCCCGAACGAGTGCATCATGGAATCTTCGAACAGAATCTCTAATGGGGGTATGCAGTTGTGTTTCTTTTCCCTTGACTATGGGTCTGGGTTTTGAGTATATATAGTTTTTTCTATAGGTTCTGTAGAATTATACTATGCATAACTGACTATACCTTTACTTTGTATATTGTTTTGTGGTTTTCAGGGTCCTCTACTGAGTATTGTTATACTCACCCTTTCATGGGCTTTTCCTGCACATCGGGTGTCTTGTGCAGACGAGTAGCCTTTTGAAAGAGTCCAGAGTGTACCATGACAGGACCGAGTTTTCTAAGTTCCCTACAGGTCGAGGCATTCCTACGGCTACGAGCAGCAGTCCCAGTACCTTTTGTGTTTACAGGTTGGACCTTGCAGTTTTCAGACTCTTGTTAGTTTGTTTTTGGTGGGCTTGTATTCTTGGCTAGTTTACTTTTACAGTACTCTACCTTTTGTCGTACTCTATTGGTTGGGGTTTAGTTGTATGCATGCATTATGTTTCTTAGTGTTTTACATTTTATCATTTGAGGGCTTGGAGATGTGTGCGTATGTACAGGTACATAGGCAATGCCTCCCATGTTAGTAATATGCCTATTCGGTGCTAGTCACCAACCCCTGGCCTTTTGGAGGCAGGCTTGGGGAGTCACGGCGCAAGCCCCAATGGGACAGGTCATGAAAGAGTGGTATCTGAGGTGGTCTGTTCTACCTTAGGACCAAGAGTCTGTGAGTTTGGTTTTGGGTGACATTGTTGAGTGTTTCGAGTTTGGGTTTCAGGAAAGAGGCTCTAGTGTTGGTGCGACGGCCGACATATCCATACACCAGGGCTTTGATAACCTGATTTCTAACCCAGTACACGAAAACACTGCTTGCGGGGTAATTAAAAGGTACATGCATCATATAGGAATGGTTTGTGGTTTCCATGTCCTTTGTGTCAGCTATCCAGATATACTCTTTGACTAGGGTACATCTTATTTTCTTACAGGATGCCTCCGTGACACATACCCGCTAGGATTCAGCAGTACGATCACAAGGATGACCCCCTCAGTGCCGAGGCTTTGATATATGGACTAGTTCCCCAGGCATTGCCACCGGGTGGTGCACCTGCTATGACACCACCATTGGAGCAGTCAGTGGTACCTGCATTACCGACCGGCGAGGAGAGCAGGCTTAGCACGCTCCATGAGTTCTAGAGACAGATGCACCTCAGGTTCGGAGGCGAGCCCGACCCCCAGGCAGCTAAGGACTGGCTTGAGGCGGTGACTAGGGTTTTCCGTCTAGTGAGGACACCAGCGGCCCAGATGGTGATCCTAGGAGCGAGCCTACTTTAGGGTTCGGTCGAACGATGGTTGAGTCTGATTAACATACTCATGACAAGGAGACTCATTCATGGACAAAGTTCGAGAGACTCTTCCGGGAGGAGTTATCTACTGTTACACTGAGAGCTGTACGCATCTAGGAGCTTCTTCAGCTCTAGCAGGGCAGTATGACTGTGGCTGACTATTCATCGAGGTTTACCAACCTCACCAGCAACTCGATGGATATGGTCATGGATCACTACATTAGTGCTCAGACCTTCGATCGAGGATTACGATGAGACATCCTAGATAGTGTTGTGCCTCTATACAGATCGACTTATGCTAGAGTGCTGGAGAGAGCATTGATGTTAAAGAGATTCTTGGAGGAGCAGAGATAGCCATTGGCAGTCAGAAGCATGCAGACAGGTGCGGAGACCTCAGCAATAGGGAGCTGGCATCAGACGTAGGGATAAGGACGCGAGAGATGTCGAAGGAGGACCTCAGATAGGGGATCGACTATCCAGGGCTCTAAGGATGGATCCAGTCAGCCTATGGTGAAGCGATGCTACGCATGCGATGGTAGGGGACATCTCGCTAGGGATTTCTCGACCTGTCGAGCTGCTGATAGGGAAGTGGTGGATGGACCACCAAGGTAGAGGCAGAGGATAGAGCAGGCAGACCCAGGGATGATTCTAGGTACGATCTGTGTCTTTTCTACCTTAGCTGCCATACTCATAGACACATGTACCAGTCATTGCCTTATAACCACATGTCTTTTACAAACTCTCGAGATTCCGATAGAACCGTTGACTCGATCCTTATGCTTGGAGAAACCTACAGGAGGAGACTCGACGATCACTCACCTTTGAATACAGCGTGATCTTAGCCTTCGAGGTGAGAGTTTCGGTTGTAACCTATTGGCGGTATCGTCGAGGCCTTAAGAAGTTATTCTCGGTATGGATTGGTTATCTTCAGTCCATGCCTAGATTGACTGTTTTAGGCGAAGAGTGTTGTGTGTCCGCCATGATGGGACGAGGTTTTCTTTTGTCGGAGAAAAGGAAACCCAGGAAGCACAAAATGGGCTCATGCATAGGAGGGTGTAGCCGATCACTAATGAGTTGGCTAGCCTTACCCTCGGAACAGTAGATGTTGTGAGCTCTCAGTTCCCAGCAGTGGTGGCAGAGTATGAGGACGTCTTTTCTGAAGATGTTTCAAGATTACCTCACCACTGGGAAATTGACTTCTGCATTTACTTACAACCTCGGGTGACACCGATTTCTTCATCGGCATATCGGATGGCTCTCGCAGAGCTTCGCGAAATGAGGGTACAGTTGGAGGATTTACATAGGAAGGGTTTCGTGAGACCCAATGTTTCACCCTGGGTGGCCCTAGTCTTGTTTTCCAAGAAGGTAGACAGAAGTCCGAGGTTGTGCGTGGATTACCGGCGCCTGGACCATGTGATGGTAAAAAACAAGTATACGCTACCGAGAATCGATAACCTCTTCGATCATTTGAGAGGGGCACAATGGTTCTCGAAGGATGAACTTCGATCAGGATATCACCAGCTACGAGTGCGGGATGAGGATATACCGAAGACGACTTTTAGATGCCGCTACGGTCACTATGAGTACTTGGTGATGACTTTTGGTTTGACGAACACCCCTGTAGTGTTCATGGGACTCATGAACCGGATCTTCCAGCCATACATGGACCAGTTCATAGTGGTCTTCATTGATTACATCCTCGTGTACTCAGCGTTATAGTAGGAGCATACGAGACACCTGTAGATGGTTCTAGACATACTCCGGGAGCACCGGCTTTATGGGAAACTCTCGAAGTGCCAGTTCTGGATTCAGGAGGTCCACTTTCTGGGACATGTCATCTCAGTAGATGGAGTAGCTGTAGATCCAGCCAATGTGGAGGCTGTGTTAGCATGAGAGCCACCTCGTAGCGTCACGGAGGTGCGGAGCTTCCTTGGGTTGGCAGGATATTACTAGAGATTCATTCCTGATTTCTCCAAGATATCAGGACCGATGATGGCCTTAACTAGAAAGGAGAAATCCTTTGTGTGGATAGAGAAGTTCCAGTAGGTTTTTGAGCATTTGAGGCAGATTTTGACGAGCACCCGAGTCTTGATATTTCCGGAGGAGGGTGTCGAGTACGTAGATTTCTGCGACACATCAGTGATCGGGCTCGGCTGTGTCCTGATGCCGCAACATGCAGTGATTTCTTATGATTCGCGCCAGCTTAGGCCACATGAGAATAATTATACGACCCATGATCTCGAGTTGGAAGCGGTATTCTTCGCATTGAAGATGTGACGACAATAACTTATGGGAGAGTGGTTTATTGTCTACTATGACCACAAGAGCCTCAAGTACAGATATTCGAAAAAAGATCTGAATCAGCGGAAGATACGATGGCTAGGGTTCTTCCAGGACTATGATTTTGAGATCATCTATACACCTGGAAAGGGGAACAAGGTCGCAGATTCTCTTAGAAGAAGGTCGATCTCCCAACTATTGAGTGAACCGACACAACAGTTAGTCGCGTTACAGTTATCCTTCATGGATGGTCAGGATACAGCCTACCTACAGTCGATGGTTGTCACCCCTCCACTCTTACATCGAGTTAGGGAGGAACAGCTTGGGGATGTCGACTGTGTGGCTTTACGTGCTCAGTTATCCACATGACATGCTCCTGATGGATATTCCCAAGGTGGGGAGCACGTACTTATTTTCAGAGGATGCATTGTTGCACCATTGGCGTTCCAGGAGGAGGTCCTGAGGGAGTTTCATACATCCCCATTGGCGGTACATCCCAGAGTGGAAATGATGTACCAGGATCTCTGACGAAAGTTATGGTGGTCAGGCAAGAAGAAGGCAGTAGAAGGGTTTGTTTCTCAATGCCTCACATGCTAGCAGGTGAAGGCTGAGCACCAGGTTCCAGTAGGGTTATCTCACCCCCTAGAAGTTCTATAGTGGAAGTGGGATGGGATATCAATGGAATTTGTGATAGTATTACCATGAACGCCCAAGGGGCATGATTCCATCTGAGTGATCATTGAACGAATCACCAAGTCGGCCCACTTCCTAGCTATCAGGGAGCAGATTTCCATAGAGAGATTGGGGCGCCACTACGTGTAGGATATAGTTCGGCTTCATGGAATCCACTCGACTATAGTCTCGGATCGAGATTCCCACTTCACATCCAAGTTGTGGAAGGTATTGAAGAAGGATTTTGGGACACAGCTACGCGTGAGCACAACGTATCATCCCAAGACTGATGGTCAGACGGAGAGGACCATTCAGGTTCTCGAGGATATGCTGCGAGCTTGTATCTTGGACTTTGGTCGTAGCTGGGAGGACCACCTACCACTGGTGGAGTTTACATACAACAACAGCTACCACTCAGCCATTGGTATGGCACCGTTCGAGGCCTTTTAAGGGAGACCATGCCGGTCACCGCTTTGTTGGACTGACCTCGGAGAGTCTGTACTCATGGGTCCAGAGTTAGTGTGAGCAACCGCAGAGAAGGTGAAGATCATTCGAGAGCGGATGAAGACTGCACAGAGCTGGTATAAGTCTTATGATGATAGACGATGGAGACCTTTGGAGTTTGAAGAGGTAGACCACGTCTTTCTTTGGGTCTCACTTCGGTGTGGGTTAGAGAGATTTGGATGAGGAGGAAAGCTATCTCCGAGGTTCATCAGACCTTTCCAGATTCAGTGTAGAGTTGGAGAGGTGGCATACCCTCTAGCTCTACCACCACAATTGCAACGGGTATATAATTTCTTCCACGTGTTGCAGCTGAGGAGGTACATGCACGATCCATCACACTCATCAACTGGGGCGAGCTGGACATCAAGGATGGAGTGACTTTCACTGAGTACCCGGTGCGGATCGAGGATCGGCAGAAGAGGATCCTTCGCGGGTGATCGATAACCTTGGTGCATGTCCGGTGGCAGCACGGGAATCTTCAAGAGAGCACATGGGAGTAGGAGGCCCAGATTCATTCCCAGTACCCACATATTTTTGAGTAGCCTTTGTTTTGGATTTTTGAGGACATAAACCCTCAAGGTGGGGAGAATGTAATTTATCTGGTTTTCCGTGTATTAATATTAAATATTATATAGATATTTTTTTTATTATTTTTAGTTAAGTAAGTCGGCACTCGTGCGCGGTCGTGGAAGTTCCCAAATGGGTGCCTGGATTAAAAAAAATCTGAGGGCACCGTTGCGTCTGGGACGACGACTTTACATAAGAATGGTTCTATCCTCGTCCGACGTAGGTCGGCTGTGAATTTTAATTTTGAGAGTTTTAAAATGGGAATCACATTAGAAGGAATAAAATAAATTAGTTATTTATTTTGTTATTTTAAAACGTCCCCTTTTCTGAGCAGCGACCTAATCCTTCCATATAAATACATGCTTATGGAAAATTCGCCGGGTTAGCCTCATAACCCTGCGAGTTGAGAGAGAGAGATTTTCTCTTGGAACATGGGCGGAGGAGGACGCGTTGGCGGATGATGAAGACGTGAGCAATCAACTCCCCCCCAGATATTGACGAATCCCTTCAGCAGACACATCGCAATGATCACTCTTCAACCAGTTTGAGGTAGGGGTTTGTTATTTCAACTTCTTTTCCCAGTTTTTGAGTTTAAACAACGGAAGCGGATCAACCATGAATGAGTTGATCCATGGATTTGTACGTTCATGCGGGAGGGTTTTCTTTGGGATGATTTTGGGAAATAATCCATGCTTTTATTTATGTTGATCATGGCTCCGTTTAAACCGATTAACGGGAGAAAATCAATGCCGTGACGAACGATGATGGAGGTTCCTTCCTCGATTTGTTTATTGAATTTTTATTCCCCATTCTTTTCTCGCGCGTTCTTTGCGTTCTTCATGGGGAGATGAACAACGGATCATTACACATCCGTTCCATGACGCAACGATCCCAAATAGAAGGTTCGACACTGCAACGATCATGTGGAGATGCGGTGACAATGGAGGACAATGAATCGGACCGGATCGGTAAAGGTCGTTTTTTGAGCTTTCTTCTCGCGGGGGAATCAAGTCATGTTTTTGGGGCCGATTGGGGGCCTGAAAACACTGGAAGCATCTTCTTGGTGTTAGGGTGACCATAACCTGAATGTTTTCTGGCGATCGGATGGCTGGATTGACAATCAAATCAGCACGGGAGGAGCGCCGGTGAGGAGTGCTGTTTCTGGAAATTTCTAAAACACATGGTATGTACTTCCGAAGAACATGCCATGTAGTAATGGCGGCATCTAGGGTTTCAAGGGTCAGAGAGGTGTCACATGGAAAGTTACCTTGGTCACACAACGTGTTGGGCTCTCACCGATGACTCGGTGTGTACTTTGGGAAGTACACAGGCACGAGACGATCTACACGGCCGCATGCATCATGGCATGTACAGCGCGACAGAAGCGGCTACGCGGGACTCGGCGTGTATCCCGGGGGTACACGGACACGAGATGGAGTACAAGACCGTTTACTCTGTCACACGGCCAGGTGAGGCCAGTAACGCGGGTCACCTCATGTGGTGATTACACAGGTTGGAGTACAAGGTTTAATGACTGTGTACGAGCACTTAGCCAGCGTACACAGAGCCAACCCCAGTCGCTCGGACATGGCGTGTACATCATACTACACACCGTGTACTATGTTTTTCCTACATGACTAGCCTAAGACACGTGTCGTTGTACAAAGGCAGTACCTGGGGTCAGACAACACGACGTGTATATTTTCTACATGTCCTGTACTTTTTTGAAATCAGCATGATCCTCTTGTTCACCGTATCATGGACTTCTTTCCTTTGGGTTAGTTCCCCCTTCTTCTCATTCCCATGAAGGTCAGGAATCGTTTACTTCAACAGAAGTATAATACCATCAGTTGGACATTCAGTTATAGTGTTGGCATTCCTCTGAGAGGCCCAGAGCAAGATCCTCCATCCTTTCATGACCCAAGGTAGAGTCAGGAATCGATGTGACCAACTCTATCGAGCATTGATCCTCTACCTTACTGGTGTATCACCTAACTGGTGAATCTGGATGAGTCACGGTATCCGCCATTTCCCTAGTAGTGATCCTCATCTGTGTATCATGATCTTTCCCACTCATGAGTGTGTCTCCCGTAATTAGTGCTTCTCTTTTATCATAACCTTCCCACCCAAGAGTGTGTCTCCTGTAAATAGTGCAGCTACCTCTCATGACAGTTCCCAATGAACAACCTTCTCAGATGGACGTCATCAGAGCTATAAGACTCGTGAAATGTGTTCTCCAGGAATGAGTGCATCACAGAATCTTCAAACAGAATCCCTAACTGGGGTATGCGGTTGTGTGACTGGTCCCTTGACTACGGGTCTGGTTTTTGAGTATATCTAGTTTGTTCTATATGTTATGTAGACGTATACTGTGCATATATGACTCTACCTTTACTTTGTATACTACTTTGTGGTTTTCGGGGTCCACTACTGAGTATTGTCATACTCACCCCTGCACGGGCTTTGCCTGCACATCTGGTGTCTTGTACAGACAAGTAGCCATTTGACAGAGTCCAGGGCGGACCAGGACAGGACTGAGTTTTCTGAGTTCCCTATAGGTCGATGCGTTCCTACAGCTAGAAGAAGTATCCCCAGTACCTTTTGTGTTTACAGGTTGGACTTTGCAGTTTTCAGACTCTTGTTTGTTTGTTTTTGGTGGGCTTGTATTCTGGACCAGTTTACTTTTATACTACTCTAACTTTTGTCGTACTCTGTTGGTTGGGGTTTAGTTGTATGCATGCATTTTTTTTCTTGGTGTTTTACATTTCAGCATTTTTGGGATTGGAGATGCGTGCGTGTGTATAGGTACTTAGGCAATGCCTCCCATGTTAGTAATATGCCTATTCGGTGCTAGTAACCAGCCCCTAGCCTTTTGTAGGCGGGTTTGAGGAGTCACTCCGCGGGCCCCACTTGGATGGGTCGTGAAATTAGTGTTTAAAGTAAAATATTACATAATCATTTCATAAAGATATACATGGGTTTTATAGAAACAAATAAAAATTTTAACAAATTATTTTACTTATAAATATATATTATTTAAATAAAACTGCTTCAGAAACATTTAATTTATCCTTGTATTATTATAATGTCATAAAAGTGATGGTTTTGAGCAAAATATGTATTTATTCACTATTTAATCATCAAATAATTTAATTATGAAATATCTAAAAAATCCATGTTAATTTTTTATTTCTAAATAAAAAATTATGATCAAATTTTCAAATTAAAATATGTAAATATATGTTTTGAATTAAATCATAAAAATTAACGATAACTCATGTTTATAAAAAATGATATTTTCTAATGTTAATTTTTTTAATTATTTCATATAATTTACCATATAAATTGGTGTTATCCAATTTTTAATATCAACTAAAATTTATTTTCATTAGTCATACATTTATTGAAATAGAAATGAATATCCCATAAATTGAAATTTTTAGAAAAATAATTTCTTAAACTCAACATGATCTTCTTAGTTTTTTTGGTAAACTAATTGAATTTTATTCATACTAAATTTAGAATTAATTTTCATTCTAAGAATATTTCATAAATCGGCAATTATTATGAATTTCTACTAATTAAATGGATTTTGTAGTAGTCAAAATTAACATAAATATTTTTAGTCAAATTTATTATGGCTTCATTTTAGTTATGTGTTACATGTGGACCATGCTATCAATTTAATTTGGATCATTTAAAATAAGTGATATATTAATATATCCTGGTGTCCCCTCCCACCCGCTGAAATAAATTTATTTCTTTTTCTGTTATTTCTCACCCAAAAATATATAAGGGTTTATATAATGTAAAATTATCCTGAGTAATCAACCTTACTAACATAGTGACAACCAAGAAACTCACCAATACGAATATATATATTTAATTTATTTCCAAACATTGAGAAATATACATATCATTTATGGGTGTAAGGATCTATTTTATTGGTTTTTATTTTTATAATTCGACTGTAAGGATTGAATATCAAATGTTGGTACCAAATATGATTCCTTTTATTTATTTAGTATTCTTATATATACATAATAATATCATAATCATCTATATCTCTTCTACTATAATTATTCTATATTTCGACACCACTAGGAAGCTGAGGCCAAATGATGAAGTTGTTAAAAAATGATCCTCCTCCTTATATGCCTAGTCAAGCACCACATTTAAATACCATCTGACCCCTGCTATTGTATCTACCCTTAGAATATCAACCAATTCCCTATAAAAATTATTCATCAACAATGTTTCCATCTTCAAGATATATCCTTATTTATATTCTCTCACACATTTCACCAATCACTACAACTTATTCTCAACAAAGACCTCTTGGTTGAAGGTTGGATAGTGACATATTCAACACCACATATATTTTGAGTGGTACTTTAGGTTAAAAAAAAAATGGTATTTTATGATAAAACAATTTACGAAACACACTTTATGTGTTCACAATATCTAGGTAATTTAAAATGACTCTTAAACTTAACCAAAATTCAAGGTTATAGGGTGCACGATCAATTTTCCACCTCACTTTCATGTCTTATTTCACTTGTGGTGGTAGTAGGGTCTACCTTTAAATAAATAATCTGAAGGGTTATTTGAACTTCTTTATAATCATTTGGGACTATGTACAAGGGTAAGTCATTAATAAATAATAAAAAAGATGATCCACTCTTTCATCTAATGATGTAGTGATGTTTAGATATCTAGGTTGTAGCTTCTTGTTGTTGTTTCTTCCCTCACTACTTTAAACCAATTAAAATGTAATGGTAAACCTTACCATGATTTGTCAAAATAGAATGTGTTTTGAAATATAAAACTCAATACTAAAGTCATATAAAATCCTTCTAATGAAATAACCATAAATTTCATATTTCCAAAAACATTAAGTTTGGATGTAATAAACTTACTTCTATATGTTTTCTTGATAATAAAATCATCATTGTGTTGTTTTAATACTCATTGAAAATATCCAAGACACACTAAGATGTCTATATTAAGAACACGATAAGGCATCAACAACTCTTTATAAGAGGATATGTGTATCTCCTTCCATTTTATTTCATGAAAAGTTACAATAATAGAAGTATCAAAGGACATAACTTATTTCATTTATCTTAGATGATAATGATTTTTATCTCCCTTATTATCCTATATTTTTTTTAGTTCAATTCATATTACACATATCTCAACATATATCCTCCCTATCTCAACCTATACTATTCTACATTCAAGTTAGGGTACTCTTTGATTGGGTTTTCTCATACCAATAATCAATTAGTGTGATAATAAATCAATCCCTAATAGTGGTTCGTAAAGATAATATGATCAACCAAAGAATATCCACCAAGAGAATAAAAGAATAACTATAGTTAGACTTATTTTTTGGCACAAGGTGATTATCAAGTTAATACACCATTCATTTTTTGGGTTTTATACCACTAGGTATATCTATGTTAGAGCCTCAATTGATATATGATATCAATAAAATTATTTAATTTATTAGAAAAAATTACTAACGTCTTTATCAAGAGTTTTGGATTTAATCCTATACTTATTCCTAGTCCTAGGTTTTTGAAATAAATATTTACTTTCTTAATCCCTAAAAAAATTCACAATATTACCTTAACTTTAAACCATACAATAGAAACAATACCATAATGAGTAATTTATAACATTAAAATTACAATCAATCATTGCTTATCAAACCCTATCCTTTCCAAAAAAACATCATAATCTCCATTATTATCGGAACCCTGCTCTGATACCAATAATGGTGACTTGTACCTACTATTTTGAATCTGGTTTTTACAATCATGTACATAACATTTGGATTTGATACTAACTATAGCTTCGTGGACATAATTATAATATAATTATATGATCTAAAAATAATATATACTCCTAACACCTATTATAATTATAGATATATAAAATTGGGTTAAAAATTAATCTAATAAATCTAATTAATTACCCAAATAAAGGAATATGGTTTCCACTATAAGAAACTATTGAATGCATAAGTAGAGTTCAAAATATCCCACAAATCCTCCATACAAGATATCATGTTATAAATAAAATGTGCAATTATTTTTTTCATAACCTATGGAAATGAAGACAGATAATGGGGATATCTAAAACAATATGTCAGTGAAATTATACAACTGGAGAAAGCATGGCATAAATAACATAGAATGTCGAATTAATAATCATAATTTCATAATAAACTAAATTTGAGAACATAATATATCCATGAATACAAATTAAAAACAATATATCATATGTATAAAATCAATTGAATTTGTGGTGATAAATTTTATATTGATAGACATATTGGTCTTACCATCAAGGCCTCACATAATAAAACATTCTTTCAATGAAATTTGTATCCAATAAGTCATTATATTCTTCAAGAACAGAGTAACTAAATCCTTCTGAATTGGGAATTCATATACCAAATACCCAAACATAATTGTCTCATGACACCTACAGATGCATTGGAGGAGCTATATGATGATGGACCCCACCCATCATTAATTTTGGTCAAGTGAATTAGTCCTATGATAGAATGAGTTAAAAAGAAAAAATGGAAATAATGATTCATATTAAAATAACCACTTAAAAAAGAAAATTATTCTTCTAGTTTCATTAAAATGTATAACATGATCCGAAACCATCCATATAAAGAAGGTGGATGGTAAAAAAAACATAGTAAACTTGATCAGAATAATCTATATTGGAAGAAATATATAATGAAGACCAATTATTTTCCCCATGTTAATGAATGAGATAATAAGATCATAACCCATCTTAGAATGAAGTTAAATGATCAAATATCACATAGCAAATAATCTTATAATTAATGCTATTTGATTAAAAAATATACTACTTCTCAATAGTTCCATAATTAATAAATTGAGTTGATTTATATATAACTATCCCAAATAAAAAAAAATATATTATAGTGTTATATAATTAATTCATTCATGGAATAACATAATCATAGTCCCTAAATTAAATAAGGTGGATGATTTAAAAATAATATAACAAAGTGTAATAATGTAAACAAATAAGGATCCTGAAATAGATGAGAACCATTATTACAAAGTAATTCTTGGACAATACCACCTAAGATAGGACTAGAAATTATATTTTTTTTACTACGAGTTCAATACCCCAAAATATCAATATAAATATTATGGTAGACAATTAATCATAATTAATAAGAATGTAAAACCTTGTTAATATGAAATGTAAAATTGAAGTGTAATCCTAAAAGTGTTTTTAGAATACATTTTTTACATTTATATAAATGAATATGTTATGGTTAAATTCTAAATGATATTCTCAAATGGTATACAAAAAAAATCATATAAAATTATTACTTTTAAAAATGAATGTTAAATAATAATGAAATAAAAGTATATAAAATTTATCTTGAAAAAATGGGGACATGGAGTCAAAAAAATGAAAACTAAAGGAAATACCCCTCTTATTACCTTGAAAACACATTCTTTTTCAAAAATATCATTGTTAAAAGAGAAACAAATATCAATAGTATCAAAATATATTTTGACCTATTGACACATTGAAATTACCATATAACAAAATATTATACTGTAATAACCCATGAATATAAGAAATAAGTTCATAAAAAAGCAGTACAACTCAAGGAAAAAAATAGTTGAGTTATCATCATCCCTTATGGGAAAAATATTCCATAGGGTAAGAAAAATTTTAAAATTAGTTTTATTTGGATAAAATTTAAATAAATTAAATAACACATACAGTAATCAACTGTAGGAATGTATCAAATTTTATGTATAAGAAGATCATCATAACCCATTGAATAAAAATTTAGAATCCAATAAACATTACAACATGTGTAACAATTGAGTAAAATAAGTTTGATGAAAATGAAATGATTGAATTATTATTTATAATTAACAATAATGAATATTTGATAAATTTACATTAGTGGGAAGTAAACGAATAATTAAAGCTAAAACATGGTGTACAACATAAAAATGTGTATAAGAATTATTTTTTAAGACAATGAACCATTTCATCACGAGTATCATTTTAATCTAAATCCCATGAAATTCTAATAATGTAATTAAATTTTAATTAAAATTATTATAAGAAAATTCATTATATGTTATCCCAAAAGAATTATATACATCAAAGAAATGAAATTGTAGGAAAAATAACAAATATTTCTCAAAAGATGGATTTATGATAAAAACCCTTACCTTGAACCAGTTTTGTTTTACACATACGCCTAACATTTTTAATAAAAAGATAGAGATTATTAGTTTCATTCTTAGGAATCTTATTCATATATCTTTATATTATTATAGAATATTTTTTTTCATATGTTATTTATTTGTTATATTTGTTTTTGTGAAATGTGAACCCATGTTGGCTTATTTTTTTAAAATTTTAGTGATCAAATATGATATTTTATAAAAAAATTATATAGATAATATTACCATTCCAGAACAAAAAAAGAATTATTTATTTTCTTATAAATGTAAAATAATATTCGTATTTATGTTTATGCAGTCATTCTTGAAATATCTTTATAGCATTATTCAAGTAGGTGGTTAAAACAATCCAAACATGAACATGATATATTCTGATGGGTGATTGTGCTTAATAAAGTGTATAATTTCATTATAATAGTCATACTTAATATTCATATATTTGTCTAAATTTAATGATTTTTTTGACTTCTATGTTTCATTTGGATAATTATATCGAACATTGTTTTCTCAATTTAATAAAGTCATACATTAAATTATTATGGTGCTAAAAAATTGGATTATGGAGTGGTTTCATGACTCCATTATAATGTTTTCAATTATCCTTTAGCTATTAACAAACCGAGCTTTTGGATACATAGTCAAACATTTCATACTATATGTTATCCCACCAAAAATATTCATGTAAAACCCTATATATCTATTTTACTTAGGGTTAATAGTAAAATTTGATATATGGGCTTCATCAAATAATTATGTCTTCAAATTTGGTATTTATAACACACATAACCACTTTCACAAATCTAGAACACCATATTCATAAAATTTGTAATATAATTTCCCACCATTAATGTCTGTCATTTTATTTTGAATACTATTATCATAAAGTTAGTAATTTTTTATCTTTTAGAATAAAATATTATTAGAAATTATTTTAAAATGAGTTATATTTTCAATTTATTAAAAATTCAAATTTCTAAATACACTAAATCCATGAATGTTTGATCGCCATTATTGACAATAATCCATGATCTTTCCCACTCAATGCATTAGTTTCTTAATTGGCCTTCCTTGTTTGGTAGTGTATTGAATTGTCCTAATCATTTGTATCTATATCCATCTCCACTATCTCATGTTGATATATGTCTGGGAGAATATGTATTTTAGACTTTTATGATCGATATATATCTAATATATTTCACCACAATGATAGTGACTCCGTATCTTTAGGGCCTATTTTATAGCTAACAACTCATGATCATGGTTTGGATAATTATGTTCGTGGATCTTCCTTTATATTGATGAATAATGAAGGAAGATATCATTTTCCATAAGGATCTATCCAATTAATTTCTTCCACACATCACCATATATTGAAAAATAATCCCTTCTCAAGGGTAACTTTAATATCAGTGTATTGACCGATCTCCTATTCAATTATAATAAATAGTCTTTAGTTTTCTTTAACCATATGAACATATCTATCTTTATGTCATCTTATTTAACGTGTAATCTAATAAGTAATATTTTGGAAAAGAGAAATAATATTAACATGATAATACATGGAAACAACATTTCTCAGTTATGTTCATTTTTCTATTCCATTCATTAAATTCCATTTTTTTCAGAGGATTAACTGATATTATATAATTGGAGACAATATTTCCAAGAAAAGGAACAACGTAGGGCCCATATATTCACTTAATAAATCTTTTCATATAATTCATTCATTCTCAGTGGTTCAATGAGGATTATTAAAAACATTTTATTTTCATCAAATATGTTAGAGAATAGAAAGGTACTATCAATAAATACCATAATTAAATCATCAGTATAATAATTTAATACTCCATTAATAAGATATATAAAAAATCAGGGTGAATTACATATTCCAAATTTCATTACTATAAACTCATGGTGTCCATAACTTGAGTGGGATTCTATAATTAGAATTTATTAATTTATTACATGTAATTGATGATACCTATAGAAAGGATAAATCTATGAAAAGTATTGACCTTCCTAAAGTTGATAAAACATGTCATCAATATAAGCAAGGGGATACTTATTAATTATAGTAATTGAAATGATTTACCTGTAATTAATGAAAAGACACATATACTAATACATCTTCATAAAAAAGTACAAGGGATCCCAATGGTGAAACAAAGGATCCCTCTTCAGATACATTTGGGGTGGAACATGATGAAGATTTATCAGATATCACCGAAACTAAGACATTAATTGAAAGGTTGAATTTCCTTCCAAATAGGTTTGACCGCAATATGAGAGACAAAGGTCGTGGATGAGGCCATGGACGAATTTACTGGAATGGAATTAAATAAGAAGAGAAGAAAATATGGGAGAGGTTAAGGAAGAAACTTGACCGCTAGCTGAATTATTTTGGGTTGTAACCCTTTTTATGCTCTTTTCCTCCTTTGTACTATTGTTTTTTTATCTTCAATAAATGGGGCCTAGCCTCAACATAATAAAAAACTCTAGGGTGAATGAATCCATTATTCCACAACTCTTGAATGTATTTCTTTAGTTTCACTAATTCCACTCTGTATAGTGTATTTTGAGTCTTACATATATTTTTTCCAACAAATATTATTTCAATGAAAGACTTAACATCACTTTTGGGTGGATTTCGCAGAAACTCCCCAAGAATGGTTTTTATTTATTCCCACACAATCGGTAAATATTATATTCATTGGTCACATTTACCATCCACTAGTTTCACTTTATCCAATTCTCTTAAAATGACATTAATGTGAGCTAGTATATGGTCATCCAGACATGATTCGAATATTTTAGTCTCTCGTATTAAGGTAAGGGATTCCATATATCCATTGTGAATTGTGATATCCTTTTCATGTAAGAAAATTTTTCTTTATAATTTTAAATTCAATCCATGTCTAATATTATATCAAATTTAATATAGTTATATTATTCCATATTGAAAAATGGTTGTGTCTATATATT
Organism: Viscum album; assembly: GCA_963277665.1. Taxonomy (NCBI): domain Eukaryota; kingdom Viridiplantae; phylum Streptophyta; class Magnoliopsida; order Santalales; family Viscaceae; genus Viscum; species Viscum album. The sequence continues at coordinate 2,096,995,648 of OY728140.1, read as the reverse complement.
CTAATGGGTATTATATGACATATCCTTGATTCAATTTTACTTACACTATGATTATTGATTCAAACCCTCTATACATAAGTTAGGGAATTATTTAATTATGTTTAAATACATAGAGATATAAAATAATGTGAATATCTTGAATCAAATAATGAATTTGATAAGCATGAGATTACGATCAATGTACCGCCCCCTAGGGATTTTGTTTGAATAATATCAAATTTCACTATAGAAAAGGAAATGGATATCAAAATATTCCTTCTTTACCTTACATTCATGATTCATATGAACCTTAGGTCCACACTTTTAACAAAATCACATTACCTTTAAGCACATACTAAGTTGATTATTCCCACAATTTCCACATTTTGGAATTTCCACCATTTATTTCTTTTTCATTTTCAAATTTTATCCTTAGTATTAAATAAACATATTTTTTCATGAATTCCACTTAAGATATAATATATAGATAATTATTTCCCTGTGATGACTACACACAATTCCATATCATAATATTATAAAAAAAATTGGGAGACCAGTTCCCTTTAATGGGTTTTCTTATTCCCATCAAAAAAATTATCAATGTTTTCTCTGGATTATATATGTAGTATATTTAATGACATTATAATCTAGTGGTTCATGCCTCATATTAAGAGAAACTGCAATCTTATTATTGATTTAGGTTAGAAAACTTCGTCTCTATTTTAAGTAGTTTCTCATAGGGAAAATAATTCATGAATAATATCACCTAAAGGTTCTCTATTCCATGAATTCTATCTCATCCCCATTTTAGATTTCTGGATTAATGAACACCATTGATTATAATCTCCATTTAAATAAAATACTAAAAGAATAAAAATATCCTTTTTCATTACATCGTAAAGTTAGGAATATGTTTTCATAGGGATTGATCAATTTCTATATTTTCAATTTTCAATTTGTTTCATTATTGGATTATGGATTCCATCACATAATGTTTTCAAAAATAGGTACCTAATGCTATGGGAGATTACTTTTACTTATATGATTTTGTTTACTTTTCATAACCTGGGTGAGTTTCCTCAGTTGGTCCATAATCTTCTAAGCTACAACACCCTCTCTATTGAATTTCTCATAAGGTAATTCCCAATACTACCAATGATTTTTAATATCATTTCACTATATTTTTCTAGTTTCCATATCTAAACAATTTCACACACATAAGTATCCCATAAAATTATAGATATTGAGTCATAAAATAAAAATAAATAAAATTTATTAAACATTATTGTGGTTTATATTAATGCTCCAGCTAGCTATATTCTTATAAAATCTAGTTACCAAGGGGCTTAATAAACATTATTTGATACCAATTATAATGACATAGAATCTAGTAACTGAGTGATTTTTTCAATATATTACATAAATACAAGATAAAAAATAATTCAACATAAATGATTGATCAATTAGAATTCATGACAGATTATATGAATTCATCATTTCCATATTTTATTGGAAAAAAATAAATCATTAAAAACATTATCTCATCCTTCAAAATCATTAAAATTTCCATTATATATATATATTGGGGAAATAAAATTTTAATAATGGACATGAATATATTCTCATTAAGGGAAAGAATATATTGTAAGCTATCCTGAGTAGGTAAGTTCAAAAAGATGTAAATTATTAAATAATCAATACACATTCTGTTTAACCAATAACTTGAGAGTTAAATTATATCCATTGAAAATACCAACAAAACAACCAGAAGGATAATAATAAATGAAATTTTAACAGAGGGAATTATTAGTGTCTGATGTTATAATATTTTCATCTAGTTATTTTTCTAAGACATCATATAACTTACCATCAAGGCCTTGTTTATAAGAATTTCAAGGAAAGGGTTTGTATACACCAAATACCCACCTATTGAGGTCAACTATTGTTATCATGTGACCCATCAAATCATCAAGGGGATATCTATATATATGAAGAAAAAAATCTTATATACGTCCAATGTATTCCTTATATACTAAATATATACTGTAATACACAATCATTATTTATTATCAATAATAAAATATCTATATTGAATCAATAATATGAGACATTAATTTTTTCCCGGAATATTAGATTACTTTCTTAATAAGATTAATTCAAGTAATATCATATATTAAAATTTTACATGGTTATGATAATATTATGGGAGTCTAAGTGATACTGAATACATACATGATTTTGAAAATTTGGTCTCAAAGGACTAAAATAATGACCAATGAAAAATGACGAGTTCTAGAGAACATGAACATAAGAAATATAATGATCATAAAATATAGAACGATCCATAAATCAACTAATGATTTTAAGATTCCATCAATTTATTTGAAATATATGACCAAAATTAATTATTGGATTTTATAATTCTCGAGTAAAAGAGATGAAAATCAATAAATAGAACATTCCATAATTATTATTTAATTTTTTTATAAAAAGGATGTTATAAATCATTTTTAAAATTAATTTTCCATCCTTAAATGGCCCAAATGCCTTCTATTTTTATTTATTATTGGATCGAACCAAATTTTAACTAGGTTGAGAAGGAACCATTTTTAAATAATTTGTAGTCCCACAGTAACACTGCCTTTGAATATGACCCATATTTCCCAAAGACCTAAAAAAATTACTACCCCTCCACATCATTTGTTTAATTGATTGTGCCTAGATCTACACACTACATGAATTATTATCTATTATTTTACCATGAAGGGATTCACTATTCCTAGTACCGATAGAAGATAACAAACCATATATTCATTTTCAATATGGATAGCTTTACTTTGGTGGATGATATTTTGTGAATCCCCTTCTCAGGACTATTTTAAATCTGATGCAAGAATCCCAAAGGCCTATATCCCATCGAGGACGACTTATTTTTCAAATTGATTCAACATTATCCCTACCAAACCCCACATCTAATATCCCTCCACTGATGAGGCTGACCACCATTGCAACAAAATCCTATTCAATTATAATGAAAATAATCTTATTCTATTTTAATATAAAAGCTAAGAAATCAAACAATAATAAAAATATATTTTCATTAAAAAACTATTTAAACTTTTAAAGGAATATTTATGGAGTATAAATTTTTGTGGTGGTAGGAAAATTTCATAACACCTTATATATTAAATATAATATTACTTTTACAGTTTTTTATTGAATGAAAAAAGTGACTTATTCATAAAATTATAAAAATTTTTGTTTTAAAAAACTGTAAATAAATTTAATGGTACTTGAAAATTAATTTTTATAATCATATAAAAATATATGAAATATTCCATTAAAGAATTTGAAGAATGTGGATATAGAAAAGTAAGGTTCTAAACTAAAATAATAGAAATGGTTTATTGGTTTGTTAAAAAAATTCTTTATGTATTTGAGAAACAAATAGATGAAAATTTGGAAGGAAAACCTGTAAATTTCATAAAAAAATATATGATAAAAAATATATTTTCTTATTAAAATAATTTTTATATATTTCTTCCAATGTAAATCTAAACATGAAAAATCCTGAGTAAGAGTTATACTATAAAATACACCAATATGGATTCAATAAAATTTAAATAAAAACACCTTAATATAAAAAATGTATTAAATCATAAATTTCATGATTATAGTGTAATTATTTATATTATATCTAAATGGGTGAGTATATGAACAATATAAAACAAATTAAGTTCATATTATAAAATATCTCAATTGTGCGTTATTGAGACCAATAAAATGGATTCCTTCATGGTCTAACAGGTTATATGATAATGGATAATTAGATAAAATTAATTAAATAATATATTAATACATTTTTTCATTTATATATTAATTTATTAGATTAATTTATCCACATTTTCAATCCATTAATTGAATAGTTCTTCTTTTCATCAGCCAGTAATGGTTTCTAAGAGAATTTCTTCATAATTGTTTGGTATGTTGAGCATTGTAAAAATATTTAGGAAATTATTCCATTATATCTTGAAATTTTATAACGGAAAACTGTAATTTATATTCATTCTAATCAATTTTATAATCATCCATGGATGGGTGAAGTGGAAAATTAATCACATTGCTTTGTACATGTGGTTGTACACACGTACACACAAGTAGTGTTATTATTTTACAAAATATGTAATGGTAAAAGTTAGATTATAAATTGAATTTATAGAATCATTATTTTTTCATATATATTATCTATATTAATTAATATTGTCTTTATAATACTCCAAGTGATGCGGTGATGAAAAATAACATACACTGCTACATGGATGTGATAGTTTACATGTCTATTAAAATGATGTTTCCATCTTCTATTTGATGGAAATAATATTATTAAAGGATGTATCATTAACATAAAAACAAATATGTATTGTTAATATACTGATTAAATTATTTTTAATATGGTTCTTAATGAATTGTAGGAGGTTTATGTCGAATGTAACTTGAAAATTATTAGTAAGATCAAATACCTATTATTTTGTTAACATCCTTTATATTACACATTAATACTTATTGAAGTAGAATACTGAGAATAACTAAACCTTTGAGTCAAGAAATTTTTTATGGGTTGGAATTTTGGAAGGGATTTATTGATCTAAGTGTATCAAAAAGTGTGCAGAAATTTTGATTGGAGGTGCCTATTTATATGTGATGTGGACGGAAAAATTGTAATTAGATGAAAGATTATTATATACTATATGACTTACTCGATTCATGTAGCTGAAAATTATTATAATTTTAAAAACAAGGAGGGTGGGGACTAAATTAAAACAACCAAAGTTATTGAGATAAGTGTTTTTTATTATCTTGAATCATTATCCCCTTATTTTTAACCAACATTTCTTATTTTACCCCCAACCTATGTCATAATGTTTTACTATGGTACTATTCATCATGTAAAAAAATAATATGAAATCATTGTGTAATATTAATTAAAATGATTAATAATATTTAACATGTTTTATAATATTCAATTTATTTAGGTTTTAGAAATTAATTTTAATATATGTTCACAAAATAAAATGAAAAACCCATCTTCAAAAAATTATCACTTAAGAATAAAATGGATTTTAGACTAAAATATTGTAAAATATTGATTAAAATTAAATTAATTGGATTATGTGAAATAAAATGAGAATTATTGGAATTTTAAACCAAAAAAACGAAATAGATCCCATTAATCATTTGATTAAAAGAGAAGAATTCAAAATATTGTTTATCTGAATAAAAACCATACATATAATTCAGAAATAGTAAATATAGATTTATAAGTTAAAACAATATTTTTAATTAAGCTATATTAATTATTAAACATATATTTATACTAGAAAATGTGTTTATAAACATTAAATTCATTCTTATATTATGATAAATCCATAAAATTGAGAGTATTTGAAAACTCAATATCATTAGTATTCATTAAAAAATAAACTATATGTGAAAATATAATAAATTCAACATGATCAAAATGAAATAATCTTCATAAATTTCAATTTTTTTTTAATTTAGGTTTTAGTTAAAAATAATGAGTAAAGCTATTTTCATTATGTTATGGTTTCTTTAGAATGATATTTTTTACGTGCTATAATTAAGGATGGAGTGTCACATTCATCACCCATATATCCCCATTTTGGATAGAATACTCATTAAATTGAATGACCATGGTATATAGGAAATAAGACACAATGATACTATATAATAGGAGATATATGAACCATTAGACACTATCTCTAATTTGTTGAGTACTCTTCCTCAGTTCTATTTGTTATGTAGGGGTCATTGGTTGATGAAACTCCCTAAGAGGTTTGATATGTTCATATTGAACTTCATTTTGACAATGAATGTACCCTTATACGAGATCAATAGTGATATATTGATTTTACTCTTTATCTAATAGAAAATTATAATTTAGGATATATGTAGAGGTTTTTAGGGGATTTTGTCGCAATGGAAGGCCTAACCACACCCTTCCCATTATTATGGTTCTAGAGGGTGTTTGGGTGTGATAATAAAATATAACTTCATTTTTTACTTGGCCTATTATTTTTTATGGTTTTTGACTCCTTCTAGGAGGTTCTCCTATTATTTAGGATAATACCATGGAACATTATCTATTTTTGATTCCTAATTGGTATAATACTATTTTTTTTGTAATAGCTGAAATAAAATTAATAATATAGGTGGTAATTCCTAAGGAGTTCTTACATTGTTATAAGGACTAGCTCTCAATAACATATATATTCATTTGAGTTTACTGATTTGTAAGAATATATATTTCCCGAATCATAATAATGAATATGTGAGGATGAATCTTCAATTATCTAGTGTAATTTAATAATAATTTATATAAATACATTTTTAATTTTCTAATTAAATCAACTTGGGTAAGGTTTTGAGCCACCAGATACACTGTAAGGTCTATCTTTTGACACTATATCCAATGGTCCTAAAGGTTATTATATCTTCTTAGATATATCATTATCCATATATATAAATGAATTAAAATGTCACCAATAGATTCTGTTATATGTATGATTCATGGTTTTTGACAATCATCTTTGGAATAGAGAAGTGTGAGGTTTCATTATTCTATAAATTTACTGAAACATAGCCAGTGGTCATGGTTTCCCATAGGTTCTAATTTTCCTCCAATTGGTGGGATGTAAAATCATCCTCTTAGTCACCTTGGTATTTTATAAAGATTATTCTAAGAATGTAGAGGATATAAGAATAAAATTATCTAGTTTTCCAGTCATCTAATAGGAAGCTCTGTCATTCAATACATCCTCCCCCAAGTTGGAGATGTGTTCTATTGAGATATCTTATATTTTAGTAACAATTCCTTTAATATGTGGTCTTTCCATCGTTATCTTTATAGAAAATAATATGTACTTAAATCTCCACTAGTAGTTTCTTATCTTGAAAATGAACCTCCATATACATATATCCCCCCACATCTAGTATATATAAAGTGGGACCAGAAGAGGTTGGCATTGGGAATGGTGCAATTAATCATCCCCTAAAAGACAAAAAACACATTATCCCATGAAAAGTACATGTATAGATCCTTTGGGATCATGTGAATACTGAACTCCAAAATAACCCCCTTAGTCACCACATGCTATCCCTACGGGGTGGTGGTGGTGGAGGCATGATCACCACTTCAGAATCCCCAATATCTAGGGATTTTGAATAGTCAAGGGAAATATATAATAGATACCCCATGATAGTGTAATGATAGTAATGTGGAATTTCCCCATGTACAATCCTCTCTATATCACATGGATCCTTTATGTGAGAATTTTCCCTATTGATGTCGGGGGGGGGGGGATTCATATTTTTTATAGCCACTTTACACATGGGGGTTCCTTTAAAGAGACACACTTCATCAGTAAGGGGAAGAACCTTGAGGAATATCGGTGGAATCAATGACCAAGAGAGTCAATATGATATACCTATTAGTGAAAAGGGTCCGAATCCATGTATGATAAAAATATTTCCCCATCAAATAACTGAGATAGTGGTGGGTGCATTAGTAGCTACATTGGTTGATGTAGAAAAAGGGGTTATTCCAACTATAAGAGTATCCTATATTGAATTGTGAATAGTGACATGAACTTATCACAGTCATTATGTAACATAATCCAAGGAATATTGAACATGTGTAATCTCAACCGGTTCAGCTCTGATGTGGATTCCATGCACTGGTGATGAAATTAGATGGAAAGATCCCTACTTAGAAACTATCAATTGGATGTTGAGGCCAGTAACCCCTAATTATCTCCAAAAAAATCTGTATAAGAGATGTCTGAAGTGGAGTGCTAGATGGATAGAGTCATTGAGATTTTAATAGTAGTGACAAGAGGTGAGATACTACTATTAGATATTAACTACTAGGGGTACTAATGTGTATACTTTCTCTGAATATCCTCTTGATCCATTACATGCATATGGATTATTCCCTCCTTTTTATAATTGTTTATGGGGGTATCAATGACCCCCACGGTACAACCTCATTTGGGGGACTTGTGTGAGGGTTCCAAATAACCATAAATAATGATTATGTCACATAATGGGTATAATTTTATGGGGTCAAAATATAATGAGTATTTATGTGCCAATAGTATCATAGGACCCCTACCACCTTCTCACCTATTAGTAGTTGCGGGGAAACATTACATGGGAATACCAACGGTCATAATTCTTCTTGGTTTGAAACTAATTGTAAGTAAATGTCAAATACAAGTGGAACCCAATATTTATCATATACTCTCTCTTAATATATTAAGTATTCACTATAGTTTGAATATATTTTTTTTTGATATCAGACACACAATATTACTAATTCAGACATTGTTAAAAGAGAAAGGATTTAGTAAGGATCAACACTTTTATTTTTTAATATTTTGTGTGGAATTTTTTTAGATTATTTGAATAGTCTTGACCTGGTCTTATTTTCCATCGTTCCATAACAAAGAGTCATTTTCCATCAATTTGAGGTTTATAAAACCTTATATAAGAATCATTATATGTCAGGATGAATCATCCCAAAATTTATCTTATTTTTTTGTGTTGTAATCCCTCAGAAACATAATATAAATTCGTGAATCACTTTATAATGTCTTTCTAAATAACCCTGGTTAATTATATCAATTTCCACCATAGTGGTCTGGAAAAATATTAATTATATGGGATGAGTGTGTTAGATATCTTAGTGAATTATTTTTTGTATTGATTATGTCAAGGCATGAGAGAATACTACAAACATCATATAAGGGTATAAATTCGTATCTTCCTTATGTATGACCATGAAGGGAATGTTATTATCATTATATAAGAGGGTAAAATTATGTTATAATATGGACATTCCATAAGGAATGATGCACAATCTTATTCTTATCTCATAAAAAAGGTAGTCTTATGGTCATCACATAAAATTTCAAAATTTTTATCTGTATTATGACATTACTTTCAAGAATATTATGATTTTAATATAAGGAATGGAATCTTATGCTCATCACATAATTAGAAATTGTTTATCATACAATTATAAAATTTTTATGGTTGGTTTGTCCTATGATCATTACCCAAAGAAGGTTAGTTCATGTTATTATTATCACATAAAGAAGGAGAATATTTATCTTCCTCATGATAGTTCATAAAGACATTTTATGCTTTCTACATAATGGAATACATGTAATGTTTATCACATCAGAAAAGATTATATTGTTTCTTCATCATGCCAGTCCATGATGGAATATTATCTCATAATATAATTTAGGATATCATCTCATTCTCACAAAATAAGGGAAATGTAGGAAATATTATACTCATCACATAAGGAAATGGTGATTTCATTTTCACATTACATAATAATATGAGTACGGTCTTCCTTATGCTAGCATGTGGGGGGATCTTATGAGTGCTTTGTAAGGTAGGTAGGATGTAATATTTTTGATGTACTTGTAATTTTGAGACCAATAATTCTCAACACATAAGGTTTGTTAAGTATTATTGTGAAAATCATAGAATGAAGCCACATACAGTTTAGTGTTCAATGGATACATTCACGATTTAAATGTTAGTGGGGATGAACTTGAGGGTTCAATTCATTCTAAGAAGGTGATCATGTTTGTAGGATATAAACTATATAATGGGATATGGATTGGTAATGGTTTTGAAAATGATGTTCCAAGAGGAATTCTAGGTATCCTATTATATTTGGAAAAGACAAATGTATTTTGAGTCTGTATAGTTCAAGTTCATATCAAATGACTAATCCATATAGTTTAAAATCCATAGATAAGGATGCCCATGTCATGAAAGGGAATAATATTATAGATTGAGTGGGGATTATTTTTCTTGGATACCTAGATCATGGTTAGAAGAAACAAGTATATATCAAGGTATTATGAAAATTTAATGCCACCCATGACCGATATAGAGGGATCACTGGTAAATAGTCAAAATTATGTTTCTGCATATAGAGTTTACCAGAATGAAATCTGATCAACCCAATGTAGGACCTTTGTTTCATTAACTCTCACAATATATTTCTTCATGTAGGAGTTGAAAAATGGGTTTCCATAACACATTATCACACATGACTTGGGTTTCATGATAAATTAGCTCGTGCGATGCAGTATGAATTTTTAAGAGATGGGTTCTTCAAGGAGTTGGATAGGCATGAAAAAGTTTCAAGAATATTAAAATGAATTAAAGAGATACAAGAGTTGATTTAGATTAAATTTCTCACATTTTGGAATCGATGAAGGTAAATTGAGCCTAATTATGTGAGGTTTGAGAGTTACTATTTCATGAGTCAGATGATTTAACTTCCTCAAAAGAAACAAAATCCCTAAAAGTGTTGAGGTGGGGGGTATTTATTAGCCTCATGGTCATAGAACTAGATATGTTCATACAATTTTTTCACTCCCATGCAATATTGGCCTAGATACCTACTAGGAAAATGGAATTTCTCAATAACTAGGTTGTAAGAGATTCTTCCCTAATATATGACACTCCAATATTTTGGAATATATTTTTTCTTTAAATTGATATTGTGTTTGATAGCATGTTTCACTTAAAAAACTAAACTAAAATGAGAAGTGAAAAATTAGATAAATATTATTAATAAAATTTAATATTAATAAATCCTCTAGTGAAAAAGGATTTAAATAAATTATAAATTTATATAAAATAGGTTCAAAAAATAATAAGGCTTTAAAATATCATTTTTCAGTAAATATGATTATATTTATATATTGTATTTTCATTTATAATACAAATTTATAAATTTTACAATTATATTTTTGTAAAATGTAATTAAATTTTTATATCCAACATATTAGAATTATGATAGGTTAATTTTATGAGACTTTAACGAAATAATTATTTTTATGTGAATAATGAATTATAATGATTTTACAAATAGTATAAATTTTAATAAAATTTCAAGATAATGGGAAGTCCTAGAAAAAAATCAATCAATTAATTAAATATTTATTTAAAGAATAAATTATATACCATAAAATATTATTTTTATCTTCGAAAAACTATGAATAAATTTTTAACTTTAATAACATTTCATTTTAACTTAAAAACATTTTTCTATATTCTCATTTAATGAACCATTTTTATTGTAAATTTCATTTTTGGATTTATTTTAAAGATAAAAAATGAATTTGTTTTATAATTAGGAAATTTATTTCATGGAAGATAATAACATTTATATATTTAATGTAAACATAAATTTTTATCAAAATGAAACACTTTTTTAAAAACAATTTTCATGGGTAATATGTGTTTATTATATAATTAACATTTATCATCCATGTAAATCTTATTTTACAAAAAAGAATTTAAAATTATATATTTTAAAGTCTAAATTATTTAATATGTTAATTTCATATTTTGAAAATTAAAATTAATTACAATATTAAAACATTTATTATGAAATAAAATATTATATTAGGGTAATAGTTTAAAAGATAAAATGAAAATACCATAAATCACTAAAATATATCACAAAAATGATCAATGAAGAGTATTATTGGCCCAATTTTAAATTTATATTTTTTAATTTTGGAACCTTTGAGGCTATAATTGTAACATTTTGTTATTTAAAAGTTTTGGGTGCCATAAAAATTAAACTTCATTTTACTAGTAAAATGAGAACAATTCCACCCTTTTATGCCATCCTTATTAATTCAAAATTCATCATGAAACCCTTTAATTTTTCTCTTATCAGAAACATAATGAAAATTATATATTCTATGGTTAATATTATTTATCCCAATCTATTCATTTCCAAGGAGCTTCTCAACCAAATGTTCAATATCCCTATGAAGATAATATATAATCTGTATCTTTTTAAACAAAATTTTTTAACTATATTCTCATAATAACTATAATAATAAAATTAAAGTAATATAATTATTATATTTAAGTATTAATATATTAATTTTGAAACCATTATTTAATCATTCCCAATAACTTTGAAAAACAAAAGAACATAGATAGTTTATATGTGGACGATACTACCTCCACAAAAAGTTATTTTTTTGTTTTTTATCCCCATCAAAAATAAATTTTACGGTTTATTTGATGAATAAATATAATAAATATAATTTATTTATTAATTTAAAAAATAAATTTATTATCTACAGTTATTCCCTCTCATTCTTTTAGAAATTATGATGTTAACTGTGTGTATAGACAAAGTGTCACCTCCACGATGTAATGTTTTTTTGTCATCCTGTTTTACATTATTTATCAAAAAATATTAAAATATAATTTGTTAACATAAAATTGAAATAATATCATTATGATTATATTGTAATGATATTATTCACTTTCATAACCATACTACTGAATTTAATTACAACAATTTCTTGTTTTGGTCAGTTTAACCACCTATATAAACAGTAATAAAAACCCCTATCATTGATGATTATCAGAATGTAATTATTATTATCCTTATAATTTTATTATAAAATATGGACTGGTTTATGGTTATGTAATTTTTAAATCATTTTTTTAATTTTAAAATATCTTCTCTTATCACTAAAATTATTTAAATACACCAACACCAATTCGATTTTCATGGAACATAAATAAATAACATATGGAATGAGATAATAGATTTAAAATAAATAAAATTCACTAATTATAATACATTAAATTATCTCATAATGATAAACAGAGAATAATATAATGGGTATTAAGATTTAAATTAAAATGTGTAGATGATGTAATGGGAATTACTAAAATCTAATGATAAATAAAAACCACAACTATATATTAAATGATTAAAATATTATTATAAATGTCAAGTTAAAAAGGTTTTAGAAATAAATATGGTTACATAATAGGTTATTAAGATATAAATATTTGTTACAGAGAATGTCAGACTATTTTTGAAAAATAAGGAATATATGGTAAGTGTTTCTTTATCTCATTTTCAAATCAACAAGGCATGTTTGATATTGTGCCCATGGGTTCATTTTTATTATGGGTTTACTAACCCATTTTATTACAATAAATCTAATATATTTTTTTGATATTAAATTTCAAATTCGTGGTAAACTACATACTTCTCCATTTAAATTATCATAAGTGTCTTTATAAAACTAAATTCACACGAATTAAGTTATTATTAATCTTCTTGAAGTTATTTCAAATATGTTTGTAACATTATTACCCTGGATTTTATGGTTTTCATTTTGTATTTTAATCTTATGGATTTAAATTTATAGCACATAACCCCCTTTACAAATATTTCATGGTTAATAAAATATGACATTTGTAATGGGTGTCGTTAACTCATACTTCCTTTCATTGAGTAATAATAGTATTATGTAAGGATAATTAATCTTCGTTTGATAAATATTTATATTTAATATTTCATAAGATATTTTCTATTTTATATATGTGCAAAAATGATGTTTTAACTCTAATATTCTTTTTTAATTAATTTTATTCAAAAAAGTAATTACTTTTATGAAAAATAGCCATCCCATTTAAAGATAGTTTTCCTCCATTTCCATGTTCCATATTCCCAAAAATGATTTAAATTACTATTTTAAAATCTGAATATGTGTTTACTAATGGGACCTTATAACTTTACAAAAAAAATTATTGAAACTTTTTACCATTTGAGTTTTAAGTAAAGGTATTTCAAAAATTCAAAAGATTTTCTTTCCTTTCCAAATGAATTGTTTTATCTTCTACTCCATATTTATTTTTAGCCATAATATCACATAATGGATTTATAATTGATGTATCTTTTAAAAAATTAAATGATTTCAATTATATGAATATAATATTTTCAAATACATTATGCATTTTTTATGGTCTATTATTCATAATTATTCTTAAAATTAAATTTTTTCAATGTGTTTTCACCTATCTTTTTGAATATCGTATTTATTTCCAAGGCTCCTTGACTGAAAAATATTTTTAAAAAGTAAATTTTTTGGAAAAAATATAACTTAACATTTTTAAAAACATTATTCATTTTAAATGTATCATTATTGATATTTCCTTCCAATTATTGATTTTGAAAATTCATTATTTTCAATTTCTCAAAAGATACCTCTATAAAATTATTTTTAAACATAACCATAACATCACCTTTTACACCAAAGATATATCTATTTTTTGACAAAATATTTTATTATTATTCTTACATATTCTCATTATCTCTATATGTTTTATTTCCATATGAATTATTTTTCTTGATTCATCGTAGAAATATTCTTAAAAAATAAACTTTTTTGGTGGTTGAATTTTGGGTATCAACCATTTACATGCATTAGCTCAATATTGGAGAAACCATCTTGATGTGTTGTGAAATCCATTTTCCATTACACGGGTTCCTTATGATGTTATGAATGAAACCCATTTTCTTTCCATCTGATCATTATGATATAGTTATTGATTAATCTAAAGTGGAATACATATTTATGGTTTATTGATGGTTGAGGTCCTGTATCCCCATCCAAAACATTGGGTATGTATTTAAATCTCATTTTATAAGGATATTAAGTGTTGAATGTTTTTCCCAACATGAATCATGAATATTTAGTTTATTCAAAAAAAAGTTCAGTGATTTTCTTTTTGTCAAAACATGAAACATTGACACTTTTTCATAATATTATGTAATCGTTTTCACAACTTGAATCATGTACAATTATTTGTTCTCATCATTAAGAATTAATATATTCCTTGTTTACATAATCAAGAAAAATATATTTTTTCAAAGTAAGAATTTATCTTTGATTAGGTTTGTGACATAATTTATTATTAATTTCGGTTTCAAAAACAATTTGTATTTATATTTTCATATGATTATTCCCTTTGGAACAAATTTATTATCTCACAGTCTTATGCAATTTTAATATTTTATTTTATTTTATATAACATGTTTTGTTATCATAATTTGTGAACAACTCTTACTATTCCACATTTTTTCTAACAAATATTTTTATAAAATGTACATATTTCCCCACATGATTTTAATCTATCCCTTGATAAATTATTGCCAATATTATTCCTTTATGATAATTTGAGCTCACACCTTTCTTATGTTTCTATTTCCCTAGCTATGATGAAGAGGGTAACCAATGATAAGTTTAGAAGAGAGTCTAGTGTTGTTAAATTATGGATGATTTCACACAAGTTTGGTAAAATAATATTATTATGTAACTATCCATGAAAGAAACTAAAACATAAAATACTAGGATTATGTGATTATTTGTGAGATGTAATGTTTATTTTATGCAAATGTTGTAAAATAAAGATATTTTTATCTTTTTTCAATATTGTAGGTATCAAATTAAGGTTTAGTTATTCTTTAATAGTATTGTAGTTATTTTTTTGTATTTAGATTAGAGGAAATTGTTGAAAACCATATGGATAAATCTAAGGAATATGTTTCATCATAGGATATCATCCAAAATGTTTTGGTAATGTATATATTGTTTGGTTCTCATAAAAACTACATCATTTTTTTATACGGGTAAGTAGATATATACATGAGATAGATTGAACTAGAGGTATTCATCATGGAAAATGTTTGGTGAACATAAAAATTAATATAAATTTTGTTCATGATGAGTGGGAATAATAAATCACACATAGAAAGATAGTAAAAATTAATATGATTTGGTTAATCACATTCTCTTTATAAGACAATATGAAGGAAATGTTATATCAAGGAATTAGGTTAAGAAATATGAAATATCCCAACTAATAAAAATTTTGAGATAAGTGTGATTTATATTGAACTAAAATCTCGTGATATTTTTTTGATGTGTGACCAATTTATAGGGTTAAGAATTTGGAATTCACATATAATGTTAATATTATTAAATAATGAAAAAAAAATTCTGTTTTTGAACTCGATATTGGTAGGAGGAAATAGACAATAATAGATGTGATGGACAATTAAATTATTCTTCTATTAAGAAAACATGTTGAATTGAATATGAAATTGAAAAAAATATGGTTGTAATCAACCAACTATATCATGTTATGATTAATATCATGACTATTTCATAACATAAAAATAAGAAAATGATAATTAGGATGTATATTCATAGAATATTACGTATTGAAAAGGATGATATAAGGAACATTGCATTTCCATTGTACTAAATGTGTGAGAAGAGATCCATATGGGAATGTCATAAAGTATAATATATTTAACAATTGGTAAACTAGGTGAATGAGAAATAATCTATTTAGCAATATATTGGAGGGAGGTAAACAAGATGAGGAAAATAATGCTCTTTCAACGGATCCACTAGTAGTTAGATGTTCTAAATGTGAATAATTTCAGAACAATGGAAATCAAAATACAAGGAAATAAGATGAAAATTGACACAAAAAGTCTCTTACACTATGGGGACAAGGGAACACCACTGTAAAGACATCGTTATAGTGGTTAGCGATTATTTAGTGACACTAGGTGTTCTGTACTCTAGATTTGTGAATTTATTATATCATATATGTTTTCACAAATTACTAGAAATTTAATAATAAGTTAAATTCACATGTCTAAATTGTTATTAAATCTATGTTTCAAGAATCATATTTAAGGGTTGTTAGATTATACGACATCGAAGTCATAATAATTCTTCATTTAGATGAATTTTCAACATTCACATGGACATTATATTAATTAGAAATATAGGTATATCACATTTCCATCCTACATAAGATCATATATCATTTAAAGGATGATTATGATATGTCATGTAAAAAAATTCTGTTTAATTCATGATGGATATTAATTTCTACAAATTACAGAAAAAAACAATATAATGGTTGACATATTTATTGGTAAATGATATATTTAATTTTTAATAATATCACTCTAGAAATTATATCACGAGTAATTTTTATCTCTTGGTACCATTAGTTATCTTTAATAGAAAGTGATATTTAAAATTTCAAGGATGCAATTTATGCAGGGGTGTGGGATTTAATACTTCCAGATTTTGTAATATATTTTTTCAATAAATTAATACTACTTAAAATAAATTATTTCACATGAAACACTAAACTAGAATGATTGACAACATACTAGATGAATTTTAATAATAAATTTCTTGAAAAATAAAAAATAAAATAAGTAAAATGATTTTAATCTATTAGAATTTCATTCAAAATAGTATTTATAATAGTTAATATTTTAAAATGGAATTTTTAGTAAATGTTGTTTATATATATATATTTATATTATATGTTCACTTAAAAGATAAATTTCAGTTTCTAGAATTTTAAAATTTAAAAAAAAAGAATAATTTTTTAATTTATCATGTCAAAATTATCTTGGTGTTAAATTTTGGAATTTTTCATAAATAATTAATTTTTATGTGAATATTGAAAAATAAACTTTTAACTAAAACTATATATTCTATGAAGTTATCAACATATGATAAAGAAATATGTCATTATAATCTTTTTATTTGATTATAAATTTATTTTTGGAATTAAAATACACATTTTCTAATAATATTTATAATATAGAAACTCCAATATTAATTTTTATAACATAATAAAAAGTTTATTCAAATTTATAAACTATTTCCAATATTTTTATTTAATTAAAAATAATTAGAGTAAAATTTCAGTTATATATTTCATTTAAATATAAAAATATGATTTGTTTTACTGTAGAGCAATTAATTTCTTGGAAATTAACAACAGTAATATTTTAAACTAATATATAAATTTTATGCTTAAAAACACACTTTTTTATAAATTAATTTTAAATGGTATGCATGTTTCCAAAAATAACATCTCTCACCCTTGGATATTTTAGTTCAAAAATTATTTAAAAATAAGAAATAATAATTTTAAAACTATTATTTTTAATTTCTTTCTATAAAATTAATTAATAAAATTAATATTTAATTTGAATATTAAAAGTACATTAGGGTTAAAGTCAAAAAGTATAAAAGGACCTTAAATCAATCATCGTTGTCTCCAAAATTAGTGTTATAAAGGAATATAGTCCTAATATGTATATCTACATCATATTATCCACTTTTGGAACCTTATTCCCATGAATTGTAATATCCAAATATTGAAAAGTAATGTGTACTAAAAAAATTTCTATTCTCCCCACCTTTATATGCAGGACACATGAACCCATTTGTTCCAATATTATTACTTCAAATTTTCACTTTAATCTATGAAATTTTAATCCTCCTAAAATTATTTCCTAGGTTCATAGGACTTTAGTCTCAATTAATTTCCATAAACACTTTATTTTCAAGGAGACATTCAAGAGAATGTTTATGGTCTGAATGTGAGTATTATATAATCCTTACTTTATTATTATTAATATTTCACATCAATAATTTTTTTAACCATAGTAATATAATTACATCATTAAAGTAATAATAATATATTTTTAATATTTTAATAGAAGAAACCTTATTTATTCATTATCACCCATATAAAGAAATAAAATAATGACAATCTTGTGAACGTACATACTACCACCTCCAAAAAATGACGTCTTCATTTTTATGTCACTATGTCACCTGATTAGTTAAAATGATGAGATTTATGTATTAATATTATACATATAAATAATTGACATAGGAAAAAGAAAGTTCATTAAGAAATACCCTAAACATTTAAAGTAATATTACATTTAAATAAGACATATCTGTTCGATATCATTCAACATACACAAAACCAAACATTTATTAATTTTTTATATATTTAAATTAAAAAATATATATTGGGTCTGGATATTAAAATATAGCTACTGAATTATAGGGAATAAATAGGAGTAATTGATTTATGAAATATTTACTGTAAGAATATAACATCTATATAATGAAGCAAATTCAATTGGTTTAGCCAATAAGACTAATATGATCATTTTATACTTATTAAAGAATTTTATACTAAATATTTCTTTTCTATGGGATATGAATTAATATTTAGAGAAAAATGTGATTAACGATGTTAGAATATATTTGAAATGAATAATTTGTTATTAATAATTTAATTTTTAAATTATTGAAAATATGAATGAGAATTGTTAATAAACTTAAAAAAATTATTTTTCTATTGAAGAGATTTCTATTAATTAAATCATTTTTACTTAAAATTTAAACTTAGAAAAAAAAATTTAATTTCCAAAAAAATAGTTATTTTTTGATTCACTATGGTAGTATTTTTTTAAGATGAATTTTTTTGAAATTTTTAAAAAGAATTATTATTAGTATAATGATAAAAAAAAATCTATTGTTATGAATAAAATGAATTTTAGGTTGTCACTCATATGTATGTATGGTTTGGATATTCTTGAAACGTTTTTTAGTGTCAAAAAATTTATTTTATAAAATAATTATCAATTTGAAAACATATTTCATAATCTAAAATCAAATATTTTACATTTTTTATCATAATTACCATTTTATCAAAACTAGTTTTTAATACAATAATTTTTTAAAAAAAATTGTTTTTAAAAATTTTAAAATTTATTCAAATTAAATGTACATAAAATTAAGAATAATTGTGTCCAAATTATCTAATAAGAAAGAAGTTATTTGTTGATATAAATATTAAGATACCATACGTAAAAACTAGTTACAATAGTAAAAAATAAAAAAATTAAAATATTTTATTTAAGGGGTAATGGTTTTGAACCACTCTTAAAAAATTATACAAATGATTTTCGGAGGTTTTTATATTCTTTATCTCTTCAATAATTCCTTATTTCTCCATTTTTTTGAGCCAAATTACATGTTTAACATGTTAGACCTTTATATTAAGTTGAATTATTTATAAAAATTCTATTCTCACCACTAATAAAAGAGGAATATAACCATTCCTTCAAGGAAATCATAAAAATTATGTTTCATCCTTAAAACCTATATTTTTTAACTACCCATATAATAATATTTCACCCTATTTATGGCCCCAATAAATTATAATATTCCTTCCATTTCCATGGGATCTTCCATGGAAATCTCAATGTGCCTATTGTGGGAAATAATTTTTTACATAAATTATTTCATTTTTAATATTCTTTTTTATTATAATTTTAAAATACCTATGTAATAAATCTTTTATAGGTTATATACTTAATGTTACTTTGATATGTGAGTAGCCCTTAATAACATTTTCTATTTTCAATTCTGAAAAATGAAGAGTGTTGTTCATACTACTACCGCTATGAAACAACATGTTTTTTTCCTTCTCCACCTTAAAAGTATGTTCCAAAATTGAAATTTGATAAATAATTATGATATTTATAACATGTTTATTATTCTGAACCAATGTACCATATAACTAATTTTTATGATTCAATGGAAAAAGAAATCATCAACCATGCATACATTTGGACTACTGAATCCATCAAACGATTGATTTCCATTTTTATTTTCATCACTATATAACATGGATAATAAATATGATGGTATTGAAAGATAAATATTATGGTTCTAATTTGATTAAATTTACTGTATGAAAAATTATATATTCTACTCATGTAATGTCGAAAAAATGGACATTGTTTATTCAGTCACTGAAAAATCAAAAACTAAGAGGAATATAATATCATATTTCTATGTAATGAATTTATCTAAATGATATTTTATTGATACAGCTAAAAAATTATTATATATATAATAATCACCAAATAATATCACTATGCTTCTTGTATGCTAATATTAATACTACAAACCTCATAATCATATATTAATCGTGGTATTTTTATGTTTGGGTCAGTTTAACAACCTACTTGAGACATATTATAAATTTATTTCATGGGTGAATATGATATTTTTTTTGGAATTTATGATATAATTATGTAAATATTTTTTTAGTGAGATTATATGAAAATTTAAATCGTGAATTAAAAAAAACCTTTCATTTCTTTAGAGTCATTAAAATAGGATCATCCCAGATTCATCATCATGTTTTGTATCCCAAACATATGTATAATGAAATTATACCTTTATAAACATCTTGTAATATATTTTGAAATAACATATAGGATATAATGATGCTAGAATTCGCAAAAATAATAGATACTATCCCAAATTTTATGAAACTATTTCAAAGTGTTAAAAAGTAATTATTCTTTCGGTAGAAAATTTGTAATTACAATCTAATATTAATAGGTAAAGAATAATTTTAAATGAAGATAATAATTTGTAATATTTATTAAATTTTTTTAGGTATTTACTTAATGAACATAATTTAATTTCTGAAGAAATTTAATTCCACTTTAGATTGAATTATGATCAATGTAAGGGTTTTAGCCTAAATAACATCCCATTGAGATATGTTCGTTATTAATATAACTCTTATTTTAGATAACATATCAAAAATAATGATTTTATCACAGTTTTTGAATTTAAGAAACACATTATCACTTTCAAGGTGTTTTATTAAAATTTTACTCATTCCGCAATGTTTTTCTTCACCTTGATTCATATTATTTCAGACTTGTAAAATATAATGCATCATTTTTTACTTTATATAGTGTTAAATTGATTTATTATCCCATGAATATTATTTAATTCCATCACATCTAATTCATGAAATAAAAAAAATCTAAATCATGTTACATTCAACCAAATAATTTTTACTAATGTGTTACCCTTGTCATTATATTTTTTCGTAAAAAATTTTCATTCATTGAGTTATGAAGAGTGTCTAGAACATATCAAATATATTTTTTGTGTGTTTTAAAATTGAATATTCTATGTGGTATTCTTTAATTTTTTATATTTTCAGGAAATCAACCCATTTTAAAATATTTCATTCTTTATTTATTATTTTTCCCAAAAATGATATTGATAACTCAATTCTCTTTTTCTTTGAGTTTTAATGTTTCATCATGTACATTTTATTTCTATTTATTGGTTATACCATTATAATATTTTATTATATGGTATTTTATAATCATATTTAATAAAATTAAATTTTAACACAAATAAAATATTTTTAGTCTTCTTATAATTATAGTTTGGAAAAATGTATTTTGAAAATAATAAATTGTTGTTTCCATTCACATTCATATGTTTTTGTATTCGTATCCTAATTTATCAAAAATAATATTAATTTATTTTCAAGGATCCACTATTAGATTTTTAATGACCCCCTACCACCCAAAGGGCACCCCGTAGGGGATGGAAATGTGAGAATGGAGATAATGACCCTTGAGTCACGCCTCCAGTAGGCCACGGGTTGGCAACTAACACCGAGGGTTTAGTAAACACAAAATGGAAGGAATTACCCTCTAAGAGAGCACATGCAAAAGAGAGAGATAATATTGGCACCAACCAACTCCAACTCATGAAACAATATATATATGAAATCCTATGTAAAAATATGTAATGTCTTGCAAACCACTACTACTAAAAGAGAAAAAACTACAAATACCCAAAAAATGTGAAAAGAGTTGCAACCACAAGCCCGAACAGCTCCTACAACCCCAAGTTAGTAGAAACTAGCTTGATCTACAAGTAACTCCAAATGACCGAAAGAAGAGTTTATATATACATATGGTGAGTATAAAAGTATTCTCAGAAGGATCCTCTCCAAAGTGTCTCATGAAAAAGTAAAGAAAGCATGCTAAAACACAGTGAACAACGAGTGAAACTAACTGGTCACCTAAATAGGTATACTACGTTCCCAACCTCACCATGGATACTCACATCATGTAACACATACATGATTATATAAAATAATAAATAATATCATGGGTACCTCACTACTACTTCCCCACTAGTTTTTTATTTTTCCCCAATGTCGCACATCATAAGTATCTCTCTCCAAAAAAGGCTTGCCCATAGACACCTAGGTGAAGCACCACAACATACACCTCATGCAACAAAACCACCTCTTCTACACAATAAAGTAACCAGGTAGTTTCCAGGATCCACCATAGATAGCATAACGTGTATCATACATTAGGCATTATACCATAAGCCATTACAACCCACACACTGAGAAAGAATCCTCAAGCCATCACACCCTATACACGTAACTCTAATAGTAGTCTATAGGATACTATATCCATAATATATGTGTATGAATAAAAACAATCCATCACATCCCTCTACACACATATATGGGGAAAAATAACTGATTTTCCTATAAGAACATTTAACTATAAAGAGAAGAGAGTGGGGCCAAAGGGGGTAGTCTGCCATCCATCCTCCCACCGGAATGTTGGGGAAAACACCCCCAAGGCTCAAAATCCCCAGGGTGTCATTTTTCATATCTTATGGGGTGGAGTAACGTATAGAAACACAAAAAACTAAATAATATACTATATCGCACAACCACACTATGGTCATAACATTTTCTAAGACTCAAATTCAACTAACATCTCTCGGACCCTCGATTTCCACTTCTAGGACTAGGTATTCTCTAATCACACAACTATTTAAAGTGATTTATTACATTAATTAATTCTATTTTTATCAATTCTACTTTACGTAAATTGATTAATTAAAAAATAATTAACCATTTACAATTCCACCTTAAATTTCATTAGCATCACACCCAATGTCCACTATCCCGTTAAAATTATTACCTCAACATTGCATTGTACAAAGCTCCAACCCCATGGGATAACATCAATTATTCAATTATTCATTTATATCATTACTAAACCATATTCCCCGGAATTGTAGAAATATTCTACGCTACTAATAACAATGGGTATCAACATGGTGAGTAGATTAACTACCCGTCGAGTCTTTTCCGCCTATAGCAAGAGCGTAAACCCATCCTCCCTTGAGAAGCTAAACAGAGAAAGCATGTGGCATACCCCGCATGTCTTCACCCGTTTTAGAATAAGGGTAAGCATGACCAGATACCATGAGAATTGGGGAATGTAAAGAAAATAAACAACCAAAAAGAATCATTAAGAATCCAAACATTCACATCCAACCAATTTCATTATCTCTGGTGTCCTCCCGACACCCACATGCATAAACTGATACATCTCGCCACTCTAGGCCTCAACTACTGCCACAACTAGTAGGCCTCCATGCACCCACATATCATAACAACCATCTAGGCTCACATTAAAAAACAAGAAATAAGAAAACAAACATAATATAAATTGGGATCTTGGCCCTTAAACTAGAAAAAGGGTAACTCAAAAACCTACAATGAATTTTCTTTTGTCAAACAACAAGTTCTATACTCCATATTTTATTAACCGATCTATTATTTATAGGTTCCAAATTTGGGAAACCTAACTAGTAAGCTATCACAAATAATAAAACATGATAACTGAATCAACATGGTTAACATCAAATTACAACAACAACCATTATATTAATTCATATGACTATTTATCATTTTCTAATCAATTTTCAATTAATTCTTGCATTAATTTCATTATCAATTTACATCAAGAACAAAAAGATAAACATGAATTCATAGATATCATAGTACCTAAGAAAACAAGAGGTAATAACATATGATGGATAATAATTTATTTATCAGGTTCAAATATTTAATATGCCAATTCAATTATGAACCCAGTGGGATAAAACATGTTGACTCTATAGTTTCATGTAAAGGAAAAGAGAATCAATGAATATCTTACCTCAAATGGTTCTTGATGTTATTTATACGAGAACAAGACACACAATGGGTTACGATGTCCTCCCCCCACGATAATTGTATCCACTTGAAGATGAAAATAAACCACCACACTAGTAAACCCCCAAGAAATGTCCATTACGAACATGGAAATAGAATTACATAAAAGGGAGAGCTAAAATAGAAGGATATGAGCCCAAAAGAATTAACAAAAAACATACCTTATATATAAGATTGATCGATACTTCTTGGTTGCATCATAACTGAGGGGAACCGATCCATGGAGGAATTTTTGATTGTGTAACTTCTACGAGAGGGAATGAAAGTTCTGAGCATCTCATAGCCAAGAAAAAGGAGGAAGAACTAGGTAGGAAGAAATATCATCCCTTTCGAAGATTTAATGGAGCAGTGGTTTATGATACACAAGATTTTCCATTAAAAGCGGATTACATTAAACCACACGGTTTGACCAAGTAAAAGTATCCTGAGCCATAGGAAAATTAATATAAGAGTTATATCCTTTGAATCAGCCTTAGTGTCCATAAAAAATATATTTAAATTCATTTTACTTCAAAGGAAATGATATAGGGGTAAAACTGTAGGAAGATGGAAACACTATTCAGGAACTCGAAATTTCGAAAAAGAAATACATTGTTTATGAACCTCACCATTAATACCTCACCGTTGGACCCTCACCATTCTAGAAACACTATTCAAGAACCTCACCATTGAAACCAAATTTTTGGAACCTCACCATTCTGGAAACATTGTTCATGAACCTCATAGTTAAAACCTCACCATTGGAACCTTTCCGTGTTGGAAAAAAATTTCATGAACCTCACCGTTGAAACCTCACAATTGGAACCTCACCGTTTTGAAAACACTGTTCATGAACCTCACCATTGAAACCTCACCATTGGATCCTCACCATTCTGAAAACACTATTCATGAACCTCACCATTGAAACCTCACCATTGGAACCTCAATGTTCTGGAATAACTATTCATGAACATGAGCATTGAAACCTCACTGTTGGAACCTCACCATTCTAGAAACACTATTCATGAACCTCACCATTGAAACCCCACCATCAGAACCCCACCATTCTGGAATCACTGTTCATGAACTCAAAATTTGGAAAAGGGAAGATATAACCATTTGAAGCTAACCATTCTAGAAACACTATTAATGAACTCAAAATTTGGCAAAAGAAAGAGGTCACCATTGGAACCTCACCGTTGCACTGGTCACATAAGGCTACCTAGGACGATGTTCACATAATGTCACCGTTTCACTGTTCACCTAAGGATACTGATGACAATGTTCACATAAGGTCAGTATTTCACTGTTCACATAAGGTTACCAATGAAATTTTTCACATAAGGTTACCAATAACACTATTCACATATGGTCACCATTGCAATGTTCACATAAGGTTATAGATGACACTATTCACATAAGGCTACCATTTCATTGTTCACATAAGTTTACCGTTTCACTATTTACCTAAGGCTACTGATGGCACTGTTCACCTAAGGCTACCATTGCATTGTTTACCCAAGGCTACCAATGGCGCTATTCACATAAGGCTACCATTGCACTGCTCACCTAAGGCTACAGATGGCATTGTTCACCAAAGGCTATCGATGCTATGTTCATAGAACTATAAATTTGGAAATGTGTTGGGGATAAGTCACCTTGACCTCCTGTAACACATCAGACACCAGATTATCGCAAAGGAATGAACCAGAGAATTCTGAGCAATTACATCAGATACCTCTCCAAAAATTCTCTTCCTCTAGAATTAAAAACCAACCTAAAAGGGAACAGAAAAAAAATCTGAACAACCACCTATCAAGATTCATCACAAAAGAGACAAAGCCACAAGAAGCAACAAAAGAAAGCCATCTCATAAACACGAAAGGACTATAACCACAAAGGGTACATCGTTACATGAGATGATTTAAACATCAAACAAATTTGGGTACTAAGAACATAACTATGACTCATGTTCCCAGGTACTCTTGTCCTTGCCACCATGTCGCCACAAGACATGAACCAAGGGGATAAAATGCTCGTGGAAAACCTTTTCTTTGTGGTCTTGGATGGCCACATATCGCTCCTCAAAGGTCACATCATCATAAACATCCATCCTTTCCCAATCAATGTCGTGAGAGTCATCATGAAGATAATGAAGGAGCTCTGATACATGGAAAAAATATTGTATCCGTCTCATCTGTGGGGGAAGTGTTACTCGATACGCCACAACTTCAAAACGAGCTAATCACTCAAAAGCCCCACGAAACTAGGGACACATCTTACTCCCATGACCAAACCATTTCTTCCCATGATAGGGAGTCACCATCAGAAACACGTGACTCCCAACATCAAACTCTAAGGACTCCTCCTTTGATTGGAATATGATTTCTGATGATCCTGCGCTGTCTTCATCCCATCCTGAATCACCTGAACCATCTCTGTTGTATTCTTTACTAGTTGTGGTCTGATAATTGCTTACACTCCAACCTCAGTCCAGTACAATGGAGAAAGACATGGACAACCATATAAGGATTAAAACGACACCATACTAATGGTGTAGTAAAAACTATTATTATAAGATAAATCCACCAATGGTAAGTGCCTCATCCACAAACCTCCAAAATACATGACACAAAAGTGTAACATGTTTTCAAGAGTCTGGACAGTTCACTATGTATGACCATCCGTCTGAAGATGAAAAGCAGTTCTAAGGCATAACTGAGATCCAAAATAATGCTGGAGAACTATATACACCGTAGAGGTAAAACAAGGATCTCGATCAAAAATGATCGTCCATGTGACTCCATGGAGTCTCACCTCCTCCTCCAGATACTTCCTCGACAAAACATAAACTAATCTTGACTACTTGATTGAAATAAAGTGGGATGATTTGGTTAGACAATCCACTACCACCCAAATATAATCAAGTCCTCCCAGAGCTCTAGGTAAACCAGTAAAAATGTCGATTGAGATGTCCTCCCACATCCAACGCAGAACATCTAACGGCTGGATCAGACCACCCAAAAGACGGTGTTCAACCTTCACCTTCTGGTAGACAAAACATCAAGACAAAAACTCTATAACAGTAAAATTTATCCCATCCCACCTAAACTAACTCTTCAAGACTTGGTACATCGTTTTTACACTAGTATGCACTGCTAAAGGTGATATACTGAACACTCTGAGATCTTTCTTGTGCATCTCCCGAGGAACAAATAGTATTCCATGATATAGCAAACAATGTTGTTCATCCTCAGTCCAACCATTAGGGGCCTCTCCACCAACAACTTTGTCTCTCTAGAACGCCACCTCAAGATCCTCTAACTGGGACTCTTCCACATGCTACACCATAGATTACTACACCATCATCTGAAAAATACAACCTTTTCTCCTAATATCTCCCATATCAAGATTGATGTTGAACATTCTTCCATTACACTCCACGAGTCAACAGAATCATGCACTGCATGACTACATGAATTCTGACTCAGTTCATAAGCTACATCCTTGCACTTTCCAGGTGTATTCAATATTTCTAAGTTGTATTCCTATAAGAACTCCATCCACCGATGTTGTCGTAACTTCCAGTCATGTTGAGAGAAAAAATACCCCAAGATCTTGTGATTAGTGAAAACCACAAAGCGCTCAACACTTAGGAAATGTCTCCAAAACTTTAGTGCCACACCATGAATTCCATCTCAAGATAATGGGTGGCATAGTTACGTTTATGGGGACCAAATTACTGAGACCCATATGAAACAACTGATCTTTCCTGCATTAGAACACAACCTAACCCCATATGTGAAGCATAATAGAAAACATCAAAACAAAATCCATCAGCAAGAAGACAAGGAACTGGAGTAGTTACTGACTTCTTGTTTAGGTACTCAAAAGCTATCTGATACTGATCAGTCCATATGAACGCATGATCCTTCCTTGTCAATGTTGTTAGAGGAGTCTCAAATTGAGAGAAATTGGCTATGAAACTCATGTTGTAGCTTGTGAGACCATGGAATCTTCGCCCCTCTAACACTGTAGATACCCACGCATGACGTACATGGAAATTACATTACATTTTTGGAATACTTAATACATAAAAAAATAGACACCCAAGGACCGTAATAGTTTAGTGACTTTGGAAACCTAGAACATAATCTTCTAATCATGGTGAATGAATTTAATCATCTCCCAAAAAGATCTACCCCTTTTGTTTTCTTAACTAAAACCATTCTTTTTTGTCCTGGGGAAAATAAAAAATAGAAAGGGTGACCTCAAATGCTCAGTAAGGGAAAACATGGAGCACATAAAACAATCCATAAACATTTGAATGTAAAAACATGAACATAAGATCTAAACATCAAAACCTTGAGTTGTAAAATAAATCATGGCAGTACCTAAGGAAAAAATCATAAAGGAACATAAATCATGATAAAATAGCACGGTAATAACCCATGTAATTATGGAAAACCATTAATCACATGATATGATTTCCATAGTAGCCAATGCATTGCTACCAAGACCATCATATTGGACAATGTCCATTACTGAACTATATTTACAAGCCGTTCCAACCATGTATTACTGAACATGATTTACATGTCTTTCTATCCATGTCTATCACATGGGATTTAAATCATTACCCAATGCAATGATGGGAGATATAAGTCCCACCCATCTCAGAATGAAATCATTCTTACGTGTGCCACAAAATAATCACAAACCATTCATTATAACCCAATGAGTAAAATGGGTTTCATAAACATCAAACCATCATAAAATAATCCATATAAAACAATGGGTATCATTTCATCATAAAAAAATCAAACCATATAAATAATAGGAACATTATAGTTGAATCATAACCAAATTAATGAATGTAATCATAGATGTAAATATTTTTAATAAACACTTGAAATTAATTCTTGAGGAAACTATCCATTCTTCTTCAAAATCCTTTTCTTCTCCCCAAATACCATGAAATTTTTAATGAAAATAATTTTGTTGAAAATAATCAAGAAACCTATTAGAATATTCTTCAGGGAAATAATGTGTTATGAAACCGTAAAAATCCATTCATTCCATATAAGTTAGAAAAACAATCTCATCGTACTTTTTACAGGAAAAGTCAAAAAGCACCTAAAATAGAAAATAAAAGAAATATTCATTCCATACCATGTGGTAAATGTCAACAAAGGGTAAAAAATGACATTAATAATTCATAAAAAAATTGTAGAAATTTGATGAAAATATTTTTAGAAGACATGGATGTGGATGATAAATATAACCCTATAAAATACTTACGAATAAACAATCTCAGATAAGAACGCAATTGGAATAATTATCCCTTACCATAGGTCCGATTTCTTCCGTACGTGTCCAAAACTGTTGTATAGTGGGCTTAAATATATTATAATCTTTTAACAGAACCATAATAATATTTATGATATCATATATGATTCACTATGACTTTATATTTCCCATTTATTTTTCAATTCCATGTTAAAGTAGTGTTTTGGGTAAAATCGTTTCATTTATCGTATGAGTTTTGACTTGTAATTTATATATATGATTACTTATATTAGGATTAATTACATTTATAATGTAAAACATGATTTATATATCATATATATACAATATATTAATATATATAATCAATCGATAATTGTAATGAAACACACCGTTCATGGAGATGGTACGTTTTACGTACGCTTGAACACAGTTTTCGATTCCTTATTAATGTAAATGACATATATATATACCCAAATCTAGTAAAATTTTTATATTTTATTTCTTATAATTATTTATTAGATATAAATTATAATCATTCATGAATGGTTAACATGGAGAATGAATCTCATCGCTTCGTGGAGACGGTAATCCGTATGTACGCACGAGCGATGATATCATTCCCTTAATTGTGGGATTGAATTGAAGTGTATATTGTATAACATTTCAGAATAAATGTCACTTTAAAATAATAATATTTAGTAATTTCTTCCATAATTATACACATCCATGTATGTTGGTGGTGAAAAAAATTACACCTCGACATGGAGACGATATTCAGTACGTACAGATGCATGTTAATTTCATTTTTTGTCAGATGGGTAGAATGTGAAATAGGGTTGTTTCATTTTTATAATAACATATTAGTACATTAGTGATAATTATGTAATTAATTTATAATTAATAAACTATATAAGAGGATGTATAAGAAGAAATAAATTTGAATGAACCAGCAGACGATCTTACCTCTTCCTCGAAGTGATTTCAGTAAAATTACTCTTAGGGAACTAGAGTTTGTCTTTCAAGAAGACCAGGACCTCTAGTATGTTGATAGGATAGTTGAGAAGGGAAATAATCAGGTTTTGGATGTGTATGAAATCTAAAAATGTTTTTAATTGGAGAGGGAGGAGGTTCTCATTTATAAGATAGTAGAGGGACAATTTCAGAACCCTCAAAAATATTATTTTATAATAAAAATAAACCCCACATAAAAACATCCAAAATGACTCAAATCCAAATATTATAAGATATAGTCTTGTAATCTCATCAACCAATCAAATTTACCCATGTTTTTATTTTATTTTAAACCTTATCATTTTCATAAATCCTTATTTAATCAATTTGATTTTATTTTGGGTAATAATATTCTAAATTTTAAATTGTTATATATACTTAATTATGTGTTGTGAATTGTCCATAATTATATATATTATAAAATTTTATACCATATAAATTTCAATTTGTAATTTTTTAATATTTTTGTGATTTATAAAATATTTATTAATATGTTATTCTTATAAACTACTAATAGTGTCAATTTTCACACTATTCAATTATATGAATTTAAATAAAATTCACATAGAAGAAATGTTCTAAGGAAAACTAATATATTCCTAATGTGTCATATGTATCTATAAAATTTGTGGGGATCATTAAATAGTTCATATAATATTTATTTTAATATTTCTAAAAATATTTATTTGATATATTTATAAATAAAATAATTACTACAACATTTTTGAATATTTATTTATTATACATATTTGTTGAATAAAAATTAAAATTAAAATACTATGATTACTATAAATCTAATATATTTCATAATAACACTTTTAGTCGAATTTATCTTCTAAAACAACCAACTTTTAAAATGTTATCTTTATTAAATTATGAAGGTGAAAAACTATGACATCATTTAAAATAAAATAATATAAATGTCATAATCTGTTTTTAAGGCTTAAAATGGTCCTAATGTATACTATTGTATGATTATGGTGTATATATACTCTACCAATAAGTTTCAGTCCAGTGTTTGGGCCTTTTAATGGTTATTATTATTGTAATAAAAACTATATTTTTGATTTTTCACTAAATAAATAATTTTTTCATCATTAATGTATAAGCTATTAAGGTAATTATATATTTCTTAAAAATTATTAATAAATATCCATGATAAGGAAAAACATTTTAGAATTAAAATGAGTATTTACAATAGAATTTATATTCTTTATAACATTATATTAAAAATAATTTAATTATTAAAGTTTGAGTGGAACATATTTAACTTTCCTTTAAATAAAATAAAATAAAAGTCTTAATAGCATACTAGTGTGCTAAAATATATACCAATTCAACCCAATTACTTTTTAGGACGAAATATAATCATCCAAATATAATAACACATTGTTTAGGGTCATATGATAATATTATATTTACCCTTAATTACCTAATTTACATTTAACTATGTTTAATAACATTTATCGTAGTTACAATTCATAATGGCCAAAAATAAAAGTAGCCTATTAATATAATTTGACCCTAATTTTTCCAAATATGGAATCCATTTTTCCAAATCCAAAACACTGAATTTTTAGTAATTAATTTAAAATTAATCTCGTTGTCTAAAAAATGGGTTTTTTAAAACATAAGAAAAGATTGAAATGTTTTTACCTATGAAATCAATGTAAAATTATTGATAATTAAATACATTATATTCTATGGTATTAATATACTCTATTTATAATTTTAACCAATTAAATATTATAACTTAACCTTATAAATTATCTTGATGAAAAAAGTTGTATTAAATTACATTTTAGCATATTTTTACTATTCATCAAAATATGAAGGTAATCAGAATACTATCAAAAATTTATACAACATAAATTATTATATCCTGATTCAAAATAAGAAGTTTACCTTTTCAAATTGAACTTATAAATCTTTTAAAAATTAGATTTAAAATTGGCGGGCCCTCAAAAGGAGACAATACTGATTTTTTGGAAGAAATACTTCTTTAATTTGAAAAATTAATTTTGTTATCATACCATGTTCTATAATATGTGTCTGATTATTGATAATGTTATAAAATTAAAAATGTGGTTATTACTATTCATAAAAGCTAGTTCATAATAATATTATAATAAATATATCATTGTTTAGTGAAAATCGATATTGCGTACAACACACGATATTGAGGAAGGTCGATCTTGCGAGCAATACAAGCCAAGAATAGTGTTGCGTATACTAAAAGATAATACAATGTTGCGTATAGAGAAATCTAATCTTGTTGTAGCATAAAAATTAATTAAAAAGTATATTTATCATAAAATTTTGGGGTGTTACATTCTACCCCCCTTAAAGTGAATTTCACCATCGAAATTCCTCGGGGTTATAAATTGTTTACTACTTAAATGTTTTATTCATAGAAACCGACATCGTAAAAAGGAATACTACAAATTAATTTTAAAAACTAATTTATGAAATGTAACAGTTTCCCCAATTAACTAATCAATGGGTTTCCACAGAGGAGAACATAGGTGAAAATATGGATATAGATAAGAAATCTAACCATCAAGTTCTGATGGATAGTGGTAGAAAACATGGCTATGAAATATCCAACAATCACAAAGCCATAAATTAGTGATGATCTAAGGTACCATCTGATTCATCAGATATGATGGTATGAGGATAACATTTTGGTTTTCATGATCATTTCCCTAAAGTTAAAAAATATGAATTAGAAGAAATACTTACTTGATTTTGGAACAATAACACCGTTGGTCATTCCTTGAACAATTTCAACTTCATATCTTAATGAAATGATGTTGAATTTTTCATTTGTGAAGTGTTAGCAGATTATTTGATGGAATGATGGGTCATTCAATCTGTCTAAAACAAATGTTTAGAAAAAGTTATTAAATATACATAAGTCCAGCTATGTTGAGATTAACCGTATAAGATTCCAAAAATGGGCATATACTTCATCTATCATACCTCTTAATAAAATAAAACTAATTTCTACTAACCAATGACTTCTTGTACGATACTGGTAGGAGATAATGGAATGTCGTACTTCTGTTGTGGATTAGATTCCCAGAGCCTTATTCGATGCGATGGGTTGTCGCACGTCCTGCAGGTTGTCCTTTTTTTCTTTCTAAAACTACACTATTATAACATTCCAAAAATAATATCGGAAAAAATGTTATGGCCTTAAATAATACTATCTGATGTCTAACTAAATCCATTCCAACATTTAGGATTATCTAAAAAACTTATGTCGAATCTCACAGTATATTGAAAACAATTTCTAGAAAGGTCATATAACAAGAATGTGAATACCATCATTTATCCCCCATATATCATAAGATATATCTTGTTGGTCACATTTGAATCATGTGAATACCCTAATCATGTATCATGAAACATAAATTACTATAGAACCTTAGTGAAAACATGAATGCTGTCAAGAGATAACTCTATCCACATGCCAAAATATCAATAATTTTATAAACTAAAACCCTAATATCACGTTTTCCTTATATCTATCATGATCTCACTAATAATATCCAACATTTTATTTTCAACTCTTCCCTTTATTATGTGCATATCATATGCTTTCAAAAAATATTTCAATCACATTTCATGGTTACAGGTACCATATAATTATTGAAAACCAAAATAAAAAAATACATAGATATTTCAATATTCCATGATACTATAAATGATATTCCACAACACTATTTTTGGAATCCTGTTACATAAACACTAAATTGTTCCACCACTTCACTTTCATATTCATCATCACCAATAGTGATCGCATGTAACTTCTCTAATCATGTATTCACGAAACATGAATTACCATATAAACATAGTGAAAACATGAATGGTGTCAAATGGTAACTCTTTCCATATACAAAAATCCAAAAAATTCAATATACTCAAACCATGATATCACTTTGTCCTTATATAGGTCTTGAGTTCATTAATAATATCAAACATATTATTTTATCCTTATACCTTCATTATGTGCATATCATCTGCCTTCCAAAAATATTTCAATCACTTATCATGGTTACAGGTACCATATAATTATTGAAAACCACAATAAACCAATACATAGATATTCTAATATTCCATAACACTATAAAATAGATTCCACAACACTATGTTGGAATCTCGTTACGTAAACACTTAATCATTCCACCACTTTGTTTTCATATTCATCATCGCAAATATTGAGTGCATGTGACTTCCCTTTTTACTTTTCCTTAATATGTTGTTGATGTAGATCATCATTAACCCTTGTATTTGAGAATTGTTTAGCATAATTCCCCATTTCCACGCACTTGTAGCGTTGAAGTGTTGGTGGTGCATTCTTGGTATTATTTTCTCTATTAACATCATTACCTACATTTTTCCTATTACTTCAACACAAAGCTGCTCGATGATATTCTTTTACACACTGAAAACATTTTCTAGTCCCTTTAAGACAATCTCTACGATGCTTCTTTCCACACATTGAGCATAACGAAACATTCATCTTGTTTTCACCATTGTTTTGATATTTTTCCTTGAACTCAATCTTTAATTTCTTGTCAAAACCATGAGATGGATATGTAACACCAACTTCCAATTCTACCTTGATAGCACAATGCACAATATATTCAAAGATACTAAAGTCTCTTATAGCCAATTCCTTTCTAATACTTGGTTTTAAGACATAGAAGAATCAATCAAAATTACTTTCAGTTTGGATGATAAAGCTAGATTCATACCTTGAAAGCCTTAAAAAATTCTCTTCATATATACTAAAAGATTCATCATCATTTTTATTTAGCATAAGGAACTCATTTTACATCTTTTTTTGAAGAATATGAGGGATGCACTTCTTGAAAAACATGTTCTTGAACTCGTCCCATTCCATTGATTCAAATTCATTTTGGGGCCTTGTATTGTTAATTAGAGTCCACTACTGGTCTGATTCACATTCTAAATAATAAACAGCCAAAATGACTTTTTGATGTTCTGAACAAGGAAGTATGAAAATATATATTCAATGGTACTGATCTATTGTTCAGAAACAAGTGGATCAAAATACCCATGGAAATAAGGTGGATGTTGCCTCATGAAGAACTCAATAGAATATTGTTCCCTTCTCTACTCATGTGGAAGTCCAGAATGATTCATAGCTTGTGTAAGTATAGAAATAATATTTATCACTCCATTTCCCATAAAATTTGGTTGTTCAAGAAGACAGTCATTTCATTTCCCATTGCATTGATCATTAACACGACTCCTTTGAGTTCCAGCCATTATTTAAAACCCAAAAAGAATCCCGTGAGAGGAAAAAAATCATATTAGGAAAAAAAATAATCAAGGGGGAGTACGTTCAATCTCTAACATATTAGGCTTAATCCACGGTTATTCATGATCATTATCATAATTTTAGGATTGTAACCTATACTTTATACTGAACCATACAGACATCCCTAGAAAAACCGTAGAATTATCTCTACGGATCTCGGTAAAGTTTTTGCAACCTAGTTTCCAAAGGTTAACTAAAACATTCCTCTG
This sequence comes from Viscum album, assembly GCA_963277665.1. Lineage (NCBI taxonomy): Eukaryota > Viridiplantae > Streptophyta > Magnoliopsida > Santalales > Viscaceae > Viscum > Viscum album. The sequence goes on along the minus strand of OY728140.1, from coordinate 2,096,959,114 downwards.
ATACAAACTATAAAGACCCAATCATGACATACATTGACATTACATTACTTTTTCGAAAAACATAATACATAAAAAAACAAAAACCCAAATATTGTAATAGTTTAGTGTCTTTGGAAACATGGAACACAATCTTATAATCATGGTAAAATATCTTCATCATCTCCCATAAAGATATTCCTATTTTTTTCTTACCTAGATCTTTTATTTATGTCTTGGGGGAAAGAAAACATAGAAATGGTGAGCTATAATTGTCAGTAAGGGTAAACATTGAAAACATAAGACAATCCATAAACACTTGAACGTGAAAACATGAATATAAAATTTAAACATCAAAATCTTGAGATGTGAAATAAATAATGGTAGTACGTAATGAATAAATCATAAAGAAATATCAATAATGAAAAATTATCCTAGGAATAAATCATATAATTGTGTAAAATCATTAAACACATGATATGATTTCGATAGTATCCAAGGCATTGGTTATAAGACCATTATTTTGGACAAAGTCCATTATTGAACCGAGTTTACATGCCTTTCCAGCCATGTATTACTGAACCGAATTTAGTTGTTGTTCGAACAATGTCTATATCATGAGATATAAATCATTACCCAAGGAAATTGAGAGTGATATAGGTCCCACCCATCCCATAATGAAATCATTCTTACATGTTCCACAATGTAAACATAAATCTTTCATCATAACCCAATGAATAAAATGGGTTTCATAAACATCATCACATCATAAAAAAATCCTTATAAAACAATGAATATCATATCATTATAAAAAAAATTAAAACACCTAATAATAGGAACATTATAAATGAAACACAACCATATTAACGAATGTAATCTTAGATGGATTATAGTTTTGAATAAACACTTGAAATGAATTCTTGAGGAAATATCATTTCTTCTTGAAAATAATTTTTTTCTCCAAATGATGTGAAATTTTAAAAGAAAAGAATTATGTTGAAAATAATCATTAAATATTTTAGAATAAGATTCATGTAAATAAGGTGTTATGAAACTATAAAAATCCATTCACACCGTATAAGTTAAAAAAACATTCTGCTCATACTTTTTAACAAAAATGTCAAAAAGTTCTTCGTATGGTAAACAAAAGAAAGATTCCTTCCATACCATATGGTAAAAGTCCAAAAGGGTAAAAATGCCTTTAAAAATACATGTAAGAAGAATAAAAATTTGATGAAAACAGTATTAGAAGACATGGGAATGGATGATGAATATAACCCCAGTAAATACTTATGAATAAACAGTCTCGGAGAAGAATGCGATTTGAATAATTTTCCCTTACCTTAGGTCCAATTTCTTCCATACGTGTCTGAAATTCCTGTATAGTGCGTTTATAAATATTATAAAATATTAAAAGATCCATAATAATATTTATGATATCATATATGATTCACTCCAACTTTATATTTTCCGTTCATTTGACAATTCCATGTAAAAGTAGTGTTTTGGGTAAAATCGTATCATTTATCGTATGTGTTTTGACTTGTAATTTTTTATATGATTAATTAGATCATGATTAATTACTTCAAGAATATAAAACATGATTTATATATATCATATATATTAAATATATTAATATATATAATCAATCGATAAATTGAATGAAATACATCGTTCATGGAGATGATAGACTGTACGCTCGCGTGAATGCTGTTTTCGTTTCCTTATTAAAATAAATGAAATATATATATAAATATATATATATATATAGACACACATAAATCTAGTAGCATTATTATTTCTTATATCTAATGATTAATTATTAAAAATACTTTATAATCATTCTTGAATAATCAACCTAGAGAATGAATCTCATCCCATCGTGGAGACGTTAAGCCGTATGTACACATGAGCGATGTTATCATTCTCATGATTTTGTAATTGTATTAAAGTGTATGGTGTATAATATTTCAGAATAAATATCACTTTAAAATAATAATATATATTAATTTCTTCCATTATTAGACAAATCCACATATGTTGGTGATGAAGAAAAATATTACACCGTGGCGTGGAGACTGTATTCCGTACGTACGTATGCACGATGATTTCATTATTCGTCAAATGGGTAGAAGGTGAAATAGAATTGTTTCATATTCATAATAACATAGAATTATATGAGTGATACTGATGTTATTATTTTATAATGAAACAAATAAATAAGAGGAAGTATAAGAAGAAATAAATTTTAAAGAATCGGTAGAAGATATTACCTCTTCCTTGATGTGCCTTCTTTAAACTTGCACATATGGCACTAGAGTTGGTATTTGAAAAATTAAAGGACCTCAAATATGTTTATAGTCATGTTTATAAGGGAAATGGTACAGTTTTTTATGAGTTTTAATTCTCAAAATGGAGTGAAGATGAGAGGGAGGAGGTTCCCTTTTATATGAGAGTAGAGGGGCACTTTTAAAAACCTGAAAAATATTCATTTAAAATAAACTAAAACCCACTTAAAATCTCCAAAAATGACTCAAATTAGAATATTAGATGATATATGGTTGTACTCACATCAACAAATCAAATTTAGACATGTTTTTATCTTATTTTAAACCTTATGATTTTTATTTATCCTTATTTAATCTATTTGATTTTATTTGTGGTAATAATAGTCAAAATTGTAAATTGTTATAAATACTTAATCATGGGTTGTCTATTTTCCATAATTAGATACATTATGAAATTTTAAACCATATAATTTTCAATTTTTAATTTTTACAATATTTTGTGATTTTCAAACAATTTAAAAATATGTTATTTTTATAACATACCAATAATATCAATTTTGACACTATTGAATTATTTGAATTTAAAAAAAACCCAAATAGAATAAATGTTCGAAACAAAATATTTAATAGATTTATATAATGTCATATTTATCTAAAATTTTCTTGGATCACATTACTTAATTCATATAATATTTATTTTAATATTTTTCAAACAATTTATTTGATATTTTTATTAATAAAATAATTACTAAAACATTTTTTTATAATTATTTATTATACTTATTTGATTCATAAAAATTAAAAATAAAATACTATGATTAATATTAATATAATATATTTCATAAGTAAACTTTTAGTAGAATTTATCTTCTAAAACAACCAACTTTTAAAATGTTATCATTATAGAATTATGAAGGTGAAAACTTTGACATCATTTAAAATAAAATAATATAAATGTCATAATATGTTTTATACGGATCTGAATGGTCCAAAATTCAAAACATGGATGCTCTTTGTGTAGTTATAATTGACCAATAGGTTTTGTTCAAGTTTTTGGGACTTTTGATGGGTATTAGTATTTTAATAAAAACAATATTATTGATTTTTTACTAAATAAATATTTTTTGCAACATTTATGTATAAGCTATTAAGGTAATTATATATTACTTAAAAATTATAAATAAATAACCATGATAAATAAAAAAAATATTATATTTCATTTGAGTATTTATAATCTAATTTATATTTAGTATAACCTAATATTAAAAATAATTTAATTATTAATGTTTGATTGAGACAAATATAACTTTTCTTAAAAAAAAATTAAAATAAATGTATTAATCACATACAAGTGGGTTCCAATAGATACCATTTCGACCTAAGTATATTTTAGGACGAAATATAATAATCCAATTATATTAATACAAGTTTTAGGGTAATTTTATAATATTATTTTTACCCTTAATTACATAATTTACCTTTAACATAGGTTAATAAAATTTAACATAGTTACTATTTAGAATGGAAAAAAATTAAAGTAGCATATTAACATAATTTGGACCTAATGATTCCAAATATGGAATCAATTTGTCAAATTCAAATCACAGAAGTTGCATTAATTGATATAAATTTAATCTCATTGTCGAAAAAATAGGTTATAGATTAAATCACTGCAAAAGATTAAAATGTTTTTACCTATGAATACAATGTGAAATTAATGATAATTATATACATTATATTAAGTGGTAGAAATATATTCTATTTATAATTTAGAATAATTAAATATTTTAATTTAACCAAATAAATTATCTTGATGAGAAAATTTTTTTCTAATTGAAATTTAGCGTATTTTTACTACTCCTTTAAATATGAAGGTTATACGACTAATGTCAAATATTTATCCAGTTTAAATTTTTCTGTCTTGATTAAAAATAAGATGTTTACTTCGCCAAATAGAACTGATAAACTTGTCAAAAATTATATTTTCAATGGGTGCTCCATCAAAAGGTGACACAACTACATTATTTGAAAAATACTTATTTTATCTGAGATATTAATTTTGTTTTCATTCCATGTTCTAGAATATGTGTAAAATAAATGATACTGTTATAAATTTCAAAATGTGGTTAATACTATTCATAATAGTTAGTTCATAATAATATTATAACAATATATCATTGTTCAGTTAAATTTGGTATTTCGTACAATACACATTATTGGGGAAGGTCGCTCTTGCCCATGACATAAGCCAAGAATAGTGTTGCATATACTACAAGCTAATATAGTGCTGCGTATAGCACAAGATAATCTTGGTGTAGTGTACAAAGAAATTTAAAAAACATTTCTCATAAAATTTTGGGGTCTTATAGACTCTATCTTGGGGGATTCCCAAGACACAACTACTTCTATCTTTGATTGATAGATAGCTACTCCCTACTGGGACACAACATGCCCAAAGAAATGGACTTCTATAGCCCAAAACTCACACTTCAAAAAATTCCAAAACAGATGATGTTGACGAAGAACTCCCAAAATGGTGTGTAGATGCCCTGCTTTCTCCTCCTCAGACATAGAGTACACACAAATGTTGTCGATGAAAGTTACCATTCACTTGTCTAGGAACTCATGGAACACAACGTTCATCAATCCCATGAACACAGCTGGAGCATTTTTCATGCTGAACATCATTACAATGAAGACATAACGCCCATGGTGATAACAGAAAGTAGTATTTGGGATATCCTCATCCTCCACACACATCTAATGATATCCTGACCATTTTTTGATCTTTTAGAACCAACTTTCAACCTTTCGTTGATCGAATAAATCATCAATCCATGGAATAGGTTAACTATTAGTCACTATCACTTTGTTTAAGTGAAGATAATCGACACACATATACAAACTACTATCAGCCTTCTTCATGAATAAAACTTGTGCACCCCATGGTGACACACTCAGCCAAACAAAACCGCACTGTTACATACCATCAAGTTGTATAGGTAGCTCTCGTAATTATGAAGGGGACATCCTATATAGAGACTTTGAGATAGGAGGTGCTCTTGGTTATAGATCGATCCCAAACTTGATCTCTCGTCGAGGGTGTAAGGCTGATACCTCTTCTGAAAAGACATAAGGGTACTCTTCTATGACCCAAGGAAACTCTAGCTGGTAAACCTATGAAGATCTTATCATTAGCTCAGCCATCATGGACAATAAAGATATAACATTACTCTGACCCATCTGAGGGTCTCGCTCGCCAACGAACACCACTATCTCTCCATCTACATCGAAGAACACAACTAGCCTTCTTATGAAATCCTGAATAGCATGCACCAAATACAACCAATCCATGCCAAGGATGAAATCAGATGGTTGTATTCATAAACATAGGAAATATCCCCAAGAGCGGTGTGGCCCCAACACCAGCTTACTATCTCTACATACTTCCAACGAGTCATCTCAACCTCCAACATGCGGAGTCAAAATCAAGGGCACTAGAATCTTCTATACCTCATGTCCCAAAACATGGAAAAGGGTAGGTGATATAAAGGAGTGTGTCACTACGGAATGAAACAAGGCATACACCAACTAAAAAAATCAAAGGGTACCTCAAACGACGTATGGATTGCCTGGTGCTGGAAACACTAAAGCATGAAGCTGACCACAACCTCCTCTACGACCTTTCTAAACCTGATGATAACCACCATCATGACTGTGCTATTCTCTTTGAGGATGGAGGGAATCATAGGGTTGTCCTCTACATTCCCCATCTTCCCTATTGTATTGAAAAGCAGGTGAAACCTGCTGCTATTGACTCGGCTAGAAGTACCTCAACGGAGAAACCTGTAGTTGAACACCTGGTGCACCATGGCTGCTCTGAAAGGTCAGGCAGTCTGGCTACTGATGACCTCGAACACCACAAGAAAAACAAGCGTCTGATCCATTGGGATAGGCCTGAGAGCTACCTCCCCTAGATAAATGAGATGCTGGGGGCTGCGACCTACCCCCAGCTAAACGAAAACTATTCTTTCCTAAAATTCTAGAACCCCAGACCATAGCTCTGCTTCGTGGGGAATCATGACAACTCCCCTCTTGTGATGATCTGGTACTGTCCAATGCTCTCATGAAGACCTCTTCCCTCGCCATCACCTCCAGATATGTCTTCAGCATAAATGGCGTGACCTGGCACAATATCTCTGGATACAAAGCCTCCTCGAAATGCCTCACCCTAACGTCCACATCTAGAAATAGGTTCAAAGAACATTATAAAATGTACCTGAAACGGATTCCAAACTCTCGAAAAATGGAGCTCCCTATTAAATGGTAATAATCTCATGGAAACTAGATGCCTTCATGGTCGAAGAAAGATAGTTAACTCTAATCATGTCTTAGAACTCCTCCCATGAGATCACTGGCTCCTCGCGATCCCTATGGAAAGAGAACCACCACCATCTCGCTGCTCCACATAGCATCGTCACATCCATGGAAACTCAGTTCTCCTTCAGAGAACGAATCTAACTAAAGCCTAACTCTACCTCATCCAACTAGTCTTATATGACTGCATCTAAAACGGATCCCTCGTACTTCTGTAGACTCTAGTGCTAAAACTATAGAAGTTTCCTCCTCCAAGTGTCGTCATCGTCAAACTTTACCCAACAAATATTTTATGGCACATATTGTTAGACATATTCTATGTGATCCTGATGAGGGAATCGACCTGGATCCATACTTGTAAAATAAGAAATAGTTAGAGTTTCCAATCCTGGAATATTTAAGAAAAAAAGTAATTAATTAATTGTTTTGTTTTATTCATTTTTGGTTACCCTATCCCGATATCTACCCATTCAAACATAGGCACATGGAATAATGATGCAAGATCCATTCCTAGGTCTCTCTCTTGAAACTAGTATCACGTCATTTATTATCCATTTTAAACATACTGGTTAATGCATTTGATCATAGGGGGGCCTAAACCCTTATGTCTCAGTCAGTCTTTAGGGTTTACATCACTTGGTAAACCTGAATTAAATCGTTTCCCTACCAACCCATGAAACCTCACTTGTGCCTAACTCCAAACTCCATCTTATCTCTCAAGAAGACCTTCGATACCACTCTTTCATGACCCCCTCCCCAAATGTGTACCCCTCCTTGGCTGACAATGTGATAAGGGAGATAATGACCCCCCGAGTCCCACCTCCAGTAGGCCCTGGGTTGGCCACTAGCACCGAGGGTATAGTAAACACACAAATGGAAGGCATTACCCACTAAGAGAACACATGCAAGAGAATAAAATAAGACAGACACCAACCAAATCTATCTCAGGCAGAAATTTATATGAATTCCCAAGTACATATATGTAATTTCATGCAAACTACTACAACTAAAAGGGGGAAAAATGCAAATACCCAAAAAAAGTAAAAATAGTAGCAACCACAAGCCTGAACAACTCCCGCAACCCCATGTTAGTAGAAACTAGCTTGACCTCCAATCTGCTCCAAGTGACCCGATGGACCATTTATATATACATAGGGTGTGTATGAAATTATACTCAATAGGATCCTCCCAAAATATTCTCATGGAAATGTAAAGAAGGCATGATAAAGCAAAGTGAACAACAAGTGAAACAAACTCATCACCTCAAATGGTATACTATATTTACCAGCGTCATCATGGATACTCTCACCAAGTAACATATAATAGAGTATTTAATAAATAAAGAATTTCAAGGTTACCTAGCCACTACTTTCCCACTAGATTGCAGCTTTTCGTCAACGTCACATGTCCTAAGAACCACTCTCCAAAAAGACTTTCCCGAAAACACTTCTGCGTAGCACCACAACATGCATCTCGTGCTATAAATCCAAAATATACACACAATAATGTAACAATGTAGTTTTCGGGAGCTAGCACAACTTTCATTACGTGTATCATACAGAAGGAATTATACCTCAAGCCATTACAACCCACACACAGAGTAAGAATCTTCAAGACATTACAAATTTTACACGTTACGCCTATAGTAGTCCATATGATACTATATACCTAATATATGTGTGTGAATAACAGCAATCCATAGCATCCCTCAACACACATATATAAGGAAAACTAACCACTGTGCCTACCAATACAAGTAACTTCCAAGAGAATAGAGCGGGGCCAATGTGGGAAGTCAACCATCCATCCTCCCACCATAATGTTGGGGGAAGAACCCCCAGGGCTCAAAATCCATGAGGTGTCAGTTTCCCTAACTAATGGGGTGGAGTAGCATATATGAACTCAAAAAGTACAGAAGATACTACATCTCACAACCAATCTATGGTCATAGCCTAGTCTTAGACTCCACACCAGCTAACGTCTCTCGGACCCCCGACTGTCACTACTAAGTCTTGGTATCCTATAAGAACACAACCATTTAACAAGATTTATTATATTACTTCATTCCTTTTTTATCAATTCCACTTTATGTAAATTAATTCTTCAATCATTAATTAACAATTAAAAATTCCACATTAAATTTCATTACCATCACTCCCGAATTCCACTGTCCCTTTAAAATTGTAACCTGGGCATTTTTTCCCAGAAAGATCCAACCCCATGGGTTAACATCATTTATTTAATTATTTATTTACATAATTAATTTCCTATATTACCAGGAATTCTAGAAAACATTATATGCTTCTAACACATTATGGCTCTACATGGTGAGTAGATGAACCACCCTTCGAGTCTTTATTTCCTATTGCTAGAGCATAGACCCATTTTCCCTTGAGAAGCTAAACACAGAAAGCATGTTGCATACCCTATTCATATTAACCAATTTAAAAAGAAGGATAAGAGAGAATATATTCCATGAGAAGTGGGGATAGTAAAGTAGATAAACAACCAAAAATAATTAGTAAGAATCCAAACATTCACATCCAACCCATTTTATCATCCATAGTGTCCACACCGAAACCCACATGCATAAACCGATGAGTCTCTCCACTCTAGGCATCCAATGTTGCCACAACCATTAGGCCTCCATGCCCCCACGTATCACAACAACCATCCATTCTCACATCACAAAAGAAGCACTAGGAAAATAAAAATCATATTAATTGGGATCTTATCCCTTAAACATGAAAGAGGGTAACTCAAAAACCTTAAAGGATTTATCATTTATCAAACAAATAGTTCATTAATACATATTGGATTAACAGATTTATTATTCGTAGGTTCAAAATTCGAGAAACCTAACTAGGATGCTATCACAAATAATTTAAAAAATTTAATGCTTCAATTTGATTAACATCAAATTATAATAAAAACCATCAGATTCAATCATATTCCTTTTTATCTTTATCCAAACAATTTGTAAATTAATTATGGATTTACATTCTTTAAGGATTTCTATGAAGAATGAAAAGATAAACAAGAAAGAATAGATGGCACACTATCTTGAAAAACAAGAGGCAATAACATACGATGGATATCAAATTATTTATTATGTTCAAATATTTAATATGTCAATTCCATTGTGACCCAGTGGGTTAAAACATGCTAACATTATAGTTTCATGTAAATGAAAAGAGAGGAAATGAATCCCCTACTTCAAATGCTTCTTGAAATTTTTTATATGGGAACGAGCCACACAATGGGTCACGATCTCCTCCCCATGTGACCACTGTGTCCAACTGAGGATACAGAGACACCACCACACCGATCTACACCCTAGAAAATTCTATTAGAAATATAGAGAGAGAATTCCAAAAAAAGGGAGATGGAAAATAAAAGGAGATGAACCCAAAATAATGACGATTGAACATACCTTATAGTGAAGATTGATCGATACTTCTTGGTTGCATGAAAATAGAGGGGAACTGATCCAAGGAGGAAAGATTGATTGTGAAACTCCTACGGGATAGAATTAAAGGTCTGAGGGTCTCAAAGCTGAGAAAAAAGAGGAATAACTAGGGAGGATGATATATCATCCATTTAGATGATTTAACGGAGCCTTGATTTATGATACGCTAGATTTTCCATTAAAAGGTTATCACACAATACCACATATGTTGACCAAGTAAAAGTATCCCGAGCCTTAAGGAAATTAATGTAGGAGGTATGGCTGTTGAATCGACCTTAGAGTCCTTAAAAAATAATTAAATTCATTTTATGTCAAAGGAAATATCAAAGGGGTGAATCTATAGAAATCTAGAATCACTGTTCACGAACTCAAAATTTGGAAAAGGGAAAACACTGTTCATGAACATCACCATTGGAACCTCACCGTTCTAAAAACATTGTTAACAGACATCATAGTTCTGGAAACACTGTTCATGAACCTCACTGTTGAAGCGTCACCATTGGATCCTCACCGTTATGGATACACTACTCATGAACCTCACTATTGAAACCTCGCCATTCTGAAATCACTATTCATGAACTATAAATTTGGAAATGGAAAGATGTCACCATTGGAACCTCACCGTTTAAACCATAACATTCTTGAAACATTGTTCATGAACTAAAACTTTGGAAAAGTAAAGAGGTCACCGTTAGAACCTCACCGTTGGATAATCACGGTTACACTGTTCACATAAGGCTACTGATGACATTTTTTACATAAGGTCACCATTGCACTATTCACCTAAGGTTACCGATGACAATGTTCAAATAAGGATACTATTGAATTTTTCACATAAGGTTACTGATGAAACTAGTCACATAAGGTCATCGTTGCATTGTTCCCATATGGTTACTAATGACACTATTCACATATGGCAACCATTACACTGTTCACCTAATGTTACCAATGCACTGCTCACCAAAGCCTACCCATGACACTGTTCTCCTGAGGCTACCTTTGCACTATTCACCTAAGTCCATCAATGGCAATGTTCACCTAAGGCTACAATTGAACTATTAACCTAAGGCTACCAATGGAACTGTTCACCTAAGGCAACCGATGGACTATTCACTGAACTGGATGTTTCAAAAAGCGATGGGGATAATTCACCATGACCTCCCGGAACACATCAAACACCAGATTTTTTCAAGGGATTAGACCAGAGAGGTCTGAGACATTGAATGATATTATTTTTAAATTAAATATTTTCTAAATAATTAATGTATCCATTTAAAAAGTTTCCTTTGAAAAATAATATAAAATTGGTATTTTAAATCAAAGTTAAAAATGTTTAAAAAAATATATTATGTTTTAACTTTAATTTTCATTATCATATTTAAAAGGATTTAACCTAATAGGTTTAATGTGACATTATTTATCAGATAGTACATATATATATCACTTTGGGGATTAAATTTGCTGTAGAAAGAAATTTGATTCTTGATCACTTATATTGTGATACTATTTATATCATTTTTTGAAAGGCTGTTTTAAATTTAGGTCAACACCCATATATGTTTACATTATTAAAATATGGTTATATTATTTTGTAACTATTCAAAAAAAATACCATATGCGTTTTGATATATTTATCCATTTTCTGACATGGGTGAAGTATTATATTTCTATATATTGTCATTCCAATATCGATAATTATGGGATAGTTGACTATGTATTGTTTAACCATCCACCTTCTTCATCTATATGAGCTTTGATCACGTTATCCTTTGTATTAAAATTCATTATGTTTAATAACTACTAACATAGGTGAATTATATATTGAAATTACAAATTCATCAATATACAGACGACCATGTTTTTATTCATCAAGAGGTTCTTTAATGAATGGGATGAAATATATTTCTAGCTATTATGGAGAAAGAATTATACTTAAAGATGTTTTGAGTGGTGATTTATATAGACCATAAATGTATTGACATGGATCAGGAGTCAATATTAATTGGGTTTTAGTGTATAAAAATCAATATATTAGTATTGTTTATTCGAAAAAGTACTTAACAAAATGATTTTTATGTTCCATATTTTTAATTTTATTAGTATGTGATTAATATGAATAATATTAATGTATTAATTTATTATTTAGAATATAAAATGCACTCATTTTTATTTTATTACGGAATTTTTCAAATTATTTATTCCTAATATATTATGTATACCACACTTATGTTTTTTTCATCTTTATGTATATGTTTCCTTTACAAATATTTTTCCCTCACCCATTTAGTATGTTATTATTTACTAGGTTATGATAAAAAATTTTACAAGTGTAATTTTTAAAAATCTAAGACATGTGAAATAATTTGTGAGAGTTTTGAAATTTTTTTATAGATTATGTAGTATTTTGTATACCAGGGAAAAGTTTTCTTAGATGAGGAAAAAATGTGCATTATTAGTTTATTTTTCTTTCTAATTATCTAATTATTTTTACATGTATTTATCCTTTGGATGTAAGAGATGAAATTATCATATGAAATTTTTTAATTAAGGATAGATACATCTGTGATATAACACTTAGTATCAAATATAGTATATAATGTATGTTTTTATGTTATTGTAATGGGGTGTACAGATCTGAGAATCACATATTATACACACTCAATCCCCATATTTGTTGAGAGAAGATGAAATTATCTATCTGAATGTAGAGAAAATCATCTTCATGAAGTAATAATCATTATTTTTTAGCTAGATTATTATATTTATTCAAAACCTGCTAAAATTTGATTCACCAAAATAAACAAATATAAAATATATCATCATGCATTTTTATAATATTATTATATAATTCCTTAACCATACACACCCATCGAGTTATAGTGTGTACTGTTTTGTTTGGTTTATACGCATACATGAATGATGTTGTAAAACTTTAGCATGGATGAATATGGGATCAGAAATACTAATATTATAATAATTTAATTATAAATTCATTAATTTTATATCTTTTATGAAATTTTATATTAATTATTTAAAATATTATTAAAAAGTAATATTTGATCAATGATATAATCAGAATAAGGATAGATATATTAAATTTTCATAGGACATAAAAAAAATAATTATGGCACATGGTATGTGATTTATAAATAAATATGTGTTATTTATTATAGTAACTTTAATTATCTTGGATTTTTTAAATTATAAATAATTAATAGGAATAAATATGGATATTCTAAGGCATACATGATACAATTGGAAATAAAAATATCCAATAATGAAATGAAACACTAAATATATAGTTAATGTATAATAAATTATTTTATATAAATAGTGTAAAAGGTTTTCGATTTGAATATAGTCATGAAATAGGTGATTAAAATAGTGAAAGTTTTTAAATAGGAGGTTAGGGTTCATTTGACTAATAAGGAATACAAGGTAAGGGTTTCTTAGTCTCATTTTCAAATAAATGATGCGTGTTTTATATTTCAAACAATAACATCTTATATATATTATATTTCCTAAACCATTTCCATCAAGTATAATGAATATAATTAATTTTATGATACATTAAATTTTATTTCTTAGCATATCTCATTTTCATATGATATAATTACCGTAGTGGTTTTTGGGAAACTCGATTCCCATTTATTAATTTTTGATTTCTCTTCTTGAAAATATATTATTTAATTTTTTTCCATTCTTATATTTTATATTATTATGTTTTATTTTTTATTTTATCACTGGGGGTGTAAATTTCTATGAAATTATCGTATTTCAAATCATTGGATGATTCATGATTCCAGACATAAATAAGGGATAAAGTCAACTCAAAAATAATTATTTTGAGTTAAAGTATTATTCATTGTGTATCATTCAACTGGGACTGATAAATTTTTATATTTACTATTTAATAATATTTTTCATCTTCTATATTTGTTTAAAATGGTTTTTTTAACACAAAGATGATTTCTTAGTGAATTAATTTCTCATAATATTGATATTTTTTTAGAAAAAAACACATCCTCCCTTAAAGATAGTTTTCATCCTTATTCATTTTCATTATTCCCACAAAATATTTTTCATCTCATATTTTGAAATCCCAATATGTGTGAACTCTCATGGACTTGTTATTTTGCACTTCCAGTTTTCAAATATAAATTTTATATATCATTTACATTATGTGGGTTTTCAAAAATAGTATTCAAAAATATTAAAATGTTTTTTCATCATTTTAAAATCAAATTTTTTATCAATAAATCACCATTTATTTTTATAACCATTATTAATTTTAAAGGATCTATTATTTCATTTTTTTCAAAAGTAAATATTTTCTAATGTTTTCAACTCACCTTTTTTAAACCATTATGTCCTTTTCCAGGGTCCATTATATATTATTAATTTTCAAATTAAATATATTTATTGTGCATTCACTTCACCTTTTTAAAACCTTTATGTATTTTTAAGGACCACTTATCTAAAATTATATTTGTAAAAAAAATGTTTTTAAAATGTTCTCACTTATCAATTTGAAATCGGTGTGTCCATTAAAGGATTAATTATTGATATTTCTTTCAAAATATTAATTTTTAAAATTATATATATTAAATTTATAAAAAGATACCTTTACAAAATAGGACATTTCAATGTGACTATAACAAAATATTTTATAGTACATATAAATTAATAATCAAAGAACCGTTTTTTGTCTTTAATTTCTTAATTGTATCTAAAGATTTTATTTCCACAGAAGTTATTTTTCATCAACCATGATCCATATGTTCTTATAATGTAATATTTTAGGGTTTTTTGATTTTGTTTATCAACCACATACGTGCATGAGTTCAATTTGGGTGATACCATCTAGCGGTTCTGTGAAAGGACTATTCCATTCCAATTTTTTAATAATGTAATGATAGAAAATCGTTTTCATTATATTTATTACTTATGATTTAAAAACTTATTTATTTTAGTGGGAACGCATAAGTATTTATGATTTATTAGAGGGATCCTATATCTATTTTCAATTAATTTGTTATGGATTTACATCGCATGATATTGGGATGTTATGTTTGGAATTTTTTTTTCTCATGGAATAATGAGTAGTTATTTTATTTTATCACAACATGTATCATGAACATTTTTTTATCAATAATATGAAGCATTAAAATATTCATTGTTCAAAACATGAATCATGGATACTATGTTTTATCATGACATGAATCATGGATATTTTATTTTCTAAAAACATGAAGTGTTGAATTTGTTTTGTTTACAATATGTAGTGTTGACAATTTCTTTTATAATTAAAATCATGAATTTTTTGTTTGTTAACAGTGTTATAATTTCCCTAGTCTTATTTTTGTACCATATTTACCTTTAATGTGATGATTAAATTATATTATACATTTATATATGAATATTATTATTCACCTTAGAAAACTTTTGTCATTTTTCAATCTTATAATATTGTACATGTTGTTTAATTTGAGATAACATGTCTTGTTATCATTATGTAAGAACAAATCTTACTGTTCTATGTTTTTTTGATAATATATTTATCCCATTCTCTCATTTTTCACATTATTTTTATCCAATAACTCATAAAATGACTATATGGTTTCCCTTTCTAATCATTTGAGTATATCCTTTACTAATAGTCCCATTCCCAGCATTTTGAGGATGAGAATAAAGAATGAGAATCCAAGAAGGTAGTGTAGTGCTGATTTTTTGGATAAATGTTAACATGTTTTGAAAAATAGTTTTCCTATATAATTGTTAATCAAAGACACTAAACCATCCATTCATGGAATTGAGTAACTACATGTGACATGTAACGTTTAACTATTTAACTGATATAAAATCCAGAAATGTTTAACTTAGGTTACTAGAAAATCCTCCAATTTTTCTTTTTTTCATGTAATTACTCATTAATAATTCTTGGATAGATGTTTGACCATAAATATATACAATTAAAATCATGATTTAAGGTTATAAAAATCAAATATATCATGTATATTTTATACTATAATATCTTTGATATTATAAAGAAGGACATGATATGTCATCTATACTATTGTATTATATATACTATTCCAAAAAATATATCATTTTTAGAACCATTCATGTAAAATGTGATGATATTTATTAAATTTGAATTGTGATAAATCATTATTTTTTTAATAACATGGCATAATGATCTCAACCCTTTGGATGCACTATAATGTACACTACAATATAGTGTAACACGGAATAATTGCACTATATAAACACCTATGATAACACATATTGTTAGAAATGACTGAAACATAGTATATTTAATCATATAACTCAATTATATTCATGAACATAATATATAATTTTATTGAAAACTATGTCGATTTTCCTTAATAAAAAATATATATATCTTATAATGCACTATAAAACATATATATTTGATTATTTTTTACAAGGATTTTTATAGTAAAATAAAATGTTATTTCTTGAATAATAATAATTGGTATATAGGGTAATATTGAAACTAAATAATCATAGAATATGCAAAACAAAACTCAAAAACTAGTTTAAAAAATATTGAAACTAAACAAATTCATAAAAAATGAATAAATTACGTGTATACTTCACACCAATGAAAATTACTACCTCAATATTTCAATATATGGTTGATTAATAAAATTTATAATAACCCATTAGTTCCACTCCTTCTTTTTATATCTACGATCCAACATGAATCACCTTCATGTAGGAAGGATCCCCCAATATTTGAATAGAAATCAAGACCCCCATTAAGTAATGAGTGAAGGAGAAAGAGCTCTGTGGGGGGGGGGGGGGTGATCCTATAAATCATTGGTAGGATCAACAAGGCCCCATATCATGGTTAACACATCTTTTTTTATTAAATTAGACATTCTAATGTGTTTTTTATTAAACCATACATTTCATAAATTATGATTATATTATTTCCCTTATATGCATTCGTAACAAGAATTTATTTATCCACCTATGTGTTTCATCATATGAAACATTTAATTTCATGATAACTTATATACAAGTTAAATGAATGTTAATGTTTAATGATCAAATGATAAGATAATCCTATGTTGCGTCATGAATTATACAATATGATTGAGCACATAATGGTACAACAATGTCTTACACTACGACCAGATATGGTAGTAGTGTAGTATCAATATACCACACAATATGACATCCCTTATCCATGAAATGTTATATGTCTTTTATTTTTTATTTAATACCACATGACATAATAATAATGCACACTATAAAATACTATCAAATACCACTCATGTAAATAGGTCTTTAAGGAATGTCTCCGTCAAAATATCTAATGAAGTATCTCTTGGTTCATTTCCAATAATAATTAATTCCTACAGATTTATGTGAGGTGGAAATGTTCTCATGTTTCATATCACAATTATTACATCATCAAGTTATTATTTGAATTATTTTATATTCTCTACAATATAATTAACTATATCAAAAATTACATTACTAAATTCATTTATTTGCATCCTCAAGTCCTCATACGTATTTTATATAATTAAAACATTTCATTTCATACCATTTTGTTTTCTTTCGTAAAAGATAAAAACTTCTCAAGCCTATTATTCATGGATTTACAATACACAACCATTGTGTTGATTTCATTTGAAAAAGGTCTACAAAAAAAATTAATTCAAATGTAATATATCCAAATTATTAGGATTCTTGTAACGACATAAAAATTAATAAATGAAATTCCCCATTTAAATGAGAAAATGCTTAATTAATAAATGCATTTAAAAAAATAATTTTTTGATTATTTTGGACCATTATAAGATTAAAAATTACATTATAAACCATAAATATTAATAACATATCCACTGTATATTATCATTATGATTAGAATATGTTAAGGGTTATGATAAATCCAACCAAAAAAAGCGGATGAAACGATAGCATCACCCAATAGGATCATAACCTATGAACCCAACATATCAAATATTACGAGGGAGATAGAATGAATATGATTTTACCTTGGTTGAGATGATGATAATATTTTACAAATAAAGCATTAGTAAAACCATTTACTCGATTAGTTCATGATCATCTAGAAAATTTTCCACACTATGGTCACTGAACCTCCACATAAAAATTTGACCATCAAACACTATACTATTAAATAATTTTCAAATGTAATAAGCTGTTACATATCTAGAATAATAGGGTATTATTTTTTATATTTTCTTATAAAATTATTATGATAAATATTATTTTAATTATTACATTATAAAGATTGAAGAATAAGTTTGATAAATATTATATTTTGATATGACAAATGAAAAATTTCATTTCTAAGAAACATATAGTTTCAATCAAGATAGTATTTTTGATAAAACAATAATTTTTGAACTAAATGTTATATTAATACAATATTATTATTATATAATGTATATTTAATATAAAAATATAATTTAATGTAGTTAAATGTAATTTTGATAAGGGTTAGATAATAGTTAATAAAAAAACAATATTTTTAAATAAATATTATTTTTAATTTAATGATAAAATTATAATCTTTATAGAATTAATTTGATATAATAAATATTATTTTTTAAATTATTATGTCTATGGTTTCTAATGGATAAGTTTTAATAATTTTTGTGATAGTCAATTTTTTGGTTAATAATTAAGGACAATATACTTATGTAGTATCTATTATGAAACCATAAAGGCCCAAAAGTAATTTAATAAATACTCTAAATAGTATCAAAAAGAAAAATTTTGTTTCAAATTTGAATTAATATATTTTATGTTATTGGATTAATTTTATAATCCCTTAATTAATCATCAATAACTTATTTTATATTTTAAGGTTTTAAAGGAAATTATTTATAAAAAAGACTCACTTCCATATCACCATGGGATTAATTTTAAAGATTTAAATAAATAGAGATTCAAAATAATGAAATATTATAATAATTGGAAGAAACCATGGTATGTTTTTATAGTTTATTTCCTTATTATAGAGTCCAAATCCTATGGTTGGAAATAAATAATGAATTATCCTCTATATTTCTTTATAAATCAACCAACCCTTCCTTTAATCATCACTAAAAAATCATAGAAAATAATATTATTTTATCAATACCTCTAGATGGACCTCCACATTTGCATCCAATATCATAAGAAGCTCTCTATAAGATTTTAGAAGAACATTATCAAGTTATGGGATCCTCTTCTCCTTTTCATTTAATAACTATCTTTATATTATTCCATTGATTTAAAATTGATCATGTTTGGATATGTTTTCATATATTAATATTGATATTTATTTTATATAAAAGTGAAGATAGACACATTTTACTCTCCTTTAAAATTTATATTAACTTTTATGTAACCCCGTAATATTGTTGAATTTATCATTCAATTTCACATTCCAATCATTTCGGTTGTGAGTAACCATCCCCATTTCCAATCAAAGGTATTCCGCATGATGTGCCTATCGTTCATTGATTTTTGACATACACATATTTAACATACATTCCTTTATATTATGGGTTAAATGTGATAAATTTTAATCATATGTTATATGATCTTTCACGACCCCCTCCCCATAAAGTTTACCCCTCTTGGGCCGAAAATGTGAGAAGGGAGACAATGACCCCCAAGTCCCGCCACCAGTAGGACCCGGGTTGACGACTAACACTGAGGGTATAGTAACACACAAATGGGAGGCATTACCCTCTAAGAGAACACATACGGAAGAGAGAGATACGATAGACACCAACCAACTCCAACTGAAGTATAAAGGAAACCCAAGTACATATATGAAAATCCATGCAAAAGTACTACAACTGAAAGGGGAAAACTACAAGTACCCAAAAGAAAGGAAAAACAACAGCGACCACAAGCCCGAACAGCTCCTCCAACCAAAAGCTAGTAGTAACCAGCGTGATCTTCAATATGCTCCAAGTGACCTTGAAAAACAGTTCATATATACATAGGGTGAGTATAACAGTATAGTCATTTGGATCCTCCCCGAAGCCTCTCATGGAAAAGTAAAGAAATCATGCTAAAGCACAGTGAAAAACAGTGAAACTAACTCATCACCTAAATAGGTATACTATGTTCCCAACCTCACCAT
The DNA here is from genome assembly GCA_963277665.1 of Viscum album. NCBI lineage: Eukaryota > Viridiplantae > Streptophyta > Magnoliopsida > Santalales > Viscaceae > Viscum > Viscum album. The sequence goes on along the minus strand of OY728140.1, from coordinate 2,096,938,857 downwards.
GGATACTATCACTAAGTAAATAATACAAGAATATAGAATATAGTAAATAATATCAAGGGTTTTCCACTACTACTTCCCCACTCATTTGCCGCTTTTCCCCAATGACATACATCCGATGCATCTCTCTCCAATGGCTTACCCGTATAAACTTTGGCTATGCTCCACAATCTACACCATGTGCACCACAAAGGCTTGCCCACATACATCTGGACTAAGCTCCACACCATCCTCACAACCAAAGGTAACTTGGTAGGTTCTGGGAGCCACCACAGCCCGCATAATGTGTATCATACTTTGGGTATTGTATCTCAAGCCATTACAGCCCATACACCGAGTAGGGATCCTCAAGCCATCACAACCTATACATGTTACACCTATAGTAGTCCATAGGATAATATATCCAGAATATATGTGTCGAAATAACCACAACCCATTATAGTCCTCTACAAACATATAGGGGGAAAACTAACCACTATGAGAACAACACTAGTATCTACCAAGAGAAGAGAGAGGGGTAAAATGGGGTAGTCAGCCATTCATCCTCCCACCGGAATGTTGGGGAAAACACCCCTAGGCCTCATAATCCCTGGGGTGTCAGTTTCCCTTATTTATAAGGTGGAGTATCATATAGAAACACAAAAAGTACAGAATATATATAACTAACAACCACACTATGGGAATAACCAAGTCTTAGCCTCAACTGCAGCTAATGTCTCTCGGACTCTGGGCTAATATTTCTAAGACTAGGTATCCTATAGTCACACAACCAATTAAAGAACATAATTAGGTTACATTACTCCCTTTTTCATCGATTACACTGTACATTAATTAAGAATTCAATCATTAGTTAACCATGAACAACCCACATTAACTTCCTTATCATCACATTCCAAATTTACAGTTCCTTTAATGTTACAACATCGCCATTAAATACCAACACCTCCATCCCCAGTGGATTATCACCATCTAATAAAACATTCATTATAGAATTACTTTCCCATATTCCCAAGAATTCTAGAAAAGAATCCTATGCTACTCAACACAAGGGGGATCAACATTGTGAGTAGACGTACTACCTATCCAGTCTTTTCCGCCTATAGCAAGAGCATAGACCCATTCTCCCTCGAGAGGCTAAACATGGAAAGCATGTGGCATACCCCACGTGTCTTCGACTCCTTCAGAAGAAGGGTATGAAAGACCACCTGCCTTGAGTAGTGGGGATAGTAATGAAGATAAAAAACCCAGAATCAACAAACATCCAACAATCACAACCATCCCATTCCATCATCCCTGGTGTCCTCCCTGACACCCACATCCATTAACCGATGCATGTCGCCACTCTATGTGTCATCTTCTACCACAACCACAAGGCCTCCCTACCTCCACATATCACAACACCCCTCCAGGGTCACATCACGACAAAAGATATACCATCACCCCTTCCAGGGTCACATCACATCACAATCAGCAGGAAAACAATCATTACAACAAATGGGCTCTTGGCCCTATAACAAGGCATCCGACCTTCAAACAACAGACACCAACATTCACATCAAATGGGATTTTAGACCTACTTCACAATAAGAGGGTAACTTTGAACCCTTCATGGAACCCAATCATGTTATTTAAACCATCTTGAATTAACAGATTCAATTCGTTTGTTCCAACCTCATAAACCAATTCAGTAAGCTATCACCGATGATTAAACATGCTTACAATGCCAAATTTGATCAACATCAAATCGAAACCACTACAACTACGAAAACCACCAGATTCATTTACATGCCTCTTTATCTTTATCCAGTTAATTATAAATTAATTCCGGATTTACATACTTTATCAATTTCCATAAAGAACAACATTCTAACAAGCAAGGAATATATATCACACAATCTAGCAAACATGAGGCAACAACATACGTTCAATGAAATTTCTTAATCTGGTTCAAAAATTTAATTAGTCCAATTACATTATGATCTAATGGGATAAATCATGCTAACTCTACGATTGCACATAACTTAGAGAAGCCACAAATCCACTACCTCAAGGGTTTTTGAGGAAAACCACAACGGTCGATGAACGCCCAAGAAACCAGGTTGATTCCCCATGAATCCTCCTTAGATATCCTCTCCTATCACAATCAAGACCAAAGCTCATCATTTTCGACATCCACATACCTAGATCTACCCATAACAGGCATTGATCTAATAAGACGAGAGATGATGATGAGTAGATCTAAGAAGATCTAAGAAACCAAATAAGAACGAGTAAGAACAACCACATACCTCAAGAAACCAGCTTCAATTCACGAAGAGAAGCCTCCGAATAGACTCCAAAATGCTTGGGAGAGGTTCTTCCACCTCCAGGGAAGGGTAATAACGAGTTATGGCCGATTAGGAACTTAAACTATGTGATTAAAGGAAAAACGAGTTAGATCCACAATTTTAGTATCTAACATTAAGTGCCGACATGGTTAGTCCTCACGGTTTACCAAACCGTGCGCTAACCGTGCGTTAGCTTCTGCCTCGATAATCACTCCATGCATGGTAAGTCCACACGGTTAGACAAACTGTATGCAAACCGTGTGTTATCCACTACCTCCAAGACCATCCTTGTACGGTTTGGCCGAACGGTTTACGCAAACTGTGTGCCTACTGTGCAAAGGACATAACCATTTAGATTTCCTTAAAAAACCACCAAAACGCACCCCAAGCCACCTTGAACTTCCAGAACACCTCCAACACCAAATTTTCACAAAGGAATAGACTGGAGAGGTCTGGGACATTACATAGGATACCTCTCAATACATTCTCGACCTCATGAATCCAAAACTCACCTAAAGAGAAAACGAAACAGGGTCTGAACAACCACCCACCGAGATAACTCTCAAAAGAGAGCAAGCCACCAAAGCAACAAAGGGAACCATCTCATAAACATGAAGGTTTCAAAACCATATAAGTTACAACGATACATGAAAAGAGTTAAACTTCAAACAACTCTGGGTACTTGGCACGTATCTGTGACTCACGTTCCCAAGTACTCTCCTCCAAGCCACCGTGTTAGCACAAAACACGAACTAAAGGAATAGAACGTTCGCGAAACACCTTCTCTTTGCGGTCTTGGATCTGCACAGGTCATTCCTCAAAGGTTACATCAACATCAACATCAATTTCTCCCCAATCAATGATGTGAGAGTCGTCATGAAGATAATGGCAGAGCTGTGAAACATGGAAAACATCATGTATCTGACTCATCTATGGGGGAAGTGCAACTTGATACTCCACAACTCGAACACACGATAACACCTCGAAACGCCCAAAAAAGAAGGGAGAAATCTTTCTCCCACGACCAACCCTTCTCTTCCCACCATGGGTAGTCACTATAAGAAACACATGATCCCCAACATCAAACTCTAAGGGTCTCCGTCTTTGATCGACATATGATTTATGATGATTTTGAGCTATCTTCATCCTCCCACGAATCACATGAATCATCTCTGTTGTATTCTGCACTAGTTCCGGTCCGAGTATTTATGACTCTCTAACCCCAGTCCAGCACAACAGAGAACAGAATCGACAGCCATACAAGGCTTCAAACGGAACCATACTGATGGTGGAGTGAAAAATGTTATTGTGAGAGAACTCCACCACAGTTAAGTTCCTCACCCATAAACCTCCAAAATTAAGAACACAAGAGCGCAACATGTCTTCAAGAGTTTGGATGGTTCACTCTATCTGACCATCCGTTTGAGGATGAAAAGTTGTGCTAAGACATAGCAGAGAACCGAAATCATGTTGGAGACCTTTCCAATCCCTTGAGGTAAAACAAGGATCTCAATCAGAAATGATCATCCTAGGGACTCCATGAAGTCTCACTACCTCCTACAGATACTTCCTCGACAAAAATTCCACTGATCATGACTCCATGATTTCTATAAAGTGGGATGATTTCGTTAAACGATCCACTACCACCCAAATAGCATCATATCCTCCTGGAGCTCGAGGTAAACCTGTAACAAAGTCCATTGGGATGTCCTCCCAATTCCACTGAGGAATCTCTAATGGCTGAAGAAGACAACCAGGAACACGATGTTCGACCTTCACGTTCTGGCAGACTAAACATTGAGAAACAAACTCTGCAACCGCGCGGTTCAGCCCAGGCCACCAAAACTGACTCCTCAATGATTGGTATATCTTTGTCACACCGGGATATACTGCTAGAGGTGAACTGTGGAACTCTCTGAGAACCATCTCCACATCGTCAAGGGAACAAAAATCCTTCCTTGATACAACACTCTGTGTTGTTCATCCTCAGACCAAAAATCAGGGGCCTCACAACCAACTACTCGGTCTCTCCAGACATCCACCTCAAGATCCCCCAACTGGGAATCTTCCACCCTCTGCATCAAGGATTAATGTACCATCATCTAGAAAAGACAACCTCTACCCCCAACTTTTCCCATGATAAGATGTAATACTGACAGTTCTTCCATTACTCTCCAAGAATCAACAGATTCACGCACAACATCATTAGGTGACTTTCGACTCAACACATCAGCTACAACTTTCCCTTTTCCAGGTGTATACGATATTTCAAAGTCATATTACTGCAAGAACTCCATCCACCGATGCTGCCACAAGTTCACGTCACGCTAGGAGAAAACATAGGTGAAGAACAAAAAGTGTTCACTAATGAGGCAATATTTCCACAACTTCATAGAAAACACCACGACTACCAACTCAAGGTCATGAGTGGCATAGTTTTGATCTTGGGGAAGCAACTTTAGAGACCCAATAGAAACAACTGACCTCTGCTGCATGAGAACACAACCTAGCCCCAGATGTAAAACATCACAGAAGACATCAAACTGAACTCCTTCAACTGAAAGACAAAGGACTAGAGCACTTACTAACTTCTACTTTAGATACTCGAATGCTGCTTGGAACTTATCACTCCATATGAAATCCTGATCTTTCGAGGTCAAAGTTGTCAGAGGAGTCGCAACCCAAGGTAAATTAGATATGAACCTGTGGTAGTATCTCGCTAGCCCAAGGAAACATCACACATCTAGAAATGTATTGGGGGATTCCCAAGACACAACTGCTTCTATCTTCGAAGGATCCACAGCTACTCCCTATTTGGACACAACATGACCCACGAAACAGACTTCTCAAGCCTAAAACTCACACTTCAACAACTTCCCAAACAGCTAATGTCGACAAAGAACTCCCAAAACGACTCGTAGATTCTAAGCATGCTCCTCTTCAGATGTGGATTATACAAGGATGTCATCGATGAAAACTACCAATAACTTGTCTAGGAACTCACAGAACACAACATTCATCAATCCCATGAACACAGCTAGAGCATTCGTCACACCGAATTGTAGTACAATGAACTCATAATTCCCTTGACGACAACAGAAAGCAGTCTTCGGAATATCCTCATCATTTACACACATCTGATGATATCCTGATCGCAAGTCGATCTTTGAGAAACAACTTGCACCCTTTAGTTTATCGAATAAGTCATCAAACCACGGAAGAGGATAGCAATTCTTTATTGTCACTTTGTTTAAGCGATAATAATCGACACACAACCGCAAAATACCGTCAGCCTTCTTCACGAACAGAATTGGTTCACCCTATGGTGACACACAAGGTCGAACAAAACCACACTACAACAGACCATCATGATATATACATAGTTCTCGTAACCCAGAAGGGGCCATCCTATGTGGAGACATAGATATAGGAGATGCTCCTGGATGTAGCTCGATTTTAAACTCGATCTCCCGTCGAGGGGGTAAGGCTACAACATCTTCTGAAAAAACATCAGGTTAATCCTCCATGACCCTAGGAAACTCCAACTACTGAACCTCTAAAGAACTCAACATCAACTCATACATCATCGACAACAAGGATGGAATACACCTATGACCCATCCGAGGATCTCACTCACCAACAAACACCACCTGCTCTACATCGGCACCAAGGAAAATGAACTTCTTCCTGAAGCAATCTACAATAGACTTCACCGAATACAAACAATCCATTCTGAGGATGAAATCATATGGTTGTATTCGTAAACATAGTAAATCTCCCCAAGAGAGGTGCTGCCCCAACACTATCTCACAATCTCTACATACATCAAACAAGCTAGCTCGACCTCTAACAGGCGTAGTCAAGGCCAAGGGCACTGGTATCCTCTCTACCTCATGTACCAAGGCATGGAAAAAGGTAGGTGATATGAAAGAGTGTTTTGTACATAAATCAAACAAGGCATACACCAAGGTAGAAAACAAGCAATGGGTACCTCGAACAACATCTGGCTCATCTGGAGCTGGCAACACTATGGCATGAAGATAACCACGACCTCCTCCACAGCCTCTCTGACCCTAATGATGACCACCACCACGGTCATGCTCTGCTCTCTGAGGACAAGGATCATCATGGAGTTGTCCTCTTCCTACCCCATTGACCCTCTACTGATCGAAAGCTAGTGCAAACTGGCTGCTACTGCCTCGACTGGAACTGCCTGAACAGAGGAACCTGGAGTGGAGCGCCCGGTGTATGATGACCACCCTGAAAGGTCGAGCACTCCAGCTACTGTTTAACATGAACAACATAAGAAAAACAAGCGCATGATCCCTTGGCATAGGCCTCAGATTTGTTGCCTTCGGAGAAACGAGACGTGAAGGGCTAGTACCTACCCCTGGCTGAACGGAAAATCTTCTGCCCTGAAAACAGGGAACCACGGACCATAGCCTTGCTTCGTGAGGAATCATGATGATTCCCCTCTCGTGATGATCTGGTCTTGGAAAAAGTATTCTCGACAACCTCTGCTCTCGCCAACACCTCATGATATGTCTTTAGCATAAATGGGGTGACCTGGCGCTGGATATCTGGATGCAATGCTCCTCGAAATGGCTCTCCTTGGCCTCCTCATATGGTAAAAAGTCTGAAGCATACTATAAAAGGCTCCGGAAAAGGATTCCAACCTCTTGAACACTAGTTCTCCCCTTTCGAAGGGTAAGAAGCTCCTGGCGAATGGACGCCTTTGCAGTCGTGGAAAGGAACTCGACTTTGAACATGTCTCGGAACTCCTCCCATGATATCGCTAACTCCTCACGATCCTCGAGGAACAAGAGACACCACAGCCTCACTGCTCCCTGTAGCATCATCACAACCAAGGACACCCAGTGCTCCTTCCGAGCACAGATCGAACTGAATCCTATCTCGATATCCTCCAACTAGTCTTCTGTGACTGCATCTGAAATAGATCCCTCGTACTTCTGCCGACTCTGGCACTAAAAATCTCAGAGTGTCTTCCTCCAAGTGTCGTCGTCGTCAACCTCTACCATATGATGACCTGTTGGAATGGCCTGCTGGTCATATTCTACGCAACCCTGAAGAGGACGTCGACTTGGAGCCATAGTTTCAAAATAACAAACAATTAGAGCTCTTAAGCCTGGAATATGGAGGACTCAACATTAATTAATTAATTGTTTTCTTCTCTTCATTTTAGGTTAACCTATCCGAAGGTCTACCCATTCAAACATAGGCACAAAGAAGAATGATGCATGATCCTTTCCTAGGTCTCTGCCCTGCAACTAATATCACCCTGTTTAGTATCCATTGTAAACATAAAGTTACCTGCATCAGATCATAGGGGGCCCAAAACGTCTATGTCTCAGCTGGTATCCATTGTTTACCTCACTTGCTAAACATGAATGACATAGTTTCCCTACCAACCCATGCAACCTCACTTGTGCCTAACTCCAAACTCCATCCTATCCCTCAACCTGACCTCTGATACCACTCTGCCACGACCCCCTCCCCACAAAGTGTACCCCTCCTGGGCCGGAAATGTGAGAAAGGATATAATGACCCCTGAGTCCCGCCTCTAGTAGGCCCCATGTTGGAGACTATCACTGAGGGTATAGTAACACACAAATGGGAAGAATTACCCTCTAAGAGAACACATGCCGAAGAGAGATATAAGATAGACACCAACCAACTCCAAGTGAAGTATAAAAGAAACCCAAGTACATATATGAAATTCCATGCAAAAGTACTGCAAATGAAAGGGAAAAAATACATGTACCCAAAAGAAAGGAAAAAAAATCAACCATAAGCCCGAACAGCTACTCCAACAACAAGCTAGTAGTAACCAGCATGATCTCCAACCAGCTCCAAGTGACTTGAAAAACAGTTTATATATACGTATGGTGATTATAATAGTATACTCAGTAGGATCATCCCCAAAGCCTCTCGCGAAAAAGTAATGAAAGCATGATAAAGCATAGTGAACTACAGTGAAACTAACTCATCACCTAAACTGGTATACTATGTTCCCAACCTCACCATGGCTACTATCACCAATTAATGCATACAAGAATATAGTATATATTAAAGAATATCAAGGGTACTGTGCTACTACTTCCCCACTAGTTTTCTTTCTTTTCCCCAATGACATACGTCATGTGCATCTCTCTCCAAAGGATTACCTGTATAAACATGGGATAAGCTCCACAATCTGCACCACGTGCACCACAAAGGCTTGCCCGCAGACACCCGGGCTAAGTTCTACACCATCCTCACAAAAAAAGTAACCAGGTAGGTTCTGGGAGCCACCAGAGCCCGTATAATGCGTATCATACGTTGAGTATTATACCTCAAGCCATTACAACCCATACAACGAGTAAGGATCCTCAACACATCACAACCTATACACGTTACACCTATAGTAGTCCATAGGATACTATATCCAGAATAAATGTGTGGAAATAAAAACAAGACATTTCAGCCCTCTACACACATATAGGGGGAAAACAAACCGCTTTGCCAATGACACTAGTATCTACCAAGAGAAGAGAGCGGGGTCAAAGGGGGTAGTCAGCCATTTATCCTCCCACCAGAATTTTGGGGAAAACACCCCCAGGGCTCATAATCACAGGGGTTTCAGTTTCCCTTACTGAAAGGGTGGAGTAGCATATAGAAACAAAAAAATCACAGAATATATATAACTCACAACCACACTATGGGCATAACCTAGTCTTAGCCTCAACTGCAGCTAACTTCTCTCGGACTCCGGGCTGCTATTTCTAAGACTAGGTATCCTATAAGCACACAACCAGTTAAAGAACCTCATTACATTACTTCGTTCCCTTTTTCATCAATTCCACTATACGTTAATTAAGTCTTCCATCATTAATTAACCATGAACAACCCACATTAACTTCCTTGGCATCACATTCATTATTTATTGTTCCTTTAACGGTACAATATCACCATTAAATACCAGCATCTCCATCCCCATGGATTATCACTATCTAATCAAACTATCATTTTAGAATTACTTTCCCATATTCCCAGGAATTCTAGAAAATCATCCAATGCTACTCAACACAAGGGGGATCAACACGGTGAGTAGATTTACTACCCGTCGAGTCTTTTCCGCCTATAGCAAGAGGGTAGACTCATTCTCCCTTGAGAGGCTAAACACGAAATGCATGTGGCATACCCTGTCAGTCATCGCCTCCTTCAAAAGAAGGGTAAGTAAGACCGGCTGCCTTGAGTAGTGGGGAAACGAAAGAAGATAAACAACCAAGAATAAACAAACATCCAACTGTTAGAACCACCCCATTCCATCATCCCCGATGTCCTTCCGGACACCCACATTCATAAAATGATGCATCTCTCCACTCTAGGAGTCATCCGCTGCCACAACCACAATGCCTCCCTGGATCCACATATCATAACACCCCTCCAGGGTCACATGACAACACAAGATATCACAGCACCCCTTACAAGGTCACAACACATCACAAGAAGCAGGAAAACAATCATTACAACAAAGGGGCTCTTAGCCCTTTAACAATTCATCCAGCCTTCAAACAAAAGACACCAACAATCACATCAAATGGGATTTTATCCCTACGTCACAATAAGAGGGTAACTCCGAACCCTTCATGGAACTCAAACATGTTATTAAACCCATATTGAATTAACAGATTCAATTCCTTGGTTCCACCATCATGAACCAATTCAGGAAGCTATCACCGAAGATTAAACATGCTTACTATGCCAAATTTGATCAACATCAAATCAGAACAAGTACAACAACAACAACTGGATTCATTTACATTCCTCTTTATCTTTATCCAATTAACTATCAATTAATTTTGGATTTACGTTCATTATCAATTTCTATCATGAACAACATGCTAACAAGCAAGGAATATATATCACACTATCCAGAAAACATGAGGCAACAACATACGTTCAATGCAATTTCTTAATCTGGTTCAAATATTTAATTAGGTCAATTCCATTGAAATCCAAAGGGCTAAATCATTCTAACTCTACGATTGCACATAACATAGAGAAGCCACAAATCTTCTACCTCAAGGGTTTTTGAGGAAAACCACAACGGTCGATGAATGCCCAAGAAACCGGGTCGATTCTCCACGAATCCTCCTTAGATCTCCTCTTCTATCACAACTAATACCAAAGGTCATCATTTTCGACATCCACATACCTAGATATACCCATAGCAGGTATAGATCGAAGAAGAAGAGAGAAGAAGAGGAGTATATCTAAGAAGATCTAAGAAACCAAACAAGAACGAGGAAGAACGACCACATTTCTCAAGAAACCAGCTGCGATTCGCAAAGAGAGGCCTTCAAATTTCCTCTAAAATGCTTAGGGTATGTTCATCCACCTTAAAGGAAGGGTAATCCAGAGTTATGGCCAATTAGGGGCTTAAACGAGGTGATTAAAGGAAAAACGAGTTAGATCTACAATTTTATGATCTAAATTTAAGTTCCCATACAGTTAGTCCTCACGGTTTAACAAACCATGTGCTAACTGTGTGTTATCTTCTACCTTGATAATCACTCCTCGCACAGTTAGTCTGTATAGTTAGACAAACTGTGCGCGAACCATGTGTTAGCCACTGCCTCCAAGACCAGCCTTGCATGGTTTGGCCGCACGGTTTACGCAAACCATGTGCCTCCCGTGCGAAGGCCATAACCCTTTACATTTCCTTAAAAAACAACCCAAACGCACCCCAAGACACTTTGACCTTCCAGAACACCTCCAACACCACATTTTCACAAAGTAATGGACCAGATAGGTCAGGGACATTACATGATCTATGTGGCACACTTATGCTTTTAATTGATATGAAAGAGATAGATGTGCTCGAAATTATATATCCCTTTAATGCATTGGGTAATATTTTTATCTTAGGACATTCCATGTATTGGGAAAAAGAGATTTTCCTAATAACACTATATTTTATTGTCTTTGTATATATCCTTAACTTATACTTATGATTTCATGTCTTATATTGTAACCAAATACCCATGTTTACATCATATTACCATTTTAAATCATGATTTGATATTCATGTTTAAGATTATCACAACATTTATTTTTAAGTGGTATTCTTATTGGCAAAAAAATATGACATTCATTGTACTAGGATTTTTTATTCTCTTACACAGATTTATAGATCTTCTCTTTTTTATGTATATCCACAGGTTATCCCAAGAAATATGAGAGGTTTAATAGAATATAAAGATATTTTTGGGAGTTTTTGATAACATTATTATATCCATGTTGTATAATAATGTTATGTGTACATATTTTCCAAAATATACTAGGACTCATGATATAAGTGTTTTAATAAGTGTTATATTATTTAATAAATAATTAATTAAATTGTATTATATAAAAGGATTTTCATATATTTTATCGTATGGAGGTTTGGTTTTTTTATTATTGTTATAAAATCCTAGTAAAAAAGTTTCGACAATAAAAAACATATAGAAACAACCATAAATTTTGGAAAACTATTGAGTAAGTTGGTTACAATAAAATACATCTTTGTCTAGATTTTACAAGTTTATGTGGGTTTCGTACAGTTGTACCTACAGGTAATAACCCCCAAAAGGGTGAATTTATCTTGACCTGATCATCACATAGTGTATAAAAATTGGCCATTTAGTGCACCTAGTTTGACAATACCATGGGTTTTTATCATTAAAGTCACAAGATAATTAGGAAATATTATTAAGGGAAAAAATTATCATAAGATTATATATTAGTTACTATTCTGTGGATAACATATATTGAATACTATAAATTGATTGGTTAAAGGAAGTATATTATTTAGGAGTTATCCCTTTCATGTTTATGGTTTACTATTTTGGTTTTTTATTATTTAAAAATAATCATATTTAATTTTACCTTTATTCTATTAAATTTTTTGAAATATGATCAACCAATTCAATAACCAATGTGTGGGGAAATTTGATGAATTCCACAATGTGATTCTAATCGATGGTAGTTGGAGACATGAAATTATTGAAAATTGACTCCTAATTAACTCATGTTTCTAAATAAAAAATGAATTTGGAGAAAAAATTTATTCTCACTATATAATAATTTTTTTTATTGAGACCATTATTATATAATGAAAACAAATTTTAGTGGGTCTTATGATCTTTAATTAATGGAATAGTGGATCAGATCCATTCAAAATATATTACCCATACATTAATACGCCATGTAATAGAATGTCATACTAGCTACATATTATATAGAAGGATAATATGATCAATGGTGGATGTTGGAAAAAAATATGAAGCATGGGGAAGAGATCAATGTGATGGAGTAGAAGTAATTCTATAAAATGTTTTTTGATAATTTTTTTACACTCGCTCTCTAATATAAAATGGATTGGGATTTCATTATCTCAATGAAAAAATAATTAATCTATTGGGGAATATAGAGAGAACCTAAATAGTCATGCATGATATGCCTTCAGATTTTTAATCTACCCTAAATGTAATGATTACCTATAAATTGTTGGATAAAGAAGAGGTAGGAAAATTATTTTTAAATTCAATACTTAAAGAACTATGGAAGGTTTTCTGACATTCCATCAATGTGAAAATACATATTATTTAATATCAAGGGTCTCATGGGTCAATAGATAAGAAGTGAGAATGGATTTTGATACTAGTAGTGTGGTTGAGAAATATCAAAATGGGAAGAAATTACTACACACCAATTTTCAAAAGTGTGGAAATAAGAATAATAAAAATTACCTAATTGGTACAATGTAGTGAATTAGGTGATGTATGTAAGGGTTCTTAGATTCTTCTTATTGATTTGAGAACCACCCAAATATAATAGAAAAATATAATTTTCTAGTCAACCCATAGCTATTGTCCAATGTTTCAACTACATAGAACATGGAAATAATGAAAATCATAACACTAAGTCAAGGGTTGTGGAATAAACTAATGACAACAAACTCTAAGACCTAGTGAGAAACATGTATCACATTCCCTCAAAAATACTAAGATGGATCTATATAATTATGTTTTGGTAGGTATTTTAATTATTAATTCATGAAAAAACGGTATTAAATTTTAATTATGGTTCTAAAAATGCTTTTATATCAAACATTTTTAGTATTACTTTCAAACACCACCTCAAAACACAGAAGTTGACAAGTTTTTGAAGATGTTTAATGGGTCAATTATTGTATTCTAACAATATAAATAACACCATATTCTTGTTTTGAGGATATATATCACATGAAACATTGATATAAAACATTTAGTGATATTATATGAAATTTTGAGCATGAATTGGATTTTATTATATAGACCTAATATAAATATCTGAGATAATGAAATCACCCAAAATATCATGAATCATCCTCATATTATTTATAAGTGAATGTCATAGGATGAATCTCTTTTTGCATAAAAATCTCATGAATAGATATTATTTCCATATGAAAAATCACATCTAAATCAAAATACTGGTACTATGGAGATGATCATCCTTAAAGACATCATCATTGTGAGAGAATGAAAATATGTGTTTATTAAATAATTTTTGTGGATTCTATCCTGATAAGTGGTTTATTTCATAATTGATATTATACCCATATCTTTTCTAATATTCTATAATACATATGTAATGGAAACTATTGAACTTTAATAGAATTTATAGGGAAATATAATCAAAGGGTTTTTACTCCCAGGTGCTTCTTAATTGGGTTCACCATTCCCCTTTATTAAGAAGACAGATGAGACAATGTGCCTCTATATTAGTTATTACGATCCTAAAAGAATTATAATTAAGAAACAATATCCTCTTTGGAATGTTGATGACTTATTTATAAGATATGTGTATCCAAATACTTCTCTACAGTGGATATTCAGTTGGGATATTAGTAAATGAAGGAGATGAGGGTTGGTATACTGAATAATAATTTTCATATAAGGTATGGACACTAAAATTCATTGTGATGGATTTTGGAATCACTAATTTTCTATGAATATTTATTGAATTAATGAATGGAGTATTTAAGGATTACTAAAGGAAATTTTAAGTTGTCTTTATATATTATATTTTTATATACTCTAAAAGTAAGGATGAATATAAGAAGAATTTGAATGTTGTAATGATGATTTTTTATTGGAAATGTTATTTTGAATGTACAATAAATAAATGTTCGTTATAGAGAAATTAACTTTACTAGGAAAATTTATCATAAGAAATATATATATATATATATATATGGATCCTTCAAAAATAGAAGAAATTAAAGGATAACATAGATAATCATATACGATAAAAATTCATAGTTTTCTTGGATTAGGTGTATACTATCTTTGTTTTGTTAGGAATACCTCATGATTTTGAAGACTACTAAAAAAGGTGAATTAAGAATGTTTCATTTTCTTATAGATTATTAAATTCAAATAGGTATTTATAGATTTTACAAAGAGGGTAATCATTGAACATGTGATCACATTACCCACTAGTGGGGAATGATTTGTGATCTATAATGATGTGGATAATAAATTATTGGGTGTGTATTGATTTAAGTTGAAAAATTGTTAACATATTCCTCCTTCTAATTAATTATCCATGATAATAAATTCCCACCAAATGATCTAGAGCTACCTATAGTGATTTACTCATTGATGATTTTTAAATAGTATCTAACCAGGGAGATGTTTAACACATATATGGAATATAAAAGCATAATGTATATATTCACACAAAAGGAGATTAATATAAACCAACTAAGGTGGTTGGAGATAATCAAGGAATACTTATTTTCAATCTATTACCATCCTGGTAAGGCGAGAAATGATGGAGATGTTAAAAAAATGATCTGAGAACCATATCCATGAAATGTATTGAAATGGATCCAAAATTATTGGACATGAAGACAATGGGAATAAGAATAATAAAATATTCTATATTCTTCCCATATTTAATAACACATATACTATACATACATTAGAGGATCAAGGTGGCTTAAAAGGATGATGAGGTGATATGGAAAAATATAGTTAATATTCAAAAGACTATCTCTGATAAAGATGATATAATAAGGATTAAAACATAGAAATATTTTCCATAAAAACTAGTAATAAATATGAAAATTTATGTTGTTTCACATTTATCATCTTTATCTAATCACAAAATATGAATTATGATAAATAAGGATTTGGAAAAAATATTTTGGTTGGATACCATGAAGTGGGAGATTGAGAAATTTGGATCCTCATACTCAAAATAAAAACAATATAAGGCTAAATAATATAAGTCTAGGGGTGTGATGGAACTATTTCCCATAAATGTTTGGAAATTGGAAAAATAACAACCTATTTCATTATAGTACTCCCTTGGAAACCTAAAGGGAATAATGTAATCTAGGTAGTGGTAATTTTCCTAACCAATTCATTATTTTTTATTACTTTTAAGGAATATTTACCTCTTGAATATCTCACCATGATATACATAAGATAAGTTGTAATACTAAATGATGTTACATTATCTATTTCATTTGATCGAGATCTAAGGGTTATCTAATGGTTTTAGAGAATCCTTCAACATGAATCGGATAAAAATATGAGCCTAAACACTACATTCCACCCTAATTCAGATATTTATTATAAAAGTTCCATTTAAACATTAGTGAAAATTATAAAACCATATCCAATGAATTTATAACGATGTTGGGATTAATAGGTTCCCCTAGTGAAGTTCTAATTCAAAAACATTTTACATTGTAGAATTAAAGATACGATAGAGAGTGTTAAAAAAGTTTATCATCATATCATATCCATAAGATTTCAAAAAAGAATCCATGAATACAGTCATCAATGTGACATGATGTTTGAGGTGAGATTAAAAGTGTCCCTTTAAATATCATCATGTAAAAAAATAATGAGATTTAGAAATAAAGGTAATTCTTAGTCCAAGATACATATACCTCTTTGAAATCCTTGATCACGAAAGAGTTGTGGCATATAGACTAGTACAACCACCTAAACTATCTCAAGTACATGATTTTTTCCATGTATTAGTATTAAGGATATAAATATAATACCCCTAAAATGTACTAAATTTAGAGTAGATAATAGTTGATAATTATCTTCCATATGAGTAGAAAGCTAATAAGATCTTATATTATATAGATAATGATCCAATAAACACAATAACACACCTAGTGAATGTGTTACAGAAGAACCACATGGTTGAGAAAAATATATAGGAATCGAAATACATGTGAAAAATAAAGTGTCCAAATAAATTTTTCTAAAGGTAAATTTTCGGTGAAATTAATGAAGTGGGAGGAATGTGATGACATGTAATTCTAGAAATTTAATTCCCCTGTTGAAGTGTAAATTAATTATTAATAAATGATGTTTTTGAAAACACATGAACTAATTTGGTTATATTTTTATATTATATGATTATATACTATTTGATTTAAAATATATTTAAGTACTATAACCACTGATAATATAGTTATTTTACAATGATAATTACTATTAGTATGCCTTAAGGGTTATTATAAATCCAATTAACAGTAATGAATGCGTTGATGTCCTCGAGAAAAATGATCATGCTCGATAAAACCCATTTATCAGAATATATGATGGAGAAAATATCATTTTTAATTTTCCATGAAAATATTAAACAAATAAGGAATGATTGAAAACATTTATGATATAAGATTAATATCATTGATATCATGACTCAAGGAATGCTTACTGCAACACACCAAGAAAATACTCCCCTCACACACCTTACACATAGGGTATAAACTGGTGTAATAAGAGGATATGTATCAGGACCATAACAGTATGATTTCTTTTAATTTAAATAATAAATTTTTATATATATCTTTTTTATTATTACAATATAATGATTAAATAATAAGTTTTAGAAATTTTATATTTTGACATGATGAAATATTAATTGTATTGTTGTGAAATATATAGTTTCAATATAGAAACCCCTTTCAATGGATTCATTAATTTTTTTAAGTAAGAGATGTTAAATAAGAATTTATTTTTTTATATAAGTTGTTAAATATAATAGATATTATAATTTTATGATGTTAAATAGTTTATTTATAATGATGATGAAAATTTTATTTTAAAAATCCATAACTTTTAAATAAATTGGTATTTTTTAATAGTTTCAATTATCGTATTTAATGAATTATTTTGTTAAAAAAACTATTCCTTTTAAAATTAATACATCATAATTAACAAATATTTAATTTTTAATAAATTTATAATATAGTGGTTTTTTTGGTTAAAAATTAAATATGGTATAATTATATAGTAGGTATTAAATGATCATAAAATCCAAAGTGATATGATAATTACTATAAATAGTTTCCACATATAAAGTTATGTTTTCCATTTAATGAATATGTTTATAATTTTATTTTATTAATTTTATAAACCATAAATGAATCCTCTAAAACCTATTGTACAGTTCAATGTTTTAAAATCATTTCTTTAAAAAAATGACTCACATTCAAATCACCGTGGCTATTAGTTTAACTGTTAGATTATAATAAATATAAAATATTTAAATCCACATTTTTTGGAATATAACATTGTTGAAACCATAGTATGAATTTTGGTTTCGATTAAATTATCATATAGGGTCTAAAACAAAGTGTTGGAAATAATCTCACAATTTTCCTCTTTTTTCTATATAAACCAACACATCCTCCCATTACACTTCAATAAAAATCCTTGTATCATGAATTTAATATAACCCTCACTATTTTATCCCTCACAAAATTTCCCCAATCACTTATGATTATCCTTCTATGGTTTTAGAAGCACTCTTTCAAGGTAAAATATCCTCTCATTCTTTTCATTATTAAAGAAGATACTTTATATTATTCCTTTGACTTTTAATTACCCATGTTGGGTTATGTTTTAACATATTCATTTTATTGAAATTTTTAATTAAATTTGGTTTGATGTCCCTTACTAACTCATTTAACTATTTCATGAATTGTTATGTACCCCAGTCATGCTACTAAATTTATCATGGGATTTTCCAAGGAAATTTTTTTTATAGTGAATACCCATACCCATTTCCACTAAAACCTATTCAACTAATTGTAAATATATTTAATTTAAGTGGTACATCTATGTATATAAACCATAATACTTAATCTTGAGTTTGGAATTTTAAAAATACATTCTTCTGTTTTATGATTTGTATGAAACACCTATGCATGTAAATGATAGAAATGAGATAGATAAATCCAAAATTATGTAGCCCTAAAATATATTGGGTAATGTTTCTAACTCACATGACTCCATAAACTGTGAAAAATGTTATAATAATAATAATATGTTATGTTTTCTTGCTGGATTTCCATGAATGTTTTTTATGAATTCATGATTATGATATTGTTGTGTTCCATAATTTTCTTCATGATATCATCTAATATTATGTTTTGAAATTCATGTTTATGATTATCCAAACTTTTATTTCTCATTCGTGTTTTTCTTTCCTTATAAGTATTTATTCCACCGTTATATGGTTTTTTATTACCTTACAATGATTTATATATCACCCTTTCTTATTTAACCCAAATGTTATCCCATGCATTATTAATGGACCGATGGAATATATAATGATTTTATGATGTTTTTAATAATGTTGTTGTATCCATATATCTTGTTACTATGTTAGGTAACTAATGACCCAAATACCCTTGGCCTAAATAGCTTCTAGTTTATTTTCTAAATGTTCTTTTATGCAATAATTCATGATAGAAACTATATAAAAATATAGGATTTTACAATTCACCATAGTTTCCAAAAATTTGAAAGTTATAACATACCGTTAATCGGAGACATACACCCAAAAACTAATAGTTATTCAGGTAAAAGTAATGATATCATGGTGGGGGAGGGAAAGTATGGGAATTGATAATTAATAAATTTATTATTTAAAGTCATATTCATTATTATTTGAAACTAATATCCATTTTTCACTAACTAACATATTTATAAATTATATAGAAACACTTGTGATTTTACTTGATTAAGTTACATTTGGAAATACCTAAGGACTATATACTTAATGTTGTGTTAGTGTACCAAATTTGAATATATTCACACTGCCTGTGTTTACAACTCATCACTAACCACAATCTATCATGGGTTACAACCACAATAATAATTATAAAAAAAACTATTTATAATTAAAATAACCAAATAATATTTAATTTGAACACTATGATATCAATATAAATGTGGTTTATAATAACAGAAATTTGTGGACATGTAATATATCTATTGGTAAAAATGAGAAATTCAAATAAGTAAATAAGTTTTAATGATATTAATTTTAAGTTCCAAAAATTATTTCTACAACTATATTTAAGTAATTTTATTGATAATCAAATACTAATAAATCAAGTACCTATTATTTAATCTCTTTATTTATCATAGTGATAAAAATATATTTTTACTAACACATATATATATTATTTAATAAAATAGTACCAATATTTTTTCTATCAACAAAACATATTACAAAAAACCATACAATAAATCCATATTTTATCAATTAATAATGGATATATATATATATATATATTATAACAAAATTAATAATACATTTTTTGGGTTTTATGAATGATATCAATTTAATTTATGTTGACATTAAAATTTCCCAACATATAAATAGCATGTTTAGTTTTTACTATTTTTTTTCATTTAAAATACATACAAATGAATTTTATAAAAAATATTTAAATCATTATGATATCTAATGTATTAATTAATATTTTTCATACTATATAAATAAATGATAATTCATTTTTATAATTAAATTTATTAAAAATAATTAAATTCCAAAAATTAAATTATATATATTAATTTAATTAGTTCTTTGAGATTTAGAAATAAAAAGATAATTATAAAGTAGCTAATATTACTTTCTTAATTATTAATGTTCATATATTGAGAAATTATTATATATAATGAAAAATTTAAATAACATTATGAAATTCAAAACAATTGATATTGAGGATACCTGAGCATAACATATATACATAATCTTCCATTTTCATGGGATTCACTATCTTTCTCCTAATAAAACTAATTCGAGAACCACAAATGATCAATTTATTTATAAATTAATAAATAATAAACTTATTTAATTAATGATCTTCAATATCTCACTCAAATTTATTCTCATATAGTATCATTCATTGATGTTTTCAACTAAAAACCGTTCTTCATAACCTGAGGAATTAGAAAGAGAAGAAAGGGTGAACTCAAATTCACAGAAAGAATAAACATTGAGATAATAGTCAATGATCATAAGTGAGTGAAAAATAAATATAAGGTAATAATAAAAATATTATAACTTAAAAAAATAATCCCAAAAATTAAAGATCATAAATCATGTCCTATGGTATAAGGCTTTTCAAAACAGAAGACACGATACAAAAGAGTGAAAAACCATCAATAATCATTCCTGATCCCAAAGAGAATATATTTATATGAAGATATATATTTATGGAATATAAATAATCATATAAAATATTTTCCACTCACAAATATAACTACCAATATTGTCATACCATAGTGTATAGTGTCCCATTAGGGATTATTATTACTCATTGTTATCATAAATAGAGTTGGCAGTGCCCTAGAGTGGATTGGGATTACTCGCCATTCCAATTCTGCTATCACATGAGATATCCAGTTTTACAAAATGTATTATAGAGATATATAACTATGATACCACTTATAATATAATTAAACCCATACATATATGTTCCACATGTATATAAAACCATTCATGATTTCATCATATTATAATTAATCCATTAAAAAGAAATGGATTTCATTAGAATTTCATAAAAACATTATGTATCTATAAAAATATCGATGATGGTATAATTAGAATATATACCCAATCATGTATAATTATCATAAAAGGATGTTGCATATTTTAAAAAATAATTTTATAAAATCATTAAAAACAAGATTTGAAAATAGAAGAAGAAATATCATTTATTTTGGTAAAATAAAAAACTATTCCCAGAATAATGTAAATGAAATTTTCCGGGAATAATCATGAAAACATGTAAATTAAATTTCATAAAAAATACAAGACATGAGGGAAGGAAAATATATTTATTCTATAAATGTAACACCCAGACCCTAGAATCCATAAACCAGTGATTTATTGTAACACATTGGAAAGATTTCAAGGAATAAAGTCCTGAAGAACCGATCAGTTTAGTAGTCATAGAAAATAGATTACACACATGAACGTTACACTACAAATTAATATATAAAACACAACATAAATAATCTGTTGATAACTCCATTATTACTCTATCTTAACTCTATATATCAAATATAATACACTTCTTTGAGTCATGGTAAAAAAACATAACAAATGGGTGAGCTCAGATGCACAGTATGGGTAAAGAATTTCTCAGATGGTATTCACATTTAAGGAAAGTTGTGTAATAAAAAACAAAAACCTTTTAAACATTAACATGAACATAATATGGATAAAATAAGTCAAACATTTCCACATAAACATTGACATGGATATTCTACCAATCAAATAATCATATGTAATAATTAATTTCACAGTAAGGGAATGCCTAACGCAGAACATCATTACCACAAAGTGAATACATTGTGCCAAGACTATAATTTTTTTTTCAAGGCCTTGTTCCAATACACAAGTATGTATCATGAGACATAATGATGCTTCTAGGGGCAATAGAAGGACCCACTCATCACTTACTTTGTTCACTTCATTCTTGATATGAAAATAATGAAACATAACATAAAAATTCTTATTAAAAATAGCATAAAAAATATCAAAACTTTATCCATAAACCATGAATGGTATAAAAATATCACATACATATTAAAACAAATAATAACTCATTCAATACAATATGGATGATTTTATTATAATAAATCTACCTCAATCAAGACTAATATCCTATAAAGTATGTTGATATAGTAGAAAATGATCAGTAAAACTCTTTGTGTGAAATACACCCTTTTTGAAATCATTTAAAAGTCACATATTTATAAATGAAGTCATTTAAACGATATTTTTGAATCAAAGTTTCTTATACCACTTTGAATATTTTTAATATAATTATCATTTTAAAACATTCATGTTCATATATATAAATCATTAAAATCACTTTGAAAACATGGACATTAATTAAAAGGATTTAGAATGATAAATATTTACAAAAAATTTAATGATGATCTACTTAATAGAACCTACCCTAAATCCTTAAAATATTCCTTTTGAATTTTTTTATGAAATATGGGTATCGATGATAAATATGTCCCAGTAAATACTTATACATAAACAATCTCGGATAATAATGAGATTGAGGAAATAACCCTTATCTTTAGCTTTCCTTTAGTCAAGGGTACGTTTAACCTCTTGTATAGTGACCATATTATGTTATTAAATTAAAGAATTGCTATATGAATATTTAATATATCATAAATTATTCATTTATGACTTTATGCTACCTATTTAATTATTATTTTTCGGATAAAGTAAAATTTTTTGTAATAATTTCATTATTTATCATAAGTGTTATAATTTTTTAATCTTGATAATATCAATTGTATCATCATTTAATTACATCCAAACAATTTAAAATAGTTTATATAATAAATATATTTAGAATATAAATATGTATAATTGATAGATATATGAAATGGAAACCATCGTTTATGGAGATGGTAGGTCGTACGTATGCATAAACGTTGTTTCCTTTTTCAAATCACATTGAATGGGTGTAATTGAATGAGATAAATGTGTGTGTATATATATGTATATATACAGTAGCATTATTATGTAATATATTACATACTTATTAATAATATGTATTTTAATAATCATCGTTTAATGGTAAACATGGAAATGAATCTCATCGTGTCGTTGAGACGGTAAGCTGTACATACTCACAAGCAGCGATACCATTTCTATAATGGTTAAAAGGTGTGGAAATGGATGGTATATTAATTATACAGAATCATTATCATGTTATTTTCATTATTTATATATATATTACTCATCATTATATATTTCTAAATAACATAGTGTTGAATAAAAAATTACACCACAACGAGAAGGCAGTATGCCGTACATACGCATGCATGGTGAAATTATCATTCATAGGATGGATAGAATAATGAGTAGGGTTGTACCATATTTAGAATATCTTCATAGCATATTTAAGGTACTATAGTTATTATTATTTTTATGGAAATTAAAAAAAATGTTGTAGAAGAACAAAACATTGAAAGTGGGGATAAAATAATTATCTTTTCTTTGGGTGTTTCCTTTTGATTTGAACAAAGGTGCTCCTTAGGATGGATTTATGCTCAATTGGAGGCCTCTAGGGTGAAGTGAGCGAAGTTTTTTGGAACATTGGGCAGGATTTGGCCAATCCAAATGGCTTTGGAGGTGTGATATTGGGAGAATGGGAATTTCCCTTTTATAAGGGTGGTGAGGGTCACTTTAAGAAAAGATTAAAAGATTATATTATTATAAAATAAATTTTGGTTTATAATGGATAAAATGAATTTATTTCGAGCCTTAGGTGATTATGGGACGAAATCATCTCAACTAATAGGTTTTAGAAAAGTTTAGGATACCATTTTAACCATATATTTTAGATTTAACTCTTAATAAAAAGATTTATCTTTTACAATGTCTTTTTATATTTTTTTATTACATGGTTAACAAACATACTATGAAATGAAAAGATAACCCCAAGCAGATAATTAATGACATATATCATTATAATAGTCCTTTTTCAGAACCATATATTTTTGGTACTATTATGAAATTTAATAATATAGTATTTGTTTAAAAAACCCATTTATTTCAATTTTGACATTATTTAGTTTTTTGTTTTTGTGAAAGTCATAACATCATGATTACATAAAAAACATTCATTGAATCAACCCTAAAATATCATATTAACCTATTAAATTATTATAATGCATAAAAAATATGAATTTACATTTATTTGGATAATTATTATATCAATTATTTTTATCATTCATTAATAAGGTAATTACTGCATCATCATTGTGTCATAAATTAATTTTATTTTTTAATGGCTAAAAATATTAAATAAAATAAAATGTTTAGGATATATTTCTATCATTATAATAAATATTTATAGTCAAATTTATCATATGTATTACCCTATATTAAAAATGTTTTAGTTATGAAAATTTGAATTTAACACTTTCAACTATTCTTTAAATAAAATAATAATAAATACATAATAATCTAATCCAAGTGAAAAAAAAGGATAATATATTATTACTATGGTTGGTTGAGGACAAAATACACATATCCAATAGAATTCAGACTTGTTTTAGGGTAAATATAATATAATTTTTACCTTTAATTACCCAATGTAATTTTAACCGTCGTAAATAAAAGTAAAATTTACTATTCACCAAAAATTATTTCCATCTTATTGACCCAAATTTTGAATTCATATGTCAAATGTGTCTTCTGGATTTTTTAAATTCAATTCACAAAATTCTGTAAAATTACATTTTATGTAAATTTTCATATGTGCATAGAATGTGGGTAAAAGACATTAAAAAGTTCAAGAAAATTTTATACTTCTATTTTTTATTAAAAAATTATTCAATTGAATTATATTGAACATATATAGGTATTATAAATCTATTTTTACTTAAAATAAATTAAAATTAAATTAATAATTATTTAGATTAAAAGTCGGTTTTAAACAATAATGCAGTTTTTTTACTATTCATCTAAAATTGAATGTTTTCAGAAAAATACCAAAAATTCCCATTAAGATAAATTTGATATCCCAAATTCAAAAATTAATTATTTTTTCCAAATTCAAAACATAGATGTTGGATTAATTTATTTAAAATTAATTCCCATTGTCAAAACAAAAAAAACAGGTTTTTAAAAATTAAAAACTATAAGAAAATTGACATGTGTTTATGTCCAATTTAAAGGTGAAATTACTTATAAAGACATAAAATGTATTACATGATAAAAATATAATATAATTATACTTAAAAACCCTTAAAATTTATAATTTAACACTATAAATAATTTCAATTAAAAAAGTTGTTTTCAATTAAAATTTAGTATTTTTTACTATTCATCAAAATATGAAAGTTATCAAATTTTTTTTTTATCAAAACTAAAATTTTATCTCCGTAATTCTAAATAAGATGTTTTAATTATCAATTTGAATACATAAAAGTGTCAAATATTGGATTTAAAAATTTCTCTCCATTAAAAGGCGGAAAATTGCATTTTCTAAAAAATACTGCTTTTATCTGAAAAAATGAATTTGTTTTTATATAATTTTTAAGAAACACAAAATATAGATTTTAAAATTATATGATGTTTAATAAATTCCAAATTCAGTTAATACATTTCATAATTGTATTTTGAACGACTTGTTTAGTATGTCGTCGTGTGCTCGAACTTGGTGTTGCGTGTACCAAAAGTTGTTGAATCACTTTAAAGAGATAACGTACTATGACATCTTGGGGTGTTATAGTAAACATTAAGAAAATTTCATTTAAAAATACTATAAAGAAAGTCGAGTATTACTTTAATGGAAAATGTCAAGAATATTCCTTTTAAAAATATTTAATTAAAATAAATTTTTTTGGAAATAAATTTATCAATAATTTAAAATTGTATATGAAAATACACAAATAAAATTTGAAGAACATTAATTTAGAGGAAAAATATTCCAAATCAAAAAAAATATGATCAACATTTCATGTAAACATTTTCCCTATATTTTCAAGTATGAAAAGATAAAAAGCATTTATTTAATAATTGAAAACCTAATAAATAACCAGATAAGAATAAAAAATTTGAGTTTTAATAATGAAATAACATAAAATTCCCCAATTTGAAATATAATAATAAATAATCCTGATAAAAAGTTTTATTGTAACATAAAACCTTACCTCAAGAGCAAAAATTCTTCTCATGCGGTATTACATCATTTATAAAAAATTTAACCATATTATAGATATTTTTAAGAAATATTCATAATAAAATTACTATATATTATTTGCTTATAATTTTCACTTTTCAATTATTTACCATTTTTTCCTTAAAATCAATATTATTGTGTTAAATATTCTATTTTTCAAACATTTTTTGGTTCAATGATTTCAACACATGAACCTTGTAAATGGTTTCATAATATTAATAATCGTAATAATTTTATACACATAAAACATACTCTTTATACCCAATTTTAATGGAATTAATGAAGTACATTAAAAAAATGAATTACATCACTTTTTCGAGGTAGTAATGCACACATATGTATCAGTGATGAATGCATTTTTCAATGGATGGAAATCAAGTTAAATAATAATTTTCATATATAAAATCTGAATAATATTTCAAATATCATATAAATATATTAAATTCATCTATATCACCATCCGTGATTGAAAATTATGAAAAATAAAATACATCACTTAATAGAGGTAGTAGTCCATACATACGCATCAGTGAAAAATATATTTTACATTGGATGGATGTGAAGTGTATAAGAGTTATTTCATAAAAAATAACATTTTAGTAAATTTATGATATTTTTTTCACCATATTTTTATTTATATTATAGTCTTAGTAGAGGTGTAAGAAGAAATAAACATAAAAGAACTCGATGCAGAAAATTTGACTTCCCTGTGTATACCCCATTGTATTAATCCATATGAATTCTTATGATGGTAAATTTATAATTCCATAAACTCTCCGAATTTTTGAGTCGAAGTTATAAGTGCTTTTTATAGATCTTGTTCAATTTTACAAGCTCATGGTGTGTAGATATTTTAGAAGAAGTGGTATCTATTAACAAGTAATGGTAGTGGAACCCTAGTAAATATCCTCAACATTACAATAAAATAATGTCATTTAAATTGTAATGGTCTTTTAAATAAATAATTTTTTAAGATAATGTGACTGGAGTTCTAAATACACTCAACGGATAAAATTAATATTTTTTTGTTATATTAGTCATAGTATCCCTTTATTTAATCCCTTTGAAAACATTTTAACCATTACCATAAAGACTTGGAGTTTTAACATGGTTACATATTTTTATGAAAAAAATTAAATTATCCTCATAATCTATTTTAAATTAAATATTCACATAAAAAGTTATAAAAACTAAATTAAAAAAAATGCATCTTTAAGCACAAAAATGATTTAGTTCTCAATCCTATACCTAGTAATGACTAATATACTAATGAAAATTTATTTTATTGAAAATATTACCTATAAATATATGTAAAATAACTTATTATTGGTGATCAATTTAATTTTTTTAATTTTAAATAAATTTCACATATAAAAAATTGTTTATTAAAAAATAACTCATTTTAACCATTAAATAATTTCATCTTCATTAAAAAAAATTATAATCAATGAATTAAAAATCATTCATTTATATATATATATTTATATTTAAAAACGTTTCCTATAAGTTTAACACTCAAAATAAGATAAATTTAATTTTAAGTAATGAATATATTATAATACAGTGTTTGAAAAAAACATTTCCAATTAACATTAAATTGTTAGATGAGTATTTATTATCATTAAATAAAAATTTCATGGATTTCCATAGTTTACTTTATTAAATTTTAAATCAATTTAAATAACAATTTTTATTGATATCATTCCCTAAATATATTAAATTTAATAAAAATTCATAAAAAATAGTACAATAAAATATTCTTATGAATTTATGGTATTTCAATAAGTGAATTTGACAATTTTAACAAATTTGTTTATTTTATCAATTTCAGTCAGCCACCTAATTATATATTTCATTTAACATTTTGAAAAATCATTATTAAATTATGTTTAGTTTTGTGTGCACTATAATCTAACAGAATCACCAACTTTGTCAAATTGGATCTTTTTCTAAGGTCTTTTTGTGTAAAATTCTATCATAATTTAAAAATATAAATCATTGTTAACTATTATAATCCAAAAATGTAATGATACTTTTCAATAATTACATGAATTGGTTCCCAAATTTCTTCATATAAGTTTTGGTTTCTAAATAAAACATCAACCATGTGAGTGTTCTTAATCAGTATAACTTTATTTCGTAGATTCAGAATCTCGATCAATTTTTCCTAAAAAATAAATAATGCTCCAATTTACAACCTCAATGTTTATTAAATGTTATTTTTATGATATATGATTCTAAAAAAATTAAACGTGGAATATATCATGAACTTGAAAGAGATTTAATGGATGTTTCAGGAGATAGGATATTATTATGTTATGATCAAAAATCTAACAAGGATAGATATATCTACGGTTTTGCTTCACCTTACTCACAAATATAAAAAATATATTTCTATGAGATATAAATTTCAATAGAATATTAATTTTATAATATTAGAGATATCTAAATAAAATATTAGCATAATTTGTTTCTCATCTCTAAGCTTCTCTAATGTGTTGATGAATGGATATACGATTATCTATAATTTCCTTAGCTAGATCATGTCCCAATAGCTTAAATTCACCAACTTGGCCCAAACATGTTGTAGTTATGAACTTTTTTTCTACAAGGATGTTTAAAATGAACAATATAAATACTCGATTTATGAATTGTTTGTAACAAAATTAAATATTGGGATGGTGTTAATCCAAACCACCATTTAAATCTATAGACAAACCTATAAGAATATCTTCTATGATTTGATTTTCCCTCTTAGGCTAAGCATTTTTATAAGTATGATATGCAATACTAGTGGTGAAATTAATGTTAAATTCTTACTAAATACAACTCCATAACATTAATGTAAAAAATTGAACCCCAATCAATTATAGTTAAGATTGGTACCCAATAAAAATTTATCCCTTCTATTATGTATATCCTAGAAATTTTTTAAATATCGAAATGTTCTGTAATATAAATAAAAAAGGTGACATTATAAGGTGTCAGACTTCATCCAAAATTAAATTATTTAATTTAGATGTCCTTGGGATCCCTATGAGGAAATACATTGTGATGTATTTCCATTTTCATATTGTTTTAGGTAATGGTTGAATAATCCACCTAGACTATTGAAATTAATCCTTTACTTTTTGATATAGTAAGAAATGAGATATATACACCATAAAATATATTTTCATGTTTTTTAACAAGAATCTCCCATTGAGATATCTATACAAATTTTTACATCCACGATGTGAATAATATGATAATATTTCGATATCATCCATTATCTCTTTAATTAATTTTTTAATTAATGGGAAACATATCTAGTACATTAATCTTATCATTCCCTCATGGTCATGATTGAACTGTGTAACATTCCTTAATTTTTTTTATTTAAAAATCCTCTTTCTAGGAATCATTAATATTCACATGAAGGGATTGTCATCTTTAATTTGATTAGGATAATATTTCTTCCATCCCCTTATTATTCCAAGGTTTACCCAATATATATATATATTTGATCTCTTTCAATCTTAAAAATGGTAATGATAACTTGATCCTTCTTACTCAAAACATTATTCACCTTGTCCCACTTCCCAACATGGTAATGTATTGTGCATTTATAATCATTAAAAAAACAAAATTATCATTTATGGAACATATTACACTATTAATTTATGTATATACACATCAATATTTTATGATCAGAAAATATATGATACCTTTCACCATGATGGTAACACCTCAAAAAATTTAACAGACCATGGACCAGAAGGTTTTTACAATGATCCTTCAATTATCACTATTCATATGCAACTACTATTTTATTCTTCATGAGAAAAAAATTCTGTCCAATCATTCAAGAATCATTTTATATCATAAACACTTATCCACATTAGGGTAGTGTAAGCTTATGTGCACTAAAAAATATTCTCTCTAGCTCTTTGAAATTTTCTTCACCTTCACCTACCAAAAAAACATAGATACATTTCATGTCAAATTTAATAGTGTATTTTATATGCATTATAAATTTAACAAAAATCATAAATACCATCCATATAATCCATGAATACTATGGATATTGTCCACATTATATGGTTTAGGCCACTCTTTACAAACTTCTATTTTTGAATAATTAAATTATATACAAATTCTTATGATTATGCGACCTTTGAATGATTCTTTATATAGAAAAAAAACACTTTATAAATTTAAAATACCTCTACTCATTCCTCATAGAATATAATAAAATTCCAAAATAGTCATCATCCTCATTATTTATCTTTTAATATAGGATATCATCATCTATAGGGATATCCACAAATTGAACAAGTTACTCTTTAATGAATCTTTTCATTATATCCATGAAGATTGAGGGGGAACTGTTATGTCCAAATGTTTCAACTACAAATTTTTAGTGTCCATACCTTATAAATATGGATGTCATTGGTATATCCTCACAATTGACCAAAAAATAGTGATATAAAGATCGATGTTTAACCCATGAAATGCTTTGTGCTCTGCATAATTGGTTAAATATTTATCAATACATGTTAGTGAACACTTATT
Organism: Viscum album; assembly: GCA_963277665.1. Taxonomy (NCBI): domain Eukaryota; kingdom Viridiplantae; phylum Streptophyta; class Magnoliopsida; order Santalales; family Viscaceae; genus Viscum; species Viscum album. Next base: position 2,096,907,891 of record OY728140.1, on the reverse strand, counting down.
CTTGATGGTATCCTTGTTTAGTTCATGATATTAAATGAATATACACAATGTACCTTATTTATTCATAAAAAACATGTTCAATATATGATGATGAACTGGATATAGGAATCCCCTATCAGTATTCTATTATAGTTTCTTCTTACACATAAATAATATTAATGGGGTTATTATACAAGGAGTGTTTGAAATAGGCATTGTACCAGCTATGATTTCTATTGAAAAATCAACTTCATAAGTGAGAATAATATTGTGAAACTCATTATTAAATAAATTAAAATATTCTATAAAGAAGTAATATATGTAATTTTGAATTTATACAAAACTATTAGTGTTAGATACCAGTCATGAGATGGAACTAAGACACATATTATAGTTTTAATTTTAATTAGAAATTATTATTCATCTATACTCCAATATTCAATCAGATTTTTATTTGTTGTCAAATGTGAATTCCCTTCCATGGTAATGTATATGCGATATTTATAGAGAGAAAAAATATTTTCTTATAATCAAATCATATATAAATATAGGGAGAATACATAGATTTTGAGCAAGAACTTTCCAAAAAACATCTTTTAAAGTGGAGAAAAAGACTTTAGATGCAATCATTTTATCATTATGATTTTAAATGAAAATTAAATATATAATCATTAATGTGGTGATGTGATATTCTCAGAAAATTCTCCAAATTTAAAAGAGTTGGTAGAACCATTTACAAATATTTCAATTTAAGTTCAATAATTTGCATTAAGAATACCTTTATCTATCTGATTCTGTGTATCCATATTTTCATAGACTAAATATGAAACTCATATTATTAGGAAATAAAAATTTGATTAATAAATTAAATTTTAACTAAAATAATTCCTAATATTTCGTAAATTACAACACCTTATTTCAACTTATAACACACTTGGTTCATTATATATCACTTTTCACTAAGTGTTATATTTGTATTTTCTATATTATTTTATATAACATAATCTATAGAAATAGCTAAACCTTAATTTGATACCAATTATGGTGGCCCAAACACAAAATACATACATAATCAATCAATTTAATGAATAATCAAAATATCTCTAAATAATACATTTTTTGAACAATAATGGTTTAGTGTATTTGGATACAAGATACATAATCATATTATTACATTTAATATTTTCAATATCTCTCACAAATTAAATACCATATAGTATTATTATTATAAATATCATATATTTAAAATTTTTCCACATCACTGGGGAATTGAAATATAAGCAAGGTTGAGATTAGATTCTTAGTTAGGGGATACAAGGTAAATAATAATCGACGAACATAAGGGAGAATAAAATAAGAGTATTGGTACAAAAACAAGACCGTAATATAAAAAAACAGTAAGTTATAGACATTAAATAATGATTAATGGAATATGACTTCTTTATAAAAAAATAAAAGAGTCATAAGAGTATAGATTCATTAATAATATAATATGGGCCATAAAGAATATCATAAAATTAATACATAATATTTTTTAATAAACATTGTAAAAAGAAATAATTTCTTTATGAAAGGATTACATCTATGGATATTGTAATATAGTGGATAAAGTGAAATAATGTATTGGGTTGCCTCCCCAATCTTATAAACATAGTGCTCTATGTCCAATAGTTGATTATATTAACATCCCATTCCATTTTTATATTATCTAAACATATATCAAAATTTTAATGATGTAGTAGTGGGATATATGATTTTTGGGACACTTTACACATACTAAAAACCATACATATATGTTCCACAAGATCCAAATAATATTCGTTATTTCATCACAAATTAATTAACACGTGGAAAAGAAACAAGTTTCATGAAATTTTTTAAAACTATATTTTAATGATTATAGTGAGAGAATGAGTATCTTATCATTATATAATATATTCAAGTAAACATAATGATCATTAATGAATTTTAACATAATTTAAAAATCTATTTATTAATGGATTAAAATTTTCCACTCAAAAACAATATGAAGAAAAAATTATTTCATTTAGAAACAGAAAAAATTAAAAATTCAAAGAATTTTGGGAATGTTATTTTCTTTGAAAAACTATTTATAATTCTATAGGTTTCTTAAGGAAGGATAAATGATATTATAGAGAGAGTTTTTTTGGTCTATAATAATAAATGAACATTTTTTCTCATGTTTTTAATGAACGAGAAAAAGGAATCATTTAGAAATGGATAAGAATGATCCTTTTAAAATGATTATAAAATTATTCCAAGATATTAAAAAAATATTTATAATTTATTTAAAATTATATAAGAACTTATATAAGATTATTTTTAATAACATGATTATGAAGGAAAAAAATATTAATCAAAAAAAAAAGAAAATAATGTTATGTTTTCATAAAAATGTTATATCAGTGTTTTGGATTTCCAAAGGGAGAGAAAATTGAATAATTACAAATAAGTACTAGAAATAAATATATTATATGTGAATAACTATGGTTTAATTATTAAACATACTCTAATTCCCCCAATGTAAATTAAAACATTAATAACCACGCTAGAAAGTGATATTTTAATGGAATCAATTACTCAAACCCCAAGTTTTATTTATACATGATATAACCTATTTTGTAATAATTTTAAACTTATTATTGATCTATACTAGAACCATATACAAAATAAAATTAATATATATCATTAACTTATAATATCTAATTACCCATTAATAATGTACAATTGATGATTAAAATCAATATTCATATGCTAACTATTCTATTTTATATATATGTTCTGGTACAGATATTTTGGTACATCAATAATTTATATGGGTTAGTTATCTTTTTAGTCATAATAATTTCAGAAATAAAATATCTATACATAATATAAAATTTTAGGACCATTGATTTATGTTGGTGGTGAAAAAATAATTATAACCCTATATGTAGCCACATGTCTACACGTACAAACAATTGACCTTTTAATTTTTTAGTGGATATAAATAAATTGAGTTAATTAAAAAATAATCATTATAGATTCATAATTAAATTATATATATATTAATTAAATCCATGTATATAACCACAAACGAAATATGTTGATAAAAATGAAAATCACTACCGCATAGTGGTTGTTGTAATGTCCCTTACCCTAGTAAACCATAATCAGTGGTTATTTTTTTGCATTGGAATATGTTATAAGGAGTCACTTACAGACATAATTCAGAGTTTATTAGTCTTTGTAAACTATAAAAAGGTACGATTCAGATATTAAATTTGAATAAAAAAGTAAAGAAAAATTTATTTTGATAATATAATTATTCCCTCTAGAATGTACACAAATATCATTCATAGTACATTCAATTGATTCGATGGAACTGAAAGACAATTAGGGTGAGATCAAATTTTCAATATGACTTAGGTAAAAAAATTTATATCTTGATATAATAAACAATAATCAATAGGTAATAATCAAAATGGAAAGGTATATAACTCAACACTTATGTAATTTTAATAAATTTACTATCATGTATGGATAAGGTATAACCAACATGAAAGTTATATAACTAAAAACAGATTCCATTCTATCGATAAACTGAGAATAAAAATGTATAAAAAGATAATTTCATTTTTAAAATATCATTAATAATAATTAAAAAAAATTATTATTTAAACTCATAATTTTAGGACGTTTCAACATAAGTCATCAATATTATACTAAGGTCAAGAATTTACATAGGATATTTTAAAAATGATGGGTATGTATACACTATAAAATGATATAACTTACACCATCTAAATAATTCATCTCATGAGACTACTAATGCTTTGTAGGGATATCAATAACTGGTCCCTATCTGTATCTACATGGCTAATTCATTCCTTATATATATATATATATATATATATATATCAAATGATAGATTTCATTCATGAACAATATACTTTATCGACAGCTCTCCATATCGAGTAATGAAAGTTAATTAAAATTAATTTCCCCAGTCAACCATATATAATTGAAATTAAAATATAGTACGCCGAAATAAAAAATGAATTAAGTAATATGTATATTTTTGACAAATAATAATGATATTTTTTGGAAATTTAATATTTAATGATTATAGGAATGTGAATATTTGAATGGAATGTTAATGAACAAAATGATAAACTGAATTAAATTTCAATACATTACTTTATCAAAATGATAAAAAAATATATATAATTAATATTTATGGTTGTAATATTACACATCCCTAGTGATGTTAATGTAAACTAAAGTGGGGTTTTCATTCAAAAATATATTTAACATAAAAATATTTTTAAAACCATTCTTGAGTAAAATATCCTTTTAGTTTGAAAATCACATTTTAAAACTAAATGTTGAAAAAATATTTTTAAAACTATTATCATTGAAAATAAAATGGATTCTTATAAAATATTCATGAAATTATTGATTGGTCATTACTTTGTGAAATATAGTACATGCTATATAATATAAAAAAATTACTTTTGGGGTAAATTCCAAATGGGACTTATTTAGAAAATGAGATTAATATTTCTTTTAATTTTTAGAAAAAGTAAATCTTGTGTAAAAATGTATTTAATAAATTGTTTTTGTGAATGTTAAAAACATTTTTTTACTTTGTTTATAAAATCATGTTTTGGATGAAAAAAGGATTTTCAACTAATGGAAGAAATAGTGTCTTATATTATTAAAAATAATTATCAACTAAAATACATAAGTGAGGAATGTGGTTCTATTACTTCATAAATCCATTAATAGACATTGATGAATAATATTAAAGGGGATTATTATTATATGATAAAATAATTTCCTTCAATTTAAGTTTAAGTATAAATAATCCTGATTAAAATGAGAGTATAGAATAAATCCTTTAAAAGAACGTTATGATTTAGTGATAATTAATCAATTAATAAATTTTATGTATAAAATGTAAATAAACATAAAAATATTGTAAATAAAATATAATAAATTAAAAATTATTTACACACACAATCATACAATGTCATATAAAATAAATAACTAATATAACCAAATTAAAAGAAGTTGATTCACGAAATTATTTACCACTTGTTAATTTTCAATCCATGTTTCATTAGATGAAATAATTTAATTCAAAACCTAAAATTACATTAAGTATGAAATTTTCTAGATATTACATGAAACAATGGTAGTATATACAACATATAAACTAAACTAGTTGAATAACATTTCAATATGACTCAATAAATGGCTATTGAGATGAAATCCCATACCTCACACTTCCTTTTTGATGAATATCATTGACCATAATCTAAAATGGTTTTAATAATCTTATTATTTTATTTTCATAAGGATTTTCTATTTTATAGTATCATATATGATCCCCATAAAAATTTAAAAGTTCTTTTGTTAATAATATTTTATTATTTTCATTGTTTTTGGTGTTAATTTCCTTGTCTTCTCATGGGTGTCTCATCATGAATGTTTCGGTCCACCAACATATTCTAGATACATCATCTATAGAATTATATTAATGTATTAAATATATTATTTACTCATTATACATACTTTCATAATCATTCATAAATACTGGACATGGAAAAATAATTGGATCACTTAGTGGGGATTGAAGGCTACATGTACGGATCAACGATGGTATCATTCCATTAATCAGTGAAAGGGAACGTAATTCAGTGATATATTAATTTTATATAATCCATATAATTTCATATATATCATATATATAAATTAATTGTATAGTAATTATTTTCATGTAAGTGTATGTAAAAAATGAATCACACCATTTCGTGAGACGGTAGTCCTCCGTACACATGAGTGAAATTACAATATTTTAAGTGAAATGGAATGTAAGAAGGTATATGTGATATGAAAATAATAAAATTAAAATAATAAAATAAATAACATATAAAATTTATTTATCCATCCTTGATAGGTTTTGATAGAAAATTAATTTTATCAGTACGTGAGGTTGTAGTTAGCCGTACACACAATCGACATTTTTGTTTCCCACTTGATTGAAGAGGGAATATATATTGGTAAGTCTATTAAATAAATATCATATATTTTATGTAATATACATATTTATTTATATATTCATTACTTAATAATACTTTATACTACTTTATAAGAAAAAAATAAATATATTTGTTTAAGAATGTTTCCTCTTATTTCGATATCTTCTTATGGTTTTCACCAAATGCTTCTTAGGTCAGTTTAATGATAAAATAAAGTTCTATAGGATGTTTTATGATTGTTACCTCTTATTCTGACATCTTCAATGCACTAAAATTATCTTTTTACTGATAATAAAATCTATAAAGCTGTGACAACTCATTCAACTTGTTTTTAAATATTTTTTAGATAAAAAATGGTTAGAACAAGTTATTTATAACTAAAACTAAATAGTTAGATCATTAGTTCATCAGTAATATTTATTCATATAATATATTAGGTAAGTAAACTGTATATTAAAAATAACATCAGGTAAGAAAATGGTAGGTGTTAAACCCATATCAACCTTCAGTTATGGAATCTAGACTTTTGGACTATCTAGATGTGATTGTTTATCACCCAGTGTGCGGGTTTCCCCTTTTCTAAAACCATATTAATATAATTTATATAAAATTACAAAATTTTAGTAGCCGAAAATTAAATTAAAATTAATGATAATATAAACCCAAATGTTTGAAAATACATTTAAACTAATGTCCACAAATAGATATGGAATTCTTCCTTAAATATTTTTTTTCTAAAACATATGAAAAACAAATAGCGGGTTGCCATAAAATCCTTCTAAAATATCCTAAATCATGTTATAATACCATCAAATAAATACTAATAATGGGTGTTTAATAATTTTAACTTTTGACCAATCGCAAACATATAAACTGATGATGATATCCATTACTCTCATGTCAATGAAGACATATATACTTTAACAATTTAACAAATTCCATAGTTATTTCATTAATATTATAACTAAAATACCATTGTTGAAAATATACATCTAAAATTTAATTATTGTATCCTAATACACAAATAATTCATCATTGTTATTTCAAAATTGTTCCTTCCTTATTTTATGGGTAACCATGACAAGAGGGAATTGACTCAGATAAATCAAAGGTTCCTAAAATTTAGGACAATAAAATATAAATGGATTACTAGAATGAAATAAATCTCATTTCATGATATTCATCAATTTTATATGGAAATTCATTACTCTATTCCCTTATTCTGAACAGATAATTCATGTTTCCCATTCCTTTGTGACATTTTCCATGTGTCTTTTTCTACATTTATAAAATTAAGAAAATTTATCATTCTTTCCTCTATGGTTTCCACCACTTGAGCTCTCATAAAACCCTACCATACTCTTCTTTGATTATTCTGATATTTGGTTAAGGAATGGTTTATTAATCATATTTCATGATAATTGACTATCCAAGATCATGATATCTTTTAGTCATTTCATCATCCAATCTGGTTTCTCATAATCACCACATTTTCATTCATTTTTAATTTTAACATGATTTCTTCAAGTTCCATACACTAGCTAAAACGAAAATTATAATATGATAAACAAAAAATCATAGTGGGAAAAACATAATCATGAAGACTAATTTATAGGATGTTTAAATTGTTACACCTTCTTTTCATTGTAAGACTCCATCAGTTTAACCTATGCCATTCATTGTTATCGTTTGTTCAAATCATTCATAATATTTTGTAAATTAAATGTCAATGATCAAACATATATCCTACATGAGACTAAAAATAGCTGTGAAGTGAGGCCCATTGTCAGGTTTCAGGTAACACACAAGTCAGAGTGGATTCAACTTTTTCAAATTTATCAACCTAGGTACAACTATTCCAGAACAATGTCTCGTTGATGTATTCTCACAGGGTTGTATTTGATTGAAAACCCACAGAATCAATTCATATATAATATTTTTGGTGTTCTTAGATATATATTATCAAATTACATCATAAGGTTATGTTCTCTTATCGATGTGTTTCTTAATATGATTCCTATATCTATTAAACTTTATCCAATACCAATTTTAAAGAAACCGACCCTAGTAGTCATGATTAAATTATTACTTTATTACATAGGCATAATATACAAGGAATTTTATCCTAAAGGACCATATTGTGAAGTTGTATTGGTATACTAGATACATAAGCGATTATCATATTATATTTTAAAAAATAAATTACAATATTTTTTTGAGAATATCATTCTTACCACTTGAATAACCTTGAATATCATTCATAGTACAATTTCTGGATTATTGGTAAAGGTAACAAAAATGTGTGATCTCGAATTATGAGTAATATTTACATGGGGAAGAAAAGTCATGGTTAAATGAATAATATTCAATAAGTAATAAGTAATACATAATGTTAAATAAATAAACACACATTCTATTTAAATAATTGACTGTCCTATATAGATAAGGTATAATATATATGTAAAAGAAAATATCTGAAAACACATACAATTAAATCGATAAAGTGAGAATAAAAATTTATCTAGAGATAATTTCATTGTTTAAATATCATGGGTAAAAATAGAATTATTCTTAATAAATGAAATTCTTAATTATTTCATGTCCTGATCATAGGAATCATGATACCTCTATTTTTGTTCCAATTCATAGGATTGTTCAAAACCGATCGATATGTATACAATAGAAACCCATTTATCCATTTTCGGACAACTAATTCTTCCGCTGTGATTTCTGATTCAATAAGGGGCTATTTATAATATGTACACACCCATATCTTCAGGTTTAACACATTTATAAAAAATTAAATTAATGATTTCATTCAAGAACACCGCAACATATCAAAAAAATTCAGTATCAATTGAGGAATATTGATTAATAACAATTTACCTAGTTAATCATATAACATTAAAAGTAAAATAACATATGTAAAAATGATATATGAATTATGTAATAAGTATATCCATGATAAATAATATAGATATTTATAGTCAATTTAATTTACAACGATCACTGAAAAATGAATATTCAATGGGAATGTGAATGACAAAAAAAATGAATCGAGAATGTCAATGTCGCTAATTTTTTTAGAAAAAATGATCATAAACAATCCATATAATGAAAAATTATTATACTACGAAAACATATCCATAGGTGAGGATAATTAAAATAAAGGGTTTTTGTGATTTATGAATAAAAATACTATAGAAATACCATTAAATATATTATCGAATAAAATATACTTTTCATTTTGAAAATAACATTTTAAAAATAAAATTTTTAAACACATTTAGTAGTAAATATCATTGAAAATAACATTTTACAACTTTTAAAATGTGATTTAAAAAAAATATTTTTCATGACTTGTGAAATTATATAAATCTATATAAGTTAAAAATACAATTTTATCATTGTCAATAAAATCTAAATGGGATGTTTTTTGAAAATGAGAATAATATTTATTTTAAAAGATTTATTAAAAAGTTTTACATGGGTGAAATTTTTATCAATAAATCATTTAGATAATATCAAAATCATTAATTGAAAATTGTTTTACGACAAATGGTTTGGTAAGAAAACGTATTTTGGATCCTAGTGGGGTATGGTGTCACATTTTATTAAAAAAATATTCTCAATAATTTTAAGTAACAATGAGAGGAATGTGATATTTTGAAAATAAAAATAATAAATTATCACTAGGGGATAAAATTGAATGGTTTTATTCTATGATTATAAAATAATTTACTTCAAGTAAATTCACATACAAATAATCCTGAATAAAATGATATTGTGAAATACTCCCTTACAAATATCATGACATTGTAGTGAGAATTAATCAACAAATCAATTATGTTTATAAAATGTAAATCCAAATAAAAAAATTTAAATAAAAAAAATATTCCCAGATTTCATTACATACATAATCTTATAATTTTAATGATAATGAATATGTTATAGCACCTTATGAAAATGTAATATTTTTTGAAATTCTTTACCACTTGGTTATTTTCATGTCAAATATTGTAAGACAACATAATTAAAATTAAAATAAAATAATACTCTGATGTATGATGTTTTCATGATAATAATTTTGAAATCGATAGTATATACATAGTAGAAAACTAATTTGTTAGATAACATTACAATATTCTTCAATGAAGGTAAAATTAGAAGAAGTCCCTTACCTCTCATCAATTATTGGTAGAATGTTCATTAACCTCATGTATAATGGTTTTAATCATGTCATTAATTTAATAAAATTTGAAATTAATATTTATAACATCATATAATATCCACATATAACATTTTTCCATCGATATTTAGTAATATTTCAATATTTTCATTGTTTCATGTGTTGATTTTCATGTTTTCTCATGCATGTTTTATTATTAAATTTATTGGTATTACAAAAATTATTAAGAAAAAATATAAATAATTATATTAAGGAAACAAATAAAAAACTAATTTATTCCATATATTATAATAATCATTATTGAAGGCTATACATTGAAAATGAACTTCATTACATCATGGACTTGGTAGGTTGTACATGTGAAAACGTAAGATATAATTCCATTAATGAGTGAAAGGGTAAGGAAGTGGGTGATATATTAATTTTAAAGAATAAATTTCATGCCATATAAATCACATATATTCATTAATGTTTTCCTTGTTTTCTTCCATGTAAAGAGTAAGTGAAAAACAAATCACATCGCTACACAAGTTAGTAGTCCACCGTATAAACGAGCGACATTATCATATTTTAAGGTGAATTGAATGTGGGAAGGTATATGTAATATCAAAATTACATAAGTAAAATAATATAATAAATATAATATACTTGTTTTAAATCCATCATTATATCACACTTTCAATGTTGGTGATGGAAAAAAAATTACATCAGTTCATGAGGCAGTAGTCCACCAAACACATGACCGATTGTTTTGATTCCAATTTAATGAAAGCTGTGATAGATACAGGTAATTAACTTATTATAATAAAATCTTAGTATATTTAATTCAATTATTTAAAAATATAATCATGTTTTAATAATATTTGATTGTTGTGTATGAATAAACCAAATAAAAAACACTCTTTTATGAATGTTACCTCTTCTTTAGACATCATTATAAAATTTTGACCAGAATCCATCATAGATTAGCTTTTTGATAAAAAAATGGATATATAATGTTCATAGAGTAATAAGGAAGTTATATTTTCAGGTATTTTCTAAACCAAACATCTTTTTTTGTGTGCATATGTGATAAAACTTCGCGACTATTTATATGTTTCGGAGAGGCCACACATGAAGGTTTTGAGAGGAATAAATTACACCATCATTTTTAACTTGACAAAATCATCCAAAATGGGCCATTATTGATACTGACATATTTTGTGTCTAAAATATGTATAAAAACAGGGTTGAACTAGTCAGTAAGTGATTTTAACATTTATATTACATACTAACACATGGTAAATTTGTTTTTACTTTGATTGTGGTAATTAATTTTTACTCATTTAACTATTCATAATAGTCAAAAATTAATTTAATATTATTAGATAATATAAATTATTATTATTAAAATATTTAAACCATCTTGAAATATTCCATTAATATAAGTATCAAATTTTAATTTAAAATTATATATGTAGAAACGATAAAATAGTGGGTATCCAAATAGATAATGTTCATTAGTATATGAATTATTAACAATAAAATACAATATTAAATTGATTAAACAGACCTAAATTGTATTTATCGTAAAATTATAGATCTAATTTAGATTTATACCCAATTAATAATATAATTTATGTTTGTAAATTGTTTAAATGAATATATAGTTTTCAATAAAAACTATACTTTTTTACTATTCATCAAAAAATGAAACATAAAAAAAACTAAAAATTTAACCCAAGATACATGTTATATAATTATTTAAATATTTAAATTCATTTTTTAAATCTTTTATATAATTTTTAAATATAATTGTAAATTTAGTTCGGAAAAGGTGAATAAACTTCCTTTTAGAAAAATCTAATGTATATTCAGAAATCATTTATTTGTGTTTCAAAATTTTTTAATATTTATTTATAATCAATCTATAATTACTGATCTTATTTAAAAAATATAATTTTAATAATTTATTTGGTACTATTCAAACCCTCCAATTTAATGGCTAGGTTATAATTATATAATATATTATGTCCTCTGATTCCAAAAGAACATTCCCTTCTTTCCATGATGTTGATGTTGGTCAGATCTATAGAAAATGCGGAACATCACATGTAATTGTTGGGAAATACTTTGTCACTGAGATACTGGTCATATGTTAACATTCAATTAATGAGCATGTAGTGCTTCTGAAGTTGAAAATCTACTAAAATGGGAAAATCTAAAAAGTATGTTGGCGTTGGTCTGGGGAAATTATAACTAGAAATGTATTCAAATAGGATGTAGTTTCTAAACAATAATACTTTTTGTGGTTGTGGACAATGATTTAAAGATACAACACTTGAACACAGTGGTGAGGCATGGTCTGGAGTGTATTTTTGGCATGTTCATTACAAAATCTAGAAGGATGGAAACTTCTGAACCAGTTTAACATCAAATAAGTATAGTTAAACATGATGTTACTAGTCTTATCATGTATTGGAAAGTCTAGGTTTATCTATTTTCTAATGATTTGGGTTGTTATGGGATACACTAAGAAATGGTTTCTACATATCATGTGAAAAATTTGGTTTTTTCATCCATGGTTGAGGGTGAACATCCTAGAGGGGCTCATATAAATTTACCTTCAAGCATGAATATGCTATGGGGTCCTTATAATTATGTGAGAAATCATTTTTATCTAGAGGTTATATCTATATAACCTCATTTGGGGAAAAGATTCACAATGATAGTGACTATTAATATTATAGACATGAAGGATGGCATTTTCAATGATACTGAACAACATATTTATTATCATCAAAAGATACAAAAAATTATAATTTCATCCAAAATATTTGAGTTGTGGTGAAACATATCTGATGATGACGCACTGAGTGGATGTTCCCCAAGAAGCAATTAGGTTTTGGTGGCCATGAATCTTTTAAGGATGGCATTTTATATAGTAAGACAATGATGGCTGAAATTGAGGGTTTCGCTTCTCCTTCCCTGGAAAGAGGTCCACAAATAAACTATTATTACTCACCACATAATGAGGCTACTATTTCTTCTACAAAGGTGTCAAAGAATGATAATGAAGAAATCAATAATATCGTTAATCAAGGAATGACTAAATATAAATGGGACACTACTGAAAATTCCGAATATGCTAATGAAATGTCTTATTATGATTTTGAACTCTGTTTTATAAATGATAAAGGATAATAACTTTGTTTTCCCAAACCCATTTTCTTTTTTACTATTTTACATGATTTCATAAATAATAAAAACCTACTTTTATTTTGTTTGGACTTGTTTGGTCTGTTATTTAAGCCAATATTGGATTATATAAGGTGAGCTATTTTAAGGAAATTTAGTAAAAGATGTTATCATTTATACATGAGGGGACTAAAAACCTTATAAAGACCCTTAAAATTAAAATAATTGAAAGATATTTTTAGATAAATGTGGAACCAAATAAGGTCAATTATGATGATAGGTTGAGAGGATGTCTAAATTAACTCAACGAATAAAATAATGATAATATTATTCGGATATTTGAAGCCTTACCCATTAAATAAAACCAATTTATCCATTACTAGGATTGCATAACCATTTACAATGATAAATTTTTATTTTCAATCATTAAATTTCCCTAAAAAATATTTATTATATTAATATTATGAACATGTACTCAATTTTATAGTATTATGTTTTTAAATATTGTATAAATTTATTCTAATATCCTCACATAAAATGTAAAAAAAATCAATTTTATAAAAAAATATATCATTAAGAATAAAAATTGTATTATTTTAATTCTATATATTGTTTAACCCATTATAATAATGTTAATATAACTTATTAAATATATTAATTTCTAGTTTCATAAAAATAATTTACTAATTTTTATTAATTTTATTATTTAAGATAAAATACAATTTTCACATAAAAAATTTCCTTGAAGAATCATATATATTTACCATAAATTGATATATTATTAATTTCATACCAATTTTATATAAATTAATGAATGATCATAATTTTTTTTATAATTGTAAAAAAATTCCACAGTATTAATAATTTTAAAGTGAGAAATTAACTTTTAAATAATGCATATATAATAAATTAATGTTTATAGACTATTTTATTTGTTTAACCAAGAATTAATATATGAGTAATCATTATATTTTAGAAACCATTTCATGGATATACATAATAGATTTTGTAATTATAAATTCAATTTTATTAATAAATATTATTTATATCATTCCTGAAAAATAATAAATTTTAAAAGAAATCATAATTCATTCAAAAAAAAAGTCAAATACAATGTCTCTGTAATAAATTATATTTACTAAAGATAACCAAGATTGACGTACATGGACATTAAATTTGGTTTTTTGGAATACTTAATATATGACATGAGCAAATTCCCAAAGACCGTATTAGTTTACTGTCTTTGAAAACATGGAATATAATAATCTAATCATGGTGAAAGATCTTCAACATCTCCCATAATGATCTTCCCCATTTTTTCCTACCATAATCCATTATTTTTATCCTAGGAAAAATAATACATAAAAATGGTGAGATCAAATGATCAGTGATGGTAAACATGGAGAATATAGAAGATTCCCTAACCAATTGAACATAAAAACAAGAACATAAGGATTAAACATCAAAATCTTTAGAAAAAAAATAAAACATGGTAGTTTGTAAGGGATAGATCATAAATGAACATTAATCATTATAAAATAACATGGGAGTAAAACATGGAATTATGTAAAACCATTATGAAAATAATATGATTTTTATAGTAGCCAATGAATTTTTTCCAATACCATCATAGTGGAAAAATTCTATTACCGAACCGGGTTTACATGTCATTCTAGCCTCGTATCACTAAACTAGATTAACCAGTCATTCTAGTTATGTTTATATTATGGGATATAAATATTTACTTAATTAATTTTATGGAGATATAGGTCCCTCCAATCTCATAATTAAATCATTTTTACATGTGATACAAAAACAGAAATCATTCATCATATCATAACCCATGTAATAAAATGGGATTCTGAAAAATCATGCCATCTGAACATAATCCATTTAAAATATAATCCCATCATTAACACAAAAAATCATAGTAATAATAATAGGTATAGAAAGATAAAACTATTTAAAAATAATCATCTTAGATGGAAATTAGTTTTGATAAACCAATTCAACTTAGTTCTTAAGGAAATGTCCTTTCTTCTTAAAAAATGTTTTATTTTCTAAAAATGATTCGCAATTTTAAAAGCAAAGAATTTAGTTGAAAATAAACTTGAAAATTTTTAGAGGAAGATTCATGGAGGTAATGTTTTATGAAGATGTAAAAATAAGTTCATGCTATAGATGTTAAAAAACATTTTCCCCGTACTTTTACTAGAAAATTTCAAAAGTACCTCGTACGGTAAAAAAAAAATTCCTTCTATACTATGTAGTAAAAGAGAAAAAATGGGTAGAAATGACTTTAAACATACATATAATAATAGTAAACATTTTATGAAAATGATTTTATAAAACATGGACATGGATGATAAATTTATCCCCAAAAAATACTTATGTATAAACAGTCCCAGATAAAAAAAGCGATTACAAAATTAACACTTACCATAGGTCCAATTTCTACCATATGCGTCAGAAACTATTTTTTAGAGAGTTTCAATAAATTATTAACTTTTAAAAGAAATATTATAATATTATTTATATCATATTATATTTACTTATGACTTTATATTACCCGTTAATTTGTCAATTCCATGTTAAAGTAATGTTTTGGGTAATAATCGTTTCATTTATGGCATGTGTTTGGACTTGTTGTTCTTGATATTTTTACATAGATAAGGATTTACCTAATTTTATAATGTAAACCAATATTTATATATGATATATATTCTGTATATATATATAATTGATAGATAAATGGAATGGAATACACCGTTTATGGTAACGGTATGCCGTATGTACGCATGAACATTGTTTTTGTTTCCATATTAAATTGAATGGAAGTAAGTAAATGATATATATATATATAATTTATAATTATTATTTAATTATTATTTACTATATATATTTTATAATCATTCTTGAATGGTTATCACGGTGAATGAATCTCACTGAATTATGGAAATGGTATGCCATACGTACGCACGAGCGACAATATAATTCCCATATTGGTTGAATGGTATTGAAGGGGATGGTGTATAATATCTCAGAATCAGTATCAGGTTATAATAATAATATATAGTTATTATTTTTACCGTTATACCCATCCATGTGAACTGGTGGTGAAAAAACATATTATACTACATCGTGGAGACGATAATCTGTACATACAGACGCGTGATGATTTTATTTATTGTATGATGGATATAAAGTGAAATATGGTTTTTTCATATTTATAATAAAATATTTGTATATGTGTGATACTGATTTTATTACTTTATAATAATATAATTAAATAATAAGAAGTAGAAAAAGAAATAAATTTTAAAAAATTGATAGAAGAGATTACCTCTTCCTTGACGTGCCTCCTTTAAACATCCTCTTTTGACAATCGAGTTGTTCTTTTGAGAATACCAACACCTATAGAATGTAATTATAGTTTCTTAGAGGAGAAATGGTCAGAGGTTGGTTGGGCTTGAAGGCTTAAATGGGAGTGAATCAGAAAGGGTGTGGGTTTCCTTAATAAGAGTGGAGAAGGGAACTTTAGGAATGTTCCAAAATATTAATTTATCATAAATTAAATTTATATTTAACAGGGTCACAATCTTATTTAATTCTAATATATGTTAATGTTTCTTTGAATACCAATAATAAATTAGATTTTTGATATGTTTAGATTATGTTTTATCCATATCATTTTGGTTTTACCCTTATTTTACCCTTTTTAGTCTCACCGTGATATCATGATATTTACACATTGTGGGTTAATGTAACTTCCATATAATGTCAAATGAACCCCAAAAAATTTTGAAGACATATTTGGACTTATATTAACCATTTGAATGAATCTTAGATTTTTATGTATTTAATATCATTTAATAAAGTATTTTATGTTTTAAGTTATGTATATTGATGATTTTGGATACTATTCATACCTAACTTTTAATGAAATTCAAAAACAAAACGGATTCCTTAGAACCAAAGATTTAACATGTTACATAGTATGTAAATTACATAAAAAAAATTCTTGTATGTCATCATAATAACAAAATTTCATTTATTTTAATATTTATAAATTCATTTATTTGAATCCTTTATTAATGATGACATCACTACATTATCCTTGTGTCATAATTAAATTTATTTATTTAATGAAAAAAATCACTGATAAAGTATCATGTCGCATAATTTTTTTAGCTTTTCAATTAATATTTATAGTTGAAGATATCACCTATATAACCCCATAAAAAAATTGTTTTAGTAAAATATATATGTTTATGTTATATATTCCTTTACATTAAATTAAAAGTAATTAAATCTCATTTTCATTTACAAGTTGCTCCATGGGGTCCCAAAACCAACACAAGGATTCCCATGGTCAGATATTTAATTTCAAATAGGGATAGAAAACATGTTTGGGAAATTATAATATTATTTTTCAACCCCTATTTACAATATTTAACCTTTAACCAAGGTAAATAAAATATTTACTGAAGAAACAATTTATAATGCCTAATAAAAAAATATACATATTTAAACAATTTGGAACTCATGATTACAAATATTGAATACATTTTTCCAAATTCAAAACACATAAGTTGAAGTAATTAAATAAAAATTAATCATGTTGTTGAGAAAACATGTTTAAAAAGTTCCAACATTATAAATGAATGAAATGTTTTTGCTTATGAATTCAATGTCAAATTAATGATAATGACATACATTAAATTAAAAGTTAATAATATATTCTATTTATAATTTTATACAATTAAATATTATAATTTAACCATACAATGTATCTTGATAAATAAATATATTTAAGTAAAATTTAAGGTATTTTTACTATTAATCAAAAAATGAATGTTATCAAGAAAAAAAAATTATCCAACATAAATTTTTATATCATGATACAAAATAAGTAGTTTATTTTATAAAATTAAACTTATAAAAGTTCTAAAAATTACATTTAAAATGGGATCTCTATAAAAAAGTTGTAAAACTATAATTTTTGAAAAGTAATTTTTTTATCAGAAAAATTGATTTTTTCTCATACCATGTTCTAAAAAATGTGTAAGATGAATGATAATGTTATAAAATAAAAAATTTGGTAAATACTTTACATAAAATCTAGTTGATAATAATATTATAATAATATATCGTTTTTAGAGAAATTTGGTATCCCTTACAACACATGCTATCGAGGAAGGCCCCTCTCGCCTGTAATGCAATCCAAGTCAGGCTTGTGTGTAGTGAAAGATTCCATTGGTGTTACATATATCATCATCAAAACATAGTTCATTGAACAAAATCAATACTCAGTGTTGTGTGAAATAAATTCTATCAAAATAAATTGAAATAGTGTACAACACGGGACAAGAATAATGTTTCGTATACTACAAGCTAATATAGTGTTGCGTTTAGACCAAGCTAATACTGGTGTAGAATAAAACCCAAGAAATCAAATAAATTAATAAAAATAATCAATATCTTAAAATCTCGGGGTTTTACATTCTACCCCCCATAAAATTATTTTCACCCTTGATGTTCGTTGGGGTTATAAATAGTTTTCTACATGAATGATTCTTTCAAAGAATCCCAGATCGTTAAAAGGAATACAAAACATAATTTTAAAAAGGAATGTCAGAAACATAATGGTTACCCAAAATAACTCATCATTGGGTTTCCATATATGAGAAAATAGGTTGGAAGTGAAAACAAGGATATCAGAGAGAAATATAACCATCATGTTCTGATGGATAGGGATAGAAAATAAGGTTTGGATAAAGTTAACTACCATAAAGACATAAATCTATCTTGATTTAAAGGGCCACTTGATTCATCACATAAGAAGGCACAAGGATAAATTTTTTGGTTTCATAATCCTTTTCCTATAGTTAATGATTTTTTTCATGAGAAGAAATAGTTTCATGATTTTAATACAATCTCATCATTGATCTCTCTCTAAAAAATTACCACTTCATCTCTTATACAAATAAATGACGTCGAATTTGACATTCTGGAAGTGTTAGTAGACCATGTGATATAATGATAGGTCATTCCATATTTCACTATCACAAAAAATATTATTACATGTTATCAAATATACAAATTCCACCTACAGTCAGATAACACATAAATCGAACAAACATCAAATTTAATATAACTTATACTATCCATCAGTGGATAACATTATTATCCTTATGAAAAATGAAAATATAAAACATTTGAAGGAGGTTAATTAAATAAAATTAACATTTTTCTCCCATATCTATTTTGTAAATTCTTGGTTATTACATTCCAAAAATCTAAATACCTTAATCATGTATTCTCTTGAAATAGTATAATAACATAAATTACCATAGAACCTCAGTGAAAAGATTAATTCTATCAAAATTAACTATTTCCAATAACAAAATATATAAAAAATCTATATACTCAACCCATGAGATCCCATTTTTCCTTTTATCAGTCATTACCTCATTAATACAATCAAACATATTATTTTTTTCCCTTTCTATTCATTATGCATATATCAGATACATTTCAAAAATATTTCAATAACTTTTCAGGGCTACCTGTACAATATTATTATAGAGGACTATAATATACTAATACATAGATATTACAATATTCCTATAATACTATCAACTATATTCCCCAACACTATATTGAAATCCCATAACATAAACACTTAATCCTTCCACTACTACATTTTCATAGTTAACAACACCAACAATGATCGCATGTGGATTCCCTTTGTCTTTTGACTTAATAGGTGTTGATGTTGATAATAATTAAAACTTTGATTTGGGCATTGGTAATAATAATGCCACATTTCTTTGAACTTATTGCAATGAAGTGCTAGTGGTTCATTTTTTGTAGTGTTTTCTCAAATCACAACTTTAGATACATTTCCCATTTCTTCGTTACTCAAATGCTCGATGACCTTATTTTCCATGCATGAAACATTTTTTAGTCCCTTTAAGACAATATACACTATTCTTATTTCCACACATTATGCATGGAAAACAATTATATTCTTTTCCACATTGTTTTGAGATTCTCCCTTGAAATCTATCTTTCTTTTCTTATCAAATCCATGAGATGGATATGTAACACCATATTATAGTTATAACTTGACAGGACAATGCACAATATCTACATAATTACTAATGTATCCAATAGATAATTCCATTTGAAGACTTGTATTTATGAAACTAATGAATCAATCATCTTTAAATTCAAGATGGATGATAATTCCATAAGCATACTGTGCTAGTCTTTGCAAAAATCGCCTTGTATGTACTAATAGATTCATCATGATTTTTCTTCAGATAAAAGAAATATTTTTTTTCATATTTTTTCAAATAATATGAGGGAAATACTTATTGAAAATATGTTCTTGAACTTGTCCCATTCCATGGATTCAATTACATCCTGCAGCATTGTATTCTTAATTAGAGTCCAACATTGGTCTGTTAAACCTTGTAAACAATTGATGGCCCAAATGACCTTTTCGTGTTCCAAATTATGAAATATGGAAAATATCATTTCAACGGTACTGATCCATTATTCATCAAAAAGTGGATCAAAATACACAATTATTGAAGTTGGACGTTACCTCATGAAGGATTAAATAAAATATTGTTCCCTTATATATTCATTTGGATGTTCAAAATGATTTATAGCTTGTGGAAGTTTATAAATACGTTTTTTCACTCCATCTCCCTTAACATTTGATTGCTAAGGAGGAAAATAATTTCATTTCACAGTGCATTAATCATTAACATGGTTCCTTTGGTTCCAACAATTTTCTAAAACCCAAGAAGAATAGTGTGAGAGGAAAAAATCATACTAGGAAAATAACAAAATCAATGAGGAGTATATTCAATATCTAATATCTTAGGTTTCATAAAAGTTTATTCATGATAGTTATCATATATGTATGACTGTAACCTATAGTTATACTTAACCTTAGGGACATCACCATACATACCATAGAAATATGTCCAGGGATATCAAAAAAGGTTTCCCATCCTAGTTTCCAATGGTTAACTAAACCTTGACTCTGATACCAACTGTAGATACTGAAGTATGACGTACATGGACATTACATTTATTTTGTGGAATAATTAATACAGGACATTAAAAAATTTACCAATGGCTTTATTAGTTTAGTGTATTTTTAAACATGGATCATAATCTTCTAATAATAGTGAAATATCATCAAAATCTCCCATAAATATCTTACCCTTTATGTTTTCCAACCTAAAACCTTACTTTATATATTAGGGAAAAGAAAAGATAAAAAAGGTGTTCTCAAATTCTTAGTAAGGGTAATTATGGAGAACATAAAAACAATCCATAAATTTTTTTCATAAAAACAATAACATAATGTTTAAACATCGAAATCATGATCAATGAAAAAAATGTTGGTAGTATGTACGACATAGATCATAAAGGAACATTAATCACAATAAAATAGGATGGGAATAAAACTTGGAATTTTGGAAAACCATTAACCATATAATATAATTTCCATAGTACCCAAGGAATTTTTTCTAAGACAATAAATGTGGAAAAAATCAATTACTAAATCGGGTTTCCATGTCGTTCCATCCATGTATTATAGAATCAGGTTAACCTAAAATTCATGTCATGTATATCTCATGAGATATAAATCATTACCCAATGAATTGGAGAATGATATAGGTCTCACCCATCTCATAATGAAATCATTATTACATGTTCCATAAAAACCTAAATCATTCATAATAGCATAACCCATGTAATAAAGTGGGATTCTTAAATATCATGACATCATAACATAATCCATATAAAATACCATATCATTATTAAGACAATAAAAACATAGAAATAATAATTGGGTTAGAAACATAACCCTATTTTTATAGAATCATTTTAGATGGAAAATAATTTTGATAAACCAGTTGAACTCAGTTCCTGAGGAAAATATCCTTTCTTCCTAAAAAACTTTTTCTTTCCTAAAAATGCTGTGAAATTTTAAAAGAAATGAATTTTGTTGAAATAAACATGAAAATGTGTAGAGGAATGTTCATTTAATTAAATAATTATGAAAATTTAAGTATCGGTTAATTTTATATTAGGCAAAAATCATTATCCTCATAGTTTTACCAAAAAATTTAAAAAGTACATCATTTGATAAAAAAAAGAATGTTTCCTTACATACCATGTAGTAAAAGACAAAATGGGTAAAAATTAAATTAATAATAATAGAATAGTAGTATACATTTTATGAAATAATTTTATAAAATGTGGACCTGGATGATAAATATAACCCCAAAAAATACATATGTATAAATAATCTCTGGTAAAAAAAGAGAGCGCAAAATTATCCATTACCTTAGATCTGATTTCTTCCATATTTGTCCATAACACTCGTATAGAGGGTTTGAAATTTTATTATCTTATTATAGAACCACAATAATTTTTATTATATCGTATAATATATACTTATTTCATTATATTACCTGTTCATTTGTCAATTCTATGTTAATGCAATGTTTCGGGTAATAATCGTTTCATTTATCGTACATGTTTGGACTTTTTGTTCATGATATTATTACTTATATATTGATTTAGATACTTAAAAATTGTAAAACATGATTTATATATCATATATATTCAATATATATATCATAGATAGATAAATTAAATGTAATACTCTGTTCATGGAGTCAGTATGTCGTACGTACATATGAACACTATTTTCGTTTCCTTATTAAATTTAATGGATACAAGTAAATGAAATATATATACATAAATACATTATAATTATTATTTCATTATTTTTTATTATATATACTTTATAACCATTCTTTTATGGGTAACATGGTGAATGAATCTCATTTCGTTGTGGAGAAGGTAAACTGTACGTACGCACGAGTGACGATATCATTCTTATATTTATTGAACGACATTGAAGTGGATGGTTGATTATATCTCATAATTAGTATCATGTTATTATAATAATATATATTTATTATTTACATTATTGTACCCATCAATGTAAGGATGGGGTGAAAGAACAGATTACACCACGGCGCAGAGATTGTAATCTGTACGTACAAACGCACAATGATTCCGTTTTTTGTGTGATAGATAAAAGGTGAAATAAAGTTTTTACTTATTTATAATAAAATATAACTATATTATAGATACTTATGTTATTAATTTATAATTAAATAACTAAAAAAGAAGATGTTGAAAAATAAATAAATTTGAATGAATTGGTATAAGAGATTACATCTTCCTCGATGTTCCTCCTTTAAAATTCATCTTAAGGAACTAGAGATGGTATTTGGAGAATACCAAAACCTCTATAATGTAATTAGGGAAATTGAGAAGAGAAATGGGTAGATTTTGGCTGAGTATGAAGGCTTAAAATGGAGTTAAGAGGAATGAGAGAACATTCCCTTTTTAATAGATGAGAGGGGGACTTTATGAAAGTTCCAAAATATTAATTTATCATAAATTCAATTTTTAATTAAAAGTGTAAAAAAATTAATTAATTCTAATATAATATACATTTTTTTTCAAATACCCATCATCCAATTTTTTTTTCAGGTTTAGAATATTTTTTTATCCTTATATTTTTGTGTTTACCCTTATTTTACCCTTTTTAATCTTACCGTGCTATCATGTTATTTAAAATATTGTGGGTTAATGTAATTACTATATCAGGTCAAACGAACCAAAAATGTTATTTATAACATATTTGGACTTATATGAACCATATGTCCAAATCATAGATTTTTAAGAATTTAATATAATTTAATAAACTATTTTATGTTTTAAGTTATGAAATATGTCAATTTTGGATACTAATCATACTTGATATGTTATAAAATTCATAACAAAGTGATTCCTTCAAAAAAATGTCTTAAACTCGTCCATAGTATGACAATTCCATCTAGAAAATACATGTATGGAATCAAAATAAACAAATTTCATTATATATATATATAGTTATTTGAATCTTTTATTAATTAAGAAATCACATCATCATCATTGTGTCATAATTAAATTTATTTATATAATGTCCAAAAATTACAAATATATAATCATGATGTAGAAAATAGGTTTATATTTATAATTACTATTAATATTTGAAGAGATCACTTATATTACCCCATATAAAAAGTGTTTTAGTGAAAGATTTATGTTTGGGTTATATTTTCCATAATATAAAATTAAAAATTATTAAATGTCATTTTAACTTACATGTGGCTCCATGGGTCCCAAATTAACCCAAGGATTCCCATGGTCGGACATTTATCATCCAATATGGTTAAAATATATGTTAAGGTAATTATAATATCAAATTTTTACCCTTATTTACTAGATTTACCCATTAACCATGGTAAATAAAATATTTGTTGAAGTTACTATTCAAAATGACTAAATATTAAAGTTACCTATTTACTCAATTTGAAAATCATGATTCCAAATATTGAATCCATTTTTCAAAATTAAAAACACTGAAGATCCAGTAATTAATTTAAAATTAATCTCGTTGTTGAGTAAATTGTTTTTAATTGTTAAATCATTGTAAAATATGGAAATGTTTTTATCTATGTATTCAATGTAAAATTAATGATAATGAAATAAATTATATTAAATTGTAAAAATATATTCTATTTATAAATTAAAACAACTAAATATTATAACATTTCAATAAACATTATCTCAATGAAATTTTTTTAAGTAAAATTTACAGTATTTTTAATATTAATTAAAATATAAATGTTATCAGAAAAATATAAAATATTTACCAAATGAAAATATCTATATTTTAATTCAAACGAAGAATAATATTTTTTTTCTAATTAAACTTATAAACCTGTAAAAAATTATATTTAAAATGGGTGTGCCATTAAAAGGCTGTAAGATTGCACTTTTTTAAAAATACTTCTTTTAACTGAAAATCTGATTTTGTTCTCATACCATGTTTTAAAAAATGTGTAATATGAATGATAGTGTTATAAAATTCAAAATGTGGTTAATACTATTATTAACGGATAGTTCATAATAATATTATAAATATATATTGTTGCTTTGTGAAACATAGTATCACTTACCACACAAGCTATTGACGAAGGCCGCTCTTGCGTGTAATGCAAGCCAAGTCATTGTTGCGTGTAGTGAAAGATTACTTTGGTGTCTTGTATATCATGATCAAAACATATTTCATTGAAAAAAATATATACCCAGTGTTGCGTGAAATAAATTATATCAAAAGAACTTGAAATTGTGTGAAACCCAAGACAGGAATAGTTTTTCATATACTTCAAGCTAATGTCGTGTAGCGTATAGCATAATCTAATATTGGTGTAGCGTAAAACACAAGAAATAAAATAAATTAAAAAAAATCTATCTCATAAATTCATGGGGTGTTACATTTTCATATCATAATTGAAACCATATCAAAAATTAATTTTTTAATCAATTTAATTATTTATATAAAAATCCGTATGAAATTATATTTTAATAAATCATTATTCATAAAATTTATATGTTGTGTGGATAACAAGAAATAAAACAGTTAAAATATATTATAGTGAAATATATTATAAAACATCATGTTGTTATAAATACATTAAAATATTATATTCTCAATGTAAAACATTGAATTACATTTTATATTTAATTTATTTGATATTACATTGATAAATTATTTCATATATGTTTAATAACATACTGGAATAAGGTTCATTGTTTTAGCTTGAATACTACGTTCATCTTGTAACCCTAATAGATCCACCCTTTACCACTATCAATCAATTATTAATCCATCGTTACACTATAATTTATTTCTTTTCTTTATAATTCTCTCCATGGTCCCAAATCAACATCTTCAATGTTCTCACACCATAGAGTAAAACCTCTTTTTACCCTATATGGTAGTATGAAAACCCCAAATACAATGCTCATTGTTACTCATTATTTGATTCCAATTCACCATTTTATTGTTTTCTATCACCTTTTATTTTTTTTCATATCAATATATTTCATTCATTTTTGTATCTTTGTAATCATATTTCTAATCCTTCCTCTAATTATATCCTCTCACACCATACATTATAATATATATGAGGTAGTTTTTATTTGAACTGTCCATTACTATTAGAGTTTTTTCCCTATAAAAAAATTTATATTATGTAATTTTAATTACCATTTAATGTATAGAGTTTAACATATTCTAGATGATTATTCTTTTAACTTATTTTTTATAATTATTTATTTCTTATTTGATAATTTATTTATGAATATTTTTTACACCGATAGGTCATTGATGTTCCCTAACATGATGAAAACCTAGTAATGGTAATAAATGTTTCATAATACAATATCATATTAATTTGATGCATTGTTCTTAAATGACAAAAAAATATATTTTTTATACTAGGGGTTATTGTCCCACAATCATTTATACTTATTCTTATGAAAATTTCACATGTTGTTATTTATATAGGGATACCATGAGGAGAAACCCATAATATGAATTCAACATATTACAAGTCTTAATGTATATTACATTCCATGAGCATGTGTTTTGGTACATAGACAAATTTTTTATCAATATATATCATTCTTGACATATAATTTTTGACAAGGATAACATTGACATATATTTTCATGGGTATGTAGCATGTGATGGGTATAATATGAATGGTATGACAATTTACTGAATGAGCAAGTGGGAATTTATCCATTCCTCGTTAGGGTAGAAGCTATCAATATACCTTTTCTTGCGATGAAATTTATATAGTGATCCCAATGTCCATGGAAGATAAATGAATGATCATATCATAATTTCAATGGATAAAACTAAAATAATTAAGGTATTAGGACTTACATATGCGTTTATCTTGACGAGGTATTAGTTGAAAAAGTGACTATATTATATTGTTGCATTTTTAAAAGGTTGTTGACACCACAACTACTATATTAACATTTGGGTGATATTATATTTTTCTAGACACCACCCTTAGATTAATGAATAGAATTGATTCCATCGAGAAATGAAAATCTTGGGTCACACACAATGTGGATCTAGAATCTTATTTAATTCATATGCATTAAATCATTATAGTGGAATCAGACCGTTTTTGCGGCTCAATAACTTTTCAATATATTTCGATAGAAGTTCAATATCAAATTGTTATTTATTTTAATGGAAAAATTTAAGAATATTTATTAAATAGTCATATGTTATTGGAGTTAATGAATAATAACATATTTATTTATAAGAGAATTTTGGTTGAGTTAGTAATCTGGTTCCATATGATTATTAAATGGTTTAATTATTTAATTACATGGAAGTATTATTTAATATATTTATTAATTACTAAGTTTGATAACATGTTCAATATTGAAATAAAATTTTGTTAGAAAAACAAATGTAAGAACAACATCTCAAAGAGTTAACTCCATGACCAGAACCTAACCCCCTAAAACCCAATCCTCACCACTACTAGTAGTGGGGAAAATATATTTCTAAAATAATTTTAATTATTTATTTATGAATCAATATATAAAATATTATTAATACATTTTGAGAATTATGGTTAATTAAGATAATGGGTAGTAATATATTGAGAAAATTATTTTATTATATTGAATTGTAAATTAAGGGGAAATATAGGATTTTATATAAATATGGTTGATATTATTTGAAAAGTACTGATTTTTTTTAACTTGGGGAAGAATATATGATTTTGTTTTTGTTTTATGGAATTTTTTTTATTTTGGGAAATTATTAGTATAATTTGGTGAAGATAATACAATGGTATATACCTTTATTTTATGTGTTTTTGGAGTGATTATCAATAATTAGAGATTAATAATAAGTTAAATTTGGGTGAATATGAGTTCAATTTTTTTTATTACTCTGTTTCAAGTTTTGTCTGGAATCTTTTGAAGAATTTTATGGTTAATTATTTATGGAATTAGTTTTGTTTAACTGTGGGTTTTATTATTGAGGCTTTTGTGATATTTATTTTATTAATTTATATGCAGGTGTATTAATATTTCATTTTGAAAATATCATTACATATGTAAGAGATTTTTGGTTTTAGTAAATAAAAATATTGAAGGTTGATTTACATGTCATCCACTTTATGGACCATATGATTTATTGAAATTAAATCTCAGTGCACAAGATGTGAAAACTCATTATGGCCTATTATCATTTGGAATTTGAGATGAATCATAGGTGTAAAATTTTGCAAAAAATAACAAAAGAAAAAAAATTGTGAAAATGTAATGGAAATAAATCAATTATGTATATTTTCTCATATTCTATACCATGATGGTAAACTAATTCATCATCTTAAGTCAGTGGAATACAAATCTATCGAGTATTATGTGGAAAATACCTCTTAATAATCAAGGTATTATTTTAGAAACTCCGTCATATATATGAGACTTATAATGATAAAGATAAATTTTTAGAAATAATTAATTAATAAATATTAATATTTCTGGTAGTAACAATGAAATTAATTATAATGATTAAATTTATTTTCTATTATTACTCTATCACGATACACTCATTTGGTCAAAAAAATTCAACTTATGAGGATGTAGTTTAAATAAGTGGGGGGGGGGGGTAACATCATGAGATTTCAATATATAATTATATTCTTAATAATATTATGTTCAATAGCTTACATTACTTGCAACACTAAACTAAATCATGTCACCAAATATTATAAAAAAACATTAGTAAATATAAATATGGAAAAAAAATAATGACACATAAATTTTATTATTATTTTTGGACTGTTGTTATTTAATTATTGTGATATGATTGAATTGATTCAATGATAAAAATGGAATTTTAAAATAAATTATTTTTCATGTTTTGTTTATTATAATAAATGGAACACTATTAAAATACATTGAAATATGAACAAGTTATTTAACACCCAATTAATTATAGATTGATAAGAAATATGATCAGGGGTACCTGATGTTTAAAATGGTTATTTTTATTAAATAATTTTTTTCATTGAATTTAATATTTTCTTTAACAAGATAAATATGAATAATTTATAATTTTATTTTTTTGAAAATAACATCATTTTTTAAATTAAAATTTTCAAAATCCTATTTGATTATTTTTTTTGGAATTTAATGAAAATATTTGTTTTAAATTGAATAATAAAAATGCCATTTTTATAAATACTATGATTTTCATGACATCATTATGATATAATAATGAATCAAATGTTTATAAAACAATTTCATAGAAATATTATATATATATATTTAATAATTAAAATTAACACTTTAATATTATTATATTAAATATAAAAACATATATTTGACATTTTATAACTAAAATGAGGCTTTATAAAAATAAAATAACTATTTAGATCATTTTATATAACTATTTAATTAATATTTTAAATTCTGTGTTGAATTTGTTTAATGAAACCTAAATGAAATTTTATTATTTATAAATCAATAAATATCATTAGAATAAATTCTATTCTCGATTTTGGTGTATATTTTTTGCATCAATAGAAGAATATTTTCAAAAAAACATTACTCATTTGGTATTACATACTTATATTATAATAATTGTAATACATAAAATTCTAATTTATTTATGTAAAGTGAATTAAATATGTTTATTCATAATATTTAAATTTTGAAATAAATCTCATTTCATTTATATTCTTGATTATTACTTACCTTGTTAAAAAAATCTCACCATTATAAGGGATAAAAGTTCTATCAAGGGGTGTAAAATCGAGACAATGAATTAAATATCACTTATAATTTTCCAAATTTTATTGGTTGAATGTATTTAGACATTAAATTATACATTATTTGAAACTCCATACATTTCGTTGTAGTTTTCCATTAATATTAAATTAGAGTATTTTACGGTCAATGGTATTTAAAAGGTTACACTACCCACACATATAAAAGGGAACCTCCTCTCTAAACTTCTACACACACCCAATTTTCTATTAAATCAACAACTCACATCCCAGATACTTGCCCAAAAACATTAACCATGACATAGATGTTCTTTTCTTCCTAATAGACACATCCAATATTTCATAAGGTTTAATTTAAAATGATATTAGGCTATGAGGTGTTATATGTTCAAAAAAGATAGTTCATGTTTTAGTTATCATAAACCTAAATAAACTTTTAGATAACCATATCATAATAATTAAATAAGAAACTTTACTATAATTAAATTTTTTAATTGGAATGGTACTAGAACTTTATATATCATTTGCATCTAATAAAAAATGTAAACACTAGTAATGCATATATATAAGATACTTCCATATAGTGACCCATGATTTTTATTACATAGTTATTAAATCTTAGTATTTGAATATAAATTTATTTATACATAAGAATGCATGATAACCATAAGGCTTTACTTTTTTTTGAAACTAATATACATAAACATGCTGTTCATAATTATACTACAT
The DNA here is from genome assembly GCA_963277665.1 of Viscum album. Classification (NCBI taxonomy): domain Eukaryota; kingdom Viridiplantae; phylum Streptophyta; class Magnoliopsida; order Santalales; family Viscaceae; genus Viscum; species Viscum album. The sequence continues at coordinate 2,096,876,998 of OY728140.1, read as the reverse complement.
CATCACCCACTATGTTCTTCATAACTAGAACCCTTTTGAGAAATACACACATAATTTCTTTCTTCATAAACTGGGGGAACAAAAAAAAATAAAGGGTGATCTCAGATTCTCAGTATGTCTTAATAATGAATATATCAACATATATTAAGAATAAGTGTTTTATAACATTAGAATAACATTTCAGAAACCATAAAATACCTATCATTGTTCAAAAACTTGAGTTATGTAACAAATCATGGGTTTTCTTAATACATCAATCATAACTGAATCAATGATAATATTCCAAGAGATCATAATATTGGAATTTATTTTTGGAATACACATAATCATAGAAAATATTTTCCTTGGTAATCAATAATATTTTCTTAAAATATCATAGTGGAAAGGGTTTACTCCCCAAACCATCATAGTAATTAATGTTCACACAAAATACATTCATAGTGGATAGATACCCTTACTAAATAGGGATAAATTTCCATTATAGCTATTTTTATATCATGAGATATAAATATTTATAGAATTCATTGGAGGTGATACAGTTCCCACCCATCACATAATAGAAATTATACCTATGGATTCCTCAAGTTCAAAAAACATTCATCACATAAAAACCCATGAAAATGAAATTATTTTAATTATTAAATTATCATTTTACATCCTATGAAAAGAAAAGTTTTTCATAATAACATCATCAATTCATTAACTCATGAACCATGGAATGGAAATAAGTTTCATAATCAATTAATCAATTTATTTTTAAATAACCCATAGAGGAGGAATGAGTTTATAAACCAATTTCATCATAATCTTAAACAATCAAGAAAATTAATAAGGATGTAAGCATTGGATCATGTAGCTAGTAAAAAGTAACCAACATCAAAGGAATCACTTTTATATGTAATAATATTTTGAATGATCATCTAGAAATTTTTTTGAAGGAAACACAATTTTATCTTGGAAATTACTTTTCTAAAATATAAAAATTTAGTAAATACAAAATACATAATTATATTTTAAAATAATCATGAAAATTTGTAAAGAATAGTTTAAAACATCAATTGTTCTTGACATCATAAAATATTATTCATGATCCCACAATAAAACAAAGATGCGATCTACTATTTTGATAAATAGTCTAAGGCACCATATTCCTAAAATGGGAAAAAGAATATTTGAAAGCATTTTTTTAAAATATAAAATGGATAAAAATTTATTTAAACAACTATCAGATAATAGTAAAATCCTTTTTTGAATCATTTTTAGAAAACATATTAATTGAAGAAAAATGTTTTTCTTTCAATATAGAATTAAAGTCGTCGTTTATTTAAAATATTCATTAAGTATAACAAGTTCATGAAGAAATTGAAACTAAATAAAAACATGTTCACTTAAAAAATAACCATATTAGAAGAAAATTTGGGAATTTATTGACATTTAGAACAAAGTATTTCATAATTTTATGAATAAACAAAAAAAATATCCATAAATATGTGATTGTAACATAAGACCATTAAAACTATTGTATCTTTGGAATTTTAATTCCCATGAAAGGGATCCTTAAATTTATATGTATATCCCATTATAAAAAATACAAAAAACCTAAAATAAATTCATTCGAGGTGTATATAGATCTCAAAAGGAACATGTGGTGAATGTGTCATGTCTCTCACATAAATAAATGCAGGACACTATTACATTACACCTTGGATAACATTGGAATTTCCTGGCACATTAAAGAATAAAATCAAATTAGAGATTATATATCATTAAAATAATGGTATTTTGGTTAAAAAATGTCAATGTGGTATTATATACAGTAAACAAAATAACTGATTACAAAATATGGCATGTGTCTCTCTTAAATAAGAGAGTGAGTACAAACCCTTTACCTCAAGTCATGAAATTATTCAAACACATTTCAACCAACTATAATATAAATATAATATTATTATAAATATATTATAAAAGTATCAATAATAAATATCATTCCATATATGATTCAATCATAACCTTTAATCTCATGTTTTTTAAATATTTCACTTTTAAAAACATTGTTCCAAGTAATAATAACTTTTTTTCATGCATGTTTTGGTTTAATAATATTGTTACTTGTACTATGATCATGGTAAAATTATATAAATATTGATAATAAGAAAAAAAACTTCATATATATTCATTATATACATATTTATAACCATACATAAAATATAGATATTGGAAAATGAATTACACCATTCATGGGGAAGGTATGCCATACGTACACATGAACAATGTTTCAATTTTATTGAACGATGAAATGAAAGAAAGATAAATATTAATTCCCCCATATTGAATCATTTTATATCACAAATATCACTTCCATTCATTAAATCTATCTTCATTACCATCCATTTCAAAATAAAATTAAAAACATATCATATTGCTTTATATAGGGAGTTTTTTATACATATGCACTAGTGATGTAATCGTTATCAAAAAGATTTTTATATAAGAATTTTGATGTGATATTCTAATTCAAAAAGTATATTTATTTCATAAATATCATATAAATAATGTAATGTCCTGAACCCACACATCTAGATTCAGTACTAAAGCATGATATATATCTTTTTATAATAGATAACTGAAAAATACACTATACATTATACAAATGAGGTCCTTTTCTACTCTAGGTTCTAAATAATTATGCACCAACGTGAATATATTCAATTAGATTTTACCAAAACAATTACAAAAAAAAAAAAAAGGATTCAGCTGCAATAACACTATAAATGTCCTTTGAACTTCCAAGGATTCTTATGAAAGCATTTTGAAAGCTTTGGGTGAGAAAAATATCTCAGTAGGGGATATAATTATCATGCACGAATGACTTGAAGGCCTTTACTTTTATTGATTTTTATAATCCCCATTTCAAGGGATGAGGGGGAACCCTTACAAGGCCCTTAGGCTCAGATATTACATGGTCTGTATGCTTAGGGGATTACATGTCCCGAATGACTTATCGAATTCAACCAAATTGTCTACAAGGAACTGCCCTTCCCTAGTACCTTCATCATTATAGTAGCTCTCCACCTTTTCATTGACTTATGGATAGGCTTCCCGTGCAAGAACAGGATGGTCCCGAGGGCATAGTCATACCCACTCATTCTGTAAAATCCAATTGGTTCTACTCTGGTGAGTACACCTGCTCTGAATCCTCTTACAGGACTGTTCCTTTTTTGTAGAGTATCCGGGACAACTGTATTTGTCCCGAAGGCCTTGAGGCAGCCCGAAGGCCTTAAATGAGGCTCAGAAACTCTACTGACCTCAAGTCCTGGGTGGCCCAAAATCCTCATGAACTCCAAGACCAAACCTATGGACCAAGGTTAATAGATCCAACTGTTACAGTAACGAAAAGTAACTATTACAGTGCCTGATAGAGTACCTGTACAATGTACAGTCCTACTACAGTACCTGGACAATGTAAAGATCACTACAGTACCACACAGTGTACAGTTCTTCTATAGTATTACACAATGTATAGTTCTTCTAGAGTACTACTACAATAGTGCTACAACACTCCTTAAAATATGCCTCTCCCAAGTTTTGAACTAGGGTCTCATGGACGCACTTAAAGATACCTCACCAACTGGGCTAAGTCTCATGTGCTCATACTGGGATATAAAAAAGAACGAAAGGAACCAATAGTCCATAAATACATTTAATCATATGAAACAATTTTCAAAGGACATAATTTTTACCCATAATGTAACATATACCTAATCAGTTTAAATATATAAAACATAAATAAATCATGTATGTAACATGGGTCATTAATTACATAAAATTGTAACCATCATGGATGTCATATTATTTTTAACCCTCGTGATAAACTTCCAATGTGACCCTCACGACAACTTCATTGCATAACTGTCATAGTTACAAATGGAGTAACAATATGACTGAAAAATAATCATACCCAATGCTTAGATATAATTATAGGCCCAAAACTTCATCATAAAAAATTCCCATTAATCATCAAATAATTCTACAACATGAATAATTTTTTATATAAAGATCTTTTGAAATTTTAAAAATATAATTTTAATAGACTATTATAAAGGAAAATCACCTTACAAATATAATATAATTGAATTGATATTTTATAATGAGTCTGGGATATATATACACACTATAAATGAACATTATTCAACATTATATAAACAAAATTCATCACATAAACAAATTTTAATACCATATAAATAATGAAGTAGAAGTTTAACCCAAAAAATATATATTGGGTTAAGAATTCCATTACCTCATGTTTGACTTAATTAAAACCTGTTTAAAACTCTTGTATAATGATTAAGAGAGTGTTATTAATATCTTAAAAAATACATACATGTTTATATCACATAATATGATTGTTTCATTACAGCATTTCACTATTTAATTGTTAGTGTTTTGTTCCTTCTATTGTTTCAGGTGTGTTATTTACCAGATTTCCATGGTTGTTTTGTATTTGATTTTCTTATCATGTGAAAATAAATTCCAGAAGTGGAATTAAATGGAATTCATGTGCTTTTAGAATATATAATGCTCCATAATTTAGTTTGTTATTAGATATCACGATTAATCATTTGGTAAAACATTAATGATATTTTTTTGGAAATTTTTTTTGGATGGTATTTGATAGTAACAAACTCATTTTGTTTTTTAAATTAATATCATTTTTAAAAAGTGTTTACAAAAACTTAAAAAGAATATAACATATAAATATTAATCTGGTTCAAAAATAAAAATTGTTCCATGATTTGTAATGAATGATATAAAATAAATAGAAATCACATAGTCTATGATGTCGGTAAATCGACACATCACATACTTTGTTTTAATTTATAAAACAAGTGGGAGAGGAGAGGGAGTATAAAGACGAATCTTCCATAAACATGTTGAAATAAAAAACATGTATGATACTGAATCTTTCATGCATCTTGGATAAGGTTATGTGAGTAAAGAAGAATAATATGAAAGAAAATTAAATGAAAAGAATGAAAATAAAAAGGGATGCTTACCTCTTGATATCTTCTCCTAGAGATCCATCTTAAGGACCTTGGTTTTAGAATATTGGTGAGACTAGCTGGTCTTGTGCACAGGGAAGGGCATTGAGAGGAGTATTTGTCAGAACATAGGCATGGATCATGGACTGATAGGTGTGGGAGGTTGATGTGAATGAGCGTGGTTTTTGTAGTGGAGGATTGGAGGGATTTTACATTATTTTAATCATTATTTTAATAATTTTGTCTCAATACTATTAATATTTGTGATTCATGTGACCTAAAAAAACATACTGATCACAACCGTGTATATACATTTTTCAAAAATCAAAACATAAATGCATAAAAATTGTGTTTTACAGTTTCTTTACAAAGGAAACATAGTATTTAGTTGTAAATTTATGCCCATGGTGATTTCATTTAAAATCATGGGATGTTACATAATCCCCCCATAAATGAATTGCGCCCCACAATTCGTTCATTGTACTTATATATCGGAATTTATTTATAGATAGTTTTGAAAAACAATTTTTTCTTTATAATTAATTAACTAGATGTTTAAAATTAAAAACTATCACTTAAATTTCACTAAAAACAATGATAACATATAATATGAAAAGTTGTCTATAATGTTCCTCTGATACCATTTATAATAACCTAAACCCGCACATCCAGATTTAGTACTAAAACATGTAGTATATTTTTTTTCGTATAACAGATAACTGGAAAATACACCGTACATTATACAAAAGAATACATATTCAGGTATAGCTTCTGTAGAATTAGACAACAATATATGTATGTTGAATCAGAGTTTACAAAAATAATTACAAAGAATAACTAATTTTATTCATTTACACTAGAATCATCGTTGTCATTTTATCATCTAATGATTCCTATGAATTTTTTAAAAAATATGAGAGGAGAAAAATATCTCAGTAAGGGATATAAAAAGAATGAAAGGAACCATTATTCTAAAATAATTTTAGATATAGAAAAACCATTTCATAAGCTATACTTCCTACACATATAGTATCATATATATGCTTTATGAAAACATAGAGAACAAAAATAAAAAATGTGTTAACTTGGGGAATTAATTTCATAAAATTGTAACCATCATGTCCACCATATTATTTTTATCCCTCATGAATTCTTAAAATGTAACCCTCATAGATACCTAACAATGTAACCCTCATAACTACCTTATAGTGTAACCATTACAGTTAAACATGCAGTAAACATACAGCTGACCTCAAACATAATCATACCCAATGAACTGGATATAAATATAGGTCCTACCATTCATTATAAACAATTACCAGGAACCATAACATAATCATACAAAATTAATAATTACAAAAAAACATTTATTTTGAATTTTTTATAATTGAATTATAAAATAGGATTTTAAAAGAAAATCCCCAGACCAATATCATATAAATGATGGAAGACAGAATAGAATGAATGGAATATGTATAGAAATAAAAAATAAAAATAACTAAACACAATATAATCAAAATTCATCACAATTTTTTTTAATATTACATAAATAATGAAGTATAAGGTTAACCCAAATAATGGATATTGGGATAAGAATTCCATTTCCTTAAGTTCGTCTTTCTTGAAAAATGTTTAAACATACTGTATAATGGTTAAATGTGTTTTATTAATATCATAAGAAAAATATTAATTTTATAACACCTTATATGATCATTTCATTACATCATTTCACCCTTTAGTTGTTAGTGTTTTGTTCCTTCTATTATTTCGTGTGGGTTCTTTACATAATTACCATGGCCATTGAGTATTTGATATTCTTTTCGTATGGAAATGAAATTAAAAAAGTCTAATAAAATGATATTAATGTGTTTATATAATATATAATGATTCCAAAAATCTTATTTTTATTACATATGATGATGAATCATTAGATAACAAATTAATGATGTTTTTATATCATTTTGGGGTTATTTGTTAATAACGAACTCATTTTTTTAAATTAAAATCGTGTCTCTAAAATGATTAAAAACCCATAGATAATATGTAATAAATTAATTATAACCTTCTACAATGATAAAATTGTTTCAGGACTACACTAGAAGGTAGTAAAAGAAATTGAAATCAAATAGTCCATGATGTCGGTAAATCGACACATCAGAGACGATGATTTAATTACAAAAATAATTGGACTAGGAGAAGAATTATAATTGAGAATCTTCCATAAACTTGATAACTTCCAAAATACATATTATACTTGATCATTCATGCCTCTTGGATATGGATAGGTGAAGAAAGATGATGAATAAAAAAGAAAATGAAAAGAAAAAAAGAGGGTGTTTAACTATTGGTCTCTTTTCCTTGAGATCCTTAATAATGCCATTGAATTTAGTTATTTGGTGAGATCAGTGGTCTAGGTCATGCAGATGGGTATTGAATAGAGTATTTTATAGAATTTAGGCAAGTTTCATGTCTTGAGAGGAATGGGAGGAAGAGGGGAATAAGGGTGGTATTTATATTAGAGGAGAAGATGTATGTTAAAATTTTAAGTCAGTATTTAAATAATTTTTCTCCAGAATATAAATAATCCTGATTCATGTGACCCCAAAAAACATAATTATCACAATTTTTTATGTCATTTTTTGAAATTTAAAACAAAGTTGTCAAAAAATTATGTTTAATGGTTTGTTTATAAAGGACACATAATGTTTAGTATTTAATTTAAGTACATAGTGTATCTTTTCTCAAATATCAGGATGTTACAAATATGTTAAATCCATAATTATCTATAGCATTGAGGGGCGATGATGGATAATTAATTACATCTGTTTGTGGAGAGGTAGTTTTCTGTACACATGATCAACTATTTAATTTTCTATTTGATCAAATTAGAGATTCTGGTAGGTTATTAAATTATTGTAATAACATATCAATATATTTTATATTAAGATTCTTTAATATAATCAAAATTTAATAATATTTCAATTATATTGGGTAATAAACAAAACGGAATCAATTGGTTATGAATTAAACCTCTTGTTCGGGGATCCACTTTAGGTTTAAACCTAAATCCATCATAATATGGTTTTATAATAAAAAATATTTGTTTTTAAAATTTGTAGGTAATTTATGAATCTATATGAGATGGTATTAGCTAAAAATAATTTTCAAGTGTGAAGAGGATATGATAGGATATGTCCTTTTATAAGCAGGGAAAAGAACCTACTTGGAAATTACTTTCATACGTTCCAAAAGAATCCAAAATGGAAAACTAATTTATAATAAAAATTATTTCAAATAAATATATATTTTAAATTTGGATTGGAGAAGATATATATATCTATATCCATTAGTATTTGGATAATTTTCACTGACAATATTACCCAAATATTTTGACATAAACCCCTGGTAAACCTGTTTTATCCTTAACTAAGATAACTAATTTTGTACTATTTTCACTATTAATTATGAAAAAATAATAATTTGAAGTTACCAAAAAATATTAATTATGATGGTCGAAAGTTTGGAATAAATTTAACCAAATTTTATTCATATCATCGTCAGAATTTAATTTAAAATTAAACTATTAGATAAAATGCAATAATATTTTCTATTTGAAAAAGTTTCTTTAAGTATATAATGTTTTAGTTAAAAAATTCAATATAAAATTGATTACACATACTTAAATTAGAATAATAATTATAATAATTAACAAATTTACCTTTTAAAATCATATTAAAATATAATTTAACTTTGTGAACAGATAAAATGAAAAATAATATTTCAATAAAATGATATATTTTTATATATTCATCAAAAAATTAATCTTCTTAAAAAATTATCTAAGCATTACTCTTTTTTAATTTAAACATGATGAAATAAAAAATGAAGTAAATTTTATCAAATACATTATACTAAATTTTATAAAATTAATAATTTTATTTTCTCACATAAAATTTTAAAACACATTTAAAAAAATGTATTTTTTAAACATAGAAAGGATACGAGATAATATATTTTACTTTTCAAAAAAATATTACATATTTTAAAATATTTTTATTCATATTCATAAAAACTCAAGGGATATATTATAATAGTCATTTTTAAATAATAATATTAATAGTATTTTATGTTTCATGCAACACAAGATATAAAATAATGTTAATTTATTTCAAATAAATTATAATAATCTTTTTGGGGGTTACCTTATACCACCTTAAAATGAAATCCTCCTTCAAAATTACATCACGTTGATACAAAAAAAATAATGATACAACTATATCATTGTTTCTTCATGTTTTTATGTAGCTTCTTTATGTTGGTGGTTTTGTTATAATATTTTGATTAGGGAAGTGTTCTTGCTTCTTACATTTTTTTCTATGATCTACAATCTTATAGGTTATTCTTTATAAAACATTAATGATATACTTGTATTAATTTTTAGTTCATTATATCTGATTGATCTGTAATGACCTTGTTTAGGAGAGATACATGTAACACATCGTTGACTTGAGAAAAATTTGGTGGAAACACCGAGTTATAGGCTATCATCCCTAATCGACCCAGAGTCTTGAAGGGGAGAATACACCAAGGGATCAATATTCTATTATTTTATAATTTCATAACTATATTACATGGAGATATATTTTGAAAACCCATATCAGTAACTTCAAATTCCATATTACCTCATCGATTATCAACATAAATGTTTGGTCGAATTTGTGCAACAATTACGTGTTGTTGATTTTATCTTACATTATCTACCATTTATTCATCCAACAATAGTCCAAATATATTTAATTTTAAAATTTCATAAAAAAACATTTTATTTATACACTTATTTCTATATATATATTCTTAAGGATCCATCTAAATGTTTGGGGGAATGTTATTGCTGTATGAAAATTTTAATAGAAGACGATATAGATACCAAACACCATAGAAATCCCTAAAAAAGATATTAAAGTATCCTATGGTGATAAAATTAGTATCTTTGACTGAACATATCTTTGAAGAAGAAAAGTTTTGCAAAAAAGAATTTCTATATAAAGAGTTTCCTGATGAATTTTATGGAACATGAAGGTAAACCTCGAATCCCAATTAGATACATTATAATGTGGCAATCCAAAAAAAATCATGACTTACCCATTTTATATATAGGTATGTTAAATTAGAGATAAATATTATCTTGTGTCAATTATGTGTGAAATATTTGAAATATGATCAACTAAAACACAAATAGAATTATTCTCCTCAAATGTTTTAGGGTGTCTGATGAAAAATATATATGGTGATTTTTTCCCATTTCCACTTGGGCATGAGTAATGGTCGTAACATCCCATTTGACTTTTTTCTCTAATACATAACATGTTTATATAAATATACTTGAGATAATAACTCTATGATATCTCTTTTATATCACCACATTTTACCCTAACTTATAAGGTGTAACTTGTATCACAAAAGGGGTTGTTAAATCCTTAGATACTTTAGAAGAACCTATAAAAACTCATTCCATAAATTTGATTATATATTAAATGGAAAAAAATTATTTTGATTCAAGATTTTTTAAAATTAAAACTATAATACATCATTAAATTAAATTTTTAGAATGATTTGTTCCTAAGATATTCTAATGGGTGGATTAGATAAATTTATTTTTAGATTATTTTTATTTCATTTTCCAAAGGGGAATTCATTTAAGGAAATAAAAATGCACTAATAACTTTATAGTTTAACACATTCAAATCCATATGATATTATGATATATGTTGGGTGAATCATTTTCTTGAGTAATTGAAGGTAAATTATTATATAATCATATGAAAAGTATGATTATAAAATTTAATTAGTAATAGGAAGAAAGAAAATATACTCATAAAAAGATAAAATATGGGAAATGAATAAACAATTATTGATTAATAAATACAATCCAAATTGGCCCCATGAAACTGCCATATGTAAAAAAATAATATGTTATTACTTACACTAATGAAATTATTTTAATGGATGCCATAATTTGACTCAATGTAGTATAATTAATGAAGTGAATGAAATGATCCCTCCACCATTATGTTAATAAATTAAAATAAAAAATGGTGTGAATAGATTCAGAAATTGAGGGAAAAATATCAACATGATATGAAGATAAATAAAAATAAGATAATATGAAGAAAAAATATTAATAAACATAGGTGATTTGATTAAATTATATGAAAAAAAACAAATGAGCAAATAAAAAATGACACTAAAACATTAGAATTGAAATAAATAGCACACCTTCTATCTCTTATTCCAAAAGTAAAACATGAATTTCTTAGGACTTGGGTTGATCCCCAAATAGTTTAATGTGTCCTAAATAATTATGGTATACCTATGTGGGTGGAATGTTAATTGAACATAGAGTTTTTCACCTTTCATAAAAATTCAGAGCACACTTTTATCCATATAAATAATATTAAAAACCCCACTATCTGTGGTAAAATTATTGTGTTATATATAATAGGAACATGAATATAATTAATTTCCCTTAAACAATGTAAAATTTCAACACAAGTTTAATTATAATTTAGGGTATATGATCAAAATGGTGGGATTCCATCCAAGGCCACTTATTTTGGATGGAAATTTCATCCATAGTTAGGAATTCCTATAAATTCCATAAATACTCAGAATTAGCACCATAAACTAATTAATGAAATTATTCTCATGATTTACTTTATATAAAGTTCAAATTAGAGCTTCAATAGGCTTATATCATGTAACCTATAGTCATTTTTGTGGGATTCATTCTATTTCACTTCACCCTTAATGTTCTATGATAAATGACCACATCGGTTATAATCCCAAATTAATCTCTAGTACCTCTAAAAGGATATATTTTTCCTTATATAATATGTGTCCTAAAAAAATATGAAAATAAATTCAATACCATTCATTTTTTAGGAGGCTTTAAAAAATATATCTCGTAATAGTTCATTTTATGGAATTAAAAACATGATAAAAAAAGAAGTTCATATTGTAAAATGTGCATGTACAACTATTAATGGACATTGAATAACATGAATATTATAATATAAAAAATAAATGGTATCCTATATAAGTGTTTAATAACACCCACCAAATTTATTTTTTCTAGTACCTAGGATAAATTATATCAAATATATGAAAATTGAAATCTATTTTCCAAGTAAACATTAACAATCATTGATTACTCATCTGAAATAACATAAGACAATAATAACAAAAATTCGAACATGTAAAAAATATAGATCCATAAAATATCCAGAGCCTAATAAAATTCATTTTTTAAAATTAATTTTCACATTTCAACAATTTTATGTTATGCATAATGATTTCATGTGAATCACAACGGACATAGGGGATAATTTTTATTGAAGCTGGAAAAATTATATCACTCGGTGGAATTAAATTTTAATATTAAGAAGCGTATTCAAATAATTTTTTTGTCTATTTTTTTTTTCATTTTTTAATTATACTATGGTAATTGAAATTTCACTCAATAAAATCAACCCATCTAGCGCAATATTGTTGACGACTCCCAAGTTCAAAAACCTCATGGAACCCAATGAAGATCAAATACTTGATAACAAACTTTGGTTTACTCAACCAATTAAAACATAAAACAACCATAAATAAGGATAAAATTCCCAATTATCTACTAAAAAACAACGATTTGATGATCCCAATATGCCAAAATCCCTTATTATGTAATTCCATTTCTTTGAATGCAATTTTATAAATTTTCTTTACATTTTTAGTTATTTTTTGTACTCGTGTTAAAATTAAAATGATCTATAAACATATTGTATTTACATAGTTCCCCCAATAATAAAGAAATACACCATAATCCAAAGGACATGTATTATTATAATTTGATTAGATATAATGTTAATTTTAACAGTGAAAAATCACAATGGACAACCGTACATTCCAAAATCTATACTTCTAAACTTAAAAAATCATTAAAATCATAGTTAAGGCATGTAAAATTGTTGGATATTTACTTTTAATCCTTGAAAATTACATAACCATAGAAATGGTTAGATTAATTTTATTTTCCATTGATATATTTATTTTATATTTCTTTATTAATTATCTATTGACACACATATGAATACTTTTTTATTATTTCACCCCCATCTTAGAAAAATATATTTCCAATTTTTTTAAAAAATGAAAATTATGAAGATGGAAGAGGTATATGATAAGATTTATAAATAAAAATTTAATATAAAACATGTTAGCATGGAAAAAAGTCATCTTGTGGTTAAAGTTTTATGTTGATGCTACTATTAATTACTCTTTTGATCAATATGTCGCTCGCAATTTCCCCATAGTTGATGATATAGTGGGGTGGAATTTTTAGATGAAGGTGATTTCACAAAAAAAAAATGACCTAAAACCCCCAACTTATTATAGAAAACATATTTAGAACCCTTGGAAACATCGAGATGTTAACTTCATTAAATGAACACTGAACAAAAAGAAAGGAAAAAATTCAACTATTTATTTTTTCACAGAAATGATTAATACTAAGAACAAGTGAAAAAAACAGAAAAAACAATATATATATATATATATATACTATCTAATAAAAGTATACATATATGTAAAATAGAAGATAGAAACACTATAAGTCATCAATCATTTGAAGACACACTCCCTTATCTCTCTTCAGTGCAATTTAGAGTCTCGTTGCATTTCCAATTGCCAAAAGGTTTCCCCAAGACCAATGATGTTCCCTTTGAATTTTTCTTATTATTTATGTAACATCCCAGGTAAATAAAGAATTTTACATTTTCATATTTATTAATATTTGTATATTTATTATTAATTTTACATTAAAGGGGATGCTTTTTTTGATGGATTGCCCAAAACACAACAACATGTTTCTTTGAAATCTTATGTTGCACACTAATAATATAATATTATTATTTTAAAATGTAAATGAATCCAATTTTATTCATAATTTACATTAAATGGTTGATTTACAGCCTTTTAATGTCAATCCCTATTTAAAACTAGTTTTATTCACTTGGATAAATTCTATTAGACCAAATAAAATTTTTATTTTGAATGGGTACATAAAAATTTACTTCGTGTAAATTTTTTAGAATTTTTCCGATAAAGTTCATTTTCTAATAAATAATGAAAAATATTGTATTTCAATTAAAAACTATCTTTTAATATAATATATTTATATTTTTAGACTACATTTTTAATTGGTTTAACGTTTATTTATAATACACTTTTACCATTTAATCCAATTTTGTTCATTAGAATTAATTTCACTTTGATATTGGACATAAACAAGTGTCAATCTTTTGATAGTTATTGTTTCTTAAAAACACGATATTTGTTTTAACAACCGGAATTAATTTTAAATTAATTAATGAAACTTTTATGTGTATAATTTCGTAAAATAGATATCATTTTGTAATTCAGAATATCGAATATATCTTAGGCTGATTTTTTGGAAGTTATTTGAAAAACATCAATTTTTGATGAATAGTGAAACTACATATTAGTAGTTTAAAAAAACCATCTTTTTCATTTAAATGAAATTTTACCACTTCTGTGAATTGAATTTCTAAAATTAGGCATACATGGTTGGTAATAGTAAGTAAAATGTGATTTAATTAGATGGAAATAATTTTTGGTGAATAGTAACTTTTTACTTTTATTTACCAAGGTTAAAGGTAAATAGGGTAATTCAAGGTAAAAAGAATAATATAATAATTCAAAATTGTCTTAACACTTTTTCTAAGCTTATTGGATGAGTAATTTCCGACCATGGGAATCATTGGGTCGAATTTGGGACCCCATGGAGCCACTTATGAATGATAATGACACTTTATTTAAATTAACTTAAAGTAAAGCCAAAAATGACATAAAAAAATATGTCATTGTAAGTTAATTTTAAAGGGTTTTATATAATTTATCATTTAGACTTTAACTATTCATTGGAAATCTATGAATATTTAATACATCATGGTATTTTTTTACAATTTTTATACATCAAAAAAATTAAATTATGTATAAAACAATAATGATGCACCATTTCCATCATTAATAATTGATTTAAATAAATAAGATTATAAATATTAAAATAACATCCAAAACATGTATAATTATTATTGTATGAATATATTTCTTCCATTAGTCATATTATATTTTTCCTTAATGAATTTTGGACCTTTAAAAACTGAATATCATTATATAATAAAATAATATTTTCACACTTTCTTAAAGTGCCCCTCCCCCCCTTCCTAAAAATCCCTCACTTCTAACCAATTTCTCACAACACTCAAGTCTTTTGGATAGTCCAAAATCTACCCAATTAATCTACCTACATTCCCCTATTCTTAGTATGGGACTTACCTTAGGCAGAAGGCACTTCAAGAAGTCCTTTTGGTTCAATCCAAAGGAAGTAACCCAAATTAAAGGTAACAGTTTCTCTTAAATTATTTTGTTTTATTTTGATTTATTTTTCTTCTCCAACCCCCTAAACACTTTTTATTACTTTATTTTATAACAACACAAGTATCCTAAATATAATAGGATTTTTATTATAATTATTCGAAATACACTTACACACACCTCCATCTAATTGGTGAAAAACAAATTATTTCTATAGATGGAGAACTAACGCCTCACGAAACGATAATTGTTCGACAATCTCTTACCACCTATCATGATCGAAATTATGATGACACTATATTTATATATCATATATATTATGTTTATTTTATCTTTATTCTTATGTATTTTTAAATTATAGCATACCCTTATGGTTTCCATTATGAGTAAACGTGATAATTTCATATGAGGTAGTGCAGACTACCACACCCTCAAAGTGATATTACTCATTCATACCATATGTGGGACATATAAAGGAAGGATTTATTGAGATTATATATGATATAATTCTGGAATTATAATATAAAAATGTATCATTATGTATTCATTTAATTAATATATGAAATATAAATGAAAGTAGCGTTCATGCGTACGTACGGCTTACCGTCTCCATGAACGGTGCATTTCATTTCTTATCTCCAAATGTTATGTTCTATTATAAATAAATCTATATACTGGATATATAGGATATATATGATATCAAACTCATTAATATCATTCTGGAGATAATGTACTCTTGACCACATGGACAACTTGTAATTATAAGGTGTTCATTTTTTACTCAAGTACCAAATATCAACAAAAAGACCATTATTAACATAAATGATTATATATTGTTTATAACATGGTAATAAGTGATATAAAATTAATAATAAACTTGAATAGGGTTCTTAATCATGTATAAATTAATTTAAGTTTATTATTCAGGAATAACAAGGAACAAACAAGTCAAGTCTGACATGAGGTAAGGGGTTTCTTATCTCACTCTTCATTTCATGAGATTTCCATTGTTTGCTACTTATTTATTTCATGTGGTGTATTTTGTACTAACATTTTATATATATTATCATTATTCTCATTAAATTAACATGATTCTGTGGTACATATGGTGGTTATTAACTTTTGGTCATATGGCTCTATTGATTACGATGTGGTAAAGGGTTTTCATCTAACTTTTTGTTCCCATGAGATTCATGCTCTATTTTCTAATATTTCCTTTGAAGTGATGAATGTACATACTGTGATTGTATTAACTATTTAATATAAATTAATTTATTGGAATTTAAATCTTCCCTGAATTATCCTTCATTCATGGGTTGTACATTTCGTATGTTACCAAATCTGTATGGGGACCTTTCACCCTCCTCTATTTAAAATACTTCTTTTTGTTATGTTTTTTAATTTACATATTATTTTTTTGGGACATGTTCTTATATATCCTTATTACTATAAATTTTATTTCCATGTGATTAGATACCATTTCCCACTCGTCAACTAATTTCTCTAAATTTTAAAGTGGCGTCGTAATACTGTCGAATTTCTGTAAAGGAACTTATTAACCCAATTTCAATTATTTGGGTTAAACTTATACTTGTTGATTATCTATTTATATAAATATGTTTGAATAAACTCCAATTGTTTGATACATAATTTACACATATATTGTGTGTATTTATATTATTCACACATAATTATGTAATTGATTTATCATTAATCTAAGGATATAGTTTTTATAAGAGATTTAATCTCAATTTACATTCCATTGAGACTTCATTTTTTTATGCACCAATTCACTCTTATGTGGTGTTTATAATGTCTTCTGGAATAATGTATCATGAATCCATTTATTCTCATAATATTATAATGTTCTGATCAAATACTATTCTTTAATTATTTTTATTGAAGCATCTCACATTTTATTAAAAAACTCAATAAAAAAAATATCATTTCAAATTTTTAAATATTTATTCTAAAAATATTTCTCATTAATGTCCTTGTTTATAAAAGGGTTTCTAGGATTTATTTATATGGACATTAATGTATTCAAATGATAATTCATTTAAAACTTCAAAGTAGTATGTGACTCTTTGATTCCAAAAAACCCTTTATTAAATGTTTTAAAAGGTTTTGAAAATGGTTTGATAAAGAATTGATTATATCAATATCATGAAATGATATACTGTGATTTCAATTTGGGCATGTTATCTTCCTTTATGATTGATTTACATGTTCTGAATATGTAATGTATATTGGGCATTGTTTACGTATATAGGTGGTTCCGTGATAAAACTTGGGTGTGTGAGCCTGATATAGCTCTCCAATTCATTTGGTAATATGATCGAGGTAAACATTAATGTTTCTCCAAATAGATTTAGTGAATATACAGTGATGGGTATTCCAAATGTGACTCCATGTGTAGTTGTGAAATCTACAATGTATATATGTTATGAATTCCATATGTTACCTTTATGATCTATTATTTATTTATATTATAGATAAATCTTATTATTTCTTAAGTTAGGTTATGAATTAAAAGTTTGGTTTCATTTATTTCTATTTAATGATGGGATAATTTTTTCTTTCCTTATTTTATAACCCTGATAGAGCTTTTTATTTTCATCCCGAGTTTTTTAAATGTTTTCACAACACTTAAAGATGAATGGGGTTAAGGATGGGATAAAATAAAAAGTCATTCTCTCTAAAACATTGAACTAGACTTGTTTCTTTTTAAGAGTTTTTATTTTATGAAAAAAATGGATACTAAGTATTTGTGTCTATATATAATTTTAAAGTTGATATTTAATAGTTATTTACTAATTATATAAAACTCTTAACCTAAAAATATCCTCAATGTGTATTATTCAATTAAATCAAGATTATGTAATGTTTAATTCTGTGTACTTATAGTTGTTATCAGAGGTCGGTTTAGAAAACTTTAGAGGTTATGGTGTTCTTTAAGCATAAGTGACATAACCTTAATGGTTAGGATTTTAGAAAGAGTTGTAGTTTTTTAGAGTGAATTAGTTTAAGATAACTTTAATAATTATATTTTTTTATTTACCCTCCTCATATGATATTATATAATGATTTTATTTATATAATCACACTTAAAATTTTGGTTTTTGTAAATGGCTAGACCTAGAAGGCACCAATGTAACAGTTTATGTAAAGAAAAGTGCGATGGTTTTCTAAATGAGAAACTGAATGAAATGGGAGATGGAATGATAACTCTTGTGGTTATTCTCAACCAACTATCTAGAGTCATGATGATCACATGAACCTTGGGTATTTTTATAAGGAATCGTATATGTGAGAAATAAATACCCACGGATGTTCAGGTAATAATCATAAATGAAAGTATATTCAAAAACCTATGTGTCAAGGATGTGGAAAGAAACACATAAAAAAATGTTATAAATGGACAGAAAGATGCTATAGATGTGGAAATAAAGGTCATAATGTAAGAACCTGCCATGGAAAAAGGAAGCATCTGGTTGACTCTAGGAAAGGGAATGAAGTTATTTCTGGGGGATCAATTTAATGTTTTAAGTGTGATGTTCAAGGTCATTATACAAACAGATGCCATACGAAGAAGTTTCTGGAATGGGATCACCTGTATCGTACAAATATATGTTTACCAATACCTAATGCCATTCCGATTGAGGATGAACAAACTGACAATGACCAATTAAAGGTATGGATTATTTCATAACATATGTTTTGATATTGTTGAATCTTACGATATTATTCATAATTTTTTTTGTAGGAAGGAATTATTTTAGAATAAGATGGAATAGAATGGTTAATGGATTATGATGAACATTGAATTTGTAAGAAGTCAACATATAAGGGACTCATGTGTTATGGTAGATTTTAGGATGGTGAAATGCTTAAATGTATTAAGGCTTTTTTGATGATGGGATTACATTAGAAAACTTTTTATAATATGTGTAACCCTGAAGTATGATATATGAAACTTTTATTCATGTATTATTATCTTTTTGTGTGGATATAGTTATAAAGCACCATTTGGGTTTATATGATCCTTGAATTTGAGGCAATTACAGGTTAATATCTTTTTGGATGCAAAATTAATGTTATTAAAAAACCCTTGTGGTTAAAATATGTTGTGGTTATTTTTGACGAACTTATATCTTTTTGGTAATGTTATAAAATTATATTGTTTTTGAAAAATGATAAAAACCAGACCGTGTAACAACCCTTCGCGTCAGACAATTCTACGGGAATCGAACCCACAATGAAATTAAGACTGGGATTTATCCCCTACCACTGGACTACTTAAAGTCCCTAGATAGTATTACTAATTCCTTTTAGTTATATTATTTTCTCAATAAAGAATAAGTTGATTTTAGTTACCTGTAGAAATGATTAACCTATCCTGGAGAATATTTTATTAGGTTAATTACATTTCAATATGAGACTTTAAGAGTAACTGATGTTCTTTAGAGATAAATGTTATGATTTATCTTTAAAGACAATGTGATTAAATCCTTCTAACATTTGGGTTTTAATCGTAGTTTGGATTACTATGAATAATTGTTTAGAAAATTGTTTATCAAATGGTCTTTGTTGAACTTTGGGTTTTGTTTGACAAATTTTGGAGATTACAAGTAGTTTTTATTTTTGTAAAAGAATATCCTTTTTGGGTATTCCCGGATCTCGCACAAACCATTTTGGTTTTAGGTAATGTATAAAGACATGGAAAAAACATAGTTCATATTTCTTGGACAAGGTGATCCTTTACAAGTTGATTATAGCACTTTCAATGTGATCAAGTCATGTTGAATACTCATCGTTTGAAAAAAACGAGTTTGTGGTAGGGATTTAGTAATGGATGGAAGTCTACATGACATGTAACTATATTTCTTTTTGTTTTGATTTAATCTCATAAATAAATTCCTCAACATTATTAAAAGTAAAATAAAACAAAAATGTTTTCTGTTAACTTTTTATACTGGGGAATCAAAGAACGTTTAACCCATAAAAAGTTTGTGATTTTCTGGTGGTTAACTTTCTCCTATTCATGTTTTCTATCATTCTACATCTGAATATGATGGTCTTTTTCTCCAAAATATCCATGATTTCATGAAATCATAGTATCTTTTGGCATGGGTTAACTTTTTTTCTTCTCTTCATTTCTTTTTATGTGATATTTTTATTGACTCTTTTTCTTATGTGGGACTTTCAATAATGTTTTCGAGCCCAATTTTTAAATTGCGAGGATGAAATTCACAAAAGGGGGGTAGGATGTAACATACCAAGTAAATAAAGAATATGAAATTTTCATATTTTTAAATATTTTTAAATTAATTATTATTTTTACTTGAAATGGGATGTTATGTTTGATGACCTACCCGATACACAACAATGGTTTCTTTGAAATCTTACATTGCACACAAATAATATGATATTATTATTTTAAATGGTAGTTAACACCAAGCCATTTTATTGGAAGGAATGAATATAACTAACTAAAATATGATTATACATGTTTTTTAAATGTTTTTCCTTTTATCCAATAAATGTTAGTGTCTTAAAATGTGAATGAATCAAATTTTAAGCATAATTTACATTAAATGGTTGATTTACCACCTTTTAATGGAGAAACCTATGTAAGTATAGTTTTGGTAAATTTAATACATTCTATTTGACCAAATAAAATTCTTCTTTAGAATTGGTACATCATAATTTTCTTTGTGTAATTTTTTGTAATTTTTTTCGATAAAGTTCATTTTATAATGAATTGTGAAAAATATTGTATTTTAATTCAAAAATTCATTTTAATATAATTTATTTATATGGTTAGATTATATTTTTAATTGGTTTTAATTTTTAATTAGAATATATTTTTAACATTTAATCCCATGTTGTTCATTAGAATTAATTTCACATTGAAATTGGACATAAACACGTGTCAATATTTTGATAGTTTTTTCTTAAAAACGCGCTATTTTTTTAAAGAATAAGAATTAATTTTCAATTAATTAATGAATCTTATATGTTTATAATTTGGTAAAATAGGTATCATTTTTGAATTAGAAATATAAAATATCGCTTACACAGAATTTTTGGATGTATTTGGAAAAACATCAATTTTTTTATGAATAGTGAAACCACTTAGTATAAGTTACAAAAACTAAATTTTTCATTTAAATGAAAATTTACCACTTATGTGAATTTAATTTCAAAAATCTGACATGCATGGTTTCTATTAGTATGTAAAATGTGATTAAATAATTTTTGGTGAATAGTAACTTTTGACTTTTATTTACCACAATTAAAGGTTAATAGGGTAATTCGAGGTAAAAAGAATATTATAATAATTCAAAAATATCATAACACTAGTCCTAACCTTATTGGATGAGTAATGGCTGACCATGGAAATCCTTGGGTCGATTTTGGGACCCCCTGGACCCACTTATGAATGACAATGACACTTTATTTTAATTAATATAATGTAAAGGAAAAAATGACAAAAACAGATATCTCATTGTAAATTAATTTTTACATGGTGTTATATAAGTAATATTATAGAATTAAAATATTAATTATAAATATAAGAATATTTAATACATCACGGTATTTTTTTTATAATTTATAGACATCGAATAAATTAAATTTTTTATGACACAATAATGATGTAGCATTTCCCTCATTAATAAATGATTAAAAAAATAAGATTATAAATATTAAAATAACATCCAAAACCCATACAATAATTTTTTGAGGAATTTGTTTTACCATGATTCATATTGTCTTCTACCTTAATGAGTTTTGGACCTTTAGAAACCTAATATCATTATAAAATAAAATAATATTATCATATTTTCTTAAAAAGTGCCTCCTCCACCTTATAAAAATCCCTCACTTCTATCCAATTTCTCACAACTTTCAATCTTTTGGCTCATACAAACTCTGCCCAATTAATCTCCCTACATCCCCCTATTTCTGTTATAAGGCTTACTTTAGGCGGAAGGAACTTCACAAAGTAATTTTGTTTCAAACCAATGGAAGTTACCCAAATTAATGGTAAATGTTTCTCTTAAATTACTTTGTTTAATTTTACTCATACAACCCCCTAAAATATTTTTATTACATTCTTTTATAACAACACAAGTATCCTCAATATACTAGATTGTTTTTATGAGAATTATTTTAACTAAAATTACACACACCTCTATCTAATGGGTTAAGAACATACTGTTTCTTTGCATGGGAAACTAACACCTCATGAAATGATGATTGTTTGATTATCTCCTATAGCCTATCATGGTGTCCATTATGATGAAACTGTATTTATATATGATATATATTATTTATATGTTTTAATTATGGTTATTTATTTTTAATTTATAGCATACCTTTATGATTTCCATTATGAGTAAACACGATACTTTAATTTGAGGAAGTGAGGACTACCGCCCCCTCAAAGTAATATTACCCGTTCATACCATATATGGGCATACAAAGGATAGAGTTATTGAAATTATATATGATATTACAGTTGAATTATAATATATCTATTTATAATTATGTTTTCATTCAATTAAAATAAGAAATAGAAATGAAAATAGCGTTCATGCGTATGTACAACTTACCGTCTCCATGAATGGTGCATTTCATTTCCTATATCCAAATGTTATGTAATATTATAAATACAAATATATACTGGATATATTTGATATATATGATATCTAAATCATGAATATAATTCTGGAGATAATGGACTCTTGACCACATAGACAACATGTAATTATAAGGTGTTCATTTTTTACTCAGGTACCAAATATGGACAAAATGACCATTATTAACTTAAATGATTACATATATTTTATAACATGGTAATATGCGATATAAAAAGAATAATAAACATGGAAATGGTTCTTAACCAATTATAAATTAACTTTTGTTTATTTATCTGAAATAACCCATAACAAAAAAGTCAAGTCGAATACGAGGTAAGGGGTTTCTTATCTCATTCTTAATTTCGTGATATTTCCATTGTTTGCTAGTTATTTATTGCATGTGGTGTATTGTGTATAGAAATTTGATATATATTATAATTATTATCTTAATATTCATGGTATTATGTGATTTTTTTTGTGGTTTTTAACTTTTGGTCATATGACTCGATTGATTACAAAGTGGTAAGGGGTTTTCATCTCACTTTTTGTTCCTATGAGATTCATGCTATATTTTCTACTATTTCCTTTTGAGTGATGTATGTACTGCACTCGATTTTATTAATTGTGTAATAAACATCATATTATTGGTATTTACATATTCATGTAATTATCTTTATTTCATGGGGTGTATGTTTTGTATGTTACCAAATCTGTAAGGGAACCTTTCACCCTCCTCTTTTTGAAAGACTTCTTTTTATTATGTCTTTTAATTTACATATTCTTTTAGTGGGATATATAACTATATATCCTTATTGATGTAAATTTTATGTCCAAGTTGTGAGATAAACTTCCTCTCTCATCAACTCATTTTTCTGAATTTTAATGTGGCATTGTTAGACTTTTGAATTTCAGTAGAGGAACTTCCTAACTCAATTTCAATTCATTGGGTTAACATATACTTATAGATTAAGTCATTATATAAATATATGTGAATGAAATATGATTCTTTGACACATAATATTAACTTATAGTGGGTGTATTTATATTTTTCATACATAATTATGTAACAGATTTAACCTAAATCTAAAGACACCATTTTTATAAGGGATTTAATCTCAATTTACATTCCATTGAGACTTCATTGTTGTTATGAAGCAATTCACTCTTATGTGGTGTATATAATGAACTTTGGAATAATATATCATGAATAACTTTATTCTCATGATATTATAATGTTCTTATTAAATGTTATTCCTAAATTATTTGTATTCAAGTGTCTCTCATTTTGTTAAAAAACTATTTAACTAAAATATCGTTTTAAATGTTTTAAAGATTTATTATTCTATATATTTCTCATTAATTTCCATGATTTCAAAATGGATTTTAGGATTTATTTAAATGAACATTAATGTTTTCAAATTATAATTCTTTTAAAATAAAAAATGTGTTATGGGACACTTTGATTCAAAAAATGCCTTTATTAAATGTTTTAAATGGTTTTGAAAATGGGTTGATAAAGCATTGATTATATCAATATCTTGAAATTCTATATTGTGATTTCAATGTGGAAATGTTTTCTTCCTTTATTATTTTTTTACAATTTCTGAATATGTAATGGATATTTGGAATTGTTTACATATACGGGTGGTTCCATGATAAACCTAGGGTGGGTGAGCCCGAGATACATCTCTAATGCATTGGGTAACATGACAGAGGTAAACATTAATGTTTCTCCGACGTGAATTAGTGAATATAAAATGATGAGTATTCCAAATGTGACTCTCTATGTAGATGTTATAGATACAATTTAAGTATGCTATGAATTACATAAGTTACCTTTAGGATTTATGTTTTCATTATGTTTTTCATAAATCTTATGATTTTGTAAGGTTTGTTATGATTGAAAAGTATGGTTTCATTGATTTGTATTTACTGATAGGGTAATGTTTTTTTACTTATTTTATAACCCTTATTGATCTTTTTTGCTCATTCCATGTTTTTGAAATGTTTTCCATAGGTTATAAAGATGAATCGAGTCAAGGATGGGATCAAGGAAAAGTCATGCTGTAACAAACATGGATCTAGACCTGTTTATTTTTAATAGTTTTTATTTTATGAAAAAATGGATACTATGTATTATTTTATACATGTAATTTTCAAGTTGATGTGTAATATTTATTTCCAAATTCTGTAAAACTCTAAACCTGAGAATATCCTCAATGTGAAATATTCATTCAATTCAAGATTATGTAATATTTTAGGCTAGGTACTTATAATGTAAAATTTATATAATTTTTTTATTATTTTAAACCTAAAACCACACAAAATGAAATTAAATAAAACAAATATGACATAGAAGATTGAAAAATTTAAAAATGTAAAGAAAAAAATAAGAAAAAATAAAGAATGGATAAAATAAAATTTATTCTCATTTAAAAAAAATACATTTTCACAAAAATAAAATAAAAGGAAATAAAATAAATGTCAATGTTATACTGAGTTTCATCGTAGAATTTGATAAGTTTGATATTTTTATCTCCACAGAGACATCCACAACATCCCCAATACCTGTTTTAAGTATCCTAAGGAATTTTTTTTCAATACGTCAATTATATTGTAATTGAATCTTTATCGAATTTTGTGGGAAGGTTTATAATCTATATTATGAACCAAACATATATGTTTAATAGAGTGGGATAGTATAGAGAATATCTGTAAGGGTTCATCCAATTATTAATTTTCATTCTTAAAAAATGAAGTATAATTCCCTATTGATTGTATTTTATGGATGAATTCATGAGAGAAGTAAAGTCCTAATAATCATCTATGAACGAATATATGACTATGGTTGTATTGATAATTAATTTGAGCTAGTGTTGGTTGAAATTATTGAAAACATACTTAGATTTTGAATCAAAAATAGTTTATTATTATAAAATTTTAGATTGAAATAGTTCCTTTGAAATGTATATTTCCACCACAGAATTTTCCATTTCAGTGTTTGGGGTTGGTACAAAATCAATGTTCAATATTTTTCTAAACGGTTAAGTGATTTATCCTTTAAAAAATTAAAATTTTTATAAATATTCAAGACACTCAATAAATGATATCAAAATCCCATCTTTATGAAATAAGAATTCAATTTCCACCTAATTTAAGTACACCTTAAAAGTTATCTCAAATTCCTCTTGTTGACATTCATCATTCCCTAAGTAATTAACAACATTTTTCTTCTTGGATTTCTAATATTATATATTTGGATATTCAACACATTCCTTTTATTTTGAATCATTTGATGATTTTGGAATTATTAGTTCGGTGTTTTCATTAGTTTTTTCCACTCTTTGAAATAGTCACAACATGGAGTTGTTCATGTGGTGTTTTTTGAGTATCAAATATTATATAATAAATGTTTATTAGGGGATAACCTGGGTGGGGATGGTTTTTATATCCGTTTAAAAATGATTTTTACTCTTAATATTAATTATTAAATCTAAAAATACATTCTCTCTATTATTTGGCCCAATTTCTCAAGTAAGGGTTGTGTATCAGGATGAACATGTGGGTCATCTAGATGGTCTATTCTGAGAGGATAATTTAGTTTTTGGGATTGCATAGGGGGATGTTCAAAATTTCACTTATTCGGACTGGAACTCATTATATTTTGTAATATTTTTTAGAGAATAGATGTTTAAACATTTTGGTTCATTGTGTTTGTTGTATATCACACTAAGAGAATTGAGTTTTTTCATTAAACATCACTAATGGTGTTAATAGTCAATATTGGGAGAGGTTCTCCATGTTTGTATTTGTTTAAAAAGTAATTCCATATGAATGAATATAGGGATGATAATAATTAATATTTTTTGATAATATTATTTGAGTTCCCAAGATAACATACATAGGTCATCATTAAATGTTTCAAAAAATTGTCTTTCAAGAATTTACTCTATATTAGAAGTTGTCACTTGCAACATAGAAAGGATTTTTTATTCCTCATTGTCCATTAAAGAACATATAAAAACTCATTACATTGTACTATTTTTTATATTAAGTGGAAAAAGTTAGTTTGATTTTATATTGTTTAAATTAAACCTACATTAGCCAATTTAATTAAATTTATAAAAATGTGTTATTCTTATGTAATTACAAAGGGATGATAGAATGAATTTATTTTAATATTATTTTTATTTAATTAAATCGAGATGAAGTCATTCAATTAAATAAAACTACCCTCACCACTTATTGGTATAATACCATCACATAAAGATGATAATAACCTATACATAAGGATGATAGACTTCATGAGAACTTAAAGCCGAAGGATCATATTAACATGTGAAATGTGTAGTGATAAAATTCAATAGGGATGTTGGAAAAATAAAATCATCTCTTGGATATCTCAAATAATATGAATTATTAAACCTTTATAAGGGAATAAACAATATCCAATCTATCCATTTTAAACTTCCATGGATTGACCCATAATAGTTTTATCATTCCACTAATGTAATTTTTTCAATGTATGAAATATGTTGACACATTAATGGGGAATTGAAGGAGTGAAAACAATGAAATAAAAATCACTCCACTATTGTCCGAAGAATTTGAAAAAACATTGTGTGCATAAATTTAATCTACGAGACAAATATATCAATTTGATATGATGAATTATAAACATATGTGAATATTACAAACTTTTAATATGAAATATAGGTGATTTGAACAACATACATGTGAAACAAATATGAAAATAAAAAACAACAACGTAACATTATAGTTGAAATAAAAAAAACATTCTAATTCCACAACCTACAGTACATTAAATAAAATATTTTTTAGCATTGGGTTAATACCCTAATAATAAAAATTTTCCTTAATAATTATGGTAGTCACACATGTGTGGGATGTTAATGTATAGTGGACTTTTCCAACCATCACAAAAAAATTAGATCCAACTTATATCCAAATAATAGAAGGGAAAAATAGATTATAGATGGATTAATTTTTTCGTAAATATAATGAAAAGTTTAATCATAGGATATACACAAATATAAAGTAAAATTTTAATGAAGTTTATATAGAGGATTATGAGATATGATCAAAATGATGGTCTATAATTATATGCCCAAAACCTAGACAAGAATTTAATATTAAACACGGCATTCATATAAATACAATGAAAATTAATAATTATCTTTCGAAACTATTTATTTATTTTTTCTAATGATTTCCTATATCTCTATTTCAAATTAGAGATTCATTAGTGACATATCAAGGCCTATATAGTCATTTTAGTTAACAGTTTTATAGTTTCCTTCTCCCTGAATGTTTTATGTTCAGTGCCCACAATGTTCGTCATCCCAATTGAATATCCAATAGGTCAAGATGGACCAAAATTTACTCATATAATGGGATACATCCAAATTAATTTGAAATTATAATCATGAAAAAAAAATTTATGAGTTAAAAAATATATTATGTAATTTTTCATTCTAAAAATGAATAAAAAACATGATACAAAAAGTTTAAATTGTAAAATGAACTACTAAAAGTGTTTACGGGCATGGAATTTCCTAAATATTACAATAGAAAAAATGAATGTTATCTTATTTTAGTTGGTAATCACTCTCTTCATTAAATCTATCTAGAAATAATACATCAAATCTATATAACTATGTATACATCCATGATGAGATAATAATGAAGATCTATTAGTCTCCATTAATAGATCCTCCAAAACTAGTATTGTGGGAAGAAAAAAATGTTTAATATACCTTCTTAATCCACTATAAAAAATTTATCACTCATGAACACTTTTATCCTTCTTCTATATCACTAATTATTATTTTATTCCTATTTATTCTTCACCTGTATAGATGGTTAAACATTCGTTTAAGAAGGATAAAATGCTTCCCATTACATTTGGATCTGCATATCTATACAATGAATGTATAGAAATATTAGATCTGTTATGATCCTCATCATATATAGGTTTTGATGATATCTTTAAATTAATGCATCTACGTCTTCATTCACATTCCTAGGTTGTAATGTATTCAGTATTCATAATCATTAATTATCTACAACCATATCATATTATGCATATTATAGTATTTATGAGAGTATATTAACTTTAATATTTTATAATAATCATATTTATGACATATTTATCAATAAATATAATTCATATATATATTTAATGAAAAAAAACATTACATCTTACATCAAATCACGAGTCGGGCAGTTTTGATCATGAACATTCAATTTTTTCTGAGGCATAAGCTATAACAATTGGATTATGAAATTCAATGTTTCTCACTATGATAAAATATATGATCCCAAAATAAAATAATATTTATACGTCACATATTATAAATAATATCATCCTAACATGACATCTTGTAGGACATTGGTAATAATTTCATAGCTATCACCCTTTAATTGTGAGATCAAGCCCTATGGCCTTGTAAAATGTGACATGTAATCCTTTTATGAAAACTATATTCATATAATTATTACAAAATCCAGGAAAAAGTTGAAAATCCTAAAAAAACCTTACCCGCCAATGTTAATATAAATGATGAAGGTTATTAATAATTTTAATCTTATGAAATGAACATTATTCCTGAAATACTACTTCATGTTCACCCTAATAGTGACATATACCTTATTCCAAAAAAAGACTCCCAAAATGTCAATAGACATTTTTAAATCCCATCACCTATAACCCAAAAGGGATGTCTAATACATTTAAACTGAGATCAAACATTAAATGTTAAATCAATGATGGTATCCACAACTATTATGTTAATATTACATGAATAAGTTTATTATTTAGAATTAAAAAAATCCTTAGATGTTTCATGGTTCTTATAAAAAATACCAATGGTAAAAATACTACTACATAATAAATCTTGTATCCTAATATGTATATACCTTTATTATTCAAATTAATTATTAAACCATTAACTAGGATTTATCCTCTAATTCCTAAATAATTGTTTCTTATCATATATCAGTTGTAGTCTCTCTATCATCCAAGATAATATATTTATTCATGAAATAAATCAGACACATTTTTTTAGCATTCCCCAACGGTAATCAATTTTCATAACAACCATTCATTACACATTTAAAACATTTATCCATGACCTAATTAACCACACATAAAAAATATTCTCATTCCATTAATACATTTTACTGTGCATTCTTTCTCAAATTCTAAACATAAAGGAAACTAAATCGTATTCTCCCCATGGTCTCCACCACATGATCTCTTAGTAAACTATATCCTCCACATCATTGTGGATTCTGAGAGTTAGTTAAGGAGAACGTTTCTAATCATATAAGATGAAAAAACTTTGGGATTAATCACAATATAATTCAATCAACACATAATCCCATTTGGCTCATCATCAACACATTTTATATTACTTTCATCGTCAAATCAATTTATTTTGGCTCTCTTCATTGACTAAAACTTTGAAACCTAGTTTGAGAAAAAATAATCCTATTGGAAAACCATATAATAATTATAAATCAGATATAATATATGTAAATTAAGACTCCTTATTTTCAATTTATGAATCTGTATGTTTAACATAGGTCATTAATGTTCATCATTTATTTATATCCTTCATTGTGGTTTGTAATGATTTTTGTAATTTCTAATAAAATCTTCATGTAGTGTGAAACTATGTGTATAACAAGACCAATTTCCATAAATAATTTGACTATCAAGTTAAAACCCAATTAACTATTTCCATTCTTATGACCCCAAATTAAAACTATTCTAGAGCCACATTCATTTATAGTGTCCAGAAAACGTTTTAAATTATTATTAACCACTCTCTCTATCATTCACAAAAATTTCATGAAATTTTCATATACTAATATTTATCTTCACCCTTATCCCATGAATTCACATAAGAGTTTTCTCATACTAGTTATAACGGTTAAACAAATACTATTCGATTACCAACTATAGAGACGTAGGATTTTCATAAATATATATTACATATTAACATATAAATATTCATTTCATTATATATAATCACTAATGATGATAGTAAAGGTTTAGTGTCTTTTGAATCCGGGATGCATAAACATCTAATTCATAAGTGAACTACATCTTCTATATCTTATTTCATATAAACAATCACAGTGCTTATAGATGTCATACATTATACATTTCTGTATAACACATGGAAAGGAGATATAAGAATGTTTGATCATATATTCTTAGTATGGATAAATGTTGAGTTATTAATATTACAAGATCATAAGGGTACGACAATAAGAGAATAATATTTTAAAAACCATACAAATTATATCATAGATCATAATTTGGAGTCACGGAATAAATATTGATAGTTCATATGACATGAATCTTAAAGGAATAAAAGAATAAAAGACATGATAGAATAAAATTGGAATAAAATTTAGGAAATAACCTTATAATAAAGAAATAAATTTTTGTAGTAGTCAAGAATCATTTTTAAGAACATCATAGATGCATTTGTTCACTCTCCAAACCATCATAGTAGTAATGGTTCAATTACTAGAATACAACAGTGAATAGAGTTCCAAACTGTACTATGTTCACTCCCCATTCCCATAATATTTATCTCCTAAGATATCAATATTTACCCAATGTATTGAGCGGATATATAGGTCACACCCATCACAAAATGAAAATTATACAAATAAATTTCATAAGATCATTATACATTAATTATATCATAACTCAGGAAAATGTAATGGGTTTTATAAACATTTGATCATAGTGTATCCCATGAAAATTAAATGATTCTGATAATCATTTCATAAATTCATTTTACCATAACCCCTAGAAAAGATATGTGTTTCAAAAAAAATTCAATAATTAATTATAGAATAAACCATAGAAATGGAATGGATTTCATAAACATATTATCTTTAGAGTTATAAAACATCCAACCAATGTGTGTAGATTTTATCATTGGATCATATCCCCTATAAATCATACATAAGATCAAATGATGTCATCTTATATAAAAATTTAATTTTAGTGATCACATGAAACATTTATTGAGAAAAAAAGATTTTCACTTTGAAATAACATATTTAAATTCTAAAATGTTCCATCTTATTAAATTGTACAATTTCTCTGAAATTAACCTTCGAAGCATGTATATGATTCTTTTAATAAAATATTTTTTTTCATGATGGAGGAATACATTGTTCATTTCTTACATGTTAAAAGTAATGATTCCTTTCACATTACTAGAAAAAAATAAAAAGTTCCTCCTTCATGAAATGAAAAAAATATTAATTTTAAACCATTTTATAAAAAAAAGTAGTGCAAAACTGCAATAAACAATCAATATATAAATTTATTATCATTTTAAACCATTTTTAGAAAATAACTACCTGGAGAAAAATAAACTTTTAATAGGAAAGATAAAACATTATCTTCCCATAAAAATAATTATTTTTTATATAGAGTACATAAAGATATGAAAATGAAATAAAAACATGTATTCTATATAAATAACCATAGGAGAAAAAAATTTGTGAACTTATTGACATATATACCTTAATATTTCATCATCTGATACATAATCAGAAACAATGTCCATAAATAATAAAATTTCAACATAAAACTCTTACCACATTAGAAACTATTGAATCGTAATACCAATGAAGTATATAACCTTATATGTATAATTATATTGTATTATTTTCCTAATAATAATCATAAAATACATTAATGGGATCTATATATTCAACAAAAAAAGTATGGAATTTTCCATCTCTCCCACTAAACTATAGGTGAGATGAAAATCACGTAACACATTCATAACGTTTAAATAATAAGACCAAGTATATAAAAAAACTAAAACATTACATATCATTAAAATTATTAGATTAATTATATCTCATTTTAATGGGGAAGTATATATATCACACCAAATACATGAGTTTTGAATATGGAATACGTGTCCAAAAAATAATAGACTAGAATGACCTTAATAAAAGTCCAGAGTTTCCTCATATATGTTAAAAACTATTGTAAAATAAATATATTTTTTTATTCATTTATTAAATAAAAATAATCATATATATATATATCAATTTATATATTTTTCACTCATAACCTTTTATCACCCGTTTATTAACAATTCTACGTGGAATTTTTATTTTGGTTTCATAACTTCTTGGGTTTTAATGTATTTTTTAGTTCTGTAATATTGACCAATGTAATATTATTATGGTTAAATAGTCACTATAATTTTAAACATGATATAAATTTTTTATATATTCACTATATACATATTTCAATTAATCCATAAAATATAGGGATTAAAAAATGAATTACATCATTCACAGAGAGAGTAGGCCATGCATACGAATGAATACTATTTCTATTTTCTCGATGGATAGAATGAAAGAAATTGAAATATAAAGTAAAAATTAAATAATAATTAATATACCAAAAATATCATATAAATTCATTAAAATTTCACTTATTATAATTTATTTTAAAATAAAATTAAAAATATATCACATCGTTTCATGGAGGCGAAAGACCACACATAACCAGAAGTGATGTTATCATTTTACAATGTATTATACGATAAGAGGATGGATGTGATAATATAATTCTAGAAAATTAATTATTTCATATATATCATATTAATATATTAAACACATCACTATCAACAACTATGAGGGGATGTGATAGAAAATATATTACATCAGTTCTCAAGGCTGTAGTTCGTTGTAAACAAGATCTACGGTTTCATTTCCCATTTGTTGAAAGAGAATATAGATGTTGATTATTCAATTAATTTAATATAATATAATTTTATGGGATATATTTGTTTTATTAAATTTTCATAATTTAATAATATTCTATTTATGTGGTAGAAGAAATAAACTAGAAATGATCGGTTAAGAATGATACAACGTTTTCAAGGAGGTTCTTTTTGTTTCGACATAAATCCCTCATAAAAGGTTTTTGTAATAAAAATACAGAATTTAAAAAATAGTTATTGAATTTAGGAATGGATATTTTAAGTTATTTTATGAACCAAAATAATTTTTTTTAGTGAAGAAGAGGGGAGATGTCCTTTTATATATGTTAAAATGAACCGACATGGGAACTAATTTGAAATTTCACAAAATAATAAAAAATGATAAAGATTTTCCAAAAAAAAATTATTCAAAATGAGCATATATATGAATTTTGGATATATTATGGTTAAATGTTGGATATGTAATTTTATTTTGACATATTTTATTTGGAAACATGCCCAAATCATTGGATTCACCCATATGTAAAGCTGTTTTATCCTTAATTACAGTAATGAATTTTTGTTGTTTTCACTATCGATTATGAATAAAATTATATTGATATTATCCAATAATATTAATTATTATGATTCCAAATATGAAATAATTTTTAAAAAATTTGATTCAAAAAAATTATAGAATTTATTTTCAAATCATACCCATAGATGTAGAAAAAAGTGGGTTTCTAATGAAAATGGTTTAAAAATTATTGAAAATATAAATATTATAATTAAATATGAAATTTATACCAATGAAATAATTTTTATTAATAAAAACATAATTTTTCTTTTTTAAATTTTAAATCAATCATAAAATATAATTTGACTTTGTGAATACTTAAAATAAAAATCAATTTTCAATAAAAATCCATATTTATCGCTATTATTCAAGAAATTAATCAATTAGTAAAATTAAAAAAACAATTGAGTCTAAAATAATATTGAAACGATGTTTTTAAAAATGAAGTTAATTTTTCAAATACATTTTATAAATGAGGTAGATGTTAATTACATTATTTATTGTCATAAAATTTTTAAATCCCAGTTATGTGGAAATGATTTTTAATACATATAAATACATCACTAAAAGACATATTTTCATTATCTAAAAACTTAATACATATTTTTAAAATTCGGTTATTCCAATTTATCCCCAAAAATTTTATTTTAGGATATAATGGTAAGGTTTATATAACAATATTAATGGTATTTTTTAGATTTTTAAAACTCAGAGTTTCATGTAATGCATACTATCAATGAAATTTAATTTATTGCAAAAAAATATTTCAAAAAAATATTGTTGTGTCACACGACTCTTTAAATAGATATATTTCATTTCAAATAATAAAGTTTTATTTATGGATATATTAATGTATTTAATCAATATATATGATACCTATGATAATTTATACTTATAATATTATCAAATTTCTTTTCCTCCCATCAATATAAAAATGGAATATTTTCTCATTCGTGAGAGTTGAATACCACCTCTACAAGGTGATGTAATTAATTTTTCATCACACCATTTCATTGATCATTATCTATATTGAATTAATGATTAAATTTTATATTATTTTTATATGGGGGTATTTGTAAAGGTAAATCATTATCTACCCTTTTATCTTAATATCCATTAAAAACCAAAACAAAAACCTTGATTACATGATGTATACCACCACCATGAATGATATATTACATTTTTCATAACTCCCTTACATGGACGGTTCTAAAATGGTGTATAATATAAAAATAAGAGATATATATATAAGTATGTATGTATTAAATAATCATACTTTTGAAATGATTTAACCTTGATCATGGTTCAAACCCCAGAACCGTCTAATAAAAACATTCATAAAAAGAATAATTAACACCTACATATTAAATTTTGATAAATAATTAATATAAGGTTTTTAAGAAAAGTTATAAATAAATTATATCCATATATAGAGATATTATAGACACGAGTAATAAGTATTAAATTATTATAATAGTGGTTAGAAAATGATGGACCAAGAAAGAATCTATTGAAAGTATTTATGTCTCAATATAAATTTTAATAGAGATAGTTTATTCTTGAAAATAAATTGGAAAAATTATACTCCATTTATCTCATATATTCCATATATTTTTATGTACATATTATTTAATCCATTTTCCCACATTGATCCTCAAAACCTAAACAAATATGCAGTAATGAAATTCTAGACTTATTTATTCTTTTCGGTCAAGAATATATATATATATATTTAAAATATATATATTCATTATTTTGTTTTAGGAATATTATTTGTAAATTTAAATGATTTATAAATTTAATTATTATGAACAAGGACATTATTCCAAAAAATTTAAAAGAGTCTTCTGAATTTCTTCTATATAAGTCATTTGTTAATTTATTTAGAAAATCGTGAAAGGAATATATTATTTCTGATTCCAATTGAATGAATTTTCCCAAATCCATGAATATTATCCATTTTTTATATTCATTTCAATGTTTTCATGGAGTTTATAAATAATATATATTTTCATTTTTCTGGGATATGTTCATTTTTATATTAAAATTTAATGATACAGTTTTCTTAAATTTTATGAAGGGATTAAATTTTACTTATGGAATTTTTTATCTTTCACAATACATTAGTTTACATAAAAATTGGTTATTTCTAATATTATATTATTTTAAAATACATTACAAATATATTTTTAAATAATTTCTTAAATACCATATAAAAATAATTTCATGTGTGATTTATATTTTCATTTTTTTCTACAAAATTTAAAACAGTTTTAGGAAATTTATTTTAAATCATTTAATTCCATTTCATTTATATTTATACAAGATATTAAATTAATACCGGACCAAAATTTATGATGAATATATAGTCATATTTCATCCATGAATTATTTTTTCTTTATACAATAACCCATGATAATATTAATTCATGGTAAATTTACTTTATTAAATTTATGTTTTCTATCACTCTATAAGAATACATGTTAGGGACCAAAACTTTTATTAAAAAAATAAAAATAAAAAAACAACCCCTTTTTGAACTAGGATTTGGTACATCATATTTCATGTCAAAAAACTAGAGGCATTCATACATAGATATGAATGGAATGATCCCATAAATACATTGACCATTATAACTGAGTCCAATATATATGTCCCAAATAGCCTTCCTAACAGGCCCAACACACTCTAATATCACTAAACCCAAGCTATAACAATGATCTATTGTTTCCCTAATACAGAAATCCATTGACGATGAACAATAATGTCGTCGCTCCATCCTCCTCGCACTGATCCTCCATTGTCCAGATGCCATTGCACTAGCGCTGCTAGATCATTCCACAATCCATCACCATCACTATGAACTCACTGCCAGTAGATTAAATGATGTCGTTAACCCCATCTCACTCGCCTACGCCACTCGATGTTGAAGAAACCACCACCATACTCCAAAATCAATACCACATCGATGAGACTAGGAGAAAATATGAACAAAGCCTCTACCTACACCGAAATTATGAAGAAGACCCTTCCAACAAGAGATCTAATTTAGATTAGAGAGATCATGGGAAAAACATTCCCATATTTCACGACAATCATCCGTCGCATACCCACAACCAACTTTTCATCCATCAAATTGTACAGGACCATCCGTAGATACCTCACCATCATCTTCAATCATGGATGAAAACATGAGGGTAGTAACTACCATCATTTGTAGGGAGGACACAACTCCACTAAGGACCATCTCAACTCTCGCCCGAGAGTACAACACCATCGCTAAGGACCACTTTATGGATATAAATAAAATGAGCCCAGTCCACTGAAAATTTAGAATATTTCACTGAGGGAACATAAGCTGAAATCCCGACAGTCAAAACCCTAAGAGCTCATTTGGAAGAGGATATTAGGGAGAACAATAAATGATTTGAAGTAATTGTAACTCATTTATCTCTTTTAGTGAGATCGAAGTGACGAAATAAAATATGATGGCAGAGAAAAAGGATAAATATTTCTCTCTAACCCTCTATTTTAAATAATCCAAAAATTGGGATGATTCAGATGGAAATGATGCCTAGGCTTGTGGTATTTTTAAATTTTAATATACTATCATTTTAGGTATATGTAAAAAATCGGTTCACACTTTTTATGACCTCAATCAATAACACTATTTCCCATTAATATTTCGATAATTGAACGTCATTTTTCATTATTAATAAAAAGAACAAAAAATATTTTCATGGGGAAATAAAAACATTTAGATATTAATGAATATATTTTATGGGGCATTGGTCGTGGGGTCGATCCCCCTAACCATTTTTAGAGATTCCTTGTATCGTGTGTGAGATGTCATTTGATGGTTGTACCCAAATTTTTTTAATAATAACAATCAATATAAATAATTTTGATAATGTGTATATAATTTTTTTAATGTAACTAATTATGTGTATATAAATAATCATAAATAATTTATAAATAAATATGATTATAGACATTTTTGATTATAAATAATTATGATTATCTTGAATTAACTATATATATATATGAATTTATAAATATTTTGAATTAATATTTTGGAATTAATAAATGTTTTGAATTAGTAATTATTTTAAGTTAATTTTTATTTTTACATTCTAACATAGAATTTATAATTTTGATTACCTTGAGTTAAAAATTTATATAAATAATTTTGATTAATTTTAGTTTTTTTATTAATATTTTTATAATATGTATTAATATCTGTTTGTAGTATAATATTTGAAGATTTTTTTATTGTGAAATATAATTATTGATTAAAATCAAAATTAATGTGTTTTCATTTGTTCTAAAAAATGATAATAAAAATAAAATTTTAAATGGTTATATATGTTATTTAACTTAAATTTTTGATATTGGACAAACATGATGGTAATTATGGTGTCCATGAGGATCTAATATATGATTATTTTCATCTTGGATGAGTATGTCAATTAATCCACTGCGTGTTTGTTATTTTTAAACAAATTTTACATGTTTTATTTTCAACTATTTTTTTTCATTTCATTTCTTTTAAAAAGAGTCTCCCAAATGATGGAGATAAATTGAAATGATTTCTTATCTATTACTACTTTATTGATCCAAAAAAATAAGATAAATTAAAATCATTTCATTTAATTATATTTCATTCCTAAACTATCAAATCATTTATTTTATTTTACAATAATTTCACCAAACACAGTGTAAGAGAACCAGAGATCACTCTGCCGATGTAGAGCGCCTTATCCCCTATCACTCTTTATAATTCCATTCAAATTATATCCATATTATTTTTTATCATGTATATTCTCATAATTTAAATATTTTATTAACCTTATAACATTGTTACATTCAATTTCAATAAAGGATTCTTATAAAGAAAGTTATTCTATAGGCTATGTAATACTGATATTTTATATACATTATTTAATACTAATATTTATTGATTATTAAGATATGATGATTAAGTATATTATTCAAAATTAAATTTACAAGGAGCGAATTGGTACTTAGTAGTTTATGGGTGGGTCCTAAAATAATTTATTCCATCAATGTATCTGTACATACCTTGAAATAATCAAGAATGTGTGTTTCATGGTCTATGACAATTGAAATATGTACAATACCTTTTCATATGGACATAAAATAAAGATAATGATTTCATGGAATGAGGTTGTAATGGTATGATCAAGAAATATTTATAGTATCCCTTGACATAAAATAATTATAACCATGTCTGATGCCTTGATGTAATCATTATGAAGTATAAGTTTATAAATTTTGATTCAACATATTCTGTATTCCATCATTATGAAATCAATTATTAATTTCCATGGAATTCTTTAAATTTTTATATTTTAAAATATTTATTCCTTAGTATTTTGAATGTATAGAATATTTAGTTATTATTCAACCTTTTATATAGCTAATTATTTATGTATCTGTGATAACATTCATTGTATTTTATTCATACTGAGAAGATAAGGTCACTCATTATAATGTTTCCCTTAAATGTGGTTAAAAAAGATTAATATATATTATTTATCTAGAAGTGTATCGTGTGTGATTTTTTGAGATATTTAATACTTATTACATATTAAAATAATCATGGTATTGCAAGAAAAATGTTCTTTGGGAGGGAAATATATGGGTTATATTAACAATTATTTTCCCTAATTCCCTAATGTGTAAACATAAACTTCATATAGGTAAATAAGAGTCTCATTAATTTATTTACAATTATAATTGTGGATGGATAGAATTAAGTCACTTTAGTCAGCTTCAATGAAAATATGTGAAAAATATGTTTGTAGAACTAAATCTTTTTGTACACATCTATGATATTACACTATGATCCATCGTTCATCAATGGTCTATATTTACTATGATCCACACTTCTAAAATTTATCATCTTTATTATGATAATAACCATAATATCTCCTATTTCACTACCAATGGAAGGGATAAATAAAAAGGGATTTTAATACATAATAATGACACTAATAATTCCTTGGAACCATTCTCCTCATAATCCTAGTTGTATGTATTTAAATGGAAAAACATATCATTCATAACACATGGCAATAAACCACATGGATCAATAACATTTTAATTTTTTAACCCTAAATACATCGGTATTGATTCATTTAATCGTAAAAAAAATGTGATAGGTCTCATTGAGGGTCAATCCACACACCCCATATTTCCTAGGTGAATGTTTTTAAAAGAAACTTCACTTTTTCTTGGGTACATGAACATAAAATGTCCCATATTTTTCTAGATCACATTACCATTAATGTTATGATATTTACTATAATGAATAATTAAAAAATGGGTTCTAATTCTATTTATAGGTGTATATAGAAGTCCTCATCTCCTGGTACTAATTAGAACAATACCACACCTATGACCTCCTTGGATGATGATAAATTACAGAATACCTAATTTTTTGAAATTTGTAAATCAGTATAGTCACTAAGTTAAAGAATTTTTTAGATCCTCTAATATATATAGATTCAGGCATCAATGAGTAGTTTTGATCAATTACATTCAAGGAGGTAAAAACTAGTAATATTATTATTTTCAAGGATTTATGAACATATATTAAATCATTAAGAAAGTATAATAGCAACTAACAATGCTTCCAAAATGGGGGATTTGAGCCCACAATCCCACCATATATACTAATGAACAACAAAAAGAGTCATTGGCAATGTCCTGGTGAATATATAACTTTAGAAAAAAGGAATGTATCAATAGAAAACATTATGGGTGAAAGGGAACATAATAAACTAAATGGTGAACCCAACGTGAAGTTATTTATCAATGAATGTGACCAATTTACCATGTTATTTCAAGAGATATCTTACCCATGGGTTTATTTTTATATTTTAAAATTCATTTTATACATTTATAAAACCTCTTAGAGTTATTTTAAATATAAATTTTTATAGCACTACAAGCATCAATTAATGTATGCTGCCATGGATATACATAGTTTTTAGTCTTAATGAAGGTTGTGGATATACAACTCTAGAGGAAACTATCCCAAAAACATTTTATATATTAACAACTTACATATTTTCAAATATAGGAATTTCAAACCAATGGGTCATTCCAAATAATATAGGTAAATTACTCAATCCTGTATGCAATGAAGTGAGTATTTCCTTCTGATCTATGGTGGGATGTAAAGTCATAGGTGGAAAAAATAACAACATCTAGATATTTCTAGACAATATACCAAAATTAAAATAGAAAATATATCATTTACCTTAGTGTGGTTATGAATTATTTTCATATAATCTACAATGCTACCTAGGAGAATCTTGGGAGGTATCCTTTTAACTATCATCACCAGCATCATTGTGCAACCACATCACATAATGAATATGTAGTCGAGGACACTAAGGATATCATTGACTTATTTTACCAAAAAATAGTACCTATGAGGTTGTATTTCAATGGGAGACGTGAAAATGAACACTATTAATAAAATTATATTTCTCTTCCTTGTCTCAAATCATGTTAGTATACTCTGGTGGAATATGAATAGCATGACCATATCCATGGTTCCACCCATTAATCGTACCAACATATCATGATAGTAATAACTGAATTTAGAATCAATATTCATGAGGAAACATAAGGGAAGGATTAAATTCTAGATCCCTTATATATGTTTCATTAGAATCCCATGAAAAGTAATAATTATCATGTGTGGTATAATATCCTTGTTCCTTATGGAATCCAACACCGAATCCAGAAATTATATTGAAGATCAGAATTGTATTATAAATCTAATTGAAGAAGGTCAGTGAAATACCCATAATACATTACATTATAGAAAATATTACCCTACCAGTATATCTCAGTGTTACAAACAGATAATAATTATATCATTTTCCCCATACATGAGTAATTTCATTAAATCTTTACTCGAGCATAGGATTATTCTTATATCCTGAACTGGTTTTAGGATATTTATCATCATATTTTGATGGATACACATGAGTGTC
Organism: Viscum album; assembly: GCA_963277665.1. Taxonomy (NCBI): domain Eukaryota; kingdom Viridiplantae; phylum Streptophyta; class Magnoliopsida; order Santalales; family Viscaceae; genus Viscum; species Viscum album. Next base: position 2,096,834,482 of record OY728140.1, on the reverse strand, counting down.
ATTAGATTTTAGATCCCCTAAATATTCAGAGGCATCACAAATATATTAGATAAAATATCAAGGAGTGGGATCGTATCATGATACACCTCAATAAATCTAATCAGAATGTTTTGATGATAGATAAATAGCCATCGAGGGAGACTCCACCTCATTGTGTCCATTTCCCACTGTACCTGACCCCACTTTTTTATTCCATATTCCAATACTAGTTTCTAGTATAATAACAAAAAAATAGAGATATCATCAATGGAAACATATAGTTTATGTGAAATCTCATAAAACTAAAATTATCAATATTGATATTCATTAGAGATTTGAGATATTTAGATGGAATCCCTAGGATATTCCAACTCATCCTAAATAAGAGATTTGGGGTTTGGGAACAGTGGTCCACCCTATGGATGCATTATTAGAAGCTAAGGAGGTTCTCCCATAATCATCGACCATATTGTTCCTTTACATAGAGATATGACTACTAGTGGGAAATTTCATTCCTATACTACATCCTATAAAAGAACATCCAAATTTTTTATGTTAGAATTGTATGGTGTTTCTACCATTAACCACCCATAACAGTAGGTGATGATATAAGTCCCCCCAAGTATTTAAAAATTATAACCATGATGATCCTCCCCATAGTTCACATGTAAAATGAGCACATTTTAATTCTCAATTTCCTCAATAAGGGGGTCAAACTATGTCAAAACAGCTCCATGGATTCACTCACGTTGATAAGAACTTTCGAATACAAAGACAAATATACCTATAGAGACCCATAAAATATTTATATATATATATATGACATCTAAAGAGTTTAATATTATTTATATAACATAAAAAGCAATGGAAAAATTGTGAAAGTCTAATGTATTCGAATACATGGACACATAAACCACTATTTCATAAATTGTCTATATCATCTCCCATTCTGTTATTTATTAAAGGAATATCCTTATAGATATCAATTATAAAACCCTTATTCATAATCATGGAAATGGAAACATAATATAGGGGGATCTGAGATGCTTTATAATGGTAAAAAATATAAATATTAATTTTCACATAAATATAACATGATTATAATGGTAAAATAACATGATTATAATTTCTAAAAACCACACCTTTTATATCAATAATAAAAATAATTAGTTAGAAAATAATTCTTGGTAGTACATAAGAAATGAAGAATAAAGGAATCAGATAACTAGATCTGTGAGAGCATATCATTTTCAAATACATATAATAATGGGATACAAAAATAATTAATATTGGTGAACATATATAAATAGATGTAGGTCTACTCATTATGTTATGGACAGGAAATAAGGACCTCATATAAACTAATAGACATAAAAATAGGTCCAATAATAATCTTATGGACATAAAATATATGTTCATCCCTAAATATACAGACATGAATACCAGGTCCAAATAGAAATGGTGAACATGAAATCTGGTTCACACATAACATATTTATCTCAATAGTTATCCAAGAATACCCAATGCATTTGATGGAGATATAAATTACAAAAATAACATAATTAAAATCATTTTTATGTGATTAGTAAGAAAATAAAACATTAATCCCCTCAAAAATAAATAAAAGATATAGATTTAATAAATATTTCATCAATGTATAACCCATGGAAAAGGGAATGAGTTTCATCAACGTCTTGACTCCATAAATAATATCCATCTAAGGAATGAATAAGGATGATTTTCTAATATTATAATTATAGTATATATTAGGTAAGATCAATGATTTTTATCTTATATGGGTAATATTTTTAATGATTTCCTATAAAAATTCATGAGGAAAATAACATTTCCAATTTGAAATCACATATTTAAATAAAATTTCAAAATAATAAAGGAAGAAAACTTATTTTAAAATAAAATTATAAACATCTAAAAAAGATTCAATAAATATATTATCTATAAAATTGCAAAAAAAATTTCCTTCCATATATTTTAAAATATCATGTGTTGTTTTTAAAAAAAAGTCACAAAATTCCTTGTTTGGAAACTAGAAAAATCTTCCATTCAAACCATTTTTAATAAATAAAAAAAAAATTATAAATTATTTTTATTAGTCAATGAATAATAGTAAAAAATATATTCTGAAAACATTAAAAAAGGATAAGGAAGATAAATATTTCCTAATATAGACATAAATAAATACAATCCCAAATATTGATGAGATTGTGAAATATAACCCTTACCACATTGATAACATTGGAATCATATTACCCCTGCAAGAAATAACCTTATATAGATATTTATAAACCATATATTTAATTATAAGAATCATAATAAAAATCATTGGATGTATATACACAATACAAAATAAACATGTGGTCAATATGGAATACGTATCCATTAAGTAAAAGTGAGACTAGAAATCCTTTACCTCAAGGTATCCAGTTTTAAAAACCATATTATCATCTTGTGTAATATATTTCTATTCTATTATAATTATATTAAAATTTAATTTTCATACTAATAATGACATATATAATCCATTTATAAAATTTTAACACCCTATTGTATTAAAAATTTCTTATTAAGATTGATATTTCTGGGTGTTAACTGTTTCATTTATCATGAGTACTTCAGTTCACCTGTTCTAGTCCCTATATATTAATTTTAGTTCTATCATATATAGAATATTAATTTATGATATAAATATAATTTATATTCATTATAAATATATTTATATTCATCCATTAAATATATATATAGAATAATTTATTACATTATTCATGGAGACAATTAGTTGTATGTATATATGAATATTATTTTCATTTTTCATGAAAAATTGAAAGGGAATAAGGAAAATAATATATAAATTTTTTAGACTCATTATTTTTTTGTATATATCTCATATATTCATTTATGTTATTCTTATTACCTTCTATATAGAGGATATTTTAAAAAAGAATCACATAGTTCATGTGGTGGTAGTCTTCTCTACACATGAGCGACATAATTGTATCCTAAAAGAATAGGAAGGAATATATGATATCATGATTAGTAAAGAGTAATTATCTTATAATTATTATATATTTACCATAAACGCATAATAATACCCATTCATAAAATATAGTGATGAAATATGAATTGTACCACAACATGGAGACAATCAACCTTATATATGTACATGTGATACATTCATTTCTCATTGGTTGAGAAAATAGAGTATAATAGTATTTTTATAAATGAAATAAAATTTCAGAAAATTTACTATATATAAATTATTATTATTTAGAAAATACAATATATTTATCAAAGATAATGATGGGTAATAATAGAAAGTGATCAGTTAAGGTGATTACATATTCCTTGAATCAAATCATTCATATCTCATCTAAAGGGCTCTATCGGGAGAATTGTGGGAAACAAATAACCTCTTGAATGCATGTAGGTAATTTGAGATGATAAATTAGAATATATTTATTGATATATATGTCCCATAGTGGTGTAAATAAGTGAGGTACGATGTTCTATTATATAATTGAAGCTATTGGAACTTTTGGAATTTCCCAAACAGATAAATTATATTAAATTCATTCTCAAAACAAATGGAACAAAATTGATGTTTATTTTAATATATGTGGTCAAAGTGATTTAATCCTATAAAACAATATAATTGATATAATCTATGGTGTTATTATAAACGTTATCATTTTGATTAACCATTATATAACCAATTTAAATTTGAGCTACTTTAAAAAAAAATTAATACTATAGTGCTGTAATTATCACTTATATGGTAATAATTGCCCCATAAATGGCCTATTTATGACATTAGAACCATTAAATATCCACTATATATCAATGAGATATTTTTATTATATATAAATTATTTAATAAAATATTATTTTTGATAAAATTTTAATTTTATCAATTTTGACACTATTCAATTAAATAAACTTTTAATACATCATGAAAAAGGGGGAATTTGAAAAAACTATTTTTAACCTCTCTAACATGTCATATAGTTTAATATATTTTGTTCATATCACAGAATTCAAATTATATCATTTTTTTATTTTTATTATTATTTATTATATTTTTATTAAATGGGGAAATATTGCATTAGTGTCGTATAAGTAATTTTGAACATTATATAATTACTAAAAATTAAGATTATTATGAATATAATTTAATTAATCTCAATATATCCTATTAAATTCATTCATAACTTAATATTTTCCATATGTAGACACATTAAATATATTAAAACCCAAAAGAGTGATATTTTCTAACTTTCATTGATTTAATTAACAGATAAGTCATTTTCAGGGACAAACATCTCTTAAAAATATGAATTTAAAACATATGTTGTTTTGGGGTATAATTAAATTCATCCTTAAAGAATTAGGAATTATAATATTGAAATTATCACTGATATTTAATCTTTATTATCATGACTTACCCTTTACCATAGTGGTAAAATTTAATATGTTTACTATTCATAATGAAAAAGGGTTCTATTTACCAAATTTTTTCCACATAATTATAAATATGTAAACCATTTTTGCTAATTGGAAACATATAAATTTATGAAATAAATTATAATATATGTTCCCAAAATGTGAAAAATTTCTTTTTAGAAAAAAGATACATTATTTGGATTAAAACTAAATTTACTATTGTCATATTCGTAGATTTCTTTTAAAATAATAAATATGTTTTATAATATATATTGTATATACATTTCATCAAAATAATTCTCCTATAAAATTTAAATTAGTTTATAAAAACATATTATTGGTGTAACAATAATGTTTCAGAAAACAAACATCACTTTTACTTCCAAATAATTTTTTTAAATTCTCATATAATGAATTAATTTTATAAATTTGTAGACCATATGATTTTTATAATTTTTTATAACTATTCACACACTACAATCCAATAACTAGGGTCAAATTGATGCAAAACAATTTAATAATGTTATGAGGTTTTTCTTAATTAAATGTTGCATGTAACAAAATATATCAAAGAAATTCAATTTATTTGAAAAAGTATGTCCTCAAATATAGAGTGTTACATTATACCCCCTAAAAATGAACACCATCTTCAAAATTTATCACTCTAATACAATAAATGTGGTTAATTCTATATAATCACATCCCCAAGTTCAAAAGTAGCCTCCTCAAACTTGTGGGTTTTCTTCAAAACATTGACCTAGTGATTGGTCTTATTTTGTTTCACATATATCTATGATCCAAAATAATTAGTGGTTGTTATTAAAAATAATGATATTTATTCCTTTACATGAACCAGTAGTTCATTACATATGAAGAATCATTTATTTAATACATCATGAGAGATATGTGGAAGAAATCATGATCATAATATATATTTGGGTAAAGCACCAATCAATAAGATTACATCCTGATACAATAAAGAATTTAAATGTCCAAATTTATATAGGTATTATATTTCCCACATTTAAACACCTCCTTACCATATTTCAGGAATACATTCATTGGAATAAATTTTCACCATTTTCAAACACTATAAATTTCCTATGATTTTTATCATGACTCTTTTTGTCGACTATGAGATTATTTTATGTGTCGTTGAATGCATCTAACTTTATATACCATTTCCTCCTCAAGATTATTTTTTGATAGCATTTATTCTCTATCTTTATTCTATCATGTTGGAGTTTTTCACTTCCTACCATATAGAGATTCATAATGAGACATATAAATACTGGCGTGAAAGCTATTGTGCTAATAAAATTTCACCAAAAGAAGGTGTTGATCCCAAACCAATTAAATATATAAAGAAATATCCCAATATTCAATCTAGAGTTTTAATGGTCCTATCATAATAAAAATATTTTTGGGGATGACAATAAGTGATGAATGATTATTTTGTAACCAAATCCTCTGGGAGAATTCTCCAAAACATCGAGGTAAACCTCATATCCTGATCAAACATAATTGAATGAGGTACTTTAATAAACCTTAACACTTCCTTAATATACACCATTGAAATATGATAGAGAGAAAAATATTCTCTAATAGTGATGATGTGTGCTAAATTTTTAAGGTGATCCAATACAAACCATATATCATTTTTCTTTTAGATATTTTTGGTAGTCTTATGAAAAAATCCATAGAAATTGTATCCCATTTACATTCTAGTATGGATAAAAGTTTTCATATCATGTGGAGACTTTTTATATCATCCTTTATAGGATAGAATCCTATTCATTGATATACATAGTCAATAATATATCTCTTCAGGTTTCCCCACTACAAATTATCATTCCTATAGGCTAGTGGTAGGAATTATTCCCTCTCCACCCTTCGGTTGGGGAGGTTCAAGCCCTGAAGACTTGCCGAATGTGATGGGTTGTCACACTACATGCGGGGAATCCTTTTTACCAAACTATATTCAAATAATTTCTCCAATGTACCATAAATTAAATTACCTATAATTATCTAAACATAAAAGGTATGATAATAAAAAAGGTTACCAATACCATTAAGATTTTTTACATAAAATATAAATTCATCCCTCAAAATACATTTTCAATAAAAAAAATTTAAAACACAATGTTGTATTTTCATAAGTGTTTCCTCAAATATACTTAATCTTGATAATATACAATGTTATAAAACATAAACAGGAGTTTCTATGACTATGGAATTTGGATCAACGTTATACTCATAAAATAATTTTGGTCTCCATAACTATTAAAAATTTTATACCTAGATACACACAAACAATCAAAATATAATTCATGATTTTTCCTAAAATACACTATTTTTCTAAAAAAACATTTTAGTCAAATCTTGTGTTCATCCTTGAACTTATAGAATATGAAATGTGATTTGATTATTCTAGAATCCATATTGATTGTCATAGTCTATTCCCATAATCACCTAAAATTTACTTAATAGAATAATAATTATATTTTCATAGGGATTATTCAATTAAATTCCAAAATGAAATTCCTAACTCTATATTGAAGCATTAGTGTTCCCTAATTATCACCATTGACTTCAGATTCTCTTATTTCATAATATTACACCTTTTTATTTTTCATCATAGTCTATTATGTCTTATTATCTTTATTATCCTTTATTTTGGTGCATTGAATCACCTTATACCCAAATTCCATCATTTTGAAACCCTGAAGTGTGGGAGGTGCAATCTATTGTGCTCTCTCTCATTTAATATTATAGACTCACCTCTCCCAACATCCATTTGAAATTATTTTTTTCATTAGAAAGAATTCTCGCACTTTAAATATTTTATCATTCCATTTAATAATTCGAATGTTTTAACCTTTCCATATTTTGGAATTTATGAAGTTGAAATAATTTCTACCCTCCATGCGAGAACCCATCGATGATTCCATGAAGATCCATATTCTATTTTTTATAACCACGACCTTATGGGATTCTAGAGTCCATTATCCATTTTAGTGCATATCAAAAGATTTCATCAGGGCTTATGAATTCCCTCATGGCTTATTCATTTTGAGATCTCAGTTTAAATCAACTAAATAATATATCAAATTTTTTTTAGGGTTGATGATTTAAGTGAATTATACCTTTCCAGTCTTGTATATTTTTTCCCATAAGTACCAATGGATTCATCAACCTTCTTTATAATAGCAATGAATTAATTCTCTATTTTGGTATATTTTATGTGATGAATTTAATTCCAAAACAAATTCCCTTAAACTCATCCCATACCAAGGATCTAATTTTCTTCTATTCTATTATATTTTTAATAAGACTACACCATTTAATTTCTTCACCATAAAAATGATAAATAGTTATGAAATTTTATTAATAGTCTGAGCATTGAAGAATATAAATTATCATTTACATTACATTGATCCATTCTAAAAAAACAGTGCATTAGAAGGCCCAAAGAAGAATGGTTTTTGTTTCCACATAAAATGTTCAATAACATGTTGTTCCTTTCATTTTTCATTCAAAAATTTCATTATTATTTGTGTTACCACCAATAGTTTAGGATATTCAAATTATCATATGAATAAGTTAATATATCCATTATATTAATACATTTGGTATATCATGGGTATTTCCATTACATTATTCATTACAATTATTATTCACACAGTTCATTTGAGTTCCATCCCTCGAGAAAAACTAAAAATAATAGTTTGAGAATTGATAATCATAATGGAAAACCCGAAAATCATGAGACATCATTCATTGGATGTTAAAATCAAGACACATTCTTTTAAATGTATGAAACCATAGTTTTAACCAAATTCATCCATGGTCTTTAACAAAATTCAATATGTTATCCTATAATTAGAACTATACCTAGGATTCTTACCAAAGTTGTTTCATCATAGTTTCTAAAGGATAAATACAGTTTCCCCAAATACCAACTAAAATGAGTCATACCATTTATAAATAGATATTAAATCTAAATAGATGAAATATTTTTTTATATCATAATTATCTATACTATAATCCTATTGTTATAGTGCATTTCAAAACATGGAAACACAAACAATATTATCATAAATGATCTATATCATCTCCTAATATTTTTTTCTTAACTAGATACCTTCACAGACATATCATTTTGAAATAATTCTTCACAACCTAGGGAAATGAAACATAATAAAGGGATATCTAATATTCTTATTAAGGGTAAAAAAGGGAGATATCAATGTTAACATAATCATATAATGAGAATAATGCTATTATAACACGATTCTAACATTTAAAAAGCATACCCTACATACCAAAGATCATAATATTGTGTCATGAGTTAAATCACTGATGTTCGTGACCTATGAATCATAAAGGGATAAAGTAACATGATCCATTATAGTATATCACTGAAATAAAACATAAAATAATGGGATACACATAAATTTATATCATGGTGAACATGTATAACTAGAAATAGGTTCATTCATTATGATGAGGAAATGAATTCAGGACCTCACATAATCGTATGCATTTGAAACTAGTTCCATGCATAATCGTATGGACATGAATGTTAGGTCCACACATAAACCGGTGACTATGAAAACTGGATCCACATATAAAATTTTGAATACGAAATCATGTTAATGCATAACATATTTACATATTGAGTAATCCATGATTTCCCAATGAATAATAGAGATATATAGGTCCCCCAAAACATATGAAAAATAATACATATGTGTGCCACATGATCATAAAACATTCATCATCATAGAATACAAGAAAAGAAATGTACTTCATAAAACTTCATCAATGTATAACTAGTTGAAAAAGGAAAATGATTATTCATCATTTTGTCACCATATATAAAAATTATCCATAGAAATAATTAAGAATGTATCTGTAGATAATATTCCTAGAAAATCTCTTGTAACATAAAGGTATGTAATCATAGATGGAAAATTATTTTGAATGATCATATGGAATAATTTATGTGAATAATAGCATTTCAATTTTGAAATCACTTATTTAAAAGAAACATCACAATTATAAGGAAAACTTTTTTCATTGAAAACAAACATGTGATATTATAAATGAATCATCAAAGAAAATATTTTCCATTAGAGATGAATAACCCATTAATTATATATAACATAAATAAATTTCATCTGTACTTCTACTGGAATGTTAGAGAGTACCTTATTTGGAATGAAACAAGAAAATTACTCCCAAACCATATTGTAAAAATTTTAACATGGGTACAAATTTCATTTAACAATTATTATAGAATATTAAAAACAGTTTTTGAAATAATCTTTATAAAACATGGATGTTAAAGAGTAATATTACCTTGTAGAGACTTAAATATAAACAATCTCGAATAATGATGAGAGACTGGAATAAAACCATTACAACTTTGGTAACATTTGAATAATAATCTCCATGAAATAAATATCCATACATAAATGTGTATTTTCCATAATTATCATGATGATACTCATAAAATAAATTCATATTCAGTATATACACAACCAATAATATACAAAGTGGTGAATATGACATAAGTATTACAAAAGTAATAGAGATAATAGAAATCCCTTTACTCGAGATCGAGTTACTTAAAAATCAATAGAAAATCCTATATATTAAATTTAAATATATTATAATTACATAATAGAGTTAATTTAATGATTAAAATATCCCATATTATCCATTCATCATATTACAACAACTCCTTCTTCCAATAAATCCTTATTGAAATTGTTATTTTTTGGTGTTAACAATTTCATTTATCATGACTGTTTTAGTTCGGCTGTTCCAACCATTTTACCTATGTCTAGGTTCCTTGGCCTCTATAATATTTATCATGATATAAATATCATATATATATATATTATATAAAAATATATAGTTATTCATAAAATTAATAGGTTGAAAAATAAATTATAAAATTCACAGAGATGGTTGGCCAAACATATGCACGAGAGTTATTTTCATTTTTCTAGAATGGTTGAAATAATGTAAGGTAAATAATGTATAAACGTTATAGATTAATAATAATTTCATATTTATCACATATATTATTTATAGTTATTCATATTAAAATCTTAATTGAAGAATGAATCGCATCACTTCATGAGGGGGTGGCTCTCTTAACACACGAGTGATACTATTGTATCCTCACTGAACATAATGTAAGAATTAATATTTCATATTAAGATTACAAAATATTAGTTATGTTTCAATTATCATATATAAATTTAAAACCATCATAATAACCATTCCAAAATTACGGTGATGTGAAATTAATTTTATCCCTACATGTAGATGGTAAGCCTTATATATGCACGAGTGATACCCGCATTTTTAATTTAATGGGGAAGCGAGTGTATAATGGTGATTTAATAATTATAACTGAATTAAATAATACATAGGATACAAATTTTATTATTATATGATAATATCCTAGATTTAGTGGTATAAAGTAAGAGTGGAAAAGAAATTTATCCGGTGAGGCAATTACAAATTTTTTAGAACAACCCTTTTTAGTATTTCATAAGGGCCTTTAAGGTAATTATTTTAGGAATAAAAAAAATTATATAATTTTTATAGAATATTTTATAAGATATATTGATAGATTATTTTTGATCAAAAATACTCAATTTGGAGTAAATATGTGAGTATGGAGGTGCCCTTTTAAAATTTATATGTGTGGATCATTTGGAATTTCGTAAATTATTAAAGAATGTTAATATAATTAAAAATTAAAATTCATCCAAATGGAAATTTATCTAATTATAATGTAGTTTAGGGTTGTAATATAATCGAAAAAAATATTTTAGACATGTTTTGGTGTTATTTAAAACCACAACATTAGGATTAACACCTAGATATCCAATTACAAATTTTTTACTATGGTAATAAATCTAAATATTATATGGTTGTAATTTTTACATATAAGTTAAAAATTGGCCAATAAATAGAACATTTATGTTTTATGGACTATATTATATACACATTGACTCATTAATTTTTTTTATAATTTATTTAACTATTTAATAGAATATTATTTTGATAAAATATCATTTTTATCAATTATGATATTATTCATTTAATTAATAATAAAACTCATAAATTTAAAAGTTAAATTAAAATATAATTCTTTATCATCTCTCTAATATATATCATAGATATATAAAATTCTTGGGTAAAATTAATTCATTTAATGTATATCACTTTTAATATTTTAATATCATTTATTAGGTTTCTTATTAAATAGATAAATACTGGATCAGTGTTAAATAAGCTATTGAGGCCATTATATAATTAATAAAAATTAAAAAAAATTCCCGTAATTTTTTATTATAAATCTTATATTAGTCACATGTAATCATTCTTATCTTACTTTTTTTTCAAATGTGGGAACATAAGAGATATTAAATATAGAGAGAGTGATATTTTGATACCATCATTGATATAAATAATATAAATGTTCATTTTATTGACTAGTGTTGATTAATAAAATTTAGAAAATAATATTTTAAGGGTCTAATTAAATTCATCCAATAACAATTATGATCGAAAAATATAGCCATATCACTTATTTTTAGTCAATAATATACTGATTTACTCTTTAATGAGTTTTTATATTTTAATACAAAATCTATTAATATTGAATATAAATAAAAGGGGCCAATTTATAAAATATAAAACAACTGATTTGAAATAGATAATTAGTTTTACCTAATTTAATACCTATAAATGGTTACAATTAATATTAATGAAATGGTGCAAAATGGGACGAAAACTTCTTTTTATAAAAACATATATTAATCCTAAAAATGAATTTTTTATTTTTCTATTCCTATAAAATAATTTTTGATGTTTTAAAATAATTAATATAGTAATTAGTATATACATATCATTAAAATGAATTAATAATTGTTATTAATTTAATATATTAATATAAAAATTCATTCTGTGCTTAAAAAAAATTCTGGAAAAAACTACAAATATTTTATCTGGTTTTGAATTATAATAGAATTAATAGATTTTATAATTGATTAGACCACCGAGTTTTCCTCCTTTTGAATTTTTATTCATACTTTTGAATCCAATGTCTATGATATAATGACACACAATAATTTAATAAGAATTATCAGTTCGCATAAACATAGTGTTTCATGTAACATGAGTAATTGAGAATTAATGTTATTCAGTAAAAAATATTAATTTATTTGGTTGTGCCAATAATAAGAAACTCATCATTAATTAGTAGTGTTTCATCAGTATTAGTGTATGGTTTATGGAAGTGGTCTGAATCTGCACCTCCCCCAGACAATACATCCTTCAATGTAACTGAGAAACGTAAAAGTGGCCATATCCTTCTTAGAAAGGAAATTGGAAAAATTACGTTCTTTTTGGAACGTGTAAAAAAATACCACTAAGAGTATGAGGAAAATATTTTGGTCATTTGGATGTATTTTTCAAAATATAGAATGTCTATGATGTTTTAGCCCATTAATATTTCATGTTATGACATTCCATGGGAATTGAAAGTGGATCACATACCCTACATTCATATAAATTTACATACAACACTCTAATCTCTCATAGAAAATAATTTATCCTATGAATAGTGTTATAGCTACCCTATAATTCTTACTGAACCCTCCCACCATGTTTTTTTTCATGACTTCATCATAGACTTGGAACCCAATGGTGGAAAATTATTTTGAATACCTCTAGTAGTATATCCTCAATAATATGATTGTGTTCCACTAGATATTCAACGATTACTCTCATAATGTACATAACATATAGTGGGGGTGAGTATAGAGCTCTACACTTCTCTCTGATTATATGTAATATGTCCATTCAAAAAAAGAATCATGGAAAGCCATTACTTTGGTCCAAGTGTTCATCTATAGTAATATATATTATAGTTGTTCAATATAGAAAAATCTTATAAAAACTAACTCCCATAAATATTTTATATAATGGAAGAAAAAACATATAGAAACCTACATCAAGCTAACGAGAAGGTGAAACAAGTATTTTTTTTGAGGGAGATGAAATTTCTACTTACATATCATCCTTAGACAATGATTTTTTATTATCATGAACACGTGTTTCATGAAGAACATGACCAAATAGGGCCCATAAAAACTAAAAAGTTAGTTGTATTCACTTCCAAAATATTTTTATTGGACTATACCCTACTTATAAGTTAGGATGGACTTTTACAACCATTAAATCCATAAGAATCAAAAAATCTAATAAAATAATAACAAAATTATAAGGTACACGACAACCTATATTGTTGATGTTATTATTTCCTCCTCCTCCTCCCCATACTCTAAGGAATATAGTGTTTTATAGATTGTGGGAAACATTATGAGAAGAACCACCTTAGTTTATCCTACTTCATGATAAATATCCTTAATTAAGAGAATACTCATTTAGATAAATTGGGGACACCCCCCATGATCACTCTAGATTAATCAATTCGTTATGTGCATAAATTTGATAAAGTTAATCCCCATATCGGCTATATGTGAAAACACCCAGAAAAGAAGGAAAATGTTAAAGTGGATTAGGATTGGCCTCTTGAATAATTTTAATAATGTGATAAATATGATTAATGTTCTAGGTCACATGAAATTATGATTCCTATTAAAAATTTCTCATCTTTGGATATATATGATTTCAACCCCATAGGAAACATGGATGATGACATTTTATAAAAAGAATGTGATGAGGGTACATCAATTCAAAAAGTGGTTTAGATCAAAATCCATGATAATGGCATGAATAAAAAACATATGATATATATTCTAGATCATGGAGATCCTATCAATAATTAGTTATCATAATTTGGAGAGCTCCAGCTAAGGATAAAGGGAAGGGTCTAAAAACTTCAACACTATACATTGGCCCCCTTTTTGATGAGAAGAATTTATCTGAATAGAAATTTATGTTGGTTAAATTTTAGATACTCAATAAAGAATTTCTCAATTGAAATAATATTATAGAGAATAAATATTTAAGGTTTGGGTGTGTCTATAACAACGATACACATTTTTTCAACTCCAATTACTTAAATATCATCAAATAGAGTATTTCACAAATATCTCATTAAATCCATAGATTACCTTCATACCTGGATGGAGGCTGAATAGGGGTATCCTGAAATATTGTTATTATAAATGAATGTATATATCTATTGTGTGGATGTGATTCCTTATCCACTAAATACTTTCCTTCCCACCATCCCAATATCCATTATCATGGGAAACACAGAGTCGTATCAAACCACATTATGTTTTAGAGTGACCCATTAATGAAAAAATAAGAATAAATAGAGGTGGTTAATCTCATGGTTTTTGAAGACACCCTTTATGAACCTACATTTTTATAATATAGTACTCTTCTAGTTGAATCTATTAAAAATTTGGATGATCTATAATGATATATCCTTTCCCGGTTCAGATCTGAATTGAGGAAGTTTGGGATTTTAAATAACATAAAAAATAATTATTATGACAATTAGATGGAATGGAATCTCATTCACATGGGTAAGGCTTGATCAACTCCCTAGATATGTAAATAAAAAAGGAATATATAAGAGTTTATATATAAAAGCTCCATGTTGAGTAATCAACACTACTAATCCGATTGATTTTCCATTGTGATCATCGATGGTTTTCTGTGTTAGAAAAACTCCATGAGTGTTCCATAAGGAACACCATATCCATATATTGAACAGCCCCATGAGTATATAGAATTATCATATTTAATTAGAGCCCATGAACATCAAATGAAAAATGGAACCGATGGTTGCATTATATCCCAATATTAAACAATATCACCTAGTGCATTCCCATTAATGTTAACAAAAAAACAAAAAAACCATTTGAGATGGAATGAAGAATAAAATTAAAAAAAAGAAAATAAAATCATAGAATTTATTACTTATGATTACTGTTTATTTTGGAATATTTCATTACTGTAACTGAGAAAACCATATTCATGAAATCGATGATCAAGAAAAGAAAGAGAATTATTTTAAATGACTGCACATACTACTTCCACTTATACTATGTTATGGGAAAAATTATACATGATTTCTCAATATTCCAGGATATGCAATTTAATTTGATTAATTTTGGGAAGATAATTATAGGAAAATGACCAACATAGATATATTATATATCAGCTACCTCACCTGAAGATTAATGAGAGTGGAATAAAACCCTAGAGAGGACCATATATAGATTTCAATTTAGTTTTTGGAATTTAGTGGCCGTATATGATTGTTAGAGTTCCATCATCACAAAATCAAATCACTAAATACTCAGTTAATTGAAAATGTATGTTTTTCTATAGTGAAAATACACCCTTTGAGTTATGTGAATCTCTATATATAGATGCAATGATCTAAATAAGGAAGGGTATGTAGTTGATGGTACATATTTCCATCGAGATAAATTATCCAAATGAACTAGAAGTTATCATGAGAAATCAGGGGAGTAAACTCATTAATAAATATGTAATCTATTCAATCAAATTATAGAGAAAACTATATATATGGTTAGTCATCAGATCAAATGTGTTCCAATGGATAATAAACCAAATCATGTATCTAAATTACTTTTATATGTCGGTATTGAATATGTTTCTATGGAGGAAAAATGATACCAAGAATATTTACCATTGTACTATATTGATATAAATTTAGTCAATTATTTTATGTCTCATCAATCAGTTGAATTTAAATCTAAGAAGAATAATTTAATCAATGTATACAACTCATTATTATAACAGTATTACACTTTGATTAATAGTCCACATTTTTTTCAGGGATCTAGTTTTATTATATTAATCATTGAATCAAAGTATACAAGTCATGATTATTTGATGTCTGATGCAGGGAAAACCATCCCCATGTTTAGATATCATATGTCCTTAAATGGATTATGAATTAAATTCATATTATCCATCTTCAAAGACTTATGATATAGAGGAATACAATCAATGAAATGAAAATAAAATAAAATTATTCATCTAAAATAACTACATTATATAATTTCTTATGATCTCCTTCGAAAATATATTTTCATAAAAGTCAGAATATTTAATTTTACATTGTTTCCACAATTGGATCCTATAAAAAATTGAGGAATCATTTTTTTTCCGTTGTATCTGACCACACCCTACACTACAAAATACAATTCAAAAATAAATAATTATTCAACCCAAATTATCACAATGGTCAATCCTGCAACATTGTTTTAATCCTACTCTTATTCTAAAGTGACCAAAATCATCTCTATGGTGTGGAATGCACTAATTCTGCATTGTTCCTTGTTAGAAAACTATAACAATTCTGGATAAAATGTATTATGCATCGCTTAAATACCACTAATTTTATATTATCAAGAATTAATGCTCATTATAATTTAGATATTTATTTTTCAACAAATAAAAACATCATTTCATCACCTATATTCATTTATTAATAATATAAAATTGATAGAAAATTTCAATTTTTCACCCATCACTTAATGGAAATTGAATAAAATTAATATTTATACATAAAGAATTCAAGAATGTTGAATTCATATACTACATCATTTATAATACATCAATTCACATACAATATGATTGGCTATGAAGATGAAAAACAACCATGAAGATCAATAGTATTGGATTAACTATGTCTTTTAATAAACTATACCTTTCTATCAAACAAATGAAGAGGTATAATAGACTATTGAATCATTATAGTGAATATTCGTGATAGAAAACATATAGAAATGTCTAATTGGGCCTTTCCTAACACACCACACAACAATTATGTAATAATATCGACAATATTTGGATTGACTGCAAATATAAATATTTATAAATAATGACCTTTATTTTGATTGGTTTGATTTTTATATACCATGACTCCATGAATAAATAGGACGAGATGAAGGTTATGAAAATCAAGTACGTAATAATTTTTTCATATTTCCTTTAAATAAATTCTATGTTATACCGACTATACTTTATCCTAGAAAACGTTCATATAATAGATTTTAAAAAATAACTATATAATCCAACACATGTAGACCTCATGGTATATATTTCCATAATTTCTCACATCTTCATATACTATTTGTTTTCATAAAATAAGGTATTCAATATCCTTACTAATTTGTTTCTACTAACTTCTACTAAATGATATTTTCATCCCACTACAACAATACTTTTCATTGTAAATAAATAATTGAAGAAATAATCATCGTAGTTGATAGTATTCATATATATATAATATCCATTAGTATAAATACTCTATGTATCTATTCCATCTCTTTAAAAAATATCTTCTCTACTTTGATATTTTTTTGTAATATTAAAGAGTGTCAACACAAAATTACAGTCATACTTTCTATCACATGACAGGGTTTCTATGAATCATAGTGAATCAATTAATTTGTTCTTATTTAATTACATGATAATAAATGACAGTATCATACATAACATAAAAGGATTATATTTTTTTAAATACACAAAGAATTAGATTAATGTGACAATATTCTTGTTAATTTCTTGAACATTTTCAACATGATTGGTTTTTACACATTATTAAAAAACTATTCCATTTCATCTCGTGTTGACATCATTCATGATACATCATTAATTGGAAAAAAAGAAAAATGAATGAAAAAACTACACTTATAAATCTCCCATATTTATTTATGTATAATAAATATTCTCAAAAAGAAAAATTTCAAAAATTTCATTCATTTATCATATTCTCCCCTTTCCCATTTTATGATTAACTTTTCTTTTCTCACCCGTATTGATAAAATGTAAAAAGAACATGGAAGAGGATATTATTACATCATACATAAGAAATATTCTATCAATAATCACAGTAATAGTATGTGTAATACATCCTCAGTGTGGAAAACAAAAGGTTTTAATTTATGAAACAATACAAACCTTTTTCATTATAAAATTAAATAAACTATAACCTTTGTCAATTATCATCTTAATGTGTTATTAAATTGTATTTAGGTTGATTCAAATTATTGATATTAATTGATTTATATATTCTGAAACATTTTAAACCTATAATTTTTTCACTTATTCATGACATAGATTAAAATATTTAATTTTTTTGCTTCTGATTTTCATTTCAAAAAGGCTTATAATTTTCTATTAATTTTTTATACTTTCCTATCATTGATTAAAATATTTTTCCCTATTAATTTTATTATATATTACTGTCAATAAAGTATGATATAATGATAATTCATACATTTTAAATGAATAAATTTCAATAACATTTTAGAAATTTCAGATTTATAATAATTATAGGAATCTTAATTATTCTCAATGTATAATAACCCATTTAAGATGATATCCTTTTTCAATTCATCATGAGTGATATCGTAAAAAATTATGATTTATGATTTTATTTATTATAATAAAACCGCATTAGAAAAATTATTATATATTAATCTTGGTGGTTTTAATTACTCAAATAATTTCCAAGATATCATGTCTTTCATATCTACCAAGATTTGTAGTTTTATCACATTAATTTCCAATTTAGAAAAAATTTCATCGTCATTATGGTTTTCCTTTTCTCTATATTCTCTTTAAAATTTAATTTGATGAATTATTCCAATAATATTTTTTTTATATCTAAGATGCTTATTATAACTTCTTTCTCTTCATTAATAATTAATTTGAGAACTAGAATCACATTATTTTATGGTTAGAGAAAATTAAAACATTAATAATAATGAAATATTTTAGAAACTATTTTTTTATCAATGATAGTATTTTGATTGATAATTTTTTTCGGAACCAAATTTCTCCATCCAATTTAGCTCAATTTCTAGATAGACTCTTTATACATTCATAATTAATTTTAAAATCTAGACTTTCTTTGAAGACCAAGGGTTCTTTATATATCTTGTTATATGATACGATGTTTTTATTCTGATCTATCAAGGAACATGTAACATAGTGTTATTTCATTATATTTTTCCATTTTTCTTCATTAGTTATATTAATTGGTAGATTTTCATTTGAATTGGGTCTAGCCTTCTTACACCTCCCACATAAATCTTATGAATGAATTTATTTTCCCTTTTCTGAAAAAGTCTAATGAAAATTAATTTCTTCATTATATAAAATATTTTTTCTCTTTTTTTATATTCCACTATCATGGGATTCCTTTTATTGTGCATTATCTAAATCAACAGGCTAGATTACAAAAAAAATATAAGAAAAATCTAAGCCTTCTTAGCTTATACACATGTCTTACCTTGTATGGATTGCACTACATCTATCCTTTTATTCCTTTTTAGTGATTATTATATTCTATATTGGGTCATTTATATCATTTAACATAATTATTGATTGTTTAATAGTGTCCATTATATGACCAATACTTTTATAAAAGAAACATCTATTCCCTTTGGTTTTAGAACTCATCTTGATCATCCTAGGTGAGTAGAATATTGGATTTTTTTCATATCACCCATGTATAGATCATAATTCATTTTAGAAACTTCATGAAGTTGTTCTTTTCGTTCATCTACCTCATAATTTTTTCCATGGTTGGTTTATCTCTTTTTTATAGGACCAACATTGTTCACTTCTCATTTTATTCAGTTTCATGATTGAATGTTTTATAAATTCATTTCACATTATTGTTACTACTTCCATTTTAAAAATCATAGTTATTTTCAACAATTTCTAATACTTTTGGTTATAAATGAGTTTTTTGGAAAATTTAATAAATTTCATAAACCATATCAATTCGGCTAGGACCACAACTACCCCATTAATACCTCCAATATGCCAGGGGTTGGAATCTAGTGCTATGTAGCCATATAAAACACATGGGTGTCCTTACCCAATTGTAACATTACACATAAAAACATATTGAATCTCATACAATGTTAAAATTATAAACAAATAATAAACATTAATGCATATATCTAAAATACCACCATTAGAGTTCAAAATCCAATAATGGAATGAAAATGGTCTAAATACAATCCCGCCACAATAATGGGAAAAAGTTCCATATTAAATAATTGGTGAAAACTAATTTCAATGTAGCTATAAGAATACACCTCAGTCAATCCATATCACTAAAATCCAATTGGTCTTAGTCCATCTATGTATCTATCAAATGATCTATCATGCGAATAAGACATGACATGTGATGGAAAAAATATGCAGGGGTGATTATAACAATACCTAGTAGGACACACAGAAATAATAATGAATATACAATTAAGAATAATAATTATCTAATCACATGTATATTTCAATAGAAAAAATCACAAAAACATCCATGTATACTCAACATAGACATGCATTCTCCTAGTAATGCCACACCTGTAAATCCAACCAAGAATTCTAGCGAAATAGTTCCACATGGAACTAATCTGGGCGAACAGACTCTATGAGTTATATAGAATTGATGGATTATAAACAATTATAAATTACCATTAGGTATTTCTATAATAATTATACAATGGAAGTTTGAAGATAATGATACCTTAAAAGGGTATCACTCCTATACCCATAGGGTATACCAACAACATAATATAGATTAACCTAATATTAATGAGATCTCTGTTCACATAATGTTGTTTGTGAAAATACGATGAATGATATATTGGGAAATTATAATGATAGGTGATCTGAATTTGGCCCTCAAGAATGATTCCCACAACATAACATAAGAATGAAGTTTCTTATATGGTATCATCATCCTATGAATAGGATATCACTCTACAATATACTCTTAGGGAATGAATCAAATAAATATACCCTAAAGGAACTCGTCCAATATGAAGAGGATAGAGGATCCAATAATTATTTGAATTAGTACATGGAATGTGATGTTATAACATATTGTGTCCCTTCAGAGATTGGTCCTCCCCATGTATCATGACCCATTCTTATGTTCATGTCAATATAAATGAAATTTATAATCACATGTATTCTAGATCATGTTCTTGACTAATTGGCTATGTTTGTGACTGAATGTCCATATACGTTCCTGAGTACATGTTGTGTCTATGTTTTTGTATTCTTGGTCATGTTTGTGTACCTTTATAGGTATATTCCAAATGTCCATGTAAGGTCCAAACACTATGTGATATCTGTCTCACACCGTCTGACATTTGTGTTCTCCATGAAATCATAGAACCTTACAGGGGGGCCCCTCAATTCCTATAACTCCAAAAAAAACATTGTTTATACCAAAATTTCATAAAACCTACCGAATATTACTCCACATTTTCCTAATTTTCCTATTCATTTGGTTCCTCCATCGATCATGCAAGCAAGAATGGATCTTATCTTGAATGACCTTTTTCATCACCATAATCTGAAATCTGCCCACCAATTCTCATAAGAAAAAATCATTGTCAAAATGCTCCACCACCACATAAAAATGTTGAATCCAGTGACCCCATATTTGAACCCATCAATTTTCATTAAAATTATTCATGATCCCTATACCATACAAATCCTGATATGTGAATTATGTCCATTGCGCCATGAAATGGGTGCAAAATTATTGATTTATCTTAATATTTGTTGAACCATTGCTTAAAATAAACACTAGTGATGAACTCATGATGAACAACTGGAGAAAAAAATGAAATGATAAAAAGAAGAAAAAATTTAAACCATGATTTTGTTTTTCCTTGATCCATTTTCATTATAAAAATTAATGATGGTCTATAAGAAAAAACCCATTTTCCCAATAGTCTTTGAAAAATAAGCATGTATGCACAATATGATCCAATTGGGAATCAATTAGTTGGTCTATTTATTAGATTTCAAAATATGATTAAAAAACATGGATAAATCCACTTAATACAATATTTATAACTTAATGTGGATTGATCACTAATGAAGAACGAAACCATATCCTTATCATTGGTGAGATCATTGAATTCCACTTCACATTAGTCAATGATCCACCAGTCAGTAGTTATTCATCTGAGAATTATCATCAAACTCTCTCTCCACTAGCTCTAGTATTATGGAAAAAATCCTAATATTTACTCATAGGAATATATTTTTAGTAAAATTAATATGTAACTCCATCACATAAAAAATAATTATTTTAATTTTTTTTTTTGTAATTTCCCCATGATAACACTCAAAATGAACATTTGAAACTCTATAAAGTCAATTAATGCCAAGGGAAAACCCACAATACATACTCAATGATGACATCATATTTCTAATATGATTCCTCGTTCAGGTATTATACCATTTTTCATGAAAACTACAGACACATATTTTTTTTACTATAATTAACATATGATAATAAAAAATTCTCAGTAAATCCGGCCTTCAAATCTAACATTTTCTCAATGACTATGTACAAAAATAAAACTTATAATATTGCAAGGAAATACATGGAAAACATTTAGGCTATTAAAATTTTCCCACCACGGGGAGTTACATCATGGAATTTCCAAAGAAAAGGCTACCCAAAGATCTCAAGATATCATGCATGCATATAGGTCTATAACTCTAGGTGTTTTCATAAAGATTCAAATGATTTCATTAAACACACACTAAAGGAATCATTCACCCATAAAGGATCGTTTTCTTCCAATCTTCAAAATCCACCATATACTCAACAGAGAAGTATTATCATTGATGCCTATCACTCCCAATTTGATAACATGTTATTGGTCATGTACATACCAACTCATCTATAACTCGTGGAACATGTCATGTACCCATACTAACAGATGTGGTAGAGCTATGTGGTATCAAACCTTGCTATCCCTAGCCAGTATTAGGAAAGGGCCATTGAATCTCAGAGATAACTTTCATCCCCATTAAATCCTATAAAACCCACATCGATATGAGACCCTAAATAAAAGATGATCTCCATCCGTGAACTCCAAAGGCCTCATTATTTGGTCTACATAAGACTCATAATTGCTCTATGTAGTCATCATTTACACCTAGATGATTTTAACCCTCTATATAGTGTATCACACCGATACTAGGCCCATAAGTGATGATTCAACTAGGTTGATTTAAGATAGTTGAGACCTGTATGGTCACCCATTTTAATAATTTAATGGTTTAATATTTATGGAAGAATGGTAGTTCTCATTCTATTTAAAATCCAACAATGATAAGTGATCCTCCAAAATATGGAAAAAAAATCTAACTTTGAGGCCCATAACATTTCCCTGAGGACCTAAATGGTTCACTCAGTACATCCATTGGTATGGGGGTAAACCATTGTGCTCTAACACAATTTATTTCGAATGGACTCTCTCAATACCATCAATAACTGTGATGTGAAATTATAATCCTGGAAAATAATTATCATCGCGGGAACTCCATGGATTGAGACCATATCATCTATGTAGAGGCATCTCGTTCTCCCTGCAGAATTATTCTCCCAAATATTAATGAAGTCGGATGACATGGTGATTTGATCCATAAAACCCACATAGAATCACATCCCATTTCCTATTTGGTAACCCCGTAATTAATTATATGGATATATAATCCATCATTGACTCTGAAACGTTAGGGGTGGAGTTAAACCCACTAGAACCTGATGCTCAACCTTTACCAGCAAAAATGTATGTAATAGAGAGACAAGATCTACAATAATCCTCATTATTCCTTCCCATAATTAATAACATCAGAGGTTCTAGTATGTCATCATCACACGTAGATATATCTCCAATGGTTATTAATGAAACTCCCCCAGACCCTCCACCTAGAACATTGTAAAACCCTAACCCCTAATGCTTGGCGCCAGTGCATTATTTGAATACATTTTCATTATTATAAGGAATCAAATTTTGAAGGACCAATCAGTTTTCCAGTTTTGGAAAATAAATTACATATACGAACACTAGATTACAATTAAAAACATTTAATAAAACACATATAATTATTTGATAATGACCTTATTATTTTAGTTTAACCCTGTATAAAATTCATAATACGCATAATAAAATCATGGGAAAATAGAACATAATAAAGGGGTGATATTATATGCTTAGTAAGGTTGAAAAATATAGAAAAATATTTTAAAAATAGTGAAAATCATTAATGTAGGTATAAAACTGAAAAAAATCCGTGTAAAAATAAATATGAACATAATATGGAAAGAATAAATCACATAATTCCATTTTAAAATTTTCATGGATATTCTAATAGTAAAATAATCACATGAAATATCAATAAATAATCTCATAATGAAGAAAATCATAAATCCAAATATTATAACTCTACCATCTGGCATCATTCCAATACCATATAAAACAGTACCATCAATGCCTCTTTATAATACAATAATTTTCCTTATGAGACCTACCAATGCATTTAGGGGCTATAGTAGTCTTATGTCCTGACTTACTATGTCTAATTCATTATTTTTTTGAAAAGTGTGAAACATAACACACACATTCATATTAAAACCAGCATACTAAATGTCAATACTTTAACTATAAACCATGAACGGTATAAAAATAGCACATCCTCAATCAAAAATATTAAAAAACCTTCAATAAAATATATAATATTTTATCATATTAAGTCAATCTCAATGAAGAATAAAATACAAGAAATTATGTTGATAAATATATAAATAATATAACAAAATCATAATAAATATTGGAGAGAGATATCAATTTTTTATCATTGAAATAATTTAAAAGATTAAAAATTAAAAAGAAACTTTTCACATTAAAATATCATTGTAAACCTGTAAGGTAATCTTGAAAATGGAAAGGCATTATAAATTTAAAAAATAACTTCTCATGCCATATAAGTTTAAAAAAATTCATTCTTTAATTTTTTGAACATGTCATAATGTACCTCTATTGGAAAATGATGGAAATATTTCTTTCAAAACAAGCTATAAAAAGTAAAATATGTGAAAAATTACTTTAAAAAATTATTGATAATATTTTGAAATATAATATATG
Organism: Viscum album; assembly: GCA_963277665.1. NCBI lineage: Eukaryota > Viridiplantae > Streptophyta > Magnoliopsida > Santalales > Viscaceae > Viscum > Viscum album. The sequence continues at coordinate 2,096,809,017 of OY728140.1, read as the reverse complement.
AATCAAAGACGTGGATGATAGATATTCCTAGTAGATACTTACATAAATAATAACCTGAATAATAATGAGATTGTGAAATTAACCCTTACCTTATATTTTCCATTAATCAAGGGTTAATTAACTTCATATATAATGGTTAAATAGTGTTATTAAATTATATTTGGAGTATTATCTATATTTATGATATCATATATGATCCTCCTATACCATTTTGTAAATAATATTTCAATATTACAATTGTTTCAGTTGTTAACTACAATATTTTCCCATTCCTGTATTGTTGTATAAGTCATTTTTGTTATGATTATGATGTATTTAATTCATATAAATAATAAAATTAAGTTCATAATAAATTTTTTTACACATCATATAAATATTATAATCATTGTTTAATGATTATCATGGAGAATTAATCTCACCGCATCATGAAGACTGTAGGTCGTATGTGCACACGACCTACAATATCATTCCCTTGATGGTTGAATAGTACTGAATGGGATGGTATATTATTTATAAAAAATAATTATCAATTAATATTAATTATTTATATTCATTATACTCATCATTATAACCATTTAAAAATATTGGTGTTGAATAACATATTACAACATGACATGGAGATGGTAAGTTATACTTATGCACACATGGTGATATTGTTATTCATAAGATGGATAAAAAAAGGAATATGATTGTATCATAATTAATATAACATTTCAACATGTATAATATACTATATTTATTACTATATTATGGAAACAAAATAAGATGAATAAGTAGAAGATGAAAATAAATTGAATTGAATTTGTAAAACAAGTACCTCTTCTCCAAGTGTCTCCATTTGATTAAAAAAAAGGCAACATAGGTTGAATTTATGCCAAAATTATGGCCACATGGATGAAGTTTGGTATGTTGGGAGAATAACTGGTTAGGGTTTTTTCGAATCAAAACTCTTTTAGAGGTTTGAATAAAAGATAATGATATGTGCAGTTTTATAAGAGAGGGGAGGGGTACTTTTGGAAACTCAAAATATATAATTTTATTATAAATATATTTTCGATTTAAAATAGATTCAAATTGGTTTATTTCTAGAAAAATAAGATTATGGACCTAAATCCTTTCAACCATTGAATTTTTGAGATGTTATAGTCACAAAATTAGTCGAATCTTATGATTTAACCCTTCGAAGTTGGAGATCGGGTTTTAGGGGTGTGGGCGACTTACATACATGGCGATAAAGATCCTTCCTCCAAGGATTTTTTATGCCTCTTCCACACTTTCATCACTCTATTACCATGGAAGGTATAATAGGCTCAGAATGGAATGAAGGAGTGTTGATTCTGGGTGATTCCCTGGTGAAATCATCACTCCCAGATCTAATTCATGATAAGAAGACTATCACTAGCCAGGCAAGAGGATATCAAGATCTGTCGTCTGCTTCAAGGGTGGTTCCCTCATTCGATTTTCTCAATGTATTCATATCAATGGTTCCATATTCTATTTCCTTGTACATGTGAATATGGTTTATTGTGTTATATTTAATGATCCATTGACTTTGATGAATGATTATATGGATTTTTATTATAGATCCATGTTGGAAAATAGGCTTACGAGTGTTATTAGTGTTGCTGGAGAAGTCTATGATTTGTTTTTGATTGGGTATGATCTGCATTCCACACTAAATAGGGTGTTTCCAATGAGTTTTTCCTCCATATTCACGATTCTTGATACTTAGATAATTAATTTGAATGATGCTTAAAAGGTATAGAATGGAATTGCAAAGGACCTAAGTGGAAGGGTGAATTGTACTACATCGACACCATTATTTGGTTTATTCATTGACTCAACTCTAGTATGATTCTTCAAAAGGGGTCAGAATCTCATGTCTATTTTATTCCTAATATCTTTTCACTAAGGATTTCAATTGGGAAGAATTATCTAATTGTGCCTCTTGTTTTTAGAAGGGTGAGAAGTCCTAGAGGTTTGAATATTTAGTCACACAGATCTTATTTTTCGTGGTTCCTTTGATTTTCATTTTTTTATATTAGTTGTTGATTCTTCCATTGAATTTTACCATATAATTCTTTCAAATTTAATGCATGGAGCATTGGGTTTCTATCATTGAAACATGTATAGACTCATCTTCATGAATGGTCCCTTGATTTCAATTCCACTCATGAAAGGAATAATTTTTCATAGGTTTGGGTCCGTTTTCATTAGTTTAATTAAGTCCATTGGAAACTAAATATTCTACATGACATTGTCATGGAAATTGGGTCCCCTATTCACCTTGAGAAAGAAATTGAGGTAGTTCGGTTTGGGCATTTATGCAGAATATTGTTGTATGTTGATTTAATATCCACCTTGATTGATAAGGTAACTCTATCCACTCCCATTTATAACATCCTTATTGATGTTTCATATGAAAGTAATCCTCCATTTGAACCAAATTCTTAGTTGTTGAGAACTATTTGGAGTTATGTTTAAGGAAGATCTCTTGTGAGATGTGTGGAATGAATTGTCATCAAGATATTCTCTGTAGAAGGAAATATGATAGGAAGCATGTGGATTTGTCAAAGAATCTTGATCATGATAGAGATTCTCTATAAAAATATTCTTCTAATAAAGATGATATGTTGGATTATGGTAAATCTATATCTCATGTGCATAATTTTAATGTAAAAGTACTAATGGTGGATAAGTCCCCAATGAGTGGTCCCTCTAACGCTCGGGGTGTATTTTTTCAAAGAGATTACATATAATGATGGTCATAATGTTACTCCCTCTTGATTAGTTGAGACTGGGAATAATCCTAGCCTCATTGTTTCTAGATCACCTGTTTTTACTGACCCTCAAAATATAAGCATGAATGCTAGTCCTGGTGAAAGATTTCTATGTCATGAGACTGTTGAGTTGGATCCAAACATTGGGCCTCCCCATCATATTGATTTTTATATGGATATTCATAATATTTTGTACTCCTCTACGATATATGAGAATTGGGGTGACATCTCTATGTCAGAAGAGACATCATCGGGTTGTTGCAGTCCTATCACTTCGAAAGATGGACTCCTTTTGGGAAAGGGAAGGTTGTTGATTCTTTGACCATCACTCCTACTCCCTAGAAGAGCAGGCCGAGGAAGGACTACGCTAACACAACTCACAAAAATTCTACTTCATCTTCTATGCTATTAGGCTAGTTCAATTATTATATTTATAAGATCCTCAATCCATGGAAGTCCCAATCTAAATGGGAAATTGATTATGACTCTAATTATGTGAATGATATGTCTTACTACGATATGTAACGTTTTTCCTGATAGATGATAGAAAGTTCTTTTGTTTTAACTCTCCCACTTCATATTCTCCTTTTCCTCTCATTTAATAAATTTCACGAAGCGTTGCATTTGACAGGACATGCTGGTAGATTTAACCATAGTTAAACAGTTTAACTCTTACCATGTTTACTTGGTCATCAATAAAATCGATTAATATAGTTACTATAAAAATAAAAAAATAACCCTAATTGGATCATTAATAATATATTTTATACTATTTAAGAGAACATAATATTTTTATGAATTTTATTGCAATTTAAAAAATATTATTTATTTTAAGGTATCATTTATTTCAATTTTTATATTATTCAATAGTTTCATTTTAAAAAATATCAAACCATCATGATAACTTAGAAAAAATACTTAGATTATCTCAGTAACCTGACTATGTTGTCTTTAAAATTAATATATGTAATTAATTATGTCAAATTATTTTTATTATAATATTGTCAATATCGTTTTTTGATATTTCTATTAAAAAATAATTTCTCTTTTATTATTGTGTCATAATTTGTGGTAAATATTTAATAAATAAAAATTATAAAAAAATTACTATGACGTGTATAATTATTTTATTATTATATAGAATATTTATAATCAAATTTATCTCTAGGTGACCTCTATATTAAAATTACTATAATTATAAGATATGAGAGTGGGAAATTTTGTCACATTCATTGATTTTAATAATATCGATGTCATATTCATACAAAAGTGTATATTAAATGATTACATTTATTACATTATAAGATAATTTTGAAATTAATCCATCTAATTTGTTTTTTTTACATGTAATTATAATATTATGATATTATTTTTTCCATGAATTAACATATTTACCGATAACTACAGTAAAATGATACTCACGTTTCTAATCATAATGTAATAAAATAAAAGAATCATGTTTTAATAATTTGGAAGAACTGATTATAAATATTGGATCCATTTCCAGAAATTCAAAACAAAGATTTTTCAGAAATAAAATTAAAATTAATCTTCTTGATGGAATGATAAAAAAATTTAAAGGTTAAAACGATCAAAAGATTGATAGGTGTTTATATCCAATATTAATTTGAAAATAATTATAATGGCGTTTTGTAATATAAATTTATAAAAATATAATATAATTATACCTTAAAACCAACCAAATGTATAATTTAACACTATAAATATTTTCGATGAAATAAGTTATTTTCAATTAAAATTTACTACATTCAATATTTATCAAAACATGAAACTTATCAAAAAAATAACAAAAAATTTAACACAGTAAATGTTGATATTAAGATTTAGGAAAGGTTTATTTATTCAAATCTAATATAAAAATATTCAAAAACTTTATCTTAATATGGGCTTTCCATCAAAAGGCTGAAAACCAACATTTTTTAAAAATAATTCCTTTATCTAAAAATTTGAATTTATTCTTATATCATGTATAGAGAATGTATAGGATGATCATTAAGATTATATGTAATATCTAGAAAATTAAAAATGTTTTAATACTATTCATAACTGAAACATTAATTTATAGGTTATATATTCTATTAAATAATAATATTTTATTAATATATTGTTGTTCATTAAAACTCACCCTTGAGTGTAACAAAAAAACCACTGTGGTGTATAGAGTATTCTCCACAAGTGGTTTCATAAAAACTAAACAAGAAAACAATTTAAATTTATTTAGAATTGAATACATCGTAATGTATTGGGTTGTTACATTCTCCCCTCCTTCAATAAATTATGTCCTCATAATTTAAACCCATGATAAATAATAGGGGGTTGAAAATTCAAAATAAAATTGTCTAAATCCGACATCAGAAAAGGATTAATGATATCATCACTTTAATATAAATAAAATATGAAGGTCATAAATGATATATCATAACCAATTTCCATGTAGGAAAACATGGACATGAAATAAAAATCTATCCATCATCTTCTAATAGAGAGTGATAGAGAACATTGTTTGGAGAAAGATAAAAATCACAAAGCTATAAATCAGTGATGATATAAGGGACTATTTTATTCATTATAAAAATGTAAATGGAAAACATTTTTTTATTCAAGATCCTTTCCCTAGATTTGAAGAAATTTTTATTGTTCAATGAAGAACGGAAAATATTTTTTATGTGAGAATCCTAATATCATGCATTGGTTGTGATTTGATCTATTTTCACTTCATCCCTTAAACCTGTAGATGAAATTTGAAAATGAGTTTTGCAAGCCTAAAGCACTTTTGATAAATCATAAGGCCCAAAAGTATCTAATAAATCATAATTTATCCTCAAATATTAATATCCAATGTCAAAATTAATCAATTTTGAACATAATATATATAAAAAATAGTTATGACCAAATTAATTGTTCAAAAAGGTGTCTAAATTTCCCAAATCAATCATAACATCAAATTCCCCAAACAACGTAATATAGCTCTTATTGGAACATTCAAAATATGTGATCACCCTAGAAACCTTAAATAAAACGTTTCTGCCTCAATATAATTAAATAATAAGTAATGTAGTAAAATATTTATATATTACATTATTCTTATAACCAAAATATAATAACATAATTCTTGAATCCAAAAATAGAAAATACATTAATTATTCCACTTCAACCATAGTAACATCATAATCTTGACCATGCTCCATTTGTATCTTCTGAGCTATGTTTTAATGATGTTTTGGAAAATAATTTTCATAATGCCCTATCTCATTATAATTATAGAATTATATATTTACAACTTCTCCCTTTTCATTACAACCACATGCCTTGAGAATTTTATATACCCAGTTATAACAAAATATAATTCCCTTTAGGCATGTATTGTGATGTTTCTTCTAATAATTATCACATATGGGAAAATCATCATTTCCCATTTTCCATTTTTTTTCTCTTTCCCAACCATTATCTTATTCTCCTGCATTCCATTAATGTCAAATTATATATAAATTTTTTTCTCTATCTTGATTGTAGAAGAGACTATATCTTTATATTATGATAATGATTCAGAGTCCAATTAATTGCGTAGTAATTTTTTTTACCCACCAGATAAACAACCAATATTACTCCTTGGTTTATGTATCTAGTTTTTATAATAACATTCTAAGGTTGTTTTGTTAGCCTCATACATTACAATATTTTCAACCTCATTTGGTCTCATATTCAAGAATATTCTCTCCATATCTTCTCTCTACTAATGAGGGAAATACTATTCCAAGAAAATTTCTATAAAATCCTTCCATTACATAAATAAAATTTCACCCTCCTCTTAAATTTTTTAAACAAGTAAACACCTTTGAACGATATATCCATTGAGATGATAAACATCAATGACAACTTTTTCTCTTTCACTACTACCCGATGTAAGAAATGTTTTCTCTAAGGACCTTTTCCATTCCTCCACTACAAATGGATTTTTAGTCCTTGGGATTGTTGGGGGTTTTTTTCTCACGAAGCATACTAAAATGGTCTCTGCACATTGTGGATCATTTTGCTCCATAGGGGTAAGGTTATTATTCATAAACAAAGACTGCTACCCTAATATGGTTTTATGTTGTTCATTACCAGTTGTAGATCCTTCTCTAATATAATTATCTTGCATATGATGGAAATCCAAACATTTATTACATGGGTTGAGAGGATTTCTCTTTCTTCCACAATGCACCATTTCAAAACAATTTCATATACTATATTAAATTATATTATAAATTATAATAAAAAACTAGGAAAATGCATAACATAAATTTAAAACTTTATGTATATTTAATCTAATAATAATAAACAAGGTTTATTTGGGAATGTATTTACTCATATATCCTTCAAAATAGTTTGTAATGAAAATGTGAATTATCCAAAGAATATACCCAGAGATTTCCTAAAAATATGTGTAGTAGAGCCCCTTATAGTGTACTAGGTTACCCCGACTCAAGCCTGGAACATCTTTTTGAAGTTATTCATCCTAGGTACATTTGTTCTAGAACCATGTCCACTTGTAGTATCTAGAATGAGATGTATTTTCTATGAATAGTGACATAATACCCACAATAACTAAATGTTAGGGCGTTCTTCTATACCTATCCTTAATGTTTATCTTAGGGTTATGATCCGAAGTCTATGTTTTCTAAATGAAATTTCAATGGCTGTTTATAATATTTATATAATAGAATTTGTAATGCCTCAAACCTAGATGCCAATAGATGGTGCATTATTTAATATATTTTCATTATTATATGCAATAAAATCTTAAATGACATATTGGTTTTGCATTTTTTTAAAATATATTAATCGCATGAACATTATATTATAATTAAAAACATAAAATACAACATATTTAATCTTTTGAGATCACCGTTATACTAGAAGACTATCATTTAATATAAATCATAAAACACTTCTTGTATTCCTGGGAATATAAAATATAATAAAGGGGTGAGCTCAGATAATTAGTAAGGTTAAAAAATACATCATAAGCTTTCATAAATAACAAAAAACTATAATGAATGTATAGAAGTGAAACACAAGATTTTTAAAAATAAAAATGAACATAATATGGAAAGAATAAATAAAATAATTCTATTTAAACATTCACATGGATATTTTACTAGTAAAATAATAACATGTAATATCAATAACTAATCGCATATTGAATAAATTCATAATTCTCGTCAACATAGTTATACCATCAAGGCCTCGTGCCAAGAGCATACATAACAATACCATCAAGGCATCATGAAAATGAACTATTTAGTCTCCTAAGACCTAATTATGCATTTTGGGGCTATAACTAGTCCCACCCATCAATTACCATGTCTAATTAATTCATTATATAAAAGGGTAAGACATAATGTAATCATGCATATTAAAACTAGCATACGAATTTTTAATAACGTAACAATAAACAATGAATGGTATAAAAATAGAACATCCATATTCAAACATATCATAATACATTCAATTAAATATGGAATATTGTATCATAATTTATCAACCTCAATTAGTAATAAAATCCAAAAAAGGGTTTTCACATAGATAAAAATAATCTAATATAATCATTTAAACTGTTTGAGAGAGAAATAACTTTTTTACATTGAAATCATTTATAAGACATAAAAATTCAAATTCAAACCATTATTTTGAAAATAACCTTGCAATACTGTATTGTATTTCATCAAAATTGGATGGTTTTAAAATAGGTAAAAATATCCACTTGTCCCATATAAGTTATTGAAACATTCTTTCTTTAATTTTTCAAGAAGGTCATAAAGTACCTTGTATAGATAATGATAGAAACATTCTTTTGAAAAAAAATATTGAAATTCAAACATAGGTATTCATGAATTTAAAAATCTATTGATAATATTATGAAATACATTTTAATTAATATGGACATGGATTATAATGGTTTCCCAGTATATACTTACATATAAACAATCTCTGATAATAATGAAATTGTGAAATTAACCCTTACCTTGTGATTTCAATTCGTATAGGGTGCGTTTATATCCTTTATACTACCTTAATAATATTTTTAAATTATAATAGGACCATATCCATATTGATTATATCATATATGATCCTATTATATCATTTTACTGCTAGTATTTCATTTTTACCATTGTTTCATGTATTAAATTCTTTGTTTTCAGATTCCTATTTTATTATATAAGTAATTTTTTTGGATTAGGCTGTATTTTATTCATATATAGAATGATATTAGGTTTATAACTTTTATAATCATCATATTAATTTTATAATAATTCATGAATGGTTTACTTTGAGAATTAATCACATTGCATCTTGGAGAAGGTAGGTTGTACATACGAAGAGAGACAATATCATTTCCATAATGGTTAAATGGTATGGAAATAGAAGATATATTAATTATACAGAATCATAATCATGTTGTATTCATTATTTAAATCTATTATACTCATCATTATTACAATCCAAATAATGTAGTGTTGAATAAAAAATTATATCCCGACATTGAGATGGTAATCTGTACGCCCCCACATGGTGATATTTTTATTTGTATGATGTATAAAAGAAGGAATATGTGTCTATCATAATTATAATAATATATAATTATGTATACGATACTATAATTATTAAATTAGTAAAAAAAACATAGGATTAGGGATTAGAAGATGAAAATAAATGTAATTTAATTAGTAAAATAATTACCACTCATTCGGGTGTCTCTTTTTGATTTTTACAAAAGGACTCTGTTGGTTGGATTTTTGAACAAATTATGTCCTCTAGAATGAAATGCGTGAATTTTGGGGGAGAAATGGACACGTTTTTTCTGATAAAAATTCCTTTATAGGTTTGAATAAAAGAGAAGGAGATGTTCCCTTTTATTAGAGAGGGGAGGTGCACTTTTGGAGTCTCCAAAAAATTAATTTATTATTAATTTATTTTCTATATAAAATTTGTTAAAAGTTTTTTATTTCTAGAAAAGATAATTATGGGATGAAACCATATAAAAATACAATTTTTAGAAAGGTTTTGGTCACAAAAGTAACCCTATCTTTAGGATTTATCCCATTGTTAAACTATTTGTCCCTTACCATGTTTACAGGTCTTTTTATATTATTGTATTAATATAGTAAAAAATAAATTCCAAACAAACCAAAATTGGATAATTTATTAGATAGCTAATTTTACCATAGTAATTCAGATGAACATGAGATGTGTTTTAATTTTATATCATTTAATAAAAAAATTATTTTAAAGTATCATTTATGTAAATTTTGATAATATTCAAAATTTTCATTTTTAAAAATATCAAAACAACACGATAACATCAAATAAATACATACAATATTTTACAAAAAAATTCTATTTTAAATATAGTATTATTTTATTTCATTAATTAAGTATAATTACATTTTTTTGTATTTTTAATATCATTTATTTTATATTTCTATTAAATAAATTATTTCTGTGTTGCTATTATGTCATAATTAATAGTAAATATTTAATCTGTAAAATTATAAATAAATTACTATGATTTTGATAATTATTTTTTATTTTTAGAGACTATTTAGGGTCAAAGTTTTCTTCCAGTGATCTCAATATTATAATTATTATAATTATAAGTAATGAGTGGGTGGCATTTTGTCACATTCATTGATTTTAATAATATTAATGTCATATTCTTAGAAAAGTGTCCATTAAATGATTCCATTTTTAAACTTATATAATAAGGGTCGAACTAATTCATCCAATAATATTTTTATAGGTGTTTGGGTAATTTAATAATATTATTCAAAATATTAATTACCCTATTTAACATTACCCACGGTAAATAGATATTAATAAAGCTACTATTCATTATGTTAAAGAAACAAAAGAAAACTACTTAGATAATTTATACCCACTAATTAAGAAATTGGAATAAATTTTAAAAAATTATAAAAACACGTGTTTTAGTAATTAAATTAAAATTAATCATGTTAATGAAATAGAAAAGCATGTTTTTTTAAATAATTAATATCAAAACATTGAGATGTGTTTATATCCAATTTTAGGGTAAAAATATACCAATGATGTAAATTATATTATATTATAATAATAAAGTCTACTTCAACTTTAAAACCAATCATATATAAAATTTATGATAATAAATTATATTGTTGAAAGAAGTAGTTTTCAATTAAAATATAGTATTTTTAACTATTAGTCAAAACATGAAACTTATTATAAAAGTACCAAAAACTAATCCAATGTAAATTTTCGTATTCTGATTTCAAATATGAAGTTTATTTTTATAAATATAATATAAAAAATAGTCAAAAATATATTTAAAAAGTGTGTGCCATCAAAAGGCAAAAAAACTATATTTATTGAAAATTACATATTTTATCTTAATAATTAAATTTATTCTTATATCATGTATAGAGAAAACAATAAAATATTACTCTGATTATATAGAATATATAATATTAAAAATCTGATTAATACTATTCAGAAATACTAATTTAACAACTTGTTTGTATATTATATAAAATAGTAATATTATGTTAATATATTATTGTTTGGTAAAAGTGGTCCTTGCATGTAACGCATGCCAACTCACTGTTGTGTGTAGAATTTTCTTAAAATAGTGTTTCATAAAAAGAAATCAAGAAAAAAAATTATTTAGAAAAAAAATTGTTGTAATGTCTCAGGGTATTTCAAATATCATCGGTACAATCATGCATCCTCTAAAAAGAATGACATGGTCCCCACCTTAAAAAAATACATCAAAAGAATGCCCAGAGAATATCGGGGTACGTAGGGTCTCATATTCAATATCCCCAAGATGTGCATCCATGAATCTCTCAAAATGAAGAGGGGTAAAAGTGATCAAATGGAGGTAATCTTCTCCATCCTCATCGAAACTGGATGATTGTAACATGGCCATATACCCTAACTCCTCATTCAGAAACAATTAATATGATTTCCTTCTATTGGAATCTACTAATACACCCCCTTCTAAAGACTATAGACAATCTAAAAGTCGTAATTTTGGAAGAACACTATAAATCACCTATGTCTCATGTTAAGATCATTATTAGAAAATATATACTTTTGGATATTATTAAAAGAATAGATTATAAATCGCTCATCCATTAGGTGGTGTAACCACTTACTAGGAGTGAAGACTAATTTAGCTATCTCAACTTCAAGAGTCTTGTAGTTCTATTCAAGTGGTATTAAATTATGTGGAACATAAGAAATAAAAACCTACATCAATATCAGACCACAAAAATGTATAGTCCATAAAGCATTAAAAAAATACATACTAAAAACCCCTTAATGGATATCTAAATCTTGGAGTGCTCAACAATATCTTCCACAACTCTGGGAAAGCATAGTATTACCCCTTCTTCCACACGAAAGGCTTCCCATTTCTAGTAATATTTATATGGGAGATGATTTCATCGAGAAATTTTATATGAATATATCATAATATCCTTCCAGCACATGGATGATCTACAACTACATCATGATTTTTCATGGATACCAAGATAATATTGCCTCATCCTTTTCTGGGTCCAATTCCACACCATCTTCTGATATAACAAGTCCCTGAACGTAGTTCTCATGAATATAGAGCTAGCACTTCGTGAGATTCCCATGTTTTTTTATCTCTTATAGGACATATTGAACCATCGCCAATTGTCTCATGTGTTTCTCATAAAACACCGAGTACAATAGGATAATGTTAATGAATAATACCAAAATCTTGTCTAAAAAAGGATTATGGGTCTTATGAGTCTCATGAACACTGTTGGTATTTTCTTAATGAAAAATGGCATCTCCAAGTAGTAATAGTGGAAATCATGACTTCCAAACCACATCATTAGTAAATCCTTATCATGTACTAAAAAATGGTAATAGCTTTGTTTGAGATCAATCTTTGAGAACCATACTGAGTCTCAATTGATTAAAGAAATCATTTATCCTCATTAGTGAAAACTGTATATTAAGGGAATAATATTTTAGGAAACTATAATCCACATAAATTCTCAACATCTAATTTTTCTTCTTGCTGAACAAAACTACCGTTTCCTATGGTGAAACACTGAGCCTGAAAAATCATTTTCTCAATAAGTCTTCTATCTACACCCTTATCTCCCAATGCTCTGCGGGGGATATTAGAAATGCTCGAATAGATATAAAGGATATCCTAGGTTTTATATCATGTAATAAGTATATCTCAGGGTGGGGAGGTAATCTTGTAATGTTCTATGAAATGATGACCTCATAATCCTCCTCCACTATAGGAATCAAAAAACTAATACCATCTTCTATAACAAGGGCCATACTGGCCTATTGATGAGTAATTAGTTGAACCCTCATATACATGAGCCCTTATTTCTCTTCATGGGTATCCTTTTTACACACAATGTAATCCTAGTCCCATTACCTTGGACTCACATCAACCTCTACCTAAAATAGTATTTTTGTCATGAACATTAGATAACTAGTCATTTCATTGTATGATGTCATAAAGCCTAATCACTACATAAATTATATATGAAATTAACCATTTCCTACATGATTTAAGTCAAACAACTTGTAGACGTGTTTTAATGATGAGACACCTCCAATCTGAGATTCTAAGTGCAATGGTTGAGCTAAAGAATCAGCTGGAATCTCTATGCCACAAACATGATAAGTGTAATCAAAGGAATGACTCTCAAATATGTCAATCATTATTGAAGAAAAGTGATAAAATACTTGGATTATACCTCATATCATTCCTAAAACAACTTTTTCACAAACCACAATCACCTAAAACATCCCTCACCCATATCCCCATACTCTTTAAGCGTCATGTGGACCACCTAGGGATAATGTTGGAAACAAATAATAATATCTACCGCCTACAAATACTCTCCCATATATTTTTTATAAATCAAACACCATGAGGTATTTATGACTCATGATTCTACATCTACCTAAGTAACCCATATACTATCTCTATAATAGCCATATTATGATCCAAAAAATCCCAGGTGGGATGTCCTCATCCCTCAAAATAGTAGAAAACAATCATTATTGACTTACTAGATCCATATTATGAGCCCATAATCACATAACCTATATCCTAAGACTATATCCTAAAATATATTTCATGTGATGTTACCTAATAATTTTATTATTTCCTTAATTTCAATGTATCAACTCTTGTGTTCTCTCTACTAGAAAAACTTTTTGTGTCTTTTCATTCGAGGAAAACATCAACACTAAAGCATTCTCCAGAACCACATCAATTGAAGGAATGCACATAGGTGTCGTTATAGCTTGGATGTATATTTCTATTTCATTATCAATTGTCTGAGTATGAAATTACTCATCACGTACCATACACATCAAGCACTGAGAGTGGTTCTTGAACAATAATCAGTAATTATCTACAGTCAGAAAACCCAACTAAAGTTGCAGAAGCTCAGGGATGTATACCACCCTAAACTAATCTATAGACTTCTCCTCTCATAATAGGTTATCAAAATCTAAGTATACTATATTTAGCTCTTCACATGACTTAGTTACTAGGATTTACCATTATCCTGTAGATCCATATATGATGATCGCTTCCAAGACCCCCATATTCTCTATAGGTTTCCTCACCAGTTATAATACTTGTATCACTTCCTCGTGATATTCCTTAGTAGGATATTGCTTAGTCTCAGCTATGACTTAAGGGGGAATTGTCTGTTAAACTTAGAAATAATGCCCAACCAAAACACCTCATCTGATGGTTCTATTTACACCTTATGTTTCTTGGAAAATAGTAGTAAGAAATTTGCATGACCTATATGTAACACCTCTTAAAAATGATCATGTAATGATCAATCATAATTTACGGCTTCATCCTCATGATCATATGTCTAAATCCTAGATAGAAAACATCATGAAGGAATCTTGAAATAGAAAATATGTAACATGGTAAATGAGTTTATTTAGAGTGTTTACCCAAGAAGGACATGAAAAAAACAACATTCTAATATGATATACATACCAATGATTTCCTTGTAATTTGTCCCCACATATTATTTGTCGAAACCAATGTGATCATAGTCTGGTTGATCATTTACACCAACGATTGCAACAACATTGGAGTCCCTGGCATGAAATCTATACTAAAAACACATAACAATATTTTCCCAAACCAATATCATAGACTCTGGTTATAAGGAACGACTGACTCCTCTGATACAACAATACCATGAACCGTCCAAATGGGGCATGGACCATGACTGTCACAAGGCTTCCTCTAACAGACCATAGGATGGATTATATCACCGAGTAGGCATATAAAACAAATGGGAGTCCTTGTGAAATCGCAATATTACATAGACACACCTCTCCAAGCCATGAAATGATATATTAAAAAATAAATGATTACCTTACATGAATAAATTAAAAATAAAACCATCAGAGTATAATGATCGGCGCTGAAATGAAGAGGTTCCAAATACTAGTCCTCCACAATGAAACGAAAAAAGTCAATCTTGAAAAACGTGTGGGAACATCTATCAATGTAACTAAAGGAACACACCTCGGTCTATCTAGATCACTAATCTCTTCCAAGTCATAGAACCTCTAGGATTCCATCAAAAGGTAATTCCTTTGTATAAGACATGACATGCGCATGAAACCACCTCATGGCGTGTGTGTAAGAGTACATAGTATGACACCCCAAAATCACCAAGAATTTGACACCTAGAATAAAAATAAACTCATCATAGTTATATTTAAATGACATATAATAATAATATCCATATATACTCAATATATATATAGTCTCAATTTAAATTCAAAACCATAACGCAAGCCCAAAATTCATGCTCGAAGGTTCTACGTAACACCCATCTAGTAAAACACAATCCATGAGTTAGATAGAATTTATGCCATTCATCCAGGATTTCATTATAATTTGGTATCACCATAATAAGTAGATGTTGTAATTTTGAAGATAATGATATATAGAATGGGGATCAATCTTAAATAAATAAGGATTATGAGAAACAAAATTTGAATTAAACCTCTATGTATGAGATCTACAACCACATAGTTTTGGTCCTGATGATACCAAAAAGCCAACCTGGGGAGATGATGATGATAGATGATCTAACATTAGGAATATTGAATGGATTCCAAAAAACCATCCAATATTGAGATTCCTAAAATGGGATCACATCCTATGTATAGGATTCAAATCTATACCAAATCGTTTTGGAATTGATGTAGGGAATGTACCCTGATAAATATTTTCCTAATAGAAGAGTATATAGGCTCTAATCCAACTTCGATGTAGTACTTGCAAGATAATATTGTTACATGGTGTGACCAATCTTCATAGAGTCATATCCCAAGTATCATAGTCCATGATATTGTCCTTGTATCAGTACATAGACCATATGAGATTATATAGTGTTTTTTATGCCCATGTCTGACTAAATTTTTTGGTATCTGTCCAGCCAAGCCATACCTAAGTACATAACTTGTCTGAGCCTGTAAAATATTTTCCATGATAGTGTACCTTCCAAGTATCATGAAAGTATAGTAGGAAAGTTTCACATGATATGTGATAACTATCACATTCCATTTATTATTTATTTTCGTTGTAGAACTACAACACGACACATGGGGTCCCACACATTGTTTAACTCTAGAATACACATCTTGTGTAAAATAAATTCAAAATACCAATGTGTCCTTACCCCATATTTATCCACACTACCATTACCTATAGTTCCACAATCCATAACACTATAATTTAAGGATATGATATGAGTCGTGACGTTCAATTACCTCTCCCTATAATTCGACTACTAATTCAGACTGTAAAATTGTAACATCAAATTGCATTGTTGTCTCACAATGAAACCGCAATTAGTGACCCAAAATCAAAACCAATACACTTTCATTATGTCTTCACACAATCCCTATTCCATAACCTCATCTATGTTATATAAAACATTTTTTCCATGACATGCGTGTGAAATGATTGATTTATATTTATTTTGATTGAACCAACATTTAAACAAAACACCAACATTAAAAAAAAATAAAGTAATGTGGGAGAAAACAAAGAAACATGGAAAACATGAATAAACCTTAGTCATGTTCATTTTGTGCTTTATCCATCTATATTTGAATGAACAATGATGTTTTATTACAAAAATATGTTTTTTCACAATAATATCCACACAATGATCATGAAAACACAATATAATTAAACAACGAATCAATGAATTGGTCAATTTATTCATGATTATTGTAGGATAAGAATATAAAGATAAATCAATATAATAAAAATGTCATACCTCACCATGGTTTGATCACTAAAAATTATGAATTTTCATTTTTTTCGTCGGTGAGATCCTAAAATTCTTGTGAACACTGATAGATGATCCATGATCCAATGGTTATTCATAAGAGAATAATCATTCTATGTTCTCTCTAATGTGTCTAGGGTTATTATTTTAACCTATAAATTTTCTCATAGATTTATATTAATGTATAAATAATTAGGTCTCTAAATAAAATAATAAAATAATAAATTTACATTATTTGCATTATTAATTTTACCATTATTGTATAAAACCCAAATCATCGTCATGATCCAATGTTAGGTCATTCCAATGGTATATCCCATTCTATAAACTCAATGGAATACTCATATTTATAAAATGAGATACCATTTTAGAATTATTCATCATTTTCAAAAAAAATGCACAAATTATTTTTAATATATTTATTATATTTCGGGAATCAATTCTCAAAACACCAATCCATGATAACCCATGCCCACTAAGCAAATAACTATGAAAATAATCCATATAATATTCTAGAAAATACATGGAAATATTTGGAGTTGATACATAAATATTTCATCCCATTATACTACAACCCCCTAAAAATAAAATTATTTATCTACAAAGAATATTTTTGATTCTAATAGATATTCGACCATTAATGATAAAATATGATACAATAAACAAAATAACAAATAAATATAGGATACCTTCTTTAGACTACATGTTGTACAAAAAATTTATGAATGTTAGATTCTTTTAATAAATGTATGTCAACTTGTTGGACTTAATTTGGTGATCCAACATCTTTATAAACTTTTATATACATCATTAACATGATGGTAGACTTATCATCACTATTATTCATCTATAATTATATTGATATTTGTGTTGATTTCTACAATGTGTATACAAACTGAATAAGAACAATTTATATTTTAATATTTGGATTGAATAGTTGGTATTGAGGATTCTTTTTTATAATCATTAGAAGATATTTGGATGTTATTTCATCCATATAAATTCAATTCAGTATAAGAGTCTAGTTTTTTATTTTTTAGTTTTAGACAAATATTTCTTTTCAACATGTGGTAATGAAAAACATGAGTTTTCTTTAAATTATTTATCTCAATTTCATGCTCCATATATTTCATATTTAGGACACATATCTTATTATCATTTTATTTTTGTTTTTTAAAAGGATTTCTTATCTCATCATCATGCCCCTCATGCATATTTTTCATTTTCTACATTATATTTTTAAACACAATAATCCATTTTCTATTGAAATTAGGTTGACATTTTTTGAATAAATTACTTCCTCGAATTCATGGATTCTTTTTTTATTTTTTATCTCGTCTTTCATCAACTGTATGGATCCATTATTTCTAAAAATTGGTGCAAATTTTTTCTGGATTGAAATTCATTTCACATGTGATCAAAATTTTTTAGAGGGCTTAATAGATACTTTTAATATTATATTGTAATATTTTCCCATCCATTTATTTTAACATTCTAAGTGGGTGATCTACACCTTCATGCTTCTAAAAGAGGTAAAAATATACGAGTGTATTTATAATGATACATTATGTAGAATATATTTTAGAGAAACCACTGTATCACCATGTAAATGAATGGATGTATGATCGATCACACTTGTTCGTGGGTTTTCTTCTTCTTCTAAGCCCAATTTTTTAATCATAATTGTTTTAAGGGGAAAGTGAAATTTCATCCTCTTTAATTAAGAAAGATGTATTCATAATACTGATCTATTTAAGATATATATTATTATAAATATTTGAACAAACTATAATTTGAGTACCTTTAGGTAGTTAAGAGTCGTTATTTTCTGAATGATTCGATGATAATTTCCTAACATCCCAACTACTCTATTATTCATGTTCTTCAATTTATTGTAAGATACCTCTTCTAATTTTTATTATAGATAATTCATAGGCTTCATAAAATATGTAAATAATATAATATTTGAAACAGAATCACTTATTAAAATAAATCTTCAAAATAATATTATATAGGGTTAACCTACTAGGATACAGATTTCTAGGAACATGTAGGTATGTTTCCAACATTGAGAGGGTGGGGGATAGATTTTTATTTACTGTATTCAAATTTTACATTTATCTTGTTATTATCTTCTTAAATATTCAGTGATTGGGTCTCTATTTTAGTTTTTATTGCTTGGTTAGTATGATATTATAAAAAAATAATGTGGTAAATGATAATAACATTGTTTGTTAATGAGTTTAACCTCCCTTAGGATGATAATGTATTAGGTAAATCATGGTAATTATCACATGTTCATATATTTATTCTTATTGTCAAATATGTATGAAAAAGTTTATAATATTTATTAATTATCCTAGAAATGACCATATTTAAATAGAGATAATGATTATTTTTCCATTTTATATAATAATTGATGTGAAGTTACATAAATAAAGACAACCCATGTCTTCTATAGTCCCTACTAGACATTATGGGTTTTACATTTTACATTTTGATGTAATCCGATGAAATTCATAATAGTTCTTTTGAAATCAATTGGATAAAGATTATTCTGATGGAAATTTCCAAACATTGTTTAATATATGTTGAATTTATAAATTCCACATATTATATCTTATACATATTATTACATATTGTCATTTTCTTCATCGATTGAAAACATAATTCATTTTATTGAAGCATTTGTTACATCTTTTTATCTCTTTGATACTTTATGTTATAGAACATATGTTCTTCCAAGACACCCACTTATTCATTAACTTTCGTTTGGTAGAATAATATTAGTATAATTTTTTATACTAGAGAATTGAATTCATTCGTTATTGTACTCATATATATTCATTATATATAATAAATATTTTCATTCATAATTCTCAATCATTAAAACTGATCAAATATAATAATTCATGTTTCATGATTATTCATCAATCTTCCAAATGATCAAGGGATTATTTTCCATAATTTGAAATAATTAAATTATTCCTAAAATATTACTTATTTAGAAACCATAAAATATTTAGTATTGGTATTTCTCAGGTTTCCATATATCATATCAAAGGACCCCTAATTTATTTATTTTTATTGTAACCCTAACCTATGTAATGATATCCTAAATAATTATTTAATGATATCATCCCATTTATTAAAATCAAAGCATGATTGAAAATGAATTTTATGTTGTCAAAATCCATGATTTGTGGTGCATAGATTCTATATTGATATACATTCATTTTCATCAAAATTTAATCACGAAAGACACCACATGATTATTTGAATGTGAATGAATGGAAATGAATTATCATGTATATATACTATAATTCCTTAATAGTCTTATGAAATAAATTTATATGACCTATTATTAAATATTTAGGATGAAAATAAAATCACTCAACGATACATGAATAAATTAATATGATTCTTCTCAGAGGAATATATACCTTAATGTCATGAGATCTATTAAAAATTCATATGATCATTAATGTCATCTGATCATATTTTCCTTTACCACCACCATGAGATACACAATAATATTGATATTTTTCCATTTCATCCAACCACTAACTCCACTAAAACATATAGGTTATATGTATAAATATTTAAATCCATAAATCACACAATGTTTTTTCCACCATGGTTTTTTAATGAGTTTAATTTCCACATGGATGATAATGTCTTAGGTACATCATTGTAATTATCCCATGATCATATATTTATTCTTATCATCTGATTATGTGATTCGGTATAAAGACTTTTCATCTCCTTTGGTGTGGTAGATCTTTAAAAAAATATACCATATCCAGATGATATATATATTATATTCACCTTCCTCAATAATGTTTATTTAAGAATTAATCATTAATCATTAGAATTTTGATACTTAATTTCCCAGAATAAAAACACCATTTCATCATTTGAAAACATTTCATCAAATTATACATATTCTTGAAAAATATCATTTTCACCTAGGATGTAATGGAAATTCAAGTATGTGACTTTTTATATATAGAAAATTTTTCTAAATAAAATTTTCAAACCATTCCTATATATCTATTTAATTACATATATATCAGCAATGAGGTAGATAAACATTTTTTTATATAAACTTTGTTGAATGTACTATATCTTTTAATAAAATATAACATTAAATAAACTATACATGGATATATAACTCAACACAAAATCATTACAATCGATCATCTAGTTCAATTATATTTACAAATAGTTTCAATACTCAATTATTGAAAGTTGTTCACATATTTTTTTATCAAACTACCAATGATCATTCATGACATGTCCTTTTAGAAATCATCTAGGGTTCCATATTTAGTATCATAAAATTAAATCAAATTAATGGAATACACAATTAAAACCTCTAAAACATGAATACTACATATGTTATCCTTTTAGAAACACCCCCTTCACGAACTTCAACTCTACGATGCCTCTATAAGGCTTCCACTAAGCTCATTCTAAAAGAATTCACATTCGATACTCTAAGTGCATATGTACAGTCTTAATTATAATAAACCTGACTTCTCGTATCCTTATTGAATATACTTTTGAGAGTAACTAAATATATTAATATTATTTTTATTATAAATTATTATGATGATAGACCATCCACTAGCCTTATTCAAGAAGTTCCATGGTTGTCGTAGAAACCCTTCACCTGAGATCCAATTTGTTACTTCCAGATTCATCCTATCAAATAAATATCCTTCAATAAGTTATTCTTCTATAACTATTCCTAATGCTACCCCAAAAACCATTCCTCATACACAAAACCCTATAAATAACCCACATGAATAATTTTCTCATTTCCATTGTCCAAAAATTTCCCTCTCAAATACCATTATCATGATTACACCAGAACCCCTTACAGATTAGATTTTGGTATTAATTCTTCTGTTATAGTGCCTACATAGTTCTCCACTCAATACCCCTCTTGTTTTCTTGTCTACCAAATAACAAGATCTTCATTCATATTTTTAATCCATAATATTCGATTTTACAATATTAAAAAAACACATTTTAAATCCCCCATGAAATTATTTTAAATACAATATATACCAAGATTATATCCTTTTTCATTTCTGATATTTCCATCAACAAAAAGTGCTGCTGATTATATGTAGTCACATGGAATAATGGAATAAATGGACTCTATAAACCATATAATACAAAAATTTGTTATATTTAGTCAAAACTAATAAAAAATACATTAAAACATAGTGTTCTTAGGTAGTCCACCAACGTACCATACATGATATTCCATGAAATTAAAACATTACACAGTTAATTAGAATGAAATCAAGGATAAATCTTCAAATATATTAATTTATTTTATCTAAATTGACTATTTATCATACAATTTCATCAATAATAAATGGATAATATTAATGCTTTTTATATAAAGTTCAATTATTTCATATGTTATTAAATACATAAACCATTCATCAATTTAAACCACCTATAATGGAATATAAGTTTCATAAATATAAATCCCAAATAAATTAAATTAAAATAATTTTTTATGATTAAGCATTATGAAAATAGTTTTGATTAATCTAAATAACGGTGGATGTAATTGAAAATATTAGAGTAATTTTTTCATCATAAAAAGTATATAATATGAAGAATTAGATGTTGTTAATGGGAGACAATATATAAATATGATAAATAAATATATCATTTGGATAATTAAATGATTATTTAAAACACATGGAAGCTTAAACCATTGTAAATTAAAATTCTTAATTAAAACGGAGTACTTGAATAATAGTATAGAGTAATAGAATCACATATCCAGAGAGGATTCATTTTAAACCTTGGTAAGTGAAATATAGAACCTAAGAAACTCTTTATGTAGAATCCTAATATTCTTAATGAATAAAAGTGTATTATAAATTGTAATGGTAATAGAAAATATTGTTTATATTGAATTACATGAAACTGTATGTTCATATTTTATTAAAAAAAATACTAATATTATCTTTTGTTACCTACAGCATTGATATTGTTATGCTCAAGAGCGTATTAAACATGAAACACCAAACATAAATGACCCGTGATATATATGGTTGTTATGACAATCCATTAAATTGATTATTATGAATAATATGTTCATATTTATGATATATATGTATATATATATATATAAATTTCTTACTCAATAAATATTATAAATATTTTTTAAGAAAATAATCTATCAATTTTTGGTAACGTGGTAATATTCATCAATAAACAGTTTTCTTCAAAGATAATTTTATTAATTTTTATAAAAATATTATATATTTTATTTAAATTTTAGAAACATAATTTGTTAAAATGAACCTATTTTTTAATCAAAATATAAAATATTACTTTCGGAAAAATTTTGGTATTTTTTTGGGAATTATTTGTTTTTTAATAAATATTAGAAAATTCCTATTTAAGAAAAAAAGATTTTCATTTCAATAAACTATGTTATTTAAAATATAGAATATTTTTATAAACTTTTATAGTAATGTAAGTATTTTTTATATTTAATCCACTTAATTTCCTTGAATTAACTTTTTATTTTTATTTATTAAAAGTTTGATTATATGTTTAAAAACATGTTTTTCTAAAAAATTATTTAAAATGTGTAATGTTTATCTCTTTTAATTAATTAAAATAATCCATTATAGGGAATTTATTTATTTAAATTTAAGTAATATATAACATTAAATATTAATTGTGTTTCACAAAATTATAATTATTATTTATAGACTGAACAAAGAATCATTTTCTTCTAAATACTACTCTTCTTAAAAACCAGTTGGCTCGCCACATTTGTGTGATTAATATTAAATTATAGTTTTCCACTTATATGAATTAATTTTCTAAAAATGGATTTCATATTTTCAATATTAATAATTTAAAATTTATAATAAGTCTAACATAATTTTTTACCATAATGATTTGTGAAAAATAGTTAAAAATAAGTACATTGTTTAAGTTAAAAATGAGTTTACATAGATGTTATACTAATACTATATTGTGTAAAAATTACACAAAACGTCTCCAAATCCATTTTTTGTTCGCATATAGACATTATTCATTCTATTATTGATAATGGAAAATTATTGGGGCCTGATGAAATGATAAAAACATGGGTGGAATTCAGGGATTCCAAAACATCACAAGTGTGCCACCCACCCCTTTTATAAAAGGCCACCATCTACCCCCCATTCCTTAAACTTTTAAAGCACATGTATTATGAAATTATATTCCCAAATAGATTCAAAAATTAAATCTCCTCATCCTATATGAGTTATTTTATGAGAATATGTATCCTACGAAGGCCATAGGTGGAATCATTAAAAGGATATATGAAGAAGAGGCTACTTTCTTGAACGAGAATTTTTATTTTCTTTCTTTATCAAAATACTTAAATTATTATTATAACATGATGATATAATAAATTAATAATAATATATATAGTAATAATTTATTTTATTTTAAGTATATTATCTAAAACAAAACACACTTCCATCGATTTGGTTACGAAATCATTATTCATGTGTTCAATAAACTATAGCATCACAAAATGATATCATTCATTTTCTCATAAACACATCTCACAATTGGTTATGGTGATGTATATAAATTTTATAATATAATATTTATCACCTAATTATATATCTAGATTCATTATTTTATATATATTATTTCATGTTCTATTTTGTAAAGAATATAGTAGCATCGCTCATGTGTACGACAGACTACCTTCTCGTGAAGCGATGTGATTAATATTTCACTAATTCATTAAATGGAAGATAAAATGGGTAAAGATAATAAATTTATCTTATAAAATTGAAATAATTTTTAATTAGTTCAATATTTATGATTTTAATAATATTATATATCAGTTTCGTTTTACCTTTTCACTCTATAAAAAAATATAATGTTATTCATGGACACGTTGACTACTCCCTCCTCGAAGAGATGTGATTCCTCTTTCCATCCCCACATCAGAATAATTATATATATAAGTATATTTAATTAAATAATATTGTACTAATGATATTCTGATCATTCTTTAAAGATAAATGAAATTTTTCTTCTTTAATTAATGATCATTGAAAAGTGGAAAAAATACTCATGTGTGTGCACGACCTACCATCTCCATGGTCATAATATTAGTTAATTTTTCTTAACCATAATTAATTATTTGTTTTTGAAGTATAATTTAATTATAAATATGATAATTATATCCTAATTATTATCCCTAGAATGTTTAAATAATGACATTTTTGACCACTGTCAACCTACAAAAGTCATTTTCGAAACATAATCCAAATTTAGTCAAACCATCCCACATAAACCTAACTGAATAAGTAATTGTATATAAAAATATATTATGTGAAATAAATTAAATAATAAAAATGAAATATGTTCTCCTGAATAAAAATAATTATAAAATATTTTCTATTTAGTAATATAAATAACATGTATGATAAATCAGACACAGGTAAGGGTTATCTTGTCTCATTTTTATTTCTATGAGATATGTGATATATTCAACACATAATTTTTTAGTATGAGAGTATATATTTATAGTTAATTTACATTATGACTCTTAAAAAAATATATAGAGATTTACATATACATTTTAGGATCTCACATTAATGTGTTTCTTATTTTAAAATTACCAAAGCGGTAAGGGACTTCATCTCAATATCTATTCATTAAATAATGTTTTGATGTCATACACCTATATTATTTTATAATGTCTATATAAATCCCTTATGGCATGTTATATCATGAATTTATCTATTTTCATTATATTTAATGTTTTTCAATGTTATTATTAAATCATATCTACGACTCATGTGATTATAAAGTGATAACGGACTTTAAAAAAAAGAAATATCCTTTAATTTCATTATTCCAACTCATAAGTTTCCTTGACCATTTATTTAAAATGATTTTAAGAAATTATTTATATGTATGTAAAATATTTAAAATGTAAATATTTTCACTAGTTTTACTTAAGAAATATTTTTATATTTTTTATTCTGAACATTTTGACAATCAATGAATGGAATTTACTATTCTTAACATACATAGTGAAAATGAAATTTCTGCTGCTGTTAAATTTATTTAATTTATAGGCTCATATGAAATATTTCATGGTTTATTCAGTGAATAATGTTTTTTCATTTTTTGGTTGTTTTTGTATAGAAAAATGGGTCTTAAAAGAGAATGGTATTTGCATATCCAAAAGTGATTTCTGTATGAGTTTAAAAGTGTTTTTCTAAAGTGAAAGCATAAATATTTTTTATTCTTGTTAAATTAATTGAGAATAATTAATGAGAAATGGGTGTATGCATATATTTATAGGGGAGCCTATTATAACATAGATTATGTGTTTTCCTATATAGAGTGGGGTGATCCCAATACAACTTATACGATGGGGTGGTCCGGATAGCGTATACCGATCCCCTTACAACTTATACGATGTGGTGTCCAAATATAATTGTGTGTTCCCATTAAATATTATTTGAAAAGGTGTCCCATATTGTGTTGGGTGACAATATTATACCTTAATAGGTTGGTTATCCTAGATATCACTTCAATGTATTCAGTAATGATAATATTGAATGTCAACCATATGGTTATTTCTGTGGAAGGGGATTTGGAAGGGTTATATGAATATGATGATCTATGTTACAAAAAAGTGTTATAATTTCGTTTTATTGGTATATAATTTTCCTTATGATCTAGATTTACATCACATGGCTCATGATTATTGATTTTGATTTATCTTCCATTTACAAAGTATTCATATTTGACGATTCATGTATGGTTGGGCCGTATTTCTTTTATGATTCTCTCATACACTCTAATTTTGCCTTCATACACACAAACCCTCATTATCCTCATTAACCAAATGAAATTAATGATTATTATTTCTACCCTTAATGAGAATTTAAGCTGACACTTATTATGTTTTGTTAACCATGTTATAACAGAAAAAAGTATTTATTGAATGGATTCTATATGGATGTTGTTGATTAACTAATGTGAAAAAATAAAATCCATGTATAATGGAAGATGAAAGTGATCATTATGAACAATTCATTTATGAATCCATGTTGATATGATCTGGTCCTAAGTATCAACAAAATTACCCAAAAATACCTAGGGAATTTAAGCGATTTCAGAATTATTTTTGATGATGACTGTTTTGATGGGAGAAAATTGGGTCACCATATTTCGTATCAAAGCCTAAAATGTAATGATTATGAATTTAGGACCACATCTAAGAGTGTGGGTTTTGGATTGTTATTCTTGGTATTTGATCCAGGATTATCTAACTTTGTGGATTTCTAGGTTTTCATGTGAGCTCAACTTTAGAGTTATGGATAGATTCATAAGTCTATGAGATAAATATTATCATAAATTCAATGTATTAGAAACAACATTGAGGTTTTAGGTGATGATATATTAATGTTATTAATGAAATTTGAGAATATTTTTTATTGGGAATTGGTATTTGTAACAACTAGGATCCACATAATGTGTTAAGAATTAATGTTTTTCTTTTTTAAAGACTAAAAATGATCATCCCCCACGATCGGTGACAAACCATTGCATATTCAAAGTTAGTGGGGCTTGATCCAATGAGTGAATTACAATATGGGTTTCATTCCTATCACTGTCCTATGTGATGGCCTCAACAGTAAGAATTTTTTATATTTTATGATTATGTATATTTTAGAAACATATGGGATTTTTTTGAATAACTATTGATTTATATATGAAGAATATATAATCAACTTTTTATAATGTCTAGGTTTTAAATATAAATAAGAAAATATTGGTTAATATAAGGGATAGTAGTTAATGGAATGATTTTGTTTTGAATTTGGGTATTAATGATTATATTTTGACATTAATGTCTAAACGTTTACGTATTTTTCTAATTAGGCCACAATGTGATAATATTTTTTTGATTAATTTTTAATAACATTAAAAATATTTTGTTATCTCTTTTATTTTAATGTGGTATTTGAAATTATATTTTTGTCCTTAATGAATTGAAAATTAATCCAGAATTAAAATTATTGGAGAAAAATATATTCCTATGATGGAAATTGATTAAAGGATTAAATACCACTCATTAAATTATCAAATTTTCATTATTATCTGAGTCTATATGGTAAAATAATTATTCAATACAAGAAAATTACCTTGAAAGAAAATTATTATCCTAGTACCTTTGATTTTGTTGAACCAATTTTCCTTTTTATTGTCATATATTTAGGGTTTTAGGCCCTTAACATTACATTCATAATTAATATTCTTTTCATCAATGAAAACCATCACTGTACTGAAATATTTATTCTTTTTCTTATATTCCAACCTATGTTCATGTATTTGGATACCTAGTTATGTGTTTTTTCATATGAACATTTTACATACCCTTCTCCATTATTAATAGGATGTTTTCTTATCACATTTCATGTTTTGGGTTTATAACAAGATAATTATTAAATTTTCAACTATTTAATAATGAGATAAAGTTCACATTGTGAGAATGAAACTTATTAAAGAGGGGAGGATGTAACACCTATGATTTTGAATTAGGAAAATTATATTCAGTACCATAGATTAAATGAAACACTAAGTTTATCTTATGTAACATGACAAACTATGTTTATATTGTGTCACATTTAAGAAATATATTCTCTTTCATTGAATGAAACACTGATATTTTATTTATTGATAACATATTCAAAATGAAACATCGAAATTAAGTGGTCCATGATATATATTACCCTTATAACATATACATTTAATTGTTGATTATGGATAATATAAATTAATTTCATATATATATCTATATGACTAAAAAATTATTAATTAATGATTAGTAAACAATCAATCAGTTTTTAGCGAAGTGGTTTTATTTTTCAAAAATATCTTTTCTAAAAAAATAATTTTTATTGTCTATCATAAATAATATTATAAAAAATAATTTAATGTTTTATAACATTTATTTTATAAAATTATATTAATTTTTTGAATAAAAATATGAAAATTTACTATAGGATAATTTTTCGTATTTTCCTGTATTTATTAATTTCTCATTGTGTAGTGAAAAACCTAATTTTTGATAAAAGTATTTTTTTTACAAAAAACAACATCCATAAAAACTACCAATACATTTTGAATAAATTTTCAAGTAACATATGTTTTCTTTAGTTATATTTAATCAAGTTAATTACATTTAATCAACATTATATTAGTTTTTAGTATATACTTGTTTATTGGATTAAAAACTCAGTTTTCTAAAAACAGTTTTAATGTGAATAATATTTCTCCATTTATATTAATTAAAAATAACCTAATGGGGATTGTTATAAATTAAATATATAGAATATATATCATTAAATTTTAATTTAGATACATATAATTATTTTTTTAGTCATATACATTATATATATGAATATTTTATTAAAAAATTCTATTCCAAAAAACCCTCTGTCTCACCACGTCTACAGAATAAATAAATAAATAAATAATTTCCACAAAAGTGAACTGAATTTAAAAATATAGTATCTTTATTTGGAATAACAAAACATTATAATTTATAATAATACCAACTTAATGTTTTACTATATTTATTAGTAAAAATAGATAAGATTAATTACAATGATTATGGAAAAAATGAGTTTACTATGTAGTTAATCATAAAATATAAGGTGTAAAAATAACCCAAAACATTTCCAAATACAATTTTATGAAAATACTTATACATTATACATTTTATTCACAATAATTTACCATTATTGGGTTCTGGTTACTCGAATCAAATTCAGTGTAATTCACTCGTTCAAAAAAAAGTGTGTCACTCACCACATATATAAAAGGCCAACCCTCTTATCCCTTCATTAACACATTAATACTCCATGTTCATAAAGTTGAAGAGAAAATAACATAAAAAATTCCCTCCCCTCATCCTTCAATAAATAATTTTATTATAAATCTAACCTAGGAAACCATTGGTGGAAACCTAAGGATGATACCTAAAGAAGAGGTAACATTCTTCAAAGATATTTTTTATCTTATATCATTATATAAATTATTCATTTATTATTAAACCATAATAATAAAATTAATTAATTATCATACACATAATTATTTTTTATTAATGGTAATACCTAAAACCCAAGACACATCAATCAAATGGGTTACAAAATCATTATTCATTTGTTTAATAGATACCACCCCCCAAAATGATATTATTTGTTTCTACATTACCATCATTAATACTCATTTATGATGAAGGATATAAAGTAATTTATTAAATTCATAACATAGTTATAATTCAGGTGTAATTATATCATTTAAACCCTTTTATTTTCCATTCGTTAATGGAAAAATTAGTAAATATATTTTATATAAATAAAAAAGTTAGATATTAATAAAAATAATTATCATTAATGACATATTATATTTCTTTTTATATTTAACTTTTTATTCATTCAAAAATGATAATGTCATTCATGGATGTTAGGAATTCCGCCTAATTCATGTGATGTAATTCATTTTTTACATAACCCAATTATAATAAGGATATATATAATTATATATAATTAAATAATATGGCATTTATTTTATTATTATAATTATTAAATGGAAAATATACACTCATTCTAGAATTATCATTGAAAAGTGGGAACCTTACTCATGCATACGTACAACCTACCACCACAGTGATTTTACCATAAGTTAGTTATTCATAACCATATTTCATGATATGTTTTAAAACAATAATTTTTGTGTAAATATGGAAACTATTCCATTATTATAATTCTTTATATGTTTAAATTCTGACCACTTTGACCATATCTGTCATACTAAATTCTTTTTTCACACATACGATGAATATGGTAAAAATATTTGACATAAAAATAATTTATTATATAATTATATATATAATTATAATAAGTGAAATACAAATAATAAAAAACATGAGGATACATTATCAATATGGTAAATATTTAAAATAATTTTATTATTCATGTTGATAAAAAATAGGCATGGCAAATTAGACTCAAGGTAAGGGTTTTCTCATCGCACATTTATTTTTGTGAGATATAAGCTATATTTGCAACTTATTTTTGTTGTGTATTTTATGTATTTACCATGAATTTATTTTATGATTATTAGAATAAAAATAATGGGTATTTAAATAACTATTTTATCATCTCTCCTTCATGGGGTTACGGTTTAAGAGTTACCAAAGTGGAAAGGGACTTCATCTCAATTTCTTTTCATTGGGGAATTATTTTGATGTTATGGATAGAATATTTTTATGAAGTTTATATTCAGATCCCATGACAAGATATATCATAAATTTATCTATTTTCATTATATTTAATGTTTCTTAATTTTAGTCATTAATTGGTTTTATAATTCATCAATTGTCCATGCGGTTAGAGACTTTTCATTAGAAAAAATATCTTTTAACGCATTCATTAAACTCTTCCTTATCCATTCCCATGACTTTAAAATTATTTTATTAATGTATTAATATGGAAATAAAATATTTATATTTTATATTTTTGATAAATAAATTATAAAATTAATCTTTTTTTACTTATAAGAAATCATTTGTAAAATGAAAAAATGTACCTTCTGTTCCAAATGTACATGTTGAAAATGAATTTTCCCTTATGTGACATTTATTTAATTTGTAGATTCATTTAAAATGATTAATTTTTATTCAAATAATAACCATTTAAACTTTTTTCGTATTTTGGTTTTGTAAATTTGTTTTCAATTTAAAAAGTAATTTTTGTTTAAAAATGTTGTTTAATAGAATAGAGTATTTTGATACCCAAAATTTATTCGACAATTAGTTTTGAATAATTATTAGAATCTGAAGGAATAAAATGTTTTATTCTTTTTATGGTAATTTTGAATTATTAATTCAAAATGGATGAGAAAATATATCATGATGTGTGCCTATTAGTACTTATATTTTGTGGAATCCCAGATAGAGATAGGTGATCATGTTTCATCTTATATGATGGGAGGCCCATATAGCATCATGTGTGCCCATTATATATTATATGATGTGGACTAGATAGAAAAAGGTGATCCCATTATAGCTTAAATGATCAACATTCCAAAATATTAC
The DNA here is from genome assembly GCA_963277665.1 of Viscum album. Lineage (NCBI taxonomy): Eukaryota > Viridiplantae > Streptophyta > Magnoliopsida > Santalales > Viscaceae > Viscum > Viscum album. The sequence goes on along the minus strand of OY728140.1, from coordinate 2,096,776,654 downwards.
TCCAATTAATTGGGTAATGGTTATATTGTAAGTTGTTTGTATAGTTATTCCAATTAAAGTTGTTTCAGGAATAGGATGTTATAAGTTACCTAAAATGGTTTTAATTTAGTTTTATTGATTTATAATATTTCTTATGATAATGATTGATATCACATGGATCATTATTATTGATTATAATGACTTTTATTTTCATATATTTTCATATTTGGTTATCCAATTATTTATGGGTATGAGTTATTTTATGATTCTCTCATTCACATTGATTATGTCAGCATACCCTTATGCACATATTATGCTCATCAAGGAAATTAAATGAATAATGATTATGACTACCATTACTAAGAATTAGATCTTGAAATTATGTTTCATTTTCTTATTTTTATAAAGGATGAGGTTGGATGAATTATATCTAAAAGGGATTCCACATAGATGATGTTTATGACAAAATGTTAAATAAGAAAAGGTGGGATTAATGGTTTATGTTTTTTATCATTATATATATGTTGATTATGAATCCATGTTGATAGTTTTTTTAATAATTTTATAAAATAATAAACATAAAAATTACTTGTGTGTTTAAGTGATATAGTATTTATTTTTTATGTATTATGTTTTCATTGGTGAATATCATTTTATGTTCTCCGATATGAAATTTGAAAATGTAATGTTTTAAAATTTATCACAAGATTCTAGACTACTGGTTCCATGCATTCATACATTGTGACGTATTTAGATAGATAAAATGTAATGTTTTTTGAGATTGAATTATTTTGAGGGAATAGGAATGGGATAATGGGTGGTTATTTATTAAAATGAGTGGATATTTTTTACATTATTTCCAAACATAGTACAATGACACCATGTTAATAACAATATAAAAAATAATTGTACTTCCCATGGTTTTTCCATGGGGTTTCCAAGGAGGGAAGTATTTTAATATATTATTAGTTTAATAACTAAACTTCTTAAAAAATATCATTCATAATTTATAGGTGATTCATTTCAAAAAAAATTGTTTCTAAAATATTAAAATATCATTTTTAGTTTGGATGTTCTTTTAATTAATTTTTAAAATATACATTATCTAATACAAAATTTGTTTTATTAGAAAAACTATTTTTAGTTGGTAAAAAAACATTATTGTATTTATTTCATAACTTTAATATGTTATTTTGATGTCATAATACTTATAATTATGTCATCCATTAATTTTTTTTACCAAAAAATGTGATTATCTATACAAATTATAAAAATTATCCATTGGATTATTTAAATATAAAATTTTTAAAAATATATTTATTTTATTAAAATAATTTTATAAGTATTATAATTTTTACTATTAAATAAAAATTGTATTTATTAAATAAAAATAGTTTTTACTACATAATAAACTCTTTCACCATTTAGAAACATAGATGGGAGTTTGTAAAATTATATTATAAAATTATATTTAAATGAATGTTTTTTATAACTCTCATTTATAAAAATAACCCATTTATATTTTTTATTTTTATAAGAAAATATTGTTCTAATTAAAATTTTATATTTTCCAAAAGTAAAATTATTTTTTCCTAGAATCCAAAAATATATTTATAATTTTCAGATTAAATTCATGTGCGCATTATTAAATTAACTAATAATGAATGTGTGATTGGAGAAAACACAATTACATTTTTAAAATAAAATCGTACCTTTATAATACAATTGTATATAAACACAACCATTTATTACAATGAAATACTAATTAAGGGTAAGGTGTGTAGTAGTTGACCTTTCATTGGGTGGCTCCACTAACATCAATCTAGATGTGATTTCAAAAAATATAAAATGTTTCGTAGGTGATTAAAAATGAGCCTCACTTTTGGAATCTCTTCTTAGACTTTGTCAAGTGAACACCCATGAAATATTACCACCCACCCAAAATCTTATAAATGAGCTTTATAAGGGAATATTTAACTAAATAAGGTTATTGTTTCTCTATGGAAACCAATATATTTAATACACATTAATTCATGATTTATTACATAAATATACACCTAATACAAAAACACAATTTATTAAGGCCAGATTTACATAGGTATCTGGATACCTAACAATGTAAATTAATGTAGGTATAAAACAAAACTATTTAAAAATTCATAATGAATACCCATATTCCATTAATATTCTAACAAATCCTAAGATAAATTTGTGGAATACATAACAATGGGGTGAATAATAAATCCTGGAAAGGGATTAATACACAAGATTCATGATCAATATAATACATCTATGATATTATAATTATCCTGGGGACAGAAAAGGGATAATAATCTCAAACTTTAATGTCAACACAAGATATATGATTACAACATGAATCTAATAAAAGAATATTCAAACAACATAAAACATCAGATCATAAGCGTAATTCATGGATAAAAAATGAGACATCAAAAAATATTGTGATTGAGGTAACCTCTCAAGAATAATACAAGGTATATCATGAGATAAAAATAATACCCATTGCATTGGAGGGATATATAATTTCAACTTCACTTGTCACATTAATATCATGAACATTAATATTTTTGAAACATATATTGTAAGATATATGGATTCCATTAATCACGTTTATTCCCCCAATTAGTGGGTGTTTATTACATAAATGGGTGTCCCAAATCAAATAATTCTATATATATATATATATATATATATATATATCTAGCTGAAATCCCTTGAGTTTAAATGGGGATGGGTATACACAATAGAAAAGTTTGACATGGGATATAAGTGGATAATTTTTCTAGCATAACAGATGTATATAAAGTTTTATGTATGGTTTTAATGAGAGTGAAAGCGGCATCACCTTACATGTGAATCATCGAGATGCTAATGGGATGTGTAAGAACAAATTCAAATATAAAATAATAACAATTTTGGGGAATAACATGAAGAATGTTTTCGAATAAAGAGGAGGAGTCTAGAATCCCGTTATAATAAAAAGGATCATATAAAATGATAGGGGAGCCTATTTAGGCCATGAGAACACATTAAGATATAATTATAGATGGAAAGGGAGAGGAATTACATTTAAAAAGTGTTTAGTGTGATGAGGACTGGGAGGATGGGTGGGTATTTATATCGAATGCAATGGGAATTATTTATCAATGGATGATCTTAGGTTTTGGAACCTATATGATAAAATCATCAAAAATCGAATCCTTACCATATTTTTTTGTAAATTTTTTTACTATATAAGAGTAGTTTTAGAAATTTTGAAATTCCATGAATTGAACATATTAAACTAATACATATGGGGATTTTAATGTAGGTCATGTTCATAATGAATTTATGTAAAAAAATAATTGATAATATATGATTTTGTTGATTTATTAATTATCTATAAAACTAACCAAATAAATTCAAAGACAAATTATTTAAATGAGTGAATATAAAAGTTTCCATCTATTACTCATAAAAAATTTATTACATCACTTTTGGTTGTTTATGATATTATAACACAAATCACATGTTTATACTATAATTAATTTTTAACCATAATCAACTACCAAATAGAATTTAGAAAAAAATTAACATTGGATTATTTCAATGAGGATATTTCAAAATTAAAATTTATGTTTTCAAAATATTTATCTAAATTTGAGATTTGATACTTTTAGATAAAAATCATTATTTACTCTCAAATACTTGTTTTTACTACAATTAAAAATTTACATCCCGTATAATGATTAAGTTGGACATTATTAAATTATTTTATATTTTATATATAAATTAATATTATTTAATAAAAATATTATATTAGAGTAATATTTATATCAAAAAACTAGAATTTATCAAATAGAGTGTTAAAATCATTAAATTTACTAGATAAAAAATTTTCTTTATTTATATCAAATTCTATTTTTCATCAAATCATATATAATTTTATTTATTATATAATAATTAAATTCAATAAATGTAAAAATTATTATATTAAAATAAAAACATAAAAACTCATACTACTATGGTCATGATACATAACCTCTTATTAATCAAGTATATTCTATAAGGGTAAGGTTTGTGAAAGTGGTACATTCAAAGGGTTGTCTAGTGATCAGGGTTTGGGTTGTGATATAGATACATATTAAAATCTCTTATAAATGGATTTTTTTTTCATTTTTTGAGTTTCATCTTGGGATTAATCAAGAGAATATCCAAATGAAACCTTCTCCGTAAAAAGTTATGATAATTTGGATTCCTAGGGTATGATCCTACTAGATAAGGCTATCACTTATTTGATATTTGTCAATTTCCATTTATCCGATATTGTAATATATAAAAATATTAACAGTCATTATACAAAATTTATATTATCAATTTTTGAGATGATTAATGTTATTTTAAATCCAACATGATATATTTTATAATGGTCCAAAATAAATGAATTAGTACATGTATTTTATATAACTACATTACATAACAAAGCATTATTTCACTGATAATGGGAAATTTATTTTTAAAAGATTGAGTAACTACATTTTCCCACCCTGCATAAATATCTCCATCAAAATTTAATTTCATATAATAAAATATATGATATAACATATAATTAATATCCTCTTTTGGTTCCCATTTTTCTTCCTAAAATGTTCAGTTTCACTAAAACACTTTTACTTGGTGAGTTTTTGTGTTTCATAGGAATTTTATCGATAACCTAAGATCAATACCAGTTCCTCATCGTATCAAGGATGATTATATTTTGGTACCTCCTCGTGATTAAATAATTGTTAGTTTCTTATAATTTACTTCTGAAAAAGGGATACAAAGAGCCCATAATGTACATGAGATATGTTATGTGGGTGTGTTACTCAATAGGCCACACTATTAAAGTTATCAAGGATTAAAAATGTGATGATGTATGTAGTACTAAGAGTTTCCTTCTTCCTAATCGTCATCAATATAATCCATGGTGAACTACAAAAGAACAACCTATCTCCGACCTCAAAATCCGTCTCTCATTGATGATTTTAAATATTCATTTTCTATCGACTTTGGAAAAATATCAAGTAATATTGAATTGTTTGAACCCACTCTTTAATATCTTGGATAAGATCACGTCTCATAATATTTATCCCTCCAACATCATCCCACCATTTTGTAGTTTGAAACCTCTTAGCATAGGGCTCCTCGTAAGGTGTTATTTGAATGAAATAATGGAAATAGTATTTCTATGAGGACTTCACTAGGGGAATGTACTTATCCTAATATTCATGAAAATCCATCGACCATAGTCATAGAATATCTCTTTGATTTTTAATGGTTAACATCGATTGAATATCTATATGAGGGTGATAAATAGTATAGAATCTCATCTCTGTATCCAAGTCCTATAGAAGGATTCATTGAAACCTTGAGGTAATCTTAAGATAATTTGATCAGAAAGAATTGAGATTTTCAGTCAATACAACATTACTACATAAATTTTGTTTATATTGGAGAGTTTCTCAAAAAGAGAAATATTACATTATAGTTAAATATACAATGAATTTTTAAGGTGATAAACCACCAACCCAACAGTGTTATTGTATTTAGATGCCTCAGAGAGTATTATAATGAAATCAATGGTTTTTCCCCATTTCAATATTGTTAGGAAAAATGGTTTCATAATACAATTATACGTCTTCCATTACTTCTTCACATTCTACAATATTGTAAATAAAGATAATTTTTTTCATTCATCCTCTTTATTAAATTCAACCAAATGTTTTACTTCATATAAAAATACATCACATTGCATCCTAGAAAAATAGAGAAGGACAATATATGAAAATTATTTCGAAGTTCCCTTCTCAGTTCTATTTTTTATGGGACACATATCCATGTTCCTAATAAAAAAACTATATCTTAATAAAAAATTAAAATTGGAATATCTACTAGCATTTTCTATAGCTCCCCACAAAAATTACTCTTCAATACTATCAAGAATGGATGGTTGAGAAGTTATTTTAGTTATGTGGTATAAATATCATTCCATTATTCTAATGTATATCCTTCACATGTCTAAGAATATTAGATCCCTTTCTATAACATCATGGATAGGGTTGAGAGATCATTTATACTCAGATAATCAGAATCTTTCTTATTCTCCCCAATATGAAAATGGATTATACATTAATAATACATTATCAGCTTTAAGAAACTTCATTGTCAAATATTGAGCTCCTTTGGGGTGAATATATAATTATGTATTTAATGATATGTGTGTATTTCACACTTATCTCTATAGATATAATGTCTCAAAAAAATCAATGAAAATATCATTAAATCCATTTATATATCATGTGAGGGCTAGTTTATCATGTGCATAATTAATTAGTAGTCTTATTCTATCAATTATTCATATTCGATGAGTATAAAACCCAATAAATTTTTATATTCATTCATATCGATCACAAATCCTTCCCTAGTAGTAGGTAATGTATGAACTGGTTCATCAATTAGCCTATTCTTTTACTCCTTATATCCCCCCCACACTCATTAGTCTAGGTAAACATCACTCGGTTTTGAGTGATCATGGTTATTGGGCTTGAAAATCATGAGAAGTTTCCCAAAAAACAATAATAACATACTTCTAATCCAAGGAAAATTTTCAACTATATATGTTTGACTATGATATCTTTCAATTTCCATAATCTTTAAAGGATTAATAAAACTCCTTTCATTATTGATAATATTCCCCCTGAATGTTATATTATCCAAAAATGTCATATCTAATGATCTTCACATATAAAATTCCATTTTTAATGTCTTCTAAAAAACATTTAAATGATTCTCATATTCTTCAATACATTTTGAGTGCATAAGAATATTGTCTTGAGGAACTAATAAATAGTTTCATGGTAATCAATCAAGAATCTATTTATTAAGTCCATCAAAAGTAATTGAAATTATTATATCCAAATAAAATCACTATGAACATGTAGTGCCCATACCTTGTATAAAATGATGTCTTGGGAATATTCTATTTTTTTGCATTAATTTCGAATATCCAAACTGAAGATCCATTTTAGAAAAGTACTGAGCTCCACATAGGGGATCAAACCGGAAAAATATATGAATTAGAGGATACTTTTTCTTTATCAGGTTAATTTTATGCTCACAATTATCTATTCAAGGTAAATTTAACATATAGTTTTTTTATAAAGAAAACCATCACACCACATATATATATATATTCATGTGTGTATACATATTTTATCTATACTATCTTGTAGTTTCTTCTTCATCTCTTCAATTTAAATGATAACCATTCAATATGTTCCCTCAGATAAAGGAAACGTTTCAGGTATATTATTGATTAAGATCTAAACCTAATTGCTTGGATGAAGAATAAGAAATTAATCAAGAAACCCAACTGTATATTAACATACCATGGTTATGTCATCAAGGATGATAATTTCCTTAGTCTAAATCATTTGATCAAGATATTTATTCTTATAAGGAAATAATACCCCTAATTGAGATGATTATTTATAGTAATTATATTCATCCTCCTTGCACTTTAATAAATTTAATGATCGATTAATGATACATGTGAGAATTTACTTTGATCGTAAATTTATACTAGTTCTATATAAAGATCCCCAATCCATTCCCACAATAACATAAAATCCCACTGAATGGAAGAGATATAAACATGGGATATAATAATTGACCCATTTTCAATTTTAATTGATACACTAACTTCAATATTTTGAGATGGTGTTTGAAATGTTTTATTAGTCATATAATATATAAATAATTTATTAAACCCTAATTAAATAATATGTTCACTATTATTGAATGAATAAATAATGCAACTATCACCATGTAATTTTTACTATCCACCATAAATGTGGTGATAAAATAATCCCATCCTTTATCTCGTGTCTTTAGATATTTTTTTTCATAGGTTATCATTGATATATATCCCTATTCATAGATAGTTAATTCATATAGTGTCCTCTTTCCTTGTATATGAATCATTAAACTGTATGTTTAGGGTTGACTACAATATTCCTTTATTACATTATATTGTTGGGTTTATCCAAATATAATTTTCTAGCTTGGTAACCTTTTTTTTCACACCCAAATAATTTCATTTTCTCAATTAATAAATTTCATGGTTGATTCATCCCATTCTTATAAAAATATAGATGTTAGAATTTTTTTCCTACATGATATCCTCCATTGCTCCCCCAGAATTAATCCCCATTCCCTATTCTGTATCTCCAAAATCATGTGACCCTTGAGTTTTAGTGACATAAATACATACATTGAATACACATTAAAAAATTTCTTTATTGTAATCAAAGTCTCAAATCTCCAATCCTTTCCATTGAGTCATCCTTATCCCTCTAGAGAATTAGTCGAAATTACTTTTGGACTCAATAATGAAGAAGAATACACATTGTCCATGTCCTGTTATGTTTTCCTCATACTCTCAGATTGATTATTGGTAATTTTTATTGAGTATTAGAAAATAGCTCTCTATTTTTTGTTAGATAAAATAAGGAAATTATTTATAAAAAAATAATTCAAAAATTATTTCCAATTCATCATTTTGATCGCCTCCACATGATTCATATTTTTTATGAAAGATAAAAAATGATCAGTTTCTCCATCCATAGTGTAATATTCAACACAACCTCTTCATTATTAGATAATTGAAACATGAAGATGATATACTTATGGCGTTGATTCATTTTTTATAATTAATGGTTTAAAAGATGCATTTTAAATTCAGTGGCCTTTATCTTGTAAATTTCTCAATTTAAACTACTACTTTGTATGAGGAATGTAGGATTTCTACTTAATTCAGTTTTTCATTCAAAATATGATTTATTATGGAAATTAATTTCATGATGTTCCAAACTAATTCTATATTTTGGTAGAACATCTCATTAGTGTAGTAATTTCATCTCCCATCACAATAGTGTTTGCATTAGTTCCTCTAATTTTCATCTACTGACTATTAATCAAAGAAAAATTGGGGTTGATAATTATCAAACTATTAATCTTATAAAATCAAAAAAATTATCAATTATGGGGTAACTCATATATAACATAAATTAAATATCCTATGAATATCTATATTTCAATCTAACTTATCCATAGTCTCTATCCTAACATAAAATTATATGGTAATTTTTGATCCCTTTATATAAGGATCTTAGGGTGTTTCCAAATAATATCCCACGAAGTGGTAAAACTTGGTGTGTAGAAAGGTCTCTATATTTTGAAAAAGGTAAAAATTGAGTTAATACCCAATGATCCATTTTTAGTGTCATTACCCATATGCATAATTGTGCTAGAGCCACATCAACTTGTAGTATCCATATATGGATTTTGTTCATTGGAGAAAAATTAATCTATATTAAATAATAATTTAGGGATTTATGCCTATGTGAGTATTATCCATAATTTAGCCACAAAAGGTTCTTATTACTAATATAAAAATTAAATAAATACATTATTTGTTACCAACTATGAAAATCCAGATTTTATTACCCATTAATTCATGATTCACTACATAAATATAAAATCAATGTAGTCCAAAAATATAATGAGGCCTTTGTTTGATTGGGAAATTATATACATAAAATAGCAGCATAAAACATGGTTATAATAAAATTATTTAAAATCACCAAAACATCCCCTTATATCCCATAAGTTTTCAAATATTGTATTTCATTACCAAGGGATATATGGAATAAAGGCATGAGATATAAATAAAAGTAAGAGATTAATCATATAATATCATGATAAATGTATTAAATGTGAGTAAAGTTGTATATTATTGTTACATAAATGGGTTTATAATAATAAACATTTGTAGGACCCCGTGACACCCTAAGAGGGGAGGGGTGAATCAGGGTGGAAACTTTTTCTTCTTTTAGATGTGGATCTTGTTCCCACATTGGTAGGAACTACATAAACCTTTATGATGGATATGATCAGCAATTAAACATTCACATGCAGAGAGATGACACAACTATTTTTACTTGGTTCACCACTAAGGGCTACGTCCAAGGAGAATATGCCGACAGGTTGTCGGTCGTACCTAAATCCACTATGTTTCACTAGCTGCGGATTACAAATGTTCGGGTACAGACACTCTGTCCCAGGCTCACTGCCTTTACAATTGTTCAAGGATAGCTCACTGCGTCCCTCGGGTCACTCCCGTTGACTCCCCCTGGCTCACTGCCCTTGGTGAAGTCTCACTCAGTTTATAGGCGTGAAGGTCTCTTCAATAAATGTGCATTGATGTTCTTTGTCTCCTGTTCAGCATGAGACTTTGCTTGCATCAGGGTTCAGAGTTGATGCTCTATATATTTCAATCTTTCTTCTTTAGTGCAATGACTGCATGCACTAGATCCCCTTGTCTTCGTTTGCCTGAATCACAATCACTGATGTGATTGCTTACATAGTGAATCTCAGCTTACTCGAAGTTGTCAGAATCATTTCTCCATGTATGCATGAGATCATGCATATATCATTTAGATTTCTTTTTCAATCTCACTTTGCACCAGAATTATCAGGCAATATTTCAGCTCTTGTGCAGCTCCATAAAGGCGGGCGTGCTTCAACAATATTTGGATCTCCTTTTCAAGCCCGGTGTGCAAGTCTCCATCTGGCGCGCAAGTCTTATGCGCGAAAGTATAACCTGGCGCGCAAGTGTCTCCAAAGAACCTGTGCGACTCTGCCTTCTTGAACTTCAAACCTGTGCGACTCACTTCCATCCTTGCCCAAATCACCTGGGGTGCTCAACCATCAGTCGGCGCACAACCTCTACTTGCGCGACCCAACTACCACTTGCGCAGTTCAACCACCTGCGCAACGATATGTCGAACAATCTCAAAGTCTTGAGCTCCGTGAGAAATGAGGAGGGGTGGTCCTGTATTTATAGGCAAACTGGACCCCCTGCGCGGCGGCGCGCAAGTCATCCATCGGCGCGCAAGTCTCGGCCCCTACTAGGCACTTGCGCGATCAACATCCAAACTTGCGCGAACATCTTTCCTTTGACAAATTTGGATCTTCTTATCTCGAAAAACCATAGGCACGCAAGTTATAATCCATTCAAGTCTTCGGCGCGCAAGTCTCTTCCCGGTACATAATTCACCTGCGCGACCACACCAAAACATGCGCGACCCTTATCCCTTTGCCATATTTTGATGATCTGATATTTAAAAACATATGGAACACAAGTTTCCTATCCTCCAAGATTATGTCGCGCAAGTCCCTTTACGAAAATCACTCTTCTTCATTTGTTGATTTTGAGGCCCTGAAATTTGGCAAACACTAGAAAACGGCGCCACCTTGTATCTGCTCTTTTTGTACCGCCTCCAGATCATCCATTCCTCTGTCGATGTTCTTGAATCAAACATAGATCGTTGACCCCAACTCTTGAACTCGACATGTCACCATGGAATATCCTTTGTCAAAAAATTTGTATGTCATTTGTTTGCTTTGTCGACAAGCACGATCACCTCAGCAACACTTCTTCTTGGTGATCTGTATCCTTCAGCAACTCTTTTGCTTTTATCACAAACTCCACCATTGTGATATGTATTCTATGAAGGAACAACTTTAGTACCATCATCTTCTATGACAGTGTGATGTGCATGGCCATTTCATAAGTCAACTCATTGGCACATTGCCTCCTTCATCAACCGTCATGATCAACTTCATGAAAACCATGTGATTTAATCCGTCAGGAAGTCTCTAGCATGGTTCTCACGCCAATAATGAGTAATTGCATGGTCTTCATCAAAACCCATTGTTCTCATGAAATAATGAGGAATTGCATGGTCTTCATCAAATCCCATGGTTCTTATGAAATAATGAGAAATTTCATGGTCTTCATCCAAAAACACCATCCTGATTTAATCATCCTTGGATGGATCACTCCTCACATTCTTCATTGTTGTAAACAATGTATCACCTTTGACACATGTTCTTTGAACATATGATCAGCACAACAATCGTCTGAAACACTACTCCTCTACTTCATCAGAGTACTTCATGATCTCTTTCATTTTGATATTCCATTGACAACTATTGACAACAAATACAAACCTATACACAAAGTGGTTCCAACAATCTCCCCCTTTGTATTTTTTTGTCAATACCTTATAAATCTTCTGAAATGAATTTGTCAATGTCAAAATGAGGATATTCTTATTCATGAAATTTTCATTTCAAATGTTCATTTCACTTTCTCTCCCCCTTATTGACAAGAAATACAAAGCACATGGTAGGGAGGGTATCAATCCACACATAAGCAATGCTTCATTAATCATTTCACTCTAAGTATACTTGAGCAATGCTCGATGTAGAAAAAAAAGAGGATTTGATTAAGTCAACAAGGCTATCCATTATCCATAGATCATGATACCAACATGAGATGATAACTCATGTATCTTGTCTTCAAGGGTTTACCACTTTAATTCCAGGTAGAAGAAGATCAACTATGATAGGTAATAATCAACCTGAAACTCCTGCACTCACTTCAGCAAATAGATCAAAAACATTCAAGTGAAATTGGCAGCATAAGTGACCCTGGGGCACTTCCATTCTCTTTATGTCACTGATCAAATCAGTTACTCCCACTTAGTAAAATAATCTTTGATCTGAGTAACAAAGGGATAGTGATTGAGAAATGACATACCTTCTCCATTGGCGTTTTCTTCAAGAAATTCACAGAGTAACTGCTTTTGAGTCCAGCAGAAGTTGATATTGATTGAAACAGTGATTATGGAAGCTTCTTCCTTCTTCTCCCCTTAAGGGAAACAATCCTCATTATCTTCATCAAGAGTGATCCTTCATCATCATACTCTTTGAATATCAATTGAAGAATCTACTAAGGATGGAAACTTCTTCAGCTTGGCTATCAGGAGTTGACAACATTCACTACTTCTCAGGTTCTCCCCCTGAGAGCATGCTTCACCTTCAATTCCCTACATTATTAGCACAAATACAATACACAAATGATTACGGGAATAAGGTGGTTCCTTCTTTCTTCATCAAGAAGACTTTCTTGGTTGAGGTTCTTTTCTCAACCAAGTTCCTCTGTTCACTCCAGTATTCATGCATGTACATTTGAACATATATTCTGACATCTTTTAGTGTGGAATGGATCTGTTCACATTCTGTTATGATTTGTGTGGAGAATTTTTCTTCTTAGCAGCCATCATGAATGATACATTCTTACTCCTTTTAAGAACTGCTTCTTGCTCTGGTATTAAGTTTAGGAAACCTTTTGCAATGTGACCAGATTTCTTGCATCTCTCACACAGAACTTCTTCGACACATGTGTTTCTCTTTGTTTGCAATCTCTCATGCATTGTGTCTTCATCTTGTGAAAGTTTTCCTTTTCCTTTGTCACCAGCCTTGGCCTTCTCATATTCATGTTTCCTTATTCTTTTCAAATCTTCTGGCCTGATTACCAATATGTCATTTGGAACTTTTGCAGCTGGTTTAGGTCTTCCACATGGGTTCATCTGAGATTCATCCCGCTTAGTGTTTCTTTTGGATGAATGACCCTTTAATTTCATGGATCTAAAATCATGGGTCTTCTCAGCTTCCCTACTTGAGATCTTCTTGTGGAAATGTGTGTTCACAACATTCTTCTGATTTCTCCCCAAGGTAGCTGCTTCATTCTTTGACGGCATCAGTGGTCTTCTTTTCTTTTCAAATGTGAAAGCATGTTGATATGGACATGTGTCTGCATTGTGACCGCTGCCGTTGCATACATCACAAATGTTATCAAGAATTCCAAATCTTTTTGCAGTAAACAGATACTTCTGGACCTTCTGATGTTGCTTCTTTATCTCTGGCTTCCTTCTCTTTGATATAGGCATTCTCTATGCTTTTCCATGTAAGGGATTATAAAGACAATCCAGTGCACAGTGCCCAAATCTGTTGCAGCACCAACATTGACCCACTAATCTTTTCTTCTTTGTGTCTTCTGTATTAAGTTTTTGGGCCACCTGCTTAATCTTTTGTGCTCTATTTGAGGAACCCACTTCCTCTTTTTTCTTCCCATCCACCCTAGCCATGGTGGTAGGTTTCTTCTTCTCACCTTTCCTCATCCATACTTATTTAGAACTTTTCTTCCCACCTGCACTGATTGTAGTAGTGTATTTAGAAATATGAGTACAAGATGGTTTGGATGGTACCTTCACTTTCTCAGTTGCTTGTGATAGATCAAAGAGTGAAGTCAAGATCTTATTATCACATGTTGTAGGTCTTTTGACAATAGAATCCTCTAGTGAGCATTGAGTACCAGCAGCAACTGATTCTTGATGTGGATAATCAAGAGTTGTCATAATCTTCTTATCACATGTTGGAGGCATTTCAGCTTTAGACTCCTCCAACGAACATTGAGTGCAAGCATCACTCATTTCATTCCTTTGTGATGTCTCAATATGTGTGTTCTCAATCTTGGTCAACTGAGCTTCCAATATTTGACCCACAATATTGAGGATGATCTTCTGATCTTCAATCGTGATCATCTTCTCTTCAAAAGTCGTCTTCAACCTTTCAACCTCATCTTCAAGCATATTAACTTTGTTTTGCAACAGAGAGTGAAGTTCCCGGAATTTAATGGAAGTTTATTCTAAACAAAAATTCTTGACATCTTTGATCTTCTTCAGCTCATCTTCAAGTGCATGGATCCGTTCTTCCAGAGTATTGATGACATCACCTTTTTCTTCAAGGGCTTTCACCCGTTTGTTGAGCTTCATACTTTCCATAATTTTTCCTTCCAGCCCCTTCTCTATATTGTCCACTTCCCTTTCAAGTCTAGTGATCTCAACCTACATAGATTGAAATAGGCTACAGATAATAACAGCCCTTTCTTCTGGAATATCATGCAGATATGTTTTTAGTTTTTCTTGAAAGCATGTATTGGGGGTGTAATCCTTTCCTCTGGAAGAATTCTTGAGTCACCTGCTCGAAACATTCCATGCCTGATATTTCTTCATTTTTGAAATGGCATGGAGAACAAGACACTGCATCTTCTTTAGATGTGAGAGACTTCTTCATCATATTCTTCTCTTTCTTTTTCCTATTTGTCAAAGTCTTTGTGGATATAGATTTCTGCTCATAAATGACTGCGTCATTATCAAGACTTCTATTCATTGTTGACTCTAGGAAAGAAACTCAAATCCTCTTCTCAATAGAATTACTGGAAAATATCCAACATACGTTAACCTTTCCCTCTGATACCACTTGTAGGACCCCGGGATACCCTTAGAGGGGAGGGGTGAATCAGGGTGGCAACTTTTTCTTCTTTTAGTTGTGGATCTTGTTCCCACGTTTGTAGGAACTACTTAAACCTGTATGATGGATATGATCAGCAATTAAACATTCACATGCAGAGAGATGACACGGCTATTTTTACTTGGTTCACCACTAAGGGCTACGTCCAAGGATCATACGCTGACAGGTTGTCGGTCGTACCTAAATCCACTATGCTTCACTAGCTACAGATAAAAAATGTTCGGGTACAGACACTCTGTCCCAGGCTCACCACCTTTACAATTGTTCAGGGATAGCTCACTGCGTCCCTCGGGTCACTCCCATTGACTCCCCCTGGCTCACTGCCCTTGGTGAAGTCTCACTCAGTTTATAGACGTGAAGGTATCTTCAATAAATGTGCATTGATGTTCTTTGTCTCATGTTTAGCATGAGACTTTGCTTGCATCAGGGTTCAGAGTTGATGCTCTTTATATTTCAATCTTTATTCTTTAGTGCAATGACTGCATGCACTAGATCCCCTTGTCTTCGTTTGCCTGAATCACGATCACTGATGTGATTGCTTACTTAATGAATCTCAGCTTACTCGACATTGTCAGAATCATTTCTCTATGTATGCATGAGATCATGCATGTATCATTTAGATTTCTTTTTCAATCTCACTTTGCACCAGAAGTATCAGGCAATATTTCAGCTCTTGTGCAGCTCCAGAAAGGCGGGCGTGCTTCAACAATATTTGGATCCCCTTTTCATGTCCGGCGCGCAAGTCTCCATCTGGCGCCCAAGTCTTAGGCGTGCAAGTATAACCTGGCACACAAGTGTCTCCAAAGCACCTGTGCGACTCTGCCTTCTTGAACTTCAAACCTGCGCGACTCACTTCCTTCCTTGCCCAAATCACCTGGGGCGCTCAACCATCAGTCGGCGCGCAACCTCTACTTGCGCGACCCAACTACCACTTGCGCGGTTCAACCACCTGCGTGTCGAGAGCTCTAACAATCTCAAAGTCTTGAGATCCTTGAGAAATGAGGAGGGGTGGTCCTGTATTTATAGGCAAACTGGACCCCCTACGCGGCGGCACGCAAGTCATCCATCGGCACGCAAGTCTCGGTCCCTACTAGGCACTTGCGTGATCAACATCCAAACTTGCACGAACATCTTGCCTTTTCCAAATTTGGATCTTCTTATCTCGAAAAACCATAGGCGCGCAAGTTATAATGCATTCAAGGCATCGGCGCGCAAGTCTCTTCTCGGTACATAATTCAGCTGTGCGACCTCACCAAAACTTGGGCGACCCTTATCCCTTTGCCATATTTTGATGCTCTGATATTTAAAAACATATGGTGCCCAAGTTTCTTATCCTACAAGAGTATGGCGCGCAAGTCCCTTTTCCAAAATCACTCTTCTTCATTTGTTGATTTTGAGGCCCTGAAATTTGGAAAACACTAGAAAACGGCGCCACCTTGTATCTGCTCTTTTTGTACCGCCTCCAGATCATCCATTCCTCTGTCGATGTACTTGAATCAAACATAGATCGTTGACCCCAACTCTTGAACTCGACATGTCACCATGGAATCTCCTTTGACAACAAATTTGTATGTCATTTGTGTGCTTTGTCGACAAGCACGATCACCTCAACAACACTTCTTCTTGGTGATCTGTATCCTTCAGCAACTCTTTTGCTTTTATCACAAAATCCACCATTGTGATATGTATTCTATGAAGGTACACCTTTATTACCATCATCTTCTATGAAAGTGGGATGTGAATGGCCATTTTTAAGTCAACTCATTGGCACATTTCCTCCTTCATCAACCGTCATGATCAACTTCATGAAAACCATGTGATTCAATCCGTCAGGAAGTCTCTAGCATGGTTCTCACGCAATCATGAGTAATTGCATGGTCTTCATCAAAACCCATTGTTCTCATGAAATAATGAGGAATTGCATGGTCTTCATCAAAGCCCATGGTTCTTATGCAATAAGGAGGAATTGCATGGTCTTCATCCAAAAACACCATCCTGATTTAATCATCCTTGGATGGATTACTCCTCACATTTTTCATTATTGTAAATAATGTATCACCTTTGACACATGTTCTTTGAACTTACGATCAGCACAACAATCGTCTGAATCACTACTCCTCTACTTCATCAGAGTACTTCATGATCTCTTTCATTTTGATATTCCATTGACAACTATTGACAACAAATACAAACCTATACACAAAGTGGTTCCAACAATCTCCCCCTTTGTATTTTGTTGTCAATACCTTATACATCTTCTGAAATGAATTTGTCAATGTCAAAATCAGAATCTTCTTATTCATGAACTTTTCTTTTCAAACGTTCATTTCACTTTCTCTACCCCTTATTGACAAGAAATACAAAGCACATGGTAGGGAGGGTATCAATCCACACTTAAGCAATGTTTCATTAATCATTTCACTCTAAGTCTACTTGAGCAATGCTCGATGTAGAAAACAAGAGAATTTGATTAAGTCAACAAGGCTGTCCATTATCCATAGATCATGATACCAACATGAGATGATAACTCATGTATCTTGTCTTCAAGGGTTTACCACTTTAATTCCAGGTAGAATAAGATCGACTATGATAGGGAATAATCAACCTGAAACTCCTGCACTCACTTCAGCAAATAGATCAAAAACATTCAAGTGCAATTGGCAGGATAAGTGACCTTGGGGCACTAACATTCTCTTTATGTCACTGATCAAATCAGTTACTCCCCCTTTGTAAAATAATCTTTGATCTGAGTAACCAAGGGATAGTGATTGAGAAATGACATACCTTCTCCATTGGCGTGTTCTTCATGAAATTCACAGAGTAACTGCTTTTGAGTCCAACAGAAGTTGATATTGATTGAAACAGTGATTATGGAAGCTTCTTTATTCTTCTCCCCCTTAAGGGAAACAATCCTCATCATCTTCATCAAGAGCGGTCCTTCGTCATCATACTCTTTGAATATCAATTGAAGAATCTACTAAGGATGGAAACTTCTTCAGCTTGGCTATCAGAAGTTGACATCATTCACTACTTCTCAATTTCTCCCCCTGAGAGCATGCTTCACCTTCAATTCCCTGCATTATTAGCACAAATACAATACACAAATGATTACAGGAATAATGTGGTTCCTTCTTGCTTCATCAAGAAGACTTGCTTGGTTGAGGTTCTTTTCTCAAACAAGTTCCTCTGTTCACTCCAGTCTTCATGCCTGTACATTTGAACATATATTCTGACGTCTGTTGGTGTGGCATGGATCTGTTCACATTCTGTTCTGCTTTGTGTGGAGAATTGTTCTGCTTAGAAGCCATCATGAATGATACATTCTTACTCCTTTTAAGGACTGCTTCGTTCTCTGGTATTAAGGTTAGGAAACCTTTTGCAATGTGACCAAATTTCTTGTATCTATCACACAAAACTTCTTCGACACGTGTGTTTCTCTTTGTTTGCAATCTCTCATGCATTGTGTCTTCATCTTGTGAAAGTTTCCCTTTTCCTTTGTCACCAGCCTTGGCCTTCTCATATTTAAGTTTCCTTATTCTTTTCAAATCTTCTGGCCAAATGACCAATATGTCATTTGGAACTTTTGCAGCTGGTTTAGGTCTTCCACATGGGTTCATCCGAGATTCATCCCCCTTAGTGTTTCTTTTGGATGAATGACCCTTCAATTTCCTGGATCTAAAATACTAGGTCTTCTCAGCTTCCCTACTTGAGATCTTCTTGGGGAAATGTGTGTTCACAACATTCTTCTGATTTCTCCCCAAGGTAGCTGCTTAATTCTTTGACGGCATCAGTGGTCTTCTTTTATTTTCAACAGTGAAAGCATGTTGATATGGACATGTGCCTGCATTGTGACCGCTGCCGTTGCATACATCACAAATGTTATCAATAATTCCAAATCTGTTTGCAGTAAACAGATGCTTCTGGACCTACTGATGTTGCTTCTTTATCTCTGGCTTCCTTCTCTTTGATATAGGCATTCTCTGTGCTTTTCCAGGTAAGGGATTATAAAGACAATCCAATGCATAGTGCCGAAATCTGTTGCAGCACCAACATTGACCCTCAAATCTTTTCTTCTTTGTGTCTTCTGTATTAAGTTGTTGGGCCATCTGCTTAATATTTTGTGCTCTATTTGAGGAACCCACTTCCTCTTTTTTTTCCCATCCACCCTAGCCATGGTGGTAGGTTTATTCTTCTCACATTTCCTCATCCATACTTGTTTAGAACTTTTCTTCCCACCTACACTGATTGTAGGAGTGTATTTAGAAATATGAGTACAAGATGGTTTGGACGGTACCTTCACTTTCTCAGTTGCTTGTGATAGATCAAAGAGTAAAGTCATGATCTTCTTATCACATGTTGTAGGTCTTTTGACAATAGAATCCTCTAGTGAGCATTGAGTACCAGCAGTAACTGATTCTTGATGTGGATAATCAAGAGTTGTCATAATCTTCTTATCACATGTTGGAGGAATTTCAGCTTTAGACTCCTCCAACGAACATTGAGTGCAAGCATCACTCATTTCATTCCTTTGTGATGTATCAATATGTGTGTTCTCAATCTTGGTCAACTGAGCTTCCAATCTTTGACCCACAATATTGAGGATGATCTTATGATCTTCAATCGTGATCATCTTCTCTTCAAAAGTATTCTTCAACCTTTCAATCTCATATTCATGCTTCTTAACTTTGTTTTGTAACAGAGAGTCAAGTTACCGGAATTTAATGGAAGTTTCTTCCAAACAATAATTCTTGACATCATTGCTCTTCTTCAGCTCAGCTTCATGTGCATGGATTCATTCTTCCAGTTTATTGCTGACTTCACCTTTTTCTTCAAGGGCTTTCACCCGTTTGGTGAGCTTCATACTTTCCATAATTTTTCCTTCCAGCCCCTTCTTTATATTGTCCTCTTCCCTTTCAAGTCTAGTGATCTCAACCTGCATAGATTGAAATAGGCTACAGATAATAACAGCCCTTTCTTCTGGAATATCATGCAGATATGTTTTTAGTTTTTCTTGAAAGCGTGTATTGGGGGTGTCATCCTTTCCTCTGGAAGAATTCTGAGTCACCTGCTCGAAACATTCCATGCCTGATGTTTCTTCATTTTTGAAATGGTATGGAGAACAAGACACTGCATCTTCTTTAGATGTGAGAGACTTCTTCATCATCTTCTTCGCTTTCTTTTTCATATTTGTCAAAGTCTTTGTGGATATAGATTTCTGCTCAGAAATGACTACGTCATTATCAAGACTGCTCTTCATTGTTGACTCTAGGAAAGAAACTCAAATCCTCTTATCAATAGAATTACTGGAGAATATCCAACATACGTTAACCTTTCCCTCTGATACCACTTGTAGGACCCCGGGATACCCTGAGAGGGGAGGGGTGAATCAGGGTGGCAACTTTTTATTCTTTTAGTTGTGGATCTTGTTCCCATGTTGGTAGGAACTACTTAAACCTGTATGATGGATATGATCAGCAATTAAACATTCACATGCAGAGAGATGACACAAATATTTTTACTTGGTTCACCACTATGGGCTACGTCTAAGGAGCATACGCCGACAGGTTTTCGGTCGTACCTAAATCCACTATGCTTCACTATATGTGGATAACAAATGTTCGGGTACAGACACTCTGTCCCAGGCTCACTGCCTTTACAATTGTTCAGGGATAGCTCACTGCTTCCCCCGGGTCACTCCCATTGACTCCCCCTGGCTCACTTTCCTTGGTGAAGTCTCACTCAGTTTATAGACATGAAGGTCTCTTCAATAAATGTGCATTGATGTTCTTTGTCTCCTGTTCATCATGAGACTTTTCTTGCATCAGGGTTCAGAGTTGATTCTATTTATATTTCAATATTTCTTCTTTAGTGCAATGACTGCATGCACTAGATCCCCTTGTCTTCGTTTGCCTGAATCACAATCACTGATGTGATTGCTTACTTAATGAATATCATCTTACTCGACGTTGTCAGAATCAATTCTCCATGTATGCATGAGATCATGCATGTATTATTTAGATTTATTTTTCAATCTAACTTTGCACCAGAAGTATCAGGCAATATTTCAGCTCTTGTGCAGCTCCAGAAAGGCGGGCGTGCTTCAACAATATTTGGATCTCCTTTTCAAGCCCGACGCGCAAGTCTCCATCTGGCGCGCAAGTCTTAGGCGCGCAAGTATAACCTAGCGCGCAAGTGTCTCCAAAGCACCTGTGCGACTCTGCCTTCTTGAACTTCAAACCTGCGCGACTCACTTCCTTCCATGCCCAAATCACCAGGGGCGCTCAACCATCAGTCGGCACGCAACCTCTACTTGCGCGACCCAACTACCACTTGCGCGGTTCAACCACCTGCGCGACGAGAGCTCAAACAATATCAAAGTCTTGAGCTCCGTGAGAAATGAGGAGGGGTGGTCCTGTATTTATAGGCAAACTGGACCCCCTGCGCGGCGGCGCGCAAGTCATCCATCGGGGCGCAAGTCTCGGCCCATACTAGGAACATACTCGATCAAAATCCAAACTTGCGTGAACATCTTGCCTTTTCCAAATTTGGATCTTCTGATCTCGAAAAACCATAGGCGCGCAAGTTATAATGCATTCAAGGCGTCAACGCGCAAGTCTCTTCCCGGTACATAATTCACCTGCGCGACCTCACCAAAACTTGCGCAACCCTTATCCCTTCTCCATATTTTGATGTTATGATATTTAAAAACATATGGCGGGCAAGTTTCCTATCCTCCAAGAGTATGGCGCCCAAGTCCCTTTGCCAAAATCACTCTTCTTCATTTGTTGATTTTGAGGCCCTGAAATTTGGCAAACACTGGAAAACAGTGCCACCTTGTATCTGCTCTTTTTGTACCACCTCTAGATCATCCATTCCTCTGTCGATGTTCTTGAATCAAACATAGATCGTTGACCACAACTCTTGAACTCGACATGTCACCATGAAATCTCCTTTGTCAACAAATTTGTATGTCGTTTGTTTGCTTTGTCGACAAGCACGATCACCTCAACAACACTTCTTCTTGGTGATCTGTATCCTTCATCAACTCTTTTGCTTTTATCACAAACTCCACCATTTTGATATGTATTCTATGAAGGAACAGCTTTAGTACCATCATCTTCTATGACAGTGTGATGTGCATGGCCATTTCATAAGTCAACTCATTGACACATTGCCTCCTTCATCAACCGTCATGATCAACCTCATGCAAACCATGTGATTCAATCCGTCAGGAAGTCTCTAGCATGGTTCTCATGCAATCATGAGTAATTGCATGGTCTTCATCAAAACCCATTGTTCTCATGCAATAATGAGGAATTGCATGGTCTTCATCAAAGCCCATGGTTCTTATGCAATAAGGAGGAATTGCATGGTCTTCATCCAAAAACACCATCCTGATTTAATCATCCTTGGATGGATTACTCCTCACATTCTTTATTATTGTAAACAATGTATCACCTTTGACACATGTTCTTTGAACTTACGATCAGCAAAACAATCGTCTGAATCACTACTCCTCTACTTCATCAGAGTACTTCATGATCTCTTTCATTTTGATATTCCATTGACAACTATTGACAACAAATACAAACCTATACACAAAGTGGTTCCAACAACATTAACATCAAATAATGTTATAACATGATAATATCATGCCAAAATTGGAATGTAGAAATAATATAAAACATGAAATAATTATTACATTCAAGGATAACTACTCAAACATCATAAAATATTTTTATTAGGATAACCTACCATGAAACATTAATTCTTTATCATCGTATAAAAAAATCAATTACTGTGTTAGAGGTATATATAATTCCATTCCATCCCAACACATTCATATCATGTACACTCATTTTGTGCACCATAGATCATACAACACAAGTATTTCAATCATTAAATATAGCCCTATAGTGATGTAGTGTGGTATAAATAACTGTAATTACACAATATAAGAAGGATAAGTACATCTAGCTAAGTACCCTTAAGTGTAAATGTGAATGGGTATACAAAAAAAGCTAGACATGGAAAATACCATGGAAATTTTGGAATGATAATCGGTATACATAAATGATTCTAGAAGTGCTTAATGATAGTGATAGGTGGTATCTCATTACATAGGGTTCATAATGATATTAACATGATTTCTATAAACAATTGTAAATATTAAAAAAATTAAAACACAAGGAATAACTCAAATATGGTTCTTGAATACAGAAGAAGAGGGGAGAATGCCCTTACATTGAGAGGGTGCTTCTAAAATCGTGGGAGGGAATTTTTCAGAGATTAATAAAACCCTAGGGGGTATAGAGGGGAGTACGAGAGGGAATTTTTGATAAAATATATTTTATTGAAGAAAAGTGCGATGCTAGGATTGTATTTATAGGAAAATGGAGGAGATTTCTCTCTAAAAATATAAACATAGGTTTTAATACACTATTTGATAAAATAATAAAGAAAACCAACATTACCATGTGTTTTACCATGGTTTCTAATAAATTAAAGTGGTTTAAAATATTTTATATTTCCATGAAATGAGCATATTAAAATTGTAATATTCATGATGTGGATATTTGTCATATTCACTAAGAATTGGTTTTAAATCCTTACAATATAATGTAGGTTTTGGAGGATTAATTAATGGTTATTAACATTAATTACATTACATAACAAGAAAATAATTCATAGGGTAAATATATATTTTGTATTAGATAACCATAATATAATTTATTACATAAATTTTGGGATATTATTATTTCTTAATATTGACCATATATTTATAATATATTTAATTCTTACCCAAATTAGAAAATATTTTATATAATTATGAAAAATTCACCATTGGAAAATTTCTATGGTTTGATATCAAAAATAATATTTATTTTGGTAAAATAATCTATATATACCATATTTTACACATTTAAATAAAATAATTTCTTTATTATAAAAATTATTATTTATGATAGAAATAATTTTCTAATCCTTATAAATATTACATTTGACTTAAAGAAATTATATTATCATATTTCACATAAATAAAAATGATTTAATTATATTATTATATGAATATAATATCAACTAACTATACTATATCATGTTCATCTTATTACATGTGTCTAATTAATACAATTATTTCATTACCCTATCACCTCTCTACATCGCTTGATTTTCTATAACCTATGCATTTTTGATCAATCTCCCCCTGACCTTTCACCCCAACTTCATTCTACCTCCATCAACATTGCCACATCATCCCACTACCTTTTTTATCCTCATAACCACATCCCCACCTCCATCTCGACCTTTTTCATTACACCTCCTCACCTCTGACTCATCCTTCCCCTCACTGTCATCCCATCACTGCCTTCATTCTCATCACCACCTTCAATGCCATCATCTCATTAATTCCCTTATCCACCTCATATCAACCAAATAAATTCACCTCCTCTACCAGTCCCTTGATTTCCCCTACACATACTCTACACTTATCCCTATTTTCTCCCATATTATTACTCCAATCCACTCTTCCTTTATCCCATTTTAACATCCAAAAACCCAATAATATGCATCTTTTCTCACAACAGTTGAACATCCGAAGAACACTATCTAATAGAATGAAATATTGACATATTATCCTAATATTACTCTCCTTATATGACTTATAAACGATCCCATTATGTGTTTTTTCTAACCCATGCATGATCCAGGAGCCATATACATGGGCGTAAACACGCTTAGCGGGAACTGTACTCAACCGCTAGATCACCATACCACCATGTGGGGATATTCAATGTGGATGCCTCAAATATGTGATTGATCCATTCTTGATCTCACAAGGTGGTTGATGTTTTATTTGATCTTATATCTTAGTGATAAGCCATTTTCTTGAAAAAAATGAAAAAAAATAATATAAGAAATAAAAAAGAATGTAACTTTTTATACATATTTTCATTCAAAATAATATTTTTCATAAATTCTTATACATAAATTCATATTAATTGATGTTTATATGTCATAAAATATTATAAACTAATAATTTTTATATTTTTTAATTATCCTATTTTTGATTGTAATATACATATGTACTACTAATTATTAATATTCGTGTCACATATTAAAATGTTATCATGGATCTTTTAAAAATAACTAATTTTTTAGATATCTTATTTGTTTTGAATAAGAATATCAAAGACATTTAAGTTTTTTTAATTAATTTATAAATTCCAATATTAACATCTTACAAAATAGATATTTATTTTGAATTTAAATAAAAAATATTATTTTCATGAAACAAAACAATATTGAATTAAATAATAAAAAAATATTTAAAAAATAATCATTTATTTTAAATTACATAGACACATATATTTAATGAAAATAATTTATTCTAATAAAATTAAATTCTTTTTCTTTAATCGTAAATATAATATTACATGAATACCATATGAATAATTATTATTTTGGTTATAAAAAATAACTAAATTTCATAAAAGATTAAATTAATTACATACCTAGCTATTTTAATTTATGAAACAATATATTTATTAACCATTATTAATATAAGTAAACTCTTTGGTTGTCATATTATCCATGTTCAGTTAATTTCACTCTTGTAATTCATTCATTGGACTTAGATAAAATTATGTATTTCAGTCCACTAAATTTAGAAAACATAATTTCTAAAAACCTATTATCTAAAGTGTAACTATCTACCTATAATATGAATATATAATTTTTTTACTTATATTTTCCTCAAATAAAAATTCATTACAGTAATATTTTTATAATATGTTCATTTGATACTATCTTAAATGACCCAAGACCCATGTTCGCAGATCCAGATAGAAAATAATGATGAAGATTTAAAAAACAATATGAATGTATAAACAATATAATACAACTGAGGATATTTTTTGATCTAGGATTTTGACTAATATGACTATTATTATATATTATTAGAGTTATAAATATGAATGAAGATGTAGAAATGAGAATTTCATCACACACGATTTTAATTGAAGCTATTATCTTTGAATCTTCTCATTGATGCTGAAAACATGATTAAAAAAATATGTTCATATAATTTTCTAGTAATTTTTTTTAAAATCTAGTGTAAAATAATATTCATAAATACATTTTTAAAATTTATCTTTTAGATATTCATTTATAAATTGTTTACTTTATATAATAAATTAAATATTTGATATACATACTTTACAAAAACTAAAATTTCTATGTTTTTTGAAATTTATATATGGAAAAAACCTTTAAATATCATTTTAAAAAAATTTATATTTTAAAATTATTTCCAAAAAATTTTATGATTTCAAAAAACATTTACTTGAAAACATTATTTTGAAGTAAATTTTTTCAATAAATTATATCATAATAATATAATTATATCCATGAATATATTATTTTAGTGACCACTTTTCCATTGAAAAATATAAGGTTTTCTCCGTTGAGTTATCAAATTAATTATTTTTTAAAATAATATCCTTTTAAGGAAGGAAAATGATACTAGGTAACTTTTATAAAATCATTATGGATCCATGGGGTATCAGTTCTTAGATAATGTCTTCTTAAAGATATTGGTTCAATCCTCACTATGAATGATTACTTATTATACCATGTTTAATGTTTTAAAAAAAAATTGAGTGATTTTTTCTAATTTAATTCCCATTAAAAAGACTTTTAAAAATATTACAATTTTTACAATATAATTTTTTTACATTAAATACATTATTCAATAACATTCCCTTAGAAAACACAATTTTCTATCATTGTACATAAATTAGAGAAATTATAAATTTATAAACCCCATTTTGAATGTAGTTCCTATAAAGGAATAATTTATTTAATGTATGTGATTACATATATAAAGATATATAAAAATATATAAATATATAATTTTTTTTTAATTTTTAATAATGTATGGGAATAATTATGATCTCGAATGACATGTATATAAAATGATAGATTGAAATGATATTAACACATTACATAAAATAATGATATTTTAAAGACTATTTCTTACATAAAATTACACTTTAATGTTATTATTTTTCACCAATTTAAATAATCCTTAAAAAATTATTTCGAAAATAGTTATTTCATTTAAATAGAAAATGTAAAACACAAATTGAACATAATATTCATTATATTTAAATATGATCTATTATTTTTTAAATTAATCCTTTAATTAAATCAAAATTTTAAATTTTGATCTTGATTTCATTAAGTATTATACATTAAATGATACCATAAAAATATTTTTTGAAATTAGTAATAAAATATGAGTTTTAAAATAATATGATATGCTATTAAAATATAATTTTGAAAAGAACTTTCTTATAGAGAATATATAAAATATACTGTGAAAATAATAAAATGTATGTATGCTTGAATAATACGATCCTGATATTTTAAAAATATATATTTATACACACACACCATTAAATAATTATTACTTTGAAACTTACATTTCTTACAAATTAATGAACAGAAAAATTTGGAAAATTATATTTACATGAATATATCACCTTACATAATTATGAGTTTGAAATTAGATTTCATAGAAATGAATGAACTTGAAAATTTTGAAAATAATATATACATTTATATAATATGATAATTAATTATTAGTTCTAAATTAGATGTCTAAAAATGAATGATCAAGAAAATTATGAATATAATATATACATTTATATAATTTCTTACATGATTCTTGAAAATAAATGACAAGGTTCTTATACCAACTTCTTGTACTCATACTAAATAGAATCAGAAGAGAGGAATCAATAGAGAGGGTTTTGTATTTGCAATGCCTTTTCTAGAAATGTGGGGTTATTTTTGTGTAAGGGCTAAATTATATAAGGGATTAGATACCAATAAAAATAAATTATTATTTAAAATAATTTATTTTGAAATTGAAAAACTCAATTTCATTTTTTAAACATTTATGCAAACGTAATTATGCTTGATTTATAGTTTTATATTTTAAGAAGAGAAAATGGCCATTATAGCATGTGGTTTAGTATATAATGAATCATATGCAGGATATTTTTATTCATCAAGGAAAAATTATCTAGGTATCATAATATTTATAGGTAGCTATACTATTGATTGCTTGCACTGGAAGGTGGTGGGGATGACAAAAGATTCAAGAAGAATGGATGATAGCGACATCTAATTGGATTTCAAGAGAAGATGGTGAATAATGATGGATTAGATGTATCGAATCAAAGATGAAAATAAATAATAAAGGTTTATCAGATGGGTTTTTTTTATTTTGGTCGAACAATGAATATATATCCAGCCATTTTAAATTGGGTGAATAGTGATGATATCAATGTTTCCCACATCAATAATATATTAATCAGAGAACATTAATTTATTTCCATAGATTACCACTACATAGAAGATGTGATTCATGGGGTATTATCTAAATAATACTTACATATGGGATCGATATGCATTTCATATTACCCATTCATGATCCTTGGGCTACATACATGGGCCCAATTTCCCTTAGCAGGAGCTATTCTCAACAGATGCATTCCCTTGCCACCATGTGAGGCCAACAGAGGTTGATTCCTCCCACATAAAATTGAACTATAGTGGGAATCACAATGTGTTTTAGGGATCCCTTGGACTTATCCACTAGTTTAGAGAATGTTTTTTCTGAAAAAATATAATCAATAAAAAAATGTGTAATTTTTATTCATATTTTATATCAAAAGATATATTTTCAAAAAATATTATCATTAAAATATTATTAATTGATGTATAAATTTTATAAAATATTACCAATTAAGACTTTATATCTTTTTTCATTTTTAATTGTTAGATATAAAAGAATCATTTCACTTATAATTATTATTTTTCATGCCACTTATTATAAAGTCCTGAATGATTTTTTAATGGTCACTTAATTTTTTCCCGTATTATACAAGTATGAGATAATAATATTAACTACATATAAAAAATGATTAGAATAATTTACAATTCCAATAATGAAATATTAAAAATTAAATATTTATCTTCAATTAAAATAAAAAATAGAAATTTCTTGAAAAAAATTATTCATTTTAATAATAAAACATACTTTTAAATAAATTAATCATATATTTAAAATACATTAATAAGTTAAAAATATTTAATGAGTATAATTTCATTTGATAAAATAAAATTATATTTCATTATTCATAAATAACATAATATCTGAATAACATATTATTAATGACTGTTTTGGTCATAAAAAATATCTTAATTTCATAAAAGATTAAATTAAAAAATATCTTAGTTGTTTGAAATTATAAAAATTTATTTTTTAAGATTTTATAATTTAATTAAACTACAAGGATATTAAAAATTCATGTCATTATACTCCCAACCTCAAAAATTATTCATTGTATGGATTTTTTCTTGAAAAATGAAATCTTTTAAATCTAAAAAACTACTCAAAAAATATTATTTTTATCTAAATAGAATACCATTATTTCTGAACACATTTCTAGTCATAGTGACCTCCATTTATTATTACTCACATTTGGTAACCATTATTTCACTTGCACAACCATGTTTATCAATGGTTTATTTTTATATAGTAGGGAACAATAAATCATTAAAGGAAATAGGTTGATAAAACAACTTAAATTTTAAAAATCCTTCCAATTCTTCATCTTTCGATGATGATACTGATTTCAAATCCCATAACATTATTTTATTCCATATATTTCGTATAATGTTTATTGTTTATAAATAATTTAATTTATGTCTAATTTTATTCATGTGGATCATATTTTATTGGTCTTTCATGTGAATCCTTTGAGAAATGTCTTTTTGGGGTTTTAATTTCTCAATTCCATTAAAATCCCAACTGTATTTTTCATGTCCCATTCAACACTGGAAAAGTAACAATAAATTTTTTTACTCTCCTATCATTCAATGTTTGTTATATGTTATATGATCCAAAAATTTCATATTTCATACCATCCATGATAAATTGAGGTGTTCCTATCAATTTCAAAGGGATATCCTCCATCAATATTCTCCAAGGATCTTCAGGTTACCCAAAAGAAGTGTCAATCAACGTTCACATGCTTCTATAGAATATATTTATTTTTTCAATCAATGGTTATCATTATTGATTACTATGTAAAAATTATAAACTTTAATGTGTTATTCATCACCCACACACTAATCTTTTATTGATGTATCATATTAGTGGATGATATTATAACAACCCTCATCGATATGATATATTTTTAGATAATTTTATAGAAACAAAGGTATCAACACACATTTCCCAAAGTTATGTTATTAATTTTTCTCCTATTTGATCTCAATTTAGATTGGTAATATATATCATTTTATATTCCATTAAATCTATTTTTTATTCCTATAAGCTTTCATTTCTTTTAACATCTGTCGAATGAGAGGAATCTTAATAATAATCTCATAGAAACTGTCGATGAAGTGACATTTATAGTGTCCATACTATTAGTTATGGAGACTTTCCACAAATATAGGAGCATTTATACATGCCAATAGGGTAAATAAATCATGATTAAATAAAGGTATTCATCTTCAAAAATACATTATATATGTAATCAAGTGTGTATAATTTCTTAATTTATTTTCCATTATTATATATATTATTTTACAGTTGGATTAATTTTAACTATTTAATCAATTTTTTCCATTTTTTTCATAATAAAATCATTAGAACAATTATTTTATGTTATATAATCATTATATTAAAAACTGAAAAACATGAATAATTATTGACATTTGATTCATTGGAATTAATAAAGTGAAAATTTATTTTAATTACCTTTACTGTTTCATTAAAATTATTTCATCTTCTGTTTACATATTGTTGGTTCAACAGTCGAGGGTTTTACGAAATATCTAATATAATTCCTAGATAATTAATAATTTGTTGACCACCCCAACATTCTAAATTATGTTTAAATAGTAAATATGAGTACTAATTAGTCATCTATGAAAAAATCTTATAAAATACGCATGATATATAAGTAGCAATGAAATTATATGTTTTAGGAAATTTAGGATTTGAAGAAAATTGAAATTACTCATTAATGTATTTTATTAATGTTTACCTATACTAAAGTGAATATGGTTTCATGCACATAGTTATATGGAAGAATATTAAGATAGTAAGTATGGCCAGCTTTAGTAGGTTCAGACTCACAATATGCGATTTCACATAGGAGAATTTGTGAAATTAGTATATAGGATTGACCATTGATTTAACATAAATTGTAATGACCACCTATTTCACATTACTAAAATTCCTCTATTATTTTATGTTTTCCCACATTGGGTCTTTGTTCATAAGTAAGTTCCATGAAAATTGACTACAAGAATAGAAAAATAGTATATATTTACCCAGTGGTAAATATTATGTCCCAACATTATAATTTATTTAAAAATTTTGGAAACATTATAGAACACTCAATCATTATTTGCTTCTAAACTTACACTAATATAATTGAATAAAAAATTTCTATTTTTTACAATAGTGTATATTATATATACAGTCATTTTTTATTTGTTATACACTTAAAATTATTGGATTATATTGAAACAATATTAGATGGAATCTTTCACACATGTCATTTTATATTTTCCTTATAAAATTTCATATTAGCATATGTTTCCAGATGATTGATTCAAATATAATAATATAATCTGATTACAATTAAATAATGATTGATTATTTCTATTATATTTTTCATGTTTGATTTCTAAAAATAGTGTCTACCCTATTGAGGAAAACACTTGAATATATTATGTAATAAAGCTCATGAATATGTGAATATCAATTTTAATTTACAATATTCAGTGTAATAAAATAAGAAAATTATGGAATATAATTTCATATTCCATAATTATTCACTAAATTCATTATAGCGAATTCATTATTTTATAATTTTCATGAAATGATCAATGACTATAATATCATTAATTTTAGATCAAAAATATAATTTCTTTAGGGTAGGAAATTTATCATAGTATATTGATTTGGATATATTAATATATATATGGAGAAATAATAATTTGATTAAAATTTTTTATTTCTTGTGAACTTGCATAATTTTGATAACATTGGGTATAACATATAGTTGATAAACTACAAAATTTATGTAATATTTTTTATTGATGTATTTGATTCTGTATTATTTTGTTGTAATTCTATTTTTTTCGATGTTATTTGTTATCCAACATGATTTGTACTTATATATCATATTTGAATCTATTATAACTGGATATTTACTTATAAATTTTTTTCTATCATTCAATGGTATCTATTATAAATTTGACTTGAAACTTTTATGAATCTATAATTTTACTATGATCATTGAGTTTAAACATTTTAGAGAGTTTGAAAATACTTTTCTTTATAAATTATTATGTTTTAATTTTTCATAATTTTACATTTGATCAAATTATAGAGGTGTGTTTGTGGATTAATTTAACGAAATGTATACCTTATTCTCATAAGTATATTTTTTGTGTTTTATAAGTTTTCTTAACCTTAATACAATCATTAGTATCTATTTATAGGAAATTTATATTTATTTCATATTGTTTTCAATAAAGTTAACTCTATTATTATACTCAAATTTATATCTTAAAATTTTAATCTCATTTCATTGAACACATTTATCCTTTACATGTGAATGATGAACAACCTACGCATCACACATATTAATTTTATTTCAAAAACATTAATTATTTTCCTATTATTTAAAACACATTTTTCCTAGATGATTGAGATACATTGATAATTATATTCTAATTCATTAGTGATGTAAAATTGAAGAAAATGACGACTATAAGGAATCAGTAAATAAATTTCTATATTTCATTTTCCTTCCTGTACTATATTTATAAAGATTACAGAAATACTTAAAGAAATTTCATTTGATGTTTAGATTGGTGTTCCCTTTTATTTCTTCATATATCTTTCATTATTAAATTTTAAATATATAAATAATATATATTTTTTGAATATTCTTAGCCTCATGTTGTTAATAAATATCATAAAAATTTCACCTACATGAATTTCATGTCTCTCTCCCTTTCCAAAACATGGTCAATTATTTTATATTAAATTATATTTTCTTTATTTAATATTTATTATATTATTCATTTTATAAAATACACTTCATCATCATAGAATCAACAAAATTAGTTCAATAAAAATCAATGTCGGATAAAAAAGGAATAAAATGGGCTAATAAAATGTCAATTACTAGGTTGATATTTTTTATAACTAATTTATATTGGTTTTTTGTTTGAACTATTATGTTCTCTTATGTTAAATTGTTTTCCTAAATTGTATAGTCCTTAAGGTTCTAATAACATGAAATTATGAGTGTGTCTATGTTAGTTTATAGTTAAATTATATTTTAATGAAAATACATGGGTTGGGTGGTAGTTTATTTCAATAGTCTATAATTTATTAATATGAGTTATAGAACCATATATTTGACGAATATAAAAATATTATTATTAATATATGAATCTAATTTTTATAAAATTATAAATAATTTTATTTATAATGTAGTAATGATAAGGGATAAAAAACAGTCATAATTTCATTTCATTGAGAACATAAAGATTTGTACTACTATGGTCCAGATACATAAACCCTTATTATATAGGTGTACACCGTAAGAGTAAGGTCTACAATGGTTGTACATTCTTATGGTGGTTCAAAAAGAATGTTTTGGTGGTGATATTGATATGAATTAAATTCTCCCATTAACGACTTCTTTCATGTTTAATTTATTGAATTTCATCTTGGTATTGGTTCAGAAAAAATCACAATTATTCAATATTCCTCAAAATATTTGATAATTTGGATTCATAGTGTATGGTCAAACTAGTCATGGAAATCAATTCTTTCTACTATGTTAATTAGACCTCATCATTACCCTTAAAATATTTTAATATTAATAGTCATTTTACCCCAACAATATTATAAATGGTTATGATTTTTAATAATCTTATAAATATAACATAATCTATTTGATAATGGTCCAAAACAACCAATATATTTCCTATGTATTCTATAACGACATTACTTAATAAGGTATTTATTGATTCTAAAAAGGAATTTCATTTATAAAAGTATATGTCATAACATTAACCCTTATCCATAATTTATTTAACTTAGTTAACCTCAATATATAGTAGTTTTAATGTATAAATTAGACGGGTTATATTAACAATAGTCATAATGACCAACAATAATAATTCTTTATGGTCATAATGTTAAACAGTCATAACACCCAACAATAATAATGGTTTTCATCATCATAAAAATACATCATATTTTATTCTTTAATATATTACATCAATTTCTATGAAGGTTCAATATTATTCATTTCAAAAATGAATATTTCATTACTATGATTTTTGTTATCATTATAGTTTTTTTCATAGATGCGATATCCTATGAGATAAATATGACATAAATTTTACAATTCTAGTCAATTTTTTTTCATTTTATTTTATTAATATAATGTTATGGATTTTTCTAGGATTAACTATTGACTAATTCTAATATTTTAAATTTGTGAAATATAGTATTATCACTATGTTTTATACTATAATACATTCTTAAATATATCACACAAACATATATAGAAGGTAAATTATATATAAATATATATATATTTTTGGTTGGTACACATCAAGGTTGATAGAACCAATCTTTAGCCATATTAAACCTTCATCCAAGGGAGTATTATCATTAAGTACAACAAAATACACATTTATTCCCATGCGGATCTATTATCATCACCACTTAAAACATTATCTTGTAATTGTTTCCAAAAATAAGACCTCATATCTCATTACTAGATTGTTTCTTCCAACATCCACTAAATTATTTGGAATACACATCAAATAAAATAATGGTTTAAAATATGAATAATCATATAAAAAAATCATCAAATATTATAATATTTTTAGAGATATAATATTATTTATTATGGATATTAAATCGAAATATTCCACTTCTATAAATAACATTCCTTTGAATCAGAACTGTTTATGGAATAATGTGTTCCAAAAAATCACACATACATTAATCCTTGAAATATTATGATTTCATTTCCTTGAATTTTATGAACTTGCTTCATTGTTTTTTTATTTTCCACATAATTATTAGTTTCATATTAAATAACATTCATGATTTATGGAATATTTCTATTACTCACTCACTAAACTTGATGTCACACATTTTTTGTTAAAATCATAATTCTTATCAACGTATTCATGTTCAACAATTTCATTAGAATAAATCCTAATTCATAAAATATGTACATAATGGATGTTTCATAATTTTTGGAAATCAAATTTAAATCATATACAATTTGGGTCCATCAATCATGTCTACCCTACATGACCATAAACTTTATTGAGTTCTACGCCCTATAATATCATACTCCCTATCATGAGAAACAAATATATGCCAGGCTATCAAACATATGGTTCATATACATATTCTTTTTAATGGGTAAAATTCCCCCACTCGTAAAGGGATCCTAGATCTCTAATCATAGTTATAATCCATAGTGATTCTTTTGTATTAAATCCCATACCACAATAAAAAATTACACTTTACAACATATGAGTTAAATCCCTCAAGATATTAATTTTTAATAACTATTAGAGGATATATTCCAATCATTTTAGGTTATTTTTTTTATCTTATCCTCCATACTTTGCGATTATCTATAAACCAATTTGTATTTGCTCAATGTTATCAGGATCATAACCATTGAAATTGGGGTTTTATAACTACCTAGACCCGAAATGAAGGAACACAATATTCCACTTCTCCTGAATTTTAACTACAAAGTGGCCTAAACAAGACTATATGTGGATTGATCACATTGTTTTAGAATATTTAAGGATGTCAGAAATATGCATTTCAAACCAAACCACAAATCATCATCTATTTAGATTTTTTCAATGGCATGAAACATTCCATTTTTGGTTAGCTGATGAATGAACTTTACCCATCACTTTTTAAGTATCCCCTTTACGAAAATGATTCTTTTTAACTCAAGTGGTTTTTACAAAAAAAGCCGTTTATAGATTCATTTAATGTGTATACTCATCTATTTGAAAACAAATGTTTTGAAATGATATTTTTTCATTCATAATAATCACATACAACTTGAGGTATGTTCTCATCCTATGGTGAATGACCACTTTCCCCATATTCCCTTAATAAAATTTACATGGAACTAATCATTATAATAGACTTCAATTTTCATCCCTATCATGCTTATTTTTTTCATCATATCCAAATGAAAATACATTGGATTATGGTTTATGTCATTTTCCTTAATTATTCACAATATATTGGATGACCTTATATCTTAACCATAATAAATTTTGTCATATAAAATCATCATACGTGGTTTAATCATGAAGAAATATAACTATGTACACAACAATGTGAAACTTTTTATACAATAATTGAGATCTCTATTCATATTGGTGGGTTTTCACCCAATCTAGATAGAATATTTTCCTCCTTTACTCAAATCTATGTAACAATAATTTAAATAATTATTTTCTGAAAGCATTTTGAATATAAACATTAATAATCAATTTACTAAATTTAATGAACATGAAACTATAATTGAAATAGACATAACATATATTCAGGTTGAGAAAACACAAAGGGTTTCACTAGAAAGAACCATGTCTCAACAAGCCAGGACAGTACATTTTAGGAATTAATAAAATGGCAGAGTAAAAAAATGAAAGGTAACAGTGACTATGGGTCCCAACATATGATATTATAAAAAATATACATATGCTTAATGGTCCCGCTGGGCCATGAACTTTTTTGGGTGTGCCATCATTCCTCCATTTTTCATCCATGAATAATAAATATCATTTTATATTCATCATTCAAGATAACACATTCAATAAATAGTGGAATAATCATTATGGTTCTCAATACCTACTTAAATATATATTTCTCTATAAACCTACCTCAATATTTAGATGTCTCGTTCCTTATAGAAATTTCATGTCTATCAATAACAAGAACATTTTACTCTGAGATACATGTAGACAATATAATGATATTTTTGTCTCCATATTTGGAACTTCCTAGTAGTGAATTTCCTTTTCTATGGGGAAGATAATTAAATATTTTATACCATTTAATACATTTTTTTGGAACCCATCATTCAAATTTACTCAATGTTCATCCTCTTTGAACATGTTCCATCTCATTATACATGATTACAGAGTCTTTAGTAATCATTTACACATTACATAACACAACTATTAAAGTGGATTTTAATACACTTGCTGTTAAAAATTTGTACATCACACCCATTTTAAATAAAACTCCTTGAATCCTATTCATGAAAAATATAAATTATTTTTTCTGTGACACAAACTGCACGAAAAAATGGTTTGATCATCATAAACCTAAATTGGATAAATATATTCTGGAGGTTATAAACATTATATGGATTGGGTGTTTATCCACATTATGATTTACCAACCCTTATGACCAGTAATACTCTCTCATATTTTGTTCAAATGATATCGGACTATAAACATGAACTTCAATGGTCCAACATTCATGAACTAGATCTTCCAAATGAAATAGATACAGTTCATTCCCGGTTAAATCCTATAAAAGAAAATAACTCATAAAATACGAGACACCTCATTTTATAAATATCCCTCACAAAACCTATGAAGAATATGAGCATTAGAAAAAATATAAATAACAAAAAAAATTTAAATGTTAAAAACCCTTAAATGATGTCCTATGAAAATGGTGATTTATTTACAATATGGTTCCCCTATCCATGGATGAGGAATTTAGGGCTTAAAAATGAATATATCTTGTGGGATTCACAATATAACCCTAAAAAAATTCAACCCAGTCATTACAGGTCCCTTATCATAGAATAAAATTATAGAAAAATTCTATTCTTCACTAAAATAAAATTAATAAATATTTATTTTATTTCAAGATAACTTTTTAGATTCCACTTCTTTAGATGTGAATAAAATATTTTCCCTTGTAAAAATATCCTTATTCCCACCCTTGTAATTGTACGAAACAATGATTTTTAATGACATTTCCCATTACAAAACTAATTTCATTGGGGATGGTATCTACGAGGGAAACTCCTTTGTAGTGATATCAATTATTCTACAACATCGCCTATATATAATTGGATTTAAATTAATGTGTCAAAAACTGAAGGTTTTAAGAATGTGTAGTCAAATTTTCTAGGGGAAAATATAATGTGTATACCCACTATTACATCCACTCAAAAATGACTTCCTTTATGATAGATTGTATGGATCAGTAATTAAAACCCCTTATCATATGATCATAAATATATGGGAGAGTCTATGTAGTTTCATGTGTATAAAATCCATTGGAATTCTATTGATTGTATTTCAAATATCAATCTATATGTGTTTTTTCATGGTGAGTCAAATGTCAAAAGACATCAAAATGAACTCAGGGTAACTCTAGGTAACTTATGTATATTCTTGGATCAGTACAATTTGAGATATAATCTTGTAATCACCCTCAAAGAAAGTTGGTACTGAAATAACCCTAGTCTAGGAACACTTTGGATGTTAGAGTATGGGGATATCAACCTCCTCTATTGGATCCTCCACTTTAGTTTATAATATTATAAGTTAATAGTGGAGTACATTTTTGAATAGGTTAATTAAATAATAAATTATAGGATTTATCGGTACCCAACTAATAGAGATAGATCATTGGATTCCACATCTATTTATTCCTCAATTGGATGTGCACTGTGGGATTATCCCCTATTGGGTTCCTCACCATCCTTCATAGGTGCGACCATGGCCATTAATGTATTCCCACTATTTTTTTCCCCATGAGAATCACTACCCCATCAAAGGATAGATCTATTAATTTAACCTTAAAATTTCTCATAGTATAATACCTAATCAATTTATAGTGAAATGGTATGATGCTGTAAATAGATTTACTGGGGCCCTTTGAGGTTCTCTCTATGCGAGTAAAGAGGGGAAACCCATTATAATTCATAATCCATCAATAGTTCCACATGAATAGGAAATATACCATTAGTCTACATTTGGTGAAGTTACAAAGTGATGTATTTGGAAGATAAAATTGAATTACTTTGAGGTCAAAATCTGTATATTTATGCAAGAGGAATATTAGAAAACCATTTGTAGGAGAGAATTTCCCCCATAAAGTTATAAACTGATGATTCCAAAATTTTACAATTAAGGAATATAACCTAGTGATAACATGATATCATTTACCATAATTAATTATTTGGTAAGAATTTTCAAATAATTCATGATAAAAGAAGTCAGTATGGTGACAAAAAATGGAATAATTATACTCTCTTGTTGTAACATCTTATTAACAGATTTTAGGAATTTCTATTTTATTCTATAGTTTTCATATTTGATTATGTGAGTCTTTGGACTCCTGAGGGTGTATAATATTTTACAAAAAAAATGACCATAAATTGATGAATTTTTTATTTATTTATTTTATACTGAGTATAAATGTGTGAGTTGATTTATGGGGTTTACCTTGAGTTCGTAGAATTCCTGAGTTTGTATGGGGGGTTTTATAATAATATAGATTTTATGATACATTATATAA
Organism: Viscum album; assembly: GCA_963277665.1. Taxonomy (NCBI): domain Eukaryota; kingdom Viridiplantae; phylum Streptophyta; class Magnoliopsida; order Santalales; family Viscaceae; genus Viscum; species Viscum album. The sequence continues at coordinate 2,096,736,627 of OY728140.1, read as the reverse complement.
GATTACATGATGTGTAAGGTGGTTTCACAACATGTACATTGTCTCTTGACACATGTCATGAACTATGAACATAGTGAGGAAGGAGTATACATCTTGTAATGGTTACAAGATGTGTAATATAAAAGGATAGTTTTTATATAAATAATAGATGATTTTTTAAATATATTTTGAAATTGTGGATTACATGATGTGTAAAGGGGTTACATATCATGTAAATATTGGTGTGTGGGTTTTTAGTGTTCTATATTGATTGATTTTTCATTCATTCTTATTCATATATCATTCATATTTACCTAGATCCCTTTTTCGGTGATTTTGGGTGCCTCTACTCAATCAGGATTGCATTTTTTGCCTATTGATCACCATTGTGGTTGAGTTATATATCTTCAGTTGAGTAATAATTTCCACTTCTTCATTTCCTTTGATCGTTGTTTCACTATTTCACTATGATAATGTATTTTTTGATTTATGCTGATTCTTCGTCATGTTTACTTATAGATCTATATTCAAATATTGTTATAAGGGATAATCCATGTTAGTTATGGTGTGGAGGGTGTAAATTCCTGATTTATGTGCTATTTCCTCTTCGTTCCTAACAGTTTTTTTGGAATTGTGTCAATTCTATAATTTTTATATTTATTATAAAACCATTTTATTTGTATTTTATTCTTTATATTGGATCCCATTGTAGGAATATGCGAACCTAGGTTTTTTAGGTTTGTGGATTCATCTCTTTTCTATGTTGGTGGAAATAATTTCTCTTTTTAATTTAACAAATGTTAATTAAATGAAATACTATCATATGGTTGACTATTTTGTGATTGTGGAACTGGGTTTTTATAAAATTATATATTCCTCTAGATTTGGTATATGAAAATTGTTTATCCAAGATTTGTCTATTCTGTTTTTGAAATGGGTTTCTATGAATGAAATGATGTAATATTTTGATGAATGTGGTTGGAAAAGAGAGAATATGGGTAGCCTTGGGAGCTTTAGTCAAGGGTGCAATAATGGGTCTCATGCACTACTTGGGTGTTTTCTCAGGTGGATTTGCTATTATCCCTCATCTTGTTGTTCTATGGACTAGTTAAGCCATTAGGGGGTTAACATTATGGGGAGTCCCTATTATTTCTATAATAAATGTTTATATATTGTGTCTTTATGGATACACAATTCTATATTTTATGTTTGATTTTACTAGCCATCATTACCTAGTGTGATTCTGGGAAGGTTGTTTTTAGTGCTTCATCGCTGACTTGGGAAATTTTGTTTATATAATTTTTTTGTCTCCCATAGATATGATATGATATGTGATGCATGAATTATTTTGAGAATATATATATGATGTGATATATGGTTAGGAAATTATTTTAAACTGGTTAGCATGTTTTATTTTTACATTTAGAAAATGGTAAAATTAAAATTTTTCCCATGATTTTGGAATAAAAACTATAAAAATGTTATCATGTCGTGTATTAATTAGTTTTGTTAATACAATGATTATTATTAGAGACATGATATAGACCACCCTGGTGGGAACCTACTGATCCTATTATCTCACCCCATCTATACCAATAAAAGGGTGTATTGACATGGTTACAACGTTTGAAGAAGGTACATGCATGACATTACAGTGAGGTGTTGGGGTTTTAAATCAAATGGGATTTGGGTAGGTGGTGGTGATACTGTGAGAGTATTTCCAAATTATCACATGGTGTTTTACGTAACATTTTTTTGGAATTGGAGTGTTTTTTATTTATTCTTATCAATGAAATTTTATTTGATAAATTTTCCAGTTGTATCACACTTGTTACTCCTTATCTATTACAGAATCATTTTTCTCTTCATTTTTTTTTTCTATTTGGTATATATATTCCATGTCTTGGCTTCAATTTGGTACAAATAATTCCATTTGGTTATTAATTTATATTTGTGTGTCAGTCTCCAGCCTATGGGGATTGAGAAAACCCCTTATGTATTTGACAATTTGGTTTGGGTGACAGTTTGAGAGGGTATCTCAGTATGGTCAGTTATGGGGGTTATTCATAATTTTATAGATACTATTACTATATATATACTCAGAAAAAATTAATGTCACTCTCACCATTAGTAAACATAATTCTTTGGTGAAGATTTGATGAATATCTTGTGAATCCCTTTGGTCTGCCATAGTGTTCAAGTCATATGAGGCCCTTTTAGATAAATGAGACTCTGTAACCTGAATATTAGTATTCTAGTAAATAAATAAACAAAACTGGGAAGGTATACCTATTTATGTAGTCATAATCTTATGTTCTAATATTTAAATATTCATATTAATTATTTTCCATTAACAAAAGGCTATCTAACTTGATTTCTGGAGTGTGGGGGTGGAATTAAGATAATGCCAGGGGAATCTTGACTCTTATTTTCATTTTAATTCCTCTATACTGATGATAGATTCTCCTCTTCCATAATATCCATGGGCATTACACACATTATGTTACAACCAATGTATATAATGGAAACTCTATAGGGGAATATGTCATCCCCTCTTTCTAAAAGGTGAGACATAGTTTTAGAAATAAATAGATTACAATTTTATGAATACAATTTGATAGAAATGTGGCCAAAAATATTAAGGATTTATGAGTTATCCATCTCTTTATTAGTGGATTCATTGATCACCCAATAAGTGGTACATTGTTTTATCATATCATGAACCATACTTTTGATGGTAACCATGTTTCCAATAGAAAATATCAACATCATAATACATCTCTATCAATTTCCATCATCAATAGTCTTATACTCAAAATAGAATTATTTGGGGAATTAAATATTTTAAATTAATTATATTAATACCACTCCATAGCTCTGCCCATAAGATAATGAAATCCATAGTTAGTATCAATCCCAACAAAACTACATAGTTTCGTGGAACCAACAGTCTAGAGAAGAGTCTTTCCATCCATTCTGGGTTCTAAATACTATTGAATATCTATAAAAATTAGTTACTTTCTACACCTCTCATAATCAACCAGGGAAATATTTTTCAATTGGTGGCTTGACCTTACCATTTCATCTTCATGATATGTTTGATATTAATATTTTATTTTTTAGGAATCCCATTGGTAGGATTTACCTATCGTTTTATGTGGATCCTTTTATGGAATTTCTTATGTGATATTACTATTTCATATCTATTTTTTTCTATGGATGAAGAGACATTAACCCTAGAAATGATGTCCTATAACATTCCATGAGAATATGATGACATCAAGGTTTCGTCATACCAGATCGTTATCCCAATGAATGCACATGGGTAAAAAATATTGATCATGGCTTGAGTATTCATTGGATAAATTATTTACAACATTTACCTCAACAAAATAATATAATTCTACATCATAATAACTATAAGTGGAATTATAGTATTCTATTATGGGAAAAAATAATTTTTAGAAAAATCAATAAGGTGAATATGCCACATAGATGATATCATATTCCACCTAGGATGCAGGGAAATAATCATTCATAGTATAAATTAATGATTCTTCATCATAATAACGAAGTATGTAACAAATAATTTATTATTTAGAGGATCTCTATATTTGATAATGATTAATTATTAAAGAAATATCAATAGATTTCGAGCACTATCATTCTTGATCAGTAATGACATGATTCCATAGATAACCAAGATGAATAATTAGTATTTATATCATGGGATCTAAACCATATCTTGGAGCATATTCATGTCATTGTGTAGCATAATATATTCCAATAACACTTATAGTGATGGAAAAATGTGAAAGGGATATTTCCCACTAATGATTTACATCATGAATTGGTGTATCTTTGGGAATACTTGTACATATATAACAATGGGCCTCACCTTCCCCAGTAAGGAAAGATTTAAAAATATACTTGAATGAACCCTAATATTTGACTTGAAATAAGTATTAACTAATACATATAGAATAGAAACCATCTATGAATGTTTTAATATGGTTTGTTGATTAAATATAATAGATACATTTTTCTAAGAGGACACATGCCGACTCTAGACAATACATGCTCAATACTAACCAATTATGAATAAATTGGAATCTCATTATGAATTTTTTAGAGCCATATATCCATAAGATATTATAAAAAACTTCACCATGGTTTCAAATTCAATGTTTGAATTTCGATGAGTCTTTTTCCCCAAGGAATTGGTGATTTGTTTCTACAACACATGGGCTAATGAATTTGTTCTCCTAATATATCCCATGGTGTACATTAGGGGAAATAACTCATGACACATAGATCAAATTATCAATTTTGAATGGATTTTTTATACGGCCAAATGGTTGATACCTAGTTTTCTATTTTTACATTGGAATGTGATTCCTTTAGCTTCCAATGGCAAAACAAATCGAGGATTACAATGTAATTATAATATAAAAATGTTTGAGGGATCTATGTGTATTAATAAATAAATTTTTACCCAATAGAATCTCAATCTCAAAACATTTACATCCCATATTATATGCCCACGTACATTTAATCTTGACACCACATGAAGGATATAAATATTAATCATTATTCTAGTCTTTTTGTTCCCTGATTATTGATCAGTAGAAAAAGGAATAATTACCCTTGGTATTTATAAATGAGGCATAATATTTTTATATAAGGAATTATGAAAATAATTTTTGGGATTTTCTATGTTATTCCCCATAATTTGTGTATCCACTCTTTGATGAGACAATATGATAAAATAAATTGGTTTACTCATAGAACTAATAATTCCAAAATATGTCATGTTGACTCAATAAATTCATGTAAATTTTAATTTCATTCCATTAATGTGTGATAAAATGTATTTTGATTATTTTTTACTCATTATTCTATCGAACTATTATACAACATTTGGGTGTATCCAAAACTCCCTGGAAAAACCTTTTACAAAATCATAAACCATCAAATTAATATGGGTGGTTCATTTATTATCAGATATAGTAATTTATGTGTGGATCATTGTCTTACTAAATGATAAACTATGAAAAATAAAAAATATGGATAAAAAGGTTGGGAAAATAATGTAATTAAAAGGATAACACTAGTCACGTAAATAAAAACCTATATAAAAAATAGGAAAATGGTAAAAATCCATGAAATTGACTTTAATCGAATAAAAACGCATAGGTACCTTCAAATAGTCAGTTTCAATTCAAACTGCTTTATAAAATGGGTTCCTCTTCTTAGGATGAGGAGCTACGCTAAAAAATATCAGTATAATATAACATATTTTTTAGGTAAAATGATGTTAAAGTGTTTTCCCCATGTTTAGATATGAGAGATTGAGAAAAATATGAGTGTAAAAATAAATTTTTTCTTATTATATATTACTTTGATGAATTGAATTGGCCCCCCACTTTTTATAAGGTGGAGAGAAACACCATTACTAAGATATAGAACACAAAATTCACACATATACTAGTGTGCATGAGTCCCATAGTGTTTCCACATCTTACATCCTTGTCCTCGACATTCATATGGTCCCTTTGGGAAACCAAAATGGTACTAAGGAAACAACAACATCATAATTCGACTCCCTTCATGCCAACCAAAACCAATTCTTCTGGGTTACTTTTTAGAGATCCATTTTTCAATAGTTTTTAGTGAAGAAAAATCCAAATGAGTATAATATTGTAAACCATAGTCTATGAACATATGAAAATTCTCCTATGTTTTATCTTGAATAAATAACCCCCCCATCTCACATTAAAATAATGCATTACTGTCTCACACACAAAACACTTCATCATGTAAACCACTTACACACCTAACTCACATGCATAACTCTGTTACAGAAACCAATTTCACACCTAGTCTATATGACAAGGTTACCTTATATGAATAACATAATCCCACCAAGTTTTGAGTGGTGTTTAACTAATTTCCACCATTCCATGTTCTACCCATGGTCTATAAATTTACCTGGTGTCCACCTTTTAGATAACAATTTTTTGATGTTGAAGCAATTCGTGAGATGTTGACACCAAAGTTTTACATCCTCCATTCTTGTTACTCCTTTGTTCGAACCTATGGGGGAAACTTATTTGGGTTTCATATACTAAATATCTAAATGACATAATAATCACAAGGGAACTGTGTTAAGGTCCATTATTCCCTATCTATCTAGGGATACAATAATAAACTGACACATTCTTTAGAATTCATAGGATAAATTACTTGGGATCTATGCACACCAGCTATCCTAAAGGTACCCAAATATTGTAACACATCACTAAAAACTCACACAAAGGTGAATTTTTTTTCTATCTATATATCAGGGATCCACTTCTACATATAGTAATATTAGAGTTCTATATTCCCCTGGGATGAAAAATGGGAAACCCTACACCAAGTTTTACAAAATTTAACCATGATTTCTTATGTCTCCACCCTATGAGTTTATATCATAATGTACATCCATCTAGGATCCTACCTAAAATGTCCCCCAACATAAAATCCTAGGAAATATTAATTATTTTTGTGAATTATCATGAACTCATTAACATGAATTCATTTGATAATGAAATCTTCTTGGGTTTTTTTCTCCAACTCTAATTAGACTATTTGGGTAATAAAATCTTGTATTTCACTGATTATGTCGGTTAATATGTTTAGGATACTAGTAAAAACTATCCTTTATTATACATAGATTCATATATTCCCTATATCAAGAAGCACATTATCCCTATCGTCTAGTGGGACTCATTGTTCTTCCCAACAAGACGAAGAAATATTATGGGAATATTATTTTTTATATTCCTCAAAGCATGCCATCACCTAAGTCATTGACGAGGTCATACACATATGAGCACATATTCAGAAGACACAAATTTATTTTTCTCACTCCTAATAAATTTTGGAGCCTTATACTATGTGTAATCCACAACTTATCTATATGATTTATTCCCTTAAATAATCCACAAACCATTCTAAATTTGTTATATTCACTTTGAGTAAATCAATCTATAATTGGTCATAGTACCTGAATACCTTTATTCTTCCATGGTATATATTCCCTATGAGCCACTATCCGCAATGGTATATATTTTCCTTGAGAAAAATAATACCCTACCTTATTAATATACTAGGAAACATGAGAATTTAGAATTGTTTGCCCATACATATGCCTCATACTGACCATTTATATGAACACTTTTACTAGTATTCTTTGTGTAATTACAATGAAATATATAACATAAAATCCATATCATGTGATGTTAAAATACATCAATCAATCTTGTTACATGAAGGTCAATTTTGTGTCCTGAACTACATGGTTTTAGATTCCTATTATATGAGTATATGCATGAAACCTTGTTTTGGATCAATCTAAACACTTGAAACTAATCGTGTTCATAGTTTTATGTCAGGAAATTGTTCCACATTAGTCCTTATAAAATTTTAATAAACATTATGATTTTCACTTTTATGGGGACCCAAATATCAATGTTTTTTGTTCTATTCATTAGGATATGCAGAAATACATTTATAAGGTTCTTCATATGAAATCCACAAAACCCACCACCTCCTTGGATAGGGATAAATTCAATAACACCCATGTATTTGTATTTAAAACATTGTATAATCATAATGTAAAATAATGACAAGGAACCTTTGACACATGTCTATTATTACATAAATACATTTATTTTGTAGAATAATATCATTGTGTTGACTATTTATAATAATATTATTAGGAAGGATTCATGAACATATCTTAAGTAGTATATATAGTCCTAGAGTGGTCAATAATTTCCTCCAAATTGTCAGGTGATCCTAACCTACCCACCTCTTGAGAAATCTACAACATAACATGCCACTGGTAAAGTACCCCTGAAAACATGCCTTTTTAAATTAGGTATCCAATGACAAGAAACATCATGAGTGTAATGGAGAATCAGAAAAAAATCAAACTATTTTTCTTGAATGGGAAAATATTCAAATATATATATGTCACCCAACAAAAAGGGTCAGTGACTCCAAAAAATTCCAAAAAATTATTCATGATTTAATGATCGTTTTACATATTGAGTAAAAACTTTTGACCATATAATGTTTATTATAATGAAGTTATAAGAGAATTTTTTTGAATTAAAATTAATTGTGAACCTTTTCTGTATAAGAAGGATAATTAGATTGAAATGTTTTCACTATTAATATATCTTATTGACCTTATATTACTTGGAAATGAGATATAATTTATATTCTAGATCAGTCTATAGTTAAATAAATCACTTTCCTTGAATGAATTTGGTGATGAAGACTATGTTCTATAGATATACATCATTATTAATTGATAGAAGATGATTCTTAGACAACTATAAAATATTTAATGTATTTAAAAGTATAACACAGATGGATTCAAGATTGTATTATTGAAAAATTCACATGGAAAAAATCTATCTGAATAATATTTCATCAAACAAAAGAAAAGAAAAAAAATATTGGGAGGAATTTTATATAGCATAGAAAATAGAAGTGGAATATGTTTAATTATATGTAATCGACTTGATCATTCCAATGCCTCAATAATGGTACATAGATATCAATAAGGCAATTTTTGTGTTACACAAATAGGATCTTACAATAATCCAAAAGTATGTATGAAATAAAAAATAATTTTTCTTTTTATATGGTGGAGAAGATGAATAATTTATAAGGGGTAACATGGATACTAGTGACTAAATGAAATTTAAAAATATTATTTCCAGAAAAGATATTTTTTTCACTCAAATTATGGTTTGGTTAGCTAGATGAAATCAATGTGTCTAATAGTAGGTACTCTTATTAAATAATATATCTATATTAAAAATTTTAATGGTTCTATAGAAGAAGCTTGGACATGAAACTTTATCTCACTGTTTTGAGTGTTTCTATGAAATGTATATATTATCTCTATATATTGTAATAACACAATATATAAGGCCCCAACCTTAAACATTACTTAATCTTGAGATATTTCAAGAAAACACAATTAGGATCTTTTCAGGTTTAGAGTTTTAGAGAATTAGATCATAAAACATGCATTACATTCCACATTTAAACAAAGTGGTTACATAAAAGATATTATTCATTTTTCCCATCAATGGAAACCTATTTAAAATGAAACATGGATTTTTTCTTGACACTTCATTGACACTATCATCACATCATGTACCATTACCTTGACCCATGAAAAACATTTCAAAAACATGGGATGAGCATAAAAAGATCAGTAAAGGGTATAAAAGTATAAAATGAAAACATTAGTCCACGCATGGAATCATACTTTACTCATAAAACATAATCACATACCTCATAAAATCATGAATAAATCATATAAATCATAATACATAAAGGTAACTTGAGACATTCATAACATTCTTACGTAGGGAGTAACCCTCATGGTTATGTTTGGAATACCGATCACAGTATATTCCTTAAAATATCTTCGGAGAAACCTTAACGTTTAACTCCTTCGCATTACCCAATGCATTGTAGAGCTATATCGGGCTCAACAGCCCTTAGTTTATCACGGAACAACCCGTCTTCATAATAATGCCCAAGAACCATAACATAATTGTATCACATAAAACATACATGAAGAAAACATAACATTTCCACATTTCAATCACAAGATATCAATACAACACATTGATATAATAATAAGATTATGAAAATCATTTTCAATACCAAAATAAAATAAAAGTAAAACATGGTATTTATTTTTCTTTTGAAAAAATAGGTATGGCTTGTAGAGGAAGCCGAAACTCAAATAATGGTCACGGCGGCGGAGAATTCGTTGTCGCCGCATACATAAAACAAAAACATTCCATTTTTTCGTTTAGTAAAACACATTGTATAAAAATATTCCTTTCAGATAATTGTAAAATTCAAAGGGATTTATACACTGTATAAAACAAGGTTGTGTATAAAACAAAATATTCCTCAATGAAAGGAGATTGAGGCGATGTCCCATACCTTGGGTCCGACTTGACTCGATCGTTCTTTAACCTCCTGAATTATAAACATGAGTTAATTTCTACTTTCTTAAGAACCTTTTTCATGTTTAGTATTCCTTTTATACCACTTATTACCATGTCATGAACACTATGTAATTATTTAAGTTTATAACGGTCATTTTAACGATCATTGGTACTTGAGTCAAAAATAAACTCTTTATAATTACATGTTGATCATGTATTCATTATATCCAGAGTTTTAATCATGATTTATATATCATATATATCATATATATCCATTATATACATGCATTGATAATATTACATAACGTTTAGAGGTAAGAAATGAAATGCACCGTTCATGGAGACGGTAAGCCGTACGTACGCATGAACTCCACTTTCATTTTTATTTTTTATTTTATGGAATGGAATCATAATGATATAAAGGTATATTATATTTCTAGTATAATATCATATATAATATCATTAATTCCCTCTTTTATACATCCCACATATGGAATTAACGAATCAAATCACTTTGAGGGGGCGGTAGTCCGCACTTCCTAAAATGAAGATATCGTGTATACCCATAATGGAAGCCATAAATGTATGCCATAAATAAAAAATACAGAAGATAAAGTAAAACATAAACATATTATATATCATATATAAATATAGTGTCATATTAATGGCCACCTTTGAAGATGCTAAACGAATATTGAACTATTATCGTTTCTTGAGGCAGGAATTCGTCATCCACGGAAATAGTATGTTCTTTAACCATTAGATGTAGGTGTGTGTAAGTGTAGCTTGAATCCTTCTTATAAAAACATCCTTGTATATGGAAGATACTTGATTTGTTATAAAAGAAATGAATAAAAAGATTTTAGGGGGTTGGAGAAGCAAAATAAAACATACGAACACAAGAGAAGACACTACCTTTAAATCGGGTAACTCTTTTTGATTTGAGCTCAAAGGCTTCCTTGGGAGGACTTCTGCCCAGTGTGAGGCTTCTATGAGTAAGAGAGATATGTGGAGAGACAAAATGAGAAGGGTGTGGCCAAGCCAAAGGCTTTGGATGTGTGGGTAAGGAGGTAGAGGTGGGGGCCTTTTAGATGAGGAGAGGAGGGGCACTCTTGGAATGTTACAAAATGTTACTTTATTTTCAAATGAGTTTCGGATTTTAAAGGTCCCAAATAGATTTATTTATAGGATATGGTGATAAGGGTTCTAAATATACTCATACAATATGTCTTTGACAAGTTTATGTTATATATTTAACATTATCTTTTCATTTTATTTAAATCCTTTATTAATGAGGTAATCGTTGCATCATCATGATGTCATAAATAATTTAATTTATTTAATGTCTAAAAATTATTAAAAAAATACAATGATGTAGGAAATATTCTTATATTTCCAATTAATATTTATAGTCCATAATATCATCTATTTAGACAAAATTATAAATTTTTTCCTCAGGTGATACATTCTTTGTTATATTTACTTTCTTTAAAAATAAAAAGATAAAAAGTCACTTTCACACCAAAGTGATTCCATGGGGACCCCAAGTTTGGAACAAGGCATCCCATGGTCTCCCATGAGAAAACCAGTAGCATTGGGACACATGTTGGTGTCATTTTTATTATTATTATGATATTATTTTATTATCCTTAACTACCCGATTACTCATTAATCAAGACAATTAAAGATAATTACCATCGTTACTTTTCATAATGTCCAAATAAAGAGTCTTGATTACATAATTTGGACCTTATGATTCCAAATATGTAATCCATTTTACCAAATTCCAAACACAGAAATTGAAATAATTAAATTAAAAAAAATTCTCGTTGTCAAAACAAATAGTGGGTTTTTTTGAAACAATATCTATGAAAAGTTTGGCATTAGTTTATGCCCAATTCCAAAGTGAAGTTAATCCTAATCAACACAATTGGATTAAATGGTAAAAATATATTAATATTACACTTTAAGTCTAATTGAACAGATAATCTAACCATATAATTAAATTAGATGAAAAAGGAATTTTGATGTAAAATGCAGTATTTTTCATTATTCATTAAAAAATGAACCTTGTCAGAAAAATACCAAAAATTTATCCAATGTAAATTTAAATGTCCCACTCATAAATGATATTTTTATTTTGACAATTATAGCTTATAAAATTGTCAAAATATTGATTTAAAATGTTTTTCCATCAAAAGGAAGTAAAACAATCTTTTAAAAATATGAGTATATTTCATGCTTAAGATTTGATTTATTCTCATTTTAAGCCTCTAAAACACTATCTAATTAAAAAATAGACATAGATAAAAATATCTATTATTCATTACTTACTTGGGATGTTACATCCTTCCCCCTTTAGAAAATTGTGTCCTCGTAATTTATTTACTTATCGAATAAGTGGGTGTATTTAGCCCTCATTGCATTTTCAGATTCACATGTTTCCTCTCAAATCATGTGGGTTTTCCACAAAACCTTTACCTGATGAATCAAATTATTCCATAACACTTTCCCCCTGTGGTCAAGAATCTGGACTAGTTGTTCCTCATAAGATAGGTTCTCATCTAGCTGAACTACCTTTGGACTCAAAACATGAGATGGATCTGGCATGTACTTCCTTAACATTGAAACACAAAAAACATTGTGTACCTGAGATAAACTCGGAGGTAAACCCACTCGGTATGCAACTGATCCAACTCTCTCCAGAATACAATATGGTCTAATGAACCTTGGACTCATCTTTCCTTTCTTACCAAATCGCATCACACTTTTCCATAGTGATATATTGAAAAAAAAACAAGATCACCTACCTCAAAAGAGAGATCCTTCCTCCTGTTGTCTGCATAACTCTTCTACCTGCTCTGAGCTATTCTCAAGTGTTTCTGTATCAGCTGAACTTTTTCTGCCAACTCTTCTACCAATTCTGGTCCAATCATCTTCCTTTCACCCACATCATCTTAGAAAGCTGGAGTTCGACACAGCTTCCCATATAATGCCTCAAATGGTTCCATCAGTATACTGGAATGAAAACGGTTGTTTTATGAAAATTCAACCAAAGAAAGATGTTGGTCCCAACATCCCTGATAATCCATCGAACAATCACATAGCATATCCTCTAAATTCTGAATCGTTCATTCTGACTGCCCATCTGATTATGGATGAAAAGCTGTACTAAAATTTAATTCAGTACCCAACGACGTTTGAGGGCCTTTCCAAAAGTTAGAAGTGAACCTGGGATCACGGCCAGATACAATGGAGAGAGGAAATCCATGTAACCTGACTATCTCTTTAAGATACAAACGGGAAATCTGATCTAGGGATAAAGTATCTCGTATATCATGGAAATGAGCAGATTTAGTCAAGCGATCAACAATAACCCAGATTTCATTATTACCTCGAGATGTCTTCGGTAATCCCACAACAAAGCCCACAGATATATTCTTCCATTTCCACTCAGGCACTGGTAAAGGCTGAAGCATCCATTTTGGTAACTACCGCTCTTCTTTAACCTGTTGACATGTCAAACACTTCACAGTAAAATCATAAATATCTATTTTAATTCCATCCCACCAGTAATACTCCTGCAGATCTCTGTGCATCTTAGTACTTCTAGGATGAATTGAAAACGAAGAACTATGAGCATCACATAACAACTCTCTATTCAACTTTGAATCAGAAGGCACACACAATCTCTTCCCAAATCTCAAAACACAATCATTATCAATGTTGAATTCAGGAAACTTACCTTTCTGAACCAGCTCTACCTTTTTCTGCAACTCACTATCTTCATTCTGTGCTTTCTTGATTCTGTGTGATAGTGAAGATTTCACTGATACCTGAAACAAAAAAAACGAAGGACATCCAGCACCAACAAGTTCTATGCCAAATTTCATCAAATCCTTATCCAATGGATCATGTTCCAAATGCAACATTGTTAATGAAGCATTACTCTTTCGACTCAAAGCATCAACCACTTTATTTGATTTTCCTAGATGGTAATGAATTGTACAATCATAATCCTTGATTAATTATAGCCATCTCCTCTTTCTCATGTTCAATTATTTCTGAGTGAATATATAATTTAAACTTTTGTGATCAGTATATATTTCACACTTTACACTATACAAATGATGCATCCAAATTTTTAATGTGAAAACAACAGCATCTAATTCAAAATCATGTGTTGGATAATTCACCTCATGAGTTTTCAAATGACGTGAAGAATAAGAAATTACCTGATTATTCTGCATAAGGACACAACCATGTCCCTTCAATGAAGCATCACTGTAGATAACAAACTCACCATTCCTGGAAGGAAGTGCCAAAACTGGATAATTCACCAACCTTCTTTTCAACTCCTGAAAATAATCATCAAATTCTTTTTTCTACATAAACTTAACACCCTTCTGAGTTAGCTTAATCATTGGACTAGATAACCGTGAAAAATATTCAAAAAACCTTCGGTAGTAGCCTGCCAAACCAAGAATGCTATGAATCTCTTTTACATTTGTGGGTATTGTCCATTCTTTAACAAACTTTGTTTTTGCAGGATCAACATTTATCCCATCTTTATAAACAATATGACCAAGGAAAGAAATTTGTTGCAACCAAAACTCACACTTGCTGAATTTCCCATACAATTTATTTTTGTTCAAGGTATTCAAAATAACCCTTAAATTTCTTTCATGCTCCTATTTACTTTTAGAAAACACCAAAATATCATCAATGAAAACAACCACAAACTTATCCAAGAACTCATGGAAAATTCTATTCATTGAGTCCATGAATACATCTGGTGCATTAATTATCCCAAAAGGAATTACTACAAATTTATAATGGCCACATCTTGTACGGAACACGGTCTTTAGAATATCTGCTTCCTTTACCTTCAACTGATGGTACCCTGATCTTAGGTCAATCATTGAAAAATACTGGGCTCCTTGGAGCTAATCAAACAAATCACTGATATGAGGTAAAGGATATTTGTTCTTAACAGTGATGTTATTTAAGGCTCTATAATCAATGAAAAGTCTCAAAGAACCATCTTTCTTTTTAACAAATAAAACTGGATCACCCCATGGTGATGTGCTAGGTCAAATTAAACCTTCCTCTAATAAGTCTTTCAATTGCTCCTTCAACTCTAAAAGTTCAATTTGATCCATTCGATAAGGGGGTTTTGAAATTGGATTAGCATCAAGAACTAAGTCAACGGTAAACTCAACTTCCCGATCTGGTATTATTACAGGCAACTCATCAGGAAAAACATCAGGATACTCATTTACCACTGGGACATCATTAATCTGAAAAGATCCTTTTTTTCAACAATATGTGCAAGGTAAAATTCATTTCCATCTTTTACAAGTTTCTCGGCCTCTTGATATGTTATCAATAGTAAGGGTTCATTCTTGTACAAAAACTGAAAGTATTTCTGAAAAGAAATTCTTTATCTCTATAGTTAATCTTATCATGGTAAATAGAGATCCAATCCATACCAAGGATAACATCAAACTCTACTAGAGGTAAAACAATAAGGTTTGCAAGTAGGTTCTTTCCACGGTTAAGGATAGGAAGATTCTAATGAATTCTTTTTTCGTCATCATTCCCCCAGGTGTTTTTACCTCAATTTCAGGAGTCATTTCTTGATATGGTATTCCCATTTTACAAGAAAATGTTTTAGATATGAAAGAATGTGTAGACCCCAAATCAAACAACACAATGGCATAATTTGAAAAAACAAACAAAGTACCTGATACAACTTCATTCGATGGCCCGACATCTCTTGAAGTAGATGAAAAGGATTTCACCTCCCCTTTCTGCTTGTAGTCTAACTGCTTCCCATCACTCAAGCTCTTTTTCGGACCCTCATTTTCATAGTGACCCATCTCATTACACCTAAAACATTTCACTAACTGTAAATAGAATTTGGACTTACCATCACCTTGATCTTTTTCAGTGCAATCACGATCCTTGTGTCCCATATTACCACATCGGTAGCACTTTCTGGAATTTAGAAGACATTCCCCAGCATGCCTTTTACCACATTTATCACAAACTGGAAACTTAGTTTTCTTACCGTCAAACCTTTTTGAAGAATTCTTTCCTTTCTCCTGCCACCTCGATCTATTCTTCAGCGGGTTGTTAAAGAACACTCGATCATCAGCAAACTCCATTTCCACCTTCTCAGCACATCAAAAAAGCTTTTCATAACTTTTGAACCCACAAGAATCCAATGCCCTTCGATATTTTGGATTTAATCCTGAGTAAAAACGATTGAGTTTACTATAAAGGTCTCAGATAAAATTTGGAGCATACCTTGCCAATCGAGTGAACCTCTCTTCATAGGAAACCATTTAGTCTTCCTCTTGCCTCAATTCCAAGAATTATTTTTCCATCCTAAGTCGAATAGCCTTAGGAAAATACTTCTCAAGAAACATACCTTTGAATTCATCCTAGTTGAGAGAATCAATATCATCACCGTCCCTGATATTTTTAACCATTGACCACCACTGATCTGCTTCACCCTCGAAACGGTAAATAACAAGACTAACCTTTTGATTCTCTGAACACCCCATGACATCGAAAATCTTCCCCAGTGCTTTAATCCACCCTTCAGCTAGCACAGGGTCAGATGATCCCTTGAATGATGAGGGGTGTTTCCTCATGAAATGTTCCACCACTGAAATGTTCCTATGCGGTTGATCTGGCCGATCTCGTGCAAGGATACCACCGCCATTTATAACATGAGTCAATTGTGTCATTACTGCAACAAACGTTTCAGTTCCAATTCCGACCATCTTAGGATGCTGATTCAGAAGGTTATTTCCTTCTGTATGCCTTCCTAGCACTACTAACCTATTTCCTCTGCGGAAAACCATTATGAACAAACATGTCTTAGATAAAGAAACATGGTAATCTTAAAATGCAATATCATTTCAATTTGACCATTACAAAATATTTTTGGATAATCATTTAATAGAATTCTAACTCCTAAAGTTATCTAAACCTCCCCCTGATACCAACTATACGACCATAGCCTTAAACATTACTTAATCATGAGATATTTTAAGAAAACACATTGAGGGTATTTTCAGGTTTAGATTTTTTGAGAATTAGATCATAAAACATGCATTACATTACACATTTAAACAAAGTGGTTACATAAAAGGTATTATTCATTTTTACCATCAACAGAAACCTATTTAAAATAAAACATGGATTCTTTCTTGACTCTTCATTGACACTATTATCGGTAATTATTGCTAATTATTGGTAATTATTATTAATTATTATTAATTATTACTAATTATTACTAATTATTGGTAATTATTACTAATTATTGGTAATTATTATTAATTATTGCTAATTGTTACTAATTATTGTTAATTATTACTAATTATGGGTAATTATTTCTAATTATTACTAATTATTACTAATTATTACTAATTATTGGTAATTATTACTAATTATTACTAATTATTACTAATTATCGGTAATTATTGGTAATTATTACTAATTATTGGTAATTATTACTAATTATTGATAATTATTATTAATTATTACTAATTATTAATAATTATTGGTAATTATTACTAATTATTACTAATTATTGGTAATTATTACTAATTATTACTAATTATTGGTAATTATTACTAATTATTGGTAATTATTACTAATTATTACTAATTATTACTAATTATTACTAATTATTTCTAATTATTACTAATTATTGGTAATTATTACTAATTATTACTAATTATTACTAATTATTGGTAATTATTACTAATTATTACTAATTATTGGTAATTATTGTTAATTATTACTAATTATTCGTAATTATCGGTAATTATTGCAAATTATTCCTATTTATTAATAATTATCGATAATTATGGGTAATTATTGGTAATTAATTCTAATTATTGGTAATTATTACGAATTAATGTTAATTATTACTAATTATTGTTAATTATCGGTAATTATTACTAATTATCGGTAATTATTGGTAATTATTACTAATTATTGGTAATTATTATTAATTATTGCTAATTATTACTAATTATTGGTAATTATTACTAATTATTACTAATTATTACTAATTATTGGTAATTATTACTAATTATTACTAATTATCGGTAATTATTCCTAATTATTACTAATTATTACTAATTATCGGTAATTATTGGTAATTATTGGTAATTATTCCTAATTATTGGTAATTATTCTTAATTATTGGTAATTATTACTAATTATTGTTAATTATTACTAATTATTGGTAATTATTACTAATTATTGGTAATTATTACTAATTATTGGTATTTATTACTAATTATTGGTAATTATTGGTAATTATTCCTAATTATTGGTAATTATTACTAATTATCGGTAATTATTCCTAATTATTAGTAATTATTCCTAATTATTGATAATTATTCCTAATTATTGGTAATTATCAGTAATTATTCATAATTTTTGGAAATTATTACTAATTATTGGTAATTATTACTAATTATTCCTTATTATTACTAATTATTACTAATTATTACTAATTATTGGTAATTATCGGTAATTATTACTAATTATTACTAATTATTACTAATTATTACTAATTATTACTAATTCTTACTAATTATTCCTAATTATTACTAATTATTACTAATTATTACTAATTATTGGTTATTATTCCTAATTATTACTAATTATTGATAATTAGTGATAATTATTACTAATTATTACTAATTATTGGTAATTATTACTAATTATTGGTAAGTATTACTAATTATTGGTAAGTATTAATAATTATTGGTAATTATTACTAATTATTGGTAATTATTACTAATTATTGGTAATTATTACTAATTATTGGTAATTAATAGTAATTATTACTAATTATTCCTAATTATTGCTAATTATTGGTAATTATTCCTAATTATTAGTAATTATATGAATAATTACCAATAATTAGGAATAATTACCAATAATTAGGAATAATAACATTATTAGTATATTTTATTATTAATATTAAAATAATATAATTTTCTATATTATATACAATTTTCCTTTCATCTGTGTGTTTTCTGTCTCCACATACAAATAATACATGTGAAGACAGAAAACAAACAGATGCAAATAGAATTGTGTATAATATAAAAAATTATATTATTTTAATATTAATAATAAAATATACTGATAATGTAATAATGATATTATTCCTAATTTTTGGTATTTATTACTAATTATTAATATTTATTCTTAATTATTGAAAATTATTACTAATTATTCCTAATTATCATTAACTATGAACAATACTAATAATTTAAATTTATTAAGTAACAAAACAATGTAAACATAATTAAATTACAACTAATTAAGAATAATTGAAACTAATAAAAAATTTAAAATAAATATTAAATTAAAATGAACATAAATACCTTGAAAACTGATCTGAGGTTGATCTCTGATCGTTCTTGAAAACATCAATATCAACTCCGGAGAAAAAAATTAAACATGAGAAACACCGAAATCTAGAAATAGAATTTTGAGAGAAGAAGAAGATGGAGTTTGAGAATGAATTGAAAAAAACGGATGGTGGTATTTATAGGTTAGATTATTTGCGACGGGTCCATTTGCGAAGGGTAGCCCGTCACAACTAAAATTATTTGCGACGGTACCCGTCGCATATACCTTAGCCATCATTTATTACGGTCAACAGTTAAATAGTTATTTGCGATGGGTCCCTTCGCAAATAACCACCTGCCGACATACTATTTGCGATGGGAAAATATTCCCATCGCAAATACCTTTTACCGCCACCGGTTATTTGCGACAGGAAATAACCGCCCATCGCAAATATGTTTCCCGCAGTTCTTTTGTGACGTGGAAAGCAATCCCGTCGCAAAAGGCTGCTTCTTTGCGACGGGCAAATACCCCCGTCGCAAAAACCCATTTTTCCCGTAGTGATGGGATGAGCATAAAAAGCTCAGTAAGGGATATAAAAGTATGAAATGAAAACCTTAGTCTATCCATGGAATCATACTTTACTCATAAAACATAATCAGATACCTCATCAAATCATGAATAAATAATAGAAATCACAAGGCATAATGGTAACTTGAGGCATTCATAACATTCTTACGTAGGTAGTAACCCTCATTGTTACGTTTGGAATACCCATCACAATATATTTCCTAAATATCTTCAGAGAAACCTTAACTTTTAACTCCTTCACGTTACCCAATGCATTGGAGAGCTATATCGGGCTCATCCACCCTTAGTTTATCACGGAACCACCCGTCTTCATAATAATACCCGAGAACCATTACATAATCGTATCACAAAAAACATATTTAAAGGAAACATAAAATTTCAGCATTTCAATAAGAAGATATCAATACAACACATTGATATAATAATAACATTATGAAAATCATTTTTAATACCAAAATAAAATAAAAGTAAAACATGGTATTTATTTTTCTTTTAAAAAATTAGGTATGGCTTCTAGAGGAATCCAAAACTCAAATAATGGTCACAACGGAAGAGAAGTCGTTGTCGCCGCATACGTACAACAAAAACATTCCCTTTTGTCGTTTAGTAAAACTATTTGTATAAAAAGATTCCTTTAGGATAAATGTAAAAGTAAAATTGGTTTATACACCGTATAAAAGAAGGTTGTGTATAAAACAAAATATGCCTCAATGAAAGGAGATTGAGACGAAGTCCCATACCTCAGGTCCGACTTGACTCGGTCGTTCATTAACCTCATGAATAATAAACATGAGTTAATTCCTACTTTCTTAAGAACCTTTTTCAAGTTCATTATTCCTATTATATCACTTATTACCATGTCATTAACACTGTGTAATTATTTAAGTTTATAATGTTTGTTTTAACGATCATTGGTACTTGAGTCAAAAATAAACACTTTATAATTACAAGTTGTTCATGTATCCATTATATCCAGAGTTATACTCATGATTTAGATATCATATATATCCTATATATCCATTATATACATGCATTCATAATATTACATAACGTTTAGAGGTAAGAAATGAAATGCACCATTCCTGGAGACGGTAAGCCATACGTACGAATGAACGGTACTTTCATTTCTATTTCATATTTTTTGGAATGGAATCATAATTATATAAAGGTATATTATAATTCCAGTATAATATCATATATAATATCATTAATTCCATCCTTTATACATCCCACATATGGCATTAACGAATCAAATCACGTTGAGGGGGCGTTAGTCCGCACTTCCTAAAATGAAGATATCCCGTATACCCATAATGGAAGCCATAAAGGTATGCCATAAATGAAAAATAAAGAATCTAAAGTAAAACATAAACATATTATATATCATATATAAATATAGTGTCATCTTAATGGCCACCTTTTAAGGTGTTAAAAAAATATTGAACAATCATCGTTTCGTGAGGCAGAAATTCACCATCCACAAAAACAGTATGTTCTTTAACCATTAGATGTAGGTGTGTGTAAGTGTAGCTCGAATCCTTCTTATAAAAACATCCTAGTATATGGAAGAAACTGTAGTTCTTACAAAAGAAATGAATAAAAAGAGTTTAGGGGGTTGGAGAAGCAAAATAAAACAGAAGAACACAAGAGAAGACACTACCTTTAAATCGGGTAACTCTTTTTGATTTGAGCTCAATGGCTTCCTTGGGAAGACATCTGCAATGTGGGGCTTCTAGGAGTAATATACGTATGTGGAGAGACAAAATTATTAGGGTTTGGCCTAGCCAAAGGCTTTGGAAGTGTGGGTAATGAGGTAGAGGTGGGGGCCTTTTATAAGAGGAGAGGAGGGGCACTCTTGGAAAGTTACAAAATGTTACTTTATTTTCAAATGAGTTTCAGACTTTAAAGGTCCCACATTGATTTATTTCGATTATAAAGTGAGAAGGGTTTGAAATATAATCAACCAATAAGACATTGAAAAATGTAAGTTATAGCTTTAACATTATCTTTTCATTTTATTTAAATCCTTTATTAATGAGGTAATCGTTGCATCATCATGATGTCATAAATAATTTAATTTATTTAATGTCTAAAAATTATGAAAAAACTAATATGATGTAGGAAATAGTTTTATCTTTCCAATTAATATTTATAGTTCATAATTTCATGTATGCAGACAAAATTAAAAATGTTTTACTCAGGTGATACATTCTTTGTTATATTTACTTTCATTAAAAATAAAAAGATAAAAAGTCACTTTCTCACAAAAGTAATTACATGGGGTCCCCAAGATTGGCAAAAGTCATCCCATGGTCTCCCATGAGACAACCAGTATCATTAGGACACATTTTGGTGTCATTTTTGTATTATTATGATATTATTTTATTATCCTTAACTACCCGACTACTCGTTAATCATGATAATTAAAGATAATTACCGTCATTACTATTCATAATGTCCAAAAACAAAAGAGTCTTGATTACATAATTTTGACCTTATGATTCCAAATATGTAATCCATTTTACCAAATTACAAACACAGAAATTGCAATAATTAATTTAAAAATAATTCATGTTGTCAAAACAAATAGCGGGTTTTTTTGAAACAATATCTATGAAAATTTTGGCATTAGTTTATGCCCAATTCCAAAGTGAAAATAATCATAATAACCACCATTGGATTAAATGGTAAAAAATATATTCATATAAAACTTTAATAATAATTAGAAATATAATCTCACCATATAATTAATATAGATGAAAAGCACTTTTGATGTAAAATGTTGTACTTTTCACTATTCATTAAAAAAATGAACATTGTGAGAAAAATACCAAAAATTTATCCAATGTAAATTTCAATGTCCCAATAATAAAGAATATGTTTATTTTGAAAAATAATGCTTATAAAAGTTTCAAAAGATTATTTTAAAAAAGGTTTTCCATCAAAAGGCAGTAAAACAATCTTTTAAAAATACCAGTGTATCCCATTCTTTAGATTGGATCTATTCTCATTTTAAGCCTCTAAAACACTATATAATTCATAAATTGACATAGATAAAAATATCTATTATTCATTACTTACTTGGTATGTTTCACAATAGAAATGCTTTATGACATGGATCCAAAATCAAATTAGAGAATGAAAAATATAATTTTGAAGTGTCAACTTTATTGTATTTTATTTAGATAGTTGAGTTTTTAGCATGGATATTTTCAATTAATATTTTTGTGTTGGACACAAAAATATAATTCTATACCAGTAGATTAATTAATATCAAGTGATTGATTAAATTTTAAGAAAAGTTTTCAGTTAAAACTATTGAATGTTTGTGATTAATATTGTTTTTAAACTAGAAAAATCATTATCTTATAACATTCTATTTATTTTTTCATGTATAAAATTTTATATAGGAACAATTAATATTCATATCATATATTTATTATAAGTCATAATTTTATATATTATAATTTCATCATAATGGTTTTCACATCAATAATCAAATAATTTCACTATAATAATGATATCATGGGTATTCCATAGAAATATCCAAAATGATATTCCATGTGATCTAGAAATATCATTCTGATAAAAAACAAATGGTGTTTATATAAAAAATGTTTATGGATTGAAGAATTAAAAATTTATATCATGATGTTTATATCTACTAATATCCTTGTTTGTAGGTTATGAGGATAGAAATTCTAAATGAATTCTATATTTTGGAGTGTCAATGTGTATTCTTATCTTCATGTGCGTTATTAGTCGATGAACTTTTTAAAAAATTTAATGTATATCATGAAGGGAATACATTGATCCCTAAGGAAATCCTTGATCAAAATTCTTGTATTAAAATACCATTGATTGGGTATACCATGTTCTGTATAAGGATATATTGAATGACCAAAAAAGGATTTCTCCCTTTTAGTTGTGAAAGAATATATCTCTAGACTCTTGACATGTATGAATCTTCCTTAGTGTAATCCATGGAAATATTTTTTATCAGAATTATCATATTTAAAATTTAGTGCCATTAAAATCATGATTGACATGATCATATAATGGTTATGAATTCTTCTTGATGAGATATTGACAGAAAAAATGGATGATGTTACACAAAAACATTTTTAGGTTTTTCTCATTTCCAAGACATATGTATTTTTACTTGGAGGGCATGATGTTATCCAGATACCTATGTTGTTTTTTGGATTCTACTTAATACCATCAAGAAAGAGGCTTAGAGAGTTTCACATAATTTAGATCTAAATTATTGTATATTTTTTCAAAAAAAATAATTAAAATAGAATCGATCTAAGTCTATAGATTGATTTATATTCATATTATTGTTAAAATAATATAATCCACAGTCTGTTTTGATAAGGATAAGGGAATTACATTGTATTTATCTAATCTCCAAAATTTACTCATTTAAATGATTAAGTTAATATATAATTATTTTATAATTTGGGTTTCAAAAATGATATGATTATATTAAATTATGTTGTGGTTTGATTATTTAATAATGTTGTAATTTAAATTAATATTTTTCTTAAAAAACGTGGCTGGTTATTTAATAAGTAATATATTTAATATTTTCAATCCATCTCCATTATTTATTTATGAAATGGTAAATTTTGTGAGGTGCTTTATTTTAGAAAACTGATATTTTTCTTATCAATTTTTCTCGTTTTATTTTTTAAACATATAATTGTTGAAATTATTAAAACATGAATTAGGGTGTTATAATAAAATCATAAAATTATGAAAAAAACTATTTTACTCAATCTATAACTATGAGTATAACATACAGAAGAATAATGTGTGAGATTAACATGAAATGCATGATAGATATAGATATATGAGGCTAACACATAAAAGATTAAGACAATATTCCTGACCATCATGGATTCATGTGTATATATTACTAGAATCTCATGTTGTCAATTATGAAGAGTAATAATAAATGGGAATCAATCAAATAAAAGTAGTTGTTTTATAATTAATTTAAATAAAAACCAATGTATAGATATTGTTGTAGGACACAAGTTAATAAAATGTATATCCAATATACTTAGATCTTATATACCCGAAAAATTAAAGGTTTTTTTTCTGATAATGTTCAATTCTTAAGATAATATTCCATTGTTCATTCCGTTTGGTTCAATAATTATGATAACAGAGAAAATATATTTAAAATTAAATTTTTGTTTAAGGTATTTTAAACATGTGATTTTATTATTTTTAATTCCATTTTAATTAATTTTATACTATATATTAAATTTTAGTAAAATATAATCATAACATGTTTATTTACTATGACTAATTCATTAAAATTGGAATAATACACATATAATTCAGAAATGAATATATTTAATTCCAACAATTCATTGAAGTTAATTATAAAATCTGAATATTAATGAAGATTAGTTTATATATTTCCTTATCATTTTATGAAATCCTCAAAAAGTAAAACATGATTTCAAATCTATATAGAAGAAATTCTAGTTGAAATTATTTATTTCAATGTATTATAAAATATCATTTCATTATGAAATAAATGGATTCTAACTATCATTATTTTATTTTGTATTTTCATGGGTAATTGATGGTCAATATTGGTAGTAACATTTTCATAGACGAAGATGATCATTTATCTAAAGATGAAATGTGTGAGGTGTTGGGGGAATGTCAAGAAATTTACGTGAAAAAAAAGAACCCATAATTTATTTCATATAATGTAAAGAAAAATTAATTGGTTGATGATGTTGGGAATCATTTATACTTTTGATGCGAAATTTTTTCTAAAATATATTTTATTATTTAAATGTTTCATTTTAAATGGTTATATGTGAATAATGATGTGGTAATAGATGTACTTTTTAAATTATATAACTGTGATATTCTCAATGATTCAAAATGACCAAAATATTTTTTAAAGGTGAATGGTATTATCAAGAAACAAGTGCATGTTAATAATAATATTTAAATATTCCCTAATAATTGTGTTATTTTTCATATGAAAATAATTACCTTGATAATTTAAAAAATTATGGTTATTTGAGGAGGATAAATAATAACGATCGGAGAATTATCGAATTAATGAATGATAAAAAGGATAAAATAATTATTTTCAGTCACATTCCATAAATTCCGCATCCTAAAGTCTATTAATGCCTTTTTCAATATCCCTCAACATTTGATGGTATAATCATTATAAAATTAATATATATGTTAAGGAACATAGTGGATTTTTATACATGGAAACAATTTAATGGATGGCATCTTTAGTTTTAAAGAGATCCATGTAACCAAACATTAATCCTAAAATTGTATGGGTTTAATCTATTTAGATTTATTTCTAGATAGTATAGTATATATTTTGTTTATGTATAGTTTTCATTCATTGTAATGTATCAATTATATAAAAATTTTTATTTCATTATTGATTCCTAGCCATAATCCACATAACATTGATGAAAATGTATTTTTAGAACATTTAATAGATAATATTAATATTTTATGATATTTTTTAAAAGATACATTTTATTAAAAAAAATTGTTTGAAAATAATATATCATTACTTTTCTCAATTCCCAGATTTAGAATAAATGGTAATATTTTTCTTGTAAATACAATGTTAAAAATTAATTCATATTATACATTGCCAAAATAAGTTAATTTTCATGAGAAAATGTCTAAAATGTTACAAGTATTATCGATACTTATTAAACCAAAATCAAATATTTTGTATCAATTAAAATGAATTTTATCTAGAAAAAGAAATAAGGATTCAACACAAATCAATCAATTAACTATCATTTTAAAATCACTTGATAGGGTTTAATGTCATATTTGGATACAATATTATTAGTAAAAAACATAATAAAATAATATGAATGTTGATTTTATAAGGGAAAAGCAAAGTAATTTCATTAAATTCTAATTTTGGATGACTGTTCTTATATAATACAATAGGTTTGATATGTATATGGAAAATAATGAATCAAATTATTTAATAATAACACCTATTGTAATTATTTGTAAAACTAAAGATAATTTTCTATCTCAATGTGACTATATATATTTAAATGAAAGAAATAATACACACATATTTAGTGATCGTTGATTAACATGTCAACAAAAATGTGGATTTACATTAACCAAAAAATAAAACAAGGAAATGAAAATTGTAATAATCCTTTTCAATGTTCTAGGTGGATATTCCTCAAACATTATAGGGAAGATTATTTGTGGGTAAATTTCAGTTTAAAATTTTAATTCCATAATGTTTTTGTAAAGTATTTTCTACCATAATTTCTAAAGAAAAGAAAAAATAAAGTGGTATATTATATCCATATAGGGATATATTTTCATTAGTGAAAAAATTTGAGTATTTTTAGTGGATACCACATTGTAGTATTTTCATACTAATTTATTTTCATCATATCTTCTAACATTACTAGTTTGACATCATGGTACACTTCGTAGTTCATTTGAAACTTGATGTTATGGTTTTCAAATAATTTTTTTCTCAACTGACACCTTACACAAGAATATATATACAAAAGTGTTTGAGGGATCCCCCATACATCCCCATTTTTCAGGAATATATGAGAACCCCAAGAAAAATAAAAAATGTTGGCCATAGGAAGCCAAAAATATCGATGTCTCTAAACAACCCACCAAAGATCCGTATGAACAATGTACACCAAAAATGAATTATTTTTCAATTAAACATTTGACCATGTCATGCATCACAACCGTAAATAATCCTCATACATACCTTTTAATAGTAGTGTGATAACTTATCATCACTTCACGAGAACTGTAGGATTGTCGTATTCCATGAAATCATGAAATTGAACTACTAACAAACACCCAGTGATTATAAAGAGGAAATCACCATATCCTGGATGTAGTGAGGGAGACAAAATTAAACCTAAATAAAGGATTCTTATAAGGTAGAGTTGAAAACATAAAGATACGTAGTTCCATTGAAAAAACCACAAAATAAAAATGCTATCAACACTATGATCCACCACCAAATGATCCATTGATACCATACCATCATCGGTGAACATCTATGAGACTGAATATGAAGAGGTCATAATTGAAGGAGCATGAGGTAAGTGTAGTGGAGGACTAGGGGAAATGGAAACACAATAGGGAGAAAAAACAACACTAAAAGAGGGGAAAATATAGAAATTCGGTCTATAAATAATTTTAGTAGGGATAAAGAGAGACATTATAGAGGAAAATTTTGAATAAGTATAAACTTAAATGAAAAAACCTAAAATGTGGATGAATGATGGTTGGGGATTCATAGATTGAGATTGTAAATTGAGACTCATTTCCACTGAGATATTATCAAAATCCTATAATTATAATTAATACCATTAAACCCAATTAATTATCATAAATCTTTTGGGAAACCAGCCAGAAATCACAACTTATCATTGGAACACACAAGGGATGAATGAGAAAACCTCATTATGAGCTCCATTATCAATTGAACATACCTCAACATACTTGCACAACATAGTTATGAAAGATCCCATTTTTAGGTAGGCTGTTTGGGGGTAGAGTATTGAGAGACATGGTTTGATCCATGGAAGGATGAGGCAAAAATATCGATGAGGAATAATAAGTTGAGGAGACGAACAATGGGAGGAAGAAGATAAGAAACATGGAAACCCTTCGACTACTGATAAAATGATCACCCCATCCACTACATCACTCGACCACATATTCATGTTAATACTGTGATTTATGGTCCTTCATATTATCATTGGATCCATTTTTTTAAAATATATAGAATATATTTTTTGTTATTCATGAACTGTAGAAAATTAACTATATTTTTTATGTTTAACGACTGGTGATATTTTTAAGAGACTGAAAATGTATGTTTAAAATAAAAATTCACCCAGAAAGATAAATTTCTAGTGAAAATATTTAAATATGTGTAATTAATTTGTTTTGTAGATATTTTCATTAAAATAAAAGAAAATAGAAAACACAGAGTATAATATTTTTTGTAAATTTGTAGACATATGGAATGGATTATCAATATTCTACCTAAAATTTAATGAAAATTTTAAAATAAATGATATGAACGTCAACATTTTGATGACATGAAAAAAAATAGTGATATTTTTGAAAACTAAAATGAATTTAAATTAGACATTGAATAAGTAATATACATATATTATTTTATTTAAATTTTATGCTTATTATTATTTTTTATTGAAAATAATAAAAATCTCTATAAAAAATATGAACACACACAAATAAAAATTATTTACATCTAAAAAAATGAAAATATTAAAATATTATTGATAATGAATGCTTTAAATCCTACATTGAATATAATTTTTTATGTACAGTTTGGTCTCTAACATTTTTAATTGTAATTGATTATTCATGTCATAACTCATCTACCACATCACACTTTCATAACAAATTATTTGACATGTTTATGTTTTTTTCCTATCATTGGAATTAGAATGACGTTCGTGTTCACTTGAAATGGCCATGCCTTGGGTGTGAAATTTATTATTTATAAGAGATCGTCTAAAAATTGTTTTTTTAGTGGAGTGTATCAATAAAAATGGAAATTTATCATATTATGGTGTGATGAAAGATATTATTGAGTTGAACTATCTTGTTGCAAGAAGTGCGATTTTATTTTTTATGTGACCAGGAAGATATTATTGATGATGTTAAAGGAGAATAATTTTCATTAACTTTTTAAAACCCATAAAAGGGTTTAAATATTGATAATCCCATTATACATGCATCTCTATACATTCTAGTATCTGGTATTGATGATTATATAAAAAATATCATTTTTCTATGATCATTATTTAAAGAGATTTATTTGAAATCATGGAATATATAATGCATAAAGTGTATGGATTATAAAAAAAACTTCTTAACTAATGTTGATGATATATATAATCCAATTTAAAACATGTATGAAGTTATAATTAATGACCATAAATTCAAATTTTTTATTATTTGAACAAATTACATTAATAGTTGATAACATATTTATTAAAAAACCATAATTGGTACCATTATCAAAATTAATAAAATTTTATGATGATGAAAAATATTATTTTTATTGACACATAAAACCTTGTTTATAATGGGACTTTAAATACATTGTTTGAATTTATTTATAGATTTATCATTTTTATACATTTATATTTTTATATAGTATTTTCATTGTTGTACAACACAAACATATGTTCATGAAATGAAAACCATTATGAATTACTTATTGTAGAAAAATGTGGTTCAAATAGTTCAGTTAATGTTGCATATTATGAATTTTATAAAAATGTATAATTGTTATAATATTATTTAATTATATTAAATTTTATTGATATTTTTTAAACAATTATATATTAAAATTTTTATGACAGTGTTCTACAATAATCAGATATATATATATATATATATATTATCAGGTTATTATATATTTCCAATATAGATCCCTTTTATGTTTCCCATGAAAATTTTATTTCTATAGTCATTGATGGTTGAATAAAAAATTAATTATTCAACTTATAAGATTTACGAAATTTTCTAATAAGAATAATAAAATATTAAATTTGGATTCCAATATATTAATTATAATTTATTACTACCCATATATTTTAATTAAATAATTAATGGACAAAACAAAAAAAAAATATTATAAATAGATATATTTGGATATGTGATATATTATATTTAATGGAAACCTGGAGAAGTGTTTTTGATGTTTGGTTACATTTCATCACATAACGAGGTAAAACGGTTGTGTAGTAGATTGGATAATATTTTTTTATGATTTATGGATGTTATTTTATCTAGATTTTTCATTATAAATAGGTTTTTCTTATTCTATATTAGATTTTACACATTGAATGAACTAAACTAACTGAAATGGGGTTTCATCATCATTTGAATTAATATTATTTAAGTAAATTTGTATTTTAATCATTTCAGAAAAAACATACTCTCTTTAATGATATTTTATTTTATTTTTTTCATTTTTATTAAAATTCATAATATATAAGTTTCATGTTTCAAGAATGTTTCTTGTAAATTCAATTTCATATTTCCAATAATTCAATGCATTAAATAGTGTTGAGCTTTGATGATAGAATCACATCACAAATATCTAGAGGATGAAATTATACCAGACATAAGTATTAATACATTTCATACTGTTTAAAATAGAATGATTGAATATAAAAATAATTTTCATTTTTTATTCTATCACACAATGTAATGATGATTCATTTCAGATAATTTCCATTCTCTTTCACAAGACTAGGAATAAACATCTTTTCCATTTTCATCATCTAATAATATTTTTTAATGTTCTCCATAAATACATATAGAGATTACCTCTCCCATAGAAAATTATAATTTGTACCTAGAATTTAGTGGATATCAGATTGTCTTGATTTTTGACTAATGATACATGAATATTGGCTCACTATACATTAATAATATCAACTTATTTTATCTAAAACAAAACATGAAGATAAGAAAATGGCCCCCCATTAATTTCACTATTATTCTCAAGAGCAAGTCAGGTCCAATGTAAGGGGCTATATTACATTAATGTAGATCTTGGGATATTGGAATTGACATAGAATTTGTGTGATGAGAGGGGTAGATGGGATCCTTATTAGTCATTTAGGGAAACATGGATTACATTGTTCTATTCATCTTTAGGGAGTTCATCTAAAATAAATCAATTCCTCATTCAAAATAAACCAATAATTAGGTGATTTATTATAAGGATTTAATTTATATATATTTTAATGTACTTTTAGGTTTTATTTTTTGTAATATTAGTCAATCTATTACATTGTAAAATATTACACATCCACATTGTGTACAATTTTCCAGAAAATAAGTGCTTGAATTTACACTATTATTTCATTAATTACATAATTTATTCAATCCAGGAAATTCTTCAAAACTAGAAGAATTTACTCACATGAGTTTTAATAAATCTTTTAATTATATAAAATTATTTTAATATTTTAGATGAGAAAATAATGATTGGTAATGGATATAATGAAAATAAGTTTCATTAGAATATTGGAAAATCTGAAAACCCATTAAAATGTTTTCACTTTTACATAAAATCAATGATTTTATATAAGCACATACGTACTCTTGATGTGAACATAATTTCCAAAATACATTCCTAAAAAATCTCATATGAATGAAAATAATAATACTAAAGGATACAGAGAGAATTATATTCATACAACTCTTATAATAACAATTACAATCACCCTAATAATTGAATAACATAATTTCATAATTCAATCATATTTTATCGAGAGTAAATATATTTACCTAATGAATTAGAGGTTTATATCAAACCCACACATTATCATATATAATTATAACGTATCATTACAAGAATAAAAACATATGGTCTAATAAATTCATTCTAAAACTCATAAACACAACCGTTTGATCCCATAAACATAACACCTAAATTAAGTTAATTAAAAACCAGATGGAAAATAATTTTCTTTTTATAACCATTTAAAATTAAAATTTCAAAGA
This sequence comes from Viscum album, assembly GCA_963277665.1. Lineage (NCBI taxonomy): Eukaryota > Viridiplantae > Streptophyta > Magnoliopsida > Santalales > Viscaceae > Viscum > Viscum album. Next base: position 2,096,704,048 of record OY728140.1, on the reverse strand, counting down.
ATAATGTGAATTGAATTTACATTGGAAAACTAGGAACACATGAACTGTAATCATTAAATGAAAAATTTTAATTAAGAAAGGAATATGGTATCAAAAGAAAATCATTAAAAATACATTAATTTAAAATACTTATAAATAATGTTCAAAATTACATATAGGGAAAATAATTAAAATATTCCATTATAAAAAAATTTAAATGTCAATGATATTTGAAAATTACGATATGAAATATTTAAAAAATATAGAAGAATATTAATGAATTTATATAGAAATGGAAGATAAATATTTGAAAGTAAATCATCGAGAAATTTCATATAATTTGTACTAGAAAAATCACTTACCTTGAGTCCTTATATGGATACCTTATTCTTTATGTGTTTTGAAATTTGAAAAAAAAAATTAACTTTTGGTTCCCGGGTTATAGTGAGGCCTAAAATTTTCATTTTCCTCTAGAATTTGGTCTCAGATAAATTTTTTTGGCCTCACAATTGGTCCCTAAAGAGGGTTCTTACCCTAGGATAAGATGTTAGAGGTGTTCTAAGAAGTTGCTATTTTATCATAATGTTAATTATTTAATTAATTTAATGTTAAATTATTCCTGTTGTTTTGGGTGGATGAATTATTTGAATAGATCACCCAATTGAGATTCAGACTTCGTATTTGATTCTGGAGTAGGGGTTTTCCCCTAGTAAGGTTATTAACTCCCCTTTAGTTCTTGAAATAGGGATGGATATTGGAATGGGAAATTAATTAATTAAATAAATATATAATTAATTAATTAAATGATTCTAACCCCCAATTTAGGGTTTTCACGTACAATCTTAGAGGGGAGAGATCCTCCTTACGTGTGAAGGTTAGAAAAAGTGGAGAAGGTGGAAGATATGTCATTGTACATCATCCATGTAGTAAGTACATGAGTATATCGAGGTGTAGTGGATCCCATGAGTAGATTTGGACCCAAAGCATCATGTTTTATTCCCTGAGGTGGGTATTCTTTGGGGTTTTATGAAATCATCATAGTAGATTAGTTGTTTTCTTGTATCATTTTCTTACTATGCTTTATAGGGACCCAATAGTGGATCATATCTGATTTTTTGTGGGAAAATGGGGGATTTGGGAGGTTCAAAGAGGTTTCCCATTTGGAAACCCTGACAACATAGAGTGTGGTTTGAGGAATACAAACTGATTAATCTTGTTATTCAGGGAAGAAGAAAAGAATATGACTATATGATGTGTAGTCTAGAGGACACATCATGTAGATTCACTCAGCATGTGGTTGAGCACATGGCTATATCACTCATGTAGTGTGGGGCACATAGTGTTGAGTACACGACCATACCCTGTGTGGGTGACATGTTGTGTGTGAGTACATGACCCTGATGGGATACATGGTTAAGAAATGTGTGATAAATGGGATGGTAACCCATGTAGGATACATTCCATGTACCAGACATACATTTCATTTACATGGGTAATACCAATCAAGTTGAAATGTGTTAAACTCCCATGTGGGGTTGTTGGAGCACACATAGTGTGTTCTAGCATACATGTGGTGTGTTACTCTTTGTTAACCCTTTAAGGGTTTTTGGTTGTTTTGTGCCTCAGAAATATAATTGTACTTGTGAGTAGTCCATTTTGATTATTTTTCACTTATATCTCTATGGTTTCTACAATTAGACATGTAGAGGTCTTCTAGATGGTTTTTTGGAATGATGATTGTTTAGTGGGTGGGTATCCTTGAGAGTTGGATTTGGAATTCTGAAGTTGGTTGGGTTGTGAGTTATGATTCTAGTTGAGGGTTGTGAGCTCATTGGTTGTCCATTATTCTGTGTTCCATGGAGAATTATTTCATGTTCATTGGATGGATCTAAAATATTATTATAATTAGTATATCTAAGAAGATATTGGTTATTTCTACATATCAGGACTAGTCGCTCAAGGTTTGGTCAATTGAAGATTAGATACTATGTTTGGGGATTAGGGTGGTTACAATATTTTGGCATAGTTGATATCATAGGATGATGGTTATTGTCACATTCCACTATAGTTCCCATTTGTGTCTGATGGACTCTTGAGGGTTTCCTTGTTGGATGGTTCATGATCAAGTGATAATTGGATGTTTTGGTTTGTTGTAGATATTACTCACATGGTATGTGATTTCATTTCTATTCCTTGTTAAAATTATGCTAATATTGGGCATGTTGTTGTCCATTGCGGGATGTATATGGAAGTTTCTTGTGATGGATCGTATCCATATTCTTTTTTTGTCATTAGAGTTAAGTAAGGCAAGCCTCTTCTTGAGTTCTAGTTGTGAGGATCTAGAGAGGGATTCCTCTATTTATTTGTGCATCTAGTGGTGGAATTGAATACCCAATTATAATGGAGACCTTAATTGAGGGTTTGTTCTTTATTGATTAGGTTATGAGTGTTACCTTGGGACATGAGGTTGTGTATGAGTCAATTTGGGTGAGATGTTGATGGTTGAGATGGACTTTTAGTTTTTCATTATTGTGTTTTCATTATTGATTTTAAGACATTGATTATTTCTGTAGGTCGACTATTACATGGTTAGTTTTCCATGATTTTGGACATGGTTTAATAGGGAATAGACTTTATAACTAATAAATATAGATAAGTGATCCATAATTGTGGTCCAGATATCCCTCATGTATATCATTTAACTAAGGATTTGTATCCATACTGATGGTTGTGTATGGTTTGACTTGTAGAATGAGGTTCTATGAATATTGTTTGACATTTATTAGTATAATTATGTGATCTCACATGTAGTACTATTGTGATGGACTGATGTTTTGGGAATTATAATTAAACTACTGAGATTGTGTCAAACCGAAGATCTAGAAAAATATAATATATTTCATTGATAGTGAACCAGACATAGTCTCTAGGGAATGATGGAATTCCATGGGAAAAATGATTTTGGGATGATGCTCTTTATCCATATTATATTCCAGATTGATTCTGTAGGCACCACTGATGATATACATAACTGTTTCTAGACTAATGATCCAAGCATGGAATGTATAATATGGATTATGTGTCAGACTGTTTCTCTTGTCATAGATAGTATAGTTTGTTGTTTATGTGCTAGAATATTTTTCGGAGAATTATTGGAATACCATATGGGATGGATAGTGGAATTATTCTTTGGATGAATTGTTTAGAAATCATATTTTTTCTATAGAGATTAATAATTTGATATGTGTTATTGGTTTAGACTAATTATAAAGGAGTTTCTTTTACTGTAAATGTGATATATGTCATACTAGTGGTATGGGCATAGAAGTACATTGGAATTATAACATGGACATATGAGTTGAGGTTATATGTGTGATATAATATTTTTCTCATGAGTATATAACATGGTACAACCTGGATTAGTACCTTGAATGAATGGGATATCGTAGGATGAGTCCATATTTTTGTCATTTTTGGTTGGGGATTTCAAGGAAATAACTCTTGTAGGTTATTTGGGATGCATGGTAATGGAGACATGATCAGCAACAATAAAAATGTGACAAAACTATGTATGGTCGATCGAGGTATCTGACATAATAATCAACTATTTTTTTATTTTTATGAATATTCAGTTATGTTTCGACTAGGATGATCATATTTCATGAGTATTCACTTATGGGGATAGATATACCTTCAGGGATAGGGGTATCCTACAGAGATTTATTTCCCACCCCATGTACATGCTCCACGTTTTATAGACAGAACTTATTTGGAAAATCATATAGAATACAGATGCACGATGTATTATGATGAGGAACCAAATTAAATTAATGAGAGGGATACTCATGTTTATTTGACTAGTCAAGTTGGAGCTACATGATAGGGTACAAGATACCGGGTATGTGTTACATCCAAGAATTAGAGGTAGAAACTATGGCATATTCTTTTTACTTATTTATTTTTGATTAAGTGATTGGCCTAATGGGAGATTGGGGTTGTATGTATGACATGTTTGTTCAAGAATTTATTGCATATTCATTCTATTACAACATTTTTAGTTTCAATTTATTTATTTTTATTAATTTTCATTTGTGTATGGATTTTTATTTAATTCTAGTTACGAACTATAATATAGGTGTACAGTCTTCTAAAATTAACACTATTAGACACCCATAGATAGGTAAAAACCTCTGGAATATGAGGAGACATGCTTCAGGTCTTCTGGTGAACTAGCTAGGAGCAACTATTTTGGTGGAATTTTGGTTGTGATGTTACAAAGTAGAATCATAGTAGTTACTTTCCTATTATTACACTATTTTTTTGTAGGAAGAGCTATAGGAATGTGTTATATATTGTAATGGATAATAGACAGGTGTGTCATGAAATCCAGATGTGGTGGGACATTTATATTACTAGGGACATGTATTGATGTTATAGATTTTTTATGTTATTATATTGCATGATTTTTATTTTAAAAAATGACCTTGATTTTTGGAATTGATGTTTAATGATGTATTTTATACTCTTGACTTATTAGAAATATTCAAGTAACTTGGTCTTGACTCTTTGTTTTCAATGAGAAGAGGTGTATCATTAATCATGATGGGGATATTGGATCCACTAGTTATTAGTCTACTAGTGACTGATTTTATGGATTTATTTATGATGGTACGTAATGTGGATCAATAGTGCAGTTCTTGTTGATGAAGAAATAGGTCTCGATCAAAAGAGTGGTTGTTGCAGTTTGTTGGTAAATGACCCATTTATGGTGTCCCACCCTATTGAAGGGTGTTTTGTTTTTTTATTGTCTTATGATGATGCCCCCAAATTTGTTTTTCTATATGAGTTGGCTTTCACTAGGGTGGTTGGACCAAGTTTTCTAACATAAGGTTTCATAAGTATCTTTATGTGGGATTTCCTAGAGTACTTTTTATGTGACTTCAGATTAGGGAGTGAGATCTATTTTGCTTTTGAGGGTGAGTTATAGAGGGTTCAACTGAGTTACCTTGGCATTGGTTAAATAAGACATAGATAGATGTTCTAGACCCTTTGTAATTGTTGTATTAATTGATAAACTGAGTTATGTTCATTTGATTATTGGATATGTTTTTAGTTTTATTAGATGTTGTACTAGTGTGCTAGTGTTTTAGCACATTGTATAGATTATTGAGGGAAATGTTCATTGAGGTTCCTATCCTAGGTAATGGGTGTGTAGGCGAGTGGATCCTAGTGGCTTTGTGTCATATCGAGAGAGTAATAATTGTCCATGTTTATAGGGGTAAGACTTGTGAGATGATTTATTGTGGAAGTTACACATTAGAGTCAACACGTATTTTTTTGTTTGGTTAGATATGGGATTGTAGCTATTTTGTGATATATGAATCTTCGATAAGTGAGAATTGTTGATGTTCTATATCATTCGTCTCATGGATCATAAATTACAAGAGTGTACATCTGAGGTACATATGACTGGATAATGAACCTGACTAGTATGAAAATTATTATGGGTATGATGAGCGGCTTCTGGGAAATGTAACCTGAGTCCCTCTAATGGAACTATTTTTTTAAATATGGATGTTGAAGTGGTTCTATTCATTGATGATGTATTAGTATACATGCAGTTTAGATACATTCATTCCCAATAACATAAAATTATCATGACTTCACTAAAAGGGATTCGACATTATTCCATGTTATGGATGTTTCTTGGGTTTATAAGGGGCCTCTTGGGAGGATGTTCTAGTGGAGAAGTGTGATTTATTCCATGCTTTGTGGGTGAGAACCATCAATTTTCTGTTTTTGAGGTCCCTTTGGATGATAAGATATCCATTAGTACCACAACTAATGTTCTCGGATACCAACAACAAGAAATAATATTAGTTTTTAATCAATCTTTGTGAGAGAGATTCACATCTATACTTTTGATGATTTGTTTGGATATTATCCATAATCATTGAAAAATATGTTTTTTTAGGAAATAATATGGATACTCCAATGGTAGAGAGCACTATATTTATCATGGTTATGTAACCCATGTGTGGGTAGAGTTCTATGGTGTAGAACACCATTAGTTGATGAATATTTTTAAATTATATTGTTTTTTATCAAGATGAATGGGTGTAGGTAGGAACTTTCCATGTGGGTTTTTGATGGATGTATATGGTCACTTGGTCTCTGATGTCTTTTACTCCTTATCATAGAATTTGTGCAGAGAAACTCAGCTAGAATCTCTATGTTTAAAGCAATGAGTTGTTCTTGAGTTGATGACCATGGTGCGTCGACATATGTCATTAGAAGACCACATAGGCATGTTGAAAATGATAATTTTTATAGTGGATATGTTTTAGATACTAGTGTTTTTATGAGTTATGAAATTGGAACCAAAATCATCCTTTTGTCCTCAAGTACAAATTAGGGGTAAAATAGTCATTTTAACCCTTTATATGGTTATAGATATCTTTCATAACCACATTGTTGGTCTCGGAATAGGGTTTTCACCCTTGTACAGGAGGTTTGATTGATTTTGGGAAGTTGGAGTTTTGGTAGAATATATAATATTTAATTAATTAATTGATAAGTTACTCACTATGTTTCAGGTGGGTATATCTATTGAATGGAAGATTAGATTAATTATCAGACTCCTCAGTTGACTCTATAACTGGGTTTTTAAATGTAAGGTATTAACCAGCCTCAGGTTTTGGGGAATGGGATAGAATTTAAAATGGCAATTAATTAATTAATTTACAGAGTCCCCCTCCCATGATATTGGGATTCCTATTCACTTTAGCAGATGTGAAGTATCCTCCATACATACAACAATCAAACCCAAAGGATAATGGGGAGGATATGTCACCACAATTATTCCATGTAGTTGATAAGGACCAGATCGAGGTGCAGTGGTTTTCTTTGTTGGATTTGGATATGAAGCTACAATGTTAAATCCACGAGATAGTGTGGTTTTTGAGATTTATGCCATGAACCACATAAATTACAATTTTTCATGTATTAATGACCTGTTATGAAGTCTATGGACCACATAATTGCCTATCTATTTGTATTGTTTGTAAAATGGTGGTTTTTGACAGTTTTCATGGGTTCCCATTACAAAACCTTGATGAAAATGTGTGTGTATTAAATAATAAAGCCTATGTGTTCATCTTGTTTGGGTAAGAATATAAGTAGATAACTAAATGGTGCATAATTTAGAGGACACACCATGCAGTTTCACTCAACATGTTGATGAGAACATGGCCAGATTAATTGTGTGGATTGGGGCACACTGTCTAGAGTACAAGGATAGAGCCTGTGTGGTTGGCATGCTGTGTGTGATTAAGCTACCTGGTAGGGATACATATTCTAGCTATGGGGTAATATGGTAGGTAACCCATGTAGGGTAAAAAATTTGTACTTGACATAACCATATTGTACTTGGGTTACACACACCATGCTCGGTTGTAGTACATGCCCATGTGGGGATGTAGATGAACAACCTTTGTTCTCGGGAAAAATATTCATATGATTCCGTTTGGATACCCATTATGGGGTGTTGTGTGAATTCATACTCATTTACAGAATTTGAATTTTTAGTTGTCTATTAGGTTTGATTTTTTTATGTAGGTCGCAATGGTGAGATCCTTTTAGCTTGTAGAGGCCATATGGATAGTGTATTTGACCATGACAATGTAGTGGGATGACATCCCTTGGGTTTGGATTTCCAAACCTCTATTGGGTTCGGTTTGGGTAACAATTCCAGGGGTGGATTGAAAGATTAGTGGTTGTCCAAACCGAAGTGTGACATGGTGAGTTTTTTTAGGTTCCTTTGATGGTTCCCTAAAGGTGATATTAAGTATCATCTCTAGGAATGATCTTGGTCTGTCCCTACATATCGAGACTAGTGGAATGGGGTTAGAGTAGTTGTGGTTTATATCCTATGATGGATGATCATGGTGGGTGGGGAATTTGGTCTTGGTTTATAACATAGGATGAAGGTATTGTATGGGTATCATTACAAAGATGAGTTGATTCTGAGTGACTCTTTAGGATTCCCTTGTCGGATGGATTTTGATCATGTGATTGTTAGATACCATAGTTGGCTGTTGAGAATACTCTTTTGGCATGGGATTTTTCTCAGATGGATTTTTGTCATGTTTTTTACGAAGGATCTATTTAATACCATTAAAGGATACTTAATTATGTTTAATGTGATTTTCATTGGCTTGAGATTTTGTTTTATAGCAGATTTTGGGGGTGGATTCCTCTTCTGGAGTGCTAGTTTTGAGGAAGTAGAGAGGGGTTCCTCTGTTCATGTGTCGATAGAGATGGAAAGGTTGATCATTTTTTGAACGGGTGACCCTATGAAGTTGTATGTGACTTTGGATTTTGTTTATTGGTGTTCCCTTTGAGACCCTAGATGGTGTGTCGGCTGATTAGACAGAGATTTTTATGGGCGAGAGAGACATTTATTCAACCCTTTTTTTTCTTCATTTCTGATGTTATGACTTGGATTATGCCCATGTTGTGGTTATTATATTTCCATGTTGTCATGATTAGGAAACAAGTTAAATGGTAATGCATATAATATATTAGATATTTTGGAAACAAAACAATATGTATGGTTCTTGGATTTCCAATATTGATATTGTTTGATTGATGCTATGTATTGTTATTGATTTTACTATATAGTTTTACTATTGGACATAGTTTCCAGGAACTTTATTTTGATATTGATGACTATAGTGATGTGACATGACTTTATAAATTGATATATTACATTAGGTATAGTGTGGTAGATTGAGGATAAAGGCATTGATGGCATTGCATATGAAAAAGGATGTTGGGATGAGGCTCATTCGCCTTGGGTTGAGCTAGACTAACGCTCTGGGATCCATCGATGATATGTATAGATTTTTTTCTTGTATGAGTTATGGGGAATGGAATGTATAAAACTAATTATGATTTAAAATGATGCACTAGACAATGATTCTGTACCATTTTTATGTTCTAGAATAATGTTCTAGGAATTTATGGTTTACTATCTAGGATAAATTGTGGACTGATGCAGCACATCTATGATTTATATGATGGACTGATTCTCATTGAATTATTAATTCAATATGTGGTTTAGGTTTGAAAAAATTCTCAATGATATTTTTGGTAAATGATATATATGAATGAATAATGGTCAAGCAATGTTAGTACTTTTGATTGGTAACTCGGAAAGATGCACTGAGGTTCTAAGTGTGATTTGATGTTTTGTTCATGAGGATACTATTTGATATGACCTCGAATAATACCTCGATTGATATTGAAATCATACTATGGGTCCCCCGTTTTTTCATGTTTGTTTTTTGATACAATTTAAATGGTTCCATCTTTTTTTTGGGATACACAGACATGTAGAAATGTTTTGAGACACTCTGGATTTGGATAAATCATGTATGGTTGAACAGAGTCTCAGAAGTAAGCATTTATGGTTGTTTTAATTATATTTATATTCATTTATTTTTCCTCCAAGCTAAGTATAATTTTTGAGCATGCCTTATGTATGCAGTTATAGGTTCTCCATTAGAGGTGTCCTACATTGATTTGTTTCTCACCCCTTATATGTGAACCTCAGTGTACATTAATAACTTATGTATACATTCTCGTTGAGAAAAAAGGCATGTTAGATCAATATGGGGCCTTGGACCACATGGTTAACCAAGATCCTCTTATGAAGTCCACTGTTTAGGCTGGAGAATCATGACAGGGTACTAGAGACAAGGTATGTGTAATATCCCAGGGTTGGATGTTTGGATTGATATACTTAAATTATAGTTATTTATTTTTATATATGTTATCATAATAGTGGGATAAAATGTAATATATATTTGACATGGTATTTCGGGACTTTACAACATTTTCTATATTTTACAACATGTTTTGTTTGAGTTTATTTATTATTATTCATTCCCTATGGTTTATAGTATTTGGTTATTTACACCTAATTATGAACTTAGATATGGTAGTATAGTCTCCTTATAATTCCACCATTATATGACTACATATAGGTGGAAACATAAATCATACTAGGACACACAGATGAGTCCTTAAGGAGACCTTCATTAGAGAATCAATTTTAGTCGAATCCTGGTCGGGACATCACACATATTTCTCTTCCTAATCTTTCTACCCTCCTCAATAAAAAAATATATTAATTTTTTACATGATTTATAAATTTCTATCTTAATTATTATTAAATGTATTTAATTTATTAAGATTTTTAATTTTTATTACTTGATTTATGTAGTTATCATATGTTTTTACGGTCTTTCAGTTAATAATCTACGAAATAGATTTTGAATCCTAGTAGCTGAAAAATTCATTTTCAAATGGTTCTATAATTTTTATTTATATCAATGAATGGATTTATTATTATTTCATATACATTGGATTAGAATATTTTATGTTATCATTACTTGTTTATTTATCTCCCATGATAAGTTGGTTTTTACATTTTAAAGAGACAATGATTGTTCACGATTATGTCCACTATTTTGATGAATACTTCATAAATAAAAATGTTAATTTACAATTAATTTAATTTTTCTTATAGTTTTTTGGTCTCATTGTGGTATTTTGAAGCATATAATAACTATTCATGAATAACACATAAAAATCCTTATTTTAATGGTTTTTTATTTTGTAAAATGAATTCATATTATTAAAAAATACATATTTGTATATTGTCATTATAAAATCATAAAACCATATTAAATATATCCTTATTAAATCATATTAACATTATTTTGGATTTATTAATAATGTTTTACATAAACATTATAACACTATACATGAAAGTGATAAAACAAACACTAACATGAACATGTTGTAACAAGTAAATGAGTAAGAATATATTATCTTATTATTATAATATCACTTTAGAGAATTTTAATAATATAAAAAAACAACTTATTAAAATTAAAAAATAGTTTAATGAATATTTATATTTATATAATATAAATTAAATATAGTGTAAACAATTTATTGACTTGTTCATCTTTAGTGGAAACTTTATTAGATATTGGATAATTTCATTCATTCGTAGTTAATAATTTTGTGAATATTACAAACCATCCTATGAATAATATATCAAATGTAATGTATATTACTAATTAACATAAAATGAAGAGGGTACATCATATATGATATCCCTATTTCATTCTATCTCCATCACATATTGAACTACCATTGAATTTTATGATTCTTTACATGAAACCTCTTAACACCATTCATATGATGGATTGGCTGTTTGGTCATAAAGAATGGATTGATAATTATCCTCAATGGTTTACTTTTACAAATCCAAATGGGGTGTGTCATTTTTTAGGTGGAATGGGAACATATTTGGGTAGATTTTGACATTATTTTAATAGTTGGTCAGGGTAGTATCATTGTTTTCTTTTTTTCATGGAGTGGGAATCCTCACGTAGTGATTTCAGACCTTTTTTATTGGGTTTCCCAATATGTTTCCATATGATTTTATACTCTTCCAAAGAGTTGGGAGGTTGAATTTTCCCTTTATTTGGTACCATATAATATTCCAGTTTCTATTCATTGTTATCATTTAGAAATAAAAAAAACAAAACAATTGAAATCTAAGATGGATTATTTGATAGGTAAAGGATTTATATTCCTTTTTTGGTTTCCGTGTATGGAACCGGTTCTTTTTAGGAAGATGATTTATAGAACAATTCACCTTTCTGATGATTATATAAAAGTAGATAGATTTATGGTAAATGGTAAAAAAAATACACATATTAATGATTTTTTCACTTAGTTAATTGGAGTGAAGTGATTATTGAATATTGATCTTCAGTCTGGTTATCATCTATTGATAATCAGATAATATTGAATCCAAAAGACCACCATCACTATAACGTATGTACATTTGGAGTATTTTTTTTATTCTCACCAATGATCCAGCAGTTTTTACGGTGATGATGAAAATTATATTACATCTATACCATGACACATTTTACTAGTTTTATGGTTGAAATCTTGGTTTACCCAGAAATTGAAGAAGAATAATTGTGTTATATAAGAGTATTTTTAGAATGATTAAGATATCAAAATAACTACATGATGATTTTGAAATATAATTCCTATATTCAGGAAGTGAAGTTTCTTGGACACATGCTCTATGAACATGGGGTTTTAGTCGATCATGTGAAGTTGAAATCTGTTATGACATGAGAACAAATGCATAATGTTTTTTATATTTTCTACTTCTTGGAATTTGAGGAGGTATTATTATAGATTTGTGATAGATTTATCGATGTTGTATATTTTGATATCCAATCTCTCTGTAAAAGGATTGATGTTATTTTTGGATTAGAAATGTCATATTTCATTTTTTTAATTAAGACATATATTGATTCATATACTTTTTTTGACAATTCTAATTTCTATATATGGATATGTGGTCTTTTAGGATTCATTTTTTTTGAGTTTTTTATATATAATTATATAGGGAAATCATGGGAAATATTTTCTCTAGATTGATTATTACACATGAGAAGAACTACCAGTCCCATGATCTTAAGCTTTCTTAAATGATTCTTGCTCTTACAAGATTTTGGGATTACATTTATAGAGAAGGATTTAATATTTTGCCTAAGAAAAGAAACAATAATATTTTATTAGAAAATTAATTCAATCGATAATAGTGCTATTTAGTGGGGAACAAATAATATTATGATTTAATTTTGTCATAAACCCACAATAAGGGGAATTTCATTGTTTTTTCCTTGAGTAGGAAGCATTGGACCCACTATACAAAACACTCATCAGAAGAGTGGAATTTGAGGGATCTCATTCTCAGTTTCATTTGGGATTCTTGAAGGATGTGACCATGTTTGTTCTTAAAAATGTTCAGTTGTCATTCTCTATTATCAAGATGATTCTGAAGGTTTATAATCTTGATGATAAAATAAATGGAATTAGGGATTATCTTAATATTGGGGAGACTGTTGGTGAGAAATAATTATTTTCTAAGGTTTTCCAATGTTTTTGAAATTGGTACATCATATCATTTATAGTGATAAAATATATGATGGGGCATTTACATAATTACTACTTGGTAGCGTACCCTAGTTGCGTGAATATATTCAAGGAAATATAGTGTCAATTATTATAACTATGCATGAGATGAGTCAATTTTGATATTATTTCACATTATTACAATTGTATTTTTTTAAGGTCACACTCCATAATCCTAAGGGGTCTTCCTCATCCCTTTAATATAATGAATTTTATTTTGGATAATATTTATAATGATTTCCTATCTAGGATGTCTTGTACCACTTTAGGGAAAATTTTGTTATGTGTTCTTATTTATTTGATGACAAAATCAACAAAAATAATCCCCATTAGGGAATCGTCAAATGATAAGGATTTTGTAAGCATCTAAATCAAATATATTATCCGGTCTCATTGACTTCTATCTATTGTATTCTTTAATAGAAATCCCCATTTATCATCACATTTTTTATTATTCGTCTTGGAGTAAATGGGATTCCATATGAGTTTGATCAAGGCATATCATCTACTTAAGCATAAAAAAGAATGAACTATATTGATCATTGAGAATATTCTACATATTGTTTCCCCCAACTTTAGCAGATAATGGGATATCCATTTTGGAATGTTTTATTCTTAATATTACAACAGTTACTAGTATTCTATTAGAATGTAACCATTTGATGCCTTTTATGGGTACCCATGTACAAATTAGATGTAATTGTTGTAGATTTGTGAATCTTCCTTGGTTTCAATATGTTTTATCCAAGAGGAGACAATAATGATTATGATTATTTATCATAGTATGAGGATGTCATAGAGCTGGTATAAATAATATTTTGATCATCATTTACAACCATTATTATATTTTATTTGTGTCCTTGAATTTTTAAGAGTTTCACCAAAATTGTGTCAAGAAAAGATTGAAGAACAGGGAATGATTACATTAATATATGTGGTCCATTTTGAAATTTTTTAGTATGTGAGAAATGTGTCTTAATGTTTAGTCTTTCCACTAAATATGATATTGAAACACATTGTGCTTCATGAATCATATCTTATAAAGTAACATTTTAACTCCTATCACATATTCATTTGGGATGTTTATTGTATAGAATCTAATTTATCTATGACTGCACATCCATTTGTTTTTAATAATTCTATTATAATGGGGTTTATTGGAATTCTATAACATTGGTTCATGTTCAACGGAAGCATTTTTATTATTCACATGTGACTTAGTAGTATGAGGCACTAATGAGAGAGAAACATCCTCATCTATATGATAGGAATTCGTATTGAAAATGTTTCTATAAAAAATGTTAGTTATAGTTGGGAGGTTATAATATTCCATTACTATTTCAATTATTACATACTATATTTCAAAAATAATTAATTTATTAGTATGGTTTTTGGTATTTATAATGTTCCTGCAGAACATATGGTGTTTTTAGTGGGTCATTCCAAGGGGGTTATGGGATGTGTTGTGGAGTGTGTATGGATATGGTGTGTGTAGTAGAATATGTTTCAAAGACCTAGGAAGACTATTTTGAAGAAACTTCCATTTTGGGAGCACATACGATTGTGATATATGGTTGTGATGTGGATTGTTTTAATGGATCTCCCATTTTGGGATCTTTCAAAACATAATCAGTAAGAAATAGTATGGAGGATAAAGAGATAGAGGTAGGGTGCTTCTTTGAATTCGATTGTTGATAATACATGGTTCTTGGTAAATTTTATGGCCTTAACCTAGTTGAATCATGTTTGGGTGATGTATATGGTGTGATTTCTGGATGATGGTTGACAAGGATGTGTTTTAGTGTGGTTTGCAGTTGTTGCACTATGGCTAGGTAATATTTAACATTATGAATCTTATCCTTGTGGGTTTGTAGTTTTGGTTTGTGTTTTAAAGGAAAAAAGTCCTCAAAGAATATTTTAAATCCCAATATCTCCCTATAAAAACTCATTTAACTTTTGGGCTTTTGAAATCTTTCAAAAATAAATTTGGCTACACTATCCTTCCTTCCCATCAGATCAATGATTAGTGGACACATTTTATTCATCTCCATTAATTAAATATTATCTAATTATAGAATTAATCAGTCTCATATTATCTCCTATAAAGTGATATATAATATATATATTGATGAATATTATCATTATTTAATTGGTTTGGTTTACAGGAATTCCTTCTTGACCATTCATTCCCTTCACTAACTTTTGACATTTTGTTTTGGGTATTTAATCTATAAATTGTGTGATTATTTAGAGGAGGTTCTATAATAATTCTTCCATTTAATTTATGTTGTGATTGAAAAAATGTATTAATGTGAATTTAAATCATAATATCTATGATTAAATAAATAGTAATTTGATTTTTGATTTCAAGGGGCATAAATTGGTGAAATAAATCCATTTTTTGTGTGGTTCTTATATATTAAATTATTTTTTTAAAAATATGTCTTATGATGGAAATTTTTGTTTAAAAATTAGTTGATGTAGATTATGGATAAAATTAGAAAAAAAATGTGATATGATTTCAATGAAATAAATTGTATTGAAACACATGATTTATTATTGAAATTCTAAAGGAATGTTGAACTTGAAATTGTAAATTTGAACTCAATATGAATAATTTATTAAAAATGATTATTTTTGAAATCATTTCATTGATTGGTTAAATAGCATGTGATAATGAGTATTTACTGGGAGATTAAGAAAATTATTCCAGTACACATACTCTATAGTAATGTTTTGATAATGAAAATAAATTTTTAATCCTCTTTCATCATGAAATCCCATAATGGTATGTTTACTAATTAAATTTGATAGACTAGGACTTGGAACATGTTCATACATACTTGAGTTGTGAATAATTATTGAGTTGTGTGAGGATCTATGATCGTGGGACTAATGTAAACTAGGAAAAACACCATGGGTTTTTTTGACATGATTATATATTATATTGTTTTTACACAATTTTTATTCAATCCAACTTATTTATATAAATATTTTATTAAAAATTTACATTTAAGATTGTTTAAATATATCAACCATATATTTGACTTGAATTGAGATTTGAATAAAGATGAATTGAATGCACTATTTAACATGGGTATCTTTGTGTGAGGGAGAATAGAATGATATTAAAGTACCTATTTTACTTCTTACCTAATACATTTATGGTTTAGTATCCAAGAGCTTGGTATTTTTGTAAGGCACTTCACCCAATTATATGATATAAATTCACCCAATTTACATCATCTATGTACTTATATGTGAAAAATAATGTTGAGGTTATTTAGATGGTTTATATCAAGTTATTTTATTTTTAAATTGTAATCTATTAGTGTTCCAATGTATTTTTTTTTGTGGTGGATCTCAGGTTATTTGATAGTTGAGGTTATGGCCAATCATGGGTAAACAATGATGATTTTTTTCATTCCTTTATATTTATGTCCTGTTGTTTTTATTACCTAAGTATGATATTTTCTCAAACATTTATTTTTATAGAGTTAATGATAATTAGAGATCCCTTTTAACCATTAATGTAGACTTTTTGGAATGAGTAGTGAGATTTTATATCATTTCTAGAAGTATTTTTTACTTTAAATGATATTATAGTAGTACTGATAGTAATATTCTATTCAATGTAGAGAAGATTGAGATGGTAGAGGATAGACTCATGACATTCCCAAATCCTAGATACATTTGGATGAGCACGACTGTGGATGAGCTCAATAATAATGGGGTAGAATATTTTTATTTTCGTAATTATCGTGTTATGGATATTCTCATTCTAGATGGTCCAGATAAAAAATGAATTATGATATGTTTATCTTCCCCCTTGGATTGAGCCTTGTATAATTATTCATTGTAACAATACTTTATTTCTCTAACATTGGACTGATCCTTGGGGTTGAAGGTGGAGGGGATTCTTGAAACACTAATGTTAACTCAACTAATTTATGGTTAGATGAGTTGGAATATTTTGTGACAGGTTTATTAAAATATGATTGTGTAGCTTTGGTCATTATGGTATTTCTATAATATGTAGAAAAATCTATACAACATCATTATTGGAATGGAATTGTTGTACATTGTGTGGGAGGTTTTTTTATTAAATTTTTAGGGGAGTAATTTTCTAAGATGAAGGAGTATATCAAGAAGTATTTATTGATGGGTGAGATCATTACATGCAATTTATGTGATCTAAACCACTGTTCTACCAACTAGAATCACTATCATTTGATTCCTTGGAGGCATTAGTAGTGGGGTCCCTAAAGGATGTGGATGATTTTTTGGATTTTTCCGTTATGTTGTTATAGTGACCCATGAATCTCATATATGGATATTTTATTTTTTAGATAAATATTCATTACATTAAAAAACACACGTGGGAACCATATTAATTTAGTGCCTTCAGAAACATGGAACACAATTTTCTTAATTCCTAGAAGATCTTCAATGTCTCCAATAATAATATTCCCATTTTTTACTCCAAAATAAAATAATTTCATCATACCCAAGGGAAGGGAAACATATTAATGTATGACATTAGATAACTATTAATGGTATAAAAGGGAGATACATTAGAAAAACCTGAGCACAATGGTATGAGAATACGAGAATAACATTTGAAAAACATACAATGTATATCAAATATCCTAATACCTAGTCATGGAACAAATATTGTCAGTTCATAAGACATTAATCATAAGGAAATAATAAAACATGATCCATGATATCATAACATTATCAGAAGAAATATATTTGTGAAATAAAAACAAGCATATAAAATTATTTCCTTAGTAGTTAGGCCACATTACCAAAACATTTAAGGGTACTCTATCAAAAGATTCACCTCTTTGATGTGACACACAACCTTTCCTAGTGGATTCCATTTCTTCAATGTTGAATGGTTTCACTCCCTAAACCATATTTGTAGTCACCATTACTCCCAAGACTATCATAGTGGAAAACATTCCTTACTGAACCTAGTTCACTTCCCATTATAGTCATATATATATCATGATATATAAATCTTTAACCAATCCATTGGAGGGATATATAGGCCCCACCATTATAAAAATATATAATAATCAATTTCCACAGTTATAAATTAACCACCTTCCTTGTCTATAACATAACCACTTTTATATATTTAATATCATATATATGTTTTTATACAAGATTATAAAACATTCAACATATCACAGCCCATGAAATGAAAATTGATTCATAACTATTTTATGATTTCAAAACATGTGGTAAATCGGTCGGTTTTATAATAATTTCATCATGTCATCGTCATATAACAAATGAAAAGAATTTGGTTTCATAAGAGTTCTATCATGGTGTGACAAGTAGAAGAGAAATGAGTTTTATAAATGCCTAATCATCATAACTATAAACAATTCAGAAAAAGAATATAAAATTTATCTATATTACATATCCCTAATAATGAATAAAATATAATAATATCACCACTGATAGAGAGTTATTCTAGAATATCCTGTAGAGAATTTGAAAAGTAAAAAACATTCCATTGAAAATAACTTTTTAAAATTTAAAGCATTTCAACATAATTTTCTTGGATAATAAACTTGAAATAATATAAATAAAACATTGGAACATCATTGAAAAAATTTCATGAGGATAATATCATTTATTCTTTGATAAAAGAAAATAAACAAAAAACTTTTTAAATATCAATTTACTTGATTATAACCCTGAAAAAGTATAAAAAAATATTCATTGAAAATAATGGTCATGAAGACAGGAAGTTTCATTAATGTCGTACATGTTTAAAAAATATTCTTTTCACTTTTTTAGTAAAATCTAAAGGATAAATGATTTTCAAAACTACATACGATTACATAAATAAAATTTTCTTAAAATTAAAACATAGGTAACTATTTGTTTCAAAAATAATTTAAAAAAATGTCAGAAAAAGCATTTCAATAATTTTTAGGAATCATTTTTTTGAATGAAAAAGTTGTTTTGATCAAAAAGATTATTTCTTTAAAACATTATTTTTGAACTCTTGAGTATATATAGGGAGGAAAATGAATAATAAAATATCCATTTTTAGGTAAAAAATTGGGGATTCGAAGAATCATGTGTTTCTTTGGATATATATCATATAATTTCATCATTGGAATCATAGTCATTAAAAAATCCTATTAAACAATGGAATTGTAACAAAAAACTCTCTCCCCTTTGGTAAATTTGAAACATAATCCCAACATAAAAAAAATTTAAATAAAACATAAATGATAATGGGGATAAATAAAATCAAGATAATAAATTTAAAACTGTATGTATATAATCATGTCAAAATAATATATACAAAAAATATTACAATTTTCTCAATGAAAGAAAATATAGAATAAAATACCATACATATTTGTAAACATTTTTTCATAATACACATGAACGCTAGATCATAAAATAGAAATGTAAAACAAAATATTTTTCATTAGAATAATTATAATATAAATTAATGGGAATTATATACACCACATAAAATAAATATATGGTGAATATGATATCTGTATCATGGAAGAATAAAGTGAGAGAGAAATATAATAAATTATGTATTGACTTCCTTTTTACATGTTTGAACCTCATGTATAATAAAAATTAAATTATTATACATATATTAATTAAACATTATAATATATTTCATACTATAAATTCTTTTATTATGACCTTCTATTACAGTTTTATTAATAATGTGTTGTTAAAATCCCATTTCAGGCAATAACTACTCTGTTTTTTGGGTATATATTTTCTTGTTATTTCTTTTTTGTTTCATTTAAAAATGGATTAAACATATAAATAATTTAATACAAGATATAAATATCATATAAATTCAGTATATATGTATTTAGAATAATTCATCATATTTAGTGATAAAAAGGAAATACACCATTCATTGTGATGGTTGATTGTACGTATTATTGAATAATATTCCAATTTTGGTATTGGATTGAAAGAAAGAAAAGTAAAATATTTTATCATTAAATTATCGATTTTATGTCATATATATCAAAATAATTCATTAAACTAATCCTTAATATCTTCTAGGAAAAGTGTGTACGAATCATACTGCATCTCGAGGTAGTAGTCCTCCAAAAACGTGAATGACATTATCATATTCACACAAAATAGAATTGTTTTTTGATATGATATCTCATGAATCAAAATATAATCATATATATCAAATATCTATAATATAAAGATATTATAATAATTATCATTTAGATACTCGATAGGTGGTAGTGATAAAATGAATAACGTCGGTTCATGAGGGGGTAGTCCACTATAATAACAGACGATGATTTCATGAACCATTTGATGGAATTATAGATGGTTATTGGTAATTACCTTAATATAAAAATATATAAGTATATAGAATGTAATTATTTAATTATGTTATAATTCTATAATAAATATTTATGTTGTTTTAAGAATAAATAAAAGGAAAATAGTCGTTGATGATTCTTACCTTTTCTTCAGGTATCCACATTTGGTTCTCTTTAAAATACATCATGGGATGGATTTATACCAAAACAAGGGATTCTTTAATTTGTTGGATATATCAGACATGGTTTTTTGAAAATAATTGAGTGATGTAAAGTTTTTCATATGTCAAAAGGGTTGAAGATGGATCCATCACAAACCATATTGGTGGATTGGTCAATATATGTATGTCCAATTGTATTTATAAAATTTAATAAATCATGTATACCCTTATTCTTTTAGTTTAACACCTGATAAACCAATTTTTACATTAACTATGATAATTAATTTTTTCTACATTCAATATCCATATTGGTAAAAAACTATTTTAACCTTATTTGATAATATAATAAATACATTTCTTTAATATCATGTACTAAAATTTATTATTTTTATTTATTTTTGTAAAACATATTAATCTTAATAATTTTTTTTAAATGACTTCCTAATTTTTAAATGGTTTTTATTTTCATTTCTAATTAGTTGGTCAAAAAATTATTCATTATATTAACAACTGAAAAAAATATATTTGAATGATTTTTTAATCCTATTCATACCCTCTATTATAATATTTATGTTTTAAATATCATATTAAATAATAACACTTTAAGTGTATATCATGTTATGTTTAAAATCAGAGTATCGTGTAATGAAATCTAAATTTCCAGATTTCATGTATGATAAAATATTAATATGATTAAATATATACTGAAAAAAATATTATTTCATTAAATAGTATGATATTAAATTCTACCCCTTTAAAATTAAATTTTCACTCTAATTTTTTCACTTTGTTATAAACAACTGAGGATACTTCTTCCACATTACATCATCATGTTCTTACATAGCTTCCTCAAGCAGTTGATTTCACTAAAAAACAATAATTATTGGAGTGTTATTTTTTATAATATTTTATATTAGATCAATAAAAACTATTTGTAATTTATGATAGTAAATATCATACTCCAATGGCATAAACTATGAGTTCAGTATAGGTGATATGTCAGGTATGTAATTTCGTAAGATTGATACATAAAACTAATTGTAAACCTGAGATGGTATTGTTGGAAGAGCCAAAATATAAGATACTATACTAATATGTTAATGATTTTTAATTCCACTGATATACCTAGGGCTTAGTTTTACCCATTTAATCAATGGATAAACTTGTATAAACATCCTATCATAAACATCAAATTCTATAACTCTTATGTTAATCTTACCTGGAGATATATATTTCTAGAATATAATTAAACCAGTATTCTATAAATAAGATCTTTTATTATATAAAAACATTACCATTAGATGTTTGGTTTCATCATTTAACTGAAAAAAATATAAAATGTAATTTTCTTATTCCATGGTTTATGAAGGGGGAGATAATCACAAGTAAGTTAACTGAAGGATAGAAAATAATATTTTTAAATCTATTATAAATAATAAATAAAATATATAATTTCCAACTATGGAGGGGAGGATTAGTGTAACACAATTATCAGACCTCTCTTCATACATTTATATTTAATAGGATATACATTTTTATCTTTTGTACATAGTGGTTACTATGGATTATCATCAATATTTTCCATTAGTTTGGTAAATCAAATTTCATAATTCCAAACTCATTTGACTTGAAACCCTAATGTGTGGGTGGTGCATTCGATGAATCTTTATCACTATTATGATCATTACCTAATATGTTCTCATCATTTTTACAATCAATTTCGTAATGAAATTCCCCTACACACTTTAAAAATTTATTATTCCCTAAATAAAATTTCCACCATGTTGGTTTTTTGTACATTGAGAATAAAAAAATATCACCATCTTCTTTCTATAGATTTTATATTTTCCATTGAAATTCTTATTCCATTTATTGTGAAAATCATTAAATTTATATATAAATTCAACAACTATTTACACCTTGAGAAAAAATCAAACAACCAATTCATAGATACTAAAGTAAATTATTTCTAAAATCCATCGAATATTAGGTTTTAAGACACTAAAGAATCAAGAAACCTTACATTCAGGATGGACGATAATACCAAAAGAGTAACTCTAAATACATGTAAAATATTTATCATAGGTATTAATGGATTCATCATACTTTTCAAATATCTCTAATAATTTTTTTTACATCTTCGAATAATGACTAATAATTATATATAAATTTTAAAAAAAGTTGTTGAGATCATCCAATTCTATAGAGTCAATTTCATTCAGTTTTCTTTTATTCTTGATAAAGGTCCACTATTTATTTTCTTTTCCATTCAAATGGTATACAATCAGTATGAATTTCTTAGGCTCTAAACATTATATAACATAAAATATATTTGTAATGGTTCTTATTTAATCTTTAAAAATTAGTGGATTAGAAGACCCAATAAAAGAAGGGGGATGTTTCCTCATAAAGGAATCAACCTAATACTACTACCTACTTTTCTAATTTGGTAGTCAAATATGACTCATATCTTGTAAAATTTGGTTCATCAAATAAAAAATATTTTCCATTCCATCACAAAAAAAATATTTCTTATAACAATTATCATTGCATTTCTTGTCACACCTTGTATCGACACGGTTCCTTTGGGATCCAAACATTGGCTAAAAATAAAAGTATATTGTGAGAAACACTTATTTTATTGGACAACAAAATAGTATAAAAATCATATAGCAGATCTAAATGATGAAAACTTATTTTATATCTATGAAACCTTAGGTTTATCATATGTCATTCATATTTATATTCTATATAAATCCTTCATGATGGTTTATAAATATTTTGTGATTTTTCAAATCATATCACCTGAGATAATCAATATAGGTGTGTGAAAGGTCCATGTCGTGCACCAAGTGATAGTAGAGTCCATATCAATGTTCCATTTTAATAGTTATTACACTTGGTACCATTGTTCCAAATTCACATGAACTTCTGTATCAACACAAGAATGTAATTTCGTTGAATCAACTCATTCTTACCTTTACCAAAATTCCATGAAATTTTCCAATACACTAATTAATAAATTCACAAGTCCGTAGATACATCCTTAGACATATTAAATGAAATATCCCAAGGTATATGAAAGAATATTTCTCATCCTTTTTTCCAAAGGTTAACTAAACTATTCCCATACTACCAAAAATAATGACATGTGCATCTCATACATGAGTATAATAACATTTTATATAAACATTCATTACATTAGAGAAACATGCACCAGCACACTATATCAGTTACATACATTGTTAAATCATAGAGCACAATATTATTAATTCACGCAAGATCAAAAATTTATCTCCATAAATACCATACCCCTTTCTCTACTACATAAAAATGTTATTTTAAAAAATGGAAAAGGAAACATAAGATAGGGTGACATAAAATTATCAGTAAGGGAAATCAGAGCAAGTTCAAAAGGGATTGAGAAAATTAGTATAGGATTTGAAAACCATACCCTTCATATTAGAGATCAAAATATTGAGTCATGGAATTAATATTGGTTGTGCATAAGACATGAATCTTAAGGAAATCAAATAACATAAGACATGAGAGAAATAAATTGGTATAATACATAGATTTGTTAGACACACATAATCATATAAAATCATTTACTTAGCAATTATTGATCATTTCCATAACATATATGGACACCATATGAGTGGCTAAACATTATGGACAGGATACACCACCATCTATAATGGCATGAATTTTCACATAGATGAAATGATTCATTCCCTAAACCATCATACTATTAAAGGTTCACTCCCATGTCTATCATAGTGAAAAATGTCCGTTAATAAAGCACATTTACGACCCATTTTAGTTTGTTCCATATTATGAGATATAAATCTCTAACTAGTGCATTGGAAAGTGATATGGGTACAAACCTCTTTAGATAAAACGCCACCATTGTCCTTTTTTATAATGTAACCACCTCTATGGTTATAATGTGACCACTAGCATGTAATTGAAATTATACATATGTGTTCCATAAGATCATAAAACATTCAATATATCATAAAACATGAATTAAAAACTATTCATAAAAATTTCATTGTATCATAACCTATGAAAAAGGGAGAGGTTTCATGATCATTTGATCATAAAATAAACCTTGAAAAGAAGAGGGTTTTAAAACAGTTTTAACATGGTATAATTCAAAAAAGAGATATGAGTTTCATAAATCTATCGTTATAATAATAATAAACCATTATGAAAAATCATAAGAATGGAATCCATGTTTCATATCCTAAATAAATAATAAATTATATGTAAGGTAGTCATCATATAAGTGGAATGATTTTGAATAATCACATAAAACATGTTTTAATGAAGAAAACATTAGTTTGAAAATAACATTATAAAACATAAAATAATTTCAAAATCCTTTTACTTGAAAATAACATTGAAAACATAGAAATAATTATTTTAAAAATTCATTTAAATCATTTATCAATTGAATATGATTTCTTCCTTACAAAATACTTCTTAAAAAATAATACCATTTTAAAAATTATTTTATTTCAAAATAAACTTTAGTAATTATAATAGTATCTTCAAATAAATTAATGTTCATGATGATGGGAGGATTCATTCCTTCCTTATACGTTAAAAAGCATACTCTTTTCACATTTTTGGTAAAATCCATAATAGAAATTTCTTTTAAAAATTTATTTAACATTTATATTAAAACATTAAGATAAATGTAAAAAAAGTTTAAAATTTTCTTTAATATGTAATTATAAAAATTAAATTAATTTTTTAAAATATTCTTATAAAAGATGTTTTGTTATGGAAAAGAGGCATTTTTTAGAAAATGAAATTTTTCCTAAAAATGATATATTTAAACTATTTAGTATGTAAAAAGAGTAAAATTAATTGATACCAATATTTTAACAATATAATAAAATTAAAATGAAATTCAAGTGATTCTATAGAGATAAATCATAGTTTTTCATCATTCAAAGTATTGTCATTAATAATCTTGATAAATGATGAGATTATACCGTAAATCTCTTACCACAAAAGTAACATAAAAACATAATCCCAAAGAAGGAAAAATAATAAATGAAACATAATGTATCATAATTATACATATATTTATGATATTAAATTTAAATATATATTTATATAAACATCTTAAAGCAATATATGTCGATAACATGACATATTTCTCAAAGAAGGAAAATTGAGACTAAAATAAATTATTAATTTTTAAAATTTTGAACTATAATCCCCATGAAAGAGGGATCCTTAAATAAATATGTTAAAAATAATAAATTTTAGTATAATACTAATTTTATAAAATAAATGGAAATATATACACTATATAAAATTAATTTTTCTTTAATGTGACATGAGTCTCATATAAATAAAAAGTGAAACGGAAATCAATAACCTTAAGCCCTGGAATCCTTCTTACATGTTTAAAACAACTATACGATGAATTCAATTTTATAATAAATATATTATATAACCATTATTATATATAATGTACCATATATGATTTACTTATGACCTTATATTACTCATTTAATAAATATTCTTTGTAAAAATCATATTTGAGGTAATAACTGATTTTTTTCATATATTTTAAATTGATATTCATGGTCGTTTTACTTTGATATTGGGTTCATAATCTCCATATTATAAAAATTATATAAATTTAATATATATGAAGTATATTATTATTTAGTTTAATACATTAAATTTTGTGATTAGAAATGGAATTCCATGTTCATGGTGACGGTAGGTTCTACGTACGCATCAACATTATTTCCATTTTCATATAAAATTCAAGGAATGAAATTTAAATAATATATATTATCACTAAAACAGATTTTTATTGTCATATATATCACATATTTTTATTATAACCATCTATAATACATTTCCTGTAATGAATGAATCAATCACATCACTCTAGGAGGCGTTAGTCCACTGTAGACACGAACGACAATATCATATTCTCAAAACATATAAAATATGATGTTATCCATTATATAAAAATTAAAAAATCATAATAAATTCATAAGTATCAAATATATATATATCATATATCAAATATGAAACATATATAAATAAATTTTTCAAACCTCTATAGTTGGTAATGGACAAAACAATGACATTAGTTTACATAATGGTAGCTATATATATGCATGAATGATGATTTCATGATCTGTTTGATGGATGTGGTTATAGTTTTAGGTCATGTGATGAACCTAAAAAATTATATGTATATGTCAGATAATGATATTATTAAATAATTATATTATGATATTAATTTAATGAAGTGATGTATCAAATAAAAGAAAAATATTAGTTGATGAACACTGACTCTTCTTTGGGAATTCTCCTTATGGGTTTTCTAAAAAGAATCATTAGTTGGGTTTAAATCCGAATTTTGTTCTATGGGATGAGGGGAGGGGATTTTTTATTTTATTTTGTTAGGTATTTTATGATCAAAAAGGGTTTGATGGTTTCAATAAGAGTGGATGAGGGGGGACATTTTCAATGTGGGGGAGAAGACACAAATGGATTTTTTTTAATAATTCAGTGATACCACATTCTTCATATGTCACGAGGGTCCAAAATGGGACATTCTAAAACATTATATATTTATTAGTTTAAATATGTGTCTAATTTAGTCTCTATGGAAGTTTATATGTTATTTTTACCTTCATGTTTTTGTTTAACCACCTGGTAAACCCATTTATACATTAACTACTAAAATTAATTTTTACTACAGACACTATTTTTGTTAAATATTACGTTTAACTTATTTGATAATATAAGTTATATTTAATAAAAAATGGAATATATTTTTTCCAAATTTAATTTATATTAGAGGTAAATTTTTATATAAATGTAATCCCATACACATGATGAGAATGTGGGGGTTTAATGATTAAATACTCAAAAGGTTGAAAAGATTTTATTTCAAAATTAATTTTGAAATTTTGTCAAATATCTTAAATTGGATTAATGTATCTATAATTAAACTACTGTTACCTTATAACAAATATAAAATTTAATTTATCTTTATAAAAAATTAAGAAGGCATTTTTTATTAAAAATTCATAATTTTTCATCATGCACGTGGAAATGATAAATTCCTAAAAAATCAAAAAACCTAAACATAAAATATTTTTTATAATAAAACATAAAGAAATAATTTAATTTTTTAAAATAATTTTTTTGAAAATTTATAAATATAAATTTTCAAATAAATGCACCGATACAGAAAATTAATTTTTTCAGACTACATTTTTATGTGTAGAATTGGAATTATTCTTATTTATTTCTTAGAAAACACATTATAATAATTATAAATTTTCTTTAATATATAATATGTATATTTAATTTAAATAACTCATAAAAATATATTAGTTATATTATTTATGTTGAACATGTTTATGTGCATAAAAGTAATATTTCAAAAAATGATTTCATTTATTTTAAAAAGGTTCTTATTTTTTAATTCATATTAATTAGTCACCAAATATTTGATTATATATACATGTGTAAACAATATATTTTCATAATTTAGTTAATAATATTCCAACATGTTATTTAAACATCATGGTGATACCTACCATATTTATTAAAACTTTTGTATCTTTATGTCATGTTTTATTTATACATATTGTTTCAAGTGACACAAAATAAACTAAATATTTAATGTAGAAAAATAAATCAGAGAGAATAAATATATTTGAAAAAAAAAATATTTTACAAAATCTAATGATGTTAGATTGGTTGTTCCATTAACCAAATAAAAATTATATTGAGTATGTAATATACTTGTACCTGAATTCCTCTCTTATTTTGAGGAAACCTTATCAAACAAATATTTGTAAGTATTAAGATCTATGAATTCGTGTTGATTGACTGATACATAATAGATTTATCCTGCCTAGTGTATCTTATTAGAGTGATCCTATGTTATTTGACATGATTGAAGATGATATTTTATATTTGTGTATATAATACCAATAAATTGATTCTGCTGATACTAAAAACCCATTAAACATTCTAAAGGATATATGATCTATTTGATCTACTGAAAGAATCAAACTCGATTTTGAATGTTGACATGTGGTTTGCATATCAGCAGACAACTGTTATTATGGAATCTCAATATTTTAAAAGAATATAATAATATTTTACAGCGTTAAAGACATTAAACATTGTTCTTATATTAAATTTTAACACCACATTCCTTTATATCATATATTTTATAAAAAAAATTAATCCCTTTGGTATCATTTAATACATGCATCATAGAGTTTGAACGATACCCAATACTCTATTGTTATTTAAAATTTACAATTATAACATATCCATTAAAATAGAGCATATGAATAGTAATAAAAAAATAATGAAAATTATATGGTCTAAATATAAATAATTTTCATATATATTTATTGAAGATAAAATTAGAACCAATTCAATGAAACAGAAATGTTTTTTGGTTGACTTTATTTTTTCAAAAATATTATTTAGTCATGATTTTAGAAGATAATTTACAATTTATTTTTACCAATTTAATAAAATTATTTGAAAAATTAAAATTAAACATTTTGATTATAATATAAAAATTATCATAGGGTAATGTTTTTTGTATTTTTATAATAGATTTTATTTTTTATAAATACTGAAAAATACAAAATTATAATTAAAAACCACTTTTTATTTGAGTTATTTATAATGATAGGTAATATTTTAAGTTGGTTTTATAGTAAAATTTGATAAATTATATATATATATATATCAAATTCAGTTCATTTTAATAATTTTTATATTGAATTTTGATACATAATAATTTTAAACTTTCGACCATTTTTTCTTTTGAAAACCAGATTTCTCATCGCATCAATGAGATTAATTTCAAATTAAATTCAGTCTCTTATGTGATTTAAATTTTATAAAATAGATTAATTAATTTCAATCAGAATAATTTATATTATCTAATAAGGTCAAATTAATTTATTACTCAAATGATTAGTTGAAATAGTTAATCTTAATTACAGTTGTTATGGTTTAAGTAGAGATTTTTGGATTACATGTGCTTGTGTCAGAATTAATTTCCAACAGACATAGTATTTTTATTTAATAAATTTTATTTCATATTTAGAATAATTAATTATTTGTTATACATTATTTATAAATTGATTTTATTTTTAATGGAAAATTTACCTACGTAAATAAAAATAATCAAGTAACGATGTAAAAACAAAAAGGCTGAATTGAGTAAACATAAGGAAAAAAGTAACAACATAAAAATGTTGTTATTTTTGTCAGGTTGAGGTGTTTATGAACCACATAAACCATAAACTCAATTATTAATATGTTTTGGAGAAAAATGTTGTAATTGTGACTTCCCATTATTGAATAATTTTGGGTATTAAAAAAAAATCCACTCTTTCACATTTATACAAGGGCACTAAAAACCTTTACAACATCACTCGTCTAAATAAAATTGGATCTAGAAAAACAATCCATTTGATCTTATAATTCCATTACCATAATTATACATTCTTTTTTTTATAGAAATATATCCTAGTGAATATTTTTTTGAAAACATATAGAGGTTAAAAAAAGAAGAGGTAATGTTATTAAATGAAAATTATTATTTTATTTCTTCTACCACATAATTAAATTTCAATTAAAACATTATCACATAATAAAAAATAGATAATCTATAAAATGAAATTTTTTTATATTAATGGAATAACCAAAATCGTCCCCCTCTTTAGTCAAATGATTTATGAAATCATTATTTATGAATTTGGAATACAACATCCTAACGAACAAATGAAATTAATGTTTCTGTTACCATCTCTCATAGTTGGGTATGATGTTGGATATAAATTTTATGTATGATATTATAAAAATAAAAACTCCACTAGAGTAATAATATGATAAATAAATTTCATTCCATAAATTCCGTAGGGGATATGATATCATCACTCGTGTGTGTGGAAGGCAACCCCCCTACAAAGCAATGTGACTCGTTTTCCAATAATGCATTACAAGGAAGATAATTTGGAAAATTTTAATTAATATATGTGATATACTAGAAATATTTATCATATAAATGGCTTACACATCATACCTAAATGATAATATATCAATTTATTTCATACATTGATAGATGATAACATCGTTCGAGTATGGGTCGACTACCACCTTCACGAAGGAATGCGACTCTTTTTTCATATCCACACCACATGGAATGTATATATAATTATATTGAAAGAAATATAATAATATATATTATATTACTATTATATTGTGACAAAATATTACTTAACTAATTTCCATAAGTATTGTTGAAGAATATAAATGTTACTCATACATATATATAGCAAACCAAATCCATGATTATAAAGAATCTTATTTACCAATTTAATTTTTAAAGATTGATATTAAAAACTATAATCAGTTTGTAAATATGTTAAATGTTTCATGATTATTATTCTTTATATTTTTAAATAATGATCTTTTTAACCATATTCATTCTATGAGAATCATTTTTGAGACATAAACCAAATATGGTCAAAACATCCATCCTAAACATAACTGATTATATAATTTTATATTACATAGTTATGATTGAAATAAAATTAATAATAATCATTAATAAGGTAATAAATAATGACAATAAATATCATATGATTATTATTCTGGAAGATAAACAAAAATGATATAATTTAAACTTAGGGAAAGGGACTCAATCAAAATTTCCTTTCATTATGAAATAATTTGTTGTTTCATAGCTATATTCTTTTTCGATGTTTATATACATACCCATTAACATGTTATATATATAAATTACCAATTATAATTATATTTAATATTTTTTTTAATTTCATTATTTATGTTGTATTATGATTCAAATATTTCCAATGTGATAACATTTTTTATTTAAAAAATATATATATTTTTTTCCTTCCAACTATTTCAATTCCATTGCTATGATTTTGGAATGATTTTATTAAAAAATTTATAATAACATAAAATATTTATAAAGTATGTTTAAATTTTAATTTGACATAATATTAAATGGGTTTCAAAAAGGAATATTTTTATATATTTTATATAGAATGTTTTGATATAAAAAAAATGAACATTTTATTGTTAATGTACATGACGACAATAACATTTCCAACACCAAATAAATTATTTACTTTTTGGAATCCGTTAAAATATTTCATTTTTTAATCAATAAAAAACCAATTTTTATTTTGAATGCCATATTTAAATTAGAAATATGGTGTTAATGTGTATTTTTATCCAAAAAACTATCTCGAATGGGTATTAAAAAGTGATTTTTAAAGGATACTATAATGAAAAGTTGAATCTATAATGTATTTTATTAATTATGTGGAAATTTAAAATTATGTTAAATGGGTGATCCTGATAAAATTTATATAATGGGTTTATCCACATTATATCTCACCAATGAGACCGATATAGTTTATATGAAGGGTAGAGCCACATTATAGCATATAAAAATGGGTGAGGAACATATAGATTAAAAGAAAGGTGATCCCTATTATAAATCTCCAATATATTGGGTAATATTCATATTGGAAGTCATCTATGAGGTTATTAAAATTATAATTATTTTGAAATGGCTTTATTAATATGATTATAGGAATTTTTAAAATGGGTTTTTTAATATCTTCTTCTAGTTTTAAAATTATTTCTTCAAAGAAAATGGATGATAAAGATAAAATTTATATGAAATTTCATATTTTCATTTTAATAAGTGAGTTCTTTCTTTTTGTTTCCCTCACTAAGATTATTGTGAACATTTAATATTTTAAAGTTATTTTTAATGGGTTTAAGGATGGTTAAAGGAAAGGAATAAGTGAAGTTGAATGTCATTGATATTTTCTTTAAAATAAATAATTATTTATTTAAATTTTTTTATATTTTGGGAACAAATTATACAAATAAGAAGTGTACAATTTGAATTTTAGGGGGGTTTATGTATGCTTTATAGCCTAATTTTCTAAAAATATAAACCTGAAATGATTTACAGGTGTAATATAATTCATTCTTAACGTAAAACTCAAGATGATGTATTATTTAAAGTTAGGATATTATTGTTTGTATAAGTAATTTATTTAGATGAAATTATATGTTATGATAATTTAATAAATTTACCTTGAATTATATTACATTAAAATTAAGATAAAATGATATAGAATTTAAATAATACCATGTTGATTCATATAAACAAATCAGTTCAGAATGGTTATCTATTTTGGAAATAGGTAAGATGTTGTGGGAAGGAACCGAGAGAAAAATATCCTTTATAATTATCATTTTTTATGTTTCTATTGGAATATATTTTTTATTTCTATTGATGTATTAGTTGAAAAAATATATAAATTTTGGTTGTATTCATGATATAGAAGAACCTGATCAACCATGATGGATCTTGTCTATGGTAGATAATGTAAGTTGAAACATTTCCCATTATTCAGTATATCACCAGAAATAATGGTTTCCAAAATATTGATAAATTTTATATAGAATGTATTTGATGTCATGTGATTTTTAAAATGTTAAAAGGTAACCATTTCCATTTCCAAGATCGAATGTGAAGCTGGTATTTACTGGTATTTGATTTGGAACACTTGACAGGAAGATGTTATTGATGTTATGGGATGGGAAACATTTAATAATGTATTAATTTATTAATATTTCACTGTGGATTTTTTTGTTAGGATGGAATGAATTCCTAGAATATGGAAAAATATAATTTTCTTAAGGGCATTTATGAAACCAATTTTACAATACTAGCCAGTTACGTACCATATTTTTTTTAGGGATTTAATAGAAAAATTAATATATTTTACTCATGATTAAAAAAATCGTGTAAAGAGATTTATACACATGATAAAATAAATGTTCGAAGATATTTTTTTGGTTAAGAATGTTGAGATGGTGTTTTATGAAACTTATATGCAACGAGATTAAAATCTTAAGAATATGTTGATGTGTATGGAAATAGATAAGAAACCAATAAAGGATCCTTATGTTAAGGCCCAAAAATTTTACATGTTCCATGATATTAATTTTGGAAAATGTATTTAAGGATCTTAAAAGTGTTACATGTGTGTTATATTTGTTCATGAGGGTTGTGACATAAAAAATAGAGTCTTAAAAAATCATATAATGAGATAATAAATATATAGTCAATTGTTAGATGTTTTAGGAGAAATGAGTTGAGATATTATGTTATCATGTGTATAATGAAACATACTCAGGGTGGAAACTAGTAAGATTAGAATAAAACATGGGAGTGAAAATCATTTTCTACTTCTACAGTTGATGTTGGGACATCGGGTGAAGTGGTGAATGATCCAAGAAGATTTTTATTTTGTAATGGACAATCATAAGATCAATGTCATAGAAAAACCTATTTTAATGTTTTATATAATATAAATTCATTGAAAAACATTTATTTAGTTTATAATGACATGTGAAGTATATATTTTTTAAAATATCTTTAGTTAATAATTCCCATACATTTTATAGACAGAGGATTAAAAGTATTGGTAACCATTAGCGTAAATTTGATCACTAATGATATTTCAATAATATTCTAATAATATTATTAGTCATTGTAAAAAAAGAGTTTCATTGATAAACAAAGTAAAAATATTGTTAAATAAATAAATTGATTTATGGTATGTAAATTAGTATTTTTTTTAATATAAAAACAAGTGTATTACTTTAGTTTAGAAATTGGAAAATTGGATAGCTAGGTGAAAACTCACTACATCAGGTGTGGCCAAAGGGATTGTTACCATGACTGAGGGATGATAATGGTTTCACACCTACTAATGAAAAATTCATTGTCATGGTAAAGCTGAATTTTTTAGTTATACTATATGAAAAATATATATTATTAATGAACTGGTAGTGTTAATTTTGAGGTTTACATAATAATTTATTATATTGGATAACTTGTGCTAACAATTTTGGTTTTATAAAATTGTTATAGATAATTGGAAAGACATTTCAAACTTTTATATATTTTATGATATGTTAAAAGTTAATTTTAGTTCTTCATGAAAAAAATCATATTTGGGTAATAAATTTTTTGATTAGGTTGCAAAATGAAATTTGATGTAAAATAATCCAAATTGTAAAAAAGTGATCATGGAATTTAAATTTATCATGTATACTTCCCTATACTCATATATAGTGCGTGGTTTCCACATATTTATGAAAAAGGATCTTAAAACCAAATGTTGTAAATTTATTATCATATCTGATGAAATAGATGGTCTTTTAGATCCACTTTAATTTATGGGTTTTAAGCGCATAAATTTTCCTTTATCATTCAACTTCATGGGATCAACGACAATGATCAATATCTCTAATTATTTATGCTTTTCTTTAATGTCCAAATCATTCCTAACCGCAAATGATATCCTACATAAAAAATTGTTATGTTTCATTGCATATGACCTTTGTTCTTACCTTTCTTATTAAGTGGATATATTCTTATCTCTTTTATGATATTGGATTTCCAACAAAATAATTTTCTAATGTCCATATTTTTATCACCAAGATATAGTTCAAATTATAATGTTTTAATATATTAAACTGGGAGGGGTGAAACACAATAACACATGGAAATAATAAAATAAGTTTTGATAGCATAAATGATGCACTACACTGGGATTAGATGAAAATTTTATAGCTTTATACTTTATGATATATTTTTAGAAAATAAATATAATCTCATCTATTTATTTCAATGAATAGAATATTGAGTTTTAACGAAGCATGGTACACTGATATTATTTATACATTACCACTATAACATAGATATTAAATGGAAGGGTATAAATATTACTAACTAAAAACCAGATATTATTTTGTTTACACAAAAAATGTTAGTATCTATTTATTTGAGATAATATTAGAATCATTTGAATTGAGAAAATAAAAAAATTATTAAAAAATGCATATTTATTTAAATTATTTATAATATAAAATTATGTAATGAATTGGTTTTATGGTTAAAAATGTTAAATTATATATCTATTAACCCAACTAACGTCATTTTAATAATTAATATTTATTTTTGATATAATATTTTTAATAATTTGGATATTTTCTCTTTGAGAACCCACTTTCTCATCACGTATTTCAAATTAATTTGATATTAAATTATATAATATTTATGAGATTAAATTGATAAAAAATATATAATATTTTTCAGTATAAGAATGACATTATCTATTAAGTTTAAATTAATTTGTAACTATAATTACTTGTAAAGATAATTATAATTAATCACTATGATTAAGGTTTGAACAGGGTTTTTTGCATTACATGCAATAATGTCAAAATTAATTTATCACATGCATAAGGATTTTGTTTAATAATTTGGAATTAATTTTTATAATAATTAATAATATATTATCTAAATATTATTATTTATTTTTTCTCTTAAATAATAAATTACCTAGGGAAAAAACGTTAGAAGTTACCATGGTAATAACTAAAATGTTAAAATTGACTAAACATAATGAAAAATGTATAACATGAAAAAATGTAATTATTTTTTATGTTGAAGGAGTTTATCGACTATATAAAACAAAACTTCTGTTATTATTACATTTTTTAGCAACATGGGGTAATTGTGGAATCCCATTATTGAATAACATTGGGTATTTACAAGAATGTGCCTACTCAATTATAAATGGAAATTCACATTATTAAATTAATTACACATATAAATCCATTTGGATCAACCTCCCTACCCAAAAAAAACAAAACATTATATTCTATTTTCCAAGATTTTTTTATTGGAAATAATGGCAACCTAGAGAGGTGTTTTCGGCAAACCTATGGAGGTTAGTCAAAGAAGAGGAAACATTCTTCAACAAGCATTTTTTTTATTTCTTCCACAAGCATCTACAATTATTCTTTATCCTTTTTATATTATAAAAATACTCTCTAAAAAATAATGAGATGATATTATGACTATTTAATAACCTATATCATTCTTTTCTTATATCAAATGGGTTATGAAATCAACAATTGTTTGTATAGAGGATTACCTCCTTCAGAACCAATGTGAGTATACATTCAAATACCACCTCCACATATGGATACGATGATGGATATAAAGTATATATATAATATTTAAAAAGTTATTAATAATATTTTTTCATTATATTATATATATACCGTTTTTTACATTCCATTTCTTAGGGGATACGCCAACATCCTTTTTTTGAATGAAAGACTATAGTCTCATGAAGCGATGTACTATTTTTCCACTGACATGATACAGAGAAGGTAATAAGAAGAATTTTAATAAATATATGTTATATAAAATATATAATTATGATATTAATAACATAATGATCATTATTAAAAGATAATATATAATTTTATTTCTTTCATTGAAAGTGATAGTTTCGTTCTTGTATGTGTGGACTACCGCCTTCACAAAGCGATGTGTATCTATTTTAATCACCACAACACATCTATTGTTTATATAAATTTATTGAAATAATTAATATGTTATTTATTATCTTATAATAATTTTGAAAAAATAAAATATTACTTACCATTTTTCTATAATGATTTTTGAATATTTGAAATGTTACTCATGGGTACGCACAACCTACTGTCTCTATGATTATAATGTATTTTTTTTTTACAAAAAATATATCATTATTGGTGTTCAAATTGGAATTGAGCTATAAATATGAAAAATATGACATTATTATTATTGTAATGATGTTTAAATAACAACTTCTTGGACAATAGTCAACCTACCGAAGTCATTTTTGACACATAAACATAATATGGTCAAAACATCAATTACAATGGTAATTGAATATGTAATTGTATATACCATTTTAATATGTGAAAAATAAAATAAATAATGAATATTAATAATGTTATGATAAATTTAAATTCATAACCTATGTTTATTATCCTAGAATATAATGAAAAATGTGTAATGTTGGACTCAAGGTAAGGGATTTGGTCTCAATTTCAATTTATTGAGGCATATTTTAGTGTTATCCACCTATATTATTTCATGATGTGTATATAAATAACTTTGATAGGTTATATCATGAATTTATGTGTTATAATTTCATTTAAGGCTTTGTTTAAATTTATTTTTTCAATGGGATTCTGTTTCCAATATTTTTAATGTGATAGTGGTTGTTTCGTTAAAAAATATATTTTAATATTTTCATTACAATTATTATTTTGTATGTCATTTTTTAAAATTATATCAGTAATATTTTTATATTTATTATGCACCCACCCAAACCATTGAATACCTGTGGGATCTGATCACAATAAATTATTATTTCCCAAACTGTACTAGTCAACTAATACGTAGAAAGTGGTTTTTGGTTGAACCCATAGAAAAAACTTATTTAGAGAAGAAACCTGGAATATAGGTAATCTATTATAAGAGTCCTCATGAGAATTATTCATTGATTATTTAAAATTACGCTAGTTATGATGGTTCATTAATAATATTAAAGGAATTGTTTGGGGTCAATTTTAGGACATACATAAATGGAAAATCCAAAAACATTCTTGCGATCTACCTTTTACGTTTGCTGCAAAACGGTGAAAATAACGTGAATTCACCTTCTTTCTCCCATTTGTATCAACGTATGATGGAAAATACTCCATATTCTAGTGTATTTGATAACCTAATTACATGGATCTTGGATTTTAAGATGATATAATTACATAATTTTATTCTTGTCTTAATATTATCCAACTAGGACATAATCATTTTATTTTAACAACGGATGGTCAGGGTTAATAAAAAATAATCATATTTTAAATTTTTTAAAATTGAGTTATATAATATAGAGTTATACTATTTCAATCATAGATATTTTTTTGTTTCCGACCACCCATTATCTAGACCCCTAACCCCAAGAATATTTCCCCAACATGAATGTGCTGATTAAAATTACAGAAATACTAAGAATTCTTTTCATAATCATGAAATACTTAATAAATAAAAAATTCATGACTATAATAAAAAATAAAAAAAATAAATAAATTGTAATTCAGCGTGAATAGAAAAATATATATATATTAACAATGAAAAAAATGATGAATTAGGTATTCTTTGATGAATAAAATTGAGAGACGTTGAAATATAATTCAAAAATAGAAAATGTATCAAAACAGATGAAGAAAAACATATAATGACCAAAAACAAAAAAGTATTTTATAAAATAGTAAAATAAATTAAATTAATCTTGTTTGGAAATAAAATAGATGAATAATAAGGGAAAATTGATAGAAAATAAAGTCTTTTGAGTTCCCATTTCATGTAGGATTGTATAGAATATAAATATTCCCAAACTTACATGACGTGAAATCCCTTCCTATTATATAATGGATTTAGTAGATTCTATCCCAACATCATCTTGTCTTGTGATCCTGATCCACACCATTATTTGATATCCAAAATTCCCTCTGGATAATTGGTCGATATCTTTGACTATGTTGGATATCGATCATTTCACATTTTGTAAACTCTGTTAGTCATGTATTGGTTTCACATTCCATAAGATTTTGATTTTGAAATTCGCATGCCTTATAATAAAAGAAAATTATGCATACCATCATCAGATCATGTAAATTATTTAAATGTTAGTCTATGGATATGCAAGGATTTTGAGAATGTGGACTACATGGTTTGTATGATTTCTATAATGTGTAAAATATATATTTTAAATTTTTTAGTGTTCCTCTAATAAGTCCAAAATTCCCAATTCCTATAAAAACTAGTCCTTTATCATATAAAATGTGAATATTTATAAATTAAATGTATCCAATATGTGTATATAAATTCATCCTATTAAATTCCCCAACGTGTGAACAATTTGTTGTCCTCAATAAAAAATATCTCAAAGGGGATTTCATATGGAAATTTTTTTTGGATGTAATAATCATTCATTACAAATACGATGATAAAATAAGTATAGGAACAAAAATTCATCCCAATAGAATAAATAATGAAGAGAAAATTTGTCATACATAATAGTTTAGTTCATTATTCAGATTCATTCTTAAATTAATAATCATTTCATAAATGTCACATATATGCTATAAGAATTTTTCAATTTACCTCAAAATAAATTTATCTCATAAATCATGGTAAATATGAATCTAGAGTTATTCTTATTCCATTAATATGTGTTAATAACTGTATTATTACATTTTTTAGAACATTTACACTTTGTAAAGGAAAAGATAATGTTAATTGTGAGGGATTTGGAAATATAGTTCACATGGTCAAGAGGCAGAGGGATGGTGGGTAGAAATAATAAAATCAATCCAAAAAATAGGGTATGATCTAATGTTTAATACATGATAAATCGGAAGAGTGTATTTAAGTAAATATAATTAGGAAGATATTTCTATGATACACACTTTCTGGTGGGTCTGTGTGTAAGGAACGTATGATTCAAGAATGTTCCATGTTGTTTTATTTTTTATATATATTTATCAAAATTTAGGTTCATAGAAGATCTCATATATTTCCACTAACCATATATAATCCATCGTAGTATTCATTATTCTAGTAATGGTTAAAATTTAACTTGTTAAGACATAACCCAATATATTTTTGTTTGTCATTATATGTTTTTTTAATGAAATTGAGTAAACATAAAAAATTCAGTATGCAATCATGAACCAAATAATAATAATCTTGTGAAAATTATATAGTATATCTTCTCAATAACAATGTCATGTGTCTTTAAATAGTAAAAAATATTCCACAATTGATCAACGAAAAATCATCCATCTTGCTACGAGTATGTTATAAAGGAAAATTGGGATTGAAATAGCTTCATTATAAAAAAGGTTATTCATGGATACCGTGGGATAATAATGTTATGAAATACAATTTTGTCTTCAAAAAACTGGTACAAAAAATATTTCTTAAATCATATTAGAAATATATTTTTTTGATAATACCCGCAATAAGATGTCTTTGCATGTTTTTAAAGATTTACATTTTCCACATACCTCTGAAGAAATTTTTCCAAAAAATAATATGATTGTATAAGTATGAAATCCCCTTCATATTAGTAAATTAAAAAAATAACCGGTAACCATTCAAGGTATAAAATCATGTAATAATTTAATTAAAATCAATTTCAATAATATTGAATTAGAATTATATTAATCAGAACAAAATTTGTTATAATATTATAAACATGAGAAATTCACGGATTTAAACAATTACTAACCAAAATTTTTCATTTATTTAAATGGT
This sequence comes from Viscum album, assembly GCA_963277665.1. NCBI lineage: Eukaryota > Viridiplantae > Streptophyta > Magnoliopsida > Santalales > Viscaceae > Viscum > Viscum album. Next base: position 2,096,663,153 of record OY728140.1, on the reverse strand, counting down.
TGCAATGATATTTCTTGTTTAAACAATTTTTTTAGTGAAAAATGTATCTTAGATATGTTATCACATGCATTACTCCATGTTTATATCCAATAAAGCTACATAAATACTCCCCACAATTAAAATGAGATAGTTTTTTTATTTTTATGGAAATAAGAATGCATGAGTATCACATAAATCACTGACAAAGATGAAAATTATATTTTAATTGAAATTAGAGGATATAGAAAATGTTGTATTAAATTGCATTCCAAGGGGAAACATGGTAGTTAGTTATAGGAATTAGGATACTTTAATTAATTATTTGAAAAAATAACAGAGTAGAAAAAAAATTTCACAAGGTTAATCAATTTGGATGAAAAGTAATTTGTTGGTGTATACCATCACAAATAGTATAAATTAACTATGATTAATTTAGTTATGAATTAAATTTATGTCTAGATAAAATGGAAAAAAATAATATTATTGAAACCAAAATAAAATTTAGATTCTTAAGCAAATGTATTAAATGAATTAAATAATAATAATATGTTTATCCTCCCATAATGTTAGAATAAATTCATCATTATCCATATGGATGAAAAAATGAATTAGCTAAACTCTATATAAAGAGGATAACCATTGTGAATTTTTTTTGATAAATTTTTAGTATTTTTTCACTGAAAAATAAGTGTGGTTCTTTGTTTTTTTCTTATAAGTTTACACATTGATAATTATAAAGGTACCCCTCTATTGGGACTTTTTCTTCCCACGGAAAATTTTCATTCAGGAATTAAAAATTAGAAACATAAACCATAGTGTGAATAATCTTTATACAATGCATTGGTTAAGGTTTTTCCTTTATAAATATGAAAATTATCATTGTCTTTCATTCTGATGTCTTCAATCTCATTGATTTGTATAATTTTCTCTTCTTATACCTTCTATGTTTCTATTTTCAATTTCTTAATTTCCCAATAATTGCAATAATTTAATTTGATGTGTAAGTGTGACACCGCAACCCAAGAAGCCCAAGGGTAGGGCATTATTTTACTACATTGACATGATTAAAAGGAAACAAATACCAAAAAAATGATTAGTTTACCATTTTTGAACAACAAAATGACATACATGATATTCATAGTATATTATGAATGATTTAAAATACAACAAGATATATAACAAAATGGAACAAACAATATCCTTGAAACTCATTCAATGAATTCCACTAGATAACCTTGGGAAAAGAAACACTATAAGGATTAGATAAAATATTTATTAAAGTTTATATAAAAAATAATAAGTGAATTAATGATTATAAGTCATAGAAAATATGGAAAGGTAAATAATCAGACACATGCCATCAATAAACTGAGAAAGAAAATGTAGCCACAAATATTTTCAAAGTGAAAAACTCATAGAAAGTAATGAATAACTAATAAATGAAGAAAATTATTATTTAGTGGAAAAAATATATCTATAACATGAATCATTAGAACATCTACATGGTTTATGTTTGTGGGTAGAGCTCCATCTGATTCTGTTTGGGAAAAAACAGAATGGGTTTTTTTCTAACTATTTTGTGTTGTGATACCTGTTGATGCATCAAGGGGATATAGGGGGCCTCCCCCATGACATCAATTCCAAATAATTATTCATAAATATATTACATTCAAGGATAATATTACTTATAAAAATTATTATTCATCAGAGTATTTGAATTCATCAATATTACCCTAGTTAAAAAACATTCAAAATAAAAATTATATGTAAAATGGTATACACATAATACAATAATCATATCCATGATACCAGAATACATATATTTAATAGAAATATAATTTCCAATGCAATTTTATAAAAAATGGGATGTAGATACAACAGATTAGAATTACTAGGTTCACAATACTATTAAGTCTCAATGAAATGGAAATTGAGACACTGTCCCTAACCATAATTCATGGTTAAATTGGGCATGTTTTCAACTCATGAAATAATAAGTTAGATTAATTAAATAACTAATAAATAAGTTAATTATATTTATTTATATAATTATTTATCAATTATAATCATTGGATTGTATTTTTTCTTTTACATTGAATAAATATTAAGTGTTTTATATCATGATTTACTTGAAAATTTTCCGTTTTCCAACACCTTTTCTATTTTATCTAAATGTAAATTATAAATTAAAATAATTAATTACATAATAATATAATTCAACTAATTGTATTTATATATATTATATGTAGTTTATAACATCCACCCTTTATAATATTTTTATGTGCAGACCTAGAAATGGAACCATAGGTGGCTGATCGACCTTTGATGGGACATTGATGGGATGGTGGGAAGAAAATATTATAATATTAGTATGACACTGATTATAGGATAAAATAATTAAAATATATATGAATGTATTTCAAATTAATTCCTTTAATTATTGGTTACGTAATGGTTGGTGGAAAAAATATAGATGAATCGTAACCTGAAGGTAAAATGGGTGTTCAGGAGTGTTCATTTCCTTGATTATAATGTTCTGTTCACTTATTGATAGGTAATGAATTTAAATTGAAATGTGTATAATTATCTTGGATAATAATTATTAATGAAAAAAATGGATTTTAAATGGTTATATATATCATTTTGTTATAATTTATGAGGATGAATCATTAGATTTTTTTAAACAATAATTGCTTTGATTATTTTTGGAATGTTATTGATCATTACACACTAGTTCGGTTTAATAAGTTAATATTTTAAATATATAATGTTTTCATAACATTAAATAGGATGTAATAAATATTTCATAATTAGTTTCATCCATAAAAAATGTTTCATTACCATCAATTAAAGAGATATTTGAGAAAAAAATTCATTGTCAACGAAGGTTATAAATTTTCACATCACAGACGATGATTTTTTTAAATAAAAGATATAGAAAGGAGTTTCTAGATGGTTATTCCTTTAAAATTAAAGCATTAACTTGAAAATAAAATTAAAGTTAATGAAATGCGATATTACCTTTCAAATACTCCTCCTTTAGAACCTCCTCAAGGAAAGGAGTTTTGGAATTTTCATAGGATCAATATATCCATGTTGTGGGGACACTCTACGGAAAATGATTTTTTAGAACATTTACAAGATGTGTGTTTTAGAGGAGCGAGGAGAAGAGAAGTTTAAGGGAAGTTTTTACAGTGGAGGATTGTGGTGGTTTCTTAATATTTAATTAATTATTTTATTATTTTACTCAAGATAAAAAATAGTGTTGATTTTTATGTATAAATATAGTATTTTTTGAATTTGTAGTCGAATTAATGGGGCTTAAATCATTCATGACTCAATGAATTGTGAATTTAACTTTTAATTCATATATACTATAAATTACCATATTTTACTCTTCATAAAAAATTAAATAATTTCTAAAAAATCTCCAAAAATCACACAGACCACTATTTAATATATAGAATATAAAAAATAATTCTACTTTATGAATATAATTTTCAAAATATAAGAAATATAATTTTTAATTTAAATAATCTATTAATCAAAAAATAAAAATTTTAAATTTATAACTTATTTTATAACACTACGAAAAATTATTTCAAATCTCACAAAAATATCATAAAATCACAGAAACAATTTCTGAATAAAATTTATGAAAATAGAAATTATTTTGAATCATTTTATTAATTTTAAATTAGTAAGTAATCATTTACATTTTATAAAAATATTAATGCGTAATTAATAATTAAAAAATATATATTTATTGTAATTATATTTTACATTTATATATAAAACTCATCAATTTTATTTATATAGTCATCAGTGAAGTTACTATTTATTTTCCCAATAATCTATTCATAAAGTTCATATTACTATTCAAATGTGCAACACTTCTATTCCAAATGGTCATGTTATTATTGAGAATAATTTATGTTTATCCTATCAATGTATAAATATTTTACCGAACACAACTGTGTATGTTCAGTTTCAGAATTCAAATCACAGAAGTGGAAAACTAAATTTTAATGGCTAGTTTATAACTATATTGTTTAAATAATTATAATAACAATGTGTTGTTTCATAGAGACTCATGGTTGTGTGAATTACATTATATATTAATTTTATTTGTAAATCCTTGGAGTGTAACATTCTTCTCACCTTCAATAAATCGCATCCTCTCAATTTGGAATTGCACTTTAATAATAAATAAAAGAAGGTGACACTAAAAAAAGCAAAAATCGTATAACTAATCTCATAATAATAAGAATGGTTTCCTTACAGATATATTTACATTTTAATCCTTCATAATGGTATATAAATAGAATGTGAATTATTATATGAAAATCCCCTAGGAGTGTCAACCTAGGTTCACATTAAGGAAAATTTTCATTTACTAGGTTACCCTGAGTCTGACCCATGACATCTTATTAGAGTTGTTACCCCTTAGTAAATATGTGGCAGAACCACATGCACTTTTAGTATACAAATAGGTATTTATTTCCAAGAATTTAATCTTGATCTCTACCTTAAAAAAAATTTAGTATTTTTTTTCTATAAATATCCTAAAATATTTTCTTAGGGTTATGTTCTCTAATTTTCTATAACTAATTTTTCAAGGATTCTTAGAAACATTCTTTGATACCAACTGTAACACCACAACCCCATAATCCTGAAGCTAATTCATTATTTTAGTACATTTGAATAATTATAAGGAATCAAATCCTGATGGATGGATTTGCTTAGTTGTTTTGGCTTATCGTATTACAGAAATGAAATTTATAGTGCGTTGTGAATGATATAAAATAAAATATGATACATAAAAAAGGAAATAAACAGCATCATTGAAACTCATTCATGGTATTCATCATCATATCCATGGGAAAAGAAACATAATATGGTTTAGCTACAATTCTCAGGAAGGGGTCTATGTAGAAATAATAAGTCAAGTAAAGATAATAAGGAATAGAAATTAGGGCAAGTTAAATAATAAAATTCATGCCAACAATAAACTGAGAATGTAAATGTATCCACAGATTCTACAATAGTGAAAATCTCATTGAGATTAATAAAATAGTATTGAACGAATAAAATTATTATTTTTTAGACATAATGTATCTAGATGGATAACATTTATATCAATATGATTTTTTATGTCTGTGGGTAGAAACCTTTCTGATTCTGTTTGGAAACAAACACGTTAGGTTCATCGCCAACTATTTTGTCTCATGAGACCTATCGATACATTGAGGGAATATTATGGTCCTCCCACATCACTTCATGTCCAAATCATTCTTAATATATATATTTAATTCATGTAAAATTTTATTTATAAATATTGTAATTGATTATAGGATATGGATTCATAAATAGTTCCCCTATCAATTCAACATTCAAAATAAACACCGTATGTAAAATTGTATATAACTAAGAAAACAATCAAATCTATGAAACAAGAATATAGATATTTAATATAAATATAATTTAAAATGAAAATATATCTCTAATGGGAAGTAGATACACCACATAATAATTATTATGTGCCAAATACCATGTATGTCTCAAGGAAATAAAAATTAAGAAAAAGTCTTTTAACTTAAATCCCGCAAAACATTATTTTGTTTGATCCTCCTAAAAATAAACATATATTTATTAAAATACTGAAACATAAGTTAATTATAGTCATTTTATAAATAATTATTAATTATAATCATTGGATTTTATTTAATAATTTACATTTAAGAAAATTGATGCCTTTGATATCATGTTTTATTTAAAAATTTCTAGTTTTCAATAATATTTCTATTTGTCTAAAGGTAAGTTATAAAATAATATAACTAATTATATAAGTATATAATGGATATAATTATATGTTTATATATTATATATTGTTTATAACATCCACCCTATAAATGGTTTATGTGTTGACATGGGAATGTCACCATAGGTGGTTGACTGACCTTTTATAGGAAATTGATGGGAGAGTGGGAAGAAAATGCTTCAAAAGATGTATGACATGTATAATAGGTCAAATAATTAATATATATTTATATTACATCCTAATAAATTCCAATAATGTTTTTATTCTAATTTTTGGTGAAAAAACAAAGATAATTGTAACCCGAATGAGAAAATTGGGGATTGAGAGCATTTATTTCCTCAGTTTTAATGATTGATTCACTTATGTATAGGTAATGAAGATACAGTAAAATGGGTATAATTATCACGAAATGGAATTATTAACTAACATACAGAAGTTTCAATGGTTTTATATATAATTTGGTTAAATTTAATTATTAATCTCTAAGCTTGCGGGCATGTAAGGGTTCCTTCTCATTCCTTCAAAGGGGGGTTATCAAAAATCAATAAAAATAAAGGCCTTCAGGCCATTCAGGATTGGATTATTTTTGGGAATTTTATTTTTCTTACACACTAGTTTTGTATAATAATTTATTATTATTTATATATGATGTTTCCAAAACATTAAATTGAATATAATACATATTTCATAAAAATTTTCTGCAATTAAAATGGTTTCATGGCCAGAATTTAATGAGAATTTGAATAACAAAATTTTCTCATTCATGAAGGCTGTAAACTGGCACCTCATAGACGATTATTTCATTTTAAAAATAATAGGGAGAGAGAAATGAGTTTCATGATGGGTATTCCATTAACATGATATAATTACCATATATAGATAATAATTTTTCTATCATGATAAATTATTTATAGGTGTGAGGAGAGTATACTAAAATAAAAAACCTGAAAAGAAAATAAAATGAAAAGGAAGAGAAAGAGGATTTTACCTCTTGAATACTCCTCATTGAGAACCTCGTTAAGGAAAGGGTTGCTAGTATTTTGGTATGACCACCAACTCTTGTATGTTAGGATGTAATATCGAAGAGGATTTGGTTAAGACATTAATATGATTAGATGTTTAGATGAGTGAGTAGAAGAGGGGGTTAAGAGTTGTTTTATAGTATGTGAGAGTGGTGATTTCTCACTATTTAATACTTTATTTTATTATTATTCTCAAGATGAGTAATAGTGTTGATTATTTTGACTAAATATATTAATTGGGACATGTGAGTTATAACCAATGGTTCTTACAACATTCATGACTCAATTAATAGTGCATGAAACTTATAATGCATATATACCATAAATTACCATATTTTACTTTTCACTAAATATTCATGTAATTCAAAAAAATCCCATGTAATATCCCTTCCCATTATTCAATGTTTATAATACAAAAATTAACTATATTTTATGAAAATATGTTTTTGAATATTATTAATTTATGTTTTAATTAAAATAATCATTTACTCGAAAAATATATATTTCAAATTTATTACTCCTTGTAAAACACAGTAACAAATTAACTAAGGCATAAAAAAAATATCCTAAAATCATAATAAAATATAATATTAATTTAAGAATATATTTTATGAAAATAAATTTTCTTTTAAATCATTATATTAATTATAGAATTGTAAATAAACAGTTACATTTTATAAAAATAATAATATTCACTTACTAATTTCAATTAAATTTATTTTCTATAATTACATCATACACTCATATATAACATGCATAAATTTTATTTATAAACTCATCAATGAAATTACTATTAACTGGTGAATTTTCCCTTCATGCGGTTCATATTACTATTCATTAGGGTAATATTACTCTTCAAATGGTTTAAGTTAATATTGAAAAAAAATATTTTGATCAAATAAAACATTAAATATATTTCTTATCATAATGGTGTATGTATATATTTTGAAATTAAAATCCTAGAAGAAGAAAAATTATGTTTAATTGATAGGTTATAACAATATTGTTTAAATAATTATAATAAAAAAGTGTTGTTTCTTAGAGACTCGGTGTTGTGTGCATTACAATCTATAACAATTTTTTTGAAAATACTTAGGGTGTTATAGTATGTTATTTGGTTTTTCAAAAATAATAAAAATTCCATATTATCGAAGGCTATTTCATTTTTTTAGTGATACGTCAAAAGTAAATCATCCAACATGAGGCTCTGGTGTATTCACTATCATGTAAAGATTTTTTGGATATTCTGATTAGAGAAATGAACATTCCCTATTGTTTTTGGGTGGTGCATAGTTCCAATGTTATAATTTACTCTATAATTTAGGGGTAAATAATTCAAATCAATATTCTCAAAGAGAGTTTCATAATCACCTAAGATTAAAAAGGGAAATCCAAATCTCATGAAAAAAAATCGTTTTAGAATTTCATGGCCACTACTACCATGTCATGGATAGTGGACTTAGATTTTACAAATATTCAAATTCAATCCACACATAACAGGATTTAAAATTTTGGATATGAATTTGTGACTTGTACCATACAATTCATTCTGGATTCATTAAATATTTGGACTTCAATAATGTGATTTGGGGGAATTTCATTTTTCCCATGGTATCAATTCTTTGTCGCAGATCATGGATTTGAAAGAACTCTTCATATCCCTTTGTATTGTGGGACAAAAAAGACTATTCAACATGATTTTAAACATGGTGTGTTCAAGCATGTGATTTCCTCCAACTAGAAATGTACAATTGAACTTGATTATTATTTTTATTTAATACTCAAGGATGAATCATCTCATTAAGACATCAGAATATTTCTTTAATAGCAATATATCATCTCAATAGTAATGGTAGAACCTAGCCAAAGATATATTTTTTTGGTAGGGGAATCAGGGACAAAGGGAACCTATGGATAAATAGTTTAAAATATGATAAAACCATGGTTCATCTTGTGAATTTATATTATTAATTGTTTTATCAAAAAATCCCACCTTGATAAATATATTATTATTATCCTTAATTATGGGAAATCGAAGTCTCGATAGTTTATCATCAATGATGTTTTCTATCCCTTTGTATCCTTAATTATTATTATGTAAAATTCCAACTGTAGTATGATCCATTGTTTTAGCTATGGGTTGGAATTATGTTTAGTTTGTATATATTTAACATCCACTTGTTCATTGTGGAAAACTACTTTTAATAGTACAATGTAATAGCGAAACTATTCAAAATCATAAGACACTAATAATAAATATTTTTGATACTTGTATAATTCACATATGTTTCATTCAGTTTGTGAATGTAATTTTAAATGGGAAAAAGTGATATTCTAATTGTTATCCTTGGATAGTACCAATAGGGAAGCCTCTTGTGTCACACATTATCTCAATATCCTTATCTTATTTCGGGAAAATTATAGCAGGATCTGTCACCAAACTAGAATTTGGGGGATATAATTCTTAACAACATTTTTATGTGATGTTTCAGAGATTTTCCTCCAAAAATAATTGTGCAAATTGGTATAATAAATTTTCAAATTCTTTTACAATGGGTTTTAGAATCCTACATGAACCATAAAACTTATTATTTTATTTACTAAGTTTGGATCAGTTATGTCTTTTATTACATTTATTTTAAATGGATCCACTTTTAGGCCTTTGAGATTCTATGTATGTGGACTACACCTCATTGGACCTTAAATAAACATTTTTTTAATTTAGAACCAAATAATTTCATTCATAACGTTGTAAGGTGTAGTATAATTTTTTTTGACTGCCTAAAAGGATATACAATAAATTAATAAATCATCCATAATGAACTCAGCAAACTCTTCTTACATATCATGGAATATATTTTTCATGAATCTTTGAAAACCTTTTGGTAAATTACATATTGAAAATGAAATATTTCAATATGAAAAGGATGTGAAGGGAAAAGTATAAACAGTTTTGGATTAGTTGTGTGGATCAGTTAGAATTTAAATATATGATAAATATTTATCAAAAAATTAATATAATTTGGGATATACTTGTTTTTCCATACTTTTCATCACAAATTATAGTGGAAAATTTACTTTTCATGTTATTATATTATGGTTCCAACAATAAACACATAATATCCTTCATGAGATGGTTCGAGTAGAGATCAACTCATTTTCATAACATTTTTACAATGGTTTGGTCACCCTTATTTGGAATCTCTTGTTTTTTACTCACACATTCTCTATAAAAAATGGGAAATATTATTCCCAAATCTAGAAGGTTCAACAGTTCATTCTTAATCAAATTATCAATTAGTAGGGTGAGTCTTATATAGGGTTGGTATTTGGGTTAATCACCTTCTTCCATCTATATATTGGGACTTCATATTGTGGGAATGAATCCATTAATATTAGCTACTCCCTGGGATATTGAGTTTCTATGTCTTTTTAGGTACTCTATAAACATTTCACCTTGTATCTAGGTCTCATCAAAGCTGATAATCACAGGTTCTATATTTTTAGTCTCTAGTAATGAGAACAGAGTATTCCTGTTATATTTTTTTGTTCAAATGTTGTCAATTAGATGACTTATGTTATAAATTTTTGGGTACTGTCCCTTTTTAGTTTGGGTATTTTACCTATTCTTAGTTAAAACATTCATCTTCATCCAGATACTAGATATATTTACTATGATCAATAGTCGTAAAATACTATTTTTCATTAGTAATAATGATGGATTGACTATCAAATGAGTCGCTTCCTTGATTGGAATCCTTCTTTATGTCGACCAATACATTATATTAACCACCTCTAAATATCTGTCTCCCTTTATTTATATCAATAAAATCATTTATAGTGGTACAAATGTTCTCTATGGGATGATAATAATGTCTCATTCTACCTCCATGCCCAAGAATATGAAATCCATAGGTAAGATGAATTTGGTAACTTTGAATATTATATCCTCGATTCTTAAGGGATCTTGACTGATTTTTAATATAGTTATAGTTCTACTATTGTCGGTTTTAACTAGTTTAGAACCATTTTTTAGAAATCACTCATTAACAAGAGATTGATTTTCTCTCAATGATGACATAAGGCCCTCTTGAGAGTAAAGTTCAACATAAATAAATAAATAGAGAAACATCTAGAGCCTTTTATATTGGGATGTATATTTAACTAAAATATTCATGGATAATTATTAATTTATGGATATGAATACTAGTTCATCCATTTCCCTATTACTATAAAAAAGCTCTTCCAAAAATTGGGCATACATAAGTATATCATCAATTGATACAGCTAGGGGAATTCTAACATGAAATTGTCTAAAAATATATATTTTTTATTGATCCTCTCCCTTGGCTTGTATTATACTTTATGTTAAGGGTTAGGGGTGCTTGAAAGGTGGTGGCTTCATATATAATTTTTCCTTTTTATGATATTATAGAACTAGAGATTTTTTTGTAGGCACTGACTCCTAGTTTTTCTCCTCACAAAAATAAATTTTTAGATCATCACTTGGAATATTATTGATGGAATCATTAATTTTTTGGTTGTTCAATGTTATTTTCATTTTCTACTAATATATGCTGGGAATACATCATTTTTTAACTCATAACCATATCCTTAGTTTCCTATTTTAAATGATTTCTCTCATTACAAGTCAATGTATCTAATAATTTATCTGACCATGTCTTTGACATTTTGAACACTTAGTCTTCATGGTTTCAGAGAGTTCCCCATTGCAATTTTATTGCAGAATCCTACGTTTTCAAACTTGGATATTATTTTTTATCAATGTATATGATTATGTATTCAAGAATGGAATTAAGGGTTTAGTCATGTTATTTTTATTTATGGGGTTCTTTTGGAAACTTTTATTTTTTTTTCGAAGTAAATTGTTGAACCCTTTAAAAGTTTACGAGAATTACTGCTGAGGTTATGTAGTTGGGTCTTGAGAAAGATACCTAGGTGTTCCCTAATTTCTCAATGTCTCTTGACCACTCACCTGTGAAAAATAAAAATTATTTGGATATTTTGAAGACACATACATGGGTTATTGATGATAGTATTATTGACTTTGTTGATTGTAATTTATGTACTTACAATCTTGGAATTGTGGTTCAAAAAATCCTTCATTTTAGTATTGGTATTGTTGTAAGCCTCATCACATTTCCTAGGATTAAATTTCTATCCCCAGAGAATGTTGTTGTAGTTGTTTAGCAGGTATCTAGAAAGGCTCTAACATCTTTATCATGGGTTTTAATTTTAATTCAGGATGGTTTCATTCCTCCACATAATGTTGTCAACATTTTTATGGACCTACATCACTTTTCCATTGACTACCATTGGTAAAATTCATAAGGAATATATCTTCTTACTTAGGGATTATCAACAATGAGTCCTTTATCAATATGTTCATCTACGGATGTATGGATTGTAGGTTGGAGTCCCTGATAGATTTTTTTTCAATTATATCCACCCATCATGTCCGTCATGTGGTAATTTTATAGTGATGTATTTAAAATGATCTCATTCTTCTGAGGTTGATTCTCCTTCCTCCTGAGAAATGTTTTGAATTTCATTTTATATCTTCCATGATTATATGGTTGGAAAATGTTTATATAGAAATTTCTTTAATATGTAATCCCATGTAATGATTGACTCAGGAGTTTGACTCTATCCAATAATTCTCTCTATCCTGTAAGGAGAATATGAAAACACTCAATCTAATGTCTTCTGATGATACGCCTTTGTTGTAAAATTTATGAAAAACATCATCAAATTATTAAATATGTTATTGGGGTCTTAAAATTGTATTACAACCATCTAAGATATGTTTTGGATCATATTAATGAGTGTAGGATTAATTTTTAAATTGTGCACCAAAATGGGATGATGCACATTGTTGGAAAAAAAATCATTAAGGGATGGCAAGAGGCAATCCATTATAGTATACTATTTTTGTTCTAATATTTATACCGAATATTAAGGGGGTTCATATTGATCATTATGATGGTGAGGTAGCGTACGATCATTGTGGTCAAATATTGCAGAATATAGGTGTGTAACAATTGATCTTTCATCCTCGGGATAAAAAAGAATATGTTATAATACTTCAATAATCTTTTAATGAATCAAATGGGCTTGATGAATGCACTAGCATGAGGAAAGAGAGATATTATTTTTTCACACCCGAACAAAAAAATGTAAATGGAAAAGGGCACATAAAAAAATGATATAAAGGGTAAGGAAATATAATGTTCATTCTATAGGTAACTTTGTCTATACACCACATTCTGAAGTAATGATAACAAAATTTGATTCTCCCATACTCATTTTTCAATACACATGGTTGTTAATTATATTAAATAATTATTTCCCAAAGTACACTCTAATATTATGACATAACAAGTGACAGTTTGGGGTTCAACCCATAGAGATATTTTACATTTAAAAGAAACAAGTAGGATAGAACATATTTTATGGGAATCCTCACTATCGCTCTTATTGGTTTCATCATACTAGAGTTAGGTATTTTGGGTATTAAATAAAATAATCAGAAGGATTCAATATCACATTTAGGGTCTAGTGAAAGGGGTAATCTTATATAAAATTAATGATATACCTACGGTGTGTGAGAAAACGTTATAAAAAGGGCACCAAGTGACCTTGGTCTATAATATTTGATCAACATAATCTTGAATGGAATCCTTGGTCCAATGAAATTGAAAATCCAATAACATGAATTTTGGATTCTAGGATGAAATAATTTCAGGTTATTTTTTCAACCATGAAATTCTCCATGTCATTCAATTTGCACCTCATATGGGTAAGGGTAATTAAAAAAATTGAGACATAAAATTGTTATAAACATATTATGTAGACATATGCTTAACTATTTTTTATCATATATATTCAATTGTTTCAAACCACCCCTACTATCGACCCCTCAGAATAAGAGGATTAGTCGCACATAGTAGTGTTAGTTAAATGATAATAAATTCTATGTATGATGCACTTCATAAGGAAATAGTTTATAAATAACTAATCTAGGATTATAAAAATTAAGAATAAATATTATAAAATTGAAATTAATGTAAATACAAAGAAAAATTTACTACCCCTAATGATAAAATGGAAAATATTGTAGGTGTTGATAAAGAACAATAACAAATGTTGAAATGAACATAAAAAAATAGAATCATAATAAAAGATGAACAGATGTTGATTAAACAACAATGGAAAAGAATTTAATAAATAATGAATAATAATGAATTGAAATTAGTTTGGAATGAAAAATAATTAAAAATGCGAGAAGTTGATTTTATATAATGAAAATATTCTAAGTACCTTGTGCATGGAGGAGCACATAAAATATAAATATGTTGAATGTTGTGACTTGTTTATGGAATTCACATTTTTCCTTGATTATATATATTTTGTCCCAATATCTTCATGTTGTGTAATTGGGATGCACATTGTGTGTTTAATATCCATAATTTCCACTGGAAAATCAGTCTACATCATTGACTATGTTGTCTCTCAATCATTGGATTTCATGTAAACATTGCAGGTAGTGTATTGGATTTACATTTAGAGAGATTCTAATTTTTTAATTTTTAATTTTTATAAAGAATGAACACATAATTTATTACCTTAAAATCATGAAATGACTTTATGGGTTGGTTTTTGTCTTTGAATTCATGTTATGAATGAGGACTACAAGTCATGTATGATTTACACGACGTTTGAATCCCATTTCGGAACATTTTTATCATTTCTTCCCCTAATTCCAAAAAAACAATTTCTACAAAAGGAAACCATGGCCTATTGGATTATAAAACTAAGAATCCACAATTCTCAATTAAATGTTTTTAATATGTATTTATAAATTCATATTATCAATTGGCATAAAATATTTATATAGTATCTTTTATTTCAATTTTAACATTATATTCAATGGTTTTCAAAATGAATCTTTTTATGTGTTTTATATGAAATGTTATGAAAAATGAAAAAATTGTAATCCTAACATACATAGTGTTAAAGAATTTTCCAAATCCATGGCCATTATTTTTTTTCAGGATTTATTTTCAATCATTTATGTAAACTTCTATGTAAACCGATCATTATTTTTTGTAGGCTATTTTTGTATTAAAATTGCATGAATTTTTTTAAAAAACTATATTTTTATCTGAAAGTGTTTTTCAGGTGGGATTTAAAAGAGTTTTCCAGTGGATTTTATGATGAAAATTTGGAAGCATAAAGTAAATTATTCAATATATGGTACTTTATAATTATATGAAAGAGTTTATCTGAATACAACTTATATGAAGGGTGGAGTACCATTATATCTCTAGGGTGATCCTGATATATCTTCTACAAAGGGTAGAGCCACATTATTTATCATGATGAATTGGTGAGATTGATATTGTTTATAGGATGGGTGTTCCCCATTATAAATATAAAACAAATTGGGTAATAATTATATTGGAAATATACCATATGGTTATTACAATTGTATTGGTTTTTAATGGACTTATGAATATCATTCTCTATTTCACCAAAAATGTGAATTTAATTGATTTTTTGGGTTTTAAAGACATTATTTGAGAAAAAATGCACGTGTGTGTGTGATTATTTCATTTGAAATATTTTTATTTCATACACTCAATAAAAAAATAATCGAAATGTAAATGATATATGGGTTTTCTTATTTTACATCAGAATAATGATTTTCATTATTTTAATTTTCTGTACATAGTATCTTGTGTTCATCCTCCATTTGAAAATGTTTTTTCATAGGTTTTTATAATTGTTAATGGAAATGAATAAGTCAAGTTGAATGACCAAGATATTTTTCAATAATATAATTCTTCATTTAATTTAAATTATTTATGTTATGAAAAAATTTATACTAATATTAAGATTACACTATTTATTTTATGGTTTTATTGCACATGATTTATGGAAAAATTCTAGAAAAAATAAACATTAAAAGATCATCAGGTTTTGGAGAATGAATTTATGAAAAAAAAAATCAATATTATGTATTGTTTAAGGATACTTCCACATTATTATATAAGAAATCATACATACCAATCCTTTTATTTATCAATTCGGGAAGCTTGAACTTTCACTAAATATTATTGTCCAAAACACTCCATCTATTTTCTTGGGATTAATAAGCTCCATGTTTAGTGAGTTTAGGAATCTATTTATGATCATATTTATTAATGAAATTCAAATTTACATGAATTTATTGTATGATCATGATGAAAAACTAATGAATATTTTTCAAGTCATTCAAAACCTTCACTTTTTTGGGAATATTTCCATGTGTTTTTTGGATGTGGGGGATCAATTACCAAGATATATAGTGTCTAAATTTGGGTTGAATGAATATCCATTGAATATTGAGGTCATTTTTTCACTGAAAATACCCAAGAACATTATAGAGGGTGAAAATTTCCTCAGTCTCATGAGTTATTACTAGAGGTTCATATCAATATTTGTTCAAGTAACCGACATATTTATAACATTGATCAAGAATAATTAGTGTTTAAATGTTTTAATTACTATATTAGTAGGTGGATAAAGTATTTTTTTCGTTCATCTACCCAATAAAGTTGTATTTATTGAGGTATTTTATGATATTTCCCATTTCAATTTGTGTTTTCGGTTAATTTTATTGAAGGAATATATCTCATATATGTCCTTGTAGTTAAATAAGAACATAAAGATTATGATACCCAAGAACTATAGTTGGTGGTAGTAGTTCATTTTTAAAATTAAAAGTGGTATTACCTCACCAATGAGTAGTTTAGGGTCTTTATAGTTCATAAATTCTCAAGGTAAATTTCGAATTAGGAGGATATGAATTTATGAAAATGGAAGTGGATGAAGTTATTATAGGAATATGACTTTATGATCCCCTAAAATTTGTGGAAGTGAAATTTATATACCAATATACAAAGTGAAAATTCATGGGGATATATTATTTAATAGTTTAGATAGAAAAATATATGGATGGATAAGCTCACCATGATGAATATTAATAAAAAGAGGTCGGTAGTACAGGTTCAATGTTCAAGATTATGGTGTTGTCCCTGATGATGAGCATGTAGGGATTGTCTTAGTGAGGATTCTCATATGTAGAAGTGATGTGGGACACTATTTTCCAAGATGATGTTATATAGTCATTGTTTGAGGAAATCTGGAATCTTATTCTTTTCTAATGGAAGATGTATGTTACAACTATAGTGCATGAGGATGTTCTTTGTGAGTTTAGTGGTTCAATAGTGGTAGTGCATCCTTTTGTGTACAAGATGTTTTATTCCATGAGGGTTAATTTATGGTGTCTTGAGATGATATATTCAAAAGTAAATTTTCTGTCATGATGTCTAGTATTTCTCAAGTGAATGTAGGGAATAATGTTTTAGAACTTATTTTTAATCTATTAGATATTCATGTGGTGAAATGGGATGAAATACCAATGTATTTCATCAAGGTTTTTATATGCTCCCAAGGAGAATGTGATTATGTTTCTGTCATCATGGATGAGTTATGGAATTTATATCGCTTCTTACAAATTAGTGTGTTGAGTCTCTTTGAGGTTTACATGGGGAGATATATTGATTAGTTTGTTCTAATTTATAGTTTACCAAGGACCACCATCTCTAATTGCAACGCCTTTTCACCTAATGAGTGTTGAGAGGTCTCCAATGTGATTTTGGTTCTTAACTACATCTCAGAAGATATTTCCATCCACAAATGGATGACTAGACATAATAAACAATTAATATTCCAAAGGATATGAGGTGGGAAATTGTCTAATACTTTGGGGTATCATATGTGATTTGGTTTCACTAGGATGAGTTTTCTAATAACATAGGCTTCCACTCATCAACTACAATGGCCCCATTTGAAGAGTTATTGTAGAAACCCAAAGCTGGAAATACTTGGACATTACATTACTTTTGTGGAATACTTAATACGTAACAAACATAGACACACACGGACCGTAATAGTTTAGTGTCTTTGGAAACTCATAATTTAATCTTCTAATCGTGGTGAAAGATCTTCAACTTATCCCATAAAGATCATCCCCTTTTTTTCTTACATAAAACCTTTATTTATATCCTAGGGAAATGAAAACATAAAAAGGGTGAGCTCAAATGCTCAGTAAGGGTAAGAATAGAGAACATAAAACAATCCATAAACCTTTGAATGCAAATGCTTGAACATAATATCTATACATCAAAATCTTGAGCAATGACATAAATCTTGGATGTACGTAAGGAATATATCATAAAGGAACATCAATATTGATAAAATAGCATGGGAATACATCTTGTAATTGTTGCAACCATTCATCACTTGTTATGATTTCCATAGTAGGCAAGGCATTGCTTCCAAGACCTTCTTAGTGGACAAAGACCCATTCTAAATTGAGTTCAGACCTCATTTCAGTCCTGTAACACCAAACCGGATTAACATACCATTCCGGAAATGTATATCTCATGAGATATAAATATTTACCCAATGCATGGGAGATAGATATAGTTCCCACCCATATCATAATGAAATCATTCTTACATGTGCCACACTATAAACATAAATCATACATCATAACCGAAAGAATAAAAATGGGTTTCATAAACATCATCCCATCATAACATAATCCATATAAAACAAATGGATATCATTTCATCATAAGAAAAGTGAAACCATGTAAATCATAGAGACATTATAATTTAAACATACACATATGAAATAATTCCTTCTTATATGGAAAATGGTTTTGATAAAACACTTGAAATGAATTCCTGAGGAAAATATACTTTTTTTTCCAAAACCATTTTCTTTCCATAAAATGACATGAAATTTTAAAAGAAACAGATTTTGTTGAAAATACTTATTAAATATTATAGAGGAATCTTCATGAAAATAAGGCCTTATAAAACCATAAAAATCTGTTCACGCCATATAAGTTAAAAACAACATTTTCGTCGTACTTTTGTTGTAAAAGTAAAAAAATACATCGAACGGTAAAGAAAAGAAAGTTGCCTTACATAACTTGTGGTAAAAGTAAATAAGGGTAAAAATGACTTTAAACAAACATGTAATAATAGTCAACATTTTATGAAATATTTTTGTGAAAACATGGACATGGATGATAAACATAACCCCAGTAAATACTTATGAATAAACAATCTTGGATAAGAATGAGATTGGAATAATTATCCCTTACCTTATGTTCGTTATGATTCGTATGTTTCCGAACCTATTTTATAATGATTTAAATAATTTCATTGACTTATTACAGAATCATATTCATTGTTATTATATCATATATAGTTTCTTTATGACTTTATATTACCCATTCTTTTTGTAAATTCGATGTAAAAGCAGCGATTTGTGTAAAATTGTTTCATTTATCGTACGTGTTTCGACTTGTTGTTCTTGATATTATTTCTTATATCCTGATTTACTTAATTCCAGAATGTAGAACATGATTTATATATAATATATATTCAGAATATACATATATATAAGATAGATCGAAAAATGGAATGAAATACACTGTTCATGGAGACGGTAGGCCGTACGTACGCATGAACGCTTTTTTCGTTTCCTTATTGAATTGAATGGAATTAAGTATATTATGTACATATATATATATATACATAAATCCAGTATCATTATAATGTCATATATTTCATTATATTTCATTATATGTACTTTATAATCATTAACGAATGGTTAACATGGAGAATTAATCTCATCACGTCGTGGAGACGGTAATCTGTACGTACGCACGAGTGATGATATCATTCCCATATTTATTGAATCAAATTGGAGTGAATGATATAATATCGTAGAATCAGTATGATATTATAATAATTGTTGGGAAAAAATCACTCAAGGTAACATTGCAACATTTTTTGGGTTGATTGTGTTTGTTGACAAAGTAGGTTTCCATGGAAAATTGTCGAGTTCCCGAGAAGTTGTTGACATTCCATGTTGACAAAAAACTATGACAAAGGAAAGGACGATCTGAAGGCGGTACAAAAAGAGCAGTACAAGGTGACGCCGTTTCCCAGTGTTTTCCAAATTTTTGGGGTCCAAAATTTGGAGTTTGGTGAGCATCGCGAAAAGTGGATTTCCATGAATAGCATAATTCCATATGGGAAAGGCATGAATTTCGCGAAGATAGGATGCATGGTTTGGAAATCGCGAAGACCAGAAGAATGGAGGCGGTGATGCTTCGCGATTACGTCAAGCTTCGCGAATGGCAGAGGCTGAAGTGCATCGTGGCGATGTTGGGCTTTGCGAGGGAGCTTCGCGGCGAAGGCGCGAAGGAATGTAGGGATTCACGAGGGAGCTTCACGGAGAAGTTGCGAAGGTATGTTGACGGTGATTCTTCGCGACTACGTCAAGCTTCGCGAACGGAAAAGTGCCATGGTGCTTCGCGATTTGGACAGAATTCCGACAGAAACTTCGGAGCTTCGCGATTTGAGATGTCGTGGCATTGACTTTGCACGGAAGGGACGAGGGTCGGTGGAATCGCCTATAAATAGAGGCCGACCCCTTCGAGCGAAGTAGAGAGAATTTTCAGAGAAAATCCATTGCTCTCGGTTCGCGGATGTGGTTCGTGAAGGCAGTTTGCTTCGCGAAAGAGGAGCTTCGCGGCGACTATTGTAGCTCCGCGAAAGTTGTGTGCTCCGCGTTGGCTCAGTGAGCTTCGCGATAGAAGTTACTTTGAAACGATTTGAACTTCGAGATAGAGCTTCGCGAAAAGGCAGGAGCTTCGCGAAGGCTTGTTGAGCTTCGCGAAATTGGGATCCTAGCGAAGTTGAGTGATTTGCGGAGGTCTTTCCAAAGGAAGTTTGCCCAGTGTTCAGAGGAAAAGTGGTATTCATCTACGGATGAAAGTTGAACTTCAACAGAGCATCTACATACAGAGAAAGATGCATTCCTTAATGAAAATGAAGAGACCTACAGGTCTAGAAACTGTGAGTAAATCCTTTCCAAGAGCAGTGAGCTTAGGAAGAGGAAGACGGTTATCCTCTCCACCGGCAGTGAGCCAGAGAGAGAGAAATAGGGAGTGACCCTTGGGAAAGCAGTGAGCTGACCCTAAACTTTGTATAGGCAGTGAGCCGGGGCATAGAAGTGATCTAGCCCGAACATTGTAATCCACAGCTAGTGAAGTCTAGTGGAATTGATACGACCGACAACTTATCGGCGTATTCTCCTTGGACGTAGCCCTTTGCGGTGAACCAAGTAAAAATCTCTGTGTCTGCCTTCTATTTTGCCTGCATTGCATTTAAATCATCACCATCAGATAACAGAGAAAGTAAGTGATCATAACATACACACAAGTGCAAACAAAGTGACCATTGTAACAAAGAGGTCAAGATCCAGTGGGGCTGGAAGAACTTTGAAAAAGAATATCCATACCCTGATTCACCCCCCTCTCAGGGTATATAGGCCCCTATTCGTCCTAACAATTGATATCAGAGGGATAGGTTGCTTTTATCAGATTTGTTTGCTCTGACTTGGTGTAGTTGATCTATGTGTTTAAAAAATTAGTCTTCTCTTATCTCGGTGATCCATGGCAAAGGGAAAAACATCCAAGAAGAAGTAGAAGTCATGTGGAGATGGTAATGTCATATATTTAATTATTAATCATTATATGTACTTTATAATCATTCATGAATGGTTAACATGGAGAATGAATCTCATCACGTCGTGGAGACGGTAATCCGTACGTACGCACGAGCGATGATATCATTCCCATATTTATTGAATCAAATTGGAGTGAATGATATAATATCGTACAATTAGTATGATGTTATATTAATCATATGTAGTTATTCATTACACCATTATATCCATCCAAGTTAGGTGGTGGTGGTGGAAAAACAGATTACACCATGACGTGGAGACGGTATTCCGTACGTACGCACGCGTGGTGATTTAATTTTCCGTAGAATGGATAGGTGGTGAAATAGGGTTGTTTCATATTTATAATAACATATAAGTATATAATTAATACTGATGTTATTACTTTCTAATGAGACAACTAATGAAGAAGAAGTATATAATGAAAGAAACTTGAGAGAATCGGAAGAAGAGATTACCTCTTCTTCGACACACCTCCTTTAAGCTTCCACATAAGGAAGTAGAGTTGGTCTTTTGAGAAGAACAGAACCTCCAGAATGTTTCTAAGGAAGTGGATAAGAGAAATGGGAAGGGGTTGGCCGAGATTAAAGGCTAAAAAAGTTGTGAAGAGAAGAGGGAAGGGGTGCCCTTTTTATAAGGGATGAGAGGGGCACCTTTGGGAAAATTTAGAATATTATTTTATAATAAAGTCATATTCAGTTTATAATGGATCCAAATTGATTTATTTTGAACCTAAAGTGGGGATGGGTCTAAATCCTCTAAACCAATATATTTGAGACATGTTTAGGTTACAATTTTAACCTTATCATTTAGATTTAACACTAAGATAAATAATTTAACTTTTACCATGTCTTCTTGTTTTCTTAATCTATATGGTTAATAAACTAACCATAACAAGCCAAACGAACCCCAAGTTTTTTATTCTTAATATATATAACCTTATCTATGTTATTTGGTCGAACCTCAGATTTTTATGACTAAAATAACAATTAATAATATAATATTTGTTTTAAAATCAATTTTCTGTCAATTTTGACACTATTTGGAAATTGATTTCTTTGAAAATCATAACAGTATGATTAGTTCGAACAATGTTAATTAAATCAAAACTAATATGTCATATTAACCTATAAAATTAGTGTAATTCATAAAAATTCTCAAATTAAATGTCCTAATCTAACCCAAGTGGGCCTAAATGGTCATATTTAATTCCTAAGGTTGTTTTTGGCCTAATTACACTTATCCAATAGAATTAGGACATCTGTTAGGGTAATAATAATATCATTTTTACCCTTAATTACCCTATTTACTTTTAACCGTGGTAAATAAAAGAAAAAAATTTACTATTCACCAAAAATTATTTTCATCTCATTGAACAACATTTTATTCCTTTATATTAACCGTTTCTCTCGGATTTTCGAAATTCCACTCACATAAGCGGTAAAATTACGTTTTATGTTAATTTCCAAATTCTCCTAGGTGGTTGGTAAAAGACGGTTAAAAGTTCAATCAAATTTTTATATATATAAAATTATTATAAAATGACTCTAATGAATTAAATTGAACTTATATAGTTATTATGTATCAATTTTGAACTAAAATAAAATAAATAATTATTTCAATAAAAGGTCGGTTTTTAAATAGTAACCCAGTGTTTTCACTATTCATAAAAAATTGAACGTTTTCATAAAATTACAAAAAATTCAACCTAGGCTAAATTTGATATTCCGAATCCAAAAATGAAGTGCATTTCTAAAGTTAAAATTTATAAAATTTTAAAAAGTGGGTATTACTATTCATAATGGCTAGTTTATATAACATATCGTTGTTTAGTGAAACTCGGTATTGTGTACAACACACGCTATCGTGGAAGGTCGCAATTGAGTCTAATGCAAGCCAAGTCAAGGATGTAGGTAGTGAAAGCTTCTTTTTGTGTAGTTTACAACACAAGACATCAATAAAATTAAACAGAATATTTTTCATGAAATATCGGGGTGTTACTTTCTACCCCCCTTAAAATGAATTTCTCCCTCGAAATTCGTCGGGGTTATAAATGGTTTACTAATAAAAAGTTTCTTTAATAGAAACCCACATCGTAAAAAGTAATACCAAACCCAATCATTAAAAACTAATGTATGAAATGTAACAGTTACCTGAATTAACTAATCACTGGGTTTCCACAGAGAAGAACGTAGGTGAAAATATGGATATGGAAGAGAAATATAACCATCATCTTCTGATGGAGAGTGGTAGAGAACATGGCTATGAAAAATACAACAATCACAAATCCATATATTTGGGATGATCTAAGGCACCATCTGATTCATCAGATATAAGGGAACTAGGACAACAGTTTTGGTTTCCAAGATCATTTCCCAAATGTTTAGAAATTGGAATTAGAAGACATACTTTCTTGATTTTGGTACAGTCTCACCGTTGGTCGTTCCTTGGACAATTTCCACTTCATCTTTTAAAGAAATGAAGTTGAATTTTTCATTTGTGAAGTGTTCACATATCATTTGATAGAATGATGATTCATTCCATCTATCTGAAACAAAAGGTTAAAAAAAGTTATTTAAAATACATAAGTCCATCTATAGTATGATTAATCATATATGGTTCTTAAAATGGACTTATACTTCATATATCATACTTCTTAATATAATGAAACTGGTTTCTACTAAACAGGGACTTCCTGTAGGCTAGTGGTATGCGATAATGGCATGTCGCACTTCAGTTGTGGGTTCGATTCCCATAGCCTTGTCCGACGCGACGGGTTGTCGCCCGTCATACAAGATTTCCTTTTTCTAAAACTACATTATTATAACATTCCATCAATAATATCCAAAATGTTCTAGCCTTAAAAAATACTAACTTCTGTCTAACATAATCCATTCCAATCTTTAGGCTTGTCCAAAATATTGTTTTCCAGTCTCATAGTGAAAACGATTACCAGAGAGTTCATATAACAAGCATGTTAATACCATCGTTGATCCCCATATATCATAGGATATGTCTTGTTGGTCACATTCCAATCATTCAAAGGCCTTAATCATGTATTATATTGAAAAATGAATCCCCATTGAACCTTAGTGAAAACATTAGTACTGTCAAAAGTTAACTCTTTCCACATACCAAAATCCCAAAATTTTGTATACTCAAGCCATGATATGACCTAGTCCATATAATAATAATGATCTCATGAATACTATCGAACATATTATTTCCTCCTTATACATTCATTATGTGAATATCATCTTCTTTCCAAAAATATCTGAATAACCTTTCATGGTTACCAGTACCATTCAACATATACATTCAAATACATTATAAAAAACAATAGTGTAACAATCCCTAGATGTTTCTTTATTCCATAGAACCATTAAATTACCTATACAACATAACTCTTGATAAACATACAATCATTCCACTACCTTCTTAAACCATTGACCAAGATTCAACACTTCTTTCATACCGTATATCATTTTTAGTCTCCTCCTCATCATCTGTATAAATACTACCCATATGACCATGTTGATTCTCTTCATGAGATTTTCCCTTAGGTAATTGGTTTGCATAATTCCCATACATTCCACATGTAAAACTTCTAATCATTGTTGTGTCATAGCAATACCATTATCCTTATCCATGGTGTTAACTGAACCTTATCATTTGCACTTACTAGATTTATGTCCTTCTTTTTATACCCAAAGCATCTTCTAGTTCATTTGAAACATTCTCTTTGATGCCTCTTCCCACATGATTTAAATGATAGAAATTGAACTTTCCATCCTCTATGATCATCATGAAACTCTATATTTCTCTTATTATCTGAGTCGAGAAACTTACCAAAGTTGAGATTATTGATTATATTATGAGATTTCTGATTAGGAATAATAACGATATGTGGACCTCTAGATCCAATTTCATTCAGTTTCTCATGAAGAATATTATACCATTCTCTATCATATCCTCCATTATCGTGAATCTTCCTGTTCCCAGCCATTTTCTAAAACCCAAAAAAATTAGTGTGAGAGGCCAAAATCATAATCAAGGGAGATTACCTTAAATATATAACATCTTAGGTTTAATTCTAATATCGTTACCATAATTCTAGGACTATAACCTGTACTTATACTTAACCTTAAGAATATCCCTAGGCATACCTTAGAAATATCTCTAGGGATCTCACTAATGTTTTCGCATCCCAGTTTCTAAAGGTTGACTAAACCATTCCTCTGATACCAACTATAGAGACCCAAAGCTGGACCTACATGGGCATTACATTACATATAGAGAATACATAATACATAACAAACACAGACACACAAGTACCGTAATAGTTTAGTGTCTTTGGAATCTCGGAATTTAATCCTCTAATCGTGGTGAAAGATCTTAAACTTATCCCATAAATATCTTCCCCCTTTTTTCTTACCTAAAAACATTCTTTATATCCTTGGGAAAAGAAAACATAAAAAGGGTGAGCTCAAATGATCATTAAGGGTAAGCACAGAGAACATAAAACAATCCATAAAATTTGAATGAAAAAGATTAAACATAAAATCTATACATCAAAATATTGAGCAAAGACATAAATCATGGAAGTAAGTAAGGAATATATCATAGAGGAACATCAATCATGATAAAATAGCATGGGAATAAATCATGTAATCTTGGAAACCATTCAGCACTTGTTATGATTTCCATAGTAGCCAAGGCATTGCTGCCAAGACCATCTTAGTGGACAAAGTCCCATTCTGAATCGAGTTCACTCCTCGTTCCAGTCCTGTAACACTGAACCGAATTAACATACCTTTCAAGTAATGTATATCTCATGAGATATAAATCTTTACCCAATGCATTTTAGGGATATATAGGTCCTACCCATCTTATAATGAAATCATTCTTACTTGTGTCGCAACATAAACATAAATCATACATCATAACCCAGTGAATAAAAATGAATTTCATAAACATCGTCCCATCATAACATAATCCATATAAAACAAATGGACATCATTTCATGATAAGAAAAGTGAAACCATGTAAATAATAGAGAAATTATACTTGAAACATACACATATGAAATAATTCCTTCTTATATGGAAAATGGTTTTGATAAAACACTTGAAATGAATTCTTGAGGAAAATATCCTTTCTTTTCCAAAACCATTTTGTTTCCAAAAAATGTCATGAAATTTTAAAATAAAAGGATTTTGTTGAAAATACATATTAAATATTGTAGAGGAAGATTCATGAAAATAAGGTGTTATAAAACCATAAAAATCCGTTCACGCCGTATAAGATAAAAATAACATTTTCCTCGTACTTTTGTTGGAAAAGTCAAAAAGTACCTCGTATGGTAAACAAAAGAAAGATTCCATACATACCTTGTGGTAAAAGTCAAAAAGGGTAAAAATTACTTTAAAAATATATGTAAGAATAGTAAACATTTTATGGTATCATTTTGAGAAAACATGGACATGGATGATAAACATAACCCTAGTAAATACTTACGAATAAACAATGTCGGATAAGAGTGAGATTGGAATAATTATCACTTACCTTATATCCGATATGCTTAGTATGTTTCCTAACCTCTCGGATAATGATTTAAATAATGTCATTGACTTATCACAGAATCATATTCATTGTTATTATATCATATATAGTTTATTTATGACTTTATATTACCCATTCTTTTGTAAATTAGATGTAAAAGCAGCTATTTGGGTAAAATCGCTTCATTTATTGTACGTGTTTCGACTTGTTGTTCTTGATATTATTACATATATACTGATTTACTTAATTCCAGAATGTAGAACATTATTTATATATAATATATATTTAGCATATACATATATAAATGATAGATCGAAAAATGGAATGAAATACACCGTTCATAGAGATGGTAGGCCGTACGTACGCAATAACGATGTTTTCGTTTCCTTATTGAATTGAATGGAATTAAGTAGATGATATACATATATATATATATATATATATAAATCCAATATCATTATAACATCATATATTTCATTATTAGTCATTATATATAATTTATAATCATTCATGAATGTTTAACAAGGAGAATGAATCTCATCACGTCGTGGAGACGGTAATCCGTACGTACGCACGAGCAATGATATCGTTCCTGTATATATTGAATGGAATTGGAGTGAATGATATAATATCATAGAATCAGTATGATGTTATAATAATCATATGTAGTTATTCTTTACCCCATTATACCCATCCAAGTTAGGTGGTGGTGGAAAAACATATTACACCGCGGCGTGGAGACGGTATTCCGTACGTACGCACGTGTGCTGATTTTGTTTTCCGTAGGGCGGGTAGAAGGTGAAATAGGGTTGTTTCATTTTTATAATAACATATCAGTATATAATTAATACTGATTTTATTACTTTATAATGAGACAACTAAAGAAGAATAAGTATAAGAAGAAAGAAACTAGAGATAATCGAATGAAGAGATTACCTCTTCTTCGACGCACCTCCTTTAAGATTCCTCTTAAGGAAGTAGATTTGGTCTATTGAGAAGACCAGAACCACCAGAATATTTCTAGGGAAGTGGAGAAGATAAAATTTCATTGGTTGGCCAACCTTCAAAGCTCAAAAAGATGTGAAGAGAAGAGGGAAGGGGCGCCCTTTTTATAAGGGAGGAGAGGGGCACCTTTGAAAAAACATAAAATATAATTTAATAATAAAGTCATATTCGGTTTATAATAGCTCCAAATTGATTTATATCGAAGATAAAGTGGGTATGGGTCGAAATCCTCTCAACCAATATATTTTAGACAAGTTTAGGTTACAATTTAACCTTATCATTTAGATTTAACTAAATGTTAAATAATTTAACTTTTACCGTGTCTTCTTGTTTTCTAACACTATATGGTTAATAAACATACTATAACAAGACAAACGAACCCCAATATGTTTATTATTAATATATATAATCTTATATAAGTCATTTTTTCGAACCATATATTTTTAAGAATAAAATAACAATTAATAATATAATATTTTTTTTAAAAACTATTTCATGTCAATTTTGACACAATTTGGTAATTGAATTTTTTGAAAATAATAACAGCATGATTAGTTCGAAAAAAATTAATTAAATAAATAATAATATGTCATATTAATATATAAAATTAGTTTAATTCATAAAAAGTCTCAAAATACATTTATTTGAGTATTCATAACATCTATTATGTTAATATTTCATTAATAAGATAATTTCTACATCTTCATTGTATAATAAATAAAATTATTTATTTAATATCTAAAAATTATAAATAAAATACCATTATGTATGAAATATTTTTATCTTTATAATTAATATTTATAGTTGAATTTATCTTATGTATAACCCTATATTAAAAATGTTTTAGTTATTAAACAATGATTAAAACTATTTTAACTATTCTTTAAATAAAATAATATTAAATGTACTAATCTAACCCAAGTGGGCAAAGTGGTCATATTTTATTCCTAAGGTTGTTTTTGGTCGAATTAAACTTATTCAATAGAATTAGGACCTTTTTTAGGGTAATAATAATATCAATTTTACCTTTAATTACCTTATTTACTTTTAACCGTGGTAAATAAAAGTGAAAAGTTACTATTCACCAAAATTATTTTCATCTCATTGAACCACATTTTAGTCCTTTATATTAACTATGTTTCTCGAATTTTCAAAATTCCACTCACAGAAGTGGTAAAATTATGTTTTATGTGAATTTCCAAATTCTCCTAGGAGGAGGGTAAAAAACGGTGAAAAGTTCAATAAAATTTTATATATCTAAAATTTTTATAAAATGACTCCAATGAATTAAATTGAACTTATATAGGTATTATGTATCAATTTCAACCTATAATAAAATAAATAATTATTTAAATAAAAATTCTGTTTTTAAATTGTAACCGAGTGTTTTCACTATTCATCAAAAATTGAAAGTTTTCAGAAAAATACAACAAATTCACCCTAAGCTAATTTCGAAATTCCAAATCCAAAAATGAAATCCCTTTAAAAAGATAAAATTTAAAAAATTTAAAAAAGTGGGTATTACTATTCATAACAGCTAGTTTCTATAACATATCGTTGTTTAGTGAAACTCGGTATTGCGTACAACACAGGCTATCGTGGAAGGTCGTGATTGCGTGTAATGCAAGCCAAGTCAGGGATGCGTGTAGTGCAAGCCTCTTTTGGTGTAGCGTACAACATAAGACATCAATAAAATTAATAATAATATTTTTCATAAAATCTCGGGGTGTTACATTTATAAGGGATGAAATGCCCATAAATATTTTATTGCATAAATATTAGAGATTTAGGGGTCCTTTGACCTTATATATTGTAGATCACAACCAATAAAATTATATTGTTGGTTATTGGAAGAAGGTGGAACAAGGCCATTAGAATGATTATGTATACTGGAGGCAGTGAGCTATGTAGTTTAGTGTAAGATATAATGTACTTTTAAGGGGTTCCCATCATTATGTTAAATAGAGGTATTGCAAGAGATTAATCTCACATTATGATTTAATAGTCATTTTAAGATGATAAATCATGTTGTGTATGTAGAATATTGTTTAGCGCTTCCTCCATAGTTAGATCAAATCCATTACATCTTCCTTGTATCTTTGATTCTTTGATATCCTGATGATTATTCTAATATCATTAACTAGAGATAGTTAAATATAAAGTGTTATGTGACATTCATAGATCATTAAATTGAGATCCAGGATTATTAGAAGATGGTGTTTCATGGGTGGCCTTTTCCATTATATTTATTTCTATGGAAAACATATTGTAAAGAGAATTATACATTGGGTACAAGTCAAAAACACAAAACCAGTATCCTATTCAATTTATATGTCGATTAATATAATTTTTTTAAAAAAATTATTTAATTATGTAAATTAGTTGTTATGGATATTTTTGGGAGAAGTTTCTCTATGTATTTTTATATTAATTTAAAGAAATCATCTTATTTTATAATAATGTAAAGTGTATTTTATGTTTGGTGTTTTTCATTTTATTTAGTGGTATCTTATATGTTAAGGATGATGGTAAGCATTTAATAGTTATATAATGTTATATTAACTTTTTTAAGACCATTACATTGTGTTTTTTAGGTGTTGGAGGTTCCATGAGAGTATATGAATAAGGAATAAGGTGTGTTAGGGTATGAACCATGGTTTCATATAATTGGTGTCAACTAGTAAGAAATGTGAGGAAAATTTGTATAGTAGGTTATTATGTGTTAGTGTGATTAATATGGGAGATTTTCCCTAGGTATATATATTTTTATACCTATGGATGGGTTTCGTGGTCTGACACTACATTTCAAAATGTGAATACCTAGACGTTTATTTTTATGTGCATATGTCTTAGTGATATTCAATCATGGTGGTATTGGTTATAGAAAGAGCCTTCTTCAGTTGAATTGAATTAAAGGATGTCTTTAGCTTAATTGGGGAATGATTTAAAAGATTTATTGAATTAATTTTATATATTCAATAGAGATTTACTTATCACGAAAAGATCATAATTTTTCATGTTGTTACATAGAGTTTTTGGGATATTTTTTGAATAAATATGTCATATTGTACCATCACTAGTTATCATCCAAAAAAATATAAATATGGAATTCCCCTTGATTTCCTCTACATCCATTTGTATTCAATGGAATTGATAATGATCATAGGTATATACATAGAGAATATTAAGACCACGTGAAAATCATTCATAAATATTTTTTACAAGATCATGAATGATTCCATCCAATGTATTTATACCAATTTTCATCTTGATTTCCTCTCTTGTTTTATATAATTACAATGGTGGTAGAGTCTTGGTGATGTTTTTACTATTCTTTAGTCATAAGAATAACGTGGATTGATATATTCCTTGTTTTTTATGCAATCATTCAGGATTTTTTCCTTTATATCTTCTCTTATCCAGTTTCTACTTGCTCAGTGGTCAAAGAAACATTGATTGAGTTAAGGGATTTATGAACACTCTTCTATTTTTTGTAAAATGTCATAACTAGAATAAATTTTTTATTTAAGGGGATGGTATGAATTTTACTATTGAATATTAGGAATCATATCTAAATAAATTGGGATAAAATATATGATTCATTTGTGTGTACTCAATTTCATCTTATAGCTCATGTGTCTTCTATTTAAGGTCATTATTTCTACTAGGAAGTGATAGTTTTTTATGAAAATCTACTTGGAACAACCATTTATAAAAACATAAAAAAAGTTTTTGAACTGGAAGTGTGAAATTCGGAATTTTTAATAATAACATTCATGAAATAAATGGTGAATAACTTTTGGATCATTCCATAAAATGGAATTTATTACAGTATTTCATTTCATAGTTGTTTGATATATGATTATATATTCCTATTGTAATGTTTTTCTTGTGATTATGTTGTTGGTAATTTTTTTTGGCTCTTTGTATTGGGACCTATTGGTAGTGGGGCTTCATTTTGTTTGGATTGAGTGTCGATGGTTTTCAGTGTGTATTGATTGAGTTAATAGTGGGGATTCTGAAGAAGGGCTAGGACTTACATTCCATGGTTTATGGAAAATAATGTAGTAGATGTTTTGGGTTGATGGGATGGAGAGTTCATATTAATTTTTCTTGTCATATCATTATTTTTGACAAATATTAATGGTAAGGATGCACTTGGTAATTGGTATGAATAGATATAAAAAAAATTATCGTTCTAAAATAAATTATGATTCATAAAATGAACTGGAAATGGATGAAATAAATATGTGTGGTGGTTAAAATGGAATTACATTAAATATGGAATTAATTTGAATAATGAGTTTGAAATGTTTGTTAATAAAAAATTAAGAAATATGCAATATGACGTGGAATGCGGGTAATTATACACAGTTGTTGTAGTATTTTTAATGTAAATAGTGTTGGATAACGTTGTTATGGTTGGAAACGGTGGATTAGTGTGAAAATGCTAGTTTTGTGATGATCATGGTTTTCAAAGGTGTTGTTTTGTGGAGAAAAAATTAGGGGGATATTCCATGTGTGTGTATATATATATAATGTATTTCATGTAATTTTATTGAAAATCCCACCCATGATAGACATTATTAATAACACCCAAGAGTTTTGAGATATGTGGGTTTTCCTCAAACATTTAGGTTGGTGAGGTAATTGATTTATGAAACTCCATCTTCCTTTAACTCCCACCAATTTTTTTGTATTAGATAGATGGAGAATATATAGTGATGGTACTTCGTTAAGTTCAATCAGGGTAGGAGGAGATCATGAAACTGACTTCATTAATGATCCCGATACCCTACTGAGATAGATATTCTATAAGGTTGTGATGGGAACTAAAAATGTTCATATGTGATATATTATAAAAGTTATGGTTGTTAGCTGACTTGAAAAATGAAAACATGAGATGTTTCATGCTATTGGATATTATGATATGTTTGGCTATGAATCGATCCACATCATATCTGACAAGATTGGTATGGTTTTCTATTGACCTTAAACAGAAGGGAAGGAATCAAATTATTTTTTTATTATGGAGTATGATATAAATATCAGTGGGATATATATTTTTCGGAACCACTTGTGTCATATTCTTTATATTACTTAATTATAGTTCGATTCATTACTATGTGATCATGCCTTAAATGAGATGGGTGAAAAATGACCTAATAGGTTTCTATTGGTACTATAATAAGGCCATTGAATCGTTGGTATGCTTCTTCCGTATTTTCACAATTAATATTTGGTATGATTTTATTGAGTATACATGTAATGTACAACCCTATATATATATATATATATTTTCTTTATGGTACAAGTTCAAATTTGGGACCAATATGTATAAAACTATATTAGAGTTGGTGATAGTCTATGGATTCACTACCTATTAATTTTCATTGGAATTTTTTTAACAGAAATGAGTTTTTCTAACATACACATGAATTGTGGAATTTCGTTGGATATTGGATTTTCATATCAAGGTGTTTAATGGAAATTTCATTTATGTATTATTTTGATATATGAGGATTATTCCACCCATTATCATGATTTATAATATCAGTGTCAGTCTCTAAATTCAGTGCTTTTTGAGGTGGGCCTTAATGATCACTCTCATTTTTACAAACAAAGAATGGGGGGTTGCAATGGGGCCAATTTGTGAAATAATATATCTTTTATTATATTTTTTAATTTTTGGGATAATTTTTTATTAAATATTTTACTTATTCAGATACAATTGTTTTTTAATTAATAAATCCGTTTTTTTTAAATAATATATAATTTGTTAATAAAAATTATATTATGTATATGGTATACATTTGTAATAATAAATATATTTTAAATAAAAACCAATAGATATGATAATATGAATTCTTCATTGAGAAAATTATTATAAACATTTCATATTTATTAATATTTTCTATAGTGAAATAAAAATAAATTTTATCAAAAAATATGAATAACAATATAAATGTTGGAAATTAAATATTCAATAGATATATCACTATTAATGTCAAAAATTTATTCAAATAAAAAAATAATACATTTTTATTGTTATAATAGTAATTGTATATTTATATCCATTATAATAACATTTAATAATAGATTTTTACAAGAGATTAGTGATAGGGAAATATATGTTTGTGAAATGGTTTACTAATATATAATTTATAATTAATAAAAAAAATTCCCCTATATAAAAATGAATATTTTGAAGTTTATCTGTAAACTAAAGTCATGTGGTTACACAATTATTGTTTTATAAATATTATTCAGCTTCGTCAACATGATGATAACTATGAAATTATAGCAAGAATTTCTTCCTCAAATTTACGACCTAAAAAAATCCATTTTTTATTCATGAAATATATATATATATTTTTTTTTATTATATACATAAAAATTTAGTTCACCATTTTATGTGAAAATATTGTTTTTTTCATTCATCAATGAATTATTTTATTATTAACATTCATTTGAATATTATTCCAATTAAACATCTAATAACCAATTATATTTATTCTCTTTTTTATATTAAAATACAACCTATGATATAATGAATATTTGACACAATATGGTCACTCTAGAAAAAACCTTGTAATTTTTAAACAATGGAAATCCAATTCATTATCTCATTAAAATATGACCTTATTAATAATTTTTTCATTCTTGTATCAATGTGAAAATGAGATGGTCTAGGATGAATCATGACATAATTTAATTTCCAAAACTTATTGATGAATTACTTATCAAAATAACTATGGGTATTGACCACTAATTGTTTATATTCATAACCATGATAATATAAATGGGTTTTTAGAATCCCCAATGTTAATATGTTTTTTCAGAAGATTTTTTTAAAACCATGAATAATGAAATTCATTTTACCACAACTTGGTTTCCCATTTTTGATGCCACAATAGGACAGACACCATTTTCATCAGCATCCCATTTTTCATTCAATATTATAATACGTAGCTACTATATATGAGCCCCATCCTTGAAAAACATAAAACATCTCTGTTCTTATATAACTATTGACATTACTAATAGAAATCATCCTACATTGTACATACATTCTTGGAAACTTGGTTCCCCCCAAGATGTAATCATGAAAGACCCTCGCTTAGGTTTTTGTATTCTAACTTATCATCAACTAATATTAGTTTCATATTCTTCATATATTTATTTTAGTTCCTAAGATGAATGCTTAATTATAAATAATGAGTTTAATAGATATTCAATTATTATTTGTCTACAAAACCACACGAAATACTAAAAAATATTTTTTATAAAAATTATAATTTTTGAAGAACTAATGAGTTTTCAATGTTTTATTGTGGAAATAAGTTAATGTAATCATTTCCATGAATTATTGGTTTCATCGGATATTTTGATATCATGGAAACATATATAATCCATTATTAAATAATATTAAACTCAAAATTCATTGGTCTAGTATATACTACCTAATAATAAATCATATATGATGTATTATTATCATTTAACTTTGAATTAACATTTTCATAAACATTATAACTGTATTCCTAATTTGAAAATTATAAAATCATTGAAATTTTATTGGAGTATAATATTTTTAATTGGGAGACACAAAATTGTAAATGGGCTAAAATTAAAAATAAAATCCTTCTCGAATTCACATACATGAAATTTTAAAATATAATATATTGTATCATGATATACATACCAAATATTTTTCAATAATTTTTCTCATAAAACTATTTTAAGTAATTTCCTCTCTTGTAATTTATTGATTTACACATTTGAATAAGAAAAAAAATAATGAAAATCACAAAACAAATTTGGTCATATTTAAAATATTTTATGAAAATATTATTTGAATGGGTTAGTAAAAAATAAAAATTTATATTATTGAATCATTCAAAACCATTTTAAAAATTCCTTGGAAAAATCAATTAGTATACAATAATTAAAACATCGATTAAATGGTCCAAATAAAAAAACTATAGTTGTATATTTCATTATATAATTTTGGATTATAGAATTTAATTTCATCTTATTGATGGAAATATTAGTAGTGATTCACCTATTTTTATTTTTTGTTATGGTTAAAATTATCTCTACTTATAAGAAATTAATTATAAATTTTTTTTAAGAGAGTAATAGGCATGGAAAGAGATAATGATTATATACTTAATATGACCAGAAATTGATGATTTGGACCCTGTTTCAATGGTATATATACTTTTTAAATTGATAAAGCTATTACAAACATGGAAAAAATATAATTTTGAAATATTTATATAATAAAATAAAATTTTTCCCATCTAATTGATAATATATTTACTAATTTTTTTTGATAAAAATGGAGATGAAAACATGTGATCAACAATAAATAAACCTAGGTGATTAGAATGTAATAAAGGGAAAAATTGAATTGATAAAATTTATAATTAGATTATAGAATATTATTTCATTAGTGATTGTATTTCATTTTGTAATGGTATTATAATAAGAATAAAAATTTTTGGGGATAATAGTCAAGGATTAATGATAGTGAAAAATATTATATTAATACCCACCCATAAACTAGATGTATAAATGATTTATATTGAATATAATGATTATTTAACAGAAAAATTTACAATATCAAATATGTTTTAATCGATTAAATATTTAAAAAAAGTTTTTTACTCAATAATTTGGGAACCTTTGTAATAGAAATTACATTTTAGAAAATAAAATAGAATATGAATTAATAGAAAAATAAAAGTTATTCTTTTGAATCCATGGATGATCTTAGAACCGGGTTTTGTAAAATTTGGTGATTTTTTTGAAAAATAATATGATGAATGGGATAATTAATTAAATATATAATATAATAACTTTATTCTTTGACAATGAAAGTATATGTTTCATTTTATTTTATTATTCATTTTTAATGAAATAGAATGAAAAGAGGATTAATAAAAATATATTTCATCATTGGGAAAATTTAGTGATGGATGAAATTCATAAAATAAACATGTAAATTATTGGGGAAATGGAAAAACCTAAATAATATTGGGATAAATATTAATAATAAAATTTATTTTTTAAAACTTTTAATACTTTAATGATTTGTTTAAATCTCCATTAATGTTGGGGATGGAGAGGACTAGTGAGTTTATTGATTTAGTGATGGGGAAATGATCATTAATTTCTTATTTGTGTTTCATACTGTCTAAAATGATTGTTAAAACCCCTAGTAATGGAATTGGTACAATTAAACCTTAATTAGATAGTGGGGCTTAAATGGCTCTATTCTATCTTTAGATTCTATTATACTATAAACCCCCTCTCATTTACCATTGATGAGGCACCAACATTATCCTCAGATACTTATCACATTTAGGATTTTAAAAAGATCAATAGTTAAATATATTTTTTCTTTTAACCATCACAAACCCTTATATATATCTCCTAATATTTATATATTCACATTTATATGTTTCAAAAAGAAAAACCCCCACATGGAAATTGTTGAGATCTTTGTAAAAAATATTAGGGGTTTCTCCCATTAATGGTTGTTGGGATTCTCAACAGTTGACATTTGTTTGTGCATATCCACTTAAATTTTGTTTTTAGCTTTGAAGGTGTGAGAATATCCACTAAATACCAAACATATAATCCTTGAATAAACTAAAAAACAATTTTTTTTATTCTTGAATCATATCCAAGGGAAGTCACTACATTATTTTGTGATTTTAAACATATGAATTATATGATTATAGTTAGGTTTGGTAAATGTATTTTTCATAGGATATTGAATTATATTGGATCATCATTTGATAATAGTTTTTGGAGTTTGAAGTTCCATATTTAATGATTATATTCTAATTAATAAATAGTTTTTTCATAAGTTATAATAAGTTATACTATTGGAAACGTTTTTGAAATTATTATATGAACAATTTTACTTTTTTTAATCATTTAGTGTATTTGAATTGATATAAATGGTGATACCATCCTAGTTAATTGTGTTTTATCCAAATATAATATTCATGAAATAATAATAATTTAATTTTATTTCTCTCAATATTATTTTTATTCTATACTTTAACTGTGATTTTAATATACTCACGCTTAAAGGATTTCTATAATATAAAATTGAATATCCATACAACCCACAGATCCGTTTATGAGAATGATTATATTGGATGCTTCCCAGTGATCTTATTCAAAC
Source organism: Viscum album (assembly GCA_963277665.1). Classification (NCBI taxonomy): domain Eukaryota; kingdom Viridiplantae; phylum Streptophyta; class Magnoliopsida; order Santalales; family Viscaceae; genus Viscum; species Viscum album. The sequence goes on along the minus strand of OY728140.1, from coordinate 2,096,624,884 downwards.
TCACATAGAATTGGTTTGATATGTAAATTCATTCAGGAAAAATTATATTTTCTTCAGTTAAATTATATAATCCATAATTAAAATATTTATCCCTGGAAAGTGGATATTAGTTTAATATTTATACTAAATTTAGATAATTTTCTTCATTCTAAAACATAGCAATGGTATTATTTATCCCTCCAAAAATTCTATATTGGAGTTTTAAACATGTTAACAAAATAAGAAGATGTTATTTTCTAGAATCCAGAAGAAAATATTAAAAAATTGACATAGGTATCTATATTGAAAAAAATGATTAATTTTGGAAAAAACAAGTGTTGGTTTGTAAATTTTATAAATCAACATCTCAATTTTTTAAAATATTTTAAATCACATCATAGTTTGATAAAAATTCTATGAAAAAGATTCCATAAATTTTATAACTAGAATAATGATAAAATTACTACATAGTCTGTTACATATATGAGTGTGTTTAGTATAGAGATCGAGTTTATTTTCCTCATTAACTATTCTAAAATATATCATTGTTTCAAAATTGTAAATATTAGTGTTTCTTCCCAAAATGACCAATACTAATAAAATGAGGCATATTTTTACATGGTATATATTTTACATAATAAAAGTACCACTATTTATGTTTTGAAAAAAATATGTTCTTCATAAAAATATTAATTACATACAATGGGAAAGGATTTCTGTACATGCGATGAATCCAAGGGGGGTTTTAGAAGAGACTAAAAATGATTTCAAAGATATTGTATATGTTACAAGTTGATTTAAATGGTGGATTAATTTATATTTTTTCTTTAAATTATAAATCTAATATAAATATAAATTATTTACATTGATTTATAAAATTCTCATAAATAATAATATGAAAATAATAAAATTAAAGGAACATACTTGGAATTTATCTAATCCTCTACAAAATGAGTGTTGAAAGAATTAATATATGTATTAACTAAAATAAATTATGTCATATTTTAATTGTGTATGGTGGATTTATGAAGCAATGGATTTTAATATGATTATTTTATAAAAAATATCATATATTATTAAATATAATAGATTCTATATTAATGTCCATCTAAAATGATAATATAAAAGTGTAAATGGAGAAATAAATATAAATTTTTCAAGATTAATTATTGAGGCCAAATAATTATTTTTTAAAATATATAAAATAATCTCTCTAACTCATAAACCTTGTTCAAAAAATTAAAAAACTAAGGGGAGTAGAAGAACTTCTGACACATTCAGTTATAGTGGCCAGTAACTCAGAAGACCAATGGTATCTGCGAAGACCATGTATTCCCCCAACTAAGTAGTGATCTAAGGCCTAAGAAATAATTGACATGTTATTATGTATAATTAATTTTGGATTTTCTTATAAAACATTATTAATTATTATTTTTAATAATTATTTTTATATGATTTTCCTAAGGATTTATCTCATGTTTATATTTATAAATTGATCATTTTTATCATTTCTTCTGTTTTTCAATTGGAATCATGAATATAACTTTTTTTATATTTAGAATGAATGTACCATTTAACATAATGTGATAAACTACTTATTATTAATTTTATATCATGCATTTATGGAGTTACAATGTAAATATGAACATAATATTTAGTTCCAATTTAGTATTTCTTTGTTTTTATTTGTGGGAAATGTTCATAAGAGTAGATTATGGTGGTCAAGATGATATTATTTCATGTATTCAAGGATAAATTTGTATTTCTAAATTCTTAATATATTATAAAAGGTTATAAAATTAAGGCCATATCTCAAGGTGACTACTAATCTGACATTTATACATCGATTTCACTTCTTATATTTTTTAGTAATAATTAAAAAAATTATGGGTGTGTGTGTTTTTAAAGAAATAAAAATAAAAATAGATTCATGTAGATGGTAATGTTTTGATAAGATATGTCATAATTAATATTTTTATTATATTATCTTTATATATTACTTGTAATTATTTTTAACCACATATATTTCACAGTAATGGTTTCTCTATTATTGTATCACCATAGATATAATGGTATTATATGTGTAATTTTCCACTGGCATGCTAAATTCATATTCTGGTGTGTACAAGTTTACACACATAAAGGGACATATAATGGTAACCTAGGCTTATTCACATAATATATCAACGATCATGGTATGTGTACTTCAAGTGATAAATCCAAATCGATTCACTATATATGAAATTAGAGGGAGTTTACAATGTGAACTAGTTTTAGTTGGTTGAGTTTTAATACATCTCCTAGTTGAAATAAATTACATTATTATTTATGTTTAACTATGTACACATATAATGAAATATTGATATCATGTGAAAATAAATAAATACAACCTTAAAAAGTGACGTGGGAACTTAAAACTCTAGCTCAAGACTCAAAATATTTTATCATACATTCCTTATTCATTAGGGTTTGATATAACTTTTGGACAATCATTCACATCATTGCTTGAAGATTTCAATTTTTACTAACACAAAATAAATACAGTTAAATAATTTTTTATCATGATAATAAATTAATAATATATACAATAATTTCAATAATTCCTAAAATTCTGTCTAGATTCACAGTTATGGTCAATATTTATAAAATATAATAAACTCATTATGATTGAACAAGGATAAAAGGATTTTATGGATGTTTTTTGATTGATTTATATATGAAAAATAAATAAATTTCTCTTCTAATGATATTACTCCTAATGTAAATTGTTTTAAAAATATGAAATACTTAATGAAATAAAGAGGAAACGTACACACAAATAATGTTTAATTATAACAGATTAGTTATAAATACATTTTTAATTCAAAAAAATCATGAATAAAACAATATTTATATACAAATCCACTCCATAACATTCCTTACTCTATATTAATGTTCATCCAATATTTGATTTCCACACATGTATACATACACTAACATTTCTTTAATTGTTGTCCCTTATTTCCCATAGATTAATTTTAAAATTTTCTTTAGAATATTATACTCTTGACTGAGTCACCATAGGTGTTCTGGTTTCTTTATCTATCAACATAGGTATCTATGTTCTGCATAAATCTTATTAACTTTTTAGTGTTATTTTATTAGTAAATATGTTTGGTTTTAATATGAAATTTAAAGGAGTAATATAGATTATTGGATCTATAAAAATAAAATAATGATTTATAATAACATAAATATTTTGATGTACCACCATCATTCCCATTCAAATTTATTCAATAATAAAAATAAGTTTTTATGGAGTTTCGCATAATGAGAAATACCAATGAATAAATGAATCATTTTACAATTATTATTTTTATTTAAATTTTTTTATTTTCTTTTAAATTGTGAAAAATAATAAAATATTAATTTAAATTAATTTATTATTATTTTTTCTAAATATCTGATGAAAAATACTAAACAAAATTCCACAATGAATGAATCCATCTTTTAAAAACATGTAAAAATATTTTATCCAAGGATTTTTTAAATTATAATAATAATAACTGAATAATAGTTGGGTATGTAAGTAAGATAATCTTTAAATAAGGAAACATATCATAAATTTTATGTAATATAAGGAGATTATAAAATATTAAGATCATGGGTAGACTCAACTACTATTATATTTTAATTGGGTTCCAAAATATATCGTCATTAATTTTGACACAATTCATTTAATGTGTAAGAACATTAAAATAGAGTAATAATATGTTCTAGAAGTCATGGAATGGATGTATTTCTCTCCATCAAAATGGGGAACAATTTTAATATGTTATAAACTAAAAAACACATATGATTGATTAATTTGACAATAGGTAGTGCTTTATAGAATGTGATTCATGATTTGGTAAAATTTATAAATGGTATACAAAATTAATCTGGGGTATAAAGAATCAAATTAGTAATCTTATATGTTCTATATTTTACATGTAATTCCAGTCATATGGATTTTTCTATTTTTATTAAATTGGAATGGTAATTATATTAATTTCAACATGTTTTGTTTTTTATATATCACACTGAAAAATAAAGAAAATAAAACATTAAAAAAAATACTACAAGTACATTCCCCTACATAGTAAATAGATGTTTCCACTCACATATAATTTCAGGAAATTATTATGAAAATATGTATATTAATCATTATGGTTATAGAATAGACACTACCAGAATATTTTTTAGTGTTATTGTAAGTTATGTTCCTTTAAACTAGCATATTAAAACCGATAAGATAAAAAAATTCCAAACAATTTTTTTTAATTAAATGAATATAAAAAATAATATGGTGATATAGGATATTTATTTGGTTAAACACCAAAAGATGTTATGGATTTTTCACTATTAACTGTTAATATATGGAATAATTTATCCAAAATAATACCATGAATTTCGATAGTGAGAATTAATCCAACACTTCATTTTCAATCACATGATCTTTAGATAGAACGTTTTATTTAGGTCCACACAAATAAAGTTCAGTTTATCCACCAATAGTTTTTAAATAAAACTGGTGTAGTATTAATGACATTAGATATTTATCCTCTTCTATATTATCTTGAGTAGTAATGGTTTCTTATAAATTATCAGTGTTAAATGTTTAGGTTGGTTCTATTATTGGTATTTATCATAGAAATATATAATGTTGTAGTAAATGAGATCAATAAATAATTTATTTCAAATTAAATTGAAATTAAAATTAAATAAATAACCCCCACAATATTTTCATCATTACTCTCTTCATCATTGTGAAATTATTTTAGAGAATTATCTTGGAGAGATTGTAGTAGTTTAAAGTCTTCTTTAAGATCCACCAAATCCCATTGACTTCAACTTCACAGTAAGGACTAAAAAACATCACGAAATAGTGGATTATCTACTTTAGATTCATTAATGTATTATTAGAATACCTTTTCATGTGTAGAATTATTTCTCTCTAGGGAAAACCTGATATTTTAATATTCTCAAAAAATATAGAATTATCATTTATTTAGGTAGGCTTATCCACTACTCATTGAGTATTAATATTTTGATTGTTATATTAAAAATCCCATGGATAGTTCCAATACCATTATTAGTATCAATAAAAACAACATGAAGTGCTCCCATTAAACTTATTTTTTATTTTAATAGGTTTCACTAATAAGAAATAAAAATGTTGATAAAAGATTAGTGAATGTATAATGACAATTATAGTGTATCTTTTTTATCATTCATAAAAAATAGATTCAAAATGTTGTAATGTATATTCTATAATGGGGATTTACAAATATTTCAAACATTCAATTATTCAAATGTAGATTCTTAATCAAAGACATTAGGGTAATCTGTAAAGTAGAATGTAAATAACACTATAACACTTATATGCATCTTAATATGTTTTTCTATTTTCATAACAAGGAATGAAAAAAAAATATGTCTTTATTGGTAATGAAATGAAAATAATAGAAGAATTCAGGTAGATATAGGTTTTATTATTGTTAATGAGACATGTATCTATGTGAGAAGTATATTTCATGTTTCATTCTATAATAGTTATATATGGATTTCTCTATATCAATTTATCTTCAATTTCTACGCTTTTATAGTAGTAATATACAATATTCTAATGTGATTTTTTTATTATATAATTACTAGAACACTGTAATTATCTTCCATCATGCATTTTTTTACACACATCAATGGATGTATAATGGTTTTATTTACATATTTAGTTAATAAATCCATTATTGTCATGTATTTCTATCAAGTGACTGACTATTGGGGATTCCCCATAGCTCATACTGTTGTCATTTTAGACTAAACCCCCCACAACCACATACATTCATGATAATGTACTATATATATAGTGATGAATAACCCAAACTGAATAAATAGTTTATAGAATTAGTCACCATGGGGTGAAATATTAGGAAAATTAATCTAACTGTATCACATCCCATTATATAGGATTCATCTAAAAAAGGAAATTTTAGAAAACTGAACACATATATTTTTAAACTCTATAAATAAAATGGAATTCCCTATTAGATGTACCATATCCCTTTAACCCTCGATATTAGTAGATTTTAGTATAATGGATAGAAGAACACAACATAATAGTATGTAAAGTAAATGTAAAAAAGTGAAACCCTAGATACACATGGTCAATACCTTAGATTGGAACTACTATAATCGCAAAAATTGATATCCCATATAATTTAGATTCATTTAAAATTATATTTTCATAATTATTATAGTTTGTTTTGGGGATCTATTTCATGTGGAAAAAGTATCTTTATTGATATTATTGAATAAGGATGGTAGAGCCTTGAGGTGCATTATTTACTATGAATCAGGAAAGGGGGAATTCATGACCATGATCTCTCTCCATAAATTTTCATGACAAATATACATATTTCGTTGATTTACTCATTTGGTGACTCAATATATTCATAAAATATTTCATTTTTCCCGAGGAATTTAATGTGCTCCACATGTTTTTTAGAATCAATTAAAATAAAAAAAATGAACAATAGTTTTTCACTATATTTTTGAACTTCCAAAAAATATCATCTTCTCTCAATTTATATCTTGGAACATTAGAAAAAAAATTGACAGAAATATTCTACATTAATAACTCATGAATCATTTTTGAACCTCTTTGGTTTTTTTAACTTCACGTTTAAAATTTGATGTCTAAAAATTACTATAGTGGAATATTGTACATTTTTATCTTGTGATTCTAGTTGTGTTGGTCACTAATAAATAATTTTATTGCTTTCCCAATATACATTTTTAAACTATTTAATATTTTATAGAAAGTTTCGTATAATATTTTTTAGAGGTCACAATGAATTTCTTCATCATGATGTAGTATTATTTGAGTTTATTTGTCTTGGAATTTCCATTGAATATATATCAATATTGATTATGTTTTTAGTGTGGATTTAGATAATATTATATATTTCTGTTAAATATATCAGCCCAACATCATATCATTCTATTGGGATTCAAAAAACATTCAGATGAAATGGAACATTTGTGATTCTATCTCTTCTTCATGGGTTCATCACAACCCATTTGAGTATCCTTCACTACATGGTTTAGTGGTTTATTTTTCCACATATTAAATGATCAAAACACATATATATGGTTCGAACATGATAAATAATTATACAAAAAATAAATAATCTAATAAATTCATTAATTTAGCATCATTTCAGTACTTTTGTTCATGATTTCAATATATTTAAAAATAGAATATGATTTCATAATATTTTATGATTTTTTTGGAAATTTTCATTTAGTTTTCTATAAATAATTATAAAAAACTCTATAATGAAATGATTCTAAAATATGAATATAAATTTTTTATATTTAATTCGAATAGTACACACCCTTGATTATTGATCTCATAATATTGGGGATTTGTGGTAGACTACATATTAAAAGAGATAAGATGACGAGACATTAAAATACCATACTAATCTATGTGTTAGATTATATCTAATGTGATATATATCAAGAATTTTATCCTTGATATGAGTAGGATTAATCTATTGTTGGGTTACCATAAATTATCATGTATAAAGAATCATTGAAAATCTTACGCCTATATTTAATGTAACCAAATACCATCAAACTCTATGGGGTATATATAGTTGGGAATCATTGACAGTGAGGATTCAGAAGGAATATATTTTGGATAATTTGAATGATGATATTGAAAATAAATTTTTAACTCACTCATCAATGATTAATATATGATATGGTAGACATGATGGAATACCTAAATAAATATGTATTAAAGTAGTTTCAAATAAGTGATAAAGCATATTTGTAATATGAACATTATCCCACTAATGAATAAGATATAAAAAAGTGATCATAAATTTTGAGGGATCAAATTTAATAAAATATTATAAAATATTTTTATTGTAACTAATACTAATTTGATAAAAAAACATCGACTATAGATATAAAATACATCATCATCATCAAATGAAAATTCAAAATTTTTAAAGGTAAAAATTTATTAAATAAAATAACTATAATAGTATAGAGACATAATAATATTTAATGATAATTAAAAAGGTTTTATTCATTAAAGAACCCCCTTTAATATTGTATCACTATTAAAGCTGCTTGATGTGAGGATTTATATATTTATGAGATACATAATAAATATTCAGAAAAGTATAGATAATAATTATTTTGATTTAATATGATCATTTTAACATGAGTACCAACTTATTTACTTAAAATAATTAGTTATATATAAATAACATGAAGATGTTGGGATCTCCTTTAAAGCCAGATCAAACAACTAACATCATTTTTTAATATTTTAGAACAATTTATGATAAATACATATATATTATAATATGAAAATTTTAAAATAAATATTATTTAATATCCTAAATATGTTGAAAATAACTTAGCTATACATGTGAGGTTCATGTTTTTTTTTCATGAGTTAATTGTTTAAATGGGTAACAGTTTATGTTAGAAGAAGAATATTAGAGGATCCATCCGAAATCAGCAGTTATCAAAACCTAATGTTAGCATCAATATGGTGGGAAAATATTTATATTTTAGTGAAACCAATAATTTAAAATTTCTATAGAATATATTAAGGGTTTAGGGATACAATATAGATATTCCAAAATATGTATTAATGTTAAAAAAATATTTTCTTCTATTATAAATGATATATGATGGTGAAAATAAATATAAGATTGCTTTAAATGTTTAAACATGATTAAGATTAAAAAATGGTTGACAGATGAATCCTAAATTTGTAATTTTAAGAGGCATTAAAGTGTTACTACATAAAATAGGTGGATTCAAATTTATTTTTTAAATGATCCTATGAATAAAATAAATGTAATTTTATCACATTTATTCTTATTTGATTTAAATACATTTTCATTATGTAAATATTTTTCTTGTGTTTTATTATAAATGTTAGTTATAAAATAATCATTGAAAAAATGAGACCATGGACTTAATACCCAAGTATTATGATGAATATATCTTATTTCCACATTTTTATATAATAATTTTTTGATAAATTTAGATATTAATAATAACATTAGTTAATGGATTTTATTAAAATAACTTATGATTCATCAAAATTATATATCACGTTTGAAATAAAGAAAACTATAACAAAATTTATCTATACTAAAGAAAATTATACAAGATTTTTTTCAAATATGATGGGAATTGGCTCACACCACGGAATAATAAATTATATTATGGAATAAAATAAATTTTTAAAATATTAAAAGAAGCAAAAAAAATATCATGTGATATGTAGTTTCAAATTAATTATGTGTAATGTGTTATCACTAATATGAAATAATGTTATATTCTATATAAATAGTTCTCCAACTTATAAATTTATATTAGAGAAATTATAGTTTCTAAGATGATATTGTTGGTACGTTAAGAATTTAAGAAGTATAAAATTTAACAAAAAATTGATTTTACACACCTACTCTAATGTGAATTATAATTAATACCAAAAACATTTTCAGTGAATATTGGTAATGAATTATCATAATCTATGGAATTAAAATTAAAATTTGACACTAAATAAACTCCAAGAAATGATTGTAAAGATAAATTATCAATTTGATGATGCGAATTATAGGAATAGTTCATAGTTAATTTTTTCACATAATAACATTTTATTTTGTGAAATTAAATGTTCCAATGTTATTTTCAAAGATCGAAATATGGGTATTTATAATCCTAGTACGAATATTATTTAAAAAAAAACATTTCATAATAGATTTTATCCCATTAAAAAATATATGATAATGGATTTATCTTATATTTATATGTAGAAATAGATTGAATGAAATTGTTATCAAATTATTTTAATAAAACTACAATAGTAAGGTAAATATAAATCCTCTATGACGGTATATAATATTAAATATGAATAGGTTAGTTATTTAATGATTTTCTCTTAGTATTTATAATGTATTATATGATTATAAACTATATCATGTTTAACGACAACCAGTATCCACATATGACTATACAATTAATAAAGTATAATTTTTTTTGAAGTGAAATGAAAAATTACCTATTAATGTATGGATGTGAGATATGACCCATATTAGGTAATTTAAATGAATAATATGTTTTAATATATTGTGGAAATAAATAATAGTTTGGTTTTTTATATAGATTTTATATTTACATAGGTGTTATAAATAGATTTTTATGGGATAGATCAATAATTATGTATACGAAAAGTCTGGTCATACACAATTTATTTCATATACTAAGGGTCCATGTTTCTTATTTTATCACTATAAAGTAATATTATAATGTAACCTAACATGATTTTCATTATATATAAATATTTACATATATCATTCTGACACCAACCTTATGTTTGGGATAATCAGTCGATGGTTGCCTATATTGTTAAAAATATCATTTCTTTAATTGTAAAAAACATAACTTTTCTTCACATATGATGAGTATTGGGGTCTTCCCTCAAATGGGATAGGATATTTAATTATATTATCAAAAATACAAATGTTACATGTTCTTTACAATTATATTTGGATGAGGGTAATGTGATGTACTCATCCAATAGGCAGACAGACATATGATGCTTTCATCCATCTGACCAGTCTATGTAAAGATAATTTATAACATATGAGTTAGTGATATGATATTTTTATACTATATTTAGCCTGATAACTCAATTTCTTGGATAAAATTATTTTTTAGATTATTGATACATGTATATAATACAGATAATGGATACGTGAGTGGAGTTAAATTTGTTTGACGAAAATTGGAAACTATTTTTGTATACATTGTGTATAATTGAGGAATTTATAGTGTATACTATTTTATTAAAAAAACGAATTTGATAAATTATAATATTATTCGATACTAAAAATTTGGTTTGGGTCTTAAATTTTGGTTTTGTGAATCAGGATTAGTGGTGTTTAAAGTGTTTTTCCCCATAATTTTTAGTGATTTCTCAGAAATATATGGGATATATATGAAATTTTTTTTGGATATGATTTATAATGTTTCTATATATAATGTGACGTAATTTTAATTTTTTACCATTCTTATGTCGATTTATTGTAAATAAAACCACTCCTTTTTTGATAATGTTAGACATTACTAGTACTTATCCACCTAATATATCACATTCATCAAGATTATATTGTGGTTATTATTTGTAGAGTTTGAAAATCTATATTGATTACTTGAATATACAAACTAAAAAAGAGGAATCTATCAATGGTAGAAATGGTCTACTGAAATTAAATAATTTTTACAATTCTTCTTTGAATAAGTGGATTTTTGAGTGATAAGGAATGTTATGTGATGGATATAAAATGTGATATATTCATAGTGAAAAATTTAACATTCATATTTGATATTTTTGATATTAAACATTATCAAACCAATTCTTTTATGATATTATTTGTCATTAAGACTTCAATTTTTTTATTATTCCATTACATAAATGAATTCATTCCAATGATTTCTGAGATTCAAAAACCCCCATGAATACCCTAGGAGTATGTATTCATTGGTAATTTTCTAGAATATCAATATGATCATCATATTGTATAAAATAGAAAAAATTACTTGTAAGTGAAAATGTATGATTATAAATTTATATTATACAATACTAAATGAATTAATATATTATTAGAATAAAAGGATTTCATAACATATTTACACTATGTTTCCATTAATATTTCCCACTATAAAACACTTTATATACACATTTGTTTCATGATTAGTTTAAAATTTTTACATTATTATTTTTCAAGTTATTGTGAATTTCATTATGCTAGGTGATTTTAAATGAATATATCATTGGATTTAGTATTAGGGGATTCATTTTGTATTCAATGTTTTGTTAATACATTCTAGTAATAGTTACAATATTTGTTGATTATTATAGGTCATGAAACCACACTTCCATAAGTGAATCTCATTTATTCATATAGTTTTATCTAGATGTGCCTGTAGAATTTCATACCAAAGGTTCTTCACATGATGGTAGGTATCATTTATATTCTTATAAAAAAATATTCATGAATTTTATATGATCTTCTATTCTTTCAATTTTTATCAATTCCATTTAAATTAGTTGTGTTTCTATTTGTTTTAGGTTATACATACAAATAGACCTATATAAGAGTTCTATATTCTAGTTGCCCTTGATATATTTAACGTGAATCATTGGTCTTTCTCCCAGTCCCCCTAGGTCTGTTGGGAATCCATTTTTATTATATAATGGTCGTAATATGATTAAGGGACATCCTCGATTCAATTTATCTTCAATGATCTGTAAAATAAATTTTTTTCTATGGATATATCTCTACTTAATATCAACATGGATTTAATTTCCATTCCCATTATCTTCACATTTCCAATAGGTATAGCCTCTTCCTATTTCAGATGAAAATTTATAATTAAAATAGTTTATTGGGATATATATTTTTCTAATCACTACACCATAATGACACTGGTGAATCCTTATGAATTACGAAATGTCTTGGTTTAGGCCTTTGATCATCATGTTTAGGAGATAGATAACGAGGGAGGTATTTTTTATAGGTTTATGTGGTGACGTGTCATTTTAAAAAATGGTTTAGTAATTGTATCTAATATATTTTATGGAGATGAATAATTATTTATACGAAGATAAACTTGTTGATGTTTCATATTATCAAAATTTAATTTTGATATTATAATAATTGTGGTATATTATTTTGAAAACATATAAACTCTAAGACATCCAACATTCCATGATAATGAAAAAATGATGTTTAGGTTGAATGGATATTCCAGGGTGGAATTTAAATAACAAATTATCCACAAATTATTTTCCAATAAGTATTTAGCTAATTTTATTAGAATAAATTTTTACTAACTTTACCAATACATAGGTTGATTATCTATAAAATGGTTCTAATTAATTTTCTATGGTCAATTTAATTGTTTATTATATCATATATATGTATTTACAATTGTCACGACTTTTCCACCGGGGCCCATGCCATGACCATCCCAATCCCACCTTGCATAGGCTCAAGGCTGTAGACTAGCAATAGAAAGAAAAATACCCATAACCGGAAGGAATTGCCTTTAAAACTGTACAAATACACAATCCATGAACACAGCAAGAAACAACCACAATGTAAACCACTATATTAAATGTGTACTAAATGTAATGGAGCTGGAATACAAGACCAACTGAAAAGTACAAGTATAATTGAAATGAGAATACATCTACTAGATCATCCACCAAGGATCCTACATACGTGTAGGTACATCTCACGATTAGTAGTAACTACTTCACATCACATCAAATATTCCACCTCAGAGAACCATCAAGTCATGGCTCTTACAATATTGATCAACGTTTTCTGTCGTCCACACAAGACAGAAAAAGGTGCAGGTATATCCCATGAAGGGTGAGTATAACAATACTTAGTAGGGACCTCGAGTCCCCAGAAGGTCTCCCAGAGTAACACAAAAGAGAAACCACAATTTTAGACCTCAATTAAAAAGCATGAAGTAGTCATCAACCCTACATAGGTATTTACCCATACATACACCTATGTTATAAAAAGATACTTGTCACTTTTTTGAGGAAAACATTATGCTCCATATTTTAAGCAATTTTTACAAGAGATCCACAATGGAAGAATACCTCAAAAGAAAGACCACGAAGATAACACCATGAAGGTAAAAGTACCCCAAAGGTAACACCAAGAATGAAAAAGTATCACAAAGGTAACACGATGAAGGCAACAACATGAATGAAAAGGTTCTACAATGGTAACTCCACGAAGCTAACACCACGAAGGTGACAGTACCACAAAGGTAAATAATCATATCAAAATAGGTATATAACTTAAATACAGAAGTACAAATGATTAGTTGTAAATATATACCATCTTATTAATTCAAGAGGCTCTACTATTGACCCAGAGAAGATTAGTATGTGTTGACCCACACAGGATGACTGAGTGCTGACCCACAAAGGATCTAACCCACATTGGATATATATAAGCTGACCCACACATGATCGCTGAGTGCTGAAAAACATAGGATCTGACCGACATGCGATCAATATTCATTCTTGACGTCACATCTGATCTCCTCTATTACACTGCTAGACACTGGATTCTTGAACTTAGCATGCTTGATTCCAGGAGGATCCAATCCTTAATCCATTGGTAATATCTCAACCACCACAAAGTTCCACGATGTATTATCCCAAAGGGATGACATGTTATAAGGTTTCCAATGCGATAGACGACGTGACAGTCAGGCTCTAAAGTCTATGACTTATAATCATTTTTGTTCCAAGGTCCCGGTTGGATTTGGGTTCAATCAAACCCATTCATACACCAACGTTCCCAAAACAACCATGTTTATTATACCAAAATAACCATATTACTCCATGATTCCTAACTCCATAGATAGTTCATCAAAATAATGCCCATATTTCATTTTATGGTACATTTAGGGAAACTGGTTGTTGAATGGTCATGGTCTGGTCCGACCCGTTCTGGGGGGACCTGACCCAGGTGGGCTAGTCCCTACTGGGCTCGACACGTTGGGCCACTATTCGGCCTAACCTGCTTGGATCGCACAGCCCGAACTGTGGAGGAACGACCCAGTGGGCTCACACGGTCCAACTTGTAGGGGAATGGCCTGCAGGGTTTGTGCGGCACACTGGGAATGCGCCGCCTGTGGGAAAACGTGGTCTTTCCCGTGGTGGGTGCGATCTCTTGGCTGTGATCCACCATAGCTGGTGCAGGGGGGGAGTGTCTCCCCCTGATTTTCCAGAGCATCCATTTTTTTGAGAAGTGGCGGAACTGCCAGGTCGTCACAAGACATGCAGGAGGGAGGATCCCTCCACCATTGTAACTTGGAGCCGCGACCTCCTCCAGCAGTGTGCGCCGGCATACCACATCGCCACCGTGGATGGATGGTTCTGGACACCCTTCTCAACTTTTGGGACTGTAAAGTTGTGACCTCCTCCCCTTATGGTGCACAAAGGAACATTTCTTCCACTGTGAATAGACAATGTCGGCTGCCACTGTCCCCCTCTAGGGCCAGTTGCCGGTGCTAGCATGTGGGTTCCATGTCGACCGTCTTCTGCATGTCCCTAGGTGAGCTCTGATGGCCCATCATTCCATCTAAAGGTTCTAACAGACCTCTCGAGACACCATCTTCATCACTTCTCTCTATGTTTTGTATTCCATGCAATATAAAAAACATCTCATGTAGAACATGTTGTTAAAACAAGTAGTGGAGGGTTCTGGCCCCGTTTGTTTAGCATTCACCCTCTACATTAGCCCGATTTCAAGATGGTATAAGAGGATTCAACAAACTCATGAAATTAAAAAAAAGATAAATCCCTACCTCAAGTTTGTTTGGGAGCCTCCATGCTCGAGGAAGAGTCAGTGTTCACCATTTGGTGGTGCATGTCACCACCCACTAGAACTGTCTCCATCTTCCAAGTGATTGGAATCACGGCACTTTATCATAATTACATCGCTTAGGGAAGCTATGATGAAACTCCTCGCCAAGATCAATATAAATGTTAGAGGGGTAGGATGAGTAACATGCGTGGAATTAATGCGGGTTCATTTAATAGGAACCTTCCTAATTCCAAAGGCACTCTTACAATGGATTTAAGGAGTCCATACATTTAATGGATTATCACATCATTCGTCCTGGATATGCCAATTGTCTGTTGGAGGAAAAGAAAAAGAAAAAAAATAAAATAACAAAGTTATTTTTTTATTCTTTTAAAAGTCCAAAATCGAACATTTTCTCTAAGCCTATAGCTGTCGAAGTGAGTTCTCCCTTAAGGGTATCCTGGCGCTTCAGATTAAATTGTTCCCTTATATTTTTAATCTGATCACTGATTCAAAAGATAGAAAATACCACCCACATTTTTACTGAATGTACCTTAAAAAAGGTCAAAAATTCATTACGTGCACATTGGTCCTAAAAATCACATTCTGTCAATTTTTTCTGACTCGTAATAATTCCATGTAATAAATAAATTACATTGAAAATATGTGTCGTTACATTCTAACCACCTTAGGGATTTTCATACCCAAAATCCACAACCTAGATGAAGAAAACAAATGGGGTTACTAAACACGAATCTTAACCACCCGCTCCCATGTTCTCTCTTAGAGGTATTTGTGTTGCCAGCGAACACACACCAGAGCAGTCGATCATTCATGACGGACCAGCTCATGTCGATCCACAATCTCTACTGGATCCTCTATAAATTTCTCCACATCATCAATGTCTAGCGTACAATGGTCGATGATGTGAGATGGGTCATATACATATTTCCTCAGTTGGGATACATGGAAAATTTTGTGACCCTATCTAACATTGGTGGCAGTTCCAAGTGGTATTCTACCTCACGAGTCCTATACTGTATCATAAAAGGAATGAGAATACTATGTGAGAGTTTTCCACCTTGGCCAAATTTCCGCAAACCTCATCAAGGTAAGACTGGTAGGACGACATGGCCTCCCTCCTTGAACTACAAGGGCCTACGTGTCCAATGGTCATAAGACTTCTTTCTTCTCAATGCAGTCATCATCTGCTCCTGGATGATCTCCACCTTCTCAGTAGTAGCCCTTACTTTTTCTGGACTCATAAGTGAATACTCCCATGGGTCTGCCCAGTATAGAGGTGATATGCAAGGTTGACCATACATGTCCTCAAATGGTGCCATGTCGATGGTGGAGTGATAATTATTGTTTTAATTGAACTTCACGAGGGGCTGTTGGTCCTCCCAATTGTGGCCAAAATCAAGGATGCATGAACGAAGCATGTCCTTCAGTATCTAAATTGTCCTCTCCATCTCCCCATCCATCAGTGGAAGGAAGGCATTGTCCAAATGTAGCTGAGTCCAGAATGAAAGATGTAATACCATCTACAACTGAGATGTTAAAAATGTGTCACGTTTGGAGACGGTCGACGATTTCACCCAATAATGTCATACAATCTCCTGTACGTAGAGGCATCCCATTCCCTCTTCTGTACCCTACTCTCAGATGGGTAGAAAGTGGGTGGACATGGGGACATGGTCAATGATGACCCATATGGAATCAAATCCCCGTGAAATTTGTGGAATACCTACCCAAATTCTATAGATATACCATCTCACTTCCACTCTAGAACCTCTAGTGGACAATCTATGTCTGCATGAACCAGTTTCATGGCCTTAACTTACTGACAAGTGAGGCGTCTTGAAATAAACCCTGCCAGTACTTTCATCATCCTTATCCACTAATGCTGACTCCTGATGTCCTGGAATATCTTCACCATACCAAGATGTACTCCTAGAGGGGATGTATGGAACTCCCTCAAATCCTCCTCTCGTAGAACCATTGTTACCATGGATCGTCCTCTAAAAAGGATTTCATGCTCCCTGCCTTTAGAAAATCTATCAGGTGCATGTCCTAAGGATATTTGAGCATGTTGTGCCTCTCAGTAAATGTCCCCAAGATCTACTTCCTGAACTCGCTGAAGAATTGGGGGAGTGATAGTCATATATTAGAGGTAAGCTACACTATCTCTATCAACAAAGTATATCTACAATGCTACTAGCTGCTCTATCACCTCACTCAGCAGCTTTAAACTGGAAATTATACTGTGTGCATCTGATACTACATTCCCCTTCCTAGGAGTGTAGACTATCTCAAACTCATAGTCCTAAAGGAACTCTATCTAACGTCACTATTTCAAGTTCAGGTCCACATGTGAGAATATATACATGAGACTCTTGTGATCATAGTAGACTGTAACATGTTCCCCCATCAAGTAACGTCACCACGTCTTCAAGCCGAAGACCACTACTGCTAACTCCAGGTCATGGGTGGCATAGTTCTTCTCATGATGTATCAAATATCAAGAACTATACACAATCAATGCTCACTCATGCATTAGGAAACATCCACGTCTTTTCCCTGATGTGTTGTTGTAGAATACATACCCAATGCCCTCTTCAGGTAGCCTCAAGATAGGGGCACTTGTAACACCCCATTCCCAGATACCCAGAGCTGGTGCATTATTTGAATACATTGTAATGATTATAAGGAATAACGTCTTGAATGACTAATTAGTTTAGCAGTCTTGGAAAATATATTACATAGATGAACATAACATTACACATTCAAACATAAAACACAACATAAATAATCTGTTGAGAATGCCATTTTTCGCCAAGCTTAACCCTCCATATCAAACATAATAATTTTCATCAAATACTGGGAAAACAAATCATATGAAAGGGGCAAGCTCATATTCTCCGTAATGGTAAATAACATAGCAGAAGCGATCCACTTCTAAGGAATGATGTGAAATAAAAACAATAGCATTATAAACCTAAACTTTAGCAAAATATGGAGAAAAAAATAAATAAATCATTACCATATAAACATGAACATTGTTATTATACTAGTTGAATATTCACAAGAAATAATTAATTTCATAATGATGGAATTCCTAACACCATACATCATTACCATATATTCAAGGCATCATTCCCTGACTACAAATTTTTTTTGTCAAGGACTTTTGCCGAGACACTAATTTGTCTTATGAGACCTACCGATGCATCGAGGGTCTATAGTGGGCCCCACAAATTAATTACTAAGTCCACTAAAATCCTCATATAAAAATTTTGAAAAATAATACAAACATTTTTATTAAGACTTGCATACTAAATATCAATACATAAACCATAAACCATGAATGGTATAAAAATAGCACATCCACAGTCAAACATATCATAACTCATTCAATGAAATATGGATGATTTTATTATAATAAATTTACCTTAATCAAGAAAAATATCAATTAAAACATGTTAACATAGTTAAAAATTATCAGTGAAACATTTTGAGAAAAATATACCTTTTTATGAAAAAATTTTAATGTACACATTTATAAAGGATGTAATTTAAAATACATTTTTGAATCAAAGTGTCCCATACCACTTTTAATCTTTTGAAAGGAATTAACTTTTTAAAAATATCATGTCCATATTGAAAAATCCTTAAAATCATTTTGAAAAAATGGGCATTAATGTAAAAGAATTAAAAGAATAAATATTTGCAACATTAAAAATGATGTTTTAGTTAATGACTGCCTTAGAAGAATCATTTTGAATTTTTTTATGAAACATTGACATGGATAATAAATATATCCCAGAAAATAAATACCCACAAACTATCTTAGATATTAATGAGATTAAGTAATTTACACTTACCTTGAACATTCTATGGGTCGATGGTACGCTTATCATACTCTTCTTTGGATCTTTCCATATGATTGAAACAAAAGGGCTCCATAGGTTGGCTTTATGCTCAAGGAAAGGCCACAAGGTTGAAGTTAGGAATGTTGATAGGAGATTTAGATAGTCGTTGGCTAAGCCAAATGGCTTTGGAAGTGTGATTTTGAGAGAAGGGGAAGTACTCTTTTATAAGAGTTGTGAGGGTCACTTTTGGAAAAGACTGAAATATTATTGTATTATAAAAACATTTTCAGATTATAATGGATCCAAATTTATTTATTTATAATATAAGGTGGAGGTGGGTTTAAATACTCTAATTCAAGATGTTTTAGAGATATTTATGTCACCACAATAACCATATAATTTTTATTTAACTCTTACTTACATTGATCAACTTTTACCACTTCCTCTTGTATTATTATAATAAATGGTTAATGAACATACTATAAAATGAAAAGAGAGCACCAAGTGGTTCATTATTGATATATATAACCTTATCTATGTCCTTTTGAAGATCCATATATTTTTATGAACATTATATCAATTAATAATGTAGTATATGTTTTAAAAACTCATTTATGTCATTTTCACACTATTTGGTATTTTTTTTGTGAAAGTCATAACATCTTTATCAATTCAATAAAAAAAATTATTTAATAAAACATAAAATTTCATATTAACCTATCAAATTAGTGTAATTAATCATAAGTCTCAATTTACATTTAATTGGATATTTATAACATCAATTATTTTATTTTTTCATTAATAAGGTAATTACTACATTATCATTGTGTCATAAATAAATTTAATTATTTAGTGACGGAAAATTATAAATAAAATAACTTAATGTTGGAAATCAATTTAAAATTCTAATTAATATTTATAATATAATTTATTTTATGAATTTCCCTTTATTAAGAATGGTTTAGTTATTAAACATTGAATTTAACACTTTTAACTCTTCTTAGAATAAAATAATAATAAATGTACTAATGTAATCCACATGAATCAAAAAGGTTAAAATTTTATTTCTACACATGATTTTGGTTGAAATACACTTATACAATAGAATTAGTGCATGTGTTATGTTAATTATAATACAATATTTACATTTAATTACCCTATTTAGATCAACCGTGGTAAATTAAATTCAAAAGTTATCATTCACCAAAAATTATTTTCATCTTATTG
This sequence comes from Viscum album, assembly GCA_963277665.1. Taxonomy (NCBI): domain Eukaryota; kingdom Viridiplantae; phylum Streptophyta; class Magnoliopsida; order Santalales; family Viscaceae; genus Viscum; species Viscum album. The sequence continues at coordinate 2,096,604,342 of OY728140.1, read as the reverse complement.
AACCACATTTGACTTACTTGTTTCAACCATGTCTCTCTGATTTTTGAAATTAAATTCATATAAGTAGTAAAATTACATTTTGTGGAAATTTCCAAATGTGTATAGAAGGTTAGTAAAAGATGTTAAAAGTACAATAAAATATTATATATCTAATCTTATTATAAATTGACATCAATTAAATAAATTGGACTAATATAGAAATTATATTTATATTTTTTCTTTAAAATAAATTTAAATATAAAATACTTATTATTTAAATAAATGCCAGTTTTAAATAGTAGCGTTGTGTTTGTCACTATTCATAAAAAATGGAAATATTTCAGAGAAATACAAATAATTCACCCTAAGATAATTTTGATATTCCGAATTCAAAAATAATGTATAATTAACCAAATTTAAAACATTTATGTTGTACTAATTAATTTAAAATTAATTCCCGTTGTTAAAACCAAAAGTCTTGTTTTTAAAAAGTAAAAATTATCAAAATATTTTCAACTGTTTATATCCAATTTAAATGTGAAATTACTTATAATGACCTACATTATATTAAATGATAAAAATATAATTTAATTATACATTAAAACCACTAAAATGTATAATTTAATACCATATATTATTTATTTTAAAAAGTCAGTTTTTAATTAAAAATTTTTATTTTTTATTATTCACAAAAATATTAATGTTATCAGAAATGGTCAAAAAATTTATCAAAACTACATTTTTATTTCTTGATTCTAGTGAAAATTTTAATTTTGTCAAATTGAATATATAAAAGTGAAAAATATTGGACATAAAAAGGGTTCTCCATTAAAAGTTAATAAAATTGAATTTTCTGAAAAATATATGCTTTATCCGAAAAATTAATTTTTTTCTTATATTATGTTTAAGAAAAAAAAATATGGATTTTAAAATTATTTAAAATATAAAATATTAAAAATATAGTTAATATTATTCATAAATTCTTTTGAATGCCTAGTTTGGTATGTCATGGTGTTCTCGAACTCAGTGTTACTTATAGCGCAATATATTGAATTAAATTACAGAGATATTGTACTATGAAATCCTTGGGTGTTACATAATCCCCTCCTTCAATAAATTGCATCCTCACAATTTTGAAAATGTTCTTTGAAAATAAAATGTTAAAAGTAGAAAATACCTTTGTGGATAACCCACATCAAAATTATGGTTAATAATATTTAGTATTAATATGAGATAAAGGGAAAAGAAAATCCACCACCAAAATTTGATCAATAATTTGTGAATATTGGTGGAAATTAGAGAATCATAATTTGTGGGAAAACATAAATATTTATAGTGAGTGATTAATGTAATCAATCAAAAAACTTGAATGATAAATGGAATATTTTGGTCCTCAAATCATTAAATATATGAATATTTATATACCTTTGATCAAACAAAAAAATAAGGTTTTAGGATAACACATTCTTGGTTTTAACATCCCTTACCTAAAGTTTAATAATAGTCTTCTTTATAGAATAAGTTAAAAAAATACATGACATTTAGTGTTCCATCCCACAACTAACTTCTACCACAAACACATCTTTCACACCAAAGGGTAACAAAATTAATAAATATTCTATCTATCCTAATCGTATTGGATTTAAATAATATGAATTTAATATTAATCTATCAAATCATTTAAAAAACTACATTATACAAACAAGTACATTATATAGGCCAATGTTATGTGATTTACCCATGTTGCCCTTAGGTTGCATGTTCAAGTCTCACAGCCTTGTCAGACGCGACAAGTTGTCGCCCGACTATCGTGTTGTCCTTTTTATAAAAAGTCCAAAACTAATCTTAAGAAATGTTTTAAAATTAAACCATTGTATCCAATGTCTATATTATTCCATTCGTACCTTTAGACTTATCAGAAATATTTGTGTCCAAACTCAAAGTCCCAAAATTTATAAAGAAGGATCACATAACATAATGAAGATATCTTTTTTCCCATAATAACATGTGAGTACCTTAATCATGTATTCTCTTAAAACCTACTAACAGCATGAATTAACACAAAACCTTATTGATTACATTCATTCTCTGTTATTCCTTATATAATACTATACATGTTCCTTTTATCCAGAAATTTTTAATACTCAAAAAATTATGGAATAATCAAACCATTAACCCAATCCATGATATTCAAGGATATCCAATATAATTTATACAAATCAACCACCTCTTATCCTAAAATAAATACCTCAATATCAGGACCATATTAAGGTTTATCATTCTTTCAACTATGTAATTTTTCGAAAAATGATTATCTTTCTATTGAGTCACTTTTCATAGTACCATATAATCACAAATAATCATTGAAATTGTACTGCAATACAATCCATACTTATTTCAATAATTAATATAACTAGTACATCATTGATACAACACTCAAATGAATTAATATAAGAACACTAATTATTCCTCTTCATCTACGGAAGTATTATATCTTTATTGTTATCCAAAAGTTGCAATTTGGGGTAATCTCTGATGATTGGGGAATTTATTCACATTATGTCCCAAGTCCTTATAGATAAAGCATTGTAAATTTGGAAACATTTTCTTACCATTGAAATCATGTACATGGTGCCCTTTTCCTATATACATACAAAAACTCACATTCTTATCATTCATTTAACAAGGTGAATTTTTCCAAAATAATCATATATTGGTAAATCATTTATTCCCTTTTTCACTTTATCTACCTTTCTCTCTACCATCCGTTAATTCTATGGCTTCCCTTCAAATCCATAGTAGTCAAGAAATTATTTACTTATCTTATTAACACATGATTCTATTTTTTTATATGATGATAATATATGGGAGAGTATTTCTATTCTAAATGTTGGCTTAGTACCCTGAATGATATAATAATTTTTACTCTTTGGATCATGCATATTGATGAAGTTATCATTTTTTATACTGGGCTCCATTTCTAAACAATAGAATAGACTAGATTAGTTTATGAATAATAATACATAATTCTAAATTACTAAAATACCTAACATAAATTGAACAATTTATGTATATAATCCCAATAAATTCAAAAAATGTTTCTTTGAGAAAGTATTTACTCATTAATCATTCTTAATGGTTTGAAATGAAAATTTTAATTATCCTAAGCATATCGCCCAGCAGTTTCGTAACCAAGAGTGAAGGAAGTCCCGTTGTTAATTAACAGGATACCCCTGGTCAAGACTGAAACTTGTTTGTTGGAGTTTCCACTCCTAGATACATCGATGCCAGAGCCACCTCTCCCTACTCTTATCCAGACAAGGATGCATTTCTTAGAAAATGAAAAAAATAATTACATTACCAAATTAATAGGATATTCTTCTATAATAATCCTCAATGTCTATCTTATTGTAATATTATTTAATTAGAGTTTTTCTAAATCTAGTTTCCAAGGTTTGTAAAAAACTTCTCTAATACCAACTATAACACCCTGACCCAAAATGCCTGGAGCTAGTGCATTATTTTAATATATTGGTATGATTACAAGGAATCAAGTCCAAAAAGACTAATTTGTTCAGTAGTCTTGGAAAATATATTAAATATATGAATGTTACATTTTACAATCAAATATTAAACACAAAATAAATAATTCATTAAAATTTCCATTATTCCATTATCTTAACCCTTCATATCAAACATAATACACTTCTTAGAATCCTGGAAAAACTAAACATAATAAAGGGGTGTGCTCAGATGCTTATTAAGGGTAAATAATTAAGCATAAGCTATAAACATTTAAGGAAATATGTCTAATAAAACAAAAGCCTTTTAAAAATAAACGTGGAAAAAATATGGAGAAAATAAATCAATCATTACCATAAAAACAAGCACATGGATATTCTACATTTCAAATAATCACATGTAATAATTAATTTCATAATGAGGGAATTCCTCACACCATACATCATTACCACATAGTCAACGCCTTGTGCCAAGTCTACAAATAAAATTTTTGTCAAGGACATGTGCCAGGAAACTAAAATGTCTCATGAGACATATCGATGCATCATGAATATATAGCGGGCCCCACCTTTCACTTTCTATGTCCACTTAATTCCTCATATGTAAATGTTGAAACATAACATAAACATTCTTATCAAGACTAACATACGAAATGTCAATACTTCAACCATGAACCATGAAGGGTATAAAAAATAGCACATCTACAATCAAAAATATCATAACTAATTAAATATAATATGGAAGATTGTATTATAATAAATCAACTTTAATCAAACATAATATACTATAATGTTTGTTGAGATAGTTGAAAATGATTCGTAAAACTTTTTGATAGAAATATTCCTTTTTTTGAAATCAATTAATGTCACACATTTATAAAGGATGTAATTTAAAATGAGATTATTGAATCAATGTGTCTCATACCACATTGAATGTTTTGAATGTAATTAAATTTTAATACCGTCATGTATATATAAATAAATCCTTAAAACCATTTTTAAATCATGAACATTAGTGAGAATGATTTTGGAAAATAAATATTTAAAACATTAAAAATGCTGTTTTAGTTAAATATTACCTTAAAGGGATCATTTTGAAATGTATTTTATGAAACATGGACATGGATAATAATTATTTACCATAAAATACTTACACATAAATAATCTCAGATGATAATGGGATTGAAGAATTAACCCTTACCTTGCATTTTCATTAGGTAGAGGGTATGTTTAACCTCCTCTTCTTTGGGTGTTTCCTTTTTATTTGAACAAAAGGGATACATATGTTGGCTTTATGCTCGAGGTAAGGACTCTAGGTTGAAGTGAGGGATGTTGGGTGGATATTTGGTCATGGTTTGGCAGAGTCAAATGGATTTTGATGTGTGATTTTGAAAGAATGGGAAGTACCCTTTTATAAGAGATGTGGCGATTACTATAGGAAAAGATTGAAATAATATATTATTATAAAATAATTAAAATTGATAATGGATAAAAATTTATTTATTTAGAATATATGGTTGGGATGGGTTGAAATCCTCTCAAACAATATGTTTTAGACATGTTTACATTACCATATTAGCTTTATCTTTTAGATTTAGCTCTTAGATAAATATTTTAACTTTTACCATGTCCTCCTGTATTATTATAATAAATAATTAATAAACATTCAATAAGATTAAAATATAACCCCCATGTGGTTAATTATAGATATATATGACTATATTTAAGTTATTTGGATGAACCTTATATTTTTAGGAATATTATATCAATTAATAATATACTATTTAGTTTAAAATCTCATTTATTTCAATTTTCTCACAATTTGGTATTTTGTTGTTGTGAAAGTCATAAAAACTTTATCACTTCGAAAAAAATTTATTAAATCAACCCTAACATGTCATATTAATGTAAAAATTTAGTTTAGTTCATCAAAAGTCTCAATTTACATTTATTTGTATATTTATAATATCTTTATTTTAATCTTTCATTAATAATGTAATTAATGCATCATCATTGTGTCATAAATACATTTATTTTTATAATGTGTAAATATTAAAAATAAAATTACATTATGTAGATAATATTTTTAACTATTTAGTTAATATTTATAGTCAAATTTATCCTATGTATATCCCTACATTAAAAATGGTTTAGTTATTAATCATTGAATTTAACACTTTTAACATTTCATTAAATAAAAAAATTATAAATGTCCAAATCTAATACATGTGGATCAAAAAGGATCATATATTATTAATAAGGTCGGATATGGTCGAAATAAACTAATCCAATAGAATTGGGACATGTATTATGGTAATTACAATATCATTTTTACCTTTAATTACCATATTTACTTTTAACCGTGGTAAATAAAATTCAAAATTTAATATTTGTCAAAAACGATATTAATCTTATTGAACCAAATTTTTCTTATTAATTTAAATAGTGACTCTAATACTTTGGAAATTCAATTCACAGAAGTGGTAACATTACATTTTATGCAAATTTACAAATGTTTCTAGAAGGTGGAAAAAAGACAATAATATTTCAATAATATTTTATATATCTAATATTACTATAAAATGACCTCAATGAATTAAATTAGACTAATATAGGTATTATTTATCTATTTTTTAATTTAAAATTTATTAAAAATAATAATTATTATTCAAATAAAAGTTGATTTTAAACATTAACATATTGTTTTTCACTATTCTTCAAAATTGAATGTTTTTAGAAAAATACCCAAAATTCACTCTATGATAATATTGATATTCAGAATTAAAAAATGATTTGTATTTTAGGTAATTATGAAGATAAAAATTTCATTAATTAATTTATAATAAATCCCCATTATCAAAACCGAAAAGTGTGATTTTAAATATTAAAAAACATTCAATAGATTGACATGTGTTTTTGTCCAATTTAAATGTGAAACCAATTATAATGTCATAAATTATATTAAATGATAAAAATATAATGTAATTATAATTTAAAACCACTAAAATACACAATTTAACACAATAAATTATTTCGATTATAAATGCCCTTTTAAATTAAAATGTAATGGGTTTTCACTATTCATCAAAATATGAAATTTATTACAAAAGTAGCAAAAATTAATCCAACATAAAATTTTATGTCCCTCTTCTAAAGAATAATATTATTTTTTCTAATAAAATATATAAAAGTTTCAAAAATTGGATTGAAAAAGGGTTCTCTATTAAATGTCGGAAAAATTGCATTTTTTGAAACATTTATCCTTTATCATAAAAATATAAATTTTTCTTATATTATGTCTAAGAAAAAAATAATATAGTTCTTTAAATTATTTAAAATATATGAAATTGAAAATTCTATTAACACTATTCATAACCGCTTTTTAAAGGCTTGTTTGGTACGTCATGGTGCGTTGGAACTCTATGTTTCATTTAGAGCTTGCTATTTAATTACATTAGAGAGATTACATCCTATGAAATCTTGGGGTGTTACTTCATTCATCAGTCTCTTCCTCTTCTTATAAAAACAATTCTTATATCTATCCGTCCACACAATGGGTTTTCCCTTCTCCTTCAATGCTAAAAATAGTGTTGCCACTTTAGAAAAGTAAGGCACATATCTACAGAATTACCCAGCCAACCCTATGAAACTCAACACCTAGATCACACACCTGGGTTGATCCTAAGCAAGCACATCCTCTATCATCATCAGATCCACTTCATCTCTCATATCCAGGATTACGTGTCCCAGAAAGTGGTCCTCTCATATCTAGAACGTTCTCTTTGAGAGCTTACCATAATGTTATGGATCATAGAGTGTATCCAGAACTATCTACAGTTGATAGGAATGATCCTCCTCTGTCTCTGAGTATATCAATATGTCGCCGATGAATACCACCACAATGCAATCAAGGTATTGTTGGAAGATCTAGTTCATGAGTCCCATGAAAACTAAAGGGGTGTTGGTCATACTGAATGACCTAACCAAGAACTCATAGTGTCCATACAGACATCTGAATGCAATCTTCTTCATATCCTCATCTCGAACTGTGAGACGATGATTGTGTAATCTGAGGTCTATCGTGGAAAACCATCGAGCTCCCTTCAACTGATCAAAGAGATAATTAACCCTCATAAGTGGATACTTTTTATTCACTGTCACCTGGTTCCACTGCTGATAATCTACCCATAGTCCCAAAATCCCATCTTCCTTCATGGATAACAAAATTGGGGATTCCCATGGAGAAACAATGGGCCTTATTAAACCCTTCTTCTGTAAGTCCTACAGTTCTACCCATAACTCATGAAGCTCCGTGAAACCGTCCAATATGTTGGTGCAAATATCCTTTTCATCATGGGGTACATGCCAATGTAATATTCAACCTCTCTGTGCGTAGGTTGTCTCAGCACATCATCATGAAAGACATCAACATAATGGCCAACCACTATAGGATTTATTAGACTCTCGACATCAACTGCTCTGGAGGGAATGGCTGGCCAACTGATGTGTGATCAGCTACACCCTCCTTCGGGAAAAACCATCATGTGCTTCAATGGTTCCCTTATTAATAGTGAAGTAAAATCTGGTCCCATACTCACGGACAACCCACACTTTGTTCCTAATAAAGTCAATCAAAGCATGCAATGTGGATAAATAGTCCTAACCCAAGATTAAATCGTATGTCATCGACACTACTACTTGAAGATCCCAGCCGAAACTCTCACATCCTGGTGTAAGCTAACTCTACCTGCACCATTGTTTAATCATCAAATTTTTTCTCTTATGAGTCTCTAGTCATAAGGATCGAGCCAATAACTCTGTCAAAATCTATGAGCCCTTTATGATGGTCATGTAAATAAAAGAGTGATAGGTACTTGTGTCAATAAGTAATGTAGCTAGGGTGGAGTAGACACAAATCATACCCTTAATCATTTTTAGAGCGATGTGGTCATAGGTATCAGCTGCTTGGAGATGAGGGGGTCCATGTCCTCCTGATCCATGTGGTCGGGGTGGAGCACCTTTAGGTGCTGGTGGAAGAACATCAAATTGTTTTCCACTGCCTACTGACAACCATCTCCTCTCCCCCATCTACCACCCTGCTGACCTCCTCACTTGACCCTTTGCCTCTACTCGATGGTCCTTTTACCGTCTACTGGTCATCCATATGGCATGTCAGGCATTCACAAGTCATGTGACCCTGCCCATTTCCCGAGTAGCTCTGCTTGATCCTCATATGTCCTCGATCTCGTGATCCCATCACCACTGGCCATGTATCCAAAGGTTATCCACTAGAAGGTCTATCCTGCTTGGGAACCTACATCATCCATTTAATGATTTCTGTGGTTGAATTGGCTACCTGATTTCCGATGGTGTCTCTCTCTATCGATGCCTACTCAGATAGGAATCTCTCTCCCCAAAAGCACTCTCTCTAGCACCCGAGCCTATGTTAGATTTCAGAGCGATATCATCAATGGTCAAATCACTCATCACCGACCCTGCTCAAGTGTCCCAACCCCGAAGAAAGGTTGATGTACCATGTTGGTGGAGTATAAGAAGAGATCAGTGAACCTCTCCGAGTACTAGGCAATGGTTATGTTTCCCTTCTATAGGTGCAACTGCTCCTATATATTCACTGAGCATAGAGTATTTGGGACAAACTGTATCATGAAACGTCCTTTGAAGTCCGCCCAGGTTAGGTTCACCTTTTTGTGTAATTGGAGTATCAAACTCTACCATCTCCCAGATGATCCATAGAAAAGACTATCAGCTAGGATCACTATCAAATTAGCTGGTGTCCCCACTAAGAGAAACACTCTAGCCACAACCTTTAGCCAGTCTTCAACCCCATGTGGATCCATTTAGACTTAGAACCTCGGAGGTCTCTTCCATGGAAACTCCTGCAACATTCTCAGTTTGAGTTCACCATCTACATGTGGGGCTGGTGAAATCGGATTCCCAATAGCTGGTGGTGCTACCGGTGCACGACCAGATGGTTCTATAACTATATGAGGACCCTACACTGAAGCCTCTTTTCTCAGTGGGTCTTCATCATGTACTCTCTCGAGAATCCTGGATGGTTGTCTAGATGACATCATCATCAAGGGAAACTATTGAACCATAGTCAATAGGATATACCTGGTGAGCTGGCCCAAATATTTATAAAGAAAAACTTTTCAAAAACACAGAAAATTTTTGTTTTCATTCACTGAGTCAGAAATCGGAATTCAGGGTCTTGGTGTATTGATATGTCATCCGCTGCACCAATAATGGATTACCCAAATTGAAAATCACACTCATAACAATTAACACTATTTTCACATAGAAAATATCAAAGGCCTAGTTCCTCAGTAGATTCGACTCCCCTGATACCACTTTGGCATGACCCGTCCCCTGGGGCTCATGGCATGACTACCCCAAGATCTCCTTCAATAGGATAGGGGCTTATGACTAGCATAGAAAATGTGTATCCCCATAATGGGAAGGCATTTCCTTTAAACCTATTAAAACACACAATCTCAGAAAACTACAAGAAACAATCACAATGACAACAATTGCAGTAAAAGGGAACTAAAAGTAAATGGTTTGAAATAATAACCCAACTAAAAAGTACAAGTCGAACTGAAAAGAGAAAAAATCTCTTGGATCGTCAATTGAGGATCCTAAGTAAAGGGTAGTTACAACTCACGATCATCAGTCACTGCAGCATGTCACGTCAAATGGTCCACCTCGGAGCACCGTCTAGTCTGGGCACCCATATCATCGATCAACGATGTTTTTCTTCTTCACGAGACCCTAAATGGTGCTGGCATAGCCCATGAAGGGGTGAGTATAATGATTCTCAATAGGGATCCTGATACCCTTGAAGGTCTCCAAGAGTTTCACAAAGGTTAAACTGCAAGGAAAGACCTCAATCACAATGCATGAAGTAGTCATCAACTCTACTTTGATATATGAAATATACATATGCTATCAAAAGATTCTCATCTCATTTTTTATGATGACTTTAGGCACCAAATTTTAAAATATTTTCACAACTGATCAATGAAGGAATTATTCCACAATGGTAACACCATTAAGGTAACACCACAAAGGTGAAAGTACCACAAATGAAACACCCTGAAGTAACACCACGAAGCCAAAAATTCAACTAAGGTAACTCCCCTATGGCAACACCACGATGGTGAAAGTACCAAAAAGGAAATTCCATGAAGCTGACTCCATAAAGGTGAATGTTACACAAAGGTAATGACTCAGCTCACATTAGGTATTTAACTTAAGTACAAACGTGTATATGATTAGTCATAAATCAAGACCATATTATTCTGTCGAGAGGATCTTTTATTGACCAACACAGGATCGCTATACGAGGACCCATGTAGGATCGCTGAGAACTGACCCACAATGGGTCAGTATGTGCTAACCCACATTGGATCATTGAGCCCTGGCCCACATAGGATCTGACCCACATAGGATCAATATTCATTCTTCATGTCCCAACCAATATCATCCACCTCACTTCCATCCACTAGATTCCCACACATAGCGTGCTCTATTCAGGGAGGATCTTCTCCACAATCCATTGGTTGTTTCTCAAAAACTGATAAGTTCCATGAAGAAGTATCCCAAAGGCCCTTTTTGTTGTAAGGGTTCCTACACGACAGACGGTGCATCAATCAAGCGCTCGGTCTGTGACTTATATGTTTTTTAGTTCCAAGGGCCCAGTTGGACTCAGGTTTGATCCAACTCAGCCATACTCCAACATTATCCAAAACACAAGTGTAGTATACCAAAAGTACCATCTCTATCCAAGGGTCCCATCATCGTTGATGGTTTTTTGAATGATTGTTGAGATTTCATTTTACTGTCTTTTAAGCGAAACTATGCGTGGAAGGGTCTGGGTCGAGTCCGAGTCGGGCTGACCAACCCGGTCTGGGCCGACCCAACCCGTCCTGGGTCTAACCAATATAGGCGGGGCCATTGTGGGAATGGATAGCAAGGAGCGTGGTCGGGCCCACAAGGGCACAGCCCGCTGGGCACGCACGACCCGACTGACTGAGGCACGACCCGTTGGGCTTGCTTTGCCCAACCACCGAGGCACGACCTGCTGGGCTCGCGCGACCCTGTCTGTGGAGGCGATGCCTTCTATGTCATGCGGCCTGGCCCACTGAGGCACGACCCTTTAGGCACACGTGGCCTGGCCCACATAGGTGTGGACCGCTAGCATGCACGGCCCTGGCCGACCAACCGAGGCACGTCCCGCGAGTAGGTCTAACCCGACCCATGAAGGGTTTGATCCACTGGCTGGGGTCCACCCTAGCTGCCGGGGGGGAGCGGCTCTCCCCATTTTTTCCTAATGGAAAAGTGACCATTAGGTATGTGAAGTGGAGATGCCGCGTGGTGTCACCCGGTCGCCATGACACCCGCAGAAGGGAGGGTCCCTCCATCATTACGGCCTCCTCCAGCCGCGTGCAACGGCGCGCCGCACCACCACTATAGTCGGCCAGTGCTGGCAACCCTGTTCGATTATCGTGACTGTAAATATGTGGCCTCTTCTTCCTGCGGTGGAGGATGACACACTTTCTCCTCCACGGTCAGCCACTTCCAGCCACTTCCATCACACACTTGTGTCAGTTTATAGTTTTGACACTCCGACTATCTTCCACAGGACACCAAGTGAGCTCCGGTGGACCATATTTTCATCTGAAGGTGCCGAGTGACATCTCAGGACACCCTCTTTGCTTCTTGTACCTCTATTCTGAATATTGTCCAATCCAAACCAAAGCCGATGAAGAAAAAGTTCTTAAAACAAGTATAGGATGGTTCGAGCATTGTTTGTTTGGATTGTTCCCTCCGCGTTTTCTTGATCGCAACATTGTAGAGTAAGATTAATCAAAATCTAGAAATTAAAACAAAATAAATACATGCGTCAATTTCATTGGAGAAACTTCATGCTCGAGGAAGATTAATTTTTTCTTCATTCTGTGGTGCTCATCACCGCCTGCTATAACCAGCTCTATCATCCCTTTGATTGGAATCAAAGAATTTTATTAGAACATCGACGTTTGGTGAAGCCATGCAAACACTCCCCCCCCCCAAACTACTTATAAATAAGAGAGGGGGAGGCTGAGTAACACGCTTGGAATTAATGGGGGTTTATTAAATAGGAACCTTCCTAATTACAATGAAATTGTTAAAAAGCAATTGGGGAGTAATGACATTTCATGGATTGATACGTCGTTGTCCCCACCATTGCTGCTTGTCCGTTGGAGGAAAATAAAAAGTGAGAAATAAAATAACAACGTTGTTATATTATTTTTAAAAGGTCCAAAATTTAACTTTTTCTCCAGAACTACCGCGGTCTAAGTGAAGTCTCCCATGAGGTAATCCCGACACATTAGATACAACGGTGCCCTATGATTTTTAATTTTAGCAAAAGTTCAAAAGGTAGAAAATTCCACCCATATGTTTACAGAACACACATTAAAAAAAGTTCAGAAATGCATTCTGGGCACACTGGGCCTCAGAACCACATGCTGTCAATTTTTTTTCTCGTAATAATTCCATATAATTAAAAAACATTACATGTAAAATCCATATCTTTTCACCAAAAATATTAATAATGATATATCTATATTTCAATGGTTCATAACACCATTAATTGTGTCCCTTTCAAAAAAATTATAAAAATAGAAAATTGAGAAATAATATTTCAATGAAATAAGTTGACAGAAAATACAAATCATCAATTGAAATTTAAGATATTAATGAATAACAAGAATAAAATATATAGTCTGTCATAAGATAATGATTTAATATATTAGAAACTAAATCATTTTTACCATAAAGTAATAAATATCTAAATGGCTTTCAAAAACTACAAATGGTAATCATGATTTTTTTTTCAAAATTGATGCAGACTCATTAAAGTTTATTATTGATTAAAAATTTGAAATTTATGAGAAATAAATTGAAATACAAATTTCCACAATTTTATTATATACAAAAATATTATGATGATTAAATATTATATAATTTGAATTAGTAAATATTTTTCTTGAATATCATCTAATAATATATTAACAATCATATACATTTTTTGGACGAAACAAACTAAATAATATTGGAATGTAACAACATTTTAAAATTTTAAAAAAATTAATAAATTATAACCTCATTTAAAAAATTCATATAATGTTATTATATTTATTGATTTATTTGTTATGGTTCATTTATTTAATGAAATGTTATTTTGTTTCACTAAAAAATGAAATTAATTTGTTTCAATTTATGATATTATAAGAAAAATGTAATATATTATAACAATATTTAATTAAAAAATATATTCAAAATACTATATTTAAAATTTACTATTCAATATCTTATTATATGTATATTTTGAAAAAAAATTATGTTCAAAATATGTATTTAAAATAACAAAAATATCGGAAGAAATTCTATAAAACGTTTTATTTGACATTTTTTTATTCTATTGGTCATTTTTCTGCTCGAGTTGGGTTTGAGAAATAAGAATTAATATTTTGGAAAAATTAAACACAATTTTTGAAATATATAATTCTTAAATGAAGTTATTTTTATCTTTAATATGTAATGAATTTGCATAAAAATTCAAAAATAGTGTACAAAATATATCTCAAATCAATGGATATGTTACTATGATCAATAGTATGTTACTATTAATAAAATATTATTACAAAAATCCAAAAATATAATTTTCTAATTTTTAAAAAATATAATGAATTATTCGTGGTTATTGATATATTGTTAAGGGGATCAATGAAAATCAAAAATATTATCTTAGACAATGGATTTTAATTTTATGCATATAGTGATTAAAATTCACAAATTGATTAGTATATATTAATTTGAGGTATTTATTTAGAAATTGTATAATTTTAATGATAAAAGGAATTTGGAACCCTAAAATTATTGAGAATAAATTTATGTCCATCCTGGCTTTATTTCAATGAATTAAACTGTAATCACATAAATGCTTCATATATTTTTGAGATATGTAATGATGATGTATTTTGTTGTAATAGATAATTATTTAATGTCATAATGATATAATGATAGCAAAGATTAATAAAAAAATTTGGAATAATTTATATATTAAAGATGTAGAATATTCATATTTTAGTAATGAATTAGGAATTTAGGATAAGAAAATGTTGATATGGAACAATAAACACCCAGTGAAAATATATTTGAAAAATGTTTTAATTCATACTTCTTATATATATATATGAACATAGACTCAATAATCATTATGTTACAAAAATTAAAAATGTGAAATCATGTCATAAGAAAGTGGTTATTAAAATAAATAATTATTTAGTGTTTTTTCATCATGATATGTAATATCTAATAAGATAATGAACATGTCTAAGAGATATAAAAACCCTATAGTTTTTAACTTTGGAAAATATTATATACCAATCATTTCACATACAACTAAACATCATTAATTTCTTTATCAAAAAAAAAATTCAAGTTCCATGAATAAAAAATGGATTCCTCTATAATCTGACTTCAAAAGAGAATTGAAGTGTTACAAAAGAATAAATTCATTCTTAGATAATGAGTATGAAATAAAATTGAAATCATCTCGAGGACCTCCTAAACAAATATAATTTGTTAAGGGTTTAATATAACTTGATAAGGCTCAAGGCCCATGAAATGGTAATAATCTACTAGATCATCATATATTAATACTTTTGTTCTAATTTATAGTGGGATAAACTCTAGATAAATTGTATCAACTAGAAAATAATTATTTGAAATTTTTTTATAGGCACATAACAAACTATATGAGGCTATTCCGTGTTTTTTCTTCCATAACACATTATTATTCTAAAAAATCAATAACCTCAATTCAATTTATATCATGTGATGCATGTTGATTATCCGAATAGAATATATATTATTTATATAAGGATATTTTAATGGTTTTAGGCTACATAAAATATAAGGTATGTCTAATTTAGATATCATTTTATTTTAATTTTTTTAATGTAATTGAAAGGAAAAGAAAATCAGTTTCAAAATAACTATTTTGTTATTAATTTGTTTTTTTAAACATTAAAATATTAAATATAAAATAATGTGAACAATATGTTTCTATAAAATTAAATCAAACTTTAATGGACATTTAAATAAACACTATTATTCTAACTGAAAATAAATGGAATTTATAGTAAGCCTATAGCGTACGCATAGTAAGTAAATGTGGTTGTTCGTAAAATTCATGTCAAGTCAATTTTACCATTTATTTTATTAGACATATAATGAGTTAGTCTTGAATAAATAATTTATTTATGAATCAATAACATAATATATAAAATAATAAATAAAAATCAATTGAAACCATAAATATAATCCCAAATATGAATAAAATAACAAAATGTATACTCATAAGTTAAAATTAAAAAAAACATAGATCTAATCTAAATCATAAAAAAATATAGGAATATATAATAATTCTAAATTTATGTTATATATAATCAAATATTTATGAATTATATAGATTTGTAAATATACACACATGATGAAATTTAACTCTTATGAATTGAAGAGACATATCACCTTTTTAAACTCATTATATCAAGATATTTTGTGTGAAATTATTATGTTCAGTCATTTAATGTGAAACATAATTCCTAAAAATGGTAAATTTAATAAATTATTTCAAAATATTTGGAAACATATCTAAATTTAAATTAACATTATATAGATTATTATATTTCTTATATAAATATTATAAACAACAATTTCCAAAATCATTGAGTTCAACATCAACTATAGATAATGAAATCAAAATATAATTATATCCATATCACGGAACAATGGATTTTACCATAAAGTTATAATCTTTTGATGTTTTCAATAGATTAATTTTGTAAGAATGATTATAAAATACAAAGTATATAACTATATAAAATATATAGCTTATGATGTAAAAGAACATAAAATTTAATGTACAATCAGTGTATTTTAAAAAAAATAAAATCACCAAATTAAAATTACTTTTGGTTATAATAAAATCAAGCATATATAAAAACTAAAAACATTATTACAATATAACTAGGTGTAAGATATAATAGTCTTTCATTACATCAATTATTATAAAAGTGTATGTTTCTCTTTACTGGTACTTTTCTAATGGTGTTATAATTGAATTTTCAATGATTTTTTTGATATAATAGTTATAGATATTAAAATGTTATAATAGAAATTATAACAATTTTAAAATGTTATAATATATTTTAGATTACATAATTTAATTTATATCCCATGGTTTCTATTTTGGAATACTTTTTAATTTTTTTTAGTAAAATAGAGAATTTATAACCAATTTGATATATCTGAATAATTGTACAATTAATGTTCATTAACAACTCATATTTTATATAAAGTGATTACATATTCCACATTTTAGATATTTAAATTCCATGAACATTATTTCCATTAATTTTCTAGGAATGTGTTAGAATATGGATAGAAAATCAATGGAGAATTCAGTGATCATCATGTAAATGGAATTCTTATGTGGATATTGAGGATATTTATTCACTTTTATGGCTCTATAATTCTCTCATTTTGATAATATACATAATATATTAATTATACCTGGATTTGTTGTTATATTTTTCTAGTAACAGAAATAATAACAATTAAATAGGGTTGGTAAATTATAATTAATGTATTTTATAAAAACCTAGATAGAATTATTAACATTAAAAAACGATCTATTTGTATCATAGGTTCAAAGAAAAAATTTACAAAAAATTAATTAAATTTTATAATAAGCTTCTATTAGAGAGTTCATAAACAAAAATTTCCCTAATTTATAATTGTGTTTTTAGATACCTATTATAGGGTATATGTAATGTATACATATTTTATTTTGATGTTGATCATTATTCATTGAAAAGAAAAAATGAAATACGTATACCATACCATTAATATTATTAATATTACTAAGACAAGAACATCATTGAATTATTTATATGAAAATATTTAGAAGTTAACATAGAGAGATTTTTTCAGAACATCGCCTTCTCTATAGAAATGCATTCCTTTATTGATTGAATTATGAAATAATTAGTGTGAATATGTGATATTGTTGTGAGATGAACCTAAAATGAATATGTATACTTAAATTGGTGACATAGTATATCTATAGAAAATTATGGGTGGTGGTTGATAGTATATATGGGTGAGGCTACGGTTGCATAAAATAGAGGAACCCCCTCCATTTGATATTGAGAAAACTAATCTTATTTTAACAACTTCAAGATAAATTCACCCTAATACGTGTATAAAAAGTTATTGAAGGCATCCAAAAAATATTAAACTATAAAAAAGTACTTATTAAACATACAATTTCATTATGATACTCCCATTTTATCCCTAATTTTCTCACTACAATCATATATGTGCCAGAAATATCTAGAAACACACTACATAGCCTATCTTATTCCATCATATGTAAACTAAACTGAGTGGAGGGATAATTTATATTATCAAATGAGGAGGTATATAATGAATTTGTTTAATAAGTCATAAAATATCTTATTTATCATGATAATTTAATATTTAATACTAAAATTAATTGAAGGTAAGGAGTTTATCATTAAGTAAAAGACTAAGTAGTAAAATCATATCTATTTTTATTCTCTAATCACTAATGGATTTTACCAATACTTTCAATCGGTATCATTAGTTGAGAGATAATAAAATAAGAGATGAAATAATATAAAATAAACATAAAAACCTCAAGTAGTAGTAGTAGGAATATCCAAACCTCATCCTTCTCTCTCATCCTTCTCCCCATTTTGTATATTCATTCCTATTTCCTTAGTTAACCATGTGAAATTACTCACCCATAAATTTGAATATATTATCCATATTTTTTACATTTCATTTGAATCAATATCTTTAATCTCTTTCCTCTAGATCATCAATCAATATATGTAGTTAATGATTTATTGTTTCTAAATTTAAAATATTTCCCACCAATTATTCATTAAATTTATATAGTGAACAAAGGATTTAGAAATATTTGAATGCCCAAAATTATATCAAATCTTCCAATAGAAGAATGTAAATATATATAGTGTGGATATCTATTAATTTATTGCCGTACTGATGTTACACAATGTATCATCACTGTGATACACTACTACCAGTGACGTAACATCTTCTTGTTCATCCATTCTAGCATGATAGAATTTACCATTGAATGAGAAAATCTAATAATTTAGTGTAAAGAATATGTTAACTAATATATCTATGTCCTGAAAACTATATTTATGACAAACATCATAAATGTTCGAGTATATGACTAGAAAAAAACAATTATATACTCCCATTGATATCAACATATATTACATATCACCAAAAAAATTTATGTATCCCTCAAAGATGATAAAAATATATTAAATATTATCCAAAAAACAATGAAAATATATTATTATCCATCTTATTGCATTAAAAATATATAATTTATTATAGAGGTAATATATATCTTGCAACATATTAGTTAAACTTGGTGAAATTATCTTTTATATCAATAATTATTCTTAGGTATTAGGTTCAATGATGTTATGTATATCCATTATATTCTCAAGAGGTAATGTATATTATATCATGTTTCTCTGGAATTATATTATTCATAGATCTATTATTTAATTTAGAAAAGTAAGTGTTTTTACTCATCATAGGGGGTGCCCGAACGTATATTATTACACATGATTCATTGTCATTACATATCATTCCTAGGGTCATCAAATTAAAAAAATTCCACTTAAATGTAAAAATACTTCTGACATATTATTTGAAAAATATTACATATGATCTTCCTTTTCAATTTTTTTATTGTAACACAACTAAATATTGTGTATGCTAAGTATAATATCATTTGTGTATAGAGAAGTTTATTTCCTAATTCAAATCACAGTATCGGAGAATATTTTATATATCTTCATCACATATCCATAAAAATCTGTATTTGTCTCCCATAGATTTAGAAAACAAGTTACACATTCTAATTAAGAAAATTTTCAAATATTAATACCCATCTATTCATTTTACTACAAAAAATATGTATCAACTAACATCATAATTTTACCCATTTAATGAAATATTCAAAAAAAATTAATTAATATAACAGTTGATATAAAATGAATCTAAACCACAATTAGATTTTAAATGTGTGGGGTTGAACTAAATTTCACTTCATTAAAATATAAAACTTTTATTACCAATCTCAATTCCTCCACAATAACAACTTCAACCATCGAACAAGTGAACATCTAAAAATATTACCAACGAAAATTTCAAAACACTAGATAATGTGTGTTCTATTTTTAATATACAATAAATAAAAACATATCATTTCTCCTAACATTTATTAATTAATTTTTTCCTATTTATTTCATTTAAATCATTTATACTTTTATATTCTCCCATGGTCATTCATACCTACCTTTCAGGAAGTATTTATCTTAGTACTCTAGTATGAATTTAACGAAATGTTTATCTCATTCTAATCAGATTTATGAGTCACCATATGATTTTTTAATTATTTCATCTCGAGAAAATGAATCATGTATCTCTATATATAATGGGAAATTGTTTAGGATATTTTATATTTTAGGGTGGGTTTGTATTTGTGTGAAATTATTCTAAGTAATAATATGATATTTTACAGTACATTGAATCATAATGCATGATTTAGTTTTTTCATTCAAGAATTGAATTCTAAAATACTTTCCCTTATAGTGATTTAATATTAGAAACTATTAAATTGAGAATAAATCTCAAAAATTTGTTAATTAAATACAATTAAAAATTTATTATCTCTATTTACTTTAGAAAAATTATATTTTTCAGTCTTCATAGAGATGAGTTTCTAATTGAGGGACAAATCATTGATTTTCAAGAAATCATGTGAACATACATTGCCTGTTGGAGAATATAATTTACATACATTATTTAAATTTTTAACCTTATATGTCATTATTAAATTTAATTTTAAATATATCACAACAATTTACTCCATAGTAGGACAAAAACAAAAAAAAATTGGGCTTACACAACATCAATTCAGATCAACCAGCTCTCTCCCTGATATGCTAGTTCAATTACGGTTCATGAATTAACATAAAAAGATAATAATTTTTAAATTTTTCAATCATAATGGGACTACCTACATTGTTTATATTTTATATTCATGGATACAATGGTTAAATGACATTATATGACAAAAAATAAGATAAATATGAGATTAATTATTCAAAATAATTCCTCAATAATTTATAATTTGATGTCCAAAATGAACCATTTAAGTGACTGAATTACATAGAAAATTATTGTTAGTAATTAATTTATTGGTTCTCTATTGAAATTAATTCAGTGTAAGAAGTTGTAATATTATTTTAGAGGCCTCTCTAGTAATTGATTTTAGTATAGGAAAACGTTCTATGGACTAGGAATCAAAAAATAGTATCCCTTTAAGAAATTTCAAAGACATTGAATTTAAAGACAAGTTTTTTAAACCGTAATATAAATTGATTTTATGGATCAAATTAGTTTCTAAACATTATAATTAGTTATAAATTTACAATGGTGTTTATACTGGGATCAAAAGATTTGAAAAAACACTAAAAAGATAAATAAAAACAAAATATTATAAAGAAAGAAAAACTAAAAACTAAAAAATTTGACATTAATTAAAAAAATGTTTCCCTCCCTTGGACATCAGTGGTAGAATATAATTATTCAATTATTATATTTATAATAGTTAGAAATAAATTTTATGTCTTTATTGAAATCAATTAGGTGTTATTGAATGGTTTTACTAATTGGTCCAATTTGTTGTCAGATTGAACTATTATGATTTCTCCACTGGTTCATATGGAAGATACCCACGATACTACCTAATCCTTTTTATATTTACAATGAATGGATTTTTCTCATTTAATAATTATATTTACAGAACCAATGCGGTATAAATTCTTTATAATAAAAGAAACATCCCATTTGGGAGGTTGTTTATATGTAATTAATTTAATACATCAGTTTTAGATTAACACATGTTCTCCTTTGTGATAATCTATTATTGACCCATTTTATCATTTTACAGTATTTTAAATTCATTATAAATAAAAGACTTCAAAAATGATTCACTTTTTCTTTTTCTTATCTTCTATTGTTTTGGTATTCTTATTTTTGGTTGTTTCAGGATTTATATTAATTTAAATGTCTACCAATAAGGATTTATCTTCCAACTCCATAGGTAAGTGAATATTCTTACAATAGATCATCTAGTATTGACACATTCTATCATGGTTTTTGAATGCTGTTTGGTAACACCTTATGGTGTCTTCAATCATTTGGATATAGTTTTTTCTATTTGGAAAATGTTTTTTTCCACAGTTCCCTTAATATCACCATTGAAACATTATGTTGGCCATTAGTTTGTGGATGATAGGGTGTTAATGTATTTTTAAACACTGCATAAATTCTTATGAAATATTTCCTCCATGTATTTAAATTTTGGGTTCCTTTTTTACTGATTATTTATCCTAGAACACCAACCCATAAAAAATTTATACCTACAAATTGTATAAATAACATTTGCATCTTCAGTTTTGGTAGCTTTAACATCCATCCATTTGGATACATGGTCTACTACAAAAATGATGTAATGGTTTCTGATGTACATAGTTAAGATTCTCTTATAATATATTCCCTATACTATAAAGATTTGAAAATTTCTTATTTATTTTTGAGGAAACACTTGAATTTTGGAGACATTTTTAGTGAAATAACATTATTTATATATTTCATAAAATTTTTATACAATTAATTTACCATGATAGGTTGTATATTCCTGAATATAAATCATACATACTGGACCATTTGGGGTCAAAATTTGAATCCATACTCAAGGGTATATAAAAATCCAAGGACAATATTTACCTCACTCTTCGGAACACCTCTAGATTATCTAATCAATGCATTGTTTCCCAATATATATGTTATCCTAAATATAATATAGTAATTTAGTTTAATTTTTTCTATTTTTAGGTAATTAGTTTTAATAGATCTTGAGAACATTAAAAATGTTGAATGTATCAGTATACTAATGGTACCAATCTTCAAATCATGTAAAACTTCTCTCTTTGAATGGAATCGCAAATGATTTTTTTATTTGAAATATCTAAAATGAATATATTGGGAATCCTTCTAAGATGATATAGAAATATGTTCAAAATTCATTTGTAGAATTTTATATCTAAATAAGGATTATAGAGTAGAAAGAAGCAACAAAAAAATAATTTTTTATTTTTATCTTTCATCGGGATATTTCTAATGACTACATGACTCAAAAATGGAATCATTAATTGCAAGACATTATTATCAAAGAAAATAATATGAAATACAAAACTTATAAAATTTATTTTTAGTTGATGAATAAATTTTTTACCATTAATAATTTTTTTGTAAATAATATCCATTTATTGAGGACTTAATTCAATATACTAATACAATAATACTCCATAAACCATTATTAGAAGCATAAGAAACTTTTTTAAATGGGTATTATTAGTTGGGTGGATACATCAAATTTGGTTTGGTTATTTTAATATGTATAGCATAAAATTATTTAAAAAAATTATATAAATCAACTTTGGGATTTTAGAATGTATTCTCCACCATCATAGATCGAGATAACTTAAATAATTTTTAAACATTCGTTCAAATACTGCATATCTTAGAAAATATATAACACGATTCACACAAGTTGGTTATAGTGATTCATTTATTGCTTCAAATTAAAAATTATTCACCTCATTACGTTGTTGTGAAATATCATTCCCATGTAGTATGCCTATTTGATCAATAATATTTCACAATAAAAATTATATATAACGAATTTCTCAAATAAATTTTCAAATTTTTTTTTGTCTCTTCCAAATTTTGATGAGATGAATTTAGATATATAATATAATTATTAAAAAATAATAATTCAACATTCAATATGAAATCAAAAAAATCTCATTATGTGTATTTGGAATGTACCAAATGCAATAAATAAGAAAAAATGGAATCCTTATATAAGAAAACACACAATTGAAACATGAAAAGGTTGTTTTATCTTGGTTTTCATGTTAAGTGGGTATGTAGTAGTATTATAAAAATGAATCTAAAAAATAGTAATGTTTTTTTGGATGTAATATTTTGAGGATATTTCAGTAAATATATTGAGAAAATGATATGTTATAGTGTCCATGATATGTTTTTGATTATCAATACATACTATACAAATATTATTTATTCTAAAAGGAATAAATTCATTCTTATCATTTTTTTCAATGGAAGTCTAGTTTTCTTATGAACTATGTGAATGGTAATGAACTATTCTGAGTCAAATATCTGTTTTATAATACATTATTATGAAAATTTATCTTCTATTTTATAGACTTCCTCAATATTGGTTTGATTGATTCTTCTCTATGGTCATATAGAGGACTATAAATTTTCATCATAAAAATTAAATGAATATAAATTTGAGGTCATATACTAGGGATAGGTAATAAAATCAAATATAAATTCTGACTTTTAAAAAACAATATTTTTTTTGAATTTTTTATCATAATTCAAATTTCTATCAACAATTATAGTCATATTTTATACTTATATTCGATACCCATATTCTGGGTCATTGAGAATAGATTATAACTTTAGGGATGGGGATGCTCTAATGATTGGATTATATTTTGATTTATCACCTATATCTATAGGAACTTATCTATATAATATTAATTATTAACTTCCACATTATTGAAAAAATAATCACATTCATTAGGGAAGTCATGGTTTACCTCTTCATCTTATTATACAAAAAATAATCAGGTTTATTCCCATTATTCTTCATATAATTTTCAAAACATAAATTTTTTAAAATAATAAAACTTTCTTCAAACATTCTAGATTCCTTATTATGATCAACCTATTAAGTCTGTGAAAGTGTGATAATAAAATTATATTCCCTTTGGTACTTCATGGAATCATAGATATTTAAATTGAAAATGATCTAAAAAAATTAAATAACAACATTTTAGCCTTTTAAATTTATGATGGTATCAGTTGTCTTAAAGAAAGGACTACCAGAGATGATGGGTGAAAGTGAAGATTTCATATCATAATCTATGTTAGAAACCTGTAAATAAACATGAAATATAAATTTTTGTATGTAGCATATGTATTATTACCCAACTAATAAGGGAAATTGAATGGATATATTCTCATTTTAAACAACTAATGTAGTGGGATTAAGTTCTCCAATATACAAATAAGTGAATATATAATTTAGAATTACATTTTTAGGGACTTTTATTTAACATACCGAATCTTTTAATTATTTATATTGGATTATAAAAGGGATAGAAAATTACCTTGGATCATGATACGTGGTTAGAAGTTGTGGGGGATAAGGGTTGAAACACATTTTCATATGTATAATTTATCATTCACTTGGTGTATCCCATTTTTAGTGTAAAACCCGTTGTGGATCATAGCATATTTTATGATCATTTTTAAGGATCTAAATATTATTATGTTGATTTACACATTCTATAAAATTTCTAGAATCACTTTTTGAAGTTTTTTCATCGAATATATTTTTTATTGAATTATTCAGGAGGTTAAAATTAGGGTAAAATATTTTCCCCCTCTTATATTTTTAAAGGGTGTTTATTATCTCTTATTACTCCTTCTAGGATAATTTTTATCATTATATTATTTTTTGTTTATGAAATTTTGAAGGTTCTGTTTAGATTCCTAAACATTATTATCCTTAGTTTTTGTTGAGTTTTTCTAGGAACATATATTAAAATGTGGTTTATTTATATAACACACCAGGTTGTTAATAGTGTTCCATTTACATTGGGGTGTAGAAGTAGTTGAGTATATAATTTTATAAGTATATTAGAAAATATAACTAGAAATATTATATGTTTAATCATTAATTACTTTACTATATTCTAGTACACCATAACCTATGATCGTTATTAGATTTATAAATAATGTTGTGAACTGGTTGAGGGCTTCTCAGATGATAATATTTTTTAAAAGTATATGACTAGTAATATTTTTTTAATTAGTTTGATTGATTTTTTGTTTTATTATTTGATATAATTACCTATTATTTTATAATATTATTACCTATAATAAAATTATATTTTTATTATTTAATATTACATGGAACACTACACCAAATTAAACAATACCACATTTTAGTAAGAGAACTATTACTATTTTAATGTAGTATATCAATTGGAAGGTAAAAGTAGAGATAAATTTAGTATGAAATATATTTTGAAAGAAAATTAAATGAAATTTTTAATACCAAATCACTGAGTAATTTCAATTAGTATAGCTAAAGATCCAAAAAGAACATTTTATTCTTAAAATTTATTTTTAATAATATTTGTTTTTTATTCCCTATGAATATTTATATTAATTAGCAATTTATATTATATTTTATTTATTATAAAATACATTATTGATACTAGTAGTGCATAAACATCATATTAACTAATTTTAGATAAGAAATAAGAGTAAAAATAATATTATTTGAAAATTCCATTTTCATATAAAAACAGTCTTTATGTACTTTTATATTTCTATTTGAATGTAAGATAACTAAATTTTAGAAATGAAATTTTAAATAGTAAGAATCATTTTTGTTTTAACAATAAAAATATATTATTAGGTTAAATTTTTTGGATTACTTTAAGAGATGAATTTTTAGGTAAATAGTGATAAATATAATTTTTTACAAAAATCAGGACTTGAATATCATCATTAGTATATAATAATTAATAATTATTTTTGAAAGTATTCACTTGACCAAAGTTTTATTGCAAAATTATAAAAATTGTTTTTTAAAAATTTATTATAATTTGAACCCCTATGATTTACATTTTAGATTTTATGTTATTATTATTTTCTAACACTATTAGTATTAGATATAAATATAATATTTTCAAAAATACGTTACCAAGGGTAAATAAAAGGTTGGCGTTGTAAATGTAAAACTTGTTAAAAGTTACAAATAATGAGAAAAGTCATTCATATCCTCAAAAACATGTCCAAATGAGTATATTTGAGGTTTTAATGACAAAAAACTCTCCACTATTAATTATTTATAACATTTTTATTCACATTCTAGGTAAAAAAGAGATGCTTTATATATTCTATATTCAAAATTTGAAAAAATTCCCATCCCCTCACTATTAAAATGATATCACCACCACACACATAAAACAACATTGCATAATTGAATTAATCTAAAAACCATACCAATATTATTCCTAATATAATATTTTCACATGTTCCAAATCCTTTTATAATTATATGTTTTCTTAATTCCGCTATTTTCAAATGATGTTTCAGGAGAAAATAGAAACTCTCAAAATGAGTGTTATTGACTCTCTAACATTATTTTCTATATATTTTTCATAGAAAAACATCCATACATATTATAATAATATTGATATAATTAAATTAGATTCCTTATATATATAAAAATGTTAATATTTTAATATTTAAACTATTACATATGCCTCTCATATCTAATAGAAAATATTGGGAACATCATTCTTGTGTTCATGCTGACTATATAATCCTTGAGTGACGTGTTAGTTTTTGTCACAACTACCATAAATTGATAGTCAAAAGGGGGTTTTAAAAAATGAATATTATATTTCTAACATTTTTTTTATTCTTAAATCAAAAATAATTTTATACCTTGCACCCATTATTTTGAAAACGAAAATGTCATCAGTGTGTAAATATAGACTACAACTTCCAGTGAATGAGGTACTTATTATCTTAGAACCACCCTACATATATGGTTCAAATAATTTAATTAGTTATCAAATTTTATATTATTATGGAAATTTTTTTTTCTATAATGGTTTTAATAATATTTAATATGTGCCTAATATACCAACTTTTGATCATCCAAAACAACCAAAACAATATCATTACTGATTTTGTCTTCATATGTCATGAATAAAATATTAATTATGTATTAATAAATAATTATAATTAATATATTATTGTTTTTTATATAATATATTAATGTTTAACTTGGTATCAATTAATGAAAATCGGTATTTATATTTTCATGCATGCACCAAATAACCAAAATTGCTAACATCTGATGATGAAAATAAACTATAATTAACTAATAAAAACTGTATAAGTGAATATAACTAAAGAATATAAAGGCTAATATATATTAATAAGATTATTATATAACATATTAAGATAATTTTTTTAATTATAAGAGATGTTATTGTGTATTTGTAGAAGACATAAGTTAAGGTAAGTGTTTCTTCTAAAATTTTATCCATTAAGACTTTTTTTTATTATGCACATAATATTTTATACGAGATATATGATAAACCATTAAAGTATTATGTTATTATTATGTCATTATTAATTTTATTTGTTTTTATTTTTTCATTTTTTATCTTTTATGTTGTTAGAATCAGCTGTTATAGTAGTCGTAAGTGGTTCTCATTTCAATTTGCTTTCATTGATAATTATATTATATTACCTAGTTTTTTTATCTTTTATAGTATATATACAGAATATATTATTTATTTATATTAATTATATAAAATGTATCCTTTCATGTTCTCTCTTTCAAGATCATTAGATTTCAGTGTTCTTAAAATTATATGAGTTTCGCTGTTATGAAATTTCTTCTTCACAAATATTACATATTGTGTTTTAAAATGGTTTTAAAAATGAATTTAATTTTTAATGAATCATACAATATTTAAATATTATTACAATTTTTTAAATTAATAGTTTTATTTAAAAAATAATTGTTGATTTTAAAATTATTTTGAATGGTGTTTGTTTTTATGAACGAAATCTTCAGTGTTTTTATGGGTTCTCAAAGATAAATTTTTAAATAATATAAATTTTTTCTCAAAATTATATTTTACGTTATAAAAGGTAATTATAAAAATATTTTATTTATCTCAAATATGCATGTGGGTTTTTATAATTATATCTACAAAGAACTATATTATATAATCAATCTAATTTTACATATATTATAACAAGATTTTAATCATAATTAACCAAAAAATACAATCTAATGTTCCTAGAGTATAGTGTATTAGGAAGATATGGTACATAATTAAAAATAGTTTAACCAAAATAATGAAATATTTTATTTAAAACTCACAATGAGCTCCTAATTTACATTAATATATTACATCGATATAGGATAACCTCGGGAATACAAGAAAAATCAATAATATAAAAAGCTTTGTAATTGAATAAACATAGGAATAAAGAATAACTAATGAGTTAGATGACATAACATGATGACATAAAAAGGAATGGAAAAAAGAATAAACATATGGAAGAATAATATATAGAACATTGGATCATGTAATCTTTGATACATAGAAATGTGGGAAAAATATATAACAAAACATAAATTTTTTTCAATACTAACTACAGTGACTGTTTCACGTTATGGACAAATCCCCATCAATGAATAAGGTTTACTCCCTATTACAACATGTCATCTAATGAGACTAAACATTACCCAATTAAATCGAGTCATATAATGGCTCACTCATTATAACATTATCAAGAACAATTTTTCCACCTGAATAATCATTCATAATAAATAATTTTAATGGATACCCATAGAACACATTTGTTATCATAATCATGCCACAATGACTAACCAATGGGTGTATCATAATCGTATCCATAAAAATTTGTGTAAAATAATATATGGATATTATTAAAATACAATAAGAGTATATGATGAAAAATTATGACCAAAAGATGTGGAAACATGAAAAATAGTGATTGAGATGGTTTAAAAATTTGTCATTTTAGTGTGGTTTAAGGCGGAATATTAATGAGACTTTAAAGATGACAAAGGAATAAAAATTTTATAAAATAAGAAATGAAATAATATTTTATTTCATGACTAAAATAGTATTTTTGGAAAATTATGTTTTGTCAAAATAAATTATGAAGTTTGCTAGAAAAGGGGAAATATATTAGGAAGTTCTTGTTCAAAATATTTTCTTAACTAGGAGGAATTGAGAAAGGAACCTTTTAAAAACATGTATATACCATGAAATAAGGAAAATTTAATATTTGTAAATATTTTGAGAACAAACACAAATAATTTAGTAAGTGCACATAATTATAATTAAGAGTTCAATTGGGGTAATTAGAGAACATGCATAAACCCGTGGAAATATAGACGTACGTAGATAATCTCTTAACTTATGTCCAAGGGTGTTCATAATTTGAACTTAATATAATGTAAATATAAATTATATAAATTAATTAAATTATTTATAACTTATTATAGATTTATTTGACACATTAAAGTTTTATTAAGTTCATTTATGGTCATTTTGATGAGTAATGATGTTTAATTTTGTTGTTTTTGGAACATTTGTTTTCTGATTTTATGATCGGTTCCCTTAACATTAATTATGGGTGTATTTTTAAAATGGAATAAAAAATATAAAAGAATAACAAATTGGTATTAATATAATTATATAATTTTAAATGGTTTCATATATCATTTTAATCTTTCACCTGATGATGATTCATTACTGAGAACACAAATTTATAAATTATCAGTTTATTTAGCAGTCTTTACGACCATCATGAACTAGAAACATTTTATTTAAAATTATGTTTATATACTACTGGTAAAAATTAATTAAGTTTTAATACATTTATTATAATATTTTTTAAACATAAAAATGGTTTTATGACCATCGTTGATGGGGATAATGAAAAAATGATAACTTGTTATCGATGAAGGCAGTGAATCGACACCCCACAGATGATGTTTTCACTTTTCTGATCAAAAGGATATATGAAAATATTTAATGATGTATATTAAATTAACATAAAAAAATAATATTATATGTAATATAATATATATATGAAATAAAATTGAATATTTTAAGAAAGTTTGTGGTAGAAGAAATAATGAATTTAAAAGAGAAAGGTGGAGGTTTTTACCTCTTGAATATTTTATCCTTTAGAACATACATAAGGAAAGTGGGTTTGGAATTTAATTGAAATAATAATCTCTTGGACTTTGGGAGTAATTTTGGGGGTTTAATTGGGAATAATATAAGTAATATATATATATATATATATTCTATGGAGTAAGGATAACGATTATTGGGGGATGGTATTTATAGTGAGATGAGACATGTGTTTTAATTATTATTTTAACTTGTTTATAATATATTCATAAGAATATTAATAGAAATCATTCCTATACCTAAATATAGTTAATTTATTAAGAAATTTATAACCAATTGGTTCTTCCCTCATATATACATAATCCATGACTCTGTACTCCATGTATTTGGTAAATATAGTAAATTACCAAAATCAATAACAACAATTTTTCACATGAATACATCAATAATGGACTCAGTTTTATGGATATAACATTATAAATATGATATATTTATTTTCTATTTAAAATCATCATTTATTAAAAAAAATAGATATTTTGATATTATAATCGATTTTATGACAGTTTGACTCCTTTGTTAAGGTCTCATAAATTTATCATATAATAAAAATAAAATATAACATTAATTTATGAATATATTTATGAAAACAAATTTAATTTTCAATTCTTTTATTAATTATATAACGTTAAAATAAAAGTAACATTTCATTAAAATACGAACACTAAATTTATCATTTTTAAAACATTTAAATACTTATATGTTGATATAAACAGATCATATTTTCTTTTATAACATACCAAAATCTTATTCATAATTTAATATGTGATGTTAATTTTCTATTTACAAGGTTACTATTCATAATACTCAGGTTACTATTCAAATGGTTTGGTTTCTTTTCGATGTGTACATGTTACTTAATTTATAAAAATACCACAAATTTTATTCTTCATTAATCAGAATAATGATTTAATATAGTGATAAAACACTATTTTGATGAATATTTTATTGATAATAAATGATATAATTTTCTCACAATGTGCTAAATATATTCATTTATGAAATATTTGTGATTAGATCATTCATTTCAAAATATGATGAAAATTCCAGTTTTACCCTTTTAAAATGTATTATAGTATTTTGAAGATAAATATTTTAAAATTTATTATTTGAACTTAAACTTTTGTAACAATGTTTCTAACTTAATTTTATACAACTTTTATTCAGGACACTAGAGATAATGTTTTCACTTGTATGGAGTAAATGGACCATTAAATCAATGGTGGGCTGGACTCGGAAGAATGGACATGGGTTCTGTATTTGGGCCATATAGTCTTCATCCGGGCTTGAATTGAGCCCAAAGATTGAGGAATGATCGGGGACATGATTTTGAACAAATAATACTCCTAGAAGGCTGACCAAGTCATGCGTTTTGGAGGTCAACTAGGTGGAGAAACTTGGAATAAAATATTTGCCCGATTTTTTCATTTCACACTGAAAAAGTTATGTAACTCTTACCCTCACAAACTCTATTTAAAGGGGTTTTTCATTATTTACGAGGGCTTTTCGAGGCATTGGGAAGGTGTGGCCCAAAGGGTGTCTCTTGGGAGCCCCTCAGAACTCTTAGAAGATATAAGGCTTTGTGAAAACCTCTCTTCCAAAAATGCTCTCATGTCCTACCTCCTCATTGTATTTCTTTTCATTCATTTCACACTTTGCTCATGCAAAACGTCTCCATGATGACTACACCCCTCATAGAAGAGTAGTTCTTTTTAATAATAGATCGACCTCTATCATTTTTCATTTAATTATTTTGAATCATTGAGCTACTATAATTCACTTAATATTATCCATGAATTTCGTTTTTAAATTGTAAGAAACTAAGCAAGCAATTGAATAATTAACAAAAAAACAAGCGAGGTCGAGATTTTGTGTGAATTTTGAGAGCGCGATCAAAATCCGTAATACAAGACCACAAAATATAAATTTATAGAGTTAAAATATAATACCTAAACACAATTCATCCTCATTTACAGAATGGAAATGTGCTCTAATTAACCATTGACCGTATGCTATCCTTAGAACCACAATCAATTTAGGGTGTTGCGATTGCGTGTTCCGAAGCTAGCCTAGGGTTTAAATAATTCCATATATGTGGTTATGTTAACTATTGTAGGTTTCAAGGGTTAACAAATTAAGGGGTCATAATTAATCAGATATTGATTTAAATGATAATTATTAATAACTAAATGAAGAGGTAGAGTTATATCGATTAAGTCTTTTAAAATATTTTCTAAAAAAACAACTTTTTGTTGTGTCTTTTTAATCAAACTTCATTTCAAAATTAAAAACAAAAAAATGAAATATTCTTATAGAAAACTTCTTCTAGATTTATAAACTATAAACAACCCCCATATTTTTAAGTAGTGTTTCAGTTATATTCTCATTTATTTTTTTTAAAATACCTCTGAAAAGTTGTTTTAATTCCCTTCTTCCTTTACGAAACGACCTTGGTCAGCCACTCTGCTGCACCTATGTACCCCAAAAACTAACTAATCATTTGAGGGCGCCACGATAGTGATCTTTCAAATTGGAACCATTGACGTGGAGGCATGTAATTATTTCAACCAATTAGAGGTATTTATTTTATTTTACATTTTATTCTCTTCCTCTCTTATTTCTTCCTTCTTTACCCAATCTGATTTCTTTTTTTCTTATTATTATTTTATTTTCATCTACTTTATTTTGGACCACCTACTCAAACTTCAAATTTTTATTTTACTATGGTCGACTTTATTTCTTTTCATCCTTTATTGATTTATGACACGAACTAATCCTGAAGATCTCTTAGATCTTGACCATGAGATTGAACATTGCCTTAGGGAACAAATCAGACATTCTCAGTCTATATGAAGTTTGAACATTCAACCAGTTGGAGAACTACTCCAATATCAGTACATTGAAATTGGAATCCATTCAAATTCAACTATAAAACAAGAAGCAATGGATGAAAATAATGTAAATGGCCTTAATAGAACCATTCTAGAATTGGTTGCACCTGATATTAATTTTCAACCAAATTGTATTGCATACCCAAATCTCGAATCATACATTGAACTAAAATCTGGTTTAATTCACTTACTTACAAAGATTCATTTCCTCTCTGGTGTGGATACCAATAAACATTCGAAATAATTTAATTTGGTTTTCTCAATGCTAAAACCTAGAAATGTCTCTAAAGATAAAATCAAATTAAGAGCATTCCCATTTTCACTTGATGGAGCAGCAATGGATTGAATGTACTATTTACAACATGAAGATGTAACTTGTTGGAACGATTTGAAATGAATTTTCTTGTAGAGATTTTTTCCAGCATCAAGGACCACTTCCATTCATAAGGACATCTTAGGGATCAAGCAATCACAAGGGAAGTCAATTTATGAGTACTGGTAGTCATTCAAGAAGTTGTGTGCAAGATTTCTACAACACCAAATCAGTGAGAAACTCCGCATTCAATACTTATATGAAGGGATCAAACCTATGTAGAGGAGCATGGTGGATGATATGGCTAGAGGAGCATTTATGGGAAAGACACCAGTAGTTGCACGTGCGTTGATCAACAAAATGGCCCAAAACTCCAAACAATTTGGCGATCGAGGTGCACCACATGTCAGCGGAGTACATCTGGTAAGTCATTATTCTCATGAAAGTCATTTGATTGATACCAAGTTGTAATAATTCAAAACTATAGTGAGACATATTTCTTTGGAACAAAAGACGTCCCAACCCCTCCTTCAAGGCCTTGTGGTATTTTCACTTAGACAAGCCACCCAACTGACTATTTCCCCCAAGTCCAAGAAACAGAAGATAGTGCACCAGTGTTCCATGGGAGAACATATTAGCAAAAACAACAACAACCATATCCCCAACAGATGTTTGATCCAACATACAACCAATGGTGGAAGGATCAATCAGACATGAGGTATGGCTCTGGACAACAACAAATTCCCTCTTTTCAAAAAAACATCCAGCAACCAACACCTTACCAATGGGGTTTCCAACAACCCCAAAGGAGATTTGAATCTCAAGAATAAACAAGCCAAAAATAAGGGAATCCCCCACCCATGGTAGATTCTAAAATGGATGTCCTTTTCAAGAAAATTGTTCTTAATCAACAAAATAAGATGAAAAGTCAAGGTTCGGAGATGAGGGAGTTGAAGACTCAAATGAACCAGATTGCCACCACCCTCCATGAACTTGTAAGTAAGAATTCCGGAAATCTTCCTTCCCAACCCACTCCAAATCCAAATGGTAATGTTAGTGTCATCACATTGAGAAGTGGGAAGCAAATGAACGATACATCTATACCTACCATTCCACCGGGATTCACCTCAACTCCAGAGAATCTGCATTCCATACCAACCGATGAGAAATTAAAGGAGAAAGATAAATGTCAGAAAAAAATTGATGATGTTACCCCTAAACCCATTCCTTTTCCAAAAAGGGTTGTTCAATCCAAGAATATTGCTGAAGAGGCGATGCAAAGAGAGGTTTGGGACACATTCAAGAGTGTTGAGATCAACATCCCTCTACCTGAATCCATCAAACAAATCCCAAGGCATGACAAATTCTTAAAAGAACATTGCACCAATCAAAGAGGGCTCAAGGTAAATTAGAGGATAAATCTTGGAAGGAATGTGTCAGCACTCATTACACCAACTATAGCATTGCCGACAAAGTGCAAGGATCGAAGGACATTCACCATCCCATGCACCATAGTGGAGTTTCACTTTTCTAATGCACTTTCTGATTTGGGAGCTTCCACAAATGTGATGCCTCACTCTGTATTCGCTTTTTTACAGGTTGGCGAGTTGACTCCAATGAGAGTAGTGGTGCAATTGACGAATAGAGCTACGACATATCCAGCATGAGTCCTTGAGAATGTACTTGTTCGAATAAGAGACATAATCTTTCCAGCAGACTTTTATGTTCTCCAAATGGAGGATGATGAGGTAAGTTCTCATGCCCCCATTATCTTAGGTAGTCCCTTCCTCAAAACTTAAAAAAATATCATAAATGTCAATAAGGGTACACTTTCCATGTAATTTGGGGATGAAGTTGTGACATTTAATGTTATGGATTCCACGAAGTACCCCTCAAAGGATCATTCTGCATTTGTTATCTCCCATTTTGAACCACCAAGTAAAAACACCATGGAATTGGATTGTCCTATGCTTAGGGAGATTATGAGTATTGGTTCCAGTTTGATGTCTAAGAGTACTTCCACACCCATTTGTAAATAACAAGATTCTCTAATATTTGATTTTGAAATGGAATCATATTCTGATTTTGATCATGTGAACTCTAATTATGGCATGTATGTTGAGTATGTTAATGGATTTGATGCTTTATTCTCTAATTTAGATGATCTATATTCTAATAATGATGCTATTTGTGCTCATATTTCAGTTCCTTCGATGACCCCATCCATACACCACCCCCTACACTGGAACTGAAGCTATTGCCATAAATCTCAAATACTAATACTTGTAAAGTGCTAAGAAATTACCTGTTATAATTGCTAACAATATCCCTTTTGAACATGAAGATAAACTTTTGAATCTTTTGAGGTAGAACATCAGGGAAATTGGGTGGACCTTGGATGACATATCAGGTATTATCCCCTCTATTTTCATGTATAAGATTCTTTTGGAGGATGGTACTAAACCAGTGAGGCAACCACAAAAAAGACTCAATCCAACCCTTCTGGAAGTTGTTAAAAAAGAGGTTAAAAATTTCTCAAGGTAGGTATAATTTACCCTATTTCTGAATCACAATGGGTTAGCCCTGTCCATGTTGTACGAAAGAAAACTAGTTTCACTGTTATAAAAAATGAAAATGATGTGTTAGTTCTTGTGAGATTACAAAACAGTTGGTGAGTGTGTATGGATTATAGTAAACTAAATTAATCCACTCATAAGGACTATTTCCCACTTCCATTCATTGACCAGATGCTTGAGAGACTTGAAGATAGGACACATTATTGCTTCTTAGATGGTTTCTTTGGCTATTTTCAGGTTCCCATTGCAGTAGAGGACTAGGAGAAGACGACATTCACCTGCCCATTCGGTTCATTTTCTTACCAAAGGATGCCATTTTGACTTTGTAATTCCCCAGGAACCTTCAAGAGATTCATGGTGAGTATTTTCTCATATTTCATTGAGACCTGCATGGAGGTATTTATGGATGCTTTTACAGTTTATAGATCCTCATTTGATGAATTTCTCTCTAGTTTGTGTGATGTGTTGCATCATTGTATTGAGAAGAATCT
Organism: Viscum album; assembly: GCA_963277665.1. NCBI lineage: Eukaryota > Viridiplantae > Streptophyta > Magnoliopsida > Santalales > Viscaceae > Viscum > Viscum album. Next base: position 2,096,567,419 of record OY728140.1, on the reverse strand, counting down.
GGTCTTAAATTTTGAAAAATGTCATTTTATGGTCGAAAATGGAATTGTCTTAGGTCATATAGTCTCACAACATGGCATTGAAGTTGATAAATATAAGGTATACATTATTTCATCCCTTCCATATCCAACATGTGTGTGTGATGATTGATTATTCCTTGGACATGCTGGATTTTATCGACGCTTCATTAAAGATATAGAAAGATCTCTCTACCCTTATCTTGATTTCTTCAAAAAGATATTGACTTCAATTTTGATGATTCATCCAGGGTATCATTTGATGAGCTGAAGAAGTGTCTGACCACTCCACCGATCATACATCCCCCACGGTGGGACCTTCCATTTGAGCTTATGTGTGATGCGTCCAACTTCGCGGTTGGAGTTGTCTTATCTCAGAGGGTGGACGGACGTTCGCATGTGATTTTGAATGCATCAAGGATGTTGGATTATGGCCAATCAAACTACACCACAACAAAAAAGGATTTTATTGATGTTATATTTGCATTAGAAAAATTTCGGTCACATTTATTGGGATCTAAAGTAGTTGTTTTTTCTGACCATGCATCTTTGAGGTTCCTCCTAAAGAAGCGAGATGCAAAGACACGACTTATCCTTTGGATGCCCTTTCTTCAAGAGTTTGACACTGAGATAAAGAACAAGAAGGGGTCATAGAATTTGGTGGCAGACCACCTGAGTAGGCTTACTCACACACCAGAGGGTGACACCTTGGACCAGGTACCACTTCGGGACACTTTCCCCAATGAGCATCTCTATATCATCTCAAGTATGCATCCTTGGTATGCTGATTTAGTTAATTACATTGTTTCCACTAAAATACCAGCAAATTTGAAGAAGCATCAAGTCTAAAAATGAAAAATTGAGTGTAGGTTTTATGTGTGGGATGATCTTTACCTCTGGTGCATGTGTAGTGACCAAGTCATTAGGAGCTGTGTTCCCGATCTTGAGTTTGAGTCTGTTTTGCATTTCTGTCATACATTTGCTTTTGGTGGACTATTTAGACCCCAACGGACAGCTAGTAATGTTTTTGACTCTTGATTATATTGGCCTACCTTATTCTATGATGCCCATGTGTTTTGTAAATCATGCTCTCGTTGCCATCACACTGGGAACATTTCTAGGAGACATGAGATTCCCCAACAACCCATACTATTCTGTGATATTCTTGATGTATAGATCATTGATTTTTTGGGTCCTTATCCTAGTTCATTTGGATTGTTGTATATTTTGGTTGTTGTTGATTATGTGAGTAAATGGGTGGTGGCCAAGGCCACCAGGACTGATGATTATAATGTTTTAGTGGATTTCAACAAGGATCAAATTTTTTGTACGTTTGGAGTACCAAAGGCCAACATCAGTGACCAAGGGACACACTTTTGCAATATGAATTTTCTTCCCTACTTTGAATGTATTGTGTGACACACAAAACATCAACACCATACAACCCCCAAACAAATGGCCAAGCTGAGGTTTAAAATTGTGAGTTGAAACAAAAATTTGAGAAAATCGTGCAGCCAAATAGGAAGGATTGGAGCAAGCGCTTGGATGACCAATTATGGTCTTATAGGACAGCATACAATACACCCATTGGTATGTCCCCATTTTGGATTGTTTTTGGGAAAGCATGTCATCTCCCAGTGGAAGTTGAGCATCATGATTATTGGGCTATAAGAAATTCAACATGGATTTGGACCAAGATGGAATCCAAAGGAAGGTAAAAATTCAAGAGCTTGAAGAGATTAGATTGTATTCATATGAGAATTCAAGTATCTACAATGAAAGATCTAAAGTAGCTTCTGAAAGAATGATCCAACAAAGGGAGTTTCATGTGGGAGAGAAAGTCCTTCTCTATAGTTTACGACTGTAACACCCCGAGATTTTATGAAAAATATTATGTCTTGTGTTATACGCTACACCAAAAGGAGCTTTCACAACAAGCATCCTTAACTTGCCTTGCATTACACGCAATCACGACCTTCCTCGATAGCGTGTGTAGTACGCAATACCGAGTTTCACTAAACAACGATATGCTATTAAAATATTATTAAAACTATCTGTTATGAATAGTAATAACCACTTTTTGAAATTTTGTAAATATTATTTTTCAAAATGGACTTTATTTTTGGATTCAGAATATCGAAATTATATTAGGGTGAAATTTTGGTACTTTTCAAATAACAATCATTTTCTAATGAATAGTGAAAATTACTAAATTTTAATTAAAAAAATCCTTTTTAATCGAAATAATTAATAGTGATACATTATTAATTTGAGTTGTTTTAATGTATATTTAGAATATATTTTTAAAATTTAATACAATTTTGGTCATTGGATATAATTTCACATTTAAACCAGACATAAACAAGTGTCAATCTTTTGATAGTTATTATCTCTTAAGAACACGCTATTTGTTTTGAAGACGGGAATTGATTTTTAAATTAATTAATGCAACTGATATGTTTTGAATTTGGTAAAATAGAAATCATTTTTGAGTTCATAATATCAAATATATCTTAGGCCTAATTTTTTGTATGTTTCTCGAAACCTTCATTTTTTGATGAATAGTGAAACCACTAAGTGGTAGTTAAAAAAATTAATTTTTCATAAAACTTAATTTTACAGCTTATGTGAGTAGAATTTCAAAAATCCGAGAGACACGGTTAATATCAAGGACTAAAATGTGGTTCAATGAGATGAAAATAATTTTTGGTGAATAGTAACTTTTTACTTTTTTTACCACGACTAAAAGTAAACAGGGTAGTTAAGGGTAAAAATGATATTATTATTACACTAACACATGTCCTAATTCTATTGGATAAGTGTAATTCGACCAAAAACAACCTTAGGAATAAAATATGACCATTTAGGCCCACATGGATTAGATTAGGACATTTATTATCAATTTATTTAAAGAAGGGTTAAAATAGTTAAAATCAAAGTTTAATAACTAAAGAATTTTTAATATAGGGTTATACATAAGATAAATTCGACTAGAAATATTAATTAGAAGGATAAAAATATTTCATACATAATGATATTTTATTTGTAATTTTTAGACTTCAAATAAGTTAATTTATTTATGACACAAAGATGATGCAGTAATTATCTTATTAATGAAATATTGACATAATTGATGTTATAAATACCCAAATAAAAGTAATTTGAGACTTTTTATGAATTCCACTAATTTTCTATGTTACTATGAGATGTTAGTATTAATTTAAGTAACTTGTTTTCAAACTAATCATTCTGTTATGATTTTCACAAAAATCAATTACTAAATAGTGTCAAATTTGACATAAAATAGTTTTTAAAACAAATATTATATTATTAATTTTTATTTTATTCCTAAAAAACTAAGGTTCGTAAAAATGACTTATATAAGGTTATATATATTAATAATAAACATCTTGGGGTTCGTTTGGCATGTTATAGTATGTTTATTAACCTTATAGTGTAAGAACACAAAAAGACACGATAAAAGTAAAATTATCTAACTTAAAGTTAAATATAAATGATAAGGTTAAAATAGGAACCTAAACTTGTCTAAATTCTATAGGATGAGAGTATGTAGACCCATACCCACCTTAGCTTCTAAATAAATCAATTTGGAGCTATTTAAAACCGAATTTGACTTTATAATAAATTAATATTTTTAGTTTTTCCAAAGGAGCCCCTCTCCTCCCTTATAAAAGGGCACCTCCTCCCTCTCTTCCTCACACCACATTGAGCCTTAAATCTCGGCCAAACCATTCCAAATTACCTTATAAATTTCCCTAGAAACATCTTAGAGGTCCTGGTATTCTTAAAAAACCAATTTTAGTACCCTAAGTGGAGGATTCAAAGAGGCATGTCAAAGAAGAGGTAATATCCGTTACAGATTCTTTCAATTTTCTTTCTTCTTCAAATTATTCTTATTTAGTTGTTTCATTATTAAGTAATAACATCAGTATCACTCATATACTTATATGTCATTATAATTATGAAACAACCATATTTCACCATCTATCCATCCTATGGAAAATCAAATCACTGCGCGTGCGTACGTACGGAATACCGTCTCCACGCCGTGGTGTAGTCTATTTTCCACCACCACCTTACTTGGATGGGTATAATGGTGTAAATAATAACTATATATGATTATTTTAAAGTGATATTCATTATGATATAGTATACATACACTCCAATACAATTCCACGATCATGAGAACGATATCAGCGCTCGTGCGTACGTACGGACTACAGTCTCCACGACACGATGAGATTCATTATCCACATTAACCATTCATGAATGATTATAAAGTATATATAATAAGTAATCATGAAATATATGAAATAATAATGACACTGAATTTATGTGTATATATTCCATTCAACCCAATGAGGAAACGAAAACAGTGTTCATGCGTACGTACGACCTACCGTCTCCATGAATGGTGTATTTCATTCCATTTATCGATCAATTATATATATGTATATTATGAATATATATTATATATAAATCATGTTTTATATTCTGGAATTAAGTAATCATGATCTATGTAATCATATAATTAATTACAAGTCAAAACACGGACGATAAATGAAATGATTTTACCCAAAACACTTTTTAACATGGAATTTACAAAAGAACGGGTAATATAAAGTCATAAGTGAACAATATATGATATAACAACAATTAATATGATTCTTTAATAAGTCAATGAAATTATTTAAATAATTATGCAGGAGGTTCAGACACTTACAAAGCAAATTGGACCTAAGGTAAGGGAAAATCTCACAATCTCATTTTTATCCGAGATTGTTTATACTTTAGAATTTACTGGGGAATATTTATCATCCAAATACATGTTTCCTCAATATGTAATTTTTATATCCTTCTACAATTGTTTAAATCCAATTTTACCCTTCGTTGAGATTTTAGTAAAAGATATGAAAGGAATCTTTTGTCGTTTTTCGTACGAGGTACTTTTTGACTTTTCCGGCCAAAGTATGAGAAGAATGTTTTTTTAACTTATACGACATGAATGAATTGTTAAAAAATTATTTCCAAGAATCATCCTTAACAAGTTTTCAATTTTATTTTTAATCAACTTCTTTTATTTTAAAATTGTATGACATGTAAAGAAATGAGAAGTGTTTTTGAAGTAGAAAGGATATTTTCCTCAAGAATGGAGTTCAAGTGTTTTATCAAAATTATTTTCCATATAAGATAATATAGGGTTCTGTTTCTATCCCTATTATTACATTGATTTGATTATGTTGTGATGGAATTATTTTTATGAATTCCTTTATCTTATATGAATTGTTTTATGATGTCACGATGATTAAGAATCCCATTTTTATTACATGGGTTATGGAATGATGTATGGTTTATGATTTTGTGGCACACATAAAAATGGTATCATTATGAGATGGGTGGGACCTATATCTCCCTCCAATGCATAGGGTAAAGATTTTATATCTCATTAGATAGACATGGCTGGAACGGCATGTTAAACCGGTTCAGTGAAACAGGACTGAAACGAGGAATGAAATCGGTTCAGAAATGGACTTTTTCCACTAAGATAGTCTTGGCAAAGAGTCTTGACTAATAAGAAATGATTATCTATGATTATGTGTGTATGCCACAATGTTTCATGTTTTATGTTATGATTATTGGGATTACATTTCAACTCTATGATTTATCCCATTTATGAAATTATGATCTCTTTTGCAGGATTAAGATTTCCAAAATGTTATGTTCTTATGAATATAATGTGATTGATATTTCTTTTGTTTACCCTTACTGAGCATTTGAGCTCAACCTTTTATGTTTTCTTTTCCCAGGATATAAAGAAAGGTTTTACGTAAAAAAGGAAGATATTTATGGGAGATGTTGAAGAACTTTCACCACAATTAGAAAATTATATTCCAAGTTTCCAAAGACACTAAACTATTACGGTCCTTGTGTGTGTGTTTTTTGTTATGTACTAAGTGTTCCGCAAAAGTAATGTAATGTCCATGTATGTCAAGATTCGGGTCTCTACATTTTGTATCAAAGGTGGTACGCAGCCTTAAGTGCGGTGCACTGCCTGGGTTGAGATGTAGGGCCCACAACGAAGACTTTGTGCTCTAAAGGGGGGTGATTGTAACACCCCAGAATGATAAAGGGTTAAATGAATAAATGATATGACTCATGTAAACAAGGTGCACCTTCCTTTTCGGGAGCCTACCTGGTTAGAACTCCACAGTTAAGCGTGCTTGGCCTGGAGTAGTGATCAGGATGAGTGACCTTTTGGGAAGTTTCTCAGGGTGTGTGTGAGTGAGGACAAAGCACATTGCAAAGGACAAGTGTTTGAATGTGGGGACAATCATTAGTCAGATGACCCGTTCAGGCATGTGGGTGGACCCTGGGGTGGGCCCCCACGTGTCTGCGGGGTAACTGGTGGTACCCGGTGGGCCAGGACCCGATAGCCATGTTAAGGCAGGGTGTTTGTGCTCTCACCGGGACCCGGTTGTCACATTTGGTATCAGAGAAAAGGTTTAGATAATCTTTGGAAACTAGGATGCAAAAACGTTAGTGAGATCCCTAGAGATATTTCTAAGGTATGTCATGGGATGTCCCTAAGGATAATTATACGTATAGGATATAGTCCTAGAACTACGGTAACGATATTATAATTTATCCTAAGAGGTTAGATATTGAGGGAACACCCCCTTTACTAAGTTGTTTTCCCTAGCATGATCTTTTCCACTCATCGAATTCTTTTTGTATTTTAGTCAATGGAGGGAACCAGAAGGAATTCGGTTAACATTAAATCTAATGGACAAATTGGTGACTATGAGAAACAAAATTGTATAATTCCTAGAGAGAAAGATATTGTGATCATGACAAATCAGTCATCGAGATATATGATTAACAAGGTGAAATTTAGTGGTATTCCTAATTCATCAAATAAGAGGAAGATGGAATTTTATGCATGTTCGCATAGTGATGAGCATAGTGAAAGGAAGATTGAGATTTCTAAAGAAGGGAAGAAGAACCATGAGGAATACCTCAAATGGAGGGACATATGTTATCTATGTGGAGAAAAGGGACATAGAGTGACCGACTGTTATGGAGTTCAATGTCTTATTTTTGGAGAACATGGTCATTACCCAACTCAATGCCCTGACCTAAAAAGTTACTTCCAAATCAAGGAATGACTTATTCCCGGACAATCATTGAAGAAGATGGATTGAAGTGTTTATGTAGTGGAATTCATTAATAATGTTGTTGAGGTACTTTTATGGTGTATTAGAATATTTTTGTATTAGTCTATTGTGGTTTTCAATAATTTTATGGTACCAGTAACCATGAAAAGTGATTCAAATATTTTGGAAAGCAGATGATATGCGTATAATGAAGGGATAAGAAGATAATGAGATGTTTGATTGTATTCATGAGCTCATGATTGATATAAGGACTAAGTGATATCATGGTTTGAGTATATAGAATTTTGAGGATTTTGGAATGTGGAAGGTGTTAACTTTTAATAGCATTCATGTTTTCAATAAGGTTCAATGGGTATTCAGTTTTTTCAAGAGAATACATGATTAAGGTATTCACATGTTTGGAATGTGACCAACAAGACATCTCTCATGATATATGGTGATCATCAATGGTATTAACATTCTAGTTGTATGAACTCTTTGGAAATCATTTTCACTATAATATGAGATTAGACAGAATTATTTTGGATAAGCCTAAATATTGGAATGGATTATGTTAGACATAAGTTAGTATTGTTTAAGGATAGAAGTTTTTATGATATTATTTATGGGATGTTATAGTAATGTAGTTTTAGAAAAAGGACAACCTGCAGGATGGGTGACAACCCATTGCGTCGGACAAGGCTGTGGGAATTGAACCCACAACCGAAGTGCGACTCGACTTTATCGCCTACCACTGGCCTACAGGAAGTCCATGTTTAGTAGAAACTAGTTTTATTATATTAAGTAGTATGATATATGAATTATAAGTCCATTTTAGGAACCATATATGATTAATCTCACTATTGATGGGCTTATGTATTTTTTTTGATAACTTTTCTAACCATTTGTTTGAGATTGATGGAATGAACCATCATTCTATCACATGATCTGCTAACACATCACGAATGAAAAATTCAACTTCATTTCTTTAAGATATGACGTGGAAATTGTCCAAAGAACGACCAACGGTGAGACTATACCAAAATCACGAAAGTATTTTTCTAATTCCAATTTCATCAACTTTAGGGAAATGATATTGAAAACCAAAAAAGTTGTCCTAGTGCTCCTATATCTGATGAATCAGATGGCACCTTAGATCATCACAAATTTATGGCTTTGTGATTGCAGGATTTTCCATAGCCATGTTCTCTACCACTCTCCATCAGAACATGATGGTTAGATTTCTCTTCCATATCCATATTTTCACCTATGTGGAAACCCAGTGATTAGTTTATTTGGGTAACCATTACGTTTCATACTTTTTTTTAAATATTGGTTTTGGTATTCCTTTTTACGATGTGGGTTTCTATTAAAAAATCATTCGAGTAGTAAACCATTTATAACCCCCGACGAATTTCGAGGGCGAAATTCATTTTAAGGGGGGTAGAGTGTAACACCCCGAGATTTTATGAAAAATATTCTTTCTTGTGTTGTATGCTACACCAAAAGAAGCTTTCACAACACGCATCCTTGACTTGCTTGCATTACACGCAATCACGACCTTCCTCGATAGCGTTTGTAGTACGCAATACTGAGTTTCACTAAACAACGATATGCTATTAAAATACTATTAAAACTAACCGCTATGAATAGTAATAACCACTTTTTAAAATTTTCTAAATTTTATTTTTCAAAATGGACTTCATTTTTTGATTCGGAATATCGAAATTAGATTAGGGTAAAATTTTGGTACTTATCGGATAACATTCATTTTCTAATGAATAGTGAAAATTACTAAACTTTATTTAAAAACAACCTTTTTAATCGAAATAATTAATAGTGATAAATTATTAATTTGAGTGGTTTTAAAGTATATTTAGAATATACTTTTACAATTTAATACAATTTTAGTCGTCGGATATAATTTCACATTTAAACCAGACATAAACAAGTGTCAATCTTTTGATAGTTATTATCTCTTAAGAACACGCTATTTGTTTTGACGAAGAGAATTAATTTTTAAATTAATTAATGCAACTGATATGTTTTGAATTTGGTAAAATATACATCATTTTTGAGTTCATAATATCAAATATAGCTTAGGCCCAATTTTTTGTATTTATCTGGAAACTTTATTTTTTTGATGAATAGTGAAACCACAAAGTGGTAGTTAAAAAAATGAATTTTTCATAAAACATAATTTCACCACTTTTGTGAGTAGAATTTCGAAAATCCGAGAGACACGGTTAATATCAAATACTAAAATGTGGTTTAATGAGATGAAAATAATTTTTGGTGAATAGTAACTGTTTACTTTTTTTACCACGGTTATAAGTAAATAGGGTTGTTAAGGGTAAAAATGATATTATTATTACCCTAACACATGTCCTAATTCTATTGGATAAGTGTAATTCGACCAAAAAAACCTTAGGAATAACATATGACCATTTAGGCCCACTTGGATTAGATTAGGACATTTATTATCAATTTATTTAAAGAAGGGTTAAAATAGTTAAAATCAAAGTTTAATAACTACAACATTTTTAATATAGGTTTATACATAAGATAAATTAGACTATAAATATTAATTAGAAATATAAAGAGATTTCCTATATAATGATAGTTTATTTTTAATTTTTAGACTTCAAATATGTTAATTTATTTATGACACAATGATAATGCAGTAATTATCTTATTAATGAAATATTTATATAATTGATGTTATAAATACCCAAAAAAATGTAATTTGAGACTTTTTATGAATTACACTAATTTTTTATGTTAATATGAGATGTTATTATTAATTTAAGTAACTCTTTTTGAACTAATCAATCTGTTATGATTTTCAAAAAAATGAATTACTAAATAGTGTCAAAATTGACATAAAATAGTTTTTCAAACAATTATTATATTATTAATTGTTATTTTATTCCAAAAAATATAAGGTTCTCCCAAATGACTTATATAAGGATATATATATTAATAATAAACAACTTGGGGTTCTTTTGTCTTGTTATAGTATGTTTATTAACCTTATATTGTAAAAACACAAAAAGACAAGGTAAAAGTAAAATTATCTAACTTAAAGTTAAATATAAATGATAAGTATAAAATTGGAACCTAAACATGTCTAAATTATATTGGATGAGAAGATTTCGACCCATACTCACATTATCTTCGAAATAAATCAACTCGGAGCTATTTAAAACCGAATTTGGCTTTATAATAAATTAATATTTTTAGTTTTTCCAAAGGAACCCCTCTCCTCCCTTATAAAAGGGCACCTCCTCCCTCTCTTCCTCACACCCATTGAGACATCAATCTCGGCCAACCCCTGCAAAATTCCCTTCTCAATTTCCCTAGAAACATCATAGAGGTCCTGGTCTTCTTCAAAGACCAATTTTAGTATCCTAAGAGGAGGATTCAAAGAGGCGTGTCAAAGAAGAGGTAATATCTGTTACCGATTCTTTCAATTTTCTATCTTCTTCAAATTATTTTTATTTATTTGTTTCATTATGAATTAATAACATCAGTGTCACTCATATACTGATATTTTATTATAAGTATGAAACAACAATATTTCACCTTCTATCCATCCTATGGAAAATGAAATCACCGCGCGTGCGTACGTACGGAATACCGTCTCCACGCCGTGGTGTAATCTATTTTCCACCACCACCTTACTTGGATGGTTATAATGGTGTAAATAATAACTATATATGATTATTTTAAGGTGATATTGATTCTGAAATAGTATACATACACTCCAATACAATTCCACGATCATGAGAACGATATCAGCACTCGTGCGTACGTACGGACTACCGTCTCCACGACGCAATGAGATTCATTCTCCATGTTAACCATTCATGAATGATTATAAAGTATATATAATAAGTAATCATGAAATATATGACATAATAATGATACTGTATTTATATGTATATATTCCATTCAACTCAATAAGGAAACGAAAACAGCGTTCATGCGTACGTACGGCCTACCGTCTCCATGAATGGTGTATTTCTTTCCATTTATCGATCAATTAGATATATGTATATTATGAATATATATTATATATAAATCATGTTTTATATTGTGGAATTAAGTAATCATGATCTAAGTAATCATATTAATAATTACAAGTCAAAACACGGACGACAAATGAAACGATTTTACCCAAAACACTTTTTAACATGGAATTTACAAAAGAACGGGTAATATATAGTCATAAGTGAACCATATATGATATAATAACAATGAATATGATTCTGTAATAAGTCAATAACATTATTTCCATCATTATACAGGAGTTTCGGACACTTACTATGGAAATTGGACCTAAGGTAAGGGAAAATCTCACAATCTCATTTTTATCCGAGATTGTTTATACTTCAGAATTTATTGGGGAATATTTATCATCCAAATCCATGATTCCTCAATATTTAATATTTATATACTTTTACAATTTTTTAAATCCAATTTTACCCTTCGTTGAGTTTTTAGTAAAAGATATGAAATGAATCTTTTTTCATTTTTCGTGTGAGGTACTTTTTGACTTTTTCGGCCAAAGTACGAGAAGAAAGTTTTTTTAACTTATACGACATGAATGGATTGTTAAAAACTTATTTTCAAGAATCCTCCTTTACAAGTTTTCATGTTTATTTTTAATCAAGTTATTTTATTTTAAAATTGTATGACATGTAAATAAAGGAAAAGTGTTTTTGAAGTAGAAAGGATATTTTCCTCAAGAATAGAGTTCAAGTGTTTTATCAAAATTATTTTCCATATAAGATAATATAGGGTTCTTTTTTTATCCCTATTATTACATTGATTTGATTATGTTGTGATGGAATTATTTTTATGAATTCCCCTATCATATATGAATTGTATTGTGATGCCACGATGTTTAAGAATCCCATTTTTATTACATGGGTTATGCAATGATGTATGGTTTATGATTTTGTGGCACACATAAGAATGATATCATTATGAGATGGGTGGGACCTATATCTCCCTCCAATGCATTGGGTAAAGATTTTATATCTCAGGAGATAGACATGGCTGGAACGGCAGGTTAAACCGGTTCAGTGAAACAGGACTGAAACGAGGAATGAACTCGGTTCAGAAATGGACTTTGTCCACTAAGATAGTCTTGACATAGAGTCTTGACTAATAAGAAATTATTATCTATGATGATGTGTGTATTCCACAGAGTTTCATGTTTTATGTTATGATTATTGGGATTACATTTCACTACTATTATTTATCCCATGTTATGAAATTATTATCTCTTTTGCAGGATTAAGATTTTCAAAATGTTATGTTCTTATGAATATGATGTGATTGATATTTCCTTTGTTTACCCTTACTGAGCATTTGAGATCACCCTTTTATGTTTTCCTTTTCCAGGATATAAATAAAGGTTTTAGGTAAAAAAAAGGAAGATCTTTATGGGAGATGTTGAAGATCTTTCACCATGATTAGAAGATTATATTCCGAGTTTCCAAAGACACTAAACTATTACGGTCCTTGTGGGTGTGTTTTTGTTATGTACTAAGTGTTCCTCAAAAGTAATGTAATGTCCATGTATGTCAAGATTCGGGTCTTTACATTTGGTATCAGAGGTGGTACCCAGCCTTAAGTGTGGTGCACTGCCTGGGTTGAGATGTAGGGCCCACAACGAGGATGTTGTGCTCTAAAGGGGGGTGATTGTAACACCCCAGAATGATAAAGGGTTAAATGACCAAATGATATGACTCATGTCAACAAGGTTCACCTTCCTTTCCGGGAGCCTACCTTGTTAGAACTCCACAGTTAAGCGTGCTTGGCCTGGAGTAGTGATCAGGATGGGTGACCTTCTGGGATGTTTCTCAGGGTGTGTGTGAGTGAGCAGAAAGCACACTGGAAAGGACAAGTGTTGGCCTGTGGGGACAATCATTAGTCAGATGACCCGTTGAGGCATGTGGGTGGACCCTGGGGTGGGCCCCCACGTGTCTGCGGGGAAACTGGTGGTACCTGGTGGTCCAGGATCTGACGCCCGTGTTAAGGCGGGGTGGTTGTGCTCTCACCGGGACCCGGTTGTCACAACGACTGAAGCTGATGACAGGTAAGTTGTTTTCTAGATGGGTAGGTCCTTATATTGTGACTAATATTTTTCCTTATAGCGTAGTGGAGATCACACAATAGGACACAAGAAAGAGGTTTACAGTCAATGGGCAACGTTTAATGAGATAAATTGAGGGACTTCCAACTGATGTAGTGGATTTTACCACACTGCATGACCCCATCACATTAAGGACTATGAAATTATACATTTAATGTGCATATATAATATCATGGGTTCACATTGAGGACTATGAAATATTCTATGTGTGGGGGAGGGAACCTTTTCATTTAGTAAATTCAATTGTTTTCCTAATTTAAAAAAATAAAAAACAAAAAATTGTGCGTTTTTCAAATTTTGTGTGTTTATTTTTCAATTTTATGTGTGTTTTTTAATCTTTTGATCTAAAATAATTTTGAAAACCATTTTTAAATCGATATCAATTGGTGAAACAATTTATCCCTTTAAACTAAGCTTAAATGAATGATGGAATGAATTTGTTTCAAGTTCAAATATTTAGTAATTTCATGAAAAGTACACTGAATTTTGAATCCCATGCCACATCTCACTATTTTTATATTTGAAACCACTTTACTATGAGGATTCTAAACCATTATTTTCATATTAATTTCATTCACCTCACTTCTTGAGAGAACCAAACCATGCTTGATTTAACCAGAATTTGGTTTATTCCTATCAAAACTTGAGGTTTTGAGGTACTTATGTATAAATGATTGAGGCATTTGTTTGGTATTAAAGCCCCTATTTCCATGAATCCTTTTTTATAATGGCCTACCATGAACATTTAATCCTTGTAGCCCTTATAATCCATGTATATCCTGTTAGGTTAGCCACATTACAAGCCAATTTTCCCTATCCAACCAACTCTTGAAATGAAATTGCATAATCTAGTTGAGTTTAAGTGTGGGGGAAGTTGTCTTGTGTTGTGATACCACATATTGTGATACTTCAGATGAAAAATAAAATTATGAAGAGGTGTGTTTTTTGCAGAAGAAAATCATTATATTGAAATCTATGCCTTTCTGGAGCTGTTATAATAAACTATTTTGTGCCTTTCCAGAGCTTCTAATAGAGGGGGAAAGCTGTGCCTATCTGGAGCTTTTAATAAAATCATGTTCGAGAAGATTGACATTTTTATTGTGGAAATGTTGAATGGTGTGAAAATTCCTTTATTTTTCATGATGATGGAGCTGAATTGATACTATGGGGATTGGGGAGAAGACCATATTTAAGTGATAATTAGATTAATGCAATTTTGCTTCAAAAAAAGTCAAGACCTCCTCATTCAGCCTCATAATTTTTCACATCTAAATCCTACCAACCGAAAGCCACAGAACAACCCTGAAAATTAATCATGATAAAAATATTTCCATGAATCACATCAGGTAGATATGTAGGAATTAATCAAGCCTATAGTGACCCTTGTGTGAGTTTGGATGAGAAAGACATTTCAAAAAAAAAATTGACATTTGTGTGATAAGAAAAACTTCAAGTGAAGTAACTGTTTTGTGCATGAGAGGATAAATAAAGTGGAAGTATATTGATGGATATATATTAAGAACTTAAAATAATGGTTTTTTATGAGGCATGATTTCTTTTGTTTTTTGATGTGTAATTGTTTGATCTCAAGGATATGTGTTTTAAAATTGGTTTTGATTTGATATTGATGTTTAATTGACATGAGGATTTGCCCAGGAGTGCAAAAGGGTAAGTGTGGGAGAGTTGATAAAACACTATTTTTTGAATATTTTATTGATAATAAATGATATATTTTCCTCACATTGTGCTAAATATATTAATTTATAAAATATTTGGGATTAGATTATTCATTTAAAAATTTGATGAAAATTCTAGTATTACCCTTTTAAAATGTACTATAGTATTTTAAAGATAAATATTTTAATATTTATTATATGAAATTAATATTTTGTAAAGGTGTTTCGACCTTAATTTTATACAACTTTAATTTAGGACTCTATATCTAAAGAGTGTATTTTGATGGATTAAATGGTCCATTAATTCAATGGTGTCCTGGACTCGGATGAATGGACATGGGTTCTGTATTTGGGCCATATCTTCTTCATCCGAGTTTCAATGGAGCCCAAATTTTGTGGAAATCTCGGGGACATGATTTTTCACAAATCAACCCTCTAGAAGGCCGGATAATTCAGGCTTTTTGACGGTCAACTAAGAGGTGAAACTTGGAATAAAATATTTGGATGAGTTTTTCATTTCACACTTAAAAGGTTATGTAACCCTAGACCTCACAACCTCTATTTAAAGGGGGTTTTCATTTTTTGAATGATCTGTTCGAGGATTTGGTAAGGTGTGGACGAAAGGGTATCTCTTGGGATCCCCTCACAACTCTTGGAGGAAGTAAGGCTATGTGCAAACCTCTCTTCCAAAAAGGCTCTCCTCTCCCACCTCTTCTTTATATTTCTTTTCTTTCATGTTTGTTTCATGAAATTTTTCTTCAAATAATCTTATGTTTTCTTCCCTTTTCATCTTATATTAATATTTTTAATTAGGTTGGAGTCAAGATTGGAGTGAAGATTGGGTTCTGCCCTTTGAATCCTTTTCTCATGTAAAACGTCTCAATGATGACTACACCACCCATGGAAGAGTAGTTATTTTTAGTAATCGATCGACCTCTATGATTCTTCATTTTATTATTCTGAATAATTGATCTACTGTAATTCATATAATATGATCCATGAATTGTGTTTTTAAATTGTAAGAAACTAATCAAAAAAAATTAATAATTAACACAAAAACACGCGAGATCGAGATTTTGTGTAAATTGTGAGAGCGCGATCTTAATCGGTAATACAAGACCACACGGGATAAATTTGTAGAGTTAAAATATAATCCCTAAACACAATTCATCCTAATTTATAGAATGGATATGTTCTATAATTACGCACTGGCTATAAGCTACCCTTAGAACAACAATCAATGTAGGGTGGTGTGATAGCGTGTTTCGAAGCTACCTTAGGGTTTAAGTAATTCCATCTTTGTGGTTAAGTTAACACTTGTAGGGTTTATGGGTTAACAAATTGGGGGATAATAATTTAGTGGATATTGATTTGAATGATAATTATTAATAAGTAAATGAACAGGTAGAGTTAGATCGATTACACCTTTTAAAATATTTTCTAAAAAACATCTTCTTGTTGTGTCTGTTTAATCAAACTTCATTTCAAAATTAGAAACAAAAAAATGCAATATTCTCCCAGAAAACATCTTCTATATTTATAAACTATAAACAATTCCCATAATTTTAAGTAGTGTTCAATTATATTCTCTTTTATTTTTTCATAATACCTCTGAAAAGTTGTTTTAATTCACTTCTTTTTTTGAAAAACGACCTTGGTCAGCCACTCTATTGCACCTATGTACCCCAAAAACACACTAATCATTTGAGGGCGCACACGATAGTCCTATTTCATAGGGTTATCTATTTGATATATGTGTTTTATACTATATAACATAATAACAATATGTTAAATTACATTGATTAAATTTTTGTTCATTACATTCTCCCTCTTATGAAATTTCCCCATAAATTGTTTTTCCAAAATATGGTAAATAATAGTGAAGGTATTTCCCTTACATCACTTCCTCTGGTTATAAAATCACCTCTTAATAAATATGATTCCTCCACAACATATTCAAAATATTGTTCATCATGTTATGTAGGATTTGGTTTCAATATTCCCTAATCTTCACTGGCTTGTCTTCCACTGAGAGTCCATCCTCTAGTTATACCATCTCCAAATATAGTATATGTAGGGGGTTAGGTATATAATTATTCATGAGAGATATATCAAACACATCAGGAACATGTGAATTGTATGATGGAATTTCAGGAAAATATGCCACTTCACATAGATGATCAAGGATCTAAAACAGGAAAATATACATTGGGCTAATCTTCTATTTCCTTCCAAACCACAAGAATACCCTTCTTTATTATATTCAAAGGAATAAATTGTCTTTAATAGCAAACTCCATGTCCCTACAATGATCTTTTGTTTATCTATTTTTTCATTCTGAAAATATTAGATTATTTGTTGGATGGATTGAAACTTCCATGCCATCTCTTTAACAACATCATGTCAAATTAGCATTCATTCTACATATTTATCGTAACAATTTAGAGGTTTACATAGATTCCCGTATATAGATTCATATGGAACCATCTAAATATACAATTGGAATCCATTTTTGTATGATTACTCTCCGAACGGTTGATGTTAATCCCACCTATTATTTAATCCCATTTAACATGCTCCCAATTTTCCCTTGATTGTATGAAGAGACCTTCTGTATTGGCCAGCATTTTTGGGTGTTAGGTCATGATGAAATTCATTTCAGTAATAAAAAAATATTTTAGACTTCACCAAAATTTATATTTGATACTTTTATCTGGACCCGAGATGATAAAATTTGGTACCCCATGAATCTTCATAACATTATTGGAATATATCATGGAATGTTGTTTAAGAGAAAGATATTTATGAATTGCAATAAAGTGGGAAATTTTGGTGAGTAGATCTACCCCAACTCAAGTCACAGTATATCCATTTTATTTTTTTGGGACACCGATGAAAATATACATATTGTCATTATCCCATTTCATTGTGGGGGTAGGTAAATTTTTAATCACCCCTTTACAATTTGGCTAGTATGCTTTAACATTCTATCATACAAAACCCTTGCGATATACTCCGCAATCTCCATATTGAAATTTTTCCACTAAAATTTCTATTAAAATTATGATACATCTAGGTGATTCTAGTTTGTATTGAGAAATATTATCTATGTGCATCATTTAATAGCTCATTCTTTTTCTTAGGTGATGAATTCACACAAAGCCTTGTTCCAAACCCAATCAAGCCATCATCATCAACATGTATCTCTGGAATATTTTTTTCTTTTTCAATTCTTATGTTCTTATGTACATCCACATTATCCCATTGTGATTCATTATTATGATTATGGATAGATGGTTGGGAAATCATTTTGGAATGATATGATGAATTCCCATTCATTATGATTTCAAAATCCAACCTTTTAATATCGATGAATATGTGATCTTTCTTAATATTCATCATTGATAAGTTAGCATGTAATTTTATTCTAAGAGAATTAAATAAACGTTTCTCCTTTCCCAAATGGTAATTAATAGAGAAATATTACTCCATTATTAGTTTAACTAGCTTCATTAACCCATGTTGAGTTCTTTATGTGTGAAATATACTCTAGACACTTGTGATTAGTATATAGGTTACAATTCTCACCCGAGAGGTATTGATGTTGGATTTTCATGGAAAAATACTAGTCACGTGCTTGTGGTCATGTGTCAAGTAGATATACTAATGGTTCTTCAAATAATGTGTGTCCTATGATACAACTTTATTATTTATCATGAGTACACATCTTAAGACAAGCGTTGAAGTCTCACTGTATATCAAAAAACATTCTATGCTATTTGGTTGTGTGAGCACAAGTGCATAGAAAAGTTGTTTCATGATCTCCATAAAGAATTCATCAAATTCATCCCTTCAGACATACATTACCCTATTTCATGTTAACATAGTTATCTATTTATAAAATAATGATAAATTTATCCCAGGATGATAGTAGTGTCACCCTATGTAAAAAAACTAAATATCTTTTTTACAAATGTTGTTATGGGACACATTTTTATTACCATTATCATTGAAGGAACCATGGATATCCCTTTTTCAATTTTAAAATTCCCCAAGAATGATACTTCCACCATCTAAAACAGACATTTACTATACATTATATAATGTTTATCACTTCGATATTTTTTAACAATGTATAGAAATGATCCTAAAGCTTCTCCTTTATCTTGAAAGATATTATAATATCACCTATAAATACAATAAAAAAATTTCATAGTAATCTATAATGATAATATTCATTAACTCATTGAATATTGAAATATAATTAGTGAGTTTAATGGGAAGAATTACAATATCATAGTGTACATATTCTATTTTAAATGTAGTGTTGGAAATATATTCCACCCTTACCATTAATTGGTGAAATATTGGATGATGTTACACCTTAGAGAAAAACATTAATCTATGTAGTTAATAAAAATACTCATCAATCCATGGGAAGGAATTTTTTTTCATTATAATGTTTTTTAGATCATTGTAATTGATGTAGAAGAGCATTGATCCATCCTTATTCATGAAGAAGAAGATTGGTTCACCCGAGGGTGAATCACTCAGACATATGAAACCCTGGTCCAAATTCTATTGTAACTACTTCTTCAGTTAATCCAATATAACTTTTCCATTCATTAAGGATTCATTGAACTGGGTAGAGATATAGGAATAATTTCAAATGAGAAATATGCCTCTCATTTAGGAGGAAGTATATCCAATTCTTTGGGGAACAAAACAATGTAGTCCCTCATAATGGGAATGTCTTCAAGCACGATTCTCTTATTTGCCTCATTAAATTTAGCGACATATGATTATTAGTATGGAAATTTATCCAGACATGAGATAATTATTCTGAAGGATCTTCATCATCATAAATAAACTTATAATGAATTGTAGGATTCCTAAGGATGTGATTCATTATCTCCCTTTTCTGTAATTTAATGATGTATTTATATATAGATGGTCAATCCATATACAATATAGCATCAAACTCCTCTAATGAATGTAACAAGATATTTGATGGAACATGAACAACAAAAATATTTATCATGGAGGATCTTTATTATTTGGATACAATAATTTCCCCATTTTTGATTCTCAGATATAACTCATGGTTCATATATTGAGGTAGTGTTCGAATAGTTCTATTATACTAGCAGGATTTAAAATAATGAGTACAACCAAAATACAATATTATCTTCACTATTCGTGAATGAATAAAAACATACATTTCACCACATCATTTTCTAGATCCAACATAGTAGTAGTGATAACATAGACCATTACATGTTGTCTTAGGAGGTTATTTTTGTGGATTTCCCTTGAAAACCCTTATCTTATGGAATTTTATTACATAATACCTATGTTATTTGAATTATAAACACATAATTGCATTATGTTTGTATATATAGACCCTATTTTTTCCAAATTACAGGTCTTCTTCCAATCACATCGACAATAATTGTCCTAATGTCACTTTATTACACATTTGATGCAAAACGGAGTTTCCCTTAGGTAGTTTCAAGGATGTTTTATACCATAATGTTTACATGTGGGTTTTGGGGGTTTTTCCATCATGGGAAATATCTATTGATACTCATATACGAATCAGTATTTTACTCATTTTATATCCAAGCCTAAGAGGCCACAAAGTGACTCTGGTCTCTATTTCAACCTTATGGGAACAATAGACAACATCCACAAAGTATTCAATTTCCATAATCTCCAATTCTTTTTATATACTCATCTTTAGTCATCAAAAGAAGAGATAAAAATTCCATAAAATATTCATGAAAAAAACATATTCTTATTGTGTGGCCCTTGTAATGTTTTCCTAATATGCCCTAATAGACTCATATAAATTTTTATTGAGTTTAATGAAATCCCATTCCATATAAATTCGGGTTTTTTGGGAAACATGTTTTTGGAAATATTTTCCATAGTAGTTCACATTATTTATAATCCATTTCATATATAATTATTGTGTTTTTTGATCTATTTCCAATATATATCAGCTTCCCCAAAACAATTATACATCACTAACACAACATCCTCTTCATCTAAGAACTATAGGATATAAATTATCTTTTAAGTGTAGTTAATCAATTATTAGGTGATGAGGGGATCAGAATATAAAATAAACATATGGGGCCCTTTTTCAAAAATGTTTTTACTAAAAATTTCTCTTTAATAGGATAATGATGGAATTCAACTTGATTCAAGAAATTATTAATAACTTGAGCTAGTTGTGTTGTTGCAATCAGGCAGTTTTAAATCATTTTCCCATCATACTTTTCATTTCATTTGGGGAATCATCCCAATTACTATTACATTTATTGTTTGAATAGGTTATCATATTTTAATACATTCTCTATGATAATGAATGTAAAAGTATGGATTAATTATTAATTAGATAATATGAATATTAAAATAAATTTTTAGGAATTAATGATAAAATTGTAAATTTAAAATATTTATTATCTTGTAACTCCCACACTTTCAGTATAGGTTATCTATAGTGATAGAACTATCCATGAGTGTATATTCATGTTTTATAGTCATAATCTTCAAAAATTTACAGGAACCTTCTCAAATATCCACTATAGAAATCCTATACTTTTACATATAATATTTCTAGTTTTTAAACATTACTAACCATCAAATAAAATTTAAGGATTATAGATTATAATGTCCTTAGAATACATGGTCCATAGTTATAGTGCCTAAATAAAAACAAGCATATTTTATTTTAACCCCATAATGAGATATTTAGGTTCATTAATATATTACATCTATATAGGATAACCTAGGGAATAAATGAATAAAGAAATGTGCTAGAAATCAAAGCGGGGGGATAAACATAAGAATAAAGAATTACACATGAATTAGAAGACATAATGTGATGACATAAAAATGCAGGTCATAAGAATAAACATATGGAAGAATAAAATATATGACATGTGATCATGTAGTAATGGATAAATATGTATTTAAAAGAAACATGTAAGATGAAATAAATATGAGTCATGCCAAACTTCCCAGACTATATCAGATTGTGGAAAATGACTCTTGAAGGAATTCAATTAGCTTTATACCCCAATATGACATCACATGAGACTAAACAACACCCATTATATTGGATCGCTATTTAGTTTCACACATTAAAATATGTTCATGAATATGTTTTCCTCATGAACAATTAATCATATAGAATGAGAATAAGTGTTTCTCATTGAATGAAATGGTTATCATAATAATGTTTTATGAATTAATTAATTGGTGTATCGTATTGGTGTCCATGAGATAATGGATTTACATAATAAATGGAAATTAATATTTGAAAATTATAAAATATCATGATTTATGGTGACAAAAAAAGTGAAATAATTTTAAAAAGTGTGTTTAAGAAACATTAGAAATTAGCAACTTTTGTGTGGTCTAAAAGAAAATATTAATGCTACATTAAATAAAAAAGGAATAATATTTTTTACAAAATCATAAATTTGTTTATGTAGTTTCATGTGATGAATAAAGTGATTTTAGAAAAATAATTCTACATTAACATAGATTATGTGGTGTACATGAAAAGGGGTAAGAAATTGGAATGTACCCTTTAATAAGGCATTTTTATCAAGAATAATTGAGAATTGAGACTTTTTAAGACAAGTATTTATAACAGAAAATAGATTAATTGATCTAGGTATATATTTCTAGGACATGCACATATATGTTATGAGGATTATGTAAGAAAAACTAATAATTACATTCTGGTAAGTGTGGAGAAAGCATAACCTTGAGGAAAAATGGAGAATTTGAGAGAATCGAATACCTTTTGTCTGAATGTTCATGACAAGCACATAATATCATAGGAAATCAAATTTATCAATGAATTAATTAACTAAAACAATTATATATATATTTCATATATTAGTTTTATTATGTTTATTTATGGTCATTTTGATGAGTTATAATGTTTAATTTTTTCTGTTCTGGGGGTGATCATTTCATGATTTTATGATTGCTTACCTTGAGTTTTTTTTGGTTTTTATGATCATAATGATATAGTATTGTTTTAAATGTTATTTTGTTAATATATTGGTTATATAACATTAAATATGTCTTAATATATATATATTTTTTAATATTATTAATCCTAATATTGGTTTTATGACTAGCCTTAATGGAGGTAATGAAAAATGAAAACTAGTTGTCCACGAAGGTGGTGAATCGACACCCCACAGACAATGAATTCATTATTAAAAAAAGGAAAGATGAAAATATTTTATGATATATGATTCAATAGAATAATAAAATTTCATTATATACATTATATTGGAGTTATCATGTAACTTTTGATTCTGGAGGAAAGGATGTGGTATAGGAAAGAAATAATTTTAATGAAAAATGTGTAGGATTTTACCTCATGAATATTGTCTCCATGAAAACATATATAGGTAACATTCACATGGTATATTGTTTATAACATAATCCCATGGATGAATGTATGAGGTTACATAGAATAATTGCATAGAATATATTAAATATCCAAAGCATAGAAGGTGTACGGAGAAGAGGTGGTGTTTATAGTGGGACGAGAGGGGTGTTTTTTATTTTTTAATCATTTTTTTATCTTAATACTATAATTAATGATGATTAATATAACTAAATGTATTATATTGGTTATGATAGTTTGAACCAATTGGTTTTAACCACATACATACAACATCCATGACTCAATAATTCATATATTTGTTAAATACCATAAACTACTATTAACCAAGTATAAAACTATATTAGAAAAATATCAAAAATTCACCCTAACCATTTTAATGATTATATTTTAAAAATATACCCCATTTTATGAAAATAATTTTATAAATATTTGAAATTTTCTTTATTTATAAACACCATTTACTCAAAAGATACTAATTTTAATATTAGAATGAATTTAATAACACTTTGAAGAAATAATTAAGGCCTCATAAATGTATCTTACTGTAATAAAAAATAGAAATATTAATTTATGAATATATTAATGAAATAAATCATTTAAATCATTAAACTAATTATAAAAGTTTAAATAAAACATTTCATTTAACAAAAATTCCAACTCTTAATTTGTGATTTTTAAAAAAATTATTATACTGTGATATAAATATATAATATTTTTATTTATATGATACCTAAATTTTATTTATACATTCATATATGTGGTTACTCTTCAATTTTTCATGTTAAAATTCTTAATGGTCATATTACTATTCATATGGTGGGGTTATTATTCCATTGATATAGGTTTCTAAATTTCTTTAAACACCACTTCTTTTATTATTAATTAATGAGAATAATGTTTTTATTTGTTTATCAATGTGATGTATGTTTTTTACTATATAATATAATTATAATAATGTAAATTAAATTGATGAAATATTAGTTCGTTACATATATATATCTCTGATTCATTGGTTATAGATTTAAATGACAAGAGAAAATAACTTTGTGTATGGGTGTATTTGTTGTTTTTTATGCTCACAAAGACTTCATGTGAGTGTATTTTTGTTTATTTTCCCTCAAAAACGTTTTGTGAATATTAATTTAGGGTATTATTATCTAAAAAAAATACTATTTTAGAGTATATTTGATATTGTTTATGGAAGAAATTATTTTTTGTATTGGTATTTATTATTGTCTATGATAAAAAAAACGTTCTTTGAAAGTATTTCAATTTTTTTACTCATAGATACATTCTGTAACTATATATTACAATAAATATCCTCATAAAAATAATTTTATAGTGTTCTTTTAGTTATCTATGATTGAAAATAGTTTATGTGGTCATAATTTCTAATCGATATCATTATACTATAATGACTTGTTATGTTGATTCGTATTTCCACATCATCATGTTATTTGACATTTTTATTCTCAGGACACATGATTATTTATTTATTGATTTTTTACTCTATTCAATAGTATATATTTGTTTATTTTAGATTTTAAATTTTTTGGTTGTGACATAAGGGAAAGTATTTTTGTTTTTTTTCATTTAAATAATACATTTCTCCCATTTTTTTGATCATTTATACTTATGATATATCAATTTATGATAAATTGATAATATTTTCACATACTAATCATTTTATCTCACTACATTCTTATATTCCCATTAAAAAAGTCATGAATATGAGTATAACCAAGTTTATTTCTAGAATGTGATCCAGTACGTTGTGATTATGGGAAAATGTTCTCATGTATTTCAAAATTTGTTGTTTATGTATCTAGTCACTAATGGAACTAAACATGTTTTTTATAAGTATTGGGAGAGATTATATTATATGGTAATATTAAATTGAAACAAACTAATTTTTATATTGGTTCATATAACTTTGAATCAATGGTAATAAGTTAATTACATATTTTTAGGACATGACCTATTAGTCCGCTTTGGGGCACTTCAAATTGTTTCAAAATAGTTATTTTATTTTCATGCATAGCTTAAATTTTTTTACAAATTATAACTAGAGAAATGATTTGAAAAACCATGGGATATGTCTAAATATATCATTATATTAAAAAATGATGTATAGAGCGAGTGGTCTCTTAGTAATTACATCTCTGACTGGTTAAAAGAAGTGGATGTTGGATTTAGGAAAAATTATGCTAGGGCAAATGAACCTCAAAAGATTGATAGAGTATTATCTTGATATTCACATAGTGCATAAAAATTGGCCCTAAATACACACTATATATGACACTCCTAGGGATGGGCTTTGTTTTTAAACCTTATCATTAAAAAAGTTAGAGAACATAATTGGAATACGAACATGGATAAATTAGGTTAAACATAATCAGTTTTAGGTCGATCCATTTATTGCATAGCTGAAAAAAATATGATTTGTTTAAATGAATTCGTCATTGGAATAAAATTATTAGGATTTTTTTTCTAATTCATATGAACATTTATGAAAATTTTATAAGATATTATCATAACATTTTTGGTTTTAGTATTTATTTTGAAATAAGACCAAGAAAATGTATTCATGAAAGGTATGTCCCTAGAAACATAAATGAAAACTAATGAAGTATATTTGGTACAACCTTTGGAAATAATGAAAAATATCAATACATGTATATTTTGTGGGAAATTATGAGTTTCCAAGTATCTAATATTGTGAGGACGATATCACACTAGAAAACATATATTTTATATCTCAGATATAGATTATATTATCTCATCAGAGGTTTATAATTATAATTATGATTATGAAATTTATTTATAGTCAGTAGAATATAATGTGTCAGCATTTTAATTATAATTCACATTAATTAAATTAAATATTTGGTTTCCTATTTAACATGCAACACTAAACCAAAACTAATTGAGGCACATTTTATTCAAATAAATATAACTATTGAAAAGTAATTATTTGTTGGTTGTGCATAAATAGGGGTATAAAAAATATGATATATATTTCAAAAGGAAATGAAGGCCATTTTCAATACTAATACTGTAATGAAATTCAATCTGTCTATCTCAACAGTTATATCATTTTTGGCCTAAAAATTTATTTTCATAAAATTATATTTTTATGCACCTTGTATTTTTATTTAACGAAATTAAAAAATTTGTTTAATAAATTATTAAAAAATATATTATTAATATGAATTATAATTTATAACTATTTCAAATAAAAATTCAAAGGAAATATGAGAAGAAACAGATAATATTTTTAAAAAAATCATATTCTAATAAAAAAATTTATATTATATTTTATATTTCTTTATAAATGTTAAATTCCTAAATTTTATAATTTGAATTCGAAAAAATTAACTTCATTTCTTAATTCATAATAATAATATTCATGTTTGAATTTTTTTTTTGGATTTTTATGAAGATTTAATATTTAGTTGAACAATAAAAAAAAATTCTGAAAAAAACATGAATTTGGTTATATCATTACAATAAAAACATAAAATAATTTTTATGATTTTCTTTAAAAAAGAATGATTTTGTTATTATGATTAAAAATTGAAAACATTTATATTTATATAAAAAATATAAATTTAATATTTTATAAATTAAGTTATATTTGTCTATAAAACTATTTGTATTTGTTATACATTTTTCAATTTTAAATTTATTTTTATCAAGTTTACTAATTTAATATTATGAAATGGGTTTTATATTTGGAATTATAATATGTGAAATAACCTATCATTTTTTTGTTATAAAATTATTTTATTCATGGTAAATAAATTTAATGATATAAAATTATATTTCTAAAAAAGGTAAATTTATTTAAAAATGCTTAAAATTTATCGAACGTTTATTGGAATGAGTGTACGTGATGTTTTATCAACCCAAACTCCTCCCATATCCATTATTTATCAGTTTTTGATCCACTTTCTATACAAATATTACATTCCTTACACATTAAGTATTGTGAATTTTCAAAAACTTAACTCCCCCACTTATAAAAGTAGCTAACATACACCCTCCTTAGACCACAATATCAAATTTATTTCCTTATGAAGGAAGTACTATTTTACCCCTACTATACTCTTATTCAAATTTTATAATCCTCTGATCATAATAAGTTTGCCAAATTCCTATACTTACAAATGATATTTTTAGAGAAAATATAAATTCTCAGTGTGAGTATTCTTCACTCCCTATATTTCATTTTTATATATTTTAATCCATCCAAATCAAAAACAATTACTAAAATATATATATATATATATAAATATTTTTATTATATATAAAATTTATTATATTAATGGTACATCTATTAAATCCCACCCCCAACATCAATTTAATATAAAATAAAAATGTCAACTATGAGTATGTTTGGATTATCATCCCTTTGAGAGTCATGTTTTCATCCTAAATATATTAAATGGAAGCTTAAAATGGGTATTTAATAATTAAATATGATAATTATAAAATAATTAATATTCTAAAATCACAAACCATTTTTTTCCTTACGCATAATCTATTGAAAATGAAAATGGCATCTCCCTATATATGTAGAATACTGCTTCCATCGAATAATGTACTCCTTTTTTCATCACCATTGTCATGACTTGTCCCCCGAGACTCGTATCATGACTACCCAATGCAAACCTTCCATAGGCCAGGGGTTGGCGACTAGAACCGAAGGAGTAAATTCCTAAACTGGGAAGGAATTACCTTTATAACTATAAACAAACACATCCGAGTACACAATTGGAAGCAAAACACTATGTAAAATTGTACACAAAAGAAGTGATGAAACGTAAAGGGGGCTAGAAATACATGTCCAACAGGAAAATAAAAGTACAACTGATACCAAGGTAAGTGATCCTCCTATCTTTGGCCAAAGTCGAAGACACAAGCACGGAGCAGTTCCTCGATGGTCTGAATGGCCCGCTCAGTCTGTCTATCAATCTGAGGATGGAAGGCGGTGCTCAGATGTAGTTGCGCCCTGAAATCCCCCTGCAACCCCTTCCATAGTCGTGATGTAAACAGTGTGTCACGTTTAGAGACAATAGAATAAGTTACTCCATGTAGCCGCAAAATCACATGCACGTAGATGCATCCCAATCTCTCTACTGACCCATGCTCTCTGATCGGTAGGAATTGGGCCGACATGGTTAGTCGGTCGACGATAACGCAAATCAAGTTGTGACCCCTGGATGTACATGGAAGACCCGTCACGACGTACATGGATATCCCATCCCAATTCCACTCTGGGACCTCTAATGGTTGAACCATGCATGGTGATACCAGGTGCTCTGCCTTAATTTTCTTACAAGTGAGGCATCGAGAGACAAACTCTGATACTGCCTTCTTCATTCCTAGCCAACAGTGTTGTTGTCGAAGGTCCTGGTACATATTCACCACTCCAAGATATATTGCTAGAGGGGATGTGGAACTCCCTCCACACATCCTCCTGAAGTTCCACTAGTACCAAGGTACATCCTCTGTAGAGGATGACGTGCTCCCCACCTTCAGAAAATCTATCTGGTGCCTGCCCTGTGGATAATGAAACATGTAATGTCTCATAGTTAGCATCCCCATGATGCACTTCCCTGACTCCATGAAGAAGTCGAGGAGTGACCGTAAGAGACTGTAGATAGGATGCTCCATCTGTATCCACAAAGGATATTTGTAGGGTTTCCAGCTGCTATGTCGCCTCTCCTAGAAGATATATACCAGTTCTCCTACTGAGTGCATCCGCAACAACATTACCCATTCTAGGAGTATATACTAGCTCGAAGTCATAGTCCTAGAGGAACTCAAGATAAAGTCATTGTCTCGAGTTATGGTCTTTCTGAGAGAAGATATACCTGAGATAAGCAGCAGATGAATTTTCATATGCTTCCAGAATAAATTGAACGATGTATTGGGAATCCTACAAGATCCATTCATTCTTTTTTCTCTAACAGATTGTCAGAACATCATCGGGGTTCGAATCCTACTGATAAGTCCACTAGAGAATTGATCTGAGTACACATTAAAACGTTCACCCATCAAATAGTGTCTCCATATCTTCAAGGCGAAGACCACTGCTGCTAACTCCAAGTCTTTGGTTGCATCGTTCTTCTCATGCTGACTCAACTGTCGAGAACCATACATGATCACAGCTCATTCTTACATTAGGACACAGCAAATTCTAGTACTTGATGTGTCGCAATAAACTACGTACCCAATGCCTTCCTCTAGAAGACTCAAGATGTGGGAAATATTTATCCTCTAGCTCAACTCCTGAAAGCTCTGCTGGCATCTCTCCAACCACACGAATGGTTTCCCTTTCTTTTTCAAGGATTATAGTAGTGCTGCAACTATAGAGAAGTCTGGTACGAACCTCCAACAGCATCCATCCAAACCTAGGAATCCTCGTACCTCCGTCACACTCCTAGGTGGCTCCCAAGAATGTACAACCTCAATCTTCACGAGATCCACTACAACTCCAGCCTCTGAGATGACATGTCCCAAGAAGTGAACCTCTCAAATCCAAAACCGACACTTTGAGAGATTACCATTAAGACGGTGCTCTCGGAAGTGTGTCCAGTACTACCCACAAATTCTAGGCATGCTCCACCTCAGTAGTCCAGTAGACTAGAATGTTGCTGATGAAGACTAAGACAAAGTGATTGAGGTAAGGTTGAAAGATCCTATAAATGAGACAAATGAACACTGCTAGAGTGTTGGTTACACTTTATGGAATAACCAATAACTTGTAGTGGTAGTAATGACACCTGACGTAAGTCTTCTACTCGTCCTCATATCGAACTTTGAGTTGGTGATAGCCTGATCTGAGGTCTATCTTTGAGAACCATAGTGCACCCTTCAGTACATCAAAGAGGTCGTCAATCCTCAGAAGTGGGTACCGGTTTTTACGTTCACCTGGTTCAGGCGATGATAGTTGACACAGGGCCTCAAGCTCCAATCCTCCATCTTAGAGAACAAAATCGTGGTTTCCTAGGGAGAAACACTGGGATAGATGAATCCCTTCCCCTACAAGTCCTCCAGATGTACCCGCACCTCACGAAGCATAGTTGGAGCCATCCGATATGCTAGAATTGATATTTTTAATGTCCCAGGGTACATTTTAATGTATAGGTCCACCTCTCTATGAGGAGGTAAACATGTTACATCATCAGGGAAAACATCCACATATTGGTCCACCACTAACGGATAGTTCAAACTCTCCACATCAATAACTCCAAGGGTAAGGCAGACCATCTAATGAGTGATCAGCTCCACCATCCTCTAATTAAGTTTTTCATACGCTGAAAATTCTCCCTTCTCACCAATGAAGGTGAACCTAGTCCCATCTGTGCGGTCACATCGCGCTTTGCGCCTAATACAGTCAATCTGATCATGAATTCTAGATAAACAGTCCATACCCAATATGATGTGGTAAGGCCTCAACGCCACTACAAGGAGATCCCAGTTGAAACACTCGCCCCTAGAGTATGATCACACTACCAGTACCATTTCATAATCATCGAGTCTTCTCCCTTAGGAGTCTCGAGCCTTAAGGATCATTCCAACAACTCCATTGGAATCTCCGAGCTCTGAACGATGGCAGTTGCAATGAAAGTTTGACTAGAACCTATGTATATAAGAACTACATCTATGGTGGAGTAGACACAGATCGTACCTCGAATAATCTCTAGAGCACCATGGTCATATGCCTAAGATGCCTGGGGCTGAGCTCCTCCCTATCCACCAGTTCTCGCGGTCAAGGTGGACCTCCTAGTGGTGGTGGCGGTAACACCTCGAAATTTCACCAACCGCCAGTAGCTCGATCGGCTCCTCTGCCATGCCCACCTACTCCATGAGAACCACCTTGATCAAATCTATGCCTCTTCCTGGGAGGTCCCTCAATAGTCTTATGATCATCAGTACAGCATGTCAGACAGTCACGAGCCATGCGATCCTCCCCGCCGCATGTCAAACACTGCACATCCCTCACATGACTAGATCTCTCTCGTTTTCCCCGAACAACTGAACTCGTGTCTTGAGGTCACCCATCGGATTATTTGGTCCACTTGGACCTCTGTGACATCTATTTGTTGCCTGCTGTAGAAGACTCCGCTATGTGATGCTTGGTGGTGGGTCTCGCTGCTAGTGACTGCTCAACAAGTAAACTCTCCAAAAGGAGGGCTCTATCTAACACTCCCGCATGCGTAGGGATGTTGAGTGTGACCATCAACTCTTTGATATCCCGTATTAGCCCCTGCTCAAAGGTCTGGGCCATGATGAATGGGTCCCACACCATATATATGGAGTAATGCGAGAGGTCGGTGAACCTCGATGAGTACTGTCCCACTGTCATGTTACCCTGCTGTAGATGCATTAGCTCCTGGATCCGCACAACATGAAGGGTTGCTGGGAAAAACTATTCCCAAAAATGTCTCTCGAAGTCAGCCTAGAGTAGTGTCGCATCTTCATGCACCTAGAGTATTAGGCACCACTATCTGTCAGCTAATTCCTAAAGGAGACTCGCGGTAAGGTTCACCATGAAGTTTTTTGGTGTCCCTAATATCATAAACACTCTCACCAGAGCCTCCAACCAATCCTCAACTACATGTGGGTCTGTATCTCCCTTGCACCTGGGTGGCCTATGGGGCTGGAACTCATGAAACACGCTCAAATGGAGTGCAGTCTTTGCTGCTGGGGATGGGGGGTATCGGTGGCCTAGCGGGTAGTGGTACAATTGGTGCCTCTGCTGTAATGGGGCCCTGCATATAGTCATCGTCACTCGGTGGGCTGCCATCTCGTACAACTCTCAGATCCCTGGAAGGTTGTCTACGTGGAGTAATCATGAAAATAAATAGGTTCTCCATGGTCAATAATTTAATCCTAGGGAGATGACAGAAATAGATCATAATGAAAAATCTTGTAACACACACGCAATCAGTGTTTTTGTCCACTGAGTCGGAAATCCGTAGTCAGGGTCCTGGTGTATGGATACGCCGGCCGCCTACACCAACACTGGAATCCCTGAACTGAAAACCACAATTAGTACCCTTAATCTTATTGCTTTATAGAAAAGAAATATCAGAGTCCAAAGTTTTGTGGTAGAACCGACCCTCGGATACGAATTTTTCATGACACGTCCCTCAAGGCCCGTATCGTGACTACCCAAAACTATCCTTCACTAGGTCAGGGCCTGGAGACTAGCACCAAAGGCATAAATCCATACACTGGGAAGGAATTTCCTTTATAACTGTAAAAAAACACATCAGAGTGAACAACTGGAAGTGAAACACTAAGTAAAACAGTATAAAAAAGAAGTGATGGAAAGTAAAAGGGGCCGTAAATACAAGCCCAACAAGAAAATACAAGTACAACTGAAAGCAAGTACAAATAAAGAAATGTAATGTAGCTTCTGGGCCGTCCTCTAGGGTTCATACCTGAAGGGTAGCTACATATGGCCTCCTCAGCCTTCCACAATCGTTTGTCTCCTCTATGTACCATCACACCGTGTGGTCCACCTCCGGCTACAGTCTAGTCATGCTACTCTCTACCTCAGTCAAGGATGTCCGTCGTCTGCATCCAACACAACGAGGTGTGGGCATATCCCATGCAGGGAGGAGTATAATCATAATAAGTAGGGACCATGATACCCTCAAGGTCTCACAAAATCCAACAAGGATAAACCACACAATATGAAATCTATATATAACTCTACTTTGGTATATGCCCATACATATACCTAAGTTATCAAGTAATCCATCTCGTTCTAGAGGAAAAAAAAGAGTTGCTGACTCACCTCACACATGTATATGACCTTTGTAGAGTGATAGAGATGATCAGATGTAGTAACTGATTCATCTAATCTTTCAGACCCACATAGGATCCAGGACTAGAAATTGGAACTGTCAGACCCACAGAGGATGCAAAAACAGAAGTTGGAGATGTCGGACCCACACAGTATCCGGGACTAGCTAAGCTATTAGACCCACACAGGATCCAAGACCAACTATTTTGTCATACGCACACTAGATCCATGAACATAAGTCAAAACTGTTAGACCCACACAGGATCCAGGAATAGTCGTTTGAACTGTTTGACCCACACAGGATCCAGGAAAAGTCGTTAGAGCGCAGCCCATCGTAAGGATTCCACAAAGTACGCTTGATTCTGGGAGGGTCCACTCCTCAAGCCATGTGTTGATACATAAACTCCCACTTCTTCCAATGTTGTTGTACCCTGATGTTCTGTCTCGTCATAGTGGTATCAACGCCACAGACGACGCTTCAGTCAGACGCCCAATCAGTGAGTTATTGTCATTACTGTTCCAAGGGCCCAGTTGGATTTGGGTTCAATCCAACAATAATATTTCCCAATTATGTCCAAAAATTATGTGGGGCATTCCAAAAGAACTGTATTGCCTCAATCTTTCCACTTTCGCAAGCGGTTCGTTGATTGGACACCTGTAGCCCATGTTATAGGCGAAAATGTGATTTTGGGTGAAACGCGTCCAGACTGGGGTCCGACCCGGTCCACGGGTCCAACCCGGTCATCGGGCCTTACCTTGCCTGAGGGGGTGGCCTAGCCCATAGTAGGTCTGGCCCAGCGGCCCGATGTCCATCGTGGCCTTGCTAGCGGCCCTAGTGGCCTGGCTGATGGCCCGTGTGGCTCAGCTGGCCAACGGTTGACGGCACCCTGTGGGGATCACCGTAACCGCGTAGGGGGGGGGTGACGCACCCCTGTCTCCCAAACAGAATAGGCACTAGGCACCAGTTCGGTAACCTGTGACACACAGGAGGGTCCCGCCTTATCCAGTTGGCCGAACGGAATTCATGTTTGCTCCTCCAGCGGCTGGCCCAGCCGACTGCTTTTTCTCCACCACTACAGCCAGGGGGCCGCAGCTCCTTCCTCTGCATGGCACGCCGGCGCCGCTCCCCTCCTGCAACCTGACAACAGCCCGTGTGTACCACCACAACTATAGGCTGCATCCTCTTCCTTTTCGAAGAGCGATGGCACCACACCCTTCCGGTGACCTGGTGGCCCTGCACCGCCGGTTTCATCGCGGCCAGCCTGATGTCGTCGGTCATTGCTCCGCATCGACCCACTGTCAGTGGTCCTCTCCTCCAGTATTACCTTTTTTTAGCCTCCCTCATCAATAATCGAAAAACAAACAGAGGGGGGTCGGGCCGAGTTCGGGGGCCCGCACCCTCCACATTATGATGATAAAAATTGGTAATTAACAAACCATGTTTTATCAAGATAGAACAAGAACAAAATTAATTCAAATCCCTTACCACGTATCGTAGTTCATTGATGATGTTGCGAAAAGGTGTACATCAGTATATTGACATTGAAAAGTTTGAAGTTGATGATGGCATCGTCAGCATTCTTCAAGGACGACACTCCCTCCATTGTTCTGGTTGAAGAAGGAAGAAGGTGTCTGTCATTCTTCGGTGGTTGTTCATCATTGGGGAGTTCTTTCTTCCTTAGCATTCTATCTCTAGGAGATCCTCAATTATCCCTTCCATCAAAAGAATGATTCCAACACCAAATGAAATAATAGACAGTCTATTATTTTAATTATTTGCATGAATTCAAAATTTGGTCTTTAATTAAATGAGATAACTCACTTAATTAATGGGGTTGTGTGGGCTCAATTAATTAGTGGAGAAGGAAAAGAGTTTTCTCCACTTTAATGGGAGTTTAATGGGTTAAAAATCTCTGGTGGCCCCCATGAAAATTTATCCTCCCAAGGGAGGTTATGTTCGGGTGGGCCCCACCACCATAACCTCTCACGGGTGGTTAAGGTGTGGTGGTCCCACCCCCAACCTCTACTTGGAGGTTTTAACCACAAAATAAAAATAAGGTACACAAATTATTTTTATTTAATTTATTCTTTAGAAACCCAAAACTAACTTTCATTCTCAACCAACTGTCGTCGAGGTGAATGTCTTCATAAGTGAATACCTGCGCCACGATCTCAACAGTGCCCTAATATTTCAAATCCAACCACCGGTTCAAATGTTATAAAGTACCACTCAAAAGTATACTGAAATTACCCGAACAAAACATCAGAAATTGATTCCGGGCACACCGGGCCTCAGATTCAAGCACCATAAATTTTCACAGACTAGTAAAAATCCCATGTATTATAATAATGTAAATAAATATCTTTTAATGGTAACAGTAATATTTAATGTGTTATTATAATACCAATTTTTGTTCA
This sequence comes from Viscum album, assembly GCA_963277665.1. Lineage (NCBI taxonomy): Eukaryota > Viridiplantae > Streptophyta > Magnoliopsida > Santalales > Viscaceae > Viscum > Viscum album. The sequence continues at coordinate 2,096,531,700 of OY728140.1, read as the reverse complement.
TTAAAAACAATGAAACAAGGTCATGCACGATTCCGTCATCCAAAATCATGAATAAAATTATCATTTTAGAATTATAAATATTTATAAATAATTATAAATAAGATATTATAATATGTTATATATTTTTAAAATGATGAAAATTGTATCCCTGAATGAAAATAAAAATATATATTTTAAATCATGTGGGGGACAACCATAGTCCCCAACATTGGATGATGATAAAAAACATAATCTAACTAAAATTTATATAAAAAATGATATAATTAAAGTTTCTGTTGGGAAATATATAATAATAAGGTTATGAAATAATTTATTATGATAGTTTTTTTATTATACATGAGGTTTATGTGCATTCATAAATTCCAAGTGTTAAATTAATTGTTTCCGCTCAAATGTACTTTTTTATACACGTTTTTTATTATGACCATATTTTTTCTTATATAGTGCATATTATACATACCTGATGTATTATTTCGATATTTCTCTATAAATAATATTTATATTTTTTTTCTATTATTCTCCTTTAATAGTTTTTAAATAAATTATTATAAAAGTAATAATTGGTTCTCTTCTTAATTTTCATTTTTTGAGACATATTTTGTATTCGAAACAATGTTTTTGAGGTTTATATTACCCACTCACTAGTATTATTTTTAATATATTTTTAATGCATTATTATATAAATAAATTCCAACCATGTAGATACAATTTAAAAATTATCATTCTTATATATATAATTTATTTTAGTAATTTCATAACCATTTACTACCCCCCCCCCCCCATCAATTAAAAATGAAATAAGAATTCCAATTATGAGTATGTGTGGATAATATTCTCCTTGAGAGGTATGTTTTATTAATAAAATAATAAAATGGAAGGTTAAATGGGTATTTAATTAATAAATATTATTATTATGATGTATTTAATATTGTAAAATAAAGACCATTTTATTCCTTCCACATAATCGTTTGAAAATGAAAAATTCATCTACGTGTATATGCAGACTACTACCTCCATGGAACAATGTACTCCTTTTTTAATCACCACAATATATATATGGTTCAAATAATATAATTAATCAGTAAATATAATATGAATAATTAATTAATTAATGATTTTTTAGAGTTATTAAAATATTTAATGTGTTATTACAATACTATTTTTTTTCATAAAAAAGCACTCAAACAATGTCATCAACGATTCTGTCTTCCAAAATCATGAAGAAAATTATATTTATATAATTATAAAAAATTATAATGAATATATTATACTATATCATATATTTTTAAAATGATGAACATTGTATCAATGAGAGTAAATCAACTTCTATATTTTAAATCGTGTGCAAGAAAACCAAAGTCACCAACATTGGATAATGAAAATAAACTTTACCAAACAAATAAATAGATAGGGGATCTTATAATTAAAGAGTATGTATGGTAAAATATATGAATAAGGTTCTAAAATAAGTTATAAATATGGTTTATTTTTATTATAAATGAGGTTTACATTCAATCATAAAATCAAAAAATTAAATTAACTGTTTCCACTAAAATTTCCTTATTTGAGAAATGTTGTGTATTGTGACCTTATTTATAGTGCATTTTATACCTATTTTAGGTATTCTTTCCTTATTTTATCTACAAATCATATTAAAAGTTTATTTTCAATTTTTATCTTTCGATTGGTTTTGAATCAATGTAATAATTGATTCTATTCTTAGTTTTCATTCATCGAGACATACCTCATATTCACCACTACACTTTTTTTAGTATACATAATTCATCTTTGACATATTATATCAAGATTTTGTTTTTATTCATGGAATTTAAATTTCCATTTATGTTTTTAAATTTCATGGTCACTCCATTTAAAAGATAACAAATCCATAAGTGTTTCTTTTATAATTATGAATATTTTTCATTTCGAATATTCATATCCATGTTTCAAAATGGTTTTAAAATTGAAATTAATTACTAATAATTTTTTATATAAGATTACAAATTCCATTATTATTCCAATGTAAATTTTTTATTTTAAAAATAATTTTGTTATTTTAAAATGAAATTAAAATTAGTATGATTTATGAATGAGGTTTTCATTATTTTTATGACTTCTCAAAGAATGTATTTTTAAAAATATTTATCTTCATGATTTATCTCTTAAAAATACATTTTATATTTTTATTGTTACTTTATAATAAATTTTCATCGTTCTCATTGTGTTTATTTTTAATTAAAATATTTTTATGGAGTAATCAAGAGTATTTAAAAGGGTTTATTTATTCATTTTTTCATCTTCCACTCCATATTTGTAGGTATAATCCATAATTAATTTTCAATGATCAAATATTTTTTATATTTTAAACTGATTTTAAATTTTTTTATGTTACTTTCATAAAAATTATTTCTGAAAGTGATTCATAAATATATCTCTTAGCAAGATTTTTCATATCTTTTTTCTAGAAGCAGTATTCATAGTTTTGCTTCCATATTAATCTTTATATAAAAAATATATAGCTAATTTGGGGTAATTATCCATGAATCATCCCTTAAATATACTTGAGAAATACTCATGTTTAGTGATTGAATTTAGGTTATCAACTAATCTAGCTCTGGAGGTTATTTTATTTTAAATAATTTAAATATTTTATATATTTGAATTTGTTTCCATGACATATTTATTATAAAATATATATCAAATTTTATGTGGAAAAGTGTGTTAGAATTATCATTATGATTTTTTATGGTCCAATATATACCGCCAATTAATTTGTTCAATATTTTTATCTCATGAGATAATTAATTTTTTTGTGATTATATTAACGGTTAGCTATTATCTCAAATACTATGTGTGTGTATTTATAGTTATCTATTCACAAAAATACTATTAGTTAGTGTATTTATTATTTTTTATGACAAAAATAATTGTTTGTTAGTATATTTTTTGTATGTTGTTCTCAAAAAAATTGTGTCTATGTGTATTTCCAGCAGCTTGTGCTCATAAATTCTTTGTGTGTGAGTCTGGGTTTGTGTGTGTATTTAAGGTTATATATTCTCATAAAGAAAATTTTTGGTTGAGTTTTTTGTTATGTTTTATCATAATGAGTGTGTGTGTGTGTGTGTTTTCAGTTAGCTAAACACATATACATTGTGTATTGTCATCATTTCTAAACGATATGTTCACAATTTTATGATTTCATATACTGATTATAATTCAAAAATATCAATATTGTATTACTATTTTAGGTACATGACATATGATTATTTTTAACTTGATTCTACACTCTTACTACATGGTAAATATTTTCTTCATTTCAAATTATATTTCTTTCTAATGTGACTCATTTGAAAATCTTATTCTTTTTATTCCTTTAAATAACATATATCTCCCATGATCATATTTATCATATTATTAGGATGCAACAACCCAAAATTTTATTATTTAAATTTCCCTTTTTATTTAATTAATTTATTAATATGAAATATATTTATATAAAACACATTCCCTACATTTCATTTCGGTATTTAGGAACTGTTGGCGCCAAAAATAATGAACGCAAATAAGAACAGAAAAATAAGCCCGCACGCTGCCTCGTGAGTCCCTGACGGGGAGCGCCGCCGAACACCGCGGCCGCCGCAAAGCACAGTAGGCGGTAACGCTCCTTGAGCGTCCTGACGTTCGCGAGCCTGCCACGAAGAACATGAGGCAGCAAAGCTCCACGAACGACATGACGTTCGCGAGCCTGCTGCAAATCCCCAGAGGCGGTAACACTCCGCAAACTCCCTGACGTTCGCGAGCCCTCCACGAAGACCCTGAGGAGGTAACGCTCTGCGAACGCCCTGACGTTTGCGAGCCCACCGTGAAGAACAGAACCCCCCTTCGTGCCACATAATCTCTACTTCACGGTGTCCCTTTCCTATAAATACTGGGCTCCCCCTGAGTCCAACAGATGGACAATCCGACCTTTCGGATTCTCCACTCCTGAATCGTGATGCACCCTTTGCCTCGGGAATCATGAGCTCCACGAGGTATTTTTGCTTCGCGAGATTCCTCCGCCTTGTCTCATTTTGAGCACCTCTTTCGTGAGGGATTCCCTTCGCGAAGCCAAAGGGAATTCGCGAAGGACGGGTATTCCCAAGGGTACCCGGGTAGCCGCGGAGCGTTTATGCTTCGCGAAACACCCATCCTCTACTAGTGATCAACATGCCTAGGCAGGGTTGTTGTATATCGCGAAGCACACTGCTTCACAGCACCTTACTTCACGAGGCTCCTCGGCTTCGCGAGGCAGTTCTCTGTAAACACTATTCCACTTCACGCAGCACCTCCCATTCACACCCCTGCCCCATGCCAAGGACAAGGCACTCCACTTCATGAAGCACACCCCTTTTCTTGGTAATTCATCTTCCCGTGTTACCCTCCAGGTTTACACGATGTGATTTCAAAGCCCATGGAAAACACCACTCGTAGCATTGCTTCACCCAATGATTCTTCGCATAGGCATGCTAACGACTATTTCTTCTTCACATAGACACACTAACGTGGACCCCTCGATGGTTCGTTCTGCGACCCCCTTGACCACAGCCTTACCGGTACCTTCCCTCCCCCAAGGAGTAGAGGGTACATGTCATGTATATCCTAGGGTGCATAGTGAACCCACCTCATCCGAGCTGAAGGATGTTAAACTGCCAAGCACCTCATCCTCAACACAAGACGTTAAACTATGATCTGACCTCGTGCCTCACACGCAGGGTCCCCCCCCATCTCGGACATTCTTTACACCCACTGGTCTTCACGGAGATGGGATCACCCCTCCAAAGGGGATAATATCTTCCTTATCGGAGCGGCGTATGTCCATGGGATAAGGGAAACCACCCTGGTGTAATCCCCCGAGCCTCTCTTGCGGAGGGTAGCACCCGTGCACCTCCATACTTCCCCACTACCAAGTCCAGTGGAGGGTGCGATAGGGAATGAGGCACCTTCTATATTTGGTCGCAAATCTTTCTCCGGCTGTGCTTTTCTGCACTTTGGGCCTCCATCCTGGAGTAAGTCCCAGCACCATGGACTGCATAATGCATAAGCCCCTCTTCTCTTCTCACAGACGCATCCTTCGCGACATGATTGTCAGGTCTCTGCTGCCTCTTGTTTCTCACACTGAGCACGACTCACGTGGGATTAGAGTAAGCATCGATAATAGAAATGCCCTCATCCAGCATGAGGTCAAACTATATGCCCTCATCCATCATTAAGTCAAACTGTATGCCCTCATCCAGCATGATGTTAAACTTTCTTCCCTCATCCAGCATGATGTTAAAACGGTATTCCCTCGTCTAGCATGACGTTAAACTGCACATCCATTTGAACTATGAGGTATTTCATCCATGTCAAGTCATGGTACATAGGAAGCCTCCACGAGGTTCAAGCCCACCCGTAATTTCTTCACGTCAGGTTCCACCCTCGTCCATCATGATGTTAAACTGCATTCCAGTCTGACAGCAAGCCGTTGTGACCAACCCAAACTACGAGGTCATTGATACATGTCAAGTCACGGTACGTAGGAAGCCTCCCTAAGGTTCAAGCACATATCCCCTCGGAACAAGTTCCTTTCTTCACGTCGGTTCACCGAAACCCACCATTATTCTCGAACTATGAGGACATTGATCCATGTCAATGCATGGTACGTAGGAAGCCTCACGAGGTTCAATCCCACCACTAGTGGACCCCCAGGTTCACCTTCACATCGGTTCGCCGATGAATCCCTTTGAACTATGATGTATTTGATCCATGTAACGGCATGGTACGTAGGAAGCCTCCCAGAGGTTCAAGCCCACCACCTGTTGGTCACTCTGACCCTCTTCATGTTAGTTCACCAACACCTGGCCAGCCTAGTGTGTAAGCCCCACACCATCTGGACCTAGGTCCTCACTCGCGTCGGTTCGCCGATACACCATTATGAATTAAGAGGACTTTGATCCATGTCAAGGCATGGTACGTAGGAAGCCTTTATGAGGTTCAATCCCACCACCACCTGGACCCCTCATCCTTCTTCATGTCGGCCTTCTGCCGTCCAACCTAAACTACGTGGTCTTTGATCCATGTAAAGGCATGGTACATAGGAAGCCCCCATAAGGTTCAAGCCCATCACCCGGTCGTTCCGACCTCACTCACGTCGGTTCACCCCAGTCCTGCATGACGTTAAACTGTATTCCACATTCCATCATGAACTACGGGGACTTTGATCCATGTCAAGGCATGGTACGTAGGAAGCCTCCACGAAGTTTAAGCCCACCACCAGTGGACCCCCGGGTTCACCTCCACGTCAATCTGTTGACGATACCCCTCGGGCCAAGGTCCACTTTTACGTTGGTTCACTGGTACCATCCCGAACTACGCGGACTCTTATTCCCTGCCACGGGGATACGTAGGAGGTCTCCTCGAGGCTCAAGACCAACTTCACTGTCGCCCTCGCGATGGTTCCATTTCATCCCCCTCCACTTCATTCATCAATCCTGATTCTTACCCGGGCCGCCACATCCCGGTGAGATCACACCACTCCACTCCCCTCCACAGCATCCGGGAAGCCGCCCACGGGCTGACCCCGATATCGGCATCCCTTCAAGGGGGATTCCTCAATCTGATCCACTCCAGCTAGTGTTCAGATCAGGCCAATCCGTCCCCACTGAATGTTAGACCCGCAACATTCCCTGTGTTAAACATAGGAAGATGAGGAAAACCTCAGATACATGCCTATGACATATGATTCCCCACGCTCGATGTGGGATGCCTCAGGCTTCCACACCCTCGAGAATCCCTATAGTAAGGGATAGAAGATAGACACACCAATTCCCCAGCGTTCAGACACATTACCGATGCCTCGACGTGACTACTTCCCCGACTAAAGGTTGCTACCCTGACCAAACCCTTTGGAATGTCCTGACAGATGCAGTTTAATTAACCGGCGTCCAAGGAAACATGGAATTGGGAAGAGTTTCACAAATAACGTATTAAATCTATGAGGGATACCCGGACTAGGTGACGAGTTTTGAGGAGGAATCCACAGAAGGAAGAACTGACATCCCATCATCTCAGTTTCGATCAAGGAGAAGACATCCCTGAATAAGGAGCAGATGTCGCCCGCCTTTGGAAAGTGGGAATGCGGGGCAACACAAATAAAGTTGCGCCTGTCGCGCCCAAGTGGATGGACGCGCGCGCCCCAACGAAAGCGTCAGAACCAGAAATGGTGAACCCGACATGAAACTTTTCTCCTCAATATGGAGATTAGAAACATTTGAGACATCAGTTGATTGACGTGTCACCAGATCCAGATATCTGGCACCTGGTCCCGCTAAGCAAATGGCAGGCCTGGTGTGAAACTCACTATAAGTTGGCGTAGTAGAACTTTAGGCATTCCATTCTGCAACGTGTTGGTGTGGATCCCTCTAACCGACCACGGATGATGGAATGACGCTAGGGCACTGGTTGTCGATCTTTTTCCTCGCAGTACTAATGAGTTGATCTCCCTGCCTCACAGGAACCAGGTTGCTGCTTTGGAAACACGAACACCGCCCGCTCGCCTATGCAGGGGTGGGGTAACAACATCATACACTACGAGGAAAATCGGTCATTGCGACGGGTTATTTGTGACGAGATTTATTCCCATTGCAATAAATCCGACGAAAAGAGTATTTGTGACGGGAAAAAATTCCCATCGCAAAAGGTCAGTTAGTTGCGACGGGAATATAGGACACATCTCAATATGTATGGCGCGTTTTGCTCTCCAAAACGCTGGAAGCCTATTTGTGACGGTGGCATTTCTCCTGTCGCAAGTACCCGGAGGTGGTAAATACTATTTGCGATGGGTAGACAATTACCCTTCACAACAAACTATTCCACAGGTGTTATTTGCGATGGGTCCCGTCGGCAATACAGGCATCGGTAAATAGGCTTTTGCGACGATTAATTTTCCGCCCGTCGCAAATACCCATTTAACCGCCGCAAATACTGGCGGCGGTAAATAGCAATTTGCGACGGGGATATCCGACCGTCGCAAATGGTATATCGGCATGCAGCTATTTGCGACTGGCCCGTCGCAAAAACCCTTTTAACTGTCACCCGTAATTAATGCGGGCGTAGGTATTTGCGACGGTATACCATCGAAAATACTCTTATTTGCGACAGGAACCCGTCACAAATAAGACCGTTGCAAATATTCTAACATATATATACCCCCATCCGTTTTTTTTCAAATCATTCAGATCTGTCTTCTTATTCTTCCTTTTCACTCTTTAAATTTATTTTCTAAGTAGAATTTTTTTATTTTAATTTTTTCTTTCGGGAAGAGAAGAGAAGGTGTTAGGAGGTGAAAACTAAGAAGGAGTTAGAAGGTGAAAACTGAGAAGGTATTTATAGTTTAATTTATTTTTAATTGTTAATTTTATTTTTAATTGTTAATTTTAATTTTTCTAATGGAATGTTTATATAGATATATAGTATAATTATATTATTTCATTGTACCAAATAGTCCTTGTATGGATACGAAGAAGTAGAGGCGGCTCTGGCACATATGTACCTAGGAGTGAAATCTCTGACAAGGTGTTTCGAGAATGACTCGAGGTAACCTGGTACACGACAACGGGCCTTGCTGCACTCTTGGTTCAACACTCCCGGAGGATGTTGCGGTTATAATTAGAAATAAATATATTAAAATAGAAATAATTAGAAAAATTTATATTTAAATAGGAATAATTATATGAATATTAAATAATTAAGAAATAATTAATTAAGAAACAATTAAAAATAAAATAATTAAGAAACAGTTAGAAATAAAATAATTAGGAAATAATTAGAAATAAAATAATTAGGAAACAATTAGAAATAAACTAATTAGGAAACAATTATAAATTAAATAATTAGGAAACAATTAGTAATTAAATAATTAGGAAATAATTAGAAATTAAATAATTAGGAAATAATTAAAAATTAAATAATTAGGAAAAAATTAGAAATTAAATAATTAGGAAACAAATAGAAATTAAATAATTTTGAAACAAATAGAAATAAATTAATTATGAAACAAATAGAAATTAAATAATTAGGAAACAAATATAAATTAAATAATTAAGAAACAAATAGAAATAAAATAATTAGGAAAAAATAGAAATAAAATAATTAGGAAACAAATTAAATAATTAAGAAAAAATGAAATAAATAGGAAACAAATTAAATAATTAGGAAACAAATTAAATAATTAGGAAACAAATTAAAATTAAATAATTAGGAAACAAATAGATATTAAATAATTATTAAAAAAATAGAAATTAAATAATTAGGAAACAATTAGAAATTAAATAATATAGAAACAATTAGAAATTAAATACTTAGGAAACAATTAGAAATTAAATACTTAGTAAACAATAAGAAATTAAATACTTAGAAACGAATTAGAAATTAAATACTTAGGAAACAATTAGAAATTAAATAGTTAGAGGAAAAAATTAGAAATTAAGTAGTTAGAGGGAACAATAAGAAATTAAATAGTTAGAGGAAACAATTAGAAATTAAATAGTTATAGGCAACAATTAAAAATTAGGGAAACAAATAAAATAATTAGGAAACAATTAAAAAGAGTGATTGACCGCTCATCTACCTCAATTTTCTTTTCATTTTTGTGTTGAGGCTTGATAAGAAACTTATACCTCCAAATGTAATATTTTCTTTTACTATCAAAATTATCAGCCTCCTCGCTAGAATAGAGGTGATGAGGTTTATAATTTTCAGAGTAAAAGTAAATACTACATGTGGAGGGAGAAGTTTCATGTCATCCTCAAGGCACAAATGAAAATTAAATTGAAGAAGATGAGCGGTCAATCACGTTTGTTACAATTATCAATATTTTCATCAAGTTTTTCTTTATTTTTAACATATTCAAATCTTAAAAGGTCACTACTTTGCAGGTCATGCCCAATAAAAAGTTTGCGTCAATCTTGTCCAATTTAAACCATATAATTGTTCTTGCTTGGTTGATCACCTCGCAAGTAGTGTTGCAATACGACAATCCAAGTCATGTATTTCTCCTCTATAAGAATCATGTCACATGAATTTTTATATAGACCATTTTTTCATGAAAAATTAAGGGAAAAATACTGAAGTTATCTTAATTTTTTAAGGAAGAATGATCTATGTAAAGGGTCATTTGAAATGATTCTTAAATACAAGAAAGACATTACTTGTGTCATCGTATTTCAACACTACTTGTGGTGTGATCAACCATGTAAGGACAATTATAGAGTTTAAATTGGACATGGTTGACACAAACTTTTTATTGGGCATGACCTGAAAATTGACAACTCTTTAAGATTTAAACATATTAAGAATAAATAAAAATATATTGGAAATATTGAGATTTTTAATAATTAGTAATTATTAGTAATAATTAGTAATAATTAGAAATATTTAATCAAAAATAAAATAAATTCAAGTACATGGTTATAAATTGGCACAATTTCCAGCAGATTGGCGGTTACCTTTTGTTCAACGTCTCATATCTTTGCTAATTTCTTCCACTAAAATCATGATGAAAAACGTGCTCTCACGTATGTCAGAGCATGTTTTTATTACTTATTTTAGTTGGGAGAAAGTTAAAAAGAGATGGGTCGTCGGAAAAAAATAGGCTCTTTTCCCTAACGACTCATCTCCTTATAAGGAGATGAGTCGTCAGGAAAAAGAGCTGCCGCAAATCTGCTGGAAACAGATAAGAATAATTTGTAATATTATCTCCACAACGATGATTACAAAATTTTATTTCATTATTCAAGAATATTTCATTTTTTAAAGTATTTCTAAGTATTCCTAAATAAATAATAATTAGTGGGGATGATTACAAACTAACTGTGTCGCCAATAATTATTGGTAATTACTAAGAAATAACTGTAATTATGTATCTTATCTTTTTAGGACATTGTTTTTCTTATATCAAATTATTTTACAACAGTAATGGTTTTAAAATTTGTAGAAATTTATATATGAATATGGAACATGGAAATCAACATCAATCATTATTATATGATCATTCTTGGATAAATCAGCATAGAAATCCAAACGGTTCTAGTTTAAATCGTGTATGTGCATTACATCCTACTTGCAAGATAAGAAAATTAGAAACAGTTGCAAAATTAATGGCTATTAAATCAGATTATGGAATGTCAAATAACTGTTTTTATCAGATATTTTCTTTGGTTAAATCACTGTTACCTGAAAGAAATGTGCTGCCTGTTAATTATTATGAGAGCAAGAGACTGGTTCGTAATCTTGGCCTTAGATTTCAGAAGATACATACATGTTCTAACGATTGTATCTTATATTCTAGTGAAAATGAGTCATTGGATAGTTGTCCCACATGTGTACAATCGAGTTATAAAGAAGCTCAATTATGTAAGTATGGATTGATTCCTGTAAAACAGTTGAGATATTTCCCGCTTACACCCATGTTGTAGCGTTTATTTATGTCTCAAAACACAACGACAATGATGTCATGGCACAAAAAAAATATTTAAAATTGTGAAAACATGATTCATCCATATGATGGTGATTCATGGAAACATCTTGATCAAGTGCATCCATCTTTTGCTTTAGAATCCCGGAACGTGCGATTGGGTCTTTCTACTAACGGTTTTTGTCTATTTGGATCTTTTGGTAGTCAGTATTCCTGTTGACCTATCTTTATAACTCCATACAATTTTCCTCCATGGATGTTGATGAAAGAGGTTTATATCTTTTTGTCATTATTAATCCCAGGACATCTGAAAAAGAATATTGATTTTTATTTGAAACCATTGATTGATGAGTTAAAATTATTGTGGAGTCATGGTGTTGGAACATATGATGCTGCTACGAAACAAAATTTTGTAATGAAAGCTTCTTTGATTTGGACAATTAGTGACTTACTAGAATATGGCATGTTATCTGGCTGGAGTACACATGGTCCAAAATCATGTCCTTACTATATGGGAGACAACAAATCATTTACCCCCGTGAATGGAAAAAACCTTTCTATTTTGATTGTCATCACAAATTTCTTCCAATCGATCATCATTTTTGGAGGAATAAATCTAATTTTAGAAAAGGAAGAATTGAAAGAGATTAACCTCTAAAAATGATCTCAGGTACAAAGTTACAATCAGTTGTATTTTCATTACCTTCTATCAGTTTTGGACTGACAATAAACCAACAGAAAATTCAGGCTTTGGGAAAAACACAATTGGAAAAAACAGTGAATTTTTGGAATCTGCCATATTGGTATGATTTGTTGGTCCGAACCATGTTGGATGTCATGCATATTGAGAAGAACTGTTTTGATAATTTATTTCATACAGTTTTGGATACACCGGGTAAAACCAAAGATAATGTAAAGTCACGATTAGATCTTTCCCAAATTTGCAGGCGACCAGAACTTGAATTGTTTGAAAATGTCAGATCACAAAGATTAATGAAGACAAAAAAGCTTATACACTGACCAAAGAGAGTCACATATTATTTTTTCAGTGGATTTCCGATTTGAGACTTCCAGATGGCTATGCTTCCAACATGGACAGATGTGTTAAAAATGGTCATATTACCGGATTAAAAAGTCATGATTGTCATGTTATAATGGAAAGACTTAATGCTATTGGATTAAGAGGTTTTTTGAATTATATTATTTGGTATTCGATAACAGATATATCATATTTTTTCCGAGACATGTGTGCGATGAAAATAGACTAAGCTGCACTAAGAAAACTGGAAGAAGCTGTTGTTGTAATTATATGCAAACTGGAAAAAATATTTCCGCCAGATTTCATTGACTCTATGGAACATTTAATTTTAGATTTTCCACATGAAGCAAAATGTGGAGGTCTGGTTCAGTTTCTATGGATGTACCCATTTGAGAGATGCATGCAAAAATTGAAGAAAAAAGTCCATAACAAAGCATCAGTTGAAGGCTCAATTGGTGAAACTTATTTGCAAGAGGAAATTTCGTTATTCTGCTCTCATTATTATGAATGTAAATATCCCTCAAAATTTAACTACATGGTCCGGAATGAGGGGAATGATGATGATGATATGAAAAATCCTTTATCAGTTGTCAAGTAGCCCGAACTTGGCTTTGGTGGAGTTCATGATAGATGGATTTCAGATGATGAACATCATAGAGCTCATACATATGTTCTACTCAACTGTGAAGAAATGTCACCACTTGTAAAGTGAGTGATCCTATCCCTTATTCTATAGATTCTATTACAGTAAATTAATCATATTATATTTGTAGGTTATATGATGATTATATCAAGAAACAATTTCCGCAAATTACAGCTGCTGGCTTAGAAGAACGTCGGCCAAAAAATATTGCCTACTAGTTTCAAAAACTGGTAAATACATTCTTTTTTGGTTTTACATATAAAATCAATTTATTACTTGTAATAGTGATAAATGTTTTACAAATTTTCAGGTATCTGTACATGCTGATAAGATTGATAGTCGATTGCGTATATTGAGTAGCCCACCATCCAAAATGTTTAAATATTATAATGCTTATGTGGTGAATGGTTATCGCTTTCATACACGTGCATTTGGGGAATCAGGTAAAACAATGAATAGTGGTGTTTATTTGAAGGGATAACATCATAGAGATATTGAAGTTGACTTTTATGGTATGCTTGAAGAAATTATTGAACTGAGTTATTTGGGACATAATTATGTAACAATGATTAAATGTTGATGGCTGGATATTGAGAGAGGCTTGCGTATTCATCCTACCCATGGAATTGTTGATATTAAACATAAAAGTATTCTTGCATTAAATGAACCATTTTTATTGGATCATCAGGCACATCAAAAATATTATGAAAAATATTGTGCTACTGCAAAAGAGTTGGATGATTGGTGGAGTATAATAAAAGTTAAATCTCGAGAAAATCAATTTACTCAAACTGAATGTGGTTCCACTGAAGTGCAAGGAAATGAAATTTTTCAGGACACTCCTCAAAACAAATCATTTTCACAAAGAGACATGAATATCGAGGATGACACCCCACGGTTAAGGGTCGATGGTGACGATGTTGTCAATGATGTTACAACTGAATTTTAAATGACAAGAGATGATGAAAGTGAAACTAATATGGAAATTGATGATGTTGATGAGGAAGATGAAGACATTGACATTGACAACTATGAAGATGATAACGAAGATGAACATTGTCACAGTAAAATGATGTTTAGAATCATAACAAATATATATCTATACATAATAGTTATTTTCAATTGTTTTCTAATAACAATAATTTCATGTTTCAGATGGACTCAGAAACATTTTTTCAATTGTTGGAGGCTGATCTACCTAGGGATGATGAGGTTCTTGAGTCATCTGACCCTCAGGCTATTGGAACTACAGGGAGCACTCGTAGGGGGCGTGGTCTTTCCAGACTGATGATTCCAGATCCTATCCCAGAGCGACGTCCACCTCTTGGATTCGATGCGCACATGCGGTGGTATGGTAACCTGTGTATTTTAATTATCTGTCATTATAATTTATTAATATTTTAATTGTTTGATTATTTGTTCTTTTTCCACAGTTTTATGCATATAGCTATTGGTCAGGGGAGAGCTATCTTGTGTAATTATTTTTCTCAGCCCTGGCTCACATGGGATCAGATTCCCGCTGATGTGAAGGACGCAATGTTCAATCATTGGCTGTAACGTAATTAAATATTATTTATATTGAAATTTATTTCATTAATAACTTTATATCAGGGTTTATGGTATCCCATTGATGAGAGAATGTGTGCCAGTATCCACGCGGCATGGGTGGTGTCTATGCGTGACCGTTTCCGTCAGTTTTTTCATAATTTGAGAAAGACGGTTCTGAAGAAAGCCTGAGTGACAGAATTTGATGAGTCTTATAGCCCCCACCAACCAGAGTACATTTCATCTCACATTTGGTATGGATTATGTACACATTTGTTGGGTGGTGGGTTTTAGAGAAGATGATTATCCAATAAAAACATATATTTTAATTACATTTTAATGGTATTAAATGGTCATTTTTTATCTTATGTACCTGAGTTAGTGCATTTTCATTATGAACATCCATTCTCATCATTTGTGCACTTCATGCCTAATGTACACCAATTTAGTCCCAATGAGTCATCTGATTATAAGGAATGTAATTATCAATATTTTAATTTGATATTTTGGTAAATATATATGAACTTAAATGTGAACATTTTTCATTCAGGGATCAATGGATGATTCATAAACGATGATGGAGATATTTGAAGATGAATGGAAGCAATTCTAGAGAAGGCAGATTGGAGAACATCCCACTTATGAGACTGTGGGGACCAACATATAGTCCCAATGAATCCCATATTTTTTGGACTAATAGAAGAAATGTTTAGGAACAAATCACTCTTCAGGAGATAATGCTAATTCGGCCTCTATGGTGGACATTAAGGGGGACCAATTTAGAGATAAAAGTTTGGGACCCATTCTGTGACCCAGAAAAACATCCCACTAATTTGATCATATCTCGGAATCCACAACTCCAAATGGGCCCAAAAACTACAGGAGGTTATAAGACATCTGAGGCTCCATTTTTTTCATTTATGTCATACTCTTATTCGGCCATATAGAAGGTCTTACAAGAGCTTCTGTTTGGTGAAGGAAAGCTGGCTGCCACCTCGGGTCAAGTGTGGAAAAATCAACTCTCCCTTACTTTCCACCCACCTATGGCCTACCACAATTAATTGGGAATACTTGGACTGTTGGAGGCTCTACCCAAGGGCTCAAAAATCCTATTTAAGGCAGTGATGTTAGAGGATTTGAGGATCTTGGGTGCTTTGTTCAATTGTAATGTTATGCTGCAATTTTGTTGTCTCAAATTTGTCTTTCACATGTAAGTTGTTCAATTAAATTTAGTTTCTTAATAAAAGTTCCTCTTATTCTCTTATTCTGTTGTTCTTCATATCACTATGATACCGTTGGATCAAGGTGTGATTTTATTCACACCAAACCTTGTGAAATTATTCACACAACGGTGGAGTGATCATTATATTTTTGTTGTTTTCTTACTTCTCTATTTCCTCCCTCATGAGTCTACTTTCCGCTTCCATTTAAACCATGGGATCAATGGAGGGATAACCCACTTATGGGTTGATCCAAGGGAGTATCAAGAGGCTGGATTAGATTTTATTTATCACCCCATTAATGTATAATCACTTTTTTATTTGAGATTTTTATTTGATGATTTTTAAACTCCATCATCCTTGTTGAATTTAAGGCCACACACTTCAAGTGCTAATACAAACCTTTAACTTGATGTTCTCAAAACATTGATCCTTCAAGTGTATAGGTGATTAGTATTAAAGGGTGTAGGCATTAGACCAGTAAGTTATGATGTTTTTTTATCTCCTTAAATGATCCCATCTCAAATATAAGAAATTGAAATCATTGGGAAATACATCCAATCCACCCCGAGAGAAAACCTAGAATAAACTCATTCTTTTAAATTGAATTCAATTAATTCTCTTAGAGTTCTTTTAAACCCATCTAATACCAATCCAATTTGGCCACTTCATAGCCAAAAATAGTCCATAGATTGTATGTGTCTATAGGTTTCTTCTTAGGTCTCTGAGTATTCGACAACCCAAGCTAAACTACAAGGACCATCCTACCTTCTTCTCTTAGGTAAATTTGAGCGTGAATCAAATTTTGGCGCCGTTTCTGGGGAACCATGTAATTCATCTAAACAACCATTCTATTTTCCCCCATTTCTTCTTTTCTCATCCAAATTAGCTTATCTTATCCATTTATCGTTTTTTTCACATGTTCGCCTACACCCGCGATCAATCAAACCGTCTAGTTAGGGTGGATAGTCATGGGGTTGGGTAGTCAAGTACACCAAGGGAACTCATTACATTAGATCCTAATTTCCCTAATACTCTAGAGTCCAAAATTGATCCCATTTCAATGGAATGTCTTCAAAAAACCAACTCATAATCCTGGGTGGAAACTAAAATGGAAACCCAAATGAGGCAGCCCCAAACTTGGGGAATACGGTCGATCAAACCATGAATGACTGAGTCACACAAACCAGGACCAATGCCCCCTCATGAATTATACACAATTCCCTATGAGATTCCAACTACATCATTAAACCCCATGTCCTAAACCATCTTCCCACATTCTATGGAATGGAGTCCGTGATTCCCTACCTTCACATTACGGAATTCAATGACATTGTAGAAACCATGTGTCCCCCACATCAAATAGAATTAGCTAAGATGAGGCTATATTCTTTTTATTTAAAGGATAGAGCTAAAAATTGGCTAAACTATTTGAGACCATCATCCATCAACTCTTGGTACCAAATACAAAGAGAATTCTATAAAAAATACTTTCCCCACCACAAAACAATTTCACTTAAAAAGAGCATCCAAAACGTTTTTGAAAAAGATGGAGAGTCATTCTATGAAACATGGGATAGGTTAAAAGACACTCTAAACAAGGTTCCACACCATGGTTTTTCTATTCCTGTACAAGTGAGAATTTTCTATGATGGATTGGGTCCAGGTAACAAACAATTCATTGACATGACGTGTAATGGAACCTTTAAAAACAAAGCCCCAAATGATGGTTACAAGTATCTAGAAAGCCTTTCTGAACAAAAATAAACATGGGGAACTTCACCTTATTCTGAAAAGCCTCAAATAAATACTGGAATTTATACACTTAGTGAAGAGGATAGCCTTAGGGATAAACTCGCAGCACTCTCTAGGAAGGTTGAAGAGATAGACCTTAGGAAAGTCCATGAAATCCAAACTGTAGACCTTGTTTGCACAATTTGTGACAAACATGACCATAAGACAGACAACTGTCCAACTATTCCATCCATCAAGGATGTTTTTTTAGGAGGACCTGCAGTGAAAGTAAATGCTTTGAACTTTCAAAAGCCTCAATACCAAAACAACTTCAACCCAATGTATAATGACCACCCAGGATTTCGCTGGAAAGATAACCAAAAACCTAGCCAACCACTAGGACAAAATCCTTAACCCCACCATTTCCAAACCCATAACCAGTTCCAAACCCAACATATCCAATACCAACAGCCACCAATCCATTTTCAACAAAACATCCCACCTCTAAAATATCCCCCGGGATAAACCAATCTTCTCAAGAACCAACCCAAACTATTCCACAAATCCTACTAGAAGTACTATAGAAACAAATGGAAAGGATAAACTCGGAAGTCTCTTCCCGTAAACAAGAACATAAAACCATCAAAACTGGAAAGGAACCCATGCCTACTCAGGCGGTTCCATCCTCAACTTCAAGGGGAGAGTCAAGTTGCACTCAATCAACTCATGAACAACTAAAGGTAGTGACTGTTTTAAGAAGTGGGAAATCAATTGAGAAACCTGAACAACTAATTCAGAACCCACCTGAAGATTCAAACATGGATGAAAATTCAAATGAACCAAATGATCAAACTGAAAAACATGATAACATTGTCAAAGAAACAACTCTTAAACAAGCAACCCCACAACCTGAACAATTTCCTCAAAGCATGAGGGGGAAAACAAATCCTGAATTGAGTGAAAAATTGAAGGAAATCTTCTCACAAGTCAAGTTGAACATTCCTCTTCTCGATGACATCCAAACCATACCTACCTACAAAAAGTACCTTAAGGACATGTGCACATTTAAAAAAAATTCACATAAAAACCAAGTCCTTTTGGCTGCTAATGTGTGTACCACCATTCAAGGGACCATTCCTCCTATGTTGAAAGACCCAGGTTTCCCTTACATCAATGTTGAAATAGGAGAAAGAAAATTTGTCAAGGCCTTGTGTGATCTAGTTTCTAGTGTCAATCTCATCCCCTATGACGTGTACTACCAGTTAGGCCTAGAAGAACTCCAACCCACATATGTCACACTTCAACTTGCTGATCGTAGAATTAGGGTTCCAAAGGGGATTTTAAAGGACGTTCTGGTAAAGGTTGAAAACTTCATCTACCCTGCTAACTTTATTGTCCTCGACAACCATCCAAACATAGGAAATATGGAACAAACACCAATCATCCATGGTCTTCTTTTTCTTGCAACAATCAACTCTGTTATCCGAGTCCGAAATGGGAACATGACCATCACCTTTGGGAACTTGAGTCTAGACATGAACATCTATAATGCAAGCTCACAAATAGGGGATGACGAGGTCATTCATGAAGTAAACATGATAGGAAGCATTGATAATGAATCCATAGAACATCAAGGAAGATTTGATGGATGTTTAAGTCAGGTTGAGATTTATTTCCTTTGTTCACATGAAGGATGTTTATCTCCTTTGATTGAATCCTTTTCAAATTGCTCTTATGGTGAAGTCCTAGATCCAATAATCAGTGAAACCTTTCAGCAAACCACATTCATAGAGACCGATCAAACTTCCTTCCCCAAATCTGATCAAGCCAATCTAGTATCTGAAACTTCTACATGTGGGGAATCAATCATGTCTAAAAATTTAAGAAATAAAATTGATCTTGATCCAATTTCCCAATATTCTGCTGAAATTCTGAACCAACATGATCTTGAATTGAAGGAACTTCCCACTACACTCAAGTATTCTTTCCTAGGGGACAATCAAACACATCTTGTTGTCATTTATTCTTCTCTTGAAGCCAATAATGAAAGGATGCTTCTAGATGTCCTTAGGAAACATAAGAAATCCATTGGTTGGACCCTATCTGATATTCCTGGGATTATCCCACTTATTGGGACTCATAGGATTGTTCTAGAATCTTATTCAAAGCCATGTCGTCAACACCAATGGCGACTCAATCCGAATCTCATGGAGGTAGTAAGGAAAGAACATCTGAAATTGTTAAAATCTGGTATCATATATCCCATACCTGAGATTGAATGGGTGAGCACAATCCAAGTGGTTCCAAAAAAGGCTGAAATCACAGTGATAACCAATGAGGATGGAGAGATTATTCCAACATGGGTGAGTAGTTGATGGAGGGTCTCCATTGACTATAAGAAGCTAAACTCATTCACCATGAAGGACCATTTTCCCTTACCATTCATTGACCAAGTCCTTGAGATAGTGGAAGGTCATGCCTTCTAATGTTTCATAGATGGGTACTCAGGGTACAATCAAATTGAGGTCTCTCTAGAGGATCAAGGGAAGACTACATTCACAGGTCCATTTTGAACCTTTGCCTTCAAACGAATACCCTTAGGGTTATGCAATGCCCCTGGAACCTTCCAGCGGTGCAGGATCGGAATCTTCTCAGACATGGTAGGGGATTTTCTAGAGGTCTTCATGGATGACTTATCTGTGTTAGGGGATACATTTGAGGGATGTCTATAGAATGTGGAGAGAGTCTTGTCAAGATGTGAAGAAAATAATCTGGTCCTAAACTGGGAAAAATGCCATTTTATGGTTAAATAGGGACTTGTTCTAGGCCATCTGGTCTCGATTAGGGGGATTGAAGTTGATATAGAAAAGGTTGACATCATTCGTCATCGTCCATCACCCAAAACTGTCAAGGAAGTGAGGTATTTCTTAGGAAATGCTGGTTTCTATAGAAGATTCATCTATGACATTAGTTCAATATCCCATCCCCTTTGTTCTCTCCTAGTAAAGGATGCTCTACTTGTTTGGAAAGAAATCTATGAGGGTTCATTATCAACCCTCAAATCCTCTCTCACCTCTCCTCCCATTATGAAATCTCCAAATTGGAACCTTCATTTTGAACTAATGTGTGATGCCAGTGACTTTGCTATTGGAGCTGTGTTAGAACAACGCTTTGATAAATCTCCTTATGTCATTGCTTATTCAAGAAAATCCTTAAATGATTCCCAAATAAACTACACCACTACTGAAAAGGAGTTACTTTATATTGTTTTTTCTTTAGAGAAGTTTAGGTCCTACCTCTTAGGATCCCCCATCACTGTGTTCACTGACCATTCTGCACTAAAATAACTCTTCCAAAAACAAGATGCCAAGGCTAGACTGATTAGGTGGGTTCTTCTCTTACCAGAATTTGACCTCACAATCAAGGATAAAAAAAGGGTGTTGAAAATGTTGTAGCTGATCACCTCTCTAGGATAGAATTCAAATACAACTCAAATCACCTTTATATGTCTAATTCATTTCCTGATGAACACCTATACTCTGTGAGTGACTACCCTTGGTATTCCGACATAGCCAATTTCTTAGTTACATGATTCATTCCAAAATTCTTAAGGACTCAAGGTTGAAGGAAATTTATTTATGATGTTAGACACTATGTGTTTGTTGATCCATACCTCTATAAGTTATGCCCTGACCAAGTCATTAAAAGGTGTGTTCCAGAATCTGAACACGAGTCCATCCTTAAATTCTGTCATAGTGAGGCATGTGGAGGTCACTTTTCCTCTAAGAAAACATCTTCTAAGATTTTTCAATGTGGTATCTTTTGGCCCACCCTCTCAAGGGACTCCTACACATTTTGTCAAATCTTTCCTAGGTGTCAACAAGTAGGGTCCATCACAAAAAGGAATCAAATGCCACTCACTCCCATCTTAGTGGTTGAAATCTTTTACTGTTGGGGAATTGATTTCATTGTTCCCTTCCCAAACTCTCGGGGATACCTCTACATACTCTTAGCTATTGATTATGTCTCAAAATAGGTTGAGTCCATTCCCACTAAGTCCAATGATCATCAAGTTGTGATTCGATTTCGGAAAGAGAACATATTTTCTCGATTTGGAATTACTAGGGCTATAATCAGTGATCGAGGAACCCATTTCTGCAACCTCCCATTCTCTTCACTCATGTCTAAGTATGGTATTTCTTATAACGTGTCCACTTCATACCATCCTCAAACCAATGGTCAAGTTGAGTTAGTGAATAGGGAGATTAAGAAAATTATTGAAAAAACTGTCAACCCCTCTAGGAAAGATTGGTCTGAGAAACTCTTTGATGCTCTTTGGGCCTATAGAACTGTATATAAAACAATTTTAGGAATGTCCCCATATAGGTTGGTTTCTGGTAAAGCATGCAATTTTCCCATGGAGATTGAACATAAGGCCTTTTGGGAAATTAAGAAAATGGATTATGATCTCTCATTGGACGGAACAAAAAGGAAATTAGATCTCAATGAACTGGAGGAACTAAGGATGGAGGGTTATGAAAATTCAAGGATCAATAAAGCTAGATTTCAAGCCTACCAATCTAGGAATATCGAGGTAAAACATTTTGAACCAGGAAAACTTGTGCTCTTGTATAGTTCAAAACTTCATTCACACCTGGGAAAGTTAAGGTCTAAATGGTTAGGTCCTTTCATAGTCCACCATGTATACCCCTATGGGGAATTAGAGATTCAAGATCCCACTACTGGTAACATTTTCAAGGTCAATGGTCAATGGTTAAAAAAATTCATTGAATCATTCAATAAATAAGAAATATATGTTGAGTTAATTGAGAAAATCTATGAACCAGGAAAAAATTGATAAATTTAGGATCTATGTTAGGATAACGACGTTAAAAAAAGCGTTGCACGAGAGGTAACCCGTGGTTTTTATGTTTCTAATCTTTCTGAATCATATTTATTTTTCAAATAAGATTAATTAGTCATTTCTAAATTTAAAAATAAAAAAATAGACTTTTGGCATGTTCTTCTATTATGTGTATGGATGGGTACGAAAGGGTTGCACCATATTCATCTGTGTCACGTGGTGTGATCCTTAAGTAATACCTTACCCAGAAATTTAAAAAGAAGACAATGTATCATCAGTTTATTTTGTTTTCTTTTTATTATTTTATAGTTTAAGATAAACTTAATAAAAATAAAAATAAAAATATAATAATTAAAAAGGGGGACACGCCATAGGCCGTGGGGCAAACCCCGTCACAACCGGCGAAGCCGTGGGGACTCGAACCCGGGACCGAAGGGAGACAGGGGCGCGTGCTTACCACGGACCTACGGCTTAATGTTCTTTCTTATTTAATACTTTTTATATATATACATATATTTTACTTATATATATATTGTTTTGTTTTGATTGTTTGTTTTCCTTTTTCCACTAGGGAACTTTGCAAGCGACATGGATATCAAAGGACTAAATTCTAGAGGCAAGAACATAAAACATCAACCACCAGGTGACTTCATTCCATGATCCTCATATATCAATTTCCTTATTGAACTCCCCTTTTATTCCTCTACCCCATTCTAAATTTTATTTTTATGAATCTAGGGACAATTTCATTCGAAGTTGGGGGGTGTGGAAACAAATGTTGGTTAAAAAAACAATGATAAAAAAAAGAAGTAAAATTCTATTATCATTCATATAATAACATATTTGCTCACATTAAAAATACATAGAAAATAACTTTTATTTACTTGACTCTTAATTTAATTCATTATTAAGTTTAAATCATTGATTTTGGATGTTTGGTTGTCCAATGAAAATTTTCATCAATTTTATTTTCATCCATTAAATCAAAATGCCTCAATGCACGTCTGCTAGACTGTGGGGTACTAATTTAAATTTTTGGGGGCCCATAATAAATAGAATAGACTGGTTTGATTTTTATGAATAATATGATTATTCAAAAAAATAAAAAATAAAAATAAAAAAATAAAAAAATAAATATATAAAATTTTGCATGTAGAGCAATGGATTGATAAAATGCGAGGCTTTCGGCACTTGGGGATCGTGACTCCAGAGTTTTCTAGCATGTGTTTTTTAATATATCTCTATTTATGGTAATATGACTTTGTTTTTGATTAAGTTAACTTGATACGATGCCCGAGTATGTGGGCTTCAGTGAGTGCCCTATGGCTATTGAGTCTGGGAGTAATCGGCAAAGTCTTGCTACACGGGATAATTTGATTATCTGCAATTTCAATTACTATATCAATATTGCAAAAAATAAAATCCAAAAAAATGAATGAAGAATACTCATATTAGGATTAAATGTAATTCCACCTAGCGCTTCCATGATTTCCCCTTTAAATGAAAATGAACCCCCAAATCTATTGTGATTCACAACACATCATTACACATAATTGAGTTGGATGAAGTATGATGATGGATTTGATCAAAGGAATTCCTTGGGATTGGGATCTGATTTTAAATTTATCTTGTTTTAAATTATCTTTATAGGTTATAAACATATATTTGTGTGCAGTTTACATTGTGAGCATTGTTTGTTATAATGTGTTTGAAGAAAGGAATTCAAATAAAATCATTGAATTATTTGCCCGGGACTAGAAAATATCAAGTTGGGGGGGTGTGATTATCCATTAAAAAATATATTTTAATTACATTTTAATGGTATTAAATGTTCATTTTTGATCTTATGGGCCTGAGTTAGTGCATTTTCATTATGAACATCCATTCTCATCATTTGTGCACTTTATGCCTAATGTACACCAATTTAGGCCCAATGAGTCATCTGATTCTATGGAATGTAATTATCAATATTTTAATTTGATATTTTGGGAACTATATATAAACTTAAATGTAAACATTTTTTATTCAGGGATCAATGGATGATTCATAAACGATGATGGAGATATTTTGAGATGAATGGAAGCAATTCTAGAGAAGGCCGATTGCACACCAGCCCACTTATGAGACTGTGGGGACCAACATACAGTCCCAATGAATCCCATAATTTGTGGGATAATAGAAGACATGTTTAGAAACAAATCGTGCTTCAGGTGATAATGCAAATTCAGCCTATATGGTTGTCATTAAGTCGGCCCAAGTTAGAGATAAAATTATGGGCCAGATTCTGTGGCCCAGATAAACATCCCACTAATTTGATCATATCTATGAATCCCCAACTCCAAATTTTCCCAAATATTACAGGAGGTTAGAAGACATCATAGGATCCATTTTCGTCATTTATGTACCACTCTGATTCGTCCATATAGAATGTCTTACAAGCGATTCTTTTCGGTGAAGGAAAGCTGGCTACCACCTCGGGTCAAGGGTGGAAAAATCAACTCTCCCTTACTTTCCACCTACCTATGGCCTACCACAATAAATTGAGAAGACATGAACTATTAGAGGCTCGACCCAAGGGCTCAAAAATTCCTATTTAAGGCAGTTTTGTTGGAGGATTTGAGGATCTAGGGTGCTTTGTTCAATTGTAATGTTATGCTACAATTTTGTTGTCTCAAATTTGTCTTTCACATGTAAGTTGTTCAATTCACTTTAGCTTCTTAATAAAAGTTCTTATTCTTCTCTTATTCTGTTGTTCTTCATATCACTATGATACTGTTGGATCAAGGAGTGATTTTATTCACATCAAACCTTTTGAAATTATTCCCACAATGGTGGAGTGATCATTTTATTTTTGTGGTTTTCTTACTTCTCCATTTCCTCCCTTATGAGTCTACATTCCGCTTCCATTGAAACAATGGGATCAATGGAGGGCTAACAAACTTATGGGTTGATCCAAGGGAGTAGTAAGGGGATGGATTGGATGTTATTTATCACCCCATTAATGTATAATTACTTCTTTAATTGAGATTTTTATTTGATGATTTTTAAACTCCATCATCCTTGTTGAATTTAAGGCCACACACTTCAAGTCCTAATACGAACCTTTATCTTGAAGTTCTCAAAACATTGATCCTTCAAGTGTATAGGTGATTAGTATTAAAGGTTGTAGGCATTAAACAAGTAAGTTACGATGTTGTTTTACCTCCTTAAATGAACTCATCTCAAATATAAGAAATTGAAACCATTGAAAAGAAAATACGTCCAATCCACCCCGAGCAATAAACTAGGATCAACTCATTCATTTAAATTGAATTCACTTAAGTCTCTTAGAGTTCCTTTAAACCCATTTAAAACCAATCCATGTTGGACACTTCATAGCCAAAAATAGTTTATAGAATTTACGTGTCTATAGGTTTCTTCTTAGGTCTTTGTGGATTCGACAACCCAAGCTAAACTACAAGGACTATCCTATATTCTTCTCTTGGGTAAATTTGAGCGTGAATAGGGAGATCTGCATTGGGTCGACAGAATCGGGGGAGACAAGAGGTGACGCATCGAGCTGGTAGTCATAAATTCAGTGCGCATAGAGAGCATCTGGTATGTTCTTTTTTTTAATATTTTATACAACTTTAAATATAAACAGTTTTTTTATATTCATATAGGATGTCGAGAAGCCCGGTATTACAACGTACGGCGTTTATCGGAGGATGTACACAAATCCGGCTACTGGAGATATTAGAGATGATCGCCAGCGTCATATTGTGGTTAGTATTGTTTTTTTTCAATTTTCAAATTAAATACATATAATCATTTAATTATTTTAATTTTTAATTGAAAATTAAGGAGTCATATGAGCCCGAGACCTCTCAGACAAAAACTAAGAGTCAAGACGAGACAGGTGATCAAACTAGTGCCCACCATTTTGATGAGACGACATGGATGCAGGAAACCCAATATGGCTTGGAAAAGGGCCGAGTATTTTGTATCGGCTCTCATTTGACTCCGGCATATTATTATGGTATTGTTGCGATGTTAGCATCCAGCTCGAGAGGAGCTCGTGGAGAGACATCATCTTCTTCCTCACAGTATCAGGAGCAGCTACATGCTCAGAGTCAGCTTATAGAGGATTTGCATCAGGGGCTGGATCAGATGCGTTAGCAACACGATGAGGAGATGCGTCGATGGCAGGAGAATATGTGTCAGCAGCAGGATGAGGAGATAACTCGATATGAGGAGCAACATCAGGAGTATATGGAGTATATGCGTCGTTTGACTCATAGTTTAGGGATGGAGTTTCCTTCACCACATCCTCCAGTTCCTCTAGATTAACCACCCCTAGTGATTTTTTTAGATGTAATAAACATTTGAGTTCAGAGTTTATTTTTATATTAACTATTTACAATTCCTCTTTCACATTGGAAAGAATATTGCATGATTTACTTTTTTTATTTTTCTTAATATTTTATTACTTATTAGTATTATTTTTAATGTCTGCTTATTTTAGTAATATTACTTTTAATATTTTATATTTATTTATATATTGAGAAGTTTATAATTTTATAATTTAATTAATATTAATAATATTAATAATATTTTTTCATAAATATGTATGTTTATTTTAATAATAATATTATTATATTAATTTTTTATATTATTAATATTAGTACTGTTATTATTATTTTTTGATATTAATATTTCATAATATATAATATTATATTATTTATATTAATTATATTATTATTATTTTTTGATATTAATATTTCATAATTATATAATATATTTTTTTATTATTAATATTATAATAATACAATTTATTTATATTATGAATAATAATATTATTATTATATATAGAATTTAATAATAATAATATTATATTAATTTTTTATATTATTAATATTAGTATTATTATATTATATTATATTATTTATATTCATATTATTATTATTTTATATTAATATTTCATAATTATATTTTATATATTATTTTATTTTTATTATAATAATATATTTTTTTATATTATTAATATTATTATTATTTTTATATAATATTACATGATTCGTATTAATAATTTTATTAATTTTTATTTTTTTAGTATTTGTGATGAGAATATTTGCGACGGGATTTCCCGTCATAAATATTTTTTTACTGTGTCATTTGCGACGTGAAGAATACCCGTCGGGAAAACATTTCTGTGACGGTCTGTCGCAAATACCTTTTTAAAATTTCGCATTTGCGATGGGTCAGAAACCCGTCGCAACTAATCTATCTACGATGGCCCGTCGCATATACATTTTTTTATATAAACGAAAAACCATTTGCGATGGGAAAACATACCGTCGCAAAAACTAATTTTTGTGCTGGGACCGCCGCACAAACACTTATTTGCGACATCGTTTTCGGCAACGGGCGATTTGCGACGGCGCCCCGTCGCAAAAGACCTTTTGCAACGAGACCCTGTCACAAATCGCCCGTCGAAAAAATTCAGTATCCCTGTAGTGATAGCCGCTCCATGTGGCTCCACTGCCGTCACGACGGCCTCTACATCTGTGAATACGGGATGCCCAGGTCCCCTCTCCCCGTCAGAGATCATCCAACGAAGGGTGATCAACAACCTTGTACGTAGGTACGGGGAGGAAGGGGTCATCCCAACTTGGTATATGAACCACCTGGACCTCGAGGCATCCAGACCCCGCTGTTAATGCTTCCCTCAAAGGCCGCGCAAGAAGCCCCTGCTCCCCACCCCAGCGTTCAATCGTTTCGGGAGCCTGTCGCTGGAATGCTAAGACGACTCCTCGCCTTACGCTGATGAGGTGAGTGATGTCCAGCTCAGCCCAGTCAGAGTCCCAACCCAAGGGCTCCAGGCAAGGGCCCCCATCCGGCCACGTCAGCGCCGCCGTCTGGCTTCGCCAGAGGAGTAGGTAGGTTATGCCCCTACACCACCTGTGACATCTCGTCTGACCCGACGACAGCGTCGGGCCCGAGCTGAGGATGCTCGTCAGGTGGCGTAGACGTCAAAAGCTACTGTGGCCAAGGCCACCGCCGACGTGCATCGTGGAGTCCCTGCATACACTGAGCAGGGGAACTCCTTCACCCGACCAAGAATGAGGCCCCAACCGCCCCATGGGTAGGTTGGGTTGGCTCTCGGGGTCGCATGCTTGAGCGGTGATCACCGCGAACCAATCCACGATGATGGAAGCCCGTACGGAGGGCCTCCCCATACCATTATTCCACAGAGTGTGGGCCTTCCCCTCTCTGAAGCTCATCATGGAGGTATGCCTCATGCTACCCCCATCCCGAATGAAGACATGCCCCGTGGCAGTGACGCTCTGCGCAGAAGCCTCTCCCGCACCCACCATACAGGGAACATAGTTCCTCCTCTTTTACCCGACCATCGATGTTATGGTATTTCCCATCTGGTCCCTCTCCAACGTGGGGGTCCTCCCTACATCCTCTCTGCAACTGGAGAAGGTCCTCCTCGCCCCGACAACCCAAGGGGTGAAGGTCAGCCTCGCTCCACCCGCACCAAGCATGGAGGTCCTCCCCATGCTCTCGACGGTTCCAACAGAGGTTCCACCCACATGGGTGATGTCCATGGAGGTCCTCCCCATGTACCATTAGACATTTTCCCTGGTGCCCCTCGCACCCCGGCTGTCTCAAGTGGGAGTCCTCTCCGCCATGGCACCAGTGCCGATCTGAGACTACATGTCGAGAATCAACCTTGTCCCGAAGAGCCATCTAGGGGCAGGAGAGTGGGTCGTCACCGCCACAAGAAGAGTCATGGGAAGGCCCGAGTGGAGGTCAAAGAAGCCCGTTTCACGGATTCTGAAGCGGAATGCGACTTAGTGATGGAACCTTCTCCCCGCTCCTCGATGTCAAGGACTGGGGCAGGGACAAGGCGCGTCAACCTCATTCTCCCAGAATGTGAAGTCCACCGAATTCCTACCTCTCTCCGCAGGTACATCCAGGAGGAAGACATTGTGTAGATTCCACAGGTTCCGACCGTGCAATCACCACCGTCGTAACCATAAGTTCCCTTTACCTCTACTAGAGATCATAGGGAGCTATTTTGGGGACCAATGGTGATAGAGCAACGGAATGACCCATCACCGGTGACTGCAATTCTTGTGCCAGAAGCTGTAGCTATCAGCCCATTGTATCGTGATATTGTAGTCAGGTCACCTCACTCTTCATAGGATGGCCCGGAATTTGGTGGCCTGTCAGCTCGTTCAATGTATTCTCTACCGCCCAACTTACTGTCCCAGCGGTCCGCCTCGATACTGCTACTCATCCCTCAGCCACCTCTGGTTGACGAGTGGGGAAATACAGGGCCAGACCCTGAGTCTGAGCCCAAGAGCTTTTGGAATATTCTTGCAGCGGATCACTTACCATAGAAGTTCTGGACGACGGAAGCACCAAAATTTTTCACACCGCAGTCACTTACCCTAGTGGAAGTAGGCTGCTTCCGCCGAACCCTTTGGGAGACACATTTCCACCTTCGTTATGAGCGGGTTGTGTACCCCAGGAGCTAAGAGAATTTTGAGGGAATCGGTGAGCAATGTCGCCTGATCGATTTGGCTGCACTCCCTATGGCCCAGCACCCTATGTCGCTAGGCCGCCAGAGCACCCTTCAACGGAAATGCATTTATAGTTTCAAAGTACTCCACAGAGTCATCAGAGAAGATACCCTCCATGTGCAAGTCAGTGGATCGGTACACTATGACGCCCTCCTCTTCAGTCCTATCTGACGGCAGCCCGATTCATTTTGCAACATTGAGGACATGCCCCCAAGAGGGGTTGCGGTCCACATGGAAGACGTAGTATACAAGGAGGACGAGCTTGAATTTCTTGATGGAGACTTACCCCCTGAGGGTGTACCACCACTGATGGACCAATCAGGGAGGGTATTCTTACCAGCAGAGGAGCCTTCTAGGCCTCCCTGTACCCACTGAGTCACTGGTACTCAGTCTAAATACCGGTAAGGGTAAGGTGCACATCGGAAATGTCAAGCACTCCGACCCGTCCGCCTATGTACAGAAGACGGACGAAGATCCCGAAAAGGTCGTGTTGTGCCAACAGCTTCCTGAGCAGAAGAGGCTGGTTGAAGAACTCCTGGGCGAGCATGATGCAGAGCAGTGACCTGACAATAGTAATCCCAAGCTGGGGCAGCAGGGGCAGGAACAATTTCCCCCCTGCGAGATGCCTCCGGGAAACCCTGATCACGCTACTTCCGCAGACAGGGCAGAATCCGGAACTCACGGCAAGTTGGTGTGATGCGTCTCTCCAAACCCTCCTGAATGATGGGGTAATCTGAGGAATCCAGCCCGGGTTCCCCCAGCCGCCCCATAGGTCATTCCGCCAGTCGCTCCACGAGCTACTGAAGCCATCTACCGTGTCAAAGAACCCGGCAACACACTTGTGATTAGGGATCCCCGTCAAGACAGGGACCCCCACCCGGATGATCTAACAGTAGCACTCATCGCCCGCCTCGAAGAGTTGGAAATGCGGCAGGTGGAAGTCACACCAGATGGCAAGACATATCCCTCATGGGTGGATGATATGCCTGCACCCCCAGGTTTTGGGAACCCCACTTTATCACCCTTCAACGGGATAGGGGACCCGCCATAGCACTTGGCCCATTTTTCTTCCAGGTGTGGCCCCTGTTGGGGACTCCGGCCCAGCAAGATGCCTCCATGCTCCGATGTTTCGTGCAGACATTCGAGGGCCCCACATTCGTCTGGTACAACTAGCTCCCTATCGGATCGGTGACCGGTTGGGAGGATCTCCGCTGGCAGTTCCTATACCAGTTCAGCGCCACCACGCTAAAGACCAGCATCACAGACCTCTACAAGTGAAAACAAAGGCCTGATGAGGGAGTCGCGGATTTCATCACCCGGTGGAAAGGGCTTACATACTCCCTCGACATGTCACTGACTTATGAGAAATTACTGACAATGTGTGTAGGGAACGTTAAAACGGAGTTGGTTCCTTACTTGATCACTCAGAACTAACATGTAGGGTTCCGGGATTTCTCAGATAAGGCTCAGCACCTCGAGGAGGCTCTGCAATAGGCTAGTCATGCACGTTTGCTACCCCCTATGATCCCATCTAGGAGGGCTTCCAGAGCTGAACCCGCTGCGGTGGCCCAAAAAGAAGCCCCCAGGCAGCTATAATTACAGCTAGCGACACCTGCCATGCATCCCCAAAGAGTTCCTCCACCTCAAGTGCAGGCTCCTGCCCTGCAGCAACCGCCTCAGAATCGACAGGTTCCCCCACGCAATGCGCCACCACCACCTAGGCGAGAGAATCAGGCACCACCTCCTCGGCAACCCCCTCCGGCCCCTCATCAGGGCCAGGCTTCTAGGGCCCCTATCCAGAAATAAAGCACCAGACTTATTCGTTCAATGAGAATCTGGTTCCTGGCTAATTTCGAAGTGCTCAAGAGCAAGGGATTGTGCGCCTACCCGAGTGCAGAAGGTCAGCGGAGGAAAATCTCACTGATCACACCAACTACTATCCCTATCATCAGATTCTGGGGCACACCCCCAAGCAATTATATGTATTTAAAGACTGGCTTCAAGACCATGTCGACAACAACATAGTCAGGTTGGGCCCGTTCCCGACACAAGTAGAGGGTGTATTTGTAAGGTTAGAGATCGGTAGTGACAACGATGGTGAGTGGAAGCAGTTTACCAGCCATGAGTCCCAGAAATACGATGAATGGATGGCTCGAAAGACCGTCGCTCATGCCCATGGTATCATTCAGGAATGCTTGAATCAACCGGAGCCCTCAGAGGTACTATCTGGTACCACTGCATTGTCATCACAGCCCACCTCTTCCCAAAAGGGCATGCAGAGATGACGCAAGAAGAAGTAATGCGCTCCACCACTCCCATCGTCATCCCGCACAATTGGCAACTTTATTCCACCGGAAATGGGGATTTCTACTAGAATCTGCCTGGTGGTGGATGATTCATCGAGCGAAAGCCAGGGGTACGCTTCAGTTAACACCGTGGAGCTGGTAAAGCCCTATATGGCTCCCCATGAGGGGGAACGCCAGGTGAACCTCCCCAACGTTCCCAGCCGACATGAATGTCAGCGGAACCGCAACCACGCCAGTTGTCGAGGCATGTTAGCAGGTGATTTCAGTCAGGCCGTGCACGCTACGGAAACCAGACAGCAAGCTCAGCACAGAGCTCAGCACGCGCAACCTTATATGATGTCCTCAGGTCTACCTCCACCGCCCTTTGTGATATTACATCAGGAAGAGCTACCTCATCCGTATCGTGGTCAGTCTTTCCCGGATGCATGAAAATCTCCATTTCCTGGTCTTAATCCGGAGGCTACTGTCCAGGATTCAACTAGTAGGTAGCGGGATGTACCCAGTACTAGTCCGCCACCTGTTCAACCGGCATGACCCGCTATGCCTCCAACTGCAGAACAAACTCATTTATGCAGAGGCTCGTGTTTGGCATGAAAGAACAATGTCCTGAATCACCTGACTGGTATTCCATAAATTCTTTCTATCCTTTAGGCCCTTCGCCTATCGTCTGAAATGCACACAGCACTTGCCAAGGCCCTAAAGATCCCCCTTCAGTTTGAGACGGAGGTAGAAGTTGTGGAAGCCATCAATGCTGAGGTAATTGAGAACACCAAATTCTAGGCTGTTATCTCATTCTCCGATGAAGATGAGGACCCTCCCATACAGGGGAATATTCGCCCACTATATGTCACTAGCCACTTTAATGGAATGGAAGTCTGTCGCTGCCTCGTTGCCACGGGTTCCGGGATCAACCTAATCCCGACTCGGACACTACGAAAGATGGGTCTGTCTGAAGATGATTTAACTCCCTCTGAACTCAGAATCCATAGATACAATAGGACCGAGAAATCCCCAGTCAGCAAGATCCGCCTGAAGTACCTGTTTGGTGGCTTAATTTCCAGCACCGAGTTCGTGGTTGTCTCCCAGGACACCTCCTACAACACATTGATGGGAAGGCCTTGGCTCCATCTGCACGTAGCGGTCCCTTCGTCGTATCACCAATGCCTCAAATACTCCCTCAATGGTCGAGTAGTCGTTCTCCAAGGAGATTCGCCTCCTTTCGCATCTTGTGAATCCCGCTATCTGGATGTCTGTAATGACCCGGAAATTTCAAGGAATTTTTTTTCTTAATTTTCTTTGGAATTTTACAAGAAGGCAGTTTCTCAAGGCGCCTGATTCCGAGGCCCGGAGTGCCCGGAATCAATTTTCGAAGTTTGGCTTGGTTACGTTCAGTGAATGAATGAGCGGGAATTCCTATCTTTTGAACCATTGCTCAGAATTGAAATCTGATGGCATTGATGAACTCGCAACGCCGGTAAATGATTAAGAGAACCTTTACCGTAGTTGCGTTTGTGAGGAAGAAGAAGTTAATTAATGGGGTTTAATTAATATGTAAATAAAATTGTTGGATCAATTTTATTTTATATCAAGGTGGTTAATTTCTCCCATGGGAAGTTGGTGGTGGGGCCCACATCCACCCAACTTCCCATGTGTGTATAATTGAAAGGGTGGGACCCACACGAGCCCCAAACTTTCACCTTCCCCCTTTAAACTCCTTAACCCCCCATTTAATTCTTTCCAACATAACTCCTCATTTATTTTTACAACTCATGTTAATAACTTGAGTGAGTTATGTGTGGGTTTTTATTTTCAAACTCTCAAATTTTCAAAAGCCTTTTGTGGTAATAAAATAAGTTTGGAACTTATTTTATTTGGGTTAGTTTTTGGGTTGTTTGAGAGATTTTGGAGAGAAATCTAAAGGAATTCTTCTTCTTCTTCAACTTCGACGAAGAACGCGAAGAACACCATTCTTCAACAAATAACATCTCCGTCGAAGAACGAGACGTCTACTTCCAACGACGTTTCCTCTTCCAACACAACTCGACGACAACAGAATCGACGTTCGTTTTCCACGACGCCCGACCTCCGCGATGCTCGTCTTCCGCGGCTCGTTTGACATGCACCGTTCCTGAACCGAGGTAGGGGTTTGAATCTTTTTATGTTGGTAATTTATTTCCTTCGAATATGAATGATAAATCTGACGGCCATGTTCCAATTTTTATTTAAATTAAAAATTGTGAAGGTTAAACGTTTTACGTTTCGGCCAACTGTTATCGATATAATGGGAGGGGATCGGTCCGCACAAACACGGTCGATACCCCTCCCCCCTTTTCTATTCTTCGGTTTTGATTAGCGAAGACGGTAATGCATCGTTGCACCACGCTTGAGAAAAAGGAGACGTGAACGATGCGGGCCACGACGAAGAAACGCGACATCGTCGTGCCACGTCGAGGGTACGAATGAGGCCGCGGCCAGAGTTTGGCCACGCTGGAAGGACGCGGCGTCTTCACGCCATGCCGGATGAGTTTGCAGCCGTCTTGGAAGTGGAGGCCAGAAAAACCGGCTGCCGGAGAACACTAAGGAGGCTACCGGAACCCCGACTGCCGGCCCTGGAAGGCGCGGGACTGCGGGGTCCCGCGGCGAGAAACCGGCCGGCCCTGCACAAGCCGGCCGTTACAGGAGAAAAATCAGGGGGTTACACCCCCCGGGTGGCACACCTGGTGCGACCCCATAAAGGGGGCCGCAGTTTTCATAAAGGAGGGGCAACTCCCTTCCCTTGGGCGCGCTCGCGCGGCTCGCTGGCCGTGCTGGACGCGCCGCCGCGCCGGCCGCGCCGCCGCGTGGGCCGCTCATGGCCGGGCTTTTGGGCCGGGACGGGTTTTCGGGCCGGGTCGCCACCCGGGCCAGGTCGACCCGATTCGGCCGACCCAGGGGGTACAGGGTCGGGTCGGGCCGGGCCCGGACCCCCTATTTTCAGATTGATTTGGTTCAAACGCCCATATCTTGGGCTACAGACCTCTGATTGACGCGCCGTCAGCGGCAACACAAACCTTGGATCGAGAAGGTCGTCTTAGAATATCACAGTCATGGTTTAGGAATACTTTGAGTTCGGCCGGGTTGGTTCGTACACGAAACCAACCGGGCCTTCGGAGCGGAAACACTCATATCTTGAACTCCGGACTTCCGATTAACGTGCCGTCGACTCGTTTGAGTTTCTCTTAGTGAGACGGATCTTTTGGAATACTCCGCCTGAGGTTTGGACGCAGTTGGAGTACGGTCGGGTTGGTTTTTCCTTAAAACCAACCGGGCCCCTGGAACGAAAAAGTCAATAACTCTCAGACCGGGCGTCCGATTGACGCTCCGTCTGGGACGTTGAGTTCCTGTTGACGATACGGAACTTTTGGATACATCAACTCTGGACTTTGTGTCAGTTGATGTATCAGCCTCTCGGCTTGTGGAGCGGACCCTCTCGAAGGAGCTTGCTCTGTGCGGGAACCCTAGCGCTGGATGCGACTTCGACGACGACGAATGTGCAGAGATCCTCAGTGGACTGCGACGATGAAGAGTGCTGGTCTTGTATCCTATGTGGGTCCCAACTGTGCTGGTCTTGTATCCTATGTGGGTCCCAGCTGTGCTGGTCTTGTATCCTATGTGGGTCCCAGCATAGATGATTCAGTGCTGGTCTTGTATCCTACGTGGGTCACAGCATAGATGAATCAATGAAGAGTGCTGGTCTTGTATCCTATGTGGGTCCCATCCGTGCTGGTCTTGTATCATATGTGGGTCCCATCTTAGAGGATTTAGTGCTGGTCTTGTATCCTATGTGGGTCCCAGCATAGATGAATCAATGAAAACAACTAGTCTTGTATCCTCAGTGGGTCCCATCTTAGATGATTCAGTATCTATATCTGATCATCCCTTTCACCTTTTCGACGAAGTATACATGTGTGTGCTGAATCCTGTGTTACTCTCCATTGTGGATTGTGTTGAACAATCCTATGTGGATATGCTGTTTATTCTCCTTTGTGGATTGTGTTGAACTATCCTGTGTGGATTTACTGTTTACTTTCCTTTGTGGATTGTATTGAGCTACCCTTTGTGGATTACTTTTCCTCTCCTTCGTGAATTGTGTTGTGCTATTCTGTGTGAGTATACGTTTTGCTTTCCTGTATGGACTGGGTTGTGCTTAGGCTCGGATGTTGGAGCCGAACGGGAATTGATGACTTAGGTATATGTATGGGCATATACCTAAGAAGTGTCAGTTGTTACTTTGTGATTGTATGTTTCCTTTGTGGTTTATCCTTTGTGGATTTCGGGAGACCTTCGTGGGTCTCGGGGTCCCTACTGAGTAGCTTATACTCATCCTTGCACGGGCTATGCCCGCACTTCGTTGTGTTGGTTGCAGACGACGGACATCGCTGATCGTGGTGGAGGATTGCGTAGTAGGACGGTACCTTGAGGTGGACCACTGGGCGGGACGTACTCGGAGCGGACGACTGGACCGAGGAGCTGTGGCGGCTATCTATGCTCGCCCTTCAGGTGGGACTTCCATAGGACAACTCGACGCTGCAGCTTTTCTTTTCAGTTGCTATTTTCCCCTTTCAGTTGTACTTTACAGTTGGGCTTGTATTTCCTTCCCCTTTTACTTTCAGCACAGCTTGTTACAGTTTTTACTTAGTGTTTACTCTTTCCGCTTGCTTACTCTATGATGGTTGTTTACTTTACAAAGGCAATGTATTCCCTTTTTATCGGGATTTACGCCTTGGTGCTAGTCGCCAGCCCCTGGCCTATGGAAGGCGGGCTTGGGGTAGTCACGACACGGGCCCCGAGGACGGGTCGTGACAAATTTGTATCAGAGGAGTTCTGTTCTACCACAGACTCTGATCCTTCTTCTATGTGAAGAAATAGTGTTTAGCGTATTGGGTGTGGTTATCAGTCCAGGGAGTCCAGTGTTGGTGTGGCGGTCGTACGAGTTTTCAGGCTAGTGAGGACACCAGCAGACCTCATGGTGATCCTCGCAGCGAGCCTACTGCACGCGGCAGCGGGCCGATGGTGGAGTTTGATGCTCCAGGTGCACGACGAGACATCTCTTCTATGGATAGACTTTGAGAGAATCTTCCACTCCGAGTTCGTCCCAGCCACCCTCCGTGCGGTGCACATTCAGGAGCTTCTTCAGCTGCGGCAGGGCAGCTTGACAGTGGCCCAGTACTCGGCGAGATTTACTGATCTCTCGCGCTACTCCACAGATATGGTACGGGACCCGTTCTTCCGGGTCCGGACCTTCGAGCAGGGACTGAGGCAGGATATCAGGGCTTCAATAATCTCCCTCAACATTTCGTCGTAGGTGGAGGTGTTGGAGAGAGCCCTTCTAGTGGATAGTTTTCTTGCCGAGCAGGCTCCAGTGACAGGGCCCTCCGCAGGATGGCCCGTAGCAGGGTCTTCTGCAGCTGGCAGTACACAGGTGACGCAGAGGTCCAAACGGGCCAGACCATCAGATGGGCAGTCTCAGGATGAAGATTCGGTCGTGCGGGGCACCCAAAGGAGAGCCAGCTACACAAGGGGCAAGCATTGCTACGCATGCAGCGTGCGAGGTCACATGGATCGATACTACCCGACTCATCTTACAGATGAGCAGTAGGTGGTAGAGGGACCTCCCTGACAGAGGTTCGGCCATGGTGGTCCGCAGGGTGCAGGCGGGCGAGGCAGAGGAGATGGCCGAGCAGCAGGTGGTGGACGATGCTTCGAGGTGTTGCCACCACCACCACCGGGAGGTCCGCCCCGACCGTAGGGAGTTGGTGGACATGGGAGAGCTCAGCTTCAGGCAGCTGAGGCCTTCGATCATGGAGGTCTAGGATCAAATGGACATGAGCGGAACTAGTGGATACGTCTTTTGTACTTCTAGTTCCTTGTTGCTATTGTGTAGCGTCTTTGTATTATGAGATGCAAAAATAAAAGACGCATACCTTTGTGATGTTTTCATTCCTGTCCTCTTTTGTGTTGTTACTAAGAGGTTCCAGTTTTGACTGTTGATTTGACCCTCACTTGTGAGACATCTACTGGATGAGACCCAGTTACCACACACTGATGCCGACAGTGTGACTCAACCCTTGGAGGCGAGAGTAACGGTTGGATCTCTTGGTAGTAGCGTCGAGGCCTTACGACTTCATCCTTGGTATGGATTAGTATCATCCATGTCGGGATTTATTGTATTATGAAAAGAACGTGGTTCATGCAAAGGATGAGACCAAATTTCTCTTATAGGAAAAGAAGAAATCATAGCAGCTCTTGTCGGACCAGAGGTGGTCCAGGCCACGATAGAGAAGGTCCAGGTCATCTAGGAGAGGATGAAGACAGCTCAGAGCCGATAGAAGTCTTTCGCTGACAGGAGGCAGAGGCCACTAGAGTTTGAGGATGGTGACCACATCTTCATGTGTGTCTAACCTCGACGTGGATTACGGAGATTTGGCCAAGGTGGCCAGTTGTCTCCATGCTTCATCGGACCCTTCCAGGTCCTCAGCATGATTGGTGAGGTGGCTTACCGCCTAGCTCTTCCGCATTTTTATCCCTAGTTTTTGTTGAAGCTTTCAGGGACGTAAAGCCCTATGGTGGGAGTAATTTAAAGACCTTGAAATTTCAAGGAAATTTTTTTCTTAATTTTCTTTGGAATTTTACAAGAACGCAGTTTCTGACGGCGCCTGATTCCGAGGCCCAGAGTGCCCGGAATCAATTTCCGAAGTTTGCCTCGAGTACGTTCAGTGAACGAACGAGCGGGAATTCCTATCTGGTAAACCAGTGCTCGGAATTGAAATACAATGGCACCGATGAACGCGCAACGCCGGTAAACGCTTAACAGAACCTTTACCGTAGTAGCGTTTGTGTGGAAGAAGAAGTTAATTAATGGGGTTTAATTAAGAAGTAAATAAATTTGTTGGATCAAT
Organism: Viscum album; assembly: GCA_963277665.1. Lineage (NCBI taxonomy): Eukaryota > Viridiplantae > Streptophyta > Magnoliopsida > Santalales > Viscaceae > Viscum > Viscum album. Next base: position 2,096,492,346 of record OY728140.1, on the reverse strand, counting down.
TTTATTTTATATCAAGGTGGTTAATTTCTCCCATGGGAAGTTGGTGGTGGGGCCCATATCCACCCAACATCCCATGTGTGGATAATTGAAAGGGTGGGGCCCACACGAGCCCCAACCTTTCACCTTCCCCCTTTAAACTCCTTAACCCCCCATTTAAGTCTTGCCAACTTAACTCCTCATTTATTTTTACAACTCATGTTAATAACTTGAGTGAGTTAAGTGTGAGTTTTTATTTTCAAACTCTTAAATTTTCAAAAGCCATTGGTGATAATAAAATACGTTGGGATGTTATTTTATTTGGGTTAGTTTTGGGTTGTCTGATAGCTTTTGGAGAGAAAGCTAAAGGAAGTCTTCTTCTTCTTCAACTTCGACGAAGAACGCGAAGAACACCATTCTTCAATGAAGAACATCTCCGTAGAAGAATGCGACGTCTACTTCCAATGACGTTTCCTCTTCCAATGCACCTCGACGACAACAGAATCGACGCTCGTTTTCCGCGACGCCCGACCACCACGACGCTCATCTTCCGCGGCTCGTTTGACATGCACCGTTCTTGAACCGAGCTAGGGGTTTGAATCTTTTTATGTTGGTAATTTGTTTCCTTCAAATATGAAATATAAATCTGACGGCCATGTTCCAATATTTATTTAAATTAAAAATTGTGAAGGTTAAACTTTTTACGTTTCGGCCAACTGCTATCGATATAACGGGAGGGGATCGGTCCGCACTAACATGGCCGATACCCCTCCCCCCTTTGCTATTCTTCGGTTTTGATTAGTTAAGACAGTAATGCATCGTTGCACCGCGCTTGAGCGAAAGGAGACGTGAATGATGCGGGCCACGATGAAGAAACACGACGCCGTCGCACCACGTCGAGGGTACGAACGAGGCCGCGGCCGGAGTCAGGCCACGCTGGAATGACGCGGCGTCGTCACGCCACGCCGGACGAGTTTGCAGCTGTCTTGGAAGTGGCGGCTGGAAAAACCGGCTGCCAGAGAACACGAAGGAGGTGGCCGGAACCCCGGCCGCCAGCGCCGGAAGGCGCGGGACCGCAGGGTCCTGCGGCGAGAAACCGTCTGGCCCTGCACTGGCCGGCCATTACAGGGGAAACGCTGGGGGGGTTACACCCCCCGGGTTGCACACCTGGCGCGACCCCTTAAAGGGTGTCGCCGTTTTCATAAAGGAGGGGCAACGCCCCTCCCTTGGGCGCGCTCGTGCGGCCCACTGGCCGCGCCGCCACGCCGTCTGGGCCGGGTCGTCGGGACGGGTCGCCACCCGGGCCGGGTCGACCCGGTTCGGCCGACCCATGGGGTACTGGGTCGGGCCGGGCCGGGCCCAGACCCCCTATTTTCAGAATGAGTTGGTTCAAATGCCAATATCTTAAGCTACAGATCACCAATTGACGCGCCGTCAGCGGAAACACGAACCTTGGATCGAGACGGTCGTTTCGGTATATCGCACTCAAGGTTGCAGAATACTTTGAGTTCGGCCGGGTTGGTTCGTACACGAAACCAACCAGGCCTTCGGAGCGGAAACACTCATATCTTGAACTATGGACGTCCGATTTACATGCCGTCGACTTGGTTGAGTTCCTCTTAGTGAGACAGATCTTTTGGCATACTCCTCCCAATGTTTGGATGCATGTGGAGTACGGTCGGGTTGGTTTTGACTTAAAAACCAACCGGGCCCCTGGAACGAAAAAGCCAATAACTCTCAGACCGGGCGTCCGATTGACGCGCCGTCTGCGACGTTGAGTTCCTGTTGACGATACAGAACTTTTGGATACATCAACTCTAGACTTTGTGTCAGTTGATGTATCAGACTCTCGGCTCGTGGAGCGGACCCTCCCGAACGAGCTTGCTGTGTGCGGGAACCCTAGTGCTGGCTGCGACTTCGACGACGACGACTGTGTAGAGATCCTCAGTGGACTGCGACGACGAAGAGTGCTGGTCTTGTATCCTATGTGGGTCCCAGCTTAGATGATTCAGTGCTGGTCTTGTATCCTATGTGGGTCCCAGCATAGATGAATCAATGAAGAGTGCTGGTCTTGTATCCTATGTGGGTCCCAGCCGTGCTGGTCTTGTATCATATGTGGGTCCCAGCTTATATGATTCAGTGCTGGTCTTGTATCCTATGTGGGTCCCAACATAGATGAATCAATGAAGACAGCTGGTCTTGTATCCTCAGTGGGTCCCAGCTTAGACGATTCAGTATCTATATCTGATCATCCCTTTCACCTTTTCGACGAAGTATATCTGTGTGGGCTGAATCCTGTGTTACTCTCCTTTGTGGATTGTGTTGAACTATCCTATGTAGATTTACTGTTTATTCTCCTTTGTGGATTGTGATGAACTATCCTATGTGGATTTACTGTTTACTTTCGTTTGTGGATTGTGTTGAGCTATCATTTGTGGATTACTTTTTCTCTCCTTCATGGATTGTGTTGTGCTATTCTGTGTGAGTATACGTTTTGCTTTCCTGTGTGGACTGGGTTGTGCTTGGGCTCGGATGTTGGAGCCGAACGGGAATTGATGACTTAGGTATATGTATGGGCATATACCTAAGCAGTGTCGGTTTTTACTTCATGATTGTATCTTTCCTTTGTGTTTTATCCTTTGTGGATTTCAGGAGACCGTCGGGGGTCTCGGGGTCCCTACTGAGTAGCTTATACTCACCCCTGCACGGGCTATGCCCGCACTTCGTTGTGTTGGTTGCAGACGACGGACAGCGCTGATCGTGGTGGAGGATTGCGAAGCCGGACGGTACCTGGAGGTGGACCACTGGGCGGGACGTACTCAGAGTGGACGGCTGGACCGAGGAGCTGCGGCGGCTATCTGTGCTCGCCCTTCAGGTGGGACTTCCAGAGGACGGCTCGACGCTGCGGATTTTCTTTTCAGTTTCTGTTTTCCCCATTCAGTTGTACTTTAAAGTTGGGCTTGTATTTCTGGCTCCTTTTACTTTTAGCACAGCTTGTTACAGTTTTTACTTAGTGTTTACTCTTTGTGCTTGCTTACTCTGTGATGGTTGTTTACTTTACAAAGGCAATGTCTTCTCTGTTTATCGGGATTTACACCGTGGTGCTAGTCGCCATCCCCTGGCCTATGGAAGGCGGGCTTGGGGTAGTCACGACACGGGCCCCAAGGATGGGTCATGACAACACCGACTATTACAAGAGAAAGGAAAAGAAAATACAAGAAAATGAGGATAAACCCACCCCGGTCACAAGTGATCCATGGGCAGGCCTGGATGACGCCTATATCTTCCAGATCCATCGATTGGAGCCCACGACCCCCGACATGGGGTAGTGTTTTGTTTATTTCAGGTATGAAAGGAAGGAATGTTCCCATGTCCAAGCGACGATGGAAAATCACCTTGTACTCCTACACCAACCAGGATCAGGTGATCCCGGAACCTCCTACCCCTGTGAGGTATCGGAATGTTAGGCTTATGACTACGGCAGAACATCATACATGTCTCTTACGCAGAGCTGGAATCAGCCGACTCAGGCTGACTCGTCACCGCTGCTTTGATGTCATCAAACGTGGCCCCTTATGCCGAAGGCCAGATGGGACATAATCGACTGCCTTCATTTCTATGGTCTCATAGGCGCATGGGTCACCTGATATGATGACCAACACCACCCAAGTTGTCACCAGCTGCCCGTCAAGGTTTGATAGCTCAGAAGCATCTCCCTTTACGTTAAATCCATCCACGAGTGGAGAGGAAGATCTGGAGGATGATCCCCCCGCCTTTGAGGAAGGCGTCTCTACTAGGGATGATGAACTGGTATAGGTGAACCATGGTAGTGAGGCAGATCCGAGACCCACATTGATTAGTGTGGCCATGTCCCCCGAGGAGCAGCAACGGTACATATACTTTCTCAAACAACACAGTGATGTGTTTTCCTGGAGTTACGACGAGATGCCAGGACTAGATCTTCAGGTAGTCGTTCACCACCTAGGCCTCCCATCAAACCATCGTGGGTTTAAGCAGCCTCCCAGAAAGATGAACCCTTCTCAAGGTTCCATGGTTGAGGCTGAAGTTGACAAGATTATCAAAGAAAACTTCATCAAGGAAGTCCAATACCCCAAGTGGCTTTCCAACATTGTTCCTGTCCGGAATAATAACGGGCAGATCAGAGTCTTCATTGACTTCCGTGATCTCAATCGCCACTGCCCAAAGGAGGAAATTCCCCTCCTGGTTACCGAGTAATTGATTGATTCCATGGCTAGGTTCCAATCCCTCTCTTTCATGGATGGGTATTCTAGGTAAAACCAGATCAGGATGGCCCCCGAGGACGAGGAATCCGCCGCCTTCAGGGCTCCCCAAGGTACCTTTTATTACCAGGTTATGCCATTCGGCCTGAAAAATGAAGGTGCCACTTATCAGTGGGCCATGTATCGCATATTCAGGCCGATTCTCGGGACACTGGTGGAATTCTACATGGATGATTTAGAGGTCAAATCTCGCCAGCATTAGGACCATATCAAAACCTTGAGAAAGTGTTCGGTTTCCTCTGTTCCCGCCACCTGAAGATGAACCCATTAATGTGTTCCTTTTTTGTCACCTCTGATAAGTTCCTCGTCATTGTTGTTAGATACCGGGGCATTGAGATCGACCCAGAGAAGATCAAGGACATCAGCCAAATGCCTCCCCCGAACAATATTCGGGAACTTCGAGGTCTCCAAGGCCACTTAGCCAATATATGCCGATTCCTCGCGAATCTGGCCGGCATGTGTATGCCCTTTTCCCGGCTCATGCAGAACAGAGCTGCCTACGAATGGGATGAAGAGTGTCGAACCACCTTGAGGAAATCAAGCAGTATCTGCTCCATCCTCCGGTTTTGATGCCACCCATCTCCGAAAAGCCGTAGGTTCTTTATGTGATTGCCCTGGAACGATACTTCTGCACACTTCTCGGCCAGTAGAACAACGAGGGTACGGAGAACAGTCTCTACTATATCAGCCGCATGCTTCTCGATATAGAGATCAGGTAATCCCCTATCGAAAAGAGCTGCCTTGCACTCGTTTTTTCCGTTCAGAAGTTGTGGCTTTACCTATAGAACCATGAGGTACAGTTGGTCTCCCGGATAGACCCACTGAAGTACATCCTGAACCGCCCCATATTGACTGGCCGACTAGCATGGTGGGCGGTGATCCTCCCGCAGTTTGACATCAGGTCCGTGCCTCAGAAGGCCATCAAGGGACATACATTCACTACTGGAAAACTAACCTTTACCAATGGTTTGGAACCGTTGGTATAGGCCTCCAAACCATTGGTATAGCCTATAGAAACGGTTTGGAGAACCGTATCCAAGTAAGCCGTTGGGATAGGTCTTTACCAACAGTTTTCCAAAAACTGTTGGTATAGACCTATACCAATGGTTTTGTAAACCATTGGTATAGGTAATATGAAATCTATACCAACGGTAATGGAACCGTTGGTATATAAATTCCAAATATAAAACATCCGCTGGGATTTGATCCCAGGACCCCTCGTTTATAATCGAACGACTTAACCACTAAGCTAACATCACTTTTGTAAACATAATTTCATAAATATATATATGTATTATCATAATTATTTAAAATTTTGATTTATATAATGTTCTTGGTTAGTAGATCTGGAAAAAAATTAAAGACCCTATCCCAACGGTTTTCAAAACCGTTGGGATAGGTTAGGGGTGGGTTGTTTTTTTAGGCCGAAGGTTGGTTTTTTGGGTGTTTTTTCCCAATGGTTTTGGTGAACCGTTAAGAAAGGTCAGTCTTTCCCAACGGTTTTGGTGAACCATTGGGAAAGAGGCTCAAAACACACCCTTTCCCAACGGTTTAGCATAAACCGTTGGGAAAGGTGGGGAAATCTATGGCTTTCCCAACGGTTTTGGTGAACCGTTGGGAAATGGTAGCTATACCAACGGTCTTTACAAACCGTTGGTATAGAAGTGTTGGGAAAGATCATCTTTCCAGTAGTGATTGGCAGACTTTTTAGCTGCCCATCCAACATCTGCGGATCAATCCCTGGACCTGGATTTTCCTGATGAGGCGATCCTCTAAGTCGATCATGCCACATCATGTTGGAAAATGCACTTCGACGGTGCCTTCATGAGCCCCATCGGTAGGAGGCTCAATGATCCTAAGCTCAACAGAGTGGGTCTGGGTATCATCTTCATCACCCTGGTGCAAGCCGTCCTACCGTATTAATTCCTGTTGTCAGAAGGCTGCACCAACAACGAGGCAGAGTACCAGGCTCTCATTACCGGCCTCGAGTTGGCCCTCGAGATCGATGTGCCCCATCTACATGTGAAAAGAGATTCAGAGCTGGTAATCAAGCACGTCAATGGAGACTATGTCGTCAGGAAGATGGAGCTCATGCCATTGCTGGAGTGCACCTTCCAACTAATGGCCTAGTTCTCTTCTCAGCCAGAGGTCACCCATGTCCCTCGGTCACAGAACAGTCGAGCTGATGCTTCGGATGGGTTAGCTGCATCGCTCACAGAACCCGAGAAAGATGATTTGATAATACATGTGGCACACCTGAGTTTCATTTCCCCCGTCATCCCAGAGGACAACGACGACATACGGATAAGTCATCTTACCACTGGACCATCTAAGTCCAGAGACCCTAGTTCGTCAGACACAGCTGTTGAGGCCACTCCCCACTGGAGGGCACATTTTGTCATGTATCTCCAAAATGGTTGCCTTCCAGACGGTTGGGCCGAGCGTGAGCAAATCCTATGCCGTGCGCTGCAATTTACCCTCCATAGTGGTCCCAGTCTTGAGCAGATCCTCTATAAGTGAAGCTTATATGGCATTCTCCTCCGTTTCATTCAAGGAGTCAAGATTTGTTAGGTAATGAAAGATGTTCATGCCAGTTCCTGTGGTACCCACCAAGCTAAGCCAAAGATGTCCCATCAAAACTGGAGGTTGGGGTACTTCTGGCCCTCTGTGATCCATGATTGTATCGAGTTTTCCAAGAGATGCCACGCATGCCATGTTCATGCCAACTTCCTGTTTCGGTCTCCGGAGGCTCTCCACTCCACCAAGTACTCTTGGCCATTTGCGGTGTGGGGAATCAATGTAGTGGGACCATATCCACCAGCGACAGCTCGCCAGTGTAGGTTCATACCAACTGCTACATATTTCTTCTCCATGTGGGAAAAGGCAGTTCCACTCAAAGAGGTCAAGGCCCATTCCATCTTCGACTTTGTGAGCTCCAATATCATCCATTGGTTTGGGGTCCGTCATGCTGTCCTCACCGATAATGGCACCAAATCTTAAGCGGCCGAGTTGAAGAAATTGCATGCCAAGTACAATATCCGTTCGAACCATACCTCCCGCAATCATGCATAGGAAAACTTACTGATCGAGGAGTTCAACAAAACCCTCTCTAACATTATGCAGAAAATGGTTGGTCAGAACAAGAAAAGTTGGCCGGACAGGCTCCCCAACACCCTATGGGCTTATCGGATGACGACTCACAATTCTACCCAGGTGACCCCATATTCCATGGTGTATGGGGATGAGGCCGTCCTACCCATTGAGATCCAGCTGCCATCGTTACGCACTGCAGTCTATGACCAGCAGGTGCCAGATGAGGTGGCTGAAATCCATCTAGTTGAATTGGATGCACTGGACAAGAATAGGGTTCGTGCCCTCCACAATCTGGAAAGGAATCAGAATAAGATAGCAAAGGCCTTCAACAAGAAGGTTCGCGTTCACTCTTTTTTGATGGGAGACCTTGTGTTGGCCCTTCGAGCTCGAATGATCCCCGGTAGGAAACATCCCATGCTAGAGCCCAAATGGGAAGGACATTACGTCATCCATATGGTTTACCCCAATGGAGCATACTCATTGGAGACCATGAATGGTGAGCGCATAACTCCTCCCACGAATGCCAAGTTCCTCAAGAAGTACTTTTCCTAAGCATCTATGGTCCTACACGCCCTTAAACTGCACAGTCGTTCATGACCCTAAACTGCACGTCACAGTCCCGCAGGACCCTAAACTGCATGTTACGGTCCTACATGACCCTAAACTACACCACCATCCTGCATGACATTGAATATTCGATATCATCCTGCAATATGATAAACTACAAAATGGTCCGAGCTCTATGACACTAAACTAAGATATCCCTCATCCTCATTGTAAGACGTTAAATTACAAGCCAATTTGGTCCTCCTGACCGAGGCCCAGCCTCAGGCCCCTTTTCCTCTTCGGGCCCCTGGCCCCCGTCCTTAATGTAAGATGTTAAACTGCAAGCCGGTCAGTTCTCCCTGACTGAGGCTCGGCCTCAGGCCCCTTGGCCTTCGTCGACTCAGACTCTCTTGTGGGATCGAACGGTGTGGTGTGGGCTACGTCCTCATTCAGGACGGTTTACCTGCCGTATGATACATATCCCCAAATGAGATGCATCTCTTGTCAAGCACAATGTTAAACTGCGCTTCAAGAACTACCTGTGTCTTGATTCCCATCCTAATGGGATACGTAGGAACGCTCGAACACCCCGTCTTGAGCCCAACCCCGAGCTCTTCTCTTTCACTGCCACCCTAGGTATAGTTTCCTTGGAGGATCCTTGTATGAAGAGGATTAGGCTTTCATAGCCCCTATCATACAAGGATTATAAGGGTCGCACCATGTGCGCACTCCCGTTCTTCTATCCTCCCACGTCCTCACTGCATGACGTTAAACTGCATGGCTTTCAAAAACTACGTATGGCTTGATTCCCATCCTAATGGGATACATAGGAACAACCGAACATTTCTTCTGTCAGCCTAGCCCAAAATCCAAAAATCTCACACTCAGGTCAAGACATATGGTAGGATGTACACTTTTTCCCAACTCACATCGAGCTAGCCTCGACCCGGCTGCACGTCCCCTTGGAGATGTTCACCTCTTTCATGGATGGGTACAACTATTCTTCACCCACTCCTTGACTGGGATTCCATCATCCTTTACACTCGTAGGGACCCCCAAGAACAGTCTGGATTCAATGCCCAAGGGCTCTCCTACCGATACGGGCCAACGCCCTCAAGGGTCTCTGAGCAACAAGCCGATACAAGTCCCGCGTTGCGAATTTGGTCAACGGTCGACGCTCATTTGTTGCTCCCTTATCAGGTCACCATAGGGATGATGTGTTTCGAACATGGCCAATAGTTTCATGGATCTTCGGGTCCACACTAAGATGTCCCAAACATCGAGTGCAGTGATTCGTTCTGCCCCATCCTGAAGCGACAAACTTCCCTCCGGGTGGCGCCAACGGTCGGGCCCACGACCCCGATTCTCTTTTAAGGGATGTATAGAGTGGTGTAGGGTTACACCTCCATCACATCAGGTATCATACCATGACGTACACATCCCTGGATGAGATACAATCATCTCTTTCCTTATCCTCATTGAAAGATGTTAAACTGCAAATTGGCCAGGCCTCCCTCACCGAGGCCTACCCTTAGGCCCCTTGGCCCAGATTCTTTCCTACAGAACTGTGTAGTATGGTGTGGGATTATGTTCTCATTACCCGTCGCGCCGTACACCTCCCTGTTAGTAAATTCTGCCCCTGGGTATCCATTCAAAACTACGTGTGGCTTGATTCCCATCATTATTGGATACGTAGGACCACCCGAATGTCTAAGCTTCAGGTCCAGCCCCATCTTCCGAAAACCTCCATCCCACCTTGGCCCCTTGGCCTACTCTTCCTCCACTAGGGGATTATATGGTGTGCTATGGGATTATGTCCTCATTCATGTCGGTCTTGTAATGACCACGCCATGTACCTCTCCCCCCCGAGCTGTTTGGTCGACCCTTTCAGACGGTTAACCAATGTGCCTAAGGGTACTCCGGTTTATTACCTGGAATGTCAGACTTTACTCGGACACAACCGCACCCACTTTTCAGGATTTGTGTAACCCTTCATCAGGGCTTCCATCATCGTTCACACCCAGTGGGACCCCCAAGAATGGCCTGGATACAACGCCTTAGGGCTCTCCTACTGTTACGGGCCAACGCCCACGAGGGTTTCAGACAAAAAATCAATAAAAATCCCGCGTTGTGAATATGGTTAGCGGTCGATGCTTATTTTTTATTTCCACCTCAGGCTAACATAATATGGAGACTGTTTTTATGCCACGGTTAACGGTTGTCCTGCATCGCCATGCCAATCCCATTAAGCCCAAAATTTCAGTTACACAATTCTCATCCTTCTCTATTCTCATCATGTCCAAGTGGAGTTTCGAAACTCTTGGTATTATTCCTTCATGCACATTTTCATGTTGGGGGAAAAAAGCCGTGTCAAAGGTGTCCTTTGGGGATCTTCACCAACTCCCCCAAGTTGGCTGTTTCGAGTACTGTGATAAGGATCTTCCCCCCTTGTTTCCCACACCAATTTTAACTCACGTGGGCTTAGGGATCAGGCCGAGGTCTGCGTTTACCTGTAAATTTATCATCCGCCCCTGGTCCGAGCTCTAAAGACCATAAACTGAGATCTCCCAAGAACTACGTCTGGCTTGATTCTCGTCCTCATGGGATACATAAAAACACCCAGACCACATGTCTTTGGATCCATCTTGTGTTTAGCGTCCTACCTTCAAGACCCTGACTACGGGATTATATGGTTTGTTGTGGGATTATGTCCTCATTCACATTGGTTGTGTCGCACGACAGCAAACAGTATCCCTACCTAGCATCGTCTCTACTACGTCTGCGCTCCATGACGTTAAAATGAAGGGTTGGTCCTATCATACGACCCTAAACGGTGACATTATCGTCCTGGCCACATGACGAAAAACAAAACTACATTGTGATGACCTCGTTGTAGAGGACATCACATTGGGTATTGTTCACATTCCATGCCATTTGTCAACACCTATCATGACTTGATTCTTGTGGGGACACCAGGGCTTGTTACCCTAGGCCTGTCGCTTCACAAAAAAAATCCACTCATCTTAATGGAAAAAAAATATTTATCAAATTCCACTTCTTTTAGTGAAAGGGCCATGCCCGCACTCCCCTTTTTTCCAAGGAACAGGTACCTTACCATGCCACCCTTCATAACTACGTATGTCTTGATTCCTATGCTCATTGGATACATAGGAGCGCCTGGGCACTTCCCCGCAGGCCGAGCCAATCTTTCATGGTCGGTCCCTCGACTCGAGCACTCCCCAAATGGTCCGAATTCTATGACACTAAACTAATTCCTATCTATGGTAAAGGACTCTACTCCCTCTATCTAATACACCTAGTTATCATGTTCATATGGATTTTGACAAAGATCCCGGAGTGTGGGATTTTCATGGGGACTTTCCCCTCGTCCCATGACCAAGCTTTGTTTGCTCACTGTTTGGATCATCATCCGCTTCCAAATTCAAAAAGACCATTGGACGACATGGATGCTATGATTAAGGGCTCTCCATGAATGCTGAACCTAAGGTCCCTCCTATAGTCTCGGGCCAATGTCCCTAAGGATCTCTGAAGACATTTGCGACATGGTCATGTGTTTCGATCATGGTCAATGGTCGACCCTCATTTGTCTGTCCCCATTCTAGGCTAACATGATATGGATGCTACGTTTCCACCACATTTAATGGTTATCCCCTATCGTCACGCTTCTGTCATTGTTATCCAAATTTCGAGCGTCATGATTCACACATTTCCACTTCCTCATGTTCTAGTGGAATTCCAACAAACTTGGCTCTATCTCTTCGCACATATAGGTGCGCCACATGGTCTCATTAGTATCATGGGTCCGATAATCACTGGGCGTACCCTCACCCTAACCCACCCCTTTCTGTGTCGGGAAAGTCCCGCCATTACTTATTGTTTCCCACACCGAGCATGACTCACGTGGGCTTAGTAGTTTTGGCAGGATGTGTACCAACACGGCCAGGCTTCTCATCGTCCTGCAAGACATTAAACTGCGCTTTCAGAACTACGTATGGCTTGATTACCATCCTCATGAGGTACGTTGGAATGCCCGACCACTCTGCTTCGGGCCCAGCCTAATCATCACTCCTGGTCTCCCGACCTGGAGAGTTTCCTCTGGGGGACGTGGTGTGATTTGGACTCCAAGTCCTCATTCACATCGGTTTCATAACTACCACACCATATTCTCCATGGGATCTTCTCTTTAACTCTATGTGCTATCGTATGACGTTAAACTACAGAAGTCCATATGTCCTCAACGCATGACACTAAACTGTGGTTCTACCCTGAGCAAGTTCGGGATGCCCCGTGTTAATCATGGAATGCACCAAGGCCTCTGCAAAAGAGGATTTCACCTGCCAGTGTTGGTCTATGACATTATACTATTCTTCTAGAACTACGTGTAGCTTGATTATAACCCTCATGGGAAACGTAGAGACACCCTGGTATTTTGCATTTGGTCCAGCCCATAAGAATTATTAATCCTATCCTTCCACTTTCCGGCCCCCTGGCCGGACCCCTCGCTAGAGAGGCTCTGTCCCAAAGAGGTAAGGATACATAATCAAACTGATGCGCCCATTTAGTGTACTCCCACCATGGTGGTGTAATTACATGAGTGTTGGATTCTATTCAGACAATCCACCACTCCATATTCCATGCTTTGCATGCCCCTTTATTCGGAACCTCATCCCCTTTCATGTCTGAAGGGACCCCCAAACGGCTTGGTCTCATGCCGCATCGGCACACCTACCATCCTGGGCCAACATTTCGTAAGACTGGTCATGTTTGGAAGGACCCCCTAACAGTATGGATGCTCAACCTAGGGTCTGCCTACTGGCCTGGGCCAACATCCCAAAGGATTGATCAACAACATTTGTGACCTGGTCCTATGTTTCGAACATGGTCGACAGTCGACCATCATTTTTTGTCCCCATTTCAGGATAACGCAATAAGGATACCGTTTCTCCACCACTGTTAACGATTCTCCTTTATTGTCATGCCATCCCCACAGTGTTCCGAATCTTGGGTATTGCAATTCACACTTCCCATTTCCATCCGTTCGGACCGGTTTTAGTGCCCCTAGTGTTGCACCATTCGTGCATAAGATCATGATGAAGAAACGATAATCGGCTGTTTTGAGAACTCCCTTCTTCGGCCAGGTCTCTCGTAATTTTTCAAAAAATTCGGACTAGTTATCCAAACGCCAGATGCCTGAAGTCTGGTTCCCACTCCTATGTTGGGTGGGACGATGAGACAACTATCTTTTATTTCTCACATCAGGCTTGACCCACGTGAGCTTGGGGAATTGTCGCCGGATGTCCAACAAACATTATAGGGATTTAATGAACCGATTCAAATAGATGAAATTGTGAATTCTACGGCATTAAAATGAACAAAAATGTGAAGCATGAAAGTACCATTTAAAAGGTTGTAATTGGTACAGTACCCAGGGGTCGACTTCCCCCATGGACGGATTGACCCCGTCAAAAGAGTGTTGTAGCTCCGCCACCCTTCAACTTTTGGCATCCAGGAATTGATGCCGCTGACTCAGCTCTTGCTCCTCCTCAGTAGTGGTGGGGCGCAGTTCTTCAGCCTTGGACCTGGCCCTCTCTATGCCAACCTGAATGGCAGCCATCTTTCTAGAAGCCTTCCTCATATGCTCTTTTGTCGCTCCCAGCTGGGCCTTCAACCGTGAGATCAGCTCACATTGTGTATTAAGAGAGGCTGAGTACTCATCCGCCCGGGCCTGCATCTGTTGGACCTCAATTTCATCCTCCTAGAGAATCATTATGTTTCTCGCCTTCCTCCACTACCATCCCATGCTGAGCCCGAGATCATACTCCCAGATCATCTCGGCCATGAGATATCAGATGAGCGCATGAGGATGTTGGGAATCCAGTCCCCCAACACACAGTTCATGCAACCACGAGCAAATTTTGTCCATTTCATTCAAACATAGCGCTTGGGGTGTCCTTGATAAAGCGCGTGATTAGCTTCCACGATCGGCGGCAGACTATGCTGTTGTCTTCCTCGTCAGAGGCCATTTCGTCCTAGTCTGCGCGATTGGTAGGCTCATACACAGGAAATGCCCGTAGGAAGTCCTCGACAGGATCTACATCTGGTGTTGAATCAGGCGCGACATCTGGTAATGGAGCAGGCTTGCGGGACATTGGTTGGCCGATTGATCCTCGTCATCGGACTCCACCTAAATAACCTCGGGCATGGCCCTGCTGGTGGTCCCGCCGATGATAGTGTGTGTTGCAGCTCAGGGAGATGGGGGGACTATCTCAACCATCACTGACATGCCCCTAGGAGGGATGTCGCTAGACATCCCAACCAGCCTTGCCGCATCAACCCTTTCCAGTCTAAGAACTGTACGACAGAGAGGGACATAAACGTTAGTTGGCACAATCTACACATGACATCAATGAATCCAGTAGAGGAATCATACGGAGATCGAAATCCTAGTGCTGCTCTTTAGTCGATAGTGACAGGACCTCGAGGCGTGGCCCTCCGTATAATGTTGGAAGGTATGGAGATTCTGGGGGAGCCACCTCGGGCACTCTGACCCCACCAGATGCAGAACTAGACGCAGCCGTAGGCACCGGTTCTAAAGTTCCTCCATCATCACCCACCAAATAGAGAGAGCGAGGCTTGCGTACACGTTCCCCCTGCATGGTTCAAACATCAGAAAGAAATCCATGATGGCTTGAGAATGGAAAATGATTAAAGAAGCACAAAATTCTACCTCGAGAGCCTCTGCGAAATCATCAGAATATGAGTCTTGATCTCCAACTTTTCCCTCCTCCAATGGGCTCCCACCGCTAGCCTCATCCTCCCGAGAAGAGTCTTCTGATTCTTCTAGCATGGGGAAGCGGTCCCTTAGATCGGCGGCTGATAGTTGTGGCGGAACCGTCCGATCCAATAGTACCCTCACCCGGTCTGTCATTGGGTGTGGGACACCACTGGAGTGAACGTAGTCCTCCAACTAAACCAAATATTGCTCCTCCTTCATAGGAGACGCTGTGAAACCCGCCCAGACTGGGCATATACCTTGCAGAACCATCCCGCGACGGTTCCAGAGATCCCACATCTTGTGCCGACTGAGGTGTTGCCTGTTGAAATCCCAAATGTCCTAGGCATCTGAGAAGACGACATCCTCTGGAATGTCAATATGGTGAAGCCGCTTCCCTAGAGCCTAAGCAGATATCCTGTGGAATCCCCTCGGCGACCGCTCCTCCTGATTGCCCTGCTCTTCTGGAATCACCTGATCTGATGCTGCTTCCACACCCTCAGACGGTGCGAGTCTTGCCGCCATGGAAGCCCCACCACCGCGAGAGGCCCCTGCTGCCCTCTGACCCAAAAATCGTGATATGGGAGGCCCACCGTCACCAACTCGAATAGTTGGCTGCCTCAGCATCTCCCCCAGATAAGTAGCCTCACATCTGATGGCATACTCCCTCACCAATCCGAATGTGGCGATGGATGGAGGCAATCCAATTCGCAACATCACGTCTTCCCGTGTGAACATGAGCCATAACTGCCTCATCACAGACGGGTGCTCCTCATGATGCACCTCCCAGTAGACTTGTGGGGTCAGCGGCTGGAGGCATTGGAACTGTCTCACAAACTAATGTGGGGTGTACAATTCACAGAGCGGCTCACGATCCACTTGTGCCACCAAAACTCCACCTCGAAAGGCCAATAGATAAGCCCAGTCCTCTTCCTTGCCCCGCCCGTTGTCAGTATCTACCCCCGTAGGCAACAGAAATGGGTGGAAATTAAACTCATCCTCCCTCCACACCCGGTTCAGCACCATTGGCACTGTTTGTATGAATGGGAAGCTCCCGACCGCATTCAGAATGGAGGGACGGAAGTTTGATCCTGGCGGCGAGACAAGGATTGGATACTCATAAATCCCCCTGATGTGCGTCCAAATCCACCCATACAGAAGGTGGAAGGGCCCACATATCCTTGGTGCCTTGTTGCCCTCACTAACATGCTGCAACATTCTATACAGCTTGGCGAGCATTGGAATCCCCAGATTGACCCGCTACCCCATGGCCAGCATAGACGCCTTGGTGAACGAGCAGGGTCGCACCCCCCATGTTAGTATCCCTTACCGGTAGGATCCAACTGTAGATAAGGGCCACGATGAACGCCTCCAGCCTAACTATCGGCTGTTGTTCAGTGCTGACACTAAAACCCTAAGTCTTCAATTGGTTGTCCTTCAAGACCCGCCAATATGAGTGTTCATTGCCCCGTTGAGCCACCTTCGGACAAGTTTGAGGCCACGGAGGGAACAATCTTTTATCAGAGATGTTTAAGAACCGCTCGGACGACTTCTTAAAGTGGACATCTTTCACTACCTCCTTGTCCTCTCCAGGGACCAATGCCATCAGTGCTGACGATAGACACGACATCTGCTCCGTATCCTCCCATGCACTCATTATGGGGAGGAACTCATCATACAGTGCCCCCAATATTGGGAACCCCGAAATCTGATGGACATCCCACAAACTGATGCCCACCTCCCCATGGAGTAGCTGAAAAGTATTGGTCCTAGACTACCATATCCTCAGTAGCTCCGGCATCAGCTATTTCGGTTGTTAAATGTGGAATAGGGTGGCCCATACCGCCTCATACAAACACACTCTCCTCAGCGTGGCCACAAACTCCTCGCATGAGGTTCCTACCCAGTAGGCCCATGCCTAGTCGTTGGTGAAGTTGCCGCCCTGGCATATGTCCCACTCATCGGACCACCCCTTCTTTGAATCCTACAGAGCCGCATTTAACATAGTGCGGTACAAAGGAGGGGAATTCTCTGGTTGTAGTGGATTCCCATCAATATTGTTCACATGGTTGTAGATATAGTCAACGGAGACGGGTGTGATGTTCTCTCGCGCATGGCCATCGGCCGCCTTGAACCAGTAGCGCTGGCATGGCATGCTCCTGAACCAGCAAGCTGGTTCGTCCCTACTTGCCTCAAGGATGAAGACATCATCCCTTAGCCCGAATCCATATAATGGGAGCTTCTTGCAATGTGGATAGTTCATCTTACTCTCTGATAGCAGTTCTGTCAAAGAATTATGGTCCTAGTGGCTTCAGACCATCTCGCCAAGGCCTAGACAGTTAGCCGTCTCATGCCTCTGGGCAGCATCTGGAAGCACCCCCAACACAACTTCTCGAGGGGGGATTTCGGTTTCGGCACTCGAAAAAATTTCGGATTGGATCACGAAGGTTTCTTGCGAAGATATCTCACGAAGATCGGGCAAAAAACCATGCTGCGAAGCCTGGCCTGGGTCAGAAAACAATAGTTTACTTCACGCGGTCGCGGAGTCAGAGACTCTCATTTCACCGAAAATCTCGATTCGTGGAGAGCAGACGTAGAGTACACAGAGCTTCATGAAGTCGAGGGAGCAAAAAGATAAAAGTCGCGAGAAGAAAAAAGAGAGGTCAGCCCCCTATTTATAGGCAGTGAACCCAGAGCATCGCGGCGTGTCCCGCCTACGCGGAGCATTGCGGCGCATCCGGAATGCGCAGCTGCTGTCATCCCCGCGCGCCCCTTCGTGAGTCTGCATCACGAACCACCGCTATGTTTGGCGATTTTTTCACAGACATTGACCCTTGATCCCTCTGTGGCTCCAAATCCGGGGGGGGGGGCATTTGTTGGTGTGAAAATAGTGAACGCAAAGAAGGGAAGAAAAACAAGTTTGCACGCTTCCTCACGATGCCCCGATGCGGAGCGCCGCCGAACACTGTAGTCGCCACGAAGCACAGGTGGCGGTAATGATCTGTGAGTGCCCTGACGTTCGTGAGCCTGCCGTGAAGCACAGGAGGCAGTGACCCTCCGCGAACGTCCTGACGTTCGTGAGCCCTCAGTAAATCCCCAGAGGCGGTAACGCTCCGCGAACGCCCTGATGTTCGCGAGCCTGCCGTGAAGACCCTGAGACGGTAACGCTCCGCGAATGCCCTGACGTTCGCGAGCCCTCCATGAAGCACCGAACCCCCCTTCGCACCACATAATCTATCCTTCGTGGAGCCCCTTGCCTATAAATACTGGGCTCCCCCTGAGTCCAACAGACCGATGATCGGACATTTCAGATTCTCCACTCATGAATCGCGATGCACCCTTTTCCCCGGGAATCATGAGCTCTGCAAGGTATTTTTGCTTCACGAGATGCCTTCGCCTTTTCTTGGATTGAGCCACTATTCCGAGAGGGATGCCCTTTGTAAAGCCTAAGGTCATTCGCGAAAGACAGGGATTCCCAAGGGAAGTCGGGTAGCCGCGAAGCATTTATGCTTCGCGAAACACCCATCATGTACTAGTGATCCACATGCCAAGGCAGGGTCGTTTTACATCACGAAGCAAACTACTTCACAGCACCTTGCTTCACGAGGCACCTCTGCTTCAAGAGGCAGTGCTCCACGAACACTATTCTACTTCGCGAAGCACCTCCCATTCACACCCATGCCCCATGCTAAGGCCAAGGCACTCCACTTCGCGAAGCACACCCCTTTTCTTGGCAATTACTCTCCCCGTGTGACCCTCCGGGTTTGCACGATGTGATTTCAAAGTCCCGTGGACAACACCACTCGTAGCATTGCTTCGCCTAATGCTTATTCGCATATGCACATTAATAGATATTTCTCCTTCTCATAGCCACGCTAATGTGGACCATCGATGGTTCGTTCTATGACCCCCTTGACCACGGCCTTACCGGTACCTTCCCTCCCACAAGGAGAAGAGGGTACTGGTTATGTATGTCCTAGGGGTGCATAGTGAACCTGCCTCGTCCGAGCTGCAGGATGTTAAACTGCCAAGCACCTCGTCCTCAACACATGATGTTAAACTGTGATTTGACCCCGTTCCTTGCATGTAGGGTCCCCCTGGCTCGGTCATTCTTTACACCGACTGGTTTTTATGGAGATGGGATAACTTCTCCGCAGGGGATAGTATCCTCCTTATCGGAGCAGTGTATGTCCACGGGAGAAGGGAAACCACCCGAGTGTAAGCCCCCCCGCGTCTCTCTTGCGGAGGGTAGCACCCGTGCACCTTTGTACTTCCCCACTACCAAGGCCAGTTGAGGGCGCAATAGGGAATGAGGCACCTTCCATCTTTGGTCCCAAATCCCTCTCCTGCTGTGCTTTTCCGCACTTTGCGCCTCCATCCTAGAGTAAGTCCCAGAACCATGGGCCACCTAATGTGAAGCCCCTATTCACTTCTCACAGACGAATCCTTCGCGACGTGATCGTCAGGTATCTACTACCTCTTGTTTCTCACATCGAGCACGACTCACGTGGTCTTAGACAAAGCATCAATCATGGCAATTCCCTCGGCCAGCATGACGTTAAACTGTATGCCCTCGTCCAGCATGAAGTTACACTATATGCCCTCGTCCATCATGATGTTAAACTGTATTCCCTTTTCCCACATGACTTTATACTATATGCCCTCATCCAGCATGAAATTAAACTGCACATCCATTTGAACTACAAGGTCTTTGACCCCTGTCAATGCATGGTACGTAAGAAGCCTCCAAGAGGTTCAAGCCCAACCGTCATTTCTTCACGTTAGGTTCCACCCTCATCCAACATGACGTTAAATTGCATTCCAGTCCAACGGAAAGCCATTGTGACCAACCCGAACTACGAGGTCTTCGATCAATGTCAAGGTACGGTACGTAAGAAGCCTCCCTGAGGTTCATGCCCATCTTCCATCGGACTAAGGTCCTTTCTTCACGTCAGTTCTCCGACACCCACCATTATTCCCGAACTATGAGGACTTTGATCCATGTAAAGGCATGGTACATAGGACGCCTCATGAGGTTCAAGCCCACCACTAGTGGACCCCCGGGTTTACCTTCACGTCAGTTCATCGACGAAACCCTTTTAACTATGAGGTCTTTGATCCATGTCACAACATGGTACATAGGAAGCCTCCCAGATGTTCAAGCCCACCACCTGTTGGTCACTCCGACCCTCTTCACATTGATTCACCAACACCTGGGTAGCCTAGTGTGTAATCCCCACACCATCTGGAACAAGGTCCTAACTCGCGTCGGTTCGCCGATACACCATTATGAACTATGAGGTCTTTGATCCATGTCAAGACATGGTACGTAGGAAACCTTCACGAGGTTCAAGACCACCACCACCTGGACACCTGTTCCTTCTTCACGTCGGCCTTCCCGCATCCAACCTGAACTACGTGGTCTTTGATCCATGTCAAGGCATGGTACGTAGGAAGCCCCCATAAGGTTCCGGCCCATCACCCGGTCGTTCCAAACTCACTCACATCGGTTCACCCCCGTCCCGCATGACGATAAACTGTATTCCACATTCCAAATTGAACTACGAGGACTTTGATCCATGTCAAGGAATGGTACGTACGAAGCCTCCACGAGGTTCATTCCCACCACCAGTGGACCCCCGGGTTCACCTCCACGTCGGTCTGTTGATGATACTCATCCGGCAAAGGTCCACTTTCACATCTGTTCACCGGCACCATCCCAAACTACATGGACTCTGATTCCCTACCACGGGGATACGTAAGAGGACTCCTCGAGGCTCATGACCAACTTCACTGTCACCCTCGCGATGGTTCCATTTCATCACACTCCACATGATTCATCCATCCCGATTCTCACCCGGACTGCCACATCCCGGTGAGATCACACCACTCCACTCCCCTCCACAGCATTCGGGAAGCCTCCCACAGGTTGAACCCGATATCGGCATCCCTTCAAGGGGGATTCCTCAATCTGATCCACTCGAGCTAGTGTTCTGATCAGGCCAATCCGTCCCCACTGAACGTTAAACCCGTGACATACCCTGTGTTAAACATAGGAAGCTGAGGAAAAACTCAGATACATGCCTATGGCATATGATTCCCCGCGCTCGATGTGGGATTCCTTGGGCTTCCACGACCTTGAGAAGCCATGTAATAAGGGATAGAAGATAGACACACCAATTCCCCATCATTCAGACACGTTACTGATGCCTTAAAATGACTACTCTCCCGACTGAAGGTTGCTGACCTGACCAGACCCTTTGGAATGTCTTGATAGATGCAGTGTAATTAACCGGAGTCCATGGAAACATGGCACAGGGAAGAGTTTCACGAACAATTTATTGAATCTATGAGGAAGACCTGGACTAAGTGATGAGTTCTGAGGAGGAATCCATGAAAGGAAGAACCGACATCCCATAATCCCGGTTTCGATCCAGGAGCATACGTCCCTGAATAAGGAGTGGATGCTGCCCGCCTTTGGGGAGCGGGAATGTGGGAAAACACAAAGAAAGTTGCGCCTGTCGTGCCCAAGCAGACAGACGCGCGCACCCCGGCGAAAGCATCAGAAACATGAACATTATAACATGTGGACATATTTGTTTTGTTATTCTTGATATAACATTAATAATAACATCAATTTTTAAAATATCAGTGTGTTATGACAATTATGATTAGTATATATCAATGGTTATGATTATGTCATATTAAAAAAGATGGGAGAAACGGTGGTGTATACCAGTATGATCATGCCATATTAAGAACATTTATTGGAGCTTCCAAGGGATATGGCACCATTGGTCATTTCATATGACCAATCCCATGCCATGAATAAATAACTAAAACTTGAGATAATCTATTTATAAGAGAAGTCCTTACTAAAAACATACCCAATTAAAATAGTTTCGAACCATTGGCATGACCTGTAAAACTATGGGTTCTTAATTATTTGGTGTAGGAAAAAGCCCCAAATTTCTATTGAAACAGTGGGTATCGCCTATGATATATTAATAATACACATGGTTAATATAACCTTGGGTATATATTTTAACTAAAAATGATTGTAGTAATGGTTCATTGAACCATTGGAATAGTTACCTATCGCCAAAATGTAGTAGCAACCTATCCAAACCCACCACATAAACAATACCGAAACTGATAAACAGAATAAAAACCACGATACAGATTAAATGAAAAACATATAATTTATATTTAAAATTCAAACATCGAATTATAATTATTTTAAAATATTTTAAAATACTTTAACATACATATTAGTTTAAACAATCTAAAAATACATGTCATTAAATGAAATTCACATGTATAATTACTACTAACTCAAAAAATAGAGGTGTTCAATATCTCTGCCATCATCAACATCCTAATCCTCATCACCACCACCATCATTCTCATTACTACCATCACCAATGTCATCATCTGGAGCACCACAACCATCATCATAGTAATGATCATCACCACCTCCAACATTATCATCAACATCACTAGCACTATGATCCTCATTGATATCACACGGTGAATCATATATAAAGTGAATTGTCTCCACACATGAGTAACGAAAATTAGAATCCTCTGATAGAAGTGATGAAAATATAACTATAATTGTATTTTAGGAATAGTTTGGTGACTAGTTTACTGATTTCACTATCTACTATAGATAATTTTTTCCCTTAGTTTCCCCTATATGATATTTTTTTTACTTGATGGTGTGAGGGGTTTGAGATGTGATCGATGAGGGCCAATACCTTGTTTGGAGGTTTTTTTCTCTGAATGACTTCAGAATCTCCCCTAGTGCACCCCTCCTAATACCTAAATCAAAATATCATCTGTCTTGAAATTATCATCTTCTATCTCATAGAACACCTCCATGGAACACTTTTGAAAATATAAAAAAATAATTTTAATTATGATTTTTCTATTAAAAATTGAAATATCAATAAAGTTACAGAAAATATTTTCTTTTGTCTATTTATTTACATCACTTCAATCATTTTTCTTCCTACTTCAGTTAGGTAATTTTTCTCAAGTCACTCAGATATAGTTTCCTAGTGTCTTCTACTGTAGATGTCATTGATTAGTAAAAGATTACATTATTGAAAAATATGAAATTTATAAACATAGAAATAATAAAAATTCTAGATATTGAAGAAACCCATAAAATAATTAAGACATTAAATATACATTTCATTAATAATATAATACTAGATACATAACAGAATCATTACATAATAATTTTCATGAAAAATATGTCTATTATATGGATTCCTCTTATATTTTAATTTTAGTCTAATTTTATTTTTTTATGTTATTATGTTATTTGATCACATGATATTTTTAATCATTTGGTTGTTAGGCTCTTTTTTTGGTTATCTAGTTTTGTAATTTAGGTATTTGGTCATTTAATCAATCAGTTAGATTATTTTTCATATTTTGTTGTTCATTCATTCATTTCCTTTTTATGGATGGTGTTTCATTCACTAAAGTGTTATTTCATTTGGACCATTTTCAGTGATAATTTTTGGAAACTTTGGCTTTTTTTTCATTTTCATAGATTATCTTGTTATTATTATAGGATTTCATTTTGGATGATTTGGGTATGTCCATGTGCATCATTTTTGGTATAAGACATTTTTTGAGTTACATAATAATGTTTATTCTCAGAATTTTTATATTTTTCCCTCGCGTTTAAGTGATTTTGGATTAGTTCGTTTGGTTTATATTTGTGTTTTATCGAATTTATGTTTGGTCAATTGGTTTATTTTATGTTATTTTATTTTGTTTATTTTAGATTCATATAATTATTTAGTTAGTTCATTTGGTCATTTTTAACCTTTTGTTTAGAACAATTAGTTTACTTCTGGTTAGTTTATTTGGTTTATGATAGGTTATTTCATTTTATTCATTTTGATTAATGTAGTTTTAGGTCACGTTATTTTGCTCATTTTTGTTTATCTATTTTTTATGATAGGTTATTTGGTTTTATTTGGCTTAATTAAATTTTATTTTTTTATTTCTTTTTTGGGTTACATCATATGGTAAATTTTGGTTGTTTAGTCAATAGATTTTTTTGGATTATTTTATCTAATCAATTTTTTTTATTTTAGGTTAATTAGTTCATTGTATGTTTGTAATTTTTTTAGAATATGTTATTTATTTTTAATATGGTTAGGGTATTTTCTCCATCTTGGGTTTTTTCAATATGTTAATTTTATGTGTGGCCATTTTTTTTATCTTGGGTTTGGATGTTTGGTTAATTTAAAATTTTTTAAATGTGGTTTATTTTGTGTTATGTCAATTGTTTTTTTTTGGGTTCTGTCATTTTATTCCTCTTTGGTTATTTCAATTGTTTATTTTTGGGATATTTCAATTGGTTAATTTTGGTTTAGGTCTATTGGTTTTTTAATGATTATAGAAATTGGATAATTGATCAATTGGTTAATTTTTTTATATAAATTTATTAATCATGGGTTATGTTAGTTGGATAATCATTGGTTATGTTAATTATTGAACTTCAAGTTATTTCAATTTATTATTCATGGGATATCTCAATTGGTTAATATTGGGTCAATCATGAGTTATTTATAGTTCTAAAATTTGGGTTATTTGAAAGTGATAATTTTTTTGTTACTTCAATTGGTTATTTAAGAAAAATTGACATGAATTGGTCACACAATTCATGCCCCCAAAAAATTATTAAATAATAAAATAATACATTACATTCTTGAGGTGTAATGAGATTACACAATAGATATTTGAGGTAGATATATGATAAAATAACAAAAAAACTCAATCAAAAGCTCTCAATGCGTCAATATTTCATGACACATTCTTCTTTTAAGAAATAAATCACCTCATATATAAATGGAAGAATCAACAATATATCACCAATACATCATAGGAAATGATATGCAATATTCAAGAGAAATATTAAAGAGTACTGAAATTATGAAAAATGGCATGAGTGTCATCATCCAATATGTAGAGAAGTATTAAATCTGATAAGACTACCCATATAAAAATAATAAACCAAATGAAAAAAATGCACAATCCCATCATGTATAGAAAAAAAATTTCTGGACAGGCTTGATAGAATAACTCTAGTGCATGCATAATAAGAAAAATAAATAAAAGGGGGGACAAAGAAGGTCACTCCCTACATCATAAACAAAATTCCATATGACCAACATACTTTACAAAAAAAGGATGTTTCTGTAAAACAAGAAGCCTTTGTAGAGTTTCCTAAATACTAGCAACTACCATCATCAGGCTCTTAGAAAAGAAAATACTATCCAAAGAATTACATCTTTTCAAATTGAATGATCTGAGAAGTCATGTATACAAAATGAAAAACCAACCATTGTGTTGTAGCTTCTTACAACTCAATTTATTAACACTGAAGAAATATGATTACATTCTGGAAGAAAAATATTCTTGCATCCAATAAATAATTCATAGATTAATGATGAGGATCATAAAGGATGAAATAATTTAACACTAAGTTTCCGTGAAGGTAAAAAAATGATCAAGTCAAATAGGAACCAATATAATCATAAATACGAGTCATTTCCAAGGAATATATTTGAAATTGATGTTTGGATCTTTTTTAAAAACGTCCATCAGATTTATATACAACCTTTTTCTAATGTCAAGGTATGTATCCCTAGATAGATAGAAATTATTTTATTAATGAAAAGAAGTTGTATCATTCTCTAACATCTAAGAGTGATGGTCCTATGAAAAATACAATTTCTATTCTATTTGGTCGGCATCAGTAAAAAAAGTATAATTTTCAATTTCATCATATGTGGTTAGTCTTCTGAATTAGATGACGTAAAGGATAAATGAAAATATTTAGTAGGAACATGAGGTGGGGGTAAAATGGTTTTTCTCCTTCAGGGAGACAACTATGGATCATGTGACAATTTTTTACTCAATATTATAATTATCCCTAAATTTTCGGGTTTTCATGACACTCGATGTGATAAAACCATCTGAATAAATCATTTCTCTTTCTTCATTTTTTATCTCTTGATTTCAAATAATCTTTATCAAGCTGACATGAATTGTCAAAATAATCTTATAGAGACTATCCAAAATCATATTTTCCTTTTTCTTCGTCTCCATGACCGAATTGATTTTTCTCTATATCTGAGGGATATGGTTCAAACAAAAATTCCCAATCGACATGGAATTTTGTAGTTTCAATACTAAACCTGATAAATTGGTAGGGGGATTGATATTATTAAGAGGACCCATAGAATTTAGTTTGGTATTACCCTCAAAAGGGACCCCTTTATGAACAAATTAAAAAACTTTTGAAAATTAATTTTCAAACCAAATTTATTTGAAATGAGGTGGGGGTTGTGTAACTTTCCTCTTATTATCACATTCTCATAAAGGGTGTCCAATTATAAAACATATTTTGAAATATGCTGGAGCATTTTCAATGACAACCTCTTGAATGAAGTCGTTTTCCCCATTTTGAATCTAAAATGACGATGTAATATCTTTTGTAATATCAATTTCACTATATATTCTAGAGATTGAAGGCCATGAAAGATTATAGATAGCATAGTAATGTTTAAGGGGATGACCAATGAAACTAGAAATGGAAAACATGTCATTCTTCTTAAGTAAATGAAAACTCTATCTAGGGAACCCATCCATATTGGAATGATAGGTATCATTGAGTAATGAATGTTTGGGTACCATTTAAAATCATCATGAAATAACCACTGAAATTCCACAACTCTCTCATACAAATCTTATAATAGTCATTTTCAAATTAAAATTGAAAAATAACATTGAATGAATTCATAAAAATGATGTGAAAATTCCAACATTCAACTTTTTCTAGAGTTATGAAGAGGAATTCTAGTGAAGGACTTCATTTTCTATATTTTTCATCCAACAAAAAATGATGGTTCAATGAGGGATTGTGTGCCTCACCATTTTGAAATGAAATAAATAAATGAACTCAATTCTGATATTTCTTTCAATCGATGAATTACATGTTCTTCAAATCAGCCATGTAATGTCCCAGTTCAAGAAGCCACCAAGAGGCGCCCCGTACCCAGTTGGTCACATGTCCTCAAGCACATTTCCCTGAATTCCAGAGGCTGCTGACTACCAGTGAGGGCCTTGGGTGTGATAGTGGGGAAACTATGCCCTCATTGGCAGAGTACACAGTGGAAGAAAGCAGTAGCAGTAGAGAAAACAGAGAGAAACCATAAAAAATTAAACAAATACACAAAAGAGTGTAAGAAGTAATAATATCATACCAAAAATAAACAGGAAAAAACTGATGGAATAAATTGGAGCACAGATATATAGTGATGCATGATACATATGTCTAGTATAGAAGCGAAAAAATGCACACTACTGAAATACCATAATAAACCATTTAAAAATAAAAAATAGTAATCATCTATATAGGATTTCGAGCTTATGCTTGGTCTTGTGCTCTCCAGTTCCACAGCATATCATGTACCTAAAGTAGAAGGGCGCGTACCCTTGTCTAGGCCTGAAACAGTATAATTTGTTTGGGATGAAAATCATGGCCCAAATAGGGTGTGAGACTAATCCTAGTAGGCAACCACTGCGAGATCTGTGCCTAACAGTCATTGAGTATATGGCAAGAAAAAGTGCATGAAAGAGTAAACATGAAAGTACTCAATAGTAAAATATCCCCAGTTTCAAAATCAACCAACAACTGAACATGAAGATAAACACAATAGGTAACCCTCTAAGAAGCACACTCACTCTAACCCCTACGGTCCTACCTAACTAAAACAAGCAACCCTCTAGGTAGTACACTCAGTCTAAACCCTCTGGTTCAACTTAAAAATAGACTCTTTGAGAAAGCACTTATAATCAATTCACCGTATAGTATTGTATTAGTACTAATGGCACTCGAGCAAATTACTTACGTCAAATTAAATTTGTGGCCCACGACGAGGAACTATAGACACTCTGAGGAAGCACTCAATGTCAATTCCCCTTGTGACCTCGCATTGTAAAATTATAAGGATACTCTGGAGAATCCCTCATCATCCATTATCCCTATGGTCTATACACCAAGTTCTCACAGCCCTTTGTAAGTCAATAAATTTTATGAGCACATATTGGACAAGGTATAACTCAAGAACTACTTGGTTATAATTCTAAAACATATCAGCATAACAGAACAATAGTCACACCATCCTAAAATACTAGGCATGGGAAAATAAATAGCAGCCTAACTGGTAAACTAGACCCAAAAGTCAAAAGAAGCAATACATGCATGGGAAACAAATCCAAAGCAAATAAATTCACCCTATTCATAATCAATTATCATCTACTCAAGAATAAAAGTATATAAGTTAAACAATAGGGCTAAAACTATAAATTTGCAGTTCCCTATTCATGGCTATTAGGAAATTTTGCACATAAAACTCAAATTCCTTCAATAGAAAGGAACAAACCACCTACCTCAGCGGTAGAAGATTGATATAAGTGAACCTTGAAGCTTAAATCTCTTTAGAACCTCGAATATGTACAAAAACTTCTAAAAAGTTCACCCCACAATATCTCACAAGAGAAGAGAAATCAGAATATTGTGTTCTAGGAGAATATAGAACTCACTGATGTGATTCCAATGCAATCGATGATGTTCAATTCGGAGGACGGATTCATGCTCAGGGGTTTCTCAACGATCTATGGCCATAAGGAGCTCTTGGTTGAACGAGACCTAAATGAATAGCTTTCTGGAGATTAGACGCGACCCCCATGCATTTAATGATTAAAAAGAATGTACATGAAATGTACTTTTGAAGTACACGGCGTTTACTCACCGTTTTCATACACATCTTTACACGGCCACCAAGCCACCCCCACATGGCCGTGTGTGTCCATGACATGGCCAGAACGTGTTATCCTATGGAAAAGTTGTACATGACATGTACTCATAAATTACACGGTATGTAATTAGAAAATTTCCAAAATTTCCAATTTTCTAAAAACAGCCAGAAAAGGAAAAACTTACCTGAAATGAAGATCTGGGATCTCAAAAACTTCCTCCCTTAAAGAAATTCATCCCCGAATATCCCTATCTAGGAAGTGTAGAAGAAGAAACCCCGAACAACTTTGGACACTAGGCTCTTACATCGGCCTCCCTCCACAAGTCTTGTCATGTACCCGCCCGTGCTGCCATAGCCCTCGTACTAGAGGAAAATACCAACCAATGAGAACGTTTGTACTGTGATTGAATATCTGGATAGGATTATCTTCGAATGACGAATTCTATTCGAACTCCACCTCCTCATGTTGAAAGACATTAGATGGCTTTTCAAAGTAATGTGGGAGCTGTGAATTGTGAAAAGCATTGGGCATAGCCCGATACTTCTGAGGTAACTGGATCCGATAGGAAACCAGAACTACTATCTCCAATACTTTAAATGGCCCAACCTTCCTTGGCGCATGATTACACTATCTCCTAGTCCTCATGCACCCTAACCTTAGTGTGGCATGAAGGGAAACCTGATCCCTGACCTCGAACTCCAAAGGTCGTCTCTGCTGATCAGCATAAGACTTCTATCGAGACTGTGCAGTAGCCATTATCTTCCGAACCAACTCTATCTGCTCAGTGGTCTCCTAGACAAGATGAGGTCAAAGCATAGATGCCTCTCTTTCCTCCAGCCAATATAAGGGTGATCGGCATGCCCTACCGTACAGAGCCTCGTATGGTGTCATATAAATAGTTTCTTGAAAACTATTATTTTTGGAAAACTCTACAAGAGGTATATGATTCTCCCAAGAAACTCCAAAATCTAGAATGAATGCCTGGAGCATGTCCTCAAGCAACTGAATCACATGCTTGTACTGGCCATCTCTCTTTGGGTGGTAAGATATACTCAAAAGTACATGTGTACCCAATGCCTTCTATAGCCCCTTACAGAACTGAGACATAAAACGTTCATCCCTGACTGAAATGATGGACTGTGGAACTCCATGAATACAGAAAATATCTCAGATGTACAACTATCCCAGCTTGTCAACACTAAAGGACACTTTCATTGGAAAAATAAAGAAACCTTCATGAGTTTGTCAATGACATCCCAAACTGCATCAACTCCTCCACGCATCCTCCGCAAACCGGTCAAAAATTCCATCACGATGTCATTCCACTTACACTCAAGAATGAGTAACTACTATAAAAGACATATTGGTTGTCGATGCTCCACCTTTACCAATAGAAAGGTGGAACACCTCCTGAAAAAAACCAGCAACATCCCTCTTCATACCTGGCCACCAATACTGGTGGTGTAGATCATGATACATCTTGGTGATGCCAGGGTGAACTTCCCAAACTGAGGAATGAAAGTATCACATAAACTCCTCACATATTTCAGCTGGCACCCATACACGCTCATGGAAACACAAGATCCTATCCTCACCTATGGTCCATCCCAGAATAGGGTTCTCTCCAAACACGCTCTCCCGTCAGACTGGGCCTTCTGAGTATGATAACTGCCTCATTCGCACTCGATCAAGAAGAGAAGAGGAAACATCCATATAAGAAAGAAAAGTCTTCCCCTGTCTTTTTTTCACCTCCAAATGCATCTCAGAGAACAGATTCATAAGCTGCAACTCACTAATGGCCTCCTAAAATGCCTATATCTGAGTCCTTCTGCTCATCGAATCAGCTAATGTGTTGCCTTTCCCTGGCGTATTGGAAAGATCAAAGTCAAATAACTAAAGGTACTCAACCCACCTTCGATGTCTCAAATTCTGATGACACTAAGTGAAGATGTACTTGAGACTCTTGTGGTAATTGAAAACAATAAAATGTACTCCTAGCAGATAATGTCTGAAACAATGTACGACATGAGAAACTTCATCCAACTCAAGATCGTGCCTCAGTTAATTCCTCTCATGTGGTCGCAATAACTGAGACCCGTACACAATGATTATTTCCCCCCTGCATAAGCACTCCTCCTAGACCGATACTTGTAGCATCACAATAAATAGTATATCTCTTTCCTGGCTCTGGAAAGACTAGTATCAATACTTAAGTCAGACATCCTTTCAGCTCATGAAAGGCGGACTCACGAGAATCTTACCACAAGATCTTCACACTCTTCTTAGTTAGACACATCTGTGGTGCGGATAAGCATGATAAGGCCTATATGAAGCATCTATAGTATCCAGACAGCCCTAGAAAATTACATACATCAACGAAGTTTTTCAGCTGCTCCCTGGAAACTATTTCTCTCACTTTCTTTGGGTCTACTAATATAAATGTCTCTTAGATAAAATGTCCCAAAAAGTGAATCTATTCCATACAAAAGTGGAATTTTGAGATCTTAACATATAGCTTATTCCCTATTAGTGTTCCCAGAATGATCTCAAGATGGGTAATATGGTTATGTCGAGTATGATAGTACACCAAGATATCTTCCACTAATACCACCATGAAATAATCCATGTATGGATGGAACACTGGGTTCATCAGTGCAATGAAATCTTCAGGTGCATTCGTGAGACCGAACAGAAAAGCTATATACTCTTATAGGCCATACCTGCTCTGAAATGTTTTAAGAGGTATATCTGAGGGTCTACCATGGAACTTATGGTAACCAGATATTAAGTCAATCTTAGAGAACAACCAGGTACCTCGAATCATATCAAAGAGATCATCAATACATGGTAAAATATATCAGTTCTTGACCGTCAACTGGTTCAAATTTCGATAATCTACAAAAAGCCTAAGGGCACAGTCTGCCTTATTCGCAAAATGGATAGGCGAACCCCAAAGAGATGTACTGGGTCAGATGAAACCCTTTTCCTGTAACTCCTAAAACTGACTCTTGATCTCTTACAACTCTGGGGTATCCATCTAATAAGAAGGAATGGACACTAGGGCAGCTCCTGACACTATATCAATAGAAAAGTACACCTCTCTCTCTTTATCCAACCCTGAAAAGTCCTTTGGAAAGACGTACCTGAAAAGTTCCACCATTTCGGGAATGTCTAACTGAGACATCCCCAGATCATCCAGATATAAACTAGCAATATGGGATGTAACTCCTTCTAACCCATGATGCTCTGTACCTACTATTCCAGCCTAGACATCACATTCTCCCTTATGAAGAAATGATCCACCCACTAGTGATATGAAACTCACCCTATAGCGATAGCAGTCGATGATTACCTGGAATGGAACTAGCTAGTCTATTCTGAGAATGACATCATTGTATATCATTTCTAGTAGCTAGAGGTCCCATAAAAAGTGATACCCAACAACCTCTAGAGGGAACTACTTACAGAAACTCACACTCACCGTTCTAGTCCCAAAATGGAGTGTCTAGTGTCAAGATATCAGAAGAAGAAAAGATGTAGAGCCCATGAAACTCCACAACCGCAATAGATATAAAGCCATGAGAAGCGCCTATATCGAGAAGAGAAAAAGATAAAACTGAGGAAACAAAGATCTTATCTTGAACTGTAGAGGTATGTGATCATGCTTCTGCAGTGTCTTATCTACTACGAAGGTCTAGCCTGCTCCATGGACTTATGACCATTCCTAACAACTCTGAGCTCATCCACTCTGTTGTCGCTGAAAGACCGGTGACGGACCACCACGGCCAAGACCTCTACCTCGGCCGGAACTTATAGAAGAGCTCCAATTCCCTGACTGGTGAACACCTGGTGGTGTTTCTCCTGAATGAGGTGTCATAGGAGAACCCATATCACCAGCTCCTGGTGAGAAGATCTGACAAAAGAACTGATGGTGACCGAACATGCCACATGATCGGAATTCCACTATGTCTCTCTGGTAATGTTTCCTCAAATACCAGCTCTTCCCACACCGGTAGCAAACCACCTATATACCTAAAGTAGTGTCTCACCTCCTTGTATCATCGTGCGAAGACTCCCTCCGGAACTTCCTACTATCAGTAGGAGGGATGATAACTACAGATATTGAGCTGCCCTAGCTCAAAACACTGAAATCAGTTAGATAGTGCTCTGTGAACTGGGCATTTTTTACGATAGAAGTGATAGAAGTCAACCAGAAGATGTTCACCTACAAATGAATGTCATGCCTCAGACCATCCTCTAAGATCCTTTCCATGAATAAATAATAAACTAATGGAATAAGAGTGAATCACTTCGGCTCGGTAAATCGAGAGGAATTATCCATAATAAAAAGAGTACCCTACATCAGACTCATAAACTCTCGGGATCGATTGGCCCTCAAGGGATCTAGATAGAAGTAGTCATATAAGATGTGATGAAACTCATCCCATGCCATGAACTTCTAGCATCCCACATCTGAGATCACATCCCACCACCTCATGGTGGATTCCCAAAGCATATAGGTAGATATCTTGACCCTCCTCTATGGAGGAATCTCTAGATGCTCAATGATTATCAGCATGGATTCTATCCCTGACTCTATAGCCTGGGGTCCTCCATCCCTTGAGAATGTAGGAGGATGCTACTACTGGAAGACCCGCATCAAATCATCCATCTACGGGGTAGGAGGCGGTGACCCCTAAAAGTTTTGTATCACCCTCATAAATCCATCCTCGGACTATGCATCAACACCTGTGTTAGGTATAACATCTGGTGATGAGACTGGAAAGACTGGAGGATCTGCAGGTAGTCCCTGATCAACCATGTCCGGTGTCTGATCACTGCCTGAAAACTAGCATACAACTGGTGGACGTCTCGGTGGCATGCCCCTAGAAGGTCAAGCGCACACCTTAGATCAAGATTATCAAGGACTGAAAACTAAAAGTGTAAAAGGGGAACATGAGAATTAAAAAATGCATGTCTTACAAAACATGACTATACGACGTGTATAATGACTAAAAGGAATGTTCCTTCCGGCCATCCACATGGGCATGTACTTCTACCAAAACTGGTCGTGTAACACCCCAAACACATGGTGTCTTCTCCTAACACATAGCGTGTACTAGAATCCTCTTCCCCTTCACGATTCCTTCTACATGGTTAAGTCACACGACTCTCCTAAGGCAAGACTACACGACATGTTCAAGATAGACACGGTGTGTACTATTCAAGATTCACCTAGCTCGTGATGTTAGTTACACGGCCGACTACATGAATGACACTACATGGCATGTTCTAGGAAGACACGACATGCACAAGAAGGGATAACACCGACCCATGTTATTCGTGACATGGTCGGGCACCTAGATTAGGCTACACGGTGTGTTCAACTGTTACACATTGTGTTCCTACATGAATTTCCATATCCCGTGTCTTTTCCCACATGGCCTATGACACGGTTAGAAACCAGACGGTGCATGCATAATGTACATAGCTTGTACTTAAGAAAAACATTTTCTTATCGAACAAAAGAACACATGGTATGTAGTCTAAACAACATGGCATTTATTCTAGGTTTTTCTGGACAGTAATCCTCCGAAAGTACTCCGTAGCTAAAAAAACACTAAAAAAATAAAAGTGAAAAATTTCGATATGTGAGGGCCCATACTTCCCACGAATCATTGATTTCCATCTTACAGATGTTATAACAATGAAAACAAGGCCAGGAACCAAGTACCTATTCATGGGAAAAACTTATTACTAATTAAAAATGTTGTCCTATCTCGGACTCTATGATCAAAACAGTAAGTCAAAAAAAAAATTCCTACGATACCACTTTGTAACATACCTGTTCCTGATTCCAGCTAGAGGCGCCCCATACTCGGTTAGTCATATGGACTCAAGCGCATTTCCCCAAACACCAGAGGTTACCGACTAGCAGCGAGGGCCTTGGGTGTGATAGTCAGGAAACTAGGCCCTCAATGGTACAGTATACAACGGAATAAAACAATAGTAGTAGCGGAAATAGAAAAAAACCATACAAAAGTATAACAATACATAGAATATAGGAAGCATTAATAATATCATAACAAAAATTAATAGTGGAAAATCGATAGAAAAAACTAGAGCACATATATATAATGATGTATGATACATATGTCTTAGAATGAATCCAAACAAAGCACTATGATAAAATACAGTACTAAACCAAGTAAAAAAGAAAAATAGTAATCAGGTCCACAACATTGAAACCCTAATCATGGTATTGTGCTCTCCATCTCTA
The DNA here is from genome assembly GCA_963277665.1 of Viscum album. Lineage (NCBI taxonomy): Eukaryota > Viridiplantae > Streptophyta > Magnoliopsida > Santalales > Viscaceae > Viscum > Viscum album. Next base: position 2,096,457,503 of record OY728140.1, on the reverse strand, counting down.
CAGCATGTCATGTACCTGAAGTAGAAGGGCGATTGCCCATGTCTAGACATGCAACAACATAATCTGTATGGGCCCAAAAGCATGTGCCAAACAGGGTGTGAGACTATTCGAAGTAAGCAACCACCACGAGATCTGTGCCTAACAGTCAATGAGTATATGGCAGGAAAAAGTGCATGAAACTGTAAACAGGAAGGCACTCAATAGTAAACAATCCACAATTTCAATATCAATCAACAAATAAACCACAGATAAACACAACAGTTAACCCTATGGGAAGCACACTTAGTCTAACCCCTCCTGTCCAACTTAACAAATACAAGAAACCCTCTTAGTATTATACTAAGTCTAACCCCTCTAGTTCAGCTTAATCATAGACTATCTGAGGAAGCACTCACCGTCAATTCCCCATGTAGTCTCAAATTGGTACTAATGACACTCTAGGGAAGCGCTTACATCACATTCCATCTATGGCCTACATAGAGTAATTACAGACACTCTGAGGAAGCACTCAATGTCAATTCCCCATGTGGTCTCGAATCGTAAAATTATAATGACACTCTAGAGAATCTCTCAATGTCCATTATCTCAATGGTCTAAACACCAGGTTCACACGACCCTATGTAAGTCATGCAAGTGTAGAAGCGCATATCCACCAAGGTAAAACTCAAGAACTACTTGTCTAGCATGATAAAACATATCAGGATAACAAAAAAATAGTCACACTATCCTATAATACATGGCATGGGAATATAAACAGTTGCCAAATAGGTAAACTAGACCCAGAGGTCAAAACAAGCAAAACATGTCTGGGAAACACAACCAAAGCACAAAAATCCACCCTATTCAAATAAAATTATCATCTACTCAAGCATAAAAATATACTAGGAAAACAATAGGGATAAATCCGAAAATTCGCAATACCCCATTTATGGGTATTGGGAAATTTTGTACAAAAAACTCAATGACTTTCAAAAGAAAGTCAAAAACCACCTACCTCAATGTTAAGAGAACAATATAAGTGAACCATGACACTTCAATCTCTATGTAATATCAATGATCTTCAAAAAAATCTAAAATGTTCAACCCACGATATCTCCCATGAAAGGAGAAATCAGATGATGGTGCTCCAGGAGAAGACAGAACTCACTGATGCGATTCCAATTCAACCGATGATGTTCGACATTGAGGATGGATGCACGCTTGGGGGTTCGTCGAAGATTCACGACCATACAAAGTTCTCGGTCAAATGAGACCTAAAAGAAGAGCATTTTGGCAATTTGATGCAACTTCGGTGCATTTAATGAATAAAAATAATGTACACGACATGTACTTTTGAAGTACACGTCATGTACTCACTATTTATATACTCTGATTTAAGAGTCCTCCAAGTCACCCCCACATGTCTGTGTGTGTGGCCTTCACACGACCACCACACTGCCTCCTGTGGAAAATTATTACACGACGTGTACTCATAAAGTACATGACCTGTACTTAAAAAATTTCCAGAATTTCTAATTTTCTAAAAAACGACCAGAAAAGAAATAACATACCTAAAAAGAAGTTCCGGTTTCTTACAAGCCACAACAAAGGGATCTATTCCAATGATGAAATCTATGAAGGATCGTGGATTGGATATAGGGTTTCTCAACTTTCCATCTATGATGAGTTCTACGAGGGGGTGTGTTTCTAGGGTTTCTACTCTATTTTCACGAGGGGAGAATCTCATGTGCATCCATATTCAGATGGTATGGGATCAATTTGGTAATTTTTGGTTATTTCATATTTTTAATTTATGAGTATTTGAGTTGGTTTATCATAGGGATTTTCATTTTGTGAATTTTTTGTTTTTAAAATTGTTTATGTTTGGGTTATGTCAGTGGGTTAATCATTAGTTATTTGAATTACTTAATTAGTAAATTGGATAATATTATTATATGAATATTGGTTAATATTATGTTATGTTAATGGGTAAATTTTATAATCTGGGGATTGTATTATGTCAATTGGTTAATTTTTTTAGGAATTAGTTAATCATGGGTTATGTCAATTGGTTAATTTTGGGTTATCTCAATAGGTTATTTTTGTGTTATTTAAATGAGTTAATCCTGGGTTATATCAAATAATTAATTTTTGGTTATATTAATTGGTTCATCTTGGGTCTGATCATTTGGTTAATTTGGTAGATGGGGTGACCATTGGTGGTTCTGGGTGTAAATGCCTAGGACAGGTGCACTTTTTAGCTCTAGGAGAACCTCTACCCAATCCTATTATTGTAGTATGTGGAGAATCGAACTATAGTTTAGAAGAATGTTCCAAAAAAATTATTAAGAATAATAACATGACATTAAATGTAATGTAGAAGAGAAATATTATAATTATTATACATACTATGGGGACCAAAGGAGATATGAATTGTTTATTCAACCGTCAATAATTATCAAATAATACCTTCTGTCAGACAAATTCAACATATTTCATAATTTACAAATGAATTAAATGTAAATTATTTAAAAATATTAGAAAAAATGCATATAAATTAGAAACCAAGGATGTCAAAAAAATCATAACATGTTTTATGAACTATTATTTAAAACCATGTTATATTTTTTGAAACCCAATTTTAAATGTAATTTTATGAACTGAAATAAATATAATTAAATGAAATGAAAGTAAAAAATAAAAAAAATACCATTAAAATTAAAAACTAAATCAATGTAATTATAGTTTTATAAACATGAGAAACGCAAATATAGGTAAAATGAAGGAACTATAAACATATATGGTTTCTACTACATATTACTCACCACTACATTAGTTTAAACATAAATTTTCGTAATGGGTCAATTTGAGTAATAAAATAAAATATTTTTTCAACACCAATAGGGACATCAATAGTGTCAATTTAATCCCCATCATCGGGAAAAATGTCATTGTATTATATCAACAATGACATTATAATTTGGTCTTATATGACCATTCACAAAAATCACTTGTTTTAAAAAATGTACAATGTCACATCATTGAATCAAATCATTTAAAATTTATCACATTGAATCAACCCTGATAGTAGTAATCCAATTACCATATTTCCATAAAAAGTCTATAATAAGTCACATTTTCATATAGATTCATACTATCTAATTCTCTAAAATAGTCATCCTTTATTTCGGTTAAAAAATATTCATCATATTATCTCTACATTTTCATTAATTTATCAGTTGTAACAAAATTATACCCATTGATTATTATTGATTTTAAATCTTGAACTAAAAAACTGGGACCAAAATAAAATGGTCAAAATATTTGAGAGGATTGAACATTTAAACTCAATACCTAAAAAATATATCAACAAATCAATTAAATTAATTTCTATATTTTCGATTAATTAAATTAAAGATAATTCCTTTTATTTCAACAAATTAGGAAAATCATTTCTATGAAAATCATTTATCCTTCTCAAAGGAAAATATTGATGAATTATAATTATAATTTTTTTATGTCCCCTATACAAAATGATAAAAAAATTTGGTATATATGAATTTAAATTTTATTAGATTATATAATAGTATTAAAATTACTTGATATATTCATCAAAAAAATTATATGTAAGAAAGATTGTGTGATGTGCCATATCCCACAATTTAAGGCTCAATGTAGCCATTATATTTGGCCTAATTACTACAAATATTTAGGGACGATATGGAAATAAGGGCACAATTTACCCATTTATCTCATCTCAGTTTCTAATTATGTCTTCTTATCACATTAGAAAAATGAATTGAATATTAATTAATATATTTTTAGAAGAGATAATCTCTCATAATGGAAACATTAGGATGAATCTTGTTTCGGAAATGAGATTTTGATGAGAAAATATTTATTTTAGCATGATAAGTACACCTTAATGTAATGGGTCCTCAAAGTGGTGGTTTAGTTTGATAATGAATAGTTAAATGAAACATACAAGTGAAGATTTATAAATGAATATATTTACCACCACATAAAAAATTAATGGGGCCTATTACATCATTTTTATCAATAATGGAAAAGGTAACCTTTTAGAAAAAAGGATGTTTATAAATTGAACAATTGATTCACTGTCACCCTTCCATTATTCAATAGTAAATGATAAATTTCAATAGGAATCCATTCATGATGAAGTATGTGATAATCATTGTTGTTTTGGGATTTTAGTTCCAACTCCCTTCTATGGACTCATTTTTATATGTTTTTGGAATATCCATCAGGATCTTGGATATTAATTAACACTTCATAAAATTGATTTTTCTCTAAAGGTTCCCTCACATAATATGTACAAGTAATTTTCCATTTGTTTTCAACGATACACACATGACCTAGTTCTGGTCGAATACCCGAATCCAACAACTCCTAACAAGATTATATGTAACATTTGGTCTTACCCTTTTTATCTGGAATAATTGAATGAATGTTTAAAGATATATTTTATTAAATTTTCATTACATATAAATAATGACATACTTACTTAGTAGACCACTATAGAAAATGAAAATGATACATTTATTATTACACATATATGTGTATTAATTATCACATTTCCTCCAAATTTAAAGTTTCATATGAAAATTCCCAAATAAAAAACAATAATCTTTAAATTCGTTATGAACAAGAGATCCATACATACATTGATGTGGATTTTTGGTTTCCAAATTATTATCAAATCAAAAGTGATTCATCCTGTATTGATGATCCTCTGGAAAGAGTCATCGATGCCACATAAAACTGATACTATTAAAATTTTCAAGTCTTCATGATGAAGTATGATTAATAAAAATAGGAAATGAAATTTATTTCTTAAGAATCTAATAAGAAATATTTCCAAAGAAGGGAAATTATTTATAGTTCATTTTGGAATATGAGACACATGAATTTTATATTGAATAAGAATCGATTGTGTGCACACACATATACCAAAGTTGATTCAACTCTTTTATTAAAATTTATAAGTATTCAATAATATAATTTCTAGGATTAAATGACTTAGATATCTATATACTCATGAAAACTAATTAATTCTTAATACACATCCATGGAGGAATATTATATACATGAATAAATATTGTCCATGTGATGTGAGCAGTAAGTATCTAACTAGATGGATTAAAACCTTCACAGGACAATCTAGACATGACATTACACACCTCATCTAAAAAATTAGGATTTTGTGTATAAAATATATTCCATTCTAATTCATATATAGGAAGAAAAAATATATCATTATAATTTATTTTTTTCTATCTTGGAATATTATATTCTTTGAGAATTCTATAGATATGAAATGTTTTTTATGCTTTGGAATCAATGGAGAGTGATACATGACTTTATGTGGACTATATGATAGTGTTCCACAAAAATTTTCATTACCATGAGATGTGATAGATTCGTTACAGTCATTATGGTCCTCTATTTTCTCACAATATAAATTTTAATCTTTCAAACCAGCACAAATTTTATGAGAAGACAATTCAAGATTCTTATTTAACATCCATGATTAAAAATTAATTGAGGGTATAATCACACTATCAAGAAACATTTCCTTAAAAATGAAATAATATAATAAATACTGGTATTAAAAAATTCATATATCATTTTCCATGATATAATTAAATAAAAAATTAATATTTTTTCCTTTTTTATATTTTTTATATACCAATGTTTTGAAATCATCAATTATTTTTTTTCCACTCTCTCATTGTCATTAAATTCATTATTTTTCCCATGTGAACTGATTTCATTGTCTTTATGCACTATAATAATATATATCTCATGATGTCTCACCAATAAAAATGATTGAAATTTCAAAATAACAAACCACTTCCTTTTCCCATTAATGAACTAGAAAAAGATTGAATCAACTCCCCATTTTGAAACCAAACAGAATAGTTTTTTTGAAATAAATATTTTTTATTTGGTATATTAATTATTACAAACCTAATAATGGTATTATTACACATTTATGACATGGAAACTATATAATACCTACTATTAAGCGTTTTTAAATGAAAATTCAACAATAAAATATGCAAATTATATTGAAACCTAGATAAAATCCAATCTATATGATAAATAAATATTCCATCCATTCTATTATAGGATGAATACTTTATATAAAAATTAATAATGAAAATATAATTATTAAAAAATTCATAAAAAATTATTTTAGTATGAAAATAATCAAAACACAAGAGTTTCTTTCAAAATAAATATTAAGATAAATAGCACATTTTATAATTAATGCTCACAAATAACGAACCATAGAATGTATAAGACATGGAATGGTAATAACTATTAAACAATTCAATTTAATGCATATGTCTTTATAAGTCTTTTTAAATAATAATATTTTTTGATTGTCAAATTGATCCAATTAAATACACTTGTCATTATAATGGAAAAAATATACAAAATAATAACAAAAATGTTTAACCTAACATCAAAGCCACAAAAACATGGTACAATAATATCATGGAAATTCATAAATAATTTATATAGATATAATTTATCATCCAATCCTAATATCATAGAATCAAATATTTATAAAATAACATTATTATATACAAAATGTAATTAAGGTTATGGAAGCCTGAATTTTATTGATATATGAAATGAAATAATAAATTTGTTAGAGGAAAGTAATAAAATTTAATAAGAAAGGAAAAAATGTATCGATTTTCTCCTTTCATAATTTTGAATAATATCCCATGATCATCCACTAACCCAAAAAGAAACATTAAACTATAAAAATTAATGTCAATTATTTATATATACAAAAATAAAGTGAAAAAAAATATGAAGGAAGTGTCCATAAATAAGGATTCGCTAAAGAAGAATAAGTCTGGATTGAATATTATGGATATCAAAGAATAGGAAAAGAACATAGTATGCCTTAATGATATTTCATATCACTCCAGATAGAAATATGTCAATGTTGGTGGACTTTCCATTTTTCAAAATTAATGGTCAGTAGGAAGTTATCTTGGATAATTAGAATAAAATAGTATTCTCACAAAGAACAACCACAAACATTAATAAGGGGGTGTCAAATGTAACCATCACCATTTTCAATAAAATTTTATATGAAAAAATATATGATGTGTGATGAGTTTGTAAATTCAATAAACTGGGGTATTCTCCATATTTACATTAAAATAATTATTACAAATGCAAGAGTTTAATATTAAATTACACTTATAGATAAATGTAAAATTGTACCATCGTTGAATTATGTGTAGATCAAATTTAACATGACTATACATGCTATAATATTTTTAAATATAATGAAATATTGGATATATAGTGACTTTAAAGCCTATCTTGGAGTGAATTAGCATTTAAATACATGTTTTAGTTTTAATATTGATGTTACATGATCCAGAGATCTATTCAAGTGATCTATTATAAACTAACATCTTAGTATAATCTGAATGTTCTTCCTGATTCATAGAAGAAACATGGAAATATAATTCTATGAACAAGGTTTTTTTAACAAGTTGTTTATGGAGATTAAAAAAACACGTTCATGATAAATATTGGCTCATAAAATCTAATTAGTTAAATTTTAAATAATAATTCATTGTATATAAATTAGAAAATATGGATTGTTGGTAGTCACAACTTTATCATTATGTGTTATGTTCCTCACCCACATGCAATAATGATTATATATAAATAGTTTTTTGTGATAAAATATTTAATATCATTGGATTATTGAACTACATATGTTGCACTATGGTACATGGATTTAGAGTGAAATATGTAAACCATTTAAATTGATTATATTGAATCTTGTTTCCTACAATGATCTCTATCTCATTAATCTTTGATGTTTTTTGGAACTGTCGTTTCCTTGTAATGAATTCACACATTTGAGTGTAAAAATAAGAATTCAATTGATATATGAAAGTGATATATTTGTTGAAGTTTCAATTGTGGTTGACTTATTTAATTTCACAATGATATTTTTCAAGTAAATTTAAATGGAATAAATTTACTGGCATTAAGATGATCTTTACATATCTAAATATGTAATTCTAAAAGGACTGGTGAGGTTGTGAGTTCTATTTTCAATATATGACATGAATTGCATGAATGATGCTTGATTAAAGTTATACAGACGATGTAAGAGTCATTGGACACCAATGTAAAGTATCATAAATAATGAAATGGAGGATGTGTAAGGGTTGGATAATGTATTGAAGAATCTATATAGCACCATCTACCATAGTTACCCAGATTTGTATAAAATGACATCACTCATTTATAACCATTAAGACCTCACACCTAAACTCAAACAAAATAAACAAAACCTCGACATAAACGAGTAATTAATCACAACCTAATAGAAAAACCTTAACCAAAATTCATCACTTCCAAAAATATTACCATTAACTAGATTAAAAATATAAAATAACAGAATATTCAATTATCATCCGAATTTCAATCATTAAACCAAAATCCAAAAATTAAAACATTACCCACAAAAACCCTTATTTAAAATAATAGGGAAGAATCGCGACATTACTGTATATTGGTTAGGTTTTCATACATAGATAAAAAGAATAAAATAGGAAGAATATGAGAATAGGGATTCATAACTCAGTAATCTAATTCAGAGAAGATCATAAAAAAAATCACTAATTTAGGGGACAATGCTAAAGGAGGAAAAACAACCATCATCACTATGTTGAGGGTAGAATAGGGCTCAAATGAAGGGGGAGGTAAGGCTCATGTGAAGGGGGTGGGAGGTTGAGGTAATATGAGGCAATATATCTCAATGGTTTTTGAGAATCTATTGGTATATATGAATGTATACAAATTTTTTTATGAAATTTTTTTTGATATCCAATATATACCAACAATTTTCAAAAAACGTTGGTATATATTGATTTAATACATTATATACACATGTTTTTTAGAAATTAGGGCAATATAAGAATTGGGATATCATAATTTCTAGTAGAGAGTTCAAGATTATCATGATCATAAATGTACCACATTCAATGAACCACCCCAATGACATACCACCATTATACACATAACCCTTTGTGTGTTTGATGGTGTTATAAGAGTTTATGTATATAGAACATAGTTTTATAAAATTATATATTTTATTATAACCATATTAATTTTTATATTTATCCATTATAATTATTACATCACGTATATATATGAAAACATATTGAATATGAAAAAAATAATTTTGATATGTGGAAACAAAAATTGGGTTAAAGGAAAATATATTGTCTGATCTAAATAACTATTATTGATAAATTCTTGAATTCATAAAATAATTTTTATTTTCATGAAATATTTTTAATAAAAAATAATTATTTAAATATAAAATAAAAATAATTAAATTAATTATAATGTATTTTTTATTATGGACATAATGAGTTTAGTTTGTTTAAAACTAGTATTTTCCAGTACATTAGAATTTTCATTTTTAAAAGACAATTCCCAAATTAGATAATTATTTTTGAAAAATATATATTACTTTCGAAATCAGTATATTGAAATTATGGAATGTTTATTTTATTCAAAAATGTTATAGATTTTCATGTTTGAGAGTAAAAATTTAATTTAGAATAAATATACGGTATATATTAAGGCAATAAAGTAGGGAGAAAGTGAAAAAATATATACAATAATGGTTTTCCTGACTACAAGTAAATTTAAAACTAAAAATAATTTGATTTAAATATATTTTAATAAATTTACAAAAATAAAATGAATTCTCAAAAACCTATATAATATTTTTAGATTTTGAAAACAATTCTTCATGAATATGACTCACTTACACATAATCTATTATATTACATTAATTATTTTTGTTCTTATCCAAATAAAATATTGAAAAAGTATCCTCCCTTGTAGAAACCATGGGAAAACCCTTGGGAATATTTTTCCATCTATCATATCACATAGATTCCAGGACACAAATTTATAAATAAATAAACAATTATTATATTTTTGGAAATAAATACCCACACTACCTCACATTCCTCTTCCATTAATATCAATTAAGAAATAATTTATTTTCCCCGTCCCTCTATAAATCCATTTCATGTTATTCCCATGATTTTAATAGGATTATCCAGAAAATTTAGAAACATCAACCCATGGTAAAGTATTCCCTCATCATTATTTTTATTAAATTACATCCTTTGTCCTAAGAATTTTTATTTCCAATTGTTCATTTTATAATGTGTTGTTACAAATAAATTTAATGATATTATTTTTCCCAAATGATAATATACTATATTTTGTGTAAAACCAATGGTTTTTATGAAATATATTTTTCCAAATAAAATTAATTTTATATATAGTTTTCATTACTTGAAACATCATGTTTTAATGAACAATAAGAAATATTACTATTATTATTTAAAACATGACAGTTATAACCGAGATGTAAAACATGGAGGTTAAAATATTAAATGATTTTTTTATAAAATTATGTATAATGGATTAATTTAATGAAATTTTACAGATATATAAGTAATTTTTTCATAATTTAATTATATACATCAACAATATATTTCTTCTATAAAATTATTTTCATTCATTTTTCTGAATAAAAAATAATAAAAATAATTACAATACTATAAAAAATCTAAAAATGGACTACATTTCATGATTAAAAATATCAAAATTAACATATTATAAATTTTTAATAATTTCATAGAAATAATAAATTTTTGATGAATACTAGAAAATACACCCAGGGGGTGTTAGCCAAGTGGTACCCCCTAAATGTACGCCTCACTCTCCTTGTGAACTAGCAAAGGCTCAAGTTCTGCCAGACTCAAACACTACGCGTATTATGTACAGGGAGATTCAAATCCATCTATCTAGCTGGGGAACATTCGGTGCACTCTGGGGCCAGTTGGGGCCCACTCGGTGATAGTCGATTGTTAATATTATACCTGTTTTAGCCCATGGGGTGTTAACCGAGTGGTACCTGCTGGTTGTACACCAGAATCTCTATGGGAACTAGATTAGGGTCGAGTACTACTAGACTCAGACACTATGTGTATTATGCACAGGGAAATTCAAATCCATCTACCTAGCTGGGGTATTAGAGGCGTGCTCTGGGTCATGGAGGGGCCCCTATGTGAGAGTCGAGCCTTAACCTTACACATGTTTTGCACATGAACCGCATTCCTATTGATGAGGGAATAATAGTAGTATCCAAGAGACCTGAGATCAAATCTGGGTGGAGGTGAATTTCCATGTAACTATAGATATTCTGTACTAGGAACTATAGTAGTCATTGTTTGGTAATGTAGCAGCGAAAACAACTCATCCATCAAGGCCATTGGGCCACCGGTTTGCTCCTCGGGTCCTGCAAGAAATTTGGTCCACCCATGTCCTTCAGGCTAGTTGTTTCTCAAGGTGTTCAGGCCACCATAAGGCCTTAGGGACACCCCGAGGCCATCAGGACACAAGAATGAAGAAGTATCGTTCAGACTATAAGGGACAAGGCTTTAAACGAGGATTCCCTGCATGCACATTCACTGGAGCAAAGCTAACTAGAATTGGGAGAATGAGAGGCTATGGATTTTTCCTCAGTATCCGGACTGTGAAGCTTATCATAGGATAACTAACCGACCATCCCTGTCAAGTTGGAGTGCTGATTTCATGACATAAGCTAGGGAGGAGCATTTCCAAGTTTTCTTGTCTGGGTGATTCCCTCTATGACCTATGGGTCATGTAAAAATCTATAATAATTCATGCCTTGTAAGGGTCCCACCTCATCCCTTGAAAGGTGTATTATCAAAATAATAAAAAATGAAGTCATTCTGGCCATTCCGTCCAAAAAATAAACTATCTTTTATTAAACACTTCGTTCGGATTTTATATAATTACAAAGATAAAACATATTTCAAAATGGTTTAAAAGTTAAATTATATCAATTATATTATTATAAATCCAACTTAGGTCATTTTAAATTTATCACATTTTTAAAATTTATATAAAAACATATTATACATTTAAATTCTTTTTCATTGGAAAATTATTTTTTCATCAAACATTAAAGTTTAATTATGAATTAAATACTATAAAAAATAAATTTATTTTAAAAAAGTATTTCCATATTTTGAATAATAAAAATTAATACTCCTAATTTAGTTTAGCATAATATTTTTTCACAATGAATTATAAAACAATAAAAATTAATTGTTAGGATTTTGGTTAAAAAGAGTTTATCAGGGGGTAAACTGAAATAATAAGGGTTAAGATAATGAAAAACTTTTCAAAATACAATTTTATGGACATATATATACGTTATCAAAACTAAGGTTCATTAATGATCCATTTGAAATCCTTTTTTCTCGGTAAAACATGGGAATACATGTTTATTTTTAAAACATCTATGTGTGTCTTATCCCCCACTTATAAAAGGTCACCACATCATTTTCACAAATCTGGTGACTTTTTATTAAGTAAATACCCACCCAAGTATTGTTATTAATTCCCTATATATGTTTTGGTGGAATTGTTTTGACTAAAAAATACTCATAATAAGTCTTCTCGTGTTAACCTATATAGGTTGTACTAAGAAGAGGTATCATTTTTAATCGAGTGTTTTCATTTTATTAATTCTTATAAATCCATAAAATATTACTCAAATATGAAAATATAATAGTATATTTATCTAAAATATACATATATGTTGTTATTTTATAGTGATAACATACCTATGTCTCCCCTTCCGTTCGATTGAAAATGAAATATTCAATCATGTGTATGGTGGACAACCACCTCAGGAAATAATGTAATTTTCATTCCATAACCACATCCCATGTATTTATGTAATAGTGGTTTTAACATATATTTATGTTATTTATGACACATTTATAATTATTTAATTATAATATCTTATCTGTCATGTTACCTTCCAATCCATTGGAAAATGATAATGTCTATTATGTGTACGTGAAAACTACCATCTCCACAAAGTGATGTGATAATTTTTTAATTTCACTTTGATATTGAAGGTAATAAGGATTTATATAGTGAATATATATAACATATATGGAATAAATATGATTCTATAATTTAATTTATTTTTTACATTCATTTCATTACATCCATAATGAATATGGAAACAACATTCATGCATACGTACGGCCTATAATTTCCATGAACAATGTAATTCATTTTAACTCACTTATTTTTATGGACTACTTCAAATTAAAATGTTGTTAATATATATGGAATTTATAACCTAGTTATAATTATTGATATTGTTTAAATTTTATAATAGCAAAAGGACCGATAATACGAAACCAAAATGTTAATGAAAAATGAAATAGTTAGAAACCGGAATGTGATTTTAACGAAGATTTGTTACTAAAAAGGTAAAAAAGGTTATAATTAAATCATATATGGTATGGAATATATATTTATAGTTCTATAATAAATGTATAAGAAAATATTATATATTTTTAATGAGTTTAGAACTTGTATAATGTAATTATATACCGAAGGAAATAATTTTTCATCTCACATTTATTTATGTGGGACACATGCCATATTTAACACTTTTTCTATATTTTTGTGCATATAAATAACCTAAATTTATTTTCCGATTAATAATATTAAAATTATTATATAAATATATCAATATAATTTATTTAATTCATGTATTTTATTATTCAATATTTATCAAAGTGGTGAAGGATTTATGTCACAATTCCTTTTTTCCTAGGATTATATATGAATAAGTATCATATATAACAATATTATGTTATACCTCTAAATAAATATATTTATTATTCTATCAAATTTTTATTTCTATATGATATCTTAATTACATTCATTTTTCTCTATTTAATATCTAAAGAGACCAGAAATTGTTTTAAGGAAAAGAAAATTTATTTCTCTTTGTTGAGGAAAATTATTTTTCATCATTGTCCATGTTTTATAAAAATTATTTTAAATAGTTTTTATAATTTTCTCAAATTATTTTTTGAATATATTTTTACACATGATTTTTTTAAAAATGGTTTATAAATAATATTCTTATCATTTTATGAACAATAAATTTTTTATTTTACTGAAAATGTAAAAGGAATCATTATTTTAATGTGTAAAATCTAAATAGTATTTTACCCTGTATGCAATGCTTAGTTATTGAAATATTCCCTTAGAAGTTTCGAATTATATTTTCCAAAAATAAATTTTCATTAATATTTCAGATATTTTTAGATTTTAAATAATTGATCTTAATATGTAAATTATATTTTCCTCATGGAATGATCTATGAGATATTTCAAAATCATTTTCTATATATGATGAAAAACGTTTATGTAACATATGATTTAAAGGTTATATGGTCCCATTTTTAATATTTAACTATATGGTTTATAATCCATATTCAATGATTTTTATGAAAACTATTCCTTCCCACATGTTATACTATGATGAAAGGTTAATTAAACCCATTTCATTTATTCAGGTAATAATATGATGAATTGTTTATGAAACCCATTTATTTTCACTAATACCGATGTGATCAATAATTTATGATCCTATAGACAAGTAATCTAGGGACTATTTGATTGTTATGACCTATATCTGCCTCCAATGCATTGGGTAAAAATGGATAAATCATGAGTGAATATATTATTTTTCATCCTTATTTCATGATAAAAATATTGTTTTGTGCGAATAGATTTCATGTTTATAATGTTAATAATTGACATACATTCAGTTCCATAAGGTTATAAATGGACTGAATTTAATTTATATAATGGTTTTTGGCCTTTATTTGATGTATATTAGGTTAGGCGTGGACCTAGTTTTCCATCTATGAGTTTTTTTGAGGTAAATATTTAATGTATTTAACCTAAATAGTGAACATATTTATATTTATACATGTTCAAAATGAGATATTATTTTGTGCATGAAAAAAAATTCTATGAGAAAATTATGTTCTCCTATCTCATGTATTTTATTCCATTATGATTATTGTATTATTTACTGTGATGATTTATTCTAGAGCTCATTAGTATGATCAATGATATTAATAGTGTAGTTTTAAAATTATATTCTCATGATCCTATACACTTATGATCCTGTAATTTTTATAACTCCCATGGTTACCCTTACTATGAATCTAATATCACCCATTCTTATATTTTCATTTCCATGGATTTTGAATTAATTTTTAACGAAGGGTTTTCCTATGAACATTACTATATGGGATGATCAATATGAGTTATATTGATGATATTTTAGGAAATAATAATATTTTATATCTAGTTTCAAAAAACACTAAATATTTATAGTGTTTGAGAATATATTTGTTAAATGTTTTGAATATTCATATAAAACATTTAATATTTATGTGTGACAAGCATTTGTCATTGTTGTTAGTATTATAGGATAGTTTTATTTGAACTTTATAAATTAGATGAGAAAAATGTATTATGAAATATAGGCATATATATATGGATGGTTCAATTTATAAGAAAATCCGTTGAAATTTTGAGGAAGGATAGATGGAGTGGTTTCCAACATATTACATCCATGAATGGATAATGAAAATGGATTTGGGTTAGGAATTATTTTACCTAGGATTAATATATATATATAAACGGATCATTATTCATTAATTGAATCTCCACCAAGTTAATTAAAATAGGACATGTTACACACTAGCTTTGACACTCTCAAGGGATATATTTGAGAAATTAAAAAATTCATTATAAAATTTCATGAAGGATTTAGATTGCAAATAATAATGAATTACCCAGGACAAATCTATGATTTCTTAATTAAGAATAAATCATAAGGATTTAAATATCCTATAAATTGTTTTTCATGATTGTGTGGATTCCCAATATAATTATTATTTCTCATAATATTTTTTGAATTTTACCAATTCCTAGAACCATAAGTAATCTTGTAAATGCTCTAAAATGTGTAATATAAAACAATTTCCCTAATGGGAAAATGAATATCTGAGGATCTTAATGAAAAATATCAATAGTATAATCACATAACATTCTCATGTTATTAATATTAATAAACATAAAAAATATTTAAAGAAGAAACATCACTCTATTAAGTCCCTCATGAGGCAATATCTACCTTTTTTTATTATGTCCACAAGTATTTTTTAGAAATGGATATGTACCATTGAATATATATTTTTAGTTATATTGTGTTTAGAGTATGAAAAATTCATTTTGGTTGACTATCATTTGGATGGAAATGCAGATCCAGGGTGTTATCTTATTAATAGTCTAAGGAAACATGAATAAATTTAATTCATGGAGTGGGATTACTATTTAGAGATTAATTTTAAATAATAAATTTCCACACATTATTCATATAGAAATTATGATGGAATTCATAGAGTTAATATAGTTTTATGATGAATCTTTTGGTACCAATGTTGAAAATTGTAAGACTTACATTGTTTGATTGTAGTGTTATCATCGGACCTGAATGTAAGGATGATCAATTGTCTAGTGCCTTTAAACCAAGCCCAGTGATAGTTTTTGCTATAAAGAACCTCTTTATATATGAAGAAATTGTTTTAGGTAATATCATGTTAGAAAATCAGATTTGAATTACCAATAAATATCATGGTTTTGAAATTAATTTAAAGATAAGATTCACAAGTGAAAAAAAACATCGAGAGAATAAGAAGATATTTTCTTTTATTAGTGTGTTTTTAAAGGAAACATGGAATAAATTGTCTCAATGAGGATATTAAATGTTTTATATGTTGAAAGGATGGTTATGTAGCATCTATATTCCTAAAGTGATGGGATGAAGTTAGTTAGTTATTTGAATAGAGATAAATCTCCATTGAATGCACCACCCACACTCTAGTAGTTAAAATTCAAGGAGTATGGGAATTATACTAATTAGTTTTCAAATTTAAAGGCTAATTATGATGATCAATGTCCACAACCTATTCAATCTATTGTAAAATGGAAATATAATTTGGTAAATATTTCAAACGAGGGTTTTGATAATTACGTGTTGAATGGAACACTTATCATAAACTATATAATTCATAATTTCATAATTAATTTTAGATATAACCACTATTTTATATCTGAATAATTTAAAAATGTTATAAAAATGAACTACCAATTACTAGAGGTAAAATTATGCATGAAAACACCTAATGGTATGATTATCAAATCACAAGCCTATGATTACTCTATAGTTGATGATTATGGGAATGTGTATCCAGAAAAACTTATGATTCTATGACTAGTTTAATTTGATGACATATTAGGAATGTATTTTATTTCTCTACAAAAATCAATCATTAATATACAAGTAAGGGAATTCACATTTGATATTCCAAATAAACATATGAGCATCTATCATTATGAAAATTAAAATGAATACTTAATGGAAATAACATCCATTGTATGGATTAGGATTCCTATTCAAAAGGGGTGTTTAACTTAAATGGTTGGGGATATAATAAATATAAAAACTTTTCCAATTGTGTGCGAGTATATTGATATTTTTAGGAAAATTTAAATAGTAGTACATCAAATTATGATGCTTATTTCTTAATACAACTCAAACCTAATGATTCACCAATTTTAAATATTCACTATAAAATAGATATTATTGAGTTGTAGTAATTGAAAAAGTAACTATAGGATAATTTTGAAATGGGATTTTATCATCCATTTGTGTCACCATGGGGTGTAACTTCTCTTTAATTCAAGAAGGAAAAATGATCAATGAAAAAATTTATTGATTATTGGAAACTGAACATAATAAAAATCAAGAATATGTATTCTCTAAACAATATTGATGAATTTTTTCATCAACAGTTTGGAGATCAATACATTTACAATATTGATATTCATTGTAGATATCATAAATTTTGTGTGAATAAGCAGGATATAGCCAATACAACATTACATAAATAGTATGGACTTTATGATTATTTGGATATGTCATTTTATGAAACTAAATCCCCATATATTTTCATGAATTTAATAAAAAGAGTGTTTAAATATTATCATCATCATTTTTTTCATAAACATTATAAATGATATAATTATATATTCAATGTGAAAGGAATAGCATGATGATCATTTAGTTATTATTATAAATACCCAAAGGAAAGATAGTATGAATGAAAAAATTACTATTTGTGATTTTTTACAAAAACATATTCAGTATTGCGTTATATAATTTCAAGAGAGGTAATATTAGTAAACCCTTCAATTATTGAGGCAGAAGAATGTTGTCCTAGACCAATAATGGTGACTGATATCCATTTTTTTCCAGATATTATAAATATGTTTTGGAAATTTTCTCATTTATTTCCAATACAGTCACCCAGTAAATTAATAATGGTTCTCAATTTATTTTGATTGACGAATGTGATGAAAATATCAAGGAACTAAATAGAATATTAGTAAATTAATATTTTATTACCTTAACATAGAGTGTAAATGGTTTTGAAATTAATAGTGTTGTATCGTGGAATGGAATTTGATATGTCCTTCTGTGGAATGATATGTTCAAAGCGTATTTCAGATGAAAATTTATGATTTGAGAGGAAAATTACCATACTCATGATTTATAGTTAGATGCACTAATTTTTTAATTAAATATTTAGAGGAATTATGATAATTCTGAATGGTGTGATGTATTTAATGATCAAAAATTTTTAAATTAGTTATTCACATAGAAACGGTTGATTATTCACCAAAGAAGGTTGTTAGAGAAGATTAAAATTATGACTACTTAATACATTACCACCATGAGAATGTGAACAAGGTGTCTGATGTTTTTAGTCAAAGGTATTATTGTAGATTTTATATTATGAGGATAAAAAAATATCAAATATTTATAAATTTAAAAAGGATGTCACTAGAGATATTTATTAAAGGGGAGAAATTTTATCTCTATCAAATGACTATCCAAGAGGCTGTCCAAATGAATATTAAAGAGGAGTATAAGGATAATGTTGGTATGTAGAAGAATGTATGAAATGAGCATGATTTTGACCATGATTATAACAGAATAATAATTCTTATGAACCATGTATGTTTTCCTTCCATAACAGATTTAAAGAAGGATCTATTTTTCATAAGATATTAAATCTTAAATCTCAATTAATACAAGAGGTAAAAATATGTATATGGATATAAAAAAGTATTTTTGGTGGGATGGAATGAAAATATTTATTGGAATGTTTTTTTAATGGTTCTTGGTATGTCTATATGTTATGTTTTAGAGAAAAAAAGTACTAGGGGATGTTACAATCATTACTCATACCATAATGGATGGTGGGAAACACCACCTTGTACTTTTTTCATTACACTCCCCATGAAAACTAAAGAGTGTAATCTTATTTGAGTTATAGTCATGAACCTTAAAAAGTGAGCAAAAATCTTCATTATAATAGAATTTTAATCCATGAATCATATTTCTAGGACATAAATTATGGAAGAGGAAAGGTTTTATGGTGTACCACATTAAATTATGTTAGATTAGGATAAAAGGATTACATTGATGTTCTGGTGATGTATTTATCAGGCTCTTGGTACATAAATAGATTATAGAAGAGTAGATCTTCCTTTGATAGATGGATAGTCTGAGAGAACATTCCAAACCTTAGATCATATACAGATATCATGTTCAATGGATTTGTATGGTTGTTGGGATTAATAAATTAATTTGCTTTATATTTTGTATAAATATATATATTACTCAACCATTTAAATGGATCCTTATAAGGAACTCTATTGAAATAAGTGTAAAAATCTATTATTCTAGAAAAAAGTTAGTGAGATAAATATATTGGTACATTATCTAGATAAACAAAATAGAAAATATTGTTTGATCATTTCAGAAACACATAAAGGGAGATCGAATTTTACAAAAAAAAATTAATATGATGATCATCGACGCAATCTAGATTTTGGTGATGGTGAGGGGGTGTTTATTTGAATTTAACCAAGCAATATGTTAATTATATTTAGGTAGAAATTCAATTTTATTCGTGGTTATATTTTCCCTATTGATATTTTAGATCGAGTTGGGATGGAAGATTATCTCATGTTGCTTCCAGCTAATGTTTTTCAAGTCCACGATGTATTCCATACATCTCTCTTGAGGGTGTACATTATATATCTGTCACATGTGTTGAACTCAATGGTCATATAACAAGAAAATAGTGTTTCTTATGATGAATAAAAGATATAAATATAATATCATGGAGATAAATTTCAATTAAACAATACCAATCACATTGTCAAAGTTTAATGATTAAAGCACTAATTTATTAAGGATGCATGGAAACCTGGGGATATGAAGAAGTAGAAGTACCCTCATTATTTTGTACAAGTGACGTAATTTCAAGGGATAAATTTATTTTAAGGGGTTATAATGTGACAATATTATTTTTTTTAAATTTTTTTGTTCATGTAATTTTAATTTTGTTGATAGCATGTGTTACATGCAAGGCCTAGTTTTAAAAATTCATAATACTCTTTTCTCATAATTATTTAAACTATTATTTTTAAAACCATGACGTTAAACACATCAATATGAATAAGAATAACTATATATTTTAAATTTTTTTATATTTCTTGATTAACAAAAAAATTATATATGTGAACATAATTTTGGGTAAAGTATTTATATACATCGAAAATATATTTCCTAAAAAATTTTCAATTTAATATTCCTAAAATAAAATAATTTTTTTTTATTTCCAGTGTAATAAAATTTATTTCAAAAATAAACATCATTTCAAGACTCAAAAATTCTCAATTATCTTGGGTTGGGTTCTTAGAATTTTTCGGAATGATAATATTTTCAATGAATAGTAAGAAATCTAATTTCTATAAAAATGGAATTTTAATTTAATGTATTTAAAAATTTTCTGCTTATTTTAAAATTATTTAAATGTAAAATATGCCAAATTGTATTATTATAATGACATATTGGGTAATTTTAAATCTATTAGATATTTAGTTTTGATATAATTATGCCACTTCTGTGAAATTAATTTCTCAAAATATATTCCATATTTTCAATATTCATATATAATATTATTTAATAAGTTAAAAATAATTTTTTTCTTCATGAATAGTAAAACATGTAAAAATTATTACCATGATTAATGTTAAGACTAGTTTGTTAGGGTGTTATTCTAAAAATATGTTGTTGAAAATTATCTAAAATACTATCTAATTACAATTTTTATGAAATATTTCAACATTATATCATAAATTATTTTCTAATGGGTTATTTTAGAGGATTTTCGAATGTTTAAAACAATGGTATTCATTTTTTAATTGTATAACTTCATATAAAAATGGTTTAACTAAAAGATATTAACTTTTGTTATTTTTTTACATTAAATTATTTAATATAAAATGTCATTATCACTCCCAATGACTCCATGGGGTCAGAAAATCTACCCAATGATTCCCATGGTAAGAAATGAATAATCCATTAGGGTTAGGAGACATGTTACGATAATTTAATATTATTATAATATTATTTTTTACCTTATTTACTAGATTTACGCATTTAACCATAATAAATAAAATATTTTCTAATGTAAATATTCATAATGTCTCAAAATAAAATTTACCTATTTTCAAAATTTGGACCTCCTGCTTCTAAATAAAGAATCCATTTTTCCAAATTCAGAACAAAGAAGTATTAGAATTTAATTTAAAATTAATTTTCGTTTTAAAAACAAAAAGCATATTTTTAAGAAATAATAACTATCAAAAGATTGACAGTTGTTTATGACCATTTTAATTGTGAGATTACATCAAATGACAAAAATTATATTAAATGATATAAATATAATCTAATTTTTTTGTAAAACCATTCAAATGTATAATTTAACACTATAAAATATTTCGATAAAACATGTGTTTTTTATTTAATATTTAGTATTTTCACTATTTATCAAAAATTGAAAGTTGTATTAAAAATTCAAAAAATTCACCATAAGATAATTTTGATATTATGAATCCAAAAATGAAATCCAATTTGAAATATAAAATTTATAAAATTTCAAAAAAGTGGGCATTACTATTCATAATGGCTAGTAAGATTGGTCGCGGTGTGTTAGAATCTTGAAGTTGCGTTCAATGCAAGCTATTGCATTATTCAAAGAGGAACATATCATGGAATCTTGGGGTGTTACAATCTCCACATATTCAATAAATTGTTTCCTCACAATTTGAAAATGTATTTTTAAATAAAATGTTATTATAAAAAATTATCATTGTGTAAAACCCACATTAGAAATTGGGTTAATTAAATTCATTCTTAATAAGGGGGAAAGGGAAATGAAAAAGTCACCAACAAATTGTGATCTAGATTCGGATAAAATTGATGGAAATTAGAGGCACATAATTTGAGGAAAAGGGTAAATATTTATAGGGAGTTATTGTGGTCATCAGTCACAAACAAGATGAAAATTGATGGCCTCAAAGCAATCAATCTATGATGATCTAAAATATCATCAGTTCAACAAAACATGTGTTATTAGGTTAACACATTTTTTGATTTAATATCCCTTCACTAAATTTTAATAGTTAATTTATTCATAGAATAAGAGAATATATATATATTTATACTTGAATAGTATAGTTTTATCCCCTAACTATTTTTGACCACAAACTCATCTTCCACTTCAAAAGATAATAGAACTCAAAAATATTCTATTTATACAAATTCTATAAGGTTCCAAATATTAACATATACAATTTAAATGAATAAAACTATTTTTTAATAACTAGGGACACCATGTATTCTAGTGGTAGGTAATAAAACCTTGTCACACATTGGTTGTGGTTTCGATTCCTACAGCTTTGTTCGATGCGATGGGTCATCGCCCAACCTACTGGTTGTCTTTTTCCTAAAAATATAGGATTATAATATTCCAAAAATAATCTTAAGAAATGTTTTAACCATAAAAAATACTATCTAATGTTCAACTAAATCTATTCCAACCATTATAGTTAACCAAAATACCTATGTCCATACTCTCTCTAAAAGGTATCTAAATTACAATATCAATTGTAACATCAGATTCCCAAAACAAAGTAAATATTATCTTATTATGAAATACAGTAAATATGATCACATTCGTCATATTGAAACCTTAACAAAAACAACAAGTACTATTATACAATCCTTGTATATATGACATTATTATTATAACCAAAATATAATTATTGATTCCAAAAACAAAAATCCATTATTTATTCCAAATCAACTGTAGTAACAACAAAATCTTGGCCTTGGTCCCTTGTCCTTTTCTGGGGTATGTTTTCTTGGACCTTAGGACATTCATTTGCATAATTCCCCTTTTCTCTTTAATTTTAGCATTCAATATTGACAGCAACTTTCTTTCCCTTACAATTAGAAGCTTGGTGGCCTTTTTCAACACACTTGCAATAGACTCCCATACCTTTTAGCCATGTACCGGGGTGATTCCTCCCACAATTATCACATAAGGTAAAATAATTCTTTCCCCTTTTCCCTTTATCTATCTAATGATCCCATGTTATCTTCTTCTCTTTCTTTACATTATTGTCATAAGATTTTGAGAATTTTTTTTCGGCCTTGAGAGTGGATGAGACAATATCTTCATATGATAATAAGGTTAATGAGACTAATGATCGCCAGAGAAATGGTTTTAACCCATAAAAGAAATTTTAAATCATACTTATTGGGTTATGTATATAATATACAACATGCCTTTCTAATCTTGTATAGTTAGCCACATACTTTGGAACATTTTCGTCATCCTTTTGCCTCAGTCTCTGAAATTTCCTTTCCATATCTGCTCGATGGTCACAAGGAAAGTATTTTTCTAAGAAAATATATTTAAAATCCATCCATTACATATTTTATACTCCATCATCTTCCTTTGTGTTTTTAATCAATGACCACCATTGATCTGCATCTCCCGTGAGGTGATAAACATCCATGACAACTTTTTCCCATTTTTCTACTCTGCAAAGCGTAAAATATTTTCTCTAAGGAATTTATCCATTTATCAAATACTGATGAGTTTTTAATCCAATTTAATGTTGGTGGTTGTTTCCACATGAAGTGGTCTAACATTGATCCTCTGTGTTGTGAATCAGGGTTCTCCATATAGGTATGGTTATTATTAATAACTTGTGTGATTTCTCCCAGTATGTTGATAACATAATCAAAACCAGTTGCATCACCAGGTCCACTATAAATATAGTGAGTAGGATGGAATTGCCTACATAGATTATGTGTGTTGATACAGTTACTATTCCTTCCACTAGGTGCCATTTCTGAACAATTGCATACACTAGATTTGTATACGAATCGAAATATATAAATCAAAACTCGAAAACCTCTTAACATAAACTAAAGAGTTTATGGATATAATTTATAATCATAAAAAAAAATTCTTAGAGAAGTATATATACTTATAAAACCTTAATGATGATTTTAAATGAAAATTAGAAATATCCTAAGCATACCCCCTGGGAGTGTCGTAACCAAGGGTGCATCATGGCCCATTGTTGAGCACCAGTTCCCTTTTGAGTCAAGCTAAAGAGTTGTTTTCGAGTTTTACTCCTAGGTACAACAGTGCCAAAGCATCCTCTACCTGCTCGTATCCAGAGAGGGATGTATTTCTTGGTAAACTCAAAAAATCTCTTTGACACAAAAATTATAGGAAGTTATTCGATACTAATTTTGAACATCTATCTAAGGGTGATGTGTTGTAATCAGAGATTATCTAAATCTAGTTTCCAAGGATTGTACTAAACTTCATCTGATACCAACTGTAACGCCCAATCCATGATACCCGATGTTGGGCCATTATTACATAACATTTTCATGATCACAAATGATAATGTCTCATAAGACCGATTAGTTTAGTATAATTAGAAATACTAGATACATTTATAAGTTTTACATTATATTATAAAATAATAAAATACAAAAACATAGTCTCCATAGGCCACACCCATATCTTATAGAATATCCCTACAGGTCATTCACAATATACTTCTTCAAATCCTGGGTAAAATAAAACATAGAAAGGGGTGAGCTGAGATGCTCAGTAAGGATAAAAATATAGTAGAAACGTTGATAAATTAGATTAAACATTTAAGGAAATGTATAACACTAAAAAAAAGAATTTTAAAATTTAAATTCAGCATAATATGGAAAAGATAAAATCAAATAATTACAGTTATTTATTGACATGGATATTCTACTAGTCTAATAATTGCATGCAATATCAATATCCACTTTCATAATGTTGGAATGCATAATGCCAGTCTTCATAACCACATATTCAAGGCCTTGTTCCAAGACTACAAATTAGATTTTTTTCAAGGCCTTGGGCCAAACACTAGTTTGTCTCATTAGACCTACTGATTCATTTAGGAGCTATAGCGGGATCCACCCAGCACTTACTAAGTACAATGCATTTCTCTATAAAAAGGTTTAAACATAACATAAACATTCGTATTACAATCAGCTTACGAAATGTCAATAATTTATCCCTTAACCAATAATGGTATAAATATAACACGTCCACAATAAACAATATCACAAATCCTTCAATACAATATATATGTTTTTTATTATAATTAATAAACATTAAATAAAATTAAATTCCATCAAAGAATGTTGACATAGATTAAATCAAAACTTTTTTTAGAAATATCTCTTTCTATTTTGAAATAATTTAAAAGTTATATAATTTAAATAAAACACATATTTTGAAAATAACTTTATAATCTTGTTAGATAATATTCAATGATTTTATAACGGTAAAAAATATCTTCACCCTCCCTATAAGTTAAAAAATCATTCTTACCTTAATTATGTCAAAAAGATCATAAGTTACCTTGTTTGGAAAACAACGGAAATATTCTTTTCAATAAATTATATAAAAAGTAAAAAAGGTTATAAATTTCTTCAACCCATAGTCTAGTATATGTTTAAAATTCTTTGTAATACCTTTTTAAGAAACATGGATGTGGATGATAAAGAGGTCCCAGTAGATACTTACATAAAAACAACATCGAATAATAAAGAGATTGTGAAATTAATCCTTACCATTTACTTATACTTGATTAAGGTTTGGATAAAATCATTAATAATAGATAAATAACTGTTATTAAATTATAAAATAACTATATACATTAATATGATATCATATATGATCATCAACTATTTCATTGTTAATGATATTTCAGTAGTATTATCGTTTTGGGTGCTAACTGATTTGTTTACCTTTATATGCTTCGTTACATAAGTAATTCTTTTTTTGGATAGGATATATCTTATTCATATTAATAATTATATTAAGTCATGAAACATTATTTTTAATAATCATATGATAATTAGTCCTGAATGGATATGATAGGAAATAAATCTCATCACGTTCTTGGAGACGATAATCCGTACGTACGCACGAGTGATAATATCATATTTTGATATTAAAATCCAATATAATTGGATGTTATATCTTATATAATGTATCATTATCAAGTTATATTTATTATTTACCTCATTTAGTCCTCTTATTATACCCACCCAAATGGTGAAGTGCTTGAATAAAAAACTACACCACGACGTGGAGACAGTAATCCATACCTACACACATATGGTGAAATTTTCATTTATAGGATGGATATAATAAAAAATATGGTTGTAAAATATTTATAATAACATCAAAATATACAGAAGATAATGTTTTTATTATTTTATAATATAAACAACAAAGTAACAAAAAGTGGAAGAAGAAAAGAACATGAAAGAGGGTAACAAATATTTACCGCTTCTTCATGTTCTTCCTTTGGATTTGTTCAAAATGGCTCCATAGATTGGATTTATGAGTAAAGTAAGGCATATAGGATGAAGGAAAGATAGTTCGAAGGATATTTGGGCATGGGTTTGGCCAAGACATATGGATTTTATGGTGTGAATTTGATAAAAGGTTAAGCTCCCTTTTATAATAGGGGTTAGGGGTACTTAAGAAAAGATTGAAATATTTTTTTATAATAAAATAATATTCGGTTCCAATTGCTCCAAAATGAATTATATAAAGGATGACGTGTGGATGGGTCAAAAACCTTTCAATAAATAGGTTTTTGATAGATTTGGGTCACAATATTAACCTTATCGTTTAGATTTAACTCTTAGATAAATAGTTTTTTCTTTTACCATGTCTCTTTTTATTTTTTTATTATAAGGTCAATAAACATACTATAAACATTAAAAAGGACCCCAAGTGGTCAATTAAAAATACACCAATCATTATATATGTCGTTTTTCTGATCGTTTGATTTTTAAGATTATTATATCAACCAATAGTATTTTATTGGTTTTAAAAACTCATTTATGTCAATTTTGACATTATTTAATATTTGATTATTTTTAAAGTCTTAACAACTTAATTATTTCGAAAAAATACATTTAATAAACCCAAAAATGTCATAGTAACCTATAATATTGTTTATGTCATCAAAACATTAAAAATAAATTTATTTTAGTATTTATAATATCGTTTCTTTGATTGTTTCATTAATAACGAAAATACTGAATCATTATTGTGTCATATAAATATGTATTTATTTTATATCTAAAATTTATAAATAAAATATACTAAGATATAAAATCTTTTTATCTTTCTACTAAATATTTATAGTTGAATAGATCAATTATATTACCTCATATAATTTTTTTTACAGAAAGATATTTTCTTTTCTTAATTTTTTCTTTACATTAGATTATTTAATATAAAATGTCATTATCACTCCCATGTGGATCCATGGGGTCCCAAAATAGACCCAAGGATGCCAATGGTCGGACATGTATCATCTAATAGGGTTATAACATGTGTTAAGGTAATTTACATTTATTATAATATTATTTATTAAAATTTACTGGATTTACCCCTTTAACCAAGGTAAATAAAATATTCACTGAAGTAAATATTCGTAATTTCTAATAATAAAAGTTATCTATTTACACAATATAGACCTCCTGATTCCAAATATGGAATACTTTTATCCAAATTTAAAACACATAAGTGTCAGTAATTAATATAAAATTAATTCCCATTGTCAGAACATAAAAAGCGTGTTTTTATGAAATAATAACTGTCGAAAGATTGACCCTTGTTTATATCATGTTTACTAGTGAGATTACATAAATTTAAATAAATTATAATTAATGATAAAAATATAATCTAATGATACTTAAAAACTATTCAAATTTATAATTTTACAATATAAATAATTTTGATTAAAAATGATTTTTGTAAATAAAATTTAGTATTTTCATTATTCATAAAAAATTGAAAGTTGTCATAAAATTTACAAAAATTCACCATAAGAAAAATTCAATATTAAGAATCCAAAATTAAAGTCCATTTTGAAAAATAAAATTTATATAATATAAAAATTGTGTATTACTATTCATAACAGCTAGTTTGATTGGTCGCGGTGTTGTAGAATCTCGATGTAGCATACAATGCAAGCTATTGCATTATTCAAAGGGAAACATGTCTTGGAAGCTTTGGGTGTTACATCCTTCCTCTTCCTCTTATAGAACCAATATTAAATATGAAATAAACATTCATAATATAGCTGAAAATAACTGGACTTTAATAGAACTATCCTCACCTGATGTTCATATCCAACCCACATACATTCAAATGCAAGGCGAGGCACCCAATGTTTAACTAAATCTTGTCTAATTCATTTATTACCAGGATTCCGTGGACTTCCCGGAGAAGATCCACATAAACACTAAAATTAATTTCATACTATAAGTTCTAAATTAAAACATACAAATGTGGATGATGAACGGGTAAGGATTAGAGCATTCCCAATTTCTTTATAAGATACAGAAAAAGATGGTCTTTACAATGTTAAGTCACCAATTAGAGGCTAGATAGATATGAAATTATTTTTCCTTGAAAATATTTCCCAGCCTCTTGAACTTCAACTATAATGAATGAAATATGTGGTATAAATCAATATCAAGGAGAAACATTACATGAATATTGATAATGCTTTAAAAGTTTATTTTCGGCTTGTTCACACCACCATATAAGTGATTAACTTTTTATTTAGTATTTTTGTGAGGGTTTAATTCCTATTGACATAAATATGATTGATGTAACTGTAGGTGGTTCGCTAGTTGATAAAACCCCAATCGCTGTATGTTCCTTCATTTAGAACATTGCATAATACAATCAACAATTCGGTTCAAGGTCTAAAGTACCCATTCTAGGAGTCCATGAGGTGCAATGCACTGAATTTGAGAGGATGGTGGACATAATGTTCAGAGTGGTAAGAACCCTTCTTCGACAACAATCTCTTTTATGTGGCAAATCCCAATCTCCTCCTCATATCCATTGTTGTATTGGTCTTCTCACACCCATTACTCTGATCAATGCACCCTACAAAGATAAACTTATAAGATTTGTGAGGAAATATTTCCATTCCACACCTATAACAAATCCTTTATTCAAGAACCATATTATCCATCCAATCCTGGGTGAAGAGACAACCAATACTATATGCAAGGGGGTATTCAGACCAACCTCAACAACCTTGGAACCAACCAGGGTGGAATATTCAACCACCACTACCCAAAAATCATCTACGACAACAAAGGTATTTCCAAAAAACACCTCCAAAACCCAATCATATCTTAGAATACATGATGAAACAATTGGATGTTAAAAATATCCAATTCTAACAAACCACACAAGCTGCTATACAATACCTAAAACACCAATTAAGCCAACTAGATAACCATGTGGGGGAAATTAAAAGTCATGGGTCATGTAAACTACCTTCTCAACCAGTAGTTAAACCTAGGGATAAAGAAAATGTTAGTTCCATCACCCTTAGGAGTGGAACAAAACTTAAAAACCAAATAAATCCTCGATTGGAGTCATCACCTCCTTAAGAAACATCCATCTCAACAATTGAAAATGTTCCAAATGTTGAAAAACCATTTCTTGAGAGAAGCCCCTCTTAAGGAAAGAGTGTGTCTATTGATAAGTCACCTATCCCAACAATCTTTCTTCCATTTACAAAAAGGGGCACCCAACCATGATAACAAAAAGAAACTGATCTTGATAAGGAAATATTGGAAACATTTAAAAAAGTGCATGTTAAAATTCCTCTAATTGATGTCTTGAAGCAAACTCTAAGATACTCTATGTTTCTTAATGAGATTTGTACACACCGAATAAGACTTCAAGATTAAGAGAATGTAATCTTGTGGAGGAATGTCTCAACATTGATAGAACCATCACTTCCTACCAAATGCAATGATCCTCGAACCTTCTCATTTCTATGCACCATAGGGAAGTATTGTTTTTTTATGTAATGCTTGATTAAGTTGCCTCTATTAATGTGATGCCTCACACAATTTACTCTTTATTGTAGGTTGGTGAACTAATTCCTACTAGAATAGTCATTCCTCTAGAAAACCAGAGTACAACAAACCCTTTTGGTGTGTTAGTGGATGTTCTTGTGAGGGTACAAAATTTAATTTTTCCTGCTGATTTTTTTTGTTACTAAAATGGAAGATGATTGGATGAATGGAAATGAACCAATTATATTGGGGAGTCCCTTTTTGAAAACCTCCAAAACTATAATTAATTTATATAATGATAAATTATCTATGGAGTTTGGTGGTGACATTGTCCACTACAATATCCTCGATTCCCTGAACCACCGCTCCGAAGAACATTCCTATATATTTCTTAATTCAATTGATGTACTTCCTTCCTCTGATCAAAAAAAATTTCTTTCCCTTGATCCCATTTCTGTGTTTTCTTCATTGATTGGAATTCTAGGTAATTAATCATGCATTGATAATTGTAGTGGTCTAGAAAATTTTCATGCATGTTTATTAATTGATAATTTATTGAACACCGAGGATCAAATGATAATTATTGATACTGATAGTCTTGTAAAAGAACATTCCTCAACCTTTGATGATACCATTGAGCAGTTAGATGAGATTAGGGACCTCTTATATTCACACATTCTCCCATAAATCCAAAATCCACCTAAATAGGAACTGATAAAATTTCCTCAAGATTTAAAATATTCATATCTTGAGAATGGAAACTAGTTTCTTGTCATCACTTCTAATTCACTCCCACCTGAGAATTAATTGTGAAATATTGAACATTTTAGAGAGTGTAAACAAGTATTGGGT
Organism: Viscum album; assembly: GCA_963277665.1. Lineage (NCBI taxonomy): Eukaryota > Viridiplantae > Streptophyta > Magnoliopsida > Santalales > Viscaceae > Viscum > Viscum album. The sequence goes on along the minus strand of OY728140.1, from coordinate 2,096,426,231 downwards.
TGGAAACATAGTGACATTACTGGTATTAGCCCAACAATATTTACACATCATATTTTATTAACTGATGAGGCTGAACTAGTGAGGTAGGTACAACGTTGACAGAACCCAAACCTCCTAGAAGTTTTGAAAAAAGAGTTAACAAAATTGTAGGTTATGGGAACCATTTACCCCATATCTAATAGCCAATGGGTCATTTCCATTCATTTATTTCCTAAAAAAACTGGCCTTACAGAAATCAAAAATGAAAACAATGAATTAGTTCAAACTCATGTGCAAAATTATTGGCGTTTCTGCATAGACTATCACTAACTAAACCAACAATGTTTGAATGACCATTTCCATTTTCCATTCATTGACCAACTACTAGAGAGGCTAGTGGTAAATTCCGCATATTGTTTCCTTGATGGGTACTCTGAATACTTTTAGATCCATGTTTCCCCCGAGGATCCGGAAAAGACAACCTTCACTTGACACATTGGCATAATTTCATATAAGAGGATTCCATTTGGTCTGTGCAATGTTCCAGTAACATTAGAGTGATTCATGGTTTCTATTTTTTAGATTACCTAGAATATTTCATGGATGTATTCATGGATGATTTCACTATTTATGTATCCTATTTTGAAGAATTTTTAAGTTTTCTTGGTTCATCCCTACGTCATTGTATTGAAAATAATATCAAATTAATTTATGAAAAATTCCATTTTATGGTACGACAACGTCTTTTTGTGGGGCATGTCATTTCTGGGGATGGTATCCAAGTAGATAAATCAATAACAGATTTCATTTCTTCTTTACCATTCCCAAAAAATTTATGGGATGTGTTGGCTTTCCTAGGTCATGTGGGACTTTACCATTGTTTCATTCGTGACATTAGTAATAATGCACTCTCACTCTCCTAGTTACTAAAAAATGAAAAATAATTTGGCATTGATAATGAATGTGAGGAAGATTTTAATAAGTTAAAATGGAGTCAAACATCACCCCCAGAATTAAAACCATCTCGATGGGATTTAACATTTGAGCTCATCTGTGACGCCTCTATCTATGCAGTTGGGGTAGTCCTATCATAAATGTTCAATCAAGCTCTACCTGTCATTGCCTAAGCTTCATATAATTTGGACCCTACCCATGAAAACTACACCATAACTGAAAAATTATCATTTCTACTGTGTTTGACTTGTTAAAATTCAGACCATATGTTTTAGGATCCAAAGTCATTATGTTATTAGACCATGAAACCCTCTAGTATCACCTTAAGAACCAGGAATCCGAACCTTGTCTCATTCGATGGATGCTCCTCCTTCAGGAATTAAATTTAGAAATTTGAGATAAAAAAGGAGCAGAGAATGTGGTGGCTGACTATATCATAAGTATTACCCAATCCTCTTCCATTTAATCATCCCCATATATTAATGTAAATGATTTTTTCTCAATGAGAAATTATACAGAGCGCAAGATGTTATTATTTGGTATGCTGAAATTATAAATTAGTTTCTAGCATCTTGAATTCCTGCTGATTTCGACAAAAACCAAGCCAGTCGTCTAAAAAATGAGTCTCTTTGGTACATTTGGTATGAACCCTACCTCGGGCACACATGTAGTGATCAATTTCATAGGCGTTGTGTTCTCGATAGCGATTTTCAGTCTATCCTTAGATTCATCAACTCACTTTCTAGTGGGGGGGCCACATTGTTCCCCAAGGGACTACATGTAAGGTCTTAGACTCTGGTCTGTCTTGGACAACACTTCTTTGGGATGCCCATGAATTTGGAAAATATTTTCTTCATTGTCAAAGAATTAATAAGGCATCTAAAATAAATAAAATTACACAACAACCATTGTTATTTCATTACATTTTTATGAATGTGGAATCAACATTATGTGTCTATTTCCCAATATGGTTGGAAACTTGTATATTATTATGGCAGTCAATTATGTGTCAAAATGGGTAGAATCCTGAGCCACAAGGATATATGATTTTTAAATAGTTGTGGAATTTTTGAGAACAAAAATATTTTGTATTATTAGATTACCTAGGTTCATCACCAGTGACCAGGTTTCTCATTCCTACCACAGAACAATGAAATCACTTTTTTGTCGGTATATGGTAAGTCATCAAGTGTCTATATCTTATCACACACAGACCAATTGTCAAGGAAAGTTGTTAAATAGAGAGGTAAAACAAATTCTTGAATTTTCATTTCAACCATATAGAAATGATTGGAGTCTTAGAGTTTCTGGTTTTTTATTGGCTTACCATAGTACTTTGAAAACCCACATTGGCATGTGACCACGTCATATAGTGTTTGGAAAGATTTGTCACCTCTCTATTAAGATTGACCACTGGGGCTACTGGGCTATCAAACAATGCAATTATAATTTTTCTGGTGAAGGTGATCAATGGAAATTGCAGATTCAGGAGAGGGAGGAAATGCACAGAGATGCATATGAGAACTCCATGATTTATAATGAGAAAACCATTGTGACACATGACCATATCATACTTAATCACTAGTTCTATATTGGGTCTAAGGTTCTCTTTGACCATGAAATTATGAAGATGCATCTAGGTAAGCTTCATTCCTCTGGGTTTGGCCCATACACTCTTACTAATGTCTCTCCATTTGGTGTTGTCCTGGTTTAAAATGAAGAAACCAAGAAAAACCATCATAGTGAATGGGAAGGGGCTAAAACACATCCATGAATTCATTCTAGAGTCCCTAATGGAGGAAATCCATATTCCAGAAGTAATCTATGAATAAAACTCTCGAGGTTGTATCCTTCAATTCCACAATCACTATTCTTACAGCAGGACACTGCACTATTTAGGTGTGGGGGACTAGTATATTTCTGGGTTAGATATGAATTTTCATCATATTGTTTTCTCTTTTTAGCTTACAGAATTGTGTTGTCACATTACCCCATTTATATTCCACTCTTTTTTGTGCCGGAATATCAAATTTTTAGGCCTAATTTTTCATGTAAAATGATTCCCTTAAAATCATGTAAGTTATATAAAATGCATGAGGAATTTCAATATTTCATTTTGTTTTAGAATTAAAAAAATCCTGATGTAATGTTCATTTTAGCAAGAATTCAATACTATAGTGAGAAATTATTTTAAAATATGGTGTGTTGTTAAGGATATAAATGGTTGTATCATTTTGAATCCTTTGAGAATAATGGTGCCCTTTTTGTGAATAGTTTATGGGAAAATTGTGTCACTTAATCTCTCCATACATTTTTTCACCCAAACATGATGTGGGAAAATTTCATACATAATGGAAGGTAAATATATGTTATGTGGTTTTTCTCTACTTTTCAAAATAAAATTTTCATACATTTATTCCTAATATGATCTATTGTTTCTTTAGAAGATTGACCTATGCATGTGTACCTATTATCCGACTATTGTAGGCCTTAAAGAACTAAAAAATGGGTTATTAATTGGGAATGACAAAAACCACACTTCATAGACCTTTGAACATGTTTTAAATATTACAATTAGTGTCGTGAGGAGATCAAATATTTTTTTGGAGAGGAGTGTGAGATTTTTTCCAAGTGCAACTTTTTAAAAAATAATAAATGAGGGGAGTGATGAAATCTACAATGTATGGGGATATCTATATCGCGAGCTTGTGGTATGACTTCATGGAATGCTTTAGTGAGTGGATTTGTAAATTTGATTGCAATGGAAGTGGGGCATGATCAGTGGAAAGGATCATGTATGTAGACTATTATTAAAATAACATATATTTACTCAATAAAAAGTCGAAAAAATAGCATGAAATGGTTTCCATACACACCCACTTGGAGAATTAGTGAAATGATTAACTATTGAATTATTATATTTTATTGGTGTTATGTTTTTCTTTTATTTTCATTTTGATACAATTTTTGAGATGTCCTTTTCCATGATCCCTGAGAATAACTCCTCGATGTGAGTTTTTCATTGATCACATTTCTAGTAGTAATTAAATTTTCATTGAATGATTAATTATAATGATGTATGAAATATATACATGCATAATTTTTAGAATTAGAACGTTTCCTAGGAGTGAATATGATTAGTATTGGGGGTGTTATTTCACCATGATTCACAGTTTCATTATCAACCTTACACAACTATGCTAAAAAATTTTTATATGAATATATTTTAAAATAATAACTAATTAAATTCTATTTTTGATCCAATTATTTTATTTTTATCACTATTAAAAATGGAAATGTTACTTGTATTGATGATTCCATTACATGAGGAGGTGATTTGGAGGGACCATGATGATATCCAAGAAAAATGGGTCAAACTGTGAAGGATCCATACACACCAGTGGACTCATGAGCACACTTCTACTGAACCATGAATCCAAAGAGGCTGAAATTTTGTGTGCATGTCTCCAATTTTATTTGATACATTTCACCGAAAAATCCCAAGACTAATTCTTCCATCTATTGTACCATCATACTTTATCTATCTAGAACATCATATCTAATGAAGTTCAAATATGGTGTTCTATATTTTATCAATATATCGAGCTATAGTTGTCCATATGGTGCCAACATTTTAGTGGAGAAATTCAAGAGGAAGGAAAAAATGTTTCTAGTTTTTTTAAAAGTGAGATTCAACTTTTATAAAGTTGAAAACCATGGTCCAACTAGTTTTACACAATATGTGGGACCAAAACCTATTTTCACTTTTCCTATAAAAATGAATGCTTAGGATCCCCATTTGTAAGTTCATCCAAGGAGTGATTTGTGTCTAATTTAATGTTCCAAAGGATTCCTATCCTCATATTTGATTTTATGGTGGACAATATCCTCATAGAGGGATAAATAATGAAAAGGAGTTTAACCCGAGCTTCATCCACCTCCCGATGACGAGCTAAATAGTGGGTGATCATTGCAATGGAGCTACACACATGAAGTGGGAGTTCTGGCACCTTATATTCTAATGTATTTGGGTAATTTGTGTGTGGATTATTTATATTATGTTTAATATTTATATTCATCTTCTCTGAATGCATTGCTTTGGTTTAATTAAGTGAATCATTTATAAATTCCATGCTGATTAGGTTGTGATTCATGTAGGAATCATGCGTTGTTTCGATTGGACAAAACATGCATCCTATTTCTCTCACAGATATATGAGATTGTAGTATGCTTTGGTAGAACTAACTCAATGTTTTATTTAAAACCTTGAAAACACGATTGTTGAGTCAAGGGGTGGTTCATTGTGGATCATTTTAAGAGGAAATTGGGGAAGCACCATCTTGGTCAGCCCTCAACCAAAGGATTACAACCAAACATAAAAACCAATTGAGAACAATGAAATCATCAAGTGTTGTAGTATCATTGCAATGAACACTTATTTATCTCAATTTTTTAAAAATCCACTTTGTCTTCCAACATTATAACTCTTTACAATAAGTTACATTGTTATGTTTTGAGGTTGATTTATAGTATAGGGATGACCCCATGATGTCATTCATAGAGAGATGATAGATTTTTAGTGTTTATTTTTAATAAGAATAACCAAATATAGGTTTATTTTGTAAACAATGTTTCACCCATTTTTCTTGGATATCATCATGGGCCTTCCAAATAACCTCCTACACCAATGGAATCATCAGAACGATTAACATTTCCATTTTTAACAGTGATAAACATAAAATAAATGATTCAAACATTGAATTCAATTTTCTAGTATTTTTATAATTTTCAATATAAAAATAGTTTATCACAGTGTTGTAGGGGAGAAAATGAAACAGTGAATCGCAATGCAATCACACCCCCACACATAAGCATTTTCATTCCAGGGAAAAGTCATAATTCCAATGATTATTAATTTATATTTTTCAAACTTTATAAAAATTTAACATTCAATGATAATTAAATTCCCTATTGAAATGCGACCAATGAAAAAATCACATAGTTGAGTTATTATCAGATATCATGAAAAAATACCTCTCAAAAATTGTATTCAAATGAATTTCAAAGAGATGCATGGGAAATGAGAAAAAGTAATATCATAATAAAAAAACATGAGTCACAACATGAATATGTGGATACAACATTTCAATTAGTTATTCCTGAGCATATTTCCATGGATCATCCCCAAGGTATTATAAAAACTACCATGTTTATTCACCATTGTATCGTGAAATTTGTCATATCTAGAGATTCAATTTTTTACCCAATACATTAGAGAGCTATATAGTCACACCCTTAATATGTTTTTTATTTTCATTTTATAAACATATACCATAATAAAAAATTTCATAAATAACCCAAATAGAATCAATGAAATGGGTTTCAGTTCAAAATCGCGACGTTTAAAAAGTACATAATAATAAGATCATTATGTCATTTCTAAACCATTGAAAGGGTGATAAGGTTATATATATGTAAATTATAGAATAAAATTGATCAATTTTATTTATTTATTAATACTGCTATAAATGAAAATAGATTTGGGTATCCACATAAATAATAAAAGATAATTTCATTAGAAATAGAGAGTGATTTTGAGATGAAAATTCAACAATATAAGAGCTAAATAACATCATTTTAGAAAACAATAAAAAGAGCGAGGATAAGTGTCAACCACTCATAAATAATTCATTATTCATAATGTGTATAGAAGAAGATCATGTTATGGTTATTTTAATGACATACCACATTAAAAGAAAACATGAACGAAAATTGAAGTAGTTATTTCTTTTATGAAAAATTTGGAAACCTAACGACATCGCTAAAAAATTCAAAAAATAAATTGATGGGAGAGAAAAGGGTTTCCCCAAATTTGGAAATGAAATGGATGGTAATAATAATATATTAAACCAAACCCCATATAAGATGATGAAATCTAGAAGACATAACATAAAGGAAATCGTGACCAAAAAGAGGAGGGTGAAAGGTTCCCTTACCTTTAAGAGTATCTTCGAAAGATCGAAGTTGAGACCTAGGGGGGATTGAGGGAACCTTGGGAGGATGAATTTTGAGGTAGAATGACCAGATATTTTTCAAGAAGGAATTTGGAATGAAATGATGGAGGGAATGTCTTGATATTTATAAGAAAAGTGAGTGAATATTTAATTAATTTCCAAGGGACACCTCATCAGTGGTATTTTCAAAACCATGTGCTTTCCCATGGTATTTTACTATAGTATTTTCCACATGGGACACCTCATAAAATATATTACTATTCATTAGTCGACAATATTTATTACATCATGATTATATCATCAATGATGTCATTAAACACCCGAAACTCAAAACTGTATTTTTTTTTATTCACCGAAAATTCAACTCTTTCAAAAAAAATATCTCAAAAAATGACCCTAACATAATATCAATACACTGAATTCTTAAATGAACTCAATTTTATGAAAGAAATTTTCTAATATTTATTATTAATTTTTTATATAAAATCCTTATTCATTCAAAAACAAACTACTCTAAAACTATAACTTTTTTTAACACCTTGAAAAATTAATCAAGGTCTCATAAAATAATAATATAACCATAAGAAAATTAAGTAAAAATTTATTAATAAATTTTATGAAAATAAATTTTCATTATAAATTATTAAATTAATTATAAAATTGTAAATCAAATATTAATTCTAAATAAAAATAACAAAAAATATACTATGATCATTTTTTTAACTTATACAATGTCTAAATTGTATTTTTACATTAATGGGTAAAGTTTTTATTTTTTTGGCCGATTGACTATTCATTACAATTCATAAGGGTATGTTACTATTCATACATTACTATTTACTAAAAATATTGTTGATCTTATTAGAAAGTAAATTTGATACTGATCATAACTGTAGAAGACCATTTTTTAAATATCATTTAACATTATTAATTATTTTATGATTACATGAATATTTTAAATTACCCTTTTTACAAAATTCATCAATAATATTTATCCAATATTTATCCAGACATTTCAAACTCACAAATTTTACCATAAGATGAAATAACCATTTTATTAATCTAAGATAAGTTAGAGTTGTTTGTATGGTTGATTTATATTCTAGGAAAGACCATTGGTCGTCTATCGAGGAACGTTATTAGAATTTGAGTGTGTATTTTTAATAAGAAGAACAAATGAAGGGGAGATTTTGTAAACAATTTCAAGAAAGTAAATTTTTTTAAAGAGTTATAAAGTTGAAAGGAAATGTGGATTTTGAAATATATGAGATAGATAAGTGATCATTGGTAAGCTACTACAACACTTTAATATTTCATGTCAAAATCATTTCATTTAATAAGAACTTAAAAATAAGATCATTATGTCATTTATAACCCATGGAAAGGGAGTGAGGGTCATATATATGTCAATTTTAGAATAAAATAGATCAATTTCAAGTATTGATGAATACACCTTGAAATAAAAATAGATTTTTGTATCCAAATAAATAATATAAGATAATTTCTTTAGAAAAATAAAGAGATATTGAGACGAATATGCTGCACCATTATGACTACATAACATCATTTTAGAAAACATTAAAAAGATTTGGGACAAGAGTCAAACACTCATAAATAATTCATAATAAATTATGGGTACATAATATGATCATGGAATGGATATTTTAATGACATACCACATGAAAAAAACATGAAAGAAAATAGAAGACACGATTTCTTTTACAAATATTTTGGGAGTCTAACGACGTCGCTAAAAAATCAGAAAAAAATTGATGAGAGAAGAATGGGTCTCTCATCATTTGGAAAAGAAATTTATAGTAATAAGAATATATAATAACATAATCCCAAATAAAAAGATGGTAACCATAAGAAGTAAAATAAATGAAATCATGACTAAACAGAGGAGGGTGAATGGTTCCCTTACCTTAAAGAGTATCATCGAATGCTCAAAAGTTGGGACCTTAGGGGGGGCTTGAGGGCACCTTGGGAGGACTCCTGGGTAGGTAGAAAGACCAAATATTCGTTGAGGATTATTTTGGAATGAAATGAATGAGGTAATGGATTGGTATTTGGTGATAAGTTCATGAATGTCTAAATGAAATGTTGTAGCCACATATTCAAGTTTTGATTTGTGTTCTTTTTACTATGATATGCCTCTTTTTCATTACTCTTGAATCTCATTGAATTTCAATTGGATACAATTTTTGTGATATATTTTTCCATGATCACTAAGATAATTCCTCAGTGTGATTTTATTGTAATATTTCTATAATGAATTAAATTTTCATTTAATTTTAAATATTTATAATGGTAGAAATATCTACATGCGTAATTTTTGGATGTAGGGCTTTTCCCAAGAGTGAAAATGATTTGGCGTGGGAGTGTGATTGCTCTGTGATTCACTGTTTCATTTTCACCCATACACCACTATGCTAAACTTATTTTATATTGAAAATTCAAAAAATTATAACAAATTTCATTCCATGTTTGAATCATTTATTTTATGTTTATCATTATTAAAAAGGGAAATGTTACTTGTTTTGATGATTCCATTTTAGGAGGAGGCGATTTAGAGTGCCGATGATGATATCCAATAAAAATGGGTCAAAAAATTGATTACAAAATCACACCATCTATGGTTTTCTTATTAAAAATACCCAATAAAAACCAATCAACACTCCTTGAGAGATGACCTAGGGTCAGACCAAAAATATAAATCAACCTTAAAACATAATAAAGTAACTTATTGTAAATATTTATAAAGTTTTAAAAAAAATTTGTAATTTGTAAAATATGAGATAAAAATGTTATAATTTCTATGTTACTACAACACCTAATGGTTTCCTTGTTCACAATTGGTTATTACATTTTGTTGTAATACATTGAGTGAGGGATGACCGAGTTCTTGGTTCCCCTATTTCCTCTTAAAATTATGCACAATGAACCACCCTTTGACATAAAAATCATGTTGTCAAGGTATGGAACTCATGCATAGTGTGAGGTCTACCTATGCATACTAAAATTTCATGTATGTTGGAGAGAAAAAGTATACTTGTTTGGTCCAATCAAAACAACCCAAGATTCCAATTTGAATATCCACCCAATCAGAATTGAAATGAGAAATTATTCACTTAATAAAACCAAATCAATTATTTCAGAGATGAAGAATATAAAGATTAAATATAAGTGAAATAATCCACACACAAAGTACACAAAACAGGTGGAATATAAGTTTCCAGAACACACTTTTCAAGTGTGTAGTTCCCTCCCAATGATCACCCACCATTTAGGTCGACATCAGAAGGAGGAGGATGCTCAGGTGGAACTCTTACATAATTTTTGGTACCATCATGCATTCCTATATAAATCCATACATTTGAAATTCCATAATTTAACCATAAGAATAAATAACAATTTTATTTATACCAAGAGATTACAAAAATTATATAAGGCCTCATTACATAGACCCTTATAAGACCTATATAAGACCTATGTGAATGGTGTTCTATGATGATAGAATCTTTTGGCAGCTTGGACATCATTTCCCATGTTGTGATTTATTGCAGGTCGAACTTCTCCATTAGGCGATTCTGTTCCTACATCACATGTTGAAGCTCAGCTTGGGTTTTGCCTAGATGGAATCCCAGTGATGATACCTTCTTCCCACAACAAAATTATTATATTTTGATGGTTGATAATAAGTATATGGACAACCCTAGGTCATCTTTCTAGGAGCATTGATAGGTTTTGAGTGTGTACATTTAATAAGAAGAACAAAAGAGGGGGTGATTTTGTAAACAATTTTAAGAAAGTAACTTATTGTAAATAGATAATAAGATGACAGAGAAAGTTGATTTAAAAATATATGAGATAAATAAGTGATAGTTTCAAAGTTACTACAGATCATGAAAGTTTCATTGTTCTCAATTGGATATTAGGTTTTGTTGTAATCTTTTGGTTGAGGGATGAACTATATCTTGGTTCGCCTCTTTCCTCTTAGAATGATGAACAATGAACCACCCCTTGACACATCAATCATGTTGTCAATATTTGGCACTAATTTATATAATGAGGTCTACCAAATCATTCTAAAATCTCATTTATGTTTGAGATAATGTGAATGGTGTTTTTGTCCAATCGGAACAACCCCTGATTCCAACTTAAATATTAACCCAATCGGTATTGAAATGGGAAATGTTTCTCTTAATTAAACTAAATTAATGTATTAAGAGAAGAATAATATAATGATCAAACATAAGTGAAATAATACACACATAAATTGAACAAAATTAGTATAATATAAGGTTCTAGAACTCCCTCTTCATGTGTGTATCTCCCTCACAAGGATCACCCACCATTTAGCTCAACATCAGGAGGAGGAAGAAGCTCAGGTCGAACTCCTTCTTCATTATTGATCCCTCGATCAGGATAGTGGCCTCTAGAACATAAAATGCGAGGAGATAAATTATTTGAAACATCAATTTGATAGCACTTCACTTCTTGGTCGAACTTACAAATGGGGAGCCCATGCATCCATTTTATAGGCAAAGTTGACGGTGGTTTTGGGAACACATATTGTGTAAAACCAATTGGTCCATGGTTTTTGACAAAATTAAATTTGAATATCCTATTGAACAAAACTAGAAACTTGTTTCCCCACCACATTACCACCTCCATCAAAATTTTGTCACCATTTGGAGAATTATATCGCAAGATATTGATAAAATACAGAACATTGTATTTGACATTGTGCAGATTTCATGTTCTAGACAGATCAGGTTAGTTGGGCCAATATATTGATGAATTTGTCTTGGGTTTCTTCGGATGAAATGTATCCCAATGAATTTTGGACCAGGCCAAAAACATTCAGCCCATTTAGATCCACTGTTCAGTAGCAGTGTGTGGATGAGTCCACTGGTATCCATGGATCATGAAGGGGACCCCCCATTATCTTCTCCAGCATTCATAGCTCTAATAAAAGGGGTCTTTATCAGCTCTTTTTGGAGCGCTGATAAAGTGGTCCCCCTTTATCTTCACCGTCATTAATAGAACTTTTTCTATAGCTGTTAATGGCCATTTTTAGAGCTGATAAAACCCATATTTGTAGTAGTGCATTTTTCTTGGATATCATCCTGGGCCATTAAAATCACATCCTTTAATAAATGAATCATCAAAACAAGTAATAATTATCTTTTTAACAGTTATACACATAAAAACATTGATTTAAACAAGAAATTCAATTTGTGATTACTTTTATAAGTTTCAATATGAATTAAGTTTAGCACAATGGAGTAATGGTGAAAATGAAATAGTGAATCATGGTGCGATCATACCCCCACACCTAAGCATTTTCACTTCTGTGAAAATTCATAATTCAAAAATTTAGGCATATAGATATTTAAAAATTCATAAAAATTTAACATTCAATGAAAATTTTATTCCTGTTAGAAATGTGATCAAATCCAAAATCACACCGAGGAGTTATTCTCAGTGATAATGGAATAAGACATCTCAAAAATTGTGTCCAAATGAAATTCAAAGGGATGCATGATACCAATAAAAAAGTAATAATTAAAAAGTTAATAATGTCACTAATTCTCAACGTGTTTGTGTGAAAACCATTTCATGATATTCTTTCCTCTTTTTATTGAGAAAATATAGGTTAATTTATTAATTACATATATATATATGATTATTTCCACTAAATGTGCCCACATCCTTTCCAATAAAAATTCAAGACACAATCACTTATGCATTACAAAGATACAAACCATAAGCTCCCAACCATGATATCACCATACATTTTATATTTCATCATGCCCCTCATTTATTAATATTTCAAAAGTTTCACTTGGAACAAATCTCAAACTATTCTCCCAACCCATGTTTGATCTCATCACTACCCTAATTATAATAGTTATAAAATCATCAATGGCTGAGGAAGGGTGGTTTTTGACCTAAAATATATACAACTAATTCCGTTGGTGGGCATACTATAGTCGGATAATAGGCACACAAGCATCGGTCATTATAGTAGATTAATAAAATAGATTGGATAAGGAACAAATGTTTGGAAAAATTATTTTGGAATGTAGAGAGAAAATCAACCTAACTTATATATTACTTCCATTATGTAAAAAATTTCACACATCATGGATGGGTGAAAATATGTGTGTGGAGATTAAGTGAAACAATTTTCCCTTATAATATTCACAAAAAATAGAACCATTCATCTAAACAGATTCAAAATGATACAACCATTTATATCATCGATAAGAAACAAAATTTCAAATGAATGTCACACCACAGTATTGAATTGTTACTTAAATATACATTTTATCAAAAAAAAAGTTTCTAAAACAATATGATATACAGAAATTCCACATGAATTTTTTATAACAACTGTGATTAAAAGGGAATCATTTTCCCAGATAAAGTAGGCATAAAAAAGTGATATTCCATAACAAATGTGAGTGGAAGGGAATGAGGGTAAAGTGATAATACAATTTAGAAATCTAAAAATAGAAAAAATAAGATGAAGATTCTAAACTAACCCAGGAATATACCCGCCCCCACATATAATGTGCATAGTGTCCTCACTATAAGAAACGAGAATGTGGAAAAGTATGATAAAACCTAGAAAGTTTCATTCATATTTTACTTCTTCAGGATGGATTTCCTCCATCTGGGACTCCGAAATGGATTTTGGGAAGTGAATCACCTACTACCCATTCACATAGATATTTTGCTTGGTTTATTCATTTTGATCCATGACAACACCAAATATAAAGACATGTGTAACAGTGTGTGTGCCAAACTAGTAGGAATGAAGCTTACAGGGATGAAACTTCATCCTTATATTTTAAAGGAGGACCTTATGCCCAATATATAACTGGAGATGAAGTATGAGACGGTCTTGGGTAGCATTGGTTCACACCTTATAAATCTTAGAGTTCTTATATACATCTCTGCAGAGTCTAACCCATTTTTCTTTGATATCATCATGGGCCCCCCAAGTCACCTAATCATACAAAAGAATCATAAACCCAAGTAAAATTTCCATTTTTAACAAGGATAGACATAAAGTAAATTATTCAAACATAGAATGAAATTTGTTATTATTTTTATAATTTTCAATATTAAAAAAGTTTAGCACAGCGGTGTAAGGGTAAAAAGAAAATTGTGAATTGTGGTGTGATCCCACCCCCACACCTATGAATTTTAACTCCTAGGAAAATTCATAATTCCAAAAACTATGCATGTAGATATTTCCAACTTCATGATGATTTAACATTCAATGAAAATTTAATTCATAATAGAAACGTGATTAAATAAAAAATTACATCGAGGATTTATTCTCAGTGATCATGGAAAAAGACATCTCAAAAATTAGTGTGCGTGCATGAGGTGGTGGTAAGAGAAGAGGCTGGTGGTGATGAATAGATGAGGTTGATTTATATAGTGATGTAATCAAATGAATGTGGTGACAGCGATGAGAGGATATGATGGCGTAGTGATGATGGAAGTGAGGTGTCTCCTCAGTGGTTGGTTTCTCAAGATTCCCTATTTCCAGGGAATTTACTTTTTTTAATGTTTGAATTTGAATTTTGAAATTTGATTGTGGCTTTTATGATGTGTGTTATTATGTAATGGTTTATGTGGGCGATGTTTGCACTAATTTTCTATTTTGTGGGGTTCTCACTTAGCCAAAAAGTTTTATTTTGAAAATGACAAAAAGTCTTTGAAGGTGGTCATTTTTAATTCAAAGTATTTTCCATAATTTATCATTTAAATCCATGTAAGGGAAACAATATTTGAAAATATTTATAGGGAAAAAATAAATAATATTAATTCTAAAGAATAGTATATATACATACAGTGTGGACCTCTCTCAATCAGTATTCGTACTAAAACTCAAAAAGTCTCTCTACATTTCAAAAGCACTTTTTATGCTATGCTATCATCTGATTCATGAATTATATTGAAAAAATAATTATAGTGGTGGAATTTCTAACAATTAAATGCAATAGAAATATTTCCCAATCTTGTCGCTTTAAAGAAACTATCTTCACGATGTGAATCTCAAACATTCTAGTTTTATAAAAGGAAAAAAATCATATATAGAATCTAGATAGTCTCAAAATATATTATATATCACTAAAAAATTATTATCTATACCTTGTTAATCATGAAAATATATTATTGATAACACAAACCATGATGGAAATGATATTAAATATCATCCCTTAACTTTAACAATATCATATTTATTTTCATAAGAAACATAATTTATGTTATGTCTCTGTGAAAATAGATGAAATCATCTTAAATTTCTATGAGACATGATGTTTATTGGATAAATTTAAATTATATATTCTTATTATCTTCCCAAGTTGAGCATGAAATTAGGTCTAATATCTCCAAAATAATATTATATTAGTTATCCTCCACAATTTGGAAAAGGATGTGTTGTTACACATTATATGGATAACTCTAAATATGTTCTTACTTGAAATCTATTATTTTTATGCACCACTCCTCGAGAATTCACATTTCCATGTTTCTACATTACCATAAAGAAATATATTATGTATTATTTGAAATTGATTAAAAATTATATAGCTTTTTTAGATTCAGGAAGCATCTTAAGGAAAATATTAGGTATTCTCAATGTAAGAACTTACATATATTCGAAAGTTCATTTCATTTTTCAAATCTATAAATCTAATTGTATCCTATATATTTTGAGATAATTTAATCACATAAATATCCCACAACTATAATTAATAGTATTTATAATTAAAATAACAAAAAATAAATTCCCAATTTCTATCCTTTCATCTAATTCAAAAAACAATTATCCATTTACATAACAATTTTATATATTTTGTGTATTAGAATTTTTTTAATAAAATAACACTTTAACTCTATACAAATGTAAATCAAAATTATCTACTAAATTCAATTGAATAAATATTATTGAACATAAAAAAAGGTAATTATTTTTTTACTCATGTTAGTAGACGAGGAATCAATTACAATGGTTGGTTCACACACCACAATCATATCAAAATAATAGGATGGAACAATGTTTTTCAATTTCAATGTTACCCTAAAAATAATATGGAATTCATGAGGGATATTTTTAGTTATAAAATATAAATACAAAATGGTGTTCCATTTTCAATGGTGGTAATAAGGGTATAATCATGTTATGGTGGATGTCTGATCATCCTGATGAGATAGAATCCTTTATTTCCATGTCAACCATGGAGGAGAAAAGTAGTTTTATGTTAGGTTGGATAAATCTAGTGTCCAATTAATAACCAAATGTCCTGATCTCATCATTTTTGATAGATCACTATCATATGCACAAAAGTTTAAAAAAATCAGATATATGATTCACTATGGAACTCCATTGAGTGTAGGAACTCACTGTGGCTCGTGGAATAGAAAATTATGAAAATTATGAATTTATTACAGTCGTATTGATTCCATAGACCCATTACGTTATTTTTTTTATTTCACGATATCCAAGGAAGAAGTATTGGATAGGCTACCATTAAATAATGATTTCCATGTAGAATAATAATTCATATTATTACATAACATTGATTATGTGATCCTCCAATGATATTGAATGTTTTATGGTAAATTGTCATTGAATTTATTAACAATGAAATAAACTTAAATGATACATTTCATTGTAGTTAGAATAATTATATTATAATTTGATTTTATATTATAATGGATGAGCATTATTATAGTATCCAATTTTAGGACAGAATATTTGTAATTATATAAATCTTTAGGTTAAATAATATAATAATTCAACTAGTAGATAATTTTAGAAATTGGGGAATCTTGATCATAGTTATTATTATGTGAAATTGATGTATTTGATTAGAAAAAACATTTCTGTTTTATTTTGATTAATAGATTGTAAGGACAACCATATATGTTAATGGTGAAATCTATTTGTGTCCCCATAATACTCACCCGCTAGATTGAGGGGGATTTTTATGATGACGAACATGGTCTTATAATGTCATCCACTACTACTCAAGGATGAAGATATAGATGAATATTTTGATGAAATATAACCATGAAGACCTATTATAATTTTTTGTATTTTTTACCATTCACATGGGAAATGACACTCTTTCTCCACCATAACTCCAGGATCTTGGTGGAAGAAAATAAATCAGTTATAATCATATATTACCCCAAAAAGTTTGTTTGGGAAAACAAAATATTGCAATTTATATCTATAGGGATATATATATTTACTTCCTGATTTAGATAAAAAACCACATTTCAAATTATTTTTACTTCTTATAGTCCCTAGACATACCATTTCATCTTTAGTGATATGTGTTTCCTATAATATCTCATTGGTAGATGAAATCATGTATTTACTCTAACATCTAGATTGGATCATCTAGGGTGAATTTGATAATGGGGAAAATATAAATGGGATATTATATATAATTTTTTTAATGATCTACTATAATTTTTTGATATCCTTAATTAAATCCATGGGTATTTCTATATATCTAATCACTGAACTATGATTTAATTAGATTATGCGTTTATATCTATCCTTATCTTCATGTTGAAAATTTTTATTGCATCCATAAATGAATATTTTTTATTGTTTAGTCCACTTATTGGGATGAACCAATAAGGTATTATTGATCATCCATTCAAGTAAACATGCCCTCTTTCCCTTATGTCATTAAATGTCCATAAGATAACTTTTGAGGCGCTTTGGAGAATATATAGTATATAAAAGTAATGGATTCTGTAGAGGTATTCTCCTTCTTCGAGTACTTTGTCACAATGATCATTCTATTTTTTATATTGTTGGTATGTGAATTCTTAATAGAGAATTTTTGTTATTGTATTATAGTTCACATGTTATAGTTTTTCATAAATCATTTTTCTAGATGTTATATTCAATTCATTTGTAATTTTCTCTTTTTTTGTATGTGATGTGAAGTATATTTTAGGTCATCATCGAATAATAGAGAAGATACTTAATTTCTTGTATCTTTTCCCTAACCAAAACAGTGCATGTAAGGGGATATCACAGACATGATATTCATGTGATGAAAAATCCTTATCGTTGTTGAAAATTGTTATTAAATAATATACATAACAATGTCTAATAAGTGTAATATAAATGAGATCATTTAAAATAATACTTGTTCATGTTTCAACAATTGGTTTCTAAGAATAATATGTGGTGTCCAATGTACTCATCAGTTGTTTTATAATATAATTATAATATCAAATAACCATTACCAAATAAATATTTTGGGATAATATATTGAAGATATTTATACCTTAGTTTTAATACACATATAATTTCTTGATTTTTATTATATTTTCGGTAAATATTCTACTAAAAGATAATATATAAAACATCATATTTTATAATACATGATTTTTCATTTTTATTTATTATTATGTTTTGATACATTATAATCACATTCATGCCTACAAATACACTAATGTTAATAACTAATAATTTCAAGTATGTAAATTAGGCATCGACAAGTACTATGTAGTTTGGAGTTAATGCAACCACTAAACCTCAGTTCCTAAGGAAATAGGTATGTAATATTGCGCACAAGTAAATAAGTTGGACCATATAATTTTTTAGATAGTGGTAAAAAATGGTACTATATATGACACAATAGTCATCAATATTTATTTAATGTGGTTACCATGATTTATAGTTATCTATTTTGATAGTTTGTTATGTTTTTTCTATATGAGCAATAATTTTTTCTTTGAAAAGGGTTTATCTACTATAATTTCATGTGATCCCAATTAAAAACTTCCTCTATGATGATCCTCTACCATGGTGTATTATTAGTTTGTAGATCATAATGATAATTCCTATATGTAATATTACTCCTGTACTCTCTTCCAATAGTTTTTCTTATTGGTGTTATAAAAGACTGAGTGATGTTGTCGTATTTTGATAGATGACTTGAGTTATTCCTTAGATTGTGGTATTTTTTATTGATTCATGAACCTATTTTGATATTGACATGACATTATGTGGAATAATTATTTACATTACAGACAGATTTATGTGTAAATATTTCCATATATTTTGTGTCTTATTTTATTTTCATGTCTAAATACTTACATAATGTTTATGGAATGTTATGTTTTTGTTTGAATGGTACTATAGATAGCTATGATAATTCATTGTGTTTTTCAAAGATATATTTCTATTGTACATAGTAGGGAATCAACTTGATACGGTAGTAGACATTATTTATTATATGAAACATGTTATCAATGGAAAAATGGTTATAAATCCTATTTGGGACTCTATCCTACTCCATCCCATGAATCAAGGTTTGTTTTTACTCATCCCACATGATAGGTAGTCAAAATATGATGTATTTAAATTGTATATAGATGGAGCGTTTATAAGAAGGTTGATATCCTAATAATAAAATCAAGTCTAAAAGAGGAGTATGACGATGGATGATCCACTAAAGATACATCATCATATGAGAACCCCAACATAAAAAAACATTAGATATAGGATAATTGTGTACCAAGATCACGATTGGAATAATGGTTTGGGAGGACCACCCAATGGTTGTCTTCATACACCCCTACCCTCAGTTGGAAAATAGTGTGGAGTAGGTATACCAAAGGGATAGAAAGGTGTTGGGTGAGGAAATTAGGACAATGGTTAGTTAGTCCATGAAAAATTATATATGGTAGGGGTAGATAATACTAAAGACATAGTGAGTGTAGTGGTTTTTAGAGTTAACATCAATATCCTCTAAACAATAGAATTAATTATACAATAAATTAGGTCTATACTATCTCTATTTACCTTATTTATCACAATAGGACTAAATCTTTACATAAATATCCTAGAAACATCAAGGAATTTATCAACAATGGTGTATAAGAGTTCTATCATTATATAGGTATCCTTGTTTTATGTCCTTGACAATGAGTATCGTAGGATAACCATAAACATTATACAATTAGGGATGTGACCATTTGATATTATAATCGTCATTGATTATTTAACTTATATTTGATCTTAAATGGATTTTTTTCATCATAGATTCTTCTATTATAACTATAATGGAGTGAATTTTAGTTACACAAGATAGAAAAATTGAGATAGTTCATTTCAATGTGGAAGGGAATTAGGGGAGTTAGACCACCACCAATCATTTGGAGTGTCTCGCCTCATGTATTTTAGATACAAAATCATAATATATACTAGTGGTACATGTAGAGAATTTTAACATATGCTATAACAAAGTATTTACCGTTCCCCCAAGAAAGCAGAAATGTTCTATATCGATCTCATAATAGGAGGAGTTCCACTATTTATGTCATACTTCTTGATATAGTTATTCATTATCCGTGATCAGATATTATAGGTAAAACATATACTCCATATGACATCTATACATACCCATGATTTCCCAGTATTTGATCTCATAATTTTTATAAAAATTTAAATGGTATTACATGGATTTTAATTTATTACAAGAGGTTTAATTAGGAGAACATTAAAAATAACTATCCCTTCACCATATTAGTGAGTGTTTTTATTAGTTTAGGGGATCATGGATTCTCTCTATGATTGACCATATATCGGGATATTATTTGTAATATGTACGTGTGGAGGATATTTAAATTATTGAAATTTTATTTAGGTATACAAATTTTGGGATTTTATGACATTTTGGGTGATGGGTTCTACAACACTATTCATTGGATTCTTGGACCAGTTTTTAAAAATATTTAGACATATTGATAAAAGTTTACATCATTGATATATAGGTATATTCTAATGATGATAAGGATCTCGTATACCACCAAAAAATATAATTGGACACACTTATGGTGAATCAGTTGTACTGTAACATGTTCATGTTTTAGTTATGGATCTAATAGATGTACTTAGTATACCATATCACATCTGGATAATGTGTTGTAGTTTATATTGTGAAGGGTGAGGCAATTTTATCCTCGTGTCCCACACATAATGTGTTTGAGGTTATATATTTCTTGGGTTTGTCCTTATATTATCATCACATTATACCATGTCTTTGAGTGATATATAACCCTAATTTAAATTAAAAAATAAATTGAAATATTTCTTTCGGATTGTGGAGTTTGGGATTTACTTTTATGCTCTGAAATAAATGTTATCTACTGAACCATTTCATTAACACCCAATTAAGGGGATACATTATGAGGTGCAGTGTGATGCTCTCCAATGGGAACATGACAATGTGATAATATAGGATTTTATTGTAAATTTTTGAAGTTAGATATAGTATCATTTTTATAATTGAAACTATAAAACTTCTTAACTATAAATGGTATAGGGATTTTTATATTTCAAATCAAACAGGAACTACGCACATGATATGTCGTGCATGGAATTTAATATCATCACGATCCTAAGTATCATATTCTCTCACCATAACTTTAATATATTGAAACATACATGGTTATATTTTATAAATGAATAATAATATAAGATATCATATACTATATCTAAAAAAATGCATTTGAATATACTCTATGTAATATTTATGGTTAGGAGATTATTCAGGTGACCCTAGATATGTTAAGAGTTATGTAGTTAAAGATTTATTGAGACCAAATTTTTATTATGATTTATTTTAAATAATTTTTTTTATATTTTTGTGACATATAATATAGTAAAACAACATATATAATCCATTTTTAAATCCTCTATGTGTGAGGTTTATAGATATCAAATTAGCAATTAATGTTAATTGATGGGTTAGATTGATGAGTTGGTACCCCAGATTCAATTCTCAATAAAATTAATTTTTCATCGACCATTAAAGTGTGATTTATTGTGATAGATCTGGAATTCACCTTCAGTGGTTCATTATAATGGTTGTATGAAGCATCAGGATCATAGAGGGAAAATATGTTAGCTGGATCTGATGAATGAAATTTTAGAGTTCTTTGTTTTTACCCTCTCATTATAGAGGGAAGATGAATAAAATATTACTATTTTTGGTTTCTATAGATTTATATAATTATATGATCAACGTATAATGAAATTTTTCATACACATAGTTAATGGTATTAAAAGGATTAAAAAATGACTTGATGTTTTTTGGTTATTATTAAAAATCACATGATTTATACTAACATTTTACTTATTACAGATTATGTGTTAAGGGATCATATGTAATATTTGTTTTTTAATGAGATAGTGAATCTTCATAGAGTACCAAATGTACCAGTTTTTTATCAAGATGATGATTTTGGTTAATAATATTTCATGGTCTTCAATAAACATTTGTTACTATCTTATGAATCATTATAACATTCTATCTTCATTAGATTGGAATGATAGTGTAGAATATTTATCCATTAGGTGAAATGTTGAGAACATTTGTTTTTTATTTTGAAAATTCACGGTATAAAAATATACGCACAATAGAGATTAATTTTAAAAAGAATAATTTAAATGATTGGATAAAATTAATTTAGGAATTGTATGATAAACTGTATAGATCACCCATGTGATATAATGAGGCACATGAGGCAGATATTTTGGCTCTATATTTGGTGTATATTTGTTAGGCTATCACGTTCATTCAAGAGTATGTTTGCCTCTCAAATAAGATAATATCATTATTAAATATTCTTGTATCAGACCCTTGTAATATCATGTGTGAAATTATTTATTATATATGGTTATTCTATATAGATGGAAATTGATATTTAGTATGTGGAGAAATCTGTCTCTATGTTTCATATTGCCTTTAGATATTCCATGGAAATTATTTGAATCAAATTATTTATTTCCCATTTGACCACAGTTTTATCAGGTGGACCATAACAACTATATATCTCAATTTCATATGTATATCTATGATCTATCCCATATTGTCAGTTTGGATGTCCTAGAATTCAATAAGTATTCCTAAATCATAGTGAGTCATGTATTGATACCAAACCATTGAGAAAATGTGATGATTGGTTCAAATATCTATGTAGATAACATGTTTTGGAGGCATGAAGGCAATGAAGAGACTTTTCTAGAGCGGGAGGCCAATATAGAATTACTTCCCCATTAAATTTGAATAATTTATGCATATAACGCTTCATTATATGTGAATATATATTTTTTAGGATGAATAAATTAATACAATAGAGGATGGAATATCCATGGTTAGACTTGAACTGGAACATTATCATTATAGGATAAGTAATTTTTGGAATATATTTCAGGATTTAATTGTTATTTTTCTGTAATGTGTAAAATTTTAATTCATAAATTTTTTAAAATGGAATTATATATATTATAGGTCATAATAAAATTTAAATCATGGGGTTTTTATTTTTATTGAATATTGAGGGGTTTTTTAAATACTAAATTGTTGGATAATAAATGTGTCTGAATAATAATAATAATTTTATTTATTAAAAAATCTTATTTTAGATATTGTTCTTATATAATACCTATTATAGAGATTTACATTACATAAATCCTATGGTTGAGTCCAATAATGAATATTATGTTGATATTAATAGAGACTATGACCTTTTGGGGTTTATTAAGTCATTGGATAAGTTTGTTGTGTTTAGAAGAAAATGGTGAATAATTGGATAAGATAATAAAATTGATATGGTTAACTTGTTGGATTTTTTTTCAATACATAAATCATGTTAGAACATACTTATAATGAATTTTATTTTTGATTTGAATGATTTTTAGAATTATGGATTTGTTTTAACGAGGCTTGATATAGATTGTATGAATTCAATAAGGATTTTATGGTTATTTGTTTTGTGTTTGATGTAGGTAACAATTATCAATGCATGCGTGTCAGGGGATTCATGCATAAAATATATTTTAAATCCCACTGGAATATGTATCATTCATTATGATATTGGTACTAATATTTGGATAAGACCCCCAAATACAGAAGAGTAATCTTACTCAATATTTAAGGATCACCTTGAGAAGAAGATGAAAATTGGTAATGTCTTCAAACCTCTCAAAATCAATAAGAGTTTTTATTCTTAATAGATAATTGTCAGCCTAATAAATCGCTATAAAATTGGTAAAATACATTCCCTGTATACATAATCCTCATTTGGATGATATGTAAGGATTATTTTTACAATAAATAGGGGACATCTCAATGGAAAATGAATTGTTTAAGAGTCATTCTATTGAAATGTAAGTTTCATCTGATGTCATACCATTATACCTAAGATTCATCATGAGGTATAGATTGAAATTAATGGGTCATAGGATTTTAACAAACAATAATATATTTTTGAAGTAGTCATAGAGATTAGGAAGAGTAATTTATAGAAGACAAGACACCCTTAATATATGATATATATATGTCATACTAAACAATATATCCAGATCAATGTGAAATTAATTTGGCTAATTTCAAAAATAATGATGCTTATTCCATGAATTTTTTGAATAAATATTATCAATATAAATAGTTATATAAGTATTTTTGGTATTGGTTTCATTGAATAAAGATAATATCAGATAGTTTCATGTAGACCATAAATTGAAGTGGGCATAGTTTGTGTTGTGAATAATATATACATCATGTAAAGTGAAAAATCATACTAACGAAGTCTGGAAAAATAGTTTTTCATAATTGAAGGTATGTAGTCATGCTCTGATGATCAAGAATTTATTAAATACTTGAGATGAATTTGGATAATTCGATTACAAGAATAAGAATATTTTGAAAGATATTGTTAGTTTGAGCTCAAATATGAAATTCAATTTAAAAGTAAAAGAAGAGTCCCATACTATGTGAGGTAAATGTTAGTAGGGATACAAAAAGGTTTATCTTGGATATTTCTAAATATAGAAGGTGTAATAATGAAGAGTATTTTCCAAGACAGAGTGTGTAGAGTCCTAACTTTTTTTTGTAAGACTTTTAATATGTGTACATATTTTTTTAGAAACATCCACTAAGACAACATGCGATTCTCAGGACCAATGTACAATGAATTAATTTTATAAAAATATTAAATATATTATATATTATGTTCACATAATTTCAGAAAAAAATGGGATTAATCTTAAACAAAAACTCTGATCCAAAATATGATGCCAGGGTTGAGTCAAGAACACAATGTTTTCCATTTTCACAACCTAAAATGGATCAGCACCGGGTTTTTGGATATAATGGTTATTGGTTGTTTTTTTAGTGGATAAATTAAATTATTAGTGTAATAAATTAATGAAATCATAGAAATTTATTTCATATATAAATAAACAATTATGGAAAATTCTCCAGGGTTATCCTCATAAACCTTAAGAGGATCTAGAAACATTCTTACCACTTCCCTTGGAAAATCGAGATCTACCGATGATGGGGATACGACTCCGAGAAGATCAAGACACATCGAACATAATGTCCTATCACAATCATTTTAATGTTTGATCATCAATGAAGAATTATCTAATCTCCTAGTATGACTCTTTAATTCATGGATTTGATCATTATAGATTAAATTGATTTGGTAGAATCATTGCAACTTTGAACTATCCAAATTTACTAACTATTCATGCATCATTGTTTTCATATTTATCTTCTATTTTTGACCCAATATATTCCTATTTAGAATAACTAGATATGATCACTTATAAAGTATTGATAAATCTTTTTAGGCCATTACCCCCAAAAATCTTCGTGTTCTTCTACATTGGTCTATAGGGCCATGGCTCGACATTGCTGGGTTGTTCCGATAATGACAGAACCACAAGATTTCTTGAATAGTCACATATGTTGAATGAAAAAATGAATATAGGATGGAAGCGAAGTATTAATGGATATTAGGAGATTTATTCATTCAATTTGGATTTGTATTGATTATGGTGAACATACTCGACATGAGAAATGTTCAAGGTTCTTGTGGGATGAAAGAAACTAATGAAGAATGGGTTTTCAGCCTTCTGATTGATGGAAGAAAAAATGTCTAGATCTGCTAATTTTATTTGTATCCATTCCTCGATCCAAAGTCTTGGATGTTAGATCTCAATCATGGTGACCAAATATGAATTTCTTCAAAAAAGATAACTACATGTCATGTAGTTTAGGCAAACATGTGGCATGTTACCCCTATGTTTTGGCGTCTAGGGTATCAATGGATTATAATAATCACATTCCATGTGTGACACCAATAAATTATGTGACCTTACACTAGAGGACCCAGTAAGGACACCATGAGTTCATAGGCATGTGCCCCGCTTGGCACACATCGTGTACCAACGTACTACGACATGACCAAGGTGCACAGGAAGGGACCCTGGGTGTCTTGTAAATGCCATGTAGACTATCTATATGTCATGTTCTACTATATGGAAAGTGAGATGTGAACCTCTATGTATATGTATAGGTGATGGAGTGGGATCACATTCTGTGTGGGCACTTTCACATGCCATGTTCCCCATGGTACCTTTTAAGGGAGCTTCAATATAATGTATATCAGTTTTTTGACTTGAATTGTGGCCCACTAGTAGAATGTCCTATGTATTTTCAACATTGAATATAATGATTTATTCTATAGATTATTTTGAGAAATGATGTGATTTTTTATGGGTGTGGGGATTTTTTGGAAATACATGATGATATTTTGACTGGGATTCATCACTATAGGCTTTCAAATGGAACCATCCAATCATGCTAGGAATATGTCCAAAATGGCTTGAATTGAACCCTCTCAGGGAGATAAGGATGGGTCATTCACCTCCAAATTCATTCCCTCCCACTTGGTTGGGAATGATTCTTGGATGACTATAGTGGAAGCCACCTATGGAGATAGGGAATGGGTGCTTGACCTTTCAAGTGGAACCCTCTAGTAGGGATTGGAAGGGGTCCTTGATGATTGGAGTGTCAATCTCCTATGGAGATAGGGAATGGGTCCTGGACCTTCTGAATAGAACTATCCATCAATGCTAGGTATTTATCCTTGATTTCTAGAGTAGAACCATCCTTCAGATACAATGCATTTGTACTCATCTCCTAGACTTGACCATTGAATCGGGCTAGAAATAGGTTTTCTATAGACTCTTGGGGGCTCCCTCTTACATGGTAGGGCATGATTCCTTAATGAATGTAGTGTCACCCTCTTGATGGTTTTTGCATGGGTCCTTGACCATCAGAGTGGAACACAACAATTTTTACTAGGGGATGTTCCTACGCCTACTTATTTTTTCTTCTTGACTTAGTGGTATAGTGATGATGTGTGGCAAGACCTTGATGTTTTCTGCAGGGAATATGTGTAGTATGCTAGGCATCATTGATGGAGTTATAGAATTCACGATGACCCTTTTTTGGATATATGCTATGAAATTGAGGTCCCATTTTCCTCTAAATTGTTATTCTTTTTATAGAATATATATATATATATATATATATCCATGTTGATGGATTTTTTCCACTCTCTTACTATGGAATGTAGATACACGATTTATAGTCTACATAAATGGCAATTTGACCCCATGTGGTTGGATGATGTTAACTTCTTGATTTGGGTTGATCTATTTACTATTTAATATTACCGTCTATATATTCTAATGAGTTATCATTCTTTTCCTCATTCAGCTATTAGGGTGTCCTATAGGGTATGTATATACTCACCCATGCATGTGATTTTCCAGCACATGTGATGTCTTATGTAGATAACAGACATATCCGAAATGGATTTTGAGGAGATGAGAGATATGTGGATTATTGGTCCACATATTGTGATCGTGGCATGGTTATTAGGATCTTGGATCTCTCAACATTTTATATTATAGTTTTTTTGTTGGGAAATCACTCTCGCTGGACATGTATTTATACCATTTACATTTCTATATTACACATTGATACTATAGTGCAACCAATAGGTTTTTCATTCATGATATATTTTCTATCAGATGAATGTTTTTATTAATAGTATTTCAAGCTTTTTCATCAATATGGATTATTTTTTCTGCACAAATACAATAAAAATGCCTCCCATTTTAGATATTTCTATTATAGTTAGTCACCACCCCTGGCCTATGGAGGCATTCTTGGGGTGGTTGCAGCTCCATCCCCATTGGGTTGGGTCACGAAAGATTACTTTTAATGGTTTTTTGATACTTTGGATGGTGTTTGGAGTAGTCCTTATTGAGTGTTTGGTTTCTATTTAGGTAAATAGTTTCAAATTATCTCAAGGGATTATTTTAGGCCAAGGAACCGAGTGATAGAATGGGAAGCCATTCTATCCATTCCATAGGAGGATGGCATCCTGATTGTCAACTAGGAATACCAATATAATAGATGTAGGAATTAATGGTACATGAATCATATGGGACTTATTTTTTGACTGTCCTTATTGATTAATATCCCAAATAATATATATATATATATATATGTTCATCTAACCATAGTATTTCTTGATAAAGATTTTAGGATTCCTCTTTGATGACATCTAGCCAAGATACCAGTTATAGATTGTGATGAAGATCGAACGAGTGATGATGTCTCAGTTAAGGGTCCATCCCTCAAGTTTCATCCTCTATGTGATAAAGTGTAAGAACACTAAATTTTTTACAAAAATATCAATCTTGCACTGCAAAATGAGGATGCACAAAATCGTACATAATTCTATGAGTTATAGTTCCAAATTCCATTGAGAATAAATAGTGAGATAGATCACTAAGAATAGGAGGATATTCTATATTATGTGTTATATATTGTAATTTATTATCTAAACACCCATTGATCTGGTGGTTGGGCATAGAGATAGAGTTTTCCATAGAGAATATGGGTTTAAGTGGTGTATTGTTACCCATATGTAGGAAGAGTCAATGCGCTCATAGACCGACTTCCAGTAGTTGTTCAATATGGATTACTACCTCTTCCATTTTCTATATATATTTATTTTGGATAATTTTTTTATATACAACCATGAGTTATTATGGTTATGAGTATAAAACGACCTTCATTGACCATACACAGTACTCCCTCAACATTACTCAAGATGGATACATCTGACCATGAATGTTTGAGTAAGGAATCTATAAAGAGATATGTTATTCCATGGTTCCCTTAAGATTTCCCTAATATATTGAGGTATTTGAAAAGTCACTAGTGATATATATATTCATTTAATAGTGTCATAATGAACCATGAACTGGAATTGGGTGCCACAAATCTGATTCCTCTGAAGTAGATTGAAGAATCCAGTCGATCAGATCTCGACAAAGGATGTCTTTCCATGATCAGGATTGATCACATGTTCAGGGACATAACATAGGACTAGGGAATTCATTGAAGGATTTTTCTATGTTTTTGATAGGAGGGTTCACATTGTGTGTGATTTCAAGAACCAACATATTAAGGACCATAGCTAGATAGCTAAAGGACTACCAGAGTAGAGACGACACAGTGATAAGAGATATCCCACATGAGGTAAGAGTTTTCCCAAAGGAGGTATATTTGGTAGGGAGAATAAGAAGTTATGGGTGTGGGACGATTCTCTGAGATCATTTCACTAAAACAACCATGCATCCCACGTTAGGCTTAGGAAACGGGTGATCGGGGCCACAAACAGTTGTAGACTATATAGAGCTATAGACCAATGACACATGAGAAGATCGATGGTATGATATGTGTATTTTATTTTCTTTCATTAGTATTAGGATACAAAGGTTCATGTCATTACTTCATCTCATTACTCATGGTTCAAGAGTTTGTCCACCCAATTAATGATTTATCCTTGTAGATTAATATTGAGTATCATATACATAATGGTTATTATATATAGTTTCTCTACCATTAGTGTGGCTTATCAGTTGGCGAAGAGTGTTTCACATGGGATCTTCTGGTCTACATGATAGAACATTATAGAATTATATTTGAAATGAATCGATTATCCATGGTCCATACCCAGATTAACTATCATCGTAGATGAGTCATATGCCTTCACACTGATGGGATGCTATCTTTATTTATCTATTAGATAAATAACATGGAAGGATGAATGTGTTCTGTAATAAGTAGGATAGAACCAATTACCCATTAGATTGAATGTATATCCCTTAGTGTATAGGGTATTTCGTAATCTGGATTCTTTCAATGTGGGTGGGGGGTTATGGATGTCTTCTCCTAGGATGTAACAAGACTAAATCCAAGGTGGGAGGTGGTGTTTGGTATCATCATTCAACCAAGTAAAGCACAAATAACTTATGAGAGATATCATACACCCCCTTCAGAGCTTCAAAATATCTAGTTACAGTTACAGGACCTTCGAGAGAAGGGTTTCATTAGGCCTTGTATTTCCTCATGGGAAGCTCCAGTGTTGTTCATATATAAGGTGAAGAAAATCTTGTGGGTTGGTTTAGATTATTATCTCTTGAACTAGGCCAAGATAAATAAAAATAACCCCTAAAAAAGTATTGATGACCTATTTGACAAATTGTGAGGAGAGAGATGGTTATCGAAGATTGGTCTTTAGTCTGGGTAACACCATTTGTGGGTTCACGAGGATGATATTCCAATGCATTAATTAGGATATCCCTATAAAAAATATGAGTTTCTAGTGATGCCCTTTAGTGTGATGAATTCCACTTTTATATTTATAACGTTGATTAATTGAATATTACATTTTTAAATGGACTTTTTTTCTGTTTCCTCCATCAAGGACATACTCATATACACCGCATTGGAGGAAGATCTTGTATATAACTTCATGATTTTTCTTCATGTTCTTTAGTAGAACCATCATTATGGTATGAACTCAATGCTCATGTTCTAGATTCATGAGGTTCATATTCTAGGGAATGTCATTTCTGAGTATCATTTATATGTGGACCTAGTAATGATCGATACAGTGCTTTTTTGGGATCCACCGAAGAGAATGTCTGAGGTGAGAAGTTTATTGGTTTGGTGTGGTACTGCACGATGTTTCTGGACGTCTTCCTAGGGATTATAACCCCTTTGATCTCCTTGATGAGGAAAGAAGATACTTTTACCTAGATATATTAGTGTTAGATATCCATTGAGTATTTTACGTAGAGGTCAATGAGTTCTCATATATTGATAATACCGTAGGGGGGTATGAAATATAGTGTATTTTGATTCCTCCAAAGATGGGAATAACTGTATATTGATACAATGATAGGTAGATACCAAATATGGGATAAGGTAGTTGTAACCCCACAAGAAGAACTACGCGAATCATGACATAGATCTAGAAGCAGTAATCTTTTCTCTGAGGATGTGTACAAACTATATTCTTATAGAGAACTTCATGGTTTAATCAGACCTTCATATTCTTTGGTTTGTATTCATATAGAGTTTCATGAACCTAAGATAACTGTGGTTTTTGGAGTTACTGTTTGACTATATCTTTGAGATAGTATATACTCTAGGTAGGGGAAATAGGGTAGGAGATTCCCATTGCAGTAATTTATATGCTTATTTGATTCGGGAGGATTCTAAGCATTTGGTTTCCTATTAGTGGACTCTAGTGGAGCTGGAGAGTGAATAATTCCATCACTCGATGGGGTTGACCCCTAAACTTCTTGAGCATGTGAGAGAGTCCATGTTGGGAGACATTGAATGTGAGGTGTTTCATGACTAGATGTCAATAATGTATTCACCATATGGATATTATCAAGTTGGGAATCACATCAATAGTTTCTTGGAAAGGATGATGGCCACAATAATGATGCTAGTGGAGGTGATGTAAGCGTTCTAAACTTCTCCTTTGACAGTACATCTCAGTGTGGGGAATTAGTATAGATACCATAATCGACGGTTTTTGTGGTCTTAAATAATATGGATCAGGGATGAGTTCATATCTGATTTCATTATGTTTCATGAGGTGTGGGATAGGAACCTGGTTTTGGTATAATTTTTTTACACCATGACATCCATTAGTGAAAATGGGATAGAATATACATGGAAATAGTGATATGGGTTTCCATGAAAAACATAGTACCATGATTCAAACTGGGTGATATATTGGTATTCCATGCACACAATCTAGGTATTAGAGGATATGCGAAGGGATTTTGTGTTAGACATTGGTTGGAGCCTGGAGGATCACTTTTCCATGGTGTCTTTTGTATAAAACACTATCTACCACATTACTATCAACATAGAACCTTTAGAATCCATATATAAGAGTCCTTAAAGGTCAACCCTATATTTGAAAGTGATCATTGATGAAAATATTATTGGTCCATATTTGGTTCAGGTGACGATGGAGAAGGTATAGGTCATCTGTGATAGGATGAGTACAAATTATAGAAGCATAAATCTTATACAGATTACCCTAATAGGCCATTGGTGTTTTATTAGTTTGAAATTATTTTTTTGAGAGTCTCACTAGGATTACAATTTTTGAGGTTTGTTCAGGGTGGAAGGATATTCATGCTCTTCATCTAGCTAATCATGATCTTGTAGGGGTTTGGCAAGGATTATTATCATCTTCACTTTTGAACATAGATGGAGCCGGTGAAAAACATCACATGTGTGTCACATGTGAAGAGACAATTTCATGATTCTTGGAATGTAATTGAATAGGAAAATATGAACCTCTATGATAGAATCACTTTTGTAGTTTACCATGTAGATATCCAAGATCGATTAGAGAGTACTTTCTTGGATATACTATCCACTTAGTTCTTATGTTTTTACATCATGGGATTGTGCATCAAATCTCTTGGGGGAGAGAGAGAGAGACAATGATTCATGTTGAATATCCCAACATGTATTTTTAGTAATAATTTTTGGGGTAAAAATATTGATGGATGGATTGATGTAGAGACTCAATATTTTCATTGTAATAAATTGATATATTTTTATAAATATTTGTGTAGCCAAGAGTTGATACGGTGTATGATTCTCATGCCCTTTTTGACATGAATCAATTTTATAAAAATGTTTTATATATTTAATATTAAGTCTGTGTTTCTTATTAAATTAAATTGGATAACTCTTAAATTTATGCTAAGATTAGAAATATAAGAACATTGTTTAGTCCATAATTATTTTTTATGATAAGGGAAACTAAAATGGGTATGTTCATGGAGTTTGGATAAGATAAATTTTGTGGTATATTTAGCATATTAATTAAATTAATAATTAAATTATTAACTTAAATTAACTCAATGGTTTTCTTCTCCAAATAAAATGTCATGGAAAATAATCTAGGGTTAACCATATAAACCCTGATATAATCTAGTGTTGTTCTTTATCCTTTCATTGGTAAATAATGATATGATGATGATTATGTTTCAGATGAGAGAAGATCAAGATGTTGTGAATGAATCTTCCCCTGTCAATCACTGGTATGTGAACTCATTTATTAAAAACAATAAAATACCTATATTTTGATTTTAAATTCATGTATTTTTCTGATATTGATGAAATTGATTGAGCAAAAATATTTTTTCATTGATCTGTGCCAATTTATGGACTTTGCATATACCTGTACAGAGAAATTTATTTTTTATTATATCATTTATCAACGAAGTGGTCCATATTTAGGATATTTGACCATGAATATTTAGAAACAATTGATTAAAATTTATTTTTATTCCTTTATTCCCAAAATTAGATGTGTTCTTTGCCATTGGTCAAAGGAGCCAGTGCTAGACAATGTTGGGTGATACCGATCCTGACCAGACCCCCCCCGAATTCGTTGTGAAATCACATATGGATAATGGAATGTTTAATATGGGATGTAAATATGGATTTTTTGTATTGAGGGAAATCGATTCATTGATTTGGGATCTAAATAAAAGTTGAAAGAAGAACCAGATACGCACAAATTGTTTGTTGTGTGTTAGAAGAAACCAATAAACGAGGATTCGGTTTCCAGACACTAGATTGATAGAAATGAAGAACAACAGTTAGATACATTGATTTTGGGAGAAGATGAGGTCAGATCTACTATATGGTATGCATGATATGAATCATAGATACTATATATAACTGTATAGAAAAAAACTAACCACATGTTGTGAGGTTTGGAAGAACACCCGTTATGTTACATATTTATTTTGGTAGTATTGGATTTAGTGAATAATAATGATTAGATTCACTGTGGGACCCCCACATGATATGTGACTATAAGATGGTATACTCGAGGTGTACTCTGAGAATACATGTGCATGGGATTGTCTAGACACAAGTCATGTACGAATGTAGATGGTAAAGGCCAAGGTTCATAAAAAGGGACCTCGAGTGGATTGGACACATCGTGTAGAATCCACATACTCAATGT
Source organism: Viscum album (assembly GCA_963277665.1). Lineage (NCBI taxonomy): Eukaryota > Viridiplantae > Streptophyta > Magnoliopsida > Santalales > Viscaceae > Viscum > Viscum album. The sequence continues at coordinate 2,096,391,972 of OY728140.1, read as the reverse complement.
AGTGGTATGTGTATAGTGTGCTATGTAACTCTAAGAATAGGAAGTTATGATGGATTGGGAACACATGTCATGTGGGACCTCACACATGTTGTGTACCCCTTGGTTCTTTTTGAATTAACATCATACCCTCATATATCTTTCAATTTGAAACAGATTTAGGCCCACATTTATCATATTATATGTTTTTTTCATGTATATCATTATGGTGAACTGTGTAAGGGATTTTGAGATACTATGTGAGATGTTTTGGGTGTAGTTATAATTAATATTACACTCTATTACTATAGTTATTTGTAAGGATAACCAAAGGAATTTGTTTGGAACTCTCTAGTCTGGCTAGGAAAGGGTCCTCGATGACCAGACAGGAACCCTCCTACAGTGATAATGCTTGGGTAATTTATCTTCCTAGTTATACCCTCTAGCTAGGTTGGGCATGGGTCTTTGATTACAAGATCAGAACCCTCTAGTAGTAGCGACATGGCATGGTTAATTGAACTTCTAAGTGTCACCCTACATCTAGGATGGGTATGATTCCTCTATGACTAGATTGGAATCATCATACGATGATAGAGAAATAGGCCTCGATATTTGGAGTGGCTCCCTCCAGCCATGTTTGGGATTGGTCCTTGATGACTGCAGTGGACCCCTCTTGTGAAGAAAAGGAATGAGACCTTAAATACTAGAGTGACACCATCGAGAAGATCATGGAAAGCGACCACTATATATTTTGAGTGGCACACTTATGTTAGGCATGAGACGGATTCATAATGAAAATAGTGGAATACTCTAGTTGGGCTGGTCATGGACCCTCATCCATCAGTGTGACACCCATATATTGTACCTAGGCATGGGTCCTCTACCATGTTATTTTTTCCATTGACTGTGTGGCATATTGGAGAGGTGCTGATGAAATTCTATTTTCTCTACATGGAAAATTTGTGAGCAGTTGGGTATCATTTATAGAATTTTGAAACTATTGGGAAAAACTTTTGTGGGATGGGAAGTGAAATGGAGATCCCATATCTCTCTCATTTGGTACTATTTTTATGAATATATATATATCCATGTTCCTTGATTTTTTTACCCTCTTGATTTGGGTGGTAGAAACGTGATGTGTTAACTCCCTACATGACATGTTAATCCCATATGATTTGTTGAGGTTACCTTTTTTCTTTGTGATAAGTTTACTTTTTTTTACAGTTTACTGTGTACCTATTTTCATCATGTATCTTGATTATCCCTAGTAACCATTAAGGATATTTTACTAGGTATGTATATAATCACCCCGATATTTCCATTTCCCACATTTTTCATGTCTTAAGCATATGATGGACTAGTCCGTAGTGACTTTAGAGAGGCAATGTCATCCTTGGTGATTTGGACAACATATGGCTTTCATGTATTGGAGATCATTAATTGGGATCACTCAGGGTTATACCTTGTAGTTTTCTTAGGATGGGATATATTTTTAGCTGGGTCTATATTTTTTCCATTTACTTTCCATGTTTTCGTTATTGTACTTTTGTACACACTAGTGGTTTTCATGATTTAACTATTTTGAAGATGTTTCATAATTTTATTATTATTTATATTGAATTTTTCATTCAGGCATCTAGGTTTGTGCACACATTTAGATTAGTAAAATTCCTCCAATGTTAGATTTTTTATTCGGCAATGATCGCTAACCCGTATCCTATAGAAGTGGGCTTTGGATTGTTAAGGATTGGGCCTTATTAGGTCAGATCATGAAAGAGACATTAAAAATAATGTTCTTTACTGTTTAAAAAGAATAAGATAAGGGATAATATGTTTTATTTAATTAGTATACGTACAATAAGAATATTAATAAAATTAACATAAAGAACATATAATTGATTTTTAGGTGAAATAATTTTAATTTTTTCATGTATTGAAAAATAACAAAGTTAATAATGTTCTACACTGTTATGAAGTTAAATATTTCAATATTATGTTTTTAGGAGTTACTCAACTTGTAGAAGTAAGATAATATATAACTCAAAAAGGTACAAAAATAGTTAAATTTTTATAGGGATATATTAAGAGATAACACTATTTATACAATTTTATTAAAATTAAATTACATACATTGATGGTTTATACCAACCATAGTAACTCTAAGATATTATTTATTTTTAATGATTCTATAACATGATAACGGTTAACCAATTAGTTCATGTTGTGAAACATTCACATCATGTGTCCCTTTTCCTACTCCCATGGTTTTTTTAGTTTTATTGTGAGATTTATCACTATAACATATTAATTGGTTTATTTTGTATGAAATCATAAAAAGGGAAAATTGAATATTGAACATTGATTCAGCCTCCACTCAGTAATTGATCTTACTACATGCCCGAGTCTATAAAATGTAGTATTAATTCTCTCTATTATTAATATAATGAACACAAAGTTTGATGTTAATAGATATGAATGTCTTTAAACTACACTGGTATTTGATTTTTACATAATCTTCCAAAAGATAAAAATTTTATAATATTCATTTTTAAAGGATTTCAATAGACTTGGTGTTGCGATAAGAACATTTTTATTTATCAGAGATAGTATTAATTCAATATATTTTATGGAGTTATTATATTAATTTGGAAAATTATAATGTTTTGAAAGGGAAACTGTTATAAAAATAAATTTCCTTGGGATATTTTTCATTCATTATAAATTATGGTTTTTTTATTCTTTATTGGGATCACTATTGACTCCATTTGCTAAAAATAATATAGAGTTTTGTGGGCATGCATGAAATGTCCTTTTTTCATACATTTAGAGATTTTGTTCAAAATGTTATGTATTTTAAGATTAAAAAAGATATTTTGTATAAGTTACATAAAATATATAACAAAATATCAAATTCAGTAATGGTTGATTTAATAATTGATAACTATAGTATAATGAAATGCATATTCTTGAAGGAATATATTATGGTGAAATGATTAAAATGTTCAATGATAGGGTGATAATAGTTAGAAGATTTATATGACTATTAAAGATTCAAAATTGTTTCAGAAGATAATTTATATCTCAGAAATTATATATTTCATGGAAAAAATTTATCTATATAGACATGTGATCTTGACACACTTTATTTGGATGAATTTTAAAGTATCATGATCTCAAATGAGATAAGTAATAAATTTAATTAAAAGAAATAGAGTTTGGTTGATATGAAATAATAATTCAAATCCATGAAGAAGGGATGGACCTTTGTGAAGATTAAGGATGACAATGAAGATTAAGTTTGAGGTTTATATTTTTATATGGTGTTTATGTGAAGATTGATTAAATAATTTCAATAATATCAAGATTATTATTAATAAGTAAAGGTAAATTTCATGGAAATATACATATTTAATTGTATAATTTTTTAGGAATCTTAATTTTCACAAAAAATTATTCAAATATTGAAGAAGATAAATTTGAAGAGGATGAATATTAATATGAATATTATTTAAAAATTAATTCCAAGAACATCATAAAACTGAATTTTTTATATATATGTTCAAGAAAAAACTCTATTTTTAAAAAAATTAATGACTTATTTATCTATTGTAATACCATGTCTCGGGTTCCAATGGACTGGTGCCACAATCCTATTCACCATAAGACCTTATGAATTACTCATCATATAATGAAGGATTCCAATAAGTAATGGAGGTTTAAAGTGGAACTGTGGGGAAACTATACAATCATCAACAAAAACATTTCATATAAATTCATGGAATGGAGCGGTATATACCTGGAAAAAAGGTATTTTCACCATTTATTTACTCAAGGGGACATAAACATCATTATCTGACAGAGATTAGAGCTTTTCATATCTGCCATCAATATAGAAACATCAATGGTGTCGAGGGAATCAATCGAGAACTCACCCAAATACGAGGAGTATCACTATAACATTTGAAACGGTAGGTGAGGACCACCATGAGAAACATCATAACTATATGGGAGGATATCTATGACCAACACCTTGAACCATGGGTGAGGACCACCATAAGAGAAATTCAAACCCATATGTGTGGACTGTTATGACCAACTCCTTAAACCATAGGTGATGATCTCCAATACCATCAAATTAATCCATATACGATGATCTCCATGACTAACACCTTATAGAATAGGTGAGGACATCCATGACCAACACCGTAAAAAATGGGTGAGGAAATTTCTAAAAAAACACAGTAAATGATTTCACCAACAGTCACATTTCATGGTTCAACATCACAACCAAACAAAACAGTCAACAATCAAAATAATAAATTTGTTATATATTCCAATTTTCCAAGCTCCCTACGACCCTTTCACATCAAAATAAGGATAAATACATCCATTCCATCAAGATCATTAAAATATTTATCATGATATTTCATGATAAGGAAACCACCAACCCTTTTGATATCAAATTATTTAGATCCTTTATAACCCAGTCTATTATAAAGGATATTGAGGTTAACACCTAATTTTTAAACCAAAACTATTTTAAAACATTTATTTCACCCTTTGACATAAAAAATAGGAAAAACTCCAATGGAAACATTATAACCACTACCAAAAGTATCATAATAATTTTCATAATATCTGAACTCATAAAGGCCTACCAAACCATCCATTCAAAATATTTTTAAAATATTGATTCCAATGTACACCCGTATAACCATGATCTATTCAATCATGGAACCAATTATATTAAACAATTTAATCTCAAAAATGACTCTCTTCACCCCCCTCCCAATCCCACATTACCATTTCAATGAAATGGAACTCTCCATGAGAGACCAATGGTTCAGTCATATAATAACACATGGATCCAACAAGATCCGTGGAAGGTATAGGGTATAAATTTTATGCCTAAATAAATTAAATAAGGAAAGGAAAAATCACACAAAAAATAGGACATAATATGCGTATTACAAGAACATGAAAATCAATTAATAATACTCTGGGTAAATATCTTAAAACATCAACGTCAATAAAGAATCATTCCAAAATGTATCTGAAGTGTGTAATCCTTTCTAAGGATCATCCACGTTATATATAACCCCTTAGAATAGAAAAAAGAATATTTGAACCACCCAATAACTATCTTAATACCATAAATTAATAATTTATTAATTAAAAAATAATAATTCATTCATTCATTTTACCCCAACTTGACATATTATCAAAAAACTCACCAAGTGATAACATCTTATCAAAACAACATAAAATATGTATGGGTGGTCAAAAACATACTCCCTACTCAATTCATGATTAGAGATGTATGATTCTTTAAAGTATCATTTCATAATAAAAATAATCCATTAGAAAAAACATTGTAAAATTTATCATGAAAATGTATATCAACGAAATTACACACTACCTCATACAGAATCCACATAAGGTTATACTATATGAAAGACAATCAAAATCCCCATAAACCATATAGAATTTGAATGTTATATAGTGGAATTGAAATAAAATCCCAAAAGATACTGATAAAAAATTATGTGGAACCATATAATTGGGGAAAGGGAAGGACAAGGAAAGTAAATTTCACATTAAATTACATGGAAACATAATTATTGCATCCCATATCAAGAGGGTATAAGGAGGAATAGTGTTGGGATCCTCGGGATGGTGTGAAATGAATGGGGGAGTAACAAGATTGACTGGATTTAATTCATGATGGGGTATTTTCGTCATACCCCCATTTAATGATATCTTAGGATCCTTATAGTTTGGCTACAGGTTTTCCAAACTGCATATAGTCTTGATACCCTAGTGTAAAACACCCATGATATTTAAAATTAGACTACACAGTTTGACAAACCATGAAATAACTAAATTGTTATCATTTCCTCCCATCTATTTCAATGTCCACTGTTTGCCTAAAACAATTCAATTCTCATTCAATATGACATATAATCTCCTAAACTCACACAATTTCTCCTTTTTTTCTTATATGTTTTTTCCAAAACAACGATCATACCATGGGAATTATAATACTTCTATTCAAGATGACCTAAAAAACACCTGATAATAAATGTGTCACATATTTTTGATATACCAGGATCACTAAACCACACATCCATCATAAAATTAAAAATAAACTTATGACATTTAAATATGATTCCTATAATTCTCCTTGGAACACCAAGGACAGCTTTTGAACATCATTCCACACATAATGTTTTTAGGGATTTTGACTATTATAATCTCATTATGAGTCATAATTTAAAATTAGACATTTTCATTAAATAAAATTTAAAATCTTTCAGAAAATATCATATTTTACCAAGGAGGTATCTTACATCCTTACCACAATATTAATTCTTATCACCAATAATACATGGTTGTTACCCATCTAGATCCCCCAACCTACACTGGTTAGTATTTGTAGACATTAACTTCATTCCATTTCTAAATTCCAGAAAACTGACAAAACACAACCTTTAACACATGTAACCCTATAAAAAACTCAAGATAATGCATGTTGTTACAACCAAAACAACAAGTTGGTTCTTTACAAATCCCATCAAACTAAAACAATTCTTACATCATTGATTGAGAACTCATTTTAGCTATCTTGTTCCCCACCGTAAGTATTATCCTACAACCACCAACTTCTAATGCTTGGAACATTCACCATCAAAAAATAACAAGGAACTCAAAATCACACTGCCAAAACACACTCAATATTGTTCCCAACATATTATTCCCCCAACACCCATTAGAATTAAAATCATCATCAGCATACATCCTAATCACCAGAAACCTACCTGAATCTATAAACACGTGCCACCCATACAGGAACAAAGAATATACCATATTTTCCTCAAAGGACCAATTCAATCATGTGACATACCTATCATTCCCAAAATGACATGAAAAAACATATGTTAAGACCTTCCTCACCGACATTGTTTTCTAGCCCAATATAGACCATCCTCAGAAGAATGGTCCCAAAACCCCATATTCCATCATTAGTTCTATCTCCATCTACACCTATCACAATTGTAACATCTCAAATTTCCCATGTATTTTTTTTAGATATTATATGGATCAATTTCAAGACCATGTGTTGGGATGGTATGTGATTCTGAGGCCCAATGATCCAAGAAAAATTATTTGAGAAATATTAAACTTTTTTATAGAACAAAATCATGGTTTTTTTGAGAAAGATTAATAACTCCTGATTGGGAGCCCAAATCAGAAATCTGAGTGCATAGTTGAACTTCGAACAATATTTTTACCCTATGTGATACCTAATTTTTTCATCTACGAGTCATCTATGAAAAAACTCCAAAAGGATGTAATCATTAATAAATATTTAAATAAAATTTATATTATGTGAAGTAGCGGATTATTTCATTTTTATTATCCCATTATTAGGATTCATGGTTTATCACCATAAATATGGAATTACACTATTATGTGGTGAAATAATCATCTTCAATGAACAATTCTATATTGGATAACAGATCATGGATCATCATGCCAACGATGAAGAGGGTATCATAAATGATGGAAGTGAAATTGTTCCTTGTCAATGACAGATCCAAACTCTTGGTAGGTTGGTTGTTTCATTGTTTATTTTCCTCATTCCTAATTTCCAATATGAACAGGGGGAAATCCAAAAATATATTCTTCAATGGTTTGGTTGTGGATATAGGTTGGGTTATTGATGTGGGATTATTGGAAGTTAGTCTATCCACGTTATTTATCCTTAGAATGAGAGTGAATTGAGGCCAACAAAAACCATGGACAATGTTTTTTCTTTAGTAGTTCATCATTATTTTTATTCAATTTTATTAGTAGTCGTTTCCCTTGGATCCTGCTGAATGGGGATCAACTTTCCAGAAGGCACCAAATGTGATTGGACCCGCCAGACTGGTGTAATGATGGACCCGACACCAGATAAGTGTAGATCGAGACCCAAGGATCATAGACGCGCATTAATTTCTGAGTTTTGAGCATGAAATGAATAATGGAGGATCATGAAAGATGTGGTGTTGGTGAGTGATGTCGGAGGATGAAATCACTTGTGAAATGGAAGAGCTAGTGGTACCAGAGGCCGCATGACTTGGCGGCAATCACCAAGGGTAACTGTGTGAGAAGACAAACATTTCATTGATTTTGGTCTGACCAGCGGGATGTGATGGTATGGTAGTTTGGTCTGGTAAGGTGGGTCGAGTATAGTTGATGGGGGATGAGCGTAGTGGTCCAGGTTGTACATAGCGCTTCAGGTTAGACCTCATTGGTCATGTCGCACCCGGGTAGCCAGAACAGGCCTCAGCTGACCATGACATTCTACCGTGAGCTACATTCGATCGAGATTCCATGTCATCGGAGTAACTGTGGCATTTTATATAAGCATGATAGTAGGAACTACATCAAGGTTGTGAGATCGGGTATTTGACCACTGTGGTCGGTCGATGACCCATTGAACCCCCTTCTGAATTTTTCAAATGGCCATAACATTCAATCCAAATTTCTGTTTCATGAGTCGTCTATGAAATTAGAACACATATAAAGAAATGGTAATTTTAGTACATCCTAACTGGGTTTTTTTTGGGAGTTTTCATATGACATATTGTCTTGAGGGGTGACTTCTCCAGGAACAAGTGCGCTTCGAGAAATCATTTTTGTGGTTGGATGTGACCTAGAGACTATGGATTTTATTGAGACTATGTGTCTTATAGAGACTATGAATCATATAGATGTTTTGTTTCCTATTTATTTTTTATGTATTATGGAAATTTTTTGTCATTATTATAATTTTTGGCTTATTTGATTCGATATATCTGGATGTTCTTGATAATTCTTTTAGACTTATATCTATGTGGATCTGAATATGTATTCCTTCACATTATTTACATTGTGTTACTCAATTGTGGTATTCTATTGTGGTATTCCTTCGTCATAGTTCCTTTGTGGTATTCCGTTGTGGAAATCTTTTATGGTATTTACATTTTGGTATTTCTATTGCGGTATTCTTTTGGGATTATAGGGTGTCATAAATATTATTTTTTTACTCACCCATGTTGGTGGTTTTCCCAAAAATTTTGTGGCTTGTGTAGATGATGAACTCCTCAATGGAGTTCTGAGATGACCAGGACTATGTGGTTCATCTTTAGACTGGATAGGCCAAGGTTTATTACATCATATTTGTTGATGAAAGTCCCAGTACCACATAGTTTATAGGTTATACTTATGGCAAAATTCTCTTTTTTGGTTGGATTATTATGACCCAATTTACTTTTTAGTACATGGAATATTGTAATATGGTTTTGGGATATAGTGGTTTGCATGAATTTTTTTATTTAATTATTTTTTATTATAGTATTTATTGTATCGAGATGTGTGTGTGCATACAGGTACATAGGAAACTTCCTCCCAATTGTAGGGCATTCTAACCCGATGATAGTCAACATCCCTTGGCCTATTGGAGGCAGGTTTGGGGTTAAAATGACATAGAACCCTATGGGATGGGTCATGATAGTGTAATATAAGAGGAGTTCAGTTCTACTTTAGGAATAATAGTCTATGAGGTGGGTTTTGGGAAACAGAGTTAACTGTCTCGAGTTCAAATTTCAGGCCATGTAATCTTGTGACCATGTGGGGCCTAGCGTATCCATTCACAAAGACTATAGGAACCTGATTTTAAACTAAGTGAATGAAAAACCTCATTGTAGAGAAATTTATGGAACATATATCATATTGGGATGGGTTATCTCTTACATGACCTTCTTGAGACTTATATCCATATATACTCTATTGAGAGTGGTATATCTCATTTTATTACATGATGCCTCTACGCAGACATCCAATAATGATTCTGTTGTGGGATCATGAGGATGACCCTCCTTGTGATGAGAAATATATACATGGTCCTAGAAAGGTGATAACACCAAATTTTAGATTACCAGCTTTACAACCACATGTCTAGCGGAAGCTACAACGATAAATTCCAGCTAAGGATGCACGTAGACTGAGCACATTTCAGATGTTTTAGAGGTAGTGACCTCCTAGGTCTCGAGGTGATCCAAACTCATCGGTAGTTGGGGATTGGATGGAAGAAGATATCCATGTATTTTAGCTCATGAGGAAACCTTTATACGAAATGATAGTCCTTACTCTGAGTCATTATATAGGATCTGCATAGTGATGGTGGAGTTTACGGACCTAGACACATAATGAGACCAAAACCTCTTGGTTATACTTTGAGTATCTTTTAAGGGAGATGTTCTTTTCTACCACATTAAGGGAGGTGTGCATAAAAGAGGATCATCATTTGTCATAGTGATGTCAGACTGTGGTAGAGAAATCAATGATATTTAATGATCATTAATCATACTCCATCGATATAGTACAAGACCCATTCCACCAAGCATAGAGCTTTGAGTAGGGCTTACAATAGGATATCATGGAATCCATGATATACATTAACATTCATAATTATGATGTGTCACATGAGAGAGCCATGGTAGTTGCGAGAATTCTAGCGGATCAGGAACTAGTAGGGGAAGCTACAAATAGGCACTGGGTAGTTGAGACCTTGACTTTAGGTAGTTGATGGAAGTCGTTGATACCCAATTGGTCCTTGTGATTCTGGAGACAATAACAGGACATATGATCAATGTTCAGGGCTCCTAGGGAATTTTGAGTGAGTTTAGGGATTGGGTGTGATACTCATGATGTATTTTGGTGACATATGGAATGAGATTTCCTAACCCATTATATGAATGATCAGGACACGGTGAAGGGGACACCAAGGAAGAGGTGGAGGAATGAACATGGTTTTCTATAGTGGGACATATGTGGAAAGGGATCATACCGGGTGGAAAGAGGTCATTAGATGATCAATCTATTACCACCAAAACCCTCAGGTGGTCCATGATAGGCTTAGGGATTTGGTGGATAGTAAAGAGTCTGGATACAAGAAATGTCATCTTATATCCCTGATACACCATGTATAATTATGGTTATGATCTTTTACTTTTCCATCTTAGATACAGTTACTAAAGATACAAGTGACAGTCATTTTTTTCTTTCCACGATCCTTGTTTGAGACTTGGAGATTTTGGTCGAATCATTTACTCAACCCTTATGCTTAGAGACTCCAATGTGAGGAGATTAGATGATCACAAACTAGTACTAACTATGTGAAATTAATCTTGGTGGTGAGATTTTTGGTTGGGGTCTATTTATACCGGCGTCAAGGCATTATGATGTCATTCCCTATATGTGTTGATCATCCACAGTTCATACACATGTATAATATTTTAGGTGTAGAGTGTGGTGTCTACATAGTTATATGAAAAGGTTTTCATTTTTTGGTGTAAAGGAAACAAAGGAAGATAGGATAGACTCCCACATAAGAGGGTTCAGATGATCACTCGTTAGTCTTATAGCCTTTCCGTTGGTGATGTTGATGATTTGAATCCACAATTTCTTATAGTGGTGGTACAGTTTGACTACATCATTCCAGATGATGTTCTATGATTACCTCCCCATTGGGAGGTAGAATTCTGCATTGATCTATAACCAAGGATGGTACGAATATATACTCCTTCATAATGGATGTCCACTACAGAGCTTCGTGAGTTTAGGGTACAATTAGGGGACTTGTAGAGGAAGGTATCCGTGAGACCTATTTCTTCACTTTAGGTAGACATAGTTTTTCTTCCATGAAGACATATAGGAACTTGATGTTATTTTTGAACTTTATAGGCCTCAAAAAGGTGATTGTTAAGGATAAATATCCACTACCAAATATCAATAACCTATTTGATCAGTTTAAAGTGTCGTGATGGTTCTTAAACATTGTCCTTAAATCTGTATATCACAAGCTACAAGTACGAGATGAGTATATAATGAAGACAACATTAAGATGTCATTACGACCTATATGAGTTCTTTTTTATGCCCTCTGGAATGACTAATTCTTTAGCATTGTTCATGAGACTCATCAACCAGATCATTCATCCTTACATAGACTTGTTCAAGGTTGAATTCATTAGTGACATCCGAATCTACTTGGCATCTAAATAGGACCATGCAATACACTTGAGTATGGTCTTGGAAACACTCTGAGAGAACCATATTTTTAGTAATCTATTAAAGTGAGAGTTCTAGATTTGGGGGCCCATTTTCTAGGACGCATCATCTTATAGGTTGTAGTTGAAGTGGATCTAGTAAATATTGAGTTGGTTTTTGCATGGGTGCCACCCAAGAGTGTTATTGAGGTACAAAGATTCCTTTGTTTGGTTGGGTAATATCAGAGGTTTTTACTCTAAATTTTTAGATTGTCAGTATACTTGATATCTTTAACATGAATGGGACATCCATTCTTGTAGAAAGAGATGTTCCTAGAGAGTTTTCAGTATTTCAGGAAGAGGTTGAAGAGTGATCTCATCATGAATGGGATATCCATTATTAGGATGATAATTGTCAAATAGTTCATTATTCAATAATAGTAATAATAATATGAAAGAAATTATTATCCTTTAATTATTGTAATTAAACTTATAAAACTATCCATGAAATATTTTTTGAAAAAATGATTTATAAAAGAATCAAGAATACATTAGAGCATATGTATGCATGGATAACGTTTTCATTTTTCATAGAGCATGAGGAAAATGAGGTAAGTATCATTTAATCTTATAATAATGATTATTTTATCATAAAAAATAGTATATCTTTATATACACTTATATATTCAATTTTTTGTGATGTGATGATGAAAAATGAATCAGATAACATTGTGGTCGTTGTAATACACATGTACACACAAAGAATGCTATCATTTTTTTAATGGATGAAATGGTAATAGAATAGATGATATTTTATTATTTTATATTTATTATAGTATCATTAATATAATATTTATATATTTAATATATATTTATATCTATCAATGAGATACATTTATGTAATATAACTTTCATCGGTCTGCAAGGCGGTGGTTTGTGGTACAAAAGGATGATGATTTCATGTTCCACATTATGTTAGGGGATATTGAAATATGTTAAAAAAATTAATATAATAAAATATTACTATGTGTAGATAATTATGTTAATATTTAATAATGGATTAAGAATATTTCAATGATTTTGAATAAGAAATAAAATGAAAATTCTCGATTTCTAATTAAACTTCTTCCTCGAACAAACACTATATGTTTTTACCAAAATCATTGTTCAGATGGTTTTATAAAGAAAAATATGGACTATATTATGTGGGATTTATATAATGAATTATCTGATTAGAGATTAAAAAAAGTCTTATAATGTGTAGATAATGGGGGCGATGGCTGTCCTTTTTTAAGTGAGGGGGAAAACACAATTCATTTTATAAAAACTATTACAATTTATTAATGTCTTAATCAAGAGGAATTGTCTAAAAAATATAGCAATTATGAATATTATATGAAATAGGATCTAAATATGTCCACAAAATATGATTTATAAAAAAAATAAATGTTATTTTAAACAATTATCTCTATAGATTAAACCCCAAGAAATCTATTTTAACTTTAATCATGTTAATAGGTTTTTATAACATTAACTATTCATCATTACAAAAATTTAAATTTAAATTTTTACAAAGTATTAATAATTATAATTAAAAATATTTAATCACATTTATATTTTCATCTTGAATTATTCCTAGAAAATGCAATGAAAATATATTAATAGAAAATTGAATTTTTTATTAGACAATTGTCTTGATAAAAAAATCTAGAATAATATTTATACCAAAAAAATAACATGATTGTTTTTAATAAAAAAATTCAAATCTTGATAGTATTCCTAAATATATTATTATTTTCTAAATTATTTAAAACAAATTGATAGTTTTCAATAAAATCTTTTAATTTTACTATTTAATAAAATATATTTTTTTTATAAATTCTAAAAATTTTATCCTAAGTTAATTTGGGAATAATCAAAATAAATATTAATATATTTTTTTCTAAATTAATACTATATTATTTATAAATAAATATTTTAAATAAAATCACTTATTGCATGAAAAAATAATTTGGTTATAAATAATGATATTTTCCTTACGACTAAAAATTAATATAATATTCATCTAATGAATATAAATCTATAAATATGAAATAATAAGTATTTTTAGGGAATACAATTTATTTAATAATTAAATTACTAGGGTTTCCAAATTCCTCCCCCCTTTAAAATTTTTAATCTTTATAATTGTTTCCATTACTTGATCATGTTGGGATATTTTTCCTTTATAGAATTATATATACCCTTGTTACTCCTTCAATCATTTAGTTTTTCAACACAAAATTAACCTTTAAAATAACTTTATTAGACAATAATAGTCATCTTTAGGAAGGACTATTTACTGTATCTTTCACATAAGAAAGGTTTCTTTCTAAATACACTATTTAGTGGATTAAAACCTGATATACATCTGGAAAAAGTTTTCTTAATAGTAAATGAAGAAATACATCATATACCTATGATAAACGTGAAGAAAATACCACATTGAAAACAAAAAATATCAATATTCTATAAAATATTATATTGTTTAATGTACCATTTATCTTGCATTCCCTTTTTACCAAATCATATAACAATTTTCAGTAGCGAATCTTTAAGAGAAAACTAACCACCTACCATTAAACAATTTTATTTCCTCTCATTTTCTGCATAAGGTTTCATCCATATTTGATATATCGTCATGTTTTTTTGAATCATACTAACCTTTGAACAATTTATTTTACCAGTTATTGTACAAACACAATTATTTCCCCATAATAATCCCAAAAAGATGAGTCTCATATCACTTTATATATAATTCCATAAAATTATTATAGCAATATATTTTAATGTAATCTATTTTTAAAATATAACTCATTAAACATGAGTTGTTCATCCCTAATTCCTTAATAATATTTTAAACAACCATGAATGATATATAAAAATTTATGAATCATTCCCTATATCTATCCATCATATTAATGATGAATGATTTTCTAGATATATAATTTTAAACCCTATGAATTATCAAGGCCATTCCTGAAATTATTGGTGAATATGGGAAAAAAATAAAATTAAAAAAAATAGTTACTCGGGGTAATCTAGTTATCTATTTAACATATTGTTGATAATGTGGATCCCAAAAAAATTGGTTTAATGGTTAAAAAATGAAAATATTTTGTTAATTGATCAAACTATAGAAAAATCACATTACATTATTATCATTTTAATGGAAATAATAGCATAAAATATCTAGATACATTCTCCCCCATCTATTTCAACACTGGAAATGGTTAAAGAATCCACATTAGTAAATTTATTTTAGATTTAGCATAATTAAAATTAAAAATTTCATATAGAATCAACAATAAATTTCCTTATTCCTGGCATCTTGAATTATTCCAAAGTATTCTATACATTTTATTCCACCAAGATGAATCTGATGTAGACAACTATGATCCTCACTCAATAGTTCTTTCCCCAACTGGGTGTCAGATGAAATAAATAACCTTTTTTAAAATCTCACAAAAAACATCTTTTAAATATTTAAATTTGGAAACATAACATTCTTAAAAAATTTCACCTTTTAATGTAAAACATTGATTTCTTTAATAGCTTTCATAATCCTGTCTAAAAAAGATGATTTTCAAACTCCTGAAACAGAACAAAGAGATTTCATACATTAACAAATTATAATCTATCATTTATAAAATAATTTAATACAGGATCATGTTATATATGTTTCATAGTAATGAAATAATTATATTTAAACTTATATCATTTCATTTCTCTGTTTTCATTTCATGTATTATAAATAATCATGCAATCATAATCTTTTTAAAATTCTATCAATATCTTCTATTTCATATTCAACTCATTCTGAGTGAAAATATACCTAAAAATTTTATGATCAACATATATTTGAAATTGTTATACATATAAATAATGTCTCTAAATTTTGAAAGATAAAATATAGCTAACTGTTTAATTTTTAATTGTAAGATAGTTTTTCTCATTAGTTTTTAGTTGACATGAAATATAAGAAACTACCTGATCATTCTTAATTAATACATAACTATGCCCATTAAAATAGGCATCATAGTAAATAATAAGTTCATAATTAATGGATTGTAGAGACAAAAGTATATAATTATTTACTAATAATTTTTATTCCATGGATCATTCGTAACATTAATTTATCTAGGTGAACATAAATCCTTATCAGTTTAATTTGGATACAGGTCTAGAAAACCATTAATATTTTTCAAAAAAATCACTGATAATAGCCTGATAATCTTAGAAAAATATGAATCTCAATGAAATTTTATGGTATTGTCCATTCATTAAAAATTTATTTTTAAAATGACCAACAGTTATGGAATATTTATTTATTATATATCAAGGAAAGAATTATGATTTGTCCAAAAATCACATTTAGAAATCATTCCATATAACATATTTTGTTTCAATGTTTGTAGAATAATCCTTATATATTTTTCACTATGATCAAATATTTTTTAATAAAAAAAATATAATAAATAAAAACAACAAAATTTTTTTTTAATTATTCATGAAAAATTTTATATATATGATCCATGTACACATATGAAGTTATTTTTCAACCCAAATGGTATAACAACAACTCAAAATACCCCTACCTAGTATGAAATTATGTATTAGAGGTATAATCTTACATCAACTTAATTAGATCGTAACCAAAACTAATATCTATGGACAAAAATTATCGAGTTCCCTTAGTCATTTAAGAATACATTTAGTGGATCCAAATTTGTCGATTTAGTTTTAATGGATTTCACTATAACAACACAAGATTTTATGATATATTTCTCTTTTATTAAATTTCATTGATTTATTTATTTTCACTAAACACATAGTTTGATAGAACCAATAAATTTTATTAACATATTATTATCCTTCGAATAAATAATTTTTGAATTCACCATGATAATAATATATTAGGATGATTTTTTTTTCTGGATTTTTCTATAATGAATCATTTTTAAATGGATTTTAAATAATACCAATTCTTTTAAACCTATCATTAATCTTAATTGACGATAATCCCCATAACAATATGAATTAAATATTAAATTTATAATATCACCATTATTCTAGAAATAATATAATTAATTACATTTGAATCATTATTAACCCTAATTTTAGTATAACTATATTTTTTTCACATAAAATGATTTTTATAAAACCTGTTTTGTCATATTTTGTAGGATTATACTCAAATTAAAATCTTCCACTTCTGTAAAATGAAATTTAACAAACTTGACTCTATATTATTAATCATGAAGGTCAAATATGGTATATATCCAACTTTTATTTTTTGTCATTATGAATACTAACAGTGTTAAAAGTTATCATCTTTGTAAATGGTGAAACCAGAAATTAAGTATAATAAAATTTGTTAAAGAATTATATATATATATATATATATCAAAAACATTCTTATATTTTATTCTATGTGTATATTTTATCTATAATATTCCTAACTAAGAATAATGACCTCTTTTAATTTAACTTTGATTTAATCCTTTATAATATTTATGTAAAGGATAAAGTAAAAAAATGTCATTCTCCATTTTTAATATCTATAATAATTCATGATAGGGATTAAATCAACATAATTTTTGTTATAAAATTTTATTTGAAATATTAATTTATTAGTTTATTCTTGTAAATTTATTATATATTTTTTCTGAATTATTAATTATCTAATGTGATTACGTTATATCGGTACTGTATATATTCAATTATTAGAAAAATATAATAAATGTTTTTTAAAAATATTAAAAGTAATATATATTGAATGAATTATAATGTTCCGCATTTTTTATGGATACATATGAAATTATCGGTATGTTTTAAATTAATATATTTTAATTACATATATGTATTCATTTATTTAAATTCTAATTAAATGAATAGTGTTAGAAATGAAATTAATGGTATTTTATAATAAATAATATTTTAATAATTGATTTAAAATTCCAAAAGTCTTATATTTGGCCATGTGATTGTTATATTGTGGTAAAAAACAGTGATATCCTATTTTGGTTCATTTTTTCCCTTATGAAAACAATCTGAATCCTTAATGGGTGAATACATTAATATTATATCTATTATCAAAAGGATTAAAGTGGGTTTAAACTAAATGAGAAAGTTGAAAACAAAACAAAAAATTAAAAAAAAATTATGAGAAAATTTCATCCAATCCTCATATTATGCTATATTTATTTCAATTTAAATCCCATTGGAGATGAAAATTAATTATATTAATTTGACAATTTAATAAGTTCTATAAATTACCCTACCCTCACTTTTAAATGTTAAACCAGTATCTATTTTATTTCCCCCAATTTGAGCACTCTAGCCTCAAAAACCAATCCCAATTTTATTTCAAACATCAGTTTTTCATATTCTAGAGGCATTTTTTTTTATAAAAGTTTAATCAGTAGTTTCATAATATGATATATATAGGAAGCCTTCTAAATAATAAGTAAAAATTTTTACCTACTAATTCTTGTTTATATATTCTTTTACCTACTATTAATGTGTAGTAACCACACTAAAATATTACATCCAATATAATAATTATATTGATTAGTCATTAAGAATATATTATAACCTTTTTCCATCTATTTTCCAACCATTGAGAATAAAAAATTTATTTGGAATACGTATGACTTATTGTCATCACATATCATAGTAATTTTTTTCCATCCCCACTTTACCAGAACCGTTATAAAGATAAAACTAATTAATAGAAATAAAAAGTATGATATAATTATTTTTCTTAAATTATAATATCATATCTATTTTTATTCAATCCAATACGATAGACAATTATAATGTAACTTGTTCATGCGTGTGTAATAAAACCTCCATGAAGTGATGTGATCTATTTTTCATTTCCTCTTTACATGGATTATAATGACTAAAACTGTAATAAATAAAATTTCCATTTATATTTTAATTAAATGTGTTATTATGTAATGTGGTTATAGAAAACACATCCACTTTATTGGTTTTATTATATTTTATCAAATTTAAATAATGGTTAAGAATCACTGCAATTGATTATATAGTCATTGAATATGGATCACATGGCCAGTATAAATATAGGATTTTACCAAATCGAATTGAAAAAGGAAAATAATGTTATCGGCTTAACCAACAGGATCATAACCGATGAATACCCTTTATCAGAGATTCATAGGGAGATAGAATCATTGGTCTTTTCCCTTAACCAAGTGCCATCTAAGATCCTACTATTTAATAATGAGTGAAACCATTTATAGAATTATTTCATAATCATCATGATCATAGCCCATACCGTGTGTGCCGAACCAACAAATGAAAGTATCTCAGTCATGAACCATACACATATGGTTTTTTGTACTTTATTCATTTTATATGTATCGAAAACATTTTTTCATGATTAGAAAATTTATTTTATATTGAATAATGGATATATTTATATTCTATTATTGTTACTATGTAGATTATTTTTATTTCAATAGAATAAAATAAAAATTATATTTTTGTTGTTGAGTTAATAAGGTTTCCATATTACTTTTCCATTCCTTCATGTTTTGAAAATAAGAAACACTCTATATCGAGAAAACTTTATTTACCACTCAAATTTTTCTTAATAAGGTAAAATTTTCTTTCCACAAGGAAAATTTATCCTTTCCATGTTTTCAGTTTTCATGTATTAGTTTCCCTAAATATAACTATTATTATTCCCAAGTGAATTTTTTTTTCCACATATAAAACCTCCATATCCTATAAATACTCAGATATAATGTATTATGTATTCTGGATCGGAATTTAGACTCTGAATTCTCATAAATTCAGACTATTAATTCTCTAAAATTATGACTTTTAATTTATTATAATTAGGATGATAAATTCCTTATAATTCAGGATCTGAATTCCTTAAAATTCAGACTCCAGATTCCTTAGAATTCATACTCCAGATTCAGTATAATACAGACACTTTATTCCTTAAAATTCAGACTCTTAATACATAAAATTCAGACTCTGAAGTCTTTATAATTTAGGTTCCAAATTGCATAGAAATCAAAATTTAATTCCATATAATTCATACTCCAAATTCCATAGAGTTCAAAACTCTGAATTCCTTAGAATTCATACTTCGAATTCCATAGAATTAAATTTCCAAATTCCTCAGAATTCAGACTTTGAAGTATATAGAATTCTGATTCTGAATTCCTTGAAAAACAGAATCCGAATTTCCTTGTAATATAGACTCCGAATATTTTTTCCTTAGTCACCATACTTTATTTTTTGTTTAGTCTCCGAAAAATAAATTTGGTTGAGCAACAACATTTTACTTATCCTTGTTATAGTTATAAAATGATGTCGTGCATTTTGCTTCTAACCAACAGTTATTTGAGTGACACATGTATAGGTCCCTCAGATATTCAAGGAAAAATATTACCATTATAGGAGGGAGTTCGCCGATAGAAATGTGCCTAAAAACAAGATCTTATTTGAATGAGCTCAGCACTGATGCTGATCAATATATATATTACATTCTACTGAAGTGATTTCTAAAGATAGATACTTTCATGAATTGTGTGTACTGTACATCTTGTTCATTTTTCTTCATGAAACTCCGATTGTTGTTGTATACAATCGAATGATTCTGGGGATAGGAAGACAGAGGTGTTGACTTACTTGATGTTCGAGGGCATTTAGGGAAAGCAAGACAGACTCCAATATTCTTATCGAGAGCTTACCCTAGTGTGGGTAAGAAATAAATTCTTGAATGTATATATCAAGGGACATTTATCCATGTTGTTGGATACCCTACTCTTTGGGTTAAAATATTCTATACATGTTACTTGTATTTTTTCAATATTTTTCTCCACTAAATTATTGTTATTATGGAAAGTATAACTGTCTTATACTTTCTCATACTTTTATACTCTTATTAGTAAGATTCTATACTATTTAAGGTAGAGTCTTTGTCCTTTTAAACTTCTCTTAAGTTTAATTTTCAGAACATTATTTATATAATCTAGTAATTTTTTAGAACTAATAGGTCTTGTGAATATACCCTTTTTAACATTTTTCAACAATAGAATGTTTTTTACTATATTTAAAAGTTCCAAAGTAAATTTTAAAGTATACAATTCACCCCCTAATGTATTCTCAGCATCGACTTGATATTTCAATCTTACAATTGGTATCGTAGGAGATCTTTGAAATATATATATTCACAAATAAGTTTTCTAGATCAAGATTTCCTTGTTCTATATTTTCCTTTATTTGGGTTTTTTATACTAATTTTCAAACTCTTATTTCTAATAAGTTTCTACGAATGTATATTTTTTATATTGCAGGAATGAATGTGGGTACGATTAACAATATTAATCCTACTAGACAACCTATATTTCTTGGGAATGATTAGGAATAATGGAGAGATCATATGAAGACTTTTTTTATTAACAATAGCGTGGACAAATTTTGAAGGCTTACTAAAGATTACATGATTCTAGATAATGAAATCAGAACTTTTACTAATCCTGAAAAGTCAGAATATCAACTAATCTATAACATACGCAATATGTTGTTGTGTTCCATGACCAGGAATATATATATCCAAATTTCATCTTGTGAAGCTACAAATTGTATTTGGAAGAAGCTTTATGTAACTCACTTTGGAACTTCCAAAGATACTAAAAATAGATGAGTTATTCTTAGAGATGAGTATCATGGTTTTTTCTTTCCGTATGGAGAACCAGATTGAAATGTACATTAGAGGTTAATGACCATTGTTAATAGTTTACAATCCATGGGTGAAAAATTATTAGAGGATAAGTCACTTGTTGAAAAGATTATAGATATCATTCCTAATGACTGGTAGTCAAAGTGAATAGCTATTCATGAGAATAATATAGTCTCACACATTACACTTGATGAGAATTTTATAACTCTTCATCAACATGAGAAAAGAATGAAAACATATGTTGATCTAAATAATAAGAATAATGGTAATTGAGGCGTTTCTTTTATAACTACTTCAAATTATATTAAATCCATGACTCTTGAGAGAGTTACAAGATCCAAATATAAGAGGACTATTATTCAATCAGAATCTAGTGGATGTGAATCTTCAAAAAATTAGTTATCCAATATTTCTTGAAGGATGAACAATATTTTTGGATAGAGGAACATTCAATCATGATACAAGAATAATTAAAGAAAGGACATGAAATTCTCAGAAGTCACTTGTTATGAATGAAAAACATCATGGCATATAAGGCCAAATTGTCTTATACATAAGCGAAAAGAACGAAAGTAAACTCATTTTGAGAGGAATAGAAAGAAGTACTACATTGATAAATCTAAAAATGTTTCAAAATCCAATGACACCTGTAGTGCTAGTGGTGTTGACTCTTCTAAACAATCCTCAGAGTATAAATCTTCTGATTAGAATAATCATAGTTTATTAGCAAAGTTACCTATTTAAAATCATTGTTTAAGGGATAAGGTACACAATGTTGAATCAATAACCAATGTATCCTTGAATTCTAATTATAGTGATAGTAAATATTATGAATCCTTGGATGAAGAATCTTTTTCTAATGAAGATAATACTTTACCTACTTATAAAGAAGTCTCTAGGTTTTCTAGGTTCATTGAGAATGAAAATTCTAAATGCAAGAAAATGCATTATATAGAAAATTCTAGGACTTAAATTCTTACTAAGGAAGTATCAAATAGTTCTAAATATCTAGATAAGAATATTTTGGATTTTTAACGTATTTCAAAAACCCTTGAAGAAGATAATTCTTAAAAAGATAATCATTTTAAGGATCTAGAAAAAATGATTTATAAGAAAATGTTTCCAAGACTAACTCTAGTGATAAAACTAATGTTATTAAGGATAAGAACCTTGTTATTAGAGTAAAATTAGGAATATTTTCATTGAGGATGTGTTTTTTAAACATCACCATAGGTATGTAAATCCATTAAAATATTTTTTCTCAAATTTTAACTCTGAGTAATAATTCTGGATTATGTTATACTCATTCAAAACCGACATTTAGTAACAATTAGTTTTTACCTCAAAGTTCTCCATTTTTCACTAAGTGTTAGTGTGGTGGGAATTGGGCAAAAAATTGGTCCTTAAACAAAACATATTCTTTAGGTTTTCATAAATATTACTTTTTCCAAGAATATGTGGATTCCTAAAATTTTTCTTTCATAGGATTCCATAACCAAGAATGTTTGTGTTTCGAAAGTCTAATACACTTATTTTCAGGAAATTAATGATAGTACCAAAAACAATACATGGTACATGGATAGTAGAAGTTCCTAGCACATAACTGGTAACAAAAACTTCTTTGAAAAGATTAACCAAACAAAGGGAGGATAAGTATCTTTTCGAGATAATGATTAGGAAGAAATTATTAGTAAAGCTAACATTGTTAATCATGGAAGAACTTTAATATCAAATATTTTATTTTTAAGGGTATTAAGAAAATCCTTTTTAGCATAATTCAATTATGTGACGAAGATTACTATTGGAATTTTAGGAATTACATGTTTTTAGTACACAATTCCAAGGAATAATTTATTCTTTATGCCCATAGTAATGATAATGTATACACACTAAACATAGAAAACCATAGGAGCCAAGATCTAACTTATATTAGTATAATGGAAGATCATTCATAGTTATGGTATAGAAGGTTAGTATAGTGTAACCTTATGATCCTATGAAAACATTCTAAGAGTAGACTTATTAAAGATCTACTAGAGCTTAGATTTGATTCTTGAAATGTTTGTGATCCTTGTCAATATGGAAAGAAACATAAATCAAGGATTAAATCGGTCAGTGAAGTCTCAACCACTGATGCATTATAGTTGGGGAATATGGATCTTTTTGGTTCAACGCAAATTAGAAGAAATGGGGGAAAATATTCTGTATTTGTCTTAGTATATTATTACATTATAATTACGTGGGACTATTTTTTAGCAAAGAAATATGATGCTTTTTATTATTTCAATATTTTTAGATCCATGTTAAAATCAACAAAAACCTTCCATCGATAACTATCCATAGTGATCATAAAGGATAATTTCAAAATTATGATTTTTAATCTTTGTGTAGTGGAACAGGCATTAACCATAACATCTCTGCACCAAGAACACCTCAACAATATGGTGTTATATAAAAATGAAATATAATTCTTCAAGAGATAAGAAGAACCATGTTGAGTAACTATTTGGTAGCCAAATTTTATGGGCTCAATAAGTAAGTACTTCTTGATATAATATGAATCATGTTTTTATTAGACCATTTCATAATAAATCTCCTTATGAGTTATGGAATGGTAGAAAACCTAGACTTTCCTACTTCATGTTTTTTGGTTTCAAGGTATTTATTCTGAATACTAATGATAATCTACACAAATTAGCACTAAAATCTGATGAAGTAATTTTATTAGGAGACTCTACAACTTCGAAGACTTATTGAGTTTTCAATAAAAATACTTGTACTATTAAAGAAACAATCCATGATAAATTCAATGAAAATGATCCATTTGATTTTAAACATCTTCAACCAACATCCTAAAATGTGTTTTCAAAAACTAATTATCAACCTTTGAGTGACGAACCTTCTCATAATTAAAATGTACAAGAAAATGTTTTTAATGAATTTACCCTAGAATAATTCCTACCATATATTGATGAACTGGTTTTACAAAACCCAAATCAGCTGTTTCTTAAGAATCTTCCTCGTGATACTATCATTGGTGATGTAAATCAACCTATAAGGACTAGATGATCCTTATGAAATTAAGCAGAACATCTATCATTCCTTTCCCAATTAGAACCAAAAATACCTGATGAATATTTAGGTGAGGATGACTAGATAAAAGCAATGTAAGATGAAAAAAATTAATTCGAAAGGAATAATGTCTAGACCTTGGTTGAAAGACCTAAAGAAATGTCTCTTATTGGAGTAATGTGGGTCTTCAAAAATATGTGTGATGAAAATGGAATCATAGTAATAAATAAATCTAGATTGGTTTCTAAAGGATATAATAAACAAGAAGGAATAGACCATGAAGAAACATATGCTCCATTTTCTAGACTTGAATCTATTCATATTTTACATGACTTTGCAGCATTATTTAATTTAAATCTTTTTTAAATGAATGTTAAATGTGCTTTTCTTGATGGTTATGTTCCAGAGGATGTTTTTGCGAAACAACCTCCTATTTTTGGAGATACAAAACATCATAAACATTATTTTAAACATACCAAATCATTATATGGACTTAAACAATCCCCAAGTGCCTGGTATGATAGACTTACATGATTTTTGCTTCAAAACAATTATGTTAAATAAATGTTGATCCAAACATTTTTTTAAAGAAATATAAGAAATATGTTTTTATTGTTCAAAATTATGTGGATGAAATTATATTTGGTTCAAATCAGTAATATTTAACTAATTCCATTGCGGATCTAATGAAATATGAGTTTGAAATGAGTGTGATGGATGAGTTAACATTTTTCCTTGTTTTTAAAATTTAACATAAACCAGAAAGAATCTAAATATACAAACATTAGTATATTAATGTTCTTCTTAAAAAGTATGGATATGAAAAAAATATTATTATAAGTACTATCATTGGTACCTCAAATTCACTTGATATTGATGAAGTTGGGAAACCATTAGATCAAACATTTTTCAGAGGTATGAAAGGATGTCTATTTTACTTGACAAAAAGTACTCCAGAATTAATGTTTTCATTATGCTTTTGTGAAATATATCAATCCAATCTTATAAAATCTCTTTTAAAGGTAGTTAAAAGGATATTTAACTACATAAAGGGAACTATGGATCTAGGAATCTTTTATACTTATGAAAATAATTTTTTAATAATTTTTTTTTCAGATGATGACTTTAGAGAATGTAGAATGGATAAGAAATGTACATCTAGAACCTTTCATTTCTTTGAAGATTAATTATTTTCATGGGCATGAAAAAATCAACACA
Source organism: Viscum album (assembly GCA_963277665.1). NCBI lineage: Eukaryota > Viridiplantae > Streptophyta > Magnoliopsida > Santalales > Viscaceae > Viscum > Viscum album. The sequence continues at coordinate 2,096,365,861 of OY728140.1, read as the reverse complement.
CAGTAACACTTTATACTGCTTGAGCTTAATATGTAAGAGTTGGATATTGTTGTGCTCACGTATTGTTGATGCAATAGACACTCACAGACAATGGTATGAGTTTTAACAAAACAAAAGTTTTGTGTTATAAAACTTCTTCCATTACCTAAGGAAAAAAGCATGAACATAACTCTAATGTAAAACACATAGATATTGGGCGTCATATTATTAGAGATCACAAAAAAAATTATAATTTGTCAATTTTTTGAAACGTAAGATCAATTTTCTGATATTTTAACAAAATCATTACCGTCTGATAAATTTGAATACATTAAGAAGAAGGTAGGAATGATGACCGTTTCGCAATCTTACATATTAACTTTTTTTTGAAACCTATCTCCTTAAATTATTAAACTCTATTCCATAGGGGGAGTACATTTTCTTGATAGACAAAAAAATTTTATTGTTCATATTTTCGTAGTCAAAATTTTCGTAGTTAAAATTTTCATTGTCAAAACTTTCATAGCTAAATTTTTCATTGTTTAAAATTTCGTACTCAAAATGTTCTTAGTATAAAAAGAATAAATTTCCCTCCCTAGGAACAATCGTCCATACAATCTGAAAGGTATGTTTCCCTTCCAAAATTTTCCTAATATTTTTTTACTTGTTGGTAATTTCTTTTGATTTAAATTTTCTGGATTATTTTTTCCTTTAATCGGATTATTTTTCTAAAAAACCTCAAAATATTGGAGTTTATCAAAATACCATCTCAGATATCATCTCAACCATTAGGTCATGTTGATATTTTTTAACCATTGGATAAATCAAGGGAGACCAACCATCACTCAATTACATGTATAAAGGAAAGTTGATGCCCCGTCCACATCAAAACCCAAGCCTTCACGTGCTGAAGTTCTCCCTCGGGTTATAAAGACGTTCCATATCATTAATGTTTTCTTACTTCAGAATTTCTGTTGAAGCCTCTTCTAAGAATGAAATTTCAATAGTTATGGAAAACTATTAGTGGCATATCTCTTGAGAAAGGATAGTTGATCCGATGTTTTGTGCCAAATATGACTCTATTGTGTCTAATAATATCAAGCTCAATGGAAGAGAGAGTGTTTGTATTTTAGATCCAAAACCACATGATCTGGTGTATCTAGAGTTTTTAGTAGAGTTCTATGAGAAAATAACATTATTCAAGGAAGAAGGCAGAGAAAAGATCTCTTTCATGTGTTATGGAAAGACTTATTCCATTTGTTACAACAATACTGCATGTTTTATTGGAATTCTTTATGAATGGGAAGTCGAGTTATGTAATCACAAGCTACATGATGTTCACTGATGTTTTGATATGAAGAAATCCATAGATTTCCTTGGTCATTCAGAAGTAATTACTATGATGATTCTCCATCTATCTATGAAAATATGGATTAATGAACTATGGGTTCAAGGTTTTATAATTCCATGAAATGGTGATATAGATACCACAAAGAATAGTGACATCTACATTCTTTATTTCGTGGCGAATATTAGAAAGACAAATTTAGTCAAGTACATTCTGGTTAATGTTTAGAATATAAAAAATTGAAAATTGAAATCCCAAATTATCTTGTTTAAAACTATTCTGTCAAATGTTATTGTACATTGTTTAGAATCCTTAAATATTCATTGCTCTTCTAAGTCGAGGAAAAGAAACGTCATGTGGTTGAATGATGATACTTTGAGAAGGATGAATGTTGGATCTCTTAATGAATCCGATGAATTCTATGATTTTTTTTGACAAGGGGGTAGAAGCCTTATCAACGAAATATGACGTGGCTGAGACATCCAAAATGGGTAGATGGAAGAGGAAGGCAAAGGATCCTGAAGAGAAAGTAAAATCCCACGTGGCTAAGGAAGCCCTATCTGAACATTCAAATACAATGATGAAAATAGCCTACCCTGATGAGGTTGTGGCTAAAATGGGAGATGATAAGAAAAACTACAAAAAGTGGACCCTATGTTTGAGCTGTACCCCACTGATGGAAAAAACTAAAGTAAAAGACAGCTGAAAATCATGAAAAAGAATAAAATTAAAACAATAAAATGAATAAATTGTCGAAAGCTGATGTTATTCAATATAAAATCAAGGCTACCATAAAACCCTCTAATCAAATTTTGGTACTAGAATATTTTTTAGTAGAACCATTACTAGAGTCTCTGGGAAAGAATTAGTGATTCTAGAATGACATAAAGAAGAATAAATATTGCAACAAGAATAAGTGGAAGATGAAGAAGAAGGTAGTGGTTATACAAGTACTTGATAAAGCTAGTAAGGGATATCCATGATGGGGATAGTCATTCTGAGAAGTCAAAAATTCCAAACATTTGAAGTTGAGTCTTCAAAACATGCTATAATAAGAAAAGATAATAAGGATGAGGAAGAAGTTAATAATTTTTTTTGAAGTGTAAAGTATCAATCGCGCTTTCATACACCCAGAGGATGTTGAGACATCTGTTGAGAAGAATGATGCTTGTGAACATAAAATTTTTCACCTATTAAATAGTGATCATGAATCTATTAATCGAGAAAAAATATTTCTAAAGGATTATAAGGGAAAAAAAGTGGTATTGTATAAACCGTGAAAAATTGTGGTATAGAAGAAATAATTCGGTGCTTCGTTGAAGAGAAAGGTTGCTGAAATAAAAAAAGGAATCCTCACCAAAAAACATTTAAGATTCAAAATCATATTCTATTGGACATGAATTTTTTGTTTAGGAAATAAAAAAGCGTTTTGGAACAATTACTTATTTATTAGTATAGAATCGAGATGCTAGATGATTCAACATACGTTATCTCAGAAATTGGATTCTATTTCATTGGGGATGGATAAATGTGTTAATCTTGATAGAGATTTCAAATCTTTTCTTATTGATTATGAGGCACACAAAAGATCTGGCAAGAAGATGACTACTTGGTTAAGGAAGAAAATAGAATAGATGATAATGTTTGATGAATTTTAAGATAGAGTCAAGGATTCTTTTCACATCAAAGATTTAATGATCACGGATCTCACTATATGTTTTGAGTAAATGTTAAGTCTCGGACAGACTTCTCAGAAGCATGAAATTAAGGATCGGAATGGGAGGCTAAATTCAGTTGCTCAGAGTTAGAAGAGGGAATGGGATCTCACAATTGATATTGAATATAAGATTGATAACCTAGAATATGTCTTGAAATCATAGTTAAAGAATCTTAAGCCTCATGAAGATTAAATTGAAGCCTTATAGAAGAAAATTGAAGATCATGATCATTTTATCAAGCATGCAGATGAGCACCACAAGGAGATCAAGAAGTAAAAACCCATAGAGAAGAAGATGATGTCGATGGAGAAGGAATCATAATCCTTTTCAAATACAATATTTTGTTGTATTTCTTTCCTTGTACGAATTATTTCAGACATAATTGATTTTTAGTTTCTATTCATAGTTTTTGGTTATTTAGTACTAATATTTCAGGTTCGATATTTTCCGTTCCATTCCCAACAATTATTTTTGAAAATCTCAATAGGGGAGAAAAGAATGTAGGAAAATAATACTTAGTAAAGAAAAAATTTACCTAAGTGGGAGTTCATCTAATGGGTAGTTTTCATCAAGAAATTTATTGTATGCCTGAAAATGGAAAACTCACTCTGGGACTTTAGAATATGACACATTGGGTTTCCAAAGCCATTGGGGGAGTTATTCATATCCACTTTGATCCATATTTAAAGGGAGATATGTTTTTATTTACAATATCAAAAAATTTCTATGTCCTAATATACTTTTTCTTAAGGATGTTTGTAGATTCCAAAAAGGGGGAGATTGTTGAGTCAAAAAGGATTTCTTATGACTTTTCCATTCCTTGATGTTTTGAAAATCACAATAACTCAATAACGAGGAAAATTTCTTTTCAACTTAGATTTTACTTAATAAAGAGAAATTTCATTTCCCAAGGAATATTTATCCTTACTAGGTTTTCATAGTTTGTGTTTTAGTTTCTAAAAATCTAACTCTTTTCATTGCTAAGTTAAAAATTCAGTTTCATGTATAAAACCATGTAATCCTATAAATACTTAGATATAGAGTATTGTATTTTCAGGATTTGAATTCAGACTTTGAATTCTCTAATATTCAGACTCCGAATTCTCTGAAATCCAGTCTCTGAATTTCTTTGAATTCAGACTCTGAATTCCTTAGAATTCCGACCCTGAATTCTACAGAATTCAAAATCCAAATTCCATAGAATTAAAACTCTGAATTCCTTATAATTCAGGTTCCATATTTTTTATACTTTATACTCTTAATTACTTATAAATTAGACTCCAAATTTCATAGAATTCAGTTTCTGAATTCCGCAGAACTCAGACTCCAAAATCTATAGATTTATGATTCTAAATTCCATGAAAAAAATTAGAATATCCTTGTAATACATACTCCAAATATATTATCCTTAGGCTCTGAAAATTATTTTTTCGTTAGACTCTGAAAATTAAATTTCGTGGAGAAACGAAATTTTACTTATACTTTTTATAGTTATAAAATAATGGCATGCATTCTGTTTCTAACTAACCATTGTTTGAGTGACATGTTTATTGGTCTCTATGAGAATCATTGAAAAATATTACCATTTCAGGAGGGATTCAATTGTGGGAAATGTTCCTATAAATAAGATTTAATTTTAATGATCACAGTATTGATGTTGTTCAATCCTGATATTACATACTGATTAATATATTTATAGAGAGAGATACTCTAATTCTTTGTGCTTACTGAACATCTTGTTCAGATTGCCTCGTGCGACTCTGAAGGTTTCTATGTACAATCGAGGGCTTCTGGGGATAGGAAGACACAGTTGCTGAACACTTTGATGTTTGAGGGCTTGCAAGGATTTCAAGAGGGACTCTGATATCCTTATCGATGGATCACCCTTGTGTGGATAAGGTAGACTTTTTTGAATGTATAAATCAATGGACCTTTATCCAAGGATTTTGGATACACTTCTCTTTTTGTTAAAAGATTATATACTTGTTATTTTTATCGTTTCATGTTTTTTTCCACTGTAATTTTATTATTAATGAATGTATAACTATCTTGTACTTTCTCGTACTTATATACTCTGATTAGTAAGATTACATACACTTTATGGTAGAATCTTTGTTCTTGTAAACTTCCCTTAATTTTCATTTCTAGAACAATATTTCCAAAATCTAGTAAGTTTGCAAAACTAAGAGGTCTTGTGAATTTACCTTGTTTAACATTGTTACACAATTGAAATTATTATATCATCTTTAAAAGATCCAAAAGAATTTTAAAATTATACAATTAATCCCCCTCTGGTATTTTTATCATCTATATCATATTTTGATACAACAATTTGATAATATTGATTTTTAATTAATGAATTTTTTTAATGAATTATAAGATTATTTAAAAATTTAATATGTTAATAAAATATTATTACTAAATAAATTTTATAAAATATAAAGGATCAAATAATTTTATTGAATTCAAATGTAATTTTTATATGGGAACAAAAAACATTATTGTCAAAATAAAACATGTCATTCATTGATAAATGTCTATTTTTTAAAAAAGTGAATATTAAAATATTTGTAAAATTATTAATATAAAATAATATTAATTTAAGAATCATATATCCAAAAATTTCCAATAATGATATATTCATAATTTTTTTGAGATAGTAAAATTTTTGTGTGAAAATTAAATACTATATTATATATATATATATATATTGAACTATTAAATTATAACGACCCAAAAGTGATGTAATAAATACTATAAAATATATCCATGATAAAATATATGTTTTCCCTAAAAAATTTAAATTTAAGTTTATTTATTTAATTTTATAAAACAATTATTAATTTCCAAATACCATTAATATAATTTATGTATTAAAATAGTTTCTTTAAGAGTATGACACACCTCTACATAATGGAGGGAATTATTTTATTAATTTCGGCCCTTGTCCTTATAAACTAATTAAAAACACTCAATTTTTTAAGAAACAATGGGAAATCAAGGGTTTGTTTATTTTGGTTTTGGTTATTTTATCATATGGAGTCCAATATTAAAGATAGGAAAATAATAATGAATTTCATAATAAGTCCCTATTTAAACCCACACAAGATCCAATTTCACTTCACTCAAAAACAATTTCATGCATCCTTACTCTAACCTCCCCTCTCTAGAGTCCTCCCATATTTCCCTCAATCCCTCAAAAGTTCCTCCCATGCATTTGGAGTCACACACTCAAGTAAGGGATCCTGACATTCTATTTATTCATGTTTTTTTATTTACTTATGCATTCTATTTCCAATTTATATTGTTTGGATATGTCTTTATATTGAACCTACTGTATCCCATTTTATGACCAAATGATTATATATATCCCTTTCTCTCTCATAAACCCATTTAATGAATTTTTATGCGACACCATTGTGTAGAAAATTTTTATTATGATCTACCATACCAAAATAGTTTTATAGTAAATGCCATAACAATTTATAATTAAAGGTATTCACCTTTATACTCTTATACTTATTTTACATTGTAATTAGATGTTTTAATCCAAACTATTTCATAATGGAATAAAATGTGATGATGCATGAATCAATGTTGTGTTATCTATGTATCACACTAATGCATGAGAATGAAATGAATGTTACGAGTGAACCAAGAATAATATAGTGTTATAATGAATTGGGTAATGTTTAGTATCATGAGACATCATGTTTGGGTAGAGAGAAAATATGATTCCTTTATGGGACATTTTCTATCATTGTGTCTTGGAATTTATCCATTACCTAATTTTATGATGTAGTGTATTACGTTGTTTAGAACATTTCACATGTTCCCATTATGATTATCACGATAAATCATTTTTTAATAATGTACCTTTCATGAACTTTTGATATGAAAATTTTCTAACATGTTTCATCTTCTTCAATTTATCCCTTTTTTATTCACTTATTGGGTTTTATAGATTACCCCTTTCATATGTATATCCCCAAGTTATCTCCTCTAGTTTTTTAGTTAGTAAATGTTATGGATGTTTTCAATAAATATGATTTATTTCATGTTTAATGTTGTTATGAAATGTAACTAATTCCTAATACACATGACATATCGATAATTATAATTGTATTAAATGAAATCCTATCTAAAAAATCATGTATTTTTGTATAATAAAGAGATGGGTTGTTATAGTTTGTATCAAAGGTAAAGTGTAGTTATTTTTTAGATTATGATTAGATAAATTTTCAAAAACCATAGGGAGAAGACTAATTATATAAAACATCGCTAAATATTGGAAAGTATTGATTAAATTTCTTATCAATAAAATAATTCCCTATCTAGATACTAAAAGTGGATGGGGTTTTGGAAGATTTATACCAAGCGGTAACAACTCTGACAAGGTCAGTCGGGCCTGACACAGTGTAACCATGTACATGCTAATAGGTCTTACTATGAACCTGTTTTAACACTCCAAAGAATATGATTGTGTGAATTCATAATTTTATTATGGGCCATTATATAGGGTACAAAAATCCCATTAAATTATATATTAGGAAATGCATCATGGAAAACATTAATTGATGCCTATAATTTCATTTGTTTTGAAATAAATGTAATTTATAAGATAAACATTTAATGTCATTGGATTCCCATTTATTGTGTTTAATAATTTAAATACACTCATCCCTAATTTTATCTTCTATCTAGACAATGTTTTAATATAGATATAATTGAGTATAGATTCAATGTGACTAAAAATATGATGATTGCGCTGATGCCCAACCAATGGGAGTAGGAATCTCGATTATTGTGATGATACACTATAAACTAACTTAGGTTCTGAATAGACACCGGGATCAAGAGAAGTGTACATATCCCCCAAAGATAGAGAAAGAATTAATTCAATACTTTATAGGACATGGCCTCTAACATTAAATTGATCATACATTACATTTATCATGGAACAACATATCAACTCTTTTGAGAATATATTTTTCATCCTTGAATGTTCTAAACAAGAAATTATTGTTCTTGGTTTCTATCGTATGAATGTACAAGCTGGTAAATGGTGTTCATCGATCAAGAAAACAAATCCTGAAGAAGAGATCAAAGAAATGGGGTTTAACTAATTCTATAAAATGTTATTTTATCTATATTTTCCCCACAACATCTGTCATAAAATAAATAGGGATTTCTTTCCTATAAGTAAAAATATAAACAATCTATCGGGGGTGTGGGGAAATACCCACATGAATTGCATTATACGGATACAGAGATTTCATTACACCTAAAGTCAGGGTCGACTATTTTTTTGTCGGATAAAACCTAGCCTATGAAAATATCTCACGATCTGTAACATTGATATTTTTGATAAAAAATTTTGATGTGCCCCCAAAGTCGATATAGAGATTGTAAAATCTCAAGGGTATCACAGGGACAAGAAGAGAAATGTGGAGTTTAATTTTGGTGTTCTAATAGATAAATATAATAGTGGATTGAAATGACAACATCCCACCTATGAATAGTTTGGAATGAATCACCTCAGAAATTTCTTAAGGGGGAGAGGAAATGCTTTAGGTGTAGGATTGAAAGAAAAACTAGCAAACTATTTCTGACAAGAGAAAAAAATATTGTGAAGGAGGAATGGAATGATCCATTCATCCCTCAATGAAATTATTATTTCTAAAATTAATATATCTAGGTAACTTTTCAAACCAATTATTTAACCCAAGGGGTTTTTACGAAAAACAACAACCTCCAAGAAAGAAACCGTGATCTTTTTCAATCATAACCTCCGAGGTGGTTCATAAAAATGATGTGGTGAATGGTATGCTAGTTATTCCTTCAAGAATAAAATTTTTTATTTTTTATTTCGGTTCTACATATTCGTTCATATCATGAAATTTTAGTAGAATGAATCAAACACCGCAACATATTATTGTCGAAGAGCTATAACTAAGAATATAAAATGGGGAAATTATTTCATCCAAAGTATATAAATCCACTCCTATCAAAAGTTCTTGGATGAAAATCATAGAATACCATTTCATAATACATTTTTATGAATTTTATGAAATTATATTAATGTAATTTCTTTCCTTGTATAGATCCAACATAAATTTCTATGAGAAGGAAATCACAATCCATATTGAGAATAAACATCTAATTTTATACAAGTGAATATTAAGGGATGAATCGTCTTTAGCACCAATATCATGAACATGGATATTATATTCCTACAAAAAAATATTATATAGATCAAATTATTATGTATAAGGAAAGAACCATCCTCGAATACATTCTTATTGTGAGGGAATACACAGTTCTATTTCCCAAGGAATTTCATGCTATTATATCAAACATAGAAGATGAATTTTAAACCATGATAATTCCAAGGGTGTTACCATTATTGAAGAATCAAACTAGAATAGATTTTTTGGATGTTGAGGAAATAAAGAAAAAACCACTTGAGAATCTAGATAAAGGCTTCATATGCCAGAGTGCTTCACCATGAGGTCAAATATCCAACTTTTTCAAAAAGATGGATGTGTCAACGGACCTTTTCATTCATTATCATGAGATCCATAAAATAATGATAAAAATCAATCCTATAACATTAACTAATTATTAATTTGAACATATATGAGGAGCATAATATTTCCCCAAGGTGGATTTACGGTGAAGATATTACCAATTTAGGGTGAAGGATAATGACACCCCAATACTAATTTTCATACAAGGTATGCACAATTTGGTTTCATAGTAATGCCATTAGAAATAAATAATTATCTAGAAATATTCATGGACATGATGCATAGTGTATTTATATATTACATCAAAAAATTTGTTTCACTATTTTAAGATTGTTATCTAATATAATCACAAAATAAAGGAGGATCATGGGGAATATTTCATCATTATTCTAAGGAGCCTAAAAAAGAATCTCTATTCCATGTAGTACAAATGTGAGTTCATCATGGTGGATGATTCCTTCTTAGAGAATATCATCTCAAGAAATAGGATATATATTGACACTTCAATGACAGAAGAAGTTTATGGATGGATTATTCTAATATCTATGATATATATCCATAGATTCCTTCGATTATTTTGGTACTAGTGTGTATTTTTTTGATATTTATCATGATTTCAAAACCCTTTCACCAACATAACTAATAAGGAAGTAAATATTTCTCATAATGATGAATTTTAAGAGATATTCGAAGAGTCCAAAAGGAGTCTTATCACTACCTATGTGATAATAATACCGACAAAATAGATAATTTTTTTGTAGTGATCAGTGATCCCTTGTAGAATGGATTGGGTCATGTGTTAGTGCATAATGTAAAAGTGATGGCCTATGCTTCAAGGATGTTAAAATTTCAGAAACATAACTACCTAACACATGATCTGGAATTTTTTGTAGTGATATTCACATTGAAAATATTATGGCACTATCTCTTTTGGGAGATGTGTGAAATATATATGAATCCCAAAAGCCTCAAGTATATATTCACATATAAATATCTAAATATGTGCCAAAGAAGGTTATTAGATATGTTCATGTTCTATGACTCCTCAATTCACTACCATAAAAAGAAATATAATATATTGAGGGATTCTTTAAGTTTAAAGGATTAAACAATTATATTATTAGTTAGAATGGAAAATGAACTAATATTATTTATTTTGAGAAAGATGGATAGGGGAATCAAAATGTATGGAACATTATCAATCTATTCCAACATTATTTCTCAACAATCCCTTCTAGAGATGTTAAATGATTTCCAAAGAGATGATGTGGGAATTATGATAATATGGAAACTATAAGAAGAAGGAAATACTAGGAGTTCAATGTTAATTAAGAAGGAGTTGTGAGATTTTGGTCAATATTATGTGTTCCATAAAATCTTATGTAAAATATGGAACTATTGGATGATTCACATAGACTTAATTTCTCCATTCAACTAGGAAGCATAATGTTGTATCAAGAGCTCTAAGAGAACTATTGGTGGGAAAACATGATGATGGAAGCCACTAAATATATATCACAATTCAAAGTATGTATGTTAGTGAAGTTTAAATGGTAGAAATATAAGGGTATGATATAACTATCACCCATAAACACTTGGAAATGCGAAAAAACTCTGGTCCTTTTCACTAGACATCTCAATACATCCATCGAAAGAAATTCTATCTAGGTTATTGTGGATCATCTTATAAATATGGGACACTTCATTGAAAATATAAACGATTTATAACTGGATCAACATTCATAGATATAACTCATATGAATGATAAGGATACATGGAGTAATACTATCAATTTTATCTAATCAAGATTTCAGATTCCCTTACATGTTTTGAAAAAATTTCTATCATGATATAAACACAAATATAATCTTTACTACAACCTGTCATCCTCAAATTGATGTCCAGTCTGATAAGAAAATCTAGACACTCGAGGAAATATTTAGAGAATGATAAATTGACTTAAAAGGAGGATTATACCAACATCTTCATCTAGTTTGGTTTTCATATAATAATAGTTTAAACTCGATCATCAAAATTGCTCCCTGCAATGCCCTTTATGGGAACGCATAGAGAACAAACGAATGTTGCGATGAAGGAAAGGAATGTAAATTACAAGGTCATCAAATGTTTGAGGAAACTGTGAAAAAGTTTAATATCACTACTTCTAGAAATAAAAATTATACACATGATTTTAAACCATGGGTATAGACTCTAATACCATTGGTATATGTTATACCATGATTTAAAACTCTAGCTTTTGGAGGCGTAGATATAGACCTATAACTATAATTTATATAGAAATTGTTGGTATAGTTTATATATAGGCTATCATACACATGGTTTAAATAAAACCATGTGTATACATATATATCCAAGGATTGAAATATTTGTGGTAAACATTATCTCACCAGAGATCCTATACCCACAGTTCTCTAAACCTTGTGTATAGGTATCTTCCTGAATTTCAAAGTAGCATTGGAAACACATATTCCACTAGATCTTAAACATATGAATAAAATAAAAATAGTATACCTTAAAACTGTCACAAACATTGTATATTTATCACTCATCCAACTTCTTGAAAAAATTTATAACGATATAAAATATTGAAACATGTAAATAAATCCAAAAAAGAAATCAATTCAAGTCATTAAAAAACATCCAAATGTATCCTTCCTACTAAGTCAAAAATTGAGGGGATCATTATCAACCCCATCTCTAACATACTCATCCCCATCACCATCAGCATCATCATCATCACCATAAGAAACATCACAACCACCAACAACATCATTTGGACAAGGATCAGTAACAACAAAATCATAAACATTATCATCACGACCACCATCATCTACACTATCACTAGGACCCTCATTGGCATCACTCAAAGATAAATTTAAATAAAAAAATTTATTGGATATATTAATTAATAGTAATACAATCCTTTGATGATATTGATCGACTTATAAATAATATAGCTTTCAGGATGTTTTTTGTGATCGTCTTAATTATTTCACGCACATGTTTAGTTATTTCATGCTGGTGTAAAGATATTATTGGCCTCGTCTATATCTAAATGAGAATATTACAGCTCAAGGGCTTGAGAGGATTGATAGTATTTAGATGAGTACCAATACCTGAAGGGGATAATGTCTTTAACTTCTTTACATTGGAATCTACCCTAACTCTCCTCACATAATACATGACTCAAATGATCTTTTTTACTGAATATATCATCTTTTTTATCATCGAGGGGCCCCAGGAAAGACTGTTGGAAAAATAAACCATATAATTAATTATTAATTTCATATAAATATTAAAAATATGTATAAAAATATGCACAATGATTTTATATGTTTGTGAAATTACTAAAATTATATTCTTTTTCTTCATACATGAGTAAAATAATTTTCCTCTTGGGACATGGAATTTGATTCCCAATACCATTTGTGAAAAATTATATTTATTAGTATTAAATTATTGAGAGTATAGAAATTTTACAACCTGTAATAATAATGAAAGTGAATAAAATTTAAATGAATGAACAATTTATAAATTTAAACATGCGATAAACATTGATAAAAATTTCATAAGGAATATATATTCATATACACTTTATAATTTTAACTACTCATTATTAATCGTCCATAAATATAATAACATATTTATTGATAAAAATAAAAATATAATCCACGTGAAGACTACCAATATTCATTGAAAATGAATATTACCTTACTAGAAAAATAAGATAGACGCTTTCTAAATCACATGAGGAAGGAATGGTTCTTGGTAGGGGAATTACATTGATTTGAATAAAAATAAATCATAATATAATATATATAATATATTCATAATTTCATGTAATTATTAAATTTTACATATTTAATATTGATTAAAATATGCAATTCAATTAGTTGACAATGAATATAGGAATGAATGATTATAAGAACTGTTAGAATAATTAATGTTAGCGTATCAATTAGAAAATGGGTGGTGTATCATAATCCATATAAGACATGTAAACCATATCACATTTCCATGTTAATTTTTTCATTTTTAAATTTCATTATATATAACGTTTTTAAAAAATAGTTTTCTTATTATTCATTTCAGGATTAAATTATACATTGTATCATGTTTAAAGATAACATTTTTATGGTATATAATAATAATTTAACAGCATAATAGGATAAAAGGATGATATTTCCAATATCATAAATTAATGTTGAATAAAAAATAACACATTAAAATAAATATAGATATCTATGTAAAAATACATATGTAGATATTATTTCAATTCTTATTAAAGTGACATATGCATCCTATGATTAGACATTATAGTGTGCCCAATCGGTGTAGATGCATCATTGACTTTTTATTATTTTCACTGATGCATCCTAAAATCAATAATTCAATACACGAAAGAAGAATTAAATGTTATATGAAAACTGTTAAATTTTCAGAAAACCATAAACTCATCCGTCTTCCAATAAACCATCACTTTTTTAATTTTTTTGGAATGTAGCGGAATATGGGTGCACTATCTAAATATGAACTGAATATACTCCTCCAACCATCATATATCTCAATCTTTTATGATCACCATAACGTGCCATAATCCATCAACCCTGTAATAATAGTAGATTTACAGATGGCAAGGTTAAACAGACTCAACAAATAACATGTTAATTCATATAAATAGATCAATAATATAGACATAAATATAAAAATATTCTTACCCATATCTATTCTCATGATTATCCCATGATATCATTACCATGATTTCCCTATGAGACCGGTTCCACTAGAATTATATCATTGTACTTGGATAACGTGTCCATGAAACTTCTTCCCTAACTGGAATTTTTACCTATCAATTGATTTTATTCATTGAAATCCACTATTATTTCTATTTGGAGATTCTAGGAATCCCACATATGGGAGCATCCAAGTCACCTACTACATAATCCCATAGAATAAGTTAAATAGGAGATAAATAATAATTATGTCACATTATAATTGGAAAAAAATGAAGTGAAACAATTTTATAGATTTATAATAAAAAACATGACAGAAGCTTCTAAATAGGTATGATGGATCCATCATTTATCCTGGATTAGTATCCTTAGAATGATTTGTCTATTGCAATGCATTTTATGGGTGATCAACATGCACTATAGTGGGAGATGAAGGATTAGAATCATTAGATACTCGATGAATATAAGAAAATATAGGTGACATAGACATGACATGATATGGGTACTAGGTTTGGGGTTTCATTAACGGATATAGAAATGGCATAGGTAGTTCCATCCCTATACGCGATGTAGACATGGTATGGGAAGAATAGAACAAATGAGGTAATGACAGAGGTTTGGGTAGTAACATACTTACAAGCGATGTTAAAATGGTATATAAATAAGAGGTCAAATGGGATGATGATGGAGGCCTGTGTTGGAACATACAATCCAATAGATTAGACATGACTTCAAAAGTATAGGCAGAATGATATGATGACAGATCCATCAATATGAACATCCATAAAGGTTCAAAAATTTGAAGGAAAGGTGTGGTTGATGGGTTGGTCATTGGTTGGTCAGGGTGGGAACATGTAATACATGTGCTTCATCATGTTTTATGAAAATTCCCACTCAGACCCAAACTGATAGGATGTGGAGTCAAAGATGGTGCATCATAGTATCCTGAAAAAAAAATTTATAAATATCATGAATATTATATTATATAAAATGAAATAAATTTTAAAATTATTATACTCACTAACGGAAATAGATAACCCAACCCATTCTCATGCATATGTTGATCAACCTTAAATAAAAACTTCCTTCTAACTTATTTCATAATATACATAAGAAAAAACATACAATTTTAGGAAACTACTTTTATTAAATAATCATGAAACATTTAATTAAAATAATTCATAAATAATGTCATAAAATGTTTTAGTAACAAAATATTTAATACGAAGTTATAAAATTTTAACAATAAAATTGAAAATTGATTTTATGATTTAAAATAAATATTATTAAAATTTAAAAAACCAATAAATAATGAAACATTCTTTTTGTTTAAACAAAAACAGAATTAATATAATTATCATAATACAATCCTGTGAAACTAATTTAATTGTAATCTATATGAACTATGAACATATATGGTTACTTCTATATATTACCCCCCACATATTCTATTTCAACATCAACTCTCAAAATGAGACAATTAGTGTAATCAAATGTAATACTTTCATCAAATACAATGGGGGCATCAATGCTGTAAATTTCTTTCCCAACATTATAAAAAATCTGTGTTGTTATTATTTCATTAATGAAACTATAATAAGGTTTCATATGATCTTCCAAATAAAAAAAAATTAAATGACGCTAAAATGTATGGTTCATCAGTAGCTTGGAATAAACTCATGTTAATTAATCTGAATCACAAAACATAAATTAATGTACCATGTTATGTCATTAAGTCAAACCATTTACATTTCATCATATTTAATCGACATTGAGATTAGTAATCCAATAACAATACTTACATAATAACTCTATAATAATAAGCATGTTCATAATGAGGCCAACTGTCACGACCCGTCCTCGGGGCCCGTGCCATGACTACCCTAAGCCCACCATCCATAGTCCAGGGGCGAGCGACTAGCACCAAAGGCGTAATCCCGATAAAAGGGAAGGCATTATCTTTATCCTGTAACAAACACATACATTCTGAACACAAGTAGTAGAGGAAACAACTAAAAATAAGCACTAAGTAAAACTGAATACAAAAATAAGTGTTGAAAGGAATGGGGCCCGAAATACAAGCCCAACTGTTAAGTACAACTACAAAAAAGTAAACAGTGAAGACTACTGTACTGGGATCCTCCATGGGTTTGACAGTGATGACGACTATTCTTGTCTCATGTGTGGGTCTGACATTTTGACCTCTTTTATTGTATCTTGTGTGGGTCCAACAGAGGAGCTGGTCTGGTATCCTGTGTGGGTCCGACAGCTTAGCTGGTGTTGTATCCTGTGTGGTTCCGACAGGTTACATGAATCAGTGACTACATTTGATCATCTCTATCGTTATATAAAAGATGTATACCTACGTTAGCTGAGTCTTGCATTTCAATAATTATCATCTATATGATTGAATATACTTCCTGTGTGGACTGGGTTGTGCTTGGGATTGAGAGTTGGAGCTGAACTGATATTGATAACATAGGTATATGTATGGGCATATACCTAAGTAGGGTTTTTCGATACTTCTTGATTGTAAATTTCCATTTTTGGATTATCCTTCGTGGATTCTGGGAGACCTTCATGAGTCTTTTGGACCCTACTTTGTATTGTTATACTCACCCCTTCACAGGAAATTCCCACACTTCGTTGTGTAGGTTTCATATGAAGGACAATAATGATTGAGTTAGAGTGTTGTGGAGCTAGACGGTACCCAGAGGTGGACCATTGGTGAGACGTACACGGAGCGGACAGAGGGACCTGAGGTGCTGAGGATGCCATCTGTACCCACCATTCAGGTGGTATTCCCAAAGGATGACTTAGTAGTTTCTACTTAATTTGCTATAGTTGTACATTAATGTTGGGCTTTTATTTCCGGCACCTTTCCTTTCACCACTTACTTTTGTATTTAGTTTTCATATTGCATATTTTCAGTTGTTTCTTCTACTACCCATGTTCAGACTATGACTGTGTGTTACTGGATAATGGAAATGCCTTCCCTTTTATCAGGATTATGCTTTTGGTGCTATTCGCCATCCCCTGGTCTATCGAAGGCGGGCACAGGGTAGTCACGACACGGGCCCTGAGGACGGGTCATGACCAATTGGTATTAGAGAAGTCGGTTCAACCATAGAACATAGGCTCAGATTCTTTTCAATGAAGCAATAGTGTTAAGTGTATTGAGTGTGGTTTTTAGTCCAGGGTGTCCAATGTTGGTGCGGCGACTGATGTATCCATACACCAGGACCCTAACCTCTAATTTCCGACTAAGTGCACGAAAACCCTGATTGCGTGTGTGTTTTTGTACATCTCGTTCCCCTCGTTGTTTGATTTTCATGATCACAATCACCTTTTTATTTATCTAATATTGTGTTTTAAGTATTGTGGATGATAGGCAAGAGCTTTCCAAAGGATTGGCCCAAGAAAGATCATCAAATGGACTGAATTGCAGTCCACCGGCCAACCGGTGTGATTGCACCGGCCAGCCGGTGGACCTGGCAGTGGCATTGCCCACTGCCAGGCTCCACCGGTCAGCCGGTGGCTGGACCACCGGCCAGCCGGTGGCACTCAGATCAAATAGTGTTTGCTACTGTCTTGCCACCGGCCAGCCGGTGGCTCCTCCACCGGTCGACCGGTAGAGCCTGGACCAAATCTCCTCTTCTCTGCCAAGGCACCGGCCAGCCGGTGGCCCTGCACCGGCCAGCCGGTAGCCCAGTCAAACTAGTCGTTGGGTTTGACCAGTCAACCTTCTTTTGGCATCCCAACGGCTCCGAAAGCCTTTACAACGGCTCCGAAGACCTCCAACGGCCATATGAGGGTTCCCCCTCTATAAATAAAGGACCTTGAAGCCCCGGAACAACAGCCGGACCATAATTAAGCATTGTGAAGCCAACGAACACAATTCTCCTCATTTGGAAAACCTCCGGCGGATTGCTCCAAGGGAACCACAAGTGCTCCAACCAACTTCCAATCCAAGGAGCACCTCAAGAAGCTTGGGAGAGCACGCTACATCAACTCCATCTATCCAATTGGCGCCCAAGGCTTCTCCTCAATTACGGTTTTTATTGTTTATTTTATTTTGATCTTAAAATTGGGTTTGTACCTACAAACCACAAACTCTTTCTTCATCCCCCTTTATTTTGGGTTTCACACCACCATTAAGGTGTGAAGAGGTTTCTTCAAGCCTTTCCTTTTAAAAGGCTTGAGTTTTCGGTGAGCTAGCCTTCACCCGTTAAAAAGTCTAGTGGGTTCTTGCTAAACCATCAAAAGCAAGTGGGTTCTTGCTTAACCAATAAAAGAAAGCTGTAATAGGTCCTAGTGCTACCTCAAAGCCTAGTGGGTTTCTTTCTAAAACCATTGAAAAGAAAGCGGTAGGAATCTCTCAACGGTTGAGTTGGGAGAGGAGACGTAGGCCGGGTTTTGGCCGAACTCCGTTATCAATTTCTTGTGTGATTGCCTTCTTTTTTTTCCGCTGCATTTCAACTTTGATTTTTAATTTGTCAATCAATTTTTAAAAGTCAATTCACCCCCCCTCTTGCCATCATTACCCGTTTTTCTGACCCACCAATTGGTATCAGAGGGGTAATTTGAGTAATTCCTTAAACGGTTTCAAAATCAAAGATCCATTGTGATGGAATCCACTTCTTTCGCCCCCGAAGGCTTTTCTTTGGGTCGGGCTCCATTTTTTGATGGGTCCGACTATAATTATTGGAAAACCCGCATGACCACTTTTTTAAGAAGCATAGGATATCCCATATATAAAATTGTCATGCAAGGTTACACCCTCTCCTCTCCCGATGAATCCAAATGGACCCCCGCCGATATTAAGAATTTTGAGCTTGATGGCAAAGCCATGAACGCTCTCCATTGCGGCCTTGACCGAAATGAATTCAATCGAGTGTCTACTTGCACCTCCTCACATGAAATTTGGAAACTTTTAGAAGTAACTCATGAGGGCACTAACAAAGTCAAAGACACTAGATTGGATATGTATAGGCAAGATTTTGAGTCATTTTCAATGTATCCAAATGAGTCTATTTCCGATATGTTTACTCGCTTTACTGACGTGTGCAATGGAAGGAAATCTCTTGGTGATGATGTTTCAGCCGAGACGATGGTCAAGAAGATCCTATGGGTCCTTCCGAGCTCATGGGCACCAAAGGTGACGGCGATCCAAGAAGCTAAGGACGTCAAAAATATGCCGGTAGAGGAGCTCATCGGATCCCTAATGACGTACGAGATCACGATGAGGAGGCAAGCACAAAAGGAGGGCACACCAGTCAAGAAACCAAAGAACATTTCCCTCAAGGTACAAAAGGAAGTAAGCTCCTCCTCATCTTCTTCCTCATCTCCTTCCTCATCTACTTCATCATCAAGCGGCGACTCGGAAATGGAGAATCTCGCCCGCCAAATGCACAAATTTATGAAGAAGCACAAGGAGAAGAATAAATCTCGCAAGGCGCGAAAGAAAGAACCCACCGCAAGATCCGAGCCCAAGGTAAAATGCTACGGGTGCGGCGAAAAGGGCCATTACAAGCCCGATTGCCCACTCAACAAAAAACAGTCCACGCCAAAGGAAAAAGGAAAGAAAAATGTCCTCAAGGCGACATGGAGTGACACCTCCTCATCATCCTCCTCCTCCTCCTCCTCGAGCGACCAAGGTAAAAAATGCCTAATGGCAAATCATGAGGTATCATCTTCCGACTCATCTTCCTCGTATTCTAGTTCTTCTAATTCTTTCAATAATTTGTCTTATGAGGAACTCCAACACGTTAGAGATCAATTAGAAAATGGTTTTCATGAACTTTCTTCTAAATTCGTTGCTTTGAAAAAGAATTTCAAAAAACTCTCCTCCGAAAAAGACCAACTTCTCAAAGAGAAGGAGGAACTCTCCCTAAAAATCCAAAATTTTCCAAATGTTGATTCTTTAGAATCAACCATCAAAGACCTTAGAGAAACCCTAGCCAAGTTCACCCAAGGTGAACAAAATTTGTCCAAACTCTTAGGTTCTCAACGAGTATCTAGAACCACCAAGGACTTGGCTACACCAATATAGTTTCCTCCTCCCATGCACCCACTGTTTTTGTAAGGGGAGCTCTAGCTTTAAATTTTATAACTATTGTAAAAAACCCGGGCACATGATATATGAATGTAATTGCAAAAACGCCCGGTATGGTAGGCCCAAATCGATTTTTTATTCGGATGAATTCTATAGGAGAAGACCCGCTACAAGGCAAGTGTGGATTGAAAAATCCCTCTTAGCGAGTCTCTCCGGGCCTAAAATTGTCTCTTTTCAAAATCCCACTCCCCGGTGATTCATTGTTTTTATTTAGGGGGAGTTAGGATCTTTTAAGCTTTTTTGTAATTTCAAAATTTTCAATTCAAACCTTCAATTTCAACTCTTGGTATCAAATTTTCGATTCATTTTTCAATTTAAATTTTCAATTAATTTTTGATTCAAAACTCTCAATTTCAACAAATTTCATTTGGTTTCAAATTTCAATTTTCAATTGGCTTTTGATTCAAAACTTTCAATTCAAACTGTTATTCAATTTTCATTTCAAAATTTCCAACAATTGGTATTATTTTCAATTGGTTTAAATTCTTATTTTTCAATTTTTTCCCTCAATCAAGTTTTATGCCCCGAGCTATTTTGATAATCACAAAGGGGGAGAAATTTCTTGATTGATTGGGGGAGAATCTTTTCTCTCATGCTTTGATTTATTTTCAAATTATCCTTTAAGAATGCCTTTAATTTAAGTATTTTACTTTGATTGTTTCGGTGATTGTGATCATCAAAATAGGGGGAGATTGTTGTACATCTCGTTCCCCTCGTTGTTTGATTTTCATGATCACAATCACCTTCTTATTTATCTAATATTGTGTTTTAAGTATTGTGGATGATAGGCAAGAGCTTGCCAAAGGATTGGCCCAAGAAAGATCATCAAATGGACTGAATTGCAGTCCACCGGCCAACCGGTGTGATTGCACCGGCCGGCCGGTGGACCTGGCAGTGGCATTGCCCACTGCCAGGCTCCACCGGTCAGCCGGTGGCCGGACCACCGGCCAGCCGGTGGCACTCAGATCAAATAGTGTTTGCTACTGTCTTGCCACCGGCCAGCCGGTGGCTCCTCCACCGGTCGACCGGTAGAGCCTGGACCAAATCTCCTCTTCTCTGCCAAGGCACCGGCCAGCCGGTGGCCCTGCACCGGCCAGCCGGTAGCCCAGTCAAACTAGCCGTTGGGTTTGACCAGTCAACCTTCTTTTGGCATCCCAACGGCTCCGAAAGCCTTTACAACGGCTCCGAAGACCTCCAACGGCCATATGAGGGTTCCCCCTCTATAAATAAAGGACCTTGAAGCCCCGGAACAACAGCCGGACCATAATTAAGCATTGTGAAGCCAACGAACACAATTCTCCTCATTTGGCAAACCTCCGGCGGATTGCTCCAAGGGAACCACAAGTGCTCCAACCAACTTCCAATCCAAGGATCACCTCAAGAAGCTTGGGAGAGCACGCTACATCAACTCCATCTATCCAATTGGCGCCCAAGGCTTCTCCTCAATTACGGTTTTTATTGTTTATTTTATTTTGAGCTTAAAATTGGGTTTGTACCTACAAACCCCAAACTCTTTCTTCATCCCCCTTTCTTTTGGGTTTCACACCACCATTAAGGTGTGAAGAGGTTTCTTCAAGCCTTTCCTTTTAAAAGGCTTGAGTTTTCTGTGAGCTAGCCTTCACCCGTTAAAAAGGCTAGTGGGTTCTTGCTAAACCATCAAAAGCAAGTGGGTTCTTTCTTAACCAATTAAAGCAAGCTGTAATAGGTCCTAGTGCTACCTCAAAGCCTAGTGGGTTTCTTGCTAAAACCATTGAAAAGCAAGCGGTAGGAATCTCTCAACGGTTGAGTTGGGAGCGGAGACGTAGGCCGGGTTTTGGCCGAACTCCGTTATCAATTTCTTGTGTGATTGCCTTCTTTTTTTTCCGCTGCATTTCAACTTTGATTTTTAATTTGTCAATCAATTTTTAAAAGGCAATTCACCCCCCCTCTTGCCATCATTACCCGTTTTTCCGACCCACCATGTGTTTCCATTGAAAAAGTTTTCTTCATGATTACATTTTGTCAGCTCACCAGGTATACTGTTTTAATCATGGCTCACATATTTCTTTTCGTCATGGCACCATGAAAGCAGCCAACTAGGGTTCTGAGTTACATACAAGATGGTAGCCCACCGAGCGACAAGGCCTCGGTGCGGGGCCCCATCACAACGGAGGCACCACCTGTACCACTACCCATTGGGCCACCGATACCACCAGCTCCAGCAGCCGAGAGTGCATGCCACCTGAGTGAATTACATGAGTTACAGTACAACAGGACACCAAAGATATGGTGAGAGATGGACCCACAGGTAGCTGATGATTTTCCGGAGGCTTTAGTGACAGTTTTCATACTAGTTGGGACACCAGCCGACCTCATGTTGATCCTTTTCGTGAGTCTACTACATGCCGAAGCAGGAAGATGGTGGAGCCTATTGCTCTAGGTGCATGACGGGGCATCATTACTCTGGACATACATCAAGAGTCTCTTCCGCTCGGAGATTTTTGTAGAACCCCTTCGTGCGGTGCAGATTCAGGGGTTACTACATCTGCAGCAGAGCAGCATGGTAGTAACTCAGTACTCAGTGAGGTTCACCGACCTCTCACGATACTCCATGGGTATGGTCCAAGAGAAGTTCTTTAGGGCCTTGAACTTCAAGAAGGTACTCAAGCATGAGATTAGGGCTTTGAAGATTCCCCTTAGCATCCCGACACAGGCAGGGGTGCTAGAGAGAGCCCTTTTGTGGAGAGTTTTCTCACTAAGCAGTCACCAACGACGATACCCACCACAAGACGACACATAGAAAAGTCTTCTGTAGTCGATAGTAGACAATTGATGCATTGGTCCAAGCGGACCATACCATCAGTTGGGAGACATCAGGATACAGGTTCGGTTGTGTGGGGCACACGAAATAGAGCCAGCCTTACGAGGAGAAGGCAATGCTATGCATGTGTCCTGCAGGGCAACATGGCTCCTGACTGCCCGACCTACCAAGAAGACAAGCATCAGATAGTAGAGGGACCTTCCAGGAAGAGGCAGAGGATTGACCGTGGTGGTTCACCAGGAGTAGGCGGACGTGGTAGAGGAGCTGGCCGAGTAGTGGGTGGTGGAATTTGTTTCGAGCCTCTACCACCACCACTAGGAGGTCCACCCCGACCACAGGGAGCGGGCGGTCAGTGGGAGGCCCAGCTCTAGGCAGTCGAGTTCTACAACCACAGCTCACCTGAGATGATTCGAGGTATTATCTATGTCTACTCCACCCTTTCTGCAGTACTTATAGACAGAGGTCTGAGTCATTATTTTATTGTCGTGACCCTTGTTCGGATCTCGGAGATTCAAACGGAGCCGTTGGCTCGATCCGTACGACTAGAGACTCCTACGGGAGCATACGCGACGATTAAACACTGGTGCCAACAGTGTGATCTTACTCTAGGAGGTGAGAGCTTTGGATGGGATCTTCTTGTATCAGCGTTAAGGCCTTACGAATTCATATTGGGTATGGACTTGTTTTCCACGGTTCATGCTCATATTGATTATATAATGAGAAAAGTGCGGTGTATCTGCACGGATGTGACTAGGTTCACCTTCACCCGCGAGAAGGGAGCCTTTGCAGCGCAGGATGGACTTAGGTAGAGGAGGGGGCAGCCAATCACAGATCAGTTAGCTAGTCTCATCCTCAGAGCGGTTGATGTGCAGAGTATGAGTTTTCCTATTGTGGTGGATCAGTATGTGGAAGTTTTCCCTGATGATGATCCATGAATAACTCCCCACAGAGAGGTATGCTTCTACATCGACATGTACACCAGGACAACACTGATATCTACTCCAGCATATTGGATGGCTCCTGCTGAGCTTTGTGATCTACGGGTACAACTGGAGGACTTGTAGGGAAATTGATTTATCCGACCCAATGTTTCACCCTAGGCATCTCTGATTTTGTTCGCCAAGAAGGCAGATGGGAGCTTGTGATTGTGTGTTGACTACCGTCGCCTGAATCAGGTGACCGTGAAGAACAAGTACCCACTCTTGAGAATTGACGACCTATTTGATCAGCTAAAGGGAGCATGATGGTTTTTGAAGATAGACCTCAAGTATAGTTATCACCATCTTAGAGTTCGAGATGAGGATTTGATGAAGATGACATTCAAGTGTCGGTATGGCCACTACGATTTCTTGGTTATGCCCTTCGGCGTAACCAACACTCTAGCAGTGTTCTTGAGTCTCGTGAACAGGATCCTCTAGACATACCTTGATCGATTTGTCGTAGTCTTCATCGATGACATACTGATTTACTCGAATACTGAGGAGGAGCTTGCCTACCATTTGCGGGTAGTACTGGACACACTCAGAGAGCACCAGCTTTATGGTAAGCTCTCAAAGTACCAGTTCTGGATTCGAGAGGATCACTTCTTGGGACACGTCATCTCAAAGGTTGGGGTAGGAGTGGATCCAGTGTATATTGGTGTAGTACTTTCTTGGGAGCCACCCAGGAGTGTGACAGAGGTTTGATGTTTTCTAGGTCTAGGTGGGTTCTATTAGATATTTGTGACATACATCTCTAGAGTTGCAACACCTCTTTCATCATTGACGAATAATGGGAAAACACATCATGTGGTCAAAGATATGCTAGAAGAACCTTCAAGAGATGAGGAAGAGGTTGACCAGTGCGCCCATCTTGAGGCTACTGGATGAGGGCATTGAGTACTTAGTTTACTATGACACATCAGGTACCCAAATCAGGTGTGTCCTGATGCAGGAGAAAGCTGTGATCACCTATGGTTCACGGCATTTGACACAACATGAGAAAAACTACGCTACTAGTGACCTGGAGTTAGAAGCAGTGGTCTTCGCCTTGAAGATGTGGCAACAGTAGCTTTTGGGAGAGCGTTTTACAGTCTACTCTGACCACCAGAGTCTCAGATACATCTTCTCATAGAATGACATGTACCTGAGACAGCAACAATGGCTCGAGTTCTTCCAGCACTATGACTTCGAGATAGTCTATACTATTAGGAAGAGGAACGTTGTAGTAGATTCTATCAATAGGAGATCAGGCATTCAGCTGCTAGGAGAGAAGACTGAGCAGCTGGCCACGTTGCAGATATCTTTTATGGATAGAGATGGAGAATCCTTCCTACAGTCTCTCGCATTCACTCCTCCACTACTTCAGCGGGTCAGGGAGGCACAACGTCGGGACGTTGACTATGAGACATGACATTCTTAGATATCCTCAGGGCAGACACCTAATGAGTTTTCTGAAGGTGGGGAGCATGTCATTCTATTCAGAGGACATACCATGGTACCAGTTACATTACATGAGGAAGTGCTGAGGGATTTTCACACGTCCCCTCTAGTGGTACATCCGGGAGTGGACAAGATGTATCAGGACCTCAGATGGAAACAATGGTGTTCGGGTATGAAGAAGGCGGTAGCATAGTTTGTATCATGGTGCCTCACTTTTCATTAGGTGAAGGGGGAGAACCAGGCACCAGCAGGCTTGGTACATCCCTTAGACGTCCCAAAGAGGAAGTGGGATGGAATATACATTGATTTTTTGATGAGGCTTCCACATACATCTAGAGGACACGACTCTATCTGGGTGATTGTCGACCGACTCACCATGTCGGCCCACTTCCTACCAATCAGAGAGTAGGTCTATGTAGAGATCTTGGGACGCCTCTACATTCAAGATATCGTACAACTTCATGGTGTTTCATTGACTATTGTCTCTGATTGAGATGCTCGTTTCACTTCCTGGCTATGGAAGGGGTTGTAGGAGGCTTTTGGGAAACAACTTCGCTTGAGAACCACCTTCCTTCCTCTGACGGATGGTCATACATAGAAGACCATTCAAGATCTCTAGGACATGCTCCATGCATGTGCCCTTGTCATTTGTCGTGGCATGGAGGATCAATTAACCATGGTAGAATTTTCATAAAACCACAGCTACCACTCCACCGTTGGGATGGCCCCTTATGAGGCATTGTATGACCGACCATGCAGATCACCTTTGTGCTGGATTGACGCAGCAGAGTCAGCACTTGTAGGACCAGAGATGGATCAGGCTACGATGGGGAAGGTGCAGATTATTCAGGAGCGGGTGAAGATGGCAGAGAGAAGAGAGAATTTCTATGCTGATAGGAGATGGAGACCACTGGAGTTCGAGGACGACGACCATGTCTTCATAAGGGTCTCACCTCGATGAGGTCTACAGAGATTTGTCCGGGGTGGCATGTTATCTCTGCATTTCATTGGGTCATTCCAGCTCCTCAACAGAGTAGGCGAGGTGGCTTAACACATGGCCCTTCCACCACAGTTTCACCTGGAGCATGACGTCTTCCATGTATATCAGTTGAGGAGATACGTGCATGACCCATCCCACATTGTCAACCACAGGGAGCAGGACATCGATAATGTGGTGACTTCTACATAGGTCCCAGTGGAGATTGAGAATCGATAGGAGTGGGTCCTACGTGGATGATCGATTCCACTTGTACGCATTCTTTGGAAGCACAGAACCTTCAGGAGAGCACATGGGAGTCGGAGGCTCAGATTCTTGCTCAGTACCCCCATATGATTCCCTAGTGTGTGTTGTTGTTTTATGAGGACGTAAATCCCTGAGGTGAGGGTAATGTAAAGACCTTGAAATTTCTAGGAATTTTTTTTCTCCTTAATTTCTTTGTAATTTTATGAGTCCACCGTTTCAGGTGGCACCTGATTCTGAGGCCCGGTGTGCCCGGAATAAATATCTGAATTTTTTCGGTACATTTAGAAAACGTACGTACGAGTTTTTCTATCTTTCAAACCGGTGCTCGGAATTGAAATCTGAGGTCACATATGAACTTGTAACACCTGTATTCACTTAAGGGGACCTTTACCACATTTTTATTTGGTCAAGAGAAGATGTTATAATTTGGGGATTCGTAACAAATTAAATAAACTTGTTCTACTACGCAATTTTATTATTTAGTTTGTGGTTTATATATCCAAAGGGAGGTTGGTGGTGGGTCCCACCCCCACATAACCTCCAATGGGAGGATAATGTGTGTAGGGACCACATGAAAATTAACTTATCAACTCCCCTTCGAACCCCCCATTGATGAGGGTTAATCCTTCCACCTTCCTCTCTCATGTAATGTGCCAACACTACTAATTAATTAATTGACCTCCACAATTAATTAATTATTTGTGATGTCATGAATTCATTGGAAATATTTTGAAATGCAAGGAAATGTTATAATATTTGAGAGCCTATTATTAAATTTGTATTGGCAAATTTCTTGTAGGAAGGCATTAGAGAATTCGCCCTCTCCAACGAAGGACTCAAGAAACAATATTCTCTCAACAAGGAATGAAACTGTGGTAATGGTCACCATAAGCGAATACCGATGCTGCGAGTTCATCAGTATCCTCAGATTTCAATTCAGTGCACCGGTTCGATAGATAGAAAAAACTGCACGTACGTTTACTAAACGTGCTGAATAAAACATTATAAATTTATTCTGGGAACATCGGGCCTCAAAATCAGGCGCTGTTAGAAACTGCGGACTCGTAATATTCCAAATAAATGTAGAAAAATAATTCCCATGATATCTTCGAGTCATTACACCAGAAATCTGATGCACTAGCATAATATTTCGTTATAGTACTTAACATAATAATATCATACTCTGTTTTCATTTCCATTTCGTGATTATTTATAATAAAATAATAACCTTTTGTTATTAAATATTTTCATTCATTAACCAATGAATTGAGACAAAATGTATGAACTATTAATTATTGAGAAACTAATTTAATAGGTAAACCCAATAACTGAAATATATCTTATTAATACAAATAAATAGATATCTAAATTGTATGATAATTAATGTAATGGGAATGCCATTTCCATCATCCGAGTAGAAAAATCTAGGCTATACAATGACTTTATCATTATAGAATGTAAAGATCAATGATAACTACTTATAATTTTTTTATGTTACATAAATAAAATAATAATAAGTGTATAAGGTATATGTGAAGTGACATAGTATGAGCTAACATATAAATATAAAAATTACATACTTGATATAGTAATTGAACAAAATATAGATAAAAAATATTGTGTGATGTGTCGTTCACCACTATTCAAGGATTATTGTAGCCAATAAATATGATCCATGAATTCATCATATTTTTGGAAGAGATGGAAAATAGGGCTCAATTAAGACATACACTTTATATTTATTTCTCATTCACCTGGAATGTCTCATGCTCCCATCAGAAAGATATATTGATGAAAAATATATATATTCTTGAGTCAGATATGCACTCATAATTGAACCTTCTGGATAATTCATATTTCAGACTTAATATTTCATTATGAATATATTTATTTAAGTAGGATACATCTAATAAAAATAAATGGGACCCCTAAAAAGAGTTTTAGTAGGAATATGAACTATTAAATGCATCATGCTGGTGAAAAATGACCGAGGAAATATTTTTCCCACTTACAAAATAGTAATGGTACATCTGGAAACATTTTTATCAAGAGTGACATGGATAACCTTTTATAAAAAAGTTCTCTACGAAATAACACATCAAAATCAATTTCACCCATACAATATTGGATATAAAATGACGAATTTATATTGGAATAAATTCATGAAGAATAACGTAACAAGTCATGAGTTTTTAGGGATATTATATTCAGATCCTTTATATTGACGAGTTTAGATATATTTTTGAAATAGGAAAAAATTGATATTCTCCAACTCTTCAAAAATTTGATTTTTCATTAATAGTTAAATCACATAATAATCACAATGAGCATTCCATTTGTTTATAATAATACACATTGGATGCAGTTTTTGTCGAATACCCCAAGCCATTAAGTCCCTATGATATCAAAAGTCATCTTTATAGTTTTACTTGATATTTAGATTCATTGAAATACACAATTAAAATATATTTTCATCAATGTACATAAATTCTAAACAAAGTATAAAAAAATAGGTAGAAAAATATGTAATCTGAACATAGAAAACTTATATTTTTTCCAATTTTATGTGGCTTCAGTGTCAACATTATTCCTATTTTTATTTTTAATCTAACCCTTCCATGTTGAAAAAGTGAAATCTATCAATATATTTGGAACAAAAGTTATTGAAATACATAGAGGTGGTTTGTCATTGTCAACTGTAATATCAAACCTCTGGAGAATCTTAATGTGTTGATGGTCAATTGGAATGAATCTTCGATGACCCATAAAACTAAAACTATGATGATATTTATGACTTTTAGATAATATATTCCTTATAAAAATATGAAATGATATTTTTTCATTTATTATATAATAATACATCATTTCAAAAGTAGGGAAATCATTTATATTTCATAAAAGGTCATCATGCATCTGTAATATATTTTTTTAGGAATCATTGAATGTGCACACAACAATATCCAAAAGATTCTTCAACTATCATATTAAATGGTTCAAGTATATGTATATTTCATTTCTAGGATCAAAAAATCTAAATATTTGTATACTCATGAAAGTGAAAGGATTTTTCATACACATCCACTAAGGAATATAAAAAATGTGAAAAAATGGGTCATTGCTATGAGTAGTAAGCATATGACAAAATGGATTTAAACCAATATAAAATAGACCCAGCCTAAAATTACACACCTTAGATGAAAAATTAGGATTTTCTACATAAAATAAATTCCATCGTAATCCATATGTAGGATAAAACAACCCATCAATAACTATAATTCACTCATCATCATTCCAATGTATATTGGTAGAGATTTCTGCATACAAGGATTGACTTTGTACATTAAGTCAACAAAATATTCCACATGAAATTCAGTGGCACATGAGATGGTGTTACTTATAAATTTTTATTCGTTCAAGATGTACCAAAATCTTTATAGTCATTAAGGTCATTTGTTTCCTCCCAATGTAAACCAAAATATATCCTACATGCATGAAAACTATTAGTTGAAAATACAAGTTTCAAAATTAGTTTCCAAGCCATATAATTATTTTGAGGGAATATCTGCACAATTAGTAATAAAGTACTTCAAAATGGTATGAATACAATCAATGGTGGTTTTTGGAATTCCAGAAATGTTTTTCCAGGAAATAATAGAATTAAAAATTATAACATGGTTATTTTAGAACATAATTGATATACTGGAGTTTTAGAATCATCAATTAAATTTTTTACTCTATAAAAATAATCATCATTAGTATTTTCCTTATGTGTATTGATATCATTCTATTCTCATGATAGCATACTATCGCTCTAGTAATGATGTAATGATGGTATCTAATCAAATATCAAGTTCTCTATATAACTTATATGTCTTAATTCATGAACAGTATAATATTTTTTCATTTCTCTATGGCGATGAAAAAAATAATATTTTCATTGAAATCCATCATTAATTATATTTTATATAAATTCCTCATTTCTTAACTATGGTATTAAAAAAGAATTATATAATGGACATTATATACAACCTCCATCTGAATCATGACTAAATAAAAAATCTAAAAAAATATAAATTCTTTTGAAAATCGGTGAAAATCATGTTGTTATGATACATCTTACATCAATCCATTATACTATAGGGAAAAGAATTAATGTACCAATAAACATTGCAACACAAAATGAAAAAAATCTATTACAAACAATTTTAATATGATATTCATCAAATCATACTAGTATCTAGAAAAACAATGAATAGATAAAATAAAATATTCTTTAAGAGATTACTACAAATAACAAACCAAGGTGGGTATACATGAATTTAAAAATTCACCATATGGGTGGATAAATTATTAAACATTAACACTACAATCCATATTTTTCCATTCTACTAAATAATGTTTTAATAAACATACATAATATATCTATCCATATACTCTATCTGGTATACTATAAGGGTTAAATTTAATTCTTGGTCAAAAGGGGTTAGCCAAATGTTACAAAGACATCAATATGGACAATGTAAATTTTAGGACCTTAATAAAAGATTAACTAAAAAATACCATCAACAAACCCCAGAAGTAAAATTCACATATGTATCCATAATAAATATGAAATAAAGGTTTTTGAAAAAAATCAAAATTAAAAAATTGATTAAAAACATAATGAAATATAAAAAGTATTCTAAAAGATAAATACATCAAATATAAAGATGTATTTTAAATATATCCCGCAATCATATTAAACATCCAATATAATGGAAAGGTGGATTTGAAGAGGATGAGGTTAGAAACCTAATAATGTAAAAAAATTAAACTATAACAGAAAACAAAATATGTCTACCCATATCCTAGTGGAAATTATGCATATCCCTATATTATCAAATATAATAATGAAAAATCATTTGAATACACATTATATGAAAGAATATAATTTTAATTACATGAATTAAATGAGCCCATGTCTACAGACACACAAATTGTGTATAAAGGATTTCATAGTTGATTCCCTTTAGCATCCCACCAAATTCTCAATGCATGAAATTTAAGAAAAAAAGAAGGCATTCAGTTTTTAATTTCATATAATAAAATAAATTATTTAGTTATATGAAATATATTTAACAATGTAAAATAACATGTAAATAATTTTTAATCAAACCAAACATTCACATAAATACATTTTTAAATAAAACAATTCTATTACATAATCCATTACCATACATCATCAGAGACTAACCATAGGGATAATGAAAATATTTCCATAATCCATTCTGTCAACACATAATCTAAATACATTCATTTAACCAATGCATGATCCTAGACTAGATTTGAAGTAACCATATTGTTCATAATCAAAATTAGTGAGGGTGTACGAAAACGAATTTCCAAATGCATAATATTATACTACTTAATCCAAGAACTAGTGTAATTAAAACTATGTAAAATCTAGGTAATATGTATCATATCCTAGAATGTCTACTTATTTTCAGTCCCCCGTTTTACTATATAAGTCTCATCATTGATTTTTTTATAAATAGATTCATTAATAAATGTAATTTAAACATTAAAAAGACACTCACATCATCTAAAATAACCCTTCAATTATTCAACACATTTTTATTTTAACTTTTAATAATATTTAGATTGTATAATAATATTTTTCATCGTGATAAATAATAACATGAATGGTGAAACTTTATTAAGGAATTAAATCCTAAAATTAAAACTCTCTCGAAATAAGAAAAGTATCCTTATATAGATCGAAAAAATTTACTAAAAAATATATTAATTTTTTTATTATTTGTATTAAATTGTTCTCTAAATATCATATTAATTCTTTAATGATAACCCAATATTAAAATTTCATACAAAATATAGTAGATGAATTTTTTTTCAAAATATAATTTCTAATAAACTATATCTCTTACACATATTGTTATATTATTTTTAAGACAATTTTACATAACAACATTGAAAATATATAATAATCTACTATATATATATATATATATATATATGAAATTTTGAATATAATAATTCATAGTTATGGGTTTAGTGGGAAACCACACAACAATAATGACTCGATACCTTCCAAAAAAACTAGAAAATAAATCTAAAACTACATAAGAAATATTTATATTCTCTAACAACCACACACAATACAACATAAATGCATAGAACATAAAACAACATATAAAATGATGAAAACATAGTGAAACAATGATAAGTCATTAAAAACACAAAACCACATCAAGAAAATTTTAAAATGGTTACAATGGTTTAATTATTTTCATGAATGAAAACTAATAAAGTATAGAATGTAAAAAATGAAAAAATAATCGATAAATCTATATTTAACTATTACAAAAAATAATAATTTATTTGATAGATCACATGATTACAATGAAAAATTTTAAAAAATAGAAATAACAAGACTAAAAATAATTTAAACTCACTCATGTGATGTTAATAAATATTATAATCTAAAAATTGTTCAAATAGGGGATATCTCTAGAAGTTACGGGATGTTTATTCTCTCTTAGTTGAAATCTCACTAATATGAGGGGGAAATTAGGTTAGAGGACGGGGATGGCGAAGATCAAATGAAGAGGGAAAAAGTGAATACTGAAGATCACCAGTGGAGGGAAGGGGGGATTCAATATCTCACCAATGGATAGATGGAGACGAGAGTTAGGGTTTTAATTGGAGGGGGTCTTGGGTGAGGAAGTGTAAATAAATAGTTACACCCATGTTTTTTTAATAACTGACTGTTATAGGTCAACCTATAGGATTGGGTAGAAAATTTGTTCCCATGTTTTCTCCAAATTGTGGGTAAATATCTAGGGGTATAAAGTGTTTTTCTAATAGTACATTTACCAACAAATTTATGCTTCCGAGAGTTTATATACTAGTTATACTGGTGATTTTTTATGATACATAGAGTTTGATGTCTGATACATGGTATTCCAATACAAATATCCATTGAAAAAGTGATGAGATTTTTGAAGAAGGTAAATCATAGTCCACTATACATCACCCCCTTTGAGATCCTTGATCGCGTCAGAGCGGTATCCTATTGACATGAAATCCCACTAAAACTATCTCAAGAATATAATATAATCCATGTATCCATATTGAGAAATAAAATATGATACCCCTCACATGTACACAATCCAAATGTGGTACCATTATATAATAAACTTCTTTATGGGGTGTATACAATGATTATCTTATATCGTAGAGACAAAGTTCTACGAATATGAAAATGCACATTGTCAATGTTTTATGGAGAAACCAAATGTCTGAAGATGTGATGTGGGAGCCAGAGGAATTGATGAAAGATTTTTATCCCCATTTTTTTTTGTAACGCCCTGACCCCAGTTACCCAGAGTCGGTGCATTATTACATAACATTGGCATGATCACAAGAAAGATCAAATCTCGAAAGACCGATTGGTTTAGTAGCCTTGGAAACACTAGATATATTCATAAGTTTTACATTACATCATAAAATGAAAAACTACTACAACAACATAATGTTTCCACAATCCACACTATTAACCCCTCATAAAATCTCTGCAGGTCATTCATAACTTACTTCTTCACATCCTGGGAAAAGTAAAACATAGAAAAGGGGTGAGCTCAAATACCCAGTAAGGATAACAATATAGCGGAAACTTTTATAAATAAGAATAAACATTTAAGGCAATGTATAACTAAAACAAAATCCTTTTAAATATGAACTTTCAACATGGTATGGCATAAATAAAATGAAATAATTCCATTTACTTATTCACATGGATATTCTACTAATCTAATAATCACATGCAAAAATCAATAACCACTTTCATAATGTTGGAATGCATAATGCCAGACTATCATAACCACATAGCCAAGACTACAAATAAGATTTTGTCAAGGCCTTGTGCCAAGACACTAGTTTTTCTCATGAGACCTACCGATGCATCGAGGAGCTATAGCGGGCTCCACCCGTCACATATTAAGTCCAATGCATTCCCATATGAAAAGGTTTAAACATAACATAAACATTCATATTAAAACTAGCATACGAAATGTCAATACTTTCACCATAAACTATGAATGGTATAAAAATAGCACATCCACTGTCAAACATATCACAAATCCTTCAATACAATATTGAAGTTTTGTATCATAATAAATCAACCATAAATAATCTTAAAATCCATCAAAGGATGTTGACATAGATGAAATCAAAATTCTTTTTAAAGAAATATCTCCTTTTATTTTGAAATCATTTAAGATCCATATAAAATAAAACATTTTGAAAATATTCTTATAAGCTTGTAAGGAAAGTTTTGAAGATTTTATAATGGCAGAAAATAACCGCACTCGCCGTATAAGTTAAAAAAACATTCTTTACCTTAATTATGTCAAAAAGGTTAAAAAGGACCTTGTTTTGAAAACGACCGAAAGATTCCTTTATAAACCACTTATAAAAGTCAAAAAGGGTATAAATGACAGTAACTCATATTCTAGTAAATAGTAAAAATGTTTTGAAATACATTTTTAAGAAACATGGATGTGGATGATAAAGAGATCCCAGTAGATTATTACTTATAAACAACCTTGGATAATGAAGAGGTTGTGAAATAACCCTTACCTTGTACTTTTCCTTGGTTGGGGTAGGTTAACCTCCTGTATAATGGTGAAATAATTGTTCTTAAATTATACAATAATCATATACATTAATATGATATCATATATGATCTTTTAACATTGCTTTATTAATAATATCTTAGTATTATCGTCGTTTCAGGTGATAATCGATTCGTTCTTCTTAAATGTTTGGTTACGTAAGACATGTTTTTAATGGATAGATTAAATATCATTCATAATCAGAATGATATTAACATTATTTTTAACCCTAAAATGAGAATAATACTTGAATGGATACGATGGAGGATGGATCTCACCGCGTTCGTGGAGACGGTAGTCCGTACGTACGCACGAATGCTACTTCCATTTAATTTTTATTTTAAAAGAATTGAATCAAAATGATACATAGGTATATTACTATTCCATTATAATATAATATTTTATATATGTTACTTAAGTTTGTTAACACCATCCTTTATACGTTCCATGTGTGGTATGAACGAGTCATATCATTATAAGGGGGCGGTAGTCCGCACTTCCTCAAATGAAATTATCGTATGTATATACAACATGAAACGAATAATGGTATGAAATAAAATGGAATTACAGAAGCCTATATTTAAAATATATATCATTAATATCATATTTAATTACAGTTCCATCATAATGGCCACCATGAGAGGCGGTAAGTTGTATTTGAACAATCATCGTTTCGTGAGGCGTTAGTTTGCCATCCACAGAAACATTATGTTCATCATCCATTAGATGGATTTGTGTGTATGTGTAGTTTGAATACTTCTTATAAAAACAATCTAGTATATTGAGGATACTGGTGTTGTTACAAAAGAAGGGAAATAAAAAGAGTTTGGGGGTTGGAGAAGCAAAATAAATTAAAATAATTTAAGAGAAATCGTTACCTTTAATTAAGGTAACTCACATTGGTTGGAACCAAAGGACCTCTTGAAATGCTTTCTGCCTAAGGGGAAGCTTCATGGAAGAGGAGAGGGATGTGGGGAGCTTAGTTGGGCAGAGTTTGGACGAGCCAAGTGGCTTGAGAGGTGTGAGGAATGAGTAGAAGTGGTCTTCTTTTATAAGGGAGAGGAGGGGCTCTTTAGGAAAGAGTGAAAGTATTACTTTATAATATAATTATATTCGGTTTATAATAGTCCAAAAATCATTGAGGTCGAAGATAAGATGACTAATATTCTAAATA
Organism: Viscum album; assembly: GCA_963277665.1. Taxonomy (NCBI): domain Eukaryota; kingdom Viridiplantae; phylum Streptophyta; class Magnoliopsida; order Santalales; family Viscaceae; genus Viscum; species Viscum album. The sequence continues at coordinate 2,096,329,105 of OY728140.1, read as the reverse complement.
ACATCAACCAATAAGAATTGGACAGGTTTTAGATAATATTTTAATCATTATAATATTATTTATTTCAATGATTTATTAATGAGGTAAACATTGCATCATTATTGTGTCATTAATAATTTAACTTATTTGAGGTCTAAAAATTATAAATAAAATATCATCATTTAGGAAATCTTTTTAGCTTTCTAATGAATATTTATAATCGATAATCCAACATGTATAACCCTATGTAAAAATTGTTCTTCTAAAAGATGTAAGCTTATTCCATTTTTATTTTTATTTTAACTTTATTAATATAAAGTGTCCCTACCACATACAAGTGGCTCCAAGGGGTCCCCAAATTGACCCAAGGATTCTCATGGTCGGGTATGTGTCCAAAAATAAGGTTAGGACACGTTTTAGGGTAATTTTGTATTATTATAATATTATATTTTAACCCTTATTTACCGGATTTACCCTTAACCATGGTAAATAAAATATTTACCACAGTAATTATTCAAAATGTCTAAAAATAAAAGTTAACTATTTACACAATTTGAACATCCTGATTCCAAATATGGAATCCATTTTTCTAAATTCAAAACACAGAAGTGGCAGAAATTAATTTAAAATTAATTCCCGCTGTCAAAACAAAAAGCGTGTTTTTAAGAGATAATAACTATCAAAAGATTGACACTTGTTTATGTTTGGTTTAATTGTAAAATTATGTCCAATGACCAAAATTATATTAAATGGTAAGAATATATTCTAAATATACTTTAAAACCACTCAAATTCACAATTTATCACTATTAATTATTTTGATTAAAAAAGTTGTTTTTAATTAAAATTTAGTAATTTTCACTATTCATCAAAATATGAAAGTTATCCGAAAAGTACAAAAATTTCACCTTAGGATAAATTCGATATTCCGAATCCAAAAATGAAGTCCATTTTGAAATATAAAATATATATAATTTCAAAAATTAGGTATTACTATTCATAACGGCTAGTTTGATCGGTTGTGGTGTGTGTTAAAACTCGAAGTTGCGTACAACACACGCTACTGTTTTATTCAAAGGAAAGCGTACCATGTAAGCTTGGGATGTTTCATTTTAAATTTTTTGATGTCCCCATTTAGTCAAAAAGTATAAAATATTGTTTTTAAAAAGGTTTCACTATTAAAAGTTGATAAAAGTGTAATACTGAAAATGAATCTGTTCTTGCATTATGACTAAGAAACTCATAATATGGATTCTAAAATTATAAGGATTATATAAAGTTTAAAATTTAGTTAACACTATTCATAACCTCTTTTGAACAGCTTGTTTGGTAAGTCATGGTGTGATTGAACTTGGTGTTGCGTGTAGTGAATGTTATTGAATTATTTTGAAGAAATAACACACTATAAAATCTTGGGGTGTTACATTCTCCCCTCCTTCAATAAATTGCGTCCTCGCAATTTGAAATTGTTCTTCAAAAATAAAAGGTTGATAATAGAAAATATATTTGTGGGAAAACCCACATCGGAAATTGGGTTACTAAAATTTAGTCTAAATATGAGGAAAAGAGAAATCAAAGGGTCACCACCAAATTATGATCTCGATTAGGAGAACATTGGTGGCAACTAGAGACATATAATTGGAAGAAAAACATAAATATTTAGAGGTGGTGATTGAGGTCGTCAATCACAAACAAGTGTAAAATTGAGGTCCTTAAATTCATCAATCTATGATGATTTGAAATACCATCGGTTTAACAAAACATAGGGTATTAGGATAACACATTTTTGACGTTTCAAAATATCTTAGTTGAAATCCCACATCGAAAAATGAATTAATGAGGCCTCTATTTAAAATAAAGAGTGGAAAGTATAAAGATTACCGAAAATAACACATACTAGGGTTCCATGTAGGAAAATATGGATATGGAAGAGAAATCTAACCATCAATTATATGATGGAGAGTGGTAGAGAACATGGCTATGAAAAGGACAACAATCCCAAAGCCATAAATTAGTGATGATTTAAGGTACCATCTAGGAAAACATTTTTGTTCTAAGTTCCTTTTCTTAATGTTGAGGAATTTATTTATGAGATTGGATAAAATCATAAGGAGATATACTTACTTTATAATTAGAGTTTTTTCCATTAATAAATTTCTACCACAAACTCATCTTTCACTCATAAAAAAATTCTATTTATACTATTCGTACAGGGTTCCAAAATAAACGAATTTATAATTCATCTACCAGATATTTTAAAAAGAGCTACATTATTTAATCCAGGACATATCTTGGGCCAGTGGTAGGTAATACACCCTTGTCGCCCTTCGGTTGCGGGTTCAAGTCTCGCAGCCTTTCCGGACGCGACGGGTTGCCGCCCGACCTCTGGGTTGTCCTTTTATGGAAATCCAAAATAAGCCAAACTAGAACTATCCAAAATAATTCTGCCCAAACTCACAGTCCAACATTTTATAAGGAAGGTAAACATAATGTAGATCCTTTTTACCCCGTAATAGCATATGAATACCTTCATCATGTATTCTTTTAATATACTGAAACATCCTGAATTACCATATTCCTTATTGATTACATTCATGCTCCCTTATTCCATATAGAATGCTGAATATACTTCATTAATCCAAAAATGTTTTAAACCCCAACAATGATGGAATATACAAATCATTAATCAGTTCCAAGGTAGTCAAGAATATCCAATTTAATTTATCCAAAACAATCATGTATTATTCCAAATTCACTACCTCAGTATCAGAACTATATTATGATTTATCTTTCTCTCAACCATGTATTTTCCAAAAATTTATCCTGCTATTGAGTCACTTTTCTTTGTTCCTCACAATCTCAAGTCCTTAATGAAATAGTACTGCAGTACAATCCTTATATTATTATAACAAGTACATTGTTGATACAACATTCAATTGACATAATCAACATAAGAACTCTAATCATTCCTCTTCATCTGTGGTAGTATCATAACTTGATTATTATCCAATAGCATCATTTGCGGCATAGTCTGATGACTGGGACATAGGTTCGCGTAGTGTCCAAACTCCTTGCAAATGAAGCATTGTACATTTGAGACCATTTTATTACCCTTGCAGTCACGTACTTTGTGCCCTTTTCCTCCACACTTATAACAAACTCCCATTCCTTTCAGGCAAGTTCTAGGGTGTTTCTTTCCACAGTTACCACATATGGGAAAATTCTTCTTTTCCCTCTTCCCTTTATCCATCTTTCTCTCTTCCATCCTTTTATTCTCTTGCTTCCCTTCAAAGCCATAGGACTCAGTAAACTCTTTACTTTTCTTATCAACACATGATATTATTTCTTCATATGATGATAATACATGGAAGACTATTTCTCTTATAAATTCTAGCTTAAGACCATGAAAGATATGATCCTTCCTTCTCTTTGGATCATGTGAATTTCTGGAGTTCTCATTCCTTCTACTGGGTGCCATTTCTAAACAATGGAATACACTAGATCAGTTTATGAATCAAAATACATAATCCCATACTTATAAAACACTTAACATAATTTGAACTATTTATGGATATAATCCATAATCATAAAAATATCTCCTTTGAGGATGTATATACTCATAAACCCTTCATAATGGTTTGTAAAGAAAATGAGAATTATCCTAAGCATATCCCCCGGGAGTGTCGTAACCAAGAGTGCAGCAAGGCCCGTTGTCGTGCACCAGTTCCTGTTCGAGTCTAGCTCAAAGCGGTGTTTTCGGGTTTTACCCCTAGGTACATCTGTGCCAGAGCCGCCTCTACCTGCTCGTATCCAGACAGGGATGTATTGCTTGGAAAACTCACATAATCTCTACAATACCAAAATTCTAGGAAGTTCTTCTATACTAATACTCAAAGTTCATCTTAGGTCTATGTGCTCTAATCAGAGTTTATCTAAATCTCGCTTCCAAGGTTTGTAATAAACTTCCTCTGATACCAACTGTAACGCCCTGACCCCAGTTACCCAGATTCAGTGCATTATTACATAACTTTGGCATGATCACAAGAAAGATCAAATCTCGAAAGACCGATTGGTTTAGTAGCCTTGGAAACACTAGATATATTCATAAGTTTTACATTACATCATAAAATGAAAAACTACTACAACAACATAATGTTTCCACAATCCACACTATTAACCCCTCATAAAATCCCTGCAGGTCATTCATAACTTACTTCTTCACATCCTGGGAAAAGTAAAACATAGAAAAGGGGTGAGCTCAAATGCCCAGTAAGGATAACAATATAGCGGAAACTTTCTTAAATAAGAATAAACATTTAAGGCAATGTATAACTAAAACAAAAGCCTTTTAAATATGAACTTTCAACATGGTATGGCATAAATAAAATGAAATAATTCCATTTACTTATTCACATGGATATTCTACTAATCGAATAATCACATGCAAAAATCAATAACCACTTTCATAATGTTGGAATGCATAATGCCAGACTATCATAACCACATAGCCAAGGCCTCGTGCCAAGACTACAAATAAGATTTTGTCAAGGCCTTGTGCCAAGACACTAGTTTGTCTAATGAGACCTACCGATGCATCGAGGAGCTATAGCGGGCTCCACCCGTCACATATTAAGTCCAATGCATTCCCATATGAAAAGGTTTAAACATAACATAAACATTCGTATTAAAACTAGCATACGAAATGTCAATACTTTCACCATAAACTATGAATGGTATAAAAATAGCACATCCACAGTCAAACATATCACAAATACTTCAATACAATATAGAAGTTTTGTATCATAATAAATCAACCATAAATAATCTTAAAATCCATCAAAGGATGTTGACATAGATGAAATCAAAATTCTTTTTAAAGAAATATCTCCTTTTATTTTGAAATCATTTAAGATCCATATAAAATAAAACATTTTGAAAATATTCTTATAAGCTTGTAAGGAAAGTTTTGAAGATTTTATAACGGCAGAAAATAACCGCACTCGCCGTATAAGTTAAAAAAAACATTCTTTACCTTAATTATGTCAAAAAGGTTAAAAAGGACCTTGTTTTGAAAACGACCGAAAGATTCCTTTATAAACCACTTATAAAAGTCAAAAAGGGTATAAATGACTTTAACTCATATTCTAGTAAATAGTAAAAATGTTTTGAAATACATTTTTAAGAAACATGGATGTGGATGATAAAGAGATCCCAGTAGATTATTACTTATAAACAACCTTGGATAATGAAGAGGTTGTGAAATAACCCTTACCTTGTACTTTTCCTTGGTTGGGGTAGGTTAACCTCCTGTATAATGGTGAAATAATTGTTATTAAATTATAAAAGAATCATATACATTAATATGATATCATATATGATCTTTTAACATTGCTTTATTAATAATATCTTAGTATTATCGTCGTTTCAGGTGATAATCGATTCGTTCTTCTTAAATGTTTGGTTACGTAAGACATGTTTGTAATGGATAGATTAAATATTATTCATAATCAGAATGATATTAACATTATTTTTAACCCTAAAATGAGAATAAGACTTGAATGGATACGATGGAGGATGGATCTCACCGCGTTCGTGGAGACGGTAGTCCGTACGTACGCACGAACGCTACTTCCATTTAATTTTTATTTTAAAAGAATTGAATCCAAATGATACATAGGTATATTACTATTCCATTATAATATAATATTTTATATATGTTACTTATGTTCGTTAACACCATCCTTTATACGTTCCATGTGTGGTATGAACGAGTCATATCATTTTATGGGGGCGGTAGTCCGCACTTCCTCAAATGAAATTATCGTATGTATATACAACATGAAACGAATAATGGTATGAAATAAAATGGAATTACAGAAGCTTATATATAAAATATATATCATTAATATCATATTTAATTACAGTGCCATCATAATGGCCACCATGAGAGGCGGTAAGATGTATTTGAACAATCATCGGTTCGTGAGGCGTTAGTTTGCCATCCACAGAAACATTATGTTCATCATCCATTAGATGGAGTTGTGTGTATGTGTAGTTTGAATAATTCTTATAACAACATCCTAGTATATTTAGGATACTGGTTTTGTTACAAAAGAAGGGAAATAAAAAGAGTTTGGGGGTTGGAGAAGCAAAATAAATGAAAATAATTTAAGAGAAATCGTTACCTTTAATTTAGGTAACTCACTTTGGTTGGAACCAAAGGACTTCTTGAAATGCTTTCTGCCTAAGGGGGAGATTCAAGGAGGAGGAGAGGGATGTGGGGAGCTTAGTTGGGCAGAGTTTGGACGAGCCAAGTGGCTTGAGAGGTGTGAGGAATGAGTAGAAGTGGTCTCCTTTTATAAGGGAGAGGAGGGGCTCTTTAGGAAAGAGTGAAAGTATTACTTTATAATATAATTATATTCGGTTTATAATGGTCCAAAAATCATTGAGGTCGAAGATAAGATGACTCATATTCTAAATAACATCAACCAATAAGAATTGGACAGGTTTTAGATAATATTATAATCATTATAATATTATTTATTTCAATGATTTATTAATGAGGTAAACATTGCATCATTATTGTGTCATTAATAATTTAACTTATTTGATGTCTAAAAATTATAAATAAAATATCATCATGTAGGAAATCTTTTTAGATTTCTAATGAATATTTCTAATCGAAAATCCAACATGTATAACCCTATGTAAAAATTGTTCTTCTAAAAGATGTAAGCTTATGCCATTTTTATTTTTATTTTAACTTTATTAATATAAAGTGTCCCTACCACATACAAGTGGCCCCAAGGGGTCCCCAAATTGACCCAAGGATGCTCATTGTCGGGTATGTATCCACCAATAAGGTTAGGACACGTTTTAGGGTAATTTTGTATTATTATAATATTATTTTTTAACCCTTATTTACCGGATTTACCCTTAACCATGGTAAATAAAATATTTACCACAGTAATTATTCAAAATGTCTAAAAATAAAAGTTACCTATTTACACAATTTGAAAATCCTGATTCCAAATATGGAATCCATTTTTCTAAATTCAAAACACAGAAGTGGCAGAAATTAATTTAAAATTAATTCCCGCTGTCAAAACAAAAAGCGTGTTTTTAAGAGATAATAACTATCAAAAGATTGACACTTGTTTATGTTTGGTTTAATTGTAAAATTATGTCCAATGACCAAAATTATATTAAATGGTAAAAATATATTCTAAATATACTTTAAAACCACTCAAATTCACAATTTATCACTATTAATTATTTTGATTAAAAAAGTTGTTTTTAATTAAAATTTAGTAATTTTCACTATTAATCAAAATATGAAAGTTATCCGAAAAGTACCAAAATTTCACCTTAGGCTAAATTCGATATTCCGAATCCAAAAATGAAGTCCATTTTGAAATATAAAATATATATAATTTCAAAAATTAGGTATTACTATTCATAACGGCTAGTTTGATCGGTTGTGGTGTGTGTTAAAACTCGAAGTTGCGTACAACACACGCTACTGTTTTATTCAAAGGAAAGCGTACCATGTAAGCTTGGGATGTTTCATTTTAAATTTTTTGATGTCCCCATTTAGTCAAAAAGTATAAAATATTGTATTTAAAAAGGTTTCACTATTAAAAGTTGATAAAAGTGTAATACTGAAAATGAATCTGTTCTTGCATTATGACTAAGAAACTCATAATATGGATTCTAAAATTTTAAGGATTATATAAAGTTTAAAATTTAGTTAACACTATTCATAACCTCTTTTGAACAGCTTGTTTGGTAAGTCATGGTGTGATTGAAATTGGTGTTGCGTGTAGTGAAAGTTATTGAATTATTTTGAAGAAATAACACACTATAAAATCTTGGGGTGTTACAGTTTTTGAGTGGTATATTAAAACATTAATGGTGAAATTTCATAAGGGGGAATATTATAAGGTCCCAAACTATTATAAATAAAATTTCCATTGTGATTTTAATAAAATGTATTATTATGTAATATTTTTATTGAAAAAACACGAACATAAATTTTTTATTATATCCTATATTTTTTAAATGACCATTAATAATCATTACCATTGATAGCATAGACATTGAATAGTAATCACATGGTTATTATAAATATATGGTTTAACCAATAAAATTGACATTGAAAATGCATGTGATGGCCTCAACTAACATGATCGTAACATATAAAGCCCATTTATCTGATCATACATTGTTTATAACATCTCTAGGATATTCCCTTGATCATTACAAAGTAGAAATAATCAAATTTAGCATCAGTGTAAATGTTTATAAGAGTTGTTCATCCTCATTGAGATCCCGACTCAAACTATGTATGTCGAACCACCCCATCAAAGTCTCACTGTGACACACCTTACACTTATGGTGCTTGCTTGTGTATTAAATAGATATGTATCAATACCATAGAGAAATGTGTAAGTAAATTAATTCTTATAGAATTAGAGATATATTATCATCCTATTATTTTTACGCAATAAATAAACTCTATTAATACATTAAAACATATTTACTGCTTTTTGGAAATACTCAAATTCTATAAATGAATTTATTTTTTTGAATTAATTGATATTTTAAATAAATTATATTTTAATTATGAATTTTTAATAAATGATTTTAATTAAATATAAATGATCATATGATTTTTTGGAATTAAAATTAAAATTTGGTAACGGTCGAAAATTTTTGTTGACTAAAAACCCCCATCATTTCTTGATAAATTTTTATTTTTTATTAAAAGTGAAAATTCACATATTTAGAAACATATTTAGATAAAATTAATAATATTTTTTCAATCAAAACATCAAAATTATCCAATGGTAATTTTTTCATAATTTTCTATTATAGTCAAACTTTCAGGTAAAAATTAAATATTGTATAAATATATTTTCTATATTATGAAATCATAATGAATCAAATGTGATGAGAAAAATATGATAAAAGGTATAACTGTCCAAATCAATTTTTCACATTTAATAAAATGTGATTTTAAATTTAAATTATTAATTTTATAAAACCATTATCAATCCTCCTAAACCATTAATGTATTTTTAACATTTAAATAATTTATTTAAGAGTAATACTCACCTCAACATAGGAAAGGTAGTTATTTTGTAATATTTTATCCTTGTAATAATAAAATATTTAATAGCATTTTATTTTATTCATAAACCATTGGGAAACCATTGGATTTATTTTGGTTTTGGTTAATTTCTATATAGAGTATATAAATTATGTTTGAGAAAATATACAAGAAATCCCCACTCATTCAAAATAAAAAATAGACCCAATATCCCATTTATCATCACTAAAACTATATTGAGCATGTATTAACCCTAACCAATCCTCTATTTATTCCTCCACATGTTCCCCCACCTCTCATGAAGCTTCAAAGAAGCATTTGGAGTTACGCACTCATGTAAGTGATCCTCACATTCTCTTATTTATTCATGTTTCTTTATTTTCTAATCATTCTATTTAAAATAAATATTATTAGGATACATATTTCCATGTATCTAGTAATTCCCATTTTATTTTAAAATGATTATATACTACTTTACCTCTTATAAACCCATTTTATTAATTTTTATGTGACGTCGTTATGCGGATAAATTTCCACCTTCAATTTCTATGGAAAATAATTTTGAAATTAATACCATACTCATTTCTTATCAGGGGTATTCATATTTATATACTTATAATTATTTGAATGGGTTCTGAAATGCATTTATTTTATACTACCTGATCATGGAATAATATATAATGATGAATGAATCCATTTTTTTAAATCTATGTGACACACATAAGCATGAGAATGAAATTAATGTAACGGGTGCACCCTGAATTATATAGAACTCAAATGAGGTGGTAAATGATTAGTTTAATGAAACTTCATTTTGGGATATGAAATTCACCTAATTCCATTATATGAAATTTAATTTCAAGATTTCATGGTAGTTATCCTTGACATATTTTTATAATGTAGTGTTTTATGTTGTTTCCACATTTCCCATGTTTCATTTATGATTTTCATGTTATATCACACCTTTTTATTCATGTTCCTTTTATTCCAAATTAATGTGACTACTATCTAAAATATATTATCTTCTTCCTGTTATATCATTTTTATTCCCCTACTGGGATTTATGTCTCACCTCGTTTTAATGATTGTCTCTAGGTTATCTAATTTTGTTTTATGTATGTTCATATTAAGGATGTAATCGATAGAGATGATGTATTTCATGTATTATTTTTCAATTTAATGTACCTAATTTCTAAAAAAACAATACTTTTCGATCTTATTTGTTGTATTATGTGTAATCATATGTAATAAATCATTTTTTAATATTTATTAAAGAGAAGGCTTATTATATGGAGGCTAGTAAAATGATATTATCATCAAATTTATCTAATTATTTATTTTATTTTGGATCATATCACTCTTTTAAATCAACCCAATATTCTGATAAAATTAGACATTTTTTTAATTTAATAAGGGAGATGTTTTTTCAAACTCAGAGGGGAAGTCACACTATAATAAGGATGTGTTTAGAAGTACCCATTATAAAACATAAATGTGATTTATTTCTTTAACTTCTTATCATACATATAGTTAACATTGATATAACACATTTTATAGACATGTTTTCATAATTATGATAAAAAAATTATTTTTATAATAATTAAATTACAATTTACGAGGAATATTTATAATTTATTATCTTTATATTGGACACTAAATTATCTAAGTCATATCCATATCCACCCCTGATAGCTCTATTAAATAACATTCCAATGGAATAAGAAAAAATAAATAAATGATTAGAATGGTAGACATAAAATTTAATATGTACCAACAATATAAGAATACTTTTTTATATTAATTGTGCAATTACATTGTTAATTTCTTGGGTAATTAAATGGACATCAACCAAATAATAAAGTCAGGTGTATCATTGATTTAATCTCTGATGAAATACTAACATCAAATATTCCCTATTAAATTTCCATAATAAAATTAGTGGAGTTTATGAATCATCTAGAAGTTTTGGTTGATATGGGGTATATTCACTCTAGTTTTTAAACAATGGGAAGACACTATTTTTGTATTTTAATAAGAAATATGAATCCATGAGGTCATGTAATGAAGGAAAAAATTTCAAATATATATTATCAAGTAAGGTATGCAAATTATGAATTTACACTAATTTTATTTGGATTAAATAATTATTCCTCTTTTTTAATGGATATAATGAATATAGTATTCATTGAATATCATGTTCATTTTGTTTTTGAATTCATTTATGATATTTTTTATATTATAATATTTATGAGGACCATTATTATCACGTACATATCATTCTTATGTTTCTTATAAGAAATGTGTTATATGGACAATATGTGTGATTTATGGATTCATGAAGTTTATTTTCTTGTCCATATTGTCTCAAAAGATAAAATAATTGTAGATATCATGAATAAATATTTTATAAAATAATGGACTATACTAAAAATCACTATTGAGGCTAGTATATTCATTTGATTTCTAGTGGAATATCATTATCTTCATCAAAAAAATAACAGTTGCTAACCCATTAACAAAACATTTTCATAAAGGGGTTATGTTTTTTTGGAAAAAGTGATGTGTAGAATTTTTTTACCAATTGATGTGGATGATGGTCAAAGATCTTTTTTTAATTTAATATATAAAAATTATGGGTTTTTTTAATATACTGATGCATCAAAAATAGATAACTGGTTTTTTGTTAATGAAAATTGAAAAAATTATTGCTTCTGCATCAAGATAATTGAATACCCATAAAAAAACTTTCCAACCCAAGATGTTGATTTCGTATTTGTATTATTTTATTTGAATATGTGTATAGATCATCCCTATTTTATATATATGAGATCTAGATGAATCGTAGAATCTTAATATAAATTTTTCCAATAAAGATCTCAACATGAGGAGATACAGATGGCTTAAGAATCTCAAGTATTATGATTTTCAAATGAACTATCACATAGGGAGTGGAATTAAGGTAGTTGATGCATTGTGTAAAAAATGTCATGTAGTAATGATCTAAATGATTATTGAGAGATATATTTTTCTCAAGGATCTTGTTAATATTGATATAAGTTTTATTGAGGGAATGGATATATTAATCATTATTTAAATTACTGTGAAACCATTTTTATGAGAAAATATAAAATGTTCTTAATAGGATGATGAGTACTTTTGAAATGAAAATTAATGTTGTGAATATTGAGAAATTTGAATACTTTATTTATGAATATGGAAATATAAAAATTGGAAGAATATTATATATTCTATTTATACCTATTCTAAAAGGATGTTTTTAGATGGAAGTTATATTCCAAATTTATCTATACACCCTGGTTGCATAAAAATATATATATATAGATTTGGGGATCCTTTTTTTGGGATTCCATTACTATGGAAATTTTAAGAGGACTACAAAAGAATCCTTGAATGTATGATTTAATATGGGGAATCATTGATCATATAACAGAAACTATATATTTTCTTTCTATAAAGGATGATTTATTTTTTGATCACTTTGCCAAGATATATGTTAATTAATTTCTAGACTTCATGGAACTCCTCGTTCAATTGTCTTAGAACCCCATATTACCTCATAATTATGGAAGAGTCTTCGAGAGGATCCAGATACTGAGCTCTATTTAAATATTAACTACAATACTCAAATTGATTGATAGTCCGACAGAATTATTGAAATAATGGAATACTTGTTGAAGTAAATCTCACTTTACATTCAATACATTTGATCTCAGTACATAAATTTGGTAGATTATTTGTATAATAATATATTCCATTAAAAAATTAATATGTTTTTATTGAAATAATGGAATAATTATTGAAATAATGGAATACTTGTGGAATCATCATGGTATCTAGAAGATATTATGAAGAAGAAAAAACAATGTTCATAAAAGGTCATATTCATGAAATTTAAAGGAATAAATATTTATAGTTATGATGTATATAACATCATCTGCATTGATGTTATTTTTTTATTTCTTAAATAAATTAAATATCATTTATACCTTTCAATGAATGCAATAACAGATTTGAATGAATCCTTATAAATTATTTGCACTTAAAAATTATAACCGAGTAATTAATTTCGGGAGTATGAATATTACATACAAAGATTTAGAAATTATGGTTATAAATTTTTTAGAAATAAAAGAAGAAGTATTTTAAATAAAAACAAATGTTTTCTAAAAATAATTTTTTTCTCTAATGGATGGTTTTCTCATACTTTTCACACGTTATATGAAATTAATTTCTTCTAAATTTACACAATTTATCTAAAAAATTGGCAATATTTTTTTAATCAGAATATTTAAATTATATTTTTGTGATTTTTTTATTTTTCTAAAAGGATTAATATTTTTGATAAATAACGAAAAATAATGATTTTTACTAGAAAATTTCTTTTTTATTTAAATATTTTATAATGATAAATTATATTTTAAATTGGTTTTAAATTAAAATAAATTCAATATTAGGTCAACTGATACTATTTATTTAATTTTAATAATTTTCATAATGATTTTTTATATAAAAACATATTAAAGTTATGAACAATGTCTCTTTAAAAACATGCTTTCTCATTACATGTAAGTGAATAATTTTAAATTAAAGTACGCCATATTCATGAATTTTATATGAAAAAAGAGATTAAATATTTTAAATCAATATAATTTATATTTTATAATTTTTTTAATTTAACATTTTACCAAAATTAATAGTGAAAACTGGGAAAATTAATTATCCTAGTTATTATAATAAATGTGTTTAATGGGGCCTAACCTAAAGAGATGATAATTAAAATGACCTACAAACAGTTATATAAATATATTTTCTAGAAATATTTCTACCATAACTCTTAAATTGTAGATAAATCTACATTATAAAATCCTTATGACTTGAAAAAATGTGAGTGTAATTCATTCTTTCCAAAAATTACAAGTGTTCCACTCACCACACTTATAAAAGGTCACCCCACTACACTCTTATTCACACTATAAGATAATTTTTGTTTGTCCATAACCTACCAAAAACAGTTAATAACATACCTAATATAATCCAAGAAGCCTTATCTAGGTAGAAAGAAATCCTAATATGTTTTTACAGAAAAATTAAATAATATATTTTAAGAAGAGGTAACATTCTTCAATAAGCATCTATAATTTATTTATTCCTCTACATTCATAAATTATTATTAAAAAAATATTACCTAATAACCAAATTTTAATCCATAATTTTTTTTGTATGTTTAGGTAATGACATATATCCACCCCCTCTCCCATCATGTGGGTAATAGAATCATCAGTCACGTGTATAGAAGACTAGCGCCTCCCTAACCGATATCATTAGTTTTTCCTTTATCACCTCTCATTGTTGAGTATGATGATTTATATAAATAAAAACTATGATATTTACAACATAATTATTTCTAATGGGTAATAATATAATTTATATAAATATCATACTTTCAACTTTGTTGGATATGTGATAACATTCATCATATGTACAACAGACTACTGACTACTAAAATTATGTGACTCGCCTTTCACTAATGATTTACATGGTAGATGATAAAGATAAAGTTAATTAATATATTTATATTAATTAAATAATTATTATATTCATAAAATAATTATTGGTATTAAATTTTAAAATATTTTCTTTTTTTCTTACCTTTTTACTCAATGAATATTGACAATGTCATTCGTGTGCATGTGGACTATTTCCATCACAAAATGTTGTGACACTATTTTAATGAGCACACCAAATGGATGATATATATAAGCATATATAATGATATGATATGATATATATTGTATTATCATAATTATAAAAATAAAATATACTACATTCCTTCTTTATATAATTATTATTGAAAAATTGAAATGTAACTAATGCGTACATAGGACCTACCATCTTCCTATCCACTATATACTCTATTTCTCAAAACCATCATTAACTATTGGATATAAAAGTATAATATATTTTTATGTATGATTATTACTTCAGAAGTACTATTTTATAAATTTTGATACAATATAATATTTATAATATCTAAAACATTCATGAAAAAAACACGAATGAGAAAATAAGTAAATTAACACCTGAAGTAATGAAAACAGTGAAATATTATTATAGATCAAGTCATAAGATGTCAGAAAACAATAATATATTATATTATAAGTTTTATAATTATTTTTAATAAGTTAATTACATGTTTAAAATTATTATTCATATGTTTAATCAAAGAACAACCAAAAGGAAGTGTGTTGTAAGGGATTTCATGTCAATTTTCATTTGATAGAGTCTTATTTGTTATAATGAACCAATTTAAATTTATATCATGTTTATACTTCTGCATTTACTTGTTATGTCATGATTCATTCATGATTCATTTTATATTATATATTAATTTGAATGATTTCATCCAAGGGTATTTGAATTATAATTTACAAAGTGAGAATTTTATTTACAATATCACATTTTATTGTGACTGTTACCATTCTATTGAAAAAGTAATTTTTTTGTGATCATTTTTAATTTGAAATTAAATTTATATTAAATATAAAAATTATCATATCATTGTATGATTATTTACTAATCATTATACAATTTTTACATATGGTGTTTACATTGAATGTTGTTTTACTACTTGTTAAAATATTAATGGACCCATATAAATTACTCAAAACTGATATTTGGTGATAAGGTACATTGATTCATGAATTAAATGAATTACTCGATATTTTCGGAAGAATTTTTAGCATTAAATATTGGTGGTCCCTTCCATTTTATATTCCCTTGATTTATTGGTATGTATCGTGATACAAATCATGTTTTCCAAATTATAAAGGATTCTACATTGAGTTTAAATTGTCTTTTGAAATGTATTAATGGTAGAGGTATCATGTGCTTGAGACGCGATGTAAAATAATTAATCATTTCCTTTATTAATGATTTATTTATTATTATTTATGGTATTTTGACAATGGTATTAACTATGGATGAATTTTAATCTTAGATTATTAATCAAATGGAATGTGGTTTTAGTTATTTATGATTCCATATAGATTATTCCTCATATATTTATATAGACATTTTATTTAAATGGAATTAATATTCTCTTATTTACCTTTTAATATTGATTGTTAGTTAATTATTCACAATATCATATGCTCTACATAACCGAAAATGGGGATTTGAGCCCACCCTAACATTGTTTCATTTCCATGGGATATAAATTAGAAATATTTTAATGTGTTTTCAATGATAAAATTCAATTTTTGTTTCTATGTATTATTTTTTAATTTTTAATCCCAATTTAAAATGGTTATCATGTGTGTATGGTTCTCCAAAACCAAAAAATATACCATTCCTTCAATATTTAACCATTTTTATATATATCAATGTAATAATGTAAGAAAACGACCCAAGGATCAAGGGGTCTGGGTCATTACATATTACATTTACACATAATGACTAATACCAAAACAAAAATAATAAATCAATTATAATAAATAGTATTAGGTCTTTTTAGGATTATGTTAAAACACTTTTATATCTATTTTCCACCGATAAAATGAAAACATATTGCTTGTGTGTATATAAGACTTACCATATCCACATAACTGTGTAGTTTGATTGCTATAAAAACATTAAATTAATGGATATTAGTATTAAACTAATGAAACTATATAATATTTTAGTCATAATTATTTTTCTCAACTTAATATCATATAAATTTTATTTCATTATAATCCATTTGAAAATGATAATGTCACCCGTGAATTCTTGTGGACTACCACCTCCACAATATTTTGTCATCCATTTTTATTTAAAAATTACATGGATGGTAATAATGATTTATTTTATTTAATATAATATATAAATTAGATATAAATGATTTTATAAATTTTAGTTTTTATTAAAACATATTTCTCCATCCTTTAATGAGTGACAATAGGATTCATGTGTTCATACGATCTACAATCTCAATGAATATTTTAATTCATTTTTATATACATATATTTTTTGGATAATTGTAAATATATACATATTTAATATATACATATTTAATATATATATTATATTTCTATCTTGAATAAAAGATTTTATATGTTTTAAAAATCAGATATATTCAAGGGTTGAGAGAACCGAATCAAAACATACTTGTTGAAAAATAGTTAACACCTAAAAATGATAATAATTATAACGAAAGAATATTAAAAAATATATGATAAGATATTATAAATGTATCATATGTGATATTATAGATAAAAATATGGTTTTATATGTAAGAAAAATAAATTGAAATTTAATACAATGTATTTTAGAAAACCTATGAGGCATTTCAAACATGAGGTAATAGATTTTGTCTCAATTTCAACTACATTGAGATATATTTGGTGTTATGTGCCTATTTTTATTATGTGGTCTATATAATTCTGATTTTATTTACATACCATGTATATATTTTTATTCAAAATGAATAATGTTTCAATTAATGTTTATACATTCAAAGGGTAATTGTTTTAAAGTAACCTATGAGTTAATAATTTGTTTTACAGTCTTCTTTTTTGGGATTACACATATTGTCCTTAAAAGAATATTATAATCTATCATTCATAAAATACAAATAATTTCATATCCTATGGGTATTTATAGAGTTTCACTAATTTCTACCAAATGATTATCTATTTTTTACTTTATACAGGTAATAAAATTTGTAATTAAAGTTGATCTTATTTTTATTTTGACTATGTATATTTTTATTTCATATCCATAATTTTCAAAATAATTTTAAAAAAGTCATTTTTATTATCTAAAATTATTTTATGGATATTATATATTTTTATTTAATTTATAAAAACTAAAAAGAATAATTAAAATATTTTCCAAATGTTTATTTTCATCATTCATTATAAAAATAAAAAATGATTGTTTTTTAATGTATGTGGAATTAATATATTTTCCCACTACAAATTATATTTCATAGTCTTTTAGATTATTCTAAATTATTTCTATTGTTTAACAAGTAAAACTCTTTAATTAATTATTATATTAATTTTCTTCATAAATTTTAATTTATTCTCCAAAACGACAAGATTTAAAAACAAAACCTATATTTTTTATTAATTGATGGCCATTTTTATCTCAAATTAATTTTTTGGTTGTTAACATTCCCTTGAAAAATTAAATTTCTTATGATTGTTTTTAAATTTATATTAAATTTCTATTAAATGTAAATATTATCTATGTAATGGATATCATAATTTTCTAAATTAAATATAATTTCAACATACAATGTATTATATTTAATTTAAATTGATTGACTATAGAAATATTGATATTTTTTTATTTACTAAAAATAGACATTTATTTATATGACATATATTTCATGAATTAAATTTATTAGTCAATATATGGTGAATTCCTTACACATGTAGTAATGTGTGGGTATCATAATTATGTAATCATTTAATGAATTGATTGGTCTCAAGAGGCAAATAAAATGTGCAATCCAATTACGTTCTTTTTTTACATGTAAATTGAATAATATTTTCTTTAAGGATACAACTGAAGATATATCATGATTTATGAGATCATAGTGTCCAATATTAATAATTTAATTCCTTAATAATTAGTTTACTAATATACAACAGAATAATACATTAATATTATACCTGGATTTATTTTACTTCCACATTATTGATAAAATGTCACATGTTTTTAATTATTTACTGTGAAATATGGATTAAGCATTATTGATTTAATATATCTTCTATTATATATAATCCTTACCCATAATATATCCTCGTCCTTCATTTTAACCCTGGGATATGAAGAAGGATATTAAGAAAAATATGAAGGTTGAGATAATGATAATTTATGATATGTATTTTATATTTACATAGTAATATATAAATTAAGCATATATCTTGTTCATTAAGGATAATAAAAGGATTGGCCAAATGTGTCGAGATACCTTTTATCTTATAAAAATTTAATAATGTAAACAACATATCTAACTTAGAATTGTTATTTTTAACATTCACCACACCCTTCTTATTATAGACTTATTACTTCTCATTATTCATGCTCTTATTCAGACACCAATCCACACAATGACCCATTTCATTACAATGAAAACAGATTACTTCCTACATATCAAAATTGGTATTTACAATATTAAAATAATTTTATTTGATATCATGTTCCATATGCCTAAAAATAACACAATTGAAGAACATCCTTAATTTTATAATACATTCTTCACCGTTCTTTATACCATGCCTATTACAAACTAAAAACATGATTTTCATACCTTTAGATTTCATCTATTCATTTTTATCAATATTCTACATCCAAGACCTCTTATTATTATTTTTTAATAAAATTGATAATCGATAAACATCATTCCCCCATCCGAGTACATCAAATAAAATTTCCATAAATTTTAAATTCATGAGAGGATGAAGTAGTTAGGTATCTTTCATTTAATCATTGGTAAAAAAATAATATTAATATCATGATAATAAATAATATTTTGTGTGTACAATTCTAATAGAGTGATGTTTTTGTCATAGATGGATAATGAATCTTTATAAACATCAATCAATTCTAATAATTTTTGTTCCATCCAAAGTCAATAATCCCATCAAAAATACTTCCCATGGAAAATATTCTTATATGTGTATTATTACAGAGAATTTATGTATTCTATTTCTGTATAATTTTTAAATATTGACCATTATTGATCCTATTCTACTTTAAAAAGAAAAATATAAATAATTAAATTTTTATTATCTGAATGAACTAGGACATTGAATATCCTTTCTATAGACTTTATCCAAACCTCACCTAGCACTAAGTAAAAAGATCCACCAAATTTGGGAGGGTGTTTTATCATAAAATTATCTACTATTGACATGTACCTATATGGTTGATAAGGATTCTCTCTAGCATAGAAGAAACCACTAATTAATGTCTATAATAACTAAAAATCACCAATAAGTAATATTTAGTTCCAATTCCATGCATTCTTAGTTGATGATTTTGAATGATATTTTCCTCTTGGTGCCTTCCTACATCAACATCAATATTTCCTTGAATGAAAACCATTGTGAACAGACTTTTTTTTGGGTTAAAATGACATGGTAATCATCAAATTATATATAATGATAACAAAAAATTAGATTATCTTAAGAGTTTTTACATATATTACCCAAATATGTATAATTATCTAAACCTTTACATTAATACCGAATATAATGATTCTACATTAGTAATACATAAAACATTTTCTTTATAAATTAAATTATTTTCATTATAATCCTAATTTCATTTTAGTTTTATTGTTTTATATAACTTTTTCATCACCATACATGAATATATATTACATAATCATGTAGAAACATCTACTATGAATCAATTTGTTTACAAAAAATCATTTTATTTATAATAATCATTCATTTAATGAAATATATTCTCAATTGTCATCTTGAACTCATCCTTGTCCCAACCCTTCTGTAAAACCCTTGGAATAAATAGTAAAACATGTGACTAGAATAAAAATCTCAATAATAAACATATAAAAAATGATGAAAACACATTATTACATGAAAACTCATAAATGATTTCATTTTTCAAATAAAAAATTGAGTTCAGTGTAATAATTTTTAAAGTAATGAAATTAACTTCCATACCAAAATATTTTCATAAAACATCAATTAACTCTCATATAAATACTAAAACACATTAATGATTTATTTAAATCATAAAAAACTAATGGAGGATTATAAATTTACTAATAATAAGTGTCATAAACATCCCTTTAATCACAATCTCATTATATTACATTGATAAATCATTTTATTTACATTAATAAAATAACATTTATGGATAAATTATGTTGGTTTCTTGGGACATTATTTTAACTGATTAATCTCATTATTAATAGTTCAGTTATTGTGATTAGCCTTTTCTGATTTCTTTTATTGATTTAGGCTATTTATTTGAAATTCAAGACATTGTTTTTTTGGATTGTGTGTCTTGTTTTAATACATTTATTACTCTTTCATGTATTGGTCTCCCTCTTCTACCAATCTTTAATATAATTTTCTTTTATTTTTTCTCTTTAATAAACGGGGGATTTACACACAGTATTTTAAAAAATACTCTTATATCTGGAGTATCCTTCCTATTAAATTCTAATAACTTCTTTTGAGAAACCTAATTTTTTAACACTATCCATTTACCCAATTACTAGTCGAGCTATATATGAAACACCAATCATCATGAACAATATCTGGCCCACTCATCATTATGAGCTATATCTTACTAAACTATATTCATGAAAACTTTACAAGAACTATAACATAATAATAACTCGTTAATTCAATTATTTTCATTATCACACATATAATGTTATTTTTTCATCAAAAAGATAACAATTTTGGGTATTGAAATAACCATTTCAATTAAAACCCTTTATAAAAATACCCTAATCTAAAGGAAGGATAAATTTTCATTGAAAAAATACATGTAATATTTTATATTAGTCCAACCATAAAATACTGGATATAATGGAGGGAAAAGTATTGATATTTTATACATTAAAATATAATACTCGTTTTTTCTTTTATCAAAACTCATTGTAAATAGATTCATTTTGAAATCATTTTAATTAATGTGAAAAAGTGTCTTATATATTTTTTAGGTAGAAATATATATATCAATTAAATAATTTTAAAAATATTTAAAATGAAGGAAATTATTTATAAAATAAATCTTTAAAATAATAAAAATATGTTTTTTGGGGTAACGTGTCCCTTAAATTGAGTGTGAATTGTAACATTCAATTTTTTTCTATCCTATATAATAAACAATTATAAAATTTCTAATTTCTAGAGAATATTTTCTAGGTTTAATACCATATCATTGAACCATTTATTTCATTTTATAGAAAATTATAAATTTAATTATATAATCTATTAATTTGACTATGGGTTTTTCGATGATATTTGACTAATATGTCAAAAATGAATTCATTATCAGGAATATGGTAAAATTGATTTTTATTCCATCATATATAGAATAATATAATATAATAATTTATAATTTTTATAAATAAATATTTCTTTTAAAACTATTCATGAACTGTGGTTAGGAAAAAATTAGTTATGTTGTAATCATACAGATAGTACATCATACATACTCTTGAGCAATGTTTTCATTTTTTCAAAGATCATGAGATAAAGAAGGTAAGTTTTATTTTATCCTTATAGAATTATTATTATATCTTAAATTTCTTATTATATCATTAAATAAACATATATTGTTCATTTATGTTTTTAGGTGAAAAAAATTTATTCATATCCCTTCATAGAGGTGGTAATCCCAGCTTACGCTTGAACTGCATTATTATTTTTCAATGGATTGAAAGATATGGAAATAGATGTTAATTTATATGTAATTAATAATAATTATGTCATTAATATTTTCTTAATTCATTTAAACCATCATTATGTCTTTCCATGACATGGGATGATGCAAAATGAGTTAATCAATTCACATGTCGGTAATCACCCATACAAATGAATTATGGGTTAATTATTTATTTTGTGGAAGAGGTTGTGGATATAGATTATGAAACCAAAAAATAATATCTAATTATATGTAATATTATTATTTTATTATTTTATTGTGGTTAAATAATCTTTGAATCAGTTATAATAATAAATAAAATGTAAATGCTTGATAAAGAATCATACCTCTTCACTGTAGTTTATCTTTAGTTTTATACCTAGAACCCACCTAAGCTGGGATTATAATAAATAACCTATGTGATGTGGATATATTTATAATTAATATATTTGGTCATGTATTCACTAATATTAAAGGCTTTTGTGGTGGTAAAATTGGGAGAGGGGTGTGCTTTTATAACTGAGGGAGAGGATGCATATGAGTTTTTGTAAATATTAAAATATATTGTTGTAATATATTCGAAACTGAACCATAATATAACATTTATTAAGATGATATGATAATGGGTCTACATATGGATATAAAATAGTAATTATACATTTTTTATGCCCATTTTAACCCTTATATCTTTATTTAACCCCACAATAAATCTATTCTAATATTAACCATTGTAACATATTTTACTATTCTAACAATTCATTGTGCCAAAAAATTTATATTAATAATTATGATAAATAATTATTATTCTAAATTAAAAATTAATGTTGCAAAACTAATTTAAAATACCTTTTAGAATTAAATTTAATATTAAATCCATAAAACATGTATAAAACGTTTTTTATTGAATTTTTTTAAGTATAAGATGGATTCATAACAACATTATGTATAATTATGATTAAAATAAAATTTCTTGGTTTAATTACACTCAAAATTAACTAATAAAAATTAAAATCTAATATGAGATTGAATGGGACTCTGTAAATATATTAAAAAATCAAAAATTTTGATAAAAAAATATATATATTTTCTATCCGTTGGAAAAAAGCATAAATTAAAATTAAAAATAAAATAATCCTAATCAAAATAAGGAATAATTAATTCAGAAATTAATATCATTTTCTAAAATCCAAATTCAAGCATTTGAAAAAAGATCATTTAAATTAAACAACATAATGTATGATAACCCAATTTGGTATGAAATATTGTGTTTTTTTAACAAAATATTACATAATATTCATATGAGTAATATTACTCTAAAAAATATAATTAATGGATATTAATAATTTATTGAATTTATTTAACAGTAAAATTACTTAGATTTTAACATTATTGATGATATATATCCTACGTAGGACTCCTTTAGTCATCTATATGAAATTGAATGATTATATTTTCTTTATAAGCATCAACCACATGGGCTTGATGTCCCATAATGAATAAGGATTTCTAATCATTTTTAAATGAAGGAAACTCATGCGATAGTTTCAACCCTAAAAAACATGTCAACATAATTTTTTATTGGTAACCCAAATCATTTTATCAATGATTTAATGACCTACTCTATTCATGTCAATGGCATGGTGTGGAGCATGTAGATGTTAGAAAACTACATATTGGGGGGTTTGAGTTTGAACCATGTAGATTGATAAAACCCTTGAAAGATCATGGTTGCATTTTTAAGGTCATTTTTTGTACAAAAAACATATTTATAATTTATTTTATTCTATGGAACCATTGGTATATATTCCGGGTGCCTTCAACGATGTTGGATTGAAAATTTTTGTAAACTACTATGAAATGTGGTTTTATCGGTAAATATGAAAATCA
This sequence comes from Viscum album, assembly GCA_963277665.1. NCBI lineage: Eukaryota > Viridiplantae > Streptophyta > Magnoliopsida > Santalales > Viscaceae > Viscum > Viscum album. The sequence continues at coordinate 2,096,304,706 of OY728140.1, read as the reverse complement.
CTATCGTTCCATCCATTATGGAGGTACCACATCAATTATATTGACTACTATAGAGTAAAATTTTGTTTAATTTATTACATATTAAATGAAAATATATGATGATGATTGTTGTTGATAATTGAAAGCTATTATAACCCATTTATCTTGTATGATTAAATATCCAGAATATTACTTTTAATCTTTCAGAAATTATTTTTTACAAAGGATATAAAGGTTTAGTTGGTAAGTATCAAGCCAAGAAAAAATGAATAATCTAGTTATTCTCTATATATATTGTCCATTTTATCATATCTGGGTTCATTTAGTTGGGAGGAAAATCATAATGATAAAATCCTTTGGTGAACACTATGTAATCACACACTGGATTGAGGTAATGTGTAATTATGAAAAATAGGCTCATTTCCCCCTCCCTACAATACATATGGATTAATATAGATATGGTTTTTTTTTAATGGGTACTAATCTAAACTACCTACAACCACTACAACATTAGTGACCCTTAACCCAGGTGTTGAATTTTTTTTATCAATCATAGCGCTAGGATTGATATGGAAGGATAATTTTTAATTATCATCCTCTATTATCTTTAGATATCAGATTGAGAGTACTGGTTATACAACTATACCTTTGTAGATTTGTATTTATCCAGTTAGTCATTATATAACAATACATGAGAAACATGTTTCCAGAATCATTTAGATGTATTTATTTATTTATGGAGATGTGTGATTCATCTAGGATCTAATGGATGTATGGAGGTGTGCATTTTCTTTGGCATCTATATTTTTTCAAAAAGAGTGAAGTAATGAATAGGGATAAAATTAATGAGATATGAGATATATTTCTTACACTCATCAGTTTCTATATATTATGTAACTAAATGATTTCTATGACTAGTTCAATGAATCCAATCATCCAATTATTATTTAATAAGATAATGTATGTATCCATTTCATTATCAACACATTATAAATCATTAATTTATATATATATAATTAAGATTTACTTGTCTGTACACCAGTTTGGATGAATATGCTGGGTATTATTTCACAACCCTTTTTTACACTTGTGATAATTCACATGAAGCTATCTAGATACATTAGTGATTTTGGGTTGTTCTTATGATTAAGTGTATATTGGATGAATCATAGTTTCAATCTAGATATTTACCTTTTGGAAGATGTGTGGAAATTTTGAATTTTTTATTTTCCCTGAATTTATTGGATCATTCTTTGGGTTATGGGATTTTAATGAGTGTTTAATTGTATAAGAGTTCATGTTTCCATGATTTATATTGTAAGTTATTTTATATTATAAAATGTAAGACTGTTTCCCCAAAATTAGGATTTGTTGTAACACCTTGGAATTACTTGAATTTATTTCAAAAAAATTTAATGGGATTATTTCGAGACAAGACACTTTGATGAAAAAAAATTCGAGGCCCGGTGGGCCTGTAATGAAATTTTGATCTTTTTTCATTTATTTTAAAAAAATGTGCAAGCATCTTTTTCTAATTTTTAAATCTATTCTCAGATCAAAAATATGAGGTCACTTTTGAACTCAGAATGATGTGATTGACCAATAATAGTCCTAAAATCGATCGAAAAAAGTCGACTAGAAAAGTTAATTTTCAAACTTTTTATAAAAAAAATAATCTTAAAAACATATTTTATTTGTGTTCCCCAACTGTTGGGCAGTGGCATGGAGGCGCTATAGTGTGGCAATGAAGTGATGATTACTCGAATTAAATGAAGCTCATTAATGGATCCTAAACTTGCAGTGCAATGACACATTAAATGAATTGTGAGAGATACTTTGTTTCATAAATGAAAAAATGAAACAATGTGCCAATGCAACGTAATAGAAATGTTACAACATGTTTTATTTTAATGGGTCAACATATTTGTGAAATCTTGATCAATGTGTAGAATTAACATGATGAACCTACAACAAGAATTATCTCCAAAAAAGAATGAATATTACCGAATAATTTCAACTATCATCAACTCACCTTAAAGAATGGTGTCAGAGAGCATTGAATGCCAACATAACATGAATACCTATGGATTGATCACAACAATGAAGAACTCCAATGAAGCAGGGGTTTGTTTTTGTTTTATGATTCCCCATAATTTATTCTAAAATGATGAATGCAGATCAAACCATGAATATGTTGTTCCGTGGATCGCACAATCATTCAAGAGGGTACATTTCATGTATTTTGTATAGGGGTTATTAATCATGTGTTTGTTAAAACTTTAATCTCGAACCATGCTTTATTTAAACTCTAATGTGGAGGGTGTATACCGACCGGAACAAGGACTAAGCCCCTACCCCTTGTGAGTTCATTGTGTCCAAACCTCCAAGTGATGGAAATGTGGCATTGATGCTTTATCATGAATGGTGGTGACCCTTGGAGGCCAACAATGTAGATGTCATAAAGAACAGACCACCAGAGCGGACCCAATGGTTTGCATAAGAACCTGATAGCACACGGAGGATCATCGTTGTTGGCCAGTGGTGACTACCATTGGTGTTTGGTGGAGTGTCGGTGGTGGAATCCATGCCCATTATGGGCTTAGTTGAAGTGGAATGAGCCATCGACGCTCGGTCCGTTGGATGTCGGTAGGGACTCCTCCCTTTAAAACCCACTAGTGGAGTGGGCTACGATGAATTAGTATGAGCCGTCGTCACTTGGTCCAGCCGTTGGCGGTAGGGACATGGCCTCTCAACCACGGCGGTGGAGTAGCTTGCGGCTCCGTGTGGCCCGTGGTCCCCTGTCTATGTGCAGAATACCCGGGTGGCCAGGTTTAACCAGCTGTGTGATGACACACCCCAGACGCACTATGCTTCAGGGCTGGTGGATGAAATTGGTCTGCCTATGGTGGGAAGGGAAAAGCACATGCCACCCTAGTGGACCAGACCTTCCAGCAGGTTGGGCCAGAATGAGGCTAGCATGGATCTAGGTCGGGTCGGCAAACATAGATTAGGTCGGCGGACCCTGGGCCAGGTCGGGTCTGGTCGGTCCTACCGGGTCAAACTGGTGTTGGACCCCACCATCCCCTTTTTAGAAAAATGAATATATCTTTCTAACCAGGAATCCAATTTAAGATCTTTTTGTAGTGTCAGAAACCTCACAATGAAGTGGATATTTTATCATACTCTACGGAGGATTTCATTGAAAATGAAATATGAAGATTGGCTTTAGGTATTGTTCTCCCAGAATAAATCACACTACGTTAAATGATCCTATGACTGAATAGAACTTAAGGCCACATAAAAGTGTCCTGTTGTGCATAAGATAAGATTTCCTAGTGGATTGAAGGTTATTGTAACCTGGATAGACGATAATAGGGAGTAGATTTGTGTGGATGGAAGACCTATGGTGCTCGATGTGGAGGAGTAGCTTAGTATGATGGCCATGGTGGGAAGCGGCTCCGTGTGACTCAACATGCCCACTACAGGTATAGGCATTATGTGACCCAGTATACCCACAACAACCATCTGCGATTTTTACCAAATCTATACATTTTTAATGGGACGTGGCTTTGTGTGACCCAGAAAGCCCACTGTGGGGAGAGACTTTGTGTGACCCAGAATTCCAACAGTACTAATTGGGGAGGGTAACTCCAACATCCCAAGGTGTTCAGTGATATGATTGATTTTGATAATTTCCTTAAATTATATTATACCTGGTTTGAGATGTCATGCTTCGTGATCATGCTTTTTTTCATTTCTTGTTGATAGTTTTTTGGTCTTTGATTGTTGGTTCGGTGTCCCTATTGAGTATTCAATTAGTCACCCTTGCATGGGATTCTCCTACACGAGTTGTGTATGGTTTAGATGACTGATAAATTGTAGGATCACATGCTGGATTAGGAAAATGTAGTGCCCAGTGTGATCCGGAAGGCAGGACATGATTCTATGACTTTCGACAACTACTATATACATAACCATCTTGTTGGGTTCATAGCATAAGTCTATTTATCAGTCATGTACTTTATGTTATTGAAATTTTTTTGTGTTTGTATTTTTCCCCATTTACTTTTAGTTGTACCATTAAACATAGTGGGTTTTTAGCAGCATTCATCATCTCTTTTACAGTTTTCTTAAGAAATGGTTGTATGTGCCTGCGTACAGGTACTGAAGATATTGCCTCCCATTTACTCGTTGATGCCTATAGTGCTATTAGCCAATCCCGGGACTTCAAGATATGGGCATGGGGGAGTCACCCCATGTTCCCTGGGGATTGGGTTGTGACAAAGTGTTATTAAAGTGTTGAATTTCTCTAATGAACCTACAATGAGAATTATCTCCAACGATTAATGATGAATACAGGTGAATCACTAGTGACATCAACACACCTCAATGAATGGGACCAGAGAGCATAGAATTCCTATGAAACATGAATTCCCACAGATGAATTACTTCAATGAAGAACTCCATCTAAGTAAGGGGTGGTTTTTGTTTTATGTTTCCTCGTTATTTATTCTAAAACGGGGAACATGGATCAACCCACGAACATGTTGATCCACGTATCACTCATTATTGAGAGATTATACAATTTTTTGGTGCTTTCACTAGGATTACTAATAATATATTTTATTGTACTTGAATCCCAAACTACACCCTTTTGAAACTCTAATGCAGAGGGTGTGGGATGACCCGAACAAGTCTAAAGCTCATCCTCCCTCTTCGTTTTTCATGGCCAAAATAGAGAGTGATAGAAATGGTGATTCGAGGCCTTAAAAAGAATGGTGGGGACCCGCGGAGGCCGGAGGCAAAGGCATCCCAATGGACAGACCATTGGTGGAAATAGGGTGGTAAGAGAAAGAACTTTCCTGTGCAGGCAGAGGGGGCAACAAGAGAGTGGTTTCACACCATGATGACACACCAGATGTGGTAGACACAGTCAGCTTTGGTCGGTGGCTGGCGGGAGGGATGAAGCACCTCGACTGTGTTGGTGGATAAACATAAAGATTCCGGTCGCAGCTCCTTGTCGGAGGCAGTCCCCTGATCGCGTGAAAAAATCCTAGGCTGTCGGGATTTACAGGTCGGGTGATATCTGCCCTCAAACAGGGAATTTTCTTGAGACTGAGGAGGAAACTAGTTAACCTATAGTGGATAGTGGAAGGCATGGGCCGCCTAAACGGGCTAGACCCCACCATCGGGTTAGGCCGGTCCAGATTCAGGCCAGACCAACCATCCCAGATCGGGTCGGTGGACCCTGGTCTGGGTCATGTTGGGTCGGTCCGACTGGATCAGACAAGACTTGGACAAACCCAACCCCTTTTTTTAAAAACTACCATATCATACAAACCATGTGACCGATTGATGATCCATTTTTAGTGTTTAAATCCTTTTGATGAGTTGGATATTCTGGAATAAATTAAGGATGGTTTCATGGTAGTTTAATGAAGTGTGGTTCTCCCGGTATCAGGAACACTACATGCGAAGATTCCATGACTTATTGAGACTTGATGAAAAATGAAAAGTGACCCCCTATGGATCAGCTATGATGGACTAGTTGGAATCATCTATATGTGGCTCGTTAGGCTCATAATGGGGAGATGCACTATGTAACCTAGAATAACCATGGTACTCAATGGGGAGGAGTACCTCAGTATAAAGATCAAGGTGCGAAGCAACTATGTGTGGCCTGATATCGCCAAGGGAGGATCGACTATTTGTGACAAATCATACTCGTGGTAATCATTAGGGATGACTACAATGACTATCCAAGGATAAGTATAAGTGACTCAATGTGACCCGACCGACCCATGGTGGGGAGAAGCTCTGTGTGACCCAATATACCCATGGTACTAACTGGGGAAGAGAACTCCAATAGCCCAATGTGTTAAGTCATATGACTGAAATAATTTCTTTGCTTAATCTAGATTATACTTAGTGTGAGATATCTTTATTTGTGATCATGATTCATGAACATGCTTTGTTGTTTTCTTGTGTATTTCATTGTAGTATTTTATTATTGGTTTTGGGTCCCTACTGAGTATTCTGTTACTCAACCATGAACGGGCTTCCCCATACATGTTATGTATTATACAGATGACTGACCACACAGTGAAGGACATTGTGGCCCATGAATATAGGTTTTCTAGTATGACCAGGAAGGCAAGATGTTCTTCTATGTATTTTGGTAGCCAATCTACACTTACCCAATATGCTGGGTTTTCATCGGACAAATTTCCATCGATCTTGTACTTTTTATTTTTGAAGATTTATTTTACTGGGTTTTATTCTATCCCATTTACTTTCTATTGTACCTTTACACTTAGTGTTTGTTTAGTATCATGCATGTTTTTTTCCAGTTTTGTTGTGACATGGTTGTATGTGCATGTGTACATGTACTCAAGAAAATTCATACCACTAGTAGGTCGACGCCTTTGGTGCCAGTCGCCAACCTGTGTACTTCAGGAGGTGGGCTTGGGGTAGTCACCGCAAGGGCCCCTCAGGTGGGTCGTTACCTTTGTGATGTTTTAGAGACAATTCCTTCGATATTAGTTTTGATACCGTAATTTTAATCATTATCCCCTAACATGATGGAGGATGTTTTGGTAGATCGATGAAAAGTGTGCTGGGATGTGGCATTTATAACGATGTTATTTAACATCTTACCCTATTTTATATATTTCTTGATTATAATTTTATGAATTTTCATGTTTATTCCATTTAAATATCAATTCTAATACATTATAAACGGTCATGTGTATAGTTTCAAAGAATTAATTTTTTTTAATAATTAAAATACTAAGAATGTTTTTTAATTACCTTTCTAAAAACCACTTAAAATTCAATTACATTTGATGGAATGTCAAATAAAAACATTCATATGATCAAAACAATTTAAAACCCCAATATGGACATCTATTTAATAATATTTGATCTCTAGATGTTCAAAATAAACCATCTAGACTATATAGGCTTTAGGTATGGCTATATTCTGAAATATTTTCCCCATAATTAAATATTTTTCATCACTATATCCTTATTCTACCAATCGCTATTTATTTGTAATGATACACCTATTCTTATACTCTACTTAAAAATGACCACTTAGTCTTAATTAGTAGGTCATAATCGAGTATTTATTCATGATAAAAACATTTAAAACTTTTAAACTAATAAAATATTCAATAATGCATATTATAAAATTTTAAATACTAATTAAAAAAGAAATTTTTTCATCTGGTGCATTGGAATAGAGGCTTCCTGGAAAACCATGTTTCTCATGAATCCCCTTGTTTATGTCCCTCTATAAGATTGACCCTAAAAACAACCATTATATTTTTCTTGACAGTCTTGAATGTCACGTGTATTTAATTTTTATTATATTTAATGTCATCATTAAATACTAGGTTCTTGGTATAGTTTATTTTTTGAAATTTAATCATTAAAATAGTCATTGGTCTAAGAGGATATGTTGATTTTCAATTTAGATGTTTCTCCCTCATGATATATCCTAGGTTATTTTGTCTCATTTGAATTTGGCTCATAAAATGTGAATTAGAAAATATATAAAAAATATTATTTATTTATAAAATAATAATTGATAGTCTACATTATGAATAGTAATTTAAAATAACTTCATCATACAGAGATGATATTTTTTCTAAATTATCTTTTTTATTTAGAATAAATAATATATCACCAAAGGCACAAAAAATATTTACCTTGGGCTTTAAAAAAATAAATTATTAATAAGTATTTATATAAATATGAGGTATAACCATAGTCATATTTATGTTATATGAAGTATTACATATAACCACATCATTTAAAATAAAATGTTACACATAATCATTAAGAATAATATATATTATCTCATATAAAGTTTCATTTATTTTGAAGACATCGACATATTTAAGGTGTTAATGTGTGATTAAATTATGAATATACCTAGTTCATAACCAAAAATAATATAATTCTTGATTTTTGAACTTTTGAACACAATCACATCTCAAAAAATTTATTGCATGCCTATTATAGTTCTCTCATATTGTATAAAATTATGAAAAAGTGAAATAGATATCAATTTTGTGAGTGATACTATAAAAAAACATGTATTCAAAATATGTTCCAATAAATACATAAGAATATTCAACTCTTAATATACTTGAAAATATAGATATTTAAAAAAATCATGTCAACCAAATCTAATGATTGATAAATAGGAAATCCATTATTTTTTTATAAATAAATTTCATGTTTTCATCCATTATTAAATATGTTAATGTCTTCATTTTTAAAGAAATGTACATTTAAGAAAAACCCTAACTAACATTTCCTTGTAGAATATTCTATTTGAGTTAACATTTATGTGTCCAACTATATAATCTAATATAAATTGTTCTCTTTGGAAATCATTCAATTAGGAAATTTATAAGGAATATAATGGATTTAAATAAAATTTATAAAACATCTAATATATAATCACTATAAATTATAAATCATTCTAAATTTTATACATCATCAATTCCTAATTTTCTCACATCACATAATATCAATCAACATTAAGCAAGAAAATAATGAACATTTTATATTTTAATTGATCAATAAATAAAATATTAAAACATCAATTATATTGTTTGTAGATATAATGATCTAAAAATAACTATTCGATTATATTTTTTGTAGGTTATAATAATAATCTGGGAACAACCGAAATTTGTGTGTTTTCATCTAACATTGTAATTTCCACTTGTACACTTATATATTTTTTATAGTATTTTGATTCAACCATGAGCTTCTTCTAATGTGATAAATTTAGTCCTTGAATATTAACCAATCATGTATCTAAATCATCCACCATCCAAATAATAAATTCATTTATAGGAATTGTTCAAATATGGTGTATCATTCCAAGACTATCCCACCTAATTGAAACCCTAATTTTGTCAATATATAGACCATGCATGAAACTGCACATTAAAAATACCTTTTACTAGTGGATTGGGTATGATAGTAACTTGTGGGGAGGAAATACCATCGTTATCATTTCATTAGTAATAGGTCAATCATGAAATCATCTACAGTCAAACATTATGGAGTATATGTATAGAGTTATTGTTGAAAACACTAGATAAACACTCAAACCCATGTCATAGTTGATGATACACTTACTAGACCTATAATCATAAATCCAAAAAAACCACCTAATAAATAGATCATATACACCATATAAATAAAAAATAAAATAAATTACCATACATTCCAAACAAAAATCCTTGGACTCCCCTAATATTTATCTCTATAATCCCACCAATATTATTTATCTCACTCAGTTGTAATAAGTTAATTATCCAAACCTACACAAAAATAAATACGAATTTTCACAACCATCAGATTATACAATATATTGTGTGATCATAATACATATTAAGAAACAACAAAATATGGACATAATAATGACTATTTGACATTTTCATGCATGTACATAAAGAAAATATATCCAAAAATATAACATTCCAAAACCTATAAAACTATTCATCACACATGAAACCATCACAATTTTTGGATCATACCTACTTTTTTGTACCGATGACACATTTGAAAATGTCACAAAAAAGGAATTTTATGTCTGAAGTATTTTCAACAATACGTAAAAAATGAGTATCTCATTCAGCAAGGCTAAAATATAAGCAAGTTTTTATAATACAAATACGATTGAAGGAATCATTCCAAAACCCTCCCATAATTGGTTGGAATTATACTTAACTTAAATAACCAGTTAAGGGAATGGTTGAAAATATTAACAACCCATTTACCAAAAAACAATCATCTATTTTGAAATAAAATTTAATTGTCATTGAGAAATAATTGATTTAAAAAAGTTACCCAATACTTAATTATATATTTAATTAGTAGATCAACCAAAAGGTTTTGGGAATCATTATTTGTTGAGATAGAGCCCAACCCATTTATAGGAACAATCAAAGTTGAAATAAAATCCAACCTAATCATAAGAAACTCATTTAGCTGGTAGAGCATTTGACTATTCCACCATAATAAATATATGTGGTCACAACATCAAACGAAATCAATCATGTAATCCAGTTAGTAAAGAATGAAACGTAATCAACAAAAACATATGTAGTTGGAAAACAATCCAACCAGTCCCTAGAACTCGCTATTATTTATAACATAAAAAAACCCACCCACGTGAATGAATATAATATTATAAAGACTATTTTCTAATCATAGGAACCTATATCAGTTTTGATACGGTATTATACAATCAGAGGAACCATTTTATTAGATGGAATATCAAAAAAAAATGATTAATACTGGTGCACATAAAATTCAGTACAAGGAATACTATATCAAAACTATATATAATAAGTCATATACACAAGTCTATATTATATCACAACACTATAAAAATATCATTCAATATAGTAAAATATATATTCATATATGATAGATGGAAATATGTCTCAACATAGAAAATGAAAATAATAGGCCAATATTGGTCATTTATCCTTTTTACATAATTCACCACCAAAAATTATAATATTAGAAACAAATCCTCATTATAAAATCATATTTAATGTTATAGATAGAATTTATATAGATAATTAGAAAGAAACACATCCCATGTTGATAAATTTTTGGAAAAGTCCCAACATATTAATTCATCCTCAGATCTACTAGCTACCATATGAATATAAAGTCCATGACTAGACAATCAAAATTAAAATTATATGATGACCCATTTTGAAACCCATATATAATCTATAAATTATTCACATTTTATTACCGGGATCATATTATTCTTTCGATTTTTCCCCTTAGGTCATAACACATAATTCTTTTCAATGATTTCAACTAATAGACCCATCATTATCAAAATTCCATTACATCTCTTAATGTTATGACTCCTCTATGGCTTAATCATGTAGATAAGGTATGACATGAAGGAAATATCACTGACCACTAATCTACTAGAACAAAGCCCCTTGAAAAATATTAGTGTGAAAAGCACCAAAAACTCCAAAGACTATAAGGATATCCTGGAAAATAAGTGTACCAAAACATAGGAAGTATATGTACAATAAATCACCACACTTAGTTAATAAAAAACATAGAACACAAATATGAAATTCAAGTGAATTAATAACTACATACAAAGGGATTTATTTGTTTTATATGTTAAGTACAAAATCACAAAGATAACTTTGTTGCAATTTTATTTAATTTTGTAAGATAAAGGACTACATCCACTTTTGATAATTCATCCAATTAGAACACTAGTCATAGTCCATCACTCCCAAGTGTGTATAATCATCCCACCAAACCATTATATGAGGTCATATAATGTCAAAAAATTACATTTCCTTATGATATTCAAAGAGAATTCATTGTTCTCTGTGGTAAACTATGATCATTTGGGGTTACTTTTTCTAACCACTGACCTCTGGTGAAAATAAATGATACTTATACACAATATTTTGAAAATTACACATGTTTAATTTTTCATAAAACCCTATGAAAAGAATACACATAAACCTTATGAAAAAGTATTATTATATTTTATTAAACATAATCTAGGTAGATGACCAATTGTTCAAAACATCTTGAATATAAACATCTATAATGTCGTCTATCAGTAGAAATTTCCATTGTCTCATGTCTAACTTGTCTAAAGATAACACCATGATATTCTAATTCATTTCATATAAATTTGATTATGGATAGTGTTCATAATGTCTAAAAATATCATAATTTAATATTATATCAAGGAAACCCTGATAATAACCAGCACTAATGAATAATAGGTAATCATTATTTTCAAGAATAATAAATTCCCTAACACATTCTTGTCATTCAAGTCCCACTAAGGATTAATGTTTCATCATAATTGTTTTTATTAAATCTTCATTGAACATGATAGTTGGGTTATGTGTTTTAACTAACCATTATAGATCCAAACATCCAAATTCGTGGATCTTTTATATGAAATGATATTTCAGGTTGATGTGAGTCATCTATGCGTGAAAGACATGATTTTTTAAGAAATGAATTTCACTATAGATATCACATAAAAATAACTCATTTTCCACGATTCTTTCATAATCCTCCAATAAAAAATTTAATCATATCATTTCTTTTTATTCTTCTATGATTGCGACATAATCTCCTTCCATTATGTATATTGTTACCACTAGCTAAAACCCTGAGAACTTGATAACGTACATTCCAATTAACAAAAAAATATATCATGTTTTACAATTCTTATTGAATGAATCTCTACAAATATTATCATCTATATAAAAATAAAATTAATTTTTTATTCTAAATCATAGAGCTATATCTTTTGATCCATAGATATTTTATGAAAAATCCATTTCCAATGTTCATAGAGTTCGTTATGTGGATTTTCTTTGAATTATATGAAAATATTCTACTATAAATGAAATTCATTTTCAGGTATATACAATGTAAACCTTAATATTTCGAACTTTGATGAAAATGAATATTTTATAATATATTTCACCTCATATTTTTTTCTGTAATTTTTCAATAGAAAATTTGAGGAGTCCATCAAATATAGATGATACAAGATAATATTTGGACATCTCAAATATTTTTATTATCTTCTAAATGTATTCCATAATAGATAAAACCATGATTATGGTTTCCCATTATCTCTTAATCGTCATTCACTGGATTTTCATAGCATAATCAATATACATAACCATGAATAATTTATACAAATCATTCATGAAATACAAAATTATATTATGTTTCAAACCTTCCTGAAGAATTTAAACCACAAAAAATAGTGGGATGATGAAACATTTATAAGAAAATTAATTTTTCAGAAATACTTAATTTAATTTGTCCATAATAATTTATTCGTATCCATGAAGGATTTGAATTAATATTTCCACATCCATGGAACCTACTTATTTACATAAAGACTGAACTTCATCTTACCAACTATGACCTCATTACAATGATCTGAGAAACCTTCCAATTAATTTCCATTTATATCCTCTTAAAAAAATCCATAAGGGTATACTTTTTTTCATTTATATTTTCTATATGAAATATACAAAAATCAATGACACTAAATTCTAGCCAAATTTTATTGTGTATTACTACCATTAAAAGTATTCATGGGAGATATAATAATTCTTATATTAATATTATTTCATAACTAGCTTCACCTTATACTTATTCCAATCATTATATTCATCATTCACCAAAATTACCCTTATGTCCAAAAATTTTATAACATTTTTATTACTATTTTCTCTCGGATATTTGTTGAAAAAATGAAGCAAATTATTCTAAAATATAAAAATATCACTTTTAAATGTCATGATGACTATAAATTTATTCCATGTTTTAAGGATCTCTCCATTCATTGGGAGAAATTATTTTAATTTAGATCAATAAATTTATAGTTGTCATTTAACTCTACAATACCTTAATAATTTAATATAATTCTAAACGATTGAGAGAATTTAAATATCTAGAACATCACTTTTGAGTCCTATAGACCATGAATCCCAATTCTATGAGAATTAAACTTTATCATCAACACTACAAACATCAAAAAATCCTATAACCCTAGAACTTTCCAAAACACAAAAAAATATAGTAACATCTAAATAGAAATGAATTGATTTATTCAGTCGAATCATTAGTCTTTGATTCCTTTTCTACTATGTTCCATCCATTACTGTAACATCCAAATTAAGTAATGAATAATATATATTCTTATCTATGTCCACTAATGAATTAGATAGTGTTTTATAGGCTTAAAATGAGAATAAATCCAATCTTTAGCATTGAATACACTAATATTTTTAAAAGATTGTTTTACTGCCTTTTGATGGAAAACCATTTTTAAATAAATATTTTGACTATTTTATAAGCTCTATTTGTCAAAATAAAATTATTATTTATGATTGGGACATTGAAATTTACATTGGATAATTTTTTGGTATTTTTCTGACAATGTTCATTTTTTAATGAATAGTGAAAAATACGGCATTTTACATCAAAACTGCTTTTTAATATAATTTATTTTATTATTAGATTATCTTTTGAATTGGTTTTAAAGTTAAATTAGAATATATTTTTACCATTTAATCCAATATTGGTCGTTGGAATTAATTTATCTTTGAAATTGGACTTAAACTAGTGTCAATCTTTTGAAACTTATTGTTTCATAATAACACACTATTTGCTCAGACAGCGGGAATTAATTATTAAATTAATTAATGTAGATTATATTTTTTGAATTTTGTAAAATAGACATCATTTTTGAATACGGAATATCAAATATAGCTTAGGGTGATGTTTTGGTATTGTTCTGAAAAACATCAATTTTTGATGAATAGTGAAACCAATAAGTGGTACTAAAAAAAAGTTATTTTTCATTTAAATGAAGTTATACCACCTCTGTGTTTTGAATTTCAAAAATCCGACAAACGTGGTTGTCATTAAAAAGTAAAATGTGGTTCAATGGGATTAAAATAATTTTTTATGAATAGTAACTTTTAAGTTTTTAGTCGTGATTAGAGGTAATTAGTGTAATTTAAGGTAAGAATAATGTTTTAATAATCTGAAATGAACTTGACACATGTCCTACCCTTATTTTATGTGACATGGCCAACCAAGAAAATCCATGGGTCAAATTGGGGACCCCATGGAGCCACTTTGGAAGGAAAATGACATTAATGTCTTTTTATTTAATGTAAAGGAAAGTCCGATTTTTTACTATATATAGTAATTGGAAAGATACAAATATTTCTTACATCATAGTATTTTTTTTATTATTTTTATACATTAAATAAATTATATTATGTATGACATCATGATGATGCAGCGATTACCTCATTATTTAATGATTCAAATAAAATGAAAGGATAATGTAAAATATTAGTCCTAAACTTGTCAAAACCCTATTTTATGGGTATATTTCGATCACTTATCACCTTATCCTCTAATTATATCAATGTGGGACCTTTTAAATCCGAAAAACTTTTTAAAATAATGTAACATTTCTTTACTTTCCAAGAGTTCCCCTACTATCCTCTTATAAAAGGCCCTCACCTCTACCACCTTACCCACACTTCCAAAGCCTTTGGATCGGCCAACCCCTGCTCATTTTGTCACTACACATCCCTCTATAACTCTTAAAAGCCCCACATTGGGCAGAAGTCTTCCCAATGAAGCCTTTGAGATCAAATAAAAAAGAGTTACCCGATTTAAAGGTAGTCTCTTCTCTTGTGTTCTTATGTTTTATTTTGCTTCTCCAACCCCCTAAAATCATTTTATTCGTTTCTTTTGTAACAACTACAGTATCTTAAATATACTAGGATGTTGTTATAAGAAGTATTCGAGCTACACATACACACAACTACATCTAATGGTTAAAGAACATATAGTTTCTGTGGATGGTGAATTTCTGCCTCACGAAACGATGATTGTTCAATATTCTTTTAACCCCTTCAAAGGTGGCCATAAAGATGTCACTATATTTATATATGATATATAATATGTTTATATTTTCCTTAATCTTAGGTATTTTTCATTTATGGAATACCATTATGGCTTCCATTATGGGTATACGCGATATCTTCATTTTAGGAAGTGCGGACTACCGCCCCCACAAAGTGATTTGATTCATTAATGCCATATGTGGGACGTATAAAGGATGGATTTAAGGTTATTATATATGATGTTATAATTGAATTATAATATACCTTTATATCATTATTATTTCATTCCATTAAAGTATGAGATAGAAGTGAAAGTAGTGTTCATGCGTACGTACGGCTTACTGTCTCCATGAACGGTGCATTTCATTTCGTATCACCAAATGTAATGTACTATTATAAGTACATATATATAATGGATATATATGATGTATGTTAAATCTAAATTATTAAAATAATTCTGGAATTAAAATATACATATCTCTCATTTAGTTCTAATTCCATTAATATGACATAGAAATGAAAGTAGCGTTATGCGTACGTACGGCTTACCATCTCCATGAACGGTGTATTTCATTTCTTACCTCTAAATGATTTTGTAATATTATAAATACATATAATTTCTGGATATATATTATATATATGATATCCAAATCACGAATATCATTTTGGATATAACGAACCTTTGACCACACGAACAACATGTAATTGTAATAAGTCCACATTTGACTTAAGAACCAAATATCGACAAAACAAACATTATTAACATAAATGATTACATAATGTTTATAACATGGTAATAAGTGATATAAAAGGAATAATTAACTTAAAAAAGGTTCTTAATAAACTATAAATTAACTCAAGTTTATGATTCAGGACGTTAAAGAACGATCGAGTCAAGTCGGACCCGAGGTATGGGACTTCGTCTCAATCTCCTTTAATTGAGGCATATTTTGTTTTATACACAACCTTCTTTTATATGGTGTATAAACCCCTTTGAAATTTATGTTTATCCAAAAGAAATATTTTTTAGACAAATCATTTTACTAAATGACAAAAGGGAATTTTTTTGTCGTACGTATGCAGGGATAATGGCTTCTCCGCCGCCGTGACCATTATTTGAGTTCTCGGCTTCCTCTAAAAGCCATACTTTTTTTATAAGAAAAATAAATACCCTGTTTTACTTATCTTTTATTTTGTTATTGAAAATTGTTTTCATAATTTTTTTATATCTATGTGTTGTATTGATATCTTGTGATTGAAAAGTGGAAATGTTATGTTTCCTTTATGCCTGTTTTATGTGATACAATTATGTTATGGTTCTTGGGCATTATTATGAAGACGGGTGGTTCCATGATAAACTAATGGTGGGTGAGCCTGATATAGCTCTCCAATGCATTGGGTAATGTGAAGGAGTTAAACATTAAGGTTTCTCCGAAGAGATTTTGGGAATACACAATGATTGGTATTCCAAACGTAACCAAGAGGGTTACTCCCTACGTAAGAACATTATGAATGCCTCAAGTTACCTTTATGTCTTATGATATCTATGATTTATTTATGATTATATGTGGTATGTTAAATAGAATATGTTTTATGAGTAATGTATGATTTCATTGATTCTTATGTATACATGTACTCATGTTTTCTTTCCATATTTTTATATCCTTTACTGAGCTTTTTACGCAGATCCCACGTTTTTGAAATGTTTTTCATAGGTCAAGGGAAGTGTACATGATATGATGATAGTATCAAGGAAGTGTCAAGAAATAATACATGTTTTATTTTAAATATGTTTCCGTTGATGGGAAAATATAAATATCATCTTGTATTGTAACCACTTTGTTTATATGTGGGATGTAATGCATGTTTTATGATCTATTTCTCTAAAACTCAAAATCTGAAAAGATCCTCAAGGTGTATTCTTGAAATTACTCATTATTTAGTAAGGTTTAAGGCTGGGGCCTTATAATTACACAAGATTGCTCCATTGAATGTAATATTTATACATCTAGTGAATTATTAATTTTTATCATACAAAATTCTAAATATTTTTGTTTTTATCATCATATCCCATAGAGAAACATGTATTTTAATTTTATTTGACTTTTTCCTTGTCATTAACATCAACATGGTCATAAGTTAAATGTCTAAATAGATCATGGTAGCTTATATTTATATGTTTATATATACATAAATAATTTTGTATATTCTAACATAGTGGAATTGAATAAATTCAATTAAAGTGGTACATTCTGAAATTAGTCTCTTATATCAAATTCTCCTATGGTATTTTAGCATTAAAAATTTCTCTTCAAGAACATTCCATTTATTTTTTATTATTCTACTCTACCATTATATTTTTATTTATTCTTATAAGAATAATATTATAAATCAAAATTGTATTATTCTAGAACAAATTTTAGAATCCCTTTTTGTTTCACATAGAACAATGTTTATCATTATATATTTTATTTTATTTGAAATATCTCTCATGGCCATAGCATTATATATAAAATAAAATCCAAATACCGTGGACTTTTGTTTAATAATATAAAACCATACATTATTTATTATATCATCAATTATGTACATGGTGTATTGACAGATAATGGGAATAGACTTGTGTAAAACAAAAATATTTGTGTGCATATTTTTTAATATCCATGTTATTAGTGTACTTATATTCATGTTAAACAACCCATTAATATTATTTATAATTATAATACTCTCTTAATGATAGAACTATATGTCATTGGGATTAAATATACCATTTTATACAAGAAGCCCCTTATTATTCCTCTACGGTTCTCGATATGATAATTCCCCAAATATAATAATTCTGATGATGATGAATCATGTAGAGACCCGTATCTTGACGTACATGGACATTACATTACTTTTGCGGAATACTTAGTACATAACAAAAACACACACACAAGGATCGTAATAGTTTAGTGTCTTTGGAAACTCGGAATATAATCTTCTAATCCTGGTGATAGATCTTCAACATCTCCCATAAAGATCTTCCTTTTTTTATACCTAAAACATTTATTTATATCCCGGGGAAAAGTAAACATAAAAGGGTGAGCTCAAAATCTCAGTAAGGGTAAAAAAAAGAAATATCAATCACATAATATACATAAGCACATAACTTTTGGAAATCTTAACCTGTAAAAGAGATCATAATTTCATAACCTAGGATAACTCATGGCAGTGAAATGTAACCAAAATAATCATAACTTATAACATTAAACTTTTTGACATGCACAAATAATCATAGAGAATAATTTCTTGTTAGTCAAGACTCATTTCCAAGACTTTCTTAGAGGACAAAGTCCCTTTCTGAACCGAGTCACCCTCGTTTCAGTCCTGTTTCACTGAACCGGTATAACCTACCATTCCAGCCATGTCTATCTCATGAGATATAAAATCTTTACCCAATGCATTGGAGGGATATATAGGTCCCACCCATCTCATAAGGATACCATTCTTATGTGTGACACAAAATAATAAATCATACATCATTGCCTAACCCATGTAATAAAAATGGGAATATTAAACATCGGGACATCATAAAACAATTCATTTAAGATAAAGGAATTCATAAAAGTAATTACATCACAACATAGTCAAATCAATGTAATAATATGGATAGAAATAGAACCCTTTATTATATTAGATGGAAATTAATCTTGATAAACCACTTGAACTCCATTCTTGAGGAAAATGTCATTTCAACTTCAAAAACATTTTTCCTTTCTTAACATGTCATACAATTTTAAACTAAAAAAAGTTGATTAAAAATAAACTTGAAAACTTGTAAAGAAAGATTCTTGGAAATAATGTTTTAAAAATACATTCACGCCGTATAAGTTAAAAAAAACATTTTTCTCGTACTTTTGTCGGAAAAGTCAAAAAAAGTACCTCGTATGAAAAACGACAAAAGATTCCTTTCATATCTTTTACTAAAAAATCACCGAAGGGTAATTTTGGATATAAACTATTGTAGAAGGATATAAATATTATATATTGAGGAAACATGTATGTGGATGATAAAATACACCCGAGTAAATACCAAAGAAAAAACAATCTCGGATAAAAGTGAGATTGTGATATTTCCCTTACCTTAGGTCCGATTTGATTCGTAAGTGTCCGAACCTCCTCTTCTTTGAAGCGCCACTTTGAGACCTCCTCGTAGGGAACTAAAATTGGTCTTTGAGGAAGACCAGAACCTCTAGGATGTTTCTAGGGAAGTGGAGAAGAGAATTTGGCAGGGGTTGGCCGAGCTTGAAGGTTCAAAGTTGTGTGAGGAAGAGAGGGAGGAGGTGACCTTTTATAAGGGAGGAGAGGGGCACCTTTGGAATAACTAAAAATATTATTTTTTTATAAAGTCATGTTCGATTTTAAATAGCTCAAAATTGATTTATTTCAAGGATAAGGTGGGGATGGGTCGAAATCCTCTCATCCAATTGGATTTAGACAAATTTAGGTTATTATTTTAACCTTATCAATTAGAATTAACTCTATGTTAAATAATATAACTTTTACCGTGTCTTTTTGTTTTCTTACACTATATGGTTAATAAACTTACTATATCAAGTCAAAAGAACCCAAAGTTGTTTATTATTAATATATATAATCTTATCTAAGTCATTTGGCCGATCCTTGATTTTTAGGAATAAAATAACAATAAATAATATAATATTTGTTTTAAAAACTAATTTATGTCAATTTTGACACTATTTGGTACATGATTTTTATGAAATTCATAACATAATGATAAGTTCGAAAAAAGTTACTTAAATCAACAATAACATGTTATATTAACCTATAAAATTAGTGTAAGTCATAAAAAGTCTCAAATTACATTTATTTGGGCATTTATAACATCAATTATGTCAATATTTCATTAATAAGACAATTACTACATCATCTTTGTGTCATAATAAATGATAATTATTTAATCCCTAAAAATTATAAATAAATTTCTATGATGTATATAATTGTAATAGATTTCTGGAGACTATTCATGTTCGAAATTTCATGAAGTTTCTCGCTAGATTAAAATTATTATACTTATAAGATTAAAGAAAGTGACATGTTGTCACATTCTTTGGTTTTAATAATAATTAAATTATTTTCATTGAAAAAATTTAATTAAATGAATCTAATCCGACACTTAGGTGATATGGGTCGACTTTTAGTCATCCAATAGGATTTTGAAATGTGTTAGGGTAATTTTATATTATTATATTTACCCTTAATTACCCGATTTACCTTTAACTATGATAAATAAAATTTACCGTAGTTACTATTCATAATTCCCAAAAATAAAAAGTAGCTTATTAACATAATTTGGATCCACTTATTCAAAATATGGAATCCATTTTTTCAAATTTAGTACACAAAAGTTGCAGAAATTGAATTAAAATTAATCTCGTTGTCGAAAGAAAACAGGTTTTTCTTTAAAACATTTCAAAAGATTGAATTGATTTAACCTACGAAATCAAGGTAAAATTAATGCTAATGACATAAATTATATTAAATGGTAAAAATATATTCTATTTATACATTAAAACCATTAAATATTATAATTTAACCACATAAGATATTACGATGAAAAAATTTGTTTTTAATTAAAATATAGCGTGTTTTTACTATTCATTAAAATATGAAATTTATCGGAAAAATATCAAAAATTTATCTAATGTAAATTTTTATATACTGATTCAAAAGAAGAATTTTATTTTGTCAAATTGAACTTATAAACATGTCGAAAACTATATTTAATGTGGGTGCACCATCAAAAGGCGGCAAAACTGCATTTTTTGAAACATACTTATTTTACCCGAAAAATTTATTTTGTTCTTATACCATATTCTAGAAATGTGTAAGATGAATAATAATGTTATAAAATTAAAAAATTAGTTAACACTATTCATAACGGCTAATTCATAACAATATTATAATAATATATCGTTGTTTAGTAAAACCCGATATTGCGTACAACACACGCTATCGAGGAAGGTCGCGATTGCGTGTAATGCAAGCCAAGTTAGGGTTGCGTGTAGTGCACAACTCCTTTGTTGTTGCGTATAACAAAATCCAATCATATTTTATTTATACGTTGAATATATATATATATATATATATATATACACTCAATGTTGTGTAGAATAACTTCTATCAAACAAACTTGAAATTGTGTGTAACGATAACCAAGAAAAGTGTTGCGTATACTGCAAGCAAATATAGTGTTGCATATAGCTCAAGATAATCTTGGTGTATTTTACAATAAAATATATGAATGAAATTAAAAATAATGTATCTTATAAAATCTCGGGTTGTTACATTCTACCCCCCTTAAAATGAATTTCGCCCTCGAAATTCGTCGGGGTTATAAATGGTATACTATTCGAAAGTTTCTTTAATAGAAACCCACATCGTAAAAAGGAATACCAAAACCAATCTTTAAAAACAAAAGTATGAAACGTAATGGTTGCCCAAATAAACTAATCACTGGGTTTCCACATAGGTGAAAATATGGATATGGAAGAAAAATCTGACCATCATGTTCTGATGGAGAGTGGTAGAGAACATGGCTATGGAAAAGCCAACAATCAAAAATCCATAAATTTGTGACGATCTAAGGTACGATCCGATTAATCAGATATTAGAGCACTAGGACAACATTTTTGGTTTTCAAGATCATTTCCCGAAAGTTGATGAATTTGAACTAGAATAAATACTTCCTTTATTTTGGTACAATCTCACTATTGTTCGTGCCTTGAACAATTTCTACTTCATCTCTTAAATAAATGAAGTTGAATTTGTTATTCGTGAAGTGTTACCAGATCATGTGATAGAATGACGGGTCATTCCATCTGTCTCAAACAAAAGGTTATCAAAAGTTATTAAATATACATAAGTCATTCTATAGTGAGATTAATCATATATGGTTCCTAAAATGGACTTATACTTCATATATCATACTTCTTAATATAATAAAACTAGTTTCTACTAAACAGGGACTTCCTGTAGGCCAGTGGTAGGCGATAAAGGCCAGTCGCACTTCGGTTGTGGGTTCGATTCCCACAGCCTTATCCGACGCGATGGGCTGTCGCCCGTCCTGCAGGTTGTCTTTTTTCTAAAGCTATATTACTATAACATCCCATTAATAATATCGAAAAACATTTTATCCTAACTTATGTCCAACATAATCCATTCTAGTCTTTAGGCTTATCTAAAATACTTCGGTCCAAGATCATAGTATAAAGAAAGTGATTACTTGAAATGTCACAGAACAATCACGTGAATGCCATCATTTATCCCCCATATATCATAAGATATATATTGTTGGTCAAATTACAAACATGTGAATACCTTAATCATGTATTCTCTTGAAGAATTAATACCCATTGAACCTTAGTGAAAACATGAATGTAGTTAAAAGTTAACACTTTCCACATACCAAAATCCTCAAAATTCTATATACTCAAACCATGATATCACTTAGTCCTTATATCAATCATGAGCTCATGAATACTGTGAAACATTTCATTTTCTCGTTTTTTCTTCATTATGCGCATATTATCTTATTTCCAAAAATATCTCAATAACATTGAATACCACATTAGACCAATACATAAATATTCCAATACTCCACGATACAAAATTATTTTGGAATCCCATTACATAAACACTTAATCATTCCACCACATTGATGTCATATTCATCATAGCCAATAGTGATCGCATGTGACTTCCCTTTGTCCGTTGCCTTAAGCGGTTGCTCATGTCGATCATCACTAACCCTTGGATTAGGGCATTTATTAGCATAATGCCCCATTTCCTTTCACATGAAGCATTGAAGTGTTGGTGGTGCGTTCTCTGCAGTGTTTACTTTATTCACATCATTAGAAACCCTTTTTCCATTACTTCGACACTCAACTGCTTGATGACCTTCTTTTCCACACTTAAAACATTTTCTAGTCCCTTTAAGACAATCCCCACCATGCTTCTTTCCACACATTGTGCATAAGGAATCATTCATCTTCTTTTCACTATTATTCTGAGATTTCTCCTTGAACTCCATCTTTCGTTTCTTGTCAAAACCATGAGATGGATATGTAACAACAACTTCCATTTCTACCTTGATAGCACAACGCACAATTTCTTCATAGCTACTAAAGTCTCTTATAGCTAATTCCCTTCGAAG
Source organism: Viscum album (assembly GCA_963277665.1). Classification (NCBI taxonomy): domain Eukaryota; kingdom Viridiplantae; phylum Streptophyta; class Magnoliopsida; order Santalales; family Viscaceae; genus Viscum; species Viscum album. The sequence goes on along the minus strand of OY728140.1, from coordinate 2,096,281,013 downwards.
AATTGGTTTTAAGCCACTGAAAAATCGATCGATCTTACTCTCAGGTTGGATAATAATACCAGAAGGGTACCTTGTAAGTCTTGTAAAGTTTGCTTCATAGGTACCAACAGATTCATCATCCTTTTGATTTAGTTCAAGAAACTCTTTCTCCATATTTGTTCGGAGAATACGAGGGAAGTACTTATTGAAAAATAATTTCTTGAACTCGTCCCATTCCATGGACTCAATTTCATCCCTTTGCCTCGTATTCTTAATAAGATTCCACCATTGATCAGCACCTCCTTTCAAATGATACACTGCTAGGATGACATTATCATGTTCAGAACATTGGAAAACTGAAAATATCTTTTCAGTAGTACTAATCCATTGTTCAGCAACTAATGTATTGGATGTCCCACTGAATGAAGGTGGACGTTGCCTCATGAAGGACACAATAGAATATTGTTCCCTTCTCTGCTCATTTGGATGTCCAGAATGATTCATAGCTTGTGTAAGTATAGCAATAAGATTTTTCACTCCATCTCCCATAACATTTGTTTGTTCAGGAGGACAATCATTGCATTGTCCATTTCATTGATCAACATAGTTTTTTCGGGTTCCAACCATCGTCTAAAACCCAAAAAGAATAGTGTGAGAGGCAAAAATCATGCTAGGGAAAACAACATAATAAAGGGGGAGTACCTTCAATATCTAACATCTTAGGTTTAATTCTATGATTGTTAGAGTAATTCTAGTACTATAACCTATACGTATACTTAACCTTAGGGACATCCCTAGACATACCTTAGAAATATCTATTGGGATCTCACTAATGTTTTTGCATCCTAGTTTCCAAAGGTTGACTAAACCATTCCTCTGATACCAACTGTAGAGACCCGTATCTTGACGTACATGGACATTACATTACTTTTGCGGAATACATAGTACATAAAAAACACACACAGAAGGATCGTAATAGTTTTGTGTCTTTGGAAACTCGGAATATAATCTTCTCATCCTGGTGATAGATCTTCAACATCTCCCATAAAGATCTTCCTTTTTTTATACCTAAAACCTTTCTTTATATCATGGGGAAAATTAAACATAAAAGGGTGAGATCAAATGCTCAGTAAGGGTAATCAAAAGAAATATCAATCACATCATATACATAAGCACATAACTTTTGGAAATCTTAACCTGTAATAGAGATCATAATTTCATAACCTGGGATAACTCATGGTAGTGAAATGTAATAACAATAATCATAACTTAAAACATTAAACTTTGTGGCATGCACACATAATCATAGAGAATCATTTCTTGTTAGTCAAGACTCATTTCCAAGACTATCTTAGTGTACAAAGTCCCTTTCTTAACCGAGTCACCCTCGTTTCAGTCCTGTTTCACTGAACCGGTATAACCTACCATTCCATCCATGTCTATCTCATGAGATATAAAATCATTAACCAATGCATTGGAGGGATATATAGGTCCCACCCATCTCATAATGATACCATTCTTATGTGTGCCACAAAATCATAAATCATACATCATTGCATAACCCATGTAATAAAAATGGGAATCTTAAACATCGAGACATCATAAAACAATTCATATAAGATAAAGGAATTCATAAAAGTAATTCCATCACAACATAGTCAAATCAATGTAATAATAGGGATAGAAATAGAACCCTTTATTATCTTATATGGAAAATAATTTTGATAAAACACTTGAACTCCATTCTTGAAGAAAATGTCCTTTCAACTTCAAAAACATTTTTCCTTTCTTAATATGTCATACAATTTTAAACTAAAAGAAGTTGATTAAAAATAAACTTGAAAACTTGTAAAGGAAGCTTCTTGGAAATAATGTTTTAAAAATACATTCACGCCGTATAAGTTAAAAATACATTCTTCTCGTACTTTTGTCGGAAAAGTCAAAAAAAAAGTACCTTGTATGAAAAATGACAAAAGATTCCTTTCATATCTTTTACTAAAAAATCACTGAAGGGTAAATTTGGATATAAACTACTGTAGAAGGATATAAATATTACATATTGAGGAAACATGGATGTGGATGATAAAATACACCTCAGTAATTTCCAAAGTAAAAACAATCTCAGATAAAAGTGAGATTGTGACATTTCCCTTACCTTAGGTCTGATTTGCTTCGTAAGTGTCTGAACCTCCTCTTCTTTGAAGCGCCTCTTTGAGACCTCCTCTTAGGGAACTAAAATTGGTCTTTGAGGAAGACCAGAACCTCTATGATGTTTCTAGGGAAGTGGAGAAGAGAATTTGGCAGGGGTTGGCCGAGCTTGAAGGCTCAAAGTTGTGTGAGGAAGAGAGGGATGAGGTGCCCTTTTGTAAGGGAGGAGAGGGGCACCTTTGGAATAACTAAAAATATTATTTTATTATAAAGTCAAGTTCGGTTTTAAATAGCTCCAAATTGATTTATTTCGAGGCTATGGTGGGGATGGGTCGAAATACTCTCATACAATAGGATTTAGACAAGTTTAGGTTATTATTTTAACCTTATCAATTAGAATTAACTCTAAGTTAAATAATTTATCTTTTACCGTGTCTTTTTGTTTTCTTACACTATATGGTTAATAAACTTACTATATCAAGCCAAAAGAACCCCAAGATGTTTATTATTAATATATATAATCTTATCTAAGTCATTTTTCCGAACCTTAATATTTAGGAATAAAATAACAATAAATAATATAATATTTGTTTTAAAAACTAATTTATGTCAATTTTGACAATATTTTGTACATGATTTTTATGAAATTCATAACAGAATGATAAGTTCTAAAAAACTTACTTAAATCAACAATAAAATGTGATATTAACATATAAAATTAGTGTAAGTCATAAAAAGACTAAAATTACATTTATTTGGGCATTTATAACATCAATTATGTCAATATTTCATTAATAAGACAATTACTGTATCATCTTTGTGTCATAATAAATGATAATTATTTAATCCCTAAAAATTCAAAAAAAATTCCTATGATTTATATAATTGTAATAGATTCCTGGAGACTATTCATGTTCGATGTTTCATGAAGTTTATCACTAGATTAAAATTATTATACATATAAGATTTAAGAAAGTGACATGTTGTCACATTCTTTGGTTTTAATAATAATTAAATTATTTTCATTGAGAAAATTTAATTAAATGAATCTAATCCGACCCTTAGGTGATATGGGTCGACTTTTAGTCATCCAATAGGATTTTGACATGTGTTAGGGTAATTTTATAATATTTTATTTACCCTTAATTACCTGATTACCTTTAACTATGGTAAATAAAATTTACCGTAGTTACTATTCATAATTCCCAAAAATAAAAAGTATCTTATTAACATAATTTGGATCCAGTGATTCCTAATATGGAATCCATTTTTTCAAATTCAGTACACAAAAGTTGCAGAAATTGAATTAAAATTAATCCCATTGTCGAAAGAAAACGAGTTTTTATTTAAAACATTGCAAAATATTGAATTGATTTAACCTACGAATTCAAGGTAAAATTAATGCTAATGACATACATTATATTAAATGGTAAAAATATATTCTATTTATAGTTTAAAACAATTCAATATTATAATTTAACCACATAAGATATTATGATGAAAAAAGTTGTTTTTAATTAAAATATATCGTGTTTTACTATTCATTAAAATATGAAAGTTATCGGATAAATATAAAAAATTTATCTAATGTAAATTTTTATATCCTGATTCAAAAGAAGAATTTTATTTTGTCAAATTGAACTTATAAACATGTCAAAAACTAGATTTAAAGTGGGTGCGCCATCAAAAGGCGGAAAAACTGCATTTTATGAAAAATACTTATTTTCCCCGAAAAATTTATTTTGTTCTTATACCATGTTCTAGAAATGTGTAAGATGAATAATAATGTTATAAAATTAAAAATTTAGTTAAAACTATTCATAACGGCTAGTTCATAACAATATTATAATAATATATCGTTGTTTAGTAAAACCCGGTATTGCGTACAACACACACTATCGAGGAAGGTCGCGATTGCGTGTAATGCAAGCCAAGTTAGGGTTGCGTGTAGTGCACAACTCCTTTGTTGTTGCGTAAAAGAGAATCCAATCATATTTTATTTATACATTGAATATATATATATATATATATACACTCAATGTTGTGTAGAATAACTTCTATCAAACGAACTTGAAATTGTGTGTAACAATAACCAAAAAAAGTGTTCTGTATACTGCAAGCTAATACAGTATTGCATATAGCACAAGATAATATTTGTGTGTCGTACAGTAAAATATATGAATGAAATTAAAAATAATGTATCTTATAAAATCTCGTGTTGTTACACATCATCTATTGTTTCTAAATATAATATTTAGATCAAATAATATTTCACTTCTTTTATAGATCTATCCATGAACATGAGACCTAGAAGAATTTCCAATACATAATTTATGAATATTTCCATATATACTTCCTCATAATGTTCTCCAATGTATATGATGTTCTTCCAAATACTTGGTATATACCAAACTACCATCAAGTCATGGTAACAACAATTTGAAAATAATATCCTAACAACACCCATTACAATGACTTATTGAGCTTTATATTCAATTATGTAAAACTTAATCTATATTTTATATGCATAATTATCCATGCGCCTCCTCTCATATATTTAGTGAAACCAATCCCTTGTGTAAATGGTCTTTGATTCCAATAAAACATTGACACTCATCAATAAAATAAAAATACTATATAATAAGGAATTTATAAAATATGAAAAATCTAAAATTCACTCTCACATAATTCACCTTGTGGTCACTAATGTCCTTGTATAGATTCCCTCTCTTACTGGAGAGTCAATATATAGGTCTCGATAAAATAAATTTATATTGAATTCTCTCAATAGACTTATCTTGAAACTTATTTCAACCTCTATAATTATGATATCATCCTCTATATTTCACATTAATTATCTTTATTTAGGTTATTTTACTTCTCTATATATGAGTTTTTCATTCAATGTTATCCCTCTTAAATCCTCATACACAATGTCATATATACTATAATAATTAATCATGATACTTACAGTCACGCGCCATGATTCATATAATAGATAAAGTATAATAAAATCCTTTACATATTCTATGAAATTATCTTTACCTTAGTAGAGAAGACTTCCAATCACATTATAGTAAATAACATGATCAGTCAAATTTGGACATTCCAAAAATATCATCCAAAATAATCTCATCATCATTAATTTTTTTTTAAACTTGACTATTTCTCATACATATCCAGTAACGTTTTCATCATATATATTTTGGGATTCAGTTCCTAGATTTTAAAGGAAATTTTGAATCATAATGACATATAAATCAACCAAATTTTCAATCTATCCAGAAATTCCCATTATATTCTCTTCATGCCTTCTAGTTATCCCCCATTATATTGAACTTTATGATCCTTCTAAAAAATAGTCTATCATTTTTGTTCTCTATAAACCAAATACTAAAAAACAAACAAGTGTATTCATTCTTTACCCGGTTTCGATATCATACCATTTTACATAAGTAATTTCCCAATGAATCCCAATAATTTTAAAATAATAGATTAAATGCTACATGATTGGTTCCAATTGTGATTTAGATCCCTAAAATAATAAATGGTATAAGTTATTGGAAAATATCATTAACCACTACTCCACTAGTTGTTAAATCATTTGAACATTAGGGTGTACAACAATGACATATAATATCCTAGAACAAAATGGATATCCCCTAATTTCAATTCACCAAAATATAAAAAATTAGAATCCCCCAGAATTATTTTTATAATTAAACCAACACACAAAATCAAAAAATCAATATAAATTATGATAAATTAAAAGGAATATGGTATAAAATTGTTCAAGTGATATGTGTTACATCTATGGGAGAACACTATTTCACTAACAATTATAAAAAGAAGTTATAATTAATATAATCACATAGGAAAATTTATACAATTTTTTCATTAATTGCAAGTGGTCAATTGAAAACTTGTACATTGGTCCCACCCACCAATATAGTGGGTCATAAGATACCCTGGACCCACCCTCCAGGAACTAGAACTAACATATGAAATACTAGATTCAATACAATGAGATATAATCTATGATAAAAATTAACATGATTTTTAAAATTTAAAAATTACCTCTCATAAATATTCACTAAAATCCTTAAACTAAAGGATTATATACTTTACATATTTTCTATATAAAAACGTTATTGTGAATATTCCCCCATAATTTAACCTAACTAGAACTCATCGTATTCATCTCATATGTTTTAATATTCTTAATAACATATGTAATAGATGACATAAAAAAGTTTTGATATCAAACACCCTGTATGTTAAAGCCAGATCAGATAGTCCTTGAGAGGTTAGATCGTATGAATATGAGAAAAAAGGGGATAAATATGAAATTATAAAAATTATTTATGAATATTTATAGAAATAAATGTAACTTCAAATTATTAAACAAATTCCAATTAATAATATAAGTAGGATATGTGAAAATAAACATGATCCCCAAAAAGATAACAAATTAATATGACTGAGATATTTAATGTAATCATATGAATTTGAGATCTTGATAAACTGGGGAACAAATCCCTATCGAATTCATATAACATAGTGGATAACACATCACAACAAAATTAACATGTCGTAGGGGAGTATATATCAATAACTAATTGAAATAACATATTGGAGAAGGAGTCACTATCTAATTATCATATCATAATGGAGTATGCATCACTACAAAATTCCCATTACATAGTGGACTTGGAATCAATACCTAATTCCCATAGTATAGAACAAATAAATACTCATTTACCATAACTATCTCATGAGATATTTAGTCTAAACAAATAAATTTCAGGGAAATATAGAATTTAATTTAGTACAGAGTAATATTACATACACATATTTTCAATATGATAATAATCGTTCATTGTATAATAAATAATCCACAGAATAAAAAATGGGATTTCATATATTTAGGGTTTTTATCTCAATAAATAACATCAAGTGTTTGTATTACTTTAATAAAAATTAATTCTCACAAATAATAAATTCATAAAATAACTTAGAGGATGTTCATGGTTAATTAACCATAAGAGATTTATTTTTTAGTGGTATAGAGAAAAATAGAAATGAAAACTAAACAGCTAATTTTATAATGTATCTCCAAATTTTTATATGAAATGATGTTATGTGTCGCATTCAACAAAATAAAGAAATATTTTTGAATTTTATTTTTCAAAAACAGTTTAGGAATATGATCCAATAATGGAACATTGAAAATAATTTATTTTTATGTGAAAATTGTTGATTAAAAAATATATATTATCATCAAAGGAAATTCCTTTTGAGTATTAAAAAAAATTAATTCTAGAATAAATTGTAAAATTAAAGTGAAAATTTATTTCCAAAAGTGGTAAAGATAAATAATAAGATATTATGAGATAATTCATTTGAGGGATACAAAATAAGAAGAAAAATCACACATGGAAATAAACAATACAGATAAGGTGGAGAAATAACCATTAAGAATGGATGTAAATTATTTTTAACAGTGTCATATTTTTATAAATAATAATAAATTTATGTGAAAATGTAAATTCCAAAGAACATAATGAGTAAATAAAATTTAATATCATAATATTATAGAATTATACAGTCTTTTTAGAACATATTAAAATAGGAATGATAATGACTTAAGAAAAAAATATGAATCAATAAAAGTAATTATGGATTTATTAATATTTTATAAAAAACACTTAAAAAGAATATATGTGATGATATGTAAATCCCTTCTATTTTATGAAATTTTTTGAATTATATATCTATAAAGATGTATTTATAGTACAAAAAATATGTTAATTCGTGAATATGGGATTTTTCTCAAATAATGAAATGTGAGATGACAGAACCCATTTTGAATTTGGTAACAACTGAATAAAATCAATATAAAGGAGGTATTCATGAAAAACATGAAAATAAAATTTAAGAAATATTATTGATAATAAAATATAAGGGGGACATAATTAATCTATATAAAATAATAAGAGGTACATAAAATGAAAATATGCCTCAATGAAGGGGATTTGAAATTAAAACCATATTCATTACTCTCGACATCCATGGAAGAACCCTAAACACCAACATAATAAGAATAATCATTATGAAAAATTAATTAAAAACATTTTTTATGTTTTTTACCCTTTCTATGAATTAGTTGTAGTCATTTATTATACATTCATATGATTATTATAGTTTATTTTCATAATCATATGTTAGTGAGTTTGATTAGATCAAACATGATTTATAATTCTGACATCATTCCCAATACACTAATACAAAATTTGTCATTTAATATTATTTAAGTTGTTTTAATATATAATTCATAATAATATATAATGTTATAATTCTCTTCCATTAGGGTTTTAATTATGAATTGAGAATATGAAATAAGTGGTGAGATTATTTCTGTAATTTTTAATGAATAAAAGGTGGTATAATAATAATTACATAAATATTAATATTAAAAATAAATACCCAAAAAAATTATACCAGGAAAGCACATACAAAGAAAAAGTCTTCGACCATTTATTAAATAAAAGAAAAGTACAATGAACAAGCATTACAAACCAGAACTGACAACTACATGTCATAAAATCCATACCTGTCACCATATCTATCGCCATGTCCAAGGGGAATTGCTTCATCTACAGTAGTTGATTCCCATTCTGAGCTATCATAATGCTTTAGAGCCTTCACATGATTTCTTTTGAGATTTAGTTTCCCATGTACAAAAATTCCTCAGAAGAGTTCATACCTTTTCCTTTGCTGATAGAAAATCTAGTAGGAATTGGATTCGGAAGGGAAGAATAATCATTATGTTGCCTTCTTCTCGGTGGTTCTGTCATAACCCCCTCTTTTTCTACCACTTCCATCATTCCATTATGAACATCGTCATTGTAAGAGGTTCAGACTCGACCACCAGCATTCTCCTTACAACTATTAGATAAATCCCCCCATTTTAGGGGATATTTATCACCTGAGAGGAATCATTCACTACATACTACTGATCAGCATGCCTGTTAGGATCAACCAGCACTAAACACTGAGGTTTTTCCACAAGATCATGGCCTTCAACAACCCCCTTCTGTAAAATACCTCATCCAGATATAGCGTCCAGCGAACAAAAGCAAATCTGCATGTTGCCACACGCACTCCTTGGTAATTCCTCTTCATCATGAGAGAAACTCCCAGGATTCAATTCCTTTTCACGATGGTAGGATCCCTGCCCTTGCATCTTCTAAAACATGTTTCCAATTTTTTAAAAAATATGTGCCGGACCTAGACCCCCTGTCACGACCCGCCCTCGAGGTCCGTGACGTGACTACCCCAAGCCCGCCTTCCATAGGCCAGGGGCTGGCGACTAGCACCAAGGCGTAATTCCCGGTAAAAAGGGAGGGCATTGCCTTTGTAAAGTAAACAAACACCAGAGAGTAAGCAAGCCGAACGTAAACACTAAGTAAAAAAAGAATACAACTGAAAGTGTGGAAAAGTAAATGGGCCAGTATACAAACCCAAACTGAATGTAGAGTACAACTCGAAAGGGAAAACAGCAACTGTAAAGTAAAAGCTGCTACACTGAGCTGTCCACTGGAAATCCCACCTGAAGGGTGGGTACAAATAGCTCCACTACTCCTTGGGTCCCGTCGTCCGCTCCGAACACGTCCCACCCAGTGGTCCACCTCCGGGTACCATCCTGGTCTGCAAGCCTCAGCCAAGATCAACGTTGTCTGTCGTCTGCAACCAACACAACGTAGTGCGGGCATATCCCGTGCAGGGGTGAGTATAAGCTACTTAGTAGGGACCCCGAGACTCCCGAAGGTCTCCCAAAATCCACATAGGATAAACCAAAAAAGGAAGATACAAACACGAAGTAACAACCGACACTGCTTAGGAATATGCCCATACATATACCTAAGTCATCAATTCCAATACGCTCCAACCTCCGAGCCCAAGTACAACTCAGTCCACACAGGAAAGTAAACGTATTCCACACAAGAAAGAAAACGAAATCCACACAGGATAGCACAACACAATCCACATAGGATAGCAACAGGATTCAGCTCACACAGGTATACTTCTACGAAAGACGATAAAGATGATCTCTGATCCATATAAGTCGTCGGACCCACGAAGGATCGATTGGTAACTAACCCCCGCAAAGACCCACACAGGATCGGTCCCACACAGGACCTGTAGGCACTGGTTCACACAGGACCGCTGAGCACAAAGACCCACATAGGATCGGGCCCACACAGGACCTGTAGCACTGATCCACGTAGGATCGCTGAGTGCTGTAGTCGTCGTCGAATCCACACAGGATTTCTGTACTGTCGTTGTCGCGGTCACAATAGCAGTAGCAGTAGTAGTAGCAGTCTCAGTAACAGTCACAACCATCACTAGGGTTCCCGTACACAGCAAGCTCGTTCAGGAGGGTCCGCTCCACGAGCCGAGAGGCTGATACATCAACTATCACAAAGTCCAGAGTTGATGTATCCAAAAGTTCCGTATCGTCAACAGGAACTCAACGCAACAGACGACGCGTCGATCGGGCGCCCGGTCTGAGAGTTATTAGCTTTTTCGTCCAAGGGGCCCGGTTGATTTTTCAGGCAAAACCAACCCGACCGTACTCCACCTACGTCCAAACCTTGGGCGGAGTGTGACAAAAGATACATATCACTAAGAGGAACACAACAAAGCTGACGACACATCAATCGGACGTCCGTAGCTCAAGATATGAGCGTTTATGCTCCGAAGGCCCGGTTGGTTTCGTGAACGAACCAACCCGGCCGAACTCAAAGTATTCCGAAACATTGTGTTCGATATACCAAATCGACCGTCTCGAACCAAGGATCGCATTTCCGCTGACGGTTCGTCAATCGGAGGTCCGTGGCTCAAGATATGTCCAAAAAACCGAAGTCGTTTCGAAAACGGGGGGTCCGGGTCCGGGCCGACCCAGCCCGACCCCCCCTGGGTCGGCCCGAACCGGGTCGACCCGAACCAGGTCCGACCCGGCCCACCCGGCGGCGCGGCGGCCGGCGGCGCGGTCCCGCACGGCGGCGCGGCGGCCGGCGGCGCGGTCCCGCACGGCGGCTCGGCGGCCGGCGGCGCGGCGCGGCCGGCGGCGGCGCGACCTGGTGCCGCTCGGTGCCACGCGCGGGGGGCAAGGCCCCTGCTTCTTCTTAACTGGCGGCGCGGCTTTTAGCCATGACTTTGGAGAAACCGGCCCCCCTCGTGGGGGCCTGCCTTGAGGGAAACGAGGGGGCCTCCTGCCCCCCTTTATGAAACCATCCCCCCTCATAATGAGGGGGAAATTAACCTGGCCGGGGGAATTTAATTCCCCCAGTCATTTCCCTTCCGGCCGGCCTGACCTGGCCGGCCGCTTCTTCTTCAACGGACCGGCAAAGCCGGTCCCCTTCCGGCTTCCGACACCAGCGGCCCGGCGAGCCGCCGGTCCTCTCGTCCCGCCGCGGCCCGGAACCGGCCGTGGTGTTCGTCGTCCGGCGCGGGGCGACGGCACCGCACCCCTCCGCCGCAGCCCCGCTCTGGCCGCGGCCCCTTCGGTTTTCTTCGACGCGGCGCGACGGCGTCGCGTTCATGATGATCCTTCCTTGGCGCGGCACAACGGGGTCACGCAATATAACCGTGCGAATATCTGCATGGTGCGACGGCATCACGCCATCTCGTTCATCCACAAGAAAATCATAATCAAGAACAAAGGAGGGGGAATTCGGCCGTGTTTGTGCGGTCCAACCCCCCTCTCGTTAGACGATAACACTTAAAAAATTATCCTCACGTTTTTCATGCTAGAACCAAGAACAAAAATAAATAAATAATCAACAACAACCCCTACCTTGGTTTCAAGATCGATGATCGTCAACGACCCGCGGAAGACAATGTCGCGGAGGTCGGGCGTCGCGGTAATCGTTCGTCAAATCCGTTGAGGAAGAGGTACGTCCGAAGAGGTACGTCGTTGGAGAATCTTCGTAATGCGACGAAGGAAGTCCGAGGAGGAAGCGGTGTTCCCTTTCGTTGACACGGTAGACGTCTTCGATCTTCGTAAACAACCGGCTACGAAGAAGATAGGAGCGGCGTTCTTCGTCGGGGTTCGAAGGTTCTTCGCGTTCTTCGTCAAGCTTGAAGAAGAAGAAGAAGAAGGCTTCAAAATCTCTCTAGAGGCTAGAGAATTCTAACCAAATAAAATAAGCTAAGGGATTATTTTATTTACTCAACCAAACATTTTGAAATTCAAAGGTTTGAAAAAAAATAAACAACTCAACCCATTTAATAAGATAAGTTGTCAAGTTCATTTAAAAGGGGAGTTATAGGAGAGTTTTGAGAGAAGATGAGGTGTTGGGGTTCGTGTGGGCCCCACCACACTTAATCCTCCCAAGGGAGGTTAAGTGGATGTGGGTCCCACATTTAACTCCCTTTGGGAGAAGTTAACCATCAAAATAAAAATAAAAAGTTCTTCCACATTTTTATTTAACTTCTTATAATTTCTCCCAAAAACTAACTTTCGTCCTGCAATAAACGCAACCTCGGAAAAGGTCCCCTTAAGAGAATATCGGCGCTGTGAGTTCATCGGTGCCCTCGGAATTTGATTCTGGGCACCGGTTCAAAAGTTAGAAATTCCCGCTCGTTCGTTCACTGAACGGACCCGTGCCAAACTTCGGAAATTGATTCCGGGCACTCCGGGCCTCGGAATCAGGTGCCGTCAGAAACCGCGTTCTTGTAAAATTCCAAAGATAATTAAGAAAAAAATTCCCTTGAATTTTACGGGTCTTTACATTACTCCCACCTCAGGGCTTTAGGTCCCCGTAAAGATACATAAAAACTAGGGAAACAAATGAGGGCACTGAGCACGCATCTGAGCCTCCCGCTCACATGTGCTCTCCTGGAGGTTCCCGTGCTGCCATCTGATGCGCACAAGAGGAATCGATCGCCCACGTAGGACCCGCTCTTGTCGATCCTCTATCTCCACCGGGACCTCCGTAAAAGTCGCCCCAGCGTCAACTTCATGCTCCCCATGGTCAATGATGTGTGTCGGGTCGTGCACGTATCTCCTCAGTTGAGATACGTGGAAGACGTCGTGCACCCGGTGCAACTGAGGTGGTAGAGCCAGGAGATAAGCCACCCGCCAATCCTGCTGAGGATCTGGATGGGTCCGATGAAGCACGGAGATAACTTGATGCCTCGACCATATCTCTGTATACCACGTTGAGGTGAGACCCACAAGAAGACGTGGTCGCCATCCTCGAACTCTAGTGGCCTCCGCCTCCTGTCAGCATATGACTTCTGCCGGCTCTGAGCTGTCCTCATCCGCTCCTGGATGACTTGGACCTTCTCTGTCGTGGCCTGGACCATCTCCAGTCCCACAAGTCCTGACTCCCCAGGGTCTGTCCAGCACAAAGGAGATCTACAAGGTCAGTCGTACAACGCCTCGTACGGTTCCATCCCGATTGTGGAGTGGTAGCTGTTGTTGTACGCAAACTCCACCAAGGGTAGGTGGTCCTCCCAGCTGCAACCAAAGTCGAGGACACATGCACGGAGCATGTCCTCGAGAGTCTGAATGGTCCTCTCCGTCTGACCATCCGTCTAAGGGTGAAAGGTTGTGCTTAGACATAGCTGCATCCCGAACGCCTCCTGTAACCCCTTCCAAAGCCGGGAAGTAAAGAGAGAATCTCGATCAGAGACGATAGATGATGGCACACCGTGGAGCCGCACAATCTCTTGAACGTAGAGACGTCCCAAGCTCTCCACTGAGCCCTGCTCTCTGATGGGTAAGAAGTGTGCCGACTTGGTGAGTTGGTCAACAATCACCCAGATGGAGTCATGACCTCTAGAAGTGCGTGGAAGTCCAGTCATGAAGTCCATAGATATGCCGTCCCACTTCCACTCCGGGACCTCCAAGGGCTGTACCAAGACTGCTGGTACCTGATGCTCTGCCTTCACTTGCTGGCAGGTGAGGCATCGAGAAACGAACTCTGCTACTGCCTTCTTCATGCCCATCCACCAGTGCTGTCGTCTGAGGTCCTGGTACATCTTCGCCACTCTAGGATGTACCGCCAAAGGAGAAGTGTGAAACTCTCTCAGCACATCCTATCGGAAAGAGACCGGTACCATGGTACGTCCTCTGAAAAGGATGTCGTGCTCTGCTCTAAGGGAGAAACCATCAGGTGCCTGTCCTGAGGATATCTGTGCACGCCGTGTCTCACAGTCAGCGTCCTCACGCTCTGCCCCTCAGACCCGCTGTAGTAGTGGAGGTGTGACTGTGAGAGACTGAAGGAAGGCTGCTCCATCTCTATCCACGAAGGATATCTGCAAAGAGGCTAGCTGCTCTGTTGCCTCCTCAAGTAGCTGAATGCCCGTCCTCCTGCTGAGGGCATCGGCTACTACGTTCCCCTTCCCAAGAGTATAGACTATCTCAAAGTCGTAATCCTGGAGGAACTCGAGCCATCGCCGCTGTCTCAGGTTCAGTTCCTTCTCCGAGAAGATATACCTGAGACTCTGATGATCAGAAAATACTATAAAGCGTTCGCCCATCAGGTAATGTCGCCATGTCTTCAGAGCGAAGACCACTACTGCTAACTCCAGGTCATGGGTAGCGTAGTTCTGCTCATGAGGCCTCAACTGACGTGATACATAGGCGATCACTACCCACTCCTGCATCAGAACACATCCGAGTCCGGTCCCTGATGCATCGCAGTAGACTACGTACCCTACTCCCTCCTCAGGAAACCTCAAGATAGGTGCGCTGGTCAATATCTGTCTCAGCTCCGGGAAGCTCTGCTGACATCTGTCTGACCACACGAAGGGTTTCCCCTTCTTCGTCAAAGCTGTGAGTGGTCCGCAACTCTAGATATGTCTGGCACGAATCTCCGATAGTATCCAGCTAGCCCCAAGAAACTCCGAACCTCAGTCACGCTCCTGGGTGGCTCCCATGCTAACACAGCATCGATTTTCGCAGGATCCACTGCAACTCCCGCCTCAGAGATAACGTGTCCCAAGAAGTTGACCTCCCGTATCCAGAACTAGAACTTCAAGATCTTACCATAAAGATGGTGCTCTCGGAGTGTGTCTAGTACAACTCGCATGTGATAGGCATTCTCCTCCTCAGTCGTAGAGTAAATCAGAACGTCGTCGATGAAGACCATGACAAAACGATCAAGGTATGGCGGAAAGATCCTGTTCATGAGAGCCATGAACACTGATGGAGCATTGGTTACGCCGAAAGGCATAACCAAGAACTCATAGTGGCCATACTGACATCTAAAAGTCGTCTTCTGCACGTCCTCGTCTCGGACTCTGAGCAAATGATAGCCTGACCCAAGGTCTATCTTCGAGAACCACCTTGCTCCCTTGAGCTGATCAAAGAGGTCATCAATCCTCGGTAGCGGATACTTGTTCCTCATAGTCACCTGGTTCAGGCGACGATAGTCAACCCAAAGTCTCATGATCCCATCCGCCTTCTTGGAGAACAATATCGGGGAAGCCCAGGGTGAAACACTGGGTCGGATGAACCCCTTGCCCTGAAAGTCCTCCAACTGTACCCGTAGCTCTCGAAGCTCGGCGGGGGCCATCCGATATGCTGGAGTGGATATCGGGGCTGTCCCGGGGTACAAGTCAATATAAAAGTCTACCTCTCTGCGAGGAGGTAGCCCTGGAACGTCGTCGGGAAAAACGTCCGCAAACTGATCCACCACTCCAGGAAAATCAGGACTCCGTACGTCAACTGCTCCAAGGATGAGGCTAGACAACTGATGAGTAATGTGTTGTCCTCTCCTCCTCGGAAGTCCATCCTGTGCTGCAAAGGCTCCCTTCTCGCTGGTGAAGGTGAACCTGCTCCCGTCGATGCGTACACATCGCACCTTGTGCCTAAAACAGTCAATCTGCGCATGGACCGTAGATAGCCAATCCATGCCCAAGATGACGTCGTAAGGCCTCGACGCTGCTACAAGAAGATCCCAGCCGAAGCTCTTGCCTCCTAGAGTAAGCTCACACTGCCGGCACCAGTGCGTAATCATCAAGTTTGCTCCCGTAGGAGTCTCTAGTCGTAAGGATCGAGCCAACGACTCTATCGGAATCTTCGAGCTCCGAACAAGGGCAGCGGCTATGAAAGTGTGACTAACTCCTGTGTCTATAAGTACTGCATCAAGGGTGGAATAGACACATATAGTACCTCGAATCATCTCGGGTGCGCCGTGGTCATAGGCCTCTGCTGCCTAGAGCTGTGCCTGTCTCTGCCCGCCTGCTCCCTGTGGTCGGGGTGGACCTCCTGGTGGTGGTGGTGGTAGAGCCTCAAAGAGTCGCCCACCACCGGATGCTCGTCCAGCTCCTCTGCCTCGTCCGCCTCCTCCCTGCGGACCGCCACGGTCGACCCTCTGCCTCTGCCTCGGTGGTCCCTCAACTGTCTGTTGCTCTTCGGCACGGCGGGTCGGGCAGTCACGAGCCATGTGGCCCTGCCCGCCGCATGAGTAGCACTACCTGCCTCTCAAAATATTGGTTCCACGATGTGTGCCCCGCACTGCTGAGCCAGCGTCCTGAGGTCGTCTGCCTGAAGGTCTGGTCTGCCTGAACCCCTGAGTCATCCGTCGACTGCCTGCTGTAGATGACTCTGCCACGTGCCGCCCTGCGGTGGATCTCGGCGCTGGTGTAGACTCAGCAAGGAAGCTCTCGATCAAAAGGGCCTACTCCAGTACTCCTATCTGAGTCGGTATGATGAGGGAGATCAGCGATGCCCTGATCTCATGTCTCAAACCCTGCTCGAAGGTCCGGTCCCGGAAGAATGGGTCCCGTACCATGTCGGTCGAGTAGTGCGAGAGATCGGTAAATCTCACCGAGTACTGAGCGACCGTCATGCTACCCTGCCGCAGCTGAAGAAGCTCCTGGATACGCACCGCACGAAGGGTGGCTGGGAAGAACTCCAAGCGGAAGAGGCTCTCAAAGTCCGTCCATAGAAGAGATGCCTCATCGTGCACCTGGAGCATCAAGCTCCACCATCGTCCTGCTGCTGCGTGTAGTAGGCTCGCAGCGAGGATCACCATGAGGTCTGCTGGTGTCCTCACTAGCCTAAACACACATACCACTGCCTCCAGCCAGTCCTCGGCTGCCTGGGGATCCGTCTCCCCGCGAAACCTGGGTGGTCGCTGGCGCGGAAACTCATGCAGTGCACTGAGGCGTCGTCCATCGTCAGTGGCTGGTGCTGGAAGTATCGGTGGCTCGACGGGTAGAGCTACCACCGGTGCCACTACTGACAAAGGGCCCTGCACCGAAGCCTCGTCGCTCGGTTGGATGTCGTCACACTCGACTCTCGGAACCCTAGCTGGCTGCCGTCGTGGGGCCATCCTGAAAAGGAAACAGGTGCACCACAGTCAGAACAATATACCTGGTGAGATGATATAAAGTAATCACAAATAAAACTTTGAAACACACACGCAATCAATGTTTTCATGCATTTAGTCGGAAATTAGAAGTCAGGGTCCTGGTGTACAGATACGTCAGCCGCCGCACCAACACTGGACTCCCTGGACTGATAGCCACACTCAATACGCTAATCATTATTTCTTCACATAGAAAAGATCATAGTTCGAGGTAGAACCAAACTCCTCTGATACCAATTTGTCACGACCCGCCCTCGAGGTCCGTGTCGTGACTACCCCAAGCCCGCCTTCCATAGACTAGGGGCTAGAGACTAGCACCAAGGCGTAATTCCAGGTAAAAAGGGAAGGCATTGCCTTTGTAAAGTAAACAAACACCATAGAGTATGCAAGCGGAAAGTAAACACTAAGTAAAAAAAGAGTACAACTGAAAGTGTGGAAAAGTAAATGGGCTAGTATACAAACCCAAACTACAAGTAGAGTACAACTCGAAAGGGAAAACAACAACTGTAAAGTAAAAGCTGCTACACCGAGCTGTCCACTGGAAATCCCACCTAAAGGGTGGGTACAGATAGCTCCACTGCTCCTCGGGTCCCGTCGTCCGCTCCGAACACGTCCCACCCAGTGGTCCACCTTCGGGTACCGTCCTGCTCTGCAAGCCTCAGCCAAGATCAACGCTGTCCGTCGTCTGCAACCAACACAACGTAGTGCGGGCATAGCCCGTGCAGGGGTGAGTATAAGCTACTCAGTAGGGACCCCGAGACCCCCGAAGGTCTCCCAAAATCCACAAAGGATAAAACACAAAAGGATGATACAAACACGTAGTAACAACCGACATTGCTTAGGTATATTCCCATACATATACCTAAGTCATCAATTCCAATACGCTCCAACCTCCGAGCCCAAGTACAACTCAGTCCACATAGGAAAGCAAATGTATTCCACACAGGAAAGCAAACGAAATCCACACAGGATAACACAACACAATCCACACAGGATAGCAATAGGATTCAGCTCACACAGGTATACTTTTTCGAAAGACGATAAAGATGATCTCTGATCCATCTAAGTCGTCGGACCCACGATGGATCGATAGTTAACTAACCCCCGCAAAGACCCACACAGGATCAGGCCCACACAGGACCTGTAGGCACTGGTTCACACAGGACCGCTGAGCGCAAAGACCCACACAGGATCGGGCCCACACAGGACCTGTAGCACTGATCCACGTAGGATCGCTGAGTGCTATAGTCGTTGTTGAATCCACATAGGATCTCTGTACTATTGTCGTCGTAGTCACAGTAGCAGTAGCAGTAGTAGTAGCAGTCTCAGTAACAGTCGCAGCCAACACTAGGGATCCCGCACACAACAAGCTCGTTCAGGAGGGTCCGCTCCACGAGCCGAGAGGCTGATACATCAACTGTCACAAAGTCCAGAGTTGATGTATCCAAAAGTTCCGTATCGTCAACAGGAACTCAACGCAACAGACGGCGCGTCGATCGGACGCCCGGTCTGGGAGTTATTGGCCTTTTCGTCCTAGGGGCCCGGTTGGTTTTAAGGAAAAACCAACCCGACCGTACTCCACCTGCGTCCAATCCTCGGGCGGAGTATGCCAAAAAATCCTTCTCACTAAGAGGAACACAACAAAGCTAATGGCACGTCAATCAGACGTCTGTAGCTCAAGATATGAGTGTTTCTGCTCCGAAGGGCCGGTTGGTTTCGTGAATGAACCAACCCGGCTGAACTAAAAGTATTCAGAAACTTTGAATGCGATATAAAGAGTCGACCGTCTCGATCCAAGGATCGCATTTCCTCTGACGGTTCGTCAATCAGAGGTCCGTGGCTCAAGATATGGCCAAAAGACCGATGTCATTTCGAAAACGGGGGTCCGAGTCCGGGCCGACCCGGCTCGGCCGGCGGCGCGGCGGCGCGGCCTGGTGCCGCTCGGTGCCACGCGCGGGGGGCAAGGCCTCCGCTTCTTCTTAGCTAGCGGCGCGGCTTTTAGCCGCGCATTTGGAGAAATTGGCCCCCCTCGTGGGGGCCTGCCTTGAGGGAAACGAGGGGGGCCGCCTGCCCCCATTTATGAAACCAGCCCCCCCCCCTCATAATGGGGGGCAATTAACCTGGCCGGGGGAATTTAATTCCCCCGGTCTTTCCCCTTCCGTCCGGCCCGGCCTGGCCGGCCGGTTCTTCTTCAACGGACCGGCAAAGATGGTCCCCTTTCGGCTTCCCACACCGGCGGCCCGGCGAGACGCCGGTCCTCTCATCCCACCGCGGCCCGGAACCGGCCGCAGTGTTCGTCGTCCGGCGCGGTGCGACGGCACCACACCCCTCCGCCGCGGCCCCGCTCCGGCCGCGTCGCCTTCAATTTTCTTCGACGCGGCGCGACGGCGTCGCATTCATGATGATCCTTCCATGGCGCGGCGCGACGGCGTCGCGCAATATAACCGTGCGAATTTCCGCGTGGTGAGACGACACCACGCCATCTCGTTCATCCACAAGAAAATCATAATCAAGAACAAAGGAGGGGGAATTCGGCCGTGTTTGTGCGGTCTGACCCCCCTCTCGTTAGACGATAACACGTAAAAAATTATCCTCACGTTTGTCATGCTAGAACCAAGAATGAGAATAAATAAATAATCAACAACAACCCCTACCTTGGTTTCAAGATCGATGATCGTCAACGACCCGCGGAAGACAACGTCGCGGAGGTTGGGCGTCGCGGTAATCGTTCGTCAAATCCGTTGACGAAGAGGTACGTCTGAAGAGGTACGTCGTTGGCGAATCATCGTAAGCCAGCGAAGGAAGTCCGAGGAGGAAGCGACGTTCCCTTTCGTTGACATGGAAGACGTCGTGATCTTCGGAAACAACCGGCTACGAAGAAGAGAGGAGCGACGTTCTTCGTCGGAGCTCGAAGGTTCTTCGCGTTCTTCGTCAAGCTTGAAGAAGAAGAAGAAGAAAGCTTCAAAATCTCTCAAGAGGCTAGAGAATTCTAACCAAATAAAATAAGCTAAGGGCTTATTTTATTTACTCAACCAAACCTTTTGAAATTCAAAGGTTTGAAAAAAAAATAAACAACTCAACCCATTTAATAAGCTAAGTTGTCAAGTTCATTTAAAAGTGGCGTTATAGGGGAGTTTTGATAGAAGATGAGGAGTTGGGGTTTGTGTGGGCCCCACCACACTTAATCCTCCCATGGGAGGTTATGTGGATGTGGGTCCCACATTTAACTCCCTTTGGGAGAAGTTAACCAACAAAATAAAAATAAAAAGTGTTTCCACATTTTTATTTAACTTCTTATAATTTCTCCCAAAAACTAACTTTCGACCCGCAATAAACAAAACCTCGGAAAAGGTCCCCTTAAGCGAATATCGGCGCTGTGAGTTCATCGGTGCCCTCGGAATTTGATTCCGGGCACCGGTTCAAAAGTTAGAAATTCCCGCTCGTTCGTTCACTGAATGTACCCGAGCCAAACTTCGGAAATTGATTTCGGGCACTCCGGCCTCGGAATCAGGTGCCGTCAGAAACCGCATTCTTGTAAAATTCCAAAGATAATTAAGAAAAAAATTCCCTTGAATTTTACAGGTCTTTACACCCCCACTATCATTTAGTTTATCATCTTCAACAGACCCCCGGCCAGAAGACAGAGGAGGGGAAACTTGATCCTGAACCACTTCCAGTTCCTCATTTACCAGACCATCAAAGCATTTACTAACATCAATTCCCCCCACATGCTGTGTAGGTTGTGTCTTCAGCCTAGGTAAATGCCTCACCCAGCCACCAATTTTAGTTAAGGACCCAAATGCCTTAAAATTCATGACATGTCTGCCCAAAACCTCCTTACCCCACGATTACCTCTTCTTGATTCCCACTGGCCACCCCATCGATTTGACTTATCTTCTTCATATTATTCTCCAGACCTCCTGAATGAACCACCCCAAGATCCTTGCACAACCTTCAAAACACCTAATCCACACTCGGACTTAGAGACTCCTTCGCTGCCCCCATTTTTATGTCATTCACTATATTGAGACATTTAGGACATGGCCACATCCGCACTCTAGTACCCAAATTCTGCTCCCTTTGCTGAGATTTTAATTCCACCACAGCCGCATCTTGTTGAGCCAAAGCCACCTACGGAATCACTTGTCTTCCACTAAAGTAATCCATCTGATTCCCAACATTGAAACACCAAGAGCAGTAGTAAATCCATGACTCAAAAACAACAGAAAGTTTATATCTAAACTATTCACTCACATCAATGAAAGATGAATTTATTGGCGGTTTTTATAAACAAACATCCACACAAATTCTAGGAGAAATTGGGTGGCATATAGTCCAAGTTATACTGTCCGAGAAAAAATAACGACCAACTAAATTCCCATTCATGCAAATGATGGAAGGGTTCTGAAATAGCTGGGGAAATTCTGGATGTCTTACCCAAATTTCCATGGTTGCGGAATCATGGTTCATATGGTAATCATAAGACCATCAGAAGAGTAAAAGAAGGAGCCATCACAATTACGCGGGACCGATGACCAAGAAATGATCAAATCTTCTTGTGACTCAAATCAAACCATTATGTTCTTTGAATCAAGAAGAACCACAATGGTGCGTTCCTGAATATTCCACAATTCAAAGATAAAGTGATCAAAATGATCCATTGGCGGGCGTCATTGCTTGAAGTGAGCTATCAATGTCAGATTTAGTAGGTAAAAGGCGTCAGTGAACTCTCGGGCCATGACTGAGAGCTGTGGAATCCCATTATGCAACTCAGGAACATTAGGGGAGAGAATCGTTTTCATGAATGATGTCAAGAAATAAGGGTTTGAGAAAGGGGGAACGTGTTGATCACCCGAGGTCTATGGAAATACCTCCTCCACTAGGGGAGTAGGGATCTTCTCAGAGGCCATCACTACCTACGACGACAATCTCCATCTCCAAACCCTAGCTTCCATCTTCTCTCCTTCTATCTCCATTAAAAAAAATAAAAAAAAATTATATTCTATAATCAATAGATGTGTATGATAGGGATTTCATATTAATATGAAAATTGTAGAAGAATAATTATATTATTTATATGTTATTAAAATTGGAAATTTTAATTTATTATAGTTTTATGAATTATTTTTTGTACAACTCTATTAGTTACAGAGAAGAAATAAAGGTTCCTATTAGTATACATGTCTTAGGTGATTAGATATACCATGCTCTCTTATTGTTATTTTTTTTAATAGAATACATAATTTGTCATTAAAAATCATAATAATATTATAAATATCATATTAATATCTAAATACATTTTCATAACAGTCCATTAATGGTAGTTGTGCAAGATGGAATACATCATCCATGGAGGTTGTAGTCTGTATGTAACATAAAAAATCATTTTTCTGAATATATAGAAAGTTGAAAAATATTTTTCCATATATTTAATAAAATATCAATATAATAGTAATATTTATATCATTATATAAGTATTTATTACCATATTAATATGATTTTGGATGATAATTTTAATAATTAAAAATTTATTGATTGGGAAATATTTTTGTTGAGGAATTGAGTCTTCTGTTGAATGGACTCTATTCAAGGGAGGAATTGTGAAAATTTCATGTAAGATGGGTCTTCTATATGTAAATTTAAATTTTAGGAACAGTAAAATGGTTATTTTTTAAGAAAAATTGAAGGATAATTATGTCTTGATGTTGGTGAATGTCGATGGATTTTATTGAATAAAAAGTGGTTCATTTCCATGTACTCAAATTTTATGTAAATGGTAGAGAGATAATTACATGAGATTTTAGTGATTTGTAAAAATTAATATGGTTGAGGAATTTGTATATGTATATTCGACCTAAATTTTTATTTTATACTATATATGTCTCAAGTTATATTAGATAAATTAGATCCAAATTTAGAAAACATCTTTTAACAATATTAAACATGGTTAAATATTAACCAAGTTAATAATATTTTTACTAAAAATATTATATTATCACTCTTTCTATACATTGAAATTATGAATATTAATTTGGATTATATTTAATCTATTAAAATTTCAATATATTTTAACATTATCATTTCTATTAAAACACAAAATATAATAAAAACCTGTTTTTGTAGGAATATATTTTTTATAAATTAACTTTTTTAAATTTTATTTCTTATAATTGTTAAATAAATATTCTTTAACTGTTTAAAAATTATATTATATTTATCATTTACCATTGTTCAATTTATTTTATAAAAATTAAACAATGTAAATAAGAAAATTCAATATAAAATTCCTTTTTTACCAAGGTTAATAATATTTTATTTCTGATTCCTATATAATAGATATCATACTAATTTCCATGAGTATAAACATATCCAATGGATGATTTGACAAAAAATGTACATGTTTATGTTAATGTGTGGAATGGTAAAGGGTTAACCAAAATTATGCTTCCTCCATTCCATGCTTGGATAAATGGGTCTTTTGATGGGCACTTCGACTACTTGAGTCCATTTCTTCCACACTCTAAATTGATTCCATAAGGTTATTATAGAAAATTTATTCCAATTAATTCAATTAAAACCTTATTAAATATATATTTTAATACATAAACTTTTATTTGAAATAATGTATCATGGTTCATTTTCCTTTGGTGTGACAAATAGAGAAATTTATTCATCTTAAAATTTTTTTAAATAAAAATATTTTTTAAAATCTCTTGGAATTTCATTATAAAACATTTAAATAAATTATGTCCCCATTGTATTAATTTGTATCACCAATAAAAAAATAATACGGTATAAAAAATATCATGGGGAATCTATATATTATTTATAATGAAATATAATACTCAATAACAAGGTTATCATTACGAATCTAATCTCAATATTGAGTATTATAACTTATATAAGGGAAGTAATATCCATTGAGAGTCTATATTCCACCATGCATCAATAAATGATCCTAGAATGATTTAGGATATCAAATTTCACATCTTTATTCTATAAATTGATATGATTTATATATAGATAGTGATAATAAATGTCAAAAATCACATAAAATTCAAGTAATGGGAGAATAATGAATATTTTAGGAATCTCATATAAACATCTGTCGAAGAGGATTATTGATAAGGTGATCAACCATTATAATAATTTGAGTTATTCAAGGAAATGTAATATCTAATAAATGAATTTCATGGAAACATTATACATATAAGGGAGTGGGTTGAAAAATAATAAAATATTACAGTTTAATTTCTTGATGGGATGATGAGTGTACCTTTCATCCATCATTTTTAGGAAATACATTAGCAGTTGTAATTGTATAATAATTCCCATTGTCTTATGGATTGTGATTTTATTGAGTTATATGATCCCCATTCACCCTTATATCTATACATATTTATTGTATTTAGGCTTATATATAGGGTTTAATATTTTTCTCTAGTTCTAACACAAAAATAAAATTATGCTCTACACAAATAAAAATTTGATTCTCTAGTCTTGCGCTCCTTCATATAGTGATAGAAAATTATTTTCATAATAGCTTCAAAACTGTTTTAATGATCTATGATAAAATAAAATATCTTTTTCATAGTTCGAACATTATAAATTATAAATATTAACAAAAACTAATAACCAAAGATTTAGTGTATTTAGAGATTATCTATATAAAAATATTATTATAAACATTTCTCGATAATCATAAAAAACTAAACCTCATTCTAGAAATCTCATCAAATATATTCTTCTATATAACCTGATGAATGTAAAAAATGAAAAATAAGTGATCTCAAATGATAAATAGGGGAAAACCTTATCAAATATTCATGAGGATGTTAGGTCATGAGTATATGAAAAACATTAAGGAAACATATAACCATAAGATTATTCCACAAGTCACATTAGTTGAAAATGTAGCCTAAAATTATTGAACATATACGAATAAAAAAAACAAAGAAACCTAATACAATAAATATAATCCATTTAGTATAACATAGGAATATACCTAATAAAAATGGTTTAATCAAAAGCATATATTATCATTAAAAACAGAGAATGAATCACTATATAATGAAGTATGCATCACTAACTGATTCTCATGAAAAATAGGAGAAGGCATAATTATAGTATTCCGCTGATATTGTGGAGTAAGAATAACCATCCAATTCCTATAACATAGTGGGGATAACATCACTAAATAGTTACAATAACATTGGGTAGTAGGCATCATGAATTAATTCCAATAATAGAGCAATAATAAATACTAATTTCCCATAACTGTCTCATGAGATATATAATCATAATCAATGCATTGGAGTTTTATATAATTATAACCTATAACATATTAAAATTTCGTACATTTATGTTCCACATGAAAAAAAACATTCATCATATCATACAGTTCCCATGGAAATAAAATTGGGTTTCCATATTTTTTTAAAAAGATTTATCAGTGAAAATTATATTTACAGTTAAATAAATGTGTACCCTCATTCCACTTCCCAAATATGTATTTCACTAAATTAATTATAATTTGGTCTTGATCATTTCTTTATAAAATATATGCCTTTTGATATAGAGAGGAAAATAAAATATAAATATAAATAAGATATTTCATTATATCATATAACATATTTTTAAAAAGTTTATCTTATGAGTGGCTTTAAAAAAT
This sequence comes from Viscum album, assembly GCA_963277665.1. Classification (NCBI taxonomy): domain Eukaryota; kingdom Viridiplantae; phylum Streptophyta; class Magnoliopsida; order Santalales; family Viscaceae; genus Viscum; species Viscum album. The sequence goes on along the minus strand of OY728140.1, from coordinate 2,096,254,823 downwards.
TATTTCCAATAATGTGTTTTGAATATTATTGTTTAAACATCAATTAGAATGATGGTACAATAATAAAACTCAAAAAATTAATTAATTTTACATCAAAAGTTTTTTATTATAAATTAAATTATAAGATCATGAAAAGATATAACTTTTTAAATATCTTAGAATGTATTTTTTTAAACCCACGTCATAAAATGAATAAAAAAACATGATATTGAATCTTTCGGCTGGTGGAATTTTTGTATCTTCTAATGGTTAATCGAGTTTCACCATGTTCTTGACTCTCCCTACACATCAGTTTGGATTTCATTACCTGTTATTCCTATTCCCTTCTAAAAATCTCTTTTCTTTATGGGATGGGGGACTTTTTTTGAGAGAATGTGTGTATGACCACACCCTTTTCATTCCGAATGCATTTTTAGGTTGGTTCTATGTCGATATATACATGTCCTAATACATACAAAAACATCATAATATTCATTTTGGGATGATAATTTATTGAAAAAATATCTTTTTTACTCATATTATTCTCATATTGTTCATTTTATTTCTCATTCAATTAAACTATTAATCAATCATTATAATAAAACCCCTTGGTCACATATGTTAACATCATCCATTGGTCTCACACAGTGGTTTGTCCCATCTTCAGAGAGAGTTTATCCTATTATTCAAAGCAATTTTGAATTTTCAACAACCAATGTGTTGGTTTATCCATGTGATTACTAATATATCATTCTAAGATGAAAAGTTTTCTTCTGGAGTTGATCTAGTAGCATCTCTCTCTCCCTCTCATACTAATAGGATAATTATCATTTGGCATTTGTTTCATACCAGTCATGTAATAACCCAGACCCTGATGACCCAGTCCCTTGACAATTATCGGCGCAACCGATCGGTGAGACCGATCAGTGTCACCTAGAATTGGTGGGAGGTTTTTTCCTACATCCTCTCCTGTAACACCACTTTTAGAACCTTTTAACTTTGTGAAGTGTTTCAAGGCCTTTTTAATACATAATTAATATCTAAAAATCCTTATAAACCTCCGTATTAAATAAAAATTAATCCAGTCGTGTGTAACCACCCAACCGCGTGGAATAACCACGATCCGACTTCCAAGGCATTCAAATTTCTTATTCCTTGACAAATAGATTTTATCTATATATCGCAGAATATGTTCTTCTTCCCCCTTCTTCCTTTTTGTTCGACTTCTCTCTTGTTGTGTGTTTGAAGTCCTTTGTAAACGGGGCTAGTGGTTCACCTGTGCCGGAGCCCTACCCGTCGCACATCCCCTATTCCTAGGGCGTGGAGAAAAACTTCGATCGTTGATCAATCAAGTAGGTTTCCCCCCTTAGTCTCTCTTTACTGTGTATCATGATGGGTGGGTATGATTTCACTACTGAGCGTATTGATGAATCCCAAAATTAATGAAGATAATAAACAAACATTAATGAATGAAGGGGGGTGTGATTGATGTTCTTATGTACTCATTTGTGTCGATATATGTTGTGAATTGTATGGGCTTCTGCCCACTGAAAATCATGGACGTTGGTGGTCTTTCTCTGTGCACTAATAAACCCTTATCTCGTCTGTTTTACGTGCAAAGGAAATTGGCTAATTGGTTAAAGGAAATTGGTTAATTACGTATATTCGGCTAAATAAATTGAAAGCCCCAGGATCAATCCTTTTCTGTGATAACCCCGGTTAAAGTACATCAGAATTGGAATCATGGAGCGTGTTAAATCTTTTAAATCTGAAAATACCGGCATGTGCCTGCTTTGTGTTGGTGGTAGTGGTTTGGTTGTTTTCTTTCACAGACTGATTACTGGGTGATGTGGGTGGGGATGGGATCCCATGTTGTTATGGTTTTACTGGTTGTGAATTTTAGGTCGTGTGGTTACCATGATTATATCACGAAATGGGGTGGGATCCTCTGTTGTTGAGAAACCGTTGGCTCCTGGATACTGGGGACATGGGGCTGTATCTTTGGGTTTTCTTTGGTGACAATACTCCGAGGGATCTCACCTATCCCTCTGTTGTTCTGACTTTACAAGAGAAATGGGTTTGAATTCTTATATTTCTGTTGGTTGTATTCATTCCTTGGCTTGTAATTATTCTTGCTAGTTTCCCATGTAGGTTCATAAATTCATTTCAACATTATTAATGAACATGAAAACAAGGATGGGACAAATTTAGTTTTGGTTTGGTGTGAGTTGTGACATGAACACAGGTGCTGAGTGTGTTCCTTAGGAAGGCTGATGAAAAAACTAGATTTGGGTGAGTCCTTGTTACTTATACAAACTTGTAGTTTTTGTGTTTCTAATTTGCACACCACCCAAGTTGATCACTTAGTGCTGAACACCCCCATTTCATGGGGGAGGGTCTTTTTCCCAACAAATCTATTAGTGGTTGGTTATTTGTTCCTTTCTTCTCCCTTTCATGGATATCCAAAGTATCTTTGGGCAGGGGGTGATGGCCTGAAGTCCATTATTAGCCCAAGAGTCTTCGGGCAGGTTAGTATGGTGGTTTTCCTAGGTGTGTACGGGCAGATGGTTTCCCAAGTGTCATCGGGATGAGGCCCAGGTGTCTTTAGGCGTGGAAGTGGATCTACTATCCCAGGTGTCTTCGGGAGTGGCGGTGGTTTTTCTGGACTAGGTGTTTGCAGGCGTGGTTACGTGTAACGGTTGTGGCCAAGGTTTTTGCGGGTGGGGTTCGACAGTGGGACTGCATGTGGATATGTCCCAGGTGTGTACGTGCGGGGTGTGGCAGTGGGACTCCGATGAGAATGGAGGGATTGGTCTGATGCATAGGATGTCTTCAATAACCAGTGGGATAGTGGTGCGGGGTACCCAAACATCAATGTGCTATTACAATACATTACTTGACTTACATTATTTGGGGAGTGTTCCTTGGTGAGGAATGGGTGGTTAGTTTCCTTGTTAGGTTCTCGATTATCTCTTTTATCACAAGGCATTAGTATGCCTCCCCACTTGTTGATGAGAGTCTTTGGTTTTCCCTAATGAGTATACTTGTATGCTCACCCTACATATATAAAACTACTTTCAGGTTTTTAGGAGGACTTCAGAGATCGCGTGGGACCATACTAGCATGGACCTTTGGGGTAGTTGCTATTGTTGTTTCTTTTTTTACTTTCTATCTTTTTACCTCTGCAGTTTTGTGACATTTATCTTTACCTTTGAACATGCATCTGGGGATGGTTTATTTTTAGTCGTACATGCACTTTAGTTTTAGTGTTGTGGGATTTACTATCTTATTTCCCGATCATATTAAAAGAAAATTGGTAATGCCTTCCATTTGGTGAGTGATTTTATACCCTTGGCGCTGGTCACCACTCCGAGACCTATTAAAGGCGGGTTTTGGGGGTCATTATCTCTCCTTCAACTTAATGAAGGAATGGCCTGGTAATCTGCTAATCCTTCCCTACTTTTTGGTGAAGGCGGGTCGTGATAGAATGGTATCAGAGTTGAGGTTGAGAGATAGGATGGAGTCTGGAGTTAGGCACAGTGAGGATTTCATGGGATGGTAGGGAAACAGTGTTGTGTGACCTTGGTGTGTGAATTAGGCCAAAGAAGAACAACTTGGACACGGGATTTTAAGGCCCCTCGTGATCCCATGCAAGGAATATGGACTTACCGAACGACCAAGTGAGGCCACACTGATTGCATAGTAGAGACGCTAGGAAAGTTACATGCATCATAATGACTTGTGTTCTCATGTTTCTGGGGTGTCTTGGGAATTTTGAATTAATAATATGTTTAAGAAGTTTTAAAACTATATTCTGCACTACTTGGGCTTAGGCATTCTTTGTTTACCTTGCAGCTATGTAACTCGGACGATGACCACAAGTTGTACGGGTGATTGAGGCCCAAGAGGCTGACTTTGATGATTAGCGGAGGGGTGATTGAGTGGAGGAGGACGACCAGTGGAAAAAGATGCTTCGAGCCTTCCAACGACAGACCCTTGATAAGTACGAGGGCATCACCTCTAACATAAAGACGGAGGGCGGGCTGGAGGAGCTAGTGATAGACTTCATCTTGATTTGGGCTCCGACCGAGTACTGGGTTCCACTGGTAGTCAGCCAGATGCGGGGAGCAGCACGTCAGTGGTTGACACTCTACCTGGGGGAGAGGAGAAAGGCTGAGGTGGCATGAGAGGATTTCTAGAAGGAGTTCTGAGCGGAATTCCTCTCTTCTACGATGAAGGAAGAAAAGAGGCAGGATCTACTCTCCCTCCAGAAGGGGAGTATATCGTTAAGGGAGCTCTGGATCACGTTCAAGGATCTCCTCAACTTTGCTCCAGACCTCTTTCCGGATGAGGAGTCTCGGGTGAGACGTTTAGAGGAGGCGATCTGACCCTCCCTCCAATACTCTATTACCCCCTTCACCTTGCTGACATACTTGGAGGTCCAGAAGAAGGAAGAGGTGGTGGAGAGGATGCACACGCTGTGAGGTGTGTCACGAGAGGGGATTCAGCTAGGACCATCAAAGGGAAAGGCCGTCATCACCAGACCTCCAGCATCGGGACCCTCTGGGTTCCGACCAGTAGGGATCAAGATGCAGCAGTTCCAGTTCTGTTCCCCCGGTCCTCAACCATTCCCTTTGGGCCTAGGATCAAGGAGATTAGTCTTTGGAATCCATGGACATCTCCGGAATCAGTTCCCGGACCGAGTTCAGTACGGCAGTGGCGGACATTCCCAACCCCCGCCTCAGTAGTAGCTTCCAGCAAGGCCCTTCCAGCAGCTATTGCAGGGGCAGCAAGCTCCCGCTCCTCTGAGGGCCGTCATTGCAGGGGGCGGCTGAACTCAGGGTGCTCCTAAGGGCCCTCGACTAGGGAATGGTCGGGGAGGCGGCCTATAGCTGAAGAGAAAAGGATCTTGGCGTGGATAGTTTCACACAGTGGAGGCGGCAGTCCCAGTGGGACCGGATAGTGGTCTCAGGTTGTGCAGAGATTACAGAAGGCTGAATCAGGTAACGATCAATAATCGCTAGCCTTTTCTGAGGGTAGATGATCTTTTCGACCAGCTGAAAGGGGCGGGATGGTTCTTGAAGATCGACATGTGGTCTGGATATCACCAGTTGAGGGTAAAGGAGGGAGTCATCTCGAAGACGGCCTTCAGGTGCAGATATGGGAACTTCAAGTTCGTGGTCATGCCTTTCGGTTTTATGAACGCCCCGACTGTGTTCATGGAACTTATAAACTCTATCTTCTGGGAGTATCTGGAGTGGTTCATAGTCAAGTTAATCGACGACATCCTGATCTATTCAAGATCAGAGGAGGGCCACACAGAGTATCTGAGGACGGTTTTATGGGTCCTCTGACTGCACCAGCTTTATAGGAAGTTCTCAAAATGCATGTTCTAGATGCGAGAAGTACACTTCATTGGGCATGTAGTGTCTGAATAGGGGGTTGCGGTAGACCCATCAATGGTTGAGGCGGTTGTTTCATGGGAAGCACCCAAGAAAGTGGCGGAGGTCTATAGTTTCCTCGGGCTGGCACATTACTATCAGAGGTTTGTACCCATCTTCTCCCAAGTTGCAGCGACAAGGTGTGATCTCTTATGGGTCTAGGTAGCTACACCCTCATGAGCATAATTATTCCACCCACAATCTGGAGCTTGCAGTGGTCGTTTTCTCTCTAAAGTTGTGACGACATCACCTCATCCGAGAACGGTTTGTGGTCTTCACGGATCACAAAAGATTGAGGTATATCTTTTCCCAGCGGGACCTAATCTTACCAAAGTGAAGGTGGATGGACATCCTCCAGGATTATGATTTCGAGATTTCATACACATCTGGGAAAGGAAACATGGTGGATGATGCCTTGAGAAGGAAGTCACAGAGGGATGCGGTCCGAGATTCGGCAGACACTTGGAGGGCGATGGAGGAGTTGGTTTCCCTTCACCTGGATGTGAGGATGGATAGTGGTAAAGTTTGCCTGTATCAGATGACAGTTTAATCTTCTCTGTTACATCAGGTGGAGGAGTCTTAATGGGGAGACTAAAAGTGATAAGTGATGCGTGACTGAGTTGACATTGGAAATGATCCGGAAGGGTGGAGAGAGGATGGTCAGAACCAAATGCTTTTTTGAGAAAAGTTGATTGTTCCCGAGGCGATGCGCGACCATGTCCTTAGTGAGTTTCAGAAATCACTCCTAGCAGTGCACCCGAGAGTTTCCAAGATGTACTAGTTTCTGAAGAGACAATTTTGGTGGCCCGGAGTAAAGCGGACACTGGCAGAGTTTGTGGCCATCTGCCTAGTCTGTCAATAGGTGAAGGCTGAACACCGTGTTCCAGGCGGGTTTTTGCAACCTTTATATGTCCCCGAGTGGAAGTGGTATGACATCATTATGGATTTCTTCACGAGACTACCAAAAGTTCAAGGAGGCTATGACCCCATCTAGGTAGTAGTGGACCAGTTGATGAAGTGGGCTCACTTCCTGGCGATTAAGGAGTCGAGTGGTGTGGATGATCTAACATAGAAGTATGTGGATGAGGTAGTGTAGTTTCATGGAGTTCCGAGTTCCATAGTCTCAGATAGGGATGCACGCTTTACCTCTAGTGTCTAGAGAAGATTGCAGCATGGTTTTGGCACCCGGATACCTCTTAGCACTGAATTACACCCCTAGATATATGGGAAGACACAGCGCACCATCTAGACCTTGGAGGACATGCTGCGGGCATGTATTCTGGACTTTGGGGGATCATGGGTGCTACACTAGCCTCTGGTAAAGTTCACCTACAATAATAGACATCACTCTACTATTGGCATGGCTCCCTTCGAAGCACTATATGGGAGGTCATGTCGCTCACCCCTGTGTTGGGCTGAGGTTGGGAAAATAGGTGTTCTTGGCCTGGAGGTGGTGCAGAGCACGACGGAGAAGGTTGAGCTTATACGGGAAAGGATGACGGTGACCAAGGACCGACATAAGTCTTTTGCTGATACCAGGAGAAGGCCCTTGGAGTATGAATTTGGAGACCACATGTTCTTGAAGGTCTACCCTCAGCGTGGACAATGGAGGTTCGGCAAGGGGAGTGAGATTTCTCCCAGGATCATCGGACCCTTTGAGGTGTTGTGGCGGGTTGGAGAAGTAACTTATCGGCTAGCGTTAACACTTCCGCTATTGAGGATACATGACGTCTTCCATGTGTCCCAGCTCCGTTGTTATGTGCACGGCGATTCACACATCCTCGGCTAGGGAGAGCTAGACATCGAGGAAGACATAACCATTGAAGAAAGACCAGCGATGATCGAGTATCATGAGGAGAAGGTGCTTCGTGGGCGAACCATTCCCTTCATTCGTGTGTTATGGAGACATGGTGGGCTTGAGGATAGTACATGGTAGAGGGGAGCATAGATGAATGCCCAGTACCCAGAGTTGTTTTGAGTTTTGTACTATACTATTTATAGTTCTTGTGGTCGTGCATTTTACCTTGTTGGCTATAAAATATGTCGTTTTTCTTTCCTCTGAATGTGTGTGAAATGTCCTGGCTATGGGGAGGGAAGGACCCGACCCCTAATCAAGACGCATTAAGGTGGATGCGATTAAACCCATAAAAGTGAGTCAGTGCCGCCCAAAGCGGATAGTATCTTGACATGGGGGAAGAGACTACCCAACCCACATGACTGGGCAGTTTGACATGGTGTGTTTCTTAGTTCTTGAGAGGGAGGTGTTTTTAGTTAATAATGAGGTTCACTCCTGAGAGGAATCTTTCAAGGTGGTTGTTTGTACCCTCTCTTTCCTTAAGGGTTTTGATTATTGAGGGTGAGAATAGTTTGAGAGGTATCTGATGTAATGAACCAGACCCTCATGACCCCGTCCTTTGCCAATTATCGGCGCGACCGATCGGTGAGACCGATCGGCGCGACCGATCGGGGAGACCAATTGGCGCGACCGATCGGGGAGACCGATCGGCGCGCCCAATCGGGGAGGCCGATCGGCACAACCGATCAGGGAGACCGATCAGCGCGACAGATAGGGGAGAACGATCGACGTGACCGATCAGCGCGACCGATCAGCGAGACCAATCACTGTCACCCAGCCTTGGTGGGGTTTTCTCCTACAGCCTCCCCCATAACCCCACTTTTAGGACCTTTTTTCTTTTTAAAGAGTTTCAAGGCCATTTTTAATCCATAATTAATATCTAAAAATACTAAGAAACCACCATATTAAATAACAATTAATCCAATCGTGTGTAACCGCCCAACCACATGGAATAACCACGATCCGACTTCCAAGGAATTCAAATTTCTTATTCCGTAACAATATGATTTTATCTATATATCGCAGAATAAGTTCTTCTTCCCCCTTCTTGATTTATGGCTGACTTGTCTCTTCTTGTGCATTTGATGTCCTTTGTTATCGGGGAAATTGGTGCACCTGTGCCGGAGCCCTGGAAGTCACACATCCCCTGTTCCTAGGGTGTGGAGAAAAACATCGATGGTTGATCAATCAAGTAGGGATCCCCCTTCGTCTCTCCTTACTGTGTATCATGTGGGATGGGTATGCTTTCACTTATGATGGGATTGATGAAACCAGAAGTTAATGAAGATAATAAATGAACTTTAAAGAATAAATGTGGGTGTGATCGATGTGATGTTGTACTGGTTTGTATCAATATATATTTGGAATTGTATGGGCTTCTGCCCACTGAAAATCATGGTCGTTGGTGGTCTTTCTCTATTCACTAATAAACCCTTATCTCTTGTGTTGTTCGTGCAAAGTAAATTGGTTAATTTTTTAATGGAAATTGGTTAATTACGTATATTCTTCTAAATAAATTGAAATCTCATGGATCAATACTTTTCCGTGATAATCTTGGTTAAAGTACATCAGAATTGGAATCCTAGAGTGTGTTAAATCTTTTAAATATGAAAATACCAGCATGGGCCTCCTTTGTGTTAGTGGTAGTGGTTTGGTTGTTTTCTTTCATGGGACGATTTGTAGGTGATGTGGGTGGGGATGGGATCCCCTATTGTTGTGTTTTTTCTGGTTGCGAATTTGACAACGTATGGTTACCTAGCTTATATCACGAACTGGGGTGGGATCATATGTTTTTGAGAAAACTTTGGCTCTTAGATCCTGGGGACATGGGATCTCACTTATCCCTCTGTTTTTGTGACATTACAAAAGAACTGGGTGTGAATTCTTAGATTTCTCTTGGGTGTATTCTTTCCTTGGCTTGTACATATGCTTACTAGTTGCCCAAGTAGGTGCAGAAACTCATTTAAACATTATTACTGAACCTGAAAACAAGGATGTGACAAATTAGTTTTGGTTTGGTGTGAGTTATGACTTGGACACAGCTGATGAGTGTGTTCATTAGGTTGGTTAAAGAAAAACCAAGATTTGGGTGACTGATTGTTACCTATAAAAACTGTTATTTTTTAAAATTTTAATTCGCAACCCACCCAAGTTGAGCACATAGTGCCGAACACCCCCATTTCATCGGGGAGGGTGTTTTTTCCAAAACTTCTATTAGTGGTTGGTTATTAGCTATTTTCTGCTCCCTTTCCGGGATAGCCCAACTATCTTCGGGCAGTCTGTGATGGCCTGAAGTCCATTATTGGTCCAAGAGTCTTTGGGCAGGGTATTATGGTGGTTGGCCCAGGTGTGTGCGGGCATATAGTTTCCAAAGTGTCTTCAGGATGAGGCTCAGGTATCTTCGAGCATGGCAGTGGATCTTCTAGCCTAGGTGTCTTCGGGTGTGGCGGTGGTTGTTCTGGACTAGGTGTTTACAGGCGTGGTTACGTGTAACGATTGTGGCCTAGGTGTTTGAGGGAGGGTGAGGGAGGGGATAGGTAGGGGACTTCGTGGGGATATGGCCCAGGTGTGTACGGGCGGGGTGTGCAGTGGGATTGTGGTGAGAATGACAGGATTGGTCCGATGTGTAGGATGTCTTCAATAACCAGTGGGAATGTGGCCCGGGGTACCCAAACATCGTTGTGTTATTACTATACATTACATGACTTGCGTTATTTGGGGAGTGTGACTTGGTGAGGCTTTGGTGGTTAGTTTCCTTGTTTGGTGCTCGGTTATATCTTTTCTCACATGGAATTAGTATGTCTCCCCACTTGTGCATGATAGTCTATGGTTTTCCCTACTGATTATACTTGTATGCTCACCCTACAAATATAAAACCGCTTTCAGGTTTCCCGGAGGACTTCAGTGATCGTGCGGGACCACACTAGCTTGGACCTTTGGGGAAGTTGATGTTTTTGTTTCTTTTTTTTACTTGGTATCTTTTTTACCTCTAGAGTTTTGTGACTTGTATCTTTACCATTGAACATGCATGTGGGAATGGTTTATTTTCAGCAATACTTGCACTTTAGTTTTGGTGTTGTGGTATTTACTATCTTATCTCCTGATCATATTAAAAGAAAAAGCTACTTCAACTTAAATAAGGAAGGGCCTAGAAATCTGGTAACCCTTCCCTCCTTTTTGGTGAAGGCGGGTCGTGAAAGGTTGACAATGTCTTCTGTTCTCTTGGATTGATTGAGGGTGGGTTAACCCTTACTGCAAATGAGTTCTATATACCATTGGAAGAAGTTTTACCACAATTTATTCCCCATTCAAGATTCTCCTCCCCAACAACCCAGACATTCCATGGCCACATCTATACCCATTAAAAACATATACAATGTTATATAACATTTTCATGATGATGTGTCCTTATTTCCAATCACTTTCTCCTCTCTTACAAACGGTGTTTACAAAAGTTCCTATGAAAATAATGATTCATATTATGAAAATAACTAGGATAAGTTCCATGAATCATTGGGATCTAAATACATATGAACCCACTTCTTTTAATGTATTTAATAAAATGGAATGACTTTGTCCAAAGTGCTTAGTTAAAATAGGTTTTTATGTTAGTGAAATCTGTATCAATTAGGTTTTTTTGGAGGATGGTTTGGAAGCCAAACATGACCCCTCCATTTATGTTAGATTTTCTCATAATATAGTGCTTCGTGAATTTATTCAGGGAGATCAAATAAACTATAATATTTGGATATACTAGAAAATTGAAATCTTAGTAGAGAATATAGATTCCTTTTAATAGAAAATTAAAGTTAAGCTTACAATGGGGAATATTATATGTATTTTTTATGAAAAACATGAAATTTAACTCTTATGGAAAGTCTTTGGAATCCATGATTTGGGTGACTATACTTAGATTTTCAGTGGAAATATTAAATACATCATGGATTCCAAATAAATGAATCGATGAGTGGTTATCCTTAGAATGATAGATAGGATATAACAAACTTTTCAATGTGAACAGTTTAATTATATTTGTGATATTTCTTAATTAGTATACATGATGATATAATCCAAAGGGTGGGCAGTACATATGGAGTAGGTTGGACCACTTTCTTGCCAATCACCAATCCTTGTCTTCCATTCCCAATGCTAGGGATATAGTTAGTTTTTATTTTTAAATAATCCCAATATTTTAATAAAGAAACACTAATATCGATTGAGTAAATGATACGCCACAAAATGTATAATCAAATAACTAATTATTATTATTTAAATGTTATAGATATAAACAATTCATTAAAATATAGGGTAAGGACATGATTAAATAAATTATGATTATATGGTTTAAATATTTATATATAATGATTTCATGGATGGAAAATTACTTATAAATGAAAATAAAAAACCTATCAAAATAAAAATAAATATATATCTGAAAACTATGTAAATGCGGACAAGTATGTTTTATACCAATAAAAAATAAACCTTGTTAGATTATATTAATAATATATTCATTATAATAAATATAATCTTTAACATTCATCCTATGTGGTTTTTATACATGATATAAAAACATATCTAATTTTATGCATAAAAAAGAGTATTTTTATAAATGTAATATTTCCACCATTTAATAGAGCACATTTTTAATAACTAAATATTTAAAATTTAATAAATTTTATATTAAAAAAGTCTAAATTTTTTAAACGGGAATTCATAAATTCTCTTATACAAAATGAGTTTATTTTTTTGATATGTTTCAATATTTTAGGATTACTGAAAAATCTACATTTTAATTGAAAACTAAAATTTCATCTAAACCATTTAAAACCTTAAAAACTAAATAAATTTATTTTGAAATTTAATTAAAATTAAATCAAATATACATATATTAATCTAATTTATGTGATAGAAATAATATTCTTATTTAATTTTTATTTAAAACATTTCATATATTGGAAAATTTTCATATTAATAACCCATACATTTTCGTAATATATGGAGGACTAATTTCAAATTAAAATATTTAAATTATTTGAATTGAATTTTTAAAAATATATTAAAAATTTATAATAATAGGGTGAAAATTTATTAAATATTCACCCAATATTTTTAAAATATAGGAATCGTTACTTCGGTAAATTATCAAAATTAGGTAGACGTTAGATTTTGTAATTTAGGTTAGTAATAAAATGATAAGGTCTAGAGAATGACCATTACACTATCCTTAATTTTATTGGATTATTAATTTTATTATATAATCTATAAATACTCAATTATGTTTCAATTTTTTGACATTTTGAAATGAATATGATTTTTATAATATTTTATTTAACAAAATATCAACTATATTATATTTGTGTTTTTAATTACTATAATATTTCTAACATAGGGTTATTTAAAAGATATATTTGAATAAAAATATAGATTATAAATATAAAATATCTAACTTCATTTTGACAATTTATTTTTATTATTTATTAATGATATAATTACCTTAAATTTAAACAAAATGGTAATGTAATATTTATTATATTAATGGAAAATAAATTAAATGATATTAAAACCATTAAAATAAATAGTATTTGAGAAACATTATATGAATCACTATTTTTATTAAATATATTCATTTATTTGTGATGTATTTAAATATTTTTTTGAATATGAATTTCTTATTGATATTTTTATTAGTGAATGTAATTACTAGTGTCAAATTTTAAATTACTGATATTTCAAAACAAATAACATATTATTAATGAATATAATGTTCCTAAAAATATTATATTTATAATGATTATTTGGAAAAGGTTTTATATATTATCAATGATTTATTTAGGGTTACTATTGAATATTATTGTAACTATATAAACCCTTAAATGGGAAAAAATTTACAAGGTAAGAGAAAAGAAGGCTAAATAAGGGTGAAAACAAAAATATAATTATTAAAAAATTGTAAAAGCATGTCAAATTTTATTTGGATCAATTTATTTCAACCCATAATCATTCTATCTCATAGAAGATTCATTTTGGAGCCCTTTGTAAAAGTAAATTATTTTTTATTTATTTAATATTTTGATAAATTCAAAGGCTAGCATCCCCTATATTATAAAAGGGAACCTTGTCTTATTATTTAGTTACATGTAAAAACTATTTTCTAGATAATATCCCACATATACCTTTCTATAATCCCTCTACACCTTATAGAATCGCCTATGGGAGAAGTGGATGTCAATAGAGGTTACCACTCAAGTAATGTTATCTAAGCCACCTTACGGGGTTTTCACCATCACACACCTCCCCCTTAGGCCTTACATAGATTTTATAAGAGGGTATTTAATAAGGAATTATTTTATTACATTTCAATACATTTTTATAAATAAAAGTATTATTCCATAAAATGTTTATGTGAATAGTTTATCAGAAAAATATAATGAGTTAGATAAATTGATTTTATGGGTAAAATGGTACTTTTTAAAAACATTTTAATTATCATATTAAACATTAGTTTTATTAATATTTTTATTATAATAGTGTTATAATAACCCTCCTTTTACTTAATAGTGCTGATTATATTCTTTATTGTTTTTACTCTATAAATGATTAATTATTCGGTTTGATCATAATTAAATTTTGATACGATAAAACTAAAACAGTATTTAAATTTAAAAAAATTATTTTGATGAATTACTAAATTTTTGAAATAAATAACAAAATATCATTATTATGAATTTTTTATTAAATATAAATGATCATATAATTTTTATGATGTCAAATGTATCTTTTTTTGGGGTTTGAAAATGTTTTTTTTCCATAAACATAAATTTAAATAAATTTTGTTTTAATATTAAATGTGAAAATTCACATATTTAGAAAATTATTTCGATAAAATGAATATTTTTTTGAATTAGTAGGTCAAAATTATCCAACAGTGAAATTTGCAAAATTTTCCGAGATACTTGAATTTTTTTGGTAAAATTTAAATACTGAATAAATATATAATGTGTTTTATGACATCATAATGACGCAATAGTGATTTAATAAAATAATATAAAATTTATATTCAGCCAATATATGTTTTTAATTTCAAATAATGTGATATATGTTTTTTTGGATTAATTTTATAATTCATTAGTTGGCCTTCCAAGAATTCTAAAATATTTTATCATTTCTAAATGATTTCCGTGGGAGTGTGATTCACCTCCACATAATCAAAGCTAATTTTATAACAGTTTCTACCCTTAGAATTATAAAATACTGTAGAGAAAATCTTTTTTAATAAAATATTTTCAAAAACTGAGGGATTGTTTTTGTTTGTTAATATTTTAATTTTTAGGGTCCAAAACCAATATATTAAATAATTCCCCCACCATTCCTATATAAACCCACCCAATCACCCATTAATGTAACACATGAGACATTTATGAGAAATATTTTGTTTTTATGTTATATACATCTTCAAAGGAATCTTTCACTACACACAACACTATCTTGGATTGCTTTTCACGCAATCACGTCCATCCTCGATAACTTGTGTTGTACGCAATACTGAGTTTCACTAAACAACGATATGCTATTAAAATATTATTAAAACTAGCCTTTATGAATAGTAATAATATTATATTAATTATATTATGATAATTCTATAATGAAAAAATAATACTTACCTTCTTCCAATATTGATCTCTAAAAAATGGAAACGTTACACATGCGAATGTACGTCTTACCGCCTCCATGATTATAACAATGATCATTTTTCATATACATATTTAATGTATGGATTTAAAATTTTAATTTATTAATAAAATAGATTATTATTTCACTATTATTATTATTTTGATTATGAATTAATGACAACATTGACATTAGATATCATGCTAATGACTTTTTGGACATATTTAATAAATAATGTTATAATGTGCAACGTGATCCTAAATTAACAAGTAATTGTTAAAACATGTGAATAAAGTATATAAAAGGAATAATAAACTACCAAATGGTTCTAAAAAACTAAAAAATTTAAAATGTGTTTATTATTTAAAAATATAAATCACATATGAGACAAATCAGGCTTGAGGTAAGGGAATTGTTATCCAAATTTACATTCTTTTGGCTGAACTTTTAATTTTTTATATTTAATGATATGATTATGTATTGGGAAAATTTTGAATATATTATGTTTTATTTCCTTATTTAATGTGTATTTATATTGGATACACATGATCAATTTATTTTTATTAATTCTCACTTCAATGATATGATATTTGTAATTGAATTTCTTTGAAAACATCTCTTTTAAATTTAACCATTAAACTATTTTTATAAAATTTGAAAAGAATGTTTTTTCAACTAATAAGGTATGAACTAATTTTCCCAATTTTTTAACGACTTATTGTTTTTATGATTCCATTAAATTTTTACTATTTTATTTTAATTAAATATATTCCATTCTGCGTGTGAAAATTAAAAAAATGAAACGTCATTTTGAAATGGAATGTTTTTCCTCAAGAATGATTCTTTTATAAAAATTTTATGTGTTATAATAATGTAATGTTTATTAAATTAAAAGAGGAAAAAAGAAAACAAAAGATCCCCAATGCTCCCCCACCCCTACCCCAAAGCTGACATCTACAGAGGCCTGAAATATTGAAGACCAAGGGAATACCCTCAGATCATGTTGACCCCCTCTAGATTTAGTCAAGACAGAGTATGAAAGCATACATCCTATATTATAGAGATATCCTATGCAGCTAGGTGATCACTAGCCTTGTTTCCCTCCCTCCATGTGTGCACTACTTTGGTGTTTCTTCAATGTATACAACTAAATTACTTGATAGCATAAGTGATGGACCAGGGAGACACACCCTGATCATGTATGGACTTGTGCACCAATATTGAATCTGTTTCTGATTTAGGGATGACCCAATACCTTTATGCACTGAAAATGAGTCCAGAGAGCATCCTCAGGGCCCCATCTAGTATAGAGTAACCTTGACCTAACCTTGTGGTTAAAGCCATGAACACCGACCCACTGGCGTCACACACCACCCAATCCACACACTATACCCAAAGCAAACATGCCATATATTAAGATTTTGCCATGTCTCAAGAGGGTTCCAGAGGAACTAGTTTACCATTTTCCCTCTAAATAGGGTAACCTCATGGGCCCATACTATACACCCGATAAGAGACAGGGCTTCTATTAAATTATGGAAAATCCTGGCCAAGTATCTTAAATGGGTTTTTATCCTTGAAATTTTAACACATGCCATCATTTTCACCCCTTCATATCTGACCTTGTTCCCCACTGTCTAAAGTCCACATAATCCATCATGCAACACCATAGTGCACGACATTCTTTCTCGGAAAATACCTCCCAAATAGTGGTGCTGAATAACCAGGAAATAGTGGTCTTATTTTATAGAATTGAAGATTTCCATGAACCCCCAAAAATAGTTCAACACCTCACGTTCCCATTCACATTAAAAAATTGATCTATGTTTTCCTCACAAGGAATCGTGAAACACACACATCCTGAAAAAATCGTATCCACATACCTCTTCACACTCTCATCTATCGGGACAAAATTGTTTCAAATTCTCCAGGAGAAAAAATAAACATTTTTTGTTATATCATTAACCGTGAGAACTTCATCCACCATGTGCTCATTTTCATGGACCTATGCCCCGCTGATATGAATAATGTCCATTGACGTGAAATATCTTGAGGTGGATAGGGTGGAGGAACATATATCTAGGGCTGAATTAAGTTCGATGAGGTTGAAGAGAACATTTTGGTCCCTATCCAAACCAATTTTTATAATGGTAGAGAAGTGTATAGCCTCCATGAATGTGATTTTGGTGAATGTGCATCATGGAAAAAAAATTGGAGCTCAACCAATTCTACTTCCAAAAAGATAAATCGTATCTTCCAATGAGAATGTGAGATTGTTGGAAGATGACAAAAATATGGGGCCTAATCAATGAGTAGATGTACAAACATAGCCCTCTACTAGAGCCTGGAAGCCCTGGGAGTTTTTGTGTACAGTATTCCCCAAAATAGTACATTCCTCCATAACACCCCATGCTAATCTAGAATGCATGTGGAATAATGTATCTTTAAGGATGTGGACATTGATTCCTACTTCGAAAAACGTCCCTACCATCTGTCTCCTGGCGACCCAATTCCTTTTTTCGTACAGAGAGAGGGTCCTAAATGAATGTATTGATGATTTTGTTTATATTTTTAAAGATAGATTTCGTGAATTTAATAGATGATAGAACATACACCGTAGTTTCCATGAGTACACTATTTACCAGTGTGATCCATCCCTCGAAAGATAGGTAGTTGTTAATCTAGTTCAGCACTCGGTCGGTGATCTTGGTGAGAAGGTGGTCGATGTCACATATATGATGTCTAACTGATAAAATGGGATTGACCCAATATTCCATCGAGAGATATATTCTCTACATGTCTATTTTGAGGTTCACAGAGGAAACCTATATAGAGGTGCACCTGTTAAAAATGTTGAAGTTCTTATTGTTGTTGATGATGACCTACCCACTACAGAGGATATACTCCACCAACACTTTTCCCAATCCGTAAAGAGATATTAATGAGGAGTTCTTGAATATGATGGGATCATCTGCAAACAAAAGGTGAGACACTATAGCGAGGGACCATTTTTTATGATACGGGAGAATCACACCATTTTTGATACATTGATGGATGAAATGAATATGTACATTTTTGACAAGAATAAACAATCCCAAAGAGATGGGATCGCAATTCCTTAGAGTATAACCAGTTGATTCTCTCTCATCAATGGATGTTTAATATGTTTTTGTAGATGAACTAGGAACATAAATGGTGTGTTTGAGGAATATTATAAACGAAGAAAATTAGGATTAATGTAATATTACAAGATTCTATGATAGTTAAAGTTATTTTCAATTGAAATGGAATCTACTTTATCCTGATAAGAATAAAAAAACTACATTAATTAATATTATATATGCAAGTGGATTGAAGATTGGGAGATGATGCTGTAAAATATTTTGGTAACAGAATATTCATTAAAAAAATTAAAAAAAATTTAGACCAAGTAAATATGAGTAAAGTAGTTCCTATGTGGGTTTGGGGTGAATGTATATAACTAAGGATATCATTCGATGCATTGACTAGAAAAAGTGGATGGTTTCTAGGGATCATTTAAGGGTTCTTCATTAGGGATATTATTAGGGTTGGGTATTATTTTAATGGATCCATTATTATATTAAGGTATGTTCATGAATATTTCTCAAATAATTCATATTTTTTATTATTACCCCCACAAAGTCATACAAAAATAGTTTAGGTGCTATTTCCCATTAAATTTTAGATAAACGTTTCATCAATAAGAGAATAATGTCTATCCTAGAATCAAATTTTAATAAGAGTTTAAATAAAAAGAGAAATTGGTGGGAAAATTGTTCAATTACCAGTGATAACTGATCAAGATAAGGAATATTATAAGAGATCAAATATCTCATTGTAAAATAGATGGATAGTCTAAATTTTAGGATATTTTTGAAATTTATTAATTAGGTGGGACCCTATATATAAAGGGGGTAGGACCAGTGTTCAATGGTTTTGAAAAATTTAGTGATCATTATACATTACATGATATATGTGTCTATAATGTGAGAAATTGTAAAAATTATATCTACGGTGAAATAATCTCTTTGTAGTGTTCTTCCATAAAAGTAGGATGAAAATAAAAACCATATAAAACTATTGTACTTTCATTGTGTTTGTATTCTATTTGATTATACACTTATGTGTGTGATGAATTTAACACAATAATTGGGGTTATAAATTATATCCATATTTCTAGTACACTTTAGTTTCAAATAATTCGCACAATTGATCATTTCCACAATTTAGATATACCATTGGATGGACATGTCACATATGACCTTACAAAAAATCATAAGAAACACTCAAATTACAATGAACCCCACCCTTAATCAATCAAAAGTATTCCCGAAACTATTTTATTTACATTGTCCTTAATTTATTATCATTATCTATTTAATATTCATCATCAATAGAACACAGATACTCCTGGTAACACACTAAGTTTTTATACACCTTTTTTCGGAATAAATTAATATTTCAATGATATCTTGCAATTTCAGTAAGTCAATCATTACATTCATGTGACACCGAATTATTATATGTTACATGCTACCCTAGAAAATTATAAATTACACACAACACTTAATCAACCAATGTTACATGAAACATGAACTTGTGGTTCTTTAAATGTGTCACTAACATTGTTCATGTTATATAAAACACTATATTTCTAAGAAATATTTTTTTCATATTAAATATTTAAATAGGGAAATTATAACAAAGCCATTAATAATATTAATATTAATTGTATTAAATACATTTAAAATATTTTTTATAATTTTTTTATTTAATTAAATCAATTTTTAATGAAATATAGAATTTTTGGTAAAATCCTAATATGTTTAAAAATACCGTTTTCTCAAATAAACTGCTTTTCAAATCCATTAATGAAAAAAATTAAATTAAATTTAGTAAAATTTTAAAAAATTATTTGATAAAATTAAACCCATTTTTGAGTTTATAATATTAAAACTTCCTTACAGATAATCTTTGATTTTTTTCGGAGAAATTTTATTCTTTGAGGAATAGTGAAAAATACTGAATTATAATTCAAACCATCTTTTTCATCTATTTTTTTATTAAATTAAATTATATTTTTAAATTTAATTATGGATTAATTTGAATAATGTTTTATCAAGTAATCCAATATTGTTCATTTAAACCAATTTCTTATTTAAATTGAATACAAAACATTTCAATCGTTTGGTCTTTTTTTTACCTTAAAAACTCGCAGTGTTATCCCTTCATCAAGATTAAATTTTTAAAAATTTATAACACTTATGTGATTAAAATGATATAAAATGGATTTCATATTTATAATTATAATAATTAATAATTTCTAATAAATAAACATTATTTTTTTACCAAAAATATTTGTGAATGTTATTAAAATTATTTACAATGATTAAGGGAAAATTAAGCATATCAAGGGAATAAGAAATTGTCCTAAGGTCCTAACCATCATATAAACATCTCCAAACCCCATTTTTTGAAAAAGAAATTCAATATATATTCCATTTTCTTTTTTGTTATTATGATATTTTTCAGTTTAAATTGTCAGTGCACCAATCTTTTTTTTAAAAATGCCTAGAATGTACCCATACTTACCTATAAAGGCCACTACCTCTACCCATTCTTCAAACATATAATAACTATTAGTTTATTAAAATATCTACTCCATAAACATAAAAAAATACCTTCTTTTTTTTACTTTTAATTCTCCCATTTGGGATAATACCTTCCATGTAATCCCATTGGCGATAACCAGAAGGAGTTACCTAGTTAGGAGGTACCACCCTTCCTCAAGATCATTTCTTTTCTTTTCTTTATCCACAATTTCAATTATCCTTATTACAAGATTATCTAACAAAAAATAAAAAATATACTCATATTATGTTATTATAATGTTTTTACCTACACTTACACACACTTCCATCTAAGGGGTAAAAACATATTGTTTATGTGTACGGTGAACTATCGCCTCACAAATCAATTATTATTTATATTTCATTACCTCCTAAAATTAAGTGAATTATGATGAAAAATCTATTTATATTGGATTTATATTATATATATCATATATATTCAATCTTCTATAATTATGTTTCAGAACATAACTTTATGTGTTCTATTTTTATGTAAATATGATAATTTTGTTTGAGGAAGTGTGGAATATCGCCCCCTCAAAGCGATGTGATTCATTAACACATAAAATGGAATGTATTAAGGATAGGTTTAGTGAAATTAATTTTTATATATGATATAATAGATCTAATTTAATATATATATATATATAATTTACATTCTTCTTTTCAATATGAAAATTTAATGGAAATAACATTCATGCGTACATACAACCTATCATATCAATGAATTGTGTATTCCATTCCATAGTTATATATTATATAAATTATCATAACAAAAATATAATAAATATATAGGATATTTATATCATGGTGTAAATTTTGTAAACCATGATATTAGAATAAGGACCAATGATATAACAAATAAGACATATGCGAAGAACATAGAAGATATTACCTGAAGTGAAACCATAACATTGAATTTTTTTGAAGTAGGTGATATAAATTCATAATCAAACCATACATGGTATTACATATAAAAATATTTTTCTATATAATAAAATTATATTTATTATAGAGGATGTTTTAACGAGTATGATGTGAACCAATACACAATGTAAGGGGATTTCTAGTCTCGCTTTTTATTTCAGTGAGATTTACACCTTAATTACCACACATTTATTTTATGTGGTGATTATAATTTCTATTAATATGTTATATTTTGATACATAATTTTACTTCTGTTTTTATATAAATTTTTTAACCTCCCTTTCAGGGGGTTTATGTTTCAAGAGATACCAAATCAGAAATATAGTTTTGACTCAATTTTCATTCTTCAAGACACATGACAAAAACATACAAAAGCATATTTTCAAACAAAATTTCCTAGATAATATTTTATAATAATTTTAAAGGAAAAAATTTATTTTTAAATTTTTTATGGCTTCCAATCTTTCCATAAATGTACTCATAGTATTTTTAGTGATATTGTTTTCAAGACATTTTAATGCTTCATTTAAACGTTTTCAAGGAAAATAGTTTTCATGATATTATTATATGTATTCAAATAAAAATGATTCCAAAAAATATTCAAGTATTATTTATAATTTTTAATTTTATTCTTTAATAAAATGGGTTTCGAAAAGTTTTATATTTTAAATGCCTTTTTCAAAAGTTAAAATTTAGTTTCATCAAGAAATATTTCAAAAATAACATTCAAATATAATTTTTCTATATGATGAAATCTATTAGTGTTACTCATTACCTTATAGGAATGGATCCAAAGGATACATTAATATACATTATTAAATGGTTTATGTTTTTATCGACTTATGTATATGTCACCCATTTCTATTCCTCATGTCATATGCTTTTGCAACTATCCTTTTGTCGGGGGTTCTGACTTAATGGAATTATTATGAAACCTATATCCTTTAAATTGGTTATGTTGTAATGAAAGGTAATTTTTACCCATTTTATGTCATTGGATAAGGATGAGATGTTTATAAAACCAATCACTTTTAATGGTTTATGATATGATTGAATTTTTATTATCTAATGGAACATGTATGAATGATTTTGTTCAGAGAAAGGTGGGACATATGTCTCCCTCCATTGAATTGGGTGAAGATTTATATATCATGAGATAATGATTTTAATCAAGTCATAGAGCATAATATACTATAGTATGATGAGGAAACCCGATCTGTTACAAGTTACAGAATTTGACTGAGGATTGTGTTGTGTCACATCTAATAGCATTCATCACCATAATGTTAGATGATGGTTAAACCCGATATTCTATAAAGATATGGGAAACTTGGTCCCTTATAAAGAATGTAATGTGACTGGGATGGTTGTTTGTACCTAAAAGTAGGTATGGATCCCATGACGGTCCTTGATATATTATATAAATGTGTTTATACTTATAGGGAATGATAACACATGTTTATTTATCCAAAATTCCATGTTTTTTTCCAATGATATGATTTCTTGTATAATGTTATATATTTCCTTATGATTCTTGTATTATGATCTTCCAAGATTAATGATATGATTCATTTTTTCGTTCATTTGATATGTCGGATATGAGCTTCAAATTTCATTATCACATTCTCATACCACAATTCTCATGTTTATGCTTACATATCTCTTGGTTTATCCTTATTGAGAATCTATACTTACCCTTTTTAATGTTTACATCAATATTTTATGAAGATATATATTTTTTTTAATGTTTTCATGAAGGTTTCATGTCATTAAGAACCTATTGATAGATAATGTAGCTCACTTATGTACTATTATTTATGTTTCCATGTTCCCAAGACACAAGTCGAGTACGATCATTGGGCGCCTGTTTGTATAATTGTTTAGGTATTCTGAAAAAGTTATGTACTGTAAATGTTTGATAAAAGAGGGTCTATATAGTTAGTATTAGATAGATACTTTAGTTATCCTTTGGAATATATGATTAGAAAACTATAGTTACAATACTATGGATATGTCTAAGGACAAGTTTATGGATAAATAAAAGTATAAGAAAATTTTCAATAATTTTGGTAAAAGGATAGAGTGAGTTGTTTCCCAGAAATACATCCCTTTGTAGATAATAAATGTAAATGTGGATCTTGCATAGATGTTCCTATGAGTAACAAATATAACAACAAGTGTCAGATTTGACTCATCATAACATGGTATATTACAATGGTCCGTACTTTACAACTAGTTAGACACTCTCATGGGATATGATTTTGGAATTCAAAAAACTATTCATCAACCATCATGGAAGATTTATTTATAAGTTAGCTATGAATAACATAAGATTAAAATAATGTGAAATTTATTAAGTTAAGTGTTCTAATTTAGACATCCTATATGTTTTTTTCACGTTTATATGCCTCCCTGCTGTGATATTAATTTTTTTACCCTATAGTTTTTGTTTATTTAATAAATTGAACCAGAAGGATCTTTGTTAATCATGATTGAAATCGAAAATGAAATTATTATTCTCAGGATCATTTTAATTATAAGGTATATGGATTGAAATACCTCATTTTTAATGACCCAATCTTTTTGAGTAGTATATTAACTTACTCTTAATGATTTAATAGAAATGTTAATGGTTAATGCAGAAAGAGGAGTCGATGGCTTTATCCAGTAGACTCGAACCTTATGAAGCCCACTTATCAGAGCATGGGAATGAGGTGGCATCTTTGGGATTCCCTTTGGACCAAGCCCAAGCCGAACTCCAGCATGTCAAGCTTGAACGGAAACGCCTACGGGAGAAGATCAAGTTAGTAGAGATTACTACTAGGGCAATGTTATCTGAGCCTCCCTCAGATTCTCTCACCATAGCACACCTTACACTTATTTCATATGCCGATGTTATAAGGGGCTATGTAACGAGACCCTAGCTTCCTTGTGTAATCCTTTGGGATTAATTAATTGAGATTTTTTTCTTTCAGTGATGTTTGTGAAATTTCAAATGTACGGATAATTTTACGATGTATTTTATTGATGAATTTTGAAAAAATGATATTTTAAAATATTTATGTAAACCCTATATAATTAATGATTTTTAATGATTTTTAGAAAATGGTCCTCTGCAAAAGTGTTCGGTAAGGAATTTGGAGTCTAATAAGATCAACTTAATTTTTGATGAATAGTAAATTATGAATATTGATTTTACGCTTAAGATTAGTAATGTGACCAAATGGATTAGTAATTTCACTCAAAGAATGTTTTAATATAATTTAGACACCTTGATTAAGTAGTGAGATTCAATAAAATTAGTAAATAACGGTTTTATAAATTATTAATCAAGTATTAGTTTTTTTGGGTGAATAGTGTTTTTTAATTAGAAATTTAATTAAAAATAATTAGAAAATTATTTTTATAAAATGAAATTTGTTTTTGATCTCATAGCATCGATATTATGTTATGGTAATCTTTGGGGATTTTTCTGAAAAAAAATTGAATTCTCAATGAATAGTGCTTTAATTAAAAATTAAATTAAAAATATTTAGAATTTTTTTATAAAATGGATTTTATATTCATAATAAGAGCATCGATATTTGGTTTAGGTGATATTTTGGGATTTTTCGGAGAAAGATGAATTTTTCAGTGAATAGTAAAAATGCAGTTTTAGGGTTTCAGTATGTTTAATGACATCATAACTGTGTCATGATGATGTCATGAGATATTTTTAGGGTTGGCCAGCCAAAGGTGATGAATTACTGTACTGGGGGACCCATGTGGCCTAACTCCATGGTAAATTCCATGGGAGAGAACATGGTTTTGAGAAAAGCACTTGTGAGGTGTCCCCTGTCCATTAATGCCTTTTCCCATCACTTTCCCTATAAATACCCACCCTTTCCTCCTTTAGTTTTTACTCCCAACTCTCCCCCAACGAATTTTCGGTCTCCTTACCTCCCAAGAAGTCCTCTCAAGGTTACCCCAAGCCCTCAAGGTCCAAACCTTTGAGTTTTAAGAGTTACGTTTAAGGTAAGGGATCTGACCTTTTTCTTTCTTTTCATGTAATCACCTTTATGTCATTCCCTTTATGCTCCATGTTATTATGTGAGAGGTTATTATTTTATATTACTCTTACTGCCCTTTTCATTTTTATATGATGAGAGATTCCCTCTTACTCTCATCATTTCGTTTTATGAATTTTTAAGTGACGCCCTTAGGCTGCCGAATTTTTAATAGATTCTTTCACCTTTCTCATTTTTTTCAGGTTCTATTTTCATGTAAAGTATTTCAAGTTATTTTTTATTATGTTGGGGTATGATATCTATATCTAACATACTTATCTCTTATTATCATATTATAAGAGACACTATTTGATCTTTTCAAATCATTTTTATTGAAGTTTATGTGACGCCGTTAGGCAGCCGAATTTTTGGTAAGAGAAATCTTATTTTTTTCTTACTTCCATGTTTTTCATTTCAAATAGTATGTCCGTCAAATTTCATTACCATGATTCATATCATTTATATAATTTCCCTATACTGTTTTTATAGATCATTTATGAGTGGGTGGCCCTTTTCCCTTCTCTTTTCAACGTTTTCTAAACCCCTGTAACATAGCTGTTATGCTGCAGAATTTTCGACTCAAAATTCCCCTCTCTTTTTCTCAAAATTATTTTATGTTAATAAGTGAATACTAAAATCTCTTATTTATATAGGGGTATTCACATATATATCAAAATGTTCTATTTTAAATTCTTTGATTTACATACATGATACCCACTCTCCCCTTCCGTGGGTTCTAAAGTGACATAATGATCATGTCATTAAAGAAGTTTTTAAAACGTTATGATTATGAAATGAAAACCATTTATTTTATGCTATATGGGTTGTTTATGAAATTATTGATGATGATATATGTGGCTCACATGATACTAAAGACATGTCAAGGGTGCGCCCAGATAGTTCTCCAATGCATTGGGTAAAGACTTAATCCCTAGAGATGACATTTTAGACTGATACCTTGTTGAATAACCTTGGTAATTTTTAATGACACCTTGGGGATGGACCTTGGTGAAACGAAATGATTTTCAATATTAAATGTTGCAGCCACATCTTCAAGTTATAAAAATTTTATTTTTATTATGATATATCCCATGTTTTCTTTCTCATGCCTTAATGTTCTTTTCATGACCTTATCGAAGTATCTCATGTTCACATGTAAAATGTTTCTCTTGTTTCCCTTGCTGGGCCTTCTGCTCACCCTTTCTTTTGATGTATGTCCCCATGTTATGATATGCAGTAATTAACCTTTGATGAAATTAAGGATAAGCCTTTCAAGTGTTTAATAAGAATGTTTTATGTTATTTTCATGTATTATGTTCCTTGTTTCGAAGACACTAAACCTTAAAGATCCTCAGTTCCGTGTAATGAAATGAAAGTTTATGTTATAAAAAGACGGGATGTTATAGTTGGTATCAAATGATGGTTTAGTTATTTGTGGAAATTAGGATATAAGAACTTTAGGAAGAACCCTATAGAAAAGATTTAATATAGGAAAACTTTCTGATATTTTGGTAAGTATTGAGTAAGTGGTTTATCAAACAAATACATCCATGTATGGATACGAGAAGGTAGAGGAGGATCTGGCACAGATGTACATAAGGGTAAAACCTAAAAACACCACTTTGATCTAGACTCGAACGAGAACTGGTGCACGATAACGGGCCTTGCTGCAGTCTTGGTTACGACACTCCCGGGGGATATGTTTGGTTAATCACAAGCTTTTTATGAATCATTATGAAGGAATTATAGAGAAGTGTAATTGTCTAAGCATGAAGTCTTAGTTAAAAGATTCATAAATGAAATAAGTTTCTCACTAAGGTTTTATTCTTTTAGAAAATTGAGGGAAATAGGAGGAACCGTGCAGATGGTGACCGCAATGCACAATATGCTGACGGCCCTCCGATGGAGGCCGGAATAGAAACATTCATGCGAATGAAGAACCAACTGACTCATGTTATGAGTAATAACTTGATTCAAGCTGATAGGACAATCTCACCACGAAGGGAACAACATTCTGTTGAGTCCTTCATGTCTCAATGACCACCATCATTCAGTGGTTCTACTTACCCTTTGGTTGCGGAACAATGGATAATCTCCATCGAAAAGATCTTTTTTGTACTCCTTTTTCGGAACATGAAAAAGTCACCATTGTTATTTATCTCCAAGAGGGAGAAGCTGATCAGTGGTGGTCACTGGTCAAAAAAAACGAATCCTAGAGGAGAGATTGAAGCTATGGAGTGGGAAGAATTTTGGGGAATATTATTTAACAAGTATTTCCCACGTTCCATGAGAACGAGAATGGAGAAAGAGTTTCTTGAGCTAAAGAATAAGGAGAACGAATCTGTCAGAAGCTATGAGATGAACTTGACCCGACATTCACGATATACCTCTAACTTTATCATGGATCCAAGTGGGAAGGTTGATAGATTTTTCGGTGGATTAAGACCTCATCTGCGGAAGAATTTAGCCAACTGGGACTACGATAGCTACGAGGAGATCGTGCAGAGTGCAATGAAAGTTGAACTGGAGTTTGGTGAGACACAGTGGTCTCATAAATCAAATGACAAGAAGAGATCGTTAGAGCCCAGTTTAGGGAAGAATTTTGATCATGGAAGAGGTGGAAAGCAAATGCAACTTACCACATGCAATAAATGTGGGAAGAACCATCCGGGGAACTGCTTGGGTGGAAGTGGCAAGTTCTACAAGTGTGGAAAATGATGCCATATTGCACGGAATTGTCGAAGTGAGGTGATGCCTCAACTACCCAACACTAACGACAGAGGAAAGATGGCTCTGGCCTTACCCCATGTCCATTGCTTTAAGTGTGGACAGCTTGAGAACTATTCTAATCTATGTCCAAATCCAAGGGCAGTGGAGGGGAATCACCATCAACCTAACCAAAGGCCAGGGAGCAGGGTCGTGCTTTTGCTATCACAACAACTGAAGTTGAAGCTCCGAATGACGTGGTAGCAAGTACTCTTGTTGTACTCTCAAAAATAGAAACTAATTTTTTTGATTTTGGTTCTACGCATTCCTTTATTTGTTCCACGTTTGCAAATAATATAGAATCAATCCCTAAATATCTTGAGGTAGAGTTGTCAGGGAAGACTCCAAGTGGGATTATCCATGCATCAACAGTGTTTAGAGACTCTAGTGTTTACTTTAGTGAGCACAATCTTATTGCAAATCTAGTAGTCATTCCCATGTTCGAATTCGATGTTATACTAGGGATGTACTGGCTCTCAAAGTATAATGCTAAGATCCAATGAAGAAGTAAGTAAATCTCAGTAGTCTTGAATAAAAGACCTACAATTATCTTCCAAGGAGAGATATCCCGAACTGATCCCTATCTAGAAGCACCTCCTATAGCTTTATTTATGGAGTTAATCGGTGATGATGAATAAGGAAAAGGGAGCATAAAAATAAGAGATGTTCCAATTGTTCAGGAATACATGCATGTATTTCCTGAGGAGTTACCTGGACCTCCCCCAAAAAGAGAGGTAGAGTTCTCCATTGAACTCATACCTGGATCACAACCGTTATCATAGACCCCGTATAGAATGGAAAATGTGGAGCTAGAAGAGTTAAAGAAACAACTCCAAGACTTGTTGGAGAAGGGGGTTATCCGACCGAGTGTGTCTCCTTGGGGGGAAACGGTTCTCTTTGTGAAGAAGAATGATGGATCAATGCGGCTATGCATTGATTATAGAGAACTGAACGGGATCATAGTGAAGAACAGATATCGTCTTCCTAGAATTGATTATTTATTTGACCAACTTCATGGGGCTCAATTCGTCTCTAAGATTGACCTTCGATCTGGTTATCATCAACTTAGGGTGAAGAAGGAAGAAATTCCAAAGACTTCCTTCCGATCACGATATGGGCATTATGAGTTTACTGTTATGCCCTTCAGCTTGACTAATGCTCCTGCTATTTTCATGGTTTTGATGAATAGAGTCTTTAAGGACTACCTTGATAACTTTGTGGTAGTCTTTATTGATGATATTTTGATATATTCAAAAAGTCGCGAGGAGCATGAAGATCATCTAAGGGTTATTTTGAAAACTCTACGGAAGGAGAGGCTCTTTGGAAAGTTCAGAAAGTGTGAGTTTTGGTTACAACAAGTGGCTTTTTGGGGCACATCGTAACCAATGAAGGAATATTGGTTGACCCTGCAAAGACAATGGTTGTGGAGGAGTGGCTTCAACCCACAACAGTAACTGAGATTCATAGTTTCCTTGGTTTAGCGGTATATTATAGGAGGTTTGTGAAAAAAATTTCACGGCTTTATAATCCACTAACCAAGTTGACTCGAGAAGGGGATAAGTTCATCTGGACAAAGAAATGCGAGGAAAGTTTCCAAGAGCTAAAGAAGAGATTGGTTACTACACCAGTGTTAACACTACCCTCTATCGGAGAAGGATTCGTTATTTTTAGTGATTCATCTCTGAAAGGGCTTGGGTGCATCCTCATGCAAAATGACAAGGTAATTGCTTATGCATCTCGACAGTTGAAGATTCATGAGCAGAATTATCCTACGCATGATCTAGAGCTGGCAACAGTTGTTTTTTCTCTAAAGATATGGAGGCACTATCTTTATTGGGAGAAATGTGATATATACACTGACCACCAATTTCTAAAGTATATTTTCACATAGAAATAATTGAACATGAAACAAAGGAGATGGTTGGAGCTTATTAAAGACAATTATTGTTCAATTCATTATCACACTGGAAGAGAAAATAAAGTCACAGATGAGTTAAGCAGGAAGGACCCTGTTGTTCTAGCAACTATGACGATCCTAGGAGATACCTTGATTAAAGATCTAGTAAAACTGGACATGGAAATTATAAGGAAAGGGACATCATCAACCCTATCCCAAATTATTTATCATCCTTCATTACTAGAGAAGATCAAGAAGGCTCAAAAAGAAGATCCTTTTCTGCAGGAGAAGTTGGAGGCTGTAAAATATGGGAAGTTCCCTGATTTCAATATTGATCAAGAAGGTGTATTGAAATTTCATACAAGACTATGTGTTCCATCTATTCCGGAGATAAAGAAAGTACTGATGGATGAAGCTCATAGCTCTACTTTCTCTATACATCCAGGAAGCACTAAAATGTATAGAGACCTTCGTGATCATTATTGTTGGGATAACATGAAGAGGGAGATTGCTGATTACACTACAAGGTGCCTGGTGTGTCAACAAGTAAAAGCAGAACGACAAATTCCTAAGGGGGTATTACAACCGCTACCCATACCAGTATGGAAGTGGGATAATATTACTATGGACTTTGTAACTATTCTCCCGAAAACAACCAAAGGAAACAATGCGATATGGGTTCTTGTGGACCATCTCACCAAGACCGCCCATTTTATCTCTATTCGAGAAGATTTCTCTCTGGATCAACTTGCCAAGATATATGTGAAGGAAGTGGTAAGGCTGCATGGGGTACCACTATCCATCGTGTCTGATCGTGATCCAAGATTCACATCAAAATTCTGGAGAAGTCATCAACATGCTTTGAATACTGTATTGAATTTTAGTATGGCCTATCATCCTCAAACTGATGGCCAATCTGAAAAAACTAATCATACACTCGACGTCATGATGAGATTATGCTCAATGGAATTTAAAGGTTGGTGGGATCAACACCTCCCATTAGTTGAGTTCTCCTATAACAACAGCTTCCATTCGAGTATTCAGATGGAACCCTATGAAGCTATATATGGAAAGCGATGTATAACTCCTACTTGTTGGGATGAAAATGGTGAGAGAAAGCTTCTTGGGCCTGATCTCGTGCAAGAGATGACAGAACAGGTTCATTCCATCCAACAACACATAAAGGCTGCTCAGAGTCGGCAGAAGAGCTATGCTGACAATCGTCGAAGGGACTTGGAGTTTGGTGTTGGAGACAAATTCTTCCTTCGAATTTCTCCATGGAAGAGAGTCATGTGGTTTGGGAAGAAAGGGAAGCTCATCCCTAGGTACATTGGCCCCTATGAAATCCTTGATCACATAGGAGAAGTGGCCTATCATCTAGCACTTCCACCGAACCGAGCTCAAGTTCATAATGACGTCCATGTATATATCTTGAGGAAGTACATACCCTACCCTTAGCATTAACTGAACCCAGAGGTGGTACAACTAGATCATGAACTCTCTTATGAGGAGTGGCCAGTGGAGATCTTAGACCTTAGAGACAAGGTTCTACGAAACAAGACTACCCACCTTGTGAAAGTGTTGTGGAGGAGTCATAAATATGAAGAAGCAACTTGGGAGCCTGAGGAAACGATGAAGCAAAAGTACCCTCACCTTTTCGACTAGGCCTCAAGTATAAATTTCGGGGACGGAATTTCATAAGGGGGGAAGAATGTAACGACCCAATCTTTTTTAGTAGTATATTAACTTACTCTTAATGATTTAATAGAAATGTTAATGGTTAATGCAGAAAGAGGAGTCGATGGCTTAATCCAGTAGACTTGAACCTTATGAATCCCACTTATCAGAGCTTGGGAAGGAGGTGGCATATTTGGGCTTCGCTTTGGACCAAGCCCATGCCGAACTCCAGCGTGTCAAGCTTGAACGGAAAATCCTACGGGAGAAGTTCAAGTTAGTAGAGATTACTACTAGGGAAATGTTATCTGAGCCTCCCTCATATTCTCTCACCATAGCACACCTTACAATTAGGTCATATGTCTTTGTTATAAGGGGTTATGTAATGAGACCCTAGCTTCCTTGTGTAATCCTTTGGAATGAATGAATTGAGATTTTTTCCTTTAGTGATGTTTGTGAAATTTCAAATGTACGGATACTTTTAGGATGTAATTTATTGATGAATTTTGAAAAAAAGTATTTTATAATATTTATGTATACCCTAAATAATTAATGATGTGTAATGATTTTCAAAAAATGGTCTTCTGCAAAAGTTTTCACTAAGGAATTTGGAGTATAATAAGATCAACATAATTTTTGATGAATAGTAAATTATGAATAGTTATTTTACGCTTAAGATTAGCAATGTGACCAAATGGATTAGTAATTTCACTCAAATAAAGTTTTAATATAATTTAGACACCTTGATTAAGTAGTGAGATTCAATAAAATGGGTAAATAACGGTTTCATAAATTATTAATCAAGTATTAGTTTTTTTGGGTGAATAGTGTTTTTCTAATTAAAAATTTAATTTAAAATAACTATAAAATTATTTTTATAAAATGGACTTTATTTTTGAACTCAGAGAATTGATATTATGTTATGGTAATTATTGGGGATTTTTCTGAAAAAATGAATTCTCAATGAATAGTGATTTTATTTAAAAATTAAATTAAATATATATAGAAAATTATTTTTATAAAATTGATTTCATATTTGTAATAAGAGAATCGATATTTGGTTAAGGTGAAATTTTGGGATTTTTCTGAGAAAGATGAATTTTTCAGTGAATAGTAAAAATGCAGTTTTAGGGTTTCAGTATGTTTAATGACATCATAACTGTGTCATGATGATGTCATGAGATAATTTTAGGGTTGGCCGGCCAAAGGTGATGCATTATTGTATTGGGGGCCCCATGTGGCCTAACTCCATGGTAAATGCCATGGGAGGTCACATGGTTTTGAGAAAAGCACTTATGAGGTGTCCCTTGGCCATTAATGACTTGTCCCCTCACTTTCCCTATAAATACCCATCCTTTCCTCATTTATTTTATACTCCCAACTCTTCCAAAACAATTTTCTGGTCTCTTTACCTCCCAAGGAGTCCTCTAAAGGTTCCCCCAAGCCCTCAATGTCCAAATCATTGAGTTTTAAGAGTTACGTTTAAGGTAAGGGATCCGACCTTTATCTTTATTTTCATGTAATCTACTTTATGTCATTCCCTTTATGCTCCATGTTCTTATGTGAGATGATGTTCTTTTATATTCCTCTTACTTCCCTTTTCATTTTTATATGATGAGATATCCTCTCTTACTCTCATCATTTAGTTTTATGAAAGGTTAAGTGACGCCGTTAGGCTGCAGAATTTTTAAGGGATTCTTTCACCCTTTTCATTTTCTTCAAGTTCTATTTTAATGTCAAGTCTTTCATGTCCCTTTTTATTATGTTTGGGTATGATCTCTATATCTATCATAATTATCTCTTATGATCATATGATGAGAGACCCTATTTGATCTTTTCAAATCTTTGTTATTGAAGTTTAAGTGACGCCGTTAGGCTGCCGAATTTTTGGTAAGAGAAATCTTATTTTTGTCTTACATCCATGTTTTTCATCTCAAATGGTATGTACTTAAAATTTCATTACCATGATTAATATACTTTATATTCTGTCCCTATAATATTTTTATAGATCATTTATGAGTGGGTGACCCATTTCCCCTCTCTTTTAAACGTTTTATAAAACCCTGTAATGTAGTCGTTATGCTGCAGAATTTTCGTCTCAAAATGCCTCTCTCTTTTTCTCAAAATTATTTTATGTTATTAAGTGAATACTCAAAGCTCATATTTCTACATGGGTATTCAAATATATATCACAATGTTCTATTTTAAATTCTGGGATTTACATACATGAGACCCGCTCTCCCCTTCTGTGGGTTTTAAAGTGACATAATAATCATGTCATTAAAATAGTTTTTAAAACGTTATGATTATGAAATGAAACCCATTTTTATTATGCTATATGGGTTGTTTATGAAATGATTTATGATGATATATGTGGATCAAATGATAATAAATACATGTCAAGGGTGCGCCCAGATAGCGCTCCAATGCATTGGTTAAAGACTTAATCTCGAAAGATGACTTTTTAGACTGATACCTTGGTGAATAACCTTGGTAATTTTAAATGACACCTTGGGGATGGACCTTGGTGAAACGAAAATATTTTCATTATTAAATGTTTCAGACACATATTAAAGTTATGAATTTTTTTTATTATGATATATCTCATGTTTTCGTTAACATGCCTTAAAGTTCTTTTCATGACCTTATTGAAGTATCTCAAGTTCACATGTAAAATGTTTCTCTTGTTTCCCTTACTGGGCCTTCTGCTCACCCTTTCTTTTGATGTATGTCTCCAGGTTATGAGATGCAAAATGAACCTAGGATGAACTTAAGGAGAATCCTTTCAAGTGTTTAAGAAGAATGTTTTATGTTTTTTTCATGTATTATCTTCCTTGTTTCCAAGACACTAAACCAAAAAGATCCTCAGTTCCGTGTAATGAAATGAAAGTTTATGTTATAAAAAGACGGGATGTTATATCATTTTTATGCTCCCACAACATTTTCATGTAATGAAACATTCAATGTTTCCAAATTAGAAAAGGAGTGAACACCATTCTATTGAGTCTGTCATAAAGAAATGCCCACATTCTTGTTGGAGGTCTTCAAATCCACTTATCGCTGAAAATTGGATCAGTACCGCTAAAAATATAATTTCTATTATTTAGTATTCATATCATGATAATTAAATTCTAGATTTTTATCAGTTATAGAATGATGTATACCAATGGTAGACTCTAAAAAAGAATACATGTAATGAAGATGAAACTGAATCCATGGATTTAGATGAGTTCATGTACTTATTCCTCAATATTTACGATCCTTGTGTTCTTTGTATGAAGGTATAAAATTATTTACTAGATTAGAAACAAAAGGATATTGAATCTATTGGTTCTTACGAGGATAATTTCCTAAGACATGAGAGGTAATCTTGTAGAATTACCGTTAAACCCGAATTTAACGTTGATAGGTTCTTCCATGGTTTATAGCTATGTCACTGAAGGTAATTGTTTGTAAAAGTGTTTATTAAATCTAATTATATTTAGATTTGTTCAAAAAATGTTGGAATAAATGTTGGAGTTCCATATGTATCTCATGGTTTTAACAAGAAAAGGAATGTGGATTTCAAAAGAATATCTAAAAACTGTAAATAATACGAGCCTTCCATTATTCTCTATATGTTGAATGAAACATGGAGGGAATTTTAATATTGTTTCTAATAATTGTTCTATGTGTATAAGGGAAGGACATAAGTAAATTGATTTCCACACTGATGGAAAGAAGGAGAGCAATGATGAAAATACAAAAACATCTACAAATAATGCACCACCAATCATATTGTTCATCATGTGTAAGTATAAGGGGAATTATTTTAACTAGTACCCAAACCAAAGGTCTAATGATGATGATCGATGTTAAAAACCAAGTAATCCAATAGAAAAGTGTAAATCTGATGTGATCACTATTTTTAAAAAGTGGTGTGATAATGATGTTGTGAATGGTACACATAACAACTACTCGAAAACTGCTATTGTCTTATTAAATTATGGATATACCCACTTCATCATATCTAAAGAATTTTCTCATGGTATTAATATTCCAATAATGTTATTAGATTTGGAATTAGTAGTGAAACCCCTTGATTTTATTATGATTTTATTTAATATCTATGATTCTTCTTCGGTTGATGGTTATGGGAATGTGTTTCTGATACATCTTTTAATTCTTCCTTTGGTTGAATTTTACGTCATCATGGTCATGGATAGACTTTATCTGCAGAAATCATACAACAACATTCAAGGATTTAATGTGATGTTTTTCATTTAAAACCCTCCTATGATCATCCATCAATGTGATGAAAAGTATAAAATTTATATGGAGATTACATCGAATGGTTGGGTGTTAATTCCAATTCAAAAGGGTTTTTTCTAAAATGTTTAGGGATAAAATCATCATTGAGGATATGAAATTTTTTTGATATTTTGGGATGTATTTCAAGAATAATTTCCTATATTTTGACCTAAATGTGATATTTAATTTTTAATATAGTCCACACTTAGTTCAACACCAATTTCAATGACTCCCTAGAGAATGGCCCAAATTGAGTTTTAGGAATTGATGAATAAACACAATGAATAAATTCAAAAGGTATTAATTTTCACAAGGGTTTCACCTTGGGGTTCACATTTTATTTTTGCGAAAAATAATTATGTATAAATGTGAATTTTCATTAAATATCGATAGTTAAACAAGATCACAATCAGGAAAATGTATATTCTTTCCCATATTGATGACTAGTTTGATCAACTTCGTAGAGAACAATAATTATCAAATATTATCCTTCCTTTTGTATATCATCAATTGAGGTCAAGAAGGAAGATATACAAAATATTGAATTCTGTACATGGTATTGACACAATGAATATACTATAATGACTTTTGGTCATACTAATTCACATTTTATCTTTATAGATTTAATGAATGGAGTTATTAAATGTTACCTCGATCTTTTTTTTGTAATATTTATAAATAATATTCTTATATATTAAAATATAATGTTAGAGAATCAATTCAACTTAATAATTTTACTAAAGTCCAAAAAGAATGAGTAAATATATGAAAATTTTAAAAAGTATGAATTTTGGATGAAAATAGATCCCCATTTGGGTAAAATAATCTCAGAAGATGGTATAGTAGTAGATCCATCAAAGAGGGGGGCTACGAAATGCATGCCTAGACCAACCATTTTGAATATGATTTGTAGCTTTCATGGTTTGTCTGTACATTAACAATTGTTTCTTGAAATATTTTCGCAACTATCTAATACTATATCCATGTTAACGATAAAGGGTTTCAACGTTCATCTAGAAAGATAAATTTGAGTAAACTTGGTGGGAAATGGAGATAAGTTTCATTCGTGCACTTATTATTACATTACCCTATAGTTGAGAAGGGTTTTTAAAATTTAGTGATGCATCCAAGAAGGGATTGTGAATTATTCATTTGAGTAATAACTTTTTTATCAATTATTCCTTGTGATAGTAAAAGATTCAGTATAAAAATTAGCCAACTCATAATTTGGAGTTAGTAGTGGATATTTTCTAATTAATCATACCCAGGATTTTCCAATACATATATAAACTGTGATATAATATTGATCGTAAAAGATTGAAATATACATTCATAGATAAGGATTTGAACATGAGCTAGAGAGGATGGTCATATTTTATAATGCATTATTACTTCTCAATACATTTCCACCCTCGGAAAGTGAACAAGGTGGCAGATTCTTTGAGTTGATGTTATTATTGAAGTTTATCCATGATGATGATAATAAAAGATTCAATTCTTATAGATTTATAGTGGACAGATCTAGAAATCCTGAAGAAAGGGTGATATATTTTTATTCTAAAATAAATTATCAACCCTCTATCATAGTAATGATTAAACTGGCATTGAATGAAGGTGTTGATATGCAAAAGAAATCTAAAAAAATTCGTGAGTTTAGCCTTTATTGGGATGGAATTATATGGTATATGAATTGTGTTAGTTTTCATTCAATGTCGGATTTGAGGAATAATCTATTAGAGGATGTTCATAGATCTTTACTCTATATTCATACACGATGAAAAATGATGTATAGGGATTTTAAAGAAAACATCGACTAGGATGGAATAAAGAGAGATATCCCAATGTTTATATCTCAATTCTTGGTATGATACCATGTTACATTTGAATGAAAAGTGTATAAATGGATGATGCATCCATTACCCATACCATAATTTAAATTAGAGAACATCACTATAGATTATTTCATTGTACTCCCCAAAACCATGAATGGTTTTGATGCTATATATGTGGTAGTTGATCACCTTACAATGTCAGAAAAAGTTATCATTATTAGAGAAGACTTAAATTAGGATCAGCTGGCCACAATATACAATAAAGAAGTGGTAAGGTTTCATAGAGTACCACATTATACTTTATCATATCGGGATTTGAGGTCTACCTCTAGGTTATAGAGAATTATTCCTCAAGAACACGATACATAATTGAGTTTCTTCACTGCTTATCATCTTTAGATAGATCTTTATTATAAGGGAATAATTAAAACTATATTGGATATGTTGATATATTGTATTCTATATTTTAATGGATATTTGGATCAACATATTCTTATAGTTGAGGTTTCTTACAACAAAATACTTCACTCATGAATTCAGATAGAACCTTACGACTCACACTGTGGGATTAAATATTGAGAACGAATTTCATGAGATATTTTTGGAGAAATAAATATATTATGAGATATGATTTATAAAGAAATTTCAAAGAAGTTTGGATCCATTCAGTGACATATCTAGGCAGCTCAATGTTTTCAGAAAATTTATGTTGATAACTGACGATGATATCTATAATTAGAACCCAGTGAAAAGATGTTTTTATGAATCTCAACCTAGAATAAGGTTATTAGATTTGGTAAAAAGGGTTACTAATACCAATGTACATCATTCCATTTTATATTTTTGATTGTAGCGGGACAGTAGATTATCAAGAGGAACTTCCTAAAAATCTCTCTCAAGTCTTTGATGTGTTCCATGTATCTCTCCAGAATATTTAATTACCTGACCCTTCACATATACTAAAATCAGAGGTCAAACTATTGGACTATGATAATTATTATGTGGAATAACCAGTTGAAATTATGGATCATATATAATAAGATCTATGAATCTAGACCACACACCAAGTAAATTTTTTGTAGATTAATCACCAGTTAGGGGAAGATTTGTAGGATCTTGAGGATATGATGAATCAAAATTATTAAATTTTTTACATGAATGAATAATTTAATAGGAGAAATTAATTTTAAGGTGGTATAATTTATCACCCATAGTTTTTATGGACATTTATTTCCTTGAAAAAAATTAAATTTTCATTTATGTCTTTCAATTTCACTAAGGAAATTATTCCATTCCCATGAAAATCGTAGGGTATACATTAAAAACAACACCAAATTTTTCTGCTTTACAGACAACACCAAATCAGTTTATGTTACACGAAACAACAACTAAGCATCCATTACACGTAACTCAGTCTTAGTGAATGCTACATGCAACACTGAGTTCTTTCGAGACATCTTTTTTGGTTATAATTATTAAAATTAGATAATTATAACATAGAAATCAAAATTATGATTATTAATAGTAATAATGACATTTAAGATATTTATTTATAGTTTTTTATATAATTAAAACTAATTTTAAATGAAGGATATAAATTTTTGTAAAGTCCTTATATGTTTAAAAACGTCATTTCTCAAATGAAATATTTTTTATGTCCTCGTATGAAAAAAAAATTAAATTAAAGACATCAAAATATTAATTTGAGTAAAAGAAATCATTTTTAACTTATAATTTCAAAATTATCTTTGGGTGAATTTTTTTATTTTTTTGAGAAACATCTTTTTTGGCTGAGTAGTGAAGAATAGTGAATGTTAATTCAAAACTTCTTTTTCATATAATTTATTTATAAGGATAAATTATGTTTTTAAATGTTTCTTAATTTTATTCTGATTAAATTTTTATCCATTAATCCAATACATGTTATTGTAACTAATTTGGGAATGAAATTTTATATTAAAACTTAACAAACATATGATCTATTTTATATTAAACCCCTGTAGTGTTTTCTAATCAGTGGGATTAAATTTAAATTAATTTCTTCCACTTATATAATGACCCGACCATAACATACATTAATGTTAAATTAATTTCTATGAATATTTAATAATTTATACTAATATATTCCCAGATACCATGTTAGTTCATTTGGAAACAAGGAACACATACTTCTATTTTTTTGAAACATCTTCCACATCTCCCTTAAAGATCACCACCTTTAGTATCACTAAATAATTTTTTTAACCTAAGGAAAATAAATCATATAAAGTGCTGAGTTTGGAATCTTAGTAAGGCTATACAAATTAAATATGTTGGAATATCATGAAAATAAGGGTATGAGAAGATGATCATGAAATGAAAAGATCACACCCTGCATATAAAAAATCATGGAATAAATTTTTGACAGTTCATAAGATATGAATCTTAAAGGAATAAAATAACTTAATCCATGATATTATAACATTAACATAAGACATGATATTTTTTATTTCATATAATATCGTATGTTTTTTGAAAATATATAAATAGTAACATGTTTACTCATAAAATTTAGGAAAAAAATGTGGCATGTGCATAAACATATAGATATGAAAAACTATTACATGGATAAAATAATAGACATGAAAACCAGGTCCACAAATAAAATTGGTAACATGAAATTAGGGTCACGCATAACAAATATACCTCATGAGTTATCCATATTTACCCAATACAGTGGAGGTAGATATAGGTCCAACACATCTCATATTGAAAACATTATTATTTGGTTCCCATAAACCTAAATAATTCATCACATAATAGCCCAATGAATAAAATGTGAACCCCTAAATATCATTCCATTATAACAAAATCCATGTAAAACAAATTGATTTCATAAATACAATAAAAATAATAGACCATAATAGGGATTGTATACTCAAAACATAACCACATTTAATAATACTATCATTAATTGAAAATTATTTTGATAGGTCACTTGAAATTTATTGTTGAGAAAAATATCATTTCATCTTTGGAAATGTTTTATTTTCATAAAATACCGTGAAATTATAAAAGAAAATAAGTTATTTGAAGATAAACATGAAATATTATAAATGATGTTTCATGGAAATGAGGTTTTATGAAAATATAATATACCATTCATGTAGTATATGTTAAAACAAAAAATTCTTATCATTTATTATTCTTATAAGTCAAAAGTTCCTATATCGAAAATGAATAAAGTTTTTTTTCATACCATCTATTAAAAACAAAAAAAAAATAGATTTTTAAATATTGAATAATAATATAAATTGTATTTTGGAATACATATTTAGGTATAATGGAAATGGATGGAAAATATATCTGACTAAATACTTACGTATAAACAATCTCAAATAATATTAATATAGATAAATTTTCCCTTACCGTAGGTTTATGTTACATTATATGGGACTAAACCTCTTGTATAAGGGTTTAAATATTTTCATTACCTTGTTGAATTGTCATATAAATTATTACGATATCATAAGTGATCATATTTTTAACCGTTTGTTAATAACATTATTACTCTTTCTTGGGGTATTACCTACATTATTTTCTTATGCATGATTTGTCAAATAAGTTCATGTTCCTATTATTTGGTCTAGTTATATCATTTACAAAATTATATAATATAACACATATCATATGTATTTATTCTAAACATTTATATAATTATTATTTAATTAATATCATATATAATGATTCTAATATCATAATGGAGACGGTAGGCCACATGTACGCATGCGCCTCAATATCATTTCCGTAATTTTGTAATGGTTTGAAAGTGGATGATATATTTAGTTTTCTAGAATCAATATATTTTTATAATAAAAATATATATTAATTATTTATATTTTTATACAGATCCATATATGGTGGCAGTGACAAACAAATTACACCATGGTTCCGAGATGATACGTTGTACGTAGGTACATGTGGTGGTTACATTTTTCGTAGGATGGATAAAATGTGAAATATGGTTGTTATATAATCATAATATTATCTAATAATATATGTTATATTATATTAATTACTTTTAAATTGATAAAACTCATGAAAATGATGCACAATAAGAAATATGTTTGAAAGAATCGGTAGAGATAATTCCATCTTCTTAGATGTACTTCATCTAAATCTCCTCTAAATGGCCTTGTAGATGGTCTTTTGAGAAGACCAAGTCCTCTAGAATGGGAATAAAAAAGTTTATAAGGAAAATGGTTGGGGGATATTAGATCATAAAGTTCAAGGTGAATTTATGTTCTGAGGGACAATATTCCCTTCTAAAATTTTTGTGAGGGGCACATTTAGAATCTCAAAAAATATTAATTTTAAAAAATAAGAACCAAACCTAATTTTATTATTTTGTAATATGTTATGAGATAAGGTTGTAATATTATCAACCAATAAATTTTAGACTATTAGTTTTTTAAATTTAAATGTTATCCTTATAATTAACACTTATTTTTTTATTAGTTTTTAACTAAGGTATTCAATATTTAAATATTAAAATTGTTCAATAGTTACTTATTTGTTATCAATTAGACCGTAAATGGCTAATTTTAAAAAAAATTACCATATTATAATTATTTTACATTTTTTATAAATGATTTATTAATTTTATATTATTTAATAATACATTATTTTGATAAATAATAAAGAGTGAAAATTTTGACACTATTCACTTTATTGATTTTAAAAAATAAAAACATAACATGTTGTCCAAGAAAAATATATTTCATTATATGTGTATGGGGTTAATTTTGTCTATAAAATTTGTTGGATATATTAATTATCCTAAATTTTATTTATTTTAATATTTTAAATTACATTAATTTTATATTTTCATTTATAAAATAATTACTACATTAGTTTTCTGGAATTATTTAGTATAATTATTTTTTGGATAAAAAAATAAAATAAAATAAAATATTGAAGAAATTTATCTTATATTTCATAGGAATACTTACATATTAATATTTATTCCAAAAATAATACTTTAAAAATGATATATTTATTTAAATATAAATGTGACAATTTGGCATAACTTTTAAAAAATATTTTAAGTGTCATAATATTTTCTATATGTATCATAATAGTCAATAAATAAACCCTTTGATGATTATAGTCGATATATACTACACCAATAATATTTTATTATTTTATTAGTCTTTTAATGGTTATTATTTTTTTAATAAAAACAATTTTATTATGTTTTCATCAATTAAATAATTTGTCCATCCTCAATTTAGAAGAAATTAACGTAATTATTTAATTCCTAAAAGATACAAATAAATTACTATGAATAAGTAAGAAAATTTATTTATAAAATGAGTAACTATATTCGAATATAGATTATGCACGACCATATATTAAAAGTGTAGTAATTACTAAAATTTGAGTAGAAAACATTAAACTTTTATATAAATATAATAAATTAGATGTCCTAATATAATCAAAGTAGATTTCAATGAATGCAATTTTGACCCAAGGATGACTTAGGAAAAAAACACAAATTCATTGATATTTTGACATTTTTTATGTTAATTTTATTATATTATTTTTACCTTTAATTACATGATTTGCACATTTAGCATATTAATAATAATTATCAATGTTATAATTTATAATTAATAAAAATAAAAGAAATCTATTTATATAATTTGAACCAAATGATATAAAATATG
Source organism: Viscum album (assembly GCA_963277665.1). Lineage (NCBI taxonomy): Eukaryota > Viridiplantae > Streptophyta > Magnoliopsida > Santalales > Viscaceae > Viscum > Viscum album. The sequence goes on along the minus strand of OY728140.1, from coordinate 2,096,211,086 downwards.
GAATCCTTTTTTTCCAAATTCAAAACATAGAATTTTAAGTAATTAATTTCTAATATACCTCGATGTGGAATGAGAAAACATGTTTTAAAAGATAAAACATTGCTAAAAATTGAATTGTTTCTACAATTGAATAAAATATAAAATTATTTCCAATGACCTACATGATATTAAATAATAAAAGTATTATATACTTATACATTAAAAAATATCAATCATATAACTTAATCTTATAAATTATTTTGATGAAACATCATGTTTTTAATTAAATTATAGTATATTTTTACTATTAAACAAAATTCGAAACATATTATAAAAATTTCAATGTATCACTCAAAGTAAATAATAAACCCTTTTTACAAATAAAAAGTTTATTTTTTCAAATAGAACATAAAAATATGTGAATCATTAAAAGGCGGAAAAACTGCAATTTGAAATATAGTTCTTTGGTCCAAAAAAATGAATATGTTGTTTTATCATGTCTAAAAAAAATAAAATATAAATTTTAAAAATTATATTGAATATATACAATATTTATATTTCATTAATATAAAACATTAATATTTATTTTAATATTTTATAAATTCACTTATATTCATTTAAATATTCTTTTAGAAAATCATATCAAATATAATTTAAAAATGGTTTCATTTTCATTTATAATTAATTTGTCACCCAATAATATAGAATATAATCATGTGTAATGAATATTTGTAAAATTAATTTTTATTTTTCTTACCCACATTAATAATGTATAATTTAAAATGTAACATAATAATACTTAGGGGTTCCCTTAAAATCACTCTTTTTTGAAATGAAAACTATCAAAAAAACATGAAATTCTGTGTAACATAAGAATAAAATAGTGTTGCATATACCATCATTTTTCCCTGTAGTGAAATGTTATCTTTTTGTAGTATACAATACAATACATCATATAATTAAAAAACATAATGAAATGAATATCTTAAAAATATTTGTCATAAAAATTTCATGGTTTTACATTATACACCCCTTAAAAAGATTTGTTACCTCGAAATTCATATAGTATAAAAAGTATTAATACTTGAAATGTTTTTTCATAGAAATCCACATTTGAAAAATGAATAATAAATCATCATTTTAAAATATTAAAGTGAGAAACATAACGGTTACCCAATGTCAATCATAATTGGGTTTCCAGAACAGATAATATATGTGGAATGTAAAAATATGAATTTGGAAGATAAATTAAACTATCAGATTTTCAGGAACCGTCACCTAGGGCCTATGATGTGACTACCCCAATCCCGCCTTCCATAGGCCAAGGGTCTGAGACTACCACCAGAAAGGTGTATCTCGAAAATTGTAAGAAATTCTCTTTAGAAATGTTTAAACACACAAACTAGAATGAAACATGAATCATCCATGAAGTAAAAATGGTGTAGTAAATGTGTATATTGAAATTAAGGGTCTGAAATACTATCCCAACTATAAAGATACCACTATATCAGAAAACAGAAAACATATCATAATATTTTCCAATGGGAATCCTACCTGAATTGTAGATATAGCTCCTCTCTAAAGATCACCATGTTAAACGTCATCATTGTCCACCTTCAGGTGCTAGCTCTCTGAATCTCAGTTAGGGTATCTCGTCATCATCAAAATACACAATATGGTGCAGGAGAATCCCATGTATAAGAGAGTATAAAAATAATCATTCGGAACCTCAAGACCCCCAAAGGATTCTCATATTCCACTTTCGAATAACACAAGAGTGGTCTCAATCACAAAGAACCAAGCAATAGACGCAGCTCAAAAACATGGTATAACTCAGTACAGAAGTATAGATGATTAGTATTAAGGATAGATCAACTTACTCTGTCATGAGGCACTGATGTTGACCCACATAGGATCAATAGTTACCAGCCCCTATAAGACCAACATAGGATCAATTGGTGTTGATTCACACAGAATTGCTATATGATAATTTACAAAGAATCTATGAGTGATGATTAAATGAGAATTATTGTTTGCTGATTCACATAGAATTGATCAGTGTTGATTCAAATAGAATCACTGGATGAAGATTCACATAGAATTGTTGGGTGCTGATTCATATAGAATCTCTGGGTGGTGATTCACATAGAATCGATGGGTGCTTATTCACACAGAATCGCTCAATGCTAATTCACACAGAATCTCTAGTTTAGAGTAACCTATAATCGATTGATGGTGACTCAAACAGAATCACACGGTGCTGATTTACACCGAATAACTAGGTGATGATTGATAGAGAATCTCTTGGTGTTGATTCATACATATTCAGTAGGTGTTTATTCACATATAATCACTTGGTGATGATTCCCATAGAATCGTTGGGTAATGATTCACACAGAATCTCTCGGTGTTGATTCATAGGGAATAGCTCAGTGCTGATTCACATAAAATCACTGAGAGATAATTCAAAATTAATCGCTCTTCATTAATCACATCTTATCTAGAGAGAGTATTCCTTCCCCTCATATTCTTATTTCTTGGAAAAACAAATTCTTAATCCATCATTCTTAATTCAACCAGAATGAAGTCCCATGTAATGTTACCCAATTATTTTTTAAACCATTTTTATTCCAACTCAATAGATGGCACGTGAATTGGATGCTCAGTCTGTATGTTATTGGAATTTTTGTGTGGATAGACCTGTTGGATTTTGAGTCAATCCAACCTATATGTACTCCAAAACACTCCAAAACTCTCATAATGTACATCAAAATGACTATTTCTATCTAAAGATCTATGTGCCATAGACATCTCATCAAATGGATGTCTGGTTCACAGGATATGGCCTTCTAAGAAATTTTGGGCACGAGAGGGGTACAAGTCTGGTATGACCCGATCCGACTGACCTGGCCTGACCCAACTTTGACCCACCTGACATGAATCAGGTCTAACCTATCCCGGCACACCTCAATTGGGCTGGGTGCTGCGACTCTACCCACCGTCCAGTGTGACCTATGCGAGAGACGCACGATTCGCCTGCCGAACGTATCAAAGATTCCATTTGGCTCCTTGATTGGAGGTTCCGCCTCTTCACCCATGGTGCCCATGGGTATAAGGTCCCATGACCTTGTATTAGCTTTAAGTCATGGCATATCTCATTGTGGCGCATGACAGCGTACTTCCCCTCATTTTAACATCCAGTCATTGACGGCCGCTTGTCAAACCATCTCGAGGCTAAGCGTTACTGCCCTCCTACGTGGCCGGGGAGCACCTGTCGCCACTTTCCCCTTCTGGTTCCTGATTTCGTCACCACCATACATGTGTTGCACTGGGAAATCTTCTGAGGGCCGCTGGGTAATCCTTGGTGGTCTGTTTCCATTTCTACTCATGCCTTCAGGCCTCCCAGGATGCCTCTATTACTACAGGGCTCCCGGATTCCAGGTTCTAACAATTTGGATGTTCGTCCCCTGAAGAACCTAACATGATCAAAGTGGTGAAGGGTCAATTCTTTGTTCATTTAGCACACACCATTTATGTTAGCAAACAAACAAGAAATAGATTTTTAAATTTATCAATGATAAACATAAATAAAATAAACCCCTTGGCATTAAGATTGTTTCTGACCACTACGGGAAACTGTGCTTCCATGTTCGATGGTATTGTAGATGAAGGAGAAGGTTTGAGAGCATTGAAGTTTATCATCCATCGACCATAGGAGCGATTATAAAATGGGAGTCATCAAATCCTCCATTCTCCATTAGTGGAAGGTGTCTTAGTACATTTTGAGTGATTCCTCACAGCCTTCTCAAAAACCCACACCCAAGAATCCATTAAATATATGAGAGATTAAATAGTATCACAAGACATTAATGTAGTTCATATATGAACCATATTTTAAGTTCCAATGTTGATATTACAATGATGAAGGGTCAAGTCATTAAATGGCATTATAAGTAAATGGTCCTACCACCGCCGGTCAACTATAATAGAAAAGAAATAAAAAAACATTGTTAAGTTATTTATTTTGTAAATTCCAAAATTTATATTTTTCTCCCTAACAACAACGATCGAAGTGAAACATCCCTTATCTGATTCCAGGAACTATGGATTCAATGATGCGCTATGATTTTTAGTTTGATCATTGGCTTAGAAGATTGAAATCCCCAGCCATATTTTTAATAAATGTTTCATAATAATAGTACAAAAATTATATTTGGGTACACCATGCCTCAGAATAACACGTGATCGATTTTCTTAGATTTATAATAATCCCAAATAATTTTAAAAAAATAACATGGAAATTCTAGGTATTTACATTCACCCCACCATAGGGAAATTCGTCCCCATAAGATACAAAAAAACTATGGGTACAAAAGTGGGTACTGAGCATGTATATGAGCCTCCCACTCCCATGTGCTCTCCTAGAGATTCCCATGCTTCCAAAAAACTCTCACCAATGGTATCGACCTCCAACAATGGACTTTCTCCTATTGATCATGTATATTAATCATGAACTCCACAAACAATAGCCCATCGTCAATGATCAGCATGCCCCAGTTGATAACGTGCGATACATCATGAACTTATCTGCTCAGTTACGACACACAAAAAACATTATGCACCTCATGAATATGTTCAGGAAGTGATAGAAGGTACACCACCTCCCCTACTCCGCTAAGGATACAGAAAGGTCTGATGAACCTAGGAGATAGCTCGCTGCCCCGACCAAGAATCTGTTATTCTGGTCGAGGTGAGACCCGTAAGAAGACATTGTCTCCGTCCTCAAACTATAAGGGTGTTCGTCTTCTATCTGCATAAGAATTATTCTGGCTCTATACAGACTTCATCCACTCCTAGATGATCTTAACCTTCTCTGTGGTATCTTGTATGAACATTGGACCCATAAGTGCTGACTCCCCTGGGACTATCTAGTAAATAGGTGATATGCATGGTTTTCGGTACAACGACCCAAATGGAGCCATGCAAATGATTGAGTGATAAATATTGTTTCTGAGAACTCTAACAAGGTCATGTGGCCTTCCCAACTACTTCCAACTGTTTGCAAACAATCACGATGCATGTCTGCAATTTTCTGTATGGTCCACTCCATCTGACCATCTTTCCAAGGAAGGCAACCGATGCTGAAGCGTAGATATGTACCCAACACCTCTTGAAATCCCTTCCACAAGTTTGATTTAAAAAAAACCATCGCAATATGATACAATCATCAATTTCTCCCTGTAGTTTAGTAAGATCTCTTTCACATGGAGGTATCCCAAGCCCTATATTGATCCCATCTATGGGATGGGTAGGATGTGGCCGACTTGGTGTGTCGGTAAACAATTACCGAAATATAATTGAAGCCCCAGGACGTATGTGGTATCCTTTTGACGATTTAAATGGATATACATTCCCAATTCCACTTCGGTACCTCAACTGGCTGAGCTAATACTGCAGGTACCTGATTCTCTGCCTTCAGTTGATCACATGTGAGAAATAAGGATACAAAATTGTCCATTTCATTCTTCATCCCTATCCTCACATAGAAACTCTGGAGGTCCTGGAACATATTCTCCACTCCTACATGTATCTCTAAAGGGGATGTATGAAAATTATTCAACACCTCCCCTCGTTGCATCTCTGGTAACATGGTGTGTCATCTGAAGTGGACGGCGTGCTCCCCACCATCATAAAATCCTTCAAGAGCCTGTCGTAAGAATATTTCCACACATTGGGCCTTACAGTCAACGTCTAGAAGCAGTGCCTCCCAAAATCACTATATAAGTGTAGGTGTGATAGTCATGGAAAAGAGGTAAGCTGCTCTATTTCAATCCATGAAGGATATCTACAACGCGGCTAGCTACTCTGTCGCCTCACTCAGTAGTTGTAGACCAGACCTCCTGTTGAGTGTGTCTACTACTACATTCCACATCCCAAGATTATAAAATATCTCTATTACACATTCATAGAGGAACTCTAGCCAATGTCGGTCTCGGGTTCAAGACATTCTAAGAAAAGATATACATCTGACTAATGTGATCAGAGTAAATAGTAAATTGTTCACCCATCAAGTAGTTCTACCATATCTTCAGCGCAAAGACCACTACAACTAACTCCATGTCATAGGAATTGTAGTTCAACTCATGATGTGTCAACTAACTTGAGCCATAGGTGATAATCTCTTGATTATACATTATTAAAAAACAATTTCTGGATCTTATGCATCTTAGTAGACTACATACCAAAAATACCTCTTCTGGTAGTCTCAAGATTGGGGCACTCTTCCATCCATACCTCAACACCAGAATACACTACTAACACTTTCTAATCATAATAAAGGATTATCTTTCTTCTTCCCTCTTGATAGGGGTGTCTCTACACTGGATATTCTTGGTAAAAATCTCATGTACTACCTAGCCAATCATAGGAACTCCACACCTCAGTCACCCTCCTTTTTGGATCTCATGAAAGCACAAACTCAATATTTTCTAAATCTAGTGCAACTATTGACTCAGAGATAATGTGTCCCGGAAAGTGGAATTCTCCTATCAAGAATTGGCTCGAAAATAGGTTTCTATAAATCTGATGCTCTCTATGTGTATCCAAAACTATCTGCAGGTGTGTGGCATGATCCTCCTATGACACTGAGTAAATCAAGATGTTGTCAATGAGGACCCACCACGATGCAATCAATGTATGGATGGAATAAACTATTCATAATCCCCATGATCACTAATGGAGAGTTGGTCATGCCCAAAGGAATCACAATGAACTCATAATGCACATATCAATATCCAAAGGAAGTCTTTGGTAGGACATCGTCTTATACCCTGATCTTATGATAACCTGATCTGAGGACAATCATTGAAAACCATCGATCTCCCTTCATCAGGTCGAAGATCTCATTGATCCTTGGAAGAGGAAACTAGTTCTTCATAGTCACCTGGATCAGGCACCAATAGTCCATACAATGCCTTAGACTCCCATCCATCTTCTTAGATAACAACATCTGGGATCCCCACAGAGAATCATTGGGCCTTACAAATCTCTTTTTTGAAAGTCCTCCAATTGTACCCTTAGCTCACGAATCTCCATGAGATTCCTATGATATGTTGTTGTAAATATCGATGTTGTCCTAGAAAACATGTTGATGTAAATTTCCACCTATATGTGAGGATGTAGTCTTATAACATCATTAGGGAATACATCATCATATTGTTCCGCCATTATAAGACAACTCAGGCGCCTCATGTCCACTACTATGAGGTTGAGGCTATCCAACTATTTAGTAATCATCTCTACCATCAACTGAGATATTCCAACCTGTGCTGCAAAGTATTCCTCCTCACAGGTGAAGGTAAACATCATCCTATTCTTGCAGAGACACATCACTTTTCACCTAAAACAGTTGATTTGGCATGGACTCTGGATAGTCAGTCTATACCCAAGATGACGCCAGAAGGCCTGGAAGCTACTACTAGGAGTTCCTGGCCGAAGATCCCTCCTCTTGGAGTGGGATCACACTATCTCCACAAGTGCATAATAATAGGATCATCATCTGTAGGAGTCTCAAATCATACGGATTGAGCCAACGACTCCATTAGAATCTACAAGATCTGAACCAGTGTCATGGAAATGAGTGAGTTACTTGAAACTATGTCCATAAGTACTGCAACTAGGGTAGAGTAGACATAGATCATACCTATAATAATCTCTAGAGCATCACGGTCATAGGATACTTCTACCAGTATAAGAGATCTCCCATGTCCACCTGCTCCCTCGGGTCGGGGTGGACCACCTGGGGGTGGTGTTGATAGAATCATCAACCACCATCCACAACATGATGCATGACCTTCTCCTCCTCCACATCTCCCACCCTACAGACATCCTCTCTCGAACATCAACTTCTTCCTTGGCTATTATTTTTCTGTCTGTTGACTATTGGTATGGCGGGTCAGGCAGTCGCGAACCATGTGCCTCAGTACACCATACATGAAGCACATTATTCTTCCCTGATGACCCCTTCAAACACACGAGCTCCACATCTTTGACCCTATATCATGTGGTCACCCTCTAGAAGGATTGGTCCTCTATGACCTCTATGTCATCTTCCTAATTCCTACTACAGATGACATGGCTACCTGTCATCTAACAATGTCTCTCACCATCTGTGCCTACTCAGCTAAGAAGATCTCCACCATAAAAGCTCACTCGAGCACTCAATCCTACTTTGGGATATTTATCGATATCAACGTACCTTTGATATCCCACTAGAGATGCTGATATATGGTTTAGGCCCTGAATAATGGGTCGTATACTATGTTGGTGGAGTATAAAGAGAGGTCCATGAATTTTTTTGAGTACTGGGCCACTGATATGCTTCCCTGCTATAAGTGCAGAACCTCCTAGATACACACAAATTGTAGTGTCACTGGAATGAACTCTGCCCTGTAGGGGATCTCAAAGTCCGTCATTGTGAGGGTAGCCTTATCATGTATCTAGAGCGTTAGGCTCCACCATCTTCCTATCAATACCATAAAAATACTAGAATCTAGGATCCCCATCTACTATGATGGTGTCCTAAATAGGAAGAAAACTTGTACCACAACCTCTAACCAGTCCTCAACTGACTGTGGATCTTGCTCTCCATGAAGCCTAGAAGGTCTATGACTCTGGAACATGGAAAATGTGCTTAGTAGGAATGCAACATCCTCCAGTGGGGCTGGTGGAAACAACTTCCCAACAGGTGGTCGATGTGATGGTGCACAACCCAATCGTGATAACATAGTAAGAAGGCCCTACACTAAAGTCGAATACCTCAGTGGGTTTTCATTGTGTACACTCTTGGGAAACATGGCAGGCGGTCGACGTAGTGGTATCCTAAAAAAAGTTATTCCACAATCAATATGTTATACCAGATGAGGTGACTAAAAAGAGATCATGTAATCGTATTTCCAAAATGCATGCAATCAGTGTTTTTATGCTAGGAGTAGGAAATCAGAATTCTTGATCCTAATATATGGATATATCAACCCCAAACCAACACCAGACACCCCAAACTAAAAACTACATTAAAAAAACATGATATTATACCTCTATTGGAAAGATCAGAATCCTAGTTCTTCAGTAGAATCGACTCCATTGATACAAATTTGTTATGACCTATCCCCTGGGGCATGTGTCGTGAGTACCCCGAGAACACCTTCTATAAGGAAGGGATTGATGAATAGAATAAAAAAGTCATATCCCTAAAATGGGAAGTAATTTCATTTAATCTTGTCCAAACACATAGACTAGAACTCAAAAAGATACAACCACATAGTTAAATTATTATAGTAAATGTTTGTAATAAAAGTAAGGGGACTGAATACATGACCAACTGAAAAGATAAAAATACATCTAAAAACAGAAAATATCTCATGAGATCATCCACTGGGAATCCAAACTGAATGGTAGGTACTGCCAGTCTCCATAGCTCTCCATGTCAACTGTCACTGCCATCCACCATCAGGTCCGAGCTCCCCAAGTGTCAATTTATGTTCCTCGTCATCTGCACAAGACAGAACAAGGTTCAAGACATGCTCGTGCAAAGGTGACTATAAAAATACATTGTAGGAACCCTGATACCCTCAAAGGTCTCTCAAAATTACATAGAGGAATAACACAAGTGTGGTCTCAATCTCAAAGCACAATGAAATAGACATAGCTCAAAATCATGTAAAACTAAGTACGTAAGTACAAATGATTAGTTGTAAGGCTAGATCATCTTACTCGGTCAAGAGGCACAACTACTGACCCACACATGTTCGATAGATACTGAACCCTAGAAGACCACAACATTATCGATATGTTCTAATCCACACAAAATTTCTAGGTGATTATTCCCACTAAATCGATGGGTGCTAATTCACACAAAATCACTGGGTGCTTATTTACATATAATTGTGGCATGATGAGTCACACAGAATTGATGGGGGATGGTTCACAAAGAATTGTTTGGTGGTGATTCAAACAGAATCACTGGGTGATGAATCCCACAAAATTTATTGGTGTCGATTCACAATAAATTGTTTGGTGTGGATTCACTTAGATTCGCTCGGTGCTGAATCAAAAAGAATCAATGGGTACTGATTCACACAGAATTGCTCAGTGCTGATTCACACAGAATCGTTCGATGGTGATTCACTTTGAATCATTGGGGGTTGATTCACAAATAATTGATGGGTACTGATTCACATTAAATTGTTGGGTTCTGATTCACACAGAATCGTTGGGTGCTAATTCATATAGAATATTTGGGTACTGATTCACACTAAATCGCCAGGTGATGATTCACATAGAATCTCTATTTATTATTTACTTCTCATCCAGACACTGGATTAATACCCATAATATTCTTGTTTCTCAGAGAAAACACTCCTCAAACATGCATTTTATCCAGCACAAATTCCCACGTAGAAGTTAATCAATAATCTGTTGCATCATAAGGGTTTCAACAAACCAGACGTCACATCCACCATACACCAAGTCAATGTGTTATTAGATTTTTTGTTTTGAGTACCCAGTCCAATTAAATGTGGGTCCAGCATGTCCATACTCTAATTATCATTAAAAGTATTCTGGAGTATTTCAAAAGAACTATTTCCCTCTTAAGATCATAGTGACATAGACGGTTCGTCAACAAGACATCTTGTTCGCAAGATACGACCTTTTAAGCTCTTTTGGGCCTGAGAGGGGATATGAGTCCAGTTTCACCTGGCTCGACCTCACCAGGTGCGTACCAACCCTGTTCGGGTCGAACCGACCTAATACGGGTCTATCCCATCTAGGTCTGAACTGGCCCGGTTGGGCTGTGTCGTGGCAGCTGAGCCCACCAACTGGCATGACCCACACGGGGGGTCACGCGGTCCACCTACTGAATGTATTAAAGAAGACATTGGGCTCCATGATAGGTAGTGCCAGGTTTCATCACCTCATCAACCATAGGGCCCACAGGGAGAGGGTCCCCATCCATCGCCACAACATTGAGCTGTGAGCTATCTCACCGTGGCGTGTGATGGTGCATTGCCTCTCATCTCTGCAGCATTCCATTGGCAGTTTCCTTTCCAAAAATCGCGGAATCGAGAAACGCCACCCTCCTCTGTAGTTATTGAGCACTTGAATCCGCCTTCGCCTTTTGCCACCAGTTTCTTGTACATTCATGCTAGTTTCCGATGATGTTGCACTGGTTTCGTCCTAGTGAATCATCTACTAGCCACCGGGTGAGCTCTGGTGTTGGGTATTATTTTCCACTGAAACCTTCGAGCCTCTAATGGTGTTGTTGTTGCTATATGACTCCTGAATTCAAGATTCTGATGAGTTGGAAATTCTTCTAATGAAGAACGAGAGATAAACAAAGCAACGAAGGGTCTAGGTCTTCTTCATTTAGAAAGATAGACCGTCTTTAGCATCCTAAAAATCAGGATATTATTCAATTTATCAAAGATAGACTTTAATAAAATAAACCCCATCCTCGAATATCATTTGGGACCATTGTGGATGGTGGTGCTTCCATATTATAGGGTATTACAGACAAAGGATATGGTTCGTGAGTGTTGACGTTTGTCGTCCATTGACCACTGGAGCAATTCTGCAATGGACGTCATCAAATCCTATAATCTTCGTCGGTGGATTTTATCATTGTACTTTTCCAAAGGTTCCTCGCCGCAGTCTCAAAACCACCACATAACATCCATTAAATAGATGGGAGATTTGACCGTGTTACATGATATTAATACAGTTAATTTATGAATCAAATTTAATATTGCAATGCCGAGGTTACAAAGCTGAAGGTTCAAGCCATTAAATGGATTGAAAAGCCATCGGTCTCACCACCACTTCCATACTATTAATGAAAAGAAAAAAAACTCTATAATGTTATTTTTTATGTAAAAAAATTATCATTTTCGACCGACCTATTTTTGTCAAAGTGATGATTCACATAAGCGAATCCTAGTGATATGGAATCAACGGTTCCCAGAGTTTTTTAATCTGTTCACATGTTCAAAAGATATAAAACTCCACCCGTACATTTACTGAAAGTACATTAAAAAATGATCAAAATTTCATTCTAGGAACATCGGGCCTCATAACCACATGAAATTAATTTTCATAGAATCATAATAATGCCTAAAAATTTAAAAACAATTTCAAGGAATTTCATTTTCTTTAAAATGATTCTCATAGAATGTGATAGTTTACATCATTAAAAGAAATATAAAAATAAATATCCATCAATATATGATGATATTGGGGACCATATGGTTCAACAGTGAAAAAGGAACTAGGATAACACTTTTTGCTTCAAAATTATTTCAATAGATGTGAATAATTAGAAGACATGCTTATGTGATTAAATATAGCATTATCATTTATTTGTGTCTTGATCAATTAGCCCTTCATATATTATTACAATAAATGATGTTAGATTTTTAATTCATTTTTCATTAGCATATATTGATATGTATAAATATAAAAACATGTCATTACATCCATATGTTTCAAAATATAAATGCTATCACAAGTTTTCAAATATACACAAGTCCACCTATAGTGAGATAATACAGTATTCTAACAAGCTTCATCAGAAGTTTAACATAAACTATCCTTAAATTGACAACCTTATAATCCTTCTAAAAACTATAAATATAAAACATTAGAAATATGGGAACTAAAAAATCTTAACATATATCCACCATATCATATATGATATCTATCGATGGTCACAATCAAAACATGTGAATTCCTTTATCATGGATTTTTATTCCATCTACCATAAATCCAAAAATTCTATCTCAATCAATGATTTCATTATAGTAGTCCCAATTCCATTTATAATATCATACATCTGTTTATTACCTTATCACAACATTATACACATATTAATGATTATCCTTCACTTAATCGTGCATTTTACAAAAATATATGAATCAATTTTAAATGTTACTAATACTATTTTACAGATACTATTAACAATATATGAAAAAACTAAAATGAATAAATTATCCGATAATACCATTAAATTAATTCTATAAAATTATTATTTAATCCCATTAAATTAACAGTCAACCATTCCACCACTTTGGATACATATTTTACAAAAATAATATTGATCACATGCAATTTTCCGTTATCTTTAGACATTAAAGGATTCTGATGACATTTATTATCGATATCCATTGGGTTTGGGAATTAGTTAACATAATCCCCCATTTACATTCACTTTTATAATTGATGTGCGGGTGGTGTATCTTCATGATTATTCACTCCATCGAATGTTCTATTTACATAAATATGAAACTCTTTTTCTTGATGTCCATGCTTCCCACACATTATGCATCTTTATGTCCATTTCTGGAATTCCCAGGAGTTTTCTTATCTATATTTTTTCAATTTATTTGGTTTCGAAATATTTTTATCTCTTTTTTGAAAAACAATATGATTTCAATCAATATCTATCTTCCTTTTCTCATTTATAAAACCATGAGAGTCACCAACAACCATTTCCCCTTTTAGTGCACACGTAATGAATTCTTCATAGCTTCCAAAAACCCTTATAGATAAGGCCTTTTAAGGAATCGATTTTCTCACACAAAATAATCGAAATAATTTCATTTCAAGGATGATGATTAACACAGAAGCATGACATGAATGTCTTGTAAAAATTTCCACATTTGTACCAACATATTCATCATCCTTTTTATTAAGTACAACGAATTTATTTTCCATATTTTTCCATAGATTACGATGTAATTACATGATGAAAAATATTTCTTTAAACTCTTCCCATTCCCTAGATTCAATTTCTTATAGATCCCCCGTGTTCCTAATAATATTCTAACACAGCTTGGATGCACATTCCAGATGATAAATAACCAATATGACATTTTCTAGTCTAGAAGTCTAATGTATGGAAAAATCATTACAGTTTTTTTGATCAAATGTTTAGAAACAAGTGGATGATAAGATCGACTAAAAAAATTGATCATTTCATAATAATGGAATCAATAGAATATTTTTCCTCGTCAACTCATTGGGATTCCAATCATGATTTATATCTTATATGAGTATAGTAATTAGATATTATATAATAACACTCATAAAATATTGTTACTCAGAAAGAAAATAATTTCATTTCATATTGAATTATTATTAAATAATTCTATTATGATACAACCATTATCTAATGCAGAAAATAGTAGTCTAAAAAACACTAATAATATTGGTAAACCACACAGTCAAAAGAGACTGGGAACACATTCATCTAATTTGGTAAAGGATCTTAAAAATCTCCCATAAAGATCTTCCCCTTTAGTACCCTTACTTAAAAATTTTCTTTATAACCTAAGGAAAAAAATACATGTAAAGAGGTGACATCCCATTCATAGTAAGTGTATAAAAGGGAAATATAAAGGCACATAATGAGAATAAGGGTGTGAGAAGATGATTGCAAAAATAAAAGATAGTATCATACATATCAAAAAATCATGGAATAAATATTTTGACAGTTCATAAGACATGAATCATAAGATAATAAAATAGCATAATCCACTAGATTATAAAATTAACATAAGACATGAAATTGTTGAATACACCTAAAATTATAACATTTTAGCATGTCTATATAGTAACTGGTTCACTTATTAACTTTAGGACAAGAAATCAGGCCTTTTCTTAAACCTATAGACATAAAGAACTAGGTCCATGCATAAAATTATGGACATGAAAATCTGATCCAATCCTATAATTGTGAACATGAAATCGGGTTCACGAATAATATATATACCACATGATTTATCAATCCTTAACCAATGCATTTGAAGGAGATATATGTCACACCTATCACATAATTAAATCATTCTTATTTGATCCACAAAAACATAAATCATTCATTACATCATAACCCAAGGAATAAAATGGATATCCTTAAATGTAGTTCCATTGAAACATAATCCATTTTAAAAAATGAATTTAATAAATAACATAGACATAATATATCCATACTAGGATACAATACCTAAAACATAACCCAATTATATAATTTTATCTTAGATGATAAATAATTTTGATAGAACACTTGAAATTAATTATTGAAGAAAGTATCTTTTCTTCATTAAAAATGTTTTCTATTCATAAAATACCATGAAATTTTAAAAAATATATTTTATTTTATGATAACCATAAAAGAATCTAGAAGATTATTAATGGAAATTAGGCATTATGAAAACATAAAAAATCCTTTCATGTTGTATATGTTAAACAAAAGCATTGTTCTCATATTTTTCATGGATAAGATAAATGTACCTCGTATTGAAAATGAAAAAGGATTCAATTCCTATCAATTTATAAAAATTAGCCAAAATATTGACATTAATCAATTGTTTATGAATAGAAATAATATTTTGGAATACACACTGTGGAAAAAATTACATGGATGATAAATATACCATAACAAATATATATATATATATATAAACAATATCAAATAATAAGGGTATTTGGAAATTGTCCCTTAACATAGGATTGGGTTCCTTTATAAGTGTTAGAAACATCATTATAAGGGATCAAATAATTTAATTAACTTGTTAAAAAATCATATTGACTTTTTTGATTGCATATGTAATCAAACTATTACCTGTTTTTGAATAACATTATTACTCATCCTTCAGATATTAATTGCCTTATTTTCTTATGCATCATTTTTCGGATAAGTTCATATTCCCCATATTAGGTTCTAATTATATCATATAAAAAATTATATTAATATAATATATATCATTTTTTCATTTTAAAAATTTATATAATCCAGATTTAATTATGATCATATAGAATGAATTACATCGCCTTGTGGAGATAATAGGTTATACGTATGTACGAGTAACGATATCATTCACCTAATTGAGGAATGTTATGGAAGTTTATGGTATATAAATTGTTTTAGAATAAAATTATTTTCATAATAATTATATATAGTAATTATTTCCATTATTATACCCATCCAAGTAAGGTGGTGGTTAAAATAGATTAAACCAAAAAGTGGAGACGTTAAGTCATACGTACTCACACGCAGTGATTTCTTTTTTTATTGTTGGATAGAAGGAAAATTTGGATGTTCCATAATCATTGTAAAATATAAGAATACAGGTTATACTAGATTTATCACATTATAATGGAAAAATATCATTATGGGGAAGTAGAAGAAGAAATAAGTCTGAAATAATCAGCAGAAGAGATTATATCTTAATCAACAAGCTACATGTAGATCTCATATTAAAGGCACTAGGGTTTTTATTCTGTGAATAATAGATACACTAGATAATAAATGAGGAATTTGATATGAGAAATGGGCATGGGATGGCAGATATTGAAGTCTCAATGTGATGTGATGTTGTGAGGGAGGATGTTCCCTTTTAAAATTGTGGTGAGGGGCGCATTTGGAATTTAATAACATATTAATTTATAAATAATTAATAACAAATAAAAAACTATAAAATATCGTAGTTTCTAATATTACATGGTATAAGTATGTAATTTTATTAAATAATAAATTTTAGAAATGTTTTACTATAAATTTAAACATTATCCTTTTAATTAACTCTTAGTTATTCTATTTAATATTTAACTAAGGTATCAAATATTTCAATAACAAAATGGTAAAATATTCACTTATTTGATGTAAATTAGACGATAGAGGAATAATTTAGAAATTATTTAACCATATAAATATTATTTTAGATTTTTTAAAAAGGTTTTATAATTTTTAAATAACTAAATAATATATTATTTTGATAAATAATTAATAGTGATAATTTTGACAGTATTCAGTTTATTGGTTTTTAAAAATTTCAATATAAGATATGATTCGCAAAAAAATTATTTTATCTTTAAGGGGTCATGATCATATAATTTTTTTATATATAATCATTACCCAAATTATATTAATCTTAATTTTCTTAGTATCATTAATTTGATATATTTATTAATAATATAATTACTACATCAGTTTTGTGTAATTATATAATATAATTATTTATTGAGTAAAAAATAAAAATAAAATACCAAAGTGAAGATAAGTATTCTTGATTTTATAATAATACTTTTAAGTGAATATTTATTGTAAAAAAAATCCTACATTCAAAATGATATATGTATTCAAATATGAATATGAAAACATTAATGTAATATTAAATAAAATATTACAAGTGTCATAAGCTTTTCTATATGTCTCTAAATTGATACTAACTGGACCATGGGATGATTATGGTAGAGATATTCTCGAAAAAAAAATAATTTTTCAATCGTTTAGTATTTTCATGCCTATTATCAGTTTAATAAAAATTATTTTCTTTATTTTTCATCAATTAAATAATATCTATATCATTAATGTATATGCCATTAAAGTGATTATTTATTTTGTAAAAAATTAAATTAATTACCATGATAAATAAAAATAAATTACATTTCAAATTAGTATTTAGAGTTTAATTTTGATTCAGTAATAATTTATATTAAAAATTGTAATTATTAAAATATAAGTAAGGCATATTTATTTTTATTAAAATAAATTATATTAAATTCCCCAATCCATCCATGTGGTTCTAATGAATATAATTTTGAATCAAATTTTATTAAGGTAGAATAAAACTCACTTAATAATATTGGTGTATATGTTGGGTAATTTTATCAAATTTTTCTATACTTAATTTACTAATTTTCCCTTTTACTATATTAATAATAATTATCAATGTTGATATTCATAATACCAAAAATAAAAGATTTTTATTTCCATAATTTGGACCTAATGATTCCAAATATGAAATCCATTTTTCAACATTCAAACCACATATGTTGAATTAATTAATTTAAAAATCAATTTCATTTATAGAATGAGTAAACATGTTTTAAAAGATAAATCATTGTAAAATAATGAAATGTTTTTACATTGGAATTCAATGTAAAATTAATTACCATGACCAAATTGATATTAATTGATAAAAATATAATCTATTTATACTTTAAAACGATTTATATTATAACTGAACCATATAAATTATTTCAATGTATAAAGTTGTTTTCAATTAAAATTCAGTATATTTTTACTATTTATCAAAACATGAAGCTTATTAGGAAAATAAGAAAAACTCATCCAAAGTAAAATTTTACACCCTAATTCAAATAATATGTTTATTTTTCAAATTAAATTTAAACATATGTAAAAAAACGATTTAAAATGGGAGTTGTATCAAAAGGCTGTGAAAGTACATTTTGAAAAATACTTCTTTTATACGAAAGTTTGAATTTTTTATTATATCATGTCTAGAAAACATATAAGATTAATTTTAAAAATTATATTTAATATATAATACATATGTATTTTATTAATAAAATCCATCAAGGTTGATGTCATTATTTTATAAAACTACTTATTTTCATTTAAATAGACTTTCATTAAACCATTTAAATTAATTTAAAAAGAGTTCTATTTTCATTTTTAATTAATTTCTCAACAAATAATTCATTATATAATAATATTTAAATAATATTGTCATATTTTTATTAATATTGTAAAAACACACTATTATAATGGCTAGGTTATATGTTAACAAAATTGAATTGAGTTATTCCATTTAACACCGTCTTTTGTGAAACGAATTATATCAAAAGAACTCAAAATAATGTGTAACACATGCAAAGCATAGTGTCACGAATACCAAAAGTTAATAATTCTTTCTCTTAGTGAACGGTTATATTCTTGTATCATACGACACAATATATAAAAAAATTTAAAAGTATATATATAAATAAAATTAAATAACATTAAATAAAAAACTTATCTCATAAAAATCAGATGTTGTTACAAATTATGTGATTATATTTTAGAAAAATGGATCAATATTTGGAATTAGAATACTTTTTTACTTCAAATTTGTTTGACTTTTTTTGACCAAAAATATTTGTGAATGTAAGTAAAATTAATCAAACAATTAAGGGAAAATTAGGCTTAACAAGGGAATAAACCTTAAAACTAAGTGACCAAATGACTTAGAAACATGTCCATCACCCATTTTATATAAAATATGCAGGAATAAAGCACCCATTACTTATTTGGTTGTTTTTATATCGTTATTAGGTAAAAATGTGGGTACTCCTAACATGTTTTAAAAAATGCTATGTATATCCCCTCCCTTCCATATAAAAGGCCACATTCTCTACCCATTGCTCACACCACTCACACCTATTCTAAATGGAAAATATATTCCCAATACACTTCACAATAAATATCACATCATCCTTGAATACTCATATTCATAATAAAACCTTCCGAGGAAGCCCTTTGGTGAAAACCAAAAATATTTACCTGATTAAGAGGTTCCACCCTCCCTCGAGCTCCTTTCATTTATTTTCTTTTTCTTCTATTTAAATTATCCGTATTTATTTATTATTTCAAAACACAAATATAGATAATATAATTATATTTTTTTACAAAAATTTCATTAACTAGAGTTACACACACTTCCATTTAATGGGTAATGAAAATACTGTATCTGTGTACGGTGAACTACTGCCGCACAAAATGATGATTGTTTGTTT